>CM061180.1:0-5000000 GCA_030763345.1 Mythimna separata | reverse complement strand
GTTACGGATAGTCAGAAGCCAGTAAATCTGATTCCAGTCTTGCCATGAAGTACCGTGTTACCCCAGTTAATGGGTTGTGGAGGTCTGGTAGGCAGCCGCTCCTCGTAAAATACTGGTCTTCAGCTAAATCCGGCTTGACTGGAAGCCGACCCCAAAATAGTTGGGAAAAGGCTAGGCAGATGATGATTAGGTAAAAGGGGCAGTAGTTCATAAAAGGTCTAATCTAATGAATAGGTCCTAGTAATTTGTCCACAGCTGATGCCATTGAAGATATCATGACTGCGAGGTCGACCCCACTTCACACCATCTTACACTATCAAAATAAATATCGACCTTGAAATGAATCACTTGACTAAGTTACTGTACGACCTTCGCCATAGATATCTATAGAAATTATTATTTAGCTTATGACCAATCAATTGAATACCATTTTTTTTATTTTATTCTGATTATTAGGTAAGTATTCTCTTTTGAAGTAGATAAGAATTCCTTTTTTTAAGTAGGAAGGCATTTTATAACTTCTGCTGGTTTTTTTTTTCGGTTGGAGAATCATCAGGGATCGAGAGGGAGTGTTACTTTTGCTGACTGAAACCACCTGAAACGCACCCGTGTTATTTCAGTTGCCCCTTAAGAATAAAAATAATATCGTTTATTTGCGTAAAATGTGGTTATCTTGCGATTCTGTTTCAAGTTTTGTTGCAAAATATCTATTTAACGGATAGGGGTGGACCTTGAACTATTCAAAATAAGCCAACTAACATCTTTATCTACTCGTATAATCCCACCTTTTTGGTTTACATACGACTCTACCTACTCTCTACCGTGTTCGGCCCCTGTCACAATCAAATAGCAATGTGCCTAGCAGTAAAAACTAGAAGGCGTAATATTTATAATGCTAGGCGTCATATTAGTCGAAAACTTAAAAATACATACCTAGGTATTTCAATCTTGTCGTCTCAGTAAAATCTCAATACCGTCTGGGTTTTTGTGTTGCTTTGAAGAATACTCTTTAATCTTCTTTTTCAATTATGTAACCTTATGGAGAAAGGAAGATAATTTCTGTCTCTTACGAAGTAAAACCCTTCATAACATGAACAATAGTCCCCATTAGGCGTCTCAATGACTCTGAACGCCCAGCACACACAGTCACATTTTTGCACAAAAGTATCTTTTACGATCTTTTAGCATTATTATCCGTCTTATAATGTTCCCAGTGCTGGGACTCAGGCCTCCTCTCTAGGGGGTTCCCTACTTGTCTTCGAAACTTGATGGTTCGATTTTTATTATATCGAACACGGTATGTCGATAATTCAGTTGTACGATGTTTTACTGCATCGATGATTTATTGGTGCGATGTAACGTTTGTGCGAAAAATCCTGTTGCGAAAAACCTTACACCGATTCTTCATTAGTTCGGTAATTTTTTATTGTACCAATGTCGGTTCGAAACGCCTACTGTTCCTTGACATTTAATATTAGATAAGAACTTTAGAAAGACAATAAGGAAATAGATATCTTTTATTAAAAAAAAATAGGAAAATAAAACAACTAAAAAAGTAGACGATTGAGGTATGAAAATTTTGGACTTTTGAGGGTATCAGGTAATTGGCTAGCATCTAAATGTCGTTCCTTATCGTCTCGAATGGAAAATAAGTTTTAGTTTTAGTTTTATAAGTTTTTCTAATATTAAATGTCAAGGAACAGTAGGCGTTTCGAACCGACATTAGTACAATAAAAAATTACCGAACTAATGAACAATCGGTGTAAGGTTTTTCGCAACAGGATTTTTCGCACAAACGTTACATCGCACCAATAAATCATCGATGCAGTAAAACATCGTACAACTGAATTATCGACATACCGTGTTCGATATAATAAAAATCGAACCATCAAGTTTCGAAGACAAGTAGGGAACCCTCTCTAGGAGAGGGAATGGACAATTATCCACCGTGCGGGCCCAGTGCGGATTGGCGGATGTCACATGTCTTCGAATTTTTGGTTCTAGGACATGCCGGTTTCCTTAAAGAAAAATATGGATTGTGATATATGAATAGCAATGAGTTCTTGATGTAGTAACACGAACAGTCATCATCTACCTAGCCTTATCCCAGCTATATTGGGGTCGGCTTCCAGTCATGCCGGATTTAGCTGAATACCAGTATTTTACGAGGAGCGGCTGCCTACCAGACTTCCACAACTCATTAACTGAGGTAGCACGGTACTTCAAACTCACGAACAGTACGAAACCTAAATACAAAAGGGTTTTTTAAAACATACACACATCAAAAGTGTCTAGGGATCAAGCATTTTTATGCGGATTTCTTGAGATTGAGATGTGGCTTTGTAATAAATTTATGATTTTATAAATTTATATGGATCCTTTTTGGTGCATTTCATAATTTGAATCAGGAACTGTGAATCAAATTCGAGTAAAAGATGAAAATCAGCTGTCAATATTTTCCCTATAAAAACATACAACGCATTGAAGACATTATTAGTGCTACTGTTTCCCTACTACTGATTAAAACCAACGTTATTATGGAGCGGCGACGTCATTTAAGCAGGGAAGAAATGCTCAGAGCCGTGGGAATGATAGAAGCTGGTTCCCGGCAACGTACTGTGGCTTTAGCTCTGAATACAAGTCAGAGTGTTATCAGTCGACTTTGGACACGTTACCGAAGCACTGGTACCGTGGCTGAGCGCCATGGAGGACGGTATCGCTGCACCACACGGAGACAAGACCGATACATTCAAATCTTAACTCGAAGAGCTCCAACAATAACCGCCATGATGTTAGCCGTGAGGCTTCATCACTCTTCAGGGAACTTAATTAGCGACCAAACAGTCAGAAACCGCTTGCATGAAGTGAACCTTCATTCCCGAAGACTGCTACGGGTACCACCTATAGCAATGCACAATCGTAGGATTCGATATCAATGGGCTCTTGAACACAGAAATTGGGCAGAAGAACAATGGCGTTTCGTGTGCTTTTCTGATGAGTCTCGTTTTGGTATGAGACCGGATACAAGACGTATACGACACTGGAGAACCCCTGGACGCCAACAGCGATTAAAATCCTGCCAGGAAGTCCATCCTTATAGTGGTGGAACCATCATGGTATGGGCGGGTATTTGGATCGGCGGAAGAACTGGGTTGATTTGGATCAGAGGCAACCTCAACGCTCAAATTTATGCTGAGACGATTGTATCAGACGTCATCGTTCCTCTACAAGTGCAAATCGGTCCCTTATTTCAGTTAATGCATGATAATGCACGACCGTACACCGCAAGAGTTGTAAGACAGACTCTCGCCGCAGTTAACATCAATGTCCTGCCCTGGCCTGCTCAGTCGCCAGACTTGAACCCGATTGAGCATGCATGGGATATGCTACAGAGAAGAGCTCTGCCGAATATGGAGGGTATCCAGTCGCAAGAAGACCTTTTTTTGTTGTTGCAACGAACATGGGCGGCCATTCCACAGCGTGATTTGGATGAACTCATTTTGAGTATGCCAAACCGATGTTCTTGTGTTGTTAGTGTTCGCGGTAGAAACACGGATTATTAATTGTTTAAGTTACCCAATAAAATTTTAAAGAAAACTCTTTTTTTCGAACTTTAATGTTAGTGGTTCAAATGTCAAAAATCCCTTTATTAGGAAAATGGCAAATTTCTTTATTAATTACTCAGATACCCGCGAAACGAGACACAATAGTAAAACAATAACAGCGCGGTCTCATAGGACCGGTTGGGGATTCAAACGTTAATGCAAAGGTGACTTGGTTTATCGTTACTGTGACAAACGAAAACACTTTATTTGATGAATCCTTAAAGAACATTTTAATTAATATCAATCAGGAGAAAAGTTATTGCAAAAATATATGTTGATCCCTAGACACTTTTGATGTGTGCACTTACTTCCATAAGACTTTTAGGCCCTAAAAGTCTTAAGGAAGTAAACCGTTCCGAAAACTGAATCTTTACACATCACACCCTAAAATGTAGGGTGTGTTTAATATAGATTAGGAGAACTCTTCTTTCTGGGGTTTATAAACTGGAAACTTTGCAAAACTTTAACATAAATAAATTAGGCTATCTGTCTGCGTCATTATCAGTTTTTTTTTTCAAAACTACCCTCAAAAGACAGTTTGGGTGTTAAAGTTTTTATGAAAACATTCTCGCAAATAATCGCTAAAAACTTTACGGGCAAAGTGCTAGTGTAGGTGTACAAAGAATAAAAAATGCTTTTCCAAAGTGTACTCCACAGGGGGATAAAACGGGGTTCCAAAATTTGTATGAAGAACTTTCACACGGGAGAAGCCACTTGCATCAGCTATCATTATACCTAGCATATATGTATATTGTCCCACTGCTAGGCAAAGGCCTTCCTCCATTCCTTCCATCGTTCGCGGCCTTGAGCCATTTCTTAAGGAAGACATTCAAGTCGTCCCGCCATCTCCTTGGTCTGCCGCGACCCCATCGTGCGATTTTAGGCACCAACCTTGCAGAAAAAATGCTTTTCTAAAGTGCACTCCACAGGGGGATAAAACGGGGTTCCAAAATTTGTATGACGGGGTTAAAAAATTTGTATAACTTTCACACGGGAGAAGCCACTTGCAGAAGCTATAGTTCACCAAGCAACTCTACTTGCGCGCTTACTTGTACACTGCAAAGTCAGATCACAAGTCAAGTTCACCCATTTCACTGGCTCATCGGTATTCAACGCAGTCATTTGGCAAGTATATGCAAAGCGTGCTACCGTGCGGGGGTAGGCAGGCCCCCACTGCTAGCGCCAGTACCTCGCAGTGCCCCGCCAGGATGACGCGTGCTCGTGCGCCGGCGCAACTCGCCGCGATCCTACTCCTAGCACAAGGTACGTTTAATATGTGCAGCTTGCAAAACAATTTATTCGGTGTTGTTTTATTTATATTATGTTGGCCCCGTTTTTTAACTGCGATTTGTAAATCGTTGAGATTTCGGCAATTTTTTTTGGTGAACTGGGGAAACGAGTATCAAATACTTAATACTCTTTTCGTACTAGTACCTAATTAGTAGGAAAAAGCTGTCAAAAAGTATTCTTCTAGAAGTATCTAATTGTGAGTGTAGTGTTTACCAGTAGTTGCAATAGGTAGGCATCAGACAAACCCCAATTGTTTGGACTTATTATGTTTTCACAAAAACTGCATAATTTGGGCAAAATAGCTGAAGGAAGCATTGCAGGTTGCAGCAGAATTAAATTGTGAGTAATTGTGAGTATAAATATGGATAGATTAGAAGCTTGTTTCACAACGTCCGATTAGCCACTACTTCCTGAATAAATTCAAAAATGGAACAGAATTTGTATGAAATTACCCGCCAAGTAAGATATTGGCAACTTAATCATAGGTGGTGAAGCAGGCCCTTAGAGGTGGATACGAATGGATTGTAGGTCCACTAGGGCTGATGTCTGCTAGGGTTAAAAAAATTGTTCGAAAAAATTACTATGTCCTGAAATGCAAAGACCAAATGAAGAATTAACCTATCACATACCCACAAAACGAGACACAATAGTAAAACAATAACTAAAAGTCCTATGAGACCGCGCTGGTCTCATAGGACCGGTCGGGGATTCATGAATTAAGGTGAGTTTTAGTCGGTAAAAGTCTGACATATCTCCTCGCTCTACCAAAAACAGAAGGTCTTCGTTGCCCTATCCTTGGAATCACTCGGACGGCGAGCAATGGGTAGCTCGCCGTCAGGACGTTAGGCAAGAGTCCGAACTTAAAAAGCCCAAGTGGTCGACGGCGCGTACTGTTCCACGCGCGCCTCAAAGATGTGTCAGCAAACCGTAGGGGCCCGACAGGATCGAAGCCTACTAGGGCCTGTATTGATGAAAAGAACACCGGGACCCTGGAACCAAAGAAGGAAAGGAAGTGTTGCGGCCAGACCGGGAGAAGTCATTTTGTAGATCACCCACCTTAAAAAAATCCTTGGAATTCGTTGACAAACATGTAAACTCGAATATAAAAGACACCTAGACCCGGAATACTTATGTGCAGGCCATACAATAAATTGTTCCACGCGGGAATCGAACTCGCGACCCACAGTGCAGCAGTCCTCAATTAACCTAGATCACATACCCGCAAAACGAGACACAATTGTAAAACAATAACAGCGCGGTCTCATAGGACCGGTCGTGGATTTATGAATTAATACGGAAAGCTACACAGTCAGTATAAGTGATAATTTCTGGTGTAATTTCTAGTGATATTTCGCTAATCCGTTCCCTTTCGTTGACTCTGATCCTACCTATGTCATTACATGTAGAGTACCGTACTGTAGACAACCGTGCTGTCTCTTCCACAGAATTGTTACATAAACTGGCTGTTACAGACATAATAGTTAGTTTACACACCATCAATTATATTATGCATCTATTTTACGTAATAATCGTACAAATATGTGGGTTATAGCAGGATTTATGACATCATAATCGTATAATGATACAATGTCTTGCTATTTATTGTTATAGACGCTGCTAGCGATAACCCAGAAAACGTTGTTTTCCTCGAAAATCAGCAGCAGCATAGTAGCATTTTGTCAGAAAAAAAAAATAAGAACTCAATTACAGCGTCAGCTATTTACTGGGTGCAATTGTATTTTCAAAAATATATTTACAAAGTTTCATCCAAATCGGTCTAGCTGTTTAGGAGGAGTTGGGTGACGAACACATGTACGGAAGAAACCACATTCACAATGCACTGTATCGATCATAAGCGAGTTTATACTCCGACTCGCACTTAGACGATTTTCCGGTAGCTGTGACCACAACTTTCTTTGAGAGATCTTTCTGGTTCTGCGCTTAACTTACTGAAAATGGGGTCACTTTGACCCTGACTTTGGCAAAAGCTGTTTGCAGTTACTACAGGTTTATAACCAATAAAAAAACAGTAGACACAGTTACAGCTTGCATTTACTGTTGCAGCAGTATCTCGTGTTCCTATTGGTTAATTACTCAGATACCCGCGAAACGAGACACAATAGTAAAACAATAACAGCTCGGTCTCATAGGACCGGTTGGGGATTCAAACGTTAATAAGCTTGTGCCAAAGTTATACCCTAGGGCCAAAGTTACCCCAATTTTACCTATCTCAACCTCCTTTCCTCTCGCCCTCTTCCTTTTTGCCTTTAACCTGCTCCAAACGAGCTCTTCATCACCAACTCAACATCTCGTCTCCCCCTACAGGTGCATTCTCCCAGCGGCATCCGATCAAGGAGGCCCTGCTGCTGCACACCGACGTCTACGGCAACGCCTCCTTCGAGGACTGCGTGTGGAGACGCGACAAGGAGGTCTGTCCTGACGCCAACGTCAACCTGCATCTCTATACTGAAGCGGATCCCGTCAGGAATGTTGTGAGTAAAACACCATTTGTTTATAAATAAAAAACATATTATTTCAGGCAACCAATAGCATCTAGGTATACAGCAATCACAAAACAGAACACACACACATAAGGAAATACATTAAGGTCAGTTATTGACTTGGTTATCAGTAGTGTTTGAGTCTTTTAGAGAAAATAATCAACGGGATTTATCCGTTTTAGTTCAATTTGATGCTCAATGGTCAACTTTTTTGTGGTAGTAAATCAATATATTATAGTGACTTTTTTTTCATTATATAAACAAGTGCTTAAGAGGCTTGCGGAGACCGCGCGCTATCTCGAGTTGAGACGAAATAAAACATGTTTTTGAGGTTGATGGAAGCAATCCAGATAGTTTAAACAATTCTTGGACACACCGACTGGAGTAAAGTCATCATCCGCACACTGACAGTTGCTTGCTGTGATAGCAATACAAACTATTGGAAATTTGGGAGAGGTTCCGTAATACCAAAAATGATGAATGAAAAATTAATGTATTTCCATTATTGTTTCGAGTATTTATAACTTGATAATAATATCTGTGTTCCTACGAAAAGATATTTTGAAATATTGTTGTTTATAATATAGAAAAAACAAAATAAAAACATGACATTTTCGCTGTGAAAATGTGCAAATTTAAATTCGCTTAAATTTCGTTTGGGGTAAGTTTTTCAACAAAAAGACGATGTAGGAACCTAGATAATTATTGTCTGAATCCGAATACCATCATATTATGGTATAAATATGCTTAAATTGCAAATGATTTTGGTATTACGTTTGTATGGATAATTCTAACGTCGCGCCCGCCTTAACTTAACGATCCCAACTGGTGGTAAGCAGTGATGCAGTTGTAGAGAATGCAGCATTTTTTTTATCTACTCGCCACTTACTATACTTTCCAACGTGTGATGGTCATATTAATAGTTTTCACGTGTTATACTTAACATTAAATAATTACTTTGCGTACTTTTTTGCGATCTATAATGTTAATTCTCTAGGTCTACATCAAAATTTATCAAAATTGATTCATGGGTCTACGTGTAAAAAGGTAATAAACAGACAGGGAGGTTGCAGTCTCCCGTTCCTTTGCGACCTATCCTCTCAGAAGGAAGCGACGGGGTCCCACAGAATGGATTACTTTATATAACACTGAAATGTTTGCTTACATAGTTCTCTACTAGTGTTATGTTGTCCTCCAGTCGACTCGTGAGTTCCCGTCAAGTTGTCCACATACTTACCGATTTTGTTACCACACACAATCGGTAGGTATTAACATCGTACCCATCGTAACATGGCTATTGCCAAGGCCCTACCCATTGCATAATGACTTATGAATATGCAACCTAAATTTTTTGTAAGAAACACAAGAAACATCAGCATTGTAGTGTCATGTTTACCTAAAACCTAATCCTATAGATCTAATGCATTGTACTTACAAGACCGAAGTTCCCACGTTTTATGGCTGATGGTAGCTCGCAAAAAACATCATACATACAATTCTTAGTGTTTGCCACTCTCACACCATCGAATGACCACCATGCCTTTGCATGCTTTTATAACTATGGTCCGTTTTTTAAACTCGGAGACTATATTGACACGAGTAATGTCAAATTTACTATAGGAATGACGACAGTTCTTTTGTGTTGAAATGTCATTTTAGTCTCCGGGTTTAAAAAACAGACCATAGAATAGAATAGTCTTTTATTTGCCACAACATAAGACACTCACTAATATACCTAATATACTTATTTGAATGTTTCATTTGATTCTTCTCTGATCCCCGTGGTCAATGAGGTTTACAAAATATAACATTTTAAACCAAAAAACTTGCTTATCCTAGTTTAATCCGATGACTTTTTTCTAAATGTTTTTAAATGTTTTCACGCTCTAGGATAGAGCGGGAGGGTGTGTCAGATTTTTACCGACTAAAACCCACTCCAATAAGGAACATAATTATCCTTGTTTACCTTACGGTCCTGGAATGGTTTTGCCCAAAAGCGGGAAGTGATTGGATGATGTCCCAAAATATGTTTAGAATACTTACTTCGAATTTTCAATTATTTTACGGTCCATATGCTGGATCCTTTTCAGTGATATTAAGGTACCGGTACTAATTTCATAGGTACGCTTAACAGACCGATGTATAATAAAAATCAATACGAAAACCTGCAGATTCGCGCTAATCGTTACTACAAATCAACAACAAACGTAAAACGACGCTATCTTGTAATATTTCAATACTAAATGATGTGCATTATGAAGGAAAGTGGCTCACCTTCGTGTTTCATCGGCTGTGACCACGGACTACGTTTGCACTTGTGTTTACTCGCGTCGTCCATTGAGTAAGGTTCAATAGTCATGCAAGATCATTTTTTGCGTAATTTTTAGTCGATTTTCCGCATACATAATTTAGTATTCGTATTATTTATGGCGTGTTGTGTTTTAAATCTGTTAGTCAAGGTCAAATAGAGTGCGGCTTATGAAAGATGATGAAGATTAAGGCGAAGGGTATAATACCGATAATGCTAAAAAATAGTAGATTATGTGACTAGGGAGTAAAGCAGTGTCTTTAAGGCGAGGGCGGCATGTTGAATTCCGAACAAAACGAAGGTTGCTAAGTTTTAATCCCGAACGTAAGTGAGGGATTTATATAATTAACTCCCGAGCATTGCGAGGGAGTTAATAGAGAAACCTGAGTGAAGTGAGGAATTAAAGCCGCCCAAGACAAAGACAGCTTTACTCCCGTGTTGGATACTCTACTTTTTACACCATGTGTGAGATAATTACAAGTCTACTACGATTAATTAACTAGGTACTACATATCGTATAAAACAAATTATAAATAAATTAAAAAATATGCAACATTATTTACACGTTAATCTCAACTCCAAATTAGAAGCAAACAAAATTCAATACTTCAATGTTACTCGGATCTATAACTTTACTCTTTTTTAGAACCTCCTTAACCTTTTCCTCAGTATGTAACCACATTTATTATTCTTTTTTTTTGTTAGTGGCCAGTTTCATTTATGAATAAATTTGTTTGATGCACGTACATTTTAAATGACTGAAGGCGTATTTGATGTTCTAAATTAAAAAAAAAACATTATGCCCTAGGGATCGGCCATACTGTATTATCTCCCTAGGTGATAACGAGTTGCTTTAAGTGCAGGTTACATGACACATAATAGGGTCATTATCGAGCAGGTGGTGTAAAAAATAATGAATTACATCACAGACTATTAGTAAATATAGATGACATAACTGACATCAGTTTTTACTTCAAAACTTGCAAACAACGATATCTTTTCCATTCAGCGTTTACTCAGGATCGAACCCGTCACTAAACGGACACAGTACACAGTCGAACTAAGTTTCACTTTTCTCATTACAATGTACACAGTGCGGCTCAATGCAAGAATGCGTCCAAAATACCGCTAGTCGTCCTCAACTCCTTATGGGGACTCCATTCTCCTTGGCGGGCTCATAACTTATTGTGTTCACATACCAATATACCATCCATTCATGGCTAGCACTGAATTTACAATAACTACTCAAGAATATTGGGTTAGAAACCTACTTTTGATATCTGGTTATAAAATCTGTTTTTTAATCCCTGGTACTAAAATGACATTACGTGGGTTTTCACACTTATCAAACCCAAAAGAACTGGCATCAATATTATCGTAAGTTTGACATTTGCCTGTGTCAATTTAGTCTCTGGGATAAAAAAACAGACTTTACTTCGTTTCTTCTTGAATCGTAGAACTTTGCAACGCACGTGTTCTATATTTGAGCGAATGATGAGCGCATTGACATATGTCAATTTTTGGGCTGCTTCTTCACGAGAATTGCATTTCTTTGCAGTGGCGTAGCTAGGCGACCAAAGATCCTGGGGCAAAAAATTTGGGGTCCCTTTTGATAAATAACTTCTCTTGCTCTGGTTTGAGCATCATCATCAAGAATCCTTCGAAATCGTGTACTGTGTACTTATTGAATTGGGCACTGCCCGATTGAATTTTACAGCACGGGTCTCGCCGTTGTTGAGCGATTTACTGTTGCTCTGTTTGTCGTTGTCGTCAGCTCGATTCCTGCGCGAAACAAATATTTTTATGGAGGTATGATATCACGGTAGTTGACAGCAGAATTCACCGAAAGGCTAAGCCGAGATTTTTTTTTATGTGAAATCATCTAATGACATCTCCCGCTCCAGGGTGGAGCGAGAAGGAGTGTAAGCCTTACTGACTAAAACCACACCTATGTTCCTTTTGTTACCTTTTGCGTTCTAGGACCACGAAAATCCTTTTCATACTTTTCTCCATGGACATCTCATCATCTCATGTTTGCTGACATGTCTTTAAGGCACGCGTAGTGGAAAACTATGCGTCGTCAGACTAGAGTTTGGCCGTTTGGCCCTTTCGCCCCGGCGTTGCAACACCATGCGCAGGTCGTGCATGTGTGCAAGGACTGTTGTCTCCAAATCCCACGCTGTCAAGAAGGCTACCCGCTTCGTTGGAGATCGTGCGGTATCGCACCATCCGGAATCCTAAGCCGAGGTGCATCATATATCTGCATTTTTCCAATTATTTTTATGTCCCTCGTAAATAGGGGTCGTGTTTTAAATAAGATTCTAGTAAAAAATGCTTTTAATTTGTAGGTGGATCTCAGCAGTCAAGACTGGCTGCGTCAGAGCGGCTGGGACCCGGCGCACGAGAATGTTCTGCTGATACATGGATACGCTGGAGGGGACGACACCTTGCCTATCGTCGTTCTTAAAGATGGTGAGTTAGACGCTTCTCACTACAGTATTCAACGTGAGTCAGATAACGACGCACATATATATGACTACTATGGATTCAGTATAATAAGGATTCTGGACCCCCAGTGGCGGAATTTTATTTCCTAAAAAAATCTCTACGTATTTAATTTAAACTGTCTTCTTCTGCCTGGCGTTAATCCCGGCTATTGCCAGGGTCCGCCTATTCTATATTGTATGTGTATTTAATTTAAACAGTATAGAATCGTTATTCTAATCAACCCTGAAGACATATTTAGTGAAAAACAATCATCATCTACCCGCCCTTGTCCCGTTTCATTTGTGGTCGGCGCAACACGTTTTTTTTCTTCCATTCTGTCCCGTCAGTCGTCACGCTACCACTCACTTCCTTTTCTTCCATATCACTTCTCACATAATCCATCCATCTTTTCTTTGGCCTCCCTCTCGATCTCCATCCAAATCTATCCACATGTAGACTCATAACTATTTTAGTAACATGCGTTTCATCCCTCCCCTTTACATGACCATACCAAATTTAGTGAAAAACAATGAAGTTAAAAATATCATGGTTGTCAGCCTTATAACGTTCCAAATATTGGGACACTCCTCACTAGAAGAGGGAATGAGCCATTTCCAGGCCCAGTGCGGATTGGTGGATGTCACATGTCTTAGAGTTTTTAGTTCTAGGACATGCTGGTTACCTCACATTTATTATTCCCTTCACTTCACCGTTTTGAGAGCAGTGGCGATGAAATAAATTACCTACGCAAAGTAATGCGCTTACTTTAGAGTTTTCTCTAAACTCTAAAAAGAAAACTCTAAAGTCGGGGATGTTACCGCTAGGCCACGACTGCTAATTATTATGGGAGCAGTAATTTCGATCAACGTATTAATTATAATGGTGGGACGGTATGTGCAGTGAATATTTCAATTGGCATAACAGTTTGTAGCGTGACTGCTAAGTATGATGTAGGTACTTTCGCAGAAGTCATACAGTTTTGGTCGATGGTATAATCTATTTACATATAACACCTACATGCCTAATATGTATAACGCCGGGTCGCTAGTGGATTATAACATTTATACCAAACGTTGTTTTTTGGAAAAAATAGCAGCAAGATGTCTCCACCTATAGAAGTGATTCAAGGTAGACTTGTCCTGCTTGTGAAAATCAAAGATTTCGCAATTTATTTGCGATGATACGTTCCTTTCTAAAGAAATTTGAAGGTAAAAACATTAAGAACAGCTATCTGTAGGCCACACAAATATACCATATTATATACATATAATATATTGTATAAAGGTACTTTTAAATGTAAAATTAGTGATATTAGCCATCTAGATCTTTAAAAATCTCGATAAAAAAAAATCACAGGGCATAGGTAGTGTTTAGGGGTCTGAAAGGATAGCAGATGACCCCTCCAGTCGACCATATCAATTTGGCACACGATGTACCAAACACCCTGTATATGTTCCGCAGGAATCGAATTCGCGACGCAATGTGGTAGTCAATCGCTTAACGCCTATCGTGGCGTCAATAGTTACCTACCTCTTACCTAATTGCAAAGAAAATACAGTAATTTGCAAGCAAACCACATGTTTTATTGCAGCTTCCCCTAGATCGTGCCAAGTAAGGTGAAAGTGTAAGTGTTTGTGGTGCAGTGTAATCGTGTTCGTAGAATATACAGGGTTATTTGTAAAACATTAACAACCTTGCAGGACTGTATTACTGCCATCATAAACAACAACTATTGTTTTATGACTTAAAAAAAAAACATAATTAGTAGATACATTTACCAAAAACAAACTTTCAAGATTTCGATGTTCTATCTAACATATTGCAAATCGGTATTTTACTGTACCTACCTACAGCTACATACAGTACAATTGAAATATTTTTATTTTTGTAAGAAAATATGATAAACTAAAATATGATACATTTTTGAAAGTCGTAGAACAAAAGTGGTTACTTAAATAACGATAGTAGGTAACATAGTCCTGAGAGGTTGCCAGTGTTTTACAAATAACCCTGTAGCTGTACGCTCCTTCTTTTTCTTCCTCCTTCCGTTAATTCCGGCTAATGCCAGGGTCCGCCTTCCGGCTGAACTTCCTCCACTTTGCGCGATCTTCAACATTGTCCGATCTTCAACATATATAAATAACCCTGTACACTACTAGGTACTTAATCACTTGGGCAGGAACAGTGAGTTGCGCACGCGTTTCATTACAATGCACGGAGTCGCTCCCACGGCTTTCTCTATGTATGTTGCAGTAGGTACCAGTTCATTGAACTGTGTATCACAAGTGACAGTTGTGAAAACTGTATCACTACACTGTGCATTGCGTTATGAGGGGAAACTGACGTTAAGTTTAGTAATCCAGAGACCTTAGTTATTGGACTGAATGAAGGTTACTCGACCTTACTCCTATGACATGGCTCGTATTGGCTCGTATAATTTGATTTTTTCAAGTCCATTCAGAGATTTTCGACATACACTACAAAGGGTTGTTTTCAAAAGGTCCACTAGTGTATTATTCGTAAAATACGGTATTGCCGTCTGCTGCAGCCATCTGCAGTTGGTGTCGAAATCATGACCTCAGGAACATGTCGTTTTGAACTTTTAATCTTTTTTTTTTGACTTGGAAAATCATTAATTAGCTTCTCCCGCTCAAGAGTGAAGACTCTTGGTGGAACGTCAAGGCGTGTCAGGCTGTATTCCAAGCACATAAATCTTTAAAACTTCTCATATCTATAATGGTTCCAGTGACACGCTCTTTCGAACAATCCCTCAGCGGTACCTATTGTATTATCCAGTAACTGGGATGAGGCCAGACATTCACCAATGAGCTCTTGTTCCAGCGTACCTCCGTCGCGGCGGCTACAACGTGTTCATGCTGGACTGGGGCGCGCTGTGCCAGCCGCCGTGCTACGTGGCGGCCGTGCACAACCTGCGCCCCGTGGCGCGCTGCGTGGCCGAAGCCCTAGCCGCCTTGAGGCGCGCCGGCCTGCGCACCGACAACCTCACCTGTGTGGGACACTCGCTTGGAGCTCATCTCTGCGGGATCATTGCTAACTTTCTCACGTTTAGAATGAATAGGATTATTGGTATGTTTGATTCGACTCACTATCTAAATAATTTTTGGAAGTTTGTGAATCAAAAACGTCGAGTCGACGAAAATCGGCATGAGACACCCACAAACCGGAACTCCTGCAGGGCGCACAGGAATCCGATGGATGCGAGATGGATGAAATAGATTTAGTTTTTGCAGAAATAACCTTGAACTGGGTTAGAAACAAGTCCATGTGTCCAAATGTTTACATATGCTGTGACAGAAACGTTAGTATACAATTAGATATCCCCTTTTGTGTAACCTTTTTACCTCGGGTTTTTTTTTACTATAGATGAAATTTAAAAACATCAAACCGTCAAAACATTTCAGGTTTAGACCCAGCGCGTCCCCTGATCCGCTCAGCGCCAGCTCTACGCCTGGACCCTGGAGACGCGCGAGCAGTTCACGTGCTGCACACTAATGCAGGCCGCTACGGGGAGGCGGCCCGGTTGGGTCATGCAGACTTCTGCCTCAATGGAGGCAGGAGCCAGCCCTACTGTGAGGATACACCGAGTGAGTAGCACAACCTTCGTCTCATCATCAACTGGAGCATGGTTCTGCGTCAGTCTTGCAACTGGACCCTGACGACGCGCGCGCAGTTCACGTGCTGCACACGAATGCAGGCCGGTATGGGGAGGCGGTCCGGCTGGGACATGCAGACTTCTGCCTCAATGGAGGAAGGAGCCAGCCGTACTGTGAGGATACACCGAGTGAGTTACATAACCTTCGCCTCATCATCCGCTAGAGCATAGATTAGCGCCAGCCTTGCGACTGAACCCAGGCGACGCGCGCGCAGTTCACGTACTGCACACGAATGCAGGCCGCTATGGGGAGGCGGCCCGGCTGGGGCATGCAGACTTCTGCCCCGATGGGGGCAGGAGCCAGCCGTACTGTGAGGATACACCGAGTGAGTAACACATCCATCATCTAGAGTATGGTTCTGCGTCAGCCCTGCGCCTGGACCCGGGCGACGCGCACGCAGTTCACGTGCTGCACACGAATGCAGGCCAGTATGGGGAGGCGGCCCGGCTGGGATATGCAGACTTCTGCCTCAATGGAGGAAGGAGCTAGCCGTACTGTGAGAATACACCCAGTGAGTAACACAAGCGACCTTAGTCTCATTATCAGGGAGGAACAATTACCCTTCATCAAAGTTTTTTTTCATCCCATCGATTATGGCTAGCCTCTTGTGCATCCGCCAGCGTCAAGTTCTTTATTTTGCATAGAGCATCAAATCATATTTTTGAAAGAGTATTAACTTTCTTGCTTGTTTTGTTCATCCTATTCCAAAACATGAGTCCTATTTTCATCACTGTTTACCAAACTGATTTTCATCAAACCCTCCACCAATTATTATTTTGGTGCAGACGAGGCGTTGTGCAGCCATATCTGGTCGATCTGCTACCAGGCGGAGAGCCTGTTCCGAACGCGCGAGGCTGCGCCCTGTGGCCGCCGGTGCTCCGTGAAGGTGCCGCCTTCCAGGGCCTCTGCGCTGCCCGTGCCGATAGGACAACCTGCGCCCATGAGGTTAGTGCTGTCTCCTATAATTTTGCCTTCAGTTTGTCTATTCAAAATCTATCAAAATAACCACGTGCAAATCGTGAGCCACAGCCAAAAAACTGTTTGGCAGAATTCTGTTATTGTTAGGTATAACTACAGATTTTTTTTAAAACATTTATTACAAAGACTAAACCGTTGACTTTGACTGAAAACAGAGATTTTGAATCCTAACGTTTTATCAAGTTATACATCTTTATGTATTTGAATAGCATGTTGTTATATCTCCATATCTATATCCCACTCCGCGAACCCCTCGGTCACGGTCACCCTAGACAGTCCGCGTCGATCAACGTTCGCGAGCGCATCCAAATTATTTTCTCGTAACTGTAACTTACTGTAGCTTTGTACTTAATATTAAAGTTTTTTTTTTTTTTTTTACAGCTATCATTACAGTTTATCCCAATACAACACATGTTGTATTTAGTAATAAATAGTTGTGTGTTTAGAATTCGTGTTTTTATCATCAACTGCCTAATCTAGGTATCTAAAACCTAACTAACACGATAGACACTACAAATTTACCTACCTTACAAACTGATTTTTTTTATTCTTATGTTCCAGTGCATCAGGCGCGTACTGCCTAGAAGACTTCTCGACGCCGTTCTGCCCGTACACGTCGGGTCTGAAGGAAGGCGACCATCGCTGCTGCCTGGACGAGCTGTACGCCGCCGCGGCTACGGCCGACCCGCCCAAGAAGAGGCCACGCCCGGTGCGACTTCGAGGGCCTCGCTCGAGGCCTAATAACAGCGAAAATTATACTGTAGTCTAGCCTGTAAGATTATGGCCTCGACCAGTGTGAGGAGGAATGATTCCGAGTCGCCACCGCAGGGCAATAAAAATTCTCCCACTTCAGTTTCGCTGTACATTGCTTTCTTCGTAATAGGAAATAAAAGGATGGGGCAACTTATCCTAAATCTGCATCTAATCTCAAAAAAAAAGACAATGTGCACTGCCTGCAATATTTTTTTTAAAAACAATGTACAGCGAAACTAAAGTGGGAGCAATGAGTTCCCAGTTGCCGCCGGTGGCAATCCCCGCGGTGGCGACTGGGAATCATTCGTGAGGAGTGTGCGCGGGTGCTGAGGCGGGTGCGTAGTATGTGACTAACGCGGTGTTAAAGTCATAGCACATTATACCAGCACCACAACTGCACAGCTGCAGCACGGCGTCACCTCGAATTTAGGCTTCGGCTTCCACGGAGCCTTATTCTATGGGAATAAGAACGTTGTGTACCTAATATTCTTAGTCGAAAAATATCAGCTTTAAATCTTTGTACAAATGCGTTCTGCAATTAGTATTGTAATATTTTTGGTATAAATAGAAATGTTACAAGTTTCGTTTATTTATTGAGAAAAATAAAACTGTTTCAGAAAGTTCAAATCTAATAATGAAATACATGAAAAAATGTATTACGTCCTGCAAATCAATGCAATGTCCCATATGTTTACCAAATTACATAAATATGTATATAATAAGTGTAAATGTGTATAGATTGGAGAAGTTTAGCCAAAGAAAATCTTACCATTTAGTAATATTGAATAAATTATTACTTTGTAATGAAAATCTTTATTCTTTATCATACTTTTATCCAGTGGTTTATTTATGATTTGGAAAATTTTGTAAGGCACGCTAAAAACACATTTTGATACCTATGCCCTTATCAAATATCAAGATTTATCTATAATTAACCAGAAAAATTACCAATTTTATATTCTCATCCCAGACTAAGTTCAATTTTGTTTTTATAAAATAAAACGCATTAATCCTTTCCTCAAGTCGCTGCTTATGTAAAACAATGAAATTAAGAATTTCAATAAATTTAGTATCTGAGTCAAGCTTACTCCATACTATTTAGTATGGAGTAAGCTTGAAAAGCTGTTAAGCTTTTCATCATAATCAGTTCAGTAGGACCTATGACCGTTGGTTACTTTCACATTTAAAATATTGGTACGGTTGCTAGATAAATATCTAGCAAATTATTCGCAAATAGAAAAACATTATTTAATAAAACATTAATATTAGTTTTTATATTTGCGAATAATTCGCTAGATAAATTCGTACCAATATCTTCGTTCGCAAGGAGTTCGCCGAGTTAATTATAAAGGAGTGAAGTAACAAACACAAGTAATAGAATAAATCCTATTTATTACAATTAATATGAGGACTAAATCACATCGTGGGTTCATTAACAACCATGTACAATTTAAACAGCGCTTACTTAGCTAATAGTATAAACTGTATCATAAAGCCAGGTTTTAATAAGAAGACACATCTTGCAATTTTTACATTTCATATTTTAAAAGGATGCGAATAAATATATTTTACAAACAGTTCATTTTATATGTTTATGAGGAATCAATCGACAAATATTTTACATAGGGTAAGGGGGGGGGGGGTACATTGGTGATATAAGTAATTTAGTGAGTTTTTAATTCAACACCATACATGGCTCCCTATGCATCAAATCCCAATCCTATGCAATTTAGATGTCTTCAAGGCTGAACTGAATAGGCTCTTAATAAACTAGTGCGCCTCACCATCAACGACTGCATCACTGCTTACCATCAGGCGGGATTGCAGTCGAGCACTAGTTTATAACAATAAAAAAAATGTGTTACTAATATGAGGATATTTATCCTCCTCACACTTGTAACCACTTGCTAGCGCTGTCTCATAAATGTGCTTGCTTGGAATTGAGAGTTTATTCTGTTTCGAAAAAAATATCTCTACATGACTTAGGCTGAGGCTACATTAGACCGCGACGTGATTGGCGATTCATGAGCGATTAAAACAAATAATGGAAATTCATGATTACGGCTACACTATACGCCAAATTTTACTAGTGATATTTGATTCGCTCTTCCAGTCGCATCGCAAATCGCTGGCAACTGTAGCCTCAGCCTTAGGTATATCACCAATATTCCTTACCTTACTATACAAGCGAGTCTGGTTACAACATACTATATTATAAAACTTGACTATATCAATTTCCTATTTTATTTATTGCTTTTCTTTGTCACACATTGTTGCTGCTCAAGGCATTTCTAAGACCACTATCATGGGCCTATACACACCACGTTTTTTAAACGCGCCGTCGACGCGCGTTTTGGGAAAGCGCGTCGCCTGTGCGTTTTTATCCTGCAGAGCAGTTTGTTGTCGTTTGTATCGAAACAAACGCGCGGCACCGGCGTAATTTTTCTTCTTTTTTTTTAAATTAATAATGCGCATGTAATCAATGCTGTCTCGACCGACGCCATCTTGCTACTGTTGACGAGGTTCTGCTTAAAAACGCAAAATGCCAGCGCGTTTGTATAGAAACACACGCGCGTTTGCTTCGCATCTGTATCGCTACACACACGCGTTTGCATCGCGTCTGTATCGCTACACACGCGCGTCTGTATTTATACAGATGTGCAAAGGTCTACAGGCTGCGTCTGACTTGCGTGCGTATCGCGTCTGTATCGCTACAAACGCGCGTCGACGGCGCGTTTAAAAAACGTGGCGTGCATAGGCCCTAAGAGCTCATACACACGAACGGCATGTAGCCAACGGCAGAGGTAACTGCAGCCGTCGACCTATAGTGCACTTGATACACACGATGGCTTCATTTGTTAGAATGTCGTTGGCCGCTGTCGAGCGTCAACGGCTGCAGATATCTCTACCCTTGGCAACTTATCGCTCGTGTGTTAAAGTTGATACAAAATGTACTTTTATAAAATGAAACGAAAAAAAGAAAATCTACTGACACAATGCAACGAGGTATTCCTTGAAGCGCACCGAATGAAGCGCACCATTTTTATTCTTCGGAGCGCACCTTTTTGTTGCGCTTCGGATAGCAATTTAAAATATTGAAATTTTATTCCTCGTTTAAAAATAGGGAAGTTGCTTAACCAAAAGTACCTTATATCTATTCGAAAGTTACTCATAAGTGCACTTCGAGGAAATAAAAGTTAATATTTTTAATTGCTATCGGGAGCGCACCAAAAAGGTGCACTTCGAACAATAAAAATGGTGCGCTTCAAAACTGGTGCGCTTCGAGGAATACCTCAACGCAACACAATGTTGTTGAAGACACTGTGTTGTTGCATTTTATCCCGTAACGTATCTTAGGCTTCAATGTGACAAATTGGTAAACACACTTTAGGCACGAGTAAAAGATTATTGAACACTCAAACGCATCACTCCTTTTGCGTTCAATTTGTAACACGTCGATATTTTTACAATAGAAACTTGTATACGCACGCTGAGCACTTTTTTTTGTGGGTATTGAATGAGACTGTGCCGTCACACTCGGCTTTGTAACGCACGTTCGGGTATGATCGGCTCGAGTCGGCCGACCTTACCTACTCGAACGATTATTGACTTACCACACATCACCTTGAAAAAGTTCGCACGTTTGTCGTATAATCTTAAGCACACAACGTCTTTTTTTTTAAACCGAGTTTATTCTTTTAGTTATATAGCAGGCTATGCCACAGTCGAGAAACAAGTCTAAGGATCCGTTCACACAGACCGGCTCGGAGAGGAAAGCAGATTTTTATCTCGTTGAAAATAGAGTTTTAAGTATTTGTAGTAAGGTTTATTTTAAGTACCCCAGTTAATGGGTTGTGGAGGTCTGGTAGGCAGCCGCTCCTCGTAAAATACTGGTATTCAGTTAAATCGGGCTTGACTGGAAGCCGACCCCAATATAGTTGGGAAAAGGCTAGGCAGGCAGTAAGGTTTATTTTGGCATGTGCACTGCACGTTCAAACATTCTTTACGACAAAAACAGTGCACATGCAAAAATAAACCTTACTACAAATACTTAAAATTCTATTTTCAAAGTGATAAAAATCTGCTCAACCTCTCACGCGCAGTGCACATGGAAAAATAAACCTTACTACAAATACTTAAAACTCTGTTTTCAACGTCCCTCTCCTCTCCGAGCCGTTCTGTGTGAACGGACCCTAAAAGTCATAAACTCGCACGTCCCCACTAATAATAAGCACATCTGTTTGAGAGCCAACACATTTTAATGTTCATTCATAATTGGCAACCCCGAGAGCACAGATGCATAATGTTGGCAACCCCGAGAGCACAGATGCAGTAAGTTAGTATTGTTGTCAGCTCTTGTTGCCGGACATGAGGAGAGAGAGAAGGGCTGCCTTCTCCTTCTCCTTCTTGCGAACGACGTCGAGGCTGCGAGCACGCCACGTACTCTTTCGTAGTTTGATTGGTCTGCTGCCGACGTAGCGACCTGTAATTGAGAATTAGTTGAGATTTATTGTATTACCTCCACGTTTCCCAGAGTCCTGTTAAACGCAGTGTAAGTTTTACGCGAATTTCAAAACTGGAGTTAAAATTTCTTTAAATGTATTATGTGCAGATTCTCTTAAAAATCATCTAACTTGGGTAACTATTAGGGTACACTAAAATCTGATATAAGCAACATTGGTTGAATAATCAAGATATAATATAAATAAATTACACCCAGACACAGAACAAATAATCATGCTCATCAAAAACATTTTTCCTGGGTGGGAATCAAACCCACGACCTCAGGCACTTCAACATAAAAGGCAGAGCCACTAACCACTAGACCAACAGCACTTAAATAAACTTTTTATCTACGAAGTAAACAAAAAAGAAAACTGTCTGCTCATCATCTGCCAAGCCTTTTCCCAACTATATTGGGGTCGGCTTCCAGTCAAGCCGGATTTAGCTGAATACCAGTATTTTACGAGGAGCGGCTGCCTACCAGACCTCCACAACCCATTAACTGGGGCACAAAACTGTCTGCTATGGTAGAAAAAAAAGCATCAGTTTTATTTTCAAAGTAGGTCAAAGTAAATATCTCACCATCCATTTCCTTCATAGCCTTGATGAAGTCTCCAGGGTCCTTGAAGCTGACGAAGCCAAAGCCTTTGCTCTTGTTCGTCCGTTTGTCTCTGATCACTTTGGCTCTTTGGAACGACGTATATTTACTGAACGTTCGCGTCTGAAACGAACAAGATAAAAATGAAATACTCAACAACATCTCTCTGCAATATATATCTGAATACCAGAAGGTGACTAAGTGTGTTGTCTATACTTCTATACTAATATTATAAAGAGGTAAAATTTGTAAGTTTGTATGTAGGGGGTAATCTCTGGAACTACAGATCCGATTTGAAAAAATCTTTTAGTGTTAGATAGCCCATTTATCGAGGAATGCTATAGGCTATATACCATCACGCTACGACCCACGGGAGCGGAGCAGTAACGAAAAATGCGGGTGAAACCGCAGGGGATAGCTAGTCTTCAATGTATTTACAAGGTGTGAAAACAACAAATAGCTCCTTCTGCTTTGCGTGAAGTGAGACGGAGTTTTAGACCTTTTACTGACTGCTGTAGGGCCGCGGTAACTCTTTCGAACCAACATGCAGCTTTTCTTGATTAACTTTACTAAAGTGTAAATACTCACAACTATGTAGAGGGATGGAGAGGAAAAGGGAGACCAAAGAAAAGATGGAGGGATTGTGTGAGGACTAATATGAAAGAAAAGGGAGTTAGTGATATTACGACGGGTGACAGAACATAATGGAAAAAAAACATATTGCGCCGACCCCAAGTAATATGGGATAAGGGCAAGAAGAAGAAGAATTGAATTACTAATTTTTTTTTAAGGTGCGAATTTACAAAATAACTCCTCCCGGTCTACTTGGAGCGAGAGGGAGTATCAGACTTTTTGACTGCTGTAGGGCCGCGGTAACTCTTTCGAACCACCGCGCCGCCTTGGTTGATTAACTTGACTAAAGTTTTACTCACAAGCAGCTCATCCGTGACGTCATTGCCGAGGTCTCCGCAGAACATGCGGAAGTCATCGTCCGGCCAGTCCAGGAGTGTCACGTCTTCCCACACTTGCCCTCCCGCTGTCCTCACCACCTAACAAGCAATCATTTATTATTGACGCCACTCACTTCGCACTTTATCAATTCTTGTTACATCATTTTTTAAAACCTTTATTTTTGTACGATATTTCAAGCGCCAAAATTCGCAGTGCCTAACTTCACACTCGCTAACTTATAACGGACGAATTGTACAAATAATACTGAACGGCTCGAGTTGATACGGTGACGATCCCTTTCCGTTTTGATATGTGTGCTACGACCTTTAACATTCTCATCTCCATTGTAATCCACTCAATTAAAGTTTAAAGAACAGTACCTTCCGGTTCTTCTTCTCCTTCTTGGGCTTGGCGACGCTGTCGGGCACGGGCACGGGCGGCGGCGGCGGCGCCACGGGCGGCGCCTCCACCACGGGCTCCGGCCGCGGCGGCGGCGGCGGCGGCGTGCGCTTCTGCCACACCACAATACACTACTATACACACTCTCAACCGTACATTACAACAAGTCAAATACAGGCCGTCCTTAACGTTTGAATCCCCAATCGGTCCTATGAGACCGCGCTGTTATTGTTTTACTATTGTGTCTCGTTTCGCGGGTATCTGAGTAATTAAGCTATTTAAGGTTCTGCCAACAGCTTCTTCCACGTGATAGTAGACAAACTTTGGACACCCGTTTCATTCGCTTAAGGAGTGAATTTTCAACCACTTCTCCACTATACTCCGTCGGTTTAGGTAGTTAATTAACTAAAGGTAAACAATCTTGGCATGTCTTTTTATCTAAAAGTTGTCTATAAATTGTATGTAAAAATCTTTGCAAATAGGTATTTACCTAAATCGATGTTAGCTAATAAACTAAATTTAACCTATCACATACCCACAAAACGAGACACAATAGTAAAACAATAACAGCGCGGTCTCATAGGACCGGTCGGGGATTCATGAATTAAATAATCTTTGTGTATATTTTATACGACCTCTTTAATATAACAAGACATACCAAGACTGTTTACCTTTAGTTAACTACCTAAACAAACGGAGTATAGGTACTGGGAGGTTCAGAATCATGAACTGGATCCATGGTATTCGTTTGTGGGTCGATGTCTGACACACGGTGTAAACAGATATTTTGGATTCAATATCGACTGGAATGAATGGAGCTGTTAAGCGGATAAAACACGCTAGAAACACCACTTTGTGCTACAAAACTGACTAATATGGGAGTAGTGGCCACAGCGCACGAATGCAACTGGCAGATAGATAATCATCACTCACTGGATACTAAGGGCCTGTTTCACCACCTATGATTAAGTTTCGAGTATCTTACTTGGCAGATAATTTCATACAAATTCTGTTCCATTTTTGAATTTATTCAGTGAGTAGTGCCTACTCCAGAGGCGGAAGGCCAATACATGTAAATAAGCCCGGCTTGTAATGGCTAAATAATTGATACCTAACACCTAAAGCATAGAAAAAAACAAATAAATTAATTTATTAAAAATCATAACTTAAAACTTCGCGCGCAATATAAATCAAAACTTTAAACTTCGCGCGCCTATGCGGCTACGCTTAGTTGCCAATTCGTGTTCAATACGAAAATCATTCATTCAATTATGCAATGTTGCCGCCTTGAGCATTCTCTCCCATCTCACTCTAACACTTAAAAATAGAAAGAGATCACAACCACAAGACACCAGTGTGTTTCTGTCTCAAACGACACACTGGCTTCCGTATCTGGCTTAATCTTCCATCTCTGTCTGTTCTATAAAAACGTAAAAATGTGACTGAGTGTGGGTAAAATTTGATACTGTGTGCAAGTACAAATTTTTAAATTTGTTCTAGCGGATAAGCCTGACTTCAGATTTTTAATGAATGAGAATTTGTAAGTTGACATGCGCAGTAAACTTGCGCAAATTACGTTTTTGAAATGTTGCTAACTTCAATGTAGTTTCAATTGCTTCTAATGGTTGTTTGTTTTGTTTTATTCAATTTTAAAAGTTCAGTCGTTTAAAGTGTTGTGTTTAGTTATTACTTGGTTTTGAAGTAACTAAAGTTTCTTGAAATGAAATGAATCTATGAAATGAATTCGGAAACGCGTGTAATGTTCGATATGAAAGAATGTTTAAAGACATTTGGAAATCAAAGTGTGTGAACTGTGTGACTGAGTAACGACTTTACTAATTGGCAAAATAAATACTATCAAGGTTTAGAGATAAATTGATGTAAAACGTTCATCGTCACGCTCATGTAACATCTTTTTTAAAGAAAGATAAGTGCCTACTATGAACTAGAATTCAAAAAGTATTTTTTCAATTCATGTACCTATAAAGTAAATCAAACTAAACTATAATGTGCCTTCTGTGTGTTCTGTTATCTGTTCGTGGTAAGAAACGAAGAAAAACTGCTTGTTTACATTGTAAGTACTAATATTATCAATATCGTAAATAATTTGTAGTTAGTTTACACTAGATGGCGCTCAAACGATGAAATTTGTTATGACCGCGATTGTAGCGAAGCAAAGGTTGCCGCAATAAATCTATAGATGGCAGTACAATCGTACATTTAAGTTGACTCTATTAAATAGGTATTACTTATTAATTGCTCGATAGATGGCGTTGATCTATTACGTCACGAACCTGAATCGCGGTGTTAAGATTCTCCGCGGTTATATGACGTCCTCGTGTTTTTTTTTTCTAATCAATGGTATCAGGGTTAGTCTAGATTTCTTGGGCTTGCTTAGGGTCTAGGTTACACGCACGCGACTGGCCTACTCGGACATTGTGAAACAGGCCCTTAAGGGACGAAGTTGCTATTGATCTTATCACGTCGGCTGAGACCGCGTAAGACAGAAAGGTTTAGGAGAAACAGGAGAGGATTCAGGAACTCAATCAACAAAGAAAGGAACAACTTTGAATGCGCTCAATTTAACCCAAATTAATTATAAATTACAACATGCTATGACTTAGCTTACTCCTGCTAACGGCTTCGTTCACGTGAATGAGGGTTATTGCAGATAAAAAAGCCTATGTTCCTATGTTATGTATAAGCCTTGGGGTTCAAGCTTACTCTGTAAAAATTTCATCAAAATCGGTTCAGTAGATTAACCGTGAAAGTGTCACATACAGATAGTTACTTTCACATTTACATTATATTAGTATTATTACTTACCCTCTTCCGACTTTCTTTTTCCTTTTTCTCATCTTCCTCTTTGGGCTGTTTGTAAAGCTTGGGGGCAGCAGAGAGCACCACAGGCTGCGGCTTGGGCGGAGGAGGCGGGATCAGCTGTGGGCCCGGCAGGCCAGGGCGGAGGAACGCTAGGCCGGGGAACCCGCCATCCGGGACGCCGGGGCGCATGCGGACCTGTCAGAGGGATCGTGATTTTATAGTTGAAGACGGTGCTGGAGGTAAGCTCTGTAGGTCACTACACCCTTGCCGCAAGTACATTAGCATTATCGGCCTTGTAATGTTCCCACTGTTGGGACTCAGGCCTCCTCTCTAGGAGAGGGATTGGTGGATGTCACATGTCTTCGAATTTTTGTTTCTAGGAAATGCCGGTTGCCTCACGATGTTTTCCTTCACCGTTTTGAGAGCAGTGGTGATGAAATAAATTACACAAAGTAATGCGCTTGGTTGGGTTTGAACCCGCGACCTACAACTCGTAAGTCGAGGCCGTTACCACTGGGCCACCACTGCTCTCGCAAGTACGCTATCAAGTGATTACGTCAGTTAAATATACAGGATGTTTGGTGCATCGTGTGCCAAATTGAAATGGTTGACTGGAGCTATCCTTTCATACCCCCAAACACTTCTCATGGCCAGTGTATTTTTTCATGGATTTATTATTGTTTTATGAAAAATAGACCCAAATATGTGTATTATGAGTAGTATAATGGAGTACTTTTGAATACAAGATTAACCATATAATTTTTTTAAAATTTACTGGCAAAGTTTTGGAATTAAGTTAAAGCTGTTCATCTTACAGCTATTTACATGGCTATAAAAAAAGAACCAAAAGCCATTGGTTTAGCATTAACCAACTCTCAAATATCGCTAACTATACAACTATACAGTCTCTGGTTACCATGGTTCCGCTATAATATCCAACTGTAAAGGAAGATTTCAGATGAAGCTTTTCAAAATATTGTTAAAAGTATATGACATAACCACTATAAACAGGGTGAATAGGAACGCAGACGTAAAAAGGAACAAAAAGGAGATGTCCGCTTTTTGTATGGACGTTGGTTTTTTATTAATTAATAATTCTAACCAGAGCAAGTTAAATATATTTGGATAGACATCTCAAAACCTAGTGCTTCTGACTATATCATGCATTTTTAAAGCCCTCCAATTTTGAGAAAAATCGTTTTTTATTTTAGTGAGAATTTACTTCTAAAACGAACGCACCTTTCTATTTATCTATGTTAGTAAAGTGAACACACCCAAAAAAAAGTAAAATTGACACAAGATAACTGTCAGTGTCAATCGATATTTGATCTAAGACAATGTATATGTGTTCACTTTACTAACATAGATAAATAGAAAGGTGCGTTCGTTTTAGAAGTAAATTCTCACTAAAATAAAAAACGTTTTTTTACAAAATTGGAGGGCTTTAAAAATGCATGATATAGTCAGAAGCACTAGGTTTTGAGATGTCTATCCAAATATATTTAACTTACTCTGGTTAGAATTATTAAATAATAAAAAACCATTTCCGGACATGTCCTTTAATAGGGATTTTCACATTATTTAACAGGTTATCCCAGCATTTGAGTATTATATTTATTCATTAATTGTAACAAAAGTTGATGCTTAGATAGAAATCAATATAAAATAGTAAAAGTCCTAATCAAACTTTTGTTCCTATTCACCCCTGCGTTCTAATTCACCCTGTTTGACGGTAATCAACACCCAACATTTTAATAAGGTATATTTAAAGCACAAAATCACCTGTGAGGGCACCATGATGGAGGGTGGTGGCGGTGGTGGTGGCACCGTGGGGTACATCATGGACATGTCGAAGGCTGGCATCATGGGCGCGGCGGCGCGCTCCAACTGTTGCTGGACAGCGCCGAACGTGGCCGCCCCTATCACGGCACGGGAAACCACGTTGACTCCGCCGTCTCCACCTGAGATCTCCGCCTCAAACCTGACAATTTGAATACATTTTGTTACTATTATATTCCTTTTGATTTACTTCTATGGAATAACTTATTTGGGCTCTATAATATTAAAAATCATTATAACATAAAAACATCAGAATTTAATTTTTTTCTTATTAGTTTATTACCTTTTAACCAAGCCTCTAGGAATTGAGTATTTAATAAGCTAGAAGTCAAAATTCTAACTGTACCTCATTGAAATATTAGTTTAGATCAAGGTTACCCAACATATTCTGAAACTGGCCATAATAATATTCTATAAGACTGATGGTGGACAATTGTAGTTAACAATAACATGCTAATAATTTGCTATCTTAATTAATTCATGAATCCCTGACTGTTTGCATGAGACTGCGCTGTTATTGTCTCGTTTCACAGGTATGTGATAGGTTAAACAATATTTTAAGTGCAACAAGTTCAACAAAGATTTTTCAAAAAAAGCAAAGCCTTTCAGATATTGCTAAACACCCATGAGAACCAGGGGCGAGTTGCTGGTAAAAGGTTGGGAAAATTGACAATAGATTCAGAAAATACTGAATTCTTAATTCTTTATTGTACACAATAACATATATCTCAATACAGCGATATGACAATTCATGTACAAAGGCGAGCTTAACTCAACAATGAGTTTTCTCTCAGCAAACCTTTTTTGAAATCTGTTTATTTCACAAGACTAACAGCTTTGAATATATGCAGTAGCCGGCCACTGGGGTTGGCACTTGGGCAGTCCTAAATTTGATCTAGCACAATATTGGAAAAACCAGTATACTGCAGCAGCTTAAAAGGTTTAAGTAGACTTGATATAAAAGTATTAGTAAGCTTATCTTGAAGTTAGACATGTTTCTCTAGCTAATAGATACCACTACTTTTGTATAATTATGTTATCTTAATTACTAGATACATAAGTTAGCATTGTTGCTATAGGTACCCTGGAAATTATATTCACTGTATATTGCTATAATCAACACAGTGTAAAATGCCGTGCTAAACAGTGGTATCAAACATAAAAATGTTGATGTCCTAACAGTGTCTTGGCAAATGCAAGACCGGCAAGTGGAGTAGATTCCATGGTTTCATAAATAGCATAGCTAACCTTGACATTTCATCCTGCATCTGCTGGTATTTAGAAGAGTCTTCCATGTTGCCGCTCGGAGATTAACCTTAAAGAAGTCCAAAACGTTTACGTAGTAACCAGAAATATAATGTACGTCACTAATAACTAGCACTCTTAATACATACAGATCCACACATTTTCGGGATTTCTATTGTAAAAAGCGTAAATTACAGCTAAGAACAAAAATATCAGCAATCGCAGGAAAGTGATTTTTTTTTAACACAGAAAGTCAAGAGTCTGAGGCCGAGTGACAATTTCTGGTGGGTGACAATAATGACAACAGTGCCATAGATTATTCCACGCGTTCCGATCAATTTCAACGTAATGGCATTTGTGGAATGGTACCACTATTTGCCAATTACGATATTTTCGATGATTTCAGCCAACAGTTTTTATAAAGCAAACAATCGTTCCGAATTGCCGTAAACGAATACAGCAGATTTTAAGTATTGTGACTAAAAAACTTTGTTTCCATGTCACGAAATAATTTAAAAAAACTCTTGTCAATTTTTTGACATTCATCTTTAAGTTGTCTTTGGCTTGGACGCGAAAGCGAAACAGCAATTTTATTTTTGATGCGTGTTAAATATTGCTTGCAAATCCAAGAACTTTGGTTATTAGTTAATCAATTAAGATAAATTGTCATGGCGGAAGACGATAATAAAACAATTTGGTGCGGTAATTTACCAGAACAAGTTGACGAGGAATTACTATACGAACTGTTCTTGCAGGTTTGTTTCAGTCTTATTTGTTGTCATTGTTGTCAATTATGTAGACAGTCTGGATTTCTCAATCAACGCTAATATTATTCTATCGTATTTGCATTTGCAGGCAGGGCCTTTGGAGAAAGTTAGAATTCCGAGAGATCGAGATGGACGCCAAAAGAACTTTGCTTTTATTACATACTGTCACGAAGTTTCAGTGCCTTACGCGTTAAACTTATTTCGAGGTACCTCCTTATTTCATAGAACATTATCACTGCAGAGTCGTGGACGAATGGTAACTCTGCCGCCGCCAATTAGATGTTACGGACTGGAACCACCTATTGAGTTCCCTCAACAAACAAACATCGCTAAACAATTCGTTGACATGACGGAGCATTTGAAAGATGATGAATTCAAGTCTATGAGTATGTCTCGTCCGCCACTTGACCCAACTGACAGATTGGTGATGGCCAGTTTACAGGGTAACTGGTCTCATCGGCATCACCCTTACAGGAATAAAGATAAGGCCCACAGAGATGAGTACAGACCGAGAGAACCACATAATGATAACTATAATAGAAACAAAGATAATAGGAATAAACATTCAGGAAATTGGAGAGACCGAAGGAACCATAAGAAGTCAAACTACCACAGGTAGAGATTGTATGAAATAGAAGAGATTGTATGAAATAGAACAACATTATGTACAATATAGTCAAATATAAGGATGCTACACACTATTTTGTGTGTGAAAGATGTGATGAATATCAAATTATCAATTAAGAACAAGATTCTATTACAGCATAAGTGCTTCCATATTTGTATTACACTGATTTACATATTCCTTAACAGTAAAGTGATTAGGAATAAATAAAAAACACTTTTTTCTTTTAAAAATTGTATTTTTTGCTTTTGGTTTCTAATAAATATTGTTTTTAATATAATGGCACAGTGTGCTATATTAAAACTAATTAAATGTAATTACCATTGTAACCAAAACATTATTTAAAAAGCAAATAGCTATTTTCGATTTTATCATTATAGACATCCAACAATTGCAGCTAGACATGCTTTTATTTTTAACTGGGTTTGGTTTACATTTAATTAATTAGTAATATTTACACTTTATTACCAGATTGCCTTCTATAGATTTAATCACATTACACATATTAAATAATGTTAAACAAGACCTAATATTCAGTAACGTAAGATTGCAAGAATTCATAGTAAAATACAATAATCTGGCCGGTGAAAATAAATTAGAAGTGATATTGAATGAAAGTAACTAAGAAATTTTTAACTACAAATTTAAGTGTTTTATAACCATTCTAATAGCAATAGTATATACAATGGGGAGGTTGTAATAAAAGTCAAAAATAATCATATAAAAATACGATACTTGGTCAATAACCAAAAATACATATCGTCGTCTAAAAGTGTTAAACTGCTAACTCCCTTTTAGCTAAAAGGGAGTTAGCAGTTTAACACTTTTAGACGACGATATGTACTTTTTTTTCAATTATGATAAAATACGATACTTGGTCAATAACCAAAAATAAATATTATGTACTATTTTTTCAATTATTTTTTTCAATTATGTGCTGTTTTTCAGAAAACTAATTATGGGAAGTGCTAGTGTACTTGGATCAATGAAATGCGTTTGTGTGTTGCGAAAAGGTACACAGGTACCGATTTCCATAATTAAGAAAGAAAAAAAATACCTACTCATTTTATTGTTGATAGGATTACTGACATAATTACCTCTTGAAATGGTTTTGAAGCTTCAAAACTGCACATTATATAGCTTAGAAGTGGCAAGTGACCGAATTCCTATGAAAATTCGTACCTAAAAATAGTGTACGAATTTCGAATAGAGGTACGAAGGCTGATTACCTATGCTACAGTAAAAGTAATCAGCCATCTCTTATTTACCCGCGAAACGTAAGCGCGGGCATAAATGACAGACATTTTAACAGATTCTTCTCTCTACTGCCCTGGCTGCTGCCGCCGCCTCCCTTTCTGCTTTCTTCTTCGCTTGTGCCTTTAACGCAGCAGCCTCTGCCTGAAGTCTCTCAGCAACCCTTTCACTATGAGTTTTAAGCTCGGTTGCATACAAGAATTCCCTCCTGAATTCTGTCTACAAAAAAAAGAAGTTAATGAAAGAGAGAATAAATAATTTGTCGCACAAAGAATATCAGTTCAAGGCTTTTTTTTAGGTCGGGAATCATCAGCATGATTTCCGGCTTTCGGGTGGAGCGGGAGGATGTGTTACGGTACGCGTACACTAAAACCGATTTTGTCGGACGATGGCGGACAGAACTACTCGGACGAGTAACTCGGACGTTCAACTGAATACACTGCAGACGATAACGGTCGTTGTCGGTGGAACTTATGAAGTCTAAACTGTGCAAATAACGACTCGATCGCAGAAAGCAGTCGGTAAAACTGACAAAAAATCCAAACACGTTCGGATTCGTCAGTTGATCGTCCATTTTCGGGCGTCATCGGACGACGTCGGTAGTAGCAGTGTATGCGCTCTCTTCATTTACTTACGTTTGATTTGATCGACCGATTTCGGCCGATGACGTCCGAGCATACTTCGGCCGATGACGGATTCGGTGTACGCGTACCGTTAGACTTTTACTGAATAAAACCCACTCCTTTGTTCCTTCTTTTTGCCTTCGTTCCAGGGTTCCGGGTTTTCCTTTCAGAAGCGAACCCATGGCCCCATAGTCTTCGACCCTGCCTACCCGCGGTTACCTACCTACTGGTACCTACGGTTTTACTGACCTCATGGCGCTATCTTGAGGCGCGCGTGGAACAATACGCGGCGTCGACGACTTGGACTCGGTCCGGATGATTACCGGGCTACCGGACGGCAAGCTTTCCATCGGTCGCCGTCCGCAATCTCGCGCCTACGATGGTTGGAAATCGACATCGGAATCCCGGCGGCGTGGACGTGAGGCTCATGCTTTCTCGCATGCCGCCGCCTCCCTCGCTAGCATTACTGCTTCGCAGAAGGAGGCGACAGCCAGCCATTCCTCGCTTCGGACCATGGCCTGTACCAGGTCGCTGCCGCCGATCGCCCACGAGGACACGGTGGCGCCCGCCCAAGCGGGACACACCTCTACCACCTACCGTATGCTCCACCGTGTCCTCTGGGCGATCTACTTTGGTGACAACCGGACAGTTCATGATGGGCTAGATTAGGTAGAAGTGACTATCCCATTACAGACGCAGAATCAATACCTCATAGAACCCTAAGAGTGTGTCCACATCTGGCGAATGCGACGCTAGAGACCCGCTCGCAAGCTGCGTACTGCAAGTGTGTACATTTCAGATATGGGCACCGTTCCTACGGCGTCGGCGCAGGAACGCCGTGCGAACTTAAAATGTAAGCAAGCGGGTTGCTCTCAGCGCATACGCCAGATATGAACACACCCTTACGTTGAAACAAAAACCACTTACGATTTCTCTCTTGTATTTGTAGCGTATATAGCCAGCTATATCGTAAATGAAAATCATTGACACAACGTAGAGAGAGCCCGACATGATTTTTTCTTCCCAATCAAAGAAGTCTGATGTCATGATCCAGTACATGGCGATGCTGCCCACTATTCCTCGTAGGAAGAGAAACAGTATCAGATACATGAACTCCACTACGGTGTACAGCAATGTATTTCCGTGTCCCATTTTTTTGAGAAACCTGCAGTTAACAAAAAGACATTTTAACTACTAACCGGTGTAATAAATAGACACAAATTCACAAAAACAACTGTTATTAGCGAAAAGTACGAGTAGGTGTGTAAATCAGTTTGTCTAATGGACTTTAACGGGAACTACATTAGACCGACGCACACGTAAGCGACGCCTGAGTTGTAAGCAGAACCGCGTCGCGTGGCGTGGGTTTAACGGAGCTCTACTAGTCTAGTTGCATAGAAAATGTGTGGAGACCGACGCGCCCGATCGGCGTACGTGGCCCATGTGGGACCAATGTAGTTCTACCTTAAATATCTTAACACTGGTAGCTACAGATGCCATGGATGCTTGGTCTATGGGAACCTGCATGAAAAAAATTACAACACAATTGACTGTACCGAGGCGTAAAGATGTATTTCTTCGTCTCCACACAGCTGCAGTGGATACGGTAGAGTGTTGAGGAATGATGTATGAAGGGAGAAATGTAACGCGAGCATCGTGTGGCGTGGATGACATAATAATCGCCAATATATGTACACATAGGTAAGTATATCGATATTGTTTTATAAATTTATCGGTATTAATAGCCGATTTTTTAAAGCTCATCAACTTCAGTTCATCTATACTCCGTCGGCTTAGGTAGTTAACTAAATGTAAACAATCTTGGCATGTCTTTTTATCTAAAAGTTGTCTATAAATTCCATATAAAAATCTTTGCGACTAGGTATTTACCTAAATCGATGTTAGCTAATAAACTAAATTTAAATAATCTTTGTGTATATTATATACGACCTCTTAATACATATCGGAGATTGAAAAACAAATGATACCAAACAAAAATTTACATGTTTTCTGTTGTTTCATTTGTTTTTCAATCTCCGATATGTGATGGATTGATAATTAATTTCGGCCGTAAACCGATAGACCATAGACGGTTAAACGCTCTAAGCGCCCTACTACATGAGTTCTTATCCATTTGACGACCTAAGCTAAACTGTTAAAGGGATGGAGCTTTATAGGGTGTATAACTCCATCCCTCTTTCTTGCTCGCCCGTCTGACATTTTAACACTTCATGGTAAGGCCTCAGGGCTCGGCTTTGGATAAGCCTCTGATAAGCTTCAGTGGATAGCCCTAGCTGAAAAACAATTCACGTCTTCGCACTGATAGAGTCGAAAAATACCCATAAGTGTCTCGGGCTCGATTTTGACGACACCTAAAACTACTTACATTATTGAAGTTAATTAAAATCAATATACCTACTAGTAAATTTTTCTATGAAAGAAAATGCCGAGATGGGCAGGAGGTGTTAGGTACTCTCAACGATAGGGTTAGAAACGAACACATATGTGTTCGTTAGGGTTAGAAACGAACACATATGTGTTCGTTTCTAACCCGTGGAAGTTTTAAGATCCGCCCAATTGGAGAGAAATTTAGTGAGAAGCGACTCAGGTGGTAGGTATATCCATGTAATGAGAAGGTCTGAAGACTAGGCAAGTCCTACACATGAGTACCTACTGGTCCAAAAAAGCGTGGTAAACCCCTTCTAACTTGGATGTCTGTAATTAGCAATGACCTAAAGAAAGCTCAAATAGATGACTCGACGACACAGTACCGAAATGACGGGTGATGAATGGACGAGGAAAGTCAAGCCCAAATGAAATGAGATACGGCTAGGCAAAGAGAGAATACTTATACGTATATTGATAGAAAAATAAATCATTATTATTGCACCATTTGATAGTAGGTATAGCTAATAAAGTTCAAATTCAAGGAAATCTGTTGCCATGTCAAAGGAAATAGTAGGTACTTACCTATGGTATTTTAAAAGTCAGTCTATTTTTTTTTCTTTATGTACAATAGGTACCTATTAGAGAAGGTTACAGTCTGCATGAAAGTAGAATTTATTTTTATTTACCTAGAGCTCACGATAGCAGGATAGGTAGCTATATAAGTTCAAGGACTGGCTAGGTATGGTAATTAACAAATGGCGTTTCCGTTGGCCTTATTATTAGGTGGTTCCAAGTTAATGACAATAAAAATTCGAAGGACAGTGGAATTTTACCACGTACCTAGCCGGAGGCGAGTGTTACTTTTAAAAAAAAACCTAAACCTAAGAATAACTCCGTAAGCATCAGGACCACTGGGCCCAATAGCGATAATAATCTTGATGTTTTGAAAATACCAAAATTGACTACCTTTTTGCTCCCATTTACAGAAATATTTGTCTATTGTCAGCGAGAAGAGGCATGAAGAAAGTGGCCAGTAAATTTTGGTATTTTTAGAATTATATCGCTAGTGATCCAGGGTTCCTGACGCTTACAATAACTCCTGTGTCGTGGATGCCTTCATTAACATGTAAACTCACATGCACAAGACACCTAGACACGAAACGTCTATCTGCAGGCCATATACAAGTATTTTTTCTTGCGGGAATCGAAGTCGCGACACGCAGTCACACGCTCGCTCGAAAACAAGGAAATTAATACTTGTGGCCTATCACCAATCGTTAGGAAGGTTCCTACATCCAAGTTCTGTACCCAATTTGTAAAATTGAACTACAAGTTTGCCAACTAAGTTGGTTAAAATCTTGTTTTGGCGACAAAACAGGTGCGAAAAAATTTGACGCAAGTTCAAGCCATTTGAAACAGAGTGCGGCGCGCGTTTCAAAAATGTTCGAACCTCTGTTATAGACCCAACTAGACTATAACAATGTTTTGACGCAGGAATTGAACCATTGACCAACGAGGTCGGTGCAACGATTGTAAAGTCACATGGCAATGACCTTGTGCCTGGACTGGTAATAAGGTAATGATCGCCTCCGGGTGGGTTAACATTTGCTGCGCATCACCACGAGGCAGTTGCACACATTGTTCATAGCAAGAAGGTAGATGCATTTAAATCTCTCTTCTTAGTCGTGCACTCTTGACAGAGTGGTCATTGTCGTGTCTCGGTCGATTCCAGGAGTGCTATTCTTAGAGAATACCATTCCAGCCCTACCGCCTCTCGTGATACAACGCCATGCAGCTCTGTGTCAGGTCTGTGTGATTTGATAAGGTCCGTCCATCGTGTCGGAGAGCGTCCATGTAATCTTTTGCACTCAAATTTCCCTTAACATTTAAATAGAACAACTGAAAAAACTAACCATCGTGCTTGCAGCAGGGGATTGGTCAGTTCCATGAGGACCATTGTACATGAAAATGTGCATCCTGTGCGTTCTTTGTGCATGTATCTTGTTATGGACAAGAGGGCGGCCAAGTGGTGGAAGAGTATCACGCGGCTATCGGACCAGTACATCAAACACCACAGCAGGTCGAAGGCGAAGTAACCCCAGGACCATATCATTAGGATGTACTGCGATGGTAGTAACTGCCCTAGAACAAATTTTAGGAAAATTATTAGTTGGATAATGTAGGTATACTTAGTACTTAATCCAAGTTGCTGTCGGTACTGTGGTGTACCTACTCCATATGACTGGTAGTACCTATATTTTTCTCTGCATTTACAGCAGTGATTGTAGCTGGTGTCGGAAATTGTAGCGCCTATCTTACCCAAATTATACTTAAATAAAATAAAGAAAAGTAAAACGGACTAACTGGACAGATTTTGGGTCGTTAATGGCAGATTGCATTGTGCGTAGCCGATGATGACAGCGACGGTGCCATGCAGCACGGTGACCACTCGGGAGCACCACTCGGGGTCCCGATCCTTGGCTTGCTCAACTGTCATCAAATACAGCCAGTTCCAGAACAAGAAAGACGTCAGCTTGAACACAGACGCATTGGATAAGGGATGTCTTAATAGACTCATAACTCTAAATCAGATATGTATTGGGCATAATGGGTAAATGTTCAGGTTTTGATCAGAATTCATGTTTTTATAGCATTTTTTTTAGGTATTTTTGGGATTTTTTTGTCTGAATGACAATGGTTTTTGAAGTTGACTGTCAGTTGAGATTGAGATGTGGGACGGATTTTTTTTCTCTATGGAAACGATATTGATTTGTTTTTTAATTCTGACTACTTTGTTCTGAAAAACCATAGTTTTTTCTATATTAACCATCGAATTTGCTATTCTATGTTATAATACCTACTGTTAAAACCCAAACTACAGGCCTTAGGTCTTGGGCAGATGCCTTCACATTCCAAACCTAGTCTTCCACCTTCGCCTGGCATTGGCCGACAAGAAATGCCGATGCAAGTAGAAGGTCAACTAAGGCAGTAATAATAATATAATTCTTTAATGACGTAAGTTACACCCATATCATTACCTACTCCGATCTGTTTCACTTTTCTACCACATCAGGCATAGAGAAAAATTAATATCAGCCGTGCGGAGCCTCTGGCAGCGGCTAGTCTTTCGAAAAAAAATGATTCTACCTCAATGATACAGCGTGGGGCCTTTAGCAAATAATCTAATGTGCGACTGTATCGGAACAGTTCAGGACTTTTATTTACGGCAAATCTTAGGATTGAAAGCCCAATCTTATAATCTATATGGCTTTTACATAATAAGCTGAACATTCACAAGGGTCAGAGTAGCCAAGGTGGTTACTATAAAAAATAGTTTCTTGACAGCGGGGAATTTTTCATTGCCAGCTGGGCATTCTCCACTGCTGTCCAAGTGTCCACTTAGTCCAGCTAATCAAAAACAGAATATACCAAATTCCTATCAATTGAAATAAAACATCACTTAGACCAGAATATTTATTTCCTAATAAATGTTTATAAATTAATTGTCATATAATAAAGTTCGCTCCATTGGAGGATAACAATCAACTTCATTTAACACATCGTCGTACAGTACCTATACCTATGTTTAATTAATTTTACTACAAAAATACCTTTCGCATGTTTCAGTCATCATTTCACAATTTCACGTACAATTTAAGTAGCCGTCTTCCATCAGGTTACGACTTTTGGGAGGAACTCTTTATTTAGCCAGGAGCTGGCTCTGCCTGGTTCCTATCGGTAGCGCAACTTGTCGACATACTTTTCGATGGCGCGATATCGCGACGGCGGCATCGCTTCCTTTAGCATCTGATTGAAGCGCGCGTCCTCCCCGAGCGCCAGGCACAGCGTGCGCGCGTGCATCCTGGTGTCGGCGCTGGCGTCGGCCAGCAGCTCGCCGGCGGCGCGCAGCAGCGACGTGCGCGCGTCGGCTGGTAGTGCCAGCGCGCGCGCCGCGCCGCCGTGCCGCACCAGCCGCGCCAGCGCCGCCGCCGCCGCCGCGCGCACGGGGCCCGCGCGGTGCGCCGCACCACGTTTCGCCAGCGCCACCACCGCACGCGTCTCGCTGCCGCCGCACGCCACCTTCACCAACGCATTGGCCGCGTCCGCGCGCAGGAACCGGTTGACGTCTGCACAGCGCTCCAGCAGCGCACTCACTGCTTCTTCGACCTCAGGGTCGAGCGCGCGACCGCGGTGCTCAAAGAGCGCGCCCAGCGTGCCGCACGCGGCGCGCGCCACGCGGGAGCGCAGCGAGCGCACGTGCGTGGCGGCCGAGCGCGTCGCCGCACGCCAGCTGACGGCGGGGGCGCGCGCCGTGGGGTCCGCTGCGAGCCTCTCGGTCTCCACGAGGCCGCTGACGATGACCTCCCAGTCCTCGTGGCGCGCGGGCACGATGCACTCGGCGAGCGCCGTGCGCACGTCGCGCTCGCTGGGGCGCGGGCGCTCGTCGTACACGTCGCTGGCGGGCTCCGGCGTGGGCACGCCGCTGCGCGTGGGGGACGGAGCGCTGCTCCTGGGCGGTGTGGGCGAGGGACGCGCACTCACTGGAGCACGCACCGGCGACACCTCCACGACGGTGCTGGCGCGGGACTCCAGAGATTCGTGGCCGGTGGAGGCCCCCGCGCTCCCTGGCGGCTGAGGTGTCGGAGTTTGGACTTGTAACTGTGACCGTCCACTGACCGGTGATGGGTTAGATCTCTCGGAATAGTCCTCGACGCGAATGGAGGGTGAACGTGGCGGAGATGGCACTGCATCTTGAACCTGGTCTTGTGCGGTGTCGACTTCGGTTAAAGAATCTATTAAAACTCTCTGATCAGACTCCTTAGAAGCGGATGTCTTTTTGTTGTTATCTCCGTCTTCATAGCTGGTAAGCGCGCTCGAGTCTCTGTGAACAGAAATAAATAGAATAGCGTCACAGAAAGTGTTTTGTTTACATGGGGGTCGCTGTGGGGGTGGGTGGTACCTCGTGTGCGGCGGCAGGTCTGCCACGAGGTCGAGCGCGAGCGCGGGCGCGGGGGGGCGCGCGGGGCGCACGGGCGCGCGGGGGCAGCAGCAGCGCAGCATGGCGCGCGCCTGCCGCCGCGGCGCCTCCGCGACTGACGCGCCGCCATGTGTAGCGTAGGTAACGTGAGGCGTACACCCACCACCGCGATCAATTGACTCTATGTTGATGAACTCACTCTACCTGCATATTATGCAGATTAGCCACCTTCACGGAATTTGTAGCGGTCGCAGAGCGGTAAAAGAGTCATTAGTCATTAGATCCGTGTAGTTTATGATACTACCATGAGTAAGACTTTGGGTTCAATAGGACTCTTTAAACTACCTACCTAACTGTTGTACCTATTCTTTTCAGATCATTTCAGAAAAGTACAGGTGGATTTTAATATACTTAATATCACATTTATGAAGGCGACCATCGGTTGAGGTAACTGGTCCATAATTTTCTAATTTATTAATAGCCGTTAAAGGACTGTTACGTGGTGTTTGCTGAACACGAAAGTGGAACGATCTTACGATAAGGAAAATGGGTCGTCTCGTCAGCGGTTCATAAACGCTCTGAATGAAAGTGGGCCAATAATTTAACTTACAAAATGTAGGTTAGTGGTGGCACGCTATTACAACTCTGGGGTACTGAGGCAGGGCTGTGGTACTTCAACGTCAAGTCACGCGTCGAGCCTATAGTTCATGCCTAAAGCTAGCCCATCAGTGTTGATTAGCGATTAGCGCCCTCGCCTTTAGGAATTAAATATTAAACGGGTCGATATGGTTAGATAGGTATTCAATTTGCTCGATTCGATAAATTGAAGGCCCATTACGACGTTAAGTGGAATTTGGCGCCAGCTACAGTTATTTGGAACAATTGTCCTGAAACCTTTGGTTAGAGGGGGCATAATTTGGTCGGAAATCGTTGGTAGGTCTGCACGCTAAATATTGGTTGTCGACTCTAGATATCGAGCAAAATGATAATTTTGTAAGGCGAAAGTTGGTGAGTGTAATTGTATTTGTGTTACTTCTTTACGATCGGACAGCTGGATGGATTTAGATGAAATTTAGAACACGGGTAGTCCGTGTCCTAGAATAGGACTTAGTCCTAAAATATGTTGCCTTGGGACAATTTTCTACTTCCACGCGGGCAAAGCCGCTGGCAGCAGCCAGTGTTGTAATAATTTGTTTAGGGTACTTTTCACGCATGTAAGAACATATTTTATGTACTTATGAAAATATTTTCGCAACAAGTGAAATACTTGCGAAAGCTTTGTTACTGCGATCTCGCGCTGCGTGCCACATCATTGCGTCGCGTCATGAATGCCGCCCGTTGCCACGCGACAACACTATTCACACCCCAAACTTCACCTGAATTACTTTGTTCTTGAAATTCACTACATATATCATACGTTAAATTGTTTGACGGTTGACATTTTCTTCGAGGTCGAATGAGTTGTTTTCTCGAAAGTGTTACAAATACAACATTACGAGTGTTTTACCCCATTACGTTATCGATTCTTAGTCAGACTTTGGAATAGGGGTGAGTGACTTCACTGTGTAATTGGCGCCAGTAATCGGCGGGTAGATTTACATAGATAATATCGCACGGTGGCGGTCAGCTGCTGGCCAAGCCGGTGATATAAAATCGAAATTGGAGCACGAATTAACCCCCTGATTCTATTGAAAGATTAGACCTCAATCACTGCTATTCAAGGCCCATTCAATTTCATGAGAGTAAGGTAGTCGACATGAATTAAGGGGAAATCATTTTCTGAATTTATGGAATTAGAATAGTAACGCAAGTTTTGGAAGTAGGCAGAGAATTCGAGAAGCAGAGGATTTAGTGCGAACGTTAATGTAGATTGACCCACTGCAAGCTCTCAATTTAGTTTTGGTTCTGCATTAAATATTCCAATCCCTACACATGCCTCGCAATTCTAACATTGCACTTTTTGAAGCTCAAGTAGGTGGCTCCGAATTTCCTTATCATAAGAACCTGTGCTGCTGATGTTCGCGCTGACATAGATGAAGTCATCAACCCATTCAAGTCTAAGATTTTCAGTGAGCTCTAGCTTTCAGCCTTCCTCCACCATCGCCATGGCTTTGGTATAATTAATCATGGGACCCATTTTCAGGCTGATGCGGTCTATTGCAGTCCGTTGCATCGTAGTTACTTTCAGAAGCGTGGTGTCTTCTGCGTAACGGAGCTTTAAGATTTTTTTGCCTTAGAGTCCCAATTTTCACGGGGTCGACTGATTATGTCTAGAAGAGCCTCGTATTATATACCTAATTTTTTGTGGTCGGAAAACATCAAATAAGTCCTCTGGGTGGACCAAGATCCCTCTCGGTCCTTTAACCCATGTTCTTTCAGTTGTCTTTTCCAAACAATCTCGCAGACCGTCAGAAGAAGTCATCAAAGTAACTTCCCCCGCTCTGAGCGGAGTGGGAGGGCGTGTCAGACGTCTTCTGACTAAAACCCACTCCTGTTCCTTCTTTGCACTAATTCCAGGGTCCCGGGGTTCTCTTTCGTCAACCCAGGCCCCACTAGTATCGACCCTGTCAGGCCCCTACGGTTTACGTAGCCTACCCCTTAAGAGCCCCTAACCGCTACTTACAACAATTATATGATTAGGTATTCAATAAAACTATCATTTCGTCAAGTTCAGCTTACGTTATAAACTATGTACAACGGATGCCTGTCTGTCAGGTGCGTTGGCTCCCACAATCCGAAGGTCAAAGCATTTAGACCTAGCACTTGACATATAGGGTAGAAAAGTTTTGTTTCTTGAATTTATTATTGCCTGCCAGTAATTTATTTATCAGGAAAAGTACTGCTTTATTATATGTTTCTGTAAGTTTCCAAGAAGTATCATTTTGGCTTCCTATAATATTTTTTTTATGTGGGATATCATCAAAATGACTTCTCCCACTCTGAGCGGGGCGTGTTAGATTTCTACTGACTAAAACCCACTCCTGTTCCTTCTTTGCCCTAATTCCAGGGTCCCGGGGTTCTATTTCGTCAACCCAGGCCCCAGTAGGCTTCGACCCTGTCGGGCCCCTACAGCTACGGTTGGTTACCTATAAATAAGTTTTCGACGCCAAGTCAGAAGTAGGATCAATGTCATGGTGTTAGTGAGTGAGGATCAATCGCCATTCGCAAATGAAAAATATTGTGTTAGAAAGCTCTAGAACCCAATTCAGTAATTCTGTTTAGATTCTGAATAAATAATGTTCGAAAACATAGTTCTATAGTAGATTGTATCATAAGGGAGCAAAGTAATATTTTTACGGCGAGGGCGTTTTTTGAATCGAGAGCGAAGTGAAGGATTCTTGTGTAGAATCCCGAGCGTAGCGAGGGGTTCTTTAGTAGAATCCTGAACGTAGCGAGGGATTCAAAGTACGTCGCCCGAGCCAAAAATATATTTGCGCCCGAGTCATACACTCTACTTTTCATCACCCTCTATGAGGAAATAAAAGGCGCCTCATCATTTTATCATTTGTCAATATTTGTCATTTTTAGTCATTTTAGTCATTTTTTGTTATTTTTTGTAATTTTTGGTCAATTTAATCTATTTTTAGTCATTTTTGTAATTCTTAGTCATTTTTTGTAATTTTTGGTCATTTTAATCTATTTTTAGTCATTTTTGTAATTCTTAGTCATTTTTTGTAATTTTAGTCATTTTTAGTCATTTTTAGACAGTTTTGGTCATTTTAATCTATGTTTAGTCATTTAGTCATTTTTTTGTTATTTTAGTCATTTTTTGACATTTATGGTCATTTTAAACTATTTTTAGTCATTTTTGTAATTCTTCGTCATTTTTAATCATTTTAATCTATTTTAGTCTATTTTTAGTCATTTTTGTAATACTTAGTCATTTTTAGTCATTTTAATCTATTTTTGTTTGGTTTTAGACATATTTATAAAATTTAGTCATTTTTGTCATTTTTGTTGTATTTATCATTCAAACAATATATGCGTTCAATTTCTTTGGCGCTAAACACTAAGATGTTCCAAATTCATTGCTGCGCACTTATTTTAGATAACGGGGAATAAAAATACTTAACGGGGAATAAAACATTTAACGGGAAATAAAAATACTTTTATTTCCCGTTAAAAGTTTGATACAGAAAACACTACCTTTGGTCGCACTTAAAGGCGAACAAAGTCGTCCTTTTCGAATAGTTGGGATGAAAATTTCATTTAAGCTTCAGTGGGAAAGCACGGAATTATAAAGAAAAGAAAAAACAACGGATGAAGAATAACTTCATCGGTCAGATAAGAATCTAAAGTTATAAGCTTTTCTTCCTCTTTTAAATTGGTTGATTGGTTGGTTTTTTGTTGGTTGGTATTATCGTTGATTTGTGTGAAGAGATACGATCATTAGAATAACTCAGAATTTAAAATAAGGCCCAATCACAGCCGACTGGCGGCCAAGCTAAACGCGTCCAAGACGACCGTGGCCATCTGGATGGTGCAGGGATACCGCATGGTCTCCCGCACCACGCATTACGGCGTCACACCTTCCACATGAGGCAGGTGCTTATCGGACATGGTAAGTTCGTGAGGTTCCTGCACCTGTTGCAGGTAGAAGTAACGCCCGAGTATCACAATTGTGCAGACCGCCTGGAGGACACGGTGGAGCGTAGGGTGGAAGTGTACCGCGCTTGAGTAGAGCACCGCCAATGTCCTTGTACACGGCAGTGACCTCCCGCGCCGGGCCCTGGTACAGGCCATGGTTCATAACGAGGGGGGAAAGCGCGGCGCGGCAGTCACCTCCTTCTGCGAGGTAGTAACGCCGTTGCAGGAGCTTGAAGGCACGAACATCTTTACGCCCCAGTCGCTGAGACAACAACCACGATTGCCAGCACCGTAGGCGTGGGCTTGCGGTCAACGAGTAATGGGTAGCTCGCCATTCAGCTATCCAATAACCGTCCGAACTGAGCTCGAGTCGAAGTCAACACGTAGAACGAAATGTCAGCAAAACCCGCAGGGCCTAGCAAGGTCGAAGACTACTCGGGCCGTGGGGTCGACTTCCCAAAAGGCAAATAAAGGAACAGATATGTGGTTTTAATCAGCAGAAGTCTGCCCTAGAGTAGAATAAGTCATTAGATGATTTTCCACCTAAAAAAAGGATCCACAGCCGTCGAATCGTATATAAGCTGTAGCATCTAGCGAACGTAGATGGCCTATTACCCTTTGTTTCCACTAGCTTTGTGGCACCACTGGCAAAAAGCCATGTGGCGACAACTGGGCAAGTATCTATGTACATATGTGTTACCTTTACTCTGTCCCCACTAGCAATCGCTGGGCAGTTTCTTCCCAATTGTCACTGGTGAAAAATCTGGTAGAAACACTAGGGATCTCCTGACTTCAAAGATCGGTCTTCATCTGAAATGTTGTAGGAAGTATAAAACCGGGCTAACCTGTCGCTCAGAGGAATCGGCGATAGCCGCTGGAATGGAATGTAGTCCCTGCCTGGCTGCGACACACCTGTGGGAAGAAGAAATTGAACATACTAGATAAGAAAATAGAAGTGTGAATACACCGATAATTTCTTTAAATGGGGCTGAGAATCAGAATGTTTTTTAACGGCAAAAATTACCAGGGGGGCTACCTTGAAATTTTTAACACACTGCCTACTCGTCCTTGACCGCTTCCTAGTAACTACGAAATACACGAAGTCACTAGAAATTATAACAGGGCCTTATATTTACAAACTCCTCAGCACCACTTCATATTTCTCTGGTGCTGGCAAAATTTTAGTAAGACATAATTAGCATCGCGCGATGGCGAGAGGCTTTATTCGATTGTTTGAACAACTCGATTGTATCCGATTGTGTCGACTTTGACTCGAGTCCGACTCGGTTTGTTATTGCGCATGGCGCGTTCAATCTCGAGAAGTTTCTCAAGTGAGTGTGACTGTCCTTTAACTCGAAACATTAAAAAAATATCTCTTATATTTTTTCGGCGAGTCGATGATTGACTCGATGGTTTATTTTAACGTCTCCGATTCTTTCAATTATTAAAACATCTCGTAATCGCCCGTCGACATTGGGCCTAATCTAGTTACATTGGCATCCACAACACTAAGCATTGAAACTTCCTACTACTACACTATGCTTTGAAGAACTGTCTTCCATGATATCTCTTCTTTATAGTCTTACCAGGCAGGGGCGCGGAGTCAGGCAGAGGCCTCAGTCTTCTTGGAGGGGGCGGCCCAGCGGGTGGAGGGGTAGACCTGGCGCGACGTCTGACCGGCACTGGTAACTGTGAGCTCCTGCACCAAAGAAACACATCACTTCATCACGTCACTGAAGCCTACAGCTGTTCCCAGGTGGTAAAGAGTTAAAGGTTACCTGGTGACGTGGCATGGCCTGATGTTCTCTATAGGTCGACTCAGCCTTTCTCGCAACTGCAAGAAAGAAAACTGTTTAATCCTGGATATTACAAGATACGGTAGCTATACATTTATGAAAATTTATTAAACAGATAGAAAATGAAAAATAAATTAGATCTACACAAACTCTTACTTTAACCTAAAATATGGCGTCAAAAAACTCTTACGCATCGCTATCGACTGGAAGTGTACCCAAAAGACTGGTGGCATTGCCACGTGCCAATGCTTAATTTCTGACCGAGGTAAAAGATAAGATATTGGTAACTAATGTGTTGTCAAGAAATTCTGCGATTGTACCTACTTATAATTCTAGCTTCGGCCGCAGCTTTTGCGCGTGTGATAGGTAGTAGGTTGCTCCATACAAACTTTGGAACCCCGTTTCAGATCCCTTTAGGGGGCAGAGTGGGCTTTGGCTCGCTCATTATAAAATTTCTGTAGAAAATTTTAGCATTCTAGGTCCAAGGATTTAGGTTGGACTTTGTTGATCTACTGGATTGACCTTCTTTAAGAGTAGGGACAAATTTTTGGATAAATTTGTGAAAAAAAAAACGCAGGCAAAACATGAAATGAAACTTTAGCACCATGACCACCGCTAGTCCACTAAGGTTTGCGGTAGCTTAAACTTCTGAATCGATATCTAACATGTGGCCTGCTAACCAAACACGCCCAAGTACCTACTCATAGTCGATTTTTCAGTAAACATAAATATGTTTCATCATCATCATCTCAGCCGGAAGACGTCCACAGCTGGACATAGGCCTCCCCCAAACGTCGCCACAGCGACCGGTCCTGTGCGTCTCGCATCCATCGGATTCTAGCGACCCTCGCCGGGTCGTTGGTCCACCTTGTGGGAGGCCTTCCAACGCTGTGTCTTCCAGTACGTGGCCGCCACTCTAGAAACTTCCGTCCCCACCGACCATCTGTTCTACGAGCAATGTGCCCTGCCCTCTTGTAAATTATATGATTTTTTTTTATTATGCACAGGCTCGCGTTTGACCACTATTTCATCTGCTGGTAAGCGATGATGTGGCCGGCGATGGAGCATGCTTACCAAGAAGTAACCTATTCACTCTTGACCTATGATTTTTTACGAAATGACTCACGCATAAAGGTATGTACCTACTAATTAATACGCAGTTAGCTTTCTTTTTATTAAATTGTATTCTTAGAACGCCATGTTTCGTCATCCCTCTTTGTGGTTTTGCGAAGGTTGATGTTACTACCACGCCACCCTACTAACGAAGTCGATTTTCTTGAAAACTACTAAACATTTTTTCGGGTACTATTTAGTATTTATACTCCGTCGGTTTAGGTAGTTAACTAAAGGTAAACAATTTTGGTAAGTATGTCTTTTTTTATTAAAGATGTCGTATATATAATATACACGAAGATTATTTAAATTTAGTTTATTAGCTAACATCGATTTAGGTAAATACCTATTTGCAAAGATTTTTACATATAATTTATAGATAACTTTTAGATAAAAAGACATGCCAAGATTGTTTACCTTTAGTTAACTACCTAAACCGACGGAGTATAGTATCTAACTATAGAGTACTAATCTACACTAATATAATAAACAGGTAAAGTTTGTTTTTTTGTTTGTATGAGGTTATCTGTGGAAGTACTGGTCCCATTGCTAAAAATTTTTCACTAGTAGAAAGCTGCTGTATTCCTGAGTGACATAGGCTATATTTTATGTACGCGGGCAAAGCTGCGGGTTAAAGCTAGTTATTTATACAATTTCAATGCAATTGGCGATGGTAGTCCGGCCTCGTCTCGTCAGCACTCACCTTGTTGCAGAAGACGTCAGCCCTGGCTGTGCCGGCCAGCCTGCGCCGCACGGCTGCCAGCACGGCGGCCGGGCCCGCCGCCCGCGCCAGGCATAGCGTGGCGCGCAGCTGAGCGCTTTGGATCACGTCTTTATCTCCACCCACCTAGCACAAAATAGAAGACTGATTAGCAGGCTTTACACTCACTCTTTTGCTCGTACGACTGACATTTTAAGACGTCATAATAAGAGTCCCCGCTTAGCACTTGTCCCTCTCAACAATCGGGCGCGCAATCGTGGTACGCTCCTGAGAACGTGCGATAGAATTACTGTGTACTGGGGGCTTATTCGTCTTTGGAAGAGAAACGATTTAGAGTAGATATAATTCTGATATTTAGTCAAATAAGGTGTCCAATGTACCAATTTATAAGTAATCTGAGGCTGGAGAGTGAACTCAAGAAAAGTTTAGCCATCAGAAGATTATAAAACACGTAGGTATTTAGGCTAGTCACTATCCTGAATACGGGAAAGAATCTCTTGAATAAGATCTTAGATCAACACTCAATATTTTTGACCGTCAAAACAAGTGTTTACTTACGCCAATCATACTCGGATCAAAAATGAGATCGACGATGTGATGCAGCGCGAGTCGTTGCAGCAAGGCGTGCGGCAAGGCTGCCGGGAGGGGCTCCCGAGCCATGCGCGAGATCAGCGCGGGCAGGAGCTGGCGCGCGCAGTCACTGCTGGCGCCCCGCACTAGGGCGCACACCGCGCCCTCTGCCGGCGCTCTTGCAGCTGCCACCTGTACCACAGAGAAAAGTTTTTATACTTTGTCGTGATAGCCCAGTAGCCAGTAGTTAACCTATCACATACCCACAAAACGAGACACAATAGTAAAACAATAACAGCGCGGTCTCATAGGACCGGTCGGTGATTCATGAATTAAGGCACCTGTCTCTTATGCGTGACGTTGCGGGTTCAAAATAGGGCTAGTATCAATATATTTTTTTCAATTCATGTGTACTTTTCTAAGTTTATCTAAGACACATTACTGATGGACTGGAAGACGCTAAGGGTTGCGGAAATCCGATGGATGCGAGACGCATGGGACCGGTCGTTGTGGCGATTTTGGGGAAGGCCTATGTCCAGCAGCGGACTTTTTTCGGATGAAATGATGATGACATTACTGACACCTATACCTACCACGGAAAGTACGTAAAGCAGTTGGTTCTGGTTGTGGAATATAGATATTTGACCGTCGTTACTAGTAGTCAGATGCCAGAAAGTAATCTAGGGAATATCATGTTGCCCCGTATTTCTGATTCTGATAGGCAGTTAACCCATGTAAAACTCGAGTCGAGTAGCGGACCTCAAACTAGTTGGGAAAAGGCTAGGGAGATGACGCAAACCTAACCTATAGGGCTATAGTGGATAGCTGATGTACATATGTCCGTGACATAATAAACTGTTTCTCTTCGTTGCGTAAACTATTATTAGTTTATATTCCAAAATGAATGCCATCCTATTTTTTTTTTAATATGTATAAACTAGTGCTTGACCGCGATCCTACCTGATCGTAAGCATTGATGCTCTTTGATGCTGAGGCGCACTAGTTTATTAAGAGCCTTGAAAACACCAAAATTCTAATCGGACGAGTAGACCCAATGATATAAACCGACTGCAGTGTTTCCCAAAACTCATATTCTTCAGTCTCAAGTTTCTTAATGTCTGGACTGATGTGCAGAATTTTGAATGTGAGGGTTTCTTTTTACATTTGGAGAATTTGAGATTCTGCAAAAACAAATCATCCCGGCTTATTTGTTTTTGCAGAATTGCAAATTCAATAATTCTCTTTACCATACACGAGTTTAATTCCGATTAAAAATTCAGCACGTGCTAAGCAGACAAGAAAATTATAGGTCGTATTCAAATAGATAAGTACAGTTAGCTAACTACTCATTTGTGTGTATTTATACGACTGGCAACACATAATACGCGATACAGGTAAGTATTTTTATCAGGCACTTTGACACGCGACGCGAATAGGGTTCGTCCCCATTAGATAAATATTTTAACTACGACTATAATAGTGACAGACGGGTCGTTAACTTAAGCGCTATAATTCTAACTATAGCTTCCTAGACATGGCTGTTGTCATACGAACAATAGGCGAGTGAACTTTCAAAAGTCTACGTAATTACCTTAGGCAGACCCGCAGACTTTTAGAAGTTCATTTGCCTGGTTTCGGTTCTTAGCCTTCTCAAAGTCAAAAGTTATCAACCTTTCTAAAAGTAGATTCGAACTTTTCAATTATTCAGGCTGACTTAACTACTACCTTTGACAAGCTCTTCGTAAAAGATTTGAAGGCGCTTGTCTCTGGGTTAGCAACGCTTTTTTTTCCGATTTAAAAATAGAACAATTGACCATCGTATTTCCAAATGAAATCACCTTTTTATTTTTTTTTATTTGAATGCGATAGTTAGTAGGCATTCCCCTTAACTTTCCCCCGTGTTGGTGTATGAATTATCATAACTATTTGTTTTAGTTTATCGTGTGAGCGATACATCATAAAAGAAGGCGGCTTACAAACGCAGTGCCAAATGCTAATGCGGGCAAGCGGGTTTGCCAGACTATAACTGTTTTTTTTACAGAACTATGTATCTACCTACTTATACGACCAAAACTATTTCTGATAAGGTATACTTTTAAACGTTATTGAAGGTCGAGTCAATCATTGAAATGACCATCCTTAAGGACCCCGCCAAGCGCACTCTTACGGGACCAAGACCAAGTAAAGTCGAACTACTGGCCGCAACCTTGACTGCAGAAGTTCCAATCAAGTTCAAAGAGAGGCCCTTACAACATGAAAAATAATGCTAAGGGACAAGCTGACACACTCCGCAAAAATTTTAACTCCTGAGGGTCAGAATCAAAAGTGGCGCAAAAGAAAATAAAGAATAAAGTTCGACGAGAAACTAAGAATCGTTTCTTAAACTATCTTAGATTCTGCAACGAAACGGCTAAGAAAAAATCAGTTTACAGGTTTAGTCAAGAACATTTTTCACTGGCAGCTGCAGGGAATCCCCCGCGTGATATTAGAAAATTGTCATAAGGAAACATTCTCCCGGGATGGATAAAAAGCATCCTATGTGCTATTCCAGAACATGCACTACCCGTGCTCTAAACAATCAAATCTATTAAGCCGTTCGAGCGTAACAAAGTAACAAATATACATATCCACTCACAAACTTTCGCCATTACAATATTAGTGTGATAAAAGACACAAAGATAATGCTAATAGAACATCTTCGTTCTAGGCATAGCGTACAAGCACTAGAACCATCAGTCATCATCATTTGAGCCGAAACACTGCTGGACATAGGCCTCCCCCAAGCGTCGCCACAAATACCGGTCATGTGCGTCTCGCATCCATCCATCCATCGTGCTCGCGTGCATCGCGCTACCGCAAGGCTGAGAGAATAGCTTTATCAGTTATCACAGTTTAGCGAATACTGATTTGGATTTCGTCGTTGCTGTTTAGGTCTGTTTTCATAGAATCAATCATCAATTATAGTACTCTTTGTCGTCGGTCCAACGCTGCCTCTCCCGGTACGGGGCCGCCACTCCAGAACCTTCCGTCCCGCACTAGAATGCTTAGAAATATTTCGTAGAGTAATGTTTATCCTCCTCTTACCTCATCGCTGAGGGCCCACATGTGGTGCACGAGGGAGAGTGCGGCCGGCTCCACTTTCCTCACGCTACTGGCTTCCAGTAACGTGCTGTGGAGCTGGTCCGCCGCCCTCACGGCTGCTATCCAGTTCTCCTATTGAAGAAATTGTATGAGGCATCTTAAAACATTTCCACGAAGCTGTCACACGGGCATACACTACCCGTGCTCACATGGCACCTGGCTCGAAAACAGTTGCTACATTGAATTATCCGAAAATAGCTAATGCGCACGGATTATACATTATTTTATACACACTGTAAACGGGCCACCCTATACTACAAATGCGTAAGATGGCCCAATTACAGTGTTCTAAACGTATTTTTTCGAATACACTCGCCAAGGTCATTCTGAATGATTATATCTCCGTTGTTGTTTAGCGTTAAATCATTGTCTTGAACAAAAATTAAGATCAATTATATTGAGCGACAAAATTCGTTGCGGTTTTGTCCCCATAAATTGTATAACAGAACTCAGAAGTGATGATCAAAAAACTTCCATGAAGCTTAGCTTACACTAAGGATAAAAATGGCAAGCCATTGAATCATGTGTTTATATGACTCAATGGCTTGCCATTTTTATCCTTAGTGTTAATAAACTTTTTAATGTAGGTATGTCGAACATACATCATAGGAATGTTTTTAAAAGCACTTAACGAGAACTTTTTTTTGGGCACCCAGACTACTGACCTCTACTTAGAAATTTATAATATTTACTTAATGACAACTTTTTCCAATCTCGGGATGGAACTTAGAGCACCATGCTCAGCAGTTCAGCGCGCAGTCGCCATGACCACTAATGTATTGGACTGGTTGGACATTATAAACTACATTTTAAGCTACACCAATTTCATAGAAATATAAGATATCTATAATCAATCTAGATACTGGTAAAAGGTACCTAGCTACTATCAACATCATTATCGATTAATGTCATACCAAAATAACTGGTACAGTCTACATAAAAAGAACTACAATACTGTGTCTATTTAAATGTGGAGACTTAAAAAACAAAGATGCTCTACCGTGTTATGCAGCTGATCAGACACATGCTGCGGAACTACTCCCAACTCTTCCCAGTCATAATGAGCTCGCAATGGAGTTGGAGTACGCGGAGTTAAGATGTCGGTCTCCTTCGGCGGCGATGACGCCAGGAGACTTAACACGAACCTGAGCAACAAGAAAGTTAAGCAATAAGACCTAGTTTAACAATAAATGACTCAGCTAAATAGATCTGGACTCACCCATCACGCTCCAACTCTACCCTTGTTTGATGACGACGTGGTGACACAGACGGACTTCTCTGCAAGTTATGCAGAACTTCCACCTCCTTATGAGGCTCCACAGGACTACGAGAATTCCGCGGGGATTTCTCCGGAGACCGCACTTCTGCTAATGACAACGCTAACCCTGACATTTCAGGCAGTTTACTTTCCTCTTCGTCATTTTTCGATTTAAAGTAATCATATAACTCGCTCAAAGACTTAGATTTGACTTTGACTCCGTTGTATTTAGCTACATATGTTGGTTTTTGTTGCACCTTATTGTGGATGACAGGCAGAGGTATACCACTCTTTTTTCCTTGTTTAAGTTGTGACTCCCTCTCTAAAGCCTCACGTTTTATTTCATTCATCCTACTGACTATGCCGGGAGTAACAGGTGCCATTATTTCTTTGTAATTGTCTTTTCTCTTCTTCTGTTCATGAATGTTGTTGTCATCTTCGCTTGTTAATAAATTATCGCTGTCAGGGGTCCTTATTTTAACACTCTCACCACCAAAACGCACTCTTTTAACAACAACATCCGTGTCCTCGGAGTCACCATCACTATATTTTAACATGTTCCTGTCTGAGCTATCGTAATCGTCCTCGCTTCCAGTATTCTTATCCGATTCAGTCTCATTCTCTTCTAAAACGGTCATTGTGATCGCTGTATCAGAATCAAATTTAATTTCTGTTTCAATGATAACTTTTGCAAAATTATTATTATAAAAAGGTATAGGCCCAAAAGAATCTTCTGAAGATGAATCAGTCGACACCCGAATAGGGCCCGTATGGTTATTATTAAAAACATGATTAATTTTTACTAGAGGTTGATTGTTATTATGTCTATAAGCAGTTTTTCTCGGAGCGTAATAAACATCCATTGAATCTTCATCATAAGTTTCACACATGTGTCGAAATCTTTCCTGAACCTTGGGATCTAATCTAGAAAGATATATCATGTAATCCCGTGGTCCACAAGCTCTTCTAAGTTTCAGTAGAGACCTCTGCGCGACGTCTCTATGCACCGGGTCGTAGAGCTTCTCGCCTAGAACTTGAAATATTGGTAACATATCTAGGTGCGAGTGTCTTCTCTTCAGTATACCCATCACAGAAGGTATCGACAATATTAGGCCCGTGATAACGTTCACTTTTGTGTCAATATTCGCGGAATGAGGCCTTATGTTGTGGTAGGAACATTTATCTAAAATAGCTCGCGCTGCACATTCCACATCTTCGCAATGCGTGCAGAAGACTTTAAGTGCATCTAGCGCAGCTTTCCGGACGTTGGGAGAGTTGTGTCCTAAGTTGTCGACGACTTGATCGAATGGAAACGATAGCGCATTCCCGGAGAGCGGCAACAGATCTGCGAGGACACGAAGCGCGTGGAGACGAACTTCCCACTCGGGATGTGTGAGGCGGTCCCGTATGGCGACGTACAGGAGCTCGACGTCGAGGTCGGGCGGCAGGGCGCGCGCCCGCTGCACGCGGTCCCACAGCGGAGCCAGCGGCGGCGGCGGTGTCTCGGGCAGTTGCATGATGGTGGACTGACGGCGAGGGCTCGCGTGCCCGGCCGGGCCGCGTCGCGCCACACAACTGGGTTAATGGTCGGACGGTAAGCCACGCCGCCCCTGACCAATCGATGGAAACACATAGCTACGTGTAAGCGGCTACGGCACACCTACACACTCGCGTATACGCGCACTTACTTGCGACTTATTATTACTGGATTATTAGCATAATACTAATTTGCATGGAATAGTACTCAAACTGTTACGTTTCCTCTAAGTTTACAGGCGATAAATAATAATAAGTTGTTCTAACCTGCCTATTACTGAAACTGAAAAGTTGTAAACGTGGAGCAAACTTTTGCTGTGAATAACTTACTTGCACGTGCATGTCTTGCAAAAATTGGACGGTCGAATTACAAAACTTACCAGGGCTGCGGATTTTTTTGAAGAATTACCGTGGCCCTCGTAAGTCGTAATAGACACATAAAGGAACTCTGGGATTTATGCAGTAAAATAAGATCGACGAAAGCTTCTGTCTGATCAGTGAGAAGTTCTATCTGATTTTAGATCCTAGAGTGTGAGAAGTCAATTGAAAATTTCTCTTCGAAAAATAAAAGAATTACAAAGTTCAGTTACTAACTTATGTAATACATAATATGAAATGTAGATCAAGTATAGCGCCAATGTGATTAGGTAATAAAATAATTTAGTAGGGCACCCTAAACAAAATGCCTGGGGTGCCACAATGCTTTATTTGGTTTACCTACTTATTGTCACCTAAATACCGATCCAATTATTTGAATTTCTCAGCAACCTACGCGTTTAATATGTCGAAAAGGGAATCTGTATAGGCCTATTATTTTTATCGCTGTATCGTTCTACAGAGAAAAAAGCTTAATTCATGAATCCCCCACCGGTCTCATAGGACCGCGCTGTTATTGTCTTACTTTTGTGTCCGTTTCGCGGGTATTGATAGGTTAATAAATGCTATATCTCCGTAGGTATAGCATCTCTAAGGCTTTATATCAATCCCTTTGATAAGAATTTGGGTCTTTTTGACACCAAGGTCGAGGCCTTTCAGTTTACACCTCAGGAAGGCCTTGGGTGGGGTGCGTCAGAAAACAATGCCCAACAACTTGCTAAAAATTTACGATTGAGGAAGTAATTCCTTTGCACCGATTGTGCTTTTCGCCATTGCTTGGAAATATGTGATTTAATTTAACCTATCAATACCCGCGAAACGAGACACAATAGTAAAACAAGAACAGCGCGGTCCAATGAGACCGGTCGGGGATTCATGAATTAACTGTATTTTATGATGTAACTAACTGTTAGAATTTTTTCTACCATTATTATTGTTATAGTTTTTCTGTTCCGGTCCAAGCCTCAATATAACCGGTTATAAATCCAGAGAATGGCTACTGACAAATATCTAGGTACGTGATCTTCATAGAAAAAAACACGGTCAAGCGCGAATCGGTCTCGCGCTCGAAGAGTAGGTAGGTACCGTACAAAACTTAAACCATTATAGATATAGGTTATCGGTTCGATTTCCGATTCGATCGATGAAATTTTTTCTGAATCGCAAAATGATTTTGTGATGTATAGCTACAAATCGTATTTCTTTCTTTTAGCTAGGTCAACGGAAAGTGTTTTTTTTTTAGGAAGGGGTATAATCAGAATGACTTCTCCCGCTCTTGGGTGGAGCGGGAGGGCGTGTCGGACTCTTACTGACTAAACCCCAACCCGTTCCTTCGTTGCATTCGATCTTGGGGACACGCGGGCTTACCTTTCGGAATTTCAGTCTTCCCCAAAGGCAAGGCTATGGCTACCCACTGACCGGCTTCGACCCTACTAGGCCCCCAAAGTTTGCTGACATGAACAGATTGCGCCGTTGACGACTAGGCTCGGTCTAGGTTATAACCAGACTGCCGAGATGCGAGCCCGCGCCTACTGTGGTCGGAAATGGCCCGGATTGGGCTCTCGGCGGCGACGATTTGTGACTTCGCCTTGTGTAGGTATCTACTCATCAACAATTGAGCACTTATAGGATGCAAAACCAGGAACTGCTAACCTAGAACGTATTTACCAGGAATTTTCGATTCTTATCTCAATAAAATAGTAGGTAGTGGAAAATCAAATGATTTCCTATTGTTTCCGTATTTTCAGGAATTGTAATATAATTACGTGATTAATAGGTACCTACTATTTACTCTCATTTTACTTTTAAATGTTTCTAGTGTTTTCAATTCTATAAAAATAATTAAATTGATGGCATAATGGCAGACGCACTACTTTTACATCTAAGCTAATTAAATTCTACAAAATCTTACCTCATACTTTTCTCTAGGAACATTAATTTAGCCAGTAGGTGTAAGTGTCTTTGAATATGACCCAATCACATCACTTTTAGAAAAAAATATGTCTACCTTTGACAGACTGTAGGTATCTCTGCAAGTAATGGACCTGGAGTGCTTATAACAAAGTTGCTTTATTCCTTCTCATAAAGAAGAAGCCTGAGTCCCAACCGTGGGAACATTATTAGGCTGATGCTATGCTATGCGAGCTTTATTCAATTACAAACAAACATGCTTGAAAAAAGTTCCCATAAGGCGCTTGTGCACCACACGGAATTCTACTGTCTGGCAGTCCGATTTCTTACAATTGTCAATGAATTTCAATGAATTCTCAATGAAAGTTGATTTAATCTGACTGCCGGACATTAAAATTCCGTGCAGTGCACAAGCGCCCTAAGGATAGTTTTTTTTGAAAAAACTGAAATAAGTTCCAAATACTTAGGTAGCAGTTTCTCGAGCACCATAGAGGTAGCACAGGGTTTTAAAGAGTTGAAAACTTGGGTGTTACCTACTCGCAAGGGACCTACCTACCTAGGTACCTAACAACATACAAAAAAATCGTAGATAGATGCGCGTTTGTGATGTTAACGACATAAAAACAACAGGTACATAAAAGTTAAAAATAAAGGTGCATTTTAATATTTAAATAAAATGAGGTATTGTAGTCAGTTTGTTAATAGCATTGTTTAATCCAAATACATATTTGTACATGGTTTAAATCGTACAAAGTATTTAAAAAAAACAAACGCTCGCGCAACAAAGCACAGTGTAAAACGGAACGCCTCGTGCCGCCCGCCATGTTTATTTTGTAAATGTCATTCAGTTTCAATATCACCTTGAGTTGTGGGTGCTGTGAGTATTACGTTACTTGTTTTTTCAAAATAAACATTTGTTTCAAAAACTATCGATGAAGTCTATCAAAGAAAACCATGTGAAAATTTCAAAGCGAGTAACACAAAGGACGTCTTACTTCAGAAATATGCTACCGTGATGACAATTAAAGTGTGTGCGGATCAAAGATAATGCCGACAAGATGAAGGTTTTATCGTTGTTATTTATGATTACGACGAGTTGCGGCGTCTGTGTGATCCTCGCTCAAAGCGATAACTGTACTAGAACTAACAGTCGTGGTGATTATAAACTATGTGTTCGCAAGCTATCAGATACGTTAGCAAGTAAATTTAGTGAAATTGTGGTCAAAGAACTGGGCAGCGAGTACACGGCGCGCTTCGAAATCCGGACTGCTTATAAAGTGAGCCGATACCAAACCTCTGACAACGATGTGTTGACCAGTATCGCTGACAAACTGAGCTACAAGCTGTCATCAGCTACAAACATACTTCGCGACATGAACAACGTTATAAGCGACAACAGTACTCCGTCCTTCACACATCCTTGCCCGTTCAACTCTATTCGTAAGTCTGTGTTTATAAAAAGTTCCAATGTATACGACAGCCTGCCTTCACAGGATCCTAAAAATAATATGCTGGGTCGCTTTAAAGATTTAAAAGTTAAGAGACAGTATTTTCTATCGCACATGGACTATGCCACCGATAGGGATTGTGCAACAATGCCCCACTCTAATTTGAGGTACCTTTATCATAAAATTGTGCATCCTGAACCAAAATTGGTGGTGTTTATAATTGATAATAATATGAAAGAAGATTCATTACAACATGCTGTGCATGTTGCTAAAGAGACTGTGTTTGCCCTGCAAGACTCGGACATGATAGCTCTCAAAATGACAAACATGACAGAATTCCTTAAATTTGAAGATACTTGCAGCACAGATGGAATGTCTGACCTGGGAAATGCCACAGAAAACAATAAACTACTGCTTAAAGAATACTTGACATCTTTAGATGTTGCACCCACAAATGTGTCTCCTCTAGCAATTAACAAAGAGCTCAAAAAATTGCTACTCCAGAGGGATTTACCAAATCACAAGCTATTCATTTTCCTGACAGACACAAAGGTTTTGAAAAATGAAACATGGCTCAAAATATTTCCATATCCTTCAAATAAAGATGAGAGCTTAAAGTTTGCTATTGGATTAATTTATGAGAATCAAGCCGATAAGAATAGCTCTCTGGGAATACTGCATATTGACAAGTGGCACACACATACAAACAATCATTCTGTGATGAGACTGCACATAAATGACAGTGGTGTTGTCGGACAAGTTGCTTCAGCATTTATATCACTACTTCCTGGCCACTATGGCAGTAAAAAGATCAAAATTGAAGGTCCAGTCTGGGAGGCAACAGAAAGAGATTTCATGATATCATTAGTGCTTCCGACAACAAGTGGTGTACTTGGACTAGATCTGTATTGGTCAGATCTTGCAGAAGACATTGTATACTTCAAGGGCACAAATGAAAGAAAAAGAGCATTTGTAATGGATTTTTCAGGTACAGTGCTAATGCACACATTTTTCCCAAGACCAGAATCTGCTTCAGATAAGATTAAATTTACAAAACTGGAAAGTGTGGAAACATACACATTCATCTCAACTATAAAGGAAGAAATGTTGACTAATAACTCGGGCAATTTGACTATGTCTGAACAAAACTCAACAAAATCAATTATTTACTCTTGGAAATGGATAGGGAACTTGTATATAATTTGTATTGTATCTGAGATAACTGAACCTGCTACATTTAACAAAACAAATATATTTTTCACTAGAAGTAACAAGGAGATTTTGTTCCACAGGTTAGATTTGTTCCCTCCTAAAATGGGAAAAATGTGCCGACATTTCAAACAAATAGCCACAATAGATCAGGGCACTGTGTACTTAAGCCCGTCTAGCTTCCAATCTCCTTTTACTTATTTATATGACATGGGTGATGGCCAGGAGGCTGTAACATACATGCAGAACTATTTAGCTTATTTAAAAAGTGTTGCTCATGGCCTACTCTCAAATCCTGGTCTTAAGAATGAAATTCAGCAAGATGTTGGTTTTTTGAACTCTATTTTGTCATATTATAAAAGACAACATTTACATGGACCTTATTCCAAATACATTGTCAGGAGGTATGCAGTGACAGAGAGTGGAGTACTAGTGATGTTCCCGGGTACAGTGTTAGAGTATGACTATGAGCCAGTGAGGAGGCCGTGGTACACATACGCTTTAGAGAATCCTGACAAAATTATTCTAACTCCTCCCAATTTAGATGTTGGTGGAGCTGGTTATGTTGTTTCCATATCATATGCAGTAAAAAGTTCCTTCTATCCTACTATGGTTGTGTCAATGGATGTTACTATGGGCTTTCTTTACAAACTCCTCATAGATAGTATGCCTCTTTGTGCCATGTCTTATGTTAAATGTTTTATCATGAATAATAAGGGCTACCTGGTGTCGCATCCTGGTCTTATGGATCCAAATAGCTCTGGTCCCATTGAACAACAGCATATCACTCATAAGGAATCCATGATTGCAATTGACATGTTGAATCATAAGGGTTTTGTTACAAAAAGACTGTGTAATAATTTTTATGATAAAACTATACAGCGTTTTTACGAATTTAATACTTCTCTACCTAATGTGCTCTCTAATGTAGTATCAGGAGATCATTGTGTTCACTATTACATTGCTGCCATTCCAGGCACCAATGCTTTCATAGGGCTAGTCAATGCATCATGCAGTGTCGGCGCTTTCTGCCCCTGCAGTATGGTCGACCGTCTTTGTCTAAATTGCAATCGTATGGAACAGACCGAGTGTGAGTGCCCCTGTGAATGTAGCTCAGAACTTTACGAGTGTCCTAACTCAAACGTGTCACACTTTAATCTTGAGATCCCTCTTTGTGGCATGATGCTGGAGAACAACAATCATAAGTCACATTACTTTCACAACTTTGCAGAGAACTTAAAATCGTGTTTTGATTTTCAGTGCGAAACCTATCTGTCGCACTCCTCCTGTTTAGGCGTTGTTGGTTGTGAATGGTGTCAAATAGACGCCGACGGTAGGACACCACTCTCGGCACCGTTCTGTACTTCTCAATCGACATGTTTCAATGGCGTGTTAGGCGCCGTTACGCCCTACGGTGAGGGCACTCTTGGCCACATCAATAGGGACGCCTTCGGCAACTACTCAGCTATTGGGCCAATCGCAGGTTGTATCGTCACCGCGAGTTTAGTCGTAGCAGTTGCCATATACTGCTATAGGCAGAATGTTACTACAGCCAGTTGCCATAATTTATATGTAGATGGTCCAGCAGAAACCTGGCATGATGCAGATGTACAAATGAGTCATTTGCAGTCTGATGATATGCATGACCTGTCTGGACAAGATAAGTTGTTGCCAGCTATGGAGATAGAAGCTCCTATATCGCCGTATAGGGTTGTGACAGGATATAGGAGGCCACACACGGCTGGTGGCTCTGATCATGGGTACTCGACTATGACTCCCCATGAAGACTCAGAGGCTACTGGGTTCTCAGTGAATGAACCAATAGTGTTATCAGATGACACCAAGTCTGATGTAAGTTGTCCTCTTCCGGCGAAGATAAAACCAAGATTAAAAGCGAATGATTTAAATATAACTGTGCTGCCGTGTGGCAAGAACAGCATCATAGCTCCTGTCACTGTGCACAGACATATGGAAGCTTCGTAATGTTTAAGTCCATTTAATAAATCTACCTCTGTGTATATAAATTACAATTTTAATTGTTAATGTGTTTATTTTTATTGTGATGAATTTTATTTGCTAACAGTTTTATATGTTCCAGTTTTCTTGATCAAGTACTTAGCTTTAATAATTGTTCAATATGATACAGTTAGTAATTTTACTTAATATTTGGTGCTCTTTATGTACTTCGTTATAAGAATCATTTTATAATTTTATGATGATATAATACTATTGACTAATTGATGTTCCATGATAAATTAAACTGTAGCAGACAATGTACAAATGATTTTGGTCTACATAGATAAATAATTTGTTAAATACTGGGTACTTAATCTAATCTTAAATCAAGATAATCTGACTACTTGATTGTAATGGCCTCGTTTAGATCAAACAGTAACAAAGTGTTTGTTGGTGTGTTGAAGTGCTTTAACAAGTTTTTGCTTTTATCCTAATACTGGCAGCTCATTGATAAACGTAGTATGCTAAGGTGAACAGAATCAGGTTGTATCATACAGGTCTATTAGCAATACGTAAGTTTTATATGTTGTATTTTCTGTGTTAGCTTATAAGACGATAAATAAATTAATTTTTGATAAAAAAAAAAAACTAAAGTGCCAGTGCCTCCTGTATTATTAAGATAAGTAAACTTATTTTTAAGACTGAACTTGATGTTGGCATTTATTTGATGTAATAAATTTTCTTTTATAACATTTGAGTGGTTTTTATCTGAATAGGTACATAGCTACATCTTCTTCCTGCACTTATCCCATATTTCTTAGGGTTGGTGCAACACGTCTTTTTTTTTTTCATTCAGTCCTGTCACCCACATACTTTTACTAAATCTCTTTTCTTCTCTTAGTAGGGGAGGCCACGATGCTAAATGGGGATTTAAGTACTCGAGCGTCGTAGAGACCTATTGGGTTGCAAAGCTTAGATGATAAGAAGAAAAAAATGTTATATGATTATACCTTTTCATCGGTGGGGGAAGCGGCTATAGATTTTTAAATATGTAAAAAAAAACTGTTGCATGGACATCCTCGAGCGCGTCAGATATTGATAGCATCAATGCCCTACGTATTTTTAATAATGTACGTATGTTAACTCGTATCATCCCAACCATAGTAAAATAAATCCAATTTTTATGAAAATTGGATCTGGGCACATTTATAGATGTCTAATGAGAACTAGTTGTAAAAAAAAAATATATCTCGTTTTGGTTTTTAGTAACCGATCCAATAATGGAACACTAGGATTATACATGCATGTAAGATACTTTTAGTGGCTATGAATTCCGTTTGGAAATAAAACTTGTATTCACCCTTTATATTTATTAGATCTTATATAAATTGACATATTTATTACATCTTCTAGTTATTACATACAAAAATATTATTAAGCATGCTATTTATTACGAAAAATAAGAGAAGATTTGTTATGTAAGGTAACATTACATTTGATACACTTCGTACTTAGTTGTATTTTTATGGCATAAACCACATCGAGTTTGTTTATTTTGTTTGTCGATTAGATGTCCTTTACCATCCAATTTAACAGCATCAGGCACACATTTTATTACTGCTGTTTCTGAGCGCAGTAATTCGAACACCTCTTCATCAAAAAATTGCTCAAAAAACTGAACAGGGTTTTCCAGGATTTCCAGAAAATCCGGTTCTCAGTAAGTACTCTTTCTCAGCCTTTTCTGGAATATCTATAAATCTCCACTTTCTTGTGACTTCAAAACGTCTTCTTTTTGGCGGTGGCTGGGTTCTCGTCGGCGAAGAGGTGGGTTGTGGAGGCTGACGACGTCAAAAGTATGGAGTGCACTTGGTCTTCATCGCCAACGAGCTCATTCACTATCCTAGACTCAGGTTGAGACGATCTGGTGACCCAAAGTTCAGCTTCTGCAAGTAACTGATGTCTTGACAAATTATTTATATTTGCAAACTCTTCGTCACCACTGTCTTCGTCGCTATTTTGCCAGTTATCAGGGGGTGTGATGAAAATATCAGCCGCGAACACGTCGTCATCTTCCTACAAGTGGGAGATTATCTGATTCACATTCAGTCTGCAATAAAATAATATAATAATTACGTGACAATACTGATAAAATAAAAATCCTAATGTATAAAGGTTACATGTGCGTATGTTCCTACTGTTCCAATAATGGAACAGTTAATAAAACTACACTTACCCACAAATTAGCAACGTTTTTTTCTAAAAACGTATTATGACACTATATAACAATATTATTACATGTATATAAACCCTAAATTGTCAATAGTATAATATAAAATACAATAATTACTTACATTTTTCGGTTCGCCATAATTTTCACTAAAAACTTCCAAATAAAATATTTTTTATCGATAGAAAAAAACCGCGCAAAGTGAAATGACATTTATTGTCCTGACAGCTAGAAAAGTTAGTAATACCAACATAAAAACTCTAATTTAAAAATGCATTAAAAAATTAGAATAAAAAACAAAAAATAAACCGTTTGAAAAATGGAACACTGGGATGATATGGGTTAATCTGATCGTTTGCATGATGTGGGTGGTAATTGTATGGAAGGGTTGAAAATGGAAAAAAAAATAATTTAATCGAGCGCGTCAGATTTTCTAAGGGAGTGTTAAGTGCACCAAAAAAAAGCTCTCATTCACTAATCTGACGATTTCGATGGGACGCAAACTCGCGGTCATTTTCATAAAGTGCAAAAAAAAATTCGCTATTTTGAAATACGCGCGCATCATATTTGAGCTTAAAATATAATTTATGTGATATTTTGAGCTCGCTGAGTTCAAAGAAATAATATTTCTATGCATTTGAGCTCTCCCAGCTCGAAAGTCTGATAGAAGTTTCATAGAACAATATTTTTTGAATTTATAAACCGCAATAACTTTTGAATGGATCAAGTAATTTTCACGCGGTTGGCGGCATTCGACGCAGTTTTATCATCCTCATAAGTTATTTTCTAGTTTTAATTTATCAAACCAAAAATTTCGGAGTAATCCCGAAAAAACACTTTTTTGGGTTTCTTTCGTTCACGATATCTCTCGAACGAATCAACCAATTTTGACAAGCTTGGTAGCGAAGGCGGATTAGTTTTTGAAGTTGATCGATAAAGCCGTTTAAAAGTTATTTCAAAAAAAACACTTTCAAAATAAAAAGCTTATTTTTTATGAGATTTTTCAAAATTTCTCAAAATGTAACGGTCCGAATCAACAACCAGTTCAAATTCCCAGGAAATCTAATTTTGAAAAAAACTTTTTAGGGACTTTTTAGAACACTGGAGAAGGAAATGTATGCATCACGCAGCTGCACGCATTTAACTTTATCGACGAATTTTTGTTATTTCGACTTGCGGAAATCGTCAGATTATATATTTTTCATTATTCTTGAATCATTTCCTTCAAAATAAAAAAAATTTGCTACGCTCGAGAATGTCGAGAACTCGAGACGACGTTCTTTTTTACAACTTTGCTGCCCTCCCCTTTCTTTACGTCACTCTCAAATTGTCAGATTAGTGGAATATAGGTAGGTACACTTTTTAGGATGTAATTAACTCACCCTACCTTAATTCATGAATCCCCGACCGGTCTCATAGGACCGTGCTGTTATTGTCTTACTATTGTGTCTCGTTTCGCGGGTATTGATAGGTTAATCTGACGCGCTCGAGAATTTCTGATGGTCATTATTTTTTTACTAATCTGATTTTATATCCTTCACGGGCGGCTTTATATATGGGCCTCATATTTGGTGGAGGTACTTAACCGGGTACAAGGTATCCCCTTGCATATTAATCTGCCGCGCTTTAGTAAATCCCGAAATCCCTTCTGGGGCTCCCCTACTATATGTCACTACACACACAATCCATGCGCAATCCATCCATTTATTTTTTGCCTCCCTCTCCATCCATCTACATGTAAACTTTAAATTCTTCTAGTAACATGCGTTTCATCCCTCTTCACATGACCATACCAAGACAATCGATTTAGTTTCAACTTTTCTGTCACTGGCACCACTTTCAAACTTCCTCCAATATACTCAATTCTCACTTTATCCATTCTCGTTACTCTCATACATCTCAATATTCTCATCTCCGCTACGTGCAATCTTTTTTACCCGTCGTTTTCATAGCCCAACATTGTGATCCATACAGTATGACAGGTCTTATCACGGACTTGTAGATTTAAAGCCTGAGATACACTAGGGAACATTTTGTCCCGAAACACAACGCGCAACACTCAATATACGTGACGCTGAAACGTTGAATAGTGTGCCGCAACATGACCCGAAACATTTTTCTGTTTTAAGACATTCACTTTGGCATGTTCTACGTTGTTGTTGAGCAACATGTTCTGCAACATGTTGCTCCATTTGCCCCCTAGTGTATCCTTGGCTTTATCCTTCAACTTGAGGGGCATCCGTGGATCACAAGTTGTTCTCGTGAATTGTCGCCATTTCATCCATCCTGCGTTGATCTGATGTGTAACGTGAACGTCTCTGTCTACCTCACCATTCCCTTGGACAAGCGAGGTACTTACATACCTAGATATAGATAAAAGTAAAATGATTGTAATATCAATTTTTTTTATACTTAAATAAAACTATTTTAGCATTGTTTTTATTTGGTCCGTCTATGCTAATCTCTAAAACGGATGGACCGATTTTGACGGGTGTTTGATGATGATACAAGCAGTATCATAGGCTACTTTTCATTGTCTCGCGAACGAGATTTTCAAAACACGGAAGAACCGCGGACTAAACAATTAAAACGAAACAAAAAATTTTTAGACTATTGACTCAATAAAGAAGACGAGTAAAGGCTCCCCCACACAGGCGCGTTATTATCGGTCGATAATATCGCATGCGGTATTGCGTTAATGCGTCCCGATTCCTTGCACACAGCTGCGTTTTTATCGTCCGATATTTCTTACGAGAGAGCGCCGTTATTATCGCAGATGTGTGTACGGTCGTTTGCGTCCTGATACAACTTTCTAGAACTTATATCGGAATATCGCAGGACGGAGAAACGCAACGTCCTACTTCCATTGCAGCGTTATTATCGCAGTAGTGTGTAACTATATGACCATCCTAATACAAAATGTACTGAAAACAGATATCGCAGTAACGCATGCGATATTATCGACCGATAATAACGCGCCTATGTGGGGGAGCCTTAAAGTTTCCACGCGAACGAAGTCGCGGGTAGTTTGATAAAAAATTAGTAAATTACTCTCCTAGCACAGTCGGGTAAGGAATGACTTTAAAAGTGCTGACTATTAATCTGAATAAATAACTAGATATAAAGATGAAAGCTTCCTAATTCTAGTTATTCTCCTAATATTGAAATAACATGATCTAATAAAACAAGTACTAACCTTATAAAATATTTTATTAAGATACATAACTACTTAACATTCAAAGACTTATTTAAGTAATTACACTTATGATGGACCGAGAATGTACTATTTCTTTGAATTTTTGTAAAGGTTTATACAATGGAACTGTTAAAAATAATATGTTATTTGACTTATCTAATAGATATTTGTTGATGCAAATGACGAACGATGCACGACGTGCGATTCGAAGATGACATGACTGATGTGTGTGTATTTTTGCCTTTATTCGCCAAAACGAATACAAATAGGCTTATAGAGTTCACATTATTGTATTGAATTTTCTGACACAGTTCATTGGTTACAAATATCGTTAAGACATAATTTAGTCTTGAAAATAATCGTTTGGTGTATCCTCATCATATTTTTTCTTGGAATTCGGCTTAATCTTCAAAACTTTTAACATGAGTATGGAACACAATCTTTACTTATTAATATTAAAAGAGGAAATATTTGTGGTTTTATTTGTAACTAGCTGTCCCCAGCGGTTTCACCCGCATTTTTCGTTATTGCTCCGCTCCCGTGGGTCGTAGCGTGATGGTATATAGCCTATAGCATTCCTCGATAAATAGGCTATCTAACACTGAAAGAATTTTTCAAATCGGACCAGTAGTTCCAGAGATTACCCCCTACATACAAACTTACAAACATACAAACTTACAAACTTACAAATTTTACCTCTTTATAATATTAGTATTTGTAATAAACTTAAAAAGTCCTCGATCCGATTTGAAAATTCTTTCATCAGAAGAATACTACTGTAGTCAAACAATGTAGGTACTCTAATGATTACCAAATTCGTTTGACTTTGTGGGCAGACTATCACTGAGTGATAACAGCATATTATAACAATATTTTTTACTTTGGCGCGGGCGAATTTGCGGGTAGAATGTAGCAATAATAGGCTGCATCACGTTATTCATCTTCAAATCGTATGTGCGTGTGTGTGGGTTGCGGCGAGGCGGGCGCCCTCGCGCGCGGCTCGGGCGCGGCGTGCTCCAGCAGGCGGCAGCGGCCGCGCGGTCGCCGGGCGGACAGTGCCGCCGCCGCGCGCGCCCACTGCTCCTGCTCCTCCGCGCCTGATAGCACGCGGGCGTTGGCGCCGGCCAGGGCGCAGTACTGCAATCAGATAGTTATAGTATGAAGAGCCGCTGCACAGAGCCTTAAGTCTGCTATTAGAATTGTATCTGAATTGTCGATCATTGGCTTCATAATTGTTGATTTTACTCAATACTTTATTGGCATTCCATAGTACACACAGACAAACAACACAACAACAAGTTAACAATACCAAACTTGTCATAAATCATACTCAACAATCACGAAGCCTATGATCGACAATTCTGATACAATTCGACAATTTCAAGGCCTTATAGGACATGTACCACTTACTATGCTACCCATCCTGCACAACCACCTACACTTTACAAGATCTATACGAGGCCAATACCAGAGCCATAAAAGTAGAAAAATATTGGGCGGAAAAAGAATTGTGAGAGTAGATCAACACGAAATGAAGAAAATATTTGTGAGTATCCTGTCCCATATTGAAAAATCAGTTCAGAAAGACAAAGTTACATGTGGTTCCTGCAAGTTTCAGCAAGTTATTTATTGTACTTAGTTATTTTTTATGAATACCTGTAAGTATAAATCACATTTACCTCTTCCGCAGATTTCGGAGTATCGAATCTGATAATAGCTTCAGACTGTCCCTCCTTTACATCAACATGTAGAGCATGGATATTACTCCTGATCTGTAACATGCAAATTCGAATATTAAAAAAAAAACCGACCAAGTGCGACTTACACTCGAGCGCAATATATTTTTTCATCAAAGACTTCATGATATACGTTTTCTGAAATCTATAAATAAAGATTACAAAATTGTAAACTCTTTACAAGAAGGTATCTTTTTAGTTAAAATTTATAAAAGAATAATATATTGGAGGCCTCCCAAAATTATGTCTGGCTTCATTTTTTTTTTAATTGTTATAAACTAGCGCTTGACTGCGATCCCACCTGATGGTAAGCGGTGATGCAATCGTTGATGGTGAGGCGCACTAGCTTATTTCGGCAACACCAACATTAATTCTTCATCTAAAGCGCAAATAATTTCATCTTTCTATATCGATAACGTTACACAACCGAAAATTAAAACATGTCGAATTTTCCGCTTACCGTCCTTTTTGTCAGCCTCACATCTAAGCAAGGCTCAAGCAAAATTTCTTTGACGAATAATCCTGGTACTTTTTCTATTGAAGCTATTCCTTTAGGTGCGTCAGCTTGTTCGGAAGGCGGACCTGTAATCAAATAAGTGGATTAAAGACGAGACTACTAAACAAAACCTCACCCTCATTTGAAAAACCATTTTTTTTCACGCAGTCACTAGCACTACCACAAAAAAAGATAGGAACAGAAGGTAATCTCATGTATGTGTATCACTTTTCATACCTACACGCGGAGATCGTGCTATGGGGTGGCAGTCGGTAATTCGTCAAGTACGCAGTTCGTCAAATTTGAAATTGGTCAAAGCTGTAGTTCGTCTAATCGTGAATTTGCCAGATTATGGAATTCGTCAAATACGCAATTGGTCAAGTCCATGTACAGTCAATCAAATGCGGAACGTGTACCATCAAACGCGGTACATACGAACGCAGGGGTGAATAGGACCTAGCTTTTGATTAAAATGTTCACTTTTGTATTATTGATTCCTGTGCTAGTTTTTTTTTCTTCTTATAAATAAGAAGTTGTATCTGTAAGAGTAGAAAGCTGGCTAAATAGAGTACTATATTATGCGGTCAGTTTTTTTATTTTTAATTTTAATTTTAAAGATCTAAGCATACATACATAGGAACAGACAGACAGTGGGATTTTTTTTATACTATTTAGTAAGTAGTGATGATGATTCTTATGTACATAAGTGTAAATAAGAATAACATAAATAAGTTAACAAAAACTACCACGGCACTTTAATTTTTATAGATGACTGTACTTAAATCAGTTGACCAATTGCGTATTTGACGAATTCTAAAATTTGGCAAATTCACGATTAGACGAACTACAGCTTTGACCAATTTCAAATTTGACGAACTGCGTACTTGACGAATTACCGACTTGACCAATGTCGTGCCACCCCTGCTATGGTAGGCGCTGGCGGCTCAGTCCAAGCGCGTATGATCCGATACATCGTGTTTCTAAGCAGTGTCCATGTAATGTGTGCGTTGCTCGAGCGCGCTTTATATAGGTATAGATTAACTTCTGTACCTATCTCGTTTGTGTTTTTACGCTTATACATAAACAAATACGAATTTTCCAAAAGCAGCTGCTAAAAGAACAACAACTATTGTTAAGATAAAGATGTATTTATATTAGGCTAAAAGTATACCTGGTACTTCAACTGACGGCGCCGCGGGCGCAGGAATACTCGAGTACTGATGTTTATTATTATGTAGGTTAGTTTTCATCTCCTTCATATACTTCCTCTGCAGATTCAAGTACTTATTCCTCAGCGCTTTCCATTCAGACTTAGACAAGACTTGTAGCCCCCATAGAGCACCTCGTGGAGCCTCGTTTTTGGTAAGGTTATTCTTAGCTTTGCTGCGTTCCTTCGCAGTACGTTTCCGAGTCTTCTTTTTCCTTGGTGTGTCGCCAGTGTCTTTGCCTTCATCGTGACTGGTCATCTCATCTTTGGATTCAAGGTCTAATAGTTTGTTTTCCTGAAATAATAATTTCGTTAATAGTAAAAATCAAACTGAAGGTTTACCAACGTGCTATGGAGCGCAGTATGCCTACTAGGTGTTAAAATAACTGATCGCGTTTGATACTGCGCTCCAAAACGCAGATCATTGACGTAGCTCAGAAGGCTGCGGTACTGGGCCGGACATATCTGCCGCATGCCGATCGAGCGGTGGGCCAGCTTAAAACCGGGAACGATGGAAGGAATAGAGGGTCTTTGCCCAGCCGTGGGATAGTATAAACTAGATATAACTAGCAGTAGAAATCATAACTGGTGGCACTCGATAGTTTCTAATCTATCTAAGGGCCGAAACTGCGTAAAGCGGACGCCCGCGACGGGTAACCGTCGCGTAATAAAGCGCGTGTGACCACGCTGACCGACCCCGTCGCGGAAACCGAATTATTACCAACGCAAATGACGCTTGTTCAATTTTAACGGTGTGCATCTTGTCGTATTTGTGGAGAACTTAATGTATTATTACGTAGCAAAAGGAACGCGGGGCTACGCTCGGCGCGACGCATACCCGCGCGGGTCACCGCAACGGAGCACTTTTGTATGGGACCGCGCGGGCGTCCGCTTTACACAGTTTCAGCCCTTAATCCTACCCCCAATTTCTGATTCAAGCATATGAAGTTTCTCAAACTCTAGCCTGAAAATCTGTCAAAATTAGGCACTAAGGTATGGTCCCTACTTCTGATTGATGAAGATTTTCAGGGGTTTTCGGGTTAAAATATTCCAATAACTTCCCTAAGTTATTGGAATATTTTAACCCTGTTTAGGCAGCCTACTGCTGCGCCACAACTGTTTAAGCAACTGATTTTTCTAAAGGGTTAGGAAAATAATTGTCACTTGTTTTATCTGAATACCTAAATGAAATACATACAACTATTATCTTTGTACTCACTTCTGTTGGTGTTGTTACACTTGCTATGCTTTTATTCTCCTCCTGAAAAAGTAATAAGGATGTATTAAACTCCAAATCATGTTAAAACTAATATAATGTAAACAATAACGTTTTTTCTTTACTTAGATTTAACTAAGACAAGATTAAACAAAAAAAGAAAAGACATTATTCATAGGCAAATAAATTATCTTTTGAAGTAACATTTCATCATCGATGTTCCTATTCTTATTTGATTCTCATTGTACAAAAGAACTGGCTTAGATATGCTATTGCCATCTCATCATCATTTTATCTGAAAGTGGTCAAAAACAATTAATGGAGTAACAACAAAGTAATCCTTTGTTTCCTTTACAGTCATATGTTTTTCTATTGTTGTTTGGCTCGCGTAATTAATGAAATACTTCTCTATTTATGCAATATCTTTTATGACATCTCAAGCATACTCACAGTAGGAGTATCCAGTCTCTTCTCGCTTTCCGACTCAATCCCCAACTTCAACTCCAGTTTCCCGACTTCACTCTTCATTGGAGTTTTTTTGTCTTTCCTCTTCTTCCTCTTAGTTGGAGGCTCATATTCTTCTTCTACCTTCTTCTCAGGCTCATTAGATGGTTCATCCACTGAGAACATCTTTATAGAAGATAGATCTTCAGGAGGCATGCAAGTCGGAAGCTTGCAACCCATTTTCGTAAAAGTGTTTATGCATTTTTGGGCATCTTCCGGCCTGTTGAATTCTATGAATGCAAAACCCTGTAATGATGATAAATCTTGATGTTAAAAAGTCAGTATATAGACTTTTTCCCAAAGTTTATATACCCGAGAAACTGAAGATTGGCAGCATTCCCATTTCGTTGTGACGTCAGATAATCGTGTAGATTTAAGTCATCAGATAATCGTGTAGATTTAAGTAAGGAGGTGTTCACTTATAAGACGGCTATGACTAACTGTTGTTTATGCCTTTGTTTTTGTGGTGGAAACATGGCCATACCGTTACAAACTACACAAACAAAAAATAACTACAACCAAATAATCTGTTTTCAGCTCAAAAAAAAATATAAATTTATAATATTCTGAACAACTTTATGCACAGTCAGTGCTTCTTATTGTCTGACCCTACTCTCTTTATATTTTTAATATGGGTCAGGAACAATGGGCACAGACCTTTCAAGAGAAGACTAGAAACCTAACAGTGAAAACAAACTACACAACCAATAAATAATACCAAAATTATTCTGTTTTCAGCTATAAAAACAATAAGTGGATAGTACCAGCTTACCTTTATCTTCTGTGAGTTTTTAAACTTGGGCAGTGATATGTAAGCAACGTGGCCGTAATCCGAGAACACTCGCTCCAGCCACTCCCGGCTAGCCGTCACAGGTATTGACTCCACATACACTGTTCTCGCGTCTGCATCATATGGTAAAACTGCAGTTTTTCTCTTTACCTAGAAAATTGGTTATTATTTTATCATTTATTTAGATACCTAAAACACATACACCTACCCTACACTTACCTTGTAAGTTACAGCATTATGATACGATATTGCTGTAACTTACATTGGTTACAGTTAAATACTATCACAACACAGTATCACAAGTATATCAATTCTGATTTACTAATGTTTAAATTAAAATAATTATGAGCTGGAAGCCCTTACAGCGTGAGTAGTGATTTGATTGGCACTCATCCCCTAATCCAAGGATCTTGACAGTAACTCTCTCTATAAGTTTGTTACATATACAGAGCATATCTGTACTGTTTACAAAGAATGAACTGAACTATACCTTTAATCTGTCCTCTGATAGATCCAAGAGCGTGGAGTTCTTCATCGCTTTCGCTATATCGGTAATATCTTGCGTTAACGAACGAACTTTATTGAATTTTAGGAACATTTCTAGAGGCACATATGGGTCTTTCTTCACGAGATCTCCCAAAAACCTGTCCTTAGTTAAGTTAGCATCGCTAAAGTAGAACTCCATTTGTTTAAGGATATTCTCGTACAGTTGTTTCTTACGATGACGAATTCGTTTTCTGGGGCTATGTTCTTGTTTTGCTTCTTGATCAACAACTTCGGTAGTTTCTGACTCCGACATGGTTTAGACGGTTAATAATTTCAAGCTGGAACAAATACCTATTATTTTAACTTCACGTGTTGTTTGTATGAATTGATTCCTGTTACAGGCTTATTTTACTTACTGAACACAAATGAATTGATACAAATCGCTTCTTCAAGTTCTTCACTTTCTCGTCCGCGGGAACGTCCGTTCAACTCGATTCAGAAACTGTCAAGTGTCAACAAAATTTTTGACTAACGTCATTTCTGACAGCTTTTTTTTAAATAATTTCGTAAGTGTTGACCACCTTTTATTCTAATTAGTCGAGTAATATATTGTTTTGAAAAAATAAATATTCCTTTCCTCTCCCAGCTGATCATGGTTCGTGGTACATACAGGTACTCAACAAACCACAGAGACTTATGCTGCTTCCACAGTTGTCTCTAAAAACCTATCCTTGTCCTCTCCTCTCCTCTTTGCTCTTTTACCGTAATTGTACCATACCAAATTGACTAGAGGAGCTCGTGGCTAGATAATAACAACCGCACAGGTCGATCTTCAAGGTTAAGCAACGCTTGCCCAGGTTGGTCTGTGGATGGGTGACCATCTTAACATAACGAGTTTCCTCCGTGCCTCGGAAAGCACGATAAGCCGTAGGTCCCGGCTGTCATTTGTAAATCTTTGGCAGTTGTTACGGATGGTCAGAAGCTAGTAAATCTGACTCCAGTCTTGCCATGAAGTACCGTGTTACCCCAGTTAATGGGTTGTGGAGGTCTGGTAGGCAGCCGCTCCTCGTAAAATAGGTACTGGTATTCAGCTAAATCTGCCTTGACTGGAAGCCGACCCCAATATAGTTGGGAAAAGGCTAGGCAGATAAAACCATACCAAATTGACGTCGCGGTTTTCTCGGAATGATAATTTTTTCAAGTTTTAAGACTATGCGATGGCACGGACGCTATTCTAAATCATCACTTTCTTTCGTATACATAATTTGAGTAGTGAATGGATATTACTGTGAGTTACTTTTCTGGTTTGGAATCCACAAAAAACAAAATTGGTAACAATTTTCATACATGTATGACTGCAATAATTTGCAGTAATACCGCAATGTGTTATCGCAAAATTGAACAGTTGTGAGTTGATCGAATGTAATTTAGTTGCGAAAACAGCAATACTAAAATAAAGTTTTTCATATTATTGAGGCGATTAAAATAATGCATCACTATGTATTTTTTTGATGGCAACATTTTGCTTTTTCGGGCCACACGGCTGCTAGTGATATTACATTTATATATCGATAAAAATAATATTATAGATTCCAGTAAATGTTTTGAATTTAAGGACGAGTTTAGAGTATTTTAAAATATTATATGAATTAATAAATAAAACAAAAACAAAAAAACCACAACATAAGATAAACTACTTAAAATCATTCAATATTGCTGTAGAATTTCTAGTATATCTGACTTTTATACATAATATCCGTCAAAATACAAAGCCTTATAACTTTATTTAATTTGAATAATTTTATACCTCATTATTTTATTATTTGATATTTTCGAAATCTAATACTTCTTTCTACATTTTTCGTCAACAATATTTCTTTCCTCCCGCTACTTATCGATATTAGTTTAGTTACAACACTATGGTTCTTAGTACATTTTGACATTCTGGATTTTTGGTGGTCTCGTCGAGATATAGTATGTGGGAAAAATCATTGTTTGTTAGTAATTAGGCAGGTGTTATTTATCGCGGATAATGTTCTAATATGTTAGTCATTATTGATTTAATATCAAGTTGTAGTTTGTCTGCATTCACTCGGTGTTCGTCTGTTGAGCGTGCCATTCATAGATTTCTCAGATAGATCTGTGCACAGAGAGGAAGATGACGGTTTTCATCTACAATAGTGATATTATTTCCGCATAATTGTGTTTATTATTCATGATGACTTCAATTACGAGATCTGCTAGAGTCAGTTTGAAGCCGATTGAAGTGCCGAAGGCTTTACAGGAGGGAGAGAAGTTCATCAAGTGGGATGAGGTATTTTTTTTTACTATTTTTTGGTTTTCAAAACTATTGCTTTTGTAGTACCTACATTAAATTTCACACTAGATTGCCGCCTTACACGCTGATAATGGTGTACTATTGCAAATTATTAATTTTAATGTTATAGTTTCTTATTAGAATCTTATGTGATTTTTTGTGCATGTTTTAAGTATCAATATGTTGCTATAAAATTAATTAAATTTTGTGGCTATGTTTTGAATAATCTCTTTTTATTATTATTTGGATTGTATTTGTTTTTTATTTTAACATATTTGCTCAATATTTTTATATGGTTCAAATGAACTTAATTTAGAAAATATAAGTAATAAGATGAAGTTAATTGATTGATACAAAAGTTTTTTGAGAGTATTATTAATGAGATATAATGTGAATGGAAAATTAACAATTGATGTTCTCTTATCAGTTTAATTACCATTCCAATCCAGTTAACTCTTTAATAATCTAATATAAGTTAGTTGTTATTTGTGATTCTAATTCTGTATTATTTATTGTGATAACCTGATTGTAAACAAAACAATGCAAAACGCTTTCTTATCAATGCAAAAGTTGCTTGAAGTTTAATAAAGTAGATAGATTACATTAAAATAGAAATAGATAATAGAAAAACAAAATTGTACACCAATAAGTAACAGTACAGTTTATACAAAAAGTAGATACTAGACTACTAGATATAACTAGATTTTGAGTAGCAGACCATTTTTGCTAGTTTAATGTGTACTTGTCTGCCTAGGACTCTGGCACGGGTCTGCCGGTCACCCTGCGGGTGGACCCTAAGGGGTACTTCCTGTACTGGACTGACCAGAACATGGAAGTGGAGATGTTGGACATTGCCACTATCAGGGATGTCCGTACTGGAGGACATGCTAAGGTTCCCAAGGTAAGTCCCATTTCCCTTAATTTCCTCCTCTAAATCTGGGCTCTTATAAAGTTCTCATGTGTTTTCTATTAAATAAATCCTGTAATTAAAAATAGTAATTAAACTACTGTGAAAAACAGCATGTGTTACTTAGAAAGTTTTAAAAAAAAACTTCAATAACAAAGTGTACCTAATAATAACTACAATGTAGACATTGTATAATGTCATTCAAATTTCTCAAATGACTTAAAAATATACTGTGCAAATATAATATACAATACCAACATGCAAAAACACAGTGTGTTTTCATTAAAAGTTTAATTGAATGGAATAATTCTTTGTCCTACAATAACAATAATTATAAGTAACTTATATTATTACATACACATGCATCACCTTTTGAACCACTTGTGGCTATAATGGAAGGTAAAGTAGGTAGGTATCTAAAGAACTTATTACACTACTCGATACGTCGACGCGTTACGTCGACTCGATATGTCGAGCCCTGTTGAAAAACGTCTTACCCTTATTACACTACGCGTCGTAGACTAAGGGCCTGTTTCACAATGTCCGAGTAGCCACTACTTCCCGAATAAATTCAAAAATGGAACAGAATTTGTATAAAATTATCTGTCAAGTAGGATATTGGCAACTTAATCATAGGTGGTGAAAGAGGCCCTAAGACCGTTCGTAAAAACGAGTGGTGTAATCTTTTAGTGTATGGTGAATACTATGTAGGTAGGAGTATGTCGCGTGTCGAGTCGTGTCACGCACACGTAAGGCGTTTCGGCAATGCGTTTATTATGCGTCCTGTTGAATAGTGAAACACCTTACCAGAATCTGTTAATCGAATTCGTAAGGTCCATGTCTTTCCATTTTACGGATACCGTAGGTGCAGAACCCGACAGGGTCGGTTTCGTCAAGCCTACAGTACTAGGGACTGAGTTGACGAAAGTGAACCCCCGGGACCCTGGAATTAGAGCAAAGAAGGAACAGGAGTAAGGTTTAGTCAGTAGAAGTCTGATACTTCCTCCCGCTCTGTCCAGAGCAGGCGAAGTCATTTTGATGATCTCCCACCATAAAAAAAACAATTTTGTGGATCGTCTGGAAGTCGCGGTGGAAGTCTGGCCCACTTGGGCGGAACACCGTCGTGTCCTCGTAGAGGCGATCGGCGGTGACCTTTTGGGCCCGGCCCTGGTTCAGGCCATGGTGCAGAGCGAGAGGTAATAGGAAGGAACCACCTTCTTCTGCCAAGTAGTTTTGCGGGCCCCACCCTACCCAATCACGCGCCATCTATAGCGTTTTCTCTCAAGACAAAGCCATCGTCTGTTTCTTCGATTTCCACCCATGGTAGGACTCTAAGTTACGAAAATAATCAATCTTCGATCAGCAACATTGTCAGTCAGTTGGTGAACTGGTGTAACAGCTGATGACGTTGATTGATCCATTCTTTGAGCGATCGATTCGTCTGGTGTCTATCATCTTTGTGTAGAAGAAAAAACAACGCAACATTCTCGCCGTTTCTGAATTGACTATTTTCAGTTAAGAACGTCTCAAAACCTATTAAAAAAACAAACGTTGTTAGGTTTTCAGGCTAAAGTGCTGTTTGAGAAATACTCAACGTTAAATACTTAAATCAGAAATCGAGGGCTAGTCTTCTAATCGTGTTTTCAAGGAAATTTAAAAATAAAGTTTAATGTTATCTTCAAATCAAAAGTGGCAGAATTATTTCTTCAGAGAACACCTTCGACTACGTCATTGCTTTAGTCACATTGTCGGTCTAGAGAAAGAAATGCAGAAAAGTCGCAAAGCTTTTGATAGATTGCGTTTTCCTTCCTCCGGACATTTTCATTCACTGCATCCAAATCATGCCTGCAAAGCGGAGTTGTTGGGAAGAGATATCTTTTGACACTTGCTCTCGTTCTAGCTAACCAGAGAGGAATTATGTGATGATTTCTCACCTCGAAAAAAGGGCCTGCAAGGGCTTCGTTTAACTGTTATTCTTGAATAGACGCTATGAGGTTCTTATCTCAGCTTGTGGCTCAGGAACTAGAAAGAGTCCAACAAGTGGTCTGTTATTTTTACTTGCATGTCTGCAGACGAAAGTTAACCGAGCACTGGGTTCGTAACCGTGCCGCATCTGTGCGGCGCGTGTAGCCTAATATCATTCAATCAGTTGAACGATGAAAATAAACTGCCAAAAAGTTTTGCGTCCTAAAAAATCCGAATCCAAGATAAAATTAGAATTGCACGAGTACGCCGTTTTTGCCATTCGTTTGTCCAGACTTCAAAAGTTCATAACAACCGCTAGTTTTCGTTAATAGGTCAAAACGATATACAGAAGCTGCTTCTTCAAACAGAAGTCTTGGCTCTCGAAACGTAGAAATAAATTACCTAGCTTATTATTCGTGACGTGCTCTTTGCTAAGCTCTATCAAGCAAATCGGATCCTGGCACATTGCCGAAAAACCTCAGGACAAAGAAGATGAAGAAGGCTAAACTGAATTATTTTTCCTTGTTAACCTGGACTATAGTGCTGGACGTACGCCAGGCGGACCCTAAATTTGTAAACTTCCAATTTAGTAGGTGTTTCGTTCACTGCTTTCATGCCGCATCTTCTAATAAAGACAAATAGTCTGATGCTGTTCTTGAGCTATTCGTTTCTGGGGATCGAATCTACCCTTAAGCAATATTGATTACCTTTCTTAGCTATCGATATTGTTACCCAATAAACTGCAATACAAAACTACCCAATTTATATTTTGGCGGAGTTGGAATGGCTTCGATATCTTGCGTCGTTTGCAGTGGTCCACAAACTTGGCATTGCTCACAAGTACTCGGATTTCGAGTTCTACTTCAGTGCGATTTAAATACGATAAAGTGGAAACTGCCCGCGGCCGTCTAGCAATTAACAAAAATAATTGCAGACTTGAAACTTTGTCAAATGTCGTAATTATATTCACGTTAAGTTATGCTTATTTCGTTCATAATTAAAAAATAACACTGCATGCTCTGCGCCATTTTACTGCTACGAGCTCCAAACGCTGCGAATGGTAGAGGCTAAGTAATGAATTTTTAAATAATTCCGGTATTGATCACCGCTAAAAATAAGTATCAGCCGACACGCGACTCTCTATTTGGTCAAATGGCTATCTCTCTACTTTCAGCACTTGTAATAAAACTTGTTGAACTTCCTGAAAGTATAGATTTTTAAAAGTTCCGAAAGTACGAAGTTGACGTAGCTGTGTGTAATAGTATCGCTGGTAAAGATTTAACGTCGTGATCAACGTCCGTTTTATGCCGTAGTCCGCAAAGTAATCTCTTCTTTTAGTATAGCCTCGTCTGGGCAGTGTCAACTTTGACGTAGGTAATTTAGGCGATCAAAATAGCCGGTTTACCTACCTGTCTCTGGACATGGACTTTACGCATCTGTAGGTGCCTGCTTGTAGCATAAATAGTAATATGTCCAATGAAAATTCATTATTCATTATCCCGTAAGTACGTATTTCGGTATTTTAGGCAATTCAGATGAACAGAACATAAATCACGATCAATGCACCGATAGAAAAACGAATCTTGAAATACCTATCTACATTATTTGAACAAGGAAGTGGTTCCTCAAAAGTATTTGCACACAATGTAACACATAACTTAATTAATTATTAAAGTGGTCATCGGCTAAGCTGTTGACATAAATATTGTCAGGCAGGTTATTCATTAAGACGTTTCATGTTATGAAACCATAAAGTGTCAATATCGTGTGTACGTTGCGGCGTGGCTTGTGATGTGGTGCCGTGACGGGACATAAAATTATAGGGCGCGGTAACTTGTAATTTAACTAACACTAACGCTGCCCAACGACGATTCCTTGAACAAATAACTACCCTTTCTGTACAAGTGTCTGTTGACTAATGACAGACTGCCAAAGCTTTATTTGATTTCAATAAAACGAAGTGGTAGGAGGAGCTAAAGTCGACCTAGGTTCAGGGGCCCTGCCACGGCGTGTTAAAATGACAGGTGAGCGAGCGAAAGGATGGAGGTATACACCTTATATAGTTTCATCTCTTTAACAGTTCAGTTTAGATTGTCAAATGGTGTTATGAGCTTTTTGTAGGGCCTCTAGTTATGCTACGGAGCGAGGGGTAAAGAGTCAGGCATCTTCTACGAAGTAGTAATGTAAGTGAAGGAAGTGTCGAAAAGTTTGAGAGAGAGGACGTTGTTACGCCCCAGATGCTGCAAGAGTCGCCCAGGGAGTCAGGAGTCATGACGACTCCGGATCACCGTAAGCACGGGCTTGCGAGCGGTGAGCAATCGATGGCTCGCTGGTCCATAAGGACCAGGCCTGATTGAATGCGCATCGGGTGCAACGCGTAGATCAAAGAGCTGTCAACAAAATGAGCCAGCCAGGGCTGTGGGACTGTTTGCAACTATAGTAACTCTGGTGGCTTTTAGTCAGTAAAACTCTGATTTGACATGCTCTCATTCTGACACTCACACTTGATCTACCCAGAGCAGGACAAGTAGTTTGATGATCCTACTGAAAAAAGAGGGAGGAGCAAGATTCTATGTCAAAAGACTGACGACTGACGGTGTTAGCTTTGGTCGGTGTGAACTTTGGTACGGCTATCTGACCTTTGCTAAATATCGCTGGCATAGATTAATCCTGCCTTACCTTTGGTATATGGAGGTAGCATGAAACCTTCAGCTTTCTCAAATGTCAATTTAAAGCCTGACTAATGCAGCGAACAGTGCAAGAAGCGGATAACCTGCTGGAGACTAATTCGTGCATTTTAGTTGACGTTTGGGGAAGCTGAATGTTGAGCAGTGGAATTGTTCGAAAGACTCACCGTGACACTGGAACGCGAGGAGCAGCTGAAGGAATACAGATGAGCTTTAGTCAGTAAAATCTGTCATTTTTACTGGAGAAGCTGATGACAATTAAACTAAAAAAAAAATCCCAGAATAATATGAACCCAAAAATGGGCCCAGAGACTACTATGAGCGAGAGTTGGTAAAACTTCTACAGACCAATCACCAGACTTGCCAGATGAAACTCCTCATTTGGTGTCCGGGCAGTGTGAAATGATGCGGGAATAATATTGGCACGTCACTAGTCTCCTTGCCAAGCGTAGTGACTAATGCTTACCGAGTAATAGTAGACAGCAATTTCTACTATGTTTCCTTGTTGTTGATGACAAACTTGAACTCTAATGATTCAGCTATCAATACGCTCGTTATATTTAAAACAGTGAGCAGTGGTGGCCCAATGGTAACTGCCCCGACTTACAAGTTATAGATCGCTGGTTCAAACCCAACAAGTCGCATTAATTTGTGTAATTTATTTCATCGCTACTGTTCTCAGAACGGTGAAGGAAATATCGTGAGGAAATCGACATGTCCTAGACCCAAAAATTCGAAGACATGTGACATCCACCAAACAGCACTGAGCCCGCGTGGTGGATTATGGCCTATTCCCTTTCCTAGAGAGGAGGTCTGAGTTCCAACAATGGGAACATTACAAGGCCGATAATGCTAATACTAATTTAAAACAGAATTTTAGCAATAACACAAAAAAGCTTCGACAAAATTAGAACATTAATATCATTTGCTTATCGTCAGTAATTAATTACGGAGTAGCGTTGGCGCTGTGGCCCTATCACATTATGTGTAATAGCTTATGTGGTTTATAAGCCATTTTTCAAACTTAATTAATGGTTATTAACATGTACAGAATCAGGTGTATATGTGCTGGCTGTTAATTGAGTAAGTACACAGTATTATGTGCGGTAAAGTCATGTTTGTTTCTGAATTCTGCTGTTGGAAATTGTTGTTCGGTTCATATATTGTAGTAGAGACAGAGATTCTTAATGAATTCACTAATTAGTTATCTTTATCCTTAATTTACAAGGAAATGCTTAAATCGTGAACTAAAAATTTTAAGTCCGAGACTTACTCTCGTTTTCTGATATAAGCATTTGAAGTATTTTTCAAACCCTACTTTAGGCATATTTTGGCATTAGAGTAGCTTGAGACGTGATTAACTTTAAATACTCAATTCAGAAACCCGTCGTTGGTCTACATGGTTTCTACCACGGTGACGATGACGGGAAACTCGCGAAAGTATGAGTCAGGACTTAGGATTGACATAATATAAGTATTATGTTGTAATTTATATTATAACAAGGCAATTATTACGGCGTTTATACCGTGTAGGTACATCGAAGGACTGGAACAATTTCCCTGCTGCGGTCTTCCCGTCCGATAATAATTTAGGTGTCTTCAAAGCTAGAGTGAATAGGCTCTTAATAAACTAGTGCTGTTTATCTTCAACGTTTGCATTACTGCTTACCATCAGGCGGAATCGTACTCAAGCTCTAGTTTATATTAAAAGCTTTGATTTTTGAAGGGTTTTTTTGGTGACAGGACAGATTGGAAGAAAAAAGCATGTTGCCGACCCCGAGTAACACGGGATAAGGGCAGGAAGAAGAAGAATTTAAAACCATTATTGAATTTATTTTGATACAGATCTTTAGTCAGAATAAAATACAGTTACTTTAGAAAGCTTAAAAGACCCAAGACACCCTCAAAGACGTATAGGTAATGGTTTATTGGAAACAAACGTGTCACGCCCTCACGTTAACTACATAGCAGGTACGGCACTGGGGGTGTGCGCTGTGGACATTGCCGATATCAACATTGTGTAAGGTGGCCCAAATCAAACACTGCTGAAGTGGCGTAGACGATATTTTACATATACGGGTCGCCGTCACAGAGTAAGGAATTGCTGCACTGTCTTCATCATCAACGATTGTGATGTCGACGCGATGTTTCCAATTTTCGGTTTGCCAAAGATTTTCGTGGCCCTAGAACCCAGAAAAAAAACCATTTATGTCCTTCAGTTGTCAATTGAAATTCCCTGTGGACCCTAGCGGGCATCGTAGCAAACAGAAGGGGCCCCATTGGTTGGCTGACATCTCTTTGAGGTACGCTTGGAATACATCGCGCCGTCGAGGACTCAGCGACGACGGACGGCGAGCTACCCATAGCTCACCGTGCTATTGTCACCAAACATAATTATGTATATATCCGTCAGCCTTTACTTGATACTTAGCCGTAAGTCCCCGATATCTTGGAAGTATTCCAATGCAAGGTGTAAGCGGTCGTACCAGGTTGACGTTGACGTTTTAATGGGCAAGTTCGTAACGTCCGGGTGACAAACAGCTTTACGACAACGTAAGTTTGTCGTTCTATGCTGACGTTTTCAGGAGATTTCAATTTTATGCGAAGTTTTCCGTTTATTTTGATTTAGCTTCTACCAGCGGTTTCTGAAACATATTCCAACTTCCAAGGAAGTTCTAGGTTATAAAATCAAAAGTCTTCTACTCTTGACTTAAAGACCCTTCAATTGTATCTTTCAGCAAATACAGACTCCTGCAGGCTTCTGTTCCTAAGTGAGAGCTATAGTCCGTCTAATGAAAGCGCGACCTGAGAAAAAGAGGTTGAATACAAACATTTTGAATGCGGTATTACTAACTAGTAGGAGAATCATGTCTTGACACTTCACAATTTTTTTTATTTCCTACAATTGCGGCTGAATAATGTTGCCAATTAAATTAAAAAAAAACTCCAGGTCGCGCTTTGATTAGACGCACTCTAGGTTGTCTGTAAGTTTCAGTAGAAAACCACTACTTTGAAAAAAGGTCATTTAGATTCTCGACATTATAAAATTACCATGTTTGAATTTCGAAGTCGTCTTTGACATATAAATGAAGTGGGATGACCCATTTTTGTCCCTTAGTCACATCATACTTGACTTGAAAGACCCCTAGGTTATAGCTGTAAGGAAACAGAATCCGGCAGTCTTGTGTTTCTAAAAGAGAGCTAGTTTGCCTGCTGCGTTCTTCCCGTCTAATTATAATTTGGATGTCTTCAAGCCTAGAGTGAAAAGGCTCTTAATGAACTAGTGCGCCTGGCCATCAACGATTGCATCATTTCTTACCATTAGGTGGGATCAAGTCAAGCACTAGTTTATATTTAATAAAAAAAGTTTCAGTCGATGACCACTACCTACTTTGAGGATCGTGACAATGGTAAAGACTGGTCATTTAGATTCTCGACATTACAAAATTAGCATGTTTGAATTTCGAACTTGTCTTGGCATTCGTTAAATGGAGTGGGATGACCCATTTTTACCCTTTAGTCACATCTTTTTTGACTTGAAAGACCCCGAGATTGTAGCTATCAGGAAATACAGAATCCAGCAGGCTAGTCGAGGACTATTACTTTAAGGACCATTTTATCAATACTGTCACATGTATGGGGTACGTGACAATGGTCATTTAGATTCTCGACATTACAAAATTAGCATATTTGAATTTCGAACTTCGTCTTTGACATTCGCTAAATGAAGTGGGATGACCCATTTTTATCTCGAGCTCACATGCATAGCACATTACGCATGCATTATGCGGTAGAAATAAATTATGTCGTCATTTTAATGCTTTTTTGCTCAGTGATCGTTCCATTTGTTTAATGTTCGTAAGCTGGTACAAACTGCATGTGCAGATGATGCTACAATTCTTATTAATGTGAATGAAACTCGCTTTCATGGTTAAACTACTGAACCCATTTTGAGGAAAGATACTGTGAAAATTTGAACTCTAAGAAAGGACATGCTACTTTTTAAAATTTTATTTAGATTCCAACTTTGCATCCGCAATAACTAAGAGGTCTAAGGTTGTTTGGTAGAAATCGCTGTCAGCAATAAGACCGCCATTGTACCTCATAGATTTAAAATTCTGTAAAATTGTTACTATTTAGGTGTACATTAAAATTTATTCTATTCTATAACCGTCATTCAAGCGGACGACGTTGTGGGACTAGCTATTTTTATATTTCTCTGTTTCTTTTGCTTTTTCGTAATAATTAACATCTACATATCCACATTTATGGAGCTGTTAAAAAGTATCAACCAACTTTAGGCTAGAGAGAGCAAAAGTCGTGTTAATGAAGTCCCTTCAGGGCAACATTGGCAAAGCCTTGTTTTCTTTAGTATTGCTTTCGACTACAGATACGAATGATGATTTTGACTGTGACCTTTCCTCGTTTAGCTCATAATAAGATACATGTAGAGAACGATTTGGTGTGAACTTTGACCGTTTCAAACTCAATTTTTTTTATTTCCCATAGGCCTACATGGTCACTTATAAAACGTCAGAAGCTAGCACACGGTTCCAATTGGTCGTTTCCTATAAAGAAAAACCGGCAAGAAACTCCATGGTTACATTTTTTTTTTTGAGTTTGAGTAAAGTGGTTTTTTGACCCACTACGATGCATAAATGATAATACGTTTTAAATTGGGCGGAAAGAGCAATTATGAATCGTAATATTGAATACGATTCTTGAAGATGTATGTAGACAGATGCTGATATTGGAATATAGCAGGTTATATCCCTAAGCTGTCTTGGTTGGACGTGCGGTGTCGTAGTACGCTCCCCACGTACGAGTTAATCCCCACATGTTCTATATTCATCTCAGTATATCATGAGTTTCGGTGGAAGAGATTAACCTATACTGTGTTCCATTAATAATTTTGACTTTGGAAACCAGTATATTGTTTTTGTCTAGCGCTTTTTTTCTAATGTTAATGATTGTCAGATAGCGTTTTTGCATGTATAATTCGCGTTGACATGTACGTATGTGGAAGTTATTGACACATAGTGAGCGATATGTTAACCAGTTTTCAGCAGATTGTTATATGCAGAGCCCGGAGCGGTGCTAGCATTACCGCCACCGCCAGCTGACCGATCGTTATCGATTCCGTGTCATGCACTAATTTTAGAAAAATCTATGTTATAAATTATAGCTTCGACACCGACGGGACCAGTTCTATCGCTTTGTATTTATACACTTTACCTACATTATTTAGGACAGTTGAACTAACAAACGTTTGCGATGTATAAATTGGACGCAAATCTCATGACTCGTTTATCTTTTGAATTCCGCTCGTCTTCCTGCGTATTTTTAAGAGCCGTCAATTTTCCCGAGATTTCTGGAAATATGAGCGCATTTCAATAAAGTTAATTGTGGATGCGATACCAGGAATCAAACAAAGACTTGTTCTATACAATCAAACGGGATTACACTTCGTTTTGGAATGTTCTTATGATTGACGTGTGAAAAACACAAATGAGATTGAGTGCACTATTTGTCCTTGTCCAAATATTAACACAAAACACCTTTGATTTTTATTTCGTCTTAAGCGTTTGTTGTCTGAATTCACACCGGGTAAACTATGTGCTGAAGATAAATGAAAAGTTCTTTTATGATCTGATTCTGTAATTAATAACATTCCACAGTAAATCTTCGTTTTCGTTTAGTATGACGAGATAATAGTAAACGTTCTAATTAAAATTCGTTGACGGCTTGACGTAATCTCTGATGAGGTTGATTGATTGATAGCTGTTATAACATCATTTCAGTTATAAGTTAGTATGTGTGTTAGTGGATATTGCAACCTAACTAGTGGAAGTATAATGGATGCTTTACGTCACCGAATGGAAATGGGCAATGTTATTAATTCAGTCAAGAACGAGTCAAGTGGACAGGCACCTGAAATGCGAAAGCTATTAGGTTCTTCAAGAGCGTGAGATCTTCAGTTAGTAGCTACAATAAAATAATGAGTGTTGTCTTATTCGCGTAGGTTTACTTTAACACGTATATCACGGCAACATACCTACTAGTTGTGGTTTATTGTATGATTATGAGTTTCCGTTGTTCCCACGCCAGGCATAAACTATAAACTGTGATCCGTCCCAGATCAAGAGCTATGTTTTTTTTACAAACTTCCTTTTATTTTGTTCGCAAAATTCGATTACAGACGTCACCGTGTGAGTAATTTGCTCGTTTATCATTATCGTCGTATTCGTCATCGTGCATCCTCCGCTCTGTTTTGTAAATTTCATAGAATTTCTGGAGGTCGAGGACGAATTCTCTGAGCACTCTTGATAATTATTATCTCGACAAAACCGTTCAGGGTCCTCCGATAGGGGGACCTATGTGAGTTTCTGCTTAGCTCGCCACAAGCCAGACAATACTTGACACACATTCTCGTCACACAATACTAAAATTCTTGGATAAGCTATATTGTATGTAAAACCGTTCATGAAAGTATTCAGAGCGAGAGCGTCACAAAAGTGCAGTATAAATCGTGTCACTATTGAAAGTGCAGAATTTATAATTCAAGAGTCCTGGCGACTGGCTGTGCGCTAATGGCGCGAGCTTGCACAAATAAATGATGGCGCGTTTGAACTAGAATCTTTCACATTTCCAGATGAGACTTTGGTTATCGATTTTCAGAACTGCTGAACTGGCTTTAAGCTTTCAATGTTCGACAATGTTGTTATGGTTACAAAGAATAGTGAGATATTTTATGATCTGACTTTGCTTCCATCATGGCTTGAGATGTTTATCTTACCAAATCGCAACTTGTCAACATATTTGTGCATGTTTTCTTACAATTTCTTTAAGCATAGCTGTATATTTGACGGTTTCCGCCCTGGATCGTTCTGTTCGGAATAACAAGCGTCTCATTTCGTCGGATGCCTCAAGCTGTCAGATAATCAGCGCATAAATATTACAAAATTTAAAATGCCCCGATCCTAACTGGTGACCTAGTTCGCCGGGTACGCTATACCGTTACTGTCACGTCATTTTAATTGACGTCTACGGCGCGCCGGGACCAATGGGACGCTCACTATATGCCCAGAACATTGAATTTCCAAAGATATGGATAGTAAAGCTTCCTTTCTAATTTTAATTGCCATTGAATTTAAATAATTATCTTGTAGTACATTGAGTATATTTTAGAAATCTGTGTTTAGGCATTATTTTATCAGGGTTAATTGTTAGTTAATTTAGGTATACTATTTATACTCTTCCACTCATACATAGTAGTTTTTATCAAAACGAAAAACGTTATGTTTGTATAAATGATCAACATTAGAATCGCAATAGCGTGCGATTCTGTTCCATCGGGGATTCGATTCTAGAATCATGTCTCCATTCAATAATTAAATGACTTTTTGTCTAGTCGCTCCTGGTTGTTGTAGCTTCGTCAGATTTTAATTAAACTTTACAGTTTCAAACTTCAGAGCAACCTGTTCGGTACTTTTATATTGATAAACTCTGCCGCTCCATCTGATAATGAGCCAAAACACAGTGAATGCTTCGGGGCATGTAGCTACCACAGCTCCGCTCGTCCCATGAACAAAAATAACCCTAAATGAATGAAACGTGGGAATAAAAAACATGAAAACTTACGATTACATATCACAGCAAGCATAAAGACTACGGATTATGTCATTGTTATTATTTCAACAATGCAACTCTAATACATGTTTTTCCTCAAGATTTTTTCGTATATTTTGATACTGCCAATTTGTACGTAGAATCGTTAGACTTATCTGATAATTTTTGTTGTTCGAGGTCGGCCGGTGGCACTGTTCAACTCAAATTACCGTTATTGTGGAGTTTGATCACGCGAGGTTTGATTTGACGATATGGTGGCAACTGGCGAGGAAAACTGCGAACACATCTGTAACAAGCTGGGCTTAGCGATCCATCGTGCTCAGCCGGGTTAAAATCAATAAATCGTTCTCTTGTTCAGCGCCATTATTCGCCCGCTAATAAAGTTCAATCGATACTTACTAATTTTATATTTATCAGTGACTGTAACAAGTTCCTAACTTGCAGTATACTTGGCGAAAGTTCTGTTCTTGTACTTGATGTTAATGTTACATGTGTCCTTCTACCTGAATTTCCGTTTTGAACACGAATCTTCTGTATCGACTTAAAAGTAACTTTCTTTGCAGGATCCCAAAATACGTAATGTAGTGCTGATTGGGTCTCAAGGATCTCTGGAGGAAAAAACTGTCACCGTGTGCCATGGCGCCGACTTCGTGAATGTTACGTTCATCAATTTCTGCTGCACTAGAAAGGAAATTGCACAGGTGAGCAGATAGCTAACTAACATAGCAAATACATTAAAACCCACCACTAGGGGGTGGCGGCTGGCTATTAACACGTCAATCAGTAGATTGGTTTGAGTCGGGCTTGTTTTTACGTGCTGTTATGATTATAGCCTCTGTGAAATCGTTCGACTTTTTATCGCCATTCCTAAGCATAACTAACTCACAAAACAGAATAGGCAGAGTTTTACCGATGTGTTTAAAGCGGCAATCAACATTTCGTTAACGCAATATGATGGAAAGTCGTGATGAGTGGTGTTAACACAACATGGGGCGATGCCGCCGGAATAACAAACAGGTGCACGTAGACGAGTTGCTCGTAAAGGTGTCCACACAATAGTGCGGATTTCACGTTGTCTGATAGCCGTGCCCAGCGAAGCGGACCGAATCTAAACCGTAGGCGGAGCAACACCGGCGCCGCTTGAAAACTTTTCTCTGTTGCTTTATGCTCCTCCATGCTGAATGTCAGTTGTGGATGCACTCGTATATTGGCACACTTTGCAGTTTGCACCAATTCCGTGATTGAATTCAATTTCATTAGTTGCGGAAAGCTACAGACAGTTTCGTCAGTGGCTGTGAGCAACCTTTTTGTTCGGATTAAATGGATTGAGTGCGGCTTCGGTCCAATTTACAAGCTTCACGTGTTCGAGATTTTATCAAGTCACACATAGAATAACAATTCGCTTGCATTACAAAATTAGCTCTAGAACCTTTTTGTTTCAATGTGAACTCGGATGGTAATAGCGTGGTCCATAACCAGATAAGGCCACATTTCAGGTTAAAGGTTAAAAAAAGAAGAAGGATTTCATTTCTTTTTGTGCTAAACAATAATGATTCAAGATATGGTAGGAAAAAACTTACGTTTGATATGAGTATGCAAGTTAAATGAGAGCTTTCGGAAAGCCGTGCAAGTTTTGTCCGAAAAACTACGATGCGATGTGAAGCTACGAATCCGATGTTTTTCAAGTGTTACGGCCCAATTACAAACTTCAAGTATCGAAGAACTACTGATCGGAAAATTCTTTAAGAAGACTGAAGACTGGACTTTACGAAGTTTAGAGAAAAACAGTCGTAAACGTGCTTCCGTTTTGCACAAGTTGGAACGATTATCGAGTGAAGCTTGTAGGAATTAGGTACCTTTTGGATGCTGCGTATGTGCTTTGGCGATGCTCGAAAAAGCCTACATGCAGCAGGTAGACGTCAATACTTGCAATTCTTAGTAAATTTTCGAGTTTTGGAACATTAAACTCAGTGTCTAACACATAAAGTTCAAATTTTATTGGAACTCGCACATTTTAATATGGAATTTTTATTACAAAATCGTCACTGAAAACTTAAACTACGTAACTCTGAAGACAATCGTCGTGAATTGAAATTATTACAAATTATTTTCACAAGCTTAGTCGAAATGCTGGCTGAAAAGAAAGGGTTATTGTAAACTCGTCATATTTTCGTTTCATTTTCATTCGCCGGCGCAAAGAGTGACAAATCGAAAATGTGACCAGTTTACAATAACCTAAAAGAAATGGAGTGTAAAAAAAGAATAGGAAAAAACAACGGGATACTGTTTATTAGAAACACGAGGCGGTATAACTATTTGAAAGTTTATTACAATCTTGTATGCTTCAGGAAGTGATATGCTAATGTTGGTATTCAGTAATAAACATAGACTTGGCTAGTCGTTTAGTCTCTGCAAGTAAATTAGTTAGTAACTACACTGTAACTGATACTTATAAATAAATGCCTCAGTTATTCAGCTTTCAAAACTGTATATTAAATATTATTACTATAAGATATTCGTAATCATCATCTTCCTGCCTTTACCCCGGTTTCGGCGGAACACGTTTTTTCTTCCATTCTGTCCTGTCACTCATTACTACTTAACCTATCAATACCCGCGAAACGAGACACAATAGTAAGACAATAACAGCGCGGTCCTATGAGACCGGTCGGGGATTCATGAACTAACTTCCTTTTCTTCTATATAACTTCTCACACAATCTATTCATCTTTTCTTTAGCCTCCCTCACCCTTTCCATATAAACTGCCTCTGAATACTCTAAAAGTTACACACACAGTTACACACATACAGTCTTATTTTTCTATTCATATTTCGGTAACCTACGGCGGTTTGAATGATCACTACATCGTAAAACATATAATATAGTCGGTTCAACTGTCCCAACGGATTTTGATGCAGTTTTTTAATAAATCTATCAAGGAGGATTTCTCTGCATAAAACATGAATAATATAGCAGAGACACTATAATTTTGCACCTGTGCGGAGCCGTGACGGGTCGCTAGTTATATTATAAAACTAAGTACTCCATCCACGCCTGAATGTTAGAGATAAACTCAAAAACCACTAAACTGATTTTAATGCGGTTTTCACCAATAAGAGTTCAAAATATACGGTGTCTGGTGATCAGTTAATCAATATAAAATTCAAACGACAGGTTTCAGCTACATATTGATATTGAAGAACAATTCATTTTTCTAGGTTTTTTTTTGTATTTTCATAGGTTTCATATTTTTGGTTAGGCTTTTTATTCGTTAAACACAGGTACATTCTTAATCAAAGGTCATTTTACAATTTTTTCGTTAATTATAGTTGACCAGGAATCTTTAGCCAAACCGATCCGTGATGTAGGTATTATTTAATATATTATAATTATTGTCTGCACTGTTTCGAGAAAAGGATGGTAGAGAACCCCGGGACCCTAGAACGAAGGCAAAGAAGTAACAGGCGTGGGTTTTAGTCAGTAAAAGTCTGAAACTCCCTTCCGCTCAGAGCGGGACACGTCATATTAATGATTTCCCAACGTATAAAAAAAATGTCTGTTGCTTCTTCACGATTAAACTTGGTACACGAGTAGCAAGCACAAGCTACTTTTTATTTATTTATTGGCACACCAACAGCAATACATACAAGAGTATTATTATAACTTACATTAAAATCTAGTCACTGGAATGCATGCCTATTATAGCTCTGCACAGCTTACACCATATTACGTATAACATTATTTATTTAGTAGAGTATGAGAAACATTGCCACAAAAATTAGACATACAATTATACAGATAAAAAAGATAGAATGTATATTAAAATAAAAAAATAAATCATTAATAAAAAGAAGATTAATGTATAAATTTTAAATTTAAAGTATATAGGGAAAGTTTGTACAAGCTCATACCTCCGAGACTGCTCTCCTAAACTTAATCAGTGAGACACCGTGCAAATCAGTGTCTGGTGATTTGCAACAACTGTTATGGGTTTTGCATATTCGGAGCAAGGGGGCATTGAGGCCACGGTTAGTCTTACGGAAAGGAATATGGAATAATCTGGGGATGGGATGTCTGGGAAGTTTTGAAGGGACTGAATACTGAATACGCTCAACTAGATCACTGCATTTACTTTTATCCCGGTATTATGTTCCCTTGGGATAATTTTCTTGCAGCTAGTGATTCAATAGCTATGGTGACAATGGAAATGTAGAATCCAGTAGTTATACAATCAGTCTCGTCGCTAGCGCTAGAGGAGTATGCCCGTTTCGGCACCCAGATTTTCGACACCAAAATTTTTGGCACCCAAGCTATTCTCGTTTCGGTACCAATAGGTATTTTGGATTGGGATTTTGTATAGGTTACTGAGGAACTCGTGGCTAGATAATAACAGCTGAACAAGTCCATCTTCAAGGTTAAGCAGCGCTTGCCAAGGTTGGTCTGTGGATGGGTGACCATCTTAACATAACGAGTCTCCTCCGTGCCTCGGAAAGCACATTAAGCCGAAGGTACCGACTGTCATTTGTAGATCTTTGGCAGTCGTTACGGATAGTCATCATCTGCTTAGCCTTTTCCCAACTATATTGGGGTCGCCTTCCAGTCAAGCCGGATTTAGCTGAATACCAGAATTTATGAGGAGCGGCTGCCCACCAGACCTCCACAATCCATTTACTGGGTATGACGGTACTTCATGGCAAGACTGGAGTTAGATTTACTGGCTTCTGACTATCCGTAACGACTGCCAAGGATCTACAAATGACAGCCGGGACCTATGGCTTAACGTGCTTTCCGAGGAAAGTTAAGATGGTCACCCATCCACAGACCAACCTTGGCACGCGTTGCTTAACCTTGAAGATCGACCTGTGCGGCTGTTATTATCAAGCCACGAGCTCTTCCAAATTACCTATTGGTGCCGAAATGAGAACAGCTTGGGTGCCGAAAATCTGGATACCGAAACTTGAATATCCCGCGCCAGAAGCTTCACCTCTTTCTTTTCACTCCAACCATAATACCGACAATGATTAAACTGAAATGTTTTATTTTAGTGAAACGAGGTCGGACACACAATCATGGCCCATCATATTATACGTTTTGTTATTCACGAAATGTGGAAAAAGTGATGTCTTCTTGACAGCGTATTATGTGGTGTCGTGTCAGTGAGAAATGGGCACAGATGTCTTGACTAGTGATAGGGTGTTTATTTTTCACCTGTCCCAACAATATTGCGGTTCTCTTTTCTTGAAAACATTCCTCTTTAATTGTCAAATGTCTTGTTTCTTTTGTGTTTACTCGTTTTATATTTCATCTATGTATGAATTAATAGCATTAAGAGAAGATGGATGGATTGTGTGAGAAGTGATATGGAAGAAAAGGGAGTTAGGGATAGCGTGACGAGTAACAGAACAGAATGGATGCGCCGACCCCAAATAAAACGGGATAAGAGCAGGAAGATGATGATGGAATTAATAAAATTAAGCTGTAATTGTCCTAATCTCTTTTTTCACTCGTACGAATTTCTATTATCTATATATATAAAAATGAAACCCGTTTTCCGTTGTCACGACATCACATGAAAACGGCTTGACCGATTTGGCTGATTCTTTTTTTAAAATGTTCCTTGAAGTTCAATGATGGTTCTTACGGAGAGAAAAATTCAAAAAAAAAAAGCTAGGTAAAGTAGGGTAGGTAGGGTAGTGTAGGGTAGTGTAGGGTAGTGTAGGGTAGTGTAGGGTAGTGTAGGGTAGTGTAGGGTAGTGTAGGGTAGTGTAGGGTAGTGTAGGGTAGTGTAGGGTAGTGTAGGGTAGTGTAGTGTAGGGTAGGTAGGGTAGTGTATGGTAGTGTAGGGTAGTGTAGGGTAGTGTAGGGTAGTGTAGGGTAGTGTAGGGTAGTGTAGGGTAGTGTAGGGTAGTGTAGGGTAGTGTAGGGTAGTGTAGGGTAGTGTAGGGTAGTGTAGGGTAGTGTAGGGTAGTGTAGGGTAGTGTAGGGTAGTGTAGGGTAGTGTAGGGTAGTGTAGGGTAGTGTAGGGTAGTGTAGGGTAGTGTAGGGTAGTGTAGGGTAGTGTAGGGTAGTGTAGGGTAGTGTAGGGTAGTGTAGGGTAGTGTAGGGTAGTATAGGGTAGTGTAGTGTAGTGTAGTGTAGGGTAGGTAGGGTAGTGTAGGGAAGGTAGGGTAGGGTAGCGTAGGATATGTAGGGTAGTCATTTGACGGGAGCGAAGCCGCGGGTAAAAGCTAGTACATAATATAATATAACACGTGGCTATAACAGAAGTCTCTTTCAGAATTCTTCTATTTTTAACTTGAATATTTATTTAATTAATGTTTTAATTACTCGCTAATTATTCTGCAGCGTTCGATGGTCTATTAATAGTTCGCACGTGTTATTGGCAACATTGTGGTGTCTCTTTCACATATGCTAGCAATAAAGAGTTGAATATGAATGTGACAGATGACAAGAATGTCTATTAAAAACCCTATACTGTCTCACTGCTCGGCAAAGACCGCCCTCCATTCCATAAAAAAGTGAATAAAGAATAAAAAGAGCAATAGAGAAAAATAAATCATAATCTACCTAGTCTCTTCCCAACTATAATGGGGTCGGCTTCCAGTCAAGCCGGATTTAGCTTAACGTTTGAATCCCCAACCGGTCCTATGAGACCGCGCTGTTATTGTTTTACTATTGTGTCTCGTTTCCAGGGTATCTGAGTAATTAATACCAGTATTTAACGAGGAGCGGCTGCCTACTAGACCTCCACAACCCATTAATCGGGGTAACACGGTACTTCATGGCAAGAATGGAGCCAGATTTACTGGTTTCTGACAATCCGTAACGACTGCCAAAGATCTACAAATGACAGCCGAGACCAATGGCTTAGCGTTCTTTCCGAGGCATGAAGGAAACTCGGTATGTCCAGATGGTCACCCATCCACATACCAACCTTGGCAAGAGTTGCTAGAGAAAAAGAAATAAAATAAAAAAAGAAATAAATAAGAATAAAAAAAAAAACGGAAAAATGGATTGAATGGACAGATAATTGGTGGATGGAATAAAATTTATTCTATTTATTAGTACGCGATGATGTGTGAAACCACGATATATCCACAGCTCCGCCCGGGGTCAAGGTTGGCGAATACATATAATAATAAGCGCGAACACTGCTCTTATTTATTTATATCTCTTTTTATTTTGACAACCATTGTGTCTGCTTTAAAATGTAAAATTGTCATGTCTGTTATATTGAGTTAATCTGTTAATTTGTAAGCTTTTGAGCTGCTAATTAATACAATACCGGGTTGAAATTATTCTTTGACATAAACTAGCGATTCGCCCCAGCTTCGCACGGGTGCGTTCTTAAAACATCCGTACGAAAGAGAACCCCGGGATCTTGGAATTAGGGCAAAGAAAGAAAAATAGCCTTTCCGTTCCGCCCAGAGCGGGAGTTTTGATGACCTCATAAAACCCGTACGAAGCAAACATCCTCGATTTTTCTCTTCAATAAGTATGCATGTTTTCGGGGAGTGTGCATTAGAATTTAACAACACAATTTAACTCCGTGAAGACCGTTCCATCATCGGACTACTAGACGTATGGCCCCGGTACTTAGTGGACATCCCACCCATACGTACAAAGCGTTTTGGGAACACATTTGTTGTGCGTACAGCTAAGGAGTGGAATTCTCTGCCAGAGTCTGTGTTTCCTGATAGTTACAACTTGGGGGTCTTACAACGTTAAGAGTGAATAGGTTACTTCTAGGCAAAGGTGCTACATTGATGGCCACATCATCACTTATAATCAAGGGAGATGGTGGTCAAACGCGAGCCTATACATATAAATAATATTTATATTGTAAACCTAAAGTCCTAAAGCTCCTTCACGTCCTTAAAACCCGTTTAATAGTTTTTGTGTTTATTGCGAACAGACAGACAGATAGACTTAGTAGGGAGGACTTTGTTTTGTAATATGTATAATAATGTAAGAATAAACGATAGAAGTCAACTGTTTGTCATCAGACATGATATTACATCACTTAGGTTATGGCTGCATGTTATTACAGTTTAATATTAACAGTAATGATCAAATTAATGTAATCATTACCTTTTCAAGGAAACGTTTGTTTGATACTAGAACTGTCTAACATTATACAGTTGCTTGATTGTCTCCCCTCCGTGTAAATACGACTTGTTGAATGTTTTGACAAAGTAATGGTTAGAATTTGTTCCTACTCTGAAAGCACTTAGGTGACTCCATCGATTTTGATCTCATGTTTATTTGCTGTCATAGTCACTTAACGTTTTATCAGGAGACGCGTCTCATGCGGTACCCTCGCGACACATAACCGCCTTTAAATTTATGACTACTTACTTAATGTAGCTTCCCAAGCTGATGTAACGTTCTCTTTTACAAATACATGATATTTTATTCCGTAACGTACGTCTAATGTTCTTGGATCCATCGGTAATGGTTTCTTTATCTGACGATAACGACTGGAGTTTATTTACGGTGATACTGATGTCTTGACTAATTAATTACCGATTCCATCCGAGATTAAAGTTTCAGCCGACTTTTACGGCGGGTAACTCCGCCGGTTTACGTTTTCTTTGATTTTCTTGCTTTGGTTCGGTTAATGGAGTAATTTGGTATTGTTGGCAGCTTTGGACCGAGGGACTGTTTGCGCTGGCTTACAACCTGAATCAGCTGAACAACCCAACGATCAAGTTCCTCGAGAAGCTACACACCAAGATCGCGCTCAAAGCTGACAAGTCCGGGAAAATTCTCGTCAAGAAGTAAGTCTACTACACTCCTCAACGTTATCTCACATATTTATAGTTTTTTAACGTTCACTGATAAGAACTGTTTTATTTTACAACTAGCTATGGATTCTTTTATCTTTCTCCGGCATTTGATGGGTTGTAACGGGTCAATAAATACCATTAAAACTTGCCGAGTAAATATTAAAGGATTAACGAACAATAGGAAGTTTAATGAGATTGAAATGTATAAGAGCGCGTTCAGCATTTGTTGACCTCATTCCGAGAGGAGTGCTCCTGAGTGTAAAGCGAAAATAATTTAATGATAACGATGTTGCACTAATAGACCTAGCCGAACAGTTTGCGATATACTAACCCTATGACTTTTACGAGTTGCTCGAAGATAAACAGCTGGTTTAATTTATTTATGTCGTGCTCAAGACAGACTTGCTATAAATCGCAACCGTTACTATTAAATAATCGCTTCTTAAAATGCAATGTTGTAAATCATTACTGAAGTAATGGATATAGCTATGATTAGTTATTTGCTTCGCGTAAACTTCATCTTGAGATTGTTCAGTGCTTGCTATTTTTTTCTCTCGACGATTAAGGTTCCGTACAAAAACTTTTTCAAGCACTGTTCAGTTTTTGTTGGCGTCTCTCTTTTGTTTGAGTTCGATTTCCTTGTTTCTGGTTGTCAGGTGATGTTAGTGATAGTAGCGCTATCTGTCATTGTCATCTCGCAACACGCGAGGTTCATTGGACTGTGCGCAGTACAAACCTTCGTCAATCTACGGCTGACACCCGGTGACAAACTTATCGGATGTTAATATATTTACCCGAAACTCAGTTAGGTACGTGTTTCACAGATCTTAACTTCAGTTTACGATGTTTACGTCCGGATTCTGTCCGGAGTTAAGGAAAATACGTGTGCGCGTTTTCTTCGTTTCTTGCCTCTCGGGAGTCGAGTGAGATTTGACGATAGCTGTGCAATTAGGTATTTTTTTGTGTCTGTCTACTTTTGGATAATGTTTTATACAAAACTATAAATAACACTAATAAGATATCTTTTTTCTGAAATCTGTATCGAAATGAATATTAAATAAAGCTGCAAATTAATAGAAACTTAAATATTGGTATGAAGAAGAATGGGGGTGTGGTAGAAATATCTCGCTATCTCTTTTGTGCACACTTAACCAAATAGTGGTGTCGACTTATTTTGTTACTTGACAGTTTTCTTTTCCCCAGATTTGAAAGGTTAGAAACTTAATAATGGATTTGAAAAAATCTTTCTAGTTTCAATTTTGAATTAATTTACTGTTTGATAGAAATAAATGAGTAAACTTATCAATTGTGTTTTACATGTAAGTACACATATTAGTTGTGCAGAATTACATTTGTTTGTATCTTGTAATAAATAAACTTTCTTGTAAATATCGCACGAATACGTTATTTCAGTATACAAGAATTTTCCGTTTGAACGCTGTTACTGAGGAACCCTAAAGTGTAAGATGTTCACCGTTCATGCATAACAAACGCATGAAGGTTGTCGCCTCCGTGTTGTTCGTCGTCACATAATATTGAACAAGTATTGTTTATTTACGTCTTACCGACGACTTTACCTTTACCTGTATACCTGTAGCCTTTTAACTGCACGTGCCGCCGTACTATACCGAGTTACACAACACTGCCACATTCTTGTGTGAATATTTTAGTTAAATAACGTCGAATCGTCAGTTGTACCGGTAATATATTAAAGATAAATAATTCCAAATCAGCCTTTGCCTGTTATGATAATTTTAACACGAATTATAATTTTAAAATTCTGTTAGGGCAGTTTGCCTTGAAACTTGTAAAAAACTTCTTTTGATTTTTTCGATGCTTTTTGTATCGTAGTTCGCATTCGTTTATTGTTAAATGGCATTACGGCAAAAAGTTTGGTTGTTGTAGTGCTAGAATTTGTTAAAAAGTATGGGTCTTTGATATATTATTTATTATTAGTTTCTGCCAGCAGCTTTACTCACGTGATAGAAGAAAATTATCGCAAGGGAACGTACCGGGATAAAATGTTAGGATACTTTTTATCTCGGGATTTTGTTTATTGTTATTCCAGGACGTGGTCTACCTGTGTACCAAGTCTCATCGAAATCTATTCCTGAATAGATTCTTGCGTGAAATCGTAATATCCATATCCATACATACAAACATTCGCATTATTGTAAGTTGGTGTCGTTGATGGGATGTTGCCTTGGGAATTAATGGAAGGAGGCAATACCAGCTGATTGTTTGGTTTTCACATTAAAACAATAGCTGAATAATAATAGGCACACCTCATTATAGGTACACTAACAACTTGCAATTTGTTTAAATATTCCACAGGATATTTTTATTATATTATTAAATATACCTACATATTTATTTTTTAAAATATTCATTATGCCGTTTTAAGGGTCATGTGACCCAAAGGACAGGGACTACGGATCCAACATCCACCTTTAAATGTAAAATAGAATAGAATAAACTTTATTGTACAAAAAAAAGTATAAATCTATGTCTCTATCTTTGTCATATCAGCGATACCTACCAGACAGCCTTAGGATGGATCGTAAGAACTAAAAATAATAATAATAATCTATAATAATCTTTATTTAATTAAAAACAGATTGTTGTTCAATTTTTACAAGGTTTAAAATTTTTAAACAATCCAAATGGGTGACGTGCTACTCTTCTTGCTAGCCTATGATATTATTATAGCCTGTATTAAGGAGTAATAGTGCCGAGCCCCTCTAAGTGTATTAAATACAGGGGATATTCTACTTACAAGTGAACAAATAAATAAGATAAACAAATATGTAAAATAATTATAAATGAAATAATTTTACACAATATACCTACAAGGCTTTTAAGTCACCAAAAAAATTGTGTTTATTTTGTTTGTGGACGCAAAATTCTACTCAAATAAATATTATTTTTATAGGTGGAAGTTGGGACTGCGGTCCCGATCTAAAGAGCCCTACGTCCCCATTTTAGTGCTTGAACGCTTTTACTAGGTTCTTGAGACTATGCCTTCATGCAAATATTGTAAAACCAAAGTTTGGAATGTATGTAGATTTTAGGTATTATGTCTAGGTCTGTTAGTAGTGTCACCCCAGTTAATGGGTTGTGGAAGTTTGGTAGGCAGTCGCTCCTCGTAAAATACTGGTATTCAGCTAAATCCGGCTTGACTGGAAACCGACCCCAATATAGTTGGGAAAAGGCTAGGTAGATGATGATGATGTCTAGGTTTGTTACTCTTTCACACTCAAAAAGACTAAACGGGTTTGGATCCAAGATCCTAAATCGTCAGCTGTATGGTAAAGTTGCGAATCTGTAGCGGAAGCAAACGGTAGATTCGCAACTTTGCCATACAGGAGTGTAGTAGTAGAAATAGCACATAGGATACTTTTACCCCGGGTTTTTTTACCCTTAGGTACGCGGCACGTTTTTCGCCGTATGTAGGCACGGTTTATAAAACGTACCGTGTACAAGAGGCTATAGACTGCGACTCAACACTGATGAACGGCGGTGGTGCCGTACCGTAACGCTACCGTGTATGTCAACAAGCTCCCCGAGTGATCCATACGATACTGACAACCGTACCTACGCACGGCCAATTTACTATGCCTACAATGTACGTACCGTGTACAAGAGGCCTTATTCTTTCACACTAAAAGAGTATTTGGGCTTGGATCCAAGGACCTGAAATCATCACCTATAAGGCAATGTTGCTAATCTGTAGCGGAAACAAACGGCAGATTTGCAACTTTGCCATACAGGTGCCGAAATAGCACATAGGATATTTTTACCCCGGGTTTTTCAACCCATACGATAATTTTCAGCTTTCACTCGGGCAAAGCCGCTTTCAGAAGCTAGTCGAAGACATTTTTAAACTTTTTTTTATTCTCACGTAATGCGATGACATACCCGACTCGTAAGTTCACTAATGGCCTGCAGACGAACAAAGTTTTTATCATGTCAAGGGCCAACTGTCATTTGTATTCGGAACGCGTTTAGGAGTATCCACCCATTTTGATGAGTTTGCACTTGACATTTGACATTTTCACCTCATGAACCATAAACCGTAAACCGGAGGGGCCCAGCAGGGCCTCTGAGGCCATATAGGTTAGCTTCTGAAAGGAAAACTCGGGATCCTAGAACCAAGATAAAGAAAGATTGGAGTGGATTTCAGTCCGTAAAAGTCTGACACGCCCTCCTGCTCTGCCTAAGAGCGGGAGAAGTCATTCTAATGAATTCAAAATCGTTTGGGTACGCAATCTTTAAAAATCGGGCCATATTATGTATTATGACCAAAGGTTGATAACACCCGTTTTAATAGAAAAGTCAGCTGCTTCCTTGCTTTGTGTTTTTCGATTTGATGACCGAGTTAAAAATACCGCTGCATTTTTGACTTTTCGTGACTCGCCGCGCTTCGACTCTCAAATGAACTTCGAACCGAAAGTTTAGTAAAATAACAGCACCTTTTCTGATATTTTTATGTTCTTAGATGGGACTTGATCACCGTCATCCAATTTTAATTTAGACATTAATAAAAAAATCATTTAATTTAGGGGCCTCGCCCACGGCGACTTTTTGAAGCGCGGCTGACGCGCGTTAGCAACGCTACAGGGGCCATGCAGTCGCTAGCGGCTTACAGGCCATCGTCGCTACGATTCTCAGTCGTGATGTAAACGCGCGTCAGCCGCGCTACTGCATCGCGACTGAAGCGCGGCTAACGCGCGACTGTGTGCCTACCGTTTTTTTGTAGACTGCTTTTCTTGCGGCAGTAGCGCGTTAGCAGTGCTTCAAAAAGTCGCCGTGGGCGAAGGCCCCGATACCAATTTCAATATCCAAACTACTGCTAGTGACTGAAACTTATAACTACGTTAGTATAATATTCCAATCCATAAATTCGATTAGGTAAGGTGGACGGAGGTAATGGGACAGACAATCAACAACAAAAAGAAAATAGTTACTTATTTGGTCAATTATAAAACTAAATTAATTATTCTAAAAACAAAAAAAAAACAGAATGGTATAACTGGCTGGTATCCGCAACTCCACGTATTTTGCGTACGGAAATAATAATAAAAATATGTGTTTGTTTGATTTAGCATCGTGAAGCTGCTAGCACAGAACAAAGAAGACAAGAAACGCGTGGAGAAGGCTCTCAGCGAGTCAGGGCTGCCCACCGGCAAGAATGACACCATCAGCCAGACCAAGTTCCAGTTCGAAGACTTCTTCGCCTTCTACAAGAACCTCACGCAGAGGACCGAGGTCCAGAAGATATTTAATAATCTGTAAGTCATTCTTTACTCTGCTTCTGTATTTGTTATTAACAGTTTATACAGGAAAAGTTTTTAACCACTGCGTAAATTTTTTTTGGTGGCTCAGTGTAAGTAATATAACACAGATCGATCTTCAAAGTTAAGCAACGCTTGCCAAGGTTGGTCTGTGGATGGGTGACCATTTTAACATAACGAGTTTCCTCCGTGGCTCGGAAAGCATAGGCTGCATACCTCCACAACCCAAAACTGGGGTAACAGGGTACTTCATGGCAAGACGAGTCAGATTTACTGGCTTCTGACTATCCGTAACGACTGTAAATGACAGCCGGGACCTACGGCTTAGCGTGCTTTCGGAGGCACGGAGGAAACTCGTTATGTTAAGATAGTCACCCATCCACAGACCAACCTTGGCAAGCGTTGCTTAACCTTGAAGTCGACTTGTATACACACAAAATATAATATGTATAAGAAGGAGACAGAAAAATAGGTACAAAGGTGATGGTTTTAATGATGGGGAAGGTTTCTAAAGAAATCATTTCCAGCATACTTGCGAACCTACCTGCGTACCTGGACGTCTACTCTCTCCGAATTACGTAGTTTCGACCGCAATTTCGCGTGTTTCCTACTACGGTTCATTCGTTTCCGAAATTTTGAATGAACGAAAATAGTTCGACGTTTCGAATCTTTAAACCTACTCTAATTCGTAATGTTCCGAAAAAGAAAAAATCAGGTAGATTATTCGGAATTTTAACGTCAAACTAACGAAACAGGCGAAATTTCGGTCGAAACTTCATATTTCGGAGAAAGAGAGTAGACGTCCTGCACTCCTGCTCTTTTTATTCGCTCGTAAAAGAAGGTATGACATAACAATTTACAAGAGGAAGAAGAATCTTGTGTAACAAATATGTGGAAGTGATTTGTTGTGTGTTTGATTTGTAAATGCTTAATGAAAACACTGAGCTTTTTTAGCAATGCCAAAACATGTGTAATTATAATGTTTATTAGTAGAATTTTTACTAGGTTTTGAGCTGCCAAGCGATAAAATTATATCTATGCTTTAAAACACAAATCACTGAAACCCTGCAGCGGAAAAGCGGTTCTTGAATCAAAAGCGCACTAACAAACGTACAGTCAACACTTACTTAGCGTTTACTAAGTAACTATTTTACTAGGTTTATTAAGTATCTATCATAGTATTGAAGTAGGGATCGTATTTTAAGTTTTTGTTACATTTAGATACTACCACATCGCGTGGATTTCATATGTACAGACAAAGGGGGTGAATAGGAACGCAGGGGAAATAGAAACAAAAAATTTCTTCGCTATTTAAAATGTTTTCCCTGTATTGAAGTACTTCGATGCTTAGTTAGAAATCAGTAAAATTATAATAAATATACTAATAGTTCCGACAGACGTTGTCCTGTCCAAACATTGGAAGACGTCAAAAAAAAAATTGAGGATCCGTTTGCAGCTCTCCGGGTTCAATTGTATTTTCAAACCATCCAAGGTTCTACTCAAATATACAAACAAATCCAAATCGATCAAGCTGTTTAGTTGACAAACACTTGTACAGAAGAATTATATGTATGTACACTATTTGTCAGACGTCGACGCACAAATGAACACCACGGGCCCAGTACATGATTCTGGATCCCCCAGGCGCGATACTTTTTTAATTTAAACTGTCATAATATTGTTCACTCCGTTCGTCAGTAGCATTTTGTAATAGTGTAAAATCCCAAATGCCTTTCGTGAATATTTCCTCGTTTTCCCAACTTGAGGAAAATTCAGAGAAAAACTATTGCTTGTTCTAAAAATCTGTTAGTAGATAATCAGGTGTTCAATGTCACTATAATTTAGTTGGTAACGACTCCCGAAGCCGTGGTGTCACTTGGAATGTATCAACGTGTCTGTGATTAGTACTTATTACCTGTACTTTTATGTAAATGTACCGTTTGCATGCTAATCGAACTGTTGTTGATGTGTTCGGAAGGGCACCGCCATTTCTTGATTACTCCTGATGTGCCACTTACGATGTCCACACTTTATCTCTTCGGTATACCTGGTTGGTTAATATTAGTTTACATAAATCTCGGAAGGAAGGCCCCCCACAAGGTGGACCGACGATTTGGCGAGGGTTGCGGGAATCCGATGGATGCGAGACGCACATGACCGATCGCTGTGGCGACGCTTGGAGGAGGCCTATGTCCAGCGGTGGACGTCTTTCGGCTGAGATAATGATGATGATAAAACTAGTTGGGCCCTTTTCGCTGGGTGTCAAGCAGTGTTTGCGTAAAAAATATTATCAATAATTATTACACTAATATTATAAAAGCGAAGTGAGTGTGTGTGTGTGTCTGAACACGAACTAAACTTTTCACTTTAAAATTAAATTCAGTATCAGTTGAAAATAAGGATTGCTGATGGAACAAATGATGGGTTAAAGATATATAGATACCTACATGTTACATCTGCATCGTTAATGTTGTTTAAAAATAAAAGGGTCGTTTTGACATTTGAAGAACACCCTAGAAGAAAGAAAACAATAATAATGAATTACAGCGCCTATTAAAAAAAAATACTTACATTTTTTTGGCACGTTAAATAACATAATACAATATATTGCGAGTATTCTAGTATTCTATTTCTTCGCTAGTGTTACGTCACGATGACAAATGTCAAAACGGGCCTTTTATTTTATGACAACTTTACGATACAGAGGCATTTTTGACAACTTCACGTTTCAGAGGCACTGGGGTGGTCCAAAATAAATTACTAATTCATCCGCTGCTTATCGTGCTAAACGTTTTAAGATCATCAATATAAAGCTCCGGCCCGTCCGCACGATTAAGCCCCCTACTTGAACACAAAACAACAACACATTATGAATGGCGTGCGTTGTTTTAATAACGGCCGATTTCTTTGCGTTACGTCACGATGACAAATGTCAAAACGGGCCTTTTATTTTTTGACAACTTTACGATACAGAGGCGTTTTTGACAACTACGTTTCAGAGGCACTGGGGTGGTCCAAAATAAATGACTAATCCATCCGCTGCTTATCGTGCAGAACGTTTTAAGATCATCAATATAAAGCTCCGGCCCGTCCGCACGATTGAGCCCCCTTGAACACAAAACAACAACACTTTATGAATGGCGTGCGTTGTTTTATTTTTTCTTTGCGTTACTTCACGATGACAAATGTCAAAACGGACCTTTTATTTTTGAGAACTATACGATACAGAGGTATTTTTGACAACTTTACGATGCAGAGGCAGTGGGGTGGTCCAAAATAAATTACTAATTCATCCGCTGCTTATCGTGCAGAACGTTTTAAAATCATCAATATAAAGCTCCAGCCCGTCCGCACGATTAAGCCCCCTACTTGAACACAAAACAACAACACTTTATGAATGGCGTGCGTTGTTTTAATAACGGCCGATTTCTTTGCGTTACGTCACGATGACAAATGTCAAAACGAGCCTTTTATTTTATGACAACTTTACGATACAGAGGCATTTTTGACAACTTTACGTTTCAGAGGCACTGGGGTGGTCCAAAATAAATTACTAATTCATCCGCTGCTTATCGTGCTAAACGTTTTAAGATCATCAATATAAAGCTCCGGCCCGTCCGCACGATTAAGCCCCCTACTTGAACACAAAACAACAACACTTTATGAATGGCGTGCGTTGTTTTAATAACGGCCGATTTCTTTGCGTTACGTCACGATGACAAATGTCAAAACGAGCCTTTTATTTTATGACAACTTTACGATACAGAGGCATTTTTGACAACTTTACGTTTCAGAGGCACTGGGGTGGTCCAAAATAAATTACTAATTCATCCGCTGCTTATCGTGCTAAACGTTTTAAGATCATCAATATAAAGCTCCGGCCCGTCCGCACGATTAAGCCCCCTACTTGAACACAAAACAACAACACTTTATGAATGGCGTGCGTTGTTATAATAACGGCCGCAGCCATGCATTAGTTTAATCAACTCAATTAAAAATTTCTGCCCACCCTTGAATGGAGCGGTCTATTCAGCTAAATGTTTCGAGAACTTAATCACAAACTTTGCTCCGCATTCAGACTAACTCATGACCTTTCGGATCAGTGGCTTCCAACCTTTATTGACCGGGGAACGTTTTGATTTCTTAGTTTTTGGTAGGGACCTGAAATTAATAAGAATAAATGATTTGTTTAATCTGAAACCTAAATTGATCTGTTCTTTAAAATCGATAAGTAACGATATTTTATATTAAAAAAAAAAATTGGTAAAGGGCGAGTGGGACTCGTGCACTAAGGATTCCATAATTATAAAGTTGTACGAGTATATACTCGTAGTTCGATTAACGAATCAACTCTCGAAGATTTTTCCGAATCGCAAAGCAGTAGATAATTATTTTGTGATGTTACTACATAATTCTGTTTATCAAATTTTTTTCTTTATGTGTATTTCTACCCAAATTTCGAAAAAGTACCCTTATTATTTACCCTTATATCTATTGATTTTGATTTCCTTGTGAGTTTCATAGATACGACATAAAACTGTAAAGTCATCATCATCATCATTTCAGCCGAAAGACGTCCACTGTTGGACATAGGACAAATCTTTACGCATTCCTGAGAAAGACGGTCTTGAAAAAAACCGGGCAAGTGCGAGTCGGACTCGCGCACTGAGGGTTCCGTACCAACTTACCTGGTCGATGAAAATCGTTCAATTCACGAATCGAGTCTTGAAAATTTAAAAAAAAAAATCTTTTGACGAAACAAAAAATTTTCAGTTTTGAGACTTTTCCCTATATGTGTGCTATAATACCTAGCTCCGTGCCAAATTTCAAGTTTCTAGGTCAACGTAAAGTACCCTATGAACTTTGATTCCTTTGACAGTGTCGAAATGTATGTTTTTTACAACATAAACGGGCTTATCTTTTTTTCCCGTCAACCTACAAGTTTGATTTTTACTCAGTTTCAAGGGACCGCGTACTTAAGGGCGCTATTACAATTTTTCTTAAATTTGAGCGTTTTGACAGAAATGCCATTACAACACAAAAGAACTGGCATCATCTTATAGTAATTTTGACATTTCCTGTGTCAATATAGTCTCAGGGTATAAAAAACAGACGATAGGTAAATTAAACGACGGGCGGCAGCTGTCGCGCTCGATTTTTGCATTGCATACAAAAATTATTTAAAAATATTATTTAACTTTTAAATAGCCCAATTTATTTTTTTCAAGATATATAGAAATACCACCTTAGTTGGTTAATTTTTTTTATTTGAGTTTGGATTATAATTTCGTAGATAAAAATTGTAGTTTCGTACGGAAAACTGTCAGTAGATCTTGGTTTTACAGAATTATTTTTGGTGTATTACTGTATGAATAGTAATAAAGTGGTTTCAGCACTCCAATGTAGAAGATACAGTTGTATCATAGACATTTTTATAAATGATTAAACTTTAATATCTTCGGTGTACCAAGGCGTCAAAAGATACCCAAAAGCAACATTTTATAAAACATCCTCTGCGGAGCCAAGGATTTTACTGATGTAGGTAAACAAATTCAAATATTTATTTAAAGCACTCCCAAGATAAGTTATCAAACTTTCTTATCCATATTTTTGTTTTTTTTTTATGGCTATATCTAAAGCATCGTCACACGTCAAAAATCGGATAAAACGCTGAAATTCATCAAAAATTGCGACAGCCCTCTTAAGTATATATATAGTTTTAATTTCAACTTGATACCCAATGGCAAGGCAGTCGTTACGGATAGTCAGAAGCCAGTACATCTGACTTCAGTCTTGCCATGAAGTATCGTGTTACCCCAGTTAATGGGTTGTGGAGGTCTGGTAGGTATCCGCTCCTCGTAAAATACTGGTATTTAGCTAAATCCGGCTTGACTGGAAGCCGACCCTAACATAGTTGGAAAAAGGCTAGGTAGATGAGATGAGATGATATTGCTTTGTGTCCATAATTCCATATTTTGAGTCTTGCTGACCACAGTTTGGGAACCAATGCCTTAGATCAATATTACACGGCTAGTTTACCGGTTGCCGATTCCTTTACTCTTGTCAGGATTTCTCGAAAATCCCTTTTGGCTTCCATCCCATATTTTCAGCTTTCAGCCGACTGATATTTGCGAAATTAATTGTGTATGTTATGTGAAACGCTTGTTAGCTTCAAAGATTACTGCGGGTTTGTTTGAAAGAGTTACCGCGTTACCCTGGAACACAGAGCACAACTGAAGGAACTTAGGTTTTTTGTATTTTTATTAGATGGGATTCGATTTTCAATGATTTCTCTCGCTCTAGGGTGGAGCAGGAGGGCGTGTCAGACTTTTACTGACTCCCACTTTTATCTTCCTTCTTTGCCTTGCGGGAGAAGTCATTCTTATGATTCCCCATCTTAAAAAAGAACAGGAATTTCTTTGATGTTATCCCACCAAAAAAAGAAACATTAAAGGGAACTGGGATATCTTTAAATAAATAGAACATACCTGTATCAGTTGCCATTTCGCGAGCCCATCGCCCTGCCATCCGCTTGTACAATAATAACTCTTCCCGGTCGACATTTACGTCCCAACAGATTATTTAAAGCTGATAATGCCATTTTTTCTCCACCTCCCAGATTAGCGTTGCTCATGTAAATATAATATAGAGCAGGTAAATAAAGGATATGTTAGACATCGACGCTTAAACGAATACCATACATTCAGTACATCGTCGGCTTTATCTTAGATTAAATAAAGAAAGAAAAAAAAATCTATACTATTTTATTAAAAAAAATCTTTACTTTTTTAATTCAAACTGTATGAGATTACGTTATTTTAACCAATTTTTGTGAAAAAAAAATGAATTAATTACTTATTAAATAAAAATGACATCGGGTATGATTAGAATTACGATTTTGATCAACACCGATAAAGTTTTTGTAAAAAAAAAATTAGAAAGTAATTTCATTCATTTTTTCACTAAAAATGTTGGAATAACGATTTTATACTAATTTAACGCCGCTGTGGCGACGCTTGGGGAGGCCTATGTCCAGCAGTGGACGTCTTTCGGCTGAGATGATGATGACTAATTTAACCTATCACATACCCGCGAAACGAGACACGATAGTAAGACAATAACAGCGCGGTCTCATGCGACTGGTCGGGGATTCATGAACTAAATTTAAAAAAAAATATTAGGAAAAAGTAGTCGAAAAATCATTTGCTGAATCCATGGTACCCGTTTGTACGTCAATGTCTGACACACCCTGTACACGGTGTACTATAAATAGAACGAATCAGGTCCTGTGAGTAGAGTTTAAAAAGGTCGCGGGTTGCCGGCGACAATTAGTTATAATTGTTCGGGTTGCCGGCCCGAGTTAACCTCATCAACCGTTTGACTCGGGCGTAAATCACAATTGAACTTGGCACTGAGTCTGCGAGTCTGTGACCTATCTCGCTAAGTACATGTCGGCCTATATGATTTTATTTGTGGTTTGTCGAAAGTTTCTAATTTTAGAAATAGGAAACTTTTGATTTTTTGTCGGTTTATGTGCTAAGATTTAACTCAAAAACGAATTGACCGATTTTTAATTTTTTCAAGTTTTTTTTAAATAAAACCTTCATGCCACTAGGAATTTCTTCTTGAGTGGGTGTGTTTACAAACATAGACTCACAAACACAAACGCCCAGACCCGAAACAACTACCTATATACTTGCAGATCATTCGAACATTTGTTCCGCGCGGGGATCAAACCCGCGACACGCTGCGCAGCAGTCGATCGCTCTGCCATTACTACGCCAACCGTGTCGTCTTCATTCTTTCACCATTAGAAAGCTACATCATTGAGTGACACAGGGACATAGAGATGTCCCTGTGTCACTCAATGATATAGAATCAGGGACAGAGAAAGAGTCCGAAGTTTGTATGGAGAAAACTAGGTTCACGCGGGCGAAGCCTTTGGCAGCAGTCAGTATAATCATCATTATCATCTGCCTAGCCTTTTTCCCAACTTATTGGGGTCGGCTTCCAGTCAAGTTGCATTTAGCTGAATACCAATATTTTACGAGGAGCGGCTGCCTACCAGACCTCCACAACCCATTAACTGGGGTAACACGGTACTTCATGGCAGTCAGTTAAACTTTAAGAAGTCAGTCAAACTTAAACTTTAAGAAAAATAAACCTATAATTAAAGCAAGCCTTTATACCTACGCTAAAAAGCAAAACAAACTTTTCCTCTGAAACTTTTCCTACAACTTATGTCACTACATAATTTATTTGATAAAAAAGCTCGTGAGATTTAAGTACTTGTATTTACTTAGTTTAAATTTCTTTTTTAATTAATCAACGTATTTAAGTTACTTGTTTATCTACACGGGTTAATTTTGCGACAAACTTTTATTTTATCATACTCGTATAAGTGCATGCGAGACGTAGAGGACCGGTCGTTGTGGCGACGCTTGGGGCAGGCCTCTGTCCAGCAGTGGACGTCTTTCGGCTGAGATGATGATGATGACTCGTATAAATTGGGTAATGAAAAAGAAATGTGCAAGGAAAATATTACGAAAGTCCAGGACCACATACCTGAGAAATAATAATTAAAAAAAAAGAAACGATTTTATGGCCTTATAGCCAAAAGCATCGATGACCATCTTTCGAAGTTGTCGTTGCGCGGTTGGATCAAGGGCCTGATACAAAAGGCTAGTATACGGCTCGCATTGTGAGGAGGTTTTTGTCTCTGGAGCAAGGTGGTGGTGGTTAGGACCACCGGTAGCTTGGTGCTTCCGATTCCGATACCAGTCTTTTCGAGACAAACACTGACAGGCCAAATAGCCGAACATGGCATAAAGACAGACTTCGGCTCCCACAAATAAGGATAAAATTATTTAAGAAAAATGTATACTGCATGTCGATAATCATTTATAATCATTTATCAAATACCTTACAAGACTTACCTGTGATAAAGTTTAAAACAATACTTTTTAATCTGTTGTTATGTAAGAGATATTATACTGTTAAGGACTATTTAGAAGACAAGTCAATAGAATCTGTAATTTGTAAGTTATACACTGACCACAGAACAGATGAAAGACACTGACTGTGAATATATTTGCACGCCATGCTATGGCAGGATATGCTGAAACAAATGTATTGTAACACCTTATGTACCATATTCTAGCAAATAAATATTTTGATTGATTGATTGGTAAATATTTACCTATACTAAAACTTACAAAAAGTTTTTGTAAAAATATTTAAAAATGTAAGCGATATCTTAAAATAAGCGAATAAAGGACAAAAATACAATGCCGTATCGGAGTTTTCCTTAGTTGAATATAATAAAGACTGTTGTACCATAATGATATATATTTAAATAGGTTTTATTTATTATTTATAGGTTTTCATTATTATATAGGTAAAGCCATATAGATAATGTCAATATTATCACACACGCAAATCTATATCTTCGTAGGAAGACAAAAAGAAGATATTCAGGTTATCGCCTGGTGTAATTATGCGATTGAATTATTTATTCGGTCGCATGCTAGGAAATTAAATTTCTGATTAATAAAACTTAATAATATTTTTTTTTTATAAAATATTGTGTAAATATTTAAAAAATATAATAAAATATGTAAAAAAGATAAATAAAGGAAATAATAATTAGACTAGTTTCTGCCAGCGGCTTTGTTAGCGTGAAAATAGGTTTCTCCATACAAACTTTGGTCCCACATTTCATACCCTTAGTGGGTGAATTTAGGAAAATCCTTTCTTAGTGCTGGCTTACGTCATAAAAGGAAATTTTGTGCAAAAATTCCCACCCCTGGTCCCAGTAGTTGGCTGACTAATTTTATGGTGGAACACTGTTTGCCGGGTCTTAATCTTCAAGGTTAAGCAACGCTCGCCTAGGTTGGTCTATGAATGGGTGACCATCTTAACATGAGTTTCCTCCGTGCCTCGGAAAGTACGTTAAGCCGTTGGTCCCGGCTGTCATTTGGAGATCTTTGGCAGTCGTTACGGATAGTCAGAAGCCAGTAAATCTGACTCCAGTCTTGCCATGAAGTACCGTTTTACCCCAGTTAATGGGTTGTGGAGGTCTGGTAGGCAGCCGCTCCTCGTAAAATATTGGTATTCAGCTAAATCCGGCTTGACTGGAAGCCGACCCCAATATAGTTGGGAAAAAGGCTAGGCAGATGATGATCACTGTTTGCCGGGTCAGTACCATTTATATTTTCTTACGGGCTTGTATTTTCTTCATTATTGATGGCACTATTAGAAAAGTAAGAGCGTAAGAAACAAATCTTATTAATATTAATATGGTAATATATATAAAATATTAAAAATAATACGAGTTCCAATGTTACATAACGAAGCAACGTGTTTTAAATGACACGCTACGTCAATGACGTTGGTATGCTTTCGTTTTCGTTTTTTTTTTGTAACCTTTCTAAAAAGAAGGGTAATTTATGAGGTATTTCCAAAATGAAACTGATTCAAGCAAAAATACACAGCTCGTTCTTTAGCTGTTCTAAGTCTGTCTACAAAATAATATTGCGTACCGTTTAACCTATCAATACCCGCGAAACGAGACACAATAGTAAAACAATAACCGCGCGGTCCTATGAGATTGGTCGGGGATTCATGAATTAAAATGCATTATTTCCATGTTAGGACCCATATTCCAAAAACTAGCAACAAATAACGAAATTAAACAAAAATATAAAAACTCGAACTAAGAAAAAAAATCTGATTGAATACAAAGTTTTTATTTGAACTTATGATTTGAAGTCAACCCACCATAACTCAATGTGACTTGTTTTATGAATCAGCAACGTCATGGGTAATAAAGACTTGGGGCTCTACCACGAGCTCCTATAGAGATCCATTTGACGACCTAAACTGATCTGCTAAAGGGAGGGAGCCATATAGAGCGTATAATTCCATCACTGTAACTTGCACGTTTGTCATTATAACACGTAATATTTTTTTCTATAAATACATAGTTGAATTGTTAGGGGCCTTCCGCGATTTCTGCGATTCTCATTTCGCATAACGTAGCGCGATATTACGTTTAGTTACCGGCTAAGCAAATGTCACCCTATTCGTTCCTTGCAGGATGAGGGATTACGCTCGCTACTCTGATAATTGCACAAACCTGTATTTCCTGAGGGTAGGTAGCTAATGTCGTCAATCCAGTTCTTAATACATCAAGATGTTGTTTCTTTTAGTAAGCAGATGTGCTTGTGATTTCAGTAGCTAGTTTTTATTAAAGGATGAAATTATATGGTTTCTTAAACCATGTGCATGTAGGAGCCGGTATGATAAATTAATAGGGCTGCCATTCCTAAGTTGAAGTGCTGATAAGTGACATTTGTCGGGTTTCGTTAATCAGCCCAAATTTGCCTTATCGATCTGACTAAGCAGTATTTATTAACGTCAATACATTACTTAAATAATGCATAAATATGCGCTGCACTTTACATGATTAATTTCATATTATTAATTCAAGAGGACAAAGTTCCCTTGATTGCTATGTCATACTTACAACTTTAGTGATTAACTCAAGAGATTTGGTCGGATAATGGCAAAATAGCTTGTGGAGGGTTCGATATCATAATCGTTTCAGTCGAAAGACGTACACTGTTGGTCATAGGCCTCCTTCAAGTGTCACCACAACGAACGCTTCGGTTCATCTCGCATCCATTGAAATGGCAAAAGATTAGACAAATAAAAACTAAAGAAAATTGTGGGTTAAGCTCGCTTGTCTACCTATCCTACTTTTATTTGTGTAAAATTTTTGTGTACAATAAAGAATAAAGAAATGTGTGTCACAACCACAAGCATGTTTCACTCATACTTAAGCCATTACTTTATATTTTATAGGCTCAACGCTTAAAATGTGAATGGAATTCAAACTTTACGTGTCAATCAAAACACGTACCTACAATTCTTATAAGGGCAAAACCAACAGGAAATTTGCGTACAGCGGATGACATATTTAAACCGGTCAAGGTTAGCAGTGATAACGAAAACATATGTTTACAGTACGGATGGGAAACCGCATCTGTCTGCGAATCAGCTGGTGGACTTTCTCAACGAGGTGCAGCGGGACCCCCGACTGAACGAGATCTTGCATCCCTACGCTGATCTGCAGCGGGCCAAGGATCTGATCAAGACCTATGAACACAACAAGTACCATCAGCAACGATCGCAGCTCACCTTTGATGGGTTTTTGAGGTTTGTATACTACTTAAATGTTCTTATATTCGCAGCAAAAAGAGCTCAAAACCACCATGAGGAGCAAAGCGGCCTGAATTCGCTAGATGGCATCATTATTGTCATAAAATATTCTCCTAAAGATCCGTTTTTATTATGTTTTTGGTTGCCATGTCTTCGTATGAATAGTGTTTATGAATCTACACATTCTAATGTTTTTATAGTATTCGGCAACAAATATATCAAGTACAACATAGACTCACTTCTTCTTTCTGCCCTTATCCCATATTATTTGGGGTTGGCTTCCAGTCTTGCCACGAAGTACCGTGTTACCCCAGTTAATGGGTTGTGGAGGTCTGGTAGGCAGCCGCTCCTCGTAAAATGCTGGTATTCAGCTAAATCCGGCTTGACTGGAAGCCGACCCCAATATATTTGGGAAAAGGCTAGGTAGATGATGATGATTTGGGGTCGGCGCAACATGTTTTTCTCTTCCATTCTGTCCTGTCACCCGTCATGCTATCATCAACTCCCTTTTCTTTCATATCAGTCAACGTAGACTCACTAATTTAAAAATAATATTAGTGAGTCTATGTAATTGAAACCAAGTGTCCCAGTTAAAACTTCTATTAATAACTACGTGAAAGTGTTATCCACGAGTTTTATACTCAAACTAAATAAATGAATAATCAAATCAACATTCTCGGCAAACTTTGCTGGGTAGTTAAACACTACAATAAAATTCTCAGCTCCATTTTTACCAAGATCGCGCCTGTTTCAATGATACATACTGTTCAGTTGTGCAGACACAGAGATACAAAACTACACCAAATTAATACCAATTATCCGCTTGGAATCAATTTGCAAATAATTAAAACATCCACTGAACTTCACTCGAAGAAGTTCCGCCAAGAACCTCAAAAGATCTTGTAAGATAAAACATGTTATAATATTATTATTAATTCACTAACTTCCGCCCGCGACTTCGTTTATCGGTATTAGCGTGATGATATACATATAGCCTATAACCTCCCTCGATAAATGGGCTATCTAACACTACAACATATTTTCAAATCGGACCAGTAGTTCCTGAGATTAGCGCGTTCAAAAAACCAAACTCTTCAGCTTTATAATATTAGTATAGATTATAATATTAGTAAAGATTTAATTCAGAAATAATCCATACATTAGACACATTTTTTTATAAATCATATTAAATGCAATGATGTATTGTGTATAATATTTTACGGGTCAGACCGTGGTTCGCGGAAATAAACTCAGATGCCTTCAAATAACGAGTTTTTGATTACTTACATAATATTCGAAGCATGTAATCATGAATCACTTTACAACATAAAACGTTTAAAAAACTGAATAGATTTGTTATTTTTATTACTATGGAGGTTTATAATAAAAAGAGTGTTTAATAAACTCTCCACCAGACAGTAATATAATAAAAATGTACTCTTTTAACTTGTGTGTTTAAAACATTTTTTTTACGATGATTAATTTGTGTTATAAACTTTATTGTTACTAAACGCTGAAATGTAATAAAAACGTTAATCTATTAGAGTGTTCAGTTGTGGGTTATTGTAATCTGGTCATAAGTGTAATTTGGTCATCAAAAATTACTTGCGTAAATTGGTCACAGGTTCATTTGTTTTGTGTAAACTTTCACCGCTATTTTGTTAATATTATAGATTGATTTTTTTTAATCGTTATTTTTTCTATAGAAGGCAGGGATTTTACACTAACGTAAACCTGAAACAATTCAATCTGTAAATCCTACGAATAAAATAAAATATTATTAAAAAAATAGCGGTGAATATTTGCTGTAAAATCAAAATCACTTAGCTACTTCACAAGGCGTCTTATACCTGCAACCTGTATAGAGAACTTGACAAAATCTGCTTAACGATGGGAAACTGTGCAAATTCTCAATTCAGAAATCAGATTCAGAACCATAACAAAATTAGTTCCAAATTTATCGACACGAAAAGAAGAAGAAGTTCCAAAACCGGGATTAAATGCCTCTTATATTACAGATTCATCATGTCAGAAGACAACCCTATAGTGGCACCAAGTAAGATGGACCTCTGCGACGATATGGAGCAGCCTCTAGCGCACTACTTCATAAACAGTTCGCATAATACCTACCTCACTGGACACCAGATCACCGGCAAGTCTAGCGTCGAGATATATCGCCAAAGCTTGCTGGCTGGATGCAGGTCAGTTTAACTATATTCGAATTTAGAATAGCAGCTCTTCTTCTTCTTCCTGCCCTTATACCGTGTTACTTGGGGTCGGCGGAACATGATTTTTTTTTCCATTCTGTTCTGTCACCCGTCATAACATCAAATTTAGAATAGCAGATAAAATATCAATTTTTTCAACAAGCAACTCTATGTTACACGTGACAGATTTAAGATTTCTTTGGAAGTCATACTTATTCTTCTTCTTCCTGCCCTTATTCCATATTACTTGGGGTCGGCGCAACACGTCTTCCTCTTCCAGTCCGTCCTGTCGTCCTATTAGGTCCCTTTTGGTCACTTAAAAATGAACTTAAAATACATAAGTGTAAAGTCGATACTAACTTATTAATAAGTCTATTATATAAGTACTGCAGGGCAAGCCCTACCTTCCTTCCACTTTTCCTTTAAAGAGTGAAGCTCACTGCCATCGTAAAACCATGCCTTCGGAAATTATATCTTCAAACTGTGGTTACCTGCGAACTTCAATACTTTACAATCATCAGTTTAATACATATTTGACACTTCAATATCGTGGTAGGAACATCTCGCTATTTCTTTTGCACACCCTTTACGGGTGCCCAAAACAAATAGCGAGGAAAGTACGGTGACGTCACATTTCACTATATTCATCCTTATTCTGTTACTTGATAGTTTCCATTTCGACCAGATTCGAAAGGTTTCTAACTTATAAATTTTTCGATCAATCAAATCCAAATTCACAAATCCGAACGGTTTTGTGATTTGTATGATCCTAATAATATTAAAAAAAATGATCAGCTACTTAGCTATAAGTATACTATTTGACAGCCAAAAATAGCATGTATAGGAAACCGGAATTATATGCGTGACGAATGTGGTTAGTGATAGCATTCATGTCTAGTTCAAGAGCATGTAATGAGCCTTCAGACTTGACCTTGTGTGCAAGGTGTGGAGACAGGTCCCACTTTCTGCGATGACTCAAACCAGTGACCTTGAGCCGACTTGATCTATTGACAATTCGAGACTCGACCATTGTTGAACAACCACGCTTTGTACTATGACCTTTTGAAAAAAAAAACTAATGAATGTTAGATATGTCTCGCAAAACGCTCAACACAACCTTGTTATATCATCAGAAATACCTAATACCGGGTACACATTCTTTCCTACTTTCAGTCCCAGTTTGTACGAGTTAACCAAAATATCCGCATTTTCTACGTTCTCTAAAAAGTTTTATTGAACAATCTACGAAAATACAATTGGCATTTAAAACTAGGAAATCCCTTCGCCGAATCTGTAGCTATCTAAAGAACGGCACGTATCAAGCTCTTAGAATCTAAAACCAGTTAGTGAGAAAAAAAAGTAATTGTATGCGAACGTGATTGAGTGGTACGCCTGTATAATGTGTATAAGCTCCCGAGTACCGCCCGAACTTGCTCCAAACTAATTACGGCGCTATCGATATTAATTTGTTTATAAAAATCTATACCTAATGTTTCAAATGCGTTTTTAATAATAAATCCAATTAGTGCGGTATCAAGCGCTCAGATATCGACATTATCGGTGTGAATCGACCTTAATTATCGTGTTAGCGTATGAAAATAAATGTAAATATTTGGAAAACACGTTTTATTGCGCGCTCCACATGCGTGCCTAATTTTCGCTTGACTAGATTTAATATACCTCCCATGCTTGTCTATTCTTCTTCTTCCTGCCCTTAGATATCCCATATTACTTTGGGTCGTAGCAACACGTTTTTTCTTCCATTCTGTCCTGTCACCCGTTGTACTATCACTAACTCCCTTTTCTGTCATATCAGTCCTCACACAATCCATCCATCTTTTCTTTTGGCATCCTCTCCATGCTTGTCTATAAATTTACCTATTTAGTACGTATACCTACTAAACAAATTGTATATAAGAATTTGAAATTTTATGACATAATGTCTGTGTACTCAAATGAGTAAGCGATTTATTTTTAAAGAGGCGGGCAATAAATAAATATCAGATGTTCTAGTAAAACGGTTTCGTTTACGCCGTCTGTATGCCGCGATTGAAAAGTTTGAAGCGCTCTTGTTTTTATTAGTTTCCTAACTAAACTGAAACATCTTTTTTTTTTGGATTACGACTTAGGAAAATGTTGCGTTCTTTTATCGGGCGGTATATTATATTTTTATATTGGAATTTAAACACAACATACTCGTGCTTACGTATATAAAAGGCATACATACACGCACCGACAATATTATATTATTATTATTATATTATGCCTAGCCTATAATGTCATGTCCCACTACTGGGCAATGACCTCCCTCCATTCCTGCCATTTTTCCCGGCTTTGAGCCACTTCTTGCTAATTCTTAAGGAAGACATCCAAGTCGTCTCGCCGTGTCCTTCAATAATTAAATAAAAATATATATTTGTAGAATTTCTAACTGTGGAAATAGATAAATGAATAAAATAATTATATGTTATGTATCTCATTCCACACAGATGCGTAGAGCTAGATTTCTGGAACGGCCGCACGGATGAGCCGGTCATCGTGCACGGCTACACTTTCGTCCCCGAGATCAGTGCCAAGGAGGTGCTGGAAGCGATAGCGGAGAGTGCCTTCAAGACTTCAGACTACCCTGTCATCCTGAGCTTTGAGAACCATTGCAATCCCCGGCAGCAAGCCAAGATCGCGAATTACTGTAGGGAAATATTTGGAGACATGCTACTCGATAAACCGCTGGATTCCCATCAATTGGAACCAGGTAAGTTTTTAATAATAATAAAATTAATATTAACTAATTATTCATTAATTTGTGTAATTTATTTCATCACCATTGCTCTCAAAAACGGCGAAGGAAAACATCGTGAGGGAACCGGCATGTCCTAGAACCAAAAATTTGAAGACATATGACATCCGCCAATCTGCACTGGGCCCGCGCAGTGGATTACGGTCCATCCCCTCTCCTAGAGAGGAGGCCTGAGTCCCAGCAGTGGGAACATTATAAAGCCGCTAAAATTAATATAAATACATCGATTCGATGCACATTTTATTTGTGAAAAAGACGTAAGGCTACAGACAAATATGCCAATAGACAACTGAAGACCGCGACCGGGTCGCGCTTGCCACTACTTAGTATGGATTTGTATGGTCTTATGTTAAATGAACAGATTATAATTATTTGGATTAACTTAACAGATGGATATTTGCTGAATGCATTCATTTCTATTCTCTTATAATAGAAAAGAATTATTCTTGCACCCATGTGTGTTATATTATAAATCACTATATTATTTTCTCAAGGACCGTGGGATATAGTGATTATGTTAGAGAGATATAGATATACTTATTCTACCTTATGGCAACATCAGTAAATGTTTGTTCTTGCTGTGGCCAAACATAATGTTTAATTTGTTTAAACAATATTTGCCATCGACACGCTAAAAGTTGATTCCTACTAGGGAAGGCTTAAGAAGCAAAAAGCCTACAATGGGCCCTAAATGGCTATTATTTATTTATTTATTAAACACTTTATGCACATAAATGTACAGAGGCGGACTTAAAGCCTTAGGCTTACTCTACCAGTCAACTTTTGGGTGAAATATGTTTGATAATTTGTTACAATTAAAATTTTAAGTGTGATGATGTTTCTTTTGCTTATATTAATTAACTTATAAAGTACTTTTACACGTAATTTTTTTCGTTAATTTAAATGGGGTCGTTGTTTTCTAAATGACTATACTCTATTTACAATAAGATTAGAAAACAAAAGAAACTTGTGTTACTGTCCGTTCAACCGATTTTGACTTCCATTCCATAGACATAAGGATGACATTAAAAGCAAAAAAAGTGGTTACAATACCAACTTTTTCTGCAGTCGTCATTTGTCATGTCATCAATGCAATATAAGTCAAAATCGGTTGAACGGACGGTAAAACATGTATCTTTAAATTTCTAATCTTACAGTAAACGGAGTATAGACGAGAAGAAACGTTGAAAACAAACTCAGAGGTCAAAGTCTCATTTAAAATCTATAAAGCAGACATGTAATCATTTGAGAACTATGCATATTAGTGTCGAAGATGTTCTTTAGAGGATTTCAGTGGACCTGTCCATTCAGTGCAAGCATTTGTTAGTATTCGGGTAGCTCAACTCGAACTCACGACTCGACAAATAATACCAAAGAAGGGACATACGGTTAGATCGCATAAAGTACTCAAAATTTACTCTAATAAAACTTTCTCGAATAATGTAAAATTGCTGTAAACAAGAAACCGGCTAGGTGAGGTAGGTCAGAAGGTAAACGATTACTGTTTATATCCGATACTAAAGACGCTGTTTAAGATCAGGCAAACTGTTTGCGTTCAGCGCCTATTAATCTTTCAACCGACCCATCCAAACATCGGGAGTGCATCAAACTTTATTGAATACTTATGAAGGCCAGATGATTTTCATTTGATTTTATGAAAGGAAATGACGTACAACGTATCAGTCGACAGTTTTGTCACAGGGATGAGTACAGATTAATTCTGAAACATATTGGAACTTTTATCTAGCGTATCGGTGACGCAATGGCTTAATTGTCAGCGCTATTTCGGTGGCTTATTAATATTATAATTATTATCATAAATATTGTGATAATCTATTCGGGCCCATTGACGCAAGACGATCGAGGTTCGATACTTTGAAGTTGATACACGGGAACCTGCAGTATTTACGTTGGCGTCCGACCAAGCGTGTGCCGTTATGACATGTAAACAAGATGGGACACTGTGTTTTCACTATTCACGCACTCGTGTATGGCTTCAAACGTGTATGTTGTTTTATCGGTCCTTGACTTTTAAGGCATGCTCACGTTTTATTAGGTCGGACTGCTAAGCGAGTAATAGTCGTACTATTTAAAACGTTACTCGACAGACATGCGTATTTTCGTCGTCGTTTTTAGAGTTGGGTGTGAAAAGATATAAATCATTGGTCAATAAATGTGTCTCCGGTAGATGGAGCTTTAGGATTTTATTATCACCGACTGTAGTTTTTTGACCTTTTTAAAATTTATTTGTTTGAATGAGGATTTGCATGTGTGATTTTAACACCAATACGTGCCAAGAGCTTAGCGTTTAAAAACAAAAGTGATGCGCTACTGATCTACTTCTTTAAAAACGTATTGGAAGAAATAATACCCGAGAAATTTTATGAGTGCTGTGGTCTCATTGCAATATTTATCTTTTTCTGTCCTACGGAACTAATGCGCTTTTGTTTCTGTCACCAAGGAGGGGAGCTGCCGCCGCCGTCTCTGTTGCGTAACAAGATCATCATAAAGAATAAGAAGAAGCATCATCATCATCACAAGAAGGAAGACTCCATCGCTTCTGAGGAGAGCGAGCCTCGGCCAGAAGTGCCGCAGGGCAATGGCGATGTTACTGCCGCTACGGTGAGCAGTACATTCTATGTAAGGAAACACTTTTGATTTTTGGTTGGAGGTACAACGGGAACCATTCAGTTTTCAGGATCGAAAGGATTCTATATGTTTAGTTAGTTAAATCACATGTCCCACTACATTACAGTATTCAAACTTACAGACCTAAATGATGAATGAACAAATTACAGGGGAACTTGTTAGGTACGGAAAAACTCGGGGGCCCTGTAACGAAGGCAAAGAAGGAATAGGGTGGGTTTTTGTCAGTAAAAGTCTGCGTGACAGTGCATCTACCAAGCACGGTGACCCATCTGTGCTACTTAACACCGTTGTCGTTTATCGGAGTAAAAAGATGACATACACTTCTCCATCACAAACTCATACTATGCTCATGGAAAATAAACATACCGATGTTATATAAATTCCTTTTTTGTGCGAAATGTTAAATGAGGAGCTCTGGGAGGAGCGAGAGGGCGTTTCAGACTTTTACTGACTAAACCTCCCTTGTATTCCTTACTGACTTCTGAGTTCAAAAGCAACGGTAACTATTTCGGACAATTCTGCGGCTAGTGATACCCTACCATGATGTGTTAAAATGACAGGCGTGCGAGCGAGAAAGAGAGATGGAGCTATACACCTTTTATCCCTTTAACAATTCAGTTTAGGTAATCAAATAGATCGCGTTAAGAGATCGTGGTAGGGCCTCTTTGTTGCGAATTTATAGGTATAACAAGTATTGAACAAAGAAGTTTATTTGTAAACCTTTCGTGTTCTGTTACATTAGTGACAAAACTATGATTATAGCTGCATTTTTTTTCGTGTTTGTGTCACACGTCTTCTTCTAATTCCAACTCATTAAATGTAATAGCTATCAACATAAAAAGATCGCGCTATTTATTCAAAGAAAAGCAGATTTTGGCTGCGGATCAAACATAATATGAATGTGAAAATCATTTGCGTACTTTGAGATTAGAATGGGAGGTGCAGTATTTAGTTGTTTTTTCATGACGATTTATTGATCTCGTTACTTTTAATTTATGGTAGAGCTAGTAATAAAACATTTTCGTCCGAATCCTATGTAGTTGTTCAATTTATGAATTAGAACATTTTAGAATGGAATAGAATAAACTTTATTGTATACCAAAAGAAGTAACAAATTATGCAGAAACTTAAATCACATATACACACACATTATATTATACTAGCTTCCGCCCGCGGCGTCGCCCCCGTGGTGTGTTGATAAAAAGCAGCCTAGTATAAATAACAAATAACTATAGTAAAAATAACAAATTCCAAGAATAAATAAGATTAAGTTTCTTTTTTTTTCCTGTTGACCGGGATAAAAAGAAGCCTCTATGTTAATCCAGGGTATAACCTATCTACATACCAAATTTTAACCAAATCGGCCCAGCCGTTTTTGCGTGAAAGAGTAACAAACATACATACATCCTCACAAACTTTCGCATTTATAATATTAGTAGGATTTAATTTTCAATATTTTTTTCATAACATTTTGTTGTTTCCTTTCCCTCCATTCCAATCTACATAGGTGAACATAAAAATGTAATAATGTAGGTATATGAGCAATTTCTCAATGTCATTAAAGAACGTCAGAAAACTAAAATTATCACCTCGTGTTACTAGGCACATTCTTTCGTGGTTTGACGTTGAATTCGCAGAACGAATAGATCTGCATAATGAGTATCTTTCTACAATTAGAATCTAATATAATAAAAGTCTCATTTGCGACTAGATTATTCCTACAGTAAGGTCTAATATGTTGGCCACTCTGAAGTTGGCGTTGCGAACTATTGCGCATATTAAAAAAACTGCAATACGTAGTCGTCCTAAGATTCTTTAAAACACATTACTGCGCAGCCAATTGTTCGAAGTTCAGAGCGGACGAGCAGAGAGAACTGCCCCAATTTACAAGTTGTAGGTCGCGTGTTCAGACCCGGTCAGGAGCATTATTTTGTGTAATTTATTTCATCACCACTGCTCTCAAAACGGTGAAGGAACACATCGTGAGGAAACTGCATGTCCTAGAACCAAAAATTTGAAGGCATGAGACATTCATCAAGCCGCACTGGGCCCGCGTAGTGGATTACGGCCCTGTCCCTCTCCTAGAGAGGAGGCCTAAATCCCAGCATTGGGAACATTATAAGACTGTTGCTATACTATCCTAATATTTGAATGTTTTGTCGCCAGTTAACACGGCAAGGTTCATCGGAGTCTTCGGACTCGGAGAGCTCGTCCGGTGAGGAAGAGGCGGGCGGCGTGGACAGCGCGGTGGGCGAGGACGCGCGCGAGACGCACGCGGGCGCCGAGATCTCCGCGCTCGTCAACTACGTGCAGCCCGTGCACTTCAGCTCCTTCGAGAACTCCGAGAGTGAGTTATACAACACCCTGAACTAGCTTAGATGGCCTTAGGCCCCCAAAACCCCCCCTTTTTTATAACCGTAGCTGCAGAGCCGAAAGTTTCGTTGAAATAGGAAGGATCCTCCAACCAGACGGGATGTTATGTCCAGTGGGCTACTGCCCGATAGATGATCTATTCAAATAGCGCGGAGAACTTTGCTTGCGCGATGCAGGATTCAGTGACGTCATATGTAGTATGTCGCTGGCTAGAGTTGTCCCGTTAGTGTATGTGCTAGGCTGACGTTAGGGGAAGCAGGACGAGGCGCGCTTCCCCCTTACGCCCGAGAGTGAGCAGCTTCTTCTTAATGCCATAAGTGTAGGTCGGGGAGGGCGACCGAGGACGCACGCGGCCGCAGAAATCTCTGCCATAGTCAACTACGTGCAACCTGTACACTTCAGCTCCTTCGAGAATGCTGACAGTTAGTATTATTTTTTTGTTTTTTTTTTGCATTTTTTTGTTTCTCATGCTTCTTTTTTCAAAATTGTGCAGTGTACAAGCGCAAGTATTGAGCCCCAAACACTGGTCTACATCTATCATCTTTCATCTTGTTCTGTCCTTGCCTGTGCTGTATGTTCTGTGACTTGAACTGAGTGTGATGTGTAGAGAAGAACCGCTTCTACGAGATGTCGTCGTTCGACGAGAAGCAGGCGACGACGCTGCTGAAGGAGCGCCCCATCGAGTTCGTGAACTACAACAAGCACCAGCTGTCGCGCGTCTACCCCGCCGGCACCAGGTTCGACTCCTCCAACTTTATGCCACAGGTAATTAACTGATTTTGTTTCTGAGCTTTGTTAACAAAGCAGGTCATCCATTTTGGTCCAAATTCAAAAAGTAACCGACCAAGAAAAAAAGCATTCTTTATTATCGCACCAAATTTGTAGGATCATTGCCCTTGGAGAAGTTTAAAAAAAAAAACATCTTTCGTGCATTTTCGGTAAAATGAATTGTAAAATCAAACAGGTCGAGCTGATCCTACACTGTTGTTGCCATATTAAAAAATATTTGTGAAAGCAAGTTTTCACAGAATATACATAGTATTTTCTGTTTGGTTGGCTACTTTCAAATTGGACCCAAAAATGTATGAACCGCGGGTGACGATGACCTTTACACATGATAATTATAAGAATAACTGATTCCTATAATAACTTTTAAATGTAACTGTCACTAAAATATTGTTGTGTGTGTGATTCCAATAACAACGTACACATTTTAAATACTAGGTGTTTTTTAATAATTCATTTTCGGATCAAAAAGATTGTTTAACAAGATGGTTTTGCTTCATCGTCGCTTTTTTTTTCATTGGTGTAACTTTAATATATCATGTACTGCGAAAAAAGAATTAAACCATGGCACTGTATCAAAACACAAGTAATCGAATAAGTGTGCCGACAATAACCTTTTAGCTCGATTAATTTCTCGACCACTTAGCTTTAATGATAATTATTATACTAGGAAATGATCAATGATCTATTTTTAGTTAATTCCGAGTATCGATATAGTTGTAATGCTGATACTCCATATGTTCGACAGGTTTTCTGGAACGCCGGCTGCCAACTAGTCGCTCTGAACTATCAGACGTTAGACTTGGCTATGCAGCTGAATTTGGGGACCTATGAGTACAATCGGCGATGTGGATACTTACTCAAGCCAGAGTTTATGCGGAGAAAGGTAAGTTTTTTACAGACCTTGATTGGTTTCAGGGATCGATGACGAGTTTGACTCCTACCTGATTATAATTTAGGTGTCTTCAAGGCTAGAGTGTATAGGTTCTTAATAACCTCACCATCAACGATTGCATCACTGCTTACCATCAGGTGAGATCTTGGTCAAGCAGTAGTTTATATCAAATAAAAAACACCTGAACGTGTGGACCGATGTTGCTAAGCACACGGAGAAGTTGAGAGCTGAAAGGGGGACGCTTTTGCCTTGCAGTAAAACTTAGCACATTTATAATATAATAATTGACCAGTTCCGTAATTTCAAATTATGACATTGACTCAAGTTTATGTTACTTTATTTATGTAAGAACAATATTTATAATCGTCTACATACATTACAAATAGGATAAAGAGTTATTATCACAATATCAAATTATCCTCATATTAACACAAATAAAAGATTCGGGAATGTCATCATCATCTTCCTGCCCTTGTTCCGTTTTATTTGGGGTCGGCGCAACACGTCTTTTTCTTCCATTCTGTCCTGTCACTCGTCACGCTATCACTCACTCCCTTTTCTTCCATATCACTTCTCACACAATCCATCCATCTTTTCTTTGGACTCCCTCTACTTTTCCATCCATCCACAAAAGATTCGGGAATGTGTACCACAAAATTAGCACCATTATCTACATTTTAACACTTAGTTTCAATACTAAATCGATAAAGTAGAAAAAAGAAATAGTTGCTTTAGAAGAAATCGATAAATAAACAATCGAATAGGATCGATAAATTCTCGGTTCACTGCTAACGACCTAAGAAGTCACTCATTATGCATGCCGCACTAACTTAGTATGAACGTCTACGTAATAAATCGAATCTTTGTATCTCTTGCAAATACACATTTTGTTTTGAAAAATCAAATTCATATCTTAATCAATTAATATCTTGGTATGTGTAGAGGAGAGATGAAACGCATGTTAGTATAAGAATTATCGAGTTTAGGTACATGATTAGAAAGAAAAGATGGATGGATTGTGTGAGTAGTGATATGGAAGAATAGGGAGTTAGTGATAGGAGCTCGTAGCTAGATAATAACAGCCGCACAGGTTGATCTTCAAGGTTAAGCAACGCTTGCCTAGGTTGGTCTGTGGATGGGTGACCATCTTAACATAACGAGTTTCCTCCGTGCCTCGGCCGTAGGCCGTAAGCCGTAAATCCGTAAGATCTACAAATGACAGCCGGGACCTACCCCGGCTGTCATTTGTAGATCTTTGGCAGTCGTTACGGATAGTCAGAAGCCAGTAAATCTGACTCCAGTCCTGCCATGAAGTACCGTATTACCCCAGTTAATGGGTTGTGGAGGTCTGGTAGGCAGCCGCTCCTCGTAAAATACTGGTATTCAGCTAAATCCGGCTTGACTGGAAGCCGACCCCAATATAGTTGGGAAAAGGCTAGGCAGATGATGAGGGAGTTAGTGATAGCGTGACGAGTGACAGGACAGAATGGAAAAAAATTGACTTGAGTGTCATTTGTAAACGCTACCACCGCCACTCTACGTTGGAACAATAAAAACAAAAATTTCGTTGACATAATAATACTCTCATAGACTCATATACTAAAACCAAATAAACTAAAAATGCTGAGGTTAGCGCCGTCTAGTGAGAACATGTCCGCAGTCAGACCCGTAGCTTTCACCTTTGGAAGATGATTTTCCTCGACGGTATCCATTATGATTCCGTATGCTGTCAAAACAAACGGAAGATTCAGTTTCCATAGAATTTATGCAGTTGTTATTGTTTACATTTAGGTCGTTTTTCCCCTATTCGTCATTCGTCGAGTGCAGCGCACCATTTATTTTATTAGAATTTACCCATGATTTCTTCTAATAATAATAATGATTTGAAACTTAGTAGTTTAAGTAATTTTCATTTTTGCCTATTGCGGATCTCACAGAATTACTTTATACTTACACCCGAATAAAAATAAACAATTGAAAACATGTACGGCATTAATTTTATCCGCGTTTGTTTATTTCTACGCTTGATTGAAAAACAAACATAAAAAAAAAACTTTATTGCAGAAGATATAAAGGTATATTATATCGTAATTGGTTACCTACTGTTTCGACAACTTCCTTTTGTCTTTGTTTTATCTATATCTATACTAATATTATAAAGAGGAAAGATTTGTACCTATTTTTGTATGTTTGTAATGAATAGGCTCAAAAAGTACTGGGCCGATTTAAAAAATTCTTTCACCAATAGAATGTTACGTTCTTCCAATTTGACATAGGCTACATTTTATTTTGAAAAAAATTAGGGATCCTTGGTAAAATTTGAACAATGTAGCCGAAGGTGTAGAAAAATGAGTCTTAAAATGTCTTTCGTCGAATGCGCTGCCGAAACTATTAGCGATAGAACAAAATAATGTACAACAATATTGAAGAACATCATAATGTCTACAAAAAACTCCGCGGTAGCATATGTCCAACTATTGTAGTTATGTCACTACAACAACTTTTTTCATTTTAAACATTAATGAAAATGCTAACCAAATTCAAACCATGCTATGTATGTGTCTATATATTAATCCTTATCCAAATAAATTATTTTATGGCCAAGACCATTTAACTACCTATAAAATAGTTTTTAAATTATTTAAATTGGACTGTCCATTCAAAAGATATTACGAATTAAAAAATTCAAACAGTAAATAAAACCGCTATAGCGCCGTGGCCGTTGTTTGCGATGCAGTCTGAAAAGCGCGCCGGGCATCGCGGCGGGCGGGGTGGAGGGGGCACTAAAAAAGTGTTTTATATCCAAATTTCCAAAAATAAATAATTTTCTACCCCGTGCGAAGCCGGGACGGGCTGCTATTATAACATTAGTGGTTGACTAGAATCCCGCCTGAAAGTAAGCATTGATGCAGTCGTTGATGGTGAGGCGCACTAGTTTATTAAGAGTTTATTCACTCTAGCCTCGAAGACACCCAAATTAAAAACGGACGGGAAAACTATATCATACTCTTTCAACAACTTCATAAACCCATAAGGCTGGTTTTCCTCTCACGCTTACCGCCGGCGCTGACGGTCGGCGCGTAGCTTACTACACTGGTCGTCAGCGCTGAGCGGTCACCTAAGAGTAGGAACGATTTTTTGGAGGTCTAATACGTTTTTGCAACTAAGTGAGCTTGGAGGCTTGTATTGATAATTTTTATGTTTATAATTATGTAACTAGTTACGTTTTACAGTCGCTAAAGTATTTTTAACTTCATACAACCTACCACTGGCTTGCAAATTGCAAAAAACGTAAGAAAATTTGAATTTCGTGGGCTACCTGAAGCATTCACCTTAGTTCATGAATCCCCGACCGGTCCTATGAGACCGCGCTGTTATTGTTTGACTATTGTGTCTCGTTTTGCGAGTATGTGATAGGTTAAACTATGATCGTTTTTGTGTATTCCAGGACCGTCGGCTGGACCCGTTCGCGGAGAGCACGGTGGACGGCATCATCGCGGGCACGCTGTCGGTGACGGTGCTGTCGGGGCAGCTGCTGACGGACAAGCGCTGCGGCACGTACGTGGAGGTGGACATGTTCGGCCTGCCCGCCGACACCGTGCGCAAGAAGTTCCGCACGCGCGTCGCGCCCAACAACGGCATCAACCCCGTCTACGGAGAGGAACCCTTTGTTTTTAAGAAGGTATGTGAGAAAGAAAGAAAGAAAGAAAAACATTTTATTTGCACAAAACAATGGCGATTTTACAGATTAGTTAAACACAAAAAGCCTACCTATATTTAGTTTTTCCATCTTAATAGGTTTTTTTTTAATGCACCTACCATGCTTTCTCTTCACCACCCTTGGTTGACTGGTAGAGAATGCCCAAGGCATTAAGTCCGCCTTTGTACCATTATGTGCAAGATGTTTAAATAAATAAATAAATAATAAAAAGAAAAACAAATCAGCTAGGAATATGCGCCACGTCCGTGCAAAACGGCCGAACGCTCAGCATCATGCTGTGGGCACACTTATAGTGCGACTAGTCCACCGCGCTGGTATGTGATTAATTTAAATTGTCACTTAGGGATATCTTCCGTGATTGTTTTCTATTTTGAGTTTCCGATATTTCGACGCTGTTGCAAGCGCCATGATCGCGGTATTCACGGAAGTTATCCCGTAAGTGACAATTTAAATTATGACATAAACCGTGATAGCCTAAAACAGGTATGTGCTTGTTTGTAACTATTTTATCATTTACTAGCTGAACCCCGCGGTTTCACCCGCATTTTTGGTTACTGCTCCGCTCCTATTAGTCCTCGCGTGATGTTAGCCTATAGCCTACCTGAATAAATGGGCTATCTAACAGTGAAAGAATTTTTCAGATCGGACCAGTAGATCCTGAGATTAGCGCGTTCAAACAAACAAACTCTTCCGCTTTTTAATATTAGTATAAAATTACACATTTTATTGACATATACAACGTGTTGATTGGAAAGTGTATGGCATTTCGGGAGGTAATTATGTTAGTGATACTCGACCCGAATCAATAATAAAATGAGTAGGTAATTTTTTTATTTATTTTTTCATTATGAAAATCAGTACGTGTGAACTACCTTTATTAAAACGCAGACAATCTGATACTTGCCCTATAACTAAGTTTCGCACACACAAACACTATTTCATTGATCCAAAGCACACTAGCACTTCCCGCACGTTTGTTTAGAGAGTTATTCTGAAAATCAACTAAAATTAAAAAAATAAAATAAAATTTATTATTGATTATTGACCCAGTATTGTATTTTTATGTGATTACTAGCTTTTACCCGCGGCTTCGCTCCCGTCAAATGACTACCCTACATATCCTACGCTACCCTACACTACACTACCCTACACTACACTACACTACCCTACACTACCCTACACTACCCTAGACTACCCTAGACTACCCTACACTACCCTACACTACCCTACTTTACCTAACTTTTTTTTTTTGAATTTTTCTCTCCGTAAGAACCATCATTGAACTTCAAGGAACATTTAAAAAAAAATCAGCCAAATCGGTCAAGCCGTTTTCATGTTATGTCATGACAACGGAAAACGGGTTTCATTTTTATATATATAGATTTGTGACTTTTTTACAACCTCCCGAAATGCCATACACTTTCAAATCAACACGTTGTATATAAAAAAAAATCAACCATAACGATATCACATAAGAAAAACACACATACAATGAAAAAAAAACCACACACACTAAAAATAACACACATACAATGGGCGGCCTTATCGCATTACGCGATCTGGACACTAATTGGCCTGGACAAGAAAATTAAATGGGACTGTCTAGGTGTGGCCAAAACGAGTACACAAAAATATATCGTGTTTATAATTAAAATAAAACTACTTTTACTTTAAACTGAATTGGGAAAACACGAAAGAAACTCCAGCGCTCTCCATTCATTCTGTTCATATAGCTAGTCTTGTTTATATTTTATTTTCTCGTAATCGCTTTCCTTTTACATATATTGTGATAGCTGTGTGGATGGATACCCAACGAAACAGCAAACACACCTTTAAAAATATCACTCGTCTAACGTTGAAAAAATACCAGTCATGCCATGAAGTACCGTGTTACCCCAGTTAATGGGTTGTGGAGGTCTGGTAGGCAGCCGCTCCTCGTAAAATACTGGTATTCAGCTAAATCCGGCTTGACTGGAAGCCGACCCCAATACAGTTGGTAAAAAGGCTAGGTAGATGATATAACGATGAACAATTTTCCCTGTTGTCAGTACGTAAGTTACGTGTCAAAATGAACGTAAATATCAACTGAGTGACGATGTTATGCAAACGTCATTCGCCTTGACGTCTTCTGTCCAGCGTAAAGTAATATTTGCAATTATATATGCAATTGTACCTAACTAATCAATTTAGTTTTACTCGTAATGTAAGTATAGATTAGATAGAGATTGTGTTAAAAATTGGCATAAATTCAAAATTTAATTAATATTATTTACAATTTTTCAAAACTACCCTCAAATTATGGTTTTACCTATCAATACCCGCGAAACGAGACACAATAGTAAAACAATAACAGATATTGTAGAAAAGAGGGAAACCTGTGCTCAGAAGTGGTTAACTCTGTTCAATAATAAAAAAAAAGGTTTTATGGTGACATCGGCCGGACAATCCACGAATAGGAAGATTGGGAATCCGACACAGCAATATTTCTAGGTGTTCTCGTCTTGCGGTGGACACTATTTGTATAAACTTTGTAGCTAAATGTTATTTTGTAGGCTTTTGGTTAAAAAAAAAATTTAGTTGTGTGAGTGTATACGTAATATCAATAAAGGAAAAGGCTTTGAAATTCAATTGGAGTTGCAGTACTTTACGCTGACGTGATAATTATGCAGAATAAATAAAAATAAATAAATAAGTACAGAATGTGGACTCCATACAGCGTCATATTAAACAAAATAACAGAATTCGAGTAACACTCGCTTTACGTAAAGCTTTGTAAGTGTGCTCGCGTTTTCACATACCACGTCTGTACGTACGTAGGCAACAGATCTGTCAAGCAATTTTCAACCTTATTGTAAAGGCATAAACTCCAATAGCGATTACAGCGAACTTCTGAAGAAGTAGTACACGCACGTCTGTACGTAGGCAACAGGCGGTCAAGCAATTTTCAACTTTATTGTAAAGGCATAAAGTCGAATAGCGATTTTATCTAACTTCTGAAGAAAATTAGTAGTAGTATTTTGAGTTACAGATGTCGGTATTCCTCGCATCTCTTTGCCTCTCGCCATATGGGCCGTGTCACTGCGTGACGGATTGTTTACACACGTCACTTCGCTCTGCGCCGGCGTCGTTCAACTAGTTGCCTACTACTAACGCGCCGCTGATTGACTTAACGACTGAGTGCAATTAACAATTGTTTGAAATCTCCTCACTAATGCTCAATAGGGATAATAAATACAATAATGCGTGTTGTGGTTTAGATAGCGGTGTGTTATACTTGTTAAAATTGAAATCAGCTGGTTATTTGTTTTAGAATTTCGGTTTTTGTGTGATTAAAAATGTTGAAGTTACTTTGTTTCTTTGTGAATACTTTTCACCTATGTGAGTATCTAAATCATAGTTTCCTAACCTTTTATAAACTAACGCCCTTTTAAAAGGTAAAAAGAAATACGGCGCCCCACTGTGCGTAAAATTTGATTATACCAATTTTATATATTATTATCTGTCTTCTTCTACTAGGCGTTAGTCCCGGCTTTTGCCAGGGTCCGCCTTCCGGCTTAGCTTGCTCCACTTTGCCCGATCTTCTACATCCTTAACAGTAAGGCCATTGGCTCTCTTGTCGGATTTGACGACGTCCAGCCAGCGCTTGCGAGGGCGACCACGAGACCTAGCGCCAAGAACAGCCATATTCATGAATCTCCGGCCAACGTACTCCATAGGGCGGCCGTTACCTCTCGCCATTTCGCCCAAGCCGCGCCTATGCGTGCTTGGACATTGTCGTCCACGTTGCCAGACTCGTGCAGCACCGATTCAAGGTACCTGAACGTATCGGAGCTTGTGATCCAGTCCGAACCTATTCGAATGGTATTTGAATACGTGCTGCCACAGGACATGTACTCAGTCTTCGCCACATTTAGTCTCAGACCGCCGTTTTCCAGCGTGTCCTTCCAAATGTTGACCTTCCGCTCAAGTTGAGCTTTTTTCTGGCTAACGAGGGCGATGTCATCGGCATACATCATTAGTAATGGAGGCTGATCTTGGATGTTTGCCGTAACTTTACCGTAACTACATCGAGCACAACGTTAAACAAGAACGGGCTAAGAGCCGATCCTTGGTGAACGCCAACAGATATTGGAAAGACTTTGGATTCGCCAACAGCGGTCTGGACAGAGGACACGGAATCGCGATACATGTCTTTGATAATGTCAATATAGCCCTCGGGCACACCCTTGAAGCGAAGTGCCCACCAGATGGACTGCCGAGGAATATAGTCGAAGGCCCTCTGCAGGTCTAAAAAGGCCATATGCCGAGCTCTCCTTCTCTCTCTGTAAGCCTCAGACATAGTCCGTAAGGCGAAAACTGCGTCCATGGTGCTGTTACCCGCCCGGAAGCCGTATTGACACTCAGATACAGTGCACTCGCTACGGAGCCTTGTGACAATGATCCGCTCGAAGAGCTTCATGGTGTGGTACATGATATTAATACCGCGGTAGTTACTACAATCCTGTACGCTACCTTTGCCTTAGGAATAATAAGGCTTGATCGCCACTGGTTCGGCATTTCCTTGGTGGTCAGGATGCGGTTAAAAAGATCCGTCAGAAGGTCCACACCATGTGAGCCCATCGCCTTCCACACTTCGATTGGCACATTGTCAGGCCCGACCGATTTCCGGTTCTTCATGTGGCGAAGAGCAATGCGAGTTTCGTCGGGGGAAATAGGGGAAATATGACCAAGGTTAGGAGGCGGTTCGGGAGGAAGGTTATGGGGATGCTGTTTGTTAGACAGCTCCGCAAACTACGTACATCATCTCTCCTTAACAGAGGGGACATCGTAGAGCAGCTTACCCTGGGCGTCCCTTACACAGAGACATTTACTAATGTCCCGTGTAGCTTTTTCCCGGGCACGCGCCAGCTTAAAAATAAGCTTTTGCCCCTCCGCAGTTTCCAGCTTGTCGTACAAGGGCGACAAACTTTTGCTGCAGGCTCTGGCTACTGCTTTTTTGCAAGCGCGCTTAGCTGCTCCATATGCCTCCCTGTCCTCCGGAGAGTTGGACCCTTTCCACTGTTTAAATAAAACCTTCTTCTTCCGAGACGCCTCCTGCACCCCGTCATCCCACCACCACATCTCCTTGTCTATGGTGCAGCCACCACGAGAAGTGCCAAGGACACGCTTACCCGCGGCGGTGATTGCTGAATGAATCCTACTCCATATCTCTTGAGCGGACTCATGCGAAGAACTGATCTCGAGGTGCTCGACCTCCGCGATGAATTCCGACAGTTTAGGACCATTAAGCAACCACCACTTGGTGCGGGGATTGCGTTTCTGGGTCACTTTTTTCCTTGGTACGATCGCCAGGTCCATGACAAAGAGGCGGTGTTGAGCCGTTAAGCTTTGGCCTGGGATAACCTTACAGTTGGTAACCTTGCCAATGTTGCACCGTCGCACAAGCAGGTAATCAATTTGGGTTGAGTATGAACCACCACGGTACGTAATAAGATGCTGGGGCTTCTTCTGAAAGAACGTATTCGTGATGGCTAGGTCCGACACAGCGCAGGTCCTGTGTATGCTGACTCCCTCTGCATTTAGTTGGTCATAGCCAAAACCACCGTGAACACGTCCGTACTCTCCAGCAGACCGACCTACGTGACCGTTGAGATCCCCCCCAACCAAAACATCTTCGGAATTCGGAATAGCGTGCATTATGTCCTCGGAACTCTTCCCAGAAGGCCTCCTTTTCAGACTCACAGCAACCAGTTTGGGGAGCATAGGCGCTGATTAGGTTCGTAACCGATTCTTCAATCAGCACCCTAACTCTCATCAAACGGTCGCTGTATCGGTCTACTTCAAGGAGTCCATCCTGAAGATCTTTAGACAGCACTACGGCTACTCCGTTCCTACCCGACGGTGATCCGGTGTACACTAGCTGGTACCCCTGCCCGATGTCACGGGACTTAATCCCCTTCCAGCGCGTCTCCTGAAGGAAGGCGCACTGGACCCGACGCTTTGCAAGTACGTCCGCGAGTTCTCTGCAACGTCCAAAAGTTAGAAAGCCAATGTTCCAGGTGGCAAAGCGGAGCTTCCTTTTGGGTACTAGCATCTTTAGCCGTGCCCGTACTTGACACGGTAGCTCTAGCCCACTTGTCGCAGGTTTAGGGCGATGTGCCTGCGCGTCGTTGTGCGGCGACGCCCTAGCCCAAGTACCCAATCTCAACTTGTCCCTGTCCGTATTATTTGACTGATGTTGGCTTTACGTGGGGCGACCAGCCGTCTGACCCCCACAACCCCACGAGAGGGAAACCAGGTTCGCCAGAGCCTCGTTCGTTGGACAGCAGGGTGCGCCGCAAGCAGGTAAGGTTGGCTTGGGTCCTCAAGGTCTAAGCGGACCCCATACACCCCTAAACAAATTTAACCGTTATTATTACTTTATAACGTTACTTTGGCTGTGGCACGTTCTCCAATAAAGGTTTCCCATCGCTGTCATAGGTATTTGCTCGGTCGATACTGGCGATTTTATCGAAAAAAACCATTAACCTTGATTGGGCCAGCTGTTCTGCAGTTCTCACTATAATAGAAAACCTTTTAAACGCAGGACGAGAGAATGGATAGCGTATGTTTTCCATTAAAAAGTTTATGCGTAAAAAGTTCTTTTGGCTTTGAAGCGTTCATCGTCCGACTAAACGAGAAGTCTATAAAAATCAGCAAGATTCTTTTCTCGATTTAAACAATCTAAAATCGATTCTCAATGAATCGATATTAGATTGTTCATTTTACTTTGAAACCATCTTCAGTTATTCAAAAAATAATGATGGAGAACTTTTGTAATTTTTACTGTATATGTTTTTTTTTTTTTGTATTTTAGAAATATTATCGCGCTTTTGATAGCTTTTAAATTGTTTGTTAAACCATGGAATATCAATTTTTTATCCTTTTGATGTCACTTACTACACTTGCCAAGAATTAGGGGCAAAGAAGCATTGCTATTTCAGTTTAAATTCCACTCCACTACTTTTCTTACGAAACCCCATTGCTCAGTGGGGCAATATGGGGACATTGGTCCCGCACACGAAACGTCAACTCCTGTTATGGAACTATCACTCAGGCGGAACCCAAAGTTTTGAGGGGAATGGATATCACCAAAATATTTCTCAGAACACCACCACCTCTCTTAGATTCTTGTACTCCAATCTCGTCTTTAGGAAGAAAGAAAGAAAAAAACAATTTATTTGGTACAGCATAAGACATAAAAAAATAACTATTTATAGTGACATGAACAAAAAAAAAAAACAAACAAAAAATCGAATTGTTGTGTGCCTCATGGCTGCACCAAAATAGGTCCAGTCCATCATGAAAGCCAGACAACTAGTGCCTGACACTGGTTTTCGACTAAACCTGTGGCTGTGTGTTGTGTGGAAGCGTATTTTAGATGGTCCTTTGTATAAAGTGGTGATATTTGTCGCAGGTAGTACTGCCAGAACTAGCCATGCTGCGCATCGCGGCACACGAAGAGAGCGGTCGTTTGCTAGGACACCGCGTGCTTCCAGTCCTGGGACTTTGTCCCGGCTACCGCTCCGTTAACCTGCGTACCGAACTTGGCCTACCACTACCCGCCAGCCTGTTGCTACTCGTCGTAGTTAAGGTAAGATACAAACACATGCACTGTCTGAATAGGTCCACTCAGTCTGTGTTGGGCTTTGCTCAAAAGATTATCTATGTCGTCTCCAGTGGACAGTGGTCCAAATACACCCTTGAAAGTTAAATGTCGTCTTTCACAGTTTTTACGTTTTTATCTCATATGTTATCGTTTAGCTAGTAATATTATTTGGTCTCCAGGATTACGTCCCAGACCGGCTCTCGGAACTGGCAGAGGCGTTGGCGAACCCCATCAAGTATCAGAGCGAGCTCGACAAGCGAGAGCACCAGCTCGCCAAGCTGACGGAGGACACCGACGTGCCCAGCGACGCGCTGCCCTCGCGCCCCACGCGCGCCTCCGACGTGCCCGCCAGGGACGACGCACGCCGCCCAGTCGCACAGTCGGTACGTACACGCACATTACATACAGATCGAACGAGACAACGTGACTACATTTTCGTCATCAGCATCCGCAAATACTAAAAAGCTTCACAGAATTGTGTGACGTCATTTATCCGATTCCGTAACTGCCATCTTGAATTTTAGTTTCGACCAAATTTTTGTCATCAGCGATTAATAGCATGCAAGAGAAACGGTAACGAAACGAAGGCTATAGTCAATAGGCTCATAATAAACTATTGTGCCTCACCATCAACGATTGCATCACTGCTTACCATCAGATGGAATCGCAGTCAAGCACTAGTTTACGTTACATAAAAAATCATCAGTCAGGGGTGTATGGGGTCCGTTTAGACCTTGAGGACCCAAGCCAACCTTACCTGCTAGTGGTGCACCCTGCTGTCTAACGGACAAGGCTTTGGCGAACCTGGTTACCCTCTCGTAGGGTTGTGGGGGTCAGACGGCTGGTCGCCCCACGTAAAACCAACTTCAGCCAAATAACATGGATAGGGACAAGCATAGAATGGGTACTCGGGCTAGGGCGTCGCCGGACAACGACGCGCAGGCACATCGCCCTAAACCTGCGACAAGTGGGCTAGGGCTACCGTGTCAAGTACGGGCACGGCTAAAGAAACTAGTACCCAAAAGAAAGTTCCACTTTGCCACCTGGAACATTGGCTCTCTAACTGGACGTTGCAGAGAACTCGCGGACGTACTTGCGAAGCGTCGGGTCCAGTGCGCCTTCCTTCAGGAGACGCACTGGAAGGGGAATAAGTCCCGTGATACTAGCAGGGGAACCAGCTAGTGTACACCGGATCACCATCGGGCAGGAACGGAGTGGCCGTAGTGCTGTCTAAGGACCTTCAGGATGGACTCCTTGAAGTAGACCGATACAGCGACCGGTTGATGAGAGTTAGGGTGCTGATCGAAGGATCAGTTACGAACCTGATCAGCGCCTATGCTCCCCAAACTGGTTGCTGCGAGTCTGAAAAGAAGGCCTTCTGGGAAGAGTTCGAGGACGTAATGCGCGCTATTCCGAATTCCGAGGGTATTTTGGGTGGGGGGGATCTCAACGGTCACGTAGGTCGGTCTGCTGGAGAGTACCGACGTGTCCACGGTGGTTTTGGTTATGGCCAACTAAATGCAGAGGGAGTCAGTATACTCAGGACCTGCGCTGTGTCTGACCTAGCCATCGCGAACACATTCTTTCAGAAGAAGCCCCAGCATCTTATTACGTAACGTAGTGGTGCCTACTCAACCCAAATAGATTACCTGCTGGTGCGACGGTGCTACATTTGCAAGGTTACCAACTGCAAAGTCATCCCAGGCGAAAGCCTAACGGCTCAACACCGCCTCCTGTTCTTGGACTTGGCAGTCAGGCCAAAGAAGAAAGTGACCGAGAAACGCAACCCTCGCACTAAGTGGTGGTTGCTTAATGGGCCTAAGCAGTCAGACTTCATCGCGGAGGTCGAGCACCTAAAAATCAGTGCTCCGCATGAGTCTGCTTAAGAGATCCACCGCTGCGGGTAAGCGCGTCCTTGGCACTTCTCGTGGTGGCTGCACCATAGACAAGGAGATGTGGTGGTGGGATGACGGGGTGCAGGAGGCGTCTCGGAAGAAGAAGGTTTTATTTAAACAGTGGCAAGGGTCCAACTCTCCGGAGGACAGGGACGCATATGGAGCGGCTAAGCGCGCTTGCAAAAAAGCAGTAGCCAGAGCCTGCAGCAAAAGTTTGTCGCCCTTGTACGACAAGCTGGAAACTGCGGAGGGGTAAAAGCTTATTTTTAAGCTGGCGCGTGCCCGGGAAAAAGCTACACGGGACATTAGTAAATGTCTCTGTGTAAGGGACGCCCAGGGTAAGCTGCTCTACGATGTCCCCTCTGTTAAGGAGAGATGATGTACGTAGTTTGCGGAGCTGTTCAACAAACAGCATCCCCATAACCTTCCTCCCGAACCGCCTCCTAACCTTGGACTTATTTCCCCAATTTCCCCGACGAAACCCGCATTGCTCTTCGCCACATGAAGAACCGGAAATCACTCGGGCCTAACAATGTACCAATTGGAGCGTGGAAGGCGATGGGCCCACATGGTGTGGACCTTCTGACGGATCTTTTTAACCGCATCCTAATCACCAAGGAAATGTCAAATCAGTGGCGGTCTAGCCTGATTATTCCTGTCTTCAAGGGCAAAGGTAGCGTTCAGGATTGTAGCAACTACCGCGGTATCAAGATCATGTGCCACACCATGAAGCTCTTCGAGCGCATCATTGACACAAGGCTCCGTAGCGATTGCACTGTCTCTGAGTGTCAATATGGCTTCCGGGCGGGTAACAGCACTATGGATGCAGTGTTCGCCTTACGAACTCTGACTGAGGCTTACAGAGAGAGAAGGAGAGCTCTGCATATGGCCTGTTTAGACCTGCAGAAGGCCTTCGACTGTATTCCTCGGCAGTCCAACTGGTGGGCACTCCGCTTTAAAGGCGTGCCTGAGGCCTATATTGACATTATCAGAGACATGTACCGCGATTCCGTGTCCTCTGTCCGAACCGCTGTTGGCGAATCCAACGTCTTTCCAATATCTGTTGGCGTTCACCAAGGCTCGGCATTTAGCTCGTTCTTGTTTAACGTTGTGCTTGATGTAGTTACGGCAACCATCCAAGTCCAGCCTCCATGGCTAATGATGTATGCCGATGACATCGCCGTCGTTAGCCAGAACAAAGCCCAACTCGAGCGCAGGGTCAACATTTGGAAAGACACGCTGGAAAACGGTGATCTGAGACTAAATGTGGCGAAGACTGAGTACATGTCCTGTGGCAACACGGATTCAAATACCATCCGAATAGGTTCGCCGGGCGTAGTATGTGACCGTAAAATGCTTCCGAAGCTCAAGGGGCAGATATATAAATGCACCATACATACGGCCTGTCCTTCTGTATGGTGGCGAGTGTTGGCCGGCATTAAGCAGGCACACGCAGGAGCTTCGCGTCACGGAGATGAAGATGCTGAGGTGGATGAGCGGCGTAACGCGATCCGATCGCATACGCAGCTCATTCATCCGAGGTAGTCTTGGTGTCCGTGACGTGGGGGAAAAACTGCAAGAGTGTCGTCTGCGATGGTATGGCCACATCATGGGTTGCCCTATAGAGTACGTTGGTCGGAGATGCATGGATATGGCTGTCCTTGGCGCTAGGTCCCGTGGTCGCCCTCGCAAGCGCTGGCTGGACATCGTGAAGTCCGACATGAGAGCCAATGGAATGACTGTTTTGGATGCTAAAGATCGGGCAAAGTGGAAGAAGCTTAGCAGGAAGGCGGACCCTGGCACCAGCCGGGATTAACGCTAGGCAGAAGAAGAAGAAAATCCTTAATCAGTCAGTCATAAAAAAGTTCAGTCATCTACACCACAGACCGAGGAGAATGAATTCAGCTTTTCATTAAATATTTGGTGTAAAAATAAGTATAGAAATCCCTTAAAACCGGACCGAGGGAAACCATTTACACTTGTTTTACTTAATTTTCAGATTAAAGTAGACGAGCAGCCAGATGGCAGTCCGTCGAAGGAGTCGATTAAGGAATCTAAGAAGTTTATAGAGACCGAGAGCAGCTGTAGTATACCTTCACCGCTACCTCCTAATGTTAATGGTAAGATTTTACAAGTATTTGATACGGGTAGACCATATCCTGAGATAGCCCATAGGATACTTTTGTCCCGGGAGTATGTTTCCTAGGTACAATTTTCAACTTTTACGCAGGCGAGTCTGCTGGTAGAAACTATTGTCTATTTGCGTTTAGAAAATAGTGACTCATCAGTGCAATAGAAAATATGCATGATTTTTTTTTATCGAACCATTTTATCAATAAATATACAAAAATAGAATACTATCTGTGAAAACAAAATTGAGATGAAAAGAAAAGCAAACGAGATATAACCATATCAAAAATAAATGTATCTGTTCCTCTCGCCAAAACGTTATTTTCTATGGCAGCCGAACGGATGCAATGTAATATGACGACAACAATTAACTATTGAAAAACACCTGTAATTTATACCTTTGTTCATAAAATAAATAAATCTGAAATCTGAATCTGAATCTGACGTCAAATTACATTTGGACTTCTCTTTCTTATCAGCGGCTTTGAAGCTTTATACTAGAGTTGACAGTGTATTAATTTAGCAAATAAAAAAGTGAATGCATATTCCCTAATGTATAATTTGTTACTTTAATTCATGAATCCCCGACCGGTCTCATTGGGCCGCGCTGTTATTGTTTTACTATTGTGTCTCGTTTCGCGGGTATTGATAGGTTAATAATTATGTAAGTATATGTATACCCTAATGTATACTTTATGTTACTTGAAGTATATCTTATTGTTTTTAGAAGCGGAGTGTAAAACGAACGGAACATCAGATGAGTCTTTAGCAGAAACGCTTGAGGCTCTCCTCTCGATGAAGGTGGTGCGAGAGAAGCATGCGGAGCTCGCGCGGAAGCTGGACGCGCTGCGACGCAAGTTCGACAAGGAGAAGAAGCCACCCACTTCCAAGTTCTACGTTAGCAATAAACTCGTGAAAAGACTGTCCTCGAAAAATATGTAAGTTTTGTGCTAGCTTTTCTACTAAAAAAGTCAATATAAAAAAAAAACCTTGCCCGTGGAGATTTTATCTTAGACTTGGTAACATTTGGAACATACAATTTAAATATTTTTATTTAGTATGAAAATATGTTGATCTTCTTCCCGCCATATTACTTGGGGTCGGCGCAACATGATTTTTCTTCCATTTTGTCCCGTCACCTGTCGCATTATCACTAATTCCCTTTTCTTTCACAATAGTCCTCACCACTTTTGTCACTTTCGTCACTTTTGTCACTTTTGTCACTTTTGTCACTTTTGTCACTTTTGTCACTTTTGTCACTTTTGTCACTTTTGTCACTTTTGTCACTTTTGTCACTTTTGTCACTTTTGTCACTTTTGTCACTTTTGTCACTTTTGTCACTTTTGTCACTTTTGTCACTTTTGTCACTTTTGTCACTTTTGTCACTTTTGTCACTTTTGTCACTTTTGTCACTTTTGTCACTTTTGTCACTTTTGTCACTTTTGTCACTTTTGTCACTTTTGTCACTTTTGTCACTTTTGTCACTTTTGTCACTTTTGTCACTTTTGTCACTTTTGTCACTTTTGTCACTTTTGTCACTTTTGTCACTTTTGTCACTTTTGTCACTTTTGTCACTTTTGTCACTTTTGTCACTTTTGTCACTTTTGTCACTTTTGTCACTTTTGTCACTTTTGTCACTTTTGTCACTTTTGTCACTTTTTGTGATTATTTGTGGTTTTTAGTCATTTTTTGTGATATTTGTAATTTTTTGTCACTATTTGTGATTTTTTTGTCAACTTTTTGTAATTTTTTGTCACTTTTTGTCATTTTTTGTGATTTGTTGTGATTTTCTGTCACTTTTTGTTATTTTTTGTCACTCTTTGTAATTTTTAGTAATTTTCGTCATTTTCGTAATTTTTGTCATTTTACCAAACAATATTTGCGTTCGATTGCTTTGGCGCTAAACACTAAGAAAATATTTTTTTTTCTGTTTCCTCGCAAATGTGTTAAAAAACGTTGTACGATATACTTTCGTCAATTTCGACACTTTCGTCACTTTTGTCAGTTTCGTCACTTTTGTCAGTTTCGTCACTTTTGTCACTTTTGTCACTTTTGTCTCTTCTGTCACTTTTGTCTCTTTTGTCACTTTTGTCACTTGTCACTTTCGTCACTTTTGTATTAATTCTGTCACTTTCGTCACTTTTGTCATTATTGTCACTTTCGTCAGTCTTAATTCAAACAATATTTGCGTTCGATTTCTTTGGCGCTAAACACTAAGACCATTTTCAGATAACGGGGAATAAAATTACTTAACGGGGAATAATAGTAGATTATTGCATCGAGCACAAAGTAATTTATTATTGCACCGAGTGCCTGATTTAGAGCCCGAGCGTTAGCGAGGGCTATAATCTAATAGGCACGAGGCAATATTAAATTACTTAGGGCGAGGTGCATAATCTGCTTTTCTTTCAACTATTACCTATAGGAATAGTAGATAAAAGAAACTCATATCAAACAGTTAAAATAGAAGTTTCTATAACACTGTCGGCTTCATTTAGAATGTTTTCCAGAGTTAATGTGTTGCTAGATGATTCCATTTTAATTCGAAGCCGAAGCACTCAAAATCAGGTAGCATCACACTTTATCGTTTCCAAAAATATTGTCAAAACAAAATTAACAAAGTTCCCGCCAAATCACTTTTTTAAATTTCTTTCATTTTAAATCAGAGTTAGCAGCAATCATTTTTTAAATTTGGAACAAGTAGGATAGAAACAAATAATACGTAGGTACGTAAAAATTTTATTGAAATCGGCTGGCTGAATAGAGCTAACCCATTGAGATTGGCGCCTTATGGTGCGATTAAAAAAAAAAAAAAACTGCTATAATGAAATTTCATACATTTTTATTGCTCTAGAGCAATAAAGACTCGCTTTGTACTGAGTTTTTAGTGTGATTATGATGAAATTAAAGCATAGTTGGAAGAAAAAGTATTGATATCGGCTGGCTGAATAGAGCTAATCCATTGAGATTGGCACCCTTTGGTGCGATTAAAAAAAAAACTGCAATAATAAAATTTCATACATTTTTATTGCTCTAGAGCAATTAAGACTCGCTTTGTACTGAGTTTTTAGTGTAATTATGATGAAATTAAAGCATAGTTGGAAGAAAATGTTATTATAACGTACTTTGCCTATCATTCATATCATCGGATTGGTCAGACATGATACCATGGGTTCCATGTGAGTGACGCGTTGTTGTCGGTCCTCAGGAGCAGCGAGGCGGGCGGCGGCGCGGAGGAGGCGGGCGGCGAGTTCCTGGCGCTGGAGCGCTCGCTGCGCCTCAAGTGTCACCACGCCGTGTACGCCGCGCTCGAGAAGCACGTGCGCGCAGACCAGGGACACCAGATGAAGGCGCTCTCCGTACGTACCACCACACCTTACTTGTGAACCACCACGCCGTGTACGCCGCGCTCGAGAAGCACGTGCGCGCAGACCAGGGACACCAGATGAAGGCGCTCTCCGTACGTACCACCACACCTTACTTGTGAACCACCACGCCGTGTACGCCGCGCTCGAGAAGCACGTGCGCGCAGACCAGGGACACCAGATGAAGGCGCTCTCCGTACGTACCACCACACCTTACTTGTGAACCACCACGCCGTGTACGCCGCGCTCGAGAAGCACGTGCGCGCAGACCAGGGACACCAGATGAAGGCGCTCTCCGTACGTACCACCACACCTTACTTGTGAACCACCACGCCGTGTACGCCGCGCTCGAGAAGCACGTGCGCGCAGACCAGGGACACCAGATGAAGGCGCTCTCCGTACGTACCACCACACCTTACTTGTGAACCACCACGCCGTGTACGCCGCGCTCGAGAAGCACGTGCGCGCAGACCAGGGACACCAGATGAAGGCGCTCTCCGTACGTACCACCACACCTTACTTGTGAACCACCACGCCGTGTACGCCGCGCTCGAGAAGCACGTGCGCGCAGACCAGGGACACCAGATGAAGGCGCTCTCCGTACGTACCACCACACCTTACTTGTGAACCACCACGCCGTGTACGCCGCGCTCGAGAAGCACGTGCGCGCAGACCAGGGACACCAGATGAAGGCGCTCTCCGTACGTACCACCACACCTTACTTGTGAACCACCACGCCGTGTACGCCGCGCTCGAGAAGCACGTGCGCGCAGACCAGGGACACCAGATGAAGGCGCTCTCCGTACGTACCACCACACCTTACTTGTGAACCACCACGCCGTGTACGCCGCGCTCGAGAAGCACGTGCGCGCAGACCAGGGACACCAGATGAAGGCGCTCTCCGTACGTACCACCACACCTTACTTGTGAACCACCACGCCGTGTACGCCGCGCTCGAGAAGCACGTGCGCGCAGACCAGGGACACCAGATGAAGGCGCTCTCCGTACGTACCACCACACCTTACTTGTGAACCACCACGCCGTGTACGCCGCGCTCGAGAAGCACGTGCGCGCAGACCAGGGACACCAGATGAAGGCGCTCTCCGTACGTACCACCACACCTTACTTGTGAACCACCACGCCGTGTACGCCGCGCTCGAGAAGCACGTGCGCGCAGACCAGGGACACCAGATGAAGGCGCTCTCCGTACGTACCACCACACCTTACTTGTGAACCACCACGCCGTGTACGCCGCGCTCGAGAAGCACGTGCGCGCAGACCAGGGACACCAGATGAAGGCGCTCTCCGTACGTACCACCACACCTTACTTGTGAACCACCACGCCGTGTACGCCGCGCTCGAGAAGCACGTGCGCGCAGACCAGGGACACCAGATGAAGGCGCTCTCCGTACGTACCACCACACCTTACTTGTGAACCACCACGCCGTGTACGCCGCGCTCGAGAAGCACGTGCGCGCAGACCAGGGACACCAGATGAAGGCGCTCTCCGTACGTACCACCACACCTTACTTGTGAACCACCACGCCGTGTACGCCGCGCTCGAGAAGCACGTGCGCGCAGACCAGGGACACCAGATGAAGGCGCTCTCCGTACGTACCACCACACCTTACTTGTGAACCACCACGCCGTGTACGCCGCGCTCGAGAAGCACGTGCGCGCAGACCAGGGACACCAGATGAAGGCGCTCTCCGTACGTACCACCACACCTTACTTGTGAACCACCACGCCGTGTACGCCGCGCTCGAGAAGCACGTGCGCGCAGACCAGGGACACCAGATGAAGGCGCTCTCCGTACGTACCACCACACCTTACTTGTGAACCACCACGCCGTGTACGCCGCGCTCGAGAAGCACGTGCGCGCAGACCAGGGACACCAGATGAAGGCGCTCTCCGTACGTACCACCACACCTTACTTGTGAACCACCACGCCGTGTACGCCGCGCTCGAGAAGCACGTGCGCGCAGACCAGGGACACCAGATGAAGGCGCTCTCCGTACGTACCACCACACCTTACTTGTGAACCACCACGCCGTGTACGCCGCGCTCGAGAAGCACGTGCGCGCAGACCAGGGACACCAGATGAAGGCGCTCTCCGTACGTACCACCACACCTTACTTGTGAACCACCACGCCGTGTACGCCGCGCTCGAGAAGCACGTGCGCGCAGACCAGGGACACCAGATGAAGGCGCTCTCCGTACGTACCACCACACCTTACTTGTGAACCACCACGCCGTGTACGCCGCGCTCGAGAAGCACGTGCGCGCAGACCAGGGACACCAGATGAAGGCGCTCTCCGTACGTACCACCACACCTTACTTGTGAACCACCACGCCGTGTACGCCGCGCTCGAGAAGCACGTGCGCGCAGACCAGGGACACCAGATGAAGGCGCTCTCCGTACGTACCACCACACCTTACTTGTGAACCACCACGCCGTGTACGCCGCGCTCGAGAAGCACGTGCGCGCAGACCAGGGACACCAGATGAAGGCGCTCTCCGTACGTACCACCACACCTTACTTGTGAACCACCACGCCGTGTACGCCGCGCTCGAGAAGCACGTGCGCGCAGACCAGGGACACCAGATGAAGGCGCTCTCCGTACGTACCACCACACCTTACTTGTGAACCACCACGCCGTGTACGCCGCGCTCGAGAAGCACGTGCGCGCAGACCAGGGACACCAGATGAAGGCGCTCTCCGTACGTACCACCACACCTTACTTGTGAACCACACTCTGACACAATGTCCTTGAAGAACAGTGGTTGCCTAGTCGTAACGGCTTCGACATAGTGTGGACATCCCACCTATACCTACAAAGCTTTTTGAGAACACATTTATTATGCGTACAACCGAGAGTTAGAATTCCCTGCCGGAGTCTGTTTCTTTTATGAAATTCAAAAATTCTCGTGAACGAAGTCGCGAGTAAAGTGCTAGTTTGTAGTGTGGTGGTAGTTTAGTGCGAGTCATCATCATCATCATCTGCCTAGCCTTTTCCCAACTATATTGGGGTCGGCTTCCAGTCAAGCCGGATTTAGCTGAATACCAGTATTTTACGAGGAGCGGCTGCCTACCAGACCTCCACAACCCATTAACTGGGGTAAACACGGTACTTCATGGCAAGACTGGAGTCAGATTTACTGGCTTCTGACTATCCGTAACGACTGCCAAAGATCTCCAAATGACAGCCGGGACCAACGGCTTAACGTGCTTTCCGAGGCACGGAGGAAACTCGTTATGTTAAGATGGTCACCCATCCACAGACCAACCTAGGCAAGCGTTGCTTAACCTTGAAGATCGACCTGTGCGGCTGTTATCATCTAGCCACGAGCTCCTCCAAAAGCCATTTGTATTGCGAGAAATGTGCACTTTCCATCGACGTGGTAGTTTAGTGCGAGTATACAGATACGTGCTTACCACAAGTAAATCTTGGTCGCCTTCGCCAATTGCGCGAACTGTTACACGAAATTACCAATGCTGTTCCATTTTTTTTAAGTTATATAAACTAATGCTTAACTGCGATCCCACCTGATGGTAAGCAGTGATGCAATCGTTGATGGTGAGGCGTGATATTAATAAAAAAATAAAAGAAAGAAAAAGTATTTACTTGCGTCCGGCATGGCGCATAACATACAAAAAATCAAATAAAAATAATAACAACTACAATAAATTGTGGGAGGATATGCGTCACGTCCGCGCAAAAAGGCCAGCGCTCAGCAAAATGCTGGGATTTTCAGAGGCAATATCATATTACTGTCATTATCACATATATATATTGCCAATATGTGATAATGACATTAATTAGTATGCACAATGTATTTTCCTGTATATTCTTGTCTAGTCGTTATCTTTTATTGTTGCGACACTACTCAGTTTGCACTACTCAGTATTGTAATCAGTCGATAATCCACCGGTCGCTCAAAAGTATTCTTGCTAATCATTTCCTGTGCGTTTCTTTTGTTCTGGCGGCTTTTTTGTGCTTTTATAACGTGGAATAAGTCCATCATGGGAGAAACACCATTTGACCTCGCCACCAAGAAACAATTGATAACTTTAGTAGAAAAAAAACCTGTCTTGTATGATCCAAACATGGCCGAATCTACAAAATATGACGAAAAAGTAATGATATGGGCAGAAATTGGCAAAAAACTAAACTTAACTGGTAAGTAGAAACAGTATTTTTCTTTATTAATTCATGAATCCCCGACCGGTTCTATGAGACCGCGCTGTTATTGTTTTACTATTGTGTCTCGTTTTGTGGGTATGTGATAGGTTAAGTTAAAAAGATTGATCATTATTTTACTAGTTTTCGAATATTATTTTACGAGTAGCCACTGCCGGTGGGCACCCAGCCACGTGAAAATAGATAATGTAAGCCTGTGTCACTCAGTGATAAAGTAACATCTATTAGAGTATAGTCGCCAAATATTATAAATAATTTTACTATCGGTTTAGGTGGTTACAGTACGCGTCAAATAACTATGCCGCTCTGAAGCTAGGCTTTCCTAACAACGGCGCAGGTACTATCGCGTAAAAAGTGTTCAATGACGTGACAATTTTTAAAATGTTTTATTTTATAATGAAAATAAATAGTGTATTTTTTTAATCACCTGATTTTACATATCTAAGAAAATGAGAAAGAAAGAAAATACGTGCGTTCGTAATTATAAGAATAAATAACAAACTTAAAACAGGTAGGTAATAATTATACGCGTAGCACTTTTCGCATCGACGATCGTGCGAGCGGAACAAAAGCTGGTATCGGACGTATACGAGCGACTGAGATAGAAAAATAACGCATGCGCAGTGCTGTCTTTTTTCGTAAAATTGATTACTACGCAGTGATTTGTAGCGAACTTCAGAGCGGCAAAGTTAGTTGAAGCGAACTGTAACTAAAGGTAAACAATCTTGTATGTCTTTTTATATTAAAGAGGTCGTGTATAATATACACAAATATTATTTAAATTTAGTTTATGAGCTAACATCGATTTAGGTAAATACCTAGTTGCAAAGATTTTTACATACAATTTTTAGACAACTTTTAGATAAAAAGACATGCCAAGATTGTTTACATTTAGTTAATTACCTAAACCGATAGACCATAGTTTTTGAGTTTATTCATTCCAACTAAAAAAAAAATACAAATAAAAATCGTTGTAATATTAGCATGGATCGTTTTATTGTATATCGCATTGTATATCATACTCCTGATAGCTTTTATCAGATTACTGTATCGAGGCCAAAAACACAGACACCACGTAGCTTGAAAGAATGATTCACAGTTTTTTTTCATTCACACACACATTCGTTTTTTTTATTTTTACTGATTTTATACAATAGTGCATCTAATAAAAGCGCGATTTGGAGTTTTTTTTTAAAATTAATTGGCAACATTATTCAGCCGCAATTGTAGGAAATAAAAAAAATTGTGGCGTGTCAAAATATGATTCTCCTACTAGTTAGTAATACAACATACAAAATTTTTGGATTTAACCTCTTTTTCTCAGGTCGCGTTTTCATTAGACGGACTATAACTTCATATTATACGTTTTTGATGGTTGCAATGATAAACATGTCTAAAAAAGTACAAAAACCCAGACGTTACGTTGCGTTAGAGATTATATGTATGTATGGGACATTATAGTAGGGGAGCCCCAGAAGGGATTTCGGGATTTACTAAAGCGCGGCAGATTAATATACAGGGGGATACCTTGCACCCAGTTAAGTACCTCCGCCAAATATGAGGCCCATATATAAAGCCGCCCGTGAAGGATACAGGATCAGATTAGTAAAAAAAAAATGACCCTCAGACATTCTCGAGCGCGTCAGATTAAGGTAGGGTGAGTTAATTACATCTTAAAAAGTGTATATTCCACTAATCTGACAATTTGAGAGAGACGTAAAGAAAGGGGAGGGCAGCAAAGTTGTAAAAAAAAAACGTCATCTGGACATTCTCGAGCGTAGCTAATTTTTTTTTTATTTTGAAGGAAATAATTCAAGAATAATGAAAAATATATAATCTGACGATTTCCGCAAGCCGAAATAACAAAAAATCGTCGATAAAGTTAAATGCGTGCAGTTGTGTGATGGCTACATTTCCTTCTCCGGTTTTCTAAAGAGTTCCCTCAAAATTAGATTTCGTGGGAATTTGAACTGATTCGGACCGTTAGATTTTGAAAAATTTTGAAAAATCTCAAAAAAATAAGTTTTATATTTTGAAAGTGGTTTTTTTTAAATAACTTTTAAACGGCTTTATCGATCAACTTCAAAAACTAATCCGCCTTTGAGCTTGAAAAACCACGTCGATCGCTACCAAGCTGGTCAAAATCGGTTGATTCGTTCGAGAGATATCGTGAACGAAAGAAACCCGAAAAAGTGATTTTTCGGGATTACTCCGAAATTTTTGGTTTGATAAATTAAAACTAGAAAATAACTTATGAGGATGATAAAACTGCGTTGAATGCCGCAAACCGCGTGAAAATTACTTGATCCGTTCAAAAGTTATTGCGGTTTGAAGATTCCAAAAATAGTGTTCTATGAAACTTTTATCAGACTTTCGAGCTCAAATATTATCTCTTTGAACTCAGCGAGCTTAAAATATCACATAAAATATATTTTGAGCTCAAAAATGATATAAGTACAATTTTAAGCGCCCAGGAATGAAATTAGCTGGAAGTTGCAGGGGTTTTTTTGTCAGATCAGGCGAATCCCTCTAGATAATCGTCAGATTATGAGACAGTACGTTTAGAACATAAAGATGAACCATATATATCTTAATCTGACGCGCTTGAGTATTTCAAAATGGCGAATTTTTTTTGCACTTTATGAACGTGGCCACGAGTTTGCGTCCCATCGAAATGGTCAGATTAGTGAATGAGATCTTTTTTTTTGGTGCACTTAACACTCCCTTAGAAAATCTGACGCGCTCGATTAAATTATTTTTTTTTCCATTTTCAACCCTTCCATACAACCACCCCCATCATGCAAACGATCAGATTAACAGACGTACATTATTAAAAATACGTAGGGCATTGATGCTATCAATATCTGACGCGCTCGAGGATGTCCATGCAACAGTTTTTTTTTACATATTTAAAAATCTATAGCCGCTTCCCCCACCAATGAAAAGGTATAATCATAGAACATTTTTTTCTTCTTATCATCTTAGCTTTGCAACCCAATAGGTCTCTACGACGCTCGAGTAAATCCCCATTTAGCATCGTGGCCTCCCCTACTATTACTTTTTATAACAAATTAAATAAAAAATATCTTATGTTACAGGTGAAATCTGTAAAAAAGAATGGATAAAGTTAAAAAGAACTTACGACTATAGTAAAATAAGTTATAGTAAGCGCTTGTCTGCAAATTCGGAACTCTTCCCGCTCATGAAATTCTTAGATATTAGAAAACAACAATATCCGTCAAGCAGTGGAAATCAACAACAAAATGATGTATGCCAACAACAAAGAATTGAAAATAATGTTGAGTCAGGATATAATAAGGGTTTTCGTCCGGAAGCTGCAAGAACAGGTGCAGTGGGTGAGACAAGTACTGGACAGCAAACAGCATCTCTGCAAGTGAATGTAAATGTTGGCTCTAACAATCATAATGACAACCCACACCGAAATTTGGACGACTCTCCGATGCCTCCACCAAAACCTTCGCCCATAAAAGTAGTGCCCAAAAAAAAGAAATTAAGCACACAGGGAGAACGAACTAACGAAAAACAAGACACGCAGGAAGAAAAACAAGAATATAAAAAAGAAAACAAGAGTGAAAACGAATTAGACCTGTTTTGTAGGCAAATTCGAGCAGGTTTGGAAGAATTACCACGTGCTTTACAGCTGGAGGCACAAAAAGAGTTGTTTAATAAACTCACTGAGTTTAAGGCAAAGGCTCTCCAAACATTGTGATATTTATTTTACCATTATGTATACGAACAGGCTGTGGCCAGCGGCTTCGCCTGCGTAATAGTAGAATAAGGGAACATAATAAAATTGATTTTTATTATTAAAAGTTTCCATTAATAAAATAGATAAAATTGTTATATTTTTTTACACTTGCAGTTTGTCAGCAACTACTAATTATTTGATAATTGTGTTTATTATATGTTTCTTGTAAGTTTGATACATTAAAGATAATATTAATCATTCAAAGGTTTTTCATTTGCAGCCTATTGTTCAGTGTGTTAATTTATTCATATTAACATATGTATACCGACAGGGTCCATATTGATCTTAATTATGTTTTTATACCATATATACTACATATGGAATGCAATAAAATATTGAGTACAAATTGGTAATTATTATTATACAAATTTTAGTTCATTTCTTTTGTTATGATTGATTGTTATATATTAACGTGAGTATTTGTTACAGGATTCGCTAGAAACGGAGAAGAAGGAAATCCTGAACAGGTTGGCGAATTCGCGGAAGGAAGACGTTAAAGCGTTAGCCAAGAAGACCAACCGAGATAAAGACGAAATCAATAGAATAAAGCGAGAGATACATTCGCAGGTAATTTATCTAGTAACCAGTAGTAGTAGTACTTTATTGCTTTTAAACTAACGCCCGTTTTTAATAACCTACCGCAGTTCATAGATAGATAGCTATCCCCGATAAACAGTAAGATTATATCTATCCATTAACAACTTTGGTAGGAAATGCTATCCGTCGGTAGGTTATAGAAAAGCAAGTAAGGGCAAAAGGATTGATTTGTTTATCTTTAGTAGCTGCAACTGTAGATAGATAGCTTATTGAAAACGGGCGTTAGTTCAACGGTGCTATCTTAACTGTAATTTGCCGCATCATCCCTACTGTTTGCTCGTTTAAACTTTATAGCATGATTGAGCAGTGGTGGCCTAGTGGTAGCTGCCCCGACTTGTAAGTTGTTTATATTAGGTCGCGGGATCACACCCAACCAGTCGTATTATTTTGTGTAATTTGTTTCATCACCGCTGCTCTCAGAACGGTGAAGGAAAACATCGTGAGGAAACCGGCATGTTCTAGAACCAAAAAATCTAAGAAATATGACATCCACCAATTCGCACTGGGATCGCGTGGTGGATTACCGCCGATTCCCTCTCCTAGAGAGTAGGCCTTAGTCCCAACAGTGGGAAAATTAAAATAAGGTCGATAATGGTAATGCTAACTTCGTAGCTGGATGGGGAAGGCTCCAGTCGTTGTTGTTGTCTATGATTTGTAGAGTTTAAAACTTGAACGCTACGTAATCTAAATTGTTGGATCCGTATCCCGTACGCGACATGGTTCGCGTCCAGGGCCTCAAGTCTGCTATTAGAATTGTATCTGAATTGTTGATTTTGACGAGTTAAAAATACCAAACTTGTAAAAATCAACAATAGGGTATATGCATAAAAAATAAAATGGCCTGATTTTTTTTCCCTAAACTTTTAAGGTCGTAGTAATACACTCAATTCAATATTTTCTAATTTAACATGCATTTAGTTATTTAAAACATAAATCAAAAAGTGAAATATTTGCGAGCGAAATTCAAATTTGTAAATCGTATGAAAGCGACCAATGGTGAGACGACGTTGACGTCATAGGGCACGAAACTGACAGGAATGGTGAATTTATTTGGTGTACTTTTTATAGTGTTAGTACACATTGGTATCATGCAATATCTATAAAATGGCTTTTTTTCTTCCATGATTATTACGCGACTAAAACACTTTGTTATCTATCAAACTAACTCTCAATGCAAACAATAAACTGACAGGATGTACCCTATGACGTCACGCCTCAAGCGCGCGAGAAATAGGAGCGTTTGAACTCGTCAAATTAAACCAATATTTTTAAGATTTTATAAAAAAGTAATTACTACTCTTACAGCTATGGTTTTTTTTTCTACATCAAAATGAAGTGAATAATGAATAAAAAAAATAAAAAATTGCCTGCATATTCCCTATTAAGAAAGCCTATGATCGATAATTCAGGTACAATTCTAATAGCAGACTTATTTATTTATTTATTTAGTCTTCATGCAACTCAATGTACAAAGGCGGACTTAATGCCATAGGCATTCTCTACCAGTCAACCTAGGGTGGTGAAGAGATAATATGGTAGATGCATAAAAAGAAAATGTAAATAGAAACAGAGTAAACATAAGGAGTATACATAATAGAATGACTGATGAACATACAATATATGACTTGAGGCCCTGGTCTGATGTTTATATTTTGGTAAGGTTAGTCTTTTGAAAGCTGAGTATAAGTGTATCGGCGTACCCTCCACGCCAACTTTCAAATTCATTTCCTATGTTCTAGGACTAAAAAATGCGAAGTTATGTGACTTCTACCAACCTACACTGGGCCTGCACCACGCAGGCTCCGTGCGGATTACGGCTCTTTCCCTCTCCTAGAGAGGAGGCCTGAGTCCCAACAGTGGGAACCTGACAAGGCCGATAATGCTAATGCAAGCGGTAGGTCTGTACTGAAGTGTGTCGTTTGTGCAGTCTGTGGAGCGCGGCGTGGCGGAGTGCTGTCGGCTGGAGCAGAAGTACGCCACGCGCCGCGAGCAGCTCGCGCGCACGCACGATCGCCTGCTGCAGCTGCTGCTCAAGCACCGAGACCAGGTCAGCTTCCATTACATTCATTCATTTTCCTTTCCTTCATTCACTCGTTCATTCATTCTTTCGTTCGTTCATTCTTTCGTTCGTTCATTCATTCATTCATAAAAAATTATAGACTACTAGATTATTATCTTGCCAAATAACATCCATACTAAGATTCCATGTTACGTGAAGTCAAGTAAAAAAATACTGATCTAAGCGTTTGTTCACGTTACAGGAACTGTTGGAGCTGGAGCGTATGTGCGGCGGCGCGCCCGAAGGCTAGGCCCGGGCGCGCCGCTCGTGTCTCGCTCGGGCGCGCTCGGGGCCGCTCGGGCGCGCTCGGCTGCGCTCGGCCGCCCTCGCCCACTCTCGGCCTCTCGGCCGCCTCTCTCGTCGGAGTTCATTTTCATTTAGAAATCTGTGATATTATCGCCTAAGGAGCAAACCGTACGGCCGGCGCTCGTGCCGTCTCCGGACCGTGAGTCTCGACAGTATTGTTCTCTACGTTTGCAATCTCATAGTTTTAGTTGTCCCGCGCGAGCTCTCGGCGGCTCGCCTTTCTTAGCTCCCGCGAATATTTCTCGTTTAACGTTAAGATTGTCCTCGTATTGTACCTATTTTTATCATAATAAGTGTGTCTTGGGAATCTTTGTATTACTGCATTTAATTGAATTAGTGGATAGCGATTTTGCATGATTAACGCTTGTTCGGCGTCCTAGTCAGCGGGCCGTGCGAGCCGTACTGTGACGCCACGCGGCCGCTCGCCGTAAGCCGCGTTTAACTTTATACATATCTAATGCACAACATGCTGGTTTTTCAGTGGGTAATTTATCTCGTACCTAATTCTTTCGTACAATCTCACTAATAGATCTTCCTTTGTATACATGTTTGTAGATGTAGCTATTAATTATTAATTCCATATATTGTAAAAATAAATTATTATGAAATTGATTCTTATGATGGTTATTCCAATGTTTTCTGGTTAGTGAACGCGTTTCTAGCGAAGAGTTTAAATTTATTTATTTGTAATATTCAAAATACTTGACGGTTGATTTATTGGAATTGAAATTAAATTTGTGTAATGCATTCGTTACAAATTAGGTACGAACATAATACTTCACGTGCGTTTTACTGATTGTCACAACATATTAATATATTAACGTGGGTTTATATAGCATCTGTGTAGTAATTATGAGTATCGTATAATATTATGTGTAATGTTTCCTTTGCATCGTTTAATCGTACTAACAGATGTCAGTAACAGTAGGTTGTAGGTTAACATTCCATTTTTCGCTTAGTCATTAAACGCCAATAATGTTTAGGTATTAGTAATAAAGGGCCATTGCACTGATTATCCGATCTAGTGGGGAAACTCCAAATATAGTTAGTCACGAAAGACAAGCTTCAAACACTACTACTGATAGACAATACAACCTTAGACTAGAGAATAGCGTAACAGTAGTTGTAAGCTCTCCAAGCAACCTAGCAATAGTCGAGATCACGGAAACCAAATAGAATCTGTGCAAAACTTTAGTAGGCCAATTTTGATACAAGATCCCCTTTAAGCACTAAAGTTCCAGACGAAAATATTTAATAAAACGTTTGGCACTCGCGTCACTTTCATTCCGGTAATTTTAAAGAGTTATGTGCCAATAGCAACACCATCTAAGATATTTAAGTTACGATTCACTGCCAATAGTATTATCAGAGGCTTGTGTGGGGTCTTAGAATAATCGCAGCCTTAGACAAGCGCCTCCAGTAGATATTAGCGACGAGCGAACGTTTCACATATATTATTTACTTCCAATCGTATAGTTAAGGACATAAATATTTAATAAAAACACGTTCAAAGTACATAGGGAACCTTCTAGAACGTTTAAATAGCGTGTTCCGTTGAAGATTCTACACTTTTGTTTCGATAGATATACTTGTATAGGAATACTTCCACCAGTTATCGATTCACGTGGCTTCTCTAGAGGGGCAGTGTGTTACTGTAATACGGGTTTTGTTTAATATAGAGTGAGTTATATTTCAATGGTGCTTTCTCATAGGCTCAAAGTACTTAATATTACTGAATGTCACCACATTATACTAGAGGGTAAGAATTTAATTCGTCACAATTTCCTTGCGTTAGAAAATAGATTGGAAACAATATCATAGCTTTTCATTCATTTTGTCCTTCCCTGTAGTCGTTCATAGTAAATTCATTTTTGCGAGTCGAATTGATCAATGAATATCAGCAATAATATAGGATAAAATAGTATTTACATCCGTCTCTTCTGAACGAAACTTGCAATAAATAATAATAAATGATATTCACTACTTTACATAGATTTAAGGCAAGTGTTCATTTGGATACATTTTCTTTGAAAAATTCAGAGTAATTCTTGATCAAAATTTGCCTCATAATTGTAGGATAAACGAAAAGTATCCAAAATGAGCACTTCATGTAACTAAATAGTGCAATATTAACTTATGACTCGGTTGTCGCTAAAATACTGACTTATGCACTCTCCGTACCGTTTAAGTGGTAGTTGCCAAAACTTAGGTAAATTCGTTTAGATTTAAAGCTACGGCAATATGGCGTACTGGAGTCTTAGTCGATTTTAGACGGTTATTCGATAGTAAGATTTCAAGTCTTGACCTATTGTACTTGCCTTGTCCGCTGTAATGTATACATTTTTAAAGTGCATCTTGCCATGGGCGGATTTCTAACATTACAATCAACAACACTGGCCGCATCTACTTTGATACTGTTTCATCTTATGCTTGACCGGTTGTTAATGATTATTTCAGCGAAGAACTCACAGAAGTATCGCGTCTGTGGCATGATGCTCTCAATATATATTTACTCGCCGTTAGTCCGCGAGATAAGAGAGTGGCCATTATTTTTATTGTATTTATCATAATGTTTTCTTGTACAAAAACCTAGTTATCGTATAAGTGCCATGAATATAATGATTTTTTGGTCCCACGTATTTATTAACTTTTAAATCTACTTTATAATACATTTATTATCGTTAAAATAAAACTTTAGATACACATTAAGATTATTTGTGACAAGTTATTACCTTGCATGGATTAGGATAACTGCAAAAGCACTGAGTTTTAATACAATATTACTCTAAAACAGATCAAAATCGTGTTTTATCTGTAGTTCTCGGAAATGCGTCACAAATAATTCTAATTTAAAAAAGAAAGTAAAACATGGAAACAGGGAACCTCTTACTATCTCTTGACTATATTTATCGATCTGTCTTTGCTATGATGTATGTACTTGACACAATAGTTGATAAATCTAATATAGACGAGTGTGAGGTAATATCAATGTGTATAGATTAATAATTATAATGGGTTTAATAAAATTTTCATCGGAAACTTGTGATGATTAGGTTCGTAACGTTTAGGCACTTTCCCGGTAGTACTGAGATGTATGGCTGAGTGCGCGGTAGCTCGGAATAGTATTCCTTTAGATTGACACGACCTGATGAGCTTAAAGAGGTATCAAATCGCCCTCTGTGAATAAACTGGTACGTTTAAAAAGCACAAATGAGATATTCTACACTTTGTAATTTGAATCTGTAGTTTAGAGTCAGTGGTAAATACAAATATATTTGTTTTAGGTCTTGGCAGTAGGCACATTTACGGATAGGTTAGGGACGATCTTAGCACACATCTAGTCCACAGTAATAGTCGTTCTAGGGGTGGAAAATATCAGAATATGTATGTGTGAGTGGGCACTGACGCGGCTTTAGTAAGTGGCCTTTCTTGTTCGTAGTGGAGACACTGTCTCCGGGCTCGGAGCGCCGTGCAGTCGACGGATGATTGAGGTTTCGGCGGGTATTTGAATTTATCAGCTCGATTTTAACGTTCTCCCGACGTCCACAACTAAATTTTAATAAATATATCTCTTCTAATGACCCGTTTTTGGCATTGTTATCTCCGTTCGTTAATACAAATGATTGAATTAAATAGTAGATAGACTAATATCAGTGTAACGAGTAGATATACGGATGTTTAAAGTGAAACACGACTTGTTCTTGCCTTGTGTAATTAAATGATTGTCTTAAGAAGTAGGTCACGTCTGTTCTGTATTAGAACCACAGCAGTTTTGCACGTTTAATGTCTTTATTTCACGTGAAGGCCTAAGCTCCTCTTCAGTTTTGGACTTCAAGGATTGTTCTCAATGGTTGATGTATTTTTCGATTTGTCTTGTACTACCCTCGTGAAGTCTCTCACACTCTAAACTCGGGTACAATGACTGCCCCAAAATTGCCCCAATATTTTTATAAAACTATATTTATTGGCTATTTAAGGACATATTGATATATTTTACTCTAAATTATATTATCAACTCTGCTTAAAATATTTATTTGTGTATTCTATCGCTGTGGTCTCCGTGTTTGACTACATTATAATATTAATACATTATTAAAAGTTCGTGTGATTCTGCCAACTAGATGTTAAGAGTTATCTCGTAGTGTTTAATTGAATCCGACTGCAGCTTCGATAGCGTGATGTCTGACGGAGTGGTATCACCGTACTATATCCTGTTAGGTGGGTGTTAGTCTACACTATAATAGTCCCTAAGTGAAACTCGTATACTTGTTACATTTTATATTAATTATTTATTTTTGAAAGAGTTATCTGATTATGTATATTCTAATATTTATATTTCGAGACTATTCTATCATAATGAAAGTGAGTGAAGTTAGATCGTAATCTAAGTTGCAGTGAAATATACAAAGACTTTCTGTAATCTTCATAGATTTTGCTTTAGCGGTTGATCTGTCTAGCGAGCCCTAACGTTGAGTAGGCGTCAGTGTGTGCGCGCTGAGCAGACGCAGTTTATACGCGACTGTGACGAGCCCAAAGTAACTAGTCTACTCCACGCCTAACGCTGACTAGTTACTCGATATATTTAACTTTTCAATTGCTTCGATATAAGTTCCACTATCAACTTGTTTGCTCATAGTTTCTACTGAATCTACTCTCATTGATCCTTCCTGCTTACGGCTTCTATATAGGTTTTCGATGCTATACATTATCGATTTTTAGAAAAGTTTACATAGTAATCATAGTTGCTGCATATCTGCTATTTATTCGGCGCAACTATAAAAGACTCAATGTTACGACTGTATTTTCCTTTCGGCTTGTTCTTCCATATTGTTATGCAGATGTCAGACTAAACCTGTATTTTTCAAACCAATTTTAGAATCTATATTTTTGATGTTGTTTCCTACATGTTTACAAATTTTAATTATGTCTATTATAAAGTCTAGATTATGTGAAGTCTCTTTAATCGCGTTATGAGTCATGCCATTGTAAAATGTATATACTTACCTATCTACCTAGTTACTAAGAATAGGTATGTACTACGACTCCGCTTGAAATGTTTTGTACAACCTTGGTATCATCTTTTGTGAAAGTTGGCGAAGACTTACGTTCACTATTAAAGTTTGGAGCGGGGGAGGTTGTAGCCGACAAACCAATCCCCTTGCAACGTAATTCATCTGTAGTTTTTGTCTACAGCCACGTCTTACAATATCCAAATACTTATTTAATAATTTAACCTTTCAAGATTATTTTGTACAAGATGATAATAGATTCTGCTATGAATGTACTGCCATGAGTCTAAAAACACTTATTATTTTCTTTTCTCTAACACACGCAATTAATATATAATAAAACACTAGTATTGGAATCTTTTGGCGCTTGGTCGAAGAGGAACAAGCACCGCCATGTTTTAAAGTAAAGTCCTGGCTTCATCCAAACGCCAAAAGATCCTATCACTATTATAAAAAGGGTAATTCGCCTTCTGGTTTCGCAGTACTTACATTATCAAGCGGAGTAGAATCAGGTGATCGGCACATTTCTTATGATCTACTTAATAAGCGTCGCTAGCGACGGGTTGTGAATATTATGAGAGGTAGTTGTAAATGTTCGACACTCGGAGCTGCAGTGGGTGACTGTTAGGACCCTGTCTCACTTCCCTAGAGAGCCGTCTGCGCTGCGTTATTGATCGGTTCATATGGTAATACTAATGTTTCCTTAGTTTTTTTAATGGCTCGTTTACATTAGGTCGTCTGGCGAGTTCGGTGTGCCATAGGCAGCTCGAGTATCCCCCAACTGTTCAGCTTAAATTTAGCTCGCCTATGGTTGCGAACTGAATTGTTTGACGTACTACCTTTACTGGAAACTGCATGGTCTTATCGACCTAGTGTAAGTGCGCCTTTAGGTCACGTCTATTCGCATTTCAGTTTTCAACTGCTATTGTGTATTTATTTTCGAAAAATTAGCAATATTGCGTACACGTATATATTATAAAGCTTTGTGCAATTCGGTTTCGATTACTTTATATCTGTGTCACAATGTTTTATGCGATATGTAATCATATAATGTACAGAAAAGTTGGCAAGTGAAAAATACTTCTATAATATTATTTATTATTGGTCGGAATGAAACAAAAGGTCGCAACGACATTTATTTTCGGCTCGTACAGCTAATACTTAATTTAATAAAAAACATGTTTAGCAATTTTAACATATTTACAAGTTTATGTAAGTTATGAGTCACCGTTAAAATACCCTAGATTTGTTTGTATTGTGTTGAAGTGGAAATTAGAAACGGTTTAACCGTTTCGTGATTATCACTTTAAAGGTACTCCAAATGTGATAACATTTGGAGTACCTTTCGATAGCTATGCTGTTTCATTATAAAACACGATGCTTTTGTGTGACAACAATGTGATTTTAAAATTAAGTAAGTAATATAATTTTAATCAGCATTCATTGTAAAGGTTCAGTGCGTTGAGTGCGAGTTGTTTTTACGTTAACGTTTACCATGTTTGGCTTTGTGATTGGCTAAGAGCTTGGAGCAGACCAATCGGAGCGCCGAACGTCATAAACGTATCGACATAAAACAAACTCGCACTAAGTACTCAGAAAAATTTTTTTTGTTACTGAAGCCTTTTATTATAATTTAAAAATGAGATACAAAGTATTGTACTGCTATTCGAAATGTTTAAGACAGTTGATTAATTTGTAATATAATTTGTGTTTTAATTGTATAGTTTAATTTAACGACACAATATTTTCTCAAATCGTTTAATTTTAATATACCGACTGAAGTGTCGCGGGCATTTTAAAGTAAACTTAGGTGATGTTTTGTGCGAATCAGTTTTGTGTATTTAAGAGGAATGTTTAAAAGGATGTTGTTGATGTTAATTTTTGTTTGTTGATTTAATATTTTTCTAGATTTTAGTCGCACTCATTGAAATATTAGCAAAGATCTGTTAGCAGTTAGTTTTTTCTTTTTTTTGTAAATTGTGTGCCAGATAATGATAATTATATAACAATTATTTAAGGCCTGTGTGATATAATTTAAGTTTGACCCGAAAGTTTTGTGAGGGTATCAGATTAGTGTGATATATCACGTTCTTAAACACAGGTCTAAAGTCCCATATTCGTTATTTATTATAGATTTTATTTGGAACGTTGTCAGCTGTTTAAATTAAGTGATTCACTACATTACTATAGGAACCGTGTGTCATCAAATTGAAGTAAATGGGTAAGAACTGATGTTACGTACAAACATGTCTGAGACGCTTCGTACAAGACTAGTTTCGTGAGCCAAACGTGCGTGAGCGTTAACTATTAATTGAACTAGGAATTCGAAAGCTAATCTTTACTGTGGCAGCCATGCTTTCATGTAGCGATGCGCGATGGCGAGAGGTTCTATTCGATTGTTTGAACAACACGATTCCTAATCGATTGTTTCGACTTTGACTCGATTCCGACTCGGTCTGTTATTGCGACTGGCGCATGGCGCGTTCATTCGCAAGTTGACCTCGATGGTTTAGTTTTGAGTGAGACTGACCGATTCGAACAATCGAAAACTAGTTGACGATTCCGTTGACTCGAAACAATTGAAAAACAACTTCGATTATTTTGTAAAACGGCAAGTCGATGGTTTATTTTAACGACTCTGATTCTTTCTGTTCTTAAAACATTTCGGAATCGCCCGTCGCTACTTTCACGTTATATTTCTGTGGATTGTGACCTTATCACCTTAGGTTTGTTACAATTGATTACATATACCACCTACCCCTCAAATGCCGCATGAACCGCTTACGTTCATAAGAGACAATGCTTGAAATGTCAGACGAACGCCATAAGAGACGGCGCAGTACAAATATTTGTGTGGTCTACAGATAAGTGTTCCGGGTCTAAGGGCCTGATTCACCACCTATGATTAAGTTTCAAGTATCTTACTTGGCAGATAATTTCATACGAATTCTGTCACATTTTTGAATTTATTCAGTGAGTAGTGCCTACTCGGACATTGTGAAACAGGCCCTTAGTGTCTTGTGTATGTGAGTTTACATGTTTTTGAAGACACCCACGATATAGGAGTTGTTTTATCGTCTGTTTTTTTATACTGTGAGACTAAATTAACAAAGGTAATGTCAAAATTACTATAGGAATGATGCCAGTTCTTTTGTGTTGTAATGTCATTTTAGTCTCAGGGTATAAAAAACAGACGGTAGTGTGGGGCAAATTTAAAAAGAAAATAAGAAACTGTGGAGTTTGGCTGACATTTCGAGCGTTTGCTGGTTATTCCGTAGGTTCAAAATCGTGTTTTTTTTTGTGTTTTTGATAAGAAGACTGGCACTTGAGGGGCAAGTCACTCTCAGCCATGAGTACAGATCGACCGATGAGCCACTGTAGCCTCGTACTTACCTACAATACTGTTGATACGTAAAGGTGTCTGGCGGCTTTCAGTCTCTATAGTTCTAGTCATTTTTAATTCCTCCGTGTTGTATCTATACATAAACAAGTATGCCTGTATATGGGTAGACAATATAATAATAATCAATATGAATGTTAAACATAATATATAGGTGAAACTTATATCTATTAAATTGATGTCTGTTCTATGTGTTGTTTTATTTGTATTCCGTTCGTCGACCGAAACTAGATAGCCTTTCAATTTTATTATAATAAAAAAAGGTTTATTTATTTAGTATTGTGATCTACTAGCTTTTGCCAGCGGCTTCGCCTACATTAAAGTAGTCTGTGTTTCCTGACAGCTACAACCTGGGTATCTTTGAGTCAAGAATGAATAAGTTACTTCTATAGGCTATTCGCCGAGGGTTGAGCCAAAAGGTAAACAAACCATAAAAAGGGTTCTTTATATATCACGATTGATGTAATGAACGTATAAAAATAAATATGGAATTAATAACTACACTGACAACATTAGAAATTATATTTTAGAATGATGTCTGTGGAACTTATGTTATCCTTTCAGATTTATTTGAATTCAAACATTATAAATGCCTTAAATTATTTTCTTAATTTTTATTAATTATGCATTAAATAGTTCACATGTAAAAGAACCTAAAATGACACTAAGTTGTAGACCACAGATACTGCGAACATTTTACATTAAAATGTGACGTTTTGCCATCGGTCGGGTTATACCCGCCATGTTGAAAAAATGATTTCTTTGTTTACCTTGTGGCTCATGCTCCGGTGAATACACTGTAGGTAAGCGCATTCTATCGTCGACCGTATCGTCGCTTTCCATCAGGTGAGACGGCGGTCAAACGCAAACCTATGAGAGAAAAAAAAATAAAATTTGTGTCACTCAGTGTTTATGTAGCATTCTACTGGTGAAATAATTTTTAAAATCTATCCACCACTTTTTGAGTTTATTCCTTACAAACAATACCAGTCTTTTCTCTTTATGATAATAGTATACAGAAAACTATAGATGTAGGTACTCTCAGAGATGCACAATAATAGAAAACATTTACCACGCTCGCACAAACACACACCCCACAACTTTCTCTTCACCACCCTAGGTGGACTGGTAGAGAATGCCTTAGGCATTAAGTCTGCCTGTGTACCTTTATGTTGCATGAAGTTTTAATGAAGTATAAACAAGAGTACAAAGGATCTGTTTGACCGTTTCAAAGACGCGGCCATGCCGAATTGAAAAAAAAAAATCGCCGAGACATTGTGAACTATGATAAAAGCTCGTAAGTAATCCTGTCATGTTTTTTCTTCATCACCCTTGGTTGACTGGTAGAGAATGCCTTAGGCATTAAGTCCGCCTGTGTACCTTTATGTTGCATGAAGTTTTAATAAAATAAAAAATATGTTGAGTAAGTTGCGGCAGTATTTTCTAGCTCTCTCGAATTGAGAACACGTAAGCATCCGAAGGATTATTCGATAAGACCATATCCCGAAGCATCAGCACAGCTCTCGAAAATCATGTCTTCTCAACCCTGAGTGGTTTTTTTTGGTAGGAAATCATTAAAATGACTTCTCTCACTCTGGGCGGAAAGGGAGCGCCCTCCCTTTTCGCCCAAAGTCAGACTTTTCCTGACTAATACCCACTCCTGTACCTTCTAGGCCCCCCGCGAGAGGTCTAAGCCGCTGATCCCCACGAGGACACGGCAGTGCCCCGACCAAGCGGGACACACCTTCACCGTATGCTACACCGTGTCCTCCGGACGGTCTTCACAAGTGACACTCTGGTGTTTCTTCTGCACGAATCCGGTGCGTGAAACTCCCAAACTTCCCATGACCGGTGACGACCTTCGTCATGTGGAAGGTAAGAACGCCGTTTCCCATCCAGCCACTCCTCAAAGAAGGGACCGCCATAATGATGGCGTGCCCAAAAGTACACATAGAAAATTTTTTTCTATGTATGCCTCTTTTTAGGGTTCCGTAGCCAAATGGCAAAAATAACCTTATAGTTTCGCCATGTATGTCCGTCCGTCCTCTCAAGGCATTTCCTTTTATTTCTTTTTCAGAGTTTAGGCTTACCAAAAAATAGAAGAGAAAAAATATAAAGAAAACTTTTTAAAGACACATCTTTAGTCTCTGAGATGTCCGGTTCTGCTATATATATATGTCACTTAACAAAACAGTTGTGTCAGTAAAACAGTCAATGCAAAAATAAAACCAAATTCAATGTTCAAATGAAACTTAGACGTAAGTGAATGTACAATTTAAGGAGCTTCGCAGAGAAAGGCAACGCAGCCATATTTTTCACGTAAAAAAGATCTCATTCGCAAAATCGTTAGTGACTATGTTCCGTCCGTCCGTTTGTAACTATGTAAGGCTGTCGAGGCCCTCCTGTATGGCCAATCGTTGGCAGCCGAAACTTCCAAGCCTGAAGAAACAACTGAAGCGAGGTTTCCAGAACTTTGTGATGAATGATACCTTGGCGCAGATTGAAAGGGAATGCGAGAGGTTCTGCCGGGTACCGCGGGTTCCCATTCAAAAGGTCTGTGGCTGATAATACCTATATGTAATAGATATGTTGATATATTAGGTAAGTATATAGTTAGCTGTTATGTGGTTGGTAGTCAATATTCATTTCCAAGTAAATAATATATCTTGAGTTTTATACGCGGTCACCTATTATACCTAAGCTCACCTACCGTACGCTAGTGTAAGTAGGCATTTCACCTTAGATCTACCAGCAGTAGTTCTCCAGAAGACTAGACTAGTTTAAAGAGTTACCGCTGTCCCTGAATGTTAAAGGCAACTACAGGGACACAGGTGAGTTTTACTCAGTAGGTATAAGTCTGACTATCTATAATTATCCACTAATACGCACTGCCAATACCCTCTCTTAGAGAGGAGGCCTGAGTCTCAACAGTGGGAACATTGGAAGGCCGATAAATGTAATGTATGTAATCGTTACTTATTGCTACTTAATGATGGCATTTGTACAAGGCCTAGAAGGATGCCCAAGTTTCACATCTTAGTTGTATATGGAGCTGCATAGGTAGGTACTCTCTCCTGGAGTCGAATTCTCTAAGAAAATAGTCTTGCGCATAACGCGAACGCAAGGCTGTTTTCATAAAGTAGTAAAATAGTTTCTTACACTTTAGCGAAGATTTGGATTTTGTCACTGTTGTTTTAGTCTAATAACATACGGCACCGCGCACCGCCGTGCTAGGCGGTGAAGCGGATCTCATGTCCTATTGGTCACTAATAAATCCGTCGATGCCTAATACACGTATACCGCCCGACCGCGCGGTCGAGCCGACGAAATTTCCTTGACAGTCACCCGTCTCCATGGCGGTGCGCGGTGCCGTGTGTTAATCGCCTAAGGCTATTTTCTTATATAATATCACTCTTGAATTAAAAAGAGTTTATAAATAACTTAACTCTGTAGGTGACCGTGGTAGGTGCTGGAAGCGATGTGGGCCGCATCGCCTGCTTGTTCTTGAAGCAGCAGAAAGTTGTCAAGGTGCTGGCGATGTACGATGAGTTCCCGCAGTCAGGAGTCCTCGGGGTAGCCAATGACATTGCGCACATCGACACCAGCTGTAAAGTTCTCGCTTTCCAGGGACGCATGTATCTCAAGGACGCTCTGCATGTAAGATTAAACAATACATTTCTAATTTTCGATTTAAAAGAGGCTTTACAAAACTGAATAAAATAAAAGGCAAATTTATTCGGTCTATCTGTATCTAAGTGCTTAGATGGAAGCAATGCCGTCTGCTCATGTTGTTGCAATGACGGCAAATTAGACGGCACGGTTGGCACAGTGGTTGAGCGATTGGCTGTTGTACTGCGTGTCACGGGTTCGATCCCCTCACGGATGACAGCTAACGCCCGAAACCAATAACCTATCTATCACATATTGGAGATTGAAAAACAAATGAAACAACAGAAAACATGTAAATTTTTGTATGGTATCATTTGTTTTTCAATCCAATAACCTATCTATCACATATTGGAGATTGAAAAACAAATGAAACAACAGAAAACATATAAATTTTTGTATGGTATCATTTGTTTTTCAATCTCCGATATGTGATAGATTGATTATATTATTAATTTCGGCCGTAAGTGTTCTGGGTCTGGTTGTCTTATGTATGTGAGTTTATATGATTGTGGAAGCACCAACGATACAAGAATAAAACGTTCAAAACAAATGGGTTAAAACAAATTTTAATTGTTAGTTGAGTAAACTTCGGAGTTAACGTATTAAGTGTTTATCAAATATAGAATGCGTTTTCGGAACCCTGCAGTTTCGGTCGTGCAGATGTTAGGTAAATGTTAATCCACAAAGCACGCTCGAGCAACGCACACATAAAAATCGCTTACACACACGATGTCTCGGACCATACGCGCTTGGGCTGTGCTCGGAAGAAACGGAAATCAGCGGCGTTGTAAACCAATCTCCAGTACTAACAGTTGTGTGTGGAGAAGGTTAATCTGTGGTGAATGATGTTTTTGTCCAGGAAGCAGACGTGGTCCTGATCTGCGGCGGCGCATACCTGCCCCCGCCGCACTGCTTCACCATGGACCGCGACCTGTTCTTCCAGAACATGCAGCATGTGCGCACGGCGTCGCTGGCCATCACGGAGTTCTGTCCCCAAGCCATCGTGGCGGTGCAGACGCCGCCGGTCGACTGCAACTATGCGTTGTGCGCTCATGTTAGTTTTTTTACCATGCATAGGCTCGCGTTTGACCACTATCTCACCTGGTGGTAAGCGATGATGTGACCGACAATGGAGCACGCTTGCCTAGAAGAAACCTATTCACTCTTGACTTAAAGATCCCCAAGTTGTAGCTATCAGGAAACACAGACTCTGGCAGGGTTATCATCTTCCGTCCTTCATCATTATTATCATCATCATTTAGGCTGTAAAACGTCCACTGTTGGATATAGGCTACCCTAGTGTTGCGACAATGTGTCTCGCATCCATCGAATTCCCCTTACCAGGTTACCATTAACATGCGTTTCATTTCTCCTCTTCACATGACCATACCAAGACAAATCATTTCCTTTCAACTGCTCATTCACCAGCCACTTTCTAACTTCCTCTAATATACTCATTACTCACTTTATCCATTCTCGTCACACCACACATCCATCCCAACATTCTCATCTCCGCTACATGCAATCTTTTTTCATCCGTCTTTTTCACAGCCCAATAATAATAGTATCAAACGTACTTTTTTAAATGGCAGACCCTAAAGCTGGCGCAAGTGTACGACAAGCGCCGGGTGTTGGGTGTGAACGCGGTGAACGCCATGCGGGCCAACCAGCTGTTCTGCAGCAAGGTCGGCAGCGACCCCTCAAAGGGCCACGTGCCGGTCGTCTGCGGCTGCGGGCGCTGCACCAGGGTCCCCGTGTTCTCCGCCGGGAAAGATGGCGGCGGTCTGGACACGTCTACTGTAAGTTAATGCTTAAATAAATGTATTCTTTAGCAATGTAAATTAATATTAAAAGAGGAAAGTATAGTACCTATATCAATATCACCATAGCGTCAGTTTGAAAAAATCAAATGAGCAACTGTGTCTTTTCATTCTTTAGTATACCTTATTGTAAATGTGTCCTATGCTATAAACAAACGATTTATTTATTAGTTTGGTGATGGTAGAAGTAACAGTTTGTTTTTAGTAGATTACCAATGCTGATCGGCACCATGTGCTTTGCTTTTTCCTTTTTTATGTTATTTCTACATTGTGTGTGTCTATTTGTGCCAAAACATTGTTTTTCTTTTTTTATGTATGCAATTTATATGCTAAGCCCCACAAAACCGTTGCAATGGCTTGACTGTGGGGTCGATGAGTCTCTCATCATCATTATCATCATCTCAGCTGAAAGATGTCCACTGCTGGACATAGGCTTCCCCCAATCGTCGCCACAGCGACCGGTCCTATGTCGACATACTTAAATGTTCCTATACTTCTTTCTTTCTTTCCTTGTCTAGTCGAACTGCCTGACTCGCCTGGTGCGCGAAGCAGATGACATGATCTGCCGGGTCAAGTGCAACAACGAGCAAGGACACCTCTCCATTGGGTTCTCTTCGGCTAGATTTGTCATCAACCTGATGAAAGGTAGATTCTTTTTACACTACTTGTTCTGCTGTTTATATATGATAATGCCCTTTCATATGACATAAAACCCTCACCTAAAGCAACTCATTCGGTCCCTAGGGATCTAATGTGTATGTATGTAAAGGCCCATTTTTTTGTACTAATAAAAAAATGGGATTGGGCGGGTCACATCAGCCGCATGCACACCGACCGCTTGGCCTTCAAAAAGTGGGCACCTGAGGATAGAAAACGCCGTCGAGATCAACCCGGGAAGAGATGGCGGTGTGACCTAGATGCCCACCGCACGAGCTGGTTCGAGAAAAAATATATTGGAAGAAGTTGGGTCAGGCCTTTGCCTAGCAGTGGGACAATATAGGCTGAATAATAATAAAAAAAATAGTTGTGTATATAGGCTGAATAATAATAAAAAAAATAGTTGTGTATCTGGTGTTCAGGACTATTCGAGACGCCGTCGTTCATCGACAGCGCGCTGGTGGAGCAAGGGGACCCGCAGAAGTGCTACGGCATGCAGTACTGCGCCACGCCTGTCAAGGTCGGCAGGGGAGGCATCGTGGAGTACCAGATCCCGAGCCTGAATGGCGCAGAGATGGAACTGTTGGAGCAGAGCAAGTGAGTTTTGTAAAAGTACAAAAAAACAATGCAAATTTTAAACTCTGAGACTAAATTGACACAGACAAATATCGAACTTACAATAATAATGATGCCGTTCTTTTGTGTTTTGACAAGTGTGACAGCCCTCGTAATGTCATTTTAGTCTCGGAGATTAAAAAACACACTTTACTTCTTATGAACTTACGGGTTTCGGCATTTTGGTTATGTTAGTTCTTCATCGAAGGATTGTTAGAAAGAATCACCGCAAACCCTGGATCTCAAAGGACGACAGAAAGAACTCAGATGGGTTTTAGTTTTTAAAAGCCTAGCAACTCTCTCTCGCTCCACCCATGTGCTAGAGAAGTTATTTGATGACTTTCCACACAAAGAAGCCTTGAATTTATTTGAGTAAAGCAATTTCCATAACAACTGGATGGATTTTGAAACAATATCCATAAAATACTGCACTACAATGAATAACATCGCGAAAGATAGTACGAACGTTAGTGGACTGGTTTCAAGTAGATCATACAGTTGTAATAAGATAATTTCTCAATAAAAACGTGACGGGACGTGTAGGGATTTTTCTTAGAGCTTCTCGCGACGCCTGTCGCGACTAGTAAATCTAAGATGGCGCTTTGCCTAATGTTGCCAACAGGAATATATTGCTGCGTATGGTAGATTTTATGCACTTTCCGAATATACCCATTTTCGGAATAGCCCCAATGCACTTCACTTATTTATTTTAGTATCTAAAGACTGCTTTGGATATATGTCCGCTGCCTGCTGTCTTTAAGGCGTTTGGTTGAGGTTTTGTGCGCTCTTTCTTCTTCTTTTTGCTGCCCTTATTCCGTCGGTGTAGGCGCCACATGTTTTTTTTTCTGACCTGCCATTCTGTCTTGTCATCTGTCATAACATCACAAACTCCCTTTTTTCATATCAGTTCTCACATAGTCCATCCATCGTTTCTTTGGCTTCCCTCTTCCTCTCCATCCACTTTTTATATAGCAAAAAACCGGGTGCGGGTAGGACAGGGTTCAGAGAGCCGACCGCTACAAAACTTGACTGGTACCTACCTACTACCACAATAGCCCAGGCAAACCCTGTAGTCCTCGTGAACACAGTCGTTAGCATAATAGTGTCAATACATAATAGTGTGAGAAGGATCTATTTGACAATTAATCTAGGTGCTTTCGATATTATATTATTTTTCTATATAAAACATAACTTCACTTATTGCAAGTACTTAGAGATCGGTACAGGGGCTGCCTTATGTTTCAAATGAAGTTCCCCAAAAGTAAGAAAAAAATCTGGCGCAGTTCTAAATTTTCTAGCACTCTTTACATATTATTATTCTATTGGATCTGATGATTTTCTAAGAGAGCAATCACGCAATTCCTGCTTCGCAAAATATTTTTTTTTTATTATTTTGCATAAGTGTTTGACCATATCTCAGCTGATGGTAAATGGTGACCTAGAAGTAACCTATTCACTCTTCTCTTCTTAAGTTATAGCTATTAGGAAACACATACTCCGGTAGAGAATCCTACTCCTGAGCTTTACGCACAATAAATGTGTTAAACGGAACGGAGATCTTAGCTAGCTTTCGCACCAGGACCGACAGGAAAGACTTTTCCGTCTCCGTGTTCTGTAACAATTTATGCCACATTCTGTACAAACACATCTACCAAAATAACACAAAATTATTTTGTTACTAGATGTGACTTTGAAGACATGTTGAACCTGGGCAGGTGCTACGCTCTCGGTGACGATTACAGCCTGCACCCTTGCAAGTACTACTACCCGGACTGGTTGAATAAACCGTGCAAAGTGTGCAAGCCTTGTGAGCATACCGCTAGGAGCTGCTAAGGAAGCTGGATCATGAAACAGTCTTTGACTTGTTTCCAAGAGTGCGAAGTGCCATGGGCGTACCCAGGATTTACTCTGTTGCAATGGTTGATCTCGTCTTAGCCTGTCGTGGCCTCAAGGCGGTCTTTCGTCCCGGTACGAAACTCTTTCGGTTAATATCAAATGAAATAGCGAACCAAGCAAACTCTGAAATTCTCTCTACTCTATATCTCACCAATTTTAGAGGTTTTTTTCTTACCTTTCATACTTTTAAAGAAAAGTGAGAATGCAAGGCATAAGTGAGCTTGAAAATGTGTGCGCCCAATGGAACTGGCAGACTTTAGAAAAAAAAAAAATGTTTGGTATGAAGCAGGGTGTAACTTGCCCCAAGTAGCTCCATTTGCCCCATCCTGGGTATGCCCATGCCAAGTGCAATTAAAGTATATGGTTTACTGGTCGGATTATGGTTGGTGCGTTGCTGCTGCGAAGTTTGTCAACCGTAGCTCTACTCTTTTACTTTTATAGTTAGATAGGATAGGACCGCAATCCAGACGAAAATAACGCTTATTGCAAAACTTAATAACGCTGTAATAAAAGAATACGTACTTTTGTTTAAATGATGCTTGGTACAATATAAAAGCACTGTATTGCTGTTTTATGACACTATGAATTTGAACATTTTTCTTTCTGAGTTACCTAACTAACTAGCCAAATCCGATGTATACAACTTTTTATTGTTACCATTTTGATATATCAGGCTCATTTTTACTATTGTTAATATTCAGGTTTAGTTAGAGAGTTGTCATTTTGTATGGGATAGTCTTTAAGACCACTACCACTTTAACACCTAGGTAATGTATGAATTTTACGAGAATCTGTAGGTTTTTATGCCAAAAAATATTATGAATAACATCAAAGTTCCAACATAAATTGTTGGTCCACAAAAATTATATTGATATTTTTTGGTAACCAAAAAATTGACCCCCAAATTTACTATCTTTGATTGATTAAATTTTGGAAGAATATACTTTAGGCCACGCTTTTTTTTTCGAGGCTGGAAAACATCATAAGGCTTCTTCCGTCCCATGGTGGAGTGGGAAGGCGTGTTATACTTTTACCGAGTGAAAACGTACCTGTGACCTCCAGTACGGTAATTTTTTTAAAAATTACCTCGGCCTTAGCGGGCATCGGTCCTACGGGGCCTCTACGGTTTTGCTGATATCTCTTAAGGTAGCCTTTCGAAGCGAGCGTCTATAGCGTCAGTGGCGCCGCGACTATGACGCCGCGACAGAGCGGCAGATAGATGTCCTATGCAAATGTATGAAATTGTAGGAAACGACATTCGAGCCCAGCGACACTAACGCGGCGTCAATGACGTCACACTGACGCTGTAACCGCGTTGTCAGACGCCCGCGTCAGTCGCTTGGTCGCGCTTGCAGTGTCACTGTATTTTGAGGTTACTTTTTAACAAAAGTAAAATATCATCATCTTTTTCCTCTTCTAGCAAAACAAATTGTAAATCCATAATGTTTTATGATAAGACTGCTTTAAAGATCAATCCGGTCGGGTCCGCGCGCGGCAAAACTGTGATGCGACTGTGCGTCTGTCGTCGGTATCCAAAGTCACAAAAGCGTCTCTGTCGCGGCGTCAGTGACGCTATAGACGCTGCGTCTGTGACGCTTAGTTCGAAAGGCTACCTTTACACTATGCACCGTCAACGACACGGGCATGGCCCTTACTGGACAGCCGGACAGTGAGCTATCCATTACTCGTTGTGGTTGGAAATAACCCTGCGACTTCCGAAGTCTAAGGCGTTACCTATGGGAGCGGCTGGGGCGAGAGAATGTCCGTTCGCTCACGATTGCGACCATCGACTTTGCACGCATGACTGCTTCGCAGAAAGAGGTGGCCGCTTTCCATTCCTTCTTGCTCCGGTCCTGAAACGGCCTGAAATCGGGCCGGGCGCGAGAGGTTTTTGCCTCCAAGATCGCTTCCACGAGGACACTTCGGTGCTCTACCCAAGCGGGTTAGACTTATGCTCCTCCAAGTGGTCCGTACAATGATGAGACCCGACCGTTTACGCCCAGGAACCTTCCGATCTGGTCATGTCCGGTGAGGGCCAGTGTCAGGCGGAAGGCGAGGACGCCGTGGCGCCTTCTAGCCACTTTACAAAGAAGGGCCTTAACGCTCCGATTGTGGCGTGCCTAACTATATCATATATGACGATATAGTTCTACTCGTACTATTTTATGATCTTTTCAAAACACATATATATATATGTACATAATTATATACACGTATTGTACGTGTGTTTGTTACCTAACTTCTTTTAAACGGCTTGACAGAGATTTGAATGAGTTTTTTGTGTGTATTTTTTTTATTGGCTTCCTGGTTGTCTTGACAATGGTCCTATAAGGGTTCTGGATTTTTTCCTTTTGTGGTACGGAACCCTAAAATCGATCTAAAGTTTCTAGAAAGCTAAATTGGAAATTCTAATGATCTCAAATTATTTTTTCAAGTACTAGTCGAGTAAGATTTGGTAGATGTTGTTATACAAAATTGGTAACCCTGAAAATGTAATTAAGATAATACCTATATCACACGTCATTTTTGTTTAAAGAAAATATATATTCTCAATATAAAGTTGTACAGATCTGTCTTGGCTACTGAGTTTAATTTTACCAACCAAAATTCGTGGTGAAACAAACTAAGCAACACTTTTTGTGAGAAACTTGATAATTGTTGCTTAATTTGTTCTTTTATTAGTTTTTCTACCTCTCAGTGTTATAAAAATAGAAAAAATAAGTAAAAAATGTGAAAAAAAATTGTAAACAATAAACACTTTTATTTCATGTGGAAAAATCTATACACGAAAATATTTTTACAAAAAACTTTTGTGTGAAAATGTTTTTAGGTACCTATATATTTTTTTGTGTTATATAAACTGGGCAAGTGTGAGTCGGGTTCGTTGTATATGCTATACAAACTAACTTATGTAAATAGTTAAATTCCCAATTCGGGTTTTGGGTACGTACAGGACGTACTTAACGGATTTTTTCCTTAACAATTTTTTCAAATCATTAAGGGACTGCAGACCTGAGTATGGTTTTAACTCGATACCTGCACGCGTTCCAAAACCCTTCACGCGGTCCAAGATCCTCCTATAAGGGTTCCGTTTTTTCTCTTTGAGGTACGGGGCCCTAAAAAGACACATTGCTCTCAGAACAAACGAGCGATGGGGCCAAAAGGTTTTGCCACTGCATACCGGAAGGCGCAAGCGTTGGAGGGTTTCCACAAGAGGGACCCGTGAGGGTTGCGTGAATCTGATGGATGCGAAACGCACAGGACCGTTCGATGTGGCGACACTTGGGGGGCTATATCCAGCATTAGACGTCTTCTTATTGAAGTTATGATGATAAATTACACGGCTGCCAAGTAAAAGGAGTATAATTACCTGCAATTTTACTAATCTATACAGGGTGTAAAAAGACCGATCACAAAGCCGATAACTACACATTCTGTACATGTAATTAAGCAACTTTGACCAAAAATTATTGCTGGGAAAAAACTTTTTTTTTTCATCTTTAAAAATTAATTAATTACTAATAACTTTTATCAGCTGAGCGTTCGGCCGCTCGCGCTTGGTCGTTGAACCGACCGCACGCTTGTGTGTGTGAGGCGCTCGTTGTGTTTAGTTTTCGTTACATTTTTCTAACTTCTAATGCGTAATATGTTATGAAAAATTGATAATTTTGATAATGTTTGTTCAAAAGAAAGTTTACTAATGATACTTGGAATACGATTTTGAAAAAAAAAGGAAAAAAAAATGTTGAGTTTGACCTTCAATATCTCCAGAACCAGTGAATTCCCAGGTATGTCCTAGAAGAAAAAAAGTATCCCAGTGATGTGTAAAATATGGGGTTTTTTTAGAATAAGGGTCTTTTTACACCCTTTATAGGTAGTATAATTATAAAAGGAGAAACTGACTGACTGGCATATCGACGCACAGCCGAAACCGCTGGGTGTCATCATCTGCCTAGCCTTTTCCCAACTATATTGGGGTTAGGGTGGCATGGCGACTGCGACTGTCGCAACCTGTGCTGGGCACGCCGTCATTGAGGCGGTTAGGCCCCTCTTTGAGGAGTGGTTGGAAAGAGGTCACGGCGTCCTCTCTTTCCGTGTGACGCAGGTCCTCACCGGACACGGTAAGTTCGGGAGGTTCCTGCATCGAATCAAGCAGGAGAGGACGCCCGGGTGTCGCCACTGTGTGGACCGCCCGGAGGACACGGTGGAGCACACGGTAGAAGTGTGCCCCGCTTGGGCGGAGCACCGCCGTGTCCTCGTGGAGACTATCGGGAGCGGCGACCTCTCGCGCCGGGCCCTGGTTCAGGCCATGGTCCGGAGCGAGGAGGGTTGGCATGCGGTCGCCTCCTTCTGCGAAGCAGTGATGCTCGTGAAGGAGGCTGCTGACCGCGAGCGCGTGAGGGAACGGTCCTCACGCCGCCGCCGCCGAGATCCCGATCCCGATTTCCGACCACCGTAGGCGCGGGTTCGCGGACGGCGAGCACTGGGTAGCTCGCTGTCCGGCAGTCTGGAAATAATCTGGACCGAGCCCAGTCGTCAACGGCGCGTTCTGTTCCACGCGCGCCTCAAGGAGATGTCAGCAAACTGTAGGGGCCCGGCAGGGCCGAAGCCTCTGGGGGGAACATGTGGTATTCCTAACGGTTGATACCGAGTCCCCCCCAGAACGAAGGCAACGAAGGAACGGGGTAGGGGTTTAGTCAGTAAGAGTCTGACACGCCCTCCCGCTCCGCCCAAGAGCGGGGGAAGTCATTCTGATGATTCCCCTACCATAAAAAAAAAAAAAAAACTATATTGGGGTCGGCTTCCAGTCAAGCCGGATTTAGCTGAATACCAGTATTTTACGAGGAGCGGCTGCCTACCAGACCTCCACAACCCATTAACTGGGGTAACACGGTACTTCATGGCAAGACTGGAGTCAGATTTACTGGCTTTTGACTATCCGTAACGACTGCCAAAGATCTCCAAATGACAGCCGGGACCAACGGCTTAACGTGCTTTCCGAGGCACGGAGGAAACTCGTTATGTTAAGATGGTCAGCCATCCACAGACCAACCTAGGGTGGAAACCGCTGGGTGTAGGAGCGTGAAATATTGCAGAAGGTGTCCTTTTATGACGTAGGTGGACACTTTTCCAAATTAAAGCTAAGTACTTTGAACCCAAGGTTCCCCCTAAAATCCTTCTTTTACGCGGGTGAAATTGGCACAAACTAGTTTCTGATGAATTGAAAAGTGGAATTCCCTGTCGGGGTCTGTGTTTTCTGATAGTTACAACCTAGGGGTTTCTAAGTCAAGAGTGAATAGGTTACATCTAGGCAAACGTGCTCCATCATCATCCAAATCATCGCTTACCATCAGTTGAGATGGCGGTCAAGCGCGAGCCTATCAATAATAATAAAAAAAATTACAATATCTAAGTTAACCTATCAATACCCGCGAAACGAGACACAATAGTAAGACAATAACAGCGCGGTCCTATGAGACCGGTCGGGGATTCATGAATTAATAAAAACTGGCTAGCGGCGACTTGCACTTACGCCACCCCCAGCCTTGTCCCTGTACAGCTCTGTCATAGGCCTCGCATCCTGGAAAGATCCTGGAAAGCACAGGTGGTAGTGCAGGATGGACAGTTTTGCCAAATACTGATCAGAAGAAGTTTAACATGAATGCATCAACACGAAAAGAAGAAGAAGAAGTTTTGTCCCTCATGAACTAAGTTCAATAACGTTACTGTTAATCTCCACAGGTAGTTAGAACAAGATACACTTACTAGAGTGCATCTTATGAAAGTGCGACCTGGAGTTTTTTTTTTAATTTAACCTATCAATACCCGCGAAACGAGACACAATAGTTAAACAATAACAGCGCGGCCCAATAGGACCGTTCGGGGATTCATGAATTAATTCATTATGAGACCGCGCTGTTATTGTTTTACTATTGTGTTTCGTTTTGTGGGTATGTGATAGGTTAATTGGCTACGTTATTCAGCCGCAATTGTAGGAAATAAAAAAAATGTGAAGTGTCAAGACATGATTCTCCTACTAGTTAGTAATACCACATACAACATTTTTGGACTTAACCTCTTTTTCTCACGTCGCGCTTTAATTAGACGGACTATAGTAGTTTATATGAGTATATGAAAAACAGTGTCTTTAAGTCGCGGGCGGTTAGTTGAATTCCGAACTAAACGAATTTTGCCAAGTTTTAGTCTCGAACGGTAGTGAGGGTAAAATCGAGTATCGTTTGTTTTTATACCCTAAGACTAAATTGACACAGGTAATGTCAAGCTTGCTATAGGAATGATGCCAGTTTTTTTGTGTTGTAAAGACCTTTTAGCCTCAGTTATAAGAGCATGTCCCGCCGTTTCGCATCATTCGCAGAATCTGAAAAGAAACATTAGGACATCAATAAGAAAATAATGCATAATTAATACTTTAGAACCTTCGGTGTCTTCAAGGCTAGAGTGTATAGGCTCTTAATAAACTAGTGCGCCTCACCATCAACGATTGCATCACTGCTTACCGTCTGGTGGATTCGCAGTCAAGCATTAGATCATCGTCATCTCAGCCGAAAGACGTCCACTGCTGGACATAGGCCTCCCCCAAGCGTCACCACAGCGACCGGTCCTGCGCGTCTCGCATCCATCGGATTCCCGCGACCCTCGCCAGGTCGTCGGTCCACCTTGTGGGAGGCCTTCCGACGCTGCGTCGTCCGATTAGTTTATAATAATTAAAAAAAGCCTATTGTTACATGAAGTATCATGTGATCGATAGATTAATAGTTAGGTAAAGTATGGATCTATCGATAACTCACGCCCGTTTTCAATAACCTACCGTAGTTTATATCTGTAAACTGCTGACAGCTGTCCCCGATAAACAATATGATTCTATCTATCAATCCACAACCCTTGGTAGGAAATGCTATCCGTCGGTAGGTTATAGGAAAGCAAGTAAGGGCAAAAGGATAGATTTGTTTATCTTTAGTAGCTGCAACTGTAGATAGATAGCTTATTGAAAACTGGCGATAATGGACATACTCCTATCTTCCCCCCCTCTTCTTCCTTTTCTTCTTTCCCTTTCGTACTCCCCTTTATTTTACTTTATATACATAAATATTTAGATACATAATGTAATACATATTATACTAAATATATATGCTTGTATGTTTATTTAACCTATCAATACCCGCGAAACGAGACACAATAGTAAAACAATAACAGCGCGGTCCAATGAGACCGGTCCGGGATTCATGAATTAAGTTACATATATTTGAACCCTTGTTTTCTTAATATTAATATCTTTTTTTATGTACCTGCCCTGTTTTTTCTATACCACCCTAGTTTGACTGGTGCCTTATTAAGTCCGCCTGTGTACCTTTATGTTGCACGAAGTATTAATAAATAAAAATATTATTTTTTGTTACTAGAACCTTTATGTTGCACGAAGTCATCATCATCATCTGCCTAGCCTTTTCCCAACTATATTGGGGTCGGCTTCCAGTCAAATCGGATTTAGCTGAATACCAGTATTTTACGAGGAGCGGCTGCCTACCAGACCTCCACAACCCATTAACTGGGGTAACACGGTACTTCATGGCAAGACTGGAGTCAGATTTACTGGCTTCTGACTATCCGTAACGACTGCCAAAGATTTACAAATGACAGCCGGGACCAACGGCTTAACGTGCTTTCCGAGGCACGGAGGAAACTTGTTATGTTAAGATGGTCACCCATCCACAGACCAACCTAGGCAAGCGTTGCTTAACCTTGAAGATCGACCCGTGCGGCTGTTATTATCTAGCCACGAGCTCCTCAATATGTTTATGTTGCACGAAGTGTTAATAAATAAACATATTCGGTTTTGTTACTATAGTCCGTCTAATGAAAGCGCGACCTGAGAAAAAGAGGTTAAATCCAAAAAAAATGTATATGGTATTACTAAATAGTAGGAGAATCATGTCCTGACACTTCACATTTTTTTTATTTCCTACAATTGCGGCTGAATAACGTTGCCAATTAAATTTAAAAAAAAAAACTTCAGGTCGCGCTTTCGTTAGACGCACTTACACCTTTATGTTGCATGAAGTAATAAATGAACATATTCTTTTTTGTTACTAGATGTGACTTGGAAGACATGTTGAACCTGGGAACGTGCTTCGGTCTCGGTGACGAGTACCTCATGCACCCTTGCAAGTTCTTCCCCGCACCTTGGTGCTTCCCGGAGGAGTGTAAAGTGTGCAGGCCTTGCGGAGAGAGTGCTAGGATCTAGGGACAATGCACAAGGGAAGACAATATAACTCGGTCACATTAACTTAAGTGGGAAGCGTCAGGGTAGCCCGCGAAATTCAATATTTTTTTATGTTTCTTGCAATTTGCAGGTCAGTGGTAGTTTGTAGGAAGTTAAAAATATATTTTGCTACTGTAAAACGTAACTAGTTGCATAGTTATAACCATAAAAATCATCCATACATCCCTCGTAGTTCATATAAGTCGAGGAATGATTTTCAAGGTCAAAAACATTCCTAGACCTAGGTAAGTAAGCTGGGAGGCTTGTATTGACGATTTTTATTTTTTTTTGCAAAAATCGTAAGAAAATTTTAATTTCGCGGGCTATTCTGACGCTTTCACCTTAACATGAAAAAGTTTTTACTGAACTTCTATTTCAGTTGGATAATAAACATTACCTATCCAAAGAAATAGGGTTATAAACTATTCGAGCTTGCTCCGCCTGTTGTTCCATACTAAATGCTTTAATTCTCGATCTTTTCTGTTTAGAAAGGCTGAAAAATCTTAGTTGGTATTGTAGGTATTGTCATAATAGTCGGTATTGTATTGTATTGGACGCGTTTCTTTGTATTTATTAATATTTTGTATGAGTTAAGTGCAATCAAAACATGGCTTACCTTAGATGCTGGAACCAACGAAGTTGGAGCCAAAATATTGCAACATAATGTCAGGGTTGCTTTGATAGTTTTTTTTATATATATTTAGATGCTGCTGAAATACAAAAGCAGTGCATTATTGTATTACAATGTAAATTTGAAGGGTTGATTGAAAATTGTGATTTTATAAATTTTAAACTTTTTACCGATGATTATATGTGATTTTAAAACTTGATGAAATATTTCATTACTGGTAAAAGTCTAAAAATTTGTGACATAATTGTTATTTACAACCTTTGCCACAACATTCACTTGAAAAATGGTAAGGGTCAGCTCACACGGAGACGCGACGCGACGCGACGCTGCACATTTTAAAAGAGTGACTCAAAATAGAACTTGCTTGAATCGTTGTGCTGTGTCTGTCTCGAATGAATGTTTTTCTATTCTTCTTTCTATTCTAACTTTATTTACTACACGAAAAGATACACATTTCATTGTTAGAATTTAGAATACGTTGCTTCATGCAGCGCTGCGCCTCGTGACGCCGCGCGGCGTCTCGCTGCACAGCGGAATGTTTTACATTCGCCACCGTCGTTTTGCCAACAATTTTACTATGTGCCTCGTAACGTTGCGATGCGTATCGCGGCGGCGCACAGTAGATCGACGCCATACAAGCGTTGGGACATAGGCTATTTAAATATCCAAATGTCAATTTTTGAAAAACGAGTTATGCCGTCGTATTTGTCTTCTTATTACCTGTTAAAAATGTTACTAGTATTTTCCGATTGGACTCTTACATCGAGAGCTATAGCGCAAAATGTGATTTATTTGTATGGGAAGTGACTTAAAAACTGATGTATCTCGAGATTCCCTTCGCCTTTCGACTTGATTTTTTTATATGGTAATAAGACATATATTTACCACATTTTCTTCAAACAAACATGGTGCGACAAATGTGCCCGTTTTGAGATACAAGTATTGACCGATTTTTGTAATATCATCCACATATAAGTTATCACTTTCACATATTTTATCTCTAAATCTCACTTCAGTGGTGACTCACTGATATGGTCAGGCCATAACTCGTCGATGCAACGATAACAGATTACGGGTAAATATTTTATTACCCTCTTAATCTCTGGGCAGGATTGTGCTAATGAGGCTTAATACATATTGGTTAACTAAAATTAAATAAAATAAAAGGAGTCGTTTTTTATGAAAAACCAAAAAAATATTTTATTGTCACGCTTAGTTACCAAAAAAATTACAAATAATAAAAAATGTAAAAACATCAAAATATACATATAGGTACCTACATCTCTATTACTTACTAAGATGTTTATTGAAGTACTTAACTACAATTTACTAATAACTGACTATTTTATAATGATAAAGTAAGGACAAAAATTAAAATTGGTTGACACTAATATTTAGATATGATACAAACAGTAAAACCAAATATTCAATATAACAAACAAAACAAAGAACAGCATCATAAAAATCAATAGTCAAAAAGAAAGTGTTAATCACAGAAAATATCATCATCAGATTCTATTTCAGATTCTTCAGAATCGCTATCAGGTATTAAATTCATAACGTCACAAAATTCTACTTGATTTTCTTCTGTGACTATCATTTCATAAACTTCTTTAAACATTTAGAGATAAAATATGTGAAAGTGATAACTTATATGTGGATGATATTACAAAAATCGGTCAATACTTGTATCTCAAAACGGGCACATTTGTCGCACCATGTTTGTTTGAAGAAAATGTGGTAAATACATTGACATATATATTACTAGCGTAAGGACCAGGCCAACCGCGCGACTAAATGGCACTAGCGCACTGGCCCTAAAATAGCAGTTTAGGGCCAACGTGACTCATTTGACAGTGGTCCGTGTGCGGGAGTCAACGAGTATTTTGCTTGTCATAAAAATGCCTAGTTGTGTGGTAAAAGGTTGCAAAAAATATGATACAAAGGTTAAAAAGGAACATGGAATATCGTATCATCGATAAGTAACCTTACATTAATTTTGTTACTACTAAGTTATTAAATAATCTAATTTTAAAGCGTTAAATATTTTACTACCGAATTTCACAATGGCGGCCATTGTGTGGCCTACTGGACCATCGAAGTGCACGAAGTAAACTTGTACCGACGTAATTTTTATTATTTATTTCATTGTTGTCTTAAGTGCTTGTAATTTTGAGTTTTGGTACCAATATAATTTGTTTTATATTTAATAAGGGTAAAAAAAAGATTTAAAACAATTAAAAGCTTAGAAACGATACCTAATTGAAACTGAAAATTTTATTTTTAAAATATTTTTAAATGTATTTTTCATTTTCTTCTATTATACCTACTATTTTCACCCGCGACTACTTCCGTGTGAATATAATATATGTTCCTATCCACAAAAACTTTAGCAAAGTTTGTAGGAAAAAGCACTTTTACTGTTTTAAACTTGCTCTCTGTTGGTCAACCGGCCACATTAAATCATAGATTGTATCTTGTTTGAGCCATCATTAAGAAATATATTTAAAATGCCAGAATGCATCACGAGTTTATCACGGAAAACACGGGGAGAGGAAATGAGAGACAAAAATTTAAAAAGAGAGTTTTATTCAAAGGACAGTAATTTTGCTGTTTTTCACATGCATACATACATATGCAAACTATTTCGTATTTTATAATATCTTTTAAATATTCTAATACCTACCTACCTAATTAATATAATATTAAGTTAATTACAATTTTAAATAAAGCTGATTGAGACTCACTAAATTTGTTTTAATTACGAAAAAAATGCTTACGCTCTAACAAGGTTACGTCGAAAACTTGTGCGATGCGACTGTCACGTAGTTCGAATGAATTATTACAGATGTCGCTATTTTTGCTTGTAGTATAAAGGTTTTTATGAAATGTTCAGTTGGGCGCATCCTTCCTTTTGAAATCATTGGGTAAATATATGTCTTATTACCATATAAAAAAATCAAGTCGAAAGGCGAAGGGAATCTCGAGATACATCAGTTTTTAAGTCACTTCCCATACAAATAAATCACATTTTGCGCTATAGCTCTCGATGTAAGAGTCCAATCGGAAAATGCTAGTAACATTTTTAACAGCTAATAAGAAGACAAATACGACGGCACAACTCGTTTTTCAAAAATTGACATTTGGATATTTAAATAGCCTATGTTCCAACGCTTGTATGGCGTCGATCTACTGTGCGGCGCGCGAAATCACTGGCCTCTTCCTGCATCGTCGCGTCGCGTCGCGTCTCGGTGTGAACTGACACTTGGAAGGGTCGAATTTCCCTCAGAGATACTTGTGACAATAAGTTATGACTAAAGTAGATATTATGTTTCTGAAATAAAGTTAACACCTATTTATTTATATACAATTTATTATACACCAAGATTAGAATTCATAAAAGGAATTCTTATAATAAAAAAAACAATAGGAATTATTACACTGGGCGATTTCTTCCATGCAACCTGGAATGGACAGAGATGGCCTGGACACAAAATGGGGTTGCACTTGGCGCAAATATAAAAGTAGACCAAAAAATAAATAGGTACTGAATACTAAAACAGATAAGTACATATATACCTACATACATACAAAATATACATAGGTAAGAGAATAATAATAATAACGTGTCAGACTTTTACTGACTAAATCCCACTCCATTCCTTCTTTGCCTTCGTTCTAGGGTCCCGGGTTTTTCGGAAGTCCACACATGACCCCAGAGGCTTCGACCCCGTGCCCCTACAATGTATTTACCTTCACAAGCAATCTACAAAAAATTGCATCATATTATTTATTTATTATATGCTTCATCATAATTTTCTAAGACTCCTGAGATACACGAGTCGCGTCAAATCCCCTTGACGTAGGTACTCGGCACAAATACTTAAGACCTAGGTAAGCATGTGTTTCCCGCACGTTTTCGACAACATGGTTCTATTATGAAGCACACCCCCCACGTTACAAACTCACGTGCACTGGCGTAGCTACCAAAGGACTGGGTGGTGCAGCGCCCCGGGGCCCCTAAGCTCGAGCCCCCGAGCTTAAGAGTTTACAAAACCTGATTTAAAAAAATCTCATTGAACTAGCGAAATATTCTTCCTCTATGGTAATCTAGTAAAATAGAATAGAATACAAATACCTTTATTCGGAATACACATTACCCGTTATGTCATATCCTACGCGAAAGAACAACAGTAGAATAAACTGATACAGAATGCATAATACTACTTTAATCACTTTTTACTAAAATAGGTTGCAATACTACTTTAATAGTAGCAACTCATTTCAGTAAGTAGAAGTCTAACTTTCTCTTCTGCTGCACTCAGAGCAGGACAATTTCTTTAATAATAAGTCAACAGTGAACAGGTTACTTCTAGACAAGCGCGCTCCATCGTCGACCACATCGTCGCTTTCCATCAGGAGAGATACCGGTCAAGTGCAAATGTATCAAAGAAAAAAAAATCCACATAAAAAAGGGGCCCCAGATTTGTTTTGCTCCAGGGCCGTTGTTGTGAGCTACGCCACTGCTCACGTGCAATGAAACGCTGTCCGCACAAGTTTTCCAGCACGAGTGTCTAGATGCGTCCACCTCAAACGTTTTTACTACACGTGGTTGTCGGCAATGTAAGGCTTCCTTATGGAATTAGATGCGAACTGGAAGTGTTATGAGCGTGCTTTGTACTGTTTGTAGGAATATGCTGGCGTGGTATGCAAAAGAAACTGTTTTTTGTGGAATGTCATGAGATACAGCGCGAAATCTCTGTCAGCATTCGGCAATTTCGGCATTTGCTCAAATATTTCACAAAAGTTGTTCCAGGAAATCCGTGTTTTTTTAAAAACCTATGAACATTGGGAAGAAAATCGTAAAAAAAATCGTTTGGGCAAAGTTCACTTCAAAATAGCAGATGTTCAACGGTCTTTGCTGGATTACTATTTACAAATTTATGATTTGATTCCAACAGAAACTAAGGTAATTTCCACAAAAAATCTGTTTCCGAAATTTCTGGAGAAAGATATGAAATAACGCTATTAGTACATAAGAGCAGTTCTATGGAAATGTATTTAGGGTTGGCCGCTTTTAAGAGCATTTATAAGAAAACCATCCAGTTTTCAATAAAAAGTATATCTTTGGTGGCACATTTAAGAGTTAAAAAGCCAGTGGAAACGCACGATTTCATCATCTTTCACCTGTAGGCGTGCGAGGGGCACGTTGTTCGTCGTGTGCTCTCTGATCTTTTACACGAACAAGGCATTATACTATTTATACCATTAGGTATTAATTGTTTTGGAGTAGCTTAAATATAAAGGACGTATTTTAATTCAGTGGTCATGTTGCAATGGGTGAAAAAAATTACCACTTTACACTGAAAATACGTTTTAGGGGGTGTTAAAGTTAAAGAAAACATATTGGCGAATGAAGTCAGTAAATACTAGACAATTATTAAAAGAAAGTAGTTTTGTGAGTTCTTGAAATAATAAACAATGCCTATGCCTACGAGTGCAAACCGATTACCTACACAGTTTTTTTTTTATCTTTGGTGCAGACCAAATTATCAGCGCATGTAATTTTGGAATGTTATTTTTTTCTGTATCGACACCTTTGCACTTGATAACCCAATAAGTGCAGATTGTAATAAAAAAACAAAAACAAAAGTCTACTTTGATTACGAAAGTTCTCAGTGCGGAAGGCTTACAGTGAATATTGTGGGTCACCCTAGTTTTACCAAAAAAATATTACAAAGGATCTGTTCCCAAACAATTTTCCGTAGAAGTTATTCATTTGTCGTTTCAAACAATAAATTCTTGATTTTTGTCTTAATATTTTTTTCATAACAAATCATGTGACTAATGCCCGTTTTCAATAAGCTATCTATCTCCGGTTTTGGCATACTGGAGACAGTAAAACAAAAGATCCAATACAAAAATTTGACATGTTTCTATTGTTTCATTTGTTTTTCTATCTCCGATATATGATAGATAGCTTATTGAAAACGGGCGTAAATGTTTATTGTCTTAAGTTTGTTTGCCGTAATAAATAATTTGGTTAAAGACCAAATGACATTATTCTAGAAAATATTCTGATGAAAATGTTTATACTAAAATCTTTCCAAATATTGCATTGGTATAAAAAAGGTTGCTAAAATTGGTTTGGGAAGTGAAATATTTTCAAAAAAAAATCAGCAAAACTACAGGCTCCCGAATATTGTATACTGGGGCCTGACCATGACTTGTTAAAATGACAGGCGTGCGAGCGAGACAGAGGTATGGGGGGGCTGTACACTATACACCTTATAGAGCTCCATCCCTTTACAATTCAGTATAGGTCATCAAAAGGATCGCGTTCTTAACGCTAACGCTTTTGATGATGATACTCGTGGTAGGGCTTCTGATGTAAGTTAAGAATTAAAGGCCTATTGCACCGCTTGATTTTACGAACGGTCTTAGTCTACGGGTAAGACGGTCTTACTTTTACGTAGACTCAACGACGTAGACCGGTCGTAAAAACGGATGGTGTAATAGGCCTTTTAATTAACATTTCCCAAACAGCGGCAAGCAGGTAAAAAAACTTTGTAGTCTTATTTATCCGGGTACTTATATTATTTAGATGGACTTAATTGCTTCGGCTTAGGTGGGATTTGAGGCCTAAATGTAGGTTGCACAACTTATAATCGTCTTAATTCAAAATAAGACATTTGCATTAAAATTATCTGATAATGAGGCATTCCGTCTATGCTAATGTATTCATTATCATCTTTTTGCCCTTGTTCCGTGTAACTAGGGGTCGGTGCATTACGTTTTTTCTTTTCTATACTAATATTAAAAAGAGGTAAAATTTGTAGGTTTGTAAGTTTGTATGTAGGTGGTAATCTCTGGAACTACTGGTCCGATTTGAAAAAATCTTTCAGTGTTAGATAGCCCATTTATAGAGGAATGCTATAGGCTATATACCATCACGCTACGGCCCACGGGAGCGGAGCAGTAACGAAAAATGCGGGTGAAACCGCAGGGGACAGCTAGTATTTTATAATGTCAGCTGTCACACTATCATTAAATGCCTCTTATATATCCCACCTCACACAATCCATTCATCTTTTCTTTGGCTTTTTCCTACTCTATCCATGCACATGTACGAGTATACTCGTTACTCTTTTAGTACTCGTAGCATAATTATGCGTCATCCCTTTTCTTCGCACACATCAAAACAAATGATTCCCTTTCAACTTTTCAGACACTTGTGCCACTTAGAAATGTTGGCTAATATACTCATTTCTAACTTTACTAGTCTCGTAACTCCACACATCTATCTCAACATTCTCATTCGCTCTTACCGCGATTCTTGATACTAAATACCTGAGCGAAAATCGCGCGAAATGCAGGTACCTCTACCCACAGCGGCAGCGAATATCGCTCAGGTTTGAATAGGCCTTCAGAAACTTGACTTTGCCAGCCAAGCGTCCAGTCTTATCACAGAATTGTGAGATCTGTGCTAATGTATTACACGTGTCCGTGATAAAAGGCCAATGCACTTTATGCGCAGATACTCGTAACATTATTTTGGCATTGCTATGCAGTGATAAGTATCCTATGACAAATTCAAATAACCTTAATTGTACAGATACTGATTAAGATATTGATTAATTACTCAGATACCCGTGAAACGAGACACAATAGTAAAACAATAACAGCGCGGTCTCATAGGACCGGTTGGGGATTCAAACGTTAAGATAAAGTAATTTAATCTTCGTCTTCTGGTACGTAGCCGCCACTCGAGAACCTTCCGTCCCAATCGATCATCCGTTCTATGAGCAGCACCCGTCGGTCAGTAGTCATGTCGGTAGCGTACCAACGTTCTGCAAGAGACCCATCTCTTGCGGATATCTTCATTTTTGATGTCACCACAACCGGAGGACGCAGCGTTGGAAGACCTGCTACAAGGCGGACCCGTCGGTCCCCCTTGCGGTCACCAGGTCATCACCTGGTGAGGGTCGTGGGGATGCGAGACGCACAGGACCGGTAGCGTTTTTGTTTCGGGTTTGGGTGTCTTGTGTATTTTACTATATTGTGTCATGTGGAGGAGCTCGTGGCTAGATAATAACAGCCGCACAGGTCGATCTTCAAGGTTAAGCAACGCTTGCCTAGGTTGGTCTGTGGATGGGTGACTATCTTAACATAACGAGTTTCCTCCGTGCCTCGGAAAGCACGTTAAGCCGTTGGTCCCGGTTGTCATTTGGAGATCTTTGGCAGTCGTTACGGATAGTCAGAAGCCAGAAAATCTGACTCCAGTCTTGCCATGAAGTACCGTGTTACCCCAGGTAATGGGTTGTGGAGGTCTGGTGGGCAGCCGCTCTTCGTAAAATACTGGTATTCAGCTAAATCCGGCTTGACTGGAAGCCGACCCCAATATAGTTGGGAAAAGGCTAGACAGATGAAGATGTGTCATGTGAACGCATCCACGATACAGAGTGCCGGGCTCTGCTACAGGTCATGGTCCGGAGAAAAATGGACTGCGGTTGCCTCCTTCTGCAAATGGACGTGCGAGCAGCTACGACCCCGACGACGAACTACGGCTAGTTCGCTGTCCAGCTGTCTGGCAATCGTCTGGATCGAGCTAGAGTCGAGAGCCAGACTTGGTAAAAAGGAACATAGGTGTGGTTTTAGCTAGTAAAAGTCTGGCTCTTCCGCTCCGCCCTAGAGCGTGATAAATCATTTGATGATTTATTTATTTATTTATTTAAACATCTTGCACATAATGGTACAAAGGCGGACTTAATGCCTTGGGCATTCTCTACCAGTCAACCAAGGGTGGTGAAGAGAAAGCATGGTAGGTTCTTATTTAAAAAAAAACTCGTACCTATAGAATTTCCCTGTAAACGTTTCTATTACAAAATTAATTATGTTTATGAATCTCTAAACCTTCCGTGCTTAATAAGCGTTTAGTCTATTTCAAGGAAGTATTTGTTAATAGATTGCCAACATAAACGGATTAGATCGGCTAAAACGTATCAACGCCCACATTTCCTAGCGGTCGGAGATCGATTGTCGATTCGTGACTGACCTGAAGAGGTCAGGTGTGTAGTAGGTGCCTATTTCGTATGTATTTGTAAACTGACGTTTGCCGTTCTGGCGGTATACGTCGGTCACGTACCTACGTCTAACGTCAGTATAAATAGAAAAAAAAGTATATAATCAATAGAAAGATAGAATAATACATATCGTCTGTTTTTTATACCCTGAGATTAAATTGACACAAGTAAAGTCAAATTTACAATAGGAATGACGCCAGTTCTTTTGTGTTGAAATATCATTTTAGTCTCAGGGTTTAAAAAACAGACGATATAAATATTTATTTGGCTACAATCACCAGGTACACACAAAAAAAACACTGGTCAATTGCGAGTCGGACTCGTACCTACATGAATATTTCTTACTACAATATTTAAATCAAGAAAAATGAAAATAAGACTAGAGTGAATAGAGCACCATTTAATTTTTAACTTAATTTTAGTTTTATTATGTTTAGAAATACACATACATACACCGCGCGGGTGCCCGCTTAACGCAGTTTCAGGCCTCACTGTGAAAATTTCAACTCTCCTCTTACGGTTTATGAGATACAGCCCACTGACAGTCTGACCGACAGACAGCGGGGGCTTAGTAATAGCTATAAGGAATGCTAAAAAGTAACAATAATTAAAAAACGTCTTAAATAACAAAAAACAAAGGCAATAATAATAATAAATTATTTATTGTAAAAAAATACTTATATAGCTATATGACGTGTTATGAGTTTTTTTTTTTACATTTAGTTTTATGGAAAATGTCTCCAAAGTTAGAAAAGTCGGCGACATCCATACGTCCATTGATACAATTTACAAGTTAGATGAATTAAACGTAACTCTCTCATTCTCAAGTAGTGTGTATACACTACGCAGGCGCACGTGTGAATAATGTGTATGTGTGAGAGAGTGTGTGTGGGAGATAATAATCAGAACACGCCAACTTAGTATCGTGCCCTGAACTGGTCTACTAAGCGTAGAGGCTCAGTAGGTTCAGAGCCTCTGGAGCCATGGGTCCCGGTTTTTCCTTTCAGAAGCTAACCTAGCTTCTTCTTCTTCGAAAAACCGGGACCAGTCTTCATTCACTACAGTCTTCGTACCAGGCGAACGAAGGCAAAGAAGGAACGGAGTAGATTTTAGTCGGTAAAAGTCTGACACGCACTCCCGCTTATACGAGAAGTTACCATCATCATCTACCTAGCCTTTTCCCAACTATATTAGGGTCAGCTTCCAGTCAAGCCGGATTTAGCTGAATACCAGTATTTTAGGGAGTGATTTTAGCGAGGAGTGGCTGCCTGTCAGACCTCCACATTAACTAAGGTAATAGGCTTATACGAGAAGTCATATTGATAAGTGTTCTATTAAAAGTCCAGCGTTCTGTTCTCGAACTAGTAATACCCGTATAATAAAATTAGTGAGCTAACTACAAGTATCAACAGTGAAACCCGGAAGAAAATGGCGTCGCTTCCCGAAGAGGAAGCACGGCTGAACTTGACACGTGACCTTCCCTCGCGGAAGGTCGGGGGGCAAGGCCTCCCCCTCTCTCGGGGATTATCCTTATGTGATACTGAAGTGGTCCAAGTGATATCCAAACCGCTGTATTTTTTAAAATTTATTTATACTTTATGCCAAGGTTGATCTGTGGATGGATGACCATCTTAACATAACGAGTTTCCTCCGTTCCTCGGAAAGCACGTTAAGCCGTAGGTCCCGGCTGTCATTTGTAGACCTTTGGCAGTCGTTACGGATAGTCAGAAGCCAGTAAATCTGACTGCAGTCTTGCCATGAAGTACCGTGTTACCCCAGTTAATGGGTTGTGGAGGTCTGGTAGGCAGCCGCTCCTCGTAAAACACTGGTATTCAGCTAAATCTGGCTTGACTGGAATTCGACCCTAATATCAATAGGCACGGAGGAAACTCGTTATCTTAAGATTGTCACCCATCCACAGAACAACCTAGGCAAGCGTTGCTTAACCTTGAAGATCCGACCTGTGCGGCTGTTATTATCTAGCCACGAGCTCCTCAAATGTACATAAATGGACTTTATAACAGGGCCGTGTAACGGAACGGACTCGCGTCCGCCCGGTTCGACCAATAAGGACTCGGGGACGCTACCGGCCCCCGCGCGCCCTCCCCGTGACCGTAGACTTCCCGCGCGTTTCCGTTGAGAGAAGCGCACGTGCTCGCGACGTAAACGCTAATGCAATATTATAATATTATGTGTGACTGTTGATTTGTTGAGTTTCCTATTCCTTCGCCGAACCCGAATAACTAATGTTAACCTATGTTAAAATATATTAATAAATAAAGTTAATGTCAAATAAAAAAAGTCAAAATCGTAAAATAAGGAAAGGTTGCGTAGGTCCGTAGGCCTCGCTACGAAGATGTTTAGATGCGTAGACCTTGCTACGAAGATTCGTAGACCTCATGCTACGTCAGCTACGGGCTGCTACAACTGTCTTGGCGTCATCCGCTTCGTTGAGTGATACAATACAAGACAACTACGATCCGTAGACATTCTACAACTTGAGTAGTGTTTTTAAACTATTTTTGGATATTTTTAAATGCCTTTAAGTCGGTAAACATATCTTTATTTGAAATATTTTCAATTAAAATCTACGCGTGAACGTGGAGTTGCGAACATCAGCCATTTTTTTTTTAATCATCGAATGAGTGAAGTTTGTCTTAAAAACTTATTGTAAAGACAGGAGTCAAAAGTGAAGTTGCATTCAGAGCTACCAATCCAAAAACGTCAATTTTTTTAAGTATATTTTCATGTGTCCACAACTATAATTATAGTTTATTCAATACTTTAGATTTTATGCTACAAATTACCATCTTGTACAAAGAAACTAGACAATTCAGCATTGCTAGAGCGCAACTGCACTTTTGACCTGCACAAATAAAAATAGCAGCAAATAGAACAAAGTTTGAACAACAAATCGCTACCGCCTGAACTTGCGCTGTACCCTAGGATGGTAGATACAGTGCCCCGACCCGCGCTCGTATTTCAATGTCATAGCTAGGATCGATCCGCGCCGGCTTTCATCCCGTACTTATACCACGTTTGTTTAGTTTCGTTCCGAAAAGAAACAATATGACAAGTTATAGAAAGAAAGAAGGAACCATTGCAAAAAAAATTCAGAGAAATCAGCATTGCTAGAATGTAACTGTAATTTTGACCCTTCACTGCACAGATAAAAACAGTAGCCAAATTAATTAATTAATGAACACTTAATAATGAATTAATTAATTATTAAAAGTTTGATCAACAAACCGCTACGGCCTGAACTTGCGCCGCGCCCGAGGATGGTAGGTACAGTGCCCCGCGCGCGCTCGGCTTTCAATGTCACAGTCAGGATCGATCCACGCCGGCTTTCATCCCGTACTTATACCACGTTTGTTTAGTTTCGTTCCGAAAAGAAACAATATGACAAGTTATAGAAAGAAAGAGAGAAAAAAAGTTAGAAAGGAAGAAGGAAAGAATGAAAGAAAAATGAAAGAAAGTTAGAAAAACGAAAGAAAGAAAAATGAAAGAAAGTTAGAAAAATGAAAGAAAGTTAGAAAAATTAAAGAAGGTTAGAAAAATGAAAGAAAGTTAGAAAAATGAAAGAAAGTTAGAAAAAAAAAGAAAGAAAGAAATACTTTTATTTGGGACAAGCACAGTGTTATGTGACACAAATCAAAGCATTTATTTAAAACTAGCTTTTGCCACCAGCTTCGTCCGCGTGAATGTTGGACAAAGTGGATGAGAAATAAATACAAAAAAAAAAAATTAAAAAAATTTAACCGTCGAAGTTGAAAATTGTAATTATTTTTTACAATATAATATAAACACCGAAGTCCTATAAGTGCGCTTAAAAGGGGTTCAAAGACATCTACCATCGATTTAGGAATTTATACAGGGTGATTTGTAAATATTTAATGGAGGTAAACCATATGCTGAATATACTAGCTTCTGCCAGCAGCTTCGGTTGCGTGAATGTTGGACATGGCGGATGCAAAGTCGATGCAATAAAGTAGACTACACACATCAAAAGTGTCTAGGGATCAAGCATTTTTATGCGGATTTCTTGAGATTGAGATGTGGCTTTGTAATAAATTTATGATTTTATAAATTTATATGGATCCTTTTTGGTGCATTTCATAATTTGAATCAGGAACTGTGAATCAAATTCGAGTAAAAGATGAAAATCAGCTGTCAATATTTTCCCTATAAAAACATACAACGCATTGAAGACATTATTAGTGCTACTGTTTCCCTACTACTGATTAAAACCAACGTTATTATGGAGCGGCGACGTCATTTAAGCAGAGAAGAAATGCTCAGAGCCGTGGGAATGATAGAAGCTGGTTCCCGGCAACGTACTGTGGCTTTAGCTCTGAATACAAGTCAGAGTGTTATCAGTCGACTTTGGACACGTTACCGAAGCACTGGTACCGTGGCTGAGCGCCATGGAGGACGGTATCGCTGCACCACACGGAGACAAGACCGATACATTCAAATCTTAACTCGAAGAGCTCCAACAATAACCGCCATGATGTTAGCCGTGAGGCTTCATCACTCTTCAGGGAACTTAATTAGCGACCAAACAGTCAGAAACCGCTTGCATGAAGTGAACCTTCATTCCCGAAGACCGCTACGGGTACCACCTATAGCAATGCACAATCGTAGGATTCGATATCAATGGGCTCTTGAACACAGAAATTGGGCAGAAGAACAATGGCGTTTCGTGTGCTTTTCTGATGAGTCTCGTTTTGGTATGAGACCGGATACAAGACGTATACGACACTAGAGAACCCCTGGACGCCAACAGCGATTAAAATCCTGCCAGGAAGTCCATCCTTATAGTGGTGGAACCATCATGGTATGGGCGGGTATTTGGATCGGCGGAAGAACTGAGTTGATTTGGATCAGAGGCAACCTCAACGCTCAAATTTATGCTGAGACGATTGTATCAGACGTCATCGTTCCTCTACAAGTGCAAATCGGTCCCTTATTTCAGTTAATGCATGATAATGCACGACCGCACACCGCAAGAGTTGTAAGACAGACTCTCGCCGCAGCTAACATCAATGTCCTGCCCTGGCCTGCTCAGTCGCCAGACTTGAACCCGATTGAGCATGCATGGGATATGCTACAGAGAAGAGCTCTGCCGAATATGGAGGGTATCCAGTCGCAAGAAGACCTTTTTTTTTGTTGCAACGAACATGGGCGGCCATTCCACAGCGTGATTTGGATGAACTCATTTTGAGTATGCCAAACCGATGTTCTTGTGTTGTTAGTGTTCGCGGTAGAAACACGGATTATTAATTGTTTAAGTTACCCAATAAAATTTTAAAGAAAACTGTTATTTCAGTCTTTTTTTCGAACTTTAATGTTAGTGGTTCAAATGTCAAAAATCCCTTTATTAGGAAAATGGCAAATTTCTTTATTAATGCTTGGTTTATCGTTACTGTGACAAACGAAAACACTTTATTTGATGAATCCTTAAAGAAAATTTTAATTAATATCAATCAGGAGAAAAGTTATTGCAAAAATATATGTTGATCCCTAGACACTTTTGATGTGTGTATATCCATCCTTGAGGTTCAAGCTAGATCTGTACCAAATTTCGACAAAATCGGTTCTGTATTCTAACCATGAAAGCATTACAGATAGACAGAGTTGCTTTCAAATTTATAATAGTTATTAATGTGTGTGGTAGAAGCTAGTGTTCTGCCAACGGCTACGTCCGTGTGAAAGACTTACTCCTTGCATACTTTGGAACCCCGTTTCATACCCATAGATTTTGGAAAATTCTTTCTTATTTTTTGCAAACATCATCAAGGATAAGAACAAACGGAAAAAAAACCGGCCAAGAGCGTGTCAGGCCACGCTCAGTGTAGGGTTTCGTAGTTTCCCGTCCGTCACAATACGTGCCCCCAACTTTTCAAAAACTGTTCGTCCCATTAAGTTCAAAATAATTGTTCTAAAAAGTCTTTATAAAGCTTTACTTTCCAGATTTGTTTACATGTTTTCTAAACTTATGGTTCAAAAGTTAGAGGGGACACACACACATTGTTTTTTACTTTTGGAGCGATTATTTTCGAAATTATTGATATTATCAAAAAATGATTTTAGTAAACCCCTATTCATTTTTTAATCACATGTTAGGGTTGAAATAAAAAAACAAATCACTTTCCACTTTACATGTAGGGGGGCTACCCTAATAAAATATTTTTTTTCCTATTTTTATTTTACCACTTTGTGTACATACATATTGGTACCAAATTTTAGCTTTCTAGTGCGGCGGTGGACGGACAGACATGGCGAAACTATAAGGGTTCCGTTTTTACCATTTGGGTACGGAACCCTAAAAAGGTCAGCTAGTTCGCAATCTTGCTCCGTCCCTACTTGCACTATATGGGTTTCCAAAATCATTATAACTGTTGAAGTTGAAAATTGCAATTATTTTTTACAATAGAATGTACAAGTAAATACAGAAGTCCTACAAATGTCCTTAAAAAGGGGTTCAAAGACATCAATCAACCATCGATTTAAGATTAGGATGACTTGTACATTTTTGATGGAATTAAACCTACGTATGCTGCACTAGGTTCTGCCAGCGGCTTCACTCACATGAATTTTGGTCATAGCGGTTGGGAAGTCGACGTAAAAATTAAAAAAATGTAGCCTATGTGCAGCCTTGGGGTACAAGCTAGCTTTGTACCAAATTTCATCAAAATTGGTTGAATATGTAGTCTAACCGTAAAAGCGTTACAGACAGCAGGTAGAGTTACTTTCACATTTATAATATTAGGATTTTAGGATGGATTGTACTTTGAATTCTGAATTACGAAAACTGTTCTTTTCTCTTGGTTTCAGTGCTTGACAAAATAAATAGCATAAATACACACAAATTCAGTGTAAAAGTAGTTTATACTCATGAATATTATATTCTACTTTTACTCTCTTAAAAATAACCAGTGTATTAAAAGTCATCTCATAGACTAAAGCTCTGAAATTTATTTCAGTTTTTTGCTACCCAATGCACGGTGATCTCAGTAGGGCTTCCGAAAGAGTGGGACTCAAAATGAACATGGACAAAACCAAAGTCATGGTAAACATCCATGTAGCTCCCACTCCTATCAAGATCGGAGACTCTACACTCGAAGTTGTGGACGACTACGTCTACCTGGGACAGACGGTCCAGTTGGGTAGATCTAACTTCGAGAAAGAGATCAATCGTCGAATCCGACAAAAGTCTATGACCAGTGTGTGTTGCCAGTGATGACATATGGCTCGGAAACGTGATCGCTCACAATGGGCCTCATGAGACGGCTTAAAGTCACCTGTAGAGCAATGGAAAGGGCTATGCTCGGAGTTTCCTTGCGCGATCACATCAGGAATGAAGATATCCGCAAGAGAACTAAGGTTACCGACATAGCCCGAAGAATCGCCAAACTTAAGTGGCAGTGAGCAGGGCGCATTGCTCGTAGAACAGATGGTCGATGGGGACGAAAGGTTCTAGAGTGGCGGCCACGTACCGGAAGACGCAGCGTCGGAAGGCCTCCCACAAGGTGGACCGACGACCTGGCGAGGGTCGCAGGAATCCGATGGATGCGAGACGCACAGGACCGGTCGGTGTGGCGACGCTTGGGGGAGGCCTATGTCCAGCAGTGGACATCTTTCGGCTGAGATGATGATGATGATGATGATGATGATGCTACCCAATAGGTATTTTTTAAACAAACATTTTTTTTCGATAATGTTAACTTTAGGTATGAACTTAGTTTGAACCGTAAAATGATAACTGTTAAGTAAATATAATTTCTCGTGTTTATTTTGCATAATAACAGAGATAAGTGTTATTTCATATTCATGAACTAGTTATATTTAAGATCGAAATAAAGCTATCTCTCTGATTCCCACTCTTTTTTTTTATACTTACGTGGAAAACCACCCAATTACTTTTCCCGCTCTAAGACGGAGTAGGAGGGCGTGTCAGAATTCTACTGACTGTTCCAGGATGGGTTGTCCCCAGGATTCGCTTTCGGACAACCCAAGACCCCAGTAGCCTTCGGTCTTTTGCCTTGCATCCCAAACCTATGACTCTACTATCAGTAATCCTTTGTGAGTTTATCAGGTAGTTCGTAGATTTGGCTTAGATCTTCTTCTTCTTCCTGCCCTTATCCTATATTATTTGGGGTCGGCGCAACACGTTTTATTCTTCCATTTTGTCCTGTCATCCATCATACTATCACCAACTCCCTTTTCCTTAATTTCGCTCCTCACGCAATCCATCCATCTTTCCTTTGGCCTCCCTCTCCCTCTCCATCCATCTACTTGTAAATTGATTTGGATACTTTATTAATGTCGGTTCCCGATTATCTTAATTAATTAGTGATAAATTGATTCATCTAGTAGGTAATTCTTCCATTACTTTGTAAGATGTATTATGTTACCGGCCAAAGCCGATTTCAGGATGAACTACTTTCGTCTAGGCCAAACCCGCGATAGTAGTTGGTTAGCATAGTCCGTCTAATGAAAGCGCGACCTGAGAAAAAGAGGTTAAATCCAAAAATGTTGTATGTGGTATTACTAATTAGTAGGAGAATCATGTCTTGACATTTCACATTTTTTTTTCCTACAATTGCGGCTGTATAATATTGCCAACTAAATTTTTAAAAAAGACTCCAGGTCGCGCTTTCATTAGACACTCTAATAGTAGTACAATTTAAGGACATTCCGACACGGATATTTTTTATAACTTCCCAGAAATAGGAGCTCTGCGAAACCCCACGCGTGTAGGGAGAACTGTTTTGGCCAAGGCGAAACAAGTCATCCCAAAATCGGGTTTCGCCGGCTGTGTGATGGTTTTAAAGAACGCAAAGGGCAACTGAAGGAACTCGGGTGGATTTAAATCAGTAAAATTCTGATACTATTTGGCCATCCTGGGTGAGTCATTTGATGATTTGCCAAATTGTTATAGTATAAAGTCCTATTATATGTTCTTAAGAGGGCCCTTCCCCAGTCGTCTACCGTCAACGTGAGGTATAAAAGCTTACTGTTTAATCCCAACGCATGGTTTGAATAAGAAGCAACGTGGAAAAAGAAAGATAATGCCTGAACGCTACGTTGGCAACCGGAAATTTCATCATTTCCTTGAAAAAATAACACAAAATGGGTTCCAGGAATTACCTACGAAAAATGTTAAATTTTCGTTCTTCGGAATCACGATAAAATGTACAATCTTTTTTTTTTTTTTTTCTTTTTTTTTATATGTTTTAATTTGTGGGTACATTATAATGGGCCCAAGAAGTTCACGCAAAATAATTGATTTTCAGAAGTCTTTACTGGATTACTTTTGTACACATAATTTATGTTTTCATTTCAATAGAAACTTAGTTAATATTCGAAAAAATTCTGTGTTTTCATAAATCCCGAGATTTCTCTCAAGAGGTACTGTAATATCATCATAATCACGTAATAGCGGCGGTATGTAAACCACAATTGTATAACGGGCTGAGCGCTCTTAAGAGGGCTGTCGCAATTTTTGATGAATTTCAGCGTTTTATCCGATTTTTGACGTGTGACGATGCTTTAGATATAGCCATAAAAAAAAAACAAAAATATGGATAAGAAAGTTTGATAACTTATCTTGGGAGTGCTTTAAATAAATATTTGAATTTGTTTACCTACATCAGTAAAATCCTTGTCTCCGCAAAGGATGTTTTATAAAATGTTGCTTTAGGGTATCTTTTGACGCCTTGGTACACCGAAGATATTAAAGTTTAATCATTTATAAAAATGTCTATGATACAACTGTATCTTTTACATTGGAGTGCTGAAACCACTTTATTACTTTTCATACAGTAATACACCAAAAATAATTCTGTAAAACCAAGTACCAACCACTGACAGTTTTCCGTACGAAACTACAATTTTTATCTACGAAATTATAATCCAAACTCAAATAAAAAAAATTAACCAACTAAGGTGGTATTTCTATAAATCTTGAAAAAAATAAATTGGGCTATTTAAAAGTTAAATAATTTTTGTATGCAATGCAAAAATCGAGCGCGACTGCTGCCGCCCGTCGTTTAATTTACCTATCGTCTGTTTTTTATATCCTGAGACTAGGAAATGTCAAAATTACTATAAGATGATGCCAGTTCTTTTGTGTTGTAATGGCATTTCTGTCAAAACGCTCAAATTTAAGAAAAAATGTAACAGCGCCCTTAAGTAGTCTTATCAATGTGCCTAAATTAAATTATCAGTATATTTATAGCGTTAATCGAGGCATAGTTCGCATTAATTACGCGGTAAGATTTATTATTTAAATTATAAATATGGTTCTCCACTGGTATTGTTATTTATTATATAGATACTACACATTCACATACACACACACTGCAAACACTACACGCACTCGCTGTATACTGTTCTGTTATTATATAATACTAGCTGTTGCCCGCGACTTCATCCGCGTTAAGTTCGTAAAACTGCACAAATTAATCTAAGTATCTAATCCTATACTTCCGAAAAGATCTGATTAATTAATTTTACATAAAACTGTTTAAGTTAAAACTCCAATTAGTACTTTTTTTAGTTGGGAAATCATCTAATGACTTTTGCTCTTGTGGGAAGCGGAAGTGCGTGTCAGATTATTACTGCCTAAGACTCACTTCTATATTCCTTCCTTGCCTTACGTTCCAGGGTCTCCCTTTCAGAAGCGAAACCATAGCCCCAGTAGGTTTCTTGTTTAGGTTTTTTTATTCAGATGGGTAATCATCAGAATGACTTCTCCCGCTCTTAAATGGAGCGGGAGGGCATGTCAGACTTTTACTGACTAAACGCCACCCCTGTTCCTGTGTTGCCTTCAATTTTGGGACACCGAGCTTATCTTTCGGAATACAGATCCACGTGCTCAGAGGCTTCGGCCCTGCCGCGCCCTACAGTTTGCTGACATCTCCTTGAGGCGCTCGTGGAACAGTTGACGACTTGACTCGGTCCGGGTTATTACCGAACTGCTGGACGGCAAGCTACCCAGTGTTCGCCGTCCGCAAGCTTGCGCCTACGGTGGTCGGAAATCGTTCTCGTGATCCTGACGGCGGGGGCGTGAGGGTCGTTCCCTTTCGCGCTCGCGGCCGGCCGCCTCCTTGGCTAGCATTACTGCTTCGCAGAAGAAGGCGACCGCACTACCTCTACCGTGTGCTCCACCGTGTCCTCCGGGCGGTCCAGACAGTGCGCCCAAGTCTGGCTGGGGCGCCCTTTACCCCTGAATCCGATGCAGGAGCCTCCCGAACTTACCGTGTCTGGTGAGGACCTGCGGCATACGGAACGTGAGGACCTCTTTCCAACTACTTCTCAAAGAGGGAACTTACCGCCGCAATGACGGCGTGCCCAGGTTTCTTGTTTAGGTGGAAAATCATCAGAATGACTTCTCAGAGGGTGAGTTAGACTTTTACTGAATAAACCTCACCCCGTTCGTTCTTTGCCTTCGTTCCAGGGTCCCGGGTTTTCCTTTCGGAAGCTCACCCATGGCCCCAGAGGCTTCGAACCTGCTGGGCACCTACAGTTTGCTGACATCTCTTTGAAGCACGCGTGGAACAATACCCACGGTTGACCGTCTGGATCATTACCGGACAGCCAGATGGTAAACTACCCATTGCTCGCCATTCGCAAGCCACTCCTACGGTGGCTCTAAATCGGGGTCGGAATCCCAGCGACTGGGGCGTGAGGGGACTATTTGCCACTACTCCTCGCTCTGGATCATGGCCTGTACCAGTGCCCAGCGCGAGAGGTTGCTGTCACCGATCGTCTCCACAAGGACACGGTGGTGCTCCGCCTAAGCGTGGCCCACCAGTGCTTTATGATCTAATGTGTCCTCCGGGCGATCCACCCAATGGTAACACCCGGGTTTTTCTTCCGCACGACGTCAATTGCCTTAAAAACATCAACGAAGCACAGAGCCGCAGAGTTCACGTTCTAAATAGTTAATTGCCTACTCTATGGGTAAAGTCGTTAGTTTACTTCATATTGCGATAAAACCAAAATGAAAATGATTTGTTCTTCAAAAAACCAAATTAGGGCCGATAATCGCCTTTAGTATTTGCCTCTTTTTTTGTTGGGTAACCACCAAATACCTTCTCCCACTCTAGGTGGACCGAGAGAGAGTATCAGACTTTTACCAACTAAATTCCACAGTGTTCTTTTAGTTGCAATTTACATTCTAGGGCGACTAATATTGGCACACCATGATTATTACTATGATAAATTCACTCTAAGCGCAAGCGCTTTACGCAGGTCCTATCCGAACATGAGTGTTTCGGGAGGTAGATGTTTTGGATTCGGCGGAAAGACACGGTGGACCTTACGATCGAAGTTACCCCGCTAGGGCGGATTACCGCCGTACTGTTTGCGGGTCAAAATCAGAATCCTCCTACCCTGGTTCAGATCATGGTATGAGCTGGGAGGAGGAATGGAAAGCAGTCACCTTCTAGAGTGAAGCAACGTGGCTGAAACCGTGCGAAACAGGACATCCTTAGACCCCTCCCATCGCCACTTGGACACTTCCCAGGTGTCATATGTATAGGGCGTTTACCGATCACCATCATTTTTTTGTGTTTATATTACCTGTTTATTCAGGCAGGAATTTTCTGGTGCGGTATTTGACTGACACCCTAATACACCAAATAAATGTTTTTCTTTAGTGAGAATAATAAACGAATTCTTGTGTGCGAGTATTTTCACCTAGTCGACTTCACATGCTGATGATCGAACGCAGTCTGTAAACTCTCGATTTTTACGGGTAGAGCATGCAGAGCAGTAAAAAATACCCACTTTGTTCCTTTAGAATACGAACAATTTTCTAGCTATCGAAGCCCGTTAGGGCCGTTCTCTTATGCGTATCTCTTTTAGGTGCGCGTGGCACATAACGCAACGTCAGTCGACTAAGACCAGTCTTTATTCAACAGCGAAATGCCAATAGTGCACCGTCCAAAACTCCGCGCTAACGGTATCATGGAATCGCCCTGCGACTCGTAATGCCAAGGGCATCATCTTTGCGCTTTCTGCTACCTTCTTCGCTTCATTTGCGGAAGGAAGTGATGACTGCTTTCCATACCTTCTCTCTCTGTACCAGGACCGGACGTGAGAGGTCGTTACTGCTGATCACCTCCACCCGGAGTCCTGGAATGCAAGACGACGAAGGAACATACAAAGGTGTGGGTTTTGGTCAGTGAAAGTCTGACATCCCCTCGTGCTCCTTCCTAGAGTGGAAGAAATCACCTAAAATATAAATCGCCTTTAGTTAAAAAAAATTAAATGGATGTTTGTATTTTGAAAGGAAATCGTTTGTCTTAGTATGGTCATGTGAAGAGGAGGGATTAAAAGCACGTTACCAAAAGAGTTCTGAATTTACATGTGGATGAATGGAGAAGGAGAGAAAAGAGGGATGGATTGTGTAGTAAGGACTGATATAAAAGAAAAGGGCAGATGATAGTGTGACGGACGACAGGACAGAATGGAAGAAGAAAACGTGTTGCGCCGACCCCAAGTAATACGGGATAAGAGCAGGAAGAAGAAGAAGGATGTCATTGTTTGTATTTTGAAAACGGGGTGCAACTCCGCAGTTGTAAAATTTGTCACCATGGTTTTTTTTTTGGTTAAACAATAATAATAATATTTTTAGGTAATATTTTTGTTAAAAAAATTGTGAGAATGCAAAAATATGTGAAAAAAAATATACAAAAATAAAAAAAAGCTTTTTGTAAAACACCTCCTGGGATTCGAACCACCACCGTGTTACGTCCCAGTCTAGTCATTAATCAATCACGCTGCAGTGTTCGATGAAAACCAAGCAAAATAGACGTTCTCATATAATAGTACATTACGATATTAGTGCGTAATGATGGTTATAACATGCGAGGCGGAATTTCAGCCCGAGCCGAAGGCGAGGGCGTAACTGAGCCGAGCATGTTATAACCAATACGCACGTATATCGTACGACGTTTTTTAACACATTTGCGAGGAAACAGAAAAAAAAAACATTTAAAAACATTTTCATTTTAAAATTGCTGCGCACTTATTGTGTGAGGAACATCTTAGTGTTTAGCGCCAAAGAAATCGAACGCAAATATTGTTTGGTAAAATGACAAAATTACAAAAATTACAAAAAATTACGAAAATGACTGAAATGACAAAGAGTGACAAAAAATGACAAAAAGTGACAAAAATGACAAAAAATGACAGAAAATCACAACAAATCGCAAAAAATGACAAAAATGACAAAGTAACAAAAAATAACAAAAAGTGACAAAAAATGACAAAAAATGACAAAAGTAACAAAAAATGACAAAAAGTGACAAAAAATGTCAGAAAATTACAACAAATCACAAAAAATGACAACAACACAAAAAATGACAAAAATTGACAAAAAGTGACAAAAAGTGACAAAAAGTGACAAAAAGTGACAAAAATGACAAAAAATGATAAAAAATGACAAAAAGTGACAAAAAATGACTGAAATGACAATAAATCACAAAAAGTGACAAAAAATTACTGAAATGACAATAAATCACAAAAAGTGACAAAAAATTACTGAAATGACAATAAATCACAAAAAGTGACAAAAATGACAAAAAATGACAAAAAGTGTCAAAAATCACAAAAGTTGACAAAAAATTACAAAAAGTGACATAAAACTACAAATATCACAAAAAATGACTAAAAACCACAAATAATCACAAAAAATTACAAAAAAAGTCAAAAAGTGATAAAATATGACAAATGATGAGGTTATTCAAATTTCGAACTAATCGCCGCGCGCGAAATGGCAAATAATGCTGTTATGGAATTTGTATGGCCTATAACTTAACTATTTGCTTTGATAACACACGCGTTTTTTATGACCCGCTTTACATGTCTAAAACCGGTGGAATTACATCAGTTTTACGAGCAACTGTGTTAAAAATGTCATAAATGACTGCCCCGCTCTTCGTCGATGATAGCGTGATGATTTTCATTTCAGTAGATAAATTTGCAGCTAAATGGACTAATGTAACATTGTAGTATGTGAATTTCGTGGACGTTTGGATTTTATAACGTGTTTTGATTAGTTTTTACAAAATATTTGGGAAAAATCAAATAGGAATGTTGATTTTTTTATGAAAAAATGGTAAAAGTATTTTTTTTTCCAAAAACAATAAGATAAAACATTGACAGAAATATAAATTGTTGGTGGGATTCGAACTCGGGGCAACTCGTTCAAAACCGACAAAATGCAATATTGCTCACCCCCCATAGCAAATAGCGTGATAAAATATAGCCTAAAGCAAAAAGGGTCCTATAAGGATTATGTATGCAAAATTTGAACAGGATCGGTTCAGTAGTTTTGGCGCCATTTGCGGCAAACGATGCACAATTTTACTGTTTTATTATATGTATATAGATATTACTAGCTGCCCCTGTGGTTTCACCCGCATTTTCGTTTCGTTACTGCTCCCCTCCCGTGGGTCGTAGCGTGATGGTATATAGCCTATAGCATTCCTCAATAAATGGGCTATCTAACACTGAAAGAATTTTTCAAATCGGGTCAGTAATTCTAGAGATTACCCCCTACATACAAACTTACAAATTTTACCTCTTTATAATATTAGTATAGATTATCGATTTGAACTTATCTTAACATAATAATAGTTAATAGTTGTTGTAGTTCTAATAATATGCCATAGTCTGAAGAATTGCTAAATTCAGTGGCAGGGCACATTGCCTAGATAGCCTATTGAACAGAATGATAGACGATGGGGACGTAAGATTCTGGAGTGTAGTACGTGGTTCAGTACCAAAAGATACAGCGTCAGAAGGCCCCTACGATACTTTGTGATGATTATAATACTCCCCCGACCGAATTTCGATCACGGTGGCCAATCTCAACAGAGATGAGCCAAGTACGCAGGAGATATTATAGTGCACAAGTGTGTGTGCAATCACAGGTGCACTCTCTGTTCCTTTACTCTCATAGTCCGATGGGACGGCAATCCGACACGACCGGAGAGAGATCAGGCGCAGGACTAAGAGCTGACCAAAAGCTGTTCTGATGATAATGAGATTTATTAATAAAAATTGCCATTATATTTTTTTTTACAGTAAAAAGGGGTGAATAGAAGGAATTAAATAAATAAAAACAAACCTTCGATTTTTATATTTTTTGGAGAGAAATTCAATGACTTCTCCCACTCTCAGGAAGGCGTGTCAGACTTTTACTGACTAAAACTAACTCTGGGTCCTTCTTTGCCTTTCTCCTAGGGTCCGGGGGTGCTTTGTCGCACAACCCATGGCCATCCCACGATGGGACCTAGTCACACAGACTAATGAAGAGCTAAAAAAATTAAGTTTTTTTTTTTTTGTGTGCTTTTTGGTGATACCGCAGGTCTTACAGTTAAAATATGGAAACCCAAAAGCTACCCATTGGGCTTACACTCTTTTACAATATAAGAATTTAAAATTAATATGGTATATATACATATCGAGTTTCCTTCGTGCTTCGGAAAGCACGTTAAGCCCGGCTGTCATTTGTCACTGTGTGGCAGTAAATCTGACTCCAGTCTTGCCATGAAGTACCGTGTTGCCCCAGTTAATGGGTTGTGGAGGTATTCAGCTAAATCCGGCTTGAATGGAAGCCAACTCCAATATAGTTGAGAAAAGGCTAGGTAGATGATGATGATGGTATAAAAAACAAAAATGCACTTCTTTAAATAAATAAACAATTTTATCTATGCTACGTAGGTATAGGGCTTACATATCACACGATATACAATACAGATAAATTAATAATTATGCAACTCACGCAAAATGTATGCAAAGCACGTGCTTGATATAGTTTTAAAAGTTCCCTGGTGTTTTGGTTGAATCTCCGATGAATGAATTCTCATGGGAGTGGACAAATGGTTCATGGATTTCTAATGTGTATTATTTATTTATTTAAACTTAATGCAACGTAATGGTACAAAGGCGGACTTAATGCCTTAGGCATTCTCTACCAGTCAACCAAGGGTGGTGAAGAGAAAACATGGCAGGTGCTTAAAAAAATATATTAAGATAAAACTAACGTGTATGTGTATGGTGTTATTGAGTCAACTGTATACAAAAGGGCTATTACTATTATTACTCATCTGGACTGCGTATTATTAAGTCGTAGGTCCCGGCTGTCATTTGTAGATCTTTGGCAGTCGTTACAGATGGTCAGAAGCCAGTAAACTGTTCTGACTCCAGTCTTGCCATGAAGTACCGTGTTATCCCAGTTAATGGGTTGTGGAGGTCTGGTAGGCAGCCGCTCCTCGTAAAATACTGGTATTCAGCTATATCCGACTTAATCCGACAATCCGGCTTGACTGGCAGCCGACCCCAATTTAGTTGGGAAAAGGTCTAGGTAGATGATGACTGCGTATTATTCATATGGCCCCATTATATTACAGTTCAACTTAAAAACATCACAGTTAGGTACGTTTTTTTTATGAGTGGATATCAAATGACGAGTCGCACGATACGTGCCTGGAAAATAACTTTAATCACGTGGGTCACGAAAAGTTAAGGAATATAAAAATAAAAAATACAGAATTTGTAACAGGTTTCTTTTGAGTTATTGAAAAACGTTATATGACACTCGTGAGTATCGATGATTACCGTTCTCGGCTCTCTTAAGACCCTCGCCTTGGGTCTACACCTCGGCGGTAATTAAAATCTGTAGAAATTATATGAATCGAATAAGTCCCTGTTTCAGATTTTGTTTTTTATAAGTAATCGAAGGATTTAGTATTTAAAAAAATATTCATTATCATATTTATCGCGAGTACACTGTACTGTAACTTATACATATAATAACCTTGGTCCAACTGCCTAGCGAGAGCCTCCTTATATGTTGATTGAGGCTCTTGGCTATCGCTTACCAACTTCTTTTGCTTTTCTGTGTTTCTTTGTATAAAAAAGGTTAAGTGTGTATTAAACTCTGAGATAGACGAGAAAAAAAAGTTTAAAATCTTAAATAACACCCTTGCGTTTCTAGTAAACACAAGAGTGTTGACAATCGAGTTGTGAATTGTGTGTGAGTGTCCGGAAAGTCACTCTAGTATGGCTTTCCGGATGAGGTTTTCCCTCACGAAAAAAACAAAGAAATGGTCATAAAATAATTTACTTAAAGCAAAGTGCCTGTAAGTGTGGGTTCTCCAATGATGACAAAATCGGCTAGATGGAAGCCGATTTTGGCCACAGTGACCTTATTCTTTGGCTACTCATGGTGGCTGTGACCTCATATTTGCTGCTCGGTTATGCACGCTCATGTGACTTGCAAATCCAACTTTGGCAGAAAAACTCCGAGCACAGAGCGAACATATCAGAGCGCCATTAACGACATGATAAATTATAGTTGTTGGTGGTTGATTCTCCAATAATATCACGCGAATCAAGATGAACTACTGAAAATGTCACATGTTTCTTTCTTTTACTATTTATTTTTGTCATGCGAAGAAACAAACGCCCACATTTGGTGAAACAATTAACTGGGCAGCCGTATGTTTGGTCAGGATGTCTTGATAACCTGAGGTGATATGGGTATCCTGAGGAAAAAAAGACCTATCTACGTATAATATTTTACTGAAAATCTGACTTAGCTAATCTTGGTCAGATTAACTGAGTCAGATTTTACCTTTTCAAATTATGTTGGGTTCAGCTTCCAGTCAAATTGGATTCCGGTGAGTACCAGTATTTAACATGGAGCGACTACCTGACTGATTTTCACAACTCAGTAACTGGGCAACACGATAATCCTTAGCACGACTAAAGTCTGTTTTTTAATTTTTGATATTAAAATAAAATTACGTAGGTTGTAAAACTTGTCACAATACAAAAGAGCTGGTATCAGTATTATTGTATGTTTGAAATTAGCCAGTGTCAATTTAGGCTCAGGGATTAAAAAACAGACTTTACTGTTGAAGATTTAAAAATGTAATTAAGTACAAACAATAAGAAGAAACAAAACAAATACAAAATTATCAACTAATATAAGATAAGCTTTGTGCCAAAACATGCGTAGGTACTAACAGACATACTTACACGTGTTACTTCGTATATCTAATTAATATAATAAACTGCATGAACACGGGCCTACTCATGAATCGGCTTAAAAATATCTATAGATAACTATGGTACGTATTTCTGATTGTATGTTCGCGTAAACAGCTTTTGGAGTAATATGTTTTATATTTACCTCCACGCGTTCCTCAGCAGACAGATAGACAGACAGACGGACTACTAAGTGATCATATTATGATCACTTTGTGTTATTTTTTACTTCAAAAAGAAAAACGAAATTTTCCCCTTCTTCTTTATGAGGTACGAAACCCAAGAGAAAGATTTTTGTTGAAAAAATTAGGATAACGCCAACGAAAAATTCCATCACCGGGGGTCCAGAATCATGTACCATATATGTATATATATATATATATGTATGTATGTGTTGTATTTGTTTTTGCGTCGATGTCTGACACACACTGTATATCGAAAAATACTTGAAAAATATAATTTCCGTTGAGACTGTAAAATGTAATATGAAACAATAACCGTCGAAGTAACCTTAATAGAAATATGAGGGATATCAGGAAAACGGAAAAATAAAACTGATTTATTTTAAATTTTACTTCCGAAAGAAAAATTATGTTGTCGATATTTTTAATAATATTTGAGTGAAGACTGAATTTTCGTTATTTTCTAAATATGTGTTCTGAATATCCCATTTTCAACTAAATGGGATATTTTTAAATGCACATCTGTATTATTTATCAACACACTAGGTAACTCCATTAATTAATTGAATGCATACCTAAAAAGTGAATTACTTATCAAAAATAATAACTTGCACTCTAACATTGTGAACTGGGTGAAATTGGTTAGGTTAGGTTAGAAATGTGACCAAACGCGCTACTTCTCAAATTGTTATTTAGAATATGTTCCTAAAAGTAAATTAGGTGATGGTTTTCCTTAAAAATGTTTTAGAATGTTTGTTGAACTAATAAAATTTTAAATATACTATTTTAATAATAGTTATTAGTTCAGTAAAATAGTTCTGCAAATACCATTAAACAGTATATTTAATTTGATTTGTTTAGCGTGCATAATTTGTGTGCATGTCAGTATTTTTGATTTAACTTTGCAATATTTTGTTCGAAGAAAAGGGAATATACAATTATACAGATATCGATTTAAATACATGCCGTTGAAAATATGGTAACCATTTTTGAAGGCAAACCATACGTGAGTTTATTATAATTTATTTATTATTGTCTAATAATTTATTATTATTACTAAATTTTGCACAATAAGTTCGCTATTAGAAAATAATATGACTTAAAACTTTTAATAATTTAAAAAATAAATGGCCCGTTTTGACCTTGCAGAAAAATCCTAGAATGTAACTTGGAAAGGAACTGAAAAAATCAATAAAAAAAATTACCAATTGTAAATAGTTTAAGGTATCAAGGTTAAAGGTATCAAGTTAAAATTAAAACCATATACATATATACATATATATATACATATATATATATAATATACATATATATATACATATATATATACATATATACATACATATATATATATACATATATATATATAATACATATATATATATAATAAACATACAAAAATAGAATATTGTCTTTAAAAACAAAATCAAAATAAGTAGAAAAACAAACGAGATATAACCATTTCAATCAAATATTATAATCTGTCTCTCTCGCCTAAAAGCCATTTTGTATGGCAGTCGAACTGGCACTAACGCTACTAATTTTGTTTTTGTTTTCACATATAACAGTTAGTATTCTATTTTTGCATTATTCAAGCATATTCCCTGTTAGTGGTTGGCTGACCTGACGAAACTCCTAGATAAATATCATGGAACAATTCGTCGCAAACCTAGAAGTAAAAATGAAAAAGTTTTTTGCGATTCGGCAAAATCTGCCAAAATTCGATTCGAGAATTGAACTGTTTTCATTGGTATGTTGGTACGGAACCCTCACTGCGTGTATCCGACTCGCTTTTGGGAGGTTTTTTTAGCATTATCGGCCTTGTAATGTCCCCACTGTTGGGACTCAGGCCTCGTCTCTAAGATCTAACAGAGATTATGGGCCGCCGTAATCCACTACGCTGGCCTAGTGCGGATTCTTGATTCTAGGACATGCCGGTTTCCTCACGATGTTTTCCTTGACTGTTTTGAGAGCAGCGGTGATAAAATAAATTGAACAAATTAATATATCTAGCTGGGTTTTTAACCTGCGACCTACGATTTGCAAATTAGGGCAGTTACCGCTTGACCACTATTTTGATCGCTCTCAGTAACATACGAGTACATAGTCAAAACGGGCCTTTTATTTTTAGAAAACTAACTATACATTAAGGGCCTGTTTTACCACCTATGATTAAGTTTCGAGTATCTTACTTGGCAGATAATTTCATACGAATTCTGTCACATTTTTGAATTTATTCAGTTAGTAGTGCTTACTCGGACATTGTGAAACAGGCCCTAAGTATAATTTGTAAATTACTAACTTACGTCTAAGCGCTTTCTCACTTACAGTAAATACAGCACAGGTACATGTATTACGTTATGCATAAAAAATAATTGATTATTGATTTTTGCACATATTCGTAGTTCGCAAAAAAGTATAAATTATTTACGGTAGCCTACATTAAATTTAGAATAAGTTAAATAAAATTTTATTACAATTTATTGTAAAACGAATAAATAGTTTTGTAACTGAAGCACCACATTGTACTAATATTATTTGAAAACATTTTACGGTACTGTACAGTACTATTGCAAATGTAAACTTTGTACTGTTTTCAATGGGTACCAATTACAACTCGGTCACATTAACGTGACGCTGGGCGTCGATAAAATAATGTTCAAAAACTAATACAACAACAGAGAACTAGCTAAATTATAATCGACGCGCGTATTGATAATAAAGATGCTGACCATATCTGATACTTGCCGGGTAAGCTAAGGTAATGCGGTGTGAAGCCGGGGGATTCTCGCATTTCAGAGATGCGTCAGGTTAATGTGACCGGATCTTAGTACTGAATTAATTGAGATAAACATTGATTGGATGGGATACCTAAAGAATAATGATATGTCCCGAAAAAAAATAAAATAATAAAATCACACGAGCATCGCCGCGGCAAACGATAAGCGTGTCATAATCTCAATTTCGGCAATTGCGAATATAAATCCGGGTGTAGGTGTAATTTTAATGCACTGTTGCTTTACGAGTCGTAGACAGCGAATCGCGCAGCCAACGACGACGGTGAAGGTCACTCTCGCACTCCGGCAGTCTAACCCAACCCCTACAGTCTGATCACTGCGGCTGGCGTGACAACCCGCGTCGGAAAAAAAAAGATAAAAAAACATTTTTGTCTGTGCTCAAATTCAAATTTTTTAAATTTGAAATTCGAACTAGTGCTGTTCTTTAGGATTTCTGTGCAGTCAAAGTAAGTACGATATCATTCGGGCATGTTCGTTCAAGGTCTTGGTTGTTGTGGTGCGAAAATTTATTGAACTGTTGGTTGCTGGCCAAAAAAACTCGTGTATTTGCGTTATTTTGCGTCTCAAAGGAAAATTTTCAAAGTTCGTGTATTTTGGGCAGCTTAAATTTTAATTATTTCTACCAACAGAATTTTCATCACGCAATCATTGTGTTAAACGAATAGGTATTTAGCGTCGCGTTAACGAAGCCGGTTGAATTTTAATGAAGTAAGTAAAAGATTTTTAATGATTGCACTTTTCTAAATTTTCTTTCTGCACCCCTCTATATTTTATTCCGATTTTTCATCTTGCGAAACAAGTGGTAAACAATAAATTTTAGAAGAAATTTTTTATCTGGCTTTTTCTTTGAATATTTTATTGAAAGAATTTTTCAAGTTTGTTATTAAATAAAAAACTGTTCGAAACATAATCACTATCAAAATTGGGTTTTAACAAAACCAAAAGTGTTAATTTCCAAATAGAAATATTCAAATGAAAATACAAAAAAAATATAAGCCTTGAAATACACATTGTAAAAAGATTTTCTTTGAAAGCGTTTATGGAATTTTCTATTTATGAAAAGACATTTTGAAATATTCGAGTGAAATTCACATTCATGATAAAAATCTTAAATAATTAATTAATCAACCGGCGGAATTAAAACAAACGACGTGCGTTTCTTGGTCGCCTCTATATTTTGGCCGCATGATATAACTGAAGTGTGTAGTTCTAGCTAATATGGCCGCCACAGAAGAGAAGTTGTATCCTAACTGTGATGCTACTGTTTGGCTTCGATCCTGTGAGGAGGAGGTCGAGGAACCCCTAGAGGGGAGAATGACAGGTACGTACCTATATTTACTAGCCCATAAATTAATTCATCGTACTACAGGCCTCTCCCTCTTCCTACAATAGCCGATTCATATAATTCATTCTGCCCGGCCGTGTTTTCAAGGGCACTCTAACCGTCCAGCGGAAAATGCCGGTCTATAACGATTATAATCTAGTCAGAGAAGGTTCAATCAAGAGTGTGTGAAACTATGGAATCTTATAGTAAAATTTTAACAGGAAAATCGATGTAGGAACTAAATTTTAATGTTTGCTGATTAAACTAATTATTATAATAATGACGTATGTCGGCTAAGTTTAGCGTAGACTCTTGAATATTATTATTTGATCAAGAAATAGTATGTCGATAACACTAAGATTAGTAATGATTAGAACGAGATTTAAAAATTTCAAATACCTATTAAAAACCAAGATTAAAACATGCCAAGATTAACGTTAGTCAATGATTAATCTATTTTTTTTAGCATCGCTTGGTTTATGTATGTACTTAGCCTGACAGGTTTAGATTGTATTTAATTTTTGATAAATACAGTAAATTTGTTTTCCATTAGAATGCAATTTTTTTCCATTTCCATTCTACCGAGATCGCGCCAGTTTCAATAATTTCACATATTGTACAGTTGTGTAGACACATACAGCCGAAACCAATAACCTGTCTATCACATATCGGAGTTTGAAAAACAAATGAAACAACAGAAAACATGATAATTTTTGTATTGTGTCGTTTGTTTTACAATCTCCAGTATGCCAAAACTGGAGATCGATAGGTTATTGGTTTCGGCCGTTAGATATAAAACTACATAAATTATCTATTACAATATGCACTAGGATTCAATTTGGGTGTAGTTAAAAAAACCTCAGAAATTCATTTGCAAAAAAAAAAGATAAAATATTTTCTTTTTTCATCTTACGGCCAATTCAAAAATCGGCCGTAAAAACCGAAACAATAGCAAAAACAGACTCTTCTGATAAGAATTAGAAGAATCTGTTTGACATATTTTTTTATGCAAAAACTGTCAAATCACCGAAAAAATTATCCGACTGTTGAAAAATCGGCCCTTAGTTCATTGAATTCGATGGTTGAATCTTCTGTGACGAGTTTTTGGCGACCTGTACAACATTGTCATTGACCGCATCTTATGAATCATGCAAGTTGCAGGTAATCCCCATCATAAATATCGGTTTAAATCTTTTGTTTATTTTTTTCCTTCAAATGTAGCTAAAAGATTCCTTTAACGAATAACTCGTTTTCCTTAAATGTTATGTTTGGGGTATTTAACCGCAAAATTAATAAGGCAGAACGTTTAAATAAACAATAAAATAAATCGCATGCTTATGATTCAACAACTCCTTTTGACCATCAAATTAGCATTTTTATTGATTTTTTTATTTTATTTGGGTGGCTTACAGCTCACAATACTAGAGTAGAAATAACAGCAAATTAAATCACAACGAGCTTTTGAAGTACTCCTTTCCTTGCACTATTCACTTAAGGACCGATTTTCCAATGACCGGATAACTTTTATCGGAAGAATGAATATGGCTGTTTCACATATTTTTTATGCAAAACTGTGAATTACTACCATTTTTATTCTTCAGTTAAAAGTTATTGAAAAATCAGCCCTTGGTTAATTTTACACAATAGTTGTAAATTCTTCTTAGCTACTTGCATCCTCAAAAATCTGTGCTATTTTTACTACGCAATTCTGTTAGCTGCTAAACTAATAAAGTAATGATCTCTATCTATAAATAGATTCTCTGACTGCACGTTGTTAGTTTATAGTAATCGTCTTTTTTTGCAAACGTCTGGTTTGCCAAAAAAATAAGTGGTTGGAAAATTGGCATTCTTGATCCAGGTTCATCCACACTTTCTAACTATTTGCTGTAATTACACTAATTTCTTGAATGGCAGAAATTAACCTATCAATACTAAGATAGAAAATGCAACAATATTTATTACTCGTACATATATATATTACTGCTCGTGAATGTCAATTTATGAATTTTTTTTAAAAACCCTCTTCTTACTAAAGCTAATGCGAAATGTTGGCATGATTTACTTTTTTCTTTTCGCCAGAAATGAACCCTAGGTATAATAATATGTTATAGAACAATAGAGGAATCAAATGTAAAAGGAACCAAGATTTAAAACCGTAACCGAACGAAGATACCAATAAAAAAATTGTTGCTAGTATTAATATGGAAATACTCCCATACGTAGTTAATATTTCATGAATCCCCGACCGGTCCTATGAGACCGCGCTGTTATTGTTTTACTATTGTGTCTCGTTTTGTGGGTATGTGATAGGATATCTTGAGGTTTCTATTGATAAAACGGCTAGTAGACATCGGTCTTTTTGCTATTGATTTCTGATAAAGTCCTTTAAGATATGACTTAATTTTCACTATTGGCGAAAAGAAAAAAAAAACTGCCAGCTATGTATGGAAAAAGTTTGATTCCCCTTCAATGCTATCGCTTTTGTTTCGTATTTTTTACACCCTTCAATCGATACACACGCGATACAGTAATCGATCCCTAAGCTGCGGTATTTTCCTTGACACAGTCGCTGTGAGCTCGCCTGTGTTTGTAATCGGAGCGTGTTTGCAAACCCACAACAATGCCTTGCGGTATCCAATTCAATGCATGCACGTGCATAATATGCAACCCTCTTGTGGTTTTCTAGGCATCCTATACATGGTTATTGGTAAAATGGTAACTCGACGTATTACTTGCAGGATGTTATGCTAGGGTTATATTGGAATAAATGAAGCCACCAAATGTTCTACCGAAATTCAGTAGTTTTTTAGATAAATAATAAGATTTTTAGCTTTTTATAAATTAACTGCGTGCTAAAACGAGATGAAAAGAAGAGTAGGCGTTAGTTCATAGGAAAGTAAGAGATAGTTGCGTAGTATGAGTTTATGTTGTTTGAAAGGATTTTTTTGTCTTATGATTTTGGCATTTTTAGTTAAATATTGTGGACGTTTAAAAAATTCTGAGTATGTGAACAATAGGAGTATCGTTGACCTATAGATTACTTTTTATAAGGGAAGCCGATGGGAATCGTGTAATACGGATGCTTGGCCACAGGTGGCTTCATGTATTGCATTTGCGTGTGCGAGCAGGATAGTAGCGCGGCCCGCTAGTGTTAGGAGAGCGCGCGAAACTGGGGATGAAATTAGAATTTGAGCCCAGGTATAATACCCGGCAAATAAGTTGGCTTTCGCGCATGGTGCACAAAAAAGCGAATGAGCGAACGGGACGTAACGCAGTGCGGAGGCAAAAGTCGTCTAACGCACCAATCATAAACTACTATTATAATACTGTACCAATCGCGCGCCGGATCGGCGTTACCTCATACCCCGCGTCCCGCTCGACCACCAAATAGATCTAAAAAACGATTTCTGCGCATTGCCAAGTTACGTGCCGCCAGTTATACGAGTATAATGCACTGTTAACAATTCTTTGTTTCCCTAGGTGAGTTCCCGCCATGGCTTCGCGGCACGTTGCTACGCAACGGGCCCGGCTCCCTCAAAGTCGGGGACCAGCGTTTCGATCATCTCTTCGACAGCTCTGCGCTTTTGCACAGGTTAGTACTATGATAGATATTTTTGAAGCTTTTACTAAAATAATTACCTACATCATGGTTGACTTTAGCTATTCATCATTATCTTCCGCCCTTGTCCCGTTTTATTTGGAGTGGGCGCAACATTTTTTCTTCCATTCTTTCCTGTCACTTGAAAAGAAAAGGGAGTTAGAGAACTAACTCCCTTTTCTTTCACATCACTTCGCACACAATTCATCCATCTTTTCTTTGGCCTCCGTTTCCCTCTCCATCCAGAGAATAAAATCCTTAGTTTTTAAAATTCGCAGAGATTGTGGTAATAATATATAAAACGTAATTTCATAATGTGTATGAGTGTAAATAAGTAGGTAAATAACTATTGATTTCATAATTAATTCATCGGTCCTATGACCGGTCCTATGAGACCGCGCTGTTATTGTTTTACTATTGTGTCTCGTTTAGTAGGTATGTGATAGGTTAAATGCCTACTAAAAATGTAAAAAGATTTATATCTGGAAGAGCGCAACAATCACGTGTTTTAGAGACAGATAAATGAGACAATTCAAGTTTAAAAAAACCGGCCAAGAGCGTGTCGGGCCACGTTCAGTGTAGGGTTCCGTGGTTTCCCGTCCGTCACAATAAGTGTCCCCAACTGTTCGTCCCATCAAGTTCAAAATAATTTTCCTAGAAAGTCTTTATAAAGCTCTACTTTCCAGATTTTTTTCATATTTTCGAAACTTATGGTTCAAAAGTTAGAGGGGGGGGGGGGGGGCACATTGTTTATTACTTTAGGAGCGATTATTTCCGAAATTATTGATATTATCAAAAAATTATTTTAGTAAACCCCTATTCATTTTTGAATACCTATCCAAAAATATACCACACGTTAGTTTACATGTAGGGGGGCTACCCTAATAAAACATTTTTTTCCTAATTTTATTTTTGCACTTTGTCGGCGTGATTGACATACATATTGGTACCAAATTTCAGCTTTCTAGAGCTAGCGGTCACAGAGATTAAGCGAGGACGGACGGACAGACATGGCGAAACTATAAGGGTTCCGTTTTTGCCAATTGGCTACGGAACCCTAAAAAGGTCAATAAATAGATTTATATAGATACGCGTAAATCCTCGCGTTTCAAGCATTCTTGTCGGAACCAAAACAATATGAGTGCAATGTCCGAGTGACTTATCTAATAATACTTTTATCAAGAGATTTTTGGCAATACCAATGAATTAGAACGTAATATGTGATAGTGAAAAATTCATTGATGTCGAATTGTTCGTCTACAGAAATGGTCGTCTTAGAGTTCAAAATATTTTTTTTTAAAACAGTTTTTGAAAAGTTGCGGACACCTGTCACAATAATGTGACGGACGAGAAACTACGAAACCCTACATTGAGCGTGGCCCGACACGCTCTTGGCTAGTTTTTTTTTGATAAGATTGCGCTTGACCATTATCTCTCGTGATGGAAACGTGACGATAGAAGCACGATTGCCTGGATGTAATCAATTCACTGTTGACTTAAAGATTCCTAGGACACAGTCTGAGTCGTATTTAAATGAAGATTTATACTCCGTCGGTTTAGGTAGTTAACTAAATGTAAACAATCTTGGCATGTCTTTTTATCTAAACGATGTCTATAAATTGTATATAAAAATCTTTGCAAATAGGTATTAACCTAAATCGATGTTAGCTAATAAACTAAATTTAAATAGTCTTTGTGTATATTATATACGACCTCTTTAATATAAAAAGACATACCAAGATTGTTTACCTTTAGTTAACTACCTAAACCGATAGACCATAGAAGTGTCTATCTGATCTTAAATCTCAAGTTAAGCGTTTATTTATTAAAACAATTTGTCGTGATATTTATTACAATCTTAATACAGCTATTTTGTAATCGTATGGCATTTGTGATTTTCCGGTGACAGATTTAAATTATAGTTGAATTATAATTTATCCTACCAATCGGTTATTCCTTAAATGTTATTAGTAGCAGCTCAGAAAATGAACTTGTGTCTCAAGGCAGTATAAGTGCGCTTCTGATGAACTGCCTTTAAGGATTAGTTGTTATGTTTGGCTTCTAGTGGTCGAGAAGCATGACTGCAGAGAGCGAGGTCGTAGGATCGATTCCAGGGTCGGGTTGTGTTAATGGGTTTTTTATTTAGCAATTTCTCAGCCACATCTTTGAGTTGTGTGTCTGTGGTGGTACAATTCTGTGGTGTGATTTCGTGTCTGTGGTCTGAAGTATAACATATGGCACAAAGCTGTTGGCCCTGCGCCTAATTCATTCTCAGTTATATCAGATTGTCGTCCCATCGAACTATGCGACTAAGGTAACAGAGAGTGCACAGACCTATTATCTGAGCGCATTCTAAAATATCTCTTGTGTGCTTTGCTAATCTTCGTGTGATTGGTAATCATCACCAAAATTCGGTCAAGAGGAGGATTAATATTATTTATTTCTCTGATTTTTGTAAACATTGATTAAGGTAATAATTAACTTATTTGCAAGTTAAAATCAATAACTCTTCAGTACAGTGATGGATCAAGATAATACCATAAATACGAGAAGATTGTTTTGGTTTCTCCGGATTAAAAAGAATTCTCTATAATAATCAAAAATATAATATCTCCGGATTAAACAGACTGACGCAATGGAACGACTAAACTTTTTTGCTATTTCGTCTGAATTGAAAGTAATCAAAACGATAAATGTTGTTATGAGTAAAGGATTATATTTATCGGTATAAACAGGTATCGCACGTTCGCTGGGAGGTCTAATACTCCTCGTAAGTGTATTTCTTATAATTATGCTGAGATGAGTATGTACTTGATAATATATACCTATCAAAACAGAGTGCAGTGGTGTATCTGCTTAACTTCTACGTGGTCAAAGTGGACGGGGTCACTTTGACCTCGTATCGGATTTAGCCAAAAAAGCTTGTACCTAGTTTCTTAATGATAATTCATATTGATAGTTTTCAAATTAGGTATCTCAGGAATGGAAATATGTAATACTAGCTGTCGCCCTGCGGTTTCACTCGCATTTTTCGTTGCTGCTCCGCGCCCGTGGGTCGTAGCGTGATGGTATATAGTCTATAGCATTCCTCGATAAATGGGCTATCTAACACTGAAAGATTTTTTCAAATCGGACCATTAGTTCCAGAGATTACCCCCTACATACAAACTTACAAATCTACAAACTTACAAATTTTACCTCTTTATAATATTAGTATAGACAAAAATAAGAGCCACTGTCAACGTGTTACGAGTTTTTAAGTTCGTCCAACACTTCATAACGAGTTGCACGACATTGGCCAAGTTGGTAATTCGTAGAATACGCAGTTCGTCTTTGATGAATTGGTCAAAGCTGTTGTTCATCTAATAGTGAATTTGCCAAATAATGGAATTTGCCAAATACGCAATTTCAAATTTGACGAAATGCGTATTTGACGAATTACCAACTTGACCAATGTCGTGCAACCCCTTCATAACAAGTGGCGTCCAAGTCTAACAAGGAACCGTTGACCAGTTCCATTAACAAGTTCTTTGTGAACACACTTCCAGGTTCGCGATGGACGATGGCCACGTGACGTACCAGTGCCGGTTCCTCAGGACCAACACCCTGAAGAAGAACCGCGCTGCCAACCGCATCGTGGTCTCTGAATTCGGCACCAAGTCCGCACCGGACCCGTGCCACTCGATATTTGACAGGTAAATATCGCATTTTCTAGGGTTTTGAGGAAACCAGCCGAAAATAAAAGCGGCTCAAATTATTATTAAGATAGGTCCTCACTTATTACATAATTTATATAATTATTATTAACTAGCTGTCCTCTGCGGTTTCACCCGCATTTTTCATTACTGCTCCGCTCCCGTGGGTCGTAGCGTGATGGTAGCTAATGGTAGCTAAGCCTATAGCATTCCTCGATAAATGGGCTATCTAACACTGAAATAATTTTTCAAATCGGACCAGTAGTTCCAGAGATTACCCCCATACAAACTTACAAATTTTACCTCTTTATAATATTAGTATAGATTTAAGAATGTAGAGTACGGAGGGGAAGTGTTTTGGGGGACATTTGGGTCGTAGACTCAGTGGGGGTGACGGGTGATTCCCAGTCTAGGTCGTTCTTAGTGCAAAGGATGGCCATCGCTATTCAGCGAGGCAATGCGGCGAGTGTTATGGGCACCTTTGTACCGGGATCAATCAGGGCCGGGATCAATCAGGGCCGGATTTTTTTACTGTGAGGGCCTATTTCACCACCTATAATTAAGTTTCGAGTATCTTGCTTGGCAGATAATTTCATACAAAATCTGTCACATTTTTGAATTTATTCAGTGAGTAGTGGCTACTCGGACATTGAGAAACAGGCCCTGACTGCTATTTTAAGAATAAGGGCCTGTTTCACAATGTCCGAGTAGTCACTACTTCTCGAATAAATTCAAAAATGGAACAGAATTTGTATGAAATTATCTGCCAAGTAAAATATTGGCAACTTAATCATAGGTGGTGAAATAGGCCCTAATTATCATAATTGCGAGTATATATTTTAGGTGTTAGTTATAACTTAACTTGGCCGCGTCTGTAAAGGTCTTATAATTGAATAAATAAATATAAAAAAAAAATAGTTTCTTATTTTTAAGTACAGCGCTCTAATATCACCTTATTTTATCAATATTTTCAGGGTAGCAGCAATCTTCAACCCAGCAGAACACATGTCAGATAACGCAATGATATCCCTGTATCCGTTCGGAGATGAAGTCTACGCTTTCACAGAAGGACCTATCATTCACAGGTAAGGATTGACGATGAATGGATTTTTAATTCACTGGGTATAGTAATATGGGATAAGGGAAAGAAGATAATGATGGTCTTTAGAGAAAAGATAGATTTAGATACTATGAAATAAATAATCAGTGATTGTGATGTGATTGTGTGACTAACTATAGAAGCAGCAAAGTAGAGATAAACATTTGAAGTTGATTAATTATTAATTCCAATCGTTTACTTAATTACTCAGAGACCCGCGAAACGAGACCCAATAGTAAAACAATAACAGCGCGGTCTCATAGGACCGGTTGGGGATTCAAACGTTAATAGTTTACAATACTTACAATACCACTAACATTGTATAAAAAATATTTTTTCTATCTTTTTATTAATAAGAAATGCATTAATTCAAGTCAAAAGAACATCACTGAGTGTCAATATGTTTTGCACGCCATATTCTAACAGGATTTCAGTATGTTACAACGTACTCTGTGGGCAGGATAATAATATGCTGAAACTTTACTGTAACACTTAGGGCCTGTTTCACCACCTATGATTAAGTTTCGAGTATCTTACTTGGCAGATAATTTCATAAAAATTCTGTTCCATTTTTGAATATATTCAGTGAGTAGTGCCTACTCGGACATTGTGAAACAGGCCCTTTATGTACCACATTCTAGCAAATAAATGTTTTGATTTGATATGATTGATCAGGACAGAATGGAAGAAAAAAACGTGTTGCGTCCACCCCAAGTAATAATTATGGGATAAGGGTAGGAAGAAGAAGAAATGTTTTGATTTGATTGGATTGTTAACAAAATGTTTGTTGTTCTCCAGGGTGGACACAGTGACGCTGGACACACTGGAGAGGAAGAACATGACGACCTGCGTGGCGCTCGTCAACCACACCTCACACCCGCACGTCATGCCCAATGGTGAGGAAACTTGTTCTTGTTTGATCACCAAGTGATGATGTGGCCGACGATGGGGCACGCTTGCGTAGAAGTAACCTATTCACTCTTGACTTAAACTCCTAGGTTGTAGCTAATCTGAATAGGCAAAATCGATAAAGTGTTTTTTGAGGATTTCGCTTCCAACTTTCTGTTCATTATCTTTCTGAGATTTCAACAAATAATTTTAATACAATTTTAGCTAAATTGGTGCAGACAATTATTGAGTTTTGCGCTTGTTACATACGGATCCCTAATGGATAACGTCGACCCAGGAATTCATTCGAGTCTCCGCCTGCAGTCTACGTAATTCGCTAGGTTTAGGTTACTCAACCATTTCTATTTTTTATGGTCAAACACCACGCAAAAAATAAACGAATATAAAAGAATATTCTAGTGTAACATAACATTATAGTATGTTTGAATTATATTAAAAAGAAGTGACAACAAATCCAAAGGCAAAGAAAGAACGGAGTGGGTTTTAGTCAGTAAAAGCTTGATACGCACGCTCCGCCCAAGAGCGGGAGACCTTAAAAAATAACTACAAATAGTACTGAGCGTCATAACCACGTAAAAATAAATTATCTTTATACTTTCAGGCGATGTCTACAACGTCGGTATGTCAGTCGTGAAGGGTAGAATACAACACGTCGTCGCTAAATTCCCATTCACGGAGAAAGGTAACTTTATACCATCTTTTCTCTCTATAGCTTAGAACTTAAATTCACAACGGGGGCGATACTGCCCCCTACTTTTCGCAGGGGAGGAATTGGGTCCAAAAGTAATAAAGGGGGGCGTTTTGTCATGTTTTAGTATTTTAAAATAGATAAGACCCCCAACCACGACCACGAGTAGGATTAAAAAGAGAGAGTGAGAGAATTCTTTTTAAATTGAAAATAGACTGACACATAAAATTGGTATAATTAATCATTATGTAAAGGGCGTTGGAATTTATTTTTCATTGAAAGAGAGCAGTGTCGTTCATAAAAGGTTGGGAAAGTATGGCTTAGAGCTATCAGCTGAAAAGATTAACCTATCACATACCCACAAAACGAGACACAATAGTAAAACAATAACACCGCGGTCTCATAGGACCGGTCGGGGATTCATGAATTAAACATAATCAGCTATAAAATATTCCCACTGCTGGGACCCAGGCCTTTTGGCGACTTTTTGGTTTTTAGATATGCTGAACTGCTGGTTTTCCCTTACCGTTTTAAGAGCAGTGGTTGTGAAATAAATTACCTATCTGGGTTTGAATCCACGCTGTGAACGCCGTTATCATTTAACCACAACAATATGCATGAGAAATATATTTGTTATCTAACCATATTATCAATTAATAAACAAAAATAGAATACTAAGGGCCTGTTTCACAATGTCCGAGTAGGCACTACTCACTGAATAAATTCAAAAATGTGACAGCCTTTGTATGAAATTATCTGTCAAGTAAGATACTCGAAACTTAATCATAGGTGGTGAAATAGGCCCTAAGTGTAAAAACAAAAGCGAGATTACTAGAAAAGCAAACGAGTTTTAACCATTTCAAACAAATATATCTGTCCCTCTGCCACAACGCCATTTCCAATGGCAGCCGTCCGGGCGCAATGTAATATGACGTCACATTACTCTTCGGACTTCTCTTTCATATGAGCAGCTTTGAAGCTTTATAACTTCATTGTCGATAACGATATTTTAAAAAATCTTTCATATTTATTTATGCTGAAAGTGTGTTAATTTAGCGAATAAAAAAAACATGCATATTCCCTATTTTCCCTAAATATTAATTTTTCAGTAAAACCAATTATCTATAGGTACTAATATTATAAAGAGGTAAAATTTGTAAGTTTGTATGTTTGTAAGTTTGTATGTAGGGGGTAATCTCTGGAACTACTGGTCCGATTTGAAAAATTTTTTCAGTGTTAGATAGCCCATTTATCGAGGAATGCTATAGGCTATATACTATCACGCTACGACCCACGGGAGCGGAGCAGTAACGAAAAATGCGAGTGAAACCGCAGGGGACAGCTAGTAATATAATATTTACCATTTGTATTCGTGTTCCAGGTGACATGTTCAAAAGTGCACGTATTGTGGCTTCAGTGAAGCCTCGATGGACCCTTAATCCTTCTTATATGCACACTTTCGGTAAGTAATACACGTCCAATGTCTTTTAGCATAACATAGCATCAGCCTGGTAATGTTCCCACTGCTGGGAATCAGGCCTCCTTTCTAGGAGAGGAAATGGGCCGTAATCTATCACGCAGGCCAAGTGCGTATTAGTGAATGTCATAATTATGTATCCAAATTTTTGGTTCTTGGACATGGTGGATTCCTTACAATGTGTTCCTTCAACGTTATACAAAGTAATGCACCTGGCTGGGTTTGAATCCACGACCTTACAACTCGTAACTCGTTGTCGTTACCACTGGGGCACCATTGCTTTTGACTTGTAGTAACTTGTCTTTTAGTGACTTCACCGAAACCTAAGCCCTGCCATCATACGAGCATATACTCCTATAGTTACTACCTAACTAGTAAAGTTATAGACTAATGAAGAACAGGATGTCTCGTAAAACTCAATTGAAAAGAGAGAATACTTAGACCAAGGCCAAGGTGTTGTACCTGACTTAATAATATTTCATGATCTCTCTCTGCGTTCGAGATTAAAGCCTGACAACCTTTATTTCGTTCAGAATTCACCATGCCTCTCACGACTTAAAGACACTGCTTATATAAAGCAGCCTATTTTTTTTATTATGCATAAGCTGGCGTTTGACCTCTATCTCACCTGATGGTAAGCGATGATGGAGCACGCTTGCCTAGAAGTAACCTAGTCCGTCTTGATTTAAAGCCACCTAGGTCGTAGCTCATACTCAATACTTTATTGTATTTCATATTATAGAAACCTATTTTCATATTCTGTTATAATATTCCAGGTATAACAGAGAACTACTTCATAATAGTGGAGCAGCCGCTGTCGGTGTCCATGACGGGTCTGATGCGCGGCCTCATCACCAATGATAAGCTGTGCTCCAGTCTGCAGTGGAACCCTGACTATGAGGTGCGTACTTCTTATATATCATCTACTAGCTGTCCCCTGCGGTTTCACCCGAATTTTTCGTTACTGCTCCGCTCCCGTGGGTCGTAGCGTGATGGTATATAGCCTATAGCATTCCTCGATAAATGGGCTATCTAACACTGAAAGAATTTTTCAAATCCGACAAGGAGTTCCTGAGATTACCCCCTACATGCAAACTTACAAATTTTACCTCTTTATAATATTATTTCTATTATATTAGTATAGGGCCGGGCAAGGAATCAGGTTCTGCCATCGACACGCTTTATTTTGTTCTAAGTATTTTGAAAATATAACGAAGAATTTATTGCTTGGTCATTCTATTTATAATACTTTTTTGGCATTCGATGTAACAGGACGGCTATGTTTCACTAAAATACCTATATCAAATTATAATCAATTTATGCTATGATATTTGGTTTTATTCGTATTCTCAGTACCTACTTACTTCGATATTGTTATGTTGAGATGGTCAGCAAAATTATAATTTTCTTTTCTACTGATATATTCCGCTTTATCATTCTATTTTACGTCAAAAATCTGTAACTATGCGGAACGGGCTCTAAAATCCCGTAAATTTCCATTGAAAAGGGAGGGTCCTGCCACCAGACGGGTGTTGTAGCAACTGTCTGGTAGTTGTTTTTGGGCCGTTGTATACGTTCTAATCGTATAGACAATTTTGTTGCTACGATCACAGTAATAGGCACGACACAAGATTCTGATATAGTTCGTATGTGGCGACATAGATGTCGCTGTATTAAAGAACAAGGAACCTGCCATGCGATTACATAAGAAATGCGAAAAAACAGTTTTTTTAATAAACGATCATTATTATTAGTATTTTTTATGAAGTCAGTTGTATTTAAACCCTTTTTTGTTGTAAGTATTTGCACCCATATTTTTTAATACCAAGCGAATGCATTTCATTTTCAGCATTCGCATGAAGTTCGACGAGTTAAATGTCAAAGAAATTTTCATTTACAGACGCACATAGTCCTGCTAAGCCGTTCTACAGGCCGCGAAGTGAAGAGGTTCCGCACAGAACCGCTGTTCTACTTGCACATCATCAACGCCTTCGAACAAGACGGCAGGCTGGTGGTGGACCTCTGTGCCTATAAGGACGCCAAGGTCATTGATGCCATGTACGTGCATGCTATAGAGGTAAGATGCTATAGAATATTGATTTTTTTTCACATGTAATATAAATTAGTGCTTGACTGCGATCCTACTTGATGGTAAGTAATGGTGTAATCGCTTATTAAGAGCCTATTTACTGTAGCCTTGAATACACCCAAATTATAATCAGGCGGGAAGACCACAGCAAGCAAATTGTTCCAGTTCCTCGATGTACGTGCTGTAAACGAATAATTCGCGTCACTAAAGCCAAGTTTTCACAAAGGGACATTTGTCCTGCGGCTCTGTTGCCTGACATGAAACGTTCGATGTCTGTCGCTTAAGGGTCAGCTTACACCGCGACGCGACGCGACGCTGCATGCATATTTTAATAGAGTGACTGAAAATAGAACTTTATTTACTACGTGAAAAGATACACATTTCATTGTGAGAATTTAGAATACGTTGCTCGCTGCGCAGCGGAACGTTTTTACATTCGCGAAGTGGTGATGATTAATTACTATGCGTCTCGCAACGTTCCCTGAACGGCCTCTTCCTGCATCGTCGCGTCTCGGTGTGAACTGACCCAAAGACATATACGTGCCGCAGGACTTGTCACAAGCCGCCACTTGCGACCTCTGTGTCCATCGACAGTCGCCCGACCTGGAGTGCTATTCACTAAGAAAACAACCTTCTGCACAGCGCTGCCGAGAAGGCTGTTTTCTTAGAGAATAGCACTTAAGCTTTGAATAGTGAGGATGAGTGCCGCTTTGTGTTCCAAAGTGCCTGAAGTGTAGGTACCTACTTCCTCGGACGACATTCTATTCACCAACGGGTGAATAACGTGGACACAGGGCCGGTCGCAACGCTTGGGGGAGGCCTATGTCCAGCAGTGGACGTCTTCCAGCTGAAATGATGATGATGAATGTGTGAACAAGGCAAGTGTCGAGCAACATTGCTTCACAAACTCGCCACGTGAATGTTAGGTGATATATTATGTCTCCGTGACATGTCTCCTAGTGGAAAAACAGATTCACCGTACCATGGTCTGAAAATAATCCATCTAGTCCCCAGCTCCTCATTCACACCTAGGTGTCAACAATTACCGCAGAAGTGCTAATTATCTTATTGGGTATAATCATTAGATATTATATTTTTGGGTTCAATGTTCAGATTTTAGTGACCTATTATAGAAATTCAAACGTAGTTATGAGTTTTAAAGCATTGATTATTACCGCACCTCTAGTGCAAGTCCTAGATAGAACCATTTTTGAGCCGTTATAAATTGTGATATCCGCCAACTAAATTGTGACATATTCCTACCAGCGCTGGGCCCTCGTAGTGTACTACAGCCCACTATTAACAGAGATCATGCCCTAATCCCGATAGTGGGAACTTTATAGACTATTTACTTATGACCTCCTATGAAATCCTTAGATCTAGAACGCTGAAATTTTGCATTAAGGGTCAGCTCACACCGAGACGCGACGCGATGCGACGCTGCATGCACATTCTAATAGAGTGACTCAAAATAGAACTTTATTTACTACACGAAAAGATACACATTTCATTGTGAGAATTTAGAATACGGTGCTTCATGCAGCGCTGTGCCTCGTGACGCCGCGCGGCGTCGCGCTGCGCAGCGGGACGTTTTTACTTTCGCAACATCGTGTTTCCGATGATTTTACTATGCGTCTCGCAACGTTACGATGTGTCTCGCGGCGGCGCGCGATAATCGCGAAAACACTGGCCTCTTCCTGCATCGTCACGTCGCGTCGCGTCTCGGTGTGAACTGGCCCTAAGGTTGCTTTATGCAAAGAATAAGAAAGGATATTTTAAAATTCATCCCCTAAAGTTGTTAATTGGAGTCCGAATTTTTAGCGGGCGAAACCTCGATCGACCTTACCATCGATTTCTGTGTATTTATCCCATATTATTGCTCATATTTCCAGTCAATGCAAAGCAACGCGGACTACGCACAATGGTTCCGCGCGCGACCCAAGAGGCTGGAAGTATCCCTGGACGCTCCCAACCTGACTAAACTGGAGGCGAAGACTATCGCGGACATCGGCTGTGAAACTCCCAGGATACACTACGATCTTTATAATGGTATGTTAGCTATTGTATTTTTACTTCAGTAAATAGGTACTATTAAATAAACTGGTTAGGCGCGAATCTGAATCGTATTTGAACGTCTCTGTACAATTATTATTTTCTTATTTTCACTTTATAACATATTTTTTTTATTTTAACATAGAAGAAAAAAAATATAAAAAAAATGGTAGCCCAGCGGTGTCGAAAACAGGGCTCAAGCAACCAGGGCTAGCTAGTTTGTGGACGGAATCCCTTCGAAACGTGTGTCCAATACATCTCCACTTGCGACGCTTGATCTGGCGGTCGATCAAGCTCTCGTAACATTATTCCAACAGCTCTATGTAGGATATTGTCTCGGGCTAGTAAATTCTGAAGATGCGATGGACACAGCGGTTGACATACTCTTAACCAATCAGAGAACTGAACAGTGATTTCAAACATTTCGATCGCTTTAAAGACATTTTGCACGAGGCACCCTGATAAAAGTGATATTAGGCCGGCCTCATCTAGATTAATAATTATGACAAAAAAATTGACGTGTAAAAGTGTTCCGTGAAACCTATTTGCAAAAATAAATATCATTTATCATTTATCATTTTGGTTTTCCTGTCAAAATTCTTTTAGTAGATACTTGCCTGAACCCATTTTTGTACCATAATAAAACCATTTTCTATTCCAGGTAAACCGTACAGATACTTCTACGCCATTAGCTCAGATGTGGATGCTGAGAATCCTGGAACGGTGAGATTTATTATTTTTTCTTTTTTTTTTTAATAAATAATTGAACGATGCGAGACACACAAGACTGCTCGTTGTGGCTACGCTTGGGGGAGGCCTATATCCAGCAGAGGAGGTTTTTCGGCTGAAATGAGGATGATAATGAATTATTATTATTAGCCTATCGTCTCCTACGGCAGGGCAAAGGTTTCCCTTCCATTTTCCACTCTTTCCTGTCTTGAACTCATCATCTGCCTAGCCTTTTCCCAACTATATTGGGGTCGGCTTCCAGTCAAGCCGGATTTAGCTAAATACCAGTATTTTACGAGGAGCGGCTACCTACCAGACCTCCACAACTCATTAACTGGGGTATCACGGTACTTCATGGCAAGACTGGAGTCAGATTTACTGGCTTCTGACTATCCGTAACGACTGCTAAAGATCTACAAATGACAGCCGGGACCAACGGCTTAACGTGCTTTCCGAGGCACGAAGGAAACTTGTTATGTTAAGATGGTCACCCATCCACAGACCAACCTTGGCAAGCGTTGCTTAACTTTTCCTGTCCTGAACTACTCCTGGCCAATTCTTTAGATAGGAGTCTAAGTCGTCACACCATCTCCTTCTGAGCCTACCGCATCGTCGGTTCCTGCTGTTCGTAATGATGATGAAAGAAATGATAAATAAATTAATTATGACATGATATATTTCAGGTGATCAAGGTGGACACTAAAACTGGGGAGAGCAAGACTTGGTGCAACCTCAACTGTTACCCCAGCGAGCCCATATTCGTACCAACGCCTAACGCTAAGGTGAGCCAACCAATTTCATATAACACTCGGAAGATTTTAGCTACTGCTAGCAACTCCACCCGCGTGATAGTAGAAAATTATTCTATGGGAATATTCTCCTTTTGCTATTCCAGGGCATGGTCAACCAGTGTACCAATTTTCATCAGAAATCCATTTAGTAGTTTAACGTGAAAGAGTAATAAACATCCATACATACAAACTTTTGCGTTTATAATATTAGTAGGATGTTAATTGTAAGGGAGAAATTATTTTGTAAGCAGTTAATCCTATTTTAATATCACGGCAAATCAATTTTATAGCCATAGTGCACTTTCACATATATACCGCGTGGTGACCCTTACCCTCATAAAGAAGAGATCTGAGTTTTGGTAGTGAGAATATTGTAAGGATGAACATGCTTTATGTTATTCTATCTTTCTCACCTTTTTAATGCATAATCTATCCAAAATTAACTAGAAAATCAATAGGTCAATATACAAACCTTTAATAACACCAAACATTTCTTCCAGGACGAAGATGACGGTGTTCTTCTAAGCGTGTTAGTATGGGGAGGTGACGTAACACAAACAGTGGCCATGCTGGTCCTAGACGCCAAGACCATGTGTGAACTAGCGCGGGCCACGTTCGACACTCCATCGCCAGCCCCCAAGTGTTTACACGGCTGGTTCTTACCAACCAACGGCTAATGACATCTTCTCTTAATTGAAGGAATAAGATTTTACAATAAGTTTAAAGAATTTTAGACTACGTTGCTTAAATATTTTAATGTCGATTTGTCGTTAAATGTTTTACTTTTTCGTGAAGGAAAAATAATGTGGGACTACGGTCAGCGGCCATATTGGTTGTCTATGCTTGGTTTATGTGGAAATAAGCTTGAGTTATCTCTAAAACTGTTGGATTGTTCGCTCTAAAAATAGCATTTAGTCGGATTAAAATATCCCAATGGTCCATATTTTAACCCGGGATATGAAATTCAATACAGATGAACTGAATTGGCTAGCCAGCAAAGTTGAAAGCCTACTGGGAGTTAATGAAATTATGTAAATGCAACCTACAATAGGTATCAGATAAAATTACTCTTCAAGTCTTAGTCCAAAATCGTAAAGTAGGGATCAAAGTTGAAATATTGCTTCTGTAATATACCTAGGTATATGTTCTGAAATATTGTTTCGTTACGGCGTGGCGTTGAAGATGCGTTGAAGTTTAAACTCTTGATTGTTTTCACTCTAAAGCAATTAAAAACAAATAAAAAATACTTAAAATTTGTAAATATTACAATTTTATAAAACGTAAATTGGATTTTGAGAAAAAAAATCAAACATTATGAACTAAGTTTGTAAAAAATCCTAAAGTTTTGTATTGTTTAAGAGCTCTAAAGACTGTGTTTGCTTAGACTATTATTTAGCAAGTTCTTTATATTTTAAGTTACAAGTGAAGTTGTAGTGAAGATGGATTAATTGTGTAAATAAAGAAATGTGATGCATGAAGTATTTTTACATGTTTAATAAATAAGTGGAAATAATTTGTTTTGTTATATTTTATTCCTTACTTGCTTCGGCTAGCAGTTTTGCCTGCGTGAATGTAGGTTTCTCTATACAAATGTTTGGACGTCCATTTCATCCCTTTAAGAAGTGAATTTTTGGGAATATTCCTCTTTTAGTTCTCGTCTACGTCATAAAAGGAAACCTTGTGCGCGATTTCACGTTCCTAGTAGTTTCGACTGTGCGTTGATATGTCAGTCAGTCAGTTTATACCACAGAAATCTAAACTGACTTGTTATTTAGATTTTTGCGGTTAGTCCTTTAATATATAGATTACATATAGATTAATCGAGAGGCCCATGTTCTGCAGAAGTCTGATATTGATGATTTACAGGCAGAGAAATTAATAAAATAAAATATAAGCGTTCTTTATACCGCCTGTTTGAAATGACTGGAACAATTTGCCTGCTGCGGTCTTCCCGTCCGATTATAATTTTGGTGTCTTCAAAGCTACAGTGTATAAGGCTCTTAATAAACTAGTGCACCTACTTCACTTCACTGCTTACAATCATATGGGATTGCGGACTCTGGAATTAAGGTATAGAAGGATCAGGAGCGGGTTTTAGAAATCTGACACGCCTTCCCGCTCCGCCCAGAGCTGGAGAGAAGAGAGAAGTATTTTGATGATACCCCTGACCTTGAATAAAAATCAAGCACTACTTTATATGCTTTTTATTACTTTATCGCTAAACTTAAGTGGCAGTGGGCAGGGCACATTGCTCGTAGAACAGATGGTCGATGGGGACGGAAGGTTCTAGAGTGGCGGCCACGTACCGGAAGACGCAGCGTTGGAAGGCCTCCCACAAGGTGGACCGACGACCTGGCGAGGGTCGCGGGAAGCCGATGGATGCGAGACGCGCAGGACCGGTCGCTGTGGCGACGCTTGGGGGAGGCCTATGTCCAGCAGTGGACGTCTTTCGGCTGAGATGATGACTTTATATCATAGAAAAACGCGCACTTTAATAAATTCAGCCAAGTCATTTCGTTTAGTAATGGAATGCTGAAAAAAACGTAAGATAAAACAATTCGTTTCTAATGTAAACATTGACGTTCTAGATGTGGCCAGCGATGATTTATGTGTAAGTATCTCATTCACTATGATGCCCTCCAAACATTGCTTCCTAGTGTAAGCAGTGTTGCAAAAATAGGATTTCTCAGAATTAAAACGACTGATAGTTTACTTACTCTTTAAGAGGCCTGCGTACACCGCGCGCTATCTCGTGTTGAGACGAAATAAAATACGTTTTTGAGGTTGATGGAATCAATCCACATAGTATAAACAATTCTTGGAAACACTGACTGGAGTAAAGTCATCATTCGCACACTGACAGTTGCTTGCTGTGATAGCAATACAAACTATTGGAAATTTGGGAGATGTTCCGTAATACCAAAAATGATTAATGAAAAATGAATGTATTTCCAATATTGTTTCGAGTATTTATAACTTGATAATAATATCTGTGTTCCTACGGAGAGATATTTTGATATAAACAAAATAAAAACATGACATTTTCGCTGTAAAAAAGTGCAAATTTAAATTCGCTTAAATTGCGTTCGGGGTAAGTTTTTCAACAAAAAAACGACGTAGGAACCTAGATAATTATTGTCTGAATCTGAATAACACATTCTATGGTGTAAATATGCTTAAACTGCAAATGATTTTGGTATTACGTTAGTATGGATAATTCTAACGCCGCGGCCGCCTTAACGCCCGTTTTCAATAAGCTATCTATCGAAAGTGGCAGCTTCTAAAGATAAACAAATCTATCCTTTTGCCCTTACTTGCTTTCCTATAACCTACCGACGGTTAGCATTTCCTACCAAAAGTTGTGGATTGATAGATAGAATCTTACTGTTTTTCGGGTATAGCTATCTATATGTGTATGAACTGCGATAGGTTATTGAAAACGGGCGTAAGATTACTATTTATATTTCTTTGCTCCAAATGCTGAAAGACAGTGATACGAATAATATGTTTCATCAAAAATATCAGTACTGAACTACTTTTGTTGTAGATCGTGCGTCTAGTATCTACCTACTATTTAATTTTAACTACGTGTTTAAAATTCATTGGATTCGATGAACGAAAGTGTTTCCATTAGTTAGTGTTTTGTATTTCTATAAATAGTGAATACATTAGAATGTTAGGCTATATGTGCAAAGACAGGCTTTTTAAGTTTCGTATTACAGCTTCATTAAAAAAAGACTCGACGATTGTGCAACAGCGAAATTTTAAGATGTTTGGATCTTTCATCCGCAATATAAACTCTTTGGAATGTTTAGTGGTATAGCGAAGAGTAGAGGGCCAACACGATCTCGCGGCCGATCACTTACCAGATGGATAGATCTCACCAAGTCATCTTTGAAGTGTTTCCTCATTGAATGCACACGAAATGCCATAAATAGAGAGAGATGGGGAAGTCTTTAAAAGCCGCAGCCAACCTACTAGAAGATCCATGATCACAACCACTCCTCCAGGAGTGCACGAGTAAGAAGAAGATTACGGTTTCGTAGAAGGCGGCGACTGCTTCTCATTCCCTCTCGCTCTGTACCTTGGCCTGCACCAGGGTCGGAGACAACAATCCGTGCGTCCCCCAAACGGGGCAGATCCCCACTGGATAATTTATCCACCATGTCCTCCTGGCGATTTGTGCAATGGTGATCCAGGCTTGCAGACTATCCAGCATGTACGAAGCCGTGTTTCCTGATGAAAACTTAGGGATTTTAGTCTAGAGTGAATATGTTACTTCTAGGCAAGCATGCTACACCGTCGATCACATCATCGCTTACCATAAGGAGAGATAGCGCTGAAATGCGATCTTATCAATCAATAATAATAATTAATTAAATAGCATAACATCAGCCTTATAATATTCCCACTACTGGGACTCAGGCCTCGTCTCTATGAGAGGGAATGGGTAGTAATCCACCACGCGGGCGTAGTGCGGGTTGGTGGATGTCACATGTCTTGGAATTTAGTTCAGAGTTTTAATTAAATAAACAATACTAAAGGTGTGGTACTATACAAATAAACAGAGCGTCCATAAAAATAAAGTAAGTAGATAGGTAGGTACTTAAGTAATTGAGAGATGGTATCGAGTAATTTGCTTAATGTGTCATGGAGGGTAAAGGCTGCTATAAACACTCTACTTGGCTTATTAGATCTCAATAATACACTGGGCTGCAAAAATTCGGGGACGCTAAATTTAAAGTTTAATAGAAAATAAGATAAAATAAATACATAAGATTAATAACGTGAAACCAGGCCTCCGTCACTCCATGTACTTGCGCGCTATAAGTGCCTACCGCCCAGCCGAGCGGTCTCGGTCCGCTTGCGGATCTAATTCAGTGCGGTTTTCGCAAGCGAAGCGCGCGCACGCCGTTCAATTTTAATAGTGATGTTCGTTCGTACGCGTATTACGATGCCGTGTGGTGCCTTATGTGCTGTAGATGGGTGTAAATCAAGCAAAAGAAGGGATAAACACCTAACATTATTCCCTTTACCTGTCAAAGAACGACGAAACTTATAAAAGAAATATTTTATAAACGATAGAATTTAAGATTTTAAACTGTAATTAATTATAAATAAATTGTAACTATAAGTCAGAACATTCACAGTTCTGAATAACATAAACACAAAAAGTCATGTTAATTTAATTTTATCGATGAGGCAGCCCTGCGATTACTGCGGGTTCGCGCGGTGCGAAGCAATCACGACTGTACGCTTGAGCGTTTAGGCACATTTTAGCATGCAGCGGTTGCTAACGCGACGGTGTAGGCTAATAAAGCAGTAGGTATTGTAATTTTTCTACTGAGTGAAGTATCTGTTACGTAGTAACTATTTAGTAATCTGTGGTGAAACTGTAGCATGTTGTAGGTGACTGAGTAATTTATAAAAAAAAAACTAATTGTATTTAAATACTAAAAAAGCATGAAAGAATGGAAAAAAATATCCCCCTGTCCCAAGTAATATGGGACAGGGAGACAAGGGCAGGAAGAAGAAGAAGAAGAAATACTAAAAAAGCTTCTGACTGACTTGATCGCAAAAAAAAAAACGTTTAGACATTTCCTCCATAATCCCGTACCACGATAAACATTACAGTAATATTATGAAAAACAAAAACCTAACCTCCTTTCTTATTACCAAAACTTCAACTTTCTTGTTAAAGCAAAATATCAGAAAACAGTACATTTCTAAGTTTCGTTTTTTTTCAAACAAACGATTTTATTAAGAAAAATTTGCGCCTTGCAAAATTATAAGAGCAATGGTGAATTAGTTGCTTGGCAAATGTTACCTTTTATTGTTTTTTTATTTATGAATTGGCTTGGCGGCTCCCATCTTCACATTTATGTTTTTGTTTGGTATTTATACGAGCGATCTATTTACATGACTTTAAGGCTGAGGCTACATTTGCCAGTGATTTGCGATGCGACTGGAAGAGCGTCTATCTAATATCACTAGTAAAATTTGGCGTACAGTGTAGCCGTAATCGTGAATTTCTATTATTTGTTTTAATCGCTCACGAATAACGCTAATCGCGTCGCGGTCTAATGTAGCCTCAGCCTAAAAGATATCACAGTTTTTTGTGACCCGTAATTTTTGCTGCCTAATATATTTTTGGTAAATTGGCGCTTTTTATTATACATTGTTACATTGTATCTTAATGTCCTTTCATACACAAATTAAATAATTTACTATACAACCCACGCCCACACATCAGGCCCAAGAATTAATCCAGTTAATCGTTTATGTACATTGCTGAACACACTACTTCGTTGATAACTAATATACAGTATTAGATAAACATTGACCAGTACCGGCGGCATTAGCTCAGTCGAGCACGTAGTACCTTGCGTGAAACTTGTGAATTTACGCTAAGTTGTAACAAACTCGAGCGTAACGTGAAAACTGTGATTAAAAATTCGACAATAGTTCTAACAGAATCCAAAACAATGAACCAATCAGATGTAAACATGACAGAAGATTGGCACAGCTACGTGGAGCTGGCTCTCACTGAAGTGCCCTACAGTTCTCAAGTCATATTCTGTATAGCTCTGTTCATCATCTTCGTGGCCAGCCTCGTGGGCAACACGCTCACCTGTATCGTCATCTACTACGACAAGAGCATGCACACCGCCACCAACTGCTACCTCTTCAACTTGGCTGTGTCGGACTTGCTCGTCTCCTTCCCTATTCTGCTAATCATTTACCAACTCCTGACTCAGCGGAGCGAACTCTTTCAATACAACTACGGAGTGTTTTCATGCAACTTCGTCCTCTGCATCCATTTTCTATTTATAAGTATCCTCTGGAACAACAGCATCATGGTGATGACGGCGCTTTCGATAGAAAGATACATCGCAGTGTGCTATCCAATGATGCTGCAAGGTACACCAGTATGGCGCCGAGTGGGCAAGATTATCGGCATAATTTGGACGGTGGCAATCATTGAAACATTGCCAGAATTTTGGATGTTAGAAATATTCGACACTGGGAAAACTTTGATATGTTTTTCCCTGCCATCTTGGTTTGGAAGGATCGTAAGTGGAATAAGTGCAGTGCTGACGTTTATCGTTCCATTGACTATTATGACTTTCGTGTACACTATGATAGCATTTAGAGTTAACGATACTAATGAAATGTATAAGTTTAAAGGCTCAGTATTCAACAGTGGATTTAAACGGAAGAAAGTCAATAAACTAATAGGTAAGTTGTTCTCATACAGTGTTTAACTAGACAATAGTGTTTAAATAGTTACGTCATTAATGAAACATTTTGTTTTGCTATTCAGTGGCCCTGACGGTGTCGTTCGTGATTTGCTGGCTTCCATTCTTCCTGCTCAGAACGTTGATGTTTGCAGTCGATTATGAAAAATTTGCTCATCTTCACCGTGTATGTCAAATTATTTTTTATTTTTTTAAATAATATCGTATAATATAATACTCTAGCATGCGCAATTCACAGACTTTTTTTATCCCTAGAAATTAGTTTTGTTGCTAATAACTTAATTTAAATTTCATTGTTGAGCAATCCTTCTGTATTTCATTTTGTGCAAATGTTAAGCATCTTTTAAATATTATATTACTACTAGCGCAACCCAGCGGTTTCACCCGCGTCTTTGGTTACTGCTTCGCTTTTGTCGCATAGACTATTCCATTTTGGCTGTCCCTGGCTATATATCAAGATATAGACATATACACTTTATTTACAACTAACTTCCAGCAGCTTTGCCCGTGTGAATATAGGTTTCTACGTACAAACTTTGAACCCCCGTTTCCTCCCTTTAGGGGATGAATTTTAGAAAACCCTCTCTTAGTGCTCGATTACGTCATAAAAGGAAAACTTGTGCAAAATTTCACGCTCCTAGCCCCAGCAGTTATGGCTGTTCGTTGATATGTCAGTCGGACAGTTTATCCTTGTTTATCCTTTTATAAAAGGCCTATGTTCTTTTCCATGTCAAAAGCCATTGCATACCAAATTTCATCCAAATCCGTTCAGCCGTTTTTGCTTGATTAAGTAACAAACATCCACACTTTCACATTTATAATATTATTATATATAATAATATATATTAATAATAATTAATAATTATATATATTATATATATATATATTATAATATTATATTATATAGTTAGGAAGTTAGGATTGATTGTTCTATGACTTTTTACATTTACCAAAAACCAACCTTCAAGATTTCTTTGTTCCATCAAATGTAAACACGACAAAAAATGTCATTTCAACTCTGTATTTTGCAGTACCTACCTACGCGGGAGGCGTACTAGCCTAGCAGCATGCACTGTTTTAGCCCCTCGCGCCCCTCGCTATTGTACTATCACTTTCGCATAGACTTCGTGTTACGAAGTCTTTAAAACGTTCAATTTACATGATGATTTTTATTTTTTGTATGAATTTATGATAAATTTTTAATTAATATTTTTGCTGATTGCACGTGACAGAGATGAGAATGTTAAGATGGATGTGTGGTGTGACAAGAATGGACAAAGTGAGAAATGAGTATATTAGGGGAAGTTTGAAAGTGGCGACAGTGACTGAAAAGTTGAAAGGGAATCGTTTGTCTGGGTATGGTCATGTGAAGAGGAGGGATGAAACGCATGTTACTAAAAGAATTATGAGTTTACATGTGAATGGATGGAGAGGGAGAGGGAGGCCAAAGAAAAGATGGATGGATTGTGTGAGAAGTGATATGGAAGAAAAGGGTGATAGCGTGACGAGTGACAGGACAGAATGGAAGAAAAAGACGTGTTGCGCCGATCCCAAATAAAACGGGATAAGGGCAGGAAGATGATGATATTTTTAATTCGATGATGATAGTAACATAGTCCTGAAAGGTTAACCCTTATAGATGAATGTGTGTGTTCCAGTGGTGGTCGACGGTGCACAAGTTCGCGATGTTCAACAGCTGGCTGCCCACGGCGCTGAACCCGCTGCTATTCAGTGCCATGTCCACCAAGTTCAGAAAATCATTCAAGGTATGCTAATCAAAATAATTATATCACTACCATGGCCATCTACCACTGGGAGGTCCAGAATCATGCACTGGATCAATGGTGTTCGTTTGTACGTCGATGTCAGACGCACCCTGTATGGAAGGTTGTTTTTTTTTTGAGAAACATCAGATTGACTTTCTCCCGCTCTTGGCCGGAGCAAGAGGTCGTGTCAAACTTTTACAGACTAAACCCCACCCCATTCCTTCGTTGCCTTCAGTCTGGGGTCATGAGTTTCCCTTACGGCTCTGAAATCGCACGACGGGGTCGCAGCAGACTAAGAAGATGGCGGGATGGCTGATAAGATGGCGGCATATCTAAAAAACCTGGCAAGAAGTAGCTCAAAGCCGAGATCGATGGAAGGGATGGAGGAATGGGAGGCCTTTGCCCAACAATGGGATGGCATAGGCTTGATGTAATAATAATAATGACTACCTTTATAGGCAAAGGTAGAACTTGAAAGGAAAATCCCTTAGATGCGTTAGCACAAGATACATACTTGTAATGCCGGTTATTCTTAGGGGAGGTCCTATGCTCATCATCGCAATAGTGAGAAGAATAGAATAAACTTTACTTTACACCAAAATATTGTATTACTTTTTTTCTTCTTCTTCAAGTGTATCAGCGTTTTAAAAGTAAAATATGTTGATAAAATTAAGATGTTTTGATGTTAAAAATAATAACTACTACAAATAGTAACTACTTTTAGAATATATTTTCGTAAATACCATTGTTGAACTCGTTAGCAAAATCTCTTGATCTTCTATGCGATAATTTCGTAATATTATCGTGACTGACCAATAAACTTTTATGAAGGGTAATTCACATCTAGATGATATTCTCTACCTTATCTAATACTACATACTTATATTATAGATTCATAACTTTATTTGCAGAAGCTCTGGGAGAGAAAACTGAGAAAACGAAATCTACGAAGCGAAAAATCCGAAACAAGTACACATTCTCAACGCAGAAAGTCAACATCATATTATCAAGTAGAATAAACACTGACCAAATTGGGAATCTCAGACAACGAAGCGACAATTAGATGTAATATGTGTAAGTTGTATGTCGTGTATAAGGCGGTTTCTTTGTTTGTCTGAAGCGTGAAAGTCATACCAGCCTGTAAAATAAATTTAACCTATCACATACCCGCTAAACGAGACACAATAGTAAAACAATAACAACGCGGTCTCATAGGACCGGTCGGGGATTCATGAATTAAACAACAGTTCTAAAAAAATATTGATGTTTTTGAATTCGTCATCGCCATCATTCTTTTGCTTATACCGAATTTATTTAGGGTAAGCGTACCTCAGGAATGAAAATATTCGCAAGATATCGAAGGACTGGAACAATTTGCGTGTTGCGGTCTTCCCGTCCGATTATTATAATTTAGGTGTCTTCAAATCTACAGTTAATAGGCCCTTAATAAACTAGTGCGCCTCACTATCAACGATTGCATCACTGCTTACCATCAGGCGGGATTGCAGTCAAGCACTACCTCATAGCACAAAGAATTACCAAACTAAGTGAAAATGGCACATTGCTCGCAAAACGGATGATTATTGTAGCCGAAAAGTTCTGGAGTGGCACTCGCGTATCGGAAGACGCAGCATTGGCAGGCCTCTTACAGTGGTGGTTCAATAACCTGGTAAGGGTTGCGGGAATCGGATGGATGCCAGACGCATAGGACCGTTCATTGTAGCGATACTTGGGGGAGGAGTATGCCCAACAGTGGACGTCTTTCGGCTGAAATAATGATTGATTGATTGATATATACTTTATTGTACACCTTAAAAATAATTTCACAAAGGAGCTTAGCAGCGATTTTTTACAGACAACCTTTGGATGTAATTGATAGAGAAGGAGAAAAGATACGCAGGTAGTTTGCGGCCTGCGGGGTTTAATGATGATGATGATGAGGCGTACCTGAGGATGGACGACGCCTCCGCCGAGTCCGGGCAAGAAAAAGGTGGCAAATAACCTGCCAGCTCTTAACGCGATCCATTTGATGACCTCAACTGAACTGTTAAAGGGATGTAGCTACTCGTATATACGGCCTGTAGCTTTATCCCTCTTTCACGCTCGTGCACCTGATATATTAACACGTTATAGTAAATCCCTTGGACTCCTAACGCAGGGTCTGCTTCAATGTTGCTCTAAAAAGATATAAATTTAAAAATTATGGCGAAACCTTTGTTGCACGAAGGGTTCCGTACTACAAATTTATAATACAACAGATACTCAAAAAACACAGCACTTTTATGGTGACTAACTTTATTTTATTACATAACTATATTTATTGGTCAGAGAAAATTTAGTTAAGATACATCTACACGAAAAAAAAGCAGAAGTTACAATAGATAGAAAATGTATATATTTTATTACTCGTGACTGTGCACATGCAAACTACATATCATATAACTCAAAGTTGAGTTTTCTCCTATACCCTATTTACTATAAGAAAAGAAATTTAAAGAAACTTGTTTTACCGTCCGTTCAACCGATTTTGACTTTTATTGCGTTGGTGACATGACAAATGACGTCTGCAGAAAAAGTTGGTATTGTAACCATTTTTTTTGCTTTTAATGTCATCCTTAAAACCAATTTGTTCAACCAATTTTGACTTCCATTCCGTACGGACGGTAACATAACTTTTTTTAGTTTTCTTTTCTTATAGTAAATAGAGTATAGTAAACCATTGAGTGATAAAGAGAGATCACAATAGAGGGTCGGATCCAGTGTGTAGGTTACATGTAGAGTCAAAATAGATAGATTATAAAAATAGCCGCTACATTTGTTTTGTGAGACACGCGAAAGTGTTTAGTTATTTTGTAAACCTTAAATGACAACAAGCAACTTAACATACAACCACAACCACATAACAAAAACAACAGAACAACAATCAATAACAATAGTAGGTAACATTAAGTTTGATGGTAGATACCAACATACATTAAATATGTATATGTAAATATAACTTTTAATATATTTTTTCTTTGATTTCAGAGCAACGTTCAATCATTTGATTTCTTTCTTTACTTTACTATAATAACATTAGAAATTTATAGAAACTTGTTTTACTGTCCGTTCAACAGATTTTGAGTTTTATTGACATGACAAATGAAGGCTGCAGTAAATACACACATCAAAAGTGTCTAGGGATCAACATATATTTTTGCAATAACTTTTATCCTGATTGATATTAATTAAAATTTTCTTTAAGGATTCATCAAATAAAGTGTTTTCGTTTGTCACAGTAACGATAAACCAAGTCACCTTTGCATTAATAAAGAAATTTGCCATTTTCCTAATAAAGGGATTTTTGACATTTGAACCACTAACATTAAAGTTCGAAAAAAAGACTGAAATAACAGTTTTCTTTAAAACTTTTATTGGGTAACTTAAATAATTAATAATCCGTGTTTCTACCGCGAACACTAACAACACAAGAACATCGGTTTGGCATACTCAAAATGAGTTCATCCAAATCACGCTGTGGAATGGCCGCCCATGTTCGTTGCAACAACAAAAAAAGGTCTTCTTGCGACTGGATACCCTCCATATTTGGCAAAGCTCTTCTCTGTAGCATATCCCATGCATGCTCAATCGGGTTCAAGTCTGGCGACTGAGCAGGCCAGGGCAGGACATTGATGTTAGCTGCGGCGAGAGTCTGTCTTACAACTCTTGCGGTGTGCGGTCGTGCATTATCATGCATTAACTGAAATAAGGGACCGATTTGCACTTGTAGAGGAACGATGACGTCTGATACAATCGTCTCAGCATAAATTTGAGCGTTGAGGTTGCCTCTGATCCAAATCAACTCAGTTCTTCCGCCGATCCAAATACCCGCCCATACCATGATGGTTCCACCACTATAAGGATGGACTTCCTGGCAGGATTTTAATCGTTGTTGGCGTCCAGGGGTTCTCCAGTGTCGTATACGTCTTGTATCCGGTCTCATACCAAAACGAGACTCATCAGAAAAGCACACGAAACGCCATTGTTCTTCTGCCCAATTTCTGTGTTCAAGAGCCCATTGATATCGAATCCTACGATTGTGCATTGCTATAGGAGGTACCCGTAGCGGTCTTCGGGAATGAAGGTTCACTTCATGCAAGCGGTTTCTGACTGTTTGGTCGCTAATTAAGTTCTCTGAAGAGTGATGAAGCCTCACGGCTAACATCATGGCGGTTATTGTTGGAGCTCTTCGAGTTAAGATTTGAATGTATCGGTCTTGTCTCCGTGTGGTGCAGCGATACCGTCCTCCATGGCGCTCAGCCACGGTACCAGTGCTTCGGTAACGTGTCCAAAGTCGACTGATAACACTCTGACTTGTATTCAGAGCTCAGTACGTTGCCGGGAACCAGCTTCTATCATTCCCACGGCTCTGAGCATTTCTTCCCTGCTTAAATGACGTCGCCGCTCCATAATAACGTTGGTTTTAATCAGTAGTAGGGAAACAGTAGCACTAATAATGTCTTCAATGCGTTGTATGTTTTTATAGGGAAAATATTGACAGCTGATTTTCATCTTTTACTCGAATTTGATTCACAGTTCCTGATTCAAATTATGAAATGCACCAAAAAGGATCCATATAAATTTATAAAATCATAAATTTATTACAAAGCCACATCTCAATCTCAAGAAATCCGCATAAAAATGCTTGATCCCTAGACACTTTTGATGTGTGTATTTGGTATTGTAACCACTTTTTTGGTTTTAATGTCATAATTATAGACTAAGAGCCCGTGAACGCCAGAACTTTGTTATTCTATAAAAACTGAAAGTTTAACTGTAACCTCATAATGGTCCATAGTTCTTACCCCTGTTGGAAGCATACGCTGACAATCTTTCAGATTTATAAAATAACAAAGGTCTGGCGTTCACGGGTTCTTGCTCTATTATATCTTCGTAATGGAAGTCAAAATCGGTTTAAAGGACAGTAAAACCAGTTTCATTAAATTTTTAATTATAGTTAATATTGTATATTAAAACGTTACTATATTGGTATTATGTGTTAGTCCTGGAGACAACAAACTGCCATTTGCTTACTATATTTTCTAGTTACTGGTAAGATGTTCCCTCGGTCGGAACCGCACGTCTATGGGATGGTTCGTCCGAAGTACTAGGTCTGCGATGAACACCAACTCCTCTGGCCTGGTGATGGGTTCCAGCCGGTACTTCCGTAAAATTCCTGACATCAGAGTTTTTATCATCATTGTGGCGAACTTTTGACCTGAAATTCGAAGATTTAGACTTAAGTCATCATTTGCCTAGCCTTTTCCCAACTATACTGGGGTCGGCTTCCAGTCAAGCCGGATTTAGCTGAACACCAATATTTTACGAGGAGCGGCTGCCTACTAGACCTCCACAACCCATTAACTGGGGCAACACGGTACTTCATGGCAAGACTGAAGTCAGATTTACTGGCTTCTGACTATCCGTAACGACTGCCAAAGATCTACAAATGACAGCCGGGACCAAGGGCTTAACGTGTTTTCCGAGGTACGGAGGAAACTCGGTATGTTAAGATGATCACCTATCCGCAGACCAACCTTGGTAAGCATTGCTTAACCTTGAAGATCGACCCGTGCGGTTGTTATCATCTAGCCACGAGCTCCTCAAGATTTAGACTTAAGTCTTCTTCTTCTTCTTCTACTAGGCGTTAGTCCCGGCTTTTGCCAGGGTCCGCCTTCCGGCTTAGCTTGCTCCACTTTGCCCGATCTTCTACATCCTTGACAGTAAGGCCATTGGCTCTCATGTCGGACTTGACGACGTCCAGCCAGCGCTTGCGAGGGCGACCACGCGACCTACCGCCAAGGACAGCCATATTCATGCATCTCCGGCCAACGTACTCCATAGGGCGGCGCATGATGTGGCCATACCATCGCAGACGACACTCTTGCAGTTTTTCCCCCACGTCACGGACACCAAGACTACCTCGGATGAATGAGTTGCGTATGCGATCGGATCGCGTTACGCCGCTCATCCACCTCAGCATCTTCATCTCCGTGACGCGAAGCTCCTGGGTGTGTCTGCCCAGTGCTGGCCAACACTCGCCGCCGTACAGGAGGACAGGACGTATGATGCATTTATATATCTGTCCCTTAAGCTTCGGAGGCATTTTGCGGTCGCATACAACGCCCGTTACCTCTCGCCATTTCGACCAAGCCGCGCCTATACGTGCTTGGACATCGTCGTCCACATTGCCAGACTCGTGCAGCACGGATCCAAGGTACCTGAACGTATCGGAGCTTGTGATCCGGTCCGAACCTATTCGGATGGTATTTGAATCCGTGCTACCACAGGACATGTACTCAGTCTTCGCCACATTTAGTCTCAGACCGCCGTTTTCCAGCGTGTCCTTCCAAATGTTGACCTTCCGCTCAAGTTGGGCTTTGTTCTGGCTAACGAGGGCGATGTCATCGGCATACATCATTAGCCATGGAGGCTGGTCTTGGATGCATGCCGTAACTACATCGAGCACAACGTTAAACAAGAACGGGCTGAGAGCCGATCCTTGGTGAACGCCAACAGATATTGGAAAGACTTTGGATTCGCCAACAGCGGTCTGAACAGAGGACACGGAATCGCGATACATGTCTCTGATAATGTCAATATAGGCCTCGGGCACACCCTTGAAGCGAAGTGCCCACCAGATGGACTGCCGAGGAACACAGTCGAAGGCCTTCTGCAGGTCTAAAAGGGCCATATGCAGAGCTCTCCTTCTCTCCATGTAAGCCTCAGTCAGAGTCCGCAAGGCGAACACTGCGTCCATGGTGCTGTTGCCCGCCCGAAATCCGTATTGACACTCAGAGACAGTGCACTCGCTACGGAGCCTTGTGTCAATTATGCGCTCGAAGAGCTTCATGGTGTGGCACATGATCTTAATACCGCGGTAGTTACTACAATCCTGTACGCTACCTTTGCCTTTATAAATAGAAATAATAAGGCTTGATCGCCACTGGTTCGGCATTTCCTTGGTGGTCAGGATGCGGTTAAATAGATCCGTCAGAAGGTCCACACCATGTGAGCCCATGGCCTTCCACACTTCGATTGGCACATTGTCAGGCCCGACCGATTTCCGGTTCTTCATGTGGCTAAGAGCAATGCGAGTTTCGCCGGGGGAAATAGGGGAAATAAGACCAAGGTTAGGAGGCGGTTCGGGAGGAAGGTTATGGGGATGCTGTTTGTTAGACAGCTCCTCGAAGTATGTGCACCATCTCTCCTTAACAGAGGGGGCATCATAGAGCAGCTTACCCTGGGCGTCCCTTACACAGAGGCATTTGCTAATGTCCCGTGTAGCTTTTTCCCGGGCACGCGCCAGCTTAAAAATAAGCTTTTGCCCCTCCGCAGTTTCCAGCTTGTCGTACAAGGGCGCCAAACTTTTGCTGCGGGCTCTGGCTACTGCTTTTTTGCAAGCGCGCTTAGCCGCTCCATATGCCTCCCTGTCCTCCGGAGAGTTGGACCCCTGCCACTTTTTAAATAAAGCCTTCTTCTTCCGGGTCGCCTCCTGCACCCCGTCATCCCACCACCATGTCTCCCTGTCCATGGTGCGACCACCACGAGAAGTGCCAAGGACGCGCTTACCCGCGGCGCACTATGTGGTATTGGGCCCTAAAAGTTGGCCAAAAATGACTTTTTTTATTTTTGGTAAACTATTTCATACTGTCGATCCTTCAAAAGTTAAGTAGTTGGTCTACAAAATGGCCAAAGAACTCCGTGCTAGCTTATCATCCCGAGCCGCTAGCTCAGTCGGAAGTTACCGTTTGCGTAAGTGATCGTGTGATTGTTCGATGCGCTCAAATTTTACTTGTTTTTAAAACATAATATTTTAGAAACAAACGGTTTTGTGGTGGATTTTGTGATGAATTCCTTTCAGCCAGGTATGGAACTATATGGAAAATGGTTTTTTTTTGAAAAATCTCGATCGATTTTAATATATAGGTCCAAAAGTAAGTTGTCATAAATTATTGCAAAAATTCTTACTTTTCTATGTTTAAGAGACTTTTTGTTATATTATTTAGCACTCTTTAAGCACAAATGCTATTGTTTCTTGTAGAGTAGACAGTCCAGAACAGATTTATAAAAAATTCAGCCGCCCGTACCCGCCCCCTTTTTTTTGAGATTTTTTTTCGTTTGTACCTAACAATCTTGTATAAATATTCGTTCATAAGATTTAGTCTTATTTTGTTACAGGGACTTCGGAATTGAGGTTTATGACTTGGATTGAGTTGTATGCTGTTATGCAAGGTTCTGATGAGTCAAAATTTGACGGATAATTGACATTTCTGAAACAGTGACTGCTAAGATCCTACTGTGATGATGATATAAGAATTCATGATATAAAGCAAAAAATCACTAATATATAAAGCAATTTCAAGTAGCTATTGTACTGCTAACCATTTAAAAAACACAATCGGCCAAGTGCGAGTCGGACTTGCGCACCAAGGGTGCCGTACCGACTTACCTATGAAAGAAGTTCAATTCTCGAATCAATAATATTTTTTTTCACGTGACATAATTAGAATTTTTTAGTTTTCAGACTTTTCCCTATATTAGTGCTATAAAACCTTGCTTTATGCCAAATTTCAGAATTCTAGGTCCACGGGAAGTACCCTTAGTGTTGATTCCTTAGAGAGTGTCAAAATGTAAGTTTTTTTTGCGATATAAACGGCTGTATCTTTTTTTTCGTTAACTTACAAGTTTTATTTTTGCACAGCCTCAAGGGACCGTGGACCTAAGTATATAGTTTTAATTTCAACTCGATACCTCAACACGTTCTCGAGATAAAGGATCTTGTTCCTTTGTTGAGGTTCTGTTTTTTTCTCTTAGGTACGGAACCCTAAAAAATTAAAGCAAGGAAGATTCGAAGAAAATAACGTAGAGTGCCTATCCGGATCAATATCGTTACATTCGTTACCCAGAAATACTGCGATAAAACTGGTGAGATGTATGTGGCTTTAAATGGGTATTACGCTGTGTCTTCAACACTGCATAAAGTACTTCGTAAAGGTGCTAAGTGATACAAAACGCAATTTTTCCAATAGGTAAACTTTCTGAAGAAGCTGCGGAATCTATATTTTAAGAAAAATAGAAAGATTGCGTAGAGACGTATTCAATTTCCTTAATGAGAGTGACCTGACCAATGAAAATGTATATAATAGTGACGAATAAATATATATTTCTAACTGTAGTAAGTCTTTTATTACTTATTTTAACTTATATACTCTAAAAATCATCGTTCCAGTCATAAAATATTTTTGACCAAGTTTTAGGGCCTAATACCACACTGTGCGGCGGTGATTACTGAATGAATCCTACTCCATATCTCTTGAGCGGACTCATGCGGAGAACTGATCTCGAGGTGCTCGACCTTCGCGATGAATTCCGACAGTCTAGGACCATTAAGCAACCACCACTTGGTGCGGGGATTGCGTTTCTGAGTCACTTTTTTCCTTGGTACGATCGCCAGGTCCATGACAAGGAGGCGGTGTTGAGCCGTTAAGCTTTCGCCTCGGATAACCTTACAGTTGGTAACCTTGCCAATGTTGCACCGTCGCACCAGCAGGTAGTCAATTTGGGTTGAGTGTGAACCACCACGGTACGTAATAAGATGCTGGGGTTTCTTCTGAAAGAATGTATTCACGATGGCTAGGTCCGACACAGCGCAGGTCCTGAGTATGCTGACTCCCTCTGCATTTAGCTGGCCATAGCCAAAACCACCGTGAATACGTCCGTACTCTCCAGCGCGCTGACCTACGTGACCGTTGAGATCCCCCCCAACCAAAATACCTTCAGAATTCGGAATACCGCGCAGTACGTCCTCGAACTCATCCCAGAAGGCCTCCTTTTCAGACTCACAGCAGCCAGTTTGAGGAGCATAGGCGCTGACTAGGTTCGTTACCGACCCTTCGATCAGCACCTTAACGCGCATCAACCGGTCGCTGTATCGGTCTACTTCAAGAAGTCCATCCTGAAGGTCCTTAGACAGTACTACGGCTACTCCGTTCCTGCCCGATGGTGATCCGGTGTACATTAGCCGGTACCCCTGCCCGATGTCACGGGACTTATTCCCCTTCCAGCGCGTCTCCTGAAGGAAGGCGCACTGGACCCGACGTTTAGCAAGTACGTCCGCGAGTTCTCTGCAACGTCCAGTTAGAGAGCCAATGTTCCAGGTGGCAAAGCGGAGCTTCTTTTTGGGTACTAACTTCTTTAGCCGTGCCCGTACTTGACACGGTAGCCCTAGCCCACTTATCGCAGGTTTAAGGCGATGTGCCTGCGCGTCGTTCGGCGACGCCCTAGCCCAAGTACCCATTCTATCCTTTGCCCTATCCATGTATATGTGACTGAGGTTGGTTTTACGTGGGGCGACCAGCCGTCTGACCCCCACAACCCTACGAGAGGGAAACCAGGATCGCCAGAGCCTCGTCCGTTGAACAGCAGGGTGCACCGCTAGCAGGTGAGGTTGGCTTGGGTCCTTAGGATGTAAACGGACCCCAATCACCCCACCACACAGGGCCCAATGTTGATTCATAATTACGTCACATGCCGGTTTCATCACGATGTTTTCATTTACCGTTTTTAGAGCAACGGAGATGATGTTAATGGTCACAAGTTCGTTGACAGCCTGGCTGCGAACCCGCGGCCTAGAACTCGTAAATCCGTTACCACTGGGCCATCAGTGCTCCCTCGTGATAAGTAATATTAGCAGTTTATTCAAAACCATAATAACGATAACTTTATTTATGATACTGACCAATACAGTTCCTGGGTCCTGCACTGAAGGGTATGTAGCTGTAAGGATTGCGTCCAGCCGTGTTCTCTGGGAGGAACCGCTCTGGTCGGAACTTCTCAGGCTCAGGGTACACCTCGGGGTCACGGTGGATGTCGAACACATGGAGGTCGACGTAAGTGTTCTTTGGGATCGTATATCCAGCTGTGGAAGTCAAAATGTGGTAGGTATTAGTCTGATAAGCTTTATACAGAAATTAAAGAAATTTAGGAGTATTTTTTTCAATAAAACAAATGTCGATGAAAAATAAAACGGCATGAGGAGTGTTGAAGACGGTGGTCTTAACAATGTCTGAAAGGATAGCAGATGCCTTCTCCAGTTGACCATTTCAACTTGGCACACGATGCACCAAACAGCCTGTACTTTTATACATATAATTGTTACCTATTACAACTTCTTTTGTAAGATATCTTGAAAGGAAGGGCACACTGGGATACAGCCGCAGTGATTCCTTGATGCAGCATTCCAAATACTTCATCTTGCTCAAGTCTTCTATAGTGGGTGATCTCTGGGAGTCTCCAAATATGTCTTGCAACTCTTCACATATAGAGTCCTGAAATCCAGGAATGAACGAGAATTATTTATAATATCTGTCACAGCTATTTTGAAATCGTAATGAGTACAACTCGGTCACATTAACTTGATGCTTGGTGTCGATGAAATAATGACCAAAAACAATAACAATAACAACAACAGAGAACTAGGCAAATAATTTATCGACGCGCATATCGATAACAAAAATGCTGTTCATACCTGAACCTTGCCGGGTGAGCTAAGGTAATACGGGGGGAAGCAGGGGGATGCTCACATTTCATAGATGCGTCAAGTTAATGTAACCGGATTGTATATGTCGGCGCTTGACCGCCGTCGTGGTTAACGTCACACCAAATACACAGTCACAGTAATATAGAACGACAGGAAAAGTGACAGTACCTGTATGTCTGGTTCGTTCGCAATCCTCATCATCATAAACGTGAGTGCTGTTGCTGTGGTGTCGTGGCCCTGAAAGAAGAAAAATATTGCCAAGTTATCAAGATCTACTTAGAGAGAAGCCTCTTCTGTAGTACTTAATGGTTTAGTCACGGAATATGGAGACGCTGTGGCGGCTATTGTTTGAGACGGAAATACTTTAAAGCTTTCCATTCAAATAGAGGGAGTCAGTAAGCATAACCGTCTACCGTCTGTCTGTCTACCATGTGTACTGTGTGTGGCTTGGTATACACACATATTAATTGAGAATTAGTTACAATTTTGACTAAGGCTAAGTTTGCCCAAACTTGAGCTATCCGCTAAGCTCAAGTTTGGGCAAACTCAGCCTTAGTATCGCGGTCACAAATATTATTCAAATAGCGTCACTAGTTGCTGCCACGACGAGACGATTTCGTGCTATGTGTAAGAAGTAAATATATTTAACTACTTATTGGCTACCAACCTCAAACAAAAAAGTATCAACTTCTTCCCTAATCCCTTTATCATTTATCGTACCCTTAGCTTCTTCATCTAACAGTATATCAAGCATAGTGGCTTTGACCTCATTCACATTGTTTTCTTGAATGCCAGTAGCAGTATTCCTGTTTCTTTTTCTTCTTCTCCTTTCTATGATATTTTTTGTAAAATTATGCAAATCTGGTAAAACGGCTCTTTCTTGTCGTGCGGTAAATGACAGCCCGTAAATGAAATCGACTAAAAACCAGGGCTTGATCAGTCTCTTCACAACACATTCGCCTATTTTGTGAATGGATTGTATGTAACTGTTGATAGATGGTATTTCGTGGGGTTTTGCACCCAATGCGGTTTCTGAAAATACAAAAAGAGTGAAAACTCTGGCAGCCACTGCCAGACTTGTGTTATTTTGTAAAAAATCAGAGTTTGTCAGTGTATGCCCCTAACACAGGTAGGAACGATGACTTTGCCAGGTAACAGGTAATAAATGTGTGTAATATATATCAAACTAAATTCTTGTAAGTAAAAGTTCCAACTTATTATATATTCATCTTTATTTACTTAATTTAATTTTTTTTTTGTATCACTAAAACTCAAGATAATCGTATCTGAATTGTGTTCAAGAGCAATCAGTTAAAATCGTTATCGTTAATCGTTCCTGAAAAAAAAAATTGTGGCAGGATGTTCAGATTCGTCTAACGAGCAAGTCCTTAAAGTTAGTGGAGGGCTGTCCCTTACACCCAGTATAGCGAAACCTACTTTCACGCGGGCGAAGCAGCAGGCAGAAGCTAGTTTAAAATAAATGTATAAGATGGTCTTACCGCACATAATAAGTAGTGTTGCTTTCGAAATCAAGGGTACCACATCAATTTTTCCTTTGTCAAGTTCATTTTCTATGGTGACCAGTAATTCTTGAGTGTGTTCGCACAATACACTGAAATATTTGTTTAGAATTTTGAAGTGGAATGCTGGTGTTAACATTTTGCGTCGTTGATGCCATTTGTCACCTGTTAGAAAGATAACAGAATATTCTGTAGGATAAAACGAAGCTGAAACAGATAATGAGCTACTAAAGAAGTCAAATTTGCAGAAATAGCCCCAAACAAGTTTGTCTTCAACGTAGTCTTTAATTGTGCTAAACATGTTTGATGTGGGTAAAGTAACCCTTGGTAATTTTTTTAGTCAATTTGAGTAAGTTGTTATAAAAGTGTCATTGTTATTGCTTGACTACATATTTGAGCAATAAGTTCAAAGTTCTAGGTAATAAAAGCAATTATTGTAGGAGGATATTTTTTTGACGGTATCAATTATAAAATGACATCTCACGCCCTGGGTGGACGTTTCATACTTTTATTGTATAAACACCACACCTGTGTCCTTCAGATGCCCTTTGCGTTCTAGGACTACGGGTTTCCTTATCAGAAATTCAATTTAATAGAGGATAAGGTTCCTAACTTTAGAATGCAGTTTAGTTTCATACTCATGCAAACAAATTGTTTGGGAACCACAGTGGTCTACTTACCATTGCTCACTAGTAATCCTTCACCGAGCCAACCTTGTAAAAAGGTGTACGGCAGATCTTTCTGGTTATAAGCAGTTGTGGACAGTATCAACTGGAAGATAGTAAAGAAACTAGAATGAACGTAACGGAAATAGAATTACACATACTTAGGTATCTACACTATAATTTATAAGTTCTTTTGGTGTACAATAAAGTTTATTCTATTCTATTCTATTCTATTCTACACATATAAAAGGAGAAACTGACTGATTGACTGACTGCTGACGTATCAACGCACAGTCGAAACTATTTTTTAACAAGCACTATGAGAGGATTTTCCAAATTAACCCCTTAGAGGGGGTAAAACGGGGGTTCAAAATTTATATGGAAAAATCAATGAAGTGTATATGAGTTAAGAGAACGTCTAATAAACTGGTACCATCTAGACCATCGCAGATACTAAGATGGTATGTCTTCTTGAGGACCCTTGCCTTATTCTGAAAGTACCTCTACGTCTTCAGGATGAGTTAAATGTATAGTATGGATGTGTGCTCCGTCCAGTCTCCACAGGCGACCGTAGATTTTGTTCCATATCCTCAAATGCTCAAAAATTTTATCTGCAAAAAGAATTAAAACTCAGTCAGAATATGATAATATACTTTACCAATCTCTTGCTTCATGATATACAACTCGGTCACATTAACTTGACGCTTGGCGTCGATGAAATAATGTCCAAAAACAATATAACAACAACAGAGAACTAGCCAAATTATCGATGCGCGTATCGATAACAAAAATGCTGACCATATCTGACACTTGCCGGGTGAGCTAAGGGAATGCGGTGGGATGCTCGCATTTTAGAGATGCGTCAAGTTAATGTGACCGGATTGTACCTACATTATGTGTGCGAGTGTGTGTGTGTGTAGTGGAAGGAGTACAGTGTGCATGTGTGATAAGGTGGGGTGTACATGTCATTTTGTTTTATTTATATTTTGATGCAAAGTTTTATCTTACAATACATACCCGGACTTTTATACATGGCAACTATATGTCCTAGTAAGGGCACTCTTGGAGGTCCAGGAATTTTATGCATCAGTCTGCCAGCTCGGTTATATCGAAAATAGGCACCGACTATCGTAATCACTAAGAATATTATTAATAAAAACTGCGTAATCATTTTGTACAAACTGGTTTTAATTAAACCGTTTTCACGTCTTCTAACTAATGTAACATACTTTATAATGTCTACAGAACAGGAAAATATGAGTTTTTTTAATAGTAGTGAGACAGTATCTAAAATAAGGTCAAAGTGGCTGAGTCAACAACTATGTCGAGGCTTATCATGATATTAATTAATATTCATTATTTATTTATTTGTTGATATATTTACTTATCTTGTTTGTATAGTTGAATGATTTATAATTTAGGTGTCTTGAAGGCTAGAGTGAATGATGAATAATAATATACGCTTCTTAATAAATTAGTCCGCCACATCATAGACGATTGCATCACTGCTTACCATCAGGTGGGATCGAGTTTGGCGCTAGTTTATATCAATTTAAAAAAAAAACTACGCATATTATACCATCGGTGGTGTTAGAGACAGTACCTGAATTTCTTATATTATTATCAACTTTAACCTATCACATACCCACAAAACGAGACACAATAGTAAAACAATAACAGCGCGGTCTCATAGGACCGGTCGGGGATTCATGAACTAATTGCATTTTGCAGGCAAATGCTTGGTTGTAGGTTCGGCTAATATTTTTTATTTATAGACTTCATTGATTGAGATAGTAAAAACATCAAATTTGAAGTCAAAATTATTTAAATACCTATGAAAAATAAAGATACGTAACACCAAATGTTGAAAAAAGGCAACAAAGTTATAAATCTCACTTTATAAGCTAACCAATAGATTTCTATAAGATTTTTTAATTTGGTATTATTAATGGCATATCCCTAATAATTTGGCCACCCACTGTACATGTGTAATTCACTTAACAATTATACAATAAAATAAACATTTTTAATCAAAAAATGTTTAAAAGATTTGATGGCCGCCATTCGAAATGCAAATTATATTGTGAATTGTGATAAAACATGGCTTCAGTATGTAAATACATCTATGGTGCAGCAAAGAAATTAAAAAAAAATCAAAATTCTGCATCATGTTCAACCATCAAGTCCTTTGTGGTACTATAGATATGATCATTGGTATGATGCAGAATTCTGAAGTTTTTATAGGTTCAACTCACGAATGCACGATTTGAACATATACAACAGCCCGAAATCATCTATCGGGCAGTTGCCCGACCCAGACAAAAATAGCTGTCTTCTGGAAATTTTATTTGACTCCTAAAATCATCGAAAAAGTATGTTTAATGTTGTTGACTAAATCTTTTACTTTTTTATTGTTTTATTTACCTCTTATAATATTCAATCATTAATAAAATATTAATAGTTGATACGTTTATTAAATAAGGCTCTATTAGTAAACTATTAGTCAAATATCAGATTTTATTCATCATCATCATCATCATCATCTCAGCCGAAAGACGTCCACTGCTGGACATAGGCCTCACCCAAGCGTCGCCACAGCGGTCCTGTGCGTCTCGCATCCATCGGATTCCCGCGACCCTCGCCAGGTCGTCGGTCCACCTCGTGGGAGGCCTTCCACCGCATATTATTGACATAGCCCGAAGAATTATCAAACTTAAGTGGGAGTGGGCAGGGCACATTGCTCGTAGAATAGATGGTCGATGGGGAGGGAAGGTTCTGGAGTGGCGGTCACGTACCGGAAGACGCAGATTTCATTGTACCCTAATAATTACCCAGGTCTGTTGGTTATGCTTAATTATAAATGGTGCATTACTTTATCTGTGTGTAACAGACAGACAGACAGAGTTACTTTCACATTTAAATATTAGTATGGATGATACATACCTCAACTTTTATATGTCCAAATAGAGGCACTCTTGGAGGTCCAGGGATTTTGTGCATCAGTCTGCCAGCACGGTTATAGCGGAAATAAGCACCAACTATAGTAATCACTAAGCAAACTATTAATAAAATCTGCAGAATCATTATGTATAAACGTGTTGGCTGTTGCTACGTCTTCTCACGAGTGTAAGTATGTTTGTAATGGCTTTAGAGTAGAAAACACACTTATTAAGTAGAATAACATAATTCAAATCTCATAACAAAATTTCCAAAACATTCAAGATTACAAATAATTACAATTTTCAAGCAACGACGTGTTGGGTGATTGAACTACCAATCACAAAACTAGGTTTTCCTAGACTGTAACCTGTCTTGGAATGTCCACATTGCAGAGGTAAGCAGGAGGGTGTTCTGCTCGTCTCAGTCACTCAAACGTCTCTAGAGGTTCCTGCCATCCTCAACTAAACTTACTCTTGTTCAGTTTCTTCTTCTATCTCTTCTTGACTACGCTGATGTCTGCTTCCTTGACGTGGCTAAAGAACTTCTTGACAAACTGGAGCGTCTGCAGAATTTGTGCATCCTCTTTAGTTTTGGCCTTGGAAAGTACGACCATGTGTTGGAATTTCGAAGACACATTCTTTATCGTCTCTTTTCTATTCTTCATAATCCCAACTGCCCCTTGTATTTTCGGAAATGCTTTGAGTATGTTGTTCCGAGAGGAAAGCTTTTTCGCTCATCATCCTCCCTTCTCCTTCGTTCTCCTCCCCACTCTTCAAGTCTCTACAGTGGATCTTTTACCGCTTGTGCTGTGCGCGTCTGGAATTCTCTTTCATAGTCTTTCAGAGCTAGCCCTTCGTTGGAGGTTTTCAGGGGAAGAATTATTTATTTATTTTATGTCCGGTAAACCAACAACTGCTCTATAATTATCCTCGAGTACAAAACCCAATTGTGCTTTAAGTTCGCCTGTGTGCTCATGTGAGAAAAAATACTTAACTAATCAAAAGTAATTAATTTTACTATATTACTAACTTAACCGTTTATAATAATAGTTACTAAAAAATATGTTAAAATGTTGATAGATTACTATTAATATATAATTTACGCATCAAGAACCGCCCGATAGCGCTCGGCAGGTTCACGAATAACTCGTTCATGCATGATGATATCTTGACCCCTCTGCCTTCGATTTATCCATTTTACATAAAAGTCATACCAGGCTTTACGATTACCCCTTACAGCAACAAAAAACACAACTAATGATAGTGGATTAAGATATATTAAAACAAATAATACTATGCTACCTGGATATAAGATAGTAAATTTTAATATAATTTGGTACAACATTGCGACATCACTCAATAAAAAAATTAAAGTTGCTATATACAGGCGTCGCCAGATGTCAGTACTAGTATGTGTGTTCGTGCTGAAACTACGACAAAGTGAAATCCCTGTTGCAATATAAAGAAAACAGTTAACGGTTACAGGTATAATTTGATTTGAAAACGCAATCATCATGTAGATATAGAACATATTTCTTCTACTACTTGAAACAAAAATAAAAAAGTAAAGTACAGATATTGTAATTGGGCATGTTATGAGTGGCACACCCCAAGCAAACATGCAGCTTTTTAGATATCGCCTTTGGACATTCTGATTGAATACTTTGACAATGTCTACGTAAAACATATGGCTAATAACTAACAACCAGTGGTTCTTCGCTGTTGTCAAATAATGCAATGAAGTCATAAATAAGTAGTTTACATGTACGTCTTCGATTTCGATTATTATGAAACAATAGCGCAGAAAGAACGATAAAATTGTATTAAGAAGCACAAAGTTTCTGTAGTTCCGAAACTTCTTCAAGATGCACCAGGATGTCAGTCCGTAGATCAACGCAGCCAGTGTCAGCACTAACACAATATAAGGCATGATATTATTGAACAGATATCTCCAGAAGTTATTCGGCCAGCCATACTCAGACATGGTGAATCTCACTGCACAGGTTTAATTTACTTTTAATTAGCACAAAGTAAACAATTTTAAACAGTTTCACGTAAGCACGGTTTAATTAAAATAGGTGTTGTGTCCAAAACAGTCGGTCAAACAATATAGTATACGCTATATTTTATCTCTAAAACTATTTTCGCTTCTGATTTAATCAATTTAAAAATGTCCGCTTCGCCATTTTGATTGTAATAATTAACTGCATACCTATATACTATCTTGTAACAAGCCATTATGGGTTTTTTTCATCATTAAAACTAAATTTAATGAAATTTTGCTAACTTGATAATGACTGAAATACGAGTAGGTACTTATCAGATATCCAGTTCATATACAGTATGTTAGGTTAAACGAGGGACTTATTGAGGGAGGGTATTCAGTATTCGATTCTCGTCCCAAATATGTATAAGACTTATATCCTTAACTAGCTGTTCCCTGCGGTTTCACCCGCATTTTTCGTTACTGCTCCGCTCCCGTGGGTCTTAGTGTGATGTTATATAGCCTATAGCATTCCTCGATAAATGAGCTATCTAACACTGAAAGAATTTTTCAAATCGGACCAGTAGTTCCAGAGATTACCCCCTACATACAAACTTACAAACTTACAAATTTTACCTCTTTATAATATTAGTATAGATATGTGCCGTAATTTAAAAATATACATATTAGTGTAAGAAAAAGTAATAGTGTAAGAACCAGACAGCTTTAATTCATGAATCCCCGACCGGTCTCATAGGACCGCGCTGTTATTGTCTTACTATTGTGTCTCGTTTCGCGGGTATTGATAGGTTAAAGTATGAAAGGAAAATAGATTCAAGCTAATTTTGGTATGATTCTGTCTGTTATTTATCAGTGTTTTTTTTTTCGTTCACATTTTTATTAGTATCATGTAAGCGTACACTATTGTGGGTTTGAATGTGTTCCTCGTTTAAACAAACATACTGTATAATTAGGTACGATTAGTTTAATTATCGAAAGTTCATTAGTAAAAACTGGCTATGCCAGCGCTAGTGGGTGATAGACGTGCGAGTAAGTACGCGGACTTGTGGCTCGATGACCTTTTTCGCCTGTGTGTCACCTTAAAAACGCGTATTTTAAAATTGCCGCGCAAGTTCGCCGGCGATCCAACCTGTTTGAAATCTTAAGTGGGTGATAGACGTACGAACTTAAAGTACGCGGTTTTTAAAATTGTGAACTTACTCGGCTCGACGTCGGTGACACACGAAAAGCTTGCTCATACTATATCGCGATGTCGTCGAGAGAAGAAGCTTTGTGTTAGTTGGGAATTTTATATCATACTAGCTGTCCCCTGCGGTTTCACCCGCATTTTTCGTTACTGCTCCACTCCTGTGGGTCGTAGCGTGATGGTATATAGCATTCCTCGATAAATGGGCTATCTAACACTGAAAGAATTTTAAACCGGACCTGTAGTTCCTGAGATTACCCCCTACATACAAACTTACAAATTTTACCTCTTTATAATATTAGTATACCTAGGACCGGTCGCTGTGGCGACGCTTAGGGGAGGCCTATGTCCAGCAGTGGACGTCTTTCGGCTGAGATGATGATGATGATGAATATTAGTATAGACTACGTTTTAAAAACTAATAAAAAAAGGACGAAATTGACAAGTGTGGTAGAGTTACGTGAAGAGAAGGCGGCTCTCGGCTCGCAGCGCTGCCACACGTACGAGCCGAGACGAGCTACGAGTAAAGTGGGTGATAGACGTGCGAGTAAGTACGCGGACTTGTGGCTCGACGACCTTTTTCGCCTGTGTGTCACCTTAAAAACGCGTACTTTAAAATTGTCGCGCATGTTCGCCGGCGATCCAACCTGTTTGAAATCTTACTCGTAGCTCGTCTCGGCTCGTACGTGTGGCAGCGCTGCGAGCCGGGAGCCGCCTTCTCTTCATGTAACTCTACGACACTTGTCAATTTCGTCCTTTTTTTATTAGTTTTTAAAACGTAGTCTATACTAATATTCATCATCATCATCATCATCTCAGCCGAAAGACGTCCACTGCTGGACATAGGCCTCCCCTAAGCGTCGCCACAGCGACCGGTCCTAGGTATACTAATATTATAAAGAGGTAAAATTTCTAAGTTTGTATGTAGGGGGTAATCTCAGGAACTACTGGTCCGATTTAAAATTCTTTCAGTGATAGCCCATTTATCGAGGAATGCTATATACCATCACGCTACGACCCACACGAGCGGAGCAGTAACGAAAAATGCGGGTGAAACCGCAGGGGACAGCTAGTATGATATAAAATCCCAACTAACACAAAGCTTCTTCTCTCGACGACATCGCGATATAGTATGAGCAAGCTTCACGTGTGTCACCGATGTCGAGCCGAGTAAGTTCACAATCTTAAAAACCGCGTACTTTAAGTTCGTACGTCTATCACCCACTATAGACGTGCCAGTAAGTACGCGGACTTGTGGCTCGACGACCTTTTTCGCCTGTGTGTCACCTTAAAAACGCGTACTTTAAAATTGCCGCGCAAGTTCGCCGGCGATCCAACCTGTTTGAAATCTTACTCGTAGCTCGTACGTGTGGCAGCGCTGCGAGCCGGGAGCCGCCTTCTCTTCACGTAACTCTCTTACTAAATTCACATGCGATTAACGCTCTCTTTTCGTAATCCAATACTTTACCCACACTTGTCGATTTCGTCTTTTTAGGGTTCCGTAGCCAAATGGCAAAAACGGAACCCTTATAGTTTCACCATGTATGTCCGTCCGTCCTCGCTTAATCTCTGTGACCGTTTGCACTAGAAAGCTGAAATTTGGTACCAATATGTATATCAATCACGCCGACCAAGTAGTAAAATTAAAAATTGGAACAAAATGTTTTACTAGGGTAGCCCCCCTACATGTACAGTGGAAAGAGTTTTTTTTTTAATTTCAACCCTAACGTGTGATATATTGTTGGATAGGTGTTCAAAATGAATAGGGGTTTACTGAAACCATTTTTTGATAATAACAATCATTTCGGAAATAATCGCTCCAAAAGTAAAAAACAATGTGTCCCCCTCCCCTCTAACTTTTGAACTATAAGTTTAGAAAATATGAAAAAAAAACGGAAAATAGAACTTTATAAAGACTTTCTAGGAAAATTATTTTGAACTTGATGGGACGAACAGTTTTTGAAAAATTGGGGACACTTATTGTGACGGACGGAAAACTTCCGAACCCTACACTGAGCGTAGCCCAACACGCTCTTGGCCGGTTTTTTATTAGTTTTTAAAATGTAGTATGATATATTTCCCAAATAACATATAGCTTCTTCTCTCGACGACATCTCGATATAGTATGAGCAAGCTTCACGTGTGTCACCGACGTCGAGCCGAGTAAGTTCACGATCTTAAAAACCGCGTACTTTAAGTTCGTACGTCTATATCCTTCCATCTAAACTGTTTAATTGACAATCGAAACGATCTGCTATTCGGAAAACAGTTGTTGGTCTTATCTGTTTCTATGAACGATAGTGTGATCGATTTATACACGCTACATTTAAGTGCCTGATTAAGGGTTAATTAATCTATCACATACCCGCGAAACGAGACACAATAGTAAAACAATAACAGCGCGGTCTCATAGGACCGGTCGGGGATTCAAACAAACGCACTTTTGAAGTAGTTCTTTTATTTGTGAAGTGCTTTAAATCTCACTCAGACTTTTTTGCAATTTCTGCTTTCAAACGAGGAGTATTATGTTAACCGACGATACCATATCATACCTGCAACGGTAACGGACATCTGGGTCGTTGGTAGTGCTTTTTGTATGGAATTTTGTTTTTAGGGTTCCGTAGCCAAATGGCAAAGAACGACACGAAACGACACGTTGGCTGTGTCATACGGACGGACAGCCGTCCGTCCGTATGTCACAGCCATTATTTTCCTAATCTATAACAGCTATATTGTTGACACTTGGTAAGTAGATGTATTCTGTGAACCGCATTAAGATTTTCACACAAAAATAGAAAAAATATTCTATTTTTGTGTGAAAAGGGTTTAGGCTTCCCCATACTTGGAACTGAAACTTATTTTTTTTTTCATCAACCCAATATTTATTTATTTCGTTAGGGGTATCTGTGGATAGGTCTTTAAAAATGATATGGAGATCATTTTTTTACCTGAATACTTTGCGCGAGAGACTGACGATGTGTCCCGGGCCTTGTAACTTCTAAAATAAGAGAATAAAAAAACAAAAAAAAACATATGAGGTACATTGTAAACTTCCACCGATTTATTTGAACGATTTAAAACTTTTTTTTTAAACGTCATAAATCGTAAACCATGATTAAGTGACTACGGAACCCTCGGTGCGCGAGTCTGATTCGCACTTGCCCGGTTTTTTTTTATTTAAAAATAATTAATTGTTGGTCTAGTGGTCAGTTGTCCTGGCTGCTATGCGTGGGATTTCTATGAAACTTTAATACACGTGCAAAATATGTCTTGGAATAGCACTTATGATACTTTTTATACCGAGGGTATACTCCACGTATACTCCCTTGGGATAATTATCTACAATAAAGTGGGTTAAGGCACTAGCAGCAGCTGGTATTAGATATTTTCCTTAATTCTTTACAATTTTGTTAAAATAGTTCTTAGTGAATTTTTAGGTGAGATACCAACAGTAATATGTAAGAAAATGATGGGAAAAAATATATATATGAAGTCTGGTGCTCGGCGCAATAGCCATAACATATATATCATTAGAAAGGTCTTTTTACAAGGATTAATGATAACTGAGTCGCTTGTCTCCAATTGCTGTCGGAACGGAGTTATTTTGTGTTAAGTCTACACTAATATTATAAAGAGGTAAAATTTGTAAGTTTGTAGGTTTGTAAGTTTGTATGTAGGGGGTAATCTCTGGAACTACTGGTCCGATTTGAAAAATTATTTCAGTGTTAGATAGCCCATTTATCCAGGAATGCTATAGGCTATATACCATCACGCTACGACCCACGGGAGCGGAGCAGTAACGAAAAATGCGGGTGAAACCGCAGGGGACAGCTAGTATTTAATATTTTTGTGGTTTTTATTTGATTTTGTTAAGATAATGGTGATTTTATATCGTTGTCTTGTATGGAATGAAATTGTAAGTTTTTAATTATTATGTTTCTTCATCTCAGTAATGTGAGTTTCATGCTACATAATAATATAGCGCTGAATAGAACAGTGGTGACCTTGAAACAGACTAGGAGCTAGTGTACTTAGTTGCTGTATTATACATTAGCCCACATAAATACGTTTTCAGACATCTTTTGTTACAGTAACTCTTAATTGTTAAGTTCAATTTCTTTATTTTGGATCATATGTTGTACATACATAATTATACAGGTCTTAGATATGTAATTAAATTTATCAGCTGTGTCAGTGGGCATACAATATACAAGAAAAATAATTAAAACACTAAGGGCCTGTTTCACAATGTCCGAGTAGGCACTACTCACTAAATAAATTCAAAAATGGAACAGAATTTGTATGAAATTATCTGCCAAGTAAGATACTCGAAACTTAATCATAGGGGTCAGTTTTATACTTTATGTTAAACTTAAAAAAACTAAACGTAAAAGAATCAGGTACACATTATAGGGGGATTGTAGAATGAATCATGACTAAGACAGACTATATTATTTTATTATTATTATTTTGTTGTATATTAGAGCAGTATTTTATCCAATAAAAAGTCGTTCAATAACATGCCAACAAGTCTGGTACAGAAGAAACTAAGATAAACATAAAATAATAAAAGGACAGATAGCTTCTTATCTAATAATAAACAATTCTTTCGACTGGCCTGTTGGTCTAGTGGTTAGTGGCCCTGACTACTATACCAGAGGTTGTGGGTTCGATTCCCACCCAGGACAAATGTTTGTGTGATGAGCACGATCATTTGTTCTGTGCCTGGGTGTAATTTTATCTATAATATGTATGTATTTAGAAATATATAAGTATGTTTATCAGTTGTCTAGTACCCATAACACAAGCTCTGCTTAGCTTGGGACTAGACGGCGTTGTGTGAAAGTTGTGGAATATTATTATTATTATATTTCCAACTAGAGGGAAACCAGGTTTGCCAGAGCCTTGTCCGTTGAAGGGTGCACCGCTAGCAGGTAAGGTTGGCTTGGGTCCTTCCCCCACACCCCAAAAATTTTTTTTACCTTCATTGTTATCAATTCATGATAGTATAGTCCGGTCAAATTAGACTAATTAATCGGGGTGAGGTTACAATAATTCACACTTAGCTGAATATTGGTAGGATTGTTCAATACACTATTATAAAGGAAATGTGAAAAGTCCTCATCGATCGTGCAAAAAAATTTACTCGGGGTCAAGGTCCCAAAAACGGGTTTTTCGAAATTTTCATATTTTATATTATGTGTAAGTCACACTGACCGATAGAACGATATTTTTGCTTGTATTACGGCTTCAGTGATGTACGAGTATATTATACGTGGTGTACTTATACATATTATGACGATTACAACTCTTTCAATTTTTTTGAATCGTTATATCTCAAAAACGGTGGCTCTTAGGAAAAAAAGTATTTAGACATTTTTATATATAATTTTCTGATCTACAATTTTTGTCTGAGCTAATTTTATAATAAAACTTACTATTTTGCTGAAAATCGCGAAAAGCCCATTTTTGTGACCTTTGACCGCGTGTATATTTTTTTGCACGTGCCGGATCGATGAGGACTTTTCACATTTCCTTTATAATAGTGTATTGAACAATCCTACCAATATTCAGCCAAGTGCGAATTATTGTAACCTTGGATGTCTAAATTGACCGGACTAAGTAATGTAGTAAATACTTTTTTCTGATCGATGTTCAATCGTGGCTCATCTTGAGCTATATTCTGTAAAAGTTTCGATTGATCGTATGATGTTTCTCTTGTGTATTCGGCACTATTCGTTAAATCTGAGTTAGTAGTATTAGCTGGCATCGGCAGTCCAAAATCATTAATCGATTTACTCGACAGTAATTGCACTACTTTGTTCAATTCAAATAATGCTTCATCAAATATGTTTTGATTATATTGTAAATCATCTGAAACTAATTCTCGCCGTTGCTGAATCAGAATATCACTGGCCATATTTTCTCGAAATTTATTCCAGAGACTAACAGAATCAGTTACTTGACAAAACGCAACTATGATGGCAAATAAATATCTTAATGATGTAGCGGAACTGCAAATAGCTGCTTCTGATAATGTATTTTCCCAGTGAGAATCGTCTTCCAAGAGCCCCATAGCTTTACATGCCATTTGATAAGTATTGTAAATAACACCTTGTACAGTTCTCAGGTGTGCAAAGGATGTCGGGCCTTTTACAACATGGAGTAACATTCTCAAATGAAAACATTCACTGTTGTTGGGATGAATCACGTAGACTCTACCAACAGCATCAGTTTTTTTTTTATTCCGGGGTAACCATCGACCGCAGTTCCTTGTTTTCGCCGTTGCAAGGTTTTAGAACTCTGGTTCCATGTATTATAGTAACTTGGAACTCTGTCATATGTCAGTGTTTTCGCGAAATCATCTAAAGCGCATACTTTGAAGAATGCTGTTAATGTTGTGTCCCGCATATTATTGACAACTTCTTGTATATTGTTCTGAGTGAAATATACTCTTTCTCCGTTTTCTAAATGAACTGCAAGGTGGACAATAGTGGGAGCTCGGTCGTGCACTTCGAATGATAAAATCCTCCATACTGCTTCAGAGCTGCAGATGTAACGTCCGAACTGAATATAAACATAAACATATCAGTCTGGACGTTATACGACGTATCCACTTCATTTGGTGATTATATATCGATACCTTTGGGTAGAAAGGTCGTATAAACCAAAACCTGACTAACATATTTTTTTTACATAAAAATTCATAACTTTTTTGCTTTTGAAGTTGTAAAAAAATTATCTATGAGAAAGGTTCTTACATTTTGCAAATGAAAAAGGTTAAATCATCAAAACCTATATCTATTATATAGAATATATCTATCTTCTTTAGTTTCAAAGTTAGCTTGCATTTACGTCTAAAAAAAATCAATTCTTGGTTAATACACCCCATGAAAATGTACTTTGAAAAAACTGTGTGAGTCGTATATCCATTTTTGATAAGCTTATATATGGGTTTTTACGACATAAAATGTGACCCATTTTATGTCGTAAAAACCCATATATGTAGTTTTTTTTTGTATTAAAAACCATTTATAATCATAGATCAAATGAATTCTGACTATTAAATAACCCTGTTACTCATAGAATTAGTAAGAACTCAATTATTATTATTCTAATACCCAATAATGGTCGATTCAAATAAAATAAAACTACCTGAAATACGAAATCAACATATATGAAGTACTATAATACCTTTTAATCAATGGTATCTGTCTGGTATCTGTCTATCGCGCTCGTTCTTCTGCTTGTCGCTGCGCGCAAAATGCGAGCCTTGTGTGTTGGTCGTAAAGTGCTTCTTGCAATCTTGTTTTTCCTGCCCTTATCCCATATTACTTGGGGTCGGCGCTACACTTTTCATTCTGTCCTGTTGTCCGTCACACTATCACTAACTTCCTTTTCTTTCATATTGGTCCTTACGCAATCCATCAATCTTTTCTTTGGCCTCCCTTTCCCTCTCCATCCATCCACATGTAAATCAGAACAGAGACTCAGATCAGAACTCTTTTAGTAACATGCGTTTCATCCCTCTTCTTTACATGACCATACCAAGACAAACGATTTCCTTCCAACTTTTCAGTCACTGGCGCCACTTTCAAACTTCCCCTAATACACTCATTTCTCACTTTGTCCATTCTTGTCACACCACTCATCCATCTCGACATTCTCATCACCGCTATATTCAATCTTTTTTCATCCATCTTTTTCACAGCCCAAAATTCTGATCCATACAGTATGACAGGTCTTATCACGGATTTGTAGATTTTACCCTTCAACTTATGATCCACGGATGCCCCGTGGACCACAAGTTGTTCCCGTGACCTGTCGCCATTTCATCCATCCTGCGTTGATCGGATGTGTTATGTATGTCCCGGTCTACCTCACCACCTCCTTGGACAAACGACCCGAGGTACCGAAAGTTGGAACAGATCGGTATGGGCGTCCCAGTGAGGGCTAAAGGCGAAGGATTGGAGGGACCGCCGAAATCGCAGGACAAGTACTCTGTTTTGGTTCTACTCAATTTCAGGCCAACACTCTCCAGTCTATGCCATACCTCCCATCTGCTCTGGAACTCTAGGTCACTCTCAGCAACCAGCACTATGTCATTGGCAAACAGCATACACCAGGGGGCCTCTTCCTGAATGTGTAACGTCAAAGCGTCCATTATCAGCAGGAAGAGTTAAGGGCTGAGAGCCGACCCCTAATGCAGGCCGACCGCCACATTCAAACTGCCACTGGTGCCTACTGTAGACCGGATTTGGGTACTACACCGACTGTACATCGCTCGGATCAACTGCACATACTTCACATGCACACCTTTCTCCTTAAAGGCCCACCACAGAACCTCACGATGTACTTGGTCGTATGCCTTTTCGAGGTCAATTACTACCATGCGTAAGTTTTTATGTGCACCTCTGTATTTCTCGCACAGCTGGCGTATAGCGAAAATGGCATCCGGTATACCCCGACCTGGCATAAAACCGAATTGGTTCTGTGAAATCTCTCTCTCAAGCGCCTTTAGCATTTTAGCATTATTCCTCTATAATTGTTGCACTTAAGAACATCAGCTTTGTTTTTAAAGATGGGCACCAAAAAACTGTTGCACCAATCCTCAGGTATGAATTCTTTCAACAGCAACAACAAAGCTAACCACATCCATCCATCCACTCGCAGTAACTTCCATATACTTGGTATTCCAAACTGGGCCAATGGCCATTGTTTATTGAATTTACTGCTATTCTAACTTCATCCATACTAACCATTCTCACTAACTTCACATTTTCTGGTATACTTTCTAAAATCCCACTCTAATCATTTTCCTCATTCATTAGTCTTTCAAAATATTCCTTCCACCTCTCTGTGATTTTTTCATCATCTGATAAAACCACTCCAGGTTCATTCCTTACACATTTTACTTGACAAACATCCTAAAGTGTTTCTTGCAATGAACATGGTTTATACACAAACATTGCGAACTGTCTTTGTATTTACGACGTCGAATTTAACCTGTGTTTAGGTAATGCATTGAACACTTTAGGGCGTCTAAACCATTTACAATAAAGACTATTTTTACATCCTGAGTTAATATAAATTATGGTCATTACGTCGTAAAAAAATTACAAAAAAATAATAATCGGCTTTTACATAGAAAATTTACCATTTTTAAGAGGCTATGACCGAAAATTTCTGGGTCGTATTAACCATTTTTGAGCAAATTTCTGCATTTCGTATATACAGGTCGATAGAGAAAAAAATTCTGAGAAAAATGGTATACGAGTATATAACTCAATTTGGCCAAAATGGTTTATACGACCTTTCTACCCAAAGGTATCGATATTATGCTGAAAGTAGCTTGATACCTTTATTAATGTATTTAGTAACATATTGGATCGACTTTATTGAACTGCACAACTCGACGTTGATGTGGGCATCAAACATTTTTAAAAGGAGCGGATTATATGGAACGATACATCGGTTATCAATATCGTAGTTTCTGACTGTGGCACTTGGCCCACCCTGGTCTGGCGATCGTCGTCGATATTTGGGATATCCGTCATCGCTAGTAGATGTTTGTCTGGAACGGCTTCGGAAATTTTTTGCTGCATTTGGAATCTCGCATACATGGAGAATTACGAAGTCCCGCAGGGACCGTGTACCATGGTGTTTCTTTACGATTTCAAACAGGACAGGATCTGCTTCCTTAACCGGTAATTCAGCTTAAATTACGATGTCGATTTGATTTGGTCTAATTTTGTTCACTAACCACACCAGCAGATGTACATGTGGCAAACCACGTTTCTGCCACTTTATAGTGTACATATGACAGCGCAGCGGACCGAATATATGAGACTTGTTAATGAGGTGCAGGAGTTTCTGTACTTTTAAATGGAAGACTCTATTAGAGTGAATTTCTCAAGCATAATATTTAAGCGGTGCAGCTGAAAATCATATCTTAAAGTAAACGTACAACGAAGTTATTTTTTCTATAGAAAGAAGGCGTACTTATCTTGATCAGGCCGTCAATATTTTAGTAGTAAAATGAAAAAATAATTATTTAGCATAATTCTAAGTTTGGTGGCGCGTCCACAATTTGTTTTTTTGGGGACGACCACCGCTTGAACGAAACTACACTAGTTTACTAGAAATTACTAATTTTATTTGTATTCAGCATTATTTTTTCTATCTAATGACAGTTTTATTTTTATATTTAGGGCATTACTTTATCCTAGTGAAAATAAAAAAAGACTGCCCGCAGGAAATAATCTAATCATTAAGAAGGCACCGAGCTTTTTATACACAAAAACACGTTTTTATAACCCTTGTTTGAAGTAGTAAGTAATTAAATTAAAATCTAAGAAAATATGTTGGTATTATTGAGGATATATACTGGGCCGTATATACGATGGAAACACGATTTGATAAAGTTTGCTCGATAGAATAAATTCACAAAGATACCTCTAAAAACCACAATAAACGCTTAGTACGACGTGAATTCTTGACGGAAGGTTCTCAGATTTTTAATATTAACAAAACTACATGTTTTGTATACGGTATACACTTTATATTTTCAAAATGTTTATTTGTTTAACAATACGAAGGAAATACCTAAACTGGCGCGCAACCAGCCCATCATAACTAGAGCCGCCTCGCCTCCCTCTTATCCGCTTTAGTCATGCTTCGGCCGTCGAACGGGGAACCTGTGTCGCTTGCGATTACGCACGGGTTTAAAAAAGTTACGAGTAAAATTGTGTTAAAATTCACTGTAGGTACTCGTACCTATTTAAAATGAGGAATAAAGTAAACAAAACAAGGGAGAGAAGTGGTTGGTGAAAAATCAATGCTAAACGGTTGCATGAAAAAATGAATTAATATTCGTATACGTATATGTACCTACCTACATACTTATTTACCAATTATCTGACTTGGGTATATTTTTTTTTTCAAATGGGATATTTTAAAAAACAATTATTTTATCTTTCTAGATCAAGATATTACAGACCGCGAATTTTGAAAATAAAGAGAATACTGAAAAAAATATATTTGAGAGTGAAAAAAAAAATATCTTCGAAATATTTTTTTTTTTAGTTGGGGAATCATCAAAATGACTTCTCCCGCTCTGGTTGGAGCGGGAGGGCGTGTCAGACTTTTACTGACTAAAACCCACTCCTGTTCCTTCTTTGCCCACCTACGAAATATTTTTTTTTTGTTGGGGAATCATCAAAATGACTTCTCCTGCTCTGGGCGGAGCGGGAGGGCGTGTCAGACTTTTACTAAAACCCACTCCTGTTCCTCCTTTGCCCACCTACGAAATATTTTTTTATTGTTGGGGAATCATCAAAATGAGTTCTCCCGCTCTGGGCGAAGCGGGAGGGCGTGTCAGACTTTTACTGACTAAAACCCACTCCTGTTCCTCCTTTGCCCACCTACGAAATATTTTTTTTTAGTTGGGGAATCATCAAAATGAGTTCTCCCGCTCTGGGCGGAGCGGGAAGGCGTGTCAGACTTTTACTGACTAAAACCCACTCCTGTTCCTCCTTTGCCCACCTACGAAATATTTTTTTTTAGTTGGGGAATCATCAAAATGAGTTCTCCCGCTCTGGGCGGAGCGGGAGGGCGTGTCAGACTTTTACTGACTAAAACCCACTCCTGTTCCTCCTTTGCCAACCTACGAAATATTTTTTTTTTTGTTGGGGAATCATCAAAATGACTTCTCCTGCTCTGGGCGGAGCGGGAGGGCGTGTCAGACTTTTACTGACTAAAACCCACTCCTGTTCCTCCTTTGCCCACCTACGAAATATTTTTTTTTAGTTGGGGAATCATCAAAATGAGTTCTCCCGCTCTGGGCGAAGCGGGAGGGCGTGTCAGACTTTTACTGACTAAAACCCACTCCTGTTCCTCCTTTGCCCACCTACGAAATATTTTTTTTTAGTTGGGGAATCATCAAAATGAGTTCTCCCGCTCTGGGCGGAGCGGGAAGGCGTGTCAGACTTTTACTGACTAAAACCCACTCCTGTTCCTCCTTTGCCAACCTACGAAATATTTTTTTTTTGTTGGGGAATCATCAAAATGACTTCTCCTGCTCTGGGCGGAGCGGGAGGGCGTGTCAGACTTTTACTGACTAAAACCCACTCCTGTTCCTCCTTTGCCCACCTACGAAATATTTTTTTTTAGTTGGGGAATCATCAAAATGAGTTCTCCCGCTCTGGGCGAAGCGGGAGGGCGTGTCAGACTTTTACTGACTAAAACCCACTCCTGTTCCTCCTTTGCCCACCTACGAAATATTTTTTTTTAGTTGGGGAATCATCAAAATGAGTTCTCCCGCTCTGGGCGGAGCGGGAAGGCGTGTCAGACTTTTACTGACTAAAACCCACTCCTGTTCCTCCTTTGCCAACCTACGAAATATTTTTTTAGTTGGGGAATCATCAAAATGACTTCTGCTCTGGGCGGAGCGGGAGGGCGTGTCAGACTTTTACTGACTAAAACCCACTCCTGTTCCTCCTTTGCCAACCTACGAAATATTTTTTTTTTTGTTGGGGAATCATCAAAATGACTTCTCCTGCTCTGGGCGGAGCGGGAGGGCGTGTCAGACTTTTACTGACTAAAACCCACTCCTGTTCCTCCTTTGCCCACCTACGAAATATTTTTTTCCGAATATTTTGGTCCGGATTGTTACCAGACGTCCGGACGGCGAGCTACCCATTGCTCGTCGCCCGCAAGCATGCGCCTACGGTGGTACCTACTAAGTATGTGATGAAAATATTTTATGCAGCTAAATTCATACTGAATTCTCGGTAATTACTCAGTAAAAAAATAGAAGCAATAAAAAGAGATAATAATATAATTCTGGAAGAACATTATGGAAACAAAGTTAAAAAGTTTTTACTTTGATTGTCTTCTACCAGAAATAATTGATTCAAGGCTGGACAGAAAAATGGAAATTCGTGAGCAACAATATATTTTAGACGCAATAGATAAGAAAGAGTCAGCAAAACGAAAAAAAGCTATGCCTTCCGCGAGTATTATTCCAGAAGCGAAGCGGAAAAAAGTTACAAAATAGTAATACACGTAATAATATTGTACGGCGGCACAGCGCAGTGACGCGCGCGCGGCTCGCTCGCTCGTTTGCCGGTGTGCCTCACGCACACATACACAGAGCGCAAAGAAAACCTAAAGTCGATTAGCGCTAGAAACTCGGTGCGCTCTTAAGTGACTCGTATAGAATAAACCTAGACGGACAACGCTCCCAACGTAAACTTCATTTAGTCAGATGCTCACGCGCAGCAGTGATAGAGGTGTGCCATCCCGCTGTGATTTCCTGCCAAAAACGTAAGTAAGTCTTTTCTTATAAAAAACCTGCAATTTTGGTGTAATGTTTTAAAAACGTTTTATGATTAGGTCGGTGTTGTAATTTAAATTTATAATAAAAAGGTTAAGGTATGTTTTCAAAAGTATACAAATATAAAGAGTACAATTTTAGTAGTTTTTTTTTTAAATAAACATATTCAACAAGATTCTAATTTTGGTGGTGCAATTTTGGTGATTTTGGTGGTGTTATACCAATCACCAAAATTGCTTAGTTACGGGATTTGTCACACTGGATGCGTTCTGCGGCCTGCGGTCCGGTCAACGTTGTCGGTCGGTCCCTCGCCTCCGCCCCGCCGGGCCAACATGCGTTCTTTGGTTGTGCTCGCGCGGTCAGATCGCATTCTATATAAAATATATTAATACCGACAATGCTGTTCATATATGATGCGGGCTGAGTTCGCTTTGACCTGACCGCAGACCGCAGATCGCATCCAGTGTGACAAATCCTTACACCAAAATTAGTTTTTAGAGTTACGTAGGTAGGCAATTCAAAGACGAACGAAAACGAATCATAATAAGATCGTTTGGTCATAAAGTCGTTCGGTCAAAGCGACCAGTGGCCAAGCTGAACGCAAGCCAGAGGGTCATGGCCATCCGGATGGTGCGGGGATGTGACACAGTTTCCCGCGAAGCGGCAAATCTCCTTGCTGATCTGCCACCGTGGGATTTGGAGGTAAAAGTCTTTTTCTCGCATGTACGATCTGCGCGTGAAGATGCACTACTGGGGCGAAACGCCTCTGACGCACCAAGTTGAGGCATCAGACAGAGTTCCAGCAGGATCTCATGGTGTAATGGCGACAGCGACTGTCGCAACCCAGTGCTGGGCACGCTATAATTATGGCGGTAAGCCCCCTCTTTGAGGAGTGGCTGGAAAGACCTCACGGTGTCCTTACCTTCCGCATGACGGGTGCTCATGTGGACATGGTCAGTTCGGAAGATTCCTATACTGGATTCGTGCGGATAAAACGCCCGGGTGTTACCATTGTGTGGACCGCTGAGAGGACACGACCGGTAGAGTTGTGCTCCGCTTGAGCAGAGCAATGCCATATCCTCGTGGGGTTGTTTGGCGGCAGCGACCTCTCGCGCCAGACCTTGGTACAGTTCATGGTCCGGTGCGAGGAGAAGCAGGCGGCCGCCTCCTTCTGCCAAGCAGTAAGTCTAGCAAAAGAGGCGGCTACAAGTGCGAGGCAATGGCCCTCGCGCCCCAGCCGCCGGGATATCGATCCCGGTTTCCGGCCACCGTAGGCGTGTGTTTGCGGACGGCTAGCAATGGGTAGCTCGTCGTCTAACCGTCTGGTAACAATCTGGACCGAACCTAAGTCGTCGACGGCGCGTAGTGTTCCACACGCTCCTCAAAGAGTTGTCAGTACCCGCAAGGGCCCAACAGGGTAGAAATCTATTGGGGCTATGGGTGATCTGAAAGTGTTGCCGGGGCCCTGGAATAATGGCAAAGAAGGGACAGGAGTGGTTTTTTAGTCAGTAAGAGTCTGACACTATCTCCGGTCCGCCCAAGAGTGGAGGATGTCATTAGATGATTTTCCCACCTAAATAAAAAAAACGTAATAAGATGACTCGATTTGGAAGTACGGTAGGTATAAAATACCTACCGTACTTCCTTTGCTACCTTTGCTCCTTTGCTACCGTACTTGAGTTGCTTGAGAGTGACGAAGAAATAAGAAAATGTATAATTTTCGTTTAGAACGAAAATATCATTCAATAGCATTAAAAAATAATTTACGAGTAGATAATTATTATTTGTTTTCCAGCATGACAAAGAAAAGAAATTCAAAGTTGACATACGCAGAGTGCTTGGAGAGGAAAAGGATGGCAGAAAGGAAGAGAAAAGAAAGAATTAGAAATGATCCCGTTAAACTAGAGGAGTTAAGAAGAAAAGAAAGAGAAACTGGTGTCAATATTTCTAATTTTGGTGTCAGATATCAATTTTGGTGTCGTACCAATTCTGGTGTCGACAATATATTAGAAGCTTTCACGAATAAATAAATTTCTCTTACATTTTATGTACCTGAATACGTATCTCTTGCTTATCAATATCTTAGATTATTAAAAAAACCTGAAACAAACTTTACCACCAAAATTAGGTAACAAATCATAGTTGTTGAAATTCACTCATTAACCGATATAGTTAATGAGTGAATTTCAACAATCTGTAACAACGTATCTGTCTTGAGGAGTTAAATTGGTATTAATATTTTCTTTGATTTCTGGCCAATTTGGGTTACATGTTGCAGTAATATATAAATCAGGTTTACCGTAATGTCTGACATAAGTCATTGCGTCCTGTGATTTTTCATGTAAATATCGAGGTCCACCTGTGAATGATGAAGGTAGTATAACCAACTGTCCATTGCTGTTGCTGTGTTCATTCGCCTGTAAAGCATCCTGAAGGTGAACGTAATTTTCTGCTTTCAATTTAGTTTGATTGTTACGAATGTAAGCCAATCTCTCAGATTCAATTTTCGCATATTGATCGACCAAGTATTGGTTTTTCAATATTCCATATCTAAGCAAAGTGTTGAAATTGTTTTGTCTTGTCATTATACGGTAGCAAGCAATAGTAGTTCTTACACGATACTGTCTTACGCAGAGGTGCACCACTGATAGGCGCGGCACCGCAACAACTACGTCCCTGCATTTTAAATATGTAATATCTTCGGAAATATTCAGTTAAATTACATGCTGTAAAAGGCATATTGATCTATAATAAATGCACAATTTAGTTAAAGTACTTAATTGGATAAAGATCAATGCTGTATTGTTTAAAATCACTTCGTAAATAACCATTTTTTAGTAAAGGATTAAAAATGGTTATGGTGGGTTATCCCTAAAAGTTAGACATATACCATCGCGAACTTTTTTGTTGAACTTTTTAATGTGGACAATACTGTAGTACATTATTTTGGTCTATCTCGTAGGGTGAAGCCAGCGTTTGCAATATAAGCGCAAAAAAAACGTGCTTATTTACGACATCACATTAGAAACCTCTAAAGGATAATGGGCAAATTGTCCCAAGTGTTGTAGCACTTTGTGTGATATATCAATTTGTAGATATTGTTTAGAGGAACAAATTATTGTATGACCACAAAGCTGGATTCCGCGTCAGAAAAAACTTACAGGTGTTTATAGTTTCTTTAAAAAAAAAAAAAAAATTGCGTTATTTATGGTATTTCATAAGAGATATAGAAGAAGAGCTCTGCATATGGCCTTTTTAAACCTGCAGAAGGCCTTCTACTGTATACCTTGGCAGTCCATCTGGTGGGCACTTTGCTTCAAGGGCGTTCCCGAGGCCTATATTGACAATATTAGATATATGTCCGCGATCCCGTGTCCTCTATCCAGACCGCTGTTGGTGAATCCAATGTTTTCCCAATATCTGTTGGCGTTCACCAAGGTTCAGTTCTTAGCCCTTTCTTGTTTAACGTTGTGCTCGCTGTAGTTACGACTAACATCCAAGATCAGCCTCCATGGCTAATGATGTATGCCGATGACATCGCCCTCGTTAATCAGAACAAAGCCTATCTTGAGCGCAAAGTCAACATTTTTACATTGAACGCAAAGAAAACGGCGGTCAGGGACTAAATGTGGCGAAAAACGAGTACATGTCTTGTGGTAGCACGGATGCAAACATTATCCGAATAGGTTCGAATTTGATCACAAAGTCCGATACGTTACAGTACCTTGGATCCGTGCTGCACACGTCTGGCAACGTGGATGGCAATGTCCAAGCACGTATAGGCGCGGCTTGGGCAAAATGGCGCGAGGTAACGGGCGTTCTACGTGACCGCAAAATGCCTCCGAAGCTCAAAGGGCAGATATATAAATGCATCATACGGTGGCGATTGTTGACCAGGATTAAGCAGATACACTCAAGAGCTTTGTATCATGGAGATGAAGATGCTGAGGTGGATGAGCGGCGTAACCCAATCCGATCGCATACGCACCTTATTCATCCGGGTAGTGTTGGTGTCCGTGACGTGGGTAAAAAACTGCAAGAGTGTCGGTTATGGTGGTCGGAGACACATGAATATAGCTGTCCTTGGGGCTAGGTTCCGTGGTCGTCCTCGCAAGTACTGGCTGGACGTCGTCAAGTCCGACATGAGAGCCAATGGCCTGACTGAAAAGGATGTCGAAGATCGGGCAAAGTGGAGAAAAGTCAGCCAGAAGGCGGACTTAAGGCCAGATGGAAGAAGATATATTAGTAAAAACCAACTTGACAGGTAGAAACGCTTTTCCACAGCTTTACTGTTCATATTTGACAGGTAATCGCACCATCTTAACTTGAGCATACATTATGAGTATTATTTGGTTCTGGGATTTGTGAGGCACCAGGCTAATGATTTTCAATGCCCCGCAAGATTTTTGAATGATGTAATTCCGATTGATCGTTACGAAAAAATTAGATAATCCATTTTGTAGGTTAATGTAAATTGTGAAAAGTGTGTGTAATTATGACAGATACTAAAATAATGGTTAATAAAAATGGTTTTCTCATTTTTTATCCTTTATCGTAATACATATAAAATACTAGCATAGCAATAAAGATGTAGGACAAACATCCTACTAAAAGCGGATGGCTTTTTAGCTTGTTTTCAAAAATATTTTTTCCTTACTTGGACATCACTTAGAGTAAAAAGGACTGAATATATGTAATAAGGGGAACACGTACAACATTTGACTACATATCATATATTGCTACAACAGTTGGGACAAACTCCATACAAATCTGCCCATCATCCTTTATCAGTGTTTCTCTACTATATTATGCACGTATTGTACATATAAACCTTCCTTAAGAATCACTCTATCAATAAAAAAAAACTGCATCAAAATCCGTTGCGTAGTTTTAAAGATCTAAACATACATAGGGACAGACAGACGGCGGATAGCGACTTTGTTTTATACTATGTAGTGATATAAAAAACAGGCAAATTTATCGACATAGCACGAAGAATTGCCAAACTAAGTGGAAATGGCACATTGCTCGCAAAACAGATTATTATTGTAGCCGAAATGTTCTGGAATGGCGACCGCTTACCGGAAGACGCAGCGTTGGAACGCCACTTACAAGGTAGATCAATAACTTGGTAAGGGTTGCGGGAATCCGATTGATGCCAGACGAGCTCTTAACGCAATCCATTTGATGACCTCAACTGAACTGTTAAAGGGATGGAGCTATATACGGGGTGTAGTTTTATCCCTCTTTCACGCTCGCGCACCTGATATATTAACACGTTATGGCGCATTTACATTAGTCGGTCAGACCGTATTCGGCTGCAGGCCGTATTCGGTCACCGACTAATATAAACAGGCATTCGTTTGGCCGTATTCGGTTTGGCCGTATTCGGTCTAGCCCGTTGTCGGTGTCGAGTGCGCTGTGCCCAGCCCGCCCGCCGCCTGCAGCCCGCATCAAATCAAGTCGCTGAATTCGGTTAACCGACCAATGTAAACAAGTCAATTTAGGTAAGCGTTTCTGTTAAACCGAATGCGGCCGCCGCCTTCGGTGACCGACCTAATGTGAATGCGCCATTATAGTGAATCCCTTGGACTCCTAACGCAGGGTCTGCTTCGATGTTGCTCGAAAAAGATATAAATTTAAAAATTATGGGGAAGCCTTTGTTGCACGAAGGGTTCCGTACTACAAAATTATAATACAACGAATACTCAAAAACACAGCACTTTTATGGAGACCTCCTTAACTTCTAACTTTATTTTATTACATAACTATATTAATTGGTCAGAGAAAATTTAGTTAAGATACATCTACACGAAAAAAAAAGCAGAAGTTACAATAGATAGAAAATGTATATATTTTATTATTCGTGACTGTACACATGTTAACTACATATAGTTACTCGTATAACTCAAAGTTGAGTTTTCTCCTATACTCCATTTACTATAAGAAAAGAAATTTAAAGAAACTTATTTTACCGTCCGTTCAACCGATTTTGACTTTTATTGCGTTGGTGACATGACAAATGACGGTTGCAGAAAAAGTTGGTATTGTAACCATTTTTTTTGCTTTTAATGTCAATGAATAAATGGAAACGGACAGTAACATAAGTTTTTTTTTTTGTTTTCTTTTCTTATAGTAAATAGAGTATAGTATATCATTGAGCGATAAAGAGAGATCACAATAGAGGGTCGGATCCAATGTGTAGGTTACATGTAGAGTCAAAATAGATAGATTATAAAAATAGCCGCTACATTTGTTTCGTGAGACACGCAAAAGATTTAAGATAGTTTTGTTGTTATTGACAAACCTTAAATGGCAACAAGCAACATAACATACAGCCACAACCACATAACAAAAAACAACAGAACAACAATCAATAACAATAGTAGGTAACATTAAGTTTGATGGTAGATACCAACATACATTAAATATGTATAAATAATATAACTTTTAATATAATTTTTTCTTTGATTTCAGAGCAACGTTTCATTTGATTTCTTTCTTCCATATCTACTTATATTTACTTTACTATAACATTAGAAATTTAAAGAAACTTGTTTTACTGTCCGTTCAACAGATTTTGAGTTTTATTGACATGACAAATGAAGGCTGTTGTAAATATTTGGTATTGTAACCACTTTTTTGGTTTTAATGTCATAATTATAGACTAAGTGCCCGTGAACGCCAGAACTTTGTTATTTTATAAAAACTGAAAGTTTAACTGTAACCCAAACTTCATAATGGTCCATAGTTCTTACCCCGGTTGCGACAGTCGTGGAGAGGATCCAGCAACTGGGACTCAAGGTGGCATTGCACAAGTCCGAGGCTATGTGCTTTCATGGCCTTCGGACCGCGCCACCACCGGGTTCCCAAATAACGGTAGGGGGGGTTCACATCGGCGTCGGGTCGACGATGAAGTACCTGGGACTCGTCCTCGACAGCCGGTGGACTTTCGAGGAGCATTTCCGACGTTTGGCCCCCAAACTGGACAGGACTAGTGCCGCTCTGAAGCGGCTCCTGCCCAACCTAGGGGGTCCAGACGCCCCCTGCCGGAGACTGTACGCGGGGATCGTTCGGTCCATGGCCCTTTACGGGGCGCCAGTTTGGGCGCCATCGCTAGGTAAGCGACCAGCGGCCAAACTGAACGCTTGCCAGAGGGTCATGGCCATCCGGATGGTGCGGGGATACCGCACGATCTCCCGCGAAGCGGCGAGCCTCCTTGCTGGCCTGCCACCGTGGGATTTGGAGGCAACAGTCCTTGCACGCATGCACGATTTGCGCGTGGAGATGCAACGCCGGGGCGAAACTCCGCTGCCACGGCATGGGCATGGGCGACATGGGCACGACTGGGCATGCCGTCATTGCGGCGGTAAGTCCCCTCTTTGAGGAGTGGTTGGAAAGAGGTCACGGCGTCCTCTCGTTCCGTATGACGCAGGTCCTCACCGGACACGGTAAGTTCGGGAGGTTCCTGCATCGGATCAAGGAGGAAAGGACGCCCGGGTGTCGCCACTGTGTGGACCGCCCGGAGGACACGGTGGAGCACACGGTAGAGGTGTGCCCCGCTTGGGCGGAGCACCGCCGTGTCCTTGTGGAGGCTATCGGCGGCGGTGACCTCTCGCGCCGGGCCCTGGTAGAGGCCATGGTCCGGAGCGAGGAGGGGTGGCACGCGGTCGCCTCCTTCTGCGAAGCAGTAATGTTAGCGAAGGAGGCTGCCGACCGCGTGAGGCAACGGAACTCACGCCGCCGCCGCCGAGATCCCGATCCCGATTTCCGACCACCGTAGGCGCGGGCTCGCGGATAGCGAGCGCTGGGTAGCTCGCCGTCCGGCAGTCTGGTAATAATCTGGACCGAGCCTAGTCGTCGACGGCGCGTTCTGTTCCACGCGCGCCTCAAGGAGATGTCAGCAAACTGTAGGGGCCCGGTAGGGCCGAAGCCTCTAGGGAACACGGTATCCGAAAGGTTGTCACCGTGTCCCCCAGATCGATGGTAACGAAGGAACGGGGTAGGGGTTTAGTCAGTAAGAGTCTGACACGCCCTCCCGCTCCGCCCAAGAGTGGGAGAAGTCATTCTGATGATTCCCCTACCGGAAAAAAAAAAAAAAAAAAAAAAAAAAAACCCCTGTTGGGAGTATGCGCTGACAAACTTTCAGCTTTTATAAAATAACAAAGGTCTGGCATTCACAGGTTCTTGCTCTATTATATCTACGGAATGGAAGTCAAAATCGGTTTAAAGGACAGTAAAACAAGTTTCATTAAAGTTTTTAATTAAAGTAAATATTGTACATTAAAACGTTACAATATTGGTATTATGTGTTAGTCCTGGAGACAACAAACTGCCATTTGCTTACTTCATTTTCTAGTTACTGGTAAGATGTTCCCTCGGTCGGAACCGCACGTCTATGGGATGGTTCGTCCGAAGTACTAGGTCTGCGATGAACACCAAGTCCTCTGGCCTGGTGATGAGTTCCAGCCGGTACTTCCGTAAAATTCCTGACATTAGTGTTTTTATCATCATTGTGGCGAACTTTTGACCTGAAATTCGAAGATTTAGACTTAAGTCATCATTTGCCTAGCCTTTTCCCGACTATACTGGGGTCGGCTTCCAGTCAAGCCGGATTTAGCTGAACACCAATATTTTACGAGGAGCGGCTGCCTACTAGACCTCCACAACCCATTAACTGGGGCAAAACGGTACTTCATGGCAAGACTGAAGTCAGATTTACTGGCTTCTGACTATCCGTAACGACTGCCAAAGATCTACAAATGACAGCCGGGACCAAGGGCTTAACGTGCTTTCCGAAGTACGGAGGAAACTCGGTATGTTAAGATGGTCACCCATCCACAGATCAACCTTGGTAAGCATTGCTTAACCGTGAAGATCGACCCGTGCGGTTGTTATCATCTAGCCACGAGCTCCTCAAGATTTAGACTTAAGTACTTAATTATTATTTCGGCGATTCAGAAAAAAATAGTCTAACTTCGAAATAATGCTTGAAGATGCTACTTCGCATGGTGGATAACAATAACTTACCAATACTTTCGACAATAGACAAGGAGGCCGGTATCCTTGTGGAGGAAACGATATTGGCTGAATATCCCGTAGTTGGTGGATCATGAATGCAAAAGAGTGAAATTTGAATATTTTTATTTTTCATTGATTGGTACAGTAGAGTGGTCAGCCTTATATTGTTTCAACTATTAGGACTCAGATATCCTCTGTAGGAGAGGGAATGGCTCGTAATCCACCACACAGGGCCCAATGTTGATTCAATAAATGTAGAAGGAGTCTTTTTTCAATAAAACAATTAAATGTCGATGAAAAAAAAACACAGGGCATGAGGAGTGTTGAAGACGGTGGTCTTAACAATGTCTGAAAGGATAGCAGATGCCTTCTCCAGTTGACCATTTCAACTTGGCACACGATGCACCAAACAGCCTGTACTTTTATACATATAATTGTTACCTATTACAACTTCTTTTGTAAGATATCTTGAAAGGAAGGGCACACTGGGATACAGCCGCAGTGATTCCTTGATGCAGCATTCCAAATACTTCATCTTGCTCAAGTCTTCTATAGTGGGTGATCTCTGGGAGTCTCCAAATATGTCTTGCAACTCTTCACATATAGAGTCCTGAAATCCAGGAATGAACGAGAATTATTTATAATATCTGTCACAGCTATTTTGAAATCGTAATGAGTACAACTCGGTCACATTAACTTGATGCTTGGTGTCGATGAAATAATGACCAAAAACAATAACAACAACAGAGAACTAGACAAATTATTTATCGACGCGCATATCGATAACAAAAATGCTGACCATACCTAACACTTGCCGTGTGAGCTAACGGAAATTCGGTAGGAAGCAGGGAAATGCTCGCATTTCAGAGATACGTCAAGTTAATGTATCCGGATTGTATATGTCGGCGCTTGATCGCCATCGTGGTTGACGTCACACAAAATACACAGTCACAGTAATATAATTATTTAGAACGACAGGAAAAGTGACAGTACCTGTATGTCTGGTTCGTTCGCAATCCTCATCATCATAAACGTGAGTGCTGTTGCTGTGGTGTCGTGGCCCTGAAAGAAGAAAAATATTGCCAAGTTATCAAGATCTACTTAGAGAGAAGCATCTTCTCTAGTACTTAATGGTTTAGTCACGGAATACGGAGACGCTGAGGCGGCTATTGTTTGAGACGGAAATACTTTAAAGCTTTCCATTCAAATAGAGGGAGTCAGTAAGCATAACCGTCTACCGTCTGTCTGTCTATCATACGTGTACTATGTGTGTATGGTACACACACATATTAATTGAGAATTAGTTACAATTCTGACTAAGGCTAAGTTTGCCCAAACTTGAGCTATCCGCTAAGCTCAAGTTTGGGCAAACTCAGCCTTAGTATCGCGGTCACAAATATTATTCAAAAAGCGTCACTAGTTGCTGCCACGACGAGACGATTTCGTGCTATGTGTAAAAAGTAAATAGTTTAACTACTTATTGGCTACCAACCTCAAACAAAAATGTATCAACTTCTTCCCTAATCCCTTTATCATTTATCGTACCCTTAGCTTCTTCATCTAGCAGTATATCAAGCATAGTGGCTTTAACCTCATTCACATTGTTTTCTTGAATGCCAGTAGCAGTATTCCTGTTTCTTTTTCTTCTTCTCCTTTCTATGATATTTTTTGTAAAATTATGCAAATCTGGTAAAACGGCTCTTTCTTGTCGTGCGGTAAATGACAGCCCGTAAATGAAATCGACTAAAAACCAGGGCTTGATCAGTCTCTTCACAACACATTCGCCTATTTTGTGAATGGATTGTATGTAACTGTTGATAGATGGTATTTCGTGGGGTTTTGCACCCAATGCGGTTTCTGAAAATACAGATAGAGTTAGAAGCTGTGGCTGCATTTTGTTATTTTGGAAAAATTGAGAGTTGGTCAGTGTATGTCCCCAACACGGGTGGGAATGATGACTGAGGCGGGTAATAAGGCAATATTTAAAACTCAATTCTTGTAAGTAAAAGCTCAATATTTTTTAATCTTTATTTATTGTTATTTAATTTATTCTTTTTTAGGGTTGCGTAGCCAAATGGCAAAAACGGAACCCTTATATTTGGCCATCCACTGTACATGTGTAATTCACTTAACAATTATACACTAAAATAAACATTTTTAATCAAGAAATGTTTAAAAGATTTGATGGCTGCCAGTCGAAATGCAAATTATATTTTGAATTGTGATGAAACATGGCTTCAGTATGTAAATACATCTATGGTGCAGCAAAGGAATTAAAAAAAAAAACAAAATTCTGCATCATGTCCAACCATTAAGTCCTTTGTGGTACCATAGATATGATCATTGGTATGATGCAGAATTTTGAAGTTTTTATAGGTTCAACTCACGAATGCACGATTTAAACATATACAACAGCCCGAAATCATCTATCGGGCAGTTGCCCGACCCAGAAAAAAATAGCTGTCTTCTGGAAATTTTATTTGACTCCTTAAAATCATCGACAAACAAGGAAAAAGTATGTTTAATGTTGTTGACTAAATCTTTTACTTTTTGATTGTTTTATTTACCTCTTATAATATTCAATCATTAATAAAATATTAATAGTTGATACGTTTATTAAATAAGGCTATATTAGTAAACTATTAGTCAACTATCAGATTTTATACATCATCATCATCATCATCATCTCAGACGAAAGACGTCCACTGCTGGACATAGGCCTCAGCCAAGCGTCGCCACAGCGACACTTCGGTCGCCACAGCAGTCCTGTGCGTCTCGCATCCATCGGATTCCCGCGACCCTCGCCAGGTCGTCGGTCCACCTCGTGGGAGGCCTTCCAACGCATATTATTGACATAGCCCGAAGAATTACCAAACTTAAGTGGGAGTGGGCAGGGCACATTGCTCGTAGAATAGATGGGCGATGGGGAGGGAAGGTTCTGGAGTGGCGGCCACGTACCGGAAGACGCAGATTTCATTGTACCCTAATAATTACCCAGGTCTGTTGGCTATGCTTAATTATAAATGTTGCAGTACTTTATCTGTGTGTAACAGACAGACAAACAGAGTTACTTTCACATTTAAATATTAGTATGGATGATACATACCTGAACTTTTATATGTCCAAATAGAGGCACTCTTGGAGGTCCAGGGATTTTGTGCATCAGTCTGCCAGCACGGTTATAGCGGAAATAAGCACCAACTATAGTATTAACTATTAATAAAATCTGCAGAATCATTATGTATAAACGTGTTGGCTGTTGCTACGTCTTCTCACGAGTGTAAGTATGTTTGTAATGGCTTTACAGACACTTAAAACACACTTATTAAGTAGAATAACATAATTCAAATCTCATAACAAAATTTCCAAAACATTCAAGATTACAAATAATTACAATTTTCAAGCAACGACGTGTTGGGTGATTGAACTACCAATCACAAAACTAGGTTTTCCTAGACTGTAACCTGTCTTGGAATGTCCACATTGCAGAGGTAAGCAGGAGGGTGTTCTGCTCGTCTCAGTCACTCAAACGTCTCTAGAGGTTCCTGCCATCCTCAACTAAACTTACTCTTGTTCAGTTTCTTCTTCTATCTCTTCTTGACTACGCTGATGTCTGCTTCCTTGACGTGGCTGAAGAACTTCTTGACAAACTGGAGCGTCTGCAGAATTTGTGCATCCTCTTTATTTTTGGCCTTAGAAAGTACGTCCATGTGTTAGAATTTCGAAGACACATTCTTTATCGTCTCTTCTCTGTTCTTCATAATCCCAACTGCCTCTTGTATTTTCGGGATTGCTTTGAGTATGTTGTTCCGAGAGGAAAGCTTTGTCGCTCATCATCCTCCCTTTTCCTTCGTTCTCCTCCCCACTCTTCAAGTCTCTACAGTGGGTCTTTTACCGCTTGTGCTGTGCGCGTCTAGAATTCTCTTTCATAGTCTTTCAGAGCTAGCCCTTCGTTGGAGGTTTTCAGGGGAAGAATTATTTATTTATTTTATGTCCGGTCAACCAACAACTGCTCTATAATTATATAATTATCCTCGAGTACAAAACCCAATTGTGCTTTAAGTTCGCCTGTGTGCTCGTGTGAGAAAAAATACTTAACCAATCAAAAGTAATTAATTTTACTATATTACTAACTTAACCATTTATAATAATAGTAACTAAAAATTATGTTAAAATGTTGATAGATTACTATTAATATATAATTTACGCATCAAGAACCGCCCGATAGCGCTCGGCAGGTTCACGAATAACTCGTTCATGCATGATGATATCTTGACCCCTCTGCCTTCGATTTATCCATTTTACATAAAAGTCATACCAGGCTTTACGATTACTCCTTACAGCAACCAAAAACACAACTAATAATAGTGGATTAAGATATAATAATAAAAAAAATACTATGTTACCTGGATGAAAGATACCCATTCTACCTAAAATTTGGTAGAACAATGCGACATCACTCAATAAAAAAATTAAAGTTGCTATATATAGGCGTCGCCAGATGTCAGTACTAGTATGTGTATTCGTGCTGAAACTACGACAAAGTGAAATCCCTGTTGCAATATAAAGAAAACAGTTAACGGTTACAGGTATAATTTGATCTGAAAACGCAATCATCATGTAGATATAGAACATATTTATACTACTACTTAAAACATAAATAAGAAAATAAAATACAGATATTGTAATTGGGCATGTTATGAGTGGCACACCCCAAGCAAACATGCAGCTTTTTAGATATCGCCTTTGGACATTCTGATTGAATACTTTGACAATGTCTACGTAAAACATATGGCTAATAACTAACAACCAGAGGTTCTTCGCTGTTGTCAAATAATGCAATAAAATCATAAATAAGTAGTTTACATCTACGTCTTCGATTTCGATTATTATGAAACAATAGCGCAGAAAGAACGATAAAATTGTATTAAGAAGCACAAAGTTTCTGTAGTTCCGAAACTTCTTCAAGATGCACCAGGATGTCAGTCCGTAGATCAACGCAGCCAGTGTCAGCACAAACACAATATAAGGCATGATATTATTTAACAGAAATCTCCAGAAGTCAATCGACCAGCCATACTGATTATCAAACATGGTGAATCTCACTGCACAGGTTTAATTTACTGTTAATTAGCACAAAGTAAAGAATTTTAAACAGCTTCACGTAAACACGGTTGAATTAAAATAGGTGTTGTGTCCAAAACAGTCGGTCAAACAATATAGTATACGCTATATTTTATCTTTAAAACTATTTTCGCTTCTGATTTAATCAATTTAAAAATGTCCGGTTCGCCATTTTGATTGTAATAATTAATTGCATACCTATATACTATCTTGTAACAAGCCATTATGGGATTTATTCATCATTAAAACTAAATTCAATGAAATTTTGCTAAATTGATAATGACTAAAATACGAGTAGGTACTTATCAGATATCCAGTTCATATACAGTATGTTAGGTTAAACGAGGGACTTATTAAGGGAGGGTATTCAGTATTCGATTCTCGTCCCAAATATGTATAAGACTTATATCCTTAATATGTGACGTAATTTAAAAATATAAATAATAAGAAGAAGTCTTCTTCTTACACTAATATGTATATTACTTAGTAAAAGTGTAAGAACCAGACAGCTTTAAAGTATGAAAGGAAAATAGATTCAAGCTAAAGGTCATTGAAGCGCGCATATTATGTTCTCTTGCAAGGATGTATTGTATACCGTATACACGTTGCGAGACTGTTGCGAAAATTTTGGTATGATTCTGTCTGTTATTTATCAGTGTTTTTTTCTTCGTTCACATTTTTATTAGTATCATGTAAGCGTACACTATTGTGGGTTTAAATATGTTTCTCGTTTAAACAAACATACTGTATAATTAGGTACGATTAGTTTAATTATCGAAAGTTCATTAGTAAAAACTGGCCAAGTACGAGTCCTATTCCAGCGCAGGGTTTAGGCTTCCCCATACTTAGAACTGAAACTTATTTTTTTTTCATCAACCCAATATTTATTTATTTCGTTAGAGGTATCTGTGGATAAGTCTTTAAAAATGATATGGAGATCATTTTTTTTAACCTGAATACTTTGCGCGAGAGACTGACGATGTGTCCCGGGCCTTGTAACTTCTAAAAAAAGAGAATAAAAAAACTAAAAAAAAACATACGAGGTACATTGCAAACTTCCACATATTTGTTTGAACAATTTAAAACTTTTTTTTTAATACGTCATAAATCGTAAACCATAATTAAGTCGCTACGGAACCGAGTGCGTCCGACTCGCACTTACCCGGTTTTTTAAATTAAAAAATAATGATTTGCTGTTGGTCAAGTGGTCAGTTGTCCTGACTGCTATGCCAGAGCTTGTGGGATTTCTATGAAACTACACGTGCAAAATATGTCTATGAATAGCACTTATGATACTTTTTATACTGAGGGTATACTCCCTTGGGATAATTATCTACAATAAAGTTTGGTAAAGGTAGGTACTGGCAGCAGCTGGTATTAGATATTTTCCTTAATTCTTTACAATTTTGTTAAAATAGTTCTTAGTGAATTTTTAGGTGAGATACCAACAGTAATATGTAAGAAAATGATGGGCAAAAATATATATATGAAGCCTGGTGCTCGGCGCAATAGCCATAACATATACAGGGTGTTTGGTTCATCGTGTGCCAAATTGATATGGTCGACTGGAGGGGTCATCTGCTATCATTTCAGACCCCCAAACAATACCCATGTCCTGTGGATTTTTTTTCATCGACCTTTTAAAGTTTTTTGAAAAAAAGACCCGATTTTTACATTCAAATATAAATATAACAAAATGTATAAGACGTAGAGCCTCAATTTTAATTTTATTTAGACGTATATTGTATGAAGGTACTTTTAAATACAAAATTAGTGATATCAGTTATCCAGATTTTTTAAAATTTGCTCGCAAAGTTTCGGACTTAAATTAAAGCTGTTCATGTTACAGCTATTTACATAGCTGCAAAAAAAGAACGAAAAGAGACTGGGATCTTCAAACTCTCTCAATAGTTCTCTAGTCTATCCTCTTGTTAGTGATGTGCCACATGCCATAAAAATCTTATTACAACTATGTGAAATCGCTAGTTTTGCGAATCGAGTCACATAAAATTAACATTCAAAATTATGTTTTGAAAAGCTATTTTTACTTAAATGGTACCTGGAACGCCTATTTAATCTGTTAAATCAGTCATATAAAGTAAAACCTGCTTCGTATCTTTCTTTTCGTGGGTTTTACTAGTAAGAAAAAAGTAAAATTACATATTTACAATAATTTTTACAAATACTGCTCAAATTTTGGCCTCTGTTGCAAATGCAGGCCCGACATTTGTTTTGTATTTAGACACACAGTTGTTGTACGAAAGAGTGATATAATAGATTAAGTAAGTGTTTCAAGTACCATTTTAGGAAAAATAATTTTTAAATTCACAGTTTTGAATGTTAATTTTATGCGACTCGATTCACAAAAGTAGCAATTTCACATAGTTGTGTTAAGATTTTTATGGCATGTAGCACATCACTAGCAAGAGGATAAACTAGAGAATTATTGACAGAGTTTGAAGATCCCAGTCTCTTTTGGTTCTTTTTTTGCAGCTATGTAAATAGCTGTAACACGAATAGCGTTAATTTAAGTCCGAAATTTTGAGACTAAATTTTAAAAAATCTAGAGCGCTGATATCACTAATTTTGTATTTAAAAGTACCTTTATACAATATAATGCACTCATACAAAATTGATGCTCTACGTCTTATACATTTTGTTATATTTATATTTGAATGTAAAAAGGGTCTTTTTTTCAAAAAACTTTAAAAGTCTATGTAAAAAATTCCACAGGACATGGGTAGTGTTTAGGGGTCTGAAAGGATAGCAGATGACCCCTCCAGTCGACCATATCAATTTGGCACACGATGAACCAAACACCCTGTATATCATTAGAAAGGTCTTTTTACAAGGATTAATAATAACGAGTCGCTTGTCTGCAATTACTGTCGAAACGGAGTTATTTTGTGTTAAGTATTTAATATTCTTGTGGTTTTTGTTTGATTTTGTTAAGATAATGGTGATTTTATATCGTTGTCTTGTATGGAATGAAATTGTAAGTTTTTTAATTATTATGTTTCTTCATCTCAGTAATGTCAGTTTCATGCTACATAATAATATAGCGCTGAATAGAACAGTGGTGACCTTGAAACAGACTAGAGTACTAGAGCTAGTGTAGTTAGTTGCTATATAATACTCGTACATTAGCACACATAAATACGTTTTCAGATATCTTTTGTTACAGTAACTCTTAATTATTAAGTTCAATTTCTTTATTTTGGATCATATGTTTGTACATAGACATACATAATTATACAGGTCTTAGATATGTAATTAAATTTATCAGCTGTGTCAGTGGGCATACAATATACAAGAAAAATAATTCAAACACTAAGGGCCAGTTTCACAATGTCCGAGTAGGCACTACTCACTAAATAAATTCAAAAATGGAACAGAATTTGTATGAAATTATCTGCCAAGTAAGATACTCGAAACTTAATCATAGGGGTCAGTTTTATACTTTATGTTAAACTTAAAAAAACTAAACGTAAAAGAATCAGGTACACATTATAGGGGGATTGTAGAATGAATCATAACTAAGACAGACTATATTATTTTATTATTATTATTTTGTTGTAGGTATATTAGAGCAGTATTTTATCCAATAAAAAGTCGTTCAATAACATGCCAACAAGTCTGGTACAGAAGAAACTAAGATAAATTATTTAATAGTCAGAATTCAATTGACCTATGATTATAAATGGTTTTTAATACAAAAAAATGGTTGCCTGTAAAGTCGTTTTTACGGGCGAAGATTTTACGTGACAACGTCTTTTTCTCGGTAGAATATTTATTGATATGAATATAATTAAATTGCACAATAGGAACAAGGAATTGAATGAAAATAAGAATTGCACAAATTTTAACTATAGAAATATATTTTGTTTACTAAAATTCTCTAGTGCTGCGCGCGCGGCAGACCGATCATAGTTGAGTGGGAGAGAGACGCAAGGCATTCGGCGGGCCTCTCTCTCGTTCGGTGACTCATCGTAACGTTACCGAGCGTTACACTTTTTCATAAGTGACTCCCAGCCGCAACCTAATTTAAGACGTTGTCACGTCAAAACTACCTGAAATACGAAATCAACATATATGAAGTACAACTTTTAATCAACGGTATCTGTCTGGTATCTGTCTATCGCGCTCGTTCTTCTGCTTGTCGCTGCGCGCGAAATGCGAGCCTTGTGTGTTGGTCGTAAAGTGCTTCTTGCAATCTTGTTTTTCCTGTCCTTATCCCACATTACTTGGGGTCGGCGCAACACTTTTCATTCTGTCCTGTTCTCCGTCACACTATCACTAACTTCCTTTTCTTTCATATCGGTCCTTAGGCAATCCATCAATCTTTTCTTTGGCCTCCCTTTCCCACTCCATCCATCCACATATAAATTCAGAACTCTTTTAGTAACATGCGTTTCATTCCTCCTCTTTACATGACCATACCAAGACAAACAATTTCCTTCCAACTTTTCAGTCACTGGCGCCACTTTCAAACTTCCCCTAATACACTCATTTCTCACTTTGTCCATTCTTGTCACACCACTCATCCATCTCAACATTCTCATCACCGCTACGTTCAATCTTTTTTCATCCATCTTTTTCACAGCCCAACATTCTGATCCATACAGTATGACAGGTCTTATGACGGATTTGTAGATTTTACCCTTCAACTTGTGATCTACGGACGCTCCGTGGTTCACAATTAGGTTTTTAACAAAACCGAATTGGTTCTGTGAAATTTCACTCTCTTTTCTCAAGCGCCTTTAGCTGCTAAAATGCATTATTCCTCTATAATTGTTTCACTTAAGAACATCACCTTTGATTTTAAAAATGGGCACCAAAAAACTTGCACCAATCATCAGGTATGAATTCTTTTAACAACAACAACAAAGCTAACCACATCCATCCATCCACTCGCAGTAACTTCCACACTTCAACTGATATTCCAAACTGGGCCAATGGCCTTACCATTCTTTATTGAATTTACTGCTATTCTGACTTCATCCATACTAACCATTCTCACTAACTTCACATTTTCTGATATACTTTCTAAAATCCCACTCTAATCATTTTCCTCATTCATGTCTTTCAAAATATTCCTTCCACCTCTCTTTGATTTTTTCATCATCTGATAAAACCATTCCAGGTTCATTCCTTACACATTTTATTTGACAAACATCCTAAAGTAAAGTGTTTTTTGCAATGAACATGGTTTATACAAAAACATTGCGAACTGTCTTTGGATTTACGACGTCGAATTTAACCTGTGTTTAGGTAATGCATTTAACACTTTAGAGCGTATAAACCATTTACAATTAAAGACTATTTTTACATCCTGAGTTAATATAAATTATGTTACGTCGTAACAAAATTACAAAAAAATAATAATCGGCTTTTACATTGAAAATTGTCGTATTAACCATTTTTGAGCGAATTTCTGCATTTCGTATATACAGATCGATAGAGAAAAAAATTCTGAGAAAAATGGTATACGAGTATATAACTCAATTTGGCCGAAATGGTTTATACGACCTTTCTACTCAAAGGTATCGCTATTATGCTGATAGTAGCTTGATGACCTTTATTAATGTATTTAGTAACACATTGGATCGACTTTATTGAGCTGCACAAGTCGACGTTGATGTGGGCATCAAACATTTTTAAAAGGAGCGGATTATATGGAACGATCCATCGGTTATCAATATCGTAGTTTCTGACTGTGGCACTTTGCCCACCCTGGTCTGGCGATCGTCGTCGATATTTGGGATATCCGTCATCGCTAGTAGATGTTTGTCTGGAACGGCTTCGGAAATTTTTTGCTGCATTTGGAATCTCGCATACATGGAGAATTACGAAGTCCCGCAGGGACCGTGTACCATGGTGTTTCTTTACGATTTCAAACAGGACAGGATCTGCTTCCTTAACCGGTAATTCAGCTAAAATTACGATGTCGATTTGATTTGGTCTAATTTTGTTCACTAACCACACCAGCAGATGTACATGTGGCAAACCACGTTTCTGCCACTTTATAGTGTAAATATGACAGCGCAGCGGACCGAATATATGAGACTTGTTAATGAGGTGCAGGAGTTTCTGTACTTTTAAATGGAAGACTCTATTAACTATATCGTATCTGTCTTGAGGAGATTTATTTATTTTATTTAAGCATTTATTGCGAGTAACTTAAGACTCATAGTTACAATATTTAACTACTTAAAACTATGTTAGTAACAATATTTACTTAAAACTATGTTAGTAACAATATTTACTTAAAACTACGTTAGTACACAACAAGAACATTACACAATACAAACAAAAATCACTGCTGCACAATTCCAGCCGCAATTCTAGAGCACCGACTCACTATGCAGCAGTCCAACCTATCAGCAACCATGCCCAGGATGCTGTTAGAGCTGGCCCGCACCCTGCGCACCAGGGATGCACACCTTTTTCGCATAACCGCGTAAAAACAGTCTACATGCATATCAGCGAACATCCCTGACGCACTACAGAAGCGAGGCAGCCCTATCAGCACCCTGAAGGCATTGTTGTACTGAACGCGCAGGGCGCTGTACGACTTAAGCGTATAATGTACCCACAGGCTGCTGGTATAAAATGAAGTACAGTAAGCTCTAAACAGCGTTACTTTAACATATTTAGAAGCACGCGAGAACCTGCGGGCAATCATATTCGCCCTTACCGACAGCGCCCTCCGCTCTCGCTCAATGTCGTCATCATCCTTGAGGCCAGTAGTCAAAACGTGCCCAAGCTACTTGAATTGGTGCACCCTTGCCAAAGTTTCACCATTCAGACTAATTGGAGGCACAATTTCTGGGCATTTACTACCAGCCCCAAACACCATAACGACACTTTTCCTCACATTATACACCAGGCCGTGGGCTCTGGCATAACCCTCGCAAATACGCACCAGGCTCCTCAAACCACACACTGAGGCACTGAGCAGCACCATGTCATCCGCATAGCTTATATTATTAACACATATGCCATCGACATAGCATCCGACTCTAGTGCTGCTCAGCTCCACAATCAACTGGTCTACATACAAATTAAAGAGTGTGGGAGAACTCAAACCTCCCTGTCGCACCCCACACTCCAATCCATAAGGGCATGAATATGCTCCATCCCAACGAACGCTGTTAACCTGGTTCCCGTACCAATACTTAAAAATATTAATGACTTCCGGTGGTAGTTGAGCCTTCTTTAGTTTTTCCCAAAGGATATCGTAGGAAACCAGGTCAAAAGCACTCGAAAGGTCGAGAAAACAGGCGTAAACAGGCGTACTTCGGCCCGTGTAGTACTGCACAGCATGCTTAAAACCCAATATCGCACTCTCTGTGGATAAACCTGGCCGAAACCCAAACTGATTATCGTGCAACACAATATGTTTATTCAATTGGGCATTAAGCACACCATCCAATACCTTAGAGACCACAGTAGCCAAAGATATAGGCCTGTAGTTATTCCTGTCCGTTAAATCACCAGTTTTATTTTTAACCACAGGTACCACTACTGTTTTTAACATATCACATGGCAAATACGCATGACTCATACAAAGATTGTAAAATAACGCCAAAACTCGCGGTAAGTGGGGGCCTGCATACTTAAGATGCTCAATGCTAAGTCCATCGTGTCCAGGAGATTTACCTCTTGACATCGACTGTATTATACGTCCTACGTCTTTAGCTGTAATTCTAACTCCCAAAGCCACTCTGGACTCAACATTGATCATCGTCTGCGACGGACCTAACGAAGACTTGACTTCAAATCTCTCCCGAAAAAGATCTGCTATTTTCTGGGCATCACTAACACCATCGACACACACAGGCAGGCTCGCTTTATGGTCAAATTTATTGGTATTTTTCCAAAATGCACGAAAGTCCTTCCTGGAATGATTAGATGCCAAGATATATATATATATAAGATATATATATATATTAGATTTGCTTTCCTAAGTATGTGTAGCGGTTGACGAACTCGAGAGGAGTGTTATTTATTGATATGGGCGTTGCGCTGCGATTAGACATAATTTTAGTTTTTTCCAGATTCATTTCCAAACCAGTTTTTAGTAAAGAAAGAAACACCGAAGAACTAAACCGAAGGGTGGCGATTACCTGGAACAAGTTCTGGCACCATAAGGAAATATTAAAATCGCAACTTCCGCTACCGTTCAAGAAAATAGTCATGGATACAGGACTGCTACCCAGCCTTACCTATGGTTGCCAAACCTGGACCTTTGATCTCAAAACTAGGAAAAATATCCAAACTACACAGATAAGAATGGAAAGAAGCTGCCTAGGTATAAAACTGAAGGATAAGGTAAAGAACGCCGACATTAGAAAGAGGACCAAAGTAAACGATGCCTTAACTTTCGCAATGAAGGCCAAATGGAACTGGGCTGGCCACGTTGCCCGCTACAGGGACGACAGATGGACCTTACGGTCAATAAAGTGGTCCGGGCCAAAAGGCACCAGATCAAGAGGTCGACCAAGGGCCAGATGGGCAGACGAAATTGTAGCGTGCGCAGGTGAAAGTTGGCTTGAAAGAGCTAAGGATAGAGAGGGATGGCACTCCTTGGGGGAGGCTTTTACCCAAACGGGGTCCATGCATTAAATAATCAATTTTATAATCAATTTTATAATCAATTTTATAATCAATTTTATAATCAATTTTATAATCAATTTTATAATCAATTTTATAATCAATTTTATAATCAATTTTATAATCAATTTTATAATCAATTTTATAATCAATTTTATAATCAATTTTATAATCAATTTTATAATCAATTTTATAATCAATTTTATAATCAATTTTATAATCAATTTTATAATCAATTTTATAATCAATTTTATAATCAATTTTATAATCAATTTTATAATCAATTTTATAATGATAATATCAATTCATTTAAAGCAATTATGAAAATGTGTAATTACAAAAATAGAATTTATTATAAATGAAAAAATTTAGTCAGGGTATTAAATTGCAATCGAATATTATAATAATTGTTATCGCTATTGTTATGCATGGAATTAAATAAAGCTTTATTATTATTATTATTATTATTATCTGTCTTGAGGAGTTAAATTGGTATTAATATTTTCTTTGATTTCTGGCCAATTTGGGTTACATGTTGCAGTAATAAATAAATCAGGTTTACCGTAATGTCTGACTTGAGTCATTGCGTCCTGTGATATTTCATGTAAATATCGAGGTCCACCTGTGAATGATGAAGGTAGTATAACCGACTGTCCAATGCTGTTGCTGTGTTCATTCGCCTGTAAAGCATCCTGAAGGTGAACGTAATTTTCTGCTTTCAATTTAGTTTGATTGTTACGAATGTAAGCCAATCTCTCAGATTCAATTTTCGGATATTGATCGACCAAGTATTGGTTTTTCAATATTCCATATCTAAGCAAAGTGTTGAAATTGTTTTGTCTTGTCATTATACGGTAGCAAGCAATAGTAGTTCATACACGATACTGTCTTACGCAGAGGTGCACCACTGATAGGCGCGGCACCGCAACAACTACGTACCTGCATTTTAAATTTGTAATATCTTCGGAAATATTCAGTTAAATTACATGCTGTAAAAGGCATATTGATCTATAATAAATGCACAATTTAGTTAAAGTACTTAATTGGATAAGGGTTAATGCTGTATTGTTTAAAATCACTTCGTAAATAACCATTTAGTAAAGGATTAAAAATGGTAATGGTGGGTTATCCCTAAGAGTTAGACATATACCATTGCAGACTTTTTTGTTGAAATTTTTAATGTGGACAATACTGTAGTACATTATTTTGGTCTATCTCGTAGGGCGAACCAACCAGCCAGCGTTTGCAATATAAGCGCAAAAAAAACGTGCTTATTTACGACATCACATTAGAAACCTCTAAATTTATCAGTGTTTCTCTACTATATTATGCACGTATTTTACATATAAACCTTCCTTAAGAATCGCTATATCTATTAAAAAAAACCGCATCAAAATCCGTTGCGTAGTTTTAAAGATCTAAACATACATAGGGACAGACAGACGGCGGATAGCGACTTTGTGTACTATGTAGTGATATAAAAAAACAGGCAAATTTATCGACATAGCACGAAGAATTGCCAAACTAAGTGGAAATGGCACATTGCTCGCAAAACAGATGATTATTGTAGCCGAAATGTTCTGGAATGGCGACCGCTTACCGGAAGACGCAGCGTTGGAACGCCTCTTACAAGGTAGATCAATAACTTGGTAAGGGTTGCGGGAATCCGATTGATGCCAGACGAGCTCTTAACGCAATCCATTTGATGACCTCAACTGAACTGTTAAAGGGATGGAGCTATATACGGGGTGTAGTTTTATCCCTCTTTCACGCTCGCGCACCTGATATATTAACACGTTATGGCGCATTTACATTAGTCGGTCAGACCGTATTCGGCTGCAGGCCGTATTCGGTCACCGACTAATATAAACAGGCATTCGTTTAGCCGTATTCGGTTTGGCCGTATTCGGTCTAGCCCGTTGTCGGTGTCGAGTGCGCTGTGCCCAGCCCGCCCGCCGCCTGCAGCCCGCATCAAATCAAGTCGCCGAATTCGGTTAACCGACCAATGTAAACAAGTCAATTTAGGTAAGCGTTTCTGTTAAACCGAATGCGGCCGCCGCCTTCGGTGACCGACCTAATGTGAATGCGCCATTATAGTGAATCCCTTGGACTCCTAACGCAGGGTCTGCTTCGATCTTGCTCGAATAAGATATAAATTTAAAAATTATGGGGAAGCCTTTGTTGCACGAAGGGTTCCGTACTACAAAATTAGTATAATACAACAGATACTCAAAAAACACGTCACTTTTATGGAGACCCCCTTAATATGTAACTTTATTTTAATACATAACTGTATTTATTGGTCAGAGAAAATTTAGTTAAGATACATCTACACGAAAAAAAAGCAGAAGTTACAATAGATAGAAAATGTATTATATATTTTATTACTCGTGACTGTACACATGCAAACTACATATTGTTACTCGTATAACTCAAAGTTGAGTTTTCTCCTATACTCCATTTATTATAAGAAAAGAAATTTAAAGAAACTTGTTTTACCGTCCGTTCAACCGATTTTGACTTTTATTGCGTTGGTGACATGACAAATGACGTCTGCAGAAAAAGTTGGTATTGTAACCATTTTTTTTGCTTTTAATGTCAATGAATAAATGGAAACGGACAGTAACATAAGTTTTTTTTTTGTTTTCTTTTCTTATAGTAAATAGAGTATAGTAAATCATTGAGCGATAAAGAGAGATCACAATAGAGGGTCGGATCCAATGTGTAGGTTACATGTAGAGTCAAAATAGATAGATTATAAAAATAGCCGCTACATTTGTTTTGTGAGACACGTAAAAGATTTAAGATAGTTTTTGTTATTATTGACAAACCTTAAATGGCAACAAGCAACATAACATACAGCCACAACCACATAACAAAAACAACAGAACAACAATCAATAACAATAGTAGGTAACATTAAGTTTGATGGTAGATACCAACATACATTAAATATGTATAAGTAAATATAACTTTTAATATATTTTTTCTTTGATTTCAGAGCAACGTTCAATCATTTGATTTCTTTCTTCCATATCTACTTGTATTTACTTTACTATAACATTAGAAATTTAAAGAAACTTGTTTTACTGTCCGTTCAACAGATTTTGAGTTTATTGACATGACAAATGAAGGCTGCAGTAAATATACCACCCACCACTTTTTTGGTTTAAGGGCCTGTTTCACCACCTATGATTAAGTTTCGAGTATCTTACTTGACAGATAATTTCATACGAATTCTGTCACATTTTTGAATTTATTCAGTGAGTAGTGCCTACTCGGACATTGTGAAAGAGGCCCTTAATGTCATAATTATAGACTAAGAGCCCGTGAACGCCAGAACTTTGTTATTCTATAAAAACTGAAAGTTTAACTGTAACCTCATAATGGTCCATAGTTCTTACCCCTGTTGGGAGCGTGCGCTGACAAACTTTCAGCTTTTATAAAATAACAAAGGTCTGGCGTTCACGGGTTCTTGCTCTATTATATCTACGGAATGGAAGTCAAAATCGGTTTAAAGGACAGTAAAACAAGTTTCATTAAATTTTAATTATAGTGAATATTGGTATTATGTGTTAGTCCTGGAGACAACAAACTGCCATTTGTTTTCTAGTTACTGGTAAGATGTTCCCTCGGTCGGAACCGCACGTCTATGGGATGGTTCGTCCGAAGTACTAGGTCTGCGATGAACACCAAGTCCTCTGGCCTGGTGATGGGTTCCAGCCGGTACTTCCGTAAAATTCCTGACATCAGAGTTTTTATCATCATTGTGGCGAACTTTTGACCTGAAATTCGAAGATTTAGACTTAAGTCATCATCTGCCTAGGCTTTTCCCAACTATACTGGGGTCGGCTTCCAGTCAAGCGGGATTTAGCTGAACACCAATATTTTACGAGGAGCGGCTGCCTACTTAGACCTCCACAACCCATTAACTGGGGCAACACGGTACTTCATGGCAAGACTGAAGTCAGATTTACTGGCTTCTGACTATCTGTAACGACTGCCAAAGATCTACAAATGACAGCCGGGACCAAGGGCTTAACATGCTTTCCGAGGTACGGAGGAAACTCGGTATGTTAAGATGGTCACCCATCCACAGACCAACCTTGGTAAGCATTGCTTAACCGTGAAGATCGACTCGTGCGGTTGTTATCATCTAGCCACGAGCTCCTCAAGATTTAGACTTAAGTACTTAATTATTATTTCGGCGATTCAGAAAAAAATAGTCTAACTTCGAAATAATGCTTGAAGATGCTACTTCGCATGGTGGATAACAATAACTTACCAACACTTTCGCCAACAGATAAGGAGGCCGGTATCCTTGTAGAGGAAACGATATTGGCTGAATGTCCCGTAGTTGGTGGATCATTAATGCAAAAGAGTGAAAGAAGAACAGGCAAAAAAAACCCAGACCCGACAGAAAAGTAACATACTTCAGTTTTTTTGTTATTATTTATAATATAATCATATTATATAGTTTTTATATTCGAAATCAATGGCTAACACCAAAATATTGCCTTATGTTTTTGTTCAGGCTTTACACTAAAAAAGTAGAAAATGCCTACGTATCTACACAATTCGTAAATATATGTAATTAAATGACGTAGAAAAGTAAGTAGTTATGGGATGTATTAAAAAAAATATATTTTAATTAATCCTAAGTTGAGGACAAATCCAGAAGGGCATGCTCTGACCCCAGTACCAGAGGCAAAAAGGAACGGGGTGGTATTTTTTAGTCAGTAAGAGTCTGACACGCCCTCTCGCTCCACCCAAGGGCGAGAGATGTCATTAGATGATTTTAAACCACCTTAAAAAAAATCCTAAGTTGAATGTTGTACTAGGAGTTCAAAAATTATATAATACAGCTGTATCTCCAGGTCTCCTGGATACATACCTTAACTATTTATCGTCATTTAGTTACATATATTACGAATTGTGTAGATAAGTAGGCATTTTGTATTTTTTTAGCGTAAACCCTGAACAAAAATATAAGGCCATATTTTGGTGTTAGCCATTGATTTCGAATATAAAAACTGTATAATATGATTATACAAATAATAACAAAAAAACTGAGATATGTCTCTTTTCTGTCGGGTCTGGGTTTTTTTTATATGGGACGTGACCGTTCTTCTTTGAATATTTTTATTTTTCATTGATTGGTACAATAGGGTAGTCAGCCTTATATTGTTTCAACTATTAGGACTCAGATATCCTCTGTAGGAGAGGGAATGGCTCGTAATCCACCACACAGGGCCCAATGTTGATTGATAATTACGTCACATGCCGGTTTCATCACGATGTTTACCTTCACCGTTTTTAGAGCAGTGAAGATGATGTAATTGTCGCAGGTTCGTTGACAGCCTGGCTGAGAACCCGCGGCCTAGAACTCGTAAATCCGTTACCAATGGGCCATCAGTGCTCCCTCGTGATAAGTACTATTAGCAGTTTATGCAAAACCATAATAACGATAACTTTATTTATGATACTGACCAATACAGTTCCTGGGTCCTGCACTGAAGGGTATGTAGCTGTAAGGATTGCGTCCAGCCGTGTTCTCTGGGAGGAACCGCTCTGGTCGGAACTTCTCAGGCTCAGGGTACACCTCGGGGTCACGGTGGATGTCGAACACATGGAGGTCGACGTAAGTGTTCTTTGGGATCGTATATCCAGCTGTGGAAGTCAAAATGTGGTATTAGTCTGATAAGCTTTATACAGAAATTAAAGAAATGTAGAAGGAGTCTTTTTTCAATAAAACAAATGTCGATGAAAAAAAAACACAGGGCATGAGGAGTGTTGAAGACGGTGGTCTTAACAATGTCTGAAAGGATAGCAGATGCCTTCTCCAGTTGACCATTTCAACTTGGCACACGATGCACCAAACAGCCTGTACTTTTATACATATAATTGTTACCTATTACAACTTCTTTTGTAAGATATCTTGAAAGGAAGGGCACACTGGGATACAGCCGCAGTGATTCCTTGATGCAACATTCCAAATACTTCATCTTGCTCAAGTCTTCTATAGTGGGTGATCTCTGGGAGTCTCGAAATATGTCTTGCAACTCTTCACATATAGAGTCCTGAAATCCAGGAATGAAAGAGAATTATTTATAATATTTGTCACAGCTATTTTGAAATCGTAATGAGTACAACTCGATCACATTAACTTGATGCTTGGTTTCGATGAAATAATGACCAAAAACAATAACAATAACTACAACGTCAACAACAGATAACTAGCCAAATTAATGACGCGCATATCGATAACAAAAATGCTGACCATACCTGACACTTGCCGTGTGAGCTAACGGAAATTCGGTAGGAAGCAGGGAGATGCTCGCATTTCAGAGATACGTCAAGTTAATGTATCCGGATTGTATATGTCGGCGCTTGATCGCCATCGTGGTTGACGTCACACAAAATACACAGTCACAGTAATATAATTATTTAGAACGAAAGGAAAAGTGACAGTACCTGTATGTCTGGTTCGTTCGCAATCCTCATCATCATAAACGTGAGTGCTGTTGCTGTGGTGTCGTGGCCCTGAAAGAAGAAAAATATTGCCAAGTTATCAAGATCTACTTAGAGAGAAGCATCTTCTCTAGTACTTAATGGTTTAGTCACGGAATATGGAGACGCTGTGGCGGCTATTGTTTGAGACGGAAATACTTTAAAGCTTTCCATTCAAATAGAGGGAGTCAGTAAGCATAACCGTCTACCGTCTGTCTGTCTATCATACGTGTACTATGTGTGTATGGTACACACACATCTTAATTGAGAATTAGTTACAATTCTGACTAAGGCTAAGTTTGCCCAAACTTGAGCTATCCGCTAAGCTCAAGTTTGGGCAAACTCAGCCTTAGTATCGCGGTCACAAATTTTATTCAAAAAGCGTCACTAGTTGCTGCCACGACGAGACGATTTCGTGCTATGTGTAAGAAGTAAATATATTTAACTACTTATTGGCTACCAACCTCAAACAAAAAAGTATCAACTTCTTCCCTAATCCCTTTATCATTTATCGTACCCTTAGCTTCTTCATCTAGCAGTATATCAAGCATAGTGGCTTTGACCTCATTCACATTGTTTTCTTGAATGCCAGTAGCAGTATTCCTGTTTCTTTTTCTTCTTCTCCTTTCTATGATATTTTTTGTAAAATTATGCAAATCTGGTAAAACGGCTCTTTCTTGTCGTGCGGTAAATGACAGCCCGTAAATGAAATCGACTAAAAACCAGGGCTTCATCAGTCTCTTCACAACACATTCGCCTATTTTGTGAATGGATTGTATGTAACTGTTGATAGATGGTATTTCGTGGGGTTTTGCACCCAATGCGGTTTCTGAAAATACAGATAGAGTTAGAAGCTGTGGCTGCATTTTGTTATTTTGGAAAAATTGAGAGTTGGTCAGTGTATGTCCCCAACACGGGTGGGAATGATGACTGAGGCGGGTAATAAGGCAATATTTAAAACTCAATTCTTGAAAGTAAAAGCTCAATCTTTTTTAATCTTTATTTATTGTTATTTCATTTATTCTTTTTTAGGGTTGCGTAGCCAAACGGCAAAAACGGAACAATTATATTTGGCCATCCACTGTACATGTGTAATTCACTTAACAATTATACACTAAAATAAACATTTTTAATCAAGAAATGTTTAAAAGATTTGATGGCTGCCAGTCGAAATGCAAATTATATTTTGAATTGTGATGAAACATGGCTTCAGTATGTAAATACATCTATGGTGCAGCAAAGGAATTAAAAAATAAAACAAAATTCTGCATCATGTCCAACCATCAAGTCCTTTGTGGTACCATAGATATGATCATTGGTATGATGCAGAATTTTGAAGTTTTTATAGGTTCAACTCACGAATGCACGATTTGAACATATACAACAGCCCGAAATCATCTATCGGGCAGTTGCCCGACCCAGACAAAAATAGCTGTCTTCTAGAAATTTTATTTGACTCCTTAAAATCATCGACAAACAAGGAAAAAGTATGTTTAACATTGTTGACTAAATCTTTTACTTTTTGATTGTTTTATTTACCTCTTATAATATTCAATCATTAATAAAATATTAATAGTTGATACGTTTATTAAATAAGGCTATATTAGTAAACTATTAGTCAAATATCAGATTTTATTCATCGTCATCATCATCTCAGCCGAAAGACGTCCACTGCTGGACATAGGCCTCCCCCAAGAAGAACAGATGGTCGATGGGGAGGGAAGGTTCTGGAGTGGCGGTCACGTACCGGAAGACGCAGATTTCATTGTACCCTAATAATTACCCAGGTCTGTTGGCTATGCTTAATTATAAATGGTGCAGTACTTTATCTGTGTGTAACAGACAGACAAACAGAGTTACTTTCACATTTAAATATTAGTATGGATGATACATACCTGAACTTTTATATGTCCAAATAGAGGCACTCTTGGAAGTCCAGGAATTTTGTGCATCAGTCTGCCAGCACGGTTATAGCGGAAATAAACACCAACTATAGTATTAACTATTAATAAAATCTGCAGAATCATTATGGATAAACAGGAGGGTGCATTGCTCGTTTCTGTCACTCAAACGTCTCTAGAGGTTCCTGCCATCCTCAAGTAAAGTTACTCTTGCTCAGTTTCTTCTTCTATCTCTTCTTGACTGCGCTGATGTGTGCTTCCTTGACGTGGCTGAGGAACTTCTTGACAAACTGGAGCGTCTGCAGAATTTGTGCATCCTCTTTATTTTTGGCCTTGGAAAGTACGTCCATGTGTTGAAATTTCGAAGACACATTCTTTATCGTCTCTTCTCTATTCTTCATAATCCCAACTGCCCCTTGTATTTTCGAAAATGCTTTGAGTATGTTGTTCCGAGAGGAAAGCTTTTTCGCTCATCATCCTCCCTTCTGCTTCGTTCTCCTCCCCACTCTTCAAGTCTCTACAGTGGATCTTTTACCGCTTGTGTTCTGCGCGTCTGGAATTCTCTGTCATAGTCTGTCAGAGCTAGCCCTTCGTTGGAGGTGTTCAGGGGTAGAATTATTTAGTTATTTTATGTCCGGTCAACCAAGAACTGCTCTATAATTATATAATTATCCTCGAGTACAAAACCCAGTTGTGCTTTAAGTTCGCCTGTGTGCTCGTGTGAGAAAAAATACTTAACTAATCAAAAGTAATTAATTTTACTATATTACTAACTTAACCATCTATAATAACTAAAAATTATGTTAAAATGTTGATAGATTACTATTAATATATAATTTACGCATCAAGAACCGCCCGATAGCGCTCGGCAGGTTCACGAATAACTCGTTCATGCATGATGATATCTTGACCCCTCTGCCTTCGATTTATCCATTTTACATAAAAGTCATACCAGGCTTTACGATTACTCCTTACAGCAACCAAAAACACAACTAATGATAGTGGATTAAGATATAATAATAAAAAAAATACTATGTTACCTGGATAGAAGTAAGTCATGTTAATGAAAAGTTGGTACAACAATGCGACATCACTCAATAAAAATATTAAAGTTGCTATATACAGGCGTCGCCAGATGTTAGTACCAGTATGTGTGTTCGTGCTGAAACTACGACAAAGTGAAATCCCTGTTGCAATATAAAGAAAACAGTTAACGGTCACAGGTATAATTTGATCTGAAAACTGAATCACCCAGAAGATATAGTACATATATCTTCCTCTTGTAAAAACAAACTTAAAATAATAATGTAATACAGGTATTGTAATTAGGTATGTTATGAGTGGCACACCCCAACCAAACATGAAGCTTTTTAGATATCGCCTTCGGACATTCTGATTGAATACTTTGACAATGTCTACGTAAAACATATGGCTAATAACTAACAACCAGTGGTTCTTCGCTGTTGCCAAATAATGCGGTAAATTGTAAAATAAGCCGCTTGTCCGTAGGAATTCGATTTCTTTCGCGATTATAAACAAACAACTGAGTAGAAAGAACGTTAAAATTGCGTTAAGAAACACAAAGTTTCTGTAATTCCGAAACTTCTTCAAGATGAACCAGGATGTCAGTCCGTAGATCAACGCAGCCAGTGTCAGCACTAACACAACAAAAGGCATGATAGACAACAGATATCTCCAGAAGGTAATCAGCCAGCCATACTCGATGCAGATCTCATTATCAGACATGGTGAATCTCACTGCACAGGTTTAATTTACTTTTAATTAGCACAAAGTAAAGAATTTTAAACAGCTTCACGTAAGCGCGGTTGAATTAAAATAGGTGTTGTGTCCAAAACAGTCGGTCAAACAATATAGTATACGCTATATTTTATCTTTAAAACTATTTTCGCGTCTGATTAATCAATTTAAAAATGTCTGCTTCGCCATTTTGATTGTAATAATTAACTGCATATATGCTATCTTGTAACAAGCCATTATGGGTTTTTTTCATCATTAAAACTAAATTGATAATGACTAAAATACGAAAACTAATCAGATATCCAGTTCATATACAGTACCAAATCTTGGATGTTGTCTATCAAAACACAAAGGTTTTCTAGGTTAATCCTTCCATCACTTTGTGTTAACTATCCATTGCCAACTTTTAGCAGCATTGCTGAAAAAAGTCTGCTTGGACATCGTCATCCACGCTGCTAGACTCGTGCAGCACGGATCCAAGGTACCGGAACTTATCGGACTTAGTGATGAAATCCGACCCTATCCGGATATTGCTGGAATCCGTGCCACCACCGGACATGTACTCAGTCTTTGCCACATTTAGTCTCAGACCGCCGTTTTCCAGCGTGTCTTTCCAAATGTTGACCCTGCGCTCAAGCTGGGCTTTGTTCTGGTTAACGAGGGCGATGTCATCGGCATACATCATTAGCCATGGACGCTGATCCTGGATGTTTGCCGTAACTACATCAAGCACAACGTTAAACAAGAACGGGCTTAGAGCCGAACCTTGGTGAACGCCAACAGATATTGGAAAGACATTGGATTTGCCAACAGCGGTCTGGACAAAGGACACGGAATCGCGGTACATATCTCTGATAATGTCAATATAGGCCTCGGGAACACCCTTGAAGCGGAGTGCTCACCAGATAGCCTGCCGAGGTATACAGTCGAAGGCCTTCTTGACTTAAAATCCTATGTCCCCTAGCTGGGGCAGAGGGCGTCGACAGTAGACACCCATCGCGACCGGTCTTGCGCCTTTCGCTTGACCTCGCTCCACGTCAGTCCGATGGCCTTTGCTTCAGCTAACACGGTTCGTCGCCAGGTCTGTCGAGGACGGCCACGCTTTCTTTTTCCTTGGGGATTCCAATCCAGCGCCTGTTTAGGTATATGATCGGGATCCCTCCTAAGCGTGTGACCAATCCAACCCCACTTGCGACGTTTGATCTGGTGGTCGATCGAAGGCCTTCTGCAGGTCTAAAAAGGCCATATGCAGAGCTCTCCTTCTCTTTCTGTAAGCCTCAGACAGAGTCCGTAAGGCGAACACTGCGTCCATGGTGCTGTTACCCGCCCGAAAGCCATATTAACACTCAGAGACAGTGCACTCGCTACGGAGCCTTGTGTCAATGATGCGCTCGAAGAGCTTCATGGTGTGGCACATGATCTTGATACCACGGTAGTTACTGCAATCCTGTACGCTACCTTTGCCTTTGTAAACCGGGATAATCAGGCTTAGTCGTCACTGGTTTGGCATTTCCTTGGTGGTCAGGATGCGGTTAAAAAGATCCGTCAGAAGGTGAGCCCATCGCCTTCCACACCTCAATTGGCACATTGTCAGGCCCAATCGATTTCCGGTTCTTCATGTGGCGAAGAGCAATGCGGGTTTCGTCGGGGGAAATAGGGGAAATAAGTCCAAGGTTAGGAGGCGGTTCGGGAGGAAGGTTGCGGGGATGCTGTTTATTTGACAGCTAGAGCCGATAAGTATGTACACCATCTTTCCTTAACAGAAAGAGCATCATAGAGCAGCTTACCCTGGGCGTCCCTTACACAAAGACATTTGCTAATGTCCCGTGTAGCTTTTTCCCGGGCACGCGCCAGCTTAAAAATAAGCTTTTGCCCCTCCGCAGTTTCCAGCTTGTTGTATAAAGGTGACAGACTTTTGCTGCGGGCTCTGGCTACAGCTTTTTTACAAGCACGCTTAGCCGCTCCATAAGGCCCCTGTCTTCTGGAGAGTTAGACCCTTGCCACTGTTTAAATAAACCCTTCTTCCGAGTCGCCTCCTGCACCCCGTCATCCCACCACCACGTTTCCTTGTCTATGACGCGGCCACCACGAGAAGTGCCAAGGACGCGCTTACCCGCAGCGGTGATTGCTGAATGGATCCTACTCCAGATCTCTTGAACGGACTCATGCGGAGCGCTCATCTCAAGATGCTCGACCTCCGCGATGAAGTCCGACTGTTTAGAGCCATTAAGCAACTACCACTTAGTGCGGGGTTCGCGTTTCTCGAACACTTTCTTCCTTGGCACGACCGCAAAGTCCAGGACGAGGAGGCGGTATTAAGCCATTAGGCTTTCGCCATGATGATGACTTTGCAGTTGGTAACCTTGCCAATGTGCCACCGTCGCACCAGCAGGTAATCTATCTGGGTTGAGTAGGCATCACTACGGTACGTAATGAATGCTGGGGCTTCTTCTGAAAGAACGTATTCGCGATGGCTAGGTCTGACACAGCGCAGGTCCTGAGGATACTGACTCCCTCTGCATTGAGTTGGCCGTATCCAAAACCACCGTGAACACGTCCGTGCTCTCCAGCAAACTGACCTACGTGACCGTTGAGGCCCCCCCAACCAAAACATCTTCGGAATTCGGAATAGTGCGTAATACGTCTTCGAACTCATTTCAGAAGGCCTCCTTTTCAGACTCACAGCAACCAGTTTAAGAGCGTAGATTCGTAACCGATCCTCCTTAAATATTTGACTGAAGTTGGTTTTACGTGAGGCGACCAGCCGTCTGACCCCCACAACCCTACTAGAGGGAAACCAGGTTTGCCAGAGCCTTGTCCGTTGAACAGCAGGGTGCACCGCTAGCAGGTAAGGTTGGCTTGGGTCCTTCAGATGTTAAGGAACCCCATACACCCCAAAAAATTTTTTTTACCTTCATTGTTATCAATTGATGATAGTGTAGTCCGGTCAAATTAGACTAATTAATCGGGGTGAGGTTACAATAATTCACACTTAGCTGAATATTGGTAGGATTGTTCAATACACTATTATAAAGGAAATGTGAAAAGTCCTCATCGATCCGGCACGTGCAAAAAAATTTACTCGGGGTCAAGGTCCCAAAAACGGGTTTTTCGAAATTTTCATATTTTATATTATGTGTAAGTCACACTGACCGATAAAACGATATTTTTGCTTGTATTACGGCTTCAGTGATGTACGAGTATATTATACGTGGTGTACTTATACATATTATGACGATTACAACTCTTTCAATTTTTTTGAATCGTTATATCTCAAAAACGGTGGCTCTTAGGAAAAAAAGTATTTAGACATTTTTATATATAATTTTCTGATCTACAATTTTTGTCTGAGCTAATTTTATAATAAAACTTACTATTTTGCTGAAAATCGCGAAAATAATCCCTTTATAATAGTGTATTGAACAATCCTACCAATATTCAGCCAAGTGCGAATTATTGTAACCTTGGATGTCTAAATTGACCGGACTAAGTAATGTAGTAAATACTTTTTTCTGATCGATGTTCAATCGTGGCTCATCTTGAGCTATATTCTGTAAAAGTTTCGATTGATCGTATGATGTTTCTCTTGTGTATTCGGCACTATTCGTTAAATCTGAGTTAGTAGTATTAGCTGGCATCGGCAGTCCAAAATCATTGATCGATTTACTCGACAGTAATTGCACTACTTTGTTCAATTCAAATAATGTTTCATCAAATATGTTTTGATTATATTGTAAATCATCTGAAACTAATTCTCGCCGTTGCCGAATCAGAATATCACTGGCCATATTTTCTCGAAATTTATTCCATAGACTAACAGAATCAGTTACTTGACAAAACGCAACTATGATGGCAAATAAATATCTTAATGATGTAGCGGAACTGCAAATAGCTGCTTCTGATAATGTATTTTCCCAGTGAGAATCGTCTTCCAAGAGCCCCATAGCTTTACATGCCATTTGATAAGTATTGTAAATAACACCTTGTACAGTTCTCAGGTGTGCAAAGGATGTCGGGCCTTTTACAACATGGAGTAACATTCTCAAATGAAAACATTCGCTATTGTTGGGATGAATCACGTAGACTCTACCAACAGCATCAGTTTTTTTTTATTCCGGGGAAACCATCGACCGCAGTTCCTTGTTTTCGCCGTTGGAAGGTTTTAGAACTCTGGTTCCATGTATAGTAACTTGGAACTCTGTCATATGTCAGTGTTTTCGCGAAATCATCTAAAGCGCATACTTTGAAGAATGCTGTTAATGTTGTGTCCCGCGTATTATTGACAACTTCTTGTATATTTTTCTGAGTGAAATATACTCTTTGTCCATTTTCTAAATGAACTGCAAGGTGGACAATAGTGGGAGCTCGGTCGTGCACTTCGAATGATAAAATCCTCCATACTGCTTCAGAGCTGCAGATGTAACGTCCAGACTGAATATAAACATAAACATATCAATTTGGACGTTATACGACGTATCCACTTCATTTGGTGATTATATATCGATACTTTTGGGTAGAAAGGTCGTATAAACCAAAACCCGACTAACATATTTTTTTTTTACATAAAAATTCATTACTTTTTTCCTTTTGAAGTTGTAAAAAAATTATCTATGAGAAAGGTTCTTACATTTTGCAAATGAAAAAGGTTAAATCATCAAAACCTATCTATCTTCTTTAGTTTCAAAGTAAGCTTGCATTTACGTCTAAAAAAAATCAATTCTTGGTTAATACACCCCATGAAAATGTACTTTGAAAAAACTGTGTGGGTCGTATATCCATTTTTGGTAAGCTTATGGTCACATTTTATGTCGTAAAAACCCATATACTTATGTAGTTTTTTTTTTGCATTAATTTTTTGTATAAGCATAGATCAATTGAATTCTGACTATTAAATAACCCTGTTACTCAAAGAATTAGTAAGAACTCAATTATTATTATTCTAATACCCAATAATGGTCGATTCAAATAAAATAAAACTACCTGAAATACGAAATCAACATATATGAAGTACTATAATACCTTTTAATCAATGGTATCTGTCTGGTATCTGTCTATCGCGCTCGTTCTTCTGCTTGTCGCTGCGCGCGAAATGCGAGCCTTGTGTGTTGGTCGTAAAGTGCTTCTTGCAATCTTCTTCTTCCTGCCCTTATCCCATATTACTTGGGGTCGGCGCAACATGTTTTTTTCTTCCATTCTGTCCTGTCACCCGTTATAACGTCACTGACTCCCTTCTCTTTCATATCAGTCATCACACAGTCCATCCATCGTTTCTTTGGCCTCCCTCTTCCTCTCCATCCGTCCACATGTAAATTCATTACTCTTTTAGTAACATGCGTTTCATCTCTCCTCTTTACATGACCATACCAAGACAAATGATTTCCTTCCAACTTTTCAGTCACTGGCGCCACTTTCAAACTTCCCCTAATACACTCATTTCTCACTTTGTCCATTCTTGTCACACCACTCATCCATCTCAACATTCTCATCACCGCTACGTTCAATCTTTTTTCATCCATCTTTTTCGCAGCCCAACATTCTGATCCATACAATATGACAGGTCTTGTCAAGGATTTGTAGATTTTACCCTTCAACTTGTGATCTACGGATGCTCCGTGGTTCACAATTAGGTTTTTCACAAAACTGAATTGGTTCTGTGAAATTTCACTCTCTTCTCTCAAGCGCCTTTAGCATTTTAGCATTATTCCTCTATAATTGTTGCACTTAAGAACATCACCTTTGATTTTAAAGATGGGCACTAAAAAACTGTTGCACCAATCATCAGGTATGAATTCTTTTAACAACAACAACAAAGCTAACCACATCCATCCATCCACTCGCAGTAACTTCCACACTTCAACTGGTATTCCAAACTGGGCCAATGGCCTTACCATTCTTTATTGAATTTACTGCTATTCTGACTTCATCCATACTAACCACTCTCACTAACTTCACATTTTCTGGTATGCTTTCTAAAATCCCACTCTAATCATTTTCCTCATTCATTAGTCTTTCAAAATATTCCTTCCACCTCTCTTTGATTTTTTCATCATCTGATAAAACCATTCCAGGTTCATTCCTTACACATTTTATTTGACAAACATCCTAAAGTTTTTGTATAAACCATTTTCTTGCAATGAACATGGTTTATACACAAACATTGCGAACTGTCTTTGGATTTACGACGTCGAATTTAACCTGTGTTTAGGTAATGCATTTAACACTTTAGGGCGTATAAACCATTTACAATTAAAGACTATTTTTTCGAAGCTATTTTTACATCCTGAGTTAATATAAGTTATGTTACGTCGTAACAAAATTACAAAAAAATAATAAGCGGCTTTTATATTGAAAATTGTCGTATTAACCATTTTTGAGCGAATTTCTGCATTTCGTATATACAGATCGATAGAGAAAAAATATCTGAGAAAAATGGTATATATTATAACACAATTTGGCCAAAATGGTTTATACGACCTTTCTACCCAAAGGTATCGATATTATGCTGAAAGTAGCTTGATCGCTACCTTTATTAATGTATTTAGTAACATATTGGATCGACTTTAGTGAGCTGCACAACTCGACGTTGATGTAGGCATCAAACATTTTTAAAAGGAGCGGATTATATGGAACGATCCATCGGTTATCAATATCGTAGTTTCTGACTGTGGCACTTTGCCCACCCTGGTCTGGCGATCGTCGTCGATATTTGGGATATCCGTCATCGCTAGTAGATGTTTGTCTGGAACGGCTTCGGAATTTTTTTGCTGCATTTGGAATCTCGCATACATGGAGTATTACGAAGTCCCGCAGGGACCGTGTACATGGTGTTTCTTTACGATTTCAAACAGGACAGGATCTGCTTCCTTAACCGGTAATTCAGCTAAAATTACGATGTCGATTTGATTTGGTCTAATTTTGTTCACTTACCACACCAGCAGATGTATATGTGGCAAACCACGTTTCTGCCACTTTATAGTGTACATATGACAGCGCAGCGGACCGAATATATGAGACTTGTTAATGAGGTGCAGGAGTTTCTGTACTTTTAAATGGAAGACTCTATTAACTATATCGTATCTGTCTTGAGGAGTTAAATTGGTATTAATATTTTCTTTGATTTCTGGCCAATTTGGGTTACATGTTGCAGTAATAAATAAATCAGGTTTACCGTAATGTCTGACATAAGTCATTGCGTCCTGTGATTTTTCACGTAAATATCGAGGTCCACCTGTGAATGAACACACCAACAGTCCATTGCTGTTGCTGTGTTCATTCGCCTGTAAAGCATCCTGAAGGTGAACGTAATTTTCTGCTTTCAATTTAGTTTGATTGTTACGAATGTAAGCCAATCTCTCAGATTCAATTTTCGCATATTGATCGACCAAGTATTGGTTTTTCAATATTCCATATCTAAGCAAAGTGTTGAAATTGTTTTGTCTTGTCATTATGCGGTAGCAAGCAATAGTAGTTCATACACGATACTGTCTTACGCAGAGGTGCACCACTGATAGGCGCGGCACCGCAACAACTACGTCCCTGCATTTTAAATTTGTAATATCTTCGGAAATATTCAGTTAAATTACATGCTGTAAAAGGCATATTGATCTACACAATTTAGTTAAAGTACTTAATTGGATAAGGATCAATGCTGTACTGTTTAAAATCACTTCGTAAATAACCATTTTTAGTAAAGGATTAAAAATGGTTATGGTGGGTTATCCCTAAGAGTTAGACATATACCATCGCGGACTTTTTTGTTGAAATTTTTAATGTGGACAATACTGTAGTACATTATTTTGGTCTATCTCGTAGGGTGAAGCCAGCGTTTGCAATATAAGCGCAAAAAAAAACGTGCTTATTTACGATATCACATTAGAAACCTCTAAATTTATCAGTGTTTCTCTACTATATTATGCACGTATTGTACATATAAACCTTCCTTAAAAATCACTATATCTATTAAAAAAAACTGCATCAAAATCCGTTGCGTAGTTTTAAAGATCTAAACATACATAGGGACAGACAGACGGCGGATAGCGACTTTGTTTTATACTATGTGGTGATATAAAAAAACAGGCAAGTTTATCGACATAGCACGAAGAATTGCCAAACTAAGTGGAAATGGCACATTGCTCGCAAAACAGATGATTATTGTAGCCGAAATGTTCTGGAATGGCGACCGCTTACCGGAAGACGCAGCGTTGGAACGCCTCTTACAAGGTAGATCAATAACTTGGTAAGGGTTGCGGGAATCCGATTGATGCCAGACGAGCTCTTAACGCAATCCATTTGATGACCTCAACTGAACTGTTAAAGGGAGCTATATACGGGGTGTAGTTTTATCCCTCTTTCACGCTCGCGCACCTGATATATTAACACGTTATGGCGCATTTACATTAGTCGGTCAGACCGTATTCGGCTGCAGGCCGTATTCGGTCACCGACTAATATAAACAGGCATTCGTTTGGCCGTATTCGGTTTGGCCGTATTCGGTCTAGCCCGTTGTCGGTGTCGAGTGCGCTGTGCCCAGCCCGCCCGCCGCCCGCAGCCCGCATCAAATCAAGTCGCTGAATTCGGTTAACCGACCAATGTAAACAAGTCAATTTAGGTAAGTGTTTCAGTTAAACCGAATGCGGCCGCCGCCTTCGGTGACCGACCTAATGTAAATGCGCCATTATAGTAAATCCCTTGGACTCCTAAGGCAGGGTCTGCTTCGATGTTGCTCGAAAAAGATATACCTAAATTTAAAAATTATGGGGAAGCCTTTGTTGCACGAAGGGTTCCGTACTACAAAATTATAATACAACAGATACTCAAAAACACAGCACTTTTATGGAGACTTCCTTAATATGTAACTTTATTTTATTACATAACTATATTTATTGGTCAGAGAAAATTTAGTTAAGATACAACTAAACGAAAAAAAAAGCAGAAGTTACAATAGATAGAAAATGTAGGTATATATTTTATTACTCGTGACTGTACACATGCAAACTGCATATCGTATAACTCAAAGTTGAGTTTTCTCCTTTACTCTATTTACTATAAGAAAAGAAATTTAAAGAAACTTGTTTTACCGTCCGTTCAACCGATTTTGACTTTTATAGTATAGTATAGTATAGTAAAACGGGCTGGTATCCGCAATTCCACGACTAAAGCGCGTATTTTGCGTATGGGTGGGATAAATGTGTCATTCGATCCACCCCAGCTCCTCAAGAAAGGCCAGCAGCGCCTTGGTATTACTGACCATATCCCGGAGGGTACCTGGGTCTCCGAAGTACTTTGCCCTGTAACCTGCGACTGCTGGGCAGCTTAGCAGCAGGTGGGCTGCAGTCTCGTCCTCCTCCATGCAAGCTCTGCAGAGTGGGCTATCTGTAACTCCTAATACAGAGAGATGCTTGTTAAGGGTCCCGTGGCCAGTTGTAACGGCCGTTACTTTCCGTAGCTGAAGCTTGGTGAGTCTTAGGATCCGCTTCGTGAAGCGGCCATCAATGAAGGGAAGTGCTTCCTTGGCCTGCCTGCATTCACTGTGGTCTACCCACAGTTTATGGTGTTGATCTCTGGTGCGTTTCCTTACCAGATTGCGTAGGTATCCGAAGGGGAGCGGCACTATAGGTTCAGGACCTAACACTGCCATGCTCGAGCCTCTTCGGGCGAGTTCATCCGCAGCATCGTTGCCACGGGAGTCGCTGTGTCCTTTGATCCATTGAATGGTTACCTGATTGTGTATCCCCACCTGATTAAGGCGTTGGTGACACTCGTAGATGAGCCCAGAGTTGACTGTGTGGCTGCTCAGTGCTTGCAGAACAGACATGCTGTCTGAAAGTATGCGTATGGAGTGGTCCTTAACTTTCCTGGTTGTGATGGCTAGAGCTGCCAAGGAAATGCCCAAGCATTCAGCCTGGAAAACCGTGTTATGAACCCCCAGAGGCGTGGCTATGTGGATGTTGAGATCCTCCGAGAAGACTCCCGCACCCGTGCCATTACCTGTTTTGGATCCGTCGGTGAAGATCCGCAGCTCTGTAGGGCGTAACCCCTCGCAGCGGTGATCCTCATGCAGTTGGATCTTGTATTTTTTATCAAAGATAAATTGCTTGGGTATCCGGTCATTGATTGCTCTCGTTAAGGGAAGCTCATTGTTGAGTTCCTCGAGCAGACCGGTGTGTTGTGTAACTCTCTTACCCCAGAGATCCAGTGTCTTAAGGCGTACTGCCGCCATTGTCGCTTCCTGTTGTATAAACAGGTGAAGTGGAGGAAGTCCCAGCATGGCCTCGAGCGCTGCGGTCGGGGTAGTCCTCATGCAGCCCGTAGTCGCCATGCAGGCCAGCCTTTGCATGTGCTGAAGCTTGTTTACGGCTGTGGCTAGCTTGGTCCGAGGCCACCACACCGCGGCCCCATACGTGATCATGGGTCGAATCACTGAGCTGTACAGCCATAGTATGATTTTGGGCGATAGGCCCCACCTCTTACCTATCATTTTTTTGCATTGCCAGAAGGTAATGCAGGCCCTATTTAGCTTGTTGTCTAGATGCGTGCTCCAGTTTAACTTGCTATCTAGGATCACTCCCAGATACTTGACCTCGTTAGAAAGCTGGAGTTCAGTGTTGAACAGTTTCGGCAGGTTATACCGGCCTAATACTCGTTTTTGTGTGAACATGACTAGCTCCGTTTTGGAGGGATTCACCGTCAGATCATATTCCCTACACCATCGTTCCACGATGCGCAGTGCTTGTTGCATAAGGTTGCAGATTGTGCTGGTCACCTTCCCGGGTACAAGGATTGCGAGGTCGTCTGCATACCCTATTGTGTAGTAACGGTTATCGTTGAGTACAGTGATCAACTCGTTGATTACCAGATTCCACAGTAGCGGGGAGAGTACCCCTCCTTGTGGACATCCCCTGGCTATCAAGGCCAACTGCTGTCCTTCTTCAAGCCGAACAACTCGTTTACTTAGCATATTAGTAATCCAGTCAATTAGTACCTGCTCTGCCCCGTGTTTGGAGAGGGCAGCACCTATGCTGGAAAAGTTTGTCTTGTCGAAAGCTCCTTCGATGTCGATGAAAGAGCCCAGGCAGGTACCCTTCTGATGAATCGCATCCTCAATCTGGCTTATCACCATATGAAGAGCCGACTCAGTCGACTTGCCTGTGCTGTATGCATGCTGATTACCATGGAGTGGTACTGCTTTTAAGACGCCATCACGTAAATCCCGTTCACATAGCCGTTCCATGGTCTTCAATAAGAAGGAGGTCAGACTTATGGGTCGGTAAGATTTGGCGTTGGTGTAGTCACTCTTACCTGGCTTGGGAATGAATATGACTTTCACTTCCCTCCATCCTTTGGGAACGTATCTAAACGCCAGGCATGCTCTCATGAGAGGCACTAGACATGACGCCAGTGGCGTCCCACCCCACTGTAGTAAAGCAGGGAAAACACCGTCGGGACCGGGTGCCTTATAAGGATGGAAGCTATGGATGGCCCACTGGAGTTTCTCCAGCGTAATCATCCTGCATGCGTATAGCCAATCATTTTCTGATGTTGTGTGGTTATCCTCTGAAAGGTCAGTTACCTGTGCGAAGACGCAGTCTGGGAAGTGAGTTTCAACTAGAATACGTCTCGCTTCTTCAGGCGACGAGGTGAGCGTATTGTCAGGTTTTCGGAGCGTGGCGATCTCAGGAGTATTTTGTTGCGCCAGAACTTTCCTTACCCTGTTTGCTTGCTGACACGTCTCAATGCTACCACAGAACTTGCGCCAGCCCGTGGTGCGCCTGTACCTGATGCATTTTTTGTAGCTGGATTTGGCCGCGTAATAGGCGTCCCAATCTTCATCCGCACATGTATTCATGGCTCTATTCAGAGCCTTCCTTACCTTACCGCGTTTGCGTTCCAGATCCGCACCCCACCAGGGTTGCTTGCCCGGTGTATCGCGCGGAAAAGTTTCGGGGCAGGCGGCATGGTAGCTGCTTAGTAATGATTCGGTGAGTTGGTCCACCTGCGCATCAATTTGCGCGGTATCCACGTTTGTCAGCGAATCGCTTGGTAGCACAAGTTTAGAATTGAGGCTGCGTACGTATACGGCCCTGTCCGTGTTCCGCGGATTGCGCCGTGGTAGTGTAGGTGGTAGACAGACCTGGATGTCAAAACGGATCCACCTATGGTCGGAGCAGGAGGCCTCCTCGGAGACATGCCACCCGGTAGCGAGCTCCGCCGCACCCTCTGTTGCCAGAGTTAGGTCTATAATTGTCCGGCTGCGTCTGTTAACAAACGTTGGTTCGGAACCTGTGTTTAGTAGGGATAGGTTAGTTGTGAACAAGTAGTCAACCAAAGACTTACCCCTAGCGTTTTGCGTGTCCATTCCCCATAATGGATGGTGTGCGTTCGCATCCGTCCCAATCAGCAGCTCTGCCCCGCTGCTCTCGCAGTGGGTGACGAGCCGGACCAGGTCATGGGGTGGTGACTCCTCCGCCTCCGGCATGTACACGGAAGCAAAGGTAATCACCATCGATGCGGCACCACGCTGTATGGGCAGCCTAACTGCAGAGATATCTCTGCAACAGAATTCCGTTAGTAGCTGTGCTTTAAGATTACCTGTGACAAAGATACACGATCTGGGGTGATCATGGTCCGTAGAAACAAGTAGCTTACCCCCGAGATTGGAGAGTCCTTTGATGTGGCCGCCTCTAATCCACGGCTCCTGGATTAGGGCTATGGCCGTGTGTTGAACCTCCAGCCACTTGCGGAGTTGAGCCGTCGCTGTTTGGCTGTGGTGGAGGTTAGCCTGAAGGACTTTAAGGCTTTGCGGAAGGGTCGTCATCTTTGATGGCTTCCCCCTCCTCATCGCCCCAAAGCCGCAGCCCGGCAAACAGGTCGCCCTCGTCGAAAACCCCGTCCTCCAGGTTCGAAGCCGGGGACAACGTAATGTCGTCAGGCTCCTCACCCGACGGAGGGACGGCGTCCACGACGACAGCGGTGGCGGCCGGCTCTACCGTGACGGCAGTGTCAGCCACTGGTGCTGCCGGGTTGCTAATAATGGGAGGATTCCCCCCAGCATGCTGAAGCTGGCCCGTGGCCTGGTCCCACCCCCGAGGGACGTCAACGAACCTGCCGTTTGGACCCTGGAACTTAACGTAGACCCTGCCTGCACCTAGACAGAGTCGACGATCGGCGCCCATCAAAGTCGGAATTTGGTCCTCAGGGATGCCCAGGATGAAGAACCAGCATTTATCCTGCTTGTCGGCATGCAGCTGCACCCACCTAGAAACATCGACCCAGGGGTTCTGATAACTAAGGGCTCGCCCGATGTTCTGCGAGTCCTTGAACAGGCCCAGGTCGTCCGGTATGGCGATGCCACAACGCACCCGCTTCTGTAACTCCGACTGCCTGCGAACGACTAGCGGGGCGCTAGCCGAAAGAGACTGCTCGGAGACAATTTCCTTTAGCCAAGCTAAAGTGTGGTCATTGCTGCACCACAGCTTCAGGACACCACCCGCGTACCGCGGCTTACCGTCGAACATCGGCCCGGGTGTCCCCTTCTTCATGGAGCAGGACTCGGTGATGATCCGCGTCGTGATTGCACCGAGAACCTGATCCGCCACCTCCTGGCTAATGGTCCCCGTGCGGTCGCAGGTGACTGCGACGCTCAGGGAGTCACTGGCAGCTTGGGCGTAGCTTCTGGAGGCCTCCCGCCTGGATTGGTCAAGCCGCGGCCGTTTGCGCTCTCCACGAGGGGACATGGTCTCGTTGAGAGCACGCTTGGCCGCTACCTGAGCGTCACCAGCGGGCGGCTGCGTAGTGGTTGCTGACGTAGCCGGTCCTGCAATGCTAGCAGACGGCTGGTCCGAAGGTGACCGGCTAGTGCCAGCCACAGTCTGCGACCTCTTACCTGCCGAAAACCGGGGCATACCGACGGCCGATTTGGTGCCGGCAGCCTGCTTGTGCTGAGGGGCCTTGAAATTGCCACCCCGTCTGCGTTCCTGACGCCGCTCCTTACGCGTCGGTCTCGCCCTCCTCTTACCCTGGCTGGATGGAGCTGTAGAGCCCGAAGGATCAAAGCAAGGGCGCTGGGCTTGTGGAGTGGGTTTTTTACCCTTGCCCTTGCGTTTTTGGACCTGCCAGGAGGAAATCACGTCCTCAGAGCTGCTGACCATCTCTGAGTCACCGGAGACAGCCGCTCTCGAGGTCGCGGGTTGAGGATCCACAGGAGGGGGAGGGAGTTTAGGAGGGCAGTCACCGACAGTGGGATTAATCGTCGCCGGTGTCGTTGCCTTCGCATGAGAAGGATCGGTACTGGTCCCTTGCAGCGCCGTGCTCCTTCGTATTTTGAGGGACTTAGAGTTGGTCTTGGCCGTGGTTTTCGCCACAGCCAGACCAGCGCCCGCGCTGGAGCCCGCGACATTTGTCACCGGGTCTCTAGGGGCGAGCGAAGTGCAAGCACCTCGCTTAGGAGCTTTGCCAGTTGTCACCGGCTCCACTCCTTTGGAGAAAGATGGCCTTGAAGAATCCATACTTAGGTTTGAGAAAGACTTCGTCACTCTGGCTCCCACCCACCATGGAGCCCGCACCTGGGAACGCCGTACTGCTTAAAAGGAGCACGGTCGTTAGGACTACCAGAGTGATATAGGTGCGCAAGGCTGGTTTACAGTGCGACATCGGATGCTCGATCGGGCTGGCGTCGGAGGCCGAAAAGGCCTACCCCCAACGAACTGATCAACCCTCACTTACACCGTCAGCATGACCTTTACCCACCGCATCAGCCGTCCGAGGACAACCTCAGCGGACCCCACGCACCTCGCCTGTGGCCCTCTGACGGGACACCATGGCCATTTCCCTACCCTTGGCTAGAAGGTAGGGCCACCGTTTCGCTTGAAATCCAGACCAAAGGAGGCGTATTGCCTTTCAGCTCAACCCCCCAGGACTCCTTCATCCCCGCTTACGGCGCTCGACTGCGCAGGTCCTAGCGCAGGTGACCTCTTCCCCCTACTCTCATCAACTAGGTTAGTGACGGTCGAGCCCGCAGCCACCCAGTCACAGGAGGGCCACGGTTAGGGGGGGAGATTGGAGTAGGTAGGATGGGAGGATTGGTAGGACGTGATGGTGAAAATTGGGAGAGGAGGGTCATATATAAGGAACATGGGTTGATCAGGATTAGGAATGGGAGAGAGTGGCTAACCCCCACTCTGTAGGTCGCCCGGCGGTTTCAGTTGCGTCTAATTCTTATGGAATTAGACCAAAAACGGGGTGGCAACCTCGGGAAGGTGGATCCGCCAGACTTGCCTTGAGGATCTACACGACTGTAGCGCTCTCCCTCAAGACCCCGCCACCTATCCACCTCTGAAGGAGATGGCTAGGTAGGCCTGCATCTATACTACCAAGCAAAGCCAAGCAAGCAAAGCATGTCGTTGTGCAACCGCAAAAGCATACATACAGACCCCCCCCCTAAACTTTTGACTTTTATTGCGTTGGTGACATGACAAATGACGGTTGCAGAAAAAGTTGGTATTGTAACCATTTTTTTTGCTTTTAACGTCATCCTTATATCTACGGAATGGAAGTCAAAATGGGTTGAACGGACAGTAACATAAGTTTTTTTTTTTGTTTTCTTTTCTTATAGTAAAAAGAGTATAGTACATCATTGAGCGATAAAGAGAGATCACAATAGAGGGTCGGATCCAATGTGTAGGTTACATGTAGAGTCAAAATAGATAGATTATAAAAATAGCCGCTACATTTGTTTCGTGAGACACGCAAAAGATTTAAGATAGTTTTGTTGTTATTGACAAACCTTAAATGGCAACAAGCAACATAACATACAGCCACAACCACATAACAAAAACAACAGAACAACAATCAATAACAATAGTAGGTAACATTAAGTTTGATTGTAGATACCAACATACATTAAATATGTATAAGTAAATATAACTTTTAATATATTTTTTCTTTGATTTCAAAGCAACGTTTCATTTGATTTCTTTCTTCCATATCTACTTATATTTACTTTACTATAACATTAGAAATTTAAAGAAACTTGTTTTATTGTCCGTTCAACAGATTTTCAGTTTTATTAACATGACAAATGAAGGCTGCAATAAATATTTGGTATTGTAACCACTTTTTTGGTTTTAATGTCATAATTATAGACTAAGTGCCCGTGAACGCCAGAACTTTGTTATTCTATAAAAATTGAAAGTTTAACTGTAACCCAAAATTCATAATAAATAATGGTCCATAGTTCTTACCCCTGTTGGGAGCATGCGCTGACAAACTTTCAGCTTTTATAAAATAACAAAGGTCTGGCATTCACGGGTTCTTGCTCTATTATATCTACGGAATGGAAGTCAAAATCGGTTTAAAGGACAGTAAAACCAGTTTCATTAAATTTTTTACTATAGTAAATATTGTATATTAAAACGTTACTATATTGGTATTATGTGTTAGTCCTGGAGACAACAAACTGCCATTTGCTTACTATATTTTCTAGTTACTGGTAAGATGTTCCCTCGGTCGGAACCGCACGTCTATGGGATGGTTCGTCCGAAGTACTAGGTCTGCGATGAACACCAAGTCCTCTGGCCTGGTGATGGGTTCCAGCCGGTACTTCCGTAAAATTCCTGACATCAGAGTTTTTATCATCATTGTGGCGAACTTTTGACCTGAAATTCGAAGATTTAGACTTAAGTCATCATTTGCCTAGGCTTTTCCCAACTATACTGGGGTCGGCTTCCAGTCAAGCCGGATTTAGCTGAACACCAATATTTTACGAGGAGCGGCTGCCTACTAGACCTCCACAACCCATTAACTGGGGCAACACGGTACTTCATGGCAAGACTGAAGTCAGATTTACTGGCTTCTGACTATCCGTAACGACTGCCAAAGATCTACAAATGACAGCCGGGACCAAGGGCTTAACGTGTTTTCCGAGGTACGGAGGAAACTCGGTATGTTAAGATGGTCACCTATCCGCAGACCAACCTTGGTAAGCATTGCTTAACCTTGAAGATCGACCCGTGCGGTTGTTATCATCTAGCCACGAGCTCCTCAAGATTTAGACTTAAGTACTTAATTATTATTTCGGCGATTCAGAAAAAAATAGTCTAACTTCGAAATAATGCTTGAAGATGCTACTTCGCATGGTGGATAACAATAACTTACCAATACTTTCGACAATAGACAAGGAGGCCGGTATCCTTGTGGAGGAAACGATATTGGCTGAATATCCCGTAGTTGGTGGATCATGAATGAAAAAGAGTGAATTTTGAATATTTTTATTTTTCATTGATTGGTACAGTAGAGTGGTCAGCCATATATTATTTCAACTATTAGGATTCAGATATCCTCTGTAGGAGAGGGAATGGCTCGTAATCCACCACACAGGGCCCAATGTTGATTGATAATTACGTCACATGCCGGTTTCATCACGATGTTTTCATTTACCGTTTTTAGAGCAACGGAGATGATGTTAATGGTCGCAGGTTCGTTGACAGCCTGGCTGAGAACCCGCGGCCTAGAACTCGTAAATCCGTTACCACTGGGCCATCAGTGCTCCCTCGTGATAAGTACTATTAGCAGTTTATTCAAAACCATAATAACGATAACTTTATTTATGATACTGACCAATACAGTTCCTGGGTCCTGCACTGAAGGGTATGTAGCTGTGTACGAGCAAACCCGTACATTTTGTATTGTTTAGTAATAATGCTGACGCTTGCACTCACAATGCGGTGCAGCGCGTCCCATTTGTCAATGAATTACTTTAGTACCAATAAATACGTGTAACAGTAAACATCGTTTTACTTAATCAAAATCCCTAACCTGGGTCGCGGCGCGGTACTCATAACAGTTTAACATTAACGAACAAGGTGTAAGGTAACCACCATACATCTTTATGGTCCTTCGAGCCAACAAGCGGGATCATTAACGCGAGCAATCAGTGGACTTTGTGTCAGTTCGTGTGAGTGGTTCCATACCAGCAACAGCTGAGGAGTTGCAGTTCAGGGAGTAAACAGCAGAATCAAAGTAAGATCTTTCCTTTTTTGCTTGATCTAACAATATGAGCCAAACAATGGAGGATCTTCTGGCCAACCAGAATCAAATCATGGTGGCCATGAACCAACTTTTATCAAACTTTAAGAAGGATGGTCAGGAACACAAGACTCCTGATTACATCAAACGTAGATTGGAAACTTTAGACTCCTACTGGCAGGAGTTTCAATCTAATCACGATCAGTTGAACCCCTTTAGCAACAAATCGATTGAGTATTTTGCATTGAATCATTATCAACAAACTCATGGTTTTTATGTTTCGACGCGTGAAGCAATTAAAAATGCAGGTACTCCGTCTATTCTAAGACCCGCAACACCGTTAGCCGGCACTTCCAAAGCCGGCGTGGATGGGACCCTTAGGAACAGAAATCCCGAGGAGAGTGAGGCTACGACCTTTCTTGAAACACCGAAATTCAGGACTCAGGGCACCAACAGCAAGTTAGATGAATTACTTAAGAAGCAGACTGTCAACTTTAAAGCTTTCTATCGAACGGTGACCAACATCAACGTCGATGCCATAACTGAGAAATGGGAGTTTCAAGATACTTTGAAAACATTGGAAACGAGGTGGTCAGCCATTGACATGCTTCACTGGGAGTTGGAAGGTGAACTCGACGGGCAGGATGATTCGTATGAGGACAAGTTTACCTCATATGAAGTGACATACAACAATATGAAGAAGTCTCTGAACAGCAAATTGTGGTCTGTATCACACCGAGAACAATCTACACCAAAGATGGAAGTACCTACGTTTAATGGCAATTATCAACACTGGGTATCCTTTAAAGACTTGTTCACGGAGGCCATCCACAACAATCCGTCGCTCTCTCAAGCTCAAAAGATGCAGTTCCTTAAGGCTAAACTGAAAGGAGAAGCCGAGGGCTTAATACATCATCTTCAGATTAGCTCTGAAAACTATTCGACATGTTGGGAAATCCTCAATCATAGGTACAATAACAAACTGCTTATATTCACCTCACACATGAATACTCTTACCAACCTTTCGGTCATGCATCAACCTTCGGTCTACTATTTAAAACGCATCCATGATACAACCATCGAATGTGTTAATGCTATAAAGAACATGGGAGCAGATGTAAGCACATGGGACCCCGTAATTTGCTATTTGATGTCGAACAAATTAGATGCTAATACGCATTCCGAATACATTGCATCTCTTAAGCAACCTCGTGAACTGCCCATTTTATCGGACTTTTTGAACTTCCTGGAAGCCAAGTTTACGAGTATGGAGTCATCGCGGCGTAAACAAGATCAGAAATCTCCAAATTCCCATGCAAAGTCATCTAAGGATAACAATTCTAATAACAAAAATATCAATCGTAATTCAAAGCAATCTTATTCGGGCAACAAAAACGTTTCGAAATCGAACGGAAAATCCCAGAATAAACGAACTTGCCCATTATGCAAAAATGGTCATGGATTATTCCATTGTGAACAATATATTGGAATGTCCCCAATCGACAAAAAACAATTTGTCGTTGACAACAAGCTATGCGAAAATTGTCTTTTTAGCCATAAAGGCAAGGAATGCATTTCAACAAAACGGTGCCATGAGTGCGACGGGAGTCATAATACGATACTCCACGATGCATTTGCGCAATCGCCTAACCAAGCGATACCTAAAGCTGGAAATTCCCATACTTTGAATGAGCAAAGTCAGCAACGTAGCACTCACGTGGCTCAACAACGTGATGTACCGGAAACATTATTGTCCACAGCCCTGATTAAGGTCCAAAAATGTGATGGATCTTATCTTAACATGCGAGCTCTGATTGATCAGGGCTCCCAAACTTCACTCATCACCGAAAATGCGGCGCAACAATTAGGACTTCCTCGTCAACGATGCAAGGGCGTAATAACCGGTATAGGAGCTAGGGATAATGCCTGCAAGGGAGTTATCAACATAAACTGCTCATCAAGAAGAGAGTCTTATTCTTTTAACACGGATGTTTTCATCATGAAAACTTTAACCAAAAATCTACCAACTTATACCTTTGCAAAGCCCACATGGTCTTACTTGGAAAACATGGATCTTGCAGATCCTGACTTTTACGTCAGTCGTCCGGTAGACATTATATTTGGCGCGGACATATATTCAAACATTATTATGGAGGGAATCTGCCGACTTGAACAACCAACACCCATTGCTCAACAAACTCGGCTTGGGTGGATCCTGTGCGGCAACGTAAACGTAATGCAATGCAATGTCGTACAGTTCGATATTGACCAGTTGCAAAAATTTTGGGAAACGGAGGAAATTGCAGAGTCCACTTCGCTTTCATCAGATGATCAAGAGTGTATGCAACTTTATAGCACAACAACAAAACGCTTACTAGATGGAAGATATGTAGTAAGGCTCCCCCTAAAAACAAATTTGCAAGAACAATTAGGCTACTCTAAATCAAAGGCCATAGCACAATTTGGCCATTTGGAAAATAAACTAATCAAAAAAGAAAACATCGCAAAAGAATATAAAAAATTCATACACGAGTACCTAGCGTTAGGTCATATGAAACCAGCTATTTGTAACACGAAACTCGAATGTTTCCTGCCCCATCATTGTGTTCTACGCAACGATTCTACGACAACTTCACTTCGAGTCGTTTTTAACGCCTCATCGAAAACATCAAGTGGCCAAAGTTTGAATGATCTGATGCACAAGGGCCCAAATCTGCAACAGGACCTTCAGTCATTGATACTTAAGTGGAGACAGTATCAATTCGCCTTCACCGCAGACATCGAAAAGATGTTCCGCCAAATTTTGGTACACAATGAGGATCAGAGCCTGCAAAAAATCGTATGGAGAGATAGTCCTAGTGATAAACTACAAGAATATCAGCTGACCACGGTCACATACGGGACTAAAGCGGCTCCTTTCCTCGCAATGATGACGCTAAAACAACTAGCGAACGACGAACGCTCTGATTATCCAGAAGCATCTAAAGTCCTAGAAGAGTCATTCTACATGGATGACCTTCTCCATGGTACTCACAGCGTATCAGCGGCACGCCAACTCCAACAAGATTTAATTGAACTCCTGAAACGCGGGGGATTCAATCTACGAAAATGGGCTTCTAATGATCCGCATTTACTGCACGATGAAATTCCATGCCAACAACAAAGCAAAAGCTTCCGACAGCCGGAGTCTACTAAAACGTTAGGACTTCGCTGGAACCCTGTCAAGGATAATTTTACATTTGAGCCAAGAATTGATTCAACGGTCAACAAAGCTACAAAACGATCCGTGTTATCGGATATCTCCAAGTTCTTTGACCCCTTGGGGTGGCTCACTCCTACGACAACAAAACTCAAAATTTTATTTCAACGAATTTGGACTTCACGAATCCAATGGGATGAGCAGATCCCTGGAGATATTTTTGAAGAATGGAATAAACTTAAGGCGGATATCGATCAAATAAGTCAGGTTCAAATACCAAGATGGTTGGGCACAAAACCCGAACAAAGAGTCGAGTTACATGGTTTCTGTGACTCGTCAACAAAGGCGTACGCCTGTGTTATTTACTGTAAAGTTTATAATGAACAAACAAGCATCATATTGGTGGCCGGAAAATCAAGAATAGTCCCAGCTAACAAAAACATATCTCTGCCGCGATTGGAGCTCTGCGGCGCTCATTTATTAGCTAAACTCATGGCTAAGGTCAAGGCTTCTTTAACTAACTACAAGATCAATATTTATGGCTGGATTGACTCCACAGCAGTACTGGGATGGTTGCAAGGAGATCCAGGCCGTTGGCAAACCTTTGTAGCCAACAGAACACGATTTATAACGGAAATCATACCGCCTGCCCGATGGCGATATGTAAAGTCTGCCGAAAATCCTGCAGACTGCGCAAGTAGAGGACTATCGATGTCGCAATTGATACAACATCCTTTATGGTGGCAAGGGCCAATTTGGCTACAAACATTTAAAGCCGATGAAGGAAGTAAAGAAATAAATTATACAACAACATTGGAAACCAAGCCCCAGAAGCAAGTTAACACTGTCATCAAACAAACAGAAGACGAAAATATAATCATGAATTTGCTGAAAAGTCACAGTTCTTTTACCAAAGTTGTACACATTTTAGCATGGGTGTATAGATTTTTAACAAACAAGCGAAACAATACGCAAACTTCCTATCTTATGCTAGAAGAGATAAGAAAAGCCAAAACGAAGATTATAAAGCAAGTGCAGCAGCAAGAGTTTCCAGAAGAAATTAAAAGCTTGAAAGAAAAAGGAAAGCTCAGCAACAAAAGCAGAATACTAAATCTAAATCCATTTTTGGATAACATTGGGCTTCTTCGTGTCGGGGGAAGGTTGAGACATGCTCATATTCACTCAGACATGCAACATCCTATAATTATTCCACAACGAGGACGTTTAACGGAGCTTCTTATAGAACATGCACACAAGCTTACTTTTCATGGCGGAGCCCGCTTGACATCGGGAATCATACGACAAAAGTATTGGGTTGTAGGCGGAAATGAAGCAACGAAAAAGCAAATACGCTTATGCGTTAAATGTAGAAAACTAAGTCCTAACAAGCATAACCAAATCATGGGTGACTTACCTGCAGCGAGGAGCAATCCATCTCGTCCGTTTGAACACACTGGAATAGATTTTACTGGGCACCTACTCCTTAAAGCCAACAAGGGCCGTGGCATTAAAACCTGTAAAGGATATGTGGCTGTTTTCGTCTGCATGTCTACGAAGGCAATACATCTAGAGCTAGTTTCCGATCTGAGCACCTCATCGTTCATGGCAGCTTTAAGAAGAATGGCAGCACGTAGAGGTACTCCTAGTCACATATATAGTGACAATGGACGAAACTTTGTCGGAGCCAACAAACAAATTCAACAAGAATACCAGGAACTACTACAAATATTTAACAACGAACTATTGGCTGAAGTGACAGAAATGGAAATCAAGTGGCATTTTAATGCACCTATCTGGCCTTCCGCAGGCGGTCTTTGGGAATCCGCAGTCAAAAGTTTTAAACATCACTTTAAAAGAGTTGTCGGAGAGCAAAAGTTGACTTTTGAAGAATTGACAACAATCCTCTCGCAAATCGAAGCATGCCTCAATTCAAGGCCGTTATGTCCTCTCACCGAAGATCCCGACGACTTAGACTACTTAACTCCATCTCACTTTTTAACCGGCGGTCCAGCACTTACCCTCGTGGAAACAGAAAGGGACTTGAGGACTAGGTGGCAGTTAACTCAGAAAATTGTCGCTGACATCTGGAAAAGATGGCGCGCTGAGTATCTGTCACAATTAACAACCAGGAGCAAATGGCGGCAATCTCGTGAAAATATAAACCTAAACGACGTAGTCCTTTTGCACGATGACAATTTGCCCCCTGGAAAATGGTCTATGGGTAGGGTCGTCGATCTACATCCTGGAGCAGATGGATTCGTTCGTGTTATCAGCTTAAAAACGAAGAACGGAATTCTTAAAAGACCAATTACCAAAATATCCTTGTTACCTGTAAACCAAACTCAATCAGACTCATCTGAGAACGTACAGGAAAAGTTGAAAACAAACAGCGAACAAACAAAACCTCAAAGGAAATCGAAGAGAGTTAGCGTAACTACATTATTTACGTCTTTATTATTATTTATATCGATCGTAACAGGAGGACACTGCGATTTCCAATCAACAAGATTTAGACCTAATCAGAGTCTTTATTTCGATAAATTATCTAACATGCAAATTATACGGGACGAGTGGAAGCTCATTATCTACTACGATATGCAACCATATTGGGAAGGCATAACAGCTCTCAACAAATACACGAAGTCCCTAGAACAATCATGCAAAACAATCCGTAATATTATGAACTGTGACATCATATTATTACAGCTGGGTCAAGGTCTCAGTGAACTTGAGTACTATAACCAGATGTTGCTCGGTCAGCATTCGAGCGAGCAGCGCGCTAGACACCGGCGCGGTCTTATCGACGGTGTCGGATATCTCGCGAATAGCCTCTTCGGGGTATTAGATGCGAGATTCGCCGAACAATATCGCAAGGACATAACGTTACTACGCGACAACCAACGTCATATTGCCTCTTACTGGAAAAACCAAACATCGATTATAGAGGTTGAATATAATCTTCTCAAACGAACAGAACAAACCATGAACAGACAACATAAAATGGTTTCCCAACATATATTTTCCATAGAAAAGGCGCTGAACCAACTTCAATCCGAAACACAAAACATGTCTATTGTAAACGAGCTGACTGTCGGAGCTATTATAGGGAGCAACATGCTACATAACTTGAAGTCATTACAAAGCACCTTGCTGGACACTATCACTGACATCTATCACGGTCAGTTTAATCCACACCTTTTGACTCCCGTTCAATTGCAAGATCAGCTGAGTACCATCGCTAGTCAGCTCCCTAAGGACGTGACATTGCCTGCAGACAATGTGCAAATTGATTTAAGGAAAATATATAAACTTCTCAAAGTAAAGACCAGGATGCTGAAAGAATACCTCATCTTTGAAATCCGACTTCCTCTTATCAGTAGAGACACTTTTGAGATATTCCAAATATTCGCCATCCCTCAAGTCAAAGGAACTGACATGGTTAGCATCCAACCAATCTCAGAATATGTGGCCATAAACTTGAAGAAGGATACCTACTTAACTATGACAGAGAAAACATTAACATCATGTCTGATATCAGATACATATCTGTGTCATATGCAGAGACCCATTTACCATCTAAATGGGGATAACGATTTCTGTCAGACCGAAGAGTTTGAGTGTGTGACGAGAATCTCTCCCTGCAAAAACAGCTGGTTTGAAAGTAACACAATTAACAACTACATCTATTTTTGTTGCGATCAATGCTCTTTGCGTATAATATGCGAGGATCAAGTTGCCAGTCATCAGCTGACCGGTGCGGGTCTTGTTGCTATAGACAATGGGTGTATTATTAAGACGCAAGCATTTACTTTGATTGCTCACAGACAACAGTCTAGCCAACTGAACATTAAACCTGATGTATACACTCCACTGATACCACCAATAAATCATATTATCAACATTACGATCCCGCATATGATATCCATGAATGATTCAGAAAATGACCAGAATCAAATGGATTTAGCAGAACTTGGCCGAAAAATTAAGATCATGAAAGATAATGCCGCTATAGCTGAAAGCATTTCTGTTCATGACATACACCACTACACGCTGATATACATCATCGTCGGCATCGCGGGAGCAGCGGGACTGGTGTACGCGTGGCGTCGCGTGCGCGCCTGGAGCGTGCCGGCCGCGCCAGCGCCGGAGCCGGCACAGGGTGCGCCTGCGCCTCCTGCCCGTAGCAACAATGACGACCCGCGTGTGACTCTCGGTGACCGAGTGTTTTACCACAGTGTTAGTGAGTTAAATGACAACAATCAAAGCAGTGTTTCTATTCTCAATAGTGCGCGAGTGAATAAAGCTACGTCACCTATTTTCGTTCGTTAAATTTAATGATACGACCAAAGACAATACTTAGATTTATCATTAAGTCTTTTTTGCATTATATTATATTTTCTGTACAACATTTATTAATTTTGTATTTTCTTGAAACATCGTTTCAAATACATATTTAGATCTTGGATCTGATAACATTTTTTGTATCTTGTTAATTTCTCCTGTAGGGAGTATGTACGAGCAAACCCGTACATTTTGTATTGTTTAGTAATAATGCTGACGCTTGCACTCACAATGCGGTGCAGCGCGTCCCATTTGTCAATGAATTACTTTAGTACCAATAAATACGTGTAACAGTAAACATCGTTTTACTTAATCAAAATCCCTAACCTGGGTCGCGGCGCGGTACTCATAACAGTTTAACATTAACGAACAAGGTGTAAGGTAACCACCATACAAGCTGTAAGGATTGCGTCCAGCCGTGTTCTCTGGGAGGAACCGCTCTGGTCGGAACTTCTCAGGCTCAGGGTACACCTCGGGGTCACGGTGGATGTCGAACACATGGAGGTCCACGTAAGTGTTCTTTGGGATCGTATATCCAGCTGTGGAAGTCAAAATGTGGTATTAGTATGATAAGCTTTATACAGAAATTAAAGAAATGTAGAAGGAGTCTTTTTTCAATAAAACAAATGTCGATGAAAAAAAAACACAGGGCATGAGGAGTGTTGAAGACGGTGGTCTTAACAATGTCTGAAAGGATAGCAGATGCCTTCTCCAGTTGACCATTTCAATTTGGCACACGATGCACCAAACAGCCTACATTTATAATATTGTTACCTATTACAACTTCTTTTGTAAGATATCTTGAAAGGAAGGGCACACTGGGATACAGCCGCAGTGATTCCTTGATGCAGCATTCCAAATACTTCATCTTGCTCAAGTCTTCTATAGTAGGTGATCTCTGGGAGTCTCCAAATATGTCTTGCAACTCTTCACATATAGAGTCCTGAAATCCAGGAATGAAAGAGAATTAAGTATTTAAAATATTTGTCACAGCTATTTTGAAATCTTAATGAGTACAACTCGGTCACATTAACTTGATGCTTGGTGTCGATGAAATAATGACCAAAAACAATAACAATAACAACAACAGAGAACTAGGCAAATTATTTATCGACGCGCATATCGATAACAAAAATGCTGACCATACCTGACACTTGCCGGGTGAGCTAAGGGAATACGGGGGGAAGCAGGGGGATGCTCACATTTCATAGATGCGTCAAGTTAATGTAACCGGATTGTATATGTCGGCGCTTGGCCGCCGTCGTAGTTAACGTCACACAAAATACACAGTCACAGTAATATAGAACGACAGGAAAAGTGACAGTACCTGTATGTCTGGTTCGTTCGCAATCCTCATCATCATAAACGTGAGTGCTGTTGCTGTGGTGTCGTGGCCCTGAAAGAAGAAAAATATTGCCAAGTTCTCAAGATCTACTTAGAGAGAAGCATCTTCTCTAGTACTTAATGGTTTAGTCACGGAATATGGAGACGCTGTGGCGGCTATTGTTTGAGACGGAAATACTTTAAAGCTTTCCATTCAAATAGAGGGAGTCAGTAAGCATAACCGTCTACCGTCTGTCTGTCTACCATGTGCACTGTGTGTGGCTTGGTATACACACATATTAATTGAGAATTAGTTACAATTCTGACTAAGGCTAAGTTTGCCCAAACTTGAGCTATCCGCTAAGCTCAAGTTTGGGCAAACTCAGCCTTAGTATCGCGGTCACAAATATTATTCAAATAGCGTCACTAGTTGCTGCCACGACGAGACGATTTCGTGCTATGTGTAAGAAGTAAATATATTTAACTACTTATTGGCTACCAACCTCAAACAAAAAAGTATCAACTTCTTCCTTAATCCCTTTATCATTTATCGTACCCTTAGCTTCTTCATCTAGCAGTATATCAAGCATAGTGGTTTTGACCTCATTCACATTGTTTTCTTGAATGCCAGTAGCAGTATTCCTGTTTCTTTTTCTTCTTCTCCTTTCTATGATATTTTTTGTAAAATTATGCAAATCTGGTAAAACGGCTCTTTCTTGTCGTGCGGTAAATGACAGCCCGTAAATGAAATCGACTAAAAACCAGGGCTTGATCAGTCTCTTTACAACACATTCGCCTATTTTGTGAATGGATTGTATGTAACTGTTGATAGATGGTATTTCGTGGGGTTTTGCACCCAATGCGGTTTCTGAAAATACAAATAGAGTGAAAACTCTGGCAGGCACTGCCAGACTTGTGTTATTTTGTAAAAAATCAGAGTTTGTCAGTGTATGTCCCTAACACAGATAGGAACGATGACTTTGCCAGGTAACAGGTAATAAATGTGTGTAATATATATCAAACTAAATTCTTGTAAGTAAAAGTTCCAACTTATTATACAGGGTGTTTGGTTCATCGTGTGCCAAATTGATATGGTCGACTGGAGGGGTCATCTGCTATCCTTTCAGACCCCTAAACACTACCCATGTCCTGTGGAATATTTTTCATCGACTTTTTAAAGTTTTTTGAAAAAAAGACCAGATTGTTACATTCAAATATAAATATAACAAAATGTATAAGACGTAGAGCCTCAATTTTAATTTTATTTAGACGTATATTCTATAAAGGTACTTTTAAATATAAAATTAGTGATATGAGCTCTCTAGATTTTTAAAAATTTAGTCGCAAAGTTTCGGACTTAAATTAACGCTATTCGTGTTACAGCTATTTACATGGCTGCAAAAAAAGAACCAAAAGAGACTGGAATCTTCAAACTCTCTCAATAATTCTCTAGTCTATCCTCTTGCTAGCGAATTGAAAAATATAATTTTTCAATTCATAATTTTGAATGTTAATTTTATGCGACTCGATTCACAAAAGTAGCTATTTCACATAGTTGTGTTAAGATTTTTATAGTATGTGGCACATCACTAGCAAGAGGATACACTAGAGAATTATTGAGAGAGTTTGAAGATCCTAGTCTCTTTTCGTTTTTTTTTGCAGCCATGTAAATAGCTGTAACATGAACAGCTTTAATTTAAGTCCGAAACTTTGCGAGTAAATTTTAAAAAATCTAGAAGGCTGATATCACTAATTAATAAAAAAATAATTCCCACGACTGTATCTATTTTATTACTTTTTGGTTTTTAGTACATTTATCTTAAACATTGCAATGTATGTTTAACATAAAACCGTTTTAACTTAAAAAGTTTTTTTACCTATTTTTTTCAAAAAACTTTAAAAAGTCGATGAAAAAAATTCCAACGGACATGGGTAGTGTTTGGGGGTCTGAAAGGATAGCAGATGACCCCTCCAGTCGACCATATCAATTTGGCACATGATGAACCAAACACCCTGTATATTCATCTTTATTTACTTAATTTAATTATTTTTTGTATCACTAAAACTAAATAATAAAACAAGATAATCGTATCTAAATTGCGTTCAAGAGCAGTCAGTGTCATTTTTGTTGTGGAATGTGGTCAATGACCTATTGTTCTAGATAGCAGTTTAAGATATGCTGTTTACATTTATTTTGTTTGGAGAAATTCACCTTATATAGTCGTCTGTGTAGATAGTGACCGACATATTAACACAGCCAAAACTACAGCACTTAGGAGCTTCAAATTTTGCACAAAGTTTTCTTTTATGACGAAAGCAAGCAAAAAGAGAGTATTTGCCAAAATTTATCCCCCAAGGGGATGATACGGGGGTCCTTTATACTGAATGTAAGGGACAGCCCTCCACTAACTTTAAGGGCTTGCTCAGTAGACGAATTGAACATCTTCCCACAATATTTTTTTTCAGAAAACGAAAAAAAAAATCGACCTCTCCGTATAAACTGTCCGATAAAATTTATAATTTTGTATGGTGAGGCTGAAATTTTTTTACGTTTCCTGAAAAAAAAAATTGTGGCAGGATGTTCAGATTCGTCTAACGAGCAAGTCCTTAAAGTTAGTGGAGGGCTATCCCTTACACCCAGTATAGCGAAACCTACTTTCACGCGGGCGAAGCAGCAGGCAGAAGCTAGTTTAAAATAAATGTATAAGATGGTCTTACCGCACATAATAAGTAGTGTTGCTTTCGAAATCAAGGGTACCACATCAATTTTTCCTTTGTCAAGTTCATTTTCTATGGTGACCAGTAATTCTTGAGTGTGTTCGCACAAAACACTGAAATATTTGTTTAGAATTTTGAAGTGGAATGCTGGTGTTAACATTTTGCGTCGTTGATGCCATTTGTCACCTGTTAGAAAGATAACAGAATATTCTGTAGGATAAAACGAAGCTGAAACAGATAATGAGCTACTAAAGAAGTCAAATTTGCAGAAATAGCTCCAAACAAGTTTGTCTTCAACGTAGTCTTTAATTGTGCTAAACATGTTTGATGTGGGTAAAGTAACCCTTGGTAATTTTTTTAGTCAATTTGAGTAAGTTGTTATAAAAGTGTCATTGTTATTGCTTGACTGCATATTTGAGCAATAAGTTCAAAGTTCTAGGTAATAAAAGCAATTATTGTAGGAGGATATTTTTTGACGGTATCAATTATAAAATGACATCTCCCGCCCTGGGTGGACGTGACAGACTTTTACTGTATAAACACCACACCTGTGTCCTTCAGATGCCCCTTGCGTTCTAGGACTACGGGATTCCTTATCAGAAATTCAATTTAATAGAGGATAAGGTACCTAACTTTTGAATGTAGTTTAGTTTCATACTCATGCAAACAAATTGTTTGGGAACCACAGTGGTCTACTTACCATTGCTCACTAGTAATCCTTCACCGAGCCAACCTTGTAAAAAGGTGTACGGCAGATTTTTCTGGTTGTAAGCAGTTGTGGACAGTATCAACTGAAAGATAGCAAAGAAACTAGAATGAACGTAACTGAAATAGAATTACACATACTTAGGTATCTACACATATAAAAGGAGAAACTGAATGATTGACTGACTGCTGACGTATCAACGTACAGTCGAAACTATTTTTTAACAAGCACTAAGAGAGGATTTTCCAAATTAAACCCCTAAGAGGGGGTAAAACGGGGGTTCAAAATTTTATATGGAAAAATCAATGAAGTGTATATGAGTTAAGAGAACGTCTAATAAACTGGTACCATCTAGACCATCGCAGATACTAAGATGGTATGGCCTTATTCTGAAAGTACCTCTACGTCTTCAGGGTGAGTTAAATGTATAGTATGGATGTGTGCTCCGTCCAGTCTCCACAGGCGACCGTAGATTTTGTTCCATATCCTCAAATGCTCAAAAATTTTATCTGCAAAAAGAATTAAGTCTCAGTCAGAATATGATAATATAGGTACTTTACCAATCTCTTGCTGGATGACTCGGTCACATTAACTTGACGCTTGGCGTCGATGAAATAATGTCCAAAAACAATATAACAACAACAGAGAACTAGCCAAATTATCAACGCGCGTATCGGAAACAAAAATGCTGACCATATCTGACACTTGCCGGGTGAGCTAAGGGAATGCGGTGGGATGCTCGCATTTTAGAGGTGCGTCAAGTTAATGTGACCGGATTGTACCTATATTATGTGTGCGAGTGTGTGTGTGTGTAGTGGAAGGAGTACAGTGTGCATGTGTGATAAGGTGGGGTGTACATGTCATTTTGTTTTATTTATATTTTGATGCAAAGTTTTATCTTACAATACATACCCGGACTTTTATACATGGCAACTATATGTCCTAGTAAAGGCACTCTTGGAGGTCCAGGAATTTTATGCATCAGTCTGCCAGCTCGATTATATCGAAAATAGGCACCGACTATCGTAATCACTAAGAATATTATTAATAAAAACTGCGTAATCATTTTGTATAAACTGGTTTTAATTAAACCGTTTCCACGTCTTCTAACTAATGTAACATACTTTATAATGTTTACAGAACAGGAAAATATGAGTTTTTTTAATAGTAGTGAGACAGTATCTAAAATAAGGTCAAAGTGGCTGAGTCAACAACTATGTCGAGGTTTATCATGATAATTATTTATTGATTTGTTGATTTATGTACTTATCTTGTTTGTATCATTGTTGAATGAATTATAATTTAGGTATTGAAGGCTAGAGTGAATGATGAATAATAATATACGCTTCTTAATAAATTAGTCCGTCACATCATAGACGATTGCATCACTGCTTACCATCAGGTGGGATCGAGTTTGGCGCTAGTTTATATCAATTTAAAAAAAAACTACGCATATAATACCATCGGTGGCCATATTATTAGAGGCAGTACCTGGATTTCTTATATTATTATCAACTTTAACCTATCACATATCCACAAAACTAGACACAATAGTAAAACAATAACAGCGCGGTCTCATAGGACCGGCCGGGGATTCATGAACTAATTGCATTTTGCAGGTAAATGCTTGGTTGTAGGTTCGGCTAATATTTTTTATTTAAAGACTTCATTGACTGAGATAGTAAAAACATCAAATTTGAAGTCAAAATTATATAAATATTTTTGAAAAATAAAGATAAGTAACACCAAATGTTGAAAAAAGTCAACAAAGTTATAAATCTCACTTTATAAGCTAACCAATGGATTTCTATAAGATTTTTTAATTTGGTATTAATAATGGCATATCCCTAATAATTTGGCCACCCACTGTACATGTGTAATTCACTTAACAATTATACAATAAAATAAACATTTTTAATCAAGAAATGTTTAAAAGATTTGATGGCCGCCAGTCGAAATGCAAATTATATTGTGAATTGTGATGAAACATGGCTTCAGTATGTAAATACATCTATGGTGCAGCAAAGGAATTAAAAACAAAAACAAAATTCTGCATCATGTCCAACCATCAAGTCCTTTGTGGTACCATAGATATGATCATTGGTATGATGCAGAATTCTGAAGTTTTTATAGGTTCAACTCACGAATGCACGATTTGAACATATACAACAGCCCGAAATCATCTATCGAGCAGTAGCCCGACCCAGACAAAAATAGCTGTCTTCTGGAAATTTTATTTGACTCCTTAAAATCATCGACAAACAAGGAAAAAGTATGTTTAATGTTGTTGACTAAATCTTTTACTTTTTGATTGTTTTATTTACCTCTTATAATATTCAATCATTAATAAAATATTAATAGTTGATACGTTTAAAATAAGGCTCTATTAGTAAACTATTAGTCATATATCAGATTTTATTCATCATCATCATCATCATCTCAGCCGAAAGACGTCCACTGCTGGATATAGGCCTCACCCAAGCGTCGCCACAGCGACACTTCGGTCGCCACAGCGGTCCTGTCCGTCTCGCATCTATCGGATTCCCGCGACTCTCGCCAGGTCGTCGGTCCACCTCGTGGGAGGCCTTCCAACGTATATTATTGACATAGCCCGAAGAATTACCAAGATTAAGTGGGAGTGGGCAGGGCACATTGCTCGTAGAATAGATGGTCGATGGGGAGGGAAGGTTCTGGAGTGGCGGTCACGTACCGGAAGACGCAGATTTCATTGTACCCTAATAATTACCCAGGTCTGTTGGCTATGCTTAATTATAAATGGTGCAGTACTTTATCTGTGTGTAACAGACAGACAGACAGAGTTACTTTCACTTTTAAATATTAGTATGGATGATACATACCTGAACTTTTATATGTCCAAATAGAGGCACTCTTGGAGGTCCAGGGATTTTGTGCATCAGTCTGCCAGCACGGTTATAGCGGATATAAGCACCAACTAAAGTATTAACTATTAATAAAATCTGCAGAATCATTATGGATGAACAGGAGGGTGCATTGCTCGTTTCTGTCACTCAAACGTCTCTAGAGGTTCCTGCCATCCTCAAGTAAAGTTACTCTTGCTCAGTTTCTTCTTCTATCTCTTCTTGACTTCGCTGATATCTGCTTCCTTGACGTGGCTGAGGAACTTCTTGACAAACTGGAGCGTCTGCAGAATATGTGCATCCTCTTTATTTTTGGCCTTGGAAAGTACGACCATGTGTTGGAATTTCGAAGACACATTCTTTATCGTCTCTTCTCTATTCTTCATAATCCCAACTGTCCCTTGTATTTTCGGGAACGCTTGGAGTATATCGTTCCGAGAAGAAAGCTTTGTCGCTCATCATCCTCCCTTCTCCTTCGTTCTCCTCCCCACTCTTCAAGTCTCTACAGTGGATCTTTTACCGCTTGTGTTCTGCGCGTCTGGAATTCTCTGTCATAGTCTGTCAGAGCTAGCCCTTCGTTGGAGGTGTTCAGGGGTAGAATTATTTAGTTATTTTATGTCCGGTCAACCAAGAACTGCTCTATAATTATATAATTATCCTCGAGTACAAAACCCAGTTGTGCTTTAAGTTCGCCTGTGTGCTCGTGTGAGAAAAAATACTTAACTAATCAAAAGTAATTAATTTTACTATATTACTAACTTAACCATCTATAATAACTAAAAATTATGTTAAAATGTTGATAGATTACTATTAATATATAATTTACGCATCAAGAACCGCCCGATAGCGCTCGGCAGGTTCACGAATAACTCGTTCATGCATGATGATATCTTGACCCCTCTGCCTTCGATTTATCCATTTTACATAAAAGTCATACCAGGCTTTACGATTACTCCTTACAGCAACCAAAAACACAACTAATAATAGTGGATTAAGATATAATAATAAAAAAAATACTATGTCACCTGGATGAAAGATACCCATTCTACCTAAAATTTGGTAGAACAATGCGACATCACTCAATAAAAAAATTAAAGTTGCTATATACAGGCGTCGCCAGATGTCAGTACTAGTATGTGTATTCGTGCTGAAACTACGACAAAGTGAAATCCCTGTTGCAATATAAAGAAAAAAGTTAATGATTACAGGTATAATTTGATCTGAAAACAGCAACACCCGGGAAATATAGTATCTTCCTCTTGTAAAAAAAAACTTAAAATAATAATAAAATACAGGTATTGTAATTAGGTATGTTATGAGTGGCACACCCCAACCAAACATGCAGCTTTTTAGATATCGCCTTTGGACATTTTGATTGAATACTTTGACAATGTCTACATAAAACATATGGCTAATAACTAACAACCAGTGGTTCTTCGCTGTTGCCAAATAATGCTTTAAATATAAGCCGCTTGTCCGTAGGACTTTGATTTCTTTAAGCATTATATCCAAACAATAGAGTAAAAAGTACGTTAAAATCGCGTTAAGAAACACAAAGTTCCTGTAATTCCGAAACTTCTTCAAGATGCACCAGGATGTCAGTCCGTAGATCAACGTAGCTAGCGTCAGCACTAACACAATATAAGGCATGTCATAGTACAGAAATCTCCAGAAGTCAATCGACCAGCCATACTGATTATCAAACATGGTGAATCTCACTGCACAGGTTTAATTTACTGTTAATTAGCACAACGTAAAAATTTTTTAACAGCTTCACGTAAGCACGGTTGAATTAAAATAGGTGTTGTGTCCAAAACAGTCGGTCAAACAATATAGTATACGCTATATTTTATCTTTAAAACTATTTTCGCTTCTGATTTAATCAATTTAAAAATGTCCGCTTCGCCATTTTGATTGTAATAATTAACTGCATACCTATATACTATCTTGTAACAAGCCATTATGGGTTTTTTTCATCATTAAAATTAAATTGATAATGACTAAAATACGAGTACTTATCAGATATCCAGTTCATATACAGTACCAAATCTTGGATGTTGTCTATCAAAACACAAAGGTTTTCTAGGTTAATCCTTCCATCACTTTGTGTTAACTATCCATTGCCAACTTTTAGCAGCATTGCTGAAAAAAGTCTGCTTGGACATCGTCATCCACGCTGCCAGACTCGTGCAGCACGGATCCAAGGTACCGGAACTTATCGGACTTAGTGATCAAATCCAACCCTATCCGGATAGTGCTTGAATCCGTGCCACCACCGGACATGTACTCAGTCTTTGCCACATTTAGTCTCAGACCGCCGTTTTCCAGCGTGTCTTTCCAAATGTTGATCCTGCGCTCAAGCTGGGCTTTGTTCTGGTTAATGAGGGCGATGTCATCGGCATACATCATTAGCCATGGAGGCTGATCCTGGATGTTTGCCGTAACTAAATCAAGCACAACGTTAAACAAGAACGGGCTTAGAGCCGAACCTTGGTGAACGCCAACAGATATTGGAAAGACATTGGATTCGCCAACAGCGGTCTGGACAAAGGACACGGAATCGCGGTACATATCTCTGATAATGTCAATATAGGCCTCGGGAACACCCTTGAAGCGGAGTGCTCACCAGATAGCCTGCCGAGGTATACAGTCGAAGGCTTTCTGCAGGTCTAAAAAGGCCATATGCAGAGCTCTCCTTCTCTTTCTGTAAGCCTCAGACAGAGTCCGTAAGACGAACACTGCGTCCATGGTGCTGTTACCCGCCCGGAAGCCATATTGACACTCAGAGACAGTGCACTCGCTACGGAGCCTTGTGTCAATGATGCGCTCGAAGAGCTTCATGGTGTGGCACATGATCTTGATACCACGGTAGTTACTGCAATCCTGTACGCTACCTTTGCCTTTGTAAACCGGGATAATCAGGCTTACTCGTCACTGGTTTGGCATATCCTTGGTGGTCAGGATGCGGTTAAAAAGATCCGTCAGAAGGTGAGCCCATCTTCTTCCACACCTCAATTGGCACATTGTCAGGCCCAATCGATTTCCGGTTCTTCATGTGGCGAAGAGCAATGCGGGTTTCGTCGGGGGAAATAGGGAAAATAAGTCCAAGGTTAGGAGGCGGTTCGGGAGGAAGGTTGTGGGGATGCTGTTTATTTGACAGCTAGAACCGATAAGTATGTACACCATCTTTCCTTAACAGAAGGAGCATCATAGAGCAGCTTACCCTGGGCGTCCTTTACACAAAGACATTTGCTAATGTCCCGTGTAGCTTTTTCCCGGGCACGCGCCAGCTTAAAAATAAGCTTTTGCCCCTCCGCAGTTTCCAGACTTTTGCTCCCATCCCATTTTTGTGACCTTTGACCGCGTGTATATTTTTTTGCACGTGCCGGATCGATGAGGACTTTTCACATTTCCTTTATAATAGTGTATTGAACAATCCTACCAATATTCAGCCAAGTGCGAATTATTGTAACCTTGGATGTCTAAATTGACCGGACTAAGTAATGTAGTAAATACTTTTTTCTGATCGATGTTCAATCGTGGCTCATCTTGAGCTATATTCTGTAAAAGTTTCGATTGATCGTATTATGTTTCTCTTGTGTATTCGGCACTATTCGTTAAATCTGAGACAGCGGCAGTCCAAAATCATTGATCGATTTACTCGACAGTAATTGCACTACTTTGTTCAATTCAAATAATGCTTCATCAAATATTTTTTGATTATATTGTAAATCATCTGAAACTAATTCTCGCCGTTGCCGAATCAGAATATCACTGGCCATATTTTCTCGAAATTTATTCCATAGACTAACAGAATCAGTTACTTGACAAAACGCTACTATGATGGCAAATAAATATCTTAATGATGTAGCGGAACTGCAAATAGCTGCTTCTGATAATGTATTTTCCCAGTGAGAATCGTCTTCCAAGAGCCCCATAGCTTTACATGCCATTTGATAAGTATTGTAAATAACTCCTTGTACAGTTCTCAGGTGTGCAAAGGATGTCGGGCCTTTTACAACATGGAGTAACATTCTCAAATGAAAACATTCGTTATTGTTGGGATGAATCACGTAGACTCTACCAACAGCATCAGTCTTTTTTTATTCCGGGGAAACCATCGACCGCAGTTCCTTGTTTTCGCCGTTGGAAGGTTTTAGGACTCTGGTTCTATGTATAGTAACTTGGAACTCCGTCATATGTCAGTTTTTTTGCGAAATCATCTTGAGCACATAATTTGAAGAATGCTGTTAATGTTGTGTCCCGCGTATTATTGACAACTTCTTGTATATTTTTCTGAGTGAAATATACTCTTTGTCCATTTTCTAAATGAACTGCAAGGTGGACAGTAGTGGGAGCTCGGTCGTGCACTTCGAATGATAAAACCCTCCGTACTGCTTCAGAGCTGCAGATGTAACGTCCAGACTGAATATAAACATAAACATGTCAGTCTGGACTATACGACGTATCCACTTCATTTGGTGATTATATATCGATACCTTTGGGTAGAAAGGTCGTATAAACCAAAACCCGACTAACATATTTTTTTTTACATAAAAATTCATAACTTTTTTGCTTTTGAAGTTGTAAAAAAATTATCTATGAGAAAGGTTCTTACATTTTGCAAATGAAAAAGGTTAAATCATCAAAACCTATCTATCTTCTTTAGTTTCAAAGTTAGCTTGCATTTACGTCTAAGAAAAAAACAATTCTTGGTTAATACACCCCATGAAAATGTACTTTGAAAAAACTGTGTGAGTAGTATATCCATTTTTGATAAGCGATAAATGTGACCCATTTTATGTCGTAAAAACCCATATATGTAGTTTTTTTTTGTATTAAAAACCATTTATAATCATAGATCAATTGAATTCTGACTATTAAATAACCCTGTTACTCATAGAATTAGTAAGAACTCAATTATTATTATTCTAATACCCAATAATGGTCGATTCAAATAAAATAAAACTACCTGAAATACGAAATCAACATATATGAAGTACTATAATACCTTTTAATCAATGGTATCTGTCTGGTATCTGTCTATCGCGCTCGTTCTTCTGCTTATCGGTGCGCGCGAAATGCGAGCCTTGTGTGTTGGTCGTAAAGTGCTTCTTGCAATCTTGTTTTTCCTGCCCTTATCCCACATTACTTGGGGTCGACGCAACACTTTTCATTCTGTCCTGTTGTCCGTCACACTATCACTAACTTCCTTTTCTTTCATATTGGTCCTTACGCAATCCATCAATCTTTTCTTTGGCCTCCCTTTCCCTCTCCATCCATCCACATGTAAATTCAGAACTCTTTTAGTAACATGCGTTTCATCCGTCTTCTTTACATGACCATACCAAGACAAACGATTTCCTTCCAACTTTTCAGTCACTGGCGCCACTTTCAAACTTCCCCTAATACACTCATTTCTCACTTTGTCCATTCTTGTCACACCACTCATCCATCTCAACATTCTCATCACCGCTACGTTCAATCTTTTTTCATCCATCTTTTTCACAGCCCAACATTCTGATCCATACAGTATGAAAGGTCTTATCACGGATTTGTAGATTTTACCCTTCAACTTGTGATCTACGGATGCTCCGTGGTTCACAATTAGGTTTTTCACAAAACCGAATTGGTTCTGTGAAATTTCACTCCCTTCTCTCAAGCGCCTTTAGCATTTTAGCATTATTCCTCTATAATTGTTGCACTTAAGAACATCACCTTTGATTTTAAAGATGGGCACTAAAAAACTGTTGCACCAATCATCAGGTATGAATTCTTTTAACAACAACAACAAAGCTAACCACATCCATCCATCCACTCGCAGTAACTTCCACACTTCAACTGGTATTCCAAACTGGGCCAATGGCCTTACCATTCTTTATTGAATTTACTGCTATTCTGACTTCATCCATACTAACCATTCTCACTAACTTCACATTTTCTGGTATACTTTCTAAAATCCCACTCTAATCATTTTCCTCATTCATTAGTCTTTCAAAATATTCCTTCCACCTCTCTTTGATTTTTTCATCATCTGATAAAACCATTCCAGGTTCATTTCTTACACATTTTACTTGACAAACATCCTAAAGTAAAGTGTTTCTTGCAATGAACATGGTTTATACACAAACATTGCGAACTGTCTTTGGATTTACGACGTCGAATTTAACCTGTGTTTAGGTAATGCATTTAACACTTTAGGGCGTATAAACCATTTACAATTAAAGACTATTTTTACATCCCGAGTTAATATAAATTATGTTACGTCGTAACAAAATTACAAAAAAATAATAATCGGCTTTTACATTGAAAATTGTCGTATTAACCATTTTTGAGCGAATTTCTGCATTTCGTATATACAGATCGATAGAGAAAAAAAATCTGCGAAAAACGGTATATATACTCGTAACTCAATTTGGCCAAAATGGTTTATACGACCTTTCTACCCAAAGGAAAGATATTATGCTGAAAGTAGCTTGATCGCTACCTTTATTAATGTATTTAGTAACATATTGGATCGACTTTATTGAGCTGCACAAGTCGACGTTGATGTGGGCATCAAACATTTTTGAAAGGAGCGGATTATATGGAACGATCCATCGGTTATCAATATCGTAGTTTCTGACTGTGGCACTTGGCCCACCCTGGTCTGGCGATCGTCGTCGATATTTGGGATATCCGTCATCGCTAGTAGATGTTTGTCTGGAAGGGCTTCGGAAATTTTTTGCTGCATTTGGAATCTCGCATACATGGAGAATTACGAAGTCCCGCAGGGACCGTGTACCATGGTGTTTCTTTACGATTTCAAACAGGACAGGATCTGCTTCCTTAACCGGTAATTCAGCTAAAATTACGATGTCGATTTGATTTGGTCTAATTTTGTTCACTAACCACACCAGCAGATGTACATGTGGCAAACCACGTTTCTGCCACTTTATAGTGTACATATGACAGCGCAGCGGACCGAATATATGAGACTTGTTAATGAGGTGCAGGAGTTTCTGTACTTTTAAATGGAAGACTCTATTAACTATATCGTATCTGTCTTGAGGAGTTAAATTGGTATTAATATTTTCTTTGATTTCTGGCCAATTTGGGTTACATGTTGCAGTAATAAATAAATCAGGTTTACCGTAATGTCTGACATAAGTCATTGCGTCCTGTGATTTTTCATGTAAATATCGAGGTCCACCTGTGAATGATGAAGGTAGTATAACCGACTGTCCAATGCTGTTGCTGTGTTCATTCGCCTGTAAAGCATCCTGAAGGTGAACGTAATTTTCTGCTTTCAATTTAATTTGATTGTTACTAATGTAAGCCAATCTCTCAGATTCAATTTTCGCATATTGATCGACCAAGTATTGGTTTTTCAATATTCCATATCTAAGCAAAGTGTTGAAATTGTTTTGTCTTGTCATTATACGGTAGCAAGCAATAGTAGTTCATACACGATACTGTCTTACGCAGAGGTGCACCACTGATAGGCGCGGCATCGCAACAACTACGTCCCTGCATTTTAAATTTGTAATATCTTCGGAAATATTCAGTTAAATTACATGCTGTAAAAGGCATATTGCAAGGCAAGGCATTATTATATCTATAATAAATGCACAATTTAGTTAAAGTACTTAATTGGATAAGGATCAATGCTGTATTGTTTAAAATCACTTCGTAAATAACCATTTTTTAGTAAAGGATTAAAAATGGTTATGGTGGGTTATCCCTAAGAGTTAGACATATACCATCGCGGACTTTTTTGTTGAACTTTTTAATGTGGACAATACTGTAGTACATTATTTTGGTCTATCTCGTAGGGTGAAGCCAGCGTTTGCAATATAAGCGCAAAAAAAAAACGTGCTTATTTACGACATCACATTAGAAACCTCTAAATTTATCAGTGTTTCTCTACTATATTATGCACGTATTGTACATATAAACCTTCCTTAAGAATCACTCTATCTATTAAAAAAAACTGCATCAAAATCCGTTGCGTAGTTTTAAAGATCTAAACATACATAGGGCAGACAGACGGCGGATAGCGACTTTGTTTTATACTATGTAGTGATATAAAAAAACAGGCAAGTTTATCGACATAGCACGATGAATTGCCAAACTAAGTGAAAATGGCACATTGCTCGCAAAACAGATGATTATTGTAGCCGAAATGTTCTGGAATGGCGACCGCTTACCGGAAGACGCAGCGTTGGAACGCCTCTTACAAGGTAGATCAATAACTTAATAAGGGTTGCGGGAATCCGATTGATGCCAGACGAGCTCTTAACGCAATCCATTTGATGACCTCAACTGAACTGTTAAAGGGATGGAGCTATATACGGGGTGTAGTTTTATCCCTCTTTCACGCTCGCGCACCATATACAATCTGTAACGGAAATGGTGTATACAAAAAAATACCAAGGGATCTTTGAATGATAACAAACGATATTGCAAGAGTTTCAGCTCAAAATAAAATACTCTAAGAATTGATACCAAATTTCCGGTTTCATATGTTCCCTAAATTCAAATCATAACAAACGTGTCACCGCACTACGCGGGTCAATAACTTTCCATGTTACAAGTACAACGCATAATATCACGATAAATCTCTTCCGTAATTCTGCGCTCCTAGTATCTCTTACTAGCCTCCTGCCTACCGCACTGGCGGCGTTCTTTGTTGTTTGACAAAGGCGCCGCCGGCGCGCGCCGCTAAGCGAGTGTGTGTGCGTGCGCGCCATACATACCTACTTACTTTACCGTGATGTAAAAATAATTGTAGTAAGAAATACTTATTACGTAGGTAATTATTGATTTACATATTTCCAATTATTATTGATTTAAAATTTCAAGACAGAAATTTCACGTAAAAACTGAGATAACAAAACTTACGTAAAAAATCAAAACTTAGGGTGGGATAACTAGTTTCATCCCTTATTAATACTTAAACAGTAAAATCTTAAAGCTTTGTTTACTTTAGTAAATTGACTTACATTTTAAAGATGGGGTTCAATGTGGTGACCTTGGTATTGTATGCACAAGGCCGCTCGGTTGTTCAGGGACACCTGGACAAACGAGCGTAGCGTGTCTGGTGTTATTGTCCTGAAAGCGGCATCAAACCGCACTTTTATTTGGTCCACTGTATCACACTACACTGCGTACACTATGTTTTTCATGTACCCCCACAATAAGAGTCCAACGGGGTTAAGTCTGGGGACGCAGACTATGTACCATCCGACTAAAACACGTCAACGAAGGGAACGGGCGACGTTCAGGATCTGGTCTACCTTCGCGTCGATAAAACGATGACAGTACAGTTCTCGGGCAGCTCGGATATTCTGCTCCGACACACAACATCATTTCGTAATATTCACCACGACAAATACATTTTGTAAAACACGCACGAAACAATATGCGGGTATCACACGGATAGAAACGATTCTGCAGTTTGCACTACACGCGGAACAGTTGACGACTGACAAGGTAACAATAATTGCAAAATAAAGTTATTCCCTACTATCCTGGTAATAGGGTGGCTGTCCCAATTTGTGTCCACTGACATTAAAAAATATTGTTCAATATTATTTCATCTTAATATTATTCAACTAAATTCCGATGATCTTTTAAGTAAATCACATACCAGAGCATAAATAAAACAAGAGTTAATTACGTACTTAATTCAAAAATCATTAAAGATCATTAATGTAGTACATTTCATCATATTATTATGTTGTACGTTTATTAATACGTTAGAATCGGAACCCGAGAGCTTTTATTTTAAAATAACATAAATTAATCTTTAATCAAAAGACATTGTTATATTGAAATCTAGGATTTGAAGTTTTATTTACTAGGAGTAATCTAAGCTACAGGACAACAACTGGTACGCGCGCCCTAAACCTACATCACAGTTATAACACACTATGACGAAATTATAATGTGTGTGTAATCGGGGTTCTGTGATCAAATGATTTTCAACTCGGCAATATTAATTCCTGTTACTCATGCGGTCCTAGTACTTTTATTTTATTTCTTTTAACAGTTCGGTACATTTTTACGACATTCTTTTGCAACTCTTTGAAAAGAGACTGAATAAACGTGCTCAAAGGCTCAAACCATTAAAATAACCACCACCGCCAGAGCGACCAGAGCGTAAACTTCCGGTAATTCTTTCGGTTAGTCTTACAGACAGATAGTAATTATGTGTGTGTGTATTATTTTTTAATTAAAAAAGTAAACTTTTTCCATCATTACATTACGAATAAGAAAAAAATATTACGACCTTATTTTAAAAATTATGAACGGAACCCATTGTGATTTTATTTATACTAGGAGATGCATAAGTTGCCTAAAGATGTTAATTTGGGTTCAATTGGAGATAAATTATGTTTCTAAATCCTTTTTCTATTCTTAGTCTAATGGAAAATAATAATGTTTATTTAAGCAATTCCTGGTAGAATGCACGTAACGATTTCATTTTATTATCAATTCAATAGTATACGAGCTGACGATTTTTCGAATTACTTAATGTCATTGTTATTTTAACCGACTAAATCTGTAGGTACCATCTAAATGAAAATCATTGAATAACGCCGGAAAGGTTATCATTTTTTTTTAAGTTTAAACCTACCCGACAATTGAAAATATCACAAAATAAGGGTTTGTTATGAGTCGTTTAATTTATTTTATTAAGATTGTTTATCAATTTTGAGAAGATCGAGTCAAGAGTATAATTCCATGCTGCACGGGATAAAAAATCGATGTAAAACAAAACATCGTTTATCCTTATGACCAGCAAAAAAGGATAACGTTCGTAAATTTACAGGAATACTGTTATTAAATTGGGTAGGTATTTACTGTGTACGTTGGTAAGGTGGAATATTAATTACTATGTAGATAGGTACCTAAATATTATTTCGTTAATTTTGATACCTAGACAAGGTACGTATTGTGATTTGTTCACAAACATAATCTTAGTTTAGGAAAAGTCAGTATTATTTTGTAAACAAAAAATAAACATACGGAACCCTTTATTCAGAAATACCAGGAGTAAGAGGTTTATTTTTACTCGCAAATAGTTCGTTGACACCGATCAGCTGACTTATTGCTAGCGATGTATTTATTTCCATTTTAAAACATTCGGTTTCTGGTATCTGTTTGTTAAAAATTCTCATAATTTATGAACATGTAGAGATAGGATTAAAAAACCCTTGCAATATCGTTTGTTATCATTCAAAGACCCCTTGGAATTTTTTTGTATACACCCTTTCCGTTACAGATTGTATATTAACACGTTATGGCGCATTTACATTAGTTCGGTCACCGACTAATATAAACAGGTATTCGTTTGGCTGTATTCGGTTTGGCCGTATTCGGTCTAGCCCGTTGTCGGTGTCGAGTGCGCTGTGCCCCGCCCGTCGCCCGCCGCCCGCAGCCCGCATCAAATCAAGTCGCCGAATTCGGTTAACTGACCAATGTAAACAACTCAATTTAGGTAAGCGTTTCTGTTAAACCGAATGCGGCCGCCGCCTTCGGTGACCGACCTAATGTGAATGCGCCATTAAAGTGAATCCCTTGGACTCCTAACGCAGGGTCTGCTTCGATGTTGCTCGAAAAATATATAAATTTAAAAATTATGGGGAAGCCTTTATTGCACGAAGGGTTCCGTACTACAAAATTATAATACAACAGATACTCAAAAAACACAGCACTTTTATGGAGACCTCCTTAATTTCTAACTTTATTTTATTACATAACTATATTTATTGGTCAGAGAAAATTTAGTTAAGATACATCTACACGAAAAAAAAGCAGAAGTTACAATAGATAGAAAATGTATATATTTTATTACTCGTGACTGTACACATGCAAACTACATATAGTTACTCGTATAACTCAAAGTTGAGTTTTATCCTATAGGTACTCTATTTACTATAAGAAAAGAAATTTAAAGAAACTTGTTTTACCGTCCGTTCAACCGATTTTGACTTTTATTGCGTTGGTGACATGACAAATGACGGTTGCAGAAAAAGTTGGTATTGTAACCATTTTTTTTGCTTTTAACGTCATCCTTATATCTACGGAATGGAAGTCAAAATGGGTTGAATGGACAGTAACATAAGTTTTTTTTTTGTTTTCTTTTCTTATAGTAAAAAGAGTATAGTACATCATTGAGCGATAAAGAGAGATCACAATAGAGGGTCGGATCCAATGTGTAGGTTACATGTAGAGTCAAAATAGATAAATTATAAAAATAGCCGCTACATTTGTTTTGTGAGACACGCAAAAGATTTAAGATAGTTTTGTTATTATTGACAAACCTTAAATGGCAACAAGCAACATAACATACAACCACAAACACATAAGAAAACAAAACAACATCAATAACAATATTGATGGTTGATACCAACATATATACATGTAAATATAACTTTTAATATATTTTTTCTTTGATTTCAAAGCAACGTTTCATTTGATTTCTTTCTTCCATATCTACTTATATTTACTTTACTATAACATTAGAAATTTAAAGAAACTTGTTTTATTGTCCGTTCAACAGATTTTCAGTTTTATTAACATGACAAATGAAGGCTGCAATAAATATTTGGTATTGTAACCACTTTTTTGGTTTTAATGTCATAATTATAGACTAAGTGCCCGTGAACGCCAGAACTTTGTTATTCTATAAAAATTGAAAGTTTAACTGTAACCCAAAATTCATAATAAATAATGGTCCATAGTTCTTACCCCTGTTGGGAGCATGCGCTGACAAACTTTCAGCTTTTATAAAATAACAAAGGTCTGGCGTTCACGGGTTCTTGCTCTATTATATCTACGGAATGGAAGTCAAAATCGGTTTAAAGGACAGTAAAACCAGTTTCATTCAATTTTTTACTATAGTAAATATTGTATATTAAAACGTTACTATATTGGTATTATGTGTTAGTCCTGGAGACAACAAACTGCCATTTGCTTACTATATTTTCTAGTTACTGGTAAGATGTTCCCTCGGTCGGAACCGCACGTCTATGGGATGGTTCGTCCGAAGTACTAGGTCTGCGATGAACACCAAGTCCTCTGGCCTGGTGATGGGTTCCAGCCGGTACTTCCGTAAAATTCCTGACATCAGAGTTTTTATCATCATTGTGGCGAACTTTTGACCTGAAATTCGAAGATTTAGACTTAAGTCATCATTTGCCTAGGCTTTTCCCAACTATACTGGAGTCGGCTTCCAGTCAAGCCGGATTTAGCTGAACACCAATATTTTACGAGGAGCGGCTGCCTACTAGACCTCCACAACCCATTAACTGGGGCAACACGGTACTTCATGGCAAGACTGAAGTCAGATTTACTGGCTTCTGACTATCCGTAACGACTGCCAAAGATCTACAAATGACAGCCGGGACCAAGGGCTTAACGTGTTTTCCGAGGTACGGAGGAAACTCGGTATGTTAAGATGGTCACCTATCCGCAGACCAACCTTGGTAAGCATTGCTTAACCTTGAAGATCGACCCGTGCGGTTGTTATCATCTAGCCACGAGCTCCTCAAGATTTAGACTTAAGTACTTAATTATTATTTCGGCGATTCAGAAAAAAATAGTCTAACTTCGAAATAATGCTTGAAGATGCTACTTCGCATGGTGGATAACAATAACTTACCAATACTTTCGACAATAGACAAGGAGGCCGGTATCCTTGTGGAGGAAACGATATTGGCTGAATATCCCGTAGTTGGTGGATCATGAATGAAAAAGAGTGAATTTTGAATATTTTTATTTTTCATTGATTGGTACAGTAGAGTGGTCAGCCATATATTATTTCAACTATTAGGATTCAGATATCCTCTGTAGGAGAGGGAATGGCTCGTAATCCACCACACAGGGCCCAATGTTGATTGATAATTACGTCACATGCCGGTTTCATCACGGTTTTTTCATTTACCGTTTTTAGAGCAACGGAGATGATGTTAATGGTCGCAGGTTCGTTGACAGCCTGGCTGAGAACCCGCGGCCTAGAACTCGTAAATCCGTTACCACTGGGCCATCAGTGCTCCCTCGTGATAAGTACTATTAGCAGTTTATTCAAAACCATAATAACGATAACTTTATTTATGATACTGACCAATACAGTTCCTGGGTCCTGCACTGAAGGGTATGTAGCTGTAAGGATTGCGTCCAGCCGTGTTCTCTGGGAGGAACCGCTCTGGTCGGAACTTCTCAGGCTCAGGGTACACCTCGGGGTCACGGTGGATGTCGAACACATGGAGGTCCACGTAAGTGTTCTTTGGGATCGTATATCCAGCTGTGGAAGTCAAAATGTGGTATTAGTATGATAAGCTTTATACAGAAATTAAAGAAATGTAGAAGGAGTCTTTTTTCAATAAAACAAATGTCGATGAAAAAAAAACACAGGGCCTTAGGAGTGTTGAAGACGGTGGTCTTAACAATGTCTGAAAGGATAGCAGATGCCTTCTCCAGTTGACCATTTCCAACTTGGCACACGATGCACCAAACAGCCTGTACTTGTATACATATAATTGTTACCTATTACAACTTCTTTTGTAAGATATCTTGAAAGGAAGGGCACACTGGGATACAGCCGCAGTGATTCCTTGATGCAGCATTCCAAATACTTCATCTTGCTCAAGTCTTCTATAGTGGGTGATCTCTGGGAGTCTCCAAATATGTCTTGCAACTCTTCACATATTGAGTCCTGAAATCCAGGAATGAACGAGAATTATTTATAATATCTGTCACAGCTATTTTGAAATCGTAATGAGTACAATTCGGTCACATTAACTTGATGCTTGGTGTCGATGAAATAATGACCAAAAACAATAACAATAACAACAACAGAGAACTAGGCAAATTATTTATCGACGCGCATATCGATAACAAAAATGCTGACCATACCTGACACTTGCCGGGTGAGCTAAGGGAATACGGGGGGATGCAGGGGATGCTCGCATTTCATAGATGCGTCAAGTTAATGTAACCGGATTGTATATGTCGGCGCTTGACCGCCGTCGTGGTTAACGTCACACAAAATACACAGTCACAGTAATATAGAACGACAGGAAAAGTGACAGTACCTGTATGTCTGGTTCGTTCGCAATCCTCATCATCATAAACGTGAGTGCTGTTGCTGTGGTGTCGTGGCCCTGAAAGAAGAAAAATATTGCCAAGTTATCAAGATCTACTTAGAGAGAAGCATCTTCTCTAGTACTTAATGGTTTAGTCACGGAATACGGAGACGCTGAGGCGGCTATTGTTTGAGACGGAAATACTTTAAAGCTTTCCATTCAAATAGAGGGAGTCAGTAAGCATAACCGTCTACCGTCTGTCTGTCTACCATGTGTACTGTGTGTGGCTTGGTATACACACATATTAATTGAGAATTAGTTACAATTTTGACTAAGGCTAAGTTTGCCCAAACTTGAGCTATCCGCTAAGCCCAAGTTTGGGCAAACTCAGCCTTAGTATCGCGGTCACAAATATTATTCAAATAGCGTCACTAGTTGCTGCCACGACGAGACGATATCGTGCTATGTGTAAGAAGTAAATATATTTAACTACTTATTGGCTACCAACCTCAAACAAAAAAGTATCAACTTCTTCCCTAATCCCTTTATCATTTATCGTACCCTTAGCTTCTTCATCTAGCAGTATATCAAGCATAGTGGCTTTGACCTCATTCACATTGTTTTCTTGAATGCCAGTAGCAGTATTCCTGTTTCTTTTTTTTCTTCTCCTTTCTATGATATTTTTTGTAAAATTATGCAAATCTGGTAAAACGGCTCTTTCTTGTCGTGCGGTAAATGACAGCCCGTAAATGAAATCGACTAAAAACCAGGGCTTGATCAGTCTCTTCACAACACATTCGCCTATTTTGTGAATGGATTGTATGTAACTGTTGATAGATGGTATTTCGTGGGGTTTTGCACCCAATGCGGTTTCTGAAAATACAAATAGAGTGAAAACTCTGGCAGATACTGCCAGACTTGTGTTATTTTGTAAAAAATCAGAGTTTGTCAGTGTATGTCCCTAACACAGGTAGGAACGATGACTTTGCCAGGTAACAAATGTGTGTAATATATATCAAACTAAATTCTTGTAAGTAAAAGTTCCAACTTATTATTTATATTCATCTTTATTTACTTAATTTAATTATTTTTTTGTATCACTAAAACTAAATAATAAAACAAGATAGTCGTATCTGAATAGCGTTCAAGAGCAGTCAGTGTCATTTTTGTTGTGGAATATGGTCAATGACCTATTGTTCTAGATAGCAGTTTAAGATATGCTGTTTACATTTATTTTGTTTGGAGAAATTCACCTTATATAGTCGTCTTTGTAGATAAAAGGAGTGACCGACATATTTGGCTGTGTTAGCCAAAACTACAGCACTTAGGAGCTTCAAATTTTGCACAAGGTTTTCTTTTATGACGAAAGCAAGCAAAAAGAGAGTATTTGCCAAAATTTATCCCCCAAGGGGATGATACGATAGAAAACGAAAAAAAAATCGACCTCTCCGAATAAACTGTCCGACAAAATTTATAATTTTGTATGGTAGGGCTGAAATTTTTTTTCGTTTCCTGAAAAAAAAATTTGTGGGAGGATGTTCAGATTCGTCTAACGAGCAAGTCCTTAAAGTTAGTGGAGGGCTGTCCCTTACACCTAGTATAGCGAAACCTACTTTCACGCGGGCGAAGCAGCAAGCAGAAGCTAGTTTAAAATAAATGTATAAGATGGTCTTACCGCAAATAATAAGTAGTGTTGCTTTCGAAATCAAGGGTACCACATCAATTTTTCCTTTGTCAAGTTCATTTTCTATGGTGACCAGTAATTCTTGAGTGTGTTCGCACAAAACACTGAAATATTTGTTTAGAATTTTGAAGTGGAATGCTGGTGTTAACATTTTGCGTCGTTGATGCCATTTGTCACCTGTTACAAAGATAACAGAATATTCTGTAGGATAAAACGAAGCTGAAACAGATAATGAGCTACTAAAGAAGTCAAATTTGCAGAAATAGCCCCGAACAAGTTTGTCTTCAACGTAGTCTTTAATTGTGCTAAACATGTTAGATGTGGGTAAAGTAACCCTTGGTAATTTTTTTAGTCAATTTGAGTAAGTTGTTATAAAAGTGTCATTGTTATTGCTTGACTGCATATTTGAGCAATAAGTTCAAAGTTCTAGGTAATAAAAGCAATTATTGTAGGAGGATATTTTTTGACGGTATCAATTATAAAATGACATCTCCCGCCCTGGGTGGACGTTTCAGACTTTTACTGTATAAACACCACACCTGTGTCCTTCAGATGCCCCTTGCGTTCTAGGACTACGGGTTTCCTTATCAGAAATTCAATTTATTAGAGGATAAGGTACCTAACTTTTGAATGCAGTTTAGTTTCATACTCATGCAAACAAATTGTTTGGGAACCACAGTGGTCTACTTACCATTGCTCACTAGTAATCCTTCACCGAGCCAACCTTGTAAAAAGGTGTACGGCAGATCTTTCTGGTTGTAAGCAGTTGTGGACAGTATCAACTGAAAGATAGCAAAGAAACTAGAATGAACGTAACGGAAATAGAATTATACATAGCACAAGTTTTAACCTTAATGGTTTTTGGTTGCTATTTAAGATGTCCCTGTATTCTTTTGTATAAATGATAAATAAATAAAAAAAAACACTTATCTACATATAGAAAAGGAGAAACTGACTGATTGACTGACTGCTGACGTATCAACGCACAGTCGAAACTATTTTTAACAAGCACTAAGAGAGGATTTTCCAAATTAACCCCTTAGAGGGGGTAAACCGGGGGTTCAAAATTTATATGGAAAAATCAATGAAGTGTATATGAGTTAAGAGAACGTCTAATAAACTGGCACCATCTAGACCATCGCAGATACTAAGATGGTATGGCCTTATTCTGAAAGTACCTCTACGTCTTCAGGGTGAGTTAAATGTATAGTATGGATGTGTGCTCCGTCCAGTCTCCACAGGCGACCGTAGATTTTGTTCCATATCCTCAAATGCTCAAAAATTTTATCTGCAAAAAAAATTAAAACTCAGTCAGAATATGATAATATACTTTACCAATCTCTTGCTTCATGATGTACAACTCGGTCACATTAACTTGACGCTTGGCGTCGATGAAATAATGTCCAAAAACAATATAACAACAACAGAGAACTAGCCAAATTATCAACGCGCGTATCGGAAACAAAAATGCTGACCATATCTGACACTTGCCGGGTGAGCTAAGGGAATGCGGTGGGATGCTCGCATTTTAGAGGTGCGTTAATGTGACCGGATTGTACCTATATTATGTGTGCGAGTGTGTGTGCGTGTAGTGGAAGGAGTACAGTGTGCATGTGTGATAAGGTGGGGTGTACATGTCATTTTGTTTTATTTATATTTTGATGCAAAGTTTTATCTTACAATACATACATACCCGGACTTTTATACATGGCAACTATATGTCCTAGTAAGGGCACTCTTGGAGGTCCAGGAATTTTATGCATCAGTCTACCAGCTCGGTTATATCGAAAATAGGCACCGACTATCGTAATCACTAAGAATATTATTAATAAAAACTGCGTAATCATTTTGTATAAACTGGTTTTAATTAAACCGTTTCCACGTCTTCTAACTAATGTAACATACTTTATAATGTTTACAGAACCGGAAAATATGAGTTTTTTTAATAGTAGTGAGACAGTATCTAAAATAAGGTCAAAGTGGCTGAGTCAATAACTATGTCGAGGTTTATCATGATAATTATTTATTTATTTGTTGATTTATATACTTTTCTTGTTTGTATCATTGTTGAATGAATTATAATTTAGGTGTCTTGAAGGCTAGAGTGAATGATGAATAATAATATACGCTTCTTAATAAATTAGTCCGTCACATCATAGACGATTGCATCACTGCTTACCATCAGGTGGGATCGAGTTTGGCACTAATTTATATCAATTTAAAAAAAACTACGCATATTATACCATCGATGGTGTTAGAGACAGTACCTGAATTTCTTATATTATTATCAACTTTAACCTATCACATACCCACAAAACGAGACACAATAGTAAAACAATAACAGCGCGGTCTCATAGGACTGGACGGGGATTTATGAACTAATTGCATTTTGCAGGCAAATGCTTGGTTGTAGGTTCAGCTAATATTTTTTGTTTAAAGACTTCATTGATTGAGATAGTAAAAACATCAAATTTTAAGTCAAAATTATTTAAATATTTTTGAAAAATAAAGATACGTAACACCAAATGTTGAAAAAAGTGAACAAAGTTATAAATCTCACTTTATAAGCTAACCAATGGATTTCTATAAGATTTTTTAATTTGGTATTATTAATGGCATATCCCTAATAATTTGGCCACCCACTGTACATGTGTAATTCACTTAACAATTATACAATACAATAAACATTTTTAATCAAGATGTTTAAAAGATTTGATGACCGCCAGTCGAAATGCAAATTATATTGTGAATTGTGATGAAACATGGCTTCAGTATGTAAATACATCTATGGTGCAGCAAAGGAATTAAAAAAAATCAAAATTCTGCATCATTTCCAACCATCAAATCCTTTGTGGTACCATAGATATGATCATTGGTATGATGCAGAATTTTGAAGTTTTTATAGGTTCAACTCACGAATGCACGATTTGAACATATACAACAGCCCGAAATCATCTATCGGGCAGTTGCCCGACCCAGACAAGAATAGCTGTCTTCTGGAAATTTTATTTGACTCCTAAAATCATCGACAAACAAGGAAAAAGTATGTTCAATGTTGTTGACTAAATCTTTTTCTTTTTGATTGTTTTATTTACCTCTTATAATATTCAATCATTAATGAAATATTAATAGTTGATACGTTTATTAAATAAGCCTCTATTAGTAAACTATTAGTCAAATATCAGATTTTATTCATCATCATCATCATCATCTTAGCCGAAAGACGTCCACTGCTGGACATAGGCCTCATCCAAGCGTCGCCACAGCGACACTTCGGTCGCCACAGCGACACTTCGGTCGCCACAGCGGTCCTGTGCGTCTCGCATCCATCGGATTCCCGCGACCCTCGCCAGGTCGTCGGGCCACCTTGTGGGAGGCCTTCCAACGCATATTATTGAAATAGCCCGAAGAATTATCAAACTTAAGTGGGAGTGGGCAGGGCACATTGCTCGTAGAATAGATGGTCGATGGGGAGGGAAGGTTCTGGAGTGGCGGTCACGTACCGGAAGACGCAGATTTCATTGTACCCTAATAATTACCCAGGTCTGTTGGCTATGCTTAATTATAAATGTTGCAGTACTTTATCTGTGTGTAACAGACAGACAGACAGAGTTACTTTCACATTTAAATATTAGTATGGATGATACATACCTGAACTTTTATATGTCCAAATAGAGGCACTCTTGGAGGTCCAGGGATTTTGTGCATCAGTCTACCAGCACGGTTATAGCGGAAATAAGCACCAACTATAGTAATCACTAAGCAAACTATTAATAAAATCTGCAGAATCATTATGTATAAACGTGTTGGCTGTTGCTACGTCTTCTCACGAGTGTAAGTATGTTTGTAATGGCTTTAGAGTAGAAAAGACACTTATTAATCAGAATAACATAATTCAAATCTCATTACAAAATTTCGAAAACATTCAAGATTACAAATAATTACAATTTTCAAGCAACGACGTTTTAGGTGTTCGAACTACCAATCACAAAACTATATTTTCCTAGACTGTAACCTATCTGTAAACAACGGAATGACGTGGAGCGAGGTGAAGCGTGAAGCTCAAGACCGTTCGCGATGGAGGATTACTGTGGACGCCCTCTGCCCCATCTAGGGGACATAGGACATTAAGTCAAGTAAGTCAACCTGTCTTGGAATGTCCACATTGCAGAGGTAAGCAGGGAGGGTGTTCTGCTCGTCTCAGTCACTCAAACGTCTCTAGAGGTTCCTGCCATCCTCAACTAAACTTACTCTTGTTCAGTTTCTTCTTCTATCTCTTCTTGACTACGCTGATGTCTGCTTCCTTGACGTGGCTAAAGAACTTCTTGACAAACTGGAGCGTCTGCAGAATTTGTGCATCCTCTTTATTTTTGGCCTTGGAAAGTACGACCATGTGTTGGAATTTCGAAGACACATTCTTTATCGTCTCTTTTCTATTCTTCATAATCCCAACTGCCCCTTGTATTTTCGGGAACGCTTGGAGTATATCGTTCCGAGAAGAAAGCTTTGTCGCTCATCATCCTCCCTTCTCCTTCGTTCTCCTCCCCACTCTTCAAGTATCTACAGTGGATCTTTTACCGCTTGTGCTGTGCGCGTCTAGAATTCTCTTTCATAGTCTTTCAGAGCTAGCCCTTCGTTGGAGGTGTTCAGGGGAAGAATTATTTATTTATTTTATGTCCGGTCAACCAACAACTGGTCTATAATTATATAATTATCCTCGAGTACAAAACCCAATTGTGCTTTAAGTTCGCCTGTGTGCTCGTGTGAGATAAAATCCTTAACCAATCAAAAGTAATTAATTTTACTATATTACTAACTTAACCATATATAATAATAGTAACTAAAAAATATGTTCAAATGTTGATAGATTACTGTTAATATATAATTTACGCATCAAGAACCGCCCGATAGCGCTCGGCAGGTTCACGAATAACTCGTTCATGCATGATGATATCTTGACCCCTCTGCCTTCGATTTATCCATTTTACATAAAAGTCATACCAGGCTTTACGATTACTCCTTACAGCAACCAAAAACACAACTAATGATAGTGGATTAAGATATAATAAAAAAAAAAATACTATGATACCTGGATATAAGCCAGTTATTGTAATGAAAAGTTGGTACAACAATGCGACATCACTCAATAAAAATATTAAAGTTGCTATATACAGGCGTCGCCAGATGTTAGTACCAGTATGTGTGTTCGTGCTGAAACTACGACAAAGTGAAATCCCTGTTGCAATATAAAGAAAACAGTTAATGGTTACAGGTATAATTTGATCTGAAAACAGAATCACCGAGGAGATATAGTGGAAATACTCGTATCTTATTCTTGTGAAAACAAACATATAAAAATAATCTAATACAGGTATTGTAATTAGGTATGTTATGAGTGGCACACCCCAACCAAATATGCAGCTTTTTAGATATCGCCTTTGGACATTTTGATTGAATACTTTGACAATGTCTACGTAAAACATATGGCTAATAACTAACAACCAGTGGTTCTTCGCTGTTGCCAAATAATGCGTTAAATGGTCATATAAGTCGATTGTCAGTTGGACTTCGATTTCTTCCGCGATTGTATCCAAACCAATGAGTAGAAAGAACGTTAAAATTGCGTTGAGAAAGACAAAGTTTCTGTAATTCCGAAACTTCTTCAAGATGAACCAGGATGTCAGTCCGTAGATCAACGCAGCTAGCGTCAGCACTGACACAATATAACGCGTGATACGGAACACATATCTCCAGAAGTTAATCGACCAGCCATACTGATTATCAAACATGGTGAATCTCACTGCACAGGTTTAATTTACTGTTAATTAGCACAAAGTAAAGAATTTTAAACAGCTTCACGTAAGCACGGTTTAATTAAAATAGGTGTTGTGTGCAAAACAGTCGGTCAAACAATATAGTATACGCTATATTTTATCTTTAAAACTATTTTCGCTTCTGATTTAATCAATTTAAAAATGTCCGCTTCGCCATTTTGATTGTAATAATTAATTGCATACCTATATACTATCTTGTAACAAGCCATTATGGGATTTTTTTATCATTAAAACTAAATTCAATGAAATTTTGCTAAATTGATAATGACTAAAATACGAGTAGGTACTTATCAGATATCCAGTTCATATACAGTATGTTAGGTTAAACGAGGGACTTATTAAGGGAGGGTATTCAGTATTCGATTCTCGTCCCAAATATGTATAAGACTTATATCCTTAATATGTGACGTAATTTAAAAATATAAATAATAAGAAGTCTTCTTCTTACACTAATATGTATATTACTTAGTAAAAGTGTAAGAACCAGACAGCTTTAAAGTATGAAAGGAAAATAGATTCAAGCTAAAGGTCATTGAAGCGCGCATATTATGTTCTCTTGCAAGGATGTATTGTATACTGTATACACGTTGCGAGACTGTTTCGAAAATTTTGGTATGATTCTGTCTGTTATTTATCAGTGTTTTTTTTTCGTTCACATTTTTATTAGTATCATGTAAGCGTGGGTTTAAATATGTTTCTCGTTTAAACAAACATACTGTATAATTAGGTACGATTAGTTTAATTATCGAAAGTTCATTAGTAAAAACTGGCCAAGTACGAGTCCTATTCCAGCGCAGGGTTTAGGCTTCCCCATACTTAGAACTGAAACTTATTTTTTTTTCATCAACCCAATATTTATTTATTTCGTTAGAGTTATCTGTGGATAGGTCTTTAAAAATGATATGGAGATCATTTTTTTTAACCTGAATACTTTGCGCGAGAGACTGACGATGTGTCCCGGGCCTTGTAACTTCTAAAAAAAGAGAATAAAAAAACTAAAAAAAACATACGAGGTACATTGCAAACTTCCACATATTTGTTTGAACGATTTAAAACTTTTTTTTTAATACGTCATAAATCGTAAACCATAATAAAGTCGCTACGGAACCCTCGGTGCGCGAGTCCAACTCGCACTTACCCGGTTTTTTAAATTAAAAAATAATGATTTGCTGTCTGACCTGTTGGTCAAGTGGTCAGTTGTCCTGACTGCTATGCCAGAGCTCGTGGGATTTCTATGAAACTACACGTACAAAATATGTCTATGAATAGCACTTATGATACTTTTTATACTGAGGGTATACTCCCTTGGGATAATTATCTACAATAAAGTTTGGTAAAGGTACTGGCAGCAGCTGATATTAGATATTTTCCTTAATTCTTTACAATTTTGTTAAAATAGTTCTTAGTGAATTTTTAGGTGAGATACCAACAGTAATATGTAAGAAAATGATGGGAAAAAATATATATATGAAGCCTGGTGCTCGGCGCAATAGCCATAACATATACAGGGTGTTTGGTTCATCGTGTGCCAAATTGATATGGTCGACTGGAGGGGTCATCTGCTATCATTTCAGACCCCCAAACATTACCCATGTCCTGTGGAATTTTTTTCATCGACCTTTTAAAGTTTTTTGAAAAAAAGACCCGATTTTTACATTCAAATATAAATATAACAAAATGTATAAGACGTAGAGCCTCAATTTTAATTTTATTTAGACGTATATTGTATGAAGGTACTTTTAAATACAAAATTAGTGATATCAGTTATCCAGATTTTTTAAAATTTGCTCGCAAAGTTTCGGACTTAAATTAAAGCTGTTCATGTTACAGCTATTTACATAGCTGCAAAAAAAGAACGAAAAGAGACTGGGATCTTTAAACTCTCTCAATAGTTCTCTAGTCTATCCTCTTGTTAGTGATGTGCCACATGCCATAAAAATCTTATTACAACTATGTGAAATCGCTAGTTTTGCGAATCGAGTCACATAAAATTAACATTCAAAATTATGATTTGAAAAGCTATTTTTACTTAAATGGTACCTGGAACGCCTATTTAATCTGTTAAATCACTCATATAAAGTAAAACCTGCTTCGTATCTTTCTTTTCGTGGGTTTTACTAGTAAGAAAAAAGTAAAATTACATATTTACAATAATTTCATAATTTTTACAAATACTGCTCAAATTTTGGCCTCTGTTGCAAATGCAGGCCCGACATTTGTTTTGTATTTAGACACACAGTTGTTGTACGAAAGAGTGATATAATAGATTAAGTAAGTGTTTCAAGTACCATTTTAGGAAAAATAATTTTTAAATTCACAGTTTTGAATGTTAATTTTATGCGACTCGATTCACAAAAGTAGCAATTTCACATAGTTGTGTCAAGATTTTTATGGCATGTAGCACATCACTAGCAAGAGGATAAACTAGAGAATTATTGACAGAGTTTGAAGATCCCAGTCTCTTTTGGTTCTTTTTTTGCAGCCATGTAAATAGCTGTAACACGAATAGCGTTAATTTAAGTCCGAAATTTTGAGACTAAATTTTAAAAAATCTAGAGCGCTGATATCTCTAATTTTGTATTTAAAAGTACCTTTATACAATATAATGCACTCATACAAAATTGATGCTCTACGTCTTATACATTTTGTTATATTTATATTTGAATGTAAAAATCGGGTCTTTTTTTCAAAAAACTTTAAAAAGTCGATGTAAAAAATTCCACAGGACATGGGTAGTGTTTAGGGGTCTGAAAGGATAGCAGATGACCCCTCCAGTCGACCATATCAATTTGGCACACGATGAACCAAACACCCTGTATATCATTAGAAAGGTCTTTTTACAAGGATTAATAATAACGAGTCGCTTGTCTGCAATTACTGTCGAAACGGAGTTATTTTGTGTTAAGTATTTAATATTCTTGTGGTTTTTGTTTGATTTTGTTAAGATAATGGTGATTTTATATCGTTGTCTTGTATGGAATGAAATTGTAAGTTTTTAATTATTATGTTTCTTCATCTCAGTAATGTGAGTTTCATGCTACATAATAATATAGCGCTGAATAGAACAGTGGTGACCTTGAAACAGACTAGGAGCTAGTGTACTTAGTTGCTGTATTATTTATATTAGCCCACATAAATACGTTTTCAGAAATCTTTTGTTACAGTAACTCTTAATTATTAAGTTCAATTTCTTTATTTTGGATCATATGTTTGTACATACATAATTATATAGGTCTTAGATATGTAATTAAATTTTCGACACACTTGCTCATAAAGTGGCTGTTATTGCACTGCACTTAGGTATATAAAGGGGCTCGTTACCAAACTGTGACATTTTGATTACTATTATGCACATGTGCGGTAATGTAGTTAGTACCTTTTTGTTTAACCTCTTTTTTGTCAAAAAGAGTTTTAAGACAAAAAAGAATAAAATTTGTTATTGCGTTCAATAGGATAAATTAGCGTTTAAACTTACTTATTTCATGCAATTTCGTGTATAAATAAACTGTTTAAAATTTTACATATTTAATTAATTAAATGTTTCATCAAATTTGTATTTTCTGTTTATATGCAACCTCATTCTTATTTTTTCTAAACCAAGAGCTAGAGTAGCTAGTCTATGGCCGCACTTTTTTCGCGCATGCGCGCGTTTAAGAAAAGTCATTTTTTTGCCGCCATATTTAAAAATAAAATACAATTGAGGAGCTCGTGGCTAGATAGTAACAGCCGCACGGGTCGATCTTCAAGGTTAAGCAACGCTTGCCTAGGTTGGTCTGTGGATGGGTGACCATCTTAACATAACGAGTTTGCCCCGTGCCTCGGAAAGCACGTTAAGCCGTTGGTCCCGGCTGTCATTTGGAGATCTTTGGCAGTCGTTACGGATAGTCAGAAGCCAGTAAATCTGACTCCAGTCTTGCCATGAAGTACCGTGTTACCCCAGTTAATGGGTTGTGGAGGTCTGGTAGGCAGCCGCTCCTCGTAAAATACTGGTATTCAGCTAAATCCGGCTTGACTGGAAGCCGACCCCAATATAGTTGGGAAAAGGCTAGGCAGATGATTTAAAAATAAAATACAGATTTTACCACAACTACATATTTATGAGGAAAATGATTTGTGCTGTACGCCTTCAAGTAGAAAATCTATGTCATGGGACCACTATACAGACAAAAATAGTTAATTATAACTTTACTGACTGCACATTTACGAACTGTTTCTTTAAATAAACTTTTCATATACCTACTAAATAAAGTTGATTTTTAATTTATTTTCTTCACAAGTGTGTCGAAAAACGTCGTATGATACACGTGAGTTATTGGTCATTATCGTTCTTGGTTCTCTTAAGACCCTCGCTATGGCTCGGGTCTTAATACCACCGCGATGATAATGACCCACATTACACACTTGTATCATAATGTACTATTATCAGCTTTGTCAGTGGGCATACAATATAGAAGAAAAATAATTAAAACACTAAGGGCCTGTTTCACAATGTCCGAGTAGGCACTACTCACTAAATAAATTCAAAAATGGAACAGAATTTGTATGAAATGATCTGCCAAGTAAGATACTCGAAACTTAATCGTAGGGGTCAGTTTTATACTTTATGTTAAACTTAAAAAAACTAAACGTAAAAGAATCAGGTACACATTATAGGGGGATTGTAGAATGAATCATGACTAAGGGCCTGTTTCACCACCTATGATTAAGTTTCGAGTATCTTACTTGACAAATAATTTCATACTCGTACGAATTCTGTCACATTTTTGAATTTATTCAGTGAGTAGTGCCTACTCGGACATTGTGAAACAGGCCTTTAGACAGACTATATTATTTTATTATTATTAATCTGCCTGCCTAGCCTTTTCCCAACTATATTGGGGTCGGCTTCCAGTCAAGCATATATCATATTTTATTATTATTATTTTGTTGTATATTGGAGCAGTATTTTATCCAATAAAAAATCGTTCAATAACATGCCAACAAGTCTGGTAAAGAAGAAACTAAGATCAATATCTATACATATAATAAATCTGTAGAAAAGTGGTTTTTGTACATGAAAAAGAAATTTAAAAAAAATAGCTAGGGTGTTAAAGAACAACCAACAGAACCCATTTCCAGCATTTTTAGAATTTTTGTCTGTTTGTCTGTTTGTCTGTTTATTTGTTCGGGCCTCACGTTAAATGTACGAAAGCAATGCAGATAATTTTTAGACACAAGGATTGAGCGTAACTTGGAATAACATTTAGTTTTTGTTTCGTTGCAATCGGTTCAGTTTAACAAAAGATATTTTAATTTAAAATTTTCTTGAAGTAAAATTAGGGTTATGTGTACTTGGTCTCATTACTTCACGTAACTTTTATACATAACAATAAATTGTGCGAATTGTAGTAATATTAAGCTTTTTGTTTTATCGTAATCAGTTCATACCTTATAATAAAAATAAAAAATTATAATAGTTTTTTCGAAATAAAATATAGAAACAGCGCCATCTATCAAACTTAGAGATCAACTGCGTGCAGTGTATACATATAGTCAGCGTTGTTAGCAAATCAAAACTGATTTTAAACCAATTCAATTACCAATATAATACTAATTTAATTCTTGATCCTATAGCACACTCTTAAAGGCAAATTTTGTGAGCATATAATTTATAAAATTATATAATTGTTAACTTCTGTACCGATAGATGGCGTTGGTAGTTGACACTAAATTCTGAATCACGATGCTAAGGCGCTCAACACACTGCACCGCGTTCCGCCGTGGTGCGCCAACGCGCGCGGCGACGGAGGCGCAGATACGCCTTACTTAGCGGTGTAATCTGCTCCCCCGCGCGGTGAAACAGATTACGACGGTCTCGCGCTAAATAAATTCATATGTTCACTGTGCTGTCGATCGTCGTAGAAAATGGACGAAATTATTAAATTTCAAGATGTTGCAATTATATTATTGTCATTTTAGTTTTTAAGACACTGCGTCCATAGAAGATTTTAGATATATCCCTATTTACGAACGTCTTTACAATATCAAATCACGCGCGGGACTGCGGAGCCAGTGTGTTTTACCGCGCGGCATGCCCCGCGCTCCCGCGCAGATTGGCAGAGACTGCGCGCGGAACGCCTTCCCGCGCAGATCCGCGTTGGCAGTGTGCTGTACTATACTCCGTCGGTTTAGGTAGTTAACTAAATGTAAACAATCTTGGCATGTCTTTTTATCTAAAAGTTGTCTATAAATTGTATATAAAAATCTTTGCAAATAGGTATTTACCTAAATCGATGTTAGCTAATAAACTAAATTTAAATAATCTTTGTGTATATTATATACGACCTCTTTAATATAAAAAGACATACACCTTTAGTTAACTACCTAAACCAACGGAGTATAGGCTGATTTCTGTACAAATTGAGATACTTGCATACAACGGTAAAATTTGCCATCCCGCACTACGCGACGGGACGCGGTGCAGTGTGTGAAGGGCCTAAGATAACACGCTCAACTAACAACGCCATCTACCGGTACAAAATTAACTTTTGTTAATTTTGTACCGATAGATGGCGAAATTAACAATTATATAATTTTATGAACATTGAAGGCGTCTGGCAAGGGGTTTCCACTATGTAATGTGTGTTTTTGGCAATGAATAACTTGATTTTTAATAATATTCTGAAGGTAATACAAAAACATAAATCTTTATAATTCGACGTTATTAGATCGGTATTTTACACAATTTTGGTACCGTGTACCTACCAAAGCCACTGCAACCCAAACTTCATAATTGACCATCGTTGTTAGGTCTGTGTTGGGACCATGCATTGACAAACTTTCAGCATTTATAAAATAGGTCTGGCGTTCATGGCATTAGGTGTCTTAACAGTTTTGTCTTTGAAAAGGTCTTGACTGGATAACATCGTTAAATCGTTCGATAAAAAGAGTTTTATATTCTGTGTAAGTTTTGAAGTGCGAAGTAAATTGTATCTTGCAATTTGAGTCAAGCAAGATAGGTATATTTACTTAGATAAGATTTTTTGATATTTTGCTGGTCTTCGACTTTATTCTCATTTTGAAAGTTTGTGCTGTTGTGTATTATTTGGTTCAATATTTTATTAGTTTGAATCAGTTTTTTTTTTATACCTTCTAGAAAAAAAACAAGTCTTTCGCAGCGTAGCTGAAATGCGAAAAGGGTGAAACTAAGTACGTACCAAGAATCAGATGAAGATCGTGATGAGGGTATCAGCAGTTTGAGCTAGGCAAGTCAGAAACGCCTACCCAATGTGAGTCACGACTTAGTATACAGCGTTCTCTTACGGCAATTTCTCTATCACAGGAGAGTTTTGGAGGAACACGAAGCGCGTTTATCGGCGGACCAAGAGCGCTACGCCTCTCACGCGAGTCTGAGACTTTCACCGAAAGGGAGTTGCGCTTAAATTCGCAAAGAATTGTTACCGCAACTTTGCGCTCCCAAGAAAGCAGCGAGGACCGCGAAGCGCGTTTGTCAACTGACCGAGAGCGTTCGTTTGATAGGGTATGCTGCAGTAAAGATAACGTCTCGGGTGAAATCCTGTTTTTAGACGCACCGGGCGAAACAGGTAATACTTTCTTAATCAAAGTTATTTTGGCTCGAATAAGAAACCAAAATAAAATTGCCCGTGCTGTCGCCTCTTCAGGAATAGCAGCCACATTATGGCCTGGAAGAAAAACGGGACACACAACATTTAAAATTCCTATCGACTTAGACCGTACGGAAAGCCCGGTTTGCAACATATCGCGAAATAGCGATAAAGCAAGGATTTTAAGCGATTGTGTGTTAATTATTTGGGTCGAGTGGACCACAGAGCACCACAGAGTGCACAATGGCAAACCGCAAAGTTGTAGAAGCAGTGAATAGAACTTTACAGGATGTAAGGCAAAATGGCGGGCCGATGGGAGGCATAACGGTGCTGTTCTGCGGTGATTTTCGGCAGACACTCCCGATAATGCCCCGAGGAAGCTAAACCGATGAAATTGCTGCCTGTCTGAAGAGTTCGTAAATATTAATTGGTTGCAGCGCCGGTAATATAATTTTTATTCCAAGAATACTTATAATTCCTAACAACTTTCCTTTCTCTTTCAAACGAGTGCAATTCCCAGTTAGTGTCTGTTATACCATGACGATTAATAAAGTCAGGGCCAGACATCTGTTGCGGGGGTGGACCTAAATATTGAATGCTTTTCCCATGGTCAACTATACGTAGCTCTTTCACGGGTAAACAACCCCAATAATCTTTTTTGTACGCTCCAGATGTTTCCACAGCTAATGTTGTTTATAAAGAACGACTAAAATGAATAAATTATATTTGTATCGGTATCCTCCAACAGCGCTTCGCACTAAAAAATACATTGTTATGTTCCGACATGCACGCGAACGAAGTCGCGGGCACAGCTAGTCTATATATATAAAAATGAAACCCGTTTTCCGTTGTCACGACATAACATGAAAACGGCTTGACCGATTTGGCTGATTTTTTTTTTAATTGTCCTTGAAGTTCAGTGATGGTTCTTACGGAGAGAAAAATTCTAAAAAAAAAATAGGTAAAGTAGGGTAGGTAGGGTAGTGTAGGGTAGTGTAGGGTAGTGTAGGGTAGTGTAGGGTAGTGTAGGGTAGTGTAGGGTAGTGTAGGGTAGTGTAGGGTAGTGTAGGGTAGTGTAGGGTAGTGTAGGGTAGTGTAGGGTAGTGTAAGGTAGTGTAGGGTAGGGTAGCGTAGGATATGTAGGGTAGTCATTTGACGGGAGCGAAGCCGCGGGTAAAAGCTAGTAATATAATAAAAGGACAGTTAGCTTCTTATCTAATAATAAACAATTCTTTTATTTCCAATATTGGTATTCATGGGCCTACATAGCTGTTGAAGACCCTTTACTTGATGCAACTAAAGCTGAATACAATGCGCCATTGACCCTGGCTTGGTCATGATCGCCAATTTATTTTTGCTTCAAAATAATCTTCGGTCTGTTTGAGAATTTATTTAAAAATAAACTTTGGTCCTTTCTTATAAATAAGGCCTACTATTCAGTTAAGAAATAAAAAATGTAACGTAGGTATGGTTAATACATCATTAATTAAAAAATAGTAATACAATTTATTTATTTTTGACTTAATTAATTAAATTTTAATATTTATTTAGTTTGACATTTAATTATAATACTGTACTTTTTGTAATTAATTAATAGTTTGTGATTTTATTAATAGTTTAATTTGGACTGACTTTTCAATGTATTTCTTATGACCTTATATTAGATTTGCAAACATGCTGAATATGGTGGAATTGTACATGTGTACTTCAACGTCTTAGTAAACCCATGTTACGTAAAAAAACTGATTGATTCGTTCATTTTCTGTTTTCTGTTAAGTTAGCCCTCGGTCGGAACTGCACGTAAATGGGATGGTTTGTCCGAAGCACCAGGTCCGGGATGAACACCAAGTCCTCTGGTCGTGTGATGGGTTCCAGCCAGTAGTTTCGCATAGTTCCTGACATCAGGATTTTCATCATCATCATGGCGTATTTTTGTCCTGAAATTCGAAGAATACGAGTAAGAACCACGCATCTTATTAGGTACTAGCAGCCCGTCCCGGCTTCGCACGGGGTAGACATTTTTTTTTTTCAAAATGAAATGTAGCCTATGTCAAATTGGAAGAACGTAGCATTCTATTGGTGAAAAAATTTTTTAAATCGGCCCAGTACTTTTTGAGCCTATTCATTACAAACATACAAAAATAGGTACAAATCTTTCCTCTTTATAATATTAGTATAGATTAGGCAATTCAACGCATGCATCAGCCATCATCAACATCTCAGGCGAAAGACGTCCACTGTTGGACATAGGCCTCCCCCAAGCGACGACTGGTCCTGTGTGTCTCGTTTTCATCAGATTCCCGAGACCCTCACCAGGTCATCTGCCCGCCTTGTAACACTGTAAGCCTTCTAACGCTGCATCTTCCGATACGTGGCCGCCCCTCCAGAACCTTTCGTCCCCATCGACAATTTTTTCTACGGGCATCAGTACTGAGGCGTCTTATATTAAATTAATCTGTCTACTATTAGTCTGTCTAAAAAAATATTCTGCTTCGCTTATTAATTCATCATCACTGAAAATCTTTTGCTTTCTATTAGTAAACAACGATCAAGGCCTTTTAATCAACCTTGCTTGAATTTTCAATCAGTGTTGTCTACATCATATTTCATTGTACCCTAATAATTACCCAAGTTAATTGACTTCAGTGCGAGGAATTGATATTAACTAAATATACCTTCTGTGATAGGGTCAGTAAATTATGGACGAAAAAAGAGGGGGTTAATAATAAACCCCTTATTATAAAACTATAGGATGCGTATGCATGTGCAAGGTCTATTGGCAAAAACCTATAAAAAAGGCATACACGTATACTGACCAATACAGTTCCTGGGTCCTGCACTGAAGGGTATGTAGCTGTAAGGATTGCGTCCAGCCGTGTTCTCTGGGAGGAACCGCTCTGGTCGGAACTTCTCAGGCTCAGGGTACACCTCGGGGTCACGGTGGATGTCGAACACATGGATGTTGACAAACGTGTTCTTTGGGATCGTATAACCAGCTGTGGACATCATCATACTATGGCATTAGCTCTGAAAACTTTAGAAATAAATACCATAATTTTGTGACATTAGTACATACAACTTGATGCAGAAATCAGAAATGTATTAATTAGTGCAGTTACCTATTACAACTTCTTTTGTAATATTTCTTGAAATGAATGGCACACTGGGATATAATCGCATCGATTCCTTGATGCAGCATTCCAAATATTTCATCTTGCTCAAATCTTCTATAGTGGGTGATCTCTGGGAATCTTCAAATATATTTTGTAACTCTTCATATATGGAGTCCTGTAACCCAGAAACCAAAAGGACTCTGTTAATTCATTACAATATTTGTCACAGCCATTTTGAAATCACGATGCGTATCTTGACCTGTATGTCTGGTTCGTTCGCAATCCTCATCATCATGAAAGTGAGTGCCGTTGCTGTAGTGTCGTGGCCCTGAAAGCAGCAAAAGATTGCTGAGTTATTAAGAGACGCACCTCAAGCTCAGTATATGGAGACGCTGGGGTGGTTATTGTGGTGTTAGAGACGGCAAGTTCTGAGCTTTCCAAACAAACTCTGAGTGCCGGTGAGTATCACTGTCTACCGTCTATCCACCATATACATAATAAATTGAGAGTTGCTGACAGTTTTAATTCCAGTTAAACCCGTCAAAATTTGTGTTTAGCGCTGAACACAAATTTTGTGTGTGGTGTGTCCTAGAATGTCCTGCGATCCTCATGACTTGTCTGTTTTTAATTTTTGTTTAATATTTATATTTATTGTTCTATCTTTTTTGTACTTTTTTCTTTGTGTTTAAATTATGTAATTGGCTTTGGCCGTTTTCTTTAATAAATATCTCGAACCCGAATATTTCTAACAACGAAATCTCTAGTTGCTCCTACGGCGAGTGAGCGGCGAGAGTTACACTAAAATATCTAACTTCTTATTGGCTACCAACCTCAAACAGAAGAGTATCAACTTCTTCCTGAACTCCTTTATCGTTTATCGTACCTTTAGCTTCTTCATCTAGCAGTAGATCAAGCATAGTGGCTTCGACCTCATTTACATTGTTTTCTTTAACGTTGATAGTATTACTCCCGTTTCTATTTTTCCTTCTTCGTTGTATGATTTCTTTTGTAAAATTGTGCAAATCTGATATGACACACTTTTCTTGTCTCGCGGTATACGATAGTTTGTAAATGGAGTCGACTATATACCAAGGTTTGATCATTCTTTGTACGATACAGTCACCAACTTTGTGAATGGATTGTATGTAACTGTCGATAGAAGGTATGTCGTGGACTTTAACACCCAATGCGGTTTCTGAAAATACAAATTTATTATTGTTTCTTCATAAGTTATTTTTATTAAACCTTGTTCGATTTCTAAACTAATAAACAATTTCACCATTTTAGAACTAAACAAGATCATCGCACCTGAATTGCGTTCAAAAGCAGTCATTGACATTTATATTGTGGAATATGGCCAATGACCTGTTTTTCGAAAAAACAGTTTAAGAAGTGCTAATATACAGTTACAGGGTGTGTCGACGATCAAACGAATGCCATAGATCCAGTACATGATTCTGGACTGGTCCAGAATCATGGCATGGCAGCATGGGAAATGCCCTTTACCTTTGCTTTAGTTTGGAAATTGGTTTAAATGAAAAACACGGAAATAACTGTTAAAGCCTTAAGCAGTTATTTCCGTGATTTTCATTTAAACCAATTTCCATTGAAACTTTACAAAAATTACTAAATGTGTTCGATATGGAATCCTGTAAGAGCGCTGGCCTGATGCTGGGTAAGTGAGCGTACGTGACCCATCGCCACGACCGCTCTTTTGGAAAACTGTCACCCCGCAATGCTGTTGTGCTCTATTGGTACAAGGCGTTCCGATTCGAGGATAAACCAATCAGCTGGACAAAGACCTCCAACTTTTTCCAGGTATTCTTATTTCGAGCTACCTCACCAGCTCGCGTGGTAGGCACATAGGTCATCCCGCCATCTCTTCCCGGTTCGAGTCAGTGGCGTTTTCCATCTTCAGGTACCCACTTTGTAAAGACTCTTGCCTAGCGGTCAATGTGCATGCAGCTGATCTGTCCCGCCCAATCCCATTTTAGCCTTGCAGCCTTTTTACCTATATCTATAAGCGCAGCTTGGTGTTTCTCATTCTGTCGGCTCTTTTGACACCCAGAATACTGCGCTTTAGATACGTTGATAGACCCCAAGGCAAAACTTTTGCGACCAATTTTTGACCAACACATAAATACTTTCTGATATCTATGATAAATACCTAAATTATAACAAAAGTAGGTATGTGATGTTCTTACCGCACATAGTATGTAGTGCTGCTTTCGATATCATGGGTGATAAATCGATTTTTCCTTTGTCAAGATCGTTCTCAATGGTGACCAGTAGACTCCGGGTGTGTTGACAGAAAATACTGAAGTATTTGTTCAGAATCTTGAAGTGGAATGCTGGTGTCAACATTTTGCGTCGTCGATGCCATTTATCACCTGGTAGAAAAAAAGAGAATATCACATAAGGTTAGGCAGTGATTAAAATATTGTACATCCTCATACATGGTTCTAATTGGCAGGTTCCTACCTCTGAAGAACTGGCAAGAAAATGTACAGTAACTCTATTTAACCGCTAATTTTATATTTTTCACATTTCATCATTAACAGGTCTGAGAGGAAATCAGTCAACATCATCATCATTTCAGTCGAAAGACGTCCACTGCTGGAAATAGGCCTTCCCCAAACGTCGCCACAACGACGACGCCCTGGTCTAAAAAAAAATCTATGGTCCTGAAGCTTGAACCCATTGTTGATCGACTCATTCATTTGAACTTACTATGTGTGCAAAGACGCAACACAATTGAACCTGAAGTTTAGGAGTAGCATTTATTTTAATAATAATAAAACTTAATGTTTTTTTCTTGGGGCTAGGTCCCGTGGTCGCCCTCGCAAGCGCTGGCTGGACGTCGTAAAGTCCGACATGAGAGCCAATGGCCTTACTGGGAAGGATATTGAAGATCGGGCAAAGTGGAGTAAGCTTAGCAGGAAGGCGGACCCTGGTAACGGCCGGGACTAACGCCAGGCAGAAGAAGAAGAAGAAGAATGTTTTTTTCTAAGGTCTAATTATTTGCTTATATCTAGATTTCTGCAGGATAGATTTTTTTCAATGGACCTGATAGTAATGTACTTACCATTACTCACTAGTAATCCTTCACCGAGCCAACCTTGTAAGAACGTGTACGGTATGTCTTTATCATTGTAAGAAGTGTTGGACAGTATCATCTGGAAGATAACAGACCAAAAAATTAGAAAATGTACATAAACTATATGTACATTTTCTAGAAAAAAAAACTACATTATTACCATGCTCAATTTTTTAGTCTCTATGTATCGATTTAAAAGGTTTTAAAAAATTGTATGGCTAACAAACTTAATAATTTATTTAATTTTACCAAAACTTTATCTAATAATAAATTATGGAAGAAGATGACGCCATGTACTACCCGGTAGAATTTTTGGATTCTCTCAACACACTCGGTCTTCCAACTAACAAAATAGTTTTAAAGATCGGTTTATCAATCATTCTCCCCAGAAATGTATATTATCCTCTCAAACTTTGTAACGGCACTCGGCTCAAAATCTACAGCAAAACATAATGGAACCTGAAATATTAACTGGTTGCGGCGCCGGTGATATTGTTTTTATTCCAAGCGTTCCTATACCTAACATCTTTCCTTTCTCTTTCAAACGAGTGCAATTCCCTGTTAGTATGTCAGTAGCCATGACGATTAATAAAGCTTAGGGCCAGACATTATCCGTTGCGGGGATGGACCTAAGTATTGGATGTTTTTCCCATGGCCAACTATACGTAGCTCTTTCACGAGTAAACAACCCCAATAATCTTTTTGTGTACGCTCCAGATGGTTCGACAGCTAATGTTGTTTATAAAGAACGACTAGAATAAATAAATTATATTATCGGTATCCTCCAACAGCGCTTCGCACTAAAAAATACATTGTTAAGTTCCGACATCCATGCGAACGAAGTCGTGGGTACAGCTAGTCTAATAATAAATTACACACTAAAATTTTCTGCGATTTTTATAATAGGTCTTTACTTGTGAAATTCACGTTTTTTGAATCTTTGAATTGACTTGGAATTGTAAGTTCAAATAAATGTTAAATTAAGTCTGTGTTATATTTTTGGTAATAATTACAGCTCTGTTCTGGTATTATAAACCACAATTTTGCAGTTACCTACCTGAACGTCCTCAGCATGATATACATGTATAGCTCGAAAGTGTGTTCCAGTGAACTTCCACAAACGGCCGTAGCTTTTGCGCCATAATCGCAAATGCTCAAAAAGACTTTCTGCAATATAAAAAAAAACAATATGGCCTGTATTCTTGAAGGCTGGCACAGAAGAGACCGACATGTCCTATACATAGTATTGGGCGATGGATTGCAGTCAAACTAATTAACCTATCAATATCCGCGAAACGAGGAGCTCGTGGCTAGATAATAACAGCCGCACAGGTCGATCTTCAAGGTTAAGCAACGCTTGCCAAGGTTGGTATGTGGATGGGTTGACCATCTTCACATAACGAGTTTCCTCCGTGTCTCGGAAAGCACGTTAAGCCGTTGGTCCCGGCTGTCATTTGTAGATCTTTGGCAGTCGTTACGGATAGTCAGAAGCCAGTAAATCTGACTCCAGTCTTGCCATGAAGTACCGTGTTACCCCAGTTAATGGGTTGTGGAGGTCTGGTAGGCAGCCGCTCCTCGTAAAATACTGGTAAGTATTCAGCTAAATCCGGCTTGACTGGACGCCGACCCCAATATAGTTGGGAAAAAGGCTAGGTAGATGATGATGATCCGCGAAACGAGACACAATAGTAAGACAATAACAGCGCGGTCCAATGAGACCGGTCGGGGATTCATGAATTAAAACGTTGCTCACTTCTTAATTCAATATCCCCGACCGGTCACAATCGACCGCGCTGTTATTGTTTTACTATTGTGTCTCGTTTCGCGGGTATGTGATAGGAAAAGAAAACAATAATATTTTAATTTGTTTTTTAGCTTTACATCATTTAGCATTTTCACCTCTCGACTCCTTAAAAAAAATTGTGTATTGGTTTCCTCTGAACCCATAAACATAGTTCACAGTCAACCCCCAGGGAAGAACGGGGCAGAACCCATTTCGCACCACCATCGGAGTGGCGTGTTTTAAGTTTTCCAAGCGCGACCCTCTTAGGGCGCTTTCAATTTATGCGTTTCGTGTCGGACCGCTGCGGTGCCGAAGCGGTGCGTTAGACGTACTGCGTACGGACGATCGTATTTTTTCATACAAAGCGCGCGGTGCAGCAACCGTGCGGCGAACGGTCGACAACAGGACGGCAACTTTACACGCACCACGTGATCAATTCGGTGTTGAATGGTGCGATGTTGAATAGCGCATCACTGGTATACAAATGCACGGCAGCCAGATACATTTTCAATTTAGGCGCTTGTTGTCGGGACTGCTAACGTACTGCAACCGGCCGGTTGCAGCACGGAAAACGTGCGTCAGCGGTCCGACACGAAACGCATACATTGAAAGCGCCCTTAGACTTATAGAAAAGTCATTCCCTGATAAGAGTGATAAGGTACGAAGTCCACAGGTAGCGCTGGCAAACTACCATTAGACCGGGGCAGTGGAGTCACACTCCGAAAAAAACCGGGCAGTGCAATTTGGACTCGCACTCTGAAGGGTTCCGTACAAACTTACCAATGAAAACAGTTCAATTTTCGAATCGAGTTTCGAATTTTTAGGTGGTGCAAAAGCTTAGGAAAAAAATAGAAAATTTACGTGGTTACAGCTAGAAGATAGTAATCGAGAATGGAGTATATTGTAGATTAATTTGTATTCTGATCCTTTTATAGTAACTACAGTCGGAATTTTAATTCGATTCCAGATTTGACAATTTCAATGTTGCAACGTTATGACAAATACTAAATAGTGACGTTGCGAAATTATTCGTTATGGAAATGGAATATTTTCGGATCGATTCTTCTCGTTTATAATTTTACTCTCGTAGACTAAGTATATCAGGAAATTAAATATTTCTGAACCGATAATTTAATTTTGACAATCAATTAACGATCTGAGAATTTTCTTTTATAATTGTGTGTGAAATAAATAAAAAAAACGTGATGAGGAAGGAACATGAGCTACATGCCCCTTTACCTGCGCCCATATCAATTCGATAGGGTTTAGCTCGCAATGGTAAGGGGGCAGTCTTACAACCGTGATCCTATGTTGTGCTGCCATTTCGTCTACAGCAGCGATTACTAATTAATAAATAATTATTATGAATAATTATGTATTTATTTAAATAAAAATCAATAATTTAGTCTTTAATTGGCACACTGATTGTTTATCGATTTTTGTGTTCATCACTACACTATTATATGTGGTATCATTATTTCACAAAATTAATATAAAAAATACCGGATAGTCAGAAGCCAGTAAATCTGACTCCAGTCTTGCCATGAAGTACTGTGTTACCCCAGTTAATGGGTTGTGGAGGTCTGGTAGGCAGCCGCTCCTCGTAAAATACTGGTATTCAGCTAAATCCGACTTGACTGGAAGCCGACCCCAATATAGTTGGGAAAAGGCTAGGCAGATGATGATGATTATTTCACAAAATGACAATAGCTAATGTCAAATCAGGAATCGAATTAAAATTCTGACTGTAGTACATACCCGCAGTTTTATGTAAGGCAAGCAAATGTCCAAATAAAGGCACTGTTGGAGGTCCAGGGATTTTGTTCATCAGTCTCCCAGCCCGGTTATATCGGAAATAGGCACTAAGAGTGATTAACACTAAACATATTAATAATAACAGCTGCAGAATCATTGTGCGTAAACTTGTTAACTGTCTCGACGTCTAGTCACTAATGTTTAACTTTAGTAAAACTCCAAAGTAGGAAAACATCAGGTCTTAGTACCTCGACTGATTATAAGGTCAAAGTGACCCTTAGCAATTACCAACAATTTTGAAGTCAAGACATTTGCATTATTAAAAACCTTTGTGATTTGATTGTTTTTTGTTTATTGCAAAATTATCTCAGAATGCGATACGGTCGCTCATTGACCTGTGTTTTTAGGGTTCCGTAGCCAAATGGCAAAAACGGAACCCTTATAGTTTCGCCATGTCTGTCCGTCCGTCCTCGCTTAATCTCTGCGACCGTTAGCACTAGAAAGCTAAAATTTGGTACCAATATGTATGTCAACCACGCCGACAATGTGCAAAAATAAAAATTGGAAAAAAATGTTTTATTAGCCCCCCTACATGTAAAGTAAAAAGCGTTTTTTTTTTATTTCAACCCTAACGTGTGATATATTGTTGGATAGGTATTCAAAAATGAATAGGGGTTTACTAAAATCATTTTTTGATAATATCAATAATTTCGGAAATAATCGCTCCAAAAGTAAAAAACAATGTGTCCCCCTCTAACTTTTGAACCATAAGTTTAGAAAATATGAAAAAAATCTGGAAAGTAGAGCTTTATAAAGACTTTCTAGGAAAATTATTTTGAACTTGATGGGACGACTAGTTTTTGAAAAATTGGGGACACTTATTGTGACGGACTGGAAACTACGGAACCCCTGAGGGTGGCCCGACACGCTCTTGGCCGGTTTTTTTGTTATGTTTCTTGTAATTTACATGATAATAAATAAACAACTAAACCAAAATATGCATTTTAAAACAAAAACTAGTTTTGCTCAAGCTTTTTGATTTTTATTAGGACAAAAAAATTGTTTGCTTAATATTCTTTAGACCCCTTCACGTATTTTTTTTTGCTTTTCGGCCGGCATGAGTGCTGTTTTTTCTGCTCTAAGTACCACAAATAGTTCATCATTATTGTTTTTTCCTTATTTTAATTTATATGGCTTTGGGGCTTAGATATTTTTTTCTTCTTCAAAACCTTACTCAATAGTTCTTTTTTATAGGTTTGCTCTTGACCGCCAAATCACGTGATAGAAAGAGACGATGCAGTCGACGATGGAGCGCGCTTACCTAGAAGTAACCTATTCACCTTAAAGATTCCCAGGTTCATCAGGAAACACAGACTCCGGCAGGGAATTCCTCTCCTTAGCTAACGCACAATAAAGGTGTTCCCAAATCGTTTTGTGCGTATAAGAGGGATGCCCACCATGCATCGGAAACCCCATTTTCAATCATACGAGTATCATTCGTCACAAAACCTACAAAAACCAAATCATCATCATCTACCTAGCCTTTTCCCAACTGCATTGGGGTCAGCTTCCAGTCAAGCCGGATTTAGCTGAATACCAATATTTTACGAGGAGCGGCTGCCTACCAGACCTCCACAACCCATTAACCGAAGTAACACGGTACTTCATGGCAAGACTGGAGTCAGATTTGCTGGCTTCTTCTGACTATCCGTAACGACTGCCAAAGATCTACAAATGACAGCCGGGACCAACGGCTTAACGTGCTTTCCGAGGCACGAAGGAAACTCGGTAACTTGAAAATCGACCCGTGCGGCTGTTATTGTCTAGCCACTAGCTCCTTACCCAAAACCAAATAGTAAAAAAAAATAACTTTGTGGTTATATAAAACGTGGCAGTGGTGGTTTGTAAGAGATGTTCTATGTGGTATTATAATAATAATAATAATAATAAATGTCTGCCTCTCAGAATGGATGTAGGAACGGGTCCCGCGGCACTAAGGAGCTACTCCTCATCGACATGGTCATAAGCCAACAGGTTCGTCGATCCCGCAAGGATTTGTCAACATGCTGGATAGACTACAAGAAGGCTTACGACTCTGTTCCTCATACATGGCTCATGAGGGTGCTGGAGTTGTATAAAATAGATGCAACTCTTCGCACCTTCCTTGGGTCATGTACGGGGCAATGGAAAACGGTCCTTCGCTATCCGGGATGTCGACCAAGCCGGGGGGACGATGAGCCTATATGGATTAAACGGGGAATATTCCAGGGCGACAGTCTGAGTCCACTTTGATTCTGCTTAGCTCTGAATCCTCTCAGCACAATGCTGGAGGAATCAGGCTTGGGCTATCGGTTGAGAAGAGGTGGTCAGGTTTTATCTCACCTTCTTTACATGGATGATCTGAAACTCTTTGCCTCCAACAAGTTGCAACTAATGGAACTACTGAAGGTAACTGAAACTTTCAGTAGTACCATCAGGATGGAATTTGGTGTGGACAAATGTGCAGTCATGCATGTAAAGCGAGGGGAGATTGTGGAATCTGTGGGGATTCAACTCTCGGATTCCATACACCTTAGATCCCTCTCCTCGACCGAAACCTATAAGTATTTGGGTATGTCGGAAGCGTTAGGCATTAACGTCGCTGACATGAAGCAATCATTGAAGGAGCGCTTCTTTGGCCGCCTGAAGAAGGTTTTAAACAGCCTTCTGTCAGGTGGAAATAAGGTGCGCGCCTTCAATGGTTGGGTCATGCCGGTCTTGATGTACGCTTTTGGCATACTCAAATGGACTCAGACTGAGCTAGACACTCTGGATAGGCGAGTTCGTACATTGCTGACCGCAAATCGGATGCATCACCCACGATCGTCGGTGATAAGACTGTACATCCCGCGGAAGTGTGGAGGTCGTGGCTTTTCAAACGCCAAAACTCTGCACAACCGCGAGGTGTGCAGCCTCAGAGAGTATTTTCTCAAAACCGACGTGGGTATGCACCGAGATGTGGTAGCAATGGACGTGGGCCTAACCCCGTTGTCCATGGCTAAAGAGAACTGGCACAAACCTGTAGTACTAACTACTGATGACCGCAAGGAAGTATGGAAAAGCAAGGAGCTCCACGGGCGCTTTTATCGGGCTCTCCATGAGCCTGATGTAGATTTCTTAGCGTCCGTGGCCTGGTTACGGTTCAGTAACCTCTTTGGGGAAACTGAAGGTTTTGTCTGTGCGATTATGGACGAAGTTATCCTGACGAATAATTACCGGAGACATATAATTAAGGACGGGACGGTTGACGTGTGTCGGGCATGCCATCTTCCGGGAGAGTCCATTAGACATATTATCTCTGGTTGTTCTCGTCTGGCTAACGGCTAGTATTTGCACAGGCATAACCAAGTAGCCAGGATTATTCATCAGCAACTTGCTCTGAAATACAAACTTGTGGAATCAGAGGTACCGTATTACAAGTATGTGCCCGACCCAGTTCTCGAAAATGACCATGTCACGCTGTACTGGGATCGGTCTATCATCACTGACCGGACTATTGTAGCCAATAAGCCGGATATAGTGGTGATAGACCGATTAGCGCGCCGCACAATGATAGTCGATGCCACCATCCCGCATGACGAGAACCTCGTGAAAGCCGAGAAAGAGAAACAGATTAAATATCTCGACTTGGCACACGAGGTTGTCGACATGTGGAATGTGGACTCGGCTGTCATTGTGCCGATTGTTGTGACCGCCAATGGCCTGATGGCCAAAAGCTTCGACGACCACCTGTCGAAGCTGTCATTGCGCGGTTGGATCAAGGGCCTGATACAGAAGGCAGTACTCCTGGATACGGCTCGTATCGTGAGGAGGTTCCTATCTCTGGAGCCCGGACCGGTGGACCGGTAGCTTGGACCCTGCTCCCGCTAACGGTGGCATTCTATTTTTTATATTTTTAAATGTTTTTTTTTTTATTATTTTTGTAAGAAATATTTAAAAATATATTTAATATGTATTTAAAAAGTAAATAAAGAAATAATAATAATAATAATATCCCACAACTTTTACACGTCATCTAGTCCCAAGCTAAGCAGAGCTTGTATTATGGGTACTAGACAACTGATAAACATACTTATATATTTCTAAATACATACATATTATAGATAAATTACACCCAGACACAGAACAAATGATCGTGCTCATCACACAAACATTTGTCCTGGGTGGGAATCGAACCCACGACCTCTGGCATAGCAGTCAGGGTCACTAACCACTAGACCAACAGGCCAGTCATAATATGCCAGATATAATTACTTTTGCACCTCATAAATAGTTAATTGATGAGGTGCAAAAGTAATTTATCAGTAGTATAGTATAGTATACAGGGTGTGGCGTAAATAGTGGTCCACCGTTAAGGATTCGATTTACCGGATAATTTACTATAACCTACTAAAATTTTAACCATTTTTACCCGTGGGTTCCGGCGATATAATTTTTTTTTCCATTTTGAATAAAATTTCTACATTTTGTTATAAAATTGGTTGTATTAAAAAAAGAAACATCTTTTTCTTGTTCTGATTTCTGTTAATAACTGCTGAATACTAGAGCTATCGTAAATAATTGTCCTTTTTTAAGTATATTTCGAGAATTTGAAGCAAAAGCAATTCTTCTCCATTATTAATCCAAATTTTTTACATTATCTGCAAGTTTGAGAGCGATTTCTGTAAAAAAAATGTACTATACTCTCAGTGCCCATGAGTTATAAAATATGCCTACTAAATACCGATTCTAAAAAGGTATCATAATAGCAGATCCTATTGTTTAACAGAAAGATATTCAATTTTAATCTAAGAAAGGAAGATTTTCATTAAAATAAATTTTAAGTTCTAGTTACGTTATTATTTACAATTTTCATAAAAAAATACTACACTGCAATGCCAATAACATTTTTTCACTATTGTTGCAAAGTGATACAATGCACCCGACCTATTTGGCCACAGCAAAAAAAAACAATTCATACTTGTCATCATTTATTGAAATCTTAAACATGGTTAAACAATATTAATTCATGAATCCCCGACCGGTTCTATGAGACCGCGGTGTTATTGTTGTACTATTGTGTCTCGTTTTGTGGGTATGTGATAGGTTAAAATTACACAAAATATTCAAAATAGCCCCTATTCGCAGCGATACACGCTCTGCAACGTCGAATAAATGAACGTTTAATCCTTCTAGCATACCCGCTTGCGCTGATTTCTCTAGCTGCTGTCTGAATTCTAGTCCTCAATTGCTCAATACTTGTTACTTGTTCTTTATAAACTTGTTCCTTTAGGCAACCCCAATAAGAAATCCAGAGGATTTAGGTCTGGCGAGCGCGGTGGCCACAATATTGGACCTAAGCGCCCTATCCACCTATTTGGATACACGATATTCAAGTGCTGCACGAGCATAGTGAGCGGGACAGCCATCGTTTTGCAGCCACATGTCTTCTTGGACTTCAGGAGCGACATTTTTCAAAAGCGACGGCAAGTCGTTTCGCAAAAAACTCAAATACCTCTCCGCATTTAAATTGAGAACAAGTTACAAGTATTGAGCAATTGAGGACTAGAATCTAGACAGCAGCTAGAGAAATCAGCGCGAGCGGGTATGCTAGAAGGATTAAACGTTCATTCATTCGACGTTTCAGAGCGTGTATCGCTGCGAATGGGGGCCATTTTGAATATTTTGTGTAATTTTAATATTGCTTAACCATGTTTAAGATTTCAATAAATGATGACAAGTATGAATTGTTTTATTTTGCTTTGGCCAAATAGGTTGAGTGCATTGTATTACTTTGCAACAATAGTGAAAAAATGTTATTGGCATTGCAGTGTAGTATTTTTTTATGAAAATCGTAAATAATAACGTAACTAGAACTTAAAATTTATTTTAATGAAAATCTTCCTTTCTTAGATTAAAATTGAATATCTTTCTGTTAAACAATAGGATCTGCTATTATGATACCTTTTTAGAATCGGTATTTAGTAGGCATATTTTATAACTCATGGGCACTGAGAGTATAGTACATTTTTTTTACAGAAATCGCTCTCAAACTTGCAGATAATGTAAAAAATTTGGATTAATAATGGAGAAGAATTGCTTTTGCTTCAAATTCTCGAAATATACTTAAAAAAGGACAATTATTTACGATAGCTCTAGTATTCAGCAGTTATTAACAGAAATCAGAACAAGAAAAAGATGTTTCTTTTTTTTAATACAACCAATTTTATAACAAAATGTAGAAATTTTATTCAAAATGGAAAAAAAAATTATATCGCCGGAACCCATGGGTAAAAATGGTTAAAATTTTAGTAGGTTATAGTAAAGTATCTGGTAAATCGAATCCTTAACGGTGGACCACTATTTACGCCACACCCTGTATATAGATATTAGCAGATAGTAAAAATCTATTATGGTTAAACTAACTAACATTATTGCAATACTATTTTAATTGTTTATTTGTTCTGAACTAGTGCTTGACCGCGATCCCACCTGATGGTAATGGCACTAGTTTATTAAGAGCCTATTCACTCTAGCCTTGAAGACACCTACATTATATCAAACGGGAAGACCGCAGCAGGTAAATTGGTCCAGACCTTCGATGTAGGTACGCGGTTTATGTCAGGAGATGAGAGTAGTTCAGGAGGTGAGCTAGACAATAAGCTTTTAAAGTATTTATTAATTAAAAACAAGTACTAAGCTACACTTTTTATTAAAACCATGAATATAATTTAATTCAAAAGATTGTTTCTGCCTGGCATTATGTTAAAATAGATATAAAGAAATATTGTCGGTATATTTATTCACGATTTCTATAATAATAAGCCTCAAAAAGGTCTGTGACATCTCCTGAGAAATATAAAAGCATAAATAATATAATAATAATAAATTATTTATTTCATAATAATCTTGCGATTACATCCATATTTGTTAGTACAATTGGGAGCTTACAAACTAGTGTTAGTAACAAATTCTTTACTTATAAATCATCATCATCTGCTTAGCCTTTTCCCAGCTATATTGGGGTCGGCTTCCAGTCAAGCCGGATTTAGCTGAATACCAGTATTTTACGAGGAGCGGCTGCCTACCAGACCTCCACAACCCATTAACTGGGGTAACACGGTACTTCATGACAAGACTGGAATCAGATTTACTGGCTTCTGACTATCCGTAACGACTGTCAAAGATCTACAAATGACAGCCGGGACCAACGGCTTAACGTGCTTTCCGAGGCACGGAGGGAACTCGTTATGTTAAGATGGTCACCCATCCACAGACCAACCTAGGCAAATTCTTTACTTATAAATATGATATATAAAATCTAGAAGCCTTTCTATGATGGAGACTATGACAACGGTCTTAAATTATTAAAAGTTATATCATAATAACAACATTGTTTATTTATTATTACTATTATATTATTATACTTAGCCTATGCTGTCCCACTGCTGGGCAAAGGCCTCCCTCCATTCCTTCCATCGCTTCCAGCTTTGAGCCACCTCTTGCTAATTCTCAAGGAAGACATCCAAGTCATCCCGCATGTTTTATTTATTTTATTTGGCTCTCCAACGATGAATACACTACTACATGTAAAGGACCTATGTAGGAATTATGTACGTAAATACTTGAAATCCTTACTTATTTATTGACAGGAAACTGAAGCAAAAATCTTCGTTAAATAGAGAGAATACCCACAAAACGAGACACAATAGTAAAACAATAACATCGCGGTCTCATAGGACCGGTTGGGGATTCATGAAATAGTAATATGTGACTATAGCTCGTGCTCCATAGTCGGCCACATCATCGCTTACCATCAGGTGAGATAATGGTCAAACGCGAGTCTATCAATAATAATAAAAAAAACTTGACATTGTATAGGTAACCAATTCCATAATTCTTTTTAGTATTTTTTTTACCGCGTTTTGTTACTCAGGCTGACTGGATACCTGTCTAACTGGAATGTGCCACAATAACGTAATCTAACTACAATTTACAAGAGGAAAGATTTGATTTTTTGTTTGTTTGTTTGTACCTACCGTCTATTTTTTATACCCTGAGACTAAAATGACATTACAGCACAAAAGAACTGGCATCATTCCTATTGTAAGTTTGACATTACCGGTGTCAATTTAGTCTCAGGGTATAAAAAACAGACGATTTAAACTATGATTTAACACAAAATCAAAAATTCAAAAATTAATAAAAATTCTGGTAAAAATTCTTTCACCATTAGAAAGCTATATCATCTCTAAACTACATAGCCTATAACTATTTTGTTTAAAAAAAAATTGAGTTCTTTTTTTTACCCAAGGTATCAAAATGTCACTATTTCTTTGAAATATAATTTAATATAAGGCAGAACAACGTTTTCCAAGTCAGCAGTATCTTGTTGTTGTGTATGTTTTTTTAGTATCTTGTAAAGTGAAACTCAAAGTCAGTATATTTTATCCATGGTGTTCGTTTGTGCGTCTATGTTTGACCCACCCTGACACCCTGTATGGCAGTTTCCCCTCGAACCCTGTGCGAACGCGATTTATTCGCATGCTAAAATAGGAGAAAATAATGGGAAACAAATAGTATTTTTAAAATAAAATATCGTTAAAAAAAACTTTTTTTTCTTTTAATAAATTATTTATGAAGTCAGTTAGTTTTTTATTGTTTTTAACGTCGTTCACTGCACCCGTTTTTGCGAATAATTCTTGAACGCCGTTCGCACGCCGTTTGCACGTGGTTCAACGAGTTAAGATAATTATGCAAAACTCCAACATAAATCATCATCATCATCTGCCTAGCCTTTTCCCAACTACGTTGAGGTCGGCTTCCAGTCAAGCCGTTTAGCTGAATACCAGTATTTTATAAAACGCCAACATAAATATGTCTTAACAATTATATTCACCAAGATCAATAAAGTCTTGTTTAGCCTAAATTTAGTTATTGACACAATCATAAAGCGCTAATTCTATTACGGAAACGGACGTAGATAGGGTGTGTAGTCCGCAGAACTACGTCAGTTGTGAAAGTGAGGTCCTCAGGTCTGGTGACGGGTTCCAGCTTGAACCTTCGTAGGAGACTGGACATCATAGTTTTCAGCTCCATCAGGGCAAACTTTTGACCTGAAAAATAATGAATTGGAAATGTAATATTATGATTTCGACCTGGGATCTGGGGCCATGGATATTGGACTGGATTTCGAAAGGGGAGCTCGTGACCCCAGAACGAAAGCAAAGTAAGAATGGGGTGAGGTTAAATCAGTAAAAGTCTGGCACACCCTCCCGCTGCACCCAAGAGCGGGAAAAGGCATTCTGATGATTCCTCACTTGACAAAAAAATGGTGTTGACAAATTTTAAGAGTTTGGAAACAATTTAAATCTAAACTCCGTAACTTTTTAATTGAGAAGGCTTACTACACGATCCAGGATTTCTTAAATAATTGAATAATATTGTGATTTTTTCTTTTGACATTTAATTTTTTATTTTTACATTTAAAATTAAATTAAATTTATAATCTTGACTAATTGTAAGTATAAAAAAAAAATGTTTGTAAGTATAATTATGTTAATTTATTATTTGTATTATTGTTGTGCCTATTTGGCAGGACATACTGGCACTGTATTATTAATTCTAAACATCTGTATGTAACCTATGCCCACAATAAAATCATTCTGATTCTTTATAGCCCATTCGTTTCTGTCCTGGCTATGGAATAGCAAGACATAGTTCCAACCCTACTTATTTTTGTGATGTAACTACAAAATGGTTTTTAGAGTTTTCCATTCCTTGTGCTACATGGAATTGTTTCTTGACAGTGAAACTCACAATGTTAGTTTTATTTATATAATTATTTTTGGTTAGATTAAGGTACCTGTAAACATTTGTTAATTTAACATAGAGAGAACATGAACAGTAAAAAAACGTAATTAAAACTACAAATAATTAATGCAGTAGTAATTATTTCCAACACTGTCAGTGTGTATTAAATGTGTGTGCTAAATAAAACATGACTTTTCTTTTCTTTTTTTTCTTGCTTATGTCAACAAGAAGTTCCTTATAGGTTTTGATATAAATACTAGTGAGCGTCAGAATATACGCCATAAATGGGGCATAAATGGCCATATCTTTAGATTGCGTTGATTTAGAAGTTTACAGAATTTTAATTTCTCTCTCTCTATCTATTCTGCTCACTCTTTATTTGTTTGACTCTTGTTCAGGAATGCGTAGAGAATGATACGCATTTCTGAGAAATTCCATCTTGGCAGACTGGCAACAAAATAATCCTCTAAAGGTTCTGTTTATGCCGACTAAAAAAAGTTCTAAAAAGGCTCTACTAACCAATACAGTTCCTGGGCCCAGCACTAAACGGTATGTAAGCATACGGATGACGTGAAATACAGTTCTCTGGCAGAAACCTCTCAGGAATGAACTTCTCAGGATCTGGGAAGATGTCTGGGTTGCGATGTATGTCAAACACGTTGAAGTTGACCATCGTATTGTATGGCACTATGTGGTCACCTGTAAATAACAAAATAATGTTATTTTTGAAATAATAATAATGCTCTCGACCGAATTTCGATGACGGAGGCCAATCTCAGCAGAGGTAAGCCAAGTACACACGGTGGCGGAGATTGGGTAGCAGGTCATAAATGTGTGCGTAAAGGCTACCGCGTGAAACACAACAGGTATTATCGTTGTGTGCTACAAAGTAACTCGTCGTTTTTACACTCACACTCTTGCAAAAAGCAATTAGTAGCCGTACACAACTATGAAAGTACCTACAGCATAAATTGGCTACTGCTGTTATCGGCCCCATGGCGCAATGCGTATGATACGTGACTGACGAGTAAGAGGTCCTAAGTTCGATTCCAATCGTCTGGTGTAACAGAAAGTTTGCTTGTTTTTATTTTCTATTTGACCCTTTTTTTTTAATAGTAATGTTATAGTTACTCTCATAATAATTAAAATATTTTGAAAATATTGTGACAAAGAAAACTGCGATAACGATCCAACTATGTTTATTACAACTTATTAATTACATACATTAAACGGAATGGTCACAATTAACGAATCTGTTCATGATTATCCTTAATACAATATATAAAGTGAAAATATTCTAAGTCAGACAAGGATGGACGTCACTTTTTTTTAAGTTTTTTATTAGTGACATAAATCAACATGTTATCAAGAATGAATTATGATAGATATCGCAACTCTTGATCTCAATAACAATAACATCATGTCACATAATACAACAACAGTATAATTACCTACAGCTTACTTCTTAGTCTTTTTTTTTACTTATCAAAGTTATCAATCAACATGTTTTAAAAAATGAACTATGATAGGTATCGTAACTCTTGATGTCCAAGTAACCTTGACTGGTATTGCGACCCCCTACCTCCACTAACTCACCGGGACCCATCGATGACATCCAGCCCCAATAACCTAACGTAATGCGACCACTAGACCTGCATGGGAGAATATTTTTGTGATGGTAACGTTCTCCATTTTTTCTCCATAATATTTTACGCCCATCCTTATCTGACTTAAAACACTTTTCATCACTAAATATAACTATGTTATTGCACCAATCAAAATCTATAAATTTTCTTGCAAACCGCATCCTTTCTTCCTTATGCAACGCCGTCAGTAAAATTTTTTTCGCGGGCTTGCGACATGTTTGGTGTTCGTAAGTGGCGTCGAACAATTGTCATAGACACGTCGTGCACAATTGCAGTGTTTCTTGTTGTAGCAAAGCCGTCAGCGCTATACGTAGCAACAATATTTCGATGCAGTGGGTTGGCATCCGTATATGCAATTGCTTTTGGACCCGGACGTTTGGCATCGATTGTCCCTTTAGCTGCATATCTATGCACCCAAAACTGCACAGTTTTCCTCTGTAAACAATCACAAAATTACGTTAAAACCTAACAAATATCAACAATGTTAAATTATTTTGCATTACCTATATTAAGTTTGGATTTGTTACTTACCGGTAGCATTAATCTCCTCGAAATTTCACTTATGGATACATTTTGTTTATGTAATACTATTATCTCAGCCCTCAAAAGTGTAGACAAAATAATGAGACATGTTGTTTATTATTTGTAAAAAGTATCACTTTCCACAACGATTAATTATTTTTTGTCTCGGAGTAAGTTGTAGAACACACGATCGTGATAGGCAAAAGCGTTATGCCAGGTTAACTTATTATCCGACTCATTTCTTAGTAAATAACTAATAAAGTGGGTAGATGATAATATTCATACACTTAGTTTTTAATTACTCAGATACCCGCGAAACGAGACACGATAGTATAACAATAACAGCGCGATCTCATAGGACCGGTTGGGGATTCAAACGCTAAAGCAAATATTCTAAGTTTTAGTTTTATTAATTCATGAATCCCCGACCGGTCTCATAGGGCCGCGCTGTCATTGTCTTACTATTGTGTCTCGTTTTGCGGGTATGTGATAGGTTAAACTTTGTTATCATTATACTACAATAAAGTAGAAAAAAAATGTTTTGTCAATGGCAAGGATCGAACTCGATACACCTTTAACGGCAAGCAAGCACTTAATAATCAGTGCTAAATTACCATCTAATGAATGAAGCGAATTAGTTTATTTGATTCGTAGCAAACATATATACAAATATGTGTGTGTGTATATCGAGTAGTAAACGAGTTTTATTTTGTTTACGAGTTGAGCTGGAGACATAATATTACTTGAATAGGTGAATTGGTTGGTGGTATGGTTTTACTTTATTAACCATTAACCACCCCGCAAATATACACTTCTGAGATATCAAAGAATTTACAAAAACATGTGCAGTTCTGTTAAATAAAGTAGAATGCCTATTTATGTTATATTAATTTGTAGATAAAATACTTATTTAAATATGTGTATATAAATTTGCTCTGAATACTCTTCAACTTTCTAGATATTTAACAAAATGTGCATGTGGTTCCTTTTAACGTTTAGAAAATGATAGGTTTTCTTTTATATGAAAAAGAACCACAACCCAGGGATTTACTCCTAAAAATTAAACTATGTATTGACAATATCGTAATAAAGTTATAATTAACCAAAAATATAAAATAATACATACAGAGAGCGTTTATTCAACGTTATCATCAAATCGACCGTGTCTAGTCAACCTATATCGTCTTCTATTGCATCATCACAAATGAGACCGTTATAAAAACTCTGTGCAACTTGTGGAATAAGATGCAATATGGACTGAATATCGGCTTATAGTTTTGCTGGTGATACTGGCTTTCCAAAAAGCCACAGTGGAACTAAATGTTCCGACAATATTACAGCTGGTCTGCCACGAACAGGTCTCAGTCATTGGATAGGTAACTATGTCCGGGTATCAATACTTGTGGTTCCATTTTACAAAAAGAAACTAGCAATTATTATAAATTTAATTTACGCGTAACGATTCAACAGACCTTGGTTCCATTAAGTGTATTAAAAATAATTGTTAAAAATAGAAATGTGTGTAATGTATAATGGTACCATGTATGTGTGGATCTGTTTTGTATAGAAGGACCTGGTAATAATATCGTTTATTTGTTTGAACAGTCGTGTTCCATTGTACTGTGATTCGGTTTTGCATGTTATGTAGTGTTTGTTTTTGCTGTTGGTTCTATTCTGCTTTTATTATACCTAGTTTCCAAGGGAAAAATCATGTGGTTCTTTTTTGTATAAGAATTTAGACCACTTTTAAATTAGTCTGCTTCAAAAAAAATGAAAAACGAAATTTGTCGTGTGGTTCCATTTTGCATAAATACGGATAAGTGTAAGTGTTTGATGTTATTTTAAATAACTATAATAATTTCATAAGTGAATGTTTGCGAAAATAAAAAAAAAGTTGACAATGAAAGTATTGTCAACTAACAATAATTATAATAATAACGTATCTATTATTATATTACGTAAATAATATATATTATGTATTATATATATATTATAAAATTATTTATATTACAAGTTATATACAAAAATTTCGTTAGTTAATTTCGTAAATATACATAGTTTATATGTATAAAATTACAAAATTATATTTATCAGACGATAGGAATCGAACTTGGGACCTCTTACTCGTCAGACATGTATCATATGCATTGCGCCACGACGCCGTTAACAACAGGGGCCAATTTCGTCTTTTGGAGATGAATAAAATACTTCTTCGATAGAATTTAGGCGTATAATCATGAGAATATAGTTTTTACAAAATTGCGTGTGCGTTTCGTTTACCGGTATAATGGCGGAATGACAGTGGCGGCGCGCGCGTAAGAAAACGGAACTAAGCCCCGCACTTCCCCTCTGGGCCGTCCAATCGTAGCGGCTTGCTGGGATGACGATGCGCAGACGAGTTAATTTGTAGCACACAACGATAATACCTGTTGTGTTTCACGCGCTTGCGTTTGACACACACATTTATCACATTAGTGTGGGGGTGCTACGCGAATTAAGTAAGAGAGTGTACGCATGAGTTATTACAGTGCACAAGTGTGCGCAAACACAGGTGAACTCTCTATTCCTTTACTCTTATAGTCCGTTGGGACGGCAGTCCGATACGAACGGAGAGAGATCAAGCACAGAACCAACGGCTTTACCTACGTGATTTCCGAGGCACGGGGGTATCACATCACCAACTTCCTGACTTCGGGCAGCTAAAGTGTAAATTCTTAGAAAAAACCCAATAGCACATTTTGCCTGACCCGGGAATCGAACCCAGGTTTCCTTTTTTTATATTATACATATAAACTAGAGCTTGATTGCGATCCCACCTGATGGTAAGCAGTGATGCAATCTTAGATGGTGAGGCACACTAGTTTATTATGAGCCTATTCACTCTAACCTTGAAGACACCCAAATTATAATTGGACGGGAAGACCGCAGTAGGCAAATTATTCCAGTCCTTCGATGTACGCGGTATAAACGACGAAGCGAAGCGCTTAGTCCGGACCGTAGAGGTTTCAACAACAATTTGTCCGATGGTAAAAAGGGGATCGAGGAATCAATTCGTGTAATTCCCGCGCACACTCTCCGAAATGCATCCTGTAGAGAGAGTGCGTAGAGTGTGTGTGTGTGTGTGTGTGTGTGTGTTCAGCAGTCGCGCTTACAACTATGAGACCAACGAAGCAGTTTTTTTTTTAAATAGTCAAGGTTAAGATTAACCCATATTATTTGATCTTTGGTATTCTAACATCAAACAAGTTTCTCAATGTCAAAATAAAAGGATTAAAAAGATTAAGAAATCTAGAATCAAACGAGTTTTCAAATATTAAAAAACAAGAATTTCACAGTTAAAAAACTTGGTTAGTTAATAAATTTTAGTTAACCTCTTCCTGATCTCAAATACTAGTTTTTGTAATAAATAATAATATTTTGATGGTTTAACGATTGAGTGCTAGGCAACGTGCTACCGACCGGTTTGATTCCTGCTCGGAACAAATCTTTGTATTAACCTACCGATAGTTGTTCTAGGTCTGGGTGCTACCGGTTCGATTTCGGCACGGATCAAATATTTATATGAACTACGGTATTCCCAGATCCCAGTACCAGCAGATCGTCGCTAACTGTCGTATTCTTGGAAACACCCGAATTAAAACATATAATTCTACTATATTATGCATGAAGAAAAAGCACTTAACCACTCTGTATATATTACATATCGTCTTCCGACGCTCGGGGAATACGACCGTTGCCGAACAGTGACGAAGATTTCTATGCGCATTATCACTTTAAACAGATAATATAATATGTTCCACAACTATTCACACAACGCCATCTATTCCCAAGCTAAGCAGAGCTTGTTTTATGGGTACTAGACAACTGATAAACATACTTATATTTCTAAATACATACATATTATGGATAAATTACACCCAGACACAGAACAAATGAACGTGCTCATCACACAAACATTTGTCCTGGGTGGGAATCGAAACCACGACCTACGGCATTGCAGTCAGGGCCACTAACCACTAGACCAACACGCCAGTCGAATTTGGGAGACCTGTACGGATAGTTGTTCTAGGTCTGGGTGTCCTGTTTATATGATTTTATGAAAGCATCCGCGAATGGGCGATACAGGACTTATTGTTAGAGTACATAGTATATGTATTAAGTAAAACCATCTTTATTTATTGTTAATAGGTTTGCGCTTGACCGTTTTCTCACCTGATGGAAAGCGACGCCGACGATGCGGTCGACAATGCAGCGCGCTTACCTAGAAGTAATCTATTCGCTCTTGACTTAAAGATTACTAGGTTGTAGACATCAGAAAACACAGACTCGTCGTTTTCCATCAGGGGAGATGGCGGTCAAGCGCAAACCTATCAAAGGTAAAAACAAAAACCGGGCAAGTGCGAGTCGGACTCGCGCACTGAGGGTTTCGTACCAACCTACCTATAAAAACAGTTTAATTCTCGAATCGAGTCTTGAAGACTTTTCAAATTTTTTTTCTTGTGACGTAACTAAAAATTTTCAGTTTTCAGACTTTTCCCGATATTAGTGCTATAATACCTTGCTTCGTGCCAAATTTCAAGATTCTAGGTCAACGGGAAGCACCCTATGAGTTTTGATTCCTTTGACAGTGTCGAAATGTACGTTTTTTGCAACATAAACGGGCGTATCTTTTTTTCCCGTCAACTTACAAGTTTGATTTTTGCACAACTTCAAGGGACCGCGGATTTCAATATATGGTTTTAATTTCAACTTGATACCTTCACGCGTTCCTGAGAAAAAGGGTCTTGACAGACGGACGGACAGACGGACAACAAAGTGATCCTATAAGGGTTCCGTTTTTTCCTTTTGAGGTACGGAACCCTAAAAATCAGGAAACAAAGATTCTAGCAGGGTATTTCACTCCTTAGTTGTACGCATAATGTACGAGTATGTGTTTCCAAAACGTGTTGCGCGTACCATCTAATTTTAGAATAAAATTAACTTATAAAACAAAAGATAAATTAAAACTTACCAATTTGGACATCCTCCTTGATGTACCTAGAGATGAAAGGCACGCTGGGGTACATGCGAAGCGACTCCTTGATGCAGCATTCCAGGTACTTCATCTTACTCAGGTCCTCGATGGTAAGCGCTCTTTGACTGTCGCCGAAGATACTTTTCATCTCTTCCGATATTTTATCCTGAAATGTATAAATTTTAGTGCTTCTGAGTTAATATAATTTGCTTTGTAGTCTAATTTACTTACTTTTATTAATCTAGATTTTTTACCGCTCAGAAATGTGTAAAACTAAGACATTAAGCCCGCTTGTGTACTTTTGTATTGCATGAAGTTTAAATCTATTTAATATTATAAAGCTGAAGAGTTTGTTAGTTTGAACACGCTAATCTCAGGAATTACAGGTCCAATTTGATAAATTATTTCAGTGTTAGATAGCCCATTTATCGAGGAAGGCTATAGGCTAATAATCATCACGCTAAGACTAAACTAACTCTACAAGCGGGCGAAGCCGCTGGCAGAAGCTAGTAAATAAATAAATAAGAAAACGAAAAAGATAAATGAGCAAAAACAAATTTACCTAAATAAATTATTTAAGTAAATTTGTAATAAAACAAAGATAAATAAAGGGTAAGAAATAAGAATTAAAAAGATACGACAGCATTTAAATCATACAAAATGTCAAGAATCAAAATTATTTATAAAAACAAGGTAACAACTAAATATAAAATAAAAACAAGATTTATAATTAAATCCAAATTCAATGACAAAATGATTATCAAAAACAAAAAAGATTTTTTTTTTCTCAAATGAACAAACAAAGGAGGCGCTCAAGAACCGCTTGAGTTTAATAGTACGTAATTACGGGGAGATATTGTTTTTTTTTTTCAATGTTAAAAATAAAACATTTGATTATTAAGGTGAAAATCATCTAAGTAATGACTTCTCCCACTCTGGGCGAAACGGACGTGCGTGTTAGACTTTTATTGACTAAAACCCTCCCCTATTCCTTCTTTACCTTCGTTACTGAGCCCAAGGGTTTTCTTTTTCTCATAATCCCATAAGACTATTATATCCCATAAGAATTCAGACAATATTGTCATTTCCTAAGTCTGATCTAGCAAAACAACTTTGTGGCTTGGCAGTAATCCTGAATCCATAATTTTTATGGTCTTATTCCTTTTATATTTTTTTGTTTAGTATATAAGTAATGTTAAGGATTAATATTGTGTAAGGTACAATGGGGTTGACGTAGCCTTGTGGATGAAAACCCCAAAACTATAAATAAAGCTAATAAAAAAAAGACCCAGGATGACAGACGGGCCAGGTAGCCCATCGTCTTCAACGCTGGTAGTCCCCTATGTTTAATACACACATCAAAAGTGTCTAGGGATCAAGCATTTTTATGCGGATTTCTTGAGATTGAGATGTGGTTTTGTAATAAATTTATGATTTTATAAATTTATATGGATCCTTTTTGGTGCATTTCATAATTTGAATCAGGAACTGTGAATCAAATTCGAGTAAAAGATGAAAATCAGCTGTCAATATTTTCCCTATAAAAACATACAACGCATTGAAGACATTATTAGTGCTACTGTTTCCCTACTACTGATTAAAACCAACGTTATTATGGAGCGGCGACGTCATTTAAGCAGGGAAGAAATGCTCAGAGCCGTGGGAATGATAGAAGCTGGTTCCCGGCAACGTACTGTGGCTTTAGCTCTGAATACAAGTCAGAGTGTTATCAGTCGACTTTGGACACGTTACCGAAGCACTGGTACCGTGGCTGAGCGCCATGGAGGACGGTATCGCTGCACCACACGGAGACAAGACCGATACATTCAAATCTTAACTCGAAGAGCTCCAACAATAACCGCCATGATGTTAGCCGTGAGGCTTCATCACTCTTCAGGGAACTTAATTAGCGACCAAACAGTCAGAAACCGCTTGCATGAAGTGAACCTTCATTCCCGAAGACCGCTACGGGTACCACCTATAGCAATGCACAATCGTAGGATTCGATATCAATGGGCTCTTGAACACAGAAATTGGGCAGAAGAACAATGGCGTTTCGTGTGCTTTTCTGATGAGTCTCGTTTTGGTATGAGACCGGATACAAGACGTATACGAAACTGGAGAACCCCTGGACGCCAACAGCGATTAAAATCCTGCCAGGAAGCCCATCCTTATAGTGGTGGAACCATCATGGTATGGGCGGGTATTTGGATCGGCGGAAGAACTGAGTTGATTTGGATCAGAGGCAACCTCAACGCTCAAATTTATGCTGAGACGATTGTATCAGACGTCATCGTTCCTCTACAAGTGCAAATCGGTCCCTTATTTCAGTTAATGCATGATAATGCACGACCGCACACCGCAAGAGTTGTAAGACAGACTCTCGCCGCAGCTAACATCAATGTCCTGCCCTGGCCTGCTCAGTCGACAGACTTGAACCCGATTGAGCATGCATGGGATATGCTACAGAGAAGAGCTCTGCCGAATATGGAGGGTATCCAGTCGCAAGAAGACCTTTTTTTGTTGTTGCAACGAACATGGGCGGCCATTCCACAGCGTGATTTGGATGAACTCATTTTGAGTATGCCAAACCGATGTTCTTGTGTTGTTAGTGTTCGCGGTAGAAACACGGATTATTAATTGTTTAAGTTACCCAATAAAATTTTAAAGAAAACTGTTATTTCAGTCTTTTTTTCGAACTTTAATGTAAGTGGTTCAAATGTCAAAAATCCCTTTATTAGGAAAATGGCAAATTTCTTTATTAATGCAAAGGTGACTTGGTTTATCGTTACTGTGACAAACGAAAACACTTTATTTGATGAATCCTTAAAGAAAATTTTAATTAATATCAATCAGGAGAAAAGTTATTGCAAAAATATATGTTGATCCCTAGACACTTTTGATGTGTGTATATTATCCATTTATCCCCTATTCTTTAAGAAAACAGTCTTGCGCACAGCGCTACCGCAAGGTTGTTTTCTTAGAGAATAGCAGTCCAGTCCGGACGATTATCGGATGGCCGGGCGGCGAGCTACCCATTGCTCACCATACGCAAGCCTGAGCCTACGGTGGCTGGTAATCAGGGTAGGGATACTAGCGTCTAGCCGCGTGCGGCCATCTCCTTCGCTAGCACTACTGCTTTGCTGTAGGAGACGACTGCCTGCCATTCCTCGAATAAAATTCATTCCATTGAACAATCGAATGTTTGGTTGCCATGACTTTGACTCCCTTCAATGACTAATTTTTGTTTTGTTATAGCTATAATATGTAGGTATTTATAATTACCTGTATATCAGGTTCATTGGCAAGTCTCATTATCATAAAACAAAGTGCAGTTGCTGTGGTGTCGTGACCCTGGAATACAAACAAATATTTTTAGTTTTGTAATTATTTATTAAAATTTTGACTTATCCATATCTTTCCAACTTCGAATAACTAGTTTAATTAGGGGTATTTATAAAAAACAATGTTAAAGATCAATTGGTACATGTTTTTTTTTGGTTTTGTTAAAATTTATTTTAAGTTCATAAATTGTTATACAAAGATAATGTTTTGCAATCTGCAGTTGGATGCCAAGAAGGTAACCCTCTCAGGCCAGTCATTTTATATGTTTTTATTATCGGGCTTTTCAACCAATGTAAATTCAAAATTTTGTGTGGTATTTAGATGCTGGAACTTAGGAGGTGGAATAGAAACAGTTTTAAAAGATTTTTAAATTTCTCAGAGAGCAATTCAAATCCTGCCTGGCCTTAAACTTAACCACACGAAGTGTAAAATTTTCATTTCTGACAAAACTAACAAAAATTTTATGCAATTATACACAAAAATAAGTATACGCTATACTAGGCCCACGTGGTGGATTACTGCCCACTCCCTCTGCTAGAGAGGAGGCCAGAGTCCCAGCAGTGGGAACATTACAAGGCCGATAATGCTATATAAGCCTTAGCAGTATCCAAAATATGATCACTCAATTCAGTTTTTGGGGGATGAACTGCTTGCGTCCGTAGGATTTACTTGAATTCTGATCACCCTACACGTGTCCCCTGGGTAGTGCTAAACGAGCAGTAAATCCGGTGGTAGGCCATTGTATCGGCTGCCGGCTTAAAAGGTTACCACCCGCCAGACAAAGCCATTCCGCCAAACGATTCGTCGTGTTCCGGCATGATGTCTGGTGAAGCCGTACGGTGGAGGATGGGTCTGAGCAGTTGTGATGCGGTGTATACCGGATATGATGCACCAGTGTTGTTGTGTCGGATGTTTGGTCGTGGAGGGTAGCGGGATCCGAAGCACGGTTTTCCGCTGGCCGACCGCAGATAGTTGGGGGCCCAAGTAGTGTGCTAGCCACACACGAAAGGCTGCCCCGCCAGCTGCAAAAAATCCCAGGGTGGCCCCATCGTGCCGGCTGGCGACCGGATGGGAGGTCCCGATGGCGATCCCTGGGGGGGTTCGGGCGTCCCCGCAGTCTCCAGATCAAACCTCCATTGGCGCTGCATCTCTGGTTGTATTATTGGGTTAAGCATCGCATCACCTCGCTCAACTGCCACTTTCCACCACTCCTATTCACTCCAACCCATTATGAAAGGTACCAAAAAGAAAGGCAAGTATCGACAGCGGATGCACTACCTCCCATTTCAAGTGCATCTCTCGAATATTCGAGGGCTGCACTCAAATCTCCTTGCGGTCCATCACCATCTCGAGACTGTCAAGCCTCACTTGCTTTTCTTGACGGAGACGCAGATTAGATGTCCGTCAGATGCGGAGTACCTCAACTACCCGGGATACTCATTGGAGTATCACTTCATGCAGCGTGCCGGGGTCTGTGTGTACGTCCGCAATGACATCTGCTGCCAGCGTCTCCGTCACCTTGAAGACCCTGATTTATCTACCTTATGGATGATGGTGGACACTGGTATGGACAAAATTGTCTATGCCTGTGTCTACCGTTCGCATAGCGGTGATCAGGAGACAACTCGGCTATTTGACCACCTTGGTATAGCCGCCGATACGGCCCTGCATCGGCACCCTGATGCGCAGTTCGTTGCTCTGGGGGACTTTAACGCCTGTCATCAGGACTAGCTTTTCCCATACCAGAGGACTGACCACGCTGGGAGAGAGGCGCGAAACTTTGCAGTTTCGATGGGGCTCTCCCAGTTGGTAAAGCAAGCGACAAGGGTGCCTGACATCGCTGGTCATACTGCCAATTGTCTGGACCTTCTGCTGACAACCGATCCGGACAGATGTGTCGTAACAGTTTCCTCACCACTTGGAACTTCAGATCATTGTCTGGTGAAGTCTGTAACGTCCTTCTCGCCACCCGACTGCGACTCACGCGGGGAACGGCGAATATGGCGTTACAAATCAGCAGATTGGGATGAGATGCGGCACTTCTTTGCGTTCATCCTTGGCAGCAGGTCTGCTTCTCTTCGGAAAATCCGTCGAGCTGTGCGGAGGCAATTTCCGATGTAGTGCGTCAAGCTATGGAGTATTACATCCCATATAGTGACGTACCCGTCGAAAGCTCAGCTCGCCCATGGTTCAACGCCGATTGTGCTGAAGCTGAAAAGCGAAAGCACTCGGCATTTCTTGCCTGGGTGGATGCTCGTGACCGCAAAGCTCCGGACCTGAGCTCAAAGAAGAGAGCCTTCAACCATGCTGCCAAGTCCTATAAAAAGGCACTAAGGAAGGCCCGCTTCGATCGCATTTCCCACATTGGCCAGAAGCTCTCTGCACAACCGTCCGATAGCAGAGCGTTCTGGTCCCTTGCCAAGTCGGTCGAAGCGAACTTCTGTCGGCCCACATTGCCTCCGCTGGTTCGGCCAGATGGAACACTGGCTCACACGGCGAGAGAGAAAGCAGGTCTCTTTGCATCTCTCTTCGCCAACAATTCACGTCTTGACACTGGCAGTTCTACTCCACCGACTCTATCTCACTGCGGCACCTCGATGCCCGAGGTCTGTATAAGAAACAAAGAAGTTCTGAGAGCACTGTGTCGTCTAGACGTGAATAAAGCTAGTGGACCAGATGGTATTCCAGCGATTGTTCTCAAGGCATGTGCGCTCGAGTTGTCTCCTGTTCTGACACGCTTGTATCGCCTCTCATATAGGACTGGTATAGTGCCCAAGTCCTGGAAGCTTGCTAACGTGCAGCCCGTGCCCAAAAAGGGCAGTCGTGCCGATCCCACCAACTATCGGCCGATTTCGATAACCTCCATACTCTGCAAGATTATGGAGCGTGTGTTGAACTCGCGCCTCTTGACATACCTGGAAGGTAACGATCTCCTCAGTGACCGACAGTACGGGTTTCGCCGCAATCGGTCTACTGGGGACCTTCTAGTGTATGTCACTCACTTGTGGGGCGAGGCCCTCGAGAAGAATGGGGAAGGACTTGCAGTCTCCTTAGACGTCTCGAAGGCCTTCGACAGGGTATGGCACGCTTGCCTTTTAAGTAAGCTCCCAGCGTACGGCATCTCCCCTGGCCTGATTAACTGGATAAAAGACTTCCTGAGTGAACGGTCTCTCCGAGTTGTTGTCGACGGATGCTCTTCTGAAGAGCATCCGTCGCAGCCCATGATGACTAATGCCGGAGTTCCTCAGGGGTCTGTACTCTCTGCAACTCTCTTCCTGCTCCACATCAACGATCTGCTGATACCCGGTATCTATGGGTATGCAGATGATAGCACAGTTGTAGAGAGATACCTGCCAAGTACTCGGGCTAGTAAGGAGCTAATCCAGTCCGAAAGAGAGGCTATGGTAGAGCGTGCGAATGACTCACTTCAGGCAGTCTCCAAGTGGGGCGAAGCCAATCTGGTGGGATTCAACGCCGCCAAAACACAAGCGTGTCTGTTCACCGCTAAAAGGAGCCCGTTCACCTTGGCTCCTGCTTTCCGGGATGTATCCCTGGACTGCACCGATCGCCTTCAGCTCTTGGGAGTTGAAATTTCCTCCGACCTGAACTTTGGGCGGTTCATTGAGTCCAAAGCTAAAGTAGCTGCTAGGAAACTCGGCGTTCTTGCAAAGGTCCGGCAGTACTTCACACCGGGACAGCTTCTTATGTTATACAAAGCACAGGTGCGATCGTGTGTGGAGTACTGCAGCCACATATGGGCTGGAGCTGCAAAATGCCACCTGGCAACTTTGGACTCAGTGGAAAGGCGTGCGAAGAGGCTAATCGGAGATCCAGATCTAGTTAACTCCAACCTACAAAGCCTTGCGCACAGGCGTAGGGTAGCCAGCCTATCGGTATTCTACAGGATGCATTTCGGAGAGTGTGCGCAGGAATTACACGAATTGATTCCGCCATCCCGTTTTTTCCATCGGACAAGCCGTCGTACGGCGAATGTCCATCCTTTTGTTGTGGAAACCTCTACGGTCCGGACTAAGCGCTTCGCTTCGTCGTTTATACCGCGTACATCGAAGGACTGGAATAGTTTACCTGCTGCGGTCTTCCCGTCCAATTATAATTTGGGTGTCTTCAAGGCTAGAGTGAATAGGCTCTTAATAAACTAGTGCGCCTCACCATCTAAGATTGCATCACTGCTTACCATCAGGTGGGATCGCAGTCAAGCACTAGCTTATACAATTTAAAAAAAAAAAAAAAAAAAAAGTTACAACATTGCATTTAGTACTTACTTCAAACATAAACGTATCAACCTCTTCTGTGATTCCTTTTTCATCGATATTTCCTTTTATTTCTTCATCTAGTAACAAGTCCAACATGGCCAGTTTAGGTTTCTTGCCATATACGTCATCTTCAACATCATCAATACATTCCGTACTAATATTATTACTTTTCCTATATTCCCTTCTGTCCTGAATTATGTGAGTAGTGAACTTCTCCAAAGTGTTTAATGCGTCTTTTTGAATCTTGGCAACTCCACTGAATTGAAATATGGCATCTGAGTAGTACCAAATCCTTGCTACTCTGTACAGCATGGTCCACGCTAGTGTGTGTAATGGTTTAAAGTATTTATTAGCTAGTGAGTCCCCGTCATCTCCAGTCGTGGTTCCCATTGCAGTTTCTGTAACCAAGTTATATGTTTTTTTAAGAGTATAATCCTTTGAACATATGGCTGGACAAATATTCGTACTACTGCCTGGCGGTAGTACGAGTGTCTGTGCATTTAAATCCGGCAAGCAACGCCCGGATAGAGCCCCACTGACCTTTAAATGCATTTTCTTTGCAAAATATTGATGAATTTAAATACGCTATGTAGCATTTGAAGAAGCCTTAACCATTAATTTTTTGTGTAAACATATTTCTTATGTTCAAAGCCGTTTGAAAGAAGTAAAACAAGTGATTTTAAGAAAAAAAAAATACTTTTTTTTTTTGGCAAAAGTATTAGTCATACGAAAAAATCATAATATATGCTGTATGTAGGTATATGCTATTATAATAAACATAAATATATATTCTAAAACATATTGACCAAGTCGTTACCGAGGAGTAGGCTTCAGAAAGTCACTGTTTTATGGCACTGATCGGGCGCTAGGCCTTTACATTGTGCTCATCGGAACTGTATGTTACATAACACTAATGATGGCCTTGCTGATACAATTACAACGACCTGCCTTAGCCTTGCACCTTGCACTTATCTCAGACACGTGCAAGGTGTTCTGCTCTAAGATAAGTTTCATTTTACTTTGCTAGGGTTCATTCAACTCGTCAGATACCTCTAAATCTTTGAAGTACAACCTGGCTCGAAAATAGTTGCTACATTGAATACCCAAAAATAGTAGGTAGTTATACTTTTTATATACACAAAAATGGTATAGTCACGTTTAAAGTAGTAGGTACGTTATGAGAAACTACAAGCGCAAAATAAATATTGATAGTCAAAAAAAATTAAGAAAAATAATTGCGCTCACTTCTGTTTCATGTTATTAATTCGAGCCAGATGCCATGTTAACGCGCATGAGTTTTGTTTGTACACGACGTGTAACTTACCACAAATAACGCCAAGTGTAGCCTTGCTAATAAGAGGAAATAGGTCAGATTCATCTTTATTGACCTCTTTCTGTACAGTGTTCACCAGTTTCTGGGCGTGTTCACAGAAAGTCGCGAAGAATCTCTTCAAGATCAGAAAGTGGAACGCCGGTGTCAGCATTTTACGACGATGTTGCCACTTTTCACCTGAAATTATTGATTTTGTAAAAACTTATTTAGAGAAGTCTTTATGGAGTAGATTCTTAATTGTACACAAAAACATAACAAAAAACATGGTGACCTACGAGTAGATAGTTCATGTACAAAGACCAACTTAACAATGAGTTTTCTTCCAGTAAACCTAACGGCCGCACTCAGGGACATTCATTAACGTTAATCATTACTTAACTTCTAAACGATCTATTAAGAAATTGTCACATTGACAGTTTTACCCAGTTTTTCAGTGAAGGTTTGACAATACTTAACTTTAATGGACATTAGGGACGCTAATGAACCATTAGCTGGACTCTGAGTATGACCGTTAGAGTTTTAGAGAGAAAACAGATGATGTAGATGTAGTTTTGATTATACTATATTTTTAACAGTCTTTGTGCTGATCTATACTCATATTATAAAGAAAATACTTTTCTTTGTAGTGCATAAACTATTACAGGACCGATTACAAAAAAATCTTACACCAATAGGATCCTACTTTATCCCTAAGTGCGCAACGCATTCATTTTCTAGTTAAGTTCGAGTGAAGCTGTAGAATCTAGTTTATTAGTAAGTATATTACCTGCGCTGGTTAACAGTCCTTCATGCAGCCACGGGTACAGAAATGTGTAGGGGTAACTTTTGTCTAGGTACCGCGTTGACGACAATACTATCTGAAACAAAAATTGTTGACTTTCGAAGTAAAAATATTCATACAGCAAAAAAGAAACAGAATTATGGAGAAATAAAATAAGAATATGGAGAAAACATTCACTCGGGGTCTGCCAGCGAGCAATGGGACGAAATACTATCGGAGTACAAATCACAGACCTCATATAGAACAATATTCTATCACATACCCGCGAAACGAGACACAATAGTAAAACAATAACAGCGCGGTCTCATAGGACCGGTTGGGGATTCAAACAATATACTTTGAAATTAAGCACAAAACGCTGACAACACAGCCGCCAAACTATAATGCAACTAAACAGGCAATTTCTGCCATATGTCACAAGTCACAACAGAAAAGGGCAAAGGTAGTCTGGATCTGACTAGATCCCAAACAATAGAAACAAGTGATGCGGTAGTCCCAGATAGGGATGGTGTGACGGGTTAGACCGTGTGTTGTCCTTAAGGGCTAGTTACATGTCAGAGACAAAGAAGACGGGTAGTGAAAAGTGGAAGCGAGTAAGGTCTATACCCTGCAGACAGAACAGGCCCATAATAAATAGGGTAAAGATCTTGAGAGGCCTAAGATAGATAATAAGCTATCTGAAGCATCCCAGCATGCCCAAACCCGATCCACAAGTAAGGAATCTTAGGTATAATTAAACAGGGTGTGTCAGACATCGAATTTCATCGGGGTTGAATAGAATAACGATTGTATACAGTTCAAATTCATAAAAAAGTCAAATTTTATTAAAAAAAATTAGGAAGTAGCTGACGACATTTTTCGTCGGCTACTTCCTAATTTTTCAACCGTCACCGCTGCACCGTCCAGAATCATGTACTTTTTTTTTTTGTGGTAGTGGAATCATCAGAATGACTTCCCCCGCTCTTGGGCGGAGCGGGAGGGCGTGTCAGACTTTTACTGACTAAACCCCTACCCCGTTCCTTCGTTGCCTTCGTTCTGGGGGGGACTCGGTGTCAACCTTTAGGAATACCACGTGTTCCCCCCAGAGGCTTCGGCCCTGCCGGGCCCCTACAGGTCCAGAATCATGTACTGGACCCATGCTATTCGATTGTGCGTCGATGTCAGACACACCCCGTATTTTTTTTAATATTATTATATATGCTCACCTCAATATCCTCAGGTTTGTATAGATACACAGCCCGGAAGCTAAACCCATTTAATTTCCACAAATTTCCAAAGGATTTGCGCCATTCTATCTGGTAGTAGAACATTTGTACTAAAACAAAAGATTAAATATGTTTTATACTGTACGACTCAACATAATGTTTTATTGGGTTCCGTCCGTACCCAAAGGGCAAAAACAGGACCCATCAAGACTCCGCTGTCTGTCTATCTGTCACCACGCTGTATCTAATGAACCATGATACTTAGACAGTTGAAATTTTCACAGATGATTTATTTTTGACGCTCTGAATACAAGAAACACTAGTTTTCGACGTTTTATAAGTGCCCATATAGGCCTATGTAAAATAAAAATATTTGACTTGACTTGACTTGACTTGAAAATATAGGATAAAATAAATAGTTAAGGGGACTCCCATATAACAAACTTGCAATATTTGCCGTTATGCTGTCACTGACTAATATTTTTCTTACATATCAACTCCTCCACAACTTATCCATCTATTCTTTGGCTTCCCTCTCCCTCTCCATCCTCCGGAAATGCGTATCATCTTTACTGTTTACGTGTCCATAAGCAAACAAATGGCTTGCTTTCAACTTTCCAGTCACGGGCGCCTTTTTCAAACTTCCTCTAAAATACTTAATTTTTTGTAACTTTGTCCGTTCTCGCTACATACTCGTACTTCCTTCTCATAACACGTGCCGAGTGTTGAGAAGATTTCTTATTTTATTATTAAACAATTACTATAATTTATTAAAAATAAATATAATTATTAAAAATTGATTAAAAAATAAATGAAAAACAAGAACACAAAATTAACCAAAACAAAACACAACAATAAAATTGCATCACAAAAAATATTAAAAACAAATACAGATTAAGACACAAATTGCACAACAATACTAATAGTTTAATTGTTTTTAATTAACCACGAAAACATTTTTTACACTTCTTTAAAAACAAAAATGTTTCTTTGTTTTTGAAGTGGAATATGTTTTTGTTAAACCTATTCCTTTTTATATATTATGTACTCGTAATTATGTATATTTTTGTAAAACCACAAACGTTGCCCAAAGTAGGAATTACTCCTGTATCGTGGGTGTAATCATAAACGTGTAAATTCACATGACACATCATTTGTAACTGGGTATTTGAGCAGTCAGCATGTTGAGCAATGACACTTGACTGCTGGTCCCTACTAACACCCATTATCGCACTACCAGGCGTACTGAGATGCGCCAACGATACATGGTGGACATCCCACTTAAGTATATGCACAAAATGTTTTGGGAACACATTCATTATGCGTACAGCTAAGGGTAGCTCGCCGTCCGGCAGTCTGGTAATAACCTGGACCGAGCCTAGTCGTCAACGCCGCGTTCTGTTCCACGCGCGCCTCAAGATGTCAGCAAACTGTAGAGGGTAGGGCCGAAGCCTCTGGGGAACACAGAAAATCCGAAAGCTGCTCACCGCATCCCCCAGATCGAAGGCAACGAAGGAACGGGGTGGGGTTTAGTCAGTAAGAGTCTGACACGCCTCGCCCAAGAGCGGGAGAAGTCATTCTGATGATTACCCTTCCAAAAAAAAGCTAAGGAAAGTATCTTAGAGTGTGAGTGAGTCTAAAGTCAAGAGTGTATAGATGAGATGGCTGTCAAGCGCAAACCTATCAGAGATAAAAAAGAATAACAACAAAGAAACGAAACTGATCCCCGGTTAAAATGAGGTTGGGAAACACTGCTAGATGATAAAAGCTAGCAATACATTGTACATTGTATCTTACATACACAAGACACCTAAATCTGATAAAACTATTTGCACAAATATGTGTTCAGTACAGGAACCGAACTCGAGACACAGGGCAGCAGCCATTCACTTGTCGAAGTACACGTACTTACATAAAGTTTAGAGTGCGTCTAATGAAAGCGCGACCTGGAGTGTTTTTTAAATTTAATTGGCAACATTATTCAGCCGCAATTGTAGGAAATAAAAAAAATGTGAAGCGTCAAGACATAATTATCCTACTAGTTAGTAATACTACCTACATTTTTTTTGGATTTATCCTCTTTTTCTCAGGTTGCGCTTTCTTTAGACGGACTACATGAAAACATTACGTACCTATATAATACCTATAGGTATAATAATAATTATAGATATCAATGAACTTAAACTTCTTAGCTTTTCTCAGTCTCAGTGCGAGATAAGATGGTAGAGTAAATAACTATTCCACAAATAAATAAATGAATAATGTGTACTGTGAAGATCGGCCATCGGGTCAAGTTTGAGTAGACATGATAATAGTGTTTGTAGAGATAAATAGGTACTGTGACAATAAAAGGCATCGCGTGTGGAACATACAGTACCGCCGAAATATTATAGCCGCACCGAACTTCGAACATTATAATTATAATTAATATTTTATGTAAAAAAAGTTATTACTTAGTTAGTAGTTACCTACTTAGTTCCCGACTTTCACGCGGGCGAAGTCGCGGGCAACAGCTAGTATATACCTAGACAATATAATTATAGTCAGAATTAGTACCTATTCATGGCATATCAGAAATTGATTATAATAAGTATTAGATTTATGTATATTAACAAAAACTAGATTATCCATATTTTATCGCAAAATTTGATGTCTTTTATCGGTTAATTGATAATAATTGACTGGAGTTAAAATAATTAAAACAACTATTAAGATTTGATATTTTAGTTTTGTTATTAATTTTAATAACTGATGTTAGCTAAGGCAGTTAAAATTATAAATAATCAAAATTCAAGGTTAGTTTGCCGGTAATTCCTGTCGAGATTTTTTTGACGTTTTTTGTGATCAACTAAGTTCTCAAAAATACTGGGTGTAATCGATAGCCCTCCACAAACTTTAAGGGCTTGCTCAGTAGACGAATCTGAACATCATCCCATAAAATTATTTTTCAGGAAACGAAAAAAATAATCGCCCTTGCATACAAATTGTCCGATAAAGTTTATAATTTTTTATGGTTAGTCTAAATTTTTTTTTTCGTTACCTGAAAAAAATATTTGTTGGTGTATTTTCAGATTCGTCTACTGAGCAAGCCCGTAGTTACTCAGATACCCGCGAAACGAGCCACAATAGTAAAACAATAACAGCGCGGTCTCATAGGACCGGTTGGGGATTCAAACGTTAAATTTTGTGGAGCGCTGTCTCTTACACCCAGTACAGTCAAACTTAATTTATATTTCTTTTGGCGGCTTCAAACTAAACAGATTTAGCAACGCACATATTCAAAGATTGTATATTCTTGTATTTAAAAGGTCTATTAATTATTTTAATTTAACTACATACATGTTTTTTTTAAATTGTGTCATTATATTTGCAATTTTTAAGTTATTTAGACCACTGTCACCTTAACTTAAATAGTTAATTCATGAATCCCCGACCGGTCCTATGAGACCGCGCTGTTATTGTTTTACTATTGTGTCTCGTTTTGTGGGTATGTGATAGATTAAATGAGTAAGTAATTAATCATTTAATATAATGACAGACTTAGGGCTTTTAGGGTTCCGGTTCCTCGAAAAATCGGAACCCTTATCGCATCATATTGTAATCCGTCTGTCTGCCTGTCTGTCTGTCAAGACCCTAAAGGGCCTCGATAAACGAAATCGAGTTGAGATCATTTTAATACAATGTAACCACAATATGTACAATGTAACTATATACTAAACAAGCAACACTGTGTATTCTATCAAAGTTGCCCACTTCAAATCGTAATTAGCTAGTAATTGCACATACGTATCAAGTAACTGCGTACATAACATACAAATTAATACGAACAATATCCGCAAGAAGTTAAATTTAACCACAATGTAATTTAATTAAACCCATATTTCTCACAATGTAACAGAACCATTAAACTACGATGACTATCAACCTATTTTTCCTCGTACAAGTTAAAAAATAAAACCTGCCATTATAACAAATATTCTTATTAACAACAATGAACGATAGACAGCGAAAAAGAACAAATATCACCAATGCCAACGAGACAACCGAACAATTCGACAATTTAATAGTTCATACCCGTCCCGACCAGCTCAGGAAAAATCTTAACAGCGCGAACTAACCCAAAGTACAGCGCCATCTCTCGGAAAATTTGGTAACTAATTTTAACAAACTAGACGGGTTTTCAGTGATAATTTTAGATTGTGTGAACCTCAGTGAACTGATTTTATATTTTTTTTTACCTTTATGCAACTAATGATACCAAGGTGGACTTAATGCCCTCTGCCAGTCATTTTGTATCAAACCATTGATCCAACAGCCTACCGAGAACCTCCTAAAGTGTTGCTCGAGGCTCGTGACTATTAAGCAATTAGCTGACACGACTATCGGTACGAAGATCGTTGAGTATACTTCCCGAAGTCAAGTTTTTTTTTTAATTATAGATAGTCAAGTATTTAATGAACTATATTGTATGTAGGTAATTTAATTATTGTCAAAACAAAATAAAAATTGTTATCAGTAATGTTTTTTTTATATTTTTTTTATAAATAATGACATCTCCCGCTAGGGTGGAGCCAGAGGGCCGTGTCATACTTTTATTAACTTAAACCCTATGTTTCTTAATTTGTCCCCAGCGTTCTATGACCACGGTAACGCTTTGAAAAGTTCCCACAGCCCTAGCACATAAGTTCGGGAGCTTCCTGCATTGGATTCAGGGGGAAGAAACGCCTGGGTATTAGTATCACCGCTGTGTGGGTTAACTGGAGATCACGGTGGAGCATACGGTAGAGGTGTGCCCCGTTTGGGCGGAGCACCGCCGTGTCCCCATAGAAGCGATCGGTGGCAACGATCTCTCGCGATGGGCCCTGGTACAGGCCATGGTCGGAGTGAGGAGCAGTGGCAGGCGATCACCTCCATCTGAGAAGCAGTAATGCTAGCTAAAGGAGGTGGTCGCACGTAAGAGGGCACAGCCCTCACGCTCCAGCCACTGCCGGAATCCCGATCGGCGAGCAATGGGTAGCTTGCCTTCGTTGGTTTTGCTGACATCTCTTTGAGGCGCGTTTGAAATACTACGGGCTGTCGACTCGGTTCTGGTTCTATAGCCAGACAACGAGCTATCCGGTGCTCGCCGTCAGAAAACACTTTGCGATTCTCGACGCCAAAGGTGTCTGCTGCAGTGGCGACTGGGGTTCAAGGAGGTCAGTTCCCTCACGGTTGCAGCTATCTCGTTCCCTGGCATTACTGCTTCGGAGAAAGTAGAGTTGCTTCCCGTTCTGGCCTAAACTAAGGCCGGACGCCAGAGGTCGCCGCCGCCGATGGCACAAAAGGTTACGTTAGGTTAGTTTCGATAGTAAACAAGTAGTTATTAGATAAATGTTCGTATCATATTAGTAGGTACACTATTATTTAAGAATTAGTGACCATCTCTGAATATTATAAAAAAATATTGAGCAATAGAAAAGGCAAGATAGATTGATTTACGTAGACTGTAGACTTGTAAAGGTATGCGGAATGGAGTTTTGTGTCACTTTTCAAAGGGTGTTTAGTAAAGTCCCGCAAATTGATGAAATACGCTCTATATCATAGTATTGAAGATAATTAATTAATCGTTTCGAAGTTGTTCTTTTCTTAGGTTCCTTATTGAATAAATTCTAACGCTCTAGGTAATGTGAGACAAATTTGGACTTTTACTGACTAAAACGCACAATGTGTTTCTTAATTGATGAAACACATTGTGGGTTTTAGTTTCACTTTTCTCATTTGATTTACCCTAGAGAAAAATAACGTTTTTAATTGTTTGTTGTTCCTTACTCAGAATCACTTCTGTGTTGTGTTGAGTGTTTGTTAGGGTCAATAATAACATGAATTGTTAAACAAATTAGTTATTTATCACAGGACATACAGATATGATATTTGTATTTCCTATCACATACTCGTAAACAACGCTGAATCAGTTGCCTATTAAGATAATGACATTAAACAAGTTAAACAAAATGCATCTGTTACTGCCTTAAATCACCACCATAAAAGATTTAATTCCCTTACCGACGAACTAATATCACAACTGTTTGTTTAAACGAATTTTTATTACCTATTTTGAAAAAATACGAATGCTAAAATTCAAAAATCTAAAGTACTGTCAACAGAAATGTTTTGTGTCACCTTGTAGGATCTTAATTGAAATAAAGATCAGTTAAAACGATGATAACTTAGCTGACTGTACCAAATTTAAGTTACTGATATTCTTTCGTACATTAAATTTAATTATTTAAGGAGTGGTATGCGTTCAGAGTTGGTAATAAAAATGCGTTCAAACCAATACCAGTGGTATTAGTTGGTTGGTATTATTACGGAATATAACACGGTAACAAAATAAAAAAAAACTTACCAGGCGTGATAAATATGTCAAAAATATTCCCGAACAAAAACATAGTGTTTGGTCCTTTAATTTTATGAATTAACCTGATATTACTGATATTCGACCGTATATTAAAATTAATTATTTAAGGAGTAGTATCCGTTCAGAGTAGGTAATAAAAATGCGTTCAAACCAATACCAGTGGTATTAGTTGGTTGGTATTATTACGGAATATAACACGGTAACAAAATAAAAAAAAACTTACCAGGAGTGATAAATATGTCGAAAATATTCCCGAACAAAAACATCGTATTGGGTCCTTTAATTTTATGAATTAACCTTCCTCCATAATTATAACGGAAATACGAATGTAAACCTAAAACTATAATGCAGAACCAAAGAAAATAAATTAGTGGAAACATCGTTAAGATGGTATTGTCTTGACGGCCGTGAAAATACTGATTGAAAACAGGCATTGGCATTACATTTATCGGTCTTGCTTAGGGCACGCTTACACTGACGATTATTGTTACGTATACATCAACAAGCATCTTCATTGTATTTTGAAATATCTGCTATTTATTTATTGTGTGAACAACACTGGGGTAGCACAGTCTTGTCTTATTTAACCCAAAGATTGACTGGTAGAATATGCCGTGTTGGAATAAATCTATGTACCACTCTGGGGAACACGAAAGGTGCTCACCGTGTCCCCCAGATCAAAGGCAACCAAGGAATGAGGTGGGGTTTAGTCAGTAAAAGTCTGACACGCCCTCCCGCTCCACCCAAGAGCGGGAGAAGTTATTCTGATGGTTCCCCTTCCATAAAAAAACCTACGTACCTACCACTGTACTTGAAGTTTAAATAAACAAATAAATAATAAAATTTTATCGTCAGCGAAGCGTCAATTAACTCATAAATGTCAAAGTTATAAATTATTGTTGTAAACGTCTCATTGTGATATTGATTTACTATTACGATGTGTATAATTATGTTATAGTACCCTATACCTTTAAAGTGTTCCATTTTTGTTTAGTACCTATTTTATTCATTCCTCTTAGGTACATACAGTGTCTATGTCGTGGTCAGATTGTAAATTGATCACTTCATGATGTGACCGACCATTTCATGAAATGGTTGCATTTTATGACCGGATCGTTTAAACGTTAACGATTGATGATATGTCAATATACGTTTGACCATAATTACTGTAGATTTCTATAAAAAATAAAAGATCTGAATAAAGTAAGAAGTTCTATTTATATTGCTTTTGCAAGAAACCAACATAAGCTTAAAATAAAAATAAAAACTCAGTATTTAAATAAATTGGCTTTTTACAGTTATTAAGGGATTTAGAGCACCTCGACTCGTACTGGTTAGGTTAGAAGGAGATAGCGGGGTCCAGTAATTGAGTGAAGCGAGCGAACACAGATCTCATCATCACCTCCATGGTTATTATTTTAAACCAAGCAAGCAGCAATATTTTAGTACCTATTTTTGATCGAACAAAGGCATATTTTGTAATAAAAAACAGGAATAAATTGAGGAATAATAAAACACTACTCCAATTAAATCTTTTATAACGTCGTTGCCAAAACTGTACCATAGTTGCATTCAAACTATTATTTGACTGGAGGAATGTATCATATTCATATTAGAAAATGTCAAATAACGCTGCTTTGTGTCGTAATGTAATTATTTTTCTTAGAGGTGATAACAAATATTTTACGATATGATCAATCATGTTCGACCAAATCATGAAATAATCGTGTACTGTTTATATCGTTAAACATAGAGTGTTTATTGATTTAGCTTGCCCGTATCATGATTTGATAAGCATTTCATGAAATGGTCGATCATATCATGAAATTATCATTTCTTGGCCAAATGCCATGACATCTACATCCCTTATTTTTCCAACACCTTTCCGCAGGTATGCTGGAAGAAATTTCTTTAAAAATAAGCATTACCTTTGTATCTATTTTTCTGATTCCTATTTATTTTTATTTTATGTGTTCAAAAATTGCTTCATAAATAAATAAGAATTCACAAAATCTGAAAAAATAGTTCAATTTAGTACATTTAACTTTTATGATAGTGTAATAGGTACCTATACAGTTAATTAGGTTCGGTAATGCCATAAAATAACTATGTTGGTGTCGATGATAACCACAATTTAATTTAGCAATTGTAACTACTAAGTAAAACTACATTTTAGATTTCACTAAAACATGCTCAAAACGGCTATAATTAAAAAAATGATATATTAATTTGGCTTCAATTTTATAATATACTAGCGACCCGCCCCGGCTTCGCATGGGTGCAAAATTATCAGTGTTAACCTTCCTCTTGAATCACTATCTATTAAAAAACCGCATCAAAAATCGTTGCGTAGTTTTAAAGATTTAAGCATACAAAGGGATATAGGGACAGAGAAAGCGACCTTGTTTTATAGTATGTAGTCAGATCAGTCCATCATCATCATCTGCCTAGCCTTTTCCAAACTATGTTGGGGTCGGCTTCCAGTCAAGCCGGATTTAGCTGAATATCAGTATTTTATGAGGAGCGGCTGCCTACCAGACCACCACAACCCATTAACTGGGGTAACACGGTACTTCATGGCAAGACTGGAGTCAGATTTTTACTGGCTTCTGACTATCCGTAACGACTGCCAAAGATCTCCAAATGACAGCCGGGACCAACGGCTTAACGTGCTTTCCGAGGCACGGAGGAAACTCGTTATGTTAAGATGGTCACCCATCCACAGACCAACCTAGGCAAGCGTTGCTTAACCTTGAAGATCGACCTGTGCGGCTGTTATTATTTAGCCACGAGCTCCTCCAATTTATTAATCAGTCCGAAAACAGTAAATAGCGCGCCTAAAATGCGCCGGCGCCGGCCCTTATAGGTACTGACAAATTTGTCACGTCTCGCTTCTGTCAGTATACAGTCTACAGTCAACGATCGACTTTTATTGATTCGTCAGCAATTGTACAGCTTTCCGTGTCAAGGTAATTTATTTTTTGTTTGTAAATATAACAACCGTCATTTATAAATAACATTACCAGTGCTCGTTTTGCTGACGATATTATTATTGGAAATATGCAGATATAACGTTACCAGTGACCATGGGACTGTCCAAAAAGTACTTACCGGGTTGCCCAGTAACTGGGTTGCAGATACAGAGGTCTAGCGTCCAAAAGTACATGCACTAGTGTCAAAAAGTGCAAATTGTGTGTCTTTTTTAAATTCAAAATAGTCAATGAAATTTTAAAAAATACAAAAAAAAAATTGCCTCATCCAATTGTTCAGGTTTTCCTTTTATTATATTCTCACACATCTTAGAATTTTTCCTAGAATTAAGACCTTATAAGAATACTACATAGCTTCTACCAGTGACTGCCCATCTGAAAGTAAGTTTCTCTATACAGACTTTAGACCATCGTTTCTTCCAGTTAGGGAATTAATTTTAGCAAAGTCTCTCTTAAAAAAAAACCGGGCAAGTGCGAGTCGGACTCGCGCACTGAGGGTTTCGTACCAACCTACCTATAAAAACAGTTTAATTCTCGAATCGAGTCTTGAAGACTTTTCAATTTTTTTTTCTTGTGACGTAACTAAAAATTTTCAGTTTTCAGAATTTTCCTGATATTAGTGCTATAATACCTTGCTTCGTGCCAAATTTCAAGATTCTAGGTCAACGGGAAGCACCCTATGAGTTTTGATTCCTTTGACAGTGTCGAAATGTACGTTTTTTGCAACATAAACGGGCGTATCTTTTTTTCCCGTCAACTTACAAGTTTGATTTTTGCACAACTTCAAGGGACCGCGGATTTCAATATATGGTTTTAATTTCAACTTGATACCTTCACGCGTTCCTGAGAAAAAGGGTCTTGACAGACGGACGGACGGACAGACGGACAACAAAGTGATCCTATAAGGGTTCCGTTTTTTCCTTTTGAGGTACGGAACCCTAAAAACATGTGTGAAATTTCGCATAGTTAGTCCCAGCATTTTCGGCTGTGCGCTGATATGTCAGTCAGTTTCTCCTTTTATACGAGTATTTGTAAATAGATTTATACAAACAATAGAATTCGTTAACAATTCTATTAATTAATTCTATTACACAGTGGTGGCCGAGTAGTAACGGCCCCAACTTACGAATTGTAGGTCACGGGTTCAAACCCAGTCAGGCGCATTGCTTTGTGTAATATATTTCGTTACTTACCACTGCTCTCAAAACGGTGAAGGAAAACATCATGTCCTATAACCAAGGATTCGAAGACATGTGACATCCACCAGCCCGCATGATAGATTAGGGGTCATTTCCTCTCTTAGAGAGGCCTTAGTCATAGCAGCGGGAACATTACAAGGCTGATTATGATTAAATAATTATGACGTGTCCAGCACTAGGTTGCGCTGCGACGGACACTATTGCCATTCCACCATGAAAACACCCGGAGGACACGGTGGAGCACACGGTAGAGGTGTGCCCCGCTTGGGCGGAACACCGCCGTGTCCTTGTGGAGGCTATCGGGGGCGGCAACCTCTCGCGCCGGGCCCTGGTTCAGGCCATGGTCCGGAGCGAGGAGGGGTGGCATGCCATTAGCTCGTGAAGGAGGCTGCTGACCGCGACCGCGTGAGGGAACGGTCCTCACGCCGCCGCCGCCGAGATCCTGATCCTGATTTCCGACCACCGTAGGCTCGGATTCGCGGACGGCGAGCACTGGGTAGCTCGCTGTCCGGCAGCCTGGAAATAATCTGGACCGAGCCCAGTCGTCAACGGCGCGTTCTGTTCCACGCACGCCTCAAGGAAATGTCAGCAAACTGTAGAGGCCCGGCAGGGCCGAAGCCTCCGGGGGAACACGTGGTATTCCGAAAGGTTGGCACCGAGTCCCCCCCAGATCGAAGCGTTGCCTTCGGAACGGGGTAGTAGGGGTTTAGTCAGTAAGAGTCTGACACGCCCTCCCGCTCCGCCCAAGAGCGGGAGAAGTCATTCTGATGATGCCCCTACCAGAAAAAAAAGACCATGTAAACACAGTGAAAGTGACAAAGTGCTTTTTTGTATGTGTAGTGTAGCTAATAGTGTTTGAATCTTCATTAAACTCGTTAATGAGGTAGGTTAATAGCTATTTATATAACAGATTTCAACATTTAGACATTTATGGTGCGGTCTATAATGAGTCCATAGAGCAAATTGTCAGCTCTCTTGACTCATTACTGAGATAGCATTGTTGAAGAGATGAACCCTGCTATCTTATATTTTTTTTTTAATAGAACTACTTTCATAATTTGTCTTAGCTATGACTATCTTCTGCAAAAATCATTTGTCTTCTGGCTTTACAATAGCCTGTATGTTTGTTTATTGCATTCCCTATCTATGTTTCCTATTTGTATATCATTAAGTCATTTTGTCAATACCAAGAGTCTTAGATATCCCAATATAAACCGGCCTCTTCTCTAGAAGAGTGAATGGATCACAATTCTCTTTGCGAACCCAGTGTGCGTACAGGTCTTTAAATTTTTGGTCCTAGGCTAAGCCCGTTTCCTCACGATGTTTTCTTTCACAGTTTTGAAAGCAATGGTGTTAAAATAATAATGATGCTTCCTTAGCCAAACACCACCATTCTCTTCATCATCTTTCTGCCTTTGCCCCGTTTTATTTAGGGTCGGCGCAACAAGTTTTTTTCTTCCATTCTGTCTTGTCACTCGTCACACCACTATCTTTATTTTCTTCCATATCACTTTTCACACAATCCATCCATTTTTTTAGCCTCCCTCTCACTCATAACTCTTAGGAACACATTTCATCCTTCCTCTTCACATGATCATACCAAGACAAACGATTCCCTTTCAAATTTTCAGTCACTGGTGCTACTCTCAATTTTCACCAGTCTTCTATAATAACAAAACAGAAAAAAAACCGCAAAACTACAAAAATGAACAAAATATATTTACATAATACTACAATTTCCCAGACTCTATCATTTCTTTGATGCGGTACTTCTGTATCTTGCCGGATGCTGTCTTGGGGAACTCGTCGATGACCTTGAGAACCCTGGGGATCTTGAACCGGGCGATGTGACCGTCGCAGTGGCGCCTGACCTCGTCCAAGGTCACGGAAGAACCTTCACGGACTCGTAATACTGCACACAACTCTTCGCCCAATCTTTCATCGGGTACTCCAACTACCTGATGGGAAAAAAGATTGTTGTTACACAATTTTTCAGACAGACTGGTTAGAAGGTAAGTACTTTTTTTTGATTTGAGTTATCAAATTCAAATAAAGTACTACCTTCTTATTATTACACTACTACCTACGTATTATGCTACTACCCATTTTTTACACTACTACCTATTGCACTATTACCTATTTATTAATCGTTACTTGTGAGTTTTGACCTTTTTCCTACAGGATATCGGGTCATTTTAATTTACAAAAGGCTAGATCTTTCAGCTACAATTTAGTACCCGTCTATATTTTTTTTTATTAAATACATCGTGTACACAAAATCACAGAGGCAATCATCAATGTTAATGTAATAATACTTCCTGCCATTCGACCTTCTGGCCCTTCCATAGCAATTTTACAACGTCAAATTAAATTAGCTAACCAAATCTCTTAATTGGTATCAATATCAAACTAATAACAACAAAAATATCTTAATAAGTGAAGTAAATAATCTCAAATCGATCGTTGACCTCATAATCAACGGTAGATAATAAAATTGCTTAATTGTTTTAATACTTATCTCACTAACGGCCAATTTCTTCAAAAAAGATAAAACTAAAACTAAAGTAATAAGTTTTCCTTGACCATTACTGTTGTCGATAGCAACTGTCATCTTGTCAATGTTTTCATCCAAGTGACAGCTAAATTAAAAGTCGACTAAAATAAAATGTAGGGATAAACGCAGTGAAACCTATACAATTTTGTCAAAATGACAGTGACTTTGGATTTAACAGCCTTTCAATGAGCAGTTAAAGTTAAGGAGAAAACTAACAGTTAAAATTGTGAAGAAACGAATTTAACCGTTATTATTACTTTATGACGTTACTTTGGCTGTTACTTTGGTTGTTACGTTTGATGAAGAAATTGGCAGTAAGACGGGCTGACTATTAGCTCTATCTGAAGATATAGATAAAACCTGCCGAAATTTGTAAAAGCAGCTCAAATAAATATTGAGGAAGGTCGGGACTTATTATATAATTTACATATAAGATAAGAGTATTAAGAATTTTTTGCATAGCTATGTATTGTAAGTGTTCGTTATAAAATCGCCTTGGACTCGCCTGTAAAGATGTTATAATTTAATAAATATTTACAATCGACTTAAAAAAGAAGTTTCTCAATTCGGTTATTTTTTTTAATTTTATAATGTTTGTTACCTCAGAACTCTGTTGTTTATGGATCCCATTTTCATGGCATCTGACATGGAATATGACCTTCAAAGTCGTTGCCTCATCTATCAGCAATTAGATGCATGTGTCTCTTTTACGCTCAGACCGATTTGTGTATAAACATACAATTTGAAGTGACCTCGGTTATTCTGACTACTAATTACCTTTCGTCAATTGTATAGGTAATAGTCTGCTATGACTGTATGCAGCCTGACTCGAGAATATTATCTTTAGGTATAGACATTATACTCGAATACACTTTCAAATAAGAAATAAAAAAGAAAATAGAATAAAAAATATGAATGTTTATCAGTTGTCATACCACACTCTCTGCTTAGTCTGGGACTGGATAGATTTTTTATTTCTGGGGTTTATGAACTTGAAGACTGCCTTTATTCGTTTTCTACCCTCAAATGACTTTACTGGTGTTCAAATTAAAAAAAAAAAACTCGTCAACAAAGCAAAATAAATAAATATAGATCAACTGAAGAAACACGAGTGAGTATTACTCAATAAAAGTATGACACTCCTCGCTTCATCCAGAGAGAAGATTAAGGCCCAGGAAATACTATTTGCCATCCAAAAAAATATAGCATAGCTTAGCATCAGCTTTGTAAAGGTGCGTACGGATTGCGCGTACCCTGGTACGCGTACTCAGTTTACGCGTATCCGGAACGCCTAGTCCATACCTGCAGCTACGCGTTCACTCTTGGGGTACGCGTACCGCGCGAGCCAACTCGCAGCGCGAGCCACCGTCAGTCGGTTTTTGGTCGCGCGTCAAAGAGAACGCACGCGGCCGGCTACGCTATATTTGGACGGCAAAATGAATAAACACGCGTGTTCTTCGAGTTTCAATAATGAAAATATTATTAGATTGATTCAACTTATCGTTGTCTAAAAGTGTTAAACTGCTAACTCCCTTTTAGCTAAAAGGGAGTTAGCAGTGTAACACTTTTAGACGACGTTATTATACTACTCATTCTCACAAAATTTTTGTCCCCACTTTCTTCATAATTTATATCTTCCATTAGCCTATTTCCACACTGTAATTTTTCACGAAACAATTTTTTCATCCACCATCTAGGTTTCCGTTTGTTTCTCTTTTTTTTATTTTAAATGTGTTGAATAATGACTAACGCCGCAGCAGTGGTGGTGCACGCAACCGCTAAGTTTGTCGGAGTCATGGCGAATGACTGGGGCTCGCGGAGCGCTCTGGATCGATTGACCTCGCGTACAGGTTCGCGGCGGTCCGTACAGGAGCTGTACGCGTATCCAATGTACGCATGGACAGTGTTTCCCAACTACGCGTAACACAGGAACGCGCTATCCGTACGCACCTTAATGTTCCCACTGCTGAGACTCAGGCCTTCTCTCTAGGAGAAGGAAAATCCTATGTTCTGACGATATCGACCCTGACTTCTCCTTGCACTATTTATCTAATAGTGGATATGTTACGGCTAATACCCGAAGTGCGGCTACACCTAGTTTTAGCCGGCTAGAACTAGGTGTAGCCGGCCACACGTGGTTAAACCTAGGTGTATCCTACTATTTTCGGTTAGAACTAGGTTTAGCCTTCATCATAGCGGCTAGAACTAGGTGCAGCTACACGCTGGTGGTTAAACTTAGGTGTACCCTCTTTATCATCGGCTAGAACTAGGTTTTCAGTAAAGTTATGCATTTGGTGTTGTGTTTGAGATTCTTATCTTGCGTGTCCAGATTGATTTGATTATATTGCAAAAAATAAAAGCCAACGATGTTGAAGTGACATTTATAATAATAATAATAATTAAGTAACTCAAAATATCTTAAATATTCTCTTCAGATGTAAAAGAAATCAATAAACTTTTTATGTGATTTTTTAATGCTCTCTGCGCTCTTAGGCGGAGTGGGAGGGCGGGTCAGACTTTTGTTCACTAAAACTCACTTCTTCGCCATCGATCCAGGGTCCTGGGTTTTCGTTTAAGTCGAACCTATGACCCCAGAAGTTTTGACCCTGCTGGGCCCCTACGGTCTTGCTAACGTCTGTTTGAGGCACGAATGGAACACTATGCGCCGTTACCGACTTGAGCTCATTCTGAATGATTACCGCATTGCTGGACGGCATATTGCTCATCGTCTGTAAGTTAGCCTGCCTATCTTAACAGATACCCGATTTCCAACCACCGTAGGCGTTAGCCTACGTCGTCGTTAGCTAACGCCTACGGTGTTTGGAAATCGGGATTGGGCAATAATGTCTTTCACTTATTTGAACAAGATAAGCTTAAATTACATTTAGAGTTACACAAACTACCGACTGCTTTACTTACTTATGTAGCGCGCATTAAGTTTTTCATCATCATCAACATCATCACAGCCGAAAGACGTCCACTTCTGGACATAGGTCTCCCCCAAGCGTCGCCACAGCGACCGATCCTGTGCGTCTCATATCCATCGGATTCCCGCAACCCTGGCCAGGTCTTCGGTCCACCTTGTGGGAGACCTTCCAACGCTGCGTTTTCCGGTACGTGGCTGCCACTCATCATGTTTGTCATTTAGTTTTTACCACAGAGAAACTTCTGTTGGAGCGTCATCATCATCACCATCATCAGCCTTCATCAATCTACTACTGGACAGGCATTCCCCAAGTTCGGAACGCCTGATAACATCGCATAGCAACAACGCGACTAATCACAGCAGTAATTAACTATGTAATGTGCCCGGTATAATGTCATCTTCACTTGTTCAAAAACCTCATACTGTTAACACCCATTAAATTCATCTTTAACTTGCATTGAGCATCCAGTTTATTTTCCACCGGAATATCCCTCAGTCCCGCACATGGTCCATAACGAACCGGATACAATATAAATATTAAGAAGATCAGCGGAATTTATCAAGAAATTAAGACAAAGGAAATCCACGTGGAGTGGAGGTTAATCGCCGATGACTGGATTGATTTCGAGCAAAGTTATTAGTGGTGTACAGTTATCATAATTCTAATATCATCACCCAACACTCAGGTAGTATAAGTAAATTAGTCATATTCAGGTCAGTACTAATTTATTGTATTTTATATGTATTTTACTGTGTTAGATTCAAATCATTAGGTACTTGTTGCATTGTGATTAGTATTATATTCAACAGTAACTTTAAGTTTAAAATCATACTTATAATATAGTATAGTTAGCTTATTTGCTACATTAATTAAACTTAATATAAAACTGTAACTAATTCACATAATTATCTGCTTAACAGTGGAGTTAATTAGTAGCAAGTATCTTAACATAGTACGTATAATTATTAAGAGTGTTAGATATTATTACAAGTCATTGTTATAAATTAAAGTTAGTTTTTAGAATCATTTATGTAGTCAACATAGATCATAGGGTTAGTTGTGCCTAAATTATTAATTAATTAACGGTAAAGTATTAAAATAAAATATTGTAACAGGGTTTAGACTTTGCACTTTTATTGTAGGTAGGTTATAATTTGTGTAATTTATTTTTGCACTTAGAAAGTGTATAAAATATAGATAGGCGTGTATTTTAATTATATTGCTCATTTTATTCATTGTATTCCTGTATCAATTCCAGGCTGACAACACTCGTCTCCCAGTATGTCTGAGGAAAGGGATTTAGTTAAGAAGCGAGGCAGTTTCAAGGGTCGCTTGACTGGTTTCCTCAATTTCCTGGACTCACTCAAGGACAAGGAGCTATCTAGCTGTGATGTGTCTGAACTGCAGTTGCGCATGGGCAAGATTGAGTCGTTGTACGAGCAGTATGATGAGGTACAGTTACGTCTGGAATGTATTGTTGACGATGTCAAATTACAATATTCTGAGCGTTCCGAATTTGAGTCTCTTTACTATAAGTCCTTATCTAGAGCACAAATAATTCTGACTGACTACAATAACGATAATAAATCGATGGAAAGTTGCAAAATTACGCGTGTTAGCATAAACAAGCCAGTTAAATTGCCAACGATACAGTTACCTAAGTTTAGCGGATTATACTGTAATTGGCTTGAATTCCGCGACACCTTTACTAGCCTAATTCATTGTAATGATGACATAGACGCAATCAGTAAGTTTCACTACTTGCGAGCGTCACTTGAGGGAACAGCTGCTATTGTGATCAAATCCATTGAGTTTTCTTCAAGTAATTACTCTGTGGCATGGTCGTTATTATGTGATCGATTTGACAACAAAAGGTTACTCATTCAGAATCATGTATGCGCTTTGTTTAATCTTGAGGCAATCTCAAAAGAATCTTCTGTTGCCATAAAAAACTTGATCGATCAACTAAACAAAGATTTGCGAGCTTTGGAGTCGCTAGGAGAACCCGTGAAACACTGGGATACACTTGTAATCTACATTGTAACACGAAAACTAGATCAAAAAACCTATCGTGAGTGGGAGGAATGCAAAGGTAGGATAGATAAGGATGGCTTAATTACGTTTGACGTGTTTATGAAATTCTTACGTAACCGAGCCGACCTCATCGAAACCTTGGAACTCGTCCGCAATAATTATTCCCAAACACCAGGTAAATCAAGTCCTAAGATCAAGTCAATGGTAGCTCAATCTCCTAACAATTCTAGCACTGAATCAGCTTCTAAGCCGTGTCCTAAATGTAATAGCAATGATCACACTTTAAATAATTGTCCACAGTTTCTCGCACTAAGTAACGTCGATCGTCTCAAGTCACTACCTAGTTATAGGATATGTTTCAACTGTTTTCGTACGGGGCACTATGCTAACAAATGTAAAAAACCCGGTTGCAAACTATGCAAACGTAGGCATAACACACTAGTTCACATAGATTCTAAGGGCACTATTTCGAATACACCTAGTAGTAATTCGATGAACAACTTGTCTTCTACCACTGATACGAATAACGTATCCTTATCAGCAAACATTCCATCTCCGTGTGGTCATACGCAGCGAGATGTGTTGTTATCGACCGCTTTGGTCAGACTGCGCGATCACAATGGTGGTGTGCATCTCGCTCGCGCGGTGCTCGATAGTGGTAGCACGTCGTCATTCATAACAGACAGGTTATGCAATAAACTTAACTTAAGGACTAGCCAAGTCAATAGATCAATCCTTGGAATTAATAATGTCACTTCGCACGTAAGTAAAATATGTCGGGTTAAGGTTACACCATTAGATGATAGTTTTATATTCGAACTTAATTGTTTTGTTCTTCCGTACATTACGAGTAGCGTTCCGTGTCGAGAGATAAATAAATCTGATTTAGATATACCCTCGTATATTACTTTAGCTGATCCTACATTTTATAATCCTGCCGATATTGATATTTTAATCGGCGCTGATATTTTCTGGGATTTGTTAGGATCTCAACGAATAAAGTTAGGTACCGGAAAACCAGTATTATGTGAAACCCGTCTAGGATGGATAGTTTCCGGTCCTATTACTCAGAATCTCTCGAACTCACAACTTTCGAATAAAATAAAATGCAATATGTCTAAAATGGTTCCCGATAGCGATAGTGACTGGGAAAATATTAAATTGGAATTGACAAAGTTTTGGCAATTAGAGGAGGTGAATACGAAATCTTCCACTTCTTACTTGCCTGAAGAGAAGTTATGTGAAGATAATTTCGTAACAAATACGACACGATTATCTGATGGTCGTTTTTGTGTTCGTATACCCCTTAAGAAAGATCCTTCAATTCTTGGAAATTCTTTTAGTAAAGCTACTCATTGTTTACATTCTTTAGAGCGTAAATTAAAGGTTAATACCAACTTTAGTACATTATATCGTGACTTTTTATTAGAATACGAGTCACTTGGTCATATGACAAAAATTAATAAACCTAATTTATGTTATGGTTATTTTATTCCACATATGGGAGTTTTACGCGAGTCGAGTACCACGACCAAACTTCGTGTTGTTTTCAACGCGAGTGCGCCTACTTCGACGGGAGTGTCCTCTAATGACCTACAGATGGTCGGGCCAACCGTACAGGACGACTTATTGTCTATACTTCTTCGTTTTAGAATCCACAAGTATGTTATATCTGCGGATGTGGAAAAGATGTATCGACAAATAGTCGTCCACCCGTCGGATAGGTATTTACAACAGATTGTTTGGCGTGATAATATTAGTGAGCCTATTGATGTTTATCAGTTAAACACCGTCACGTACGGTACGGCTAGTGCGCCATTCCTTGCGACACGATGCCTTAAGCAAGTAGGACTCGATTGTAGGGACCCTAAAATATCTGAAATAATCCAACATGACTTCTACGTCGACGACTTACTTACTGGTGGGGATGATTTAGACGAAGTGAAGTTCATCCGCACTGAAGTCACCAAGGCACTTGCGTCGGCATGTATGCCATTGAGAAAATGGAAGTCAAATGAACCTCATTTAGTGTCTGATGCTGTTCCTGCTTCAATCGATTTGAACATTGGACAAAATGAGCCAGAAAAGTTGCTTGGTCTCGGTTGGCATATCAGCACTGATGAGTTAGGGTTTCCTACAAGTCTCGCTAAATCCTCGACTGGATACACAAAGCGTGATTTGTTATCCGTTATTGCGCGTATTTTCGATCCCTTAGGTCTGTTAGGTCCCATTGTTATCACCATGAAGATTTTATTGCAGAAAATGTGGTTAGATAAATTATCATGGGATCAGCCATTGCCTAATGACGTTTGTAAACAATGAGAGACAATTGTTGAATCTTTACCTCTATTAAATCTTGTTCGCATTCCGCGAATTGTAGTTTGCGATTCATTTAAGGAGTTGGAACTCCATGTTTTCACAGATGCGTCTGAGTCCGCATATGGTGCTTGCGTCTACATTCGCAGTGTTAATGTTAAGGGTGAGTATATGGCTCGCTTGTTACTGGCCAAGAGTCGAGTTGCTCCTATCAAGCCCACAACAATCCCGCGACTGGAGTTATGTGGTGCCGTAGTCGGTTCTCGTCTTTATGAGAAGGTGAAGAGCTCACTTCGAGTGAAGATCAGTCGGGTCTATTGTTGGACTGATTCTACCATCGTGTTGGGATGGTTGCAGATGATGCCTACCAAGCTTCAGCCGTTCGTACGCAACCGCGTTGCTGAAGTTTTGGATAAGGCGGGCAATTGTACCTGGAGGCACGTCCCAACTGACCAAAATCCAGCAGACCTAATATCCCGTGGCATGGATATTAGTGTTCTGCAGGAGTCAGATCTGTGGTGGAATGGACCAGACTTTTTACAACTAGACCCGTCTGAATGGCCTTCAAAAATTACGAGGCCAGGACTACACTCATTACCGGAGACTCGACCTGACGTAGTATTAAATGCCGTTGTTAAAGATTCGATTACTGAAGATTTAATTAATTTTAATCGTTATTCTAATTACTCACGGCTTGTACGTTCTGTTGCTTACCTATTGCGATTTATTAAATCTTGTAGAAAGCAGTACCCTAAAACTAAGTATTTATCACATGATGAGGTACAAGATGCATTAACTCTTGTCATTATTAAAAGTCAGGTTCAGTCTTTTCCTAAATATAAGCTATTGTTAGATAAAAAGAGTTTACCTCAAAAGAGCGCCCTTCTAAAATTTAATGTTTATTTAGACGACAATAATGTAATGCGAGTAGGAGGACGTCTCGACAATTCAAGTTTCGCTTATAGTAAGAAGCACCCTATTTTAATACAGTCCACTCATGAATTTACTAAATTATTATTTAATTTCGAGCATAAAAGGCTGATGCATGCTGGCCCTCAATTATTGTTAGCTTCCATTAGGGAAACTTATTGGCCTATAGGTGGACGCAACTTGGCGAAGGCCTGTTATCATAAGTGTGTTTTGTGTCACCGTATGAAGGGTAAGGTTGTAGCTCCCTTAATGGGTAACTTACCACGAGAGCGCCTTCGTCCAGGTTATCCCTTCGAAAGCACAGGCGTTGACTACGCAGGCCCTATTATGTGTGCTAGCCGTCAGGGCCGTGGATGTAGGTTAGTAAAGGTGTATGTCGCTATTTTTATTTGCTTCACAACCAAGGCAATTCATTTGGAGCTCGTTGGTGATTTAACTAGCAATAGTTATTTACTGGCTTTGTATCGATTTATTTCTCGCAGAGGTAAGCCTGTAGATATTTTTTCCGACAACGGTACCTCATTTGTCGGTGCGTACAACGACCTTTCCAAATTTTTAAAATCAAATAGTTCGTCCTTGGGTGAAAGTGCAGCAAACGACGGAATAAGGTTCCACTTTATTCCCGCCTACACCCCACATTTCGGTGGACTCTGGGAGGCGGGTGTCAAGTCAGCAAAGTACCACCTTCAAAGAGTGTTGGGAAATTGTAACCTGACTTTCGAGGAACTGTACACCACATTAACCAAAATCGAAGCCATTCTGAACTCTCGTCCACTGACGCCGTTGTCTTCAGATCCTGCAGATTATACTCCGCTTACGCCAGGACATTTTCTTGTTGGACGGCCACTTACTTCCTTGCCGCAACCTGACTACCAGGATAACTCTGCCAACCATCTGTCTCGTTTTCAAAGGATTGAGCAGCTTCGCCAGCACTTCTGGAGCAGATGGAGCAAGGAGTACGTAGCAGAACTTCAACAACGTTCCAAATGGCGTTCCTGCAAGGATGGTTTGACGCTAGACTCCTTGGTCGTCATTAAAGAGGACAATCTTCCTCCTTTGAAGTGGAGACTTGGACGAGTTGTGGCAGTCTACCCAGGAACGGATGGCATCGCCCGTGTAGCTGACATTCGGACGTCCACTGGAGTCGTTCGACGGGCATTCAACCGAATCTGCCCACTGCCTGTGTCTTCATAATCTGGTTGAAACCGTTGGTTTCAACGCCCGGGGAAATGTTGGAGCGTCATCATCATCACCATCATCAGCCTTCATCAATCTACTACTGGACAGGCATTCCCCAAGTTCGGAACGCCTGATAACATCGCATAGCAACAACGCGACTAATCACAGCAGTAATTAACTATGTAATGTGCCCGGTATAATGTCATCTTCACTTGTTCAAAAACCTCATACTGTTAACACCCATTAAATTCATCTTTAACTTGCATTGAGCATCCAGTTTATTTTCCACCGGAATATCCCTCAGTCCCGCACAACTTCACATGAAAATATATTTTAAAAAATAGTCTTTTATTAGCTCGTTAAGCCGTAAGTCCCGGCTGTCATTTGTAGATCTTTGGCAGTCGTTACGGATAGTCAGAAGCCAGTAAATCTGACTCCAGTCTTGCCATGAAGTACCGTGTTACCCCAGTTAATGGGTTGTGGAGGTCTAGGCAGCCGCTCCTCGTAAAATACTGGTATTCAGCTAAATCCGGCTTGACAGGAAGCCGACCCCAATATAGTTGGGAAAAGGCTAGGCAGATGAGTTGTTCCTATCTACAAACGCTTTGTTCTGTATATCTGTTACGGTTAATACCCGAAGTGCGGCTACACCTAGTTTTAGCCGGTTAAAACTAGGTGTAGCCGGCCACACGGGGTTAAACCTAGATGTATCCTACTATCTTCGGTTAGAACTAGGTTTAGCCTTTATCATAGCGGCTAGAACTAGGTGCAGCCACATACTTTTGTCTCAAGACAGTATCTGCACTGTTCTTTAACTAGTCATAATCAACGTAATAGCTGACATACAGACCTAAGATACTGTCGAAGTATCAATAGGTATTAGTGATCATAATAAAATATAATTATCCCTATATAAACTATCTTAACTACTATCTGAATATGGAAAATACTGCGAAGGACTCTTGTTATTCTTCCTTGTTTGACATAAATGGCTCCCGACTTTGGAACTTTATAACATAACTATATATAACAGGATTTTTTTGGCATTTTTTTGGTGGGAAATCAATCTAATTACTTGTCCTGCTCTAGGGTGGAGCGGGAGGGCGTGTAAAAAGCCATAGAACACAGGAGTGGGTTTTAATGACTAAACCTGTGACACTCCTATGTTCCTTCTTCTCTTACGTTCTAGGACTCTGGGCGAAGCGAGAGGACGTCTCAGATTTTTACTGACTAAAACCACAACTAAAACCCACTCCTGTTCTTTCTTTGCCTTCATTTCAGGGCATCAAAGTTCTCTTTCGTACAACCCATGACATTCTTATTTACTCGTAGTTATGTATAACTTGTTTACTTACTTGACAATCCTCGATATCAGGGTGTGTGATGAGCAAGTCTTCTATCTCTTTCGGAGCGATGTTCTCTCCCCCTCGCACGATGATGTCCTTCAGGCGGCCCACAATGCGGCCGTATCCATCTTCGCTTATTGTGAACTTATCCCTGAATTTTAATTAGTATTAAAATGCAGTTAGGTTTTTTTTCTCATTTAAAGTTCAAAAAGTTAAAATATTCAATTTTCGTAATGTGAGAATGCAAAATACTGGGACCGTTGTACTTTTGACTAATTTAGGATATAATATTCACTTAAAAAGTAAGTAGAAAATGAATATTTCATACACAAAAATCCTGACATTGTAAAACAAAATTAATGGTTAGATGGTATATTTTTAATGTTTTTATATTTCACTAGCTTTTGCCCGCGGCTTCGCCCGTGTGAAAGTTTTTCTGGATTTACTTAGTTCACTTTTTTTATATAAAATATAGCCTATAGCACTCAGGAAGCAAGCAGCTTTCGATCAATATATATACGTACTAGCTGTCCCCTGCGGTTTCACCCGCATTTTTCGTTGCTGCTCCGCTCCCTTGGGTCGTAGCGTGATGGTATGGATGGTATGGTAGCCTATAGCATTCCTCGATAAATGGGCTATCTAACACTGAAAGAATTTTTCAAATCGGACCAGTAGTTCCAGAGATACCCCCTACATACAAACTTACAAACCTACAAACTTACAAAATTACAAATTTTACCTCTTTATAATATTAGTATAGAAGTATAGATATGTTCATATTTCAAAACATAAATAATATGGGACTTAGAACTCCACTGTATAAGAGAGAATGGACCGTAATCCACCACGCGGGCCCAGTGTGGGTTGGTGGATATCACATGACTTCTCCCACTCTTGGCGGAGAACTGACTAAAACCCACTCCGGAGTCTTCTTATTGGAAGAAGGAATCCGTTGCGACCGTGAAAAAAAAATCTACATATGTGTTCAATCTGACCGTTGTAATCTATGATGCACACAAAGATGAGCAAAAAACAAAAATAGCAGAATCATGATGATGTTACCTAATGATGAAAGGAACCTTACCCGGTCTTCAGCCAGCCGTCTTCGCTGAGGGTCTGCCTGGTCTTCTCCGGCTCGTCCCAGTAGCCGATCATGTTGTTGTAGCCTCGCACCACCAGCTCGCCGGGACTGCCGAATGGCACCATTTCACCATTCTCGTCTACAACCTGAATGAATGACAAAATCATCTATATCTTGTACAATATAATTATATGACTACTTAATATAGATGGAATTGTAGTCAAACTCTAGTTTATATCAATTAATTTTTTTTTATATAACTAAAGTCCTTGACAATGTGAAAAGGTTGTAAATCGGGGTCGGGATGCTACATAATATTTTATCTGCTCTACAATCAATGCAGTAAATTTTGCTCCTTGGTACAGAAAGCCAGAAAGCATTATCTTATCTATACATATAATAAAATCGTAGGAAAGTCAAAACTGTACATTGAATATTTTTTTAAAAGAATACTTGAGGCGTGATCTACAATCGATACCGAAGCCAAAAATATAGTTTTTACAATTCATGTCTGTTTGTCTGTTTGTCTGTTTGTCTGTTTATCTGTATGTCCTGGCTAAACTCAAAAAGTACTGCATGGATTTACTTCAAATTTTGCATGAATATTACTGAGAGGTCGGGAAAACAAATAGGCTACATATTATCACGCTATCACCTATGGGGGAGGAGCTGTGAATCTCTATTTTTCTTACGCAATATGTGGCAGCGTGTAATTTAACGACGCATATATAAATGTTGTTTTTGAGTAAGCCATGCTATTATTTAGCTTTACAATATAAAAACTACGCCATTTAAGTAACTTGGGCACAAAAACATAATTTAATGAATGTTAGTAGTATAAAGGAAATTTTAAAGCAGCGCCATCTATGACATTTCATAAAAATCAAATCAAGTTACATTACAACACTTTTTGGAAATTTATAAATTAAATTTGATCATGTTGGCGAGGTTAGTAGTTAGTTATTCTTAAAATTCATAGATGGCATTATGCATTTTCTTCATAACAGTTGTATCGTATAGTTCGTTTGACAATTAGGTACAAGTTCCAACAAAACCCTCAAAATCTTGAGCAGAGTTGAGGAAGAAAATTTAAAAAAAATGCGGTGTTGAGTATTACAAAAAAGTTATGTTCATTGATGATGAAGTGACATTGAAGCTCATTTATCGCAAGAACGTGACAGAATCCAAGAGAACAGCGTGCGGCACAAATAGAATAAGATCGCCTGTGTCGTGACATAAATCAACTTTCGACATCTGATGATGAATCCACGGTTTACGACATTGAAGAGCAAACGGCTAAATAAAGAAGGAAGTGGATTTATCTACAATATCGTGATTAACTACGCCGCCCATGGAGATATGGTTGCCTTAGAAAAAGTTTGTACCCACTGCCAAGTCCGCAAATGGAAAAGGGGACTACATGGCGAGCATTCGAAGACCAGCCATTTTTTGAAATACATTCGAGCTTATAACAGCCCCTTCCAGATGACTTCGTTTGGTGAACAACAAGCAAGTGTTGAAGTAGACACATCCTCAATTTGGTCTGGTCTGTTCAAAGGATTGCAAAGTATGTTGCATAACGTTAATCCGCAAATTAGCAACTTCAAAGCAGGGCCCTCGCGTCGGTGCCTGAGAACGAGCGCAACCACTTTAAGTTTGTCATCAGAGCAGATAGAAGGCCGATCACAGCCCATCCAGGGTGGTATAATGCTCCAACGACGAATGAGGTAGCTGTTGTGTTAGTCGATCAGGAGTGTGATAAAAGAGACATCGTTTTACGCACGCATGATGACCGGCTTCGAAGGATCAGCGAGACTCATCGTGCGTACGATTCTCTTCAATATCCTCTCATTTCAGTTCTGTCGCGGAGAGGTTGGCTACCATTTTGCCCACTATAATGTAGACCCCCAGACAGGCACCCCAAATCATAAAACAACCATCCACCATGCATTTCTACAGCTTCTTGATCCAGCTGAGGGTAAACAATGGTTCTTATCTCCGCCATTATCGTACGCTCTTTACTCAGTTTCTTAGGACATGTACGCCAAAATTGAGACAGAGCGTTTGGTATTTATAAGGTCCAACTAAAGAAAGCTCAAAGCTGAGAACTACGTCTATCTCTATGCAGAATAATACAAATGCTCATTCATGGTCATTCTCCCCTCCACCTTCACAAAAGGTCCCGGTGGTACTCGGACGAGAGCACTCAAGATGCATTTTGTTACGTGCGAAAGTTTGGTCGCCCGGACCTCTTCACTGTCATCACTACCAACCCAAAGTAGCCTGAAGCAAATTAACGAATGCATTCTCTGGGAAATTGAGGGGAATGATGTGGTCTACACCTCGATAAACACTGTTGTCGAGCAAGATAACGCTACACATTATCCCGTGGAATTTCTGAACACCCTGTCAGCAAGTGGACTTTCAGTGCATATCATCCAGTTGAAGGTCAGTGTCCCAATTGTGCTTCTTCGGAACCTATCTCCTCCAGAGCTGTGTATCGAGATTCGCCTTAAAGTCGTCTCACTCCACAGACACACCATTGAAGCAGAAATTCTTATGGTTGTGGCATCAGCGAGGAAGCATTTATACCACGCATTTCCCCCCTACCTTACAACTTCCCGTTCCAGTTCAAGCGCGTACAGTTCTCAGGACGAGTTGCTTTTCACAAAGGCAACTAACTGTATGGTGCTTGCTCCCGCGTCACCAGTCCTGATTCTCTTTACATTTTGGCACCTGGCACCGTAATTTATAGGGAAGCCTTTTCCCAACTATATTGGGGTCGGCTTCCAGTCAAGCCGGATTTAGCTGAATACCAGTATTTTACGAGGAGCGGCTGCCTATCAGACCTCCACAACCCATTAACTGGTATAACACGGTACTTCATGGCAAGACTGATATTCCACACATACATCATTTTCTCTATTTCCTTCAGTCACAACTTATGACTGAACTCAGCAGGATTCCCATATAATTCTCTAAACTTGCTTCGCTTGCAAAAAAAACATATATTTTAATGCTATTTTAAAAGTTGTTTACTTATAATGCTATAGCGACATCTTAAGTATTTTTGGTGCTGCCTTCACGCAGACGACGTCGCGGGCAGCAGCTAGTCTATATATATAAAAATGAAACCCGTTTTTCGTTGTCACGACATAACATGAAAGACGGCTTGACCGATTTGGCTGATTTCTTTTTTAAAATGTTCCTTGAAGTTCAGTGATGGTTCTTACGGAGAGAAAAATTAAAAAAAAAAAGTTAGGTAATGTAGGGTAGTCTAGGGTAGTCTAGGGTAGTGTATGGTAGTGTAGGGTAGGGTAGTGTAGGGTAGTGTAGGGTAGTGTAGGGTAGTGTAGGATAGTGTAGGGTAGTGTAGGGTAGTGTAGGGTAGAGTAGGGTAGTGTAGGGTAGTGTAGGGTAGTGTAGGGTAGTGTAGGGTAGTGTAGGGTAGTGTAGGGTAGTGTAGGGTAGTGTAGGGTAGTGTAGTGTAGGGTAGGTAGGGTAGGTAGGGAAGGTAGGGTAGGGTAGCGTAGGAGGTAACGGGAGCGAAGCCGCGGGTAAAAGCTAGTTTTGTTTATAAATGGGCATAATTGTATTACTCTCAAGAATGTAAACTAAACCAAACATGAAATATCGGAAAATCCTGCTGTTTTAAACAATAATATTTACATAATTATGCAGATTATGCTAAACGTTTTGCATAAATCTGTAAATTATTCACATATTATAATTATTCAACAGAAATAAACACAAATTGTATGAATAAGTTATCTTTACAATGTATTTACGAGTGCATTCATCTCTTCAAACGATTTTACACGTTTTCTGTATGCTTTCAAGAGACTTTGAACCCTGCGTTTGTTTCGGTGTTTCTTCTCAGGATAGTCAGCTAGGATAATCCGGCTTCATCAAGTTTAAACTGACGAAAAAATTGACGTGTAAAATAAATATCTACTTATTTAGGACTTAGGCCAAATTCTGGTGGTCATAGGAGGTGCTCGTAAATATAATACCAGCATATCCTATGTGCTTGTTCACGTTGACTCGCGGGCGCGGTCACGAAATATCAAACATATGGTGGAATATAGAAGTGTTCACGTACGAAACGCACGTGCGGTCTAAGTAGCGGGCAAGCTAGCGAGCGGCGCGCGCGGCGAGCTCGCGGCTATATCAAACGCTTGAAGTGTTTGTGTGTGTTCACGTCGCGGTGGAGCGCGCGATCCACCCGCGACGTCAGTAAGTTCAAACCGTTTGAACTTGTCGCCAGGTGCAAACGCTTGGCGGCCAATATGAACACGAAATCGCTACGTCTTCGCGACCGCACCCGCCACCGCGCCCGCGCGTTCCAACGTATATATAACGGAAGTAAGATTGGAAGACGCACCGCAGGCGCGGCCTCCCTCAAGATGGACCGATGACCTGATGATGGCAGCGAGAATCCAATGAACGCGAGACACACAGGAACGTTCCTTGCGGTCTCACTTGGGGGAGGCCTATATCTAACAGTGGACGTCCTTCGGCTGAAATGATGATGAAGACAGAGACTTGACCTACCTTAGTCTCCACATGGTCCTGTATATAGCCCACGGTCTCCGCGACCACGTCAGTACTGTCACCACAGATGCTCTGGAAGATGCACGCTGTCGTCTCAGTCATTCCATATAGAGCCTGGAAAAGAAAGTAAGTTTGACACAATAATTTTATACCATTTATGGTACCAGATATTATGTAACTAGGCTATGGATGGTGGTTGCCATAATATTTAAGATATACATATACACTCACTACAGCCATATACACTTTTTTTTCAGTGATATAAACTAGTACTTGACTATAATCGGATGGGAACTTTTAGAGACCGTATCTTCCCTGTACTTCACTTGTGTGTACAGTTCTGGCTGGCTATTGAACAACTGTACTGTTTCTGCTAACCCGCTGAGGAGTTAGCTCTTCTTCGGAATAAGATGGTGGACCCATTTGTACAAAGCATTAATTAATGTGTAAGGAATGCGTCTGTCTCTCTGTGATCACCAGCTGATCTCTAAGGGGTCACCGTAAAACGAACCGGCAAAGGGCTCGTTGACTTCGAAGATATCGGAGACCTTTGGTGATCAATGGAGTAAGAATGTTCCATCCTCACTTTGTTTCAAATCCCTTTTGGAGGTTATAAGGCTAAAACCACCTCGTGAAGAGTTTCTCCAAATATTTCATTAATTTGTCTAACTAATTGTTGTCTTTAGTTTAGTCTTGGATGAATAAATTTTTGTTCCTAATTTCAATTTGTAGTCTGGTGTGACTGCTTTTAAAAATCATTTAATATTTTTTTTATCATTTACAATATTGGCTTTACGTGCATTATTTATTTTCTAAGCTTTTTTCATTGTGACACGCCTGTCAAGTCTTGACAACCGAACTCTAACACAGAGAGTGAAATACAACCTTATTCAAATGATTTGGTCATTTGAACAAGGTTGTATTTCACCTCCAAACCTTTACAGTACCAACCTTCACAGCTTCCGTCTTGAGATACTTCTCCATCTCCCTGATGAGTTGTGGGCTGCACGGCGCCCCTGCGGCTAGTGCTATCTTCAACTTAGAAGGCACGTCGCCCATCGTCCTGATCTTCGCCAGCATGTCCACGAACATCGTGGGTGTTCCAGTTATCACTGAGCATCTGAAAATGTAGGTATTAAAAATTTAGTCATTTTGTGTCAACGCAAGTAAACTATGCTACACAGACGTAACTTTATGCAAGAGTTGGAGATCAGAATAAGAAGAAGAACTAAAATCGACTGCTGCAGTCTTCCCGTCCGAGTGTGTTTTGTCCATTAAAGTTGTATTTATTTTTTAAGTTTTTTAGGTATTTCAAAATACTCCCCCTCATGCGATGTTACGTGGTTAACTAAGTTGGGGTTAGCATAAAAGGTACACAGGTCGGCAAGTAAGAGCTTAACTTACTATTTTTTCTTCGCTTTCGTATTGTCTTAAAGCAAGTGGTCTGGAAAATCGGGACAAACACACTAGAGTAGTGTTAGACTACTTTTTTTGTAATACTTTAACGGCTCCTAACTCACTTTTCAGCAAACAAAGCCTTGATGTTATCGTCGACGTTGTAGGCAGGACCAGCCAGCACCAAGCTGCTGCCGTGTCTGAAGCCACCCAGGAATGTCACGATGGAACCAAGAGCGTGGAATAACGGTACCTAGAACCAAAGATGGAATATCATCAGAGACGCGTTATATGGAAATAAGGCTCCACCTTTCCGTTTTAGTGGGTTGATATGCTTTAATATTTATATTAAATATATTTCTAACCAACTTCATGATAGCCCAGTGGTTGAGGCACCCTCCTCTCTTTCACTAGGTTTGAAACCGGGCAAGCTCCAATGAGAGGATTTTCTTACGATATCTAGAACATTACTGACACCCTGTATCTAGGAAAGCGTTAACATTTGACAGTCAGACAGGTTGCCAGATAGTCTGATCATGGAGTATCGTGTTGCCCAGTAATTGGGTTGTGGAGGTCTGCAGTCACTCCATGTAAAACCCACAGATATTCAGCCGTATACAGATAGATTGGAAGCCGACCCCAAGCTAGTTGGGAAAAGGATAGAACGATGAAATATCTAGCTGTGGAAGTTTTTAATTCTGTTGCATTTTTTTTAACATTAATATCTATTTTACCTTAGAATTCTTTCATTTATAAACAGATCTGAAATATACTATTTTTATTTCAGCAATATCCAGAACCATTTTTATCAACATTATCCAGTACAGAAGATTAGATACTCGAGGAATTGAGCGAACTTCTCTAATATTATAGGTACAGCGATTTTGGTAAGAAAGTAAAACTGTAGATTGAAATGGATGAAGTTAGGGTATTAGTTAGTATAATGGAGCAATAATAATTTAAATTTGATAATGATTAGTGCTCCTAAGTAAAGCTTAGCTTAGCAACGGCAAATAGTATTTCATATTGTTACCTGAACACAAATGTTATGATGTCCCTCGTGTAATGTGTTCCTCTTTCCAACGAAGTATGTGTTGTTCACGACTCCGAGATGAGAGTCTACGGCGGCTTTCGGGTCCCCTGAAATATTTGTTAGGTATTCAATTTCATGATAAATGATAAATGATGATGATAAATAATATTTATTTTTGCAAATAGGTTTCACAATTTACACGTCAATTTTTTTTGTCATAATTTTATTCTAGATGAGGACGGTGTTTCCTAACTGACTACCCTGAGAAGAAACACCGAAACAAACTCAGGGGCCACAGTCTCTTTAAAAAAAAAAACCATACAAAATGTATTGGTCAAATCATATGCGAACTATGCAGATTGGTGTCTGCGATGGCCTTTTAAAGAAAGAACCATGCAGATTTGAGTGGACCTATCCAGTCAGTGTGAGCATTTGTCATTCGTCGTAAAGCTCAACTCAGGACTACTAAAGAGCTCAACGACTTGACGAACAATACAAAGGAAAGGACATTTGGTCATGAGCAGTGATAGGAATAGGTAGTGCCTATTTGCCTAAACTTCGAAGAACAGAGACAAGCAACGGAGACCTCCTTAGAACTATATTTTTTCCGAGACTCCCGAAATTTCGAGATGTCACTTAAAATACATTAAAAAAAATTGTTATGTGGAATAAATAATTCGTCAATTTACCAAAAGTTTGCGACTATATATAAATAACATACACAATCGTTACAACCATAAAATTTTCAGAATTTTTTATTTTGGAGTACATTTTGTAAATGACTTGTTGATCGTAATAGGTATTACTTATTCTACATAACATTTTTTTTAAATATATTTAAGTGTTGTCTCTAAATTTCGGGACAGATGTCTCGGAAAAAAATTTAGTCCTAAGAAAGTCTCCGTTTCTTGTCTCTGTTCTTCGAAGTTTAGGCAAATAGGCACTACCTATTCCTATCACTGGTCATGAGGATGGCATGCATTTTCATAGTTACTTTTTCATATTGTTTAACAGAATACTACATTCATAAAACTGGATTTTTATAGACAACTATGTTGTAAGCGGTTTCATCAGCGTGAAAGAAGAAAATTGTCTCAATGGAACGAGCCTAAGTTTGATCGAAATCCGTTAAGCCATTTGAGCGTGAAGAAGTAACAAACACACAAAGTTTTGATTTTATAATATTAGTGTGATTCAGTTTAGTTTATATAGAATTGGTTGCAGTTTTGCTAATAATTCAAACTTACAATAATAATGATGCCAGTTTATTTGTGTTGTGGCAAATGTGACAAACCACATTACCAATGTCAGTTCAGTCTCAGTGATTAAAAAGCAGACTTTAATTGCGTAACGATAGACCAAGGCACTGTCATAGTAAGTACCTCCAGGACCTCACCAGTGGTGCCCGAAGTGAAGTGGATGAGGCATCCCTCGCTCGACTTGACCTCGCTGCCATACAGGGAGATCTGACTCCCTGATCCACTTACAAGGGAGTCGTATGACGTTGTGCCCCTGTTGGAAAGAGAACAGATAGACTGAAGGTATGATTCCGAACTCGGCGACATGCAGTAGTGCTGTTGCCGCCGTGCTGTCACGGCACTACTGATTACTACACAATCTCTATAAGCTTATATGTGATTAAAGGAAGAAACACTAGTGAAAAAATATGATTTTCTCTGATTCAGAAGAGGAACAGAACGACACTGCTGCCTTGCTCGGAATCAACGTGGCAGGCAGCACTGCTGAGCAGCACCTTAGTGGCAGCACTGCGGCAACAGCACTGCTGATTGTTATACCGAGTGCCGAGTGCCGATCACTTCAAGTCGAACTATTTATTTATTGATACTTTATGCACAAATCCAAACTAATATTATAAATGTAAAAGTAACTCTGTCTGTCTGTCTGTCTGTCTGTCTGTCTGTTACGCTTTCACGCTTAAACCGCCAAACCGATGTTGTTGAAATTTGGTACCAAGACAAACTGGAGCTTGAGAAAGGACATAGGCAGCAAATTATCACGCTATTCGCTTTGGGGGGTGAGTAATATTGCATTTTGTCCGCACTCCGTGGACCATATTGAACGTCATTGGTCGTGAGTTCGAATCCCTACTCCAGCTATTCTTTTTGTGTTTATTTTATCTTCTTTTTTAGACATAATTTAGAAAGATAAGTCGATTTTAATACTAAAACTGATTTTTAAATGTTTTCAACGTAACTTCGACATTTTTTTTCAATAAAGTAATCAAAACATAGAATTTAATCAATTAGGTGCAAAATACATTTACTAAGTCTGTATAAGAACGCTTATTTTGAAAATATGTCATAGAAGACATGTAGCACATTGGTTTGGTGACTAGATTTGTAAGTCGGTTAATCTTGGTTCGAATCTCAGATGGTTTTTTGGGTGATAGTTTTTTTTTACCTTTTAGCAAGATAGTTTTTTTTTTAACTGTTGGCACAAATTTCTGACATATTTTTGCATTCTTACTACTTTTTTTATTAAAACGGTTTTTTAGATCGAGCATGACGGACTTACAATTTTATTATTGAACGGCCAGAGCGTCTTTAACAATCATACTGTCTATTTTTATTTATTTACCAGAGGTTGTAACAAGCTAATTGACCGTGATTCGGCAAGGCATACCAACCAAAGGCGATAAAAGTAAATACTTAGATGAGTTTTACTATTGACAACTTTATAGGAAGGAGTTGCACCATGCGGCTTAATAATTGCGTGTATTTGCGGTTACTGTTTCATATAGTTCGGGGCTGAATGTAGTTAGCTTTTCTGAGGACAGTTTGATAAAGTATGACGTATCTCACATTTCTAGCAGCCTTAAGTGGTGAAGAACACTGGAATAACCCCAATCGACTCCTACATTGGTTTACCATCATTTCACACACACACACACACATCATTTGACACAGTGGAGCATACGGTAGAAGTCAACCCCGTTTGGGTAGAGTACTGCCATGTCCTCATGGAGATAATCGGCGGCGGCGACTACAGTCGCGTTTGGCCATCAATAAACGCTACAACAAGATTTCGCCGAAATTCATTTAAAAGTTGGACAAACTTTATAGGATAGTTCCCACTATGGAAAAACATTCATCTGATTTACGAGGACGTTAGACAAATATACACCAAAAACTACTACTGGGTAAATGAACAAGTAATTTAAACGACAAAAACGTATAATTAATGTAATCATGATCTCAAATTCTTTACGAGTGCTGTTGTAAAGATGTCTTTCTTTACAACTACACATGGTGTAGTTTTTGGATTCGCTTACGGCTTTGCGCTATCAGAAGGTCAGTGTCCCGATTATGCTTCTTTATTAACCTCTGCCAAACTTTTCATGTTTCGTTGACACCGCTTGAAGTCGCGCGGATTCGGGCTTGCTTTCACTCGACGGCCCGATGGTGCAATCACAGGCGTGCTTGCGGTGTTTGGGACTCTCCTTAAAGATTGACACCCGGAGCGTCACGGAGCGAGAGGATATCCTATCCCTCATATTTTCAGCAACCTCCTTCGCTCGCATTGGCGTTCCGCATAAGCAGGGCAGACTTCCAGCGCATGCTCTATTGTATCCTCCAAGTGATTCGCATAATATTACTATCAAGGTACTTCCAGCCAGATCCGAAACTGAAACCTTTTGAATCACTAGCTATGGTGGCGTGCTTGCTTGAAACGCAAAGGGCAACTGACGTAACACAAGTGGGTTTTAGTCAGTGAAATTCTGATAGTCTCTCTTGCTCTGCCCAGAATGGGAGAAGGTATTCGTTCATTTATCTTAAGAAAAAGGTGCAGAACTGCAAGCCCTAGAGGTTGCGGGTGCCCATCACAGGATCAACTTCACAGATCACTATTTCTTTTACAGCCTACATTAAAAAGCATTTATTTGTTGTTAGTAAAATTACCGCTGTTAGTAAAATTTTTGACGAACAAATCATTTAAAAATCTTACAACGAACAACAAAAGAACACGAACGAGAAACGTACATAAAATAATTTTGGGAAATCATCAGAATGACATATTCTGCTTTTGGGCGGAGCGGGAGGACGTGTCAGAATTTTACTGACTAAAATCCACTCCGGTCCTTCTTTGCCATTGTTACAGGGTCCTGGGTTTTCCTTTCAGAAGCCAATCCTTGGCCACAGAGGTTTTGACCCTGCTGGGCCCCTACAGTTTTGCTGACATCTCTTTGAGGCTCGCGTGGCCGAACGCGCCGTTGACACCTTGGGCTCGGTTCGGATTATTACCAGACTGCCGGACGGCTAGCTACCCATTGCTCGCCGTCCGCAAGCCCGTGCTTGCGGTGGTTGGAAATCGGGATTGGAATCCCAGCGACGGGTGCAGGAGGGACGTTCCCACTCGCGTGCGGCCGTCACCGTCGCTAGCAATACTGCTTCGCAGAAGGAGGTGACCGGACCATGGCCTGTAGCAGGGAACCAGCGTGAGCAGTCGCTGTCGCCGATCGCCTTCACGAGCATACGGCGGTGCACCGACCAAGCTGGGCAAACCTCCACTTTATGTTCCACCATATCCTTCGGGCGATCCACATAGTGGTGATACCTCGGTGTTCCTTCCGCCTGAATCGGATGCAGGAACTTTCCGAACTTACCATGTCCGGTGAGAACCTGCATCATACGGAAGGTGAAGACGTAACACACCGTAACGTCTTTACAACCACTCCTCAAAGAGGGGACTTACCGCCATAATGATGGCGTGCCCAATATATAAACTAATAATGCCTTTTCACTCGGGCTAGGCAGAACCGCCAACTGTTACGACCCTTACAAATACTCTTTCTGTTCGTACATCTGGACGTAAAACATTAACAAAACATTTCCTCAAGGTAATTTGTGTTTTTACTTTTAAACGGTTTATGGGAAAGTTAAATAAATAATTTCGAACCTTTCGAAATGAATTGCAAGCACAGAATGATAGTACTGTTTCCGAACTTAATGCGGACAAAGTCGCGGGTAGCAGCTAGTAAAATATACAAAGACGGATTTAATGACTTAGGCAATTTCTACCAGTCGACCTTAGGGTGGTGGAGAAACGTGGCATAATAGGTGCAAATTACTGGTAAACAAACAATTATGTAGACAAATCAACACAGTGATGAACTATCTGGGTTAATTAATATATTGGACAAGCTTTTTCTAACGCATACTCACGCAAGCCTGTCCTTTTCGGTAGTAATAATAGAACTCAAATGAGGAAACTCTTTGGACTTCCACGATCCTGGCGAGCTGTTCTGCAGTTCTGGTATCATCTGAGACAGTATGTCGTAGTAGTCCCGTTTGGGCAGCCTGTTGCCTATCAGCAGGCTCTTCAGACCAGTCTTCTTTATGCAGAAACTAAGCTCTTTCTTCTCGTACACTGGATTTATTAAGACCTGAAAGGTTATATTCAATATTAAGTATAATATTATAATCATCATCATCAACTTCCTGCCCTAGTCCCTTTTTTTTGTTGTTGTCGCAACAAGTTTTTTTCTTCCATTCTGTCCTGTCACTCATCACGCTATCACTAACACCCTTTTCTTCGATATCACTTCTCACACAATTCATCCAATAGTACAAATAGAAGCTGGTTAATTCATGGTTTCTAGCTCCTGCGAACAGTTTAAGTAGATCAAAATAGGCTCAGCGATAAAGTAGCATTTTACTATTAAAAGAATTTAAAAAATCAATCCAATAGTTTTGAGTTTAGCCATTAAAAATCTTTCCTCTTTGTAATATAAAATAGAAGATGGATACTTTTTTTTGTACACCATAAAAAGTATTATAGAAAATGAACAGTAATTAACAGCAATTGTTTAATAAATACGTATACTTTAAAATATGAAAATACTTCTGTCTGTTACGATTTCACGTTTAGACTACTAATCCGATTTTGATGAAATTTAGTGCAGAGTGCTACATTTTAGCTGGTTTCTCCTTCGACTTAGCAATGCCCACAAAGGCCGAAGATAGACGTGTGTGGAAAAGGAAGAGGGAGGCCATAGCCCAGCAATGGGAAACAACCATCATCATCTCAGCCGAAAGACGTCCACTGCTGGACATTGGCCTCCCCCAAATGGACACAACAGGCTAACTAATTAACTAACTTTTGTAACTAAAACTTACAGATATGAGGCCTGCCCTGGCGGCGGCGACTACGGCAACCATCCACGCCGCGCTGTTGTGTGACCAGATTCCCACCGTGTCGCCCTTCTGAAGACCCTGGGCGCGAAGGGCACAGCCGAGAGAATCTGCCTGAAATAAACACATTTAACCTATCACATACCCGCAAAACGAGACACAATAGTAAAACAATAACAGCGTGGTCTCATAGGACCGGTCGGGGATTCATGAATTAAACACACTAAATACATTGACTATGATTAAAATTACATAAAATAATCCTTCCGACCGTATTTCGATCAAGGTTGGCCACTCACAGAGATTATTAAAATCAAAATAAAAAATGTTTTTATTTTTACAAAGGCCCACAAGGTCACCCTATAAAACATCAAAAGCTAGTGCACGGTTCCAATTGGTCGTTTCCTATTGAGAAGAACCGGTAAGAAACTCTATAGACTCATTACGTAACTAAGTAAGAAAGTGGTTTAGTGAAAGAGATATAGTGCACAAGTGCGTGCGCAAACACAGGCGCACTCTCTGTTCCTTTACTCTCACAGTCCGGTCGGTGGGACCGGAGAGAGATCAGTAGGACTAACACCTATACGTGCTTTCCGAGGCACAGGAGTGTCGTACCACCAACTTCCAAACTCTGGGCTGCTACAGAGAATGCATACGTAATGGAAAAAACTAACAGCACTCTTTACCCGACCCAGGAATCGAACCCAAGACCGCTTGTACCTGGGTTCGATTACTAATTTATTGTCATATTGTCTTCTCCACATTGTACGAGTATATCTTAAAATATGTTTTATGTTACCATCTCATGTACCGCATTTAATGCAAATAAATGACTTTGACTTGAATGCGATTCAAATAAGAATAGGAACGTCAATGACCTCAGTTTCTCAAATGTTTCTTAAAAAGTACGGTTTACCAAGAAAACATAATTAATCATTGCACAATGTTTAAAGCCGGGAGTTATACAATAAGTATACTGACGACTTTAGATAGTTCCAATGACCCTTAGGGCCTTCGCCCACGGCGACATTTATAACGATGCAGTAGCGCTGCTGTAGCGCGTTCGCATCGTTACAATCGCGATGCAATCGGTAGCTCCTTCCTTCGCCCACGCCACGATTCTCAGTTGCGAAGCAAATGCGATACATGCGTACGTCGCGATGCAAACGCAAAAGTGAAGATTTTGCATGTAGATTATTTTTGTTTTTCATTCACACGACACCCTGCCTCCGTCCTTTCCCCGTTATCGTCTGACACGGTCGCACGTTTGCAGCGACACAGTCGTGATGCAGTAGCGCGTTAGTAGCGCATTAGCATCGCTTCTGTAGCGCATTGCAAAATCGACTATAGCTACAAAAAGTGTCGCCGTGGACGAGGGCCCTTATTGCAACAAAGATTATTGGAACTATTGAAAATTGCTAAATTATGCGGAAGCATAATTCGACAATTTGTTTTAAATCAAAAATAGCGATAAACAGACGCAAAGAATAACATATCATATAATCATTATTTAAGTGTTTAAGACATCGGACGTCACTAGCTAATACTTGTTTTTTATATCTATATGTAAATAGGATACTTAAACATTAACTAATTATACCTACCTAAATATGTACAAATATATGTTTACGAACGAAGGGTTTCGTACCGTCCCGCGTCCGTAGCAAAAATCGGCAAAAAAAATCACGTTTGTTATATGGGAGCTCCACTTAAATATGTATATAATTCAGTTTTTGGTTTCGTTGTTATAGCGGTAACAACAATTCATCATCATCTGCCTGCCTACCAGACCTCCACAACCCCTTAACTGGGGTAACACGGTACTTCATGGCAAGACTGGAGTCAGATTTACTGGCTTCTGACTATCCGTAACGACTGCCAAAGATCTACAAATGACAGCCGGGACCTACGGCTTAACGTGCTTTCCGAGGCACGGAGGAAACTCGTTATGTTAAGAGGGTCACCAATCCACAGACCAACCTTGGCAAGCGTTGCTTAACCTGGAAGATCGACCTTTGCGGCTGTTATTATCTAGCCACGAGCTCCTCCTCCTAAATAGTATTATTATTTTACATTCCGTTCGCAAACTTTCATACTGACCTGTTTCAATAACTCCGCATAAGTGATAGTGAGGTTTTCATGAAGAGATCTGATAGCGATCCTGTCGGGGTACTTGTCGACTGTCTGCGCGATGACGTCACCGAGCGTGTCGTACACCAGGGGCTCGGAACCCGGGTTGTGCAAGTAGCTCTGACCGGCTGCTGCCTGGAGTTGACTGCTCCATCTGGAAATAGTTTCAGTCTAGGTTTATAATAGTGATAGTGTGACGGATAACAGGACAGAATGGAAGAAAAACACCAGTTGCGCCGACCCCAAGTAATATGGGATAAGGGCAGGAAGAAACAAGATTAAAATCATATAAGGCCAGGCTTTCTCATTTTAGAATGCTGTCATTGGCCCGCGTGGTGGATTACGGCCCATTCTCTTTTATAGAAACGAGGCGTGTGTCCCTTAGAGAGGCTATCATTGGAGAAACATAGAATATTCCACAACTTTCACATAGCGTCACCTAGTCCCAAACTAAGCAGAGCTTGTGGTACTAGACAACTGATGAACATACAATATTTCTAAATACTTTTTTATTATTTATTACTTATATATTATGTATTTGTTTGTCGTAAAACGATATGTATAGCTCAATGCAATTTGATCGTATAATTTGTGAATACATAATCATTGTTGTATTACAAATACATACAAAGAAGAATCGCCAATATTATTTCTTACACAAAATACTACGGGGTATTTTTTTTTAATTGCAGAGGCTTGCAAAGGACAATAAATATTGCTACCTACAGTTTACCCGAAAACACAGACACATTGTATGGCATTTAGCAATCTAACGACTATTGGTCTGTATATCTTACTAGTTATCTGGGCGATAGACAAACGTCCGCATAACGTGGTATATCCGGACGAAAGTATCTGCGGGCCTAGAAAGGTCACATTGAGCAATTCATCTTTAAAGAAAATCATATCCCGAAATCGTAGGTGGACAGAGAGTAAAGTCCCACATACCTCCGTTGAAAAGGGAAGATCTCCCGAACGGACGGGTGTTATGTCCGGTGGGCTACTGCCCGATAGATGATTTTGGGCTGTTGTATCTATTCAAATTGCGCGGAGAACTTTGCTTGCGCGATGTAGGATTTTGTGACGTCATGTGAAGTAGATCGTAGTCGCTACAGCAGATCATAAACCATTTTTCTAATACTCGTACGTAACATGATTGCACAAATTAGCCGAATCATACTCAATTCATTTCATATCAGAATCATATTCCGTGTAAATGTTGCCACACGAAAAAAATATGATCCTAATATGATTCATCTACAGTGGCATATTATTTAAGACTTACTGATCTACGGGAATATATCACTGTACTAACATTGATATCAGTCCGTGAAATTAATAAATTCGGTCTAATCTGATAAAATTTATCACACTAATATTATGAAGGCGAAAGTTTGTATGTAAATTTTTTTGAATTGATACGGAAATGTACAGGGTTATTAATTGTATAACACTAACAACCTTGCAAGACCGTATTACTGACATAATAAACAACTTTTATTGTTCTATGACTTAAAAAAAAACAAATCTTCAAGATTTCGTTGTTCTTTCTAACGCATTTTAACTCTGTATTTTGCCTACGCCTCCCGCGTACTGTTCTCGCCCTTTGCTCGCCCCGTTATTGTCACTATCGCTGGTTTCGCAGACTTCGTAGAATTTAGAAAGTTCAATATAAATATTTTTATTTTTGTATGAAAAAAATATGATAAACTAAAAAGTGATACATTTTTAAAAGTCATGGAACAAACAGTTTTTGTTTATGATGATAGTAACATAGAACCGAGAGGTAGCTAGTGTTTTCCAAATAACCCTGTATTCGTGCTTAACTCAAAGACTAATTTTTAAAGTTATGTTGCACTGATTTTACACTGGAGAAGCTTCGAGCGGCGGCTAGTAGTGCTTATCCACTCAATAGTATTTATCTTTATCGTATTACAATGTCTATGTACGATAATATTTATACAATCTGTATTTTTTGATATCCCATAACTCTAGGGTTATATTCTGTAGGTAAAAATAATTCTAAAACTCCTAGAATAGGTGGTCCAAAAATGCATCGTTGCGGAGATATCATATATCTAAGTTTCATTGAATAAAAAACAATTTTAACAAAAAAAAAACACCGACTTCAAAAAATAAATATTCCAAAACAAATTAATATGCACTAAAAAGTAAAAAAATAATTGCGTATTTTTGTAAGCAGGTACAATTATTTTTATTTTTGGAGTCGGTGTCAGCCAACTAGATAGGTTTGTTATTTATCACTACAAAACATCACAGTTTTACACCAGTTGTGTAAGTAGTTGTACTTAAATGTTAGTAAGTTCATATTATTATTGCTAGGTTGTTGGCGTTTCCTTGGCTGACACCGACTCCAAAAATAAAAATAATTGTACCTGCTTACAAAAATACGCAATTATTTTTTTACTTTTTAGTGCATATTAATTTGTTTTGGAATATTAATTTTTTGAAGTCGGTGTTTTTTTTTTGTTAAAATTGTTTTTTATTTCTTGATTTTTAGTGAATCTGAAAGACACTAATTACTTATTTGAGTATGGGTAGACCTACTAAACGCGCTGCTCATAGAGTCCGCGCCGTTTAAATGAAACAAAGGAAGACAGGGAGAATCGCCTATTTGAAAAAAAGGAAACTTAACTCAAGGACAATTTCAGTCGCGTGAAGTAGCAACATATGGTAGAACACTACCAGAGAACGTGATTCCCAAGGACGTCAACAGCTGTGGTGTGGTTTTCTCTCATCAATAAAAATTGGCCTCGAATACCGAGTGATGTTGAGACGCAACATCGCCGTATCAGAAGGACTAGTGAATGGAGCTATGGATATTATAAAAAAAATCAAACGGCCAGCCTTGTGGAGAGACCAACTGGAGGATGGCGAGCTACCAGATGCCGTATATATTAAATTTGATGACGAGTCTATTGGGCTTAGACTTAATTAACAATAATGGTTGGATACCCATACCTCCATCTAGTACTACGTTTCAGGCATTGAGAGGTTACGGAGATGTGGAGCGCCGTATGTTGCATCTAAAATTAAGCTGGGCGGTTACAGTTCACAAACTCCAGGGTACCATCCTTGAAAGAGCTGTAATTGACCTTGGCAAAAAAATTGCTAAAGGGCAAATATATATTGCACTAAGTCGTGTCAAAAGTTTGGCAAGCATAGTTTTATCGGATTTGAGGAGCTCGTGGCTTGAGGAGCTCGTGGCTTGAGGAGCTCGTGGCTAGATAATAACAGCCGCACAGGTCGATCTTCAAGGTTAAGCAACGCTTGCCTAGGTTGGTCTGTGGATGGGTGACCATCTTAACATAACGAGTTTCCTCCGTGCCTCGGAAAGCACGTTAAGCCGTTGGTCCCGGCTGTCATTTGTAGATCTTTGGCAGTCGTTACGGATTGTCAGAAGCCAGTAAATCTGACTCCAGTCTTGCCATGAAGTACCGTATTACCCCAGTTAATGGGTTGTAGAGGTCTGGTAGGCAGCCGCTCCTCGTAAAATACTGGTATTCAGCTAAATCCGGCTTGACTGGAAGCCGACCCCAATATAGTTGGGAAAAGGCTAGGCAGATGATGATGAGTTTTATCGGATTTGGACGCCAACAAATTGTTAAATAAACCACACGACGATAGATCATTGCAGGAAATGACAAAAAAAAAAGACTACGAAATCTGTCTTCCGATAATGAAGGCCACACATAAGTACCTAAGTCATAATACACCTTTTTTTTTACGAGGCAAAATCATCCAATAAGTCCCACCCTGAGTGGAGCGGGAGGGACTGTCAAACTTGTACTGACAGTCATACTACTGTCATACTCACCCACAGTGTTCCTTCAATAGCCCTTTAAGTTCCAGGGTCACGATTACCCAGGGACAGTAGTGCGACCAAGGACCAGCTAACGTAATTAGGACGCATGAAATTTGAAGAATATCTCATCAGAACAAACATCTAATTATGTTTATTTTAGTTTCAGTATTGCGTTTTTCGTAAAACGTTGAAGTGCCCTTAAACATATTTTTTTTCGAAATAGTTTTTATAACCTTTGTAGTGAGTACAGACGTGATATTATGTTCTGTGATGGTGTAAACAATGCTTAGATATGCTATAGCAACAATCGCGGTTAATCTGCTGTTATTTATTGAAGAGTTCCCTCGATTTCTACAAGATCCCATCATCAGATATTAAAATGGTGACAATGGGACCACACGGGAAGCACCAGCTTTCAAATAAAAAAAGAATCATGAAAATCGGTTCACCCAGTCGCAAGTTATGAGGCAACAAACATAAAAAAAAAAAAAAAAAAAATACAGTCGAATTGAGAACCTCCTCCTTTTTTTGAAGTCGGTTAAAAATACAAGTAATTCATTTTTATTCAAACCAATCATTAATATTTAAAGCTAAGAAAATGCGACGCTGTCATATTTCACGTAAGGGTGTTTTACATTAATATTCGTGACTTAGCCGAATTATTTTGTATGAAAAATTAAAAAAAAAGTCGTTTTTTTTTTATTTGGAACATAACTCATAAGCCAGTTGATTCTTTGATATGGCCTCAATCATACCCTAGAGTTATGGGATATCAAAAAAAACACGTTGTATAGTTTGTGTTTTTATTTTAATATTGCTCTTATTGCCCTAACAACACTACCGCTGTATTGTTAGGTAGGTACATTTTTGTTGTTCAATAAAGTTTATTCTATTCTATTCTAATTTCAACTGGTCGAAGAAGGCTAATCGTGCGTCCACACCGCAGTTGCTTTTTGAAGATCAACTTTTCAAAGTGTTACTCGGCAACATCCGACAGCAAAAAGTTATTAAATAGTAACAAAGAGCTAAAAAGTTACAGATAACTTGATGTTACCGTGTTGCATTTTGTTGCTCAAAAAAAGTTAACTGCGGTGTGGAGGCACAGTAAAGCATTAAGTCCGCCTTTGTTTCGTATGTACTAGTGCATGAAGTTTTAATAAATAAAATCAATACTAATGTGTCTGCATCACCAAACATTGATTCGTAAGAGTCAGAGCGAGAAGTCATCTGATGATTTCGCACCACAGAAAACTAAGCAAATGACAGTTTTTTTTGGTGGCATGTTATAATTAAGCAGTAAAATATAAAAGGAACTCATGATGACTTTAAGTTTTTATTAATTTAAGGTAACATTTATTTTTTGTCATTTAAGAGGCGGATTTAATGCCTTTATACATTTTTTATCATTAAACCTTTGGGCGCCTCTGAGACATTAATTATAAGTGCAATATTAAAATAAAAACACAAATGATATTACAGTACATTATGATACATTATGTGTGTAATGTTGGTGATTACCTCCAAGGCAGTATTTGGACCCGAGCCGTGATCGGCGGCAACGACCTCTAGCAACGGGTCCTGGTACAGGCCATGATCCGGAGCGAGAAGGAATGGCAAGGTCCTTCAGTGCAGCATTAATTCTAGCAAATGAGGTAGTCGCATTTCGTGAGGGTACGGCCCGATTTCCCGTCACCGCGCATCAGAGGCGTGGGCTTGCAGACAGCGAGCATTGCCTCAAGGAGAAGTGAACAAAACCGTAGGGGCCCAGCATGGTCGAAGCCTACTGGGGCCTGTGAGAAAGAGAACCCCCGGGGTCCTGGAACGAAAGGCAACGAAGGAACATACGAGAGGCTTTTAGTCAGTAAAAGTCTGACACGCCCTCCCGCATTTTCCAAGAGCAGTGGGAACTCATTAAATGATTTCTCATAAAAAAAACACTAGAGTTGCTTCGGCTTATTTTTTACTTTATGTTTGCTGCCGTAGGTATTGTTGTGTCCGTGTCGAAAAAATAAATATAATCTATTCTATTTCCATTTTATCAGCGATCACTGGCAAAAAGCCGAAAATGAATTTGCATTTGACTTTTCTACAAAGAAAACAATGTTTTGTAAAGCTTTTGAACGCAAGCCCCAAGCCCCCATCATTAGGGTTTTTTTTGTCAGAAACTCAGAAGCAGCCCAAAATCTGGTTTCGAGCTCCGAGGTTGTTTATAGGAAATCTGAAACCAGTTTACCCGCTACTTTTAAGAGCACACGAAAATTTGGTGTAGCCAATGAGGGTGTTCACGAAAGTTCACTCCACCGGTTAGCACCTAGGTGTCTTTTCCTTTAAAAACGTATCCATGACGTTCACGTCTAGCGTTTGACGTTGATGTCTAACTAATGTCATTAATATAAGCGGTTTGACAGGTCCCTGGACCTGACGCCTTATTGTTTTTATTACCGCCTGGTGGACGACATTTTAAGTAAATCAGCCTCATTAAACATTTTCAGGAAATTCAGGATTCTATGTTGTTTATTAGATCATAATATTATGAAAAAGTTCCTCTTGCAACCATAAAAAATAGGCTGTTTTACCTCTTTACATATATTGTTGTGTTATCAGATTGGACTGCATACAAGGATAAAGTAATCTACACAATAACTTAGACTTATTTTAATTCCATTTGTACGCCTTGCGCTTTTTAATTGTATAATAAATCAATCGTCGGCAAAAACTTAAATTGAACCTTATAGCAATAAAAACAAGGTTGCTTATAGCGTATTTTGTGAATAAGAAAATGCAAAAGAACTGTGCTTTACGTCAAAAGGAAGGTACGCTACTTGGCATTGTAATCACACTGTGTCTGCATAATTTTCTTTTGATGATAAAAGATATGGGGTACAAAGTACCGACCAGCTACTACGTAACTACTTATATACATATAGGTAAGTCTACTGTATACATACACTACATAAGCCTACCATACTTATAGAGTGCTTATATACATAAGTATTGAATACTAAACAAACCGATGGCATTTTTTTCCGTTAATCTTTCTGCTCCTCCGCCAAGAGACAGTGAAGGCGTCTTTTGTAGGAGTGTTACTATACTCCGTCGGTTTAGGTAGTTAACTAAATGTAAACAATTTTGGCATGTCTTTTTATCTAAAAGTTGTCTCTAAATTGTATGTAAAAATCTTTGCGACTAGGTATTTACCTAAATCGATGTTAGCTAATAAACTAAATTTAAATAATCTTTGTGTATATTATATACGACCTCTTTAATACAAAAAGACATAAGTACCATGATTGTTTACCTTTAGTTAACTACCTAAACCGATAGACCATAATAAAAACCACGCGTTTGTTGACAGTTACTTATACATTGGCTGAAACCCAGAGGGAGAGTCATACAAGTTAGACTTTTACTGACTAAAACCTACTCCTGTTCCTTCTTTGCCATCATTCCAGGGTGCCGCGATTGAACGATTGGCTGCTGCGCTGCGTGTCGCGGTTTCGATTCCCGGACAGAACTAATATTTGCATGGCCTACAATAGGTGTTCCGAGTCTGATTGTTTTGTGTATGAGATTATCGTCTGTTTTTTTATACCCTGAGACTAAATTGACACATGTAATGTCAAATTTACTATAGGAATGATGCCAGTTCTTTTATGTCATTTTAGTCTCAGGGTATAAAAAACAGACGGTAGGTACATTTTTTTTTTAAATTTGTACAGTGACAGACTAAGATACAGTCATATATTTGTGAATACATCCAAGATGTAAGAGTGATTCGTAGTGTAAGACAAAGTTTAAAAAATAATATATTACATAAAACATACAATATCTATGATCATTGACTTTATATTACTGTCGTCATATCGTTAAATAATCACTATGTTTTTCATTTCCAAATAATTCTCAAACTAAAAATAAACGGATACTGAATAGATCCTTCGAAATGATGATATTATTCAAATGAACTCGAAAGATAGGTACCTAAAAATATTTATGAAATAAAAACTATAAAACAACATAGTTTATATTAACATACAGTGATTAAGTCAGAAACTTCATACAAATGAAATAATTTATAGACCACTATGGTGTATCGGTGGTAGTTAACTACAGGTAAACAATCTTGGTATGTCTTTTTATGTTAAAGAGGTCGTATATAATATACACAAAGATTATTTAAATTTAGTTTATTAGCTAACATCGATTTAGGTAAATACTTATTTGCAAAGATTTATACATACAATTTTTAGAAACTTTTAGATAAAAAGACATACCAAGATTGTTTACCTTTAGTTAACTACATAAATCGATGGAGTATAGCTACTGCCAGCGACTGCGCCCGTGTGAAAGTAGAAAAATATCGAAAGAGAACATCTTCCCGGGATAAAAGGTATCCTATGTGTTACAAACCATGGTCTACCCGTGTATCAAGTTTTGCGTAAAGAAGTAACAAACATCCATACTTCTAAACGTACAAATCTTCACAAAGTAGTGTGAAGACAATTTTTTTTCTGAAATCGTCTTCCAGCTCTGGTACTCGAACAAGGTTAATAACATTAAATAATAATAATATCTAGTCCATAACTAAGCAGAACTTGAGATGTGAGTACTAGATAACTGATAAACATACTTATATATACCTAAACATATATGACGGCGCCAGGAGTGGCTGAGCGATATGGCCGTCATCATCTTGGTTTAGTGGTATTGGGTTCATTTTGATAGGATTTTCAATAACTATGCACTTTAGTGTTTTTAGTTAGTTATAATGTCACTTTCACAATGTACGAGTAGTTATAAAGTCACTTAAATAGTTCACAAAAATATTGTAAGTACCTATTCTAATTAATTACGAATATACGGGTTAACCGACAGTTTCGTATCAGAGGTGCGACCCTCGAAGCTGCACAAGAGGTACTGCCCTGCTCTTTGCTTCCCGGTTCCCAGCCCTCTCATACGACTCTGTCCACGCGACACCATAACAAATGACGTCACAGCGTTAGACCCAACTTACATACTACTTAGTACTACGCAATAACAAAATAAAAACTTAATAACTAAATCTCGTTCTCCACGACACGGCCAACCTGACGAATTACACGTCCTCGTGTGCACCTGTAACCAAGGTTCAAAGTTGGAGCAACAGTAAAACCTCGGCCAACCTGACCAAGACAAGAGCAATAACAATAGTCGAATTAACAACAACATTCTTTAGGCTCAAGTCAAATCCATATCAAAAGGTACCTCTAAGCCTCAAAAGTAGGTATTTAACAGTCAATGTTTAGACGCACAAAAACAAAACATACTTAGACCACATACAACACTCATGGCCCAGCTGTCTCCGCAGCTAGTGACAACTCGTGCCACCCATATCGTCACTACTTCAAGTGACGTCACAAACACTTCGCTTATAGAGTCCACGACTCCCAGACCATCACATGGCCAATACAAAAATAGTTTCCACAGAAACCCAGGCCCCCGCCGCACCACTTACTGCCCATCGCCCCCTGAACAACTCGACATTGAATTGCAGTTACGACTACAGATAAATGCGTGCAGTTTGACCAAATCTCAGGTCATTACATGACCAACACAACATAGTTTCCTCAGAAACCCAGGTCATCACATGACCAACACAAAACATAGTTTCCTCAGAAACCCAGGCCCCCGCCACACCACCAACTGCCCATCGCGCCCTGAACAACTCACAAGTGAGTTGCAGTTACGACTACAGATTGGTGCGTGCAGTTTGACCAAATAGCCATAGCATGGTATGTGTCTACTTTTCTGTGGAGATACTCTCCTCTTCGTCTACATCAGATAAATCTAGTTCAGTTGGAACGCTACTTAGAGGCATCTTTCGTAAACGGTCGTGGGCATACTTATAAGTTCGGTTGCCGATTAAAGGTTTCAAAAGATAACGATCACCATCAAGTAACTCTATTACTTTGAATGGTCCTTTGTATTTAGGATCCAACTTAGTTTGGTTTCTCTCTTCATTCTTAATTAAAACTAAATCACCAATATCAAATTTCACTAGTTTTGCTTTACCTTTGTCAAATCTAGATTTTTCGTAACTAGCACTTTTTTCTATGTTCTTTGCTGCTTGCTCTCTTGTCTCGCTAATGTTTATTTCCATTTCACTATCATCTAAAGTTACAAGATTTAACGGTCTAGCTACACGTCCAATCAAAAGTTCAAGTGGGCTTGCCCCCGTGACGCGGTGAATAGAACAATTCAATGCTAGTTGCACATCTTCCAAAGCTTCTTGCCAAGATCTGTCGGATGTTTCCACAGATGTAAGCATACTTTTTAATGTGCTCATTGTCCTTTCAACTTGCCCGTTAGCGCGACTTGATCCAGTGGCGATCAAATGCAAAGATATGCTATGACGCTCACAAAAATCTTTAAAGTCTTTGCTAGCAAAGCATCGACCTTGATCTGCTATAATCCGAGTCGGGGCTCCGAATAAAGATACACTAGATTTAAGGGCTTTGATTACGCTAGCTGAGTCGATACGAAGAGTATGATACAACAAGACGAATTTAGTATAAGCGTCAATAAAAACTATAATGTATTCTTTAGCATCGTTTTTGCCACTAAGCTTGCCCGTTATGTCAACATGAACAGTATGCCATGGAACAGAAATTTTTGGGATCGGGTGGAGTTCCGCTTGCGTACGACCAGAATTAGATTTCGATACTTTACAGGTTATACATCCATCAACGAACTTACGGACGTATTTAGCTATATGTTCGAACCAATAATGTTCGTATACCTTTTCAAGTGTTTTTTCCCATCCAAGGTGCATTAGTGACTCATGCACATGGTTAATTACGGACCAACGGAAAGCTCGGGGAACTATTGGGAGACAACGGGTACGATTGTTTCTCTGTACCTTGCGATGCAATATACCTGACCGCATCTCATAGGTTTTAGCAACATCAGGTGGAAACTGACCTTCCTTGAGTTTAGTGATTAGTGACTGAACCTCTTGATCACGTAACTGTTCTGCTAATAACCAGTTACTTGATAAAGTTGCAAGATCAACACGTTTTTGTTCGACTTTTTCAACATTAGAAAAACAAGAACGGGGTGGTAATGGGTTCCGAGATAAAAAGTCTACATGGGCCATACGACGTCCTTCACGATAAATAATTTTAAAATCAAAAGCTTGTAAAAAAGCCCACCATCGATGAACACGAGGTGTAATATCGATTTTTTCTCGTGATGCTTGTAATGAATTACAGTCGGTAATTACGTCAAAGTACCGTCCTTGTAAATAGTGTCGAAAATGCTTGACAGCGTTTACTACAGCCAAAGTCTCTAACTCGTAAGAGTGGTACTTAGACTCTGCATTCGTGGTTCTTTTACTATAGTACTCGACTACATGCATTTCATTATTGACCTTTTGGAAAAGTATAGCACCATATCCATCGGCACTTGCATCGGTATGTAATTCAATAGGAAAGTCCGGATTAAAAATAGTCAAAACTGGTTTAGTTGTTAAAACTGAAATTATACTTCGTCTGATTTGCTCGTGTTCTGGCTTCCAATTAAATTGTTTAGAGGTGGTTAATAGAAATAAGGGTGTCATAATTTGAGAAAAGCTTTTAACAAACTTTCGGAAATATGACGCGAGGCCAATGAATTGTCTAAGTTGATGGATATTTGCCGGAGGAGGTAGTTTAATCAAAGCTTCTATCTTTCTAGGATTTGGTCTTAATTGGCCTGCTGTTATATCATAGCCTAAGAACTCAACATGACGCTTAAGAAAAGAGCACTTTGATACGTTAAGAGAAAATCCAGCTTTAGTCAACGCTTCCAATACCTCGCGCAACCTAACTAAGCCCTGTTCTTCAGATTCGGCTGGGACTAGGATATCGTCGACATACAAGACTGCATGTGAGTAGATCAGATCACCTAGGGCACTAGTTACTGCTCTTTGAAATACGCTAGGCGCGTTTCGAAGTCCGAAAGGCATCGCAAGATATTCAAACTGTCCATCGGGTGTAATGAAAGCAGTGCGTTCAATACTATCAGGGTCTCGGATAGGAATTTGGTTAAAACCACTAGCACAATCTAGACAAGTATAGAAACTAGCACCTGATAACCTAGCAATTTGATCTGCTATGAGAGGTAGTGGGAATCTATCTGGTACAGTGTTCGAATTTAATTCGCGATAATCTACCACCATACGGTCAGAACCATCACGCTTTTTAACTAGGAGGATAGGGCTCGCAAATGGAGACTGACTAGGACGAATAATATTGGCATCGAGTAGTTCCTTAACCTTAGAACGAACTACTTGTCTTTCGTCTGGACTAAGCCGATATGGCCGGCGATAAACAGTACGATTTGGGTCTTGAAGTCTGATTTTTAACTCACCGGATGTTACTCGAGTGCGGGGTAAACCATCAATAAAAGCGTGAGAAAATTCTTTGAGCAAAGACATTAGTTGCTCTTTATGTTGAATATCCGTATCTATATCATTAAAATGAAGCAATGGTTTAGTTATAGAACTACAAATAGCCACCGAATTTTGTTTTGAAATAATCAAGGAAGAATAAGTCATGTGTATTGTGAAACCGTCTTTTAAAATTTCACGCCCAATCATCACATCATATTTCAAACAGTCGTCGGGCACCACATGAAATAAGATACGCAAGCCGTGTCCACTTATAAGAACGTCACATAAGATTTGTTCGGCACAGTTTATGTTAGCCGACCGACCGATACCGTTAATATAAACAATAGCGTAACTACGTTGCCCTAAAAAGTTGCGACTAATGGATTGCTTAACAAGAGAGCATTCAGCGCCAGAGTCAAAATAAAAATTGTACGACTGACCAGATTGTTCCAACTGTCCACATACACCGGCTATTTCACAGCTATCGACGCGTCGCTCGGCAGCCGCGCCGCCTGCGCTGCTGTTGTTTACGCTGCTCGTTGATGACGTACTTCCCGCGCTGCCACGACGACAGTTTGTTGCTATGTGTCCATTTTCTCCGCAGCGATAGCAAATGACTTGTTTACTGGTTCCCGCCGTATTTGTTGATGTCGATTGCACATTACCAGCATTAGGTGCAGCAGATTTTAGCGCCTTCAAACGACAATCAATCGACTTATGTCCGGGTTTTCCACAGTTATGGCACTTGAAGATAGTAGTGGCTTGGGGCTTAGAACGTTTCGAATCTGATATAATCGTACGTCCAACATCGTTATTACGTTCGAATTTGCGTTTCAGACTTGCACTTGCCTTTACTTCTTGGAGTAGTTTGTTGCGTGTTGCAATTTCAGTGGTAAATGCTAGGCGATATAGACGGGAGTCGAACTGAGCAACATGAGCCAACACATACGATGCAGCGATTTCTTCGTGATTTGAATTTTTCCACCTAGCCAATAATGATGTCAATAGACGACTTGCATAAGCTGCGAGACATTCATTTTCCTTTGGTTTGCCGCTGTTTACTTTAATAAGTGTCGCAGCAAGAGTTTCGGATGACTCATAATGTGCGAGAATGTTCCCACGTCATACCTACGTGTGATACTTGTGATAGCCATGACGAAGCACTGCCTTTCAAGGCTTTGCTAAGAGCTATAATGAGAGATGCTCCTTGCAGCGGGCGTTCATTGAGACAGATATTAACTGTAGCACACCAAGCACGTGGATCAGAATCAGGTTGTTCCGGGTTGATTTCTGGCAGCGTAATTTCAGGCGTCGAGGTTGGTGTTCTTATGGCTTCAATCAGTTGCATCATATTCCTCTGCTGCATTTCAAACATTTCGCGCCAGTGGGGATCAGATCCAGATCCCACTTCTGATGACGGCGCCAGGAGTGGCTGAGCGATATGGCCGTCATCATCTTGGTTTAGTGGTATTGGGTTCATTTTGATAGGATTTTCAATAACTATGCACTTTAGTGTTTTTAGTTAGTTATAATGTCACTTTCACAATGTACGAGTAGTTATAAAGTCACTTAAATAGTTCACAAAAATATTGTAAGTACCTATTCTAATTAATTACGAATATACGGGTTAACCGACAGTTTCGTATCAGAGGTGCGACCCTCGAAGCTGCACAAGAGGTACTGCCCTGCTCTTTGCTTCCCGGTTCCCAGCCCTCTCATACGACTCTGTCCACGCGACACCATAACAAATGACGTCACAGCGTTAGACCCAACTTACATACTACTTAGTACTACGCAATAACAAAATAAAAACTTAATAACTAAATCTCGTTCTCCACGACATATATAAGCATACATAACAACACCCAGACACAACAAAATATGATCATCACACAAACATTCGTCTTGGGTGGGAATCGTACCCACGACCTCCGGCGTAGCAGTCAGAGCCATTACCATAAACCAACAGCATTTAGCATTAGCATTATCGGCCTTGTAATGTTCCCACTGTTGGGACTCAGGCCTCCTCTCTAGGAGAGGGAAGGGAGCTATATAGGGTGTATAGCTTCATCCCATTTTTTCGCACGCCTATAGTTTTAACATGTCATGGTTACGGTTCCAGAACCAATTTTTTTTGAGCCGAACAAGGGACTGTCTTTGTATTCCGGTGGTGGCCAAAAGGTTGAACATCACCACGCGAATTATGGCGCAATTTCACTGGTCGTTAACTCGTTCGGTATACCGCATGCGGGGAGTCCCCGCAGGCGAGATAACAACCAATGAAAGTAACATGTTCGTTAAACCATCTACGGTTTCCCGAATGCGGGCCCTGTGGCACGCGTTCCAGTAATCTCTCGCACCTCGGGCCCTATCGACTAATGAAATTGCGCCATTAAGCTTGGAGCAGGTAATGTTTTTAATTTCTTGAAAATTTGAAATGTACAAATCTTGTTGCTTATTTGTTTTAGCTAGTTTTTTATCGAAAACATTTTTATTTAAACTACTTATAATCATTTAGTTATTTTTATTGTTTTCACTTTGAAGGTTTTTTTTTTATCTTTATTTATTTCGACTTTGAAGGTTATTAATATTATTTTTTATTGTTTTGTATCAGCAAAATTAATTTTAAGTTATTTAATGTAAAATCACTATTTAAATAGCAGCTGTTATTACCTGAAATAAATGAATTTATTATGCTGATGTTTTTATTAGCTTCCATGCTAACGATATAACGATAAAACACACATAATCATATAATCATTTATTTGCAAACATGGGTAAGTATATATATTACAATATACATAATTTACAATTGCTCACATATTGATAATTATGATTGTAAAATCATTAGTTTCTATTGATACCTAAATAGACAGATAGACTGATAAGATCATGCAAACCTTACAGTACGAAGTTTAAGGACAGATATAATATGAATCTAATAACGGACGATCATTTGGAAGATTATTTCTTTCAAATGTTGTTCGCAAACTTTATGACATTTAAATAAATAAAAAAATCTGTCAATATTTCAATCATATTTCACGTGCGATAATAAATTTTCCCAAGGAAACCAACTCCCGGGATTAAAAGTATCCTATGTGTATTGCAGGACATGGCTTACCGAATGGTCAGAATGGTGTCCGAATTTCATCAAAATCCGTTTAGCTGTTCAGGCGTGTAGAAGTAACAAACATACCAACCTACAAAGTGTATTATAAATTGTAATGCACCTCATATACATTATATTAAATTCAAAGTATATTTAGTACCTTCGCACCTGCCTAGCATATTACTTACTTAGTACTGTGTAGTACTGAGTACCAAAGATCAGTCAAATCTAGCGTCCAATACCCTACAAAATTTTCCGTTTCAATTAAACCGAAATCTGTTTAATCAGAGTATGATAAAACCGGCCCTAAATACACAAATACATTACATTCTACATACATACACACATTATTTACATGTTCATTTATATACGACATATTATATTGAGTTTGTTTTTGTTTTTCTTCTCTGGGTAGTCATCTAGGAAACACAAACCTCATCTAGTACATATAAACTGGCAAAAAAATTGACGTTTTTTGAAAAATCAATTTGTAAAATAAATAATATAATTTATCATTTATTTTATCTATACTAATATTATAAAAAGGTAAAATTTGTAAGTTTGTATGTAGGGGGTAATCTCTGGAACTACTAGTCCGATTTGAAAAATTCTTTCAGTGTTAGATAGCCCATTTTTCGAGGAATGCTATAGGCTATATACCATCACGCTACGACCCACGGGAGCGGAACAGTAACGAAAAATGTTGAAACCGCAGGGGACAGCTAGTCTTTTAATATAAACACTTTGGACTCTTGGTTTTTTTACAATCTTTCCTCAATTTTTTAAGCACCTACCATGATGTTTCTCTACCACCCTTGGTTGACTGGTACAGAACGCTTTAGGCATTAATTCCACCTTTATACATCTATGTTGCGAAACTTCATTTTTAATTTAAAAAAAATAAATAAAAAAAAACAAACCTCGTATTGACAGCACTTCTGATTCTCGACGCGTGGATTGCACTCTTGGTCCACATTATCACGACACGACCGCTCCGACGGAAACGCACAGACTAACTGATTAGCTTACAATCGCGTACCATACACATTACCGTATAAACATTCTTATCAGGCCAGAGATAGTGCACGCGAGATAATTGTTGAAATTAAGTTATTGTTTTTGGAACGTAAAATATCTACAGGAAGCAAATACTTTGCCTTGCATTGGGACATCCATATCGGCACCAATACGTATTTTGGATGGTAGTAACTTATACCATATATATACGGGAATACTTCTACGTTGGGACCCAATGGGTTCATCTTTTCAGGGATGAACTTAAGACAGGAAATACTAGATAGAACCTACAGTAACTCTGAAGGTCACATGCAAGAAGGAACCTAACGGCATACAGGCTGCCAGAAAAATAGTTCAGCCAATATTTTAATTTTTAATGACATAAACTAACGCTGGACTGCTATCCCTCATATGCTCATCCCACCTGACGGTAAGCAGTGATGCAATAGTTTATGGTAAAGCCCACTTAAGAGTCTATTCAGTTTTAGCCTTGAAATTACCTAAATTATAATCGGATCGGTAGACCGCAGCAGGCAAATTATTCCAGCCCTTTAGTGATCGTAGAAGTGTTAACAACGTAAGGATGAACATTCGCCGTAGGTCGGGTTGTCCGATGATGGAAAGGCGATGTCGGAAACAAGGAGTTCAGGATTATTATCATCATTTTATTATTATAATTTCAATCAAAAGACGTCTACTGTTGGACACAGGCCAACAACAGGTCCTAAGCATAGCATTGGATTCCCAAGATCCTCATCAGGTCATCGGTGGGAGGCCTTCCAATGTAAACGAAAGTTGTTTCAAATTCGGAATTGATAGATTGTTATCGACTTATTTAGTTGGAGTCAGATTTGTTCTGTGAAATGGTTCAAAGTGTTACTGACCTAAGGTCTATACCGGTTTTACTCGTTTACGTACGGATTGCGTAAGAGGGGAATTCATTTTAATGTCTCAACTTCTCGTATGTTTTGCATTCTTAAGTAACTACGTACTTTAAGGTTTAACTAATTCTTTACTGCTTATGCATTATCGGCCTTGTAATGTTCCCACTGTTGGAAGAGAGGGAATGGCCTGTAATCCACCACGCGGGCCCAGTGCTTTAAGGTTTATTTATTTGTATTCTATTTATTCAAAGACTGATGGATTGAGAAAACATGGATAGACTTTGTGAAGACTGATATGAAAGAAAAGGGAGTTAATGATAGTACGACGGGTGACAGGACCGAATGGAAGCAAAAAACGTGTTGCGCCGACCTCAAGTAATATGGGATGTACATCATCATCTGCCTAGCCTTTTTCCCAACTATATTGGGGTCGGCTTCCAGTCAAGCCGGATTTAGCTGAATACCAGTATTTTACGAGGAGCGGCTGTCTACCAGACCTCCACAATCCATTAACTGGGGTAACACGGTACTTCATGGCAAGACTGGAGTCAGATTTACTGGCTTCTGACTATCCGTAACGACTGCCAAAGATCTACAAATGACAGCCGGGACCAATGGCTTAACGTGCTTTCCGAGGCACGGAGGAAACTCGTTATGTTAAGATGGTCACCCATCCACAGACCAACCTAGGCAAGCGTTGCTTAACCTTGAAGATCGACCTGTGCGGCTGTTATTATCTAGCCACGAGCTCCTCTTCTCAATATGGGATGTACAAAGAAGTTTATTTTAAGATATGCTAATTGTTTTTTTTTTTCGATAACAAAGTAAGATGATTAATGTAAAGGTAGGTAATGTCCGTAAGGGTATTATTAAAAACGCGTTTTGTCTAATTAAACTAATATTATGAATAGGAAAAAATTGATTTATTGTTTGTATGTTAAGATTTAAATCAAAAGCTACTTGACTGATTTAAAAAATTCTACCTCTTTCTTCTTATAATTTACCATGAGAAAGCTACATCTTTACTGAGTAACATAGGCTATTTATTTTCTACTTTCATGCGGGCGGAGCCGCTGGCAAAAGGTAGTACCTATGTCATCATCTGCCTAGCCTTTTCTCAACTATTCTGCTTCCAGTCAAGCCGGATTTAGCTGAATACCAGTATTTTACGAGGAGCGGCTGCCTACCAGACCTCCACAACCCATTAACTGGGGTAACACGGTACTTCAAGGTAAGACTGGAGTCAGATTTACTGGTTTCTGACTATCCGTAACGACTGCCAAAGATCTCCAAATGACAGCCGGGACCAACGGCTTATCGTGCTTTCCGAGGCACGAAGGAAACTCGTTATGTTAAAATGGTCACCCATCCACAGATCAACCTAGGCAAGCGTTGCTTAACCTTGAAGATCGACCTGTGCGGCTGTCATTATCTAGCCACGAGCTAAGAAAGGTAGTACCTATGTATAAACATAAAAAGAGGAACTGCCTGACTGACAAATCACAACGATACTACTGCGAGTAGGAACGGCTGTACAAGTTTTCTTTTTATGTTGCAAGGCAAGCACTATGAGAAGATTTTCTAAAATTCATCCCCTATTGGGATGGAACGGGAGACCAAATTTTTATGGAAATTTGGGACCCTGAAACGAAGGCAAAGTAGGAACAAAGAACTGGGTTTTAGCCAGTAAAAGTCTGACACGCCCCTCCCACTCCGCCCAAGAGCGGGAGAATTCCACCTAAAAAAAATGTTTTTATGGAGAGACCTACTTTCGTGCAGGTGAAGTAGCTGGCAGAAGCCAGTAAGCATTGTATTACAGCATTTTTTTCTTAACTTATCTTTTATTATGATAATAAGTATTTGATATACATGATTTATCACACTGTATCATAAAGCCGACATTTTGTTTATGTGTAGGTACGTTCGTTACTCCTTCATTCTCTGACGTCTGAATGAAGTCAGATGAAAAATGCTATCATGGTGGCTTATATTCTGGATTAACATAATTTATTAAAATAAAAATAAAATAAAATAAATAAAAATGTTTTTATTTTACATAGGCCTACATGGGCACTTATAAAAAGTCGAAGCTAGTGCACGGTTCCAAATTGGTCGTTTCCTATGGAGAAGAACCGGCAAGAAACTCCATGGTTACTCTTTTCAAAAAAAAAAATGATTGGGTTTACAATATTTTCACATTACAAAACAGACACATTAAGTGGGAGATATCCGCAAGAGAACCAAGGTTATCCGACATAGCTCGAAGAATCGCCAAACTTAAGTGGCAATGGGCAGGACACTTTGCTCGTAGAACGGATGGTCGATGGGGACGGAAGGCTTCCCACAAGGTAGCCCGACGACCTGGCGAGGGTTGTGGGAATCCGACAGATGCAACCGGTCCTGTGCACAGGACCGGTCGTTGTGGTGACGCTTGGGGGAAGCCACCAGTGGACGTCTTTCGACTGAGAAGATGATGATGATTAAGGTGGAAAGGCACTCACACACTCGGGTTTGCCCGCGGGAGGCAGCCTAGTACTTTATTCAGATTGGTTGGTCTAAAAAACCAACATTGAATTGCATTAGACTTATATATTTATACCTACTACATACCAATACCATACCAATAGATCTACGTCGACGTATGACTCATTGTACCTATTTTGGTGAGCCAAGGTCGCTGATGGGTATGACCAGTCTTGTGGATAGCCTTTAAATTGAAACAATTACAGAAAATTGTTCCAATTTGCCTGCTGCGGTCTTTCCGTCCGATTATAATTTGGGTATCTTCAAGACTAGAGTGAATAGGCTCTTAATAAACTAGTGCGCCTCACCATCAACGATTGCATCACTGCTTACCATCAGGTGGGATTGCAGTCAAGTACTAGTTTATGGTATAATATAAAAAAAAAACCTCTACCGGTTGACGCCAGAAGTTTACCTGAACGGCACACCACATTACAACCGCGGGGAATTTTGAAAAGGAAACCCGTAGTTCTAGAACGCAAGGGGCAACTGAACGGCACAAGTGTGGTTTTAGTTATTAAAAGTCTGACATACCCTCCCGTTCCGCCTAGAGAGATTATTTATTTATTTAGGACCGCCAACATTACAGGCACAGACAATTAAGAATCACAATTTCATAATTACATTTCCAGTGCTGCAACACTTAGAGGCAATCACTACATTAAAAATTAAACTTATTAGAAGTCATTATATGGTCTCAACACATAAAAATAAAACAGCTAGGCGGGCCATGTGTCTATGTGCCTATAATCTTTAAAAAAAGGCTACTTTTCTACTGCATATTATGCTGGCTGCGAAAGTTAAATGAAAAATCAATAAATCAGTACATTTCAACAATAACCAAACCTAAAACCCACCTTAGCGGTGTTCGCCCAGTGATAAAGGTCGTGGGTTCGAATCTAGGCAGGCACTTTACTAACATATTATTATTTCAACATCACTGCTTTGAAATCGGTGAGAAAGAAGCAAATAGAAGACATCCTGTTTGCTTCTTTCTACCTTTCTTCCTGACCAAAAATTCGGACGATGATTCGACGAAATATGTGACAACCACCAACGCACATTTCCCCCCATGGGTCCACTGCTAGGTACCTCTCTCTGAGCATGGCTCTATTTTATTTATTTAAACTTCATGTGCAGTGGTGGTACATAGGCTGACTTAATGCATCAAGGCATTCCCTACCAGTCAACCTTAGGTACCTTAGGGGTAACCTTATTTTCTAGCCAGAGGACCTAGTGCGCCTCACCATCAACGATTGCATCACTGCTTACCATCAGGCGGGATCGCAGTCAAGCACTAGTTTATAACAATTAAAAAAAAAGGAGCATTATAAGCTGCTTATGTTGGGGCCCGACAGGGTCGAAGCTTACTGGGGTATTAGGCTGACGAAAGAGAACCCTGGGACTCTGGAATTAGATCAAAGAAGGCATAAGAGTGGATTTTAGTCAGTAGAAGTTTAGTCTGACACGCCCTCCTGTTCTGTTCAGAGTGGGAGAACTTATTTTAATGATCTCACAGTTAGTTAGTTAGTTACAGTCTCACAGATAGACACACGTCTATCTTCAGCCACTGCAGGCCAGTCCCTTCGGTAGTTATCCAACTCATCTCTCCACCTTCGCCTTGGTCTGCCACGATGTCGTCTTGCGTTTAATGGGGTCCAGTCAGTAGTCCTTTTAGCCCACAGCTCGTCTGACATGCGGCAGACATGTCCGGCCCAATCCCAGTTTAGAGTAGCAGCTTTTCGGGTGACATCATGAATTTTGGTTTGAATGATCTCACATATAAAAAAAAACTGCTCACCTATGCATTTTATTTTTGGTATATAACTTCTCCTAGAGCGAGAGGAAGTGTCGGAATTAACCTATCACATACCCGAAAACGAGACACAATAGTAAAACAATAACAGCGCGGTCTCATAGGACCGGTCGGGGATTCATGAACTAATACACCCATAGTAATTCTTACGGTCAGTCTGGCGCCCTAGACGGTAATGTTAAAACGAAGTGCATAAGCCAAGTGAACGGTGGGGTATAACGTTAGTATTAAAACTACGACGAACAGTTATGATATTGAATCTTTAAGAAACAAAACAAATCAAGTATAACTTACTCCATCCATCAAAAACGCCAAACAAGACCTCTTGAACCGCAAGGGATACCGCTAGTTAGCCAAAACCACACAACACAACTTGGCCAAATGGGGTTTTATAGTCCCGTCGGATATTCAATGTGAGTGTGGTGCTCCTGTCCAAAATATGAGCCATACATTGGAGTGCCCCGAGTGCCCATACATCTGCTCTTTGGAGGATTTAATGAGTGCCACCGATGCTGCAATGAACGTAGTAATCTACAGGGCACAAATAATTTAAAAGTTTTTGGAAAAGAAGCCAAAACCGTAAAGTAAGTAATAGAACTCCATATTATGTACTTACATAAGGACACCGCTAATAAACTACACACAAATTATATACGTAACATAACAGACCACGGTCAAGTCTTTGTATTCTTTTTGGTATCTGATCTTGGCGGTGGCTGAATCGAGGCCGAGCGCCCAGTCGCCCCGGCCCGCGCCCCCGCCCGCCCCCGCGCGCCCCGCACCGGAAGTGGCGCGTGGGGCGCACGCGACGCCGCCCGCCCCCGCGCCCCGCCGCCCCGCAACCCTCTGTGACGAAACATGCAAATTTGCCCGACCTCCTAAGGCCATGATACAGATCTAGGTAGGTGAAAATGCGTTACAAATGTATTTTCCGCCTTCCTGTACTCTCTAACAAGGTCGCGAGGTGAAAGATCTAGGTGATCCTTTGCTATATATATGTTTCGTCATTATGCTGATATTAACCTGATTTTCAGGTTTTTTATGACAGTAAAACTACTACGGTTTCGACGTGGTTTCAAATTTTCAATCAATCCAAATGAAAATATTTTTAGACCATTCATAGACTTTCTAATCAAATTAACAGAAACTACTTACTACTTAAACATAATGAATCGAAATACCATAGAAAATAAAAGTAATTGTTTCTTAACAAATATATAGTTGGTATTTACGGAATGCTGACGCTGAAAAAACCGTTAACTCATCGAGCACTGACTTGGCTGTTTAATTTCATTACTAAATTGCAACACTTTCAATATATCGAGTGTATCATATCATGTCAACGTGAACAATCACAATGAATATCGAACTCGAGTTTCGCTAAAAGATTAAAAATTAATAAATCAGTCGATTAGCGAAATTACAAATGAAGTAAAAAGTAATAAAATGGAGTTTTTGTACTTTTCAAGGAAAAGGTTATAATTATGATGATTCACTATGTTTTTGTCTGTATGTCTTAGATTTATTCTCAGCAATGCGAAATATTGCATTTTGAAAGACAAGGAGAGCTATCATTTTATTAAAGGAGCTGTTAATTCCCGCCAATCTTTGAATTTGACATTGAGAAGAAGAACAGTGGTAAAACAGAATGAAAAAAAATAGTTTTTTTTTTCGGTAAATTGTCACCACAGTAACCAAAAAGGGTCCCGAAACAATAATAATAAATGGGTCAATGCATGGGACGCTCTGAGACATCGCTCAGGAGTTTGTTTGTAAATCCAGCCGGGCGCACCGCCGCCTTTATTTACTCCAATCATGCAAGAAATCGGCTCGCGGTACGCAACCGTGCCGCAGTCATGCTCCGCCCGCCCAACGAATAACATAGGCGAGCTCGAGCCATGGCCGTCCGCGATACCCTGTGCAGTGCCTCGTGAATGTGATACGGTTATGTGACGATGTCTCAGGCCGCCGGCGGCAAGAAGGGAGGCAAGGGCCCCCCAAAGAAAAATGTGGACGAAGATAAAAACACGCCGGCTAAGGCCGCAGACGAGGCCAAAGATGAGACTTCTTCTGTCAACGGTGATAAAAAGGAAGTCAAGGAACCTAATGGAGCGGAGACGGTGGTCAAGCCTCCCAGTGCCGCGATCAACATCCGGGAGGTGGCGGCCAGGATCCTCACGCTGGCACAGAAGGGAGAATGGCCAGCAGTGGAACAGACCCTCAAGGTCCTGGAGAAGCTGGTGGCGGCAGGCGGTGAGGATGCCGTGTCTGTGCCCATGGCTGGCATCCTGGATCCGGTATGTTCTTTTTTATGCTTAATTCTATAAACCTTCTGTTAAGTCCAGTTATGAAACGCTTTTGGCGTCTAATGCCATTATGAATTAAATTTCGCTTTTCACAGTTCAAAAGTTACTAAGAACATATTTGTTGGTTTAAAATTGGGTATGATTTATATCAAAGAAGTAGGCATCACCATGTAATGGTTTCTATGGTTTCTGGATGACGCTTTGTAGGTACTTTAAGTGTTACCAAAGGATAGATCTGCCGACTGATTGTTGAGTTTTCAGGAAAGATTCATGTAGGTTCAGGAAGGTACTTCATTTCTTAACTGGAGCTGAAATCGTCTGGTGGATGTGAGAACATTTTGGGGGGGAATTAAATCAACGAAAACCACCTTCTACTCAGATAGATGTAATATATCAGATAACAAACAATCAGATCTATTTATTTATTTTAATGTTTTCTTTCTCTCTAGAGGTAGATTTGCTCCGACTTAATTTTTGTTTTGGTGACTGAGCGCTGTCCGAATATCGTGCAGGGAATGCGCCAAGGAATTCTCGACACCTTTACGTTTTGAGGAATTTGGAAAACGTAAAAAATGCTTTTCCTAATTATGTTGTAGCCTGTTGGAAGTTTATAAATGAGTTTTAATGGGTATTACCTTCGTATTACTATTAAGTTAAACTGGTATCTATAAGTATAAAGCTGAAGACGGTTTTTGTTTGGATGGTAATCTCAGAAAGTATTGGTAGGATTGGAAAAAATATTTTAGCGTTGGTTAGCCCATTTATCGAGGAAGCCTATAGGATATATAACATCATGCTACGACTAAGAGGAGCGGAGCAGTAACCAAAAATGCGGGTTTATCTGCAAGGGGACAGTTCGTTGTTTATTAAATTAGGTACGAAGCTGAAACGCACGGGTTTTACTAAACTTTGAAATTCTCGGCTTGTCTTTATTGTAAGACGCATTTATTATACACGTAAATCTTCCTGAAAAATCGCTCTGTCTTCTCTTTCTAAACTTCTGTTCAGTAGTTTATTGTGTTCATACTGACAGATAGACACGGCGAGGAATTTTGTTTAATATGCCTTACATATCCCATTTTACTGTCAAGCCATAAGTAGGTATATCCTTATATACTTATAGCTTGACAGTAAAATGTGACTTCTTTTCGATGCAAGTTGCAGTATCTTCCGCAAGACAAAGCATTTGATCATCAAACACGTGTACGTTTGTTCCAGCTAACACTTCTGCTTACCCCTATAAAAATAAGAGGCTAGCTACACCGTACTTTATTACACATAGCAGTGGCCTTGTTTTAAGTCCAAATTAATTCCAGGTACACCTATTACAGATGTCCTTCATATTTCGTTGGCCGCGTGGTCGAAAAGGTCTTATTTGAAACGAAACCTTCAACCTTCTTGGTTCAGTTAATAATCAGTACCTATATTAATCTGAATCCAACAATTTTTTTGTGTTTTTATTCATTCTCTTTTATATATTTTATACAGGCATTTTTTTTAATTCATTTAAAAATATTTAAAAAACCTAGCTTCTGACGGTGACTTCGCCCGCGTGTAAGTCGGTTTCTCTATACAAAATTTCGAGCCCCGTTTCATGCCCGTAGGAGATGAATTTTGTAATCTCCCCTACGTCATAAAAGGAAGCCTTGTGCAAAATTCCACACTCCTAGTCCCAGTAGTTTCGGCTGTGCATTAATATGACAGTCAGTATGTACATAATACTATACAGGTGTTGGGAACCAGGGTCTAAGCTACTGGTGGTTACAACCGTCTGTACAATTACAGCGAAATCCTTTTTCCGCATATCAACAACCAACAACCGCCTTCTTATACGAGTTGTAAATCTTATTTATTTTTTGTAGGTGTGAAATCACCAAAATTACTTTTCCCTCTCTGGGTAGAGCGAGATGGAGTTTTTCTTTCCCTTTGTTCTAGAGCCTCGGGATTCCTTCCAGGGTCCCGGGGTTCTCTAGTATATCTTTATCTGAATTTGGATCTTAACGTCAAATTGTCATACACTTACGCTACAGTAGTACTATTGAAGTCCATTTTGAAGTGTATGACAATAGAACCATTTCTCGTACACTATGTCTTGAATGGTTCTACCATTATTATGATTATGATAGATAGAAAGTGTGATAATATATGATTACTGTACTCAAAAAGTTAAGATGGCTTTGACAACTAACCACTTTCTCTTTGCGTACAGTAGAAGAGAAGTGAAATTCTCTATTGAAACAATTGGAAGGGATTTGTTTGAAATTAGGCACACGGGTTGCCCTTGTCCTGGAATCATCATCATCATCTCAGCCAAAAAACGTCCACTGCTGGGCATTGGCCTCCCCAAACAACGACCGTTCCTGTGCGTCTCGCATCCATTCCTGTCCTGCAATAGTAAATAGGAACTATTATCTTGGAAATATGTTCCCTTGGGATAATTTTCTACTACCACACGGGTGAAGTCGCTGGCAGCAGTTAGCTAGCTATACAAAGCTGCGAAATTCATCATCATCTACCTAGCCTTTTTCCCAACTATGTTGGGGTCGGCTTCCAGTCAAGCCGGATTTAGCTGAATACCAGTATTTTACGAGGAGCGGCTGCCTACCAGACCTCCACAACCCATTAACTGGGGTAACACGGTACTTCATGGCAAGACTGGAGTCAGATTTACTGGCTTCTGACTATCCGTAACGACTGCCAGAGATCTCCAAATGACAGCCGGGACCAACGGCTTAACATGTTTTCCGAGGCACGGAGGAAACTCGTTATGTTAAAATGGTCACCCATCCACAGACCAACCTAGGCAAGCGTTGCTTAACCTTGAAGATCGGCCTGTGCGGCTGTTATTATCTAGCCACGAGCTCCTCAAAGCTGCGAAATTACAATAGTTTAAAACGCCTGATAGACATGAAACCTGACAACGATTTGCGAATTGCTCATTACTACTGGTTGTTGCTTGTCGTTCATTTGTTGCATTGTGTTTCGTTGCTAATGTCTTTTATGCTTTTCGTATTCAATTTTGCATTCTGTTTTGTTATTATTTCCTTGTAAACTGTTGCAAACACATTGAAAATGTAATTTCTGTTTTTAAAACATGTTTTTTTTTCTTTATTTACCTACATAAGAATGGGTTTCAAGATTAAGCGCTGGTAGCTCAATGATAACGGCTCCTTACTATAACTTACGAGTCGTAAGTCACGGGTTCAAATCAAGCCAGGCGCATAACTTAGTGTCATTTATTTCATCACCACCGATCTCAAAACGGTGAAGGAAAACATCTTGAGGTAACAGGCAGGAACCTAAAATTCGAAGACACGTAACATCTCCTCCTATCATCACCAATCTGCGGTGGGCCCGCGAGGTGGATTACGGCCCATTCCCTCGTCTAGAGAGGAGGCCCAAGTCCCAGCAGTGGAAACATTATAAGGTCCATTATCCTTACTTAAATTCAGTTACTGAACATACTTTGCCATTTAAATCTGCCTTATTAATCTATTTCCAAAAAAGAAGGAGGCTGTCAAGTCGTCTAAAAGTATTTTTTTTTTCATTTAATCCATATTTTTGGCCTCGTTATATTTAATGACACACATTATTATTCCCTTTACCTAAAAAAAGTAATATACATTATGCGGTAATTTAAAATTTCCTCGTTTTTCCGGAAACATAAAAACTCCAATAAAAAGTTGACACTGAAATGAATTGACGATCGTCATTAACGAAGTTTATACTGAAATCGTTATGATACTTTCTTATTTGGTTCTATGGCATACACCATGAAATCACGTGCTCAAACGTTCTTAGACTGGCCCCATGTGTTCGGTTTCCTGATCAGGAATTCTGATTCTGAATCCTCAATGCTCTACTTATATACAAGACGTTCAACAAGGCGCTCACGTTCTTATTTTTATCAAACGGAAATAAAAATGTTAAGTAGAACATTTAAGTTTCCTAATCTGAATTCCTAATCAGGAAACCTCATACGGTTTAAGAACATCTGCATCCATCCTTAGAGTTGTATCATCACTTCCTCTCTTCTTCATTTTTCTTCATTTACACGTATCTTGTGTGGCGACAGGTCACTGAAACAACTTCTGACCAACGTATTCAAGTTGAAGGGTAAAATCTACAAGTCCGTGATATGGCCTGTCATACTCCATGGATCAGAATGCTGGGCTATGAAAAAGTTGGATAGAAAAAGATTGTATGTAGCGGAGATGAGAATGTTGAGATGGATGTGTGGTGTGACGAGAATGGACAAAGTGAGTGAGTGAGTGTGAGTGTGTATTTTAGAGGAAGTTCGAAAGTAGCGCCAGTGGCTGAAAACTTGAAAAAGCATCGTTTGTCTTCGTATGGCCATGACTCTACACTAGAGCGAGATACCAATAAAAAGTGTTGCTATAATGTTTTTAAGTGAAGAGTTAAAGAAAATATAATTATTAATAGGTTTCTGATATTCAGTTTTAAAACATATTTTAACACTTGAAAACTAGAAACCCAGTTTTATAAAAAAATTACTTAACTTTTGCCTGAGCTGCAATTTCGCTCGCATTAATCTATTTCACAGGAATAGTACTTATTGTGGATCAACGGTAACCAATATCCTCAGGGGTCAGCTCACACGACGCGACACGACGCGACGCTGCATGCACATTTTAATAGAGTAACTTAAAATAGAACTTTATTTACTACACGAAAAGATACACATTTCATTGTGAGAATTTAGTATACGTTGCTTCATGTAGCGCTGCGCCTCGTGACGCCGCGCGGCGTCTCGTTGCACAGCGGAACGTTTTTACATTCGCAACCATCGTGTTGCAGACGATTTTACTATGTGCCTCGCAACGTTGCGTTGCGTCACGTCTAGGTGTGAACTGACCCTTAGTGTACCCTTTTTTTTGTAGGAAATTTTTTAAATAACTGCTCCCATTCAGGGTTGAGAGAGAGAGGGAACGTCAGACTTTTACTGATTAAAACTTACTTGTGTTCTTGTTGCCCTTGGCGTTCCAGCGGAAACAGAAACTTTTATAATAATGAATAATCGCGTAGTCCTAGCATAATCCCGACCCCAGACAATGTGTTTGCTAAATTTCGTGTTGATGAGTCAAGTACTTACGGCGGCAGTCTAACTAACTCACATATTTAGGCAATTATAATATTAGAAGATCATCATTATCTCCCCAGCCTTTTCACAACTAGTTGGGGGTCGGCTTGCACTCAACCTGATGCGGCTGAATACCTGTGTTCACACCTCCACAAATCAGTTACTAGGCAACACAATACAGCGTGGGTTTTTTTTTTCTGGTAGGGGAATCATCAGAATGACTTCTCCCGCTCTGAAGACTGATCTTATGGTCAGACTTTCTAGCGTCTGACTACATATAGCGACTGTCAAAGATCTATAAATGACCGCCGGAACCAACGGCTTTTCGTGCTTTTCGAGGCACATCCCGTGTCAGCAATGTACTAGCTAAACTTAGAAAAGTACATATGAATTGAAAAAAAACATTGGTAATTGCTACATTAGCAATTACGATATAAAGGAAAAATTTACTAAAATCCTCCTCCCTCTTCTTTAAGCAAGCATTCTTTTGTCACTTTTGAAATATACAAATATGTATAGATTTCCCTCTCAACTTCAAAATAATGGTTTCACTATAATCATTTTCTTTCTACAGTTCTTTTCAGTACAATAACATTTTAAGGCTTCGTTTATTTTTCATAGAATCTTCCTTATATGAACAGACCCTGCCGTAGAAGCCGCTCGTATATTTGAAACATGGCAGATCCCCGCGATTACGGTTGAATTTTTATTGAATAGCTTTCAATCACGTTATATACTCATCCATAGCCTCTGGTTCAAAAACCTAAGCAGTTATTGTTCTTTTCTTCGAAGAATATTCTTTCAATCTAAGATTTCTTTTTGGAAATTGTCATCTATAGTACCTATATAACATAGTGAAGACACTGACTGAAACTGAATGACCCACAGTCGAAACTACTGTAGTTAGAAATGGAAAATGTTTGATATTTGGCAATGTTTGACAAGGCTAGTAATAGTGTAGTGTAGTAGTAGTATAAGGCAAAGTATGTGTAAAATGTAGCAGTTCTAAAGCGTAGACATAGAAGATAGAGAAAAGGAAAAAAGCTTTTTATTTGTGCCACAACTTACAAAAATTAAAATACTAAATAAAGATCCAGGCGAAGCCAAAAAGGTGCCTATTTCAGCATAAGCTAAGCCATTTTAAAACAATAAATAACGCACGGCTTTTTGGCGGGAGTTTTTGTTATTCGCAAATTGATTTTTAATGTGATTTTTAGTGGCTATTGTTATGTATTTGTTTAGTTTTATATTTCAAGTGTCTGCACAACTGGACAATATGTATAATCATTGAAACATGCGTGATTTCTATAAAACTGGAACTAGTAATATCAGCAAAACTTGCGCGGGAAGGCTAACTTGATACATTTATTACCTACTAACTATAAAATCATTCTAATGTGCTACATCCGCATTCTAATCGGGCACGAAGTGCCTACTCTGTAAGAAGGCATGGCTTGAAGAACTTAGTATCCAAGCTACAAATAAAATATTTAAAAAAAAAATCACCAACCGCTCCGCTGGTGTTCCGTCCATATCTAGTTAAAGACTATTCCAGAAGGATGGTACCGTTCTAAAGTTTTAAGTTAAACTTCTCAAAGTTCAATAATAAAAGGATGGGCATTGTAAGGCTTACCTACTCGTATTATGTAAACAAACAAAGATTCCTTCCATTTATCATCGCTTGTTGGTAACGAATAAAATCACGGAAAATATCGACATAATTCCTTGATAAAACATTAGCGAGGGGACTCCTGTCCCAATTTTCAAAAATGATGGTGTTTCGAAAGTTAATATAAATAGTATCGTGAGTAGCGAAGTTCAGGGGAGGTTTAAGTAAAATTTTTGTGTTGGTTGGTTCCTGTGGAGGGCTCGCTGTGTGTTCGATACCTTGGCAACGGATCGCGTGTCCGTCTGTCGCTCCACAAGACATCTTTCTACGTTTTTACTGCCTCTACAGGGGATGCCTTACAGCTGGATCGATCAGAACTATCGCCATATATGATTTGTTTTGTTATTCGCGTGAGATAGACCGCTTTCCATTTTGAATTCTTGTGTCTGTGAGCATAAATCAATATTCGGTTGGCTGTACTTTATGTGACGGTGACTTCCTAGATATGCATGCTTTTGGGGGTTTGAAGGTCTTTTCGAGAATGTTTCCCATTCGAAATAATGACACAACAATATAGACTTTAATGCTGCAGTGATTTTAAACTGATGTTTTCCGCAAATTGAAATTTTGGACAAGTTTTTTTAAATATCAACTTCTTATTTATTTATTTTCACCGGCTATCTTTAAATCTCCCCTATTTCTGTGATAATGTATTGTATAAAATACAAGAAAATAAATATAGGATTTTATTTCTACAAATATCTTCATTGGACTCTACATTTGGAAGGATTTTTTTAGGTGAAAAAAAACATCAAAAAATTTCTGATTGTAGGAATGTCAAACTATTCTGACTAACACGCACCTGTGTTCTTTCAGTTACCTTTTGTATTTCAAAATCACAGTAACTCTTTCAAACAATCGTGCAGGGAACTAGAAGTCTATGTTACAAATTATTCTTTACAATACAGCTGGGGAGCAAATAAATAGAAGTATATTTTACATTTTTTTTTATATAAACGTTTAGTTTATTAAGAGGCCAAATGTCTGATACGACTGAATTTTAAACCGAGAGGTAAAAACCATTTCAGTATCGTAAGAAATGATTGACCAACAGTTTTTGTACTTCCTAGTAAGATATGGGGAATTTTCTAATTGTACAAAACTCATGAAAGCTCATAATATTTCCAAAAAGGTATGACTTACTGAGGATAGTAATGCTGATTTTTAGGGTTCCGTAGCCAAAATGGCAAAAACGGAACCCTTATAGTTTCGTCATGTCCGTCTGTCCGTCTGTCCGTCTGTCCGTCTGTCACAGCCGATTTACTCGGAAACTATAAGTACTACAGTGATGAAATTTGATGGGAATATGTGTTGTATGAACCGCTACAAAATTATGACACTAAATAGTAAAAAAAAGAATTGGGGGTGGGGCCCCCCATACATGTAACTGAGGGATGAAAATTTTTTTTTCGATGTACATACCCGTGTGGGGTATCAATGGAAAGGTCTTTTAAAATGATATAAAGTTTTCTAAAAAACATTTTTCTTAAAGTGAACGGTTTTTGAGATATCAGCTCTCAAAGTCGTAAAAAGTATGTCCCCCCCCCTCTATTTTTATAACTACGGGGTATAAAATTCTAAAAAAAATAGAGGTGATGCATGCTAATTAACTCTTTCAACGATTTTTGGTTTGATCAAAGTATCTCTTATAGTTTTTGAGATAGGTTGATTTAACTGTAATTTTGGTTAAGTTATTGTGCTTACACTGAAAACGATGGCTGAACCTTATAAGATAGATCAAAAAATATACTACAGTATTGTACACCTTTAAAAATCCGCGATGATATAAAATCAACAAGGCAAAATATCGGGAGAGTTTAGGCTCCATTCACCAGGTGTATAAATTGACATAATAAGTTTATTATATTTGCTGCTACGGAACCCTTTGTGCGCGAGCCCGACTCGCACTTGGCCGGTTTTTTTGGTTGTAAAACTGATCCGACCATTTATTGCCTACAGAATCGAATAAACGCTTAAGAATGTCCCGAAAAATTGGTGGGCACTCAGAGTCACATGAGAAAAACGATAATACTAAGGCCCATCATAATTCAAACTTTAAGATAAAGCATGTTGAAACATTTAGAAGTTTCGCCATACATATTTAAAACTACTTATAATAGGTATGCGTACCAGTGTCTAGATCTTAATAATATATATTGTTTTTAGGGTTCCGTACCTCAAAAGGAAAAAACGGAACCCTTATAGGATCACTTTGTTGTCCGTCTGTCCGTCCGTCTGTCAAGACCCTTTTTCTCAGGAACGCGTGAAGGTATCAAGTTAAAATTAAAACCATATATTGAAATCCGCGGTCCCTTGAAGTTGTGCAAAAATCAAACTTGTAAGTTGACGGGAAAAAAAGATACGCCCGTTTATGTTGCAAAAAACGTACATTTCGACACTGTCAAAGGAATCAAAACTCATAGGGTGCTTCCCGTTGACCTAGAATCTTGAAATTTGGCACGAAGCAAGGTATTATAGCACTAATATCGGGAAAAGTCTGAAAACTGAAAATTTTAGTTACGTCACAAGAAAAAAAATTATAAGTCTTCAAGACTCGATTCGAGAATTAAACTGTTTTTATAGGTAGGTTGGTACGAAACCCTCAGTGCGCGAGTCCGACTTGCACTTGCCCGGTTTTTTATACTAATCTTGTATGTAATGCTGTTGTTTTCCTAAGAAAAAAAATCAGTAAACGGTGTTGCGCCGTTTAAGGAAAAACAGGAAAAGGAATGTGCTATTACTTTGTAAAAATTCCTTTCCAAAAACTAGGTGAAATAGTTATGTTACAAACCATTCAAGTGTGGAAAGTACAAGATATTCTATTTTTGGCAGCGCGTTTACGATAGGGCCGCGTGGTGGCGCGTGCTTGAGCCATAGTGGTGGTCAATTAAAGGCTACGTCTTAATAGAGCGCTGGCTTGGCGTGCTCGAAGTATGCCAGACGGAGCTCCGTGCCACTTGCTGGCGGATTCAACGGAAAATCGTTACAGGACTCTATTAAAGCTGAAGATAACGTGGTCATTTGTACTTACATATGAGTTGGGAGAAGTGTGCTGTTGAATTGGAATGTTTTGCTGGTTTTGGGAAGTGGGAGTCGGAAATTCCATTTAATTGTTTTTTTTTGTTTTGTTAGTCATTGAACCGTTTTCTTCGATCTCAAGGAATACGTCACACGTTTCTTCTCAGGATTGGATAACTATAATATTCACATTACTATTTTATCTTCACTTCGACATTTTTATCCTTTGTTTTTAGAGTGGATCAAATACCACTACTTGATTTGGGTAAAGCGAAAGGGAGCGTCAAACTTTTACCTACTGACCAAAACTCAACTATATTTCTTTAGCTGCTCTTGCTTTCCAGGGCCACGGTAACTTTTTCGAACAACCCTACAGCCCTCGATAATCTACCCTAAAGCAGCTTTACAATACTTAGTGGCTTACATTACCTACGTAGGACACAATATAATAGTAAGCGAACTATTTCACTCACAACGGAGTACTAAAACACCGAAAAATAGCTGGTTTCCTGCCAGTACAAACTGAACCCAGAACGAGTAATGTTAGTGTCCAAAATTCCATAAATAGCAAGAGACCATCGTCTCAATAGCTGTCGGGTAGCTACTTGTAATTCGTAAGCCAAGGCGGACCAAACGACCCCTATTTCCGCCTAAAAGCGATATTTTCACGTCCCGGCCTACATTTAAGGTGTAAGTCGAATATAAGCCGCAAACTGACCATTTCTGTGTCAAGGGTAACAGCTAGGAGTTTTGCGTGCTTGCCAGCCCGTTACTTGCTAATCGATGGGAGATTTTCGACCTTGGGTCCACCACATCCTTGGCTACTACTGACCTGTCTAATATTAAAGGCCACTGTTATACGTTTAGTGGAATGAGGGAAGTTGAAGACTCGTAAAAACACAGAAATTCTTGAGTGTTTTACTACATTATTTCGGTAGCGGCGAGTTCCTCGATTACTCGGCTATGCGGGCTGCGGCACTGTTTTAATTGGGAAGTATGTTACACTAATGTTAGTACGTTTACCTGTTAAGAAACTTTACTAAATTCGAAATTCCCGTTGTTTTATGTCGTATTTAGAATATGTAGGTGTTGACTCGTTCAAATACCGGGTAGAAGCTTTTAATATTGAGTACTAAACATACGGTGTATAGGTAGTACTTTTTATCACTCCACATTTGAAATGAAAACGACAAGTTTATGCTGTATTGATTTAAAAGTACAATTTTATGACATTTTTACAGTTTTGTCAAATACTTTGCACGGAATACATATCATTAAAGTTCACCAGAATTTTATTTGTTTTGCAAAATCGTGCAAAAGAATATTGATCGATAAAAATGAATGTAGATGTCTAGATGTTTCACATTTCATTTATACTAGGTACTTACGTGACTTGTGTAGTATCTCATAGTAGATACTATTCTCTTAATCAAGAAACATTAGGATCCAAAAAAAATGTGTAGGCTAACTATCCGTTGGGCTATTGCCACGTTCAATTAAATTAATACCTACATACAAGAAATTCTGAGCATGCTGAACAAAGTTAATATTTTTATTCCAAAAATTAAAAAAAGTAAGATTTGACCATGCTTAATTTATGAATGAAAATTGCCTTCATATTCGATAAAATCCAAATTTACTTAATTATTTTATAATAACTGTAATTTTTTAATTTATTCAGTTAGAAATTACTTGTTTATCAATAAAAATTAAATGACCATGACTATAAAATGCGTCAAAGTTTTTATATAAGTGGAAACTTATAAATGGCTCTCTTTTAAATATAGGTAATGTTTTACTCTAATATATGTATTACTTAGCTGTAAGTTTTTCTAAAATACATAAAATAAAAAATAAAGACATCTCAGAAAACTGCTCTAATCATAACAAATGTATCAAGATATTTTGCTTTCCTATAGCCATAAGCAAAAAAACTTTCCCCACTTACTTTTTTCGATATCCCCCTTGGAATGCTACCGTCACTTTAATGGCACCTTACCTTTATGCTAGAATCATGAATTATTTACGTTGGCTGAGTCCATAAAATTACCGTACCTGCTTAATTCAAGTAGCTTAGTCTTAAATATCTTCGATACTTTATTATCCGATGTAGATTCACGAGCAGCAGAATTATGTGGACACTTTGGGCAAGGATTTCCTTAATAGACGATAATTACAGTTCCTATTTAGAAATTAGAATATATTCCAAGTATTTATCTATACATAGGGTGACCGATAAAGACAGGAACAGATGGAGGAACATCATAAGGACTAAGGTGATGAAGCAGGGAGGTCACGACCCTCAGCATTGAGGAATACGACGCAAGGAGGAGGGTGACCGATACTTAAACATGTGATTGTGCTCATGATACTCGCCTACGTCATAAAAGGAAAACTTGTGCAAAATTTCACCATTTTCAGGTACTGTTGAATTGTCATGAAGTCAGTCAGTCAGAAACAATGCCAATTACATATTCCAAGGCGTGGACTTCTCTATGGAGAAGACAAAGAACTTCGTGGACACTCTTCTTAACACTGACAATTTAATTGAAGAAGATTGAATCTACATAAATTGCTCCAAGTCAAGAGAAATAAGTATTCGCTAGACGCGTATACTTATTTCTCTGCACTCGTAATTTTCAAGCATTTCAATTTTCCATAGCATAGCATAATCAGCCACATAATACATATAAACCCACTGCTGGGACTCAAACCTCCTCTCTAGGAGAAGAAATGAGCCGTAATCCACCACGCGGGCAGAGCGGATTAGTGGTCAATTTTCCAAGACGGTATTACACAGGTTCGTTTTATACGTGCATATTTTTACCCGTGAGTATTTTATGGAGGTACGTATAGCGTACCATGGAGGTCACGGTAGCTTGCAACTAATGAATATTTAGCACTTCCCGACGACGATTAATTAGTGCTGGCAAGACCGTGCTGACTGTGCAACTTTTATATTCAACTTTAAGTGTTGGGTAAATTAAAGTCGCATATTATAAAAAAAAAAAACGAAAATTAACTGCTAAAAACTAATTAAACTAATTCATAGTTATTAATCTAGTTACAGTTTTTTCATAGCAGTTTCAAAAGTACGCTACGAGTATGTATTTAATAACATGAGTTTTCATTTACGTATATTGAGATGGAAATTATTCGAAAAGAAAATACGCCCGTGTTAAAATGAGTCCTGGAATAGCACAAAATTCCAGGACATGGTGTATTTTATATCTACTCGTATTCACATACTTTCAGTCGTTTTAGCTTGAAGGAGCAATAAACAAACATACACATGACATAGAAACTTTTGCCTTTTTGATATCAGTGTGATTAAAACACACCCACATACAGATCACTATATCGACCTATTCTCCCTCCCATCATGGATTGAAATTCTTTCCTTTCCACCAACAAATATCTACAAATTTTATAAAACTGAAGAGTTTCGAAGTTGAAGTGCTCTCAAAACGGGGAATACAATTTACGGCCCATTCCCTCCTAGAGAGGAGGTCTGAGTCCAAGCCAAGGGAACATTATAAGGCTGACGCTATGCTATGCTGAAGTGTTATTTGAAGACGCTAATCTCAGGAAGTGACGAAATTCTTTTTAGTGTTTAACTGTCCATTTTGGCTATACGCGTATAACATCATGCTACCCAATCGCTTATAACACAGTCGCGCGTCAGAGCCTATTCTATTACATCTTCTTCTTCTTCTTCTTGCCATTATCCCTTATTACTTGGGGTCGGCGCAACATGTAAATGATACACAACATAATACACAACACACAAAAACACACACACACACACACACATAATGATACTGGTTAAGTACTTCTTTCTAAGTCCGACTTACTTGACTGAGTTTATTTAGTGTATTTCCTATTTAGAGTTATTATTATTATTATTTTTTTGACATTTTTATTTGACATTTTTATTCGACATTATTTTATTTTTTTATATACCTTACAAAATGTTTAAACTAACTACAATTTTGCATGCCTAATTTGGTAAAACACAATTTACTAAGCATTTACTTGACATCCAGAAATGTATTATTGACTGTATTATGTTTATGTAATAAAGATTTTGACTTTGACTTTGACTTTATGTCTTTCTCTTCCATTCTGTCCTGTCATCCGTCATTCACACTATCACTAACTCTCTTTTCTTTCATATCACTCCACAATCCATCCATCTTTTCTTTGGCCTCCCTTTTCCTTTCCATCAGTCTGTTTGTAAACTCATAATTCTTTTAGTAACATGCATCTCATCCCTCCTCTTCACATGGCCTCTCCCTCTTAATCCATCTACCTATTTTCAATACAATAGTTAAGTCAACCCATTCGTTCGTTAGAGTAAATACTAAACTTATAGACTTCATTATGTTCAGTTAAAATCAACGACGGCCGTGACCTAAAAAGACAGAAATATCCGAAAACGTTCTAAAGTTCTACAGTTTTATAATTTCTAGTCATTCAGTCGTACTTTTTGTAGCCTTGTGCAGTTACCGATAGTTCTTCTTTATGTAACGGAAGCCTTGTCTTGTCCCACGTAAACCAATGTTATGGAAAACTGCCAACTCCTCAACTTAGGTAATATTTATTTGGTTGATTTATTGGGCTATGGCGTAGTAAGCTAACGTCGGAAGCACTATCTATCCACAGTATCAACAAGTCAAAATCGACGATAATGGACTAGGTAGTTTAGCACTGAGTGAGAATTGAATCGTAGGTATAGAAAGCAGGTACTGTGAAAAAGTTTGAAAAATTTACCCTGAAATGTATAGGGTACTGAGAAAACACAAGTCGATTTTAGTCAGTAAAAGTCTAACACAGCCCCTCGTTCCGAAATCGGCATGTCCTAGAACCCGCACTGGGCCCTCGTGGTGGAATATGGCCCATTCTCTCTCCGAAAGGCTTGTGTCTCAGCTGGGGAAAATTCCAAGGCCGATTACTTCGATTATTTATTTTAAGTACTAGAAATATTATAAAACTGTACCGTCAGAGCTAAGCTTAGTATATACATAGAAAGAAATGAACTATTTGGCTTCATTTTTTTTTCGACGACTGACAGTTTGACAATTCAAATGGTCTATTTAAAATAAATGTGTTTCTGTTTCTATACAATTTCACACAAGCCAAAAATTCCTCAGTCCACAACTGCACTCAGTTGAACTCGTTTTTACTACTCTTCAGTTACACCTACGAAATGTAAATGAATGTGTTTCAAATTCCGCGTTTTTGGTCAACTCATTATAATAATACGGTTCTAGTTATTATTTAATTAATTACTCAGATACCCGCGAAACGAGACACAATAGTAAAACAATAACAGCGCGGTCTCATAGGACCGGTCGGGGATTCAAACGTTAATGCACTGTACTTGTAGTAAGGAAATTGGTGAATGGAATGGAAGGAATACGAGGAATTAACCCAATTACATGCTAAAGACGAGGTTTTCAATTGTATTTTCTTTGCTATACAGTGATTTACATAAAATTATGAGAATACCTAAGTGGTAAGGCCTTTTTCTGCAGTGGGACAATACTGGTTTCAAATTTATTTTACTTTTTGTGAAAGAAAGAAGAAAGAAAAGAGAGTCAATTACCACACACAGTGATGATATAGTGTACACAATAATAACAATAACTGATTAAAGAAAAATAAAATAAAAACAACAAGACTGTTAAACAGGTTACGATATAACGTATTTATGTAAATAATAGTTTGACTTTATTAAATTATGTACGCATAAAAAGGGCAGATAGAAAAGCACAAAGCTGTTGCTTATTTCAAAATACCTGTAGCAAACCTGCAATAGGAGAGAAGTAGGTAAAAGTTATTTAAGTTCTAAGGATTTTTTAATGTATTTATTTATTTATTAGGATCTTCAACAAAAGATATACACCAATCATGACACATAAGGTTCAGCAAAAAGTATTAAGTTAGTGTACTCCTTTACTTACAGGAGACCACAGCATGCATATAGAGTAATCAACTAGTTAACAAAACAGTTGTGAAACATATCATATACTATATCAATAATAAACAAATCATAAAATTATATTGACTACACAAAAATATAGTCGGTATTGACTACACAAAAATATAGTCGGTAAACCTATGGAATTTGATAACATAAAATGTAAAAGCAAATAATGGACAAGTGCTCAAAAGACCTTTGACGCATTTAGCTTAGCCATACGAGTATTGTACAACAAAACTGACTCTTTGACCTGAGACACTTTGAAAAGAGGTTTATTCTATAGTTTTTTCTTTTTTCAACTTTGTCCCAAGTCCCAAGGTCTTCGAGCCAAGGACCTGGTGTAATTTACTAAAGCAACAATCAAATCAAAAGTTGGTCGCGTTTCAAACAAAATAATTATAGGGAAAGTCATGCGTAATAATTGTATGCTCTATATGAGTTGGCGAATTCTGTAATTTGTGGAAAGTTTGCCTGGAAAAATAGTGCTGCAGTTGAGTCAAATATGTGACTAATACTGTATGGAAAAAGTTTTTTTTTACTTTCGTGGTCATTCAAGTTGGATGATACATAATATGAATTAACTCAGCGTTTTAGGGATTCGTATCTAAAGGGCAAAAATACAGACGGCGTGGAACACTTCGTACGCGATACTGATACGCACTTGCCCGGGATTTTCAATAGTAGTAGCGAAAACCTTTTTATCGGTAAAAATACAATAAAAACAAAGTGGATAAAAATAGAAAGTATCCTATGAATCCGCGGAATCTATTCAAAAATAAAAATAAACCCATCAATAAAATATAAGGTGTTTACAGTTATTAGGATATTAAAAAATTTCGCTGAATTCGGTACCTAAAAGGAAACTTTTATTAACTACTTTTCAGGTACTTTCAGTCTCCCTATCAACCACAGTTGAGCTTTTTAAGATAAATTACAAGTCCTATGGGCCTATGACCAGCAGTGGACGTCTTTCGGCTGAGATGATGATGATGACGGATTACATTAAATAAAAAAGCGAATTATACAAGCGAAAGTAACTCTGACTGTTATCTGTTACCCCTTCATGTCTTAACTACTGAATGGATTTTAATGAAACTTAGTACACAGGATAATTTTTATTTCCTCGAAATGGTTTTTGACTTTTATGTGAAAGAAACTGCTGGCAAAAGCTAAAATCTGTTTTTAGGGTTCCGTACCTCAAAAGGAAAAAACGGAACCCTTATAGGATCACTTTGTTGTCCGTCTGTCCGTCCGTCTGTCAAGACCCTTTTTCTCAGGAACGCGTGAAGGTATCAAGTTGAAATTAAAACCATATATTGAAATCCGCGGTCCCTTGAAGTTGTACAAAAATCAAACTTGTAAGTTGACGGGGAAAAAAGATACGCCTGTTTATGTTGCAAAAAACGTACATTTCGACACTGTCAAAGGAATCAAAACTCATAGGGTGCTTCCCGTTGACCTAGAATCTTGAAATTTGGCACGAAGCAAGGTATTATAGCACTAATATCGGGAAAAGTCTGAAAACTGAAAATTTTTAGTTACGTCACAAGAAAAAAAAATTGAAAAGTCTTCAAGACTCGTTTTATACCCCGAGATTAAATTGACACCGGCAAATGTCAATACAATAGTAATGACACCGGTTCTTTTGTGTTATGACAAGTGTGACAACCCACGTAATGTCATTTTAGTCTCAGAGATAAAAAAAAACAGGGCAAGTGCGAGTCGGACTCGCGCACTGAGGGTTCCGTACCAACTGACCTATGAAAACAGTTCATTCTCGAATCGAGTCTTGAAGACTTTTCCTTTTTTTTTTCTGGTGACGTGAGTTAAGTTACGGCGAACGAAATTATTATTAAAAAAATATATTTATTTGAATTAAAACAATGTTTATTGATTAAAATGTTCTACAAGACTACTTTATAATTATAATATTTCTATTAACAAAACATATTACTAAAATCTGCAATTCTACAATTATGCAGTTTATTTATGACGCACGGGCGCATCCGCTGCATTAGTCAGCGATTACGTTACTCGGCGATATCCTAACTCCTCCCTCCTTAAGATGGAAGCGCGTCCCGCAGCTTCCCGCAGCGTCCTCGGTGCGAGATTTATCCTGTATTGGCCGTCGCTGTCTCCATTGCCAGAGCTTCCATAGAAGGATTGTCGTCAGGATGAGGTAGAGTCCTAATGTTGACCAACTGGGTGTAGCCATCATAGTCTGCCAATCAATTGTGGGTTCCTGTAAGTTGTCGGCTCGTTCTATCAGCTCGTGGATGCTGTCCAGTGATATATCTTCTAATTGTAGGTTGAAGTGGGTGTTCTCCTCTGGGATCACGACTTTACTGGGAAGTGGTATGATTTCGTCTGCTGCGACAGTATTGCTGTTTGTTGTTAGTGTTCGGTTAAGTATTTGCATTTGTTAACTGCGTCTAAGAATTCATTACTATGAACAATTTTTGCGTTCTTTTTAAGACAGGATGTTAACGGTTTTGTAAGCTTCGCGAAATCTTTGATGAATTTTCGGTAATAACCTACTAGTCCTAGGAATGATTTTATGTCCTTTTGTGTTCGTGGTATGGGGAAATTTAAAACAGCTTTTATCTTGTCTTTGTTGGGTTGTAGTCCTTGATCAGTCAATTCATGTCCTAAAAAATTCACATGTTTTTGTAAGAATTCTGACTTGTCTAATTGCACTTTGAGATTATGCATTTTGAAGCGCTGAAGTACTAACTTGAGTTTTTCGTTATGATTTTGCAGTGAGGTGGCTGCAATTATGACGTCATCTAAATACGTGAATACGTTGTCTATCCCTCTAAGAATATGGTCCATAAGTCGCTGAAAAGTGCTCGGAGCATTTTTTAACCCAAACGGCATTCTTAGGAACTCATAATGGCCTCTTTCTGTAGTAAACGCGGTTTTTTCTATGTCATTAGGGTGCATTTCCAATTGATGGTAGCCACTGGCTAAATCGAGGGTTGTAAAATACTGTGCGCGCCCTAATCTATCAAGTATGTCGTTGATATTCGGTAAAGGATACTTGTCTTCAACGATTCTGTCGTTTAGTCGTCTATAGTCTATAACAAGTCTCCATTTGACCTTTCCTGAAGCGTCAGGTTTTTTCGGGACGATAAGGACAGGACAAGACCAGGGTGAAATACTTTCCCGAATAATTCCCTGTTTTAATAGGTTGTCTATTTGTTTTTTAATTTCTGTACGTTGTTGTGGGGCTTGTCTATAGTTTCTAACGAAGATGGGTGTGTCATCAGTTAACCTTAATTCATGTTTTACAGTATGTGTGAAAGATAACGGTATGTTTTCAGAGTGAAATACGTCACGATATTGGTAGCAAATTTTGGTAATCTCTCGTTTTTCTTCTTCATTCATATGGCTGGTTCTAATTTTCTTTAAGTTTTCGCAAAGTTCTTTGTCAATGTCAGTTTTAGTTTGAAGGGTGTTAATTTTGTGTGTTTTATTTTGATCTATCAGTTGTGGTGGCAATGGCTCAAGAGGTAGGAGGCAATTGTTACTGATTACTTGTTCTTTATCAGTTAAATTAATTATAGATGTCTTAAAAATTCCGTTTTTTACCGTTACTACAGCGGCGGGTGACTTGAGTCCTTTAAACCAATTAAAGTCGTCGCAGATATAGTTACCGTCCATACAATTCGTTTTTACTGTTATAAACTTTTCGCAATTGGGTTCAATTTTGAGTCTTTTTACCGGATAGTCAAAATAAATTGGTATTTCGGTATTATGAGTTCGCAATAGCTTATTTTTAAAATCTATGTTACACCCTAATTCTTTTAACAAGTCCATCCCTATTAGTCCTTTATACTTTGGGTCAAAATCGAATAGAAGGAATTTATGATATATGTCAGTCTTAAACTGTGGGGGTAATGGTAAAATAGCAACATGTTCATGGCGAGTAACAGCATGCGCGGTTTTTACTTGAAATGGCTCGCGCTCAACGCAGTGTTCAAGATTGGTACTGGCTATTACGTCAGGTGATATCATACAACGCGAGGCTCCAGTATCTAATAAAAACTTACCTTGAAATTCCGGCAATTTTATATAGGGGAGATGGTCTTTACCTTGGTTGTTGAGGTGAACAGTCTTTACTAGCCTTGGTTCAATGGGTCCTCGTTCTGGGGAAAATCCTGATGGCTTGGTCCCTCAACGGGTGTCTCCGTCTGCGTGTAGCTGTAGTCTTCACCATTAGGTTGTAAATTATTATTAAACTCACCTTCATAGTAGGCATTGTAGTCAGGGTAACACTGGTCTTGGTTGTGCTGTGTATAAAACATTTCTTCGGAAGCGAAACGTGGTGTTTCGGGCTTGCTTACCGATCTCATGGTGACGTCAGACACTTTTTGCGGCGGGTTCACCTGCTGGCGAGGTATATTCGGCTGAGGTCTAAAATTACCTGAGTTTCTGAAAGTACCAGAACCACTAGGTCTTACGTTACCTGAAGCGGGTCTTGGGGGTATACCTTGACCCCTCTGTTGTCTCTGATCTATGTTCCAGCTATTACGCGGGGCAAAGTTATTATTTTGGGGTACCGTTTGGTTTGGCTTGGGTATTTCTTTTGGTTCGTTTTGGATAGAAAGTGCATTAAAACTATTGTTAAGTCTATTAAATGCCAAACGCGCCTCTTCCTGCCTAGCCGTTACTATGGCTGCTTCAAGAGTCGTAGGTTGTGCAATCCGTACGCCAATAGAAACGTGAAAGTCTAAATTATTAACGTATTGATCTATGACCATACTCTCATAATATGACTTATCCGTATGCCTACCTACTACGTTTAGAGTGTCTAAAATTTCCCTTAGTCGTTTACCAAACGTCTCGGCGTCTTCATTTTTATTACGACGCAAACGCGTTAGCTCTTGCATCAGCTGTATTTCATTACGCGGTTCGCCTAATCTACGCGTCAACGCAGCCTTAATTGTTTGCCAGCTATCAACTGTATCTTCAGAGGCTATTGCACTGATCGCCGAATCGCTTAATTTGCTTTTAATTAAACTAACAACAGCAGGGTTCACCCTAACTTGTGGATCCAGTAATAGCATCACATTTTCAACTTCTCTAATAAAGTAATTTAGTGTTTTAGGATTGCCATCGTATTTTGGCAACAGCTCTGAAACGAACCTGAAAGTCGCTAGATCGATGCTTGCCATAGCCATCGTGATTTAATAGTAAAATAGGAATACAAAACAAATTAGTTCTAATTCACTTTAGGATATTATTGAGATAATGTAACTAACACTGCCTACTCTCTAAGAAGTTAGCTTGAAGTTACTTTAATTATGTTATACGAATCGTGATTATATCGCATACGTAAACTAGTAAATATCTCTTGTTACAGAACGAATTGCTGCGAAATGTATACCGCGATTTTAGCACGCATACGTAGCACCTAAATTCAAATGAATGTAATAAACTCTATAACTAATGTACTTTGCCTATAGCGATTTTAGCCTATAAACAAAACACAGATAACATTTATAGAATACAGCAGGAAATATAGCATAGGAAACTGGGCGTACAACAAGCACTCACCACAGTATCTTCTGCATCTCTAGCCGGGCCTTGTAGGACAGCAGGACTCCCAATTCTCCGGAACTCCCGCAGGTTGTTCGCCTTCGTAGATTCAAGTTTGTGATCGCGAAGATAACGATAGATACCGTTCACTCTTACCGAAGAGTTGTATTCGAAGTAGAGTGTCGCGATCCTACCGACTGCGCCAGTTAAGTTACGGCGAACGAAATTATTATTAAAAAAATATATTTATTTGAATTAAAACAATGTTTATTGATTAAAATGTTCTACAAGACTACTTTATAATTATAATATTTCTATTAACAAAACATATTACTAAAATCTGCAATTCTACAATTATGCAGTTTATTTATGACGCACGGGCGCATCCGCTGCATTAGTCAGCGATTACGTTACTCGGCGATATCCTAACTCGTGACTAAAAATTTTCAGTTTTCAGACTTTTCCCTATGTTAGTGCTATAATACCTAGCTTCGTGCCAAATTTCAAGATTCTAGGTCGACTGGAAGTACCCTTTAGGTTTTGATTCCCTTGCGAGTACTTGCGAGTTTCAAAATATGCAGCTTAAATTGCTGTTTCTTTTGATTGCGTTGACATAGAAGTTTGATTTTGTTACACCTTAAAGGTATTATAGACCTGAGTATTTGGTATAAATTTCAATTTAATACCTCTACGCGTTTATGAGGAAATGGGTAGTAGGTTTAAAATTATTAAAAAAATATATATTATGTGATGGAACTAAAAATTTATGGTTTTCGTAATTTTTCCTTTATCTATGCTATAAGACGTTGCTTCGTACCAAATTTCAAGATTATGAGTTCACGGGAAGCACCCTGTAGGTTTTGATTCCCTTGCAAGTGTCGAACATTTGCGGCATAAACGGCTGTATCTTTTGATTGCGTTGGCTTAGAAGTTTGATTTTATCACAGCTTCAAGGGACAGTAGACCTGAGTAATTGATATAAATTTCAGCTTCATACCTCCACGCGTTCCTGAGAAAAAGGGTCTTGACAGACGGACGGACAGACGGACAACAAAGTGATCCTATAAGGGTTCCGTTTTTTCCTTATGAGGTACGGAACCCTAAAAACAGACTTTAGTATACAGATAACATTTTCATCCTGAAAAATTGACTGTCTACAAGGAAGGGGGTTATATCAGTTCCAAAATAAATAAGAAAAGTCAGACAGCCATGATTTTACTATAGTCACGTGATCAGACAATATCAATTTAATATTATCGGTTCATTGACCCCGGTGCGTTAATAGTAGATTGTCAGACAAACTTTCAGAAGGGTTTTCTGTCTGATCTATGTATGTGTCTGTGGGTACATGGGGCTCAAACCCGCGAAGTGTACTTAAGTTATTTGGTAGTTTTTTTTTTATAATTAACTAGCTTTAGGCCACAGCTTCGCCCGCGTACATAAAATATAGCCTATGTCACTCGAGACTACAGCAGCTTTCTATTGGTGAAAAAATTTTAGCAATCGGACCAGTACTTCCACAAAAACAAACTTTACCTCTTTATTATATTAGTATAGATTATGGCACGGTTGGTGCAACGGTTGAATGATCGGCTGTTATGCTACGTGTTACCATCTCGATTCTCGCACGAAACAAATATTTGCAGGTTTCCTTTTATGACTTTGGTGAACACAAAAGTAATTACACAAAGTATTTATATTGAATTCCTTTTTTTTCTCTTCATTAATTTTAACAAATATCTGGCAATTTGAGTATTTTCTGCGACCCACCCAAATGTTCTTTTCCTTGGTATTGTTCGTAAAGTCGTTAAGGTGAATGCTGCAGGTAGCCCGCGAAATTCAAATTTTCTTACGTTTTTTGCAATTTGAAAGCCAGTGGTAGGTTGTATGAAGTTAAAAATACTTAAGCAACTGTAAAACGTAACTAGTTACATAATTATAACCATACAAATCATCAATACAAGCCTCCAAGCTCACCTAAGTGTAGGAACGATTTTTTCGAGGTCAAAAACGTTCCTGCAACTAAGTGAGCTTCGCGGGTTAACCTGAAGCATCGCCCTTAAGCTTTACGAATAATTACAAATGCTTGCACTGACTTGACAGGTCCACACAAAACTGCTTGGTTCTTTCCTCAAAAGGCCATCTCAGACACTAGTATTCATGGTTTCTCATGTGATTTGACGTCATCACATTTTGTATGGACTTCAAAAGAGACTGACCCCTGAGTTTGATTCGGTGTTTTTTCACAGGATAGTCAGCTAGGAAACACCGGCCTCATCTAGTATAAAATGATGAAAAATATAACTGACGTGTAAAAGAGTTTGTAAAAACCTACTTGCAAAAGTAGAGACAATGTGAAGTACTCGAATTTTTTTTTTTGTTATACGTTAAAAAAATTCAAAATTGAGAACCAGTCTGTTGTTCGATTAATTTCGTATTTATTTTTTGTTTAAAAAACTTGTCTTAGCGTGGATTCATCTATGAGTTCTATGCAATGACCGGGCACATCCCTGAGACCTGACCTACACTTCCGAACTCGTATCATCCAATGTTAACATGCACTGGCACTGAGTGAGTTTTAACGTTAACGCGATCGAATCGTTTCCCGCTTTTGGCTTTCTGATTGATTAAGAGCTTCGAGTGGACCAATCATAAACGTGTCGATCGCGAACTTGGAATTATGTTTATTATTAGTCTATTCGTTATTTGGTAATTTAGGTAGAGTTGAGTAGAGATAGAATAATTGTAAAAACAGAATTACATTTAAGTATTATAAATATTTTTTAATTAGCAGTAACATTTAGCATGTGGTGTTTGCCTGTAATTGGTTGTACGGTTAGATTTAAGACACTTGTAAGTTCCTATCCATAAACCTCTGTAACAACTGTTGGTAAACCTTAATTAGTTAAATAAATAAACAAACTCGCACCAAGCACTCTTCAACTTGTTCCAAACGAAGCGTCAAAAACACGGATGTGACACTTCGTTGATGTCTTTCCGACTGGCAAAGTGATGGGTCGATGTGTCTAGTACGAGTATGTGTGGCATGAGTCGCGCGTCGAACGTAATTAATGTTAGCAGGGGCTGAAGCTTTCTGCTTTCTTTAGGGGCTGGCGTCGAACGTTATTAAATGTTAGTAGTAGCTAAGGTGTTAGCCAAGGTTGGTCTGTGGATGGGTGACCATCTTAACATACCGAGTTTCCTCCGTGCCTCGGATAGCACGTTAAGCCGTAGGTCCCGGCTGTATTTGTAGATTTTTGGCAGCCGTTACGGTTAGTCAGAAGCAATCTGACTCGTCTTGCCATGGAGTATCATGTTTCCCCAGTTAATGGGTTGTGGAGGTCTGGTAGGCAGCCACTCCTCGTAAATACTTGTATTCAGCTAAATCCGGCTTGACTGGAAGCCGACCCCGATGTAGTTGGGAAATGGCTAGGTAGATGATGAGTAGCTAAGATGTTCTGTTTATTTGGAGGTTGTTTTTAAATATAATCTAGATAGCCATGTTTTACAAGTAAAGTGTGAACTTTTGCGTGGACGTACCCCGGGTGGAGCAGGTGGGAAAACTTACCCCAAACTGCTCAAAAAAAGCTAAAAAATTGTGTATAAAAAATAACAAAAAAAATTGAGCTCTCTTCGATCGTTCTTGCATCTTAGACTCAAAAACTTTCTGTATATACGAGTAAGTCTTAGTAGTCCCTCGTGCAATATCCGCGCTCAACGCTTACTTGGGTGCTAAACCTGATTGTGACGTGTTCGCGGATGAATGAAAGAACATCTTGTCTATTTGTTTGGAGTTTTGTGAGATGAGTGTATGACTGCAGAGTAGTTATATAACATTTTAATTTTATTTCAAACATGTCTTTAACTAATTTAATTGGCCTTTGGCCGTGTTATGATAAAGTAAATAAATAAGTCTTCAAAGTATCTGACATTTGAAAGAAATGAATCAAATAACTACGGCTAAAATGGGTGTAGATTTTTTGTGATTGCTCCAAAATCTAACAATTCCATTTGGTGCTTACATTTACATCTGCTATTACAGAAAAGCGAAAATGCACTATAAAATGTTAGAAGAAAAACCCTGAAATTGGTGAGATGACCTAGAACTTTCGCTATTTCATTTGATATTAGCCTAACAAGATTTATTCGTACCGAGGCGAAAGGCCCTACTTGATTTTACTGCCTTAAGACCCCAACAGCCTAAGACAAGAGATGCTATACTTTTGCCCCAGTCCTGAAACAATGCTGGGTACGCCCATAAAGTTTTGTATAACTCACACAATTATTAGTTAATCATCATCTGTCTAGCCTTTTCCCAACTATATTGAGGTCGGCTTCCAGTCGAGCCAGATTTAGCTGAATAACAGTATTTTACGAGGAGCGGCTGCCTACCAGACCTCCACAACCCATTAACTGGGGCAAATTCTATATTGAATTTTCTTATTGTTGCAGAGACTTCCAAAGTCAAAACAATTAGTTTTGGTTTCAGGAAACGGGAGGCTTTAGCGAGTTAGTTTGACATATTATGAGACTATTAAATGCCATATTACGTATGTTATAGAAAAAAAAATAATTACTTTCTTTTGCGTAATTTCAAACTGTAAGTAAAATTTGTTTAAACGATTTAAAAAAAGAACCTGTTTGACAAATATAAAAGTGACTTTCAAATATTATTTCAATTTTCAAAGCCGGAGTATTCTTTTAATTTTTATAGACATGAAAGAGTATATCTACTGCAGTACGTTTGATTTTTCATCGAAAGGTTGACCTTGAAAAACTTTATTCGAAAATCTGGTCGCTTTTTGAGAGGCGCATAATAGACATGTGCATGTTATCTTTTCAAAGATATTTCCCACTAACTGATAGACATTGCATAAAAAGAGGACTGGCACGTTCTTTGTCCAACGAATTAGCACTGCCATTTTACGTGGCAATACTGCCAGTGTCCAGAAGGGGTACATTCCCAGTGTGCCCAGAAGACAGAGTTGTGAAGGAATATATCGATGCCTAAATGTGTCTTGAATAGAGACATGGACATCTAGTTAGGTCATACATTTTTTTTTTTGTTACTAAAACAAACATGTTTATAATTAAATTCATATAGATTATATGTATACATACGAGTATTTACATTACTAGCTAGCAGCTTCGGCCGCACAACAGTAGAAAATAGTCCCAAGGGGACATACTCCCGGGATAAAAAGTAAAATATGTGCTATTTGCCTGTATGCCAAGATTTGGAGGAATTCGTTTACCCGTTCGATCGTGAAGAGGTAACAACACACACAATCACTCGCTATTTATTCGCTTTTGCTTTTCCGCACTATCATTAGTGTGACTCAGTGTAAGTACATCAATAAGTAAGTTCAAACTAATCACCTACTACTACTTCTGAAGATTAGTACTAAAATAATAACCTAATCTTAGGTTATTATTTTAGTTTCAAAGTAACTACTTCACAAAAGTTGGTATATAAGCTCAACTTTTGCCATTTACTTTGACCATTGACCTTCAAAAATGACAAAGCAGCCCCTTTCAGTCATCAGTCTGACTAACTCCGGTCAAAAAACCACCTCGACGTGACACATCATCATTATGACTAACTCCTGTGGTCAAATAGTCGTATACTATTGCACAAGTTTTAGTCACCGCGTAGGTGGCACCCCTAGACGGTCACAAACGAACCACCGGACGTGACGTAGCAGTTCGGCCCGATGAGTACTAATCGACTAAAAGCCTTCAAACGCCGGATATTGCCAACTACAGGAAGTTCCTATGAAAAGCGAATCGACCTGAATTTCAGGATATCAGGAAATTGGATGGCTACTGATTAATGCTTTTAGCAAGTTTTTGCGACGTTAGTTGACCTATGGTTGTAATTTTTTTGCAGAAATAGGTTAATGGAACAAGGAAATTTCATAATTTTGCTAATGCGTATGAAAACGGGCCTTTGAGGTATTTCCTTCAATAAAACCTAGGTATTCAAAATGCATTCGGTAAATATAATTTTAATGGCTTAAGGGAAATGACTATATTAGAGGAAGTTTGAAAGTGGCGCCAGTGACAGAAAAGTTAAAAGGAAATCGTTTGTCGTGGTAAGGTCATGTGAAAAGGAGGGATGAAACGCATGTTACTAAAAGAGTTAAAAGTATGCAAGTAGACGAATAAAGAGGAAAAGGGAGGTCAAAGAAAAGATGGATGGATTGTGGGAAGAGTGATATGAAAGAAAAGGGAGTTAGTGATAGCGTGACGAGTGATACGACAGAAAAAATCGGGTTGCGCCGACCCCAAGTAATATGGGATGAGGGCAGGAAGATGATGATATTTTGAGGGTTATAAATCACATTCTTCTACTCTGTGTGGAGCAAGAGAGAGTGTTTGAATTGTAATGCACTTGTGTTCCTTCAGTTGGCCTTTGCATTCCAGCGCAGCGGTGCCTTTTATGCCTAAGTGTTCTTAGGTTTTATTTAAATTTCTTCCTTTTCTATTTTATTTATGTGGTTCACTTTTGATTTATTTCTCATGTACATTATAGGTTTTTTATAAATGTTTGACAACCGATGAGTAGGTACAATAACCACAGCACTTACCGCTATTATAAAACGTTAGCCGCTAACCGTTTTAATTTCCGTCAGGGATCAACAAAGCAATATAGACATTACAGTAAGTATAGTGAGGTCATCTTTTCGCGTGTACAACTCCTATGAGTTATACGTTCATAAAGCTAAAAATGTATTACAAAGTAGACGATTGGAGACTTTAATTCATGAATCCCCGACCGGTCCTATGAGACCGTGCTGTTATTGTTTTACTATTCTGTCTCGTTTTGCGGGTATGTGATAGGCTAATTGAAATTCAAACTTGTATGAAATTATCTGCCAAGTGAGATACTCGGACCTTAATCATAGGTGGTGAAACAGGCCCTAAGTGTCGCCAGTTCAATTCCCGTAAGACTATTGTCAATTGCCTACGGATAGGTGTTCCAAATCTGGGTGTCTTATATATGAGTTTACATGATTGTGAACGCACCCACAATACATGAGTTTTTCCTTGTGTAAGACAAAGTTTAAAAAAAAGATATCCTATTCATTTGTTTGTAGAACACTTTACATAGAATAAAAACACTTAAAAGAAATCTTTTTTTAAACAGCTATGAAATAGGTTACTAAAGAAAGCAGCAATAAACATTTCAAATACCTATTAGTATGAGAAAGAGAGGGGCGTGGCTTTTTTTGAGGCGGTGATTCCCACCTCCAATGACTTCACCCGCTCTAGGGTAGAGCGTGCGGTCATGACTTTTACTGACTTTTTTTTTACATACCATAAACTAGTGCTTGACTGCAATCCCACCTGATGGTAAGCAGTGATGCAATCGTTGATGGTGAGGCGCACTAGTTTATTAAGAGCCTATTCACTCTAGTCTTGAAGATACCCAAATTATAATCGGACGGAAAGACCGCAGCAGGCAAATTGTTCCAATCCCTCGATGTACGCGGTATAAACGACGAGGCAAACCGCTTTGTCCGGACCGTGCAGGTTTCTACACTTTTACTAGCTCTCTAGGACTAAATCCTACCTAGCTGTATCCTTCAGTTGCCTTTAGCGTTCTCGGGCCACAATAACTCTTTTCATACGTTCCCGCAGTACTTAAAGGTGGTGTCGTCACATTTCATCACTCATTCGTTCATTCAGTATGTGCAGGATTGACAAACCTATTGAAATAAACAAATCATTACCTAAATTAACCAATCAATACCCGCGAAACGAGACACAATAGTAAGACAATAACAGCGCTGTCCTACGAGACCGGTCGGGGATTCATGAATTAAAATTTATTCATATATCCAAATTATAAACAACCCATTTATAAAATTATAATTGATTGATATTCATCCACCTTTTTCCATAAAAACTTCAACTATAGTCTTTTTTACATAGCATGGGTTGGGTGACAGCAGGACGAAAATATGCATCTTTAGGATGAGAGAAAAGGATAAGTGGATAGCTACATTGTATGAATCTGACAGCTGTCACCGAAACCATCCTATAACAAATTTAGTATCGGTGAAGTAAAGTAAAAAGGTAAAAATTAAAATATTAATTAATATTTTTTTTTTAATATGTAAATATGCTCACCCTGCAATGGTTGCTGTCTCTTTCTTCTTTTTTGATAACTATACCTATTATGCTTAAACCAGCGTCTTACTTTATCTCTTTAACAGTTAATTATTCTAAAAGAAATCCACACATTTTCTCAAACGTCATAAGATTTTTTCCATAACGGCATAAAACCCACTAATAACGAAAATGGTCTATAGGACCTCAGCTAGTTGGGTTTAGTCCCTCGTATACGTTCCAAATGTCCACGAACCCAGGGTTCTGACATTTACTAAATCATAAAAAAAAGACTTATACAACGCCATCGACTAATCCCAAACTAAGCAGAGCTTCTGGTATGAGTACAAGACAACTGAAAAACATACTTATAGATTTCTAAATACATACATATTTTAGATATCTGACACCCAAAAACAGAACAAATGATCGTGCTCATCACACAAACATTTGTCTAGGGTGGGAATCGAACCCACGATTCCCAGCATAGCTGTCAAGACCACTAACCAGTAGATCAACAGGCCAGTCAGCAACACTTTAAACTGCAGTAAGCAATCGTAAGTCTAGTTAATTATGTCGAGGTCAACGGATGTCTACGATTAGTCAAAGTCGATTTCGACTAAATTGTTACTTTTATTCATGTTTATTTTTAAGTTTAAGTTTCTAACTAAATGCTTATTTTCCTTCACTGTGTGTACATATTACGCATGTGTGCCAAATAAATTATTTTCTTTCTTTCTTTCTATTTTTTTTAAATAATATAAACTAGTATTTGATTGCAATCCCACCTTACACACACCACAGTAAGACAGGCTGCAAATGATTCATTCATTAATTTGTATGAACAAGTTATAATTTCGAAAGCTAGCAACTATTTAAAAATATACCAGAAAAAAAACACAATTATCATCTGCCTAGCTTTTTCCCAACTGTATTGGGGTCGGCTTCCAGTCAAGCCGGATTTAGCTGAATACCAGTATTTTACGAGGAGCTGCTTACAAGACCTTCACACTGGGGTAACACGGAGCTGAATGGCAAGACTGGAGTCAGGTTTACTAGCTGACTATCCGTAATGACTGCTAAAGATCTACAAATGACAGCTGGGACCTACGGCTTAACGTGCTTTCCGGTGAACGAAGAAAACTCGGTATGTTAAGATGTCACCCATCCACAGACCAACCTTGGCAAGCGTTGCTTAACCTTGAAGATCGAACCAGATGTTGATTATCTAGCTATGAGCTTCTCCTTATTTCGATTACTAGCAACAATTAAAAAGTATACCTGAAAAAACACAATAATATTATTCAAATACTTCAATTACACGCAATAAAACACGAAAAAGTTTGAAATAGCTTTCTAACAATCTGTCCTTAATTACACACACCATTAGGAGGAACACGGCGCCTTAATTAATACATGCTCTATGCAAAATATACCTGGTCTGGGTGTGCAAAATACCGGGAAGTAATAGGAGTATTAACTGCTAAATACAGCCTGTGCAATAAATACTTAGTCTAAAGTATGAAGTAGAAAAGAATCAGTGGTGGCCCAGTGGTAATAGCCCCGTCTAACAAATTGTAGGTCGTGGGTTGTGTTCTACACAACTTTGTTTAATTTAATTCATCACCACTACTCTCAAAACAGTGAAGAAAACATCGTGAGGAAACCGCTATATACTAGAACCAAAAATTCGAAGACATGTGACATCCACCGGCCTGCCTCGTGGTGGATTACGGTTCATTCTCTCTTATAGAGGAGGCCTGAGTCCAAGCAGTGAGAACATTATGGGTCTAATGCTATGCTAATAGGAGTATTAACTGGTTGCTAAATATACTCTATGTAATAAATACTTAGTCTAGAGTAGGAATTCACTTGAGCATAGGTTGAGCCAAATAGGCTCCGACTTAGGCATGCCATAAGTATGGCGGTAATTCTCCTCTTTGAAGAGAGGACATGGTATAGCATAGCATGTTCTAGTGGTGGGCCCTGGTTCAGGACATGGTCCGTAACGAAAAGGAATGGCAGACGGTCGCCTCCTCCTGCAGCAGTAAGGCTAGCGGACGCGACGGCTGCCCACGTAAGGGGAACGGACATTTCCAGCAGTTTCCGTTCCAGCCATCGCAACCACGACCCTGACTGCCAGCAATGATAGGCATGGTATTGTAGACGACGAGCTATGAGTAGCCCGCCGTTCGGCCGTCCAGTAATTATCCGGACCGAGCCAAAGTCGACGACGTCAGTAAACCGGAGGAGCCCAGCAGAGGCGGGTCCCACTAGAGCCGCGGAGATTATCTGAAAAGAAAACCCGTGGCTTCAGAACGCAAAGGGCAACTGAAGCACATAGGTATGGTTTTAGTCAGAAAAAGTCTGAGATGATTTTTCACTCCACCCTAAAATAGGAGGTTATTTGATGATATCCCACCTCAAAAAAAGGAATACCTCACGATGTTAATGTAAGGCGTAAAATCAACCAAGTGTGAAAATAACAAGAGCCATAGGAAAAACCAGTAAATAAAATTAACTAAAACACGCCACACACCACTAAATTACTTCGGACAGGTAACTTTAATATGATTAACACTAAAAAATAAACAGCCTAGCAAAAAGCATTGCAGTCCACTTAAGCTTGACGCAGACAGAAAATAAATCCTCGCTGTACCTACTCGAAGTAAATCACTATAATTTAATCTAATTTACATAAACTATTTCACCTTAGTGTAACCCCAATTTTCGCGAACATTTATCGAGCGTTTGTTTTAGCATTAAATAACGACAAACCAATTTTATTTTACTACTGTAAAATGTTATTAGTAAGCAAATAACATGAACCGTAGGGGCCCAGCAGGGTCAAAGCCTACTGAGGCCATGGGTACACTTTTGAAAGGAAGACCCGGGGCCCTGGAACGAAAGGCCTCGAAGGAAAGGAACATACGAGTCGGTTTTAGTCAGTAAAAGTCGAAAATCAGTAAAAAGCGGGAATAGTCAGTCATTCTGATGATTTCCCACCAAAGAGACAGTAGGTACATATTTTGAATGAAGCAACTGACAAGACTGACAAGAGGTTAGATAGGTTATCATTGGGCAAAATCATTATCCTTGGCCAAACTGATGTCTTTGAGTTCATATGACTGTCAAAGGTATACAAATATATAACGAACCAATAGCTTAACGTGTTTTCCGAGGCTCAGAGGAGTTTTCGTAGATAAAAAAAGTATAGCCGTCTGCTAGACTAAAGATCATATAAATACATATATTCGTATCACCTTTATATTATAAAGGCGACAGTTTATAAGTAACCCTATAATGTAACCCCAAAAAAACGCGTCTGACCATGTTTTTAATTTTATATTTCTCTTAGTAATTTAACAAACAGAATAATTTTCCCATACCACGACTCAAGATCTCAATATCCTAGAAACAACGATTCCAATACAAACATTTGCAGCAATAGAGTCATCTACAAAAAAAGCAACTTTTCAAGTAAAAGCAAAAACCGAGAACTAACGTACCGTCTGAGCGCCATCTGCGAGGAGGTATCGGTAGTATTTTTCATTAATTTCTTCGTACCAGCAGCAGATGCCGCCCGAAACAGTAAACAAATAAAGCGCGCCCAAACTAAAACTTCATTCTTCGAATTTTTTTGGTTCACGATTGCAGTACTTTTTTATACTCGTACACGTGGGTAAAAATCCAAGGCTTTGAACATACAGACTATACTCCGTTGGTTTAGGTAGTTAACTAAAGTTAAACAGTCTTGGTATGTCTTTTTATATTAAAGAGGTCGTATATAATATACACAAAGATTATTTAAATTTAGTTTATCAGCTAACATCGATTTAGATAAATGCCTATGTGCAAAGATTTTTACATACAATTTTTAGACAACTTTTAGATAAAAAGACATGCCAAGATTGTTTACCTTTAGTTAACTACCTAAACCGACAGAGTATAGTTATGTATCGAATGTTAGATTTATAACGTTGTACAAAAAAATACAAACTCTGCATTCTGTAGTTTTAATTGCCACCGCAGAGGCGTTATACTGTAACTTGGCTACGCCTGCAGTTTAGAGAGAAATCAGAACAACAACAAGAACACAGTATAAAGTCCTTTAAACCTCCGCTGAAAAAGAAGAAAATGAATAAGAATTCATAAAGTAAAAACCGGCCAAGAGCGTGTCTGGCCACGCTCAGTGTAGGGTTCCGTAGTTTCCCGTCCGTCACAAATAAGTGTCCCCAACTTTTCAAGAACTGTTCGTCCCATCAAGTTCAAAATAATATTCCTAGAAAGTCTTTATAAAGCTCTACTTTTTTATTTTTTTCCAATTTTCTAAACTTATGGTTCAAAAGTTAGAGGGGGGGACACATTGTTTTTTACTTTTAGAGCGATTATTTCCGAAATTATTGATATTATCAAAAAATGATTTTGGTAAACCCCTATTCATTTTTGAATACCTATCCAACAATATATCACACGTTAGAGTAGAAATTAAAAAAAATATCGCATTTTACTTTACATGTAGGGGGCTACCCTAATAAAACATTTTATTCCAATTTTTATTTTTGCACTTTGTCGACGTGATTGACATACATATTGGTACCGAATTTCAGCTTTCTAGAGCTAACGATCATAGAGATTAATCGAGGACGGACGGACAGACATGGCGAAACTATAAGGGTTCCGTTTTTGCCATTTGGCTACGAAACCCTAAAAATTGCACTAACGACCCAACCACATAATATTTTTCTAAAGTCCACGGGCAAGGTCACTAGGAAAACAATCAAGAACCAACCCATACGTGACGGGAAAAGATTAATGGAGCACACGAGTGCAGGAACCTATTTCTGCAACATAACAGTAATTTCGTAACGATCATTACACTAATTATATCGGTCACGCTTGCACCTCACTAATCACTCTTCGGAGGGTTCTATTTTACCCCTTTGGTTGCCGATACAGCTGTAAAAGATTTTAAGTCAGAGGTGGTAAGCGAGTAGTCGGTAACGACGTTCTAGTGCCGTGGGTTTTAACCCAGCCAGATGTATTATTTTGTGTATTTATTTCATAGCTCTCAGAGAAAAGAAAGAAAAATTATTTACTTAAAAAAAAAGTATTTTGTTTTATTTCAAACATGTGTGACATAATATGCTAGAAGCAAAAATTCGAAGACATGTGACATCCACCAAACCGCAGCCACAGGGTTCGCGTGTTGCATTATGGCCCATCGCCTCTCCTAGAGAGGACGCCTGAGTCCCAGCAGTGGGAACTTTATGAGGCTGATTGAAAGTAGTTTATTATACAAATAATAATAGTATTCCGCAACTTTCACGCAACACCATCAAGTCCCAAACAGAGCTTGTGGCATGAGTACTGGACAACTGATAAACAACTGGACACACATACCTATAGTATATCTAAATGCATACATATTAAAAATAAATTATAAAGATGGAATTAATATTTTGTGAAAAATTTTATACTAAACAATAATACGACCCCTTTTTGGCACAACTCTGTTATAATTTTTAAGTATTTGGCAGGAAATGTATCGAGTCAGTTTTCTCGAAAAGTTGAGGTAGTCAAAACTACAATAAAATTCTTAATACATTTTACCACGATCGCCCAAACAAATTATATTTTAAAAGATTAGGTTTAATGAATTTTTAAAAATACTCTTAAACAGCTTTGATTGGTTTGGGGGCGGGGTTAGGCCGACGGACAATGATGATTTTACTGCATTCTTAACTCAAATGTACAATAGGAGTCAATTTGCTTTATGCTTTACTACTTGAAAAAACTCATAGAAAATCTCCGTGGCGGTTATACCCGTAAATATTCGCGAATTCGTTCTTTGTATAAAAAGAAAAAGATTGCCTAGATAATAACAGCCGCAAAGGTCGATCTTCAAGGTTAAGCAACGCTTGCCTAGGTTGGTCTGTGGATGGGTGACCATCTTAACATAACGAGTTTCCTCCGTGCCTCGGAAAGCACGTTAAGCCGTTGGTCCCGGCTGTCATTTGTAGATCTTTGGCAGTCGTTACGGATAGTCAGAAGCTAGTAAAATCTGACTACAGTCTTGCCATGAAGTACCGTATTACCCCAGTTAATGGGTTGTGGAGGTCTGGTAGGCGGCCGCTCCTCGTAAAATACTGATATTCAGCTGAATCCGGCTTGACTGGAAGCCGACCCCAATATAGTTCGGAAAAGGCTAGGCAGATGATGATGATGATGATAAAAAGAAAAAGATTAAAAACAAAAAACAAGACTTGACATCTAGACCTCTGTAGTCAGCCATTAAAATGAAAAAATAAACAACATACCTACTGACAAGACCTCCTTGCCTAATGTGATGACAACTGATGATGAATGTAACTGGCCATTTTTTCAAAATTTTAAATAAAGCGTTCCATTTTTGTTTTCTAAAATAAAAACAAAAGACGCACGTTTTTCTTTGCGTAAACATTGCTTTATTTCTACACGTTACACGTTTGTTAACATTTTCTTTGTCTTTTTTATAGTAAACTATACAATAAAAAAGAAAATTATTTAGAAAAAGTAATGAAGAACTTACGTTAAGATACTACAGGACAAGATAAAAATGTATTTTACACGACCTAAGGAAAACAGGTATTTACCTAAAGTTTCTCTCTTGCAAAATTTTGCGAGCTTAAGTTATACGACGCCCAATTGAGCATACTTTTATCTGTAAAGCACATTTTTTATTACTGGTTACAGTTTACCGGTACAATCTCCTATGACTTGGGTCACACCCAAAGGCTTGACTGTTTATCGGCACGAAGCTACACTCTCAAAAGGCCTTAACGGACAATTATTCCTCAAGTCTTTTCACAGTAATCGTGATTTATAACGACTTTAAAATATACACTTAGTTTAATATGTTAGTCTTATCGCTATTTTTAATGAATGGCTTATATAAAGTTCAAGGGTATTTTAAATACTGACACCTTCGTTATTTATTTATTTAATTTGGTATGCGGGTAGTTGAGGAAATTTATGCAATTTCCTTTTGGCTACTTGTTTGCAGTTGTTGCATTTAACAACCGGTAGTTACTAGTTAGTCGTAATTGCTATGCATTTTGGCACTTTGTTGGCTAGAGTAGCGTGTCGTGTAGCCAAAGTATAATACTTTCTATACTGTAGGTATCTATACGGACAAGTGGTCAACTATGTCGTTAAGTCGAAATTTTGCACTTATCTTGAACTGTTTTTGAACCTCAAAAAATCCACAAATGTAAAATAGAACACCATAAAATATTTTTTTATTAAAATTTATTATATGACCAAACGCTGGATAAAAATAAAAATATCTAGAATAGTTGGCTCAAAAAAAAAGAATCACGATTCTGACCCTACCTATGAGATTACGCCAAGGAGATATTTGAAAGTTAAAGGAAGAAATGATGTAGCTTCTTTTTTTACAAAGATCTCGCAAAAACAAATCTGAGCCAAGGCCAAGAGCTTTGATCTCCTCTGACAGAGAGTGATGAATGAGGTTGTCTTCATCCCATTTGAGCAAGCTAAGGACTTAGACCATACCACCCTCGTCTAAAGTTCTAATTAATAATTAACTGGCTTTGAGTAACAGAATACGGGTACATTCTAAGGTTTTTGCAGTATTTGGCAGCAAATGAATCGAGTCAGGCATCTTGATCTCAAACTTCGCTGAGTAGTACTCAACACTACAATAAAATTCTTAGCTTAGTTTCAATGATTCCACATATTGTCCAGTTTTACAGATGCTTGAGATACAAAACTTCACCAATTTTACAACCCAATATCCACAAGGGATCAATTTGCAAATAATCAAAATATCAACTGAACTTCACTCGGAAAAATTCCTCCAAAAAGTCGTGTCATTTCTCTTATTTTAAAGGCTAAAAGTTATAAGATGAAGGGAATACAGAGAGTGTCGCACAGTTGCGCACTCGAAATCATTCATACCTACCTCAGACTCTGCACCTGCTCTCTCAGACAAGAATACAGATAGATACCTATGTATGTTTGGAGAAGAATAGAAGACAATACTTACTGTCAGAATGTATGAAAATTTGTGAGTTGAATCTATGAATGTGTATTATTTTATACAAACTGCGCCCAGCGGTATCACCCACTTGATGATATGAACTGTAGCCAATGTGTTATTCTGATATGTTAGCTATATTACCTATTGTGAAGTTTCATCAAAATCCATTTAGTAGTTTTTGCGAGAAAGAGCAACAAACATACATATATCCTCACAAACTCTCACGTTAATAATAGAGTAATAATAGAGTCTCCTTTGTACTCGGTTCTCTTTGTTTAAATGGTGTAATTGGCTTTGGTTTTTCTGTTTAAATACTTCTTCGTCTTCCATAGTTCTTTCGGTGACTAGTGTACGCTGTGCTGTGGCGTTGGACGCCTCGTTCCGACATGAGATAAGAAGAAGTATTCAAGTATCTATAACTAAATAAACCCTTTGTTTTGTTCCAGACGACGGGCATGACACCGCTGATGTACGCCGTGAAGGACAACCGAACATCTTTCGTGGAGCGACTCATCGAGCTCGGCTCCGATGTCGGCGCCAGGAATAATGTGAGTCGCTATATTTTAAGCTGTAGATTAATATGTATTTAATTTCTTTATTATCATCATATTTCAACCGATAGAGGCCCACTATTGGACATAGGCCTCCATATTGACCGGTCCTGTGCGTCTCGCATCCATCGCATTCTCCCTAGGTTATTGGTCACTTTGTTAGAGGCCTTCCGATGTTGCGTATTCCGGTACGTGGTCGTCTGTTCTGCAAGGAATGTTCTCTGCCTACCATTTAAGTTAGGCAAACACAAGTGCACTCTGTTCCCTAACTCTCCGATTGAAGGGGCGGCAATCCGACACGATCAAATGCAGGATCAACGGCTGTATGTGCTTTCTGAGGTAAGGAGGCCTTCAAACTCAAACATTGGGCTGCTACAGAGTAATTCCTAATGAAAACCTATAGCACTTTTTACCCGACCTGAAAATCGAACCCAAGACTCAACCCTCAGCAGGTGGACTAGCAACCATAAGATTACGGAAGCAGTGATGGCTATATTGTTTAGCTAGTCCGTTAGTTACCTTGTGTTGACAAGGTAGACGATAAGTCTAACTGAAAATATTTGCTTAAATGATGCATAATTAATAATGCATAACATATGATGAATAATTATAATTTATAATTATAATTTGTCAACAAGTACCGCGTACACCTAAGGAGTGGAGTTCCCTGCCGAAGTCCTGATAGCTATAACCTCGGGATCTTTAAGTGAAGAGTGAACAGGTTACTTTTGGGAAAGGGTGATCCATAGTCGGCCACATCATCGCTTACCATGAGGTGATAAAGCCGTCTAACGCGAGCTTTTACATAATAAATACAAATGAAAAAAAAAACTCTAGTCGTAGTTGGTTGGGTACCAACTGGCACTCTTGAATATAACACCAAAGTTTTTGATATAAAACTTCTTTAATATTATCCAAAATGATTGTAATCTATAGCATTTTCCACCGTTGACAAAGGTGTAGGGTGCAATAATAATTAAAAGCTTGTAAGTAGGTTCGAGTCTTGAAACAAAGCAAAATGGAACGAAGGGGGTAATTTCCTAAGGGGCGCCGAGCTGGCGGCGAAAGGGCTTACTTCCACTTACAGCGATAATATTATTATGCTGTCTGCGATAAACGTCTACCTACCTAATAGGTTTTTGATAGCATCATGCTATGCTCAAGAGAGTTAGAGGTGTGATACACTGATCTGCTTTAATTCATGAATCCCCGACCGGTCCTATGAGACCGCGCTGTTATTGTCTTACTATTGTGTCTCGTTTCGCGGTATGTGATAGGTTAATGCTACACTTCGTCCTTTATACCGCTTTAGGGGGTATGTGAAACAGAGAGTAAAGTCCCACAAACCACCGTTGTAAAGGGAGGTCGGGTGTTATGTCTGGTGGGCTACTGCCCGATAGAGGATTTCTTGCTGTTCGATATATTCTAATCACGCGGAGAACTTTACTTGTGCGATGCAGGATTAGTTCTTCTGTGACATGGAAAATATAACTACACCGCGTTCATCGAAAGATTGGAACAATTTGCTTGCTGCAGTTTCCATTCGATTATAATTTAGATGTCTACAAGGCTAGAGTGATTAGTGTGATTCTACATCAACGATTGCATCACTGCTTACCATCAGGTGGGATTGCGATGACTGTGGTCAAGCACAAATATCCTTAATCAGTACCCCTCTCTGAATGGAGCGAGATGTATCATAACTTTCTAAAACTTACCTGTGATCCTTTAGTTACCCATTGCGTTGGAACGCATTTACCGTGAACCGTTACCGTGGTTCTGGAGAACCACGGTAAATCTTTTGAACAATTACGCTACTCTATCAATCAATCAAATTATTTTTATGACATATAGGCCTACATGCGCTGTTATAAAATGTCAGAAGCTAGTGAACCGTTCAAATTGTTCGTTTCTTATGGAGAAAAACTGGCAAAGAAACTCCATGGTTACTCTTTCTACCATCAGCTGTAATTCTCTAAGGTATCGCATCTTAACCTATCAATACCCGCGAAACGAGCCACAATAGTAAAACGCGGCGCGCAGCGCGGTCCAATGAGACCGGTCGGGGATTCATGAATTAATGTTAGTTATTTTCATATAAAAGACTGCTGAAACCTACTGAGTTTTTTTTTATCATCATCATCTCAGCCAAAAGACGTCCACTGCTGGACATAGGCCTCCCCCAAGCGTCACCACAGCCACCGGTCCAGAGGTTTTTTATACCAAATCCTGTATCATTTTTCAACTGGAAAATCACCAAGCTCAGGAGTCGCGCTAATGGCATTTCGACCAAGGGAGAGGATCACGGTATGAATGAAAAAAATACTCTTTGTACACCACCACCACCTGCCTAGCCATTTCCCTACTATATTGGGGTCGGCTTCCAGTCAAGCCGGATTTAGCTGAATACCAGTATTTTACGAGGAGCGGCTGCCTACCAGACCTCCACAACCCATTAACTGGGTAACACGGTACTTTATGGCAAGACTGGAGTCAGATTTACTGGCTTCTGACTATTCGTAACGACTGTCAAAGATCTACAAATGACAGCCGGGACCTACGGCTTAACGTGCTTTCCGAGGCACGGAGGAAACTCGTTATGTTAAGATGGTCACCCATCCACAGACCAACCTTGGCAGGCATTGCTTAACCTTGAAGATCGACCTGTGCGGCTGTTATTATCTAGCCACGAACTCCTCTTTGTACATTCGCGAACTCTTTGTACATTTACAGTAAATGTTGTTACAAAAAGTATTTTCTGAGCTATGCAGAAGTACAAAAAGTAAAACACTTTCAGACGACAATCGGACAGATGGATAGGTGGATAGGCGAATAACAAAGTAATCTTGGAAGGGTTCTTTTTTTGCCAACTCTGGCATGGAGTCTAAAAAAGAAGAAAAGTAACGCATCCGTTTGTATTTCTATGCCAAGATATGCAAGAGAACTGATTTTCTCATACCACACAAGCAGAAGCATACAAAAATAAACTTCTAATTTCAAGCTAACCTACAAAATAAATCTCCCTAGCCTGCAGTAGACCCACGACTAATAATGCAAACTTATAGCTGGTAAGAACTTGTAGTAACTGTGGTAAGAACTGCTGGTAAGAACTAGTGTTAACTTTTGAGTTACTAGGCGTCGCTACTAGTTCAGTTAAACAATCGAGATATGTCTTATTTTCGATATCACTCAATTTCTCATACCACACAAGCAGAACAAAAATAAACTTCTAATTTCAAGCTAACCTACAAAATAAATCTCCCTAGCCTGCAGTAGACCCACGACTAATACCGCTAACTTATAGCTGGGGTTTCATGCCTACCGTCACAGATGGCCTGATAAAGCCCTCCGCAGGCAATTTATGCTCATAACCTGTAATAGGTCAGTACTCAGGCGCGGACGGACTTGGAAGAAAATGCATTATAGACTCGACGGTATAATAATAACTGAATATGAGTTGAAAATGTCTGTTGTCCGCTGAATTTAGTGATGTTTTTTGCAAGCATATATTAATTTTGTTTTATAAAGGTTACCGCTGATATTGTTCAACAGAAACAAATAACTACTTATAGAACTCAATATCGTAATGTCGCGAGTCTTAATCTATGAATCCCCGACCGGTCCTATGTATTGTTATTGTTTTACTATTGTGTCTCGTTTTGCGGGTATGTGATAGGTTAAGGGGGAAGTTTACGAATTTTTATTTAGGTACTAGCGATCCCGGCAGATGTGGTCCTGCCCGATTGCAGCGCCACATTCCGGGTGCAATTGTAATTTCAAACATAATAAATACACACAAAGTCCAAATCAGTCTAGACATTTAGGAGGAGTTAGGCGACAAACACACGTACATATGAATTAAAGATATAGATAGATAAAGGTATGCACTAATGGTTTGTTGAATTTTAAAGATTTCAAAAAATCCTAATAAAATTATGGATTTTATTAGGATTATTCCACGTTTTTATGAATTTCTGAACTTCATCTCTCTGCTTCTTTTTTACATTTAATGCCGATATTTACTTTAATTATTTATTTATTAAGACCAACAGCTTCTGTGTACAACAATTATTATTTTGCAACTAACTTAACAACTAAGTAAGAGACTACTGCAAACAACAACATAATCGTGTCCTAAAACTTGCACAAGGTCTATAACTTTTATCTTTTAATGAAGTCTACAAAATGAGCTAGATTTCCTTTCTTTAGATTCTTATCTTTGCTAGAAAACTTACAAATCGAGTTTATTTTCCACATTGATTGCTGCATACGGCGATAAGCGAAAGAAAATTACCTACTTCTTGGACTCCGGTTCTTTTCTAACTTTTTTACTGTTCGATTGACCTCAAAATATGATTTACTGGGCTCATACTAATAACAGCTATGTTATTGTAGAATATTATTCATTAGGTACTCAATTTACCTATTTCCGTCGTCAATGGCGCGTAGTGTACGCGCCGTTGACGACTTGGGCACGTGCAATACGTGCACCTCAAAGAAATTTCAGCAAACTGTAGGTACCCAGCTGGTTCGAAGCCTCTGGGGCTATGGGTTGGTTTCTGAAAGGAAAACCCGGGACCCTAGATCGAAAGCAAAGAAGTAATGGGGTGGGGTTTAGTCAACAAAAGTCTGACACGCCCTCCCGCTCCGCCCAAGAGCGGGAGAAGTCATACTAATGATACCAAACTTAAAAAAAAGTTACCTATTTCCTTTTTCGAGCAATAGTTTTTGAACAACACAAAATTCGTTAGGCCCCATGATGAGCTGATAATTATAATTTCCTTCCAAAGTAGTGGTGGTTACATTTCTTTTGTAGGTTCACTGACCCGAGAAAGAAAACTTTTTTGTGACAGAATTAATGTACACCACAGTTTTTATGTTCAGAAATATCATATTTAAACCAGTCCACTTAGTCAAGCCTTTAGTAAGGTAATAAAGGTATTACAGCAACATAAACTTACTAATTAAACGCATGCTGTTGATTCACAGTTTTGTTTACATTAGGTAGTGTACGCATAGGTTTCTTTCTTCCCAAAAAATGACAGAATAAAATGTGAGGCCTTTGCCCTGCAGTGTGGCATCACAGTCTCGTGATTTTTATAACAAAAAGTTATGCCAAAAATATGATATCACAACAAGTGATATCCTTTGTTAAAAAGAAATGATCTCCTTCTCCAAATTCCAATTTTACCTTGTTTAATGTCTATAACTCATCTGCCGGACTATCTTGAATGTAACTGAGCAAATTATAATTGTATGTGTGTTTCGTCTCAGGATACTTAGTTCGCTAGAAAACCTCGGCCTCCTTAAGTGTAAATTGGCACAACAGGATTGACGTCTAAAGTGTAATTTTTAACCAATTTGCAAAAAATATCAAATCATTGGAACCGTGTACTAGCCTCTGACGTTTTATAAGTGCCCAATTAAAAAGTTAACGAAAAAAAAGATACGGTTGTTTATGTCGCAAAAAAGGTACATTTCGACACTTTCAAAGGAATCAATTTTTATTTTGACACCTCATTTTACTACCTTATTTTTCACAACTAGATTTTTACAGAAAAGCCCCACAGGTCCGTGGTCCATGAGTCAATGGGCCCTGACATTAGAGCAACAAATGGCGCGAGGTGACCAATAAAACATAGTACCACCTGAGCACGCGACCCACGAATTACACGTGCCTACTCACTACGCTACGCAATTTACTCGCATCACGCTTTTCTCTCATTTCGTCATTTGGTCTATGACGTCAATAACATAAGTTAGAAAAGTTAAATTATTTCAACTAATATAAACTAGTGAAACTCCTTTAGTGTGACTAGAGGAGCTCGAGGCTAGATAATAACAGCCGCACGGGTCGAACTTCAAGGTTAAGCAACGCTTGCCAAGGTTGATCCGTGGATGGGTGACCATCTTAACATACTGAGTTTCGTCCGTACCTCGGAAAGCACGTTAAGCCGTAGGTCCCGGCTGTGATTTGTAGATCTTTGGCAGTCTTTACGGGTAGTCAGAAGCCTGTAAATCTGACTCCAGTCTTGCCATGAAGTACCGTGTTACCCCAGTTAATGGGTTGTAGAGGTCTGGTAGGCAGCCGCTCTTCGTAAATTACTGGTATTCAGCTAAATCCGGCTTGACTGGAAGCTGACTCCAATATATTTGGGAAAAGGCTAGGCAGATGATGATGATGATGATAAACTAGTGCTTGACTAGGACCCCAAGTAATATGGGATAAGGGAAGAAAATTGCTTGACTGCCATCCCACCAACTGATAAGCAGTGATGCAACCGTTGAGGTTGATTCGCACTAGTTTATTAAGAGCCTATTCACTCTAGCATTGACTCAAATTATAATCAGACGGGAAGACCGTAGCAGGCACATTGTTCCAGTCCTTCCATGCACGTGATATAAACGACGAGGACAAACGTCTGGTCCGGGTAGAAGTTTCAACTACGTTGGGATTGATTTCAACTGTTCTGTGGGATGGATACTCGCCGTACGTCGGGATCCGATCGAGCCCGATTATTGAAAGGCGATGGTGGAATCAAATTTTATATAATCAACGCACACTCTTCAAAATGCATCCTGTTAAATACCGAAAGGCGTGCTACCTTATACCTGTGTTTAGTAGACTACCTAAGACCTACTAGCACCAACTATTTTTATCGATAACCAGAGTCAAGTCTCTGGTTAAGCGAAATGCGACTTGCACCAATTTAAGAATGGTTAAAGTAATGTCGTCAAGTAACTATAATATTTGGAAAACACTAAACCATTTGGCAAAGTTCCATAACAACGCCATCTGTTGCGCGCAAAAAGAATTACTTCTACTGCTTTCAAATCCTATTCACACTTGTTGTAGTTCGTCTACGAGACCCTGATGTGACCGATCACGTTTATTTATTTTATACATTTCAAAAATTTTCTTCAAAAATACAACAAAAAACAGCTAATAAAACATGTCAGGAGCAGGGTCCACAGTTGGTCATACAGGAGACCAACCTTATTATCAGCATTTTAATCTATTATTTAAGGCATTGATGAGTATAGCCTTCCCGTCTCTCAAAGCTTTTTGAAGCTTACTTCCCATCCCACTTTTTAGCTTATTGAAATTCTCTTGGAGGACTTCTGCCCTATACCTAGCAGGCAGAAGCCAGCGAGGCAGCGGTGCCTCACTTATTAATATACAAATATACATACGATGTTTTGTAGCTACGATTGGTTGGTCTCATGGTCGTAAACTAACGACTGCCGAACGTGGGATCCTGGATTCGATTCCCACTTTTTTTTTAAATTGTTATAAACTAGTACTCGACACTAGACCCAAATTATAATTTTCCACTTTGGGTGTTTTTCCATTAGCTCTGTATCTGCCCAGATTTAAGTCGTTTAGGAATAACTCTATATCCGCCCACACTCAAGACGTTCCATCATACTACGACCGAAAAGAAACAGAGATTGCACCTGTTTGCATTGCACTTTTTTTTAAATTGTCTTGACATAGACTCCATCTAAACTCGCCTACGTCATAAAAGGAAGCCTAGTATAAATTTTCACGCTCTAAGTCCCAGTAGTTCCGGCTGTGCATTGATATGTGAGTCAGTCAGTTTTTCCTTTTATATAAAAACTAGCTTCTGCTCGCGATTTCACATGCGTGAAAGTAGGTTCATGCAAATGGACTCGCTTTTTATCCCCTTAAGGGGTGAATTTTGAAAGAGCCTCTTTCAGTCCTTTCTTACGTTATAATAGGAAACCTTGTGCATAATTTGATGATCCTAGTTCGAGTAGAAACTACTTATTGCTTACTTACATTTTGTTCTGAACGTTGGTATGTCAGTCATTCAGTTTCTCTTTTTATATAAAGTCTGTTTTTTAATCTCTGAGACTAAAATTACATTACTTGGGTTGCCACACTTGTCACAACACAAAAGAACTGGCATCATTACGTATTCATTACTATTGTAAGTTTGACGTTTGTCAATTTAGTCACAGGTATTAAGAAACTGACTTTAGATGTTATAATAAACCCTCAAAACAGACTGCCATATAAAAGCGTGCAGAACAAAATGTAAGTAAGCAATAATTAAACTACTATACGTAGCACACAGCCCCAGTTTGCATACATATTGATTAAGTTAATGTCTTAGCAGGACTAGTACTTGAGCGCACGCGATCTATCGGCAAACATACGAGCATACAAATGTATGGACATATTTACTACGCGTAAAAATGTAAGGGAAATTGTGGCCAGTAAATGTATGTAAAGTAATTTGGTGACACACTGCTGGGAAAGTCAGACTGCTCGAATGAAGGTCACAGGTTTGATGGTAATGGTAAAGAAAATCTACTTAAGTTTCATGGGTATTTTTAAGCCTAATTTATCATACTTTGATAGTGATCAGATATAAAAAAAACTTGGCAAATGCTGAAGATGGGCGTGTGTGGAAAAGGGTGAGGGAGGCCTTCGCCCAGCAGTGGGACACTACAGGCTAACTAACTAACTTGGCAAATGCAAATCGCACTTGCCCGCTGAAATTTCTTTATAATCGTACATACGTAAATAGTTCAATATCCGAATCGAATATCGAAGACTTTTCCGAAGCACAATAAGTATTTTTTGACGTAACTACAAGTTACACAGTTTTCAGATTTATTCCTATACTTGTGCTATGAAAGCTTGCTTCATACCACACAGGACAAAATATTCGCGTAAACTAAGACTTACACAAGTTTTTTTTTATTACTGTCGTTTAAGGGAGCAGACCTGAGTATCGGATGTCAATTTCAACTTCATACTTTTTCTTGTTCCTAAGAAAAAGCATTTTGACAGATAGATAGACGCTCAAACGGACAACAAAGTGATTCTAATGTCCCGTTTTTATTTGGTAAAAACGAAAAACAAAACCTTATAAAATGGAAACTTAAAAAGAAGGGTTTTCTATATTCAATTAAACATATTGTAATATAATTTAATCATTAGGTAGATAGATAGTACTTACATGAAACACAAGTCCTAAAAGTTAAGTTAAGTTGCATATTGTCATTTCAATATGCAAATAAAATTATTAAGAGGCACAACCAAATTAAAATAATATTAAACATCTTATAATATGAGTCTGTACATTCTGCATAGCGCAAAAAACCTTAGGGTAAGTAGCCATTTTTCGCGTAGACGACATAAAAACGTGTTCAACGAATAGCATCCACTCGTAGCCGCGTAGCATTTTCCGTAGTCGATGCTACGCCGTAGATGCGCTACGCCGCAAACATACTTGCGGTATATGCTTACTTTTCCCAACTTTTTGCAAATGAAGCAATAATTCTTAGAAAACCGCTCGGTTTCCCCACAATCTAGTATTTATGGTCGCAATAATACGACGCCAGGGAACTAACCCTGAAATTTAAAACATACTTTTATGGCGTCTACGTTTCTATTTCATTTTTTGCCAATAAAAGCTATTCGGGGCTAATGTCGTCGATCTAGATTCGTACCAGGCCGTCTCTTGTTAGAAATAAATCTTATTAAATCAAATCCGCTAAGGTAATGTAGATTATGTTTTTTGGAGGTAACAAGGTAATATTTTTTTACCCGCGAATAATACATGATCAGGAAAATGTCTTCATGGTTTCTATAAAATCTAAAACTGTGGAACACTGTTGGTTTTACTTTCAAGAACGGCAAAAATGCGAACTTATGACATGATAGTCATTCAATATTTCCAACATAGATGGCGCTACTAGTACCAACTGTGGAGTATTTATGCAGGCGGTAGTGCCAGCTATGATAAAATATATGAGATTCTTAATAGTATCGTACTTCGTAGTAGTTAGTAGTTTTTTTTCATTATCATTAATAAGAAATTATATAGTTATCGTTGATACCGACCTACCTGGTGAGAGTTATGGGAATGCGATCGATGAGAGGCGCACAGGACTGTTCGTTATGGTGACACTTGAGACAAGCCTATGTCCAACAGTGGACATATTTTGGCTGAAATGATGATGATGATACTAGTTGTTGATTTATTGTCCAAAAGTGGGACTAATAAGTAGTTAAAATTATCATTAATATAGGAAATGCGACTAGAGATCCCTAATTAGCAATGCGCGATGGTGAGAGATATTAATCGATTGTTCGAACATCTCGTTGGTTCTCGATTGTTCCGACCTTGACTCGAGTTCGAGTGGGTCTATTATTGCGACTGGCGCATGGTGCATTCGTATTATTCCTGGTTCTATTGTTCGATGAATTAGAGTTTAGAGTGAATGTGACTAATTAGTGCAAAAAAATTAGTTTTTTATTTTCCATTAAATAAATGATAAATGATATTTATTTTGCAAATAGGTTTTTTCAAACTCTTTTACACGTCAATTTTTTTTATTTGGACTTTTTTTTTGTTACTAGATGAGGCCGGCCATTGACTTAGAACAATCGAAAAACATGTCAATTATTTTGTAGAACGGCAAGTCGATCGTTGACTTGATGGTTTATTTTAACAACTCCGATTCTTTAGAATGTAAAAACAACTCAGAATCACCCATCGCTATCCCTAATCAATACAGGCGTGCACTTTTTTTTATTAAAGTGGGAAATCATCCATTCTGCTGCTCTGTAGTGGAACGAGAAACAAACAGGGTATAGCTGACTTAAACCTGTGACCTTAGACCTGTGTTTCATCAGTTGTCTTTTCACAACATCAGGGCCACAGCCCTGTAACACAAAAGCCAACTGATCTATCTGACTAATCTGAAAGAGCTACGTGATAGCTCTTTCGAACATTCCCGTAATTAGTTAATTATATGCATTTACTATATATCTAGTAATTAGTCAATTATATTAAAATGTTATAATCTTCTTCTTCTTCTTCTTCCCAGGACAACTACAATGTGCTCCACATATCGGCCATGTACTCCAGAGAGGACATCGTCAAACTGCTGTTGTCCAAAAGAGGGGTCGACCCGTTCGCCACCGGAGGGGTGAGATTACTCAATATATAGAATATACATATATAATACACTATATATAACAAATTTAGTTAATCGGTAAAATCCCAACTTTTATGTTGGCATTTTAAACGTCGAGCCATTACTGCGAAGTGAGACTATTCGAGTAAGATTACCCATTAAAACCTGTATGCTTTTCTACCACGCTGCCAAGAAGCCACTAACGTGTAACTGAAATAACACACTTTTATACACTCGAATAAGAAAATTAAGTTACAGTTATTAAAATATAGGTATTACCGTGTATCAGACATCGACGCACAAACGATACCATGGATCTAGTACATGATTCTATAAAAAAAAATATATATATATATATGTCATCGGGGTTGATTAGGATAACGATTTTATTAACCCCGACGACATTTTAGTGAGAAAAAATAATAATAAAGGTACATAATTAATTCATTTTTTCCATTAATAATGTTATAAAAACGATTTATTCAGTTATTTTTTTTTTAATAGGAAAAATCCGACAGAAAATGCGAACTTTGAAGGATCCAGAACCATGTACTGGATCCATGGTATTCGTGTGTATGTCGATGTTTCACACACGGTGTATAGAGTCATCATCTGCCTAACCTTTTCCCAACTATATTGAGGTCGGCTTCCCGTCAAGCCGGATTTAGCTGAATACCAGTATTTTACGAGGAGCGGCTGCCTACCAGACCTCCACAACCTATTAACTGGGGTAACACGGTACTTCTTGGCAAGACTGGAGTCAGATTTACTGGCTTCTGACTATCCGTATCGACTGCCAAATATCTCCAAATGACAGCCGGGACCAACGGCTTAACGTGCTTTCCGAGGCACGGAGGAAACTCGTTATGTTAAGATGGTCACCCATCCACAGACCAACCTAGGCAAGCGTTGCTTAACCTTGAAGATCGACCTGTGCGGCTGTTACTATTTAGCCACGAGCTCCTCTCGCCGTGCACGATCGCCGAGTGTAGTTATGAAAAGTGAAGTACATACATGAGATTGCCTCTTTTGCCCGCCACACGGTGTATAGAGTATATAGTTGCATCCCTCCTTGCTGGCAAACCTGACGTTTTAACATAATTTATCTCGTCATGTAGTACGAGATCCGATAGACGAAATGTATGAGAAAAGATACCTGATCTGTTATTTGATTATAATTAAGATTATATGCTAGATAGTGCTTAAATTGATACATTGCGAATAGGTTGCCGAGCTAAATTTGGTGCGAATAGTGTTAAACAATAAACTATATAATCAAAAATTTTTCATCAACTTACCTCATTTGTTATTTATAAAAATCGAGCATTAGCTGCAAGAATGTGTCCCAAGGAACTAAAAAAATAGAAGTTGCCGTTTTGTTTTTGGTGCAAACTATGGAGTTGCCTTGCATAAAGAGCTAAGTAAAAGTTGACAACATACCCTCATCTGTTATTTAATCGTGTTATATATCAAATTAAAGGCAATTTTATTACTAATCCAACCGTATGCAGTTGCCTTACCAAAAGTGGTGCGTATCCAGAGTTGCCTATATTTAAGATGTTAAATTTTCTAAGTCTGATAGAAAAGCATTGCAGCAATTTTCCACACTCAAATGTATTTATATAATTGTGAATTAATAAAATGTTCCATTCAAAATGTACCTCGAGATTTTTTCTATCACGCAAACGCAAATTAAATACTGACAAAAGAAAAAAGAAAGATTATGATAAGCTTTAGGGTTAGCTAAGGTTGTTTTGTATCTACTTACAAAAATACTATAAGTAGTACATACTTACGACAGACGAATTTTTTTTTTTACCCAAGATGTGTTTTTATTATTATTGGCCCCTCTGCTATACATAAAACTAACTTGTAGAGAAATATTTGATGTTGTGAAGATTAAAAAAGACAAATATTATAATAAGAAATCAGAAATACCGAGACTTACTTCATTTGTATAGTGCGGATGAAATTAAGGAAATAAAACGTAAAAGAGAATGCCCAAACCCCATATTCATTCACTCAGCATTAAAAAATATCATAAAAATTATATTAAATGAAAGAAAAACTGGCCAAGAGCGTGTCGGGCCACGCTCATTGTAGGGTTCCGTAGTTTCCCGTCCGTTACAATAAGTGTCCTCAATTTTTCAAAAACTGTTCGTCCCATTAAATTCAAAATTATTTTCCTAGAAAGACTTTATAAAGTTCTACTTTCCAGATTTTTTTCATATTTTCTAAACCTATGGTTCAAATGTTAGAGGTGGGGACACACATATAGTGTTTTACTTTCGGAGCGATTATTTCCGAAATTATTGATATTATCAAAAAATTATTGTAATCTCTGTGACCGGTATTCATTTTTGAATACCGGTCACAGAGATTAAGTGAGGACGGACGGACAGACATGGCGAAACTATAAGGGTTCCGTTTTTGCCATTTGGCTTCGGAACCCTAAAAATTATGATAAACTTTTTTTATTAAATTCAATATTACGTATCTGTATCTGTAAATGTTTAGATGTTTGTCCTCTATGCGTCCCCAAACCATTATCAGATTGTTGTAAAACAGAATGCAACTTATGTCAATTCTTATAATTACAGACACTGTTAGTATCATCATCATCATCATCATTAAAACCCTCGCCAAGGCTCGGGTCTTAATACCACTTCGACGTCAATCTCCCAAAAAAAAAAAAAAAAATCTCCCACATTACACAATTGTATCATTATCTACTATTATGATAATTTTTAATGCTGAGTGAATGAATATGGGGTTTGGGCATTCTTTTTTACGTTTTATTTCCTTAATTTCATCCGCACTATACAAATAAAGTAAGCCTCGGTATTTCGGATTTCTTATTATAATATTTGTCTTTTTTAATCTTCACAACATCAAATATTTCTCTACAAGTTAGTTTTATGTATAGCAGAGGGGCCAATAATAATAAAAACACATCTTGGGTAAAAAAAAAAAATTCGTCTGTCGTAAGTATGTACTACTTATAGTATTTTTGTAAGTAGATACGAAACAACCTTAGCTAACCCTAAAGCTTATCATAATCTTTCTTTTTTCTTTTGTCAGTATTTAATTTGCGTTTGCGTGATAGAAAAAATCTCGAGGTACATTTTGAACGGAACATTTTATTAATTCACAATTATACAGGGTGTCCCAAAACTCAACGATAATCAGGGACCGGATGAAAGGCCAAGCTATACCAGTTCTGGGAAAATTAAAAAATAAAATCCATATCACTCAGTTCAGCGATAATAGACATTTTAAAAAAAAGTTGAAATTCGACACCCTTGGTCGCATTTTCAAGGTTTGTGATCACCAATGTCACAATTTTGCTGTGATTTTTTTTTAATTTCGTGATCTTCATTAACGATGCTATTAATCGCAACTACAAATTATTGTAAGAAAACATTGTTAATTTAATAAAATAAGTTAAGTTTTAGTGAGTCATGGTTCACAAAAATATTGTTCGTTAACTTTGACGCTTCATTTTGAACAAAAATTGTACTACACTACCCTTGGCAAGTCATTTCAAAAGTTGGCGCATTTAATCAAGATTTGAAAATGGTGCAACACTTGCCACTTTTCTTGCCATTAAAAAAAATATTTATTATTTTTTTCAAATTGAGCTCATTTTGAACAACTCAACACTAGGAATTTTTGTTACTAAAAGGATATTGACAGGGTGTGGATTAATTGCATTTTGTTCCTCAGCCCAATACTAATCAGTAAACCGAAGCTCTTCATATCTGTTCCAGGAGTCAAGAGAAAAAAAGAGTTTTTCCAACCTAACCTAACCTAAGTTAGAAATCGTTTTAAAGAAGTTTGACCAAGTGCTGCCCAGAATGAACATCTAATGCATTTCATACCTCAAACCAATACTAATCAGCAAACCAAAGCGCTTCAAAATCTGCTCCAGGAGTCAAGAGAAAAAAAGAGTTTTTCCAACCTAACCTAACCTAACCTAACCTAAGTTAGAATTCGTTTTAAGGAAGTTTGACCAAGTGCTGCCCAGAAATAACATCTAGTGCATTTCATACCTTAGACTAATACTAATCAGCAAATCAAAGCGCTTCAAAATCTACTCCAGGAGTCAAGAGAAAAAAAGAGTTTTTCCAACCTAACCTAACCTAAGTTAGAAATCTTTTTTAGGAAGTTTGACCAAGTGCTGCCCAGAATGAACACCTAGTGCATTTTGTTACTTAGGCCAATTCTAAGAAACAAACCGAAGCGCTTTGAAATCTGCTCCAGGAGTCAAGAAAAAAAGACTTTTTCCGACCTAACCTAACCTAACCTAAGTTAGAAATCTTTTTTAGGAAGTTTGACCAAGTGCTGCCCAGAATGAACACCTAGTGCATTTTGTTCCTCAGGTCAATACTAATAAGCAACCCGAAGCGCCTTGAAATCTGCTCCAAGATTCAAGAAAAAAAAAGACTTTTTTATCCTAACCTAACCTAAGTTAGAAATCTTTTTTAGGAAGTTTGACCAAGTGCTGCCCAGAATGAACACCTAGTGCATTTTGTTCTTCAGGTCAATACTAATAAGCAACCCGAAGCGCCTTGAAATCTGCTCCGGGATTCAAGAAAAAAAAAAGACTTTCAACCTAACCTAACCTGAAAGTCTTTTTTTTTCTTGAATCCTGATTCCTGAAGGTTAGGTTAGGTTGAAAAAGTCTTTTTTTTTCTTGAATCCCGGAGCAGATTTCAAGGCGCTTCGGGTTGCTTATTAGTATTGACCTGAGGAACAAAATGCACTAGGTGTTCATTCTGGGCAGCACTTGGTCAAATTTCCTAAAAAAGATTTCTAACTTAGGTTAGGTTAGGTTAGGTTGGAAAAAGTCTTTTTTTTCTTGACTCCTGGAGCAGATTTCAAAGCGCTTCGGTTTGCTTCTTAGTATTGGCCTGAGGAACAAAATGCACTAGGTGTTCATTCTGGGCAGCACTTGGTCAAACTTCCTAAAAAAGATTTCTAAGTTAGGTTAGGTTAGGTTAGGTTGGAAAAACTCTTTTTTTCTCTTGGCTCCTGGAGTAGATTTTGAAGCACTTTGATTTGCTGATTAATATTAGTCTGAGGTATGAAATGCACTAGATGTTAATTCTGGGCAGCACTTGGTCAAACTTCCTTAAAACGATTTCTAACTTAGGTTAGGTTAGGTTGGAAAAACTCTTTTTTTTCTCTTGACTCCTGGAGCAGATTTGAAGAGCTTCGGTTTACTGATTAGTATTGGGCTGAGGAACAAAATGCAATTAGTCCACACCCTCTCAATATCCTTTTAGAAACAAAAATTCCTAGTGTTGAGTTGTTCAAAATGAGCTCAATTTGAAAAAAATAAGAAATAATTTTTTTAATGGCAAGAAAAGTGGCAAGTGTTGCACCATTTTCAAATATTGATTAAATGCGCCAACTTTTGATGTGACTTGCCAAGGGTAGTGTAGTACAATTTTTGTTCAAAATGAAGAGTCAAAGTTAACGAACAATATTTTTGTGAACCATGACTCACTAAAACTTAACTTATTTTATTAAATTAACAATGTTTTTTGCAATAATTTGTAGTTGCGATTAATAGTATCATTAATGAAGATCACGAAATTAAAAAAACCACAACGAAATTGTGACATTGGTGATCACAAACCTTGAAAATGCGACCAAAGGTGTCGAATTTCAACTTTTTTTTTTAAATGTCTATTATCGCTGAACTGAGTGATATGGATTTTATTTTTTATTTTTCCCAGAACTAGTATAGGTTTGCCTTTCATCCGGTCCCGGATTATCGTTGAGTTTTGGGACACCCTGTATAAATACATTTGAGTGTGGAAAATTGCTGCAATGCTTTTCTATCAGACTTAGAAAATTTAACATCTTAAATATAGGCAACTCTGGATACGCACCACTTTTGGTAAGGCAACTGCATACGGTTGGATTAGTAATAAAATTGCCTTTAATTTGATATATAACACGATTAAATAACAGATGAGGGTATGTTGTCAACTTTTACTTAGCTCTTTATGCAAGGCAACTCCATAGTTTGCACCAAAAACAAAACGGCAACTTCTATTTTTTTAGTTCCTTGGGACACATTCTTGCAGCTAATGCTCGTATTTTATAAATAACAAATGAGGTATGTTGATGAAAAATTTTTGATTACATAGTTTATTGTTTAACACCATTCGCACCAAATTTAGCTCGGCAACCTATTCGCAATGTATTAATTTAAGCATTATCTAGCATATAATCTTAATTATAATCAAATAACAAATCAGGTATAAAATTCTTCTTCGGATCTTAGACCAATGGTAACGCCTCTGAAGTTTGTTTAATATCTAAATGTTTGTTCGAAACTAAAATCTTGTGCTAGTAAAATGATAAGTATGGATTTCAATGTAAAGCGCCTAAAATCAATTTACTAGTAGTAACGGGACCGCCAGTAGAACAAACTTATAATTTTGATAACTTTTGGCAATTCCTTACAAGAAAATACATCGAAATATTTAATACAGAAAGGAGATAGATTACTTTTTATTGGTACTATTTCAACAAAGAGTGGTAATAAAACATACTTACGCATAATTAAATACAGCATTTTGAAGGTTGATTATGCGTATGTTTTATTTAATAAATTACTTAAAACAGAAATAATTTACGGTTACACGTAAAAGTAGTTCTCCATTTGCATAACACTAGTCACTAAAGTACTTACTACTCAATAATATATGAAGGTTGTGAAAATGTAGGTATGCTGGTGAATAAAAAAAAAACAATTTAATTCTTGGCAGTTTTCCCAATCCAGTTAATTATTTGCTTAATTTGAACTTCGATTAAACTTTTAAAACTTTGCCCAAAGAATTATCATTGCCATTCAACAGTGGCAATGCTGCCAGTTTTCTTGAAAAAAAAACAAACTTTTAAGATTTCCTTGTTCTATCTACCTAATACATTTGAACTCTGTATTTTGCTGTACCTACCAACGCCACCGACTGTGACTGTGGTCACCGACCAACGTGGCATTACAATAGCGGGGGGAGCGGGGGCTCGCCCCCGCTCCCCCCGCTATTGTAATGCCGCTTGCTTTGCATAGACTTCGTTACATTTAGAATGTTAAATTTAAATATTTTTACTTTTGTACGAAAATATGATCAACTAAAATATGATAATTTAGAACGAAAGTTGTGGTTTTTGATGATAGTAACATAGTCCTCAGAGGTTGCCAGTATTTTACAAATAACCCTGTATATATATACATAATTATGTAAGTTATTATTTAAGTTTCTTATATTGCTAGACTACAATTTTGACTACCAGAATAAACTGGGTATATTGTATGTGCGAAAAAAAAATAGAAAACAAAATCTTTTTTATAGATACAATAAGGAACAAGAAAAAAATGCCTTTCTACATAAAACAAAAAATAACTAGGTCTGCAAGCAATTAACTTTAATTCCCGTATAACTTAAAAAGAACGCATAAACATTGCATTTTCCTCGCAGGCCGAGCTGCCTAGGTTTATTAATCGTTGTTTTACATAGCGTGTTGATTGCAGAGTCGACAACAGACTGCCGTGCACTTGGTGGCTAGCAGACAGACCGGCACAGCCACCAGCATACTTAGAGCCCTGCTGACTGCTGCTGGGAAGGACATCAGGCTCAGAGTTGATGGGGTAAGCACCAGTGATGCAGGTAGACCCAAGTACAAAACTAGTGCCCTGAGACAGCGCGACGGGGTCGCAATAGGCCAAAAACATGGTCAATGGTACAATTTTTGACGGGATTAGGATAGATCATAAACCTGGTACATTTTTTTGCTCACGTCGGGGCCCCTGTAGTCCGGGGGACCCATGTCATTACTACGGCGGTAGCTACATTCCTGAGAGTCGACAACAGACCGCCGTGCACTTGGTGGCCAGCAGACAGACTGGAACAGCTACCAGCATACTTAGAGCATTGCTGACTGCTGCTGGGAAGGACATCAGGCTACGAGTTGATGGGGTAAGCACCAGGACACAGGTAGACCCAAGCACAAAACTAGGGTTCTAAGACAGCGCGACGGGATTAGGATAGATCACAAACATGGTACGACTTTTTGCTCACCTCGGAACCCATGTCATTTATACGGCGGTAGCTACATTCCTGAGAGTTGACCACAGAACGCCGTGCACTTGGTGGCCAGCAAACAGACGGGCACAACTACCAGCATACTTAGAGCCCTGCTCACTGCTGCTGGCAAAGACATCAGGCTGAGAGTTGATGGGGTAAGCACCAGTGATGCAGGTAGACACAATACTGGCACAGGGCTCACGTTGGGACCTCTTGAGCCCGGGGGACCCAAGTCATTGATACGGCGGTAGCTACATTCCTGGTAAGCACTTAAGTATCTAATTTACAACATATTTTCTAAAGCAAAAGAAATGTTTTATTATCAAGCCTTATGAAGCCGAAAACGTTACTTGGTTACACAATAACAAAACGCATTCAAAAGTTTATTCATCTTTGCAAAAAGGTCATTTACTGTCTATCGTTAGTACGACGACCGATACCTACCGCCATCGATGCCTATAGCTCTACCTGGCAAATACATAAATGTATGCAAATTGGAAATAGTAAAACTAAACGACCGATGCGAATTGTGCACAATAAATCTTAAGCTTTATAGCGCTGTTATTAGAGTTATGATTTGTAAATACAAGAGTAGTGAACGGGCGCCGATGCACGCCGCCGCAGCGCTCGCGTGCAGGCGCCGCCTGGCACCGCCAGCCGCACGATTCAGGAACTACCCCCGAAAACACCCTAAAACACAACCTGTAAACAAAACTCTACGTCTACACTGTGAGCTGAATCAACTCTATGCCCACCAACCAACAAAACTTTCAGCCTTATCGTGCCATCGTTTCACGCAACACGCATCAACTGATAAAAACCATCTGACAATCACTAATTATGACTAAATTCGAGCAAACCGTCGAGCCGTACGCCGCGCCGCGTGACGCGTGTCTGACGTGCTAAGGACATTCCGACAGTAGGAACGAGCCACCCTGTACGAATAGAAACTAGCTAATTATCCGTCGAGCTTTAGCCGCCGAGTAAACGTCACAGCGCGAATTTACAATGCAAATCACCCGCTGAATATTAGTTACAACGTCAGCGCTGAAATTCAAAATTACTAATTTTAATACAATCCGTCTCAGTCGGTCCTTCGTCACGACTAGAGGAAGGCAGCTCGCCATGGCCTCCGACGTTCGTTCGTGTAGCTAGTACCTAGTACTCATGGAGGATCAAGTACGTATCATGGGCTCTGAGCGTGACGGACTAAACTTAGTAAATCGGAAATCGTGGCAATTTCGAATGCACCGGTATTCAGTGAGAAGCACGATAGACGATCGATTATACGTTATTGTCTAGTCGCCTGCGAAGACTGCGATGCACATAAATCGGGTGTTATTGTCTGTGGCACGGCTTGGAAGCGACTCGTGCAGTTGCAGCGGGTAGCGGCGCGCGGCATGGCGGACCGGGACGCCGCCAGCGCCAGCCGCGGCCGCGCGCGCTCGCCGCCCGCCAACCAGCAGGCGAAGGACCTGCAGAAGCTGGAGATCAGCTTCATAGAGCTCAACAAGGAGCGCGCCAGGCAGAAAGAATGGAAAAAGCTAATTCGCGACATGGTGTGTTCCCAGAGGGGGAAGATCCCGCTGCTGCTGGCAGTGGAGGCCGGCAACCAGAGCATGGTGCGCGAGCTGCTGAGCGCGCAGACCGCCGAGCAACTCAAGGTATGTGCCGCGCCGCCCAGGCGCCTCGTCCTAGTGAGCACTTATGCAACTGCACACGAGATTCTCTTATGAATTATTCAACACTCGTAACTGTTATTGGCATTGTTTGAAAGTTTCCTCACAGTTTTTTGGTAGCAAATAAACTTACGTGAAGCTTGAACAGAGTAGATTATGTAAATATTTCGTCGCTAACTATTTTTTCTTGCGTATTTTCGAAGTTTTCCTATTCGTCTTTACAGTTATTACTTCATTTATCATAAGCGTTTCGTCGCTGCTCGACTGTAGAAATAAATCTATTTTTGTATTGAAGAGTAGCGTATTTAATCCTAGTTTAATAAATTAATTATTTATCGCAAAGTAAAATTCTAGAAGTACGAGTAAATATCTAAAACCTAATAAGAGTCTTGTCGACGAAACGCACCACATGCATCGAGCATCGCTTGAGCCACGTCCACACATGCTTCGCGATCCATGACTGAGTGACCCGGATACTAATCCCAGTAGTTTAACAACCCGTGTGCCACCCAGGCGAGCACCCCCGCGGGGGACACGGCCCTGCACCTGGCGGCCCGCCGGCGCGACGTGGACATGGCGCGCATCCTGGTGGACTACGGCGCCGCGGTGGACGCCGTCAACGGCGCTGGACAGACCTCGCTGCACATCGCTGCTGCTGAGGGAGACGAGCCCCTAGTCAAGTACTTCTATGGAGTCAGGGCTAATGCTGCGATAGCTGATAATGAAGGTGAGTTGGTGCTGATGTTTGGACCAATCTTTCTGTCTTGTCAACTATGTGCGGTTAGGCAACTTAAATAAAACTATACTTGCTTTAAATAGTAACCGCAGTGAACACTTGAAGTGCTGAAGTTTTTGTGATTGTGGGCAGTTCCAAAAAAATATGGATATGCCACTAAGGTGCTAACCACTGCAAAGCACCCAGTCAGTCATATCATAAGTTATATTTCATTTCTATTTAATGGGCAGTCCGTTGCCTTGTTAAATGTAGCCAGTTAATCATTCGTGCCTGCATTGATGTTGGTGGCCTAGTAGCAACGTTAAAACCATACGCTTTACTTTGTTGTAATTTACTCCTCTCTGCTCTTAAAACGGTGATGGAACACATAGTGAGGAAACTAACATGTCGTATTGCCAAACATTCGAAGATATGTGACACACACCAACCCCCACTGAGTCCTCGTGTTAGATTCTCTCCTAGAGAGAAGACCTGATATCTAGCAATGGGAACATTACAATGCTGATGATTAGTTGCTTACGGTGTCTTACACATAGGTCCTCATTACTTACTTGTTTTGCTAATCCTCACCCTTCAATTTTTAAAGAAGGTATACTTTTTAGTGCCTATAAGATGCCACAAAAGTTCTAGCACCTTCAAGCTCTAGTAAAACACCGCCTACATTGACACTACTCCACTTCTCTTCCAGACCGAACTCCAATGCATTTAGCAGCAGAGAACGGCCACGCGGCCATCATCGAGCTGCTGGCAGACAAGTTCAAAGCCTCCATCTTCGAGAGGACCAAGGATGGCAGCACGCTGATGCACATAGCATCGCTCAACGGGCATGCCGACTGTGCCATGATGCTGTTCAAGAAAGGAGTCTACCTGCATATGCCTAACAAGGTACGCTGACAGTTAGTCCATGGTAGTTTGATGAATGTTTAGCAGAATGGTGTTGGATTAAAAAGAAGGAAAGATAGAAGGAAAAAAATATTTGACTCAACAAGGGGCACATACAATATTTAGGAATTCGCCTGACTTTAAAGGGCTCAATCGACCCATTGTAGTGCGAAATTCTTTTAGACAATAGATCAAAATAGAATAGATTTAGATCTTGCAATCTGACATACATACTTATAAAATGGTGAGATCCATAGACTTATATTACATTGATATTTTTATTATTGAAGAAAATAAAGTGCATGTTTGCAATCATTGTAATTTCGTCTTTCATTCGATTGAAAATTTATGTTAAACTCGCCTTTTTACATGAACTATCTATATCACCATGTTATACATATATTATGTTTTTGTGTACCACAAAAACAATTGAAGAAAGGGTGGATGATGAGGAAGAGAGAGGGCAAACAAAAATATGGATGGGTTGTGTGAGAAGTGATATGGAAGAAAAGGGAGCTAGTGATAGTGTGATGAATGACAGGACAGAAGGGGTGAAAAAACGTATTGCGGCGACCCCAAATAAAATGGTCATCATCACCTTTTCCCAACTATATTGGGGTCGGCTTCCAGTCAAGCCGGATTTAGCTGAATACCACTATTTTACGAGGAGCGGCTGCCTACCAGACCTCCACAACCCATTAACTGAGGTAACACGGTACTTCATGGCAAGACTGGAGTCAGATTTACTGGCTTCTGACTATCCTTAACGACTGCCAAAGATCTCCAAATGACAGCCGGGACCAACGGCTTAACGTGCTTTCCGAGGCACGGAGGAAACTCGTTATGTTAAGATGGTCACCCATCCACAGACCAACCTAGGCAAGCGTTGCTTAACTTTGAAGATCGATCTGTGCGGCTGTTATTATCTAGCCACGAGCTCCTCGCCTTTGTACATGAACTATCTATTATCACAATGTTGTATGTTATGTTTTTGCGTACAATAAGAACTAAGGAAAGATAATATTAAGGATGAATGGAGAGGGAGAGGGAGGACCAATAAAAGATAGATGGGTTGTGTGAGAAGTGATATGGAAGAAAAGGGAGTTAGTGATAGCGTGACGAGTGACAGGACAGAATGGAAGAAAAAGACGTGTTGCGCCGACCCCAAATAAAACGGTATAAGGGCAGAAAGATGATAATGATAAAAGAATTAAGGAAAGAGTAACACGGATGGATTTCACTCAGTAGAAGTCTGAATTTCTCGTTTTTTCTCAGATCGTCTTCAATATTCTTTGTTTCTATTCAGCATCATCATCATCTGTCTAGCCTTTTCCCAACTATATGGGGGTCGGCTTCCAGTCAAGCCGGATTTAGCTGAATACCAGTAGTTTACGAGGAGCGGCTGCCTACCAGAGGTCTCTCTTTGGTCTTTGTTTCTATTCAGCATTGAATATTATTGCAGCTGCATGAGCAATGCAAATAGAACTCAAGGATTGTTTCAATATTACATTTTATTGCAATTATATGAAAGACAATTGGTAATATTGAAACAGCTTTGCAGGTGAAGGATGCCTACAGCTGATGCATTTGCCTAGCGACGATATATTTTTTCAATAAATTTTTATTTGTATTTTAACTAACTTCTCTCGGTGGTTTCGCCCGAGTGACAGGTGGAAATGGTCTACACCATACCATTTCCACAGACAGACAGATCTGTTTAGTCCTTTGAGTAAAGAAAATACACACAACAAAAGTCAGAAATGCCCCCCCCCCCCATTCACGAGAAGAAGAAAGAGAGAGAGCGGAATAAGTTATTAGATGATTTCTCAAATAAAAAAAAATCTGTTTGATTCAACAATCGAACATCAATGTCTTAACTTTTCGAACGAATAGCCTTTGATAGCGACTTCGCCTGCATAAATATTACATCATCATCTCCCTAACCTTTTCCCAAATAATTTGGGGTAGCTTCTAGGTTAACCAAATGCGGCTAAATACCCGTGTTACACATGAAGCGACAACCTATCAGACTTCCACAACCCAGTTACTGGGCAATACGATAGTCCTTCGATAAACTGATGACTGACCTGTATGCCAAGTTTTATTTAAACCAGTTTAACCTATCACATACCTACAAAACGAGACACAATTAGTAAAACAATAACAGCACGGTCTCATAGGACCGGTCGGGGAATCATGAATTAAACACAATTAATAAACAAAACGTACATTCAACTTTTATGTATACTACCTACCTACATTTTGATAGTCGACAGCTAGAATAGGGCTAGAACAGAGACTTGTCCGAAAGATTGAGACAGGTGGTTTTTGATCAGCAGAAGACACTCGTCCTCCGTCCGTAACTCCACCCAGAGCGGGGAAGAATTATTTCATGATTTGACTGACTTGACTTAAAATCCTATGTCCCCTAGCTGGGGCAGAGGGCGTCGACAGTAGACACCCATCGCGACCGGTCTTGCGCCTTTCGCTTGACCTCGCTCCACGTCAGTCCGATGGCCTTTGCTTCAGCTAACACGGTCCGTCGCCAGGTCTGTCGAGGACGGCCACGCTTCCTTTTTCCTTGGGGATTCCAATCCAGCGCCTGTTTAGGTATATGATCGGGATCCCTCCTAAGCGTGTGACCAATCCAACCCCACTTGCGACGTTTGATCTGGTGGTCGATCGAGCTTTCGTGACATTTTTCATTTTTTTTTTATTTCATGATTTACTAACCCAAAAACCAAACAAAGAAGGATAGCAGAAAGCCAATATTACCCTTCGTGCTTCCAAAAATATGCTTCTCCATATTCCTTCTCATCGTACTGGCTTTATGTTCAATTCTTTCGTTGTCTCCACCATTAAACTCTGGAATTTGCTTCCCTTTGACATCAAAAAAGGCTGAAAGTAAATTTTCCTTCAAGCGCAAAATTCGGAACTTCTACTTGCAGTCCTCTCAACCTTAGTTTGTTCTTCGTCATAATTACCTACATTTAAAGTTCTCTTGATGATAAATCGGCTCGGCGGCCCTAGAGATGATATTTAAAAACCTAGATTGGAATAATAACGGACTTAATATAAATGGTGAAAACCTAAACCACTTACGTTTCGCGGATGATCTAATTCTATTTTCAGAATGTCCAAAAATACTAGAGCAAATGCTAGAAGAACTATCAGAGGAAAGCATAAAAGCAGGACTTACAATGAACACAACAAAAACTAAAATTATGACTAATTCTTCCCAAACATACAACATCATTGTAAACCTGCAAAAAATAGAATACGTGGATGAGTATATATACCTTGGACAACTAATAGCCACAACAGATACTATGCATAAAGAAATCGACAGAAGAATTGCTAACACGTGGAAAAGATTTTGGTCTCTTAGCGAAATCATGAAAAACAAAGACATGCCAAACAAAGATAAAAGGAAAGTTTATAACATGTGCATTTTGCCATGTTTAACATATGGCTGTCAAACATGGTCATTGACGGAGAAACTATCCAACAAAATAACCGTATGTCAAAATGGAATAGAGAGAAGTGTACTTGGAGTAAAAAGAAAAGATAAAATAAAACTAACCAAAATAAAAAATGAAACAAAATTTAAAGATGTGAGCAAAGTATGTAAAACACTTAAATGGAAATGGACAGGTCATATGCTGAGAGAGAAAAATGAGAAATGGACTAAAATAATTACAGAGTGGTACCCCAGGGATGGCAAAAGAAGTAAAGGTAGACAAATAAAACGTTGGGAAGATGACATCAAAAAAGTTGCCGGTCCAGAATGGATCAGAATCGCAAGAGATAGAGATAGGTGGAAATCTTTGGAGGAGGCCTTTGTCGAAGGACAAGCTGTTACTGAAAACCGATCGTCAGCAACAAATATATTTAATAATGTAAATAATGTAAAACAGTAATAAAGGCTTATATTATTGATGATAAATATTTATTATAGTATTTATTAGTTTATAATTTTTAGCGTATATGTATATGTATTTTATTATTTTAATCTACTTATTTATTCTAGTTGTTATTTGTTTATTATGCAAACCTACCACATGTTGTTTTTTTTTTAACCCAAAGGTTGACTGGTAGAGAATGCCTTGTTGCATTAAGTCCGCCTATGTACCACCACTGTACATGAAGCTTAAATAAATAAATAAATAAAAGGCCACAAACAACCAAAACAGATAACCATCATAAATAAAGTAATTAACAAAATCAAATATTACCTAATTTCCCGTATTTCCGTGACACCGTCTCCCATTGTACGGGCCCCGATGTCACTCCTTCGCACGAAACTGTAATAAGACGTTGCGTGTTTAATTTCATCGCAGTGCATTCGTAATTAAATATATGAACCAACGTTGTTCAACCTTAGCCTTATTTTGAAACTAGAAGTGGCTTTACGTACAAATTGTTATTTTGTAGAGAGTTGAAAGAGTCCTGAAAATACTTCTACAGTCTGTTTTTTAATCTCTGAAACTAATATGACATTACGTGGGTTGTCACAACACAAAAGAACAGATTATTATTGTAAGTTTGATATTTGCCTGTGCCTGTGTCAATTCAGTCTCAGTGATTAAAAAACAAACTTTATATATGTATCTATATGCCGAAGCCGTTTCGTATAAGACGTCGTATTGTATCCATGCACGACGTATTGCAAAACGTCACCGTAATGTAATGCGGCTATCTCAGGTTTAGCCGGATTGTGGTTTTTTTTAGGTGGGAAATCATCAACCCGTTCTGGTCGGAGAAGGAGGGCAGATTTTTACTGTCTACAACCCACTCTTGTTTTTTCTTTCCCTTCTTTCCCGGGTCCCGGGGTTCTTTTTCATTCAACGTATTGTAGTGGCGATAAGTCCTATCGCCTAAAGTGATAGCTCCACTATTTTTGGTACAAATATATTATTGTTGTCCATGACTTACTTTTTCGAAGGACACACTCATTTCACTTTTTTGTGACATCGTTGTTAATTGTGACACCATTTTTGTTATTATGTAGCGGTGATTATTAGAACTAATACTTTCAATGGAATAAAAAAGCGGTGTATCGAAGATGTGCACTTTGACGAATACGAAGTGCGCTTTCAATCGCGGCGTACTTTATTTCGGCCATGTTGAAAACCGGCTGAGCATGAGGTTGCTAGGTTGCTTAACGGCGACGGTTTTAAAGGTGGCGCTTATATGTAAAACGGCGTGCTATATATATGATACGGATGCGATATATGTATATACCGTGTCTCAGAAATTATACCTTATTGCCTATACATCCAATACAAGATACTAGATCCCTCAATGACAGTTGTTTTTTTTAAATTATTCTAATAAGCCCCAATGACATTTTTCATTAAAAAAATACAATGTAAATAGAACTAAAGCTATTTGCTCAGCTGAGCTCAGATGTTCAGATGAAAACAAGTTTATTTACAGACAGACTTTATCACTTTCCAAATTAAAACATTATCTTTCAAGGCCACCCACAAGGTAGACCGATGACCCGGTGAGGGTCCCGGGTATCCGATGGATGCGAGACGCACAGGATCGGTCATTGTGGCGACGCTTGGGGGAAGCCTATGTCTAACAGTGGACATCTTTTGGCTGAAATGATGATAATGATGATGATGACAATGATGATGAATCTGTCTGAAAAATAATGAAATACTTTTTTTTTATTTGTTTTTTACTATTACTTAGTACCTATTCAAAAAATGAGATAAGGCATCATAAACTTGTACAAAAGAAAATAATGTTTGTGGACACAATACGCCAAGCGCTACGTCCAACACAAACCGATTAAACAGGTAGCTGCGTCGCAAACGCCTGGCGGTTGATATCAGTCGAAACATTATTTCATAAAATTACTTACTTCTTATTCTTACTTACTTCTTACTTACTCCTTTGACCGTCTCGATCGTCAAACTCGTGAAAGTATTCAGGAGTCGGAGCCGTCAATTTGCAAAACACATTTAGTGCTGTTCACTGTCACTGGAAATTAATACAATAGTAGTTGAATAAAATTTAATAAGAACTTCATAAATAAGGCCATATTTTACATTATGGCGTACTTAAGAAATTGCAGTACATTTTGATAACACAACGAATACAGAACATCAATTTTAAAAACCTTTTCAATGTCTCATGGTTCATCGCCTATCGGAAATTTACCATCATCTCATGGTGAGCACTGTGAAGGAAAAAATTGAGACATAGAACTATAGAAATATATTAATCCAGATCAGCGTACGTGGCTCACGTGTGCACAATGTGGTTCTACCTTAGTACATGGTCAGCCTTTACACACAAGCCATTTAATTTTCCTTATCACAGCTTTAAGGTTGACATTCAAACATCACGGTCATCATTCGCACTGGAATTAAAAAACATATATCTACCTAACATATCGTCATTATCTACTTACTCGCAGTTAAATGTGACATGCCCGGATTTCCTCTGCGGGTTGCGTACGGTATAAAGGTCAGTTTATCGCGCCTACTCGTGACGGAAGTTAAACTAGGGTCGACCTTTGTACACACTGATAAAAACTAGAAACGTAACGCATAAAATATGAAGGAAATTCCACATATTAATTTGCATTCTACTTGAAAGAACGGTGCAATATTATTCATACATCATTTGTTCTTGTCACTAAAATATGTAACCAGCCGGAATTATTATGCAAAACAAAACAAAAGATTTTGCAAATGAAAAAGCAGGTTAATTTGCGTTTGCAATTATTAAGTAAACTGGGTTTGAAATAATACAGTTTATCGATGGGTCCTATGTATAAGGGCCAAACTAACAATTTGGCCATTTTTACTTTTTTATGGTAAACGCATCCTTTAAGTATAAATAATTATGTGAGCCATTAAAAAATTTAAAAATCTGCATAGAAACACGATTTTTTATTACAGTATAAAGGCATATCTAACATGAATTGAACCGTAAAAGGGCCAAAGAGGTAGTTAGAGACTTATATGTGGGTAGTTCCCGCGCGTTTGTTTCGTAGTTTGAGCCAATCTGCTCATTTGACACTTGAACTTGCTTGATTTATGTAGAAAAAATATTATCTCACTTGCATACCACAGCTGTTAAGAAAATTTAGTAGCATCGAATGACATTGTGCCAATTAATGAAAGCGATAATGAAGAAAATTAATGAAGATTTATCAATAATTTTTAGTAATGTTGATTTTTTTTATTTTGTTTATACCAGATAGTTATTTTAATTTTGTTATTTTTTGGATTATGTTAAACTGAACACCAGATTTAGTAAAATGTAACCGCAAAAAATAGCAAATCTTCATCTGCCTAGCCTTTTCCCAACTATATTGGGCTCGGCTTCCAGTCAAGCCGGATTTAGCTGAATACCAGTATTTTACGAGGAGCGGCTGCCTACCAGACCTCCACAACCCATTAACTGGGGTGACACGGTATTTCATGGCAAGACTGGAGTCAGATTTACTGGCTTCTGACTATCCGTAACGACTGCCAAAGATCTACAAATGACAGCCGAGACCTAGGGCTTAACGTGCTTTCCGAGGCACGGAGGAAACTCGTTATGTTAAGATAGTCATCATCCACAGACCAACCTAGGCAAGCGTTGCTTAACCTTGAAGATCGACCTGTGCGGCTGTTATTATCTAGCCACGAGCTTCTCGCAAAAAAATAGCAAATGAACACCAAAAATTAAACAGAATTTTAATACAAAATGAGATTTCAATATGTAACATCTGTTTATCCTATAAAAGTAAATTATCTCCAAATAAATACCTAGTACTTAAAAACAGTAAATAAATTTCAATGTTGGTAGAGGACCATCGACTACTTCTGAGTAGCTTAAAAACAATAACCACGAAGGGGTTTGTGGGGTCTGTGTTCGCTCGTTCACTAGACTCCACAATCCCCTTCTAACCTAACCTATCCTAGTCATGGCGCCCCATGTCTCGAAGTAGCATTCCAACGGTGAAGTCAGGCATCAATATCGTTTGCTCATCAAAATTTGCTGATCATTTACTAAATTTAGGGTTCATAGTACAATTTAAAGTGCAGTTACAAACTAAAATAAATGATACCATTCTAGTTTTAGGTTATCATTTTTTGATTATGGTTTATCTTTTTTGTTAATAGGTATCTTTTTTGTTAATAGGTATATAGGTAATGGATGTTTGTTGGTCACGAAGTTATGGGTGGTCATAATATTTTATCACTTATTTTTTTGTAATTTTATAAAGAGACTAATAATTTGAAGAAAAAGAAAATTAATGAAGACTTGTTAAGAATTTCTAGTAATGTTGATATTGGTATTTTTATTATTGATAATATATTATATAGTACAGAGTTTTTTTGTATGTAGATAGGTTTTAAATTTTGTTTTATTTTTTGTACTTCATTTTGTTATTGAAATAATAATGTTAAGTACATTATTTTGTTAATCAAACTAAGATCTGTATTAACAGTTTCCTTCTTAATTATTTTGTAATTTTTATCATAAAAACACCAAAAAGACTCAAAGACCGGGTTCATAAGTGAAGTTTTAAAACTAATTCAATTTTTTTTTCAATAAATGAATAGAACTATAGCGTATTATTTATTTTTCAAATGATCTAACTGAAAACTCTGTTCATAATTTAGCAGATTGTAAAACGTATAAGTGTCAATGTGACATAAATAACTAAATATCGAAATAGTTTATATTCTTATTAATTACGATGATATCTACTTCAATTGTTACTTTATTTTATCGGTATAAAATATTAAAATATATACTTTATGCTAATTTACGTAATACGCGTATAATGGCCAATATGGCACATGGGCCCATTTACACTGTTTTTTAAGAAAAATAATTTAAACGAAAAGTAACGTAGAAGGTTCAATGTGACGTAAAAAATCATCCTTTAAATGTATATATAAAATACTATTGTATAAATGAGGAAAATAATTGTCTTAGCAAACAAGCAAATAATTGTAAAGTTTGGTTTCATCAATCTGAAGTTATAGTAAATTGAAACTTTGAAACGCTCTCCTGTAAAGTTGCAATTTTGCAGTTTGGCCCATATACATAGGACCCATCGTTATATCTATTATCATTATTTCCTTTATTCATCTTATTTACATATTGTTTACATTTTTACATGTATCTTAAAAATAAAAACATTTTGAAATATAAAAAATACTATTCCATCGATGTCGGGAGCAGGGTCTATGCTACCAATGGCTAGGGCTCCAGAGAAACTTCCTCACAATACGAACCGTATCGACTGTCATATACAAAAGGCAGCAGTTCTATACTTGATTCCTAATTCCTAGACAGTTAAGGAGAAAGTTGCAGAACGGAATACCATTTTCGTAAGTGATGAGATGCACTTAGTTATTTCTTGTGGAAAACAGAGATACTAAAAACTTTTCTAGCAGTATAAGTATAAGCAAAATCACTCCAGAGTTAGACCTCCTCTCGCGGGCTCAACGTCACACGTATTCGAATGTTTGGTTCTAGGTTTCCTCACGTGTTTTCCTGTACCGTTTTGAATGCAGAGGTGATGAAATAAATTGTACACAAAGTAAAGCGCCTGGCTGGTTCTTCCAGTAAAGACTCTCCTTAGGGTACGAGGAGATAGGGGTATCCCATCTTACTCCAAGCAGAACAGTCAAAAAAGGTATTGACAACCACATGAGCTTCACACGAACTAATTTCTATCAAAACATGTTTTCAGGACGGCGCCCGCAGTATCCACACGGCGGCGCGGTATGGCCACGTCGGGATCATCAACACGCTGCTACAGAAAGGCGAGAGCGTCGACGTTACCACAAATGTAAGTCTTTTATCTTGAATTACATATTATGTTCAGATTAACTTCTTCTTCTTCTTAGTCGTGCATTCTTGATAGAGTGGTCGTGGTCATGTTTCGGTCGAGTCTTGCGCCACTGCCTCTCTCGCGATATGACGCCATGCAGCTCTGTGTTGGGTGGTTTTGTATCAGCTTAACTTATGATAGCCTTATTTGCATCGCGACTGCTGAGCGTGGCATCTCAACTAGGGCTTTTCAACTTTGCCTCTTTTTCCATATTGGTGACTGTAATTTTCAAATATCAAAAAATCAGCCTTACAGTGTTCCCACTACTACGTACGCCTGATTCTTATCTAGGAGAGAGAATGGGCCGAAAACTTCCACGCAGACCCAGTGCGGGTTGGTGGATGCCACATGTCTTCGAATTTTTGGGTAATGCTATTAGGGTTTGGGTAAAGCTATTACCAAACTTTTGGTTATAGGACATGCCTTATCATGTTTTCCTTGGCCGATTTGAGAGCTGATCTTTATAGACTGTACATAAATATTAACAACTTAATGGTGTTCTTCTCTTCTTTTCGAATCGATGGTAAACTCAGATCGTAAACCAGTAGGTTGCTACGTAACTGCAGCATCAGTGGCACTCATTAAATCCTCCAAAGTGTGGAACGGGCACTTGGGGCACTCCAACGTAGTGTCGTGGTCGTGTGATCTTTAATTTTTCTGTTTGGTCGTTTCAGGACAATTACACAGCACTACACATAGCTGTGGAGTCCTGTAAGCCTGCAGTAGTAGAAACCTTGCTGGGGTATGGAGCTGACGTCCACGTGAGGGGCGGCCGACAAAGAGAGACCGCACTCCACATCGCTGCCAGGATACCTGATGGTAAGCTAATACGAAGATATTTGATGATGTCTAATTTTTGCTGGAATTTGTCTAGAAAAACATAAGTTTAATGTTCGTCAGTGGTGAGGGTCGCGGGAATCCGATGAATGCGAGACACACAGGACTGATCGTTGTGGCGACGCTTCGGGGACGCCTATGTCCAACAATGGACGTTTTTCGGCTAAGATTATGAACGTTCCGTAGATTCATATTTTATATTATAACCAGTATGAAAAAAAATGTTTTAATGTTCTGACGGGAAGTAATAATAAGTGTTTATGTTAGTCGCGAGCGTCTTCTGATAGATAGTAGATGATATCTACTATCCATCAGAAGACGCTCACTGCTGAACGCAATTCCACCTCTAGCCTTGTCACAACCACTTTTACATTAAATTCTCTCAGCGTTTATAGACTAGAAACATACGAGTAGGTACTCGTAAATATAAACTGGCCAATAAAGATGGTACCTACTGTTGGCACAGTGGTTGAGCTATTGCCTGCCCGACGCGACATGAGTTCGATCCCGTGCGGAACAAATATGTATTTGTATGACCTACTTATAAGGGTTCCGGGACTGGGTGACTTTTGGATGTGAGTTTACATGTTTATGAATGCACCCACGATACAGGAGTCATTCCTAGTATAGGCACAAAATAAATAAGTGTAGAAGGCAATCTCATGTATGTACTTCACTTTTCATAACTACACTCGGCGATCGTGCTTAGAGTAGGCACCAGCAGCTCAATCGGAGCACAGTCCAAGCGCGTATCGTCCGAGACATCGTGTCTGTGTGCGTTGCTTGAGCGCGCTTTGTACAATCCGGTCACATTAACTTGATGCATCTCTGAAATGCAATCATCCCTACGCTTCCTTCCGCATTCCCTTAGCTCGCCCAGCAAGTGTCAGGTATGGTCAGCATATTCGTTATCGATACGCGCCTCGATAATTAGGCTAGTCCTCTGTTGTTGTTATATTGTTTTTGGACATTATTTCATCGACGCCAAGCGTAAAGTTAATGTGATCGAGTTTTATCGCTTTTGTGGTATGTGGCAAAAACTTTTTTTTTTTCAAAAAATGGCGCAAAAACCTTGGAAACCCTGCAATATCTTTATAGTTTGGAATGTTTAAATGTCAATTTGGTGCATTATTTTGCGCAGGCGACAAATGCGCGCTCATGTTGCTAAAGTCAGGAGCAGGTCCTAACAAAGCGACAGAGGACGGACAAACCCCGGTGCACGTGGCGGCCAAGTACGGTAACCTCGCCACACTCGTACTCTTGCTAGAAGATGGAGGAGACCCACTGAGGAAAACTAAGGTACATAGCTTGTGTTTATTCTGCTCGATTTTAATTGTCTGTTTCACCACCTATGATTAAGTTGGCAATATCTTACTTGGCAGATAATTTCATACAAATTCCGTTCCATTTTTGATTTTACTCGGGAAGTAGTGGCTACTCGGACATTGTGAAACAGGCCCTAAGTATAATACTTAATTTGGTATATTACGCCTACTCCATTTTTATCAACAAATTCTGATTTCGTTCCCATTGTTAAAAAAATTGTAACATTTCTTGGTTAAAAAAAATTGCGCTACTGATGCCCCTCAAGGTTAAATACAACAACTGTTTCAGTTTGTTGTTGTTATATTTATCAAATATTGTACATCTGTAAAACTTGTATCGGTAAAATACTTCAATACCTTCTATTGGTTAATGAACAATTTGCATACTCGTACTTATCTGGTAAAACATGTTTGTTCTGTTTGCAATACTTTATTATATTGTTAATACATAACATACAACCATACTATTAAAAAAAAATTAAACCATATCACCTCTTGTTAAAACAAACCAGCAATAATTCGAAGTTATCTCGAGTTCCTGAGAACATATCATAATATTTCGAAAAATCTTCGCTGCTTAACAAAACGACGCGTTAATTCGAACTCATAAGCGTCAAACACTCAACAATACAAAATTATCATAGGGGCCTTACATTTTGAGACAAGTTCAAACTTGTACTTTGAAGCAAACTAACATTACAGGCTTTTTCCGAAAGACTAATAAATTAATTCACATTATGTATGCACAATGCACATACCTCTTACTTTTTTATTTTATTTTAAAAAAAACAGTATTGACCTAAAATTTCTTATTTATTTATAGACTGGAGAAACACCTTTACACATGGCGTGTCGAAGTTGTAAACCAGATGTTGTGCGACACCTAATAGAATTCGTCAAAGACCATAAAGGTGAAAACGTCGCTACAGCATACATCGACGCAGTTGACGAAGATGGAGCGAGTGCACTCCACTTCGCCTGCAAAATCACCAAAGAAGAAGTCAAGATACCAACAGCCGACAGACAAGTCGTCAAATGCCTCATAGAAAATGGCGCCGACGTCACGTTGATTACAAAACATAATTTAGAAACGGCATTCCACTTTTGTGCTATAGCCGGAAACAATGACGTCATGACTGAGATGATCGCGCACATATCTCCTGCCGACGTGAGCAGAGCACTCAACAAACAGAACTCAATAGGCTGGACGCCGTTACTCATAGCCTGTAATAGAGGACACATGGAGCTCGTTAGTACGCTGCTGTCGAACCACGCGAGAGTGGACGTGTTTGACACAGAAGGCAGGTCAGCCCTCCACCTCGCCGCAGAACACGGCTTCCTACAAGTCTGTGACGCTCTCCTAACAAACAAAGCCTTCATCAACTCCAAAGCGAGAAACGGTAGAACAGCTCTTCATTTAGCAGCTATGAACGGCTACGCACATCTAGTCAAGTTCTTAATACGAGACCACAACGCTATGATAGATGTCCTAACACTAAAAAAGCAGACTCCTTTACATTTAGCATCAGCAAGCGGTCAAATCGAAGTGTGTAAGCTTTTACTCGAACTAGGAGCTAATATTGATGCGACAGACGAATTAGGTCAAAAGCCTATTCACGCAGCCGCACAAAATAACTACAATGAAGTAGTCCAACTTTTTCTACAATCACATCCAAACTTAGTAATGGCTACCACGAAGGATGGGAATACTTGTGCTCATATAGCGGCTATTCAGGGTTCAGTGAAAGTGATTGAAGAACTGATGAAGTTTGATAGGACTGGTGTAATATCAGCTAGGAATAAGTTGAATGATTCTACGCCTCTTCAATTGGCCGCTGAAGGTGGTCATGCAGATGTAGTGAGAGTTTTAGTAAGAGCAGGAGCATCTTGTACGGATGAAAATAGGACAGGTCTTACAGCAGTGCATTTAGCAGCGCAATACGGGCATACTAATGTATTAGATGTGATGAGATCGACTAACACGCTAAGGATATCAAGTAAAAAGCTTGGATTGACGCCACTTCATATAGCTGCTTATTATGGACAAGCTGGTAAATATAACTGATAATCTTATATTTCAAAGGAAATGCTTGAACATAATCTTAATGTTTTTTTTTTTGTTTTACAGAAACTGTCCGAGAACTCCTGTCTCATGTACCGGGAACAGTAAAATCAGAAGCCCCCACTGGAGTATCACTAGTTCCGGAGTTAGGAGCAGAGTCTGGACTAACGCCACTACATTTAGCAGCTTACAATGGTAACGAAAACGTCGTGCGGTTACTGCTCAACTCTGCCGGAGTGCAAGTCGATGCTGCGAGTAATGAAAATGTAAGTCTTCAAAACTTTTATACAAGTTTTTTGACTCAAATCACAACTTTGATTTCTTTCATTGCAGGGCTTCAATCCACTACATCTCGCGTGCTTCGGAGGACACATGTCTATTGTAGGACTCCTCCTCAGTAGATCAGCAGAGTTACTTCAAAGCACTGACAGACACGGGAAAACTGGGTTACACATAGCATCGACACACGGTCACTACCAGATGGTTGAAGTTCTACTCGGTCAGGGAGCTGAAATCAACGCGACTGATAAAAATGGTTGGACACCTCTACATTGTGCAGCGAAAGCGGGACATCTCAACGTGGTCAAACTCTTGTGTGAATCAGGAGCATCACCAAAGAGCGAAACTAACCTAAATTGTGCTCCGATTTGGTTCGCCGCTTCGGAAAACCATAACGATGTCCTCGAATACTTACTGCACAAGGAGCACGACACCCAGTCCCTTATGGACGACAAGAGGTTCGTGTACAACCTGATGGTGTGCTCGAAGAACCACAACAACATCCCCATCGAGGAGTTCGTGCTGGTCTCGCCGGCGCCTGTGGACACCGCGGCTAAACTGTCTAATATTTACATTATTCTATCCACTAAGGTACGTCTCACTCACTCATTGCTTTGTGATTAATTGATCACTTTATATTCATCGCACGTTGTATTTCCGTAACAGGAAAAGGAGCGTGCCAAAGACCTTATAGCGGCAGGAAAACAATGCGAAGCGATGGCCACCGAGCTGCTGGCGCTGGCGGCGGGCGCGGAGTCCGCCGGACACATCCTCACCGCCACCGACAACAGGAACATCGAGTTCCTCGACGTGCTCATCGAGAACGAGCAGAAGGAGGTCATCGCCCACACTGTGGTCCAGAGATATCTTCAGGTAAAAAATAGGTAACTTCCCTACTACACAGACCCTTGACTCCAGAAACATATGATGATGTTCATTACTTCGCTTCTTTACAGGAACTCTGGAGAGGGAGCCTCAAATGGACCGGCATCAAAATTATGTTCCTTTTTTTCGCGTTCATAGTATGTCCGCCCGTATGGGTGGTGTTCTCTCTTCCATTAGGCCATAGATACAATAAGATTCCAATAATTAAGTTCATGTCGTATTTAACTTCACACATTTACCTGATGGTATTGTTAGCCTTAGTAGCGATAACGCCTATTTATAATTCGATATTTAGGGATAGTTTAATTCCGCGGTGGTACGAGTGGATGCTGCTCATTTGTCTGAGCGGTCTCCTACTCTTCGAGCTCACCAACCCCAGTGATAAATCTGGTTTAGGGTGGATCAAGATAGCAGTATTGTTATGCGGCATGATCGGCGTGGCCACACACGTCGTCGGCTGGATATTCGTATTACCTAAGTATTGGCCAACGCTTATGTATTGTAGGAATCAATGTTTTGCGTTATCATTTCTATTAGCGTGCGTTCAAATATTAGATTTCTTATCCTTCCACCACCTGTTCGGTCCGTGGGCTATTATCATCGGAGATCTCATGAAGGATCTCGGGAGGTTCCTCGCTGTGTTGGCGATATTCGTGTTCGGTTTCTCGATGCATATCGTTGCATTAAACCAACCGTTCAGGAATATTAACAAGGCGGAAGACAATAAGTATGCACGACAAGCGAGGAAGCGACTCTTCTCCGACGGTGAGTGTGAATCCAATCTACTTACAATGTTGCCTACCATAACATCTACTATAGAATTCGTCCATTCATGTATGTAGTTCATGTCTGTTCATTCAAATATTAAATGTTGTACTTGTCGTAATAGAGACCCTACGGGTGAAACGACAAGCGATTGATACACAATGGCAAAATACACTAAACGGAGAATCATACAGAAGGAAACAAGGTCCAACAGGACGTAAGTCCACTACACACGAACAGACTGTACTGTTAATGTTAAGTGCATATGAATGCCATTTTCCTTACGATGATCGCATTACAACTCGATGTGCTTGTTTTACTTGTTATTTTTTGTTACAAACAATACGTGCATCCGCTTGCAAGCTTCAGTGTTTGTCACATCGAGAATGTTATCATCGTCGGCGTCTTATACATTCCATTAGATAACTGTTGCCATCACGTTCAGAATGTGGAATGTTAGGTTTCTGTAATATACAAGTACACTTCGCCTCGCCATAATCTCAATGTTTTATTTTCATATATTATGGCACGTGTAAGTGGTTGGTGGTTAGAAAACTTGATGTCTATTAAGTACACAATGCATTTTCTGCATCGCATCACAGCTTTATGAGAGTCGTGGTTTCCAGATGTGGACACAGAACATGCATTGCGCGTCACAATTCTAGTTTTAGTGGAATGAGTGGCCGACCTCACCGCATTTGATGGAGCAAGTTTGATTTGCGCATGCCGCGGCTGGCTTATGTCCTGCGTTTGTTTCACCACTCCGAGGTACTGTTTTGTATTTCGGTTTTGTTTGGCTGTTTGTCGTCAATGTGGCGTCTCTCCCGCGCTCTCGATGTCTAGCCGTAGTCGGGACGGGGTGGATTGATGCACTGGTATAATAAGTGGAAAACTAGCTATCAATTCTCTATTATTCCTACACGTATCTACACGAAATTTTTATTTAAAACACTAAACTAAAATCCTAAACTAAAATTCGACACACATCTACACTTCTTTATACCAATGTACAGAATACTTACACAAACGTATCAATCTGTCTCTCCCACACAAATAGGTGTCTAGTCGTGTTAGATCTTTAGTATTGCGGGAAGATTGATGCAGGAATAGATCATGCATAGATTTTTTAAAACATTAAATATTGAAAGTGAGCGAAGTACTTGTAACAGAGTATAGGCTTGTGAGCCATGCATCAACCTACCCCGGAGCCTGCGCGCGCCGCGCTCCCAGACCGTGGTCCATGCTCAGTGTTGTCTTCTAGCGACGTTGTCACCGGTCGAGGCGTTGGAGAAACTGTTCTTCGCACTTTTCGGACAGATAACGTTGTCGGACCTTAACTACGTGTCCAGCGTGCGGCCGCTGTGGACGCAGAACATATTCAAGTTCGTGTTCGGGGCGTACTTACTGATGTCGGTCGTGGTGCTCATTACGCTCCTCATTGCGATGATGTCGGACACTTACCAACGCATCCAGGTAACTACGTGTCCCCAGAACTCTGATCTTTTGTTCGCAGTTACTATGAACCCACTGTATTCGTTCGAGCTGCTGTTCTTTGCGGTGTTCGGGCAGACGACGACGGACCAGACGCGGGTGCACCGTAACGATAGTAACATCCAGCCCGTCTGGACCAATTACCTGTTTAAAATTGTGTTCGGCATCTACATGCTGGTGTCGGTGGTGGTACTCATCAATCTGCTCATCGCTATGATGTCAGACACGTACCAGAGGATCCAGGTAACACGTGAACAGACTTAACCATGAAGTAGGCACGTTGTGTGCATATTGGCACTCACATAAACAAAGAAACTTAAACAATAATAAAACAGCTGTTTAAATAAATGACACACGTTGTGGAGTTGATGAATTAATTATATTAAATTAAAATGTCTTTTTCTAAATTAGTTAGACTCAACTGTACATGGTAGTCATTAAAATTATCAGGCAATTGCGTCACATTATAATCTTGTCTTATTTATAAAGAGGCAATGACCTGCTAAAGTCAAATTATAAATAGTTTCTATATTAAGACAAACATTATTGGCTATTTTACTAAATAAAAGTACAAAATTAAAATGGTAAACGAGACCGTAAAGGTGATTACAGACAGCATTACTTGCAACCCGAAGAAGGATAAGGGCCTGTTTCACAATGTCCGAGTAAGCACTACTCACTGAATAAATTCAAAAATTTGACAGAATTTGTATGAAATTATCTGTCAAGTAAGATACTCGAAACTTAATCATGTGTGGTGGTGAAACAGGCCCTTAAACTTTTTAACATAATTTAAGTATTAGTTTAGCATGTCTGTAAGCACCTTTATTATGTCAACTAATTATTTATTCTTAAGATAGCTTTCGGTTCTTAATTAACACGACGCGCGACCTACTGCTCAGTATGGGTTTGTATGGCACCGGTCGCTCGGCGCGGTCACCTGGTTTGTTTAATTACTCAGATACCCGCGAAACGAGACACAATAGTAAAACAATAACAGCGCGGTCTCATAGGACCGGTTGGGGATTCAAACGTTAATACTCCATACAAATTCGTACTAAGCAGTGGATCGCACGACCCGGTTGCGGTCGTGCGTCGCTATGGCTAAGAACTGAATGCTACCTTTACATATATCAGATATTTAGACTAGCTATTACTTGGTTATTGATAACTCGAAGTATTCCAAACAGAACGTAATTGTGTGACCAATTTTAAACAATTAAGTAATCTAAGAAAAGTTTTATGATTAATTAAAATGTTCTCGTTTTGCCTGGAATACGTCAAGTAACTAATAGCTCTGTATATTAAAATTTAACTCCCAAGTACATAATATGATATGTATAATGCTAAAAATGGTTTGTAACACCATACAAAATTCAATCACCAATTCCTTTTTTTAAATTTGACATATTTTTTTAAACTCTCGAGATTTTCTAATAACCCATTTGGCAGCACTTGTCGTCCGGTTCAGGTTAAAACGCTTATTTTCTAATCAGCATTAGTTAAATTGTCAGCTTCATAAATACATTTTCAAAATTAGAAGACCTCTTGACTAAGTGCCGCCATCTGGTGGTATGAATTCCTAAAAATCTTCCTTGCCAGTCTGTTACAACAATCACAACTTTTCAGGCCCAATCCGACATTGAATGGAAGTACGGTCTGTCGAAGTTGATCCGCAACATGCACCGGACGAGCACCGCTCCATCGCCGCTCAACCTGGTGACGACGTGGCTCATGTGGCTCATCCACAGGTGTAAGGTGAGGAAACCCTTCTGTCTTTTACTTATTTTATACTACGTTACTTTTGCCAGCATAAAAAAGACGAAACAAATCTGAGATGTCCTTCTGCAAGAGCAGTTAAGGATTAAAGCCTAAATGTGCTAAAACACAATTTTGAGTTCGTTCGTCTACGACAGCAGTTAAGAATTAAAGCCTGAATGTGCTGAGTATCAATTTGATGACCTATTTTACCAGCTCCGGTTCAATTCCGGTTAATTTATCTGGTAGTACCACCGAATCCGTCTCAGTTGGACAACGTTCGGAAAGCTACGCCTACAATGTCTAAAGAAGGAAAGTCTTTGGCCAGAGCGTGTTGGCAGTGATGACATAGGTTCTGAAACGCAGTCGCTGATAATGGGCTTTATGAGAATGCCTTATGAAGATGTCTTAAAGACACTCAAAAAGCAATGAGGAGGACTATACTTGGATTTTCTTAACGTCATTGAATCAGGATTGATATACATAAGAGAACAAAGTTTACAGACATAGTCCGAAGAAAGTCCAAACTAAGTAATAGTGAGCATATTGCTCACAGAATTAAGTGTCGATGGGGCCGAAAGGTTCTGGAGTAGCGACACTGAACCATAAGACACAGCTTCGGAAAGCCTCAAAAAAAAAGTGAACCGATGACCTGATAAGGGTCAGAGTTGCGGGGATCTGATGGATGAGAGACACACAGAACCGGTCGTTGTGGCGACATTTGGGAATGCCTCTGTCCAGTAGTGGATACCATTAAACTAAAATGATAATAATGAAGCTAATACTGGTGTAATAGGTTTAGGTCAGTTGTTTCTTCAACAAAATTTAAAGTCATCTACAAAACGAGCTCATCCTACGAAAGAGATTCGTTTCTCACTTTTGGTACGTAATACCAAGGAAGATGCTAGATTCTGGAATGTTCGCCAGAAACAATACCGCATCTTATATAATCATAATTTAAATTAAGCCTAGTCTTAGATGACTCCACTGCTACACTCCAAATTATTACAATACACGACAGACCACTTTTTCAAAACAAACAAATTCCAATTGTTTTTGCATACAAAACAAATGCCTAAGTAAAACTACCACGTATTTTTCAATTTAAAAAAAAACGTATTCTGCATTCAATTTATAAACACTGAGCCTCTATAACTCACTTAGATTATATCGTCACACCCGAAAAAAGCCACAGTAGAAAAGCTTACTTCGGAAAGACTTTTATTATTTCAAAATTAAATAAAATTGGCATTTTAAGTGCACATTACAATGGACACATTGTCTTTGCTTTCAAAATCAATCCGACAGCACTCGGAACATGGACGCCTAGTAGATCAATTCGGCAATGAATCCGAAACTTCCGAATTTTCTTCATGTAGACTAGACACGAAGCTACCTCGAACCCCACACAGTCATCAGCCACACCCACAATCAACCACAAGGTATATTGGCCTGAGTATACAGCATTACACTCCATTTTTAACCCAACTATTTCGCACCAGGATCGCATAAGCAAAAAGAAGCGACCAAGCTTGGTGCATATGATCGGTTTGCAGAGACAGGACCAGATGAGCGCGCGGTCGAAGGCTGGCGCCAAGTGGCTGTCCAAGGTGAAGAGAGGACAAGTTGTGCCGAAGGGTAAGTTTTTGATTAAATCTCTATATTACATACTTTATTTAGATCCGTAGGAAACAGAATGGGCCTCATCAGAAGGCTTATTAACATCACCCAAAGGACAATGGAAAGGCCTATGCTCGGAGTTTTCTTGCGTGATTGAATTCGGAATAAACACATCTGCGGGAGAACCAAAAATACCGACATAACCCCAGGAATCCCCAAACTTAAATGGCAGTGGTGCACATTGCTAATAGAACCGAAAGGTTCTGGAGTGACATCCGCGTACTGAAAGTCGCTGCGGCTTCTCACAAGGGTGGACTGATAACTTAGTGAGGGTCGTGCAAATCCGTTGGATGCGAGACGCACAAGACCGGTCATTGTGGCAATATTTGAAGAGGCCTATCATACCCCCAACACTGGACGACTTTTGACGAATACTAAAAGTGCAATGCCAGCTAAGGCAAAGGGTCTTAGTTGCGACTACGACAGATAACATTTAACACGACGGGTGCTTTTATTGCTGTCACCGATTTCTTCAAGGCGAAATGGCCAGAACTTTTTAAATGTACATTTAGGTAATTTTAATATAAATGCATGGAAAAACTGTAAACTCTTTTTTTCACAGTATCTTCTAACATCGTCACTGTATACACTCCTAGGAATACTAATACACAAACACAATCATTTTTACTGCATAAATTATTATCAATACAACAGACTATTTCCTTACACACAGTTCACTGTTTTAACTACAATTCGTCCGTTATAAGTTGGCGAGTGTGCAGTTAGGCTCTGTGAATTTTGGCGCTTGAAATATCGTAAAAAAATAAAGATTTAAAAGAAATTAATGCCAAAAACTGTTTTTAACAGTAATAAGAACTGCAAATTGCATTTATTTTTTTAAAACCTTTATTTTTGTACAATATTTGAAGCGCCAAAATTCGCAGAGCCTAACTTCACACTCGCCAACTTATAGCGGACGAACTGTACATTCTTATACTCCGCACCAAAAACACCTTCCCTTTTTGACGTAAATTAATTTTTAACTTTTGTATCAACAAATCCTTCCCACTCCCAGATTCAACGCGTCTCTCCGTGGTGCACCTCAGTCCTCTTGGCTCCCAGCTAAGCATCAGCAACGCCACGAAGATCGAGAACGTGGTAGACTGGGAGGTCATCGCCAAGAAGTACCGCGCCCTCATGAGGGACGAGCCGGAGGAGCCGGCCAACAAGGAGAACGAAGAGGACTCGGCTGATAACGTGTCAGAAATAGTTCCGAACAATATATCAGCCGCCCCTCCTTGAGCGAGGCAGTACAGGCTTTTGGGAATCAGTGTAAAAATGTAATATACAAGACGGAAGTCTTCGAGTCGACGTCTGACGAGAACGACCGACTTTTTAGTCCGGTGGTTACTCGGGTTTGACGACACATTTTGTAAATATATATAAGTAAGTCTTGGAATATTTTTTTTTACTGTCAATCCTGACGGTGAACAAATTGAAGATTTTGATGTGTTAGAAGAATCAGTATTATCCAACATGTAAGCAATCTATGTGTCATAAAGGGTTTCATTGCAAACGGGCGACAAAAATACATCATGCCAATGTATAGTATTATTTTTGGATCAGCATTTTAATTAGACCATGAGGAAATTGATAATCAATCAAAATAGTGGCCTGCTAAGCTTTTTTAAAAAAACCGTGAGGGAAAAGTTATGAATTTTACAATCAAGTTATGGAAAGAAGTTCGTTTCGAACCGAAAGTAGCCAAGCTACAGTTGAAAGGTAGTGGCGAGATCGTTGTAATTGATGCAATAGAAAATCCATGAACAACAGGGAATATTTAAAATGGTCAATTCAATAGACGAATTTGCCCGCAAGCAATCCAACGGGCTATGTCCACCGATACTTGTCCTATAGATCTTTTCTACGATTTTTGGTGGGATTTAATATATTAACGAATTGATTTCTAATGTATATTGTAATATAAAGGCATAGTTTTGTACCTCAAGCGTCTACATAACTGGTTAATAAGTGGAATCATTAAAATCAGCGCTGTCTCGGTAAAATCAAGCTGACAATTTTATTAACTACCTCAGCGAAGCTTGCCGAGAAAGCCTATTCAATCCATTTGCTGCCAAATAATGCAAAACTAAAAATAAAAAACATTCAGATTCTAATGGAAAACAAAGTGACGATATTCTGTCTCAAAAACTAAAAAAAATTCAAACTTGATACTGGTTAAATGCACAGCAGAGCGTGACCCTAAAAATGTCTCAGTCACTTCTAGGCCTGTTTAGTTTGGGACCGTTACATATCTCATAGTATCAAAGTCTGGAGAAAATGTAGATACGAGTATATTTGCCCATCAACTTTATAATTTTCTCATTGCTGAGACTCAGGCCTCTCTCGGAGAGGAAATGGGCCACATTGTGAGTTGGTTGACATATACAATTATACATTCATAAAAAGGTGCCTTGTGATTTAGACATATCCGGATATTCCCATTAGGACTAGATCTTTCGCCTCGCTTGCAGTAGACCCTGAATTTTATAAGCCATTGTACAGTTAATATTAGTTTTAATATGGTTTTAATAGAAACGCCTTAAGTAACCTAGTCATATTTAATGTAAAATTTGTAGAAACTTAGTACATAAGGACAGCGATGTTATTTTTCCATATTAGTGTTGTTTAGTATTAAGGCTAATTTATTACTACTAATATTTTTATAAATAAACGTGTTGTGTATTTGTGTAACCGTATTGTTTTAAAATAAAATCAGTGCAATTTCTATTTTCATGCGTTTTTATTTGCTTTGGATTTCGTTTTAGGTTTCTATAACTTCGCAACATCTAATTCATTTTTATCAAAAAAAAATAATTAAGAAAACACATTTCCGCATAAGTATTTTTTTATCAAAATACGTTAGGTACGTATGTCATTCGATAGGAAATCAAACGATTTGATAGATTTGAGACAGTGGTTACGGGTCATTTGACATTAAAAAGCTAAATGCAGGCCCGCGAAAGATGGAAAGATGGCGGGAAGCCTTTGCTCAGGATGGGTACGTCTCATAATGTGTGGATCGGTCTTGGCCCGATACTGGCCATAAAAAGACCGAGCCACAGTCCACACATTGGTGTATTGGATCCAAGACTATAACTTGGAGCCAATATATCCAATGTGTGGCGCCGGCATGAACGTATAAACTCATTTGGTCTAATTTCATTTTATTATCGTTCATAGGATATAATCAACGTGAGATATACCAACTGTTGATTTCTTTTTCTTAACATATAACCTTTATTTATTCTAAAACTTAATTAGTATAACGTGAAATGAAATTTTGAAATGTACATTTCTTGGGTTATAATTATAATTGTGGAGCATAACTACTATTTCTTTACAAAATCTCAAGCATTTTAGGTGGGGACCTGGTGTCTTGAAATACTGGCCTCGCTAGGCACCAGTCTCCCACAAATAAAATATTGTTTAAAAGCCATTTTATTATTTAATGGCCAATAATACTTACCTACCTAGTTAAGTCATTATGATCGGAGATAAATGTTCCTTTAATTTGTTAGTATTAAGTTTTTCATTTATTTTATTTGTGGATGAGAGAAAAATAAACGATTAATCGTTATTACAACTGCGCTCGAAAAACAAAACAAAACCGGCCAAGAGCGTGTCAGCCACGCGCAGTGAGGGTTTCGTACCGACATACCTATGAAAACAGTCCAATTCTCGAACCGAGTTTAGGAAAAAGTTTTTTCGTTTTTACTTCTAGGTTTATGAAGAACTGTTCCACGATATTTATCTAGAAGTTTCGTCAGGTCAGCCAACCACTAATAGGGAATATGCATGAATAAACAAAAGGTCTAACATTTTTATCAATAAATATACAAAAATAGAATACTAACTGTGAAAACAAAATAGAACTGTTGATAAAATGGTGAGATTAAAAATATTTTTTTCAAGCATATTCCCTATAGCGCGGATGAAGAGGAAGAACGAGACCAAAGAAAATATAGATGGATTGTGTGAGGACCGATATGAAAGAAAACTTTTTTTTTAAATATCTGTTTTTTTTTAACAGCGATAATGGTTGTTTATTAATTGACAATAGGTACAAGGTATATTTTATTTATTGCGCAGACCTACCACAGTGTTGTCTTTTTAACCCTAAGGTTGATTGGTAGAGAATGCCTTGATGCATATATACCACCGCATATGTACCACCACTGTACATGAAGTTTAGATAAATAAATAAAAGGGAGTTAGTGATAGAACGACGGGTGACAGGACAGAATGGAAGAAAAAACGTGTCGCGCCGACCCCAAGTAATATGGGATAAGGGCAGCAAGAAGAAGGTTCCCTATTGCGGTTCTTTCTCGACAGTGCTTTCTGGTGTAAATCCCCTGATGACTCGTTTGCTTTTAGCTCCACTCGATTCTGAATAGGTAGCCGGCGGCTGATGAAATGAGCAGAGTTGTCTCATAGCTCGATAGATGGCGTTGGGATCGAATTAGATCGCGCTATGGTTTCGTTACAACGGGACATATATACAGCGCTGAATATTAATATTAGCGTGAAAGCAATGTTAACAAACGGAAATTTTTGGACTAGATTGAACCCTTTTTGGTTCAATCTTGAGAAATATTTGACGGTACTGTGATAGAACAGAGTTAGCGTGATTGAGAGTCGATTCGATAGGTTTTTGTGAGAGTAACAACAAATTATTACACAACTTTTCTTAAAATGGGTACTTTGAGAAGAAAGAAAAAAATTCTGAAAAAAATACAACATATCGGTAACGTCAAATGCGCAAAACCTCAGACACCCCAAGTGATTTTTAATTCAATTGACCTAATTCTGATAAAAAAAACCGGGTAAGTGCGAGTCGGACTCGCGCACTCAGGGTTTCGTAACTTACATATGAAAATAGTTCAATTCTCGCGAGTTCTAGCGAGTCTTGGAGATTATTCAATTTTTTTTCTAGCTGTGTAACTACAAATTTTCAGTTTTCAGAGCTTTTCCTATATTTGTAACTAGCAGCCCGTCCCAGCTTCGCACGGGGTAGACAATTATTTATTTTTGGAAATTTTTCTACACCTTCGGTTACATTGTTCAAATTTTACCAAGGATCCCTAATTTTTTTCAAAATGAAATGTAGCCTACGTCAAATTGGAAGAATGTAGCATTCTATTAGTGAAAGAATTTTTTAAATCGGCAGTACTTTTTGAGCCTATTAATTACAAACATACAAAAATAGGTACAAATCTTTCCTCTTTATAATATTAGATGTAAGACCTTTCCAGTTTGATTTCTGCACAGCTTCAAGGGATCGTGGACTATTGGTTTTATTTTCAACTTGATACCTTTACGCGCTCCCAAAATAAAGGGTCTTGACAGACAAACAGAAAGACAGACAGACGGACCACAAACTGATCTTATAAGGGTTCCGTTTTTTTCCTACTGAGGTACGGGACCCTAAAAAAGAAATATTTTACATAAAACATATTAGTCACACGTCATTCCTCTATTATTACAAAGATATACTCGTAATTTCATCATGGCAACAATAAAATAGGTGCATTTACTTTTCTTATTTGCAAATGATAATTTGGCACTTTCCAAAGTCAAGTCAAGTTCAAAGAAGGTAGGTTATTTACACACAAAATGGTAATGAGGATGATCTATATTATTATAATAATGAGTTCAGCATGTTTCACCAGACATTTAAAATTAATTTTAATATTTATATGACAATATTTAAACATTACACATTCAATAAAACAATGACGCTCGTGTCTATATGAGAATACCTATAGCTGGGTCCTACTCGTGGTAAGTAATTGGGTGGAACGAATCAGGTGGCTTTACGGCCGAAAAAAATAACCTATCGATCTCCAGTTTTGGCATACTGGAGATTGTAAAACAAATGATACAATACAAAAATTATCATGTTTTCTGTTGTTTCATTGGTTTTTCTATCTCCGATATGTGATAGATAGGTTATTGGTTTCGGCTGTTAACTGGTGATAGGTTTCGATCGATGGCTTGTGATCACCCACTGGGCAAAGGCGTACCGCCAAGTGGCCTAGCCGTATAGCCAAACTCAGTGTAGCCCATTCAGAGGAGCTGTATCGCCCTGGAAGGCACAGAAGAAACAACGGAGTAGGTTTTAGTCAGTTAAAGTCGGACACAGTCCCACTCCGCTCAAGAGCGGGAGAAACATTCTGATGACTTCCCACCTAAAAAAAAGGAGTTGGGTCGAAGTTAATGATGCGATCGTCGAATCGAAGCTTCAAAGTCTTGATCATTGATGCCTTTCGGTTTTTGTACATTTCGTAGTGTGCGTCGGAATTGTATACCCGGTTCCATCATCAGACTACCAGGCGTAAGGTAAAACGCCATCGGTGCATAGTAGATATCCCACCCATACGCATAAATAGTTTTGGAAACACATTCATTGTGCGTACAGCTAAGGAGCGGAATTCCCTGTCGGAGTCAGTGTTTCCTGATAGCTACAACCTACGGATCTTTAAGTCAAGAGTGCATAGGTAACTTCTTAGCAGGCAAGGTCTATCATCAAAACAATTTTTTTTTCGATTGCATCGTTCTTGTTAACTTTTCAATGTATAAAGAAAGGGGCAATTCTTGTAATTTAAGTATGTAAAATTTCTGAGGGGCCATTTTCGTAATTTTATGGTACAACTCGGTCACATTAACTTGACGCTTGGCGTTGGTGAAATAATATCCAAAAACGATATAACAACAACAGAGAAATAGCCAAATTATTGACGCGCGTATCGATAACAAATATGCTGACCATACCTGACACTTGCCGGGTGAGCTAGGGGAATGCGGTAGGAAGCAGGAGAAGAGATGCTTCAAGTTAATGTGACCGGATTGTACAATCGTATTCTCATCGCAGTTGCAAACCTCATCATCATCTCAGCCGAAAGACGTCACCAGCTGGACATAGGCCTCCCCCAAGCGTCGCCACGTCGACCGGTTCTGTGCGTCTCGCATCCATCGGATTCCCGTGAGTCTCGCCGGCTCGTCGGTCCACCTTGTGGGAGGCCTTCCAACGCTGCATCTTCTGGTACATGTCCGCCACTCTAGAACCTTCCGGCCCCATGGACCATCTGTTCTACGAGTAATGTGCCCTGCCCACTGCCACTTAAGTTTGGTGATTCTTCGGGCTATGTCGGTTACCTTAGTTCTCTTGCGGATATCTTCATTTCTGATGTGATCGCGCAGGGAAACTCCGAGCATAGCCCTTTCCATTGCTCTTTGGGTGACTTTAAGCCTTCTGATGAGGCCCATTGTATGCGATCAAGTTTCCGAGCCATATGTCATCATTGGCAACACACACTAGTCATAGACTTTTGTCTTGAGACACTGCGGTGAGTTGGACGAGGAGATACCGTGCTGCTTCCTGAGCGCTGCCCAGCCGAGTCGGATTCGACGATTGATCTTTATCTCGAAGTTAGATCTACCCAACTGGACCGTCTGTCCCAGGTAGACGTAGTCTTCCACAAATTCGAGTGTAGAGTCTCCGATCTTGATAGGAGTGGGTACTACATGGATGTTTACCATGACTTTGGTTTTGTCCATGTTCATTTTGAGTCCCACTCTTTCGAAAGCCCTACTGAGATCACCAAGCATTGTACTGAGCTCCTCCGTAGTCTCAGCCATGACTACTAAGTTGTCGGCAAATCGAAGGTGAGTGATGTACTCGCCGTCTCCATTCCAGAACCTTGAAGACATCCTCCAATGTTCCAGTTTTGGAGAAATAACGTCTCCCTGCCTCACTACCCGCTGTAAAAGGATAGGTTTCCAGGTCTGATCCTGGAGTCGGACTGACATGGTGGCGTTTTTGTACAACATTTTAGCACTTCGATGTACCGATAGTCAATTTGGCACCGTTGGAGAGACTGTAGTACAGCCCAAGTCTCTTTCGAATCAAAGACTTTCTCGAAATTCACAAACGCTAAACAGAGAGGCAGGTTATACTCCTCAGTCTTCTGTATAACCTGCCGTAGCGTATGTGTGTGGTCTACGGTGCTGAAGCCTTTTTGGAATCCGGCTTGTTCAGGAGGCTGGAAGTCGTCGAAACTGCGCGCGAGACGATACCAAACCGACCTACCTCTATATTTTGACAAGTTTTTCATGTTGATGGTCACTGAGACGACATTACGACTTCACAGTAGCGCGGCCTGTAAACAACTCCATTCCTGCCGGCTTTCCTTTACAAACACAACAACAAACCTTAACAAATTAATTATGTATTAATCAAATCTTATAACTGCATAATACTTGCTTGTGAAAATAACAATCAACAATAAATAAACGCCTGCAAGTTTTTTCGGAGCAATCACTCACAACTTACGCAAAACAGGTCTGTAACCCGGTCTTATAAACGGGAATGTCATACATTTTAATTCATAGTTTCTAGCGACATCTAGCGGTGTTATACAAGCGACAAGCCAGTATAATACGGCTAAATAGCGTTTGCAGGCAACCCGGTATTTATCGAGTTAAATCATAAAATGCGTCCGCTAGAACGAGATGGAATGATACTGAACTTCTTAATTTAATTAGCATTTAGTTTGACAGTTTTGGTTCGCGCTTATTCATGTGTCATATTTCACCTGTTCATTTGCATTTTATTTGATATATTCGTATCATAATTTAGAATCTTATAGTTTTATGGTTGAAATTGGTTTATATGTAAACTAGTGATAGTTTTGCGTAGTGATAGTGCAGCAAAAAGAAGAACAGTTCAGTTGTATTGTTTGGTAATCGTACTTGAATAGGTATGGTAAGAATAATAATTATAATGGTTTTAGTTTGTAGTTTTATTAGAAAGTAGTTATTTAAGCAGTGATTTTGTTAATATTGCGAAAATTCGATAGCAAAAAAAAGACAAATAGCTGTAGGGTATAATTATGTAGAAAAGTAGTTATCAAATCACGGGGCCTCAATGATAACAAGGTTCAAAAACATTTCACTAGATGGCGTGACATGTATTAATCCGTGGTTGAAGAGTTTATGATTTTCCATTTATTTATTTTTTCACTTTATTATGGTTTATTTATTAAATGATCAACTCCTATACACACATAATTATGGAAAAATGGGCTCTTATTTCAAATTTTCGAAGATGATTGAAATGGACAATTAATATCTATACTAGTAGATGGCGCTGTATTAAATTGCATAGGTTAAGCACTCGACTTTTTAAAATTTCGTTTTGTAAAATAATATCACAGATAATTACTCGTATTAGCAGCAGTACAAAATTATATACGCTTTTAACGTCATTTATTAGGAATAAAAGAAGATCCATGTAAATATCTTGCAAAGTCGCTGCTAGCACCATCTATTGGCCTGGAACGGGGATGAAACCGATTGATGTTATCACAAAAATAAGCAGAATTATCAGATGACGCAAACGTCAGCAGTTTCTTTGTACAGTGATGGTGCATAGGCGGACTTAATACATCGGGGCATTCTCTACCAGTCAACCTCAGTGTTAAATAGACAACACTCTGGTAGGTCTACACAATAAATAAATAAGCGATACTTCAAACAGAGGTTTTATCGATAAAGTGGTTTATACTTAATTATGAAATACGTAATATTATAATATTAAAAACTAATAAAAACTATGATAAATATGTAATAGTAAAGTAGATACATATTTTATTTTATCTTTTTCATATATTTTAACGACCTGAGTGTTGTCACAATAATAATTATATAATTCACCGTGGCGCGAAATATTGCAAATTCGATTCTCGCATTAGATCATAATTACTATTTGCATGCATGCATGGTTTTGTTTGAATTAGCATGTAAGAAGGCGTATCTTAAGCGTAAAAGTTGTAAAAATTAAAGTTGCACTTTATATAAATGTATTTTTTTAGAAAGTTGTGGCTTTGGATGGTTTTTATTAACTTATATGTTATTTTCAATACATGCATGATAGATACAGAGGAGGGTATTTTCTATCCAAATTTCATCACATTTCATAGCAACATGCTTCTCAAATTCAACCCCAGTGAGCAAAAGCCAATTAATGAGTACAAGATTTTGAAGTCAGCCACAGGGCCACAGCTATAGTTACTGGAATTCACGCATCACACTCGAGCAAGGTAAGCTTTTTTTGGTCCGGATTACCTATTAAGAAAACCCACACTTCGCCACTGCGACTTCAATTTGAGCCAAAAAGTTATTGAAACACCAGACATGGCCTTCATATGACCAACATCATGTTAGCACTTATCTAAATAATGGCTTACACTTTAATTTATAACATTTGCATATCTGTATGTAAATAGGAAACAAGTGTTTTGTGAACATTTTTTTGGTATATAAGTAGTGTTCAAAAATTACTGCACTGGATTCCAAAAGACTGAGTTCGAAGCATCACAAACCAGTTAAAATAATTTATTATAATGTCGCAAGTTTTTTGGAAAATATCCCTTGCTCTACTTGGTAAGTTATCTATTATAATCGACTAATTGATTTTATTATGTAATCAAAGTACTGGTTTCCGAATTGCTAGTTAGGTATCTACTTAGGTGTTATGAACGCACCTTACTTTAATGCCACTGAAACAAAACTGTGTTTTGCAGCCTCAAGTAAAAAAAACTTAAAATTCTTAATTAATCATCAGGTCAGGTAAATTTTATTACTTAAGTTTATTTTATAGATCCGACTTCTTTCTTATTCACATATAATTATATCACGTGTACGTCTTTTACAGTTTGATATGATAATTGAATAAATATTTAGAACCTTTAGTACAAGATCAACTCTGAGATATGAAAAAAAACAGCGGCTCACTGTTTCAGGGTTGGTCCCATACTAAAAGTTTTTCAGGCAGCCCATTACTAAATCCTGTTTTCAGTTTTAATAATTAAAAATTAAAATAAATTTACCAATGTATAAAGAAAGAAAGAGTGTTAGTTTTTAAACAAGGAAGTAAATTAGGTTTACAGAATATAAGAGATAGTATCTTATCACACGGCAACACGAATGTAAATAAAGGTTCTAGATAAAAGAAAATTAGATTCTGAAATCTGTACGAAAGAATAAGCAACTGACGGTGCTTCACTTTGCGACTAACGTCGATCCTCCGCACCATGGAAGGAAACAGCGCGTACCACACACGCCTCAAAGAGACATCAGCAAACTGTAGGGGCCCAGCAGGGTCGAAGCCTCTGGAGCCATAGGTTAGTCTGAAAGGAAAACCCGGGACCCAGGAATAAGGCAAAGAAGAAACGGGGTGGGGTTTAGCCCAAGAGCGGGAGAAGTAATTCTTTTGATTTCCCACCTTAAAGAAAAACTCTATGGAAGGAAACAATAATGAACATTCATTACATATTTTCAGTCATCATTCAGATTACACAAGGTTGGGAATTGAGGTGCTATGTTGGGTAAGTAACTTTGATTATTTGGCTTTGATAATCTCTAGATGAAGCATCTCTCTATAAACATGACAAAAAAATGGTCAACCCATTAACTGGGGTAACACGGTACTTCATGGCAAGACTGGAGTCAGATTTACTGGCTTCTGACTATCCGTAACGACTGTCAAAGATCTCCAACTGACAGCCGGGACCAACGGCTTAACGTGCTTTCCGAGGCACGGAGGAAACTTGTTATGTTAAGATGGCCACCCATCCACAGACCAACCTAGGCAAGCGTTGCTTAACCTTGAAGATCGACCTGTGCGGCTGTTATTATCTAGCCACGAGCTCCTCAACCAGTGTTCCAGGCCTTGTGGATTGGTGTAAACCAAATTTGAATCACCAATTAGCATCTTCGCACACCTTTACACTGAGTTCTCCTCGTCGCGTACATCGAAGGACTAAAATAATCTCCTTGCTGCGGTCTTACCGTCCGATTAATTTAGGTTTCTTCTGGGCTAGAGTGAATAGGCTCTTAATAAATTGGTGCAAGAGAATTGTGCTGATGGTAAAAAGTTGTACTTCACCATCAACGATTGCATCACTACTTTTGATCACTATTTACCATCAGGTGAGATCACAGTCAAGCACTAGTTTATATTAAAAACCAACCCTTCATATACGAGTCTAACGGGCAGTTTCTTCATAAAAGCTAAAACGATAACTACAGTATTAACTTTTCCTTGACCATTACTGTTGTCAATAGCAAATGTCATCTAGTCAATGTTCATCCCAGTGACAGCTAAATTAAAAGACGACTAAAATAAAATGTAAGGATAAACGCAGTCAAACCCATACAATTTTGTCAAAATGATAGTGACTTTGGATCCGCTCCTCGTAAAATACTGGTATTCAGCTAAATCCGGCTCGACTGTAGTCAGTTAGGAAACACCGGCCTCATCTAATAACAAAAAAAAAAAAAGTCCGAAAAAAAAAAATTGACGTGTAAAAGAGTTTGAAAAAACCTATTTGCAGAATAAATATCATTTATCATTTATCATTTACTGGAAGCCGACCCCAATATAGTTGGGAAAAGGCTAGGCAGATGATGATGATAGTGACTTTGGATTTAACAGCCTTTCAATGAGCAACAAAAGTTAAGGGCAAAAGTAACAGTAAAACCAACGGTTAAAATTGTGAAGAAACGAATTTAACCGTTATTATTACTTTATGACGTTACTTTGGCTGTTACCTTAGATGATAAAACTGGCTGTGACTAGACTCATTTTACTTCAGAACTTAATAAACTTTTTAACATTTCAGCTCTATAGACAACTACAAAAGTGTTAACTACACAAATGCAAAGGAGCTTATAACAAGCGGATACTTCAATGTAACCCGAAGATCCTTCTTTTACGCACACGGCTACAGAGGTAGCTTGAGTACTCAGGGCACAAACGTAATAACTGAGGCAATCCTCAAGACATTTGACTGGAATATGTGTGCAATCGATTATGAGAAAGAAGCTAACATCGGCATGATCCCATTTCTGAATTTTCCTGCTGTAGTCGCGGCGGCTTACGTAGTAAGTAACTTAATAATTATGAACACAAATTACTTAACTCTTAAGTTTCAGCGTACACCGAGTCGCGATACTGTGTTGTTCCCAGAAGTCCATGATTCAATTGTTATACTTTTCCTACTGAATCCACAGAAAAATATATAAAATAGTGTTCTAAATTTTCCTATATCAATTCCCAGTGTGTCCACAAAATGTATCCAAAGTACAGTCGGTAAAAACATGCTATCGTTAGCGCAATTGGAATAACACTATGGGCCTGTTTCACAATGTCCGAGTAGGCACTATTCACTGAATAAATTAAAAAAATTGACAGAATTTGTATGAAATTATCTGTCAAGTAAGATACTCGAAACTTAATCATAGGTGGTGAAATAGGCCCTAACTCTTTTTCACAATGGAATGGCTAGTTGTTGCGTGCTGCGTAACATGAGAAACCTTACTCGAGATTTATTTAAATATCTCACTAGAATGTGTATAAAATAAAGTGTAGCGTTTGTTATCGGTACTAGACAACTGATAAACATACTTTATATGTATACATACCTTATTTTTAAATTACACCTAGACACAGAACAAATGACCGTGCTCATCACACAAACATTTGTCCACAATATTTGGGTGGGAATCGAACCCACGACCACTTACCACTAGACCAACAGGCCAGTCATATTAAAGCATTTTCTATCAATTCCTTTTGATTTGATCTTACTTTTTCAGGGATTATATATAAATATGTCATGCAATTTATTCACAAGCTCTATCTCCACATTCCAGGTCCAAAGTGAATTAGCACAAGCCTTAAAAATCTTGTGGCAAAATGGAATGAAGCCAGAAAACGTGCACATGGCGGGACTGTCTATGGGTGCGCATGTGTGCGGGAATGCTGCCAGGTCGTTCTCCCAGTCTACAGGCTATCCAATTGCTCGGTATGTGCTACAACTAGCTCTTACTCTCATAGTTACTGCTGGCAATCATGTCCGTTGCTCCATGATGTTCGATGACAAGATTGTAACAATTTCATTCCATATAATATACCTGTTGATGTTGTTGTTTGGTGTTCTACAATATAATCAAATCAATCTGGAAACTCAAGATAGGAATCTCAAAACGACACCAAATGCCTATAGGTTTTCTGTTAAGTTATCTTAACAAAAAACCTAGTGATAGCCGATGATAAATAGGGTACACCTATGTTTTATCACCAGTGTGTGGCTGCACCTAGTTCTAGCCGCTATGATGAAGGCTAAACCTAGGTCTAACAAAGATCGTAGGATAAACCTAGGTTTAACCGCATGTGGCAGGCTACACTTAGTTCTAGCCGGCTAAAACTAGGTGTAGCCGAACTTAGGGCATTAAATTAGCCGTAACATATCTATAGTGTGAAATGTTTGTACGATATTTTCTTTTATAACGTAGGCAGGCACATAGATAGGCATTTTCAAAATTCGCCCCCTTAGGGCCATGTGCACCGACATAAGTTTAAGATAACCATCTGATTAACGTCAATAACCGACGATAAGGAACAGGAAATATTGCTAAAACAGCCGTTTTAATATTAAAACAGTCGATTTGGTGTCGGTGCACATGGCCCTTAGTAGATGAAACGGGGGTCCAAAGTTTATATTGAGACCCCCAGGGGTCTTTCATGCGGGCGAAGCTGCTGGCAGAAGATAGTCTATACGAGTAAATATAAAAGGAGTAACTGACTGACTGACATATCGACCGCAGACCCTCTGGTCGATATGTCAGAGACCAGAGTCTATGGTTTTGGTAATTTCAACTCGATACGTTCTCGCATTCCCGAGATAAAACGCCTTGACAAACAGACAGACAGACGAACAACAAAGTGATGCATGACTTAGATAGGCCATACAATACTTTTTGTCCCGGTATGTGGTAGTACATTACCACAGGCCCTTTATTCCAGTTTCAACCGTTCTGATTAAATGTTTATTATTTACAGATGCACGGGTTTTGATCCAGCAAAGCCCTCTTTCGATGGAAGCGTCACACTTACTCCGCGCATCGACCAGACCTGTGCCGACTTCGTAGACATCATCCACACAGATACTAACAGATACGGCATGTCTACGCCCACCGGACATGTAGACTATTTCGCCAACTTGATAGAATATAAAGAGAAGGGAGTCCAGCCTGGATGCTTACCTGTGAACCTTTTCCTTCGCCCAGCCCTGACTCCTGAAGGTACGACCTTTCTTCGCAATATTTTTAAAAAAAAAAAACAAAATGATTTTATTTTACACTAGCAGTCCGTCCCGGCTTTGCACGGGGTAGACAATTATTTATTTTTGGAAATTTTTCTACACCTTCGTTTACATTGTTCAAATTTTACCAAGGCTCCCTAATTTTTTTCAAAATGAAATTTAGCCTATGTCAAATTGGAAGAATGTAGCATTCTATTGGTGAAAGAATTTTTAAATCGGCCCAGTACTTTTTGAGCCTATTCATTACAAACATACAAAAATAGGTACAAATCTTTCCTCTTTATAATATTAGTATAGATACACCTACATGGGCATTTATAAAACGTCAAAAACTAGTGCACGGTTCCAAATTGGTCGTTTCCTATGAAGAAGAACCGGCAAGAAACTCCATGGTTACTCTTTTCAAAAAACTATTGGGTCTACAATACTTCCATATTACAACACATTTGCGAGGACAGTGTACTGTACCCAAAAGCACAATAAAAATAAAATTAGTCAAAAACTGGGTTGAAAAAGGTAGTAATTAAAATCTGTAGTCTACAGTGCCCTCTAATGTGTACAGTGCTCTTTAATGGCAATAGTTGGCAGGTTTTGATACTATTGCCCAAGAGTAGACCATACCCTGGAATACCATATAGGATAGATTTTTATCCTTAGGGCCTGTTTCACCACCTATGATTAAGTTTCGAGTATCTTACTTGGCAGATAATTTCATACAAATTCTGTTCCATTTTTGAATTTATTCAGTGAGTAGTGCCTACTCGGACATTGTGAAACAGGCCCTTAATGGCATTTTCCTGTTATCTGACTATAATATCAAAACTTGACAGGAGTAGAATATTATATCAAAATAATAGTCAACACCAAATACTGAATTGAATTTGGTTAAGTTTTGATTTAGATATTATATTTGTACATAAGAAACTTAACTAAACTAAAATATTAACTAAACTATTTATTTGTTTATACTAAACCTAACTATTTATTTATTTAAACTTCATGTACAGTGGTGGTACAAAGGCGGACTTAATGCATCAAGGCATTCTCTACCAGTCAACCTTAGGGTTAAAAAGACAACACTGTGGAAGGTCTGCACAGTAAATAAATACCACAGCGCCTTTGGCCGCGTGTATAGTTAATGTAGTGTTAGCGGGAAAGCTTTCAATGACATCTGCAACTCGAGCAGAGCAGGAGGGACGTGTCAGACGTGTCTAAAACCCACGTTTAGTCAGTTAAAGTCTGACACGGTTGATCATAGTAGTGGCTATATGTTCCTTCCATGCCTTTTCGTTCCAGGACCACGAGTGTTATCTGACTAGCCTTTTCCCAACTATATTGGGTTCGGCTTCCAGTAAAGCTGGATTTAGCTGAATACCAGTATTTTACGAGGAGTGGCTGCCTACCAGACCTCCACAACCCATTAATTGGGGTAACACGGTACTTCATTGCAAGACTGGAGTCAGATTTACTGGCTTCTGACTATCCGTAACGACTGGCAAAGATCTACAAATGACAGCCGAGACCCACGGCTTAACGTGCTTTCCGAGGCACGGAGGAAACTCGGTATGTTAAGATGGTCACCCATCCACAGACAAACCTTGACAAGCGTTGCTAACCTTGAAGATCGACCCGTGCGGCTGTTATTATCTAGCCACGAGCTCCTCAGGACCACGAGTGTACTATTATTATATGTAGGTTAATTACTATTTTCAGATGCATGCAGCCACCGCCGTTCCTTGGACTTAGGCATAGAAGCGTTTCTCCGTAACAACTCGCTCCAGGCCGCTAAAGCTTCGAGCGAAGACGAATGGGCGAGCACCGGCTTCGGAGCCACAGTGACTGCCATCCTCGGAGTAAACACCGATCAAACGTACGTTCTTAAAAATCTATTTTGGGTAATACTCCCCCGACCGAGTTTCGATCACGGTGGCCAATCTCAATAGAGATCAGCCAAGTACGCAGGAGATATTATAGCGCACAAGTGTGTGCGCAAACACAGGTGCACTCTCTGTTCCTTTACTCTCATAGCCCGATGGGACGGCAATCCGATACGACCGGAGAAAGATCAGGCGCAGGACCAACGGCTTTATTTATTTATTTATTTAAGCTTCATGTACAGTGGTGGGCTTTACGTGCTTTCCGAGGCACGGGGGTATCACACCACCAACTTCCAAACTTCGGGCAGCTACAGAGTAATTCCTAATGGAAAACATTATTCTGGTTACATTTAATACAACATCTTAGCTTGAACTCGAAGGTTTATCATTTGCATTATTAGCATCATCGGCCTTGTAATGTACCCACTGTTGGGACTCAGGCCTCTTCTCCAGGAGAGGGAAGTTTTATCGAATACTAGCTTTAGCCCGCAGCTTCGCCCGCGTACATAAAGTATAGCCTATGTCACTCAGGAATACAGCAGCTTTCTATTGGTGAAAAATTTTTAGCAATCGGACCAGTACTTCCTCAGATTACCTCATACAAACAAAACAACAAACTTTACCTCTTTATGATTTTTTTGTAACTAATTCGTATCTTCTTTTGCAGTTTACGAGGAAAATTTTATTTTCGCACAGCGGACCGACCTCCTTATGGCTTGGGTGAAGCTGGGCTGACGGCGCAGTAGAAATTAACCCTGGTCCCGACATTGATGGACTCCTATTTTTTATATTTTTTATTATTTTTTGTACGAAATATTTAAAAATATAACTGATATGTATTTAAAAGATAAATAAAGAAATAATAATGATAATTCTTTATTGTTGCGTGGTAGCGATACTTTGACAAACAAGTGAAACCCTGACTCTTGAGCTAGGTTGGGCGGTGGTACCAATATGTACCTATATCAATCAAGCCGACAAAGTAGTAAAATAAAAATTGGAAATTAGAATTGGTAGCCACTCTACATGATGTAAAGTGAAAAGTGTTTTTTTTAATTTCAACCCTAACGTGTGATATATTGTTGGATAGGTATTCAAAAATGAATAGAGCTTTACTCAAATAATTTTTTGATAATATCAGTAATTTCGGAAATAATCGCTCCAAAAGTAAAAAACAATGTGTCCCTCTGACTTTTGAGCCGCAAGTTTAGAAAATATGTATGAATAAAAAACTGGGAAGTAGAGCTTCACAAGACTTTCTAGGAAAATTATTTGGAACTTGACGAACAGTTTTTGAAAAGTTGGGGACACTTATTGTGATGGACGGGAAACTACGGAACCCTACACTGAGCGTGGCCCGAAACGCGCTTGGTCGTTTTTTTTTTTATATTATAAACTGTGTCTCAGACATCGACACACAAACGAATACCATGGATTCATTACATAAATGGACCCCTGGACCCAGTGCTGGAATTTTTCGTCAAAGAAATTTTATCATTAATATTTTTTTATTTGGTTTAAAACACTGCAAGCGATTAACTATCCTTAATATTATTTGGCAGACTACTCGTATTATATAATTTTGCTCTTTCTTAGGTGATAGTTTTTTTGTTATAACCAAAACTGTATCTTCTTTTTCGCAGTTTACGAGGACTGTTTTATTTTCGCACTGCGGAACAACCTCCGTACGGCTTGGGTGAACCTGGGCTTTTTTTTCGGTAGGGAAATGACTTCTCCCACGCTTCTGTCGAAGCGAGAGGGCATGTCAGACTCTTACTGACTAAACCCATACCCCGTTCCTTCGTTGCCTTCGATCTGGAGGACGCGGTGACAACCTTTCGGATTTTCCGTGGGTGAACCTGGGCTGACGGCGCAGTAAACATAGTGAACAAGACGAGTCGCAGCTATACCTGTCATTAGCATTAGCATTCTTCTTCTTCTGCCTGGCGTTAATCCCGGCTATTGCCAGGGTCCACCTTCCGACTAAGTCTTCTCCACTTCTCATTAGCATTAGCATTATCGGCCTTATAATATCCCACTGCGGAGACTCAGGCCACCTCTCTAGAAGAGGGAATGGCCCATAATCCACCGCGCGGGCCCAGTGCGGATTGGCGGATGTCATATGTCTTCGAATTTTTGGTTCTAGGACATGCCGGATTCCTCACGATGTTTTCCTTCACCGTTTTGAGAACAGTGGCGTTGTAATAAATTACACAAAGTATAGTGCACCTGACTGGGTTTGAACCCGCGACCTACAACTTGCAAGTTGGGGCAGTTACCACTAGGCCACCACTGCTCCTACCTGTCATCCTTCGCTAGCAAAGAGATTAAAAGAGATACTAACAAAAATGTGCAATGATCTGTATTCATTGTATTAACACAATAAAGAAAAATACTTTTTTATTGAAGTTATTTAGATAACCTTGATTATCATTGTTTCGTTTATAAATTGCACTTTGTATTGTGTATATACTGATTAACAAGATTATTTTGAAAGTCCTAATTTTGCGTGCATCTGTGAATTGCATACAGTCGGACGACTGAATGTCGTGGCTTCTAGAAAACAATAAAAAAATGACATTGGGTTTGCACTTAGCAACGAAAATATTGAATTTGAGCTGTGCATTTCAAATGCAAATCCTCGTACTTTTTTGTTAATAATATTAACAAACAACCGTCCTAGAACCAAAAATTCGAAGACGTGTGATATCCACCAATCCACACTAGGCCCGCGTGGTAGATTACGGCTCATTTCCTCCCTTAGAGAGGAGGCCAAAGTCCCAACAGTGGGAACATTACAAAGCCGATAATGCTAATAATATTATAAACAAGTGCTTCACTACGATCCCACCTGATGGTAAGCAATGCTGCAATTAAGGGCCAATTTGCTCTAGCCTTGAAGACACCCAAATTGCATTCCATTTTTTACTATTTATTCCAAGGAGGAGCTCGTGGCTAGATAATAAATAACAGCCGCATAGGTCGATCTTCAAGGTTAAGCAACGTTTGCCAAGGTTGGTCTGTGGATGGGTGACCATCTTAACATAACGAGTTTCCTCCGTGCCTCGGAAAGCACGTTAAGCCGTTGGTCCCGGCTGTCATTTGTAGATCTTTGGCAGTCGTTACGGATAGTCAGAAGCCAGTAAATCTGACTCCAGTCTTGCCATGAAGTAGGTACCGTGTTACCCCAGTTAATTTGTTGTGGAGGTCTGGTAGGCAGCCACTCCTCGTAAAATATTGGTATTCAGCTAAATCCGGCTTGAGTGGAAGCCGACCCCAATATACAGTGGGTGGCCAAATTATTAGGGACAGTACCTGAATTTCTTATATTAGTATCAACTTTGATTGCATTTTGCAGGCAAATGGTTGGTTGTAGGTCCGGCTAATATTTTTATTTAAAGACTTTATTGATTGAGTTAATAAAAATAAGTCAAAATTATTTATATATTTTTGAAAAGAAAAGATACGAATATAATAAATCTAGGTACTAATCCCAACGTACGTAATCCCAACTACCATGGGTGGCCATATTATTAGGGACACCTAATAATATGGCCACCCATGGTAGTTGGGAAAAGGCTAGGCAGATGATGATGATTCCAAGGATCTTGTATACATGCCCTACAAATCGTAATTCAATAGAATGACTTGAAATTATCACGGAGGTGAAACAGTAAATTGTTTAATTGCCATTAAATTTACGAATTTGATGCCTAAAATATAGCATGTTAAATATTCTAATGTACGCTCTATTATTTTAGTTTATTGATAACATTATTAAATATTATATTTAGTTAGTAGTTATATTGATTTGAGTCAAGTTAAAAGAAGACATTGCCTCCATAACTGGACTATAAAGGTGGCAAAGGAAAACCACGCAGATGTATGAGATGTCAAGTCAATTCTTCGTGAAAACTGGTTTTTAGTAAGTTCATAACAATACTCCCGACCGATTTTCGATCACGGCGGCCAATCTCAACAGAGATCAGCCAAGTACGCAAGAGATATTATAGTGCACAAGTATGTGCGCAAACACAGATGCACTCTCTGTTCCTTTAAACTCGTAGTCCAATGGGACGGCAATCGAACATGACTGGAGAGAGATCAGGAGTAGGACCAACGACTTTACGTGCTTTCTGAGGCATAACTCCGGGCAGCTATAGAGTAATTAAAAAACCCAATAGCACTTTTTGCCCGAACCGGAATTAAACCCAAGGCCCCACGCTCAGCAGTCGCTCTTGCGACCACTAGACCAACGAGGCAGTCTAGCAGGCGTTTATATATTAACCGTAAGAATAATTAATTATAACATAAACAAGCGAAAAATATTAGTTGTTGATTTAAAAAGTAACACGAAGTTTTATTTTACAAGCAAACGCTGTACTGGATGTAAGGGACAGCCTTCCACAAACTTTAAGGGCTTGCTCAGTATGAATCTTAACATCCGCCCATGAATATTTTTTTCAGCAAACGAAAAAAAAATCAGCTTCACCATACAACATTATAAATTTTATCGGACAGTTTGTATGAAGAGGTCGATTTTTTTTTTCGTTTCCTGAAAAAAATTTTTGTGGGAAGATGTTCAGATTCGTCTACTGAGCAAGCCCTTAAAATTTGTAGAGGGCTGTCCCTTATACCCAGTATATGTATAACGGTAGCGATATTTGCCCAGAGTCCCTACCACCAGCTCTTAAATTATCCTTTGCGTTCCAGGATCGTGGTTTCTTTCGATTAATCCCGAACCCTAAAATAGTTGCTCCTGCCTTATTAGATATAGACGATGGAATCTATGTTCAGTTCAGTTCTTAACACTTGACGAGCTAAACTGAACTGTTCAAGAGATACATCTATGTAAGGTGTCGGTGTCTCCATCCCTCTTTCTCATTCGCACGCAGAACATGTCATGGTAAAGCCCCAAATTTGAATAGGCCTTTCTATCATCTCATCATCTGCCTAGCCTTTTCCCAAGTATATTGGGGTCGGCTTCCAGTCAAGCCGGATTTAGCTGAATACCAGTATTTTACGAAGAGCGGCTGCCTACCAGACCTCCACAACCCATTAACTGGGGTAACAGGGTAGGTACTTCATGGCAAGACTGAAGTCAGATTTACTGGCTTCTGACTATCCGTAACGACTGCCAAAGATCTACAAATGACAGCCGGGACCTACGGCTGTCATTCCGAGGCACGGAGAAAACTCGGTATATTAAGATGGTCACCCATCCACAGACCAACCTTGGCAAGCTTTGCTTAACCTTGAAGATCGACCCATGCGGCTGCTATTATCTAGCCACGAGCTCCTTTCTATGAACGTAACATATTATGTTCTACATAAATCAAAAAAAAATTATAAACGAAAGACAATTTGCCTGCAGCGGTCTTAACGTCCGATATATATTTTAATCGTCTTCAAGGCTACAGTGGAATAGGTTCTTAATAAACCAGTGCATTTCACCATCAACGATTGCATCACTGTCTACCATCAGGTGGGATCGCAGTCAAACACTAGTTTGGTAACAAATTTTTGGTTGCTTGAAGGTTAAAAGGCTATGAGAACTGCCCTATACTTTAAAACATTTTTTTAATTAATCAACGGCACGAAGTTCTTCCATAATAATGAAGTGCAAGCAGAAAAATCTCAGGGATCTGCTATGAGGAATAGACCGCCATTTTACCATAATTATTTTGAGAAAAACTCCTGCTTTTGCTGGTTTAATTCATGAATCGCCGACCGGTCTCATTTAGGACCGCGCTGTTATTGTTTTACTATTGTGTCTCGTTTCGCGGGTATTGATAGGTTAAAAAAATACTATTCAATTTATTCCTTGTTAAATTCCATGTCCACTCTGTTGTTTTAACTATGCTAAAATTAGATTAGGTTGGACTAGTCAGCGGAATTCGTTGATCGACGAAGTTAATAATATTAAAATACCTACGTAGTTGTCATCTCATCCCACATTGTGTGCAAAAGTTACAATAAAAAGTTAGTGCACATTATGAATACTCACTCCCATAACATAATTTGAAGGTTGTCTGTAATAAATCGCTTTTAGCGATAAGACCACCCATAGTGATACCCTTTTAACTGAGAACTAAAGGTAGAAATGTGATCAAAATTTGGCTGAAAAATAAGGTCATCTTTGCTGCAGCAGTGCAGCAACAGACCTGGAATATTTGATATTAATTACAGTTTTATACCTGGACGTAGGTATTCTGAAGAAAAATGGTCTTGACTAACGGACAAATGGAAAACAAAGTAATCCTATAAGGGTTCCGTTTTTACCGACTTAGGTTCTCGTCCTAGAGTCGTATTCCGCACTGCTGAGGGTCGTGAAGATCCCGCTGGATTAGCTTCTTCCTGGTGGTGTCTCGCCATCGGTGGCGCCGACTTAGGGACGGGACTCTAAACTCAACCCACTCACACTCAATGTCATACAAAATTTCAGTTACAACTGCCACTTGTGTCCTCCAAAAAGATAATAATTTACAGCTACAGCACCTCAAGGTACAATAACTTCCGCGACAGTGAATTCGAAGTCATGAGCGATTGTATTATCGCTCTACGATCAGTTCTAACGTAATATTAGACGGCGGCGCGCGCGTTCTTAACCAAACGCGCGTAAACTGACGCTGGTAGTGGCGGGAAAAAGTTTTAAAAGAAAAAAGGTTTATGGAAAAAAAATACTGGCATAAAATACAGGCTTACTGTTTTGCTGGTATGAAACAAAAAAAATAAAAGTTAAGAGAATAAAGAAATCTATGTTTTAGTAAGTGAATGGTTTGAAAAAAGAAAAAAAAATGTGCAGTGCAAAGAGTTTATTGTTTTTAACGGTAGTGTGGCCAGTAGTGTTTATAGGTTAGTACTATAGCTTTTTTTTAATTTTTAATAAAAAACGTACATACTCATTTGAAAATAATCAGATTTACTGCAAAGAAAAGAAACGTAGGTACTCTTTTTAATAATCAGATTTACTGCAAAAAAAAAACATATCAATAAAAAAAAGGAAGTACTTACACTAATAATATGGTTCAGGCGAGGAACATAGTCTTTACAAATTTTGGTAACCAGCCCACAGAAACCTCCCAAAAGCAATGCTCTATATAATTTGTTTTTCATGAGTTACAATAGTTTCCCAACCCACCAGGGGTTTTCAGTATGTTCACTTGCATATATGGACTAATGCGAGATGATTCGTAAGAAGTTGGCAGTAGTATCATCACGGCGGTGAAGATATCTAATTGTCGATTATAACCAATTGTTTGACTGTGTATGTATGTATATGTAGCTATATGTAGTTTATTAATTTGAGTATATATTATGTATTATTATTGTATTTATGGTTTATTAGTATATCTATTCTTGTCTCCGCTTTTTCTTTCTCTTATTGCACCTACCACTATTTTTTCTCTGCATCACCCAAAGGTTGACTGGTAGAAAATGCCCAAGGCATTAAGTCCGCCTCTGTACTTATATGTGCATTAAGCATTAAATAAATAAATAAATAAACATCATATATCTTTGGGATAATCGTTGGATGGTACCACATTCCAGGAAAGTGTCTCTGCAAGTTAACTTCGGCCATTAAACGTCTTCCAAAGGTCCAAAACCCTAGAGACCCAAGATAAATAAGTGGATATAAGGTAATTATAAACTAGTGACAACTTTTTCCGTGCAATTATTTTTCTTATATTTGAAATTGTATCTATTTCAGGTTTGCTGGATTCGTCACAAGCAGCATTTTTACGATGCTACAAGGGGTAAGAAAACAGTTCAATTTATTATAATGTAACGTAGAATATAATCAGGGAAATTAATTCCTTATCTTATATATCCATGAAAAATTTAAACTCGAATCACAAATCGAGAATATCTAACTGTCACATGAAGGCTGCTGCAAACACAACTTGGCGAAATGGGGTATTATAGACCCGTCCTCTCGACCCGATACTCAATGTTAATGCGGTGCACCTGTTCAAAACATGACCCACACGTTAGAGTCCCCAAATTGCCCATGAACTTTGCACCTGCACTTTGGAGGATTTAATGAGTGCCACTGATGCTGCAGTTAACGTAGCTACTGAGCCAAAACAGTTTAACGAGTTTACCGTCGATTCGAAAAGCAGACCCACATGATTTTTTATAATAAACAAACATACATACAAGTGACATTGAACTTTATGGTGATAATGCCTAACCTGCATGCACCTTTCAGTTTATCAGTAAATTATTGCCTTGGCCTTGCCTTGCCAGAATCAAAATTTTAAATTTTCGAAAATTCTGTTTATATTTGCATCGAAAGGTATGAAACTTTTCACAACAGGCAGACTTTCGCTCTCGAAAAAATTACAGGTTTTTGGAAATATTTTGGTTTGGATATAATTAAAAAAACTAAAAATATTATAGCTTTTTTTTATTGTTATAAACTAGTGCTTGACTGCGATCCCACTTATTGAGAACCTATTCTTAAATGTAAATTTATATCTATGAATGTCAATTTTTATGCATGAAGAATTAATATTCACACTGATTGATAACCTTTTAAAAATAAATTAAAATACCAGTGAAAATTTTAAAATACATAAGTACCTATAGAAAATTATTTTTGTCTTCATCTAAAAAATAATTTTCTATACATAAATCTCTATTTTCTCGAAACGCCACCTTTTTACCGCTTTTTGGATTTTGAGGACAAAATAGTTTTCGTAATACTTAGAATTTCCAGAGATATTCCTATTTTTACACAAGTAAAAAATCAAACAATTCAACTTGTAGTTTAATAAATCGTGTTTAGGTGCAAGAGTGCAAAACTGGACAAACAAGAGCAATTACACATATTGTAGAAACAACTAATGACCGGTTACAAAAAGTGGAATATGTATTACTTGTTGGCTGGTCGTCACTTGATTTTATATTAAGTAATAGACTGGTACAGGTGTTATATTATGTATATTACTGTGTGTGAAAAAGAAGCACTTAGTTGTCTTCATTTAAACCAGTAACAATAAGTAGTTTTACTGGTAACTTTATAAATCTTATTTCATGTGTTTGCCGAAAGGGAACCCGGTGTCCCGGGACTTAAGGCAAAAAAGGAACATAGAAGTGGGTTTAGTCAGTAAAAGTCTTATACACCTCCCGCTCTGCCCTAGAACAGGAGAAGTCATTGGATTGGATGATGGATGATTTCACGCCTAAAAAATAATAATCATAAACTTAATACCGACCGTCATCAACTTGTAACCCTCTTTTTTAAGGTATTGTAAAATGGAGATGTGTTTTTTGTTTATAAATGTCAAAATTATTTCAGGCATAAGTTTTCTAGCAAACACATGATTTATACAAAATAAATGCAACAGGAAAAAAAGAAGTGCTATCAGTAGTATTTACATTTTTGTTCGCATGATAGCTCAATAGTCACACTTTTAGAGTTGAGCTAAAGAAAAAGAAGTTGTATCGTAACCCTGGAATGCTAAGGGCAACTATGAAGAAACACGGGTGGGTTTCAGTCCGTAAAAGTCTGACACTCCCTCTTTCCACCCAAAGTTATTAGACCTATTTAATCATTTCTGCGAAAAGAGGTTGAACCTCGGGATAACAAATCAGAAGCTGAAAATGTAAACGTAAACCGTGTCTTTGCCAACCGGTTTATAAAAGGGGAGGACCATAATTGATTCAATGCTTTTCTTTATTCTTTGTATCCTGTTCAGCGACATGTTCGTCAAACGTTACGATAACTAGAGTAACTGGATTTGGTTTTGAATAGTATTTTCCCCAAGTGGCGTCCTTTAAAGATGAAGATCTAATGAAGAATTTCGATACTGTGCTCGGAGTTTACATACGTGATCCAATTAGGAATGAAGATATACGCAGAAGAATCATGGTTACCGACACGACATAGCCCGAAGAATCGTCAAACTTAAATAAGAATTAGCAGGGCACATTGTTCGCAGAACAGACGGTCGATGGGGTCGAAAGGTTCTAGACTGATAGCCTCCCAGAAGGCGGACCGATGAACTGGTGACGGTCGTGGTATTTCACTAGATGCGACACACACAAGACCTGTCTTTGTGGCAACACTTCTAGGAGGCCTATTTCCAACAGTGGTTGTCTTTCGGCTGTTAGGATGATATAATGATATGAAAAAAAAACTATGGCACAAAGGACATTATGTTGGACCTACTTATTATTTAGATATACTTATGTATTCCATATCATCAGTAATTCGGCCACACAATCACAGTAAGATAACAATGGCCGTGACAGGAAATCCAAAACTTGAATGAGAATTAAAGACAATAGCAGCGTCTTATCGACGCAATGGCTGCGTAATGTGAGGAGACGCGAATCGGAATGACAATCAACTTCGTAACACTGTCGATTGGTGACCAGCATCAACAATTAATCCATATCCATACTGTTTGTAACATTTATGTATATGTTACAGGCCTAAGCTGACTTTAGGATGAATTAGTTCGCTTAGTCCAACCCCGCGATAATAGTCGGTACTAACCGAGGACGAATTAGAAGTGTGTTTTTTTACATTACCAAAACATTTATTTATATACCTAAAAATTACAGTATAATAAAAACTCTAGTTTAATTACAACTAACTAAAAACGAACTAAAGTATGGCGTCAAAAAACTCCTCCACATCGCTGTCTACTGGTAATGTGCCCAAAAGACTGGCAGCATTGCCACGCTGTATGGCAATGCTTATTTTCTGTCCAAGTTAAAGCCAGCCCTTGGGTATTAGAAGTAGACTTTTAGATCACCCCGACACAGATGGCACGGAGAAGTTAGGTTAGAAGGCTAAGGCGGGAGCGAAGTGGAGCTCCCGCCTTAGCTGTCGTGGTTATGTTTTTTTATAATTACCCAGAAATTGGAGCTCCGTACGTGTAGGGAGAACTGATTCGGCCTAGGCGAAACTAGTTCTTCGTAAAATCAGCTTTGGCCGGTAACATAATATTCATAGGTACCACATTTATCTGGAATTACCCCTTATTAATATCTGATTTAAAAAAATAAGTAACAATAAAAAAATTAGGCTTAGAACCCCTTTCTACCTGCAAGTAAATTAAATACCTATAAGTCGGATTACACTGTGGGCTATACCCAGATATAAAGTGATCAAATGGCGGTTCGTGCCTTACAAATACTTACAATATAATTTAACATGCATGCAATTTACTTGCAGATGGAAACGCGTTCTTACAGATATTTAGTTGTTCTGAGTCAGTGTGCCAATGTCAGCAGATATGTAGGAGCAACCCGTTTTCAGAAAGTCAAAGATATTTTTAGAGTCAATTTGCTTGAAGTGAAGTCAAGGGAATAGGTTACTTCTCGGCAAGCGTGCTCCATCGTCAACCACATCATCGCTTACCATCAAGTGATATAGTGGTCAAGCGTGAACCTATCAATAGTAAAAAAGTATATATTTAACGAACCTTGGCATACATTATATTATTAATAGAATTCTCAAATTCATTAAGAAGTTGTTTCAATTAAACTTTAAAAGTCAGAATTAGTAGTTTAGTATTATTGCTAAATATCTCGTGTTGGCAGTGACCTATGAATTCTACTCTTTCACTCCGGAATTATGATGATTTGTAGACGTTACGGAAGATCAATTATTAAGTCTAACCTAACCTAGCACTAGAACACCAAAACAAAATACACTATGTAAATGATATTTATTTTATACTTTCGGCTTCGAACGGGTGCAAAATTATCATTGTTTCCCTACTATATTATACATGTTTTATACATAATTATAAACCTTTCTCTTGAATAACTCTATCTATTAAAAAAAACCGCATCAAAATCCGTTGCGTAGTTATAAAGATTTAAGCATACATAGGGATATAGGCACAGAGAAAGCGACTTCGTTTTATACTATTTACCTAGTGATGAGGCCGGTGTTTCCTAGCTGACTACCCTAATAAGAAACTCCGAAACAAACTAAGGGGTGTCTAATGATAATGGACCTTGGTTGAGGCCATGGTCCGAAGCGAGGAGGGATGACAGGCGGTCGCCTCCTTCTGCGAAGCAGCGCGTGAGGTGACGTATATCCTCAAGCCCTAGCCGCCGTGTCCCCGTCTCCGACTGCCCATCTCGGTAGGAGAGGGCTTCCGCACGATCTTAAGCCCGGTCCGTCCGTCCGGAAATCGTCTGGACTAAGCCCAAGTTATCCACAAAGAGATGTCAGCAACCCGTAGGGGCCCAGTAGGGCCGGTGCGCGCAAGGGCCACAGGGATTTTCTGAAAAGGATCCCGTAGCATTAAAACGCAAAGAGCAACTGAAGGACATAGGTATGGTTTTAGTCCGAAAAAAATTGACACGCCCTTCCGCTCCATCCAGAGCGGGAGAAGCCATTGAAAAAGACAGCCCACGAGCATGTATCAGACAAACATGGACCCAGTAGATAATTTTAGATCATGGCACATGCTTTTTTGCGTCGATATCTGGACAAAGCGTTAATTAGAACGTTAAAAAACAGTGTTTTTCCACAGACGTAATTAAAAACATCAGTGAAGAGTGTTTTTTTAGTGTATGAGATTATGTTTGAGGAAGTAACTTATTATATTTTATTTTGATTTTTTTAATAGATTATTACGTTACGGATAGTCAGAAGCCAGTAAATCTGACTCCAGACTTGCCATGAATTACCGTGTTACCCCAGTTAGTGGGTTGTGGAAGTCTGGTAGGCAGCCGCTCCTCGAAAAATACTGGTATTCAGCTAAATCCGGATTGACTGGAAGCCAACCTCAATATAGTTGGGAAAAAGGCTAGGCAGATAATGATGAATTATTATTAATATGTACTAATAAGGTGATTTTTTCAAATGGGTACGACGTAAACGAGTATATTATGCCCAAAGCCAAACATTACAAAAATCACGTATTACATTTTGATGAAAATTATAATTACATCATTGGATTTTTGAAATATCATTATTCCTAGAGATTCCTAGTCTGCAGGAATCGAAACTGTTAATTGAAAAAATATATTACACCATTCGACAATGTTACTAATATAATATTATATAAAGATCCCAATATAAAAAATAATGACATACCGAAGGATATTATTAAATTTTAATCTTATTATCTCAATCATTGAGATTTGAGAGTGAATGAAATGTGAATTTATTTTAAAAGTAACAATGACATTTAGTTGGATTTGAATTTTATGCAACTTAATGCAATTCTTTTAATGTTTGACTGACTAATATTATAATTATAATCTAATGCAATCGAATTGAATTTTAATGATTTCAATTTTATGTTATTTATGAGAATTATATAGTGCTTATATAAACGAATAATAAATCAATTTAAAATAATATAGTTGTACATTATATTAAATAACGCTTTCCATCAGGTGAAATGGCGGTCAAGCGCAAGCCATTCAAAGATAAAAAATAATTAACGTAATAAACGCACATCCTGAAAGTAGTAGTATGAAAACCCTACATAAATGCAGTTAAGTAAAATTTCAGCGCACACATAAAAATACATTAATCTACACTATCGGACATAGCCAGCAACATGTCTACTACAGCAATGTCCGATAAAAGGGCAATCAAATCTGCCGGCAATCATCGCCAGAACAGTATTGGAACTGTGCATTATTCCACTTTTTAGGGTTCCGTAGCAAAATGGCAAAAAACGGAACCCTTATAGATTCGTCATGTTTGTCTGTCTGTCTGTCACAGCCACTTTATTCCGAAATTTTAAGAGCTATACTGTTGAAATTTGGTCAGTAGATGTATTCTGTGAACCGCATTAAGATTTTTACACAAAAAAATAATAAAATTTAGGGTTCCCCATGCGGTGTCTATGGATAGGTCTTCAAAAATGATATTGAGGTTTCTAACATATTTTTTTTCTAAACTGAATAGTTTGCGTGAGAGACACTTCCAAAGTGGTAAACAGTGTGTGAGTGTGTCCTGTAACTTCTAAAATAGAGAATAAAAAATATATGATGCACATTACTATGCAAACTTCCAACGAAAATTTGTTTGAACGAGATCTAGTGAGTAGTTTTTTTTTTAATACGTTTCCGTCCGTTGGCACGGAACCCTCGGTGCGCGAGTCAGACTCGCACTTGCCCGGTTTTCTTTGAATAGTTAATCCTTCTGTAATCAACTTGCATAACAAACAGGAATTGAATGGAAAAATTCACAGATCATTGTACGCACCAATAAACGCAATACCATTATCTAAAAATAGATTAACCGGTTGACCCCGACATGAGATTAATCTCTTTAACAACATAGTAAAAGCATTTCTGGTTAAATCACCGACTAGTTCAAGGTCTACTCATTATGTTGACAAACAAAAAAACCATCAATAAAATCAAAATCGTTTTTATTTCACATGGGTAGGCCTACATGGGCACTTATAAAACGTCACAAACTAGTGCGGTTTTAATTAGTCGTTTCCTATGAAGAAGAACTGGCAAGAAACTCCATGGTTACGTTAAAAAATTGAGTTTACAATATTTTCATATTACAATATTAACAGATAGATACCTATCTATGCGAAGACAGTGTAGACCAGTCAATATTGCACCCAAAAGCGCAATAAAAATAATCATAATCAAAAATTACGACATTCTACTTATATTATAAACGCAAAAGTTTGTAAGTTTGGAGCAAGGATGTTTGTTACTCTTTCACAAACAATAAACCTTGGTATACAGATGACCATGTCTTGGAATGGTATATATCATACTTTTTATTCTGAGACTTTGATGGAATATGTAAACTCAGAAGACCAACATGATATGACATTCTCAAAAAAACCGCCACCAGGCCACCAAACTCCTGAACAAGACATTAAATTAATCAATTAATGTCTACTTGTGTACCATCACCGTTTGATGGTACACAAGTAGGTGAATAGAATGATATGACAGGGGTGATGGAAACTCGTGACCCCAAAACGAAGAACGGCAAAGAATGAACTGGGTGGGGTTTAGTCAGTAAAATTGACACGCCCTCCCGCTCCACCAAAGAGCGATAGTACCTAGTCATTCTGATGATTCCCCCACTTGAATAAAAAGGGGGTGATGGAAACAACACCGGCCGCACTCAGGGACATTCATTAACGTTAATCATCACTTATCTTCAAACGATCTATTAAGAAATGGTCACATTGACAGTTTTACACAGTTTTTCAGTGAAGGTTTGACAATACTCAACTTTAATGGACATTAGGGACGCTAATGGTTTGCTCATTTTGATATTTATTTATAATTTAATTTCTGTCAAAGCATCAACTTTAATTACATTTCATGAAAAAAATTGGAGTACTTAAATGCTGGCAAAAACTTTTAGCCAACGTAAAAATCCCCTTCAAATTTTTGTCTGTATTCAACTCTGCGTTCCCATTCACCTCGTTTGACTGTACTCCTCGAAAGGTATGGTCAACAGGGTTCTGGTCGGTTGGAACACAGGCATGTTGCCAGTCTTGTCTATAATTTCTACAGCTCTGATCATATCAACGTAACTAATAACTATTTAGATGGGTAACCATTCAGATTCAGTTGGCAGATAGGTATGCACTATTTCATGTAAGTACTTAGGTAGTACCTATTATAGTATGTAAAGTCAGTATACCTATTAACCATACCCGGGTTACGTCAATCTTCAAGAAGTTACCGCAGTCCAGGAAAAAAGGGCAACTGACTTCAGGCGTTCAGTAGTTCAGGTTTTTAGTCAGCAAAAGCTGGCAACTCACACTCCTTTGGAAATATGCGGAACAAGGTGTAATGTACCGCACCAGATGGATGTTTTGTCTGGTTTTGGCAACTGTCCGAGAGATTATTTTTCGGTATTAACCTATCAGATATCTGAGACACAATAGTAAGACAATGACAGCGCGATCGCCGGCTACCACTCGGGGATTCATGAATTTGCGTGAAGAACTCTAATTGCGCGATGCAAGATATCGAAGTTTAGTTCATATGTGGCACCATTGATGTCGCTACATTCCCTTTCGGTACACCCAGAGTGGTAGCAGTTATTTGATAATTTCCCACAAAAAACTATAAAATGTATATGTCCGATTTGCTTTTGACCGATTTCCTTAATTTTTTTTTTGTCTAAATCATTTATTGAAATAATAAAATACAGGTGTTACCTTACCTCTAAATCTCGCCAAACTTTGACGTTTGAAGGCGAGAAGGCGAGATTTTTCTGATAAGTATAACCTCTCTATTATTATTTACATAATCGTGATCTCTTATGAAATATAGACACACTAGGCTACAGTTAGTTAAACACCTGCTATGTAAAAGTGAATTAGTTAATTTACTGTTACTTTGTTGCTACTGTTAATCCATTATTACTTTAAGGAGGATCTACAAACTTTATGAGCTTCTTTACACAAGCTCATTTAATGTGCTTCGAAGTGAAGTGTGAAAATGATTTGAAGATTACCCTCTACATATTTTGCATCAGTACAGACTGCTCCTGTCAGAAAAAATCTAATATACAACTCGGTCACATTAACTATCGCGCGTATCGATACGACTGACTCTTGCCGGGTGGCTTATTCGTCAACTCGCGATTATGAGACTCGCTACTACTCGGTAGCACTGTAGAATTTATGTAAAATTGACGAACAAGCCTGCTGGGTGAGCTAAGGAAATGCGGGGGGAAACACGGGTGCGCTTTTCAGAGATGCGTCAAATTAATGTGACCGGATTGTTTTTGCATAGCACTGGCTATACATAATAATTACGTTTGTAATGTACAACCCGGGCAAAACCGAAGCAAGTCGCTATAGTTATTGATATTATGGCTGGTTTTAATTTAGTTAAAAATATGCAAGCTTTATTTAGGCAAGCTATTCTTTTTTTTATGTTTTCCGGTGTTCTTTTTATAGAATATTGACCAGACGTCAATTAAATGGAATCGTTATATGTTTTTCAATGGTTATTAACAATAACAACTAACAAAATACGTAGAATATAAAATTATACTACTAACAACGTGTCATTTCCAACTTTAAACTCCTGCCATAGGTATTAGAAGCCAGGTGGTGAATTCCGTCCAATGCATCGTTACCTCGGGAATCGCTGTGTCCTTTGGTCTCTATCTCTATCAATCTGCTTCTGTATTGTATAGAATACCAAATTATACAGATTGCCGGTTAAATATACAACCCGGGTAAAACCGAAGGAGGCCGTTAGCTCTTAATGTTATTGTATTGGTTACTTGTTTGTTTTAATTAAGTTAAAAATATAATGGTTACGGGTAAAAATAAATTTGTTTTCTTGTTATATATATGTTTTCCGGTGTTCTTTTTATAGAATATGGACCAGACGTCATTTAATTTGGTTCATAATAGTTTAGCATTTGCTAATAACAATAACAACTAACAAAATACGTAGAATCTAAAATTATACTACTAAAAACACGTGTCGTTTCCTACTTTTATTACTAGATTACCTACTTATAATTTAAATGGGAAGCCCCATTTAAATTATAAGTAGGTAATCTACATACCTACATTTCATGTCTTTGTTTTAAAACTCATTTTCATGATAAACCTTGGCGAATACAATCAGTTCTTTCAGAGTATATGAAAGACAACTACAAGGTTCATTCAGTATTTAGTCATTTGATTTTAAGCCTTAATTATTATTGTAATTTTAGCTAACTACCGTGATACACGAACTTGAATGTTTTAAATACAAAATATGTACGTACACGTTACGTTACACAACACAATGTTTGAGGTACTGCTTTAATAGTAATAATAGCCTTTATTTCGGTTCGTGTAGAGAGGAGGTAAATCCATAAAGGCATAAATAATATAAAATAAAACCTTGTTTAAAAACAAACCAAAAATCACTTTTCAAAGAAAAAAAAGCAATAAATTATGTTAAAGAAAATCTTACATTATTAATCAATTCAGTAAGTTAAAAAGATGAATAAATTACAAAATGTTTCGAAGCTAAAGATATATTGCGGTAAATCTAAGACCGTTTTCACATTATCCGATCCGATATCGGTATCGGACGCCGATACGATATCGGGGTAAGTAAAATGTATGAAATGCTGTGCTCCGATATCCGATATCGGGTCGGACAATATGAAAGACAGGTACATATCTCATACATTTACCTTACCCCGATATCGTATCGGCGTCCGATACCGATATCGGATCGGAAAATGTGAAAACGGTCTTAGACCGTTTTCACATTATCCGATCCGATATCGGTATCGGACGCCGATCTGATATCGGGGTAAGTAAAATGTATGAAATGCCGTGCTCCGATATCCGATATCGGGTCGGACAATATGAAAGATAGGTACATATTTCATACATTTTACTTACCCCGATATCGGATCGGCGTCCGATACCGATATCGGATCGGATAATGTGAAAACGGTCTAAGGATAGGTAAATATAGGGAACGTTTTAATTTTTTTTTTATTTTTGTTTGTAAGTAATCAAAAACTCAAAACTCTTATACCGATTTTACATACAGAATTCTTCTTTACTATTAAGTGTCAGGCGTATTCACGAGCATATTTATTCATTTCACAAGGGTTGAAACTGCTGGCAGAAGCTAGTCAATATTAAAAAAAACCTTCAAAGAAATATTAGCCAGAGAAAAGAAGGAGATAAAGAAAAAGTGTTTATTCATGTAAAACATGGCCCATAGATAGCCTAAACAGTAAAATAGACATACACTCACATATTATAAGTAATCAGTCATACGCAGCCACAGTGTATATGTGAGTCAGTCACATAGTCTTACGCCCGAAATTAATAATCAATCTATCACATATCGGAGATTGAAAAACAAATGATACCATATAAAAAATTACATGTTTTCTGTTGTTTCATTTGTTTTTCAATATCCGATATGTGATAGATTGATTATTAATTTCGGCCGTTAGGCAAGCTAAATTATTATCTAGTTTGAAAGAAGTAGATAGGCTCAAGTTCAAGCAGCGACCTTGATACGCCTCGATGTCTAACGCACCGGCACAGTGTGCGTACGTCTTTACTTACCTATAGAAACGATGCGCATGAGTAGCGATTGGATAACTCACACCGTAGACCTACTGACATCAGTAAAAGTATCAGTAAAGGTTTTTAACTGGTTCTTGACAGTCGATAAAGAAAGACCCTAGATTGTAACATTCACGTTAAACATAGCGCATAGCTTAAAAAATGAAATAGCCATATAGATACACACGCACAGTCACACTCAAATAGCCATATAGATACACAGAGTTAGGGCCTATTTCACCACCTATGATTAAGTTTCCAATATCTTACTTGGCAGATAATCTATACATATAATAAAACAGTAAAATTGTGCATCGTTTGCCGCAAATGGCGCCAAAACTACTGAACCGATCCTGTTCAAATTTTGCATACATAATCCTTATAGGACCCTTTTTGCTTTAGGCTATATTTTATCACGCTATTTGCTATGGGGGGTGAGCAATATTGCATTTTGCCGGTTTTGAACGAGTTGCCCCGAGTTCGAATCCCACCTACAATTTATATTTTTGTCAATGTTTTATCTTGTTGTTTTTGGAAAAAAATACTTTTACCATTTTTTCATAAAAAAATCAACATTCCTATTTGATTTTTCCCAAATATTTTGTAAAAACTAATCAAAACACGTTATAAATTCCAAACGTCCACGAAATTCACATACTACAATGTTACATTAGTCCATTTAGCTGCAAATTTATCTACTGAAATGAAAATCATCACCCTATCATCGACGAAGAGCGGGGCAGTCATTTATGACATTTATATGAGAACGTCTATTTTGCTTGGTTTTCATCGAACACTGCAGCGTGATTGATTAATGACTAGACTGGGACGTAACACGGTGGTGGTTCGAATCCTAGGAGGTGTTTTAGAAAAAGCTTTTTTTTATTTTTGTATATATTTTTTTTTCACATATTTTTGCATTCTCACAATTTTTTTAACAAAAATATTACCTAAAAATATTATTATTATTGTTTAACCAAAAAAAAAACCATGGTAACAAATTTTACAACTGCGGAGTTGCACCCCGTTTTCAAAATACAAACAATGACATCCTTCTTCTTCTTCCTGCTCTTATCCCGTATTACTTGGGGTCGGCGCAACACGTTTTCTTCTTCCATTCTGTCCTGTCGTCCGTCACACTATCATCTGCCCTTTTCTTTCATATCAGTCCTTACTACACAATCCATCCATCTTTTCTTTGGCCTTCCTCTCCTTCTCCATTCATCCACATGTAAATTCAGAACTCTTTTGGTAACGTGCTTTTAATCCCTCCTCTTCACATGACCATACTAAGACAAACGATTTCCTTTCAAAATACAAACATCCATTTAATTTTTTTTTAACTAAAGGCGATTTATATTTTAGGTGATTTCTTCCACTCTAGGAAGGAGCACGAGGGGATGTCAGACTTTCACTGACTAAAACCCACACCTTTGTATGTTCCTTCTTCGCCTTGCATTCCAGGACTCCGGGTGGAGGTGATCAGCAGTAACGACCTCTCACGTCCGGTCCTGGTACAGAGAGAGAAGGTATGGAAAGCAGTCATCACTTCCTTCCGCAAATGAAGCGAAGAAGGTAGCAGAAAGCGCAAAGATGATGCCCTTGGCATTACGAGTCGCAGGGCGATTCCATGATACCGTTAGCGCGGAGTTTTGGACGGTGCACTATTGGCATTTCGCTGTTGATTAAAAACTGGTCTTAGTCGACTGACGTTGCGTTATGTGCCACGCGCACCTAAAAGAGATACGCATAAGAGAACGGCGCTAATGGACTTCGATAGCTGGAAAATTGTTCGTATTCTAAAGGAACAAAGTGGGTATTTTTTACTGCTCTGCATGCTCTACCCGTAAAAATTGAGAGTTTACAGACTGCGTTCGATCATCAGCATGTGAAGTCGACTAGGTGAAAATACTCGCACACAAGAATTCGTTTATTATTCTCACTAAAAAAAAACATTTATTTGGTGTATTAGGGTGTCAGTCAAATACCGCACCAGAAAATTCCTGCCTGAATAAACAGATAATATAAACACAAAAAAATGATGGTGATCGGTAAACGCCCTATACACCCTATGACACCTGGGAAGTGTCCAAGTGGCGATGGGAGGGGTCTAAGGATGTCCTTTTTCGCACGGTTTCAGCCACGTTGCTTCACTCTAGGAGGTGACTGCTTTCCATTCCTCCTCCCAGCTCATACCATGATCTGAACTAGGGTAGGAGGATTCTGATTTTGTCCCGCAAACAGTACGGCGGTAATCCGCCCTAGCGGGGTAACTTCGATCGTAAGGTCCACCGTGTCTTCCCGCCCAATCCAAAACATCTACCTCCCGAAACACTCATGTTCGGTTAGGACCTGCGTAAAGCGCTTGCGCTTAGAGTGAATTTATAATAGTAATAATCATGGTGTGCCAATATTAGTCGCCCTAGAATGTAAATTGCAACTAAAAGAACACTGTGGAATTTAGTTGGTAAAAGTCTGATACTTTCTCTCGGTCCACCTAGAGTGGGAGAAGGTATTTGATGGTTACCCAACAAAAAAAGAGGCAAATACTAAAGGCGATTATCGGCCCTAATTTGGTTTTTTGAAGAACAAATCATTTTCATTTTGGTTTTATCGCAATATGAAGTAAACTAACGACTTTACCCATAGAGTAGGCAATTAACTATTTAGAACGTGAACTCTGCGGCTCTATGCTTCGTTGATGTTTTTAAGGCAATTGACGTCGTGCGGAAGAAAAACCCGGGTGTTACCATTGGGTAGATCGCCCGGAGGACACGTTAGATCATAAAGCACTGGTGGGCCACGCTTAGGCGGAGCACCACCGTGTCCTTGTGGGGACGATCGGTGACAGCAACCTCTCGCGCTGGGCACTGGTACAGGCCATGATCCAGAGCGAGGAGTAGTGGCAAATAGTCCCCTCACGCCCCAGTCGCTGGGATTCCGACCCCGATTTAGAGCCACCGTAGGAGTGGCTTGCGAATGGCGAGCAATGGGTAGTTTACCATCTGGCTGTCCGGTAATGATCCAGACGGTCAACCGTGGGTATTGTTCCACGCGTGCTTCAAAGAGATGTCAGCAAACTGTAGGTGCCCAGCAGATTCGAAGCCTCTGGGGCCATGGGTGAGCTTCCGAAAGGAAAACCCGGGACCCTGGAACGAAGGCAAAGAAGGAACGCGGTGAGGTTTATTCAGTAAAAGTCTAACTCACCCTCTGAGAAGTCATTCTGATGATTTTCCACCTAAACAAGAAACCTGGGCACGCCGTCATTGCGGCGGTAAGTTCCCTCTTTGAGAAGTAGTTGGAAAGAGGTCCTCACGTTCCGTATGCCGCAGGTCCTCACCAGACACGGTAAGTTCGGGAGGCTCCTGCATCGGATTCAGGGGTAAAGGGCGCCCCAGCCAGACTTGGGCGCATTGTCTGGACCGCCCGGAGGACACGGTGGAGCACACGGTAGAGGTATTGCGGTCGCCTTCTTCTGCGAAGCAGTAATGCTAGCCAAGGAGGCGGCCGGCCGCGAGCGCGAAAGGGAACGACCCTCACGCCCCCGCCGTCAGGATCACGAGAACGATTTCCGACCACCGTAGGCGCAAGCTTGCGGACGGCGAACACTGGGTAGCTTGCCGTCCAGCAGTTCGGTAATAACCCGGACCGAGTCAAGTCGTCAACTGTTCCACGAGCGCCTCAAGGAGATGTCAGCAAACTGTAGGGCGCGGCAGGGCCGAAGCCTCTGAGCACGTGGATCTGTATTCCGAAAGATAAGCTCGGTGTCCCAAAATTGAAGGCAACACAGGAACGGGGGTGGCGTTTAGTCAGTAAAAGTCTGACATGCCCTCCCGCTCCATTTAAGAGCGGGAGAAGTCATTCTGATGATTACCCATCTGAATAAAAAAACCTAAACAAGAAACCTACTGGGGCTATGGTTTCGCTTCTGAAAGGGAGACCCTGGAACGTAAGGCAAGGAAGGAATATAGAAGTGAGTCTTAGGCAGTAATAATCTGACACGCACTTCCGCTTCACACAAGAGCAAAAGTCATTAGATGATTTCCCAACTAAAAAAAGTACTAATTGGAGTTTTAACTTAAACAGTTTTATGTAAAATTAATTAATCAGATCTTTTCGGAAGTATAGGATTAGATACTTAGATTACTTTTGTGCAGTTTTACGAACTTAACGCGGACGAAGTCGCGGGCAACAGCTAGTTTCATATAAATTCTGTTCCATTTTTGAATTTATTCAGGAAGTAGTGGCTACTCGGACATTGTGAAACAGGCCCCATAGTCTTAAGCAGGCAAAATTATAATCTAGTCCGAAAGAAGTAGAGCTCAAGTTCAAGCGGCGACCTTGATACGCCTCGATGTCTACACACCGGCACAGTGTGCGTGCGTCTTTGCTAACAGTAACGATGCGCATGAGTAGCGATTGGATGACTCACACCGTACGCTTTCTTGGTCTACTATGACAGAACACCTTTATATTACTGTCGGTTTTTAACTTGTTCTTGACAGTCGCTACAGGTAAATCTTCCTGCCCTTGTCCCGTTTTATTTGGGGTCGGCGCAACACGTCTTTTTCTTCCATTCTGTCCTGTCACTCGTCACGCTATCACTCACTCCCTTTTCTTCCATATCACTTCTCACACAATCCATCCATCTTTTCTTTGGCCTCCCTCTCTCTCCATCCATCAACATGTAACATACAAGTAAAGTTGTCAAAAACTAAAAGACCCTTTTTGACATTTGAGAAAGACCCTAGAATACATTCATGTTAAACAGCGCACAACTTAAAAAAATTAATAGTCATACAGACACACACGCACAGTCACACTCGGATAGCCATACAGATACACAGAGTTAGGGCCTATTTCACCACCAATGATTAAGTTTCGAGTATCTTACTTGACAGATAATTTCATACAAATTCTGTCACATTTTTTAATTTATTCAGTGAGTAGTGCCTACTCGGACATTGTGAAACAGGCCCTAAGTCACATAGTTTTGAGCAGGCAAAATTATAATCTAGTCCGAAAAAAGTAGATTGAACTTGTTCTTAACAATCGTTACAGGCAAATTTGGCAAAAAGTAAAAGACATTTGACATTAGAGAAAGACCGTGTAACTTGAAACGAAACTGAAAGAAATAATATTGAAGTACATAAAATTATTATAAAAAATACATTAAAATATAATATTTTGGATCGACTATATTGCGAGTAGTACCTTTGTTACCCCATTCTATTTCTTTATTAGTTACGTCGCGATGACAAATGTCAAAACAAGCCTTTTATTTTATTTTTTTCAACTTTAATTATCTAGACTGAAAGAAATTATAATTGAATGTTTTTAAATATTAATTAAAATAAATAATTTGAATAATAATAATTATGTATCCTAATAAAAAAAAATGTTATTGTAAATATTTACTTAATTGAATATAATCAAATTAATTAATAATATGTAATGATACTGCTGATATTTAATGTATGAGTGTTAATTTTAAAATTAATTCATTCATAGAAATAATAATATAATAGATGTATAAATAGATGTAATATGTTGTAGATATTTGCACGCCATGATAAATGGCAGACATGTCGTGACTTTTGTTTAAAATCTTGCATGCATGTATTAGTTGAATTCTGTATGCATGTTTGAGCAAATAAAATTTCTTATTCTTATTCTAGACGTCTGAAAGTCTGACCTTCAGACTATCCGAGGAGTATCGTGTTGCCCAATAACTGGGTTGTGGATGTCTGATAGACAGTCGCTCTATACATATAAAACTAAGATATTCAGACACATACGGGCAAACCGAAAGTCAAGCCCAATCTCGTTGAGAATGGCTAGGGCTAATAATTTTATTATTTTGAGCCTGTACTGTTTCTTTGCAGACCAAAAGCCTCCCTTCAACTTTTGCAGGTCAGTCCATTGAAAAAGATTACAGTTCATCCCGCTTTCTCTTCCTGCCGCATTCTCGTTTCCTGGCACTTGGAATCCACTGTTTCTTTTGCGACTGTATGGACCATTAAACGTTTTAGGAACATTTATTGTGCGTACAGCTAAAAAATTAAATTTTGTGCCGGAGTTTGTGTTTTCTGATAGATACAACCTAGAGATTTTTAAATCAAGAGTGAATAAGTAGGCTACTGCTAGCCAAGCTTGCTCGATCGTCGACCACATCGTCGCTTACCATCAGCTGAGATAGTAAAAATAATATTTAAACTAAAGAATAATAAAAACCATTCAGTATAAATTATCATCATAATTATATGTATAAGTTTAATAAGAGAGAGATAAAATATATGTATAAATTATACAATTTAAATGAACGAATTATGCAATTTATTGTCTTTTATTCAGTCTATTTTGGTAAACGAACTTCCTTACTTTAATTTAATATACCTAGTTTTTTTATTGGTCTATTATCGTGTTATACCTAACCTTTTTAGGGTTCCGTACCCAAACGGTAAAACAGAACCCTATTACTATGACTCCGCGGTCCGTCCTTCTACCGGTCTGTCCATCTGTTTGTTACCAGGCTGTATCATAAAAACACTCATAGCTAGACAGTTGAAAATTTCACAAATGATTTATTTCTGATGCCAACAAACAACAAGTAGTAAAAACAGGATAAAATAAATATTTAAGTGGAGCTCCCATTACAACAAAAGTGATTTTTGTACCAATTTTTTACTACGGACGGTACCCCTTTCGCCGGTGAATCCGATTAGTATTTTGCCAATATTTTTTAATTGGTTTGCTGTTATTAGTTATTAGTAGAGGCTTAATACAAACGACTGATTGAATAGTCGCTAAACTGGGTTAATGTTAAGGTAACCAACCGCAACCACTTGACGAGCAACTTTCATAAGAACGGCGAATTTTAATGCATAAAATTGCAATAATAATCTTAACTAATCAGACTAACATAATAGTTAGTCTGATTAGTTGAGATTAGTTAGTTAGTTAGTTAGCCTGTTGTGTCAAACTGCTGGGCGAAGGCCTCCCTCTCCTTTTTCCACACACGTCTATCTTCAGCCACTGCAGGCCAGTCCCTCCAGTAGTTATCCAACTCATCTCTCCACCTTCGCCTCGGTCTGCCACGATGTCGTCTTGCGTTTAATGGGGTCCAGTAAGTAGTCCTTTTAGCCCACAGCTCGTCTGACATGCGGCAGACATGTCCGGCCCAATCCCACTTTAGAGTGGCAGCTTTTCGGGTGACACCATGAATTTTAGTTTTGGCACGCAGTATTGTGTTCCTTACGCGGTCGCGTAGTTGAGATTATTAATTAAATTCAATTTTATAAACCTAGGCCTATTGGAACCGTGCACTAGCTTCTGGCGCGTAAGGGTCAGCTCACGTTGCGATGCGTCTCGCGGTGTCGCGCGGCGCAGCGCGACATCACTGGCCTCTTCCAGTATCGTCGCGTCGCGTCTCGGTGTGAACTGATCCTAAGCCTGTATACAATAAAAATTCAAAAAAACGTAGTCTTTGGTTTGTAAGTAAAGAAAGAAAAAGAAAAAAATACACGTGGCGGCACAAAAAGCAGCGGTAACTTCTTGCAATTTTATAAGGAAAGAGTAAAATGTAGCTTCTAATTCAATAAACAAGGCAAAATCTTAAACTTTAGGACCTTATTCAAAATTAATTAATTTAGAGCCTTAGCTAACTAAAAAAAATCAATGAAAAAAATTTAAATATGCTCTGTATGAGCCCAGGCAACGCCAATAGAAACAGATTGCCATTGCTTTACAATTTTAATTGCGTACCGGAATTGAGTAATTTCTGGTGTTTCATCAGTTTCATAGACTCAATGTAGCCTAGCCAACCTAGTACTTATGTTTACCTAGTATTTCACACTGTTAATTATGAACCAGTCGTCCGGTAACCGTCCGGAACCGTTCCACACGTGCCTCAAGGAGAGGTCAGCAAAACGTAGGGGCCCAGCAGGTGGTCATGGGTTCGCGTCTAAAAGGAAAACCAGGGGTCCAATTACGGCTGGCAAAGAAGGAACTGGGAGGGGTTTAGGCAGTAAAAATTTGAGACACCCTCCTGCTCCGCCCTAGAACGAAAGAAGTCATTAGTTGATTTCCCACCTAAAACAAAAAAAAAACCTAAGTAATAAATTCACTGGAAACACTGATATATGATATCAGTTTCATAGGCTCAATATAATAGTACCTAGTACTTATGCTTACCTAGTATGTCGTACCGGTAATTATGAAACCAATTGTACCAGACTGTATTCGTTAACATTGAGAACCTCAAGCGTATACTTAGGCAGGTACTTTTAACAGTTTAAAGTGAAATGAAACGCATTTGAAATACTGACCTACATACCTAATTATGTATTTTTATTTTGCATTTAGCAATAGATGGCTCTGCTTAACAAGTGCAACACACGGCACGTGGTAACCATTTTAAGGTTCGATAAAAAGTGACGTCTTTGATGTGTTTTTTAAAAACCTATTTGCAAAATAAATAGCCTTTATCATTCGCTGCAGTAAACACTACGTAAGCGCAGAACGCAGTCTCAATACAATATGTGCTGCCAAATACTGTGAATGTGAATACATTAGAATATTATTTAGTTGTTATATCTGCATTCTTCTTCTTTTCGTCTTCAACTACAGTTTTCTCTAGCGTTTCTTTAACCAGTACGGCTCTTATTGACTTCGTATAGATCCTGAAAAGTACAGGTGGTTGTGCAGGATGGGCAGCTCAGCAAGTGCCACATCTCTTGTGCAGCGGCTCCACACTGGCACTGTGTTAAGGATGGGTCGAGGAAACCCCATTTGGCCAGATTGATTTTACAGCAGCCAACTTGGGTCCTCAGTCGGTAAAGAGATTTACAGACTGGTTGGCATTGAAAGTACCTATGTGTGTGTATAATGTGACTGAATCTAATTAATTCATATTCTTTCTAAACTTGACACTGGCTAAATGCACTAACCGTGAAAACGAAATATAAAAAAATTGCAAGATAATTTATACTTTAGCTTTTACATAAATCTTCAATATTTAAGTTAAAATTAGCTTTAGTTGGGACAAATTATATCCTCAAAAATGTTATGACTATGTTAGTTTTATAACTACTTTGCGTCAAAATTATTCTGAGAGATCCATCTCTTCTAAATAATGCTATGCAGTATCGGAGAATCGTATCTCTCAGTGTTATGGTCTTCAGGATGATGTAGGCCTGTACTCTGCAGAACATTGAGGCAGACCTCTACTAAAAAAAAATAAGTGAACTATAAAATGTTTCGACGCGTCCATTTTTCAAGGAATCTCTAAGACCCTCTGACGGAAAAGTGAGAGATCTAAAAATTTGACCTACACTTGCATACGAAAAAGTCAATATTGGACGTGATTGATATTTTTCTTACACCGAATTTCAATGTCAGAGGTAAACAATAAACCTCCAAATAACATACCTAGATGACGGAACTGTGTTTTTATCCTATTTAATTGAGGTCTAAGCCAAGGTCACTAAAGACATTGCGTGTGAAGAATCTATTAATAAAAAACTTGAGTTCATTGTCTCTTTGGCCGCAGTGGACTGAATTGACGATTTGACTGATCATTGGGTCTTAGTTTCGGCCCCTAGGTCGGGCAGTAGACTTTCTTTGCCATTTTGGTTGCTACGGATGGTACGGAACCCTTCATGCGCGAGTCCAACTCGCACCTGGGCCGTTTTTATTTGAATTTTTGTAAATTTTAATTGCAGCTAAAAAATGTTATCGAGCCCTAACATGATACTAAAAACCTTTGGTAACATCAATTACAAATATTTTAGAATGACCAATAATTGAATAATTATGTACATTCTTTGCGTTACTTTACACCAGTGCCATCGTTCACACTTCTGGCTAATTGTCGGTCTTACCGAGGATCCGGAATGTCTACTAGAAATCGCGGATTGCAAAAGAACCGCCCGGTGTATTGCATGAAATGCGTTTGTGTTTCCTTTCTATAGAAATATATATATCTACATAGTATAATTATACAATAAATACTCTTTTTATAACACTAATTAGATTATTAACAGCCACATCGAGATAGACCGGCAATTACTGATCTTAACAAAGTTTAAGTTTTATGCCAACCGCAATAAAAATGCATGGAAAAATATATGCTATCTAAGCAGGTTATTAATATATATATAAACACAAAAATAAAATAATAATTGTGAAAACGATATCCAAATTGGTAAAAAAAGAAATGAAATATACCTAACAAATTTAAACAAATATCTGTTTCTAATTCTATCACCAAGACGCCGCGCCGTTTTCTAGTGCAACCGTACCGCGTACGTACGATTGTCATGAGTACGACCTTTGACGTCAAAGACCGTGTCGGACTTTTCTTTGCTATTAGCTGCTTTGAACCTTTACAGCTTCATTGTTGATGAAGATGTTTTAATTTGTCTTACTAGAGTTAAAAAATATTTTTTACACCGAATGCTCTATATTGCCCTTTGTTCATACAAATCGATTCCAACCGAGTTGCCTTTGGGACAACGAATCTCTGTCGTCTCATTGAATTTAATCATTTAGCACCGACTTTCTTATTACAAAAATTGAATCCTTCCCACTAGTACCATAGTAATAACAAAATCTATCTTTTCCAGATCACTGAACCACTACCTGGAGACGCCACTGACCAAGCCGCTCGCCCTCTCCTCATGCATCAACACGGAACTGCCCACCATGATCTACACCTTCGGCTTCCGAGGCAAGACTGCAGGACCGGCCACCACAGCTGTTCTGACCGCTTACTTGGCTCAGAAGAAGAGGAACGTTCTACTCTTGGACTGGGAGAAAGAGGCTGATCCGGGCCTGCTTGGCATATCCTTGGGGTATGCGCTGTCTGCTGTACCTAGCGCTAAGAAGGTATGAGTTTTGAAACCTATTTGTGATATTTTGAAAGTACGTCTTGTAGAATTTAGTTAGCTGTTTATTCCTATTGCTTAAGAAACTCCATAGATATCAGAAAGGCTTTTCTATTGTTTGTTTCCACATTTCTATAAGACAACTTATAAAAGCCAGGAAATAGAAACATGTATGCCCTTTGATGGGGAAATCCCTTTATGATGGGGACTCATATCAATTATATCATATCAGCTGTTCCCCACGGCTAGGACCACGAAGGCTAGGACTCAGGTCTGCTCTCTAGGAGAGGGAATGAGCCGTCATCTACCACGCAGGCCCACGCGGGCCCCATCATAATGTCTCCCAATTAAAGGGGCAAAGGGCATTGAAAAAGATAATTTAATTTACTGTCCTTTGTCCCATATGCTTTCTTGGACAGTAGACATAAAGGAACAGAGAGTGTTGGTTAATCACCAAGTACCTACGCAAACACAGATGCACTCTCTGTTTTGAGGTTCGCTACGTGATCACGTGATCGGTAGGTCAGAAGATTTATTGTAATGTATTTAATTTCCGTGTTAGTAACTTAATAAATAACTTATTTTCTAGTGTTAATACCCTTTGCACAAGAAATTTTATAGTTGGAGAGCTATAATGCTATAAAAAAATTATATAAATAAAAGTTTAATGGCGCTATCTTTATAATGACAGTGGTGATTAAGAAACGGAAAAATGTAAATGAGTTTCCTTTCCACTTGATTGTTGACACAGTTTCCAAAGGTTCTTGAACTTAGCTTGAACAATGGAATTCAATGGATGATAGTGGCGATATTTATGCTCCTTGATATTCAATACATCTTTGTTTACTTTCTTTGTATGTTAATTGAGTTATGCAACTCTTGCGGCTACCTGAATTGTTGGCAAAGTAAATCGATGAAAGTGTGCATCTTTTTCGAATTCGAAGACATATGACATCCACCAACCCGCATTGAACCCGCGTGGAGGATTATTCTCTCTCCTAGAGAAATGACCTGAGTACCAACAGTGGGAACATTATAAGGCTGATGCTATGCTATGGGTTTTTTGGCTTTTAAGCAGCTGTATTCGATATGCCCTGAAATTCAATAGGCGTTAAAGGTTTCACCGGAGGCGTAAATAGCTAGGACTTTCCAGATATGTACGATTGGAAATATCGACTGGGAATATAGTATAGTATAGGTGTCAAGAAGAACAGGCGTGGCTCAGTACCAACAGCCCCGACTTACGAGTGTGACATCACAGGTTCAAATCCAGGCCGATGTTTTAGGTACTTTGTGTAATTTCACCACCACTGCTCTCAAAACGGTGAAGTATTGTGAGGTAACCAGCATAACCTAGAACCAGAAATTCAAAGACATTTCACATATCTTGTGGATGCGTCTCCATTGAGCTTGCATGGATTAGGGCTTTTTGCCTCTCCTAGAGAGGAGGCCGCGGTCCCAGCAGTTTGAACATTATAAGGCTGATAATGCTAATGCTAGTACAGGTCTTTATTTTACAATAATGGCTTCTTTTCGGCTAGCCATAACCGGATAGTACTGGCATTCACCACAAAATTTTATCATGATGACTGTATTCTTATCAAAAAAAATCAGCTTCCAAACAAAAGACACTCCTTAATACTACAATGCGTCATCTTATCTACTCCTTCTAGATTGGCAAGGAACTGGGGCAAGCCCTGATGGACTTGACGAAAGCTGGAGTGCAGATGGAGGATGTTCATCTCGTGGGCCATTCCTTGGGAGCCCATCTTCTCGGGTTCGCTGGCAAGCGGGCTAGGAAGAACGGCTATGTTGTGGCAAGGTGAGTATACTAAGTTGATTAAATAAATATAATAATATAATATGTTTATTGAATTGAATTTTTTTGATTTACATAATATTTGTACATTAAGGGCCTAAACTAGAGGTAAAGGTACACAATTTTATTTTACCTGAACTAGGTATAAACCTGTATCTCAGGTAACTTAATTAAGTGCATATAATATGTTAATAAATATAAACTAAAATTCATTAAACAAAAAGTAAATAAATTATATGTAAAAATTACTAAGTACAAATACTTTGCTTAGTAAACAAATCTTCATCATCGCAATTATAATTAATATTGTGACACAACATTCCACTATAATTTTTTGCAAAGTAACGGCTTTATAAACTAGGTTATACTAACACAATCGGTAAAATGAAAAATAAATAGGTACTATATTATTTATACGTAATATTATGCTATAACAGTCGTATGTGTTATAATTAGGTATGTAAGTGACAGAAAACAAGTAACTACTACGTCATTTACGTGTCCTCATTGTAATCAATCGAATTGATAAGTCTTGTTTCGGCAATTTTCTTAGCCGGGCAGTCTTGATCACCGGTTTTGTGATTACTCGGCTTATTGTAACGCATGCACGTTGCACACTGTGACTGGTCAGGTGTGTTATCGCACTCCACCCACTGGTGGCCTTGTTCACCACAACGTGCACAAGTATAGACAGCTTCACGACAAGTCCTTGCAGCATGCCCGTACTGTTGACACTTAAAGCATCTGGTCACAAGTGTGAAGTCCCTCACTGGGCAGGATGTCCAATTGATGAACACTCGGCTTTGGTTTATGAGCGCCTTTCTTATGCTAGCAGTTACTTCAAGAACATAATTGCATGTAGGTCCCTCTTTTCCACCCGACTTGTGACTTAATTTTATAGAGGCCAAAAAGGAGTCCCGGGGTAAATTCGGCTGCTTGTCAGCTAAATTCTGTTCATAAATGCAGTCGTACACTTCCTGGTCACTTAACTCGATCGGTACTCCTACCACTACTATTCTTGGTCTTCTTTTATAGGGCTCTTCCACTTTCAAACCGGAACCACATAGTTGAGATGATTTCTTTAGTTTCTCAATATCGTCTTTTGTCTCCGTGCTGATGATAACACCTCCGTTCTTTGTTTTGCGCAATCCTCTAACGTGTAACTTCATTTGTTCAGGTCGTATTATTTTTTGGACAAGAGATTTAGTTTCGTCACTCGATTTATTCTTATCCGTTGGATAAATTGCAATAGAGCTGAAGTTATTGGGCCGTAGGAAATTATTTTTATTAGTTTTTACCATGTCAGCAAACGAAACTTTTTCCGCCTTCGTTGGTTTGGTCCAGTTTTCTTGAATGCGTGTTTGTATTGAGTGCTGGAAATTTTCAAGGCAGTTGGTCAGGTCATATTTTTCTCTTATCGCTCGAACAGAGCTTCCTACTTCTTTGGCCTTTAGTTTCAAGTCTTGGTAGTAAACTGCCATCTGCGAAACGCCATGTCCTATATTGCGCGTCAGGGAGCTGATCTTCAACTTTTGATCGGAGTTCAGTTTTCCTTCTTGAGCAATGGAACAGACTTCATGAAGACATTTCTCTATTGAGATCAACCAATTACTAATGTCGTTGGTGTCCACCGTTTCAAAGTTTTCTTCAAGTGCAGATGGAGGAGTTAGGGCACTCCGAGGGCTCTTATCCATATCTGATATAATAATTAACGCTTCCTCATAATTATTCACTTAAAGTAAATCACAAATTTAGCAAAAAAATGCGCGACTTATTTTCTAGGTCACAGATCACTCGTCGATATTTTAACGTCAAATAATTGAAACATAAGACGCGTCCGCTCTACTTGAGTGCCAATGATCCAATCATGATGCTCCTAGAATAAACTTAACACTTATAATTTTATAGAAACTTGGCAATTATCTCTGTATTGAACTAGCTCTTGTTCTTTTTAAATTAGTGTAAGTTAATCAAGATTCATATCAAGAATTAGTGTAGGTACATATAGATATTACTCTATCTTTTATTGCACCTACCACTAATCTTCTCTGCATCACCCAAAGGCTGACTGGTAGAAAATGTCTAAGGCATTAAGGCCTTAAAATAAATTCCTGCTGATGGTACGGGATAGGAAGGTGCGGGTGATGATTGTCGGATTCATACAATTTATGAATCTATACCTATTCTTTTCTGTCGTCTTAAAAATGCATATTTTCGTCTTGCTGTCATCCTAACCAAGCTTCAAAAAATACCTAAGGTATTTTCTCTTGTCATTACTCTCATAGATTGAGTTGCATATTCCAAGATAGTTGGAAAGACCTTCACTCAACTAAGTCACCATGATCATGACAATGATATTACTTCGTTCTCCCAGACGGAGAGTGTCCATGAGTCCCCACATAAGAGATGGGTACCCCTAGGCCGGATCTACCTAATGGCTAAATGGGCGGCAGTCCTGGGCCCCATGAATATAAAGGGCCCCCGATCCCCATTGAAAACTCAAAAAAGTTTTAGATCACATGTAAAGTTCTACTGTTTATAGGAAGTAGTTCTTGACTCTCTTAGCAGAGAGTCGAGGCGGAGGATCACTATAACGGTTTACAACCTCTCAACGTTTGTGTTCAAGTTTGGCCTGTGTTCAAAGTAGGTATATTATTCAAACTCAAAGTTGAAGGTATTTCAAAACAATGTTTTTACTTTGATTGATCATTAAAAACTTAAAAATCAGTTTGATATTTTTCTAGAGGTATAAAAATATAAAACAGATTTTTGATCAAATGCCAATTAGCTTGATTACTTAGGTAGTACCAGGTACCAGGCCGAGTAGTGTTTAGCCCAGAGCCCAAAAAAAATTATGATCCGTCCCTGGTTACCCCCAGCTAGGATCATAAAACATCCTCAAAATATATCAACAAATTACAATCGATAATGTCAATCATTGATTGTTAAGGTACTTCGTTGGTATTCAACGAATGTTTTGACCTCTATAATATCAATAAGGACATCGATAGAATAATAGGCAATAGCGATTGTCCTCTATTCTCTAAGTAACACGCATACATATCTAATTAATCGTAGACACTATTCTTAGAGACTAAGTTCCTTGTTCGTGTTATGTATTTTGAACGAAAAAGAAAAACTAAGAAAAACCTTGCACAACTGTTGTATTTTTTACATAGAATCCTACTATTTCACTCCTAGCCAGTTAATTTCATCAATAGAAGATAGATCGATGATCGATCAAATTAGCTCGTCATCTTATTACCTACCACATTGTCTCAATGTATTGTTTCACGTACGCAGTCCGAATGAAAGGAACGAGCAAGCCTAAATATGCCTGTGTGGAATATGTATACTTAGAATGGTGTTTAAGTAAATATGATACTAAAATAGTATATAATACTTTCAAACTATATCGAACTTAATAGTTATTCTGCCGAATTATCCTCCAATTATCGGAGTATTCCCGTTTCAGCACCCAGATTTTGGACACCAAAATTTTCGGCACCCAAGCTATTCCCGTAGATATTTTTGATTGGGATTTTGTATAGGTTACTACCATCTATAGGTTAATACCAAAATCTGGGTGCCGAAACGAGAATCCTCCGAATTATCTGATGAAACAGGTAAACATTGGTAATTTCTTCGTTCCAGAATCACCGGCCTAGACCCCGCCCGTGCTCTCTTCGATGGCCCATTCGCGGTCCAAAGCGGCCTCGACCGTACCTGTGCCAAGTTCGTGGACATCGTTCACACAGACCCTGGCGGCTATGGCTCCGACATGTCCACTGGCACCGTGGACATCTGGCCCAACTACACCGGAGGAGCCGGCACTCAGGCAGGCTGTCCCGTCGGCAAGTTTGAGCAATTCAGTGCTGAAGGTAAAGGGGTGGTTACACGTAGCTAGCGCAATGGCGAGACAGTGTTTTCGACCGAGATCTAATAGTCAAATTAATTAGTCCAGTTTGTTTGCTACGGCGAGTGCACACCCTTATCCCTCCGACTTACTATAGTGTAGCCATTAGTGCTGTGCACTCCCTGAGGTATGTGCGCGGCGAGACGGGGGGGGGAGAATTGACTGCTGCGCTCTGTCAGTGCGCCGTCAACGCTCGTGGCGGCAGGTAGTGTTATCTGTATCGGACTGTCTATGTCAGACGCACATGGGATAAATATTCAAAGATGGGTCGTGCGTTATCTCGTGATATAAAGACTGCCATTTTTAAGGTGGCTGAATATTTTATGAAAAGAAAAGCAGACAAAGAAAGCTTTGAATTTAAAAATGATGTGAATATTGGCAAAATCGTTGCGGAGGCTACGGGGTACAGCAAAAGAACCGTGCATAATGTGATTTCTGCGGGTTATTTATCAATTGAAAATTCAAGCCAATTAAAATTTCAATCGCCAAAAAAACCAAAAGTTCTAAAGAAAAAACACGTTGTTTATGATTTTGACCTTGGAGTTATCAGAAGAAAAATTCATCAGTTTTACGAAGTTGACAAAAAAATACCAAGTGTCCGTAAGTTACTATCAAGTTTGAGAAAGGATGGCATATTGACTTGTGGACGGGAATATTTAAGACAGCTTTTACACAAAATGGGCTACCGTTTCAAAAAATGCAAATCAAAGAGACTTCTTCTTATAGAGCAGCCTAATATTACAGTGTGGCGGAAAAAATATCTAACACAAATCAGAAATTACAGAACGCAAAACCGCAACATATATTTTCTTGATGAAACATACATCAACGCCGGTCACCATGCCAGCAAATGTTGGCAATCATCGTCAGAACCCGGAATTCATGCTGATATTGGGAAAGGACGGCGATTGGTAATTCTTCACGCTGGGTGTCGAAATGGCTTATTGGATGATGCATTGACTATATTCAAATCAGATGCTAGAACCGGTGACTATCATGGAGATATGAGCGGACCTACTTTTTATAAGTGGGTAGATGAAAAGTTAAAAGATAAGTTGCTGCCGAATTCTGTAGTTGTAATGGACAACGCGTCTTACCACAGCGTTCAGGTTGAGAAGAAACCAACTATATCAAGCCTCAAAAGTGAAATGCAGAACTGGTTGCTACGCCATAATGTAGAATTTTCAGGAACCATGACAAAGGCTCAACTGCTACTTCTTATCAAAAATACACAAAAAGAACCCGTGTATAGAATTGACGAACTCCTGAAAGCCAGTGGACACACTGTTCTGCGTTTACCTCCGTACCATCCGGATTTAAATCCAATTGAGTTGGTCTGGGCTGATATTAAAAACAACATAGCCCAAAACTATATTAATTCTTCTCTAGACGAAAAAATAATCTTATTGGATAAATTGTTTTCGGAATTCACGGCGGAAAAATGGCAGAGATGCGACGATCATGTCCAGAAAAATGAAAACGATTACTGGAGTCGCGATAGTAGGTTCGATAATGTTATCGATTCATTCATAATAAATTTGCAAGACTCTGATTCAAGTTCCGGTGGCGAAGTGGAAGATGAAGATGATGACGAAATCGAAGATGAAGTTGAAACGGAATCTATGTCAGAATAACTTTCGTTAGAATATATAATTGTTTGTTAATATAAAAAAGTCCTGCTTTGAATTATAAGTTTAGTTCTTATTTGTCACCTGCACATTTTTAATAAAATAGGAGTATATTTGGGTTATATTTTAATCAACTAAGTAAGTATAATATATTACAGATAGCCTCCGACCGTCGTCCCGCCCCAAGTCTTGCTTTAGAAATGCACACTGAAATTGTAAGATCTGTCCGACATGTATCGATCTCATGTGAACTCATGCACTTTTTTCTTCGCCTCCCACCTCGCCGCGCATACCTCAGGCAGTGCACAGCACTAATGGCCACACTATATCCCAATAACAGATTAACAAGTTATTACACTCACTGACATAAATTATGAAAAGGGAATCTAGATACCACAACAATTTTTTTAAACTTTATCTATGTGTATATTAGGAGAAACTGACTGACTGTCATATCAACACAGCAGTACAGCTGAAACTAATTTACAATTTTGCTCTAGGAGTTTGAAACGGGGGTCCAAAGTTTGTATGGAAAAATATACTAAACATACCTCCGTATTTTCCGCCAAAGCATCAAACTGAACTGTTTCACCCGACTTAGAATCATTTCATTGTCTCGCCACTGAACTAGTTACGTGTAGGTAATCAGGCTATGGAAGCTTGGACTTTGGTAGTAGAATATTTTCTGTTAGGGTAAGAGGGCCATGCCTCGGGATGGACGATTGCCAGGGGCGGCACAAGCCTCTCCCTGCCATTTTTCAAATTAAAGGCCCGTTTTTACGATCGGTCTACATAGACTGTCGTAGAGTTTACGTACAAGTAAGACCGTCTTACCCTTATAACACTACGCGACGTAGACTAACACCGTTCGTAAAAACGAGTGGTGTAATAGGCCTTTTAGACAACTACGCTCTTTTACCTATCAGAGGCGGGGTGCTAACACTCGGATTTTGGTTTTAGAATGTTTTCCGTCAGGCTTAAGACTGGCAATGGGCGACCGATTGCCAAAGGCGGTACAAATCTCCCCCGACCTGCGATTTTTCAAATTAGACTAAAGCGCTGGCCACACAGAAAAGACGTCCTTTCTGTGTGGCCAGCGCCTAATACTCCTTCTTAAGCTCTTCCAGCCACCCCGTAACTTCTTATCTATTAAAAGAAAATCTAACCTATCGGAGGCAGGACGCTAACATTTTCGGGGTAGCTACAAAAATTGCGATTATTCCCGATGTCCACCACTAGTCTGGCCACCACTGGGGGACAGCGAGACAACTTTAAAACATTGTTCTCGTTGTCCACCACTGGGGGACAGCGTCACAACTTTGTAAAATATTTCCACTCGCCACCACCAATTTCTAAATATTGTGATAAGTTATTATTGTCTTTTTGTTTAACTACATATGTGATTTTTAAAACTGTTGATTAGTTTATAATATTTAATTTCACCAGTGGTGGCGAATGGAAATATTTTACAAAGTTGTGACGCTGTCCCCCAGTGGTGGACAACGAGAACAATGTTTTAAAATTGTCTCGCTGTCCCCCAGTGGTGGCCAGACAAGTGGTGGACATCGGGAATAATCGCAAAAATTGTATGCAAGTCGAAAAAGTAACACCTTGCATGGTCTACATATTTTCCAACATGCTTAGGTATAAGGGCCTGTTTCACAATGTCCGAGTAGGCACTACTCACTGAATAAATTCAAAAATGTGACAGAATTTGTATGAAATTATCTGCCAAGTAAGATACTCGAGACTTAATCATAGGTGGTGAAATAGGCCCTAAATCTGTCCGACATTTTTTTTCAGTTTCTATTTTTTTTATCGTTTAAGTTTGTTGGTTCAAGTGAATTTTCTTTCCAATCTACGAAACTAAATAGAACCTACAGGGGCTAAAAATAAATTCAGAGGAAATATGTTCCACAACTTTTTCACACAACGCCATCTAGTCCCAAGCTAAGCAGAGCTTGTGTTATGGGTACTAGACAACTGATAAACATACTTATATATTTCTAAATACATACATATTATAGATAAATTACACCCAGACACAGAACAAATGATCATGCTCATCACACAAACATTTGTCCTGGGTGGGAATCGAACCCACGACCCCTGGCATAGCAGTCAGGGCTACTGACCACTTGACCAGTCAAAATATGTGTTAATTACTCAGATACCCGCGAAACGAGACACAATAGTAAAACAATAACAGCGCGGTCTCATAGGACCGGTTGGGGATTCAAACGTTAAATAAAACTTTCTATACCTACAATCTACTTAAGTACAACAATTCCAACTTCACCAACATTTACTGAAAGTCGTTTGTTTTAACTCTAAATCTAAAAACAAGGGCTTCTTATTAGAATAGGTATCTACCTAGTTCTAGCTTTTGCCAGCGACTCACCCCTCATAAAAATAGAAAATAAATATCCTATGTTACTCAGTAAAGTTGCAGCTTTGTAATACTGAAACAAATTTTAAAAATCGGACAAATACATCGTTTTTAAGTGAAATCCGTATGTTAACAAATAAACAAAAAATCTAATCCTCTTTATACTATTATAGTATGGATTTAGATAACTAGATAAGTACTTGTATCTTGGTGTGCAATAACGTACTTATATATAGGTACTAAATAAATAAATAAGTACTTAAAACAAATTGTATACATTATCTTAATAGTTGTTTGCCCAACAAAAGGACAATATCATTATCTTGCTAAACAATAATTTAGATAGACCATGAAAAAGCCATGTTTTACTTATCTATATGATGTCGATAATCCGTTTCCAAAAGACCATGGCACATTTCTAATGGTTTAAATTAGGCAATAGGTACACTGGATATTGTTATCTGGCGTGATGTTACTTATCACGGTAAACTAATACTTAATTAAAAATGTAGGCCATCGTCTAAGCCTTTTTGATCAGGGTTAACTGAGTGATGGATATGTCGCCATAGATTTGATTAGACATATCCACCTGTGACCAAACTGAGGCCTTACCATGACATGTTTCCCAGGTCGCTGGAATGAGGGCAAAGAAGGTATAGAAGTGGGTTTTAGTCAGTAGAAATCTGACATGCACTCGCAATCCACCCAGAGCAGGAGAAGTCATATCAATAATTATCTACCTTAAAACAAAAAAAAACGTTACGTGTTAAAATGATAGGCGTGTGAGAAGAAAGAGGGATGGAGCTGTACACCCTATATAGCTCCATCCGTTTAACAATTCTGGTTTAGGTCGTAAAATGGATCGTGTTACGAACTCTCTTCATAAATTCCATCGACCATGCATTCACACAAATCTAAATAACGGGGCAATTTTAAGATTCGGGATCGAAAGACTTTCCGTGGTCCTGGACTGACCGAAACACAAAACTGCGATGCGACGGTCGTATCGTAAAAGTTTACGAGCTCACACGACGTATGCGAATTGATTCGATTTCGATTGATGAATTGGCCCGTGTGGTACTAAAAAATAATCCCAAGGGAAAATAGTATCCTGTGCGCTATCCCAGGACATGGTGTACTCGTATTCCAAGTTTTATCGAAATACGTTCAGCTTTTCGCCTTTGTAATTCAGTGTGAGTGTTTGACCCACACTTAAAAAACAACAGAAGTCAAAGAATTAGTTCTATCAAAAGCCGAATAGGTTCCTAAATAGTAGCAATTCTAAAACCTATAGTCGAATAGGTTCCTAATAAAGTCATTATATCGCTTCAGTCTCTTATGCCAAGGCTGAATTTGTTATGAAGTGTAGATCTTCATCCGGTCAGGCAAGCCTAATTTTATGAGGTTGCCTGTACCTACCAATGGTCCTACAACATGAATTTTAGATTAGACTATACCACAGGTTGTCGAAACTATAAACGATGAGCTGTATCTAGTCCACAGTCACAGTAGGTATGTATTATAAAAAGGTGGAACAGGGTGGGTTTTACCTATAGTTAGTAAAATTCTGACACTCGGGGGAAGTGTGTGCATCCCACCTGGAACGAGAGAAATCATATATTATGATGACATGGGATGTCATCATAATATATGATTGCCCCCAAAAAAATAAGGGTCTAACTAAACACAAAACTGCGATACGATGCGACGCCGACAGTGGTATCGAAAAATCTACGACCTCCTACGACCGATGCATCGCAAGAACATGCGAGTTAATTTGCGTCACACATTGTACGTTCAATTTCAAAAAAAGACAATGCCACAAGTTACAAAAAGACGATCTAAAATCCCAAATCACAGTTATATGAAAAGATGAAAAGGGTGGGTTTTAGTCAGTAAAGTCTGACACTCCCTCTAATTCCATCTAGAGCGAAAGAAGTCATAAAATACCATCCCATCCTCATAAAGAAGTAGCTATTCTACTTACCACCACATGTATCTAAAGCAGGCATTTGCACAAACCTGTTCCATATATTTGAATTAAGTTCACGCCCCTATAGCACCGAAATAGCAACGTCCTTGATCGAAATACTTGTGAGAACCGACTTGAGGGTCATACATATTCAACACAATCCAGTCATCTAATTACCCATTGACCTAATACCATTCTAATTTGCGCCTATTCAAGAAATGTTAGGAAAAACTAGCATTGAAATGGTAACTGGTTATCTTCATGAGCATTTTATTCAAATTATCTGGTTATTAATGCACTTAGGCGATGGTATAGGTAATGTACACGTATATTGGAATCAGAAGCCCTTGCCTAGGAGCGTGAATTTTATACAAGGTGTTTTATGACAGACGAACACTAAGAGGATTTTCCACCACTTAGTCTCCAAAGGGATGAAATGGGAGTCCAAAGTTGGTATGGAGAAACTTACTTTAGTTTTGGCAGTTTCATTTGATGCTTTTGCCTCCGCTTCCAATTTCGATTACGACAAACTTTTAAAAATTCCGCTTCCTAGATGTATCAGTCAACAAAAAATGACCTATACTGATGCGCCAACCCCAAATAACTAGGTACTAACAGAACCAATTATTTATTATATATATATATATATATTATTACCTATTAAAAACTTCCATACCTACAATATAGCTTGTTATTTATTGTCACTGAATCGAGGAGTCTTTTTCCGCTGCCACGATAACTGAATCGGAAAATCCTTCTATCTGCCTTGGATTACGGGTCAGACATATCAATGTTCAAAACCGTAGGGGCCCAGCAGGATCGTAGCCTACTGGGACCATGGGTTGTGCGAAAAAGAAACCCGGGAACAAGGGCATAGAAGAAAAATAGGAGTAGGTACGTTTAAGTCAGTATAAAGCTGACACGCCATCCCGCCACGCCCTAAATAAGTCTTTGGATAATTTCCCACCTAAATAAAACTAAACCTACATTTTAATTTACAGATTTATGCAGTCACGATCGGTCGTGGCAATACTTCGTAGAATCCCTCGGGTCGCCGACGGCTTTCCAAGCAGCGGGAGCGTCGAACGTTAATGATTGGATCGCCAGTGGAGGGTACAGCAACCAGAGTATATACATGGGGCCCCTGACTAGCACACGGTGAGGACAGCTGCTTATAATAACAATATTCAATTATTACCACAACATTTGAAATATTTAACTTCATCAATCTTGCATGAAAGGATGCTCTATGCCTGTTGCCTACTCATCATGACCATTGCAACCGAAAGACGTCCAGTGTTGGACGTAAGCCTTTCCCAAAGGCACAAAGCACACGCCAACACCTTACGAGGGCAAATTAAGCATTGCGGGAACGTTTGAAAGAGTTACCATGGCCCTCCAGGGCCAAGTAAGACACGGGTGGGTTTTAGGAAGTAAAAGTCTGTCACACTCTCTCGCTCAACCCTAGAGTGAAAGAAGTTATTTGATGATTTCCCGCCTCAAATAAAGAGCAAATTATTCCACCTCAAAATAAGACTAAAATGATGACTGAATATAATTTGAAATAATAACTAACGAGTTCTTTGACACCAACCAAAGAGCAAAAATAATGCTGTATACTTAGTAGGTACAAAATATTATTAAATCATTACAAGATAAATAAGCAATTCATAAAAATGACTTGCTCAATTCACAGATTAGTAAAAAAAGGTACTCCTATTTTATAATAACAAGGTCTAGTGAATTAATAACAAACCATAATAACAGCAAAAAGACCAAAAAAAAACAATTCATTACATGTTTTGTGCAATTGAACACTTTTTGTTGTACTTGAAGCATTGAAGATTATTATTGTAATGGTTTTTCCGTAAATAAAACTGACCTCCACGACCAATAATGATGGTCAAATTCAACCAATAATGTACCATCATCTTACTGAAATAACATCTTGGCTTGAGTTCCGGGTGAAAAACTTTTAGCCTCTTATACAGGGTCACATCAAGTATTAATAATTCTTATATTTGATCACAACTTCAATCTTTAGGGGTCTTTAAGTCAAGGGTAGATGGGTTACTTCTAGACAAGCGTGTTCCATCGTCAACAACAACGCTTACAGATTTTTTAATGAAGGAAGAACGTGTCAGACTCTTACTGACTAAACCCCACCCCGTTCCTTCGTTATCCTCGATCTGGGGACACGGACTTACCTTTCGGAATATCCGTGTCCCCAGAGGCTACTGCCCTGCCGGGCCCCTACGATTTGCTGACATCTCCTTGAGATCAACGCTTACAGGTGAAATACCTACCAATATCTCACCTGAAGCGATAATCAATTTAAAAAAATGAAATTCAGTAGAAGTATTGGGTGTATACCGGTCGTTGTGGCGATGCTTGGAGTAGGCCTATGTGCAGCAGCAGTGGACATCTTTCGACTGAGATGATGATGATTACTGGGTCTAGGGTGACTGTCTATCTAGTATAGGGTGACTGGTAATTAGTGCCCAATACTAAAATCGTGATTGTACTCATGACTTTTACTGAAATCGCGAAAAAAATTGGCAGTTTAGTACATATTGACCAGTTATTAGGCGAAGATAAATGTGTGATCGGTCACTAATTAGCCGTCACTCTATAGAACACTGACCACAGCTAGTTTTAAACTAGCGAAAAAAATTATGTGTAAAAACTGTTACTTATAACCAATTTTCAAAATAAATATAATTTTAACATTAACTTATAACCCTATTTGATATCCACAGAGCCACAGGGAACTTCTACCTGCGAACGAACTCAGCGCAACCCTTTGGGCTAGGAGCGGACGGCATGAAACCTAACGGGACTCAAGTGAGGAGGCGAAGGAACCCTTTGCTGACACGGATCCTGAAATATTTCTAACTTTTTTTGTAGTAGTATCTAGTCAATACATTGGTTTACTTGTTATTACCAGCCCGTATACATAGGATACAAATCCATAGGCTTCTACAATCGCCCGCCGTTTTTATCTATCTGCGGCTACCGTTTTCCAGATGCTACTACATGTCACCCTACGAAAGTCATAGTTTCGTCTGGGCTGAAGGCGTCTTTTGGCCACTAAACATTTAAATTCCCTGCCGGAGTCTGTTTTTTTAAGTTAAAGAGTGAATAGGTTATTATTTCTAGATTAGCGTGGTCTATCGTCTGCCACATCATGGCTTACCATCAGGTGAGATGGTTTATTCCCAGTCGACCAAACCCCGTCGTCCCCACTGGGACGAACTGAAACTTTTTTCCCCACGGGTACCCAGTGGGGACCACCGAGAATAAACCGGTGAGAGGGTGAGATAGTAGTCAATCTCGAGCCGTTGACCATTGGCTCCCCGAGATACATTGCTAGGTCATAACAGAGGTCCTAAACCAAAATATTGAAAGAAACATAGAAACTATGTTTATTTGTGCCTAAGAGTAGAAAATTTAAAACGAACTAAAATAATTATCTATGTCGCCACATAGGAACTAAAAATTTAAAATCCAGCCTCGCGTTATAAGAGCTTTCCGTGCGATTAGAACATAATACAACAGTCCCAAATCAACTATCGGACAGTTGCTCGTACCAGACACAACAGCCGTCTGGACGGAGGATCCTCCTTTTCGATGGAGGTTCTAGGATTTTACAACCTGTTCTGCATACCATGTAGAAGTACATTATTATCCTAGAAATAACATATTAATTTAAGTAGTGTGTGTACTATGGATAGCCAAAGAAATAAGCAGCCATATCTGTAGACGTTATTAGGTTTACAGCAGTGTGTTTTTAAATATAATGTAAGCATAGGATACTTATATGTTAAAGACTATAGTGGATGTAAGATCACTTGCGAGATATTGTGCCTTATTTGAATAGTGATAAGATTCAATTTTCTCTGTGATATTCTTCAGAAAGTTACCAGTAAAGTAAAATATTATAAGTTATTGGAGTGAAATAAAATTAATTAAGTTTAATAAATTGTTTTATTCAATGGATTTTCCTTCAATTATCTATATATTTACAATTTTTACAGCATCTTATATACAACGTGATTTTTGTATCACTTTTCATAGTTTACCAGATCATTTATTACAGGGTTATTTGTAAAACACTGACCTATGTGCTTTGTGCTTGAGGAATAACTAAATAAATAAACTTTGCAGGACTGTATTACTGTCATCATAAACAACTGTTGTTCTAAATCTTTTACGCCCGTTTTCAATAACCTACCGCAGTTCATAAATAGATAGCTATCTCCGATAAACAGTAAGATTCTAGTTGTCAATGTCACAATTTTGGTAGGAAATGCTAACCGTCGGTAGGTTATAGGAAAGCAAGTAAGGACAAAAGGATAGATTTGTTTATCTTTAGTAGCTGCAACTTTCGATAGGTAGCTTATTGAAAATGGGCGTTAGAAATGTATCATATTTTAGTTCATCATATTTTCATACAAAAATAATATTTAAATTGAAGGTTCTTTATGTTGACAGTGTTTTAAAAATAACCCTGTATAAAAAAGGGTACAGCTGCACTTTTATATTTTAAAAAATCTAAATAAAAAAGCGGGCAAAATATGTACTGAATTAGCGCGTATTTTACATATAGTATACTTTCGCAGCGAAAACGCAATAACTAGTAATAACTAAGTACTAAAATAATATTCACTCACACTTTTACAAGTTCTAGTCTAAGTATCAATCCGTTTTTGGACTATGTTACAGTTCCCGGCACGTAACTTGGCAAGAGTCGTTAGTTGCGCAGAAATCGTTTTCTAGATCTATTTGGTGATCAAGCGGGACGCGGGGTATGAGGTAGCGATTGCTGCAGTATTAATAATCTCCCACAACTTTGACACAAAGCCATCTAGTCCCAAGCTAAGCAGAGCTTATGTTATGGGTACTAGACAGCTGATAAACATACTTATATATTTCTAAATACATACATATTATAGATAAATTACACCCAGACACAGAACAAATGATCATGCTCATCACACAAACATTTGTCCTGGGTGGGAATCGAACCCACGACCTCCGGTACAGCACTCAGGGCCACTAGCCACTAGACCAACAGGCCAGTCACTAGATCAACAGTCAGTCAGTATTATAATAGTAGTCTATTATTGGTACCTTAGTCGACTTTTGCCCCCGCATTACTTTACCCCCACTACGTCAAAATCTTGCCAAGTTACGTGCCGGGAACTGTAATAATTGTATTATTTATACAATGTGGAGATGACAATACAACAATAAATGAAAACACTGACAATACTCGTCATTATGTATAACTTTTAGTACTGAAATCACAAAAATTCTTCATGAATAAAATAAACGGAATAATAATATTACATTTATTGTAATTGTTTAAATAAACGTGTAAAAGTAAACTGTTCATACATATTAAAATACTCTTTCCCATAAGTCTCTTGAACATGTTGATTAAACAGAACATTATGTTTTTAAAAACATTTTATATTACACTAATATTATTATATATTACAAATTCTTATGACTAGTAATTTACTAAGTATATAACGCAAAAAGCATGTTAACAGCGCCAGAAACCAGCTGAGAAATACACAGCAAAGGATGATTAAATTTATATTTTTACAAAATGGTCTGTTGATAGTCATAAAAAAAACAATAATAAAAAAACAACTAGTACTAACTCTAGTACCGTAAGAAACCTAGATCATATACCGTCAAACGAGGTGAATAGGAACGCAGGTTTGATTAGGATTTTCATTCACTTTTCTAAATATTACTATCTAGTAAAGCTTTTATTATTTTTGTATATAAAAAAATGCAGAACTTAAATACTGCAAACAGTTTCGTAATAGAAAAAGCCATTTACATTTTTGTTTCTATCTATCCCTGCGTTTCTATTCACCCCGTTTGACTCTACATACAGTAAAAGATCTCGGTTTAAACCAGTACTCAAACATTTTTTTTTGTAATAACATGGTAAATCACTAAATTGATAATCTCGCGTTTGATTACTACGAATTTCCTTATTTTTATGTTACGAGACAGATCATCATCAACCTTTGTAGAATATTTGAGATCAAAGAAAGTTAGAATAACAGCCGCAGCCAATATTTTCTACGGATGTAAAACCAAAATAAAAATAGGTACCTATTACTTTTATAAACCACAGTACAGTATTATGGCTCTTATTTTAATTATGTACATAAAAGGTCTAATACTAAAAAAATCTTAGAATACATACACAAGTAAATTGCACACATTATTATGCCAATTTGCGAGCATTGTCTATCACAATTTTCGAACGATTTAATCGTTGCTTATTCATTTAACATTTCAACTACACTTAGGTCGAAAATGCACTGATAGACGGCTTGCTGAATGCCTACGTTTGTGCTTAAGCATGCTATATACGATTCACGGAGATGCCGTTGTACGCTAGCGATGCGCGATGGCGAGAGATTTTATTTATTTATTTTATTTCAATTACTAGCTATACTTACAGTATACACCAAAGCGTATAGCTAGCCAATAACTTATAAACTACAGAATTTTATTCGATTCTTTCGATTGTTCTCGATTGTTTCGACTCTAACTCGAATCCGATTGGCGTCTGTTATGTTATGGACTATAGTGCATGGCGCGTAATTTCACGAATTTTTCTTAGATTGTTTAGAGTTTCGAGTGTTGATTTACTAGTATGTAAGCTGAAGTTAGAATCATAGTTTAGTTCTCAATGAAAACAACCAACAACAAAAAGAGTTTACCAAGCTGTTGATGTTAAATATTATAGCACTAATGCTGTGGTAGGCTCCAGGCTACATTATAAATATTGAATTTAACTGCTTTAGACACGAAACAAACCGCTAGTCAATACATTTTCGGCCTTACAGACAATAAAATTAACCTTAACTTTTTTCCTCTCATCACAACATGGCGAACAGATGCACCAATAAAAGTCCTATAAAAGTCCTTTTAAAATCTTCACGACCTTCACCGAAGCACTTCGGCAGTTCACAAGTACCTGTGCTAATTGGGCGAGCGAGGTAGAGTAGTATGTAGATATTACTGCGACGCCCGAAGTTCGTTTTCAATAAACACACATCCTGGACTCTAGGCCTATCTGAGTTACACAACACAATATCGAGTTTAACTGCTTTAAGCACTGGACAAGCCGCTTGTCAGTAGCATTTTCGGCCTAACAGACAAAAAATCTAACCTACACTCTTTTCCTCTCATCACAACATAGCGAACAGATGCACCAATAAAAGTCCTATAAAAGTCCTTTTGAAATGAACACGAACTTCACCGAAGCACTTCGGCAGTTCACAAGTATCTGTGCTAAGTGGGTGAGGTGGAATATTATCTTTTCGGTACTATCTTTTTAGTAGCATATTTTCGGACCGACGAACAAAAATCTAACCTAAACTCTTTTTCTCTCATCACAACATGGCGAACACACGCACCAATATTAAAGTCCTTTTGAAATCTTCACGAACTTCACCGAAGCACTTCGGCAGTTCACAAGTACCTGTGCTAATTGGGCGAGCGAGGTAGAGTAGTATGTAGATATTACTGCGACGCCAGAAGTTTGTTTTCAATAAACACACATCCTGGACTCTAGGCCTATCTGAGTTACACAACACAATATCGAGTTTAACTGCTTTAAGCACTGAACAAGCCGCTTGTCAGCACAGTTTCGGCCTAACAGACAAAAAAACTAACCTACATTTTTTTCCTCTCTTCACAACATGACGAACAGATGCACCAATAAAGGTCCTACAAAAGTCCTTTTAAAATGAACTCGAACTTCACCGAAGCACTTCGGCAGTTCACAAGTACCTGTGCTAAGTGGGCGACGTGGAGTAGTATCGCTTCATCGTCGCGTCGATGTCGACGATAGCGTTGCGGACGTCGTGCGTCGCTGCGCTTATCGTTTCGAATGTGTTGGCCAGCCGGTCTATCGCTCGCGCCTGGTAGGTGGGATAAGAGATGAGTTTGATTAGGAAAACAGTTTTTTTTATTTATTACATTTAATCATTTTTGGGTGGGTGTTTTAAAATATCATATTTGAAAAAGAAGTTATTAATTACTCAGATACCCGCGAAACGAGACACAATAGTAAAACAATAACAGCGCGGTCTCATAGGACCGGTTGGGGATTCAAACGTTAATTCATGAATCCCCGACCGGTCCTATGAGACCGCGCTGTTATTGTTTTACTATTGTGTCTCGTTTTGCGGGTATGTGATAGGTTAAGCTTCAAAGCTATAAATAAAAAAGAGAACTCCGACGTGGACTTCCCTTTGTTCACCTATTCTGCCAGTGTCATGTGGTGACGGTAGCTCCGTGAGGTAAACCATCCAACTTTGTTGTAAATCAAGAAACTTAGTAAAACATATATTGGAATAAATAACAAAGACTGTCAATATTAGTTTCTCAAAACTACCCTCAAAATCTGGTTTGAAGGGTGTAACAGTTCTTATGAAAACTTCCGCTGGCAAAGTGTTAGTTCTGTATAAAATCATCATCATCTGCCTAGCCTTTTCCCAACTATATTGGGGTCGGCTTCCAGTCAAGCCGGATTTAGCTGAATACCAGTATTTTACAAAGAGCGACTGCCTACCAGACCTCCACAACTCATTAACTGGAGTTAGTTCTGTATAAAATGTTAGTGTTATACAAATAGTTTATTTTATAATGTATAAAATCACCTGTATCTGCGACGCATCAGCCAGCCTCTCCATCGCTTGAGCGTTTACTTGCGACGCGTGCGCTAATTGTGTCATAGCCGCCGCTTGGTCGCTCATCACTTTAAACTGTAACACAAATTCATATTTTAATGCAACTGGTTTTTTTTTTGTCCAGTAATTTAATGGATTACCTTGAAATTGCTTATAGTATAACTTAAGAGCAAAGTATCAAACAAATTAAATATATTTTTATTATTACCATCATCAGCATTTCCGAAAGACGTTCGAAAGACTTTCCCCAAGTGTCGCCACCGCCCAGTCTTGATCTCGCATCATTTCATCGGTCGTCGGTCGGTCAGGTCGTAGTTTTAGGCCTCCCCCTTTTCCTTCCAAACCTCTCTGTCTTAGGCGATGTTTGGCCAAGTTTTCCCCTCAAACAAGATCAGATCGTCACACCACTCTCGCTGTGGTTGACAATGACATCCACCACCTTTCTCAGACGTCCAACGAGTTATAATTTTCGCCTTTGCATTTGTCTTACTTGAATTTACCTATGTATAAAAATGGTAGTATAAGACGGCACAGTTGGCGCAATGGTTAAGCGGTTGGCTGATACGCTGCGGGTATGACCTACAGATTCTTCGTCGCTCCGAGTCTGGGTGTCTTGTGTATGTAAGTTAACATGTTTGTGAGCACACCCACGATACACGAGCAAAAAAGAAAGAAGAAGAAGAAAAAATAAGATTACCATACCATTTTCTCCATCAACGCCGTCTGCCGTTCTTCAACATCGGCCACAGGCTCCTCGAAGGCGAGCACCGGGTCTGACTCCACGTGGTTCTGATCCATGCTCTCTTCGTCGTACAGATTCTCATCTAGGAACTTGGATTCTTGCTTCACGCCACGAGGTTCTGAAGAGATTTTGGGAACACATTATTTTATTTTCTATACCTAGACAACACCTTTTATTTATATTGCGAAAATTTGTTTACTGAGCATCAGTAGTCACTGTAATCAGTAATAAAAATAAATATTAAAAAGTTAGGAACTAAAGTGTATTTGCGTTAAGAAAATAGTGATTCGTCTTTGTCATTCGGCTTAGCTGCGCCGATTGACCAATTAGATCCTAGTAAATAACAAAGCTGTGATCACATTGACCAGTTGAAGTATACCTAAGCTCTTCAGAAAGTCAGTTGGTTTTGTCAATTTTAAAAAAGACCTCACCTATTCGTACATATGTATAAAGGTCGAGGGAGGAAGAAGATGGGCCAGTCCATATGTAAATGTTGTGTTTGTACTTAGTTGTTCAATTTTGCAACAATTTGGAAAAAACAGTAGGTTTTAGCAACAAGTGGTGCAATTTACAGCACCAAAACTCTTTTTTTTCTAGCATTCCTGAGCTGAATTTGAGTTTGAGTTTAATTGGGAATTATTAAGACTGTTTTGTACCACTCTTAAAACCCCAAATAAAAAAGCCTAATCTACAGCAACCGCATTTTTTATGGGTGGACAATCATTAAATTGGGTTGCACCCCCCCCCTCCTCAAAATAACATTATAATAACTCACTGCCATTGTCACCAGCTAGAAACAAGTCCCAGATTTTCTTCTCTATGTTGGAACACAAGTTATTAGGATCACCGCCACCACCCTGCACCTTAGATCTCACCGTTGATTTCTTGTCAGCCCAATACTGGAAAAATAAAAATGATTTATGGAATTATACTTAACAAATGTATCGTACAAGAATAAGGATGTGTTAATATGATACGCGCTTACGAGAGCGTCGCGCGGCAATCGCGTGGAGAACGCGTCAATAAGGAATGTGACAATAGGCACGAGCGGCGATCGCATAATAAAATTCGCGTCATCTAGGCCTTCACCCAGCCCCTACGCCCTGTTGACTTTCAAATAGGCCACAATACAAATAATGAATGCTTAAATGACTGAATTACAGAATAAATTAAGCCTTTTTTAATATTCGGTAAAAAAGAGATCCAGCAACCTAACGCAAGCCTCCTCCTTATTATTATTATTTGGTAAGACACATTAGCAGCTATTAGCTAGCCGATGTGTAGTTGCATCACTTTTTTTTCCCTTAATCTGTTGAGCCCTGAGCGGAAGCTGGCGTCCGCACACCTATTGTCTTTCTATTATGTCTCTAATTACGGTACTCGAAAGATAAAAATAAATGAAATAGTAAAAGGTGTAAAACTGGTGGTTAGTGGGACTTCTTTTTTAAATTTTACACATAAAGAGTGAAATGACTTTTCATATTAATTCATTTAAAATTAGCTTCAACTTACTTTGATCCAAGACTTCATAGGCCTAGTGGGACCCGTGATGTTATTAACAACCCGGGTCAACATGAACCAAAGCTTCTTACTCTCCTCCCTGCCCTCCAGTCCTCTCAACTGACCCAATGCTAACGCAGGATGCTTCTCCATAAAGTCCACAATCGCTGTCACCTGCTCCAAACTGGGACGGGACTGAAAAAATTAAAATAGAATTTTTTAATAACAATATTAACTTCATTTTGTAACAATATAGTAAGAAACTTGGCTTATCCTTTAATACATAACATATACATAACAAACATAAGACTTTTTGTATATTAAAAAGCAATAAAGAAAGAAAAAAGTGTTCACAGGGTTTTTACTCCTAAAAGTATAGGATTTGGCTCTTGAAGCTCATTCATGTCTGATCAAAAATCAGTATGTTACAAAGTACTCTGTGAGAAAAAATCCTGTATTGCTGTAGTTGTGTGTAAACATTTGAAATACACTGATAAATATGGTACTATAGGTATGGACCCTACTAATCACCTAGGGTTCTAGTGCAAACCTAAACTAACATAATTTCTATAGAAATGTTGACATAAACCGGCATATTTATACCTACACATAATGTTATAGCCGCGCGTAATTGAATGGTTCAAGAAATGCTCGTGTTTTATTGAACTCACGTTGAAATTCGAACATCTTTCGCCTCATCATCAGCGAAGCGACAATGCAATGAGTAGAGGTAAACACGAATTGCGCCAAGATCTGTTCGAGTTACCGTGTTTAGTGAGAATCTGATGAAAATTACAAATGCCCACGATTGTTTCACTTACCGCAATGACTCGATCCGTCATGTTTGACTATTTACTTGTTACATCTAGATATCACTTCTTAGAATTCCTGGCACAAATCAATATTTCGATACTAAGGCTTCAATTTCGAGTCCAATTCGTGTCAGTAAACGCAATATCTTCTTCGTACAAAACTACAAAACGTCGATAACAAATTACATGACAACCATTGGTTGGGGCGTCGCTCTCGCTCGTCGAGCGAGATCCACATTCCACATTCACAACGAACTAAACGCGGAGCTGTTTTCGAAAAATAACATTTGAAAAATATTTTATTTAATGAGTTAGTTATTTTATTATATTAGGTCATATATATACTAAACAATACAATAAAATTTGTATTGTTTTTTGAATATTTTGTATTGGTATTCGAAACTCAATTAACCAAACAAAGCAAAAGTATCCATACCCTAAAATAAAAAAGTAAAGCAAGCAAAGTCAACTCGATCTGCTGAGCTGCTCGATTAATGTTCATCGATCAAATACTTGAGTTAGATCTATTGGATGTGGACCGATATTATTATTTTGTTGATATTATTGTTGATATTATTATTTTGATTCGTCTGACTAACAAGTTAGAGTTCTGTTTTTAGCATTTTGCCTGCTTCTTCCTTCACGCGAACTAATCAATTATTATTTATTTATTTATTTATTGTAACTTAATGCACATTGTACAAAGGCGGACTTAATGCCATAAGCATTATCTACCAGTCAACCTTAGGGTGGTGGATTTAGTTACCTACATATTTATGTCAAGTTTCAGAAAAACTAGTCTTGCTTTCAATGAACAGTCAATCAATACCGAGTTTCCGACCGAGTTAGCTCGAGTTGACAGTAAAAGAAACTACATAGAGACTCATTAATTTGTTGTTTGGCTCGAGTAACTTGATTAGAATTAAACTGACTCACCTATTGCTACCTGCCTGCCTGCTTGCCATTTTCCATTTGCCTCGCCACTCAGGCGAACGTGCCAATATTTTTGTAGCTTTAGCACAGACATTTTGTACCAGAATACTTTCTAAAAAGCCTCGGTAGCTATGTTAAATAATCTGAAAAAACCAATGATGTCAAATTGAAAATTGCATTTGACAAAATTTTGTGATTATATTTTCTGGCGGTTCACAAACGAAAGTATTTTTCAGAAATTTCAGAAATTATTAATGTGGTTTATAGTCCCACACAAATTAAGCAAAATACAATTACCACAACAGCTTTAAACTGTTGTTTTTAAAGAAATATCTAAATATATACTAAGATACATAGATCACTAAAATACCTATTCAACACAATGTTGTGGTAAATATTGTGTAAAACTTATCAGAATATAGACAGGCAGAAAAATGGCAAACTCCGTAAATATATCTATAGAGGCCCCAATAGAAAATCAAATCCAAGAGATTACCTACGATGGCCAGGAGATTTACCAAGCGTAAGTATTTTTACGTTCATCTGTGCTACTTAGAGCCAATACGAATGAACATACATTTTGTTACCAAACAGGCACCTTAATAGATAATCTTACTGTTCCTTTTGCAGGCCCCTGTCTATGTCAGAGAACCTTGCCCGACTAGCACAAAAGATAGATTTTGCTAAGACAGAAGATGAGTTCTGTAACATCAAGAAGGAAGGCGAAAGTAGCTCAGATTCCAAGTCTGAGGATGAGAACAAGGAGCCTGGGTATCAGTCAAGCTTGTGGCCGTGGGACTCAGTCCGTAATAAGCTCAGAAACGCTCTCACTGAAGTCAGTGTACTTGCTGATGTACTAAGCATTGCCAAGGAGAAGAGATATATGGTATGAAAATTTAGTATATTAAATAAATATTAATTTAACGTTTGAATCCCCAACCGGTCCTATGAGACCGCGCTGTTATTGTTTTACTATTGTGTCTCGTTTCGCGGGTATCTGAGTAATTAATAATTTTAATTTTATTGTATTTATTTCTTGGCTTCAGACAACAATATTATTCATTTTGTTAGTAAGCCTACCTACCTTCTAACTAGTGTTAGTACAAAAAAAAAGGTTAAAAAACACAGTGAAGTGGGTATCTGAGACAAGGTGTACAGAGAACATCTACCTGAACATTCACTTCACATCATGCTTTAGAATTGAGGAGTAATATTTACTAAAGCCATTTTGAAAGTGTTACCCTTGGTTCTGCTATACAAAGGGCAACTGAACAAACAGGACTACTCCTAAAAAATAAACTCAAAACCTATGTTTTAGTCAGTAAAAATCTGACTAACTCTCTCTCTCTCTCCTCCCTCTCTCTCTCCTCCCTCTCTCTCTCCTCCCTCTGCTTCGTCTTGCAGCGGAAGAAGCCATTAGATGAATCCCCATCTTAAAACAATGTTGTTCATAAAAATCTATTTAGATTTACTAAAATATTATGTACCTACATGTATTTGTGTTTATGTTTTATTACAAGTCTACATTTTTTTTAGCATTATTTGCCTTATAATGTTCCCACTACTGGGACTTAGGCCTCCTCTCTAGGAGAGGGAATGGGCCGTAATCCACCATGCGGGCCCAGTGCGGGTTGGTGGATGTCACATGTCTTCGAATTTTTGCTTCAGGACATGCCTGTTTCTTCACGACGTTTTCCTTCACCGTTGAGAGCTTAAATTAAGGCCTAAAATTTAAAATAATTATATTCTTTCATTGCAGGTTTTAGACCCTGTCCAACCAGAGCAAGTAGAGAATAGACCTATGGTCCAAGTCTACGGAAGGAAGAAAGCTCTTGGTGCAGCAGCAGCGGTACTGCTGGCTGGTGTAGAGCGTCTCCGAGCCAGCGAGACCATGAGGATGACTCGGAGCATGCCAGACTTCCACATCGATCTGTTGAGGCTGCGGCAGAACTGGAGGTTGAAGAAGGTCTCCAACACCATCGTTGGGGACTTAAGTTACAGGACTGCTGGCTCTAAGTTTAGCCAGACTGGGGTTTTTGAGGTTTGTACTTGTTTCTGCCTAAGGTCTGTTTCATTGGTTTGAGTGGATGGAGAGTCTAGTTGAAAACAATAATGTATTTAGGTATGTTGTTGTCTTGTAAAGATCTTGTACATGGCACCTTTTTCGCCATGTGTAGGCACTGTTCTCAGTGTTGTATGGATCACTGGGGGAGCTTGTTGACTTACACGACGGCTCTACGGCACGACACACCGCCTCCGTGTTTCATCAGTGTTCCCCCCTACACACCCCCCTTACTCACCGCACCGCGGCAAACGGGCCGTGTACAATAGGCCTAAGAGTAGTTTTTAGTCAGTAATAGTCCGACATCCGAGTCTCCGAGCTCCTTATACAAGAGGCCTAACAGTGGCAGTTTGTAACCTCTAGTCTTGAGTATACATAGAGGTGTAGATTCATAGTAGACAGGACAGAATGGAAGAAAAAAACTTGTTGCGCCGACCCCAAATAAAATAAGACAAGGACAGGAAGATGACTGTACCATGTTTTCTGTGACAGGTGACCAAAGCCCCAGAGGAGCAGATAGCTCAGGCAATGAGCGCAGCAGGACCAGTGCCATCAGCTCTGCGCGTCACTGTCCCTCCTGAGTTACAGGGCGTCGCATTCATATCTGTGCTGTGTCAAAAAGGTATGTTATAGCTGCGTTATGTTTGAAGCTTTAAGTATTCATTAATCATCCGAGTTGAGTCACAAAATATCAAATATGGCGTAATATCGAAGTTTTCACGTACAAAACGCCCGTGCGGTCTAACTAGCGGGGCAAGCAGGCAAGTGGTGCCTGGGACGAGCTTGAAGCTATATCATGCGCTTGAGGTGTTTGTGTGTTTTCACGTTGCTGCGTCGACGCGACCCGCGACGTCAGTAAGTTCAAAAGTATGAACTTGTCGCCAAGTGTTGCGAGGCACACCCGCGCAAACGCCTGGCGGCCTATATGAACAATAACTCGCGACCGCGCTCGCGCGTTCTTACGTGAACAAGTACTTTGGTAGTGGGCAGGGCACATTACTCGTAGAACGGATAGTCGATGGTGTCGAAAGGTACTAGAGTGGCGACAGCGCACCGGAAGAGGCAGGGTTCGAAGCCTCACGCGAGATGACCTGTTGAGAGTCACGGGAATGCGATGGATGCGAGACGCACAAGATCGTTTGATTGTTCGTTGTGGCGACACTTGGAGGAGGCCTATGTCCAACAGTGGACGTCTTTCGTCTGAAATTATGATGTTGATGTAGGTTATGAAAGACAAAAAGGTATATTTTTTGTTGTAGTACCTACTAATATATTTGTCAAGTACAGACTCAGTATGGTAGTTTCTTCAAAAGCAATGTCTTTGAGGGAACGCATTCAGAGTGTCATCGTCATCATCATCTCAGCCGAAAGACGTCCACAGCTAGACATAGGCCACCCCCGAGTGTCGCCATAACGACCGATCCCGTGCGTCTCGCATCCATCGGATTCCCGCGACCCTCGCCAGCTCATCGGATTTAGAGTGTAAAGATCTTGAAGACTGGGCACATCATAGTATTGCATGAGTCTCAATAAGCCTACCCCTTTGTCTGTATTGTTCCAGTATGATAAGGCCCAGTTCTTTGAGACACTTGTAGGTTAGATAATAGCGCCCTGCACACGTACAGTTCGAACCGCGCATCTTGGACTGCGTTCCAAACCGCGGTTAGATCTGTACGGTTTGGACTGCGGATCAAACTGTTTTACTGATTACGGTTAAAAATGCATTCACGGTTTGGACTGCGGATGAAACTTACATATCTAGACAAACGTTCCGAACTGTGCGTGTAAATTGATTTTCAAGAGTTTGGACTGCAGTTTGGAATGGCGCGTGGAACGTTATAACTTTTAAAAGTTTTTGTTCCGTGTCTCCGTTACTTTCTTCAATTCTTTGCGAAATGCACCTCTTTTTTATTGTAGGGGAATCATAAGAGGTTTAAAAATTGTATGATCTAAAAATGTGAGTTTTTAGTTCATTTGAAGCTGTTGAAAGATGGTTTTGCTTTATCAAATTATTTCTCCCACTGTGAGTGGAACGAAATTGTCACTCTTTTAAGAAACTCTAATGTGTGTACCGTGTGTACCTTTAGTTCCCTTTTACGTACCAGAACTGTAGTTTTTTTTTCGGGTAGGGGAATCATCTGAATGACTTCTCCCACTCTTGGGCGGAGCGGGAGGGTGTGTCAGGCTCTTACTGACTAAACCCCTACCCAGTGCTCGCTGTCCGCGTCACGTTACTATACTCCTTACTTTTTATCTTCCAGAGACACGGATGTTCATGGAACAAACGAATGAACTCTGTGATAGCTTGGACGCTCCAAACCGCCATTTTTTGTAATTTACGTTTATACGTGATGCGCGCGTAAAACTGTGAGACATGCGTTCGCATCGATGTGCCAGATCGGACTGTTAGACCCGTACATCTACACGTACAGTTCGAAGCGCGGGATGGAACGGCGCGTGGCGTTTCCCGCAGTCCGAACTGTACGTGTGCAGGGCGCTTATGTGTTACCCTTCTTTGTGCTTTATCGAGTAGAGTGGTACCTTTCTTGAAGTAGCTTGAAGCAATTCCATATTTTTTTTTACGATTGATGGGCTCGCGTTTGACCACTATCTTACCTGATGGTAAGCGATGATGTGATCGACGATAGAGCATGCTGGCCTAGAAGTAACCTTATTATTATTATTAGTTCCAATTTTTTTTTTATATGACAAAGTAGTGCTTGACTACAATCCCGCCTGATGGTAAGCAGTGATGCAATCGTCGAGGCCTACTAGTTTATTAAGAGCCTATTCACTCTAGCAGACAATTTCATGCACAAACTGTTTTCAGAACAAGAAGATGTAGTGACAGCTACCCTAAGTTCGGCAGCTATCAACTGCCCCGGGACGCTGCCGGGCGACGGAGCAGAACTCCACTGGCAGCAGAAACTGGAGGCTGCCCAGAATGTGCTGTTCTGTAAGGAGTTGTTCGCAAGATTGGCTGCAGAAGCCGTGCAGCTTGACGCGTCCATACCGCACATGGTTGTAGGCAATCAGATTATGGCTACTGTAAGTATATAATCGGCCAGTGACGCAAGCTCACCTTAACGTTTGAATCCCCAACCGGTCCTATGAGACCGCGCTGTTATTTTTTACTATTGTGTCTCGTTTTGCGGGTGTCTGAGTAACTACGGACGTTTATTGCATAACAAGGCTCACGGTTCTAGTCGGTAAAAGCTCCGCCCAAGAGCGGGAATAGTAGATTCTTACGATTTCCCACCTAAAAAATAAAGCTTACGGTACGATGGCTCGATTCGTGTTCGGTCATTAGCTATGCTTTCGCAAGAATATTTTCTTAATTGAGCTAGCATAATTTTTTGTCGATATAATGATATGATATAAATGTGAATCAATTGATAAAATTTGGTGTGATTGTCAACTTCCTTAGGAGAATTTCTCAATGAAGTATCTCGCTGTTCATTATCATACAGAAAGCAGCTAGCTTGAAAAAATATACAGAATCAGTATTCAAAATCATATAAAACTTTAAAGCTTCACAAAATTATATACTTTTTTATATATTGCTTGATATAATATAGGTACAGAATTTCCACTCTAAACCACATAAACTCAGCCCAAGTCGTCTACCTCACGTAGGTTCCACGCTCGCCTCAATCAGATGTGAGCAAATCGTAGAGGCCCAGCAGGGTCGAAACTTACCCTGGCCATGAGTTGTGTGAAAAATAACCCCGGGGCCCTGGAACGAGGACAAAGGAATAGGAGTGGGTTTTAGTCAGTAAAAGCTTGACACGCCCTCCCGCTCTGCCCAGATCAGGAGAAGTCATTTTGATGATATGTCACCTAAATAAAAACATCTAAGAGTACAATAATTGTAGCTTAATAAAATGTTAAACAAATAATTTTATAAAATGTCGAGTACACATTTTATAAAATTATCCAGCATTATTCAATCTGCATTCAAATTGTATAAAACTAGCTGTCCCCTGCGGTTTCACCCGCATGTTTCGTCGTAGCGTATACAGCCTATAGCATTCCTCGATAAATGGGCTATCTAACACTGAAAGAATTTTTCAAATCGGACCAGTAGTTCCAGAGATTACCCCCTACATACAAACTTACAAATTTTACCTCTTTATAATATTAGTATAGAGTATAGATGACACGACTCGTCAATGCCTTACGCCCGTTTTCAATAAGCTATCTATCATATATCGGAGACAGAAAAACAAATGAAACAACAGAAACATGTCAAATCTTTGTATTGTATCTTTTGTTTTACTGTCTCCAGTATGCCAAAACCGGAGGTAGATAGCTTATTGAAAACGGGCGTTAATTGACTTCGTTGTTTTAGATTCAAACTACAACATTGCATGTCTATTGGTAAAATATGGTTGAACCTACCTGTTATCAATTTATCGACATGTACCGTAAACATGGCTATGTTTGCAAAATAAATGACTTACTTACTTAAAAATATAGGTAAAATATAGGTTGAATAATGTTGGGTATTTTAACATAATGTCTATCTTTTTTTGAGGTAGGAAATCATCAAATGTCGCCTACTGCTCTAGCATAGAGCGAGAGGACGTTTCAAACTTTTACTGATTAAAAGTCATCTGTGTTCTTTCATTTGCCCTTTGCATTCTAAGGCCACGGTAACTTTCAAACGTTACCGCAGGCATCGGTCCTGCTATGCCCCTTCATTCATCTGTCTGCCTTTTCCCAACTATATTGGGGTCGGCTTCCAGTCAAGCCGGATTTAGCTGAATACCAGTGTTTTACGAGGAGCGGCTGCCTACCAGACCTCCACAACCCATTAAGTGGGGTAACACGGTACTTCATGGCAAGACTGGAGTCAGATTTACTGACTATCCGTAACGACTGCCAAAGTTCTCCAAATGACAGCCGGGACCAACGGCTTAACGTGCTTTCCGAGGCACGGAGGAAACTCGTTATGTTAAGATGGTCACCCATCCACAGACCAACCTAGGCAAGCGTTGCTTAACCTTGAAAGATCGACCTGTGCGGCTGTTATTATCTAGCCACGAGCTCCTCAATGCCCCTTCATTATTGAACCTAAATCTAGCTTAATTACTCAGATACCCGCGAAACGAGACACAATAGTAAAACAATAACAGTGCGGTCTCATAGGACCGGTTGGGGATTCAAACGTTAATATCCATAATATCTATACCCATATTATAAGAAACAGTTTTCATTTAGTATGTGGGTCGATTTTTTAATTCTTTCACCAGTATTTTAAAATATTACTTTATCAGAGTGACCACTAATTTGAAATTTGGTACAAATTCTAATCAAAATGAAAAATAACAACTATCATTATTCGTTTTTTGAAACTACCCGTAAATTGCGGTTTTAAAGTTGTTATGAAACATTCTTGCAGACGAAGTCGCTGATAAAGTGCTAGGACATGCATATTATAGTAATCAACAGCTGAGCATTTCAAAATAATACATATTGTATAACACCGTGCAAAGCTAGAGCGAGTCGCTTGCTAAATAATAAATCAAATAGTCTGTAAACATAACTTATAGAAGGCTGAAATAGTTAGTTTTTAATAGAAAATATGTATTTTATTAATCCATAGTTTCCCGATCTTTTATGTACTACCTACTGACTCCTTTACAAGAAAACAAAATTCCAACGCCCCCTCTACTACTTTACTAGTTAATTATACCAATTGTATGTCTGTCTATTAATAAAAAGAAATCTCTTTCTCTGTATTCGTGCTACTCGTGGTTGTGGTTGAGGGTCGTAATTATTATTTATTTTTAACGCCCCATTTGCTTTTAGACCCACTACAGCTCCCACGAAAGCTCCAGTGCCCTCGCAATCTATGTATTAGTCTAAAGATGACTCTTTATTGTAGGTTCTACCAGGCATTCAACTGCTGATTGGACTATGCCACAACAATGGACAAACAAACAACAACGCTAACCCTGAAGGAGTCAAGGTTTGTCACCAAAACACACTTCTTAATACAAGCAACAAGGTCACGAAATGTGCAAACTTTTTCACGATTTTTTTCTTTTATTGTAGCCTGAAAGTGCGACTGGCAAGTCAGACCACGACCATGTTCTAGAACATTCGTTACATCAGCTGCTAAGGGCTGTACATCATGCTAATACTCATCATCCCTTCCCCCACCCGGCTACTGGACCCCTTGGACCTTCAAAACGCCGCTGTTTAGCAGGTAAACTTAAATTTAGAATAAAAATCTATTCCTTAGACCAAAGTAATAATTATGTCTTTCTTTACTTCTTTGCAATTACAGTCAAACGGGGTGAACTGAGATAAAACTTTGATTAGAATTTTTACATTGCCTATATTTTATATTTATTTACTTATCTAATCACCAAATTTTATTACAAATAGGAGTAACCAAGCAGATACCCAAATGCTGGGAAAACCTATTAATTAACTTGAAATCCCCTTCAAATTGTTAGTTCCTATTCACCCTGTTTGTCGGTATTTGGCATTTTTTTTTAATACATAACTGTAGCATCTATTTAGCTTTGTATTCGACCTCCATAGGGCCAAAAATTAAATAAATATAATAACTATACTAGTATATACGTTATCAAAATACTAGTGTTTTGACTGTAATATTCCTTTTTCCTGTTAAATATTGTAAATGGCTTCCTTTTAAAATCCTTGTCTGTTTTAGGCCCAATGGCAGCTGACCGGTATGAATTACTGGATATGAGTAAGGAGCAATCTCTGTTAGAACAAATCATTCAGCAAGCACAACATTTCTTTATGAGGAGGCGAAGCGAATATGTTCTTGATACCATTGCTAAAGAGGTTTGTAGTAGAATTTTCTAGATTAAAAATAATTGATGAATCAGTATGACCGATTATGTTCTAAAAACTTTTCTGGGAAGTCAAGTAAGATGTATTATTCTGGTAGATAGACACCAGCTTACTGGGGCTACGAGATTCTGGAATATTCTGTGTACCCAAAACTTGTAAAACATCTATTTCCCAAAAGACCTATTTCATTTTGCACATCAAGAATCGTTTAGATACAACATAAAAACACCAATTGAAATCTGAATCAAGGGGCTTGATACGGGTTACCAGTTCTTTTTTTAATACACGGACATGTCGTCGGCTAATATTTAAATAGGGTGTTCTGCAAATGGCGTTTCTAATGTATTCTATTCACACTTTTGTCCTTCTATACAGGTCAAAGACCCTCTGATCGTGTCACACTGGAATGCTCTGAACAGCCCCACACAGTCATGTGTGAAAATCAATATTATGGCTTATGGGTAAGACTACAACATTTAATTTATAATTTTATACTAAAAACAAGAAATTACATTCTTCATTTTAAGTTATCCACCACTGGGATCAGGGAAAATCTGAAAATACAAATATGTAGGTAACCAATGAAATTTTTCTGATTTATTTTTCCTGTTTTTTCTTTGTCTTATATACCCACGAACATTTGTTTACTCAGTAGAATGAGGATCATGTTAGGTAGCAATCTAATTTACATTAAATTGAGTAATGTGAGGTTAAATAAATACCTACATAATTATTATTATGATGCAATGTGTTTATCAAACCTATTTACAATAACTACCTACTGGATTGTAACTGATGATGTTATTTTAACACTGGCCCCTATTACAGCGGTCTGTAGTTATACTACAATAGTGTTGATGATAAATTTCACCCCTTCGCTTAGGATTTTGATTCCATTGTGGAGGCAGATCCACAACGGAATCAAATTGGCAACATAGGCTGAGGCCTGAATATTTGTAGGAACTTGTAAAGCATCATGTGTTATTTGGATATATAAGCCATGGTACATAATAATTCATGACAAAGGCCAGTCATGGTGATTAAAGAACTGCCATATTCCATTCTATCACCATTTTTGTCACTGTAGCAAACAATGACAAAAACTTGATAGACTGGATCGCTGACAACCAATAATTAAATTGAACCAACATGAATCTACCTACTAAAAATGGTGTTCTAATCAAACAGGTATGATGCAGTGTGCAGAACATCTTTAGTAGTCCATGTTGGAGAGAAGACTCTCAAGTGTATTTGCAGAGATGGCAAAGTAAGGCATTTGTCTTATGAACTGCAAGAACTAAGGGATCTCATATACTGCCAGGTAATCTATGACCTCTATATGATACTACCACTAATAAAACCTCTACAAACATCATAATAATCTTGTTTTTACATTCAACAAGTCAGAAAAAAAAATGATTCTAAGCTGTAATTTCTTTTTTTGATTATGAGACAAATATAACCAGTACCAATCCACTTTTCTTATCTTTGAATAGAGATATGTACACACTCATGAAAATAAAAGAATAGGAGCGTAATCATGCGGCGCAATAAAATTTGTTGTAAATGTTAGGTTAGGTGTTAATTGGATAAGCAGGCATGTAACCTTTAGAAATTAATGATTGCGAAAATGGTTTATTTCTAATGTTAGTTGTTATTGTGAAATGCTATAACTGATTTAGATTACTCACTTGCTATTAGCCCTAGAGTTCAGTCCAACAAATGATTGATTAGGGAGTCTAAACATAAGTACACTGTTCTGGCAGATATATCAGCATCAGATGACTGCAGTGCAAGCTGTGGGCCGGTGCATGGGCTGGCAGCTGCTGGCTAGTAGCTCGCATCTGGGCTCAGGACCTGTTGAACCGCTGGGGAATGCATCTTCATGTCTTCTTGCATCTCCTAATGGTGGGTGTTTGAAGTTATTTTTTTTTCACTGTTTTTGTGTACCTACTTCCATCTCCTAAGTGTGGATTTTTGCAGTTATTTTTTTACTTTGTTTTTTGTGTACCGACTCCCAAGGTTTACTTTTCTCTTTCTAAGTTTTGAACTTGTTGCATTGATTGATTTTTTATTCTTTTTTTTTTTTTAGGTGACAGGATGCTTGCAATAAGATGTGAGCCATCAGTTGGAATTCAAGTTTTTATAGCTCAATCTCCCAGAAAAGACTTCTTTACCAGTGAACTAGTTCAAGACAAAAAGTGGGAGCATCTCGGAGGAGCCTTCAAAGAAATTAAATTAGAAAAAATGGAAGGCAAAAACTTTTTGAACAAGATGGAGCTCCTCATGGCGTGTCTCAGCAGCCCTTCTTAAATATTTATGTACATTTAGCAATAAGAATAATTTTGTGATGTCATTGACATAATAAAAATCAATATGAATTATATAATCATATATTTTTTTTAAAGAAACTTAGCAATTAGGGTGCTTAGGCAGAATGTTAAGTAATCACTGAAGGATTGTTCTTGCATTAACTTCTCAAAAATCAAATGCCCGTGATCAGTATTCATCCCTGGAACTGTAACAAAAACAGCTTCGTTACAACCTCATCGACATGCTAGAAGTATAGGGTTTTGATGAAAAGAGTTGAACTTACAATGACGATCAATCGATGACTTATCCGTGGAACGAGCAACAGTAACATTTTAGGTTATACACATTTACAATGTTTTGCACAGATTCATACTACATGAATTGCAATACAATACTAACAGTAATGGATATCAGTAAGTGACCAAACAACGGGAGTTGTTTTCACATAAATTTATTGAATCAAACAGATACGAGTTACATACATTTAAATGCTAATTCATTAGACAGAAGTATTTTAGTAAAGTCACACTGAATAAACACGATAGATAAAATCAAAAGCTATTACCTCTAATTCCTTGAGACATCAATGGAACACCTCCTAGTATTAATATCAAACCCCCAGTTTTTACCAGACATTGAATTTAACACTTAGAAGGCTTCAGATTACGATAACACTAACACCTAACATAAAAACTAAATACTAAATTAATATCGAGACAATGGCGACCTAGATCTGAAGTTGCCGCCGCCGGAGCCGTACTCATCGCGTTGGTTGTTGCGATTGTAGGGCCTGCCGCCGCCGTACGAGTTGCCGAAGGATCTGTTGCCGCCTCCGGGTGGGCCGCCGAAGCCGCGGCCTCTGAAGTTGCCGCTGCCGCCGCGTCCTCCTCTGAAGCCGCCACCCCTGCGGGGCCCATCTCGCTTCCTAGAGATCTCTACTTTTAGGGTCGCGCCTAACATCTCGAATCCATTCATCGCGCTACACGCATCCTCAGCCTCCTGCAAGTTCTCAAATTCTATGAAGGCAAAACCCGGAGGGTTGAGCGCCACCCAAACGGAGTTTAGTTTTCCGTATTTATCGAATTCTCTTTCGAGGTCTTCCTTCTTGATGCCTTCCACTAATCCGCCGACATACACGCGAGTACCACCAGAACTCATGATTGTGTTGAAATCTATAAATAAAGAAATTTCAATTCAATCACATGTAAATAGATCACAAACGTAAAAGGGAAATGATTTATCATATAAGTGATTAGGACGCGATCGTACTTCGCACGGAAATAAATATATAAATACAATGAAGAAAACAAAATGTCGACACTGCACAAGCATTGCCACGCCACGCCAACAATTACAATATAACGTACAATACATGATTATTATTGAAAACTTACGTGTAACGTTGATTTAAAAATGATAAGGAATTAAAATAGACCTAAAATTACCTAATTTATAACTTTTTTCCAACTATTTTAAATATAAATTATGAAGACATAAAAGAGTCGACGAAATTTATGAGTGAATGAACGATCGTTAGCGAAACTCAACGGAATATAAGAACGAACTATTCCCACGGTAGCATAGTAGTCAGTGTTGCAACTTAATAATTCAAACTATAAAAATATAGTGCACGAATATTAAATAAAAGTAAATTATTAGTAGTAAATAAAATAAAGATTATCGTGTATATTTTTATTTTTTTAAATTAGGAAGTATTTGTGAGATTACCGTAAAATGTTTACCTTCAGCGAGGAAAGAACGAACGAATGAACTACTGGTAACGGCGTCTCTAAGCACAGAGTCTCAATAGCGCGTATTTGTGACGTCATTCGGGTTCTTTGCGAACTCTACTGCGCAGTGGTGGGGAGGAGGCTTTTGATAGAATGAGTGAGGTGAGTGAGGCTGATATGCGAGGAGGGAAGGGAGGAGGAATCAACACGAAACCGGCCAAACGACTTCGTTCAACGGTCGCGCTGTAGCGCGCATTTTTGCTTGTTTTATTTTTACTAGCCCCACCTTTGTTTCGTTATGAATTGTTTTGATTCTAATTTTCAAAATGATGTGTAGGTTTATTTAAAACTTTGATGTTTATTTACGAAAATGTGTTCTGTCGTATTATGTCGAGTTACCTGTGCGATGTTTGGATAGGTGTTGAAATAGGTTGCAGCAGGTGAGGAACGGTAGTAAAAGTGAAATGAATATTTTTGTGTTCAGTTAGTGAAAAATGGAGTGCTGTAAAGATATGGGTGTGCAGAAGAGACACAGTCAGTTCAGCGACACGAAGTATAAGTGGAGGACAGTGTTAGTGTTCGTCATAACGGTTCTGTGTTGCTTTTGTGGGTGTAAAGGACAAGAGTCGCTAGGAACGGCGGACCCTTATCTTCTAAACAAGTCGCTAGGTCTGACGGAGTTGCCGGGCGGTGTGCTGACCGGCGGCCGCACGGTGTGGAGGCCTGATGGTAGCCCCTATATGCTGCGGGATGACCTGCTCATCGAAAGGGATGCGGAGCTGGTGGTGGAACCAGGAGTCGAGGTGCGATTCGCGCCGATGATCGGCATCACGGTGCGCGGGAAGCTCGTCGCTGTGGTAAGTTACTCTTAGTTAAAAAACCCAAATAAAAGCTGACCTTTCCAAAAATTACAATGTAGTCAGGTAAATCCAAGCTCTCCTGTAATCAGAACACTTCGGTAGCTATTATGGTTCTTAGTAACTGGTTGTAGCACTCGACGCCTTGCGTGCTAAGCAATTACAAAGCCTTGTTAGTTTGTTGCCGTTATGCAGGTTTTCATAGAAATTCTAAGCCTAGAAGTATTTTTAGATTTTAAGTATGATTTTCTGTTTTGATGTAAATTTTAGTTCGAGTTGGATTCCGATTAGAGTAACCATATATTTCATGTAGTCGTAATGTATAGTTCATTTCATTATAGTCCAATTAGGCTTCAACAATCTATTTAATCGTACAGGTCACATCCATTCCCCGTTTTTTCATTGTTCCATTCATTCATGAAAAAAGAATGAACATCATCAACATTGACTCCCAACTCTTTCATAAAAAAAAAATTGAGTCGGCTCACATTACCAACTCTATAACTTCTACCCCTTTAAAAAAAGAACCCGTTTCCCGCGCCTCAAGCTCAATTGGGTCCAACATTTTTGGTTTTAATTTAGTTATATTATAACACAAGAACTGATCACGCTATCCGTTGATAAACAAGCAGTTGATAAGTTTGTGATAACGGCACGTACCTGTGTGCCCTGATAAGGGCTACGTATCGAACCCATTCAACTGATATTGATTTACTCACCTGTTTGTGTGCCGAACAAATATTTGATGCATTATAACATTGCGAAATCATAATGCTCTATCATCAAGCTCTTGAACTCAATCTTTTAGCAAATATGTAACTAGTAAGTTTTCGGAATACCAAAGTGGTGTATCAGGCCGGTAATTGGTCAGAAAGGGTCTAGAAATTCCCAGAAGTTTCGCCATCTTTCGTCATAGGAGCTCTGTTCACTGCGATGCGCTTGCAATGTGAACTTTAATGATCTTCGTAGCATTCCTGCCTTTACTTTAAAAGGGCAAGCTGCATAAAGTGTAAGAATAAACTGGTATTCCGAAAGATACATACTGGTCTAGTCCAAAACCTGTTGATTATTACTCATTACTATTGCGTGCATGTTCCGAACATGAAGGGAGAAATGGAGAATACTTCGACGAACGCCTTCGGTTTTTGCACTTTCGCAAACACGCCTACAGTTCCGTAGTAAACATAGTGGACCCTTGCACTTTTCACAGTTATTTAATGGCTACAATGACTGAAGAAAAGATTCAATGATCACAGAAGGGTTGCAATTTGAAAACATTCCAATGTAACATACCTTTCTGTGTCCTGTCCACATATACTTAAAGCTAACTAACTACGAATCTTCTATCCAAAGCAGGAATGAATCATGCAACAAATGATGATGAGGAACACGTGTTAATGAAGGCAGCTGACGCTATAAAGACGCCGGCCGTACCTGACCCGTACCGACCCTGGGATTGGGGCGACATCCTTTCGCTAATTCAATCAGCTAGGACAAATCACTTCTCTGACCCCTCTGCAAGTTTTACGATAGACAACTTCCTTTACGTAATCCGGAGCGACGATTTGTTCCGGAGATTTTTTTTTAAGTTTTGGGACAGGATTTATGTGATCCTCTTTGGTATTATAATCATGGCAGCTTTGATTCATTGAAAGAAAAAGTTAAGGAATGATTCTGGCCAGTAACAAAAATGAGAAAAAGAAGGAAATATTTGTAGTGCTTGAAATAGAAAGGCTATGAAAGAAATTAAATTATAAATGTTTCGTTGAAAGTTCCTTCAATCGGTGAAGGCGGCGGCACTTTAAAAGACGTCAGTCAGGATACGATTAAAAATTTTGCTACAAGTCAACCGAATGTTAGTATGCATGAAAAAGACAAGCAAGTGTGAAAAATTAACGCAATCAAACCAGATTAGACATGAAATTCTAATTGGAAAACGGACGTGTTTCCTCTTAAACTTTTATCTTTATGATGCATTTACAATTTCCTGCGCAATTCTAGTCTTCACTTAACATTTGATTTCATACAACGTTACATTACCCTTACCGTACATTACGGAATGGAAGATTAAATTACGCATGTCTGATTCTCTAGAATGGAATCCGGGCTTCCACGGTAGATGCAATTTGATAGGAGAAAAGTATCCCACGATAGTTCATTGTGTTTATAAGTCAGGTATATAAGAACGTCGTGTATAATGAAATAAACAATCAGTACCTTCATTTTACCTTTAAGCTAGGTAATGAGATAAGGCCATCTTAATCTAATACACCGCATTACGATGGCAAGCAATTAGACTAATTGCAGGCACTTAACTGTAAATTGTTCATTGTTTCCAAAGTTAAGGGCTTACCGTACCAGTGTACATTAAGCCCTTACAAAGCTATGCAATTCAACGTAGTATATTCTGTAGCTACTTAATAGTCCTTGTCCTAAATCGAGTTCGTGTTGTGAATGAGAAAATTTATGGAAATTATCACATAGATTGTGACTGGCATAGACCTGTCTATAGGTGCCTAGTCGAATGTTCTGTTCCATCATTTTTGAATCGGATGTCTACAGATTTGTTCCAAAGAGATCGCGAATTTGTTTCGGTTATACACCATGGCTGATAGCCATAAGTTCGAATTATAATGACTGGTTACTTGCAGTAAACGCGATGACCACTTTCACTTCTTCAGGTAATTTTGGCCAGAGTTAATATTTTGCAATGCAGAAACCAAAATCTGAGACAGGTTTTTAAAAGATGACGCTTAGCACATTACCAAGAACAAGCTAGCGATCACCGTGAAAATCCATTGTGTTATAGTAACACTCTTACCTTCTAAAACCGTTTCCTTATCTTACCAAAAACTGGCGTTTAGGACTGTTCGTATCAAAATTGTGTCAAGATCTGTAAACAAGATAAACGTAGTATTAATGGTATGGTACTCCCGCGTTGTTACGTCTCTATGTCTATAGTACAGGTATAGTTTAAAAATTTTTTTTTCTATCGTAATCGCTTTCTAAACGCCAGTAAAGGTGCAAGTTGCACCTTGCGTCTGCTAATGACCTCTTATCGGTCAGTTTAATCCGTCAGTTCAGAACTACAGTTACTAGAAGACATTCAACGGTCGCGGCTGAGTAGCCAACATAACCTATTTGTTCCAATACCGTAGTACAACCTTGAAGGTATGTAGTCGGCGCCTTCTCTGAATCATAGGGAATTAGATTTGCATTTAATGGCGCTAGCCTTTACTCGTTATGCACTAGGGTCCTTTGTTCTGTTCTGGCGCTAAGAATGTCATTAGGATGAAGATGATCATATTTAAAGTGTTTAAAGATGCTGTATTATTATAGCTTGGTACTGTTATTTGAAACAGTTCTTGTTTTGTAAACAAAACTTGGATCGCAACTACATACGGCAGGCCAAATAAAAATCCTTTATTGGTTTAGTTTAAAGTTATCTTTTGCCACCCATCGTTTGTTTTCCATGTCAAGTGCCTATGAGTTTTCTTATCACGTGTCCTGAGTTCATGTGTGATTCATTCTCGATTGCTATTCCCTTATGATTCACTTAGCTAACTGTTAAGTAGCTTTTATTTATCAAAATGACGCGTGTCGGTCATGTTTTCTCAGAAATATTGATAGATTGTTTTCTGAAATTTCACCCTGCACCGCAGAAAATTAGATTCATCATTCGGCAGATGGATACCAAAATTTTATGATCGTAAATTTTTCTTGTCTTGGTTCCCACATATAAAAAAATTGACCTTTTGACAGTAATCACTTTGTTCGTTTATTACTAAAATATATGTCAGTCTCATCAAAATTTAATAATGAATCAATACTTTATTGAATACACAATAAAGCATTTGTCCCGTTATTTCTTGGTCCTTGTAGACTTTTGATAACCTCGAAGATTGCAGTCACTACAAGCAAATCAATACAAGACTTCTACTTATTACATTGATATTTCTGCTGCACAGTGCACTTACGAGTAACTTTGCGATGAATCAGGTAAAACTCTTCCTTGACACGAATTAAAAACTTGCTTGAACTGAACATGGTGTGACAAGGTCATCAATTAATGTTCAGAACTAATTTTTATGGATAATAATGTATGCTAATGTTTTCTCTGAATCATTTGGCCGATACTTTTTAATAGTTGTCGTCATCGATTGTATACATATGAGTCACATCCTGTTATCTTGTAGGTGGCAGTTCAAATACCGTTAATTATTATACCTGCTTCTAGAGGACTGCACAATCAATAATCTACTATCATAATTTCGCATAGTTCCATAGATTATCGAGTGGATCGATCAATCAATCAATATGATGAACTCTAATGACTGAAAACTTTTTCTTTTGCTAATGGGGTCCTTTCTCATAATGATAATTGGCTCTTATTGTTTCTAAATCGCTTTCAGGAAGTACAAAATTTATTAAAATTATTCCCGCAAAGAATTTCAGTGAAAGTTTGGTTCTTACAAAAAAATCTTAACGAATTGCGCTCTCTTTCATAATACATATCTGCTTGTAGGTAAATGACCTAGATGAGTCACTGTCATGTTTGTTTTAGACATTTCCTATCACCTCGTAAATTAAACTTGAAAACCTAGTATCACCCTACTTCCGTTATGGTATTGTTCATAACTCTTATCAACTACCTACCGTTCAAGTACATTGCATTCTTTGATAATGATGACATGTTATATTATATCCTTCCTTTCTGCGAAGTTGACTATCTCAATTCATTTTATCTGTGGGAGACAAGCGAGATTTGTAATGATTCTATTTTTGCTTTTCTCTTAGCAAAATTCAATTTTTGATGAGATCATTTACTGAATATATCTCCAAAGCCAATAGGATATAGATAAAGCGTTTTAAAAAAACTTTTCATTTGGAACTAACTTACCTACAACAGCACCCAAATCTACCGTGTCCAAAAAATTACTGGGAAATAACGCAGTAAATCGAACGCGAAGCAGTCTTTTGTTTGGGGTATGCAACAATTTCTCCCAATCATCTTGTTTTGGATATTTTCGAGGTCACGTTCAGCTACAACAAGTAACAGTACTGAGCAGGGCATTGATTTTGCAGCTAACTGGGTTGCGGTCGGGACTGGTATGGTTTATTACGCAATTTGAGGCAGTCATACTTGAGTAGCCATAGTGTCTTGAGAGTCATACATTATAGTTCATAGATAGCAGGATGTAAGTTTATCTTATATAGGTCAACAAGAAATAAAAAATATGTGCTTATAAGTTTAAGAAGCAAATGAAATAGAAGATACAGAATACGCAAGCAGGAGAGACATACATAAAGTAGCGGAAATGTTTCATTTCCAAAAATATTGAGCTGAGAACTATTACAAAATCAGAAAAGATACCCAAAACAGTTATGAAATCGGAAGAACATGTAACAACAAAGCCCCAAGAAATGAATCGTGTGAAGAAGATCAAAGACGTTTTAACGTTGCAATTAAACGGTATCCTATGAAGATAAGCCTTCGCTTTATGTGTAAGACCTTGTGAACCAATGAATCCTTGCAAATTCCGGCTGTAATTACTAAGACGTTCGCCCACTTTGGTAAGATGCCTATCAAGTCGGTTCTACACGGCTCATCCAATTTCGTACATGTTATTTAATTCTTTAGTTAATTGGCTTTGTTATAGACGCATATTTTCTGGTCTTTGCTAAAAAAACAAACGTTTCCCACAGTATTAACAGTAGTTAGCATCTAATTCTGGCAACGTTATTGCCACATGTTTCTTAACGCGTTTTTGGTTGGATTTTGCCTTTGAAGAAAAAAATACAAACAAGAATCTCTTTCTATTTAGCCTTTTAACAAACGTGTTGGGATCGGCTTCCAGTCTAACCAGATAATGGTATCGTTTATTGATCTACTTAGAGCAACTGCCTATCCGACCTCCACAACCCAGTAGCTGCTTCTTACTACCGTAGCGACTGTTAAAGGTCTTCAAATGACAGCCGGCACCATCCATTATAATAGATAGTCATACATCCATAGACTGACTTCGCCAAGCATTGCTTAAGCTTGAACTTCAACCCGTGTTTCTGTTATTACAAAATTCGCTCAGAAAATTTTAAACCAACAATGCAAGCAATAACATTAATCTCAAATATTCTGAACGGGTTTCCTTATAATAAAACCATACAACCACCCAACAACTCAAGATTTACGATAAGAATCGCAGCATGCACTATAATAGAGATCGCTGTTTTCGTCCGAGTTATTCAAGTTGCTCTAAATACTGCGATGGTATAACAAACGGCCTGGAAACCTTTAGTAGGTGTGAGTTCAATGTCTCGCGATATCACAGCGATCTCGTTACGGAGCCTGCAGTTACGTCTCGCTTCACGGTTTGTACCATGGTGTTAGTGTCTAGCCGTGATTTCCTATGTGTTTAAGTGACAACTTACTCCATGATTGTACAAAGTACGTCTGTGTGTGTGGTATCCACTGTCCTGTTAGTGGAGTTACGCTTTGGAACAGTGGGCAGGTCGAGGACTTAAATGCAATCAAGCTCCCATCCAATCTAAATACAGGAGTAGTAGTAGTAGTCTCTTCAATACTTATTGAAAAGATACTGCAGTTAGATTGGTTGGAAGCACAAAATAAGGATTTCTTTATGAAGGGAAAGACTCAAGCCCCTAAGGTTTAAGTTTTTAACTTTTACGTGGGAAAACATCAAGTGTCTTCTGGTTTCCTGCTTTGTACGGAGCAAGAGATCCAAACCAAAGATACCCAGAATCAATGAAACTGTATTTATCTGTGCAAAAAATACTGCTTGTATAGATACTTTCATTTCAGTCCACCCTGTCAATCTTTTTTCGATAGTTGATTTAAAAGTTTAACGAACACACCATTCCGTTCGAAGTTACAATTTCAAGAGAATTAAAAATGTCAAAACTGACGAGCTTGTAATTGTAAAAGATATTTGCTCTAATACGATTTTTTTCACTTTATGCAACGAATCAGTTTCGCACGATCTGAAAGTTTAGTCTAAAAACTCATTCAGTTGTGAAATGTTTTAGCGTTCAATCGGCCTATTATTAGTTACTGTTTCTTTTCTCTGAATATTTTAAAGACCAATATTTTCATATCCGTTAAGCGACCTGTGCTTACGTCATTAATTTCAAAGGACACGAACGGGCATTTAAATCCAGTGAATGCCCGTGCAGGCCATTCTTGCGCAAGATGCACGTATGGCGCAGAGTGCATTCATACGCACGCCCTGTGTGTGTAATGTAGTAGTACAAAGGTAGGTAGACACTTATATGCCTGTACATTTCTGTATGACTCAAAAGAAAATCGAATATTCACATAATACATATATTATAGAAACGTCGCGAAACGAATGAATGAATATGTTGAGGATTTGTGTAGGTAATGCATCTATTTACAAACACCACCTTTTAATTTGTAAACAAAACGTGACAGAATATGATTTTCTGTCTACCTATAATTTTCAAAGGCAAGTATTTACTTGAAGCTGTAATAAATATGGTAATAAGATCCACTATTTAAAAATGAATCATTGCTAGACGTTTTTTTCTTGGCCCATTCATGTTTCCGTAATTTCTTAATTATGGAAATAACGAATTAATATTTATAATTTGCTACGGGTTACACAATTTCCTGTAGTTTACACTTTACACCGGTTTACTTCGCTCGAGGTTATATCGACGATGCTGGTCCGACTCAGTGGTTTGCGTAAATGCCTCCATTCATTCACGATCTTGGTTCATGCTGCGGTGGGTTTTATTAAAAAAATCTGTTAACGGCTTTATGAGCTGGCACGTATCGGTAGTTAAGTTGGAAATTATGTCAATTTAAAAGAACATTATTTTTATATCCGTATCTTTGAAATTTGACGCCATAAATGCAGATCATACGCTAACGTTATTGAGTTTGGCATTGTGTGCCATTACAAATCTTATTCGTTGGGTAGATACTAGGTATCTACTACTTAATTAGTAACATAACAGCGATATGTCTTTGCTATCACTAATCTTGTCATTATGCAATTCATATCTTTGACAAAAACAATGCCTATGCTTTTTGGTTTGTTGTTTGTACCTACTTGCCCAATTTAAATGGGACACAGACATTTCTGCCGCATTCCTAGACAAGCTTTGAGCCCATAAAATACAGGCTCGTATTGCACGGGGCCGGGCCGCGAAGATGTTGGGACGACATGGATATTGGATATCTTCCTAAAGAATTGGAAAGGAGAAGCGAAAATAGTCGTTGGAAGAAATGAAGGGACATATTTGCCTAATAGTGAAATATTACGGGCTAGTAATAATAATTATGGTTCTACTCCTGACTCTACATATAGAATCCATTAGTTGAACATGCATGCATCTAATAAAAAACTTCGTGACCCGAATAACTTCTACGCACTCGAATTCAAAGGAGAGTGAAGAAATAACACAAATGCCTTGGGCTTTGAATAGCGGATGGCATGTGCATGTATAAATCTCTAGGGATAAACATTCAGGACAAAGGCTATTGTGTAACCTCAGGTGGACACAATAAGAGCTGTCGACAGTGTTTTTAATCGCATAACAGAGGTGACAAGTGACGTTAAGAATTTCTGAAACGGTAACAAACCACAAGTGCAATTTATCAAAGCCGCTCCCACCGGAACGAAAATGATTAAGCGTCTACAAATAATTTATCGCCACTATTGATATGAAACTGATTAAAAACCACTATAGAAACAAAATTGGCACATGGACATGGTAGATGTAGTACTTGAAAGCAACTACTATTGACTTCAATTCAAAACTGACTATTCAGAAGTCTGTTTGATAGGCGTTTTTTGTTGAAAGTCTAAACAAGACGGTCTTTTATTTATTTTTTTAAACTTCATTTAGGTGTTATTTAGGCGGACTTCATGTAACAAGCTTTTAATTAATTAAAACTAACTAAAAGCTATCAAAAATTGGCGTTGAAAAATTGGCGTTGAAAAATTCCCCATCGTTGTTGACTGGATAACATTCCCAAAGGACTGGGAGCATTGGCACACCAGCCACACCCATTCCTCATACAGTGTCCCATGCAGCTTATTCTTTGTTCAGGGTAAAAGCCAACCCTTGGGTCACACGAAGTGTCAACAATGCGATTGGATTGTTCTTTATATAATTTGTGAGCACTCGGACCCCACGATTTGAGAGTTACAACCCCAACCGACTCGAAAATGTAACATCCAAACAGGTTGTCTGCTGAAGTTAGGTAGAAAAATACGGGTAACAAGATAGTACGCGTTTTAGTGTCGTTTAACATTTGGCACGGGAGATACCATCGTCCCGCTCTGTTTACGATTGTGAAAAGCGTGACAAATGGACTCGCTTTACACTGATCTGTGGAAAATGCTCGTGACGGGTAAAAGCCACTGTTATGCTGACATTTCCTTTAGATTCTTATCTTTTTTCTGCAATTTCTTTCGTCAACCATAAGTCAAAGTACTAAATAAAACAACGATTGTGATGTCTTCGAAATAAGACTGTGATGATGAAATAACGAGCACTCGAGAATCGAAAAGAACAGTTACCTAAACGAGCAGTCTGTAAAGTTCTGTCTAAGTAAATTGCGTCGAAGTGCTTGTTAGGTGAACAACCTGGAAACATTTGCAGTGAAGCACGATCATTTAACAAGTCAGGATCGTGATGTCGTGATCCATTATACAAGAGGCTTCTATAATGCTCACCTGAGGAAGGTTTGTGTTTCTATTGATAGTGTTGTACATTGGTAATTACCTCATCGGTTATGGATTGGGCATTGTCCTATTTTTGTTTATAGGAATCTTGTCTGAAAGAAGCATTTCAAATTTAATATTGGTATGATTATGAGGAAGATTGGGCCTGGCGAAAACATCTTGATCTCTTTTCGCCACACGTAACTAATTGAAACAGATATCAAGCAAAAATGCAGTGACATCACATTTCAGTTTGTGCATTCTTATGCTGATACTTGGCAGATTCCCGTATGTTTTTTTTTTCTATATTCAATTTTGGATGGTTACTGTTCCAAAACAAAGAATAAAAATCATTGAAACAATGCCCAAGTGCAGAACTTAATTCTTAATACTGCGTCCAAAAGATGCTTAATTAAACTTGATCTTATCTATGTTATAATTACTCTGAAAACGTTAAAGTAAATTCAGGCAGAACCTGATATGGGAAGTAGTTTTGAGAGATACCTAATGTTTGATTGTTTGCCGTATATGGCGGGGGTCATTGAATAGCTTATGGAGGCAGAACACTAAATATTATGCGTCTCGCTGGTGTTGCTGTGTAGTAAACTCATCAATCCTTTTGCCAAAAGTGATGTTGTCGGTAGGTAGAGGGACCTTGCCAGGTCTGAGTGGTCCTACTACGCAAAGGGCAACAATAAGAAATAATAACATGGGTGGGTTTAGAAGTTTTGATGATTTCTCACCCAAAACATTAAACAAAAATATGTAGATGGACCCGGACACTATACAAAAATCTAGCTATTTAATCCATAGTGTAGTAACGTTCAATCTAACCAAGTCCCCTCTTACCTGTACCCACTTACTTCATCAATCGAACGAGTTATGTCAGCAAACAAGTCCAGTAAACTAGACATGTCTTGTTTTTCGAGGCCAACCGTCGGACATTGGTCACATGGGTTGGTCTAGATTTATCTTTGCCCAATAAAACCCGTCCTGTCTCACAAAAATGAAAACAGGCCACAGTTTAGAATCAGCTTCCTGGAAATGGTAACACTGGTCATTGTTTCCAGTGATAATGCTTGCGAAATGATTCGCATAGCATTGCAGACAATGTTTATTACAATTTGTCAGTTTGCCGTTTTGGAGAACAATGAACTTTTGACTGAGGTCGTACGTAACTGTGTTGATGAATCCATTGCAATCAAAATGAAAATGTTTTTACATAGGCTTGCAAATCCGCACTAGGCTCGCTTGGCAGATTAGGGCCCATTTCCTCTTCTAGAGATGGGGCCTGAGTCCCAGCAGCTGCTTATGCTATGCTATAGGCCTACATGGGCACTTATAAAACGGTTCTTCTTCTCATCTTCGATTGCTCCGGATTATGAGGTCCTAATCCGGAGCAATCAAACCCTCTTTTCCTATTCTAGGTGGCAAATCATCAAATAATTTGTCCTGTCATGGGTGGACTTGTTTTTCTCCAGTAGCCCTTTACGTTTGCGGAATTACTTAACTATTTTCTCCAAAATGCCAGCTAGTTAAAATGCTTTTTATAAAAAACGTACAAGCGTCTGATGAGAAGAGGCTTTGGATCACTTCTAAAGATATCAAAAAAACATACTTATAAACAATTATGGTTTTCAAGTTACCATGATTTAGTTTGGTTCATGTTCAGTACACAACTAGTACGACCGCTCATTCTACATTTAATTCATTGTTTTATAGTTTCCTGCAGTTGATTCTAAAAAATATATATTCAGTCCCACATATTCTGATATACATCGGCCTTTATATTTATAAAGCCTTTAGTACTAGCTTCCACACCATGCAACAGTATTTTTACAGTTACAAAGTTGGCATCATCCATCATGTCTTTATATTCCTTAGCTTACTGTAATTTGCAAATCCAGGCACATTATGCTACGCCTCAAAGAAATATCAAAAAACCGTAGTGAGCCCCTACGGTTACGGCAGGGTCGAAGCTACTGGGGCCATGGGTTGGCTTCTGAAAGGAAAACCTGGGATTCTGGAACGAAGGCAAAGAAGGAACAAATTGTTGGGTTTTAGTCAGTAAAGTCTATTACGCCCTCCGGTTTTATCCAATAGCCGGAGAAGTCATTCTGATAATTGCCTACCATAAAAAAACATTATATTGCAAATCCAGGCAATAATGCTACAGCCTTCGAGAAACCAATTTCCCTATGTTTGTTTTGATTAAGCACTTACCTCTATTAATAGTAGGGTACGTTTTTCAAGCAGCCAGCGTGACCGATCCATGGGAATCCAGACAGCCATAAATAGCAGTTGTATAAATTACTTCGCGTATAACGAGCACGATCCATGGTCTCGGAGAAATCGGCGGAAGCACGGACCGCTAGTCCAGGCACTGGAGAATTTCTCCTTTAATCAGCGACATAGTGATCGAGCCCTAGGAGTGAATTAGTGTACAAGAAGCGCTAATTAATGTTTTTTGTCGTTGGAAGATGTACTAAATTCTTTGAAGACTTAGTTTGTAATTAGTGACTTGTTGTTGTTTCTGCTTTGCTTTGAAATTACTTTTTCAACTTACCTTTTGCAAGCTCTGGCAAGTCATCAAATGACATTTCCCGCTCCAATTGGGGCGAAAGGGAGTGTTAGACTTTTACTAACCCTTGTTTTTCTTCAGTTGTCCTTTGTTGTAGGGCCACTGTATCTAACTCTGTCCAAAAATTTCTCAGCGCTAAGATCGATAGATACATAGTTACGCTTTTTCTGTGATTTGGGATTTTTTTTTGAGTATGTGGTACACATAATAATCGATTAATAATTTATTTATTTATTTAATCCTCATGTAACACAAAAGTACAAATAAGCATTGTCTACCGGCCAACCAATGGTGGTGAAGAGACAATATGGTAGGTACCAATAGAAAATAATAACATCTTGTTGCGACATCTTTCTTTTGTTTTACCATTAAAATACAATTTTGGTTGAACAGTTGCCCCACCTGTCTCAAACCCTCATTTGTGATTCCAACGGCGGTCTCCACAGGAAGTTGCTGCCGTAAGGCTTGGAATTTGCTTTCAATGTACAATAATAACTATGCATAATTCGTAAAAAGACTGCAGTTATATCAACCTTTGTGCATTTGCAGTTTTAATGTCAGTAACTATTGAACTCTTCATCTAAATGTTAACACGTTCTGACCTATTGGGTAATTGTAAGGCAGTCTAGACGTCATATTGTTATAACCATGCAAGACATTCTAATGTCGTCCATATACGTAAGATGATGATAGTGTCAAAAATATGCTTGCTTAAAGTTTTCTTGTAAGCAGTCTTCTTCTTCTTCCTGCCCTTGTCCCATATTACATGCGGTCGTCGGAACAAATTTTTTTCTTCCATTCTGTCCTATCAAGCGTCTCGCTATCACTCTCTTTTCTTTCATTTCCTTACACAATCCATTCATCTTTCCTTTGATCTCTCTATCAATCAATGCCTAACTTTCGTTGCTTAAAATTATTTACTGTCTGTTTTAAGCACAGAAGACAGCAACAGAAGAACAGTACTGCACCCACTAACTAGACTAAATAAGGAACTGTTTAACCCCGTAAAGTAGATACCCAATCTAATCTGTTTATCAATAAATTTATTAACAAAATCTTTAAAAATAATAGTAAAAATTATAGTTACTATAATTTTCTAATCTAATCATCATAATAGACTAGCGAACCATCAATCATTGTCTGTCTTCCAATAATAAATGCTAGTCAACTCATGTTGTGTCATTATCTAATAGAAATGCTGACGTAACGCCTTCTCGCATTACTTTTCTGACTTTGACCTCCATAGACTGTTAGTAAATTGTGATCTTGAACTTGATTGAAAATCATTTGTATCTCCTTCCCTGTTACAAATTTATTTGCGCCATGATGGCTGATTGCTCATACGCTTTTTGAAGAGCTATTCAAACGCCTTGTTAAATTGGCACTTCGCGTGACCTGGCTGTCTTTTACCTCGGTCAGAGATAAAGCATTGCCAATATCGCTATACAGCGTGGTAATACCTCCAGTCTTTTGGACACACTTTCAGTCGACACTCGACAGCGATGTGGAAGAAATTTTTAATGCCATATTTTAGGAAGTTTTTAGTGTTTATGTAATTTTGATTAGTTAAGTATTTTTATTTCTGGAAGCCGACCCGACCCTAATATAGTTGGGAAAAAGGCTAGGAAGATGAAGTGTTTTTATTTCTCATGTTTTAAAATAAAAAGTTCGATTAAGCTGTAAAAATATGGCTGATCGGCTCGGAATTTTTCAATAATTCTCTCCATACCCAGTCAATGATATATAATATTTCACTTCGACCTTGGTATCGCGAACGGGTGGTCTCGCCTTTCAAAATGGTCGGACACGCTTCCAAACTCACCACCTACACCGGCTGATATCATTTGACAATGCCAATCTTGCACAATACATACGGTATTTAAAAATTAAAACTTGGCACTTAGATTTTGCACCCACTACCGAATAAAATATTAAAGTATAAACTCTATATCTTCGCTGTTACCTTCTGTTATTTGGCAGTTCGGATTAGAACCTGTATAATTATAATGCTTCTTAATCCTGTCCTTATTACCTGAGGTCGGCGCAACATGTTTTTTCTTCCATTCTGTCCTGTTCATACTATCACTAACTCCCTTTTCTTTCATATCAGTCGTCACACAATCCTTCCATCTTTTCCTTTGCCTCCCTTTTCCTCTCCATCATGTAGGTTTATCTTCTATACTAATAAATCAAAGACTGGACTTCTCTAATATGCATCTATAATACTCCTTACTACAGCTGCGGGAGATCCCAATAAAAATGTAAAGAAAAGAAACGATAAAGCAGCCTGTATAAGTGTATACTTACCGTGCTTTAATGCTGACTCACAGTTCAAACCGGTGTCCTTGCCTCGTCCTTTAGTTTCTTTACCGGTATTTGATCTTATGTGGGGGTTTTTTATCACTCGGAGTCGAGGCAAATAGTTAGCCGGCCGTAACGATTTAACGGACGTCTGCGACCTGCCTTAAAATATTCAGAGTGACGTGTACTGAATCATAAAAAGCCTTTTGGGACTGTATCGGTTTTCTGTGCTCACGCGATGCAGTAGTTTAGTTAATTTCTTTCAAGACCATACCAAAAAAGTAGTACACGTGCTACATACAGTCTTGTTTTTTTATACTTGTTGACTGTTGTTGGTGACTTGTTTAAAAAGGTTGCTGAAACATTTCTTAGCCGAGGCAACATACTGACACAAATGATGTTGTGAAATGGATACTTAGCTTCAGGCAGTCTATTGCAAAACACCTAGACAAACGCCTACGTGTTACTCCAACGTCAACGTCTAGACTATTCACAAGGTGCTTTAGCATAAATATCTGCTCATACATCGGACAGGAAAATAACACTCAAAAACTTTCTATTGACTAGCTCACTTATTGAACTGTAAATAAGTCAAACTTGCTAGATTTTGCGGATATGAGTTTTTGTAAACCGACATTTATATGTCAATAATTGCCATACTATTGTCGGTCGTTCCCCTAATCGGAATTACATCATGGAGATTCCAATTTAGCGACGGTTAGGTAACAGTTGGGCAGTAGATCGTGACTGTATGAATGGGGTGGTGTGAAAAGGCAGGAAGCCATAGCGACGAAGTGCAAGGGCGCTTCGTGCGTGCGCGTACGCCGATATGCGCGCGGAGTATGATGTCATGTGACCGCTTTGGTGTCGATGACCATTGTTCGATAGTTTTATGTAAATTTGTTTCTGTATAACTAGCCCACTTCTGATTAATTGTTGTTCCTCCAACTGTGGAGTAATGATAAGAATTTATCGTCACTTTATTATTAAGTACATAATTACTAAGGTAATTAATTAAGCGCGCCATTAAATTTGAAATAAAAGAGTAAACCAACCGATTATGTAGATGTCTACAATTTTTTATGCTTATGACTCATTTATCTGACGTAGATTTAATATTGACAGCGAAGAATCGAGCTAAGTCCGTTTATGTCCATATCTGCTAAAGTACCCACCGTAGAAGTTTTTGCACATAAATGATAGAGCATGACACTTTTACTAAAAACACAATTTATCATCACAGCCCACGCATCGCTGGCTGCCATCCGTTTGCCAGAGATAACAGACTTTTTCTCTATTTGAACGATACGACGATATTGCCAACACAGGATGCTTCGAAAAAAGGGACTCAAAAACTGTTCTTTCAACAGTATAGTCACGCATAGGTGAATTTACCAAGACCCTTAGAAACATTTTCGTAAAGAACAATAAATAATATTGCTAAACGTGTTTTAACGCATCCGTCCATTCTTCTTGGCTTACCCCTTGTGCGCTTGGCCAACTCTCTAATCGATGCCTTGTGAAATACACAACAATACAATACGATCATTATATTTGCACATATTATCTGCACCTGCCTTTCACTTGTAAGATGCCATTTCAATGACATCTTCTATTGATATGTAGGGTTCAAAAGCTTCAAGTGAATATGATTAATTCCCATGAAACAGTTTTACTTTACGGTCTTTAATTTACTAGGTGACCGTAATTCGAAGAGGCGATCAGTCGTGTTCGAAATAGATGAATAAAGTTAAGCTGGCATGTAGTTTGGATGCTTGCAATCTAGATTTGTTATTAAATTATAGAGATGCAAATTACTTAGCTGGTTTATCGAGAAACTAAGGACCAAGCCCGGATTGATGTCAGCATGGTGACGAGGCCAATGCCAGACAGTGCTTCGCGACTGTTTTAAGAGTTAGTGTAGTCCTAGAATGCAAGCGCACTGAAGGAACACATTTGAGATTTAATCACCATAAGTCTGACACTTCCTAGTGGGAGGGATCATTGATAATTTCTCTCGTTAAAAAGTTATATCTAGAATACTAGACAATATGATTAAAAGTTCAGGTTTAACTATGTATAATCGTAATAGCAAGGTAACTAATAAAACTCAAAGTAAAAACATTCTTTTTGTTTTAATTTCAGGGTGAACATCAAAAGGGTATAACATTTACAAGTACAGAAGAGCCTGATCGACCTTCTAAACCTATACCAGATATTCGTTTAGTGGATGGACCATCTATCTTAGCAGGAAGAGTGCAGCTGTTACACCGAGGACAATGGAGATCAGTTTGCACCAACTCCAGAAAGTAAGTGGAAATACACAAAAAAAAAACATAAATGCTTGTCATGCAAATCAGGCACATACAAGGCACATACACATCAATGTATCATTGAAACTCCTTCATTACTTCATTCTTCGTTTTCAGTTGGACCGTCAACGACATGGAGACAGCTTGCCGACAACTAGGCTTTATGGGAGGATCGTTCTACAACTGGATCGATCGACAGCCCGGCAGAAGAGCTAGACTACTATTCGAAGAGCCCAAATGCAAAGGAACAGAATACGACCTATTTCAATGTGACTGGAACTCTAGAGAACTCGGCTCAGGTGTCTGTGACTATCATCCAGATCTCGCCATCCAATGCTCACCTCACCATGACGTTAGTAACCCCGCAAATGCAAGAAGGCATTGGAGAGGGTTACGCTTTGAAAACGCAGTCTTCGAACGAATCCTTACTGCTGCAAATACTCTATACGTTCCTACATCGATGTCCAAACTTATACACGTTACTATAAAAAATGCAGGTCTAGGTAGAGATAACAATGCAACAAGTGCTTTAGATGTAATAGGAGTCCCACCTGTATTAGAAGACATAGAAATATCAAACTCTGCCTTCAACGCGATAAATGTGACGTCACCTAACGCTCCCATTGTCATAAACAATTGCACGATACAAAACAATAGAGGATATGGTGTATATGTGAACTCTACGTATGGCATGGCCAAGATTGAGAATTGCTTGATACACGACAATGGCGGCGACGGGGTCAAATACGTGGTGCACGAAATGAACATCGATGAAAGGCTAGACAGAAGCGAAATTTTTGATTTATGCACATTAGCATCAACACCAAGCCAGACGTTTCCTATTCAAATGTCAATTGAACAATCAAGATACTCTAACATGGAAAGAGATTGCCATCAGAAGTTTTACACGAGGCCTGACCATGTTTTAACTTTGAGCTTCATTAAATTGTTAACCAATCAAAACAATACGGGTGATATATTTATATACGATGGATTAACGACAGAAGACAGGCTTTTATTGGCGTTCAGTATAAAAAATCTAACGCGACCGCAAAGTGTTACGTCAACTAGGAACCGCATGTACGTGAGATTCCGAGCCAATACTAGGACGGATATTACAGGCTTTTTGAGGTTAACGTCAGGCGTTAGCAAAACGTACGATTTAAATGTAACTGACACGATTATATCCGATAACAATGGCAGAGGCGTGGTCATTGAAAACTTAAGATCTCAAATTCACATTCATCGCACGTCTATATCTAATAATAATCATGTTGCTGGTCTTCAAGTCACGAGTGGAGCGGGTGATGTTAATGTTACGGAAAGTAGAATATCCTTCAACCAAGGTGACGGAATCAACATCACCGTAACGGGAGGAAACAGAAACATATCAAGAAGTATATTAAGTTCTAATCAAGGATACGGTATAGCAGTATGGATAAATAATACTCAAGAGACTGAATATATTCCAGTAAATCAAACCACTGCTGTTGAGTATTCTGAAATATTTAAAAATCTGGATGTCGGAATACTACATGGCAATTTTTGTGGCGATAGCTGGGTTAATATTACTGGAAACTGGTTCAACACCAGCGCTGAAAGTACCGTAGAAATATCGACTTGCTGGAGATTTAATAATCCAACCAGATTGCTCAATTTACAAGTAGGCCATAATAGATTTTACGAAAACCAAAGAGTACCTCTAAAAATCCAACCCGCTCTCAATATAAATGGAAGGATTGAATATAATTATTTTGAACATGGAAATTATGGTGCAATCGTTATACTGAATCGAATAGAAGGGAAATATCTAGAAGAATTTGAAATTTTACCAGCTCGATTCCATATACAACATAACTACTTCTTTGGAAATAAGGGTCCCTTCGTAGTAAATCTAGGATTATCTCCATACAGCGACCTTCAATACATACTATTTTCTAGAAATTTCCTTCGGGACAATAAAGTAAGAGAACCATTTGAACCCCTAGAAGGCATATCGTCGAGGTTGACGCCAAGAAGTAGAGTTGCCGCAGCTATTGTATTAGCGTCGAGTAACATAGATGTCTTCAGGAACATTATAAACAATCCAGAAGCTCAATACGAAATCGGTTCGCATGTCGAAGACCAAAGTAAGATATTAAACTGTACCTACAACTGGCTTGGCTTCGGAGAAGAGGAAAAGGTATACAACCGACTGTTTCATAGAAAAGACAGATATAACTTAGCTAAGATTGTTTACATGCCATATTTACTGCATAGCAGTAACCCTGGAGCAACACAAATCAATTATAATTCACTGTATGTGCCTCAATTTAACGTACCCGGTACATTCGTAGTTGGTGGCGAAGTTGAAGGAATAGAAATTCTTCGGCAAGGAGAATATGACGTTGATAAGGATATCAATATTCGTCCTGGAGGGAAATTGGTCCTCCAATCTGGCGTCACATTAAAATTCCCTCCGGCTATTGGAATAATGGTTGCAGGAAAACTAGACGCGAGAGGGAAACGACCAAACGATATTACATTTACTTTAAAAGAAGAAGTAGTTATGACCAACGACAGTGTGTATGAAACAGATTTTGAACCCACTACGCCCGGATATACAGAACCCATTGTGCCTATAAGACTACTAGGTGGTCGAACGCAACATGAAGGTAGATTGCAAGTGAGGATTGATGACAGATGGGGAACTGTGTGTAACTACAAGTGGAACATTATCAATGCGGCATTAGTGTGTAACCAACTTGGCCTTGCTTTGAATCCAGAGGATTGGTTCCTAGAACCTAATGAAATACCAGCAGCAGGCATGACAGAAGACATCCTTTTGTCTAACGTTGAATGTTCAGAATTCGACAACGATATCACAAAATGTAAAGCAGAGACCAAGGATCACTTTGAGAATTCTTGCACTCATGAAAACGATGTTGGAATCAGGTGTTACGAAACCAGTTGGGCTGGGGTTAGATTCAGTGTTATATCTGAAAGAGCCGATTTACAATACGTCACTATAGAGAAAGCTGGACTTTTGGATTATTCCTCAAATATTTTCAAACCAGCTCTGCAGATAGATTTCGCTCGCCATAGCTTGGAAAGTATCAAAATATCTAACAACTACCACGATGGTCTGGGAATACTTTATTCAGATTTATATGGGGCTGATGCCGTTAACACTGTTCGTAACTCAGAATTTAGCAATAATAGAGGAAGCGGTATTAGTTTCAAACAACTTGGTCTAAAAGTATATGGATCCATTATAGAAAACAATAACTTAGCTGGCATTTCACACAACCCACATATTCCTGGACCACAACAGAGAGAAATAGCCGGTTGGTTTAATTTAGATCCTGGATTTAACATGGATGAATCTAATTATCACCCCATCATGATTCCAGAATATGAAACAGATATAAGTTTGGTAAATGGCGAAACAAGGCACATTGTTTTCACAAAGCGAAGCGGAGAAAGCATATCAAAAATATACAATATCAAATGTAATCCAGGTTATGTTCTTGGGCTTCAACTTCTCAATCCTATACATAACTTTTCAACAGAAAACATTTGCATATACGATTCGCAAAATATAAACGAAGCAAGTGTGAAGTGGTGTCTCGATCGTGACCTATCGACGTTTCCCACCACAAGTAACAGTTTTGGCGTTGTGATAACTTACGAAAGTGGAACGAATGCCTTAGGAGGAGTCGTGTTAGTTGTAAGCACGATCATAGCTCCGGTGCAAAACCTAAGAAATAGAATAGTAAGGGGCCCTGTGCCAACTCTGCAAGTGGTCAATACAAAGATTAAAGGAAACACAAAAGGAGTCAAGGCTTTGTACTATAATCGTTATCTGAACGAGTTAGGTGACCACTTTTTACGGAAAGCCAACGAAAGTATTAAAATATTCGGCTGTGAAATAGCACATAACAAAGAGGAGGCTATCTACGTCAATACTCCTTTCTGGGATATACACGAGAGTAACATAACAGAAATAACCATAATGGTCAACAGCAGTTTGATTACAGATAATGGTAAAGGGATATTCCACTTCGCTAGAGATTTGAGAAGCTCCAATAATCTGTACCATTACATTCTCCAAGATAATACAATAGAGAGAAACAAACATGGCGGCTTCGACGTTGGCTTGCCATACGTTTGGCAGTACAATGAGAATTTTACACATTCCGTCTACATGCACAATAACACTTGGCGTAACAATCAAAATTTCGCGTTAGTTGTGGATGGCCATTTCGCCGAAGTCAATATAACAAAGAATATTTTTACTGACAACAATTGTAAAACTGGGTTAATATCCATACAAGGCATGGAAAAGAAGATGATGATTGATGGTAACTATATTGAAAGGAACAGTGGTCAGTTTATGGTGAAATTCCATATGGACAGTCAAAGTGAAATTATGGGTCTAGTTTATGCGTTGTTCATATACAACCATGTGAAGAATAACAGGCACATGCTAGCACAAATGAGTCGAGGGGCTTTGATACGAACTGTTGAACCGACATACGTTATAGGTTTCAAAGGAATACAGAAGGTAAAAGTTAGTAGGAACCTGTTCGGAAACAATATCTTAGACTACACATTGTTAGCAGGGATAAGAACAGCAAAGATCAACAATCTTTTAGATGTCACTGAGAACTGGTGGGGAAGTTCCGTAGAAAAAGACATCCGGGATCAGATATTTGATTTTGATGATTGGAATAACCACGCTATTGCTACGTATCTACCTTACTTGCTTGAAGATAGTATAGATTCCAGTGTGTCTGCTTCATTCAGTCCGGAGATTATTGTGGACACAAACGAGCTAGGAGGTCGTTTACTATCTAACTTCACTATTGAATCCAGAATGGCTCCGTACATAGTGAAATCCGACATAACTGTTATGCCAGATGCAATTTTAACTATCCACCCCGGTGTTATATTGGAATTCGCACCCAATGTTGGTATACTCGTAATGGGTAACCTTCAAGCTATAGGGCACAGTCAAGCACCAATAGTGATGCGACCTCTGATACGAAATAATGTAGAAATTAACAGAATAGAAAAGAGAGATGTTAGTCAATATTCGTCGACACATCACAAGCATAGGCGACAATTAGAATCATTGACTGTTCTAAACTCTATAAGACTGTGCACGGGAAGAAATTGTTCAATTACTGATAACACGGCAGAAAGAACTAACGAAGGTTTTCTCGAATATTACAATAAGACCACTCTGCAATGGGTGCCCATGTGTGACAATCGTTTTACTGAAAGGAATGCTCAAGTTGTATGCAGGGAGTTGGGTTTTGATCCAATTAACGTATTCTTTGCACATGATCGACGCATAGAATACCATAGTAATTCTTTATCGCGAATTTGGTCGTGGCCAGAACCTTTACAGTGTGTCGGAACTGAAGACCGTTATGAAGATTGTCCAATAAGACTGAACGGACAACTTTATGGTCATAGACATGAATGTAGATGGGATTCTGATTTCGTATTCATTCATTGCGGTACAAGAAATCTTGAAGAGAACCTTGAGTATTGGGGTGGCATAAGATTTGCTAATCCAGAATTTGAATATTCTTTATACGAGCATCGTATTCACGACCACCACACCCATGAAACAATGAAGAAGTCCGAAAGTGAATTAGTTCACGTACAAATAATAGGGGCTGGTATACTGCACAATGAGAAATCTCCTGCTGTTCAAAGTATAATAAAGAATCCTAGAATACAAAATGTGAATATAACGAAATGCGCCCATCACGGCATTAATTTAATATCGCCCACCGATTCAATTAATATGATGTTCAATTCTATTAACGATATACTAGGGGAGGGTGTGAGTGCCATATCGTTGAATGGAGAAGGTAGAGAATCTGAAATATCCAGTTTTACACCGCTGAAGGATTTGAATCTTCCCTACCACCTGTTTTCTCTTATCGATATCTGTGATAGTACCAAAATGATTACGGTCGAAGAGCGAGTATTACTATACTATAAATACGACAACAATCCAGTAAACTGTGTGAAGATATTCAAGAGTATGTACAGAGTAAAGCCGTTTGGTTTTAGATTGCTTCAGTTTAATCTTTTCAATCACACTCAAAACTACGGGAAACGAGACTCTTTGACTTTATACGATGGTGATATTTACAATATTACGGCGCCTATGATTGGTTACTTGGAGAACGGGTCTCCTCATGAGAAGAGCCTGTTTAGGACACAGGGTGCTAGTTTGAGCGTATCATTATTTGCAAACGGAGCGTCCGCAGTTCATGGATTTATTGCTGAAATTGTTACTTTGCCGATATCAGCTATTGGTTATAGTAAGTTCAGTTTTTACAATAAACGTGGCTTTTGACAAATGAATCAATCTTTCTAACTACTTGGCTTTTTTTACAGACCGTGATGTCCAACATAATATATCGAGCAGTGAATTTATAAAGAACAGGGATGGGGCTATAACGTATCAGTCTGTTGGGGAAGTGAATCCACTAGTGGCTATCACGAGGAACGAAATTCAAAACAACTGCATGAAATTGTACGGGAACTTTACTTCATGTCAGGCAGCTGTTCGGGTAGATGTTCAGAATACGCAGACGCTGGTGTTTAGAGTGAGTACATTATAATTTTTTTCGGGACTCTTTAGTCGGCAAAAATGGCATCCTTATCCTTTAAAAATGGCACTTTGTTGGCCGTCTTTCGAGACTCTTTTTCTTACGAAAACGAGTATTTACTAAGTTTAAATTAATATCATATATTCAGGTCTGCTTAAACTAATGAAGAAAAATCACCATCTAAACCTAAGCCCCCGTTTATGGGCCGCATATTTTGCCACTAGTGAGGAAATCAAAACTTAGATGAGGAGAAGTAATTCTTTGACCTGAAACCCTTGGTATAAAACAGGGTCTACATTTCGTTTCTTTTTAGCATTATCGGCCTTGTAATGTTCCTCCCACTGCTGAGACTCAGGCCTCCTCTCTAGGAGAGGGAACATTTCGTTGACATAAGTTAAAAATCTGAAAAATGCAATGCAGTTATATCACAAACTTACTTTTTTTATAATTCGGAAAAAAGGTTTTATCCAGTCGTGAGTGACGTTTTCTAACAATCTTCATTTGTTTTAGAATAACTTGGTTCGAAACAACGTTGGAGGATTATCAATCAGGGCTGACTCTCGAGGAGTCGCTACTTCACTCCGTGGATGGGTGCATAACAACTTATTCTTTGCAAACCATGATCTTCCGTGTCTCAAAGTTGAAGGTAAGATCAATATTAGTAACGTAGTAAAGTTGGGTTACTTTGGTCTTGAGGTAAAAGTTTGACCCAAGCTCGGCAACATATAGAAACACAGTGAAAGCAGTGTCCCGTCCTATTGGTTTGGCCAGATTGACCTCTGTAAAAACAATCTGGCCAAATGGGACTTCCTCGACCCATCCTTAACAAAGTGCCAGTGTGGAGCTGCTGCCCAGGACATACGGCACTTGTTATGCTGGCCATCTTGCATAACCACCTGCATTTTACAAGACCAATCTATACCAGGCCAATACCAGAGCCATACAGGTTGCTAAATACTGAACAGAAAAAAAAGAGAGTATATCAACACGAAAAGAAGAAGAATAAGTTTGGGCTACAGCTATGCCCCAGGGCCAAAGTAACCCGACTTTATTGTATAAAAAGTATCAAGATTGTTCGTTCCTTTCAGTTTTTTCACTTCTTCACCCATTTTTTCTACTTTTTAGGGCGCAAATCATCGTCATACCAAGAAGTTACGATATACCGTAACTACTTCACCCGTAACAGAGTGCCGTTTAGTGACGTCATCATTCTACGCCAGGTCGTGTCCAACTTTACGTACAACTATGTCCATGATAACACTGGTCTGAGGATTCTTGAGGTCTCAGGCTTCGATAAAGTCAGGCTGCCTATTTATCAGACCACTTCACATAATGGATTTTATAAGTAAGTTTATACTGTATTTTTTATATTTGTTTAAGTATCAATCTCATTTGCCGTATCAACTGTTAGTATAACATTTCCTGGTAGATAGGTATTTTATGATAATAGTATTTTCATAATTTTTCTTTGAGCAGTCTATAGTGGAACAATGGCAATAGCCTCGACTTCCGAGTGTATGTCGCGGGTACAAACTTTACTTTTTTTAATTTATTTAATCGCCACTATACTACTCTCAAAGTGGTGAAAAAAAAACTTCGAAAACATATTACCACCAATCCACATTTGGCCCGTGTGGTGGACCACGACCCTTTCTCTCTCAAAGAAAGCAGGCTTGACTCCGAACTTGAGTGCCAGCAATGGGAACATTACATAAGTCTGACTATCCCGCATTGGCCCGTATGATGGATTACGCCCCTTTCTATCTCCAAGAGAGGAATCTTGAGTGCCAGCATCAACATTATAAGTCTGATTATGTTAATCTTTCTTTCAGGAACTACGCCACTGACCGTGAAGGTCGAGCTACAGTGGTAGCAGGTACAGCTGGTCAGAACTATGTCGATAACATCTTCTTCAACCCTGACAATGATTACGAAATGATCACCGTCAATAGATCTAAGTGAGTACTCTAACCAGATCCCAACTATGGGGTGAATCTCTTCCTCTTGGGTTTTAAAATTGTTATTAATATTTCTCAAGAAAATAGCTTTAGAAAAAGCTTTATAACTTCATTGTCATATTTTAAAACTTCTTCCATATTAATTTAGTAGAGCTGATGTTGTATTAATTTAGCAAATAAAAAAAATGCATGCATATTCCTTAATGGAGGCATAAGCATTTATAATTCTTCGAGTAAAAATTTAATTTCGATAATAACTTTAATACATTGATGCCTTTTTAATTCATTTCTCATATCAAGGATTTTCTAAGTAAAGCTTCTTATATTTACCGACTACCCCCGCACGCTAGGCATATCGATGGTCCCTACGTAAAGTATCGAATCAAAAAAATAGCAATCTTTTATTATTACTGTTTTGAGCTCTTTTTAAAGGATATTTTTTAATACAACTTCGTTTCCCGATAGTTAGAGACCTATATTTTATAAAGATTTAATCACCCGTGACAAAATTAAGCAAAAAATTAACTTTAAATCGCTTTCTTGCAAAGTAGCGATTTTCACTTTCGATACTTTACCTAGGGACCATCGATATTTATAAGAAAATATATTTATCTTGCATGTTTTTGTTGCATGGCTATCCCCGGACCATAGCTTTGTTGACTATAATCCAACTGTCATGAGGTAATTAAGTTTGCGTCGTCAAAGTTTTAATTCATCAAACACCATTTTTTGCGAGTTAACTCTGTCCTACTCCTGGGTAAAGGCCTCCCTCCACTCTTTTCATATAAGTCCAAAGTAATTTACAAACACCTTAATTTTTTGTTACTCTATAGTACTGTCCTACTCCTAGGTAAAGGCCTCCTTTCCTTCTATCCATACTTTTCCATTCTCGCGCCCGTGCTTCCTGATGACATTATGTCCTGGAGTGCTAAGAAAACAACCTTAAACAGTGACGACAAAATCCAAATTGGTATTCGCTAAACTGTGAGATTCTATTCTCTAAGAAAACTGCCTTGCCGGCAGCGTTGTACGCAAGGCTGTTTTCTTACGGCCGAACCCAATAACCTTTCTATCTCCGGTATGTGATAGATAGGTTTCGGTTGTAAGAGGTTCTATTAATAGAGCATTAATAGCACTCCAGTTCGTCTCGCCACGATCTGCTCTTGTGGATGGTCTGTCATAATCCTGTTCCCCTGTCTCTTACACGACTACCTATCTTTATTAACTAACAGCATGTTAGATAGGTATTTGTTCTTATTCTGCATTATAGCTTTTTAACTTCTCTTGCAAACCTCTTCTAGGACTAGCTTAGTAGTCGGCTAAGACTTTTGATTGAGTAAAACTAATCAAAGATTTGCATTTCCTCCATCAGGCAAACGATTCGTACACAAATTAACAATTCTAACGGCTTACAGTGGTAACAATAGGTCCGCATGTCATTTTAGTTACTAATAGCGTCATTAAAACATTACTAACGACTTGTTTTCTTTTTCACCAAAACGACTTCACTTGATAATTAACTAAATAATTTGTTGTAGTGACCACCGAGTCTTCTATCTATTACCACCTCATTTGAAAAATCATTCACGGCGCACGTTTTTTCAAATATTTAAATATTCAAATTTCGAATCCTACAAGTACTTTTTTCGAATTTTAGCTCCCTCGATCTTTGGCGCACACGCATCGACGCGAAGCATAACTACTGGAGTTATAACGAGACTTTGGCCGTGGCTGGACGTATTAGAGACCAGAGTGATAACCCTTTGCTGCTAGAAGTGGACTATAGACCGTTCTACATGAATAACCTGACGGTCCTCGGCGGAGGGAAGTGTCCTCCAGGGTGGGATGCCGTGGCAGGAACCTGTTATATGTATGTCGGGGCACCGATGACGTATGAAGAGGCGAGGCTGTTTTGTTTGGTGAGTATTTAGTTAGATTGTCTAGTTTTTTTTTTTTTTATTGCTCATGTTTGACCACTGCCTCACCTGATGGTAAGCGATGATGTGGTCGACGCTGGAGCACGCTTGCCTAGAAGAGTAGAGCCTAAATAAGCCAAAAACTTTTTAATCAAGTTGCATCGTCAAAAATATAGTTCTGTTTGGATCCCTTTTTATTTTTTCTGTTAATGTTTTCATCTTCGAACGAATAAAAAATCTTAAATCATGGGTCAATATCGTATTTTGACAAAAGATTCACACGTTTAGACATCATAAATCAAATTAACTCAAATGGGCTTAATTTGACAATGATTTACCCAGCGACCCTTTTTTTGCAACCACAAAAAAGATGGGTTCACTCTATAAGAAGTTTTGGTGGATCCCCAAACCCACTATCTGATCCCTTTTTTTCAGTCAAAACAACCTTTTTTTCTAAGAAACCCTTTCGCTTTTTCTGTCTAGTCGGACAACGCATCAATGCCATACGTAACGGGCAACTACGCGGCACTCTACGAGTTCATCAACAGACAGAACCAGTGGTTCCAGTACGGAGACAGGGTGTGGGTCAACCATATTGACTATGTGACGCAGTGTACATCGTTTGCTTTCTCCAACGTCGAGATTACTGACTGTCATCAGAAGAATTCTTTTATTTGCGAAATTGGTAAGTACGAATATATTGTGGGATCGTTTCGAAAGAGTTGTTGGTTTTGGAAAGGGCCTTTTAAGGAACACAAGTTTGTTTTAGTCACTAAAAGTTGGACACTCCTTCCCTCCTTGCTTCAACCAGAGCAAGAGAAGTTATTTGATGATTTCTCACCTTAAAAAAAGTTCTTATTAGATGGACTAATAAGAACTTTTCTTTTGCCCAGGCCCCTTCCCATTCAGTACCTAATATATAAGTATATTTGTGTACCTACTATGCGACTAGTTATCTGCCTTACAATGCTTCATGGCAAGAATGGTTGAACTTCCAGCTTCTGATCTATACCGTCAACTTAAAGTCCCTAAAAGATAACGAGACCAATATTCGGGTATTGCCTGCCACTGGGACTCAGGGCTCTTGTGTAGGAGAGGAAGTGGGCCGTAATCCACCACGCTGACCGGTGCGGATTGGTGGATGTCAAATGTTTTTGAATTTCAAGTTTTAAGACATATCGGTTTGGTCATAATGGTTTTCCCTTTCGCTTCACCGTTTTGAACCAGAGCTGGGTTATTTGGACCCGAGACACACACTCAAGTCAGGGCCATTACCATACCACTTCTTTTTCTTTTCGTATCGATGCTCTCATTAAAAAATTTCTGCCCAGTATTTGGCAAACTGTATGGCTTTACCATACCACTAGGCCACCACCGCTCAACTTCATATGATTTCTAATAGATATTTGCCCTCAGATCCGAAGATAATGATCGACCCGATGTCGTGGCGTGGGGATACGCTTGCCGTGGCGTTTGTCGGCGTGTTACTCGCTGCCGTGTTGTTAGTGGCTGCTGCGCTTGTCTGCTGGTACTCCAAGTCTAAACACAGGTTCGTTTTTGAAAGAAAGAAAGAATAAGCGTTTATTTGCGTCCAAACATAGCGCATATCATGACATAAAATAATAACAGTAACAACACTTTTAATCATGGTAAGATATGCGTTTCTCTCGTTAGTATTGATTTTGATGGGACCGTCCAGCTTGAAGTCCATAATATAAGTAATACCTACTAATGGGAGATTTTTTTGTGCTCAATTTGGTCTAATGATCAAAATGGATAAAGTGAGAGAATAAGTATATTGGAGGAAGTTTGAGAGTAGCATCAGTGACTGAAAACTTGAAAGGAAATCGGTTGTCTTGGTATAGTCATGTGATACGCAAACTAAAAAAAACTGATTATACATATAGACGAATTAAACGGATGGAGAGGGATTTTCTTTGGGAGGCCAAAGAAAATATGGATGGATTGTGAGATGAGTGATATGAAAGAAAAGGGAGTTAGCGATATTATGACGGGTGACAAGACAGAATCCAAAAAAAAAAATACATTTTGCGTCGAGTCCAAGTAATATGGGACAAGGGCAGGAAGAAGGTGGCCTAATCCGCCTAATAACATAATAGGAATTTCAATTTATTTTCGCTACTGTCCAACTAGTCTTGACTTATTTTTTATCCTCAGACATGTACAAAGATTAGAGCGGCGCAACTCAATCAGACAATCTCTACACTCGGTGCGGTCTATAGGCAGCATCAACGGCGGCTTCCCTGACACGCCTTACAGACGAAAGATGGCACAAATGGTAAGACGTCACAAGATCTCTACGTAGCTAGAAATGGGCCTTTTTTTAGCATTATAGGCCTTGTAATGTTCCCACTGTTGGGACTCAGGCCTCCTGTCTAGGATAAGGATTGGACCACAATCTACCGCACGGGTCCTGTGACAAATGGACTTATAGAAACAAACAGAAACACGTTTATTTCACATAGACGATTTACAGGCACTATTCAATTGCCAAAATATCGGTCAGAAAAAAAAACACTGAAGCTAAAATGCAGGTTCCAAAGCGTACATCTCTATGGAGAAGAACGTGCAAGCCTCTAAATCATATCATGATAGATATGTGTTTCTAACCATTTTTAAACTTTCATCAACAGAGTAGTACCCGTTCCACCGACACACTAACGAAAGGCTCAGACTACAGGAAGATGTTAGCATCGACAACATCAATGGAATCCATGGAAAAGAGCCAGTTCAACTCCTCCCTCGATGACAACCAGAGCTTCGACATTTACGAGGCTCACAACCCCAACCCGAACGTGATGCCTCTCCAACATTCCACCTTCGTCAAAAAACCTATCACTCCAGAATATTCCGTACCACAAAATAATACTAGACCTTACAACTTAGCCTTTAGAAATGAAGGCTACAGAGAGAATTCTGGTACAGCCAGTGGAGCCCCATCGATAAATACAGTTGCCACGGAAGAAATACCCATATTACATCATGCCGAAGGTCTAAGATCGCCTCCAGATGAGTATGCCATGTCGCCACAAAGCGATTCTCAGTACTTCACATCTGATACGTTACCGTTGAGAGATCATTCTGATGATGGGGATACCATGAAGAGACAGTTGGAGCGCGCTGGGAAGATATATGGGCCGTACGGCGCCCCCGCAGGCAGCTACGGCGCGCAACCTAAACTGTCTTTCCTGATGGAGTTAAGGTCTAAAATGCCGGAGCAACCACAACCGGGTGCTGTACCTACTACTACTTTCGGACAGAGGAATAATGTAGCAGGTATTTAAAATCGCAGCTTACTTACTTATTTTATGGGTTAGGCTAATTTTGACAACAATTACAACGTAATAAGCCTGTCAACTATGGGCCTTATTTGTCTCATAAAAAAAAATGATTGTTAATTAGTTTATTACAATGACAATGACAAACAATTTGTTTTTAAGTTTGCGATGATGAAGATCGAAATAAAATCACCAAATAGTGCAACTCGCATAATGTTCTTTTTTTGAAACTGTAAATTTTTTTAATACTCCTAATAACACTTATAATTTTCCATTCTTATTTATAGATCAGCAGCAATATTACGAAGACAACCTCCCAAGTCCGCCTCACCCACCAGTATACTCGAGTGCGTACGACACAACCGCATCGGACAACATTCCCAGTTACGACTCGAGCCCACACGATCTTTCCAGAGAGTTCGACGACTCACCACTACCCGAACTACACCATAGATCTAAATCTGAGGCCTTATTAGAAACTAATTTCGACTTTGAGGACTCAGAATCCAGTCCTATACCAATGTCTGAAGCAAGTCGGTCGCATAGTCAACCATTAGAAACTGCTATGTAGTAGACAGTGGCTAACTAGAACCAAAGGGGCCCCGTAAAGAAAAATGGAGGGTATTTTGTATTTTTATATGCTCTACTAGTACAGAACTAGTGTCCTGATACAGAGCAACGAGGCTGGATTATACCACGAGTATGGGTCGTTTTTTTGCAGACCGGGGCCCCATATAATTTGTATAATACAGCTGATAGGCGTTGGCTACGCCCCTGCTACTAGAGGCCATAAGAAACTCGTAAATAATCGAGTGTATTATAAAACAGTGTTACTTAACATGGTGCACATCTAGTGGCCTTATTGTATTGTATAATTAGCTAGAATAATAAATAAAAGGAGATGATCACACTATCCTATCGTAGAAGTAGAGAATCAATGAAAAGACTGAGTTATGATGTCTTGATCGAGATATTTTATATTCCTTGCATTTAGTTTCATGTGTTTTTTTAAATAAAAAAGTGCCTTTAAAACTTCTGACATTCCAACTTTCTCTTACATTCTGTCCCTGTAGTTAATTTTAGTGAATATGTGTATAAAGTATTTTAAGTCACGATGACTATGCAAATTACCAGAGGTGATCGATCTCATAATGAAGTAAACAAATTAAATTCTAATGCTGCGCCTTACGGACAAATGGATGCCTTATTAATAAGTTTTTATTAAGTGTAATTTAGGCCTCCCACAAGGTGGACCAATGACCAGGGCCTTAAGAGCAATAGCGCACTAGCGGCCAGGTTGCGGCGGCCATCGAGATACATACATTAGTATGAAATCGCCATAGAGCGCACGCACCTGTGGCCTGGCCGCCAGTGTGATATTGCTCTAAGTCTGTTATTAGAATTGTATCTGAATTGTCGATCATTGGCTTTATATTTGTTGATTTTGACAAGTTAACAATACCAAACTTGTCAAAATCTACAATTTCGAAGCCATTGATCGTCAATTGTGATACTATTCTAATGGCAGACTTGAGGCCCTAGTGAGGGTCGCGGGTATCCGATGGATACGTGACGCGCAGGACCGGTCATTGTGGCGTCGCTTGGGGGAGGCCTATATCCAGCAGAGAACGTCTTCGGCTGAAACCTGCTGAAATTATGAAATAAAATATAAATGCATGTATCACAAAAAGGAGTAAGTACCTAAAAGGCGTATACTTTAATTGTAATTAATGATTATGATGCAATATTAGATACGTATTTTTGCACGTCCGTCCCTAAGTGTTAACGTCTTATGAATGTTTATTCGACAAATGATATGTAATTTTAAATTAGTTTTAAGAGACAGTCTTTCCATATACAATAGTTATATTTTGTAATTTTTAAACTGTAATATTATTCATGTTATGTTCAGTTTTTTTTAATAATATTTCGGGGATTCCCTTCATATTGGCGCGTCGATCCGGTCTGTCTACGTATTTATTATATTTTGTATCTAATATATTTTTTCTCTCTTACACTTCGTTTTTCAAGAAAACCTCGTACTATCTAAAGTACGTTAGTTATTTTTTTTTGTATACTATTTTATTATCTTGGGCACTCCGATATAATAAGGTAGATAGACGCGCCAATTTGTAGTAGAGCAATCTTCGCCTAAGATCAATAAAAACTGTGTTTAAACAGGTTTTAACGTGTATTTTGAAATCTTATTTACTGCCTTATTTTTTTTTGTATTTAACTAAGTTATTTACATGATTACATGTATAAAAATATAATGACCTAATGTTCATGCTTTAAATGTAAATTGTACAAGAATAATAGTAAATCATAATTTAGAATTATAGTTAATAATGACAAATATAATTATGATTTAACTGATGAAATATTAATAAAATTTGACACAGTATTTTCATAGGAACAGACGTTTTTATTTTATTTTTCTTCCCTGGTCACATCTTTGAATCTGAAACAAGAGAGCAATGATTTGTCATCTCCCAAGAACATGAATCATGTCGTTTTTTCATACTGGACCGACAATGAACAGACTTATGCAGCTCTGATCTGAATGTTATATTCAGTCATCAGCATCACTACCCTTACCTGACTGGCGAAGAATGCCAAAGGAAGAAGTATCTACGTGAAGTCTAAATAAATATTTCGGCTATTGTAACTCCACTCCACCAGTGCAGTGCCGTAACCAGGGCGGTGCGAGCAGTGCCCAGGCACAGGGCGCAGACCCTGGAGGGGCGCAGAAATGACCAGACTAAGCCTGGTTAGAGCATTTTTCAGGGGCGCAGTTTTGAAAGCTCGCACCGGGTGCATAAAAGGCTAGTTACGGCACTGCACCAGTGTATAATAACATTTAAATATCTGTCACGATTTCAGGAGTGTTATAATCAACATAAAAAAATCAAGAGAATTTGAATTTCGCGGGATTTTTAAAGCGTCCTCCGTAACTTTCGTCAAATCATTTCTTGTACAATATACTCGTTATGTACAATGCAATAAAACACTTGCATAAACATTTTGTTAAATGGTATAAAATAGTGATGAATCATTATTTGATATTACTGTGAATAACAAAAAGGTTAACGCATGAAATGAATCACAGTTCACAGTTCCTCCAATTCGTTCATTTAAAAAATCGATTTTTAGCTTAGCTAGTCTGTGGTCGTACACAGTGGTTCGTTCACGTCGCGTTGAATTTGACGGCTGGAATAAAAATTGACAGCTGTTATTCAATATTCGATCGAATCGAACCAAATAATGTACGACCTAGGCATTAAATAATATTATTTTTCTCATTATGCTTACGTGGAAAGTGACTGCAAATCCTTAATTGAAACAAATGTTTATTAAGTGAGAGTTTAGTGTTTAAAAACCAGTCATAACATTAGTCTTTGAAGAGAAACAAACTAAATACGTGCGTGCGTATTTGAATTTTTTGTGAATTGATATTGTTCTGTGTTTTGGTAACAATGGATGCGACAGGGTCTATTAATACGGAAGCTATAGAAAGTATTGAGAATGACGAGGAGGTTATTGACGATTCTGAGGAAAGGGAGTTAGTGACTGACTCATGTTCGACGAAAGTCCTGGACACTGGGGAGCAGCCTCGCGACAACTATTGTATTGTTTACATACTCTTCTATCTCTTCGGAATCACTTCCCTAGTGCCCTGGAATTTTTTGATCACCGCAAATGATGTGAGTATTTTTTTATTGTGTTACTAAACAGTGATCAAGGAATGCGACCTTCAAGCTACTTTTTTTTTGTTTTTTTAATCATGCATGACCTTATTCGTTATCTATGAATGAGCCTAATTCCTAGAATTTTATGTTAATTTAATTTAGATTGCACTCAGTTGGAAAAACTTTTTTTAAATATATCCCATTAATTCTAATTTGTAAAAGGATAGAAAATTATATCCTTATCACTGTTATCCCAATTTTTTATATATTTGCCTCAGCATACTATGTCTCCATATTAGTCATTATCTCTGAAGCCAGTCATTCTCCATTTAACCATATTATGGTTCTAAGGATAAGGGTGTATTATATAAATATAAGGGTCAGCTAATCAAATAATAACCAATCTGTGTTTAATTTGCCCTCATCATCAACTTCCTGCCCTTGTACCATTTTATTTGGGGTCAGTGCAACATATTTTTTCTTCCCTTTTGTCCTGTCAATTAATTTGCCCTCAATGTACACATACTATCATGTATAAACTAGGTATTTTTTAATTTTTAGTATTGGATGTACAAGTTCCGGGATGTCACACCTAATAATCTCACGATGATGGTGCGCAAGACACCGTTCCAGGCGGAGTTCACATCATACCTCAACGTGGCTACTGCCATTCCTAACTTATTGTTCCTCATACTGAACTCACTGTATGGACACCTGTAAGTATACATAGAATATCTTACTAATATGTAGTATTTACTAGGTTTTTCCTGTATGTCGTAGTAGTATAGAAGAGAAACAATTTTCATAATCAGATCAGTTCTTCTAGAGATAGTTTTTTTTTAAATAAACAAACATCCTCATTTTATAGTTGTTAATATTAGCAGATTTGTATAGAATGTCTGTTTTTTTACTAACAATTTTCAGTAATCCTTTGTAACAACAAGCCATAAATTAAAACCAGCCAAGTGTGAGTCAGAGTCGTACATATAGTACTTAGCAAAAAGCTGCATAAAAATGATGTTTGTTGTCATCATAAATAATTAGCACTTGTGATAAATTGTTATCTCATGTACTAATTGGTATTGGTTTGTAAAGCAATCAATTTTATATTCGGTAAAAACAATAATAAAGGTTGTTAACAGTTCATTTAGTACATAATTAGCTAACTAGTCACTAATCATGGTTTAGCTTGACACATTTCCTGTTACTATTTCTTTGTTCAAGACTTTAATCCTATACCCATAGGTATAAGCCCAATTTTCTTAGTTTATCCAGCTAATTATGTTGTGGGCATCTAAGGCATTGACAGCACAGGTGATGCAGTAGTTGAGCAATAGTCTGCTGCGCTGCATATCGCTGGTTCAATTCCTGCATGAAATAAATATTTGTATGCCCTACAAATATGGTTTTGGGCCTGTGTGTTGTGTGTACATTACAGCCGTTATAAGTTGGCGTAAAAAAAGTAAATGCAATTTGCAATTGTTCCGGCTATTGCCAGGGTCCGCCTATAGCAATAATTGTTATTGCTGTTAAAAACTTTGTTTTTGTACGAGTTTTCAAACGCTAAAATTCGCAGAGCCTAACTTCAGACTCGCCAACTTATAACAGCTGCAGTACTGTAAATGAGTTTACTTGTTTGTGAATACACCAATGGTGTACACAGGAGAAACTCCTAGTAATTTTTTTAAAGAATAAGAATTGTTTCCTTGGAACTGCTCCAGCTTGGTAATGGATTAGCTGACTAACACTGCATGATTTTAAATTCCTTTTTTAACAGTTTTCATATTGCTTTTATCAAGCAAAAGCTGTTATTCACATATATGTAATCATATTAATATTATAAAAGCGAAAGTTAGTGAGTATGTGCATGGTTGTTCTTCATTCATGTTCAAACAACTGAAACTCCTATCATCCAAATGGATGAGGCACTGGAGTAGACCATATCCTGGGATCGGAATCTTAACTTTTTCATCCCTAATCCTTCACTATCATTAAAATATTTAAAGTAATGCTTAATTCCAGAATACCGCTGAAGGGACGGCTGCAAGGCTCCCTGATAATAGTGACCATATGCTTCCTGGTGACGACTTCCTTCGTGCAGGTGAACACTGACGAATGGCAGAACACATTCTTCATCATCACCATGGTGTCTGTCGTCATTATGACGGGTGAGTCAATTTCATTTATCACAATCTTAGTCGCCATTTTAGTTGAACCAGTTGAACTTAGGTCGCGTACTCTCAAAACAGTGAAGGAAAACATCGTGACGAAACCGGCTCTTGTCAGGAAGACTGTGCTATACACCTGTAGTTATAATATTATACACTGATTATTTATGCTATACTCATGACAAGATAAAAATGATGCAGAAAAAAATTAGGCTTGACTTTTTGTATAATAAAGATATCTTACATAGACTTACTGCTCAGTTAAGAAAATATTCCTGTGTAGGCGCAACTAGTGACAAAACACGAATCGAGCCGTGAGCCTTGCTATGCAATTATAGTCCTTATGGTTAGCTTGCGGAACTTTGGCCGACGGCAACGGTCTCTAATATACCGATAGATGTGACTAATTTGCTCGGTAAATTTTTTGAAAAGCGAACCAAATGTCTTTTTCCGAATCAACAAACAATAAGACCCAATGTCATTATAATTTATAGAAACAATCGGTTAGGTAATGTTAGTTACCTATGATTTAGTCCTTGACCTTCGGGCTTCGCAGGGCTAGTAGAATACCAAGTCGAAAAGGAAATACTTAGAGCTAAAACGGAAATTATAGCGGCCATGACTTGCTTATGTTAAGCCAATAGGTATTTGATTAGATGCCTTTTGATAACGATAAAAGGCTAATCTTTTCAAACATTCAATTCAGTAAAAGAATGCCAGAAATGAATCATGATTAAAAATTTACTCATCACACTAATTTTATTCATTACTAATATTGTTTTCTCAGCATACCTAATTAATATTAATAACACAGGCCCGAACTTGGTATGACGAACCAAACTTGCGCTGAGTCACGCTTGACCTTGATACGGACGGACTAAATCCGTCGTACCAAATTCGAGCGAGTGTTAAAACTATTACTTGTACTTACTTAACACTTTTGTTACACCTTTTTTTCAAGGAAAACAAATACAGGTGTTTAGATACAATAGGGCTTAGCTTTACGTCTTTTGGAAAGCAGATTTAATTTCATTTTATCAAGTAAACGAACCATTTGATAAATAACTGCATACTTATACCTAATTGCTTATCAGAAAATAAATAACTCGTTAAAGTAATGCAGATGTGCATTTGACCTAACTACCTCGAGTCTGATGCGTTCCATCGATAATGTTTGTTTAATAATTATCTGGGTCACGTTTCATGCTCTTATTGATGTTAATTTCTATATCTTAATATATATAAATCTCGTGTCCCAATGTTTGTCCTCAATGGACTCCTAAACCACTTAACCGATTATAATAAAATTCGCACACCATGTGCAGTTCGATCCAACTTGAGAGATAGGATAGTTTAAATCTAAAAAAAAAAAAAAAATTGGGTAAAGTAGGGTAGTGTAGTGTAGGGTAGTGTAGGGTAGTGTTGGGTAGTGTAGGGTAGTGTAGGGTAGTGTAGTGTAGCGTAGTGTAGTGTAGGGTAGTGTAGGGTAGGGTAGTGTAGGGTAGTGTAGTGTAGCGTAGTGTAGTGTAGGGTACTGTAGGGTAGTGTAGGGTAGGTAGGGTAGTGTAGGGAAGGTAGGGTAGGGTAGCGTAGGATATGTAGGGTAGTCATTTGACGGGAAAAATTCCAAAAATATATAAATGTCTACCCCGTGCGAAGCCGGGACGGGCTGCTAGTAATCTTAATAAATATGAAAGGAGAAACTGACAAATGCACAGCCAAATCTACTACCCCGGGACCCCGGATTTAGGGCAAAGAAGGATCAGGAGTGGGTTTCAGTAGAAGTCTGACACGCCCTTCCGCTCCGCCTAGAGCAGGAGAAGTCATTTTGGTGACACCTAAAAAAACAGCCAAAACTTCTAGAGCTAGAAGTGTGAAATTTTAAACTATTATGACGTTTAGATTCCTTTCTTTTATTACGTAGGCGAGCACTAAGAGAGAATTTTCCAAATATTACCCCCTTCTTAGGGAAGAAAGGGTGGTCCAAACTTTGTATGGAATAACCTAATTTCAAGCAGGTGAAGCTGCTAGCAGAAGCTATCAATCTATCATCATCTTAGCCGACAAACGTCCACTGCCGGACATAGGCTTGCCAAGCGTCGCCACAACGACCGGTCCTGTGCGTTTTGCTTCCATCGAATATTAATAAGTACTAATATTTTAATTGCAAAATGTTCAACTTTATTAAAAATATCGGAATAAATAAAAAAATACTTGACCGTGACTTTACTTAAATAGTTTTAATGGAGAATAAGATAAAGATCTAGTCCGAATAGCGTTGTTTTCAACTCGGATTGCATACTTTGGTAGTGACTCTTTTATTTTCATACTTTGACTTGTTTTTGCAAGTTCAAATAAAGATGACAAACTCGTATAGATAGTAAAGATGCTGTAAGATAGTGTTTCCCCATGACTGTTGCTTTTATTACAGTCTTAATTTCGTAATGCCATTATCACTATGTAAGCAGGCCACTATTATTACTGTTATAAAACTGTATAACGAAGCTGTTAGTGCTACATGAATCATTTGGGTTCTCCTGTGGGAGCTACTACCAGCCCAGCCATGTCTATAAGTGTAACGTTTGGGAGGCCTTCCTGCGTCTTTCGGTGCACAGTAGTCACTCCTGCTGATCTGATCTGCGAGCTGTCTGCTCAGCCCCCTGCCACTTAAGTTAACTACACTACTAGACTAGAGTCGAACGAGAAGCGAGCCAAGAAGATCACACCGGTCAAGTCAAAATTCTCATTTTCTCATTACTCATGGGACATAGCATAGCATTTGGGCATAGAAATTGCACAATTTAATTCTGCCAAGACTACTAGACGTACGGCGTTGCGCCACCGATAGGTACGTGGTGGACATTCCTTCCGAATGTTCCAAGCTACAACGCCCAAACGCACTAGAGCTACGACGTACGAAACGTGCTCCATCATGGCTTACCATCAGGTGAGATAGTGGTCAAACGCGAACCTATGCAAAAAAAAATTGACGATTCTTCATGCTATGTTCACAACCTTGGTTCTCCTGCGGATATCCTCATTCCTGTGCAGTTGGTGATTGTCAAAGTCGCACGTTATAATTAAATACCCAGGAGAGATGTAGGTCCCTCACTGTCGCAGCACGCCTTGTTATAGTTTATGTTGCGTGACTTCGAGACTTGACCTAGTCTAAGTTTCACGGTCACTAGGTATCGTATTAGTTGTTGAACTGCTAACAAAGAAAATGAAAATACAAGTATAATTATAGGTACTAATACTATGAATCATTTGAAAAGGCAATCGGTAACATAATTCTTAGGTAAATCCTTGCTTAATATACCTATTATAAATGTGAAAGTAACTCTGTGTGTCTGTTTGTCATGCTTTCAAGGTGGAACCACTAAACCGATTTTGATGAAATTTGGTACGCAGCAAGCTTTGACTTCAAGGAAGTGCATGCTAGTTGCAGCAAGCTAGCTCCGTACTAAATTTCATAAAAATCGGTTCAGTACTGTGATAGAGTTACTTTCACATTAATTTATGATATTAGTATTGATATTGAAGACTATAGGGTAGAAGGGTAGATAGTATTATTATTATACATATTTAACAGCAGCAGCACTCTTGTATTTCTCGAACAGTTAACCAAAAGTCTATCTATAAAAAAGAATGTCATTTTTTTAAATTTTAATAAAATGAATTAATTATTTAACAATATAATAATGGATACTTCTTTATCTTTTGATAATGTCAGTCTTGTAAAAAACAAGATTTAAAGTGAATTATAAAGGCAAATAATATGAATAAAATGCGTTTTATAAATTATCGGAAGAAAAAAATAAGTGATACCGTACGTAACATTTAAGTCTTAGTTAAAAATAACATTATATTTACATATTATTACTATATGCCATAATTATGACGTCAACAACACGCCAGGATGCGAATATTACGATACTTATAATATAAATATACAACTCGGTCAAATTAAATTGATGCTTGGCGTCGATGAAATAATTTCCGAAAACAATAAAACAACAACAGAGAACTAGCCAAATTATCGACGCACCTATCGATAAAAAAGATGCTGACCATACCTGATACTTGCCAGGTGAGCTAAGGGAATGCGGGGGGGGGGGATGCTCGCATTTCAGAGATGCATCAAGTTAATGTGACCGGATTGCAAGTTCATTGTATCTTCATGATCAAGATTATATTTTTCGATCAAGACTTGATCGAAAAATAAAATTTCGTAAGGTGACACCACTGACTTTGCATTGCAAAAATATATTAAACTAAAGGTAGCAAAGAAATAAAGTAAATTGAGAACCGAATGCTACCTTTAAGCTCATTTCACACTACACCATAATATAATATCATATAGCATAGAGTTTATAGCACAACAATATCGCTCGCTATACATTTATTAAGAACACGTTCACACTTTGGTATACTATACATATCTTAATATATATAAATCTCGTGTCACAATGTTTGTCCTCAATGGACTCCTAAACCACTTAACCGATTATAATAAAATTCGCGCACCATGTGCAGTTCGATCCAACTTGAGAGATAGGATAGTTTAAATCTAAAAAAAAAAAAAAAGTTGGGTAAAGTAGGGTAGTGTAGGGTAGTGTAGGAAGTGTAGGGTAGTGTAGGGTAGGATATGTAGGGTAGTCATTTGACGGGAGCGAAGCCGCGGGTAAAAGCTAGTATTATTATACATGTATAGCGAGCTATATTTTTTGCTATGAATTGTATACGATATACTTGTATTTGCTATATAATATGATAGTGTAGTATGAAATGAACTTTAGATTATGCTCGATTTTGTTAAGGTGAATGCTTCAGCTAGCCCGCGAAATTCAAATTTTCTTACGTTTTTTGCAATTTGTAAGCCAGTGGTAAGTAGTATGAAGTTAAAAATACTTAAGCGACTGTAAAACGTAACTAGTTACATAATTATAAACATAAAAATCATCAATACAAGCCTCCAAGCTCACTTAGTTGCAGGAACGTTTTTGACCTCGAAAAAATCGTTCCTGCATTTAGGTGGGCTTGGAGGCTTGTATTAATGATTTTTATGTTTATAATTATGTAAATAGTTACGTTTTACAGCCGCTTAAGTATTTTTAACTTTATACAACTTATCACTGGCTTTCAAATAGCAAAAAACGTAAGAAAATTTGAATTTCGCGGGCTAAGCTGGAACATCCCCCTTAAGGCACTCGTGCGAAAAAATGGATCTCCAACTTGTAATTAGGCCCCAATCTGGTTATGGATATGCTGTAAGTCTGGTTTGGTGACCGTCTCGTTTGACTCATGTAACCCGATGTTATTAAGACTAATCTTATGACTGTGTCTGTCTAACAACCTATATGTATATAGGTACGTACGAGTAGGTATAACAGATTTAGGCTCTTCTTTTTTTGGGTCGTGGGGCGCTTTGTACCTGGATGGCGGTCCTATGTTCCACCTATATGTTTTTTTTTAGTTATATTTCTTACTTAACCTCCATGGTGTCGCCGACCCTTGAGTGGGATTGGTGGGTCACTTTTTATACTTAGTAAAAAGATAAACACAATAGATAATAGTCGTTATGCATCTTAATGTTGCACCAAATTGGAGTCCAGCTTAGCTAAGTCATTAGGCGTGGGCTTGCGGACGACGAACAATGGGAAGCTCGCCATCCAGCCATCCGGTAAACGTTAAGACCGAGCTCGAGTGGTCTATATTTCACGCGCGCCTCAAAGAGATGTTAGCAACACCCTTTTGGGGACATGGGTGTGATTTCTGAAAGGGAATCCTTTGGTCCTGGAACGCAAAAGGCAAAGAAAGAACACAACTTTGATTTGAGTCAGTAAAAGTCTCCGCCTTAAAGCAGGTGAAGTTAGATGATTACTGAAAAAAAGCTTAGCTAAATAAATCATCAAATAACTTCTCCCGCTCTAGGTGTATCGAGAGGAAGGGTCAGACTTTTACTGAATAAGACCTACTTGTGTACTTAAGTTGCTCTTTGCGTTTAAATCGCTGCTGTAACTCTCTCAAACAATCCCGGAAACCTTCATCCCTACTGCTAGACTAAGAACTTTTCTAGATTTATCCAAAAGCCGATAGTATTTACTGTAACTGCACATACTGTACTTGATCATTAAACCCATATTTTCCTTCCAGCTGCCAGCGCAGTCTTCATCGGAGGCCTAGTGGGCATCGCGAGCCGATTCTCCAAAGAATACATGGCCGCGGTCGTAAGCGGCCAATCCTTAGGAGGCATAATAGCTGCTGTAGCCCAAATAATATCACTGGCTTTCAAGATATCGCCTCTACACAGTGCCCTGATATACTTCGTGATAGCTGATATTATGGTGATAACTTCACTTGTGTCCTACGTCATGTTGTACAAGATTGACTTCTTTACATATCATATCCTGCGAGGGTGTGGTGGTATAGCTGCTAATAGGCACAGAGAAGTCTTTATGACAGTTATCATCAAGAAGATCTGGGTGTATGCCTTCAGTATTTTTGCTGTGTTTGGCATCAGTATGGCGGTTTACCCTGCTGTGACGGTGTTGGTGGAGTCGCATCCGGATACGGCGGGCACTGATTGGAATAGTGAGTATATTTATATGTTATTTGTCTTGTTTATATAATACGCCCAGGGTATAGGAGTAATTCCTAGTGTAAAGCAAAGTTTAAATGTCCCTAAAGGAACATTTCAGGATAAAAAGTGTATCATATGTGCTATTACAGACTATGATTCATCCGTTCATCCAAATCAAGTAATAAACAATTTAATACCATACCATTTGCATACTAACACACTTTTGAAAACTTTGTCACCCCCTAAGAATTATTCGTGTATCGTAGGTACAAAGAAAAGAAATGAAAAATAATTCACAAGCTTCTGCTAGAAGAAAAAGTTCTGCTATGATCCTATGAGGCGTTCCATTCTATATCTTTGAAGTTCATTATCAGATTCTAACAATATTTTTATGGGACCAACTCGAGAGTATTTCAATAAAAAAAAACTCTTCAAAAACGGTCCATAGTGACCGAGAAATTGGTGAAAACAGCCGAACGTATAAGCTCTTCATTTTTGAAATCCATTAATTATACTTTACTACTGTTGTAATTTCCACTAACGCCCAACATGCCATAAACGAAGTGATAATATCATATAATAAAACGTTGAAACTTATCATTTCCCACATGCATTATGCATTATAATAGTTAACGGGAAAATTGCTGCCTTTGTGTGTGGGTTTCTCCGTGTAGAAAAATGTATCTATGTTTGTTAGACTCGCTTTTACAGTTTTCTATTATTATTTCCCGTTTTATAGAAAAGGGAAGTGTGAAACTAGTATTAATTCCTAGTACAGATTATCTAAAATCAATCCAGGTACTCCTAAGTATGATGTTTTCCTGAGTATGAACTTATCATTTAATCTTGCCTATTTATCTTCCTCTTGCCCTTAAAATGATTCCAATTTATACGGAGAAGTTTTTTTTTGTTGAGGATGAATGATGGTCAATTAGTTTCCCCTGCTTTCGTTGAAGCGAGAGAGAGTGTTTCTATCTCAGATATTGAGGTCGAACACAAAACTGCGATGAGATGTCACATGGTAAAAATCTATGAGCTCGCACGACGCATCGCTAAGACACGCGAATTGATTTCCTACGATTATTGTATGGTCCCTTGCACCGATGCTCTACCGCACGAAATCACATCGCAGCTATTCAGAAACCAGCGAAGCGACGTCGTGTTTGTTCCTTGATTTGCCCTTTGCGTTCATGAGCCGCGGTAACTCTTTAAAACAATCCAGCAGCTCTGGCATAGAGTAGGCTTAAGTACCATTTATTCTGCTTCAATATATTGAGCTGTTGTCTTGTTGTCATCCTCTTTCCTAGCTATTATAATATCACCTTTCGCTCAGTCAATATTTTTTTGTTCGTTTCAGACATATTCTTCGTACCCGTTGTGAACTATTTGATTTTCAACTGCGGAGATTACGCGGGACGATTAGTTGCTGGATTCCTACTGCGAGTGAGTACCGACTATCATAAATTACAATCAGTTTACATCCGTAAAACTACTTTACTTGTAAACTATTTTTCACATGATCATGATATATCTACTTATGTAACACTAAGGAGTTTCTTTTTTATTATTGATAAGCTCGCGTTTGACCAATATCTTGCCTGATGTTAAGCGATGATGAAGTTAGGACAGTTTTTGGTACAAAATTGATAGCATAGATCAAGATCAATACAATCAATTTTGTATTAAAATGTGTTCAATTCCACTAACTAAATAAAATCTTACTTCCAGCCAAACAACCAATGGATAATAGCCGGAGCCAGCATCCTCCGTATAATCGGCGTACCCATGCTGATGCTATGCAACGCGCAGCCGCGCAAGCACTTACCAGTCCTGTTCGCGTACGACTGGGAGTACATCATCATCATGATCGTGTTCGCCTTCACCAACGGCTACCTCACTAACATCGTGATGATCAACGCTACTAGGTAAGTTGTTACTGTGCAACAGCCGCGCAAGCATTTACCAGTCCTGTTCGCGTACGACTGGGAGTACATCATCATCATGATAGTGGTCGCCTTCACCAACGGCTACCTCACTAACATCGTGATGATCAACGCTACTAGGTGAGTTGTTACTGTGCAACAGCCACGCAAGCACTTACCAGTCCTGTTCGCGTACGACTGGGAGTACATCATCATCATGATAGTGGTCGCCTTCACCAACGGCTACCTCACTAACATCGTGATGATCAACGCTACTAGGTGAGTTGTTACTGTGCAACAGCCGCGCAAGCATTTACCAGTCCTGTTCGCGTACGACTGGGAGTACATCATCATCATGATCGTGTTCGCCTTCACCAACGGCTACCTCACGAACATCGTGATGATCAACGCTACTAGGTAAGTTGTTACTGTGCAACAGCCGCGCAAGCATTTACCAGTCCTGTTCGCGTACGACTGGGAGTACATCATCATCATGATCGTGTTCGCCTTCACCAACGGCTACCTCACTAATATCGTGATGATCAACGCTACTAGGTAAGTTGTTACTGTGCAACAGCCGCGCAAGCATTTACCAGTCCTGTTCGCGTACGACTGGGAGTACATCATCATCATGATAGTGGTCGCCTTCACCAACGGCTACCTCACTAACATCGTGATGATCAACGCTACTAGGTGAGTTGTTACTGTGCAACAGCCGCGCAAGCATTTACCAGTCCTGTTCGCGTACGACTGGGAGTACATCATCATCATGATCGTGTTCGCCTTCACCAACGGCTACCTCACGAACATCGTGATGATCAACGCTACTAGGTAAGTTGTTACTTCGCTTCTGTGCAAGTTGCATCATCGATACCTTTTCATCAGCAAGCATCCAACAACTTCTCCTGCTTTGGGGCGTGTCAGAATTTTACTGACTAAAACTCACTGCCATGTTCCGTCTTTGCCTTTGCGTTCTAGGATCACGGCTTACCCTTTCGGAAGTGAACCCATGGTTCTACTAAGCTTCGGCCCTATTGGGCCTCTACGGTTTTGGTAACATCTCTTTGACGCTAGCGTATTGACGACTCGAACTTGATCCGGACGATTATCGGACGACTGGACGGCGAGCTATCCATTGCTTGTCGTCCGCAAGCCCACGCTTAGGGTGGCTGGAAATCAGGGTCAGGATGTTTATTTTACTATGATTCTTAAAATATAAAAAAAATGCCTATGGTACCTAGACATTTAGTAGGTATTCATTCAATATAATCAAACGTTATAAGTACACGTGTCTGACGCTTTATGTGATCCCAGTTAGAATGTTCAGTGCACAGTCAGTTAGTAATGAGGTTATCACATTTCTATAATAGGTACCTAGTGTACATTATTGATGAATCTGCTGCAATACGTACCTACCTAGTTATGGAAATGACTGATGTAGAATGATTCATACATAGGAACCTACTAGCACTTTGTAAGCGAAATCGTTCGCGAAAAAGTTTTCATAAAAATAACACACCTTAAACCCTATTTTGAGCGAAGTTTTGAAAAACTAATAATGACAACTTTTATTATTCAAAACAAAAACGCAATTTTTAACGTTTTTGTCTTTCTGACATTCTGTCTATCGGTCTGTCAGTTTGTTCCGGCTAATCTCTTAAAATTAGTAGACCGATTTTGACGGCTTTCACTGAATAATCATTCAGTTTTACTGTATGGAGTATTAGCTTAGCTATTTTAATTTTAGAAAAAACATTAGGGCTTCCCGCAAAAAAATCTTGTTGACCAAATGATACCAGCTAGTAAAGCAATAAAAGTGAATAAATAAAATCACACACCATGCGGATCTACTCGAGTTATATTATCAATTGAACTTCCTTTAAAATACGGAAGGAAAAAATCTTCGAAGAAAATCCATACAAGAAAACAAAAGGAAAATAATGAGGATAAATTATATAAACTATGTATTAGGTATGTATTTGTTTTGTTTACCTTTTTACTACAAGCGGGTTTTACAAGTAATATCTCGCACAACGTTGATATTAAGGCGATTTTAGGGTGCCGTACTGTTTGTCTGTCAAGACCCTTTATCTCAGGAACGCGTGATGATATTGTTACGAACGTGAGTAATTAAATGCCGGTTTACTAGCAGATAACTTTATTAACCACAAAACAATGACAAATTAGTCCAATCAACAAATAACCAATCACTATAAACACTCAGAGTTCCGTTTAGTATCGCTTAGGTCGCTAGGTATCACTTCAAGCACTTAGGTAGTTCGCTCTGTATCGCTGACGAAATCAAACTGAACTCGCTTCTAGCCGGGGGCCCGTATTTATATGCGAAGCCATCGACATTTCTCGATACCGACGGTTCAAGGACATTCTAGAATAATAGGGTCGAATCGGGAGGCCATAAATCATTATTATTACTCTCGTAAGTAGGTACTTATCTAACACCTTACATGCGAATTTCGACTCTATTGCTAATACCGGAAGGTACAAATTCCCTTATCCACCCACATAACTACCTACTGAATGTTATCTAATAATAATAGTGTATGTCGGACTTTTCTAGAATTTGCCAGGCCTGAGTATGTACTCCTATTCTAGAAGCTTCGCACGGCAAAGCGTTTTAATTATTTGATGCTACCCTTGGTTCTGTCGAAGATATAGCGTACTCAAGTTTCACGGCGTAACAGTGCCCCCCTCTTAGTCATGCTCGTCCCGAGCATTATTAGATCCGTGATACGGCGCCAATCTATCCACGTGGACTACCTTAGGTTTCCCTCGTAACCCTTTCTTGATGCGGTAGGTAACGTCGTTGATCCTTTTTATCACGGTGTAGGGTCCCTCCCATCGAGCTTAAAGTTTCGGCGACTTCCCTTTTCGTCGAAGTGGGTTGTGGAGCCAAACCAGTGCACCTTCCTCAAATCCCTTGGCGTTGGCATTGCGGTCGTATCTAGTTTTCATTTTAACGCTGGTGTGCAGGCTATTCTCACGCACTCGTTTATGCACTTCATCCAATTGATCTTGGAGGTCACTTACGAAGTCCGTAACTGGCTTAGTCTTGTCAGGTGGCACGCCGGTTATGGTATCGACTGGAAGTCTCATCTCCCTGCCGAAATTCACTCTTGCTGGGGTATGGCCCGTGCTATCATGCACTGCTGATCGATAAGACATCAGAAATAGTGGAATATACCGGTCCCAATCTTTCTGATGGTCATCGACAACCTTAGCCAGGTGATTCTCCAGGGTCTGGTTAAACCTCTCCACCATTCCGTCCGACTGTGGGTGCGCAGATGTTGTGCGTGTCTTGTAAATCCCCAGAAGAGTGCACATTTCCTGGAACAGCGCAGATTCGAAGTTGCGGCCTTGATCGGAATGGATCTCCAAAGGTGCGCCATACCGACATACTACTTCTTCGACCACCTTTTTCGCCACTGTCGTCGCTTCCTGATTGGGTATCGCGAAAACTTCAGGCCACTTTGTGAAATAGTCCTGTATCACCACTATGTATTTGTTTCCGTCATCTGTCACTGGGAAAGGTCCAGCAACGTCGATGGCAATGCGTTCCCATGGGGCTCCTACATTGTACAACTGAAGCTTGCCCCTGCTCCTAGTCTGTGGTCCTTTCACGGATGCGCACGCTGTACATTTCCGACACCATTGCTCTATGTCTTCTCTACAATTGAGCCAGTAATACCGCTGTCTCACTTTCAGTAGAGTTTTCTTGATTCCCAGGTGTCCACCAGAAGCGCCATCGTGTATCTCCTGAAGCAGGGGGACCACTTCACGTCGTGGTACTATCACTTGTGTGGTCACCTCCTTGCCATCGTTCGATTCCCATTTCCTACAAAGCACGTCATTTTCTAGGACTAAACTGTCCCACTGTGCCCAGTAGCTCTTTGTGACAGGACTATGTGACGATACTTCATTCCACTGAGGCCTAGTTCCACTACGCTTCCAGTCCAGTATAGGTCGAATATCGTCATCTTCTTCCTGGGACTTCTTAAAGTTGCCTTCAGCCCTAATTAAGTTCACGTGTTCCCGGGCTTCATTTTGCTGGCAATGTCTACAGTCCTCATTACATGGACGTCGCGACAGGGCGTCAGCATTGTTATGCCCTTTTCCACTTCGATGTTCCGTCACAAAGTTGAACTCCTGCAGCTGCTCTAGCCATCTTGCAACTTGACCCTCAGGGTTTTTGAATTGTAGAAGCCATTTCAATGCAGCGTGGTCCGTCCTCAACGTAAACTGTCTCCCTATGAGGTACTTGTGGAAATGTTGCAAAGTTTTTACAACAGCCAGTAGTTCTCGTCGAGTCACGCAGTAGTTCCTTTCTGGTTTTGAAAGTGCCTTACTGAAGTAAGCGATCACGACTTGCCTATCTTCTTGCACCTGCGACAGCACTCCACCAATTCCTGTGTTGCTGGCGTCGGTATCGACGACAAATCTTCCATCTCTGCTCGGATACCCCAGTATAGGCGCTTCACATAGCCGTTGCTTTAGTTCGTTGAATGCTGACTCACAGTTCTTGTCCCAGATAAAATCTCGTTTATCCTCAGTCAGCTGATGTAAAGGTTTTGCAATGTCCGAAAAACCCATAACAAACCGTCTGTAGTATGTGCACAACCCTAGAAATGCACGTACTTCTGTTTTGTTCTTTGGAGCCGGCCACTGTTGGACAGCCTTTATCTTCTCAGGATCGGTTTTCACTCCATCGGCGCAGATGACATGTCCTAGGTAGCTGACCTCCTTCTTGAACAGGGCACACTTCTTTGGGCTTAGTTTTAGGTTAGCCCCCCGTATCCTGGTGAATACTTTCTCCATATTTCTCAAGTGTTCCTTAAAAGTGCGGCCCATTATAATGACGTCATCCAAATATACTAGACAGACGTCACCAAGAAGGCCCACCATGACTCTATCCATGAGGCGTTCAAACGTCGCTGGAGCGTTGCACAATCCAAAAGGCATGACGTTAAATTGCCACAGGCCGTTGCCAATTCCTGTACTGAACGCTGTCTTTTCCTTATCTTTCTCGCTAATTTCCACTTGCCAGTAGCCACTTTTCAAGTCAATGGTTGAAAACCACTTCATACCACTGAGCATATCCAGTGTGTCGTCTATCCTAGGCAAGGGATAACTGTCCTTCTTCGTTACATCATTCAGCATTCTGTAGTCTACACAGAATCTGGTACTGCCGTCCTTCTTCTTCACCAGAACGACAGGAGAAGACCATGGGCTCGTAGAAGGTTCAATTATTCCGCTATCAGCTATATCCTTTACCATTTCTGCTACCTCAGTTTCTTTAGCCCAGGGTATGCGGCGCGGTCTCTGTTTAATTGGTCTAGCATCACCTGTATCTATCTCATGCTTGACGAGACCTGTTCTTCCGCAATCTTTTCCCGTTGCAAAGATATCCCGGAACCGTAGCAGAAATTCCTTAGCTTGCTGTAGTTCCGAAACTGATAAATTGCTCCTAGAATTTTCCAGAAGTTGCTGGATGTGATCAGGTTCACCTTTTATTGCGTCTTGTTTTACTGAAGATGTGTTGATTTGGCGGAGATACTTCACTTCTTCACATCTTCCAACAACACTGTTTTTCTTCAACTGGATCTCCTTTTTCCCAAGATTTACAATCCTGACCTTGGATCTTCCTTTCGTCATAACTAATGTCCTCGCGGTGATAAGTTCCGGGTGCCGGCCAATGTCTTCAACCATAACACATCTGCGTTGCCTAACTTTCTTAGGAAATTTAACTTCGACTAAGGTTTCCGTTCTTGGAGCCAATGTGGTATCCTTTAAGCAATAGATGTTGCATGTGTTAATTCCTTGCAGGAAGACTTCTTGGTCTGGGAATTTCAATACTCCTTTATCGATATCTAAAACACATCGGTAATTCCGCAGGAAGTCGAGACCCAGTATGCAATCGTCGGTAATATTCGCAATTAACGCTGAATGGGTGTACACTTGATCACCGATTTTGAACTCGATTTCTGTATCACCGAGGACGGAGACTGGCTGGCCGGTGGCTGTCTGAAGTCGGTAGGCTGGGGTTTCTGTTTGCCACATGATGGTGCGTTTCAGCAACTCAGGTCTTATAATAGTCCGTGACGCCCCGGTGTCAACGGTGAAATTGCAAGCACGTTGATTCAGCGTTCCCTCGATGATCAAACTATTTCCGTTGTGGACTTGATTGATGGTTTTTTTTTTTTTTTTTTTTTTTTTTTTTTTCCCGGCAGGGGAATCATCAGAATGACTTCTCCCACTCTTGGGCGGAGCGGGAGGGCGTGTCAGACTCTTACTGACTAAACCCCTACCCCGTTCTTTCGTTACCATCGATCTGGGGGACACGGTGACAACCTTTCGGATACCGTGTTCCCTAGAGGCTTCGGCCCTACCGGGCCCCTACAGTTTGCTGACATCTCCTTGAGGCGCGCGTGGAACAGAACGCGCCGTCGACGACTAGGCTCGGTCCAGATTATTACCAGACTGCCGGACGGCGAGCTACCCAGCGCTCGCTATCCGCGAGCCCTCGCCTACGGTGGTCGGAAATCGGGATCGGGATCTCGGCGGCGGCGGCGTGAGTTCCGTTGCCTCACGCGGTCGGCAGCCTCCTTCGCTAACATTACTGCTTCGCAGAAGGAGGCGACTGCCTGCCACCCCTCCTCGCTCCGGACCATGGCCTCTACCAGGGCCCGGCGCGAGAGGTCACCGCCGCCGATAGCCCCCACAAGGACACGGCGGTGCTCCGCCCAAGCGGGGCACACCTCTACCGTGTGCTCCACCGTGTCCTCCGGGCGGTCCACACAGTGGCGACACCCGGGCGTCCTTTCCTCCTTGATCCGATGCAGGAACCTCCCGAACTTACCGTGTCCGGTGAGGACCTGCGTCATACGGAACGAGAGGACGCCGTGACCTCTTTCCAACCACTCCTCAAAGAGGGGACTTACCGCCGCAATGACGGCATGCCCAGCACTGGGTTGCGACAGTCGCAGTCGCCATGCCACCCTGAGATCCCGCCGGAACTCTGTCCGCCATACCGCGACTTGTCGTGGCAGCGGAGTTTCGCCCCGGCGTTGCATCTCCACGCGCAAATCGTGCATGCGTGCAAGGACTGTTGCCTCCAAATCCCACGGTGGCAGGCCAGCAAGGAGGCTCGCCGCTTCGCGGGAGATCGTGCGGTATCCCCGCACCATCCGGATGGCCATGACCCTCTGGCAAGCGTTCAGTTTGGCCGCTGGTCGCTTACCTAGCGATGGCGCCCAAACTGGCGCCCCGTAAAGGGCCATGGACCGAACGATCCCCGCGTAGAGCCTCCGGCAGGGTGGTGATTGATGGTGATGGTTGGGGCCTTCAATTGACTAGCCAGCACCCGCCCCGCGGCCCTTAACGGCTCCTCGTTAACTTGAGTTCCGGAGTCCACACTCCCCCTCTTCCTCTTGGGGCAATCGGTACGAATGTGCCCTTTTTCTCCACATCCATAACACGTCGGAATATAGCGGGACTTTACCGACGAAGCCATTTCTCGGTGACGTGGTTGCACTGAAGGTGAGACCACCACTTCCCGAACTCTGTGCGTACGTGAGTCTTGTCGTACGGCTTCCACTTCCAAAGCGTGGGCCATCGCACTCTTCAGAGTTTGGTGGTGTCTGAGTCGCACCGTAGCCCTGACTTCAGTATCCCGTAGACCGTCGATGAATGCTTGCACCAGATTTACTTCCACCGTCTCCGGTGTCATCGACATGTATGCCCGCCGGACCAGCCGTTCAACCTCTACTCCCCACTGCTGAAGGCTCTCGTTCGACCTCTGCGTTCTCTCGCGAAGTTGCGCGCGGAAAACATGTTCGAGGTGCTTGTCACCATAGCGAGTGTCTAGTCCCTCCATTAGACGCTCCAACGTCCTGCCGTCTGAAGGAAGGTTCTCTAGGACCAGCAGAGCGTCCCCTCGTAGGGCCAAAGTTAACGCTGCGAAAGACTGGTCATCATCCCAGCGGTTCGTCTTGACCAGTGTTTGGAATTGGTACTTAAAAGCCGTCCAGGACGACGTGCCATCAAAACGCGGCATATCAAATTTTGCGGCTGATGCACAGTGGGTGTGCGATGGTGCGCTAACAGCAACGGGTTCGCGTGCTTCGAGCTTGATAATTTTTTTGTTGATGTCCAGCAGGCGATCTTCGTGGCCATCAATTCTGGTTTCGAGGCTATCAGCTCGGGCGGAAACCTCCTTGACCTCTAAGGTGAGATTTTTCACTTTCTCGCCCAACGTGACGAGGCCGTAATCGATTTTTTCGAGGATCAGGTTCTGCTTAGCCTCTTGATCCCGGCGGGCTTCCTTCTGGTTAGCCGCGATTAGGTCCTGGAGCTTACGTTGGTTAGCCTCTTGTTCGCGGCGGGCAGCTTCCTGTTCGCGGCGGGCTTCTTCCTGGTTAGCCGCGATTAGATCCTGGAGCTTACGTTGGTTAGCCTCTTGTTCGCGGCGGACAGCTTCCTGTTCGCGGCGGGCTTCTTCCTGGTTAGCCGCGATTAGATCCTGGAGCTTACGTTGGTTAGCCTCTTGTTTACGGCGGGCAGCTTCCATACTAGCTTGCATGGCGGCCAACACTGCGGCGAGGTTCATTTCCGAGGATGGCCCTGTTGGCGCCTCAGCAGCTGCCGTTGCTCCCATACCAGCCCGATCTTCCGCTTCCAGACGTTGACGTGCAGCATCCATCTCCACTTGCCTCCTTGTTCGTGGTCCCTGTTCGTCGTCCCTCTGTAGTAATGGCATCTCACTTCTGACACCAGTTGTTACGAACGTGAGTAATTAAATGCCGGTTTACTAGCAGATAACTTTATTAACCACAAAACAATGACAAATTAGTCCAATCAACAAATAACCAATCACTATAAACACTCAGAGTTCCGTTTAGTATCGCTTAGGTCGCTAGGTATCACTTCAAGCACTTAGGTAGTTCGCTCTGTATCGCTGACGAAATCAAACTGAACTCGCTTCTAGCCGGGGGCCCGTATTTATATGCGAAGCCATCGACATTTCTCGATACCGACGGTTCAAGGACATTCTAGAATAATAGGGTCGAATCGGGAGGCCATAAATCATTATTATTACTCTCGTAAGTAGGTACTTATCTAACACCTTACATGCGAATTTCGACTCTATTGCTAATACCGGAAGGTACAAATTCCCTTATCCACCCACATAACTACCTACTGAATGTTATCTAATAATAATAGTGTATGTCGGACTTTTCTAGAATTTGCCAGGCCTGAGTATGTACTCCTATTCTAGAAGCTTCGCACGGCAATGCGTTTTAATTATTTGATGCTACCCTTGGTTCTGTCGAAGATATAGCGTACTCAAGTTTCACGGCGTAACAATATCAAGTTGAAATTAAAACTGTACACTTAAGTCTGCGGTCCCTTTAAACTGTGCAAAAATCAAACTTGAAAGTTGACGGGAAAAAAAGATACGCCCGTTTATGTTGCAAACCGGGCAAGTGCGAGTCGGACTCGCGCACTGAGGGTTCCGCACTTGCCCGAATTTTTTTCTGCCTGAATCCAGTGCAGGAACCTACCGAACTTACCTTGTCCGGTCCTGCGTTACGCGATAGGTAGGGTGCTGTGACTATCCAGCCACTCTTCAAAGAGTTCTAGCGCTGCCATGACTTTTTCAAACAATCCTGCAGTCCATATTAAACGGGAATTGCATTAGACCGTTGCACACCTGGGTGATACTCGGGTTATGCGCAGAATCGTGGACTAGTGGCACGCCACTAGTCCACGATTACGGTACGGTGGACCCACGGGTCTACAAGTCTATTTGCTATATAAAATGTCTGGAGACCGATGTGCCCATTCCGCCTCCGGTATCATGGCTCATTCAAATGTGAATTAATAGAAATAGGTCCCATTTGTATAATCCAATTCTACGTCGGTCCTGTACAATAATAGACAGTTCTATTATCCAACCTCTTTTAATCCAACATTAATCCTTTCAGAGTGGTGGAACTGCACGAACGCGAGAAGGCTTCGGGTCTGATCGCCACAATGCTGAGCGTGGGATTGGTCGCCGGCGCAGCAGTGGGCATGCTTCTCGTACATCTGCTTTGAACACCTGACTTTGCGTTTTGATAAGAAAGAAGGATGGTATGTGGTCATGGGAATTTTGTTTGAGCTCTTTTGGAGTGTTAGAAATTCAAAACTTCCAGATTAATTTCAAATTCAGAATTGGACCTTATTACAAGGGAATCTTGACTGGCAAAATGGGATATAGATACGAGTACACCACTGTCTAAATGCTGCCACACAAACCTACGATACGACACCGTTCCAAAATCCAGTATCCAGAAAAAATACAAGAATATAGATCGGTATTTGTAACGTTATTTTCGTTTATTTACATGTATTTGTGGATTTCACGTATCCATATGCAACGGCTGGCCTTTCCGGTATGGAATTTTCGTTACAAATATTTTTCGAAAAGGGACAAAGAATTATTTGTATAGTATTTTTTTTTTTGCACTACTGGTAAACACTATTCCAAGTTATTCTTTTAAAGTACTTAACAGCTTTTTTTCCTTGAAAAATAACCTCAGTTCGTAAAGTATGGAGATACTATTCCCTGTTAGGCAAGATTATAACATTATTTCCTGGACCACATATCATGCCAGGATTATCAGGCCGAGGGCGGTATAATTATGCTTAGTAGACGTTACTTCCATGTTACATTATTAGCGTTTTATGACGTTACATTATTTTAAGCATAAATGAGGATAAATTATGTACGATCGACTAATTGACTCCGATTTTTAAACGATTAACTTGGTGCGAATACATTTTGTTTATTTTTTTATCTTTTATATTCATACAAATTGTATGATATTTTTTATATGTTTTGTACTATCTGTTTACAATTACTGACATGTCTAGCTCTCAGGCTATCGTCAGCTGATTAGGGTTAATCATATCGCACCCTAAAACAAAAATCAGCACTTTATAAAAAAAAATGATTTTACAGAAGAGCGTCATAAAGTTTTCCACATTTTTTTCTTTTTATTTACTCGATAAAGTAAGATTTTTATAAAACACAAGCTGTTAAAAAGGAAAAAGAAAATATCGGGAGGATATAACATGTTTAATGATAAGCGATACTCGCATTGATGGATTGTAAGTGTTAGTTCACACCGAGACGCGACGCGACGCGACGATGCAAGAAGAGGCCAGTGATTTCGCGTTGCGCCGCGCGAAATCACTCACAATTGCGAGGCGCATAGTAAAATCGTTGGTAACATGACGGTCGCGAATGTAAAAACGTTCCGCTGCGCAGCGAGACGCCGCGCGGCGTCACGAGATGCCGCGCTTCATGAAATAACGTATTCTAAATTTTCACAATGAAATGTGTATCTTTTCGTGTAGTAAATAAAGTTCTATTTTGAGTCACTCTATTAAAATGTGCATACAGCGTCGCGTCTCGGTGTGAACTGACCCTAACTCACGCGCGTTTCAGAGTCGGTTGTAGGCTGCTCCCCCTCACTGAGTGGAAGCTTGTGTCCCAGCTGTAGGAACTTTATTTATTTATATGTGACAAGAACATAATGTTTTCCTTATTTATACAGAAGCTTATTGATTATATCTTTTGTAGAAAAGTAGGGCAAGGTCACAGAACATTCCTAATTTACTGTTACTGCCCATACATACAGCTTATAAGTGATGTTTTTTATACTGGTTGTAAGGGACAGCCCTCCACAAACTTTAAGGGCTTGCTCAGTAGATGAATCTGAACATCCTGCCACAATTTTTTTTTTTAGAAAACGAAAAAAAAATTCAGTCTCACCATACAAAATTATAAATTTTATCGGACAGTTTGTATGGGTCCATTTTTTTTTTCGTTTGTGGAGGGCTGTCCCTGACACCCAGTATACAGGATTATTTGTAAAACACTGACAAACTCAGGACTATGTTACTATTATTATAAACAGCAACTTTTGTTTCATACAAAATAATATTTAAATTGAACGTTCTTAATGTTACAAAGTCTATGCGAAGCAAGGGATAGTACAATAGCGGGGGCCGGGAACAGTGTTTAGAGAGCGTAGGTAAATACAGCAAAATACTGAGTTTAAATATGTTAGACCAACGAAATCTTGAAGGTTTGTTTTTGGTAAATATTTTATGTTTTGTAAAATGTCATAGAACCATAGTTGTTGTTTATGATGTCAGTAATACAATCCTGCAAGGTTGTTAGTATTTTCAAATAACCCTGTATACATAATATATGTGTAGATAGAGTTGATATTTCGTTGAATGTGAATTAACGCTTTTTATTTTTATACTTGTAGTATTTTTTCAAAATTAATAAGCGGCTAAGAAACCTTAAAAGGTTATTAATATCTTGCGCTTATGTAATATCGAACAACTTAATATCATCTTAAAAACATAGGTTTAAGAAGGAAGAATTTGTATGAAAACAATGTAATTATGGGAATAGTGATACATAGTTCTTAAAGTGAAAGCGACGGGCCTAACTGCGGCCGTATTCTCGGTAGATGGCGCTGACCACAAATTTGTTTTTAGTGTTTAGATATGTTATTAACAAAAACCGATGTTCCATTTTCTTAATTATTTAGTCCCAAGTTTTATATTGTTAATTAAAAAATTATTGACGGCCGTAACACGTATTTATTCATTGAAATCATCAATACGTCGCCTTCAGTTCAGGTAACCCTATTATTCAATAATTTTTTATGAAATAGCAAATATCGCAGTCTATCTCGGCGCTTTCACTTTATAATTCTAAAGAAAGTTCACACGTATTATTGGAATGAACACATTAACAATAATAAAGGTTAACAACAAAGCTTGACATTATTGTCAGTTTTTTATTGACACCCCGTTTCTTGAAGAAAATTATCGACTTATCACAAATTAAAATCAAGTAAAACATTGTGATTGGCTGTTGAAAATCCATTCAACATTTTGCCAACGTACGTTTGACAATTTGTCACAACAATTTTGCGATACCTTTTGTTCGAGAAACGGGCCTGAAGGTAGCGTTACGTTCTTAGCGACCGCGACGCGCGACGGTGACCCGAGACCGCGACCCACTGCTTAATATAAATTTGCGCACCACGCGACTGCGACCGGGTCGCGCGACCCACGGCAGTACGGCACCGGTCGTAGTCGCGGTTCGCAGTTCGCAGTCGCGGTCGCTCGAACCGAATGCTACTTTAAGTTTAGCAAATATGTTATAGATCTCAAATACTTAGAATTTAAGTATGTATTTTAAGTAGTTCAAAATAACCAGTTAAGTTTATATCGATGTGTAGTAATGTACGCATAATATAATGATCATTATGATTTGTCCTGAAATTATTATGATACAAAATAGTTTTGTACCTGAATTTAATTTTAAGGAACTCCAAACAGGTGCTCTGTCCAAAAAGTTTAGAATATTTTCAGTTGAAAAATGCCTTTTTTTACATAATATTTAATAGGGAATATGCCATACCAGTTTATCGATAAACATTCAAAAATAGAATATTAAAAAATAAAAACAATATCAAATTGGTAGAAACGCAAACGAGATATAACAATTATAAATCAATTATGTGTCTGTCTCTCGTCAAAACGCTGTTTTCCATGAACGTAATGAACTTTGACGTCAAAGACTACGTCGGACTTATCTTTTGTTAGCAGCTTTATCACTTCGTATAATATTTGTTTATTGAAGTTAAAAATGATTACATTTAACAAATTAAAAAGTACATGCATATTCCTTATTGTACTCATTTTTAAATTCTTTGTAAATATGTTATTTCGCTTTATTTAGTTTACGGGATTAAGATATTAGTTACTTACTAAAAATAAAAGCAGATTTCTTTACAAGTTACTATAACAAAAAATTCAACGCATTTTATAATTATGTTTGTTACTTATAAGAATGTGCGTGATGAATTAAACCTTTGATTTGTATATTAACAGAAGAACGATCTACCCATTTGAAATTGATGTCCATCATTTTGTATAGGTACTGTGTATTTAAAGTGATACTTTAATAGATCTATAATATTAGCACTCAATTTTTCATTTCGTTATATGATATGAAAACAGGGAATATAATCATTTGTATAGTATAATAATAAAAACGATGTGTATATAGCAAATAAATAAATCAATAGAAAATTTTGTTGGTATTATCAGTCAATTTTGTGAACTACATTCTAAGTATACTATATCAAATTATACATAAATAAATAAAATAATAAATACACTGTAGTTTGAGCTTAGACATATAGTAAAGTCAGGAATATTGGTGATATAAGTAATGTGGAGATATCGTTTTCAAAACAGAACAACCACACAGTTCCATGCAACCACATTCATGAGACAGTGCTAGCGGGTTGTTACAAGTGTGTGAGGAGGATAATATCCTCATACTAGTAACACATTATGCATAGGGACCTGTATGGAGTTGTGTTTAAAATATCACTAAGTTACTTATATCACCAATATATCTCCTTTACCCTACAACAGTGGCGCCATCTCTACGGCAACTGCACTCAACTACACCAATGCAGTTAATATTGTAATTTACAGCACTATAACCAGACAACATTCAATTAGAAAGTTTATAAACTTGTGATAATTTGTTGACGAATGAATGAGTTTAAATGTTAAAATAAAATATTTATGTGACTCAGTTTGATTGTATTATTTATATTTTACCCACTATCATCTTCCTGGCCCTGTTCCATGTTATTTGGGGCTTGGGCAACACGCTTGCCATGCTGTATCGTGGGTGCGTTCACTTACATGTAAACTCACATACACCGAACTAACAGACTCCCAAAACACGTATCTATAGGCCATATATTTGCTCTGTGTCGGAATCGAATCCGCATCACGCAGCGCAGTAGCTAATCGCTCAACGCGCCAACCATGGCGTCATAGGGAGTCAAAATTGCCCGATATGGTTCATGTAGATAATACAAACCACAGTTTGTGTTGCTCTCTCTGCGCACTTTGCTTAAACATAATACACTGCCAGAAGTACCTACTCAGTCACCGGTCTATGTTCTTATAACTTGCAATGTTTGTTGTTTGTTTGGGTCAAATCTTGCAAAAGAATTTTAAATCCGTTAGGTAGGACTGATTCTAGTGAAATTTTGCAGGCATGTTCAATTTGAATATTGACATTCAAACTGAACATGTCTGCTGCTTAGTCAAGTAACGTTATTAAGTCCAATATGGCGAACAATTTTTGTTTTATAGAGCTTGATTTTAAAAATTACCTTTTAACAATACCTTGTTATCATATCCAGATAATAATTTCCAGTACCTACACTAGTTATCCTATAAGAAAATCTTGTCGAAGTGGAGCGAAATTATGGAAAAAGGCGTATTCAATAAAAGGAGATTAAAAATAAACAATTATAGATCAGTCAGTCCGTTTAATAAATAATGTCATGTAAAAAAAACAATCACAATTTCAGACATTTCTAAATGAGAATGATTGTAATTATATTATTAATATATACTATAATTACACCTTATACGAAGCGATTACTCATATTATGTATTTAAGTTAAAATGTGAATAATTCCAGGCACCATTTGATATATTTTAAAACTTAAACGTTTGAGTAACTGTCCAATATTGAAAAACGCTTAAAAGTTTAAATTCATAAGAAATATTAAAATAGTGAGAGCTACCCTCATGAGCGCATTTCATATATATTTGACAATTTAAAGTAAAAATAAAGTGCAACGTAAAGTGTTATTAACATAGTCTTATTTATTGACAATAAGTTGTAATTACTTAATATACGTTCATTTGTGAGCTGTACTATGGGTCAAGACGCCTGATAATAAATGAAATATTATTATTAAAATATTTTGAGAGCAAAAGACACTGGCCCGTTGGTCCTAACTAAGATTTAATGATCTTTGACAATTTGGAGAACAGGCGTGTTTCAATGATTACACAAATTATCCACTTGAAAAAGGTACAAAAATATTCTAATTTTAAATACACAATACCCACTAGGAATCAATTTGCGAATATTAAAACAGCTACTGAACTGCACTCGAAGAAAATCCTGTTAAAAACTCAAGACCGACTGCAGATTTAGTTTTCAAATCTTTAAATGAACAATAATTACTAGGTACAACGAATCTAATATTTACTAAATATTTCCATGATAAAGTGGAAAATGATACAGATGATGATAGCCTAACACAGATTTAGCTGCATAAAAAATATCATTACAACATATATTGGACAGTCACTCAAATCTTCCCTCCCCGTCATTTCGACCACAACATGAGCAACGCAAACATTTATTTATGAGCACAATATACATTATATATTTATTTAGGACAACACCAATTGCCATTTGGAAGCAGTTACAGGGTTGTGCAAATGTACTTCCTAAAAACCTAGATAATAGATTATATTTAAGTTTTGTTTTACCCATCTGTTAATATGAAACGGAGTAGAAGTCAATATCGGTTAACGTTTGAATGGACAGTAAAAAAGGTTTGTTTAAATGTCTAATCTTATCTAATGAATGAAGTATAACTTATTACATATTGTACCCCTTAAACAAATTGTAACATAATTAACGCACATCCTCTTGGGGGTCATTGTACTCATCATTATGAACAACTTTTACTATGGGACCAAACCTGAAATCGAGAAAAAATAATCAGCTGTTACATACATTTTGACGAAAAAGTGAACATAAATGTAGGGATATAATAATGATGAGTATAATGAACCCCGTGAGGAGCTCGTGGCTAGATAATAACAGCCGCACAGGTCGATCTTCAAGGTTAAGCAACGCTTGCCTAGGTTGGTCTGTGGATGGATGACCATCTTAACATAACGAGTTTCCTCCGTGCCTCGGAAAGCACGTTAAGCCGTTGGTCCCGGCTGTCATTTGGAGATCTTTGGCAGTCGTTACGGATAGTCAGAAGCCAGTAAATCTGACTACAGTCTTGCCATGAAGTACCGTGTTACCCCAGTTAATGGGTTGTGGAGGTCTGGTAGGCAGCCGCTCCTCGTAAAATACTGGTATTCAGCTAAATCCAGCTTGACTGGAAGCCGACCCCAATATAGTTGGGAAAAGGCTAGGCAGATGAGTACAATGAACCCCCAAGAATTCTCTTGGGGGTTCATTGTGTTAATTATGTTCGTGCGTTAATTATGTTACATGTTGTATATTCAATTATTTTGTGCAAATCATCAATAGAAACATACTGCACAAATAAAATACCAAACGTATTGAAAATTTGTCACAAAATATTGAACAAATATCTTTATAGAAATGTTTCATAGCCACTACAGATGGACGAAACAAACCCTAAATATTATTTAATAGATTCTTTCAGCTTATTTTTCACTAGTTTTATAACTAACTGCATTTTGGCAGGCAGAACTTTTGAACGATATGTACTAAAAATTCGTTACATTCCTATGAAAATATACTACTATATAGTTGCATTTCAACAGTGCGCTTCTAACATTGAATTTTGAACCTTTTTGGTTTATAATAGAAGACATAATTGCACGCTAGTGAATTGCAACTTTGGTCGTTTTTTACATAGCATTGTTAGGATGACAGCAGAATTAAAATATGTATCTTCACACCATCCTATACTAATAGGGAATATGCATGCAATTGTTTTATTTTCTATATTAATAAACTTTCAGCTCTAGTAAATAAATATGAAAGTATTTTTAAAATATCTTTATCGACAACGAAGTTATAAAGCTTCAAAGCTGCTAATAAGAAAGAGAAGTCCGAAATGTAATGTGACGTCATATTACATTGCGTCCGTTCGGCTGCCATAAAAAATTGCTTTTTGGCGAGTGGGACAGATATATTTGTTTGAAATGGTTATATCTAGTTTGCTTTTCTACTAATTTTGATTCTATTTCCACCAAAATAGTTAGATAACAAATATTTTTTTCATGCATATTCCCTATATTGTAGTGTAAAGTTTGATTGTCGTAAAAACAATATAATTTCTTAGTGGAAAAATATTAATATCATTATCTCTGTGGAGATTTTTTTGGGAATGATTTAAAACTAAATACATAAATGTGTATGGGGCGAACTGACTAGTAAGTTACAAGGACAAGATGAGATAAACGTGATGATCATACTACACAATCGTTTGTAATTCTACAGCTTTTACAAGGCAGTGTTGCTTGGCTTAATCACAACCTGAAGTCTAGTTCATAACTTTAGGTTTAACATCGAAATTATTTATTTTTATAAAAGGAAGAACATTTACAACTTTTTATTGGCCACTACAGATATTTCGTACCCGCCACTAAGGGCCATTTTCTGAATGGAGAATTTTTATTTAGGAACTGTTCAAACTCTATTTACTGTCTACCCTAATACCAACGTTTGACAGGGTGAAGAGAGAGAGAGAGGTTGACAATTAAACGACAAAATCAAAGACAGGACCGGTCGTTGTGGCGACACTTGGGGGAGGCCTAAGTCCAGCAGTGGACGTCTTTCGGCTTAAGTGATGATGAAATTAAAAATGCGTGGGTTTTTTTGGGATGGGGTTTCATCAAATGACTTCTTTCGCTTTTTGGGTGGAGCTAGAGGGTGTCAGATGTTTCTGACTAAAACCCACTTGTTCTTTCAATTGCATTTTACATTTCAGAGCCATGGTAACTCTCTCAAAACATTGCCGACCCTGCCGGCAAAAAAAAATTGCTGATATTTTTTAAGGCACACGTGGAACATAATGCACCTACGAATCGGGTTTGGTCCTAATCGGGCGACCGGACAGCGAGCTACCCATTGCTCATCGTCCGTAATCCCGTGCTTAAGGAGGCAGAGAAGCAACCTGCGACTTCTAACTGCTGGCTGAGGCATGAGTATTTTCTTTCCCTTCAAAGTTTCGGCCATTTCATTCAAACTGCTGTATCAGGGTTTACACAACTAGCACAAACATTAACTAACCTCCATTTAAAAAGCCCAACAACATTGCCCAGCCTAAAAAAAACTGTGTACCTATAAAGCATACCCAAAAATTCTTAAAAACGTACCTACATAAGATTTCAATTAGAATTTGTTACCTAATCCAAAAAAAAAAAATGGATGACTATCACAAGACTATAAGTTTGCACAACCCTGCCTACCCTCACGTTGTATGCTCTATAGTAGTCAGGAGTTGGTTGGCAGTCACCTATTCCGTTGAGTGACGACTTCGGCCCCTTGTCGGACGAATCGGAACATCCCGTTCGATATCGCCACTACAGGCGAAAACAGACGGAGAGGGTATTCGCTGGAAAAGAAAAGAAAAACATATTTAGTTTAATTTTACAGAACCTTCAACCAGCAGTTTCGCCTGCGAGATAGTAAAAAGAATATCCCAAAGAAACAATATACTTTTGGGATAAAAAGCATTTCATGTAGAATTTCAATTTATTTTAGAAATAAGCAGTACCTTTGTACATATTTCTGTAATATATTGTTTCCTTCTGTGTATATCTGTGTGTACATAAATTTTAAAATAAATAAAACTAAATAAATAAATGTATTATTCCAGGACATGGTCTACCCGTGTGCCAAGTTCCATCGTAATCCGTTCTGTCTTTCGAGTGTGAAGAAGTAACAAACATTCACACACACTCACAAACTATCGCCTTTATCTTACTAGCTGCTGCCAGCAGCTTGTTGCGTAGCGTTTTTTTCAGCTTTGATAGCTTCGCGCTTGACTTGGTTGAATCTGTTTTGCTTTTTTTTTAGGTGGGAGATCATCAAATGACTTCTCCCACTCTAGGCGGAGCGGGAGGGCGTGTCAGACTTCTATTGACTAAAGCCCACTCCTGTTCCTTCTTTGCCTTAATTCCAGGGTCCCGGGGTTCTCTTTCGTCAACCCAGGGAAATCTGTTTTTGCAACTTGTCAGGACAAGTTTAGTGAAGCATGAATATTTTTTTTTAAAAGACATCGTCAATAAATGACAAGTCGAAATGGATCGCTACTGAAGGATATTATTAATTAATTGAAGGACATTTTAACGAAGATAAGATTATAAATACTAGAAGTGCACATTGCCTAAGAATTTTATAGAGATTACACAACGGTAATATCGTTATCTTTTATCTAGTTCCTGATCGGATCGAGCTCCAAAGTACAATCGGTTTGAATGTCAATGTATGTGAATATATACTAATGATGTAAGTTGAACAGATTTAGTATTAAAATATTTTTTCTTTATATTATAGTAAAACTCTCTCTAGTCCCGGCTGTCATTTGTAGATCTTTGGCAGTCGTTACGGATAGTCAGAAGTCAGTAAATCTGACTCCAGTCTTGCCATGAAGTACCGTGTTACCCCAGTTAATGGGTTGTGGAGGTCTGGTAGGCAGCCGCTCCTCGTAAAATACTGGTATTCAGCTAAATCCAAGCTGGATTTAGCTGAATACCAGTATTTGATTGGAAGCCGACCCCAATATAGTTGGGAAAAGGCTAGGTAGATGATGATATTATAGTAAAACTAAGGAGAGAAGTGGTGGCCCAGAGGTAACGGCCCTGACTCACGAGTTGTGTAAGTTACGGATTTGAACCCAGCCAGGCCACTTTTATGTGTAATTTATTATACATAAAACTACACTACACTATTACTTTGTGTGATTTATTTTATCGCCACTGCTCTCAAAATAGTGAAGGAAAACATCGTGAGGAAACCGGCAAGTTCTAGGACCAAAAATTCGAAATGATAAATGATGTGACATCCACCAATCCACATTGGGCATGCGTGGTGGATTTCGAGCGATTCCCTCTCCTAGAGAGGAGGCCTGAGTCCCAGCAGTAGGAACATTATAAAACTGTCGATTTTGTAACATATTCTTGTATTATGATTATGATACATGCTAAAATATGAGGGTACTTAAGTAAAGATCTTCAATAATGTGACACTTTTTTGCATTATCCGGTAGTCGATAGACGAAAACAAAGTTTAGAAACTTACCTTCCTATAACAGGGGTAGCTTCATTACCACTCAATATAAATACGGGGAAGAATATGGAGAAGACGCAACCACTGAAACAAACAGAAAACAATTTATTAAAAAAAAAATTGATGAAGTAACGTAATCAATAAAGAGATATCATTAGAAATGAGGTAGATACTCTTGTATCGTGGGTGTGATCAAAAATACACTCATTCCTTGGTCTAGCCTAAAAATGAGTATTATCCTTAGAGAATTTCTGAAAAGGAAATCTCGTGTGGTTCTAGAACGCAAAGGGCAACTGAAGGAAGGACCAGTAGTGTAGCGGCCTAATGCTCACGGCCTGGCACCCAAATATGTTCTGTGACTTTTTTTTAGGTTGGAAATCATCAGAATGACTTGACACGCTCTCCCGCTCTGCCCAAGAGCGTGTCAGACTTTTACTGACTAAACTCCTCCCCATTCCTTCTGTACCTTTGTTCCAGGGTCCCGAGTTTTCCTTTCGGAAGCCCACCCATGGCCCCAGAGGTTCTGTGCCTGGGTCTAATTTATCTATAACTAGCTTTTTTTTAGCGAAGCCGCGGGCTTCGCTCCCGTCAAATGACTACCCTACATATCCTACGCTACCCTACCCTACCTTCCCTACACTACCCTACCTACCCTACACTACACTACCCTACACTGCACTACACTACACTACCCTACACTACCCTACACCACCCTACACTACCCTACACTACCCTACACTACCCTACACTACCCTACGCTACCCTACACTACCCTACACTACCCTACACTACCCTACCTTCCCTACTTTACCTAACTTTTTTTGTTTTTTTGAATTTTTCTCTCCGTAAGAACCATCATTGAACTTCAAGGAATATTAAAAAAAAAAATCAGCCAAATCGGTCAAGCCGTTTTCATGTCATGTCGTGACAACGAAAAACGGGTTTCATTTTTATACAGGGTGATTGGAAGATCGATGCAAAGCTTTAAAGCGAAGATAGTACAGACCATTTAGAACCATTTAAGACATGATTATGTTCGGCGAAGTTTTATCTTTTTTTTTTAAACCTACTTTTAAGATTTTTTTCAAAAATTCCCAAAATTGTATGTAAACTGCATATTTTTAGCCAAATTAAATAATAAGTGAATTAACTTTTATTTTATTTAATTAAAGTAATGTCTAAGCAACCGGAAAAAACATGTTTTAGGCTTTTCTGTCATAAAACAATTTTTTTACGGACATTTAAAGTTCAGCAGAAACTTAGAAAAAATTAACAGTACGTTTTTTAAACCTTATTAAAAAAATAACGAAGGGTGCTTTTTTAGTTCAAACCTTTTTGAATACATGTTTGATAAGCGTTCTTTCTTTTGAGGTATCATTTACGCGGATATCTTACAAATTATTGAAGTTAGGACCTAGAAACCGGTTGGAGGGAGATTTTTTTAAATTTCGGCAGACTACTTAAAACAACATTTGAATTAAAATTATTTATATTTTAAACATAAAGCTTTAAGGCGAAGATAGTACAGACAATTTAGAACCATGTAAGACATGATTGCCTCAGACGAAGTCTCACCAAATTTTTTAAACCTACTTTTGTATTATTTTTCAAATATTCCCAAAATTTTAAGTAAACTGCTTATTTATGGCCAAATTAAATAATAAATGAGTTCATTTTTATTTTATTTATTACAGTAATGTGTGAGCAACCTAGCAAAGTATGTTTTAGGTTTTTCTGTCGTATTGATAAAAAATTTAAATTTCTTCTGAACTTTAAAAGTATGTAAAAAAAATTCCAATGTTAGAAAAACCTAAGACATACTTCGCTGGGTTGCTTACACATTACCGTAATAAGTAAAATAAAAATGAACTCATTTATCATTTAATTTGGCTATAAATAAGCAGTTTACTTAAAATTTTGGGAATATTTGTAAAATAATACAAAAATAGGTTAAAAAAAAAATTGGTAAGACTTCGTCTGAGGCAATCATGTTTTACATGGTTCTAAATTGTCTGTACTATCTTTGCCTTAAAGCTTTATGTATGAAAAATAAATAATTTTAATTCAAATGTTGTTTTAAGTAGTCTGCCGAAATTTTAAAAAATCTCCCTCCAACCGGTTTTTAGGTCCTAACTTCAATAATTTGTAAGATATCCGCGTAAATGATACCTCAAAAGAAAGAACGCTTATCACACATGTATTCAAAAAGGTTTGAACAAAAAAAGCACCCTTTGTTATTTTTTTAATAAGGTTTAAAAAACGTACTGTTAATTTTTTCTAAATTTCTGCTGAACTTTAAATGTCCGTAAAAAAATCGCCTTATGACAGAAAAGCCTAAAACATGTTTTTTCGGGTTGCTTAGACATTACTTTAATTAAATAAAATAAAAGTTAATTCATTTATCATTAAATTTGGCTAAAAATATGCAGTTTACATAAAATTTTGGGAATTTTTGAAAAAAATCTTAAAAGTAGGTTTAAAAAAAATTTATAAAACTTCGCCGAACATAATCATGGCTTAAATGGTTCTAAATGGTCTGTACTATCTTCGCTTTAAAGCTTTGCATCGATCTTCCAATCACCCTGTATATATAGATATGTATGTATAAATTAAGAAACATAGAAATACATAAGATGTTTATCAGCTGTCTATTAATCATAGCACAAGCTCTGCTCAGTTTGGAACTAGATGGCGTTGTATACAAACTGTGGAATATTATTATTACACGCTGATGTATTATGTATGCAGGCCGCGTGTGAACTGCAGTGTTTAAACATAATACAATCAATGAAACAGCCTATCAAAGTCCATTACTTACAACAGTTAAGATAAGAAGTCGATAAGGGAATAGGTACATTTAGGCTAAGAACTCACGGAGCGATTTTCGCCCGCGCCCGCCGCGGTTGCGGACCCGCAGCTTCTGTAGAATGCAGATACATATGTAAAAAATTAAAGCACAACTCACGACGCGTTTTACGCCCGCGGTGTACGCGGTTGTATGCGGATCCCGCTGTACCGGCGGGCAACTAGTAGAATCGCGCGGGCCGCGGTTACCCGCATCCTCGGCGGGTGGCGCCCGCGCGCTCTGCGGTCGCTTGGCGGGCGACCGCGGGGGCCGGCGGGTGGCGGGAGGTACAGAAATCCAACACTATTTTGCAACCGCCCGTCTTGCGGTCAACGCCCGCCACGTCTGCGGGCGATGATCGCAACCGCGGCGGCTGCGTAACCACGCAAATAACAGTTCTCGTGAGTTTTGAAATAAAACCGCAGTTCCACGACCGCGGCGGTCGCGGGCGAAAATCGCTCCGTGAGTTCTTAGCCTTAGACTTTAGACTACTTATGTAGATGTAAAACGGGAGGTGAAAGAGAGGATAGTTTGGAAAAGCTATTGCTGACGGGAAAGGTATATAATGATGATAAAAAAACTGTACGATCTTCTTCTTCTTTTCGAACCGAAGGTAAACTCGTTAAATTGTTTGGGCCCAGTAGGTGGCTACGTTAATTGCAGCATCAGTGGCACTCATTAAATCCTCCAGGTGTATGGGCACTGTATGATCTTAAGACCTACGACTCCGAGCTATGAATCATTCGAGTAAGGTTTGCTCGAGTTAACAGACCTTACGAGAACATGCGTTACATAAATGAGTGTGATTGATAATTTTCCTCAGCGCACGTAAAGAAGTTTTCACTTCAAAAACTTTATAAAATTGTTGTGCCCGATAGATTGAGGATGATGGAGGGGAAGGTCAAAGAAAGGATGGATAGATTGTGTGAGAAGTGATATAAATAAAAGGGGAGTAGGTAAGTGATAGCGTGACGGATGACAGGACCGAATGGAAGAAAACAACGTGTTGCGCCTACTCCAAATACATCGGGATAAGGGCAGGAAGATGATTATAATGATGATTATGTAAACATGCCCGAAACGTGCCCGACAGGGTCCATTTTAACCTGTATGTGAATTGGATTAAATTAAATTGAAGCAGCTGACATTGATGTAGACACATATATCATAATATAATTATATTACATAGTGATATTAACGTTTAGACATAGTGATAAATCATTGTTTGATTGACACTTATCTTTCACATTTTCTTATCAATAGCATGGCGTTACATCATACTTATGTACTTATAATTAATTAGATGTATATTAATAGGAATGTCAAGTTCAAAATGTCTCAATATTCAAGGAACCAACCATTTATTTTCATGAGTGTGGAATCCATCAAACAACTTCTCCCCCTCTGAGTCGAGTGTTACACTGTTACTGACTACCTTGTGTTCCAGGGCTACGGTCATCCTTTTGAAGAATCTCGCAGCCCTGGCAGTAACAGCTCTTTGAGATTTGCGTGGAAAACACCGTCGATCCGGGCTCCTTCTCTTTCAAACGGCGAGCTACTTCTTCTGCTTCACTGAGGAGGTTTTTACCTCATCTCATCATCCCATTTTCTTAACTACTAGCTGAACCCCGCGGTTTCACCCGCATTTTAGGTTACTGCTCCGCTCCTATTGGTCTTGGCGTGATGTTATATATTATAATATATATATATATATTATATAATAATATATATAACATACCTATAACCTTCCTGAATAAATAGGCTTAGATAACAGTGAAATAATTTTTCAGATCAAACCAGTAGATCCTGAGATTAGCGCGCTCAAACAAACAAACTCTTCCTACTACTCCATCTCAACAACCTTCAATATAATACCTTTTATTACGAACAAAGGCTATTTCATATTACTTATTTTTAATTTAAAGATTACGTTTGGAGCGTGGAAATCGCGAATTCGCACATTTCACGAACGCTGGCGTTTAAATACAGTTGTGTAAACACAGCTGAAGCTATAGATAGAGTCTTTTAGAATATATTTCCCGATTCATTTCTTCAATTTATTTCCTTTACGCGGTTATATTATTGATCATTTAAATTCATTAAGTTAATATGTATCTATATGTAGGTACTTTAGTGCATGAAATAAACGTCGTTAAGTATCTGACGATACTTAATTGTTCTACTAAATACATACAAAACCACTGTCTGCTACTTTTAAATAATATCTTAATAGACTCGACGATTAATATTTGTACTTCCCAATAGTTTTTCTCATTAGTCTGTTTGCATGTGATATACCTACTTATCTCAGTTACAGGGGAAAACCTAATCACCTAATTTATATTCTAAGACGAAAGTTTGGAAGTGTCAGTATGTTTGTTACTTTTTTACGCTTGAATAGCTGAGCGGATTTTGATACAATTTAGCGCTAGGTTAGACCTTGTCGTAGAAAACACATGAGACTAAGTCAGCCTTCTGCAAGTGATTCCTTTGGCGCCTTCTTATATCTGATCTGAGTGGTCTGTTAGTCTAGTAGTTTTTAGAGATCGTGGGTTCGATGTCCACCCAAGACTAATGTTTGTGTGATGAGCACAATCATTTGTTCTGTGCCTCGGGTCAAAACGCTTCGCCCGGACCGTAGAGCTGTTAACAATGTAAGGGTGGATACTCGACGTACGTCAGGTTGTCCGATGGTGGAAAGGTGATGGCGGAATCAAGTCATGCAATTCTCCTGCACCTCTCAAAAATGTACTCGTTTCTAGATTCCAAAAGACTCATCTAATAAGACTGGTATCTGCAGCAGGCACATGTGCATGGGGCCCCATCCAGTTTGGTCACGGGCCTCGAGTGATATAGTGACGCGTTACGCGCCTGAGCGCTGGGTATAACACCAGTTTCTATGTGACTGTTCCTAAAAGACCCTAGGCTGACAAAATTGTCGTTTTCCCTGAATTATCCTACATAAAGTAGATTTCAAAAGACTCACCTAATAATATAAGACTGTGGTATCTGCGTCAGCACAGCCAGCGGCAAGCCGAAGCCGAGGAAGTAAGGCCAGTTGGTCTCGATGAAGGTGAGCCGCTTGTGCAGCTCCCAGCCCATGTTGAACCACTTGTACTCGAACGAGTACAGCGAGTACAGCAGGCACATGTGGATCAGGCAGAGCAGCTCGCCTATGTACGTTATTGGTAGCATGCTTACTAACATACTCTGAAAAAAAATAGGTAATTTTTATTTATTTTTAGGCGATTAACGCCCGTTTTCAATAACCTACCGCAGTTCATAAATAGATAGCTATCTCCGATAAACAGTAGATTCTAGTTGTCAATGTCACAATTTTTGGTAGGAAATGCTAACCGTCGGTAGGTTATAGGAAAGCAAGTAAGGGCAAAAGGATAGATTTGTTTATCTTTAGTAGCTGCAACTTTAGATAGGTAGCTTATTGAAAATGGGCGTTAAACAAGGTACCGCGCATCGCCGCGGTAGGTGAAATGGATCTCACGTCGCATTGGCCTCTAATAAATCCGTTAGTAGGTACACCGCCCGTACGCACGCTCACAAAATAAATCGAGATTCTAAATAATAGAAACTTTTTCAAAACTTTTAAAGTTTAAAAAATAGATATCCTGGAATAAGTTTTGTGAAATATTACTAAATGCCAACAGAGTGTTCTGTCGCTATCTCTCTTTTTCTAAACTTTGCATTACATTGTGTTCCATCAAACATCAAGCTTTCAAACCATGTTTACGTTAACGATTGACGATTTCGACCGGCCCTCTAAAGTTCAAAACTAACTAAGAAATCGGTCAAAACGAGAAATTGAAACTAGACACTGACTTAAGGCTTGCACTTTGAGTCTCAAGTATCTGATTTACGATTTAATGGAGTGGAAATACTTTAAAGAGACTTTTAAAGTATTTCCACTTCGTACTAACACAACAAGATAATACACACCTGTACTAAAAATAGCGCTTGCACCAGCAAACTGAAGAGGGAGTCCGCTATAATTTTGCTGACGCTCGACATGAACTGCGGCCGACCGCGTCTGTGGCGGTACGCGCTGTCTGCTATATCCTGACAAACAGTACAAACGATTAGTTGCTTAGTTTAGTCATCATCATCATCTACCTAGCCTTTTCCCCACTATATTGGGGTTCGCTTCCAGTCAAGCCGGATTTAGCTGAATACCAGTATTTTACGAGGAGCGGCTGCCTACCAGACCTCCACGACCCAATAACTGGGGTAACACGGTACTTCATGGCAAGAATGGAGTCAGATTTACTGTCTTCTGACTATCCGTTACGACTGCCAAAGATCTACAAATGACAGCCGGGACCTACAGCTTAACGTGCGTGTATTTGTTTAGTTTAGTATAAATATTATAAGATACATAAGCATCGACAAACAACTTGATCAGTTTTTATGGCACGAGCCCACGGCGACTTTTTGTAGCGAGGCAGCCGCGTGTTAGCTTTGATACAGTCGCGATGCTGTAGCGCGTTAGTGGCGCGTTAGCATCGCTTCTGTAGCGCGTAGCAAGCGCGTCGCCTTGCCCTACAAAAGTCGAACAGAATACTCGGCCCCTGTTTGATTGAAACCCGTTTTTTGCCCTAAACTGGCCAAAACCAGAACCTTTCGAGAGTTCCTATTTAGTATTTTAGTTAGTATATTTTACAAAATGTTTTCAAAATAAAAGTGTTAATAGAAAATACGACAAACTAAAGAGAACTCTGGCGCCAAAAACACAAGCCTGCCTAGTCCAAAATTCAGAAGCATCATAAATTGTAGCAAACTTTTATGTCAATAAAGAATTATTGTATTGCAGATTGAAAGAACCTGAAATTCCTCACTAATAATGATGGAGCACACTGCTACGTGTAATATTAAACAATAAAAACCTTGAGTTTTATGTAAATTAGGGTATTGATATGTATTGAGCAATAAGATTACTATGTGTTGTACAGAGTTTAATTGGTGATGAAAAAAAGAAAATTTTAATGTCTACAGTTTTTAAATTTTGTAAGCCAGCTGCAAGTGGCTTCGCTCACATGAATATAACTTTCTCCATACCAGGGGCGTAGCCACCGCCGTATATGCCGTATCAATTATACGGGGCCCCCAGGCTTCAGGGGCCCTGGTTGGTAGCATAAAATTACTGTTCAAAAACTCAAATTGTTACTAATAAAAGAATCTCAAGTTATTGGCCTGTCGAATCACCGAATTGTCAGTTGCTATTTGAGTTTGTGTTTATTGCGAAATACATAAACCCAATCAAATAAAAGGAGGGCCACATTTTTTTTTATTATACGGGGCCCCATAGGGACTAGCTACGCCACTGCTCCATACAAACTTTACACTCCAATTATTACACACAATAAAAATTTCATCCCCTTAGGGCTGGAATTTTGAAAGGTTTTTAAGTTCTTAGTGAAGCAATTTTTCTCCTGTTGACTGGTTACTAGGCAAACATTATCCTAAGTTAGTCCAAAATATAGTAAGTTTTGTTTTTAATGAAAAGTTTATCAGGAAAACCTAGCTCTTCTAACCTAGCATGTGAATGACCAAGTATTATTTTTATAAAGAGGCCAAATTATTGATAATAATCTGTCATGTTGAATGTTACTAGGAAAACATTATTCTACATAAGTTAGTCCAAATAACTTGTACATTAAGATTTTTTAAGTAATAACAAGTGTATCAGGGAAACCTAGCTCTGTAGTGACCCACTATCATGTCATTGCCCATGTGTTATTTTTATGAAAATGTCACATTTTGATAAGTAACTGCTAAAAAGCCTATGTTACTCAGTGAAGATGTAGCTTTCTAATGGAGAAAGAAATTTTTGAAGTAGGTCAAGTAGTTTTTGAGTAAAATTTTTAATATACAAACAACAATCTAGCACTGTATTGCTGAACTTGCATGTCAATGACCATGTGTTATTTTTGTAAAGAGACCAAATTATCGATAATGTTTTTATTGTTAAAGTAAATAAATACTCACTTGAAACCATAGGCTGTTGACTAGTTTGCTCAACAAGAACAACGGGAGCACCCATATCATCCGAAATGTCATCGACAAGAACGGTTGCATCCACGCCCACACATTGTGTGCAGTCCCGGGGTTATGGCCGAACACCACGGTAACTAAGTACTTGACCGCAGGCAATAGAGCGTACTCAAATATTAATATACTAAGCAAAAATATAAAGCCATTTAGAATGCATGATTGTAACACCCTTGTAAGTACTTTTGATTCCCTGGAACAAACGAAAATGGTAAATTATATAATTTTTGGGGATTTTTTATGGATAGCATAATTTAAATAGGTACTGCTTTAGAAATAAGTATTTCAGACATCTTGTTTTAATTTATTAATTCACAGCAACATATGGTACGGACAGAGTACCACGTGTTATTTTTTTTAAAATTAATTATACATAAAAAAAATGTTAAACTTACTGTTTTACTTTTGGTTGCTTTTGTTTATTTTTTGTGTTTTCAAACTCAGTTTGAGGTGAGCGACTTAGGGCACGCTCATTGATTTCTTTATCTAAATATAAGAGCACAGTTACACCTCGTAGGCTGTCTATAAAACCTTTGATAAGCGAAACAGAAAAATTCTGAAACAATAAAATTTAAGAACAATGAACAATCTGCTACAACGTAATAAATAACAAAGCCTCTGTGTTAATAGTACTTACTGTAACGCTCTCCATTTTGTATTTGAATTAATTTTTTCACAATTTCATTATTCAACCTTTTATTGCATTAACTATTCACATTATTTTGTTCAATTTTGTTTGACGTAAATTTACGTAAAATAAAGTCAAAAGTGACACAAACACAATGACAATGTGACATCAACAAATGGTAGTTTGGGATTTTAGGACGACGATGCGACGTTATCACATTATACCAAAATATCAACTGCTATTAAAAAAATGTTTAAAAAAATTAAACAAATTTTTTGAGTATAACTTTTTTAAATTTCAAATATGATGAAAAGTTTGTACAATTTTTGGAGAGTGAATGTACACAGAAACTTTGGATACAGCGGAACTCGTGGCAATAATTTAATAGCCTGTATGTATTCTGGTAGTACTTAGTGCAAGCAACGTTATCCCGTTATTCATTAAATAGCGAGGATCGAGTTGAGTAGTCGAGTTATTTTAACGGAGTTACTCGAGTATCTCAGTCTCAGTCCGTATTGGTTCAGTTTAGACAATTGAAAGCTAGATGGCGCGAGCGCAAGGCTTTGCAGTGATTCGGTAGAACTTGAGGTCTCGAGTATTCTTTTATTTGATGCGAGTGAGAAGACGTCGAAATTCACTGCCATAACAATTCTCTCAGTGGATTATTAAAAAAAAAAAAAACAGAATTAACGAGATGGCCAACTGGTTTAACCTGTCAATACCCGCGAAACGAGACACAATAGTAAGACAATAATAGCGCGGTCCTATGAGACCGGTCGGGGATTCATGAATTTATCAAACGTTACATGTGGCAGTCGGGTCGATCATTCACTCGTTGCCTCGTTGGCGAGCTGACTCGGCTTACCACCGAGGCGAGTTGTTTCAAGTTGCAACACTTGCAACGTGAATCAGCCACCATTTCAACTCGAGTAAGTCTTGTTGTCAAAAATAAGTCAATCGGTCGCTAAACCATTGCTCAAGATGCCTAGAGGTCCATAACGGAGTATTCTGGCCTTCAAAATTAAGAAAATATAGATTGATCACACGAATGAGCCGACTTTTGTTTTTACTGAGATCAATGATGCAGCATAATTATGACCGTTGTGTATAATTTGAGCCACAGTGCATTTCATTATATATTTCAGGTGTTGGTGTTGCGACTTTGCGCTCATGTATTAAAAAAATAAATTTTTAATAGATTAAATTTTTGTCAAATAAAAGCCAGAAAAAGCCACCTCGGCTGTTATTGTAGATTTTTACGAATGTGTATGGATATGTTCTAGATAAATTTTTATTATATTAGGTTGGAATACAGTATCTTTGAAAAACTAAAAATCTGCATATACAATACGTTAGTATGTAATTTTTTCGTCGAAATCTACTTTTGAGAATCCCTTTATGATCATACAAATGATTTTACTCGTTGAACTAAGTTAAAATTTGTTACAGCAGACTAAATTATAGCAAAATAGTAGAGCTTCGAGTAAATCACAACATAATTAATTTCTTTGACCCATACTGCAATAATTTGATGTTGAATACCACTTTAGTAGTAATTCATAAAGTACGGTAACACTGATAATAGAATAGTAATAAAGTTTGCTGTGTTTGTTGTCCAAAATATCAAAGTAATTTACAATAAGAACAAAAAATTAAATTCCGACGAATTGCCCAACAATATTTATTTTTTCAATAATAATAACTAGTGATTGCAATCTAGGTAGTTTTTCGTAAAAGAAAACCAAAGAGTAGGTATAGTTAATATCTGAACGCCATCGCCAGTAGTACCGATCGGGATATTAGTACCAAGAAAGCCTTATTGTGTGCTACCAGTACACCCGTTAGGATGATAGTGTTTTGTGATATTAGCGAAGTATCTTACTAGCTTAAGAGCCTGTTTCACAATGCCCGAGTAGGGAAACAGGCGCTTAGTCTTTTTTTAAATCCCTGATACTCAATTGATACGCAAATGTCAAACTTACAATAATAATGATGTCAGTTCTTTTGTGTTGTGAGTTGACAAGTGCGAAAACTCACTTAATGCCATTTTAGTCTCAGGGATTAAAAAACAGTCTTTAGTGCTACTCTAGGCAGTAGGTATTTAATTATAGGTCTAAGCTTTTTCAATCCCTAAAAAGTGTCTTGCACGTTTACCAATAGGTTTACCACTTTTTACTAAGTTATAATTTTTTTCATTTAGTTAATTTAATAAAACGTCCAATTGTATATGTTGTGATTGTCAATTTTGATGTAACAACCGTAACAACGAACGACTCACTTTCCAACAGCTGTCATCTGTCAATGTCAATAATGTCATCTTATCTTTTACTTTTGTATCCTTCTCTGTCTTACTTACGATAAAATTAATTCGCTGTCTCGTTCAGAGTGTTTATTCTGGAGAAAGTATCGTAATTACATGTGCCTACTTTACACAACATCAAGAATTTTGTTTTGTTATCGTTTCGATTTTGTTTTTGCTAAAAAACTTTGTGATTTTATTATAATCGTAAACATAAACTAGTTCGTAGGCATATGAAGTGTTCAAGATGGATAACGTGTATATTCTCAACAATCTGAGGTAAGTTTTACTTGCGAAATAAGTGCGTATGTCGCAACTTTGTTCTCTGCAACGTATCTAAATACCTATTATGTATGTGTTTGACCTATTATACTCCACGTTTATCGCTTATTATGTCCAATGAATATTTTTTATCGTTCTTACTTTGGTTCAGAGGGTAGACTTTGGGAGGCTGAGTAAAAGTAATAAGGGGGTACACAAGTATAAGGAGAAAGTTATGAAATGATGTAGAAAGTTATGAACCAATAAGAATCATAAAGGACAAAGCATACCAGTATTAGGTATTATTTGGTCATTTGTTGAACAAAATGATTGAAACAGGATGTACCAATTGAGTTTTTCTGATGTAAGCAATGTTTGAATATGCAATAACTTAAGTGTTAACTGTAAAGACTGATGACTTAGTGGATCTATTATACATCTGTGTTTCTACCATACTTTGTTGGCTTTAGTTTATACTCTAAAGACCCAGTGTACCTACACCTAATAAGGTTTAACCTATCACATACCCGCAAAACGAGACACAATAGTAAAACAATAACAGTGTGGTCTCATAGGACCAGTCGGGGATTCATGAACTAAGTTAGCTATTTTTGGTACACTGGGGCTCGAGCAGTTAAACTGAAAAAGACAGGGTCATCTTTTATAGTATGATGGGATGTATATGTTGTCCGGTAGATAGCGCTGTCACTTAGATTGGCCATCAGACTAAAAGTAGTGTTAAAATGATGATGAGCAACTATATATTCTGTACTAGCTGACCTGACAATATTCATACCTTCTAACAAGACAGCATGCCAAAAAGAAAATAATACATTATTCATTGTATTTTCCTTATAATTCCCCAAGGGTATAAGCTTGCTTCATGCATTTCAATTTTACTCTGTTTGTAATGATGTTTATCCAGTCCTTGCCATAATCTGTTCTTGTTCCCTGTTTTCCAAAAGTTTTTTTTGTTGTAAGGCCCCAAATACAAATACATAGTAAATGTACATGACACCACACTAATTAAGTATTTTGCATAAAAATGGAACATAGTGTCACAATAGGTATGTACTATAGTGTCATCTTAGGGATGGGTTAAGTTAAGGAAAACTATAGATTATTTATAAACATGCCTCAATAACAACCAGAATAAACATTAAAAAATTTGAATACTTTTAATTTCTACTAGGCACTTCAATTATATTTTGTATATTTTTTTCTCTTTATTATTATCAGCCGATAGTCCACTATTGGTTATAGACTTTTACAATTGCAAACCTGAGAAGGTTACCTGTATTCCATAGAAGGTTGAAATATCAACTATTCTTATGGAACATATACCATGAACAAAACACATAGGATAAAGGACGAGTACAAGGCAAGTTCAAATAGTGCAACATAATTTGGAAGGAATATACTTAAAAGTGGCAGTTTTTCTTTTTTATAGTCTTTTAAATAAAGAAAAAAAAATCAAACTAGCAATCACAAGGCCTAAATCATAAATTAATAACTTCCATGTCCAAACAAAAAAACTAGTTAAAAACAGGATTATTAACCAGTTTTAGAAACAAAAAATATAATAATATGTCTTAACTTCAAACAGGTAGTCTGTTGATGACACAAACCACCTAACCACAGTGTGGTCAGTTTTTCTTTTTGCAAACCATTCGGGCCATAACATTCTACAAAGAGATTGTGGTTCCTCAAGGTTTTTTCATAAAATCACCACAAATTTTAGTATTTCTTTACAAACTTTTCTTTTCGTCTACCTTGTCTTATCATTTGCAACCATCATTAATTAACACCAATAATTTTTGAGTAGCCCTGCAGTACCCCAACTTCACGCTAAGTAAGCTTATTGCCACAGCACGGTAGACAAACAGAGATATCACTGACCACTGCACACTCTTTCATCATAACATACAAGTAGATAAGTTGCGAACATTCGCCCATATGATGTATGGCCATTACGAGCCAAAGTTCAAAACTGGTGTAGCTAATCAGTCGACGTCACGCAGCGAGCGCCCCTGACTAGAGCCGCTCAGTCGCACACTCGGCAGCGTTCAGTGCGCGCGCGGTCCCAGCGCGAAACGCGCGTCTCTTCAATCGAATTCAATCCTCCTTTGTGACGTTCGAATGACCAATTGAGTTTCTTAGTTAAATAAAATCCATTGTGTTTTGTTCAAAATGAAAGTGGACAAAGAATCGTGCCTTCCGGGGCCAGTGGACACTAAGCCCATTATCCTCGACAGGAAAGGGAGTCTGAAGGTGACCATCACACCGGCGCAGCACAAGACCCTCACACATCTGCCCAAGAGACCGCCAGTGGACTTGGCGTTCACTGATCTCACCTACAAAGTTCAAGAAGGAAGAAAAAGCAGTAAGTACGCTTGTATTATTTACAATGTTTGACAAAACAATCAGATCGAAACAATGGGCAAACAATGATAGATTGCCACTGTTGATTCCATTTACGTAAATAAATGGCTTCAATTATTTAAATAACAAAGATAATTAATGTTTCTAACGATGTCTAAATCATTAATTATGTCCGTGTTAATGAGACGCCATATACCTCTGACCTTAATGATATTTCCTTAAACTCCAAGATATTCGATTCGTTGTTTTTAACTTATAAATATCAGAATGACATATATAAATAAATTAATCCGTTGCATAAATATTGGTGCCTCGAAGGCTCAGTTTTACTCAGATTTGTTTTAATATCTTTTTAATTGGCAAAGTTAATTGCTCGTCAAGTTTACTAATTATAATAAAACAAGTATCTCTGCAAAAATAGACGTAAATTTCCTTAAAAAAGGTTACAGAGATAATAAAACGACAAAGAATGATAATAAACTTGGCCTAGTTTCTGCATATAATAAACAAATATATGTAGCGGAAGAGATAATGTTTTGAACTCGAGGGAGTTAGTTCAGGATAACCTGTCACGCAACCGCTTCATCCATCACGCAAAGTAAAAATTGAAGGCTGCTCAATAAAGACACTCTTGTAATAGGAACGAGGAAGAAAGATCTAACGTACAGATAGGATGACAAAGGGATATCCTCAATCAGTAGTTACTCTCCTTATGAAAACGAACCCCGGAACGCACGAACACGATCCTTTAAACAGCAAGTTACAGTTGGATGTCAATCCCAAACAGCGTTGCGAAGCCCTTCTCGATTCTTTATTTCCTCATTACGGTGACAATTGGGGTGATCCGACACTTATCGATGCAGAGTACCCTTTTTGAAGTGTCAGAATCGAAAGTCTACTTGAAAATGTACATCCTTGACATCATTTTTCTCACCACTTTACCACATCTCAATATTGGTTCTTCAAATTACTTTCATTGGCTGAATATTCATACGAGTACTTCTATTACTAAGTATTTTTTAGCCTTTAATATTTGGTTTTACTCGAGTATCTGAATTATTTGCAGGATCTAATACTGTCTTGCTTGACAGAGCATCATGATTTAGTACCAAGCTAAGTTTATAGAATCTCTTCTCAGTCTTGTTTTTGTAGCACTCATTCAGAGACTCATAACGTGGTATAACATGCATAAAAACAAAATGTCAATGCTAATTACAGCTCACTCGACCAAAAGATATGTCATTTATTTTTCAAAGTCTTGCTTACGAAAGTTAATGAGGTTCTTTGCCTGTAATTTTCGTGACAACTCTTTGAGATACCACAACTAAAGTGCAGAATCATCGATCATGTATTTTAATCCGTCGATCAAAAACTGTTGTTGGTTCTTTCCTCAAAAACTTAGTTCATTCGTTGCATTTCAAAGGGATCCACTGTAGCGTTTCTTTGTTTTCCTCGTTTCCTGCTAAGATAATGGTTATTGCTTCATTGACGATTCCGCGCAGTTACTAAGACTATACATATTTAGCTTGAAACAGAATCTTGAAAAATAATTTGCTTATACTTTAATTAATATTATTTCATCTAAAATTAAAATGGTTTTGCAAATGCGGGCTGCACGATTGTAAGAAAATTGTTTGCATGTTTCTTTATCTTGTGGAAACACTTTGGTCCAACGTTTCGTTTGAGATTATATCTCGTCACTCACTTAGGTCGTTCACATCGTACGTATTTTAAGGAAACATTGGCATAATATTCACAGAAAATTGCGGTGCTCTGAAAGTGCAATGTTTTTGGCACAGAAGCCAAATCCATCGTTCCTTCTGTAGCTCCTAATTCCATATTTATTTCAAGTATTATTATTGTAAGTTCTGTAGCAGAATTATTATAATTGCTGCTCGAGACAGCAGGTCAGGTATCTTTATCCTTGTCACTCAAGCGTCTTTAACTTGATTCAAACGTTTAGATGACTTTGCTTCATCGTTGGCTATAATTATGCACATTATTATTTTCAACATGGGGCTCAAACTTGTTAAGGTTGTAGGTGCTACTGTTATTTACTATTTCAAATTTTTGAACTGCTATAATTATCTTCAATGACATTTTTTTGTTCGGGTTTTCTTGTCTTCATAGAAGGTTAAGATGGTCCACAATAAGAACGCAGATGAATTTGAAACAGAGTTGTGACCGCGAATCTAACGGTGTTCATTTGTAACTAGGTTCGGTTGAAAAGTATATTTTTTTGTAAAGTGAAAGTACGTTTAGAGAGTTTGATGATTTCGTACCTACATCATTTTTATGGAAACCTCATTGCTTACACGCAAATCTGTCAAGACTTTCGCGAATCATGAATCGATTCATTTACATGATCGCTAACAAATTTTTGTGTAGTTTGCTAAAAGAGTTTATAAACATTATGGTATTATCTTATTAACTTTGCTCAACTCAAAAAATCTTGCCCTATTAAAAATTCTAATCTGGTTTTACCGGATATACAGTAAAACCAGATCAGATCTTGAATAATTATGCCAATATTTCTAGTTTTTAAAAAATTCGCTGCGGTCTTCCCTTCAGATTATATTTTTTCTATCTTCAAGGCTAGACGGAATAGGCTCCTCATAAACTAGTGGGCCTCACCATCAACGATTGCATCACTTCTTACCATCGGGTGGGATCGAGCACTAGTTTATAATATAAAGAAAAAAATTAAATCCATCTAGTTATGCTATAAGAAATACACCAGGAAATTCGACACGTGTGTCTTGTTATTCCTATAGACGGTAGTCCCGTCCTCAAATAGGCTAGTCGACTAGTAATTTATTAATGAAACGGCTAAGGAAACACTCATTGCTACGTATAGGTAGGCGTCCACCAAGCAATTTACATCTTCCGTTGTAATTGGTAATGACCGGTTGTATGTCTTTAATCTGTACAATTGTACAATTCCACCATCACATTGTAGTTTTGAAATCTATTAATATACCGTAAAGTGGGGTTACCTTAGCCCTGAGGTATAACTATGTGCCAAGCTCGATAACCAATAGAAATACATAACAGTAAGCAATAAGCGGTGAAGGAAAACATCGTGAGGAAACCGGCATGTCCTAGAACCAAAAAATCGGAGACATGTGACATCCACTAACCGGCATTGGGCCCGCGTGGTGGATTATGGCCCACTCCCTCTCCTAGAGAGGAGGCCTGAGTCCCAACAGTGCGAACAACAAGGCCGATAATGCTAAGCAGTTTCTTGTGTTCCTATTGGTTAGTAAACTTGTGCCAAAAGTATACCACAGGGCCAAAGTAACCCCCACTTTACTTGGTGACATACATAATCAGCCTTATAATGTTCCCATTGCTGGGTATCAGGTCTCTCTAGGAGCGTGAATGAACCGTAATCTGCTACGCGGGCCCAGTGTGGGCTGGCGGATGTCGCGTCTTTGATTTTAATATTCTAGGACATGCCGTTTTCCTCACGATGTTCCTTCACCACTTTAAGGGCAAAAAATAAAATTAAATAACATTTAAAAAATTTGAAAAAAAAGACAGTATTGCCCCGGTATCGGGTGCAAGATCCAAGCTACCGGCGCGGACGGTTAAGACTCAAGAGAATGGAACCTCCTAACTATACGAGCCATGTCCAGATGTACCACTTTCTGAATCAAGCCCTTGATCCAGCCGCCTAACAAGAGCCTCCTAAGATGTTAATAAATGATATTTATTTTGTAAATAGGTTTTCTAATAACCCTTTTACACATAATTTCTTTTGTCGTTGGTCGCGGCTCTTTGGCTGACACGACTGTCGGTACAATGATTGCCGAGTCCACTTCCCTTTTTATTATTGTCCGATTATATTCATATTTTTATTATGGGAATAATAACATTGCCGTGAATCACCGAGAATGTTATTAGTCTCCTGTATTATAAATATATGTGAATATAAATATGATTTGTTTAATTTTCTGTCTGTCAGTGGACTGAATGGATATCAATTTTCTTACAGAATTATTTATTTTGTTTCAACGTTGAAATGTTACGGCATTGATGCTCCCAAGACTATAAAAATAAAAAAAAGAGAAAAAGAAGTTTGTTCTGTTTAATAAAAATCTGATGAATTATACCATAGATTGAATCAAGAGGTAGAAGAGAGAATAAGAAGTAATGGAAGCTTCCGTCTGTACCGTGTTACCCCAGTTAATGGGTTGTGGAGGTCTGGTAGGCAGCCGCTCCTCGTAAAATACTGGTATTCAGCTAAATCTGGCTTGACTGGAAGCTGATTCTAATATAGTTGGGAAAAGGCTAGGTAGATTATGATGACGGGAGCTTCCATCTGCCTTCTGTTTAAAAATTTGAGTCATAATTTTTCCGCATTATTCAGTTCGTTACATTTTATGGCAGATAGTTGACTCACTTCCATATTTTGATAACTAATTAGATATGTATGCTACTGCAAACACAACTAATTCACTAGCCTAAGGTTTACAGATTATCGTAATTCCAAAGTACTGGATTTAGATAAACTCGTGAATATAATCCATATTTCTTAAACGCGAAATTTTTTAGGTCTTTCATTGTATTTGTCACTTAAAATGTAACATAATTTTATCGGTAAAGAAACTAGTAACAAAATTGGTTGTAAAACTGCAAGTGCTTGATTTCATCAAGGAAATAATATAAAATTTGTAATTTCTGACATTCAAATAAAAAGTGAATTGAAGTATACAGATTCTGGCTTAGTTTATACAAAGGTCTCACTCGTAAAAAAAGAGTTACAGAAGTGTACAACTGATATTATAAGAGGCCTCTTGTTTTCGAATGACATAATCGTATCTTTTTTCATTCTTTTAAATAACTACACCACTACTTTCAAATGAAATGTAAAAAAACCAATCAACCCCAAAATATCTTGCTTCGAAGATTTAAATAAATAAGATTATAGCTAAAGAGATCGATCATACACGATTCCATGTCCCGGAAACACTGATGGAAGTAGCAAAATTAATTCTAAGTTATTTACGACCGATAACCTTAATGAATAATAATTTATCAAAATCAGCAACAATATCTACTAAATCTACATTAATATGATAATCTCTCATAATTCTGTTGCTAGCTTCGCCTGCATTATTAGATGGAGCGAGAGGGCGTGTCATACTTTTAGTAACTAAAACTCATATGTTTTCCTTCAGTAGCTCTTTGCGATCTAGGGCCGCGACAATTTTTCTATCAATCCTACAGTCCTTGCAGGATTTAGAATGTAATACTAGTTTATCTTCAAAAAGTAATCTGTCTAATGTCTTGTCATTGTCTCCTTAATCTTGATCTTCTATAATATTGGTCATTCAATCAAAATTGACTGGCCATCTAGTTACTGTTATCGTTCTTTGTTCATTCAGTCATTATGTTGTTCTTCAAACTATTGATTTATTTGCCGATAGCTGCTATTTTCAAAATGAATATTATTGATTGAATTGGTTTTGCGACCTACTGTTAAATCATCTATAGTATTGTAAATTTCTGATTCACGTAGTACAGTATTCGGCTCTCTCATGCATGGCCTCAGTTGAACCTTCCTTTTCAGGATTTTTGTAATTTATAACATGATTTAAAAGAGTTTCTAGTACGTTCTTCTCCAATGAGAGATCTACCTTGGAACGTGTAATTTAACAACACTTTTTTTTTGAATGACCGACACTTTGACAATTCAAAAGTGCCTGCTCATGGTCTATTTGAAATAAAGTCTCTCATTTCTATTAATATTTTAGCTATCTCGCCACCTATCTCTACAGGTTTATTCTTTCTATTATATACATGTGATTTAGTAACATTCACGATTAGTACAACATTATCTGTGGCTCTATCGACAAAAGTATCACATTTTGAAAGTCAAATGTCCGTGATAGACGATATAATTTTCATTAATACTTTAATCTTCAGATAAAAAGGTATTTGTTATCGTTGTCAAGGCACGAATGTTGAGAAATGTATATTTTTTACATATCCCTGCATAGTTTCATAGATAACATGTTTACGATATTTCCATGCTAGCGATCAGTAATGAAGTAATGATTGATCGTGATTAGAACCTTGCGTAGTTTTATGTTGTACTAGCTTCTGCTAGCGGCATCGCCCGCGTGAAATTAGTACTTATCACCTTTATAAATTGTAGCCTATTTGTTAATCTAGTATAAACTATCCTAGTACCAAACATTAAAACCAGTTTAACTGTTTGAACGTGAAAAAGTAGCAGACATACTGTCACTTTTGTAATGTTTGTTAGCCAGGATATTATTATAAACTATCCTCGTAACAAATTCCATATAAAACCATTCAGCCATTTGAGCGTGAGGTAGTAACAGACATACAATATTAATATGATGTATTTATTTGAGTAATATCTTATGTCCCATTGTAAGGTAATTGCCTCCTTTTTCCTCAAATGTTTCTCCTCTGCCATTGAGACCTAGTCTATTCCTGTTGGTTCGAGCCAAGTTCTTCCCTTCATCTTCATTTTGGTCTGTCGCGATGTCACCAAGCATTTTATGTGCTTGTACAATATATTTTGAAGTGATTTATCTTTTATCTCAATACGAATAATCATATTTTGCTATTTGTTTGTTTTTCTTCAGTCTCATTATGTTTTTTGTACGGATGTTTTGTTTAACGATATCAATTTATCATAGTTTCGGGTATCTCAAACCAATTACAATTAGCATTGAATTTATTTACAACAACCTTTATCAATATTTTGCTTTTTGTGTAATTAAACAACTATTGTTTATCGGAATAATATTATTTCCATTAATGTTTTATTTCTTTACGTGAAATAAAACATTCAAGTATGTACTATACTTGTGTCGATAATTGCATAAGCAAACGATTAGCAGGTTCTGAAATATACCTACACAATCAGTATTTATGCTGCAGTTAACTTGCGTAATTCATCGTTAAGATGTGGAATTCCCTGACGGAGTCTTGTGTTTCCTGTAAGCTAGCAACTAAGGGGTCTTTAAGTCAAGAGTGAATAGGTGCTTCTAGGCAAGCAGACTCCATCGTTGACCACATCGTCGCTTACCATCATGTGAGATGTTGGTCAAACGCAAGTCCAACAATTTATTAAAAAAATACCATTTAGGTCTTTGTTGCCACGCTCTTTCGCTCTGCCTTAGAGAAGTAGAAGTCATTGGGTTTCCCATCTAAAAAAATGACTCCGGTGGCTACGACATATTATACGTTTATAATTTGCCGTAGGTATGCCTCTAGGGAAAACCACGACTGACGAGAATGGTTGAATAGCTATTTCTGTACCACTGCTTAAATAAAAATAAATAAACTGAAACATGTAAGCGAATATATAATCTAAATAAAAATATATATCGTAAAATACTGGTATTCAGCTAAATCCGGCTTGACTGGAAGCCGACCCCAATATAGTTGGGAAAAGGCTAGGCAGATGATGATGATGATGATGTAAGCGAATATATAAATTAACTTTTTTAATTTAATTAACGCACGTGAGCAGTTTTGCTAGTAGTGTAAAATGGTAAAGTCCCTGACTTACAAGTTGTACGTTTTAGGTTCAAATCTAGTCAGGAACTTTATGTAATTAATTTCAGCGTCCTCTGCTCTTAGAAAGGCGAAGGAAAACTTCGTGAGGAACAAGCAGGTCCTAGAATAAAAAAATAATGACTCTTTTACTTAAGAATTTTCTTTACCAGATTTTTTTTATTACAAAACCGATTAGTTAGATAAGAACAAATTAAATTATATCGTTGTTAACAACTTAGAATAGTATTTTCCTACTGTTGTGGTATATTTTTATTTGAATTTAAAAAGATTAGAGGACTTAAAAGGCGGTCACTCGGACTGCATATAAAAGAAAATGATGCGCAAAGACACAATCCTTGCAAAATACGGAGCATTTTAGAGATTTACTAAAAATCTATAAAGATTATAAAATTTAAACACTATCACGCGACGGTTAATCGTTGCGATGTAGAATAATCTGAAAAACAACCGGAATGATTGCATGTACGAGTCAGTTTAACCACATCAGTTTGGTTGGTAATCAACAAAAGTAATTTTAGAGGTATTTTTTATATTGACTAATTTGGCTGTATTATGTCCTGAACACACTGTCGAGGAGCTCGTGGCTAGATAATAACAGCCGCACAGGTCGATCTTCAAGGTTAAGCAACGCTTGCCTAGGTTGGTCTGTGGATGGGTGACCATCTTAACATAACGAGTTTCCTCCGTGCCTCGGAAAGCACGTTAAGCCGTGGGTCCCGGTTGTCATTTGTAGATCTTTGGCAGTCGTTACGGATAGTCAGAAGCCAGTAAATCTGACTCCAGTCTTGCCATGAAGTACCGTATTACCCCAGTTAATGGGTTGTGGAGGTCTGGTAGGCAGCCGCTCCTCGTAAAATACTAGTATTCAGCTAAATCCGGCTTGACTGGAAGCCGACCCCAATATAGTTGGGAAAAGGCTAGGCAGATAATAATGTCCTGAACACACTAGTATGTATTTATCGTGAAGAATAACATATTGTTTCAATTCTGACTGCAGTGGATAATAATATACTTTTGTGCATTATAAAACTGCCCAATGAGCTCTTGTAGTCCTTTTAACGTAAAACATATCCACATACTCAAAATTTTCATCACGATAGGCACCTCTTTGTTGTACCACTATTTTACTAGCGTCTTCAGTTCTAATGCCAGTATATATCTACCAAGCATAGGCTTGATCGTGTTTACAGCGGTAAATGAAATGCGTTTCTAGACCAAGGCTGTTTAAGTAAGATTTGTGTTGCTCACTGACATAGCCCTGTAAAGTTACAACACTTTGTATATTTCCTTTAGTTTTTTGTTGATATCTTCGTTGTTTGATACAAATTTATGACAGCGTTGTTTAGTAGTATTTGAAGGATGTAGGGCGCTTCTTCTGTCAAATGTAGTTGTTGTACAGTTAGGGGTCAAGTGTTGTTGCACTCTACATTGGCTAGTGTCTTCGTAGTCGACACGGTCCACATTTAGTTTATTCAATACTTTGCATTCTATGCAATAAGTACAAAAGAACTATTATTGGCCCACCAGACTTAGTGATGAGCCACCGATACATAATGGACTGTTTCTAATAACAACAACCTAGAGATCTTTAAATCGATAGTGAATAGGTTACTTCTAAGCAAGTGTGCTCCACCGTCGACCACATCATTACTTAATATCAGGTGGTCAATTGCGAGCCTATCAATAATAAAAAAAGATACTAGCACTACCAATTACATAGCAGTTGCAGTTTTGACTTTGCCTGTACCCAATTTGACTTTATTCCAAATCTGAGTTCTTCTGCCATCGAACCCATTAATCAGTACAGGTAGGAAAACGATAAAGTTTATGTACTTACTTACTACTTTTTTACTCAAACTTAAACAGATTATGTTAAAATACGGGAAAAATGTTCAATGTTAATACTTATTACGGGTTAATGACCCAATGTTTACAGAAGGAAGGTAAACAGGTAGCATTATAATGATAATTCAGTGAAATGGATGGCATTTTATTTTCATTGTTAAGTACAAACCTTTTTAAGAACAAGGAAGAGGAAAAATTATAATAGGGAAATGGCAAATACTTTCTTCTTAATTAGCTTGCCCTTTCTCAAGTCCTTTCAATTTATTTCGTTGTCCTTTCATAGTTTATTTGCTAATTTCAATCTCTTTATCCTCATTAATTTTCGTCATGACATTTCCCTCATTCGTCGGAATCCCCTTATGTACCAAATCTGTGCCTACTTAGTTGAAGATCACATCCTTCACCTGACATTTCGGTTGCACATTCTCATGTCCAAACTTAAGCGGCAGTCGGAAGGTCTTTGCTCGCAGAACAGATGGTCAATGGGTTCATGGGGAGTGGTGACCCCATACCGGAAAAGCCTTCTGCAAGGTGGACTGGTGACCTGGTGAAGGTTGCGGGAATCCGATTGATGACGATGACGTAAAGAGTCGGTCGTTATGGTAACACTTGGGGGAAGCCTATGTCCAGTTGTAAATGTCTTTTGCTTGGAATAATGATGATATGTTTCGCATATATTTTGACAATTGTTCTTGATTATAGAATATGATGTTTAACTTTCTAAGGTATATAGGTAAGACACTTTAGTGGGTCTTATTCAGTCATTGTTGAATTTACCTCAAATTAATATTTTTTTTGTTTCTTTGGACTTTAAAACCTCGACGTAACGTGGCGTCATGACGTGTCACAAGTCTTCAACTCGGTAGATTTTCCTTTGATTGGTCTATATTTTCTTCCATTCGAATTAGATTTCCATATCATTATCACGTTTATTTCAAGGATTAGTTTTATTCCGTTAAGTATTAATAGATCAGCTTGATGTAATTGTGTAGATAGATAACTTATCTAATTGACATGTTTTAATATGACCTCGATGTCTCTTTAACGCGTAAGCCATTACTGACTTCGTCTAATTAAATCTAAAGTAATTTATATAAATGAGGTATATGTGGTTGAGGACTATGATTCTTCATAACGGAATATTGTTTTTTAATGTCGTTGTACCACGACTGAATCGTGATTTCGTACACGTAGGCAAAGATAGTAAACTTTAGGCTTCAATACTATCGCAGTTTTAGTTGCAAGCACTTTTTATGGCTGCTCCAAATATGCATAAAAATCTTGTAATAAAACATGTTAACACAGATAATATAATTACACTTCAGTATTTACAGTATTTCAGTATTTACATTACACATGTTACTTGACCCAATAGTTCCTTTCTTGATAAATTTTGGTGAATTTTGCTGAAACATTTATATATTTTCGTGAGGATGACTAAGCATAGAGAACAAGCTTGATTAATCGAATTTTGTAAGATATTATAAAGATTGCTATCAACCTATCTACAACCGTGGTAATAGATAGTAGTATGCTCAGGATATTTAACAATATTCGATTGTTAAATTTCTATTATATCCGCAACCAGTTTTGTGTCACTAACAGTTAACTATAATAATATAGTCATTTAATTTATAATTGCTAATGACAATTGTAAACTTGATGCAAACACTAACAATAACGACGTCGTTGATGGACAAAGAATAGAAACACAATTAATGAATAAGTCATTGTCTTGGTGGAACAAGCATCACACAGCAATTGTCAGTGTAAAAATATAAATAAATAACTAGGATCACTTTGCTAGGCAAAAGGCATTATTAATGACCATATGCAAGGATTAATTTCTGGTGTTGTAATTAAAATGGATGGGTTTGCAAGCGACGATAATGTTAATGATGAAGCGTAACGTGTTATTAATATGTGCTTGTTCTTTGGACCTACAGCAATGTCTATCCAATATTATACGGTTATAATCCTTCCTCCTATGCAAAACTATATTACTCTTTGAATATACACCAATATGTAAAAAATCATAAAAACGAAAGAAAACTGTCTGCCAGCAACTAATAGCGGTTTGTTAATAAAGGGATGTAGAAAAAGAACTTGGCTGTTGCTATAAAGATCAGATATGGCTGTTCGCCTTAAGAGCTATAAATAAATCCGACTCTACCGGGAAAACAATTGAAACAATTAGTTATAAGACGAGTACTTTTAGATTTTCTAAATATAGAATTCCTTTATCCTCCTCTGTCAGAAAACAAAAGCGGATTAAGGAAAACTATAAGAGGAGCACGCCTTGTTATATCTTTCTTCGGGCCTTTACACGAGTAACGCAAGATGAAGCACATATTAAAATAACAAGGAATGTAACAAAACAATCGATAGTGTACAGTCTAAAGCTGGGTACTGGACTTTGCAAAGCATGAGTAATGTTTGATGTGACGAACAAAGGACCACTTACTAACGTCGCGTATGCAAAGCCAAGTGATAAAGCCGATTAAAATTCAAGTAACATGTAAATCTGAACTTAAGTGGCGATGAACAGAATCGAATTGAAGTAAACAGTTTGTATAGCTAATAGGAAGGAGGAAATCAAGTGTTTGCACGTAGGAATCTCATAGTATATCTTATTTGATACGCAGATGACTTCTTTTAATGAGCGTGTGCGATGGTTGTAATGCGTATGTACCTGTCTGAATGGGATATTCATATTTCCTCCTAGGTGCATAAAAGCATACAGGTATACCTGCTTGATCTTAAATATCTATTGCGTAGTGCCTGTCGCGAGAAGTATAAGATATCCATAATAGGTATAATATAGACGATATCTTGTAGGTATATGTTCAACATTACGAGTATTTGAATGTGCTTCACGTTTTCGAACAAAGAACTTAAATCATCTTTTATTGTAATTGGAATAAAGCCTAAATGTAAAACTATATAAGTAAAAATATGTCAGTTTTAGAAAGTTTTAAGGACTTTGTGATAGCAAATGTTAAATAATACGAAGAACAGATTAATATTCATAAAAAATAATAAGAATGATGAATAATCATCCACAAGCGGATCTGAGAAACTGCAAGCGGTAGATATCAATTTCTTTACTGCGCAAGATGTAACAGAGACTCGAGGCATCGAAGTAGGAGAACCGGTTGCTCTAATGGTGTTAGTAAGTGTTTACATAGCAACCACAGTGTGCCTTGCAATTGCAAATACAGTAGTAGTCGTTAAAAATGTAGATAGTGAAAAATCGTTTTCAATTTCATTACGTTCATCATCAAACGAATTGTCTTCTGTTTTATGGCTTCTAGTTGTGTTGAATACTAATTGGAAAACGGTCTTTGAACTTGAAGAAACACAATCAAGTGGTCATCGTACTTTTTTATTTCAATTTTCTCTTTTAACAGTCATTGGAATTGAGAAAGTTGCCAAATTGTCAGACCTGCTTTTCAGGGTGTTACTTTAACACCTTTATTCAAAACCATGTTGTGATTGTATAGCTGTCATGAACAATTAACGAGAAATGCCGGATGAAAGAAGGACATTGAAAGTGGTTATTTTTGGTAGCGAATTATCAAATAACTTCTCCCGCTCTGGGTGGGTGGAGCAAGAGGCAGTATTAGACTCGTGTCCTTTGATTTGCTCTTTGCGTTCCAGCGTCGCTGTAAGTCTTTGGAACATCCCGTATCATAGGATCTGAAATATTACTTATTCAATCAATAATGCGAGAAAGACCAGAATTAATCTTTAGCTAGAGTATTACTTTTTCAATCAATACGACGTGAAAGATCGAAATGTGATCCTTCATATATACTAGTAACTGCAAACTCGAATCCCAGTGCTAATTCTGGTTAAGTGACAAATGATGGACAACCAGTTAAGTTATTGTAGTTTTGCGCAATACTCAATTGTTTGCACAAACCAAACAATTCAGAATTAAGTATCCAAACGAGAAAGACGATTCTGTTTTTACGTTTTTATTTTGATGTGAATAAAGTTGAATTAAATCTTATAATTTCACTGAAAGAGATTTTATTATTTGGCTTATAATTACAGTGATTACTAAAAGAAACCGTGAATTAATTGAAATGGTTTCATAGTCATACAATTACAAGTATTTTGAAAACTGCTAAATTTTGATTTCGAAAAAGTATAAATTATCTCTTTTTTCTAGGACTGTTGACATTGATCTTTCTAAAATCCGTTTTATTTTATTTTTATTGCTAAACAATGTTGGTAACCCTAATTCTGACATTAAAGTTGGGTCTTCCAAGACGTCATCTTTTCACATGTTTATTAAATACGTATAACACAACTTTTTGCACAAGCAGGTTTGTGAACTGTATAAAAACTCGACCTCTAAGCCGCCGCATATATTATTATTATTAGTAACTTTAATACTCTGTAATTATTTGAATTTTGAAGGCTCTTGCCGGTTGCTTAGTCTTTTAAATTTGAGACCGGTGACAATTCTCATGAATAAAATTTAAAAATTAATGCTAAATGTGTAGTCGAGGTCGTGGATAGATCCGATCTAGCTTTGGCTGGTGTTATAAATAAGAGCCATTAGATTAAAGCAAGGATAATAGATAACAACATCATCTAGTTTCCTGTTTATCTACAATGTTATTTATGTTGTTAGTAGCGTTTTGCTGTATAGATGAGAATAGTCCTAGGGATGATATTAGAAAACCAGAGAAGTGACCTTTTCTGGCTTGGAAAAAATCGGCCAGACCGTAACAGTATAATACATGACGACGTCCTATCTATCATCCATCCTTAATCAATTAAGGAAGTGTGAAAGTAGTCAGTAACAGTAACTCCCTTTTCTATCATTAGAAAAGGGAGTAACTGATATAACGGGTGGACAGGGCACAATAGAAGAAAAACGTGTTACATCGACTCCAAATAAAAGGGAACCAGGGCTGGATCATGACGATGATATCCTTCTTTAAACCCTTTGATTAAAACCACCTTTTCATTTTCGTAGATGTGAAGACAATTCTCAAGTCGGTCTCAGGCCGACTACGGTCAGGGGAGCTGACGGCCATCATGGGTCCCTCTGGTGCCGGAAAATCCACACTGCTCAACATCCTCACAGGATACAAGTAAGTGAAGAATTCTATTGTTTATGTGCCACTATTGTACCCAATTGAGGTACTAAGCTGGCACGTTGGAACTGCATGCATTTGTATTGATCCAAACTCGTTTTGTAAGTTGAGGTGTCAAGTGCAAAAAGCCACTTTGTGCAGGTTTCAAGTGGTTTTACAAGTCTCACTCTGATATTGTAAAGGCGGTTATATTTGTAACTCTTTCACGCTCGGGTGAACGGTTTGAGTGATTTTTGGCATTCGGGTTGACCATGTCATTGAATAGGACCAAAGCATCTTATGACCATGTCATAAGTCGCTTTTTTAGGGTGTTTGTTCTTTTCCTATAATTTTCTATTATAACGCGGGTGAAGCTGCTAGTAGAAGTTAGTACGCCATAAATGTTAGATAACAAAATATTGAAAAGATGAATATATTACGCATAAATCAGCAGGATTTGAACAAATATAAAAACTGGTTTCGCAGTAAAAACACAAAGTTTGACCAGTAGTAAAAGTATGAAATTGCATAAATATTATGTCAAATTGATTGACGAAGATAGTTGATGTTTCGAATTGATTACAATGCTTATTTTACGGTGGAATCAGATTACCAAAATCAAATTTAAATTCACTTCGTCGAGAATGAACTGGAATTTAATATAAAATTCATGTTTAGAAATTGCTTTGCTTAGATAAATAATCACAAGGCTTTCAATAGTAGTAACCTAGAAGATAGACTGCGAACAAAAATGCTTCACCCATGTCTATTCCTACTAGTAATTTTTAAAAGGTATCTAGGTCAACTGCAAGTCTAGATTTTAAATCTGCGACTAGAGATGACTTGTATATTTTGGGTTGGGATGAATGAAATGACCACAGTACTACGTTTTTATTAGATGTAGGCGTTTGACCCGACCTGGCTTTCTCACTTTAGACGTCAGCCGTGCTAGAAGCTACAATTTTAAACTCATCAGATTCTTCGTGTATATGTTACGCAACTTCCCAACTGACGTCATTAGTACTAAGTATTCTTCTTGTACTTAGTCATGTACTTACTATGTGCATTTGTGATCTCCTAGTGTCATCGTTTCTAGGATGGTTGGCGACTTACGACAGCTGTTATGCAATCGGAACGCATATGCAAACTAGGTCATTCTATAACTTGCTATGGTCTAAGTTTGATTCTTGAATTTATATTCATATCTGTTACGACTGGTTTTTTCTTTAGTCTATTATTATCGTTAGCCCAAAATTAAATTTTTATTCGAAAAACATTTTAATTTCTGTTGAATGAGCTGTGTGTGCGGTGTGATTTCCTATTCAAAATATAAGAAGAATATAATATTTTTAGTAATTTACTGCAACATATTAGAATCGGTCATGTGCGTCTCGCATCCATCGGAATTCTGCGACCCTTGTCAGAGCATTAGTCCAACTTGTGGGGTTGCTAAGGACTGGTCATGCTATAGCGACACTTGGAGGAGGCCTGTGTCCAGCAGTGGACGTCAATCGGTTGAAATGATGATGATAACAAAGTCAAAAAATTGCAGATAAACGCACATAACTGGAAGTCATTTCACACTGACAGCACCTTTGTTTCACAGCAGTGTAAAGGTGATTATCGTAGTGCAACCATTGATGTGCGATTGACTGTATAATAGCAATAGCGTGTCAGACCACAGGGTCTTAAGTCCAAGGTAATGGTTATATCCGCAGTTTTCTTATAAAAAACAATTTTATATAATTCTCAGTTTCTCTTGAGTGGATAAATATTTCTACACAATTCATCAATGTCATACATAAATATTTTTATTTTTCAATTTGTCATTTGATAAATCGACTTTGACCTTAACGTTTGAATCCCCAACCGGTCCTATGAGACCGCGCTGTTATTGTTTTACTATTGTGTCTCGTTTCGCGGGTATCTGAGTAATTAAGTATTTACTTTATATATTTTTTATTAGAACTAACTTTTGCCACCGATTTCGCCCGCGTGGTGGTAGGTTCCTCCAAACAAACTTTGAACCCTCTATAAAAGGAAACTTTATACAAAATTTCACGCTCTTTAGACCGTGTGGTTTCCGCTGTACTTTGATATTTTAGTCAGTCAGTTTCTCTTCATATTTTTAACATCTAAAAATTAATATTATATTTGGTCTAACCATGTGAGTGAGCGAAATATCCGAATATTCTTTTTTTACTAGTTTCCGGGTAGAACTACACAAATACAGACAAATGTTTGTCAAAATCTGCGAGGTTTTTCCGTAGTTACTCAGATACCCGCGAAACGAGACACAATAGTAAAACAATAACAGCGCGGTCTCATAGGACCGGTTGGGGATTCAAACGTTAAAGGACCATCTCAGACATTAATCTGCACGAATCTCATAATTGCGATATGAGCATGTCCATTATTACATGTAAATAATTTACTGTATAGAAAAGAAATTATTTTCTTCGACTTGGAAACATCTGCCTCATCTAGATTAAATTGACAGTATAAAAGTGTTACTTGTAGCCCATTTTCAAATTAAATAGAATAAGAAGAATATACATGTTTCTGAGCATGATCTTAAAATGTCATAATTCACCATTTATCTATTCTTGATCACATGTTATAATGGTTTTCAGTAATCTAATTCCAACGGGTGCTTATGCACTTAGATATTACATTAACAGATTAATTATATTTTAATTGACATCGTTAAGTATTTCATTAAAGAACCCATTTATTAATAACTGTCCGTCTTAATTAATCTATAACATAAATATTGGTTTTGTTATCTTTAAGGAAAATCTGTGACTTAAATGGAAATATTTTATTCTTTTATTACATCGAAGCTGGGCTTATTGACTACTAGCTTTAACCCGCAGCTTCGCCCGCGTACATAAAATATAGCCTATGCCACTCAGGAATACAGCAGCTTTCTATTGGTGAAAAATTTTAGCAATCGGACCAGTACTTCGACAGATTACCTCATACAAACAAAAAAACAAACTTTACCTCTTTATTATATTAGTATAGATGAATGAAAATGGTTACAAGGGTGGATGATGTCCAAAAACCTTGCAGAACTTCGGCATAGCTCGATAGAGTTACTGTGGTCCTGGATCGCGATAGGTCTTGAGTTTCAATCTTCACCTGGCTTCATGCTCCTATGTCCGTCGCTTTTGTTAACATGGTTCGTTGCCAGGTTTGCTGAGGAAGACCACGTTTCCATTTCTTCCCTGTGATAAAAATAATTGTTATTGTAAGCCCGTACTGTTCTACTACAAGGCAAAGATCTCTCTCTTCTTACCACTCCACTTCTCCAAACAAAAAAAGTCTCTTTTTTTTCTTTCTTTTTTTTATTTTATTTTGGACAATGTGTGACTCTACCACGTCGCTACTTTCTGTAGTTTGGGACCCACTGTGACTAATTTGCCCAGTTCTCTTGTGGCATGTAACAGATATGGCACGTCTACAGTTCACAGTTCCACATTATGTTTTTCTTGTCATTGCCATACATTTTCTGGTTTTCCACAACAAAACATATCATTCTTACAAAATGCAGACCTTTTGTTTTAATGACAAACGTCAGTTCGTCAGACATATTTACTAATCCATAGAATAAAACAAATATTGTTTTCATCATCCAACCGGACTTGGTTATCAAAGCCAGCGTAGTAAAGTGGGTCGAGCGTCCGAGCGGCCATTTACGCAGTTTCTGTACTATTGCAAACATTTTATGTACTAGGACGGAGAGAGATGTATGTATAAGTACGAGTATATACTGTGTGTCAGACTTCGACGCACAGACGAATACATAGGATTCAGTACTTATGTGATTCTGGACCCCAGTGGTGGAATTTTTCGTCGGTTTTTTCCTGATTTAAAAAAGAATCTATTATTTTTTTAAATTTTATAATAAAATCGTTATTCGGAAATAAAAAAAAATCAGAATAACGATTTTATCAGCTTGCATTTTTTTTATCAAAAATTAATTAATTCATTTTTCACTAATAAATTAATGTACTTAAATGTAAATGTTATCAGGGTTGATTAAAATAATGATTTTATCAGCCTGATTTATTTTTATCAAAAAATAATTAATTCATTTTTCACTAATTAATGTACTTAAATGTAAATGTTATCAGGGTTGATTAAAATAACGATTTTATCAGTCTGTTTTTTTTTTATCAAAGAGTCATTAATTCATTTTTCACTAATAAATTAATGTAGGTAAATGTTATCAGGGTTGATTAGAATAACGATTTTATCAGTCCAAATTCTTTTTTATCAAAAAGTAATTAATTCATTTTTCACTAATAAATTGATTTAAATGTAATAAATAATGATTTTATATAGTTTGTTTGTGTGTCGAAAACTGCACGTTGCATATACAACATACATATTTTGACGAAACATGTAGGGAACAGCTGAATATTTTTTCTCGATTTCCTGTTTGGTCCCATAGTAAAAGTTGTTTTTTTTTTTTTTTTTTTAATTATTGATTGGCTTGCGCTTGACCACATTTCACCTGATGGTAAGCGATCATGTGGTCGACGATGGAGCACGCTTGCCTAGAAGCAACCTATTCACTCTTGACTTAAAGACCCCTAGGTTATAGCTATCAGGAAACACAGACCCCGGCAGGGAATTCCACTCTTTCTTTCTTTTCTTTTTTTTTTTTTTTTTTCTTTCTTTTTCAAAATGATAAGTACAATGACCCCCAAGAGGATGTGCGTTAACTAAGTTACATGTTGTATACTGCACTGCTCCTCAAACCTTCATCTTACTCACGAGTACTTACTACACGAGCAGTAACAATGTTAACAGTAAAAGCAACATACCGCAAACCTAATGCGTTGATTAGCAAAGCGTAAATTGGAATGAAATAGTAAAAAAAAACTAGGCTCTAGGTATATTGAGAAGGCAGCCAATTATAACATAGAAAGATAGACCAAACATCAAATAATACTTATAGTCTGTAAAAATAAAAAATATGTTCTATTCGAATATAATTATACCGTATTTTAATTATTTTAGAATCGTCTAGACTGCATATAACAGCAAATCTTTAAATAGAATTTAGTCTTGTATATTTTATTCTTCAAGCTTAAACTATTTTAATTGCAAATAGGTAAAATTTGTTTCCTTGTCCGGTTTAAAAATTTTCTGCATTGGCTTTTTATTTCTAAAACTAGCTGTCACTCGCGGTTGCACTCGTGTCTTTGGTTACTACTCTGCTCTTATCGGTTCTAGCGTGATGTTATATGGCCTTCCTCGATAAATGGGCTATCCAACTCTAAAAGATTTTTTCAATTTGAACCAGCGCTTACTGAGATGTGCGCATTCATCCAAACAAAAAAAAAACTCTTCAGTCTTATAATATACTAATAATATAAAACTGATTTTTTATATATATATATTTAGAGATAAATCCACGATTCAAACGCATATATTATGAATTTATGATTTATGATTTGTTGATAACTTCTGCTTCTAAATCTCTTAAGTGTAGTGTACTATAAACATGATATACCAGTTCCCGTTTTTTCTTTACAATTAAATCAAGTTTTTAATGAAGACGGAATATTTATTTTACTATTGACGTCACAAGGCAATGATTTGGAATGTATATTTGTATATTTTTTTGAAGTAAATATCAAGGACTTGACTAACTTTTGAGTAGTTTAAGTAGATCTAGTTTGACCACCTTTAAAATGCTTTAAAAAAAAAATGTTAATGGAGAAGTTTTTATGAGCACTTGTAAGAATAATTTCATTTCACACGACGCTCCAGTATGTGACATTACACGAGTAAACCACTCTTTACCATTTTATTAATATAAAAAAACACTACCAATATATCATGAAAACATTTATCTCTGGAACTACTGGCCCGATTTGAAAAATTCTTTCAGTGTTAGATAGCCCATTTATCGAGGAATGCTATAGGCTATATACCATCACAACCCACGGGAGTGGAGCAGAACGAAAAATGCGGGTGAAACCGCAGGGGACAGCTAGTAATATAATATAGTAATAATATATTCCACAACTTTTTCACACAACGCCATCTAGTCCCAAGCTAAGCAAAGCTTGTGTTATGAGTACTAGACAACTGATAAACATACTTATATATCTCTAGGGTCGTAGCGTGGTGGTATATAGCCTATAGCATTCCTCGATAAATGGGCTATCTAACACTGAAAGAATTTTTCAAATCGTACCAGTAGTTCCAGAGATTACCCCCTACATACAAACTTACAAATTTTACCTCTTTATAATATTAAGTAGTATAGATTTATAAAAATAAGCCAGTTGTACGTAAAATAATTACGAAATACGTGAGATCTCATGTGTGACTTAGAAACTCTTGTGCATTTGAGTGATTTGTGGTTCGATCATCTCTATTGATTATTATGACTGCCTGTTGGTCGACGAGTAGTGGTTAGTGGTACTGACTGCGATGCCGGAAGGCCGTGGGTTCGATTCCCACCCAAGACAAATGTTGATATGATGAACACGATCATTTATTCTGTGTCTGGGTGCAATTTATCTATGATATGTATATATTTAGAAATATATAAGTATATTTATCAATTGTCTAGTAGGTACTCACAGCACAAGCTTTACTTATTTTGGGACTATATGATTTTGTGTGAAAGTTGTAGAATATTATTATTATAATTAGTCCCCAGTGAAGGAAATCAATCGCAAAAAAAATATGTTTTCAGTGATTTCCTATTGTTGATGGTCTATATTGTAATTCCCTTTTATTAAACAAGATATTAACAACCTCATTCCAGTTAAACTTCTCCATAACAGTTTGTACGGGATGTTTATTCATCAAATTGTTAACAAAATGCGTTATTGACATTTTCATATTTCTTAAGTATCCGTTTTCAACTGTTTTCATCAACAAAAGGTTTAAATGCGATGCGACGCCAGCAAGACACTGTATGAATCGTGGTATGAATGGTCAGTCACCTCTGTGAAGGTAACTATTTATAAGTTCATTATAAGTATAGAATATATTATAATATATGTCAGTATGATTACCGTTATAACGCTACTCATATCAAGTTGTGTTCTTATAGGTTTAATTTCTTCATTATTTTTAACTGACTTCCTATTTATAAGTTCATTATAATATAATGCTTGATATTTTTCAACTACCTATCTGTATCCTAGCTGTAAGTTTTCCGAAAACAATAAAATAAAATTAAATAAATTACTCGTACAACGCATATACATATAAATAACGTATACAGAACTCATACCAGCAAACAAATTTTCATTTCTTCATTATTTTTAACCGATTTCCTAAAAGGAGGTTCTCAAGCCACACAGCTGTTTTTTTTATCTTGTTCAGCGATCTTCCCAAAATGTGAACCGATTTTGACAATTCTTAATTTTATTTTTGTTTTAGTTAAGTTTCTTTGCCATTAGGGGATATTTCAATTTGGTGTAGAACTGATAAAGAACTTCGGAAGTATGTGTCAAAAACTGACATAACCAGACCGTGGACACTGACTTCGAAAATTATTTATTAATTATTTAGTTTGCCATTGAAGTCGGTTGTATTTTTTTTTGGAAAAAAAGTTTTTTTCCTCTAAACGTGATAAATAATAAAAAAAAGAGTTTGTTTATGTCAAACGTGGCACATAAGTAGGTACCATAAAAAATTAAAATAACAACTCTATAGGTATATTGGGACTGCTATTAATGTAAATTACACTGTGACTTGTTGACACAATATATTAATTCATGGATCATAAAAGTATTTTCTTTTATTTGGCTTGCACGGTTTGTGCATTAGGCCAGTGTCGACTTTAGAAAGTCTTAAGTTTTTGGTATAGCATTGAGTTACTTTGTTTTATGACAGTCCATTAGTTTTCATTAGAATGCAGATGTAACATTCTGATGGTTTTGCCGTATTTGGCAGCAAATGTATCCTAGATACATTGTGATGTTTTTGCAATATTTGGCTGCAAATATTGCAAATTTTCTGCTCCAGTCTTGCCATGAAATACCGTGTTACCCCAGTTAATGGGTTGTGGAGGTCTGGTAAACAGCCGCTCCTCGTAAAATACTGGTATTCAGCTAAATCCGGCTTGACTGGAAGCCGACCCCAATATAGTTGGGAAAAGGCTAGGTATATGATGATGATGATTGCTGCAAATGTCAGTCAGCTTCGCTAATTACCTACTACAGTAAAATATTTACAAAATTTTACAACATAATTTCCATTAGGAAATAATTTAGGAACATCAAAAGTCCTCCGGCCAGTTAATTGCTTTCGTCTGGTCCAGGCAGTTGCTCGATAGTTGATTTTGAACTGCACTGATATAATAATAGGATTATAACTGTTAGTTCCTACGTGAGGTCATAGATGGCGCTACACGAATAATAAAAACTCCTATAAAATACTAACTAATAATGCCCAAACTGTTTGTATTTTAAGTCCAGTATCTAGACTTCTAATGAAAGTTCTTAGTAAGGCCATTGACACAGATACGCAGTGCTGCAAAGAAAGTAGCGTTCATGGAAATAGTCTGATGGCTATCACTCAAGTAGATAGGTACAATGGACACAATCCGTTGCTGCAATCACCGCAGACTCGCACAATCCAGTCACATTAACTTGACGCATCTCTGAAATGCTCACATCCCCCGCTCCCCCTCGCATTCCCTTAACTCGCCCGGTAAGTGTCAGGTATGGTCAGCATCTTTGGTATCGATACGCACGTCGATAATTTGGCTAGTTCTCTGTTGTTGTTATATTGTTTTATCGTCGCCAAGCGTCAAGTTAATGTGACCGAGTTGTACAACAGACACAATCCGTTGCTGCGATCACCGCGGACTGCGTGTTAGTGTTTGTTTTTGCATGTGCACTGTTTTGTCATAAACAATGCTTGAGCGCGCAGTGCTCATGCAAAAACAAACCTTACTACAAATACTTAAAATTCTGTTTTCAACGTGATAAAAAATCTGCTCTCCTCTCCTAGCCGGTCTGTGTGGACGGACCCTTAAGGTCTACTTACTGTCCACGGAGGCGTAGCTTCATAGACGCGTATTCGTCACTATACGCCTGTGTGAAACATGCATACAAGACTATGAAAGTGTGTCTAAAAAAAATATATATTAAAAAAAAATGGCTGTCTTTTAAAATGACTACGAATCAAGAAACAATGGCTTTGTTTGACCGTCTGTGTGTTTGCCTCGACAAAGATCATTCAACTCGATACATTCAACGGACAATAATATATTGTCAAGTAAATACAATTTCTGTATCATCTAAAAGCTAGCTTCTGTCAGCGGCTTCCCCCGCGTGAAGTTACATAATTATCCCGAGGAACATACTCCGGCGATAAAAGTATCCCATACACTATTCCAAGACATGGGTTTATCTTTGTGTCCTAAATCCGTTCGAGGGTGAAGAAGATACACAAACACACAAAAAAATTGGCTTTTACAATACGAGTATTATTGCGATAGTAATACTTAGTCAATAATTCATCAATCGTAGTACCTATTCACTAACGATATATTTCAGAAAAAAACAAAAAAAAAACAAATTATTTTCTTCTCTCTTCAACAAAATCCCTTGATGCATTAAGTCCAAGTGGACTTAATGCATCAAGGGATTTTAATAAGTATGTATCACCACTGTACATGAAGTTTAAATAAATAAATAAAATGGTGGTTTGACTACCATTTATATTATAAACAGAAACTGAATGGTCGATTTATTGTTGCAATTATTCATATTTAGCTTTATTTTATTTACGTATCGGTTATCGACCCCATGGTCTTTAGCTTCTTTTTTTTTTGACGAGGGAATCTCTAACGCCTTTATAATACAGAAATTAATCCGTATTGGCCTATTTCACCACCTATGATTCAGTTTTAAGTATCTTACTTGGCAGATAATTTCATACAAATTCTGTTCCATTTTTGAATTTATTCAGCGAGTAGGCACATGAAATTATCTGCCAAGTAAGAGACTCGAAACTGAATCATAGGTGGTGAAACAGGCCCGTAGTGTCATATGAGTTTTATAGTTTGTTTCATTATAACTACATCCTAACGGTTTTTAAGTCAAGAGTATTCACTCTTGACTAACTTTCCTATTCAGGTTACTTCTCGGCAAGCGTGCTCTATCGTAGACCACATCATCGCTTGCCAGCAGTTGAGATAGTGCTCTAAAGCGAGTTAATGAAAAATATTTACAAAAGAAAAAACATCAAAAATCTTTTAGTTCCTTTTCATTTTTATCATCGTAGCTTTTTAGGCCTATGTCCAGCAGTGGACGTCTTTCGGCTGAGATGATGATGATGATGATGATGAGCTTATTAAAAATATTTTATAAAACTTCAAAGAGCTAAAAAAGGCTTTGTTTCAATAATCAATAGGAACAGAAGCTTGTAAAATGTCTAGAAATGAACTGAAAACCTGATGACCTTTAAATTTGAAGTTGATTAATTATCAAACTAGCCTTTTTTGTATTGAAAATTAATTTATACCTCCCATTCTGGGAGGAGTGACAGCAAGTTTCAGACTTTTACTGACTACCTCCACCTGTGACTTTTATTACCCATTACGTTCAAAGGCTACGATTAAATTTTCGACCAATCCCGCTTTACCTAAGTCAGAAAACCTAACAAACTTTAAGTATTGAAGTTTAACAACACGTTTTTAATTCCAAATATTTACCTACTCGGTTTCATTCCATAATCAGAAGAATCTAAAAAGCAAAATAAGAAAAATCTTGGCTGGTACCTTTAAAACTGGATTTGACAAAATGTCAATACCTACTGCAAAAAATGTACCAATCAACATTTTCAAGTTTTCACTTGGTGTGTTGGAATTGTGATGCCTGTGAATAATAATAAATAAAGAATTACAAAAAAATTATAATTAATTTACTTACCTTTAATATAAACTTGACAAACAAGTTACGTATAATAATAAAATAAACTTATATTAATTCTCGTATAAGTAAAAAAAAATCATAATATGGTCCTAAAAACATTTGCTTTACTACTTATCCGTTTTATGAGTTGGGCATTCTCTCGCTCTAGGTTCGAGCGAGAGAATATGTCAGATTTTTACTGACAAAAACCCACCTGATTTCTTTCCTATCTGCCTTCACAGTTGCCTTTTGTAATCTAGAGCGAAGGCACAGAATAAGTATGGCGAAGGTAATTTCTTCCAACATTCCCACAGCACAACTTTACTGTCCTGGCATATCGATTCTAGCTGCATAAATTAGTCATTCGTTTAAATCGATTAGATAATGAATTGTATCGCGTTGTTAGTTGTTAGGTATAGTATAGGCTGTAGCTAGGGTTGCACCCTTTTTTTGTGCTGCTGTTTTTATGTACATTGATTATTATAGGTAAGAACAAAGGTACACAATATCAAAATAAAGTACATTATATTTTTCTTTATTATTGTAACAACAAAATAAAACTCTTTCTGAAAATGCTGACGTGGCGTGAATAGACAATATTTTTTCTTTAGATCCATATGTACATCAATCGATAAATTTTGTTTAGTGAAAAAATACTTCCGACTAACTTTCAAAATCCCAAAAAAATCTAATCATGCGAAATAAAGTATTTTCAAGTAATTTATTGTTCTCATCTCGTATAGACTACAAATACCTGAAATAACGTACAATACTTTACTATAAAGTACGGGTGGCAACCCTAGCTGTAGCAATAAGGTCATTGGGTGAGGATGTCAATGTCATGTGATGGCAATCAATATGAAGCAGTCATTTTAATCACTCTAGAAAATGGGTTACACACAGGGTCAGACTAAATCTGATAGCGGACAACGATAGCAATGTGTTTACTGTATGGACTTTAAATGAGACTTTGACCCTTTAGTTTGTTTGGGTGTTTTTTCTCAGGATCGTCAGCTAGGAAACACCGGAATCATCTAGTTCAAAAAATGACGTATGAAAGGGTTTGTAAAAACGTATTTGCAAAATATGTATATATCTATTGTCATTTATCGAACCTCCGCACATGTGATGGAATACCTAATGATGATAAAATAAGACGTACCGGAAGACGTAACGTTGGAAGGCCTCCCACAAGGTGGACCGACGACCTGGCGAGGGTTGCGGGAATCCGATGGATGCGAGACGCACAGGACCGGTCGTTGTGGCGACGCTTGGGGGTTGGGGGAGGCCTATGTGTCCAGCAGTGGACGTCTTTCGGCTGAAATGATGATGATGATGATGATAAAATAAGTTAGTCACACTTATAAAAGCGAAACTTTGTGAGTGTGTGTGTATGTTTTTTTCTTTTTCATGTATGTAGGATACTTTTTTTATCTCAGAAGTGTAGTGTGCTTTCTCTACGGTACTACCTAGTATGGTACAAAACACAGGTGTTTGGCATTGATGACTCAGGCTACTAACTACTAAAGATAAAATAATACTATGGCTGTAAATGAGTCAGATCGATACCCTAGATTATCCGCTGATACTGATATTTTTTGATAATGTTCAGTATGACTCAACCTTAACCGTTAGATACAGATAGATATCTATATTGAGCAAACCTGTGAACCAAAATGTTGCATCTTACTGTTAGTGCTCTGCGCATAGCATAGCACCAGCTAGGGATGAAAATGGCGAAAGATACTCATTTGTTTTTTTCGCAACTTTGAATCTTTCATGTTAAATACATGTAACTTTGGAATAATACAAATTTAGGGCTATTTCAAAAATACAAATTTACATGTATAATACACGTATCTTTCATAAATTACAATGTATATTTCATAAATTACAACTACCCACTTAGTAATGGAATAATTAGTAAAGCCTGTTATTCATTAAGTACCGTTAAAATATCAGTCAGTAATAAATAAATAAGTAAATAAGTTTTTGTTGGGAGTTAATTTGTGCACAACAAGAACCCAACACCTTTGTATAAAACAATAGTGTTAAAAATGTAAGTTCTTTATGTTATTAACAATTCAACGATTTTTAATTATATGTAAAGAAGGATGCTGATTTAACCATAAAATTATTTTATTATTGTTAGTCCTAAAAAACAGCGAAAAATACAATTCCGTTTTTTACATGTATTTTACTTGTGATTTTCAACCCTAGCACCAGCCCTATAATGTTCCCACTGCTGGGACTCAAGCCTCTCTAAAAGAGAGAATGGCCCGTAACCCACCACTTGAACACAGTTTGGTTTAGTGGATGTCACATGTCTTCGAATGTTTGGTTCTAGAACATGTCGGTTTCCTCACAATGTTTTCCTTCACCGTTTTGAGAGCAGTGGTGATGTGTTAAATTACACAAAGATTTGTGCCTGCGCTCTGAGCAGAGTTACAATTAAATATCTACATAATAAACTTTTTAGATCTTAGTCACAGGACAATCATTGTCATGTCATATGGCAACATTGCTAGTCTTTGGACTTGCGGTGTTGCCACATGAAACTCTGGACACCTGGCCTTTGGACTTTGTACATTACCAGTCGACAGTGTAGCGGAATATTTTTTTTGTCATACTTTGTTATTTTGCTTACGCTTATGTATATTTTATTTTAATCAAGGTTCTACCTAAGTAATTAAAAATTCAACAAAATACTTAAAACGTTTTATGACTGAAAAAATAAAAAATAAATATAAAACGCAAGTTTTATAGGTTGCATATTTGTTTTAAACGACAAAGGTGACATTGAGGATTAGTTGCTACCTTAACGTGTTAATTTGAGCCTTTTGCTATAATTGCAAATGCACATATGTTCAGCTGCCTTGGATGCAATCTTAAGGAATTGGTTAGCAAAACAGTGGCGAAGGTTGTCTTGGAGAATTCTGGAAGATTCGAACCATTAAGATCAATTATTTATTTACTTCTAACCACTTAGGCGTTGCACCACCATTAGGTACATGGTGGACATCCCAGCTAACACAACATATGCATAAAACCTTTTTGGAACATATTCATTGCGGTCACAGCTAAGGAGTAGAATTCTCTGCCGAATTTAAATGCCAACTACAGCGACGGCTACAACTTAGGTGTTTTTGAGTAGAGAGTGAATAGGTTACTTCTAGGCAAGTGTGGTCCATTGTCGACAACATCGTAAATTAATTTCCACTACCTACTAAAGCGTAATCCAGCTTATAATATCTCATTGATATTAAATTAAAGACGAAAGTTAGTATTTACAAAGTTTAGTGGCAAAGAGCCTACGGTCTTTGCCTAATAGCTTACACCGAAGTAAGCAATTTTGACCTCACTAAAACCACCCCGGTGAAAACAAACATGTTACTGGAATAATGCACACCCCAATTAGAAAATTAAGTTACAATCATAATTTAAGCACTGAATTTTGCCTTAAATCCGCTCAGGTAGAGTTATTTATAAGAAATTAGTTACTGTAATTGTAGTTATGTATATGATGATGATCAATTGTAGGTAAATTATATGGGAATTGAGTCATCGACGCACTATATTGATAGCGCATCGAAATTGGTATCTAACGCACGTACAAATAGTGACTCAACCTTTATTAAAATAGGTATTTTATTATCCTGAAAAAATCTTGTTTATTTTAGAACAAAAAACACCAATTTTAAAAACATTACCGGTTTCTTTTAAGGTTGGAAATCATCAAAATTACTTCTCTCTTTCTGGGCCTAGCGTAAGGGTGTGTCAGATTTTTATTGTCTAAAACCCACTCCTGTATCTTCTATACCTTCATTCCATGGTCCAGGGGTTGTCTTTCGTTCAACTCAGGGCTTGACTTTTTGGGTGTGTAACGCACACCCAAAAAGAAATTTTGTTACATGTTGTTTATTTCTTACTACTTAAAGCTACTCAAAACTCCAACTTAACCAATCCTTCTCTTCCACAGAACCTCAGGCCTGGAAGGCAGTGTAACAGTGAACGGTATGGAGCGCAACCTGTCAGGGTTCCGCAAGCTTTCCTGCTACATCATGCAGGATAACCAGCTCCATGGGAACCTCACGGTGGAAGAGGCTATGGCGGTAGCTACGGCGCTGAAGCTGCCCAGTGCTACCACCACTGCTGATAGAGAAGAAGTGGTATGTACACTGCACGTGATTTTCGAAAATTTATTTTAATGCGTAGTCGTAAAGTTTAGTTTTCGCTGCAACTTGAATGAGGCTATGACGGTTGGCACGGCTCTGAAGCTGCCCAGTGCTACTACTACTGCTGATAGAGAAGAAGTGGTATGTACACTGCTTGTGGTTTTGGAAAGTTGACTTTAAGGCCTAGGCATAACGTTTAGTTTCCGCTGCCACTTCGATGTGTTTAAGACATTTTTGTATAGGAGTATTTCTGAAAGCAATTTGCGATGCTAATATAATAATCAGACTTAATAATTATGTTCTCACAGCTGGGACTCGGCACTACTCAAGCCTGCTTTTTAAGAGAAGGAATAGGCTAAGATCCAACTCAGTGCGGGTTTATGAATTCCCTTGTTTATGAATTCCCTTGTCTTGTTGGTTCTAGATCATGCCGATTTCATTACTATGTTTTGCTTCACCGTTTTAAGAGCAGTGCAGAGCAGTTACATAAAGTAAAGCACCTGACTGGGTTTGAACTCGCGACTTGCGACTTTTTTTTTATTACTATTACGCCACCATGGCAGAAATAGTGATGCGGTATCTAAAAATAAGGATTTTAGTAATTTTTTTACTTAGAAACTTTTTGTTGTTTTTTCTAAGCTTTTCCGGTATAATTTATAATCACAAATATAGTAAATGTCCGGTGTTGTTTCATCATTCACACGCGTTGATTGTATTCGTGCCGAAAATAGAAAAACTAAGATGATGACCCCATATTATCTTATTTAGTATTTTTTGTTAGCCGTAGGAATTTTATTATTAAGATGACAGACCCAAATTACCATCAACATATTTAATAGAGACTGTCTCGTTGGTTAAGTGGTCGCAAACACTGTTGTTAGGCATGTGGTCCTGGGTTCGACTCTTGGGTCGAGCAGTGTTATTCGGTTCATAATTCTAGATTTTCTCAGCAGTAGCCCCGAGTTTGGATTTGAACCCGGTTTATGGCAATAGGCTTTGTTACAAAACTAGAAGTCCCCCACGGTTTTACTCGCGTCTGATAATGTTATATAGCTTATAGGTTTCCTTGATAAATGAAGAACTAGAAGTTCTTGAGGTTGTTGCGTTCAAAGGAAAAAACTCTTCAGCTTTATAATAGTAGTACCTATAGATAACTGTAGAATTGCGGGGTACTAAAGATATTTACATCTATGCCTAAATCCTTTGGGGGATATTGGTATGATTTTTTGTTATAAGCTTAACCATAATCAGTCTATAATGTTCCCACTGCTGGTACTTAGGCTCTTCTGTTGGTTATGGGCGATAATCCACCACGTGAGCCCAGTGCGAGTTGCTGGATACTAGACACAAAATAACACCCAACTTCTCTTCCAGATCCACGAAATCCTCGAAACCCTAGGCCTCTCAGAGCACCACAAGACCATGACATCGAATCTCTCAGGAGGACAGAAGAAGCGTCTCTCCATCGCCTTGGAACTCGTCAACAATCCTCCCATCATGTTCTTCGACGAGCCCACCTCTGGTCTGGACAGTTCCTCCTGCTTCCAATGTATCTCGCTGCTGAAGACGCTGGCCAGGGGTGGCAGGACCATCATCTGTACTATTCATCAGCCTTCTGCCAGGCTGTTTGAGATGTTCGATCATTTGTATACCTTGGCTGATGGGCAGTGTGTCTACCAAGGCAGTACGGGAAGGCTTGGTAAGTTGTCGTTTTTCTTTCGACTTTGTAAGTTCTTACAACAACTAGCACTTTGCCCACAACTTTATTTGCAAAAAGGTTTTTATAAAAACTATACATAACATAACATCTCTTAAATCGTATTTTGAGGTAGTTTTGAAAAAACTAATAGCTATAATAACCAATAGACCAATGTATATACGTGGTCTCTAAAGCACGGGCTGTCAGTAATTTCTTAGATAAACTTAGAAAAGAAGTAAGTATAGTTTACTTACTTCTTTTCTAAGTTTATCTAGGAAATTGTTGGAACTTGCCCGATTTCGAATGCCAAACCTGATGTATGAGAGGCAGGTGCCCTAACCACACCACTAAGACACTTGGATATCAATCTAAAGATTTTAATATATTGTAAATTTTTCCCAACAGTCGAATGGCTAGGCAGCTTAAGTTTGCAGTGCCCTTCGTACCACAACCCAGCTTCGTTCATCATTGAAGTATCGTGCGGCGAGTACGGAGACAACACTGGCAAGCTAGTTCGAGCCATTGACAACGGCAAGAATGATATCAGGTGAGTTGACAGAGCGATTGGGACCTCTGTTGTAACAGCTTCATTCATCATTAAAGTATCGTGCGGCGAGTACGGAGACAACACTGGCAAGCTAGTGCGGGTTATTGATAACGGCAAGAATGATCAGGTGAGGTGACAGGGCAATTGGCCTGCCGTTGTAACAGCTTCGTTCATCATTGAAGTGTCGTGCGGCGAGTACGGAGACAACACTGGCAAGCTAGTGCGCGCCATTGACAACGGCAAGAATGATATCAGGTGAGGTGACAGGGCAATTGAACCTTCCGTTGTCACTCGTGGTTGCCATGCAGTAGACCTCTGTTTGTAACTATGTGCGTGCGTGAGAAGTTATTTAAAGATTTTCCTAATGCAAATAAAAAAAAAACAACATAATTGTGTCATCGAAATGGAATCTACCTAGAATCATCAAATTGACAGTTAAATCTTGTTATTCACCGTCAATTTTAATCAAGGGGTTTTTCCGTTGACACAGAGGTATTTTAATGTTCATTTCAATATGAAACCAAACATAACATGGCCATTCTGTTCTTTCACAGAAACGGCCAGCCCTTCCCCGACAGCAAAGTGCCAGACTACAACAACAAGAAGGCGATGGAAGAGTCTCTCAACAAGGAGTGGAACAAGAATGACCTCGCGCAAGTCCAGGAGAAGTTCAGAGACGGGAACAACACCAATACTAATGGGAATGGAAACCTACAGAACGGGATCTTGCAGTATGCTGCCAGCGAAATTGCTAAAGGTAAGCAGAACTTATTACCAGTACAATTTAAACCATCAACGATTGAAGCACTGCTTGCCATTAGGTGGGATCGCTGTCAAGCACTAGTTTTTATTATTTAAAAAAAACAACCTATGATTTTAGCTAGCATGGATTGTCCCATTACTGGACTAAAGTGGGACTTTAATTAATTGATATTCTCTTTATAGAACACCATTAAAGATTACAGTAAGAGCTTAAAATTAATAGTGTAACAATGGGACACTTTCGGATCTGAGCCACTTGTGCCTATTCATGATTATTATTAGTAGCTAGCATTATCCCATTGCTGGGCAAAGGTCTCTCTCAACCATCCAACCATCTTATCCGCGATTTCGAATCAAAATTGATTATTAAATGAAGCAGCAATTTTAAATGAATTGGTATAATGAATTCTTTTGAAAGAGAGCGCGTTATCTAATAGCGGCGACGTCGCATTTGATTTTTGCATCCTTTTTCTCTTATTCGAGTTTCCTCTTTGATCGGATACGAAAGGTTTAACTTTAAACAAAAATTTAGTCAAGTACCAAATTCTAAACTTTTTTGATAAGTTTTTATCCTTCCCACTAAAATTATAAATTTAATCAGTCGGCTAAACAGCCGCATGAAGTCGGCTGAATTAGATATTTTTATCCTATTAATTAGTGCTCGTGGGCGAGAAAACCAAATATTACATTTGGTTTTCTCGTTGGTGGCTGGTCATGATTTCGGCAAGCTCACCATAAGGACGATAATTCCATAGCAAGACTCACGGCTCGATCACTCGATTCGTGTTTTTACACTTACTGTGTCTGCACAGGAATATTTTCTTAAGTGAGCAAAGTGAGCATGCGTAATATTTGTCGACCGTACATATATTTGATTAGTAGATAGAAATATAATCGGGTAACGACGACGCTTGAGGGAGGCCTATGTCCAGCTGTGGACGACTTTCGGCTGAGATGATGATGATGATGATGATGTATATTATTGGATGGACAAGCCTAATGAAATAACGTCACTAAAACATGATCAATTACTATTTAAATAATTCGTGCCTCGTTTTTTTGCAAAGTCAACCAGTTATTTTAATGATCGCTTCATTAAAATAAAAAATTCTGAATGAAAAAAAAAATAACTTCTTGGAGTAACTGTTTTTTTGCTTGGCTAATAAAAACCCAAATTGATTTGTCAAATAAATCTTTTTTATCGATATATTACTATTTTACTTTACGCAAAATATGATTAAAAAAAGATTAGCTTATGCTCACGTCATAGCTTTAGTGACCACATATTTTACTGCCTCTTTCGTTACGTGGTCACGTCGCAAAACTTTTTTTTTCTATACTGTTGTACATAAGCGAGCTTCAACGCTAACATAATCGATTACGTTTGAAAGTCGCACTGGGCCCTGGAATGCAAAGGGTAACTAAAAGAACATGGTGGATCAGTAAGTAACAGCCAGACTTTCCGTCTTGCTACACCCAGAGCGGGAGAAGTTAGTTGACAATAATTAGGCACCAAAAAACGCCGTGTTGTATCTCTTCCATAATATTAGTTTACATTATTATTATCGGACTAGTAATGTTCCCCCTGTTGGGACTCAGGCCTCCTCTCTAGGAGAGTGAATATTTGTTTATTTTAGGTTAACTTGATTATCAATATCTTGGGTAAAGGGTATCTTCCATCAGACAGCTATTAACTTATACAGCCTTGACATAGATAATGACGTCATAAGCTATAAATATTTAATACTTCCGGATACGATTGATAGACGAATGAAATAATTATGCCGCGTGTTAGGTTGCGTGTTTGCTCTTACATAATAATAATAATTATTATCATTTTGCATAAAGATGGTTAGAGACCGGATTATATGCGATTTCATATGCATTTGCATATTTCGCCAATCTTCAAAGATTATTTCGTTTTTGACCAAAAATCTTGTGATGATGTACATTTTCGCATCCGCTGCCATAACAAAGCCACTCGTCTTTTACCTCGAAAACTTTTTGAAGGCTTATAATTTTGGTTTTATTATTTAAAATTGGTGGAGTTATTAAATGGTTAGACAGTCTTTTTCCACTTGTATAATTATATTTATTTATTTATTTGTTTAACAGTTTTTGTACACACACAACAGAATAAGAAAAGAAAAAGGAGACAGAAAATAGGTACAAGGGCAATGCTTATTTCTAAAGAAATCTCTTCCAGCATACCGCGAAAGGAGAGTTGGGAGAGAAAGAGAAGTAGACACCGTGTGTGACAGTTAAAGGACAATAGATATATACAAAATAGTTATTAATAAAGTAATAATTTATTATATTTTAGTAAGTGTTCGAAAGGTCAATTTTGGTATCGCATTAGTTTGAATAACGGAAACCGTTTCTAATAACTTCTTCTTGTCTATGCCAAACATGGCCGTCCTCAATATCATTTGAGACCTGTGACCTTCAACAGATATTAAAAAAATATAACCTTGCACTAATCTAGTTCCAATTTATTGCTCATTTCAAATGTCTTATCGACAAGATAACCCGTTTTCACATATTATTTCCTAAATCTATTCACTCTTGTAAGGTACCTACGATGCAAAATGGCATGGATACCTTAATTTCATGAGCAATGGTGGCCCAGTGGTAACGACCCCGACTTACGAGTTGTAGGTCGCGGGTTTAAAACCAGCCAGGCGCATTACTTTGTGTAATTTATTTCATCACCACTGCTCTTAAAACGATGAAGGAAAACACCGTGAGAACACCGGTATGTCCTTTAACCAAAAATTCGAAGACATGTGACATCTACCAATCCGCACTGGGTCCGCGTGGTGGATTACAGCACGCGTGCTTGCTGTTCCCAACAGTGGGAACATCACAAGGCCGATAATAATAATAAAACCTTAAGGTCTACTTTCCCGTGAACGTTTGAGTTCAAGTGTTCGAAAAATATTCATCGCGTCATTACTAATTTTTTCCTGTACTATACATGCAATTTTTCGTCCGACTGTACATAGAAGTGTTGAGAAACATTCATGATGGAATGATAAAAGGTTATATGCGTATGCGTCTGGCTGATAACAGAGATCAGAGGTAACTGTGCATCCTGTTTGTGTCTCAGCTAATCATGTTTAGAATAATGCATAGTCTATGAATTATGATATTGCGAGTAGTGGTAGACGAGTGGAAAAGCAAAGCAAAAAAAGCAGTTATGATTTTACATGTAGACGGATGAAGAGGAAGAAGAAGACCAAAGAAAAGATGAATGGATTGTGTGAGGACTGTTATGAAAGAAGAGGGAGTTAGTGATAGTACAACGGGTGACAGGACAGAATGAAAAACAACGTGTCGCCGACCCCAAATAATATGGGGCTTAGGGGTGGCGGGTTCGAACACAACTAGGCATATTACTTTGTGTAATTTAATTCATTACCACTGCTCTGTAAAAGGTGAAGGAAAACATCAGTAAAATTAGTAAAAAAAACACTCATTGGTATTTGCTCGTTCTCGAACCTGCAACCTGAGAGGGACAGCAATGAAAGAAATGAAATTATAATGCTTCAAAGTTGCCAATAACAAAAGGAAGTCCGACATGGACTTTGACGTCAAAGTTCATCACGCCCGTTCGACGGACGTGGAAAATGTCTCGTTTGCATTTCTACTAATTTGATTTTGCGTCGGCATGAAGTAACAGTGGACGAAAACGCACTGATTGATATGATCAAGCGGCTATTTAAAAAATTGTTTTCACAAAAGTTTGCTTTGGGATGGAAAATTTCCGGTCACAAACAAAAAATACTAAAACATTTGTAATTTAATCAGTGTTTGTTTTCCTGAAAGCATGAAAACATGCTTGCCATAAATAGACAATAGTCGAAGTGGAGTATTTAGGAATGCTTGAATGTCTGCAAAAATCCTGATACAATACTATTCAGGAATGCATGAATACAAACCAAGATATTTAAATTGCGATTGAGATGATCGTCATTACAAGTTTTTTTGAATGCAGTTTTTCAGTAAACTGAAAGCGACTTTGTTTTATACTATGTATTAACGATACTATAATAATATTTATAGTAAACGGCTAAACGATAAATATTCCTATCCGGTAGAAGTAGCGCGGCACGGTAGAACAAAGTCTAAACTATGGGCATCATGGCAGTGGCTATGTTACACAATTTACTTCCACGGCACTCCGATAACACACCACTAAACATAACATGAACTTTGAGACGTGATAAACTAACGCTTGTATTAGTAATGAGTTTTCTTTAATTGTGTACTTAGATTTCCAATTAAGTCTAGGAAAAAATGTTAAACTGCATACTTGAAATAGAGAAAGAAAGAAAACATGTTTATTCGGTATGTCATATAAACAATATTATAAGAAAACAATATTATAAATCCAGATTGTAGTCGCATCTACGCAAAAATAGAAGTGTTCCTGTTTCGGCACCAAAGGTTTCAGCACCAATTGCTTTGCAATTGCAATTTTGGTGCTGCATTTAATAATCGATTTTCACGTTGTTTTTAGAAAAAATATTATCTAATAAGCAATATTTAAAATAAAATAAAAAATAATTTATAGTCAACAACTTCGCACAACAAAAAATTTTGTTGTTGAGTATAAATTTTATTGTACCAAATAAACACAAGATAATTTAAATATTTTTTTATATTGCGTTTTATTTGCATTAAAACAAGTTTCTTTTAATATACGAGCCGACCTACGTCATTTAAGTCTTAGGCAAGTAAACTCACGTGCCTCAACAAAATAATTAAATTAATGATTCTTTCAAAACCGGTTAATAATATGAAATCACCTTTAATCTATCATCAGTGTAACGTATATTTTTGTAATGTTATACTGTTATTATGAGCTAAATTATTTATAAATATAAAAATGTAGGTATATTATAAAAATGTGCTTATGGATGCGTGACGAATTTCCTTTGTTTAGTGTTAGATAATTGTATGCGTCATGTAGGTAGATTTGTTTTGTTCAGTATATGTTACAATTTAATATGTATGTGTCATTAAAATATTGCACAACCTAATCCCAAGTTATAATAACATACATAACATAATCAGCTAACTGCTTGGACTTAGGCCTTCTCTCTAGGAGAGGGGATGGGTCATAATCTACCACGCGGGCTCATTGCTGGTTTGTCATATGTCTTTGAATTTTTTATTCTAAGTTTTCTTAAGATGATTTCCTACACCTTTATGAGAACAGTGGTTATGAAATAAATTACACAAAGTACCTAACGCGCCTGGCTGGGTTTGGAACCGAAACCTGTAACTCGTAAAGTCACAAGTCGGGGCCGTTACCACTGGGCCACCACAGTCACTGCTCTTAACAACTCTGGTAGTTATAATGCTCCAATCTTTATACACAGCTGCCGGCTAAATAGTTGTGTGGCAAAGATTTGGCCTGCGTCAATTGAGAAACGAACTAAGCGGATCAGTGTCAATGACGTACTTTTCTCGTCAAAGCTCCAAAGTCTTGAGAATAAACACAGAGTTGCTAGCCTGTCGATTGTCTTTAGGTTGAATTTCGGGTCATGTGCGTCGGAATTGCATAAATTTAATTCCGTCAAACTTGTTCCGTGTTCGGACTACTCCACCGGTACATGGTGGACATCGCATCCATACGCGCAAAACTTTTCTGAAGCACATTCATACAGCTAAGCAGTCGCGTGCGTGTAACCTAGACCCTATGCAAGCCCAAGAAATCTAGACTAACTCTGATGCCATTGATAAGAAAAAAAAAAACACGAGTAGGTCATATAGCCGCGGAGAATCTTAACACCGCGATTCAGGTTAGTGACGTAATAGATCAACGCCATCTATCGAGCAATTAAGAACTAATATTTAATAGAGTCAACTTAAATGTACGGTTGTACTGCCATCTATAGATTTTTTGCGGCAACCTTTGCTTCGCTACAATCGCGGTCATAACAAATTGCATCGTTTGAGCGCCATCTAGTGTAAACTAACTACAAATTATTTACGATATTGATAATATTAGTACTTACAATGTAAACAAGCAGTTTTTCTTCGTTTCTAACCACGAACAGATAACAGAACACACAGAAGGCACATTATAGTTTATTTTGATTTACTTTATAGGTACATGAATTGAAAAAATACTTTTTGAATTCTAGTTCATAGTAGGCACTTATCTTTCTTTAAAAAAGATGTTACATGAGCGTGACGATGAACGTTTTACATCAATTTATCTCTAAAACTTGATAGTATTTATTATGCCAATTAGTAAAGTCGTTACTCAGTCACACAGATCACACACTTTGATTTCCAAATGTCTTTAAACATTCTTTCACATCGAACATTACACGCGTTTCCGAATTCATTTCATAGATTCATTTCATTTCAAGAAACTTTAGTTAGTTCAAAACCAAGCAATTTACACTTTATAGTAAGTAATAACTAAACACAAAACTTTAAACGACTGAACTTTTAAAATTGAATAAAACAAAACAAACAACCATTAATAGCAATTGAAACTACATTGAAGTTAGCAACATTTCAAAAACGTAATTTGCGCAAGTTTACTGCGCATGTCATAGTAGACACTCGTAATTTTCGTGAACTTACAAATTCTCATTCATTAAATATCTGAAGTCAGGCTTATCCGCTAGAACAAATTTAAAAATTTGTACTTGCACACAGTATCAAATTTTACCCACACTCAGTCACATTTTTACGTTTTTATAGAACAGACAGAGATGGAATTTAAGCCATATACGGAAGCCAGTGTGTCGTTTGAGACAGAAACACACTGGTGTCTTGTGGTTGTGATCTCTTTCTAATTTTAAGTGTTAGAGTGAGATGGGAGAGAATGCTCAAGGCGGCAACATTGCATAATTGAATGAATGAATTTCGTATTGAACACGAATTGGCAACTAAGCGTAGCCGCATAGGCGCGCGAAGTTTAAAGTTTTGATTTAGATTGCGCGCGAAGTTTAAAGTTATGATTTTTAATAAATTAATTTATTTGTTGTTTTCTATGCTTTAGGTGTTAGGTATCAATTATTTAGCCATTACAAGCCGGGCTTATTTACATGTATTGGCCTTCCGCCTCTGCAGCTAAGGAAAGGAATTCTCTGTAAAAGTTTCTGTTTCCTGATAGCTACAACCCTCCCCAAGTTAAGTCAATAGTGAATAGATTGCTTCTACGCAAGTATGTTTCATCGTTGACCACATTGCCCACCAGAAATGTCTTACCACCAGGTGACATAGGGCTCAAGCTCGAGCATATAAATATGGTATGATTATGGATGGTTATACGAGTTCCTCTGGTATTCTTAACCATTTCTTTAAATGATGGATGATCAGGATGTCAGATGATAATTCGATCTGGCTGGACCTACATATTTATATCAACGGAGATTATTATCGAAGTATCTATGTAGGAGATATTATAGTGCGCTAGCGTGTGCGTAAACACAGGTGCACTTTCTTTCCCATTGCTCTTATAGTCCAATGGGAAGTCACTACATGACCAGGTCTGACCCAAAATATAAAGCGATTAGGACGAAAAAATCATGACGAATATTGCAAACTCCTGACGCTGTCAGCTAAAAATTCTTACCCGTTCGATATTTTTTCTCATACTTATTTTTTTGCTCAGATTTGTCGGACTTTGTTCTCACTTTATTATCCTTTAACAAATGTCTAGCTCGTGTTTATACATAAATACGTGTATGTACAGTATTATATACTGTATCCACGTGATATTATCGCGGATCTCGTGTGCCTTGACACTTGACCCTACGCGGTTGTCTCTTTAACTGAACGAAGGTTGTTTGAAAATTTCCTCGTTCTTTTTTCTTTTCATTTAATGGCGTTCGGCAGTATGGCTGCCAGTAATTGGAGTTTAATTCGTTGAACTTTATGTTGTCATTCGAGAAACAGAGGATGTTTAATTATGATAAAACCTTTATTGTTTTTATTTCCTATTTCCTACTTAATCATGAATACTTCTTTTTATACCCGACTAGCAGCCCGTCCCGGCTTCGCACGGGGTAGACAATTATTTATTTTTGGATTTTTTTCTACACCTTCGGTTACATTGTTCAAATTTTACCAAGGCTCCCTAATTTTTTTCAAAATGAAATTTAGCCTATGTCAAATTGGAAGAATGTAGCATTCTATTGGTGAAAGAATTTTTTAAATCGGCCCAGTACTTTTTGACCCTATTCATTACAAACATACAAAAATAGGTACAAATCTTTCCTCTTTATAATATTAGTATAGATTGCGGCTAAACCCCAAAGGAAGATTATGCGTTTGACTTGTAACTTTTGTTTTAAGGTGGGAAATCATCGAATAACCATTCTGGGTGCAGAGAGGTGTTTCAGACTGTTATTGATTAAAATACACCTGTATTCCTTTAGTTGTCCTTTGCAGTCCAGGGCCACGGTAACTGTTTCGAAAAATCGCGTAGCCCTTTTCTTTTTAGTTGCCAAATCATTTATGACTTCTCCCGCTCTGGGTGGAGCGGCAGGGCGTGTCAGACTTTTACTGATCAAAATCCGCTCCTGTTCCTTTTTTCCCGTCATTTTGGGATTTTTCACACTGGATGCGTTCTGCGGCCTGCGGTCAGGTCAACATTGTCGGTATCAATATATTTTGAATAGAATGCGATCTGACCGCGCGAGCACAATCAACGAACGCATGTTGGCCCGACGGGGCGGTGGCGAGGGACCGACCGACAAAGTTGTTCATACATAATGCAGGCTGCGTTCACTTTGACCTGACCGCAGGCCGCAGAACGCATCCAGTGTGACAAATCCTTTTATGGTCTTGGGGTTCTCTTTCGCCCAACCCACGACCCTAACAAGCTGCCACGTTGAATGGCAATGCTGATTCATCGACCAAACAAAAGCCCAGCCAGGTCACGTGAAGAGTCGACTAGCTAGTGTTTTCTAAAGTTACTTAATGACACACATTTTAAAAAATTGGGTCAAGTACTCAATCCTCTTGTTGTTTTTTTCGGCAATGGCTGCAAGTAATATAAGAACATTATTAGAACTTATTCGCCGAAGTTTATCTATTTATTTGTAAACAGGACGCTTAATTATATGATAAAGATTTTATACATTATTATTATATTTATTACATTATTTAACGTTTATTTCCTATTTCCTGTTTAAAGCGTTGCTATTTTTTTGCTAGGATTGACGATAACTTGTTTTAAAACTACATCAAAGTGGTAGATGTTATTATAAAAGCTGTATTTCCAAATAGCGATTTATGTCGAATGTTAACCTTGAGGTAATTGCTCAAAAAGTATAGCTGATTTTTCGTTTGCAAAACATATGATTAAGTATATGATTAAAGTAATCGCAATGCTGGTGATTTAAATCTAAAATAATGAGTAAGTAGGTACTTTATAAAGGGAATTAAACAGACTTCTTTTTAATAGCATTATTTATTCGTCTCTTAAAATCTACATTGCTTTCAATTTTTCTAAGGTTGGTTGGTAGAGAATGCCTAAAGCACTTGTACCTTTAGTTACATGAAGATAACATAAATAAGTCGGCCGCAATTAACGTGCGTCTGAACGATACTGTCTTAGCCACTAGTTGGTGTTTTCTATGTAAGCCACTTTTTGGGTGGTTATAAACCAAAATATGTCGGAGTACCTTCCCTACAATTTTGAGCTCGCACCCTTAGACTAAAAATATTTAGGGTATAGCTCCGTCCTTCTTTCTCGCTAGCAAAACTGTTATTTTAACACGTCATGGTAAAGCTCCTAATTCTTAAATTCGTCGTTTTAACCTTCACACCCTTGTCTTCAGGTGATCCGCTGGTAGTCCAAATGGACACAGAGAAGCAGGACAACGTGGAAGTAGCATTGCTGGGAGAAGGTGCCTCCCCCAGGCGGTATGCCACGTCGGAGCTCACACAGTTCTGGGTGGTACTGAAACGGACGCTGCTGTTCAGCAGAAGAGATTGGGTGAGTGTATTCAATACTGCAATAGTGTATTAAATACTGCTATAGTGTAATAAATAACGAAACAGTGTATTACAAACTAAATAGTGTATTAAATACTACACTAGTGTGCCTGTTATACATTGGACCCACGTGGGCTATGTATGCCGATCTGGGCGCATCGGTGTACATTTTATATGGCAACTAGACCGCCGACGCATATGGGCGAAGCCTGAGTTGCACGTAGAAACGCGTCGCGTGGCGTCGTCTGGCGTATCATGTCTGTATAGTTTGTAAGCTCTTACCAGTGTTGACAGGTCCGATTAGATCAGGGTAGATGTTAAAACAAATCCGGATTCAGGGTTTTAGATAAAAAATGCTTCTTTTGTGGTGGTAAAATCTTCCAATGACTTCTCTCGCTCTAGGATGAAACGACCCCTGTCGTGTCACTCTAGAGCGTGTGTTAAATTTTTAACCAACGAAAACCGACCTGTGTATACTTAGGTATGATTTTGAACATATTTTCACATTGGGTGTAGTAAATTAGCGTCCCAATCAGGCGCAAATCGGGACTCATCTCTCAGACTCCTGAAAATCGTCACGTCCCGTGCAAATCAATCCACCTAGCAACACTAGCTATTACTGAATGAGTTTCTAAGAGAACTACAACACATAACTTCACAGTATACATAGCGTCGGCTATGTTACAGACCTTTGACATTTGGTCAGGGTCTCCACAGATAGATACGTAGACTCGTATGACGAACTTCAATGTCATGCATGTCGATTGCGACTGACATCAGACTGACATGCATCGTCATATTATCTAAAGGGTGTTTTTTTTAGAGGTATAGAACTTTAAAATGAAATAAACGATTGAATGAATAACGCGATTTCCTGCGTCTAGTTTTCTTTGAATGCCGCGTTAAGGCATGCTAACGTGCCGTAACGCGCTTATTATTGTGATCGGTTTTAAGTAAATACCTGAAAAAATTCTGAACATAATATGCCCTCTTAAAGTGAGGGTTTATATGGCATTGTAACGTATGACTGATGAATACAAAGATCGTGAAAGTTTAATTACCTACACATAAGAATTTTACAGACAGAATGTTTTCTTTTCAGAATGTCACTTGACACAGTTTTGGGTTATACTATAAAATAACACTGTTATTCATATATTTTTTGTTGATACTTATAACATTACATATTGATTTATAAAAGCGGAGGATTGTTCAAAAGATTTACAGTAGCCCTCGTAAAAGGCATAAACATGGATTGAAAGAGAAGTTAGGATTTCAGACAGTAAAAGTCTTGCCACTCTGTACTTAATAAAAAAAAACATGACTAGCATCATTAGGTTTACACAACAATAAGTTATTTCTTCATCCATTGTTGCGACCCATACCTACATTTAAATATTTACTGTCAATTTACATATAATGTCTAGAACCGTTAGTATTTTTTGTTATAAGCGTTTAAGCACTTTAGAATAACATGTCAGAAAACAGAAAAAATACATTCTTGGGCCAATGACCTTGGTATAGAAAAAGTAACGGGCGTATACGGCATTAATTATATGATTTTTAAACAAAATTTCCATTGGTTTTGGTTGTAGGACGCAAGGCAAAGAAGGAATATAGGAGTGGGTTTTAGTAAGTAAAAGTCGTGACGCCCTAAATTTCCCACCTAAAAATAGGACAAAATTTAATCTTAAACGGTTCAAAATTAATGGTCAATTAAGGGTAAGTATATATTTTGAGTATTGATTTGGACACATTATTATTAATCCAGGTCAGGCTGAAAATAAAGTCTACAGAAATCTTAATAATAAGGCAAATGTCATTCATTGCTCTTATGAGGTATCACACTTACTTATCGTGGTTTCCAATACACTACAAGCCGAAGGCAGATTTAGAAATAGCATTACTCGCACCTCTAGGAATTATGGCCGTCCTAATCCCATCTGAAAATATTTTATCATTTTAAACTCGTATCGACGGGGTCACGGCAGACCACGAAGGAGATGGCGAGATGAATTAGATAGATTCCACCAGAACTGGCAAGAGGAAGCGCGGGCTCGCGAGAGATGGAAAGAGTGGAGGGAGGCCTTTGCCCGGAAGTGGGACAAAACAGGCTAACAAAAAAAAAACTCGTATTAGTTTAGGGGTCCAAAGTTTGCATAAAGAAATCTACGTTCATGCGAGCGAAACTGCTGCAGAAACTAGTAATTTTACATTTGCTAACATCTTATTTTCCTTCCAGACTCTCATGTACCTCCGTCTCTTCGCGCACATCCTGGTCGGGTTCCTGATCGGCGCGCTCTACTACGACATCGGCGACGACGGCTCCAAAGTGCTCTCCAACCTCGGCTTCCTCTTCTTCAACATGCTGTTCCTTATGTACACCTCCATGACCATCACTATTCTTAGTTGTGAGTATTTGAATTTATTAAAAAAATTATATACAACACCACGGTGTTACACACCTTACCACACATACTTCACACACACACTTCACATACAACACGTCACACACACACTTCACACTCGTGTCACACACACACTTCACAGTCACGTCACACACACACACGTCACACCCACACTTCATACACGCACACGTCATACACACACTTCTCACCCACGTCACACCTTGGAATCCACAGTGGCAAAATTTTTCGTAGGTGTTTTTCGAATAAAAAAAAAACAATTTACTTTTTATTTTAAACTATATGTATAATCGTTATTCTAATTAACCCTAAAGACATTTTTAATTAAGGAGGATTAATTCACTTTGTTCATTAAAAAAATACAATGTAAATAAAAGTGTTCAGCTGGTCTCAACTCTCAGATACTTAGGTGAGAAAAGCGAATTAATTGCTTATTGTAAAAATTCAACAACTGAGGTAATCATCTTATAACTTCTCCGGCTCTAGATTGAGCGTAAAAGAAAAGAATAAAAAAATATATATATAATTTATTTGACACAACACAAGGCAAACAACAGTTCGGTAAATAAGAAACAAAATAAAATTGTTTGCCTCACGGTTGCACGCCCCAGACGTACTGATTAAAACCTACCCCAGTTCAGTTGCCTTTAAGCACAGTAACTGTTTCGAACATTCCCTTAGCCAAAGGTGTCGTCTATGTAATAATGTCATTAATAAAAGATATTTATTTTTCAAATAGATTTTTAAAAACGTAAATTTTTTCGTCAGTTCAAACTAGATGAGGTCGGTGTTTCCTAGCTGAACTAGCCTGAGAAGAAACACCGAAACAAACCCGTCGGTCAAAGTTTCTTCTAAAGTCCATTTTGGTAATTCCAGAGTTCAAATTAATGACTTTGTGCCTTCGCTGTATACACACGACTTTTCCTTTTACAATATCTTTAAAAGATAAACTTATTGCGGGATGTCATGGGGAAGTTTGTATTGCACAGCATAAAGAAAATAAGAAATATCTTTCAGAGAATTTCCTAAAACATTTTACCTGCAATTTCATTAAAATATCGACTGACAATACCAGAAATACGTAAGGGACATTTTTACGTTTTGGAAAAACACCCTTACGACCATAGTCGTAATGGGCATTTTTACAGTTTTTGTCCCTTACGTTATTTCATATGTCCAGTATCGCTTATTTAAATTTGAAGATATAAGATTGTAAACCAAGCCAAACTGGTTTTATTTCTTTAGTATTAATGTCCGAATCATTTCCTCGTGTTAAAACCACTCAGAAGGTCGGTTTAAACGTGGACAGATCAAGTTTTTTTTAATAAAAAAATACATGCAAAAACTACATACGTAGTCTTAATAATATGTCCTTTAATCTTGGAAAATGGCGTGCGATTTTAAACCTTAGAAACGAAGAATGTTGATGTGTGATTGTTGAATGTAGATTAATGTTCTCTGGTCTTTTTGCTTCAAAACTAGTCGTTTTGCTACGAAACTAGTGTTGGTGCTAACACCGCAGATGTGGAGACCTTCAAACGATGATGTATTTTTTTACCCTCAGTCTTTGAATGAACTATTCCTATATCGTGGATGCGTGCACGTTTATATAAGTCAATTTTAAATTAATATTACACACAGTCCCTTATACAATACACACAGAAACGAGATCCTATGTATTTGTAGGCCACACAAACATTTTGTTTCGTTTGAAAATCGAACACGGAATCACATCATTTTTTTTTAGTTGGTAAATGATGCAATGATGCCTCTTGCTCCTGCCCCTACTTGCTCTAGGGCGGAGTGGTAGGATGATGATAAAATATTATTATAGTTAATGAAGTGTTCGTTAATAATTGTATTATTAATAAATGTTTTTCTTTTCCAGTCCCTCTTGAGATGCCTGTGCTGATAAAAGAACATTTCAACCGGTGGTACTCGCTACGGTCCTACTATTTGGCTATTACCGTATCTGACATACCTTTCCAGGTAAATGTGGTTTACTGTTTTTTTTCAAATAATATAATGCTTGATTGCCATCTGATGGTAAGCTGTGATGCAATCATTGATAGTGAAGCACACTAGTTTGTCTATTAACTGATATGTATTTGAAAGTGAAATAATCATAATAAATTTAATTTTTGGAGGAAATATTGGCTAAACGTATGGTCGATGGGGACGAAAGATTCTGGAGTGGCGGCCACGTACCGGAAGACGCAACGTTGAAAAGCCTCCCGACGGTGACTGACGACCTGGCGAGGGTCGCGGGAATCCGATGGATGTGAGACGCACTGAACCGGCCGTGGCGACGCTTGGGGGAGGCCTATATCCAGCAGTGGACGTCTTTCGGCTGAGATAATGTTGATGACGATGAAAAAATTAAGCGATGTTATTATATTAGTATAGACACCCAACTTTGTATTTTATTCTAACCATGTAATTATTCGTTCCAGGCGATTTTCTGCGTGATCTACGTAGTGATAGTGTACCTGCTGACGTCACAGCCGCCTGTGTGGTTCCGTTTCGCGATGTTCCTCTCGTCCTGTCTGCTCATCTCCTTCGTGGCGCAGAGCGTCGGTCTTGTGGTGGGAGCTGCTATGAACGTCCAGGTACTTATACTTTTTTCTACACTAATATTCCGTAGGCGCAGGCTTGCGGATGCCGAGTTATGGGTAGCTCGTCGTCCGGCAGTTCAGCAACCGCCCAGACTAAGCCCACGTCGTCGACGGCGCTTATTGTTCTGCTGCTGCTGCTTAAAGAGATGTCAGCAAACTGTATGGGCCCGGTAGAGTCGAAGACTACTGGGGCCCTGGGTTGAACAAAAGAGAACCCTGGGACCCTGAAATTAAGGCAAAGAAGGATCAGGAGTGGGTGTTAGTCATTAAAAGTCTGACACACTCTCCCGCTCCGCCCAAAAGCCGGAGAAGTCGGTCTGATGATTTCCCACCTAAAAAAACCTATGGTTAACATCTACGCGTCAATGAAGCTAGGTCATTGAAACGTATACTTCGTTACTCACTAGATGTTCGCCTGCGTACGGGAAAAGTCATAAGATGATTTGTCATCTAAAAACAAGATAATTGATTGATTTTCTGTCTGATTTGTTAAGTATTGTTGACCTCTTGGACCATTCTTAAAAATAACATTTTTCCTCCCCACAGAACGGCGTGTTCCTGGCCCCAGTAATGTCGGTTCCATTCCTGCTGTTCAGCGGCTTCTTCGTGTCGTTCAACGCCATCCCGGTGTACCTGCGCTGGATCACGTACCTGTCGTACATCCGCTACGGGTTCGAGGGTACTGCGCTCGCTACCTACTCCTTTGATAGGCCCAAGTTGAAGTGTCATCAGGTGAGATGGGGTTTTGGTTTTATTATTATTTTATTTATGAAAATGTATCCTGAGAGGCGTAACATCAATATAGTATGATAAAATATTACATTTGAGAGTAAACACTGTTTTAGGCTATCACGGTTTGTTTCATAATTTAAATTGTCACTTACGGGATATCTTCCGTGGTTAGCGTGGTGGCGTGGTGTGGTGGTGGTGGTTTAGCGTCGAAATATCGGGAACTCAAAATAAATAAAAACCACGGAAGATATCCCGTAAGTGACAATTTAAATTACATTTGAGAGTGTTAAATAGAGTGAAAGTACTGAATAATGTGTTTTTTTTTGTAAAAGCTTCTCGTTGTCTATCAAGTAGCTTATCACTTGTTTTATCACTATTTCTTGGTTTAAACTCGCCCATTAGACCACGCTATTTAAAAAAATCTTTCATTAATTTATTGTTATGCCATATATTATAAACAAAAACAACGAACAATATTTTTTTTTGTTAGGAAATTCGTCATGTTGGGATAGCCACCTATCCATGGGCTGACCTCGGCATGCATGGCTTACCTTGAATATCGATCGACTGCAATTATTTTCATACAAATTTCTCTTTCAATACCAGTTCTCTAAAACATAATCCCTATTCCAGACTTACTGCCACTTCAAGAACCCAGAGACCACCCTGGAAGAGCTGGACATGTTGCACGCAGACTTCACCCTGGACATCGCAGCCCTATGTCTCATCTTCCTCGTCCTGCGTATATCCGCCTTCCTCTTCCTACGCTGGAAGCTCAAAGCCACCAGATAAGCAAAAACCAACCTTATCTTATCTGTATTTAGGGTAGAAAACCAAACGACAAGCTATTTTAAGTTAGGGTTGTCACTTTGTCAAATGAACACAAATAAAATGTGATGTTTTTGACGTATTATGGTGCAGGTTGAGTTTTGGAGCAGTTTTGAAAGCGATAGGAGTTTTTACTAAATCGAATTTATGCCAAAGGTCCTAATATTCCTTGTTTAGGAAATGGAGTAACAAAACTAATTATTTCTTTTAGAACTTGCTAACTCGATCAGCTTTTCATAATGTTTTTAGTAAAGAGATATTTAAGACAAAGTTACAATCGCTGTAGTTAGTTATTTTACGCAGTTATTGTGATAAATAAATGTTATCTATACTATAATATTAAAACTCAAGCGGGACTATACATTTCGAATATGTTATGAGAAAATGGATCCTTCAATTCCGTGTCAATTAGAGGTGTTATCTTGTAAACAGACGTCCTATGATCATAATCTGTGGTAGAAATAGGGTGGCAAAATGCCGGGGGGCCCCAATCCGAATGACCCCCAATCTGAAGAGGTCCGTGGTCCAAGAGGTCACGAGGTCAGAACGAACCTAATTAAAAAAGAAAATTAAATCACAACGAAACGATTATTCTAAGATCCCGTTAATAACATTTGCCTCGGGCCTCAGATGATAAATATAGTTACGCCACTGATCATAATTATTGCAAGCTGTAGAAAGAACTTCATAAAAAATCCAAAGTACGACCGAAATGTGTTTACCGCTCTGAACTTCGAACGATTGCCTGCGCAGTAGTTCTTTTTAAGAATCTGGTGACGAATTTGAGTATGTGCGATAGTTCAGAACGCTAACTTCAGAGTGATCAACATATTTTGACCGTACTATACATTTGTGTAAGTTAAAAATATATTATAATAAGAAGAAAAGTCCAAGTTAGCTCTCAAAAAATCATTCATTTTTATATTCATAACAATCATTTCGTAAGGACTAAAAAAAATCGAGAAAACACCTAATTTAATTACAATCATTAATTCATTTAAAAAATCAATTGCCTTTTTCTTTTTTTTAAAAGAGAGTTACTAAATGTGATAGTTGTGTGTGATATGCTGGAAAATGTTCACAAAATTATAGAAATGACTGCAGTTATATAAAAATAGTTTATTATAATATTAAATAAAACACTGTTTTACTTTTACTTGGTGGCCTTATTTTCTTAATACTATACAGAATACAATATTCATGTTTCAAGATATTAAAACAGATTTAATACCGTTTTTTACAATAGTGAGATCTGAGACTATCCGATGCAGTTAAAAAAAAATCATTAGAAAATATTTTAATTCTATAAATAATTTGCTCATGAAATATTCATATTTCTTGCCTTACGGGCTTGCCGTTAAATTAATATCAATGATAGACGTAATTTTCGCATCTTTGGCAATGGTAATTTAGATTTTTCACAATTTATAAAGACTGCTGTATAAATCAGAAATATTTCTGACTAATTTACTAATGTTTCCACGATTTTCTTGACTGCTTTCATCTACATTTTTCAACCAAACAAATTCCTTTTTATTTATATCTACTAGTCGACCAAGTTAGTTAAACAATTGTGCAATTATTTGACGAATTTAATAACTTATTTAAAGGACAAAAACCGCTCTTACTGCTCAGAGTGTCTAGTGCGAGTTGGTTTTACGTTGACGCGATCAAAGCTCTTGACCAATCAGAGAGCCAAACGCGGTAAACGATTCGATCGCATTAACGTAATAACAAATCGCACTTATGAATAAGACGAGTATTTCACTCATTTGTCGAATTACCTTGGTTATCTAGAATTTCCAGCCGCTTTCTAAGTTACCGTTGCCATTAGTAAATAATAGTTTTACGTTACGCATTCAGGGATCATGGTAATAATCATTGTACTTAGAGATGTAACTATTTAGATAAATATTGTGGTCCAATTACGATTATTGTACGGTTAGATGTAATGGTTATAGAATGTATGATGTTTTGTACCTATATATTTTTTAAATAAATGGTTTATGAAATATGATTTGGTTTATAATTTCTTTAGATTTGCTAATTGTTTTTTTTTTGTATGAGGTAAGAAATCATCTAATGACTTTTCTCCCTCTAGGAGCAAGTGGTAGGGCGTGTCAGACTTTTACTGACTAAAACCAGAATATATCATCAGTTACCAGTTAGTGAATTTTAACTAATGCTTACTACAGTGTCAACATGGGATGCCATCAATATTGGGACCATTTGGGCCGATTCCATCTTTGCCTACTATGAAATTCGAAAATATTATGCGCCCAGAGCCTACGAGCGGCTTACACACTCCATTAGGGTTTGATTTATTGGTGCCCACTAAAAGGGTCCCTCAAGGAACTATCCTCAGACCTTCACTGATTTTACATTAGACGTATGGAGATTTTGTCCTGAAATATTATTTGCTTAGATCGTATTATATGATATGCGGTCATTGGTTTCAGTTTGTTGAATAATTTAGTAAGACAGGTGAATATAAAGGGTTAAATAAAAGACAGATTTCATACAATATTACTTTATAATTACGAACTCATCACACAAGGGTAACATACTATAAAATAAATTAATAAACTAGTTAATATAAAATCGATCTAGGTACCTAGACTTATGCCAGTCAAGGTCATCCTTCAATCTAACCGTATGTAGCTGGTATGGACTGCCTATCTGACCTCTACAATCCAATAACTAAGTATACCCAATAAAAGAGATCTGCGGAATAACCAAATACCTCACAAATTCGCGCTGGTCGAAACTATGCTTTTTTTCTTTGGGTTTAAGTCATTCATATCACGCATAATTTCTACCAGTTGTTCTCTCTCAGTTGTACCGATTTGTGACATAACTTGTCTATCAGAGGAACCTTTTTTAAGCTAAATCACCTTGGAATAAAGCTCTGATAGAGACATAGAGTGGTATACGACTGGCATATACATAAATACTTAGAAAACGATTATTATCGTAAAAATTGTGGAATAGGGTTAAACAACGTGCTTTGATAACTATCACAGTAAGTTGAAGTAAGTCCATAATTTATATAATGTTATTAATAAGAATTAAATTACAAAAATAATGCCAACAATATCCAGAATCAAACCCATACGCATAATGGAAGTCCCTATAAAACCCATACAATATATAGCCCATGACAGTATCACCTATGGTCTGTTTTTTAAACCCGGAGACTAAAATGACATTTCAACAAAAAAGAACTGGCGTCATTCCTATAGTGACATTACTTGTGTCAATTTAGTCTCCGGGTTTAAAAAACAGACCATAGCGAAAGAACGCCAAAGGGGTATGTATCGTTTTCAGAATCACTACAAAATAATTAATAAACAGAGGAATAGCGTGACTACTCAGGCCCGAAAGAGCTGAGAGTATACGCTGATGGCTTAAAAACAGATAGTGAAACAGTAGTCGAGAGTTTTTTCCTCTCAACATCAAAATATCCAGACCTTCAAGAATTTCAATCCATCTCTCAGACGGAATCATCATCACCGTCATCATTTCATACGATAGACCTCCCTCAAGTGTCACCACAATGCGCGGTTCTGTGCGTCTCGCATACATTGCATCCCCACATCCCTTACCAGGTCATCGGTCTACCTTGTAGGAGGACTTCGAACGCTGCGTCTTCCGGTACGCGGTTGCCACTCCAGAATCTTTCAGCCCCAACGATCATCTGTTGAATGTGCCCTGCCTACTGCCACATGAGTTTAACGATTCTTCGTGCTGTATCGGTAACCTTGGTTCTCCTGCAGATAACCTCATTCTTGATTCGATCACGCAAGGAAACTCCGAACGGACTGTGTTCGGTCTCATACCGTATGGTATACACTTTGAAAACTAAAAAGAGTTACGTTATTTCATATAACGCTTCGAAAGATATTCAATAATGAAAGTCACAGTAGAAATAGCACACCCCACCGCGTACACACACCAGGGGACAGTGAAACGAACTTCGAATTCTTTCTGAGAAAACCGTTGCTTCAGTAACCTTGAAAAGTACTGGTCATGCAGACTCTTGTCTGCTAACCCGTTTTCTCTTAACCTTAAAGTATTCAGCTGCAACTGATGCGTAATTGGAAAACCTTTGTAAAAATAAAAACCGAACAAAAATTTCATATAAGGTTTCCTAAAATAATACATCAATGAATTGCCCCACTTGTCTTGTAACAATCGTTTGTTATATAGAAACAAATAATACGGTACAAGTGTATACAAGTCTTTAGTTTGACTGACAGTGAGAAGAGCCTGTATTGTGGTGCTGCATCCATCTATCTCGTCAGCGTCTAAAGGCACTACTGTAGGTTTATTAGGCGAGTCTTCCCTTGGTTCAGTCGCTAAGTATTTACGTAGTGCAACACTGAAGCAAGGTCTGTATTTATATGTCAATAAGTCATCTTCCGTCTGCACTTGATATTCCAAGCTCGGATCTGTAGTAAGGCTAACTAGGCTAGATTGGTAGAAAGTATTGATAAGGTACGCAAACCACACCCATATTATGAGGATATACTTGATAGACATCGAGCAGCGAATGTCACGGCTGTGCAACAGTAAGTTTTCTAGTAGTTCCAAGGCCACGAAGCCCTTATCCTTTGCTTGAAGGAGAAATATCATCATTGCACAATAGACAATATACGCTAGCAGTAACAACAACCATACAGCGGCATCGAATTCTATGTACACAGTTTTCCAAATGGGAGCCAGCGATGCTCTTTTTACTGTAAACCGTAGCTCGTCATTGAAATCATGATAACCACAGAGCCAAGTAAAAGCTTGAGCTCTGGTTGTCACCATTATCATACCTCCAAATATGACATCTGATTCATTATTCCGAAGCATTTGCATGGGACCGCTCACTGACATGTTAGGAGCTACCGAAGAATAAATATCAGCGTCATAACTGTAGTTAGAAATAACGGTAAATTGTTCAATTTCACTTAAAACTTTTAATATATATTCTTCTGTGCCCAACATGGTTTTCTTGCCATCGCTCCTTAACGGGTTGATGCCGAAAGGTGGTCGGTGTGCCAGCGACGCTTTGAAGGTACAATTCTTAAGTCCGGTGACAAGTTTGTTTGGGTACAGGTCTTGGGTAGTTTGTGAGCACAATCCGAAACCAATGACGTCGTTGTAGTACTTGCCACAAGCGTAGTTTTCAAATGGATTGTAAGTGAAGAGATGAGCATCATCGGTGCCGTTTAGGATCACCGCGTTGCTGACATGCAATCTTAACAACTCGTCGAAGATCACCCGAAGCTCATCATTTTGCAGCGACTCAACAATTATCAAGAAACGCGCGTATGGGTTCCATGTTGGGTCCGTCATCAGGTACTCGAAATATTGAATGAAAGTAGGCACATTCTTTGAATTGATCAAATACCCCTGATTTGGTATTTCCGACTGGTGAGTCGTACTTCTCATAAGCAGCGAAAAGTTCTGTGTCGAATGAATTGTTTTCAGCAGTTCTTCATCATCAGTGTCCATGTTGACGTAAGTGAATTCTTGTTGTTCAGTGAAGTATTTGTTGAGTATGCCGACGACACAATGATGGATTCGCTCATTTTTGGAGCGGTATGGTGGCAATGTGACTTGGCATTGTACTACCACGTAGAACACGGACATTAAATAGCACGCGACTTGCATTTTGTAGCGTGAAAACGAAAGTGATTATTTCACAAATGTGTCCATTGATTATCACGTTGATTAGGATATTATTTTTAATTATCACAGTTACGTGCTTTGAAATAGATTTTTAACTAGGGTTTTCCGTGGTCGCGTGCATCGTTATTGGTGATAGGTCTTTCGGTGAATTAGTTTTATGTCATCAAACTAATGTGTTCCAAATGTTTTCCAATAGTGCTAAGTTTTTGTTCAGTTTATTGGAAAACATCAACTGGAGATATAATGAATAAATCTTATTTTTTAAATTATTTTGCCACATACAGGATTTCTGCTGCGGGTTTTATGAATTATGATGTAGATATCTTATTTACTCATTTTATTTCGTGCATTTATAGGCTTGCCTTAATACTAATTTTCGCTTCAGTGGTAATGGTAATTTAGATTTTTATAACTCACCTACATTTTACGATCATTGTTTCTGACGTATTTCACTTTTTGCATAATTTTCGTAACAGTTTTATCAACATTTTTCAACTAAGGAAATTATTTTTTATTTAAGCCTACTACATGCTAATCAATCAAGGAAGTTATCAAGTTTGCAATTATTATTTGACGGATGCATAAGGGACTGGTGAAACCAGTGAAAATTTAGCCTTTTGAGACGTGCTTATCTCAAAATACTAAATTCAGAAACTCGCGCTATAAAAGCAATATGAGACAGGCTGCTTACTCTCACCGTGCTTAAGACGGCCCTTCCATTCTTCCAATGTATGCAACTGCAAGATTTAAACCCAAGGTCTTACATTCAACTGCACATGGTAATAACTATCTATTATCGGCTAGCTTCAATCAGATACGCCTACGTTCACATCCGGGATGTTATGCTATCGCTACAGTACGCATCTGAGCACTCAGCCGAAGCATTGGCACATAGGACGTCCTATAGTTAACTTTGTACGAGGTAGTGTCCACCCATGTGTGACAAGAGGCCCTACCACGAGTTCTAAGGCGATCCATTTGATTACCTTAATTGAACTGTTAGAGATGGAGCTATATAGGGTGTGTAACTCTATCCCTTTTTCTTGCTCACACGACTGACATTTTGAAACGTCATGGGAAGACCCCAGAGGCCCTTCTTCTTCTTCTGCCTGGCGTTAATCCCGGCCATTGCCAGGGTCCGCCTTCCGACTAAGTTTTCTCCACTTTGCCCGATCTTTAACATCCTTCTCAGTGAGGCCATTGGCTCTCATGTCGGACTTGACGACGTCCAGCCAGCGCTTGCGAGGGCGACCACGGGACCTAGCCCCGAGGACAGCCATATCCATGCATCTCCGACCAACGTACTCCCTAGGGCGGCGCATGATGTGGCCATACCATCGCAGACGACACTCTTGCAGTTTTTCCCCCACGTCACGGACACCAAGACTACCTTGGATGAATGAGTTGCGTATGCGATCGGATCGCGTTACGCCGCTCATCCACCTCAGCATCTTCATCTCCGTGACGCGAAGCTCCTGGGTGTGTCTGCTTAGTGCTGGCCAACATTCGCCACCGTACAGGAGGACAGGCCGTATGATGCATTTATATATCTGCCCTTCTACAGAGGCCCTTCTACTAGCTCTTAAAGCGATCCATTTGACTACTTAACTGAACTGTTAATGGTTTGGAGCTGTATAAGGTGTATAGCTTCGTCCCTACTTATCGCTCGCACGACTGACATTTTAACATTATCATGGTTAGGCCCCGAAGACCCTACTACGAGCTTTTAACGCAATCTGTTTGACGACCTCGTTTGTTATTTAGGATGTGTATAGCTCCGTTGCTTTTTCTTGCTCGCATGACTAAAATTTCACACGTCATGGTAGGGACCCAGAGGCTCTACCTACCACTAGTAGACCGGGGTCAAAGCCTACAAAAATGATAAAAAATGAAAGAAAATCACAGTAGGATGAAACCCATTAGAAAAGCAAGGGAATATGATCAAAATGAAAGGAAAAATAAATTACGGTCGATCCGAGTTCGGGAAGTGGGAGGGGGAGGTTTTTAAGGGTAAAAAATGGTTTATCTTGATTTCCGGCAAAACTACAAGTCCTATGGAAAAAAGTTAAATGGCAAAGTTGTAGGCAATAAAAAGATCTACAACTTTTGTATTTGCAGATTTTTCACATAACCTCAAAATTTAGGTGAAAAATTCAAAAAACCAAGTATTTGGTTTTTTATTTATATCTTTTTCAAATAAAATATTTTTTTCTACGAAGTTTGGTGAAAACTTACCTTATTATGTCCCAAATACACTGTAATTTATTTGATTAAAAATATTTATTTTTTCGCTTCATTTTAATTTAATATCAAAAAAGCACCCTAATTTTCAATCAAAAATTCTGACGTCAAAATATCAGCTTTTTTCAAAAAGTTTGGCGGCTTTTTGTTCGTTGATATATCTACTTTCTGATGGTGTAAAGAAAAATATACATTACTATAGGAAATATTCTTAGAAAGTGCAAAAAATTGAAAAAACCTCAAATTCGAAAAAAGTTTTTTAATCATTATGTACAATTTTGAGGTATTTATTAAAATTTACACTTTAATTACTCAAAAAACGTAAGATTTCATGTTTTATTGATAAACGAAAAAAATACAAATTAAAATATACTTCTATAATTAACAAACAAATAAGTTAATAAAGTTAATATTTAATAAGACATCTACAATATTTTGAAAAAGTTGTAGAATCTTCTTTAAATAATATTTGTAGATGCCTATTTATTGCTGTTTTAAAAATAATTTATATACCTGAGTGACCTTCGGTGAATTTAAGCCCATTGTAAGTTATTTAATTGAGAAGTGGGGACGGACCTAGGAGAGTCTGGGCCTTACTACATACCTGCTATTTCATAGCAGCTGTGTAACCGTTAGTCAGTATTTGAGATACAGAGTAGTGTACAACATCTGCATCGTTTTTAAAAATACACGTGCAGGCTGAGTTACTCTAAGTGATTTGTGAGAAATTTACTTTACGTACTTTACGTTTGGAATCTGCATAGCAAGGTAAATACTATCTGTATTTTAATCTATATTAATCAGCTTCAAAATAAAAATAGTAATATTTTCTTTTATAAATAGTATGTTTAACGTAACATAACCTAAACAATTGAAATTGAATGATATTTCAGTACAAGAATAAAAAAATAGTAACTTCGTTTATTTTATACAAACAGATTTAGTTATACTCATGATAAAACTTTGAAGGCATTATTAATTTGATTTTGTCTTTTCAGATTACCAGTATGGAAGAATCTGTTTGTATAATCTGCAATAAGTCAGACGACAAGCAAGTGTATGAAATAAAAAAAACAGCTTTGAATCGTTTAGTGGCGTCTAGCAAGAAGAGAATCGACAATAGATACAAAAAATTTGAAACTTTAACATCAGCTCTTATTCATCGAACTTGTCAAAGTCATTATAATGATGAGACTGCAATAGCTACATTCTGTAGCTCTAGACGTAAGAAATCACAGGAAGGAAAACAAATAAATAAGGACGCTCTTATATTTAATTTTCAATCTCATTGCTTTCTCTGCGGTGGGTTTTTCGGTAATATTTCTAAAGATAAAATTTCATCAGTTCAAAATAACGATACAAGAGAAAATATATTACAGCATATTAAAAAACAAAAGACAATTAATGATTTCGATAAAAACATTTTAGCTCGTTTAAGAAAATGTGCCTGATTTAGTCGCAATAGAAGCTCATTATCACACTGTTTGTTATTTTGTATGAGATTTTCTGACATGAATGTAATTCGAGTAAAATAAATAAACTTTTTAACTAAAAAAAATTGCAGCAATCACATTTTTTTGATGAAATTGTACATAATGATTAAAATTTTTTTTTCGAATTTGAAATTTTTTCAATTTTTTGCATTTTCTAAGAATATTTCCTATAGTAATGTATATTTTTCTTTATACCATCAGAAAGTAGATATTTCAACAAACAAAAAACCCCCAAACTTTTTGAAAAAAGCTGATGTTTTGACGTCAGAATTTTTGATTGAAAATTAGGGTGCTTTTTTGATATTAAATTAAAATGAAGCGAAAAAATAAATATTTTTAATCAAATAAATTACAGTGTATTTGGGACATAATAAGGTATGTTTTCACTAAATTTCGTAGAAAAAAAAATGTTTTTGAAAAAGATATAAATAAAAAACCAAAAACTTGGTTTTTTGAATTTTTCACCTAAATTTTGAGGTTATGTGAAAAATCTGCAAATACAAAAGTTGTAGATCTTTTTATTGCCTACAACTTTGCCATTTAACTTTTTTCCATAGGACTTGTAGTTTTGCCGGAAATCAAGATAAACCATTTTTTACCCTTAAAGACCGTAATTTATTTTTCCTTTCAATTTGATCATATTCCCCTCCTTTTCTAATGGGTTTCATCCTACTGTAATTTTTTTTGGTTTCAAAAATTATCTACCCTGGTCTATAGCTCTTAACGTGATCTATTTGACGACTTAAACTGGACTGTTATAGCTCCATCCCTCTTTCTTGCTCGCACGACTGATATTTTAACACGTCATGGTAAGCCTCCTGTTCCATCATGATCATCGTTTTTGCAATTCGCTATGTTGCTGGGTGGTTTCGTAACTTAGGAAGTTAATCATTTTCGTGTTCAGACATTAATTTCCATGGAGATAATGGGCGCCTTGCCTATTAAAACAATTCTTTGTGGAGTCTACACTACTACAGCTACGATACAAGCAACTATTGTACGATTTTTATGCAGTTTTCACCATGATTTATGAGGAAACATGCATAATTGTAATGAAAAATTATTGAAGAGGATATCCAAGTCGTCTCGCCATCTTCTTGGTCTGCCGTGTTTTAAGTTTATAATAAAAGTGTATTTAATAGTACCTAAACTGCCGCACAAAAGTTCAGTTTATTCAAAATTCATGACGTCAAGTCAGAAAAAACCTAGATTAATTCATGAATCCCCGACCGGTCTCATTGGACCGCGCTGTTATTGTTTTACTATTGTGTCTCGTTTCGCGGGTATGTGATAGGTTAAAAAAAAAACAAGAATATCTAGTCAATTCGGGTTGCAATTACCTATGTCTTTTTTTTTTGCGAAACTTTGACCTTTGATTATTTCTATCATATTCTATGATATAAGGCATGTAGATGCTTAATAATTTCATCAACAATTTTTTCCTTGTTCTTTATAAAAGTGAACCATTTAGAACTCTTTTGTATTCTTTATTTATTTATTAGATTTTCATACAACATTTAAGGTACACAGGCGGACTTTGCCATGAATCACTGAATATATTCAGTTACCAGTATAACTGGGTGAAAAGGTCATGCACATGCAGAGTTGATTGATCCACGAACTAATTAGCAGGCATTATTCACGCTCAAGGTTGCTTTGTTAACGGGTTAATACAATGTAGCGAGTGATTTACAATATTAAAATCATGTTAACGGTACTGTCGTACGTCCCTACTATTTTTTTATACAACACTGACTGTCCCCTGCGGCTTCACCCGCATTTTTCGTTACTGCTCCGCTCCCGTAGGTCGTAGCGTGATGGTATATAGCCTATAGCATTTCTCGATCAATGGGCTATCTAACACTGAAAGAATTTTTCAAATCGGACCAGTAGTTCCAGAGATTACCCCCCAAATTTTACCTCTTTATAATATTAGTATAGATAAACAAGTGCTTGACTGTAATCCCACCTGATGGTAAGCAGTGATGCAAGTGTTGATGGTAAGGCGCACTAGTTTATTACCTAAGAGCCTATTCACTCTAGCCTTGAAGACACCCAAATTATACTCGGACGGGAAGTCCGCAGTAAGCAAAGCGCTTAGTCCATACTAGGTATAGTCAGGTGAGGTTTTTTTAGAAATTTTCGTCATTCGGTGTTCAGAAGGGTAAGTTAAAAGGATGCCTAACTAAGAATGCACTGTTGGGTTTGTACAGAACAATTTTATTGAGGCGTGAAGTAATTTAAAAGTTTCCCGGAGTTAGTAAACAGAGGCCAGACTTATTAAAATTGCATGGTGTTGGGTCGTAAGATTTGACTATATCGCTTTCGGCTACAGGTTAATCAAACACTTTATCACCCTCGTTATTACCCGCAATCTCCTGTATCCGTATTAAAAATATGTGAAAAGTGAGTGGCACATGGCGGTCCAAAGTGGAGTAACTTTGAGCTAATATACCTAAAGCGTTTAGAAATCTGTGTTGGTCCTTCTAGGTTCACTTACTCACCGGATCCCGATTTCCGACCACCCTGGGTAGCTTGCTGTCCGGCAGTCCGGTAATAATCTGGACCTAGCCCAAGTCGTCAACGGCGCGTTCACTGAAACTTTAGGGGGCCCCTACAGTTTCAGTGAACGCGCCGTTGACGCAGGGTCGAGGCCTCTGGGGCCACAGATCGGATTCCGAAAGGGAAGCTCGGTGTCCTCAGATCGAAGGCAACGAAGGAACGGGGTGGGGTTTACTCAGTAAAAGTCTGACACACCCTTCCACTCCGTCCAAGAGCGGGAGAAGTCATTCTGATAATACCCCACTTGAAAAAACAGAACATCGTCACCAGTTAGGTTTAATTACCCAATAATAAGTGAGTTTGGTGACCTTGGTTCCCCAAGTCATTTTCTAATTAGGCATAGTAATCATAAAGTGTCTAACGTCTAAGGCCCGCCGCTCATTGCAATTTTTTGTCACCGTGACTTTTTGTCACTTAGTCAAGTGCAATGAAAACTGTACTGAGTGGGTGGTGTGATGATGACGTGATAATACGGTAAATGATAAATGATAAATGATATTTATTTTGCAAATAGGTTTCACGAAACACTTTTACACGTCAATTTTTTTTTGTCATAATTATTAATCTAGATGAGGCCGGTGTTTCCTATCTGACTACCCTGAGAAGAAACACCGAAACAAACTCAGGGGTCACAGTCTCTTTTAAAAAAAAATCCATACAAAATGTATTGGTCAGTGCAAGCATTTGTCATTCGTCGTAAAGCTCAACTCAGGACTACTAAGGAGCTCAACGTCTTGACGAACAATACAAAGGAAAGGACATTTGGTTAGGCCGCAAAAATACTCAAATTGCCAGACATAAGTTACAATTACTGAAAAGAAAGGAAAAAGAAAGCTATCCACATAGTCCTCACATTCACAAAAAAAAAAGATATAAATAAAATTTACAAAAATTGTAAAAATAATATGTCAGATTGTAAAAAAAATGAATATTAATGTCAAATTGAAATATAAATTGTGTACTACTCCATTAAATTTACAATGGAAAAATGCAATCAAAAACAAAAATCCAAAAGAATAAACGACAGTACAGTGAGTACTGGAGCAGGTCAATCCCAAGCCTTATTGTCCTCAACATAGTCCTTTATAGTATAAAAAGCCTTTTGGCAAAGTTTACGCTTTACAAATGATTTAAATTTATTGAGGCTTAGTTCTTGAATATGACTGGGAAGTTTATTATAGAAGTGTACACATTGACATCTAAATGAGCCCCCTATTTTTTTGAGCCTAGTTGCAGGAACTACAAATTTGTGCTTATTTCTAGTATTAAAATTATGTATGTCACTGTATTTTTTAAACATGTTTTTGTTCTTATGGGCATATAAGATATTCTCATAAATATATTGTGAAGGCACAGTCATTACCTTGATCTCCTTAAATTTATCTCTGAGGGAGTATCTGGGACTTAAATTATAAATGGAACGAATAGCCCTTTTCTGTAAAACGAAAATTGTTTGGATATCGGCGGCATTTCCCCACAGTAGAATACCGTACGACATCACACTATGAAAGTAGCTAAAATAAACTAAACGGGCTGTTTCTAAATCAGTTAAATTTCGAATTTTTCTTACAGCATATGCTGCAGAGCTAAGTTTTTTAGATAATTTGTCTATGTGTGGGCCCCACTGAAGCTTGGCATCTAAAGTTATGCCCAAAAACACTGTAGTATCTTCAGGACTCAACTCCTTTCCTTTTATTAGCACACTAGTTTCAACTTGCCTAACATGGGGCATGGTAAACTTTATGCATTTAGTTTTCTTTTCATTCAAATGTAGGTTATTTACATTAAACCAGTGTACTATTTTAGAGATAACTATATTTATATCGTCAGTAACCGACTGCTGACGTTTCAATTTAAACAAAAGTGAAGTGTCGTCTGCAAACAACACTATATTATCGTTATCCTTCATGAGGTAAGGTAAATCGTTAATATAAACTAGGAACAAAAATGGGCCAAGAATTGAGCCCTGAGGGACACCCATTTTTACTACAGACCCAGGAGATCTTTTTCCGTTTACATCAACTCTCTGAATCCTATCGCCCAGATATGATGCAAGAAGATCCAGGGAGGAGTTTCGGATTCCGTAATGGTGTAGTTTCCTGATTAATGTTTCATGGGGAACACAATCGAAGGCCTTAGACAAATCGCAAAAAATACCCAGGACATCGCATTTGTCTTCCCATGCATCAAAAATATGTCCTAAAAGTTCAACACCAGCATCGGTTGTTGAACGACCCCTTGTAAAACCGAACTGTTTGGTATGCAACAATTTATGTTTATTAAAAAACTTTTGCAATTGCTCTAAAATGAGTTTTTCAAATATTTTACTGAAAGTGGGTAGCACTGAAATAGGTCTGTAATTCGTGGGGTCAGATGTACTACCCGTTTTGAACAAAGGTATAATTTTACTATTCTTCATTAAATCAGGAAACTCACCGCGATCGATGCAATTATTAAAAATAAACGCTAAAGAAGGAGCTACAATATGGATTATAGACTTAACAACGTCCACAGAATTACCCCATAAATCAGCAGTCTTTTTTACATTTAAGGACTTAAAGGTCTTAACAATATCTGCACAAGTAACATGTTCGAAATTAAAAACAGAATTGCAAACTTTAACGTTTTCTTTAAGCAGAGAATCTGCAGCTGTGGGTGATGAGTTCAGAGATTTTGTTGTTGATATAGGGATCTCTGAAAAGAAGTTCTCAAAAGCCGCAGCAACCTGTGAGTCTGATGTGATCACATTGTCATCAATTATGAGTTTATAGTCACTAGATGGTCTCGTAGACCTTCCAGTTTCACTATTTATAACATTCCAGGTAGTCTTAATTATATTTTTACTGTTTTTAATTTTGGAACTCAAATAACGTGATTTCGCTAGAGAACAAACTTTTTTAAATAATTTCGAATAATTTCGAACATATAAATTAAATTCAGCAGTATTAACAAGAATTCTTTCGTCATACAATTCGTAAAGCCTAGTTCTACTTTTATGAATACCAGTGGTAGCCCATTCACTGAACGACACATTACTGTTAACCGAGAGAGACTTAGGTATGAAAGTAGAATTAAATTGATTACAGTACATGTTAAAGAAACCTTCATATTGATGATTGAGATCATCATATGTAGACAAGTCGGGTAAATTATTAATAAGTTTTGTTTTAAAACTTTCTAAACGACTTGCAGTTTTAGGGTTAACAATGATATTCTTTTTAGCCACTATGTTGCATTTGTTTTGAAAAGTAATTAATTGCCCACAATGATCAGAATCTAATAAATTAATGACTTCTTTGCGACTGGGTACAACATCCATATAAATATTATCTATACATGTGGCACTATTAGGAGTTATTCTAGTGGGCTCCAAAAATTGGTTAACCAGATTGTAGGTGTGACAAATAGTTGCAGCGACAGACAACTGACTCTGGTGGTTTAGCCGATGGTACCCACAGTTTAATTAGAACAACTGATGGTTATATTACAGGTTAGCATTTAGCTAATTTTTTGTTCCGTTATTCCAGAAATCTGGTTTTTGTGTACTGGAACCTCTTTTAAAATTTACACTTAATTTTTCTAACAGGGATACTATTTTATACTAACGAAATAAATCTTTATTTTAGATATAGTTTCTATCAATAAATTAAAATTACAGATAAAATAAATATGTTATTATTATAGCCAGGAACTAGTACCTAACAAGGTTGTAGTTTCAGCTTGAATAATTTTTTTAGACCGGTGAGAGTGAACACAAGGGTTAAATAAAGAACAAAAATGATAAATTATTACTTTATTTCTGAACATAACACATAAGGTTTTATAATTAATAACAATTAAACTTTTAGATAAAGTCCACTGTGTTACTAGTAAAAATTCGTTTAATATTTTATGTTAGTAGTTACATAACATCCTTAAAAAAAAAAAATTAAGCTAAATTAATTAGAAGCAATTTGAATTTAACTAAAGAAACGAAATTGTATTAAATTAAATAACATAATTATTTACCATTATAATATTGAAGAGTTTTATGAAAGCGCTAATCTCAGAAAGTACTGGTTCGAATTGTAAAATTATTCTAGTATATTATATATTCAAGTTAGTTGATTTTAACTTTCTATAACGACTTAAAAAGCTATTCAAAATACAGCCAAGACCACAAGCATAACGTGCTTTCCGAAGTATGGAGGAATTGAAGTCTAGATATGTTAAGATGGGCACCCACCTACAGGCCTACCTTGGCAGGCGTAGCTTAACCTAGTATTTCAACCGGTGCGGCGTTAATCCTCATAAACATAGCATAGTGAAGATGATCTACATGACATGATGATTATGGTCTACATATACAGGAAAAGTTTTTAACCACTGCGTAATTTTTTTTTGGTGGCTCAGTGTAAGTAATAGAACACATTTCGATTTTCAAGGTTAAACAACGCTTGTCAAGGTTGATCTGTGGATGGGTGACCATCTTAACATAACGAGTTTCCTCCGTGCCTCGGAAAGCACGTTAAGCCGTAGGTCCCGGCTATCTTTTATATCTTTGGCAGTCGTTACGGATAGTCAGAAGCCAGTAAATCTGACTCCAGTCTTGCCATGAAGTACCGTGTTACCCCAGTTATTGGGTTGTGGAGGTCTGGTAGGCAGCCTATGCTTACGCAGTGGTTAAAAACTTTTCCTGTATAAAAGGAAAAACTGACTGACGGACATATCAACGCACAGCCGAAACTAATTGCGTATTTGACTAAGAGCGTGAAATTTTGCTCAAAGCTTTCTGTTAGGACGTAAGCACTAAAAGAGTATTTGCCAAAATTCTTCCCCTACGGTTATGAAACAGGGGTTCAAATTTTGTATGGAGAAGCTAGATACAGAATAATTATAATAATATACAGAATGTAACAAAATAATGTGCTTGAATGGTGTTATACAATTTTGAAAACTGTGCAAAAACGACTTTGTTATGGTGGCGATTTTAATCTTGATTAAATACATCATCTTTAAATGAAGTTTAACATTTTTTATTTGAAACGAAAACAAGACCGTAAACCACGCTGTCGTTTTCGTTCCAACATAATTTCAATTATAAATGTTATGATAGAAATCGCACACCCAAAAAAATAGATTAACCATGGTATAGCCAAACGGCCTACAAATACGCGTTTGTGGAAAGTATGCTTTATTCGTTTTAAGTAATTCATGTCACGCATAACCTTATCTACTAAACCATTCTCTCTCATTTCTATCGATTTGCGGCATAGCTTGTCTATCAGAGGGAACCCTTTGTAAAGGTAAATAGTCGTAATCACCTTAGAATAAGGCTTCGGCAGAGACATCACCATAGGGTTTCCAAACTCATCAAAAAAGTCGTGTTCGTTATATTGAAATAGTCCATACAAAATAAGCGTGTATAGATTTTCAGAATTAGCCACAGTCTTCACGCTTCCCATCAAACGATGACAGGATTCGGAATCATCAAATTTTTGATTTGATTGTACTGATTCATAATAATATCTTCCCATAATGGAACTTAAACATGGTGTAAGCTGATATTTGTATATATCTTCTTCTGTAGAAATTTGATATTCTTGAGCCGGGTGAGTTGTGAGACTGACAAGATTGGACTGGTAGAAAGTGTTCACCAAATACGCAAACACCACCCATAATATGAGAACACACTTGACCGGCCACCGAGTGTGGACAGTGCGCCCATGAAGAACAAGATTGTCCAATAGGATTAACACGATATAACTTTTATCCTTCGTACGGAGAAGAATTATCACTAGTATCGTATAAATGATGAAAATTAGTGTTAACAGCACCCACACAGTAACGTCGAATTCCAGATACGTATTTTTCCACGGGGACACGTTTTTGGCTCGTTTCACTACAAACCTTATCTCATCGGTATAGACTAGGTGACCATATACATAGGAGAAGGCCGCTGCACGAGATGGAGTCAGCAACATGCCGGATATGTGCATATCCACTTCGTTATCTTGTATCCTTTTCAATACTCCAACTGCTTGCATGTCTGGTGATACCGTGGAAAAATCATCAGCGTCACCATATTCATTTACAATATTTATATCAAATCCTAGCATTTCTCCTAGTAAATTTAATAGGTATACCTCCACTCCATTCCGAAGCTCGCGTGGTGTAACAGATGATTCGTTTGAAGTCAAAATTGTATACGGCGGCCACTGAGTAATCAAAACATTGAATGTACAGTTCTGTAGTCCAGTGACAAGTTTGTACGGGTACAGGTTCAGTGAGGACGCTTCCGCGCACTTTCCAAAGCTGGTGATAGTATCGTAGCGTTTACCACAGTTGTAGTTGTCGAAAGGATTGTAAGTGTAGAGATGAGCGTCATCAGTAGCGTTCACAACCACTACGTTATTCGCGTGCAGTTTGAGAAAAGTATCGAAGATTGTTCTGAGATCGTCTTCTTTCAAATTTTTGATCAGAAGTAAAAAGCGAGCCGTTGGATTCCATGTAGATTGCTTGGTTTCACTTGTGAAATGTGTTGTGAAAGAAGTGACGCCACTTGATGATATGAGGAAGGCTTGGTGCAGGATGGGCGATTTAGTGGCCACTCGTTTTGTTACGACTGATATAATGTTAGCATTATTAATAGCTTTCAGAAGTTCTTCATCTCGAAATTTATTACCAACGTATGTAACTTCTTTTGCTTCTATGAAATAGTCTTCTATTATGTTTATGACACATTTAATAAGGTTTTGACTATAATTTGAGTGGGCTATTGGTATTTCAATACAGTTTCCGCTATATATAAGAGACACAAGCAAGTACAAGGCTCTCATATTGGGATTTGGGTATAAGTATCGCTTTCCTAAACGTAGGGGATGGCTTCGTGCCATAAATAATGGTATCTTGTTGGAAATGTGACGGTAATTAGCCAATTAGCCGTAAGGTGCTATAATTATGAGTGTGATATGACTGACGTGTAATATCTCTATCATTACTATTGTTGTGATTTGACATATTCATAAATGCTTTGAGACCAAGCGTTCTTATAAAAATTGTGGAATAGGCGTTAGCAAGGTGAGTTGGTCCACTGTCATAGTTACAATAAGTTCATTAATTATAAAATGTTCCGCTGAGAATGACTGTCAGCAATTTCTTCTTTTTTGTTTTTAGCACGAATTTTTTTTTAACGCTCTTTATAAATAAAATATAACGCTTTTCTGTTTGTGTAATATTTATTTAGATTCCTGAGGCTATGATTGCTTTACTTCCTATCTTGCACAGTGATACGCTACACACACTCATACAATGCACATTCAGGTTGACATCAAACAATATGCAGGTCTTTGTGAAAACTACAATGACTAGCGGTGCTTCACACGATGTTTCGGCAAATATTCAATTAAGAATGTCACAATAGAAATAAAACACCCTACGACGTACACACACCAGGGCACAGCAAAGCGAGCTTCGAATTCTTTGTGAGAAATTCTTTGTTTAAGCGATCTTGAAAAGTATTGATCATGCAGACTCTTGTCTGCTAACCCGTTCTCCCTTAACCTTAAAGCGTTCAGTTGCAACTGTTGCGTAATCGGAAAACCTTTGTAAAAATAAAAACCGAACAAAAACTTCGCGTATGGTTTCTTAAAATAATAAACTAACGGATTGCCCCACCTGTCGTGAAACTTAGGTTGGTTATTTAGATACACATAATATGGTGTAAGTGAATACATATCTTCAGTTTGAGTAAGAGTAGTTAAGACTTCAAGAGTTGTGTTGCATCCTTCTACCTCTTGAGTGTCCAAAGGCAAAACTGTAGGCTTTTTAGTCAAGTCTTCCATTGGTTCAGTTGACAAGAATTTCCGTAGTGAACCACTGAAGCAAGGTCTATATTTATATTTCAATAAATCATCTTCTGTTCGCACTTGATAGTCTTTGCTCGGATTAGTAGTCAGGCTGACTAGGCTGGACTGGTAGAAGGTATTGATGAGGTAAGCAAACCACACCCATATTATGAGGATATACTTGATATACATTGGGCAGCGAATTCCACGGCTGTGCAACAGTAAGTTTTCTAGCAGTTCTAAGACCACAGAACCTTTATCTTTCGCTTGAAGGAGAAAGATAATCATTGCACAGTAGATAATAAACGATAACAGTAATAGCAACCATACTGTGGCATCGAATTCTAAGAACACAGTTTTCCATACGGGAACGAGTGATGCGCTCTTTACTGTAAATCGTGTCTCGTCGTTGTAATCATGATAACCACAAAGCCAAGTAAAGGCTTCAGCTCTCGTTGTCACCATCATCATACCTCCGAATATGATATCCGATTCATTATTCCGAAGCATTTGCATGGGTCCACTCACTGACATGTTAGGAGCTACCGAAGAGAAAATATAACCGTTATAATTGTAGGTAGAACTATACGTGAATTGTTCCTTTTCGCTTAAAACTTTGAATATATATTCTTCTGTGCCCAATATGGTTTTCTCACCATCGATTCTTAATGGGTTGATGCTGAAAGGTGGTCTGTGTGCTAGTGATGCTTTGAAAGTGCAATTCCTGAGTCCAGTGACAAGTTTGTTTGGGTACAGGTCTTGGGTAGCTTGTGAGCACAACCCAAGACTAATGACGTCGTTGTAGTACTTGCCACAAGCGTAGTTATCAAACGGATTGTAGGTAAAGAGATGAGCGTCATCGGTGCCGTTTAGAATCACCACGTTGTTGACATGCAGTCTTAACAATTCGTTGAAGATCACCCGAAGCTCATCATTTTTCAGCGACTCAACAATTATCAGGAAACGCGCGTATGGGTTCCATGTTGGGTCCGTCATCAGGTACTCGAAATATTGCGTGAAAATAGTCGCATTCTTTGAATTGATCAAATACCCCTGATTTGGCAAAAACGACTGGTGAGTTGTGCTTCTCATAAGCAGCGAAAAGTTCTGTGTCGAATGAATTGTTTTCAGTAGTTCTTCATCATCAGTATACATGTTGACATAAGTGAGTTCTTGTTGTTCAGTGAAGTATTTGTTGAGTATACTGATGATACACTGATCGAGTCGCTCGTTTTTGAGATGATATGGTAGCAATGTGACTTGGCATTGCACTACCGCGTAGAACACGGACATCAAATAGCAGACGATTTCCATTTTGTAGCTTGAAATCGAAAAATGGTTACTTCACATTTGTCTCATATTGATTAACATGTTGATAAGAATATTCATTATTAAAGTTTATAGTTACTCGTACATGCTTCGAAACAGTTTTGAAATTATTTTAGTGGTCGTGTGCATCGTTATTGGCATTACATTCTATCGATGAATTACTTTGATAAGTCTTTGTTCATTTTATTGAGAAACATCAAACATAGAGATGAAATAAATAAATTCTTATTTTTTAATGAATGTAGCCAGATTTCCACTGTCACTTTGATATTCAGTACACTACTATGAATTACGATGTCGATATGAACAGTAATTTAATTAGATACGAGTATGTACCCTAATGACTTTGTCATTACAAAATAATGATATTATTTAGTACTGACAAACTACTACAGACCAAATAATGATATTATTAGGTAATGATAAAGTCATTAGACACATTTTCAGGTACCGAAGTAAGTAATTTTCTGACAGTTAGCTTATTTTATTATACTGCACCATTTTCATTTTTTTGTTGATATGATATATTATTGTGTGTGATGAAATCATAATGATTAAGTTATCACGTTAATGTTAATTCATCAAGAATTAGAGTTCGGAAGAGAATTATTAACACTGAATTATTCTTTTCATGTTTTTATATGCAAATAAAACAATATTTATTTATTTATGTACACACTACGGATAGAAGACCACAAAGGTGTTTCGATATTTCGTCCAGCAGTCCTGCGAGAGGAGAGTTGGACGAGAGATATAGACAGTGTGTATAAATAAGTTAGAAAATATTAAATACACTATATTATCTAAATTATATGGTATAATTATGTTAGAAGTATTTGAACACTCTAAAACAGGCGTAAAGACAAAGATAAGAGAAAATTTCAAATTATAAGTTAGTATAAAATGTTGCGAATATAAGTATGAATGATTGGATTCATCATTTTCTTTATTGATATTATTGACAGGCTTGCGTTTGACCACTATCTATCATCTTATGACTGTTCGTAAAAAAGCCTAGGCTGGTAAAATTTTTGTTTTTCCTGACTTATCGAATATGAATATGGTCGGTTTCTCCCTAGGGAAATGGAGTCGAGCCCCTCCATCCGCTCGATCCCATGGTTCTCGTCCAGGTGACTTGGATAAACCCCCGCCGACTTTAAAGATGAATTGTAACCTTGTACTTATGGAAGTACGAGGTTACCTTATCACAATGTTCCGACAAGGAAGGACTTGAAATTTTTTTAAGTGAGTCCTCGGAATTCATGGTATAAAAAATATATTAGAAGTGGTTTCAGAGAGACAAAATATAACTGAGTTAACCTAAATTGCGATGTTGCTGCCGGCAATACGGCTTTAGGAGCGGATTATCCACAGAGAATACTGTAAGCCATCTAACTACGCTTCCTATCTAGACAAAAATGACAAGTGCCTAGGAGTGTTTTTGAATCTCGCCAAGCTATTCGACACTGTTGCTATTTCCATTCTTCTAAAAAATCTGGAGGTCATAGGAATCAGACTCAGATCAGACTGCCACTGAGTTGGTTTAAATCCTACCTTACGAGTAGACGCCAACGCATAAGAGTGGATGATCACGTCAGCTCCCAAAATATTTAAACTTTGGTGTGCCACAGGGAAGCGTACTTGGCCCGACTTTATTCATTGTCTACATATGTGACATTCATGACGCAATAACTCCAAAATCGTACATCATATGCTATGCTGACGATACCGTAATACTTTTTCATGGCAAATCCTGGGAAAATAGTATATTAAGGGCATACCCAAAATAGTTTCATCTAAGGAAATGCAAGAAACGTCAACAATGGAAACTCCAAAAAACTAACGTCATCCAAAGAGAAAATAACTTACCAAATCACAGACAATTACTCAGATGTTATTCTTACAAAAAAATCTTTGAAATGTTTCTATGCCAACGCTCGCAGTATTGTCAAACCTGGAAAATTCGATGAGCTTAGATGTATTATCGCGTCATTACAAGCAACTATACACATTATTATACTTTCGGAAACTTGGATAAAGAGTGAAGATGAGGTAAAAATGCTCCAAATACCCTCATATACCCATTACTATAATTATAGACAAAATAAAAGGGGAGGTGGAGTGTCAATATTTGTGCACAACAATCTCAAACACCACCTTGTTGAAGAAAAATGCGTGGATGATACTCATTATCTCTGGGTATTCGTAAAAAAAATTTCTCTAAATATCGGTGCAATCTATAAGCCCAATAAAATTAATATGGACAACTTTCTCGAGATATATTCACAACAATTGCACAAATCGAAACGAACAATAGTTTTTGGCGATTACAATCTGGACTTACTCGATCCTGATTTGGCAACACGCAAGTATAAGAACACTTTAAGAGAGAACAACTACAGAATCCTGAACAAAATAAGTCCGAAACACTGTACCCGCGAAACAACCTCAACCAAGACAATGTTAGACCATGTTTCTTGCAACTTGAGTGAAAATAATTTTCATTTTGTGACTATGCAATCCTCAATGTCTGACCATAAACAAATACTTCTAGAGATAAAGCAATATCAACCACCACCTATCGTAAAACAGAAATATAACGCAGTAGATTTCAATAAACTGTACCGATGCCTGGATGAATATCCTAAAAATCATGAGGACGTAGAGTATGAAAAATTGGCAGACAAATTACAATCTTGTTTAAATAAATGCAGAACCACAAAATTTAAACTCTTGAACCCTCCACGGCAAGACTGGATTAAAAAAGAACTATTAGAAGAGATAAATAACAAGAACATACTGTATCAAAAATATATAACAAATGCACTGGACACGAAATTAAAAGCAGATTATGAGCATATAAAAGCCAGAGTATCACACAAAATAAGAAAAACAAAAAGTGATTATTACCTAAAGAAGTTTGAAGAAAATTCAAGTAAACCTAGAAAAATGTGGCGTCTTATAAACGATTTGTCTAAAAACAAACTGCATGACAGAACTGGACCGGAAAAACTTGAAACGGCAACTGGTACTATTACGGACCAAAAAGAAATATGTGAAAGTTTCAATTTATATTTTTCGACCATTGGCTCAACCCTAGCAAACATGATTTCTCAAAAATCAAAAGTAAGTCAAATCGTAGAAGAGTGTAGACTAACTGATAAAACGGAATTGCAATATCTGGAACCAGCAACTACGAAGGAAGTTATCACTATAATTAATAATTTGGACTGTAATACTGCATCTGGCATTGACGGTATTAGTACAAAGTCAATAAAATGCGTAAAAGACATCATTGCTACGGAACTTACTACCTGCGTAAACTATTATATGGCACGAGGTATTTTTCCCAATGATTTAAAAATTGCGAAAGTTGTACCAATCCATAAATCCGGGAGTAAATCTGACCCGTGCAATTACCGCCCTATATCGGTCCTCCCTGTGATTTCTAAAGTTTTTGAGAAAATTCTTTATAACCGATTAGAGTCATTTCTAAATTCAAAAGGTTTCTTTTACAGTAAACAGTATGGATTTAGAGCTCAATCAAACACTCTCGCTGCTACAATTGACCTCGTCACCAAAATTAAAAACAAAATTGATCAAAAACAAGTAGCCTTAGGTATATTTATCGATCTTAAAAAAGCTTTTGACACTATCAGTCATTATAAACTAATACAAAAACTTGAACTCATCGGTATTACAGGCAAAGCACTAGAAATTTTTAAATCATATATGGAGAACCGTAAACAAATAGTAAAGATAGGTAAATACGAGAGTAATCCCTGCATCCTGAATTTTGGCGTCCCCCAGGGATCAATATTGGGCCCCCTCATGTTTCTTATTTACATAAACAGTATCAGTGAATTGGGTCTCAAAGGAGATATCTCCCTTTATGCAGACGACACGAGTCTCTTTTATTTTGGACACTCCATCGAAGCTATAATAGCCAACGCTCAGAGCGATCTAAATCTATTAAATGAGTGGTTTCAGTCAAATCTTTTAACTATTAATATCTCAAAAACCAATTATGTAGTATTTGCAGCAAAAAATAAAAAAATAAACAATAATTTTGAACTTAAAATAGACGGCCAACTACTTGAACGAAAACCTAAAGAAAAATATCTCGGGCTTATTTTAGACAGTAACTTAAATTGGAAGCCACATCTAGAAACAATTAAACTTAAACTAACACCACTCATAGGAGCACTACGCAATATAACTAATTGTCTACCTCGAAAAGTGCGTTTTCTTATCTATAACTCTCTAGTTAAGCCTCATATCGACTATCTCATTGAAATCTGGGGTACTGCATCGAAAACTAACATAGATCCAATCCAACGACTTCAGAATAAATTAATAAAAATTTTATTTAACTATAAATTTCGGACACCAACTGAAAAGATATATGAGGGAACAAAGATAATGAACATAAAACAAACTTACATATACTACACATGTATTCTAATACGTAAAATATTACATAAAGAAATTCATTCAAATATAAGATTTGTAACGAAACAACAAACAAGAAAGATTAACTTAAGACGTGCTAGTTACTTAGTGACCCGCCCTCCTAGAACTAACTATGGAAAAAGAAACTTGGAGTTTGAAGGTGTTACAATTTATAATAAATTACCATCAACTTTAAAACAAGAACAAAGCTATGTCCGGTTCAAAAATTTACTAAAAACTCACGCAATTAATACATACAAATAAGTTAATACACTCGAGAGCAAAAAAATCGCACATGATGACTTGTTATGTTAAGACAGTTTTTGTCACGAATTGGAATAGATTTTGAAAGAAATGCATACACAAGTTGAAAGACCATTTCCTTACCTTTCTAATGATATGAAATACAGTGTAAAAAAATACCCTTGAAAAGTTTGAGAGCACAATATCCAACATAAGAGTAAAATTACCAAATTTCACTTATGAAAAAATGAGAGTCAAACTTAAAATTCTTGGTTATCCAGTTAATTAATAGAGTGTATTCCCTCTCTTAGCCTTAATTACAGCTGTTAATCGATTTTTCATAAGCAGTTTTAATTTTACCATGAAATTGTATGGTATAACCATCCACTCCTCGTCAACGATAAATTGACGCTCTCGGAGTCGCGAAGAACCGGATTTTTTGCTCTAACTCTTCTTTTAAGATCATTCCGGACATGTTCAATTGGATTAAGATCAGAACTACGCACTAGCCTCACTATCACGATGATTCCAATGTTTTCCATGTAGTGTCCAACTGGTCTAGCGACATGCGATCTGGCGTTGTCGAGGATTAAGAAAAAAAAAATTACCATAAGTAACACCATCAGCTTCACAGATTCTCCGAGCATTTTTTTGACGTATCGTGAAGCCATCAACCCTCTCAATATCGGGCAGGCATTTGCCCCAGTGTATGAATACAAGTCAGTTTTACTGTACAACATTATGCCACCCCAAAACGCCTCCAAAATCAACATGATTGCTTATGCAGCAGTGTTAAAATTAGCCTGATGACCTTCTATGGATCCTAAAGCGTCCATCATGGTCATGTAACTCATTCTGCAGTTATCAGAAAACACTACAGTTTGCCATTAGTCATACACGTAATTTAAGTGTACCGTGGCAAATTGTCACCGGGCTTGTTGGGGAGCTGTGGTCAGTTTGGCACCATTTGCTGGATGATGTTCAGTCAGAACTGCTTCATCCAGTCCTTATCTAAATGTCCACTGATTTATACTGACATTGCAAACTTTTTAAAGCTTTTGTCTCACTTAATCGCATTCAATAGCCGATTTCTCACAGTACTTGTTACAACAAAGCGATCATCACGTCCTGATCGTATGCGCAACCGGCCAGGTCCTGGTCGCCGAATGTGCCCACTGGTCTCTTGAAACCTTTGGTATATCCGAAGATTAGGGAAGCGGCTAAAAGGATCATGACCAACGATGTATGGAAATCCGTCTAAAGTTGAAACACAATAAATCTTTATTTATTATAGACTACGCTTTATATACTATTAAACAAAAGTGTTAATTTTCACACAAATACCCGGATTTTGAAGTAATTAAACAAATACGGAGATAACCTACAAATTATGTCTAACCTACTCGCAACTTATAAAATGACCACAGATCAGTCATGGAGGTACAAAACAACAATGTTAGTTAAAAACAAAACAAGTGAACAGTTGCTAATTGAAAAATATAATGTAATATTCATGCTTTTTATGGCCTTGCGGCGTTGATGTGACAATATCGAAATAAAACGACAACTTCAGTCACATAGAGATCATTTATTAACTTCAATTGGTCTCAGATCTATACAGAAATAAATAAGGTACCTTCCTGTTGTATATAATGGTATAAAACACATAATTATGAACAGACTTTTCATGTAGGTAGTCATTAGGTATTTAATGTTAGAACAAGTATACAACAAGTAACCTATAGATGTCCTACGTATTTGACAGCAGAACTTTAAGTACCAATTACCTTTATTATTCATCATACTCATCAAAATAATTATCTAAATACGAAGCTGGAGCAGTTATATCGTTATAACGCCCCCAGCTCAAGAACCAAACTTGTTGGTTTTGACGTCTCACTTCCCTATAAGCTGCCAACCAACAAGCATTGCACACTCTTTCCAATCTTGAAACCTAAAAAAGAACAAATTGACATACTATGTATTCAGTATTAAAATAAACCAATATGTAATATCAGCATTATCATTTCAGCTGAAAGGCGTCCACTGTTGGACATATGCCTCCCCCAAGTGTCGCCACACCTAACAGTCCTGTGCGTCTCGCATCTTGCTGTGCCCGACAGGGTCCATATTGATCTTAACAATATTTCATACCTTCTATGTAGTTATGTACATAATATGGAATGTACTAAAGTATTGAGTAATACAATATTATTATATAGCCAGTATATCTCAGAACTCTGGGGTCTTGGACCTTTGGAAGGCGTATGAGGAGCCAAACCAACTTGTAGAGGCCCTTTAGACACTTTTAATGAAGCGTAATAGCAACCGACGATTATCCCTGTACGCGCTATGCTGTGCACTCAAGGACTACCCCCGGTTGGTTGGTGGGAAACTATTGCAACATATGAATCAAAGGGTTTTTGAAGTCTTAAGTGGACTGGTTACCAGTGAACTATGTTAAGACAATATTATTATTAGTGAGAAACATATCAGCGTTAGTCTAGTGTATAGATTATTACTGCTCAAAGTCAAATACTTTAATTGGAAATCACCGCTGGCTTTGACACACCGGTGACCTTATACACTCACAGAAACAACATAGTTGTTTTGCTGCAGTTTTCTGCGTGGTGGTGAAGTTCCCCAAGAATAAAAATTAGCATTATAGAAATATGTGTAAGTCAAAAAATATTTACCAAGTGCAGCGGAACCTTTCTTAATATAATGTTCCTTTCTGGGCGGTCAGATCTCACAGCATGTGTTCTTGATGCACGTAAAATAGACAGTCCACAAGAAAAGCATATACTTCTGTGACCAAAAGCAGGCAATGGTAAAGGATTTACTCCATCAATGAATGTATTTGCTCGATCTTGAAGTATTGCTATTCACTCCGTACTAAGTACACTTTCTGATGAAAGCTGAAATAAAAGAAAATACTTCTGAATGCTACTGTTTTTCTGAAATACTTAATTCAGGTTATACACCAATCATCATTTAATCCAAACATATTATAAAACAGAGTCCCTCACTGTGTATAAGGATATTATAAGCTCAAAAAGCACTGTACAGATACTCATGCAGTTTTCACCAGTATACGAAGTGATTCATGAGGAAGGTTTAGGTGTTTAAAACATGCATATCATAGTAGAAAAACAACCGAGAATTTCAAAGATTTCTATCACCCATGCAAAACTGGAACAGGAGTAATATATACTCCATCTGTTCAAGTAGTTAACTAAATGTAAACAATCTTAGCATGTCTCTTATCTAAAAAAATGCCTAAAAATTGTATCTAAAAATGTTTACAATTAGGTATTTACTTAAACCGAAGTTAGGTAATTAATTTAAATAATCTTTGTATGTCTTTTATACGATTTATTTTAAATAAAAAGACATATCAAGATTGTTTACCTAAACCGATAGAGTATAAGCATACAGCTGTGCCCGGCTGTGTTCCTACATATTCTTGTAAACTATAGTACTTGTAAACTATGCCCTAAACTAAACTACTGGAGTATTCTTTATGAATGTGATAATCATATAAAAAATATATTTTTCAAATCAACATAATAATTCCAGAGATTAGAAACAAATCAAAAAAGTTTTCTGGTTTATTATATTAGTATAGATATACATTTCATCAATATATTACATTGCTGTATTGTTCACATTAAAGCTCATTTTCAAGATTAAATTAAAGGATCAATAGTAGAAAATCGTAGTTAAGTTGTATGATGGCAGTCTGACCATAATATATGTAATTCATACTATAAGTTGCACCACACTAAGGATGGATGATTATAGGATGTTGTCAGCTATTCAAAAGTAAAGGATGCTGGCATGTCTGATAATCTAGAAGTAATATAATATAGTGATAACTTACCTCAGTAGGAGTTATCCAAGATCGTAATATAGTAATCATCGTCGTAGACGCTTGTTGCAAGGAATGCTGCGGGTGATTTCTGGGTATCAAAAGTGAACAATTGACACATCGGTTTCTCATTACCACCGGCATCGGTTGAACAGAATCAAGCATCGACATGATAACAATAGACTCACTCAAAAGAGTTCAGAAACACAACACAAAAACGTCCTGGCGTAATAAAACACAACTAAAAATATAAAAACGTCCTGTCGTAAGTTACATGAAACACGCTAAGTTGTTTAAAACAAACACCAACGAATTTCCGTAAGTATTACTATTTACGTGGAGAGATTATCACAGGCTCACAGCGACTATTTTCAATCGACACATAAACAGTAATGGCTTCCGACTTCCGCAGTTCCGCACAGGCACCGGCTTAGGGATGACAATCTGAAATCGATTTTGTAGGTTGATTTTTTTTATCGATCTTAAACATGGAATAGATACTTTAAATCGATTTTAGATACTTGAAAACGAGTTCCGATTTTTTCTTGCAGAAACTGTTAGGTTTTGATACGTAATCAGATTCTTTATTCTGTGTTTTGGAACCAAGAATATTATTTAATTTATTTTGTATTCGATTCATTGCAATTGACTATTTATGGTGGCAACACCAAAACGAATCTCTAACAGGGCTGTCGATATAGAATAATGGCGGGAACAGCTTTCTGTATTCGATTCATTGCAATTGACACATTATGCTGGCAACACCAAAACGAATTTGTGATTATCTATAATAAAACTGTCGATATAAAATATGGCCTGGACTATGGCCTGAACCAGGGCCCGGTGTGAGATGTCACCGCTGCCGATCGCCCCCACAAGGACACGGCGGTGCTCCTCTTATGTGAGTCACACCTCACCGTATACTCCACGGTGTCCTCCGCGCGGCCCTCCGGCCGCGTTTCTTCCCCACGAATCAGGTGCAGGAACCTCTCGGACTTACTATGTCCGGTGAGGACCTGCGTCATTCGGAGGGTGAGAACGCCGTCACGTCTTCCCAGAAGCTTTTTATATTATACCTCTATGAGTCCCCTCGAACATACCGCCATGATGACGTGCTCATGACAATTCAAAGGTGATTGATTAAGTAATAAATATATTATTTTATACTGAAGCGAGCGGTTTTATTACACATATTATTATTTAAACGATCAAAGTACCTACCTATTTTCCGTAAGTTAATTTTTAAGTGAATGTTGTACACTCGATTATTCATCAGTTATGAAACACGTGCGTTGATCCATACGTGGACCATCAGTACCTACCGTGCTTTTTAGGATTCAGTACCAGCAGGGTAACCAATGAATCTATTTTTTTTAAATCGATCTATTAGAACTTATTTATTAATGAATCGATTCTTTAGACTTCGATTCGAATAGATTTAAAAATCGTTCTTGTTTAGGAAGAATTGCCATCCCTATCGGCCGGTCTGTCTGTCATCTGGCTTGACAGTTGCATCTGCGTGAGACGAAACACAAAAATAAATATTATCTTATTGGAATGCAATGATGAAATAAATATACAGTACGATATGGTTATGATATTACTAATTATATAGCTATTTATGAGTTTAGTATCATTTTTGTGAAGATTTTGTCTAAAGGTTCATACTTACGTAACTCGTAAAAATGAAGAGAACGAAATGTCAATCATGACTAATGTACCTAGCAATCGTTAATTTACTGTTTATGTTAAAATCATAATTCCGGGTACGAAAACAAAATTCCTGAAGTGAAAAGCTTGTAAAAAATAAGCAAATAATTTCTATATTAATTTGATTTTGTTTCATGCATCTTTGCTAGACTGCTTTCGGTCATTCTCCTTTAGCTGTCGAGCAACTTCATTTGGTTTATGGCATGTTTTAGGCAAGGTAATAACTTGAACATCTTCTACGGGCGTGGTACCCATATTTTTCTGGTAAATCCATCTGCTTCCAGTAGGGACACTATCACGTTGACGGATACTGAGTAAAAATTAAAAAAAAACACCCCTTTTGTAACTCTGGATCAAGGTGAAAATTGAGAAATGCAAATTAGTGAATTTGGGAAATTGGGTGTACGGTTGGTTTTTGTGAATTACGTGAAGGTCAATGATCTTAATATGGTGTTTTTGTAAAGCTAACCTTACATCCTTTAATGTTGTTTAATAATTTATACTCCATTTCTTTGGATTTAAGGAAATATCAGTATTAAACCAAATTACAACCCATGTGCGATTTTTTTGCTCTCAAGTGTAGATGGGAGCGGAAAAAAAATAAAATATTAATAATAAAAAATCAACACTATACATATATACACACAATCTTAAAACATATATATTATACACAATTATATTAACCAATAAAAAACACTATACATTATATATAAACTTTATATCTCTAAATAAAACTTAAAACTATATACTAGTAAATACTTAAATTAAACACAAAATAAATTCAAAACGTTAAAATAAACTAAGAATGTACCCAAAATATATAATTAAAACGATAAACAAAAAATCAAATATTCTAACATTAAACGTGCTAATAACCAACTATGCCATCAATGCCACATCCAGTAAAAATCTTTATACATCCATGTTCTTACGATTGAGTTTTATGTTCTGTTTTTGGTTTACCCACATTGTTTTTATATTTGTTATTTAGTTTTAATTTGTTATATACCTACATACAACTGTGCGCTCTAATTTAAAATATTATTAATGATAAAGTGTTTCTCAGTAAGTGAATTAGCATGTAATTCTTTATGAGAAATAAAGCTATTCTTAAACCGAAAATATGAAGGAAGAAACCCAAAATACTATGATTAGAATGAAACGATGGTTGGACTATAATCTACTGTGTTTTTACAAAACGCAAGCATCAGCCCCTAAACGTCTCATTAGCATCAAAATTCGAGACTGAACCTGTGACCCATTAGCTCGCGCACTAGCCATGTAACTCTCATCAACAGTGCTATCACGTGCATATAAAAAGGTTAATTTATGTGCAGCAAGGACAGACCCTTGAGGTACCCCCGAAATTAATGACCAATTAAGCGTTCGAATGCGAATGTTCCACTGACGTTTAGGTGAAGAGTTTCTAGCTTGAATAAATTTTTATGATCGGTGAGCGTGAACACAAGGGTTAAATAAAGAACAAACATGATAAATTATTACTTTATTTCTTACACATAAGGTTTTATAATTAATAACAATTAAACTTTTAGATAAAGTCCACTGTGTTACTAGTAAAAAATCGTTTAATATTTTATGTTAGTAGTTACATAATATGCTTAAAACAATTAAATTTTAATTTAATTAAGCTAAATTAAATAGAATCAATTTGAATTTAACTAAAGAAACGAAATTGTATTGTATTAAATAACATATTTACCATTATAATATTTAAGAGTTTTTTGAAAGCGCTGATCTAAGAAGAAACTGGTTCGAATTGTAAAATTATTCTAGTATATTAATGTATATTCAAGTTAGTAAATTTTAACTTTCTGTAACGATTTAAAAAGCTATTAAAAATACAGCCAAGACCACAAGCATAACGTGCTTTCCGAAGTATGGAGGAATTGAAGTCTAGATATGTTAAGATGGGCACCCATCAACTGGCCTACCTCATCAGGCGTAGCTTAACCTAGTATTTCAACCGGTGCGGCGTTAATCCTCATAAACATAGTATAGTGAACATGACCTATATGACATGATGAATATGATCTACATATATAAAAGGAAAAACTGACAGACGGACAATCGGACATATCAACGCACAGCCGAAACTAATTGCGTATTTGACTAAGAGCGTGAAATTTTGCTCAAAGTTTTCTTTAGGGCGTAAGCACTAAAATAGAATTTGCCAAAATTCTTCCCCTACGGTTATGAAACAGGAGTCCAAATACCCACTATCTCGCTGGCAGAAGCTAGATACAGAATAATTATAGTAATATACAGAATGTAACAAAATAATGTGCTTAAATGGTGATATACAATTTTGAAAACTATGCAAAAACGACTTTGTTATGGTAGCGATTTTAATCTTGATTAAATACATCATCTTTAAATGAAGTTTGACATTTTTTATTTGAAACGAAAACAAGACTGTAAACCACGCTGTCGTTTTCGTTCCAACATAATTTCAATGATAAATGTTATGATAGAAATAGCACACCCAAAAAAATAGATTAACCATGGTATAGCCAAACGGCCTAGAAATTCGCGCTTGTGGAAAGTATGCTTTATTCGTTTTAAGTAATTCATGTCACGCATAACCTTGTCTACCAAACCATTCTCCCTCATTTCTATCGATTTGCGGCATAACTTGTCTATCAGAGGGAACCCTTTGTAAAGGTAAATAGTCATAATCACCTTAGAATAAGGCTTCGGTAGAGACATAACCATAGGGTTTCCAAACTCATAAAAAAAGTCGTGTTCGTTATATTGAAATAGTCCATACAAAATAAGCGTGTACAGATTTTCAGAATTCGCAACAGTCTTCACGCTACCCATCAAACGATGGCAGGATTCGGAATCATCAAATTTTTGATTTGATTGTACTGATTCATAATAATATCTTCCCATAATTGAACTTAAACATGGTGTAAGCTGATATTTGTATATATCCTCTTCAGTTGAAATTTGATATTCTTGAGCAGGGTGGGTTGTGAGACTGACAAGATTGGACTGGTAGAAAGTGTTCACCAAATACGCAAACACCACCCATAATATCAGAACACACTTGACCGGCCACCGAGTGTGGACAGTGCGCCCATGAAGAACAAGATTGTCCAATAGGATTAACACGATATAACTTTTATCCTTCGTACGGAGAAGAATTATCACTAATATCGTGTAAATGATGAAAATTAGTGTTAACAGCACCCACACAGTAACGTCGAATTCCAGATAAGTATTTTTCCACGGGGACACGTTTTTGGCTCGTTTCACTACAAACCGTATCTCATCGGTGTAGACTAGGTGACCATATACATAGGAGAAGGCCGCTGCACGAGATGGAGTCAGCAACATGCCGGATATGTGCATATCCACTTCGTTATCTTGTATCCTTTTCAATACTCCAACTGCTTGCATGTCTGGTGATACCGTGGAAAAATCATCAGCGTCACCATATTCATTCACAATATTTATATCAAATCCTAGCATTTCTCCGAGTAAATTTAATAGGTATACCTCCACTCCATTCCGAAGCTCGCGTGGTGTAACAGATGATTCGTTTGAAGTCAAAATTGTATACGGCGGCCACTGAGTAATCAAAACATTAAATGTACAGTTCTGTAGTCCAGTGACAAGTTTGTACGGGTACAGGTTCAGTGAGGACGCTTCCGCGCACTTTCCAAAGCTGGTGATAGTATCGTAGCGTTTACCGCAGTTGTAGTTGTCGAAAGGATTGTAAGTGTAGAGATGAGCGTCATCAGTAGCGTTCACAACCACAACGTTATTCGCGTGCAGTTTGAGAAAAGTGTCGAAGACTGTTCTGAGATCGTCTTCTTTCAAATTTTTGATCAGAAGTAAAAAGCGAGCCGTTGGATTCCATGTTGATTGCTTGGTTTCACTTGTGAAATGTGTTGTGAAAGACGTGACGCCACTTGATGATATGAGGAACGCTTGGTGCAGGATGGGCGATTTAGTGGCCACTCGTTTTGTTACGACTGATATAATGTTAGCATTATTAATAGCTTTCAGAAGTTCTTCATCTCGAAATTTATTACCAACGTATGTAACTTCTTTTGATTCTATAAAATAGTCTTCTATTATATCTATGACACATTTAATAAGGTTTTGACTATAATTTGAGTGGGCTATTGGGATTTCAATACAGTTTCCGCTATATATTAGAGACACAAGCAAGTACAAGGCTCTCATATTGGGATCTGGGTATAAGTATCGCTTTCCTAAACGTAAGGGATGGGTTCGAGCCATAAATAATGGTATCTTGTTGGAAATGTGACGGTAATTAGCCAATTAGCCGTAAGGTGCTATAATTATGAGTGTGATATGACTGACGTGTAATATCTCTATCATTACTATTGTTGTGATTTGACATATTCATAAATACTTTGAAACCAAGCGTTATTATAAAATTTGTGGAATAGGCGTTAACAAGGTGAGTTGGTCCACTGTCATAGTTACAATAAGTTCATTAATTATAAAATTTTCCGCTGAGAATGACTGTCAGCAATTTCTTCTTTTTTCTTTTTAGCACGGAATGTTTGCTAACGCCCTTCATAAATAAAATATAACGCTTTTCTGTTTGTGTAATATTTATTTAGATTCCTGAGGCTTTTTTTCCTATCTTGCACAGTGACACACTACAAATACTCATACAGTGCACATTCAGTTTCGCATCACACAATATGTAGGACTCTGTGAAAACAACAATGACTAGCGGTGCTTCACACGATGTTTCGGCAAATATTCAATTAAAAAAGTCACAATAGAAATAAAACACCCCACGACGTACACACACCAGGGCACAGCAAAGCGAGCTTCGAATTCTTTGTGAGAAATCCTTTGTTTAAGTGATCTTGAAAAGTATTGGTCATGCAGACTCTTGTCTGCTAACCCGTTCTCCCTTAACCTTAAAGCGTTCAGTTGTAACTCTTGTGTAATCGGAAAACCCTTGTAAAAATAAAAACCGAACAAAAACTTCGCGTATGGTTTCTTAAAATAATAAACTAATGGATTGCCCCATCTGTCGTGAAACTTAGGTTGGTTATTTAGATACACATAATATGGTGTAAGTGAATACATATCTTCAGTTTGAGTAAGAGTTGTTAAGACTTCAAGAGTTGTGTTGCATCCTTCTACCTCTTGAGCGTCTAAAGGCAAAACTGTAGGCTTTTTAGTCAAGTCTTCCATTGGTTCAGTAGACAAGAATTTCCGTAGTGAACCACTGAAGCAAGGTCTATATTTATATTTCAATAAATCTTCTTCTGTTTGCACTTGATAGTCTTTGCTCGGATTAGTAGTCAGGCTGACTAGGCTGGACTGGTAGAAGGTATTGATGAGGTAAGCAAACCATACCCATATTATGAGGATATACTTGATATACATTGGGCAGCGAATTCCACGGCTGTGCAACAGTAAGTTTTCTAGCAGTTCTAAGACCACAGAACCTTTATCTTTCGCTTGAAGGAGAAAGATAATCATTGCACAGTAGATAATAAACGATAACAGTAATAACAACCATACTGTGGAATCGAATTCTAAGAACACAGTTTTCCATACGGGAACGAGTGATGCGCTCTTTACTGTAAATCGTATCTCGTCGTTGTAATCATGATAACCACAAAGCCAAGTAAAGGCTTCAGCTCTCGTTGTCACCATCATCATACCTCCAAATATGATATCCGATTCATTATTCCGAAGCATTTGCATGGGACCGCTCACTGACATGTTAGGAGTAACCGTCGAGAAAATATGACCGTTATAATTGTAGGTAGAACTATACGTGAATTGTTCCTTTTCGCTTAAAACTTTGAATATATATTCTTCTGTGCCCAATATGGTTTTCTCACCATCGATTCTTAACGGGTTGATGCTGAAAGGTGGTCTGTGTGCTAGTGATGCTTTGAAAGTGCAGTTCCTGAGTCCAGTGACAAGTTTGTTTGGGTACAGGTCTTGGGTAGTTTGTGAGCACAATCCGAAACTAATGACGTCGTTGTAGTACTTGCCACAAGCGTAGTTTTCAAAAGGGTTGTAGGTGAAGAGATGAGCGTCATCGGTGCCGTTTAGAATCACCACGTTGTTGACATGCAGTCTTAACAATTCGTCGAAGATCACCCGAAGCTGATCATTTTTCAGCGACTCAACAATTATCAGGAAACGCGCGTATGGGTTCCATGTTGGGTCCGTCATCAGGTACTCGAAATATTGCTTGAAAGTAGGCACATTCTTTGAATTGATCAAATACCCCTGGTTTGGCAAAAACGACTGATGTGTCGTGCTTCTCATAAGCAGAGAAAAGTTCTGTGTCAAATGAATTGTTTTCAGCAGTTCTTCATCATCAGTGTACATGTTGACGTAAGTGACTTCTTGTTGTTCAGTGAAGTATTTGTTGAGTATACTGATGACACATTGATCGAGTCGCTCGTTTTTGAGATGATATGGTAGCAATGTGACTTGGCATTGCACTACTACGTAGAACACGGACATCAAATAGCACGCTACTTCCATTTTGTAGCTTGAAAGCGAAAAATGGTTACTTCACATTTGTCTCATATTGATTAACATATTGATAAGAATATTCATTATTAAAGTTTATAGTTACTCGTACATGCTTCGAAACAGTTTTGAAATTATTTTAGTGGTCGTGTGCATCGTTATTGGCATTAAATTCTATCGATGAATTACTTTGATAAGTCTTCGTTCATTTTGTTGAGAAACATCAAACATAGAGATGGAATAAATAAATTCTTATTTTTTAATGAATGTAGTCAGATTTCCACTGTCACTTTGATATTCAGTACACTGCTATGAATTACGATGTCGATATGAACAGTAATTTAATTAGATAGGAGTATGTACCCTAATGACTTTGTCATTACAAAATAATGATATTATTTAGTACTGACAAACTACTACAGACCAAATAATGATATTATTAGGTAATGATAAAGTCATTAGACACATTTTCAGGTACCGAAGTAAGTAATTTTCTGACAGTTAGATTATTTTATTATACTGCACGATTTTCATTATTTTGTAGATATGATATATTGTATGTGATGAAATCATAATGATTAAGTTATCACGTTAATGTTAATTCATCAAAAATTAGAGTTCGGAAAAGAATTATTAACACTGAATTATTCTTTTCATGTTTTTATATGCAAATAAAACAATATCTATTTATTTATGTACACACTACGGATAGAAGACCACAAAGGTGTTTCGATATTTCTTCCAGCAGTCCTACGAGAGGAGAGTTGGATGAGAGATATAGACAGTGCGTATAAATAAGTTAGAAAAAGTCAAATATACTATATTATCTAAATTATATGGTACAATTATGTTAGAAGTATTTGAACACTCTAAAACAGGCGTAAAGACAAAAATAAGAGAAAAATTCAAACTATAAGTTAGTATAAAATGTTGCGAATATAAGTATGAATGATTGAATTCATCATTTTCTTTATTGATATTATTGACAGGCTTGCGTTTGACCACTATCTATTGTCTTATGACTGTTCCTAAAAAAGCCTAGGCTGGTAAAATTTTGGTTTTTCCTAACTTATCGAATATGACGGTCAGTTTCTCCCTTGGGAAATGGGGTCGAGCCCCTCCATCCGCTCGATCCCATGGTTCTCGTCCAGGTGACTTGGATAAACCCCCACCGACTTTAAAGATGAATTCCATAAGTACGAGGTTACCTTATCACATTGTTCCGACAAGGAAAGACTTGAACATTTTTTTTAAGTGAGACCTCGGAATTCATAGTATAAAAAATATATTAGAAGTGGTTTCAGAAAGATAAAATATAACTGTGTTAACCTAAATTGCGATGTTGCTGCCGGCAATACGGCTTTAGGAGCGGATTATCCACAGAGAATACTGTAAGCCATCTAACTACGCTTCCTATCTAGACAAAAATGACAAGTGCCTAGGAGTGTTTTTGAATCTCGCCAAGCTATTCGACACTGTTGCTATTTCCATTCTTCTAAAAAATCTGGAGGTCATAGGAATCAGACTCAGATCAGACTGCCACTGAGTTGGTTTAAATCCTACCTAACGAGTAGACGCCATCACATAAGAGTGGGTGATCACGTCAGCTGCCAAAATATTTAAACTTTGGTGTGCCACAGGGAAGCGTACTTGGCCCGACTTTATTCATTGTCTACATATGTGACATTCATGACGCAATAACTCCAAAATCGTACATCATATGCTATGCTGACGATACCGTAATACTTTTTCATGGCAAATCCTGGGAAAATATGAAGGAAGAAACCCAAAATACTATGACTAGAATGAAACGATGGTTGGACTATAATCTACTATCCCTAAATACAGATAAGACAAATGACCATTGCTTTCACAAAACGTAAGCATCAGCCCCTAAACATCCCATTAGCATTAAAATTCGAGACTGAACCACTGACCTACTAGTTCGCGCACTAGCCATGTAACTCTCATCAACAGTGCTATCACGTGTATATAAAAAGGTTCATTTATGTGCAGCAAGGACAGATATTGCTGAAAGTACAGACCCTTGAGGGACCCCCGAAATTAATGACCAATTAAGCGTTAGAATGCGAATGTTCCACTGACGTTTAGGTGAAGATTGAAATGAGTTCAAAAACATTTTGAAAGAGTATTGCTAGGTTTGTCAGTACCACGTATCACGAACATTATCTAAGGGGCCTTTGCAAGTAGGCTTCAACCCGTCATATCAGGACTGCAGGGTATTGAGTTATACGAACACATAAAAATAAATCGTAACATATGTTTAATTGTTTATTTCTCACCACAATATTATAAAGCAATACATCACTTAAAATGTATGTTTACATTACATATTTTGCCCTTCAAAATGCAGTCATACATTAAAAATATATATATCTATGTGCACATCGAGTAGCCATATTTACAAAGTTGTTTATAACACAACACATCACCACCACACTCGAATATTGGACAATTAAGACATTAAGCAATACATTATAAATTATAAAAACTAACAGAGTACCGCTACTTACTAAGATATTTCAGCAAATATTCTACAAAGAAAGTCACAATAGAAATAGAACACCCCACGACGTACACACACCAGGGGATAGTAAAGCGAACTTCGAATTCTTTGTGAGAAATTCTTTGTTTCAGAGCTCTTGAAAAGTACTGGTCATGCAGACTCTTTTCTGCTAATCCATTTTCCCTTAACCTCAAAACGTTCAGTTTTAACGTAGGTGTGATCGGAAAACCTTTGTAAAAGTAAACTCCGTACAAAAATTTCGCGTATGGTTTCTCAAAAAAATATATCAAGGAATTGCCCCACTTGTCATTAAACTTTCGCTTGTTATATAAGTAGACGTAATATGGTACAAGTGAATACATATCTTTAGTTTGACTAATAGTAGTTAAAACTTCAACAGGGTTACTGCATCCTTCGACATCTTCAGTAACTAAATGCGGTATTTTTGACGAGTCTCTTCTTTCTTCAGTTGACAAGTATTTACGTAGTGCAGCAATAAAGCAAGGTCTGTACTTATATTCCCATATATCATCTTCCGTTTGCACTTGATATTCGAAGCTCGGATCTGTGGTGAGGCTAACTAGGCTGGACTGGTAGAAAGTATTGATGAGGTACGCAAACCACACCCATATTATGAGGATATACTTGATAGACATCGAGCAGCGAATCTCACGACTGTGTGTTAATAAGTTGTCTAGTAGTTCCAAAGCCACGGAACCCATATCCTTTGCTTGAAGGAGAAAGATAACCATTGCACAGTAGATGATAAAAGTTAGCAGTAACAAAAACCACACTGTGGCATGGAATTCTATATACACAGTTTTCCAGATAGGAATTAGTGATGCTCTCCTCACTGAAAACCGTAGTTCGTCATTGTAATCATGATATCCGCAGAGCCATGTTAAGGCTTGAGCTCTTTTTGCCACAATCATCATACCTCCGTATGCGAAATCTGATACATTATTCCGAAGCATCAGCATGGAACCGGTCAGTGACATGTTAGGAGCTACCGAAGAATAAACATCAGCGTCATAATTGTAGTTAGAAATAATCGTGAATTGTTCCTTTTCGCTTAAAACTTTCAAAATGTATTCTTCTGTACCTAATATGGTTTTCTCACCTTCAGCTTTTAATGGGTCGATGGCGAAGGGTGGCCGGTGAGCTAGAGATGCTCTGAAGGTGCAGTTCCTGAGTCCGGTGACAAGTTTGTTTGGATACAGGTCTTGGGTAGTTTGTGAGCACAACCCAAGACTAATGACGTCGTTGTAGTACTTGCCGCAAGCGTAGTTATCAAAAGGATTGTAGGTGAAGAGATGAGCATCATCGGTGCCGTTTATGATCACCGCGTTGTTGACATGCAGTCTTAACAACTCATTAAAGATCACACGAAGCTCATTATTTTGCAGCCATTCAACCATAATCAAAAAACGTGCGTATGGGTTCCATGTTGGGTCCGTCATAAGATATTCAAAATATTGTGTGAAGGTAGTCACATTCTTTGAATTTATCAAATATGCTTGATTAGGCAAAAATGACTGATGGGTCGAGTTTCTGGTAAGCAGAGAAAAGTTCTGTGTCAAATAAATGGTTTTCAGTAGCTCTTCATCATCAGTATTCATGTTAACGTATGTCAATTCTTGATGTTCAGTGAAGTATTTGTTGAGGATACTGATGACACACTGATGGAGTCGCTTGTTGTTGGGACGGTGTAGTGGCAATGTGACCTGGCTTTGTACTGCCACGTAGAACACAAACATCAAATAGTAAGCGACTTGCATTTTGTAGGGTAGAAACAGAAGTGACTACTTCTTACAAGCTTGGAAAATGATTTGATACTATAGCTGTGATCGAGAGCATCGCTTTTGGTATTAAGTTCTATTGTTGAATTATTTTAATTAGTATTTGTTTACTTTATAAGAAAGCAAAATCATCAAATTCTCATTACTATATTATAATCGGAGCAATATATCGGATTTCTCCTACGACTTGTATACTCAGTGTATTGTTTAAGACTGCTGTGAATAACGATGTTGATACTTGACAAACAGTAGTCTTGTTTTTTTATTCTAATGACATTGTTAATTCAGTTAGTGACATACCGGATATATTAGTTTCAGGACAAGTAAGTCATTAACGGACAGCCGGAATATTATACTTGTACTTGACGAATTACACGCACACAGTGGTGTTTGTTTACAACTCTATATTTATTATGAAGACTGGCAGTTGGCCATGACTTGGATCGCGATAAAAAATATTTTGAAATCATTAAACCATCGTTTATATTTAGGGTTTAGAAGTGATCAGAGTGGTTAAAGAAAAAATTGAGATTCTACCTCCTTTGAGTCTGAATTCCCAAAAACCTTTAGATCGTAAGGCTTCATTTTATAATGTGCATTGATATGTCCGAAACGAAGTGAAGTATATTGAGAAAAATTAGTTCATGAGTAATTTTAAAATTAATACTCAATGAAACATTTACTCGTAAGTATTTCTTTCAAATTTTTATTTGTTTTACAAAATTGTCGGTGATGTCATTGTTTCAAACAGTCAAAATTGCACTCTAAAGCAGGTTTTTTCTTTCAAATTATCTTACGGGAACGTACTACCAAGATAAAAACCATTGCATGTGCTAATGTCTAAATGAATGCTAAGGTGTTGGAATATCTATTAATGAGCGACTTTCCATCCGAATTCACAAACATCTAAACATACTGAGTTTCATATTTACAATATTAGCAGCATGTAGCATGTCCTTATTAGTTTCAAATTATTTTTAAATTATGGTGCTTTAAATATCAATTTTCTTGTCACAGCAGAACCAATACGAAACTTGGGCGTAACATCATTACTTTTGATTTATTTCTAAGTTACGTGATTTTGTAGCTTTACATCAATCAAGGGTTACTTCAGCTAATTAGGTAGGTTGATTCCCCGTTTCCTAATGATATATATCATTATAATAGTCCACGTCATTAAAAATGTTTTCAATAAACAACAAACATATACTTAGGTATTACAAAATAAAGTTTAACTACTGATCAGGGTGTTCTATGGGCCACCTAAATTGCGACATAACGCTGGATGATGCATAACAGATGGAAAATTGCACCAGCTCAAATGGGATTTTAATATAGCAGGTGAAATTTGGGTTACAAAACTTAGGAGTTTCTACGGTACGAACACCTAAGTTCTGTTCTACTTTATCGAGTATGTAGACGTAATGAACAGATAACTACATTGAATCTTTCTAAGATATAATTTGGAAGCATATACCTAGGTACATACATTTTATTAGCGTGTAAAGTTATAGTGCTCTTCATTTCCGTGCCCTTTACTGACTAATTGTGCTGTTTTTGTCCAATGTTCTTACTAAGCGCATCATAAACAGTTAAGAAAATTAGAAATCAATGTTTAGGCATATTGACTTCTATGATAAATGTCACTAAAGCCAATGAACATCCGGAAATATAAATTAACCAGGGAATAGCTAATCGCGCCTTAAATTCTTTACCTTGATAATGATGCTTTACTTGTTTAAGATAAATCACGTCATTTATAACTTTATCTACCAAGCCTAACTCTCTCAGTCGAAGCGCTTTATGAAGCAAATAATTAATCATAGGGAAACCTTTATACAGAAAAATCGAGAACATTACCTTAGAGTAAGGCTTTGGTAGTAACATTACCTGGGAATGACCATACTTGTCTAAGAAAGCCTGTATATTGTATTTATATTGCCCATACATAGAAATCGTGTAAAGATCGTTAGAATTTGCTACCGTCTTTATGCTTTCTATCGTATCGCCGCAGCCTTGGATTCTTTTATAGCCATCATCTGATGCTACTGATTCCAAATAATATTTCTCCATTACTGCACTAAAGCAAGGTTTCAGTTTGAACCGAGCTATATCTTCTTCCTTTAATATTTGATATTCGTGGGCAGGGTTGGTAGTGAGACTGAAGAGACCAGATTGATAGAAAGTGTTAACTAAGTACGCAAACCATACCCAAAATATGAGGATGTACTTCACCGGCAACTGACTTCTAATGCTGTGTCCGTGAAGAACAAGATTGCCCAAGAGAATCAAAACAACGTAGCTTTTATCCTCCGTGCGAAGTAGAACTATTATTAGCAGTGAGTAAAATATGAGAGCCAGTAGTAATAGTGCCCACACAGTTGGTCCAAATTCAAGATAAATATTCTTCCAAGCTGGCACCTCTGATGCTCGCTTGACCACAAATCGTATTTCATCTGTATAAGCCAGATGACCGTACACATAAGAGAACGCCAGAGCACGAGACGGCGTCAGTAACATACCTCCAAGTACAGCATCTGCTTCATTTTCTTGTATCTTTTTTAATGTCCCAACTGCTTCCATGTTTGTAGATACTGTGGGGTATTCCATGAGAGCGTTATAATCATTTATAATGTTCAGTTTAAATCCTTGCATTCTTCCGATTAACTGGAATAAGTATGTTTCAGCTCCATACCGAAGTGGATGTGACGAATCTGAATCGTTGGGAGATAATATGGTATAGGGAGGCCACTCTGTTATAATGACATCAAATGTACAGTTCCGTAGCATGGTGATAATTTTCTTTGGATACAGGTCGTAATACCATGCTTGTGAACATTCTCCATAGCTGATGATGTCATCATAGCGTTTACCACAACCGTAGTTATCATACGGGTTGTAAGTATAGAGGTGAGCTTCTTCGGTTGCGTTCACAACCACCACATATCTTGCATGTAGTTTTAGAAATGTGTCGAAGACGATTCTCAGGTCGCTTTCTTTAAGATCTTCGACAATTACCAAAAATTTTGCCAGTGGATTCCAAGAAGGTGCTTTGGTTACATTAGGAAAATGTTTAGCATTGAAAGCCGCATTTTCACCAGATATTAGATAAACTTCAGGTTGCATGTAAATATTTTTGTTTGTTTCTTTAGAATATAATAATATGGATACAGTATTTTCAATGTTTATAGCTTTTAAGAGGTTTTCGTATTTTGGATTATGACCAAGATATGTTAGAAACTTCTTTTCGGCATAATGTTCTCTGGCTATATTTGTTACACACTGAATCAGTTTCTTGGTATTCGGTTCTTCGGGTATTGGTATTTTGAAACAGATACCACTGTTGATTAAAAATCCTATTAACCAGAATACGACCAACATTGCGGAACGTGAAATTGAAAATTCGTATGGTTTCATTGTTGTCTTATGTATGTTGTATATGGTTTTGTTAACCATTAATCAAAGCTTCAGTTTAGGGATGCTCTTCATATTTGACGCTAATTATTAGTTTTTAGACATAATTTTTAATTAGACGTCAGGTTCATCAACAGAGGGTGTTATTATACACATACATAATACCTGTAGTCCATCATTTCTAAGGGGTACCGTTTGACAGTTGTAACAAATTGAAGAATAGGGATGTGGTCAAAGAAATTGATTGGTACAATATACGATTCTCGTGTTAGCAACATGAACCGCACGAGGCGCTTTGTGGGGGCAGTGTAGGTGTGGTGCTGCAAGGGATTGTGTTTTGTTGCCCGGCTTCGTCTGTGAGTGCACAAAATGGATAAAACTACAGCGATATATGGAAGACAAAGATAATGCCCCTACCAGGATCTTACTAAATTATTATCCTTCGCTCGACCACCAGTCAGTAAAGGTAAGCCCTCCTGGCTTAAGTTGATAGGAAAGGTAATTATACTGGGAGATCAGGTTCATGGGGTCGCTACTGCCCAACAGTTCAACACAAAATTCCCCTGCAGATCGTATCTCTCTTAGCATAGCTTTTCACTCTAGGTTATGTTACACAGACCTAGGATTAATTAGGGCGCAAGCATCACCTCGAGGTCACCGTTAAGATACGACGGTGCATTAAATAAATTAATAAATTTAAATTTGTAGCGACATCTATGGCGTCACTTATGAACTAAATCGCGAAATTCTGTACTGCACAATCTGAGTTCTCCGCGGGATTTGAATATAATAATATAGAACAGCCCGAAATCATCTCTCGGGCAGTTTGCCCACACGTCATAAAAACACCCGTCTGAGCTAAACTGCTTATGATGTTAGAAAAATTCGCCAATTTACAGAAGTTGATACCGCTAGACTAGTCTATTTTAATTCTCTTTTTAGTATCAAGTCATAAGGTGATTTGAAATGTGCAATTAGCATAATTTTTAATCATCATCTCACCTTAAGGTAAGCAGTGATGCAATCGTTGATGGTGAGGTGCACTTGATAACTAAGAGCCAATTCACTATAGACCTTGAAGACACCGAAATTATTATCGAATGGAAAGAGAGCAGCATGCAAATTGTTTTTTTCTCACTTACTGTCGCCTTGACAATTCAAAAGACACAAGTGAAATTGTTTATTTGAAATAAATGCTTAATACTAAAAATAAACGACGTTTAATTTAAACGTATATATTTGTGATTAGTCAAAATAGTTCTTATAATGTGTAGACATTAATTCAAAAAGAAAAATAACAGTAGATAAAACACAGCCTAATACGTAGACAAACCATGGTATTACAAACCTAGATTCAAACTGCATGTCGTGAAAATTCCACTTTATCGCCCTTGTATAGTATAAATCACTGAGCTTCTTATTAACCAAACCATTTTCTCGTAATCGAAGTGCATTTAGTTTCATTCTGTCTGTAAGCGGAAACCCTTTGTAGAAAAACATTCCTAAAATAAGTTTAACGTAAGGTTCGTTAAAGTAAAATAAAGGTGTCTGACCATATTCATTGAAGAACATTTTTTGGTTGTATAAATATATTGATGGTTGCAGAAGCGTAAATAAATCTTCTGAATGAGCGACTTTCACTAAATTTTCTAACATATTGAGGCAATCATTATTTATTGTAAGAGACTTATTTGTTTCAGTTAGCATATAATCCAACATTGCAGGTATAACACAAGGCTTGAGGCCATGCTTAACTAAATTTTCTTCACAAAACACTTGGTGTTCTTTTATTGGCTTACCAATCAAACTAACTAGGCTTGATTGGTAATAACTGTTCATTAGAGACGCAAACCACACCCATATTATAAATACACACCTTACACTGCAATTCATTTGATAGGGCATACTACAGCCATTAGACAGTAAATATTTTAACAATTTCAACATGATATTAGTTTTATCTGCAACACGGAGGAGTATAATCAAAACCATTGCAAATATCAAATAAACTAATAGTAGCAAACACCACACTGATGGATAAAATACCATATAAGCAAGTTTCCACATAGGTACACGTGATGCTTTCCTCACAAAGAAACGTAATTCGTCTGTATAATCCATATACCCATGTAAATATGTAAATGCTTCTGTTCGACGCGATACTATTAAAGCATTACCTAGCATAACATCGGTTTCATTATTAGTCAGCTTAGACATAGACCCCACAACTTTCATATCAGAGGTTATCTGACTATAACTTGAACTAGTATGATTAAAACTAAAAGCCACTTTGAAATGTTCTAGTTCTCCTAGTAATTTTAACACATATTGTTCAACTCCTAATGTCTTTCGCTCGTCGGCACCGTCTTCAAGATGAGGGTGTATAGAGTAAGGTGGTTGATGCGGGACGGTAGCACGAAAGGTGCAGTTCCGTAGACCAGTCACGTATTTGTTTGGGTAAAGATTCTTTGTCGTATTTGAGCACAAACCGTAACTAATGACGTTGTTGTAATATTTTCCACAGGCATAGTTGTCGAAAGGGTTGTAGGTGTAGAGTCGAATGTTATCATTACCGGTGACCACTAGCACGTTGACAACATGTCGTTTCAATAGCTCGTCGAAAATTTTCTTCAGTTCATCTTTATCCAGTGATCTGATTACGATTATGAACCGAGAGTATGGGTTCCATTTTGGATCTTCGAGAAGATATTTAAAGTATTCCGTAAATTTTGTTGTGTCCTTTGCGTTTATGAGATATCCTTGGTGTCTGAAGAAGGACTGTGTAGTCATGTGCCTGAATATCACCGTTGTAACTGTTGATAAATGAATTACTTTCAGGATTTCGTAGTCATCAGAATTCATATCAACATATGTGATAGTCATTTCAACAGAAAAGTATGTTTCCAATATATTTTTTATGCATAGTACCAAGTTTCGATTTCGTTGTTCTTCATAAAATAAAACATTTTCTCCGTCACATTTGACATATAAAAAAGAGAGCAACACGTAATAGATCAACATTTCTGCATCCAGCAATCATTAAAAACATTATTCGACAGTACTTTCAACGTAACGTTGCGCAGGTTAGTAAAAATGAATATGGTTTTTACATTTGTTTTTATAAATAAAGTAAATTGTGGGTAGAAACAGGGCAATCAAATAATTAATTAATACTAATGGGTCTTCGTAGTTTGTCATGCATTTTTACTTAGATTCCAATCAGTGGATTTTAATGGACAAATGACGAAGATCATTAATAAAGATGAAGAGATGTCTAAATGCAGTAGGAATAGTATTGTAAGAGAGTCAGTGTCAGCTGGTTTGGTAAGAGCGCTTTGAAAATTTTTTGAAGAGCAGAGCTTTTGTTTTGGGTAACTTTGTAGAATAGAATTGCATAATCGACTTCAATTATAATGCAGTATTAAGGGCCTACTTAGGGTTGTGGAGGTCTGATAGTCAGTCGCTTCTCGTAAAATACTGCTATTCAGCTAAATCCGGCTTGACTGGAAGCCGACCCCAATATAGTTGGGATAAGAGGCTAGGTAGATTATGATGAAGGGTTTACTTAGAAAGCATAAGTGGTAGCCTAGTGTGGGAACATAATATTAATGGAACTGGTATTTAGGATTTCTTTCCAGGAAGAGCAATGGGGCGTTATCTACCACGTGGGTCTAGTGGGTGGGTTGCTGGATCACATGGCGATTACTTTACAATTTTTTTCTAACTTTACAGTTTTGTGTGCATTAGTGATGAAATAAATTCTACAAAGTAAAATTCCTTAGTAGCTTGGCGGTTTACTTGACCAAAGTACGGCGACACTTTGGTGACCTGACAATTTTTTCTAATGAATAGATTCTAAATAAATAATATAAGGATTATCAAGATTTAACTTTAATTTATTAACAAAGTTGATTAAGTTGTTCGGTACTGGACCATCACCTAAAAAAATGTAACATGGTTCCAGTCTGCGTACATTATTTAGTTTGTAATAAAAAATAGGGTCCATTCTTTACATTTAGATACTCTAACTAGGACAAGGGAACCAAAAGTCGATACGAGGCATGTTTTCGCTTTCTCATCATCATTTGTAAATCAATTTACATTTCACGGGTCTTGAAGTGATATTAAAAAAGCCATTTTTAATAAATTTCGAGACAGTAGTCAGGGCACAGTTTATATGTATATGCAACTTTTGGTACAATATAAGAAGTGTCGACTATACAATAAAATATTGGTACAAATGAATAAAAGAAAATTGATGTTTTTTAATAAACCAGAGCCTTCGTCGAATCAAATGCTTTATGAACTCAATAATAATTTCTATGCTTTCCAAATAGAATTTAATTCTAGTTACATTTTTTCTTAAATTGTGTTCTGTTTTGAAAAAGAAAATGCGATAAAATATTTATCATCACAATCCAACCGATCTTAAATGTTCTAAGTTCAACATAAACATTTTTTTTTGAAATAAAAAACTAATACTAAATCAAGATAAATAACACATGTTAGGTTAATTCAATAGTATATTTGTTAGTTACACATCGGTTATTTGCAACAAGGATGTGTATGCTTAAAAATGAAGATATGCAACATTGAATGCATGGGATTAACAAATATTTTTAATTATATTATACTTTAAGTACATCATATTTTTTTCATAGAAACCAGAACAGAAAGTGATTATTATTACGAAGATATAATTTATCAGATATAGATGGATATTAAGATAGATTTTTAATCCAAACAAAAAAAAAAACATTCCTGTAAAATCACGCTTATTGGGGTATCTCATATTTGTTGCAAATGACCGACGTGTTACAAAGTTACTCTAAAAAAAGTTTTACTCGTTTTAAGCGCTCTGATTTCCATGCCAACTGATACTATCTGTCGAGTATCACTAATCGAACTGCACTCTATGATTTCTAGCAACAGGAGCCATATGAACTTTGAAGACTTCTTCCTACGAAGTTTAATTGAATAGAGTACAAATCTCTTTATTGGAAATTAATCAGTCAAAGCAATGCCCATTAAAAACCTTTTTACCAAACCTGATTGGAATCTTTGTAAAATCCATAACAAAAATGAAGACCCATAACAATTAATTATATTTGATTGTCCTATTTGTACTGACAGTTCACTTTGTTCATGAAATCATAAAAAAAACATAATTACTAAGTTAACTATCGTTACCTAAAAGCATTTTTTGATGAGCATATAAATATGTTGGTCGTTTATATGTTGCTTTCTTTGCTATATATCAAGTGTTATGGTGAAAATAAAATGTTTTTTGAAGAACATCAAAAACCAAATCTGGTGATGTGCATAGCAAATATAGTAGAAAAATACTTTTCTGCAGAAATGACGATCACATACGTTGATATGAATTCTGATGACTACGAAATCCTGAAGGTAGTTCATTTATCAGCAGTTACAACGGTGATATTCAGAAACACGACTACACAGTCCTTCTTCAGACACCGAGGATATCTCATAAACGCAAAGGACGCAACGAAATTTACAGAATATTTTGAATATCTTCTCGAAGATCCAACATGGAACCCATACTCTCGGTTCATAATCGTAATCAGATCACTGAATGAAGATGAACTAAAGAAAATATTCGACGAACTATTGAAACGACATGTTGTCAACGTGGTGGTCGTCAGCGGTACTAATGACACTTTCCTCTATACATACAACCCCTTCGACAACTACGCTTGTGGAAAGTATTACAACAACATCATCAACTATGGTTCATGCTCAAATACGACAAGAAATCTTTTCCCAAACAAGTACGTGACTGACCTAAGGAACTGCACCTTTATTGCTACGGTTTCGCATCGTCCACCTTACTCTATGCATCCACATCTTGTAGAAGATAAGCGAAGAACGTTAGGAATCGAACAATACGTTTTACAAGTTCTTGGAGAATTAGAAAACTTTAAAGTAGCTTTCAGTTTCAATCATACTAGTCCAAATTATACTACGATATCCTCTAAAATGAAAGTTACAGGGCCTATGGCTATGCTATCAAATAATGAAACCGATGTTTTGTTTGGTAATACTGTGTTAGTGTCGATCCGAGCAGACGCATTTACATGTTTGCATGGGTACATGGACTATTACGATGAATTACATTTTTTTGTGAGGAAAGCATCATCTGTAGATGTGTGGAAAATTGCTTATTTGGTTTTCTATCCGTTAGTGTGGTGCTACCTGTTGTTAGTTTATTTGATATTTTCAATGGTTTTTATTATACTCCTCCGTGTTGTAGATAAAACTAATATGATGTTAAAACTGTTAAAATATTTGTTGTCTAGTGGCTGCAGTATGCCCCATCAAATGAATTGCAGTGTAAGGTGTATATTTATAATATGGGTGTGGTTTGCGTTTTTGATGAACAGTTATTACCAGTCAAGCTTAGTTAGTTTGATCTCCAAGCCAATAAAAGAACACCAAATATCTACTGAATCAGAATTAGTTAAGCACGACCTCAAACCTTGCCTTATTCCTGCAATGTTAGATTATATAAAAACTGAAACAAATGAGTCTACTGCAATAAATTATGATTGCCTAGATATGTTGGCAAATTTGGTAAAAGTCGCTCATTCAGAAGATTTATTTACGCTTTTGCAACCATCAATGTATCTCTATAACTTAAAAATGTTTTACGATGAATTTGGTCAGTCGCCATTATTTTATTTCGAGAAACCTTACGTCAAGTTTATTTTAGGAATATTTTTCTACAAAGGGTTTCCACTTTCAGATAGAATGCGACGAAATGCGATTCGATTAAGAGAAAACGGTTTGATTAGTAAGAAGCTCAGTGATTTATACTATACAAGGGAGATTAAATTTAATTTTCACGAAAAGGGTTTTGAATCTAGGTTTGTAATACCATGGTTTGTCTACGTATTAGGCTGTTCGTTATCTACTGTTACTTTTCTTTTTGAATTACTGTCTACACGTTATAAGACTTATTCTGGTTAATCGTAAATATACGTAAAATGTCAAACATCTTTTAGTTTTATACATAATTATCACATTGGTTCTCTGTTAAAAATCAAGAGCTGTTATTTGTCAAATTATTAATTTTATATTAAAAAAGATACTACTTGAACTGTGTACTATTTCTGTGCCCTACAATAGGACACTTATCCTTTACGTTACAGTGTGTAGAAGGGAGCTTTTTTAGGGTTCCGTAGCCAAATGGCAAAAACGGAAACTATAAGTTTCGCCATGTCTGTCCGTCCGCCCATCCTCGCTTAATCTCTGTGACTGTTAGCACTAGAAAGCTGAAATTTGGTACCAATATGTATTTCAATCACGTCGACACAATAGTAAAAATTGGAAAGAAATGTTTTATTAGGGTAGCCCCCCTACATGTAAAGTGGAAAATGTTTTTTTTATTTCTACCCTAACGTGTGATATATTGTTGGATAGGTATTAAAAAATGAATAGGGGTTTACTAAAATTATTTTTTGATAATATCAATAATTTCGGAAATAATCGCTCCAAAAATAAAAAACAATGTATCCCCCCCTCTAACTTTGAACCATAAGTTTAGAAAATATGAAAAAAATCTGGAAAGTAGAGCTTCGTAAAGACTTTCTAGGAAAATTATTTTGAACTTGATGGGACGAACAGTTTTTGAAAAGTTGAGGACACTTATTGTGACGGCCGGGAAACTACGCAACCCTATACTGATCGTGGCCTGACACGCCCTTGGCTGGTTTTTTAATTACATGATCTAGAGCTTGATGGTAAGCAGTGATAGAGTCTATTCAATCTAGCAATCTTATAATCGGACGGGAAGATCGCATCAGACAAATTGTTCCAGTCTTTCGATGTACCTATGCGGTAGAAACGACGAGGCGAAACGCTTAGTCCAGACTGCAGAGGTTTCAACTACGTAATGGTGGATACTCGCTGTGCGGCGGATTGTCCGATGGTAGAAAGATAATGGCGAAATTAAATTATGCAATTACCACGCACAAATCATGTAGTTACTACGCTCTCCAAAACGCATTTTGGAGAGCGTAGAAACTACATGACTATAGGCCGATTGGCTGGATACTCAAGTTACGCTAGGGTCACTAATTAGCCTCTTTGCACGCCTTTAATGCACAAGACGCATCAAGGGAGGCACTCTCTTGCGCACTATTGCCGTAAAGAAATCAGTTTTAGCCTCCGGAAACATCCTCAATGCTCTACAATAACGTGGCAGTCCCATCACTCCCCTAAACCCATTGTTGTAGAGGACTCTTAGGGTATTTAAAGTTTTCTGTAAACGGATCCCAATCATAAGAATTTTTAATTTTATGTCCCGCAATGTTAGTCCTGTTCTGCCTAACCTGTTATTTAGTTAACTGTGATAACAGTTGCAAACTACTGATACTCGACTCATTGAACAACAAAAAACGAATATAATGTGTAACAAATATAGCTGTAGTAAAGCTATAGATTTTTAATATTCTATTTTAAAGGTTTTGAAAATATGGGTAACCTTTTACAAACTGTTGCAGTATTTAAATACTTTCAAAAGGCTTTCGACAAGGTGGGTCACGAATTACTTTTATGTAAATTTTGTCTTTAACGGTATTCGCGGAAATCTATTGAGGAACCATTTACCTTTTACGTAAAAAACCGTACAAAAAAGGTTCTTATTCATGGATTTCAGTTGGAGTTGATTGACATTACGTGAGGGGTTCTCAGGGCTTAATTTTAGGCCCTTTATTATTTATATTTTTATATATAATGTTAAAGCTGCTTTCAAGCATTTAAACTTTTTAATTTACGCAAATGACTCAAAAGTCTACAAAACTGTTTTAAGGGCACGGCACGGCGCCGTGCTACTGTGCTGCATGTCTCAGGTTCGATTCTCGCACGTAACAAATATTTGTATGGCTTACAGTTAGTTTTTCCGGCTCTAGGTGTCTTGTGTGTATGAGTTTATATGTTTATCAACGCAGCTACGATACAGGAGTAATTCTTAAGGTAGGGCGACGATGACAAAAGAAAAAAGAAAGAAAAAATTATAATAAAAAATACTGCGTTAGTGACCAAAGTCTGCCGACTGTAACCGTGATCGGGGATCTGTAAATAAAAACTGAATACTTTTAATAGCGTCGACGGTGAAAGCTGTCTTTGCTTGGAAATTGAAAAGTTGCGAGCATTAAATACCTAGGAATACTATCTGACGAGCACCTAACATGGGAAGTCTAAATTAATGGAGGCGACAAGCGCACAAGAAAACTTTCACTAATGTTTAAAAGTCCATCGCAATGCCTGGGACGTTCGTATGGTTTATTTTACCCTTTGCCAAACAGTATTAAGTTCTACATGTATTTTTCTGAGGAGCAGCAAATAAAACGAACATACTTAAGCTGCAGCGAGCTCGACGAGCTTTTCTGAAACCCCTACAAAAAGACCTTGCGATATTCAGCTGATACTCTAATTCAGAATGTACTCGTAGCCTACTCCGTGTGAGGTTTTCTTATTGTACGTTTTATTATATCACAAATGATTAAAAAATAACCCGTCCGCCATTTATTTAGAATGGGATCGACCATTAACACAGTAAACTCTTCTTTTACATAGATCTTTTGCGTTTCTTAATTTGTTTTCTGATTTTATACTAAATCCTACTCGCACCATAGCACTACGATTATAACCATGATAACCTATAGATGTTTTATAAATGCTGTATATAAACAGGTACACCCCAAAAATTATGACCAAACGGAAGGCCTTTTGTATATACAGTTGTAAAAATAAATAAAATAAACATACATTCACCTAAAAGTAACTGAACAATTTTTTGTCATTAACTCTAATATCGGCCCTCGTCCACGGCAACTTTTTGCGCTGCTGCATCGCGATTTTAGCGCTGCAAACGCGCGACCCTGTCAGACAACATTGAGGAGAGGACGGAACGGTGAATAATTATTTCACGGTGGCGCGTGAAATAATTATTAATTCAATTCTTTATAATCTCTCTATGTACCTTTTGTTTTTTCTTTTAGTAAATATACTAGGATTTATTCGGGATTCGGGAAATTTGTAAATTGTGATTGAATCTTGTCAAAATAAACTGAATGCATTTTTTATTGAATTTTATTTTGTATTGATTGATATGAAATAAAGACATAAGTAGACATTATTGAATTTATTTTTTATTTTCTATTGTACACAAACAGTTATTTAGGTATACATACACACAATTTCAATCATTAACAGTTCACACCATCTGTCGAAGGTTAAGTATACCTTTATACAGAATATATCAGATTCTTAATTTTATGATGTCCAATAAGTTCACACCTTCTCCCGTTTTGATATGCATTAGTACATTATTGTTATTATTAAAATGTTAGTACTATTTTATTTACTATTATATGTTATAGTTACATTTTGCAGCAATTAATTAAAACAAGCTTAATAACTAATGCACATGACTATTCTAAAAATTTACATTTTTGAGCTGAATCGTGTAAACAATAATTCAATAATAAAAACTAAAGTAGCTAAAAAGCAGCCTGCCACATATAAAAACCATGGTAATTGAAATCTTGATTCAAATTTCCTTCGTCGTAAATTCAGTTTTATCTGCCTGGTATAGTAAAAGTCTCTGATTTTTTTACTAATCAAACCATTTTCTGTTAACCGAAGCGTATTTTGTCGCATTCTGTCCGTAAGTGGAAACCCTTTGTAAAAAAATATTCCTAAAATAAACTGAACGTATGGTTTGTTAAAGTAATAGAGAGAGTTGTGTCCAAAATCATCGTAAAACATATCTAACGCGTTAAAATATACTGATTGCGGCAATAGCGTAAATAAATTTTCTGAACGAGAGACTTTCATTAAACTGTCTAACGGATCTAGACAATCGACATTTATTGCAAAAGACTCATTTGTTTCAGAGTGCAAATATGCCTGCATAGCAGGAGTAATGCAAGATTTGACGTTATATTTGACTAAATCTATTTCATCAGACACTTGGTTTTCTTTTATTGGTTTATCCATCAAACTGACTAAGCTCGACTGGTAGTGACTGTTCATTAGAGATGCGAACCATACCCATATTATAAAAATGCACCTTTCGTTACTATTCATTTGATGAGTCATGTTACAGCCATTTGACAGCAAATACTGTAACAATTTCAGCATAACATTTGTTTTGTCTTTAATGCGGAGGAGTATTATCATTATAATAGAATATACGAAATAAACTAACAGTAGCAGACACCATACTAAGGGATAGAATTCCAAATAAGCATTTTTCCACTTAGCTACATATGGCGCTTTCCTTACAAAAAAACGCAGCTTTTCACCATAGTCTAGGTATCCATGCAAATATGTAAATGCATCTACTCGGCTCGACAGTAACACAATATCTCCAAGCATGACATCAGTTTCATTATTTGACAACATTGCCATTGGTCCCATAACTTTCATGTCAGGGGTTATTGTTGTAAATATTTTATTACTGAAATTGAAATTAAAATTCACTTTGAAATGTTCTAATTCTCCTAGCTTTTTAAATACATATTGTTCTACACCTAATGTTCTTCGCTTGTCTTCTGCCAGATGAGGGTGTATAGAGTACGGTGGTCGGTGCGGGACAGTAGCAAGAAAAGTGCAGTTCCGTAGGCCAGTCACGTACTTGTTTGGGAAAAGGTTTCTTATCATATTCGAACATATACCGTTACTGATGATGTTGCTGTAATATTTCCCACAGGCATAATTGTCGAAGGGATTGTAAGTGTACAGATGAGCGTCGTAACCGGTGACCACCACCACGTTTACAACATGCCACTTCAATAGCTCGTCAAAAATCTTCTTCAGTTCATCTTTATTCAGTGATCTGATTACGATTATGAACCGAGAGATCGGATTCCATGTCGGATCTTCGAGAAGACATTTGAAACTTTCTGTGAATTTTGTTGCATTTTTTGCGTTTATAAGATATCCTTGGTGTCTATAGAAGGACTGTGTAGTCGCTTGTCTTAATATTATTGTCGTGAAAGTTGATGAATGAATTGATTTCAGCATCTCGAAGTCGCCAGAGTTCATATCAACATATGTTATCATCTTTCCAGCATGAAAATATTCGTTTACTATATTCACTATGCATGCTATCAAGTTTTGATTCTGCTGTTCTTTAAAAAATAGAGCATTTTCACTGTTGCACTTTGCATATAATATAAAGAACCACATATAATTGACCAACATTTTTGGATGCACTTTGGTAAATGTTTTTCAGGGGTCGTTGTGTGAATACGTAAGGAAGACAAATAGTTTTTTGTAATGATTTTATGGTATGTGTCAGAATCAGGGTAGTAAAACGGTTTATCATAATGGATCTAGTTTGTTATGGTTATTTACTCAGATGCTTATCTGTGTACATAAAAAGACTTAATGGGTGTTTTTTTTCCGGATTACATATGTGACAATGTGAAGATTACCAATTATATCGAATTGGTACCTCGTTTAACAACTAATGACGAGCAAGATCTGTATAAAATAATTAATTTAAATGAAAAACCTCATTAAGATGGTTATGATTTTAATCATTCATTTTGACTTTTATAAAAATATCGTTTACATCGTATCATCGTTGTGAGAATATCTATTAACTAGATAAAACTAATGTCAAAAACCCGTGTTATCTGCCATTAGAAAACTTGACTCTGATTGACAAGTGTTGACATACCATTCTGTACCTTCTTCACACTGAAGATACAAGTTTTAGAAAGAAACATAGCGGGAAAAATTGGTATTTATCCGAAAATTCTTCGTACCGTAGTTTCTAGGTCGTCCCAGAAGCTCCAAAATAGTCTTGAAATCGCAAAATGGCTAAAAGATTGACGTATACGTTAATGCATCGAAATCTGCACAAGTAACTTGCAAACTTCAGTCGAAATATGCGGAATCTAAGTCCCACAGGCTGATGAGGCAGGTGAGGAGGTTTTTGCTTGGTTACGAGGTTGACATCGAGAAAGCATTATCTTCAACAAATGCCTGCTAATGAGACAACAGATCCAATAAATATACTGGGCGCTAAGCAGAAAGTCACTTCTGTCACTAGGTAAAGAAACAACTACTGTACTTAATAAAGCCTTATAAAAAATGTGGTGTTACGAAATGCATTAATAGGGCACATCAGTAAACCCAAACGATGTAACCTTACAAAGATTTCAGGCTAAACTGCTACAAATGATTACTATGTACCATATTTTGTAATCACTAATGAATTTCTTTCCACTACGACCTTAATACATATAAAGATGGTTTATCAAGAAATAAAACCAGTTTTCCGATCATTAAGTATTTTTCTTTTATATTTTTATTAGCTTCAAGCTTTTTAATACTTCCTTGTGGTACACCTGCGTTTAATTAGTATGATAAATTGCTTCTTTGCCTTACTTCAGAAAGAAGTGTCTGATCTCTAGGTACGTCTGATTTTTTTTAAATTGTATTGGGAGATATTTTTAAACTTTTTACAAAAGCCTATGATGCCATAAGTGAAATGATGTGTTAATAAATCATCATCATCACCTCATACACACCTAATGAGGTGTCTATAAAAGTCTTTTAGCTGAAATGTCAGCTAAAAGATTTTTTAGCTGAAAGGTCTGAGTAGCCATGAGGCTACCGAGTCCTTTAAATAGATTGAGACTCAAAAATACAATGAATTACTAATGTAAAATTAGTTAAATGTAAGATAATATAATCCGTGTGATGTGCCAATAATTACAACATTCACTGAACATCCGAAAAACGTTTGACATATGTAAAATAAAGCCTTAGTTGGCGTTGTATCGTTTTGATAAACTTATTTTAATTTTAATTCTTAAAAATTTGTACGCTGGAAACAGCAGAATATTATGGATGCCATACCAACAATAACATTTAAACAAATTTTCTTGCAGAACAATACAACCAGATCAAATACATCACACTCATTCTAGAAACACTCTTAATAACTAAACTACATAATTACACTCATGACCAGAATCGTGGAAAATATAATTCGAGAATAAAAACAATAACAGCCAAGAAGCAGCCTGTCCCATACATAAACCAAGGTATTACAAATCTAGGTTTGAAGTCCTTTTGACGAAAATGATATTGAATCTTTCTAGCGTAGTAAACATCTCTGAACTTCTTATGAACCAAACCATTTTCTCTTAAACGAAGCGCGTTTTGTCGCATTCTGTCTGAAAGTGGAAATCCTTTGTAGAAAAACATACCAAAAATAAACTTGACGTATGTGTACTTAAAGTAATAGATAGAAGTGTGTCCAAATTCATCACAGAAAGACCTTTTGTTATATCGATAAAATGAGTGTTGTATCATCGTAAACAAATCTTTTGAATGAGCAACTTTTTTCAAAATTTGTATCGGGTCAGTGCAATCGTAATTTATTTCTCTGGTTATATTTCTTTCAGATTTAATAAATTCCTGCATTATAGGCCCAACACATGACTTAAGGTTGTGGCTAGCTATATCTGCTTCATTTTGTACTTGTTGCTCTTTTATTGGTTTTCCGATCAAACTAACTAAGCTCGACTGGTAATGACTATTAATTAAATACGCAAACCCTACCCATATTATAAAGATACATTTTTCATTACTTTTCATTTGATGGGGCATGTTACTGCCGGTGGACAGCAAATATTTTAATAGCTTCAGCATTACGTTAGATTTGTCTTTAACGCGGAGGAGCATGATCATTAATATTGAATACATTAAATAAACAAACCCTAGCAGACACCACACTAATAGACTGAAGACTAAATAAGCATCTCTCCACTCAGCCACATACGATGCTTCCTTCACATAATATCGTAAATCGTCGTAATAATCCAGGTATCCGTGCAAATACGTAAATGCATCTGCTCGTTTCGACACTAAGAAAGTATCACCAAAAATGACATCGGTTTCATTATTTTGCAGTTTTTCCATTTGTCCCAGTACTTTCATGGTAGAAGTTATTGTGTCAAATTTATCATTAGTTAAGTTGAAATCAAATTCCACCTTGAAATGTTCGAGTTCTGCTATCACTTGAAAAAAATATTGCTCAGTACCCAACGTCCTCCGTTTGTCTTCAGCCAGATGAGGGTGTATAGAGTAAGGTGGTCGATGCGGTACGGTAGCACGGAAGGTACAGTTTCGTAGACCAGTCACGTACTTGTTTGGGAAAAGATTTATTTTTAAATTATTCGGACAGCACACACCGTGTCTGATGATGTTGTTGTAATATCTTCCACAGGCAAAGTTGTCGAAGGGATTGTAGGAGTAGAGGAAAGTGTCATCAGTACCGCTGACTACCACCACGTTGACAACATGTCGCTTTAATAGCTCGTCGAAAATCTTCTTTAGTTCATCTTCATTCAACGATGTGATCACGATTATGAACCGAGAGGACGGGTTCCAAGTTGGATCTTCAAGAAGATATTTGAAATATTCCGTGAATTTCGTTGCATCCTTTGCGTTTATGAGATATCCTTGGTGTCTGTAGAAAGACTGTGTAGTCGCCTGTCTGAATATCATCGTTGTGACGGCTGACAAATGAAGTGCTTGTAAGATCTCGTAACTGTTAGAATCCATATCAACGTATGTAAGCGTCTTTGTTTCAGAAAAGTATTTCGCCACAATATTGGTTATGCACATCACCAAATTTTCATTCTGCTGTTCTTTAATATATAAGGCATTTTCAGTATCGCACTTGACATATAACAATGACAGGAATAAATACACAACCAACATTTTTGGATGAACATCAAATTATGGTGCAACGTAAAGTGAGGTAGGTTGGTAATGATGATAAATTGTTTATTTTACTATGGTTAATTAAAGTAAATTGTCCGCAGGAATAAGGTAATGACATTTTTTATCGTAATGAAAATAGTTTGTCATAGATTTGACTCCTATTCTAATCAGTGAACATAAAAATGTTCTGTAATGGACATTTGACTTCCATGATTAATTACCTATACAATAAGGAAGTTTAATTTACTGTAGTCCATACAACAGTAAATTAAAATTTCATAATTATAATGTACAATAACGATCTAAGTGTGAATATTAAATAAAAAAACAGATACAATGATATGAATTCTATTTATTTTGCATAAACCAATTACAGGCACTTATGAATTGTTAAGGAAGAACAATCACATATTTAAAGCTAGTTCACTAAAGTTTGTAGCGTAGATGCTATGGAGAAAAACATGTGAAAAAAATTCGACAACCACTCGTTTAAATCTGTAAATAGTTACGACTAATATTATAATTTTGTTTTTATTTGGGTCATGTTAGGGTCATAATTCTGAACGCGTTTGTGCACTTAACTCCATTTCGCTAAAGTAGCTTAGCTCCATCAACCTCCACAGCGTCGATTTGTAGGTGCTGCTGATTTGTTGTTTGCTATAAAATATTTGTACAAAAATAAACATGGTCGGCAAGAAATTAAAATGGGATTCTCAATTTTAATTTCTAGCCGTCCAGTTCAATCACTACTTTTGACCTACCCTGAGGCAAATCCAGTGAACGATTCATCATCATCATCATCATTTCAGCCGAAAGACGTCCACTGCTGGACATAGGCCTCCCCGAAGCGTCGCGTCGCTACAACGACCGGTCCTGTGCGTCTCGCATCCATCGCATTCCCGCAATCCTCGCCAGGTCGTCGGTCCACCTTGTGGGACGTACTTAGATTTTATTCCATAACAACTTGTTCAGCCTTAATTATTCCCTCTGCTGGGACTCAGGCCTCCTCTCTAGGAGAGGGAATTTGCCGTAATCCACCACGCGGGCCCTAATACTAAATTGTTAGCACTTAACCGATTTCTGGCGTTATTTACGAAGTCAAAATCGTCAACATGTCTTTTTATCTTAAAAAACTTAGATACATCGAATTTAAGTTAAAATGGTTGATGTAGCGTGAATTTCTCAAGTATGCTCTAAGGAATTTGGTTTGATTTTGTTGATAACTAAAAGTTTCATTGGAATTTTTGTTGTAATACCACGATGCTTTTTTTTATATTAGTTTCTGTATATGCCTTTAGATTATTTTTCACAATTGCTTCAAATGTTTAGGTCTTCAAATAGATAGTTTGTATGTATCTATGTATCTTTGTATGTGTAGTATGCATGTATATGTAGTATGTGTATTCGCACTTTAGACACTTTACATACTTTAGATTAGGTTGCCGGTAACATAAAACCGATATGAGCTTTTTATTTTAAAAATTCATTAGAAACTTATTTGGATGAAGTAGTGGAGAAAAATAGACGCTGGTAATTATTAATTCCTTTTATTTATGTTATTTACATATAATTCACTTTTTCAATATTACCGTATAAAACATTAAAAAATATAGTCCACACCACAGGTGTGAAAAGTATGGACCTTATTTTCAATACTAGTGTTAATTTTGTTTAGCTCCTGAGTATCTGTCCTGTGATCTCTTTACTTTTTTCTGCTCGCCGTGTCTAGAAGTATTGCTTTTGTTTCTGCTTTATATAGAGGATGGGTTCCACGTTGAATCTTGTTAAATTTCGTTGGATTCTTTGCGTTTATTAGGTATTATTCTTGTTGTGCATGTAAGGCCTGAGTAGTCTTCTATCAGCATTCTATCGTTGTTTCAAGTGATGCCCGTTAAGGTAGCAGGATTGAAATATCTAGCTGTTGATTTTGAAGTAAAACTGACATGCATAAATCTTATGTTGGACAATTGGTAAAGTCTGTACGTGATCGTAAAATATGCCTCATGACGACACGTTACTGGGAACGATTTGTTAATAGGAGCAGTAGGTACCTAAGGGACTGACTGATCATCTAGTTTTTCCAAATATACTCGATACTCGAACATTAGCAAACATATTCTGGGCATTTTTCTCATTGATAATTTGGAAGATTTGGACTACTTTTGTATCTGATGATAACTCCTTACATTGGCTATTTCGCCGCCATTCTTAATAGATCGTATACACTAATACTTACTACACTTCCAACTGGTCAAATGTATCTCATCATTGTAATTTTTCTCACGGAAAGCGAGGCGAGAGAATAATTTTTTGCTTTATGAATTGTACCCTTTCTCAATTTTATACTCCCTTACATATGTGTAATGATCATTATCAGTTTGTATATACCATATTATTTATTAGGCCATATTGAAGTTACATTCTGAAGCACTGAAGTATATAGTAAAAACCAGCCATATGACATTTATTGCATTTACGCAAGAAACCATCTCCCATCCTCGACTCTATCTTAATAAATAAAAACGGTTGATACCCATGACTCCAGTATAAGTGTACAATTATAAACTAAATCGCTTAAACAGTAATTCCAAAATAAAAACGGTGGTAGCCAAAGAGCATCCTATCACATACATAAACCATGGTGTTGAAAATCTTGCTCCGAACTCCTTTTGATGAAAATTCAATTTTATTTGCCTGATATAGTATAAGTCTCTGAATTTCTTGCTAACCAAACCATTTTCTCTTAAACGAAGTGCATTTTGTCGCATTCTATCTGTAACTGGAAACCCTTTGTAGAAAAATATTCCTATAATAAATTTGACGTAAGGTTTGTTGAAGTAAAATAGAGTGGTAAATTTGTCAAAGTACAGTTTGCGGTTGTATAAATATATTGATTGTGGCACAAGTGTAAATAAATCTTCTGATTGAGCGACTTTCATCAAATTTTGTAACGGAATTAGACAATTAGAATTTATCACAGGAGCCTGATTCGTATCAGAATGCATAAATGCTTGCATTCCAGGAGATATGCAAGACTTGAGGTTGTGCTTAACTAAATCTATTTCATCAGACACTTGGTATTCTTTTATTGGTTTATCGATCAAACTTACTAAGCTCGACTGATAATGACTGCTCATTAGAGACGCGAACCATACCCATATTATAAAGATGCATCTAACGTTACTATTCATTTGATAGGGCATATTGCTGCCAGTGGACAGCAAATATTTTAGTAGTTTCAGCATCATATTAGTTTTATCTTTAACGCGGAGAAGTATGATCATTATTATACAATACATCAGATAAACAATTACCAGCAGACACCATACTATAGGATAGAATTCCAAATAAGCATTTTTCCACTCAGCTACATATGACGCTTTCCTTACATAAAAACGTAACTCGTCGTAATAATCCAGGTACCCATGCAAATATGTAAATGCATCTGCTCGACTCGTTACTAAAAAAGTATCACCAAACATGACATCGGTTTCATTATTTGGCAACATTGCCATAGGGCCTATAACTTTCATGTCAGGGGTTATTGTAGTAAATATTTTATTAGAAACATTGAAGTTGAAATTCACTTTGAAATGTTCTAGTTCTCCTAGCACTTCAAATACATATTGTTCAACACCCAATGTTCTTTGCTTGTCGTCTGCTAGATGAGGATCTATAGCAAAAGGTGGTCGATGTGTGACAGTAGCGCGCAAGGTGCAGTTCCGTAGACCAGTCACGTACTTGTTTGGGAAGAGATTCCTTGTCGTGTTTGAGCACAAACTATGACTGATGACGTTGTAATATTTTCCGCAGGCATAGTTGTCGAAGGGGTTGTAAGTGTAGAGATGAACGACGTCAATACCGCTGATCACGAGGACATTGACAACATGTCGCTTTAATAGCTCGTCGAAAATTTTCTTCAGTTCATCTTTGTCCAAGAACCTGATTACGATTATGAACCTAGAATATGGGTTCCATGTTGGATCTTCGAGAAGATATTTGAAACATTCTGTGAATGTCGTTGTATTCTTTGCGTTTATGAGATATCCTCGGTGTCTAAAGAAAGACTGTGTCGTGGTCCGTCTGAAAACCATCGTTGTGACGGTTGATAAATGAAATGCTTTCAGGATTTCATAATCGTCAGAGTTCATATCAACGTATGTAAGCGTTTTTGTATTAGAAAAATATTTATGTACTATATTGGTAATGCACATTATTAAACTTTGACTCTGTTGTTCTTCGAAATACAAAACATTTTCACTGTTACACTTTGCATATAATAAAGAAAACAACACGTAATTAACGAGCATTCTTAGATGCACTTTGATTTAAGCTTGTAGGAAACGTTGGGTAACTTGGTAAGGAAGATATAATAAATAGGTTTTTCATTATGATTTATTTTAGTGTCGGTAGGTGTTGTGGGCGTTAGTTGGGCGATTTAATGGGTTATCGTAATGGATCTAGTTCGTAATGGATTCATACTCAGATGTCAATCAGTGTTCATAAAAATGTCTTTAATGGCTGTATTAACCGACTTCAAAGAAGTAAAAGGAGGTTCTCTTTTTTTATTTCTCGTTTTTGATCGTTACCTATCTTACTTGATGGTAAGCGATGATGGAGATGATATATAGAAAACTTTATACATTTTGTTTTGCTCGCATTTAGTAAGAGATTATTAGCTGCGAACCATTTCGAAAGAACAGGCAGACTTTCGTAAACATGCAAGACATCCGCATCTTTTCTGTCTACTTTAAAAATAAGAAAAGTGTCATCAGAAATCAAAATATATAATTATATGAAATAAATTAGCCATCATGTAAATAAGGTCATTAATATAAACTAAGAAAAATGAAGGGCCAGGAATTGAACCTTGGGGTACGCCCATTTTTATTTTAGACCCCGAGAACGTAGCTCCAGTAATGATTACTTTTAGCTGTCTGTAAGATAGATAGGAAAAAAACAGATTAGCAGCTCGTTTACGAATTCCGTAGTGATGTTATTTACAGATCAGAGTATTATGGTGAATGCAGTCAAATGCTTTTGAGGGGTCACAGAATATGCCAATAGCATCTTGAGACTTCTACCAGGATTCCAAAATGTGACTGATGAGTTTCACTCCTGCATTCGTCGTTGACGTTTCTTTCGTGAAACCAAACTGATGACTATGTATGGTCTCAAAGCTCTCCCTCTGCTGCTCTGTACAATTTCATAAGAGTAAGCTTGAATTTATTTATTGTCATTTTTGCAATACTATAGTCCGGCTAATGAAAGCGCGACCTGAGAAAAAGAGGTTAAATAAAAAAATATTGTGTGTGGTATTATTAACTAGTAGGAGAATCATGTCTTGACATTTCACATTTTTTTTTAATTCCTAGAATTGCGGCTGAATAATGTTGCTAATTAAATAAAATAAAAAACTACAGGTCGCGCGCTTTCATTAGACGCACTCTAGTTATACTGTAAACTCCATTTAAAAATCTTAGAGCCTTGTGCAAGACAGGCCTAAGGCGAGGAGGAGGGAGTTTTTCAAAACTATTTTAATATAATTCATTTTAGTAGGTATAAATAAAATTACATCGCATTACACACCTCGTTATCTTTATTTTCTTATAGTACCTAAATGTATTTTTATTCTAATTACAACGAAATTGCACTTATTCTAGAAACCATCTTAATATCTAAACGATTAATGCACATGCAAACAGTATTAGTGCACATTTTCAAACATCAAACCGTGTAATCGCTTAATCAGTAATTCAAAAATAAAAACTATAGCAGCCAAAAAGCAGCCTGCTGTGTATATAAACCAGGGTATTGCAAATCTAGATTCAAATCCGTCTTCGTGAAAATTCAATTTTGTCTGTCTGGTATAATATAAGTCTCTGAACTTCTTATCAATCAAACCATTTTCTCTTAGTCGAAGGGCATTTCGTCGCATTCTATCTGAAAGTGGAAACCCTTTGTAAAAAAATATTCCTAAAATAAACTTGACGTAAGGTTTGTTAAAATGAAATAGAGGAGCATGAGCTAATTTGTCAAAGTACTTTTTGTGGCTGTATAAATATACTGATTGTGGCACAAGGGTAAATAAATCTTCCGATTTTGCGACTCTTATCAAACTTTCGTATGGATTTAGACAATTAAAATCTGATTCAGGTGACGTATTCGTTTCAGATTGCATAAATGCTAGCATTCCAGGAGAAATGCAAGACTTGAGGTTATGTTTAACTAAATCTATTTCATCAGACACTTGGTATTCTTTTATTGGTGTATCGATGAAACTGACTAAGCTTGACTGGTAATGACTGTTCATTAAAGACGCGAACCAAATCCAAATTATATAGATGCACCTTACACTACTATTCATTTGATGGGGCATATTACTACCCGTGGAAAGCAAATATTTAAACAGTTTCAGCATCATATTAGTTTTATCATCAACGCGGAGGATTATTATCATTATTATTGAATATATCAGATAAACTAACACCAACAGACACCACACTAATGGATAGAATTCCAAATAAGCATTTTTCCACGTAGCTACATATGATGCTTGTCTCACATAAAAACGTAACTCATCGTGATAATCTAGGTGCCCATGCAAATATGTAAATGCATCTGCTCGGCTCGATACTAACAAAGTATTTCCAAAATAGACATCAGTTTTATTATTTTGCAGCATTGCCATAGATCCCATAACTTTCATATCAGGAGTTATTGTAGTATATACTTTATTTGTAAAATTGTAGTTATATTTTATTTTGAAATGCTCTAGTTCTCCTAATATTCTTAATACATATTGCTCAACGCCTACTGTTCTTCGCTTGTCTTCAGCCAAATGAGGGTGTATAGAGTAAGGTGGTCGATGCGGGACGGTAGCACGGAAAGTGCAGCTCCGAAGACCAGTTACGTACTTGTTTGGAAAAAGATTCCTTGTGGTGTTGGAGCACAAATCGTAACTGATGACTTTGTTGTAATATTTTCCACAGGCATAGTTGTCGAAAGGGTTGTAGGTATAGAGATGAACATTGTCTGTACCACTGACAACCAGCACGTTGACAACATGTCGCTTCAACAATTCATCGAAAATTTTCTCAAGTTCATCTTCATTTAGTGATCTGATCACGATTATGAACCGAGAGGTCGGGTTCCATGTTGGATCTTTAAGAAGATATTTGAAGGTTTCTTTGAATATTGCTGTATTTTTTGCATTTATGAGATATCCTTGGTGTCTAAAAAAGGATTGTGTTGACGTCTGTCTTAATATCGTCGTTGTGACGGTTGATAAATGAATTGATTTCAGGATATCGTTGTCGTAAGAGTTCATATCAACGTATGTAAGCGTCTCTGCATCAGAAAAGTATTTATCTACTATTTTCGTTATGCACAAGATCAAGTTTTCATTCTTCTGTTCTTCAAAAAATAGAGCATTTTCACCGGTACAATTCGCATATGAAAAAGAAAGCAAAATGTAATAGACCAACATGCTTGAATGCATTTTGATTTATGCTTAGTAGGTGACATAGAGGATAAATAAGTTTTTTATAACAATTTTATAATGTAAGGAAATGTTGATAGAGTTAGAGCGATTGAATGGTTTATCGTGATGGATCTAGTTTGTAATGGACTTTTACTCAGATGCCAATCAGTTTTCATGAAAGGGTTTCATTGGGGTTATATTGAATTCAATTGATTGATTCGGACATAATTTAACTTTTTTGTTTATGGATTGAACTTGAAGAATCTTTTTAAGTTCTATCTTCTCAAGTTCTATCTTCTCTCTTCGAATCTTTTTAAGTTGGGTTCATGTAACTCTGCGGTTATCTCATATCTAATAAATTGGATAGTATGTATGCGATCCGGATGTCACCACTGTATGTACCTCCCAGAAGACACAGTGAAGCTTACAGTGGAGGTGTTCTCCGTTTGGGCAGGGTACCATCGTGTCCTTGTGGAGGCGATCGGTAGTGAAGACCTCTGACACCGGACCGTGGTTCAGGCCTTGGTCCGAAGTGAGGGGAATGGCTGGCGGTCGCCTCCTTCTGTAAAGCGGTAATGCTAGCGAAGGAGACTGCCGCCCGCGTAAGGGAACAGATATCCTCACTCCCCAGTCGCTGCAAATCCGCATAAGCTTGCAAATGTCGAGCAATGGGTAGCTCACCGTCTGGCCTTCCCATATTCGTCCGAACGAGGCCAAGTTGATGACAGCACGTAATATTTCGCACGCTACTCAAAGAGATTTTAGCAAGACTTCACTTACAGTGACATTAAATCTTATGTTGATGAAATGATTATATACAGATCGTTCGAAAATACTTCATTACAATACTCTATTGAAAAAGATTTGTCTATAACAACTATCTTATTAGTTTCGTTACATTAGAATCTAACAAATAAATCTATAATGTAATAATATACATTTATATTTTCACTGAAGTCTACAGTTATTATGTAAATAAAGTTATACTACAGGTGACCTTAATAATATAATTAAACGAATAGTGCACATGACAACAATAGAAGTGCATTTTTATAAACTGAACAGTAATTCAACTATAAAAACTATAGTAGCCAAAAAGCAGCCTGCCACATATATATACCATGGAATCACAAACCTAGTTTCAAACTCTTTTTGGTGAAAATTCAACTTTATCTGCCTGGTATAGTATAAGTCTTCGAACTTCTTATTAACCAAACCATTTTCTCTTAAACGAAGCGCAGTTTGTTGCATTTTGTCTGTAAGTGGAAACCCTTTGTAGAAAAACATTCCCAAAATATACTTGACGTAAGGTTTTTTGAAGTAAAAGAGGTTAGAGTCACCATATTCGTCGAAGTAAATTATTTGGTTGTAAAAGTATATTGATAGTGGTGCAACCGTAAATAACTTTTTTGAATGAGCAACTTTCATCAAATTATTTAACGGATCTAAACAATCATAATCTATTACAGAAGACTTATTCGTTTCAAATTGCATCAACATTTGTATTCCAGGAATATTGCAAGACTTCAGGTTATATTTATTTAAGTCTACTTCATCTGACACTTGGTGTTCCTTTATTGGGCTTCCAATGAAACTCACAAAGCTCGATTGATAGTGACTGTTCATTAGAAATGAGAACAACACCCATACCATAAAAATGCACCTCTTATTTGAATTCATTTGGTGGGGAATATTACAGCCAACGGTAAGTAAAAGTTTAAACATATTCAGCATCATATTAGATTTGTCTTCCACGCTAAGGAGCATGATCATTATTATTGAATATAACAGATAAGTTATCAATAGCAAACACCACACAGAAGGATAGAATTCTAAATAAGTATCTTTCCATATAGCTACATATGAGGCTTTTCTTACAAAAATACGAAACTCGTCATAATAATCCATATACCCATGTAAATACGTAAATGCGTTTGCACGAGTCGATAATACCATTATATCACCAAACATGACATCAGTTTCATTATTTGGCAGCTTAGCCATAGGCCCTATAACTTTCATGTCAGGCGTTATCGTAGTATAATTATGACTCGTAAAATTGAAAATAAAGGTCACTTTGAAATGTTCTAGTTCTCCTAGTATTTTAAATACATATTGTTCAGCACCTAATGTAATTCGACTGTCTTCTGAAAGTTGAGGGTCTATAGAGTAAGGTGGTTGATGCCGGACGGTAGCAAGCAGGGAGCAGTTTCGTAGGCCAGTCACGTACTTGTTTGGGAAAAGATTCTTTGTCGTATTCGCGCACAAACCGTAACTGATGACGTTGTTGTAATATTTTCCACAGGCATAGTTGTCGAAGGGGTTGTAGGTGTAGAGCTGAACGTTGTCTGTACCGCTGACGATCAGCACGTTGACAACATGTCGCTTCAACAGCTCATCGAAAATCTTCTTTTGTTCATCTTCATCCAGCGATCTGATCACGATTACGAACCGAGAGGACGGGTTCCATGTCGGATCTTCGAGGAGGTATTTGAAATATTCCGTGAATTTCGTTGTATCTTTCGCGTTTATGAGATATCCTTGATGTCTAAACAAGGACTGTGCAGTCCTCTGCCTATATATAATCGTTGTTATGATTGATAAATGAATTGCTTGCAAGATTTGGTCAGCGTCAGCATTCATGTCAGCGTATGTTAGAGTCTTTTTATCAGAGAAATATGTTTGTACTATATTAGTTATGCACATCACCAAGCTTTTATTCTGCTCTTCTTCAACAGATAAGGCATTTTCACTATAGCACTTAACATAATACAACGAGAACAATAAGTACACAAACAACATTTTTAATGCTAAATGTAACTATGCTATGTTATACTAAATGTAACGTCGGGTTAGGTTAGGTTAGGGTTTAAAACATGAATGGCTACATAAAGGAAGTTAATCGTCTGTAGAAATTAGGCAATCATTTTGCTTATCACAATGGATCTAGTTCCTTATCCTTATAGCTTTTACTCCGATTCTAATTAGGTTTCATAAACCGACCTTTAATGGACCTTAGACTTTGATGATTAATTGTGTAATGATAATATTTACCCTTAATTGCGATTGAACTTCTATAATATTGTTTTGTGTGCAGATTGAAAAAAATGCATAAAAACGTTCAAATATATCCCATAGGTTACTTACATTAATCAGATTGCAGGCCCATTGCTATCATATTAAATTTGATTTTTCGTCACTTCGATGTACAATTTATTGGGCAATTTCAAAACTTTACTCGTCGCCAAGTCGTCACTGCTCACATATTACCATTATATACATATCAATACTATTTTCTGATCTGTCATTTCCCAATATAATTAAGTTTAAACTCTTAACTCTTTTTAGTCTAAGGTTAAGCCATGGTTAAGCTTGTATATTTTTATGATAAACTGTGCAAGAAAGAATGGTAATAATTCGTAAACATTTTTACTTTTTTCACCATGGGAAACCCGATGGGTCACTAACCCACACTATTAAAGAGAAAACAAACTTTTGCCTCTTCGAAAGATCTTCTTTTTCAGTACCTACAGCTTCGGACGCTGTGCACTATAATCACAAGCCTCAATCACAGAGTTCAGCCATTGCATTTTCCATTGTCAAGACATAAATATAAAAAACGACGCATTTCCCATGTTGCCCATCCATTATTAATTGTAACGGGATACCATGCAATTAAAAATCAACCTAAAGGGCTCAAACAAAAGGTTCAATTTCATGCTTAATCCAAATGGGAACAAGACAGTGCATCGAACCATTGTTGGTATGTACTTAGCACTTATAATGATACCTAAGATTTATGCCTAGGTCACCAAGTTACCTGCCTATTGATAGAATACATACCATATTGAGTTTTTTCAATGTTACAATTTTTATGACATAATTTTATGTAAACCTTTATGCCTTTTATGAGCATAATGGTCCATGTCGGTCAATGTCGGTATTTAATGAAGGATTTCATACAACTTTTCTATTTTAAAATTTATTTGGACTTTATTTTGCAATTTGTATTTTTTACTTTATGTGATTTGTATAATCAATTTTATTTGGCATTTTTTAAGGTTCCATTTATCTTTAAAAATGTTACCTACATGTGTATAAAAATGCTATGCTCGACAGGTTCTATGTTAATTTGTAAAACTATTTAAGACCTTATAAAACACGTGAATTGAAATAAAAATTCAATTGAATACTTTACTTTGATTTACTTATTTGCGATTAGGTTTTTTCTGCGGTTTCCTTCCCAAGGACTATTTTACTCACCACTGTCTACCAGAAAACCCGAGTATTCTTCAGAAAAAAATTACAGCATCATGTCGTTGTATTTAGTGTTAATGAAGTCTAAATGAAGGCAGAATACCACCAACTCACCACCTAGAAGACCTCGACTGCATTAGGTGCAGAGCTATATTTATTTAAAGTGATAGGAGAACTACAGCATTTCAATTAGTTTCAATTTGACTAAAGAAAAATTGTACATAACAACTACTAACAAACGAGTAGTGGGACCTAAAACAGAACTGCAAAATATTGAAACGATCAAACATCCGTTACATTTTTTTAAAGTACATAAAATAAGAAATATCACAAGCAGAAAAGAAAAACTTACATAAGGAGTCCCACTGGGAAGTTTACTGGGACCAACTCTCTTCAAATTCGAATTCGAATCGTGCCATTTTTCACCTTCTTTCGGTGAGGCAGCTCTTTACACTAACGACTTTACTCTTGAAAACCCAAACTTTTATTTTTTTGCCTAGACTTGGAAAGAGACAGAGAGAATTGGAAAGCACCCGTTTCACAGGGTTTGTGAAATTGTGTCTATACAACGACTCTAGGTTTTTGATTTATAAACTCATTCAAACTAGACTAAAATGATATAAATAACAAAAAAAGTATTTTTCCACTTTCAGTTACACACACAAGCTTCAAACTTTTTTTTTGTCATATAACTGTAACGCTAAACATACGTAGGTATAATAAAGGAATCATCATGCAAAACAAACAATCTACTCGTATTTATATGCACATGATTTAAATGCTTGTAAAACATTACTAGGTAATAAAGCTTGTTATTTTTTATTATGATTTCATAATTAAAGAAAACAGTAGTTACACAATTAAATGGTTTATCGTAATTAATCTAGTTTGTTATGTATTCAAATGCTAATTAGTGGTCAATAAATGGATTTTATTGGACGTTATAATAAGTTTATAAATTATATTTATTTTGCATATTGGTTATAAGTGACACTTTTACACGTGAAGTAAATATATAACGGCCCCGATATTTTCTAGCTAACTGCCGTGAGAAGAAACATCTAAACTACGACAGAGATCCAAATCACTATTAAAGTTCATACATTTAAATAAATATGAACATCATACAGATTAGTGTTTAAGATAATCTTTTGAAGAAAGAACCACGCAGATTAAGTTAACCCTTCACTATCATAGATTGCATCACTGCTTACGGGTATGAGTATGCACCGAGATATGATCGCGGTAGATAGAGATACTGCGTTATTCATGGGTAAAGAGATCTAGGGTATATAGGGCCTATAATACTTACTACAGTAGTAAGTATTACAGGTATGCCCTAGAACTGATGATCGCAATGAGATATATATACAAAGGCAGGGAACTCCATGCGCGTTTTTATCGAGTTGTTTATGGGTCTGTGGCAGATTTATCACAGTCCGTGGCGTAGTAACGTTTTGGTGTCCTCTTCGTAAACTGAAGGTTTTGACTGAGCGATTACTGACGAAGTTATCTTGACCAAATTGTAGCGACATCTATTCCATCACATAAGAATTACGAAATCCTGCATCACGAAATTAAAGTTATCCGTGTGATTTGAACAGAATACAGCAGCCTGAAATCATGTGTCGGGCAGTTGCCCAAATCAGTCATAACTCCCGTCGTCAGATCCTCCTTCTTCAACGGTAGTGCACGGGACTTTACACTCTGTTCAATTAATATATACTTTTATCGAAAATGTCTATCATTAGTCTTAACAAAGGTCTTTCAGAGTTTAAGCCACACGCTTTACGCACTGGCTCTAATGGAAACTTGTCCGCTAGTAATCGAAACTTTTTTTAACGATTTCAAATTATTGAGTCATTTAAAGGAAGCCATGCTCATGGCCATGCAATATAGGCAATACTTTGTAGTCCTGGGAATTGAAGCCTGGGTTATTCGAGGGTCAATAGTCAGCCTTAATGAAGTCCGTAACATTGCTTGCATGCGATGCCAGGGTAGTGTGTGCCTTATGGCCGGATGCTTAGTCTTGCCGACAAATCTACGGTATATTAGATTAACTACGCCGTGTAAAACAGTTTATTAATACACTAGTTGAAGTTCACGTTAAATTAACCTTGATCATCAGAAACTTCACCAAACCATTATTGATGCCGTATGATGACCACGCAGAATTCTGCTAACCAGTTGAGAGGCATCCTTGGAGCTACGAATAGACTCCTAACTATTTTGCCTGTTCCTCGATGGTCAGATTTATCTCATCTATAAAAAGAATATCCCTGTGTATTCCATCAGCGTAACGTTATTTGTAGATCTTTCTTCTCTTTTATTTAAACGACTTCTTAAGGTATACCCCGTACATCGTTGTAAATCATCTCATCTTGTTTTTACATGTAATGTTTTTTGCAAAATAAATATCATTTATTATCAAGTATATTACAAGAATACTAAAAACAGTCATCTTATTAAGTAGAAAACTAATTAGCACATAACAGCAAACATTACAGTTTAACATTCAAAAATTAAAACTTCTTAATAAGTAAAGGACTAGTTAGCTCAAAACAACACAGAGTACACGTTAACATTCATAAACTAAACCGCGTAAACAGTATTTCAAAAATCAATACTATGGTAGCTGTTATGCAGCCTGCTACATATATAAACCATGGTACTACAAAACTAAAATCGAACGCCTTTTGACGAAAATGTAATTTAATCTTTTTGGCGTAGAAGAACTCTTTAAACTTTTTAAGAGCCAAGCCTGATTCACTGAAACGAAGTGCGTTTTGTCGCATTCTATCTGAAATAGGAAACCCTTTGTAAAAAAATATAGCAAAAATAAACTTGAAGTAAGGTTTTTTGAAGTGATAGAGCTGTGAGCGACCAAATTCATCGCTGTACGACCTTTGGTTATATCGATATACTGAGTATTGAACCAGCGTAAATAAATCATCTGATTGTCCAACTTTTTTTAAATTTTGCTCTGGGTGAAGGCAATCGTTTTTTACTTCACTTGATATATTAGTTTCAGTATCAAAAGTATAGATATAATCTAGAGTTCTGGGATCAACACATGACTTAAGGTTATGCCTAACTATATCTGCTTCATCAAAAACTTGGTGCTCTAATATTGGTCTGCCGATTATACTAAATAAGTTTGACTGGTAATGACTATTCATTAGATACCCAAACCATACCCATATTATAAAGATACATCTTACATTACTATTCGTTCGAAGACACCCCATTACATTACCGCCATTATTGGGCATCAAACACTTTAACAATTTCAGCATAATATTTGTTTTATCTTTAACACGGAGAATTATTATCATAATTATTGAATATATCAAATAAACGAACAATAGCAAATACCACACTAATGGACAGAAAACCATAAACGCATTTTTCCACATCTCTACCGGTAACGCTTTCTTCACAAAAAAATGTAATTCGTCGAAATAGTCCATGTACCCATGTAAATAGGTAAACGCATGTGCTTTGCCCACCAGAAGAGCGTGTCTTCCGAACATGGCGTCAGTTTCATTAGTTTTCAGTTTTGCTAAAGGCCCCGTAACTTTCATGTTAGGAGCTATTGTAGAAAAATTTGTGAAACTAACGTTAAAAATAAAATTCACTTTGAAATGTTCGAGTTCTGCTATCACTTTAAATAAATATTGCTCAGCGCCTAATGTCATTCGTTCGTCTTCTGCAAGTTCAGGGTGTACAGTGTAAGGTGGTTGATGCGGTACAGTGGCACGCAAGGTGCAGTTCCTTAGACCAGTCACGTACTTGTTTGGGAAAAGGTTTCGTGTCGTGTTCGAGCACAAACCGTAACTGATGACGTTGTTGTAATATTTTCCACAGGCATAGTTGTCGAAGGGGTTGTAGGTGTAGAGATGAACGTTGTCAGTACCGCTGACGATCAGTACGTTGACAACATGTCGCTTCAACAGCTCATCGAAAATCTTCTCAAGTTCATCTTCATCCATCGAGTTGATCACGATTACGAACCGAGAGGGCGGATTCCATGTCGGATCTTCGAGGAGGTATTTGAAATATTCCATGAATTTCGTTGTATCTTTCGCATGTATGAGATAACCTTGATGTCTAAACAAGGACTGAGTAGTTCTATGTCTATATATAATCGTTGTTATGATTGATAAATGAATTGCTTGCAAGATCTTGTCAGCGTCAGCATTCATCTCAACGTATGTTAGAGTATTTTTATCTGAGAAATATGTTTGTACTATATTAGTTATGCACATCACCAAGTTTTTATTCTGCTCTTCTTTAACAGATAAGGGATTTTCACTGTAGCACTTAACATAATACAATGAGAACAATAAGTACACAAACAACATTTTTAATGCTAAATGTAACTATGCTATGTTAATTATACCAAATGTAACGTTAGGTTAGGTTAGGTTAGGGTTTAAAACATGAATGGCTACATAAAGGAAGTTAATTGTCTGTAGAAATTAGGCAATCATTTTGCTTATCACAATGGATCTAGTTCCTTATCCTTATAGCTTTTACTCCGATTCCAATTAGGTTTCATAAAAGGACCTTTAATGGACCTTAGACTATGATGATTAATTGTGTAATGAGAATATTTACCCACAATTGCAATTAAATTTCGTATAATATTGTTTTGTGTGATGTGACTTAAAAAAAATTGCATGCAAAAGTTTACATGTAGGTATCCCTGTTACTTACCATGGTCAGTTGCCATCATATTAAATTGCCCGTTGCCATCATATTAAATTTGATATTTCGTCACTTCGATGTACAATTTATTTATTTATTTGATCTGCCATTTCCCAATATAATGAAGTTTAAACTCTTAACTCTTTTTAGTCTTGAAGTAAAACCGACGAGCCAGCGACGGTCGTATTAAATGTGGTAAAAGAATGAGATCATAAACATACTTAAAGAAAGAAAGAAAGAAAAACAGTTTATTTGTGCGGAAAGACGCATACAAGAAAGGAATAATAGAACAAATAAAAAAAACCGGCCAAGAGCGTGTCTGGCCACGCTCAGTGTAGGGTTCCGTAGTTTCCCGTCCGTCACAATAAGTGTCCCCAACTTTTCAAAAACTGTTCGTCCCATCAAATTCAAAATAATTTTCCTAGAAAGTCTTTATAAAGTTCTATTTTCCAGATTTTTTTCATATTTTATAAACTTATGGTTCAAAAGTTAGAGGGGGGGGACACATTGTTTTTTACTGTTGGAGCGATTATTTCCGAAAATATTGGTATTATCAAAATATGATTTTAGTAAACCCCTATTTATTTTTGAATACCTATCCAACAATATATCACACGTTAGGGTAGAAATTTAAAAAAAAATCGCGTTTTACTTTACATGTAGAGGGGCTACCCTAATATAACATTTCTTTCCAATTTTTATTTTTGCACTTAGTCAGCGTGATTGACATACATACTGGTACCAAATTTCAGCTTTCTAGAGCTAACGGTCACAGAGATTAAGCGAGGACGGACGGACAGACATGGCGAAACTATAAGGGTTCCGTTTTTGCCATTTGGCTACGGAACACTAAAAAGGGGGAAATATGCGTCAAATCCGCGCAAAACAGCCGAACGCTCAGGAAAATGCCATGCCCTCATACATAAAGCGATGAGGGCACAGCGCTGGTTTTTAGCGTTGGCCGGTAGCAGTGTGACAAAAAAGACGTCGGGCGGAGTGGTACGCAAATTGATTAAAATACGAATAGAAGACATTCATGAAGACTTGGAAATAATTTGTCTATAGCTAGCAGACTTTCCATGTTCATAGAGTTTTTGACAGTCATCAGTATCAAGGCAAGCCAATAATTTAGCCAAAGAACTAGTCTGTGTTTTAGGTGCTCTTCCATTGACATCAATGCTAACGATTTTTTGTAGTACAATTTAATAAGAGTTAAGCATAGCATAGCATCAGCCTTATAATTGTCCCACTGCTGGGACTTAGGCCTCCTTTCTAGGCGAGGGAATGGGTCGTAATCCGCCAGGTGGGCCCAGTGCGGGTTGTTGAAATTCACACAAGATGATTCAAATTTTTGGTTCTAGGACATGCCGGTTTCATCACGATGTTTTCCTTCATCGTTTTGAGAGCAGTGTGGTGGTGAAATAAACTACACAAAGTAATGCACCTGGCTGGATTTGAACTCGCGATTTACAACTCGTAAGTCGGGGCCGTTAAAGTCGTTAGTGTAAAGTGCTGCCTCACCGAAAAAACGTGAAAAGTGGCATAATTCCTTTACATAAATTTGGAAGAGAGTTGGGCCCAGTAAACTTCCCTGTGGAACTCCATATGTAAGTTTTTCTTTTCTGCTTATGATAGATTTTATTTTACGTACATGATGGCATTATCTCAGATAGTTGCAGTATTTGCGGTGCATAACACTACAGAATTAAATATTTTTTAAATTTGACAATAACTTGGTCACGGCGTCGAATGCTTTGATTATGTCTAAGAAGTAGGTAGAAACTGAAAAATATTGAAACGGATCTATAGGTTCAATATTTTGCAGTTTTACCTTAGGTGCTCTAATCGTATTTTAGAAGTTATAATGTATTTTTTTTTATTAGTCAAATTGAAACTAAAATTCATTTTGAAATGATTGTGATTCTCCTATCACTTTAAATAAGTATAGCTTTGCGCCTAAAGTGGTAGGGGTCTTCGAGATGGTGAGTTGGTGGTATTCTGCTTTTATTTAGACTCTTCAGATCAGACTTAAAATTATCTTTTAGGATATAGGTACGTACAAAGTATGTGCAGATCCGTTTACAATTACATAGATAAAAATAAATACTAACACTAAATGCAATGCCATAATGTCGTTAATTATTTCTGAAGAATGCTCGGGTTACAAAGGTGAGTAAAACAGTCCTTGGGAAGGAAACCGAGGAAAAACCTAATCGCAAATATGTAAATCAAAGTAAAGTATTCAAATGAACTTTTCTTTCAATCCACGTGTTTTATAAGGTCTTAAAATAGTTTTACAAATTAACATAGAACCTGTCGAGCATAGCATTTTTATACACATGTAGGTAACATTTTTTAAAGATAAATGGAACCTTAAAAAAATGCCAAATAAAATTGGTTATACAAATCACATGAAGTAAAAATACAAATTGCAATTACAAAGTCCAAATAAATTTTAAAATAGAAAAGTTGTATGAAATCCTTCATTAAATACCGACATTGACCGACATGGACCGTTATGCTCATAAAAGGCATAAAGGTTTACATAAAATTATGTCATAAAAATTGTAACATTGAAAAAACTCAATATGGTATTCTATCAATAGGCAGGTAACATGGTGACCTAGGCATAAATCTTCGGTATCATTATAAGTACGAAGTATATACCAACAATGTTTCGATGCACTGTCTTGTTCCCATTTAGATAAAGCATGAAATTCAACCTTTTGTTTGAGCATTTTAGGTTGATTTTTAATTGCATGGTATCCCGTTACAATTAATAATGGATGGGCAACATGGGAAATGCGTCGTTTTTTATATTTATGGCTTGACAATGGAAAATGCAATGGCTGAACTTTGTGATTTGCTTGTGATTACAGTGCACAGCGTCCGAAGCTTGCTGTAGATACTGAAAAAGAAGAACTTTTGAAGAGGCAAATTTTAATAGAATTGAAGGAATATTTTGGTGGAAACAACGAAATAAAACACGTTAATGTGTGTGAGTGATCGACACACATAATATTGTCTAACTATATGTGTCTCTATTGGCTAACTTTCTAAAAAGTTTCGTCAAGAAGTGGTGCTGGACAGTAACCCATCAGGCTTCAGAAATCGTTAAAAAAGTGAATGTTTAGGTATACATTTTTACCATTATTTCTTGGAAAGCTTATCGTAAAAACCATACAAGCCGACGGATCTAGACATCTATACAAACAATCAGTGAGTTCAAATTTTGCACGTCAACATTCCACATAAAACAAAATTGGTTTCCAACAAGTTAACTTCTTGTTACCTAGCAACAGAGGCTAAACTTTTTTTAAACGTCGTTTAGTAATTAATCATCCGGACGACACAAAACATTTTATCAGAACAAAAATCATTTGTTTCAACAAATGAGATTAGAATCTCAGTAATGATACAAAATAATCTAGATACATTACGATAAACTATTTAATGCTTTACTTGTAATAGCATTTTAAAATCGAATTAATCTTCTTTACCAAACGCTTCTCAATAACACAGATTAATCTACATCCAAAAATGTTGGCTGTTTACTTGTGCCTCTCTCTGTTTTATGTCAAGTGTTATAGTGAAAATACCATATACTTTGATCAACAGACAAATCCAAAACTAATAGGATGTATAACCGATATAGTAAAACAATACTTTTCTGTTGAAAAGACCCTCACTTACGTTGATATGAATTCTGGTAACTACGAAATCCTAAAAGCTATTCATTTAACAACAGTTACAACGATGATGTTCAGACAGTCAACTATACAAACTTACTTCAGACACCAAGGATATATAATAAACGCATATAATGCAACAGAATTCACGGAAAGTTTTACATATCTTCTCGAAGATCCATTATGGAACCCGTCCTCCAAGTTTATCATCGTGATCAGGTTGCTGGATGAAGAGGAACTGAGGAACATTTTTGATGAGCTGCTAAAGCGACATGTTGTCAACGTGGTGGTCGTCAGCGGTATTGACAATGTTCAGCTCTACACCTACAACCCCTTCGACAACTATGCCTGTGGAAAATATTACAACAACGTCATCAGTTACGGTTTGTGCTCGAACACGACACGAAACCTTTTCCCAAACAAGTACGTGACTGGTCTACGGAACTGCACCTTGCGTGCCACTGTACCGCATCAACCACCTTACACTGTACACCCTGAACTTGCAGAAGACGAACGAATGACATTAGGCGCTGAACAATATTTATTTAAAGTGATAGCAGAACTCGAACATTTCAAAGTGAATTTTATTTCTAACGTTAGTTTCGCAAATTTTTCTACAATAGCTTCTAACATGAAAGTTACGGGGCCTTTGGCAAATCTGAAAACTAATGAAACTGACGCCATGTTCGGAAGACACGCTCTTCTGGTGAGCAGAGCACATGCGTTTACCTATTTACATGGGTACTTGGACTATTTCGACGAATTACATTTTTTTGTGAAGAAAGCGTCACCGGTAGCGATGTGGAAAAATGCGTTTATGGTCTTCTGTCCATTAGTGTGGTATCTGCTATTGTTAGTTTTTTTGATATATTCTATAATTATGATAATAATTCTCCGTGTTAAAGACAAAACAAATGTTATGCTGAAATTGTTAAAGTGTTTGATGCCCAATAATGGCGGTAATGTGATGGGGTGTCTTCGAACGAATAGTAATGTAAGATGTATCTTTATAATATGGGTATGGTTCGGGTATCTAATGAATAGTCATTACCAGTCGACCCTATTTAGTATAATCGGCAGACCAATATTAGAGCACCAAGTTTTTGATGAAGCAGATATAGTTAGGCATAACCTTAAGTCATGTGTTGATCCCAGAACTCTAGATTATATCTATATTTTTGATACTGAAACTAATATATCAAGTGAAGTAAAAAACGATTGCCTTCATCCGGAGCAAAATTTGAAAAAAGTTGGACTATCAGATGATTTATTTACGCTGGTCCAATACTCAATATATCGATATAACCAAAGGTCGTACAGCGATGAATTTGGTCGTTCACAGCTCTATCACTTCAAAAAACCTTACTTCAAGTTTATTTTTGCTATATTTTTTTACAAAGGGTTTCCGATTTCAGATAGAATGCGACAAAATGCACTTCGTTTAAGCGAATCAGGCTTGGCTTTTAAAAAGTTTAGAGAGTTCTACTACGCCAAAAAGATTAAATTACATTTTCGTCAAAAGGCGTTCGATTTTAGTTTTGTAGTACCATGGTTTATATATGTAGCAGGCTGCATAACAGCTACCATAGTTTTGATTTTTGAATTACTGTTTACGCGGTTTAGTTTATGAATATTAACGTTTATTCTGTGTTATTTTAAGCTAATTAGTCCTTTATTTTTAATTATTAAGTATTATAGGTATGCCCTAGATCGCTTTACCTATGGTTAGTGGAGTAAGCTCTGTCTAACATGATTACATCTAGGTACATAGCCACATTCCATATCTTGGCAAATGTTGGTATAGATGTTTTATCTCACGAAAGCGGGTAACCCATACTTGTGTGTGTAAGTGTACATGCACACTGTCTTTGTGTGCGTAAGCTCGGGAGCGCTCAGTCGCGGCCGGGTCGCCGGCTGAGCCAGTAGTGCTTCTTGGTTCGCGTCAAAATAATTTATCGAGTACCGTCAGCATGCGAGGTTCGAAGAAACGGAGGAAAGTTGTTCGCAGTGCGATAAGGCAACTTAATGTTCATGTTTGTTGCGTGTAATATATGAATGTATTTATTTATTTCAATTACTAGCTATACTTACAGTACGCACCAAAGCGTATAGCTAGCCAACAACTTACAAACTAGAGAATTTTACACAGATATTGATCATTTCTTTACTGCTATATAAAAAAAAAAAACGAATTTCGGTTCCTGAGCAATCAGGGCGTTCAGCAGATTATTTATGTGGCGTAACCAAGGTAACCACAAAAACCATCGAAGGAGCAGTGACGCGCGCACCAGCGCCTGTCAGTCTGCTTTGCTCACAGATGACAGACGCCACGCTCTTACTTTTGCTGTGTTAACTAAATTAATGGTGAGAATAAACTATTGAAAAAGTATCTGGTCCGTTTGATTGTGTTCCACCACCACAACACATGAACATGTTATAATTGTTTTGTTTATTTTAGGCTCGTCAAATGATTGCAAATATTTATAATTTGTTCAAAGAAGAATATTTTCTTTGCGGAACTTCACCGAGAACCTAATTGTGATTTATCATATTTGCGTAATATTAAAAAAACGCACTGCAGCAGCGACGGGGGTAAGTGAAAGAACAGTGCAAAAAACTAATAAAAGAAAGAAGAGATGTCGCAAGTACATCTTCGAATTTTATGTCACCCATTAAAAACCGAAGAAAGAGAGAAAATAAAGGTGGATTTACAGGTGACGTTGTACGGAGCACAATACAAAATTTTCATATCGTACTAAAACAAATTCCAACATTAAATCAAATAAAATAAATAAATTGTTTATTTGGTCTCAAAAGGTTACATTACAAGTGTTAATGAAACAGCCCCAGTAAGTTATTATTAATATTTGTGTTGGGGTTATTTCGTTCCTTCCCTTAATTGTATAACATTGGCAAAGCTAAGGTCAGTTTTGGATGAAAAAGTTGGTTTCGATGGATGTCTCGTAACGCTGCGTAAGTTATTAAATAAATTGGGCAACAAGTGGCAACTTTATTATTTTGTTCAATAGCGATGAGCTTGCTAACGCTACCTGTAGTTACGCACACAAGAGCGAGTGTCTATACACATCACAACTACAAGTATGGCTCACCCGCTTTCGTGAGATAAAACAACTATACAGTAACCGGCGATAAAAAATGCACATCGACCATTTTTATTCTTTAGAATAAATCGAAAAAAGCAAATCATAATTGTCTTAACAGGTCCTAGTAGATACCGGACTATTTGTATTTCTTGCGATAAAGATATCACTCTACGAAGCCGAAATTAGCCGATTGTCTCTTTAAAAAGGTTGATGTGCAAAATTTATCGCCGGGTACCGTAAGCTGTAAGTAATACAATCGTTGATGGTGAAGCGGTTCCCTCAATAAGCATGGTTCTTTTCTTAAAATAACATCTCAAACACTAATCTGCTTGACCATATTTATTGTATGGACTAAAAGAGACTTTGATCTGTATGTTAGTTAAGGTATTTCTTGTCAGGGTAGTCAGCAAGGAAACATTTGGTTCATATATTTCTACTTCACGTGTAAAAGTGTCATTTATAGCCAATTTGCAAAATAAATATAATTTATAAACATATTATAACGTCCAATAAAATCCATTTATTGATCACTAATATAATTAGCATTTGAATACATAATAAACTAGATTCATGAAACCATTTAATTGTGTAACTACTGTTTTCTTTAATTATGAAATCATAATAAAAAATAACAAGCTTTATTACCTAGTCATGTTTACAAGCATTTAAATCATGTGCATAATAATATAAATACGATTACGAGTATATTGTTTGTTTATATGATGATTTCTTTATTATACCTAAGTATGATTAGCGTTACAATAATATTACTGTCAAAAAGTATTGAAATTTAAAAAAAAATGAAGCATTGTGTAACTGAAAGTGGAAAAATACTTTATTTGTTATTTATTTAATAACATTTTAATCTTTGAATGAGATTATAAATATTGATATTCACCTGTTCATTGGTTTGCTTATTTTATATATTTACTTTAATTTTTTAAATTGATAATTGGATTTAGATACTATAATTACATTATTAAAACACTAAAAAGGTTTGTAAAACCCTTAACTAATTAAAGGTAACGCAGAAAAAAACTAAAATACAGTCATCACAAAAGTTAACTAATTTTTTAAATATACAAATATTAAAGTTTCACAAAAAAAAAGTAAATATTCCGTTAATCAAACTCCTAAATCTACAAAGTAATTAACAGATCGCCAGTAGCCAGTTAAATACCTGACATGATCAGCCACTGTTATCTCGTTTAGAAATAATATTGTAGGTCAGTGTCAAAGAACACGTAATTTGGAACGCGTGCCACCGGGTTCCGTATTTTGTTCGCTGAGTTAAAACTTGCAACATAGCGTGGAGTATCATGTTTCATAGGCGTTACTGTGTAAAATGGAAGGTCAACACAACAAATCTGTGGGGTTCTTTTCTCAAAAGATTATCTGAGACATCTGCATGGTTCTCATATCGTGTATGGCAAAGTTGCGAATCTATAGCGGCAGCAAACGGCAAATTCGCAACTTTGCCATTCAGGTGACGACATGATTTTATGATTACATGTACTTACTGTACAGACTTTAGGTTTGTTATGGTGTTTCTTCTCAGGGTAGTCAGCTTGGAAGCACCGGCCTCATTTAGTTTAAATTGACGATAAAAAAGTGTGGACGTGACAATGTGTTTTTTACAAAAATTATTTGCAAAATATATTTTTTACAAAAAAGAAGATTCTCCAACCAGACGGGTATTATATCTGGTAGGCAACTGCCCAATAGATGATTTCGGACTGTCGTATCCATTCAAGGCGCGCAGAGAAGTTTAATACCGTGATGCAGGATTAGTTCTTTTGTGACGCCATAGATGTCGCTATATTATGTTCAAACTCAGGTCATGTTCTAGAACTAAGCATTCGAAGACATGTGCCATTTCAATTTAAATCCACACTGGACCAGTGCAGCGGTGTGGTAGATCGCGGTCAATTTCCTCTCTTAGAGAGAAAGTCTTAGACCCATCAGTGGCAACATTATAAGGATGATGATGATACGTCACTTTGAGTTCACGGTGGCTTTTGGATTTTTAGGGTTTCGTATTCAAAAGGTAAAAACGGGACCCTATTGTTATGACTCCCTTTTTTGTTTTTCTGTCACCAGGTTGTATCTCATGAACCAGGATAGCCAGACAGTTGAAATTTTCACAGATGATGTAATTCTATTGCCGCTACAACAACAAATACTAAAAACAGAATAAAATGTATTTAAGTACCATACGTATATATGGGACTCCCATGATAACAAACGTGATTTTTTTGCTACGGACATTACGGAACCCTCCGTGGTGCGACTCCAAGTGGACTTGCACCTGTTTACATACAGAAATACGCGTCAGGAAAGTGAGAGATCATTCTCTCACTTATCAAAACTGCGAAATCCAACATTTGAAATCTACAGATCCTTAAAATTATTAAGAAGAGTTGCCTAACGTAGTATTATGGTCAATTTTGAGCTAGACAAGGTCGACACAAAGATAATTTTGTAATTCAAACTCGTATTATTTATTTGTAACTAGATAAACGTGTACGTATACAATCAAGAATCAAATGTATCAGTATTTACAATAGTGGGACACGGTGCACTCAATTTAACAAAGCATAGTTCTGTTTTTTTACTAAACTACGGATGGTGTTTTCTTTTCTAGATAAAATCATCAAATTACTTCTCCCACATACAAGATGGAGCGAAATTCCGTGTCAGACTTTTACTGTCTGACACCCTACTTACCTATATCCCTTTTTTGCCCTTTGCTTTCCAATAGTATTATGTTATAATCCGTAAGTATATATAGTATAGTCAGTATAATAGTGTTAATATATTTAGGTTTTGCTAACATCTCTTTGAGGTGCGCGTGCAACACTTCGCGCCATCGATGACTCGGGTTTGGTCCGAACGGTAGTGACGGGCGTCCTGAGGAGATCTATATATTATCATTAAAAGGAAAAACTGAATGACTGACATATCAATGCACGGCCAAAACTGCTGGGACTAGGAATGTGCCATTTGGACGATTTCCCAGCTAAAAAAGTACGCACGTTACTATTAGATTATGGATTATTATTTATGGTTTACTTATTTTTTTATTTCTTTTAATTTTTTAAAATATATTTTTATGACATTTGTTTTCTTTTATTTATTAATTTTTGATATGGTTTCTAGGTAGATTATGTTATATATTGATTTTTGTGATTTTTATTTCATTGATTGTTGTTATTATTCCATTGATTGATAAATTTGTAATATTTAATTTATATGTTTTTGTGTAAAACAATAATTAATGGCTCTCTGCACGTGTTGATTCCAACTGTTAGTGCAGAGACTACTTGTTATAAAAATAAATAAATAAATAGAGAATCCAGTATAAAATGACCTCTATTTTTTTGAAACTTCGTAACACTCTGGGTCATTTCAAGGTTAAAATGATATTACCTATGAGTCCTATAAATTTACGTCAAGCATTTTAGGTAGGTAGGTACCATCATATATTAGGATTAAGATGTAATAAATCACTGTCATCCATGGATAGCTTTGGCGCCAGTAAAAAACTTAATAAATAAAAATGCATTTCCTTATTACCTACCAATAAATATTTATTTATGCGAGACCATGAAACTTGTTAATAATTCTTATATTTAATTTTATTTATGTGTGCATATCTATTTTGTTACTTCACGCTCAAATGGCAGAACGGATTGTAATATTATTTGGCTCATAGGTACACCATGTCCTGGTATAGCATATAAGATACCTTTTGTAACAGGTGTACCTATATTGGTCCCTTGGGACAATTTCTTACTTTCATGCAAAGGCACAGCAGACAGAAGTTACATTATTATTAGTTTGTGTAATCTCATTTTGTTCCATTTGTATTATGACAGGGTCTACCTTAATGAAACTTCTATAGTCCGGACTGCGTATTGCCAAACTGTATGCTGATCCAGACACCCATAGTCTGTACTGAACTACGTCGTGCTCATTGAAATCACAAACAAATTGGAGCAAAGTACATACGAGCTCAGAGCATTCTGAGACTGTATGCACTTTGCCTGCTTGTATGTAAAGCAAACTGTGACATGCGACCATCTGTAACTGACTGACATGTTTCATGACAATGTGTTTCATAATTTCTCGTAATTTATTGTTATACTGTTGCGGTTGTTATAACTATCCGTGAAACTGAACAACTTTCCATAAAAACATACCATTTGTGAATTAATTTAAGATTTATTTAAAAAATATCCCTTTGTTAGTATGACTAAAAATAATTTGAAATGTACAGGTTTGTCTATACAGGTTGTTAAAACTGTAAGTGTTTCCAATTACAGTATTTATTAATTTTTCATAAGAAGTCATACAGGGGATTTTTTTAGGGCAAAAACTACCCCGTAATTGGGTTTTTTTACATAGCCCTAAAAAATAAACCCCCTCCTACTTTCGAGGTCGCAAACTTAGATTTGGCATGTCCGCACGATACCGAACGATCCTAGAAAAAAACATATTTTTAAAGGCTTAGCTTACAATAATGTAAGCTAAAATGCGCTATCAAGTGGTTTACTATATAGGTGTAATCATTAATCAACTACCACATTATCTCACAATCCTTTCTTTGCATTTGGTTGATTTTTATTAATATTTTCTGATAAATTATGTTTTCGTTACGTCTCTGCCACTTTGTATACGTCCTTTTCCTTTAGTTATTCCTCTGCTTTTCTCCTTGCAATAGACTTGAGCTGAACACCATTTTTTTTAGATCTACAAAATTTAACTCTTTGTTTAACGAAGTTTTTGGCTTGTTCCGTGGTTTCAATATCACCTAAAACTTTGTTTAATTTTCTAAAACGTGTCTGCACTCGCATGCATTTTGCTCTAAATTATCAATGCCATATTACATACTACACCAGACGCTGGACGTCTGGACTCGTATGTATTTTGCTCTAGTATTTTAAAGCAAAATGTATTTTGATTCAGACACTCTCTGAATGGGTATACAGTTTGCTCTCCTACTACAAAGGCAAACTGCAATCGAACTCAGAGCAACCCCGGTCTGGGTCAGCATACAGTTTGGCAATACGCGTCCGGACTAAGCGTTTCGCCTTGTCGTCATTTATACCCCGTAAGTTGAACGACTGGAACAATTTGCCTGCTGCGGTCCTCCTATCTGATTATAATTTTAGTGTCTTGAAGGCTCGAGTGATTAAAGTCGAAGAAGAAGAGTGAAAAATTATTGCGCCCTAACAGAAACGATTGCATCACTGCTTACCAACTAGTGGGCTCGCAATTAAGCGCTAGTTAATATTATTCAAAAAATCTAAAAAAAAATCTGTCAACCATTATACGAGTGGTCAAAAAGTCTAAATTATTTGTGGTGAATTCCTTATATTATGACATTTCCACCATCGCTATCACAGATAGGATGAGAAGAAGACACTTCTTGTAGAACGTAAGGTCAAGGATGGATGATATCTCTCACTTCACGCCAGTCAATTGTTCAAAACTAACCACTCCTTCTTTTTTCCTTTGTTCTTTATTGTAGTCAAAAATGTACAAGCAATTTTAATCAGGACAGCCGACGCACACAGCTGAGCTTGACCTACAATTGGGTAACATAATAATCATCATCATCATATCACTGTCGAACATAAGCCTCCCCCGTGACACCACAACGACCGGTAATACGCGGCTCGTATCCATCGGATTCCCGTGATATTCACGAAGTCTTGGGTTCACCCGGTGCGGTGCTCTTAAATGCTACGTCTTCGTTACCACTTCAGAATTTTCGGCTCCCATCATTGACCATCTCCGAGCCATAAGTATGTCCTGCTCACTATCACAAGTTTAGTTTTTCTTCAGGATGTGTCGGTGTTCTTGGTTATTTTACGGATATCTTCATTCCTGATGCAATCACGTAAGGAAACTCCTAGTATTTTAAACATTTTTAATTTGGTTATAAACAATACATTGCTATTAAACAATTAAACGTTTAACGTGTGTGTGTGAATTTGAAGACTCTTCAAGCGTGTAAACTTAGCCTTAACCATCATTATTTTGTGACTGTACGATGCTGCCCAATAAGCTACTTAAAAGATCATAAGTCAGTTCAATAACAATCATATTTCGCGGTCCGTTGGAGAGAGTGAGTCGAGTAGTAAGTGACGTGTTCCTGTTTGAGGCCACTTACTATTGCCATTGTTACCTAAAGTGTGGCCAACACAGCGTGTATAAGACAGAAGTTTAATAGAGAATAGTTTTTTTGACATCATACAGGCAGTTAGGAATCCTAGAATTGAACATAGTAGTACAAGTACATATCTTGGGCACGCCCTCATTTAGGCGGTAAGGCCCCTCTCTGAGGAGTGGTTGGAAAGACGTCACGGCGTCCTCACCTTCCGCATGACCTAGGTCCTCACCAGTCATGGTAAGTTCGGGAGGTATCTGCACCGGATTCATGCGGAAGTAACGCCCGGGTGTCACTATTATGATGACCGCCTGGAGGATACGGTGGAGCATATGTGGAGGTATACCCCACTTGGGCGGAGTACTCCAGGGCCCTGAAATGAAGGCAAAGAAAGAACAGGAGTGGTTTTTTGGTCAGAAAAGGTTTGGTACGCCCTCTCGCTCTGGATCTCACCAAAAAAAAAATGATATCTAGGTACACTGAGACAGCATTTCATTTAAGGCCATGCAAAATTCCGTAGGTATATTCATCAATTCAGCAAAAACATAAATAAAACACACAACAATATGACTGGCTATTAGATAAAAAAGTAGATGTTTGGCACGCGATTGACGGCGTCATTTAGTATGATTACTATATAAATACAAACGTTTAGTTTAGACGTTTGTGTGTGATGGCGTGCGTCAAGCTCAGCTGCGGATACGGAAGGCGATAATGTGATGACTAATTGTTCGATTAGAAGTTGGGTTGTTGCGCCAAATGTTGTTTATCCTTTTTTGTAGTAAAGAAATGAGAATAATATAATATGAGAGAGATCGAAGCTAGGAAGGAAAAGTTAGAAATTAGGAAATCGTCGGCATGTGAAAAGGGAAGATGAAAAATAAATTAATATGAGAGAAGTAGGCTAAGTAAAAACAGATGGATTGTGAGACGAGACAGCAGCTCATCTGCTTCTAAGCTGCCCAGTGGTCGCTGGATACAGGCCAAAGTACTTCGGAAACTCAGGTACCCCTCAATAAAAAAAAACCCTCCGCGAAATGGTTAGTAACACTAAAATGCAGCTGGCCTTCTTTGAGAAGTTCGGGTGGATCGAATGAAATAGTTGTCCCACCTCTACGCAAAATACACGCTTTAGTCGTAGAGTTGCGAAAACGAGCCTAAAATACTAATACAAAATAAAATTCAATCTTCAGGTACTGGTGAGCACATACCACTGGTACTGGTACTGGTAAGCTTGCTTGTGATATCACACACTACACTATCGTCTGTTTTTTAAACCCTGAGATTAAAATGACATTTCAACACAAAAGAACTGGCGATATTCCTATAGTAAATTTGACATTATTTGTGTCAATTTAGTCTCAGGGTATAAAAACAGACGATACTATCACTCACATACACTATAATGACTATTTCAATGTCTAGGATCTCTCGAGGGCTTCTAACAGTAGCACTACTGCTGTTTGTTGCCTCATGCCCATATTATGAATGCAAAAGTCTGTTTCTACTTACTCAATCGTGTCTCGACGAAATGAAACATCATGGCAATTTGCATACTGGACGAGTGGACGTGTAGTTCATTATTATGAGAAAAGATGAGGAAAATAAGCCGATTTACAAATATAACTGTTTTTAAAATTTGCGAATTAATTTGGACTATAATTTTTGCGTCTATTTGATTCAATTTTCGTCTTCAATAGTCAAAAGTTGCAAAACCAGTGCGTGTTGCCAGTGATGAAACGTGATCTCTTACAATGGGCCTCATCAGAAGGTATAAAGTCACCCAAAGATCAATTGAGAGGGCTATACTCGGAGTTTCCTTCATGTCAAATCAGACATGATAAAATCTGCAGAAGAACCAACGTCAAGGTCAAAGATTAATGAGGCAAGTAGACCTTAGGCCCAAAAGGTGTGCACATGACCTAGTGAGAGGCGTAGGAATAAGATGGTTACCAGACGCACAGGACCGTTTGTTGCGGCGATATTTAACACTTTCGACAGAAATGATGATCATGAATCTTAGTGGAATGATAGCATTGAGGATGATGTCAATCTATACTGATATAATAAAGAGGTAAAGTTGTTTTTTTTTTGTTTGTATGAGGTAATCTGTGGAAGTACTGGTCCGATTGCAAACATTTTTTCACCAATAGAAAGCTGCTGTATTCCTGAGTGACATAGGCTATATTTTAGCGAAGCTGCGGGCTAAAGCTAGTCCACTAATATTACGATAACCATTACGACCTTAAACACATTTACCGCTAATTCAATACTTTGAACAGATTTGCGGTATTTATCATATCCACTGTTACTCGTAGGCCGAATTAATTTAAAACGTTCATTTCACAATTGATGACGCAGATAACTGTATTTTACAATAGATGTTTTTTTTTTAATATTAATGAGAGGTAACCTCCGTCTTTGACTCATACGAGTATCATAGGTGTCAATCAACTCTTATCTACTATATAAAAATAAGTCGGGTTTTCCTTCCTGATGCTATAACTCCAGAACGCACGAACCGATTTCCACGGTTTTGCATTCGTTGGAAATGTCTCGGGCTCCGTGAAGTTTATAGTAAAATATAATTAAAAAAAAAGTTAGGTAAAGTACGTACCCTACCTACCCTAGGTAGGGTACGTAGGGTAGTGTAGGGTAGTGTAGGGTAGTGTAGGGTAGTGTAGGGTAATGTAGGGTAGTGTAGGGTAGTGTAGGGTAGTGTAGGGTAGTGTAGGGTAGGTAGGGTAGGGTAGGGTAGCGTAGGGTAGTCATTTGACGGGAGCGAAGCCGCGGGTAAAAGCTAGTCTACTTATATAGTTATTGGACATTGTACACTTTAGTAAAATTATGTTACAACTTTAACATCCGTCTTGCAATGATTCAGAAAGAAATATTCTCACAAATAAACACTGTTCTAAATAAACAACAGTGATTTATTTATCGACAGCGACTGGTATAGTGTAGGGTTCCGTACCTCTACAGGAGAAAATGGAACCCTTATCGGGATCGCGTAAAGGTCTCGAGTTGAAATAAACCATATAATCAGTTCGGTCTCTTGAAGCTGTGCAAAAATCAAAATTCATATGTTATGTCCCCGTTAACCTAGAATACTGAACAAGGTCTCGTGGCACAAATATAGGAAAAAGTCTGAAAACTGAAAAATTTTAGTTACGTCACAAGAAATAAAATGCGATTCGGAAAAATCTTTAAGACTCGATATGGGAATTGAAATGTTTTCATAGGTAAGTTGGTGCGGAACCATTATATTATCATCGTCATTTCCACCAAAAGACGTCCACTGTTGGACATACTGTCACTTGTACAGTATAAGTACTGAATTAGAAGTTATATTGCACTGGTCCAAATAAATTAGGATAAGGTCGAAATAATGATTATGATGATGATGGTGAAACGCCCATTAAAATTCATTATGTCTTTACCATGTTATTTGAATTTAATTATACATATATTTTTTTGTGATAGATTATTAGAAAGTTCTTTTATATTATTTTTTAGTTATTTTGGTTTTTAATTAATTCACTCAAAAATGATTGGATCGATTTTAAAAATTCTTTTACCAGTAACAATTTACTGGTGAAAGAATTTTAAAATTTTATCCAATCAGCAATCTTCTGAATCACTGACTGACATAGACTATAATTTATTTTCTTCTCTCTAGACAGTTTATAAATTAAAAGAAAGTTATAAATTGACATTAATTATATATTTTTAATTATAGAGTTCCGAGAGTCATCGACATTAAAAATAACTGTTTTTGATAAGAAAAGAAAGCATTGTTTTCAATTGATTTACTTATTCGGCTATCTCGGTAATTAATGCAGTTCAGTGACATTTTTATTCGATCAATAAACCCTTGAAAGAAAGCGGTAGACTGTAGAAATATAATTAGACTTTATGAAAGATTAATTTAGTAGGAACATTTAATTATTTTATTTCAATACTAGCGACCCACCCCGGCTTCGCACGGGTGCAAAATATAATTAGTGTTTCTCTACTTGATGCATGTATTATACATATAAACCTTCCTCTTGAATCACTCTATCTATTAAAAAACCGCATCAAGATCCCTTGCGCAGTTTTAAAAATATATATCTCTCTAGGAGAGGGAATGGGCCATAATCCACCACACGGGCCCAGTGCGGGTTGGTGGGTGTCACGTCTTCGAATTTTTGGTGCTAGGACATTTTTGCTTTTTCACGACGTTTTCCTTCACCGTTTTGAGACCAGTGGTGATGAAATAAATTACACAAAGCAATGTGCCTGGCTGGGTTTGAACCCGCGTCCTACAACTTGTTAGGCAGTTACCACTGAGCCAACACTGCTCTATCGATTATATCGATCTTATTTTTATCGATATAATAACTAAGCACTACGAGTGTACTGGTGTACAAAAGAATATTGTTTTGTTTTCATATCATACTCCATTGGTATTTGATTGGTAAAAGCAGGTTATACTGTCTTCCGTCTTTGTATCTAGACTGTAATATCTATTTTTCAAGCTTACAGCTTTTTGACTTTCACTATACATTCTCGATAAGGTTTAAACTGTAGTAGGAATACTGTAAAACCGTTTCACTTTTATAGTATAAGAATGTAGTTCTATGAAAATGTACTATGATATGAATATTAAATGAATTGCGATTACTATCGATCCGTTTACGGCGAAGTAGAACACTCAATGACAGCGTACAATTTCATTAAACCTATTGCCATTTTGACGTAACCTATTTCCTATTTTTTTAATTGCTTTTTTGTTTGTTTAGTTACATTAATTCACTTGTTTTTGTAATCTCTAATTTTCTGTTTTTTTTTTGTATTTTGTATTATTTTTATTATTATTATATTAATGAACTTACGATGTTATAATATTTGCACTAATCATTTATCTTGCTTGTTTTTCTTTTTTATTATTATTAGATATATATATTTTTAATATTTGTTGTTTATGCATTGTGTGTGTGTATGTCTCAAATTAATATTTTTCTTTCTTTCTTTGCAATTTTATGAGATATCTCAACTGATGGTAAACGATAATAATTATGGTCGACGAGGGAACACACTTATTGCCTAGCAGAAACCTACTCTAAAAAACAACAATTTTAATGAAGTTGGTGGTAAACGTACAATGATATAAATATCAAATGAATTGCGATTGCTATCGATCCGATAAGGCAAACTAGAACAACTAACGTTCAGCGTTCAATTTCATTGATTCTACTGCCATTTCATCAAATATACTTCCATTTTGTTACCTACTTGAGTTTTATAGTTTTTTTTTACTTTATTGTAATGGAAATACACTCATTGTTTTAACCGTTTTTTTACTTTATTATTTGCGATAAGGCCGCCCATTGTTTGTACCTTTGTTTTGAAGTTTTAGTTCCTTTTGTATGTATTAGTGGTGTACTTATAATAAAGAATAAAATAAATAAATAAAAATACACTCATTGTTTTAACCGGATTTTTTGTTTTGTTTCTAGTATTTTTATGCTTTAAACTAATTTTTTTGTAATTTCCTTTAGTTTTTTTTTTACTTTATTAGGTTAACTATAATAAAATGTACTCATTGTTTTAACAGGACCTTTTATTTTTATCTTTGTATTTTTTCTGCTTTTAACTTAACATTTTATAATTTTTATTTTAAAAATTTATTTCGCAATTTTACTAGATAATTATCTTAACTCGTTGTGGTTGACGAGGGAGGCGGTACTTATATAATTTTTTTTTTTTCAATTAAAAATATCTATTAATTTCTTTTATGTCAAACTGTTGACTATTTCACGACAATATCTAAAAGTAACGTACAAAATAAGAACAACAATTGAATAAGGAAGTCAAACTAAACTAAAAAATCCTGTCTACCATCAAGGTGCAGCTATAAAATAACTACCGTCTCCAAATACCGGCGAACCGGCTTACATTTGTGCATCAAAACAACTTCAAGCTGCTAACTATACCGTGCTACCTTGCAGCTCGTCCTAACTTTTAGTACCCACTCGATACTGGTCGCTAGACGACGCACGCGGCGAAATAACCACGCGAGTTTAAAAACAAAACAAAACATAGATCCTGGACTCTTTTGTCAATTACACAAACCAGTGTTTTTTTTATTTAGTTTTTTATTTGTGTCGTTACGTTGGTATTAGTGTGTTCTTTTGACTGTTCCAAATTCAAAGTTTCAATTATCAAGTGATTGAAAGATTAAAGGTACGTTTCTCTGTTGGATTATGGTTTCGAGTACGAAACTGGAACAGTTATTTGAAATTTAAATGATTGAATGGTTTTAATTTTAGTTAATTGTATTTTATCGATTATTAAGTGTATCTTTTAATTTGTGGGTAGATAAGCGAAAGGCCTTGTAGTATGTTGATACATAATTCGATAAAATTATCCTGTGAAAGTATAAGTTTAATATTTTATTTTATGTATTTGATTTGCGGTTTATAATTACTTAAATGGCTATGCAATTTTGTTTGGTATCTTCGATACCGGTTCCAAGAATATGATTTCAGTGGTTGACCATCAAAAATTTAGAACGCCTTGAAATCGACGCGCATACATTACTATACTTAGTTTACGTAGTTGTTTATATCTAACTGACCTCTTGGTTAAATAGATATTATATTTCGACAGTAAATTATATGTAATTTACAAGTTATTATTATAGTATTTAGTTTAAAATTACTTTTGAGTGGCATGATGACCTAGTGGTTAAGGCACCCGCTTCTCATGCTTAAGGTTGCGGGTTCGAAACCGAGGAACCAGTGTGTAATTTTAAATTAGAGGTATGATACTTTTCTAATTTTATCTAGGACATTACTGACACCTCGAGCTTCAGAAATTCTTTAGTTTGGTTTAGATAGTCAAGCAGTTTATTAAAGTAATATGGTGTTGCCCAGTAAACGAATCCTAAGCTAGTTGGGAAAAGGCAAAAGAAGATGATGATGATTATTTAATTTAAAAATAATTGTGATTATGTACATACATAGACAGATGTTTTCTTGATAGAATAAAAGTATTGTTATCAATCTGTTTCGTATATATTTTTAATTTACTAGTGATCGCCCTGTTTCGTGTGTATTTTAATTATAAAGATAAATTATAATTAAACCTTACTCATTTATTGATCTATCTAGTAGAGAAAAACCGCATCAAAATCTGTTGCGTGGTTTTTGTGGAGATAACGGATGGATAAACAACTAGTAAAACTGTTAAACTTATATTCTGCATTCATATTCCACTCACTGATAAAGTAACTTTATACTTTTGAATTTTTAAAATCGGTCCTGTATTTTTGAGTTTATTTATTACAAATACAAAAATAGATTTCTTTTCTTTTTATAATATACTAGCTTTTGCCTGCGGCTTCACAAGCAAAAAGTAGAAAATAAATAACCTATGTTACTTAGTAAAGATGTTGCATTCTAATGGATAATTTTTTTATGAAATAGGTCGAATAGGTTTTGAGTTAAATCGTTACATACAAACAAAAAAACAAAAAATTAATTAGTTTTGAAAAATACATAATATGTCGAGTTTTCTTACCGACCGGTCTCATAGGACCGCACTGTTATTGTCTTACTATTGTGTCTCGTTTCGCGGGTATTGATAGGTTAATATTTAACGTTACATGCATACACATGTAAAGTTACACGCATAGAATTAATTTAAATAAATTAAATGAAACAGAAAACTTCAGCGACTATGCTTCAACCAAACAAAATGTTTTTTTAATGTTCTACTATTTATTTATCTAGACAGGAACCCAGCATATTTTATTGGAAAACTAGTTTTTTTATTTTAAATTTAAAGCAAGGTCTTTTCCTAAAAAACGAAAACAGGTAAATTATTGTAACCGATATCTGGCTCGTGTATTCTAATTAGCTAGTGTAGGTATATGTAATGAAAACGAAAATAGATTTACTACTGTCACGATCGCACGTAAATAAATCGTATTTAGTTTAGTGGAGTGACACACATGAATTACTAGTTTTTGCAAGCGACTTCGTCCGCGTAAAAGTAGAAAAAAATATGCACATAGGATATAGGCATAAAGGAGAATGCCCGTTTTGTAAGGGAAGTTGGGTCCCAGTTTAAAAATGCTTGTGCCCTGAAGATTTTTATTTTACCTAATAGTAAAAACATAGCATTTTCATAATCGGAAACGTTTTTTCATTTTGTCACCCTGGTTCAGGTGATAGCATTATTTTTCTGTTTTAAAAATCTAGGTTATAATTACAAATTGACAGACTAAACATCATCATGAGCATGGAATTATGTCTCTATTACTTGAATTCCATTAGTTTATGAAATATTATATAAAAAATAATTTGCACACAAAAAAATAAATAATATTTTTAGGTTATTATTCCAAACAGGTACACGACAGCACAAAAGGGACCTGCCCCGTGGCAATCTCCTTTAGTTCATGAATCCCCGACCGGTCCTATGAGACCGCGCTGTTATTGTTTTACTATTGTGTCTCGTTTTGTATGGGTATGTGATAGGTTAATGTTAAAAAAAAAAGAAAGAAATAAAAAAAAAGCATGGGGATGTGCGTTAATTATGTTACCTACATGTTGTATATAAAAATCAATTGCTGTTTGTTAGTCTTGCTAAAACTCGAGAACGGCTGAACGGATTTATGTTATCTTGGTCTTCAAATCTTTGTAGAGATCTGAGAGAGGGAAGGTTTATAGTATAGATTAGCTTCTAGTAGCGGCTTCGTCCACATGGAAAGCCGTTTGAGCGTACAGGACTAACAAAAACACTTGATACAAACTTTCGCTTTTATAATATTAATATGATGTGTTTATGGTGTGATCATTGCAAGATGTCTTATAATTAAATATATTCTTAATAAGTTAAAAATAACCATTTCTGTCAATTTCCTTATAAAGATAATGTACAAGATAGAAAATCATTACGAAAATATGAATCCAGTGCCTTGTGTAGGTAAATAAGAATAAGTTTAGAAAATCGAAAAGAAAAGATATTGTATTTTATACCCTTTAGTTAGGTTATGTATGGAACCGATGATCGTTTTTTGTTTCAAAGATTTCTTTATAATAATACAATGAAAGATTGTTAAAGTCATTCACCTAACCACATTGAATACACTTCAAACTACGGTTAGATTTTTTTTAAAGTTGACAAATATATTTATTAGTAGGTACTTGTGAAATCATGAAGGTCAATGAACTTAGGAAGTGACGAATTATTTTTCGTATTGATATATTTTTTTTTTACAAAATATCAAGGACTTAAAAAAAAATGAATGTTAAAATAAAACAAGGCTCCATTTTTTATTACAATCGCCTTTTATTGTTCTGATTATGTTAATTTTGATCTTGAAAATAATAATTAAAAGTATTACCGTGTTCCTCTTACCAAAAATACTTGTTCTTTTTTATTTTATTTGTTCGTAAATTTTTGCTCGACATTTTATTTTGTGTTCTCACAAAATCATTATTATACTTGAAGGTAAAATAACAAGAATACAATTATTGAGTTTTCAAATTTCTCACTTGCATCTAAATTAAAATTCTTGGTACTAGCAATAATTTTAACAATCGTTATTTAAGTCATAAATAAAAATTGTCACTTCGTCGCCAAAATGTTTTATGACAAAGAGATGTATCGTGGCATAGGTCCCAGGTGCAAAGCCATGGGCAATGTAGAAGAAGCATTCATTTAGATTGATTTTAATTTATTTAATTAGATTAAATCTGATTATTTGATTTAATTTAATGTGGTGATTTTTTTGTTCATTTTTGTGTTAATTGCATTATTTGTTTCATCCTTTTTTTAAATAGAAATGATTCTGTAGATTATCAGATATTTAAAATTGAGTAATAAATGAACATTGTTATTAATATAAATCTTGTTTTTACTTTAAGCTTGATTCTAATTATGTAGGTACTCATGAACAGAACAATGATTCAATAAAATTAAGTATTTTATATTAACTTGTTGTTAAGATTAAACGAAAGATAACTTGTTATAACGCGTGTTTATTTATTTAAGTCGTTTATAATATCTGGTCATTAATTCTGATATAAAACGATTACACTACAATTTTACTTACTTAATAATTGTTGTTAGGTATCTTCTTTTCGAGGATAAGAATTCATAAAATAATTCCTCCCGGTCCGGGTTAAGCGAGAGGAATTCTCAGATTTTTACTGACTACACTTTGGTTACCTATTGTTTTCAAACGATTCAGTGACTTTTTCAAACGATTTCACAGCCTTTTAATTTATAGATATCTGAGTTTTTATTTAAGTCAGCTACCTAAAGTAATTTAAAAATAATGTTTTAATTTAGGTTATCTGTGTTTTAACTTTCTGCTCTTCGATATACTTATATATTGACTTTATAGACATCAGTAGACATCTCTCAACAAGGTTAGACGAGAATCACGAGACACAGACGCCTAATTAACATATTAGATCAAATTGGAGTACCAGGTTGATTAACGATTAATTAGGTTGTTACCTCATTGGCATTTTGGTTAGCATCATCACTAAGGCGCTGGCCACACAGAAAGGACGTAAGACGCAGACGGGGCGCGGGCATTTGTCTCTACCGCGTCTCTTTCATACAAAATGTATAGAAGTGTCGCGACTCAAAACATACAGAACAGACAGGGCGCGGGCGCAACGCTGGTACTTTTGCGCCTGCCCGCACCCCGTCTACGTCTTACGTCTTTTCTGTGTGGCCAGCGCTTTAGACCTCCCCAAAGTGTCTTAAGAACGACCGGTCTTTTGCATCTCGGATCCATCAGAGTCCCACGACCCTCACCAGGTCTTTGGTCCACCTTGTGGCTCTCCCACTATGTGGACCGAAGAACTGGCTATTTAACCTAATCACCAGTTTTGTAGTCTGTGTCGCTGTGTTTTCCGGTACGCAGTCGCCACTCTAAAACCTTACGGCCCCATCGACCATTTGTTTTGCAAGCAATGCTGGCGATTCTTCGGGCTATGTGAATAGCCTTGGTTGTCTTGCTTAACTAGGTAAATTGGCGTCTATAAGGCTTGCAAACATTCCAACGGAAGTAGATGAAATGTATCTAAATAACACTGAGAGAAAAACTTACGTAAATTAGTACCATAACCTTATTAAGATTTTTGGTTCCGATTTGGTTTAAAGTAAAATAGTCGTAAATTGTCTAATTGTAGTATTAATTACTCAGATACCCGCGAAACGAGACACAATAGTAAAACAATAACAGCGCGGTCTCATAGGACCGGTTGGGGATTCAAACGTTAATTCATGAATCCCTGACCGGTCTCATTAGACCGCGCTGTTATTGTTTAACTATGCATATGGTGTCTCGTTTCGCGGGTACGAGTATTGATAGGATGTGGAAAATTAGAAGTGCATGTCTACACGATACAGTTTGGAATTTTTTGACAATCACTAATCATGATGAACAGTAGTACCCTGTGGTATCAGCCCCTACTAAAGGGTTGTTCGTCGTCGTTGACGTCGTGTGAATTTGAAACACGCAAACTGTAGGGGCCCGGCAGGGCCGAAGCCTCTGGGGAACACGGAATCCGAAAGGTTTTCACCGTGTCCCCCAGCTCGATGGCAACGAAGGAACGGGGTAGGGGTTTAGTCAGTAAGAGTCACGCCCTCCCGCTCTGCCCAAGAGTGGGAGAAGTCATTCTGATGATTCCCCTACCGGAAAAAAAAGGTCGGCACTGTATTTTATATGATTTATTTGGTCATCAATATTTTTTTAAACGATGAATGAAAACATTGTGAGTAAACCGGCATGTCCTAGAATTCAGAATTCGATGATTTATGTGTCATCCACCAACCCGCACTTGGCCCTCGTGGTATAACGTTACGGCCCATTCCCTCGAGAGGAGGTCTGAGTCCCAGTAGTGGCAACATCAAAAGGCTGATTATTCTTATGATTATAAGCGCCTAAACGCTACCTACTTAATTTGTATGCGTAGGTAATAATTAATCAAAGTTTATTGATTTTGTTAAATTATTCTTTTAACTTTACATGTTTAAGCTAGGAACATTCTACTGCAAAACAAAAAAAATGGTTTGCGTCACTAAACGATCTGTTAATTTATTGAATTCTTGTAGCATTGAGGAAATGTTAAAGAATATGTATATGAATAAAATGTGTGTATATTTTTTCTAGTTTAAATACTGATAAGCAGGATTTTAATAATATTCTAATACTACATTATTTTTAGGGTTCCGTACCTCAAAAGGAAAAAACGGAACCCTTATAGGATCACTTTGTTGTCCGTCTGTCTGTCCGTCCGTCTGTCAAGACCCTTTTTCTCAGGAACGCGTAGAGGTATGAAGCTGAAATTTATATCAATTACTCAGGTCTACTGTCCCTTGAAGCTGTGAAAAAATCAAACTTCTAAGCCAACGCAATCAAAAGATACAGCCGTTTATGCCGCAAATTTTCGACACTTGCAAGGGAATCAAAACCTACAGGGTGCTTCCCGTGAACTTAGAATCTTGAAATTTGGTACGAAGCAACGACTTATAGCATAGATAAAGGAAAAATTACGAAAACCATAAATTTTTAGTTACATCACATAATATATTTTTTTTTAATAATTTTAAACTTACTACCCATTTCCTCATAAACGCGTAGAGGTATTAAATTGAAATTCATACCAAATACTCAGGTCTATAATACCTTTAAGCTGTAACAAAATCAAACTTCTATGTCAACGCAATCAAAAGAAACAGCAATTTAAGCTGCATATTTTGAAACTCGCAAGTACTCGCAAGGGAATCAAAACTAAACAAAACTAAAGGGTACTTCCAGTCGACCTAGAATCTTGAAATTTGGCATGAAGCAACGTTTTATAGCAATCATATAGGGAAAAGTCTGAAAACTGAAAATTTGTTGTTACGTCACAAGAATTATTTTTTTGAAAAATCTTCAACGCTCGATTCGAGAATTGAACTTTATTCATAGGTAAGTTAGGGGTATTGAGTTGAAATTAACACCATATAATTGGGTCCGTGGTCCCTTGAAGCTGTGCAAAAATCAATTTTCAATTCAATTGGTAAAGTGACGGGAAAAAAAGCTTCGTCCGTTTATACTGCAAAAAACGTACATTTCGAGACTGTCGAATTGTTCGATTGAACTGTTTTTATAGGTAAGTTACTACGGAACCCTCAGTGCGCGAGTCCGACTCGCACTTGCCCGGTTTTTTTATATACCTAAAACACGATTTATACATAAGTAAACAAAAATAAACTTGGTAGTATAACGATAATATATAAGTATGAATATATAAGTATGTTTATCAGTTATCTAGTGCCCATAACACAAGCTCTGCTTAGCTTGGGACTAGATGACGTTGTGTGAAAAGTTGTGGGATAAAAAAAAAAAAAAAAAAAAAAAATATGGGTTAAAAATTGAAAAATACCTACCATAGTGTTGTTTTTTTAACCCAAAGGTTGACTGGTACAATATTCCTTAATGCATTAAGTTCACCTTTGTACCACCACTGTAGGTACATGAAGTTTAAATAAATAAATAATAATTAATCATCATCTACCTAGCCTTTTCCCAACTATATTGGGGTCGGCTTCCATTCAAGCCGGATTTAGCTGAAAACCAGTATTTTACGAGGAGCGGCTACCTACCAGACCTCCACAACCCATTATCTGGGGTAACACGGTACTTCATGGCAAGACTGGAGTCAGAATTACTGGCTTCTGACTATCCGTAACGACTGCCAAAGATCTACAAATGACAGCCAGGACCTACGGCTTAAAACATGCTTTCCGAGGCACGGAGGAACCTCGTTATGTTAAGATGGTCACATCCACAGACCAACCTAGGCAAGCGTTTGTTAACCTTGAAGAGCGACCTTTGCGGCTTGTGAAAATTATTATTATTATTTTTATGAAGTTTAAATAAATAAATAACAATAAAAAAATAAATAGGAAATATTATTAACTTTATTCGCAATGCTGTCGCTGTGCCACGGGCCTTAGTGAAATAATTGAATTGATCATTGACGCACATCAATCCACTACTGCGGCGATGCGCATGCGATGACATGCACTTTTCTGTTAACTACTCACTATTATTAGTTTCTAATTATATTTTGTTTAACGCTGCCCGCCCACGACAGACTTTTTGTAGGTCCGATTATCGTCCTGATAATCGTCACATATCCTATAGTATATTCTGACCGACTTTTTGTAGTACATACTCGTACGTGTGCGTTGCTCCATTGCTATCAGTGTGTTTTATTTTTCACCTACAAAAAATCGTTCACCGATTGTCGGACGTGGGGGGGCAGCGTTATTCTGTTAAGTACCCACTATTATTAGTTTCTAATTATACTTTATTTTAAAATCTTATTTACCCTTGAAACTTCTACGGTCCGGATTATGCGATTCGCCTTGTCGTTTATACCGGCTATTACGAGGGGCTGGAACAATTTGCCTGCTGAGGCCTGTCTGTCCGAATATAATTTGGGTGTTTTCAAGGCTAGAGTGAATAGGCTCTTAATGAACTAGTGCGCCTCTCCATCAACGATTTCGTCAGTGCTTACCATCAGGTGGGATCGTAGTCAAGCACATTATGTTATTTAAAATCAATAAAAAAATAACATACATACTCGTAATTTGTCATATTTAGTAATAATCTGCTACGACAATCGGCTTAATATATTTGTATTGTAACTTAAAGTATAAATATTATATTTTGTCAGGAAGTGATTATGAAAATAATAAATGTCTAAAATCTAAAACCATTTTTCTGAGAAGGTCTTGCATTAGGATTCTACTAATCAGTATTTTAACGTATTATAATTATGGATAGATTATTTATAAGCTTGACGATGTTTAAAACATAAATGATGTTTCACTACAAAATATACAACAAAGTCGCTTCCCGTTGTCTGCCTGTCTATCCCGATATACTTAGAACTATAAAACTGCGAAACGGATTTTGATGCTGTTTGTATTAATAGATAGAGTAATTCAAGAGGAAGGTTTATAATTATGTATAATACATGTTTAATACAGTAGAGTCATCATCATCTGTCTAGCCTTTTCCCAACTATATTGGGGTCAGCTTCCAGTCAAGCAGGATTTAGCTGAATACCAGTATTTTCCGAGGAGGGGCTGCCTACCAGACCTGCACAACCCATTAACTGGGGTAACACGGTATTTCATGGCAAGACTGGAGTCAGATTTAATACAGTAGAGTAACACTAATAAATTTGCACTCGTGCGAAGCCGGGGCGGATCGCTAGTAAAACATAAATGTTTAGCTTGGTCGGACGCCATTGCTGTGTTGCGATGCAACCGTGCGAGCGTCGTCGGATATTGCATAACAGTTGGTTGGCCGGTACCTGTTATCATGATAAACCGACACGCACTTCACCGATAGACTGTATGTACCAGGAATTCTATGTTATATACTTATTCGACCCTGAAACGAGAAGTACCTGAAAGTAACTGAAGGATTACAGGACGTGTGTTTTAATCAATAAAAGTCTAATTCTCTTTGTCGCTCCAATCAGTGTGAGAGAAGTATTTTGGTAACTTTACCAAAAAAGAAAATAGTCTAGTGCGAGTTGGACTCGCATACGACGGGTTTGTACTACTATTAAATCGACCTCTAAACTATCTTGTATTGGAACCCCTTTTAACCTATCAAATACCCGCAAAACGAGACGCAATAGTAAGGCAATAACAGCGCGGTCTCATAGGACCGGTCGGGGATTCAAACATTAATGTCTAACTTTGTTTAATTTTATTATTTGTTGTTGTAACAAATAGATGACATAATTAGTCAAAATTTTGACTCACTACTTCTAAAGGTTTATGAAATACAGCCCACAGACAGACATACTGACGGACGGATAGACTCCGGAGGCTTAGTAATAGGCTGGCACTCTCCGGAAACGGAACTCTAAAACCATACTTACTAAAACAGATATAAGAGCCCTAAAATTTTGTAGGTAATATGTTTTTTTTATATTATTCACAAAAGTAATGTACAATATTAAGCATACAAAAAAGAAATCACAACACAGTTGACACCTACTAGCTGTGAATCTAACATGAATGAACTACATACGAGTAGGTGCGTTTAATTAAAAAAATCAAATCAATCAATCGAAGAAAAAAATATAGGAAACTAATTAGTTTTTATTGAGGTTACAGAAACAGCAAAGAAATCTACTTCGTCACAAATAGAGTTGGCAAAAGAAGGCATATGAATATAATACGTTATGTAGCTCCACTCTTATAGATGGATAGTATTCTAACGCCCGTTTTCAATAACCTACCGCAGTTCATAGATAGATAGCTATCCCCGATAAACAGTAAGATTCTATCTATTCATTCACAACTTTGGTAGGAAATGCTCTCCGTCGGTAGGTTATAAGAAAGCAAGTAAGGGCAAAAGGATAGATTTGTTTATCTTTAGTAGCTGCAACTGTAGAAAGATAGCTTGTTGAAAACGGGCGTAAATAGTGAAGTAGAATAGTTCGATAAACCTGAATGAATAAAACAGGAGATTGTGCAACGCCAATTAATTTGATAAATTAATATTCTCATTATGAAAGGAGTAATCGAGTGTGAACTTACCAAAGTACGGAGTAACCAACAGGATGGGGTATCCTGTTGGTTACGTCGCTAAGTATAGACCTACCTGATTGTTGCTATGTACTCGTACTTACCGCACTAGAAATGTTGGAGTCACTGAAAGTATAAGCAGCTCTAGCAGGGTATTTTGCGATTAGTTAATGTACTTATCTTTACTGTACATGCTGTATTTTAATGCACGTGTTTTTGGTGAGATTAAATAAAATAGTGCTCTTAATAAGTTTAAAACATTTGTGTAAACTGTAACCTTAAACTCAGGTTATCTCAGCTACCTTTGTTATGTATAAAATACTATTTTCGATATGTGGATAAGGCGTGTGTCAATACTTTATTACTTTTGAGATCTGTACAACTTGCGTGTTGGCAGTGTTCTTGCGGAGCTGACTGATAAAATTATTTGGCAGACAAAATCAGCAAAGTTTTCGTTAGATCAGATTAAAACTTAACTAATGATATTTTACTCATCATTACATAGTATAAAACAAAGCGCTTCCCGCTGTCTGTCTGTCCTTATGTATGCTTAGATCTTTAAAATTGCGGATTTTGATGCGGTCTTTTTTAATAGATAGAGTGATTCAAGAGGAAGGTTTATATTATGTTTAAAACATGCATAAAACGTACAGAAACACTGATAATTTTGCGCCCGTGCGAAGCTGGGGCGGGTCGCTAGTTTGTGATATTAGTTTAGTTAAATCTACTAGTACCTGAGCAAGTAAACTTTAAATTAAAAGCCATACAATCTTATTTGAATTGAGATATTTAACTTCACACCTAGGTATTACCTTCAAGAATAAATAAATTTGAAAAATAACGCGATCGTCAAAATTATGGTAAGTGCTGAAGTTACAAGTATATGTTTTATTAAGTAAAGTCTGTAATTATCTAGCTCGTTTACAATGTGGATAGTAAATATTAACTGCAAATACAAAGCATTTATTGTTCTCACTACTTGTATATCTAGGCTAACTCAATATTCAATGATTGTCATTGAATTGAGTTTGCGGTACAAAAATTTGCAATTATAGGAAAGGATACTAAATATATGCCTGTATACATTTTATAGCGGTTCATATTCGGAGTAGTTTCATCTATGGAAAGATTCCATATGTTTTTATGATTAGCTTGTACTAGAACCTTGACCTTATCACAATTTGGCATTAACAAAATGTTTTGTACGGGTGCAAAAATAAGCACATTAAAGCTCCAGTGAAAATGTTAAGAAACTGGAGTATCCTGTTTTAGTTCTTCTTATGACGCAAGTAACTATATTATTATTATAAAGACTGATTTTTATGAAAGAAATCTACACACACCGTATCCAGTTAGTTTATTTTTCTTCTTTTTGTGAGCTCTTTGACGTCATTGTCAGTTATTCGCAGATATAAACGTTATGTTAAGTACCTACGCACAGAGTTGGTCCCAATGCGTCACCTTGCGGAATTCCCAAATAGTCTGACCCTTGCATCTACAATATATCATTCCACAATCATTTGCCATACTATTGCATTAATAACGGATAAACTAAAACATAACTGTTCAGGTTATTGCAGTTTGAAATGCCAATAAAGCTTACATGCATCGGTAAATCATGATCGTTGCTATCAAATGACTGACAGCGGTTGCGCAAGCACATCGCTGAAGCAATGTTGACAAACATATGCTATTCTATATCCGAGTTATGTGAAAGTTTATGTTGTTGTTTATAGTCTTGTCTTTACGTAGAATAGATCATACTTTTGTGATTATAATCGTTATAGTATAGCATATGGAAGGAAACAAGGCTTCTTTCTTAAAAAAAATTGTCAAAAATCTCTTTGACGGATGTTGCGGTATAAACTTTTTTAATGGGAAGGGACTCTCGGTTTTGGCATACAATAAAAACTAAAGGTTTTAATAATAATAAGTAGCAGATATCACTTTTAATAAATCCTTGTTATGTTATTTACTAAATATAAGACAGCCTAAAATAGCTTCTACATAATAAAATTGATGGTTTTTGATAGTTGTCATAAATATTCATAACGAGACCTTTCAATGGCAAAACCAGCTATATTTATCCGTTGATTATACATACATACAGATAGAGCATTAATGCACTGATATCTATATACTATATTTTGTACTAATATTTATTATACGGGTACGCAATTTGAAGTTTAGTTGTATCCTTCAAATATAAATGACATTATTTTGCGATATATAACGCGCACACACTATTTTTTTAGTGTGTGTGACTTTGACTATACTTTGACTAAAAGCAACCTTGTTCCTTGTTCTAAGGCTACGGTAAATATTAATAGGATGTGAAATAAATTGTTTATTTATAACATGCATGTAAAAGTTAATCTATAGAATTTCAGAATATTCTTTTACTAAATAATAGTGGGAATTATTATCCAGTGCCGCAGGTCTTTTATCTCAGAAAAAGTAATGGATTGGAAAAACTAGTGACATAATAAATTTAAAATTTTCTATAAGTAGAAGAAGTTACCGACATAGCCCGAAGAATCGCCAAACTTAAGTGGCAGTGGGCAGGGCACATTGCTCGTAGAACAGATGGTCGATGGGGACGGAAGGTTCTAGAGTGGCGGCCATGTACCGGAAGACGCAGCGTCGGAAGGCCTCCCACAAGGTGGACCGACGACCTGGCGAGGGTCGCGGGAATCCGATGGATGCGAGACGCGCAGGACCGGTCGCTGTGGCGACGCTTGGGGGAGGCCTATGTCCAGCAGTGGACGTCTTTCGGCTGAGATGATGATGATGATGATGATGAGAAGAAGTTGACATTTCCTTAAGGAAAACCATATATATGTCTGACTTAACATTTGCCTTACATATTTTATCTTACATTTGGCCTTGTTCTGTTTTTTTATTTATCTACTTAAACTCCGCCACTAAATTTATCTATATAAATAACCCGTAGCGGAGTAAATCGCTGAAACATGTTGACAAAAACAAAAGGCCAGACAGATGAACAGACGGACAGACACAGTCAGATAGACAGAAAGACAGTCGAACTGATGGACAGATAAACTGAAGGACAAACGGACAATAAAGTGATTTTTTAAGGGTTGGAGCTTTGCCGATTGAGGTGCCTAGAACCCAAAAAACGGATGTTTTAAAACCATCATTAGAAACATATAGATATTGCTATTATTTCTAAGGAAATTTCCTATCGCGATCGTAGTGTAGCTTTACCTGACAGATAGGAGGATACAAACTCCGTAAATCCTCTTGACATAATTCCTTGTCCCCATTCAATAATGTGATTCTTTAGATGCCTCAACTTGTGTTAAACACTTTCGTGTTCGCTTGACACGGTGCCAACCTATTGGGCAACAAACAAACCGACTCTCAGACGTATTACAGTATTAGCAAGGCTAATACAAAACTAATATTTTATATTCATAGCGGAAATGTAGCGGTCATATGTGTATCCGATTGATCTGTATCATAGCATTGACATTGTATTTATGTATTTTATTTATAATAATTTAAGCTACATAAAAACATTTAGGCAGTAATATTTCATAGTCTTATCTATGTATTGGTTAATAATGTTGAATGTTTTGTAATTGACTCAATGTTGCAGAAAAGGCCCTTCTAGTACCGAATGTATTGCGACGATACGGTTGGCGTAGTACCTAAGCGTTTGGTTGTGGGTAGTGGGTTAAATTCAGGCGCGTAATAATTGTCTGAATGGCTTACAGCTGTTGGTTCTGACTCCGAATAATTGTATCTATAAGTGAGTTTGTATATTTATGAATGCATCCACGATACAGGAGAAATTTCTAGTGAGTGGATACATTTAAAAACAAAGAAAGATAAAACAGAAATGCTTCCACTTTTTGTCATGCAGTGCAGAAACTAATCGTTTTACGGTCAATCGCTCCGTAAAAAAATATACAATAGGTAATGTAAATGAGTTACCTGCCTCAATTAATTATCTGTAATATTAGTATTTTATCAGTTGTCTAATACTTATAGTTCGGGACCAAATGACTTTGCGTGAAAATTTTAAAATAAATTGTATGTTTTAATCAAAGAAAATACTGGAAAGACTCCCACTTCCAATCCCATGATTATGTCACTAGAACAACTATAAAAACAAGTTAGATACAGCAACCAAATTAAAATGATTACTACACTAATACTATGTTATTACCATCAAATTATATATGACAGTTGAAGATAATAAACTTGCATACACGGAAAACTAGAACGGAATAGTTGCCGCAATGAATCAGCAAACAAATAATAAAGTATATAATATTATATTCCAGAACATACTGAGCCATTTCTCCAATTATCAAGTTTGACACATATTCGTATAGATAACGCTAATATTGCTTGTATATCATGTTGCAACCAGATGGATCATGACGACAAGCGGAGGTCGCCCACATTCCCCGACGGATCCAATAGGTTAATACACTTTGGAACGTAGTCATAGAACTTTTAATATGAAATGCACAAATTACCTTGGTTCTTGCCTCAGGAAATCATCATCATCATTCCAGACATTATAACAGACAACATTCTTGTGTTAGGATAGTTACATTAACTTGAATTTGATATCTAAGAGCTAACAGAGTCTCAATAATTTCATTTTTCTAACCCAAATCCGTAGAATTGCCATTCAAACTCCTTAACATTTGCCTTTATCATCTCCCTAGCCTTTACCAAATTAGCTTACAGTCTAACCAGATGCGGTTGAATACCTATGTTTTACATGGAGTGACTGTCTATCAGACCTTCACAACCCAGTTACTGGGCAATACGATACTCCTTGGACTGCTGGACATACTTTCTGGCATCCGACTACCTGTAACGATTGTCAAAGATCTATGATTAATATTCGGCACCAACGGCTTATGTGTTTTCCGAGGTACGTAATGTCAGTAATGTCCTAGATAAACTTAGAAAAGTAAATATAAATTTAAAAATTTACGTCGGTACTTGCCTGGTTTTAAACCCGCAACCTCTTGTAAGAGGTGGGCTCCATAACATTTACCAAGAGTTGATAAATGTATTAATTCTTTTAAAATTGTTGTCTGGGAATCATCGACAGACCTCACACTTGATAGCTTTTAATCTTAATATTATACGGCAACGGTTGAACGGTTTGTCATAAGTTCAAGAGTGAAGTTTATCAAAGCATGTTTTTCTTTATTTGACGAAGTAACAACATATAAAATTGGAGCGACAGAAGATAATTTATGTAATTCTAGGTACTAATTGATGTCCTTAACCTACATTCTCATTATATTTTTAAGTTTAATTAATGTTATCGTACTCATTATAACATATTAGGTCAGCGCTTTAGCGGTATTCACTTCTTTCTTTAAAATAGGAAGTTGTCGGTAGTTGATACATAGTAGAAATTCTCGAAACTTTTCAAGTTCATATGCTACTTTCAATATTGTGTAAAAATTAAATAAAAATGGTTTTGTTTTTGGAGAATTGATAGAGTGTAAAAATAGGCAGTCTTGTCGTCAAAATCGAATGATTCATTTCTGTTACAATAGCTCGGAATGTGTCTTGATGAAAAATTTAGTTAGGAATAAATCATCATCATCATCATTGTTATTTCGCTACTGTATCTCATCATCTCAGTCGAAAGATTTCCGCCTGCTAGACAGGCCTTCCTAAAGCTTTGCCACAACGACCGATCCTTTGCGTTTCGCATCCTAACGCAAATGAAAAATCAAAAAACTTATGATGCAAGTCATTAACAATAATATAAAAGATCAACCTCCGTTAAATATTTTTCAAATTTAAACAGGAATAATATTCGCGAACAAGATGTTTACAGTTCTTTCCAATTATATCATTTACTAAATAAATTTAACGAGTACCTACATCATAAAGTATTACAAGTACAAACGTTGAGATGCCATTAGGATTAGCAATAGTAACTGTAGAAACTACAGTCGCATCGGAGAATAGGCGTTGCATTCTGCAAGTCATGGATTGCAACATGCAACCACTAGTTGGCAGTTACTAAACATTGAACAAATACTCTAACCTCAGAATAATTAACACTAGCATTAGGCGCAACTGTGCATGAAAGCTGCTGGTTAGTGATTATGTGGAGATTTCCAAAATAAAGAGGACATGATCAATATGCTCATTACTGTTTTGCGATTAGGATGTTAAAAACTTTGTTCATAATTTGATATTACACATCGAAGGACTGTACACTGAAAATTTGCCTGCTGCAGTATTCCTCTCCGATTATAATTTAGTTGTTTTCAAAGTTAGTGTGAATAGGCTCTTAATCTGCTTGTGCGATTCATCATCATCGATTGCATCACTGCTTACCATCAGGTGAGATCGCAGTCAAGTACCGTTCGCGATAAACTTAAAAACTGTTAAATATATTCTTATGTGAATTTTACTAATGGACATCGATTCATGAGAATGGTTAAACTATATAATTAATAATTACAGTAAACACATTATAATAGAGAAGAGCCGATAAAACAAAGATCTCTAACACCCATGCTAAGCTGATCGGATCGCTTTTGTTCCGTTGATCAGATAGTTTGGCTTTTCTTAAGCAGTAAGTTCTAATAATTACATCTAACTTTTTAGGTAAGTTTTATTTATCAGAAAATCGGTGACAAGACCAGACTTAAGTCTTTATTTCCTCTTTTAAGTTTAGGCACCGAATATATTTCTACCTCAATAATTTCAAGGTTAGCAGCGCAAAATATGAACTTTTAAATCCAACTATTTTTAGAATACCTTGCATAATGCAGGTGTCAAATACGTGATTTACTTCGTCAAGATGACACTGCAAAATTTTATTTGCATAAAATTGCCTAGTTTATTTGTTTGCTAATATTCTCTAGGTCGTTATATTAAGGAAGTGGCTTTTAGCGTTCCCAGGTTTATGCAAATCATTTGACGAAGTATCATGGTTATCTATACAAACAGGTATTTCAATTATAAAGTGTACTTTGGTCTTTACAACAGTACCTGAATAAGGAAGGTCAAAATACAAAGCTAAATTAACCTCTTGGCTTTTAGATTATATATCGCTACTATTTAAAATGCAAGCATGCATTAAAGAATGACTTGACTTTGTTGTTAGAAGCTGTTAATTGGTTCATTAATATAAAAAGACTAATAGAGAAATATTTGTTTTCTGCCTGGCTCTACCTACTAATTATTGTCGTCATTACTAATTTTATAATTCAATGCAAAAACGTCCTTTTTAATGGCTGACAATTTTATTCAATGCCAAACATTTAAGATAGATATCTTCAGTTGAGCTCGCTTCATTTTTGGGCATTAGATTAATCTCTTGACCAAAAACGGAACATTTTAATAGGTTAAATCTTATTTAATTTTTTTTTTGAATTCGACGAAACCTCGAAGGTTAAAAAATTTGTTGAAAAAGACGTCAAAAAGATTATCATTTTAAATACAACGTGTAACGTTAAATGCGCAAAACCTGAAATTAGTTTGTTCAGAACAACGAGTAGAAGCAATAAAATCACTTTTTAATATAGGTCACATTTTTCAAAAAAAAAAAATTAAAAATTTTGCTTTGTCTATTTATTAACAAATCAAGCCATCACGTGCATAAACCTGCGTAAATAGGTAAACAAACACAAATGGTTGTCGTTAAATTTAGATTTTCTCATAAACGGGATAATAATCATACTCATTTCGATGTAAATACGAATCTTAAACAAACTAAAACAGCACATAAAACCTTCAATTTTTTTTTATATTTTTTTTTTCTCTCAGAATTAGGTCAATTGGATTACAAATCGTTTGGGGTGTCTGAGGTTTTGCGCATTTAAAGTTACACGTTGTATAAGTCCCACGGGTCACACAAGGCTCCATATTGGGACCACTTCTATTTATATTATTGATTGTGTCTCTAACAACGAAAATGTTAGCAATTTATAATGTGGCATATGTGAAAGTCTGGTATAAACGGTAGGTGTAGGTATATCAACTAAGGCGGTAAAACTAGGCAATAATGTAATTTACACCTCCTACAAAAGAAATAAATCATGTAATATTTATGAACGAAAACCAAATATTGCAGTTTGCTGTGGCGGAGAGAATTTGCAATGAGCTTGTGGTATTACCTATCTGCCTTATTACATTGTTGCAATGGCGTGTATAAGTACTGTTTATTCATTACACCTTTATTGATATTCCCTTAGAGTAAGACTTGTTAATTACGTGTTAATGGCAAATAAATAGGTGTTAATTTTTTTAATAGATATATGATTAATAGATGATCTATGATAAATAAGGATCGGAATAGAGTATATTTATCTGAAGTACGAGGAAGTAAGTAACACAGAGTGGATAATACTTCCTCTAAAATCCCGGAATCATGAGCATAATGGTGAAATCCTGGGATTTAAAATGCTGCAAATTCTTAATATGTATTTTTTGTTATTATGTTTTTAGTTGCAGACTAAAACTATTTAATTAAAGAATTCTGTTTAAATACATTTTTAAAAATCAAAAACTAGCGCTTAACTGTGATCCCACCTGATGGTAAGCATTAATGCAATTGTTGATGGTGAAGCGCAATGGATTATCAAGAACAACAAAACACCTTAATTATAATAATCAAACTGAAGACTGCAACATTTTTTTTCGGTCCTTCGATGACTTTAAAGGATAGGCTCACGTTTGACCACTAACTCACCTGATGGTAAGCGATGATGTGGTTGAAGATGGAGCACGCTTGCTTAATGATAAATAAAGGAAGTGACAATATTATGAAGAGTCTATTGAATCTTAGCGTACAAATAGCATAGGGATGTTATATTACATTTGTGTCTATTATATACCTGTATTATATATAGCCAGCCTTTCAGTAAGTATTCTATAGGATGCACTTTGGAGGGAGCATTCTCCAAAGTCTTCTGTGAAGCACCTAACCTGTGACCTTCATTGTCATAGTTTAAAGTATGTATTTTTAAGTTTATAAGAAGATAAATTATTTCGCATTGTGTGATCGATATCGCCATTATCCTTAATCTTAGTTGTGCATTGTATGATACCCAGTCTAACTAAAAATAAACAGCCTTGGAAATCTTTGTTGGTTTTACATAATTACTTAAATTATTTAAATAATAAAACTACATACTCTCTTAGAAGTTTTTTACTGCTGTAAAATAAACAACATAAATTTATTTTGTATTTTGATTATATAGATTCTATCTGCGATAAATGCAGTGTTGTCTGATGGTTTTCGGCTATTTTTACATTTCCTATTTCCATCCCTTTCTTGTTCATGCCTATTACCATTGTGTGAGTGAAAGGGGCTGAGTATACGTAACCAGGGTACTTACTTTGCCGCCCAATCGAAGAAAGAATGACTTTTCAATGAGAATGATTCGCCTGAATCGAACAAACATAATATTCCGTTAATTGTATAGTTATGCTATACTTTTGTAAGCATAAATTCAATGCGGAAATTATACACTCCGCGCGGTAACAAGTCGTAATACAAGGTAGGAATAGCAAAAAATAAAGAACACGCGAATATACGCCTTAAAGATATTAAATAACACTTTTATGACATTCGTATCCGACTGTAGGTAGGTACGAATTAAATAGTAGAATAGTAAGTACAGGCCTTTGTCTGGGTACATATTACAATACTGACATTTCATAATAACTATGACTGAAATATCGACGTCCGAAACATCGAAGTTCAAAATACCGAAAGTTTGAAATACCGATAGCCGTTATATCGAAACATGAAATACCAATGTCCAAATGCCCGAAAGGATGAAACCCCGAATGGACGAAATCCCGAATGGACGAAATACCGATGGATGCTGCGAGCTACTTGGAAGTAGCGGTTGGTCACTGTTCTAACCTATACTAACCTATTTCACCAAGTTCAATATGATGGATCCTACAATTTGACTTCGGGATTTTAAGCTTCGGGATATGGATCTTCGGGATATGGATCTTCGGGATATGGATCTTCGGGATATGGATCTTCGGGATTTTAAGCTTTCGGGCAAACGAACTTTCGGTATTTCAAACTTTCGACCAAACAATCATTCGGCGTTTAATTTTTCGGGATTTCGTCCATAGGTATTTTAAAATAGGTATTTTGAATTTCGGTATTGTAATACGTACCCCTTTGTCTTCCTAGCAAGTGTGCGACTTTTGTTTTATTGGAGTTTTCTAAATAGAAAATAAACAATCACAAGGCCTATTCCGAGACCTGTTCAAGTTGTATGCAAAATTTCAGTCGTTTAAGTTTGAAAGAGTAACAATATAATATACATGCATACTACATATATAATCTGTTGCCTTTAAAATACTGGCTGCTGCCAGCGGCTTCGCCCGCGTCATAGTGGGAAACTTTTCCAAAGGAAAATTCTTCCGAGATAAAAGTATTCTAATTACTATTGTCCAAGACATGGTCTACCCGTGCCAAATTTTATCCAAATCCCTTTAATTGTTCGAGCGTGAAGAAGTAATAAACACACGCTCATAAAAATGCGCAAAGTAATTTAAAGAAAATTTAATCTATACAAAAGCGTTATCCTTATCGACCCTAATGACGTTTTCAATTAAAAAGGAATTAACTTACTTTTTTAAATAAGAAAACACAATGTAGATAAAACTATAAGGAACTATATTCTGCTCAGAGAGTTTGAATGTTCAGGGAAAAAAAACAAGTTAATATTTTTTCCTTGAACATTCAAATTTAGTAACTGAACTGTAACAGTACTGTCATTGGGGTTGATTCCAATAATGCTTTTCTAAACATTGAAATAAAAAAAAATGCAGATCTTTTAAATAAGGTGTTAAATAATGTGTATATACGAGTGACGGTTGCGAGGAGCTCGTGGCTAAATAATAACAGCCGCACAGGTCGATCTTCAAGGTTAAGCCACGCTTGCCTAGGTTGGTCTGTGGGTGGGTGACCATCTTAACATAACGAGTTTCCTCCGTGCCTCGGAAAGCACGTTAAGCCGTTGGTCCTGGCTGTCATTTGTAGATCTTTGGCAGTCGTTACGGATAGTCAGAAGCCAGTAAATCTGACTCCAGTGTTGCCATGAAGTACCGTTTTACCCCAGTTAATGGGTTGTGGAGGTCTGGTAGGCAGCCGCTCCTCGAAAAATACTGGTATTCAGCTAAATCCGGCTTGACTGGAAGCCGACCGCAATATAGTTGAGAAAAGGCTAGGCAGATGATGATACGAGTGACGGTTGCCAGGACAAACAGCCATATTGACCACAAGTAACATGATATCACCGGCCTTACCATGACGTGTAAAATGACAGGCGTGCGAGCGGCAAAGACGGAAGGAGCTCCCCTGTATGGCTCCATTCCTTTAAAAAAATAAGTTAATATCGTAGCTAAAGCTAGATAGGTCTAGTCGTCTAGCCTACCTAGTTAGGTTCGTTCATGGACAAAATCAAAAGCGTGCAATCTTGCCTACAAAAATTGTGCAAGCTGCACATCTTTAGGAAATATTGCAGTAATCGCATAGTTTGTCTAACAGATTACAAATAGTAGTGGCTTGTTGTGAAAACTGTCTTCTGACAAGCTGTCTTTATGCATTGTCATCTCTCAGGAGTCCCTTGATCATATTGTTGGTAGCTTCCAACCTAACCTAAGGCAATAAAACAAGAATATTACTAGTCTGGTATGTCGGCAAACACCTTTGCAGTATCATATTTACATAGTAAAGGTGAAAGTTCGTTCGGTGTTGACATATTGATCAATTACTGCCAAAGACTGCTGAGACACACTGCCAGTCTCCTTGAGATGTGTCCCAACAGGCTTTGTACAGATGGGGTTCTCAGGTGGTCTTTGGAGATCATGGGGTCACGGGGCTACTTTCCATGTGGTTATCACCGGGGTATACCGACGCGCACTGGACCCATGGTGGATTACGGCCAGCAGTAAGAATATTAAGAAGACTGATTCATCATCATCATCTGCCTAGCATTTTCCCAACTATATTGGGGTCGGCTTCCAGTCAAGCCGGATTTAGCTGAATACCAGTATTTTACGAGGAACGGCTGCCTACCAGACCTCCACAACCCATTAACTGAGGTAACACGGTACTTCATGACAAGACTGGAGTCAGATTTACTGGATTTTTTTATTAAGAAGACTGATTATGCTATGCTTATGCGATGGCAGTGTCTAGACAAAGACGCAATGTTATTTTAGTTTTTTTACTGTGCTGTCAGAAACTAGTAATACCAACTACAATTTTGAATAATAAACTGCATTTTAAAGTCTTAATTTTCAAATATTTTAGGATAAATAAGATTTTTCCTGCTAAATTCTTGAGTCAACATTGACATGACTTGTCTAGATTTACACGTAAAACAATTTGCTTATTATGTCCCAACGAATTTTGTGAGTTTTGACCTCGTCACGCAAAAACAAGAGGAATTAATTATGCAGTCGTTTTCAAGGCTGGTTTGCTGAAAAAGTAGTTTTATTTCACTAGTGCACTTTGATCGCATTGCTATTACGGACATGCAAAGTTAAATGGAATTTGTCGACATTGTTGGTGCAGTGCCTGAGTGATTTTTTGCTGTGCTGTCTGTAACGGGTTCGATTTCCGTGCAGAACAATATTTTTTTGTGGTTCTTAAATTTTGTTTCCGGATCTGGGTGACTTTTGTGTTAGAGTTAATATGTTTGTAAACCCATCTACGATACAGGAGAAATTCTTTTGAAAAAAAAAAGGAAAGAAATAATTTAAATGTTTCGAAACAGGTACTTTAATATACTCAATTCCTGGGTAGAGCAAAGTTTAAGCGGGTCTTTTTTCCAGTAGGAATTTCTCAGTAGCTCGGAATGGCTCCCTTAAAAGGTGGATCGATAGCCGGTGTGGATCACGGGAATCTGATGGATGCGAGACACATGTGAATAAAGTAAAAATGTGCAGTCATATATTTCATCACCACTGCTCTCAAAACGGTAAAGGAAAACATCGTGAGGAAACCGGCATGTCTCAGAACCAAAAATTCGAAGACATGTGACGTTCACTAATCCGCACTGGGCCAACGCGGTGGATTACGGCCCATTCCCTCTCCTAGAGAGGAGGCCTATGTCCCAGCAGTGGGAACATTATAAGGTCGATGATGCTAATGTGCAGTCTTTAAACTTTCTTTTGCAATGAAACGGACGTTAACCGTTGCATCAATTTTTTGTAATCATACCGCAATTCAAACAAATCGACTATAAGAAAGTAGTAAACGGCCTTCAGTGATATTCAGAGTGTATGTATGTGTGTTCTGAACTTTTATTCAACCATTTCATTTTTTTTTCTTTCATATTTAAGTATATTGTTTAATTTGTGCGCTCAAAAATCGGATGGATGAGAGAAGCACAGAACTGTTAATTGTGGCAACACCTGGGGTTTTTTTTAGGAAGGGGAATCGAATCATCAGAATGACTTCTCCCGCTCTTAGGCAGGGCAAGTCAGACTCTTACTACCCATTCTGTCCCCTTCGTTGCCTTCAATCTGGGAGGACACGGGCTTACCTTTCGGAATTTCTGTGTTCCCCAGAGGCTTCGGCCCTACCGAGCCCCTACAGTGGCAACGCTTGGGGGTGGCCATGTCCAATAGAGGACGTCATTTGAGCTAAAATGATGATGGTAAACGAGATTAGAGATTTGATTTTAGATCCTTGTTCTCGATCAAGTATACTGCAATCAAGAGAATTAATAAAACAAATGCCGTCCGAATATTTTAATAATTCTAGTCTTAGTTGGACTTTAGACTATGATTTATCTGACCTCCGAACCGCGAACAAACACCGAGGTTCTTTCATTATAAAATGCACCTGACTATTCTAGATATTTTCGTAAGAAGTTGGCAGTAGTATCAGCACAGATCGTATACTTAATTGTTTATTCGCATTTTATTCTCTTCAAATTTTATCTTCCTAGGTAAGGTTGGGAAAATGTGTAGTTATAAATCAAATATACAAAAATCTCAATATCAAAACTGTAACAGTGTCTGTAATCGAAGTCCTCCATAACGGCTTGACCGATTTTTAAGATATTTTTTGAGTATAGGTAATTAGTAGATCTGAGAACAGGTAGTAGGCTTTCTTTTATCTTCCTACCACCACCCGCAATTTTTATTTGATAATGGCAGAACAAAGTTTGCTGAGTCAGCCAGTAGACAAATGAAAAAACTTTAAATGATATAAAGCTAAGCTCGACTGTGATCCCACTTCATGGTAAGCAGTGATGCAATCGTTGATGATGAAGCGCATTCATTTATTGACCTTTTAAGCGTTAAAATCGCGAAGTCACAAAATTTTCGCGAACGCGTTTGCTCGGGGTTTAACCAAAAACCTATTCACTCTAACCTTGAAGACACCTAAACTATTATCGGACAGGAAGACCTTCGATTTACGTACTTATTACATTTTCGCGGAAATCAATAGTAATAAAAAGTGGTCGTGTGAAATAACTTAAACTATTCATTCACTCTCTTAGAGAGGAGGTCTGCTTCCCAGCAGTGGGAACATTATAAGGCTGATGCTATGCTATGCTAACCTAACCTAATATAATACACTAGCTTTAGCCCGCAGCTTCGCCCGCGTACATAAAATATAGCCTAGTCACTCAGGAATACAGCAGCTTTCTATTGGTGAAAAAATTTTAGCAATCGGTAATCGGTAACCAGTACTTCCACAGATTACCTCATACAAACAAAAAAACAAACTTTACCTCTTTATTATATTAGTGTAGATGTAGATTATAAACTTAGTTTTTGATAATGTTTACCAAGTCAGTATTTATTTATTTGATAAGCACACCGCAGTCCGCGCACTAATCTTTTTATTTACTTAAAAAGTCAATGGCTACGGAATTAGAACGATGAACTACACAGCGTTCACGGTCGCAGTGTTTTGTACAAAATATTACTTGACTGACCTACACACACACGTGATTCGTTACGCATAGCCTCTGATTTAATTAGAAATCTCACTAATCTTTCAGCGGTAGGGGGATAACCTACTCCTATGTTCCTCATTTGTCTTGTTTTCCAGGATCCTAGGTTTGGTCCCAGTAGGCTTTCCCACTGTGCCCGTATGTTTTGCTGACATCCCCTTGAGGTGCGCGTGGAACACAATAGGGTGTCGGCGAATTGGGCTCGGTCCGAACGGTTACCATATTCGCGGACGGCGAGCTACCCATTGCTCGCCGTCCGAATTAGGATGATGAACTACACAGCGTTCACGGTCGCAGTGTTTTGTACAAAATATTACTTGACTGACCTACACACACACGTGATTCGTTACGCATTGCCTCTGATTTAATTAGAAATCTCACTAACCTTTGAAACTTATTTTTCTTCTCCCGCTCTTGAGCGGAGCGGGAAGGTAAATAACACACTCCTATGTGCCTTTTTTGCTGTGCGTTCTCCAGGGCCCAAGGTTTTCTTTTCTGAAGCGAACCCATAGTCCTAGTAGGCTTCGACCCTGCTGGCATCTCCTTGAGGCGCGCGTGAAACACTATAGCCTGTCTACGACTTGGGCTCAGTTCGCATGTTTACTGGACGGCCGGACGGCGAGCTAGTCATTGCTCGCCGTCCAAATTAGGACGATGAACTACAGCGTTCACGGTCGCAGTATTTTGTACAAAATATTACTTGACTGACCTACACACACACGTGATTCGTTACGCATAGCCTCTGATTTAATTAGCGATCTCACTAATCTATGAAACCTGTGATTATAATTATAATATAACGGGTGGATAGTTACCCAGACCAACAGGGTCGAAGCCCTCTGGGATGGCCCCAGTAGGCTTCGGGGTTCGCTTCTGAAAGGAAAACCCGGGGCCTTGGATTGCACAGCAAATATGGAACAACAAAACCCTCTCCTCTATAGTCAGTAAAAGTTTGATACGACAAATCATTGGATGATTTACCACCTAAAAAAAATGTCAGTAATAGTCTGACACTTCGCCTTGCTCCTCCAAGAGTGGAAGGAGTCATTTTATGATTTCCCACTGAAAAAAAAAAATTGTGGTCTTCCAAAATGGCTGAACTGACTTGATTTTTTATGAAATATGTATTTTGATAATGCTGTTAAGAGGCTATTTTTTTACACCCCTAGTTTTTTTATTTTCAAGTAATCATCAGAATGACTTCACCCGCTCTTACCCCTAGGTGATAAGTGATAAGTATACTGTCACCCAGGCGAAGCAGCGAGTAGTATAGATGTAGTTCTTGGTTCACATAAATTATCATCTCTAATTAACTGTGACTTAATATGTTCTCTTTGTAACTGTGGACAATAGATACTAGACACACTATTTTTTACTATAAATCCCGGTAGTAGAGTTTTATGACTAAGTAGCGTTTCTTATGAAATGCTCCTGTTTGTGACAGCGCACGAACAATGGAATAATGTACTCTGAAAACGTGAACTGACGAACCGTCCGTCCGTCCGTATATTTACAAATCTTGCTGTGCTTATTTCGCAAGGCTCTCGTACTGTTTTGAAAACAGGTGTTGTTTTCTAAATAGGTATACAGTTAGCTGTTAAGAAGCACTCATTTATGGTATGAGTGATTCCGTGTTTCTATGTGTTTGAAAAAAATAAATGGACCGGGAGGGTGGCGCTGCTATCGAGTTCTTATTTTTTTTCCGGCACGTTAAAAACGTTTTCGATCAGGACAAAGTCGCCCGGGATCGCTAGGTTCTTATAAAAATATCAGTCCTTCTCCTAGGCAAGCAACTTCTAGCGTTTTGTGGCCTAATTCTGTTCTTCATTACCATATCATAATAATGAAAAGATTTCCACTGGTGTTCTGTGCGTCTTTGTGAGCTCCTAGATTTGAATTGGATATTTTTTCCAAAACCTCACAAGCTTCGTTGTTACTTCGTTGTTAGAAATAGTTTATTAGGAATAGTATGGTGGGTTTGTCCCAATAACACCCACTTTTTTGAGTTAGACAATCATCAAATAACTTCTCTCGCTCTGGATGAAGTTAAAGAACGTGCTAGTTTTTTACTGATTTAAACACAACTGTGTTCTTCAGTTGCCCTTTGTATTTCAGGGCCACGGTATGGCTTAAGAACATTCCTTTATCTTCAACAAATCCCCATAATTATATCGACAAGTAGGAATTTTTAGGGTTCCGTAGCCAAATGGCAAAAACGGAACCCTTAAGTATAGTTTCGCCATGTCTGTCCGTCCGTCCTCGCTTAATCTCTGTGACCGTTATCACTAGAAAACTGAAATTTGGTACCAATATGTAGGTATGTCAATCACGCCGACAAAGTAGTAAAATAAAAATTGGAATAAATGTTTTATTAGGGTAACCCCCCTACATGCAAAGTGGAAAGTGATATTTTTTTTAATTTCAACCCTTACGTGTGATATATTGTTGGATAGATATTCAAAAATGATAGGGGTTTTTTTTTAATGAATTTTTTGATAATATCAATAATTTCGGAAATAATCGCTCCAAAAGTAAAAACTCTCTAACTTTTGAACCATAGGTTTAGAAAATATGAAAAAAATCTGGAAAGTAGAGCTTTATAAAGACTTTCTAGGAAAATTATTTTGAACTAGATGGGACGAACAGTTTTTGAAAATTTGTGGACATTGTGACGGACGGGAAACTACGGAACCCTACACTGAGCGTGGCCCGACACGCTCTTGGTCGGTTTTTTATGTAGAACATCATAACTCGCATTGTTTCCCAAACCAGGTCAACTACAGTCCATTGACGATAGAATCGCAGCTGGTTATGCCATTCCTAGGCATAACTATAACAAACACGTTTCGCCAGTATACACGCACCCGGTAACATAACAGTCGGTACGTAGCTAGGCGCACATAACAAGTTGCCAGGCCAAACACGTGAATGCAGTGTAGTGAAAGGAAACCGTCCAATTGGAACTGCATGCTGACGGCGATAGATGAATAAAACTGGTTTTTAGGAGTTATTTGTAATTAATATGATTTATTTATTTTAATAATTAGTTTATTTTGTTCAGATATACATATGTACTAAATAGCATTTTTTTTCACTTTTCATGGACTGTTAGTGACCTCACCCAGTTTCGTACAGGTGCAGAAATAAAACAGCAAATCAAAGCGTTTGCACCAAAACATCTTTTGTTCGGGCCCTCGTATCTTCAATAAACCTTCTTTTAAAAATATGAACGATTTTAATATCTTAAAAAGAAACTACACGCTTTAGTATACTACACATATTTCGACACCACTGCTCTCAAAACGCTGAAAGAAAACATCGTGAGGAAACCAACATGTCCTAGAACCGAAAATGCGAAAACTTGTGACCTAACGAACCCACACCGGACACATGTGGTGCATTATGGTCAATTCCCTCTCTCATTCTCTCTTTCCTAGAGAGGAGGCTTGAGTCCCAGCAGTGTCAGCATTAAGCCTGGGATACACTAGGGAACATTTTTTCCCGAAACACGACGCGCAACACTAAATTTATGTGACGCTGCAACGTTGCATATTGTCCTGCAACATGCCCCGCAACATAGTACGTGACGCGGGGCATGTTGCTTGCTCCCGCCGAGCGAGCGCACGAGTCCTGCGTCAGTATGCATGTTCCACGTAGTTGTTGAGCAACATGTTCCACAACATGTTGCTCCATTTGTCCCCTAGTGTATCCTTGGCTTTATAATTGTGTTATGTAAACATTATTCCTCTATAAAACAACTTTTTTTATGATAAGACCCTGAATCAGCCGGTTTATTATACAAAGTAAAGAGTACGTAATCATTAATTAAAAACTAATACTCATTTATAAACTATGAAGCACAGCGTAATTGTTTTATTATTTTGTTATAAGTATGATAAGTGTCATATATGTAAGTAGACCAATTTATAACTTGACCTATATATTTTACTAATTCTAGAAGGAATATACCTACCGACTGCCACTTGAGTTTCGCGATTCTTCAGCCTAACCTTGGTTATTCTGCGGATATCTTCATTTATGTAACGCAAGAAATACATTGCTCACAGAACAGAAAGTCGTTGGTTCTGGAGTGGCGACCGCGTACCGGAAGACACAGCGTTGAAAGGCCTCTCACTAGGTAGACCGATGACCTGATAGGGGTCACGGGAATCCGATGGATGCGAGACGCACAAATGGATGACACGTTGTACCATACGGTAGAGGTTTGGAGGGATGTGAAACAGGGAGCAAAATCCCACATACCTCCGTTGGCTACTGCCCGATAGATTATTTCGGGCTGTTGTATCTATTCAAATCGCACGAAGAACTTTGCTTGCGCGATGCAGCATTCTGTGACATTATATGTATTAAATGTCGCTACAGAAGTGTAGCAGTAGTCAGTAAAAGTCTGACACGCCCTTACGTTCCGGCCCTAGAATGGGAAAAGTCTCTGGATAATCTTCCACCCAAAGAAAAATCTCTTTACCAAAATCAGTCCAGATATTTAACCGTGAGATCATAACACACATTTAATGTCACACTACTGACGTTGTTTACATGTCATCAATTAGTTCTATTCAAAATTTATATTCGGAAATGAAGCCTCTATAAGACTAAATTAATACAGTTGCATAATCAACTTCCGTTTTTTTATCCATTACATTTATAACGCCATCAATAAATGTCAGATTAATCGTTTGATATTGATATATTATGCTTTAATTTTTCAATGTGAGGTTTTAACCCTGAATTTAGAATGCGGATATTTTCCTGTTTCTCTATAAATCTTTAAGGTAATTCGTCATCTTGGTATATCCCGTCTTGTTTGCGATAGGAGGCCAGCAGGCTTAGCCAAGTTGATAATCTATAATAGTTAATTTTATTAGAAAACTAATCAAATATCGTTAACGTTGAGTCACGTGGTCAAAACAAATGAATAGAAATCCGTAGTGGTCTGAGTTTCTACAATGTTCTTCGCTACATCCTACATCGTTTGTGGTGTAAGTTGCAGCCAAGTTACAATTTTGATAAGTGCTAATAAAATAATCAACTTATCGTTTCCTAAAATTGCTTATGCTGAGAAACTGCCCCATGCTAGTTAGGAAAAAGGTAGAAAGATGCCATCATCTTCCTAACTTTTTCCTGGACGTTTTCAGCTTAAATGATAGCCATCTGTCATTTAAGCCGTCAACAACCAGTCCAGTGCGTCTCGCAGCAACCTTGTGGGTGGTCTTCCAACGCTGTCTTCCTGGCGCAGTCGCCACCATGGACCATCTGTTCTGCGAGCAATCTGTGCTGCCCATAGCATTATCAGCCTTATAATATTCCTACTGTTAGGATTCAAACGTTCTTTTTTAGCGAGGGAATACCTCTTACGGGGTGATGGATGTCACATTTCTTCGAAAGATTAGTTCTTATGCCAATTTCTATACGACGACAACATTTTCCTTCACCGTTTTATGAGCAGTGGTGATGAAATAAATTACATAAACTAAAACGATTGCTTGGGTTTAAACTCATGACGTTGGACTCGTAAATCGGAGCCTACTATATACAACTGGTTCAGTAGGTACTTACCTGCCCACTGCCACTAGGTTTCGCTATTCTAAGAATTTTCGAAAAGATAAATGTTATTAGCTTCTTAACACAAATAAAGAATATCTTATCTTAATGATTAAGGAGTCATACTAATTAATCAATTCCGCCCCTACTGTGAGGTCTATAGTGAGACAGAAGTTTGTAATTCTAACATCTTACCACATCTAGTGAGAAACGTGTCTCAACAAAGTTTCTTAGCAATAGAATTTCGGTTTAAATTTTGAAATAGATGGCGAAATGGCCGACCAAGAATTTAACTTTTTAAATGTGTGTAGGACCCCTTCTAAAAACATTCTTCAAAAATATTTGCAGTGTTGTGAAACATTGAAACTATCCTAATACATATTTTCAAAAAGTATTTCATACTTTTACGTAATCGAAATACCAATATTTTGATTACGCAAAGTATAAAATATTGACGGAACTGTTGGTGCAGAGGTTGAGCCATTGGGTGCTGTACTGCGTGTTGCCGGTTCGACTATTAAACAAAATAAATACTCGTGTGACCTTTAGATAATTTTCAGGGTCTGGATGTCTCCTTCACATGTTTGTTAACAAGAGACACCCTGTCAGAGTCTGTGTTTGCTGATAGCTATTACTTAGGGTTTTTTAAGTCAAGAGTTAATAAGTTACTTCGAGGTATCAACCGTGCTCCAGCGTCGACCACATCATCGCTTACCATCAAGTAAGATAGTGATCCACTGCGAGCCTAAACATAATTTAAAAAAATCGCAGTATAGGGAATGGTTGTATCTAAAAAAGTTTGCCAAACATACAATGACTTGCAAGAAAAATACTTATTATATAAAATCAAACGCACAGACAGACAAACTTGACCGGTTTCTGTGTCAATGTCGCGACTCTTGTGTTACGTAATGGTTTCTGCCAATCTTTTTGTTGAGTTAGGCATTTTCGTTGTTGGTTGCTGCAATAGATAATCTCGGTCTACGGTCGACCGTGAATTCTCTATGGTATTACGGTTTTTAGTAGATAATTGTGAAATTATTATTTGTTTATAGGTATTGTTATTTTGAAATTTGTGTTAGTAATCTGTCTTATTTTGATGGAGTTACAGTAGCTTTTTAAATGCTACAAAAATTCAAATTATCTTTAGTTTTTGCATTTTGCAGGTCAATGTCAGGTTCTACGACTATTAAAATATGATTCGCAGTTACGACAAATGTGGCTTTACGAATTATAGTTATGAACACAACCCTTTTATTTCGTCTTATCCTATTTAACGACTTTTTCATGAAAAAACCATGTATTCTCTTGTATACTTACATAATGGCTACCAATCTTTTTGTTGAGTTAGGCATTTTTCGTTGTTGGTTGCTGCAATAGATAATGTCAGTCTACGGTTGACCGTGAATTCTCTATGGTATTACGGTTTTTATCGGTGGAGCGGGAAGGGACGTGGCCGACTTTTATCGACTTTGTTATTTTTTGTAGTTGACTAAAACTTACTCCTATGTTCCTTTATTAATTTGTGTTCCAGACCCCCGTGGGTTTTATTTTCTGAACCGAACCTAGGGTCAGGTTTCCGTTTTATAAATATTCGTGTACCATTAAGCAAGCATATAGCATACAAACAAAAATATAGCTAAACCTCCAATAACTTTACATTCCTCTTGTTCCCAGGTCTAACTCTTGGGATGCCAGCGTGATCCACGATGTCGAGCACAGTGGAGGTAAACTCGCGAGCCCTGGGGCGCGCTCACCTCTCCCACCTGCCGCAGCGGCCGCCCGTCAACCTCACCTTCCAAGACTTGAGCTACACGGTGCAGAATGGGAAGAGTAAGTACTATAACGTTCTTGATCCGTTCAGAAATCTAGAAGAGTCGCTTGGTTAAATTTATTTATAAGGATTACCAACATTACAGACACTGGAAATTTATAATACTAGTAACAAGTTAAAAACACTATTCAAGTGTTGCAGCACTTGAATAGCTACTACGAATAAGTAACTACATTAAAATTAAACATTTTTGTTTAACGTTTGAATCCCCGACCGGTCCTATGAGACCGCGCTGTTATTGTTTTACTATTGTGTCTCGTTTCGCGGGTATCTGAGTAACTACACAACTAATATTATTTGTTTAATATTATATATATTGCACAAAATTAATAGAAAAAAAGAATACTAAATAATTAGAAAAATAAATAGTAACATTTAGGGTAGGAAAAAATTAAATAGTTGTGCCACCGGTAATACGCAATGACGCAAACGTACAAAACGTTTTGGAAGCACATTTATTCTGCATGCAGTTAAAGAGTGGAATTTCCTGCTGAACTTTGTGTTTCCTACTAGCTAAGCCAGGGGTCTATAAGTCAAGAGTGAAGTAGTTACTTCTAAGACACGCTGGTTTCCTTACAATTTTTTCCTTCATCGGTGTAGTTACTCAGATACCCGCGAAACGAGACACAATAGTAAAACAATAACAGCGCGGTCTCATTGGACCGGTTGGGGATTCAAACGTTAAGAGCAGTCGTAATAAAATAAATTACACAAAGTAATTTTCTCTTCCTGGATTTGAACCTGTGACCTAAACCTCGTAAGTCAAGGCTTAAAATGCTTAGTTTTTATTAGGTCTGTGAGTCTATAGTTATGTTGTTTCGTTGTTTCCTAGATACTATTAGCCTTTGGAGGTATGCGGAACACACAGTTAGGTTCAAATACCTCCGTTGTAAAGGGAGGATCCTCCGACCAGACGGGTTTTATGTCTGGTGGGCAACTGCCCGACAGATGATTTTGAGCTGTTGCTAGGTATGCATTATTTGTAGTTTTTATTTCTTTTGTGTCGTCGTAGATATGTTTCAGACGTCGCTACACGCCAAGAATGTATCGTCAATACGCTCCTAACAGTTTAAAGTAAAATAATAATTAGTAAAATAATAATAATTAGCTAACTCAAAGTTAAATTCATTAATTTGACTAAAGAATTAAACTTGAATACTGCAGTCATTATTTTAGGTTTTGAATGGCAGGTTCGACAAGGGTCAAGGAAAATAATTATGAATGTATTGATACATGCATCATTGTTATTTACCTTGCTTTGTTATGTTTAACAATTATTAAGTTGCTGACTGCGACTTCGCCCGCATAAATGTAGAAAATTGTCCCAAGGGAATATAGGCCTGGGATAGAGTGGGCTATTGTGTGCTATTCTAGGACGTAGTCTACCCGTGTACCAAATTTCATCTAGATATATCTTTTCGGCTGTGTGAGCGTGAAGGAATAAGGAATATTTATGTACACAAAAGGACTTTCTTACAGTACGGCCGGTATAAGTTGGCGAGTCTGAAGTTAGGCTCTGCGAATTTTGGTGCTATTTTCCACGCTATTTTCCATACAAAGTGCACCGTCCTGTTGTCGAGCGTTCGCAATAACGGCGCCGCACTGTTGCCGCACCGAGCGTTTTGTATGAAAAAAGAGGATCGTCCGTGCGCAGTACGTCTAACGCACCGCTCCGGCACCGCAGCGGTCCGACACGAAACGCATAAATTGAAAGCGCCCTAAGTGTTGCAGCACTTAAATAAATCAAATCAAAATCAAAACCAAATCAAAAATGTTTTTATTTTACATAGGCCTAGGGTTTTCTATGGAGAAGAACCGGCAAGAAATTCCATAGTTACTTTTTTCAAAATAGCTACTACGACTTACTTTTGATTAAACATTAAGATTAAACATATTTGCTTAAACAAGAAATATTATTTCATTGCATAAAATTTCTAAGGAAGAAAATTATATTAAATAATACCACCGGTACATACGCAGTGACGAACACCTACAAAACGTTTTGGAAGCACATTTATTCTGCATGCAGTTAAAGAGTGGAATTTCCTGCTAGACTTTGTGTTTCCTACTAGCTAAGCTAAGGGTCTATAAGTCAAGAGTGAAGTAGTTACTTCTAAGACACGCCGGTTTCCTTACAATATTTTCCTTCACCGGTTTAAGAGCAGTCGTAAAGAAATAATTTACACAAAGTAATTTTCCTTTCCTGGATTTGAACCTGTGACCTAAACCTCGTAAGTCAAGGCCTAAAATTCTTAGTCTTAATTAGATCTTATAAGTTCATCTGCTTAGCCTTTTCCCAACTACATATATTGGGGTCGGCTTCCAGTCAAGCCGGATTTAACTGAATACCAGTATTTTACGAGGAGCGGCTGCCTACCAGACCTCCACAACCTATTAACTGGGGTAACACGGTACTTCATGGCAAGACTGGAGTCAGATTTACTGGCTTCTGACTATCCGTAACGACTGCCAAAGATCTACAAATGACAGCCGGGACCTACGGCTTAACGTGCTTTCCGAGGCACGGAGGAAACTCGTTATGATAAGATGGTCACCCATCCACAGACCAACCTAGGCAAGCGTTGCTTAACCTTTTTTATTGCGTGATGCAGGATTTGTAGTTCTTTTGTAATGTCATAGACATGAGGGATGTCGTGATGGGTGAATGGGCCGGGAATGCATCGTCAGTATGCTCCGAGTTTAAAATAAAATAATTATAATAAGTTTGCCAATTCAAAGTTAAATTAATTAATTTGAGTGAACACTTGAATTTGACTGATGCAGTCATTATTTTGAGTTTTGAATGGCGGGTTCGAAAAGGGTCAAGGAAAATAATCATGAATGTATTGATACATGTCTGATTGTTTTTTTACCTTGCTTTGTTTAAGAGTTATAAAGTACTAGCTGATGGCTGCGACTTTGCCTGAATAAATGTAGAAAATTGTTCCAGGGGAATATAGGCCCGGGATATAGTATCTTGTGCGCTAGTGTGTGCTATTCTAGGACGTCGTCTACCCGTGTACCAAATTTCAACTAGATATATCTTTTCAGCTGTGTGAGCGTTAAGAAGTAAGGAATATTTATGTACACAAACGGACTTTCTAATATTAATGTGGTAGGTACGAGTATATATTTGTAGGTATACCAACATTCTATTACTAAAGGAATTGTGTAATGTGGTACGAAGTTCAGACGAACTGTCATCTCATGACGGGACATTACTACCCTTAGCGGGAGTACATCTGCTGACCTGTATTCCAACATTAGGGATGCAACAGAATTGTAATTATGTCGGAACCAATTCGAAATCGGAAATCGGGCTTTTCAATGAAAATATATAGGGCTCTATAATAATTTTTAATATAATAAACCATTCAATAGGGTAAGGCGAACTGACGTTGTGTTGATGGTTTCAATGTTTATAATTCCGTAAATAAAAGATGACAGTTGCAGTGGGCAGGGCACACTGCTTACAGAACAGATGGTCGATGGGGACGAAAGGTTCTAGAGTGGCAACCATCTAACAGAAGACGCAGTTTTGTAGGGCCTCCCACAAGGTAGACCGATGACCTGGTGAGGATCACGACGGATTTCGTGGATGTGGAACGCATAATACTGGTCATTGTGGCAACGCTTAGGGGAGGTCTATGTCCAGCAGTGGACTTCTTTCGGCTGAAATGATTATAATGATGAAATAAATAATAAAATACGTGTTGCTGTCGCTAATTATATTTTAATGGACGTAGAAAATATAAGTGAATTAAGTGTCCATTACAGGTTAGAAACCGAAGGGGTTTATTATAAAAGTTTGTTTTCTATTTATAACAAAAGGTGACCTCAAATAGTCGCACAATAGACGCACGTACTTAGCATTGCACCTGTAGGTACCTATTATATTCCTAATAGTTCTAATCAAATGAGCTGCAAATTGGAACTTTGTACGTTATTTAAAACTCAAGGTTTAACCAGAAACTAATTAAGTATAGGTGCCTACGTTTATGACGTATATAGATCTAATTTTAATTAAATACCTCGCATATGCACATAAATAACTTGTTTGTTTATTAACTAGGTATTTCACTAAACATAAATATCTATAAGTACTGTACCTAGCCTTTTCCCAACTATATTGGGGTCAGCTTCCAGTCAAGCCGGATTTAGCTGAATACCAGTATTTTACGAGGAGCGGCTGCCTACCAGACCTCCACAACCCATTAACTGGGGTAACACGGTACTTGATGGCAAGACTGGAGTCAGATTTACTGGCTTCTGACTATCCGTAACGACTGCCAAAGATCTCCAAATGACAGCCGGGACCAACGGCTTAACGTGCTTTCCGAGGCACGGAGGAAACTCGTTATGTTAAGATGGTCACCCATCCACAGACCAACCTAGGCAAGCGTTGCTTAACCTTGAAGATCGACCTATGCGGCTGTTATTATCTAGCCACGAGCTCCTCATTAAGTACTCGTATACAAAAATTAAAATACACTTCGGCGTTGAAGTACCTGCTCCTTCATATCAGATCTCTGGTGTCTGAAAACATGCCCATAAGACTGGCAGCAATGTTACGTACTGAAATTTTTCTGTGGTCGTAATTATAACATGAGATGCCGAGAATCAGATGATGTTTCGTGGATGCTGTGACGGAAGACGCACTTTCGGAAGGCCTCCCGCAAGGTGGACCTATGACCTGACGCGGGATTGCGATGAATGCGAGATGCACAGGACCGTTCGTTGTTGCGGTGTTAGGGGGAGGCATAGGCCTCCCCCTAACGAAAGATGTCCACTGTTGACATAGGTCAACAGTGGACATCTTTCGGCTGAAATGATGATGATGACGATGACTGTGATGGTTAGCTAGTTAGGACTGTCGGGCATCTTCATGTGTTTACTTTAAACTTCAAAACGGAGGAGGTTCTGTGATCGGCTGTATGTGTTTTTTTTATAACTTCTGCTTTGGAGCTAGAGGAAGTGTCAGACTTTTACTGACTAAAACTTACCATTTTTATTCAGTAATAAAAAGGGTTAATTTTTAGCCTATTTATATATTCTATTTGTATTTTTTATTTTAAGCCTATCAGTATAGGCTCACGCTTAATCGCTGTTTCACCTGAAGGTGGGTAATGATAATTATGGTTAACGATGGAGCACGCTTGCCTAGAAGTAGGTAACCTATGATGATAGTCTTAACTTCAGTTACCATTTGGATTCCAGGGCATAGTAACTCTTTCGAATAATTTGGCAGCCCATATGATATTGCCCTGTTTACCAATTCATAATTTAAATAAAAAATACTATAACCAGCAGGAAATTATTGCCCAATTAAAATGTTGATAGCGTAAAGTCAAATAGGTTACTAGAGAGATAAGTGGACAGATGCAACATTTTTTTTATCTACAATGCATTAAATTGGGTCTAGCGGTTTCCGTTTTAGCGGTTGACAAATACACTTTTTATTATATTAAATTTCGCCTGAATTTTGTTATATTATGTATACTTTAGTATTTTTTGGGACTTTCATTACATTTCATCGTGCGTACAGCTAAAGAGTGGATTTTCCAGCCCGTGTCTGTTTCTTGTTAGCTACAACCAGGGGTCTTGTAAGTTAAGAGTGAATACGTTTCTTCTAGGCAAGCATACTCCATTATCGCTTAACATTAAATGAGATAGTAATCAATCGCGAGTCTACTCATAATAAAAATCATTTTCGTGATTTACATCCGCAAGAATCGTACATAAGTTACTGTAGCGACATCTATGTAGCCACATAGGAACTAAACTATAAAATACCGCATCAGAGTTTTTCTCAGTGAAGGTTTGTGGGACTTTACACCAGGGTGTAAAGTAAAAAAATACCAATAAAATAGAATGTAGGTATGTGAGACGTAGCACCCTGGTATAGAGTCTCACGTACGTTCTATTTTATTGGTATTTTTTTTCATCTGGGCAGTAAGCACCTCGCTTAAAGACGTCAATTGGAACTGTCTGACGCAAGTTTGCCTCAAGGACCGGTGTTACCACATTCAGTGGGTTCCCCCGATATTTGCCAGGACGTCAACGAACTTGTAATGCCTACCCTGTACCTTACAGTAATTTGTTACCGATCGGCCCTGTTGAACCCATGTCAAGACATCGGTCGTTCACTCTGAAAAATAACTTAATTGAGATAAAACTTTATCGAACGGAATTAACTTAAGGTTTACTTAACTTTTAAACTTAAAAAAAACCTTAACTTTTTTTTTTGCTGATCTGATCTGATGGTGACTTGCATGTTTCAATATTTATTAAACAATTGGTTAGTTAACAAATTATTTAAATCATAAAGTTTCTTTATTTAAACTTGCAATTAGAGAAAATAATCAAAATTGTTTAAAACTAGGTAATTTAAAACACTTTTCAAATCCGTTGAAAAGGGAAACTTATATACGAGTAAGTAACAGAATAAGGAAGCACACACTGAAATGTAACTTCATCGTCACTAGGTTAGGGGTGTTGAAAAATTACAGCACGATTTTCCGACCACGCTTTTCTTTATATTAATATTTCAAACGATTTTTAGATAATTACTTTACTTTATTTAATCCTACTATATTATTTTATGTTCGCGCTAGTTTGTGTGTATGGATGTTTGTTACTTTTTCACGCAAAAACTTCAGAATGGATTTAAAAAAAACTTTACGATAATATAGCTTACATCAGAATAACACATAGGTATTCATAAAAAGGAAAAAAAACTAATTCACGCGAAAAGACGCCGCTTGCAGCTAAAGCATAAAAACATGGTCGACCCTTGTATCGAATTTCATCATAATCCATTCAGTCTTTCGGGTGTGAAGAGATAACAAACACACTCACAAACTTTCACCTCTATGACATGAGTGTGATTATCGCAGGAAACTAAGCGATTGGGATTTGTGATGAGTGGTTCAAAATCATAAACCCAAGGATACACTAGGGGACAAATGGAGCAACATGTTGTGGAATATGTTGCTCAACAACTACGTGGAACATGCATACTGACTCTATTGACTCCATTTGTCCCTTAGTGTATCCTTGGCTTAACTCAGGCAAAGGTTATCGTCGTTTAGGTCTAAAAGCCGGATCTGCCCAATTCATTTTTTTTCCTCAATATGTTGTTGTCAATCAAGTATCGGCCGATTGCAATAAAAGTCGCTTTGGTACCTAATTATGTTAGAAAAAATAACTACGCAATATTTTCATATTATTTTTAGGTGTCCATCAATGACATCTTGAAAAATCTATATTTATTTATTGACACACCAACGACTTATTCACTAAATCATTACATTAAATGTCATTGTGTTCTATATCAGCATCTTTGCGGTATATCTATATATACAAGGAGAAACTGACTGACTAGGCTTCTAGGCTTTCTTTTTAAACGTACACGACCACTAAGAAAGGAATTTTTAAAATTCATTTTCTAAAGGGATGAAACAGAGGTCCATAGGTACGTAGTTTCAGCTGTGCGTTGTTAGATCAGGCAGTCAGTTTTTCCTTTTAATATACATATAGATATATAATAAACACTTACTAATTAATGTTTTCAAGTTTTTTTACCAATCAATCAATGGTATTTGATTACATGGTAGATCAGATACACGTGAGATTTTATGTTATTTTTTACACATAAATTAATGGTAATTGATCGTAGGTAGGTACACACGTGACGTATATAAATTATTTATCATAGCATAATTTATGTAGATTTCCTTTTATTTGCAAATCAGATACGGAAAGCGTGTGTATTTAAATTGACACTACTTACCTAATTAATTTGATATTTGTTTTTATTTTCATGGCATTATCTAACTTGAATACTTTAAATTTTTTTTGGCTCAGAGAAAAAATAAAACGTTATTAGGGTTCCGTACCTCAAAAGGAAAAAACGGAACCCTTATAGGATCACTTTGTTGTCCGTCTGTCTGTCCGTCCGTCTGTCAAGACCCTTTTTCTCAGGAACGCGTGGAGGTATGAAGCTGAAATTTATATCAATTACTCAGGTCTACTGTCCCTTGAAGCTGTGAAAAAATCAAACTTCTAAGCCAACGCAATCAAAAGATACAGCCGTTTATGCCGCAAATTTTCGACACTTGCAAGGGAATCAAAACCTACAGGGTGCTTCCCGTGAACTCAGAATCTTGAAATTTGGTACGAAGCAACGTCTTATAGCATAGATAAAGGAAAAATTACGAAAACCATAAATTTTTAGTTACATCACATAATATATATTTTTTTAATAATTTTAAACTTACTACCCATTTCCTCATAAACGCGTAAAGATATTAAATTGAAATTCATACCAAATACTCAAGTCTATAATACCTTTAAGCTGTAACAAAATCAAACTTCTATGTCAACGCAATCAAAAGAAACAGCAATTTAAGCTGCATATTTTGAAACTCGCAAGTACTCGCAAGGGAATCAAAACCTACAGGGTACTTCCAGTCGACCTAGAATCTTGAAATTTGGCACGAAGCTAGGTATTATAACACTAACATAGGGAAAAGTCCGAAAACTGAAAATTTTTAGTCACGTCACCAGAAAAAAAAAGGAAAAGTATTCAAGACTCGATTCGAGAATGAACTGTTTTCATAGGTCAGTTGGTTTTTGTTTTTTTTTTTTTTTTTTCCGGTATGGGAATCATCAGAATGACTTCTCCCACTCTTGGGCGGAGCGGGAGGGCGTGTCTTACTGACTAAACCCCTACCCCGTTCCTTCGTTGCCATCAATCTGGGGGACACGGTGACAACCTTTCGGATACCGTGTTCCCCAGAGGCTTCGGCCATGCCGGGCCCCTACAGTTTGCTGACATCTCCTTGAGGCGCGCGTGGAACAGAACGCGCCGTCGACGACTTGGCTCGGTCCAGATTATTACCAGACTGCCGGACGGCGAGCTACCCAGTGCTCGCTGTCCGCGAGCCCGCGCCTACGGTGGTCGGAAATCGGGATCGGGATCTCGGCGGCGACGGCGTGAGTTCCGTTGCCTCACGCGGTCGGCAGCCTCCTTCGCTAACATTACTGCTTCGCAGAAGGAGGCGACTGCCTGCCACCCCTCCTCGCTCCGGACCATGGCTTGTACCAGGGCCCGGCGCGAGAGGTCACCGCCGCCGATAGCCTCCACAAGGACACGGCGGTTCTCCGCCCAGGCGGGGCACACCTCTACCGTGTGCTCCACCGTGTCCTCCGGGCGGTCCACACAGTGGCGACACCCGGGCGTCCTTTCCTCCTTGATCCGATGCAGGAACCTCCCGAACTTACCGTGTCCGGTGAGCACCTGCGTCATACGGAACGAGAGGACGCCGTGACCTCTTTCCAACCACTCCTCAAAGAGGGGACTTACCGCCGCAATGACGGCATGCCCAGCACTGGGTTGCGACAGTCGCAGTCGCCATGCCACCCTGAGATCCCGCCGGAACTCTGTCCGCCATACCGCGACTTGTCGTGGCAGCGGAGTTTCGCCCCGGCGTTGCATCTCCACGCGCAAATCGTGCATGCATGCAAGGACTGTTGCCTCCAAATCCCACGGTGGCAGGCCAGCAAGGAGGCTCGCCGCTTCGCGGGAGATCGTGCGGTATCCCCGCACCATCCGGATGGCCATGACCCTCTGGCAAGCGTTCAGTTTGGCCGCTGGTCGCTTACCTAGCGATGGCGCCCAAACTGGCGCCCCGTAAAGGGCCATGGACCGAACGATCCCCGCGTAGAGCCTCCGGCAGGGGGCGTCTGGACCCCCCAGGTTGGGCAGGAGCCGCTTCAGAGCGGCACCAGTCCTGTCCAGTTTGGGGGCCAAACGTCGGAAATGCTCCTCGAAAGTCCACCGGCTGTCGAGGACGAGTCCCAGGTACTTCATCGTCGACCCGACGCCGATGTGAACCCCCCCTACCGTTATTTGGGAACCCGGTGGTGGCGCGGTCCGAAAGCCATGAAAGCACATAGCCTCGGACTTGTGCAATGCCACCTTGAGTCCCAGTTGCTGGATCCTCTCCACGACTGTCGCAACCCCGCGTGTCTCTGTTTCGGCCGCCACCTGGTACGACTCTCCCCGCGCCAGGACCAGCGTGTCGTCTGCGTAGCAGACCACGCTGACCCCGTCAGGGAGGTCGCCGCGCAGCACGTAGTCGTATCCGATGTTCCACAGGGGCGGTCCTAGTACCGATCCCTGCGGAACACCGCACGACATCTCTCGCCGTCTCCACTCTCCCTGGTGACCGGGATAGATGATGAACCTATCCGACAGGTAGGCCTCGATCACACGACGGAGGTAGGTGGGCACCTCATGGTACCGAAGTGCCGCCTCGATGCTACTCCAGGGCAGAGAGTTGAAGGCATTGGCGATGTCCAAAGACACCGCCAAGACAACCCTGCCCCGAGTCACCGCATCCCCCGTCGTGAGGGCTCTCACGCGCATGATGGCGTCCACGGTGGAGCGCCCCCTGCGAAAGCCGAACTGGCCGTCAGCAAGATCCGGCCCCACCCGTGATAGATGCCCGACGAGGCGGTCTGCAATTACTCTATCAAAGAGCTTGCCCACCTCGTCGAGCAGCACGATGGGCCGGTACGCGGATGGAGAGTCCGCGGGGCATAGGTCAGTTGGTACGGAACCCTCAGTGCGCGAGTCCGACTCGCACTTGCCCGGTTTTTTTTTATTGTTTTTACATATTGAGGCGGAACTTTGAAGGCTTTTTCCATTAATTAAATGTAGGTCGAATAAGCATATAAGCATAATTGGCCATATTTCCACTGTTGGAGCTTAGGTCTATCTAGAAGAGGGAATGGGTCATAATCCCGGAATGGTAGATGCTAAATGTCTTCGAATTTTTGGTTCAAGATGTTTTCCTTCACCGTTTCGAGAGCTTAGCTGGGTTTGAACCCGCGAACTATAACTCGGGGATCAAACGGGTAAATCGGAGTCGTTACCACTAGGCTACCACTGTTCGCTATAAACGCTGAGGTTTTCCATAGTTTCTAATCTAGGCAGTTTCTTAATCGCCAAAAGTAGGAGGACAACTATTGGTTTTCCTTGCAATTAGTGCAAAAATAAAATAAAAGAGACTTTATAATTCTTAACCGTCGTCAAGCTGTACGCAATTATAATCAAAGGATTATGTATTAAAATATACAGTAGGTATTATGCAGTTTATTAAGATATCCGGAGGCGTTGCATCTTTGCGGTTATTTTATAATACTGCGGTTGCAAGACGTTGAACTCAACCAGTTAGGACCCAACCATCCGGATGCACATGTAAAAGTGCATTCAACTCGGATGATATAAATAAACTACAGCACGTAAATTAACTGGAATAAAATCGAGCTTAAAAGTTAAATTCGACAAAAGAACATAAGAAAAAATATATGTTTTTCGTTGTCTTTTTTAACCCTAAGGTTGACTGGTAGAGAATACCTTGTTGCATTAAGTTTAAACAAATAAAAACCTAAAGGTATCTAAAACACATACAATGGGCTGCTTTATCGCATTCTGCGATCTCTTCCAGGTAACTTAAAATAGAACACGAACATCAGAACATAGAACATAGTCGTCAGAACATAGTATGTGCGGTAAGATGATTAGCCCTAGGTTAATAAATACATAATTTACTTACGAAAATTTAAATAATAATATACAAAAATAAACTAATTATTATTTATTTCAATATTAACAAAACTGAATAATGATGAAAATTAAACCAAAATATCTAACATCATTTACAAAATAATAACATTCATTAACGTCTAATTACTTATAATACTTCTTTTGGTGTACAATAAAGTTTATTCTATTCTATTCTAGTGATAATTAATTAATACCATGAATTGTAGCTGAGTCTTCGTCCTCTCTCCTAACTTTTGCTGTGCCCGAAAAGGTCCATAATTGGTCTTGTAATATTATTTATACCACCTGTATGTACTATGGAATGCAAATAAAGTATTGAGTATTGAGTAATATTTTCTTCTACATACTCGTATAGTTGTATTTTATTATTATTTTATTTACTAAGGTTCAAATTAATTATGCAGTTATGTAAGTTCTTCAGTGAGGGCTATATTGGCTATATTATTTTTCTTTTTTCGTCTTCTGATAAAAAATCTACATCGATAGACGTATTTAGATTTGTGTTTGTTCAACCTTCATAGTCATTTATTTTTATATTGATTTGTACACCTGTTATTTTTGAATACTTACCTGTTATTTTTGGCATTCTTTTACACCTGTTATTGTTTAATATTAAGAATGATATATCTACACGTACAAAACGTTTTAGAATACATTCAGTGCCTATGTTTCCTGATAGCTACATCGCACATCTACCTCACTCTAGGGGTCTTTATGAATAGGTTACTTCTAGGCAAGCTTACTCTGCCGGCGGCCACAACATTTCCTTACCATCAGATGAGATAGTGGTCAAACGCCAGCCTATAGATGTATTTTTTTTTAATAGCCTAGTATGTGTCCCACTGCTGGGCAAAGGCCTCCCCTTTCTCTTTCCACATCTCTCTGTCTTGGGCCATCTCTGGCCAAGTTTATCCCGCGAACACGATTAGATCGTCACACCATCTTCGCCGCGGTCGCCCTCGACGGCGTCGACCTCCCTCAGGCATCCAGTGAGTGACAATCTTCGCCCATCTGTCCGGGTGCATTCGAGCGACATGGCCAGCCCAGTCCCACTTTAACCTGGCTGTTTTTTCCCCGACATCTGCCACTCGAGTTATGGATCGCAGCGTGGTGTTTCTAACGCGATCTATTCGCTTAACACCTATTATGCTGCGCTCCATTGCCCTTTGACAAATCTTGAGTTTGGACTTCTGTTGTTCAGTAAGTGACCAACTTTGTGCACCGTAAGTTAGGACGGGCAGGATACACATGTCGATGAGTTTTCTTTTCAGGGTCATCGGAAGACTGCCCTTCATGTGCTCTTTAAAGGCCCAAAAGGTCTTCCAAGCATTTTGGATCCGTCTTTCGACTTCCCTGTCTTGCCTATTTTTAAAGGACACAATTTGGCCTAAGTACGTATAAACATATTTTATTTGAAAAATAATTTATTCTAATTCTAATTTATCCACAAGGTCACGTAAATTAAAAATGGAATCCTGCATTTTCTTATTTCTGCGGAAATAATAATTTAAAAAACTTTTATATCTTTTTTAGTACCTACCAATTATTTTTAAGCATATGTGTGAAAAAATATGCGTGTGTAAAATGTTGTTTAGTGAGTCTATTTAAGTCATGTACTTAAAAACCGCTAATATCTCGTAACTCCATCTATTAAACAGTTCAGTTTAGGTCGTTGAATAGATCGTGTTAAGAGCTCTTGGTGGGCTTCTGTTCACTTAATCTGCAGATTAGGTACGGTACCGACAACGTATTTGAAATATTCACCACAGCCCTGAAACGCAAAGGGGAACTTTTTAGCATTATCGAACTTATAATGTTCCCACTGCTGAGACTCAGGCCTCCTCTCTAGGAGAGGGAATGGGCCATAATTCACCACGCTGGCCCAGTGCGGATTGGCGGATATCATATTTCTTCGAATTTATGATTCTAGGACATGACGGTTACCTCACGATGTTTTCCTTCACCATTTTGAGAGCAGTGGTAATGAAATAAATAACACAAAGTAATGCGCTTAACTGCTAACTGGGTTTGAACCCGTGACCTACAATTTGCAAGTCGGGGCTGTTACCACTTGGCTACCACTGCTCTAAAGGGGAACTAATACAACAATAATGAACATAAAGCAGTTTTAGTCAGTAATTGTCTGACTCTCCCTTTCACTCCACCTAGAGCGGAAAAATTTATTGGACGATATTATCGAACCCCAAAAAAGATATTGCTAACATATAATTTTACATATTCATAAAGTTTAAGTTTAGAATTTAGATTTTAGAGATACAAACATTATGCTAATAGTGCAGGAAAACAACATTTAATTTTGCAGTTTTTCTTATTTAATATATTTAATTATACCTAGGTCATAATTAGACCGGATGACATAAATATTGAGATTAGTTTGAGGACGTTGTTAAATATGGCCATGAAATTGAAAATAAAAACAGATTTCCTGTGTTGGTTTTTATTTATATAAAATAATTCCGAAGGACTCCAACTAAAATATTAGCAGGATTATAATCCTTCTAATATTTTAATAAGAATATATTCGGCTTTGCCCGCATGAAATTAAAAAATAAATAGACTGTAACTCAGGGAAGATGCAGCTTTCTTTCTCTGAAATCGGTCAAGTATTTTTTAAGCTAGATCGTAACACACAAACAAACAAAAAAATCGAGGCTTTCCTCTTTCAAGTTTTAGTATAGATTTCGATAAACGAACATATCGGGTGTATTAAACAGTTTAAATTTAGAATAACAAAATACAGTTGAAGTGAAAAATATACAGATTTTTGTTTAAAAAAATTAGGAAAAAGCCGACGAAAAATTCCATCACCCCCGGTCCAGAATCAAGTACCGAATCTAAGGAATCCGTTTGTGCGTCGTTGTTTGACACAGCCTGTAGATTAAATATAAGAAGATATGTGGTAATCTACAGTAATAACCCATAAAATTAAGACTAAAACACGTGCTTACAAGCCGGCTATCTCAATACAGAGACACGATACGCAAGCGCAGGACTGTGTGCAGTTGCACCGGCGTATATAATTACTGTAGCCACGAGAACATTGGTCAATCTTTATCATAAAGCTGCTGAAGATGTAGCTTTCTAACGATGAAAGAATTATTGAAATCGGTCAAGTAGTTTTTGTACCACACAAAAACAAACAAAAATCAAATCTTTCCTCTTCACAATATCAGTATATATCTTGCTAAATGAAAATATGTAGTAATCTACTAACAGTAATAACCCATAAAATTGCGACCAAAGCACGTGCCCACAAGCCGGCTATCTCAATACAGAGACACGATACGCAAGCAGGACTGTGTGCAGTTGCACCGGCGTATATAATTACTGTAGCCACGAGAACATTGGTCAATCTTTAGAAAGCTGCACGTGACCGGCCGATAGTGACGCGCCTGGAAAATGCCTAGTATCGATAGCTGGGAAAATGATAAATAAATATTGGGGCCTTTTTTTGCAAAGCCCCAATTTTTATTTACTTCTAGGCAAGCGTGTTCCTTTGTCAACAAAAAAATGTTTTACGGAACAACGTATCATGACATCACACTAATATTATTATACAGGCGAAATTTTGTGGGAAAATCTATCTAGATGCAGTGGTTTAGCGACTGTGTAAAAAAATCTGAGCCCACGTATGCCATGTATGTATCATAATGTGTATTTATGATATTTTTAGAATTTGCTTGAAAACAGATGCTTAAAAACATACTTGGCATACGCAATGCTGTCACAAAACGTCTCACGAATGTCACTGTTTTGAAGCCAATTCAAGAGTCTACAGCATAATATACAGCATACATGGCAAACATGTGTTAAGTTTGTCTTTAGTTTTAAAAGCGTGTGATCGTATCCACGATAATAGGAGTAAGTCCTAGTATGAGGCAATCATTTTTAATTTTCTTTTACTGTGTCTCAATTGGTTTGCTATGTCTGATTTTAGATAAAGTATTTCCTATCAATTTTATTCTTTAACTTATCCAACCAACTATGTACATTTATCGACAGTTGCGTTTCACTATTCCATAACACGTGACTGTCCTGCAACCTAAATGGGAGCAAACGGTATGCACCGACGCACGTGTTGGTCGGTGAGAAAATCCGATAGAAGCCACTTAGGTATGTCTTCACGCCCGTTTTCTCAAATGAGGTTAGTAGTACTAACGGCTTGATGAAATATATAAGTAAACATTGCAATGCAGGCTGTGTTGGGATAGGTTCGTTGGGGAATAACCATTCTTTGCTTAATAGTAAGAGTCATAATATTGACTCACTCATTGAAACTTGCAACACCTTCATCGTCTAGGAATTTAGAATCTTTGTTTTTCCTTTCGACTGAATTTTGGTCATTGAGTCTATTTTCAGTAGACATTAACCAGGTATGCATATATGAGTCCTGCCTTCTCATGGAAAGTTGGAGATGTTTTGAAGAAAAAAACCCGTTTTTTTTTTGTTTTCGGTACTCCTTGCGACTCCTGATGCTCTGGGCACCTACGGGAGATTCGTAAATTACAAGGATGATGATGATTACTGTTCTTGACCCCTTATATAAAATCTGACCATTATTTGGCATTTTTTTGGAATTTTGGTAATACTTTCTTGGCTATGGCTAGGCTATGAACTTCGAGATTGCATGAATTTTTCATAGTGTTGTTATTTGGTTTAATGCGGTCATTAGTAACTGCAAGATTTCAATCTTTTTCTTTTCTTTTTTTTATTTGTTTTTGTTTCAACAAATAGTCTATACTTAAATATTAAAATTCTCAAGAATAATGTTTATTGTTTGGACGTGCTAATTTAAGACACTACATTAGCCAGAATGGTACCTATAGATTACCTCATTTCTGACCAATACGAGTAGGTACATTTACGTGCTTTCTGAGGCAAGATTAATTTAGGTATGTTAAGTGGTCACCCGTCTACAAACTGATCTGAGCCAGCATTGCTTAACCCGTACACCTGTTATTACTAGCTATAAGTACCTATAGCATATCATTTACGATATGTAGTGAGCGATAAAACTATATAAAATATGCCTAGTTATTTCAAAACAATTTTATAGCTAAGCAGGTGTATCAAGTGAATGAGTACAAAGCAATATGATGACAACATACGAGTACATAGCGTTGGTTGAGGAGCTCGTGGCTAGATAATAACAGCCGCACAGGTTGATCTTCAAGGTTAAGCAACGCTTGCCTAGATTGGTCTGTGGATGGGTGACCATCTTAACATGACGAATTTCCTCCGTGCCTCGGAAAGCACGTTAAGCCATTGGTCCCGACTGTCATTTGTAGATCTTTGGCAGTCGTTACGGATAGTCGGAAGCCAGTAAATCTGACTCCAGTCTTGCCATGAAGTACCGTGTTACCCCAGTTAATGGGTTGTGGAGGTCTGGCAGGCAGCCGCTCCTCGTAAAATACTGGTATTCAGCTAAATCCGGCTTGACTGGAAGCCGACCCCAATATAGTTGGGAAAAGGCTAGGCAGATGAGTACATAGCGTTGCCAGGCGTTTGGATAAAGCCGGACACAGTCAGGCTTTTTGGTTGTGTGTCCGGCCAAATTAGGCGAAGTCCGTCCAGTCCGGCTTTTGTAAGGCTTTTTAAATTTGACTATTTTTTATATATTCCTTGTGTTCTTGCGTTTGCACACCAGCAATTAAGCCGGGGGAGGGGGGGGGGGAGTTATTCCGGGCACACACATACCCCGACAGTTAATGTATTTTATTGTGCATCCATTCGGGCAAAATAAACATATTTTCTTTGTTTTTTTTTCTTTCAATTACTTGTTATTTTATTAGAAAATAAAAAGTATAACCGCGCAGGCTAAAAAAAAATTGTTGGCCTTTTTACTCAAACGTCCGTCTAAACTGGCTGGTTTGTCCGGCTTCAGTTTGAAGATCTGGCAACCCTACGAGTACATATATTTTGAAAGGCATCATTATTTCGTATGTATAGGTAAGCAAATCTATGGAAACAGCAAGCTGTAACAGCGATGTTACTGCATTCCGCTTGCGAAAGCTCTAGAGTGTAGGTACCGTTGCAAAAGATGCTGTTAGAATGCAATTGTGTGTTCTCTCATACATTTATGTATGGACTAACATAGGGATATGGAAAACGCTAGTTTTTACTGCTTGTACTCAATATGTCGACAAAACACTCAAAATAATATCTTATTTTTGCTGAGATTGCTGATATCATTCTATTGTTTCATTTTTTGTCTGATTTTTTTATTATGGATTGATTCGCGTTTGACCACTACCTTGCGAGTAGATTTTTGACAGTCGTTACAATTAGTCAGACGCTAGAAAATCTCATCATTAGTATTTCCAAGGAGTCTCGTGTAGCCCAGTGACTGGGTTGTAGAGGTTTGATAGGTAGTCGCTCTATGATTCAGCCGCATTCGGTTAGACTGGATGCTGACCCCTAACTAGTTTTTTTTTCTTGTGGGGAATCATCAGAATGACGTCTCCCGCTCTGTAGCTTAGCGGAAGGGCGTATCAGACTTTTACTGACTAAACCCCACCCCATTTCTTCGTTGCCTTCGATCTGGGGACACTGAGCTTCACTTTCGGAAATCCGGTCCATGGTCCCAGAGACCCCTAGCTAGTTGGGAAAAATGCTAGGGAGGTGATGATGATCTTGTGCACAAGGAAGAGGCCTAAATCCATTCTCCATTAATGGACTACGATGGATTCCTTTATATTTCATCTTTTTTTGGTGTTGGTGATTATCAAATAACTTCTCTCGTTCCAGTCAGAGCAACAGGGAGTGTCAGATATTTCCTTATTAAAATTCACCTGTTTTCCTGCAGTTGCTCTTTGCATTCTAGGTTAACGACAACAATCACAAATTTTACTATTGGTCGATGGGTCACGGTGACTCTTTTGACTACTCCCGTAGATAGTTTTGACCCGAACACCTTATAAAGGTTAACAATAGCAATTTAATTGTGATTTTACTAGTGTTGGAATATTTTATTACTTAGGTGCAACTTAGGTAATCTTTTTATTATTCACCGTTTATGATATCTGCTGCATTTTTGTGAGGTTTTTTTAGTTATGTTTAGAATAAAATCGTAGATTAGCAGTTTAAAAAAAAACTTTTTGTTAATATGTTGATAAAATTTAATTAGAAGTTATGTTTCATCGCATTATTGCTGCATCGGTGCATAGGTTTGATGGTTTCAAACTCACTGGCATTTGTAGTTTTTTTTTTGTGTTTTATATAATTAATCGTTGATTAATAATAACAGCTGCACGGGTCGATCATCACGGTTAAGCATCGCTTGCCAAGGTTGGTCTGTGGATATGTGAACATCATAACATACCGAGTTTCCTTCGTGCTTCAGAAAGCAGAGAGTAGCAGTATAATCATTTTGTTGTCCGTCTTCATAGGGTATTTCCCGACCTAGAATCCTGAAATTAGACATATGGCAAGGCCCCATGGTACAAATGTCTGAAAAGGCTACTATTTTTTAAATATTTATCTTAACTTCAGTTTGGCACACAGAAACGACAAGAATTATGTAACACATATAACTCATGATATGATATAAAAGTGTCCATGAGTTTTTCGCATGGTGGTTTTCGTTCTTCTTCATATAGCAATAGAGCATGCAGTTTAGCTTCACTTTTTTGATTAACCAACATTTTAACAATTCAAAAGTGCCTTTAAATGGTATATTTTATATAAACGTGTTTCTGTTTCTGCATGTCATGGATATGTTATGGTAAATACAGTGCTGGTGTCTACTTCCATACTGGTGTAGTAATGTGATATGCTTATAGAATGTTTTAGCGGTTTATCTATTTAGTATTCTATGCACGTTTTTAAGGGTTTTTGGTGAAAGGCAACAAAGGGCCTGCGTGTGAATTGTTTTAGCCTCCATATTTTATAGGGATACGTGTTAAGTTTTTTATGTTTGAGTCATAATTGTGTAAGAATTAGACAGCTAGACAATAGCGTAGATTGAATGCTGGTTATTCGGGTGTCTTGGCGTTGCAATATTTATTTATTTATCTCCCTTACAACTATCATTACAGGTGAAAATCTAATGCGAAACTGCGGTCTTAAGGTGAATGTTCAAGGTAGCCCGCGAAATTCAAATATTCTTACGTTTTTTGCAATTTGCAAACCAGTGGTAGGTTGCATGAAGTTAAAAATACTTTAGCGACTGTAAAACGTAACTAGTTATATAATTATAACCATAAAAATTATCAATACATGTTTCCAAGCTCACTTAGTTGCAGGAACGTTTTTGACCTCGAAAAAATCGTTTCTGCAGTTAGGTGAGCTTGGAAGCTTGTATTAATGATTTTTATGTTTATAATTATGTAACTAGTTACGTTTTACAGCCGCTTAAGTATTTTCAACTTTATACAACTTACCACTGGCTTTCAAATTGCAAAAAACGTGAGAAAATTTGAATTTCGCGGGCTAAGCTGGAACATCCCCCTTAACTAAAATTAACTTACAAAAAAAAGAAAATTAAGAAGAAAAATCTAGTCCCTTAAACATAAAAAAATACACAAATAACACTTATAATATAAAAAAATATATAATTATGTTATTTTTACACCATTCACAATTAGTCAAAGACAAAATGTTCCAGGTGGTCGTCATACATGGATTGTCCTCGTATGTGGAAATTAGTACAGTGGACAACACAGAACATGTGGACAAAGTCCCCGCTTACCTACTATTGTTTATAGTTTTTATATTTTGTACAGATTTCAGTTATCTGAATACAGAAATTTTATTATTATTATTTAATTGATTTATCTTTTTTAGGTACATATTTGATTATATTTTTAAATATCTCACATAAACAAAAAATAATATAAAAAAATTAAAAATATGAAAAATAGAATACGATGTAGGTATTGGTCGATTAAAATTCTCTATTCTAATTTGACATTTGCACAAGAAATAAAGTTATGATTTATAACAGACCTGTCTTTTCAGTTAGTTTTTTTGTTTACCAATTAACAAGTTAACTGCTATAAACGCATTCTTACTTAATTTAGAAGGCACCAGACAGCCATTAAAATAATGACATATTCGTGATAACTTAAGATAAACGCAGACAAATCTTGATTTGTGTCTAGTTTTTTTTGTTAATAGTCGGTTCAAAGTTTCTGACTAGCAATTTTAAAATTCGCAGTTAAGTTACTATGCAAAAAATAACACGACTGCAAGAAGTATCTAAACATTAATTGTGTAAGTAGCTATTTTTTGTGTCATTTTTCTAGTATTTATTTGGTATGCAGAATTGTACATTAATTCTGAAATATTGATTTACCTATTGTCGGAAAATGACAAATATTTTTAACAAAAAAATAGGTACCTACATGCAGATGTAGTATTTATATCTAACGAGTGGTTTTAAAGAATTAACAACGATTTACAATTGTCGAGTTGACCTGACGTGAACCCATAACGACTATTGTTTTAATGCAAACGTACTTGACAGTTTTAATGGTAGAATGAAACACAGTTTTCATATATTTTTGTCACTATTTATTTTTTTCGGTCTGACAGTGTTTTTCCTTAGTTATAATAAAATTCTAATATTGAGATTATGTATAAATAATAAAGTAGTAGTTATAAAATCTAATTTTGAGATTAAGTTTGGAATATAAAAACATGATTAATTGACAACTAGACGGAAACCAAAAGGTTAAAATACTAGTTTTTGATGACATTGTGTCCTTATGTGTCTGAGTAGTGAATATATTTAAGTTAATTAAAAATAGTTACTATACTTACATTTATGAACTATAACAACCAATTAATAATGATGCAAGTTCAAACGTTAGAGGGGGGGATACATTGTTTTTCAGATAATGATTTCAGTAAACCCCTATTCATTTTTGAATACCTATCCAACAAATATATATTACACGTTACGGTTGAAATAACAAAAATAAACACTTTACATGCAGGGCTACCCTAATAATTTTTTTTTTCAATTTTTGTTATACTACTTTGTTGGCATAATTTATATACATAATTATAGGTACCAAATTTCAGCTTTCTAGTGCTAACGGTCACAGAGATTAAGCGAGGACGGACGGATGGACGGAGAGACATGGCGAAACTATAAGGGTTCCGTTTTTGCCATTTGGCTACGGAACCCTAAAAATGAGTATCACAATAGAATCAGCATAACCAAAATAAATAAGAAAAATAACTTGTCTTTTAGAAAAGGTTGCTTGTAGTTCAAGCAACCTTTTCGAAAAGACCAACCGACAAAATCATTTATTTTGCTTACCTAAATTAGTTTACTGTCCAATACTTCGTTATTAACCTATCGACTACCGCGAAACGAGACACAATAGTAAAACAATAACAGCGCGGTCTCATAGGACCGGTCGGGGATTCATGAATTAATAACATTGATATAATTTAAAAAAAATCAAGCTCGAATAGCTGAATGAATTTGGATAAAATTTGGCACACGGGTAGACCATGGAATAGCACATACGATGCTTTTATCCCGGAATTACTTGTGTTGCCTCGGGAATTTCCTACTTTGAAGGGGCGATACTACTGTCTAGTGATTTTATAAAACTGAAGAATTTGGTTTTGAGCATGCTATTTAAAAAAAAAAACTACTGGTTCAATTTGAAAAATATTTTAGCGTTTAATAGCCCATTTTTATAAGAAATCTATGGACTATAACATCACACTACGACCAAAATGAACGGAGCAGTAACCAAACACGCGGGAGAAACCGAGGGCACAGTAAGTAACATAATAAAAATACGCTAAAAAGGCTATAAACCATAATACAGACACCATAAGTCATGTTGTACAATACTACGTCTAAAACCAAGTAACACGGTCGTCGGTGTCGTATCCTTGGGCCCCATTTGAACTCGGATACCGACAATCTCTCTAGTCAAGCCTTGAATTTTGAGGTTTCGTAAGTTAGACTAACCTGCTGCTCAACGGATGTGATTTTGATTAACGTCTAGCTAGATTTAAATTAGTCTTTATAAGTTTAAATACAATGTTTGTTAGGTGTTTTTTTTTGAGATGGTAAATCATGCTATGACTTTTTCCGACCTAGGGCAAAGCGAGAGTATCATCACACTTACTGACAAAAACCACACCTATGTTTTTCAGCGGCCTTTCAGAAAATCTTTGTGGCCCTAGAGGGCATCGGCCCAACTACGTTTCTTTTTTCGAGATGAGAAATTACAATGGTCGCTCTAAGTTATACGACGACACATTACTGTCTATTTATGATGCCACTAGTAGTGGCGTGCTTTGCTAGTGGCGCCACCAGCGTAAAACTTAAAAAAAAATATTCTCTGGTTAACATACATAATTAGTATTCTATTTTTTATTATTGGCGTGCCTATTTTCGTTCCAATCCATTTAGCCGTTTGGGTGTAAACGAGTAACATAAATCTGATAATCTTTAAAGAGCAGTTTTCCTTGAATCATAGCTAAATATTTTCAATCACCGTAGTACCAAAAAACTAGACCAAAATCGGTTTATTTTGACGTTAATAAAACGGTTTACTAAGTAACATTTCCTTGTATTTTTTATACTTCAGAGTTAGACCAATAAGTAATAATAAATTTTATTTATAAGCATGAGTTGATCAATTCTAAAATAGTTACAGAATGCACTAAAAGGCACCTTGTTTGTAATATTGGGTTTACTTATACAAAAAAAACCTAAAATGCATTAACAGTGCTGCATTATTTTTTGGATCAAAATCAAATTACGTGCTTTTGTACTTTAAAATTTTAACTAGAATGATTTTAAGTACTCGTACATGTATAAACAGAGGACAAACAAAAGCTATCTCAAATTATTATCTATTTTTTAATGTGGTAAGATTAGTTATTTTTTCCCACATGTCAAATTAAACAAGTTAACAAGGTAAATCCTGTAATTATATAATAAGTTTAGTTGCTAATTACGAAAAAACTAATTTAAATAATACACATCAGATTTGAAGGCTCAAAAAACTGATTAGAAAAAAATAAAAATTAAGAAATGCGGTGTTTAACTAGCTCGGTTAACATTATTTCTCAAGAACAGGATAATACTTGTATCGTAAAAAAAATCATTTCAAAAGGATGGAAGGACTGGATCTATTAGTAGGGGAGGCCACGATGCTAAATGGGGATTTACTCGAGCGTCGTAGAGACCTATTGAGTTGCAAAGCTTAGATGATAAGAAGAAAAAAATGTTCTATGATTATACCTTTTCATCGGTGGGGGAAGCGGCTATAGATTTTTAAATATGTAAAAAAAAACAGTTGCATGGACATCCTCGAGCGCGTCAGATATTGATAGCATCAATGCCCTACGTATTTTTAATAATGTACGTATGTTAATCTGATCGTTTGCATGATGGGGGTGGTTGTATGGAAGGGTTGAAAATGGAAAAAAAATAATTTAATCGAGCGCGTCAGATTTTCTAAGGGAGTGTTAATTGCATCAAAAAAAAGATCCTTTTCACTAATCTGACCATTTCGATGGGACGCAAACTCGTGGCCACTTTCATAAAGTGCAAAAAAAATTCACCATTTTGAAATACTCAAGCGCGTCAGATTAAGATATATATGGTTCATCTTTATGTTCTAAACGTACTGTCTCATAATCTGACGATTATCTAGAGGGATTCACCTGATCTGACAAAAAAACCCCTGCAACTTCCAGCTAATTCCATTCCTGGGCGCTTAAAGTTGTACTTATATCATTTTTGAGCTCAAAATATATTTTATGTGATATTTTGAGCTCGCTGAGTTCAAAGAGATAATATTTGAGCTCTCCCAGCTCGAAAGTCTGATAAAAGTTTCATAGAACACCATTTTTGGAATCTTCAAACCGCAATAACTTTTGAACGGATCAAGTAATTTTCACGCGGTTTGCGGCATTCAACGCAGTTTTATCATCCTCATAAGTTATTTTCTAGTTTTAATTTATCGAACCAAAAATTTCGGAGTAATCCCGAAAAACACTTTTTCGGGTTTCTTTCGTTCACGATATCTCTCGAACGAATCAACCGATTTTGACCAGCTTGGTAGCGATCGACGTGGTTTTTCAAGCTCAAAGGCGGATTAGTTTTTGAAGTTGATCGATAAAGCCGTTTAAAAGTTATTTAAAAAAAAACCACTTTCAAAATATAAAACTTATTTTTATGAGATTTTTCAAAATTTCTCAAAATCTAACGGTCCGAATCAGTTCAAATTCCCACGAAATATAATTTTGAGGGAACTCTTTAGAAAACCGGAGAAGGAAATGTAGCCATCACACAACTGCACGCATTTAACTTTATCGACCATTTTTTGTTATTTCGGCTTGCGGAAATCGTCAGATTATATATTTTTCATTATTCTTGAATTATTCCCATCAAAATAAAAAAAAAAATAGCTACGCTCGAGAATGTCGAGATGACGTTTTTTTTTACAACTTTGCTGCCCTCCCCTTTCTTTACGTCTCTCTCAAATTGTCAGATTAGTGGAATATACACTTTTTAAGATGTAATTAACTCACCCTACCTTAATCTGACGCGCTCGAGAATGTCTGAGGGTCATTTTTTTTTTACTAATCTGATCCTGTATCCTTCACGGGCGGCTTTATATATGGTCCTCATATTTGGTGGAGGTACTTAACTGGGTGCAAGGTATCCCCCTGTATATTAATCTGCCGCGCTTTAGTAAATCCTGAAATCCCTTCTGGGGCTCCCCTACTATATTGGCATGCTGCGGTTTTTCCATCTGATAATAATTTAGTTGTCTTAAAGGCAAGAGTGATGCTTTTGTAGACTCTTCTGTGTAGGCTCTTAATAAACTACGCCTCACCATCAATGGTTACATCACTGCTTACCATTAGGCAGGCGGGATCAAAGCTTTTTTTTATATTGTAACATAAACTAGTGCTTACTAGTTTATGTTACATTAAAAAAAAGCGAATCAATGGCCCCAGTCAGTCATATAATGAATTTACTAAAGAAGTTATATACGTTTTTTTCTTTGAAAATTCAAACTGTTGATTGTGGCTATATAAGGTTAGTTAAGTTTTTTGTTGCGAATTTAACTGACTAGTTTTTTAAAGTTACAGTGCGAGTTTTTTTAATTGTCACTGTAATTTTGAGTCTATTTTTGCAAACATGAAGTATAAAAAAACCGCCTTATTATTATATACAGGTAATTAAGACACGTGATCCACGTGATCATCATCAGCATCATCTGCCTAGCCTTTTACCAACTATATCGGGGTCGGCTTCCAGTCAAGCCGGATTTAGCTGAATACCAGTATTTTACGAGGAGCGGCTGCCTACCAGACCTCCACAACCCATTAACTGGGGTAACACGGTACTTCATGGCAAGACTGGAGTCAGATTTACTGGCTTCTGACTATCCGTAACGACTGCCAAAGATCTACAAATGACAGCCGGGACCCACGGCTTAACGTGCTTTCCGAGGCACGGAGGAAATTCGTTATGTTAAGATGGTCTCCCATCCACAGACCAACCCAGGCAAGCGTTGCTTAACCTTGAAGATCGACCCGTGTGGCTGTTATTATATAGCCACGAGCTCCACTGATACACGTGATGTGTCACGATATATATCACGTCATGTGATCCACGCATATTTTTTGCTTATTAAAACGTGTAAAAAAAAATAGTCACACGACTGTTTTATTTTTTTTACGCATATTTAATTTTTTTTTGTGATACTTAGAGTCTATAGGTAGTCATAATAAATTTGAAGCAAAAAATCAATCAAGTTTGTTAGTTGACGAATTTTTATTGTTTTATTGGTGTTTTGTACCAATTTGATACTTAATTAGGACATAGATGACAAATTACGCTTGGTCGTTGCCTCGTAAAAAATTTTGATTCTTTGAATCTGCAATTTATTTTGATTTCATTATTCAATAGTCTCACTATCTGCCAACCCGTCATATTAATTTTACAGAAAAAAACCCTATTGTTAAAAATTTGGTTGACGTCCTAAACAAAGGATATTTAATTTTAATTTTCTTTGTATCATCTTGTAATCAGTCTTCTAACCATGAGCAGATGTGATGAAATAGGATATTTATTTATTATTGGGATTTCCAACAAAGGATAATATGTCGTAGTAGGGTGATTGTAGTCATGATAAAAATATCATGATCACGAAATCGTACTCATACGTGTAGCATAGTTATATTCTTAGTAAGATAGTTATGAAACGCATTGATTATAACTATACTAGAATCTGCCAGCAGCTTCATCTGCGTGAATTCCGGTTATTATGGACGTGAAGTCGTAGCCAAACCTAGATAAAAATAAGCCTATGTCCTTCCTTAGGGTTCAAGCATACTTCGTAATTTTTATCACAACATGTTCAGAAGTTTAACTGATTACGGTTTAGAGCTAGCTGCTAGGAATATTATAACTATATAATTTATTAATTAATTCATGAATCCCCGACCGGTCTCATTGGACCGCGTTGTTATTGTTTTACTATTGTGTCTCGTTTCGCGGGTATTGATAGGTTAAAACACAAAGGTACAAAGGCGAACTTAATGCTTTATGGCGCAATTTCACTGGTTAACTCGTTCGGTATACCGCATACGGGGAGTCCCCGCAGGCGAGATAACAACCAATGAAAGTAACATGTTCGTTATACCGTCTACAGTTACCCGAATGCGGGCCATGTGACACGCGTTCCAGTAATCTCTCGCACCCGGCATGCGGGCCCTATCGATTAATAAAAACGGTTCCCCGAATGCGGGCCCTATGGCATGCGTTCCAGAAATCTCTCGCACCCCGCATGCGGGCCCTATCGACTAATGAAATTGCGCCATTAGGGATACAAGTTAACCAAGGGTGGTGAAGAAAGAACATTGCAGGTGCATAAAAAAAGAAAGATTGTATTCGTGGCTACAATCATCTTATTATGACAGATACATAAATAAATAGAAAAAAACTACAAGGTACATGTGCTCTTTCAATTAGCAATTAACTTAATTGAATTTTACAATAATAATAAAAGAACAAGCCATACTTCATGTGTAATGTAAGGTGACCGATCTTTGATCTTGTACTCTAGTACAAGATCAATGATCTATCATAAAGCAGTTGGTTAACCTAACATCATCTACCTAGCCTTTTCCCAACTATATTGGGGTCGGCTTCCAGTCAAGCCGGATTTAGCTGAATATTGGTATTTTACGAGGAGCGGCTGCCTGCCAGACCTCCACAACCCATTAACTGGGGTAACACGGTACTTCATGGCAAGACTGGAGTCAGATTTACTGGCTTCTGACTATCCGTAGCGACTGCCAAAGATCTACAAATGACAGCCGGGACCTACGGCTTAACGTGCTTTCCGAGGCACGAAGAAAACTGGGTATGTTAAGATGGTCAACCATCCATAGACCAACCTTGGCAAGCGTTGCTTAACCTTGAAGATCGACCCGTGCGGCTGTTATTATCTAGCCACGAGTTCCTCACTAACTTACATTACCTTAATATTGAATTTTACAATAATATTAAAAAAACAGGCCATACTTCATGTGTAATGTAAGGTGACCGATCTTTGATCTTGTACTAGATCATAAAACAGTTATTAACAGAATTAAAAACAATTTTCCTTATTGTTAGAATAAGGAAAATTGTTTTTAATTCTGTTAACAATTTATATGTTCATTAAATTGTGTTGTCATATTAAGTGTTAATGAGAAAAACATCGTAGGTAAACGGTATTGCGAATTGTGGAGTTAAGAATTTTTAATATATATAAAATTAGGAGAAATTAGATTATCTCTCATCCAATTTCCTTTTCTTCGGTTGAATAATTGAGTAATTTAAAAAAATCTAACATAAACTAATGCTTGATTGCGATCCCACCTGATGGTAAGCAGTAATGCAATTGTTGATGGTGAGACGCACTATATAGTCTCCTGAAAAAGAGGGCGAATAGTATTTTTTTCTTTGTCGGTATCACTTTTGACAATTTTTACAGACTGGTCGTATGCATCACTTCAGATGTTGGTGGTAAGCTTCAGAACCAACACCTCTTAGCAAAAGTACCACCACTCTTCTCTGATCGCCGCGAATAGTCAGGATCAAATGGAGTATAGTCTTCTCTGATTATTTAAAAATTTTGAATCTTATTTTAATTTTCTTCTCAGGTTCGAAGATTATCCTGCGCAGCATCAATGGTGACTTTCGTTCGGGTCAGCTGACTGCCATCTTAGGACCCTCAGGAGCTGGCAAGAGTACTCTACTCAACATACTGGCTGGATACAGGTACTTAGTTTACTATATTAAATACTAGCTTTAGCCCGCAGCTTTGCCCGCGTCCATGAAATAGCCTATGTCACTCAGGAATACAGCAGCTTTCTATTGGTGTAAAAATTTTAGCAATCGGACCAGTACTTCCACAGATTACCTCATACAATCAAAAAAACAAACTCTACCTCTTTATTATATTAGTATAGATAAACTAATATTATAATGAGGTTTATTGTTTTGCTGATGAGTATATTAGAGGAAGTTTAAAATCGGCGCTAGTGACTGCAAAATTGAAAGGAAATCGTTTGTCTTGGTATGGTCAAGTGAAGAAGAGGGATGAAACGCATGTTACTAAAAAAGAGATCTCAGCAAGTATACAAGTAAATGGATAAAGAGGCAAACAAAGACCGAAGAAAAGAAGGATGGATTGTGTGAGTAGTGATATGAAAGAAAAGGGTGTTAGTGTAAGGGTCTGTTTCACAATGTCTGAGTAGCCACTACTTCCTGAATAAATTCAAAAATGGAACAGAATTTGTATGAAATTATCTGCCAAGTAAGATACCCGAAACTTAATCATAGGTGGTGAAATAGGCGCTTAGTGGGACGGGTGACGGGATAAAATGGAAGAAAAAAATGTGTTTCGCCTATCCCAAGGGGTAGGTATATGGGACAGGGGAAGGAAGAAGTTTCTTTCACTTTTAAAAAGGTGCAAAAAAGGCAAAAAAGTCTATTGAATGGGTTCCGTTAAAAAAAGTTACTTGATGATCCACAAAAAATTTAAAACTAGATCAACTAATGAATTTATATTTGGCATTCCAATGTAATAATTAAAAATATAGAGTAGTTACCCTTCTTGGTATATTAACTCATAAATTGTTATATAAATATGCATCGATTAATGGAGGAAAAAGACTTCCAAGCTATAAAAATAACAGATTACTGGTCAAGCTTATCGTAAGTAATAACTCTTAATAATCATGTAATAAAAAACAATAGGTTATCATTATAAAACCATTTACTTATATTTATAAGGTAATCATTATCAATTTGTTTTGCGCAAATAATATAATATATAATACTTTATTAAGACACATAATGTTTAAATCACTGCATTCAAGATCTATGGATTATCTATACTAATATTATAAAGAGGTAAAATTTGTAAGTTTGTATGTAGGGGGTAATCTCTGGAACTACTGGTCCGAATTAAAAAATTCTTTCAGTGTTAGATAGCCTATTTATCGAGGAATGCTATATACCATCACGCTAAGACCCACAGGAGCGGAGCAGTAACGAAAAATGCGGGTGAAACTGCAGGGGACAGCTAGTCTACTATATATTATTTATTAGTTACTCAGATACCCGCGAAACGAGACACAATAGTAAAACAATAACAGCGCGGTCTCATAGGACCGGTTGGGGATTCAAACGTTAATTAGGTAGAATAGTAAATTATGTGACTAGAAGATATAGCTGTGTTTTAAAGTAGTGGGTGGTATGTTGAATTCCGAATGAAACGAAGGTTGGTAAGTGTTAATCCCAAACGCAGTGAAGGGTTTATGTTATAAACTCCCAAGCACTGTGAGGGATTTAATATAAAAGCCTGAGTGAAGTGAGGAATTCAAGCCACCCAAGACAAAAATAGCGTTATAACAGATTCTCTACTTTTTACACCTTCGGTGAGATAATTAGTATTGTCATTTATACATACTGAAACAAATTGGAAGGCCCCAAACAAGTTGCCTGTCTAACGTCAAAAAGGCCATAAAAATATTAACTAGAACTATAACTCGAACAAGACTTTCGAGATGGGCATAAATGGCGTTGCATGATTGGGAAAGCCAACAAACAAACGTGTTTTTTTGCCGTTTTTACGGAACACTTTTTGCGTAAGTCCAACTCATACTTAGCCATATTTTAAATAGAACAAGATTGCTGATAAATTCCTTGTCAACTCTAATAAACCTTCACCCAACATTAAATAATCTGAAGGCTCCGTAAGTCCATACGTTTTATAGTACAATTTTTCCTCATGTTATCAGCAGTTATGTAAAATGACATAACGAGTAGACGTTAACGACATACAGCATCAATAGTAGGCTTTGTGCATCTATGTCCGAGGCCTAGTTTAATTACTAGTTTAGGGCCATCGCCCACTTTACGAAAACGCTACTAACGCGCTACAGTCGCATTTGAAACGCGCTTTTACTTCTTCTTTTCGTGTCGATGCTCTCACTAAACTTTTTCTGCCCAGTATTTGGTAACCTGTATGGCTTTGTCATTGGCCTCAGTTGAAACGCGCTACTGCATCGCGACTGTAGCGCGCTAACGCGCGACCGTGTCAGACGACATCGGGGAGTGGAAGGAGGGATGATGGAGCGTGAATGAAAAATAAAAACAATCTACATACAAAATCTTAATTTTATCGCGTTTGCATCGCGACTGAGAATCGTGGCGTGGGCGGAGGCAAGCTACCGTCTGTTTTTTATACCCTGAGTCTATAATGCCAAAACAAACAAACAAAATGTTTATTGCAGTAACGTGTAAAATTTTTACAGTAATAATGACATTACAACTGACACAAAAGAATCATCATTCCTATAGTAAGTTTTACATTACCTGTGTCAATTTAGTCTCAGGGATGATCAGATGATAGCGACTGCATCGCGATTGTATCGCTGCAAACGCGCGACAGCCGCGCTACTGCATCGCTTCAGAAAGTCACCGTGAGCGAGGCCCCTTAGCGATGTTAGTTTGTTTAGCCTAGTTATGTCGCTGACGATAAATACTGACTGACGATAAATATCATGTGTTTAGACTATGTCCTTTGTACAGACTTGAGACTGAATATTAATTCGTAGTGGCGTTTCTGTATGAGTGAATCTGCCTGTGAATACTGTGTGTCTGTGAATACTGTATGGTAATTTTATTATCGTCTTCCTGCCCTTGTCCCGTATTATTTGAAGTTCTACGTAATCTATGCTGTACTTAGAGTTTTTGGCGAGGTTTCTTCGAGTCAAGTTCTATGGAAAGAAAAGAAAGAAAAAAAAAAACGGTTTATTTACACGAAACGACGATTGCAAAAATAATAATAATGAAAAAAAAATGGGAAAATATGCGTCAGATCCGCGCAAAACGGCCGAACGCTCAGTAAAATGCCATGCCCTTATACATAAAGCGATTGTCTGATATAATTATTTGTAAATTCATTCGTGGTAAATATTGTCTTGTAAAAATGGTGTAGTTTTGCATATCAAGTGTCTGCGCAACTGGACAATGTGAATTCATTGAAACTGTATCGCAACAGTAAAATGGAACTAAATATTTTGTTGTAGTATATGTACCATAGACTTGAGTATAATTATATTTTAATTTCAACTCGATACTTCCAAGCGTTCTCGAAATAAAGGGTCTTGACAGACAGACGGACAACAAAGTGATCCTATATAGATCCTAAAAAAATAACGTCTTTGTAAGATAAAAATAACAAAAGCCGATCCCCTTGCCGTTTCTTATTGTAATGTCACCCTAACTACAGCCACTTCACCCCTTTTAACAACATTCGAACTCTCCCTAATAAGTTTTTTTAGTTCAACCTCTCTCGATAGATGGCGTTGTAAATTTACGTCACGATCCTGAATCGCGGTGTTAAGATTCTCCGCCGTTTGGTTGGGTCTCGCGGACTGCTCTGATTTCGATATCTCTGGTTTCCCTTCAAAACGCATAAATCTTTCGCCTTTTACTAAAGATTTCCGTGGAGGGGAACACTCAAATGAGTCTTGAGCATTTTTGAATACTTCGCTTCGGCGAAGTTTATAATTCTTGGTAATGTCCATGTTGGTTCTCAATCAACTAAGGCGAATCTTTGGGGTAGGTTTAAATATGATACGGACCGACCGTAGGATTCCGTAACATATTTGATTCCTCATAAAGAATGATAATGAAGTGTTAATTCTAATCAGCAATGTTGCCTGCGTGTGTTGTGGGCAACAATGTTCTTATCTCTTCTATTTTGAATGTGCTTCTTAATTTTTTTGTGTATAAAATAACATACATAAAAGTAGGTAATAAACGTTTTGTGCAATAGGAAAAAAAAAGATTTTTCCTTGTAACAACATTTATGGTAAGACTAGGTATAGGTCCATTATTTTATAAAAGGCTGCTTTTAATGATTGAGTGGTCTAAGAACATACAGTTCAAGCCACGGATTAAACCAGAACGGATTGCGCTGAGGCATATAGATAGTTATTATGATGAAGGTATAAACTAAGAAATAACAACCTGATCATTACAATGTAGGAGTCATTAAGTTATAAGTGAATAAGTTACATCCAGGCAAGCGTACTCCTGCGTCGACCACATCATCGCTTACCATCAGATGAGATAGTGGTCAAACGAGAGCCAAATGATAGTAAAAAAGAATTTTTTTTCAAAATTCATCTCGTAAAAACTTAAACGTGTAACCAAAGTTTGGAAAAACTTATTTTCATGTAAACAAAACTGCTTTCAGAACCTAGCCTATATATATTCTTCTTCAATGTATGTCATATCTTTGTTTAAGTGTAGTCAGTTGTTGGTGAGCCAAATAAATAAAATTAAAAAAATGAATTTTTCTCTGTCACTAGTCAAGTCACAAAATAGCAGTTATCATTGTAAAGTTTTGTATTTTACATAAAATACAAGAAGATATCTTCTTTCATACAATCTGTGCAGCTATTGTAATTTTATTGTTTTTATGAATGAAGGGTTGCAATACTTTTTTCTGTTTTTAATTATTAATTTTTATTTCAGTCTTAATTTTGATCAACAATGCAGTCTTAACAAAAAAGCCAACAATAAAAATACCTGTGGCAAATTCACATCACATTAATTAGGTTGCTAATTTAGGCAATAAAGTAATCCTAAAATTAAAAAAAAAAATGGTATTTTATTGGTCTGAAAAAACTGGACGTAATTTAAGTTCATAAAATATTTTGGACTGTAAAAAATGTATAAAATTTACATAATTTGTATACCTCTGTGAAAAACTTAATAGCAATTATAATTTAGTTTGATTGGCGTTACCTATGCGGTTATAGCAAATTTGTCTTAGATATGCTGATTTATATTTATCGTAAATATTAAATAAAATTTGCTCACCAATCAAGACTAGAGATAAACCGATAAAAATCCTTTAAAGCAAGCAAGCTCACTTTGCATTGGAGTATCGCATAGTGAATATAATATAATGTTAGGTAAGGATATAGTTTTAGGGACAACTTTTTATCTTATTCTTATAATTTATAATATAATATCTGTAAGCCTAATTAAACACAACCTAACACCTAACACCATCTCGCATTTATCGGATTCCCGTGTTATGGTGATACGATTCAACACTCATCTTATTATTCGGTGAATCTACTTGAGTGTTACTACAAGTCCACTGAGTTGTAGTAATACGATTCTGTTTGTTACTTCAGTTAAAAAACAGATTGGTATTCTAGTTTTTTTGCAGGGGTTTCCGCCCAAGCACAAAAACCCAATACTAAAATGCTATCGTAAAAACATGAAGTTAACTGACATTCCACCGAAAACTACGTCTTGGCAGCTCACTTCAAGGCTACCAGGTCACAGGCATCGCTCTGCAGTTATACATGCTAATCGTTGGATTAAACTAGCAGTTATTTTCTTGATGACTTGATGTTCAAAAAAATAACTTGTGGTTAGTAAAAAAAACAATGATTGACGTCTGAGTGGTATTTGAATAATATTAAAAGAAATCAATATCCAATCAAATTGTAACGGAGATATCAATAAAAAATGGCTGCGGTTTTAGAAAAATAATCTTTTTTGCAAGATTACGAAGGATCAAATAATGCCTGCGGTTAAGATTAGCTTTTACCATAATTATATTGGCTGAATTATTTTTAAAGAAATTAGGAAGACAATTAGATCATGGACTGACTTTGGAAATAGGTAACTTTTTACCACAATAGTACGTTCCGTAGCGAGAAAGGAGAAACTGACTGACTGACCTATCAACACGCAGCCGAAAGGACTGGACCCAGGAACGTGAAAAGCAAAAGTCTTTCTTTTATTACGTTAGGTAAGGTTACCTGATTTCTCGAAGTAATCCTGTTACGGCACCAAGTTTTTCGGCATCAAAGGTTCGGCACCCGAGATATTCTCGTTTCGGCACCAATAGGCATTTTGGATGGTAGTAAAAATTCTAATCCAAAATACCTATTGGTAAATACCGAAACGGGAATAGCTTGGGTGCTGAGCCAGGAAAATTTTGATTTGTCAAGAAACACTACCTAAGTGCATTTAAATAAAATACCAGTGCTTGAATTCTGTGTGTAACTAATTTTATAATCAGGGTCAAAACAGTTCTGCATTCTTCCAGTAACATGTTATACACAAACGTTTTTAAAAGTCAAACCTCACCTTCCAGGGTAGCAGGCGCTTCAGGAGTGATCTCCACAAATGGAGAACAGCGAGACCTGCATCAGTTCAGGAAGCTCTCCCGGTACATCATGCAGGAGGACCTGTTGCAGCCGTACATCACAGTGGAGGAAGCTATGCTCATCGCAGCTGATCTGAAGCTGGGCACTAATATATCTAAGGAGAAGAAGGGGGTTATTGTAAGTAATTTAGTTATATTTTTTTACGAATTATTAATTTGATGATACCTTTACGCTCTCCCGAGATAAAGGGTCTTGACAGATTGACACAGACAACAAAGCCTTACGGAACCCTTTGTGCGCTAGTCTGACTCGCATTAGGCTGATTTTATGTTTTTGAAGATGCATTTACTTCGTTTTTACTTGTTCTTACTTCGTTTTTAGTTGTTTAAAAATAAACACTTGAAAAGGATTACAATACAGTAGACCAATACAAGGTACAAGTACCTACCATTATTTGCACTCGTGTTAGTTTGTATAGTACCTATTTGAATTTTCATTTTTTTCTCTATAAGTTTTCTGATAGTAGGCGAACCGTTTCAGATTCAAAAGTTACAAGCTTGAATTATTTTTTTTAAACTGTTCCCTTTATTTCAGGTAGAAGAAATCATTCAGCTGCTTAGGCTACAGAAGGCAAGGAACACAGCAACAGAAAGGCTATCAGGTGGCGAAAGAAAACGAATATCAATCGCTTTGGAGCTGCTCAATAATCCTCCTGTTATATTCTTGGATGAACCTACTACGTGAGTTAAAAACGTAGCATTACTAACTGACCTTGTCCTCAAAGCGTAAGAGAGATTCTCTGAGTATTGGAATTTGCAGAATGATCATTGGCCATCGTAAGTACAGGCTTGGGTAGCTCGCCGTCCTATGATAACCATACATGGGTTGATGGCATGACCGATACCTGCCAGAGCTTGCCTGCCAGATTGTCCGAAAGAGTCACCTACCTCAATATGTATCATCCTTTTCTAGAAAAGCTTCTCTAGCTCTAGAGCTTGTAGTATTTGCCCTGTCCGTTGCTTCGTCAAGTTCTATTTGCTAATAAGTGTTACATAAACTTGATTATTATTTCCAGAGGTCTGGACGACGTAGCCTCCTCAACATGCGTCTCCCTCCTGAAGCGGGTGGCTCGCGGTGGTCGCACCGTCATCTGTTCCCTTCACACGCCATCAGCTCGACTCTTCGCGGAGTTTGACCATGTATATGTGGTTGCTGGGGGTCGGTGTGCTTACCAGGGCACGTCTTCTGGCGTCGTGCCTTTCCTTAATGAGCTGCAGCTACCTTGTCCTAAGACTTACAATCCGGCTGATTTTAGTGAGTATAATATATACAAATATATTTTTAAGTAATAATAATGTTTCAGTGCGATAATTGAGAGGCATTGCACTGCTGTCAATTCCCTCTAAAGTCTTCTGTAGGATAATCCTGGATAGGCTGTCGAGGGCCCTAGATCCTTTACTGCGCAGGGAGCAAGCTGGTTTTCGTTTGGGACGTTCGTGCACGGACCAGATTAACACACTGCGTATAATACTTGAACAGGCATCAGAATGGCAAAGGGAGATATATCTCACTTTTGTGGACTTCGAAAAAGCCTTCGATACGTTGAAGTGGTCCAGTATTTGGTCTCGCCTGCTGGAAATTGGAGTGCCACCAAAATTAGTCCGCCTAGTACAAAGCATATATCGCAAATATACATGCAAAGTGGTTCACGATGGTCTCATCTCGGAAGACATCGCAGTGCACGCGGGTGTTCGCCAGGGTTGCCTCCTCTCGCCTCTTCTCTTTATAGTCGTTCTTGACGGAATTTTGCTTCGCATCTTCGAGGAGAGACGCCGCGGCATAGAGTGGGGATTGTCCAGCGTTTTAGAAGACTTGGACTACGCCGATGACCTATGCCTGCTTAGTCACACACACGCCGACATGCAAGCAAAATTAAACGACCTTCGTGAGGAGGCAGCGAAAACTGGTCTTAAAATCAATACACGGAAGACCCAAGAAATGCGTTCAGGAGTGATCAATTCTGCACCGTTGCTGATCGGCACCGAGGCGGTGGAACGCGTTCAGAGATTCACGTACCTCGGAAGTGTCGTGGCGGAAACTGGTGGGACTGAGGAAGACGTCGCCTCACGAATAGCCAAAGCGCGTGGTACCTTCGCACAGCTGAGGCCGGTTTGGCAATCGCGGAAATTGACCCGAAGGGTTAAATTAAAAATCTTCAGGTTCAACGTCAAATCCGTGCTGCTTTACGGGTGCGAAACGTGGAAGGTGACAAAAGAGATCTCACGCCAAATTCAGGTTTTCGTGAACCGATGTCTCCGTCGTATCCTCGGGATTTACTGGCCCGAGACCATCTCTAACGTGGAACTGTTGGAAAAATGTCACGAAAGCTCGATCGACCACCAGATCAAACGTCGCAAGTGGGGTTGGATTGGTCACACGCTTAGGAGGGATCCCGATCATATACCTAAACAGGCGCTGGATTGGAATCCCCAAGGAAAAAGAAAGCGTGGCCGTCCTCGACAGACCTGGCGACGAACCGTGTTAGCTGAAGCAAAGGCCATCGGACTGACGTGGAGCGAGGTCAAGCGAAAGGCGCAAGACCGGTCGCGATGGGTGTCTACTGTCGACGCCCTCTGCCCCAGCTAGGGGACATAGGATTTTAAGTAATGTTTCAGGAACACATGATTATTACGGCTGGAGTGCCCGTCGATGGTGGTGTATTGCCGTACGTCTGGTTGTCCGATCATGGCACGGGCTTGGGGGAATTGGACAATTTTATTCCGACGCACACTCTATGAAATGCGTTATGTGTGGTTATTTCTGGGTGAGCCTGCTCCATAGTCGACCACATCATCGTTTACCATCACGAGAGAAGTTGGTCAAACGAGAGCTAAATGAAGTAAAGCTATACAAAGTAAAACAAAAAAACAAATGTAACCGATAGAAAACCGCTCAAGACTTCAAAACTTCGACTCGACGAGAGCATAATCACCAATGACCCTCTTGGTTCGCTTCTTAATTGACTCAAGCGCTTCAAGTTTGTATCTGGCAAATCTGTCTCAAAGATGAAAACAGAACTCCATACACGATCGAACTTAAGCTTAATAAAGTTTGAGCAGCTGTTCTGGCTTAATGTCTCACCTATGCTTAGTTTCTCAACTTTATGCAACCAGTTGAGCCTTTAATAATAGTTAGCCTTAGAACTGTGAGAGCCATGGCTTATTAACCTATCATTAAACACAATGATGATAGAAATAACATACAGGAACTGTACACAAAAGTTAAAGATTAATTACACAGTGATACGGGTGTTATTGTCATAATGATCGCAGAATAGAAAAGAATTGGTCAATTAGATGGATTATATGCCAGTTGTCACGTTGGTCAAGGTCGCGATTATTATGCTACATTTACATAATAGAATCTTGTATTGCTCTTATAAGTTTTTTTACTTAATAGAAAACAAGGTAGTTTTCTTCATACAAACTTTGACCTATCGTTCCTGCCTGGGGAGGGGGCTGAATTTTGTAAAATCCTCTTTTAAAACTTTATACAAGTAAGCACAAGACCTGTGTGGTGGTTCAATTAGCTCAAATAGATAAACTCATAACTAATATTGTATAAAATCTTAGATAAACAACGAGAGCCTAGAGCACAGGTGTAGGGTAGCCAGCCTATCGGTGTTCTACAGGATGCATTTCGGAGAGTGTGCGCAGGAATTACATGAGTTAATTTCGCCATCTCACTTCTACCATCGGACAAGCCGTCGTACGGCGAGTATCCATTCTTACGTTGTCGAAACCTGCACGGTCCGGACAAAGCGGTTTGCCTCGTCGTTTATACCGCGTACATCGAAGGATTGGAACAATTTGCCTGCTGCGGTCTTTCCGTTCGATTATAATTTGGGTATCTTCAAGACTAGAGTGAATAGGCTCTTAATAAACTAGTGCGCCTCACCATCAACGATTGCATCACTGCTTACCATCAGATGGGATTGCAGTCGAGTACTAGTTTATGGTATACTAGCTGTCCCCTGCGGTTTCACCCGCATTTTTCGTTATTGCTCCGCTCCCGTGGGTCGTAGCGTGATGGTATATAGCCTATAGCATTCCTCGATAAATTTCAGAGATTACCCCCTACATACAAACTTACAAACCTACAAACTTACAAATTTTACCTCTTTATAATATTAGTATAGATAAAAAAAAGAGAGATATTATTTTGAAGAGATAATCCAAGTCCAACAATAATCACTTAAGGTGACATTTAAAAATAAATATATTGAAAATCATTTGCTTTCAGTAATCGAAGTATCAAGTGGTGAATATGGATCTCATGTAGACAGAATGGTATCAGCAGTAGAAAATGGCAAGAACCAACGATGGAGAACCTACGCCATAGAAGAAAGCCAAGCGGGAGAACCGTTTGAAGAGATGGAGATAGAACAGCTAAATGCTGGTGGAGTTGAAAAACATAACTATAAACATGGATGTACCTCTTGCCAACAATTTATTGTACTATTAAAGAGAATGCTGTTGCAGACTGTTAGGAATAAGGTAATCTTTTCCTATACAAAATATTCTTTTTTTTATTTTGTTTATTATTTGATGGTCAAGATCTGAGTACAAAATGTCAGAATATTTATGAACAAGACCATCTTCCGACTAGACTTAAAAAAACAATCATATAGATGTAAATATTATGGTAATGAATTGCATAATAGTTTTAAGAGATAAAAACAAATGTTGGACTAATTAAGTTATTTTCCAGTGTCCAATAAATATCATGAACTTTATTTCCGTATTTGAATAAATAGGTGATATGACGCTTATACTCGTAGATCCAGTACACTGTCTTTTTGTTCTAGAAAAATTTATATTTGTTTAGTAACAAATACGCGTAGTTCTGACGTTTTATAAGTGCCTATATGAAATTAAAATATTGAATTTTGAATAAAATGCTATCCTCATTATCTTACTGCCTTTCTCTCAAATTATTGTCTTACTACTTCTTTCTCTCTTCTTCTTACTACAAATATTCCTTTCCAGAGTTACCTTTGGCTGCGGGTCGGCTTGCACTTGTTCATTGGGTTCATTGTTGGCAGTCTGTTCAACAAGATGGGTTACGACGCTTCCAAAACTATATTCAACTTCGGTTTCTGCTACGCCTGCACTATTGCCATGTTATACATTCCCATGATGCCTGTTCTACTAGCCTGTAAGTATTTTATTGGTAATTTATTGAAATATTTGCTAATTGATCTAGCTTCTAGCAATATATATATATTTTTGTGGTTTGGTATTTAAAACCAGTTTCCTGTATTTATTATTTTGTAAAAATAATATCTTTAAGTATTCATTATTTATTTAGTGGCGAATTATACAGGTTTGTATGTATTCTATACATGTGTGGAAGGATGGGTGTGATATGCATATTTATGTGGTATGTGGTCTATATGTATGTTTAGAATGAAATTACAAAAGTGTAATAACTATTATATAAACATCAGGTTTTGGTTACTTTTGGTCTAAACAGACAATGAGCAATGAGTATTATTAGGCACATCATTAATAATTATTATTGACTAATAACCATTATTTTATTCTTGTTTCAGTTCCAACAGAAGTCCAACTTGTCAAAAGAGAGTACTTCAATCGATGGTACGGTCTGAAGCCCTACTACGCTGCATTGGTCATCTCACGGACTCCCGCCACTGTCTTCTTCAGCCTCATCTACCTGGTCATCACCTATCCCCTCACCTCACAGCCTATGGAGCTCGATAGGATACTCATGTTCAGTTCTACGTGTATTCTAATAGCTCTCATATCGGAATCTATGGGAACTGTTATTTCTTCTATGTTGAGTGTTGTTGTAAGTATATTTATGTAATCTTTTTTAATCTTTTTTTGATAAATGTTTTGCATTTTCTCAGCTGTGACTTATTTTTTAGTTTGTTTAAAAACTTGTTCAATTTTTTTTCGTGTTTTTGTTACTTAAATATGTAAACAGTCACAGGTTTATGAACTTTTATTTTAAAATTTATCTTTATTATTCGTTCTAATTCCGAGCAACATTTGTGTGAACTTGCTCTATCGATAAAATAGAATAGAATCAACTTTATTGTAAAAAAAGAAGTAACATTCAACAAAAAACAACCAGTCAATCTACATATTTTTCAAGTAATATTGATAAATTATTTATTTTTCAGAACTCCGTATTCATGGGTCCAGCTATGAGTGTTCCACTAATGCTGTTAGCTGTCTACGGTATCGGTAGTGGAGACGATCCTCTCCCCATCGTATGGAGGATAGCAAGGGCTTGTTCGTTCCTACGCTATGGGATTGAAGGCTTGGTTGCTGCAATATATGGCCCTCCCAGAGACGATCTCATATGTCCGGAACATGTAGACTACTGTGAATATAAGAATGTTGCGTAAGTATTTGAAGTTAATCAAGTGCCTACCTATTACATATCTTAAAAATTATAGAAGCCATCTAGACGAACTACCTCAATGTAGTGAAACTCGTTTTCGAAAAAAAAAACTTGCTCTGCGGATCTAAAAATGCCACTTTAGTAGAATCGTATTACAATCATAATATGAATCATTTTTAGGTTTCCGTATTTTTCTTGCGGCCATATTTACACGGAATATTATTCTGATATGAAATGAATTGAGTATGATTTGGCTAATATTTTACGAATACTAGATGAATTTCTCAATGTGCCCTTTTTAAGTCCGTCGTTATCTGTTACTACTACTTACTAACTTAGAGTAATGATTTATTATTTTAAATTCCAGGTACTTTGTGAAACTGATGGGTATGTCCGGAGTTTCTTTCTGGGTCGACTTTGGCGTGCTTGTCTTCATCCTGCTTGCTATGAACCTCACAGGCTACTATCTTCTGCGGCAGCGTCTCTCCCCCAACTACGCATTTAGAGCTATCAAGGTCATCGGCAACTTCATCAAAACCAAGATGAGCTCTTACTCATAGTACACCCACATTATCATAAGATTTTGTTAATTTTAACGTGCTATTTGGGCCCAATTTCAAAAACTATTTTGTACATATACAACACTTTGTATATTTTTTTTTACGTCTTGTATAAGTATAAATATTTTGATATCATAGCAATCAGTTTTGCCTGATAAATATATTGCTAATGTTCTTAAGAGCTAGACGCTCATTGCATTCAAAGAATGTGAAGATTAAGCCACTGTGATAGCATGATGTAGGTTTGAAGTGGTTCCTATGTACGGCGAAGCCAAAGGAAGGGAAATTCTTCTTGTGCATTTCTAAAAAAAAACTATTGGATTTAAGGTGTGAAAAATATTGAATATTATGGATATGAAAAACTTAATACTTCGTTACTAGGTAACAGTAAAAATGTGTAATTTGAACCAAAGGAAGTAAAGGAATTCCCAGTGTGATAGATCTTTATAGGTTTTTACTCTATTTTAAAATAGTTAATAGTTTTAAGAAGTACAATAACATAAATAATTTTACAGATGATTGCAAGTGATTTGTTAGTTTTAGTTTTCAAGGATGAGGATATTTTTAAGACTGATTGTTCACGTCTTCTTTACTTGAAGCAACAATAACGCTTTTGTTTTTTTTTTAGAAGAATACATTAACAATGTTCTTTTAACTTAAGTTATTCCACTAACATTAGAAACATCACATTTAAAGTATTTACCAGTGACGTGTAGTGAGCAACCTTGGATCAAGAACATACTCAGAAAAGTTAATATACAAGGATTTTCATTGAGAAATACCCAAAACTAGTGACCTTATTACTAGAAATCTCCTTATAAGGAGTCCCCTTTTGTGGGATGTTGCATGTTAGTCAGTTATGGCTTTATAGTTTTTTTTTATCCGTTTTTTATTTAAATATACGTAAAATCTAATCTGTCGCCATATTGTTTTGTCATCAAGGTTCAGGATCAAGGTCTGAAAATAGTATCATTATGATTCTGTTTGATACTTATTAAAGTTGGTGTAACTAATTTATATTATTATAAACTTAATAGTACTTCAAATATTTCCATAGGTACTTGTATTTTAATTAAGTATACGAATACTCTGTCGGTGTAAATTATTATTTTTTATAATTAAATGTGGGTATGGATTCAGCCATGAAATGTAAAAATAAAACCATTATTTTTTTCTTTAAACGTATTTTTATTTATCAAATGGATTTCTCACTAAAATAAAATCACGCATTTGTTTATTAGTGAACAAAAAATCGTCTCAACAAAATCTGACTAGGGCAGTCAATTTGCCACTTAACAAAAATAATAATTTCAATAAAGTTTAGAGCTTTTTGTATAACATCCTACTTATTGTGCTCTAGGTGCTATCGTGCACTTGATGTAGTATAATTATTATAGTATGTAAATCGAATATTTTTGATCCTAAAGTTTATAAGTCATATTTTTGTCATAAGTACAAAGTATGCTTTATCAATATTTACTTATTTACATAAATCGTGTTTGCACTATGTTAGTATTACTTAGGAATGTTTGTATTTATAATAGATGCGATTTCTTGTTAACGTGCAATTTATCTATTTATATAGTTTACATTATTTTTCTACATTGAAATAAGCTAGTGAAAGCTGCCCATATTTCTAAAAATACTTCTATAACGTTGCTATGAACAATTAATTCTTTAGCAGGGAAATCTCCTGTTAAATATAAGGAAATCCACAATATGGTCATAGATATAAGTAAAGGTTATCATCAAGTAGCAATAATAAAGAAAATTACGAAAAAAAATTGTCTGTGGAGATTCCATATTATTGATCAAAATGACTGTTTTCGATCAATAGAAGCCATTTACATATATTCTGAGTTTTAAGTGTTCATTAAAATGTTTTATCTCCCATAAAATATTTATAGGTATATATAGATGTTATAGTTCACTCGTAATAATAGGTTATTAAATTTTATAGTAACTATGATATTGTCTTTTCCTACAAAATTCGTTTATGATTTCAGTTTCAGATTAATATTGAGCACACATTATATATAATTATAACATTATTATTGTAATTGGAATATTTTTCGTGGAAGTTATCCAATACATATAATATCATGGCAGTTTTATTGATTTTATCTATTGATGAGGAGTTATGTACAGTTGGTAACCATTCGATAAAACATTCACTCATCCCGGACGCTTTGGTTGGTCATACACCGATTTCAATAACTATAAAAGAACAGATAGAAAAATACAAAAGTACACAAGTATTTACAATAAATTAATACTTTTTCGAGAAATTAAAGTAACAAATGTAAATAAAAATATCTAACTTAACATAACGAGTATTAAACAATTAACTTACTTTACAGATACGAGATTGTAATAATTATTAGGCCTTGACTTTTAGTAAAAGTAAAATTGATTTAGTGAAAATGGAAATTTTTGAAGAATGATTTGTATCAAACGATTGATTTTTATTTTTGTTTGAGCATCTTAAATGAATTATTATAATCAAACTTATCATAAAACTTAAATTAACCACTGTGATAGCTTGTACTGTAAGGCGAGAACATTATGTTCTTACTAAAATAATAATTGTGATGAACAAAATGAAATGATGTTAAATGATTTAAATAAAACACTATTTGAGATTGCTTATGCACTAAAAGTAATTAAAATTACGTAAAATTGCGAGAGATTTTTAGATAAAGAATTAAAAAATCGTTTTTCTATACAAGTTGCCTGGTTTTTGTTTTATAACGCCTAAATTTTACTGAGCACTGAAGTTTATTTTCGTAAAATGAAAAAATGTAGCATTAACTAAGACTATTCTCAAATTTCTTGTTAAGTATAATAACTATAATACACGGTGCAAATTCCAACACCAATCAATTTCGTTCAGTTATTCCTAAAAGTTATTCTTTACAAATATTATCCACATTCCACATTCCCGGCACTTATAGTGAATTACTATAGTAATGGTAACTACATTATTACTAAGGTTTTAATTACTGAATATAACATTAATGAATATACACGATAAACTTAAATAAATATATAATTTACAGATACTAAAACCTTATATTGAGACATTGTAGAATCATTAGGTCAAAACAAAAGTAAAAGTAAAATTACATTTAAAGTAAAAGTAAAAGTGTCTTTAAAAGATACAACAAAAATGGAATGTTAAAATTGTGAGCCTTAAAATAATATTTACAAATGGTAAATTAATTTGGCACCTTCTACGTGTAAGAGGAAGATTATGGTGCCTTAATTCTAAAGGTACTGACATTATAAGTAGGTACCGAAGCTAATACGTGATGTAAAGCGAAGTGTCATAAGTCTTATTTGTGACTATATCCCTGATAATGTTAAGATCACTATCGTAGTTCCCTAAAAGGACTTTTAGTCTACTTCCTCTGATTACATTTCTTCAGATTATGTTCAAGTTCCTATGTATTCCCGGTTACAATTTTTTTCTGTATTTCTTACGCCAGTGATTAATTTTTTGAAAATTTTAGTTTGAAACCGGAATTAAGTTATTGATCTTCTTATATCCCATTTAAATATCAAGTATAACACTAGATATTTCAAATGCTTTAACTTGTTTTATCTGAAAGCATCTCTTCTCGGAGAAGTTCATATGCTGTTATTCATTCTCAAGCAATGTTTCTAGCACCTTAGAAAGTGAATTGCTGGCTAGGTTTCTCTTCATTACATTGTTCCAGGTAGAGGGCTGGTCGTTCTGTATCGAGGCATGCGTCGAGCTTAGCATGCCTGATCAAGGGGCCCTGGCGTCGCCACAACTGGGCCTCGTCTGCTGGGTCGCAGGCGGCCAGGACTGCTGTTACTCTGTCTTCAGTTGAGAGGGACAGGCAGAGACGATGGTGGCGGATGAGACCGTTGTCGAAACGCCATTCTTGGTTGCCGCCTGTGTAGTGGCAGGGGTACATTCCTGGAAAGTAGTAGGTTTGGTTTTAGTGCTAGTCTCATGAAGAAAATACAACAATGACCTTGAGACTGGGTGAGAAATGTGGATAACGGGATGAAAGGGCGAGACGTATATAGATGTTTTATTTGATTGACGATAGATTATTTATATTTTTAGTGTTTAAAAAAAGTAATCTTAACGATTCAAATATTTATATACGTGGATTGCGCACCAAAATGTGTGCGACAACTAAAGAGTAAATTTATTCTGCATGTTTTACACCATTTCGAATAACGTTTTGTTTTATAAGAATCACACATAATGGTGCGAGCAATATGACTATTACCATGTTGTTAAATTCAAAGGTGCTACGCAAAACAATGAAAAATTAATGCAATGTTTTAAAGGGTCCATCCAATAATGGGCTTCTTACCTAAAGTGCCATCAACAAGGTGACCCATGGTATCCAGACACCTGACACCTTGCTTGATGACGTGCGACACTTCAGTCATGGCAGGCACTTGCAGTTCAGGGTACACGTGCTCCAGGTACCAACGGAATGGCTTGCAGTGCAGCTTTTGACGAAGATTCACGCGTTCTGATATGCTGGAAAAGAAAGAGGAGATATCGGTGAAACACCACGATGGACTAAAAGTCTTATAAAAAAAAATTAATTGGATAACACAGGGGTAATTTAGATCAGATCTGAAGAGACTATCTAACCCTTGTGGATATGACGTAAACACTAAATAGAATGAAATATACAGCTTTCAATGTTCCAAATTCATCGACTAGATCTACATTTATTTGGTAATCATCAGTTTCCTTGATCTCTTTTGATTGTTCAAACAAAATCAGATTAAAAAAAAACAATATAAGTATTTTTTTCAGAAAGTAGACAGATCATTACTGAATGAATAATGAGTAACCAAGTTATTTGTAATACATAACATGATTGAAAAGAGTGTCCATGGAGTTTCTTACACATCCTTCTCCATCGAGATCTACGCTTTGTCATGTGCCATTAGCATCATTTTTTCTGATAGACCGACCTCTTGACCTTTCAAAAGTGCCTGTATTGGTTTTTTTGAAATAAATGCTTTTGAATTTGAGTTTGAATAACAAGATAAAATTAATAGAACTTACTCTCCAAAATCAACTTGCTTAGCCAACGGCTGGGAGCGATAGTACAGTTCCTTGTAATCGTCCATCCATACTTCGGCAGCTCGCCTGGTGTTCCTCGCGAACACGGCTCCTGATCCTCCGGGGAAGGTGTAGGGGTGACGCTTCCTGAACACGTGGCCTACGCGGGAGCAGGGGACTATCTCTAGGGAACCACCGCATTGCCATACCCTGGAATGATAAAGTTTTAGGTTAAGTTTAGATTGGAAATTCTGAGGTTGCAATGTTTGTCTTTCATCTGTAATTTGCAGGAAATTATTATAAATTTTATGAGAGTTTATTGAACATCCATTAACAATCGCCATATTATATTTAGGTATCCTAACAGTAGATAGTCTATTCTCCTCCTAGCGTTATTTGTCTTCAATGTTGAGGGTCGTGCTCTCGACGAAAATCTTTGATGTAACTTTGGCGAAGTATAGCCCAAATTTCGCCATGTTTTCCTAGCTTGCCTCTAGTGACAGTACTATAAAAGGCTCAAAATAGTTGTTTACTGGGCAATTACAACCAGCTCTGTTACTTTATGATGATATATTGAACTTTGTATCACTAATTACGTATTATATTATATAATAGCTAACAACCTAACCTACATTAACAACAAACTTTTGTTTATTATACCTATGCAGCAAGCAGAAACTACAAATTTTCTGGTGTAATTTTTATCGCAAAATTTTTGGGAAAATCTGTACTTGCTATTGAAAAAAAATCTATATACCATGTGTCAGACATCGATTCACAAACAAATACCATGGATCCAGTCCATGATTCTTGATCACCCAATGTTGGAATTTCTTGTCGGGTTTTTCCTATTTTTTTATAAATCCGTTTTTTTCATTTAAAATCTAACTTGAGATAATTTTTTATTAAACGATTTCTTCTTACCTAAACGAGATCTCAAGATTCTCTCCTCCCCAGACGTCCATCTTCATGTCGTATTTGCCGAGCTTGGTGAAGTACTTGCGATCCATGCTGAACAGTCCTCCAGCTATCATGGGAGTCCTGATGACCTGGGTGGGGTCGCTGAGGCGGGCGCTACGTTCAGCGTGGGCGAGGTACTCCCACTGAAAATTGTGAGGGAATGGTTTTAGAGAATGATGACTGTAAGGATGCAGAAGAAAGTTTTTAGCTTCAATTAAAATTCAAGCTAGAAAGCTTGGGTTTGATCAAACGAGCTCATTCTGTCGTTATCCCCATTTAGTTCTTTTTATACTAAAACAAAAAGCTGAAGTAAGAAGGTGTAAATATTACAGATACTGTTTTTTCTCATAGAAATCAACATCTATTTTTTAGTCAGCCATAGTGGATACCCAATGTATTTGACTTTATTTTCTTTGCAAAATTATTATCAGCTACAAGTATGTAGCAAAAATCCATACGTACGAACCACCATACGTAATTAAGTATCATTACGTATGGTGGTTCGTACGTATGGATTTTTTGGAACCGTTTTTGTACGATTTTACCAAAATATTATAGTCTATATATTCTTGATCTAAACTTATAAATCTAAATAATTAATTTGAGAAATATTTTAAGCGACACAATACGAATAAAATCAGCCCTCATAGCATTGATTTCATTCAAACATCTAATGACTTAACCAAAATCGCTGATAACACCGATAATTATGTATGTTAATCCTTTGTCAGATATTGAATTCCCATACACAAAAAATCCGGTCAACAAACCAGAAAATGATCGCACAACAAAAATATTTGGCGATTTCATCAGACTAGCAAATAAATATACACCTAAAGGCAAATCTGTGCACATATTCGACCTTCTACGGCTAGTTGTCGATAGAGTGCGTCTAATGAAAGCGCGGCCTTATTGTAGGTTTTTTTTTTTAAATTTAATTGCCAACATTTTTTTTTAATAGGATTTTTTTTTATTATGCAGAGAAAAAACATGAAAAATAAAAACACTTAACTAATTAAAACTAACTCTTACTCTAAACTAAAATATGGCGTCAAAAAATTCCTCCGCATCGCTGTCGACCGGAAGTGTGCCCAAAAGACTGGCAGCATTGCCACGTTGTATGGCAATGCTTAATCTCTGACCGAGGTAAAAGCCAGCCCTTGGGTCACGCGAAGTGTCAACAAGACGCTTCGAAAGATCTTTAAAAAGCGAATGAGCACTCGGGCCCTACGGTCCAAGAGTTTCAACCCCAAATTAATTGCCAACATTATTCAGCCGCAATTGTAGGAAATAAAAAAAAATGTTAAGTGTCAAGACATGATTCTCCTACTAGTTAGGAATACCACATAAATATTATTTTGGATTTAACCTCTTTTTCTCAGGTCGCGCTTTCATTAGACGGACTATAGTTGGTCAGTGACAGTGAGTGGTTACCTTGAAGACTAGGTTCCAATCGAAGCCGCCGCGCAGGTCCGCCGACGCACCGATGTACTGGAATGTGTCCATGCTGATGACGTCAATGACGGGGCAGACTACTCGGGTTGGGTCCTGTGGGCAAAAGAGAATAATAAATTAGACGAAAAGTGAAAAGCGTTGCTTGGTGCAAGTCGGACTTGCATTCGAAGGGTAACGTAAAGAAAAATTACGTTTGTTATATAGGAACCCCCTTAAATATTTATTTGATTCTGAATCGAAGTCGAATCCTTTTAGTACCAACTAAAAGGATTCGACAGAAAATCACATCATGCTTTAGCATTTAGCAATATCAGCCGGCATTTGCATATAGCATTTTATCAGCCTTGTAATGTTCCCACTGTTGGGAATCAGGCCTCGTCTCTAGGAGAGAGAATGGGCCGTAATCTACCACGCGAAATTAAAATCACAGGCTGTCATTAAAATCATGCAGTCATACCGCAGAAATCTAAATAATAGTCATACTAATGTGCAAATCATACTTGAGTGTATCCACTAAACAAAGTAAATAATGGTATTTGTAAAGGTCATGTCAGGACTGAATATTGCTTCTTTAGGCCAAAGGTATAATGTCAAAACGATTTTACTCATTTAGTTAGTCATTACCATCAAGTATCAAGTAAATAGGACATATAGTTATGACAAGTAAGTTAAAATATAGGTACATAATTTAAACACTATTGATGCAATCGGCAATAATTCTTTGTTACCTGGAAATCGTAAATTATAACTAAAATAATGCATGGAATGTGCAATGTAATTTTGGTGGCTGTTTAAACATATTTATGTACATATTTATCTTGATACTTGCAAAATTTGTAATGCTGTGATATATTACCGATACGTGCTTAATTGTATTCATATTGCAGAAACTATGCGTATGTTGGATGTGGAATTGGCCGGAAACATCTGTTGCATGTCAACTGAGGAATGGGCACATAATATAATAATATGTAGATTCGAATTCTATACCCATATTTTTATTTCACATAGGCCTACATAGTGCACGGTTCCAATTGGTTCTCAACTGATGGGAAGCGAGTAGCGACAATTTGGTCGACGATGGATCGCTCATTCACTCTTGTCCCCAGGTTATCAGAAAACACAGACTCCTGCAAAGAATTCCATTCCTTAGCTGTACACACGATGCACGTATTCTATTTGACTGGCCTGTTGGTCTAGTAGTTAGTGACCCTGACTGCTATGCCGGAGGTCGTAGGTTTGATTCCTACCTAGGACAAATGTTTGTGTGATGAGCACGATCATTTTTACTGTATCTGGGTTTTATTTATCTATAATAAGTATGTTTTTAGAAATATATAAGTATGTTTATCAGTTGTCTAGTACCCATAACACAAACTCTGCTTAGCTTGGGACTAGGTGGCGTTGTGTGAAAGTTGTGGAATGTTGTATATTATTATTCTCAAAACGTTTTGTGCGTATAGGAGGGATTTCTACGATGTACCGTGGCGCATCGTCGTACACTTGGTGCGATGATTAAACAGGCTTGGCGGAATTGGGCTTTGCAAATCTGACGCACACCAGATAGATTGAATCTGTAATAATGTTTTTTAGACTCATCATCATTTAATTAGCAGTTTCTTAAGAACGAGGCGGATGTAGAACCAGTAGAACTAAGCGTAAAACAGTTATGTAATAACTTATGACCTTGTAGTCATATGCGGTACTTAAAACCGAAAGGTGAATACTTTCGACTGGGAAGTTAGTTAAAAATTGTTATATAATCTGACACTGATTAATCTAGTATTGACAGCCGTTTTAGAATCCATCAAACTGACATAAAATTTTAGCTGGTTCAATCAATTAGCCACAAGGTTGTCTAATAGATATTGCTGTAAGCGTTAGACCGCTACTAGTAACCATAAATTTAAGCTTGTGTAAAAGTCATATTACTACTTTAGAGTTGCCTCTTCGCAAAAGCCTCCTTTAAATACTTCCATTGCTTTCTGTCCATTTTAACTCTTCTCTAATTTGGACCTGCTGTGAGCTTTAGTTCATTCTCCCATCTTTTGCGCAGTCGAGCTCTATTATGTTTACTGCTTCTAGGGCGTATGCTTTATTTGTCCTGAGGATTCACTACCCAAATACTGTATTATTATAATTGTAATAATAATCTTCTTGACCAAATTTTAATCACGCTGGTCAATCTCTACGCAGATTAGCTAGGTACTCAGAAGATATTATTAAACAAAAAAGCAAAGCGTAGAGTGCGTCCAAAATTGCACTCACTGTTCCTTAAAATCAAAAAATCAAATCAAAATCAAAATCACTTTATTTGTTAACACAGGTGTACCGAAAGGTCTTATTTTTAATTAGTGGAGCGCCATGTTATGCCTGGAGGCGTACAAATTTGTTCGACATCTATCTCACGATTACATTTATTTACAAGATTATGTATAGGTGACAAAAATAATAAGGTCTCATATCATTCAAAATAATTAAAATGTCACAAAAAAATAAAAAATAAAATGTCAAAAAAATAAATGTCAAAAAACTATGAAATGCCAAAAAAAAAGTAAAGTAAAAAAAATAAAATATAAAATGTCTAAAAATATAAAATGTCAAAAACAATTTAATTAAATGCAAAATAAAAATTAATGTAAAAATAAAGATTAATAATAACATAAATGTCACAAAAAAATAAAATGTCAAAAAAATAAATGTCAAAAAATATGAAATGCCAAAAGAAAGTAAAGTCAAAAAAATAAAATATAAAATGTCTAGAAATATAAAATGTCGAAAACAATTAAATTAAATGCAAAATAAAAATTAATGTAAAAATAAAGATTAATAATAACATAAAAACAAAGACAACACAAAAAAATACAAATCTCAACAATTTATATTGACGCAATACAATATTATGACACTTTATTTTGTTTCTATCGTGCTATCATTTAAGAATTCATCCAAAGTGTAGTAACACTTGTCACTAAGCAAATTATTAAGTGTCTTTTTAAATTTCATTAGTGGCATAGTTTTAATGGCATTCGGTATTTTATTATAAATTTTGGGAGCATTGCCGAAGAAGCTTTTACGCATTAAGGATGTCCTACACTTAATATTACACAGTTTATTACAGTATTGAGCACGCATTGGATTTCTTTTGACATCAGATACGTTGACAAACAAATGCGGGTATTTTTTCACAAATAATGCAGTTTCCATTATGTACATTGCGGGTAGTGTCAATATTTTGAATTTTTTGAAGTGTGGAACACAGCTATCTGTCGTTTTTAGGCCACACATAGACCTCACACAGCGTTTTTGCATCCTAAATACAACCTCCCTATTAGCCGACTGTCCCCAGAAAATAATACCATATCGTAAAACAGAAGCTACAAGTCCATGGTATGCTGTTAGCAATGTCTCAATATTCACTTTTTTAGAGAGTTGGAATAGTGCATACGCAGATTTACTTAATCGTTTACATATTGTGTCAGTATGAGTATTCCAAGTCAATTTATTGTCAATAGTGATTCCTAAAAACTTAGCATTATCAACTTCCTGTATTTTGTGGTCATTGTAAGTGATATTAATTATATTATTTTCACAACGTTGATGATATTGCATGATATTGGTTTTACTTAGGTTAATTTTCAAATTATTATCGTCAAGCCAGTTTATTATTTTAGTCAGAGATTCATTAATATCATTTTCATAATTATTTATGTCATTGCATTCTATTATGGCTGTGCTGTCGTCTGCAAAAAGAACCATCTTATGCTGAACAGTTTTCGGAAGATCGTTGATATAAATCAAGAAAAGTGGCGGTGCCAACACGCCGCCTTGTGGAACACCGTATTTTATGCATCTTTGTTTTGAAAGATATACGGTTTCTACTTTGGTTTTGGGAAACTTCAGTACCTTAACTTAACTTCAGTACGACACTCAAAGACTACCAGGGTGTGATCAGGAGTAAGAACAACGGTTTCACGTGATTTTTGAGGCACGGGGGCACATCATCCTCCAAACTCCAACAAGCTACAGAGTTAAACAAAACATCCAGCTGACAACGCTGTTTTTTGAGCTCAGAAATCGTGCTTACAAAGGCAAAGCTATTCGAAGCCATACAGGTATTTCTAAACCGTCAAGAGGTCAGTACAATTTCAGAGTTATAAATTCCATTACGGTTACATGCAACGTCTAACCACAAATCGAAATTGATTGCTGAAAGTATTGTCGAGTACCCAGTGCTGTGTGGTTTTGTGAAGAAACAGCGTTTATCCGCAGTGAAGCCACTTTATTACTAGCCTGTTCGATTTATGGATCTATTAACTGTATAGCGTCTGCTAATAGGATTCTTTCAACATGCTGTATTGGTGAATTATTAACATCAATAAAGATACTTAGGCATGATTGGATATCTCGGTAGACCTACCTACATACATACTCGTAGTCTTCGTATGAAATAGTTTTTTTTAATTGCTACAAAAAAGCAATTCGAAACTTTTTCCTTAAGCAGCTCAAATTATAGGCTGAAGGGCATTTACAATAGGACTTTGAGCGATTGTCTGCGAATTCAAAATCTAAATAAAAAAAAAAGCTATTGGTCCGTGTTTGATTCCCCAATCAGTCAAAAAAGTTATGGTTTTTCTATGAAAATACTAGGAATTACTCCGTAGCAATAAAGAGTCCGGAAGTTGGTGGTGTGATACCGTGCTTCGGAGAGCTCGTAAAGCCATTAAGTTCGTGTCTAACCAAAAATGGGTGACAATCGCCGACTCATTGGATGATGAGAGAAAAGAACCAGAAAGGAACACAGGTGGGTTTTAGTCAGTAAAAGCCTCATATATCAACTCTATCGTGGTGCAAATCAAAATGAATCCTCATGAACAAAAAAATATCAGTCTCTAACTTTAAAAAGTGAGAAATATTGTACCCTCCTACGCCATCGAAGTCGAGTGCAAAAGCAAGCACTTACAGGCGTGATGTAACTAGTTATATTCTAGATCTTAATATCACCCTGACCGATATAATGTTCGTGCGGTTGTAACAGTTCACTTTCAGGCCATTGATTGATCATAGTTTAAGGCTAAGTTGTTACATTCACTTTCGACTGAAGATGATTCACAGAGTAGGTACATACATACAGCACATATTGTACCTAAGGCTACGGTTACTATGGAATCGAGTTTTGAGAAATATGTATTCGGACACGATTTCCATAACTCAAGTAGCAGATCATCATCTGCTTAGCCTTTTCCCAACTATATTGGGGTCGGCTTCCAGTAACTGAATACCAGTATTTTACGAGGAGCGGCTGCCTACCAGACCTCCACAACCCATTAACTGGGGTAACATGGTACTTTGTGGCAACTCAAGTAGAAGATGTCGAGGAAAAACCGCCAGGCGAAAGTGGGAATAGGCTGGCCACATCGTCATTGTCATCCAGACATATGGGCGAGGATTGTCACTCACTGGATGCCTGAAGGATGACATAATGATGACGCCGTAGAGGTCGACCGCGGCGAAGATGTCTGATATTCTGATCATGTTTACGGGTCAAACTTGGCCAGAGATCGCCTTAGACAGACAGGTTAACGCCTTTTTTCAATAACCTACCGCAGTTCATAGATAGATAGCTATCCCCGATAAACAGTAAGATTTCTATCTATCCATCCACAACTTTGGTAGGAAATACTATCCGTCGGCAGGTTATAGGAAAGCAAGTAAAGGCAAAAGGATAGATTTGTTTATCTTTAGTAGCTGCAATTTTAGATAGATAGCTTATTGAAAAGGGCGTTAGACAGAGAGGTTTAGACAAGAGGTTATCTGAATAAGAGAAAACGCGCACAGTGTAACCAACCGCCTTATTTGGTCGAGTATTTTGGACATACTCGATCGAACACATTTTAGTCAGGATTCACGAGTTGGTAACCTTAGCCTAAACCATTGAAGGTTAGCCAATTTGCGAAGTGGTTGTTGTCGATAGTATTTTTTAATTAATATTTATTTACAGTACAATTTAAAAGGTCAGTATGTGGTTTTGTGGTTTTTTGGTTTTGTGAACTAACTTCTGCCAGCTGATTCGCCTACGTTTAATTAATACTTCTAAATATAATTGTTGTTCTAATACATGGGCAACATTATATTGTAAAGTTTCATCAAAATTCCTTTAGATGATTCAATATAAAGGAGTAACACACACATATACATAGGTGCGTATTCACACAAACTTTGCCAGCCATATTAAAATATTATTTGTGTGACAAAGTATAGACTATTCAAATCGCGTGACTTTATCCGCTTATAAAATTTAACCCATTAAATTAATGATTTATCTATTTTTTTTTTGTAATTGTAATGGGTGTTCCGTTCCTACCTTCGTATAAACACGTAAATAAATAAAGTAATAGCAAACAAAACAACTGAAAGCCGAAGTTTTTCAAAAGCTTAAAAAGAAACACAATACGAAAAATAAACAAGAAAGAAGCCCTGAAACTTACAAGCAGACCAGTTCGAAGAAACTTTTCCACCCTTTCGAAACTCAGGTGAATTCACAATAAATATTTTGTTAAAACAAGAAATGTGCCAGAACCTGAATATTATATTTCCTTGCCCAGAACTCTTTGAAGTTCTAATGTTTAAGTTTTTCTTTATGTTGCTAAGGATCATGTTTGACCTGTATCGCTCCTGATGGTAAGCGATGATGTAAACGATGAGTACGCTTGCCTAGAAGTAACCTATTCACTCTTGACGTAAAGACCTCTAGGTTATGGCTATCAGCAAATACAGACACCAGTAGGGAATTCCACTCTTCATCTGTACGCATAATGAGTTCCCAAAACGTTTGCCAAATTGCGTGGATATTTTGTCATTGAAATTAACTTTTGTTTTCATCTATGGCCTCATTAGTGTAGTTGTATGTGCTACTGCTGATAATGAGATCCTTCGTTCAATTCTAATGTCAGATATTATCTATAATACGTATGTATTTAGAAATTGTTTAAGTATGTTTCTCAGTTGTCTAGTACTCATAACACAAGCTCTGCTTAGTTTGGGACTAGATGGCGTTGAGTGTAAAAGTTGTGGAATATATTATGTGCGATAGGGCAGTAAAGAAAGAAGCAAATTTTGGGCCCACCGTCCAATGTGTTAGAGCTTCGCATAGGTATTTTTGTAAAGTGTTGCTATGGAACTAATTCCATCGAAATAAACGCCTTCAGTGTTACCACGAGCTCTTAACGTAATCTACCTTACGACCTAAACTGAACTGTTAACAGCTGAGGGATGCAGCTATTTCCATAACTCTTTCTCGCTCGAACGACTGACTTTTTGACACGTCATGATAAGTCCACTGTTTATGCTTTGTTCACTTACAAAAAACCTCTCGAAGTTGCGTTATAACTTTCAACTTTGGTCAATTGGCGCCGCCGGCAACACGGCTAAGGGCCATGCCGTAACTGATAGTTTTTTATTCTTTTATTTCAATGCCAAGTGTACTGTCAAGGTGACGTAGCACACTTGAATTCATTATGTAAGGAAACCTGATAAATGTTTGTTATGTCAGTTGTTTGCAAATGTGAGGAATGTGTTAATTATATTGAGTACAGCGATTATCATTGTCATCCTCTTCAAAAATTGTTTGCCAAATACAACGGATAAAGATTGCGGAAGGAAGCCATCTTTAGCGGCATCTACCTATGTCAGCATCGTGGTTTCAGAGTTCGTCGTGAGATTAGGATATACAACAGTCCGATATTAACTATCGGGCAGCTGCACGAACAAGGCACAACACCAAGACGGTCAGAGGATTTTAATGGAGGTTTACAGGAATTTTCCCAGTTCCACATATTATTAAAACCTGTAGGGTTGTTAGGAAGAATCACTTTTTAGCTTGCACCGAAAAGTTTTTGTCAATAAAATTCTGACACTGCCTCTTGCACTATCCAGTGTAGGAAGATTTGAAGATTTTCCAAGTAAAAAAAAGAAAAGAAAAAACATTGCAGTGATGCTAAAGAATGTATGGTGGTTGAGGGATAATTGGCAGCAGTAATTATAATAATATATGACAACTATGTACGTAGTCTAATAACGACACCTACTTACAATAACAATAGGCTAATTTCGACGGGGTAACTATGTGGATCGCGCCTATGTTGTAAACCTACGCATACCACGCATTAGCAACATTGCTATGATGTCAAATCCGACGCTTAAGGAATAGATGCCAATCTCTTAGAAAGCACGTGAAACTGTTGGAAGATTATTTTTTCTGCTAGCTCTACGAAAATCTTGAAGTTAATCTTGCTATCTCTACGAAAATCTTGAAGTTAACTTTTACGAGATTATGTGTTACCCCAGTTAATGGGTTGTGGAGGTCTGGTAGGCAGCCGCTCCTCGTAAAATACTGGTATTCAGCTAAATCCGGCTTGACTGGAAGCCGACCCCAATATAGTTGGGAAAAGGCTAGGCAGATGATGAACTTTTACGAGATTAATTTTTTACTTACATAACTTGCTTTGTTTGAGTACTAATTAGTATGTTTTGATCAAATCTAGCAAACTGAATTAGAACCACTTCTAATCCTACAGGAGTGATTTTTTTTTTGGTAATGTAGTTACTCAGATACCCGCGAAACGAGACACAATAGTAAAACAATAACAGCGCGGTCTCATAGGACCGGTCGGGGATTCAAACGATAAACCAGTGCTTGACTGCGATCCCACCTGATGGTTAGTAGTGCTAGTGATGTAATCGGTGATGGAGAAGGGCACTAATTTATTAAGAGCCTATTCACTCTAGCCTTGAAGACACCTAAATTATAATCGGTCGGGAAGATCGCAGCACCCAAATTGTTTCAGATCTGGTAATGATTCAATTTTAACGACATTATGTACATTTTTAAGGTGAGTATGATCTATTTTGACTTTCAAGATTAGCTGCAGACAAAGGAACTGTTCAACGGTCAACAGCATGGACGTGAAATTTTGTGTATTTTTTTTGTTATTATATTTTTTTACTATTTTATTTCCCAATCATATAAGTTTAACCATAACTTATTCATCTTCTATTTCAATAATATGTATCTGCGTAAGCTCCTAAACTGGCGATGTAGAAACACATTCTTAACCCATAACTACGACAATACAATGCACTAATTGCTTAACTTCAATTGAAATTCCTTCAACGCGATCTTCTCAGTAATTTCACAAGATGTTACATGAAAATGAATTACTGAAGATATATAAGTTATATGCAATATATTATCGAGTAGGGCCGTAAACATGGCGTAAGACTAGGTTTGCCAGATCTTCAAACCGAAAAGCCGGACAAACCAGCCAGTTTAGCCGGACATTTGATTAAAAAGACCGACAGTTTATTTTTTGTTCCCATTGACAGAAGTTTTACTTTTTACATTCCAATGAAATAACAAGTCATTGCTGGTCTGCAAACGCTTGCAACTGCAAAACCACATGAAAATACAAAAAATAGTCAAATTTTAAAAGCCTAACAAAAGCCTAATTTGGCCGGACACACAACCAAGCTCAACTAGCTCGTGGCTAGATAATAACAGCCGCACGGGTCGATCTTCAAGGTTAAGCAACGCTTGCCAAGGTTGGTCTGTGGATGGGTGACCATATTAACATAACGAGTTTCCTCCGTGCCTCGGAAAGCACGTTAAGCCGTAGGTCCCGGCTGTCATTTGTAGATCTTTGGCAGTCGTTACGGATAGTCAAAAGCCAGTAAATCTGACTCCAGTCTTGCCATGAAGTACCGTGTTACCCCAGTTAATGGGTTGTGGAGGTCTGGTAGGCAGCCGCTCCTCGTAAAATACTGGTATTCAGCTAAATCCGGCTTGACTGGAAGCCGACCCCAATATAGTTGGGAAAAGGCTAGGTAGATGATGACACAACCAAAAAGCCTGACTTTGTCCTGCTTTATCTTGACGCCTGGCAACGCTACGTAAGACTCCAGTCCAGTGTCCGTTTATGAAGTAGTTGCCGAAAGAGAAGGTATGTTGCTAATCCGTGCGATGTGAGGTAAGTGTGGCGATTGAATATTAGCGGAGTGCCGGTAAAGTGCGAAAATGGTGAATAGGCTGTTTCAACACCTTATATGGCAGTAAAGTGTAATGCCTAAACAGTAAAGTACTTAATATCGCAGTACCGCCATAATATGTGTATGACATTTTATTCGAAGATGCTTGCGGGCTTTAACCTATCACATACCCGCAAAACGAGACACAATAGTAAAACAATAACAGCGCGGTCTCATAGGACCGGTCGGATTCATTAATTAAGCTATGTAAGAATTGTTATTGTCAAAAGACAATTTTAAGAGGTGAAAAATCATCAAGCAACTCTGGGTAGAGCTAGTGTCAGATTTTTACTAAAATGTAAATGTATTCTTTCAGTTGATCTTTGTGCTCCAGGTCTGTGGAAACACTTCCGAACAATTCTATTGATAGTTTAATCAATCTGTGTTCCTACAGTTGAACCTTGTGTTCTAGGGCTACGAACACTCTTTTGAACAATGATCAGCGAGATAGAGCGAGCTAATGCCACATTCTTGTCCTTTAGTTGCCCTTTGCGTTATAGAACCGTTGGTATCCTTTTCAGAAATTCCTTGCTGCCCTAGAAACAGACTGGGGAGCCAATAATTTCACATAGCAATATATTTTTATATCTCTCATTTGCATTTAAGTTGAAATACGAGTAACTCATGCAACTAAATCAAAACGTCGGTGCGTTACTAACACGCTTAGTCGCGCCGGCACAGCAAGCACACTCACTGACTAGCCTACTGCGCCAGGAGCCAGGGTGAAGGGATCCCGATGATCTGTTGCACAACCTGCTATACTATCTTCCGTTCACCACGCTTGAGCAACTGGGACAGCGTAAGATGGAAGAGGCAGCGTTATATAAATGTGGATGATATTGAGAAATGTCGTGAATGAGGAAGGATTTCTGTGTTTGTGTGGTAATGCTCTCAGGTGATAGGGTTTCTGTTATCCATATGATATCCATGATATTAATAGTAAAGAGGGTTTCAATGTAATCGTATGTTATTGTGTCGCAATCAGACTAGTGAGATGAGTCTTTATTTAACCTATCAATACCCGCGAAACGAGACACAATAGTAAGACAATAACAGCGCGGCCCAATGAGACCGGTCGGGGATTCATGAATTAAGTCAAGAGCGAATAGGTTATTTCTAGACGAGCGTGTTTCATTACTAACCACATAATCGCTTACCATCAGGTGAGATAGTGGTGAAATTGCAATACACAAACGCAATTTGACCACTATCGTTTGTAAAAATAAAAAATATACATCAGAAAGGCAAAAATACGTCTGCGTGTGTGCATGTATGTAACTTCTTCATGCTCGCACGAAAGAATGGATTTAGATAAAATTTGACACACGGTTAGATGAGGCTCTGAAAGAGCACATAGGTTACTTTTTATCCTTTTTACATGCTCTTTGGATAATTTTATGTCACTACGTAATCGATGCCAATGGCAGCAGTAAGTATGTTAAAAATTAGAGACTTAATGAAGGCTTTTTTTAAGGTATGCACCATGTTTGAACGCGAATAGCTTTTGAGTTCTTTCTTCCATCGTTTTTATGCTCATAATTTAGCGCTATTGATGAGTAAAGTGTCCTTAAGTGTAGCTTTCAAAAGTTTTTATTACATGCACGGAAGTAAAGTTTGAATTAAAAGTATAAAAACTGTGATTAAATGTCACATTGAGTATGTCACAGTGTTGCAAAGTCACGTTTTGATTGAAAAAAAATGAGGACAAAAGTTTCCGAGTGACAAATTTCTTTCAAAGCATTGGTTGGTAAAACCGCATCTTAATCTATTATAATATTTGTAATATTCTGAACCATGAAGGAAAAAATTGTAAATAAACTCGCGTCAAAAACCACAATATTTTAACATTTCCAAGACCAATTGACAAACGCTACTAGCGATAACCCTCTTAGCGACATCTATTTCTTAGCCACATAAGACTATCCTGCATCGCGGTATCAGAGCGCGATTAGGACATATTCTAAAATCAAATAATAAGCAGTTGCCCGGATCAGACACAACACCAGTCTAGTCGGGGCATCCTTGAATTTGAACGGAAGTTTACAGCACTTTGAACTCTGTTCCGAATACCTCTAAACCCTCAATGCATCTAAAGTGTGTGGCTTCAAAAGTACCAAAAGAACTATGGCTGGGGTATGTGATATGAAGTGGTGACTGTCTATAGAGATAACGAATTTTATATTAGAAGCTTGAGAATGGTGACTATGATAAAGCTACTAAATTACCTATTACTTTGATAATATTGAATAACTAGCGCAATCGGCTTTGCCAGCGTAGAAAATAGCCTATGAATTACTCAATGGTACTGGTAGAATGCTACTGTATAGTAGCATTCTACCAGTAATTTTTATTAATCAGTCATGTTATTTATGAGTTTCTTCACTACAAACTAAAATAATTATGAATCTTTTCTCTTTATAATAGTATAAAAGTATTGATAATACTTTTGTTAGTGGCCATTTATTACATGGACATTATTTTTATTGGCTTATAAATCTTGGTTAATTACTAAATTCTATTTAAAAATTCTCAGAAATTAATTCTACATTGTGACGTGATTCTAAGAACTGTAATTTTGACCATCGTTTGATGTTTTCTTCATACTGATTTCTTATTATATACCTTTTCAACAACATTTTTTTTTCTACAGTCTTTTGATATTATACATATATGTAGAGTCAGCAATAGAAAATAATACTTTAAACTGATTGACTGACATATGTGTACAGTACAGCCAAAACAATTGGGTCTGGGAACGTAAAATGTTGCACAATGCTTCCTTTTATAGATGTGCACTAAGAAGGTGTTTTGATAAACTCATTTTTAAGGGGGTAGAGAGGGGAAATTAAAAAAAAAACTGCATAAATATTTATGCCAAGTGCCTAAATAGAACAGGTTTTTAATATTCGTTTTCCAAAACAACTATAAAATAACTTTCGGGGTCTTAAAAATTGTATGGTATACTGTATTCTGTTACAAATACCGTAATTATTTATTAGTTTCTCTAAAATTTTCACAAAATACGGTTGCTCAAAAATGGGTGCTAAAATACGGTTAAAGGTTTATTGAGATAACCTTTTCGCGAATAAATTCCCTGCCAAACTGCTAGTTCGCTTATAATTTGCACCATACAATCACTACATCGGTATCTGTAACATTACGTGAAGCAACTTACTTTCCAACGTTACACATTCTGCAACGACCTCCATATTTGTTTTATCTTATTACTGACACTTTCCGATAGAATTCTGTGATTAATGATTGCAGTAGGCATTTGTTTCTAAAAGCCGTGACAAATGGTGGCATGTGCCTATGCGGACGTGGTTTGGGAAAGTATTGTGTTCATCATTTGTATCTAAAAAAAATGTTATTGTAGAGAAAAGTTTAGGTAGGTAATGTCTAACGTATTTTTCTTTGGTAGAAAACTATCCAGTTGGAGCGAGAATAAGTTTCAAGCTTTTACTAACTGAACCCCCCCCAATCCCCCATGTTTCTTCAATTGACCTTTCCTTTCCAGGGCCACGGGAATTATTCCTAACAATCGCAGATTGGATTGACTGATTTTTGGTTACTGAAATAAGAATTTCAGTATAGAAAAACTAGACTAAAAATTGGTAAATTTATGCTATTGATTTTTTTTAATTATTACATTTGATAGGCCCGTGGTCGCCCTCGCAAGCGCTGGCTGGACGTCGTCAAGTCCGACATGAGAGCCGATGGCCTTACCGGGAAGGATGTTGAAGATCGGGCAAAGTGGAGAAAGCTGAGTAGGAAGGCGGACCCTGGCAATGGCCGGGATTAACGCCAAGCAGAAGAAGAAGATGATTACATTTGATAGGCTCGTGATTAACCAATATCTCGCTTGATGGTAAGCGATAAAAATAATCTATTCACTCTTAACTTAAAGTAAAAGACTATTGCATCAATACTAGAACAAGTTGATCCTATAGTTACTGAAAAAATACCTTTTTAGAAACCCATTATTTATTGCTAATATCAACTTCGTTGCTAGAAGAAATAGTTTCTTCAGACAATTTGGCCTATAACAAAAACGTTGGTAATTTTTGTTTGTTTAAACAAAAAATGAATCACTATCGGAAAAAATGCGAATCTCATTATATTGCAGAATGGAACAAAAACTTGATGGATTTATTGCAAACCATTTTTTAGTCTTGCATCTGAATCATTTCGTAGCAGTAGGTAGGTATCTATGTAATAGGCACTTATACTATTATACTAGTGAGTATTTGGATATTATGTATATGTACACTTTTATGAGGAGGAAATTAAAAAAAAATGGCGCCTCTCCGTGGATGGGTTATTGTAAACTCGTCACATTTTTATTGCATTTTCATTTACCAGTGCATTGTGTGGGGTGTCAAACTGTGACGAGTTTACAAGTAGCGAGGAGTGTCACACTTTAAGTGAGTAAAATCTACCCGTATTCCTTATTTACACTTTGCATTCCAGGGCCTTGACACTTTGAAACAATCCAACATCCCTGATAGGACCCATATCTCTATAGGCATAAGCATAATCATCAAGCCACACAACAACTGGGTTTTAGGCGTTTTCTAGGATAGAAAATGGGCCATAATCCTACACACATGCCCAGTGTAGATTGAATCCACACGTCTACTTTTAGTTCTAAAGCATGTCGATTCCTTCACCGTTTTGAGAGCAGTGGTGATGAAATAAATCACACAAAGTGGTGCGCCTGATAGGGTTTGAACCTGCGACCTTAAACTCGTAAGTCAGTACCATTACATAATTACAAATTAACAAGGAACAGTGTTTTTTTTTCCGGTAGTGGAATCATCAGAATGACTTCTCCCACTCTAGGGCGGAGTGGAAGGGCGTGTCAGACTCTTACTGACTAAATCTCTACCCCGTTCCTTCGTTGCCTTCGATCTGGGGGACACGGTGACAACCTTTCGGATTCCGTGTTCCCCAGAGGAACAACAACGGACAAGTATACATTAATTCTATATTGAATACTGCATTCACGTATATTAGGTAACATTAAACCGAACTACTCGATTAGAGTGTAATGAGGCTATACCGTGTAACACAGTAAAGCTATCGCAGTCATTGGACATCTCAAGTGAATGTGACTTACAGTCGTGTCGTAACAGCCGTGGTAATGCTAAAACGGTGCCAATAATGCTCTAATATGGACATCAATGAACGTGTTGGTTACTTCATCGTTATTATCATCATCATTTTAGGTGAAAGATGTCCACAGTTGGACATAGGCCTGTATATAAGTATTGCCATAACGCTTGCCTAGGTTGGTCTGTGGATGGGTGACCATCTTAACATAGCGAGTTTCCTCCGTGCCTCGGAAAGCACGTTAAGCCGTTGGTCCCGGCTGTCATTTGGTGATCTTTGGCAGTCGTTACGGATAGTCAGAAGCCAGTAAATCTAACTCCAGTCTTGCCATGAAGTACCGTGTTATCCCAGTTAATGGGTTGTGGAGGTCTGGTAGGCAGCCGCTCCTTGTAAAATACTGGTATTCAGCTAAATCCGGCTTGACTGGAAGCCGACCCCAATATAGTTGGGAAAAGGCTAGGCAGATGATGATAAGTATTGCCATAACGACCAGTCTGGTCTATCTCGTCTGCCATCGGATTCCTGCGACTCTTAAGTATTCATCGGTCCACTTTGTAAGAGGCCTCTGAACGCTGCGTCTTTCGGTAGTGTTATTAAATCTATACTAATATAATAAAGAGGTAAAGTTTGTTTTTTTGTTTGTATGAGGTAATCTGTGGAATTACTGGTCCGATTGCTAAAATTTTTACACCAATAGAAAGCTGCTGTATTCCTGAGTGACATAGGCTATATTTTATGTACGCGGGCGAAGCTGCGGGCTAAAGCTAGTATTAAATAAATAAAAAATTGGTTTGAAACTAAACGATGTATTAACGGCTTATTGCCAGTTACATTGTTTATGTATTCTACCAGGATAATTATTGACACATAGCTGAATACGCAACATCGACACTTCAATCGAACGACTTTAAAATCGGTGTCGTTCAAGCTCGATTGACGTATGCGATACGATACTGGTCTAAACGACTAAGCCGCTACGATATCGTTACAGTTTTGATTACATGAATCGGGCTACAGATCTCGGTAAGGCAACCGCAAATGTTATTGCTTATAAGTTTTAACCACATCGGCATTATTCATTGTATTACAGTAATCGTTATCGTTAAAGAGGTAAAATTTGTAAGTTTGTAAGTTTGTATGTAGGGGGTAATCTCTGGAACTACTGGTCCGATTTGAAAAATTCTTTCAGTGTTAGATAGCCCATTTATCGATGAATGCTATAGGCTATATACCATCACGCTACGACCCACGGGAGCGGAGCAGTAACAAAAAATGCGGGTGAAACCGCAGGGGACAGCTAGTGTATTATAATGTAACAATTATTTAATTAACAATCAGGAATCTTAACAATTTTACTTATATCATGTACATTTTTGTTACTGTAATTAACAAACCATTACGAAATTAATTAATTGCAATAATTGGCATTATTCGATAACCAGAAATCGTACAATACTGTTCATATAACAGCTAGTTAGTCTTATGTTACTGATATTTGATACTGAAGATTTTAACGGCCAGATAATAATGATTAAGAAAATGTAAGATGTCTTTGTCAGATAAACGTAAGTAGTGTTCAAAGTTACATACAGGTTAAAATCATAACTCTCCTTTTGCTTTCGTCGAAGTCGGTCATTGTATCTTATTTTATTTTGTTTGGGTGGCTTACAGCTAACAACATAAAATATAGCTACAGGGTTTTTTTTAAGGTAGGCAATCTTCAAATGACTCATCCAGCTTTGCACGGAGCGGAAGGGCATGTCAGACTTTAAGTGCTGCGTAGACCTTCTCTTAGAGTAGGACGTAGGATACTTATATGTATACTGAGAATATTTTCCTTTGGGAAAATGTTTTGCTTTTACGTGGGCGAAGTTGCTGGTAGAAGTTGGAAAAGGTGAAATGAAAGAAAAGGTGAAACTGACTTAATGACCTAAAATTTTGCACAAAGGAGACCTTGTGCAAAATTAAGATGCAGCGACACTAAGAGAAGATCTTCCAATATTCACTCCTTAAAGGGATGAAACGGGGGTTAAAAGTTTGTGGACAAACTTATTCCTACGCCAGTAAAGCCGCTGGCAAAAGCTAATAAACATTAAAACAGTTTATTCCATGAGAGATCACTTCCACGACGCTGCGATATCGTCGGAATAACTGACAGCTCATTAAAAAAGGTCAGAAGCTTCAAGGTCGTTATTTTTATCCAGACGCGGCAGCAGACAGGTTTATTAATACTTAAGCAGCTACCTCAATGAAAATATTGACGGGTTGGATAAAGTGCGCTTGACTTAGGAGCCGTGCAAACATGGACACTTTTGTGTCTTGTATCGGATACAATTTGCCAATGAAAATTTAATTTCTGTATAATCAATATGAAATCGATCACAACCTAAACATTGTTTTTTCTAGTGGCTTTCATTTGACACATACTCGTTGATGAACAAAAAGGTGTCAGTAACTGGAAATTAAAAGTCGTCAGTTGAAGTCGCAAACCACATTGCCTTTATATTAAGAAATTGCGTTAAAATTAAATGTACTGAGCTGCACAAAAAGAAGATTTGCAAACGGTGTCCGTATCCTGTGTGTGGCACACGCGTGAATCTGACGAAAAACAAGCAACGAATTGTCACGGTGACTAGAAGTAGCAACCAGAAACTGTCCCCGTCGCCGCTAAAGAACACAGCAACTACAATTTCCCTTGATAGTGTGCCGTATCGTCAACAAAAAGTGTCTTCGTCTGCGCAGCCCCTTAAACCAACACTTGATGAATACTTGGTGTATGAGGTGTTGTTTTATTTACGTAGTCATGAACTGAGTGTCTGTACGTCATATATAGTCGCTTATTATGTTTGTTTGTTTATCCGATAACTGCTACTATACTACGCAACAGGTTTTAAAGCGATTTTCACAGATAGAAAGATCGATTAACTTGGAAGGTTTATGTATTTGACGTTCGTGCGAATTCGAGGCTGGTCGTTAGTTCAAATAATTGATTATAATATGACGATCTAGACAGACTGTGTGGACACACTGGGAGAGCATTTGTGGCCAAATGGCGAGAGCAATGGTGGCCCAAATTGTGAGCAGTAGTGGCCCAATAGTGAGTAGTAGTGGCTCAACGTTGGGACCCGTGGTGGCCCAATGGTGAGAGCAGTAGTAGTTTTTTGGAATAGAAATTACACTTATATTGATTTAGAAACTCTTTTATGAGAAGATTCCCATAATATTGTATAGTGTGATAGAAAATAATAGACCAATTAATAAAATCTATTGTTATGTGAAAAAGAAATTAATACAATATTGTTTTCTTTTGTATTTAAGTGCATATTAACCATTGACGCAAACGCATAATAAAAATAATAATTAATGGATCATTTTTTGTAATTAGACGTTATCAAACCAAAATTATTTATGAATATTAAATTATTCAATTTTACGAGCAACTTTCAGTTTTCTCTTCATAATGATCCAATTTATTGTAAATACTTACGTTAAATGCCAGATTATGATTTTTTTTATTGGGTATTCAGAATGAGCTTAAATAAAATAAAAGAATTTGTTCAGGTTTTCCTTATTTTTTGTTAATAACAGCAAATATAAATGAAATGTGTTTTCCTTATTTATTTTTGAAGATAATTTACTACATCTACTGATTATAATGGTAACAAAAACAGTGTTGGTTTTTCACATAATAGTAGTGAAAACTTGAGAGTTGAGAAGATTGGAAAGTCTACTGGGGCCATGAATTATATAAAAGAGAACCACGGGGAGAGAACGAAGGCAAAAAAGGAACAGGAGTGGGTGGCTTAGTCCATAAAAGTCTAGCACGCCCTACCGCTCCGCCCAGAGTGGGAGAAGTCATTGGATGATTTCTCACCTGAAAAAAAGGCAAAGAAGGAACATAAGAGAGGGTTTTAGTCAGTAGAAGTCTGACACTTCACCCTTGAGCGTTGGAAAATACATTGGATGATAACCAACCTAAAAAAAACCCGAAAGTGCGTCACAAGCCAAGCGTGATAACAGAGCTTCATTCGATACCCATAAAATTCACTGGACACCCCGTTTAAATAACTTTTCTCTTCAAAAACTATAAAGTATCAGAATCTTATCACGACCAAGTCATTAAAATAAACTTCAGAACAGGTTATTCAAATATCACTTTGCAGAGGCATTTTCGAGTTAAAATGCCAAACTCATTTACGCTTTTAAGTGAAATAGTAATAACTCCGCTACCGGCGATTATTAATTTACTTTTACGCTTTTAAATTAAACTAGTTTAACGCATTTCGCAGAATTTAATTTCCGGGATTTTCCAAGTTCCTAATGAAATCCCAGAAATGGGTCAGACGTTATTAAAATTAAAACTTTTATTAACAGAGTATGCCAAATGTTATAAGAACCGTAATAAAAAACATGGCCGTACTTACTTTTATTAATGTTTGCCTTTGCCAGCTAAATTTCTCGTGTGATGGTCAACAATTAAATATTAAAACGTTAACTAGTATTAGTAAAAATTGTATAAAAAGTCGGACTTATTGCCTTAGTTATTTTTTAGTTGACTATAAGGCTACTTTTGGATGGCTAATCACCATATTATTATAGCATAGCATCAGCCTTATAATGTTCCCACTGCTGGCCTCTCTTTATCACCTGTTTGTTGGTGAATGCATATCTTCGAATTTTTTGTTCAACTCACCATTTATATCAATGATATTTATTTTAAAAAGAATTTTAAAAACACTTTTATACATCATTTTTTTCTTCACTTTAAATTAAATGAGTCCGGTGTATTCTAGCTGATCACCCTGAGACGAAACACCGAATCAAACTCAGGTATTAAAATCTCGTTTTAAAGTCCATAAAGTAAACATGCAGTGGTCAAAATCATACAAAAACCATGCAGACTGGAGTTTGACAGATGGTCATGATGGTATTTTCTCTCGTTTTTTGTGTACCGGGAGGGAATGTCAGACTAAACCACCTATATTCCTTCACTTACCCTTCGCGTTTTAAAGTCACAGTAACTTTAAACAAGATGAGTTTCAAATCAACTTCATAAAATCAGTCAGCGTATTATAATGTCGATAAATTGTTCCACGAAGACCTCCCAACAATGTGAATGTGATTGAAAGTTCAAATGTTGTGAACTTACGATATTTAACAATACAATCTCTTTATAGTAGAATAATTATTTATTTGTACGCCGTCGTCCCATTATTATTTATGTTACTGATAAGTTGTTCAATCAGACACTTAATTGATTTTTAACTAGTTGTAATACGAGTATGATGCTGTAATTACTATTAATTACTTTCATTTCGATAAATTTTAATAAAGCGAAAGTTTATAAGTGTGTGTATTATTTGTTACTTCTACATGGTCAAAGCGTTGAACGGATTTCAATGAAACTTTATCCACGAGCTTACCATGTCCTGGACATATAATATACTCTTTATCCTGAGAGTATATTGAGGCATTTTTTACTTTTACGCGTGTGAAGTCCCTGGCAGCAGATAGTTTATAGTAAAGCTTGTAATGTATAATATTAACTAGTTGTTCAATTCATTTGGAAGATTAATGGTTTTATCATTGCATTGCATTAATAAAATAACGTTGCAATAAGTTATGTATCTACAACTTTCTATTAACCTATCACATACCCTCAAAACGAGACACAATCGTAAAACAATAACAGCGCGGTCTCATAGGACGGGTCGGGGATTCATGAATTAAATGAATTATAATGCAAGGCTTAAAGGTAACATTCGGTTGATAGCGACCACTGTTTAGTATGGTTTTGCATGGAGTACTAAACAAACCAGGCGACCGCGTCGTGCGACCGATGCATACCAATCCACACTAAGCATTTGGTCGTGTGACTCCGTCGCGGTCGCACGTCGCGTCGCTAAAAACCGAGTACTTATAACACAAAATTCAATTTATCTCCCCACAACTTCTCGCAACCCAATTATAAATTTCATTTCACAACAGCTTCAACATAATATATTTTCGAAGCTTCGCTCGCTCCAATTTTGAGCACGTTTTCGCTTTAAATCTAGTCAAAGTTAAAAGCGTCGTATTTTTGTCGGTGACTGCAGCGCGTCCACAAAATACCGTCACGTCTGCAAAAGCCTTGACATTACATTACCAGTCGACGTTCGAGACATTTTAAACTCGGGACTTTGTGAATATTAAAATTTATTATCTAGAAATATTATGTGTAATTACCATGCGGACGTTTTTGAATGTTGACTGCATTTGTGTTATTCGAAAAGAAAATCAATGCAGTGATTTTTGTTATAGTCAGTATGTACATATAATCATAAAGTTAGCTATTGATTAATCTTGACTTTCTCGGTGTAAAAAAAAAGAAAAATACTGTAACGTTTATTTGGTTAAGAGCGCTAACTCAGAAGTTATAGGTTCGAATTGAAACATTATTTTATTGTTGGATAGCCCATCAATCGTGAAAGGTTATAAGTTATGTATCCATAGGAGTGAAGTTGTAACCAAGACGTGGGAAAAGCCTCGGGGGACAGCTAGTATTTTTTTCAATACTAGCTGTCCCCCGAAGCTTTTGCAATGCTAAAGTAAATATTTAAAGAAGTTTACACTAATTTCTCTTCTTAATTTTTAGGGTTCCGTAGCCAATTGGCAAAAACGGAACCCTTATAGTTTCGCCATGTCTGTCCGTCCGTCCTCGCTTAATCTCTGTGACCGTTAGCTCTAGAAAGCTGAAATTTGGTACCAATATGTATGTCAATCACGCCAAAAAAGTGCATAAACAAAAATTGGATTTTTTTTTTATTAAGGTGGTCCCCCTACATGTAAAGTTAAAAGCGATTTTTTTTTTAATTTCAACCCTAACGTGTGGTATATTTTTGGATACGTATTCAAAAATGAATAGGAGTTTACTAAAATCATTTTTTGATAATATCAATAAGTTCCGAAATAATCACTCCAAAAGTAAAAATCAATGCGTCCCCCCCCCTCTAACTATTGAACCATAAGTTTAGAAAATACGAAAAAAATCTGGAAAGTAGAACTTTATAAAGACTTTCTAGGAAAATTATTTTGAACTTGATGGGACGAACAGTTTTTGAAAAATTGGGGACACTTATTGCGACGGACGGGAAACTACGGAACCCTACACTGAGCGTGGCCCGACACGCTCTTGGCCGGTTTTAGAATACAACATAGTAACGTAGTTACTCAGATACCCGCGAAACGAGACACAATAGTAAAACAATAACAGCGCGGTCTCATAGGACCGGTTGGGGATTCAAACGTTAAAAGCGAAATATTCCAAGTTTCAGAATTTGTTCACCTACTTAACCCTAAGTAAATGCACTTATTTATGACCAAGAGTTCCAAATGCAATATTCAGTAGGCTTAGTTATGTGCAAATGAGCACATAACTGAGCTTACTTTGTAGGCAATGGATGCAATTCAATGGATTAAGGCTTACTTTCTGAATTTACATCAGATTTTCATCATAATACTTATTTGCAAGTTGCAGCTAAAATGTAAACCACTAAATCGTAAAAGTTAAATGTATGTTACAACTTGACTTTTGACTTAATTTTATATACCTATTGGTATGCCTCTGGGCAAAACAGAAGATCTACATGTCTTTAACACCTTACACTTTGTTGTATTTTTTAAAATAAAATATTCTGAATCAGAATTTCTTTAAATTAATGTGGGTATAGATTATAATTATTTTTGTATTATGTATAGGCTCGCACTTGACCACTATCTCACCTGATGGCAAGCGATGATGTGGCCTACGACGGAGCACGCTTGCCTAAAAGTAACCTATTCACTCTTAAAGTCAAAGTCAAAGATTTATTTGCAGATAAATATGGTTACAAAAGTTCTACTTAAGGACCCCTGAGTTGTAGAGCTATCAAGATACATAGACACGCACGGTACGGCACGGTATTCCAATCCTTTAACAACAAACATTTAATGATTTTGTATCTGATCATTTTCGGAGCATTCTATCTGCATAAATAAATGCCTCTTGCTTATTACCAACGCATTCTTGCATACTAAAAAGCTCCTTGTAAATAACACCTAATTCCAAAAACAATTTGTCAATAGCTGCGCACGAGTTTTCATGCGAAACATGCGTGACAAATGTATTAACTGTGGTGACTTAAATGTTGCATAACTGATTGCATACATTGTCACTGTTTATAGTGTCTATGAGAAATAACTCATCTCTAGGTAATTATATAGGTTTCTAAACGTTTTGTCTTAAAATGACAAATAAAAAAAGGATACTGTGACTCTATTATGCCGGTGTCCCAGCAGTGGGAATATTGTAAGACAGCATAATAATGCTTATACTCTTTAAGCGTAGATTTTGACTATTACAGTTATGGAACTGTAATAGTATGTAGCTATGGAGCTAGGCATAGGTCTCTCTAAATTTTTTCAGACGTATATATTAAAGAAAACATAGAATACTATATCCTTCCTATCAATTTTCAATTAAGCTGCCTTCTTACCCTATTTCATCAAAATCAGCTCAGCGGTTTAACCGTAAAACCGTACAATCAGTTCCTTTCACATTAGGTACTTACAAATATTGTCGAAACATTTCATGTTCCCAGAACATTATTTGTTGCTAGTATATTAAATAAAGATTGCATTTCGAACAATTACAGTATCGTTTGGATGCGCATTGCATAAAGTGGATTACGGCATTTCAACACATCTTGACATTTTGCTCCGCTTCGAATCCAATTCTGCCCGATCGTAATGTGACGTAAAAGCAATCGGCAATTTTGTGTGTTGAGATTGGCTAAAGAGTCTGCTGTATTATATTGCATGTAATTTGTGACATTTGAATTGGTTCTGTTTGTCATCCCACGTAAGAATTTATAATTATGTCACTAGGTTAAATGTATGGTATTAAGAGCGGCCCACACGAGATACATTTCCATACAAACGCTTTTATGTGATTATGACGTTACTACATCTCTTTCTCTAGATATTTTGGAAGTGCAGTTATCGTGTTGATATTATCTAGGTTTATATTGATATCATGAACGTGTGTAAAACTTTGGGCCTTCATACTGTACTCGTAAATAAAAAAAAAAACATTTTTTTCCAAAAACTTAGAAGGTTTTTAAAAAAACACGTATTTCTTGTATAAGTCTTGAGAAATATTCGAGTAAATGACCGAATTTGAATTCAGTTTTCAGACGTTGTCTGTATCTTTCTTTTGTTGCTCTACCTCTTCATCAGATACAGTTGCCTGCGTTGTATGAAACAACAAACTTTTAAATCATGCTCATATTGATGATAGACGATTGAGGAAGGGCCCTCTTAATACAGTTCAATAATGTGGTATTTGCAGTACCTACCAATTGAGCCAGCCAAGGCCACGTGATTACTCCAAAGAGTTACCTCGACTCTAGCCCTCAAAGGGCAAGTAAAGGAATGCAGTTGGGTTTTAGTCAGTAAGAGTTTGACATTCCATGTCGTTGTACCCAGAGCTGGAGAAATCATTTGAAGACTTCCAAACCAAAAAAAAAATGTAATATAAATTGTGGTGAACGTTATCAAATGGACTGTAGTTAAAAAAATATATCTAAACTATCTGATTTGCTGCGCATGTCAAACCGTTAAGTCGTTTTTATTTTTGTTAGATTCAATATTTTGATTGTAAGTAACTTCAGTTGATTTTCAAGGTTTTTATAAGTTCTTATTCGCAATTGGCATATTAGTCCAGTCAAATTAGCTCAATTAAGGTAAGAATCTCGGAATTCGAGATACCCAGCTGTAAGTTTGTAAATAGTTGTATATTGACACCCTAAAAGTTGTCTCAAAACCTACATATGGTAGGGTGTACGCAACTATTAAATTTCATGGTCGGGGGTCACAAAAATCGGGTTTTTGCGCTTTTTTTGTAAATATCTCATTTCCTATAGGTTTTTTGCTATTTGTATATTTAACAATATTGTAGAATATAAAATTCTCTACAATTTTTGTGCAGAAAACTTTTTCCTACGGTGAACCGTTTTCGAGATATAGGGCGGAGACCGCGCGGTCACAGCATCACTTTAGGTCAACTGGTGCCTCCGGTCGAAAACGCGCCATATTATAGTTAATGAACTATCGATAAATCAATGATTATAAATATTTGTCTGAATAGTCGTGACTATTCGGAGAAAAATACAAAAAAATATATCACACAAATATTTTTTAAGTAATAAGTGAAATAACACAAATAAATTCTTTTAAAATTTAGATCTGTTGTGATATTTTCCTCTACCATTACCACAGTTGTTTAAATATTGCTGTTCTTTTTTTTGTAGCGACAACCTGAATAAAACTGCTATCTACTGCTATTCTTAAAAAATCCAGAATTCCTCTAGATTTTTCATAAAAATGAATGAAACTTATGTGATTACCCAAATTTATTAAAGATTTTTACTTTTAGCCAACTTTAGCTTGTCCTGGTGTAAAAAAAAGTATGAACACTATTATGGCAAGTTTTTTTAAAAATTGGTGCAACTAATCAAGTTTCCAAAATGGTATACTACTTTATTAAAACCAGCCACAAGAAAATAATATCCATACCTACAAGTTCAAAACAAGAAACTAATTTCTTAAATTATTGTTAACAGTAATCACTTTTCCTACGTTTTTTTAATTTCTATTAATGAATGACATACCCTAGTTATTTAATTTGAAAATTAAAGCAAGATAGAGATATTTAAGTTAAAAAAAGCATAGCATAGTAAGAGAAACTAATTATTCTCAGTAAGTGAGTTCAGTTCAGTACGCACTGCTCCTTTCCATCGTACATCTGTTCACAAGCCCATGCTGGCGACGGCGGACGGCGAGCAATGCGTAGATCGCCGTCCTGTCGTCCAATTACCATCCGGATTGCGCTCAAGTCGTCGACGACGCGTAATGACCTATGCGTACTTCAAGAACATTTCAGAAAATCGTAGGGGCCCAGCAGGGTCGAAATCCACTGGGGCCATGGGGTATGTGAAAGGGTACACTGACTGGGGCCATAGAACAAAGAAGAAGGAGAAAAGAAGGAACAGGAGTGGGCTTTAGTCAGTAAACGTCTGACACGCCAGGTAAGTGTTGTTAAATAAATGAATACTGAATAAAAAGTGGAGAGGTTACGAAAAAAACATAAAATATAATATAATAGTTAATAAAAATTGTCAAATATTTATAATCATTGATTTATCGATAGTATCAACTTATATGGGGCGTTTTCGACCGGAGGAACCAATTGACCTGAAGTGATGCTGTGACCGTGCGCTCTCCGGCCTCTATCTCGAAAACGGTTCACCGTAGGAAAAAGTTTTTATACAAAATTTGTAGAGAATTTTGTATTCTACAATATTGTGAAATATACAAATAGCAAAAAACTTTTAGGAAATGAGATATTTACAAAAAAAGCGCAAAAAAACGATTTTTGGGCCCTTTGACCTTGAAATTTCATAGTTGCGTACACCCTACCATATGTAGGTTTTGAGACAACTTTTAGGGTGTCAATATACAACTATTTACAGACTTACAGCTGGGTATCTCGAATTCCGAGGTGAAAGTACTATAATGACTGGACTATATATTTTGCAATGCCAAGACGATCCGAGTGTATTAAATAGTGATGAGTATTGAGTATGATATATCACCTTTTAATGTTCTTTATAAAAACATTATGTGGTAACGTAATCTTTTGATTAGTCTTCAAAGAAATGAAATGACATAATATTTCCGGAGTCTGTGTTTCTTGATTTAATACTGGTTATATATTCTCCAGCGTTGGTCGTCTCTCATCATCATCTACCCTTTCCCAACTATATTGGGGTCGGCTTCCAGTCAAGCCGGATTTAGCTGAATACCAGTATTTTACGAGGAGCGGCTGCCTGCCAGACCTCCACAACCCATTGACTGGGGTAACACGGTATTTCATAGCAAGACTGGAGTCAGATTTACTGGCTTTTGACTATCCGTAACGACTGCCAAAGATCTACAAATGACAGCCGGGACCTACGGCTTAACGTGCTACCCGAGGCACGGAGGAAACTCGGTATGTCAAGATGGTCACCCATCCACAGACCAACCTTGGCAGGCGTTGCTTAACCTTGAAGATCGACCCGTGCGGCTGTCTCATTTCAATAAACTTTAAATGCTATTACACTGTATAATTTTATTAAAGCGAAAGTTTATAAGTGTGTGTATTTTTGGTCACGAGCTCCTTCTTTAGTAGTTCGCACGTGTTGTTGGTAAAATTGTGGTGTCCCTTTCATAAATGCCGATGATGAAAAGTTGGAGTTGAAGTGTTTCTTGATAGAGCAGCTACATGCTGGGGGTCTTTAAGCCAAAAGTGAATAGGTTACTGTATCATCGTTTACCATACGGTGACTCAGTAGTCAATCGCGAGCCTATCAATAATTAAATATAACTATGCAATAGTCCAGTTTTTAAAGGTCATCAATATGTCAGGAGCATTGGTAATATAAATTTGCAAGTCAGATTTGAAACTTCATCCATATTGATTTTGACTCCTCGAACGCTTAAATTAGAAGCTACTATTAGTTTTTAAATCGAAGAATATGGTTTTTTTTTTCAAGTACATTATGTGATCTAGTTTTGCAGTAAATGCCAAAATCTAAATAGGGAAATAACGAATGTTCTAGGCTATGTTGGCAATAATTTATCTGACGTTAACTTGTGAAGGTTTTTCTAGCATTCTGTTACAGTCTCAGTTATAGATAGCCTACTTGAGCCTGCATGGAGGAGGACGAAACAGTAGCTCATCTGCTCATAAGCTGCCTAGTGGTCGCAGTGGTGGGTTACCAGTGGGCAAAGTAGGTACTTACGCTGGATACAGGGCAAAGTACTTCGAACTAGACTAAAACCTAGGTAACTTCCGAGAAATGATCAGTAACACCAAGGAGCTGCTGGCCTTCCTTGAAGAACTGGGCTAGATTGAAAGACATATTTGTCCCACCCATTCGAAAATACGCGTGTTAATCGTGGCATTGCGGACATTGGCCCGAAATACAAATACAAAAAGGTTTTTCTAGAACCAATTTCATTTAGGCCTAACCTAATTTCCTTAGGATTTACCAAGTCCAACAGCTGATTTATAAAGAGTCATATATCAACGTCGACTAGACAACTAATCAGCTAGTCGGGCCAGTGACTGAAAAGTTGAAAGGGAATCGTTTGTCTTGGTATAGTCATGTCAAGAGGAGGGATGAAACGCATGTTAATGAAAGAGTATACATGAAGGTAGATAGATGGCGAGGGAAAGCGAGGCCAAAGATAAGATGGATGGAGGAGTGATATGAAAAAAAGCGTTGTTAGTGTTAGCATAATGGGTGGCAAAACAGAACCAAAGAGAAAATCGTGTTTCGTCTAATTTTCTGCTCTTTTCAACAAACTGTTCCAAAACCTACTTTCCTGCCCTTCGTGCTTCAAAATCTGCATTTGGGGTTACCTATGCGCTGTTACCTGTTACTAACAACGCAGTTGACGAAAATCTTGGAACATTCAATTTAATCATACCTTCGACACGACAAAGAAGATCCAAAAAACCAACATACCTCTTTCACCCTTTGCAGCAAAGGTTCCAGCCAGTGCGCGTTGCACTCCACGTGGGAGTCTAAGAAGGTGAGTACTGGAGCCACTGCAGCATCAGCACCCCGCACCCTGGACCTCATCAGACCCTCGCGTCGGGAGTTGCGGATCACCTTCACCTTGCGGATAGCTCGGAGAGCTGCGCCGTCGTCGGCTGTGGGAGAGATTTTTTTTTATTAAACTGATATAAACCAGTGCTTCACTGCGATCCCATGTGATGGTAAGCAGAGATGCAAACGGCTAACTCTTAACTAAAAACAACGCGCGTCGTCGGATAAATTACAACATTCTGATTTCTAATGTTGGAAGAATGTTTTACCAACGCAACATCTAAATATTTTTTTTTTATAGGTCTTTAAATAAGAACATAGCTGCTGCCATCGGCTTCGCACGTGTGATAGCAGAAAATGATCCCAAGGAAACATAATCTCTTGATAAAAAATATCTTAGGTATCTGCTATTTCAGGACATAGTCTGTACTACGTCATTGAAATCTGTTCAACCATTTGAGCGTGAACAAACAAACAACAAACATACACTCACAAACTTGCGCCTTTGTGATATTAGTGTGAACTATGATGGCAATACGAGTATGTATGCAATTTTTTTCGTGATTGGCATACCAAGATGTATGCAATTAATTTGATTGATTAATCTGTGTTTTCTGTCTACAAAAATGTCAGTAAAGACGTGCATTCAAAAATTACATATACAATTATACATTCTCTCTCAGCGATGCACAATCATTATTCATATCATTTTGACAAAATGTTGCATCATTATCAATTTTTTCTTAAGCATTACTTCTATAAATAATTTGATTGATTGTGATTATTCGTGTTCGCTCGATTTTCTTGCAATGGCTTCGCTCACGTGAAAGTAAGTTTCTACATACAAATTTTAGATCTGCGCTTCAGGGGCTGAATTTTGGAAAATTCTTTCTTAGTGCGTCGTCATAAAAAGAAGGCAGGTGCAAAATTTCACGCTCATAGTCTCAGTATTTTTAGCTGTGCGTTGATATGTTAGTGAGTTTTTCCTTTTATACGATGTATAAAAGTCAGTCCATTATGCTAAATACCCCATTTATTGTACACTTTCGTTTAAAGCTGGAGTACCTTATACGCTACCTCACAAGCTTTACGTGTTAAGTAAGACTGTAAATCTACATGATAAATCCCAAAAGGAATAGCGATGGGTGATTCCGAAATGTTTCAACAATCGAAAGAATCGGAGTCGTTAAAATAAACCATCGAGTCAATCATCGACTTATCGTTGTGCATAATAATCGAAATGTTTTTGAATGTTTCGAGTCAAAAGAAACGACCACTAGTTTTTGATTGTACAAATCAGTCAAAACTCTAAACCATCGAGGAATCTCTCGCGGATGAACGTGTCATGCGCCAGTCGCAATAGCAGACCGAGTCTCATTCGAGTCAAAGTTAAAACAATCGAAAACCATCGAGATGTTCGAATAATCAAAATAATCGAATTAAACCTTTTGCTTTTATCACTACTAAGGAACTGCTTTTCGAGGATAAGAGGAATATGCTTCTTTTACACTTGAGTTCCTTGACCTGTTTCTTATATTGCTGCCTATACTGGATAAGTGCCAATATTTGTAAATTTTGTTGACGATACTTGCTTTCGAATTAGTGTAAGTCGATACAAGAATACACATACTTTGGAAACATACAGGGTGTGTCAGACATCGAATTCTTCTTCTTCCTGCCCTTATCCTATAACACTTGCGGTCGGCGCAACACGTTTTCTTCGTCCATTCTGTCCTCTCGTCCGTCACACTATCACTTACTACCTTTTCTTTCATATCGGTCATTTATTCATCGGTATCGGGTTTATTTTTATGTAATTCACCCAGAGATGTTATACTTCATGATTTTTCATCTTTATCATCATCATTATTTTTAACCAAAAGACGTCCACTGTTGGACATAGGCCTCTCAAGTTTTGCCATAACGACCGGTCTTGTGATGTGTATGTATGCGTGATTATTACCGAGGGTGACAGGTTACTTATATTATTCAATAAGAGCCATGGAGATGAAACCACAAAAAAAAGGTATTACATCACACAATAAAACCTTTTTGTTGGGTTTCTATATAAAAAAAACTTAGGGATACGATACTTTGTATCCTCATTAACCCAAACCGTGCTTATACTGGATTTTTATCAACAAAAAAGGCCCGCTAAATATTTTGGTCAATATTTGACTTTCATTTTCCATCGTGCCTTTTTGCCTTTACAATCTTGAGATTGCACAATTTGGAAATTAGTAATCGTTATAGAATCACAACAAAATCATGATTCCTCTTGAAACACAGTAAAAAAAAGTTCCTTAAAAGAGTTGGGGGCACTTTTGCCTAGCAATGGGAAAGTATGGCTACTTCTGAAATAAAAGTACCTAAGCATCGAAATTTTCTTGACAAATAAAAAATTCTGTCTAAACGACGAATTGTTCAATATTAGAGACAATCTAACAAAAACATGAGCCAAAGCCTCATGTCAAAACACAATTACACAGTAAAATTAATAATCATATCCAGCTAATTAATCGCTCTACCACTAAAGCTTTTAGCCCAATTAAATTGCACGGATTTCACAATATATTATGTGAAGTGAAAATAAATTGCCAGCGAAACTATTGTTCCAGATAATTACGAGAATCAAGTGTTTTGTTCAATTAAATACACACAGTGTAAAATTCACAACAGTGCGGTCATGATTTACCTTTGTTTCTGTGAATTGTATGATATTGTGGGAGCTGGGTTTGAGCAAAGAATTTTACAGAAGGTCAACTCTATTCAACAAGTGGAATTTAATGTAATATAATAATAATATTTCTCAACTTTCACACAACGCAGTGTAGTCACCGGGACAGCTTCTAATGTTATACAAAGCACAGGTCCGATCGTGTGTGGAGTACTGCAGCCACATATGGGCTGGAGCTGCAAAATGCCACCTGGCAGCTTTGGACTCAGTGGGAAGGCGTGCAGAGAGGCTAATTGGAGATCCAGATTTAGTTAAGGCCAATTTACAAAGCCTTGAGCACAGGCGTAGGGTAGCCAGCCTTTCGGTTTTCTACAGGATGCATTTCGGAGAGTGTGCGCGGCATTTGCATGAACTGATTCCGCCATCCCTGTTCTATTATCGGACAAACCGTCGAACGGCGAGTATTCACCCTTACGTTGTCGAAACTTCTACGGTCCGGACTAAGCGTTTTGCTTCGACATACTTTTACACAAGCCTGTAGTTAACGTTTCAATTATTCGCGATGATCATTTGCGAGATAACATGCCTCTCGGTAGCAATTTATCTATAACTTGAAACATACATCCTGAGGAAACTGGCCATTAATTATGCGCTTTCATATGAGATGACGCACGTATTCGAATTCTAAATATCTAAGACCAGCGTTTCGCCTCGTTGTTTGTACCGCGTATATCAATCACACAAGTTTATAATTAATAGAAATAAAATTGACGGGCGTAGCATTGACATTATCGACCATCGTGTGCGGTTCTTTTTGCGCAAATCAGTAGAAGCACTTGTATGAATTCTTATGCTAGAAATACTTCAAGTATAAATTCAATGCTCATAATCTCTCCTAAATCTACTAAGTACCACTTAGTACCACTTAATATTTCTCATCTGATGTATATTACGATTCATCGAATGAGCATGCACTTTTTGCTATACGTGAAATGTTAATTAGTAGGGTGGCACGACATTGGTCAAGTCGGTAATTCGTCAAGTACGCAGTTCGTCAAATTTGAAATTGGTCAAAGCTTTAGTTCGTCTAATCGCGAATTTGCCAAATTATGGAAATCGTCAAATATGCAGTCATCTGTAAAGTATGTTTTTCACATTGTATATTCTTCACCTTCTGTTCCTACCTGTCTGTTTAGTGACAGTGGTCACAATTTACCATTGTTTCTCTAAATTCTTTGATACTGTGGGAGTGGCATTTTAGTTTCGTTTCATTCTTAGGCCTGGCAATGCGCCAGCCAAGTTGGCACATTTACTGGAGCTAGCATGTTTGTATGACAATATTCTTGGCCCATTTCACTGTCAGTAAGTTGTTTGATATTGAGATGCTGAGTCGTGTATTATTTCGGGTAGGTCAGCTTGACATCTTCTGATTCTATTACTGAGAATGTTGTGCAAGAAAATTTGAGTGCATTGACAATATAGTTTTACAATGTTATTTTGTACTGCAAAAGCTGGGATTAAATGAGCAAAATATTAAATACTCGAATCGTATACTTTTTTTGCCTATGTCTGCCTAAATATTTGGGAATCTTTTATTCATACTGATCAATTTTCCAATGTATCTTTTAAAATTTTGATCTATAAATTTCCAAGATTAAATAAGTCTTCTAATGATTTTTTCTATGATTATTATAACTTAACTACTCTACATAAGCTTGGTAAATAATTCATATTCATATTGTGTGCGATGCCTTTCACTTAAACAATTTTTTGTGTGCTCTCAAGTTAGTACAGTCTTGTGTAATAATTTTATTATAAGAAATATGATTACCACCTACTTTTATCTACTGGAGAACATATAAGAGATTAGCAAGATGACGAAGCAGTTTCAAGTGAAGTAATTACGCAGATTACGAGTACATTACATAATTTATATCAAACTAATGACCTCTGTTATATTATCTATATTCCTAAGCTAATGTATAAGTTTTTTTTTAGGATTTTTAAATTTTTGTTTGTAAATAAAAACTCAAAAATAACTGCACCGATTTTAAAAATTCTTTCACCGGTGGAATGCTACTTTATCACCGAGATACATCGGCTATATATTTTTTACTTTCTTGTGGGCAATTTCGATGGTAGGCCGTTAGTGTCGAATATAATCAGAGCATAATTACTGGTGGAATGTAAATCAAGTTAAGTAAGTGTGAGCATGGTATAAAATATGAGGTATAGGATAATTAAATCGAAATATTCAGTTTTATAGTGTATGTTGAAAACTATACAAGGAGACTTAAGTACTTAGCGTACTATCTTTTTTTAATTTATTGATGCTTCCATATTTCCCTTAGGTATAGAGAGTGCCTATGACATTAAGCCCGCCTGTGTACATTTTATGTTACATGAAGTTTTAATAAAACAAATAAATATGGTACAAGACGAATACGAAGAAATGAGACAACCATTTAACTTAGAATCAATAACTAACTTCATAGCATATTTATTGAAACTTAAGAAAGCCTTTCTTAAGTTATATCTCTATTATAATCATAGTATCTTCCTACAATATTATTAAAAATATTACAAGTAAAATCCAAGCATAACTTTCTTTAACTTTATAAGCATCATCATCTGCCTAGCCTTTTCCCAACTATATTGGGGTCGGCTTCCAGTCAAGCCGGATTTAGCTGAATACCAGTATTTTACGAGGAGCGGCTGCCTACCAGACCTCCACAACCCATTAACTGGGGTAACATGGTACTTCATGGCAAGACTGGAGTCAGATTTACTGGCTTCTGACTATCCGTAACGACTGCCAAAGATCTCCAAATGACAGCCGGGACCAACGGCTTAACGTGCTTTCCGAGGCACGGAGGAAACTCGTTATGTTAAGATGGTCACCCATCTACAGACCAACCTAGGCAAGCGTTGCTTAACCCACGAGCTCCTCGGACTAACTTTATAAGCATATACTCGTAATAAAGAACTCTTTAACTTTTTACTACCGACCGCCGAAGAAGTATTAAAGTATGGTTAAAATGTTAATAACAAACAAAGTTGCAAGAGCATTAACATAACTTGATGAGGACTTAGCAACATGGTTGCGTTTATAATATTAACGTTAACTGGCCTTGTATAGGCTTGTGTCGATAAAGGCTTCAATGTATGTAATTACATATTTTTGATCTATTGGTTGCTATGGAATAGCAATTACGAAGTGTTTTTTTATCAAAATGATATCTCCCGCTCTGGATGTAGCGAGAAGGGCGGGAAGGAAGGGTGTGTCAGACTTTTACTGACTAAAACCTACTCCTATGTTCCTGGCCCCGGGGATCCCTTTCGCACAACCGTTTCGAACATTCCCACAGCTCTAGCAACCGTTGATACTTGGATTCTTCGATTGATTCTTTGTGCTAATCTATGGCTTTTCCTTTCAGAAGCTATCACCTGGCCCCAGAGACTTCGACCTTGCTGGGCCCCTACATGGATTAGAAATGCTATGAAGGTTGGACCCCATTCTGAAAGTACCTACCTATAGAACTTCTGAATAACTTTGCAACTTAACTTGCCTTGGATAGGCTTGTGTTGATAAAGGCTTCAGTATATGTAATTACATATTTTTGATCTATTGGTTGCTATGGAACAGATATGTTAGAGTCTTCTAATCGATTTTGCACCTTCGATTCCAATTTCGGTATAAACAAGTTTTTACTTGTTGCTGGTTTATTTGGTAAAAGACTGAGGGCCTGTTTCACAATGTCCGAGTAAGCACTACTCACTGAATAAATTCAAAAATTTGACAGAATTTGTATGAAATTATCTGTCAAGTAAGATACTCGAAACTTAATCATAGGTGGTGAAACAGGCCCTTAAAGAATCAGGTTTACTTAAAATTATTATATAGGTACTAGCTACTGCCAGCGGTTCCGCCTGCGTGAAAGTAGAAAATTTATTCAAAGGTACATAAACCTGGGATAAACTGTATCTAGGACATGGTTTAGCCGTGTGTCAAATTTATCTTACAAATTCATCTAAATTCGTTAAGCCGTTTAAACGTGAAGAAGTATTAAACATACGTACACACTCACAAATTTCGCTTTTAGTAAATAGTACAGTTTTTAAGTAATGTGTGTTTTTTTAAAGAGAGTACTTACGGTTATCACTGTAGTCGTCGACTAGAATAATTTCTTTGATGAGGTGCTCCGGACTTCTATTGAGGACACTGCAACCAAAATATTACAAATATTAGAAGTTCTGTGAAGGTCAAAAACAAGGTAGTTTAGCAAATCTTTTTAGTCATTATATTTAAGTGTTGCATAATTTCTAGGTAGTCTACACCAAACAACAAATATTTGTCAAGGCCACAGAACTGATTTTTTATTATTATTTTGAATGTGCAACCTTAAGACTAGATTTGCAAGCAATTGTTGCCATTGTGTCGTAAAATTTTACATAATGATGTTATGTGAAGTGTAATATTTGTTGAAGAAGCGACAAAAATATGTAAAAAATATTTAAATATGTAACTCATAATATTCTGCTAGTTTATGTTAAACAAAAAATATGATTCAAAAGAGTGTCCATAGAGTTTCTTGTACGTTCTTCTCCATAGAGATCTACTCGTAAGTACGCTTTAGAGCGTGGAATTTAGCCTCACATTTTTTTGATTGACTGAAATGTTGACTATTCAAAAATGCCTGTAAATGGTCTATTTGTAATAAATGCTTTTGACTTTGAATTTGTAATATTTGTCGAAGTACATCAATTATAGTCTAGCTACATCATAAGGTCTAAAACAATACAAATGTTCATAAAATAGGCTGAAGAGTGTCCAAAGGTTTTTGAAGAGAGCTCATGAGGGTTAAATTATAAATAATAAGGGGTAATAGAGGGTAATATAAATATATTAAGTAATATAAATATCCTCTTAGGTAAATAAAATAATTTACCTGACGATAGTCCGGAGTAGTGTAGACCTGGCTTCGTTGTGGAATGTGATGATGATACTGGTTTGTGGCAAGTCATCGTCGTATTTTTTCAGTCGACACCTGAAACAAATAAAATTGAATTAATTTCTGCTGGTAAAACTTTTCCGTGTATGGCATATATCCTACTAATATTATAAATGTGAAAGTTTGTGAGAATAGATGTGTGGATGTTTGTTACTCTTTCACGCAAATGTTGATAGGTTACAACCATGGATTAACATATAGGCTACTTTTTTTTTATTAATTTTTTCGGAAAGTTAGTATCCTATAAGGTAAAACTGATAAGTAGAAAACATAGATTTGAGTTCGTTATAATAACATAAGCATCATATTCATAGTACACCTAAAATCGTAATAAAGATAGACAAAGGTGCTGCTAATTTCAAACCAAGATTTTTTTCAGCAGAAAAAAAGAACAAAGGAAGAAGTTAAAATAGATTATTTATTATCAGATTTTTTTTTGGATCAAAAAACATCATTTATATATACGCTAAAATTATAAACGATTATACAAATAAATATATGGTTAGTAACTGTCAGAAACTTATAAACTATTTTAGTAAAACATATCCTATTTTTAATAGACTTTATCTGATTTAAATGATAAATGACATTTATATATCAATAACAGCAACTAAATGTTCACATTAAGGTGAATGCTTCAGGTCAGCCCGCGAAATTCAAATTTTCTTACGTTTTTTACATTTTGCAAGCCATTGGTAGGTTATATGAAGGTAAAAATACTTAAGCGACTGTAAAACGTAACTAGTTATATACTTATAAGCATAAAAATCATCAATACAAGTCTCCAAGCTCACCTAAGTGTCGGAACGATTTTTTCGAGGTCAAAAAACGTTCCTTCAACTAAGTGAGCTTGGAAGCTTGTATTAATGATTTTTATGGTTATAATTATATAACTAGTTACGTTTTACAGTCGCTCAAGTATTTTTAGCTTCATACAACCTACCAATGGCTTGCAAAATGCAAAAAACGTAAGAAAATTTGAATTTCGCGGGCTGACCTGAAACATCCCCCTTAATACATTTAAATTAAATAAATGTTATTTTTTGTATCTAAATATTTAAAAATATAATTTATATGTCATTTTGTTGAATAAAGAGAATAATAATAATTAATCATTCTTGTAATTCGGATAAAGTACAGAAGCAGGTAAACACCAGTAATTAATTCCATCTAAACAGACCTATATACTACGCTAATTAAAACACAATCACAGTTAAAACTGCTAAATCACAACCACACTTCAAAAAACGATTAACCCGAATCGGTCTCCAACACATTTAACCAGTAATTATCATTAACAACATTGCAGAATCTGCCTCGAGTACATCTCCGAAGACATTGACCCCTTGAGGCTGCGAGGTCGCCCAGGTCTCCGGGAGGTCACCTCGTGTTACATGACACACACTAAACACCGGTGTGTTGTGTGTGTGTGTGAGGTTGTGTCAAATTGAGGCCACTAGTTGACACTGCACTTCTTTAACATAAGCCTGCGAAGAATTTGGGTTAATAACTGCTAATATTTGTTTTAGGTTGTTTGCTGTGGAGATTTTGTATTGTGTAATAGTGATTCCGGGAGGTGGTCAAGCAGCAAATAATTTTGTAAGTATAGTTCGTCTTTCTGCTGAACCTTCATCATCAACTTTTTGTTATTGTTCCATATTGCCTACTTAGGGTACTACCGTTCTGTTCTATCTATTTTATCTATCTATTTTGTAGGTATATTCATTGTGTGTGACTCACAAGCATGTTGTAGTGTGTGCAAGTGAAAAATCGATCTCGTTTTTGAGTTTATTCATTAAAAAAATCGAAAATATTTTATTGATTTATTTATTTATCTATTCTCTTCATTTCCATTTTCTTTACTTTTCTCTTGATAATATTAGTAGCTTGTCGAGCCTATTTAAGGTTTGAAAAGCCAAAGTCTGTGTTTCCTGATAAAAAGAACCCAGGGATATTTAAGTCAAGAGTAAATAAGTTACTTTAAGGCAAGCATGCTTCACCGTCGACCACATCATCGCTTACCATCAGGTGCGATAGCGGTCAAACGCAAACCCATCAATAATAAAAAAGAAATGTCCCCAACAAGCAATGTTATCTAGCAGGATATTACTCGATCTATTTGCAGGAGAATATATTGGGTCAATATCTCAGGCGTGACCTCTTTGCCTCACGGAACACGTTAAGCCGGGTATCTCGGCTCGAATGCAAATACTATGGCGGTTATTAAGGACCGTTTGGAGCCTGAAAAATCGCTGATAACTGGTTTAACTTTAAGTAGGGTAGTCTATTTGTTTGGTGGATCCGATAAAATGTAGTATTTAGAGCTGGAATTTGTTAAACTTGATGTTAAGTAACTCTTTTTGAAGTAACTGGTCATTTGTAAGAGGTTTCTAATTATTTATTCTTAGACTGCATCTATATTCAAATAATGTCTTTAACTGCACCACTTTCCGGCTGGTTATAACTGCTGGTTTTATGATTCAGATCTTGAAAGAGTTACAGTGATCCTGGAATGCATAGAACAATTAAAGACACAGGGATTTAGTTAGTAAAAGTCTCACACACGCTTCACAGTATAGCAGGAGAAGTCATTTTCTGTTTTTCCGCCTCTAAAAAAAGGGTTGAGCTAACGTTTGTTTTTTCAGGTAGTCTGGTGATCTGCTTCGATTATTTTGTTATTTCACTTAATAAAATCAAAGCCCACATTAAATTTTACAGACGAAAAATAGTTACATATTCAGTATAAACGTAGTAACGTTAGTACCCTAATCTCTAATTAGCCATAAACTATCTATTGTTAAAGGAAACACTTTGCTTTTAAAGGTTCCCAACCAATTAAGCCTATCACAGTTAACTATTGAGAGGATAAAGGTTTCGTATAAGTTGAACTAAAGTAGGTACCTTTTAAATCCAGCAGTTATGTCTAAAATATATACTCTGAAAGAGGTGACCTTTTAGATGATCCTAGTCTTACTGATCCTAAATTAAATGATTTTTTCGAGGTATGTGGAACAGAGTGTTAAGTTCCGCACACGTCTGTTGAAAGCGAGAGTTTTCCGACCAGATGGGTGTTGCGACTGGTCCAGGCCACTGGCCAAACAGAAACAGATGGAGGAATATCATAATGGTGAAAGTGATAAAGCAGAGAGGTTATATATCCTCAGCACTGAGGAATATGACACAAGAAGGAGGGAAGAAAATGCCCCATAGTTGAATTAGAACTGTTGCATTATGATTTAATCCCGCGGAGAAGTCTATTTCCGCTGTACAAAATTTTGAATTCTATTTCCTATAATATAATAGATAAATGTCACTGCAATATATATACTAGGAATAGAATACAAAACTAAATTCATCACCTGAAATTCTGTTTTTTTTTTGGTTGTTTTATTAACGACGGTATCTGATTTATCGATCCAGTATTGTCATAATGTCAATGTCTCAGACTGACATTCGATTTTTAATTAAAAATTTGACTTTGACGATTATATAATACAGATTTGATTTATATTTTCATATAATAATCAGCCAATTGACATTGGTGAAAGGTGCTTTGTTGACCTTCGTGTGGGTTCCGTTTTAAATATCAAACTTTTTTGCCCGTCTGTCGGTCTGTCAAGACACTTTTCAGGCTCACATGGAGGTATTAAGCAAATAAATATTAAACATTCAAATTAACCTATCACATCACATACCCACAAAACGAGACACAATAGTAAAACAATAACAGCGCGGTCTCCATAGGACCGGTCGGGGATCCATGAATTAAAGAAAAAATGAGCTATGATCCTATGAGAAGTTTCGTTCCATATGTCTTTGAAGTACCTACATCATCGAACAACAATCAGAACAACATTTCTATGGTACTAGTTCGGGAATCTAAAAAAGGAACAATTGTATGCCCTAACATCTCCACTGCAATTACCTATTAGGTAACTAAATAAGTGTCAAACTCACATAGCATTCCTCGTATCAGGTACCGGCCGGTTGCTCGGCAGGTTATCTGAAGCAGCCTGGTTGAACCGGTTCCTCACGTAAGGGTCTGAGTCCTTGGACCCTCCAGCCACGTAGCCTGCCTCGTCGAAGTAAGCCCGGCCTGTGGTACCGGTGTTGCCAGTGTTGAAGACTTCTTCAGGAGACGCTGGACTGCTTTCTGGTTCTTCGATGTCTGAATGCTGTTTTATTAAGCGGAGAGCTATGTTTTCTTCCTGTAACAAGAGAAAAGTATTTTTTAAGTATTAAATAAAAAAAAAACATTTTGGTACCACGTTAGTTCTGAGGAAATAAGGGTCGGGTCGTCGGCACGTAGTGATCCACGCGCGCCTCAAAGAGATTGCAGCAAAACCCTAAGAACCCAGAAGAGATGACCGGTGAGGTCACTGGAAATTTCAGAAAATGAAAGCCCGTTGTCTTAGAACGCAGCAGATCGTCTGGACATAGCCCGGTTTGTCAACGGCGCATAGTGTCCCACGCGCGCCTCAAAGAGATGTCAGCAATACCGTAGGAGCCTAGAATAAGGCCGATACTTATTAGGGCCATGAAATTAGGAGCCCAGGAAAGCCGAAGCCATAGCCGGAGCCATGGGTTGGCTTCTGAAAGGAAAACCAGTGGTCCTAGAACGCCAAAGGCAACTGAAATGTTATTTTAGTCATTGAAAGTCTGACACACCCTCCCATTTCACCCTAGAATGGAAGAACTCATTAGATTATTTTGCACCTCAAAAAAACCCTTCAGCCCCATATTTCAGTTGAGTGTAGACTGAGCTTCTTAATTACAATAATTCCTCTCATTATTCCACAACATGAACAAAACAAACACTTTTACATAATTAGTGGATGTACGTGCCAACGATATTTATGAGCTCAGTAAGTATACTGGATGCGCTACTTTGCAATAATTAATGTGGCACTTAGTGTACTCCTCGTCTTTCGCTGTTTGTTCTAACTTTTATGCTGGATTCAGTTTGTCACACAAAGAGTTTTTTTTGTTAAGCAGCTGTTGTAGCTGGAATAATGCACACCCTTATTTCTACATCCCTTTCAAAAAATTATTTATTATTTAAAAATCAGTGCCTTGTATTTTTAATCATAATACAAGGCACTGATTTTTAACTTACAAGTAAATAATAATATTACATATATTAATAATATTACAGGTATCACATAACGCCATAATTCTTATTCCAAACTAAGTATAGCTTGTGCTAATGTATTTGAATAGTGATTTTTTTATCAAGAAATTAGTTATTTTAATTGTAGGCAATTAATATGGGCATCGACACACTACACTGGTTGCATTATTTGGTATCTCCACATGCACACATTCACACTCTATGGGTCCGTTCACACAGACCGGCTCGGAGAGGAGAGCAGACTTTTTATTATTTATTTATTTATTTAAACTTTATGTACAATGGTGGTACATAGGCGGTCTTAATGCAGTTTTAGTATTTGTAGTAAGGTTTATTTTTGCATGTGCACTGCGCGTTCAAGTATTCTTTATGACAAAATAGAGTACATGCAAAAATAAACCTTAACCCTATTTGTCAAGAATTTATCAAAATAGCAATATAAAATGCTAAAGTCGAAATTTAAAAAAAAAGAAAAAATCAATAAACGACAATTTTATTAATTGTATGTTATTTGCTTTGCTCTTTTGTATTTAAGTCAGAGATGTGTAATTGGAATGGATCTGTAGTTTTCAATCTGGATACGATTACAGGAATAATATTATACCGGTTTCGGATACGGTTACAGATTTGAAATCATTTCGGATTATCCATTAGTTTCGGTTACGGATATTACAATTATAAAAGATAAATACAAATAGCAAGATTTTGTTTTTATTTCTAGTCTAGATTGTCACTTTTTTAACAGGGCAAAACGAACAAAAACCGGTCATATTTTGACTCCGTTTTTATACGAAACTTTCATACCTGTTTCGGTTACGGTTACAGATATATTTTCTTATTTCGGATATCCGATTATTTCGGGTACGGTACAGGGGTACAACCTGTTTTACACTATATCTATGTTAAATGGCCCATCTAGTTAGTAATACTTGAACGTCGCTGGTGTAGCCAAACTAATATTTAATTCATAGCACTCGTCCCGCTTTGCGCATTCCTAACTAAAAGATCTTTCAGAAGCTTCGTTAAATAGTAATTGCGTATAGCCTTGATGAGGATGCCTTGTATGGGTTTAGCTAGATCTAGCCTACTTTTGGCTTTATTCCGTTCTAATACTAATAATTTAACACATCGCTTACCATCAGGTGAGATAGTGGTCAAACGCGAGTCTATGCATAATAAAGAAACGAGCCAGTGGTATTTTTTAAACTAATAATATATTCGACAGCGATGCGGAGGATTTTTTTGACGCCATATTTTAGTTTAGAGAGTAAGTGTATATGTAGTTTGTGTTTTTCAAGTTATTTCTCTGCATAATGAAAAACTACTATAATATATTTAAAAACATGTTTAAATAAATTATAGTACAAAAATGCTTTGAGCTTAAACTTAAAACACATTCTCGTATATCGATTGCGTCTAAAGCTACTTCTACAAATAGTTACTCCGAGTCTGGGTGTTTTTTACGTGTGTGTTTGCGTTTACATATTTGAGACTCACGATACAAGAGTAATTCCTAAGTCGGGGCAACATATTTATAATAATAGAGAAAAAGGTAGTAAGACGTACGAGCTTATTGAGAAATCAGTAAATAAAATATACCTAGTCCGTCTAATGAAAACGCGACCTGAGAAAAAGAGGATAAATTAAAAAAAAATGTATGTGGTATTACTAACTAGTAAGCAAATCATGTCTTGACACTTCACAATTTTTTTTAAATTCCTACGGCTGAATAATGTTGCCAATTAAAAAAAAAACTCCAGGTCGCGCTTTCATTAGACGCACTCTAGCATAGCATAAGGCGGACCCTGGCCTAGGCGGACCCTGGCAATGGCCGGGATTAACGACAGGTAGAAGAAGAAGAAGAAGACTCTAGCATAGCATAGCATCAGCCTTCTAATGTTCCCACTGCTGCGACTTAGGCCTCCTCTCACGCGGGCCCAGTGCGGATTGGTGGATGTTACCATCGCTGGCCATATTATTAGGGACAGTACGACAGTATAATAATATAAGAAATCTAGGTACTCTCCCTAATAATTAGGCCACCCACTGTACATGTCTTCGAAGTATTAGCTTAGTAAGTAACATGAAATTCGATATATTTCGTGGTAACCTATTTAATGTCCGACCTTGAGAGAGGTTTCCACCACCCACCTGTTTCTCGCAACCTTGACAGATCGTCTATCTGGCACACCTTTAGTAAACCATATGTATGTTAATGAGATAACTGGTTTAAGGCATAATGTCATCATCTGATTTGTAACTCAATTATAAATTCTTGTTGCAAACTTATAAGAATTTTGCTGCCTGATTTTATGCTCGACTAGCTTCTTAGATTTTTTTATGTACCTACTAGAAGAAAGTTTTTGCATAGGAACATATTACTGAGTAACAAAGTATTCTATATCCTGTTCTAGGACATATTCTGCCAAATTTCATCTGAACCAGTTTAGGTGTTTGACTGTGAAAGAGTAACAAACACAAACCTGTATAATCTTCAAAGCAAGAGTGGATAGGCTCCTAATAAACTAGTGCGATTCATCATCAACGACTGAATCACTGCTTACCATCAGGTGGGATCACTGTCAAGCGCTGTTTATTTTATTAAAAAGAAAATAATACTAGGCTTATCAAAATCCGTGATTTAGAGTTAAGATAAAATAGAAAAGGGTGAAAGGCAATGCCAAAAAATAAAACACTAATTTCAGAAGCCGGTGTTTCCGTTCAGTTATTTTCTGTGTGCGCAATAGCTTACGCACACACACATAATAATTATGCACATAATACACACACGAGTAAGACCAAGCCAAAAGGTCATGCTATAATATATATGATCATTACTGAACCCTATAAACATACATAGAATTCCTGACAACTTTTCCTACAGTTTACGTAACTTCCTATGCGGTTGACAACCGGTGTCCGTATGTATCGGGCATTTTAGATTCCTATATGAATTTATCTGGGTAGTACGAGTAGGCAATATTTATGACAGCAATTGGTAGTAATAATTATTATTATTTTTAGAAAACAAGACTTTGCGCACTAAGAATAACTTCTACAGCGTGAGTGCTTTTACAAATATATAAATTCAGCAGAGATAGATCTGCTAGTCGGTTTAGTGTAGGTCGTACAAACGTTTACTCTGTGTTAGAAGCGAACCCGCGACACGCAGCACAGCAGCCTACAGAACAAACCACTGCTCCAACCATGCCTATTTTAACTGTATCTTCAATTACTTATGTTTATGGAAAGTTTAATTCAAATAATTATATAACAATCTAAGTTAGCATAACCATGATGTTAAGTATAAAGGGACATTGTCGTTAATGCTTTTCATTATCATCTATTCATCATATCAGCCGAAAAACGTCCACAGCTGGAAAAACATCTTTCCTAAGCGTCACCACAATGACTGATCCTGTGCGTCTCGCATCTATCAGATTACTGCAACCCGTGCCTGGTCATCGTTTCACCTTGTGGGAGGTTTTGGAACGCTGCGTCTTCGGGTACAAGGTCGTCACTCCGAAATCTTTCGACCTCGTCGACCATCTGTTCTGCGAGCAATGTCTTGTGAGTCTCTCATTTATGGGAGTCCAGTGACCTCCACATACCAAATACTAGATGCTAATAAAAACACAGCACCAAATGAACCACCAAATACTAAGTACAAGGAAAACAATGTCCAAACTAACACAGACAAATTACAGTAAAGTTTAAATGAGTTCAACATTAACCGATGTGAATTATCGTTGTTTAGTTGTCAGTAGTTTTACTAAAATTCAATTCAGAATTTATTTGATTTATCGCCCCGGGCCTAATTCATCTGTCAGAACCAAACTAATAATGATTAATTGATTTGTTAATACGTGTTGAACACGCTAGATCATTAAGTCTTTAGCAATATTTATTTTTCTGTCATAATTGTGATTTCGCAAATTCTGTTGAGAATGTTAAGTGGGATCTTCTTAGCCTGTCAGTAAAATTAATTTATTTTACTTTTAGGCGACGACGTAAGAAGTGTATAGCAAAAACTGAAGTTATCACTCCCTTTTCTGGGGTTTGATAGTTATAAAGTAACTTTTCTTGCTCAGGGTGGAGCGATAGAGTGTCAGATTTATACTGACCAAAACCTACCCTTGTACCAGGGCCACACAACTCTTTAGGATAATTCCTCAGTCCTGGCAGACATCTACCCATTAGGCCTCATATATCATGACGGTCGCCTCTTCCTCACATATTCTAGCACCTAGTTTGCTAGTATTAGTGCTTCGCAGAAGAAGGTAACAGTTTTCCATAACCTGGAACAGGACTGAACGTAAAGATGATGTCCTATTCCATGATAACACGCCGGTACTCCATCCAAGTGGAGTAGACCTCTACCGTATGCTCCTTTGAGTTCTCCGGGTGATCCACACAACGATGCGACTAATCCCTGTTTCTCAATTTGAAATTGGGTATCTGTAATTATTTCAATATTTGCAATTTTTGAAATAATTTCTTGGACATACTCGTAGAAACCGAATTTAACACGTTATTAACTCAAAATTCGTAATATCAGCGCTAACCAGCGGTAGATCGCATTGAAAAAATGATGAAAATCAATTCTCTCAACGAGTTATCACCACAGACATCACTATTTTGTAAAAAAGAAAACCATTCGTTCGTGTTTGTCACGGTCTCTTTACTAGAACTAACGACTACTTAAGTACCTATATACTTAAACAAAGAGCAAGCCCGCCTTTGAAGGAGTACTCAACAAGTGAGATAGAAATTAGACTAGGAATTTTATACCGGGTCTTTATGTTATGATGTGAATAGGTTCTAAAAAAGCAAGATTGGTTCATCATCATCATCGCTTGCCATCAGGTGATATATTGGTCAAGCGCCAGGATATCCATATAGACCAGATAACTAGTCAACGCAAAAATTATAGCTGATTTATACCTTAGGGACACGTCAGTGTCAATAATATCAAAATTATCCATGGAGGCTTCATCACTGTTATAAAAAAATCGTAATGGTATTTACTGGATCAACAGAGAGTAGGTTTAAACTACAATTGTTTAAAACATATAAATATCAGCTAAAGAAATGCACATTCTATGAAAATTTCAACTCTACCTCTGACGGTTTATCAAATACAACCCGCTGAGAGAAGAACAGTCAGACATTTGGACAGACGGACGGCAGAGGCTTAGGTACTTAGAGCTTAGATAGGCTTGCCATTGGGACCTTGCGGGTACGAAACTCTAAAACGATCTTTTTCAATAATATGATTCTGCACCTATAACCAAACTGATATTTCATGATATTTTTTTACCATAGTTTAATACACTGCAAAGGGAGAAGGAGAGGGAGCCCAAAGAAAAGATGGATGGGTTGTGTGAGGAGTGATATAGTCAAAGCGTGTCAAGTGATAGGACAAAATGGAAAAATAAAAAAAAACATGTTGCACCGACCACAAATAAAACGGAACAAGAGCAGTAAGAAGAAGACTTTAAAACACTGCAAACTTTGTCCCCTTCAAATCGGCAAACATTATCCAAGAATTTTGTTCCGGTTTAGCAGTTCTTGCAAATAAACTAACACTATGTTATATGACTGTGTCACGCACTTGACCAGTTTAATTAACTGGTACTGCGATTTTTTTCTCTCTACTTTATGGACGACATTGAAAGACAAAGTAGAAAGGTAGACTTGTTTATGTTTGCTATCGCAATTATCTGTATTTAACACTAGTACTTGTTGGGTAACTCAATGTCCGTTAAGGATCAAGCCTGGGTCAACAGAGCGTTGTGTTTCATGCACGCCTCAACGAGATACCATGAATTGTAGTAGAGTCTTCGTCCTCTCTCCTAACTTTTGCTGTGCCCGAAAGGGTCCATAATTGATCTTGATAATATTATTTATACCACCTGTTTGTACTATGGAATGCAATAAAGTATTGAGTATTGAGCTAAGCTGTCACTATTGTAATAAAACCGCTCATGTCAGTTTAAAATAATAAAAATTTCTTAGAGTCGTCAAGAAGTCAGTCAGAAAAGTAATGCTAATTACACATTCCAAAACTTAGGTTTCAAAGATTGTCGTCGTTTCGAATGAATAAACAGAATAAATAAACGAGTTAATAGTAATTGTTTCAAATTATCTCGTATTATTTTTACAAGTACAACGATATAGCTAGAATTGAATCCAAAATGATTTCACTTTTGACAGTACTTTGACATCGCCTACCTAGTAATGAATTTTATCCGTCTCTCTGACGCGTGAATGTGACAGCTCGCGTCTTTTGTTTTATATTAGTACGGTTCGCTTATTTTATGGATCAAAGTCATGTTAATTTTCTTTGTCATTAAGTTTAATAAGACCTCTGTTTGAACTTCTTTTGTTTTATGCAAGTTTTGTTTTATTTGATGGCTGGTTGATGGTTTTTATTGCTGCACACGGTCAGGACAAAAAGGATACGCTTAATGAAATTAATTTACTGAAAGACAACGCATATCTTAATTGTTGGGTTTAAAGGCTTAAAATTTTTCCCAATGGTTAGGACATAGTTATTCACATTCACTAATTTAACACCAGCTGTATTATGTATACTTTCCTATGATAGACAATAAAGATGAATTAAATTTAGCGCAAAAGTTTCCTTGACAACGACGGAGAGTATCCAAGGAGGATTTTTATACATATTCAGCCACAGTGAAAAGAAACTTTGTAAGAAACTATGAGAAATCCCGTAGAATATGGGATGACATATACTTTTTACCAAAGATGAATAAATAAACCAAACATAAATTATAAGTTTCTTTAGAAACGATTTACCTTATTATTTATCTTATTCACAGAATAAGATCACAGAATTTTTGGGTTGTTTAATTAACTTCTCTCGTTATTAATTAATTGACTTGGGTGTACTTTCTTTTGATCGGTATAAATATTTAAGTATATATCTTAAATATGTGTGGGGACTAGTAATTAATGATTATCTTTATAAGACGCTTGAAAGTCAAACATGTATTATACCTATACCAAACACCGCAGTAAAAAATTACGATTCCATTTTCAGATTCAATTATGTCACTTAGATATGTTCACCTTTCAAGGGCCGAAACATTATTTTTTTCAATCAGTCTGTCTTCTATGTATAAAATAAAATAAATAAATATTTGCATTTCTGTTTGTAACAAATAAACTCACACTACTACTGGACCAATTATTAAGATTTTTTTCACCAATAGAATGCTATTTTATTGCTGAGTGCTTTCTATAAAAGCTAGTCATTGATATCTAGAATACGTGCGTCATCTCATACGAAAGCGCATAACTAATGGCCAGTTTCCTCAGGATGTACATAAGTTATAGATAAATTGCTGCAGAGAGGTATGTTATCTGGCAAATGATCATTGAAACGTTAACTACAGGCTTGTGTAAAAGGATGTCGTAAAAAATGGATTTTATCACCTATTTAATGATATGATTGATATGACTAGTCGATGTAAGCAATCTTCTTGGATGTTTTCAAGTTGACATGCTGGAAAATGAGTATGACAGTGGTTGACCTATTTGATAAACTATTTTTCAATAATATTAATATTCCACAATTTTTGCATAACGCCATCTAGTCCCAAACTAAGCAAAGCTTGTGCTGTGAATAGAGATTACTCAATACATTACAGAATTTCTCAATACATACATACCTATTTCAGATAAACTACACCCAGATACAGAAGAAATAATCATACTCATCTCACAAATATTCGTCATATGTGGTAATCAAAACCACGACCTCCGTTATAGCAGTCAAGGCCACTAACCGCTAAACCAACGGGCCATTAAAAAAGATAACTATCATTTCATAAGAAAATAAGTTGAATTATGCAAATTAATAATGTATAATTTCCTCTTTATAAAAGAGAATAGATGGAGAAAGAGAGGAAGGTCAAAGATTATATGAATGGATAGTGTGAAGAATGATATGAAAGGGATGAATGGCACAAGAGAACACTTTGCGCCGACCCCAAGTATGAAGGATAGAAAGAACATAATAATATCTTCTTTTAATGTAACAAACAAATTGATTAAGAGAGTCCTCACGTTGTCGAAACTTCTACGGTCCGGACTAAGCGTTTCTCTTCGTCGTTTATACAGGGTGGCCCAGAGAGAAATGCACTTTTGAAAATTTAATTAAAAAAACTGTATAATTTTTTAGAACTTGTATTTATTATAGTTTTAAAGATTATTAAATGAAATTTGTTTTAAAAAAAAATTTTGGTCTAAATGGAGTCCTTGATGGCTACAGCATTCTTCTAATCTGGCACCAAAATTTTGAAAAAAAAATGTGTCGTGATTTTCCTTGAAATGGATTTCATTTCTTGCCGAATATTCAGCTTTAGTGGTTGCAGAGTCGTAAATGAATGTTGATTATTAGAGTACACTTTGCTCTCTACGTAACTCCACAAAAAGAAGTCTGCTGGAGTGAGATCGGGCTTCTTGGTGGTCAGGCGATGTCAGCCCTGCCTGAAATTAATTTTCGTAGATGTCATGTCTCTCATCACGGCGATGCTCTGGTTTGAAGAGTGACATGTGGCCCCATCCTGCTGGAACCAAGTGTTCCTGTTATAGCCTCGAGATTCTTGCAGCTTTGAAATCAATAAACTTCTCAGCATGGTCATATAGCGCTCTGAATTGACGGTCACAGCTTGGCCATGATGGTTTTCGAAAAAAAAGCGTCCCGACGTTCCCCATCTTGCAACTGCGGCCAAAACTGTAAATTTCGGTGAGTGTAGCGACTTCTGATGTTTCAATCGAGGATTTTCTGCTGCCCCATATCTACAGTTCTGCTTATTTACAAATCCGTTAAGGTAAAACTGGGTTTTATCTGAATAAGGACGTTATTGAAATTGAAATTCATTGTGCATTTCATTTGCAAATCTCAATCCCGATTCGAAGTTTGCTGCCTTTAGTTTCTGCACTAGCTGCATCTTATAAGGATATAATTTCAAATAGAGCCGCAAAATTTGCTGCAAGGTCGATCTAGAGATTTCCAAAACCGATGAACTTTGCGCTCCGAGACTCGTGGTTTCGCGCGTACAGATTTTCGAAAATGCTGAATGCTTTCATCGGTCCGTCATACTCTTTGATGATCCCGAAGCAGCATTTTTTGCGTCGATCCTGTCCTTTCGAATCTTTTAATCCATTTCCTCATTAAATAACTGCTTGGACAGTCCCTGATGCGCCGCAACTCGTATTCAATACAGTAAAGCCGTCGAAAAGTCTCATAAAATCGAGCATTCTCTTAGAACGCGCGGATACAAAAAGCGCGCTGCTCTCCCGTGTAATGACTTATGGTCACTTAAATTACAAAAACTGCGCTACGCATTGCCGCTATCCCCGTACTTCTCCATTTTGTCGTTTAGAAATGCGCGCGAAATCAAAAGTGCATTTCTCTCTGGGCCACCCTGTACCACGTACATCGAGGGACTGGAACAATTTGCCTGCTGCGGTTTTCCCGTCCGATTATAATTTAGGTGTCTTCAAGGCTAGAGTGAATCTCTTAATAAGCTAGTGCGCCTCATCATCAACGATTGCATTAATGCTTACCATCAGGTGGGATCGCAGTCAAGCACTAGTTTATAAGTCCCACAAGTGGGAGTGGCCAACTAAAATTACAATTAGAATGTTACAGCCAAAATTCCTATAAAAAAACATTCACAACTATCAAAATTCTAGTTCAATTTATTAAAATACTAAACTGTTATTTTAAATTCTTTAGTAACTCACACCTACAATCGTTCTACATACCAGTTTAACTTATCTAAACTTCTGTTACTTTAATATCCTGTCTATGAAAGCTATCACGCGATACGCATGCCAAAGTAATATTCCGCAGCAATTAAACTTTTACACTACCGGCCAGTAGAAATGAAATTTGATAGATTTTGCACACTTTTTAACAAGTACAAATTTTATACAACCTGCCAAATAAAACGGGGTATGGGAGGAGAGCGGCAATAGATTTTGAACACTTTCCTACCACAGGGACGTTCTTATTATCTATCGACAACAGATCAGTACCATAGATATCATTTCTTTGATTTTTATAATTAGGGGCCTTAAGATGTCGTGTTAAATTGTAAGGCGTGCGAGCGAGAAAAAGAGATGGAGCTATACACACAATATATGGGGTAAAAATAGCCTGCTTTGGGGGGTGGAAGTGTTTAATATTAATAATTATATTATGCTTTAAATGAGGAGCTCGTGGCTAGATAATAACAGCCGCACAGGTCGATCTTCAAGGTTAAGCAACGCTTGCCTAGGTTGGTCTGTGGATGGGTGACCATCTTAACATAACGAGTTTCATCCGTGCCTCGGAAAGCACGTTAAGCCGTTGGTCCCGGCTGTCATTTGTAGATCTTTGACAGTCGTTACGGATAGTCAGAAGCCAGTAAATCTGACTCCAGTCTTGCCATGAAGTACCGTGTTACCCCAGTTAATGGGTTGTGGAGGTCTGGTAGGCAGCCGCTCCTCGTAAAATACTGGTATTCAGCTAAATCCGGCTTGACTGGAAGCCGACCCCAATATAGTTGGGAAAAGGCTAGGCAGATGATGATGATATGTTTTAAATAAAAAAAATAGATACATTATTTTTCAAGGGAGACACGCCACTGTACTGGTAAGTATAAAAGATGACCGTGAACGTCCCAAGTACGATTGCACTACCGGCCAATTAAAAAGGCACGCGATAGATTTTGCACACTTTTCCGCAGGTCCTGTTTTCTACACAAGCTAGAGATAAGACAAGCTGGTTTATTATAGCAAGCTTTCTACCTGTTCCGTGGATTAGCAAGCAAATCGTGTAACCAGTGAAAGTGCTTTTACGGTGTTAAAATTTATACAGATTCTGGTAGTTGTGTCAACTATGGGAAATAATAATGGTTCCGAAAAACAAATTAATCTCCAGCGATCTGTGGCCGACTATTATTCTAATTTACCAGCGTTATAATTAATTACCGACAAAAACCCAAAACATTAACGAAAAAATATACCTAATTTAACAACAAATTAGAGCATGTTTAAATTACTTGTTCTCCTCCTAAAAAAATGAATCGTAGAATAACAAAACTAAACTTCCGAATGGAATACTAAACCTCCGACAAAATTACTAAGTTACCGACAACAGAGGTTTTGTCAAAATAATCATATTTTGACAACTTGCATGAACTGTTTTAATTTCTATTGTTGGTTATCAAATTTATTTTTTAACTCTCAATAATAATGAAAATACCTTAACTGTAAACTATTATATCCGTTGTTTAATAACTAGAGTTTTTATTAGGGTGAGAACCATACAATCTTGGATAAAGAGTGGTATGAGCCCTCCCCAATCTCGATTTGCGAAACCAACACGCATAGATGTATAGATGACAATCATGATAAAGATATAATAATATGTTGAAGAATGAAGGAAGAGAGGATATTCTGTCTCAAAGAATGTCATAACTTTCAACCGTAAAACGATGTTTAACTAGTAATTACGCGAATATAACAGTATTGTACAACTAACAACATCTATGAACTTAAAAATGCCTCAAATCTTGTTTGGAAGTTTTACTACTTCTCCTGGGCAATCACTTCATTTTCTTTTCTAGCCTTTACTGACCTTTATCTTGTCATCAAATCATCAAGTTACCTTTAGCTAATAAACGTTTAAAGAATGCTTATGTCAACAGTGGATGTCTCTCAGCTGTAATAATAATGATGATTATATCTTTATTTAACTTCGGACAGAGTAATAGTAGTATCCAGAATCCAAAGATTTATTTATTTATTTAACCTGTGGAGCCCCGGGGGGGCCGCCATTATTTTTTTGTATTTTAATAGCACATACATTTCAATTTTAGAAAGCTTTCAAATGAAGCCTGAATACAGAAAATATTTACAAGTTTCCCAGATGCTCCGTCCGTGCAACAAGTTAGTTCATGAAACTATAATGCATGCCTCTCCAGGGGTGCATTACTTATACGAAACAGACAGGTTTTTATACTAAAAGAGAATTATTTGTACGGTATTTTTCTCACCTCGTTTTATTAATATGTAAAAACGTAGTCATTAGGCGTGTAAGCTATTCTTAATAGACTGAAGTAGTAGATAGGTTCAATTTGTTTTCGTTTACTCTTTGCTTCAAGGACTTGAGTACTATTTTTGAATAACTAGACAGAAATAAATATTTCTAAAGATTGATAGTGAGATTCCTTTGTTAAAGTGGGAAATCACCAAGGAGTGTTAGACTTTTACTGACTAAAACCCCAGTGTTTCATTCGTTATCTACCTTTTGCAACAATTTTGAACATTCTACAGCCCTGGCCGATGGGTCACTGGCCCCGTCAATCTTACTGATATCTCTTTCAATCGATGGACCTTGGTTTAGTCCTTATGGTACGTAGTTCCGTTATCTCCCACAAAAGCGACAGCTATCCCACGCAAAAAACATTGCATTTCCAAATGCATTACGAATAAAATAGCCATGAAGTACGGTACAACTAGCAATACCCACAATAATGCATACACTGGCGTGCAATTTAAATACAATTACGTATCAAGAAGGCGGGTCACTCTCACAGAAAACCCGGTATTTTCCAACAATGAGCGGTAGTTAGGAAGCGGTACACTGCAGTGCATTGAAAGTACAAGTGTAGCACAGGAGTGTATGCGTGTGTAATGTTGTGCACCGCAGGGCGTGACGCGCGGTTCGAGCGGACAGGCTTGGCGTTAAGTTAGGTACTGTTATGTTAACTGTCTCTCGCAAATTGTCACCAAAGTCGTGAATGCGTCAAATAAGCACCCAATTTTGTATTGAAATAGTGTCTAATGTGATATTCGGACTGGCTGCATACAGAACTTAGAATCAGTTAAGTAGGAGCGGTTCCAATCGTGACCATTTGTCTGTTTTTATATTAAAAGATTTCAGTAATCGAACATGAGCAGTTGTCATGAAAACACTATAATTTTTTTTTGAGTACTTTTACCTTCAGGTCTAAAAAGGCTATTTACGTAAGGTCGTATTAGAATCATAATGTTATGAGTCATATTTTTCCATGCGGCAATATGATACACGGAATATAATTCTGTTATGAAATAAATTCAGAAATAATCGGCTAATTTGTGCAAATTCTTTACGATTATAAAAAAAATTGCTTATGATCTGCTAGGAATTCGGGATATGATTTGCTCTTAGATGAATTGCCTTGACTATTTTAGGCCCGCTATCTGCTTTCTCTGTGTAAAAATATCCACGTAACGAAGCCAAGGTTTTACTCTCACATTTTGTTGTTACTTTTTTCTGTTCCACGAAAGTTTTAACAACAGCAAATATCAAATGATTAATAAATATTTATTACATTTCTAAGTGGCCTTGCTGCGTGTAGCTATACAAACGCACTTCACTGACCTTTTGACTTACCTTATTATTCATCTATTTTACCATATTTGCCAAGAATAAAGCAGAGGTATAAGGAAACAAGCAATATAATGTTATTACCATCTTAGCTATTATTAGTTTGACCGAGATTTAGAGAAAACAGTTTATAAATAATAACATACATCTAACGCTAGTAAAGTGTTTGTAATAGCACGATTAAATTATACGAATTTGGACTGGCTGGTTGTTAAAAAGATATTTAGTGTTAGTGTTACCAAATATAAAATAATTACGACATGTTTGACAGCCCTATTAAAGAACCACACACGAGCTGTTGGGCAAACTGTGAAATGGTACCCATTAACGTGGTCTGAAGTGTACGGAACATGTGATTAAAATTTCTTTAATTGTGGAGCAATTATTTTGTCTGGAAGTTTTCCGGTTTTTTCATTGCTATATTTATGAAATGAAAACATTTTGTAAATTAATATACTATACTAATATGTTTTTAGTCTATTTTTTTTTGAAATTTTATTGATTAAGTGAATAATATTTTATACTAGCTTACCCGGCGAACTTCGTAACGTTACGGTAAATGAATCTGGTGATTAACTTTTAGCTAGACTTATTGACTGACTGTTAAGATTAATGTATTTGACAGTTGCTGTAATTTTCCGATGTTATTGGAAATTTTTATTTACGTGAATTTTTCCAATAATTTACCTAATATTTATAATATTGTGGTACTCAGGTTAGACACAAATCAAAATAAAGCTAACATCATTAAAAATCAGTCCTATCGAGCAGTACTTGATTTATTAATGGTGTAACTTTCTAACACTACTTTTTTATACCAATGTAGATGAAAGAAGGCTCGATTGTAATTTTGCATCCAAGATGACAAGTGGCGCTTTCCGTTCCAAAAAGGTTTTCCATTTCGCGAGATTCATACCTGTAACAAAAAGAAGGTTCAGTCAATAAAGTGTACAATGAAAATAAAAAGTAAAGACTTGGGGAGTGTGTATTGTTAGGTTAGGTTAGATGGCAGTGATGCTGGATAGAATATTATTGTGGGATGTTTAGTTTTTTTTTTTAATATTGATAGACCAAAAAGTGGCTTGCTAAAAGCTGGGAACAATGGAAACAATGAAGAGAGGCCTTTCCCAGTTGTAGGACAATATAGACTAGATTTTTTAATAATAATATAATAACAATCAATAGGCTCTCATTTGGTCACCCTCTCACCTGATAGTAAGCGACGATGTGATCGACGATAAAACACACCTACGTAGAAATAACCTACATACCTACTCGAATTAAATCTTGACTCAAAGACCCCTAGACTTTAGTAAACAAGAAACACAAACTCTAGATTTCGATCTAGACTGGCATTTAATACAGGATGTTCAAGAAATAAACCAAGGGAAGGAAATGCCTGAAGCAGATTTCTTTTGTATGCAGTTTAGTTCAAGCAAGCGATGCTATTGTTCGCAGAAAGTAGTTCCTTGTACAATACATAAATAATGTGTGGATTATACTGCATTGCTGCTGAATAATAGATTATTATTATGTGCTTAAGGTCAATGACCTACATTCATCGTTCAGTAGTGAATGACTATCAATTTCATGGTTATTGTTGGGTTAAATTATTTTGCTTTAAAACCGGATACTGATATTATTTTTTCTGAATTTGAAATAATTTTGGGAGATGTCAGGCAGTGAGCGTGGTCAGTTATACGTATAATGGAATGTAAGTACCTACTTTTTTACAACTAGAATAATCGTGTCAAAAGCATTTTATAAAATAAACGCTTCTTTTAAGAAAATACAAATATTCAGTCAGTGAACATTTAATCATTTTGACATTATTTTATGATTTAATTCATGCGATTCTTTTTTAGGGTTCCGTAGCCAATTGGCAAAAATGGAACCTTTATAGTTTCGCCATGTCTGTCCGTCCGTCCTCGCTTAATCTCTGTGACCGTTAGCTCTAGAAAGCTGTAATTTGGTACTAATATGTATGTCAATCACGCCGACAAAGTGCAAAAATAAAAATTGGAAAAAAATGTTTTATTAGGGTAGCCCTCCTTCATGTAAAGTAAAAAGCGATTTTTTTTTTAATTTCAACCCTTACGTGTGGTATATTTTTGAATAGGTATTTAAAAATGAATAGGGGTTTACTGAAATCATTTTTTGATAATATCAATAATTTCGGAAATAATCTCTCCCAAAGGAAAAAACAATGCGTCCCCCCCCATCTAACTTTTGAACCATAAGTTTAGAAAATATGAAAAAAATCTGGAAAGTAGAGCTTTATAAAGACTTTCTAGGAAAATTATTTTGAACTTGATGGCACGAACAGTTTTTGAAAAGTTGGGGACACTTATTTTGACGGACGGGAAACTACGGAACCCTACACTGGGCGTGACCCGACACGCTCTTGGCCGGTTTTTATTACTAAAGTTTGTTGATAATATTATGACAATGATAGTTTTAATGTAAATCACAATTGTACTTACTTTTAATTGAATAAAAAAATATGACAATGTCATTTTATTTATTTTATTATTTAAATTAATCAAGTTTTAAGGACATAATTATTAATTAAAAATCTGTTTTACACAATTATGTAACTATGTATATTGCTATGAATAGAGATACTAACTACTTTTAACTGCCAGATACTTTGCCTGTTGTAACGTTATAGAATGCAATAAAGTATTGAGTATTGAGATAGGTACCTACCAATCAGTAATTACCTACAAAAGACTCATAGAATTATAAAATGCTTTATAAGACAATCAAAACAAACATTAAAATAACATTGCAAAAGTTTACGACTCATAAAACGACTTACAACAATACTCAATATTATGAATAGTCACAACTCATTTTGTCCCTACAACAATGACAGATGACAGTGACAGTTAAAGTCATCATTAGACAAAAGCCATTGACAGACTGACAATAATAATATTTGCAAGTTCATCGTCAATACTTACTCACTGAACTTTATTGGAAGGCTTTGTTTACATGCGTTTTAAATCATTAATTGTAATTTAATATCAATGTAAACTTTGAAATGAATCATACTAATATTACTCGTATAAAGGCGAAAGATTGTGTGTGTGTGTATGTCTGTTACATCTTCACGCTCAAACGGCAAATCGGAGATCGATGAATTTTGTTACATGGGTAGACCTTGGCCCTGGAATAGCGCATAGGATACATTTTATCCCGAAAGTATGTTTCCTTGGGATAGTTTTCTATTACGATGGGAGCAAAGCCGCTGGCAGCAGCTAGCGGGCTAGCTAGCTGCCGGTCTTTTGACTGACATGAGGGTAATGAGCTTGCTTGAGTGTCATATAGGCTAGGTACCTACTATTCAAACTAAAAGCGTTTATCTATACTAATATAATAAAGAGGTAAAGTTGTTTTTTTTGTTTGTATGAGGTAATCTGTGGAAGTACTGGTCCGATTGCTAAAATTTTTTCACCAATAGAAAGCTGCTGTATTCCTGAGTGACATAGGCTATACTTTATGTACGCGGGCGAAGCTGCGGGAAAAAGCTAGTTCTAAATAAATTTTCATGTATTTGTTAAGATCAGTCAGTCACATAAAAGGTGAAGCTATTTACACGTTCCAAAGCGTATATCGGTATGGAAAAGAACGTGCAAGAAACTCCATAAATATTCTTTTAACCTATCACATACCCGCAAAACGAGACACAATAGTAAAACAACAACAGCGCGGTCTCATAGGACCAGTTGGGGATTCATGAACTAAATCAATAAAAATTATGATTACATCGATAATGTTGAAGTTTCGACCTTTCGCCCCGGAATCTCCCATCAAGCCTTGAGCAACCGTGATGATAAATCATCGAGCCTTCCCTGTAGCCACTGCCTACTCCATATCAGAAATTAAAATATGCTAAACCTTTTCAATATCAATTTATAATGAAGTATGACACAATCTACATCATGCAAGGAATAAATAACGGGCTGTTAAAGTACTATTTTATTGATTTTATAAACACATTACGATAAATGGGTGACTCATTAGATTACGTGTTACGGTTGCTGTAACTTTTTTTTAATACAAACATGGCTTGATAAGCTATCGTAGTGTTGTACTTTAGTAATTAATAATGCATAAAAGCTGTGGTGGTATTTGTGGCCGACTGTACTTGTACCTATTTAGGTATATCGGTCACTTGATGCAAATGACGTTGAAAAGAGGTTTCGAAGGTTTGCTAGCCTACATTTACACTTTTACCGATTTCGACTGTGGTGACCAGTTACAGCCATCAGTGCAACGACATGTTTTCAAATTAACAAATACTTAAATCCTAAAAACTAAATAAAATAAATAATTCACTTATTTATTTAAATAACTTAATTATTTATTTTGATGACTTTTTTGCCACTTTTTTGCTAAGGACGTTACAGAACCTTTTAGCGCGAGTCCGACTCGCACTTGCCAGGTTTTTGTATTAAGTTTGTTTCACAAACTACTGACATCATTGAAAAAACCTACATAACTGTATCAGTGACACAATATTTTCGGTTTTATCTTCTTTCGAAAGGAAAAGAATCATGCGATTCAACTTCGATGTGAACCTCAGGATATTGCAACATTAATAAACCATTAAGGATTCAATAAAATGTTGAGTAAGTATGCCAAAATATTAAATTTGCTTCGCAGAAGATAGCATTGCTAAAGCGATTTAAGTACCTGTAGATATTTCGAGAATTATGGCGATTCAGGTGGTACAAAAATCTTTGTATTTTCAGGCACAATCTTTTACATAAACAAAGAAAAATATGTATAGATCCTTGTATAAGAAATCCCAGAAAAAGTCAGTCTTTGGTTCAAAATAAGGAGCTGAGGAGTAGAATTATCTGCCGGAGTCTGTGTTTCCTGATAGCTACAAGTCAAGAGTGCGTAGGATACTTCTAGGCAAGCGTGCTCTATGGTCGACCACATCGTCACTTTCTATCAGACTAGCTGTCCCCTGCGGTTACACCCACATTTTTCGTTACTGCTCCGCTCCCGTGGGTTGTAGCGTGATGATATATAGCCTATAGCATTCCTCAATAAATGGGCTATCTAACACTGAAAGAATTTTTCAAATCGGACCAGTAGTTCCAGATATTACCCCCTACATACAAACTTACAAATTTTACCTCATTATAATATTAGTATAGATGAGATTATAAAAAGCATCAATAATACTAATAAAAAAAATGATAACACGGTTGGCCCAGGGGTAAACCTATTGTCTGCTACACTACGTGTCACAGGTTTGATTTTTGAACAAAACAAGTACTTTCTACGGTTTATTTAACTTTTCGTTACCACTAATTTGACCTCTATACTTTCATACAAATACAGAGCTTCTTCAAGACATTTCCTCGTTGTATATTAAATGCCAAGTGTTGTCATAGTTGTGACTCCTCTGAGAGTTAATTAAGGAAGAAGAGGCTTCATATTTCATCGCACTCCCGGAGGGAATCGTCTTATAATTAGACAGGGAAAATAACATTACTCGCGAGAATGTTAGGACTGGATTGAATGCTCTAATAGAAAATAGAATTGTATTTTCTTTGGGAAGAAGGTAAAAGGGATACAACACTGTAATTATGCACTGTACTTCAAGATACAAGATTGTTTCCTAGTTTGAATTTGAAGATTTTTTATCTTACTTGTATTATAAAGGCGAATAATAAGTATATCAGACCCCTTGAGATTATTTTCTACAAAATCATTTGCGAAGCCACTGGCAGCAACTAGTTATTATATTATATTAGTTGCTTCTGGGTACTGTCCCACAGCAGGGCTTTTGCCCAAGAAATGGTCTTTACCTTCCTTAATTTCTTTCATTGTTTGTGACTGTGGTCAATTTCTTACAAATAATAAAATCTTTTATTTAGTTAATTCTGGTTCAATCCTAATAATATATCCTAAATCCTAATATATTTTATTTAGTTATTTCTGCTTCAATTACTACAAACAACAGCTGCAATTACATAACATTGGAAAATCATTCCAAATATATGCAAATCAAAACCAATTAAACTCCTTAATTACTCCGTAAGTGCGTAACAAGATTTCACTTTCATTGACCATTCAAATCAGCGATCATGAATAAACAAAGATTACTTGTACCATCACACTTTTAACTCCTTTAACCTATCAATACCCGCGAAGCGAGACACAATAGTAAGACAATAACAGCGCGGTCCTATGAGACCGGTCGGGGATTCATGAATTAAATGGAAAAACCCTATTTCACGGAGCGACAAATCGGGTACCAAATCACCTTCATCCTACCACGCAATAAAGGGACAGCCAGACTGCGGCGTCCATCGAGGTTATTCGATGTCGAACAATGACTTCGATCGTTGAAACTGATCCAGTATTTTTATTGGACACGTAATGCTTTAATTCGATCAGGGGTTTAGTTGTAACCATCGTTCTATTCGATTGTTGTTCGATGATGTTTAGATTGAATCGTGCATTAAACGATACGGAATATTAAATCGGCATGTTTTGAAGACTCGCCAAACTTAAGTGCCAGTGAGCAGGGCATATTTTTCGTAGAACAGATGGTCGATCCTGAGGAAAGGGTTTTGAGTGGCGATCACGCATCAGCAGATGCAGCGTTGGAAGTTGTCCCACAAGGTGGACCGATGACCTGGTGAGAGTCGCTGGAATGCAGTCGATGCGAGAGGCACACGATTATGCGTTGTGGCGACATTTGGAGGCGACCTATGTCTAACAGTGGACGTCTTTCGGCTGAAATGTTAATGGTGAATGAAAGCATTCACTATTAACATTTCAGCCAAAAGACGTACGACGAATTAAAAATTCGTCATCGAGCAGGAGTACTAAAACTTATCATTAACGATCGTTCTTTTCGATTGATGTTCGATCATGCGTAGATGAAATCGTACATTATTCGATACGGATTATTAAATAGGCATGTTCTTAAGCGATCAACTGGTCCAAATGAATTGACTGCAGTCCATCCGCCCCTTAAAAGGCAAAGCCAATTCAATTGCACTACCCACGATCGTCGTCAGTACTCAGCTTTATGGCTCTAAATAACCGGATCCCAGTAATGCGGTGTCGCAACCACCGGGCCGGCTGTCAAGGACGCGGGCTGACCGCGGCGGCCGGCCATCGCTTTCACTATCACGCACCCAGTAATTGGATTAGTATTGACCAAGCGTATGCACGCACGATGAAGATGGACTGCTGTTAAAATTATAGCTTTATAATGGAGTAATTGATGGACGAGAGTTCATGTAACATGGGCGATTATTTTTGGAGGTCGTGAAGAAATAAGTGATTTATTCTTTCGGTTGATAAATTACATTCTTATTTCTTGATTTACGCAGTCATGTTGTAAATGAAGGCCGTTGTTGAAAGGCGAGTAAGTAGGTATTTAGTTTTAAAGCGGATTAATGTTTGCGTCAGTTAAGTTGCGATTTAAGTTCAAGTAGAAAGATTTGTGGTAAAATGTCAGTACAAAACTGACGATTGTTTGTTGTGAATATGTCAGCTAGGTAAGCGTGCTCTATCGTTGACTAAATCATTGGTTACCATCCAGTGAAATTAATGCTAAGCTTATGCTTGACCACTGTAGTCTATCGCGAGCCTAACAATAATAAAAAATAATCGCTTCTTTTTGGAAATCAGTTAAAAATAAATGAAACATCCATCCTAAGGTTGTCTGGTAGATATAGCTATCAGTGAAAAGACCGCCATTGTACCCATAGATTTAAGTTATTGTATAAACTGTTCTGTTATTTTTTGGTGTACAATAAAGTTTATTCTATTCTATTCAAAAAAATGTTATTATCAGGTGTACTCCAAGGCACTTTAGAAAATCTAATTTTTATAACAAGCCAACTCTTTTATAATATAACAAGTTGCCTAAATAGGTTACAGAACTTTGAGAGGGAAAGTTCCAAACCCACATCAAACGTGTCCTTATCAAATAAGCCTAATAAGATAAAAGAGTAGGCACGTTGGAGACAAGCTTGTTTGGCAAAGACTCCTGCAGATGTGGCTCATTAACTGCATCGTCAATTAACAGCTTGATCTTTGCTTTATTTTTTTAATTTCTTGGGTTTTTTCAATGATTCAACCAATTTTCTGACTAATGTAAGTAGTAAATTTTTAGTAACGACATACATTCAAATTTATTACCGTTTTTTCTTTTGATAGTTGTGATAGTGATACTTGACCATTATCTCACTTGATGGAAAGCGACGATGTAGTCGACAATGAAGTACGCTTGCCTAAAAGTAACCTATTCACTCTTGACTTAAATACATGTATCGTATAGTTGCTACATTAACACCATATGATGTATCAACTAAAGCAACCTCGTTTTCATTACTGAAATATCTCACTGCAAGAATAACTTCAGGTTTACGGTAAAATTTTCAATTTCCCGACGATTCGAGCCGTGAAAAATGGAAATAAACGAACTCATTACCAAAGTTGGGCTTTATAAGCCGGAACACGTTCCGTTAAATTTTACCTTAATAGCGGAGTTAATTCATCATAATCTAAGGTTTTAGCTACAGTTTGAGTAGATTAAACTGGGTCTTATTTAAGGAAATAGGTTGTTTGTTTAATCTAGAAATATCTCCACTGTGTTGCTCTATCGTCGCCATTATTTCAGCCGAAAGACACCCACTGTTGGACAAAGGTCGCCCTCAAGAACAAGAACAGGGCTCTGAAATGAAGGCAAAGAAGGAACAGAAGTGGGTTATAATTAGTAAAAGTCTGAAACACCCTCCCGCTACACCATAGAACGGGAGAATTTAATGGATGATAGTGGTCAAACGAGCCTATCAATAATAACAAAAAAAATATTGATTACATTTTTGTGAATCAAAGCGTATTAATTATGAACGGGATAGGATAATAAATCCATTAATTAATGCTTCGGAACGAAATGGAACGGTACCTTAGGGATTTTTATTTTTAGCAGTGAAGTAGAATTTCCATCCCTTTTTTTAATTTCCCTAAATGGATTAAATATATTCTAGTGCAAAATTTCATGCTTATGAAATCGGTGGTTAAGGCTATGCGCTGTCTTAGAATGAATTAAAGACGTATATTAACTTTTGAAACGAAAATGTCATGCCTTTTTTTGTGTGTGTGTCTTGTGCAAAATTTTGTGCTTCTAGAATCGGTGATTAAAGCAGTACGTTAATCATCTCACATTTAACATTTTGACTCTTCGACCAGTAAGAGCTGATATACACGAGCGGCATGATGCCAATAGCAGAGGTAACAGCAGCCGTCTACCTATAGTGACACTGACATACATGACGGCTGCCACTGATCTTTAAAATTGGGATATCGACGACTGCAGTTACAGTACGGCCGTTATAAGTTGGCGAGTCTGAAGTTAGGCTCTGCAAATTTTGGCGCTTGAAAACTCGTACAAAAATAAAGATTAAAAAGAAATGCAATTTTGCAGTTGTTATTGCTGATAAAAACTGTTACTAGCATTTATTTTTTAAAACCTTCAGACTCACCAACTTATAACGGCCGTAATGTACCTCTGCCTATAATAACATGCCGCTCGTGTGTATAAACTCTAACATAACGACAATTTGTATAGAACGTCTAGTTCTTTCAATTTGTCACCATAGATAGATAACAAATAGGTGCCTGCTAAGTTGTAAAATCTCTAAGCACTAACGACCCATGTTTATGTCCATATACGTTATAAAGTTTATGGGCTATAAAAAGCGGATCTTCTATCTCCATGTACCTGTATGGCCTTGGAGGTCAGACTTTGAAGGTGTTTATAGGTACCGTTTATTGGCACTTTACACTTGTCATATCTAAAAGGCAGCCAAGAAGGTTACGACAGCCCAGATAGATAGATTAAAAAAATATTTGAGAAAAATATATCATCATCATCTCCCTAGCCTTTTCCCAACTATATCGAGGTCGGCTTCCAGTCAAGCCGAATTTAGCTGAATACCAGTATTTTACGAGGAGCGGCTGCCTATCAGACCTCCACAACCCAATATCTTGGGTAACACGGTACTTCATGGCAAGACTGGAGTCAGATTTACTGGCTTCGGACTATCCGTAACGACTGCCAAAGATGTATAAATGACAGCCGGGACCTACGGATTAGGGACTACACACACTTATTCAGCTCTATTCAGCTTATGTCCATAGAAAACAACGATTTTGTATGGAGACGCGTACGCATCCATTCAGCTTTCCGCGTTTATTCAGCTTTCGCGGCAAACAAGTATAAAATGAGAACAAATGTGTTTTTATCATGCGAGTGCTTTAGATTGAGTTCAGCGCTGTTCTGCTGCGTTCAGCGCTGTTCCACCGCGTTCAGCGCTGTCCCGCCGCGTTCGACGCTGAATGCGGCATAACAGCGCTGCACACGTATGGTTCTCAACTCCTTGTCAACAAGTTGCGACCTGCATAGTTCCTGGATAGATTAGATTTATCCGAAAATGCTCTTTAAATTTAATATTATTTTGTTTTAATTGGGATACCAATATCGCGATTTCTCCAACCAAATTTCTATTTACCCAAAATGAGTCGACCCACTGTTGTTCGCGTTGTAATTTTATACGGTTATTTTTTTCTATTTCTTCTACAAGTAGCGAAACGACAAAAATATCGCACATAGAACCATCCATGTTGAGGACACAATATTAATTAAGTAGCTGACCGTCTTCGCAGCATATTCATCGCCGTACGTAGTAGACAGAAGCATTTTAGCGGAGATAACACTCTTACGCCGCTGTACGCGGCTGATAGAAGTAGAGCTGTATAAGTGTGACCAAAATCGTTCAGCGAAACGCGAATAGAGCTGAATAAGTGTGTGTAGTCCCTTAACGTGCTTTCCGAGGCACGGAGGAAACTCGTTATGTTAAGATGGTCGCCCATCCACAGACTAACCTCGTCAAGCGTTGCTTAACCTTGAAGATCGACCCGTGTGGCCGAAGCCTACTGGGGCCATGGGTTAACTTTCGAAAGGGAAATCCGGAATCTTGAAACGCTAGGTAAAGAAGGAATAAAGGAGTGGGCTTTAGTCAATTATAGTCTGACAAGCTCTCCCTCTCTGATCTAGAGCGGGAGAAGTTATGGGATGAATTCCCACCCTAAAAAAAGGGACTGTTGCCTGGTAAAATGCCTTGTGGCATTAAGTGCGTCTATGTACTTACATATGAAATACGCATAAAAAAATAAAATGCTTCCGGTAGAGTAGCGATGTTACATCGTTAATCATGGATATGGTCATCGTTAAACATGGTCATAAATCAAAATGTGAATGAGTTTGGATGTCATTTGTAGCTTCTTTTTTTATGAATATTGGCATCGCTGCTATTTAACCAAGTTTGAATAAAGATCTGTTTTATATTTATTTACCAAAAAGCTGCTGCCAGCGCTGTCGCTCCTATGTAAGTAATTAAAATATTATCACAAGGGAACATACCTACTCTCACAGTGAAAAGTATCCTACAAAATACAAAAAGTTTGTTGTAGTAACATGTAGGTACAACTTTTCAGTAAATCTTACATAGGGACCTCCTTTTAAGTAATTATATACCTGTGCTAGGCGTCCCCGCTCTTCAATGACTAATTATAAAATGGTAAAAGTGGTGTACACAAACAACAAGAAAAAAAAACTAAAATAGTATGTGTGTGTATGAGACGCATGTATCTTAATTTAAATTGTCACTTACGGGATATCTTCCGTGATTTTTCATAATTAAAAAAAAATATATGAAAAATCACGGAAGATATCCCGTAAGTGACAATTTAAATTGTGAAACAAACCGTGATAGCCTAAAACAACGCATGTATCTTTTCAACTCATATTGATGATGCTTGCAGCAACTATTCAATATCATCATTAGGTCTTCAGTTTTAGCCGCATAGGGCAGCGGAATTTGTACTGAATTTCACCAACCCCAGCAAGCCACCGACATCTCACTCTCTAAGTGCATGTTACATCTACATACCTACATTAACTAAGAAGAATTTATTTATCCGGCCACAAGGATACTTTCACTAACACGCGTCCAAACTATACGTAATTGAATTTTTATGGTCTAACAGGCTTAGGCGCTGGCCACACAGAAAGGACGTAAGACGCAGACGGGGCGCGGGCATTGTCTCTTCCGCGTCTCTTTCATACAAAATGTATAGAAGCGTCGCGACTCAAAACATACAGAACAGTCAGGGCGCGGGCGCAACGCTGGTACTTTTGCGCCTGCCCACACCCCGTCTGCGTCTTACGTCTTTTCTGTGTGGCCAGCGCTTTATACGCCTACAGCCAACGCTCATATTTGTTATCGCGATACCATTTGAATGAAAGGGAAACGGCTATAATACCGTTTTAGTTATGATGTTAATGTTCGAGTTACGAAATTGTAAGTTGGTTTGTGTTGTGGTCAAAATATCTATCGGTATAACGTAATCATTAGGAAGATGGGCAGATGAATAGATGTTAATTAAAAAAGAAAATTCTTATGATCTCTTGGTATAAATATAGTATTTGCAGGAAAACTTTTCCTCTTAACGAAATTCTTGGAACAATATCTAAATTATCCATTTTTTTTAGTATTCCCTAAAGATTAACCCCAGAGTATTTTAAATAAATTATCACAAAATCTTCATCACCATTACTACAACTTTTCATAAGACGTTGACTGAATTGATTATTGCTTTTGCAAGCTTGAAGATTTTTAGCAGTCAGGAAGAGTTGTTTGTCCCAATACCAACCTAAAATTAATAAGCAAGAGTGGTAAAAGGGTTAGTATTTGGAATTTGCTTAATCATCAGTGGAAACCCCTAAAATTAATTCATGAATCCCCGACCGGTCCTATGAGACCGAGCTGTCATTGTTTTACTATTGTGTCTCGTTTAGCGGGTATGTGATAGGTTAATATTCATTTCAACTTATTATTCTAACCATAAACATATCAGATTGCAGGCTAGACAAACCACCAATAGAATAGAGTAAGAGAAATTTCGCGTATACCTAATTGATGATAATTAATACTATTATACGAGTAGCTATGACTATGACCCACGAGAGTGTGTAAAAAAAACACCTTTGACTAATTTACCGTAGATATTTCATTCGGCAGTAGGAATCGCAAGGAAATCATTAACCGAATTCATTGCCTTAAAGTTTACACTTAGAAAGTATTACTAGGCTTCCGGTATAATAAAATTGTAAAGTAATCAGGAGTTATGTTAATTTCATTTGCTTTATTTATTGCCATTTTTACTTTGGCTTCATTAGGCCATTATCAGATTTCCTGTATGTGTCTATATGCCATCAATTATCTGTCTTATATCGGCCTACTGACTTTTTAATGCTTGATCAATTATCTTTTTTTATGTGAGTTCTACTGTTGATAAATGATCAGTTTTAACTTAGACTATTTATGTCAACGTTTTGCGTATATGTCATATGTATTTATATGTTCTTTTTTATAGATTTCTGGCTACGCTTTGGACCCTCCAACTAACAAACCATTCTAACAGACACTCTAATTCTCCCTAATTAGTCACTAACGCCCGTTTTCAATAACCAACCGCATTTCATAGATAGATAGCTATCCCCGATAAACAGTAAGATTCTATCTATCAATCCACAACTTTTGGTAGGAAATGCTATCCGTCGGTAAGTTATAGGAAAGCAAGTAAGGGCTTTGTTTATCTTTAGTAGCTGCAACTGTAGATGCTTATTGAAAACGGGCGTTAATTAACAAGGAGACTACTGAATCCATTTAAATTTAAGGGACTTTGAATGTGCCTGTATGATGCTTTAGTATTGAGTTTAAGTTTAGTGGCACAAAAATAAGAGATAGAGATCGTTATCCAATTAATTAGCAACTTTCTGCTTTCCGCAGAAGAATCAAGGTTATCGACGTAGCTCAAAAAATCATCAACGTAAATGGCAGTGTAAACTTAAATGGTACAATGCTTGCAGAACAGAATGATAGTCGATGAGTTCTGGAGTGGCCACCGTATACAGGAAGAAACAGCGTTAGAAGGCCTCCCACAAGGTGGACTGTTTACTTGATGAGTTACGGGAAATCGATGGATGCGAGACGCACTGAACCGGTCACTGTGGCTACGTTTGAGGGAGGCCTATGTCCAACAGTTGATATCTTTCGGCTAGAGCTATGATGATAATTGGAAATTTCATCTATAGGAATTTTAAATGCAGCTATTGAAATATAGGTGACAGACAATTCTAATTCTTTACTTCAAAGGTCTTGAACCTCACGATCACCAGTCGTGCTTAACCAAAAACAAACAGAGAAACGAAACTTACCTAATAGTTAAAAATAACAATCACGCGAAACATTCTAATTTTAGAGGTTAGCTGGTACCGATCAATCATGGAGCGATTAAACATGCAAATAATTTTAATAGTCTTCACTTTCTAAATAATGTTGTGTATGACCGCGAAGTTAGTACGCATTTGCAGTGGTTCTCAAAATTTTAATAATAAATATAGTGTTGTGTGTGTAGAGTAGAATTATTATTTTTCTTTATCTATACTAATATAATAAAGGGGTAAACTTTGTTTTTTTGTTTGTATGAGGTAATCTGTGGAAGTAATGGTCCGATTGCTAAAAAAATTTCACCAATAGAAAACTGTTGTATTCCTGAGTGACATAGGCTATATTTTATGTACGCGGGCGAGGCTGCGGGCTAAAGCTAGTTCACTATAAATACATACATTTATTTTTTAAATATTTCAATAAACACACACATATTATTATTTAAATGGTTTACTAAACACTTTTTTAATTAAATATGTATATTTTGTTTATCATGTAAATAAGTTATGATTTGGGACGTTTTTAGGGTTCCATACCTAAAGGGCAAGATAGGACCTTATTACTTAGTCTTGCTGTTTTTTGCTACGGACGGTACGGATTCCTTGGTAAACTAGTGCGACTCAAACTTAGCTGTTTTTTTTTTCTTTCATAAGGTCTGTATCATCCAAAAAAATACTCGTCAAACTTAAACCCACTGAAAATTCCAAAAATAGAAAAAAGAACTAGCTTTGATTTGCGTATTAGTGATCAAGCAAGCAATTCAAATATTGTGAAAACAGTTAAAGGAAGTGTCACCTAGTTAGTAAACCCACATGTAACAACAAAACCACTCAATCAACATGTCGTAAACGTAGTAAATCTTCACTAGAATAAATAAATTACAGTAATCAGTTCATGATCAAACATTTCTACACGATCTGCGGTCGTTAGCTCGGACTACTGGAGTGATCGTCGTGCAGGCCACGCCGGCAAGTCGTTGCGTAACCGCAGCGTGGCCGCCATCAATCACCTTACACAATAGTTCCTGAGATGCGCTAGACTACGTGTAGATCGTGTTGTAATTTATTATAATGATTTTGTAGGGAATTGTAGTGTGGTGTTATTTTTGTGACGTTTGTACGGTGTTTTGGTGTTTGTATTTGTGAATCAAAATCAAAAGTAAAAATGTTGTTTGTTATTGTATTAGACTGCGTTACAGAGTTATAGGTAATAATAGTAATAAAAGAAGTGATAATTATGATCGTTTTTAATTTTTTTATTTATATTTCAAAAGTAACAAATGTTTCTATGTAAGTGAAGTTAGAGATAAGTGATGGTAATACTTGTAGCTACCATGTTTTATAAATTAATTTATGTACAATACATAAAAAAAAGAAAATAGATATAAGTAGATAGTAGAGTACGAAGGTGCTCCATTGATCAGTGAATTTTACAATAGTTAACTTATCAAAATGTTTTCACCTATTTGAAAATGTTATTACAGACTATTTTTTATTATTATTCAGCTGTGTGGTGATGGGCAGTGGCTTCAAGTAAATTATTGATATTCCACTGCTTTAAGCTGAGCGTTGGCCGTTTTGCACGAATGTGATGCATTGGTATTTTATGATTGTTAGCTAGTTTTTAGATTACGTCAAGATTGCGTTAATACTTTTTTCTTGCTTTCTTTCTTTCTTCTTCTAACTGCATTCGGTTAGTTTGTATAACATACCTCACAGGAACAGATATAAACCGATGATGTTAATTACCTGTAATTTAAAAAAAATACATTAAGTTTTGTCATAAAAATTCAAAAACAAAATTATTATAAGTAATGATAATAAATTTTATTTTCTTTTTTAGTGATTCACAACATGTGAGTCAGCTAATTTGGCACTTATTAACAAAACCACGTTTAATGCAATAAACCATTCAAAATTTGAAACATTTATGAATGAATTAATAGCAATTAAAACCCATTATGGCGATGGTGTGAATGATGAATTATAGTCCAGGTTGAGAACCACTGACATTATACCTCTGACATGTCAGAAGTCAAATGCAGTGACCTTGTAACGGCATACGATGGCTTTAAATATAAGTGGTTATGGTTCCGCTTGACGCTCTAACAAGTTAAATTGATAATTGAATGAATATCTTATATCCTTGTGTTCTGGTTTCCGCACTTAGTCCCGTTGGACCATTGTGCGTGGGCCGTCCGGCCAACCAACCCATCTCATTCCAGAAGCAAACTATTTTCTTAGGTTTGTTCAGGGCATCTATCACTGATCTCGGTGTTCACAGGATTTGTTCTTATGTCACTGACGGCTGTGCACTCCAGGAGTACATGCGCGACAGTTTCCTCTGCCTCCATGCATCCTCTACACAGAGGACTGTCCGTAATACCCAATGTAATTTAATGAATACCTCTGACATATCAGAAGTCAAATGCAGTGACCTTGTAACGGCGTACGATGGTTTTAAATGTAAGTGGTTATGGTTCCGCTTGACGCTTTAACAAGTTAAATTGATAATTGAATGAGAATGAATAACCTGATTGAAACCTCTCAATCAGGTTAATCATTCTCTTGCGTGCGTTCGATGCGTGGAGTAAAGAAGATTGGAGGTCTTGATCTTGGTAAGAAAGAAAGAAAAACAATTCATTGAAGGGGAATAAACTCGGCTCTTAATAAAGTAATGCACATCGCCGTCAACGATTGCATCACTGCTTACCATCAAGCGGGATTGCATTCAAGCACTAGTTTATGTTAAATATAAAAAAAAGATGCATGTTCGAAAGAATGGCCAGCATACGCAAAAAAATTATTCTGTAAGTTGAGCAGACATGAAAAGTTTGAACAGGATCGGTTCAGTAATTTTTATGCCGATTGAAAACATAGCTCCATATTTTTACTGTTTACATTACGGTATTTAAAGACATACTTATATTAATCCAAACCTAACAATTTCACACTTTTCGCACTCACTTTACATTAATTCGTGGTTCCTCTCAAATCTTGGTTCAATTATGGCCGCCAAGCATAAAATTGTACAAATGTCGTTCAACATACGTAGGTATTCGTACAGGTAATTTAAAACTCGTTTACCAAGCTAATGTTTGTCGGGCAACATTTTCATGAGAGGATGTTGTGAATTTGCAAAGTGCACGGAACTGTAGGTCACGGAGGAGAAAGAAATTAAGCAATAACTTACGAGACTAATTTATGTTCAACGGCGTTTCTAGGAAAGGTAAATGCAGAGCTGTTCCTGCGGTAACTACTACTGCGGCTACTGTACTCGTAGATATTTGGAACACGGCTGAGGGTTTATTTTGAGCTTACAGTGGGTTTTATAAAAAAATGTACTCGAGAAATAGATCAAGTTAGTTTGTATACTATATGCAAAAGACAATGCATACATCAATCTGAATGCTGATTGTATTTGTTGGTTATGATGACTCAGTGCAATGACTGATATTGAAAATTCCTCGCCCGGTTGTGCCAATTTATACCGACCGACGAAGTATTGGCAGGTCTACTAAAGTTCTGAGGTCTCAGTCAGTTTTGAGAACTCATAAGGCAATTGTAGTACACAAGTGGGTTTTAATCAGTAAAAGTCTGACACTCCCAGAAGTCAATGGACGAATTCATACGCTAAAAAAAATGTGTAATATAGTCAAGAGAAGATTCTGTAAAGGATGAATGGAATCAATTGACTTCAACTATCATTGCTGATAATGACAGCTCGAAACTACCGTGATTTTCCTCAACACAATTTGACCAAAAAATTTTTGGCACTCCATTTATTTTACATCTTGGTTGAGGCTTACAGCAACCTCGTAGTATAGCTATGTGATGTGTGAACATTTTCGGGATGCCATTAAGTAACCTTTTTATGTCACGAACGGCTGAATATAAAACAGGAGTTTAAATGGAATACTGATTAAAAATCCGGAGCTACACCAATGAATTTCTTTAATCAGGAGTGAGGACAGGTTTTCATTTAGCTTAAGTGCCTTTTATAACGTAAGGCCGTGAAGAGGCGACCAAAGTATAGATAGGGCACGTTTTTTGGAAATTGTTATGTTGTGGTCTTTCTGGTTTGGTTATTAAGACCGCCATTGTACCCATAGATTTAAGTTTCTGTACAATTTATAACTTCTTTTGGTGTACAATAAAGTTTATTCTATTCTATTCTATTCTATGTAAAAAAAAACTATGTTATGGCTCTCAGGATATGACAGTTCAAAAATTAGGCGTTTACTAACAAATTATTTTTATCTTGGCTCCCGAGTCCAGTGACAGTATAGTTTTGTATCGGTAAAAAACTATTATTAAAATATTTTTTGTAGGCAGATCTGTATTTCTAAGGATTTCTTCTTGCAAACTTCTTTAAAGTTGACGTTTTAAAGTAAAAGTTTTAGATAAGTCTGTTTTTTAATCTGAACGTGAGCACCAGATATTATTACTTTCTAATACAGGGACTGAAACCTACGTCAACGATCGGACGTCATAGTAATATGTATTGATATCCACTTAAAGGTTTATTTGCTAGCCACAACTTATCACGAAAAATGAAACCGCAACCATCGTAGGCGTAGTCGCAAGGGACGCCTAGTTTAAAAGATGGGGTATAATATCCAGGGATGGGCAAAATTAGTTTTTTTTAGTACAAAAGTACCTAATAAAAACATCTTTATTTTTCTTCTTACATTTGAAACGTGTAAATAAGAATCGCCAAACTTAAGGGAGGCCTATGTCCAGCAGTGGACATCTTTCGGCTGAGATGATGACGATGATTTTAAATGTGTAGCGCAAACAGAGGCTTTATCATAACGTGTTAAAATATCACGTGTGGGAGCAAGAGAGGGGGTGAAGCTATACATCCTATATAGCTCTATCCCTTTAACAGTTTACTTTAAGTCGTCAAATGGATCGTGTTAAAAACTCGTAGTGGGATCTCAGGTGTCTCATCTGATTTTATTTTCTGACTCCATTTTAATTTAAATTTATTTATTTCTATTGCATGCTGGTTTGGAGGTAGTGGAACAGAGAGTAAAGTCCCACATACCTCCGTTGAAAAGGGAGGATCCTCCGACCGGACGAGGTGTTATGTCCGGTGGGCTACTGCCCGATAGATGATTTCGGGCTGCTGTATCTATTCAAATCGCGCGGAGAACTTTGCTTGCGCGATGTAGGATTCTGTGACGTCATGTGTAGATGTCGATGATCGTAGTCGCTACATCACTCCCCTCCGGAGATCGGAGATCGATAGTCCTTGATGCTTCTTATGATGCGTGCCAGGTCAGCGGTAGGTTGCTTTGTGTGGGTTTGAACCCAATACCGCATAGTTCACAGTGAGGTGCTGTCTGAACTTTGTGCTGCGGTAATGCCCCAGTGAATCGGGGTGGTGTCGTCCCAGTGAGTCGGGACGATGTGGCAAGCTCCTGTGAGTCGGAGTAATGCTGCTGGTTCCAGTGAGTCGGAACCGGATATCGCATAGTTTTTGGTGAGTCGGAACTGTCTGCGATGATGCCCCAGTGAGTCGGGGTGATGATGTCCCAGTGAGTCGGGATGATGATGCCCCAGTGAGTCGGGGTGATGATGTCCCAGTGAGTCGGGATGATGATGTCCCAGTGAGTCGGGGTGATGATGTCCCAGTGAGTCGGGATGATGATGTCCCAGTGAGTCGGGATGATGCTGCAGGCTCCAGTGGGTCGGAGTTATACAGCTGGCTCCAGTGAGTCGGAGTCGGACTGTGCGACGTAGGGCTTGATTGCTGGCGTCGACCAGGAGAGGTTCTTCGTAGCTCTTCATTTGTGAGTGGCCGAAGTTGCGGTGTGCCAAGGTCGATGATGAGGCTGAAGGTGATGACCAGGTATGACCAGGTGGGCATGCTGGTGGTCATGATACCCTCAGTGCCGTGCTGGCTGCGTGGCTCGCTGCTCGAAAGCTTGAGGAAGTGATAATGACGTCACGACGTGGTTGCTGCACGAAGGCTGCGCTGACGTTCATGCTCGAGGGTCACCAGTTTGGAGGTAGTGAGACAGAGAGTAAAGTCCCACATACCTCCATTGAAAAGGGAGGATCCTCCGACCGGACGAGGTGTTATGTCCGGTGGGCTACTGCCCGATAGATGATTTCGGGCTGCTGTATCTATTCAAATCGCGCGGAGAACTTTGCTTGCGCGATGTAGGATTCTGTGACGTCATGTGTAGATGTCGATGATCGTAGTCGCTACACTGGCAATTTGTTATTAGTATTAAACTCACGTCTTATCGTAGAAATGGTCATCAATCTTTTCATTTAAATCAAGTCATTTCAGTAGTACTTAAACCTGGCATCTTAAACCTACTCGTAAATTGTGATAAACATTACACGTGGATCATTATAACAGTCAAAAGATATTTTTCGAAAAGACAGAGCTTAATTAATCACTAAAAATTTATAAATGACTAGCTGTCCCCTGCGGTTTCACCCGCATTTTTCGTTACTGCTCCGCTCCCGTGGGCCGTAGCGTGATGGTATATAGCCTATAGCATTCCTCGATAAATGGGCTATCTAACACTGAATTTTTCAAATCGGACCAGTAGTTCCAGAGATTACCCCCTACATACAAACTTACAAACCTACAAACTTACAAATTTTACCTCTTTATAATATTAGTATAGAAGAAGACATTAGTTTGAGGCAACCAAACAAAATACAACCTATTTGACAAGTCGCTATTAAAGTACCAACCCTGTAACCTAAATCGGAGACGGGTCATAAAACATACACCCTTCTATCCCAAGAGAGGTGACCGCTTCTATTTATAGCGCAAAGCCCATCTGCGTGATATTTTTAGCTGCATATCAAGTACAAGGTTGTTTCCGCCATATTTCCACCCTGACAGGCTAATTTCAGGAAATATGAGAAGGATGGGAGCGGCTTATTATATCGTGGAAGTTGTAAGTTCACTTTGGGGTGATGCGTTACTAGTTTGTTGGATGTGAAATATTTTTTATTGTGCTTGCATTCCAAAGTTTTTTTTTATATGAAGCGATTGAACTATTGTAAAAGCGCTGGGTAAATTCCTAGACTACGGTATTATTTAAAAGAACCACTACCACGCAAAGGTCAACTGAAAGCATACGAATAGGTTTTAGACAGTAAAAGTTTGACACTTTCACTCCGTCAGAGCTGTTAGGGTTATTTGATGATATCATCATAATCATCTGCCTAGCCTTTTCCCAACTATATTGGGGTCGGCTTCCAGTCAAGCCGGATTTAGCTGAATACCAGTATTTTACGAGGAGCGAGGAGCTACCAGACCTCCACAACCCATTATCTGGGGTAACACGGTTATTAGATGATATCGCACTTCAAAAAAGCAGTCATCATCATCTTTCCAGCCGTAAGACGATCACTGTGGGACGTAGACCGTCCCAACTGTCATAACGACCATCTCTATTCATCTCGCATCCATTTATTTATTTATTTAAGCATTTATTGCGAGTAACTTAAGACTCAAGTCAGGTCAAGTTCTCCATTGGATTCCCATAACCATCCAAGTCACCGGTCCACTCCGTGGGAGGCCTACTAACGCTGCGTAGTACGTGGTCGCCACTCCAGAACCTTTCGTCCCCATCAACCGGCTGTTCTGCGTTCAACATTTTCTGTTTATTATTGGCTAATCTGATAATGTATAAACATACACAATTGTTATATCGGTTAAATGTGGTGATCGCGTGCGGCAAAATATTCCTACATAATTTCTCTGACTAGAGTCAGACAAATTATGTAGAAATATTTTTGAGATTGTGTTGTTTTAGTGTCGATATTTTAACGTAAAGTAGTGGTAACAGTCATAAATTACTCATTTGTACTTTCAAGGTCTAAAGCCTACTGGACTTAGTTTTTTCTTTACTGAGTTTGTCACGAAATCGTGATCAGTTTCCTTGCATAATTATGCTGTATCCTTGTAGTACATTAGTGTATGGTGTAAATGTTTTAGCTTTGCTTGTAGTACAAATGATTGACGGACCCAAAAGGTTTTGGAGTGCTGACTGCGTACCGAAACACACAGCGTTAGTAGGCTACAAGGAGGACCGATGATCTGGTAAAAAATCGGAAGTCGTAGGAATATGCTGGATGCGAGACTCGCAGGACTGGTCGTTGTGGCGACGCCTGGAGAGGCCCCTAAGATAGGGCGTCTATTAGCTAAAATGATAATGATGATAACGTAACATTTCAAAGTTCTACATATATATCGCTGATAATGACTGTAGACGCTTTGTCTAGAAACTAAATAGTTACATAGCTCAAAAAACTAAAATAGCGGTTCTCTTTTTTGACACAATCTATATGAACAAAGATGGAAAATATGACCGAATTTTGGACTGCACCCTGTCATCCGGCAGGGTCGAAAAAAACTTGACAAAAAAAGGCCTTTAATCCAACTGCAGGGTTCGTGGGTTAGTGCCACCCTGATTTAAATTGGTTGACGTCAAAGTAAGGGTTTTTGTGTTTCTTTTAGTAGTGTTGTTTAATTAAGTCGGAGTGCTTCGAAAAGCCCTGACCTGCCTCAACAACTGTGACGTTGTTGAGACTAGTTGACATTTAATTGGAATGGTTTTGAGATTTTGTTTATATTTGTAGTTTATAAATACAAGGATACAGTTGTTACCGTGATATAATGTTTATTTAACTAGTTGTTGCGGTTTTGCCAGTGTAAAAATAGCATACTTCCGGGATAAAAAGTATCCTATACCTATGCTATTCTAAGACTACCAGAATGCCAAGTTTCATCAAAATCTATTCAGTAGTTGTTACGTAAAAGAGTGGCAAACATACCGCCATGTATACAACTGGGAATTGAATTGAATTGGTTTAGAGCTCTTCAAAAACCCTCCTGCTGACTGCCAACCACAAATCCAACTCGATAGTATTTTTTCGAGTTTTAAATTGCATTAACATGTTCCTGACCAGAAATTCCTACTATTCTTTTTTGTTCATATTAGTGGTACCCAAAAGACACTTAATGAGAATTTAGTGTAGTATATTACATACGGTTCCCACCTATATGCTTCCCACAAGGGTCTCAGGGGACAGCTAATGGATTGAAACAAAGTGGTTTCGGTATCCTCATTTACCTGGTCAGTAGTATCATAATATTTCTCTCAAAGCTTTGCCATTATGACGTCATATTTTACGTCATAGACCACAATAGTGTTTCAGGCTTTTAGTGTAATTTCGCGATAAAAGTTTTTTGTGAAGTTTTGTATGAAAAGGAAAACATCGTGAGGAAACCGGCATGTCCTAGAACCAAAAATTCGAAGACATCCACCAATCCGCAATGGGCCCGCGCGGTGGATTATGGCCCATTCTCTCTCCGAGAGAGGAGGCCTGAGTCCCAGCAGTGGGAACATTATAAGGCCAATAATGCTAATGTATGAAAAGTATTTTATAGTATAGAGAGCGAATCGATTTGATACAGATGGTACTTATAAAGACTAATGATGCTATTAAGTTTTTTTTCTTATACTAGCTCCTGCTAGCGGCCCACGTGAATGTAGGGATCTCCATAAAAAGTTTGGGCCCCCGTTTCATCCTCTTAGGGGGTGTATTTTGGAATTTTTCTTTTTTAACAGGTACCTACTTCGTACAAAGAGGATCCCCTCCAAGTTTCAGATCTATACGATCAGTGGTTTTAAGCTGTGCGTTGATCCGTCAGTCAGTCATTCAAGATAAAGCATTTTATGAGTATAGATGTCATATTGGTTGGTTTGGTTGATTATGAGTTTGCATGTGGATGGATGAAGAGGGAGAGGGAGGCCAAAGAAAAGATGGATAGATTGTGTGAGAAGTGATATGGAAGAAAAGGGAGTTAGTGATAGTGTGACGAGTGACAGGATAGAATGGAAGAAAAAAAACATGTTTCGCCGACCCCAAATAAAACTGTACAAGGGCAGGAAGATGATGAGATGATGATGAGATGTCATATTGGTGCCTTGAAATTGAATGACGGGGTTTCTTCAGACCATGAAGTTATTTTATGATTTTTGATCTAAAAAAACATGTAAACCAAATACAGTCAGTAGCTTCTTGTTCTAGGGGAAACGGGCGGGAAACCAAGCCCCACATTCTTGGGAAAATGTTTAACGTACAGAGTAACTAATCTGTAAGCAGAAGGCCACATATGGTAGGGTTCATATTTCCTGCCTTTAGAAGCGCTGGCACATATGTCATTTTGAACACTTTCCTTGCGGAAGCGTAATTTCTAATTAACTTTTACGTAATGAGTTTTCGGAGTCTGCGTTAAGCCCTGGCTTATTTGGCTGTACGGGAAAAAGTCAGTTTATGTATTTTGGTACCTATTAGGTTTGTATCGTACATGATAATATGCTTTCTCAATGTTACACATGAGAATTTCCAAGGAATTAGTGAAATAAGTAGCGAATTGAGAGAACTATTGGCCAGAGGATTACTGAATAGACTGAACATTAATGAAATTTGTATGTTCGTGTTTGTATGTGTAAGATACTCTTTCACGCTCAAACTGATTGAAATAAAAAATGGCACACGGGTAGACAATTTATAAGATTAGCATATAGAAACTTTCGTTCTGTCACTAAGTTCCTATGAGATAATTTTCGATATTCCAGCGGGTCGCCAAAAGCTAGTGATGCCTTTGATACCTTTAGCTGCAATCGTAATGCCCCATATAGGCGTCAATTAAGTACATTAAGACTATTTTATGTTTTCATGAAGCCTTTGCCCATATTTGAAGATACATATTTTTGCCCCACACACACAGTCATCTTCAAACTTAGTATTCAGCGCAACTCGTGATCAATATACTGGCAAAGCTCGCGATTGTCATTCAAGTCCATACCGACGCATAATGTAGGACATTTTTATATAATACCAACACTTATATCCTGCAGGATAACCCACGGTAAATACTAGGCATAAATACAACTTTTTTGCTGGATCTTACGTAATTTGAAAGTAGAATTTCCTACATTAAATTGACGTAAAATTTTTTGTAAGCTGTTATGCATATGCATTAAGCATGTCAAATAAAAACCATATTTAGTGGACTTAAAAAAAGTTACAGCTCACTTTGAATTTAGAAAAAAAACCGACACCTAATTGCGTTAACTTTCTTTTACTTTGTACCTGACGGTGCCAGAAACAGGAGTTATGTTTTCTGAGCTTTTTCTGAGCATATATTGTACCTATTTATTGGCGTGCTTTAAAACTTCATCACCTTTTTACGTTTTGTTGTTAGATCGGTCTTAGTTTTGAGTGACACTGGGTTCATTAAAATCATAAGAAAAAACGGATTTTTGATGCAAAGTTGTACTTACGTACATTTTTAAAATTATTTTTTGTAACATTGCCTTAATTTTGCGGTGGTGTTTTTTGACACTGCAAACTTTTTTTTTTTATGGAACACATACGTCAATTGCCTTTCATTTTTTTTTTCTTATAAATAGTTTTTTTATGTAAAGCATATTACGTCAATTGACTTTCATTTATTTCTCATCACGCTTTAACCCATAAAAGTTCGAAAAATCTAATATTTTCGTCACACAGGCATCTCAAACTTAGTATGCAGTACAACCTAACATCAATAAACAGGCAAAGCTCGCAAAATTGTCATTCAAGTCCATACGGACGCATATTATAGGATATTTTCACGTCGATATCTATTTCCTTGTAAGGCGGGTTTCTCTAGAAATGGTTCGGATTTACTAAACGTGTTTGGAAAGTGACTTGTTCAGTGGTGCTAGTCACGATCCAGCTTTGGCTGGGCTAGGGGTGGCGAGATCAATAAAACATATTAGCTAATTGGGTAGAAAAAGCGTTGATCCTTCTACTAAGAGGATCGTGGGTTGGTCAAGGTTACAGGGATCAGGGCCGGACGATGCTATAATGTCCAGTAATGGACGTGTTTCAGCTGAAGGGAAGATGATGAAATTGTAGTAAGAAGGACTTAATTATCTAGGTATTAAAGTTTTATGACCTAGATGATATTTTAGACAGTAATCTGCATTGTTGTCCTATGATTTGGCCACTAAATGTTTACTGTATGGAGTTTAAAAGAGACTTTGATCTCTGAGTTTGTTTCGATGTTTCTTTTCAGGGTAGTCAGTTAGAAAACATCGGCCTTATGTAGTTTAAATTGACGAATTCTAGATGTGTGAACGGTTAATGAAATAGGATTGAAGCAGTAAGAGCTGATATTTAATACTCACGATTTAAAAGGAATCGTAAAGCGGGAACTACATTAGACCGTACAATGATACATGGGCGACACCTAAATTGTATGTAGAACCACGTTACGTGGCATCTCGTGGAGTAGGTCTCAGAATGTAGCCCTACAAGTCAAGTTGCCATATAAAATGTAAAGAGATTGACACGCCCAGATCGGAATACGTGGTCCACGTAAGCCTAAGTGAAGTAGTTGTACTTCAAAAACCGCACGCTAAACGCTAAAATTTCAGAGCTTTCAATAAAAAAAATCTTTTTCGACAACCCTATCTGTACGCAATTTAGTGCAACACAAATTAAACTTTATTGCTCAATCAATTAAGGTCACAATAGCACAGCTATCAACATGATTTATTAGTATAGATTTGTCTGGTGCATTGTCCTTATATGCAAATGGGTATATGTTTGATTGGCCTTTTATTTAGCGTGGGTGGTTGACAAACGAGAATTTGATGTATTAAGTGTGATATAATAAATCTTTCTCTATTTAATTGATGGTGAAGTATCACTTGCAATCGTCGTAGTAATTTATTTTTAATGCGTCCGGTTTTTTTTGGATATCCTGCATTGATTATAATCGGCTTATCTTTTTCTCATGATTTAAGTAGTATTTGCGTTTGTATTTATACTATTCATTCATAAAAAGAACTACGGTCGACAAAGTAGGTTGGCTTGAGTGCATCCATTCATTAACAAAGTAGATTTTTTGTTTACCTTTCTTGGTAAAAAAATATGTATAAACTCTTTCTCAGCATAACATTTCAATATTTATCAGAGTAAGTTACTACATCTAAGGCTCGTTGAAAGCCTTGTTAGAACCGCATCCAATTTATGGTGGAACCACATCTTGTTAAGTTCATCTAGTTCAGCGCACTGCGCCGCGGTATTGACGTAACTTAGAACGAGATATATTGGAACAGAACTTGTCTTTGTGGCTGTAAATCGTAGATTATGATACGTAAGCTATCTGTGAGAGAAAATTTAATAGAACAAAGAGCTCTTTAAGTTTTATTTAAGCAACATTTTTCTCAGCCCAGTGGTAACTGACTCAACTTCAAAGTGGTAGGTCGCAGGTTCGAACCCCGCCAGGTACATTTCTTTGTGTTATTTATGCCATCACCGCTGTTCTCAAGTAGTGAAAGAAAAATCGTTAGGAGACCCGGTATGTCTTAAAACCAAAAGTTCGAAGACATGTGACATACACAAACCCGCACTGGGTCCGCGTGGTGAATTATGGCTCTTTCCCACTCCTAGAGAGGAGGCCTGAGTCCCAGCAGTGGGAACATTACAAGGCCCATAATGCATTTTTTTTAATAATACCAATTGCTTGACTGCGATACGCACTAGTTTATTAAGAGCCTATTTGCTCTAGCCTTGAAGACTCTCAAATTGTAATCGAGACGGAAGAACGCAGTAGGAAATTGTTCTAGTCCTTCGATGTACCTACGCAGTATAAACGACGAGGCGAAACGTTTAGTCCGTAGAGGTTGCTGCTACATAAGGGTCAATTTCTCTTTACTAATATTGTAAAGAAGACCGAATGGTTTGTAAAAAAAAGTTATAAAAACAACATTACTATTTTCTTTTACGTAATCCGAAAGCAAGACGTCTTACATTTAATTGAAGTCACTTTTTTTACTAACTGTCACGCATATAATTTATGTCAGATAAAAACCGCATTTAATGGACTTAAGAAAAGTTACCGCTAACTTAGACGTTTAGGAAAAAAATACATCTAATTGCGCTTACTCTCTTTTATTTATTTTTTTGTGTAAAGTATACGCCGATTGACTTTCATCTTCATAGTAATAACGGAATTATCGTGCGTCAAAAGTATATTATAAAATATTAAATATAAAGTAGAAGTAACACGCAATGTGGTTAATTGCGGTTATGTAACTAGAGTTTAGATCTACGTAAGTTAACGAGTGACCGGCGCTTAAGATTTGGCGCACGATAAATGTGGTGGCGACTTTTTACAAATATATTTATTTTATTAGTTTTTTGGGACAAAATCTTTCTGTTCTTTTTTCCATTTTAAATACTTTATTGTGTAATGTCGTCTAACTATACATTTCAAAGATTTATTTTTTCCAAAAGAAAAATGTTTTTTTTGCCCACTCTGCCTTTCATTTTTATGCTTTATTTATTCTGTCTCAAAAAAGTTTCAGATTCACTAAAAAAAATAGTGTCATCAATTTATTTAGTTCTGTCTACGAGACGTTGGTCACGCATGACTTATATTTCTAAATTGAAGCATAGGTTTTGAAATATTGTTCATCAAAATTCTCTTGTTGCCGATGGTTTCTCCCGCTCTGGGAGGCCGTGTCACATTTCTATCTGACTGAAACCTACTCCTATGTTCCTTTAATGCATTGCGTTCCACGACCCCAGGTTTTCCTTTCAGAAACGAACTAGGAAAATAGGAATATAACGGCCCCAGTAAATCGCCAATATATTCCTATTCAGTATTGCGGAATTCCGTACCGCGTTTGATGTGTTGAAATCTCTAAATGTCTATAATATCAAAATAACTTGCCGACAAAACAATCGCACGTAAAATCTGAAGCGTGTGCGGTATCTAAGCAGAAAAGTAAAAGCTTAGTGAACTGGTATCTGTAGCCGTGAGACCGGTACCGATTGCCATCTAGCTTGCTTCGGATACCAGAGAGATCATCTTTAGTGCACGCAGATTTTACTTAGACTGATGGTGGAATAGATTTCTAGACTGGAGATATATGAACTTATACTTGATATCACATTTAACTATAAGTCTTTCTATTTCAAGGAATGGAATGACTATGATAAAAGGCAAAGTAGCTAAATAGGCGTGTTTTTAATGCTCCAGTTTCGGCATCAATAGATATATAAGCTTGGTGCCAAATGTAGAACCGAAACGTACGGCACCTACGGTGTGGTAGTTTTTGTGGTAGTTTTGGCTCTCAAGTGTCGCCACAACAACCGGTCCTGCGACTTACAGTCATCAGATTCTCGCGACCCTTATCAGGTCATCCGTCGACCTTGTAGAAGGCCTTCCAACGCTGCGTCTACTAATACTCAGATTTTTTTGCCTCCATAAACCATCTGTTCTAAGAGCAATCTACCCAACACACAGCCATATAAGTTTAATTCTTTGAACACTCAAATATGCTAAGTTAATCCACTGATGAAATTCCAAACTAGCCTTATCTTTGGATCTAAATCCAGTCTTCTATATAATAGATCCAAGGCCGACAGATTTGTTTAAAAAGACACTCTCATTTTCTAGAAAAAATCCCGATAATTGTAGAGTTGTAAGCCTCAGAATGACTAACAGATCTCTTTTACGATCTAGTTTCAACATTGAAGACAGACAAAATCGTAATTAGGTTTTTCTATCGGAAAAAACTTGGCTTTAGCCCAGAATTGGAATTAGGAATTGTGCCCGATAAAAGGATCGCCCCCTAATAGATTGGAAGGCCATGAACCAGACAGTAGCAAACCAATAAAGTGCTGATTGAATAAGTATGGATAGAGCTGTAGATTTAAGTAGGTAGTAGATTGTGAATCCGGTGTTTTGTTTTCTGTTGGCTGGTTAGTGTCAGCATTAGCTTATGTTTGTTTCAAAATAAATGCACTACTACCAGCTACTTCGCTAGTGTTTGTGTAGAAAAAAATATCACAAGAAGATCTATGACCTATTTCGAATCTTGGGAGTCCACTCCCGAGATACAAAATGTCATATTTCTTATTCCTGGACAAGATCTACCCGTATGTTAATTTTCAACTAAATCCATCTGGTTAATTGAGCATGAATGAGTAACAAACTTATTTTGTACGCTCACACTAAATTTCGCTTTCATAATATTTGTGTGACTTTATAATATTAGCATGTTTATCTTTAACATAGAAAAATAAATTGAAGAGGAGATTTACTGGTGGAAATACTTTTCCCTTTTGGGAAAGAAAATACGTTTTGTGTCAAAATTTTTAAAATAGAATGAGACTGTACTTAGCAGCCTTCAAATTTGTTTCCATTTAAAATACTTGGAAGGGCCAGTGTCCTACTTTGAACAGTGATAACGGAAGAAACAAAAGTGTACAGGGACCTATTTTCAAGCAATTGTGAAATATCAACGGAGTAACATCATAGTCTCTTTGCGAGCTAAGATCGATCAAACAGCTACAGATTCCAGAATCCACTAAATGTAAAGCCTTACTTTCCATTGTAAGAAAGGGACAGTGCTATACAGACTGTATAGCTCTATCTCTTAAGGCTCCAGGTAAATGTTGAGGCCCTAGGATTAATCTATAGTAGACAAGTTTCAGTTCGTGATAGAATACTAATTTAAAAGATATAATCTAGAATGCATTGCCGATGCAAGGTAACCAACTGCCTTGTTGTTGTGTAAGTTTGTGAACAGTTTAGCTCAGTGGTTCCTAATCTCTGGTCCGCGAGAGCTAAAATAATTATAATCCGCGAAAGGCTTATAATTAAAATGTTCCTTAGTCTATGACAATGCTTATTAACATATTTATGGGTCATATTCATTTTCAATTGATATTATTTTATGATTTTAAAGAATACGTAGATGTGCTATGCGGATGGAGAGAGAGTTGTCGAAGAGTAATATGGAAAAATGGCAGGAAGAATAGAATAGAATAGAATAGAATAAACTTTATTGTACACCAAAAAGTAACGGTATTGCTTATACAATAACTTAAATCTATGGGTACAATGGCGGACTTATCGCTGACAGCGATATCTACCAGACAACCTTAGGATGGATCGTAAGAACTGAAATAGTACAGGGGTAGTCTGCGGTGTACACAATAAATAAGCGAATATTTAAAACAATTATAAATCATATCGAGGGTATAGTGCTCAAACCCAATAAGTACGAAATTGACACTTTTGAGATATTCAATATTTAAGTTTTATGGGCAAAAATACCTATGTTATTCAAATAATATCATTATAATGAGTATTTGTGGTAAAAGTGGATACGTTTAATTAGTGTAAAACAGTATTATTGATTTCCTGAGGCAGTTCATTTTGTCGTAATAAAAATATAAGTTACAAAGGGTACCGACTTATTGGGTTTTAGATCTAGAGAAATTAAACATATTTTGAACTTTACCTATTTCGAGGAGCTCGTGGCTAGATAATAACATCCGCATGGATTGATCTTCAAGGTTAAGCAACGCTTGCCAAGGTTGGTCTGTGGATGGGTGACCATCTTAACATAGCGAGTTTCCTTCGTGCCTCGGAAAGCACGTTAAGCCGTAGGTCCCGGCTGCCATTTGTAGATCTTTGGCAGTAGTTACGGACAGTCAGAAGCCAGTAAATCTGACTCCAGTCTTGCCATAAAGTACCGTGTTACCCCAGTTAACGGTTTGTGGAAATCTGGTAGGCAGCCGCTCCTCGAAAAACACTGGTATTCAGCTAAACCCGGCTTGACTGGAAGCCGACCCCAATATAGTTGGGAATAGGCCTAGGTAGATGATGTACGCACTTTACCTATTTCGCCGAAATTCATTTAAAAGTTGGACATACTACATACTTCACACATTAGGCAAATATACACCAAAAAATACTGGGTAAATGAACAAGTAATTTAAACGACAAAAACGTACTTTAATGTAAGCATGCTCTCGCAAATTCTTTGTGAGTGCTGTTGTTAAGGAAGACGACATGTCTGTAGTTTTTGAATTCGTTTACAACCTTTCGCTATCAGAACACGTTATCCAGATGAAGGTTGGTGTCCCGATGTTTTTCTTTTATTGTCTTCTGCCAAAATTGTGTAACTCTGCAGAGAAAATATTATCGGAGCCAAAATTCTTATAGAAAGTAACTCTGTCAAAAGTCTCGCAGTCCTAGCAGACATCGGCCGTAGAGGGCCTTTCCATTTGCTGACTTCACTTGGAGTCACTCCGTCGACATGGGCTTGCTTTCACTCAATGGCTCGATGGCACCATCACAAGTCCGTGCTTGCGGTGTTTGGGAATCTCCCTAAAGCTTGACACCCGGAAGCTTCACGGAGCGAGAGGATATCCTATTCCTCATATTTACAGCCACCTCCTTCAAGGGCGTGTCAGACTTTAACTGACTAAAACCCACTCCATTCCTTCTCTGTCTTTGTTCCAGGGTCCCAGTGTTTCCTTTCAGAAGCCAATCTATGGCCCCAGAGGCTTCGATCCTGGTATGCACAAAGCAGTTCAGTTTTGCTGAAATCTCTTTGAGGCGCGTGCCGATGACGACTTGGGTGCGATTCGGATTATTACCGGACTGTCGGACGGCTAGCTATCCATTGCTCGCCGTCCGACAATTCTTAATTCGGACCGGAATTCGGGATTCCGGTGCCAGCAGTACTGCTTCCCAGAACGAGGCGACCGCCTTCCACTCCTTCTCGCTCCGGAACATGGCCTGTACCAGAAAACCAGTGCGAGAGCACCGTGTCCTCCGGGCGATCCACACAGTGGTGACACCCAGATGTTTCTTCCGCTTAAATCTGATGCAGGAACCTTCCGAACTTACCATGCCCGGTGAGGACCTGCGTCATAAGGAAGGTGAGGACGCCGTGACATCTTTCCAACCACTCCTCAAAGAGGGGACTTACCGCCATAATGATGGCATGCCCAATAGATTAACCTAACCCTTCACTAGGGTTAAGCAGAAACGCCAACTGCTGCGACCCTTGCAAAATACTCTTTCTGCTTATTGACGTTCGTACATCTGGTCGTAATACGTTACTTGTACACAACATGTTTTCTCTTGGTCATTTGTGTTTTTTCTTTTAAACGGTTTTTATCAAAGTTAAATTAATAATTTCGATGCTTTCGGAATGAATTACAAGCACAGATTGATAGGACTCTTTTCGAACTTAATGCGGACAAAGTCGCGGATAACAGCTCGTACCGTACCATATAACTAGACATAACTTGTTACTTTTTAAATATAATCGAACAATAAAACCAGATAAATACATTTATTTTTATTTAGCTTTTGGTTTTTGTTGCTTTTTTTATCTACGTATTTAAAGGTAAAACCCGATAAATACAGATAGTGATTATTGCCTCGAAGCCGTTGGGTGATTTTAGTTGAAATTATTGAACACTCAATGCCAATAATAAGCTTTATGTGGTTTAAGCGTGAAATAAAAATATTATGTAACAAGATAACACGCTTTATTGGGTACCAGTTTTTAAGTATTGGCTAAACACGGTGACTTTATTGGGTTATTACCTAACGTAATTTTGTTTCTACTGCGAATTTCACTTATTGGCTTAGACCACTGGAAAGAGCGTCAAAAATGCATTAAGATGCACTAATAAAACGATTTTTGATTTTTCGACACTTATTGGGTTTGAACACTATACCCTCGTATATTTAAATATATATATATATACACATATAAATACATATCATATTATGTTACACAACTACATTAGAGAAAGAAAAAGGGAAAAGAAAAGAATAGACTTGGTGGAAGAAATATAGAACAAGGATAACATTACAAAGAGAGGAAATGGTCTTTAACTAAATTTTTAAAAGAAGCTAGTGACTGGGCTTGGAAGAATAAGATATAGTGTGGTACAAGTTTTGAAATTATGGTTACTTATTTAATTACTTATCGGAAGCTAGTGACATTTTGTTCTAGATTTCTAGTTTCTGACAAAACAAAAATCAAAGTAGTCCCAAGTCGAAAAAAGTTTGGAAACCACTTGTATAGCTGATCTAGTCTAAAAAAACAATTATTTGCTTCAGACACGTTCATTGTATTAAAAGTGGAGCAATTTATCGATTGATTTAAAAGAATAAGAGATATTGAGAAATGAAAACAAAAGCCTGAAATCGTTTTACAGAAATTAATTGACTAATCCTCTGAAGACTTAAAAATACAGTTGCGATATAACAATGAAACACTGTTCTGTTGATTATTTTTCATAGAAATTCATCTGCCGATAATAATTATTTATTTATTGAGATATCAACCATCTATAAATCGTAAAAAAGGTACTGTGTGGATTTAATGTGACATGCAACCTTGTTTAGTGTACTAGTTGGTTTAAAAAGAATAATATTGATCGAATATTCTGGGAGATCTTGTTTTAAATAGTTTGACTGGAGCCCCACAAAGAAAAAATATTTTGACAATTTTAAGATCATTTCATTGCGCGTGCCGTGTCTTTGTTAATGACCATGTATTGAGCAATTAAACATATTCTAAAAGTGTCTGTCATCTATTAGTTGGGTATCCCATACACTATTTAACTAGAATATAAGCTCCACAGTACATACTAATAAGCAATTGTGTACTGTAAGGTGTCGGACGTAAAGAATAGCGCTATTCCATTACTTCCCGTGCGTGGGTGTCGTATGTGGTGACTGTGACTAAGGGACCTTAGGTCACCGCGTGGGGGCGGGTAAACCACCAACAAAAGCATTCCCAAGGAGGGTTTATGTCAGGCTGGCAGCCCTGCTTGTAAAAAAAAACTAGCCAAGACTTTTTGCAACATGGTAGGTCTTAAAAAACCCAAAGTATCATGAGACAAGGGCAGGAACAAGAAGATTAATAAAGAATTGTAAACAGGTCTTAATCTATTATTCTTATTACCGCATGAGGGCAATCCTGTCTATCAGCTATGGCACTCAAGATGCTGTGGTGACTTCCACGCAGCCGACTGATAAGTGATGCTATTTTATTTATTATTTGGCACCAGATTAAGATAGAGCTTTTTAGAAAGAGTCACTTTGTGAAAGCGACATTATGTGGGAAGCAACAAATACATTTTAGATACTGGTCTAAATATTTCTGTTCCTTCAATTGCCTTTTGCGTTCCAGTGACTATAGCAGTCACTTTTTTTACCAATGCTGCAGGTTTGGCCGGGCACCATCATGACTATAATACCTACAAACACAAACGTAGTATTTAACATAAAAATGTATCATATTTATTCATAGCCTAGCATAAAATTTGCGTACACTTGCTAATTGTCTGGGTCGACATATACACATATATTCGTACATAGAATGGCCGGCTGACAAGGCCCATTGTTTGTTGAGCAATAAACAATACAAATATTATTGATTCCCATTGTAATCACGAGCTAATAATGCATTTTTTATCCATTACTACATCACGGTAGAATAGTTTGTAAATAGCGGAGCGGTTAATTAGAATACTCCTTAATTCAGTGGCGACGAGTGGCTTTTGTTAATGGGTAAGCCGGAGCAAAAAATGCTTACCTTGCTCAAGTGTGATGCGTGAATTCCAGTAACTAGCTGACTTCGAAATCTTGTACTGATGAGTTGACTTTAGCTCACTTTCACTATACATGTAAGCACTGATACATACAAACAGTGTCTTGCAAGTATAATAAAAGTGGCTTTGAGAAAAGCCGTTTGGGGATGGATTTGAGAAGCATATTTCTATGTAATGTGATGAAAAATGTATCTACTTTACTGTTACATAATGATTTAAACTAACTACTTTTCTACTTATACTCTAAAGCTATTCGTCTATTCTTTTTTACAAAATGTGCTAACACATTATCATAAAAGCTGGGTTGATTTTTAATTTTAAGCAATAAATGTTTTTCTATGGAAAGCATAGCTAAATCTGATAATCGTTCCTCTTTTTGAGAATTACGTACGTATGTATGAATTCGCTTCAAGGCCGAAAACGACCTCTCCGCGGAAGCTACGGTAACAGGAATGGTCAAAAAAATACTACATAATTTTAAAACTTGTGGAAAAGTGTCACCTAAGAAAGAATTTTGAAATCTAAGATAAAGCTCGTAAACATCTAATTTATTTAAAGATGAAGTTGTGTATAAGACTTTCAACTCGTTTTTTAGGGCAGCGAATTCAAATAATCTCGGAAATTGAACTAGTAAAGAAGATACTATTTCATTTGGGAATGATTGACTGTAAGAACTATACTTAGACTTATTAAGTAAATTAAGAAAAGTCATATTAGAAAGTGATTGGTACCTGTGTTGTATTTGCGACTTAACATTGTCTATTATTTCAATGAAAAGACGCCTATACAAAGCTTTAGTGTCTAATTCTGAATTTAATCGCCTACGTTGTCGGGGCGGTTCACTAAATTCCTGGACGCTATCATAAATAAAATCGAAATTGTTAATAAAATCATTTGAAATCCAACTATTAAATGAATCTATTTCGCGGTGTGCTACTTCGATATCAATCTGTTTTGACTGGAGTAAATTAAAAAGAATATCCGTTTTTCCAAAAATATCAGATAAAATGTGCAAAAAGAAGCAAAACTGCTTGTTTTCCAACTTACTGAGGAAACATTCTGCCAAAGAAAGGGTTTCACTATCCCAAGATTGCGGGTTATCTAGAATGGAATAAAAAGTTTCGATCATGTCTAACCGGCAGTTAAAAATAACATTAATAATACGCGAATGATAATGCCAACGCGTTTCGGACACTCCGGGTAAACGACGGTCAGCTATTTTCTTTAAAAGATTCGAGCGTTTAGACGATTTATTAAAAAAACGAACAATACTATTAATGTGTCCAAAAAATGCCTTTAGTTCCTGAATATTTTCAAGGGACCGACTAAGTACTAAATTTAATACGTGTGCGTAACACGGAACGAAGATTGCCTTAGGGCATGCCTCGGAAATTTTCGCCTGGACTCCACCGTGCTCACCAGACATAACAGCCGCCCCGTCGTAAGACTGACCAACTAACTTGTCCCTACAGCTATACTGGTCGATTATCTCTAACAACTGTTTTGATAGAACATCAGCAGTCCGACTGCCGCTAACGTCATAGAAACCAAGAAAACGTTCTTCGATTCCAGTCTCAGATAAATACCTAAATATTACCGTGAGTTGCTCCCTATGGCTAACATCGGGCGTTTCGTCAATCATGACCGATATAAGTTGTGCTTTATTTATTTCAATTTTAATTTGGTCGCGTAAAACGAATGCGATACTTTGTATTAAATCATTTTGTATATCACTCGAAAGACCAGAGAATGAGGGATTCTGTGTTGAGGAACATTGTTCCAAATGCGAATCGATTACGGTATCATACTTTCTTAAATATAACAACGTTTCGATGTAGTTACCGCGGTTATCGGAAGCCGGATTTTCGTGGTGTCCGCGAAAAGCTAACTCTTGTTTACCTAGCAAAATGACTGTGTCGATGAACCGTTTCATTAAACTTCTATTCCGATCTACTTTTCTATTATGAACTTCATACGTATTAGCAAAAAATGTTTCTATCCTACGATTTCCGAAATCGTGCAAAGATAAACAACTTCGGATATGTTTTTCGGTCTGAACATGTTTTTTGGACGAATTTGTAAGATTATTAATATCACTAAATCCCGTGTGGCTCCATAAGCTACTAGAATCTGAGAATAACAAACACGGGAAACAAAACATTTTATTTAATTTACAACTTCCCGTGAGCCAAGGATATTTGTCGTACAAGGAACTGTTAAAATGTTTGAAAAAACCATCGCGTCGTTTGTAATTAATAATCATTTCAGGGCGAGCACGGCCTAACTGAATTACATGTTTTTTATTTTCAAAACTCAACTTTGAAAAAGACGTTTCCTCAGCCAATAAATAATCTGTCAGACAGCATTCTACGTTAACTAAAGCCGCCATGCTATCGAATTTACGCAATATTAACAAAATCACAACGAAATTAACACAACACAAACTTAAATAACTACTTTATAATAAAACTAAAAACTAAAACCACTATATTATTCTTACTTACCTAAATAACACAAATACAACTACAACTGAACTAATCTTGTCTTTACTGCACTATCACTACGCAAAACTATCACTAGTTTACATAATAATAAATCAATTTCAACCATAAAACTATAAGATTCTAAATTATAATACGAATATATCAAATAAAATGCAAATGAACAGGTGAAATATGACACATCAATAAGCGCGAACCAACTCTGTTGTCATTATTGTCAAATGTCAAACTAAATAATAATATCTAAATAAATGAAGAAGTTCAGTATCATTCCATCTCGTTCTAGCGAATGCATTTTATGGTATGTAACTCGATTAATAGCGGGTTCCCTTGAACTAATATTTAGCCGTGTTATACTGGCTTAACGCCTGCGTAACACCGCTAGATGTCGCTAGAAACTATGAATTAAAATGTATGAAATTCCGGTATTAAGAAGCGGCTTACCGTACCGACCTGTTTTGCGTGAGTTGATATTGCCCCGAAAAAACTTGTAGGCGTTTATTTATTGTTGATTTTTATTTTCACAAGCAAATATTATGCAGTTAAATGATATTTGAATGATAATTTAAAATAATAGATACTACTATTTGCCATAATTTGAAAGTGAAGCCGGCCGGAATGGGGTTGTTTGGAGGCTGCGCGGCTGCTCCTTATTCATTTTTCTGCCTCTGCCTCGTGGGGTCGGCGGAGCACGTTTTTTTTCTTCTATTCTATTTTTCGCACCCTCATAAAGCAATCTGCTTAGCCTTTTACCAACTGTGTCGGCTATCTGTCTAGCCGGATGCAACTGAATACCAATATTTTACATAGAGTAATTGCCTATCAGAACTCTACAACCCAGTAATTGAGCAACACAATATCCTTTGGTAAGATTGACCTAGTCAAAGGTCTAGAAATGACAGTCGAACCCACAGCTTAACGTACTTTTCGTGTAATAGAGGAATCGATAATTATGTTAATCTTAACATATTTATCACCCCTGTGGTCACCTCTCTACGGATTGGACGTCAAGCCGTGTGGCGTATCGTAGGTACTTATTTTCAATTCACCTAAAAGATACGACAATAGAAACATGAAAATAATTTTTATAATTTCAATATTAATTACCAAAATTGCTTATTACAAATCTATGTATAGTATTGAAATCTAGCGTCTGTAGCCTCCATTTTCTCGATACTAAAATACCTTCGCTACCAAAACCACACGTCAAATAACAGAACATCAGGCAGACAGGCATCGAATTTAGACGGAATGGGGTCACTTGTGCAGCAAAACCAAACATAGATAATACAGAAGAACAAATCTACACAACGATCAAAAACCGGGGAACTGTATGTACATGCTGGATACTGTGATACTGGATATAGAAAGAAAATGAAAAAGTATATCGTCAGCCGTTTCAGAGATAGTAAGGGCTTAAACATACGAGCGGCATGGTGGCAACGGCAGAGGTAACTGTAGCCGTCAATAAGGGGCGGTGTCAGCCGTGGACAGGAACCGTGTAGTGTGTACTAACTTCTAACGTGATATAAGTGCCCATATGAAAAGAATGATGAATGAAAGACTTTATTTTCAGACTATTTAAATAAAATATTTTCATCTTGAATTTAAATAAGATGAAATATTGATAGTGATTATTAAAAGTTCAAAGTAAGCTCAAACATTTTAGGTTTTTGACGATCGTTTTCTCATCATCATCTTACTGCTTTTGTACCTTTTTTACTTGTAGTTGGGGTTATTTCTACTAAAACGTCAAATACTTCAGTACTTATCGTTTCAGTGCAAACACTTCAGATCACCTTCTGTCCTCATGTTTACAGTGTAACAACCGCAACGTTTGTCAAACTCGCGTGTGGCTGCACCAGTCAAACGCAGTCAGATAGTATTCACCGCAGATATAGCGTCGAACCTGACTGTATCGATTAGAGATATCGTGTTATCAGATGTGGTAGGGTGTTTTGTAGGGCAGTGCAGGACTTGTATACTTTTCTAATGTCTCATGTTACTGTATAGATTCATGAGAAAAAACACTTCTTTTTGATTCGATTGTAAATTCGTTAAACTCTTTGGACCCAGTAGGTTACGTTAATAGCACAGCACTGATAAAATACTTTTCACCAATTTGTGTTTGCAGCAACCTACATGAGTACGCAACCAAGGAAACGCTATTACATTATAAAGCTGCGCCCCCTTAAATTGAATAATTCTTCTACCGTATAAAGTTCTAACTGAATGAGCTTCAGAGCTCCTACTATTCTTCGCGTGTTTTCTCTATTATAGTATAGTATTTCTCAATGCTATTTATTATTTTTATTTTAAGCGTTATAATGGTAATTTGTGCCAACCTACAAAAAGATATCCCCCCTCCCTAGTCTTTATTATCCTAAAGCTGGGTAAGTCCTTCCAAACATTCTTCTCTCACACCGTCTTGAACCAGTTCTCGTGGCCTCGTCAGCACTTGTACTATTTTGTTATTATTGTGGACCATATTACTTGTCTTCTGTAGGAACTAACTGCTTGGCACACACAGTGTTTACAAGCTGACGTAGCTTGTCATTACTTATTGATAGTAGCTCTGGTATTCCGACAAGTTTAGTGTAGAGATCATATTTTAGCTATACATAACAATTAAGAATCTTTCATAACAGGTATTGGTTTCGTAATACCCCAAACTCGCCAGTTAAGGCCTGATACATGCTCATTCAACTACGAACCACATTCCTACAATTAGAGAGCAAATCCAAATAGCAGGTGCAAGTGAAAGTGACGGATAGCAGAAAGCCAATTACATCAAGACCGATCCGTTTAATGACAACAGCCATTTAAATGTTCGCTTGGACTTATTCAAGCTTCGTAGGTTCAATGGATTGTCGGATGTGTACAATGATTGGAACACAAAAGAGTGAGTCGAGGATTTATTTTTCAGTCTTTGTCATTGGTAGCTGAGGTTTTCGTAGCTTTGGAATGCAAAGAACGACGGGTGGATTTTATCAATATAGGTCTGATATTCCTTTTTGCCTCATCTAGAACTGGAAAAGTTAATTGGTGTTTTGATAACCTCCAAAAATATGGTATTGTTCGTGTTTTGGAAAAATCTTTTCTATCTTTCTTAGCATGCATGCCATCACTAACTACTTACGTACGTTCGCACGTTTGGACTATTCTATCAGATGCATTGTCGATCGAGTGATGAAACTGATTAAAGACTCGTTATTTTCCTCAACTTTTTCTAATTGGATTTATTCTTTCTAAATCGGTTATTATTAAACTTTTATACCAATTTCATAGGCAATTTTGCTGAGCATAATATCCTTTTACCAACAACAGACAAGTATAAATTGAGGAGCGTTTCTTCGATGTATTTCATGAAAACTTTTCAAATCAGTCAATAATTTTCGATTTGCTCATACATAAAGGCATTCTAGTGAATGATGACAGGCAAACAGCTCATTATTCTGATGCTATGACGTAGATTGGAGCCATGCAATCACAAACAGTGGACAATCACGGTTAGTTTACCTGTATCTCAATTACGCGATGTTGTAAGACAAATTAATGTGGAAGAGCTACCGTTGCGTCAATAAAGATGCGGTCTAATGGTTACAGAGGGTTAGTCATTATGAAGGTAGGAACGGAATGGGGTTTTGTCCGAAATAGAGATAATGGCTGTACCTAAATGTTGAGGTGACGTGCCGGACCCAAGTTATTGGGTAAGTCGTCGATGGTAGCTACATGAGTAAAATCGTCGAAGATTTAAAGTGTTCTATTTCAAATTTAGCATTTACAGGCACTTTTGAAATACCAAGAAGAAAAATGATGTTAATTGTACATTCCAAAGCGTAGATCTCTATGACGAAGAATGTGCATTCAAGACACTCCATGGACACTTTTTTTCGGAAAATCTATGTTATTTTTGCAATCTTTTAAAGCGACGTTAATGCCATGATTAGTGAACAAGAGAAATATAAAGGGGAAAAGCTTTTCCGAACCCAGAAACCACATAATTGAATCTATTAGTCCAAAAATACGATTCACGTGTAAAGCGCATCAGAATGGGTTAACGGACAATCAATTCGAAAGCACTTTTCGAGACCTCATTCGGCGAGAATCGAATAAGCTACATTTTGGCTTGAATCGAATTTGCCAAAACGTTTACCTCGGCGTATTTACGGCGGATCCGACGTCTAGACGGCTTACCTTTGTAGCCAGGAATATCCGAATATCCGAGTTATCGGATCGACATCGGAATCGAATCGAGAGCTGGAGCTCGTAAATTTAATAACACTCCCACATTTTGGATCAAATTCGTTGCTTTAAGTGATATGAAACGTTGCTTGAGTGATGTTTTGTGCATTTCCTTGTGTGCCTAAACCGAATTCGATTGATTTATTCAATATCTCTCAGCTATTTAACATAACTGAATAAATTACAGTTTTAAAATTTGGTGTGCATCTTTGTTTGTTAGAATATAGAAACAGTTTCTGCATTTAGAAATCTTTTAAAGCATTACTTATACATTCCACATTTCATCCACTTTACAGCCATATATTTTTCGCGTTGGCAGCAACAGATAAAGCCTTGGGGACTAGTGATGTGAATCACGATACACTTGAGAGTTGAGATAGTGTTGTGGCGAAATGTTGCATTGTCTGCACTACAATGAGGTTGCGTTAGACGGCGCCGCTCTAAATTGGACTTAATACCGTATCTTAGTCTTAGTTTCGATATTGCAATAGTTAATTAGAGGCGTGATGTAGATAGCTTGAGAATTGAGACTGTAAAGTCATATGAACCGTTTAGCGCAGTGGTTTCCAACCATTTTTTTTACCTGGGTCTCCTTTTGATAGGTTTTAACCTACTTCAAAAAGGAGGAGATTCTATGTTTGGCTGTATGTTGTTTTTATGTATGTCCGCCGATTCTTTTGTTAGCAGAATTTCAGAGTAAAATTCAATTCTACTTACATTTAACATCAAAAAACTTACATCGTAAATTCAAAACTAGCAGGAAACCTATATATTCTTTAAAATTAAAAGTAGATTGAAAACACAATATTTCTGATAGAACTTGAAACAACATTCTAATAAATGTTGCTTTTGTTGAAAAGTGTTTGTATGGCTCAGAGGCAGTTAATCACTTACAGTTGAGTTGTTGTATGTGAGTTGACGAAAACCACAGAGTTCACGATAATTGAGTTCGAGTTCGAACCGTAGTCAAAGGATTACAGGTTGGAAACCACTGGTTTAGACTATTGTGCTGTCTAGAGTATGACGTATAGGTGGATTATGTTCGTCTATTGTTTTGGTCGATTTTAAAACCTTGCTTTTCCAAATACGTGAGTTAAATTTCGCCCTAGTTGGTAGAACTAAGCGCTGGCGCCAGCTTTGTTCTATACATGGTTACATTGATGTCATGGACTGGTGTAGACGTGTAATATTATCATAGAAAGCTATGACTAGAACTTATGCCATAATGAACAGAAGTTTAAAATTGTATTTTTTTGGGAATACCTTTTTTGTAGCATGCTTGCCAAGTTTTCTTTTTTTAGTTCTAGAACTATAGTACCTAGTTTGAAAAACATAATATTAGTTTTATTAGTAATTATTACTTTTAGCAAATAACCACAATCTCACCTGATGATAAGCTATGATTTGTTTGACGATAGAGCACGTTTATTTATCTAAAAGTAATTCATTCATTCATATTATGTTACAACCACTAAAAAGTGTAAAATAAAAAACTATTTACAAAAAAAAATAACCGACTTCAATGTTAAAAAAAAACATCAAGTAAAAAAAAACACTTTTGTAAATAAATAATGTAAAATACAAATTTAGAAATAAAAATAATCATTTACAAATAACCAGACCATCTCTCAAGATCGCATGCATCGAGGTTCTCTAGTGTATAGCCTTGATACCGCGTCACGTAATATGCAAGAGATGGTGAAGATGCACGTCAAGCATCGAATACGTAAGTATTTGACCGTGTCACAGTGTTTTTGAATAATTCATGTATGCATCTTTATTTTATTTTTTTCATTTCCTGATGCAAGACAAAACTTTCATTGTTTAAAAATCCTTGAGCATCTTGAAGATACACATGGTGATGAAGCAAAAAAAATTTTTTTGCCATCTGAAGCCATAGCCTACATTCTTATGCATTAAAATTAATTAAGATTTCCGTTCCCTATCGCCTACTGCTATCTCTTTCGAAAGTATAACTGCTTCCCAGAAAGAGGCGACTGACCTGCCATTACCCTTCGCTCCGGATCATGGCCTGAAACAGAGCCCGACGCAAGAGATCACCACTGCCGATCACCTCCACGAGGACACGACGGTACTCCGCCTAAGCAGGGTAAACCTTCACTGTATGCTCCTGCGTGTCCGCACAGAGGTGACAACCAGGCGTTTCTTGCGCTTAAATCTGGTGCAGGAACCTTCCAAACGTAGAATGAATTATCCAGAGAGAGATATTGTAAAGGTGAAATATGTGAGTGTGTGTCTACGTATATTTGTAACTTCCTCACGCTTGCACTGCAAAAAGGATTTTGATGAAATATGGCACACAAGTTGGATATTTTTATCCCAAGAGTATGTTCCTTTGGGACAATTCTCTACTTTGACGCAGGCCAATCCGCTGTCAGCAACTAGTCTATTCATAAAAGTACACGGATAACTGGTATAGATAATATAAACTGCAATTTTCATGCATGAGTGGTAACTGATTGTAACAGTAAAGTAACTTTACGAGACAAACTATGAATTTGTATGCAGTAGACTAACACATAGTTTAGTCGTTGCTACATTATTACTATACTTACTATGTATTTGTAGTTGGCATTCAAATACGCGAAATCTTTTATATAATACAGAAATTCCCTGTTATATAAAACTAAGTAGGTACATCGCGTGGCAAGCTAAATTAACAGACTGAGTAATTTGATTTTAATATTTAATGTATTGAAAAAGATTGTCTAGATAAACGTAGAAAAAAATATTTTTTCGTCATTCTTTTGCAGTTTTATTCGTAGGAAGGAAGTTAAACTATAATTTTATGCAGTGACCTAGAAATTATATTTAAGAATCCAGTCTAGGAAATGATTCAATATCGTGTGATCTTCAACCGTTAGTAGAATACTCGTACCTCTATAAAAGTAGAAGTTTATTCTACAATAATATCAATGAATATAAGGCTTCTACAGACAGCCGTAACGCGACAATGTATTTTTATAGTTTTTTTTTCTATGTGTAGAACTATTTATGTGATGAACGAATGTACAACTGCCAAACTAATTAACTAGAACTTGCGATATAAAATTTGTTTTATAAAAGTAGATAACTTAGAGCTATAGTAGCTTCGAATTATAAGTTTAAATAAATTTTGAATTTAAGGAACATGTTATTTTTTATGGAAATTAGTTTCTAATTTAAAACTCTCAGAAACAGTAACATTAGTAAGTTTTGGTCGTTGAACGAAAATATAAACTTACCCAGGGCTTGGCTGTACCTGACCATGAATTTTTTTTGTGTTTAAAATTTTCTGTAATATCGTTATCTTTATAACCGTTTTCGTATAAAAACCTGAGAAAAGTCGTAAAATTGTGGAATATGAACTCTTTTTTGGGGGATTAGAAAGATTAGAAATCATTCAATGACTTCTGCCGTTCGGCTGGATTGAGAGGGCGTATCAGACTTTTACTGTCTAAGATAAGACCTATATCTAAGTATACCTACATATTTATGCAACAGCTAATAAATATTTTTATGAAACTAGAGTATATCCTAAACGTAAGCACTATAACACATTACGTACACCTAATCATTACAATCTGTTTCATCTAACGATCTCATCTCGTTTTTAATATTACTACATCTGCTTTTTGTATCAAACCGGCAACAAGAGTTCTGTACAAAGAAATATAAACTTTGTGAGTCTGTTATTAAAGTTGAATATTGCGTGATATAAGTTTTGTTGGCGTGTTTAAGTCCAGCACTTCACTTTAAGTAATTATATTAGTTATGTAATGGCCTTTTTATCATCAACAGCTAAATGATTAATTTGTTTCATCTTGAAATTGTATTCACAGACTTGGAAAAGGTAACTTTGGTCTGGTCGACTATTTTTTTTTTATTATTGATAGGCTCGCGCTTGACCACATCTCACCTGATGGTAAGCGATCATGTGGTCGACGATGGAGCACGCTTGCCTAGAAGCAACCTATTCACAATAAAAAGCTTCTCTCTGATTTCATTTCGGGTTCGATTTCCGGCCTGAAGAAATATTTGTATGACCTTTTTTTTGGGGTTGGAAATCATCCAATAACTTCTCTCGCTCTAGGGCACAGCAAGAAGGTGTGTCAGATTTTTATTGACAAAACCATACCCGTGTCCTTCAGTTGCTTTATTCGTTTCCTTTTCAGAAAATCTCTCTGGCGTGTGGAACAGTACACGCTGTCATCGACTTGGACTTTATCTGGACGGTTTGAGGGTGAGCTATCTATTGCTCGTCGTCCTTAAGCCCGCGCCTGTTGTGGATGGTAGTCGAGGTCGAGACCAGAGTGGATCGGGCGTGTGGATGGACGCTTCCAAACGCAAATCAACAAATTTTCAAAAGATTTTTCCCTAATTAACTAGAGTTAGATTTTTCCTACTTAAAGAAAACTAGTATTATAGAATGTTCTTACAACTTGTGAATTGATGTTTCGCATACAAATCAGTTAAAGTTATAGACTTGCAACACATTTCTTATGCAGCACTGCAATCACGATACGTTGTTAGTAATGTTACTACATACAACCTTCGAAGTTACCTTAGATTTTATCTTTTTGTCTAAAAACTTACGCCCGTTTTCAATAACCTACCGCAGTTCTTAGATAGATAGTCATATGTAAGATTCTATCTATCAATCCACAACTTTTGGTAGGAAATGCTATCCGTTGGTAGGTTATAGGAAAGCAAATAAGGGCAAAAGGATAGATTTATCTTTAGTAGCTGCAACTGTAGATAGATAGTTTATTGAAAACGGGCGTTAATGAATCTTTTAGGCTTATGGCGATACAATTTGTGGGAGGTGAGGTGGTGTTTGATGCTCGAGGGATTTATTTGAACCGCGGCCCTAGACCGCAAAGCCATTGGAAGCTTAGCTAGTAATTTATGAATCAGTAATTTTAGGTACACTACAATTGATAAAAGATGGTGCGTGTGACATCTGTCAGATTCATACAATGTAGTTACTTATCCATTTTTGTCATCTTAATTCATGAATCTCCGACCGGTCCTATGAGACCGCGCTGTTATTGTTTTACTATTGTGTCTCGTTTTGTGGGTATGTGATAGTAGTTAAAGGTGCATATTTTCGTCCCATGCTAAGTAAAAAAGACATTAGTGACTTGCTTCGCATGATTGTAGAAAATTTATCAACAAACTTCCGAATTATGGAACAAAATTCCCAGAGTATAAAGTATCCTTTATGCCATTCCAAGACACGATTTACCCGAGTAATAAGTTTCATCGCAATCCGTTCAGTCGTTCGAGCATGAAGAAGTAACAAACATACACAAACAACACTCACAAACTTTCGCCTTTATAATATTAATATGGCCTTCGAACAGCGAAGAAAAATACGGGAAACCCCTTTTATTAATAGTCATCCATGACGCGTTGTTTGGCCTTGACAAAAGGCAATTTATTATGTAAGAATTGCTACTTTTCTATGCTACTGTTGTATATGTGCTTGCTGTGTTAGCATGATTTTAAATTCCATGTTTATTAAGAAACTATTCAAAGAAAACGGAGTAATATTATTGTGGAATAGTTCTTTAGAGACGGTAAAAGGAATAGAAGAAAGTAAGGGAAGAGATGGAAGGATGAAATAGAATCTAACTTGCACTTGACCAGTTTTTATTAAATAAAGGGTTATCGCTTCGTCGCATTGCGCCTGTCTTTTACAGTCTTTACATGGGCATACCATGTCTTCGTAGGTGTATTTAATTGTTCTTTATTTGAAGAACTAGGCACGGTTGTAAGCACAGAACATATAAAGGAAGTAAGCACGCCTGAAGTAGTGACTAAGCAATTGACTGCTGCGCGCGTGTCGAGAGTTCAATTTCGGCATGGAACGAAAATTTTTAGAGTCCTATGCGCCCAAGCGAGTTTAAATGTTTGTGGACGCCCGCCCCCACAGGCCACCCAGTGTAAGAAGGTGTTGTAGATATAAGTTTTTCTTTATTGTGTTTATTATTGTCAGTACAATAAAGTAGGAATATGATAAATAAGTAAATAAAAAAGAATTATAGAGCTTGATCGTCAAATTGAACCGTAACAGGCAACGTGCAATAATTTCGTCGTGACGTTTTACTTTCTCCTTATTTATTTACATACCAACATAACTTTACCACGTCATATCAAAAACACCCTTATCACCTACACTTAGCCCTCCTCACGAGGAAAGAGGAAAACCTCTAATGCAACACAAATGAGAAGCGAGAGGGACCTTTGAACTATTTGGGAGCACTCGTAATGAACGAAGTAGCTACGCGACCTAGTTGGGCCGCCCCTAATTACGTCTGTTGATCCCCGAAGCCGACAGCACAAGCTATTTCATCGCTTTTTGCAAAGGAAATGAGAAATCTGTTTGTTGCATATCCTATTAATATTATAAACACGAAAGTTTGTTATGCTTTCAAGCAAAAACTATTGAATGGATTTCGATTAATTCATTAATCCCCGAGCGGTAACCGGCGACCGCGCTGTTATTGTGTCTCGTTTTGCGGGTATCTGATATGTTAGACTTGGTTAAACTTAATGTAGGTACCTACAGGTAGACTGTGTCTTAAAATAGCGTAACTTCTTCGTCTTCTTCCTGCCCTTATCCCATATTACCTGGGATCGGTACAAAACTTTTTTTTCTTCCATTCTGTCCTGTCACCCGTCATACTATCACTAACTTTCTTGAATAGTGTATAGAATACCTTTTATCTTGAGAGTATATTCCCTTGGGAAAAAAGTATCACAGATTTTCTTGTGCGTTCTTCACCAGAGTTATACGTTTTGAAACATGCAATTTAGCTTCACTTTTTGACTGACCAACACTTTGCCATAACAAAAGTGCCTGTAAATGATTTACTTGCAATAAACGTTTCTTACTTCTGCAATAAGTGACTGTAAAATACAGTAAGCTGAGGCCAATGATAGAGCCGTACAGGTTGCTAAATACTGATCGGAAAAAAATTAGTAAAAGACATCGACACGATAAGAAGAACTAAGCCGAAACGCAACGTGAAACATGTTTTCTTTCTTTCTTTTTTTTCTGTCCGAAGTGTGTAGTCATACATACCAGATCTCAACACCCACACTAGAAGCACAAAGCAACCCACGCCTCTAGTTACTATTCTTACTATTACTTTTTAATCCAAAGGTGAAGAATGCCATATTGCATTAATCCACCTATGTACCACTACAGGCTATACTTACATAAAGTTTAAATAAATAAATACACGTATTTACAATTAGTCTGCGATTGTTACAACAAGTTTCGAACTTGATCATACTAAAAAAAAACTGTTTTTATAACTTATCTTCCGATTTTGTTTACTTATTGCTAACTTACTCTTACGATATTCACCACACATATAAATGATTGGCACACATTATTTAAAAGAGACTATACAAAAAACATACATGTAAAAAAAATGTTAACATTTTTTTATTGTTATAAACTAGTGCTTGACCGCGATCCCACCTGATAGTAAGCACTGTAAGCAGTGAAGTAATCGTCAATGGTGAGGCGCACTAGTTTATATAATAATAATGAAAATAATGTTGAGACAAGGTACAGTTTTAAAGTTTAACAGCCCGTTAGTATCGATATACTACCAGGCCATAAAACTTTAGAACTGCTAAACCAAATTAAAACTAAAATACCAAAGTACAATCTAAAGATACATCCGCTATCTCAATCTTGTTTTAGTCTAATTTATTATTTGCTCCCAATTAGCTCATCGCGGTTACATAACGCTAAGCGCCGGCGGCCATTTTACTTTTAGCGCATCCGCTAATCGCTGCGATAGAAGTTAACTGTTTTAGAGTTACTAGATGTGGCACACTGATTTATATAATAGATATGAGTGTTAATTAGTAAAGGTTTCTGCAGAGAGGAAGCAATATGATATTGTGATTCCGATCATAGTATGTTTATTTTGATGTTGATCTACAAAACATATGTAATATCGAACCGCCCCTGATCTATATCTATATAAATAAAAGGACAAACTAACTGGCTGTCATATTAACGCATAGGCGAAACTATTGAAACTAGGAACGTGAAATTTTGCACAAGGCTTTATTTTTTTGTAATGTAAGTGAGCACTAATGAGGGATTTTTGGAGATAAAACTTTTGACAGGGTAAATTGGAGGTTCAAAGTTTGTATGGAGAAACCAAGTTTCACACACTAGCTAGTTATTATTTATGAAGAATATTTTGTTATGATAAACAGTCCACTAGTCGACGCATTGTAACGTCACAACTGCCCATACGAGCTTTAAATGACGATAGTATCTAAGTAGTGTCTAATTATAATTTTTATTGTTTAGCAAAATACAGCTGAAGGTGTAAAGCGATTAGTTTAGATATTAGGTACTCAAGTACCGGAAGTTTTTAATGGCGTAATTTTTTTATAATGATATATTTTTTATTGGAATGGCAATAAGTACCTAACTATATAATACATATGTGTTGTTATCAGTACTCATTATAAAATAAGCAAGATTTTTAATGATAGTTGTTTAGAGGTACGCGGAACAAAGTGTAAACTCGAATAAACCACCGTTTAAAAGTGGGGATCCTCCGAACAGTTGGGGGTTGTGTCTAATCCCTACAACTGCCTGACAGTAGATTTCAGGCTGTTGTGTATGTTTTTATCGCGTGTAGAACTGTAGCACTACATACAATGAAGATGATCAGATCTGCCTAGCCTTTTCCCAACTATATTGGGGTCGGCTTCCAGTCAAACCGGATTTAGCTGAATACCAGTATTTTACAAGGAGCGGCTGCCTACCAAACCTCCACAACCCATTAACTGGGGTAACACGGTACTTCATGGCAAGACTGGAGTCAGATTTACTGGCTTCTGACTATCCGAAACAACTGCCAAAGATCTACAAATGGCAGCCGGGACCTACGACTTAACGTGCTTTCCGAGGCACGGAGGAAACCCGTTATGTTAAGATGGTCACCCATCCACAGACCAACCTCGGCAAGCGTTGCTTAACCTTGAAGATCGACCTGTGCGGCTGTTATTATTTAGCCACGAGCTCCTACATACAATGAAGGGTTTTGGATTTTAAACTTTAAGCTCTCGTTTCATCCTCTTGGAAATGAACGAATTATGAAAAATCATCTCTTAGTGCTCGTCTATGTCATAAAATGAAACTTTGTGCAAAAGTTGACGCTTCTACTGTCAGTAGTTTCGGCTGTGCGTTTATATATTAGTCAGTCAGTTTCTCCGTTTTGTATGTACGTTGTTGTACACCTCTAAAATGCCATAGAATTTCAAGCGTGTACAAGAACATGAGTCCATTCAAAAGCAGGTCACCGAAAAAAGGTTAAATATCCGCATATTTTTACCGCAATGCGCAGAAGCACAGGTGTACTACTATCTTACTTCATAGCAGGTATAATTTACACGTTGCCAAAGAATTCCCTTTGAATCGTGTCACAGGGGAGAATGGGGTTTGTTCTTCGTTCGTCCCGAATTTTTGTCCCGCATTCCAAAAAATTCCTCGTATGTCCCACATCACTTTTGATGTGGTGTTTCGTCCCACATTCCAAGTTCTTTAAAAGTACAGTCAACTAAAACACGTAAGTACTTATTTGTAATTCTTCATCATCTCTCTTCATTTGTAATTCTCATTTCCCAAATATATTGGGGTCGGCATCCAGTCAAGCTGAATTTAGTTGAATACCAGTATTTTACGAGGAGCTGCTGCCTACCAGGCCTCCACAACCCATTAACTGGGGTAACACAGTAGGTACTTCATGGCAAGACTGGAGCCAGAGTTACTGGTCTACAAATGACACCCGGGACCTACGGCTTACCGTGCTAAGATGGCCACCTATCCACAGATAGACCTTGACAAGCGTTGCTTAACCTCTAAGATCGACCCGTACGGCTATTATTATCTAGCCACGAGCTCCTCACAAGCATAAGCCGATTTAAACGAAAAATCAAGTAAATTCACTTATCCTAAAAAGCGGGTATTAAGTATCAAACATTCAAATTCTGTGATACTTGATTTTTAAATCGTAGGTAGTAGCATAAACTCACATAATTTTTAGATGATAAATTTGTTTAAGTATCTTAAATTGTTTGCATCTTTTTTTGCTTTAGTAAGTAATATAATAACGATTACGTACAAATAAACTTTCATTCAAGTTAAAAAGTCAAAGTCAAAATCTTTTCATTTCACATAGGCCTACATGGGCACTTATAAAACGTTAGAAGCTTTGCAGCATTGTATTAATAACAACTCTTCAGATAAAAATATTATCATATTAAAGAAAACCTGGATCAATTCAATTACTTTTGTTTTAAAATTGAGAGTATTATTATATTGCATAATGTAGAAGCACTTTTCAGTTGAAGCTGAATAATAATACTATTGATCAAATTAGTCATTACAAGCAAAAAAACAAAGGACGCAATAAAAAAGGGATTGACCATTAGGGAAGGTAAACTCTTCTACATAGATTCCAGTGATGACAGTCGTACTACTTGACTCAAATTCGCCATCTTAATAAACATGCTTCTAAAACTGAAATTTTTAACCTTCTAAATTCATTGAATTATGACAATACGGAACTATTATTTGAATCCACTGCGTAAAAAATCACCAGATACCATTCCACGAAACATACACTCCTTTACACTTATATACGTACGCATGTATACAAACATACATCCATTCATTTACTTCTATACATACACTTCGGTATCATTGCGACCTACATTTATTCAATTTTTTTTTCTAACTTCTACTCCAACTTTTAGAATCACCCACGAATGTTATAAAATTACAGATGAGATATTAAATATTTCATTAAATTTTAATGTATACCTCCTCTATCCGAATGAGGAGCGATTATTTAAATAGTTTATTGACGTTAAATCTTTATTTCTATACTAATATTATAAAGAGAAAAAAAATGTATTTTGGTAAAAAAAAAAACAAATTATTAAGTTGTAATAAAACATAAAACTACAAGACCGGTTTTAAACATTCTTCCACCACTAGATAGCTAGGTAAATATTTGCTATTATCACATGAGCGAAGCCGCTGGTAAGAGCTATAGTAATAATAAAATAGTTAGATATCCGTTTTGTTGACTGTACAAAAACGTCAATTAAGCCTATACAAAAAAAATATGGGACAGATAAGGAATATGAACTGGGTCGAATCGAGAATAAAATAATTAAAATAATAGTTTGGGACAAACGAAGCATATGAGTTGGGACAAACCAGGAATTTTTTATGTGGGACAGAACGCAGTGAGACGAACGAAGAACAAACCGAGAATGGGGAGAGAAGGCTCGATTGTAGATTACATCCAAGATGACAAGTGGCGCTTTCCGTTCCACAAAGGTTTTCCATTATTCGCGAGATTCATACCTGTAACAAAAAGAAGGTTCAGTCAATAAAGTGTTCGATGAAAGTAAAAAGTAAAGATTTGGGGAGTGTGTATTGTTTGTGGAAGATTTGCTGGGATTTTCTTTTTTTTAGGTGGGAATTCATCTAATGACTTTTGGCGCTCTAGGGCAAAGTAGGAGGGCCTGTCAGAGTTTTATTGAACATAGGAGAAACATAGGAGTGGGTATTGATTTCTCACCTAAAAAGGCTTGTTTTCATTTGCCTTTTGTGTTCCAGGACCACCGTTGCTCGTGATACAGAAATAAACCAAAACATTGTCGAAAAAAATGGCAAAGAAGTTTGATCGACATTTTTCCACACTAAATTTGGACAGAATTACCAGGAAGCCGCGACCTTCGCCCGGGATTGGAATCAAACTGACTGACCCTGACAGTAATAAGTGACATTTTCCATTAAGAGGCGGAAAACCTACATCACTCCAGTTCCGGGTGTACTCACATCAGAGTAAAACTCATGTGGAATCAAAGACACGATGTACACCATCTAACTAGAAATAATAGCAGGTGTTTGGAAAGAGCGAAAACGTGAAGCTATTTTCAAATAAATTCCTCTTCAATATCTAGATGCCTTTTGACCTTTTTGAATTGACATTTTCATTTAAACTTTTAGCAATACTGTTCTAGGATGAAAAATAAATAGGTGTTAAATAAAAAGTAAGTTTTAAATGCTTAACATATAAATTCCTTTCATGGTTGCGGAAATTATCAAAAGGCTGTTCACGAAAGCATAGCATTATTATAGACGCTTCAAAATACGCAAGGCAGCTTGAGCAGCACAGCGTACTAAACTAGGATTTTTACGGAGCGTACTACACGCGTACGTTTTCAAACATTTGTGTCAATGCCGTCGGACGACGAAGATGCACCCACTATTTTTACAAAAATAAAAATATGATTTCGCTCGATATACTCGTATGACATGCGCTACAGCAGGCGTCATGAAGCACGGTGTTGCCGATTCGTTGAGTCCCAAAGTTTTTTATGTAAGCTGTGAGCAAGTGCACACGAAGCGTACAATGATGAATACGCATCTATAAAGCTACGTATCTGTCGACATTGGGCCTTATTGTGATTGCGAGAAGGAACACGCAGGAATGGGGTTTAGTCAGTAAAATAAATATGTCTGTCACTTCTCCTGTATCTAACCAGAGAGGAATAATATGAAGAGGATTTCTCACAAAAAAAAAATCAATTCCTTAAATGTGCTATATACTCCCATTGAAGTGAAATTCAGCTAAAGTTTGAAAGTTTAAGAGTCGTTTAGCAACAAGATGGCTTCAAGTCAATTACGCAATTATTAGGTTCAATCAGAATTTTTCGCGTCTTCGAATTTTGTACCGGCTTATGTAAATGCAAAATTACGCGTTTTTATGGAGCAATTGAGTTGCTTAAGCCTAAATTAATTCGTTATCAACGATACTTACGAATTTTATTTTCTTTTTAAATCGATTGGATTGGATGAATTAATTAGTTTTGCCAAAAGCGGCGATGGTCTCGCTTTTGATTCTGATTTTTTTCGTGTTCGATTGAGCAACTTTCTTGTTTTGCTTGACCTAATATTTACAATTACTTAATTACTCAGATACCCGCGAAACGAGACACAATAGTAAAACAATAACAGCGCGGTCTCATAGGACCGGTTGGGGATTCAAACGTTAAAGCAATTAAATACGCAAATTTCATTTTCATTAATTATATTATTCCAATTTAAAACTCCGGAACCTTTCGGCTTCAGTGACCATCCGTTCTGCACGCAATGTCCTCTGTCCATGATCATTTAAGTTTGGCGGTTGTTCAGGTGTATCATAAGATGCAACTTTCGAAGGCCCCTCACAAGGTGGGCCACAGACCTGGTAATGACAGTTCACTGTGGAGATATATATGAGGCACGAGGTTTGTCTTTAACATTGGACGTTTTTCGGCTAAAATGATGATGAGGAAGATGAATTTGAAACACTTATTTGAATAGTCCTTCTCAGGCACCTACTATGGCAAATTAACAGTGACAATATCAAAACAAATAACGTCACAACAATATTTTTTTTACGATTTATACTTTAAGCTCTTTTTCTAAAGGTCCCATTATACAATTTTCTAAAAATAGAAACTTGTGCGGTTGTCAATTAAATCAAGTAAATCTGATCAAACCTTACGGAATCCTCACTCACGCGCAGCCAATTACTTTGTGATGCTCAAGCGCGTAGGTCAGGAATTCCAAACGTAGGTACTGTCAACCACACGGCGTTGGTATCAATTTGACTTTGACAGTGCTGTCATTTTTTTACACTAATTTGTACAACATTTGTTTTGTACCATCGTAAGTTTTTAAATTCTTTCCCTTATTATTATATCAGAAAATATAACTAATTTTAAAAGAAATAGAACTGTGTAGACCATTTAATGGGAAACTAGACGTTAAACCACGTAATTGCAATCCCCACTTGCAAAAGTAAGACATGCATTTAAAATTACTTGCGTTATATAGTTTACATCGCCGTCATACTTATAAACTAACCAGATCAGCTCAAATAAGCACCAAATTTTAAATGCGTGTAGCTTTGCAAGTGGGGCACATTACCGACTGGGGTATACAGTATCCCTGGTGTTATAATATTCGATCACTTAAGAACAAAGGACTAACCAGCTAGCTAACTAGTTCAAGTAACCTTTCGCCAAAGGCTACTTGAAATAATTGAAACATTTTAAATGGCCATTTATTAAATATTTTGATTAATTAGATAGTGTCAATGTCATATTTTCAATCAACAATAGCGTATCACTGACAATATGACAATACTTGTTAAATGCCTGTTACGGCTACGAGAATGTCCGAAAGGTTTTCAGTTGCTCTTTTGCTTACAAGGTGGCCTTGTAAGCAAGTGAAAGAACATGGGTAAGTTTTGTTTAGTAAAAGTCTGACAAACACACTCACTCACAAACAGTATACACGTGAATTCGTGCTTCTACACAGTCATCTAAAACTAACCCGTCTTTATGAAATAGGTAGGTAGATATACGTGCGGCTGACCGTACTTTTATTACAGGCCACTTTTACTAGTTACATCACATCTTCATTAGACACTCTCATTGTCTTTATAAATTTTATTGTTCTTTGTTTTGTACATCCATTCATGTTTGACATAGATTTTAAACCAATTTGTGTGTGGGTTATGTAAAATTCGACGTGTGGAAAAAAATGGAGTGAGAGGTTTTTTGTCTTGTGCGGTAATAATATTCACTTAGTAGTTTTATATTATATAGTTTTATTTGTGATTTGGTTTTTTATTTATTTTAAATATTGCAGCATATGCTGAGTTAGGAGCCTTTTTGGCCTCTCACATATTTCAATTTTAATGTTATTTTTATTGCATTGTATATACAGAAATGGTTTTCAAATTTATTTACAATAATATAATGACTTAATAGATATATATACAAACTAAAGATAAAAGTACTTACAAACCTATACATACAAAAAAAGGGATTTACTGGGCATCAAAAAACTTATCCACGTCGATGTCGATAGGAATAGTGCCCAGAACGCTGGCAGCATTGTATATACATAGATAATTATGTATCGTTTACGATTGGTTGAGGTACAAAAAAACGTTTTCTTTCTGTTGTCTTCTAAGCGAGAGACCTGTTGGTAATAGATATGGACAAAATGGTTGACAGGCTCAAATGGAATCAAGTCAAAAGTCACCATCATTCACGTCATCACGTCATTGTAACCTCTAATCAAAAGTCTTCATTTAGTAAGTTCCGACGCATGGGAAACACCGCCGAACCCGGCCCATTAAGAAATGGTGTACACCCTCTCGTTTCACCCTAGAGCGGCTGAAGGTATTTGATAACTTTTCATCTCAAAAAAAAGGCAGATTAATTAAACCGGATAACAGTGGAATGTAAAAGAAATCTCAAGAAAAAGTAGAGAGCAATTATTATGAAAGTTCAATAACACGTGCGATGTTGTAGTTCTTCACGTGACTCGCGTCTAAAAACATGAATGAACAATTATAACAACATTCATTCATCAATACGAATATGTTTACGATTATTGAGATAGTTTCTTTGAATACAATTTAGATTTGGACACAGAGAATTTATAATAACATATCAAAATTGCACTTCAGTATAGCAGCTGATGTAATCTTTAATCCAGGATCTTAGACCAGGCCCATTTTTGAGGGTTAATTCCCGCCCTAATTGGAGCAAGAGGAAGTGTAGAGTTTTACTGAATAAGTGCCCAAACACAAAACAAAATGTTGAGAAATCATTTAACGACTTCTTTCCGCTCTAGGGCGGAGCGGGAGGACGTGTCAGACTTTTACTCAATTTGAGTGAGTAAAAGTCTGGCCCCGTCGTATTCCTTGTGTACCTTTTGTTTCAGGACCAATGGTTTTCTGTTCAGAAGCGAACCCCTAGCCCTAGTAGGCTTCGATCCTGCTGGGCCCCTAAGGTTTCCTTGACACTGCGTATGTGTAACAAACATCATCATCATCTGCCTAGCCTTTTCCCAACTATATTGGGGTCGGCTACCAGTCAAGCCGGATTTAGCTGAATACCAGTATTTTACGAGGAGCGGCTGCTTACTAGACCTCCACAACCCATTACACTCACCCATCCTCAGACCAACCTTGGCAAGCGTAGCTTAACCTTGAAGATCGACACGTGCGACTGTTATTATCTAGCCACGAGCTCCGCGTAACAAACATACACACCTTTTTATTATTAAAGTGATTTTTGTCTTCAGAATAAACTATTTATGAATAGTGATAACATTCACTGTTATTTCAGAAGCCAGCATATTTTTTTTTCTCAACGATACCCTCTTCGCGATACATAAACTGAATATCTCTATCAAGCAAGCTTTCTTTAGCGTTACTTCAGAGTGATTGATCGCCACGGAGCTCAGAGGGGGCACGAGGATGATGTATCTCGTCGCGAATTCTTAATTCTATAGCGGATAGACATGATTAGTGGGGCCTCGCTATGACGTCTTCAAACCATCGTTATTCTGGTGTAGAATAGAACTGTCCCGTTCTTACAACAGAATCATAATGGCTTTGGTACTTCGTTTCGTTTGGTGGACGATCTTTGACATATAGGGCCCATCTACCTACATCATGGATTAAAAATAGTTATTTAGCTCATACAAAGCAGCTATTTTTTGTAGCGGGAAAGCATAAAATTACTTCTCCCACTGGTCGCGTTCTAAGACTGCGGTTTTCCCTTCATGAATCGTTCCTTTGGTCACTTTGAGGTGTTGTCAACGATTCAGGCTCGGTCGTTACCGGGTGGCCGGAAGGCGAGCTACCCATTGTCGTCCTCAAGCCACGTCGCCGTACGGTGGCCGATAATCGCCTTACGAATTCCGTTGTCTTGAGCTGGGGCGTAACAAGATCCATTCTCTCATAGTTGCGGTCATCTCCTACACTTGACTGCTTTGCAAAGGAGGTGACTACTCTTTCAAACGTTCCAGCAGCTCATACAAAACAGCTACAATTCAGTTATCTAAATGTTTTCTAATTATGTTTATTTCCTGTCATATTTGTGATTGCGAGCTGTCGGTCATTTTTTTAATTACGTATTTCATAAACGAAATAGGCAAAAGGTCAGACCTTTTGCGTGTTTATGACTTGTGGGTCCTTAGCTCTCCCCGCAGACCAATTAAATAATATTTTGATAATATGTTAGTACGAGTGTTTTGATTTAACTTTTGTAACTTCTTAATTAGTTTGTGTAGGGTTTTGAGGATCAACTTTAGACTTTTTTAACGTTATTCATTAATTATTACTATTTTTTACTTTTTTGTGTTTTGTTTTGGTTTAAAATATAAATTATACTTTGTTTATTTCTAGAATCACATTCATAGTTATCATAAGGCGAAAGCCATTTCTTCACACTCGAACATTTAAACGGGTTTCGATTAAACTTAACACACTGTTAGATCATGCCCTAGAATATCACTTAAGATTTTTTTTTATCCTTTTTATGTTCACTTACATTCATTTTGCATGCAAATCTCTAGCAGCAGCAAGATGTTTATAAATAATACACGTCAATTTTTTTCATCAGTTAAATCTGACTACTCTAAAAAGAAACATCGAAACAAACAAAGGAGGAATGATTAAAAATGATTAGGTAGTCTTTAAGTAATCCATTGTAAAAACATATTGCAACTCTCAGTAAATTATACCACGGAAAGGAAAATATTTGATTTCATCACTAACCAAGTAACAATGCTTTACTCAACCAAAACAATAACGGACATTATATCACTTAATTTTAATTTCCCACGCCAACTTTCGTGAACGCAATAAAAAAAAAGAAAACAACATTATGTCAGCTATAATTTCCTTATTAAAATATCAGTTGTCTGCCAAATGTCAAACAGACAAGACGTATCATGATCACTCTTCGTCAAATCACAGAATAATAAAATCAGAAGGCCGGCTCTGTACAACGGGTGAAAATGCACGCACACATAGACAGGCCTCACAAACAGTGAGTGCAAGTGCCAAAAAGTATCAAGATTTTCTTTTATAAAGAGGTAAAAGGAGACAATTTTTTTTCGGCACACTGTTAAAAGGTAATGTTTATTAATGATATTGCACATGAAAAAAGTGATCATCTTGTTATAATTAACTGACCAAAAATTATATTGATACGTAACCGGAATAATGAAATAATAGTAAAATAGTATTACGGCAAAAAATGCTTGTTAGGAGCGTTTTTAGGTTTATTTTCAAAATCACCGTGGAACAAAACGTAATTAATAGCCCGTTGCAGATACTCTGTCTTCCAGTTTCCACACCCAGCAGCAACCTTCAACCTTCCAGAGCTGGATGATTTTCCTCAATTGTCATTCCAGGACCTAGTTCTATTTTCTCTAGGAATTTATCAAATCAAACAATCTCGTTCATACTATGGAGAGCATGTCAGGGCCTCCGGACAATTCAAAATCGAGGTATCTGTCCATGATTATGGTCCAAATAATTATCTCCTACAAGATAGGAAACAATCAAGGCACACAAGTAAGAAAACTCATTATATTTATATATTAGTTGACACCACTCCATCAATTACTAACAATAGAGCTGCTCTTGCTGGATACTGTTGTAATTTTTAAGTGGGCAAACGCGCAGTTGGTTGCTGTGCACATGTGATGTATATAGTGTGGTATTTATCTTGGGCACGGCATCAAGGTGAGGTTGAGCTACCTGCATCTTTTTAGGGTTCCGTACCTCAAAAGGAAAATACGGAACCCTTATAGGATCACTTGGTTGTCCGTCTGTCTATCTGTCTGTCTGTCTGTCAAGACCCTTTATCTCGAGAACGCGTGAAGGTATCAAGTTGAAATTAAAACTATATATTCAAGTCCGTGGTCCCTTGAAGCTGTGTAAATATCAAACTTGTAAGTTGACGGAAAAAGAAGATACGCCCGTTTATGTTGCAAAAAACGTACATTTCGACACTGTCAAAGGAATCAAAATTCATAAGGTACTTCCTGTTGACCTAGAATCTTGAAATTATTGTACAAAGCATGGTAATTTTAGCACAAATATAGAATAAATTCTGAAAACTGAAAGTTTTTAGTTACGTCACAAGTTTTTTTTTTTAAATCTTCAAGACTCGATTCGAGAATTGAATTGTTTTCATAGGTAAGTTGGTACGCAACCCTCAGTGCGCGAGTCCGACTCGCACTTGCCCGGTTTTTTAGATGAAATACTGCTTTTAAGAGTTAAACAGTAATAATATTTCTTGTGATGTACCTATAATGTGTCTTTTTTTCCCAACCAGCTTATAACACATCATCTTATTATTTTAGATTTACAGTATTGGCCGCCAAAAACCGCCCTATTTCGAAATGAATACCTACATCTAATCCATTTTCATGAATAAGTCTATCAAATTGTGTAAATCACATCAAAATCTGTCACGTAGTACAGACGTGACTTTGTTTTATACTATATATTATTGAAAAGTACACTATTTTGATTATTTGACCAAGGAGACCTATCCACACATAAGATAATAGCTCTTGTGAGATTTTAAGTTATTATGAGAGTCATGTTTTGACTGTCGTATTTCACAGTATTCCGGTTTCATAAAGTTTTGCTAATATTACCACTGTAATCTATAGATTGTAAGGAATAAACTAACGTACATTTCATTGCTATACGCCACAATTTGTAGAGGGCCTATTCCCCGAACAAAAGAAATTGTCTCCTTTGTAAGTTTGTATGTTTGTAAGTTTGTATGTAGGGGGTAATCTCTGGAACTACTGGTCCGATTTGAAAAATTCTTTCAGCGTTAGATAGCCCATTTATCGAGGAATGCTATAGGCTATATCCCATCACGCTGCGACCCACGGGAGCGGAGCAGTAACGAAAAATGCGGGTGAAACCGCAGGGGACAGCTAGTGTGTGTATATAAGGCCTTCTGTCCGTGATTATACGCTTGGTGTACGGCTGCGTGAAGCTTACATACAAAAATATGAAACTGTCGACGAAGCGGCAGCGTTGTACCGTCGCCGCGTCGTATCGTTGCAACGTCGTCGACAGATTTTCATAGTTTTGTATGTAATCGTCAAGTAGGCGTACACCAAGCGTATAATAACGAATACGTAGCTATGAAGCTACGTTTCCGTGAACAGTGGACCTAAATGTGTGTGTATATTTGTTACTCTTACACATTCAAACTGCTGAATGGAGGCACACGGGTGGATGGAATGCTTGTAACTGCAATATAGAGACGACATTTTCGAATATCACTGTGTATTTTCGTTTACTCGTAAAAATCCTAATTATGGCTATAACTGCCAAAGCTTTCGGTCATTGCGATTCATCAAAATAATATTATTAGCAACTAGAGAGATTTCTAGTCATAAAATTCCTACTTTGTTGTTCTTTGTTTTAATAAAAACGGAATGATGTTGCCTAGTTCGAAAATACCAGTTACAAAGACACACGTATTGATAAAATGTACTGATGATCTCTTCAATTCTCTTCAGTCACTAGCTAGCGAACTTTGTGTAGTGCTAAAGTAAATAAACGAACGCACGAATGACAGTCGAAACTACAAGTATACTTTGTCATCTATTTGAGATTTCCGTAGCAATGAGTGCATGCACGGATTCTCACTCATTTTACAAACTTGACCTTCTGTAGATACAATACTCCGTGGTCTAATAGCGATTTGTATCACGTAACGCACGCATTTAGCGTAAATGTTGTAATACTTCTTCGTCGTCGGAAAGTGGTCCTAATGTCCTTGCTTTCTCCATTTAGAGCCCACAGAGAACACTTTCTATAGTGTACTGAAAACTGACGTTTCTGTTTTAGGTAAACGGTGTTTGTCTAGGTCATTATCAGCGACATTTTGAAGGCTATTACAGCCGAATAGTGGGACTGAGAATGGTGTCAATGTCTTAAATATATGAACATGTGTATGCTTACTGTAATTTTCGAGCTCTATATACGTCTTTTTGGAAAACTAGATGTTTACCAAGGTTTTGCTCGTTTTTTTGGTTAGTGCTCCGCTTTTCTGGGTTGTAGCGTAATGTTATATACTCTATACTTAGCCTTTTTTGAAAAATTAGATATTCAATACGAAAAGAATTTACAATTCTGACTAGTAGTTTCTAAGACTATCAAATTTTTTGGTACAGTCAGAAGAATCAATTACTATTAAATTGAAATGTACAGTAAATTGTAAAAAAAAAAATGAATATTAGGATAATTTAATTATGCAGTCAATTTTATATCTTAACTTGTATTATTCTTGTTTTACTTACTCTTTAGTGCTTAACTAGCAATTTATGGCAAATAATAATAATTATTATTATAATAGATAACATATCACATTCTAAAACTGTTCATTTATTATACACAAACGTGTTGTTTGTTTAGCAGATTAACTAAACATTACGTAAACATCGTAATATTTCATAACACGCACCGGATTTCCGAGCAGCGCCGCGGTAAAAAATAGTTAAATGCATAAACAAGGTAGGGCAACATGTGCTTCCATTTTTGTATGTTGTACACTCGTGTCATTAAAACGTTAACTAATAAATTAATTTTTCAATCATAAGTACGGTCGATTTTTGACTGTGCCTTTATAATCTAGGTCATGTTTTTTAGAGGTGTGGCCTGGAGTCAAGGTAAATAAAATGTAGAGAAATATGTAATATAGAAATAACATTTATACGTGTTTTAATATGTGAAAAAATATGCATTAAATGTTTTTTATTATATAATTTAGTAGCAAAACCACTATTTCGAAGTCTATTATTCTCGTATAAAGCCACAACTAATAAACGACCTACTATTACTATTTTACATTTCATTATTAATCGTAGCACCACATAGATTAAAAATAATAAGTCTCACGCACGGCTTATGTCAAAATTGACCTGTCAAAACGTGCTTAAAGTTTTCGTGCCACGACTGTACATGCGTGAAACATTCCTACTTGTTAGTAAGTACTGGATATCTCACGGTCGATTTCTCTTAAGCAACACGTAGGAAATAGAAGCTAGTTATTTCTTTGATGGATTTATAATAGTTTCTATGGATTAAAGTGGAGCAGTGGTTAGTAGGTAGGAAAGGCTGGTAGTGGTCACGTATAGTGAAGAATTGTGATGAATGACTAACTTGAATCAGTGCAAACATATAATATAACAATATAAATGAACATTGTGAAAGCAGTTCAGAATGGGGTATTGAATCGATTTCAGTTATTTTTTTAAATAGGTAGTTTATTACTTAAAATTCTTGATTATTTTTTAAGGATAATGAATAAATTACCTATTTTGATAACTTATTGTCCTTAACTTGATAAACGTGAAAATTAAAAAAAAAATACTGTACAAACAAAAATTCTTATTATAAATATTATAATCTGGCTTTAATGTTTTATTGGCTGACGTAATCATGTGATATAGTAATCACATGATTACTGAAAATCTATTACAATTTGATTTATAACCAAATCACGTGTGAACCTATGTGATTGGACCGTGTTTGTTTTACTCTACAAATCACAACAGCAAACATTTGATTGAGTAGTAAAACACTGATTATAACCGGCGGCAGATAACTTGGCAATGCGCAGAAATCGTTTTTTAGGTCTATTTGGTGGTCAAGCGGGACGCGGGGTACGAGGTAGCGCCGATCCGGCGCGCGATTGGTGCAGCATTATAATAGTAGTTTATGATTGGTGCGTTAGACGACTTTTGCCTTTGCACTGCGTTACGTCCTGTTCGCTCATTGGCTGTTTTGTGCACCATGCGCGAAACTTGCCAACGTATTTGTCGAGTATTATACTGGTTAGAAATTTCATATAGTGATTATTGGGGAATATACATGAGTTTTTGTTCTCTGTAATGAGCGTAAGGTTTTTTGACAAAGAAGTACAAGTTAAAACGTACAATAAAGAAAATCAGTTAAGTGCGAGTCAAATTTGCACACCGAAGGTGGATACTCGAGTACCTTTGTAACTAATTCAGTTCTCGAATTCAGTTTTGTTTTTTTTAGAGTGACAAAAAAACAATTTTTTGTGACGTATGACAGAACTACAAAACAGTTTTCAGATTGTTTCATTATAATTACGAAATTCATTGGTACGAGATCCTGAAAACAATCATTTTTGTCGTTCCCGTTTACAACTAAGTAGTGTTAAAGGTATAGTAAAAAAGGGTATAGTGTCCCTAGTATGAAGAATAAATTTACTGCGTCAGAAATAATAATTATTTATTTATATACACGTTCTTAAGTAGGACATAGGTCGCCTGCCTACTAATCTCTTTCCACAACTGTACATTACCACGCATTATGCCAGTAATTTATTATTACTTAAGCATACAAAATAAATAAGTAAATCCATACGTATGAAAACGTGTGAGGGCACAGAGCGGGCCGTGTAAAATATTCATGTAATTTGGTGTTGTTAAGCCGCCCCAGACGCCAGTGGGTCAACGGGGGCGCTATTCTCGAATATATTATTGTAAACCTTTTTTGAAAGCGGGTTGAGTTATTTTTGTTTTACAATTTTATATGTTTTTTAAAAAGTAATGTCTGAATGATTAACGTTTGCTTTTCACTGTTCTTTTAGATTACTGTGAATTAGTTCAGTGTAATTTAAAAATTATGAAAAGTAAAAAATAATTTTCATCAGACAGGGTGTGTAGTTAGTTAGCCTATCATGTCCCATTGCTGGGTAAGACCTCATTCTACCTTTTCCACACGTTTACTAAGCCATTGTGGGACAGTCCTTCCGGTAGTTGTTCAGCTCGTCTCTCCACCTAAGCCTCGGTCTGCCACGATGTCTCCTCGAGTTTAATGGGATCCAAAAATTTGACTTGACATACACGTTTTGTAACCGCCGTATTTTTTTTAATTTGTCGTAATTTTATGTTTAGTCCCATATCTCACTAATTAGAAAAACAGTTATTTCCAACCTCAAGGAATAACCCATATTTATAATTACAAACCGTTTTTATTATTTATACCATCTAAACACGAAAGCCACTACTCACCTACTGACAGTTTCCTATGTTATTATAATACAACACCGACTTGATTCACTTCACTTAACTTCGCTTGTTTAGTAGATAATCACTATAATTAGTAACCGATACACGCACGTTACCGTTATAACGTAAACCGTAAACGTTATATCAATGATTCAATACCATACTTGAAAATAGAACGGACTTCATTCATATTTTATACTAGCAGCCCGTCCCGGCTTCGCACGGGGTAGACAATTATTTTTTTTTGGAATTTTTTCTACACCTTCGGTTACATTGTTCAAATTTTACGAAGGATCCTTAATTTTTTTCAAAATGAAATGTAGCCTATGTCAAATTGGAAGAATGTAGAATTCTATTGGTGAAAGAATTTTTTAAATAGGCCCAGTACTTTTTGAGCCTATCATTACAAACATACAAAAATAGGTACAAATCTTTCCTCTTTATAATATTAGTATAGACTGGCCAGTATTGTCGTCTATAGAAAAAAGAGCGCCTCTGGCTGTTTAGACCAAATTGAGTTATTTACTTTTTTGAATTAGGAATTATCGCCAAACTTAGTAGCAATAGGCAGGGCACATTGCTTGCAGAATAGATGGTCTATTTGGATGAAAAGTTCTGGAGTTGCGACCACGTATCGGAAGATGCAGCGTTGGAAAGCCTCCTAAAAGGTGGACCGATGACTTGGAAAGTATTGCGGGAATCCGATAAATGTGAGACCAAGAAGATCAACGATGATCCTTATTCATCATTTGATGATTTCATGGAAAACAAAAAGCATACAGTTTTTTTTTAATCTGACATTTTATTAATCCTGACTTTGTGTTATTATTATTAATTTTAAACTTTTTAAATTTTTCAAATTGTAATTTACTATGGGTTCCAAGCCTAAAAATAAATGAATTTATTTTATTTATTACACACTACAGCTACAAGCTTTTATAGTGGAATTGCACGAATGAAAAGTCTAGTTCCACATAAACAATTTTAACTTTAATTTGTTTTAATAAGATAATAATATGTCCTTTTTTTAACAGCTACAGAGTATGAGTTTACTTCTCTTTAATAAGTAAGCAGTTTTGAACTGGAAATATTCGAGTACCTACTTAAGTGATTGGGTACTTACGGGAATGTTTCGGAGTTATTCGGGATTACGAAGTTTTACGATCGGTCCGTCAGATTATGATATTTGGTAATCTGTTTCAAAGTAAATGCAGATAAGACTACGTGACGGAGTTTCACGCATGTAGTGTGTAGATTATTTAATTTTCTGTATTTTCTGCTCTGCTCTAGATGGAGCAAGAGGGATTTAGAGTCTGTAGAATCTAAGCCAGGCTCGTCGGGGAACCTTGAATTCTGAATTAATTTGGACTAAAATAATTCACCTATAATTGAAATATAATTAGAACTATAATTATTTTATAAATGAAATTTATAAAATATTTATTTGAAAAATGTTATTAATAATAGAATGCCTTATTTTTGGGCTCAAAAATCAGCAAATAATTCCCCTCCTGAGAGATTAATACAGCAGCTTGAAACTATCTGAAAATTTTATATCGGTTTCTGTTGTACGAGTAGTTACGGGTATTTTTTTCTTTCGGATATCCGTTTTGGTTATTTAGTTCATCCAATCATTTTTATTTGCCGTCCACCACCATTCCACATTCATCCACCATTAGAATAATAAGCAAATACATTTTAAAGTCTCCCATAAAACTTGGTTCCGTTTATTTAGATCATTAACTTCACCTCTTGCCGCGTAGTTCCGTCGCATAATAATTCCCCACGAATTTGGGTCAACAAGTATCGGGAAACGGAATAATTATGTAAATGAGGTTTTCTTTTCTGTTTTCGGAAAATAAATATTATTTTTAATTGTTGTTGGACTGAAATACGTTGGAAGTCGTTGATTTTATAGAACGTTGTAATTGTTATTTTTAGCGTTATTAAGTCAATAACTGTTAACTGGTATTTTGGATATACTCTTGGGGAAGTTGATTGCTGTGCAGATTGACACATTTATATTGGTTCCTTTATACAAGGTTGGCACATTGAGCTATTGGTTCGATTCCTGCATGAAACATACATTTATTGGGCTTACAGATAGTGGTTCTGGGAAGATAATGCCTTCTGCATGCGAATTTAAATGTTTGTGAACGCACCCCCGGTATAAGATAGACGGTATAAGAATAATTCCTAGCAAGGATCAACGATAAAAATAAATGACAAACTGCTTCATGGTAAAATTTCCTAACCATAGTTCCAGTCACAAATGAGTAATAAGATATAATTACGAGTATGTATTCATTGTCACATTTCTGACACTCCAGAATGTGCGCGACAACTGGTTTAAATTACTAGTTGTCGTACACTTATTTTAATATGACAATGTAGATTGCATGAATGTGTGATTGTAATATTATGACAATGTAGGTAAATGTATTGAGTAATCTTATTTCTTGTGATTGTACTGTACATCTATATCTATACTAATATTATAAAGAGGTAAAATTTGTAAGTTTGTATGTTTGTAAGTTTGTATGTAGGGGGTAATCTCTGGAACTACTAGTCCGATTTGAAAAATTCTTTCAGTGTTAGATAGCCCATTTATCGAGGAATGCTATAGGCTATATACAATCAGCTAAGACCCACGGGAGCGGAGCAGTAACGAAAAATACGGGTGAAACCGCAGGGGACAGCTAGTATATTATATTTTATATTTATACCTAACCTATATTGTTCCACTGCTGGGCAAAGGCCTCCCTTCATTCCTTCCATCGTTCGCGGCTTTGAGCCACTCCTTGCCAATTCTTAAGGAAGACATCCAAGTCGTCCCGCCATCTCCTTCTTGGTCTGATTGTACATACTATCAATATTTTTTTTCTTCTGAATTTAGCGTGTTTACTTAAAGTATATTTTATTAACCGTTTTACATATTAAAATAAATACCAATTTTAATTAAATGATAATCGTAAGGCCTGCTAAAGGTCTGACAGAGACAAATGTGCAAGTTAAACAGCTTACTGAGGCTTCCCGGAGGTGGTGTTAAGGGCGTTAATTCGTTTCGGCCTGTTACCTTCGTTCTATATATAGCTTTTACAGTATGAAGGAATTTAGAAAAAGGAAATTATCTTGTGAAGTTTTCTGAAAGTTTAACGTTTGAATCCCCAACCGGTCCTATGAGACCGCGCTGTTATTGTTTTACTATTGTGTCTCGTTTCGCGGGTATCTGAGTAACTACACGATTAAATAATTGACAATTAAAGATCAGTAAGTGCTTATAGATGAATTAGCAATTACTGATTGCTATCTATCTTGACTTCCGTAATTCAAGAAGTGTGTACGACAACTGGTTCTAAATGACTAGTTGTCGTACAGGTACACTTATTTTAATATAACAATATAGATTGTATAAATGTAATATTGTAATATTATGACAATGTAGGTAAATCTAAAGTGTAATCTTATTGTTCGTGATTGTACACACTATCTATTTTTTTTCCTGAATATCTTAGCGTGTTTATTTAAAGTATATTTTAATAACCGTTTTGCATGTTAAAATAAATACCAATTTTAATTAAATGATAATCGTAAGGCCTGCTAAAGGTCTGACAGAGACAAATGTGCAAGTTAAACAGCTTACTGAGGCTTCCCGGAGGTCGTGTTAAGGGCGTTAATTCATTTCGGCCTGTTACCTTTGTTCTATAAATAACTTTTACAGTAATAAGGAATTTGAAGCCAATATTTTGTGAATTTCCTGAGGATTTACGCAGTTAATTTATTGACAATGAATATTTAGTAAGTTTTATTTTATCAATAAAATAACCTAATTTTTTTTTAGTAAAAAGCCTCAATTTATTTCTCCCCCAGTGAAAGAACATTATAGGTTTCCATCAAAACTCACAACGTTCTTGATCTGTGTAATCTGCCTATACTTACCTATATTTTTTGAAAAATTTATGAGTAAATCCTGACACTCCTTAATGGTACTAATAATAAGAACGGAACATTTGTAACTGATCGAAAGTATCACAACCCAGGAACGCAAAGACAACTTAAAGAACATAGAAGGGTTTTAAGTCAGTAAATCTCTGACACTCCTTCTCGCTCCGGGACGGGAGAAATTATAAAATTCGAAGAGTTCAAGGTCCATTGTCAAGGATTGCTCAACAAACCATAATAATATCAAAGATTCGGAGTACCTTGATCAGTTAGTTAAAAACCAGTTCTTCGAGATAGTAACTAGTTCCGTAGGAAAGTTTCTAGGTAAGGTAGCTAGGATAGGCTTGGCCTCGGTCACGTGAAATCTCCTAACTGGCTATTCAATGATTTCAAATTAGCTGTTTATCATATTGTTTATTGTATGTTTATTGGGGAATGTCAATTATTTACTATATTTCTAACTTTGAAAATAGAGTTTAATACAGCAAGTTGAATCTAGCGTCTGATAAGTGTTAAGTTGGGGTTGTTGTTTTTTTTTCAAGATAAAATATATAGTGCTTTTGTTACATATTATTTTTTTAAACTAAATTAGGTATATTTTAAAAAATAATTTAAAAAATACAAATTTTACTTAAAATCAAAAGTAATCTAGTGAGTTCAGAGGAAGGTGTCAAAATTCGTGAGGTGACAAACTTCTCTAACCTGTCAACACCTACTACCGATTGTCAAAGATATATGACATTGATAAATATCCTGTGTTTTAAAATATGGTCATTATCAAATCGGTATTGTTTATAGAAAAACATTTAATCCAGAGCTCAATGTTTACCAATTTTCTGATTGCTACATCTCTCGACCATGGTCATAACTAATCACATGGTCTAATCTCACCTCTCAAAAACCATCAAATAAACCAAATCACCAACCATTTTACCTACACAAAAACCGTCCTACATAGAATTGAGCAACGTTTTATATAAATAATTTGGTGAAACGACCCTTTTTTGTCGGAACTCAATACTTTTGAGAGGGCTTTACGTTTGAGCGCAGGTTCGAGGGCTCGCACTGGCGAGATACTTTGCCTGTAACTGGGTTAACAATTATAAGTGATGTTAGTACTTTTATTGTTATAGAATTGTCTCTTTTCAGGGTTTATAATCCGTCCTTTAATCGATGTGTGTAATTATGTATAATATAAATCGGTGTCCTTACTGCGTTTTTAAAAAAGAAATTTTTCTTGTCAAAGTAAATGTGAATTTGTACTCAAACTGTAAAAGTGGCATCTGTTACGAATTATTGGAAATAATATTACACAATATAAACGACAAAGTATGTTTTCAATTAATTTTAGGCTATTGCTTGACTATTTGGAGCATAGGAACATATACTATATTACTTAACTAAAATAAGAACTGTAGATCAAAATACAAAGCACAAAATATAATTACAGACGATTATGGGCTCTTTCTTAATTTGTGTAAGTATAATACTTAACCGCGTAATTTCATGCAAGAGGTACTTTACATGTTATAGCCATTCAACCATATTGAACGATTCAAAACAATGAATCTTTATTGCTAACTAGCTGCTGCCCGCGACTTCGTCTGCGTGAAGGCTCTACAGCACCAAAAATACTTAAGATGTCGCTATAGCATTATAAGTAAACAACTTTTAAAATAGCATTAAAATACATGTTTTTTTTGCAAGCGAAGCAAGTTTAGAGAATTATAATGGGAATTCTGCTGAGTTCAGTCATAAGTTGTGACTGAAGGAAATAGAGAAAATGATGTATGTGTGGAATATCAGTCTTGCCATGAAGTAGGTACCGTGTTATCCCAGTTAATGGGTTGTGGAGGTCTGGTAGGCACCCGCTCCTCGTAAAATACTGGTATTCAGCTAAATCCGGCTAATCCGGCCTAATAATAAAATAAGCAGATGATGATGGTGATGTATGTGTGGAATGTATTCCATTCCAGGACACAAAAGTTTAAAAATACGTACAAAGATATCGTACCTTACAACACTTCCCTATAAATTACGTTGCCAGCTGCGAAAATGTAAAGAGAATCAGGACTGGTGACGCGGGAGCAAGCACCGTACAGTTGCCTTTGTGAGAAGCAACTCGTCCTAAGAACTGTACGCGCTTGAACTGGAACGGGAAGTTGTAAGGTAGGGGGGAAATGCGTGGTATAAATGCTGCCTCGCCAATACCACAACCATAAGAATTTCTGCTCCAATGGTGTGTCTGTGGAGTGAGACGACTTTAAGGCGAGTCTCGTTACACAGCTCTGGAGGAGATAGGTTCCGAAGAAGCACAATCGGGACACTGACCTTCAGCTGGATGATATGCACTGAAAGTCCACTTGCTGACAGGGTGTTCAGAAATTCCACGGATTATGCCGAGGAATTTCTGAACACCGTGTCAGCAAGTGTAGCGTTATCTTGCTCGACAACAGTGTTTACCGAGGTGTAGACCACATCATTCCCCTCAATTTCTCAGAGAATGCATTCGTTAATTGCTGCAGCCTGATCATTTATAGGCATCTAAATGGCCTACTCACACACCCAAAAATTCTACTGGTGCAGTATACGACTGACATCCCCGTACACACAGCGAATGAGTTCTTCTAAGCTGGATACTATTTTTTGTATCACCCAAAGGACTGGCAGAAAATGCCTAAGGCATTAAGTCCGCTTCTGTACTTCTACCAAGAGAGTGTACCACTCTACCGAGAGACTCTAGCAGCTCCACCTGTCCACCTCTCTCTTCTTGTGTGCGTTTGCCATGACTTAGAAGGACATCGTAAAATTCCTGAACACGTGCATTGTCTCCAAGCTGAGCATTAAAAATTAGCATTTCTAATTTAACTTAACTTCAAGTGGAATACGCGAGAGATCAAGTCGTGCCTGTCGTACGAAGCCTATCCTGCAAGGAGTTGAGCTGTTATTTCAGGCTACTTTGGGTTGGTTGTGATGATAGTGAAGAGGTCCGGGCGACCAAACTTTCGAACGTAACAAAATGCATCTTGGGTCTTCTCGTGCATGTACCACGGACCTTTTGTGAAGGTGGAGGGGAGAATGACCATGAATGAGCATTTGTATTATTCTGCATAGAGATAGACGTAGTTCTCAGCTTTGAGCTTTCTTTGGTTGTACCTTACAAATACCAAACGCTCTGTCTCAATTTTAGCGTACATGTCCTAAGAAACTGAGTAAAGAGCGTACGATAATGGCGGAGATAAGAACCATTGTTTACCCTCAGCTGGATCAAGAAGCTGTAGAAATGCATGGTGGATGGTTTTTTTTATGATTTGGGGTGCCTGTCTGGGGGTCTAAATTATAGTGGGCAAAATGGTAGCCAACTTCTCCGCGACAGAACTGAAATGAGAGGAGGATATTGAAGAGAATCGTACTCGCTGATCCTTCGAAGCCGGTCATCATGCATGGGTAAAAAGATGTCTCTTTTATCACACTCCTGATCGACTAACATAACAGATACCTTTTTCGTCGTTGGAGCATTATACCACCCTGGATGGGCTGTGATCGGCCTTCTATCTGCTCTGATGACAAACTTAAAGTGGTTGCGCTCGTTGTCAGGCACCGACGCGAGGGCTGCTTTGAAGTTGCTAATTTGCGGATTAACGTTATGCAACATACTTTGCAATCCTTTGAACAGACCAGACCAAATGAGGATGTGTTTACTTCAACACTTGCTTGTTGTTCACCAAACGAAGTCATCTGGAAGGCGCTGTTATAAGCTCGAATGTATTTAAAAAAATGGCTGGACTTCTGTAACGAGACTTATTCGCCTCGTTACATGGAAAGGATTTTTGGTCGATTTTAGTCGATTTTGTCTATGTTTCTTTTTGTCTGTGGTGCGGTCTAGTGTCGTCTGTCAGAATCTTGACGTACTCTCGATCCTAAATCCGTTCCCGATGGCCGCGTAATTTTTCAATTTATATTATTTCCTTGTAATCGGCTGTAATCGCCGTAATTTAAGCCATTTAGTGGCATCTATATTGCATAAAGACTTCATGGACGTAGTATAATGCCAGAGATTCAATTGGTAAGAGATTTGTCGTATTTTTTGTCAAACATTTTCTAGGGCGTGGTAAACGAATTATTTTTTCTTACTAGTTTTCCATCTTTGCAGATTTTACAGTGATTTGTCGCACGCAGCTGTTTTAAAACGCTGTGTCAGCGCACTGTAAGCTATTTTTGAGAAGGAAGACGGTAAGTTTCCATTCCTAAAAGGGTTTTACGCGGCCCACGTGTTTGAATTCGAACGTACAATCTAACTTGTTTTTATGATTTTGTTACAGCCGTCAAAAAGGCGTCTTTTCCTTCTTTTTCTTCTGGTTTTTCTTTTGGCCTTCTTCTTCCTCTTTTTCGGCGATACCCCGAGCATACTTCGGGAAACTTGAAGCCTCGCATCCTACGCGTCATGAAGGATTTTTTTTTGCACGTGGCATGGAACAATCAACCATTTACAAGTAACATGTAGGGATTTTCCCGGTAGGAGAATTCCTTTATTATATTCTCTTTTGTTTCCAAGATGCAACAATAACCATAATTTCCATAATTCCCAATAACATTAATTAATTTTTTTTATTATTAGTGTAGAAAACAAAGTCATGTTTTGAAGCTTACGGGCAGAGACATTAAAAAGAAAAGACAGAAGTATTTTATCGTTTTATTCATTTTGATGTAGCCTCCCACCGGCAGATTAATTGTCCAAACTCTTCCAACTTCGCTATTCCGGTCAGTGTGACTCCTGGCGCCCGAATTTTATATTTGTTTCTTATTCAACCATTTTCTATTATTTGGGAGATCACACACTAACATACCAACACATTTAGCAACCATCCAGCTACACACAACCCAATATAAATTCTTTATTTTTTTTAATTTTTTTATTATTACATTTGTCGCCTCGAACAGGACTTGAAGTTTGCTTCATGACTTTGTTTTTGGGATAGGTATTGTTGCATCATATAATATATCTATTGTTTACAGATATTGTTTATTCTGTATTAATTAAATAATTATTGCTAATTGCTGTAAACAACTTTAATAATTATTCTTATGATATATTGTGAAAAACATACTTCTATTTAACAATATTGTACACTTGCTAGTACAATATTAATTATTTTTGTGTTTTGTTAACTTGTATTGTTACAGACATACCTATATTCTCACATAAGCAACATAATTGTATGGTAAGACAGTTTTTGTTATATTTAAGTGCTCAACGGTGTAAACTTAGTGCGGTGAAACTTTTATATTTTACTTTTGGTGAACTTAACTTCAGTTTTACTTGTAAACTTAACTTTAAGAGATTGAAAACTCAATTGTAAGTTATTATTGCATCTTTTCACTCCTAAATACTTTAATATTTTCATAAAAAAGACTTAGAATTTTTGAAAACCGGATAACCACATTTCAACTTAACCTCAAATATTTTTTTTTTAACTTTGAAGTTTTGCCTTTTGCTTAGATTGGTTCATTATTCATTTTGCTTTTTCATCATGGATAGGTAGGTTCATTTGTCTCTGCCTTTTGCTGAAAGAAATACATTTCCTGCTGCTGATGCACTTGTTTTTGACATGTTTAGTTTGACAAAAGTTCAACAATCTTTTGATTTTTTAAATTTATTTCTTGAACATGGCTACAAAGTCCTTTCAGATTCTTTTGAACATTATGAAAGAAGTTCAACATACTTTTGATTTTTTAAATTTATTTCTTGAACATGGATACAAAGTCGTTTCAGATTCTTTTGAACATTGTGACAGACTTCACACACTCATTGTCAGCTTTTGCTATGCACGTTTTTGCCTTCTTTAACTTAATGAATGCTTTCGTTAACGGACATATAATAATAATATTTGCCTTCTGCAACTCAAATTGCTATTTTAAAAATCAATTAAATTCAGTTTTTTAATTTTAAAAGTTGGATGAAAATTGGTTGGTTCATTTACAGTTTTGCTTAGTGATATTGCTTTTGAATGTTTTTGCACGGTTCTTATTCGTATTTCTTCATGGCACGAGTTTAAGCTTGCTTTCCTGAATTGTTTTGTGAAATTTTATTACTCAAGAAAATAGTGGCGGTATGGTCATGATACCTTAGCTTTACTTTGCCAGGTAATAAAAAAGTTTTTCGTTTTGACAGGTTGGATTGTTTACTTTTAGGAACTTACATGATCTTCGTACCGAGAAACAGAAAAGTTTCCATCTATTCCTGTTGTTTATATGATTCGAATGTTAAGAAGCTGGAGTCACATCTAGGTATTGTAATGTTTATAACTCGAATGAGTCAAGTAAATTAACTAATTGGGTCGCATCGAGCCCCTGTTATTGTTAAAATAATCGCGAGTGTCTCAATGAACAAAAACTTTGCTGGATGTTACAAACCGGTTGATGTTTCTTGTAATATGAACTTTTTGGATTAGTTTGACTTGTTTAAAAACATTCTTCAAAATTTATAACTCAACTACTGTTTTGTTTTGTTAACATAATGATAATAGACCACATTTACAATTTTCTGTAGGTAGGTACACATACTTTTTCTGGTTTATTGGACAGTGGTTCTAATAGTTGCATTTTGGGCTCTAATAGTCATGAACATTGTTCACATTTAGTTTATAAAATAAATTCTGTTACTTGTAATAATTTAATTAAAACATTTTGATTTTCTCATCATACCTTCTTTTCAACTTAGATTTCATTTTAGGTTTTAGTTTAAAATTTAACTTCACTTTATTCTAATTCAGGTAGTTATTTTTGACTTTATTCTTAAAAGTTTATTGAAAAATATAACTTATGTTCAAATTGTTACCGTTTAAGTTTATAACAGACACTTCCGCTAGTGAACTTTCTCCTTCTGAGAAATTTAAATGATAGTATTACACAATTTACTTCTAAACATTTGAAAGGTTTTAATATTACTAATATTTTATAATACTTTATACACCACTCAAAATAATCCTGTTGAGAGATATAATGAAACTGTTGAAACTTGCATCGCTTGTCTTATTAAGAAATATCATATAATTTTGTTTGAGTGTTTATTTCACTTCTAATTTTTTTGATGTTTGTTAGGGAGTTATGTTTGATACTTCCTTACATCATATAACTATTTCTATTATATCATATAATAAGGGTCGTAGAGTCATTTCTTTTGATGTGGGTGATGTCTTGTGGAGAAGAAGTTTTGTACAATCTCATGTACTTACCTGCTTATTTTTTTTGGCAAAACTTGTTCCTAAGTTTATTCAACTTAGAATTGCTAATAATATTTCTGATATTGTCTACGTTTGAAAAGACCTTACAATGGGTTCAACTGGGCGTTATCACGTTAAAGATATAATTACATTTTAATTTGGTTCCCAAGTGTTGACTTGTTTTTGATATTTTTGTTTGGAGGAGCTTTAATAGATGATGAATGAAGGGATGTACGATAGGTTACTGCTTTTTAAAAGAGACTTTGACAGGTGGGCTTCATACAAATTTATTAAATTCAAATAAACATTCTAAAATATAACTTAGGACATTTTAATGACTTTTTCACACCCACACATACATTTTTCATATCAAAAGATCTTATTTTTTGTTTTTTTGTATACACTATTTTATACAGTTTATACAATTTTTTTTTACATTCTCGTATACAATTTTAAATAGCTACCTACTCATTTACACTTGGGTGCTTATTGTTATACTTGAATGTATGGGACTTGCTTCTAACATCCTGTTAGAAAGCAAAATCTTATCTTTTTGATCTGTGGATCATTCTGTTTCCCTTTTGTGGAAATAGTAATGATTTCTGCATTTCTCCTTTTTTTGCAGTTTTGCTAGCTCTTTTTGAGTTGGTATCTTCTGTACATCTTTTTAGGGATTTCTTTACGAGTGGCATTTGTTCTTGCTTGTAGGGATTTCTCCTAATTTTTGCTGATCTCGGTGAATATTTTTTCCCTTGATTTCGCATTTTTTTCTTTTTGCTATTGTGCTCGGGAAGTCGGTGGTGTTATGCCGATCACAATATGCATCTTTTTGGAAATGTTTGTGCTCGGAAAGTCGGTGGTGTTATACCGGTCACAATCTTCCTCTTTTGTTCTCTTGCATCCTTGCGTTTGCAAATTTTTTTTTGCTATTGTGCTCGGGAGTTCGGTGGTGTTATGCCGATCACAATATGCATATTTTTTAAAGATGTTTGTGTTCGGAAAATCGGTGGAGTTGTACCGGTCACAATATTCTTTTTTACTCTCTTGCCTCCTTGGTTTAAGAGATTTGATACTGTGTCTCACGGTTTTATTTTGTTCTTGCTAGTCAGTGGCGAGGGTGCCTAACTGTACTCATATGGACATTTCTTTGGTTTTTTAAGACAGCGGCAACTGCGCCTAACTGTATCCAAATTGACATCTTTCATAGTTTATTTTACTTGCTAGTCGGTGGCGAGGGTGCCTAACCGTACTCAAGTTAGTCTTTATAGACATTTCTTTGATTTTTTTTTCCTAAAACAGCGGCAATTGCGCCTAACTGTATTCAAATTAACATCTTTGTTAGTTTATTTTACTTGCTAGTCGGTGGCGATGGTGCCCAACCGTACTCAACTTTGTTTTTGTTTATAACATTATGCATATTGGTCAGCGATGATTACGCTTGGCTGTACTTATGATATTTGCTTGGATGTTGCTTGTTAGTCAGTGGCGAAGGTGCCTAACTGCACTCATGCTAGTTCTTGTGATATTGTAGGTCGGTTATGTTTGTGGTCTAACTGTACTTATTTTAACTGCATGTTGTTCTCTTCTAGGACGTTTTCTAACTCTTTTTTGGGGTTTATTGTTTTTGGAATTTGTATTTCCAATTTGTTTTTTTGAAGCTTTTGCTTTTGTCTTTTGTTTTTTTCTTAGCATAAAAGAAATTGCTTTCTTTTATTTTTTCGGGGAGGGATGTAATGTAACGAGACTTATTCGCCTCGTTACATGGAAAGGATTTTTGGTCGATTTTAGTCGATTTTGTCTATGTTTCTTTTTGTCTGTGGTGCGGTCTAGTGTCGTCTGTCAGAATCTTGACGTACTCTCGATCCTAAATCCGTTCCCGATGGCCGCGTAATTTTTCAATTTATATTATTTCCTTGTAATCGGCTGTAATCGCCGTAATTTAAGCCATTTAGTGGCATCTATATTGCATAAAGACTTCATGGACGTAGTATAATGCCAGAGATTCAATTGGTAAGAGATTTGTCGTATTTTTTGTCAAACATTTTCTAGGGCGTGGTAAACGAATTATTTTTTCTTACTAGTTTTCCATCTTTGCAGATTTTACAGTGATTTGTCGCACGCAGCTGTTTTAAAACGCTGTGTCAGCGCACTGTAAGCTATTTTTGAGAAGGAAGACGGTAAGTTTCCATTCCTAAAAGGGTTTTACGCGGCCCACGTGTTTGAATTCGAACGTACAATCTAACTTGTTTTTATGATTTTGTTACAGCCGTCAAAAAGGCGTCTTTTCCTTCTTTTTCTTCTGGTTTTTCTTTTGGCCTTCTTCTTCCTCTTTTTCGGCGATACCCCGAGCATACTTCGGGAAACTTGAAGCCTCGCATCCTACGCGTCATGAAGGATTTTTTTTTGCACGTGGCATGGAACAATCAACCATTTACAAGTAACATGTAGGGATTTTCCCGGTAGGAGAATTCCTTTATTATATTCTCTTTTGTTTCCAAGATGCAACAATAACCATAATTTCCATAATTCCCAATAACATTAATTAATTTTTTTTATTATTAGTGTAGAAAACAAAGTCATGTTTTGAAGCTTACGGGCAGAGACATTAAAAAGAAAAGACAGAAGTATTTTATCGTTTTATTCATTTTGATGTAGCCTCCCACCGGCAGATTAATTGTCCAAACTCTTCCAACTTCGCTATTCCGGTCAGTGTGACTCCTGGCGCCCGAATTTTATATTTGTTTCTTATTCAACCATTTTCTATTATTTGGGATATCACACACTAACATACCAACACATTTAGCAACCATCCAGCTACACACAACCTAATATAAATTTTTTTTTTTTTTTTTTATTATTACACTTCGAATGCTCGCCATTCAGTCCCCTTTTCCATTTGCGGACTTGGCAGTGGGTACAAACTTCTTCTAAGGCAACCATATCTCCATGGGCGGCGTAGTTAATCACGATATTGTAGATAAATCTACTTCATTCTTTATTTAGCCGTTTGCTCTTCGATATCGTAAACCGTGGATTCATCATCAGATGTCGAAAGTTGATTTATGTCACGACACAGGCGATCTTATTCTATTTGTGCCGCATGCTGTTCTCTTAAAATACTGGTATTCAGCTAAATCCGGCTTGACTGGAAGCCGACCCCAATATAGTTGGGAAAAGGCTAGGCAGATGATGATGATGATGATGATGATGATGATGCTGTTCTCTTGGATTCTGTCACGTTCTTGCGATAAATGAGCTTCAATGTCACTTCATCATCAATGAACATCACTTTTTTGTAATACTTAACACCGCATTTTTTTTTAAATTGTCTTCCTTAACTCTGCTCAAGATTTTGAGGGTTTTGTTGGAACTTATATTTGTCAAACGAACTATACGATACAACTGTTATGAAGAAACTGCAAAATGCCATCTATGAACTTTAAGAATAACTAACTACTAACCTCGCCAACATGATAAAATTTCAATTAGAAATTTCCAAAAAGTGTTAATATGTAACTTGATTTGATTTTTATGAAATATCATAGATGGCGCTGCTTTAAAATTTCCTTTATACTACTAACATTCATTAAATTATGTTTTTCTGCCCAAGTTACTTAAATGGCGTAGTTTTTATATTGTAAAGCTAAATAATAGCATGGCTTACTCAAAAACAACATTTATATATGCGTCGTTAGATTACACGCTGCCACATAATGCGTAAGAAAAATAAAGTTTCACAGCTCCTCCCCCGTAGGTGATAGCGTGATAATATGTAGCCTATTGGTTTTCCCGACCTCTCAGTAATATTCATGCAAAATTTGAAGTAAATCCATGGAGTACTTTTTGAGTTTAGCCCGGACATACAGATAAACAGACAAACAGACAAACAGACAAACAGACATGAATTCTAAAAACTATATTTTTGGCTTCGGTATCGATTGTAGATCACGCCCCAAGTATTCTTTTAAAAAAATATTCAATGTACAGTTTTGACTTTCCTACGATTTTATTATATGTATAGATTGAAAAATTACGTCAGTTAATTCATCTACTTACACTCTAAGGAGATGAATATGTTTTTAGACACTGTGCTCAACTATACCCACGCGGGTCTTATGTCCTCACGCGTGAAAAACGGACATGTATCCTCACGCCTAAGTCGCCGAGACCTCGACCCCGACTGCTTGCTATCGCATACTTGAACTTGAAATTTGGCACACATTTAGAGCATACCCTGGAATAACATTAAAAAATTTTTATCCCGGGAATATGTTCTCGTGGGATAATTTTCCACTTCCATGTGGCAGAACCCTCTGGCAACAACTAATAATAAATTACTATATTGCTAATAACAATTTATTAATTACTAAACTTAATTAACTATTTATTATTAATTACTACGTAAAGATGTCAAAAATAACTTGACATTTAAATTATGAAAACTTTACTGCGAAGTATAGAAGATTTCCTGAATTGCGACATTAAAACATTAAAGTAATAAGCAATCAAGCAATATTATATGCGTTAAATGTTAAAATTTTCACACAAATCGATCAAAATTAGTCGTAATAAATTGTTATACAAGTATCAAGATTGTTAACATTTGAATTTATGAGAGAAGAGAAATTTAATCGTTATTGATTTGTTGTTTACTCGAAACTTTTGTAATTTTATTTTATGATTAATCGGGCAATGTTGGTTTGATTGTTCGAAATAACATATAATTGTTATAAACATATATTTTATTTATTTAGAAATTTACTACCGTATATTGAAAGCTATATCTCATCATAATCCGTTAATGATTATTTTAAACATATTAGTAACATTTTCAAATTTGTATTAAAATTGGCCAGCTGTATTACCCGCGGTTTCGTCCTCGTCTTTGGTTACTGCTCCACTAGCGTGGGTTGCAACTAGCGAGATGTTAAATTTGCAGTCTATTTACATAATTTTCGTTTCCGTTCGACTAGATCAGTCAAATGGAAAAAGATTTTCCTATCTTCCTGAGATTAACATTAACGCGTTTAAACCGGCCGTAAGACATCCATTGGAGTCCCGCGACCCTCAGCAGGTCACCGGGCTATCTTGTGGGAGACTTCTAATGCTGCGTCTTCCAGTGCGCGGTCACCTCTTCAGAACTTTTCAGCCTCATTGACCATCTTGCCCTGTCCACTGCCACGTAAGAGTCTTAAACTTCTCCAAGAAAATCTTAATAAAAATTGACAATAAATAATATTTGAAAAAAAAAACACCAAATTATATTACCAGCTGAAAATGGAAGCCGGCACATTACCAAAAAAACTTGTAAGTTTTCACGGCGTCAACAGCGTAAACAAACACGAACAAAAATTATATTTCTCCTTAACCCTAAAGTTTACCCCAGCAGAAGGTATTATGGAACAGTTTCACCATATTTTTATTGCCCCAAATTCTCAGTTACACTGTTATTTTGTTCACTCTGTTGCCTTATGTAAATAACAGTTGGTGGAATATCAATTCAACTTGGAACATTCTGGCTGAGTTTTAGTGGAAGTATTTGATTCCTAGAACTGTAAAACGTGACTTTCTGGGAATTTCGTAAGAAGTTCAGTTTAATACTGGGTAAGGTAGTAATATTCACGTGTTTAAGTGTTCTTTCGGCTGGAAATTTAATTTTGCATTGGAGGTATTTTTGAAGTACATTACACAAAACTATTCAGTTTCGCATGTTACTAAAGTTCTCGTAGTAGTAAATTTACATGTAGATGGATGGAGAGGTAGAGGTAGACCAAAGAAAATATGAATGGATTGAGTGAGAACTGATATGAAAGAAAAGGGAGTTAGCCATAGTATGACGGGTGACAGGACAGAATTGAAGAAAAAAACGTGTTGCGCCGACGCCAAGTAACCCGTCTATGGAAATTTTTAAAATAAATAAATTTGCAGAGTCTAAAAAGGTTCAATGCCAAATAATAAATTAAACCTTTTCAGAACTATGAATTTTCCTCATCGCTTATAACAGATACGAATGTATCAAGTTCAGCTGAAAGATACTTTGGCGCAAAGATACGTACTGTGTCGTCACAATATATCATCGCTTTTACTATTCGTTATCAGCAAAAACCTAACTTAAAAGACAATGTTGTCTTCAGTTTTAAAAAGCAAAACAATAGAAACCAAGTCTTAATAAGTGTGGGAACAGACCACCAGATTGATATCCACATTGATCTTTCAACACCGTTCCATTGTGAAACAGAAATCTTAGTAAAAGTCTGCAATCAAGAAAATGTATCAAGATCACTGTTTGGTCTCTCTAACCCAATGTCACAGAGAAAAAAACATGAGTACACCAAGTCTATATCGCAAGAGAACAATTGAATTATCTAATGTTTTTCTTGACGTTGCATTGGCCTATTTCCCACGACTTTGCGATATTTTCGCCAATTAGCTAGTAACATGCGTTTAGTCGCATTGCGTTTTAATTGAATGCGTCAAAAAAGTTGGAGTAGAAAATGTTGTCATAAGATTACTACAGCGAGATTACTAGCTGGTGAAATTGATTGATGACTTTCAGTGTCGTCATCTGAAAGTAAAAAACTACTGTGGCTGCATTACTGCTTTTCAGAAGGTGGTGACCACCTGCTAATTCTCCTCGCTCCAGACCATGGCAAGCCCCGTGTTGGCCCGTAGCAAGGCCTGACGCGAGAGGTCGTTGCCAACATACGCCTCCACGAGGACACGGCGGTGCTCCATCAAAGTGGGGACGTCATGCGGAAGGTGAGGACGCCGTAACGTCTTTTCAGTCACTCCTCAAAGAGGGCACTTACCACCATAATTATGGCATGTGAAATTAAGTCGTTTTTTACAAAACAAAGCTGAATAAATTTTTCATGATCCTAACATTGTTGTCTTCTTTTGCCGTGGGAAATAATCAAATAAACCCAAATGAATGAATGTCCACTCTAAGCGGAGCGAGAGAGTCAGACTTCATATACTAAAATCCACGCTTGGGTTTTCTTCAGTTTCCCTTTACGTTCAAGGACCGCGATAACACTTTTAAATAATCCCGCAGCCGTGGTAGAACATTATATACTTTAACGCTTCGTCATACACAAAACAATTTAGGAAAATACCTACCCAAAAACAAACTAACGATGTAACACTAATTTAAATACCTATGCAGTCACAAAGATCAACAAAAACATAACAATTAAATTCAAGATAAAGAAATAAAATTATCCACAAGGTTGTTAACTTCGGTCAAAAAAGTTAATTTTACCGTGACGTGTTTACCCAAAGTTATGTTTACGTTGAAAATATAACACGTTGTCTCAGTTCTAAGTAAAATATTTTTGAAATTTTGTTGAATATGTGATGTTTTTTTCCTGGTGTTTTTTGGGTAAAAATCTGTTATTGCTTTGTTTTTTTTTGACGATTTTATAAGTAGGTACCTAATAATATCCATGTTTTTGTGTCATCTTTTTAAATTATTTGCAGCTACTGACATTATAATCTAATTTGCCCAAATCATATATTAAGTCTGTGGTTGCTTAAATTGTACAAACATTCACCAATTTATCTACTCACTTACACAAAATCTTCAGATGTTTTCAGTACTCTTATATCACCATTACCAAACATTTAACTGTACCTGTAACCAAGAAAATAAAGGTAAATAAAATACATCAACATTACTAAAACATAGGTATTTCCTGCAGAACACAATCATATTAACATAAAAGACATACAATTTCAAAATTCAGAATGCAACAAGTTGCAACATTTCTTAACAAAAGCAGCTTGGTACCTGAATTAAATAAGCATGAAATGCATATTATTTGTACAGTCATGTTAACAAGAAAAGTCGTTTGCATAACATTTGCAAAAATATTACAAGTTTACTTTATGTTTCGGCTTTAAATATAACGACGTTACGAAGAAAATACAAAATACAAAGACACAATACAAAATTTATTTGAACTCATAATTTGAAGCATGTAAAATACGGCACGTGTTATAAAACAAAAAACTTCATAGGGACCTTATACAAATAAAATATATAGCCGAATTGTGAACCTCCTCCTTTTTTGAAGTCGATAAAATATGGTTAGTGTTAAGTAAACTGGTCAATTTCAGATTACTTCATATACAGAATGACTCTAAAGTCATCGATAAAATTTCGCGGGACGAAGGAGCTTATGAACATGAGCAATTTGCTCTTTGAGTACTTTGGCTCCGGTAGTAGACAAACATCAGCCTGTAGACTAACATAGATATGATGACAGACTAGCATGAGAGAGAGAGAGGCTAAAAGGCGAGTGGATAGTGTATGGGAATTATAATTTTGCAAGAAATGAGATGATCAAAATGACGGGAGAATAAATCATGTTGTGCCAATCCGAAGTAACATGGAACAGACATAGGGAATTGATGAAATATATACTAAGGACGCAGAAAAATATCGTATAATAGCAATAACTTCATTTCTTGCTGTGCATTATATTGTTGAAAGAGATGCTAACAAAACAAGGTGACCGCCAACACATATATGTCAATGTAAAATAGTAATTGACAAAATTCTTTCATAGACACTGCAAGATTCTAATGCAGTCAATTAAATTAGCAACACTAAACATAGCAACGGATAGTGAAATCAATGAAATCATTGAAAGTGAAAACTTTGTGGTTATTTAACAAATTATGAACGATCTCGAAGACTGATTACTACTAATACTATTTATAGAAAAGAAACATAGAAAATAAAGTATTATAATATGATATTTTAAGAATGGTATTAGTTAGAACGAATCGTTATTTAAAGTTAAGCAACGCTTGGTCTGTAGATTCTACTACATATTGACACACCTGTCTTTCATATTTTGAGGGTGGAAAATCATTAAATATTTTCTTTCTCTTGGAGTAGAACAAGAAGGAGTGTCAAACTACTACTTACTACATTACTTTTTTTTATTCAAAAGACTTAAGCGTTCTAGGGCCACTGTGACTATTTCGAACAATCCAGCTCAGTTCTCTACAACTCAGAAAGAACATTATCGTAAGGTCATAAGTAGATCTTTGACAGTAGTTCCGAGTTGTCACTAGGCCGAGTGTAATAACCCGTCTTACCAATGATATTATCGTACTGGCCGGTTACTGAATTGTTAAGGTCAAATAGCCGCTAATCAGTTTAAAGATTGATTAGTACAACTCTAAAAATACCACGGACAAAAGACACTAATTTAATTTTAAATAACAACTGCGTATTGCAACACAATTCAGCAAATATAATAAAGAAATGCATTTGTAAAGTTACTGCAATTGTCTAATCGGTACGTTGCATGAGTTATTCAATGCAAGTTCTTATGTTGAAACCGATAGTAAATTATGTACACTGTTTGAAATAAACAAGAGTCTGTTATCTCTCGTATCGTAACGTTGACACGTCTTGGGTCTGGGGAGATTACCGATTCTATCTTCCTTCATATTGTAGGTAAATTCCCTATCTTGTTCAGCGGTAGTCGACCTCTTAAGGAAAATATCTTCAAGATCTAAAATAATTAAACTGTTTAGTTCGAACAAGCTTTCTTTAAATAAAGTCAAGGTCATATTTTAGACGGCAAGATTGTTCGAAAGGGTTACCTTGACTCTAGAAAGTAAAGGCTAATAGAAAGAACACAAGTGAGTTTTAATCAGTAAAAGGTTGTCACTTTCTCGATAAACTCAAAACTGGAAAATTTATTGAATGATTTTTCACCCCCAAAAAATGTACTTTCATGCGAGCTATGTGATGTTTGAAGCTAGCAACTAATATTTTTTTTCTTTAAAAATTAAAACATATTTAAGAAAACTGGAAAAACATATACATTCCGTACTGTCCTACTAACGTCCAACGCTGATCATTTTAGACTACTTTGAGCGTTGACATTTCTTACCATTTTTATGAGACTAACTTCTTATGTCATCGTTATGTTCTAGTGCCTCTAAGACCAAGTCCAGAACATTCTTGCTCTAAGATTTATACGCTGTCATCATTCAACATTACGCAAACTATACTAGCTACTGTCCAACCTTTCGCCTACAAACGTAGTTCTAATCCATTTCCGTATCACGACCTGGCACAGAACATGTTCTCATATTGTTTACCTTTCATTTCCTTTACTAAGAAAAACATTGTATTCCAAGGAATAAAAATAACAAAGGGAAGGATTGGCAGACCTATCTAAAGTAGGATTACACCGACATAATCTCTAGCAACATAATATTAGTAGAGGACAAAGGGTCGAGTACTTTAAGAACGAATTTATCCTGACATAACTTAATCAATCACGTTTTGTTGATAACCTCTGTAAAGAGATATAAACATTGTATAATGATGCTCTAATTAAATAATTTTATCTAACAATGATTAGGTTTCCATGACACAAATTTAATTTGCAATTTACAATTTTAAACTCTGCTTTAGTTGTTCTTTTTTGCCTGCAGTTGGAATTTAAAATTGTGTCGGTATATTTTTTAATCCTTGACAAAAAATAGTAAGCTATAGGCTAGTATAGTACACATAATCTATTTCGGCTAGTTCAAAATATATTAAATGTTACAATTATAATTATCAATCAAATACTGGATTCGAAAGTTTGTCTTAGGGTCTTTAAATCAAGATTAAAGACATCATCGCTTACAATCAGATGAGGTAGTGGTCAAACGCAAGCCAATTTATACACAACAATAAACAGAAATAGTATACATCACTCATCATCATCTACCTAGCCTTTTCCCAACTATATTGGGGTCGGCTTCCAGTCAAGACGGATTTAACCGAATACCAGTATTTTACGAGGAGCGGCTGCCTACCAGACCAAAATAGTATATAGAATAAATGTAAAATCACTCTCATAATAATATCTAACACGAGGCTACCAAATACCTAAGAGTAAATCAACATCTGTTAGCCTTACAAATATTAGTTCCAACGCTCATATCCCCAACTAGATTGTTAGTTCATAACTATATGTAACTACTGTGCCGATTTCAATCCCGGACAAGTAGTTAGAGTCAATTGAACGAAATATGTTAGTACGATGCTTCCTTCGACCTCTCATTGCTAGTGCATCGCGTGTATGTAGATTTAGATCTAGTTTATGGGTCTGTGTTAGAATTTAATATCTGACTTTATTAAAGTCGTTGAGGACTTTATTTGCTTCAATATTATTATAGTGAGCATATGTGGTGTGACAGAAATGGGCAATCTTATTTTGTTTACTGCGTCTGCAATATATGTATCAGAGTTAATTTTTTTTCAGAATTGATTACGGCTTGAAGAAAGTTCTTCACCCCTGTGAGGAGAAGCCGTATTTGGAATATGATCGATACATATTGATTCATTATGCAAAATATTGTTTTGATTTTATCACTGACAGCTACTATAATGGATCTTTAACCTCTTCAATCTTAGGGAAAGCGGAATCCCCGATATAACAATTACTGATGTTAGTAAATATAAACAAAAAACTAATGATTTGATGACTCACATTATCAATGAGAAGAACTTAACGCTTGAACTTAACCTTATTGAACCCAAAGAGGAAAACATCGAACAGAATCCTATCTATCTTCCCTCAATCGATTTCGAAACGAAGGCCATTGATGCGTACAGAATTCAATATTCATAGCTTAAAACTAATTACGGTGATAATAAAGAGATTAATGGCTGTGAAACCGTTCACGTCGACGGGGGGTGGAGTTGATTCCACGGTGACAATGACTATTCACCACACTTTCCCCATAGATCGCTTTCAACTGAGGTGAAAATGGAAGGTCGGGGCTTGGATCGAAAGTTGGTTTCTGTGATTTACTTGTTATTGGAACGTCTTACTTATAAACTATGCTATGGCAGATATTAATCGAATTATTGACCCTGACAGCTGTATTATGATGATATTGAGGACTAGTAACGTTTTTAGATTCATTTTTTGTAACGCTAACATAGTCCGTGTTTCATATTAGTCATCTTCAGTCGAAATTATAGTTTGTCGTAGTAATCTTATTACGCTAGTGGAATAAATTGCTTGATTGTTATCCTCCTCTCGACTGCGGATCTTACGTTCCTAGTAGTAATACGAGTATCTTCGACAGCATTTATTGAATAAGTCATGGTAAGTACAAATCGTAGTTCCACAATTAAAGTTTTTGTCTCAATGACGATGGCAGTAATGTGCACAAAAACCAGGTAAATGAATTTGCCACGACTTGTTCAATTCAGAGGCCGTAGTTCCACACGTAGGAGGTACATATCCGTGACGACTATTTTGTTTTGTTCAAAACTAGTATTCCAGCAGCTTAACCGAGTCAATCGGAATATATCTTTAGGGAATGTAGGTACTGCTAGTATAGAATGCTATACCTAATTCAAGGCATAGTCTATGAACGTATTTCATTCAAACCCGTTCAACTGTTCAGACGTGACTGATTAATAAGCAACCAAATATACATACTTTTACGTTGTTGTGTAATTACATACCAACGTAAAAGTAGTTATATTTATAATGTGATTATTGATCTTTGATACTTGATTCTTCTGTAACTTTTCTAGTCCATTGTATACTCAGTAAACGTTTTGGACCCAGTAGTGATAATGCAGTTATATGCAGTAGTAAATCCTCCTCAGTGCAGGTGCACTTGGAGATCTCCAACATGTAATTTTGTAGAACATATACTGAAAACCGCAGCGTTGAAAGGCCTTCCACAAGATGAACGGATGAGCTAGCAAGAGTCGCTAGAGTATGATGGAAGTATGATACACAGAACCGACCGATGTGCCTACAGTTATATGCAACCGTGGACATGTTTCGAGTGAAATGAAGAAAAATTATGAATGATGGTGAAGGGATTATTGGATATCATTGTTTGAAAAGAATGGTTCTGATTGACAATAACCATCTAGTTCATACAGTAATGAAAAAATCGTTGAGCTATTTCTAAAAATGCATCTTTCTACTGTAGTCTAATTCGAATTCCCACACAACATGTGCCTTGAAAACGGGAACCTCGCAGATCTCGCTTTGAACCGCGTAATGAGACGAATGCAATTTACATGTATTTAAATTTTCCAACCCACATACATAATACTATAATGGAGCAGAGCTAACCCAATTTTCACAAAGTGAAACCATTCCGCGACGTTATTTATATGAAGCCAAGTGCTAAAGGTTGTCCAGTGAATTTGAAATAGATTTTTGTCACGTTCCTATATATTAGTTTTGGAAGTGTCAACTGCTAATGTTTGTTGATGGAGGTAGCTGACAAGTTTATTGTGGGTTTACTGAGCTGCAGTATTAACGAGGGTCTCATAAATAATTTATACAGCTATTTTCTTTCGACCTTCTGTTCGTAAAGGTGTAAGGCCAATTCACGTTAAGCCAATAGTGATTGTGGAAAAGATGTTTAAATCTTAAAATCATTAGGTTGTCGACAATGGCTTGTCATCCTTCATCAACCGTAGTGTTACAGCAGGGTTGGTGCACGCAAGGACCATGGGAAATTCCTGAAAAGGTAACCCTTTGTTCCAAAACTGTGATGACTTCTCCAGCTCTAAAGTGGAGTAAAACTGACTAAAACGTAATTACGTTCCTTCATCAGCAATTTGCGTTCTAGGAACATAAGAATCTTTATAAATCGTTCTTGCAGCACCTGATATACTTACCTAATCTTTGATCATGAAACAATTTTCTAAAATAATTACAACAGTAGTAAACTTCCACTGCTCACCTACTAACCCAACTGTGACCAATTTCCACTAATCCCCCAGAGGATGAAGTTGATAGAAACTTACTTTTAATTAAAACTGCACACGGAGCGAATTGTTGAAACAATGTTATTCCAGCCAAAATAGTACAGGACAGTGTTATTTCAGACAAAATTGTGCTGATGCAGGTCCGTTTCCAACGTTTTTGTCCCGAATTCCGATACTGCATGCACTTTTTTTCCGAAATTCAACGAGTCCGAATTTAATCGATATCGAATGGAATGGTTATTCTATTCCACTTATCGGGTAAACGCTTGAAATCAATTCAATTTTTTATGAGGTACCGCTTTGTACACTTTTTGTTGTACTAAAACGGAACACGATTATTTTAACAATAAGTCGTGTAGATCTAGATTTTTCGTTCCTTTTCACATTATGTAACAAATTCGTTCATTTTCACCCTTTACAAATTTGAAGATGTTTAGATTTTTAAGTAAGAAAGAAATCCTATTTATACGAAGTGAATGGGCATAAATTCAAGAGGGCGTGAACGGCGTAATCCAAGATTATGAGGAATAGTAAAAAAAAAACAAATTAATAAGCCTTGGACCCAATTAAGATGATGTATATCATTTCTTCCCAGAATTTTATCCTAATTAGCGACGCTATCGGAAGTTGTATTTTATAGTGTATGTTTTTTTCAAATCTTTAAGTTTGATTCCTAGCTAAGAAAATTGATTTTACAAAAAACCAATAAATAATTTAGTGTTTTAAAATATTTTGCATGACGAGTTGACTAGAGTATTTTTATGTTGTATACTATAGGACAGATTTTACCATCCTTGCTGACGTACTAAAAGTGCAAAATGCGTGTCAAAAACTCGCAACAATTTTCTCTCATTTCCACGCCTATTACCAAAGCCTATTACACTTTATCAAGTCAAACTAACGCGCTTCACAAACAAAAGCAGAAAAAAAGATTACACTAAACCTCCGCTCAACCAAGCATGTCATTATGAACTGACAAACCGACGGATTGTATCAAAACCGTTTGATTGGTTCAAGCGGTTGCATCTCACCGGGTCGTGTCGGATTGCTTGTTTATTCTTAGTGTTGTTGTATAATACTTAACTATCTTTTACTTTTTATTTTCTACGCTCTGTTTCATTTAAAAACTTCCTCGTTTATTGGTGGTTAAAGAAGGTTAAGTTTACTCTTGACTTGAGCGGCAATTGGAGAACTGTATGGTTTATTTTTATTCAAGAGGTAGAATTCCGTCAGTATAAATATAAAATATATTATTTATTGCAACCGCACCGATCTTCGCGTAGTATTACACGCGCGCCTCCAAGAGATATCGGCAAAACTGAAGAAGCCTACTAGGGCTAGGGGTCGACTTCTGGTTAAAGGTTACCAGTGGTTCTAGAATACAAAGGTTTGGTTTTAATTAGAGCAGGGTAGGATAGTCGGAAAAGAGATCGGGAATAAGTTAGCTGGGAGACACCGGTTTTCCAGCTACCTACTAAATGAGGACAATGCCTTATCAAGCTTAAATTGACGTTTCAAAGTGAATCATTTTATTTAGAAAATAAATATATCATTACTGTATCCACTTAACTATTAACTTACTTAATTATTTTTAGCTCGTAAGCTAAAAATAATAACAATAAACTGTAGCTGCTACTTAACCTAATACTTAAAAATTATTAAGTATCTTTATACATATTTGCCGATTATGCTAAAAGGAAAAAACAGACCCTTCGTAGCTCTTAAAGCCGATCGAAAAATAATGTCAAGTGGATGTCTGAAAAAAAGTAAAAGATCAAAATAATCAGATTGGATCTCTTCCTATTTATTAATTGAATCGAAAATCAATTTCAAGAAGGGTTCTTTACTTTTTTTTAAATTGATATACTTGACCGCAATCCTACCTGATGGTGAGCAATGATGCAATCGTAGATGGTGAGGCGCACTAGTTTATTAAAAGCCTATTCACTCTAGCCTTGAAGACACCTAAATAAAATTATAATCGACCTAAATTAAATTAAAAGACCGCAGTAGACAAAATCCAGTTTTTCGAGGTACGCTGTACAACATGTAAAATAATTAACGGTAACATAGTAACATAATTAAAAATAATCAGCTGTTCCATACATTTTGACGAAATAAGCGAACGTAAATGTAGGGAACAGCTGATTATTTTTTCTCGATTTCTGGTTTGGTCTCATATTAAAAGTTCATAAAGAGTACAATGACCCCCGAAGAGGATGTGCGTTGATTAAGTTACATGTTGTATAATACATGTTCTTTGTTTAATAAGGTATTGTTAATTATGTCATTATAAATTGCAATGTAACTGTATTACAAAATGTAGGTTATTTCCTTAAAATATATAGTGTAACTCTGACTAATTCCAAATTGTCCATATTATAGAGCTAAAAATAAATGTAATTCGTGCTTATTGTGTCGTAGTGACATCTGACTTTAAACTTAATAGTTTAAGGCGGCTAAATTGTAATGTCGTTTTTTGTTTGTTGTTGTTGCACGTAATCTCTGGAAATGCTGATCCAATTAAAACTGGTTAAGAGTGAGTCAAACTAGTGCTTAAAGGGTTTTCGGATGGATCACATTTTTTTTCATGTTTTTTATAAAACGATTAGATAGATTTAAGTTGTTGTAGGTATAAACAGTACTGTTATTTTTTTATGTACAATAAAGTTTATTCTATTTTAAAGATAAAAATTATAAGAAGTGTATGTTTTTTTTTTATAAAAACAAAACATTTCTTATAAGTTATATCTAGAGTAGTCTTTAATTTTTAGTTCTTTAACTAAAAATTAAAGACTCATTAATTTTGGAGATAAGGTTTTTTTTATTTTTGTGTTTTCTTAAGTAACTTTGAACCATTTATAAAATAGCCCTTATAGAATCAGTTATATGTCTGTCACAGTCAATTTGACTCGATTTTACCTTTGAGTATCATAGGTTTTTTAAAACGAAAACAGCAAGGATTCCGTATTCACGGGAGCGTAACAAAACAAACAAATAATCGTGGTTCTTTTTCTTCTCATAAATCTGTGAAATATAATGTTACAAAGATATCACTTCGCGTATTTTCGTTCTCTCTTATTTTTGGCAGGCACATGTTGGTTCTCAAGAAAGACACTCTGCCTTTTCCCACACTTAAAAAGCGACGTCGAAATTACGTCGAGAGGAATTATGTTGCGTCTTCCTGATTACTAATGAATAGTTGAAATTGCTAGTTACATAAGGGCCTATTTCACCACCTATGATTAAGTTTCGAGTATCTTACTTGGCAGATAATTTCATACAAATTCTGTCACATTTTTGAATTTATTCAGTGAGTAGTGCCTACTCAGACATTGTGAAACAGGCCCTTAGTCTTGCAGGAACCTTATAAAGCTCTTTAGATGCTACAGATATATGGACTTAAGAACGGCCGGTTGTTTTGAATAAAACTGTCCAAAAAAACATGTCGATCTTTAAAAGAAGCATAGGTTCTAGTCCATATAAACTAGAATCGCCCAAAAACGGGTTGTGTGGACTCGAAAAACACCTGGATGCAGATCATAGAGAATCGGGAACTATAGCAGCTAAAAAGAGGCATCCAGAAAAATGGTAATCACGGATAGTCCATAGTGCAAAGCATGCTTGAAACAATCGCGCACGTTCTTCTTTTTATCATTGATAGATTTGCGCTTGACCATTATCACTTCTTTAGTTATGGGCTTCATCAACATATGCATGCGAATCATTTAATTCTCTTATAGGCATTCTCAATAAACTGGGAAGCCCAAATTGCTTCTGGAGATAAGTGAGCTAGATTAAATAAAGGTAGTCACAGCCTACGTATAATAGTCCATTATGGACTGAGAAGACAGAAAACAAAGATAAAATAAAGGATAAATCAACTTGGATATTAATTAAATAATACCTTTACACTTGCTAGCAATTGCAGAGCGTAAAACTTGCTCTTCAATTCGCGTACGTTGTAACTAGTTCCAGAGTTCTGAGTTGAAAAGCAGACGTTGGCAACAGTTTCAAGGAGTTGAAAACCAACAGCTCTACCGCTAACATAACTGTGAAAACTTCCACGCTACCATAATGTGAACACGTCTCGTTCAAACTACGTACTAAAGTCCTTTTAAAGTCCCGTTACTTTAAAACAAATAAGTTGCACCTATGTGTTCTTGAGGAAACTGCAACAAGCAAGGAAAGTTCCTCTTTTGGAGAAAATCAATCCTACCTAAGTATAATTAAGTCCGCCTCTGTACTCTTGTGTGCATGAAGAGTTAAATAAATATGTGTATGTTTGTTACTTCATCACGCTCGAACGGTTTTCCCGACCGTTTATAATTTGGATGTCTTCAAGGCTAGACTAAGTAGGCTCTTAATAATCTAGTGCAACCACCATCACCATCAACGATTGCATGTCTGTTTTTTATACGCTGAGACTAAAATGACATTACGATACAAAAGAACTGGTATCATACCTATAGTAATTTTGACATTACCTGTGTCAATTTAGTCTCAGGGTATAAAGAACAGACGATAGTTTATGTTGTGTATAAAAAAATCATCATAATGGATACTTTTTATTACGGTAGGATGTCCTCTTAGGACAATTCTTTAAATTCACGCAGACAAAACCACTTGCAACAGTCAGTACTACCTACTATAACGTCGATAGCCCTACCGCTGAGCAGATGTTCTTTATCCATTATTCGGATCCAACAAAGTGTAACTAAGTCTGTCCATTTGGAAGATTTGTGCTCATTTGATAGCAATGGATTCACTCCTTACTACATGAGAAAACTATGGGTATTCCAAAGGTACACAAACTACTGGCTGGCACGAATACTTGATGTCACTTTATTATGTCAATAGAACTCAATTCTCTCTGAAGGCCCGATTTCCTTCCTTAACCTGTCAATTTATGATGCAACGTCTAACGAGGACATGTCCACATTAATCTTTCCTTGATGAGTCATGCAATAACCTTTACACATCATAATTATTGTTCTATTAATTGAGTACTTAAAATTTATTGGCTCATTTGTAAGAATGTTGGTGGATTATTATTTATGTGCTATTTAATCCCATCATGGGTCTTAGGAACCTAGAGTCCTTGAAACTAGGAGAAAACTTGACATACTTTGGGTTGTCTTTTGCAAAATATTAGGTCAAACGTCCTGCAATTGACCATTCATAAAATAGGGAAAAACAGTAACTATATAATCATCTGCCTAGCCTTTTCCGTACTTTCCTGCCCTTGTTCCTTTTTATTTTGGTTTAGCGCAAAACGATTTTTTTGTTCCATTTGTAGGTTGGTAACATCAACGACGGTCAAAAAAATATATATCCTTATATAATATTTACGCTTTTCTTGACCGCATCGAATTCTACAGGCATTTCTTCAAAAATCTCACATGATGGCATAGAACTTTCTATGACAATTCTGAACCAGGTATGATCTTGTATGGTGACGCCACCGAACATTAAAAAACTTGATTTGGTAAACATTAGCTTGGCATAAATTTTATCATTAACATATTCACATATGAAGTAATAACAAAGAGAGCCTTGACACACGAATTGTAGCAGCCATGTAAATTAGAAAATTATTCAAATATTCTAAGCTGAATTTAAGACAATGGATATATACTAGAAATTAAGTGAACTTGTCTAATAAAACTTTTAAGTTTTGTCTTGTGTCAAACGGATTTTGCAGTGAAACCTAGTGGCAATATGTGAAAATCCTCTGCTACTGGTAAGTTCAATTTAAAAAAATACATAGGCCAACATGGGCACTTATAAAACCTCAAAAACGCTTCCAAATTGGTCGTTTCCTATGGAGAAGAACCGGCAAGAATTCCATGGTTGTTATTCTTCATGGTTCTTGTTAATGTACTCCCGACAATTTTACATTGAAGTAATTCTTTTAACCACGGATTTTTCTTTCGAAATTCAACCCATGACTTCAAGTAGGCTTTGGCCCTACTGGACCCCTACGAGTTGGCTAAAATGTCTTTGAGGCACGCTTGGAACACTACGCGCCGTCGACGTCTAGGGCTTGGTCCGGACCATTACAGGACGGCTGTAAGTACAGTGAGCTACCCATTACTCGTCATCTGCTAGCCCAAATACTGATTTGGGCATTTCATCATCATCATCATTTCAGCCGAAAGACGTCCACTGCTGGACATAGGCCTCCCCCAAGCGTCGCCACAACGACCGATCCTGTGCGTCTCGCATCTATCGGATTCCCGCAACCCTCGCCAGGTCGTCGGTCCATTTGGGCATTTATTGAAATGGAATATTTATTTTTAAGATTTTTGCAAGTAAGACTAGGCAATATGATTGTGAGACCTGTCCTTAGCCTTGTTTTAGGGGTAAATAAAACAAAAAATCAATACTGACTGCCAAAATAAACTGTCACACAACTCTACGCACATACGTTTTATCATGTAATTAATTCTACGCGCGTACTTCTTATAATAAGATATGGCGGGGTCTTAGTATCCTAAATACAAACGTCGTATTTATACTCACAGGCGCCAGTAGCTGGTTGATTTATTATGGTATGCCTAATATGAAATTTATGTAATGAGTTGATTAAGTTGCTTGTCAATTGGGTATTAATTATTAGGCTACCAACAGACGAAGTGTATCGCAGCAACCACGCGATGTATTCAACTTAGTCTGGTCCATTGGTCTGGTGGTTAGTGGCCCTGATTGCTATGTCGTGGTTTTGTGAGTTCGATTCCCACCCAATGTTTGTGTGATGAGTACGATCATGTGTTCTGTGTCTGGGTATTTAGAGAAAATCGCAAAAAAACGTGATGTCATCAAATAGACATTACCTGCCCTTATATCCAAATCCGGACGATTTCCTTTGCCAACAAAAAGAAAAAAATCGAACGTCAAACTGATGATGTGCGTGATAGTGCACGAATTTTTGGCGGGATTTCTTCGAGTGAAGTCCAGTTCAATATATATCGAGTTAGACTCGATACATATTACTCACAGACTCGATAAACTTCACTATAATAGTCACTACTACAATTTTCAGCTCCATTTTACCGAGATCACGCCTGTTTCAATGATTCCACATATTGTCTAGCTGCGTAGACACTTGAGATACAAGACTACACCAATTTCCCATCACAATATCTGCTAGGAATCAATTTACGAATAACAAAAACAGCTTAAAAAAACCCACGACATATTCTCACGAGGTTTTCCTCGTACGGGCATAGATTATAAACAATACATTTGGTTAGTAGGTACGGTCCGGTGTGGACCAAGCCCGGTCCGGCACGGTTCACGTACCAATTTTATATCACAAAATGTACTAGGAATCACTTTGGGAATATAATTAAAACATCCACTGAACTTAGCTCGTAAAAAATCCCGCCAAAAACCCACGACATATTCTCACGAGGTTTTCCTCGTACGGGCACATATTATAAACCATAGATTGGGTTAGTAGGTACGGTCCGGTGTGTAGTTAGTCCGGTCCGGCACGGTTCACGTACCTATTTTATATCACAATATCAACTAGAAATCCATTTGCGAATAATTAAAACAGCCACTGAACTTCTTCACTCCAAAAAATCCCGCCAAAAACCCACGACATATTCTCACGAGGTTTTCCTTGTACGGGCACAGATTATAAACAATGCTTTGGGTTAGTAGGTACGGTTCGGTGTGTAGTTAGCCCGGTCCGGCACGGTTCACGTGCATTGGTTTATAATGGCTACCCAATTTTGAAGGCACGATCGGTTATTGTTTTTAGAGTTCCGTTCGTTTTGTATGTGGAGTAGTTTTTGTAAATGGAGTTAGGGCAGTTAGAAATGTTCTTTTTTATTATGTTGAATTTTGGAAGGTCATTTTATGTGAACTTTGAATATATGTATTATTATTATATTTTTTCTTTATATATCAACTTTATATATTTTAGAAATATTTCTAAAACACGTATAAAAAGAAAAAAAAAATTGGTATCCAAGTTGCCAGCGGACAGGAATCCAGAGAACGGAACCTCCTAAAAACGCAAGCCGTGTCCAAAAGTACTGCTTTTTGGATTATTTTTATTATTATTTTGTTTTTAATTTTTGTAATGATTAGTTTTTACTAATTTAATTAACAACGAATATATCGCTTTTTTATTTCTTTTGGTCTCAAATCAAAATCTCACACTAAAACGATCTTCATATTTTTTTACGTACAGACATGCGTACGCTTTCATTTCGAAAGAACCCAAAACACCATAATTACCTAAACTATTTAAATTTAACGTTGTTTTTTCATGTTATGTGCGAGGAAAGTGCGTGTTACGTGACTAGTAACGAAATCGGAAGAGCATTGCGTATCACAGAAGGTATTTGGTGACCACATGTCTTGTTAGAAAGGAATGCTTAGCCTACTAAGTGGAGGTATTACTTTTTGGTTCGTCCGATTGTTGTTTAGTCTTTGGATTTGGGGCCATCCGTTAATTATGTTTCGTTTTAAAGGGGGATTGACGAAGTGTTACATTGTGAGACAAGGATTTTTTTGAAGTGGGTGGTACCTATTGTCTAATGATTTCTCCGGCAGTGAAATTTTAATTATGAATTACAAAATATTTCTAACTCTACCTAAGATATTGATGATTGTATTTTTTTTATCTGAATAATTTTATGTAATGTTGATTTTCTGGGTTATTGTAAACTCGTCATATTTTTGCTTAATTTTCCTTCGCCGGTGCAAAGCGTGGCAAATCTTAAATTTACAATAACACGTTTTTCTAAAAGACTAAAACTATATTTGAAATGGAAATAACACTAATTTAGAAGTGGAATTGTAAAATATGTGAGGTCACAGGTGGAATGCGCTTCCTCTCGATATCAGAACGGCCGAAAGTCGATATGCATTCAAGCGGAAATTGCGGAATTATTTCCTACACTGATAGCTGAATCGTCTCAGAATTATCATTTCCTAACTTCATATTAATATGTATATATTTATATATATATATATATATTGGTATTTATTATATTGAATATATATGTATGTTTATTTTAACTCTATTATATATACCCTTTATACTTACTTTTGTCTTCTAGATTACATTGACTTTTTATGCACCTACCATATTGTCTCTTCACCACCCTAGGTTGACTGGTAGAGAATGCCTATGGCATTAAGTCCGCCTTTGTACAATGCGTTGCATAAAGAATAAATAAATAAATAATAAATAAATAAATGGTACATCATAAGCGTGACAAGAACGGTAAGTGTCAAAAAGCCATTAAATTCGTGTAACGTACGTAATTTATGAATGGGCCCTTATGCTCTACATTCGTTTATGGTCAGGTTATCTTTTTATGGTGTTGGGACTCACTGTATAACTGGTCTACTTTGTGGTAACCTATGGTGGATAGAACTTGAAGTGAAATGTTATTCCAGCTTGGTTAAATAAGTATGAGCACGAGATTTTGGAATTACGGCCAAGAGGGCACAGGAGTTGGTTTTAGTCAGTAAAAGTCTGACAGGCCATTCCACTCCACCCAGAGTGCAGTCATTTACTTCTCAACTTATTTTTTTTTTTATTTTTTTTTATTTATTTTTTTTTTTATTATTAAATAGAACGGCAAAGCCAATTACACTATTTAAAATTAAACTTAACCTAATTTACTTAGTCAGTCATGCATCCTTCTCACAAAAATTCAAACATTCAACCATTATCGTCTTCCATTCATCCGCAAACATATCAATACCTGCGTTTGAGTTCAGGAGAGCGTTAATAGCGGCTAAAGTCCGAGGAATAGGCGACTTGGAATGTGCAATAGTACGAGATGGTGGAACAGCCAGTAAACGGTGTTTTCTGCCACGACAGTAATTGTCTGGGACGAACAATTTTAAAATTTCATTATGCAGATCAGGATCGTCAATAATCCCCCTTAGAATTTTAATTACTACGGTCATCTGATCACACGATCGTCTTACTTCTAGGGAGTTAAAATTTAAGCAACCCAACAGAAATTTAGTGGGATACAAATAGGGATAAAATCCGTACAAGTGTTTGTAAAGGTATCTGAGGAATGCTTTTTGTACTTTTTCTAAAGCTAGCACATACTGCTTCTCGAAAGGATTCCATACGCACGCACTAGACTCAAGTTTGCTACGGACCAAAGCCCCAAAAACAAGCTTGATAACATGGGGGTTGTGGAAGTCCCGACAGTTTCTTAAAACAAAGCCAAGGCGCCTGAAGGACTCCTTAGCTGTAGATGTGGTATGGTCGTGGAAAGTGAGCTTACGGTCGAATGTGACTCCCAGGTCTTTCATGGAATCAGTTCTTGTAATAGCATCTCCATTCAGTTTGTAAGGAAAGTTGACTGGGTGCCGCATTCGACCGAAAGACATCACGTAGCATTTTGACTTATTGAACTCCATTTTATTTTCTATACTCCACTTATATACTGAGTCAATGTCTGATTGCAGGGCTTGGCAATCGAGCTCAGATGTTATTTCGTAAAACAGTTTTAGGTCATCAGCATATAAAAGGGATTTAACATTCGCAACGACATTAGGGAGGTCATTAATCATCAAGATGAAAAGTAGAGGGCCGATTACCGAACCTTGACTCACGCCCGAGCGAGTGTGATATGGGAGCGACTCGTACAAACCTAGTCTGACAAATTGTTGTCGGTCCCGCAAATAATCCGCAAGAAGCCTTAGAAGTCCTGGAGCAACACCTAACGCGCTGAGCTTTGAAAGCAAGATGTCATTATTTACTCTGTCAAACGCCTTTTGGAAATCAAAGTAAACAACATCCACCTGACGTCTGCGATCAAGACTAGTAGATATGTAATTAACTAGTGTAAGTAGGTTAGTATTGACTGATCTTTTTTCGCGAAAGCCATGCTGCTCATTGCACAGATACTGTGACACTTGCTTGTAAATTCCTTGGTGTAGGACATTCTCGAAAACTTTCGCGGGAGAACATAGTATCGCTATTGGACGATATGTATCGACTGAAGATTTATTTGAGGATTTCGGAATGGGAGTCACACGTGATATCTTCCATGGCGGCGGATAGACTCCTGATTTTAAAGCCAAATTAAAAATGTGTTTTAGGGGCCGTATAAGAAATTCCTCCCCCTCTTTGAGAAACCAAGGAGGAATGTTGTCAGGACCAATTGAACTGTCGGGCTTTAGTTTCTTTATTCCGGCACATAAATCACTATCAGCGAAGCTCAGAATGTTAATGTAATTACTAATATTACTGTTGCTTGGATTGGCTACGTTCCCGGGGTCTAACTTTGGTTGGTTATAAAAAAACTTAATTGATAAATTGGGAGCTCGTCACATTTACTTTATCTAAGTTTTCAGATTTTTTAGATTATCTTTACTGTTGCAAACAGTTTCCTTGATTGACGTAAAAGTTAATTAAAGCTTACAAAACTAATTCTTTACAAAACCTTAATTGGTTTCTTATAAAGCATTTTTTCGTTTGTACAAATATTTGTAAGATCATAAAATAACTTGTAACAAGAAGAATAATAGAGAAATTGGACAGTGCGAAAAGTAATTTAAGATGGTGTTGATGATGATGATTTTAGTTGATGAAGTTTTTCCAACATGTAAAACCTCATTTAAATAATTCAGTATAAATATAGTATAATAATATAAATATAGTATAGCTTACGGTATAAATCAATACTATAAAAAAACTATTTTTATTTGTCTATACTAATATTATAAAGAGGTAAAATTTGTAAGTTTGTAGCTTTTAAGTTTGTATGTAGTCTGGAACTACTGGTCCGATTTGAAAAATTATTTCAGTGTTAGATAGCCCATTTATCGAGAAATGCTATAGGCTATATACCATCACGCTACGGCCCACGGGAGCGGAGCAGTAACGAAAAATGCGGATGAAACCACAGGGGACAGCTAGTAATGTATAAAGCCAAAACTATTGGCCCAATTTTTTCTCCAGTAGAATGCTACTATATTATTTAGTGTTACAGACATACATTCATATATTTCAAACGGGTAAAGCCGTTGCTTATAAAAATAGCGAATGGATTCAGAAATATATCAGTCATACAACATTTTCCCGTAAACAAAAGAAAAATAGTACACATATTCACATTGTTCCCATTATTTATAAACGCATCGATCGCACCATGATTTGATTCATAGCTGTCAGTTCCTCGTTTCGCATTCCATTTTTAAAATACCGCTATTCAGCTTTTAGATATACCACGGTTACTGCACTTTTTACACAATGACATAAGCGGTCATTGACCCCAATATGGCTGAACAATACTTTAGTTTGGGGTAAATAAAATACTACAATATTGGTAAACTGTTCCACTGTACGTTAGTTTAGGTAATAAACAATATAATAACGGCCAATTTTATTTAAACTAGGTAATGTTTGGCACGTACATTTTAATTGATTGTTTAAGCAAAACGCAAGGCTGCTGAAATCGTTTTGTAAAAAAAAATCCTAGTTTGAAGGAAAGCGGTCTTATAAACAGCAGTTTTTAAAGGTTTTTCATAATATTTGGTAGGCCTGCGTTTGACCACTATCTCACCTGGTAAGCGATGTCGAGTATGCTTGCCTAGAAGTAACCTGATCTTGATTAAGACACCTAGTTTGTAGTTATAAGAAACACAGACTCCAAGAACTTTAACACTGAAATTACTTATAGGATTTCTTTTTTGCAAAAATTAACGATTCGAGTACCTATAGTCACTAAATTTCCTATCTTAAATTAAATACTTTCACAAACGGAACAAAACAAAGAATTGAAGAAATATTCACTTGTTAGCATCAACATAATAATAAGGCATCTACAGAATTGTAAGACTGTGAAATTCGGTATGACAGCTGCATCTGTGAAGACTATAAGCCAACCGTAATATAGTTAGTAAAACCCGAAAAGTTTTTGATCAGATCGTCGAAAGAGAGGTAAGTTTTACCCAACCATAGTATGTAGGAGCTGACGTTATTTGGTTCAAGAATAGACTTGCACGGTTTTCCAGAAAGAATAATTATATCGTTGAAGGCGGTTTGCGGAAAAAAGGGAAACTGCGTTCTTTCCCGCCCCGTACAAGTCGCACCGGGCGTTGTCAAAGGGTGGACAACGCCCCCTTTAAATCCCCATAAAAAGGTTCATGGGTCGTCGGATTAGGGGATATCTGTCGCCTTATCAATCTGGAGCCGAGATTGTGGCGCGAAGTGTTCCACGCGGCTTCTCTTACGGGAGTTGTTCCATAGTAGATACGAGGAGAAGTCTGTGGACAAGTAGAACAGAACAGCGTGCGTGGAACACTACTCACCGTCGTCGATTCAGCTAGTGTACAGTAGTCCGGGGCAGCGGCTGTTACCCATATATGCACCCATAGCTTCTTACACAAGTTTACGAGATAACTCCGAGGCAGTCTGATGGACCCTCCCGTTCAAAACAGGGCTGAGGAAACCCATGATCCCATGATTTTATCTGGCTTTAATGGAAACATAAAATCGCTTAATATTATCACCCTCTTATTATTTTCCTAATTGAGTGTAGGGATTTCTAAAACTCATAATCTCCCTTTTCCTTTACGGCAAAACATGTCTGGGGACTTCTTAATTCCATAACATAGCATCCGATTAAAATATTCCTCTTAAATATGACAAGTGAATAATAAAGGAAAATGGCCGCTGATTAAAAGGTGAGAGGTTAACAATGTCGACTTAGTTATGTAAACAGTATTTGCATAAATACTGGCGCTAAATACTTGTCATCGTATTTATAATACTCATATTAGTTTAATATGATGGGCTGTTGAATAACTAAAGCCCGGTAGCTCATCCAGGGTTTTTTAGGCACGAAATTATGACTTCTCCCGTTTTAAGATGAACCTGGAGGGCTTTCCAGGTAAGTGTGCTATATCGTCGAGCATATAATCGCTTACCATTAGGGGATATAGTAGTTAAACGCAAACCTATTAATTAATCAAAAATAATTAATTAAAAAAATGTATTGTATAAAGTAATGCTTGACTGCGATCCCAGCAGATGGTAAGCAGAGATGCAAACGTTGATGGTGAGGCAAACTAGTTTATTAAGAGCCCATTCACTCTCTAGCCTTGAAACTAACAAAATACAAAAAACATAAGTAAATTCGAATTGGAAAGTCTTCCCTGCTCCTTCCCTATAATGATAAAACTGTCACTCCACGGATGGGTTCGGTTACAGGCGCTTAAGCAACCGTATGAGCGGTAATGGCCGTTGTCAGAAACGGTCAAATACTGCCTCGTCATATTTGCATGTAAAGTGCTTTACCTTTTTCTTCTTTTTAAGGGACGAAAGGGCTACCTGTCTGATGGTAATGTTGCTTCGGATTTTAGCACTTTAGCAAAGTTAAATTTATTTTTGAGTTAGAGGATTGGACAATTTAGGTTGTTAAAAACACTACCCACGCTACTTAAACATTCAATTTAAGCATAAGTCTAAAATAAGGTAAACAAATTCGTCAAAAAAACGTGTCTGCAAAAAAGATTGAAATACTTGTAAACAGTGTCAAAAATAAAATTAATTGAAAAAATGTTAACGAGACGAACCAAACAAAACATGATTTTGATGCTTGTTACGCAATCTGGTAAATAAATATATTTAAACAAGAGTCATCGTTTTTACTCTATGGGGATGAAACCCTAAAAGACAAAAAAATCAAAAGACTAATTTCTACTTCTATATTCCCGTCCGATTATAATTTAGGTGTCTTCAAGGCTAGAGTGAATAGGCTATTAAAGCTAGTGCGCCTCACCATCAACGATTGCATTACTGCTTACCATCAGGTGCGATCACAGTCAAGCAATAGTTTATAACAATAAAAAAAAACTTAATTCTAACCCTAATCAAAGTGAACTTCCAACTAATATAAAATACACTAATCTAAAATATACCTACAACATTAACAACAAACAACCTTTAAAATTACCATAATTTCCCCATAAACATAGTACTTCCATCCACAAACGGAACTCTACTTCCCCCATTTAATTTGCGGTATATGCCACTTTGCAGCGTACTTATACAATCATACATTTTTCATTCATAACAGAAGGGAATCTCATTAAAATGGCGTCATACTTCATAGCCGACGTCTACGTTTACGGTCTGGCGGATTCAGCATTTTTTTCATAATTTTCAGGCAGCGTTTTAAGTTTGCTGCGAAGGAAGTTGGAAGGCGTACAGTACTTGCAAATATTATGAGCTAACTCTATAGGTACTTTTTTTTGAAGTGGGGAATCATCAGAATTACTTCTCCTGCTTTTGAAAATTCGGAAGTTTGTGATTCTTCAATAGTTTTGTTTGTTTTTTTACACTGACTTCCGAAATAAAAGTTATTTTGTTCTTTTTAGTGTTTTTTTTTTAACATTGAAGCTGGATGTATTTTTTTATAAATAGTTTTTTAATTTTACGCTTTTGTGTACCACTGAGAGCAGGAGAAGTTATTTGAATCTGATAATTTTATACTCAAAAAAAGCAAAATTCACAGTTCCATTTCTCCTTTCAAAGATTCAATGTTCAAAAGTCTATTCAAACATTCGAATGACGTATAATTTCGGTAGCACTCTCATGTTTTTGACGCCCAAATCGCTAGCATAATGCTACGACAGGAAATTAGGTCAATTGATCTATTTGATCGCAGATGTAACACCCTTTAAAGACATTAATTAACAACACAACAGCTGTGACATTACGGACTCGACAATGTGGTTAATAACAATAACAAAATATATATCACATCTTTAATGGGTCATTTTTTGAGAGCGAGAAGGAATGGCGTGGTCGTCTCCTTTTGCGAAGCAGTAATGCTAGCGAAGGAGGCGGCCAACCGTCGGAATCCCGACTCCGGTTTCCAACTACTGTAGGCGTATGTTTGCGGACGGCGATCAATGGGTAGCTCACCGGTCCGGTAACCATCCAAATGGAGCCCAAGTCGTTAACAGTCCGTAGCGATGCACGCGCGCCTTAAGGAGATGTCATCAAAACCGTATTTTTCAAGCTCAAGCAGTGTCGAAGCCTACTGGGGCTTTGGGTTCGCTTCTGAAAGGAAAACCCTAGCCTGGAACGAACGGTAAAGAAGGAACATAGGAGTGGATTTTAGTCAGCAAAAGCCCTACACGCTCTCCAGCTTCGCCCAAGAGCAGGAGAAGTCATTATACGATTTTCCACCTAAAAAAAACTGGGTAATTTTGGTTTTAGATATCGTTTAGTTTGGAAATACAAGGTTGAATTAATTTTGCCGCCACAACCCGACAGGAGTGATGGATTGATGATGTTTTTTCCTAACTCAGTGTTTCAAGCGGCTACAGTTTTATATTAAGTAGGTATAGAGGTAAACGACCGCTGCTTGGAAGTAAAAATGCATTATAATTGTTATTTTTTAACCGGCAGAACTTACCTTTTTAAAAATTAGTACATATCACAACTCTGCAGAGTTGTGATATGTACTAATTTATAAAGTAATTAGAGGGGATACCTGGCGTAGGCTGTTTTTGTTTTTGAAATGAAAAAGGAAATTTTTCATTTTTTTATTATGCATTCTTATAAGAGTCTAAACAATCTTTGCATTATTAATTTTCTAATAGAACTGGTCTGGGACATAACAGTTGGATATGTTTCAAAAGTTTGTTAGTTGAACCATTTTTTTGTGTTTTATATATATCTATAAAATTATAAATTTAGTTTAACCGTGTCCTAAAAAGAAACCAAAGATGGAACAAAATGATATTGCAGAGAGCCACAAACATATTATAAATAATTGATCTGACCAAAAGCCCCATTAAATCTATCTCAATGTCCTCAAAAGCCAAATATTATCACCAAATGACTTAAGTAGGACCACGTGTGTACTAAAACTGACATAACAATCTACAGAACCGATCCACAGAACATAAAAGATCGTAAAAAGAGAATTTTATATAAAACCTACGTTACACAATAATTTACGAGATTGGCTGCCACAGAGCAAAGAACTGCTTTGCCGACGGCCACTCGAGATGCCATTGTCAAAATTTGTTACACAAAACAAGCGTCAGTAAAGATAAACTCCATTGTGAACACGTGGTCTACGTGCGCCGCCGATCTGAGCGCGTCGGTCATCATCATTATTATACACTATAGCTACTACTAAATCCACTCACACTCTCTTTCTTAAACTACGTAAAGAACTTTGTTCCTGATGGAGGTCTCCTAATGGCACACAGTATATTTTTGAACATTTACAATATTATCAACCATTGCAGATACTGAAAGCCAGAAACTACTGCTAAATGTTAACTTCTATCAACGGCTTTGCCTGAGTAAATGTATAAAGTTATTCTATTTTTCTTGGCAAAAAGATATCTCTCGTGCTGTTCATACCAAATGGTCTACCGTGTGGTCATCCAAATTTCAATCCGTTCAAACATTTGAACGTGATGGAATAACAAATATAAACACACAAATACAAAATTTCGCCTTTATAATATTGGTGTCAAATGCTATGAACTCGACTTTGACGACTTCTCGTGTTTCCAAGCTCTATATTGGCTTCTAAGACAGGATATTCCCAAAAGAGGATAAAACAAAAATGACATTTTTATTAATGGCTATTTACGACAAAACATTCGTGACCGGGATTAAAAACGTTTGTTTTGTTATTCGTGTTTGGAATAATGAGATAAAGAGATCCGGATTGGTGGATTTCTTGAAACACTTGGATTTGGTGATAGTTGGCGAAGATGCAGAATTTAAATTACTTCATGACTCATGTTACGGATTTGAAACAGGACCAAATACTGTTATACGAATTTAGAGCTACTAACATAGTCCAAAGAATTGCCATAAGTGGCAGTGGGGATGGCACATTGCTTGCAGAATAGGTAGTCAACGAGGACGAAAGGTTCAAGAGTCACCACTCTTGAACCTTTCGTCCTTCCGTTTTCGGCCTGAAACTGCGTTTTCCGGTACGTGGCGGCGAAGTTTTGAAAGGCAAGGAGGACCGATGACCTGGTGAGGTCACGGGAATGCGATGAATGCGAGACGTCTAGGACCAGTCATTGTCCAACGGTGTACGTCGTTTAGATGAAATTATGATGATGACTCCCCTTTCACTCCACCCTGAGACAGGGAAAGTTATTTGCTGAAGTCCCACCCCAAAAGTAAGACATTCTATTTTATAGATAGCCGACGTTATTAGGAATCTTTCTTGGAAGCCCAAGAAAGATCTCTTCCATAATACTTAAATCCGAAATAACACTAAAGGTAGCCTTTCGAACCGAGCGTCTATAGCGCTCTGTCGCGGCGTCACTGACGCTATAGACACTCGGTTCGAAAGACTACCTTAACGCTATCTGAAAGATAATGCTGAATTCTAAATAGCTAGTTTTTGTTAGTAACAACCATTTCCTGCTTGATGCACTCGAGTCGATTGTGACACGAGTCAAGATGATCATTGGTAAAGATGCACTCGAGTTTGTGCATCGATACCAAGTTGCTAGTCTGTCGGTTTTCTACCGGTTGCATAACTTAATTCCGCCAATCCCTTTCTTTGATCAGATTACCAGACTAGTGTCCACTATGTAGTGGACATTCTACCCAATTCTACCCAAACGTATAAACGTTTTTAAATATATGCATTGTACATATCAACAGCACGCCTTCCCGCTTAGCCCGAGAGCGAGAGAAGTCATTCTGATGATTTATTTCCCTTCCAAAAAAAGCTAAGGAGCGGAATTCCTTGCCGAAGTATGTGTTTTCTATTAGTTACAGCCTGGGGATCGATAATTCATCTCGCATTCATCTACCACATCATCGTCAAGCGCGAGCATATCAATAATAAAAAAAAAAATCAATTTAAAAAAGGTGGAGTGTTGATACCTAAATAATGTTAGTTACAAAATGTTTACTTACACGTTTCGTAAAAGCCATTTAAGTTTAGCTTTAGGAAATTTATTTTCACCTTTCTTCCCGGAAAAAGGTTGATCCAAGTTTTTCGACGAAACTTAAATGAAATATCCAAGAAATGGTTGTAAAAGGGATATGTAAAGAAAAGAAAACATTTTGGCTTTTCGCCAATCTTGACGTTATATTAATTGACTTGTTGTGGATCGATTACATATTATTTTTATATGAAGTTTTAGATTCATGTAACAGATATGAATGAGTTAATTAAAGTTTTTCCTAATTAGCTTTTTATTTATTTACAGTAATGTATTCATTCACTTTCTTGTTCACAGTGACGTGAACATATTTTGTAAGTAGTTTAACAATTATGTGTGTACATAATTAATTAACGATGACAAACAATTGATATTTCAAATAGTTTACTTCAAACGTGACGCATGATATAGCAGAATAATAATCGTCGTTATTTTATATCACTACAAGGAATAATAAATCTTAATAGCCGAGTATTAAAATGTTATAGCTACGATTTATTCTACCGGATACAATGTGTAGGATCCATCGTGGTAAGTCTATTACGTTGATACACACGTGACGCGACTTTTGAAAGAAAGTTTTTATAGTCTGTTAACAAAATTGCTCGTAAAAAAGTTGACCGTGAGTGCGCTTTGAATCTATTTGGGTTAGACGAGGTTAGGTTTTGGAGATGGAGCAGTAAGGGTATAGCTATGAGAAAGCTTAAAAGACTGTCCTTGCACTTAATGTACAGATTTTGAATAAAAATAACAATCAGACTTTGATTTGAACTACTACTACTATGTTACTAGGAAGTCGATACAATATCGGTATAATTTACTTACATCATGAACCGTTGCAGCCGAAATTTTCTGGAGTGGCGACCACGTACTGGAAGACGTAGCGTTGGAAGGATTTATACAAATTGGACCAAAGACCTGGTAAGAGTTGCGGAAATCCGATGGATGCGAGAAACACAGGATCACTCATTGTTGCGACACTTGAAGGTCGTTTTATATGTTCGACAGTGAACGTCTTTTGGCTAATATGATGTTGATCATGAACCAGTCTTCACAACTGTATTTTGTTCTATGTTAGCATCATCCAAAAAATTGTATGTTTGAATTCTCAGTACTTTGGTGAAGTTACTTTTTATGGACTATTTACTATCACGTACCTGATAAGCTCCTTGATAGGTGAAGGTTAAATAAGATCAATAAATATTGTTTGCTTTACTCGATAGTCTAGTCAGTCGACCAAACCTGAGGCCCTCATTCACAGATAAGCAATATTTAACCTGTCACGCGTATTCACGAAACTATTAAATTATTACGTTATTACGCGTTTCTTAAATAAAACCCCAAAATTACCACGTTTTACTGAAATTCTCGTCTTTATTTAAATCGTTTTCTGTAAACCTTACGAAAAACGAAGATGTAGAAACCATAACTTTTAACCGAATCAATGTCGCTCGTATCTACAAGCGTTTTCCAAGGTCATTCAAGTTGTATAAAAGTATGTACTATTCGCGTGTATTACATTAGCTTACGTTGAAAACTAACACTCATTAGACTTCACAATAATAATGTAACACTACATGCTTGTATACCACTATCAATATCACTAGTATAAAACAAAACTCGCTTTCTTATGTATGCTTAAATCTTTAAAACTACTTAACGGATTTCGATGCGGTTTTTTTAATAGATGAGTGAGTCAAGAGTAAGATTTATTGTAAGAAGCCGGGACGGGTCGCTAGTATTGTATGTATATATAAAAGGAGAAACTGACTGACTGACATATCAACGCACAGCCGAAACTACGTGAACTAGGAGCATCAAATTTTGCACAAGATTTTCTATTATAATATGAGTGAGCACTAAGGCAAGATTTCCCAAAACTTACACTCCAACAAAATGAAACAGGGGTCTAAAGTTTGTATGGAGAACCCTATTTTCACGCAGGCGAAGCCGCTGGCAGAAGCTAGTGCAATATTTAAAGCGTTACTAACTTACGTTGAAAACTAACACTTACTTTACTTCACAATAATAATGTATATCACTGCATGCATGCATACAATTATGTTCTTACATTTACCCAATTACCAGCAAGCCACTGTTGATAAGCAGAATTTCAACAAATTGTAATATTTTGATCGAATTTATAATGAAAAACTGTAACAATTTATATACAAATTTTTAAAACGGTATTCCAGCTACCGCATAGGGATCAACGACTTTACGACCAAGGAAAACGAAGGGCGCTCCCATGACATAGCATTTGAAAAAACGTGTGCCATGGAAAGTGACTGTTATCAACACAAGGGTGAAAAAAGTGGGGTGGCCAGTATACACAAGTGCGAATGTTAAATACAGAAACAGAGATGAAAGAAAATTTAGTTAGTATTAGCAAAAGGCTTGTTAACGCTTAAAGTTTTTAGTTTGTAGGCTGTAATTTGTGGAAAGACCAATGCATAATCATCATGATCATTTTAGCCGAAAGATATACACTGCTGGACACAGGCCTCCCCCAAACATCACCACGCCTGGTCATGTGTGTCTTATATCCATCGGAGATTCCCGCGACCAAAACCTTTCGTTCCCATCGACTAAAATATGTTCTACGAGCAACGTGCCTCTTTCAAATACAATATGCTGTTTTCAGAAACAGATGTCTTTTTGGAACAATTTGTTGTTTGGTACAAATTGTTGTATAAAAACCGGCCAAGTGCGAGTCGGGCTCGCGCACAAAGGGTTCCGTAGCAGCAAATATAATAAACTTATTATGTCAATTTATACACCTGGTGAATGGAGCCTAACCTAAATTACAGTTAAATCAACCTATCTCAAAAACTATAAGAGATACTTTGATCAAACCAAAAATCGTTGAAAGAGTTAATTAGCATGCATCACCTCTATTTTTTTTAGAATTTTATACCCCGTAGTTATAAAAATAGAGGGGGGGGACATACTTTTTACGACTTTGAGAGCTGATATCTCAAAAACCGTTCACTTTAAGAAAAATGTTTTTTAGAAAACTTTATATCATTTTAAAAGACCTTTCCATTGATACCCCACACGGGTATGTACATCGAAAAAAAAATTTTCATCCCTCAGTTACATGTATGGGGGGCCCCACCCCCAATTCTTTTTTTTTACTATTTAGTGTCATAATTTTGTAGCGGTTCATACAACACATATTCCCATCAAATTTCATCACTGTAGTACTTATAGTTTCCGAGTAAATCGGCTGTGACAGACGGACAGACGGACAGACGGACAGACGGACAGACGGACAGACGGACATGACGAAACTATAAGGGTTCCGTTTTTGCCATTTTGGCTACGGAACCCTAAAAACCACAGGATATTATCCATTTCGTTCAAATTTTTGGGGGAAAGTGGTTTAAATCTCAATTTGACAAATTTAATGGACTATGAATGCACTAGAGCTGCACTTTCTAGAGCCACCACAAAAGCTTTTAACGCCATCATGAATTTCAATTTTGCTAAAAATATTTTTGGCCTGTGGTAGCTGAAGCATGACGCATGCACTCACATACTTTTTTAGCAACAAAATAATTATTTGCAAAAATACAGTAGCAAAGTAATTAAATAATCCCAGTTCATAAAGTACGTAAAACAATTGCTATATAATAATTTTCGGGTTCTGTATCCGAAAGGTGTCAACGGGATCCTTATACTAAGACACAACTGTCCGTCCGTCCAACTGTCTGTTTGGCTTTACATCCATCAGTGGGTTGTATCTTATAAACCATTAGAGACAGTGAGTTGAATTTTACGCAGAATGTGTATTTCTATTGCCGCACAACAAGTATAATTAAAAGGAAATCTAACGTGTTTTTTTTACGTTTTTTGCTTGATTTAAATATTGTATTACGGAAGCCTTAGTGTATGAGTACAATTCCCACTTGGCCAGTTTTTTTATCTTGGAAGTTTTTTTTTAAAGTTTGTTTAATTAAATTTGCCCTGCAGCTCAATAGATAAAGCTTACAAAAAAAAAATAGAAGAAGTTTTTGGAATCAATTAATTTTAGAAAAGTTTTCTTAATGCACCTTGCCACAATACTGAAAGTCTGAAAGGCAATGATCCGGACCAGCTTGAATATTCCCTTGAGTAAACGAATCAGAAATGAAGATTCTCAAAAATATGCAAGATGATGATTTGAAAGAGGAGGATAAAAGAAAGATGTTTGAATAATTAAAACATTGAGATAAATAAGAGCGGAAAGATAAAAATAATTTATTTAATGTTTATCCTTATTGAAAGAAACACGAGCATTCGAGGAATAATAATTGAGGAAGTAATTAAAAACCTTACCACATACTCAGAAAAAAATAGGTTCGAAACAAATTAGTTTTTAATCTGAGTCCAGTATAGATTAATCTTGAACAACCAGTGTGTAAAGCAAAGAGTAGATAACCAAAAAATGTGCTTGTTTATACTAACTACTGAATATGTGAATCACCACTATCAGTACTCGACGCTACTGATATCAGGTGTTTGACCTCGTTGAATGTAAACAAACCTAGATTAGCAAGTGTATAATCTTGCATGGTGATGTAAGATCATGATTTTGGTTTACGAGAACGTTATTTAATTTCTGATTTTTGTCCTAGATTTTTAGAATAGAATAGAATAGAATAGAAAACATTTATTCGGGACAGACACAGCACAACGATTACAAACACACAATAAATTAGAACAAAAATAAAATAAAATAAAAAAAGTACAGAATGCGTCGGGCGTGCCCGTACCGAAAGGCCAAACCTACTGCCACTGTCAAATATTTAATGTAAGCTTTTGTAGCGTTTAGTCCATCACTATTTTATTTCCAGATACATAAGTATTACTGTTATTATCATTTCAGCCGAAAGACGTCCACTACTGGACAGACGTTTCCTACAGTCAAGCGTCGCCACGAGTCCTGTGCTCCTTCATCATCATCTGCCTAGCCTTTTCCCAACTATATTGGGGTTGGCTTCCAGTCAAGCCGGATTTAGCTGAATACCAGTATTTTACGAAGAGCGGCTGCCTACCAGACCTCCACAACCCATTAACTGGGGTAACACGGTACTTCATGGCAATACTGGAGTCAGATTTACTGGCTTCTGACTATCCGTAACGACTGCCAAAGATCTACAAATGACAGCCGGGACCAACGGCTTAACGTGCTTTCCGAGGCACGGAGGAAACTCGTTATATTAAGATGGTCACCCATCCACAGACCAACCTAGGCAAGCGTTGCTTAACCTTGAAGATCGACCTGTGCGGCTGTTATTATTTAGCCACGAGCTCCTCCTGTGTTCCTTGTATCCAGATATTTTTCGTAGTCTTCACTAGAGCATATCATTGGGCCACCTTTGTTTGGATGGATTATAAAACAATAGAACTCCAATAAACTGTTTTTAATTCAACTGACGCTATACGTGGAAGATATAAGATTTAACCTTGAAATCGTTGAAGATCAAGGTTCAAATCATGCCGTCATTATAAAAATACATACATACGAGTATACCAACCACGTGCTGTAGTGTCAATTTTATGTTTACGATTTCATTGTTGTGGCTTTGTAGATCGTCAGGTTTCTGCGTAAAGGTAAGAAGACAAACAAGTAAACAGTAATGCGTTTCTGAGATCAGAGAGTAGCTGATATTGGTATAAGTAGAACTACTGAAGACACTTACATATCTTGTTTGAATAGACATTCCTTAGTGACATACATAAGATAAAAGTAAACAAAATTATGATGTATGTGCTATTTATAGACGTCTACCAGGTGGTTGATGATAATTTTCTACAAAAAAATAAAAATCTGGGGGATGAAAGTAGATTTTTTACTGCGAATGGTACAGTTTGATTCTTTCCACTGTATTACTGAAATTATTACGCAAAACAGTTTAAGGAAAATTACTAATAAATAGGTTAGCCTCTACAATTATATAAGATAAACATCAATGACAGTCATGTACTATTAGTACGCATGAAGTGACTAAGTAATAACTTTATTGACTACTGTAATTATCCTTTACTCGTACCACCTACTAACCTACTAGTAATTATTTAAAAGTTAATAAGTTGCAAACTGGTATAGCTCTTATAAAATACAACCCCAAAATTACTATCAAAACTAAAACTACTACGAGTACTATTTATCTAGTTACTGTCTGTCTGAGAATTAAATTAAATTAACCTAGTTCATGACATTACTAGTGCGTGGTTGAACTGAATCAATAATTAAAATCATGACTTTCGTATCTTTGCCAATGTCAATGTAAACTGATTTTTATTTACATGCGTTAGTCACAAAGTTACTTTCCGAATTTAACCAAACGTTCCAGCTACTGACTTAACAAATTTGAAAAAAGTATGACTTGTAAGCAAATTTAAAACATAATAACTCGGATTAACATTCAGTGGAAGTTAAATTGGTTCTACTCCATTATACCAATACCTGTGATAATAATCTTAATATGATTCCAGAAACAATAGTCGAAGTTAAACACACCAATCTTGTTATTTACCATTCGTATTAAACAGGATATTAATTTTAACCCTGACACGCTTAAACTAGGTGATTGTACAATTTCTGAACTTGGTTTTTAATCGTTTCTTTTACGTGCCTTAAAAGCTACCTAGCTACCTATTTCGAGTTATTTAACCTTGTTGTACGAACTTTATAAATGTTCAAGTACTTTCTTACCATATTATACATGTTTATTCTTAAAAAAGTTTTTATGAAACAATCAAAATGAAACCAAAAATCTATTTGACGCTATCATTATTGTAACAAAGCAAAAATTTTCGCGCATCTACACACATACATGCAAGCAAACATCTGTGCTCATGTCGTATTATTATTATGTTGTAAAAGCACAACGATTAGTATAAGTAGGTTGTATATTATTATAATCTGGTACTACTTCAAATCTTGATTGTAGAGGACTAAAACATTTGTTAAAAGTTCCTCTTACAAAATTATGCTCATTAAATAGTTAGGTCGTATACTTCCTGCATTAGGTTTCGTACACATAGAAAGGGTGCCACCCTTTCGCTTGATCCTGTTACTAAGCCAACGCTATTTGTCTGTAACAGGGCTGTATCGTTTTAGCCATATCAAGTATTAGAAGCCTGTTTAATTATTATTAAACCTAATTATTTTTTTGGTGCGTAAAATCTATAAAGCCTAAACAGCTATCGAAATAAAGTATACCTGGGACAAGATGCAATCAAAATCTTTTGAATGCCATTCATCTTATATTCTTATTAGTTTATCTTTGTCTCTGACTATATCTTCTTCAACATAATTTACAACTGTAACATCATAAATCATAATACCGATAAGTTACTTTACTATAGAACATAGATGTTTACAACAACCCCTATCCCTGATAATCCTTTAATCTCCTCGAATGGCACCCCAGGGAAATTACTATAGATTGGTAGCCGCGCCATTATTGCACGGAACGCTAATATAATACCGATCATGCAAAATTAATTATGCATATATTGGATATGTGTACCGGTAATCCTGCACTTTAGTCAAGGTAGCTGCATCTATAAATATTTTTTGAATGTCACTTGTTTTGACGCAGTAAAGATTTACTTGAATGATAATATTTTCAATACTAAAACCTACATCAGAATGCTCTAATTCAAGTAGAAAGTCCTATAGACTCGTTTAGTGAATATCAAGTAGGTTCTTTGACTATTATATTTGCCATAAATGTACCAGAGCACACTGCAAAGGAAATAAATGTTTGTCGCTTTCTCTTGTTACAACAGCCATTTTATACGTAAACTGTCACAAAATAATAGTTATTATTTCAATACAGCCAATTTCAAGTGATGAATAATCATTTCGATAAATAATTTATTTCCTTTACTTTGCATGAGTAAAAGCATGTCCCTGCCTACCAAGTGAATGAACTGCAATTTTTCCTGCTATAGCTTACACAAATACACCCCTAGCCAGCCATATTGATCCGATCGCCCTACGGTTCCTTTGACTTAGGGTAGTCAGCAACTACACCCGTCTCTTTCTACACGATAATACCGTCTCTTTCCCACCCTGCGCTTTTAGTTTGTAATGTTCAAAGAACAAAATACAAACTTCCTAAGTCAGTTCTAGTACGTAAGTTTTAGAATCGATTTAAAAAGTTTGTAGTATCCTGTTGAGAATTTTAACCTCTACTTCAAGAAAACTAAGATGAACTTTAAATTTTAAGTCTATATTATAGGTATGAAGACAAAACCAGTTATAATGTTATTTTGTAAATATCAGCCAGACGCCTTAATTACATTAACCTTGCAAATTAAGAGCACACATTTAATTAACTAATTCGTCTTTTAGACCAACTTAATAAAAGCCAAGTGGTGTCAAAATGGATGAATTACCTTTCAGATGTACAAACTTAAGATCCCTTTTAGGCCCAATTAGGGAAATGAGCTTTGGGCAATAGAATGATTTAGGATACGCGTCATATAGAGATGAAATTTGGATCTACACTATATTTCATACATTAAACTATGTATACACATAATTTTTAGTATCATTTATAAAATGATAATAAACATAATGTTCTGATAGTAAAAACTAGTATTTCAAAACCTAAGTTGCGAATGGGTTTTATTTTCTAATAATATACTATTTAAAACCCGTCATTTTATGTAGGTACGGATCACAAATACATAATTATAACCTATTGTTCTACAAGGATAATCATCGTCCATTCATTTCAAATACATAGGTACCTATTACAGGTGCATTTAAAACTTTTCAGCATAGTGAAACAATAAGACAAAAACAACATTGAAACAATACAAGAACATCCAAATCCATATCAACCCCAATAAAAGGTATCAGACAAATCCAGGCAATCCTTTTGGCACCAAACTTCATAAGTAAACTACGATACGACAGGAATATATCCTCGGTAACGTGTTGTTGACTGCGAACCAAAGGTCGGAGGTCGAAAGGATCCCATCGAACACTCGAAATGGTTAGAACCATACCTAACACAAATATTGATACATGCGTAGCTGAGTTTAAAAGTACACTTTGCTTCGGAGAAGTCCTTTGAGCATATACGCTGGGTAAGTAGGTAAGTAAACGAAATTTCGCTTTTAGTATTGACCTTCCGGTAAAGTGTTCCAAAGTGCATATCTACAAAATTTGTACAAACGAAAGGAAAATCGGAATCGGAAGGAAATACTTATCGTACTTTGTACTGCTAAGGAACCAAAACAGTAAAATTTTTGTTTGGAAAACAGTATGGAAGCATGACCGTTATAAGATTGCAGTGATAAAATTAGTGTGTTTAAGCAATACTACAGTATTAAAAGGTGTTAAGGAGTTTAGTGATAAATGCTTTATTTATAGTGGCTCTAATTAATTTCAAGAGGTAACCAAATTAATGAAGTTTTCTCATTTCTTAAGTAAATATTTTACTTAGAGCTAAGACAGAGCCCTGCGTCGCGCCAAGTTTAAGTATTTTTTTGGTAATTAAGATTTTGATATTATAATTTATAAAAAAATGAACAGTTATGAGGAATCAAGGACTTCTACAAATTTTTAGGAGGTTGATAACTTATTACGACGTATGTATGACGTACGTACTTGAGGAATAATTCTCGTATCTTTAAGAAGCAATTGCATTCGCACTGAAGTTGCAATCACCTTTAGTTTCATAACATTTTGGCAAGTTTTTGACATTGATTGATACTAAGATGATGTTGCTACTTGAATTCGAACGATTTGTAAATTAGAGAATTAGCCTTCAGATATAGCAGGAAGATATTTTATAACAGGAAAATGCAGTTCGTAAAACAAGATCAGCTGATTTATTCGCGCGTCTTTTGTTTATACAATGTTATTGACAGTATTGTGTCATTCAAATCTTCGCTCAATATAATAAATTGCGTATCCATTAGCAGTTACTTCAGAGTTCATTAAATTCTTGAAGTGAAACTAGTTTCACAGCTACTAGAAACAGTAGTAGTAGTACATCATACCAGTACATGTGAAGCGATGGAAGTGGGAAAAAATGTTGTTTAGGAAGTAACACATATGTAGCTACATCTACTTACGACTATGAACGAGTATTCTCGGCTTCCGCGTGTTTATAAATGGCTTGTATTTTTTTATTATTGTGTAGTAGGATTGAGCATGACCACTATCTCACCTGGTGGTAAGCAGTGGTTGATGATGAAGCACGCTTGCTTAGAAATAACCTTCTCAATTTTGAGTTGAAAACCTTAACATTCTAATCCTTTGCGATATGAATTGTAAATTTTGCGCATAGATAGGTTATATGTCTTTATAGTGCATCGCGCAAAATGTAGTAGTTAAATGATGAAACGGGCTTTATAGAATTAAACTGTGCAATTAATAATTGCATATAATAGTTTGCAGGGTTATAGCCATTTTAAATATTCAATGGATGTTATAAATAACGTTTGCATAGTCAATTAGTAAGATAGTTTAATGTGAAAAAAAATCTTGCTTCTCAAGTGCACAACCAGATAAGTTTCAGTAAAATAAGAACATTGGGAGCTCAGAATTCATTCGTAGACACCCTGAGCAAACTGAGAGGACTCGTCTACTTTTGGAGAGAAGTGAGTTCGTTGGAATGACAACTATTCGTACCATGGCCCACCAAGAACTGAGAGCGGAAACCAGATCACAAAGATAAGGTAATGTTAAATTTCAAGTACTTAAAATCAGGAATTGAATTACAGACAGTTATGTAATAATGATACAATTTTGTATGCAACAAAAAAGACTTAATATTTACCTGTTTGTTTTCGAAATGGTACATAAATATTTTAACAATTAGTTATAGATGATAAAATAGCAAGTAAAACTAGTTTTTGCAGTTAAAAAATAAAAATAAAAATAAACTTTATTGCATATTATTTTGGCTTAAATTAGATGTCGAGGAGTCTCCATTTAGGCATAGAAATGCCTGTAGTTGAAGGCTCCGCTCTTCCCTTGCATTATACTAAGTATGCAATGAAGCAAATGACAAACAGAAAAAAAGTAACATAAATAAAACAAAACAAAAAGTATCAAAGAAAAAAACAAAAAATAAAAACGAACAATTGTGTATGTACTTGCGTGTATTTAGGTTTAGGTGTGTGTGTGTGTGTGTGGTCGTGTGTGTGTGCGTGTGTGAGTGTATGTATGTGTATGAAGATGTGTGTATGAAGGAGTGTGTTAGTATGCCTGTGTATGTGTGTGGGAGAGAAGGATGTTCTGTGTTTTATATTAAGTCACACGTTGTAAAAGTAGCTCTATATCAGTACATAAACGCAGTTACATAAAAACATTTGATTCTTACCTACAAACAGTCTTAATTGCCTCGAATGCTGGAACGCAGTGAAATAAAACATAAAATAAATATGTACCAGTTACCTACATCTTCAATTTAATTGTTGTTATTTATATAAACGAGTGTTTGTTACCACATTGCGGTCACTGAAATGTTACTTTCATTTTATACAGATATAAAACGTAGTAGTGAAAATGAAAAGTTGACGAATAATGTTTTTTTGTTGATAGTATTATTATCTGGCGTGAACTAACTTTGGTATTTAGCTGCTACTACGAGTAACCTGATTTTGGTAGTGATATAAAAAAGCATGACATAATCTTATTAAAAAATAAAGCTATAGATTAAAAAGAAACGAACTGGCCACTCGCGGCTGCCTGACACAACCGCTTTACATTTATCTAACCTAAACGTTATACTGTGATATACTAGCTTCTACCAGCGGCTTCGCTTGCTTAAAAGTGGATTTCTCTCTACAAACTTTGATCCTTCCATCCCCTTAGGAGATGAATTTTGGAAATTCCTTTCTTAGAGCTCGATTACGTCATAAAAGGTAATCTTGTGCAAATTTTCACGCTCCTAGTCCCAATAATTGTGGCTGTGCGCTAATTTCTTCTTTTATACACATAGATTAGAATAAAATTAAAATATTCTCAGTTGCTATCAAATTTGTCTTTGCCAACGACATGCAGCTGATCTCCTATTGGACTACTTAATTAGTCCAATAGGAGATCAGTCACCATTAATTATATTTATTTGAAAAGTTTGCTTTTAAATTTTGCTACCCGTAAAAGGTCGCCGAAACCTCGTTTTATGTCCAGTACAAACTCCAAACTAACACTATTCATTCAAAATATTATCCATTAAAGTAATTGGATTAACGGCTTAACATAACGAGATTACGTCACTTTTTATGCGCCGTAGCAGACCGACTGATGCAAAGACGAAAACTAAATTAGCTACTATAAAGATGTAAGTGTTTGCTTGTTTATTTTTAAGATGTAATATGGTAAGTAATGAACTAGTTACAAAAATGCTTTCACTCATAGAAACAACTAACTAAACTTCCTGCCGCTAAGTGCCATAGGATACTTTTATCCCGGATATAGATATTAGAATTCTTTTCTAGAACAAGACACAGGCCTCAAGAGAGAAACCGCGAAAAAAAATTGTGTTGAATAAACTGGAGTTTGAAACATCGATATTCAAATTTTGTTCTGACATAACACTAATGAGAGCATACCATCACAACTGATAACAAAAAATTATCAGACATAAATAAAACTTCTGTATTGTATTCTTTGATTAGTTTGACCGCGAATACTCTCAGATAAAAAAGGTTATTTTGAAACAGTAGGCAAATATAATTATTACAGTCGATAAAGATCAAGCAGTAATTATCTAATAAGTTGTAATTGAAAGTAAATTGATTGCTTTAGAAGACTTAGATACACTAGCTTACTTTCTGTTCGTTGAAACAGGTTTTGAGAAACAAGATGGTTACCAAGTCATCGACGTAGTATGTACGTCAATAGAAGTTGTATTATCGAATCAAACAACCCATAATTTGAGACCGATCATCGGGTAGACATCACAACGTAAGCTGACGACGTTTTCACCTTTATACCGTATCATTAGATTATGTCAGGGTCTGAGCAGGAAACAATTTAGTGCACCAGAATTCAATGCTATTGTGTGTTAGTAATAAAAATGAAAGTTGACCGTGCAACATGTAAATTACAATAAAATTATGTCAATCAAAAAAGTTTTAGATTTGGTCAGGTATTCAGCAATGTGAATGGTAGTGTTAGAATGATAATTATTATGTATAAAGTCACAAGTAAGCTTGCCAGCAACCTTTCAGTTGGTTGTACAAAAGAAATTACGTTCTGTGCAGTAGTATTGTAAAAAGAAGATAACGAAAGAGGAAGTTTCAATATACTGGCTACTATTACATATATTCGAGCAAAGTAGCTAAATCGAAAGGCAGACGAAGATTGAGATCGATGATGTAATTTAACGCGTCGGAAATGATACCGTTGCACTACTAACACTGTCACCGTTCCGAAATTCAGTAAAAATAGAATAGCATTGTTAGCGTTTACAATCGGTGTTAAAAAATTTAACAGTTTTAAAACCTGGCTTGCCTTCGAGAATATTTGAATCGAAACGAGAATCGTGCCCTTAGATTTTGTTGACTTTAATAAAAGTTCTTTTCCTTTTCCTCGTGCCTGGTTTAATGTTTTTATTTATGGTTGACCATAACTTTTAGCTTTAAATTTGCCATACATCGTTCGTAAAATAAGCACGATTGTTGGTTTCAACAATTTGTTTACATGTTTCCAAAGCAATTTGATGACTCCAAATTACAGAATCTACACCAGCGAGGCAATAAAGCTTGTTATTAAATTACTAGTTTATTTTATGTCATTCTGATCAATTAATAATAAAACTTGACAAATCTGTTTATATAGCTAAACGGATGAAGTTTTATTAATGTTATCCATATTTCCTTGATCACTTTTATTTTATAGAAGGCTCATTTAAGCTTTAATACATTGGTTTTTATTTTATAATCACTTACTAATTTCAAAAATTCTGATCCATAAGCCTGAAAACCATATGCTCAAAAAGATTGGCTGCTTCTGTGCAAGCATGCTCAAGCGCAACACTATCAATAATTTAAAAAATCGCTTCCTACCATTATATTAAAATGTCTTCAAGTATTAGTTTCGAATCTTTCATCCCAGGGTTTCCGACAGTTGGTAATTACGTTACTCAACTGATTATCTTCCCATTGACAGTGACTAATGCTTTTCAATATTTATCTTTACGAGGATGCTGAGATACAAATCCTTCCAGTCGTAACTGTTTGTGGAGGTGAAGGTTACACACATTACAATAGAAGAAATAAACAGCTTGACTTAACAATACGCAAGAATAAAAATGGCGATGAAAGCCGAAAAAAATGAAGCCATTTTGAAACGAGAACATGACATATGTTCTCAAGTTGTTTATACATTTGGAAGACTTTGCCTATGCAAATAATCTTACAAAACACAATATAATTTTCAAAAGCATAAGTAGATCAGAATTTTGAAATGAGGAAAGACCAATTTGGTCATAAGAATAAATATATTAACGCTAAAATGTCCGTTCTATAAAGTTAAGGTGATGAAGAAAAAATAGATAATTCAAATCAAGGTTATCCAGTTCGTAATATAAATAGATTGGTCGAATTTTTATATCATTTGGTCACAATAACGAAAAAGTTAAAATAGTTTCTGAATGAGTCTCACACAGTCTAATAAAGACGCTTATTTGCATGTACGTACGCAGTAGTTACTTAATTAGTAATTATTTACCGTTTATGAGTTTTGCATATTCATAGGTGTATGTCACAGTTTTATAGAATACATAAATTATTTCACAAATTTGAATTTTGCGTTTGCATTAAAGTTGCAGAAATTATTAAAAATGAGATAGTGAAATTCGAATGCTCCACATTTAAATGCAGGCCCACTCACTAGAGAATTCTAATTTCAAAATTAAACCGAAATTTTAATGCATATGTCAATAAATGCTTGCAATTTATTGCAAAACCTGAAGCATATTTTCATCCATTTAGGTAAAAATATTAGATTAGAGTTATTAAAAAATAAAAATGTTTTTCATAAATATGTCTCGTTATTTGCTTTTAATTTTACTAACATACGCTGATTAGTAACACCTAAAGGAAAAATATTAAAAGGTCAAAGTTAAAGGTAAGTTTGACGAGCGTTTCCATAGATATTTTTATATGTTCCGGTAACAATCTAGTTCTTCAAAACCAAAAATCGATATATTTTTTAATAAAATTGGAAGTTTAGACCTGAAACCAAGATTTTTTTGAGTCTTTGCGAATGTAATGTCAGCTTCTAAGTAAACATACAATTAGCTATAAATAACGATTTATTATCTTTTGCAGTAACACACAGTAACCAAGCAAGCAAACTAATTTTTTTGCCAAATTTTATAGCGGCAATCAAATTGCGTTTTTGATTGATTGCATTTCCGTTGTAACCTGTAATTAGCTTCGATTTACCATTCTGAGTAATGAATACTTTGATAATACAGTATCACATCAGTTAATTAGAATCTTCGTACTGGGTAATTTGTCTTGTAACTAGTTATCTCAACTTGCAGCGTCTAGATTAAGTATGGATTTGCGCTGTGGTCAATTAGAAATCGTTTTTTCAAGCCTGATTTTTACAGATATTTTTTCTTGTGTATATGCAATTATATTCTAAGTAATTAACTTATTTACGTTATGTTTTATTTTGTAACTAGCATTGAGTCGCTAATATTTCGAAATTTTGCTTAGGATTTTTGCAATGATGATTCTGTTCAAGATGATTTTTATCATATTTGAAGCTTATTTATTCACATTCACACAGAATAGTGTCAAATGTTGATTATTTAAGTCCTGTAGGCTGCAGTTATCACGCCGCGTAGGCGGCCGAGCATGCGCAGTGCTACCCCACCGGAGGTTGCAGCCATCCTTAACCTAACTAACAGCTGATCATTGATAAACAACGCTGTCACGAACCTGGCAAAATTCCAAATGCAGACAAAAGAAATGACAATCAACAAACGTACCTTAGATTGTGCTGAATCTGGCTGCATGTAGTAAAATAGGAAAAACATCCACACAGCTCCGATTAGGAACAGGATTTTGACGTTTCGTCGCATTTTGTGTTTTTATTTTTTAAACAATTCAAAAAAGGAACGTATCACTGGTTGAATCACTCGCGGTTTTTTTTTAACACGTTCGAAACGATGCGTTCGCGTTTGTTATTATTTGTGTGGTTTGTTCGCGGCGCGCGCGGCCGCGCTCCGTGGTGCGGCGTGCGGACTGAACCCAGTTCACAGAATAATACAGATAGCTGCCGGTCATGCGCGTATCGGTCCTCGACACCGCGTACCAAAATAGAACTTGCACAGTTTGGCTGTTCGGCCGGCATCGACGTACTGTGCAGCGCGTACGGCCCTCTCACTGCATTGTTCTCCTTGGTCAGTGTCTAGACGTACGCCATAGTAACTGCCGGACAACGCTTTAGGCCCAGAACACTAGAACCGGTTCACATGCATGCGCAATCGATTTTATTATGAAAGTATGCAAGGATTAGTATACCGGTCATGCAAATCCCTTTAAGTCTAAGAAGCCTAATCTAAAATGCGACCATGAACATGATATGCAATTAATATCTACTTAAATTTATTCTTAGCGTCTTCAAGCTGATGTTGCAGAGGTTTTTTACGAGTATCAACTTCCTGGAAAAATTTACAACGTGAAACAATTTTAACACTTTAGAAATTTTGCATCAGAGAAAATTTAACACCAGAAATGTCCTCTGTTTTCCTTTTCTGCCAATTACGACTATATAGAAAAGATTCAGCGAATACTACAATATAAGTAGGTTCGTTAATTTATATCATTATAGGAAATTCATGTTCACCTTATTAAACGCAAGACCATAAAATTAATTCTTTTATTGAAACTACTATATTGTTTACTGGCGGTTTTATGTTTATTTTTATAGTTTGAACAGAGAGTTGGCAGATTTTCATACTATCTGCGATTTTACGAAGTGAAAACTTTTGGCACTCGTCCACTTTTATCTGCAGAAAGTAAAATTATTTGTAATCGGACTGTTTGTATTAATGTCGTAATTTCTCAATTGGTCAATATCGCGTTTGCTATGTCCATAAAACAGTTAATCACCTCGTAAATGTACTCTTACTTAAATCTGTTTCTTCTTTTTCTATGTTTTCCTCATCAGTTATAGGAGCAGGAACTACCTCAATTTACGTCACATCGTCTGTTTGTTTATTATTTTCCTTATCCGTACTTGTAATAAGTATTTTATAATCTGTGTCTATATTTACTGCTACGAGTATTACGAGAACCACTGTCATTTTCATTATTATTCTCACACTTATAGAAAGTGAATCCTAAATTACGACATAGTTGTTCGACCTTCGGCAGTTTGAACATAGAAGATCTACAAAGTTTTTCTAATAACGCTTCTGCATCAGAACTCTGCAATAGACGCAGCGATATCAAACTATTAACTAGAGCAAACATTCGAAACATTAGTTATGCTCCAGATATTGCTGTAACTATTAAGAGCTGGGGATTATGTATCTTCGGGACTATTAATAGTACCACATTTAAGAAGGATCGATATGTAGATCTATAGATTGATAAATAAAATATCATAAGTAGCACTGCCAATTTTCACGTAAAAACGTGAAACTTGGCCTTTATTCTGCATAAAACGAAAATTACTTTCGATATCTTTCCTTCTATTAATAATTTGGATTGCATAATCTTTTATTAGCAATCAAATGATTATACCTTCCTAATTAATTATCTTTCGTTTGTAGATTCCGCTTGTTCCAAATTCCTATTATTATTATCAGAGCCACACACACTTGTAAACAAACTAGTTGTAAACATAAATCAATTTATAAATGAAATTTTTGTCACATCTGATATCAAACATGCTACCATATTTTTCTTGATGTTATTTTTTCATCAGTACACGCTGTTTCTTTGCTGAAAGGCACCTGTACAGCTTTCAGAAGTAGTACAGATCTTCACACCAGCGTTCTTTATACCTGCCGCAGTAACGATGTTCATCTTCAGTATTTCAAAATTTATTTGATTGTTCGAACAACTGGATAGGTAGTTCTCAATTATTGCGACTCGGTCTGTTATTGCGAGTCTCACTTCGGTGACTCAGTAAGTGAGAGTGACTGATTGGAATAATCGTAAACAAACGCCCGAATCCGTTGACTAGAAACAATTGAAAATCATCCCGATTATTTTGTAGGACGGCAAACGATTTTGATTCTTTCGATTGCTGATATCTCAGAATCACCCATTGCTAATCTTTAGGCACCAACTGCGTGACGACCTTAATACTAGAACTAAACTATGCAGCAGTTCTTACCTGTCTAAACGTCAATAGCTATAGAATGGTATCCGCCAATTAGCATATCACCATACTCTGCCCCAAAGGCATGACTCGAGTAACTATTACACAACAATATAAGAGGGCCATGCCCTCTAAACCACAGCGTGAAGCGTGGGTGTCCCACTATCAAACTGACAGATTTATATTTATAGTACTCACTTGACAATGACACGTGATGTCATATAAAGATGACAGGTCGAGAAATGATAGGCCGGATATTTGCTTTTGATTTGATGGAATTGAAGATGGAAGGTCGATAGATATTTATTGTGGATAAGATGCAGAAGTAAAGAAAGTAAATAATGAAATTTATTTGATAAAAGTACAATATAAAGTCACTGGCAATATAAATGCATTATTATTAATTAAGTAATAGAAGTAACTATGATAACTTGGAAAACAGCTGATAAGGAAGAAGAGAAAGACAGATTCCTGCCAACCTAGATAAAGATTACAGATGTGATAGCTTAATTTGATGACAAGATAGTAAGTAGGCAAGGCAGAGCAGGATTGTGGTGCTTATATACATATTGTATGTCGTGATTTGAAACAGAGGCAGGCGTTTTATTTTATGTAATGTCTTATTTCATCACTACTGCTCTCAAAACGGTTAAAAAATACCTACTGTGGAAACCAACAGCATGTTCTAGAACCAAAACTTCGAAGATATGCGACATCCATCAGCCTGCACCATAGGCCTAGGTGGTGGACCCATCGTTTTCCAATAAGAAAGGCCTGAGTCTCAATAATAGGAAATTTATGAGGCTGATTTACTTACTAGATATTGGATTTTTAAAAAGTCGGCCCTGAGGTTCTACTTTCGAGTCTCACCCAATCCAATTGAATTAATTTTGTTAGCTATGTGCTATTTACGAACATTATGCGGCGTATCGCAACAATTTAAAAATATTGCAGGATGGCATCGATATAGTTAAGATATATCTGTCTAGAAAATCCGAATGTTAGGATGTCCTATCTTTATTGTACTTTTATGGACTGTAAAATAATAAAGAAAACAATAAAATAGACGCATCTACATTGCCTATAAGTTGTCCAATAAAATATCTGAATGGTTATAAATATTTTATTACGATACTTTTATGATTGTACATAACTAACCGGCTCTAAGCATACTTATAACAATACATTTATAGGTTAGATAGCTGTCATATACGCGGGCAGAACAAAAACATCTGTAAATTTAGTTCACTCTCCTTAGCCAAACTTTGTCCTTGCACATAACTTAAAAAAATATTTAGGTACCACTTAGAAAATTATACTGCAATGCTGACTTTTCAGAAAGAACCAATGCTTATGAAAACAGATTGTGAATCAGAGTAACATAACGTAAGAACTTTAAAACAGCGCCATCTAGTGGTAAAGTTAACAAACGCTACGTCTGTGCTTAGCTGTTACCACATCAGGTTCCGTCTACACTTAAAAGATGACAGTGTTATCGTTTGTGGCGCTATGTTGTTTTTTTTTTACTTTTTTCTATGTTGTTTATGTTTCTCTAGCTTACCATTTTCGTCTTTTCATATGCCGCATAATTAATTGTTTTCAAGATATCTGAAAAACAAACAATTGGAAATTATGAGTTTTGAAATGCCGGTTCTTTTTTTGAGTTGGGTAATTATTTTAAACTCTAGTAGAGAAAGGAAATAATATAAAAGTAAAAATATATTTTTAGTATAATTACAAATATGGACAGAAGGAAAAGTTCCCATTTCCCAGAAATACCAACTCTTGTAAGAAAGTATGTTGTTTAAATAATGTTGTTTATTATAAACAGCATTATCTTAAACAACAGAGGAACAAACCTTTTATCAGGAACTCCCTTCCCACGGATTACCTACCTCCTTTTTGTAATTAGTTGCCTCATCATAACACGGAAATCGTATTGTTCCTGTCACATTTTGTAAATTTCCTTGAGAAATTATTAATGACAAAAGAAATTATGTTGACTACAATAACAATATTGAAAATTAAAGAACTTGTTTCAAAGATACAAGAGAGATAGATTTCTTCGTTCAATAATGAATTATTCAAATAAAGAACTATCTCGACATAGAAGAAGGTAATACCTATTCATAGGCCGTACTGGCTGTACACAACAGTCCAGTGACAACAACAACTTTTTAATCTCCATAAAATGGCATCGCTATCGAAATTAAAAAAAAAGAAAAGAAAAAAGCAAAGGCGTAATTCCTGCACTTTTTTCCCGCTTTTCCTCGTCCGAGCGTTCCTGACGGTCTCCCGTCATCCCGGCAGAGTTCGTGCGGTGTCCGACGGGAGCGCGCGTCCCCTCGCCTCGTGATCGATTGGCGCGTAACGAACTTACTTCGAAGTTTGAATTTTTGAATATCGTTCGATTCGAATTGGTTTTGATAGTGTTTTGTTTTTTTTGGTTATGTGAGTTATGTTTCGTGTTCTTTTTTATTTGTTGGACGTAAAGTTTTAGGTAAGTTTTTATTGCAAATGTCTTTTTTATAATATTGGTAACACTTTCTAGGACGAACTTTGTTTTTTGTTCTAATTGAAAACTAATATTCAAAGTCAACTTGACTGGTAATGAAAACGTAAACGTAAAAGGTGAAAGAAAGCAGCAAATACCAACCCTAATGACATTCTTATCAGAGAAAATTCCAATATTATCAGGGTGATAATTTCTAACCTTGAAAAGAGAACTGAACTAAGGAACTTAACTGAATATAATTCAACGTCTGTCATCGAATACAAAGATAGCTTTCATAATGATGATATTAATTAATGCAACAATGTTAGTTAATGAAGATAAAAATGTCATTAAATATGTATGCCAGAACTTTAAACCATACAACGATGAAAATTAAACGAATATTATCCAAATTTATGATGATAAGTTAAATTATTTACAGCAATAAAACTGGAAGTCTTAATTATTTAATCATTCCTGAAGATAATATATTCTTTGGACGGTTCTCATTAGCATAGATTATAATCTTGTCAGTTGTCGATTTTCGAACGCGATTTACGATGCAAATTATGGCAATTTCGTTAAAAAGAAGGATAACTTGATCAGTTGGAAGATATTTTTACCCGGTGTAATTATTATTTTACTTTAATTTTATCGAGATATATTGTTGGATCATATTGACCATAAATTGGTACTGGTAAGTACACTATTACTTTAATATACCTGTGACTTTAAGCCTTCTCTCCTGAACCATTTGTTTCATGTAAACGTAGGTAATCGTCGCGTCGCAGTTTTCTTACGTGATTGGATCCGAAATGTAGGTATCCGCAGAAGAACCAAAGAATCGTCAAATTTAACGTTTGAATCCCCAACCGGTCCTATGAGACCGCGCTGTTATTGTTTTACTATTGTGTCTCGTTTCGCGGGTATCTGAGTAACTACATAGCAGTGGGCAGAGCATATTGCTTGCGAGTAATCACAAACAGATCTTCGATGAGGCCAAATTCTTACGCAAACCGAAACATGTAGGGTTAGAATTTTAGAAGGCCACAAAGTGAACTAGTGCCTTGGTAAGAGCCATGGGAATCTAATGGAAGTAAGTAAGAATCTGAAGCACAGGATTGCTATTGTGGCGATACTGCAAAAAGTTGTACCTACGTCGAGCACAGGACGTCTTTCAACTGAAATAATGATGATCAGCTTCTACCAGCGTCTTCATCTGGGTGAAAAAAGAGAGTTCTCCTAAGGGAACATCTCCCGAGGTATAAAGTATCCTATGTCCTATTCCAGGACATTCGTTCAGCAGTTTGAGCTTATAGTAGTAGTAGTAGTTTTGTGTGTATGTGTAATAACAACAAACACACACCCAAGAAACTTTCGCTTATAATATTGATGTGACTTTAATTATTAAAATGTATACAAATAATTGTGGCAGTGGGCAGGGCACATTGCTCGTAGAACAGATGGTCGATGGGGACGGAAGGTTCTAGAGTGGCGGCCACGTACCGGAAGACGCAGCGTCGGAAGGCCTCCCACAAGGTTGACCGATGACCTGGCGAGGGTCGCGGGAGTCCGATGGATACGAGACGCACAGGACCGGTCGCTGTGGCGACGCTTGAGAAAGACGTCCACTGCTGGACATAGGCCTCCCCGCCTATGTCTAGCAGTGGACGTCTTTCGGCTGAGATGATGATGATACAAATAATTATAATATTATCAATAAAACCAGTTGAAAAAAAATGTATACACCTAGTTATATAGCCAAAAAATTCAAAGACACTAACTAAACACTTTCATTTTTCTGTGAGATAAATAACTGCTTATCTTTTATACTTATAGCTGTATTCGTTTTTGATAACGCTACACAAAACAAAAACGCCAATACTATAAATCGACAAGGTCAGCTGTTTCGCTAATAATTTCGCGGGTAGAGCACCCCTCGTCCTCCCATGTTAGTCTAATGTTCACCCTCACAGAGTGCAATGTAAACAATATTAGCGTCCAACGTTAATATATCGAGTATTGACATTTTGGCAATACCATGTTATTTATTAGAATTGAAGAGATCGATATTTTAGAGTGTAGTAGGCAAAGCTACGGTTTAGCCTATCACATACCCGCAAAACGAGACACAATAGTAAGACAATAACAGCGCGGTCCTATGAGACCGGTCGGGGATTCATAAATTAATGTGTAACTATTTTCTGTGGTTGCCAAAACTCTGAACCACTCTTTGACTATAATTATGGTGACGATCAAAACTAAAATGGTATTTGTAATGCGTGTTATGATTATTATTTATAATTATTATAATTACATAGCATTTGTCTAAAGTTGTCTGGTAGATATCACTGTCAGCGATAAGACCGCCATTGTCCTATTGTACCATCCATAGATTTAAGTTTTTGTATTCTATTCTATTTATCGATCATCTTCTTCTGCTCTAGGGCAAACGAGATGTCAGACTTTTACTGACCTACCTGTTGCCACCCCATCTTATCTTTAGTACTCCAGGATCTTTCTACCTACCTCTCATTTTTGAAGTAGGAATTACAGTTCAGCATTAATCAATTTCTACTTAACCTGACAACATTTTGACATTACAAGTATGTTTTGACACGTTTTTAACTCCACATTCTCAATTCGGAAGCCCACCAGACATTAATTTACATAGGTACTATTACGGGAAAGGACTTATATGCATATATTTTCGTGACGTAGTTATATGAGAAATCAAAATAAACGCCTCGCTGAAATGATTCCAAAACTGCAGCCCACTAAAATAAAATAAAAAACACTTGCGGCTAAAACTTGATTGAGTTCACTCACAGATTTGATGCCACCAACTGCATCAGAAGGATTGAAAAGTGACTAGATTGGAACTTTATACTCATATTTTTCGTTCTCCAATATTTTGTTGATGCCTGTCAATTTTTGTTACTACACAAAAAAGTCAATAAAAAAATCTTTCTCCATTGATTCTCCTGCATCTAGGTATTACTTTCGCAAGGTCAGCATTTCATTAATAACTTAAGGGTAGAGCCACCCCATCTCTTCTTCTACAGACACCCCAGTGGAGTGCAATATAAACAAAATTTGTGGTACAATGTTAGTAGTCATTATTCGCATTTATTTTTATGGAAAATGTCCAGTATGGACATAATTATGAATTTTAAAGCAAGTGAGCTCATCTGTCATTAATTTGGTGACTGACAAAGACGGAATAAACAAGTCAAATATGAAGAGTGATAAGCCACGTCAAGATAATATAAATGTAACTATCGAAAGCTCAACTGAAATTGATAAGAATTAGTAGCAATTGCATAAAAGTCATCAATTTATAAAATTTCTTCCCCATTAGCGAATAGAATAGTTATTGGTATCCTTTAACGTTTGAATCCCCAACCGGTCCTATGAGACCGCGCTGTTATTGTTTTACTATTGTGTCTCGTTTCGCGGGTATCTGAGTAATTAACTAGTTTCTCATCATCAATTAATGATCGGAACTAAATTAAGTCCAAAGCTACAAGTTGCAGTTAAAAAATGTATTGCTCTATTTCATTGATTTTATCTAACAATAACTTTTTTAACTAACCATTTTTCTAATTCTGAAAGAGCCCACATACTCGTACATAGGTTGGTAAAACAGTTTTTGATTCAAATAGAAATATTACTTTCCAAATTAGCAAGTCCAAAATCAAAATTAAATACATAATGAATAAACCACAACATCAATTTTCTAGTTCTAAAAGATAGCTCACATAGATAAGACAGTTTTCAAATGAAATAAAAATACTACTTACCGAATAACGAGTCCCAAATTAAAATGATATACATATACCACGTCTTTACAAATTGCCTGGTCCGGTAATAATCCGGCGGTATTGAAGTGCATCTCCCCTCGCCTTTGTGGTCGGCAGTCGCCACGTGCCCTAACTACATATAAACAATTTAGGATTCGAAGCTTCATGCATATTGATTCAGAGTTTTACGATGTGCTAAGAAAAGATGCAGTGGATAAGTGTATTGAAATTTATAATTTATCATGTTGCTGTCGTAAATAATGGCTATAAAATACGAAAGACTGAAGAAGAGACTAGTGTCATTGTAATCTAGGTTCTCTTTCATAAAATAGTTAAAGATAACTATGTAGGCTGTCTAAACTTTGTAATTCTATCACACTATCCTAGAAAGACTATCAAATAAACACGGATAAGAACGAAAACCATTTGACAATAAAGTCATTGAATATTTTCATAGACACCCACATGGACTTATCTGAATAACCTTTTGTGACCGTCTTGAGGAAGAGTTTAAGAATGAATGAGGAAGAAATGGTTAGAAGAGTTGGGGAAGACCAAGGAAATGATGAATGAGGGGTGTCTTTAAGTTAAAAGTGAATAGGTTATTTTGAGGCTGCTTCATCGTCGACCACATTGACGCTTACCATCAGGTGAGATTGTGGTTAAGTGCGAATCTATCAATAACAATAATCATAATCATAAAAAGAAAGCATAATATGCTTTTTATTTTTGATTATTATTAATGTGTCGGTGTAGCAGTCGGCTTGACATTACCAAGTTGACAAACTTGAGATAAAAGAGAAATTACATGAACTTATCTAAACAAGTGATAATAGTAGATTATTGCATCGAGCACAAAGTAATTTATTATTGCACCGAGTGCCTGATTTAGAGCCCGAGCGTTAGCGAGGGCTATAATCTAATAGGCACGAGGGCAATATTAAATTACTTAAGGCGAGGTGCATAATCTGCTTTTCTTTCAACTATTACCTATAGGAATAGTAGATAAAAGAAACTCATATCAAACAGTTAAAATAGAAGTTTCTATAACACTGTCGGCTTCATTTAGAATGTTTTCCGGAGTTAATGTGTCGCTAGATGATTCCATTTTAATTCGAAGCCGAAGCACTCAAAATCAGATAGTATCACACTTCATCGTTTCCAAAAATATTATCAAAACAAAATTAACAAAGTTCCCGCCAAATCACTTTTTTAAATTTCTTTCATTTTTAAATCAGAGTTAGCAGCAATCATTTTTTAAATTTGGAACAAGTAGGATAGAAACAAATAATACGTACGTAAAAAAAATTATTGATATCGGCTGGCTAAATAGAGCTAACCCATTGAGATTGGCGCCTTATGGTGCGATTAAAAAAAAAACTGTGCAATAATGAAATTTCATACATTTTTATTGCTCTAGAGCAATAAAGACTCGCTTTGTACTGAGTTTTTAGTGTGATTATGATGAAATTAAAGCATAGTTGGAAGAAAAATAATTAAATGTCCAAATAAAAACACAACAATAAACTCATAGACTCAACATTCCATCCAAACATAACAACACAACAAATATAACCTATAGCACACAGACGCGGAACGCTAGTACACAAAATGTACAGATTAACGTCAGTACAGATGTGCGAAGTCGAACCCGTCGATGGTCGTAATAATAGCGATGCACCCCAACCCTGCGAACCACGCCGTCCGTCATGTGCACTCGCCCTTACTTAATCTAAAACAATTTAGAGCTGGGTATTAAATGGAATTCTATACTATAATTTGCTTTGGGGATTTGGCGAGCTATTTTGAATTTGGAATTGAAAAAGGATTCTGTCTGGCTTTTTGGGAGCTGGTGCTTTTGACCTTAGTAGATTACATAACATGCGATACAGTACCCTAAAGATCTTTTGATGTTCTAATGAAATTGTAAGTAGAAACAGTGCTATTTACAATTTCATTAGAACACCTAATATCAACAGTGATTACCAATTGCCATTTGCGAAAATATCATGATTACTAGTATTCTAACAAGAAGTTTAATTTTAACTGTGTTCATATACCAAAGTATTCAAATATAATCTATACTAATTCTGTTTTATTGTAATACTATATTGTGCTGTAAACTTCAAAATTTACTACTATTTCTGATAAGATAAAAGCACAAGATAAAATAGAAACGTTACCTGCCAAACTTAAATATTCCAATATTGCATCTACAAAACTATGAAGCAATTTTCTCAAGAGAATTCACAATTTACCGAAATATTAAAGCGAGTTCATGAAACAGTTTAAAATGTTCGGCATAACATTGTTCATACATTTATAAAGTTGCTCACGATGGCGTAGTAACCGATATTCCACAGTAGATTTATGACTTCCGCACAACGTGAACTGTTTGGTATTCTTTGATTTTCATTCATTTCCGAAATACCCATAACACTATGTTGCTGGTTTACTATGTTACTTACAGTTTTAGCCTTTCTAAGAAATGTGGTGAAGAAAAAAATTACAACCCACTAAAATAAGAATGGTTAAAAACTTTTACTGAAAGTTTTTTTAATGTATTTAAGTGGCCTATAAAATTATATACAAATGCTAAAAATTTAAAACATTTTACTTTTACTTAATTTATATAGGGCGGGTTTCTGAACTGAAGACTTAAGAATGTATCGACTTACAGACTAGACCGAAGGTTCAAGGTAGATAGATACTGTTTCTTGTACTTAAAAAATCTAAATTGCAGAGAAAAGTTGAGTTTAAAATTCCTAGTTTCGATATCGATGGACAGATCTATAAAATAAAATACATATGCAGATGCATCAGCAATACTGCACCTCTTACGGTATTTTTTCAAGGCACTTAAAATATTTTTCTTATAAAATTTGCCATAAGTACTTTATCTGTTACCCGAATCAAAAATTTTATTACCAGACAGCCAGAAATCTAAACCTCACCTAATATTTTTGACTACTCGTATAATAAAGAAACCAATGGCAATAATATTGTCCTTCGTATACATAGCATAGATCTATCTACACTAGATGACGCATAATTTTCGCAGCCTGCACTTGATGGCAGTCGAGGGGGACGACTGCATCTAACTGCCGCTTCTAGTATTGCGGCCAGTCGACCTTGATGAGATAATAATTATAGCTGACTATGTGTCATAGTATAGAAAAGTCAGAAGTGTCGGTATATTTATTTAATAGATTTAGTAAAATTTTAATTAACTTAATGCGTTGGAAACAAAATACGATTGGTTAGAGAAAGCACCAGGAAATATGTGAAGTCTAGGAGAAGTTCTTAACCCAACTAAGGAACAAAATAAGTTTAAAAAAGTAGAATTTACTGTTAGATAGCCCATTTATTCTGGAAGGTTATTGGCTATATAACATCACGCGAAGACTAATAGGAGCGGAGCAGTAACCAAAAATGCGGGTGAAACCGTGGGGTTCAGCTACCTATAAAATTATAATAGTCTTTTCGAAGTAAAATTTTAAAACAGCGCCATCTATCACACATAGAGAACAACTGCGTGCAATAACTTATTAAACATAGATATTCGATAGATGGCGTTGGCGTGGACGTCATTTTTCTGAATCGCGGTGTTTCGCTGCCCGCCCACAACCGACAATTGGTGAACGATTTTTTATAGGTAAAACATAGAACACACTGATATAGTGCAACGCACACGGCCTACGAAAAATCGGTCAGAATCTATACTAATATTATAAAGCGGAAGAGTTTGTTTGTTTGTTTGTTTGAACGCGCTAATCTCAGGCTCTACTGGTCCGATCTGAAAAATTCTTTTACTGTTAGATAGCCCATTTATTCAGGAAGGTTATAGGCTATATAACATCACGCAAAGACTAATAGGAGCGGAGCAGTAACCAAAAATGCGGGTGAAACCGCGGGGTTCAGCTATAAAATTATAATATTCTTTTCGAAGTAAAATTTTAAAACAGCGCCATCTATCAAACATAGAGAATAACTGCGTGCAATAACTTATTGAACATAGATATTCGATAGATGGCGTTGGCGTGTGACGTCATTTTTCTGAATCGCGGTGTTTCGCTGCCCGCCCACAACCGACAATTAGTGAACGATTTTTTATAGGTAAAACATAGAACACACTGATATAGTGCAACGCACATGGCCTACGAAAAATCGGTCAGAATATACTATCTATACTAATATTATAAAGCTGAAGAGTTTGATTGTTTGTTTGTTTGAACGCGCTAATCTCTGGAACTACTGGTTCGAATTGAAAAATTCTTTTTATGTTGATAGACCATTTATCGAGCAAGGCTTTAGGCTATATAACATCACGCTGCAACTATTAGGAGCGAAGAAATAATGGAAAGTGTGAGAAAAATCGGGGAAAATTATTCATCCCTGAGGTCTTCCGTTGCGTGCGCTGCGAAAACGGTTCAAGATACCAAAAATATATGTATCGAAGAATTAATTCTCTTGAAATGATCTAAAAAAATGTCCGGGACAGTATATGTCTATCTTTTAAGATTAACTCACTAGAACCGTTTTTATGGTAATCAAATTTGGTCGAAATTAATGCATTATTTGTTAAGAGTTGTATCTACGTAATAATATTAATCTTTATCCAAATAAAAATTTTTTTAATTAAGAGTATTTAATTATGAACAAAATTGTCTTTGACATCACTTAATTTCAATGAACATCTTAGAAGATATTATAATTTTAAAATAACACCGATATAAAATTCACCCGCGCCGCCGCATGATGTGCAAAACATGACGGCTTGCGAGCGACGCGGAGAGGGGGGTGCAGCGTTATTTGTTTTTGCGATATAATATCGTCGTGTAATAATACTTTTTAAATACTATTTCATTTTGTTTTAAGTATAATATTTTGTTTCTAATAATTTCACAATTATTAACACTATTCTTTAGTTTTGATGTATAAAATATAATACAATAGGTGTTATCTACATAAATATTCTTTAGGTTAGGTTTTAGTTTAACCTATTAATACCCGCAAAACGAGACACAATAGTAAGACAATAACAGCGCGGTCGCATGAGACCGGTCGGGGATTCATGAATTAAGCATACAGTTTTTATAGCTCTGCATTTTCTTCGTTTTTTATTTATTCGTTTATTATTCTCACTAACGAAAAACCATAATTTGGTGTATAAGGGTGTCAGTGAAATACCGCATCAGGAAAATTCCTGCCTGAGTAAACGGGTAATTTAAACACCTAAAAATTATTAATTGTAATCAGTAAACGCCCTGTTCTCATACATGAGGAGGGGCCTAAGGATGTCCTCTTTCTCATAGTTTCAGCAACCTTGCTTCACTGTAGGAGGTAACGGCTTTCCATTCCTCCTCTTAGCCTATACCATGATCTGAGCTAGGGCAAGAGGATTCTGATTTTGTCTCGCAAACAGTACCTACGGCGGTGCTTCGTTCTAGCAGGGTAGACTCTGACCGTAAGGTCCTCTGTGTCTTCCCGCCGAATCCGAAATATCTACTTCGCGAGTGATTCAGCAAAATGTAGGGGCCCAACAGGGTCGAAGCCTCTGGGGCCATGGATGAGCTTCCGAAAGGAAAACCCGGGATCCTGGAACGAAGGCAAAAGTCTGCCACAGGTCTGCCTAAGCGCGGGAGAAGTCATTCTAATGATACCCCACCTAAAAAAAAAGGCTATTGGGGGCCATGGTTTCGCTTCTGAAAGGAAGATCCTGGAACGTAAGACAAGGAAGGAATATAGGAATGAGTAGTAATAGTCTGACACGCCCTCCCGCTTCAAACAAGTGCGGGAGAAGTCATTGGATGATTTCCCAACTAAAAAATAAGTACCGAATTGGCATTTTAACTTAAACAGTTTTATGTGAAATGCCTAAACTGGATGTTTTCGGAATTAATCGGAAGTATAGGATAATAGGTTACTTTTGTGCAGTTTTACGAACTTGACGCGGACGAAGTCGCGGGCAACAGCTAGTATAAATATAAACTTGACTGCGATCCCGCCTGATGGTAAGCAGTGATGCAATCGTTGTTGGTAAAGCACAGTAGTTTATTAAGAGCCTCTTCACTCTGGATTTGTCATGCAAGTGGATTCAAGTGAATGTTCTGTTCATATATTTTCACAATTTGCAGTTTATCTTGATGCTACTTTCTATTAATTAAGGCCATTGGCTTCAGATCATCTTGCATGTCATCAATGTATCGTTCTCTTGATCAATGACAAGTCTGTATGATTTGCGAAGTCAACACAATAGTTTCTAAGCATTTGTAGCAATACGCGTGACAAGGGTGTATTAGTAGCCCTGTTAATCACCATGATGATTATGAGTTCCTAGTAAACTGTAAGGTTTTGTTCGAGGAACTAGGAGTTTAACATATAGTAAGTTTATGCTTATTAGTAACATTTGTCAAGTTTACAACCTTTAGTGTTTTTGCACCGCTTTTAATACTGGCTTTGTTTGTTCCATTCATTTCTGCAGTTTTATTATTTGAAAATCAATTTATTTCCCTTTTCCTAAATTTGACCCGATGCGGTTAGCTTTCAGTATAACCAGTTTTTTGGGACTACATATCTGACCTCCACAACCCAAGAGCTGGTTAACATATCTTTTGACAGGACTGGGTTCAGATTTTTTGGCATCTAACGACTGTCGACGAAAGATTTTTAAATGACAAATGAGACCAACAACTTTACACGCTGTCAGAGGTACTACAAATCGAGTTTACTCCATAAGTAAGTACTTTATTGTAATAATAATAATTGAATTGATTGAAGTACTCGATTTGTAATAGATGTTTATCATCCACGGTCCAACCTCTGTTGGCCCATGCTTGCGTTAAGCTACAAGAAAATGAAAATACAAATTTTTCATTCACACAATCCATAAATAAGTGATTTAAAATCTAAAATATATATAAATAAAAATCTAAAATCTTTGCAAAAAAGTAAATAAATCTGCCTATGCACTTTTTCAACTAGCTAGGAAAGTAAATATAGACGCGTTACTTGTTGCTTATCACGGTCTAGTAGCCTCACTTCTACGGTATGGAATTATCTTCTGGGGTAATTCTACGGATAAGGAATTACTATTTAAGGCGCAGAAAAGGTGTATTAGAGCCATGTGTGGTCTGAAAACAGATGACAGCTGTGCACCGTACTTTAAGTCACTAAATGTACTTACGCTACCGTCGATATACATATTAGAAATTAGTGTTTTCGTCAAAACAAATCCTGACCTTTTTGACAAAATTACTAAGGTACGAAATGTTCCAATTCGTAGTCAGTACAAAAACTCTTTAACTAATTATAAATGTAAAACTACATTGGTAAAAAAAAGTATCCTGGTTATGGCACCACGCATTTATAATAAAATTCCTGACGCCATTAAAGAATTAAATTTTACTCAATTCAAAAAGAGGATGAAGCTGTTCCTATTTGATAAATGTTATTATACTATGGACGAATTCTTAAATGACAAATTCACATAGAGTGACAATTTTGATATTTTTATTATATTACCTACTTAAAATTATTTGGACATTTCATTCTCTTGACATTTCATTTATTTTGACATTGTAAATTATATAAAATTCAAATTATTTTGACATTTTATTCTTTTGACATTCTAAATTATTTTGAATTTCTAATTATTTTGACATTTTATTCTTTTGACATTTTAATTATTGTGACATTTTTACTTATTATGAAATTTTAATAGTTTTGCAAATATTTTAATTATTTTGACATTTTTTTTGAGACATTTTAATTATTAATTTTTAAGTTTGATATAGAATTTTTTTTTTCCAAATTGTATAATAATTTTGCATGTTTCTTTTGTCTCGTACTCGTTTCTTGTCAGCAAATATTGCACACCATATTTGTACGCCTTCAGGCATAACATAGCGCTCTATATATAAAATAAGATCTGTGTTGTTACCTATGTTAACAAATAAATAAATATTATTATTTAAAAAAAAAACACATTTTTTTTTTAAATATATGTATTAAAATGGTTTTTTTTTATGTATTTAAAAAAAAAATTCAGAATGACATGAGTAGTCTAACAAATAAAGAGACATAAGTAATCAACACACTACAGACACAAAATATCAGTGATCACAAATTATTAGATGTTTCCACTCTGTATCAGTCTTGCCCAATACTGACGAATCATCTCAAGTTCATTCATCACAGACTCACAGCTGACTCAACTCAAACTAAACTTAGAGTCGTTAGGAGAAACAGTAAAAAAATATTTGGCGCCTATATCCAATTAAAATCCACAAAACTTGCTACGGCAGATTGAATATGTCACGCGAACAGTAATTAAACAATTAGTTACGTCTGGCTGCTCAATTTGTGAAATGTATGTTTTTTTTTTCATGTTTATTTGCTTCGACATTTTACAGTCATTGTAGTGATTAGTCTGAGATGGTTAATGAACTGATTTATCTTTCGGTTGATAGAAGATATAGCCTGAAATGCCAGGCTGAAATAGGATTGGGCAGGGTACATCAAAGCATACATAGAGACTTCTGTGCAAGCGTTGCCACGCAGTCAGTGCCTTGACAGCGGTTTCCCTTTGCAGGAGCAAAGGGAAACCGCTGTCAAGGCACTGAAGAGGCGAAGAAGTACTATACGTACCACGTAGACTGATTTAAGATGGTGCTGGAGAAGAACGTCTAGAAGAATTTGGGGAGTCCCAAAAGTGTCTAAACAGCGTCTGCGTTGCGTGTCGTTGATCCGATTTCAGCAGGGAATAAATATTTAAAAAGCCTACAGATAGTTAATCTAGGTGAGAACAGTTTTATTTCTGTAGACCTACTGGTGAGACAGAAATGTGATGTAATTTTACATGTTTAGAAATGAGCCTATGATACAGGAATCATTTTCTAGTGAAAAAAAAGAAGAAACAACGATTTCATTGATAAAAAAAATCTAGTCTTTCTTCTTATCACTTGTCTTGGTTGAGATTTAGGGTAACAATTGGTTATTCATTTTATCTAACACCCCGTCTTAACGTCTTTTACGTGGAAAACAAAGAAAACAGCGAACGGAAAATATGACACACATTTCTGAGAACTGGAACTTTAAATCTACGCTCAGTACGTGGCTTCAAGCTACGCTATCGCACCTCGCGATAATAACATTTTGAGTTCTAAAGTTTTACATCTGCTGAGCTGCGAAGTAAAGAAAATTTCTGTATAATCTCAGGTATAATATCATCATCATTTCAGCCAAAAGACGTTCATTGCTGAATATAGGCCTCCTCCAAGTGTTCTCATAACTACCGACGTCTCGCGTCCATCAGATTCCCGCGACCCTCATTAGATCATCGGTTCGCCTTGTAAAGGCCTTCTAACGCTTTGTCTTTCGGTACGCGGTTGCTAATTCAAAATCTTTCGATTGAATCAACCTTCTGTTGCAAACAGGTGATTGAAAACGTCTACAAAATATCGGGTTGTATAAATGTTTTTATTTCATAGTTGTCCAATTTTTTTACAAATCAAAAGAACGTAAAAAACTGATTTAGATTGCATCCAATAGTTAATTTCCAAAATGGTCCTTATAACGGAATGAATCGATATGCCCAAAGGAGCTCGCCACGGTGTACGGCCATTTTATTATTCTAAATATAAGCTCCATATGGTAGCTTAATGAATCTAGCTTTATAAATTCTTCAGCAGCTTTTTACATCCTCTTATGCTTTTTCGCAAAAAAACTCCTAAAACTTGGACGTTTTAGGTCCATTTCTCTTTTTGTGTCAGTTGGCTAATGCCCGCAGCACTGAGAGCATTAGGGTTCTGTACAAAAACAAAAAAAAATTTGAATGGGGAATAAATGTTTTTTGGGGTTTCAGAAACAATATTTTGGATAACGATCCTTTGTTCAGTTCTAGAACTTCTTTATTAAAGTCAGACTTGATTTGTTATTGTCCAATGTTAGGCAGGGATTATTATTTCAAATTCTTTTTATTTTTGCTCTTGGTGAAGGTAGAGGACGTGTCAGACCTTTATTGGCCTTTAAACTACTGAATTCTTTAGTTGCCCTTTGCATTCTAGGACTAGCTTTTTTATTATCATTTATTACCATTTTTTTTTAAATCTGTATTGACCCTGCTGGGTAGTTGTATACTGTTGGTATAGTTTTTCACTACGCGCCGTCCACGACTCGGGCTCAGTTTTTATAGGGCGGCCAAACGGTAAGCTACTCATTGTTCGTGGTCCACGACCATCTCCTTCGCCAAAATTACTGCTTCGCAGAAGGAAGTGACTATGGTATATACTTATACATACGTATATATCTTTAAAGATTATAAAAAACAGTTTTACCCAAAAACTATTCCAATTTTATTCCACAAAACACGAAAAAATACAATCCATCCCGAACAACAGTTACAAATCTGTGTTCCGAATATAGGACTAACCCATTACCCGCGCTAACAAACCCTAGGTGTAGCGAATCTCCGCTAGTTGGAACGAATCATTTTTACAGCCGGTGACAGGAATATACAGGACGTCTGTTTTCTTGGAGGATAGTAAAATTTCATTTCATGCTGCCCTGTAAATTCTGCTTTGCGTAGTTTTAGAAGCGGAGGCGCTGTATGACGGTTTTAGTACCTAGATAATGTATCTTTTGTAACGAAAGTTTATGAAAACTTTGTATGTAAATTCTGGGTTAGGAAGTTTTGGACGTAAGATAAGGAACGAGTTACTAGAGTAGGAAAGTGTTAAAACGAATTGCACAAAATATATTATCTTTATAATATTTGTGCAATTCGTTTTAACATTTTTCTTATTACTAATTTTTGTACGTTTGTGTGTGAGTATGTTTGTTTCTTCTTTAAGTTCAAACGGCTGAACAAGTTTAAATAAAACTTTGTTACACAAGAAGACTATATCCTGGAATAGTACATACATACATGTAGGGGCCTAGCAGGGCCAAAGCCTTGGGTTTTTCTTCTGAAAGGGTTACTCGTGGTCAGGACCTCGAGTTGCCCTTTGCAGCTTCTGGACAACAAAAAGAACATTGGTGTGTTTTTAGTCAGTAAAAGTCTGACACGCACCCTGGCTCAGCCCTAGAGCGGAAGAAGTCATAAGATGATTGCCCACCTTAAAAATGATCTGATACTGAACTATAAATTGCAAGTAAAACTTTCGCAGGTTACCTTTAACTTATTCTTAAACAAAATCATACCCATTGCAATGCAGACATTAAAAGAGTAACCAAATAATCGTAGCAAACAAAAGTGCACTTTTGTATGTTTTACTTTGAAACTTACAAAGCATGTAATTTATAAATTATGCGCTTCCACAAATTGGGCATAGTAAGCTCAGAAGCAAGATCTGGCAATCAGCCAGGTACCACATGAAAGAGTAACTTGATTATAACGACTATCCGAAGACTTGAGGTTTTCAACAGCTTGTTTTCTCCCCTTTTAAAGTTGTAATAACATAACTTGAATTTTGCCTTCTTCGAAGAGTTAGGTATAGGTGAGCTCATGATTTAAAAGAGCCAGACAATCCATTGGTTAATGCAGGATCCAAAAAGGAAAGTATTGCGTATTTAAATGAAAATTGCGCTTCCACTGGGAAAGTCCTCGTACCTATAGCTTAGAAGTGGAATTTCCTGTCGGAGTCCGTGTTTTCTGATATCTACAAGCTAGGGGCCAGCAGTAGGTGTCTGTAAATGAAGAGTGACTAGGTTACTTCTAGGTAAACGTACTCCATCGCTGGAAACATCATCGTTTACCATCAGGTGAAAAAGTAGTCAAACGCCAGCCTATCATTAATAAAACAAAAACTGGATACCAGGGACTCATAGTCAACAGCAGCGACCTCTAGGCCAAGTTATTTTTTCTGACAAATACCAAACCGTTCACGCGATTAATATCCATCCATTAAGTAGCAAAGACGTAAAGAAACTTGGCGACATTTTCCCCTCAAACATAGCGGTAGGAACAAATTGCCAGCTCACAATAGTTTCGACCAGCACGCACCATTACTGCCTACCCCACAATGCTGTGTCGGCGTCCACAATGGAACTATTGAAAACTCAGAACAATAGTAAGGCAGTGCTTACATTCGGATTTTTCGTCGCGACAGCTTGTGATCGGAGAACCTGATTCTGGGTGAGCTCGGACTAGTTTTGTGTTGTGGCTTTGTGCCGGTGTATTTTATTTCACATTTTTTTTTTCCGAAATAATGAGCAAGGATCTCATTATGGTTCACAATCATTAACTATAGTAAAAGTAATGAAAAAAAAAAGACTCAAATATTACCTAAAAAAAACAGATATTATTTACTTTATTTTGAGTTATGGGATTACAAAATATTTTTTGAGAAGTGGTCTTGATCTATTTATCAGAAAGCCTAGGCTATATTTATAATTTTGAAAACAATAAACTTTTCTAGAATAAATAAAAAAATCAAATCTCAACCAATAATGCAGAAAGAAAAATAATGCGCTACTTAAAACTTTTGCAAGAATAACAATATCGGAAAACCGTTCGAAGGCAGAAATCTGAATAATGAAAGTGGTACGGAAGCTTTCTTTGGAATAAATAAAAGGTGCAATTTTTTCAATATCCTTTCCTGTTGGGTAAAACCAGGAGAGATGGACCTGCGGGTGAGACGGACCATCGTAATTTCTACCAAACTATTAAATTTATTTGGGCTGACAACACTTAAAATCGATTGTCAACTGGTTTGCTCCGTGTAGAAAGCGAGATTATGTGGTTGTCGTTTGTAAAATTAATAAAGAACGTATTAAAAGGTTTCGGAGGCGTGTTTTTTTTTGTGTGGGTGTTTTAAAAACGAAGGTACGTACAAGATATTGTGTTTTTAAAATAAGAATTGACGTTTCTGTGTTAGTATGTTCATAAAATGATAAAATAACCTCAAATTTTTCGTTTGTTTATTTTGCTTTTAATATAAGAAAGTGGTCCGTCTCTCCACTCAATTTAGGAGAGATGGACCATGTTATATGTGGGTGAGATGGACCAATAGTCAACCGTATTTTGTTTTTAATTTCAAGTGATTTTTAATTAACATTGCTACTTATTTTTAAATCCGTACATTTTTAATGTGTTAATATTTTCTTTTGTAGATAATAATGCCATTAACATATAAGAGGAAAAGTGGTGTACGTAGAGGAGAATGGACGGAAAGTGCATTAATTGATGCTTTTAAGGCGGTTTCTAATGGAATGGGAATCAATGAAGCTGCAAAAACATTTGGGATACCAAAAACTACATTTAAACGAAGACTTGCAAAAAATAACTTGACTAAGAGTGATGTTCTCGGTCCGAGTGGTATATTGCTGCCTGAAAATGAAAAGAAGATCGTCATACACATTAAAAAATTACAGAAAAGTGGGTTTACGCCATCAAGAGAAACAGTGCGTAAAATGGCATATAATTTAGCGGAGAGACTTCATATTAAACATAACTTTAATCACGAAAAGAAAATGGCGGGAAATGGGTGGTTAAAAAGCTTTCTTAGACGAAACATTGAACTTTCAATACGGCAGTCAGAAGGTGTCTCTGTGGCCAGGGCTAAGGGGATGAATAAAGAATATGTTGATAAGTACTTCAACCTTTTAGAAGAAGTTTTGAAAACAAATCAACTTTTTGACAAACCTGGCTCTATTTTTAATATGGACGAGACAGGCTTGCAGCTAAATAATAAGCCGGGGAAAGTAGTTGCTGTGAAGGGATCGAAAAATGTTCCTAACATAACTGCTGGGGAAAAGGGTGAAACCATTTCTGTCATCGCTTGCTGCAGTGGAGAAGGTGTTTTTCTTCCACCCTATTGCATATTCAAGGGCAAAAATAAAAAACCTGAGTTTGAGGATGGCATGCCACCCGGCTCTGTGGTAACAATGTCACAAAAATCAGCATATGTGAATTCAGAAATATTTTTTGATTGGCTGAAACATCCTTTTTTGCCAAGGAAACCACAAGGTAAGTGCGTGTTGATCCTTGATGGCCATTCTTCACACTGCAGCAATGTGGAAATGTTGGAGTTTGCTGAAGAAAACGAAATCATTTTGATTTGCTTACCCAGTCACACAACCCATTTCCTTCAGCCGCTTGATAGAACGTTTTTCAAGTCTCTAAAATGCTTTTATTATGACGAATGCAATAAATTCATTACTGCTAACCCATCAAGAAAACTATCACGCTTGCAATTTGGAAAAATTCTGGCTTCAGCTTGGACTAAATCAGCGTCGGTGAGCAATGCAATATCAGGTTTCTCAGCAACTGGGATCATACCGTTTAATCCGAATGCCATACCAGACTATGCTTTCTTAACCCATGACAATAATCTACAAACTGCTGCTACCAACCAACCTACTCAAGAATCAGTTCTTTCACAGCCAGCAACCGTTCATAAACCATCGACTGAAGCTGTTTCTCCAAAGGCAACGCCTGGAAAGATTTTGGATGTGATTTCTCCAATACCTATCATAGAAAGAACAGCAAACGTCCGTCATAGGTCAAGAAAAATAGCAGATATTTTGAATTCTACTGAAAATATACAGAATTTAAAAGAAAATCAAACAAGGAAAATTAAAAAGGAAAATCCAAAGAAGGGAACTAAAAGACAAATTTCTGCAAATAAAGAAAATAAAAGACAGAAAAAACAAAAAATTGAAGATAGTTCTGATGAAGGTAGTGAACAAGAGATTATAACTCTGCGTGATAGTCCTGAATTGACTGAGTGGGATGACAACGAATGTGCAGGCTGTGGTGAAAACTACGAGGAAACCCTGAGTCAAGATGAATGGCTGCTGTGCATTATTTGTGAACGCTGGTCCCATGAAAGCTGCACTAATTATCCCAATATGTGCGACCGCTGCGGAAATACGATGACAAACTGAAGATTTTACTTTTATTTAATTGCTAATGTTACTTTTTGATTTTGTTTTGAGTGTTTATGTTTTTGTTTGGAAGTGTTAATGATTAGTTTTGTTAGGACCATCTCTCCTTACTGGGTGGTCCGACTCACCCGTATAGTATGGGAGAGATGGACCGAGGGCACTATTTTTTATATTTCAATTATTTCCATAAAGATGCTATTATCGTGCCATATTAAAATAAAAAAATGTTGACTATTAATAGTTAGTTAGTTTATCACTAAATTGTTTAACAGTTATTAAGCAATAAAAAAGATATTAAAGTTGAACAAAATGTGGTCCATCTCTCCTGGTTTTACCCTTTATATATTACAAATTTATTTTATTACAAAATACAAAATGAAATTAGTTTGAAAACAGCATAAGTTCAATATATTTACTACATATTTAAGGGTATGCTCAAAGCTAGTTTGTAATTCATTGCTTTAAGTTTTTTTTTAACTTTAATTTCAATCTAATCTGGGTGTTCATGAGGGTTTCTAAAAGACGTTCACCAGTTGACAGCAGTGAGATGTCAGACCCAGGCATCTGTCAAAACGCTTATATTAATGACATTAGTTAGACATCAATGTCTTGTATACGTTTTCAAAGGAAATGATCTGACAGCTAATAGAGTTCATTGCAAAAAAAATACATGTGGCGAAATTAATAATGTTTGTAATTGTAAACAGAGACTGAGATTAAAATACAAAAGTTCTTTAACGAGAATTTGCCCCTCTATCTAGTGTTCATAGATTCTACGCACACTCCTTAAAACTGACATTGTACTTAGAACTACTTTAGTAGCAGCCACTCGACAACCCTAAGGCACACACCTCGCGAGCTTGAGTACAAATATAGACATTTTACAATGCCCTAAAAGCTTGCACGTCTCAAAAAAGATTTGGGCGTTTGACAAGCTGTGAGAGGCTTCGAGAGTACTCCATCGAATGCCCTCTTACCGGCTAGCTCCGATAACTAGGCACTTTTCTGCACAGCATTTTGGAATTTCATTTTTCGTGGACTTCTGAAACATTACTTAACATTAATAGGATGGTAGCTCTTCGAACCATGTTTTCAGGATAGATTTTGGTTTTCAAACGTAAAATTTCAATGTCGAATAATCTAATATTCTCACAAAATTAATCCTTTTACTAGTTTCTACCTAAAATAATATTCGTAGCTTTTGTTAAACAAAATAGCACTACAATTTTTCCACAAAAAAGTTTATTAAAAAAAATATCTAACCAATCCGACATGTGCCTATTCCGAAAAAAGGGCTCGATTTTTTTTCCGACATGTAAGCCAAAACTAATTTACGCACGCGACCGAGTTAACACGTCAATCATCAAGTGGGGTGCATAGTACCCGCCCGGTGCTTTTCGTAAAAACTCTTCCTACCCTCACATAGCAAACAATGAAACTTAAATTGGATCCCACTTATTGTTGCACAAATCGAACTTTGAATTTTTTATTAGTCCTACTGTACAAACTGTGAAGGGCTCAAGAGGTTTATTGAATATTAGTTCTTTTATTACGACGAAATTTGACTCGTGTTTGTGTTGCTCACAAAGGGGTTAATTGAATATAATTTGAATTTTTATTAGATTTTGAATTAGCGGGACTTAGACACACGAGATTTTCAACTCAAAGTCGCTGATGACAATCTGCGACAATATCCACTATAAATTCCACCAGCATTGTAAACATGGGAAAAAGTTTTTAATTTGTGATTTCCCCAAATTGAAACAGAGTATGGTGCCTTAGTATTAACATTCGGCTCCCCGAGGCCCTAGTTAACGAGTCACAGTGCCACGCTCCACAACACTTGCCAAAAAGCAGACGAGTGACAGGGACAGCATGACAATTTCTTACATAAATAAACATCGCCGTCTCACTCACACAGTGGCATAGGAATTAAGTTCCCCAGCATTCCGCTGCAAGGTAACAGCTACATTCGCTCGTTAGGCCACATTTGCTCCAACAGTCGTATTTTATGTTTTTCCTCTCCTACTGAATTTCAGAACATACATATTTAAATACATCGTGATTCTCGTACGGAGTACATTTTTATTTGGACCAGAGGAATGTTCATTAGTAACCGGAGCGCGGTTCTGTTCCTCTATAATAGTTATTTGTGGGTTTTAATCTTCAAAGTGCCTGATCCTTTCTTGTATGGACTACATATGGGAGATTTATGAAAAATTCGGATGTACAATTTTTTTGGTGTGTGTCTAAAAGTACTTTGACTTGAAATTTGCAGGGTTAACTCATTTTGTATCATTTTGACATAGTATAACTCCATTTGCTTCTTTCATGTCGCGAGAGATTTAATCAATTTAAATATTACTTTTCGTTGATAGAGTAACATTATTGTCTAGAACATCAACTAATTTGATCTAGAATAATAGTATACAAAGTTTTAAGCCACACTAAATGGCAATGTTAATAATATCGGTCTCTATATTGGAAATCATAATATTTGAACCGAAATATAAATTGTACACTGATGGAGGCAATATCATATATTTGAATCCAATACAATTCACAGCCACAATTCATCGTCGATAAATTAAGACAAATAACACTAAAATTTAACCAGATATTACTTCGACATATTTTCCGATGTTCCGCATATCCAACATAATGTTGGATATGAAAATTTTTACGCCTTTTATTTTCCTACATGCTGGAGCTAAATTCAAAAATTTGCCAACCTCCGCAATTCGTCTGTCGCATGCATGCAATTTTAAATAGCCATTGTGGGACCTATGTTTTATCGAGTTCTATTTGATAGAGAATTTTATTTTATGCTATGTCATGCAGCTGGGAAAAATGTTTTATTGTTCCTGAATTTTTTTGCAATGTTTTATTAAATTACTTTCGTAGCTATTTCAGTTATGTTTCTATCAGAATTTTTGTAATAAATATGAACGTTAGAAGTAAAAATAGTTGTGTTAAAAAAATAAATAACGTGGCTACTAAAACTTTAAACAAACCGTTTTCTGTCCCAATTTTGTACCCTAACGTTAAACAATAAAGTTCAAATTTGTTTAAAAAACTAGTCACGTGTTTCCTCGCTAGCAGACTGTGTATTTGCTTGTCGACTGTCAAGTTGTTTTCAAAATAATTCACGCAGAAAATTCCTAAAAAGACATCTCTGGAGAAATACGCGCTGCGTTTTCTAGGAGTTACATAGTTAGAAATGGGGATCCTCATTTTTTTACGTAAAGGTTTTTTCTCTATGTCTGGGTTCACTTAGAAAGATTGAGTTCAGGACTCGTCATAAGGCTCTTAAGGTATTAGTTTCTTGAGGCAAAAGTACTAACGTAATAGCATTGCTGGAAATAGGATCCTTAAATCATGTTAGGTCTTAAATTTTCAAAAGCCTGCGGTAATGTTATTAAAGGTGATTTAAATTAGTTTCTGTAGATTTCTAATAAGGAACTAGCGCATAGCTTATTCCTTCATTTGAAAGGGCCGTAAAAGACCTAGTTATAGTTACTAATACTTACTAATAATATCTTTACGTGCACTAGCTTCTGATGTTTTATAAGTGCCTTCGTAGGCTTTAATAACAAGGTGTTGAATTTTGTTTTTTTTTTTTAATTTTTGTTCCTTTGGCACTACATGTAATTTGATATTCCCTGTCAGTCATATATTTCTGTAGCTGCTTGTGGAGAGTTTGTTCGCGTAAGAGTAGAAAATTACTAATTAAATAAAAAAGTACCTAACTATAATAACTGTGTATTTTTAACACAAATTAAGTTAACCAAAAGGAACTAAAATGTAGTTTGAGAACAAAATAATTCAAATAAACCAACAATTTTTCTCAATCAAGAATGGTTTCTGATACATCTACACTTTCGTTTCTTTTCTGCATTGGAATAAACATCTGCGCGTTGTAACTTAGTACAGATCTAAAGGTTGTAACCATTCAGTCATTCGTTCAGTTGAAGGTAAAGATTTCTTTACGAAGATCTAACGTTAGTTGATTGCATTTCACTCACAGACCACGGAGACGACAGAGGTGGCCGGTGTTACAGATGTCATAGTCAATATTTTCCACACAAATCAAATTAATCCACCTCTGCAAAAAGGGTTTGAAAAGTTATCGCAACTCTCGAACGCAAAGAGCTAATGGAAAATTGCAGGTGGATTTTAGTTGGTAAAAATGTCACAGGCAAAAGAGAAATCTCGTTCCACCTATAGCGGAAAGAGTAATTTGATGATTTCCCAACTCAAAAAATTGTAAAAAAACCTGCTGACTATGTATCACTTTTATCATCATCAACTCAGCTGAAAGCCGTCCACTGCTGGACATAGGCCAAGCGTCGCCACAGCGACCGGTCCTGTGCGTCTCGCATCCATAGGGTTCCCGCGGCTCTCGCCAGAATCGCCAAACTTAAGTGCCAGTGGGTAGGGCAAATTGCTCGTAGAACAGATGGTCGATGGGGACGGAAGGTTCTGGAGTGGCGACCACGTATCACTTTATCTCTATCTAATAAAAAGTTCACTTATTTTTTTTTTTGTCTATCGCTATTTACGTGAACGTGACAGTTAATGACTGTAAGACTACTTCGTGCTGCTATTCCTTGGTCTATGGCCACAACTGTGATCAATCGGCACAAGACGGTGCGTCGGCGCATTGTAAACAAACGGATCGCCCTCTGTGTTTATATAGTCCGACTCTATCAAGGTGCAAGAATAACATTTGAGTCAATGAACCACAGGTTACTTTGTAAACGCCGCTGGTGTAAACACAAAAGTAAAAACAGTCGTTTATTATATTTAGACTTTTTAAAACTTATTTTTCTTGTAATGTTCTGAAATGTGTGCATGCTGTTTTTTTATTACGTAATGGTTTGTTTTGGGATGTGAAAACCTAGATAACATTTATAATATTCACTTCAACCCCCCTTAGAGCGAATGCCTACGAGCAACTCAGATTATAATTTGAGTATCTTCAAGACTAGAGTGAATAGGCTCTTAATAAACTAGTGCGCCTCACTAACGATTGCATCACTGCTTACCATCAGGTGGGATTGCAGTCAAGCACTAGTTTATGTTAAATTAAAAAAAAAACTTCGTTGCTTAATCATTTTTTTCTGTCACTGTCTTCTTGCAGAGATTTGGAATATGCGCACATGGATGGGAGAGACAGCGAAGAACTTTATCGCAAAAATTTTGATACTTACTTTTTTTATATGCTCGCATTTGATTACTAGAGTGCGTCTAATGAAAGTGCGACTTGGAGTTTTTTATTAAATTTAATTGGCTACATTATTCAGCCGCAATTGTAAGGAATAAAAAAATGTAAAGTGTCAAGACATGATTCTCCTACTACGAGTAGTTAGCAATACCACATATAAGATTTTTGGATTTAACCTCTATTTCTTAGGTCGCGCTTTCATTAGACGGACTATATCTAGCCTGTTATAGCTATCAGTAAACACGAACTCCTGCAAGGACTTTGACGCCTAAGCTGTTGCTAAGACAAGGCGATAGTTGCGTCGTCGGCCTTGCGCCAACCCTTAGAAAAAATGTCTTACAGCTGTCGCTGTCTACATGCTTGCACTTTCAAACAATCTCGTAGGCTTGATGTGAGAGACAAATTAGTTGCAGAGACTAAAGTTGCTAGTGTGTGCTATCTCTTAGAAGGTTTTTGTTGGCTTTACGACACAAACGATGGTTGCTAACCAAGCATGTTATGTCATCATCATCATCTCAGCCGAAAGACGTCCACTGCTGGACATAGGCCTCCCCCAAGCGTCAAGAGGAGGCCTACCAACGCTCCGTCTTCCGGTACGTGGCCGCCACTCTAGAACATTTCGTCCCCATCGACCATCTGTTCTACGAGCAATGTGCCCTGCCCACTGCCACTTAAGTTTGGCGATTCTTTTATGTTATGTGCGTCTGAATAATTTCGGTTTTATATAGCGAAGGGTTGATCGTCAGATATTTTTTTTATAAACAGACATATATTTTTTTGTGAGCAGTAGTAGCCCAATGGTAACAACCCAGACTTACGAGTTGTTGGTTGCAAGCTCAAACTCAGTCAGGCACATTTATTTGTGTAATTTATTTCATCACCACTGCTATCAAGACGGTGAAGGAATACACCGTGAGGGAATGGGCATATCTTAGAGTGCAAAATTTGAATATATGTGACATCCTCCAATACTTAGGCCCTTACACCGAGTTTAACTCTTTCACGAGATAAATATTCATAAGGCTTACACAGAATATTATTGCGTGTAATATTGGGATATCAAATGGTGTTTGACGTTTCAGCAATAACTTCTGTAATCTTTTCAAGAAGGCTTCAAATTTCCTTTACATCGCTAATAATATCGTGATACTGCTGAATACAAAATATATTGGGCCACCAAAACAAACAAACAATTGAACATCCCAAAAGATTTTTCCATGCAAATATTGTTCCGAAAACAAAATAAAAGTGTATAAACATACGTATTTGCGAACACACATAGGAATTCCTCTTTACGCTGATTTTTAAACAAACACTGAGCAAAATGGACGGCTTATTGACGTGCCTAAGCAAATAGAGGGGGATTTATTTGCTGGCATTAATATGAATATGTACTAACTGTTGTATGTAACAAATAGGGTGTGTGATTACTGCGTAGTTATATATTGATTGGGAGCTATGGTGGCCCAGTGGTAATAACCCCGAATTACGACATAGTACGTTAAGGGTTCAAACCCAGGCAGGCGTTTTACTTCTCGTAACTTTTAACAACACTTTAGCGCAATGGTTTAGCGATGAGCTGCTGCACTACGCGTCGCGGGTTTGACCTACAAATAGTAATTCCATAGTTTCACTCTTAGATACATTACAATTTTATATGCGTGGGACTAGGTTTTCAAGGATAGATTAGTTCTCAATTTTCGTAATAAGTATTGACATCTCCCTAGCCTTTTCACAAAATGCTTAAGGTCTGCTTCCAGCCTAAGCAGATGCGGCTGAATACCCGTGTTTTACATAGAGCGACTGCTTATCAGACCTCCACAACCCACACACCACAGCGATACTCCTTGGATAGACAGATGGTCAAACTTTCCAGTGTCTACTATAACGACTGTTAAAGATGAGCTGAACACCAGTATTTTACGAGGAGCAGCTGCCTACCAGGCCTCCACAATCTATTAACTGGGGTAATTAAAGATAAGATTAACTGGTTTCTAACTATCCGACTGCCAAAGATCTACAAACAGCCGGGACCTACGGCTTAACGTGCTTTCCAAGGCACGAAGGAAACTCGGTATGTTAAGATGGTCACCCATCCACAGACCAACCTTGGCAAGCGTTGCTTAACCTTGAAGATCGACCCGTGCGGCTGTTATTATCTAGCCACGAGCTCCTCTAACAAGAATTCACAATTTTCATAAATATTACTCATCGTAACATCTAAGCAAGACTTCGGAGTAACACGGACACAAATAATAACAGACTCATGACCAGGTCATTAATGATAGTTACTAACGTTTATGAGCTTATACTTGATTACTAGACACAAATTACTTTTCAGCTCTAGGGTAATAAACTGATAAATGCCACGATGAAAGAACCCGCATAGTCTTGATCTTTGACATACAGTCCATAGTAGTAATAGTTAAGACTTTAACCGTTAATGCAATTAGTTAGGTTCACTGGTTTGAGGTTTATGTGCCCTAGTGTTTAATTAGTTATTTATATTTACGAGTATTATATAGTTGGAACTTCATTATTTATCAAAGTATTATCGTCTGTTCTAATACGTTCTTGTATGTTCTTGAATATCTTTTTTAGTAAGGATTGACTCGTATTTGATCACTATATCACCTTAGGGCGTGATGCCGCCGACGATGGAGCATGCTTACTTCGAAGTAATTATTCACTCTTGACTGAAAGATATGGGTCTTTCAGTCAAGAGTGAATAATAGATTATAGTTGTAGTTATCAGAAATCACAAACTTCAGCAGGGTCGCAGGGAATTCCATTTTTAGCTGTGTGTGTGTTCTTGTATATTATTGTGAACTCTTGCATATTTCTAATTTATAACTCCCATGTGTTCATTCCGAAGTCTTCGAATGTCAAAACACCAAGTGTTGTTAGTTATAAACATATGTTGATTTGTTCTGTATGATGTAGTTATAACAGTAGTACCTAGTTTTAATTTTACTTTTCTATTGGTAATCATAAACTCAACTTTTAATAAAACGACAACACGAATAGACTGTAATGTTATAGTAGTATAAGTTCAAAACAAAAAACCATATACAAAACAAAAAAATATTTGTTAAATTAGCCCCGTGTTGGATCAACTGCCCTTTGCTTTCAGGGCCACGGTAACCCTTTCAGACATTCCCACATATAACACGAAGCCTAACCTACCATTCACCATGAATTACCAGCGACATAGATTCCGCAAGTGCCTAGAGTTCCGTCAATCAATGAATGACATTTGATTTAAGTGTTTCTATTTACTTCGTAAGGGCATTCTTTGACGCATTTCTTGGATTGTTGCCAGTGTCTACTTATTGGTTTAATCATGAGGAGGGCTTGCAATTATTCACACATAGGTCAGAGAATTACAAAGACACTCCCTTAGTTATTCTGCGACAGTGTGATGAGTTAAAGCTACTTGAGTCTTAATTAAAATTGTTTTCTCTTCAGTATGTAGGAGTCAGTAATACTTAGTGCTATTAATAGATAAAGTATAATAAATTAAACTTAGTCAATATTATATTAAAGTCGAAAACTTATTTCGAAATTCATAATCAGCCGTGTCTAAGTTCATAATTATATTGTATACATTCAAGCTAGAGTGGAAAGACAAAATGCAGGTTCATAAAAAAATTGTCCCAATAAACATATCATATAATTATGTTCAATATTCAATATAATTATGCTCCAAAAACTGATCACAGCAAATATTGAACAGAGGTTGGACTTACAATGAACAGATCTACGACCCAGGTCATGTCCGACAGCAGGAAACAAACGGCCGAGGTGGATAAGCAACTGTTACAAATTATCAATGAGTATACGTAGTACCTACTTTGGCCACATTGTGTCCTTTTTTTTTTAGTTTATTGTTCAATACATTAGTTTCAAAATTATCATTTAAAAATATGCAAGACAAGTATTCGAAAGATGAATCTAAAATGCTTGGTAGACCTCTGGGCATTTAAAGATCATATTCAAGATAATGTTATTACAACCCTGAAAGAAAACTCATTGACATGAGTATTCTTCCTGTCCTGACCCATGGTGTATAAAGTTTGTAATTTACTAAACGACAAAAGTCCAAAGTCAATGGAGCGCTGCATAATTAGTGATAAGCGAATAGATCACATTAGAAACACCGCGCTACGCTACATGACTTAAGTAGCAGATTTCAGGGAAAATACAGTCGGGTTAAAATGGGAGTGAGCTGGCCAAGTCGCACAATTGCACCAGAACAGATGGACGAGGATTGTCTCTCACTGGCCTGATGGTTGACACCTGATCACCACGAGTGATGATCTGATCATGTTCACGAGGCCGACTTAGCCAGAGATCGTACTAAAGAGAAAGAGGTTTTGTAGGAGTAAAGGGAGATATTTACGACACAAAATATGCTAATCAAAATCATATATACCAACGTGTATTAGGAGAATTCATGTACTTTACACACACGCGATACGAATTAAGCCTGAGCTACACTTCATTAGCCTCAATTCTGTCTGAAAATGATAAATGTGTCTAAATTTTCAGAGCACTGAGGGTAGTGAGGCTTTTACACTATAGGTACAGTATAAATTGAATAATTGGCTGGCTGGCGAGTTTTTAATTGATTGATCGATAGCAGGGGTGTACTGAAACAACAGCGATTAGGTTGAAAAAAGTGTGACTGATTGTTAAAATATTGATTGGATCTAGCCATTAGTAGTATAGTGCTATCTTATAGCTAGTGTGCATCTCATGATCATTCTAATAAGGGTGAAAACGATAGGATCCATTGATTTATTACCTACAGAGTTTCGGTGCCTACTGGCTTCATTATTAGATCAATTCGATGTATCCTCTCCCAGGGGATCTTTGATCTTTCTTCATCCATTGACATCTCCTGCTCTACGGTGGGAAAATACATATATTCCATACCTACAATAAAAACTAATACTCTCTGAACTATAACTGATGTTACAAAGAGTAGCTTAGGCTATATTGTATTTACAAGAACGGCATGCATCTTTGAAACGGTTGAACAGAATTTGACGGCCACTTTCATCGGAATTTAGCTAATGTTACAATGAGTAACTTGCTACTTTTTATGTTAACGCAGGAACTAGACTTAATTCTAGGGAATAAAGGAGAGTAATAGTCTGAAACTCTTCGCAAATGAAGTTGCGGGAAGCAGCTATAGAATATCTAAACTTTCTCGTAGGCTGTTTTTTTTGTACCAACCTCTTCAAAACCAAACCTTGCTTACAAACGTAAACTAAAACGCAACTTTGTACAGTTTCCTGTGGTTTACGTTCACTAATTATTTTAGTGGCACATCTTATAATAGGTTAGGCACAAACATCTCCTTGTTCTTGAAGGAAGTTAGGACGCTAAGTAAGATTTAGCACTACGGAGTCGTTTCGAAATTTCCGAAGAATTCATGCGTGGCTTGTGGTTGTAAAGGGGGGAAGAGGGGGAAGTATTTTAAAGTGCAATTTTATGTTTCACTGTACATGCGTGAAAAATGTACTTGATAATCCGTTTTTAGATAGCGATATGCAGTGGCGTAGATAACCAACAGCCCTTTTTTTTGCTGTCGGGGGGACACCTTCAAAAGGCGTCTGAACTTTTGGGGAAAAAGACCAGGGATTCACGATGCTATTCTCTATTAACTTACAGTTGCATTTGACAATGACAGTTTATCATACATTTGCGTTTGCTGTTTGAAGGTTGTCTCGACGTCGAGCTCGTCGCTATGAAAATGACTTTTAGAGAATAGCATAGCTGATCCAATAAAAAAACAAGCGCCTTTTTTATGTGAGAAATCATCAAATACTTTCTTTCGCTCTGGGTAAAGCGGGAGAAAGTATCAGACTTTTACTGACTAAAATTAATGTAGCAACCAATTTTATTAAAATTTTATGGTGGGAGAAGTTTTGTTCAATAAGAGGTTTGTTAATCAGGTTTCCCCCGCCCCCCTCGAGCTTTGGGAGTTCCAGGGCACTGCCACGCATATGTAGCCTTTCGGGGAACTGCAGGCCTAGCTAAGTTATAACCGTTTCGTGTAGAATCTTTTTCTACAATCAGTACCGCTCTGCGTAAGTGATTTAAAAAGACAATAAGTTGGTAATTTCGTTAGTGCTTGTTAAAATTGTAACTTGGTTACTATTTATACTAAAAAACTATAAGATGCAGCGATGAATGATCTGAATTTGGCTACGAATTTTCTGTTTGTTCTGAACCCGTGACTAAACGCTGAGAACAGACATTCTAATAGCGTTAACGATTGGAGATTGTCAACGTTTGTCTTGTATGGTCATGGATGAAACGCATGTTACTAAAGAATTTACATGTGGAGGGATAGAGAGGAAGAGGGAGACCAAGAAAAGATGGATAGATTGTGTGAGGACTGATATGAAAGAAAAGGGAGTTGATGATACCATGACGGGTGACAGGACAGAATGGAAAAAAAAACATGTTGCGCCGACCCCAAAGAATATGGGATAAGGGCAGGAAGAAGAAGAAAAAGAAGATTGGAGATTGTCAACTTGGCTAAACCTGCAGATCGACTATCGCTAATATTATTTTCTAAATAAATTGAAAAGCACGATTTTCGTTACTCTAAATTACACTAATATTATATAGGCAAAAGTTTGTAGGTATGTATTTGTGAGTGTGTTACTCTTTCACTATCAAACGTCTGATCGGAATTCTGACTGATGGCACACGGGTAGACCAAGACCTGGAACAGAACGTAAGTTAACTTTTATCTCCGGAGTAATTTCCCTTGGGATATTTTTATTTTCACGCGGGCAAAGCCACTGGCAGAAGCTAGTGAGATACAAAGTTGTAAGAAAAGAAATAATTGCGAGACAACAGAACTGAGAATATGATCTCTCACTGTCACTCAAACGTTTGCTGAGAGAAAACGCATTGTAGAGTTAAACTCGCCTTTGTACATGAATTAACAACCTGAACCTACTGCGTAGAGTTTACGTCCTATATTAAGTTTTTTTTTGAGTTCAATGAAGAATTAGGAATTAGGGACTCATTACAGTTGGAATATGTACTTTTTTTAATTACTAGTGATCCCGACAGACGATGTCCTGTCCGAAAGCATTACGTCAAAAAATAAAATGTTCCCGATTGCAACACCACCAACCGACTCCAATTGTATTTTCAAACCATCCAGGGACCCACTCACACGTACAGAAGAATTATAAGACAATATACCTAAAAATGATGAAATAATTAAATCTTGAATTTGTTTCTGAATGACTTACTAATACCCCTATGAAGCATCAAAACATTTAACTGGCGATTTTTCTGACGGATACGTAAATAAAATAAAACGTAGATTATCTTTTTTTTATACACTTACTCGAAAACCCGCTTATATCTCTACAGCTTTTTTACGCACTAGTGCGAAAAAATGCGCAAGCTCACTCCGCAACAATTCATTGTATTAATTTATCTTATCAGGCTAGGTGCTAAGCACCTCCCACGAGTCGACGGTCAACCCCCGTTTATCGGCTCCATGACACCCTGTGGTTCGGGCGAATTCCACCTCGGTCGTAATGACAAATTTTTTCACACACCTATTTTATATAAATATTTTTTTATATTATATTTGAATTAAATTCAAGTTTGATCACAACCGTTTTAAATGATAATGATGATGATTGTATGCAAAATCAGTTCACTATGAGAAATTCTTTCACAAATCGTTTAGACCTTCAAACGAATTCACATCACACACATTGTGATACATGCATACCGGCCAAGTGCAAATTGTCTCGCACGATTATATTCTGTTAAATCAATAATTCATATCTACATAACCTATGCAGGTATGCAATACTAATTATTCTCTAGTCTGTGGGGTCCAATTACCAAGAAATTTGCCATTCAAAACGGGAAGTGCAAATGGTTTAAATGTATACTTATGTTGCTTGTTGTCATCATAATCTTTTTGCCCAATAATTTCCTGTATTATTTGGGAACACCGGCAATTCGATCTAGCGCTAGTACTAACTCCCTTTTCTCTTTACATAATACGTTTTTCATCTTTGCTTTCCAACTTTTCAGTTACAAGCACCACTTTCAAACTTCCTTTAATATACCCTTTTCTCATTTCATCCATTCTTGTCACTCCATACATCCATCTAAAATTCTCTAATCCGCTACACGCAATATTTTTTCATACATTTATTTATTTACTTTTCATGCAACTAAAGATTCAAAGGCAAACTTAACCTTTGCCTTAGGCATTCTCTACCAGTCTACATAAAATTTATCGGTTTCACATCCCAGCATTCTGATCCGAAATTTTTCGATTCAGAACAGAAATACTAAATGTATGTCTGTTCTTATCACGGACTTGTGGAGATATCCTCGACTCACAGGTTGTACCTGTCACCATTTCATCTAATCTGAGATATTTCAGTCTGTGCAGATTTAGATAGGTTAGGACATGTCATGGAAAAGATATACTTTTTTGACCCTTTAGGATATTTTTTTACTTTCAGGTAGAAAAAGACACCGGCAGAAGCTAATTTTATAGCTAATTATCATTTTTAAAGCCATTTTCAAAAATGATAACTTGGCCACTCTAGTGGCTTTTTACGTAGAAAGTGTCGCAGGAAACGCTTTTGACACGTAGTCAACGCCGATATCGCGTAACATTTTATCAATTCCACAACGGAAAATTGGAAAATACCTCAAACACGATACCTCGCAGACACATTTTCAATATACCCACTTAAAAACCAATTCCCCAAGTATTAAATCAGAGCATAAAAATACCGAGACAAAAGCTCTAATATGAGAAAAAGACCTAATCAATCTCGAGGCTCTTTATCTATAAAATTTCAATATCCCAGTTTAACGGACTAGACTTGGGAAGCGGTATTCTCATTTCTAGTCAATGAAATTGCATATAATTCCCTCGCAATCGAACCTCTCTTTTGTGTCGGGAATGAGGAAAAAGGATAGGTAATGAGCTCGATATTCAAAGGTAATGACGGCGCGGAGATGAATAGTACCAATAATATGAAACAGATGGGACTGTAGGTACTCTATAGATTGGCATATATGCCTGTCTGTTAGATTGCCTAACTGTAAATCGGTTTCGTTGTTTTATTGATTTTGAAATGCGAACGCGAATGGCAAACAGTAAATGGTTTGTGGATCAAGACCGTTTCCGCGATTGTGTTTATGCGTTAACCTTAAAAGCTTGATGGTTTAACTTACATAGTGGACTTTCCTTAATTCTAGAAATGGCTTAGAAGATTCTTTGTTCCACTTTTATATGAAGCTTTAGGTATCTAGATAAAACTAGGAGGAAACCAGAGCATGAGAACACTTGTAAAACTTTGTCGGTTACTACTGAATTAACATTGTTTTAGACAAACGACAGTTTAGTTGTCTCATGCCCGGAGATCTTCTAAAGTTCACATCTTTTCATATGCTGTAATTTTTAGTATGTGTGTGGTTTCTCTAACAGTTTGAAGTGGAAAACTAAACCTTTGTGGGAATGTTTACATAGACCACATCAATATTGACAGCATCTTTGGCGCTGTGGTTAAGCGATTCCCGCACGGAACCAATACTTGTATGGCCTACAGATAGGTGTTTTGGGTCTGTGTGGCTTGTGTATATGAGTTTACATGTTTCTGAATGCACTCACGTTACAAAAATTATTCCTGCTTATTTTTTTAATATTAATGTCACGAATTGGATAGATTCCGTCAGAACTGGCAGGAGGAAGCGCGGGCTCGCGAAAGATGGAAAGAGTGGAGGGAGGCCTTTGCCCAGGAGTGGGACAGAATAGGCGCATAAAAAAAAAAATTAATGTCACGCAGAAAGTTTTAGATTAAGAACTTAATGACAACATTAACACAACTAAGTTGAAGTTGCAAAAATTGCACAAAACCTTATCATTTCGAAGTCAAAATTGGGCCTGAAGAAATTTCAAAAAAGTAATATTATTATACGGCAACGATTAAGAGAAAAATAATGTATCTATTAAAAACTGCAACACTTTGTCACACCTTGTATGTCGTGCAAAAATGACTGCAGAAAAAACAATCAGCTCCTTTCTATTGTAACCTATATTCCTGTATTCAGTGCCGTCGACAAATTATATCCCACTACAATTAATCGTGTAACTATACCGTAGCTGGGTGCTTGCTAGTACCCACCCACTCTCATCATTTATTATGTGCCATGCACCATGCATAGGATAGGTCATAGATTAAGAAAATCTGTGTAGAAGTGAAACTTGTATGGTTCATACAATTTCTACCATCCGTTTTTTACCTACACTTCTAAACCCGCCACCCTGTTATGCCTAACCTGGTCCTGCTTTTTAGTAAGGATCTCCTTGAAATCACTTTTCATCATCAAAATTTCAGCCGAAAGACATCCGCTGATAGACAGACCTTTCCAATGTGCCTCCATAATAGCCAATCCTGTTTATCACATATTTTTCTGGAATATATGACTTTCTACAAGAGAGAAAGAGAGAGAAAATCATTATCCACGGCACAGGTATAATGTTTGTTGATGGATGTCACATGTCTTCGTTTCTTAAATAATTCTAGAAGATAGGTTGTCATGACGAAACTGATATCGGTTTCGTCATGATTTGGTCCTTTGCCATGTTGAAATCCTGGGTCCAAACTCATACCTGTGCTTAATAAGCCTTTTTAGTTTATAATGTTACCACTGCTCTGACTTAAGCCTCCTCTCTAAAAGAGGGCCCGTATGAACCGTAATCCACCAACCGGGCCCAGTGCGGGCTGGTTGCTGCCACATGTCTTCCAATTTATGGTTTTAGGACATGCTGGTTTCTTTACGATGTTTTCTTTTAGTTTTAAGATATGATGAAATAAATTACACATAGTAAAGCGCTTGCCTTTGGGCTCTTTGATTGACTAAGCTTGTAGCGGGCCAATCGGACTGCCAAACTTCATCGCGGCATCGTTAACGCAAAACCAACTCGCACTAAACACTTAGAACGAAAACGAAACTGTCCCATCTACAATTTCATACTCTATGGCCCAGTTCATCATTAACGCAACTTGACACGACGGTCACGACATATTGACGTGCATACGTTGTATTTCAATATCTATTGATTTTACTGGCGACGTAAATAGACATCTTGTACCACGGGTCTGTTCGTTAGGAGCTGATGAATTCGAAATGGCTGTCTAGGGTGTTTAGAATTGGTGCTGAATAATGAACTTTGGGAATAGGTAAAGTAGGTATGTTTGTTCGTATGTATGATAGTTCAGGTTTCTGTTTGACAAGGGATGTTAGTTATTGTGTGATTGGACAATTCTAAAATTGACATGTCTCTATAAAACACATCAATTTATAGTGTAACAGTCCATACAAATATAAATGTAGAAGGGGTATATTCGGTTTAGAAAGGGGCAAAGTAGTGTGTAGTACAAGATATAATTTAAACAAAATAGGGGTCTATTAGAAAATTGTGTTGCAATAATAATTATATGAAGCGCTGAAATTTTATTTAAATGCAATTATGCAAGGGGTACTTAACTGCATTAAAATAAAATATATAACCCCCAAATCCCAACCACTGTAGGCGTGGGCTTAGCGCCGACGAGCAATAGATTGCTCGTCGTCTGACCCACCGGTAACTGTCCGGACTGCGTCCAAGTCGGACACGTCAACGGCGTGTAGTGTTCCACGCACGCCTCCACCTCCTTCCTCCATTGTCCGGTTTATCATTAATTGATCTTAAAAGAGTCTACCCACTATACCGTACCATACTATGATAGCACCATCACCGTGCTGGGATTGTGTCTGGCAACAAAATTTTATTTGTCTTGAAACGTATGATGTAAGCATGGTACGTGACGGTGTATGTTGGTTTCTCCGTGCTTGATACGTTCCAAACACAATCACAGTATCGTACGTATGTCCACATAAGAACCAATTTTTAAAATCATCAAAATCATAAAAGTTTTTATTTCACAAGGGCCTACATGGGCATTTATCAATCGCCAGAAGCTGGTGCACGGTTCTAATTGGTCGTTTCTTTTGTGGAAAAGAACTGGTAAGGAACTCCATGGTTACTTTTTCAAAAAAATATTGGTCAACAACAACTAATCAGGTGTCATCCGGACCATTACTCCCTATTCCACGTACCACTAAAGCATGTTACGGTGCAGTAAGCAGACTCCTTTATTAGGACTTATTATATAGTTTATTCTAAAGTGAAAGAAAACATACCTCTTGTCTTTTCTTGTCAATTAAAGAAAGGTCCCATGGTGTTACGGAAACTACGATAACTATCTTCAACTGTGCTTTGTTTTTTAATCTAAATATTATGAATTATTCTTTGCACTTCTGTATTTAAAACACGACCACATGAGATGGGAAATACAATTTCCCTAGCTTCAAGCACTTCAAGTTGTATTGACATATTCATCTATTTTAAAATCAATAAGTACAAGAAATTTGTTTGAATATTGTGAAAAAATTGTGTTAAAAGTTAAAGACTATTTCAAAGTTCAAAATGACTCCAGTATCAGCGATCCTGCTCCTTTGCATCATTGGAACCATTTTAGTAATGGTTACTCCGCTAAACGAAGAGGTAAAAAAAACGTATGTTTTACCATATTATTATAACAAGTCATAACATATATTTTAGTTATGGTAAACCAAGCAGAGAGCAGTGGTGGCCTAATGGTAACTGCCCCGACTTATAAATTGTAGGTCGCGGGTTTAAACCCAGACAGGCGCATTACTTTGTGTAATTTATTTCATCATCGCTGCTCTCAAAACGGTGAAGGAAAACCTCTTGAGGAAACTGGCTTATCCTGGAACCAAATTCGAAGACTTGTGACATACACTACATCCACGCGTGTTAGATTACGCCTCATTCCCTCTCATAGAGAGAAGGCATGAGTCCCAACAGTGAGAAAATTACAAAACATATAAAACTCGTAAAAAAAAACAGGTTTACATGCGTATACCCCACTTGCAAAACCAAGAGACGAATTTAAAATGTGGTGCTTATTTCCAATCTGTGTAGTTTATAAGTATGACGGCGATGTAAACTATACAACACAAGTTTAGCTTAAGTAGTATAGTTTATGCAATTTCAAGTGTGTGTCTTAGTTTAGCAAGTGGGGCACGTTACCGACTGGGGTCACATATGCCAGGTTTACCCTATATAACTTTTGCTTACGACTTGGCTTGACGAATATCGGTTATTGTAGATGTAAAGTCAAAGTTGAACCCAAATATGTCCATTAAATCAATTAATTCACGAATCCCCGACCCATCGCATGAGACCGGGCTCTATTGTGTCTCGTTTCGCGAGTATGTGATAGGTAAAAAGGCTGGTCATTTAATTACTTTTACTATACTTACGAGGTGAAATTTTATTCCCTCTTTTTACACACGTTAGAAGGCCTCCCATAAGGTAGACCGGTGACCTGATGAGGGTTGCAGGACCGGTGATTGTGGCGACACTTTGACATTTAGAGGTGTGTGGCACTTCTAACAGTGGACATCTTTTGTCTGATATTATGATGATGGCACACGGCGGGATTTATTTTAATGTTCATTATTATATTTTTTTAACAGTACCTTTATGAAGTAACAAGGAACCACGACAAGTCTATCACTTTCCGTCATACAAGTGTGGCATAACTTATAATTTGGATTGTTTTAGGAAGGAGACGGAAATTGCTTGCAATTTGGAGGAAGAGTGGAAGTAGTCACTAATAATAACTGCACAATTTACAAATGTATCTTAAAAGATGGCAGTGAATTCAACACGTCAGAATGTGAACCTGTAGTTTTACGATTGCACCCTTAATTAAAGGATATAATTAATTTGTATAGATACTACCGTGACTTCAATGGCTGTAAACAGGATTAAATTATTGGAATAAACAGTACATATTTTATAATAAATAAATATGTATAATAAAAAATAATTGATTTATAGGTATGTAGATAATTTTAAATAAATAATAGAATAATGTTTCATAAATCGTGATAATAAATCGTGTTTTTTTGATATTCTGGTTTTCTTTTAAAAAATAACAATTTAACTTGCAAGTGAAAGTATAACTTATTCTATTTTTAAACGCGTTATATGTGTTTAATTGATATACTATTTATCTTTCGGAACTTGTCAAATAACTGGAAAACCAATTATATTAACCCAAAAATAGTGGAAACATTTATTTATTTTTTCAGGAAAAGGTTGCCCCACACTAGGACTTACTCACATATCGTGGATGCGTTCACAAACAGGTAAACTCACATACAAAAGTCATCCAAATCCTTTCCAACTATCTGTAGGTCTAGGTCGTACAAATATTTGTTCCGTGCGGGAATCGAACCCGCGACACGCAGCGCTGCAGCCAATCGCTCAACCACTACGCCAACAGTGCCTTCACTTTAAAGTTCCAGTTTTTAGGTGACATACTTTTCGTTTCATAATTAAATTATTTTCTTTTTTTAGGTGGACTTCTACCTTATAGTAGATTGCTCCCGAAATTAATTATTATTAATTTTATAAAATACATAAGCTTTTATGTTCTTCGTTGAAACCTTAAGTTAATATACTTATCAATCTAACCTCCATACCTCGATAAGAACATGGGTGCCTAATGAAATTCATCTCATGTCCCGTCTATATTACGAATTCACTAAGCAACCCTAGTAATTATTTAAATGATAATATCTAATTAAGTCGGAACTGCGAACTAGGCACAGTTATGCGAGGTCACGTCTACCGCGCTGTCATTTTAACAGTGATTAAACTAATTGTTAAAAGTGAGTGTTATAATTATGAGGTAAGGGCTAACAGCTCTTTAGTTTTAATGAACACTATGCTGAAGTGAAATATGCTGTGGTGACTTTTTGGCATACTTGTACACACTAATCATCATCATCTGCCTCACCTTTTCCCAACTATATTGGGGTCGGCTACCAGTCAAGCCGGATTTAGCTGAATACCAATATTTTACAAGGAGCGACTGCCTACCAGATCTCCACAACCCATTACCTTACATTACATAAAAAAAAACAAAATTATTTGTGTTTTTTATTTCTTGGAGCTCAAATGGGGAAAAGAATTTAGATAAAAGAATTTAAAATGAAAATTAGAAAAACGCCAACGAAAAATTACACTACCAGCCAGGGGGTCCATAATCATGTACTGGATACTCGGTACACGTTCTGTTGGTGTGAGTTTGTGGAGGACGAGCCATACGCAGCTCGCCAGCCGGCGACCGGCCGTCTGGTATGCCATCCGGACAGAGTCGTCGACGGCATGTAGTAAGTATTCTACGCACCCCTCAAAGAGATTTCAGTTAAACCGTAGGGGTCAAGCAGGGCCGAAGCCTATTGGGGTCAAGAGTGTCCGAAAGCGAAACCTGGGCTCCTGAAACGTAAGGCAAAAAGGTACATAGGAGTTAGTTTTAGTCAGTAAAAGTCGGACACGCTATCCCACTCCGACCTAAAACGAGAAAAGTAATTGAATGATTTAGGATAGACCTCAAAAAAACATGTCTTGACGAAATTCCATAAATATACTCGTATTTTTATTTCTTCCCTGAAAACGTGTCATTACGTTTCACGAAATATTTTCCCACAGTTCTTTTTATTTTTCTCTCCAGGCAGGTAGTATGTTTAAACTCCCGTTAAGAAGTCGGTCAGTCAGCCAGACCGTCGTTTAGCTGGCAGAATGGCAGTGATAACATCTGCTACGTTTTCATCTTTTCATGCTTGCTGAATGAGCACTGAATCAAGACTCTCTTGTTTTGACGTACCCTGGTTTTAAAGTTAGAATGTGGTTGGTTTTTTTTTTGTTTAGAGTTTTGTGAATAAAAGATTTTTATCTTGATAAGTAGAGACGGACGAACTCAGAAATTATGTAGTTCGTGGAGGAATTGATTTGAATGTTTTTTTTTTAATTGACGTAAATTGGCATGGCATGGTTGGCGCTGCACAGTGTATTGCGGGTTTGATTCCTACACGGAACAATTATTTTTATGGCTTACAGATAGTAGTTCCAGTTTTGAGTGTCACGTCATCGATGTAAGTGAGTTAACATATTTGTGAATACTCCCACAATAGAGGGGTAATTTCTAGTGTGGGGCAAAGTATTGTAAAAAGACTTAATAAAATTACATTTGAACAGCAATATTGTCACGTAAGAAATTCGATTTTTTTATTACTGATAGATTCGTACTTAGCCACTATGTCACCTGATGGTAAGCGATGATGTGGTCGATGGTAGAGCACGCTGACCTACCTAGCAGTAATCTATTCAATCTTGACCTAAAAATCCCTAGGTCTTAGCTATCAGAAAACACGGACTGGCTCTACCATCACACGGGTGAAGCCACTGATAGCAGCTAGTGAAATATATACCTACCTAGCCTTTTCCCAATATAGTTATTAGGTTCCGTTTCCAGTCAAGCCGGATTTAGCTGAACACCAGTATTTTACGAGAAGCGGCTGCCTACCAGCCCTCCACAACCCATTCGCTGGGGTAACATGATACTTCATGGCAAGACTGGAGTCAGATTTACTGGCTTACTGACTATCCGTAACGACTGCCAAATATCTACAAATGACAGCCGGGACCAACGGCTTAACGCTTGCTTTCCGAGGCACGGAGGAAACTCGGTATGTTAAGATCCCATCCACAGACCAACCTTGGCAAGCGTTGCTTAATCTTGAAGATCGATCCGTGTGGCTGTTATTATCTGGCCACGAGCTCCGACGAAATTTGAATGTAACAAACATCAAATTCCACCAATATTTAGGTAACATACAGACTTTCAGCAGGAAGGAACTAAGATAATATTGTTTCCTAGAAGGTGTTTTCACTGTGAACAAAAATGAAGACACAGCTAAACCCCGAGCGTTCTTATCTCCAACAATTAGGTACTATTATTACTAAGCTTTACTCTCAACTGTAATGTTATCGTTGTCGCTGAGAAAATCCACATTGCTTCATAGCGAGAATAAGTCAAGTAAGAAAATGTTTTTAGAACGTAAGGATATATTTTCTAGCTGGTTCATCAAGACTAAGTCTTTCTAGTTTTTAAATTTATTTATTATTAACCATGCAACATAACAGGTACAGTGGAATTAATGCTATAGCAGCGCATTCTCTACCAGTCAACCTGAAGTTTCCATATTATGTAACATCTCAATAACTTACTACTTTTTCTTCTTCCTGCCCTTATCCCATATTACTTGAGATCGGCGCAATACGTTTTCTTCCAAATCCTAAGCAACATGTTTGGTATAAATAACTTCGAAGATATGTGAAATTAACCAAATTCCACAGGGCCCGCTGGGGGCGTGTTATATTATGCATTATGGCCCAGAGGCCTAAGTCCCAGCAGTGAGAACAACATACGGCTGATTATACTATGCTACTTTAGATTGACGAGATCCTGTCCCATTATGTTCGGGAGGATCTTTCATCGGATTCAGACGGAAAATACGCTAGTGTGTCACCATTGTTTAAACCGCCTGAAGAATATGGTGGAGGTGTGCCCCGCGACCTCTCGCGCCGTTTCCTAGTTCAAGCTATGGTCCAAAACGAAGAGAAATAATGGCAGGCGGTCACCTCCATCTGCTAAGCAGTATTGCTAGAGAAGTAGGCAGCCGTAAGCGTGAACAAAAATCTTCACGCCCCAGCCGAGACACGGGCTTGCGAATGTCAAGCAATGAATAGCTCTCGCCGTCCAGCCGTCCGGTAATCGACCGAACCGAATCCAAGTCGTTGTGGTCAACGTGCTTCTTAAAGAAAGGGACCCAGTAGGATCGATGCCCGCTTAGGCCACAAAGATTTTCTGTGAATTTAACCTTTATTATTACTTTATGACGTTACTTTGGCTGCTACTTTGGTTGTTACTTTGAATGAAGAAAAAAAGACTGACACGCCCTCTCTTTCCACTAAAAGCAGGAGAAGTTATTGGTAGATTTCCTACCTTAAAATAAAAGCGTATCTTTATATTTTTTTTTTTGTTTTACAGGTTTTTGCTACAAATTTTTCCATTTTCAGCGCCAAATATTCCTCCATCAGCAGCCACTTTGGTAACATAAACGCCCGCGGCTTGTTAACATCATTAGCACGATATTTCATCGTTTACTCTGCGCCTATTCAATTTCGGAAATTGATAGGCTAATTCAAAATGTCTATGTTGGTTTAATGCATCATTGAGTTGTTTGAGTGTAAACTGTAATGTTGGACAAAGACTAAATAAATTGGTGTTGATAAATTACGAGTAATATGATTAATGAGTTCTAATTCTCGAAGTGGCTTACTATCTAAGTATACTAATTATTATTAATTTATAATATTACTTCTGTCAGTAGCTTAGCCTAAGTTACTCAGTGATATAGAAATATACTACTGGTAAAAAGATTTATAAAATTAGTAGTGTAGTTTTTGAATTTATTCGTTACAAACAAAAATACAAATCCTCCTTTTTATTTTTCTTTACAATATTAAGGATTATACTAAAGTAGTAACGTACTCAGAAGTACTAAAAATACTCAGCAGTGGGACAGTATGGGCTAGATATTAGCTCATACTATCCCACTGCTGAGCAAATGCCTCCCTCCATTTCTAAAGAAGACATTTAATTCTTTCGTCATCTTCTTCGTGGTCTACCGCGACTCCGTTGTTCCACCAATTTTGCGTTACGCCCTGTAGCTCCATCCACAACTTGAAGACGATTTCCCACCTAAATAAAAAAGTAGGAGAATAAATGAAAGAGCTAATCCACGGTAGGTACTTCTGTCATCTACATACGCTATCCATTTTCCCAGCGTGCTCATTCCAACCTCGTACCGACTGTTACTTCCAGCTTCTGATTAGATCTGTACTAAACAGTGGACATTTCCGATTCGATGAGGCAATGTGCTAGTCCTAGTACATTTAAATTGAAACGCAACCAGCTCCGGAGAGCTTTGATTAGCTTGGTCTTTGAGAGACTTGTGTAGAAGGTAGATAGGGATTTGTATGTGTGTTTGTTTTTAAATAATGGTTTTATAGGTTAATTGGAATTAATTGAAGCTCTTTATGTTATTTAAGTGAATTAGTGTAATAATTATTTTTAATTTATTTTGTTACTCTTAGGGCCTGTTTCACCACCTATGATTAAGTTTCGAGTATCTTACTTGACAGATAATTTCATACAAATTCTGTCACATTTTTGAATTTATTCAGTGAGTAGTGCCTACTCGGACATTGTGAAACAGGCCCTTAATGTATTAATTCTTCCTTTTATTTATTGTAATTATTTCATTTATGTACTTTTATAATTATTTACTTTTTACACGTTAAATGAACTGTTAGCGAAGAGAGTAAACTAGGTTGCAATAAATAAATAAATAAGAAAAGGTGTGTCAGAATGAAATATTGTTTTATTTACTTACTTGTAATAAGTCGGTTAACAAAATAAGAAAAAAAGTATGCAAATGGCAACGTGAATGGGCTCCTCGAGGCTTTTACCCAAAGAAGACCAAACGAATTAGTATATTTTAAGTATAAATAACCAACCATAAATTGTAATTAAGGAATGTAGAGGCCTTTCATTTATTATTTATTATAAGAGGGCACGGAAACCATTGCATTTGTTTGATAATAAAAATAATTAAGTAGGTAAGATATTTTCGGCAATACTTTTAATCATTTTCAATACCTTTTATATAATCACCTTTTCTCACTTCTACTTATTTATACCACTATAAGCTCTGCATGTACCATCCTCGTCCCTACAAACAAAATTTTCTGACAACCAAATCAAACAAAACCAAAAAAAGCCTACTCCTATCGCCACAGTATACCCATCGTCAAAAAAGCACAAAACCCTATAGAAAAACTAAACCCGAGAGAACAAAAACGTTGCCTATCATCAGAGTAGAATCTAGGTTCCGTACTTGTTACGAGGAACAAACCTGACGACTCCAATGCTGGCTTTGAGAGCCTTTACAATGACGGTAACGTTCCACCGGCTTTGACTGATGCATCCTAGGACATTGCAAAAATACACCCAAATCTGCTAAAGGAATTTGAACCTTATTTCTACTGGCTTAAGGTACTGCAAACATACTCCTTTTCAGTATTCATCTCGCAATGAACAATTAGACGAACGATAGTGGAAGATATGACTATTAGGTATTGATGTAGCATCGTTTTGGGTTCGTGTACTTATTTTTGTACGTGAGTAAAATTTGGGAACGTTATCTGGGGATTTATGTTACTATGGTTTCAATAGAGCCTAAATTCCAGTTGATATTGAAATAGATCATGATTCAAGGAGTGACTTGGAATGGTGAATTTTGAATTAAGATTATTCATATGCACACCCTCTCATATTATTTACCTAACAGTGTTTGAGAGGTGATTTTTAATTGAAATATTTATTTTCTAATACACTTCACGTATACGCTTTAAACACATACTCGTACATTGAGGTAGCGACCGTGGTACTGATCATCACAAATAATCACATCACATTTCACATAATCACTCTAACATTATAAAGTTTGTGTGTGTGAAATGTGGTACGCGATTAAACAATGTTCTGTACTGTCTATTTGTGATATCATAGGATGCTGTGATAATTTTCTATGTTCACATGGGTAAAACTGCAGATGCTAGTCTATAGAAAAATGTATTTTGTTTTTTTTTTGTATTTTTCATTGTGATGATTAAACTGAAAACTACTCATCAGTTAAATGTTACTTTGTCACACACAAGGGAAACCGTAGCAGAAGCTAGCTGTACATAAATTTTGTTACAGACTTCAAAAACCACTCCTAATCTAAAAACCCAAGACGACAATAACATCTACAACAACCCAGTCGCGTTAGGAAAATCCTAACAAAGCCTATCTCCCTTTCCACCCTTATTACAGCATATTTAATTGACAAAATAAAACCCAGGAAGTACAAAGGAAGCGTTGATAATAAAGGACAGAAACAGATCTAAAACGCGACTCGATTTCAATACTACAGACCCTTGTTTCATTCGTTAGAGTGTCCTATAGAATTATGTTTTTTTTTTCCAGTTCCGCCTAAGGACAATTGGGGCTTCGAGCCTTGGAGGCCAAGATGAGTGGCAGTGGGATGCGGGGAGGCCGCAGGATCCCCACCCCTATGCCTCCCTCCAAAGAAACTATTCACCAGCCCAGGTAAAATGTTGATCGTATATTGTGTAAGGGTGTGAACATGGAAATTAGAAAGGTGTTGTGCGAAATAATTGTGTGGTAAAGAGGTTTATTGTAAGCGGTTTCTGAGACGGTTGTTTTAGGCGCCATTTAACAGGTAATTCTCTTTATTATAAGGTGTATAAAATAGCATAAAATAAATTTTACTCTACGTACGTAACGTAATATGTACAAAAAAATATAGGTATTGCGTGCTGACTGCGTGGATGAATTGAACATAAAACAATTAAGAGATCTTTTCGAGGTAGGAAATCATCAACCCACCTTAATTTTTTCAATTATTGTGTCTTACCGTAACTTATTTAACATTCCTGCAGACCAAAGAGGGTAGTCTTCAGTGTACCTAAGTACTGCAAAAAAAACAATGTAACAATAACAGTAAATGTAGACAAAATTAACATTTTAGAAACTTTAATCTTATTGAGATTCTGAAAATTATTTCTACGGGTCAGGCTATCAGCCTACATATTCCTTAGTATTTATTATTATAAACACCAACATTGTAATGATCGTTGAAATTAACGCTCAACCTAATGTTTTATTTATTTATCTATCCACATCCTCACTCGTTACACAGCAGACTGTTACATAAAGATAATATTTGAAACTTTGCCTATCCCTCGATGTGGCTTCGTAAAGTGTTACCACATCAGTAAAAACATTGGTTTTATACCATAGAACACGGAATCGATGCACTGGCAATGCCTAGAAAGACACTATAGAGATAGTTTGTCTGTACGTGTGTATATTAATTTCTACTACACTCACATATGACTGAACAGATCTTAATTGAAACTAATACGTAGACAGACCATATCTTGAAATAGTCTTATATATTTTTGACGTGACAACGTCTTAAATTAGGTTGCGGCTGGGAGTCACTTATGAAAAAGTGTAACGCTCGGTAACGTTACGATGAGTCACCGAACGAGAGAGAGGCCCGCCGAATGCCTTGCGTCTCTCTCCCACTCAACTATGATCGGTCTGCCGCGCGCGCAGCACTAGAGAATTTTAGTAAACAAAATATATTTCTATAGTTAAAATTTGTGCAATTCTTATTTTCATTCAATTCCTTGTTCCTATTGTGCAATTTAATTATATTCATATCAATAAATATTCTACCGAGAAAAAGACGTTGTCACGTAAAATCTTCGCCCGTAAAAACGACTTTACAGGCAACCATTTTTTTTTCAGATAATTTTACTATTCGTGCCTATGCAACATGAGTCGAGCGAGTTTAATTCTAGTTCGTAGAAACCAAGTTCCGGCTGCTAAAGCCACAGTTAGAAGCGGACCGTAATTTCTATGACAAAACTATGAAAGTTACTAGCTCCTATATTCCAAGACAGTTTTTTCCCTACATGTATACACTGCTGATAATATGCATTTCCAAACTATGTACTTCCAGATATTCTTTTCTCGAACCACTTCCAATCAGTTCATGTGGTAGGTTTCCAATCATTAAATCAAATCTGAAATCTGATTATCAAGAAGTTTCACATGTTCGCGAACGCACTCACGGTACAGAAGTTGTCTGAGTCTTATAAAGAATCCTCTGGTTCCGACTTGGAATACGGTTTTTCACAAAAGCTTTTAAAAAAAAATTGTAGCCTGTGCCGTACAAGTACGTCTCAATGCTCTATGGTTGTTTACAATTATGTTTGTTTTCAGGATACCTCATATAACACGAAATTATATCTTTACATTTAAAAATATAATTTGAAGTGTCGGTTTGTAATATCAAAATACTTATTTTTTATTAAATATAATTATTATGAAAGTATATGCGATTATTATAATTAGTGCCTTTAACAGTTTGCGGCAGCTAATCTCCGAAACGACCAGAAAGGACTTTCACTGGTTACTGATATTATGTAATTTATTTAGGCAATTTTCATTTTAGACAAAAATTAAGTGTGAAATAAAAATCTTTCTTCAATTATAAACGGTTTTATTTAGCTCACCCCGTTTGTTTTATTTTTTCTTGGGTCAAATTTAGTAATTCAAATTTCACCCTCTTCCTGTCAACCGATTAATCTGAAATTTTGTATACACTTTGTATTTTGGTGACAATACAATATAAAACAGAAAAGAAATGAATTAAACAGAATGCGAAATAAAAACTAAAAACTAGAAAATAAAAATAGGTAAAAAATGGTTGCCTGTAAAGTCGTTTTTACGGGCGAAGATTTTACGTGACAACGTCTTTTTCTCGGTAGAATATTTATTGATATGAATATAATTAAATTGCACAATAGGAACAAGGAATTGAATGAAAATAAGAATTGCACAAATTTTAACTATAGAAATATATTTTGTTTACTAAAATTCTCTAGTGCTGCGCGCGCGGCAGACCGATCATAGTTGAGTGGGAGAGAGACGCAAGGCATTCGGCGGGCCTCTCTCTCGTTCGGTGACTCATCGTAACGTTACCGAGCGTTACACTTTTTCATAAGTGACTCCCAGCCGCAACCTAATTTAAGACGTTGTCACGTCAAAAAACTTTTTAAGTTAAACGGTTTTATGTTAAACATACATTGCAATGTTTAAGATAAATGTACTAAAAACCAAAAAATAATAAAATAGATACAGTCGTGGGAATTATAAACATATCCATAGACTAGACTAAAATAAAACCGTGGGGCACGTCAATTGTCTACAAATTATCGACTTAATGTGCGATAGAATTCGATAGAATGCAATAGAATTCAATTGACGTGCCCCACGGTTTTATTTTAGTCTAGTCTATGGATATGTTTATAATTCCCACGACTGTATCTATTTTATTATTTTTTGGTTTTTAGTACATTTATCTTAAATATTGCAATGTATGTTTAACATAAAACCGTTTAACTTAAAAAGTTTTTTTTACCTATTTTTATTCTTGCTCTTCTTTGTTTTCCCTCTTTTCGGATTCCTTATACCAATGGGTCACCACTGTTAATTAAAGACATAATTACGCCATAAATATAAATTCAAATCTGATCTTTGTTCATAAATCAGCCATGCATATGACATTAAAATTACTTACCAAAATTCTATCGTTCCAAAACTGACACCATTTTAAAATTCAAATTGAAAATAACCGTTGACAAAGGTTCCTTTGAAAGGAGTCCTTCAGCCATCATTCCTTGTTCAAATAAAGTAATGACACTTACTGAGGACCGGCCGGAGATTGGGAGGGAATGGAGGGAGTCGGAGGGACCTCATACGCTGAACTCTGGCCCTTGTTTCATGAAAATCGAGACCTTATTACAATTCTCGCAATTTGAGGATCTAATCTACATTAATATAATGAAGAGGAAGTTCGTTTGTTTGTATAATTGTGTTTGTTATTAAATTTGTTTTGTTGTTTATGTAAGGGTCTTTTGTTGGTGTTTATTGTCTTATGATGTTGGAACAAGCTGTTCCCTTTTTTATAAATTTAGTAGGCGATAAAATTTTGATTATAACCTATACGACATCAATGATTAAATGATAAATGATATTTATTTTGCAAATAGGTTTTTTCAAACTCTTTTACACGTCAATTTTTTTTTTCTTGGACTTTTTTTTGTTACTAGATGAGGCCGGTGTTTCCTAACTGACTACCCTGAGAAGAAACACCGAAACAAACTCAGGGGTCACAGTCTCTTTTAAAGTCCGTACAACATGAAAATCATATGCGAACCATGCAGATTAGTGTCTGAGATGGCCTTTTGAAGAAAGAACCATGCAATTTGAGTGGACCTGTCCAGTCAGTGCAAGCATTTGTCAATATTCGCAAAGCTCAACTCAGGACTACTAAGGAGCTCAACGACTTGACGAACAATACCAAAGAGAGGACATAATGGTTAGGCCATAGAAAACACTCAAATTGCCAGTCATAAGTTAAAATGACTAAAAAAGAAAAAAAAGCAATCCACATAGTCCTCACATTCACAAAAAAGAAAAAATAAAAATAATACAAAGTGTAATACTTAACAAAGTAAGCATTTATGTCAAACATAAATAAAAAAGAAAAAATAATTTAAAAATGTCAAATTGTAAAGTAAAAATTATTTTACAATGTCAAATTATAATAAATAAATTTCAAATTGTAAAAAAGTACAATCGAAAATAAAATAAAGTAAGAAGATAAGACAACAGTTGTAGTGCGCACTGGAGCGGGTCAATCCCAAGCCTTTACGTCCTCAACGTAGTCCTTTACTGTGTATATAATGTAATGTAATAAGCCTTTTGGCAAAGTTTTCGCTTAACAAAAGATTTGAACTTATTAAGGCTTAGTTCTTGCATATGACTATAAGGAAGCTTATTATAAAAGCGTATACATTGACATCTAAATGAACCCCCTATTTTTTTGAGCCTGGTTGCAGGAACAACATAGTTATGTTTGTTCCTGGTATTAAAACTATGAATTACGTTTTCTTTTCCAATAGTGTGCTTTTGTTTAAGCGTGCGGGGCCTGAGTGGTCTTCTCTTATGATTGTAGAAACAATTAAAATTAATAAACATACTTAACAATTTTCTGATTTTGTTTATAAGTGCTCATGCAGGCCTATGTTAAATAAAAACTATTTTGTTTTTTTTTAAGTCCCCACTTGAAAAAAGAATCATCGGTAAGTCTTCTCCCGCTCTTGAGCGGAGCTGGAGGGCGTGTCAGAATCTACTGACTAAACTCCTACCCCATTCCTTCGTTGCCTTTGTTCTGGGGTCACGAACTTCCTTTTTGGAATTCAATCCTGGAAGCTTCGACCCTGCTGAGCCCCTTCAGTTTGCATCTCTATTTTTCTATCGCAGTTCACACTAATTAAAGAAAGTTAGGTTAGGCAATAGTACCGAAACTGTGACCGACCTTGAACCTAAAATAAGAATCATCCTGTTAATCAAGCAGTTAGCCAAAACGGGAGTTGTCACAAGCACACAGCTGTTTACAGCTCTGATCGTTAATCACTTCTATCTGCATAACCGCATACCCAAAGTCCCACAAAATCATAGCAATTACTACCACAGAGGCAGGGGCGGATTAAACCAGCGCGGGGCCTGTAGCAAATCAACCAAGGGGCCCCCTGCCTTTTTTTATTAAAATAGACAAAATAAAATATTTTCTATCAAGTCTGAAGTAAATTGATTGAAGAGTGAATAGGTTATTTCTAGGTAAGCGTTCTCCATCGTCAGCCACATCGTCGCTTACCATCAATTCAGGTCTTTTAGCGGCCAAACGCGAGCCAATGCAACAAAATTAAAAAAAAATCAGTTGTAATTAGACTTTATGTAGAATACATACATACTTTCAACAATTTTTTTTAATTATGAAAACCTGTGCTTGACCGCGATCCCACCACACCACCACATTCAATCATCGTTCATCTCCAAGCACGCGGGGCCCCCAATGCAGGTTCCTGTAGGATTTGCCACTCTTACTACGCGGCTAATCCGCCACTGCACAAAGGGGAGGTGTTGAGAGCCATTTATAATAGTTAGGTTGACAACACGGTGACGTACTGAAACCGATACGCTTGTGTCGCTCCAAGACAAGAGTATCATGTGACTGTGAACCCACTTCTTAATAGAGCGCGTAGGCTGAACAGACAGCAGAGTCACATCTGTGTGACCCGTTTATTTGATCTATGAACTGTCTCCTGTCTTCTTTACTATGACATTCACGTCAACAAAATGCTGTCTGACAGATGGTTTTTTTTTTTAGGTGGGAAATCATCCAATTAGTTCTTCCGCCAATACCAATACCAATCCGAATTGGTCGCGTGGTAGATTACAGTCCCAATAGTGGGTACATTACGAGGCCGATAATGCTAATGCTAAAGTTCTTCCGCTCTAGGGCGGAGCGAGAGGGCGTATCAGTGTTTTACTGACTAAAACTGTTTTTAATATAGGAACCTTGAAAGAAGGTTCAGAAGGATTCCTTGCCTTCTTTCCAGGGTCTTGGTGTTCACTTTCACATAACCCGCGGACTCAATAGGCTTTGACCCTGCTGTAGATTGAAAATGTGACAATGTACAATTGTACATATCGAATATGTCGTACACTTATTTCTTAACCTATGACATACCCGCAAAACGAGACACAATAGTAAAACAATAACAGCGCGGTCTCATAAGACCGGTTGGGGATTCATGAATTAAATAAGATTCTGTGATTCAAGAAATAAGTGTAGGAGAAAGAAATGGTTATTAGTTGCTAGTAATTTAGTACTATACTCCGTTGGTTTAGGTAGTTAACAAAAGGTAAACAATCTTGGTATGTCTTTTTATATTAAAGAGGTCGTATATAATATACACAAAGATTATTTAAATTTAGTTTATTAGCTAACATCGATTTAGGTAAATACCTATTTGCAAAGATTTTTATATACAATTTATAGACAACTTTTAGATAAAAAGACATACCAAGATTGTTTACCTTTAGTTAACTACCTAAACCAACGGAGTATAGTTGTCATACTGAATGGTAGAAGTTAGGTTATATAGAAATATGGCAACGTATTATATCTTATGGCTCATAATTGATAACTGTACTTCATAATATTTGATAAGTGATCAGAAAGCAGTAAACTGACCTTTCCCTACCCTTTAGTATTTACACGCGATGAGTTTCGATTGAATAGCGTGAAGTAGAACAAAATTGAACCTCATAATATAATATATTTATTCCTTCAAAAATCGACACAGGTGCAATGCATTTCTATTAGAAATAAAAACTGAGATCATAATATCTCACCTTTAAAGTAAAACCGTTACTAAACGAAATTATGAAATTTTATAGGAGAGCCAATATTAGAAAATAGTCATTGCTTTTTCTAAATAAAATCTGAGTTTAGGGTTTTTTAAGATATTTAATGAGTTTCTATGATAGATCTCTGTTTACATTATGAACAAGTTATCTTGTAGTTTGCGTGTATTTTAGATAGATGCATTGATACCTAAATTCATGAAAATCTTCGTTTAGTAACGGTTTTACTTTAAAGGTGCGATATGGTGTTTTTTTTTTGCTTGACATTTTGTTAAAAGGTAATAACTAGATACTGATTCGATTATGAATTTTATTTCCGCGATAGAAAGCGAGAATAGTAGTATTAGATAATTTCAAGGATCATTGCGGCCCAACGCAAAGGGCAACTGAAGGAAGACAGGTCAGGTTAGTCAGTAAAACTCACATACTCCCTTGTCATCCCACTCCGAAAGCAGGAAAAGTCATTTGGTGATTTCTAGACATCTAAAACATTTGCTTAGAATTAATAATATACGGATTCAATAAGCCAAGCCACGGGAGATATACCACGGAATTTGGCTAAGCACCTAGCAAAATTCTAAAGTACAAGAGAAGTAACGGAGGAGGTTATATTGGAACCAAATTCAGTAGCAAAAATGTAAACGTAAATGTAAATCAAACCGTGGTAGTAAGTTGACAGAAAAGAAAAGGGGTTAAAAACAACGTTTGTAGATCTCGTAAAACCACAAAATGTTAACACGGGTTACCTGAATATGAATAGTTCGTCCCTTGTAACACCCGTTGGCACTATTACCATACTATCTACCTGCTTAGTTCAAGCAGCTTTGTCTTTTTAGTTTATGAAGAGTTTTAGGCTCTTCTTTGCATAGTTTCAAGGCTAGAGTGAATAGGCTTTTAATAAACTAATACGCCTCAATATCAATAATTGCATCTCTCTTATTTATTACTAGCTTTAGTCCGCAGCTTCGCCCGCGTACATAAAATATAGCCTATGTCACTCAGGAATACAGCAGCTTTCTATTGGTGAAATTTTTTTAGCAATCGGACCAGTTCTTCCACAGATTACCTCATAAAATCAAAATAACAACCTATACCTCTTTATTATATTAGTTTAGATTTATTTAAACTTCATGTACAATGGTGGAACATAGGTGGACTTAATGCATCAGGGCATTCTCTACCAGTCAATCTTATGGTTAAAAAGACAACACTGGTAGGTCTGCACAATAAATAAATGAGCGATAATTCAAATAGAGGAATAGAGAATTCTTATTTATCTGCTTACTATCAGGTGGGATCGTAGTTAAGCACTCATTTATATTATTACAAAAAAAAATGATAAATATTCAGCTTATAGATAAGTTGGTAGAATCGTCAAAAAATGTACTTACATTCGTTTTTTTTTTTAGTTTGGAAATCGGCCAACATCGATATTTTGTTAGTGATAGTTGTCTGCAAATGACTTCCTGGTGGAGCGCCTCTTCATGGAGAGGGATATCAGACTTTTACTAACTAAAGCCACACTTGGTCTTCCAGTAGCCTTTTGCTTTTTAGGACCACGGGATTCCTTTTCAGTTATTCCCCGTGGCCCTAGCGGCCATCGGCCTACCCTGCAAGGCCTCTAGGGTTTTGTTGATATGTCCCGTCAACGAATCAGGTTTGGTCCAGACAGTTACCGAACGATTATAACTGAAGGTTAGCGCATTGGTTGAGCGATTAACTGCTGAGCTGCGTGTCGCGGGTTCCATTCTCACTCGGAACAAATATTTGTATGGCCTACAGACAGTTGTACCGGGTCTGGCTGTTTTTTGTATATGTGTTTACATATTCGACACATTTCAATACAATTCTATAGATTAGTATGACTAAAAGTGAAAAAAAAACCGGCCAAGGGCGTGTCGGGCTACTCTCAGTGTAGGGTTCTGTAGTTTCCCGTCCGTCACAATAAATGTCCCCAACTTTTCAAAAACTGTTCGTCCCATCAAGTTCCAAACAATTTTCTTAGAAATTCTGTATAAAGCTCTACTCTATTATTTTCTAAACTTATGGTTCAAAAGTTAGAGGGGGGGGGGACACATTGTTTTTTACTTTTGGAGCAATTATTTCCGAAATTATTGATATTATCAAAAAAATATTTTAGTAAACCCCTATTCATTTTTGAATAACTATCTAATAATATATCACACGTTAGGGTTGAAATTAAAAAAAAAAACACTTTCCACTTTACATGTAGGGGGGCTACCCTAATAAAACATTTTTTTCCAATTTTTATTTTAGTAATTTGTCGGCGTTATTGATTTCAGCTTTCTAGTGCTAACGGTCACAAAGATTAAGCAAGGACGGACGGACAGACATGGCGAAACTATAAGGGTTCCGTTTTTGCCATTTGGCTACATAAGTTGTTGCAGTTAAATTACTCTTTATAATCTTTAAGTCTAAACTGTAATCAATTATTGAGAAGGTTCTTAAGTACACAAATTTGTAGATCAATAGAAATTTGTACACCCCCTCAGACATACCTACAGCCTACGTATTACGAAACACACAAGCGTCGTGTAACAATATCCTACAAAGTTATTAACTGCAGTCCTATAAGTGCATACTACTCGGTAAGCTTTCGAAGAATTCGGTGAAGCAAACGACGTACGAGTACCTACATATCTTGTAGCCGAAGTAAAATAAAGGAGCTAAGCATTAGGGTGAATTATTGCTATTTCAATTAGCTACTAAACCTCAGGGGAAGGCTAAATTGATTTGAGTAGATATTCTGCTGTCTCCCTTAGCTCTTTCCTTTTCTTCTTTTCTTTCTTTTTTTTTCTTTCTTTTTTTTCTTTTAAAAATGTGCTAATTTTCTACTGAAGAAATTAGAGTAGTCAGTACTCTAATTCAAAATCTACAGATTAAATGACTGGAATAATTTATTATTATACTAACTTACCTCCTCATTATATAGGTTATATAAATAAATAAATATTATGTAGAGGTAAGTTTGTATGTCACGAAGAATCGACAAACTTCAGTGGTCGAAGGCAGGGCTCATTGCTCGCAGAACAAATGTTCGATGGGGATGAAAGGTTCTACAGTGGTAACCACGTACCGAAAGATGCGTCTTTCGGTACATTCGTAACGATGCGTCGTTGGAAGGCATCTCAAAAGGTGGATCGATGTTCTGGTGAGGGTCACGGGATAGCGAAGAGGAGACCTACGTCTATCAGTGGGTATCTTTTTTGCATGATACCACTGCTAATTTGGGTCGAGTTATTGATCGAATTACTTGCCCATATTATTCCAACATCTTCGGATCGGGATATGTCACAACGCTTTCTTGGTCTGTAATTGAAATTGTTGTAAACCAATGTTTACAAGAAAGTTTACACTCAATTTTATTATAAATACTACCCCAATTAAATAATAGATAGTTATAAAAGATGCCAATGTCTATTACTATAGCTATCCATTCTAAATCCTACTGTAATATAAGGAACAATATACAAACAAAAGCAAACAGATGCGATTTAATTAAATCTCTAGAAAAAAATCTATGAGCTATTAAAATAGTTAAAAACTGTCGATTCACACCCCCATCATTAAGAAAATACCGCCCATTTTAACAAGATACACGGCAAAATAAGCAATTATAAAATAATGTAGTTTATTTTAGAATTCCATTTACAAACAGCGCCCTCACAAAAGGCCTTAATACACTGGCCACCCTATTTACCAGATGTGCGTAGACTCATAGAGCAACCCTTTTAGGGGCTCTTTAAAAATAAATATTTTAACTCTGACCGCGGTAATGTATGGTAAAAAATTAATGGCCACATGAGCTGTGAAGTCGGTATAGTCTGTGCGTTTTCGATGACAGCTACATACAAACATATGCACGTGTGTTCATACTGGTTTTGGTGTAAGGGAGGAGAGGAAAGCGAGAATTGTAGGTGAGTTAGGGAGAATTTGTACAAAGGGTATTTATTGTTATTTTATTTTATAGAAGGCTTACAGACTACTGATAAAAAGAGTGGTATATTAACAGATAGCTAATTACAAGACTTCACACATAGATAAAAAGGTAAAAAAAAGAAATTCAAATAGTCAATGCCACCAGTCTTTTGGGTAAATTACCAATCGATAGTAATCTGGAAGAGTTTTTTGACGTTATTCGAGACGCTGACGATAGTTTAGGGTTTTATTATTGTTGTTTGATACTACTGTAATTATAGTTAAGAAAATATTAATAGGTTGGTAAGTTAACTCTTGTTACAATTTATGGAATTTGAAATGCTTTTTACTCTTGTAGAATAATACATGTAAACGGCATATTTTTTTGTAAAAATAAACTATGTAGTAATGCTATTTAGCCAGGATTACATTTTCTTCTCAACTGAACCAAGTACCGAGAAGTTCCTAAATACCACCAATAGACTTCTTAAATCAGTGAAACCTTAGTTGACAATTTCAAAACCATTGCTCATAACATTTTGAATTAAACGCTTCCTCCTATAACTTGTACCATCACAAAACGGCAACCGTCAGTCTATTAACGATAACTGTCGCCCGCGTAAAGCGTAAATAAATCTCATAAACAAGGTATTCACATTTCCACACGTTTCATCGTGCCACGCAATGAAATAGTCGCACTTTTTCTGTTCTACCTCATTTACTCTTTGAACTCTGTGACGTCATGCTGAAATAGTGGCAGATAGCAAATGATGAGTGCTCTATTTGATGTGTGGTGTTAATTAAAATGGTAAGTTAGTTGAAAGAGCAAAGGATACAATAATATGAAAATTGTGGGAGCCAAGCTATGAGACATAAGTATTTAGCGATGAGATTATTAATTCAGCCGTTTGAACGTGAAGGAGTGATAAACATACACTGTTACCATACTCTCATCATCATCGGTCTAGCCTTCCCAACTTTATTGGGGTCGGCTTCCAGTCAAGCCGGATTTACCTGAATACCAGTATTTTACAAGGAGCGGCTGCCTACCAAACCTCCACAACCCATTAACTGGGGTAACACGGTACTTCATGGCCATAGGTACTCTCATACGTACCTATTATTCTACATTCTTATTTGTGTAAGTTTGACATATGAGTCCCACGCATCAGTTACCTTCTACAGTTTTTGTCTTACTTATCTAATGAGTATGTAATGATTGACTTAACTAATGTTTTGTTTTTATCGGTTATGATCTGTAAGTATATTGTACAAGGACAGTTAACGGTTAACGATAGTGGTAAAAGGCTTCTCCAGTTTTTTCAACTTATTATATATCTTTATAGTTACTCTACTTCATATTTTACCTGCTATTCTACTCTCTACTCCATATTTTTTGTGGTTCAACTTGACTATGCTTTCTGTCTTCAGACTTTCTGACTGTCCAAGTGTCATGCCTAAAACAGTTGATGGTGAGTAAATAAATAGTAGTCATCAGTAGTAATGAGAATAGTTTCATAATAAACTAGTGCGACTCACCATCAGCGGTGGGATTGCAATCAAGCACTAGTTTTTGTTACATAAATAGTAGTATAGTATAGTAAAACGGGCTGGTATCCGCAACTCCACGACTAAAGCGCGTATTTTGCGTATGGAAACACATAAATAGTAATATGTTTTTTGTTCCAATAAATATTTGTATTTGTATAAAAAACAAAAGTTAAGCTTTGCTGAAACAAACCAAAAAAAAAACAAATAAAACTCTTAGACACAAGAAACCACAAACAATAAACATTCGCCGAATCACAGAAGAAAAAACCAACCCACAACTAAGTCTAGTCTCCGATACCATCATTAACTTTCGTCCTCGAAGTCCCAATGCCTGCAAAGATCTCAGCTCTCCAGGCACAGCGCAAGAGGCTAAGGATGCTCAAGTAGCCATACCGCGGCATTGTTAGTTGGTTTCTCGTAAAAAATGCACGCAGGCTTGAGGCCAGCATTGAAGTGTCATCAGCAGACTCATGCGGTCTCGTGGCCTGGACAAGGATATAGGGTCGCTGGATGTGATGATTTTGTTGGTGAAGGTGAACAAAAAATGTTGAACTTTGTGTTAAAAAATTGTGGAATGTGAATTGAAAATGATTCGTGTTGTGGTAGTAAACAAGAGTAGAGTTATGTTGGAGAATTTTGTGAGCTTATCTTTCTTACTGTAACATTAGCATTGTTAGTTGGTTTCTCGTAAAAAATGCATGAAGGCTTGAGGCCAGCATTGAAGTGTCATCAGCAGACTCATGCGGTCTCGTGGCCTGGACAAGGATGTACGGTCACTGGATTTGACGGTTTCGTTGGTGAAGGTGGACAAAAAATGTAGTGGTGTTAAAAGGTTGTTGAATATGAATTGAAATTTTGCCAGTAAAGTAAAGTGTAGGTAGAATTTTGTTGGAGAATTTTGTGAGATGTTCTTATTCTATCAATGAATGTGATATTTTAGAGTATAGTGCCTTATTTATTGGTACGGTCCAGGTATAGCATAATTAACCAACACTTTTCCTATAGATGGGATATGTCCTCCTCAATATAACCAGCTGTCGTATTCTACTAAGCAGCGGTTAGTGGCTACCTCATGCATCCAAATATTTAGTTCTAGAAAATACTGGTTATTTTATTATCATTTTAAATCAGTGGCGTTGAAATAATAATTACAATTGTGACTGTACTCGTTCAAAACCACAAAAAAACACGATTTCTTGCAGTCAAGAATGACACTATTATTTTATGACCTATTTTCTACGGCTAGGTTTTTATAGTACAAAAATTTGATCGATTCTAAAAGATACGAAAAGATATAGTACATAGTAGTACATAGTACGGAAAGTAAAGTAGCTCTATATATGAAAGAGTTCTGTTCTTCGCTCGCTTGAAGGTATATGAAAATAATATAATATCGCTGAAGTAAGCACCTCATCCTTTTTTTGAAGTCATTTAAAAAATAAACTTTATTGATATAAATAAGGGAAAAGAAAGAAAGAAATAACATTTCGGGACAAACAATACTAAAATAAAAAAAATGTGAACTTATCTACTAATTAAACTAAATAACAACACCAAAAAGAAAAAAAGGACCTGCCCAGACACAGCCACTTCCAGTTCGATCTATAGTTCTCACTTCACCTTGCATTAACCATTGAAGCGGTCATTACGCGACATTCTCTAGACAATGCGCCCTATTTATGTCTCCACCGGTATGAATCGGTTCAATACTGAATAACTTATAGCCTATTATATTCAGTAACCGTATGCAACATCTTTTTTGGTATATATTTTTCAACTAACTACAGCCAGTGTCTTCGCCCTCGTAAAGTAAAAAATGTCCCAAGGGAACATAATTATATAAATTTTGTTCGGGTTAATAAGTATTCTATTATTCCAGGCCGTGATCTATTTGTGTGCCAAATTTTAATCGAATCCATAGAGTCGTTCGACCGTGAAGAAGCAAAAAGTGTACAAACACGCCATCACTCACAAAATGTCGTGTTTTATTAGTATAGCAGCAATATTGACGGGAACGGGAGACTGTCTCTGTGTACCTATACAGAGTTTTTGCATGAAATTAAGAATGCTCAATCAAAAGCACGCACGAAAAATAGGCAAATTGGGCTTTGTTTCTTTTAAAGTTATCTTTTATGAATTTCTCCAGTTTCGAAAATGTTCTTCCCAGTATATCGAAATGTGCATTACAAACAGCCAGATTTTCAAAACTAAAACTGAACGAATGCCGGTGATCAAATTGCCGGCCTCATCTAGTAACAAAAAAAAAACAAAAAAGTCTAAGAAAAAAAAATGACGTGTAAAAGAGTTTGAAAAAACCTATTTGCAAAATAAATCATTTATCATTTGTAGGTAAATAAGTCATAACAAACATTGTAAAAGAACCATTGTTAACCACATTCAACGTAAGACAAAAATACCAACCATAAATTAATTACAATATTCAAATTACCGTAGGCATGAAAACAATGGCCACTTTTTTATGCTCACCAAAATGTATTTTTTTAACCAATGGTTTTTTATAATTCAATCAAGGCTCTCGAAGAAATTGTAAGTAATTATAATACAAATAACATTTACTTTAAATGAATTTAACTATAATTATAATAAAAAAATATAATGATCTAATAAATTACTTATTAAAAGATCTAAAACAATGTTATATTTCATAGGCCAAAAAAACGCTGGTCACGTGAAGGGCCGCGAGGCACATTGTTGTTGTTTTTATTTTTAATTTATGTTTAATTAATTGGTGTGCCAAATAAACATGTTTTCTTTCTTACTTTATTTTTTTCATTCACCTACACAACATGTAGGCGGGCTCGTACAGTAGTATTTATAAATGTATTAATGAGGTTATTCGTTATCAACTTGCACAGTAACCTGAATAGTCCATAAACATAATTTATCAAGAGATAAACTTTATTTTAGTATCGATAATACACAAGAGCACCATTGAAGCACGAATAAAAAGAAACTTCTCACAACAGATAACGAAATACAAAGAACGCATTGCTCTTTAAAGATAAAATATTCCAGAATAATGCACTATTTTGTTAGAAAGCACTTCAATAACTATCTAAAAGATAATAATAACAATTTATTGAGATATGAATCACAAAAAGAGATTTTTGTCAGAAGTGGGATTCGAACCCACGCCCACAGAAGTGGACTGCGACCTGAACGCAGCGCCTTAGACCGCTCGGCCATCCTGACGTTGGGAAACGGGTCGAAATAGCGGTACTTATTCCAAGGTTGTTTTAAAATGAGTAGATTCTATATTTTGCTTATCGTGGACGTCCCGTAGAGATAGTATTGACTCTATTTATAATCATTTTAATGTTTACGAGGAATTATGTGGTTGATAAAAATAAAGAAAATATAAACTAGCATAATTTGTACCTATTAGTACCTATCTAGATATTAATTAGGGATGTAAAGGTAGTGGTAAGGTATATCGGAACTGAATTCGAAAGCGCGGTTTTTTTGTTTTTTTCTTTTAAAGACTGAACCGGAACCGAAATCTGAGGCCAAAGCAGAAACAGTTCCGAACTTCCGGAATCGGAACCGAACCTTCATAATAGGTAAATTTCAGATGGCATGACACATCAGTATTTATTTCAACTTGTTGATTTTAATCTCAAAAAAAAATATCGTTTACATTATTAAACTATACTAGTTATATGGATACCAACAAACCTTTATGTTTTGGTATACACAATAAAACCACAACAAATATACTAACACTCAGTCACGTTGCCCAAAACAGCCACGAGACTTTCAGAAACCTTAAAACAAACAAAACAGGAAAATTTGGTATAATATTTGAGGGAAAGATGCGAGTAAATTCAGAGTAAACCCTTTTCTACATAATAATTATTCACATAAACTCGATTAGATATTGTACGTTTGTTCTACTATGGAGTTTCTTGCCAGTTCTTCTCTATAGAGATCAACTAATTGGGAACAGTGCACAGATTTTTGTTTATTACACAAACTAGTACCTAGTGTTTGACTGGGATCTCAGCTGATAGTAAAGACTGGTGAAACATTTGTTTATTAAGAGTCTATTCACTCTAATCTTGAAGACACCTAAATAAAACGCAGATAGATTGAATGATATGGGATTTTGATGAGGATACCGAACTGTACACGTACCAGAACAACACTACGCGTTGAAAGGCCTTCCTCAATGTAGACCTTTTGGTCGAAATTAGACTCAGATTCAGCACCCTAGATTTTTATGCATTAGATCTTTGTCTTGGAGGTAAACCTAGTGAGCGTCGCGGGAATCCGATGGATGCAAGACGCTAGGAATTCAGTCCAACAGTGGATGTCAATTATAAACAAAACCCTCATAGTTGCAAATATAGCACTTAATACACATCTCCAAATCGAGAAATACCAAGCACTATAGCAAGCTATACTACATTGCTTGCTATAGTGAACTACACAGGATTAGCCATAGGCACTTCAAAATTCCCACATGTTAGTGCAAAATAACGATACTTGTGAACTACGGCTGCACATTATGAGGACAATATGGCGATGGCGTCGCGTCCGGTGTTCCGTTTGATCTCGCCATGTGGTTCCGGTAACGGTGCGGACCGGCGCGTGCGCAAGACACGTGCGATTGTGCTCTTGTTATAATAAAATTAGTCTGCGTCGGGTTTGCGTTTCAGTTTTTTCTTTTTGTGATTTTTGTGGCTTTGTTTGCAGTATTTTTTTCTGGAGATTTGTACCATATGTTTTTGAAAGTGATCTGGTAAATAAATCGTTATCAAAGTACAATTTTTGAGTAGGTAAATTTACTACCGAATAAACAACCATTAAGTAATTTTTTAATCACTAGATAGTACAGCTAGCACTTTCTGACGTTTCATAAGTATCCATTTAGGCATATGTGAAATAAAAAAAATTACTTGAGTAAGAATCTGGTGCGCCCCACGATTAATGATTGCACCACTGCTTACCATGTTGGGATCGCAGTCAAGCACTAGTTTATATCAATTAAAAAAATAACACAAAAAAAAGAGAGTCAGGAAAATTTGGAACAACAATCAATCGAGATATAGCTTTGACATCAGACACTGACGTCATTGGAGCTCACTGTGATAATTGCTTTGTTTCAATCGATGATTTCATGTTCCTAACTACCACTGTAATTTCGTAACACCTAAATTACTTTCCGTTACTTCACAACCCAGTAAAACTCAACCACAAACAAATCCGAAAAGATAAGTTGGCTACAGTAAATACAACTTAACTGCTAAATCATTAACCTCTTTAACAGAGATAAGATAAAGCGAGATTACTTGTTTAATCTAGTTCCTCTACAAGTCTTGTTTAAAACTATTTACTAACCGTCTCGCGATTCGAGAGTAACTCAGTGAGCTACTGACTCAGTTTCTTAATTCAAAAGTCTGCAATGAGTGCTTTACATCGTTTAGATTTAACCTAATTAGCTTACAAAAAGCACCAATTAAAGCAATTCCATTGCTGTTTGCAGCTTAACGTTTTAAGAAACTCGTTTTACTTTTTCCCCTTCTCCCATTTATACGGATTCATTCAGACTTTTAGAGCTATTTATAGTTCGGGAGACTCTTTCAAGATTTTATGATGATTTAAAACTATTAGTGTTTCATCGGTTCGCTATCTTTATGTTATTTTTATGTGTTGCTGCTGTGTAGAAGATGATGTAGAGATGTTTGCTGAAGATATTTCTGAAGATTATTTAGTGATGAGTAAGTCCGTGTAACTGCTTTATTGAACGATCGTTTCAGGTGTAAACTTGGTATGATCTTTGTATAATACATCCGGCAGGATGAAATTACTAGCTTCAGTTTATTGTTAGTGTATAATTAAATCAGTTCCGTGATAGTAAATATTTTATCTCTTTTTCTTTTGTACTCAAGTATTTTATCATCATCATCATGAAATTATGATGGCATTTTAACCGAAAGACGTCCACTGTTGGACATCGACTTCCTCGAAGTGTCACCACAATAAACAGTTCTATGCGTCTCATGTCCATCGGACTGCCACGATCTTCATCAGGCCATCGCTCCACCTTCTCCCAATCTTCCATAGCTTCGTCTTTCAGTTGCCTACGACTTAAAATCTAATTAATATCCTAATCAAAATTTAACAGCAGTCCTTCTGTGTCTTGTCGTGATATTTTATGTTGAAGATACTTAATTGTCAGTTCAGGTTTGTTTCTCGAAATAACTTTGAGACCACAACTGGCAAACATCCCTTTACCAACAATCATAAAAATCCTTCAAGCATCGCAGTTCCAAAAAGAACCTTAAACTTGACTCTTTTTATTACAATCGCTGAATCCTGGTTAAATCAAAGCGTGTCTAATAAAAGCGATCATAACTTTCGGCACCTGTTTCCTCTCGATATCGTACAGGACTCGAGTGAGGGAGATCAAAGTGTATGCCGGACGCAAACTGCGAACAATTGTTACTGTGAATCATGGTTCATTGATTCAATGGGTGTATGTTTGTTCCTTTTTGTGGATCGACTGGTGTGGGTCTTATGATGTTGAAGTGTGAATGATATTCGTGATGTAGTCCAAGTTTACTTGTAGTGTTTTGAGTTAAAAGAGTAAGTTATGATTATTGGTACAGATTGTAGAGTATAGGTACTAATAAACGTTAGTATACGATATTTAGAAATATAAATTTTGTAGTGCCTAAGAAAACGATATTAATTGGAACTGAGAACAGTTAAAAGACGCGAAAGTATAAAATTTCTAATGAAGAATTCGCAAAAACTAATTAAGTTACATTCAAAGCACTACAGTAGTACAATTTCATACACGAAAAGATATCATTACACAAGTCAGAACAACAAAAAACAAATTTGCAACACTAGAACACCACAACAAAGGCTAACAAAACAATGGGAACGAAAATACTCTTGAATCTAGAGCAAGCCCAACATCACAGGAAAGTACAAAAAAAGTATTTAGTAACGCTGCACCGCGGTCACAGCGATTATTGAGTACAATGAGACGCAAATAGAGAATGGGACGCGACACCGAGGGTGCGAATGTATTCCTAATTGCCTGCGGACGTGTCTCAACTTGGTTTTACGTACAAGTGCATCTATGCAGGGTTGAAGCGAAGTTGAAATGGGGATAGTCTCTGAGATAGCGTGACGATATGTTTAAAATACAGCGCTGTTTGTAGCAATTGGTATAATTTTACTGTTCTGTTATGAAAGATAGCGAAATTTATTTTCTTCTTCTTTTTAGTAAATCAAGATCTTTTGGTATTTGTCCCGAGTTATTTGGTGTCGACGCAAATCATTTTTTTTCTTCCACTCTGTCCTACCATCCGTAACGCTTTCAGCAACTCTTTTTTCTTTCATCACTCTTCACACAATCCATCCTTATTTTTTATGGCCTCTCTCTCTATACTTTGATCTTAGCATATTGTAGACAAATATGGTTATTTATGTACTTGTTCAGCTTAATATTCACCTATATTAACATCGTTTGTGGACGCATGCAGTTACTAGGTCCTCACGTGTTCACGTGACAGGTCTGGTACCTATACCTACAGCGTAAGGTGATGGTGGTGGAACATAAACTATTTTCCAATAGGGCATGTATGAAACCGTAGACATACCAAACGTAACAAAGCCACTTATGCAAATATAAGAAACTAGCTGACCCCTGCGGTTTCACCCGCATTTTTCGTTACTGCTCCGCTCCCGTGGGTCGTAGCGTGATGGTATATAGCCTATAGCATTCCTCGATAAATGGGCTATCTAACACTGAATTTTTTTTTAAATCGGACCAGTAGTTCTAGAGATTACCCCCTACATACCAACTTACAAACTTACAAACATACAAACTTACAAATTTTACCTCTTTATAATATTAGTATAGATAAAATTCACCCTACAGGTGACGCTGCTGGATTGTTTGAAATATGTAGTTACCAAATAATGCTTCGAAACGTAAAAGGTAGGTAATTTGAGGAATATGAGTTGGGTTTAAATTAGTAAAAGTTTGACCCTCTTCACTCATGCAGAGTGGAAGAAGTTATTTGATAACTTCGTCAGTTAATTAGTCTATTGAATTTTGTCACATACTCTATCTTGAAATATAGGTATAATTTTTTTGTACGTGCGTTTTTCACCTAGTTTCTGCTAAGTGGCTTGATTGAGTCAATTTTTTTTTTGCATATATTTGAGTGGATCTTTGGAAGGTTTTAAAATACAATTACTTAATTTACTGACACTGCAATGAAGTTCTGAATCTTTTTCAAACAAAAATTCAGATATATTTTTTGACATTGCTAAAAGTTAAATAAAATGATATAGAAATCACTTTCTCTTTCCTACCAACCCTACCTACCTGTGGCGACATAAAGGCTACTATGCGCTGCATCGTGGGGTGCAACCACACACACACACAAATCTCTTATATCGCGTGCGTGCACATACTAAACCGAGTCGATTACTGCAGCTATAAAAACCTAAAGATAAGTACCGCCGCGTTGGGGTGAAGATATAAGACAACGTATAAATTGCTTCGTTTATGCGTTTGAAGTCAGGAGAGGATTTTAACATTTTGAACTTTGTGTCGAGAGCTAAAATTTCTAACAGGTAAAACTTACTCTAAACTTTGTAACAGGTAACTGGTAATACTTGATATTGAAATAACTATTCAAAATGTAAACGTGTTAAATAAAATAAGTATTGGTTTTAATTTTATTAATTTAAAACTGGATACCTATGGGCCATGTAAGCTTGTTACTACTTTATGACAGACGGTACTATCTTAATTAACTTATTTATATTTATTAGTAGATAAGTACTTACTTTTAGTCTTCTTTTTTATTTCAATTATATGTATATCAATGAAATTTATTTTGTAGAATAAATATTATTTTAATTAATAAGTAATTTAAGTAGGTACTTGCGTTAATTTTGGGCACCTAATTATTAGATATATTTAGTTTTGCGGTTAGTCCGGCTTTACCAAATTCGAAGAGGATAAAATAGTGCATAGTTTAATAATTAAATAGGTATGTCTTATGTAATGTTAATCATTAAAATAATGTCAGATGATAAACTATATAATACGAACACACGGGAGGTTATGGCGCCATCTACCGAATAAAACAGTAACAAGTAACAGTAAGTAGTACAGGGTAGCTCTCATAGATGGCGCTTTAACAAACCTGTGTACTCCTTCATCCCGCCCCCTGGTGTACAATTTGGGAACTTTGTTTCCAAGCTTTCGGCAGATGGTCCAAGCATCGGTTTGTAGATAGCAGCACTGAAGGATGTATAATTTAACATGATCATCATGTTTCTGGATTTTATTTCTCACTTATCTTTATAGAGTAAAATAAATGTTATTATCAAAATACCAAGCAACATTAAAATAATTTGGTTAGGTAAATTTTATTATTAGGCTCAACTTGGCTGTACCTACTTATCTAAACTTTGCGAGCATAAACTAAAATACACACTAAAATTAAAAACCTAGATGCTAAAAAATACCTATAAAAGTAAATAATAACTAACAAGTTTAGTTTAAAATAAATTATAATAACGGGGGTTGGCTCGTAAGTTCGGTAGTTGGCTATAAATTAAATAGTTAGTCAGATTTCTTTGAATCAATACTATAACACTGTAGGATTCAGAAAATTATAAAAAAAAGGAAAAAAAAACTAAATTCAAATTAGTACATCCGATGAGAAGCTACGATACCTCAGACAGACACACATGTCTAACTTATAAGTTTATAACACGGTTTTTGGTCGAAAGTCAATAAAAAATAAACAAAACAAAAGTATTCATATTATGGCCCTTTTATCCCAAATAAAACAAATAAAACCGTTACCATTAAGATTAAAATTGCAAATTGATAAACTAGTGATAAGCGATTGATTAGGTATTAGGTAGTTACAAAATATGCAATATGCTTGGATATTCTAAAACATTTTTTTTTCAATCACGGGCTTAGTTAATTCTAATAATTAAAAAAAACTTGCATATTATGAACAAACAACTAATTACAAACTTCTCACAATTCGCGCCATTCCGAACAAGTAACATGACATTACATTGCACAATCTAAAAACTGGCTAGCTACTAAAACATTAAAAAATAAACTAGAAAAAAATAAACATTTCTATTCTCTATACCATAGTTTAAACCATGGCATAAACTAGCTGCCAAGTACAGTCACAAACTCATTCGTTACAGAATGCTTAGCTGCAGTGAATAATGCACTTTATGTGGTGCAAAATGCAAATATATAAACTGGTAGAGTTCCTTATTTACTTACAGCAGCCAAATGCTTATGGAGACAATTTGTCCAGCTTAAAAGCAAATTGTTGCAATGTTGTTTATTAGGCTATTTCTTTTTACAACCAGTTTTGGAAGAACTCTCATAATTCGGAACGATGAGGGTCACGGGCATTCGATGGATGCAAAACGCACAGGATCGGACTTGGGGGAGGCCTATGACCAACAGTAGACGACTCCCGGCTGAAATGATGATAACGACTTACACTTCATCATTATCTCAGCCGAAAGACATTTACTGCTAGACATACTCGTAGACCTCCCCCAAGCATCGCAATAACAACACAGTTACACTTAAATGCTTAAAAAATAATTGTTTAGTACTCGTACAAACTTGCGTTCTGCCCTAAGTTCGCACGAATGTTAACACTGAGAGCACCAATTAACAAAACTGTTTCTCAGACAAGAGCCTGAAGCCTGAACTTCAAATGAACGCCATACGTTCAGCCTACATAAAACTACTTAGATACTTAAATACAAGATGGCTAGACTTTCTTCTACATATCAATGCACTCACAGCTAACTACCCTCATTAGCTACTCCCGATAAGAGCTCATCGTTCGCGCGTGTAACGGTGACGTCCTCCATCATACGCGCTCTATCTGCTGATCGGATAGCGTCGGAGCTGTGTAGGTGCACATTATACTGCCTCGATTCTATAATAATATTAATTTTTATTTAAAATTTGTACACCCTGCTGCCTAACTCGTACCTGCAGAAAATTCCTAAGTCGGAACAGCGAAAACATAAACGTTTCCTGATAACTACAATTTGGAGATCTTTCAGTCAAGAGCTTGTCAATAGTGAATAGGTTACCTTTATTTAAGCGTGCTCCATCTTCGACCACATTGTTGGCCATCAGGTTAGATTGTGGTCAAGCACGGCAACAATAATAAAAAAGAAACAGTTTTGAACCTACCAGAAGTTTTGTTCAATTTTAATTAAATATGTAGATACAATCATATCCACTAACAAAAAAATATGGCTACGGCATGGGTGTCTCAGATCTCAGAAATCTGATGGTGTTTCATAACATTTTGTCTGACACTAAAGAAAGATATTGCATTAGATATACAGCAATACATTGATATATATTTTAAATTACTACCAATAAATCATTTACGATTACTCGATTAATATCTTTTCGACAGGGACATAACCAGGTATTTTAAATAAAATATGTAGATTTCCATTTGAATCAACCTAATAGCTTAGCTAATATCGATTCTGAATAATAATTAATACTGCACAGGAACTTGTATAATTGGATTTGACCAAACAAAGCATTAAACAGAACAGTACTCTAAAATGTTGGTCTAGACGAAGTCACAATTCATACAAGGTACTAGCCATTAAAATCGCCAATAACCATTAAGTCAATGGAAACACGCCAAGTACTACCGAATGCAATACAATAGCCAGTATTAAATCTAACCAATAAATTATTCAAAGACGTTTCAACCGCAGAACTGCTGGAGTGATCCCAAATTATAAAGGCTATTACTAAAAATGCACCTCCACTTTAACACCTACTAATAAAGACGAGATTTGTAGGGAATCCAGTTTATTCATGGCACAGATAAGTTGGTATTTTGTAGTGTAAAGGAGTACCTATAATTCAACGCCCAACGGTGACCGAGTACACGTCAAGATGTGTGAATGTCTATATTAGATGCTATTTTATGGCATCGTATGTGGAGAATGGATTATTAATCATACTGTGAAGGGACTTGGCGCTATGGTACAATATTCCATGATCAATCGAATCAGCATAGTTTAGAGTTGAATATCTAATATTGTGCTTGGTAAAGAATTTGTTTCTATTGGTGTATCAACATCACTCTTGCAAATATATAAGCTAAGATGGCTCTCCGTGAAGGTACAATTATGAATGTAATCTAATTGTATTAATTTAATATTAAAAAGCACAAAACTGCAGTTTCTGACAGCTCGTAGTAAAGTTAACCTACAAATAAAACCAAATAACCAAGAAATAAAGAAAAACGACCAAAAGACTAATAGAATTCCACACTTTCCCCGAACAATAACTTGGGAATAAGCGACGACAATTTGTAATAAAACCGTTTATCATAATAAAAATAAAATAAGAATACACACTTCCGAGGAAAAAAACGATTACTTTAGCCACGATAAAGGAGTATATTAAGACGATAAACCCGTCTGTAAGACGACGGAGGACATAATATGTGTAATAACATATAAAATATATCTGGGAAACGGTCTCGGGCAATATTGCTTGGGTCATGGGTTCGCCATATTCTTGCAAAGAAACTGTTGCGAGAAATCACTTTCTCGACCATTTTTTCTGCTGATTTAGTCGTGTTATGTATGGGGGTCTTGAACTTAAAGGGTAAAACCTTCATAACAGTTTTTTATATGAATTTGTCGCATCTGGAGTTCCATTTGGTTGGATTGATCGTGGTGATGAAACTAAAGATGCTTGAATGACCTCAGAAATAGTTGAAAAGATAAGAACAAAATACCGTGAAAATAAAAAAGGGAAGATAATTTCGACTTAATCAGATGACAAGTTAAAATATTCGAGAAAGTTACTTATACAGCTTCACGGGCTTAAGAAGAAAGGTCGAACTACTAACGAAGTAATGTCATAGAACAAAATACTCATTATTTGTAACGGTGTGATAACCTAGTTTGGCACGGAAACTACCCAAATCTTCGATGATAACCGGGATTGACTCTCAAATGACCTACTAAACATTTACCATAAGACATAAACACTTCTTCCATCCATCCGAACCCTTCAGAACGATTTGTTAACGCATCCAAAAACGTATTTAACCCTCGGAACTGTCATGGGATGGTTTGAGGGGCTAAAGGACCTTAGGAAAGTGATCCATACCACAATGGGGTTACTATAAAAATAAACTGGAACCCTCACAAAGTTGATGCTAATGGGAAACCGATACATTTATGATGTTTTCCGGATATGGATACTGTTAATATTTGATAATGTAAGACTTCTGAGGACATTTGAAATCGGAGAGGTCAAGCTTAATGGCAGATTATAAAATTTTTGGGTACTAATACGTGCTTATGGTATCCTTGTTACTGGATATTAAAAATTGTTTATCATATTACATCCTAGATCCATATTATTTTTATAATGAGAGAGTTGACTCTCTGAATAGACTGTAAACTATATTTCCATTAATATAGCTAAAATCTTGAGACTTTAGCTATATTTATTTTGTATTCACTGTTAAATCTTATAATTATGTCACTACTACAACAAAAAAGTGTGTACAGCTCTTTGAAAGGTACTTCACCTGGTGGTGAATGGATTAATTAATTAATTTATTGATCAATTTAGGTTTACTTACAGTATGCACCAAAGCGAGTTAATAATTAAAATTGCAATCAACGAAATTTTTGCAGCCTGACTAAGTTGCTGCGTCAATCGTGTCCTAGTGAGATATAGTTCCAATATGTTTCTATTTGTTTTAATTCAGTTTAGACTCATACTTTATCTTACAGTGAACGTCTACAAACAAACAATGACCCTATTTTTTCATATTATGTTTACGAAACAATAATGTGTACAATTTATTTGTCATCTGTACCCTTTTCTTCTTGTTCTTTATGAGTTTTAATTTGACGCGTTGTTGGTCAAACAAAGTTAGTGTTTTTTGGGACCTCAAGTGGGTGTTAGGCGGAAGATTTTATGAAGGCTGTTTTTTGCTTGATAAGAGTAATGATGAACTACTGCCTTCTTGTGAGTGGCAGCCAGTAATTACTTTAACACTTATACAGCATAGCTGGAGACTTGTACCAATGAATGATGGAATATTTAAATAAAATACAGGTTAAATTATACCCAACGTAGAACAATTCAATTTAACGTTTTAAATACTTATTTTAGACGTAGCGTTAGAAGGCCACTGATCATCGGTCTACCTTGTAGGAAGGTGAACTGATGACCTAGTAAGGGTTACGACTGTTACGAGATTCCAATGGATTTAAGACGAACAGGATCATTCAGTCTGGTAACATTTGGGGGAGGTCTATGTCAAACAGTGGACGTCTTTCGGCTAAAATGATAATGATGATGAAATATTGTTTTTTTTTTTCAAATGAGTAATTGCTATTGTATTGTTATTACACTTGGCTAGAAAAACGTTAAACGCTCTAAGCTTTTGATAATTGCAAGATGATTATATGGATTCGATCACCACCATAACCGACTAAAATTTATGTAGTAAATTCAAAGCCCTTTTATTCTTACGTTGTAACTAACGTATGTATAATTTTTATGTTTTGAGTAGATAACAAAAGTACAAAAATCCTTATTCCAGACACTTACAGAAGAAGCTGTCTGTCCGTTGCCACAATCAGCAAAAACCGTCACAGCTGCTCCTTTCACATTTGCTTCAATATTCAACAGTAATTCATTACTCGCGACTGTAGCTACAAACAGGGCCAATGTTTTGACAGATGTTCATCTCAAATTGTTATTTTTGTCGCCGGGGGTGTTAATTTGCGGGGCTTGTTTTAACGCCAGACCGCGCGTCAATTAAGGGATTACTAAACGTAATTTGCATGTAATAACTTGAAAGGTGAGGTGGAGTTCGTCATCTGGTTTTAAGGTAGTGTTAATTTTCGGTGACTTTGAACGTAGTTTTGAATTTTGAGCTTGCTGGTATCTTTGTGGAATTTGGTAGAACAACCGAACATCATCACTATAATATTTTTAAGGTAAAAATTTGTGAGCTCATGTATATTTGTTACTTTTTCATACTGAAACGGTTGAACCTGATTTGAATAAAATTTCGCAGACCATGTCCTGGAATAGCACTTTGGATACTTTTTAATTCATAAATCCCCGACCGGTCTCATTGACCGCGCTGTTATTGTTTTACTATTGTGTCTCGTTTCGCAGGTATCGATAGGTTAACTGATACCAATTTTCAACAAAATATCTGACCCTCTTGAAATAACGTAGTTCTGTAGCCTCCGAGTCTATGTCGGACCATTGTTTGTAACTATCATCTTTATTCGTTGTTGATTAAGATTACGTAACCTATTGTTAATGATACTTTATTCTATTTTAAAATCTAATATTATTTATTCAATGCGCACACCTACCACAGTGTAATCTTTTTGAAGTTAATGTAGGAAGATGATGATGGCATCTAAAATGTATCGTCCTCATTTTCTCAACTTTCAATTATAAATCTGGTAAATTGTATCGTGTAGTTCCTATCTTTCCTCCGTCGCTATAACTAAGGAAGGCATAAATACACAGCAATACATGCGAGGGTGTTGCAAGCGATTATTAGTCGGATGTTAGTCGTGACGGTTCAGCGAGACAGAACAAATACTGCGATTGTGTAGCGACTACGTCGTGCCTGGTTTCTGAGACTTTCCTTAAATTGCGTTTAAATTTACTATTAGCTACATTGTTGAGCGGTAATAGTCTGAGAATCAGAAGATTTAAGTAATTTTGTTCGTTCTTCATGGGAATTTTCGTTTTGGAATACGAAACTTAAATAGTTTGAAAATTTTAGTGGCTTTAGTTTTCTAAGTATATTATGTAACTGATCGACCTTACCTTGAAATTTTAGAAGTAAATAAAGCAAACGGTTTACTCAATTATAATTAAAGCTCTTAGTTTGAGTTAGTCTCAAAGTTTCTTAGGTATTGGATTGCGGTTTGATGAAATAAATTAAAATATCTCCCGCCTTAGTGAAAGTTGAGGAAAACCTTGGGTTAAAGCTATTCATTGAAGTGCATCTTGATAAATGATGTATACTTAAACTATTGACTTCCAAACATTATCACGTGATACATCACTCCAAGTGTACTCGATCAATATACCAAAATTGATGTATTACGTTTTTGTTTTTTCTTAGCAAGGGTTATACAGTCCACTAAGTAATAAATACATCTTACCATGAAAACATGGTCACCCTAACCAACACGTGTGCCCATTTACTTTTGACAATATTTTGCTGCACTAATTTTACGTGTCTTCCACACTCTTTGCACTCCATTTTCAACTTTACCTTCTTCACTATAGAGTTCTTAATCACTATCTTCTTAAGTTATGGGATCAGTGTTGTAACCGCGATCACGGTTTGCCTGTTCATTGTTTTCGTTGACGACAGCGTGTTGTGTTGCAATGTTCAAATGTCGAACTGTGTCGAACGATGAATACAGTTTGACCCCTAGTACCTCAAAGGTCAATGTATAAGAAGGTATACGTACAAGTAAGGGCCCTTAGTTACAACGTTAGAATTTGTTTGGAATTATAATATGGGTAAGGGTCGACTGTAAAGGTCACTCGGGTGTGTCATTGCTAAACTTTCATTTTAGTTAACACTGTAGTAGGTTTTTTAGTTTATGTTTTTTAGTCCAGCCCGAAGTATCGCCAAACTTAAGTGGGCAGGCCACTTTGGTCGTAGAACAGAGGAGGCTGGGAGGTTCTGGAGTAGATCACATGCCTGAAGACGCAGTGTTGGAAGGTCTCCCAGGCTCTCACGAGGTGGACCGATGGCCTGGTGAGGGTCGCGAGAATTCGATGGATGCGAGATGCACAAGACCGGTCCTTGTGGCGACGTTTGGGGAGGCCTTTATCCAGCAGTGGACATCTTTCTGCAAGGTTCCTAAGGTTGACAGAAGCGAAGCCTACATTTTTCGGTTTCTGTTTCCAATATATGATTGTGTTTTTCTTTTACTATAATGGTTTTCTTCAAATCTTTTTCTTAGCTGCTACACAAATTACCTACTCTCATAAAACCTCCAAATTCGGTCTACCATAATGATAACACGATAATTTTCCATCAAACTCCTGTAAGCTTGAGTGAGTAACTGGCTAAGATTATTTCATCTCGGCGTAGTACATCGTCAGAATGTTAATACGCGTAGACAGCCCGCGGGCCAGTAGACGTCTTCAATGTTATGCTGCCCTGGTAGTCTTACTATTTGTTCATTTGCTTTATGGAGATGGGTTTTGTAGGAAAGGTGCGTAGAAGGTGATTTTGGAACCTCTTCTTTTATGAGGACTCCTGGTAATACTGATTACTAAAACTTGGAATATTATCCATCAAACTCCTGTAAGCTTGAGTGAGTAACTGGCAAAGATTATTTCATCTCGGCGTAGTACATCGTCAGAATGTTAATACGCGTAGACAGCCCGCGGGCCAGTAGACGTCTTCAATGTTATGCTGCCCTAGTACTACTACTATTTGTTCATTCGCTTTATGTAGATGGGTTTTGTAGGAAGTGCGTAGAAAGTGTTTTTGGAACCTCTTTTGTATTGTGGGCTCCTGGTAGAATCACTACGTAGTATAAAACAAAGTTGCTTTCTCTGTCCCTATGTATGCTTAAATCTTTAAAACTACGCAACGGATTTTTATGCGGTTTTTTTTTAAATAGATTGAGTGATTAAAGAGGAAACAACTACTATATAATGCATGTATTATACATATATATATTACATGCATCATATAGTAGAGAAACACTAATTATTTTGCACCCGTGCGAAGCCGGGGCGGGTCGTTAGTTGATTACTAAAGCATGGAATAAGAATGGTGTTTTTCGTGAATTTTGTAACATCAAAACTCTAGATTGGCTTCAAAAAGAAAAAAGAGCAGGTGACGGAAGCAACTAGCAATCATGATGGGTCTTAATACAAACACAATGATCTACAGATAGTTGTGCCATGTAAGTTTACATGTTTGGGGACTTTTTCTTGTTCTCCTGTATGTGTCTCCACACACATGCAGGTGACATTTTTAAAATGAGGCAATTTTTAGAAAAAATCACGTCTGTTTTCTATATCTCTCTAAGGAAAAACAGACCTATACCTATACAGATATTTATTGATGGTTTAGCTTCTTTGACTTCTAGTGAACTGTGGATCCCATACATACGAGTACCACCAGAATATTTATTTCTTTGGTAAAAACTGTTATCCAATCATTTTTATTCAGAAAGCCTTACTTCGAAGTTCCAGTGAGTTTAGGACCCATAGTAAAGTATACGACGCCAAACTATCAGAATTCAACTAGCGGCTCTTTCGTCGCGCCTAATGCAGTTAGGCGCCTACCTGCAGGCACTTTTCACTTTTGGCTAGATTTAGATCTAGACACAGACGACACGTTACACGGAATATAGATTTCTAGTTTCGGAAAGTTGTATCAGAAGTGCACGTATATTGTGAAAGTAGAGATGTACTAAACGAATTATTTGTAAATGACGCTTTTACACGTCAATTTCTTTCGGATGTGTTTTCTAACTGACAAGAATTGAAAAAATGGATCATTTGATCTACCCCAGCTCCTCAAGAACGGACAGCAGATTTTTGGTGTCACCCTGAGAAAAAACAGCAAAATAAACTGATTCGGTGTTTCTTTTTTCTGAGGTCAAAGTCTCTTAAAGTCTATCCATACAGTTCAAAACGGTCGAATTATATGACTACGTTCTGACGACTGTTTCAACCATATTTTAGTATTTCTGAATAATTTGTTTTACTATCATGCAGATTCGTGATCCTATTGATAGCTTATTATAGTAGTGTTTTATAATATGAATAATAGGCGTTTAAGTAGAAAATCATCTAAAGAAAACCTATCCAGGGACAAAAAAAATCGTATGTTCTATTCCAGCCTACGGTTTACGGATGTGCTAAATTTCATTTCAATTCGTTTAGCAGTTTAAGCGTGAAGTAACAAACATAGACCACACCATAGGACCACACAGCACACAAACAAACGTACAATACAAAATTTCACTTTTACAATATTTTTATGTTTATTTTCACGTTTAAAGCCAGTAAACTTAGTTATTGAACAACTGATGGAGTAAGTTTTCACAATTTTCAACTTTGTTAGAAATTGTATGAAAATCTTTTCTTGGATAAGATTTCATATTCTCTATTAAATGAAGGTTTTGAAGTATGAATTTCAATTTTATATTCAATAAAAATGTTATTTGTTTCTAGACGTAGGTATTTTTATAGCGAAAAGTATGAAAGACATTTGTATTTAAAATACCCACTAAGTGACTAACATAACTTTTTAATATTTTTATATACTTTTGACAGCAAATCAATATCTAATTCATGAATCCCCGACCGGTCCTGACGGATCGCGCTGTTATTGTTTTACTATTGTGTCTCGTTTTGTGGGTATGTGATAGGTTAAATTAACAATGACTAGGGCACCAAATAAAAAATATGATGCAAATTGAACTTATGTAACTTAAACGGTCGTAATATTCTGTAACATTGTCTAAGTAGGAGGAGGCCAGAGGTCCGCAATTCACCACAGGAACCCAGTGCGGGTACATGAATGAAAACAAAAATAAAAGTTAGTAACAACAAGTACAACTACAACAATTTATAAATGCCTTCTGTTACCACAGTTAAAAAATATTAATTTACGCACCAACAATATCCGCGGCAATATTTCACATTCGGCAATCTTCGGCAATTTCCGGCAAATCCCTTCGACATAAAAGCAAATCGCTTGGCGATCTGTCAATGAGGTGGGAACGGTGAAAAAGTTGAATTTCTCGCGGCATAAACGTCATAAATAAAAGGAGGCGGCAAACTTTCTGCCGGTACCGGTGCGAGGTTGCGTGGGACTTATTCTGGAATGCGATGGTGTTGCATTCTTGTATCATACCGGTATAATTTAATGCTAAACATTTGGGTGAAGTCTCTTACAGACTTTTAAAAGGATGCAATTTTTGTCAGTTTCTATTTTTGTAGGTTAAAAAAATATGTCTGTTAATAAATTTTCTATATTGCGAGTTGCTCTTATCAGAAATTAAAGACTATATTGGAGTTGGTTAACTAACTGGAAATATTTTACGAATGGAAAATACTTTTTTTTAGGGGAAAATCATCCAACCGACTTCTTTCGGTCTAGGCAGAGTGGGAGGGCGTGTCAGACTATTTCTGACTAAAGCCCACTCATGTTCCTTCCTTGCTTTCGTTCCAGGGTTCATTTTCACATTACCCTTGGATAATAAACCAAAGTTATTATACGTTCAGGCAGGTGTTATCTACGAGTACTTGAAGATACTTTTATTTTTGTAATAAAATCTGTCTTGTTTTTGTCTACCTATATTATTAATTGAGATAAAAAAAATCGCAATAAACAGCTGAGGAAACATTCAGAATAAGGTTATGTGGGCACAATTTGTCGGCACGGACGTTCGGGCGCGCTCTCCGCAGGAAATGAGCGTATTTGTCTTACCTGAGCCGGGCGTGGCGTCTCTTGTAGCGATCAGCGGGGAATGTTTACCTACGATAAGGTGATAAGATATTTCATTAGACCTGGTAAACGTAACGTGCACTTCAAATATTTCGTCGCCATTTTTATGAAATAGTATTTTCATCAGCCTGAGTCCAACAATTCAAACGATGTGAAAGAATGACCTCAAAACTTCTTCATCAAGGTAATTAATTAAATTAAATTGTTTATTATACATAATACCATTTATTTTATTATTTTATTAACCTGTTCTGCCTGTTCTGGTTTAGGACCTCCCTCTACTCCTTCCATCTCTCTCGGGGTGCGATTCCTTTTGCTAGTCCCGCCATCTCCATTGTGGTCTACCACGACCACGTCGCACTGTTTTAGGGCACCAACTTTGTGTTGCTTCGGCCCACAATTTTTGAACTCGAGGAAAGCATGTCCTGCCCAGCCCCATTTCAATTGGGCAGCCTGCCTGCCACATTGACTATCCTGGATTTGGAGCGTAATATAGCAGAACAAAGTTACCAACAGTTGCTAAAATACTCATAATAAGAAAAACTCAAATCACAAGGTCACATTTTCCCCGCTAACACAAGAGCCCAACTCACCCTAAAGCTAGCGCTACACACTCATAAATTCACTTACCAACATTTATGAATGTTAATAATTAAAGCCACTATAGCCCCTTACGATTTATTTGGTGCTCCAACTGTTTATGTACCGTTTGCAACTGAATCTTGAAGTCTAGGAAACTGACGTCATATTGTGGTATGCAGACGTGTGCTGCACTGTGCAGTTCATGCTGTGAAAATGTATTGTCTTTTCAGCTTTGTTATATTTTCTTCTTAGTTAAAAGAGATAGTTATAGGTAGAGTTTTGGATTTACTTCGGTTTTGTGTTTATAAAAAAGGATTTTACATTTTTAAAAACACTGATACTGTACTTGATACTGGATGGATCTTTTTTCGGCAACCTATCTATAATGTCCCACTTCTGAGTAAAGGTTCCCCAGTATTATACTTCTCTTTTAGCATCACAAAAGCGTTTTTTAGGCCTTTCTTGGCGATAACGTCATGCCATGCTCTGGTTTCCACTGCTCATAAAATACCACGGAAAACTTCTAAAAAGTAATGCTTGGTGCTGGAACACAAAGGTCAACTGAAAGACACAGATGCGGTTTTGATCAGTAAAAGTCTGACATAGCCTGTCGCTCCACCCTAAAGCAGGACCAGTCATAAGATGATTTCACACCGCAAAAAAAACGGATGTGCCTACTACAGGGTCTAGTTTGAGGTAGATGGCTCGAGAAAAAATACCTGGATGGATTTCGGGGAAGCCTTTGCTAACATTGGGAAAGCATAAGTTAAATAAAGATAATAAAAACAAGTAATAAGAAGATCACTGTTCTGGAACCAGACACACACAATGGTTGGTTAAACACTGTGAATCATACCAATGACTCACTGCACTGACAAACTGTTAATCTGTTTTATGATTTATTAAAAGTAGTTATCCCCAGAGGTGGAAATAAATAGTGCCCTTATTTCGTTCGTTCTCCATATTTGCCATTTATTCACAGTAAGTATATAGACGTAACGTCAGAAGCTAATGCACGGTTCTAAGTGTCAACTGGCAATAAATTCCATAGTTATTATTTTAAATGAAATAATTGATTTTACAAATAAAAATTGCTAATATATAAAATATAAGAACATTATAGAGAGCATTGTAAACAGAGTAGAGCAGAATCAATCAAGTTCCTGGTCTGGTATCCAAAAGTACAGTACAACTAACTGTTGTCATCTCCTACTGAAAAATTGATTGAGTCAGCTAATGCTATATCAGCTAATGGGCTGACTTAAATATCGGTACGATAATCGCAGACTTGACGTCCCACTTGTCGACAACATCATTATAGTCAGATAGGTACACAGTCATATATTAGTCAGATACACAGTCATATATTAGTCAGGTAGCTACGAATACATCATACTGATTTTCTGATCTTTCCTGGTTTTCATGACGTTCCGTTAGCTAAATGAGTCGTTCTCTATATCATTATTATAATCTTTTACTATTTGAGAATTCCCGTGATCTTCAAGATTTTTTTTTCTATTTTAAATTTTAAAGGAATAGATTTTCTTCTTCCCAAATAAAGAAAACAGAACAGTCGCGTTGAAGTGAATAGGAATCGTCAATGCAGAATAATTGTTTCGCATGACGAGAAATATAAATGCGCGTAGATTCGTGGAGATGACGGACAATCTCAGTTAAACAGATGCTGAGGTACAGACGAAGATAATGTTTGACCTAATTTAAAAAAGTCACGGTGAATTTTTATGAGATTATTTTATAGGGTAAAAAGATGATGAACGATGATGTCAGTGGAAATTAATTGCTGAAGAACATGAAGTTAATGGTTAAGACGATGATGATGATGATATAGATGTTATATTTTAAAGTTAGTATTAATCCAGGTCTACCTGAAAAGGATGCGCCAAATGACAATGATTTTTAGTTAAAATTTCCCAAATTAAAAAAAAATAGTTTTTATTTTACCAATTAATAACAAATCATACCCAATTCCGATTTTTACATCGTTTAAATCTTGTATTCATCATTATTTTCACCATTTCAGCTGAAAGACTTTGTTACGTACTTAAAACTGTTTTTGTTTTTTTACAGATCAACACCACGATTGGTTGGCTCAGACGCTTCCTACAAATTCAGCCCGTATGAAATAGAAGCTCTGAACGCGGTAAGTTTTTTACTTATTTTTATATCAAAACTGGTTGACCCGGCAAACGTTGTTCTGCCGTTCTGCCATACAAAATATCATAAAAATCGAACGTAGTATAAATCGAAAGCGCGTGTAATTTATTTATTTATCAAATCTTCATGAAACAGAATTGTACTAAGACGGACTATACTTTAGGTATGCTCTACCAGTCAACCTAGAATGGTATACCTAGAATATGGCAGGTGCATAAAAACAGTAAATTTTATTTAGAAAACAAGGATACTAAAGTATGTCTAGTAGAAATAAACGTACTTACATATTTTTTGACTGCTGTAATTTTTCTGTTCGCGTCGTTTTTCACCAAAGTCCTTCTAAACGGCTTGACCGGGATGTCTGAAATTTCATGTGTATACTTGAGTGGATCCTTGGTTCGAAAATACAATTGAACCGGATAGATCGTGCTGCAATATGCTTCTCTTTTTTTTCTGCCGATTGGCTAGTTTTCGGACAGGACACCACAGCCTGCAAGAACCGCTGGTTTAATAATATAATAGTCTTTCCAATACCAATTGCTCTAAACCGAAGTTATCATAGGATTAAACGCTATGCAAAGTAAACACAGTTATCTCAGAGTTATTGCGTACTAGACAAATAATCACATAATAATACGCCACGCATGTACCCTTGCAGATTACAGTGGTACAAGGTACAAGAATCGACGATAGTGACTTGACACAAACTAAATAGTTTTTTTTTTTAATTTGTAAATTAAAACAATTTCTATGGAAATGCACTGTCATGTAACTTGTGTTTACGGGCCTTTTATTTGTTAATTCATCATCAATGAAATACAAGGGACAAAAAGCGATTTAACGATTGCCGCAGGTTTTGAGTTTAGTTTGGCGATTAGCTGAAGCACTGCATGTCGCGAGTTTTATTACTAGTACGCCTCACCATCAACGATTGTATCACTGCTTACCATCTGGTGGGATTGCAGTCAAGCACTAGTTTATGTTATATAAAAAAAGTTCTCACAAGGAAAAAATACCTATATTATTTGTGGCCTACAGATAATTGTTCCGGGTTTGAGTGTCTCGCAATTTTTCGAGCTATGTCGGTAACTTTGATTCTCCTGCGGTTCTGTTGTGACAATCTTTATAGTTGTGGTAATTAGGTAATTGCAAATGCAAAAACGGTTGGCATTTATTTCATAGACTTAATTACTCACACAGTCAAACAGATTTGCAAACCACACATTTTTCAAAATCGCTCACGCTCATAACTCACACCAATTCCGTGCGTTAATAGAATTTATCGACCAATTACGTAAACTATTTATAGCAACCGAATGGATATTCGTCTATTGCATATTGCAGATAACATCAGAATAACGTTAGAAACTAACTGACTTGTTGCAAATAACTTCTGGTTGTAATGGTCAGTTAATTTATTGATTTTCCTTTATCAAGACTATAGCATCGTGGTTGTGAAACTAGTTTTTCTCAATTAAATAATTTCTCTTTAACGAGAAGCTATTTCAATTTTCTATCTAGTTAGCTAGGCTTTATTGATTTCATTTGCAATAAAGTTGTTTTTGTCGTACATAATTTTACTCATATGAGTGGTAAATTATTTTTGTTCTTTGGTTATTTTATTAGCACTTTGGTCTCGTACAATATGTTTACGTATAGAAACATTGTTCTTGACTTAAAAAAAGGTTTGATATAATTTTCGATGCTGTTTTCTACCATTTTATATTATTCTCACTATAATTTTTGGACTCCCTGATAGGTTTAGGAATTGAAAGAAATAAACAAATAGAAAAAGAAAGACAGAAACAGAAAGAAAAGAAAACATTCCATTGGTGTTTGATAATTATACAAGGTCCACGAAGTGGACCCATGACCGGGTGAGGGTTGCGAGATGCACAGGATCGATCGTTCTAGCGACGCCTTGGGGAGGCCTATGTCCAGCAGTGGACGTCTTTCGGCTGAGATGATGATGAAAATTATAATATTATACGTGAAATTTAAATAAATCACTCTAATATCTTATAGGCGAACGTTTGTATGTACGTACAATGTACGTGAGTATGTCTGACCTCCTTTATGGCTAAACGGCTTAACGGATTTGGTAGATGGTTACCAGAAAACTTATTATTTCGAGAGTGTTTTTTTCAATAATCTGTTTTTCCTTTTAATAATTTTCTACTTTCAAACAGGTGTGACGCTGGCAAAAGCATAAAGGTAGAAACTACATTTCTATTAGCATACGTAACTAAACAATTTATTTGATACTAAAGTTTCGTTTAATAAGTATTCCGCCGCGTCCCATATGTTAAACCAGCGAATATTTGTTTTATGGTATTAGTTCATTATAGTACGACTAGGAATGAGAATATAGTGGTTTTGTGGCCACTATTCTCGTAATATATTCGCATTTATTGCCCTTGCTGTAGAGAAAGATATGTTTCATAATTCTACTTATTAGGTACTGTTAGTTGCATAAATAAAACTGTTTCCCTGAGTGGCTTTACTTCTAAAACATGTAACTGAAATAATACAAACCCGACAGTTAAAAAAATTAAGTTACAGTTATTTTAAGTATATTTCAAGCACTAAAATTTTATTAAAAGGCAGTTTCTGTTTTTTAAGAAATAAATTATCGTAAAAATAGGGAAAAAACAGATTTATCATATTGGTATCTACGCACACACACGATTTTTGAATCTATGATTGAATTATTTTAGGATCAAAAAATTACCTATTTTACAAAAAATAACTAGATTAAATCAATTCAGTGACTGATACATTTGTAGAATACAGACTCTGTATTTTCAAATAGCTAAAACCTATCTTACGTATATTGAATGAGTTATTCCTAAACCAACTTGGAGCATGTTAGTTTAGGAATAACTCAAGGATCGTCGAGCTAATAATTTTCGATACTCACACAGGCGAAGCTGCTGGTAGAAGTTAACCTATCACATACCCACAAAACGCGACACAATAGTAAAACAATAACAGCGCGGTCGCATGAGACCGGCCGGGATTCATGAACTAATGATATAAGTACATTTTTTTACTATATCAACATATCAGCTTTAATAACATGTAACCAAAGTGGAAGAAACTAAATACTACCAAATCAAACTAAAGGCCATATAAACGACAATTATACCAGTGTTAGAAACATGTATCTCTTTTGTTAGTCCCTTAACTGAAAGGCTGCTAAGTTGGCAGTTGACCTGCGCTGAGGGTCGATTAACACGGATACGGCAGTTGGCGCCAATTTTACTTGTAGGGCTGTGCTGAAATAATGAAAGTACTCGGTTTCATGAAGTTGCGGTTTTGTATTTGGTTAAATGCAACTTAGTAGAACTTTGCTTTTGGAACTTTAGACACTGCTGCGACACAAGTTACTCAGGGAAAGTGAATGGGCCGTAATCCAGCCACGAGCCCGGCGGAGCAGATTGAGGGCAATTATTTGGTTTTCGGAGATGTGTGCCTCATGAGGTTTTTCTTAACCATTTTGAGACCACACAAAGTAGATCGCCTGCCTTGGTTTAAACCTGCGGCTTACAACTTATAAATCCGAACTTTGTAAATGGGCTATCACGGCCGTCAAATAAGAAGGCTCTTAAATAGATAAATAAAGTCATGTGAAACCATTTTGAAACCCTCAATCCAGGTAGGTAGAATATTTATAAGCTGTGTTACTATTTTGGTGTACAATAAAGTTTATCCTGTTGTATTCTAGAATAGTATTTTTTCACCAAAATCGGTTGTTAACATTTGGTTAAAACACTGTTATACGAGTAAAACAAAAACAAAAGCATTCAGTCGAATTGAAAACCTCCTTCTTTTTTGCAAAGTCGATTAATTAAATTAAAATAGCTACAAATACAACACCAACTCTTTCACAGTTCACACACAGCATCCCCTACCAACCCTAGCTCACAAACACTTAAAAACACTTTTTCACGCCATTCTACCGCATAAAATTAGTTTCACACAAACCTGAACAGCTCAAGACCTACCGATTAGGGCTGGCTATTGTTACATCGTCGCAATTACGGCCCATGGCCTACAGTGCTACCAATTCTGTTAGGCGCCAATCCTTATTGGAACCGTCTCTTGTATTTTACTGCAGAGTGCAAGAGAAATTCAGAAAATCAGTCGACTTTTATAATAGTGGTTTTTAATAAGTTGTTGAGTGGTGAGTTTCATGCGTGATTGGATCAGAATTGAAGATTAAAGAGAATCAAGGTTACAGATATAGCCCGAACGCGTTTCGAACGCGTAAATCGAAGGACTTGCCTGCTGCAGTCTTCCCATCTGATTATAGTTTGGGTATCTTCAAGGCTAGAGTGAATATAGGCTCTTAATAAACTGGTGCGCCTCACCATCAATGATTGTTTCACTGCTTACCATCAGGTGGGATCGCAGACAAGCACTAGTTTACATTACATAAAAAAATCACAACTTATTATGCATTTATAAAGAACTAGCTTGAGCCCGCAGCTTCACCCGCGTACATAAAATATAGCCTATGTCACTGAGGAATACAGCAGCTTTCTATTGGTGTAAAACTTTTAGCAATTGGACCAGTACTTCCACAGATTACCTCATACATACAAAAACACAAACTTTACCTCTTTATTATACTCGTATTAGTATAGATTTCTAAGGTCTTTAAAAAAATTACATGAATGGTGTCGGCATAGCTGTATTCTGATGGATACATAAGTGTAGATGAAGAAAACGAGTATTTCAAAAGTACCTTAGGTCGTTCATTGTTCAGAGTTCACTTACTGTCCAATAATGCTATAATGTGATTACAGTAATTACAGTTTATTTTAAGCAACAAAGGATTCCGTAGCAGTTGTCCTTTGTACTGTTCCTGACCATTTGGGAATGAAAAGGGTATCTGGTCTTATTTTACGGCAGTTTATACAGGTAAAAGGTAAGGATAGGCTTTCTAATTACATTGTGGTTTCGATTCCGCGTATCTTCTTTATTAAGGCAATAAGTTGTTTTGTACAAAAGCTAAATAAGAGCTTAATTTTATTTTTTTAAGGTTCCGAGCCTTAAAAGGAAAAGTCTGTCTATCGGTTTGTCAAGACCCTTTACCTTAGGGTCGCGTAAAGGTATAGAAATTGAAATTAAAACTATATAAACAGGTCTGCGGTTCTTTGCAGCTGTTAAAAAATCAAACTTCTAAGTTAACCAAATCAAAAGCTACGGACATTTATGTCGCAAAAAACGTATATTTCGACACTCTCAAGTGAGTCAAAATTTATAGGGTACTTCCCGTTGACCTGGAATCCTGAAATTTGGCATGAAGCAAGGTGTCATAGCACAAGCACAAGAAAAAAAATGAAAACTGTTTTGTAGTCATATAAAAAAACTGTTTTTGCAATTCAGAAAAAAAAATCGGAGACTCGCACTTGCCCGGTTTTTTTTCAGTCAAAATTGCGTTCAAACGAAAGGTTATCCTTATGTGAAACTTGCAAATTCTCTGTCCTTTAAAATGACCAACAAAAGTTTGGTATTTACCTACCCACATACACAGCGGCTAGCACACACAAAGGAAAATAGACCCGGATACCATCTAAAATGTTTGCAGCTTTTACACAATATTTTCCTTAGGTATTTAATTAATTTGCAGTAGATCATCAGCCAATGTATTTTGTCAGTTGTTGTAGATTTGAGTCTTACCAACATAATACTTATTCTTTGCATTGTTACTTTTTTCTGGTAAGAAATCATCAAACATCTTTTCCTGCCTTAGTTGGAGGTAGAGGTCAAACGCTTTCGTAAGTTTAGTTGTTGTTTGTATTCCAGACTCACAGTAATTCTTTCAATCACCCCTGCAGCCAGGGGGGAGGGAAGAGTTACCGTAGTTCTAGAACGCACAGGAACACAGTGGGTTTTAGTCAATAAAAGTCTGGCATGCCCTTGAGCGGGAGTTACGATGATTTCCAACCTCAAAAAAAAGATGATAGTGAGTGCTTTTGGGATGTGGCATGTCTATTTTAATTCATGCATCCCCGACCGGTCTCATAGGACCGCGCTGCTATTGTCTTACTATTGTATCTCGTTTCGCGGGTATTGATAGGTTAAACTCCGTACAGCAATATTTTGTTGTTTATCATTTCACAACAACTGGCAGATTTAAGCTAAGCAAAATCAAATGACGTAGCTAATAACAAGGTACGTTTTCATGTGATCTCCCTTGGTATTTACATATATCTACTAACTAATGTCTGCCAGCTCGCGCTCTTTTGCTCTGTAGTTTCGGCAGTGCATAGATATCTCAATCAGTCAGTTTCCCCTTTCATACGTGTATTATATAGATATCTCACAATGCAACGCTAAACATAACAAATGTATATTCTGTGTACACAGTATAGTACAGTCCTGCACAAAAGTCTACCGACAATTTGTGCGGTCGCGAGCTTCCATTAGCTCATCAAGACGCTTTTGTACGCAGACGTGGCGGAAACAGAAGGGATTTGATGTATAATCTGTGAGGACGCCCTGTCATTACCTACCACGGGAAGTCGAAGGAAAGACAGCTTTTTCAATGATGTCAAGAAAATATGTTGGTGTATTTATTTGATTAAAATGAAGCTGAAGAAGTTACATCCCAAAATTTAACTGCACACGAACTTCCTAAGATTTGAAGAAGTCAGTAAGAGTAGGCGTAGACATCCATTGGATTCGAAAAGCACAAGACTTATATGCTTCCCTTTGTCCAATAATGAACGTATTTATTATGTGTTTTAGGGCCTGTTTCACAATGTCCGAGTAGGCACTACTCACTGAATAAATTAAAAAATGGAACAGAATTTGTATGAAATTATCTGCCAAGTAAGATACTCGGAACTTAATCATAGGTGGTAAAACAGGCCCTTAAACAAAGTATTTATTATAAACAAACCTCACTGGTGGACCTCATCTGGTCCACCTTATTCTGGCCTTCCATCGTGCGTATTCAAATATATAGTCTCCAATTCTGAACCTTTCGCCCTCATGTACCATCTGTTCTGCGTGCAATAAGCCATGCCCACTGTCACTTACCTAAGTTTGGCTATTCTTCGGGCTTTGTAAGTAACCTTGGTTCTCTTGCGGGTATCTTCATTTCTGATGTGGCCACGCAAGGAAACTTCGCATTCCGTATTCGTGTAATAAGAGTTTATTTATCATAATAGACTTGGCATTGTGCAAATAGAGCGAGGTCCTGACTTCGGTTTTAGATGGGAACACCTAAGCTGTGTTATATGAAGCAATACATATTCTCTTTAACATTCGGTTAATTTGTACCACACGAAAAAAGGTTTATTGAAAACTGACTCCTAAATTTTCCTGTAGTCAAAATACTTAGCTTCCAAAATCTAAACAGATCATTTCTTTAACCCTCAAAAATATTGAGTACTAAGTGTAATCACCAAAAACTTCACAAGTATTGGTATTCTGGTAAAGCCTAATAATAACTCAAGAGTTTCTCTCGTCTACTGATAAATCCAGCTGATAAAACCAACCTGTCTCATAGTAAGGGAAGCAGCTTCAAAAGATACGTTTGAATAACTTGCAGCAATAATCGTTGATTGTGTCGTAACCAAGTTCGCTGGTACATCACAACGACTCTTTTGTGTTTTAATTGTACGTAGTTCCCTTGTTAATGCTTGGCTTTGAACGGAAATATTCAAAACGGGGTAAGGAAGGAAGGGGTTTAGAATTTGTGAAATATTTTGCTTCGGAATTTTTTGAATGTCAAGCTTAAGGTTATTTTACATTATCAGCATACAGAAGTGGTAGTTTACTTAGGTTCGCTTTAAAATATGTACATATATATTTTATCTCACCTGTTAGTAAGCGATGATGCGGTTGAAGATGCAACACGCTTGCCTAAAAGTATTTACTCTTGGCTTCAAGATTGCCAGATTGTTGCAATCAATAGTAGAATTCCCTTAATAATTCCTCTCTTTAGTTGTACGCACAATTTATGTATTCCTAAAAAGTTTTGTGGGTAAGAGGGGGGGGGGGAGGTTTACCATGTACCTACCAATCGGTGGTGTATTGCCGTGCGGGCACTACACCGATGATGGAACACATTTTGCAGAATTAAACTATGCAATTTCGGTGCACATTCCTGAAAATTCAACTACGTTACAATATCAGTCGCCGACACATAATATTATAATGCGTTTTGATAAGTAAAATGTAGGGGTTACAATCATGTAGCTGAAAAATAAATTAAATGATGATTGGACAATATCTCATGGCAAGAATAAAACTAGAGGACAAATGAAATTAGATACTCAGGTAAAGTGTACTGCTTATGGTACTGCACTCAACTACAAAAAGACGAAAGTAGTCTTTACTGCTATGGCAATAGGCGCTATCAACGTCGAACTATCACAATTTTCATGCAATTGACTGTAACCGCCACAAAACACCACCCCACAACGATACATTTCACTTGAACCAAATCATTGTTATTCCAACGACCGCGAAACGATAATGACGATTAGTATAATGAAATGAAAACATTAGAGCCAAATAAAGACAGTCACGGGGTAGGCAGATAAATAAATTTACACTCTATTAGGCCGCCGTGATTCAGCTAGGAGGGACAGAGGGAAGAGGGGCCTGGCGCCGGAGTTCGCACACATTATAAGGAAGGGATAGGGAATATAATAATCTTAGACGATGATCTGCCATATAGGGATTGAGATAAAAGTTAGGTAAGGTTTTTGGGAATAAATAGCTTGTGATGAGGATAATGTTAAAGAGATTACTTACTGTAAAGATGAAGGCGCTGCGCTGTATGATCATAACATGAAGAAATTGAAATGCTTCATTCTTTTCATGATTGACTAGTACTGTGAGGATCGTAGGTTTCTCCATAATTATAGACTTTGCACTCCCGTTTCATCCCGTTAGGGAGTGAATTTTAGAAAAGTACTTTCTTAATACTCGCGTGCAGTATAAAAAGATGCCTTATGTTAGTGCTCGCCTACGACACAATAGAAAAAAAAACAGTAGTTTCTGCTGTGCAGTGTGCATTCATAATTATGCCAGTCAGTCAGTTTCACCTATTAATAATATACATATTATTATTATGTAGATAGATATAATCTGATGATGATTCAAATTCCATCCAACACAAACTAACAAACAAACAACCATCTAAAATACAAATAAAAAGCACTTGCAATAATTGACAATATTGATGACTTCATCACAATTAAACTCGGTCACAGCTGACACGTCGGAATGCGGAATTACTCAATAATGCCTTTGCTTCATTTCTTTTTTACGTCAATCGTAAAAAGACGATAAGATCTACATGAAATGTCATTGGTTTACCTCTCACTAGCTTATGCCAGTGGCCTTGCTCGCGTGTTTGTAAAAAATTATCCCAAGGGAACATATTCTCGATCTAAAAAGTATCTTATGTGCTATGTCAGGGCCAGGTCTACCTGAGCAACAAGTTTCAACAAAATTCATTCGGAGTTTTGGGCGTGAAGAAGTAATCCTCCAGACCAAATTTCGATCACGGTGGCCAATCTCAACAGAGATTAGTGAAGTACGCAGGAGATATTGTAGAACCTGTGTGTGCGCAAACACAGGTGTGGTCTCTGTTGCTTTACTGTCATAGTCTGATAGAGCGGCAATACGTGACGATCGGACAGAGATCAGGCGCAGGACCAGCGGTTATACGTGCTTTCCGAGTCACGGGGTTATTACACTACCAACTTCTTATCTTTGGGCAGCTACAGAGTAATTCCTAATGGAAAAACGCAATAGTACTTTTGCCCAACCTGGAAATCAAACCCAGGACCCAACGCTTAGCACGCTTACGACTACAAGACCAACAAACCAGTCTAGTGAAGAATTAACAAACATAAACTTGCGGCTTGAAATATTATAGTGTGATAATTATTACGGTCTGTTAAATGTTAAAACACTTCAATTTATTGTTGGATCGAGCGATTAACATAAATACCGCACGATCCAACAAGAAATTAAAATGTCAGTTGTCTCTTGACATATCTGTAGCAACTAAGACTTGGCAGTATTTTTGCGGCTTTTTTATCGAATGAAGTTCAGTAGCTGTCTTTATAACAATTTGCAAATTGACTCCTGGTGTATAATCGTATAAAAACAAATGATATTTGTTTTGCAAATACGTTTCTAAAACACTTTTACACAAAGTAGATGTGGTCAGTGTTTCCTAGTTACTAGAGACTACCTAGAAGAAACACCAAAACAAATTCAAAGATCAGTCTCTTTAAAACAAAAACAAACATGCAATAGTTTATAATCATATCAAAACTATGCAGATTAGTGTCTGAGGTATTTCGGAGAATAGCCACACAGATTTAAGTGGATATGTCCAGACAATGAAAGAATTCGTCAGTATTTGTTTGAATACTTGAACTACACTGGAACCCAGCGTTTGACGAATAAGGAATCCAAATGCAGTGTTCTTTATCATTGCAGCTGACACACTTTTCTGTCTAAACAATGTTTTGAAAGACTTTCATTCAAAATAAAGAAAGAAAAAAATGTCCTGCAACCCGCCCATATTACGCCGTGGTCTATTAAGCCATAATAGTCATTTGACTCACATTTACCTCGAGGTAAAAAATATATATCAAACGGGTAACGTTAATGCATCGCACTGGCAATCTCAAAATCGAGGGGTGCATAATTTATCATACAGAGCCACTGCCTTATATGTGAAGCTATTTTGGGGTTGGGCTGCTGGAAAAATGTCAGACGGGAACGCTTAAACAGGTCCTTTTAAACCTGACAATATTCAGTGTTATAGTCCGTCTAATGAAAACGCGACCTGAGAAAAAGAGGTTAAATCCAAAAAGTTTTGTATGTAATATTACTAACTAATAGGAGAATCATGTCTTGACACTTCACAATTTTTTTATTTCCTACAATAGCGGCTGAATAATGTTGCCAATTAAATTTAAAAAAAAACTCCAGGTCGCGCTTTCTTTCATTCGACGTAGGGTAGACTGGGTACGGTTGTGCCAGGGTACGGTAGTGACAGTCGCTGTATTGTCGAAAATATAGGGATTAGCGGGGGGCGTGCAAGGGGAAAGACGGGCACCTTGCACGTCTCAAACTGTGTCACAGTGTTGCGTCATCCGACGCGCAGAGTGTACGTGACCAGGAGCACATTTTGATTTTTGAACGCAAAAAGTAAGTATTTTGATTCATTATTATTTCGTAATTGCCATTACATGTATACTGATAGGGTATTGAGTGTTGTTCATTGATATAAATCAAATAGTAGCAGTGTAATATCAATGGTTACATTTATTGTAGGTTATTTTGTTTTGACGTGGTGGTATTTCTTTTATTAAAACGATCTGTGGGTACAGTTGTGACATTTTTACTGGGTACGGTTGTGACATAAGTAAAAGCGGTTGTTTATTGTTTTAGATGCCTCGAATACGCAAACGAAAGACTACAAGAGCACAGTGCAGCTTGAATCAGTATGAAGATGCTTACAAAGAAACTAAACGCGGGACTTCTTTGCGACAAGCTGCGGAAATGCATGATGTTAATCGCAATTGTTAATTTTAAGTGCAGACTGTTATAAATACTTTAAGGTACTTAAATAGTGGGTATAGATGAAGACTGACTGTACTAATGAAGACTACTGATTGTAACCAAAGATCATATAGTGCCTTATATGTTGTAAGAAATTAAAATGTTCAAAGATTTTATTTCTTTTATTAGGAAAGTATAATTTAGTTGATTATTATACAAAAATAAATAAATATTTTTTGCAATTAAAGTGTTTTATTGGCATTTTAGAGTATTTTTATCTTGTTTTGTGATCATATTACAGTATTTTCATCGTGTCACTATTGACCCCCAGTACTGTCACAACCGCCCTTGGGGTGGGTACGGTCAGAGAACATATAAAGGAAGTTAGAAAGGAAATAGTTCCTGATTTGTATCGGAACGCGTGTCGCCGTTTGTCTCCCACTCTTTAACTCCACTACAGGCAAGAAACCTATACGGACGCGCATTACGCACACTAGTAGACAACGCACACTTAGATCGCAACTTTGCTATTGGTTGTATCACACATGCAAAAAAGCAATTTAGGGCGACTAAAAGGTCGATAATTCATATCGATGAAATTCAAAAATAACGGATAATATTGTCGACTAGTTATCGTTATAATTTAAGGTGGTGTACCAATACGATGGATTTATTGGTACACCTGGTTATATAAAAAAGTAATATAAATGTTATATTAAGAATAAAAAATAAAATAAAACAAAACTATAAAATTAAAACATTTGGTTCCGAAAAACCTCTTACGCCTACTTTTGAATTATTTATCAAAAAATTGTTCAGTCAGAGAAGTGATGCTAATTACATATTCCAAAGCGTAGATTTCTATGGAGAAGAACGTGCAAGACTCCGTATCTCCGTAATCTCGGTTACTCTCTTTTATGGTTTTTATTATGTAAATAAATAATTAAAAAAAAGTAAAAGACGCATGCTCAGGCACACTCTGTTCAACCTTTTTAAAGCAATGGAATGATCCAGTCACTCTCCGAGACATTTGAGTGAGCATAACAAACTCTCAATTACCATTCCTTTTTTATGTCAAACAAGTTATAGCCTATAGGTAGTATATTAACAGATAAACATATTTTTTGCTAAAAATACAAGTGTGTTGAATACAATACTGTTGAATACTACAAGAGAGCCAAGAACGGCCATCACCAATTACTCACATGTATCATACGACGTTTTTCAACACATTTGTGAGAAAAAACAATTTAGCTAACTATTACATTACACAACAGTAAAACTAGTATAAAGAATTGTAACATAGCGGTAAAAAATGAAATTTGTTTTCTTATGCGTACATTAAAATTAAGATATAGTCTTTTGATTATATTACCTAGTCTTATGTTTATACTTGCGTAAAAAGTTTTTATGATACCTAACGTCTTTCAGAGTGACAATAGAATAAAATTCATTTTCTATGTATTTTTTTTTACATACCATAAACTATAGTGCTTGACTGCAATCTCACCTGATGGTAAGCAGTGATGCAATCGTTGATGGTGAGGCGCACTAGTTTTTTGTTGTATATAATTCAATTTAATTAATACAGCCGCCAAACTTCGCTCAAATATATCACGCCAAAAATCACGGGCATTCTTAAATGGCGGCCATAGACCACAAAGTAAAACAAATTTTATTTGTATTAAACTGGACGAAATTGCGTGAAAAATTACAAATAAGACACTAATTCATACTATTGAATGAAAAATACTTAACCTTGATTAGTATTAAAACTCTGTTCGAGGACGAATAGGTGAAACAAAACCGTTTTAACTACACTACATTATAGCACTAATAATAAAATATTTAAAAAATAATAACTGCTACAAGAAACCAAGTTATTTTAATAGATCGATAATGGTTACAGTTACAACTTGGTACAACACTATGTCCATGGAGTGAAGTTGTCAAATTCAAGACATAGTTCTCCACACGTGATATCGCAATGAACACATTACATTGCGCGCTTGTTTACTCAGTACAAGATTGTACCAATGAATTGCACACAATGTATAATTTTGCATGTCATTGCGATTTTATCGCTATAATGTACAAATTCCATAATATTATCATTATAATTATAAATATCAATTGTATTTAAAGGTTTTTAGACTAATCATTGAAAAGAAATCCCTTCTTGGGCTACACTACACACTTGGTATTTTTTACGACACGTTGCGATAGCGCAAGTCGGCATAACTGATATTTTTCACGGAGCTTCATACACAATAACAATAAGATCGCGATTGACGACCGGTGTCAATCAAATTTCGGTTGAACCAAAATTGAACTATGACAATTTGGCGTACATTGAGGCACGCCTGCCCCGCCTACAAGGCCATTCTAACTTCTTTCAACTGTTCTGTGGGTACGGTTGTGACAATTTACCTTTTTTTTTAAATTTCATTTTATGAACTAACCATTTGATTTAGACATATACTTTCATGTTTATACGTTAAGCAATGAATAAACTTCATTAGAATACATTTTTTGTTCAGATTAATAGCATAAATAAAAAGCTATAGTCAATCATTTGAAAATTGTCACAACCGTACCCAGTCTACCCTACTCTATATTTTTTTCTAAGTGTGAACTGTAATCGTTGTTATTTTAAGGGTAGGTAACGCTGCTGATCGTTTTCAAGTTAAAATGTTACATTTAAGTTTATAAACATCTAGCCTTAGCATAGAAATTAAATTGGATTTCTTTTTAAATAAGTAAGTGACCCATTTAGGTCAACAAAATAAATATTATCAAAATTATCAAATCACAGTAATAATAATGTGAATGCGAAAGTTTGTGTGTTGGTTACTCTTTACGTTCAAAGAGTCGAACAGATTTAAATGTATTTTTCTTGCTCATAAAATAGGCCATGTCTTTGAATACTACATAGGATATTTTTTATCCCGAGAACTGTTTGTTTTTGGATTTATTTTTCCATAAACAGGTTAAGAAGCGGCTGTAGTCAGTAGATAATATAGTATTTAAAAAAAAACTTCAGCCAGTTCCAATGAACTAAATAGGTAAATCAATATTATTTTCACCTGCTTATTCACAACAATGATTCCAAATCGAGTGGGTAGACACTAAAAATTAATGACACCCTTAAACGGTACAGGTAACATGCATTTATACGTTTTACGATATACAGAATCCCACAATAAAATCGCTTCACGCTTGCCTCATTTTTTATTACATCACACGTTTCTGTGAAGAATGAATTTCAAATGGTGTCGGAAGTTTGTGTTGGGGGAATAAATCCTCGTCCCGTACCATGGGAAACAATTAGATGATGTCTGGACGAGATATTACGCTTAGGCGAGTTTGGAGTGAGAATTGATAAGTTAAGGAATGCGAAAGTTGTATTTAAATATGAATTTAATTAAAGAGTATTCAAACGACTTTGTTCTTATTAAAGACTAGCTTTAGCCCGCAGCTTTGCCCGCGTACATAAAATATAACCTATGTCACTCAGGAATACAGCAGCTTTCTATTGGTGAAAAAATTTAGCAATCGGACCAGTACTGCCACAGATTACCTCATACAAACAAAAAATCAAACTTCACCACTTTATTATAATAGTATAGATTGATTTAATTGCAAATATAGAAGCGGAAATATAACATTAACTCCTCATATATCGTTCATAGTATGAAATTTGATATCCACTTATATTATAAGTTCTTATGTTGTACAATAAAGAATTAAGCGTTTACATGCAAGCCTATTCTTAATATTTTGTCGAAAGTAAACGCATTTCAAATCATAGTGCTTAATTTTTAGTTCCTTCGAGCCGGATACTACTACAACGTCAATATTGGTCTGAAAAATTATTTCATTTGTACCAGACAGCTTTAAGCACCTCTGAGAAAATACAAATCATTATATCAATTAAATTATAATTTAATATCAGTAAGCCAAGGCAGAAACAAAAAAAAGTGAAGAAAATTCCATTCGATACCAAATCGTTTGAACGATATACAAGTGACTTTAAATAAGCAACAAGTAATGACACAAGGTGTTTTAGGGTGTTAGAAACTTGAAAGAAATATAAGCCTTGAATCGGCCTGAAGTGTGATGTATGATGTACCATTATGATATCAAAGACGACTTATATTGAATTACATTGTTGAATCGGATGGTTGCATGCCGCGCACTGATAGCAAACCATATGGTGTTAAATATAACGATGTATTCAATTTTGATAACCGTCACTGAAAGAAGCTGCAGGTATTCCATTTTCAAATTACGATTGCATCAAGTCAAGCACTAAAAACTTTTAGTTTATAACAATTTAAAAAAATCGAAGTGTCAAAGGATTTTGAATTTAGAATTGGAAATTGGAACATGATTGTATTTTGTTCGATGAATTTGCGTATTTACCTATGTTTATTTTTTAAATTTCATAACCTTAAAGATTTTTGTTTTAAAAATGTTGGACAATAGCTGGCAGCTTTTGGCGGGATTCTTTCGAATAAAGTTCTGTGGCTTCAGTAAAACAGATTGATCTCGGTAAATTAGAACTGAGAATTTTATTGCAATTTTGAGTACCTCGGCGAAGCTTGCTGAGACGATTGACTCAATACAGTAACTACAAAAAAAAAAACATTAGAATGTGTGAAAATTCAAAGTAACTGAAATAAAAACAAAATGCTTTCTAAACTTAATATGGGTCAAAAAATACACAAAACCTAGCGAAGCCAAAACAAAAAATAAAATTAATAGCTGTCGAAATTCCAAAGCATTTACCGCTTACAAAGTTACAACTATATTTTGAACATTATCAGATAAACCTGACCATCAATCAAATTTCAACCTTCTTACTCGAAAAATAAAGTTGAAATTATGTTGTCTTCTATCTCACAGCCAAAACGACAACCGGTGACATTTTTTTTTATCAATCTCCCACCGCGGTAGGAACGTCTATCTATCAATATCGTAAATTTGACTATAACAACGTATTTCTGGTTTGCCGGTGGCGTATGTCTGTGCGTACTGGAGTACTAGGGGAGCAGAAATTAATAAGAGGAAACGCGATTTTAACGACTTCCAGACAAATTGATGCGGAACGATCATTTGTTATGTTCGAAGTTCGAGGCTGTATTCTGGTGGATTTGGTGGGATGTAAAGGTGTTTAGTGCGATAATGAGCTTTATTTGTGTAAAGATTCGTTTTTGTTAGGGTTTCGTATCCAAAAGGTAAAAACGGGTCCTCGTTGTTATGACTCCGACGTTCATTTTTTTTACTTGTGGCTATGACTCTGATGTCTGTCTACCATCAGGCTTTAATCTGTAATTTTACAGATCTTGTATTTTTTGCCGCTATAATAAATATTAGTAAAAACAGCATGAAATAAATATTTAAGTGGGATTTCCATAAAACAAACGTGACTATATTAAAAGTCAAACTGTAATGGTAACAAATTTGTTATGGTAAAACTGGTGAAAATAACAACAAAATCGCTTTATAGTTGCTAATAGATAATATTTGAGAAGTTACCTCAATTCGTCATGAATCTCTGCATCAGAACTGGATTTGAACAAAAATGAGTCCCATTTTGTTGTTTCTATCTGGAAACATATTATTCTAAATGTGGAAACATTGAGGTAACAAATGAAACACAGTACTTCCTTTATTTTGAATTCAATAAAAAAAAAACTCCGTATCGCCTTCTATCTCCAATATTTACAAGTAACATCAACACTTACTGAGTTCCGTAGTAACAGAATACTTCCACATTTGTCAGCTGGCCCTCCCCAACTATTGTAAACTTGATTTGACGTCCAAAACAATATGGCTGCCATCTGCCAGCTGACAAGAAAACAATTTAGCTCCTAACGATTGCTAACACAACTCCCTAAGGTATTAGTAAGTTATACTTCTCATAAACACAAAATAAAAATAGATTTTAGTCACTACATTTTACACGGTAATTTGGGAATTTAGAAAAAAATATCGTTGAGTCGATGTATCAGCTGTTTAAGAGCCATAGATACAAATTGGGGTCGACTGGCAAGAGATACTATTCTTACAGCCAATTTTAGCGCGGCAAATGAATCTGTGGTAATGGAATCTTTATGGTTTATGTAGAGGCAGTTATGTGGTTCGTTGATCCAAGAATAAAGCAGTTTTTTTATCGATGCCCGCAAGTCAAGACACTTAAACCGGGAACAATTATCTACTAGTCCCACAGTTATTATGTACTAAATAACGTTGTATGTATAGGATGCCCCCCTTTAATTTTTTAATTTTATGTAGTGGCAATTGTGAAAATCTCAACTTTCTACCTCTTACTGTTTATGAGATACAGTTCGCTGACAGATTAACGGACCGAGATATAAACAAACAGACGGACGGACAGCCGAGGCTTAGTAATACAGTCCCGTTCGCGTTGTTGCCCTTTTCGAACGAAACCCTAAAAACATCTTTTCATGTTACAAAGTCCTGTAACTGAATTTAAGTTTACCTGTACCAAACGCGAAACAGATTTAAACCTGCAAACAGATGTTTGCGAAGCGCGAAACAGATGAAAATGATGCAAAAAAATAGTAAATAAGCAGATGCATGTTATTTACATACAGCGAAATCTCATCGACGATGCGGGCAGCCTCGTAACACGTGGATGATACTATGGGTTTGCGAGTTAAGTTAGTAAAGAAAAAGTGTTGATAGTACTTTTTTACAGAACAAGCAATAATGTTACGAAATAAAAAAAAAACAGAACCTTTCTTTTTACTTTGAATGGGACTCTTTAGCAAAACCAGAAGATAACTTGCAAAGTGCAGATAATCATCTCCATCGAACCACTGGCTAGATGGGAGTTTTATACAATTTTCGAGATGTAAACAGTCACACCTAAGCAGCAGATTTTTTAGGTACTTTCCGTTGAATTAGAATCCTGGAATTTGGTAAAAAGCAAAGTCTCATGACTCGAATAAAGAAAATAGTATAAAACCGTTGAGACAACCGTTCAAACAGAGAACACAAAATTTTTGTAATTCGAAAAAAAGTACAAGAAACTCGATTCGAGAATCGAACTATTTACAAGAAGTAAGTTTGTATGGAACCTTCAATGCACGAGTCTGGTTCATTTTTCAATCATTTTTTTATAGAGTGAAAACTTCGATGCAAGCCCAGAAAAAAGGAAAAAAAAAGTTCTCACAACTTACTTACCTTCTAATCTCGACAACTCGCAAACAACTCACACTCTCCACACTACCACTAGTACCTCCCCACTCAGCTCTGTCATAAATGATACAGAATCAACTCAGAATTTGCATGCGGACGAGACATGTTTGCAAATCATATGTTGCGATTTACCAAGACTAGGTACACATGTACTTACGTTTGCTTTCCTCTGAACTGTGCGGCTGTTCATGCTTAATGTCGGGTGTCTGCACTTCGTTTGGCTATTGTTTTGGGATTGATATTTCGGAGAGATTTCTGTAGTTTTGTTGGTGTCTGCAGTTGTGTTTGTGTGGTAGAAGTCGTGGTGGTCAACAAATTAAGTGATAAAGCGAAATTGATGGAGAATACCAGCTTGATGCACTTGAGTCGATTGAGAAGCGAGCCAAGAAGATCATCGGTAATGATGCACTTGTTGAGTCGAAACTCCAAAGTCTTGGACATCAGCGCCGAGTTACTAGCCTGTCGGTTTTCTATCGTTTGCACTTCGGGGAGTGTGCACAGGAATTGCACAATTTAATTCTGTCAAGTCCTTTCCATCACCGCACTAGGCGTACGGCGATGCGTCACCAGTATATGGTGAACATTCCACTGATACGCACAAAGTGGTTTGGAAACTCATTTATTATGCGTACAGGTAAGGAGTGGAATTCCCTGCCGGAGTTTGTTTTTCATGATAGCTACAAATTAGGAGTCTTCAAGTCAAGAGTGAATAGGTTACTTCTAGGCAAGCGTGCTCTATCGTTGGCCACAACATCGCTTACCATTAAGTGAGAAAAAGGTCAAACACAAGCCGATAAATTAAAAAAACAACTGGCCAAGAGCGTGTCGGGCCACGCTCAGTGGAGGGTTCCGTAGTTTCCCGTCCGTAAATTTATTGTATAAATGTCCCCAAATTTCAAAAACTGTTCGTTCCATCAAGTTAAAAATAATTTTCCTAGAAAGTCTTTATAAAGTTCTACTTTCCAGATATTTTTCATATTTTCTAAACATATGGTTCAAAAGTTAGAGGGGGGGGGGGACAAATTGTTTTTTACTTTTGGAGCGATTATTTCCGAAATTATATTGATTATTATCAAAAATGATTTTAGTAAACTCCTATTTATTTTTGAATACCTATCCAACAATATATTACACGTTAGGGGTGAAATTAAAAAAAGAAACACTGTTCACTTTACATGTAGCTAGTGCTAACGCTCACAGAGACGGGACGGACAGACATGGCGAAACTATAAGGGTTCCGTTTTTGCCATTTGGCTACGGAACCCTAAAAAGGATGTTTAAGCAGAATAACCAGCATCGTTACTAACAAAGTTTTAGGTTCTACTGTAGATAGGTAATTATTTCAAAATATATCCCAGTCTAAATTGTAAAATAGTAATTAGGACTCATGTGAACTCCACATCTGTTGAGAAAACTTAAATCGTCTATGTTTTCCAAGCTAGAAATAATATTTAGTATTCATTTTATGAATGATGTTTTTAACTCTTCATTGTTATCCGACATGAAATTGTATTAGTCCAGTCATTTTAGTACTTTCACCTCGGAATTCGAGATACCCAGCTGTAAGTTTGTAAATAGTTGTATATTGACACCCTAAAAGTTGTCTCAAAACCTACATATGGTAGGGTGTAGGCAACTATGAAATTTCAAGGTCAAAGGGCCCAAAAATCGTTTTTTTGCACTTTTTTTGTAAATATCTCATTTCCTAAAGGTTTTTTGCTATTTGTATATTTAACAATATTGTAGAGTACAAAATTCTCTACAAATTTTGCATAAAAAACTTTTTCCTACGGTGAACCGTTTTCGAGATAGAGAGCGGAGAGCGCACGGTCACAGCATCACTTCAGGTCAACTGGTTCCTCCGGTCGAAAACGCGCCATATAAGTTGAAATATTTGTAAATTTTTATTAACTAGTATATTATATTTTATGATTTTTATCCTAACCTATCCACTTTTTATTCAGTATTAATTTATTTAACAACACTTACCTGGCGTGTCAGACGTTTACTCACTAAAGCCCACTCCTGTTCCTTCTTTGCCTTTGTTCTAGGGCCCCAGTCAGTGTACCCTTTCACATACCCCATGGCCCCAGTGGATTTCGACCCTGCTGGGCCCCTACGATTTTCTGAAATGTTCTTGAAGTACGCATTGATCATTACGCGTCGTCGACGACTTGAGCACAATCCGGATGGTAATTGGACGACAGGACGGCGATCTACGCATTGCTCGCCGTCCGCCGTCGCTATGGGCTTGTGAACGGATGTACGATGGAAAGGAGCAGTGCGTACTGAACTGAACTCACTTACTGAGAATAATTAGTTTCTCTTACTATGCTATGCTTTTTTTAATTTAAATATCTCTATCTTTCTTTAATTTTCAAAGTAAATAACTAGGGTATGTCAATTATTAATAGAAATTGTAGCAAGAACCTATTTTAGGCACGAAGGAAAAGTGATTACTGTTAACAATAATAATTTAAGAAATTAGTTTCTCGTTTTGAACTTGTATGGATATTATTTTTTTGTGGCTGGTTTTCATAAAGTAGTATACCATTTTGGAATCTTGATTAGTTGCACCAATGTTTAAAAAAACTTGCCATAGTAGTGTTCATACTTTTTTTTAAACCAGGACTAGCTAAAGTTGGCTAAAAGTAAAAATCTTCAATAAATTTGGGTAATCACATAAGTTTCATTCATTTTTGTAATAAATCTAGAGGAATTCTGGATTTTTTAAGAATAGCAGTAGATAGCAGTTTTATTCAGGTTGTCGCTACAAAAAAAAGAATAGCAATATTTAAACAACTGTGGTAATGGTAGAGGAAAATATCACAACAGATCTAAATTTTAAAAGAATTTATTTGTGTTATTTCACTTATTACTTAAAAATTGTGTGATATTTTTTTTGTATTTTTCTCCGAATAGTCACGACTATTCAGACAAATATTTATAATCATTGATTTATCGATAGTTCATAAACTACATATAGGTATATGGCGCGTTTTCGACCGGAGGCACCAGTTGACCTAAAGTGATGCTGTGACCGCACGGTCTCCGCCCTATATCTCGAAAACGGTTCACCGTAGGAAAAAGTTTTTTGTACAAAAATTGTAGAGAATTTTATATTCTACAATATTGTTAAAGATACAAACAGCAAAAAACCTATAGGAAATGAGATATTTACAAAAAAAGCGTAAACACCCGATTTTTGTGACCCCCGACCATGAAATTTAATAGTTGCCTACACCCTACCATATGTAGGTTTTGAGACAACTTTTAGGGTGTCAATATACAACTATTTACAAACTTACAGCTGGGTATCTCGAATTCCGAGATTCTTACCTTAATTGAGCTAATTTGACTGGACTATATTTTTTTTTCTAGAATTGAAATTCATACTAATATTATCAATGTGAAAATAGGTCTGTCTGTCTGTTACGCTTTCACGATTAAACTACTGAACTGACTTTGATAATATCGGTTCGATGTAGGTACAGAACTAGCTTGAACTCCAGGGATAGACATAAGCAACTTTTCATAGAAGCCTTTTGCCTGAAATGATGATGATGATAATGATTTTATATTCGTAAGGTTGGCAAAAAAAACGTTTGACGTTCAAACTGATGTGATCACGTAATGCCACCATCTTGGCCTTTGGGATTCTTCAACAAAAAATACTCCAGCCCTGGAACGGAAACGGCAAGTGAAGGAATACGCTAATGCTCTCTCGCTCCATCCAGAGAGTACCGATTTGTTGATTTTCCATCTTAAAGAGAAAATACTCACTCACACATGCTTATGTGTCCTATGTGTAAAAAATTTCATTCGAGATGGACGCAGAATAATGATTAAACACAAAGTAAAAGAGAAGAAAAGTAAAGAACGCGCCAAGCGTGCCCGTACCGAAAGGGTTGGATACCACCTCAGCATTTGCTAAATGTCAGATACCCAGCGGTTGGCATTGGTTTTCAATTGACACCCATTTATGTCACCTTCATGTAACTGTCATGAACTTAATAAAATATTTCAAGAATTATCTTCTAAGAAAGCCTTCAATCAACGCTTCATCACTAAACTAAACAGTACTAAATCATAGCTCACATTACCCGTAACACTCGGACGGACAGACAGACGTCTAAACACTACCCGGCGGTAGATATACAAACGGTCGGCGGCTGATGCTACAGGGTGGTGACTAATGAAGTGTTTGTTATCATGCACACCCTGTATAATGTAAAGGTTGGTCCTGTGAAATGTTGTGTAAGCGATGGGTTTGAGAAGCGAATTTGAGTGCGAATTTTGTTTTGGTTTTGTAGATGTTGACTCGAATAGATATTATGTTCCATTTGTTTTTATGAACTAACTAAATATTACCATAGGTTTTGTTTTGAAAATTATGTTAAAGTAACATGTTTCAGTTTATGATCTACCCGTGTGCCTAATTTCAAATCGGCGTGAAGAAGTAACAAACATACACACTCACATTTCTCCCGCTGTGGGCGTATCAGACTTTTACTGACTAAAACCAACTCCAGTTCCTTCTTCGCCTTCGTTCTAGGGACTCAGAATTCTCTTTCATACAACCCATGGCCCTAGTAGGCTTCGACTCTGCTGGGATTGCCTTATAAAATTAGTAAAATAAATATGTATTACATAATATTAATTTTACGAAGACTGCGTAGTTACTCAGATACCCGCGAAACGAGACACAATAGTAAAACAATAACAGCGCGGTCTCATAGGACCGGTTGGGGATTCAAACGTTAAGTTGTAATCCCCAAAATTGAAAATCTGCACCTGCACCTATCCGGATCAAAGGACCAAATAATGCAACCAAAATGCCGGTGTCAAATAATTTGGATATAGGCACAGTTGTGTCAGCGCGTTGCAGAACCCTCTTTGTGCAGTAATGATGACGTGGTGTCGCCCACCGCTCTTATTAGTATAGATATAACGAGGATTGAAAGGTACTGGAACCGACAGAAGAAAATTAGAGACAATGCCACAATAAGTTGCTTAGTCGGATGTCGGTTGGTTGGAAATATTAGTCAAGGCTTGTTTTAGGTGGGAAACCATCCAATGACTTCTTCCGCTCTTGGGTGGAGCGAGAGGGCATCCCACTCCTATGTTACTTTTTTGCCTATCGTTCCAGTCCAGGACGGGTTCTGGATCTGGCGATGGGATTTAATTTAGAAGTGAACCCATGGCCACAGTTTAGGCTTCGACCCTGCTGGGCCCCAATGGTTTTACGCGCGCGTGGAACACTACGCGCCGTTGACGACTCGGCCTCGGGCATTTAGCTACACGGATTTAGCTGGAGACTTCTTTTCTTTAATTAATAAAAATTAAGAAAGTGATAAAGGCATTTATAATGTTTGATTTCAAATAAATCTGAAAAGATAACATAAGTTCCACAGACATCATTCTAAAATATAATTTCTAATGTTGTCAGTGTATTAATAAGTACCGTAGTTATTTTTATAAAATATGTTCACTACATCAATCGTGACATATAAAGAACCCTTTTTATCGTTTGTTTACCTTTTGGCTCATGGCTTGGCGAATAGACTATAGGTGCAGATATGCTCACTTAAAAACACCCATGTTTCTTTAGTTGTCTTTTACGTTCCAGTTCTGCTTTGACTGTTTCGAACAATCTAAATGAAATGGATCTAGCTGTCTTTATGATGACAGAGGCTTATTCCATTTCATAGTTATTCGATGATCGTTTTATAATCGTTGCGTCTTTTAATAAAGGTGTGCTTCTAAAGTGTCAATTATAAGAATCTATAATAAACTGATGAACGTTTTTTCTTTCTTTTTATCGACAATTTACTTTTTGCTTCTTAAATGCTTCATAGGGTCTTCATCACTCCTGGTATCCTATAACATCAGTGCAGCCACATTCATTCCCAACTGCATCTTGCACAGAATCACCTAGACAAATTCACCCTCCGACATTGTCGCTTTGATCTGGTACTGATGTTTTGGTTTCCACTCAGCACCCATGCATTGAGGGGACACGGTACCTAGCTATCGATGTCGCCTACAATTTGAGACCTCCTCGTCGGTGATTAATTCCTGGTACCTTTGTTTAGGCGTAACAAGTATTTTGTTGTTGTTGTTTTTTGGTGCTGTGTTTGTTTTTGTTAAGTCTAGTTTATTGTCATCTGTAATTAATTTTTACAATTTGAGACCTTCTTGTCGGTGATTAATTCCTGTTACCTTGGTTCAGGCGTAACAAGTAAGTATTTTGTTATTGTTTTTTTTGTTATTTATTTATTTATTTATTTTATAGTTTATGTACACACAGATATACAGATAAGGAAACACTTAAATATAGAAATATGTACAGAGGTTTTTGTTAAGTCTAGTTTATTGTCTTCAGTAATTAATTTAACCAAAAGAAAATAAATAGGTTTCTGAACTATAATATTATGAAAAAGAAACATTTGATTTTTTGTTTGTATGTTACGATTTAACTCAAAAACTACTGGACAGATTAAAAAAATATTTCACTAATGAAAAGATATTATTTAGGAGCAACATAGGCTATAATTTTCCGACGAGCTAAGGTTGACGCGGATAAAATTGCATAGAACAGCTAGTGTAATATTATAACTTTGAATTTATAACGTTTACAGACTTTGAAACCATCCCACCGAGGTATCTCAAGCCGTTATCATTAGAAAGACAATAATGCAAAGAAAGTTTCAAACTATTAGTTTGAAACTAACAATAAAACGAAAACAATGCATTAAATAGCGATATTGGAATTTTTTTAAACCGTTTTTCGCGGACAGCAATGAAATTTTCAAAAACCGGCTTTAGCACTGAAATTTTTAATCTCGCCCTTACCCCTTTGGGAAGTAATTATATTTTAATTAATTTTTAATATATAAAAATTCTTTTTCAAAATCACCTTATTCAAATGTCGCCTTTGGTACTCTTCAAAGCTCTTGTCTGAGACACTGTGTATACTCATGCTTCAAAAATGATTTTAAAAATATTTTCAGTTCTAGGATTGAACGTGAGACTTAAATTATTAAGCCCCTACATGCAGGTCACATTTATTACGTCTAGGTCGTGTTGAAAGCCTCCTAAAGTCGTTAACGACTGAATTTCACTCAGAATGTACTTCACACAATTTCTGGGACGTTAAGTCCTAATAAACTGTTATAGAAAACTGGCAGATTTATTATTAAAAAATACGACTGAAACGATTTTGTAACTTGAAAAAAGATTTTTCTCAAGATTTTTATTTCCTTTCGTATTTTATTAGCTTTAGCCACTAATATTATGGATGGACATTGAAATAATTTACAAGAATTAAAAGACACAACATTTAAAGAATTTTATCTTAAGTTTGCATTATTATATTTTTTTCAATTATACACGTTTGACCATTATCTCAACATAAGATGGTAAACGATGATGTGGTTAACCACAGAGCACGCCTGCCTAGTATAGACACTTGGACAGGTCTCCTACGTTACTTAAACTAGCTGTAGGTTGTAGGTATCAGGAAACACAGACTGTGGTAGGAATTCATTATTATCATTTTGAGTTCAACTAACTGAGTTTTAAAAACTTCATAATTATAACATTATTCGTTAGATAGAACTAGACATACGGTTTAGAACATTATTAAGAGCTGAAACTCCACGCAGCTAACTAAAATAAAGCATAACCAACAGATGCTACCAAAAATACCATAATCCGCTTAAAATCCACTATTTCATAATATTACGAACTTAGTTAAAAATAATAATCCCACTATCTATACGATAGTGCATAGGGGATGAAGCCCACAAAAACTCGATAGAGATCGCTTGTCAAGTGACGCGTGGAAATCAGCTGAGCGCGAAGTCAATGCCAGGAAGTGATCGTGAGGGGTGTTCTATGGCTATGCAGCCCTGGTACCATGACGTGGATAATGTTGTGGATTATGAGTGATGGAGTGGAATTTATTTTATTTTTGTGAGGTTTCTTTGTTCTTGTATTTGGTCGTTAATGAAATGTGAATAAAATATTTTAAGTGACCTGAGAGTCCTACCAACTTTTTTTACGTAGGATCTCATCAAAATTATACTTACTAAAAGTCTTTATGTTGTCCCTTATAGTGGCCACAATAATTCTTTCGAATAATCCACAACCCTGGCATTGGCCCTAACTGGCACTGCAAATTTTTTTCTGACATCTTTGCGGTGCACGTCGAACTCAACGCTCCGTCGATTCGGGATAAGACCTTGCCGGATGGCGAGTTACCTAGTGCTTGACGTCCGCAATCCCATGCTATACCGACCGATTCTTGACGCCGGCTGGAGCCAGGGCGTGAGTCTTATATCTGCCTCTTGATTTCGACGGTCTCCTTTTCACTCGCATTACTGTTTTGTAGAAGAAAGTGTCTGCCTCTCAATACTACCTTCTAAAAACCTGTTTAATTTATTTTTATAGAAAAGTCTCTCAATTACCCATTGGAACTTCATTTACAAAGTTAAATTACAGACTATGTTTAACGTTTGAATCCCCAACCGGTCCTATGAGACCGCGCTGTTATTGTTTTACTTATGTGTCTCGTTTCGCGGGTATCTGAGTAATTAAAGCAGATATCATTTATTCAGTAGAATTTACTCGTATCCAAATCTATTCATAATTACAAAATACAAAAAATCGTCCAATTTCATGATTTTTTGCTTCAACAGTCAACTGAATGAAACCACAAGGCTCGGGGATTGAATAGACTTAGCTACTCTTTTTTGAGGTAGGAAAATATCTAATGACTTCTCCGGCACTAGGGTTGAACGAGACAGCGTGTCAGATTTTTACTGACTGAAACACACTTGTTTCCTTCAGTTGTTTTATTGTAATTGGACCAATGGCCATGATTTCTCTTTCAGAAATTCCTCGTGGCCCTAGTAGGTATTGGCCCTGCTGTGACCGTACGTTTTTGCTGAGGTGGACGGCAAACTACTCACTGCTGGTCGTCCGCAAGCCCGCAAACTACAGATATTGGATAATGTTTTGGATCGCGAGTGATGAAGCGTTGACTGTGAATTACACAATTCACAATTCAATTTATATAATTATGTACATAAATTACTAGCGACCCGCCCTGGCTTCGAACGGGTGCAAATTTATAAGTGTTACTCTACTATATTATGCATATAAACCTTTCTCTTGAATTACTCTATCTATTAAACAAAACCGCATCAAAATCCGTTACGTAGTTTTAAAGATTTAAGCATACATAGGGATATAGGGACAGAGAAAGCGACTTTGTTTTATACTATGTTATGAAATATGCTGATTCTAAAACTGAATTGAGGAATTTACATTTTGTTACTTACTAAGCAATATTAATGCAACATAGTATTCACTCAATAACTGTATCATAATATTTAGTTTTTTATATTTTGCACATGTAAACAAATAAAATTGCTCCTTGTTTCGCTAGCCTATTTTCCAAACGCCCCGTAAGTTGAAATACTTTGAAAAGAATGATTAAAGTAAACATAAAAAATCTTAAAAAAAAAAACAAAAATTGATATTTAAAAACCCAACCACTGAAAACCATTCACAAAAACTCCATTATCACTTCCAATAACTTTCCACTTCCTATTATCACTCACCACCCAATTCGCCACATAATGAACACGAAAACATATCAGCATCTAGTTACATCACCACTCGCCGTTGCCATGGAGATACATCATAACATCCACATTACCCCTCGTGGCGTAGATCGGCGAATGTTTTTTATTTGATTTCGCATCCAATTTGCCCTCTCAGGCGCCAGAAGCGGCCAGCCACGCGATATGATAGGAATTACTTTGCTGTAGAGTGTAGGTATGTGCGGGGAAACTGTTTTTCATGGTATGTTCAAGTTATGGGCTGATTTGTGTAATAGTGGTTTGAGGTAGATTTTCGTATGAAGGCTGAAATTATAGAAAAGAATGTATTTATTTTTAGGTGGAAAATCATCGGAATGACTTCTCTCGCTGTTCAGCAGCATTCGGTTACTGCCAGCCGATCCTAACACAGTTGGAAGAAGGCTTGGCTTGAAAGCTTGAAAAAAGAGAGGTCTTGGAATCAATATGATCACTTCCCATTGATTCATGTTACTTGGCGCTAGCACGTAATGGTTTCTTATTCTATACCATCTTTATCACGCCTCAAAGAGATGTAAGCAAACCGTAGGGGCCCAGTATGGCCGAAACCAACTGGAGCCGTGGTTGATTTCCGAAAGGGAAACCCGGTTTCCTGGAACGCAAGGGCAAAGAAGGCATATATGAGTTGATTTTTGTCATTAAAAGTCTGACACGCCAACCCATTCCGCCCTAGAGGAAGAATTCAATGGATGATTTCCCACCTTAAAAAAAAAAACTTAGAAGATCGGTAAGCTACGTCCTATAAATTATTTTCCATGAGTACCTACTACACCTCCTCTTTAAGGAAAATGGTCAACAAGGGTTTTGAAACATTGTTAGAAAGGTATGTGACCTTTTTAGAACTTCAGTTCCTTCCTATAAATAGAACAGAGTCAAAACGACCAAATTGTATTTAATGACCTCGTTGACCTTTAAAGAAAGAAGACATAAATAAATTCACTTGGAAAATTAACAGGATTGGAAAAGTTATATCCTCGTATGATTTATTTTTAGAAATACAAAAACAGTAAATTGCGTGCCTGAAAGTAGTAGGGATAAGACTGAGTTTTCGAGTAATTGTCGCTGCTTAACCTTGAAGATCGACCTGTTATTATCTAGGCACGAGCTCCTTAATTCAGTCTTTTCTAAACATTACTCTCCTCAGTTCTTTCTAAACGTAAAAAAAATAATTAGAAAATTATTCTGTAGATATAGGTACAATTCGACAGGGTCTAGTTCATAATATCAGGGTCTAGTTCATAAGTCACTACAATGATGGTTGCTGTATCGAAAACGTTCCATCGACGGGCTAATGTATCGACAGTACCCCAAGACAAGACACAAACAATATCCTTTGAAAACCCATTCACAAACCCGCTAACAATTTCCCACAAAGAGATTTAAATATAATGACGCCCATTCACTGTGCGTCTCAGACGCGACAAATCCTCAAAGAATGTGGTACACATGCAGCGATACTTAATTGGGCCTCAGGTGCGTTCGCGGAAGCAATAACTGCGCGAATTACATGGCCGCCACATTTACGCACGCTTGCAGACGCCCTTAGTTATGGGGCGGGATATTCGTTATGCGACTAGTCGCGAAACGCGATTATAGGAATGTTTTTTTTTTTTGTAGTTGGATTTTTGAGAATAAAGATTTTGTTTTTTATTGGGATTGTAGAATGTTGGTGCTAGGTGACAATAATATATTTTGTATCGATTGTTTTGGAGGGCTTGAAGAATGACACTTTTAATAACGTAAAAAACTTCAGTTGTATAAACAAACAATAAGACTAATCAAAATGATCAAATAAATCACTGTTTATATAACTATTTCTGCACGCGGCTTTCCTTACGTGAAAAAAGGTTTCTCCATACAACTTTAAACTGTCGTTTCTTCCCCTGAGAGGCAAATTTTGGAAAAATTCTTTCTTAGTCTTTGAAAATTTGAACGGAAACTGTGCAATTTTTTTGCATTCTAGGTCCAAGAATTTAGGTTAGGCATTGATATGTCCGGACTTTGTCTTTTATATATTTTGTACACAAGAGTAGATAATAAAAAATCGTTAAATGATAAATGATAAATGATAAATGATAAATGATAAATGATAAATGATAAATGATAAATGATAAATGATAAATGATAAATGATAAATGATAAATGATAAATGATAAATGATAAATAATAAATGATAAATGATAAATGATAAATGATAAATGATAAATGATAAATGATAAATGATAAATGATAAATGATAAATGATAAATGATAAATGATAAATGATAAATGATAAATGATAAATGATAAATGATAAATGATAAATGATAAATGATAAATGATAAATGATAAATGATAAATGATAAATGATAAATGATAAATGATAAATGATAAATGATAAATGATAAATGATAAATGATATTTATTCTGCAAATAGGTTTTTTCAAACTCTTTTACACGTCAATTTTTTTTTTTGGACTTTTTTTTTTTTGTTACTAGATGAGGCCGGTGTTTCCTAACTGACTACCCTGAGAAGAAACACCAAAACAAACTCAGGGGTCACAGTCTCTTTTAAAGTCCATACAACATGTAAGTAAGTCATATGCGAACCATGCAGATTAGTGTCCGAGATGGCCTTTTGAAGAAAGAACCATGCAAATTTGAGTGGACCTGTCCAGTCAGTGCAAGCATTTGTCATTATTCGCAAAGCTCAACTCAGGACTACTAAGGAGCTCTACGACTTGACGAACAATACCAAAGAGAGGACATAATGGTTAGGCCACAGAAAACACTCGAATTGCATACAACATAAGTTAAAATGACTAAAAAAAAAAAAAAAAAAAAAAAAAGCAATCCACATAGTCCTCACATTCACAAAAAAGAAAACAAAATAATACAAAGTGTAATACTTAACAAATTAAGCATTTTTGTCAAACAGAAATAAAAAAAATAATAATTAAAAAATGTCAAATTGTAAAGTAAAAATTATTTTACAATGTCAAATTGTAATAAATAAAGGAGACAATTTTTTTTGGGCCCCCTGTTAAACGGTAACGTTTATTAATGATATTGCACATGAAAAAAGTGTTCATCTTGTTATAATTAACTGACCAAAAATTATATCGATACGTAACCGGAATAATGAAATAATAGTAAAATAGTATTACGGCAAAAAATGCTTGTTAGGAGCGTTTTTAGGTTTATTTTCAAAATCACCGTGGAACAAAACGTAATTAATAGCCCGTTGCAGATACTCTGTGGTCCAGTTTTCACACCCAGCAGCAGCCTTCAACCTTCCAGAGCTGGATGATTTTCCTCAATTGTCATTCCAGGACCTAACTCTATTTTCTCTAGGAATTTAACGACAATAGAGCTGCTCTTGCTGGATACTGTTGTAATTGTTAAGTGGGCAGACGCGCTGTTGGTTGCTGTGCACATGTGATGTGTATAGTGTGGTATTTATCTTGGGCACGGCGTCAAGGTGAGGACGAGCCACCTGCATCTTTTTAGGGTACCGTATCTCAAAAAGAAAAAACGGAACCCTTATAGGATCACTTTGTTGTCCGTCTGTCTGTCTGTCTGTCTGTCAAGACCCTTTATCTCGAGAACGCGTAAAGGTATCAAGTTGAAATTAAAACTATATACTCAAGTCCGCATTCCCTTGAAACTGTGTAAATATCAAACTTGTAAGTTGACGGGAAAAGAAGATACGCCCGTTTATGTTGCAAAAAAACGTACATTTCGACACTGTCTAAGGAATCAAAATTCATAAGGTACTTCCCGTTGACCTAGAATCTTGAAATTATGGTACGAAGCATGGTAATTTTAGCACAAATATAGAATAAAGTCTGAAAACTGAAAATGTGTATTTACGTCACAAGAGTTTTTTTTGAAAAATCTTCAAGACTCGATTCGAGAATTGAATTGTTTTCATAGGTAAGTTAGTACGGAACCCTCAGTGCGCGAGTCCGACTCGTACTTGCCCGGTTTTTTAGATGAAATACTGCTTTTAAGAGATAAACAGTAATAATATTTCTTGTGATGTACCTATAATGTGTTTTTTCCCAACCAGCTTATAACACATCACCTTATTATTTTAGATTTACAATATTGGCCGGCAAAAACCGCGCTATTTCGAAATGAATCTCATCATCTAATCCATTTTCATGAATAAGTCTATCAAGTCGTGTAAATCACATCAAAATCTGTCACGTAGTACAGACGTGACTTTGTTTTATACTATATATTATTGAAAAGTGCAGTATTTTGACTTAAAATACCAAGGAGACCTATCCACTCATAAGACAATAGCTCTTGTGAGATTTTAAGTTATTTTGAGAGTCATATTTTGACTGTTGTACTTCACTGTATTCCGGTTTCATAAAGTTTTGCTAATATTACCACTGTAATCTATAGATTATAAGCAATAAACTAACGTGCATTTCATTGCTATACGCCACAATTTGTAGTGGGCCTATTCCCCAAACAAAAGAAATTGTCTCCTTTCAAATTGTAAAATAGTACAATCGAAAACAAAATAAAATAAGAAGATAAGACAACAGTTGTAGTGCGCACTGGAGCGGGTCAATCCCAAGCCTTTACGTCCTCAACGTAGTCCTTTACAGTGTAATAAGCCTTTTGGCAAAGTTTTCGCTTAACAAAAGATTTGAACTTATTAAGGCTTAGTTCTTGCACATGACTAGGAAGCCTATTATAAAAGCGTATACATTGACATCTAAATGAACCCCCTATTTTTTTGAGCCTGGTTGCAGGAACAACAAAATTATGTTTGTTCCTGGTATTAAAATTGTGAATATCACTGTACTTTTTAAACATGTTTTTGTTTTTATGGGCGTACAAGATATTTTCATAAATATACTGTGAAGGCACAGTCATTAAATTAATTTCTTTAAATTTATCTCTGAGGGAGCATCTGGGACTTAATTTATAAATCGAACGAATAGCCCTTTTCTGCAAAACAAAAATTGTCTGGATATCGGCGGCATTTCCCCACAGTAGAATACCGTACGACATGACACTATGGAAATAGCTAAAATAAACTAAACGGGCTGTCTCTACATCAGTTAAATTTCTTATTTGTCTAACAGCGTAAGCTGCAGAGCTAAGTTTCTTCGATAATTTGTCTATATGTGGGCCCCACTGAAGCTTAGCATCTAGAGTTATGCCCAAGAACACTGTTGCATCTTCAGGACTCAACTCTTTACCTTTAACTAGTACACTAGTGTTTACTTGCCTAACATGTGGCATGGTAAACTTAATACACTTTGTTTTTTTTTCATTAAGATGGAGGTTATTTACATTAAACCAGTGTATTATTTTCGAAAGAACTACATTTATATCGTCAGTAACCGTCTGTTGACGTTTCATTTTAAACAAAAGTGAAGTGTCGTCTGCAAACAACACTATATTATGGTTATCCTTGATGAGGTAAGGTAAGTCATTTATATAAATAAGAAACAAAAAGGGGCCAAGAATTGAGCCCTGAGGGACACCCATTTTTGCTACGGATCCGGGAGATCTTTTCCCATTTACATCGACTGTCTGAATCCTATTACTCAGATAAGAAGTAAGAAGATTCAGAGAGGAGTTCCGGATCCCGTAATGGCGAAGCTTCCTGATTAAAGTTTCATGGAGAACACAATCGAATGCCTTGGATAAGTCACAAAAAATGCCCAGAGCATCGCATTTGTCTTCCCATGCATCATAAATATGACCTAAAAGTTCAACCCCGGCATCGGTTGTTGAACGACCCCTTGTAAAACCAAATTGTTTAGTATGTAACAATTTGTGTCTATTGAAAAATCTTTGTAATTGCTCTAAAATGAGTTTCTCGAATATTTTACTAAAGGTAGGTAGTACTGAAATGGGTCTATAATTCGTGGGGTCAGAAGTACTACCCGTTTTAAACAATGGTATTATTTTACTACACTTCATTAAATCAGGAAACTGTCCACAATCAATACAATTATTAAAAATAAGTGCTAGACTAGGAGCTACAACGTTGATAATGGTTTCAACAATATCCACAGAATTTCCTCATAGATCTGTGGTTTTTTTTACATTCAGAGTGTTAAAAGTTTTAATTATGTCCGCAGGAGTCACATGATCGAAATTAACCTGTGGAGCCTCGGGGGGCCGCCATTATTTTTTTGTATTTTAATATAATTAATATTAATAAACTAATATAAATAATATTAATAATATAAACTGTTATTGCCCTGTTTCTGTTGCTTCTGTAATTATACTACTAGAGTACAATTTTTATTTGGTCAGGGTTTGCTGGCACAATTTTTTTCCAGCGGTTCTCAAAGTTAAAAGGTAAATACTTGTTTACTGGCACGTTTTTGTGCCACAGGGTTCTACAGGTTAAAATCAAAATCGCAAACTTCAACATTTTCTTTAAGTAGGGACTCTGCAGCAGTGGGTGATGAGTTCAGAGACTTTGTTGTTAGTATGGGGATCTCTGAGAAGAAGTTTTCAAAAGCCGCTGCTACCTGAGAGTCCGATTTGATTACAACGTCATCTTTACATGCATACTCACCTATATACTCGTGAACCAGGGATTAAAATATTACGATTCAGCGCAGGATCATCATTAAGGGGATTGTAATATTTGTAAAACATTTTTTTTACTGTTGCATTCTGTGTACGATTATGTACGACTTTGAACTCTTTGCAGCAAAAACAAAAGTTTACTGAACTGAAAACTAGGCGGTGTGCTGTCGCATTTTCGGTTTACCTAGTTTTTATTAAAACTAAATTGAAGAAGGAATTCGTGTTTTAAATTTAGTTAGTTAGTTTTGTTTTAAATTTAAAACAAAACTTTGTGCCACATATGAATTATACTTGTATCGAGAGTAAATTTACAAACATACAGTATATTTACTCTACGTGAGTTTATGTTTGTGAACGCATATCTCACGGAGGTGAAAAACGTAAATCAAATCAAAATTAATGAGGGACATAAGTACCAGGAATACAGATAAAAATAACTAAAAAAATATTTAATATCAAAGTAAAAAAGAACTTATTACCAAATTTACAGTAACCGTTGAACTTTATTACAATATCATAATTAATTCCAATTGATTGAAACTTGAAATGCTCAAAAGACCAAACCGTTCACCATCAAAATGACGAATGAACTCATCAATTTGTTATTAGTCGACAGATAAAATATACCTTTACCGCAAGAGGACCTCATTACACAAAATAAAGTTGATTCATTGATAATATTGGTCAAAATTATAATTTGATTGAAAGTGCGCGAAAGGCTTGTAATAACTTGATTGATTGGGAATGATAACGCACCGCAGCGCGTTAGGGTTGGCAGCCATCTTGAAAAAGTTATTAAAATGTGGAAATTAAAAATTAATTTATTAATATTATGTGGGTACTTATTGTCAGTCAGAAATGGTAATTAATAAGCAGATGGTGTTAATTTTAATACTAAGGGCCTATTTCACCACCTATGATTAAGTTTCGAGTATCTTACTTGACAGATAATTTCATACAAATTCTGTCAATTTTTTGAATTTATTCAGTGAGTAGTGCCTACTCGGACATTGTGAAACCGGCCCTTAGTGACGTTAATGACAATTGTGTTATTATTTAATTTGTATTAAGTTTAGGAAAACCATGCAATAGCGTATGTTTTTATTTGATGGGTAATTGAACCCAGCAAATACGCAGAATTTCTCTTCGTAAATGCACTTTTAACGTAGAAAATATTATGCAGACTTTGGAGATAGACAAACAACTTATTTTGTTTTATTGTAAAAATTCACTTAATTTATTTGTCGTATAACACCGATGGCAAAAAAATATAATTTAGGTGTTTTCAAGGCTAGAGTTAATAGCGTTCTCAATAAACTAGTACGAGTCATTATCAATTGTATCACTGCTTACCATATAATCGCAGTTAGGCTCTAGTTTATCAATCTTACATCAATTGAAAAATAATCAAAAATAAAATTACAACCCTGCACTTGGCAGCCCTATAATCGAACTCTGTCCAATAAATTACATCGATAATATCGCGAAATAAAAAAAGTCATCGTAAAAAAAAATACTCGAAAGCGTGATAATTGGGTCCGAAACATAATTACAGTTGCGGGAATTATTGCCAACCACCAATGTGTGGACAGACACCTCCCAGCGGCCTCATTTGGCTGCAATGGAGGTATTTCATCATTAAAAACCTATATTATTTCGTAAATTTTCATTATGCTGTGTTAATGATTTTTTATGTGTCGTTGCTTCAAAAGGAGGATATGAAAACTTGTTGTGAATGTTATTACAGCTTTCTAGTTATCAGTCCCAGGTGTATATTGTAGAAGTAGCTCATAACGCCCTATGAGTTCAAAGTTAGGTTGATATTGTGAGTTTCTTTCGGTAATCAGAATACTGAATGTATCGCAGTCTTTGTAGCAGAATTCTGTCTACGCTCCCCTACAGTGTAAGATTAGTATATCTGCAATGAGAAAAAAATATTATGGTAATATTGACTTGTAATCAAACAAACTACCCTGTAGCGACTTCTATAGCGCTACATATGAACTAAACTAAGAAATCCTGCATCAAGCAATAGTGTTCTCCCTACAGCCCGAAATCATCTCTCAAGCAATAGCCCAAATCAGACACAACGCCTGTCTAGTCGGGAAATTCTCCCTTTTCAACGAAAGTTTGCGAGATTTAACACTCCTTCCGAATACCTTTACAACCTACCTACTGCAGAGTTGTTTTGTAGACCACAACAAGGTTAAAAATATCAGATGAGGCTTCTAACCTTGATAAAATATTGGTGAAGTAACTGTACAGTGTCTAGAATTAGATCCTGACGTTGTCCTTATGATAGCCTGGGGACCAAACGTTCGTGGTATAAAATAAATGTAACTCCCACCTGACAAATAACTAAATGTGTAACATTATGTTATTGGGTAGTTTATTCGTTCTCTAAAGAGAGTATGAATATTTTAAGCATTGGGAAAACGTTTAGAAAACTAAATAAGTAGTTATAATGACCCACTAGTTGCTGTCAGCTGCTTTGCACGCGATAGTAGATTTCTTCATACAAACTTTGGATCTCCTTTTCAACGCCTTATGGGGTGAATTTCGGAAAATCCTCTTTGTCTTTGTAAACATTATAAAAGGAACCAGCAATGCAGAATTTCAGAAGTCCAAGGACTTTTGATCTTGGGCTGGCCATTGAAGAGTTAGAAAGTGAGTCAGGATATTGTCTTTTATATGCATAAATAGCTCATTGCTTGCAAAACAGAAGTTCGATTGGGAAGAATAGTTCAGGAGTGGCAATCACGTACCGAAAGACGTGGAAGCGTTGGAAGGCCTCTCGCAAGGTAGAACGATAGCCTGGTGAGAGTCGCAGAATTCCAATGGATGCGAGACACACAGGATCGGTCGTGGTGGCGAAGCTTGGGAGAGGCCTATGTCCAGCAGTGGACGTCTTTCGGTTGAAATGACGACATACAAAAATTACCTACAGATTTGAAAGAAAATACTTGTCTGAGTATTCAGCAAATTCAAATTAATCCTTAGGTTTATAGATATAAAAGTTTTTAATATATTTTTAATTTCACACGCTTTTTAACTCCTTTTTCCGTTCGTTGATTTTCATAGAGCTCTATTAAAGTTCACGGTGTATAACCACCCTGCTTAATACTTTATTACTCTGTTTACATCATCAAGGGTTGTGAGTGATACGTACGAGTTTACTTTATAAGATGCTCCTTAGGGGATGTCTAGCGAAGCCTGAAGCATTTTTATTTTATCTTTTAATAGCTCTTTAATGAAATAAGTTTTTATTTGCTTTTATTTAAGAGGATGCTTAATGCTTGTGTCAGTGATGATTCGTGGATAGGAAAGTAGCTGGGGTTAGTATAGAGTAAGAAATATGTGCTCTTAGAAAAATCATCGTAAATTTTTCATACATTTTTTTTTTGTGGTATATCAATCCTACATTATCCAGAAGAGTATGCCAAAGATATGGGATTATTTTTATCCGATGGATGCGAGATGCACAGGACCGTCCGTTGTGGCGACGTTTATGGGAGGCCATGTCCAGCAGCGGGGCGTCTATAGGATGAAATTATGTTCATGTAAAGAATTATTAGAGGAAAGTGACCGTAGCCCTGGAAGGCAAAAGGTAACTGAAAGTTTCAGTCAATATAAGTGTCAAACTTCTTCTTGCGCTACCCATACCGGGAGCAGTTATTTTACGATATTCCGAAAAAAGGTAATACAGTATTTTGACGGAAACAGTTTTATCTTCTATGAAATGGTGTAGAACTGACTAATTGTAATATTAGTAGTATTTCAGACATACGAACTGAGTTAAATTAACTCTTAGTTTGCAACTAACCTGACGCTCTGAAAATGAAAAAAATATCAGGGAATTCTTTATTTCTTAGAGCATTCAAGAGTAATGCAAATAGTCTAGTCTACGCAAATGCGCTCCACGTGGTATTGTATTTCCGTTTACCGTTCATTCAGATAATTGTCTAGCTTTTTCCTTGATACCTATCCTATTCACGGTACTTAAGCCCATGCTTTCAGTAAGGGCTGCGGGTGTGTTTGAAAGAGATACTGCGTCTCGGGAATGCATAAGGTAACTTAAGAAACACAGGAGGGATTAAATCAGTAAAAGACTGACACAATTGCTTGCTAAATCCAGAGAGGCAGGATTGATTTATTAATGATTTTCATACCTCCCCTCCTCCTCTAAATGCTTTTAGTAGATTGTTTCTACTACTCTCTTTTAGATTATAAAATATCCACCAAGTTCTATGTAGTAACTTAGTTCTTTTACTTGAAACCTTCCACTTCTTCAATTTTCTCAAAAAATTCACTGTTCAACTAACGACTGATTTTCAAGAACACAATTATTTACCACCAAAAAATCTACGCACTTTTAAAAATACCAGCAGGTTAACTCAAATGATGCTCTCAAAAGCCTCAAAGGCTGTACCGCGATCCGATGGTTATGCATCAGACCTGAAGGGTACAGAGGGGGATTATGGACGAATTGAAAACGTGTCTCAAGCGCTATTTTGGAAACGCCAATTAATGCGAAACGAGTCTTTGACAGATGGGTAGACAGGTTTTTCAGTTCAGATGCATTTTTGATCGGTTTTGGTTCGTTTTGTTTGTACATTGCATTTTTCGTATTACAGTGTTTTGGACTTATGTCAAGATGAAAAATAATATGAAGTGTGTGTGGTTTTCACAAATTATTTTGCATCAGCTTTATAATGTTCCCACTGTTGGGACTCAGGTCTCCTCTCTAGGAGAGCGATTGAGTCGTAACCCATGCGGGACCAGTGTGGGTTCAGTGGATGTCATAATGTCTTCAAATTTTTGTTTTAGGAAACGACATTTTTTTTAAACCACCAACTTATAGAAAACAATAAATGTAACAAACCGTTTAAATAGTGGGTTTAAATTTTCATTATTTAAACAATTTAAGGAGATCAAGGTAATGACTGTGCCTTCACAATATATTTATGAGAATATCTTATATGCCCATAAGAACAAAAACATGTTTAAAAAATACAGTGACATACATAATTTTAATACTAGAAATAAGCACAAATTTGTAGTTCCTGCAACTAGGCTCAAAAAAATAGGGGGTTCATTTAGATGTCAATGTGTACACTTCTATAATAAACTTCGCAGTCATATTCAAGAACTAAGCCTCAATAAATTTAAATCATTTGTAAAGCGTTAACTTTGCCAAAAGGCTTTTTATACTATAAAGGACTATGTTGAGGACAATAAGGCTTGGGATTGACCTGCTCCAGTACTCACTGTACTGTCGTTTATTCTTTTGGATTTTTGTTTTTGATAGCATTTTTTCATTGTAAATTTAATGGAGTACTGCACAATTTTTATTTCAATTTGACATTAATATTCATTTTTTTTTACAATCTTACATATTATTTTTACAATTTTTGTAAATTTTATTTATATCTTTTTTTTTTGTGAATGTGAGGACTACGTGGATAGCTTTCTTTTTCCTTTCTTTTCAGTAATTTTAACTTATGTCTGGCAATTTGAGTATTTTTGCGGCCTAACCAAATGTCCTTTCCTTTGTATTGTTCGTCAAGACGTTGAGCTCCTTAGTAGTCCTGAGTTGAGCTTTACGACGAATGACAAATGCTTGCACTGACTGGACAGGTCCACTCAAATCTGCATGGTTCTTTCTTTAAAAGGCCATTTCAGACCCTAATCTGCATAGTTCGCATATGATTTGACCAATACATTTTGTATGGATTTTTTTTTTTAAAAGAGACTGTGACCCCTGAGTTTGTTTCGGTGTTTCTTCTCAGGGTAGTCAGATAGGAAACACCGGCCTCATCTAGATTAATAATTATGACAAAAAAAAATTTGACGTGTAAAAGTGTTTCGTGAAACCTATTTGCAAAATAAATATCATTTATCATTTATCATTTATTATTATAATATTGAGTATATAAAATTTGAACCCATACAAAGCCAGACCCAATCGCTAGTTACACACAAACCCCATAAATAGTAAGTACCATACTCAAACAAATTCACTTTACATACTACCCAGGGAGTTCTAAATAAAAAATGCACCATATTTGTTATTATATCCACACGTCAGGGAACAACTGGACAGTGATGTAACGAGTGGAACTGGCCTTGCGACAGGTGCAAGCGATTATGGCATGGAAGAGGGGGAAATGTACCCGGTACATTGTACACTCGAGTTGTGTTGAGTACATAATGTATTGAGTTTTTATTTTGTCCATTAAAGTCAATAGTAGCGAACTACTCTGGTATCATACGGGTGTTAGAAATGTTTTAAATTCTCGGTTTTCCTCTACATTAGTAACTTAATAGCATAGTATAGCATAATACGAAAGAGAACCCTTGAATAAAGGCAAAAAAGGAATAAGAGTGGGTTTTAGTCAGTAAAAGTCTGACATGCCTTCCCACTCCGCCCAGAGCGGGAGAGGTCATATTAATGTCTTCTTACATAAAATAAATAGCATAGTATAATCAAGGTAACGTTCTCAAAATATTGAGAACCAACACTATCTCGTCGAGGGAATGGGCCACATTGCGGGCCTGGTGCGCGTTGGTGAATGTCACATGTCTTCGAATTTTAAGACAAGCTGGTTTCCTCACGATAAGTCCACGGGTAGTGGTCATGAGATAAATTACGCAAAGACAACTTATAAGCCAGGACAACTTAAGTATCATCATCTGCCTAGCCTTTTCCCAATTATATTGGGGTCGGCTTCCAGTCAAGCCGGATTTAGCTGAATACCAGTATTAGGTACCCGGGACAACTTAAGTATGTGACCTTAAAATACCGTAGTGTGTAATAATAACTGACTTAAAAATAAAGAAACACACCATTCATTATTTAAAATATACAGCAGAGAACAAACCCACCGATCCAACAAGAAAAAAAAACAATTATATAAAAATACATTATTTTCATAACAGTTCGTTCGTCACGTCAGCTTTTCACGTCAATGATGGCGTGAAGCGTGACGTCATCAGGTGCGTCACGTCGAGTCGGTCAATTACGAATGATATGAAATTATTTTTGTCTGCTCTTGTTCAGAATACAGATTTTAATGTATGAAAAAGATCTTTTTTTTGTAAAAATTGCGTTGCATTGAATTTATTGTAAAGGAAAATTCACTTCACTGCTGTTTTAATTTTTTGGTAGGACTTTTAATTTTGGAGACACAAAAGTGATATTAATAAATGTTAACAATCTGTGAGAAATATTTAAAATTATAATTTATATGTGTATTAAATAGAGCAATTAAAATTAAAGGATGTGGAGGAACACTAATAAAACAATTTTATGTTATTAACTTAGACTTAGACGGAAGGTTCTGGAGAGGTAACGGAAGACGCAGCGTTGGAAAGCCTCCCTCAAGGTGAATAGACGACCTGGCGAGGGTCACAGGAATCCGATGGATGCGAGACGCACAGGACCTATGTCCAGCAGTGGACGTCTTTTGGCTGAGATGATGATGATGATATTAACTTAAATAATTATTTGCAGTAATTAACAAACACCATTAATCGGTACAGAAGCAAACCAATACCTTTATTCACCTTACATACATTCACTTACAGTTAAACATTTCTTTAAAAAAAAAACAAGTAAGGAAAGTACAAAGTAAATGAAAAATACCACTGCACTTGAAAATACAGCCTGACGCACTGTTGACCTTTCATTACACCGCCATGACAATATTTTGACAGTTCTTTTTTTTTTCACGAAACCCAAGCGCCGTGACAGCGTGACGCGTCGTCCACACGGTCAATTTAATTGATAAATTAATTGAAACCCAACGTCATTTGCGGTACCCTATTTTCTCTGTTTGGGGTGATTTTTTTGTTTATTTACGCCAAATCACCGAACATTTATGAATGTCCAACGAAATTTTTGTGAATTTGTCACTAAAATGTTGATGCGTGTTTTTAGGTTACGCTACATTAGCAAGGGGAATTGGCTTAATAGATGCCATTTTTTATAGGTTTACACGGTGAAATAAAATGATACATGGCCTTTTTTTTTCACACAGTGTGCACACATGAAAATTATCAAAATAATTGAATTGATTGTGAACTGTTACATCATGTGGACTATAAAAATGGAATACACTAAATACACATTTTACTAGTTTTTTTCTTTGGTAAATTCAAAAACCGCCTAATTAAAAAAAAATTACCTATTCTGTACATACAAAAAAGGTACATACTTTGTACATTTTTTTCTGTTTCCTTCTTCTTATCTTTATTTTTTGTGTGTACATAACGGATTAAATTATAGCTATATAATTATTTCAAAATTCAAATAACCCAAAAATGTGATTTAATAACCATCTAAACCCTCACAAAACCAAATCAACATTCGGAGTTCAATTACATAATATTGTTATTGCGCTAAAAGCAATGAATAAACGATGTGTCGCGCGTCGTCACCGGCTCCAATTATTCGCATAATCCACGGCCTCTTTAAAAGCAATTAATATTCCATTGATCCACCAGGGGATGGTCAGCCTGGGTAATCTCCCCTGCTTGGTGATGAGCGACACCTCAGGTGTTTTCTGTGCGCCTAGTACCTAATATTTTATTCTGTGTAATTATAATTATTATTTCTCATTCAGACACACTTTTTAAAGCAAACGAAGATTTTTTTATTTGGTATTTTTAATGGTATCATTCTTCTTTTGTCAACATTTGCTAGTTACTTTTAAGTTATTTACTAGTTTAGTTTTTTGTATAGCACAGTGAATAAAATTATATGAAGTTTATAACGAAAATAAAAATGCGTTACACTTTTATTTTAATTTTTGTAATTTTGTTACCTTCATAACTTCTCATCGATTTTTTTTAAGGTATTACAGCTATGATATATTAATGTTTAGTTTATCTCCTATATTGTAGGAAGATCGCTGTTGAAAATGAATGCTATCAAATAGCTACTTGTGGAATTGTAACAGCAAAAGGGAGGAGTTTCACTACGCAGAGATTTATCTGGATATTTCAGCAAATTCCGAAGCAGAAAGTTTTTGTCTGTGACAAGAATATTATCTATTTATACAATTACAGTATTAGTTATATGTTTATATTGGCATTTATTTATATTTGTGAATTTTATTTGATACTTATGTTAACGATTGCACATACTTTTCATTTCTTGATTGTAGAAACTATGGTCTAAAATTTAAAATTTTATTTTTAAAAGCCTCGTTCTATGAATTTACTTCTGTACTGTGAGTACGTTCACAATAATTACGTTAACTTACATATATTAAAACTCAACTCCGGATCACCTATCTTTTAGCTTTTCTAAATATTTGTTCCCGTAATTAGATCTATAGCACAGCAGCCAATTGCTCAACCACTATGCCTACACTAAGTGTAACACTGCGATATTGCCGGTCCAGTTCCAATTTATTTTTTATAGATATAAGCAGTTTATATAAATGAACAATACGTAAAATAGTATAATGATGAAAGGTTCTAGAGCGGCGACCGCGCAACAGAAGACGCAGTGTTGGTAGACCGCCCTCAATGTGGACCGATGACCTGGCAAGTCTCGGGAAAGCGATGAATACGAGACGCACAGGACCGTTCATTAAGGCGACACTTGGTGAACAAATATGTCCAAAAGTGATGATTTATATGAACATTAGAGTACTCGTACATTTTAAAAACATAATCCTAAATAAAATAAACAAATAATAATATTATTATCTACTCCGATAAAGAGCGAATCAACATTTAATTTCCACCACCCAAACCCTCAAATAAACCGCAAACCAAACAAAAATCGTAATAATCTTAACGACCATCTGTCTCCATTGTTATCTGATATCGATATGACGGAACAAATGTCCGGTGTCCGATATTGTCCGGGGGCGTCCGGCACAAGTGCAGTGTCCACAAGCGTAGTTGCACCTAAACCTACACTGGCGTGCTTGCCCCGTTTCTCCCCTACTAAGTTTTTGTGTAAATTCCACCCAGGTGGCGGTGTTGGAAATAGAGGGAAGCGGGGGGCTAATGTTACGTGTTGTCAAACAGTTGTTGAGATCTGACGATAGTTGTTGGTTGAAGTGGTTGTGGGATTATGATGTATTTTTTTGGTAAATATTTGGGTAATAATAAACCACATGGTTCGGTTGAGGCAATGGTTGAGCGATTAATTGCTGCACTGCGGTTTGCAAGTTCGATTTCTGCTCGAAATAATAAGGAAAGTAATAGTATTTTTTGGTTTGAAAAACATTAACTAGCTTCTTTCATTCTGTGAAGTGTAAAAGAGAGTGTCAGCTACTTTTCATAAGTGTAACCTACCCGTGTATCTTTAGTTGCACTTTCTGTTCCCCGTACCTCGGTAACTCTTTTGAACTTTTTCATAGCCCATATCACTGCGGCGATGGGTTCGCTTCTGAAAGATAAACTTAGGCCCCGGGAACAAAAGGTAAAGAAGGAATACAGGAGTGGATTTAAGTCTGTAAAAGTCTGACACGCCCTCCCGTTCCACCCGGTAAAAGTCACTAAATGGATTCAAACCTAAAAAAACTTCATAAAAGTAAAACCTAAAACTCTTAATTCATATTGAATACTGCTTTCCCAAAAAATAACCACTTCAATTAGTGCAACCGCGTTTCCATAGTAGGGTGTTCAAAGAGCCGGAATTTATTTGGCACATAACGAGTCGGTAACGTAATTCGAGACCCGACGGGCCAAGTCGTTTGTTGTCATTAGTACATGTTCGGCTATTGATACTGAGCTGGTAACTATCAGGTTGGAATGGGGACTTGCTACCTTAGATGGAAATCTGGTTTTTACGATAAAGAAGAAGATGGAATTATTGAATTTTGATGTAAGTTGACCTGGGAAGAGATGGCGAGATGACCTAGAGGGCTACAGGAAGGAGTTGATGGATGCCTTTGTCCAGCTGTGGGAAAGTATAGGCTAAATAAAAAAAAGATGTAGAAATAGAAAACAACATTTATTATGTAAGAACGAGACAAAAAATAATGGCATCAAATGATCTTCATAAACAGTGCCTGATAAGGACTATCTAAAAAAAACTGAAAAGAACTATGGAACACCTAAAAAGACTTTCTATAGTTCTTTTCAGAACTTTTTATGTAGTTTATGTTAAACTAAATAATTTCGTTATTCTGCTAAAAGATTTTCTTTTTAATATTGATGGTGCAGTCTACAGGCTAAGCAGTGGCTCGCGCGACCCGGTCACGGTCGCCCATTGCGGTCGCTAAAAACCAATGCTACCTTAAGTGATAGTGAGCAGGGCACATTGCTCGCATAACAGATAGTCCATGAGGCTGAATGGTTCTGTAGAAGAGATCGCGTACTGTAGATAGATTTAACGATTGGTAATAAAACCAAGATAAAATCATTCATAAAGCAAATGCAAGCGACACAGTTGTGCAATTGTCCAGATCTTGTCAAATAAAAACTACAATCCGCCAACACCCCGCGGCTTCCCTAATTTGTCTCGTCAGCTTAGCAGTTATACCTATACATATAAACACGATAAACATCTGAGATCATGCACATTTTCTCGGAAGGGGCCGAGGGTGCGTAACTCGATAATCCACCCCAGTACAGGGAGATTTATTAATCAATCTCGAAAACGTTTTAACTGGGCAAATTGAAAAATTATGTGTCGACGTGTTCGCGACCCCTGCCCCTATAGTATGGGAATGTTAGTTTAGTTTGGGAAGAGATTTTTGATATATGCGAAGCTTTTTGTCTTTGGGTATAGTGGTTGTTGAAATGTGGCGGGGATTTGATTTAAGAACGGTTTCTCATGATATATTGGACGTCTGTTACCAACTGTGTCCAAACGCAGATCTACCGTTGTGGGTACTTTGGGCAAACCCGAAACCCATAGATTTGTGACGTCATATTTTCACGACATGCTGATGATGTTACTTTTGTATTTTTAATGAGCATTAGCATTAGCATTATCGGACTTGTAATGTTCCCACTGTTGGGACTCAGGCCTCCTCTCTAGGAGAGGGAATAGGCTATAATCCACCACGCGGGCCCAGTGTGGATCGGTGGTTGTCACATGTCTTCGAGTTTTTGGTTTCAGGACGATGTTTTCTCACGATGTTTTCCTTCACCGTTTTGAGAGCAGTGGTGATGAAATAAATTACGCAAAGTAATGTGCCTAGCTGGGTTTGAACCCGCGACTTACAACTCGTAAGTCAGGGCCGTTACCACTGGTCCACCACTGCTCTCAATTTCAAAACAATTTTTAATGAGCAATTAAACTAACATTTTACAAGTTTATCAATTAACAAGTATTCGCCCTACGGCTTTGGCTACATGAAACTATACACTGTACACAGTATTGTTCAGGCGTCATACATATTTTAAACATCGCCTTTGTAGTTATGCACTATTGTATCGATCAGAAGCGAGTTCATACTCTGAGTCGAACTTGGCCGATTTTCGGGTCACTGTCAGCTGTGAACACAAACAATTTTGAGGGCCGGATCCACGCTTATTGATTTTAACCTCGAATTTTGACTCACATGAACATTTTTTTTTTTTACTTTTATTGACTAGTGCTTGACTGCAATCCTACCTGATGGTAAGCAGTGACGCAATCGTTGATGGTGAGGAGCACTAGCTTATTAAGAGCCTATTCACTCTAGCCTTGATGACACCTAATTATATTCTCAAGAAGAATTAACATATGTATGTTGCAACTTTAATTCGTATCAGCTTACTGTTACTTCAAGTTGGTCAAGGGTTGGGGGGTAGGTGGTCACCTATGATAGTATGTTTTCCACTATTCTGTCAATCATGAAAATTTTTGTTGAAGTGTAAAATACTTTGACCTCCTTGTTTTAGGTGGATTTTCATGTGACTTTTCTCGCTCTGGATGGAGCGTGTCAAAATTTTACTGGTTTAAACCCACTCCTGTTTCTACTTTGCCTTTTTTTCAGGGCCCTGGGCTTTCATAGTATAACCCATAGCCCCGGTAGGTTTCGATCCTGCTAAGTCCCTACGATTTGCTGACATCTCCTTGAGGCGCACGTGGATCATTTCACTCCGTAGCAAGTTATTTACCAAACTGCAAGTATTCACATTCATACCACTCAAAAACTTCTACAGTCAAAACTCAAATAGATTCTCTGACTATTCCTACATCATTATCAAATTTATCTCAACAAAAGTACACACTGTCTAAAAACCTTGCTTATCCGTCTCACGCCTAATTACCCCAGCAGTATTATCAGAGACCCTACGAAACTTTGACAAAGAGCCTCAGTCATACCGTCATATGCCAGCATAGCCCCGCTATCTGGCTTTGCCCGCATCGGAGGGAGGGTACCTACCCCAGTTTATTCTTCGTCGGATGTTTAATTTGCGACACTGTTTAATTAATCAGCGTTTGTCTTGTTGATTGCCTTCCCAATTATAAGTTACGCCGTGTGTGGATGACGTTGATTTGTGATGATGTCTCGGGTTTTTGGGATTTTCTTCTTATTGTTTTTTTTTTGGTTCGAGAGATTTAGAGCTGATTGTTATTCAGAAAGAAATATTTTTCTCCATCTTGACAACTGTCGGGGTCAGCGAAATATTAAGATAAAAAATAAAATAGTAACGTTCTATATTGCTAGGAGAAAAATATTCGCAATATCAGATTTCACAATCTTTTGTTTTGACTATCGTAGTTCATATATTATTATTATATAGATTCTAGTAACTATAAATGTGAAGAAAGTGTCAACAATCCAACATTATTTTGGATAGCTGCACTGTGTTAGATTTCTAGTTAATCTAGGTTTTAATTGGCCTACAGCTTTTTAACAAATGGAAGGTTTGTTATTTGTTAAATAGCTTTTATTTTGGTTTCATTTCCTGCTGAAGAAATATTAATTGGAGATAATGTCTGTGGTTTGCCAAGAGAATTATAACTACAATTTTTTTCATCTCAATTTAAAAAAAAATAATTAAATACTTACGTAAACACATACTGAGTCTGTAGACACTCACAATAGAGATCAAATGAGTATGTACATATGGATGTATAAGATAAGTACCTAAAAGTACACACGTATTTCTGGAGTCTAAGCGGAGTTATACAATAATATTTTTCTTATACCCAAAGAAATTAGGCAGAGCAAATATGAGGGGTGCGCGAAGAAACTCCAAGAACTTGTTAATAACTCAGAATAACAATAACAAATGGAGACGTGACGCTGCTTAATAATCTGCCTACTATAAAAACTTATATTTTAATTTTCGCGTTCTAGACGCTGAATTTTAATGAAATTAGGTTAGAAGTTGCTTGTAGCTGTGAAAAAATGGAAACACTCAGACTGGCTGGTCTTCCAGTTTAAGCAACGCTAGTCTAAGAACGTGGAACTTTGACTATCTTAACACTTTGAGTGTTGAAACTAGATATACAAGATCTTATTTGTTGTGATATCTTGCCACGTATGTTGATTCTTGCAGTTTACTTCAACATGGTTGAATGGAGTCGTAACGATACATGCATCATGCTCGTGAAGGGGCGCAGTTTAGACTGGTTATTTCTTAACTGCCAGTCATCATCATCTGCCTAGCCTTTTCCCAACTATATTTCTTAAATGCCAGTGGCCTATTTAATTATATGTTCCTTGAGTTTCTTACACGTTCTTTTCTACACTTTGGAATGTGCACTTAGCTTCATTTGTCATGACCATTCGGAAGAACGTTCTTCGTGATATTATCAGTTCAACATTAGAATAACACATTGTCAGTTGAATCAACATTCTGCAGGATATTGTTCATTGGTTAAATAACCTTCGGCCAATCGTACCGCACACGAAGACAGGCATGGCCGAAATAAGTAGTCAATTCAATCCCTTCAAACACTCTCGACAAATCACGCGCCTGTCTCTTCTGCAACATATATTTTACTCTCTGCCTCCCCACACCTTGTGTAGAACAAAAACTATTCCCTAATTGATTGACGAGCTTGGAATTAGTTGCCGTTACTACAAATGCAGCGGAGTTTTACAAATAGACGTATAACTTTGTATGACGTTTGGTGTGTTATTGATATAGTTTAGGAGACGTTATGGAAGAAAATCAATACTTGTGTAGATTTTTTCTTATGGCCAATTTAATAAACAGAAATCACTTAGAGAAGCTTAAGTGGGCCGGCTCCGTTTGCCAAACCTAGAAAGATTCATAATGCAATTACAATTACTATAAGTCTACCATATTTTCTGGACAACTTTCAGTTGCCCTTTGCGTTCTAGGGACACGATGACTCATTCAAACAATCTTACAGCCTGGCAGATACGTAGACGACGTACCCCTAAATGTTGACTTGTCCAAAAATCGTTTTTGGTAAAAGAATCACTCTTTATCTAGAGCCTTATACATCTAGTACATATCTCATTAAATAATCTTTAAACTACGCAGTCATTTACCAAAAGAGATTATTATTCATTCCAACACAGAGAAACAGAACTGCTAATTAATTTCGAATACATGCCATTATAAAATAACAAGCTTCGTTCAAACATCAAGTACTGGTATTATGAGCTTTCCAATCTCAGTCACAGAATTGTTTGTTGTAGGTAAATTTAATTAATTACACGAGATCTCTGAAACAATGGGATATAAAGCGGCTGTAACACTCCCTCTAATATCTCATTATCTATCTGTTTTCTCTTTCTAACCTCGTGTGAAGAAAGGAGACGATGATAGGTCGGAATATGATGTTGCAACTTTTTGGTGTCGTAAATCAAAAGATGTGAAAATGCTTGTCGTGTGATGGTCTGTTACAACTTTATGCTCTAAGTGAGTGTTGGCATGATTTGGGGAAAAGAAGAACACATTTGATTGATTTCGACGTCAAAGACAAAAGGAGGGGACCACTTAGAAAAAGTACCTATTAAGTAAACAAAGAAAACTAATGTTACAGAGCAGAAAAATAATTTTGGAAAAGTTACTATCACACTTACGTATCACACCAATTATAATGAAAAGTAAAGTTTGCATGTATGCGTTTGTGTATTTATATTTTAACTCCATTTCGCTCAAAGATCTGAACGGAATTGGATGGAATTTAACACTCAACTAGCCCATGTTTGGGAATAGCACATAAGCATTTTTATCTCGAGAACATACCATCGGTGGCCATATTATTAGGGACAGTACCTAAATTTCTCACATTATTATCAACTTTAATTGCATTTTGCAGGTAAATGGTTGGTTGTAGGTTCGGCTAATATTTTTTATTTAAAGACTTCATTGATTAAAATAATAAAAACATCAAATTTGAAGTCAAAATTATTTATATATTTTTGAAAAAAAAAGATACGGCCTACTAATTTGGCCACCCACTGTAATTATTCATTTGGGTACGTGGGCGATTTCGCTGGCAGAAGCTGGTTTTCAATAACACCATAACTTATTTTAGGTAAATTCAAAGAGTGCTCATTAGTATTTAACTCCGATCAGCATCAAAAACCGCCATCATTACCCGAAAATTCCCATAACCAGCACACATCATTACCCATCCCAAATTTCCCATGATCCTTTCTCCCTTTGCAAACAGGCTAATGACACCAACATAAGCCTTTCTCAAGGTTACGTCTACCATTATGTGAGCCGCGAGACATCGAGCCATGGTTCCGTATAAAAAAGCTGTTAAGTAAATACGAGGATTGAGCGGAGCGGGGCCCGGTCATAAAAGTACTCGTAGCCAGTTCAGAGAGAATTGCGGCATAGAGTAGAAAAATATTTCCTATTTTTCTGCGGGTTTGATGGGAGAAAAACAGGGCTTTTTTTGGCTTTTATTTAGGTGAGATATTTCGTATATTATGTTGTTTATTGTACACAACTTTTTAGGTTAATGAAAATAGGAGAGTTGATGACATTAACAAGCATAACCCACAATTAAGTTTCCTTGCAGCAAATCTAGGAACTGACTGACATAATAACGCTCAGTCAAAACTACTGAGACTAGGAGCTAAAATTTTGCAGAAGGTTTCCTTTTCTGCGCAACAAATGAGATACAAAATCGCTGAAGAAAAGTAAGAAAAAATAATAAAACAGCCTAAATATATATCGAGCCTAATAAGTCTCTATGATATCCTGAACTCATCATCATCATCTGCCTAGCCTTTTCCCAACTATATTGGGGTCGGCTTTCAGTCACGCCGGATTTAGCTGAATACCAGTATTTTACGAGGAGCGGCTGCCTACCAGACCTCCACAACCCATTATGATATCCTAAACTAAACAACTGATAATGTAAATAATCGAGACGCAATTTTTTAGTAACAGTAAAGTGAACTTTTTCATGATTTTAAGTTACAAATATTTTAAAACCTTGAAAATTCTTGTTTCTTTCTTATGCCACATCTCAATCATAACCTAAGCCCTGACCATGAGACGCATTAATTTAATAATCCCCTTTTCATGACGTCATAAACTTGGCTCGTAAAGCACCACTTTTCAGTCGATATAGATTTTTCTATCGTTTTTTGTCCGTGCTTCGTAATAAAAGAAATCACTTATAAAATGCACTTTGGAGGGACAACGGAGGGCTGATTCCTTACATTGTTGTGACACACTGCGTAAAAAGTCGTAAAACATGTGTACCGTTTTTTTTTCTTTTTTTACTTTAAAACGTTAAAGTTAGTAAGGGCTGAAAATAAGAATAAAATGTGATACAATTTCGTAAAGTAAACCATCGGTTTAGGTGACTATACAATATGCGATACGAATCATTTCGTAAGTCCTTGCGATGCGTCGAGTCGCGTGAGGTTTTAGATTTTTACAATGCGACATCGCATAGCAGTTTTGTGTTTGGGCCTTATAAGTCTTGCAACATAGTGTACTTTAATATTAGGTTGTATTTTCTGAGTTTTTCTGGGATTTTGAATAAGTGAATAGTATTTGTTTATGTCGTGTTTGCTTGATATACAAAATAAGTAAGTATCGTATCAATTTTACAGTCAGTGTCTAAAGGTAAATTTCGTATAGGGTCGTTCGAAGGAATCATCACGCTCCTGGATCACAATGATCAAATTAATGAAGGAACACAGATGGCTTTATAAAAGTCTGGCTCTCTCTCGCTCCCTCCAGAGAAGTTATTGATGATTTGATCCACAAAAAAAATGTGATAAATACAAACATTTATAATTTTTGTCAAATGTGTTTCTTTTAGCTATGGTTTGCCATTTCGTCGCTGAGATGAAACAAAATTATTTAATTTTTACGCCTTCATTCTTTCTCTTACAACACAAAATCTACAAGCTCCCAGTTTCCGAAACCCGTAAACCACACCAAGGAAAACAATCGCACAAAGCACAGGGGGCCAGCAAGGAAATCTGGATGCAAACTCTATGGGGTGCCGTACGAAGACGGGGCGTAGGGCCCAATCCGCAGGTTGTCTCAATAGAAGATTAATACTACCCTGCCTTTGTGAGGGCACGGTAATAAACAGCTAGCAAAGACGTTGATGCATTGATCTTGAGGATATTTTCAAGTATTTTTTTGAAGAAAATGTATTTGGGAATATTGTTATTTGAAGATTTAGATGTATTATTTCCGTATTGTACAATTTTCGTATTAAGTCTTCAAGGCTAGAGTAAATAGTTTTTAATAAACTAGTGCGCCTTACTATCAACAATTGCATCACGGCTTACGATCCGATTGAATCGCAGAAAAGCACTAGTTTATATTAGGTATAATAATATAATATTAAAAGATAATAACGTTAAAATAAAAAATAAAAACAATTATATGATAATTGTACAAGTGGAGTAAATAGAAATATAGGGGTGAATAAAAGCAGAACTTTGAACAGAATTTTTACTTTGATATTATAAGTTTCAATGCTAGTATTTTTATTATAATATTTAAATTACTTTGAGTACTCAAATGCTACAACGAAATTTTAAATTCCGTAAAAATTCTCAACAAATTTTTATTTCTATTCGCCCCTACGTTTCAATTTACCCCGTTCTCCGGTAGCTACACTTTCCCCAATATTCTTGGTCTGCCAACCACATCATAGGCATGCCTTCAATTAGTGCTGACGCATGCAAGATAGAACCCGATCCTTCGCAAACGTTGCCACACAAGAGCTGGTCCAGACTTGATTACTCCTCCTATTGTCTTCACCCTTGCGTTTAATCTTACATTTTGGGCATGACGTTGTTTCGGAGAAATTGTGGTAAACAATATAGTAAGTAAATTGAATAACATGGTTGAACAAAGCAGGACAGTTCAAGATATTTTAGTTGAATTAAAATAAACCACTATTTTGGAAGATCTTTAAATCAAGAGTGATTAAGTTACTTCTAACCAAGCGCGCTCCATCATTGACTACATTGTCGCATTCCATTAAATGAGATAGTGGTCAATCGTGAGCCAAAATTTTACAAGTTAAAAACTACCTATATTTTAGTTACCCATTGCTTTCCAAAGCCACGGTGACTCTTTCGAATATTCCTGCAGCTGAACACAGGAGTAATTCCTAGATCGTGTTATAAAAAAATGTATTGTAGTGCCAAAACTATTCAAGGTAAGATGAGCCAAGAAGCTTGTACATTCTGCAGGTTATTAAAACATATGTATGTATAACAATGTACCTTCCTACAAATACTACAGTCTTAGAACCTACAACAGCTTAATTTCCTACTACCATTTCATCATCTAACACTCAAGAACGCGTCTAGCCTCTGAAATGAACTTAAATTGAAAATGAACGCAAACCGCCTCAGTTAATAAGTCACTCCTCGCATTAGAGGCACTTAGCTGTAATTTTCCTTGTCTTAAGTGACTTGAGTTACTTTCAACGAATTGAATAAGCCGCATACATTATATGGTATTACATACGGTCGTACGTACTTCCTTTGGGTAATTTCAAGTCTTTTGGATTGTTTCGTGGATTAGAATGTTTGGCAATTTCGTTGAAAATCTGGATACTTGGTATTGCCTACAGCCTTATTTCATCATTGTCATCATCATTTCAGCCGAAAGAAGTCTACAAGTGTCGCCAGGTCCTTTGTAGCACGCATCCATCGGATTCCCGCAACCTTCACTAGGTCATCGATCCACATTGTAAGAGGCCTTCTAACGCTGCGTGGACGCGGTCACCAGTCCAGGAACTTTCAGCATCATCTTTGTTAAAAATAGTTTTTAAGTTAACACAGCCAAAGGCCAATAAATTCATGAAATAATTACATGGCAGTTATACACTTAAATTATCTCTCAATACTCCACATATTCAGTCAATACTTGTCTTCTTCTAAAAGTACGTTATTTATAATCACGCAATACTGTAGTGCCTGTTAAAATCATCGGGCTTCATAAATCTTTGTTTATATCAAGTATCTTAGGAAACGGCTATAAAATATTGAGATACGTAGTATCGTGTCCGTCGTGTTAAACTTACAAAGCAGTAGATAGCGTGCCAAGAAGTTGAAGAGATTGTGAGTTCAAATCCCACCTGTTGAAATGAACTACTCCATTACAGGTAGTGAATGTTTGAAAAAGTTTATAGTATTACAAGGCAGAACTTAATATCGTCAGTAGCTCAACCTCCATTCTTTTAAATACACTTATAAAAATTATGTTATATTTCTTTGGAACAAAATATATTCTTAAAAAATAAAATAAATAGTGACTCACCCCGTAATAAATACTGCCCTCTTCAGACCCATGATCCAACTGTGAACGATAGCTTCAACAGATGGTCATCGAGGCTTTTAGTCATCAGGTCGATAGCAGAAATGGCAATTAGCACAATGACAGCCGAGTCTATATTCCATATGTCAACATTCTCGAGTGTTAAGTTGAAATATTTTAAGTTATACTAGCACCTGTTAGTGGTTTCGCCCGCGTGAAAGTAGAACATATAAATAGTCCATGACACTCAGTGATAAAGTAGCATTGTACTGTTAAATATTTTAAATTGTATACTTTTGTACGGGTATATATGCATTTCAAATAAAAATACAAAAATTTAGAACTATAGATTTGTATGCCACCTTCAGTAACTGGCATTGCCGTGGCCGAATACTGGGACAAGCAACAAAAACTTGAATAAAAATCTTCTTTGTCATCGACAGACTAATAAGAAGTAGTAATTGGACACGGAAACATATTACATCGCAACACCAACTTGTATCTATAGGCAGAAATAAACGTATTCGATTAGATTCGTAGATTACCTAACTCATCGCTAAAAACATTAATAATAACCATTTGTAAGTTCGAATAACTTAACAAGGCTACTTACATATCGCAGAACTTTTTCTGCAAGAATTTTCTACAATATTCCAATAAAAGTTTGTAAAAATGATACAAAATTACACGTTTAAAAAAGAATGTGTTATTAAATTCGTAACAAAAAAAGTTTTCCTTACCAAAGCCTGTTCGCAAAGCCTCTCGGCCCGTCTAGATAATATTGCATTGTAAGAAAACAAACTTGTTACATTTCTGCCGTTTTTTCCTAATAAGTGAACATCAAAGGCTGTTGAATTTAACGAGAGTAATCCGTTGATAATCCGGGACGGCCCGTTTCAAAGGCCGCGATAAATACAGACTTCTGTAATTGGACTGGGTAGGGATTTTTTTGTTTTGTTGTAAATCTGAGATAAAGATGGCCATTTCTGTGATAGCTATTACTTTCAAAGGGAATATAACTATTATTGAATTTTGATTTTGTTAAAATCTCATTTCTGCTAGGTGGCGTTAAAGTAGAAAATTATAGTTTATATCTTTATTTAAATGAATTACGGCCTCATCACAGTCATCACATACATTTCACATCCACAAAACAAAATGACTAATGCACATGACAATTAAGGCATACATAGCGCTCACTACAATCATCGTTAAGAAATATAGTTACTTGGGGGATTCAATTGTATGGGTTTTCTTATATGGGTCGCAGGAACGATTGAAAAACTGACGAACGTAAAAAACAACTAGAGGACACAAGTGGGTTTTAGTCAATTAAAATCTGACACGCTCTTTAGTTCCACACTAGACCGGGAGAAATTATTAGATAACTTCCCACCCTCCTTATGTCCTTATCTAGAACATGACCTACTCCTGCCAGATTTGATCTAGATTAATTAAGCCGTTTGATTGGGCATGAAAGAATAACATGGTTGTCAACATGCCCGAAGCTTCAGGGAATATAAGTGGCTGTAGGGAAAGAGTTTTGCTCCCAGAACAGATGGTCGATCGGACCGAAAGTTTCTAGAGCAGACCAGACGATGTGGTGATACTAATGTCAGCCACTCACGATCCAATTTACCGTCAAGCTTACAGATCGTATGAAGCGACGTCTGGTTAACTTGATGGTGTGTTGACTATAAGTGTGCATGACAAGTCTACTGTGTGAATGAGTGGTCAAGTATGCCTGACGGTAATAACTGTGTGTGGGAAGGTCTGCGACTAGCAATAGACGTCTTTAGGTTTAAGTGATGTAATTAATTTTACAACTCTTAAACTGGCATCAGAAATGTAAAAACAATGTGTGTGTTTTTGTTTGTGTGTTTGTGTGTGTATGTGTATGTAATATTTTTTGTACGGACCATTTTACTTTAAACTTACCAAATTCGGAAACGTCAAAGTTCATATCAGTTACGTTTAAAGCTTGTTTCACATTTAAAAATAAATCTATTAAAGTGATAAAAATAGCACTCTTTATAAGAGGAAGGACTTTGAATCTATAAAGAGAAAAATAGGAACTTATTTTTCCGTCGTAGGCGTATCCGAAAAGGCGATCAAGTGGATATCTTTGAGTTATTTTTAAATTATATTACTTGGAAATATGAGTGGGTTATGGACTTGTTATAAAGTATAGTTTTCTAAAAATAGCCACACCTACAGAAATTTGTTACAGATTCCAAAAACCTACAATAGGTTTATAAATATAGAACCTACTCATGAAAACCTACGTCTGGACAAGGGAGGGTATGGCCAAGAATTTCATACTATCTGGATTGATTACGTAAACCTCAAAAACATACCCACAAAAGAATTTGCTATCTCTTTTTACCAATGTGTCCACAGACCAGTAAGAAAGGGACACACTACCTCTTTCTATTGTCTTGCTGGGTACATACATAACCGTTTTGCTTGTCAATAAAAAATATGAACTTAATGGCATTGAAAATAAAGTACATTTTAGAATGTGTAATCTTGCTTTGTAATCAATTCAGGGTGTATAAGATCCTTGGGTAAGGCTGCCTGTCCAGCGGAGCGGAGCTAGGCTGCGGAGTGGAGAAAATGAGAAATATTAACCAATAGGATTGCACAAAATCTCCGCTCCTCTTCAGTGGACAGGGAGTTACAAACTAGTTTAAAAATTCATACAAAACCGGGAAGCGGAGCGGGGCAGCGGAGCGGGGAAACGGAGAGCGGAACGTAAGCTCGAATGACTCGTCGCGTGCTCGCGGTCTAGCTCCGTAATGAAAAACATAGTCTGCATCTCCGCTCCGCATTACTTTCTCACTCGACTCCGCTGCCTCGCTCCGCTCCGGTGGACAGACACAGTACGCAACTCCGCTCCGCATTACTCCGTCGCTCCGCTCCGCTGCCTCGCTCCGCTCCGGTGGACAGGCAGCCTAAGTCGGACTCCGACGGACTTAAACCGCACGGAGTCTGTCTCGACCACATAACAAGGGGACCTCAATCGGTGTCACGTCTGACACGTTAGTATCTGTCTGATTCAATAAACTCGAGGTTCTTACATTTTGCTAGACAGTTTTGAAATTTGCAACTTGTATCCTGCAAGGGAATATACAGTATTGAGTAGACACTATATTATAGTTTATTTATTTATTGCAACTTTATGCACAAAAACATTGTACAAAGGCGGACTTAATGCCTTAGGCATTGTCTACCAGTCGACCTTAGGGTGGTGCAACTTACGTACACAAATAAATAGAAAAAAAAAACTAATACAATCATAAAAATACATACTTATATAAATACATACATATAACCAAACTTATTATGAGAACCGAATCCAACAATTCAATTCAATATACATATTCCATCATCATCATCATCATCTTAGCCGAAAGATGTCCACTGCTGGACATAGGCCTCCCCCAAGCGTCTCCACAGCGACCGGTCCTGTACTCCTGTCATATTCCAAAAAGGATGAAATGGAGCAGGTGGTGTAAAAAGTATTACATGTGCTATTCGAGGACATGGTCCACGTATGTGCCAAATTAAATTCAAATCCGTTCAGCTGTTAGAACTTGAAAAAGTGTAGTGTACAGATACGCACATACACACCCATACTTACAAACTTTCGCCTTTATTATATCAGTTTTATTATTACTGTAACACGGAAATTCTAATAAACTTATTCTAATTAACTCATGCCGAGTAATATTTTCTATTTATATCTTTCCGGGAAAGGTTTGCTAATCAACAGTCGCGTATATGAACGCAAAAATTCGGATGTTTCTGGATCCTATTTCTCATATGAAACCAATATTTTGTATTGCCAAAAGACACTATTTTAATTTTGAATATTAAATTTTAAGCATGTACGAGTAATAGTCATCGAGACTTGTAAATAAAAAAAATCCGTATCTTAATTTAATTATTTTTCCTACATATAGATTTGTTTTAAAGCTGTTAGGGCCTATTTCACCACCTATGATTAAGTTGCCAATAACTTACTTGCCAGATAATTTCATACAAATTCTGTTCCATTTTTAATTTATCCGAGAAGTAGTAGCTACTCGGACATTGTGAAACAGGCCCTTAGTGTACCTAATCATGTGATTAATATTAGTATACCTAAGCATAATCAGCCTTTTAATGTTATCACTGCTGGGACTCAGGCCTCTCTTTGAGAGAGGACACCCGATTGTTTATAATAGTAAACCAAATTTGATTCAAATTCGTGCCGCTTAGAGCATGTCCTGGAGTATGATATAGAATACTTATTATCCAGGGAGAATACTTGCTACTGGGAGAAGCTAGTAAGTAATAAGATGAATAAGCCAGTTTATCTTCTAACAATAACAATCTTTGAAAACTCACAACATAATATAACTGCTCCCTTACCTTTCCTTTATGTAGGCAGGTGACATAAACAAATTGACGAAAGAACTACTTTTCTTCCACCAACAACAGCAAAATCCATTACGACCGTCATACAAGCAGTCAGGCTACCTTATCAGAGCAATTTAAGCACATTTATTAACAAGGCCTTAAAGACCTGCAGTGCAACAGTAGGTACACTGCTTGCAAATCACTCTCACAACGCATTAGACCCGTCGCTCTTCGCTCATAGTCGCTTAGAAACGCACGCAAGAAATGCATTAACATACACTGACGTGGAGTTGTAATGTGATGGAGTGCTCATAAGTATGGCGTAAAAAAATAGAATGTATTGCAATGGAGTAATGTTGTTTATTACAAATTATGGACGATGTAGAGTTAGATATAAATTACAGTGTTGTAGTGCAAACACAAAAAGAGGTAAATAATTCAATGCATAATTTGCTAAGGGCAAAAAGATTTATTTATTTGGTTTCAAATAAAGCGGCAAAAGCTTATAACAGCTATTTAAACTTTTAACTAATTTATTTAACTCAGTCATGCATCCTTCTCACAAAATTCAAACATTCTAATATTATCGTCTTCTATTCATTTGCAAATATATCAATACTTGTGTTTATGTTTAGAAGAGCGTTTATAGCGGCTAATGTCTGAGGACAGGAGAAATATCTCGACTGCAGTTACAAAACTAACTTCTTGGTTGCTAAAAAAGGTTTTGTAATGAAACTATAGATAAGATTAAATTTAGCAATGGACTGTTCAGTTATAAATTGAGATGATTGAGTAATGTTAGGATGTTTTTTTTTGGTGCTTAGCAAAACTACATGTAACTTTGTCGTTTTTATTTTTAAAAACAAACGAGTTTTTTTCTAGTCTACTGTTGTGGAGCTTTCATATACCGTGAATTAGATATAGGAAAAAATAAATTACTATATTTTCACAGTTAGTGTAAAAACATCTAAAAACTGCCAGATTTTTTGCATGGTAACCACCAAAAAGAAGGATTCATGAAAACTGACGCAAATTTTAGTTAATATCTTGTTTTTCCTTCAATAGCATTCGATATCCGGCATTCGATAAGCACATGAGTTTTGTCGCTCTGTTCAAGTTATCTTATTGCTAGTAAAACAAACACTCATAACACAAACATTCGCCTTCCATTCACTCTGTACTCCTTGCCCCCAACACAGTGTACACAGGAAGTGCATTCACTTGTCACTAATTAATGGATCACGCACACTTGAATGTGATTATTGTGGATGGAGGCTCTTGTCCTCAATCGTTTTCCTCCCTTATGAGGTTAAGTGATGAAGGGCTCATGAGCTAATGAGTTACTGACTCAGTAACGATGCAGTGTCAGCTTTGCGTAAGTAGATTTTTATGTTAGTTGCGCTCTAGATAGATAGTCTACCTAGCCTTTTCCCAACTATATTGGGGTCGGCTTCCAGTCAAGCCGGATTTAGCAGAATACCAGTTTTACGAGAAGCGGCTGCCTACCAGAGCTCCACAACCCATTAACTGGGGTACTTCATGGCAAGACTGGAGTCAGATTTACTGGCTTCTGACTATCCGTAACGACTGCCAAAGATTTACAAATGACAGCCGGGACCTAACGGCTTAACGTGCATTCCGAGGTACGGAGGAAACTCGTTATGTTAAGATGGTCACCCATCCACAGACCAACCTTGGCAAGCATTGCTTAACCTTGACCATATATACCTGTACATAAAACCATATAAATACACGTAAAGTGAACTATAGAGCCAGATCCAGTTTTCTATATGCAAGCCACTCTAGCTTTGTACGGTACAAATCTTTGGAAATCTCAGACTTGTCTCTACTGTAAAATGCATGCATGCAGAATCTTCATCATGATTTTCATTTTTTTTTTATATAACATAAAATAACGTTTGACTGCAATCTCACAAGTAAGCAATGATAGAATTGTTGATGATGAGGCGCACTAGTTTATTAAGAATCACTCCGTCTATTGCAGTAGGCTATATAAAAAACTGTTAAGAACTTTTAAGATTATCACGTTCTCACAAACAAATAGACATGATCTCTCGAGTTTGTTTTATATTATTCAGTTAAGGATTTATTTGTGTCAGAGAATCATAGAACCGTAATTTTTCCAGAGTGATGAGCTGAAAAAGAAAATTTTCTAGGTCAACAACAATAATATTATAACATCAGCTATTTAGTCATTCGATACTTTGGTTCAATTTAAGATAACTGAACCAAAAATTGTATCGAATGACTTTATAGTAATTCTGTCATATCTTACTTCTTAGTAAGTTAATCATGCTAAACCGGTTGAATGAAATTTGGAATACGGAAGTCTCATAACACTAGTAAAGTAAAAAGTATGAAAACTGATTTGTAACTATAAAATATGTAATTACTCTTCAAAAAAAACTTTGAACTCGTTTAGGGAATCGAACAATTTATTTATATTGGTCAATTTAAACGGAACGGAACAAGAATCCAACTTTCACTTAACCGGTTTTTCATTAACTAAATTAATAAATATAATTATAAATCTCTACCAAAACATATTAACGTAAAATTTAAACACAGACTTTGGTCTGTGTTTAAATTTTACGTAATCGCCTTACGCTCTTCCATTCCATTTCTCGCTGTCAATCAAAACAAATTCACCATAGCATTAATTTCTCCTATTATTTGCACCTCTTCGGAGGGATGTAGTTGTAAAACCTACAGCATCCAGCATCTGTATCAAAGGCGGTGCATGCCAATTACGAAGCAAAGCTTCTTTGTCTTACGTCTTCGAAATGTTTGTGCAGTGTTGCTAGCGGCAAATATTGACACGTTTCCGACGAATGAAGGATTACTTCGGAGTTCGGGAAATTATTTGGGATTTCATTTTGAATATGGAAGATTTTGTGGCGTTGATAAATGGTTGTTGTTTGGTTTTTACTAATTGTTTTTCGTGTGATAGCAGTTTGTTTTTGTTTGAGATTTAAATTTGGGTCAACGTTGTCATCATTCATTTGCTCTCTTATCTAAATTAATTTGTGGTCAGTGCAATGTATTTTTTTCTTTTGTATAACTCTGATCCTCATAGTAACACTTTTTTTTATGTAACTAATCATCAAATGACGATTCACCCGCTCTAGGGTTTACCTTAGAGTGTGTAGTCAATTAAAATCTAAAACATCCTTTTGCTCTAGTAAAAAGGCGGGCAAGACTTTTACTAACTAAAACTCACCTATGTTCAGGATATATTACTATATTAGGATCACGGTAACTTTTTCGAATAATCCCGCAGCTCTAGAGTGAGTGGCCTTGATCCTTACCGGACAGCGAGACAGCGAGCCACACATTGTTCCCCAACCGCCAAGCCACGCCTTCGATGACCGGGAATCACCCTGCAATTCCTCCCTACAAGATATATCATTTATCATACTTTCCATCCATCTTCATACTTTCATATTGTTATTGTTACTTTGTTATTTTTAGAGTGCAGTCTCAATTCTTCATCCTTTATCTCTAACCCACCGGTTATAATAGGAATAGTTCCATCCACATTGACTATAAACTCTTCATCAATTGCTATTCGATTTCTATACAAATCTACTATATGCAGTACTCCTTCACAAGTCGTCGTCGTCTCTTGTGGGAATCTCAGAGCTCTTGTAAATACACTTTTGTGCTCCGATTGCAATGTGTTTGCTGCCCTCAAGCACTGTTGTTTAAATTAAACTCAATTTGTAGTCCAGTATTTGTTGTGTGACCTCAATGATTTGGTATACAGCTATAAGACCGGTTTTATATTATTATGTGCTCGTATTAACGGGTTAAATATTACCTTATTTTGATTTTTAAATTTCCAAAAGTGCCATCGACTGGAACTTGGTCGCTCTTACAGCAATAGATGAAGTTAGGATCAGATATTTACCATATAAAGTGACTTGTATATTTATATTCGCCAACTAACTGGTCAAAATGTACGTGTTTAAGTATCGGTCACTAATTAACGTTCACTAATTAACACTCGCTCTTTACATAGGTAAGCGCTATGTTCTAACCTAAACGGTAGTTACTGATAATTTTATTTTGATCTGAACGATGAATAAGTTTACGTAAACGTTTACAGCGATAGATAGACAAGATATACTTAAATGCAATATCAAAAGTAAAAAAAGCAGCTACATTCCCAAAACCTCAAAAAGAAACACTGTCAAAAACTACAACTCAACTGGCCCCTCCGTCCTAATTAAAACAACACCAAGCTTTGTTAAACACTAAATACAGACAGACGGCAATCTAAATCGCAGAGAAAAATACCTGCAGGCTAGCAGGCCGGTATCAAAGTGAAGATCCGTTGTGCATAGGGCACAGATGTCGTAGATAGTCCTGTGCGAGTATTCAGGGTCCAGTTAGCATTCAGAAAGACGCCGCGGGCGAAGGCGCGATAACATCTCTGCAGTGAGCTGTGACAGATAGAGACGTATGGATGTGGGGAGTAGAGAGCGCTGTTTGAGGATTCTGGGGAATTTGTGCTGGATAACGATTTTGTGGTAAGTGTGTGAGTGATAGTGCTGAATGCGTTAGTTAAATCTAAAAAAAGAAGTAGATGTTATAGTAGATATACTCTTTATTTTAAAACGTAAATTTACAGTGCATAATTAAACACTTATATTCTAGAATTATAAATACTAAAAAAAACTGAATAAGCTCTTAGACATACGCAAAACTGTTCACAAAAAAGATTTAAGAATTGTCTTAAAAACGGAAACATAATTACAGCGTAGTTAATTACATTAAAGAACGTAAGAATTGTTAGATTATAATAGTAGTACTTTACGTAGAAGAACGTTTTTTTAATAGCTTGATATAGAAGACAAGGAGTAATTTTATTTATGGCTTGTAAGCTAAAAAAGCTCACAGCCCACAACTTCTGGCTTTGTTTATAAAGGCACCAGTTTCTATAGACTTTTTTTCCAACTTTCTATAAAATATTTTCTGAGAAAACCTGCTTTTAAACCAAAATAGTCATTGAAATGATGTAAAGAAATTAATTAACGAAGTTACTGAGAAACCAACAAATGTTCCTTCTAAGTAAAATATTTTCGTTCCTTCCTTACATTCAATTCTGTTAAATATAGCGCACATCTTACGGTTTCTTAAAAAATATTAGTTAACGCTTTAGAAGAAATATCACTACATTCTGTAAAATTTATTTTTGTTTTTGATTGTTGATAAGCTCATGCTTGACCTGATTATTTCACCTGAAGTTAAACGATCCTGTAGTAGTCTATTTACTTTTGACTTAAAGAAACCTGCGGGAGGTTGTAGCTATCAATCAAAGACTTCAGCAGGAAAATTCACAGCTGCCATCATCATTGTTTTAACCAAAAACCGTCCACTGCTTGACATAGGTCTCCCTCAAGACATAGGTCCTCCTTAGATATATCTACGCACAATGAATGGTTTTGCAAAATTTTATTCGTATTAAGTGTGGTGTCCACCATGTACCGGTGATTAATCGCCGTACGTTTGATGGTACTATAAGCTTGAACAAGACTAAAAACCGAAGCTAAGTTTGTTGGGAACAGGTTATGCAAATTTCACTCAATGCTTGCCATCGTTACGAACCGTATGTCCATCTACTATCGCTATTCAACTTACATCCTACAAAGGTGAATTGGCGGCAAAAGCGTGTCAGATTCATTGCACTCCTAGCAACGGCGATGTAAAGATCGCTGCGATACGAGCCCGCAATGGACAGGGTGCAAATGATTCCGAGGAATTTATCCACTACACGTTCCTGTGTATGTTATATGTAGCAGGCATTGTTGGTGAGACTTCAATTCTTATCTTGAGATTGGTAGGCTATCACGTATTGCACTTTATAAGAGGCTTCGTTGTATTCGATTTTTTTTTTGGTTGTTTGCATTCGCTCATATAAAACCAGTTGGTTGAGCCAATTATAGCCCGCTTGTGGTTGAGTGATGTAGTTTTTTTGGTAATTAAAGGCAAACATTTCAGCCAAAAGACGTCCATAGGCCGTCCATAGGCTTCTGTCATGTATCGCCGCAACTACCCGTTCCTGTGCGTCTCACATAACGCTCCCCTGATTATATCAGTCCATATAGTGGAAGGCCTTCTACCGTTACAAACATTTTGGCTCCATCGGTTTGTCATCGCAATTTTTTTTTTAGTTGTATCTTTTTGATGAACAGTCATCAAAAAGATTTTTAAACTTTGTTTGTAATATCTTCGTATTTCTCTACCTTCTTACTAATTAATTGTACAGTGGTTTGATGAGGTGGACGCAACTGATTTGATATAAATCGGCTTTTTTACAACGAGCCGTGATCAGATATAGTTCTTGAGCACTTGTTGTACCTACGATGTCCGAAGATCAAAGAGGGCTTTCAGGATCTTGATCACTTCTTTTATTGCCGGACTCACTGCAAACGTCATGACGATCACAAAGTCTGGCATGCTAAACTCTGTCAAAAACGGCGTGACATCATGCTTCGCTTTTCATCTCGTTTCCAAACTTCTGTTAATTGACTTCGCCGACAGATATACCAATTTATTGACTTTTTTCCTAGAAGTCATACGTAGGCATATATTACATAAGACAATAATAAATATACGAGTATTGTAGCAATTCCAAACTGTTTTTATCCTATACCGCCCAAGTGTACGTACTTTTCCTAAGTCCCAAGGGACTTATTCACAAATATAGATCAAGTTGTGATATTATGACTAGCTTATAGTTTTAGTGTGTGGGCTGCGTCATGTATTGAATGAAGGCTAGGAATTTATAACAAAAGTCTGTCTTGCTAGACTTTATCATCAATATCTTCCCAAAACTCTTAAAATTTGTGTGGGAACACTATTCACAATACTTTTACCTGTCTGCTAAAATAGCATGCTGATTCATTCAGTGTCTTGTCAGGCCTACCTGACCAGACAAAGCGTATAGAGAATTAGGCTTAGGTAAGTATTTGCCTTAATTTGATAGGCTGGGTTCATTACATGTATGGTTACAGTTGTTAGAATATAAAAAGTTGTTTTATATACCACCATTATATACAAACGAATGTAACCTTTTATTGGTAATAAAATATTTATTATTCTTAAATAGTTGTTCTTAAGTATTCTAGTAAATTAAGGCTAGACAGGAAAGCCTTCAACTGATTTAGTTAATACTTTAATAACAAAATAATTACGATAGCCTAGATAAGTTCTTTTTTATTTTCCCATTTTGTGCCGTAGCGGAGCAAAAAGCTTCTGCCTTTTTGCTGTTTTTTTTGGAAAATGAAGATTTTGGTAGCTCTACAGACATGAGAAAAGTCTCACTGAGTGCCAAGCCTAAGTGGTAATTAACTGGGCACATAATATTGCTAACAGAACATTACTCAGAAAGTTCTAGAGTAACGATCGCCTACTAGAAGACCCAGCGTTGGTAGACCTCCAATAAGATCTACCGATAACTTTAGTAGAGACACGGTAATCCGATGGATACGTGACGCACAGGACCGGTCATTGTGGCTATACTTGAGAGTGGCCTATGTCCAGCAGTGGATGTCTTCGACTGATATGATGATAATATCTGATGAATCAAGAAAAACAAAGTCAACTTTACATCATTCCCTATCAATCGAATCGATCGAAGCAAAACTCGCGAACGATAGCAAAAAGCGAATTCGTTTTACACCTTCCAGTCGTCCGATAAATAGTCCTATTGTTTTGACGCCTACCGGAACCGGAAACAGAGATATGCAAACGAAACTATCGACTCGTGATGAGTTTCGCTGAAAAAATATTTACAAACGATTTAAACTGACTGAAATAGCAGTTTCCTGCTGAACGGACTAGTCTAGTATTGGATTTTTATTAAAAGTTTTTGAGTAACGTATTTTGTTTTGTTTATCTCGAAATGATGTTTTGATGTATCGCTCTAATTTTATAAGGGCGTTTGTGAGTGGGATTATTACTTCTTCATGCTTGAACGGCTGAACAGATTTCGATGAAATTTGGTACGTGGATAGATCATATCCCGGAATAGCACATAGAATACTTTTTATCGTAGGAGTACCTACGTGCCCATGGAATATTTTTTACGATAGTAACGCGTGATGAAGCGTGTAAAATAAGCTGTTAATTACAAAAACCTACTTACCTCTGTCTCAAAACCAAATTATAGCATTAAATTATCCCATTTCCACAAAGCAATCACACCACTAATCTCGCACAAAACTCCACAGGTAAAAGCAACCGCTCCGAAAATGGATCGCAACGGCTACTTTTTCTACGTGACATCAACCGCAAAGAAAAAGAAGATCAACTTGATGCAGCCAAAGCCGCCTCGAGTGGCGTTCGTCGAGGAAAACCGTCGCCCAGGGGTGGCTGAGCGCGTATACACAAACTACACCAGTGTGGCTCCGTCTGCCACTGAGAACGGACGTGGGGACTCTATGTCGCAGCGAGGCCCGTCGCCCGCGCCACGCGCGCGCTTATACACGCAACTCGAGAGTTATCAGCCGAGGTATCATACGATTCGTGATAACAGTGATAAGAGAGAGAGAGTGGAGAGTGAGTGTAGGAGACGGAAGGAGAAGAGGATTGTTGGATACCCGCAGCCGCAACCCGTTAACAGGTGAGTTTTAATTTTAATTATGGAAGTTTCGAAACAAATTAACGATGCTCTGTTTATTAAAATACGTAGCAATTTATTTTGCAAAGGTTTTCCGGCTTTTCGATATGTAGGATAATTATGTGTTTTTTATACATAGTCGATGTTGATCTGTCGGCATAAATGAAGATACAGGAAAATGCGGGAAAATTGGAACGGAAGACCGAATCCTGTTTTTCTAAAGTCCGAGTTGTTTATTTGTTTTCTATTTATAGAAAAAAAGATGTTTGATTCGTTCGATGAAAACATACAAAAATACACATTCAACGTCGGAAAATAAATAAGACTTTACTCAAATAGAAACTGATAAGATGAAAGGAAACGATGTAAAGGAAAAAAACATTAACCAAAAGGTATAAATACAACTGGAATAATGCACATCCTTATACACTCCAATTAAAAACTAAGTATGTCACAATCTTGATCAAAGCACTTAAATTTTAAGCCTATAGCTAGTGTTTTTTAAGTAATTAGGTTTCAATATTGTAAGAAAATAATGCGGGTATCGACACACATTGGTACAGTTATTGAAATCTACGCACACATAAGCAAATTAGTGATAAACATGCAAGATTTATCAAAAAAAGACAGCTAAAATCGATTTTGAAGTCGATTTTAAACATACTAATTTCAAGATGTGTGTTTATTATGTTATAGGTAATAGATTTATTTTATTTTTAACAAATAATAACTAAGTAATTACAGTATAATAAAAATTCTAAACTAATTAATTACAACTAACTAAAAACGAACTAAAGTACCTATAGCGTCAAAAAACTCCTCCACATCGTTATCGACTGGTACCTAATGTGCCCAAAAGACTGGCAGCATTGCCACGCTGTATGGCTATGTTATAGGTTAAACAAATACTTGTTTATTTACAAAGTATTTCCCAATGTACCCAAAGAAGTAATTTTAACGAAATTTAAACTAAAACACAGGAAAACGAAAAACAGTGACACCGAAATTAGGATAAACTTTAATCGAAAATTCGAACCGGGGTTGCGTAGACTTGCTAATCTTCCCTTCCAGCGGTTTTAATCAACGTATACCTACCCGGTATGAAATATTGATAAGATCTGGAGCAGTCTAGCTCACAGGCGAGCCCTTTGCGTTAAATTTGATAGCTATATTACTGATGAGTACGTAAACGAGGTGTGACAGGTTCTCTGGTTATAGTTGTGTTATTTTCAAAGCGGTGGTTTGTTGTACCTATCTAGTGTTATATAAAGTGAGTACAAGGTTATTCTTTTAGGGAATAAAAGAACTTGTGAATATGAATAACTACATTATTGGATCAATTATGTGTATGTGAGTTTACTATTTGTTAACGCCGTTGTGCGTACACGGGTAATTTTATTAGCCTGGGGTAAAACTATTAAAAAAAACTTTAACGTTTTGTCTAGCCATGCAATTATAAGATGTATTGAATTGTATTTTAGAGAGTTGTTTGTAAACAGTAATATAATGTTTGTGCATTTTTAGCTTCTGAAAGAGAGCCTCATGTACTATGCGTATAGGGGATATATGTTTTTTTATTATATGTATAGGGCCTATAAATTTGCCTTCAAGTAATAATTGAAAAGTTGATCGTAAATGTTGCCATCCCATGGTATGTAGTACACTCTGACTTATGCCTTTCGGGTCACATGGATTTTTTGGAAAGGAAACTCGTGATGCTAAAACACAAAGAGTAACTGAAAGACACATAATTGCGGTTTCAGTCAGTAAATGTCTGTCTACGTCCTCCCACTCCACCCTAGAACGGGAAAAGTCATTGGATATTTTCTCACCACAAAAAAAACCTAACCTAACTTACGTGAAACACTCCACACTCTAACATCAATATTTCAAAAGAAATTAGGTTCTAAAAATAGTTTCAACTTTTCGTACTAACATAAGTAGCTAAAAATATTCTGCAAATTACATAGAGATCGACTTGTGAGGTTGTAAGCAAAACAGTTTACAGGAAAGTTGAAAAACTTTCACAAAAGATTTTTATCGACCCTCCTTTGTTAAACTTCGTAAAAGTTACAAAACTTTTTAACGTTTTTACTAGTTTTCCGACTCCTTTCATAGTTTTTTCTTATTGCTTCATATTCTATAGTGTTCCGACTTTTATTGTTTAAGATTCCGTATTTAAACGTGTTTTTAGAGTTATTTTACTAATTTACGATGCAAAGATCGGTTTGAAATTCTAGGTTGGTTTGTGACGCTTATTTTTTTTCTTTCGACAGTGGTAAATTTAAATGAACTCGAATTATAGGACTTAGGGAAAAGGGAAGTCAATTATAAGATAATTATAATAATATTTTTTTCCAAAGTCTGTCATTTTTAGGGTTGCAGTTTTAGCCCTTGGGTAGCATATCACATGCATTACCGGCCTTATAATGTTCCCACTGCTGGGACTCTGGCCTCCTCTCTAGGAGAGGAAATGTAATCCACCACGCGGGCCCAGTGTGGATGTTTGATGTCACATATCTTCGAAATTTTGGTTCTAGGACATGCCGGTTTCCTCACCGTATTTTCCTTCATCGTTTTGAGAGCAGTACCCCTTGGGTAATAGTGTAGGCCTGTCTTTTTTTCCATCTGTCACCAGGCTGTATTTATATACCGTAATAGCTTAACAGTTGAAATATTCACAGATTTTTGCCGTTTTTTGCTAGGGAACGAAAGGAACTCTTCTTGCGCCAGACCGTCTCGCACTTGGCCGGTTCTTTTTTTATATCTAGAAATGAATTAAAAACTTTAATAACTTGATAATTGGGATAACGATTAACAAACAATGTTTCACATTATTTACATTTTCTCACAATCATAACAGAAAGACTAGCGTCTTATAAATGCATTCAAGAATTCATAATTACTTTTAGATCTAAGAAAATGACACCATAAATGCCTGCCAACGAGAGAAATTCTGTAACATGTGGGAACTGGAGAAAAACGTGGAATCTGTTAACCTCGTGTCTTCTCGCGTACATTCATAACGACATGTTTTATCCTATTAATATTATAAATCCGAAAGTTTGTATGTATGGATGTTAGTTACTCTGTTATGTAAAAACTACTTAATGAATTTTAATGATGTTTGGTACACAGATAGACTATATTCTGGACTAACAAATATAATACTTTTTATTCCGAGAGTATGTTCACTTGAGTGTACATGTAGTTGGATGGAGAGGGAGAGGGAGGCCAAAGAAAAGATGGATGGATTATGTGAGTGATATGAAAGAAAAAAGGGAATTAGTGATAGTATGACGGGTGACAGGACAGAATGAAAGAGATAGACGTATTGCGTTGACCCCAAGTAATATGGGATAAGGGCAGGAAGAAGAAGATGTTCCCTTGGGATAACTTTCTAGTATCACGTGGGTGAAGCCACTGACAGCAGCTAGTATTTCATAATGTAGGATAATTTCTCTAGTAGTTAGGTATGGATTGTTTGAACCAATCAGTTTTATGCCCAGTTAAGCAGGTCTTGTAACATAACAACAATATAATTACTAGCTATTTCAAATTGTAATCATCAATTTTGTACACTTTGCTATTCTGCGAGAACGTTTGGCAGAGTGACCGTGGCTTTTGAAAGTAAAGGACAACCGAACGACACAGGTGTGTTTTAGTCAATACAAGAAGTGATTCCTTCAAAATACTGGCATTCTATCTAACCTCTACAACCCAGTAAATAAGTAATACAATATTAAGCCCCAATAACACATAGCTGGTTTTTTTTAAATTGTCACCATGGTCCATCATCTCAAAGGGCAATGAAGGAACACAGATAGGTTTAAGTCAGTATAGGTCTGTCTTGCTCTGCCTCCAATCTAAATAGGAGGAGTTATTTAATGATTTCTCGACCTTGACTCGACTTGAACGACCGTCATTATCATTATCTTCCCGTACTTATCCCAGAGAAGTTGAGTAAGGTCTTCTACCATTCTTCCCTATCTGCATTTACGCTAACATTCACAGGCTTCTCTTTCATAGCATTTTTCACACAACCCATCGCGTCGACAAAAACATTTGCCGATACTTCACGAATAAACCGGTTCCTACTACTACTTCATCAAGATTTGATTATTTTTCTAAAACAAAGGACATACTATCTTCTATTAACCTCATAACATTTCAAGACCTATTTAAAGTTTATCTTCTGTGCATCTCGCCTTTATAATTTGCCGCTATCTGAGACTTATTACTCACTTGTGCGTTCGTAAATTCTGCTAATGCCGCTATGTGAATATTTTACTTAGTTGGTATTATTATTGCTACATAAAAATCCGTTTATTTTCCTAATACAAATAATAATATTGTTTTCTGTTAGCAATTACTTGACATCCTCAAATAAATTTAAAACTATTTAGAAATTCTTTTCTGATTTATTTAAAGAAAGCCAGCACAAGAAACAATACAAGTGACCAGATGATCTAGAAACGTGTATCACGTAGACTGATTTGAGATAGCGAGGGAGAAGAATGTCTGGAAAGACTTAGGAGAGGCTTTTACCCACCAGTGGGACAGTAATTGCTAGAGAAAAAACAAATTTATCCTTGGTCTACACATCCCACCTTTACTCACATATGTGCTCGTAAATTCAGTTAGTACCTACTAACAATACACACAGTCCAAATCCACTCCATTCGATCCACACAGTTAAGTCCCTTCCCATTTACAGACATCTTTTGATCAACCGTTACCAACCAGTCGTTTTAGGTACTAATAACTGGTTGTTAGTAATTGCAACCGGTAGCTCTTGTTGGATTGATACCGTAGATAGCAAGCTCTGTGGTAATCCTCTTTACTATTGTGATGGCGCGGTATTTAGTAGATATGACACCATATGGGGAGTTCGGTATGTGAATAATGAATGGGCTGTGTGGATTATAAGTTGGAAAGTATTTATAATGTCATTGTATGTGTAATGATAAGGAGTTCAAATAGGGTTGCTAAATATTTTTGAAGAAATATAGTGTATCATATTTTTTTAGTAGAAAAAAAAGTATTTAAAAGAAAAAAAAAACACTATTTTATTGATTTATTTGTTTCTTCTCTTGAAGAAAAGTTTTTATCAGGTATGCTTACATTTTAGGAAACCACGAGAAGAAGGAAATGTAAACGTGTTTCAACGTCGAAGCATCAATAATAGTTGAGTAATTATTCATGTTCGTGTTACAATTAACGCATAACAGTAAAGATTATTTTATTGTCATCATCATCTCAGCCGAAAGACGTCCACTGCTTGACATAGGCCTTTATTTTATTATACTTTATTTTTATGCAAAAGTACCTATAAAGTATATTTACCAAAAATAAAGAAAGATACAACTTACAATATTGCTTGGTCTAGTGGTCGCATTCTTGACATCTGAAAATTAGGTTTAGGGATGGATCTTAAAGTGAAATTATTTCCACACTTTAGACTCTAATAGCAGGTAGACAATGAATCAGGGATGTTTGCTAAGTCTTCCATACTTACTCGCAGCAGCACCAACACTATATTGTGTATTTTTGAAGATAAGTGCATCAAGTTGTAGTATAGTTGTGTTGTTAGTATCTACTAACATTTCTTTTTAGGATATTTTATTAACAAAATATGGACTTCTACAGAAATTAATGTTTATTATTAATTGGGTTGTGGAGGTCTGGTAGGCAGCTGCTCCTCGTAAAATACTGGTATGCAGCTAAATCCGGCTTGACTGGATGCCGACCCCAATATAGTTGGGAAAAAAGGCCTAGGTAGAGAGATTAGTTATAGCACAACTGGAGAAATAGTATACAATATTCACACTTCCCTCTATCTACAATTCATGATGTTATTAATGCTGCAGAACATAAAGCTTCGTGAATCGTGTTAGTACTTCCCTGTAAATCTGCCTGTGTAAAGTTCACAACATGTTTTTCTACCGCACTATGACAGATTTAGATGATGTACATAATTTGCTCTACATCAATTTACTTAAGTTAACGTTAGAGAAGAGTGTTGTCAATATAAGGGTTATTTTTACGATGTCAATATGTTATTAGATATTAAAATAGTAGCAACTTGCTTTGAAAGCATATTACAATTTTATTAAAATCTCGGTCATACACTCATACTGAACTATCAAGTTTATAACTCTGTAGTAATAGTAATCTATACTTATATTATAAATAGAAAAGATTTGTATTTTAAGACTTTTGTTTGTACTCAAAACTTCTTTTAATACATTCATTTCTCATTCTATCATTCTCGTCAGACATCCATCTCAACATTCTTATCTCCGCTCCGCAATCGATGCATGCAGATAAAAATTGTTGCATTAACCGTATTAGTCGCGACTAAATACTTACACTATTAGTCGCAAGCACTTCAGTACGGCATATGTGATAGATACCGTAGTTACGTGGTACACAGAAACGGGAGAAACAGGTGAATAAGGAAGCTACAAAACAGCATAGCGGCCGCATAAGTGTAAACTTGCTTGTGGTCTAATGGACCCCAGGCGTCTAGTTAAAGGCAAAAAAATATTGTTAATATTATAACTGTTTTTACATAACAGAAACTTCTAATACGATAGTTTTTTAAGTGATTCCTTAATTCCACATACAGGATACAGTGCACATTTGCGAGTGCATCAGTCATCATAATTATTCGTCATCCAAACAGTCACGTAACAGTACATTATCAGTGAATATATCATAATTACATCTCCCGCATTACGCCGTAATTTCCACCATACTTGACCTGCTTTGTTACTGCAGCCGCTTCAGCGCTGAATGTACAAGTAACAAATGAGTCCTTAAAGCGCTTTGATAACTTTACAAAGGAGAGATATCGTTTGTTTGCGACGTAAACGCTAGTACAACAGTTAAAACAGACACTTAAACTGACGAACGGAACATTCTGTTACCGAACTTCAACGACCATACCCGAACTTACACGAAATGCGAAAACAAAGTTATTGTTATTGTAAGACTTTAGGTTTCGGGTGATAAGGTTGAAATTTGAATGGATTAAGCAGGCTGTCAGGAAAATTGAATGAAAACATTGCGAGTGATTGACGAAATGCTAGAGACGAATGTTTTGATGGATATTTTTTTTCGGGTTACGCCGCTTCGCAAATTGAATGACGTTTTGTTTTTTTTTTGGCAATTGATGGGAGGATCCTCTTTGGAATGGCGTTTAGCAGATTTATGAATGAATTAATGTTGGATTTAAATGTATAAATGCGAATTTGCTAAGAGGTCGTGGTTTCATTTTCGTTTGCTTTTTATGTAGGTACCTTTTAATAATAGGTTTTTGAAGTTGCTGTTTTTTGAAACGAGATACTTTGAATTGTGATATCTTTGGTTTGGCTTGGAATTATAAGTTCTAATAAAACTTTTATCATAGATAAGTATGTTATTCTATTTTTGATAATAATTATTTATAAGTTTATTTTGGTTCTATATTTTTTTAAATATCGATGTATCTATATAACCATGAATCGTAATAAAAAAGTGATTTTCATAATAGAAGTTCCAACGAAGAAACTCTGTACAAAAGACAGTCAAACAGTGTACGTGAGTTTATATGTTTGTGAACGCACCCACGATACAGAATTACAGAAGTTATTCCTAGTGCAGGGCAACTCTTTTTTTATAAATAAATAAAATAGAAACATAAATAATTATGTCGTTATTACACATTGCCATTAGGCCACCACTGCTAATCTCAACGCTCACTGCTCGTTTCAACGTTTTTAATTCATAATAATAATAATGTGTTAATTACTATTCCTATACCATATTTTTAATTATATGAACCAAAGTGACAGCAAAAACAATAGTTCATTGACAGCAGCGCATTGTCTACTGCTGTCAGTTTAGACCAACTAATTTAAAATCAGAATACTGGTAGTTTTATTCTCTGTTCAATCTAATCAACAAAAGAACAATAACCCCTGATTCAATTCGAACTTATAGATAAGCTATAAAACCTCTTTACCGAAGTTTATAGCTTTTGTTTTCACATAAAATGCATTTATTTTATGGCTAGTAACACCGTTCGTGACTGCAAACCTCGAGTGTAAAGAGATGTCAAGTTTTTTTGTACCTTTCATGCTAATTAGGAACGATATTTAACACCTAGACGCAAGTAATACTAAGGTACGTTAATACAAGAATTTAATGCACTTAAAATTCATGTCTGGAGATTGTAAATTAGGTAGACGAAAATAACGAAGTTTTTGTAATAGGTTTACACCTAATTGCATGCGACGGCTAAGCGGTGAAATATTTTTTGAAATTGGTTTTACCGAGTCAGAAAGGTAAAATTTTAGTAGCGACGACGAAAGTCTAAAATATTGGTGGTTTGTTTTTTTTATATTATTATATCCATACATGTTGAACTTTTTGACAATGCCACCTCCTCATCTATCGCTGACAGAATCCCACGTTGGAAATCTGCCCCACTTGGGTTGAGCCACACCGTGTTGTCGTGGAGGTCGGCAGCGGCGACCTCTTGCGTCCGTTTTTATCTCATGCCATACTTTGAATGGAGAGCTATCGCCTTCTTTTGTGCAATAATAATACAGGCAAAAGAGTTTCTTCAGGTGTATGAAGTAGCAGGTTGATATCTGATCACAATAGGCGTAGTCTTGCGGACGATGAGCTATGAAGGTGTAGCTCGCCGTCCCTTATGAATCAAACCCAAATCGACGGCGCATTATGTTTCACGCGTGCCTCGAAGCTATTTCAGCAAAACTGAAAAAGCTTAGCAGGGCCGAAGGTTGCTAGGGTTGCGGGAAAATTTCAAAAAGTGGCGGTGGCCCTAGACGCATAGGGTAACTGAAGGATAGGAAAAAGGAGGTTTTAGTCAGTTAAAGTAGATCAACCCTAGAGCCAGAGAAGTATTTTTAATGATTTTTCACCTGAAATAAATACGTGTCTAGTTAATTAACTTGGCTAGATAAAATGAAATTCTGTCGAAGCAGCTTCAATGGAACCGTTAAAACCGTTTACATAACGTTTTTATTTTAAATTGGACACGTTAATATCCAAGTTTGACAGACTTGGACAGAGTATAGACGTTCCAATTTCACACTCAATTTGCGTATCGGAAAATTGGGGATGTATACTTAAATGGGTTTATCCTGAATGTTTAACGTATATTTTTTACACAATTCTGATTTTTAGTGAAGGTCTACTTTGGGATAAAATGCGTTAGTGGTTCAGATGATTGATAATATGGTAAAAAACACGGTATGGATAGTCAAAAGCCATAAAATCTAACACCAATTTTACCAAGGGCTATAATTTGGGTGTCTTCAAGGCTAGAGTGAATAGGCTCTTTATAAACTTGTGCGCCTCTCCATCAACGATTGCATCATTGCTTACCATCAGGCGGGATTGCAGTCAAGCACTAGTTTATGTCATATTTAAAAAATCATCATTTCTGCTGAAAGCATTGACTGTTGGATATAAGTCTCTCTCAAGCATTGCCACAACGACCGATCCTGAGTCACTTATGGCGCATTTTCATTAGTCGTTAACTCGTTCGGTATACAGCATGCGGGGAGTCCTCGCATGCGGGATAACAACCAATGATAGTAACATGGTCGTTATACCGTCTGCGGTTCCCCGAATGCGGGCCATGTGACACGCGTTCCAGTAATCTCTCGCACCCGGCATGCGGGCCCTATTGACTAATGAAAATGCGCCATTAGCTCATACAGCTTAAGTTATTAATGAGTGTCTAATTACTAAGGTCTGAAGGTTATGAAGCTCAATATAGGAACTCACTGGGTTAGAGTAGCAGCAGATAGGAAACAGTGGAAAGAGTTGGAGGAGGCCTTTGCCGTATGGCACACCGAAGTCAGAGACATTCTATAACCGCATGCATGTAAATAGTCATCATCATCATCATCATCATCTCAGCCGAAAGACGTCCACTGCTGGACATAGGCCTCCCCCAAGCGCCGCCACAGCGACCGGTCCTGTGCGTCCCGCATCCACCTGATTCCCGCGACCCTCGCCAGGTCGTCGGTCCACCTTGTGGGAGGCCTTCCGACGCTGCGTCTTCCGGTACGTGGTCGCCACTCTAGAACCTTCCGTCCCCATCGACCATCTGTTCTACGAGCAATGTGCCCTGCCACTTAAGTTTGGCGATTCTTCGGGCTATGTCGGTAACTTTAGTTCTCTTGCGGATATCTTCATTCCTGATGTGATCGCACAAGGAAACTCCGAGCATAGCCCTTTCCATTGCTCTTTGGGTGACTTTAAGCCTTCTGATGAGGCCCATTGTGAGCGACCACGTTTCTGAACCATTATGTCATCACATCATGTAAATAGTAAGTTTTATTATTTTATCTTATAAGTTTTATTTTGTAATTCGTTTTAAGTTTTCGGAAATAAAAGGCTATATTATTATTATTATTAATTACTAAGGTCTAAAATTAATTTAAGTATTTAATGAGTTCTAAACGTAAGAAAATTTAATAATAATTGAAACATATTCATACGGAAAACAGCCGTTCATCCATGATACTAAAATTGGAGCCAAATTGAACAGTTTATTCGAAAAACCGACTGCAATTGGTCCCTTTATGTGCCAATAACAGTTGATAACTCTGCCAATTGGCATATAACTCGTCTAAGAGGTGCCATTGGCATCACAGTCGTGGGAAAGATGAACTGTTATATAGATTTCAAATGTCAATTTAGGGATTGATCTTTTTTAATGGTTTCTGAAGTGATTTTTGTTCGTTAGTTTCTAATAGCATAGAATTATGTCCCTCACTGTTGCGGCTCAGATCTCCCCTGTAGTTGGTTACCTAGTGTTTGTGGTTGTCTTCGATTTTTGATTCTTAAAAATATTCGTCACCGATTTTGAGACCAATGTAAACAAGTTTAATCAATCTGAGTTTGAGCCCACGACTGGACACTGCTGCTTTTTATTATCTCAATATTTTTTTTATCATTGTTTCTATAACATAAAGTAGTTCAAAAATAAGCCAAAACAATTATTGAATAACTTTTATTAAAACAAGACAATAAAAAAAAAAATAAGACTACTGACTTAACTCTATTCTTCCAATTACGTATTCTAGCCATAACATATCCCTAAAGTATGTGAGTACCTAGTTTAAGTATCGTTTAATTCGTTTTTAACACACAACTGTCAATTAAAAAACAAGTCATTACTTTCAAGGTACCTACCGTTAAATCTTATATCTAGCATAGATAAACTCCAGTGAAGGATTTTCCACAAAACTGACACTACAAAACATAACGATCTCACATTAACGTCAAAACAAGAACATCACGAACTTTCTCCCATTTCTCTCGAACATGAAACATTAGCCATTAAACTACCTATAATATTCCCGACGAAGACGCGGAACTAACTAGATACCTCTTATATTATATTCCATTATTCCGAAGACGTTTTGCTGAACAATAAGCGATGCAAAAGTATCTGAAGAGAGCTCTTATAATGAGTCTAGGTGGGTGTGAGGTGCGAAGCTCCTTCGATAATGTAGGTAGTAAAGTCTTTGTGAATTGTGTACTGGGCTAGGTTTAACAGGAATGCTTTTATGGTTATAGTCAGTGGTGATTACTGGGTAGTTGAAAACCATTGTAATGGGGCTGTCGTAAAGCTTTCCTATTTGTATTTGATTATATTTCAGGCTTCGTCCTCAAGATTAGCATTTTATACACATGTAGTATCGCGTAGTACACACCATTCCACACTATTTTGAGAATTGATTTCTTAAAAACATTTTTTTTTTTTGAGGGTATTTGTAATAGTTAACTTGTTTCTTGCGCCCGCATTCTGTCTCATTCGCTTTTTAGTGCTGCGCCGTTCCACACTCGCTCGCGTTAAACGTTTGTTATTTTTAAAGTTTAAATAGTGTAATTAAGCATAATAATGCCTAAAAGAAGGGGCAATGAAAGTGATCGAATAAAACAAAAAATTAGAAGATTAGAAAGAAAATTAAAACGCAAACGGCGGCGTTCGCGTGATCGGTATTGTTCGGAATTCTCAGAATCATCGTCAACAATAAGTTTATGCCGCCGGACACCGTTAGATTATGAAGGAGATAAATAAAGAATTATCAATTAGGTTACAACATTGGACTACGATGGGGATAACAAAAGAGCAACGTAAGGAGCTTAAAGAAAAATATTTAACTCCCGAAAATGCCAAGCTGATTGATCCTCCAGAACTAAATGCTGAAATAAAGGCAGCTGTCTCAGATATCATCACAAAACGTGACAAGGCTATTGAAAATAAGCAAAAATTACTTACCTTAGCCATTTCCTCTTTAGGAGAGGGCATAACTCTTCTATTGTCTGACAAAGAGAAAAACACAGCCTTACTTAAACTTTTGATGGATGCCACTCGTATCATCTGCGATTGTCAACACGCTGACTCGGTGACACGGAGAAATTTCCTATTAAATGCTGTGAAGAAGGAACTTAGGGAACAGCTTCAGAATTCGAAAATTGATACGCTTCTTTTCGGTGAGAACTTAGCCGAAACAATTAAAACTGCGAAATCCATCAATAAATCTGGTACTGACCTTAAGCAACCGCCACAAAAACCTCCAAATAAGAAGTTTGCAGCTATGCCTTCAAGGAATTTAAACTGGCGGAATCCGGGTCCGAGTCGCAGGCCGACGGGTCCACCAAGGATAAGGGAGCCTGCAACGAGTTCGACGCCCATTCGGCCGGCCAGCTCATCGAAGCAGTCTCAGCATCCGCCACAGCGACCTTACTACAAGCGACGCTAAACAAGGTAAAACCTGCTGGTCGATTGTCCTTGTTTTATAAAGAATGGTCAATGATCACTCACGATCCTATGATCCTTTCGTATATAAATGGTTATAAGATTCCATTTTCTCAGTTACCTTTTCAGTCAGTGCCTCCTAGCATACGGAAATATTCTGAATCAGAAAAAGCCCACTTTATTGAAGCAATTGATAATTTATTATCATTAGGAGCTATTTCCGAATGTGAGGCTCGACCAGATCAATATTTGTCAAATATTTTTTTAATACCCAAGCCAAATGGAAAGATGCGGTTTATCTTAAACTTAAAATCTTTAAATAAATTTATCGATACTAATCACTTTAAACTGGAAGACTTAAGAACAGTCATAAAACTAATATCAAGAAACTGTTATTTATGTACTATTGATTTAAAAGACGCATATTATTTAATAAAAATAGATAAAGATGATCGAAAATATTTAAGGTTTCAGTTTGAAAACTCTATTTATGAATTTAACATTTTACCTTTTGGCTTGAATACTGCTCCCTTTGTATTTACAAAGGTTATGAAACCAGTGGTTAAAATATTGAGAACACGTGGATACTTATCTACAATATATTTAGATGACATCTGTCTTATTGGTCATGATTATCAAACATGTTCTAAAAATCTGCAAGAAACTGAAAAACTTCTTACGAGCCTTGGTTTTATCATAAATGAGGAAAAAAGTAATTTCACTCCTTCTCACACTTGCAAATATTTAGGATACATTTTGGATACGAAAAAGTTTCAGGTCAGTTTACCAAAAGAAAAAATTAGTAGAATAAAAGTAGAAATCAAAAAAATATCATCATTAAAACAATGCAAAATCAGAGCTTTCGCTAGTTTTGTTGGTCTTTTGGTGTCAGCCTGCCCAGCTGTGGAGTACGGCTGGCTCTATACAAAACTATTTGAACGATGTAAATACCTGAATTTAAAAAATACAAATAATAATTATGAACTAGTTATGAATATACCATACTCATTAAAATTAGATTTTGAATGGTGGAACAATGCAATCGATCGCTCTTTTTGTAAAATTAAAACAGATAATTACGACCTTGAAATTTTTTCTGATGCCTCAACAACGGGGTGGGGAGCTGTGTGTGGTGATCAAAGAGCTAGTGGCCAGTGGAAAGACGATGAGCTCAGTCAACATATAAATTATTTAGAAATAATGGCTGCTTATATAGGTCTTAAAATATTTGCTAAAGATCTATTCAACTCGCAAATTCTTCTTCGTATTGACAATACCACCGCTATTTCCTACATCAACAGAATGGGAGGAATTCAGTTCCCACATTTAACTAACGTTACAAGACAACTGTGGCAATGGTGCGAACACAGAAATCTGTTTGTTTTCGCATCATATATTCGTTCTTCAGAGAACGTTGAAGCAGACCAGGAGTCGAGACGTACGCACCCAGATATTGAATGGCAACTCGCTGACTATGCTTATCGTAAAATTGAAACAACATTAGGTTCCCCAGACATTGATTTATTTGCCAGTCGGTTAAATAATAAATGCCCAAGATATGTCTCCTGGCATAGAGATCCGGATGCGTACGCTATTAATGCTTTTACAATATCATGGTCAGATTTTTATTTTTATGCTTTTCCTCCGTTTACTATGATATTAAAATCACTTCGCAAGATTCAGTCCGATAACGCCAAAGGTATAATGGTTGTCCCAAATTGGCCAACCCAACCGTGGTATCCATTATTTAAAACACTTTTATCGTCAGAAATGATAATTTTCAAAGCCAATGAAAATTTGATATTATCATCTAATTGCAGTCGCCGCCACATGCGCAACAACATTACCCTGGTGGCAGGGATCTTGTCCGCGAGGCGATGATAAGAAGAGGTATCCCACTTACGTCTATGGATATAGTACTAAACTCTCTCTCGGATAACTCTTACAAGCAATATGAAGGGTGCTATAAAAAGTGGTTCATTTATTGTAATGAGAATAAATTGAACATGTACGAGGTTTCAATTCCAAATATTATAGACTTTTTAACGATTGCTTATAATGATGGCGCCCAATACGGAACGCTTAATTCGTACCGGTCGGCTTTGAGTTTAATCAGTAAAGAAAATATTTCCGGAAATGAAGACATGAAAAGATTCTTTAAAGGAATTTTTCGATCTAGACCTCCGCTACCTAAGTATAACGAAACCTGGGACACATCTCTGGTATTAAATTATCTGCAAAATGGTACCCTAATGAAGCACTTAGTCTTGAAAAACTTTCCAAAAAATTGGTAACTCTGCTTGCTCTCGTTTCTGCACATAGGATGCAAACTTTGTCAAAGATTCGTATCAGTAATATTGAAAAATTTCCAAAAGAGATTAAAATTAAAATTCCTGATCTAATAAAAACATCTAGAATTGGAGCACTCCAACCCATGTTTATTATTCCATTTTTCGATAAAAAGCCAGAGATTTGCCCAGCCAAAGCTATACTAACTTACCTGGAAAGGACTGAAGGACTTCGTGCCAATACAGACCTTTTATTCATTAGTTTTATAAAGCCTCATAAGTCGGTTGGTGCACAAACATTATCTAGATGGGTAAAACATACTCTAAGTTTAAGCGGAATTGATACTTCCACGTTCACTGCGCATAGCACGCGCCATGCTGCCACATCTGCTGCGCAAAGGCTAGGTGTTAATATTGAACAAATCAGAAAATCTGCTGGTTGGAGCTCTAGCTCCCAAACATTCGCCAAGTTTTATAACAGACCTATTAATAATGTGTCTAGTGATTGTATTGGTACGGTTATTTTGAATGATTCAATCAACAAGTAATATTTTTGTTATATTATATACTTCATCAAGGAATGTAAAATGATGTGATTGTATTGTTTTCTTTTTTCGTTATAATAATATACGATTCATTGCAGCTTATAACTTTTCTATTTTATTTTATTACATTTTACGATTTAATTATATCTCTAAAAGTCTACATGTGTATAAAATGCTAATCTTGAGGACGAAGCCTGAAATATAATTAGAGATTAAACGAACTTACCTGTGAGTGAAGTTCGATCCTAATTATATGAAGGCTTCGTCCGAAGAGATTAGCATCCCTCCCGCCCAGTCAATCAGTCTTTCCCCTAATCAATCGTAAAATATAAAATGTATAGGCTAAACAGACTCCAAACTAAATGAGACAGAATGCGGGCGCAAGAAACAAGTTAACTATTACAAATACCCTCAAAAAAAAAAAATGTTTTTAAGAAATCAATTCTCAAAATAGTGTGGAATGGTGTGTACTACGCGATACTACATGTGTATAAAATGCTAATCTCTTCGGACGAAGCCTTCATATAATTAGGATCGAACTTCACTCACAGGTAAGTTCGTTTAATCTCTAATTATACGTTAAGGACGAAGAGCATAAGATTTTTTTTTAATTTGCTGGGTTTTGATATGGTCTTGTGATGAGGGGGAAGGAAATGTATGCTAGGTACTAAAAAGGTTTTGAGTATACATTACATGTGGATGATCATGTGGATGAACGGAGAAGCAGAAGCAGGCCAAAGAAAAATGGATGTTTTGGTAATAATAAATTTTACTAAAAAATGTTCATTTAGTTTGCTCTACTTACTGCAACTGCTTCAATTTCAAATGTCAAAAAAGTGCTGTGGTACATTTAACAAAAAGATGCTATTAGTTCATAAAGAGATAATAAATCAATACATAAGAAATATTCAGAAAAAACAAGGCCTTTATAAACTATGCTCACTGTTCTCCCAATATGTCAAAATTGTCGAAATATTTCAGTTTTTCAGAATGCCAATATTGGCGGATATTCAATACAAAAGCCGCGACCGAAATCATCTTTTTGCACTCAAACTTTTTGTATTACCAAAAATCTTTTAATTTCACACAAAGCCTCCTTACTTCACCAGTATCACGAAAGAGTTTTAATTTCATTCTTGATTAAAAAAGGTCGGCTCTCAACTTTAATCTTTTAGCCACACAATATTTTCTCAAAGTCTCGTCACTTTGCCTGACACCCCATGTTTACCGCCAAAGAAGATTTTCAAACTCCATTGTGGACCCACCCTTACATGCCTGTATCATAATAGTCCACATTCCCTTCTTTGAAAGGTTTTCCATCGAAATTAAGAAAGTTTAATGAATTGTGACGTCAATTTCTTTCGGCTTTTTAAAGATTTCCTGCGTGTATTAGAATATTTGATGAAAGGTAGTCTTGTGGTTCTGGAAGGTTCGTTATCTCGCTTTGATTCTTCTCCTCAGGGATATAGAAAGGAGGAATTGTACGGTGTTTGATGGAATTGTGTTGGAAGTACATGAGAAGCCTTATACGTTATTGTATTGTGCAATTAATTTTATTTTTAATATTTTTCGAGAGTGACGGTTTTTCAAGAAGCTTATAATTTGTTTTTTAGGGTAACTCATATTACAGCGAAACCAAAAATAATGATATAATGCCTACCTAGCTATTTTGCTTAGGGTAAACTAGCTGTGGGGCATGTACAGTAAGTAAGTCTAAAGTTAGTACTTATCGTTGATATTGAATATTCTTTTCAAAGTCTAGTATGTTGCTTCATGAACAAAGCTTTTGTTGGTGTTCAGGATTCGTGGAAATAAGCAGAAAAATAATGTCTAACATACCCTACTTGCAAAACTAAGAAACGAATTTAAAATCATCAAGTTTACATCGCCGTCAAACTTATAAAATAACCAGATCGGCTCAAATATACACCGAATTTTAAGAGCGCGTCTTAGTTTTGCAAGTGGAGCACGTTACCGACTGGGTCATGTATGTATGCCTAGTTTACTATAGACATTATTTTTCTGCTTATTTCCACCAATACTGAACACCAACAAAAGCTCTGTCCATTATGCAACATACTATGAAAAGAATAAATGCAACAGAAACGCTACTTCAGAAGTAATAAATATCAGTGACACTAGAAGCCACGAACAATACAACATTGGCCTTTCAAAACAGGTTGGCACCAGTAAATAACCTGCCGGTCACATCAACGACTAATGTATTAGATTTATTCGTATTTATTGGACATAAACTGCAATTTATAACAGGTAAAGTGTTGCTCACTTATAATGTCGTAAATCGTTCATAATCACGGCAAGAGTGTCGATTTATGAAGTCGCCCGCAGAGGTCGCTTTACATAATTCTCGCTTTTGAAAATATACGGGAGATGCTGTTTGGGACGGCACCGATGCATGTCCATAAACGATGATTGGCGAGAGAACTGATACTTTTTTACTGAGTAGGTTCACTGAGTTGAGCTTACTGTGGCAGTGACTGGTGTGTATAGTGACTGTTTAATTATTACTTTTAATTACTAACATAAGTTATAAGTTAAATTCTTGTTACTAACAATTTGTCCTATGGACTGGATTGTTATGTTTTTATAAAAGCCAGTTAAAAAGAAATATCGTTAAAACATGATGGCGGAATCAAATCATGTACTTCCTGCGCACACTTTTCAAAATGCATCCTATATATTACTGAAAGGCTGGCTGCCCGATGCCGGTGCTTCAGGTTTTGTAGATTTTGTCCCACTTCCTTTACCTAAGAAGAGACTTATGTCCTAGCACTAGGAATTTACAAACTAATTATACTGCTCTAGAGGAAGTGGTGCTCAATATCTTCCAGTTGCCAGCTGAATTATAATAACTTACCTAGGAACCCATCTGTCTATTAGTCAATGGTACATCATGCAAGAAATATCAAACATTAAATTCTAATGAATTATTGATAACGCTACAACCACGTCATTCATAATGCACTGCACTACGGCAACCAATCACTGATTGACATGACATTTACTGCTAAAATTAACATCCATCCACGGCTTTGATGAACAAAATACTTGCAATAATCACGTGCAATGAATAACATTGAAATTTTGAAACGTCAGTTGTGTAGTAATTATTGGGATATCATAACGTACGAGGCATGAAAATGAGTATCGTCGAGTTGATAATAACGTTGATGAAAGACCAAATCTCAGGCCTAATTGCTAGTGAAGGAGGTTGCTGCACATGTGAGGGATCGGATTTCCTCACGCCAAAGCAGGGTCCGGATTCGGATTCCGACCCCGATTTTATACTATCAGCTCGCGGACGGCAAATAATGGTTGGCTCGCCGTCCGATACCCGTTCAGACGCCCGAGTCATCGACGGTGCGTAGTATTCCATACGCGCCATATAGAGATGTTAGTAAAACTGTAGGGGCTCAGCAAGGCCCGAACCTACCAGGGCCTACCGGGGCATTGGGTTCGCTTCCAAAAGAGAAACCCAGAGTACTGGAATGCTAGGCACAGAAGAAACATAAGAACGAGTATTAGTCAGGAAAAGTTTGACTCGCTTTTGGGAGCTCCGCTCTAGAGCAGGACAAGTCATTGGATAGTTTCTCACTCATAAAAAAAGACCTTAACTTTTTTGACTAAAACTCCTCCACCTTTATTCTTCAGTTGCCTTTTGCGTTTCTCTTTCGCCACGTGCCCGCTCCAATACCTCGCGACCCCTATGTCCCCACTCTAAAGGTTTCATGAGAAGACAATTTCGCCGTCGGGTCGCCGTTGTAAATTTCCCGTAATAATATGTCCGAGTGACGTTTGGCTACCTTTCTCGAAGTTTTATCGTGATTTCTTTGTAAAGCCTTTCAAAATTTATGAAAGCGACTGTCAAATTATACTCTTCGGAAGGTTAATAAAGTATAAAGGAGGCTTATGGTAATGTGTCATTTTTTAAAAATTGTTCCGAGATTTTCTGTATGGGCGCTTCCTTTGGTAATAATCGTTTGGACATCAATAACGGTGCCTTGAGACCCGTTTTGTATTGACTACGGATAATTTATGAGCTTTAAGATTTCTTTGTGTGAGAATTTATTGGAATTTCATACAATTTTGTATGAAGTAGGTACTCGTAATATGTTATGGCGTTAGAATTGTGTAATCTCTTTTATGTAAATTCTTTAAGCTGGTGTTTTTGTTATGATATATATTTTGTTTTGATGTAACTCCATATTAGCACTCTATCTATGATTATACTATTAATTGCGATATTACGTAAATATTGCATTAAAAAGCCTCTTACAAGGTAGACCGATGACCTGGTCGCGAGATGCGCAATGTTAGACGCTCAGGACCGGTCGTTGTGGTGACGCTTGAGGGAAGCCGGTGTCCAGAAGTGGCCGTCTTTTGGCTAAAATGATTATGATGATTAATATTGCGTTATTTTACTGTATTCTTTTAAATATTGCAGCATATTATGCTGAGATATGAGCTTCTTTGGCCTCACGTCTGTCTTTTTAATGTTGATTTTTTATGTTACTTTAAGTTATTTATAGTTTAGTCAACCTTTTTTAATGTTTTTAGCTTTGCGAGAGTAAAAATAAACGTTTTCCTTCTCTCTTTTAATAAGATAAAATATTTTCTCTAAAAGTCATTACATAAAATTAGCCTAAGCTTAACCAAACTCTCAAATCTCAACTTAACTCGGAGAAAATCACCAAAATGTAGCCTTAAGGCTAATCAGCGAGGCAAATTCGTTAGCCGTAATAAAATAGATAATCCGACTGAGGATCGTAAAGTAATTAAAAAAGTTTAATTACATGTTATAAGAGTAGCTCCGTTCAGTCAATTTTCGTTTAACTAAACTGCTATATCATTGAAGCTTTTAAACAGGAATTTGTTGAATGTATTGAACGATGAGGTCGTAGCTAGAATAATTAGTATAAGCATTAATATTGTGTTAGAGTGTTTCTAAAATGATTTTAGTAATGTCTCAATATATGAATGTCTATAGTTAATTAGCACATAATTTTAATCTTTTAGAAAGATCTGAACAGTTTTTTTGTTGAGATATAAATTCATCTAATGATTTGTCTCGGTCTTAGACGGAGTGGGAGGTCTTGTCAGTCTTTTACTGATTAAAATCACACCTTTGTTCCTTGATGTCGACCTATGGCCCCAGTAGGCTTCGGCCCTGCTGGGTTCCAACGGTTTTGCTGACATCTCAATCTATTTGAGGCGCACGTGAAACTCTAACTGGATTCGATGACTCGGGTTCAGTCCGGACGGTTAGCGTATGCCCGGATGGCGAGCAATGGGTAGCTCGCCGTCCTGGCTCTAAATTGGGGTTAGGGTCCCCGTGGCTGGGGCGTGAGGATGTCCGTTCTCTCACACATGAATAACGCCCGATGACCAACTAAATAATCAACTTTATTTTTTGCTGAGAATATTTTAAGCAATCATGAACTTTTTGAGTTGTTGCCGAAGCGTTTGCAAGAGCGTGACCTCAGAAGATGGCTTTACTAGCCAGCCTACTACCGAGACCAAATCCCACAAAAACAATAGAAACTTCGCCACAATTACAACAATTAATTAAACGCCATCACTTCCAGACCATTTCACTCCAAACCGACATTGAACCACGTCTATATAATATCTAATAGAATCACTAATGTAAATACTATTGAATGAAGCATCAATTAATTAGGGCGTCTATTCACGCTTACTGATTGACGTGACAACGTCCGAGAGAGACACCTGAACGGAATTGGAATCGATATGCCGGTAGGAATCGATTTCGACTCGATATTCGCTTCCTGTAGGTCCTCAAAGGATTGAGCTGTGTGTGGTTGAGTGTAATGATTATTGGTTGCTCGAATATTGATTGTGAGAGGTGGGCTGCGTTTGTATTGTTATTGGTATTTTTAATGGGTTTTTGAATTAATATTCGGTAAGGTCATTCTTTAGGAGACAGGATTAATCGTTCTGGCGATTCTTGGGAGAGGCTTATGTCTAACAGTGGATGTATTTCGGCTGAAATGATTATGATAAAAACTAAGTTTATTCCTTACGTTCTTTCATGTGTTGACAACATTTTTTTTTTGTAAATTCAAGATAATTATATTTGTAAGTTTTTATTAAATCTACGCTAAATTCAAGATTTTTATTAATAAGAAGTTGTTATATTTACACAAATTTCCCTTTCCTGTTTCTCTTCACTTTTGTAATATGACATAGGAAAGGGAATTTCTTACGCAGAAATTCAGTAAATTTTCTGAATTTTGTTGACCTAACGTAAGTTAAAATATTTGGGATAAGCTCAACATTCCGCATATTTAGTTTAGAATTTAAACTACATATATTAGCCTAGTCAAATAGTCGCTTTCATTTTTGTTCTTAGCACATACCATCAGCAAATTTTGCGCATCTTGAATTTTATTACATAAATCACCATTAGATACCTTTGCGAGAATCCGATTGATGCAAGAGGCTCAGGACCATTAATTGTGGCGACGCCTAGAGAAGGCCTTGGTCCAACAGTGGACGTTCTTTGGTTGAAAGTATGTAATGATGAGTCTTTGGAATGAATAAAGCAAATCTTGTCAATTAATAGTGGCTAGAACAAAGCCTTAGCACAAATTTACCAAAAGTCAAAGAAAAACTTGAAAACAAAATATCTTGAACCGTTCTTAATATGATAGAAAATAGGCTAAGGATATGATGGCCCAGTTAGAAATTATATAACATTCTGAAATTGGCACAAACGAAACTGGCACATCTCTTCGTGATATTATTAAACAAGCCGATACGATTTACATAACCACAATTTACAACTGTGACAGAAACCCCCAGACCCATTTATTGCTAAACCAGACAAAAAACATCACCCTTATAGACAATCTCTACACCACTTGAAGAATACCATTATCGAAAACTGACTGCTGCTAGCGGTTTTGCCTGTTTAAAAGTAGAAAATACCTATAGACCTACGGTAGACCGTGATAAAGTAGTATTATAAAGGTGAAAAAAAATTAAAATTGGTTTACTTAGCTTTTGAGTTTATTCAAATATAAACTTCTTTATTTTTTTTAATACATAAATCACCATTTTACAATGTATTAGCTTCTACCAGTGGCTTCGCCTGCGTGGTAGCAGAAAATATATATTATTCAAGTATACCTTATGTCATTTAGTGATTGATACAAGTTGCATTCTATGAAAAATTATTTTAGGAATTGTTTTAATGTTTATTGATTTTATTTATTATAAATTTTTCCTCTTTATAATTTTAGTATAGAGATAAATAAAACTATTGAAAAGCGACAAAAATACTGCATCTTTTCTGAACACTAAAACAAACACGCTTGTGTTTACTCACCCGACTGGCTTCGATCCTTAGATTACGCGAACGAACAACTTTTATTGGGACCTACAACTTGGGCTTACTATACTTCAACCTACTGTGGGACCGAACCCCATGACATACAAACGAAAAGCCATACATTTTTAATGGCATAGTAGTCATGTGTTTTATGGAAAATTGCTACAAACGGAATAGGAGAGTTGGATTATGAGGTAGAGTGTTCTGTGCATGGTCTTTTATTTTAGATTCGTCATATATAGGTAAAAAAGTTAAGGTATAAATCATCATCATCTACCTAACCTTTTCCAAACTATATTGAGTCGGCTTCCAGTCAAGCCGGATTTAGCTAAATACCAGTATTATTTTACGAGGAGCGGCTGCCTACCAGACCTCCACAACCAAAAAACCGTTAATTTGGGTAACACGGTACTTCGTGGCAAGACTGGAGTCAGATTTACTGGCTTCTGACTATCGCACAAAGTAACCTTTGTAAATAGTTCTAGTCCCAAATCGAGTCTCGAAGATTTTTCCGAATGGTAATAAAATATTTTTTCTTGTGATTTATCTAGCTGTTTACAGTTTTCAGATTTTTTTTCCTATATTTATCATACATTTTTTAGGGTATTTATCGGGTCCTGGGTTAGTTTGTTCTTCGACAAAGGTCTTCTCTATAGCTTTCCATTCTATTCTGTGTTTTGCTAATCTTTTAGATTCTGGACCAACTACAGTTTATTTTATTTTCCCATCATGTTTTCTGAAGCCATTTATTTTTTTTTCTATCTCTAAGGTACCACTCTCTTATATATTTTGTTAATTTTTAGGGTTCCGTAGCCAAATGGCAAAAACGGAACCCTTATAGTTTCGCCATGTCTGTCCGTCCGTCATCGCTTAATCTCTGTGACCGTTATCACGAAAAAGCTGAAATTTGGTACCAATATGTATATCAATCACGCCGACAAAGTAAAAAAAATAAAATTGGATAAAAATGTTTTATTAGGATAGCCGCCCTACCTGTAAAGTTGAAAGTGATTTTTTTTTTTTAATTTCGACCCTAACGTGTGATATATTGTTAGATAGGTATTAAAAAATGAATAGGGGTTTACTTCTAAATCATTTTTTGATAATATCAATAATTTCGGAAATTATCGCTACAAAAGTAAAAAACAATGTGTCCCTCTAACTTTTGAACTATAAGTTTAAAAAATGTGAAAAAAATCTGGAAAGTAGAGCTTTATAAAGACTTTCTAGGAAAATTATTTTGAACTTGATGGAAAGAACAGTTTTTGAAAAATTGGGGACACTTATTGTGACGGACGGGAAACTACGGAACCCTACACTGAGCGTGGCCCGACACGCTCTTGGCCGGTTTTTGTTCATTTTTAACTCTAAACATATTTTATAAAAATCACTGAAATGGAAAGGCTACAACAAAAAAACAATACACAACTAAAAATACCAAACCCTAATTTCATAGCCTAAACAATTTGAAACAGAAAACTAATTAGTGAGTCAGAGTCCCGGAGCTGTGAGTGATTTCTGAAAGAACAATTTCGTCGCAAACTTCGAAATGACAAGTAGAACCTAGCAATAAATCAAGGGAACAAAGTCGGGGCAAGAAAAAGCTAACTAATGGCTTTTCTGATTGAGGTTAAGGCTATTTTTAATTTGAGACAAATTGGAAGTGTGGTTTTCACCTTTGGAGACTAGGGATCTTTGTTCGGTAATTTAGTTTGTCTGCCGGTATGGTTTTTGTAAGTTGATTTTTTAGGGAATTGATGTTCAAGGGTTGTTCTTTTTTCTATTGACCATTGTCTCACTATCTATACAGAAAAATGAGACAAAAGCTTATTTCGTTTAGCCTGTCACGCAAATATAATAAAACTTAAAATTATCATTTCAATTGACGTGTAATAAATATCGTTTATCTCCATCATTTAAAGCCCATGAATGTTTTAAAAATAACCTTTCCATAAAACAAATCAACAATTTAATAAAATCACAACATAGAAAAATATTTTACATACAGAAACAATAGTGTTAATCAACCAATACCATTGTTAATAATATTGACAAAATTTACTCATTAAAATACTGTAAACACTTTCTAAAAGGCAGCCAAAAGATCCCTCGACAAAAAAAATACACATAGGGTTGTTACCTCCCATATCTGACAATACCGATACCAATCTACGCATACCACAAACATGAAACGCAACACAATCATCGACAGTGGAGGGGCTAAAGTATATCAAAGTACATATATAATACTGCCATCAGACTTCAAAGGTTTTGCACGCGTTTGTAATGAGAGTACTCCGTGGCTTGGCGCTAAATTAAAAATATTTTCAAATTGCAACTAAGTGTTGTGCGATTGTGGTACCGAATGTTTTAATGTGATGTATTTTGGTAAGGTCTTTATAGTTTTAGGTATACCATCAACGTTGTTTTAGGTTAGGTGTTTAAGATAGTTATCGTACTTTTTACTTTTGGGAAAGGTGTATAGAGGGTTGATCGAGTTTGGTTTAGAAAATAAATGAATTATTGCAAAGTTTTATGTTCTTGTAGGACTAGTGTTTTTGTTCGGTTTTGATAAGCTTGCACTTGACCCTATTTCACCTAAAGAAAACAGGTGATGTGATCAACACTGGAGCATGATTGCTTAGAAGCTAACCTTGACATAAAATTTCCAGGTTGTAGCTACCAGGAAACACAGATTGGCAGAGAATTTCATTCCTTAGCTGTACGCATCAGCATCAAAAGCATCAGCTTTTGATAAAAACTGGTAGGTAATTAATAAGTTTATACAGTTCTTATTCAGTAGATAAGTACAAAATAATATCATTCCCTTATCCTGGCTCCAATTTATTTGGTATCGCTGCAACATTTTTTTCTACCACTATTCCGATTACTATTTCAATAAAATAGAGAATTGTAGGCTGAACAAAATCTACATGTTGTACATGTTGTATAGATGTAACTGTTACGTAGAAAGTTTTCGAAACGAAATACCGTACATTGTTTGTTAAAAAAATATATATTATGTTTGGTATGATTGATGATATCAATACTGAATGAATGTTATATTCTGGTATCCAAATACCACATTTCGACATCCCTACGCAACCAGCAAACATTGTTTTTAGTTCCTCAGGCAAACGACCATTTTAATACACGCCCGACCACGTTAACACTGTTATTTTTCTCATACTCGTACCGTAACACGAGTATTTTCCTCCTACACGAGTATGTTTGTCGTGACGGTTTGTACGGATTTCAAAGGCATGGTATGTAAGCCGTGTTTAATTGCGAAAGTTTATTTTTTTATTTTAATACAGGATTTTTCGGGGAAAAATGTATTAACGCCAGTGGTTTTAATGATTTGGTTATGTTTTATGTATTTGTCAATGTTTTCCCCCTGCCTCGTAAGTGTTGATAGGTACCGCAATATACTCTTAGGTAAAACTTTGTTTTTGATGATGGGCAATTAATAAATAACTTCTCGCGCTCTGCAAGAGGTAGTTTTAGACTTTTATTGACTAAACCCACTATTTGCTCTTTAATCGGGGCCATGGTGACTTCTCCACAATCTTGAAGCTCTCCACATTGAATACCAGACGATCCATATTCAGTAAGGCCTGCAAAGAACGTCCACTGCTGGACATAGGCCAATTGCCTTAGGGCTGAGACGTAGTGATATTATAATAATGATATAATTGTATATGTGAAAACATAAAATGACTTTTCCCGCTCCAGGGTATAACGAGAGGGAGTTTCAGACCTTTACTTAATAAAATGTGGATTTAAAATAGTAAAAGTCTGACACTAACCTTCAGTTGCGCTTTGCAATCTTTAGCCACGCTATCAAACGCTCTCTATTTGAGTCCCAACTCACACACACACTTACTCATTACTCCTAATCGAGTAAGTGTGCGTTTGACAAAATTCAATTGGAGAATGGAATATCTCAAAGTTACCATCTTAAATTAGTTAACCAAGTCGCTTTCCAAATAAGAATGAAATTAAACCAAAAGCGAAGATATTCAAACATAACCCCCATCTCTCAAACCTCAATACATCGCCTAAAAGCTCTTAAAACCCGTCTCAAACTTTCGTTTATTTTACTAAAACGGGAATAATTATAGAAGTTTTTCTTTGAAAATCAAATATACCGTTAGAATAGAGTCGCCAGCCGTCCTGTTTTCCCGGGACATCTCTTAGAATTTCTACTGTCCTGTATTTCCTGGATAAAATATAGTGGAATAAAACTTTGTTATAAACCAAAAAGGTAACACAATTAATACAATAACTTATATTATGGGGAAGGGTACTGACTGGGCTGTCAAAGCACATTGATTTTCTGTATTGTATCAAATAAACATTTATTCTGTTCTATTCTATTCTATTCTTTAACCTACAACCTTACGACTATGCTAAGCATTTTAAAATTCGAAACGCTATGTTACAATTTTTGCGTTATGGCTTGCGAATAATTGGCAATGCCCTACTGTTTAAAAACAAAGGCCCAATATGCCAAAAATTAAATTACTTTTTACAATAAATATGATTATAATCATTACTTGAATTACCGTACATATTAATTTAACTAATACATACTGCGCCCTTTTATAGTGTTAGTGTTTCCCACTTTAAATCCTAGTTTTTTAAACTTGATGTTGGCAACCCTTGTAGAACAAGTAGAAAATAACAAATGTAGGGTTAAATCCTTTGCACGTGGTGTCGTGGGAGTTAATTCCGTCGGTTTTTCGAGGTTTTCCCAATAAAACTTTGGTAATACAGTTTTCTAGAAGCGGAGGTTTTGTTCGTAATACAGGAACGGTATCTTTCTGTTCCTCAGTATACTGTTGCACGTTCGAAGTTTATTGTCTAGTGTTTTTCGCAGAATTTATTAATTTTGCTATCATATGGTATCAGTGAATACTGGTGACTGGAGTGGCGACCACGTACTGCAAGACGCAGCGTTGGAAGGCGTCCCATAAGATGGACCGATGTCTTGGTGAGGGTCGAGGGAATCCGATGGATTGGAGACGCATTGTTGCGACGCTTGGGTGAGGCCTATGACTAGCTTTGGACGTCTTTCAGCTGAAATGATGGTGATGATGATGAACTCTGGTGGCTCGGACTAACGAGGATAGGTCGCAAGAACAACATTACTTTGTGTAATTTAATTCATCATCACTGCTCTCAAAACGATTAAGGAAAACGTCTTGAGGAAACCGGCACGTGCTAGAACCAAAAATTTGAAGACATGTGACATCCACTACGGCCCATACCTACTCCTAGAGAGAAGGCCTTAGCAGTGGTTATATTACAAGACCGATTATTATCCTTGTGCTATTTATAATATAATGTTTTTCGAACATTTGCTGAACATTTATGTATTTTTCTTCTACCAAGATCAAAGACTACATTCGATTTTTTTTTGGCCTTCCTCTCCATCCATCCACAAAAGATTTAATTTAATTTTGTACTTACTTTCCAAGTAATATTTCCTTTTTCTAAGCACCAGTCACATACACAGTACACTATAACAGTTATAGATTAGGTAATGAGACACGTCGTAGTACTAATAATCTTGTCAATTAGAGAATTCATCCAATTAGCTTAATTAAAAGCATGTTGAGGAGAAGGAGGTAGTGTTAGGTGACAATTGATAGATAATATATAATAGTCAGAAAGAAAAAATCGTGAAGAAATCAGCATCTTTTAGAACCAAGAATTCCAATTCAGTTTCCAGGCCCATACCATACGTGTTTAGATGTATCAATGTGATGTATGTGTGTGTGTTGTGTTTTAAGCTCCTGTTGTACTAACCGTTGTGTAATCTGACATATAAATAAATCATAATAATGTCTCGCACCGACTCCAAGTAATATGGGACAAGGGCAGGAAGAAAAAGAAGGAACTATATATCAACCAACAAGGTGACCAAAAAGAACCTCTTTAAACCTTGGTCGAAAAGATATATTTTTTCTATTCCCAAAAGAAAATTGTACAACATCAATCAACTTAGCTTATCGCAACGCACAGTCTTTACACACCACCTTGATAAACTTAGTAAATTAATTCAAAGTTAAAACAACATTTTTCATAGTCCCTACAAATTTTATTCTCGACTGTAAACAAAGAAAATACTTCACAATTTTCCAGGTATTTAATATAAGCAGGTTGGCAGGAAAACTAGATTACCAGTAACAATGTATTTAGCGCTAGAATTTGAGCTACGCTGATGAATTTCGTAATAAATGTTGAATACTCTCCTGGAGCGGGAATTGCTTGCCTTCACTTATTTCGCGTCGTTCATTTATTTGATACTTTATACAAACAATGAAATGAGAGTAGTAGTAGCTCAGTGGTAACTGCTCCGACTTGCAAGTTGTAAATTACGAGTTCTATCCTAGACAGGCGTATCACGTTGTGTAATTTATTTAATTACATCTGATCTCAAAACGGTGAAGGTAAACATCGTGAGGAAACCGGCATATCCTAAACTTAAAAACTCGAAGACATGTGAAATCCCCTAAATCGCAATGGGCCCCCCTCTCCTAGAGAGAAAGCCTGAGTCCCAACAGTGGGAACATTACAAGGCCCACAATACAAAAAAATACAAACAAAAGTAAAGAGGCGGCATTTTGTACCAGTCAGTGTTTGGGTGATCCGGAGAAAGATTGAAAACGAGAAAACACAGGTGAACTGTCCGTCCCTTTGCTCTCATAATCCGATGGGACGACAATTCGACACGACCGGAGAGAGATCAAGCGCAGGACCAACGGCTTTATGTGCTTTCCGAGGCACGGATTCTCAGACTACCAACTTCCGAACTCCGGGGTGGTATATTATAATGTATATTATACATTACAAATTTTACATGGACATTGAACCCAGGGTCTCATGCTCAGCAGTCGTGCTTGCGATCACGAAACCAACGAGGCATTTGTATGTTATAATAAAATAATGACCCATTTAGCACGGTAACAAAACGATTGGATTCTTCCTACACGTATAATATTATACTCCGGTATTTATCGGCACAGAATATAATAAGTAGCTAAGTATGTACATTCAAGTACAAAAATAAATATCACAGGAATTTTACACATAAGAAATACAATTGATAAAAAACATACCTAGCAACACATGGTTATAAATTCATTCCTACACGTCATACAAAATTTCTCTAATAACATTATTCCAACTCAAAGTTTGACATTTACATACAAAACTCGCACACTGGCACGTATGTAAGTACTGTACGTTACGTACAAACTCCTACGTACGCGTACTTAGAAACGACTTAGACTTAACTTTTGTATTATACAAGTATTAAGAACAAAAGCTTTGAATTCGCATACTTTTCCAATTATTTTACTTTGTATCAGATCGGATTTTGTTTGTACAGTTGGGGACATAAGTATATTCCTTAAATAGACATTTTATTTTTGGTAATATGGGTTCGCGGCATTGGAAAGACTTACCGTTACCCTGGAACTTAAAAGTCAACTGAAGTAACACAGGTCGGTTTTAGTCAGCAAAAGTCTGAGGCTTCCTCGCTCCACCCAGAGCGAGAGAAGTTATTTAACGATTTATCAATTCAAATAAAAAAGCCGATGTTTTTTACTTTGTTACATTATGTTAGGTAATATAATTTTTTAACCTTGGTGTAAAATACTCATACGTTGGCGACAAAAAAATGTACGTAAAATCACAAAGTATCAACTCGCACGCAGCCACAAGTTCAGAGTTGCGAGTTGACAAACAAGTCAATACTCTACACACACTTGTCTAAGATGTGTTATCTCTATCTCTATATATCGCCGTTTATCAATTATTACGTAGTTTAACGTTTGAATCCCCGACCGGTCCAATGAGACCGCGCTGTTATTGTTTTACTATTGTGTCTCGTTTCGCGGGTATCTGAGTAATTAAGTTCAAGTATAGAATTTGCTTAAGGTAGCACTCGGTTCTTAGTGACAGCGAGGCGGTCGCGCACGCGGTCGTAGGTCGTGATCACACGTAGCGATTGCTAATAACCGAATGCTAACTTTAGACTAAATCCATTAACATAACACTTACCTCTCCGACTGTACTTGCCTGATCTGACCTACTCAACGCTCTTCAAGAGTTAAGAGCCATCGATAAACTTCGTAGACTATTGTTAGGACTTTATTACGCTATTCCTGGTGCTTCGGGATTTATTTCTTCTAAAGGTTATAGTCTATATATTACTTTGGCTTTTATTCGTCTATTGTTAAATAGGATTCTAATTTGCACTAAAACTTTGTGTGTTACTGCTTTAAAAGATGGATATAATGAACCAATCTGCCTAACCTTTTTCTAGCTTTATTTTTTAAGGTAGAAAATCATCTAATTACTTTTCCAGTCAGTCAGGTCCAGGGTGAAGTATAAGGGTGTGACTGACTTTTACTGACTATAACCACTCCATGGTCCTTCAGTTTCTCTTTGCGTTCTAGGTTCATGAATTACCTTTTCAAAAGTTCTTCCATAGGCGATAGCCCTTGACTTGCCGGAAAACCTGATATCAGTCATGACTTACTTACTACTCAGATTATCGATTGCTTTTTACATGGAGGTATGTTAAAATGGTCAACCGTCCATAAAATAAAAAGGATTTTTTTGTTTAATTAATGTTGTTGCACATTTGCAATGAATAAACTTGAAATCTAATTATTTTCAAGTAGAATACTAAGTTGCTGGCAAAAGTAGAAAATAGAAGTTAAAACCATAAAATAAATAGCTGTGACCGACGGAAAAACAGGCAAGTTCATACCACAACGGTTTCTTTCTACCATTTCGATACACATCTCTAAACACTACAGTTAAATAATATTACATCGATATTCAGGTATTCTTGAGCGACAATTCACACATGACTGACTGGACTAAGAAGTATACTACCAAACCACAGACTTACATACATACATCACGATGTTATGTTAGCGCTAGTAGCCACTTATCCGAACGCGGGACGCTGGAAACCATCAGCTTAAAAAAATACGCTTACATTTGTGGCTAGTACTCTGATTCACTTTATCAAAAACCTTAACGATATCGTAGCGACTCAGGGCCGATTTTTCAACAGTCGAATAATTTTTAACTGAGGAATAAAAATGGCTATTTGACAGCTATTGCAAATGTCAAACAGCCCTATTTATTCTTCTGTTAAAAGTTATCCGACTGTAAAAAAAATCGGCCCTTAGTCGTTTAGACCATTATTGTATTCACAACCGCCAATTGAGCTTGAATGACACCAATTTTAAAGTCGCTCGATCAAAGTGTCGTTCGCGAATTACTATTGAAAAATCATTTATTAGTCGTTTAGATCATTATCATATTCACATCCATCAATTGAGCATCAATGACACCGATTTTAAAGTCTTTCGAATCGAAGTGTCGCTGATGCGTATTCAGCTATGTCAATAATTATCCTGGTAGAATACCGTAACAAATAAATAGAATAATGTAACTGGCAATAAGCGGAGAGTTGATAAATCGTTAAGTTTCGGGCCAATTGAATTGTCATTCTATCGAATCCCATCCAAGGAACACGTGAATACCGATTTTGGTAGGACTTTGTCGAACGACTACACTAATTTAAAATGCAGTAAAGTTTCTGAGACTAAAATGACATTACGTGGGTTCTCACATTTGTCACAACACAATAGAACTAGCATCATTACCATTGTAAGTTTGACATTTGCTTGTGTCAATTTATTCTCAGGGATTAAAAAACAGACAGTAGGTAGGTAATAAACAAGGATTCCGAATGTATGTGTAGCTTAATTTAAAAGAAAAACACCTTTATTTCTTACGTTTTTAATTAGTGTGGCAGTATAAAACTTCAGTGATATAATTTGACGAGTTTGATTTTACGTGAATCAAGCTTCAGATCTTCACAAGTGATTGCTACAGTGTTTGAGAAATTCCTTTGGGAAACTTCACCGTTAATGTATGCAAATATCATATGTAGCTGTATATCTGTGCAATTGTTCAGCTATCTCCGGGGACTACACGGTATAATTAGCTTAATTAAACAGATAATAATGCGTGCTTTGGACTTATGACTAAATACTAAGGAGATCAATACAGTTACAATACAATCCTGCATCTGGATAGAAGGTATTCATTAGTAAGCAGTATTTAGGCGATGCTGTCTGTAAGATTGGTACATGGATGAGAGATTACGTACATGTGGGATGGAAGAGTTCGTATGATGGCAGAAAGATACACATTTTTACTGAATTTTAAAATTCAATTTTACAACAACTTTCACCTGCGGTACTAGCACCTTCTGTTGTCATATTATATTCTTAATTCTATATCCTAGCCTTCATTCGGACACAAATTATGAATGACTAATTTAGAAATGACACCATCGACTGAACTAAGTAATGTTATGCCCACTACACACTGATTTTTTAGGTAATTTAATTACAGAAACAAGTTTTATGAAGGTATAAACAGTAACTATAAAAGTTTTTCTTACCCAAAACTTTTTGATTGATTTTTATGTTATATTTTTACCTTGGATTTTTAATATAAGTTACAAATAATTTTTGTAAGTTAGTTTTTATATTTTTAAATGAAGCATGCAGGATAATCGTGTTTCATATGAGAATTGTAGATATCTCAAAGCTTAATAGTAAAAACTTTAAAACTTTTTATAACGGTCAATACTTTATCCGTTGCATGGAACATTTTATGACTTCAAAATTGTTGTTCAGGAACTGGGTGGCTTGTGTACGAAAATACATTTCATAGTTGGTCAAACTTTGTGTCCCAATGTTTGAGTTATTTGTACATAAGTCTAAAATACACTAGTCAGTTCAAAGATGTTCAGTAACGAGGCATCTAGTACTAAAAACCGACCCTCAAATTATAAACCCATTACAAATCCTAGTGTCTGCCATAATTACCTGATAATATATAGGCTAAAATAACCTGAAAGCCTCCAAAAGAACAACCAAATTACCACTGATCGCAGACATATTAATCAAAGGAGCGTCATAAACGAAATATGCGTCATGAAATATCGTTGGACGAACAAAAAACCAATGGAGCAATTTGTTGATTTATCGTCGCTAAAACTCGAAAACATCTGTCGTCGGAAAAAGTTGCGTTACTACTTGTTAATTGTACCGTACTCGGTTGCGGTTAAATTTCGTTCGAAGGCGTTTTATGTGCGGTTGTGTTTTTATTCTTTGTGGGAGAGAGGTCTGTAAAGCCGCATTGTTTGTTGTGGTCTTAATAGAAAGATAGTGTGCAAGACTGTACTGTTTTCAAAGTCAAAGCGTTTATTGCGAACTAAGTTATATCATGGTAGTAGGTACTTATAATTTAGCAGCCTTTTTCAGGCATTGCAATTTCATTCATACTAATTTATTATCCTGCATTTAACATTTTTTTAATTTTTTTTTGTGCGCTTTTGTTTTCTTTTGCTAATATAAGAAGAACAGGCAAAAAAAACCCAGACCCGACAGAAAAGTAACGTACCTCAGTTTTTTTGTTATTATTTATATAATCATATTATATAGTTTTTATATTCGAAATCAATGGCTAACACCAAAATATTGCCTTATGTTTTTGTTCAGGGTTTACACAAAAAAAATACAAAATGCCTGTTCTGGGTTTTCAGGTCTGGGTTTTTTTATATGGGACGTGACCGTTCTTCTTTCACACCCTAAAGCTAGACTACATGTTCTAGGTCTACGTTCAGTTCAGTCTCTTCTTCTTCCTGCCTTTATCCCATATTACTTGGGGTCAGAGCAACACATTTTTTTTTCTATCCTGTCCTGCCCGTCACATTAATACTAACTGTCTTTTCTTTCATATCACTCACGTTCAATTCAGACGCAATTTATTTTTTCACCTGGCGGAGAGCGGCGATGCGTTTGACGATGGAACAAGCTTGCCTTGAAGTAACCTATACACTATTGATTACCTTACCTAGCTAGCCTGGCTTGGGTTTAAGCTACCAGAAAGCATAGACTGCTGCAGGGAATTCCATTCTGTAGGTGTATATACAATTAATATGTTCCCATAACGTTTCCAATTTCAACCGTGATCATTGTTTAGGCTCTGAATTTCTCTGAATCCATTTATCCCAAAGTGAAGTAGTAACAGACATATGCATTTATAATATTAGTGCGATGTGCTTATAATCATTTCCCTGTAAGTATCTTTTGGAAATCATCTAAAGCACTGCCTAACTAACATTTAGTACAAAATATTCAAAAGCTCTTTAACGCAGCCGCATCGACAAAGATATCGACTAAAAACCACGAAAAGTAAGACACAAACAAATGACAACCACAACTTCAAAACATTTCAAGAGACAGAGGACAAAACAATAATAGTCGAACAACTCACAATGCTAAGATTTCACGCTCAATAAAGCAAGTCAAAAATTCCGTACTTCCAGGCAGGCCGCATATAAAACTTGTGGAACAGGAAAACTTGACAATAAATCAGGAAAAGGTCGAATATGGCCCCACTTGGGGATCGGAGAAATGTTATTTTTTTTGCTGTTTTTGATAGAAAAGTGGTAATTTGGGAGTTTCTTACGGGTGCGTGATGAGTGACAATATTTTGTTTTTGTTTTATTCAGATTTCTTTGATCTTCTTTTAAGTGTTTTTCAGATCTTAGTTTTTTCTTGTTGCACACAAAATCATAATAATATAGGTACCTAACAGTACATCTATAAACATAAAAGGAGAAACTGACTGACTGACATATCAACGCATAGTCGATACTACAGGGCTAAGGAACTTGAAATTTTGTACAAATTTTCATTTTGTGAAGTAGGCGAGCACTAAGAGACGGTATTTAAGTCTTATGTGAGCAGAGGACGGTAATCATCTACGAGTATATTTGCTGTTTTTTAACCCCCGATGGAAAAGAAGGGTGTCCAGTAAACGACCAAACCAAGCCCAAATCATCGACAGCGCGTAGTGATCCACGCGTTCCTCAAAGAGATGTCAGCAAACTTTAGGACATCTGAGGGCCTAGGGCCTGTAATCTTAGAAAGCAATAGGCAACTGAAGGATAGAGGTGAAGTTTTAGCTAGTTATAAACTCGCCTGCCCGACCCGAACAGAGCGGAAGAATTCAATAGATGATTACCGCCCTCAAAAAAAAAGCAATCCATATTTGCATTTCGTTTTACATGTTGAATGAACTAGAATTTCTTCGAATAAAGCTCGATTGGCCCGACTTCAATTGGCCCAGGCAAGTTTGGTGCCTAAAGCCAAAATGATTGCTTTTGAATCCTATCCAATTTAGGAAATTGATCTTTAAGGAAATTTTGCCTAAACGGTTGTAGAAGATCCAATCATAAAGCTTAAGATCCTTGCTAAGTTATAATAACTGTGTTAAGGATGGATCGAGGAAGCCCGATTTGGCCAGATTGTTTTTACAGTGGCCAACCTGATTGAGCCGTACAGGATGCCAAACACAGGTCGAAGAAAATTTAGTTAAAGACATCGACACGAAAAGAAGAGGAAGCTATAATAACAAACTTTCATTTAAGCGTATAAACGAGTGGTAGTTTTAACCGATAAGGGATGAGAAGATATAGGTATCAGGCATTTGTCATATTCCGTACTAGCGATGCGCAATGGCGAAAGATTTTATTCGAATGTTTCGATTGTTCGAATATCTCGATGGTTCTCGATTGTTTCGGCTTTGACTCGAGTCCGACTTGATCTGTTATTGCGAACGGCGTATGGCGCGTTCAATTGCGAGTTACTCCTCGGTGGTTGAGTTTCGAATGATATGGAAAAATTCGAACAATCGAAAACTAACCGTCGAATTCCGTCGACTCAAACCGTTTACGAGTTTCGAGTGACTGATTCAAACAATTGAAAACTAGACGTTGATTCCGTTGACTTGAAAAACATCTCGATTACTTTGTAGAACGGTGACTCAATGGTGAATTCGATGATTTATTTAACGATTCCGATTCATTCGATTATGAAAACATCTCGGAATCGCCCATCACTACTGCGTACAGGTGGTCCATACGAGCCGCACAATTTATTGCCTCTACTTTAGGTGAGACATTGTTTGAGGAGAGGTGATATTTGCAGCTGATGTTACACATGATTTATTTACTTCAATTATCTTTAGTGTAAGTTTTGGGCCCGGTTTGGTATCATCATCCAGGTCTCATACTAGCCTACTATCCTTGTATGTTTTTCAGTAAGTTTGTGTACGTGCCTTTTCAGGTGGCACAGTTGACGCAGTGGTTGAGCAATTTAGCTGTAGCGCTGCGTGTCGCGGGTTCAATTCCAGCACGGTACAAATATTTGTGTGGCTTACATGTACCTACAGTTAATCCGGGTTGTGTCTTGGGTGCCTTGTGTATAATTTTGCATGTTTGTGAATGCACCCACAATACAGGAGTAATTTCTGTACCAGCAACGGTAGTGTATGTGAAACGTTTTAATATTAAGTGTATACCATTAACTTTATTAATTATATTATCATTATTATAGAACAGAAGTTTTCCATACATGAATATGTAGGTGAGCTACTTTGTATACAATTATAATTTCGTTTAGTGATTAAAATACTAAAAAATATATCAGAGTACTCCAGTATTCACTAATTTACCTCGCATTTTCATGGAACATGTTTTTCAAGTTATCATTAAGCGATTCTCAATAGGCATAGAAGTCATTTACTACCAAGTATTTTTCTATAACAAGTCCACATTAAAAATATCAGGTCAAACCGTTTATATCACGTTTATATCGTCAGCGCATTAGCTATAATTTTAAATCAATTTGTCGGAATTTATAGGTAAATACCTACCTTGGACTGAATGTGTGTCCCAGTTGAGTGCGTTTATAATGTTTTAATGTAAAACTTTAATTTTTCTTTTTGGAGCACCGTATACTAGGTTTTAAAATAATTGCGACCTAAACACTATATTTCGCTCCAAAACGCATCGTTGACATGGCTCGAAAGGTTGCCCAGCTTAAGCTCGGAAGGTTGGGACTGGGCCGGACATGTCTGCCACATGTCGATCGAGCGGTGGGTCAGTAAAACACAAGGTTGGTGCCCTGAAATCGAACAGACCAAGGAAATGGCGGGATGACTTGGATGTTTTCCTTAAGAATTCGCAAGAAGTGGCTGAAAGTCGGGAACGATGGAAGGAATGGAGGGAGACCTTTGCCTAGCAGTGGGACATAGGTTAGATATAACCGTATAATAATACAATTATATTTTTTGTCTTTTCTTTATTATTATTTGCCAGTCGACAGCATGTTGCGATGTCACCATGTTTTCCTTAACCGTTACATGAGCAGTGGTGATGTACGAAATAACACAAAGTAAAGCTGGGTTTGAACCCACGACGTGTAACTTGAAACGGCACCAATACCAATCGGCCACCACTGCTGGCAAAATGGATTATCCATCTCAATTCACTGTCCGCTTCCCAAATTAATAATCTCGATCCCATAAAGGTCACAATAAGCCTGAATAAATACTATCCCAAACGCTATATAAAGCCAATTAAATATTTATTTATATAAAACGTTTATACCTTCAGGGTGTAATGAATAAATGGTAATATTTTATTCATTGGTTCAGGTCAAGTTCGGTTCGCGTTCAAGCCAGACGATGCAATATTTCAGACGGAACGTCCCGTATATATTATTCTACGAGAGTAATTTGTCGGAGAACAATGAAAGATTTTTCGCTTGGAGCCAAGGGCAATGTCGGTAAATAGTTGTAAGCAGCCTCTTGGACTGTACTGTATTTGGTCCAAGATTTAAATTGTTATTTGGTTTTCTTAATGACTTTATTAGTTTGACAAACTTTCACGCCAATTTGGTCAGCAGGCCACCGATTGCTTAAGCCTGCTAGGGCTGGGGAATTTTACTAATGTAAGGCAACTGAAGTAACAGCCTTCTGTTAACTTCTCAGACTTCTTAGACTTTTACCAGCTAAAACCCTTGTTTTTGCTGGTAAAAGTCTGACATTTCTTCTCAATTCCTCTAAAGCAGCGAAGTTAATTGCAGAAATAGCACCTTAAAATGATATTTTTTATAAGAAAGGCTCTCTAAAATATTTGCAGGATTAAATAGTTGCAGGTAGCAACGTTCTCCACATCGTTTCACACTAAATATTTTTCGAAGAATTTTTTCAAATTTATAACTATTTTTCGCAGTTCATTTAATTGCTGCTTCACTCCCGTGGACCGAGGCGTAATATTATATAGCATATAGCCTTCCTCGATAAATGGGCAATCGAAAAATGCTTTACAATATTAGATGAGTACGGCAACATCCAATTGATAATTTTAACTAAGCAAACATAAACTTTTTCGCATTACCCGCTCTGCTTACCGCTCCTCCCATCACTTACACCCGACCACTAGTGAAGAGCTTACACGGTCATGTCCAGATAGCATCGAGGTATCGCTCCTAATCGTCCATTGTGAGCGGATAACGATCGCTCGAGCTGGGCCACGCTGGGCCACAATGGCCCAGCCTTTCCCACGTGAAGGCCCATCACTCATGTGTGCTTTCTAATGATTGTCGGGCTAAAATCGCTTTGTCTTCTGTTTGTGGAGATTTTATTTGTAATCGCTGTATTCAGAGTCGTTACGCTTTTGTATCTTGATGGGATTCCCATTGTTGGTGATGTTTGTACTGTTTTTTATTTTAATTATGCATGTGCTTATGTTTCACCACTATCTCACCTGGTAAGCGATGATGTGGCCGGTGAGGGAGCACGCTTGCCTACAAGTAACCTTTTTACTGTTGACCTAAGTTGTAAATATCAGGAAACCTAGACTCCGGCGGGGAATTCCACTTCTTATCATCATCATCTGCCTAACCTTTTCCCAACCATATTGTGGTCGGCTTCCAGTCAAGCCGGATTTAGCTGAATACTAGTATGTTGGTATATTTATGAAGTATTTAAATTAGTATTATTTGTGAATTTAAAATTGTATATTCGATCCTACTCTCTGTTGTGATCTCTCTCTGTTCATCACTCAAAGTTGAGTGTACATACATTATTTATGTATAAAATAAATCTATTGCTGTTCGTTAGTCTCGCTAAAACTTGAGAACGGCTGAACGGATTTATTTAATCTTGGCCTTGAAATGTTTGTGGAGGTCTAAGGAAGGTTTAAAAGGTGAGAAAAATTCTAAAAAAAAACCGGGCAAGTGCCAGTCGGACTCGCGCACTGAGGGTTCCGTAGTAACTTACCTATAAAAACAGTTCAATCGAACAATTCGACAGTCTCGAAATGTACGTTTTTTGCAGTATAAACGGACGAATCTTTTTTTCCCGTCACTTTACCAATTGAATTGAAAATTGATTTTTGCACAGCTTCAAGGGACCACGGACCAGGAGGGGACACGGACTTACCTATGAATAAAGTTCTATTCTCGAATCGAGCGTTGAAGATTTTTCAAAAAAATAATTCTTGTGACGTAACAACAAATTTTCAGTTTTCAGACTTTTCCCTATATGAGTGCTATAAAACGTTGCTTCATGCCAAATTTCAAGATTCTAGGTCGACTGGAAGTACCCTTTAGGTTTTGATTCCCTTGCGAGTACTTGCGAGTTTCAAAATATGCAGCTTAAATTGCTGTTTCTTTTGATTGCGTTGACATAGAAGTTTGATTTTGTTACAGCTTAAAGGTATTATAGACCTGAGTATTTGGTATGAATTTCAATTTAATACCTCTACGCGTTTATGAGGAAGTGGGTAGTAAGTTTAAAATTATTTCGTAATTTTTCCTTTATCTATGCTATAAGACGTTGCTTCGTACCAAATTTCAAGATTCTGAGTTCACGGGAAGTACCCTGTAGGTTTTGATTCCCTTGCAAGTGTCGAAAATTTGCGGCATAAACGGCTGTATCTTTTGATTGCGTTGGCTTAGAAGTTTGATTTTTTCACAGCTTCAAGGGACAGTAGACCTGAGTAATTGATATAATTTTCAGCTTCATACCTCAACGCGTTCCTGAGAAAAAGGGTCTTGACAGACGGACGGACAGACAGACGGACAACAAAGTGATCCTATAAGGGTTCCGTTTTTTCCTTTTGAGGTACGGAACCCTAAAAATCGGCTGTACGAAGCCTGCCGATTTTTGCCTGCCGACTGCCCGGTCAGCTAGTACACTTATAATTTGTTATGGTGTAAAATATAGAATTAAGAACACATTGATCCATATTCAAATAAAAATAATTATATAAATATTGTTTAACCATTTAGTAAGCTGCTGCTTCTGCACTTACAACACATATTATATCCCGAAGACATACAACACAACTTAAGAGTGCACCAGCAGACAAGTACTCGTAGGTTCAACACTAAAAATGTTCAGTGAAGGAGCTCCACTGTCGTAAAGAAGATCGCGTTTAACTCATAAATTTGAGACGTGTGCCAGTGTCCGGCGAAAGGCATTTGTCATGGAACGCGGTGTACACTGCAGATGCATGTGCCAAACATTTCACTGAGAATAGAAAATTCTTGCCACTTACATTTTATATGGCCCGGTTTTGGATGCAACTATGTGTAATACAAAAGCTTTTAAGTGTGAATGGCATACCTATGTGATATCAATTTCGGTACATATATGGAGGCTAAAGAGGAGCTCGTGGCTAGATAATAACAGCCGCACAGGTCGATCTTCAAGGTTAAGCAACGCTTGCCTAGGTTAGTCTGTGGATGGGTGACCATCTTAACACAACGAGTTTCCTCCGTGCCTCGGAAAGCACGTTAAGCCGTTGGTCCCAGCTGCCATTTGGAGATCTTTGGCAGTCGTTACGGATAGTCAGAAGCCAGTAAATCTGACTCCAGTCTTGCCATGAAGTACCGTGTTACCCCAGTTAATGGGTTGTGGAGGTCTGGTAGGCAGCCGCTCCTCGTAAAATACTGGTATTCAGCTAAATCCGGCTTGACTGGAAGCCGACCCCAATATAGTTGGGAAAAGGCTAGGCAGATGATGATGATATGGAGGCTAAAGCTTAAATGCCAAAAAAATAGGAATCTAGCAAAGGTAAAACAATTATAAAACAGTAATTCACGCCGGAAAAGTTGATCAAACTTTATCAAGTGCAAATTCTGTCCTGTATGAATAACTGCTCTTATTTTTGAATCTCCGAAATATCAGCTTCATGCGCTTGAGTCGATCAAAAATAAAGAAAATAAGCCATGAGGGTTATTAAGAATGATGCAAAACTCCAAAATCTTAAACATCGATGACAAGTTGTTTTCCGGTCGGTTTTTAGGAACACATTCACTGTGCGTACAGCTAAAGCGTGGAATTCTCTGTCGGATTCTGTATTTCTTGATAGCTACAACCTGGGAATCTTTAAGTTTTTCCATCAGATAAGATACAATTCAAGCGCGAGCCTTTAAAAGAACTCAAATACCTACTTGCATAGTGCATACATGCATGTTATATTAAAGAAAATCCGAAAAAATCCTAGATTTCTAACACTCGTGCTAAGTTGGGGTTGGTCGCTAGCTACTAGAAGTAATCGGTCACTAATCCAATGCCAGCAAAACCACACGTACTGATAAATAGCTTTATTAAAAGGATCAACCAAAATCTATTGGCCCTTAGATTCTAAGGGCAAGACGCTCAGACTAAGTAAATATTCTGTAATTACAGATTAACTCAAATTAACCTTGGCCTTTCTCTACTACTGGGATTAAGTTATTTAGATAAGTCTGTATTATCTTATTCTTGGAAGGAATCTTAGTACTGTGTATTAAGACACTAATTACAAGTTTCCTACCAAATAATTATACAACATGTAACATAATTAACACACATCCTCTTGGGGGGTCATTGTACTCATCATTATAAACAACTTTTACTATGGGACCAAACCTGAAATCGAGAAAAAATAATCAGCTGTTACATACATTTGGACGAAATAAGTGAACATAAATGTATGGAACAGCTGATTATTTTTTCTTGATTTCAGGTTTGGTCCCATTATGCTAAAAGTTAAATATATAGGGCATAGGTAATCCATAGTATTAAGAAAACCTTTAAATTAACCTTTCATTAGATAGGTTATTGCACTAGCTCATCAAAAAACTAATCAGCTCATTAACGATGTATTTTTTTGTATCATTACATTGTACAAAAGCAAGATCACACACAATGCGCTTACCAACCTCATTTGTATGTAATTCTGTGAAAATTGTAGCTCGGTGTATGAAAGATCGCTCGTCGATAACACTCATTATCTTGTAGCAGCATGCGCAACAAATGCTCTCTCACGAAATTAAAAAGAAACTATATACAAAACACAATCGTCTAATACTCAGGTGATAGTGATTTGTTTTCTGAAAAAGTTAAGATTAAAATCATGCAAAGGCTTGAATAGAAGGTCAAAGTGTTTTCTGAAAAAGTTAAGATTGAAATCATGCAAAGGCTTGGTCAAAGAAGAAAGTGAACAAAAGGGCATATTAGGCTTACTGACTAAATCCAGTTGTGTCTTTTAGCTGCTTTTGGCTTTCTAAGCCCACGGTCACTCTTAAAAGTTCCTGGAGGCCCCGCCAGACATCGGCCCTACTGCCTATGCTGGCTAGTAATAGGGGTTAGGAGCCCAGCGTCTGGAACGTGAAGAATTCCGTCCCTATACGCTTGTGGCTACTGCTTTGCAGAAGGAGGAAACCGCTTATGTTACATGTTATAAGTCATACCAAAGATCTGACAGCTAATGAGGCATTGGCTACCGTAAAAGTGAATTGTTCCAATTTACTATAATTATATAAAATTGTATGTGTACATAATTGTAAGAATTTCTAACATTCCCACGAAATTAAAAACAACAAAACACAATCACCTAGCTGCAAGCTACAGCAAACTGTATTATTAGTAACGGCCAACACAAAAGCGAGATTGAAATTGAAATGAAATTACTATATAAATTATTATTGAGCACTTCACATAAGGCTCGTTTCAGCGCCTGAATTATAGAGTGGTTCACTGTGCGCATAAGCTTTTACGTTGCAGTAATGCCGGGTTCAGACCAAGCGAACCAGTGCAGGCGAATAGGATTTGTCGATGGATACACGTTTGCTTGGTGGACGAAGGCTAACAGAGAAACGGAAAGTGTGTATATTGAAATAGTTAATTAATGTGATATTATATACGGACCTATTTTAATAGGTGGTACCTATCTGGCTATCGATAGAACTATGTCAATTTCATATAAACCTAGTAACCGTTCCACGGATTGTTTGTTTATATTTATAGTTGTCAGTTGATCATAAACAGTTCTCAGAATAACACAATAAAATTCATTGTATACGTTATCCTGGTTTCCCTGCTTACACTCTGCTTAAATATTGTGCCCCTACAGTGGTTATGGGCCCAGAACGCATAAATCAGGAGAGATTTAAACGTGATAAAGGAAGAAATTGGAGTGAAAATGAGTTCTGTCAAAATTGATCAACTCCATCAGAGCAACTACGAGACCTGGAAAATCCAAGTGGAAGCCGTTTTAGTTAAGAACGATGCCTGGGGATACGTGAACGGAAGTATCGCACGCCCAGCAGAACCAGCCGAAGCAGTAAAGTGGGACATTGGAGACTCGAAAGCTAAGTCTGATCTCATTTTATCGATAAGTCCGAGCGAATTACGACATCTACGAGGATGTAAGACTTCGCGAGACGTATGGTTAAAGTTACAGAACATTCATGCGTCGAAGGGACCTGCAAAAAAGGCGACATTACTAAAACAGCTGTTGCTCCATAAATTGGAAGAAGGTGGTGATGTAAGAGAACATGTTATGAGATTTTTCGATGTGAAAAGCCAGTTAGCTGACATGGATATCGAAATGCATAATGATCTGACCTCGATAATGCTCCTGTACAGTCTGCCGTCCAGCTTTGACAACTTTAGATGTGCCATAGAATCTCGAGATTCATTGCCGGATCCAGATACGCTCAAGATTAAGATTTTAGAAGAAGATCATTCCAGAAATCGAAAAGAAAGTGTAGATAGAGCATTTCTTGTAAAGGGAAAGAAGTCTTCTAAACCAAAGAGTGGTACTGAGCTGACAAGTTCGAAATTCAGATACAAATGTTTTAAATGTCATCTGTATGGTCATAAAGCCTCTGATTGTACGAAGAAGAACAAAGAACAGTGTAGTGATACCGTAAAGTATGTGTCGAATGATTATGAAGTACCTGATATCGATTCCAATTTTGTAACATTTAATTGTGTTTCAGATGTTAATGCTGTTTGCAACGGGAGTGGAAATTGGATCATCGATAGTGGCTGTACATCACATTTGTGCAATGATGCAAGTAAATTCGACAAAACACTTGTGCCTTTGTTCGGTAAGCTAAACTTAGCAACGAATTCAAGCACAAACGTACAAGGTAAGGGGACAGTCAGATTACTTACATGTGATAATGGTTCTAAAACAATTGTTCAATTGCCCAATACTCTATTTGTTCCGGATTTACGATGTAGCCTAATTTCAGTAAGCAAAATTACTGATCAGGGGTTTAGCGTTACGTTTAAGGATAACATAGCTAGTGTTCAAGATAGTTATGGTAACACTAAACTTGTTGCGAATCGTAGAGGTAATTTATATTACGTTGAGGAACATTTAGATAGTGTGTCAGCCATTTCTGAGCAAAAGGTTGACGTATGGATGTGGCATGAACGTTTAGGACACTTAAATGCAAAGGATCTCGTCCGAATTTTAAATAAATCTGGCATGAATGTTAAGATGACAGATGTGAGTGACTTGTACAATTGTGATATTTGTGCCAAAGGTAAAATGTGTATGTTACCGTTTACTAGTTCAAATGGGCCATGCGATGAAAAGTTAAGAATTATACATTCTGACGTTTGTGGACCCATGCAACATACGTCAATAAATGGCGCGAAATATTTCGTCACTTTTATTGACGATCATACTAGGTGGTGTGAAGTATACTTTCTCAGCAAGAAAAGTGAAGTGTTCACGACATTCAAAGTATACAAAAGTCATGTCGAGAATTTGTTAGGACATAAAATAAAATATCTTCATACAGATAACGGCGGTGAATTCTGTAATCGAGATTTCGACGATTTTTTGAAGAAAGAAGGAATAGCAAGAATGTTGACAGTTCCTGGCGTCCCGCAACAGAATGCTGTTGCTGAGAGGAAGAACAGGACGTTGGTGGAAATGGCGAGGTGTATGCTCATCTCATCAGGATTATCTCCGGGTTTCTGGGCTGATGCTGTAGCGACAGCATGTCACGTAAGAAATCGTTGTCCAACAAGAAGTCTTGAAGGTGAAATACCGTTTGAGAAATGGTTTGAACGACCTGTCAGATTAGACTACTTACAAAAGTTTGGGTCTAAGGTACACGTGTTGGACAAGACACCCGTTAAAGATAAGTTTGCTCCACGAAGTTTCGAAGGAATCTTCGTAGGTTATCCTAGAGATCGAAAGGGTTATAGAGTATGGATACCAGCGCAACGACAAGTTATCATGTCAAGAGATGTGAAGTTTCAAGAATTGAAGAGTGAAGAAAAAGAAAATTTAAATTTACGATTTGATCCCTTCAAGATTGACCAAGAAGGGCCTGCAAATATTTCGGACCAACCAGCAACGGTGGAAATAGAATTCAATCCTAACCAATCCAGCAGAATCCAAGATAACAAAATTCCAGAGGTGGAAGGTGAAGGCATTTCTGTACCTGTGGAAGGATATGAAGGTCAAGAAACATCCTTTGATGCACCACAACTGACGGACGTTCCAGATATTGCTGTAGGACCATTTCAGCACGATCATCATCGGGATGATGTTCATACTGATGGGGGGAGGGCAATGAAGAGAGGTCCAGGGCGACCACGACTGGAACGAGGTCACGTCGGACGTCCACGGAAAATATACAATATGGTTAACGTAGAGCCAGATATTCCCGTGGAGGAACGCGTCGAATCAACGGAAGAGTTTGTTGATTGTCAGGATTTTGCCGGAGTCGTTGAAATTACTTTAAAGGAAGCTTTATCCAGTAATGAAAGAAAAGGATGGAAAGATGCAATACTTTCAGAAGTGAAGAGTTTAATCAAGAATGACACCTTCGATATAGTCAACAAACCTATGGGACGGAACGTCGTAGGTTGCCGTTATATTTTAACGACAAAGTTAAATGTGGATAAAACTGAGAAGAAGAAGGCCAGGCTGGTGGCAAGAGGTTTTAGTCAACTTTATGGAATAGACTATAAGGATACCTTTGCGCCTGTAGCTAGACTTGACACAGTAAGATTGCTAGTTGCACTTGCAGTTGAACTTGACCTTGAGATTCATCAATTGGACATAAACACGGCCTACCTAAACGGTTTGTTGGATGAGGAAATATATATGAAGGTGCCAGACCTCCTAGAAGAATGCCTGCAAGACCTCATGCGGATAGAACAGCCAGGTTCAGTTATACATGAACGTGCCAGCAAGTTGTTATGCAACCTGAAGTCTGGGGGCGAGGTGTGCCTGCTGAAAAGATCTTTGTACGGTTTACGCCAGTCAGGTCGTCAATGGAACATCAGGCTGGACGAGGAGCTGAAGTCCATGGGGCTACAAGTCTCTTTAAACGAGCCATGCCTTTATTTTAAGGCCGTAGATTCAGAATCGAAACTCTTTGTACTAGTTTACGTAGATGACATTTTAGTCGCATCGCAAAGAGGTGAGTGTATACAAACTTTCAAAAGGGAACTGGCCATGAAGTTTGAATTGAAAGATTATGGCATTGCGAAGTATATGTTAGGCATAGAGTTTGACAGATGTGACAAGAGCATTAAATTGTCACAACGAAAATATATTGACGATTTGTTAAATAAATTTGAATTAAGTGGATGTAATCCGATTTCTACACCCATGGATCCGAAAACTAAGATTACGAAACCTACGGAACAATGTGATACGGGGCAGTATCCGTATCGAGAGTTAGTCGGTTGTTTAATGTATTTATCTACGGGCACAAGATTGGATATTACGAATACTGTGGCAGTATTGAGCCAATTCTTGGATTGTCCTAATCAACAGTGCTGGAATGCAGCAAAACGTGTACTGCGCTACCTAAAACATACGAGAAATCACGGACTTATGTTTACGAAAACAGGTAAAACATTGCATGGTTATTCAGATGCCGACTGGGGTGGATGTTTGATAGATAGACGTTCTTATTCCGGTTATGTTTTTATGTTAGGAGGTGGATGCGTGTCTTGGAAGTCACAAAAGCAGAAATGTGTATCGACTTCGAGCTGCGAAGCCGAGTATATAAGTTTGGCGTCATCTATGAAGGAGGCAATTTACCTGAACAGCTTGCTTACTGAGATTGGGCTATGTAAGTTTGCACCATTATCTTTACATGTAGATAATCAGGGGGCGATTTGCCTTGCCGGTGATCCAATGTTTCATTCTCGGAGTAAGCACATTCACATCAGGTACCACTTTATTAGAAGTGTATTGAAGAACAATACGAGTATTGAGCTAAAGTATTTATCGACAGACTCAATGCTCGCGGACATATTAACGAAAGCTTTGCCCAGAGTAAAGCACTATTCGTGCATGCGTGGTTTAGGCATTGCTTGTTAATTGTTTATTTTGTTATGATTGTTCTTTGATATTACTTTCTTTTGTATGTGTTTTTTCTTGTATTGCTGTTTGTATTTAATATGCGCATTAAGGGGGCGTATTGAAATAGTTAATTAATGTGATATTATATACGGACCTATTTTAATAGGTGGTACCTATCTGGCTATCGATAGAACTATGTCAATTTCATATAAACCTAGTAACCGTTCCACGGATTGTTTGTTTATATTTATAGTTGTCAGTTGATCATAAACAGTTCTCAGAATAACACAATAAAATTCATTGTATACGTTATCCTGGTTTCCCTGCTTACACTCTGCTTAAATATTGTGCCCCTACAGTGTAAAGGCCAGATTACTGTTACTCTGGCTTATATATTAAGATCCGAAAAAAAATTCAGACCTTCGATGAATGTCGATACACAACAGACGTTTTAGTTACTGTCAATTTCATAAAATTTTAGAATGAAAATATTAAAAGTTTTTTGTTTTTGAGGTGGGATATAATCAAATGACTTTTCCTATTTGGCACTCTCTCGCTCAAGCATGAGAGACTTCCAGATTTAGTGACTAAAGCCCACCAGTGTTTATTCAGTTGCCCTTTGCATGCCAAGACCACAGTAACTCTTTCGAACCACCTCGCATCTTACTCGTGAGCGTTCGTTTCCTCATTCGCTCAGTCTGTACACGGCCATACAACGAACCAGAATATTACACCTGTTACTCTAAGGAGTATATTTTTATCGGTATTACAACTCCTCAAGGCTTTCGTGGCCTGATTAGCTTTAGGCTGTGTTGTTCAACGTTCAAAGGAGAATTTTCTCGTAAGATATTTTATAAGGTAAATAAAGGAAGAAACAAAACGTTTTATGGTAACCGCTTGTTATGTGGAAAGAGTACATTTTTTATCCACACCATAGCAATATTTCTTTTAGTTCATATTTTTTGATGTTGTGGTCCTTATAACATAGTTGTATATCGTATATAAATTGAGATACTCTTTGGATAGACTAATGGTCAGACTTTTTGGTCGTCTGACTACATGCAACGACCGTCAAAAATCTACGAATGAATGATTTCCGTGGCACGGGGTGTCTTTAACGAAATCAGATACCACGATAAAATTATTCACTGAATTTCTAAAAATGTCAATGTTTTAAAATTCATAAAAATGATCTTTCCCCAGAAAACATGCCACAACGATTCTTTCCAAGTTTTCCAGAAAATTCTTGAAGCCAGGTAAATAATGGCGCCTTTGGGGTACCTTACTTAGAAATATACAACAGCTTTTATGCTAGTGCAATTTTAAAAGTTTTCATACATATTTCACTTTAGTACGTGCTAGACTCAAATATACTTCTCCATTATTACTGGCGATGTTCAGGAAGTAGATGACATTTAAATTCATGGTACGCCATATTACAATGTTCTTTTTGTAGGAGAAAATGGACAATGATATAATTATGAACAATCTTTGTGAATTCGGTAAAAAGAATTATCATCATCATTTCGATCAAAAGACGTCCGCTGCTGGACATAGGCCTCCCCCAAGTGTCACCACAACAACTGGTCCTTTACTGTTCACTTCAGGTCAGCGGTCTACCTTATGAGAGATCTTCCAACGGGCGTCTTCTAACCAGAACCTATCAGCTCATTAGCCAATGAGCTATAGCCATCTGTTATGCACGCATTATGTCTTGAACACAGCCACTTTAGTTTTGCGGTTCTGCGGGATATGTCGGTAACCTACATTCTCCTGCGGTTATTTTATCCTTGATTCAATCACAAAGCAGCTTCGATCACAGCTCTTTCTCCCACCATGCCTTTTGATTACCTTTGATGAAGCCATTGTGAACGTCAACGTAAAATCTTTACGTAATTATAGTGCTTACCATTTTAGTTAAGAAAAACGGTGTAACGAAAGTCAAGTTAAATTGCAACTAAAATCCAAAATAAATCCAAACTACATACAAAACGTTCCTTACCAAACATCACAACTTAAAGCCACTTGAGCCCAATCCATTTTCCCGCAAATTTACTCCACTAGTGCATTCCAATTACAAAGCAAGTCCTCATTTGTGAGACCTTGCTACTGAGGCCGCGTCCTCCGTCCTCCGGCCTCCGTCCTCGCCGAGCTAATCTCAGTGTCACCGCGGGGCACGCTCTACTCTGTTTAGGTATTAATACTGCTTCTGAATGGAACACTAGAATTTTTCGACGACTTGGATTAAAATGGCCTAGAATTTTTCTGGAGGTTCTGGCTTTTACAATTTGCGCTGCAACGCTGCTTTCCTGAATTTTTCATGATAGTGCTGATTTTGTTGCTATTGTAAATGGAATAGTTTATTAGCTTTGTCTAGAATCCAGATGGAATTTTATACAGTATACATGCATTGTGGGAGGTACTGCGGAGTATAGTCTTGAGATTACAAATTGTAAAGGCATCGGAATTCAGAATTTAAGCTAGCAAAACACAAAAGTGGTATTATATAAGGAATTGGATTGAATCTTTCAATTAGAAACAATTCTTAATCAAACGCGTCGCGCGTTCAAAATTGTCACACAAATTCAATTTCTAAGACGTCCCAAACGATTTATTAAAATGAATGTTCTCATCCTCAATCTAGTTACTCCAAATAGTTCAGAGACTCATCAACGGAATTATTCTACACTCGAGCCTCGTCGTTCGTCCTCAATCAAATCAGCATCCTGCCTTTGCTCATTACTCTGGCATCACAACGCGGATCCAACTTACACGAGAACGACTCAGTTTTACTGGGAGTACTCGTATACTCAACTGAGTATATTTGAGTATTTGACTAAATTACGAGCTTCCCCGTCTTGAAGGCTAACTGCGAGTAAAGATCTGTAGAGCCGTGCTATTTATGAGATGCCTCCTAGATAGTTTATCCTCGCACTACGTAAACACGCCAGCTTAATTCGGAATACGGGTTTCAGGGAAATTCTCAGGGGTAGCGAATTTTCATTTTGTATGGTTCTGTGGTTGCATGTGAAATGAAGGGAGATGAAAATAAATATGTAGACAGCATCGAGTTCCTTACTTTGTGAAATATTTAAACGTGTTTTCTTTTTGTTTTAGGTAAGCAAGTGTAAAGTAACATGGAGTAATTGACCTCCCTAGGAAAACTGAATGATAAAGAAGCAGTAAATAGGAGGTCGTCGATGATGATGATGACATTAAAGGTTTGTGAGCTTTACGTTATTGCGTAATCCAAATTCTTGTAAACGCAGTTTGAACATAAAATTACTACAAAATATTGGGAGACGCAGGGCGATTTCCGGCCATTGTAGGTAGGTGCGGGCTTGTGGACGGCGAGCAACGCGTAGTTTGCAGTCAAATAAGGACTGTAAGAATTCTTGAATAAATCTTATATTCACTGTCATGATCTTAGTCTTGACTCCTCGAACGCCGATTGTACATACGTTTGTAAAACTTGAATGACCTTGAAAAAAGCTTAAGCGTGTACTGTTCAAAACGGGTACGAAATTGCAGAATCTAAATCTAACTTTTAGTCTCTATATTATTATCTTCGCTTTTCCTAAGGGTTACTTAAAACGATTTTTTTTTATAGTAAAAATGTTTTAATTTTGGGGATTTTACTAAAAACTCGCAATGACGTAATAAATACGCGTATATGAAGTTATACTACCTACCTTTCATAGTCATGAGGCCATTTTACGACAATGACTGCACAGGACAAAGAGATTAGATTTTGGCTTTTTTGTAATGGAACCTTTTTGTTCTCAGGAAATAAGGAAATACAAACAGAAAGTCCTTACTTTTTATTCTTTAAATATTTAATGGCCTGAGAATGGCAACGAAGTAATTTAGAAAATGAAGACTTCCTTTCCTTTCTTAAGAAAAATACATAATGCAAAGCACTATTTTCCTCTCTTGTTAGATAATGTCCAAGAAAATATCAAACAAAAATCCATCTGAGTTTTCTAGAACTTTGTGTGTATCAATAAGATGGTAATTCTAAATATTTTCAAGAATTTCAATATTTTACAATATTGAAATTCCTTCCTTGCCAAACTTTATTTATTCTTGAGTTAAATATAAGTGGGTTCTGGATAATAATAATAATAAATATTTGTGCAAAGTTTTGACCAACTCTAATTTAAGTTCATGAATGTTTTTTTACGTCTTAACGCTTTCTATAACATCACATCATTACTTGGTTTTCGCCATTTTCAATAGTAAGAGATGCTTTTCAATTCCTTTTTCTCTGGGGAGCGAGACCTGCGCTCCTTCGGTTACATTCAGCGATGAATCTTTCGACCACAGCCCACGTTTTCCAGCCAGGACTTACGTATCTAAGTGCATATAGTATTGTGACACCTAAAGAAGTCGCTTACTGCTATGGCAAGATAATGTTTTTTAAGGTAAATCACTACATAGTATGAAACAAAATCGCTTTCTCTGTCCTTATATTCCTATGTATGCTTAAATCTTTAAAACTACACAACGGATTTTAATGCGGTTTTGTTAATAGATAGAGTGATTCAAGAGGAAGGTTATTATATATGCATGCATAATATAGAAGTGTAACACTGATAAACTTGTACCCGTGCGAAGCTGGGGCGAGTCGCTAGTGTTTTATAAAGCTTATGTGTTCATCTTTTGATAGGAAGAAAATAATGTTGTAGTGTTGGATACGTAAGGAAAAGTAGTACGTAGGAAAGCTGTCAAGCCGTTAGACAGTAGAAATAGTTTTACAATTAGTATGATAATTATGTAAAGTGTTTCTAGCAATAAACCCTAATAAGTTGGATCATGAAGCCTTTCATTACGTTTCCGCTACCATAGTATCAGTAACACTAGTACAGTTTCCACAATTGTTTCCTGAAGTATTTAAACTGTGTCCTTTCTATCTAAAGCTCTTGTTACACGTTGCACCAGAAATAAAGATATCCACAATCGTTGTTTCCGCCGGATTTCTCACAATTGTTGCTTAATTTACGAAATATTTATTGCGAAAATCCTTGCTAGGATTCTACTATCGCATCGTAGAAAATTCATTTGTGATTTGCACCGAAAAAATCTACTGCAGTTTTCGTACTATCTTTAACTAAATTAAATCGTAACTTATTCGTTTGTTTTCTTTAACTGTCTTATAAATAATCCCACACGCTTGACAAACTGAATGTTCGTGAGTTTGTACATCTGTATCCAGATTTACTAGTTAAACGGACTTAGATGTAAAAAGTTATACTTTGGATGATTTTCGACCCTGTCTCCTTATGTAGAAAATTTTTAATGCTTAGGAAACTTTACAATAATACCTCACGTGAAAAGATAAATTATAGACGTCTAATATTGTTTGTATATCACTTTACACTAATATTATAAAGGCGAAAGTTTGTTTGTAACCGTGTGATTGAATGTTTGATACTTTGATACAAACGTGGGTCTCGGGAGTATATAACCATGGGATGATTTACTTTACCTAAACCTTCTGGAAAGCTGCAGCAAAACAACTAACTTTCGAATACGTAAATGAAATCATGTTCTTTCGTATTTTTAATAAAGTGTAGTATTGCAGTGTCTGTGACCGTCTTCTAATCTAGCATGACATGTACCGCGGTCGTATGAGGAGAATAATTGGCTCTGCATATTGGACTCTGTTTTCAAACTAATTTAGTTTGTCTACCTCTCTGTCTGTGTTGCCAGTGTATTAGTTTTGACTTGCTTTATTTTAAAACCGGTTTTATTGGGTGTGATGAGTTGTAATCATATATTTATTTATTGAAACTTTTTGAAATTGCACTAGTAAACGCTGTACAATGGTGGACTTAATGCTTTTGCTACCAGTCGACCTAAGGGTTGTGCTCAAAGATAACATACTAGGTGCATAAAGAAATAGAAAACTACTGTATGCATGTGTTAATTAAGAAAACTTAAAAAGTTATTTATATTAACTGACTATATTTTTACCTAATTTCATCTTAATATATATAAATCTCGTGTCCCAATGTTTGTCCTCAATGGACTCCTAAACCACTTAACCGATTATAATAAAATTCGCACACCATGTGCAGTTCGATCCAACTTGAGAGATAGGATAGTTTAAATCTAAAAAAAAAAAAAAAGTTGGGTAAAGTAGGGTAGTGTAGGGTAGTGTAGTGTAGTGTAGTGTAGTGTAGGGTAGTGTAGGGTAGTGTAGTGTAGCGTAGTGTAGTGTAGGGTAGTGTAGGGTAGTGTAGGGGTAGTGTAGAGTAGTGTAGGGTAGTGTAGTGTAGTGTAGGGTAGTGTAGGGTAGTGTAGTGTAGCGTAGTGTAGCGTAGTGTAGTGTAGGGTACTGTAGGGTAGTGTAGGGTAGTGTAGGGTAGTGTAGGGTAGGTAGGGTAGTGTAGGGAAGGTAGGGTAGGGTAGCGTAGGATATGTAGGGTAGTCATTTGACGGGAAAAATTCCAAAAATAAATAATTGTCTACCCCGTGCGAAGCCGGGACGGGCTGCTAGTACCTATATATCCTTTTAAGAAGAATGAGGTAAGTGACAGATAGTGTTTTTTTCAGGAAAATTTTTGTTGTTCCATACTTAAAAATATATTTATATATTTTTATTCATGCTTTTTAAAAACCACACATATTTGAGAGGATTTATCCATTGCGTTTTTGCAAGAATGGGCTTTCTCTTCCATAAACAAAAAGCATCTATGAAAATATGTTAAAAGCATCTCCAAAGACCATCCAGACACCAGCATGCATAATTATTATGATTTTCTGTATGAACTTTGACCTTTAAATTTGTTCCGGTGTTATATCTTATGATAGTGAGTTAGGAAACATCAGACCCATCTAGTTTAATTTGATGTATGAAAGTGTTTTTAAATAAAAAATAAATAATAAACAATTAAAAAATCCACTTGCAAGACAAAAATAAAGAGTTTATAAAGTGATGAACTTTAATAAAAAAATTTAAGGTTTTTTTTTAGACTCAGTTGATTTAGGTTGTTCCTGAAAGTTAGAGACTTTCCCAGTTCCTGTCTAAATATATATTTATAGACAATAATATTTCTCAATACGAATTCTGTGAATCATATTGAAAAACTAAAACTTTACCCAGTTCATTTTCTCAGAATCATTCAGTACTTTTCAAAATTGGTGCTCGGAAATTCCATGAAACGCCACCTTCAAAAACTTTGCTTCCTACAAAATATCATTACCACGAAATAATAATTTTCAGGTTCACCTGAATTTCAGGAACGTGCCAGTTAAGATTAACAAAATGTCTTTATCAACCGATGGCTGGAGTTCTTAAAGTTTCGTAGAAAGTTTCAACTTTTATTACTGAAGAGTTATCTTGCACGGGTCGACCCCATTTTGATTTTCGCATAAACGATCACTTTTATACAAGTTTTGTCACCGGACAGTCAACTTTTTGGGTTGAATTACCAGAGATGAACCTTTTATGAGACGATGGCATAAAATTATTTCTTGGTTTTTATTACATCTTAGTTTGTTTTAGGTAATAAATCTACTTTGTTCTCTCCTGTTTCCATTATTTGGAATTGATTCTCCTTACTTGGGCAAACTTGAGATGTCTCTCGATTCTAGACTACCAGTTCAATAGCGAATGACCTCTGCCTTTCTTTTATTCTGGCAGGTTTAGCGTAGTCTTTACGACATAGTCCTCGCCTCTCCTGGGTTGTGGAGGTCTGGTAGGCAGCCGCTCCTCGTAAAATACTGGTATTCAGCTAAATCCGGCTTGACTGGAAGCCGACCCCAATATAGTTGGGAAAAGGCTAGGCAGATGATGATGATTCGGTGATTGGCACAATTTTAAAATGGCCTTTGTTAAGATTCATTGTACACATAAGCCAGTTGTGTCACACCTCCCGCCCACCTCAGCATTTTTATTTGTAGATTGGGTAATAAATATTACATTAAAAATAAATTAAGTATGTAGTAAAAGTTCATGCATTACAAAACTACAAAGATTCTCTACCTGTTCTACCATTATATTTTTGTCTGTGTATCACAATAAATAATTTAAGTATGAACTGTATTTTTGCAATCTAACAGGAATTGACATTTATATGTTACGTGATAAATTTTATCACTTTCACGTAAGGTCAAACTAAAACATCTTTCACACTTAAACTTAATAAATATGATAGCACAAGCATTAAACCCCATCTTATACCGTATAATCGCTAATATGATGCTCAAAGTTTTTAGCCCCAAACGGCGGTAAAGCACAAGCGGGTCACAATTCCCCGTAATCATGGCGTTTGTTACAGTCGTGTTGTGATCGTTTTACTACTCAAACGCTGGCTGTAACGCGGAACGTAAAACGGAATGAATCGACGGGTAAATGACGTTTAGAGTTGACGACTCAGTGAAAAAGATTTGTGATTTAACCCTTTGACCTACGATTTTATTTTGCTCGTTTTTGACTTATGCTAATATGAATATTATTGACTGGCCTGTTAGTATCGAGTAGTGGTCCTGACTGATATACCGGAGGACGTGGGTCCGATGCCCAAGACAAATGTTAGTGTGACGAGCATGACCATCGCGTTCTTGGGAATCAGCCTGGTGACAGACAGACAGAAAACAATTTATAGAGTCCCGTTTTTCCCTTTGGGTACGGAACTTAAAAAAAAACAAAAATTTCCATTGAATCAGCTTAGCCCTACCTTAAGTGCCTACAACTAGATACAGTGTTTAGGCGATTGGCGGCTACTTGCTAGCTATCACGCCCTATCGCATGCGGCCATCTCCTTTGCTATTACTGCTTGACAGAAACAGGCGAACACCTGCGATTTCACCACTCTGGACACGGCGGAGTTCCGCCCAAGCGGGGCACACGTCTAAATCGTATCTCAGGTATAAAATGGTTACATACCTGAGATACGATTTATAACAAAAGTCGTAACCGTCATCCCCATCAGTCGTGATCGTATCGTAGACTATAAAAGCGCATAATACGCCTTCCGGCAATCAAGTAACGTTACGACTGCGTAATAACTAAATAAAATACGTCACGATATCGCTTAAAGACTAATTACATTCTTCACTATATTAACAACTGTTAAATTTTACTGTCAAGCGTCTGACTTGGCGCTTAATCTAAGATCAAGTTAACGGTGAATTAGTTAATGGGTTGTGACAGGTTTTTTATTTTGATATAATGCTTGTATTTTTTTGAATATCAGTCTCATTAGATGTTTTCCTGATTCTCGAGGTAAATTAGTTTTTGTAAAGTGTCGTCTGTCGTCAAAGCGTGCAGTATACTTATAACTAATATTGCAATAAAATAGAAAATAGACAAAGGGCCTGTTTCACAATGTTTCTGTCTCCATTTTGTTTTATAATTCTTTTGTGTGTACATAAACTGTTAAATAAATAAAAAAAATGTTCGAGTGGCCACTACTTCCCTAATAAATTCAAAATTGGAACAGAATTTCTATGAAATTATCTGCCAAGTAAGATATTGGTAACTTAATCATAGGTGGCGAAATAGGCCTTTACAATACTAAGGGCATAGTTCACCACCTGGCAGATAATTTCATAGAAATTCTGTTCCATTTTTGAATTTATTCAGAAAGTAGTGGCTACTCGGACATTGTGAAAAAAGCCCTAATAATGCAACAATATAATATACACAGCAAGCTACAATCAAATCAATTAAAACAGTGAAATGACGGAAGTTACCGAATGCCAATTGAGCTCTCTCTATTTTCGCTTTTTCTCTTTTTCAATCATTGCGTCGGATGAAACAACAAGCTCTATAATGATATAGATACCATATATATACCATGAGGTCATGTTGACGATAGACGAGGGGGCCCTCTGACTCAATATGGCACAGCAAACTGAGATGTCACTATACCTTATAGACATAAAATTCTTATTTCAGTCACCAGAGGTAGATGCAACAAAATAAGTCTAAACCTAAACCTGCACTCAAATGGATAGAAACAAAAATATGACGTGAAACTAGAAGTCCGGATCAAACGATTATGTAAATGTGAGGAAGTTGCTCTCACAAGCGTAAAGTCTTTTGCATGTACCTCGGACCGTGTATGGATTGTACAGTCAAGAGCTAAGACATGAACACTGTCATTAAATTGATAGAATTGATGAATGTTATAAGACCTCGAAATTTCGTAAAGTTTTTCGAACGATCCTGGAACCCTGGTAACGAATGTTGAAATATGATTCAAAAACCCAAAATGAGAGTTTAAATTTTGTTCGCCGCTGGACAATCTGTGGATAAAATGACCATAAATTTTGCCCCAAGCAGTTCTTTGACAGTTGGACGTATCTGAAAGAAGCTAGAAGCCAAAAAGTCTAACGACCAGCTTTAACAAAGGGAAACCAGGTGTGGTGGGTCACTTCATGCAAAATGCCAATTCAGTTGCCTTTAGTTAATGCTATAGTCGGTAGAATTTAAGGCTTTTAATAATAAAGAATAATAATAAAGCCTTCATTACCGGATAGATTGAATCGAATAACGATTTACATAATTTAAACCTTAATAAAATAATATTATAGTATTGCACTTCGGCGTCTTCATTCACCAGCCCATCCCTTGACGCATAAACCTCACCCAGATTCCTCCATTTGTCACGGTCTCGTTTAGCTCTAACCCATAGTGTACCAGCCATCTCCATATTATCTACTTTTGGGCATACTGGTATTTAATAACTGCAGTCTATATCTAGAGTGGAATCCAGCTTTCCCGATACTTACTTTGTTTAAAAATGGCTTAGCGCTTGATACTTTGATGACAAAAATGTTCTTTCATTTTATTAAGTACATTTGTTCCGAACTGTACTTCAGACCGTATGTAGAACCGTTCCAGTTAAAATATTACAGTTACCTGAATACGGGAAGTCGGACTTATTCAGAGTCGGAGAATTAGTCAAATAGAACGGATGAACTTAGGCTGTGTGTGGGCCCGTACTAATGGAGAAATGTGAGGAAATGTGGAGAAATGTGCCCTTTATTAATATACTGTGTGATATTTATTTGAGGGAGAGTCTGGCTGTTATTAAGGAAGGTAATTAATATCTTCGTACAAAATAATGAATATTAAAGAAAAGATCAAAATGTTCACTTTTATTGTACGGGGTAGGGGTTTAGTCAGTAAGAGTCTGACACGCCCTCCCGCTCCGCCCAAGAGCGGGGGAAGTCATTCTGATGATTCCCCTACCAGAAAAAAAATAAAAATAAGTACTAGTGGGATCGTCTGAGGAATCTGTAAAAAAACTGCGATGGTATAAGTAGGCAAATGTGAAAAGCACAAAGTGTACCTTAAAGAAGTAAACAATTCAAAGTACACAACAAAATTTCCAAAGCGCAAAACGTCGAAGGAGCAAAATTTACAAAGCGTACAACGTCGAAGAAGCAAAATGTACAAAGCGCAAAACGTCAAAAGAGAATAGAATAGAATAAAATTTATCGTACGCCAAAAAGTTATGGTACAGTTTATAAAAAAAAAGGAAAATTTCCAACGGACACAAAACGTCAAAGGAGCAGTGTCTAAAGCGCAAATAATAATCTAAATAAACTGCTGAGACAGCGTAACAATTTTCAAAGTTTTCATATATATGTTTGATTTTAAATAAGTCTCACTGAATAATTGTATAGTCATAAATAGTCAACTCTTTACATAATGACTTTTCTATAATCGTAATCGCACACTCACACACACACTCACTAATTCACTCACTCACACTCACACTCATCCACTCACACACACACTCAATCACTCTCTCACTTTGACCTTTGTCAAAAGCTTTCTATGAAAGTCGAAGCATACTCGATCGAGTGACCAAACATTGTAGCCTCAGTTCCATAGTAAGGGTGCTCATTCGTATCAGTCAAACAGTGTCGGGTAGTTTGTCACACAGTTAGTAGTATACTGAGATGAGTCTAGTTGAGTGAATTAATCTTAATTTACGTTGCCAACTTGACGGTTCGTGTATTAAACCGTTTTTCATGACTTTAGGACCCGAGTTAGGTGGCAATTTTTTCTAAATGTTTGACACTAAATAAGAGTCATTGAAATATCGTATAGTCAATCCTTTACACTTTTCTATAATCGTTATCGCTGCATGAGTAACTACACTTTGACCTTTGTCAAAAGACTCTTAAGGCCAAAGTCGAAGCATACTCGATCGAGTGACCAAACCTTGTAGTCTCAGTTCCCTAGTAAGGGTGCTCATTCGTATCAGTCAAACACTGTCCGGCAGTTTGTCACACAGTTAGTATACCGAGATGAGTCTAGTTGAGTGAATTAATCTTAGTTTGCGTTGCCAACTTGACGGTTCGTGTATTAAACTGTTTTTTATGACTTTAGGACTGGTGAATTGGTCCCTGGTTGCCTGGGAGTTGGAAAAAATATTTGTCTGCTCATATTATTGTTTTACTAAAGTTTAATTGTTTTGGGCTCAAAATTACGTAGTGGTAAACATTTCTAGACGAAATGGAAATTATGTTTCGTAATTAAAGTAGTGGCTCAAATGTCTAACCCTTTTGCTACAGAGTGAAATAATAATACTTATATTTTAATTTTAAACGAAGTGAAACAAAATACTATTTAGAACATTAATTTGTATTTTTACTAATACAGTTTACTTGTGATATCTATGGAAAGAGGGATGGAGTTATATCATCATCGTTTCAGCCAAAAGACGTCCACTGCTGGACATAGGCCTTCCCCAAGCGCCGCCACAACGACCGGTTCAGTGCGTCTTGCACCCATCGAGATTCCCACAACCCTCGCTATATATAGCTCCATCCCTTCAACAGTTCAGTTTAGGTCCTCAAGTGGATCGCGCAAAACAAAATCATAACATAAAATAAATAGCTAGTTACAACGTCTCCAGTAAAAACTTGACAGTCAGACGCGTAACCTTTCGAGAGTACTTTTCCTATTCATTCTATTGAAAAGAGGCTTAGGCCTCAAGGCTTATTTATACGACAAAACCTACTTAAAACTATAACTTCACGTAGGTATGTGTAAATATTCAAGTTTTCCAACGTCAAAAGCAAATTATACGCGAGAGAAGTGTCCGCGGTGAATGCCGCACTTTTTCTATTATTCCATAATTAAATAAACTTCAAGGACCACCTTATTAACATTCAAAAGACATCCCTCATGTATTTTCTTTTATCATTTATAATTTTTTGTTCAAAATGCGTAGTGAAAAGTTGGTTGTAAAGGACAGCGTACAGGTGAATGGGCTTTGGAATTTTAATATTAATTTAGTATGAATTCTTGCGTTGACAGAGTTACTCAAAAAATTTGCTATTTTATATAACTAAATAGAATATGGACATTCTTATGAAAAATAAAAGATGGATGGAATATTAAAATGTATGGAAACTGAAAACTCAAATGACGATGACGGAAAACTGAAGTTGAAAAAAAAAAGATTTGTTAACGATAGCATAAGGATTTTTGGATACGCCTATATTAATTTTCTTGGGAAAATGCACACGCATATAAGTTTTTAACGTGATTGACTGAAAAGAGACGTGATCACGTGAAGTACTGAAAAACAGCAAATCGAAATTGAGTCACATTGTTTTACCGAAGATAAGTCACATTATAATTATGTTTCCAAAGTTGCGTGCTATTATTTCCTGCTGTATTTTTTAAAGTTCTCTGGGGGTTATTTCAAAGGGTCATTGTACATTCGACACACATTCCATTCCCCATTGTTAAAAATATGTGTAAACTCGCCACAAATTTATTTTTTCTTAATAAAATACTTTGGAGTATTGTAAACTCGTCACACGTGTTTTCTACGTACGGACAGCAGAGAAATCAAACACAAGAATAAAAAAGATAATCATGTATTTTTTTTTAATTATAGATAATCTTTATAAAATCACTATAATCACAGTTTTAATTGCAGTATCTAATTCGCAGCTAAATATACATTACTACTTGCTGATTTGCCGCTAGCATACTGATATTTTTCTTATGACTTTTTCAAATCACAGAACTACAACTAAATCTTATTAAAAAAACAGTTTTATAATGATAAAATAATATTACATATACATATATGTAAACATCCGTCATTGAGAAGTAAAAAATTAAGAGTATAAAAAATAAGCAGTTACTTAAATGGGCTAAATATAATTAAAAACAGCTCTACGACTAATTAGGTATTTATAATCACATTAATATTTTTAATAATTTAACTTATTAAATATCAAGCGCAATAATCACAGAGAGTGGTCGCCTCCTTCTGCAAAGCAATGATGTTAGCTGTAGGGGTCCGGTAGGGCCGAAGCCTCTGGGGAACACGGAAAATCCGAAAGGTGCTCACCGTGTCTTCCAGATCGAAGGCAACGAAAGAACGGGATATAGTCAGTAAGAGTCTGACACGCCCTCCCGCTCCGCCCAAGAGCGAGAAGTCATTCTGATGATTCCCGTTCCAAAAAAAAAATGCTGTGGTTTCATTTAGCAGTAAGCAACTGGCGGCATGCTTATAATTTTATAACTTTAGGTTTAAGGCTGTTCTATTCAGCTGATTTACATTATTTATTACTTCACTGTTATGGATGAATTTTATTACTTTAAAGTTATTATATAAAGTTTTGTTATATTTCCTTATTTATTTTATTGTTAACCAAATAACTCATTTGGGTTTGAAAAGTTTGTTTCATATTAAAGCTAGAACTTTACTTACTAACGCTACTTTCCTTAAAAATAGCATGAAATTAAACTGTGTGACGAGTTTACAACAAGTTTTATTAATAAATAATATTTTTTTGTGGTTGTGACGAGTTAACAATGGATGTATGGGAATTTTCAAAAGTGTGGCGAGTCGACAATGTGACGAATGTACAATGACCCATTTCAAAAATCCTTTTATCTGCTCTAGTTGGTTTGAATGATATAGTTTGTCCTAACTCTCCGATAAAGTTTGTTTCTCTGCTTTCTAAACTAAATTAAACTAGTTTAATGTAATTATAGTAGTCTTATTAATATTGCTAATTTAAGATACCTACTTTATAAAAAAACGATAATGCTACATTTGCAAATAGGCTAAAATAAAATTTACATAAACACTTTCGAGTTAGTGTTTTAGTTCGGGATCGATTTAGCTTACTCAGCTTTAGCATACACATCGTTAAACTTAGTAGGGTAACGTAAAGGTCAGTAATTGTTGAGTTAGCCAAAAAGCAGAACATACAATAAGCTGAATTTGATCGTCATAGGTCAAGGATCAGGATAGACTCCTATCTTGATCCTTTGCTTCGATAGGTATGTGTGCGAGGAGAAACATGATATGAACTAATATTAAAATAAACGCAGTTTTCAGAGCAACTGTTGAGCTAATCTATACAATACTCTATACAGAAATTTTTAGGAGGGCAACATCACATTCTATCAGCGATATTGTTTGTCGAAATGCCAAAATGTCTGATGGAAAGGTCCTTGTAACAATCACATAAATTTGCCAAGTTGTCATGTTAGACTGTAACAGCTTCTTACTGTAGAATCCCTTATATGAATACCTCTTTAGAGGGTATAGAACTGACACATTATAAATAAAAGAAACAAACGATATTACACGATTTACAAAAAAAAAAAATCTGATGATTTATGGTCGAGGGGCACGAGTATTAAGTAAACATTATTATCATTTCAGCCCGAAGACGTCCACAGCTGGACATAAACTTCACCCAAGTGACGCTACACACAACGAGTAGTCTTATGCGTGTCACATCCGTCAGGTTCCCGGTATAATAATAATATTATACGAGTAATTCATGTAAAACACTAATTTGATAGGAATAAATACTACCTACAGTCCGTCTACTTTTCGAATCGATAGCAAACTCGTTAAACTGTTTGAGCCCAGTAGGTGGCTACGTTAACTGCAGCATCGGGGCATTCATTAAATCCTCTAAAGTGCAGGTATATGGGCACTTGGGACACTCTAACGTGTGGCTCATGTTTTGAACAGGGGCATCACACTCACATTGAGTGTTTGACGGATCTATAAAACCCCATTTCGCCAAGTTGTGTTTACTGCCGCCTACCTAGGTTTTTTTTAGGAACGGAAATCATCAGAATGTCTTCTTCCGCTCTTGGGCGGAGGGAGAGCGTGTCAGACTCTTACTGACTAAACCCCACCCCGTTTCTTCGTTGCCTTCGATCTGGGGGACATGGCCTACCTAGGTACCTACCTGCCAATTTAATTCTTTCCATATGGATCACATGTACGAGTATAGTCAATAAGGTGGACCGATGACCTGGTGAGGGCTGCGGGAATTCGATGGATGCAAGACGCACAGGACCGGTCGTTGTGGCGACGCTTTGGGAAGGCCTGTATCCAGCAGTGGACGTCTTTCGGCTGAAATGATGATGTTGATATAGACCACTGCAATCCACGTCTAGGCAGGAGGTTAACGTGCATAAGCCTTAACTTTTTACAATGTATTTAAGACAATACGACAATAAATGAAAACACTGGCAATACTCTTCATTATGAATAACTAATAAAAAAAATCGGGTGTCCCATACATTTACATTTGCATAAGTCGACAAAATGTACGGAAAAGCTGAATTTGTTTTCGCGATTTCAGGGTTGGTCCCTTACTAAAAGTTATTCATAATGATGAGTATTGCCAGTGTTTTCATTTATTGTCGTATTATCCTAAACACATTGTATACAGTACCAATTGTAAACCTTTCAGAATTCTTGGCAGATATATTAAATGATCACAAAATCGATCAATTGCATCGTTATATTGTCAACAGTGCAACTGTCAGGTGCAGACGAAACGGCAATTTAGTTTAGTTGATCGTTTGTTCTTAAGTCTAGAAGGCATCATCGATCAGGCTGAGAATCAACAACTGTACCGTGACCATATTTACTTATTTGCTTCTTCTTTTATTCTATTTGCCAGTTAGAATGATTTTGAAATTCGTACTGGGGTCTTACTATGACGTGTTAAAATATCAGTTTTGCGAGCGAGAAAGAAGGATGGACTTATACACCCTATATAGCTCCATCTCTTTAACTATACAGTTAGATCGTCAAATGGATCGCGTTAAGAGCTCGTGGTAGAGCTTCTGTACTCGTATATATTCAAGTGTTGTACTGGCCCAGTGCTTAGGGAGCCTTTAAGTATACCAACATGACGCCTCTCATCCATGAGGTGCGGTCGTCTGACAAACGTCTCTTGTTACAGGTAGTTAGACGCCTGAAGGTCTGACCGTTAGTCTATAACAGGAGTATCGCGTTTCCCAGGAACTGGGTTGTGAAGGTCTGTTATGTATTCAGCCACATCTGCTTGCTGGTTTTCCCAAGCTAGTTGGGAAAAGGCATGTAGTAATACTATCTTTTCGACACTCAATTTATGTCCAAAATATCTAGAACTGTAACAAAGCCACTTTATAAAGATTAGTGGGACATTGTCGGTTAAAATAACGGAGTTTAGTTCAGTTTACCCCAATTCTAGTTACCTGGGTATTAACTAACTAGGGGCTTTAAAACTCACCGTCTAAGTAGATAATACTACTTAGCTTCAAGAGATTTTGGCTAGGAATAACCACAAAGTGCTAAAAGTTAGAAATGGTTTTAGGCTTTTAGGAGCCGAAATGGCTTAATTAGAGGCAAAATTATTGAACACCGATAAGGTCCAGTCAATCGGATTTGAAACCAAATTAATAGAATAGACAGGTTTTGGTTTTAATCTATACTAATATTGTAAAGAGAAAAGATTTTTATTTTTGTTAATAATATAGATACGCTCAGAAATTAACGGTTTTCAAAAATATTTTACCAATTGAATACTATTTTATCACTGGAGAACGTACACATAATATATTTTCTACCTTCATACGGGCAAAACCGTATGCTTGTTGATATAATGCGATTATTTGGAAGATAATGTTTTTCAGAATATATAAACCGAATAGCACCATACATAATACTCATACTCGTACGTGTCCAGGGTTGGTTGTCCGTAAGCGCCATCGACGCCTTAGGACGCAAAGCATAACTAAAGAAACATGGGTAGGTTTTAGTCAATAAAACTCAGACTCTCCCTCGTTCTCCATCTAAATAAAGCAAGTTATTTATTGATTTTCCACCCCCAAATCATCATCATCTGCCTAGCCTGTTGTTGGTTTCCAGTCAAGCCGGATTTAGCTGAATACCAGTATTTTACGAGGAGCAGCCGCTCCTCGTAAAATACTGGTATTCAGCACTGCTCAGCTCGTAAGTACTGGTTTTCTGGAGGCAGCCGCCTATCAGACCTCCACAACCCATTAACTGAGGTAACACGGTACTTCATGGCAAGACTGGAGTCAGATTTACTGGTTTCTGACTATCCGTAACGACTGCCAAAGATACTACAGATCACTGCTACAAATGACAGCCGGGACCAACGGATTAACGTGCTTTCCGAGGCACGGAGGAAACCCGTTAGCGTTGCTTAACCTTGAAGATCGACCTGTGCAGCCAAGATTTTCCACCCCTAAATAAACATGAAAATACCTAGAACTAGCAACAGCAACATCCAAGCCAATAATGTGGCGAGATATTCCTAAGATTTACGGAATGATAATAAAGTTACGGTAATTTATATACACTGAATATCATAACCTAATTCCCGAGCTCGAAGCTCGAGGCACAAAAGGAATTATATTAATTATTTCTTTCCTTAGCAACTCACTTCCATAACGGAAAGCTAGCAAAAACATGATCCGGAAAAGTGAAACACAGAAAAAGGAAAAATGAAACTGATAAAATATTAAAATCAATTAGCTGTTTCTCTCGCTTTACTATTTTAATTTTCCATTTAATCCTGTTTGAAGGATTATTGTGTTTTCAATGGGGATTGGATGGAACAATTATTATCTAAATAGTCTTCCTTTGAGTGTGTTAAATAAATAATGTCGGCGCCTGGGGCACGGTTCCGGAACTGAATAACCGACTATTCGTATCAGTATTACCATTGTTTCCTGGGATGTTCAAATCGAAAAATATATTTAACAGACATACGAGTTGTGAGATATTGATATTAAATTACTTTTCTGCTGCCAAAAAGCTAAAATGTATACTACTATTCTAAAGAAGAATAATGTATGTTTTGTTCTTAACTCAAAAATACTGAACCGATTTTAAAAATTCTTTCGCTAATAAAATTTTACTTTATCACTAAGTGACATAAACTATAATATATTATTTTCTACTTTCACGCGGAGGAAACTGCTGGCAAAAATGAAATAAAGCGATACTCCCGATGCCAAAAAGCTCTAGGCAAAGTCTCTCTTTTGGATAAAATGGATTGATCGTATATTCCGGTAGCATAAGCAATCTCGTATATCAGCAAACCGCATGAGGCCAGCAGCGCCAATGGCCGGTAGCTAGGACCTCGGGAGGAGGACCTGTAGGACTTGTAGAGGAAATCCTAGAACGTAAAAGGCCACTAAAAGACACAGATGTGGGTTTAGTCACTAAAAGTCTAACACGTCCTCCTGCTTCGCCTAATGCCGGAAATGTCATTGGTAATTTTCCAGCCTCAAATCTCTTAAATATTTACAATCATCTCGATGTAATGGCTAATAGAATATCATTTTCTAGCAGTGGCTCTGAACAACTATTTTTTTTACTAAGTCCAAATTCACATACAAAGTATTATAACCACCTATGGAATGGTTCAACTAAGTATCAGCTTCTTGCATTAAATACGGTGAGAAGTATAGCTAAAAATGCTCCAAAAGAATTTTAAAATTAGGTTACGTACAGAAATAGCAGAGGTTTTAAGACATCATGAAATCCAATTTATAAAAGTGTCCCACTTTTTCTGTCGTCTTAAATCCAGGCTTATATTACGGCTTACGTTCATGCCAGGTAAACTTCGTATAGTTAATCCAGATTAACTAATAAATACTCGTAATTTTACTTATTTGTATCATTCTGTGCTTTAAACTGCCGTTGCATGTGATTTTGATTCATTTATTTAAACCCCATTAAGGGTACATCTTAGTTATTGGTCCACGGGAAATTCTGAAAGAGAAACCGTGGCTCTAGAACGCAACAGGCAACTGTAGGATACAATATGTGGGTTTTAGTCAGTATAAGTCTGATACGTCTCGCTCTACCACAGAGTGGGAGATGAAAAATGCCTTAACAATTCTTTACCAATCAAATTCGGGTGATAGAGTGATAGCATAATATCTACCTAAATAATATTTAAGTTTGTGCGTGAAAAACCAATAGGTACACACTTTACAAAGCATCACAAAATAATTATTCCACAGCTCACCATCTATAACAAAACCGGGCTACCTTCGCAATAACAAAAGAATGTCAACTATCCGAAAACCGATGGTACCTCCCAGTTTATTTAGGCAGCTATCTAACGCGCATTTCTTTGTCAGCCTCTTTACCTCACTGAATAAAATATTCGGGATATCTCCACTTCCGAACACCCTGGCTATATTAAAGGGCCTTTGGTGGCAAGTTATTGATAAAGCGGACGTAAAAGGGTACGTTATCGGCTATTGGTTCGCTTATTAATGTAAAGATGTTAGAGTTTTTATTAACATTTCTGCTGAAGGTGTTTTTTATCGTAGTGAGATGAGAATATAAGATGTGGAGTGTAAGATAGCCAGTTCTTACGTGACCTAGATCGTGACAAATGGTTGCATCCATCTTACTTACTCTCGAGTGACGGATCTGCACCTAATCTACAGAAAAAGCGTTGATAGTGCAGCTTTAGTTACTTTTACAAAAACAGCGTTTGAAATTGTAGGTACGAGTAACTTACCTACAAAAAATACTTACGGCGAAAACGTTCGTGATTTCTTCAATGATGAAAATGGCTTCTATCATCTCTAATATCTTTCGTTTCTCTTTGATCATTCGAGCAATAACCATTAGCGATTGTACAAGGCTAATAGTTACATGAAATGAGTTTCTTACTTTATATACCACTTTTGTGTCGGTCGGTTCCTTTAAGGCCTTACCTGCGAAAATATCGATGTCATTTACTTTTTCTTGAGCAAAGATTTTATCATCCTATTCTGTGGCCTTCAAGTATTCGTCCTTTATCAAGGCCTTGTACTAGTAATGGCCTAGTGGCCTTGTGGATATCACAACGAATCATCGAACATTTTTGCTGTCCAACCGTTTGGAAAGTAATGAAATTAATGAGGCCGAAAGAAAAATTGCTTGTACATGAGAAATACTCTCAGATAGCACACAGAAGTGATATTTTGATTATAGATCTGTTATTTTGGAAAAAGAGGATTTCCTTTTTTGCCAGAATCGTTCGCTGGCTCGTTTTTTGCCCAAAGAATTAGCATTGCCATTCAATGTGGCAATGCTGCCAGTCTTCTGGGCACATTTCCGGATGACAGCAATGTGGAGGAGTGGTTTGAGTGCCTGAATATATTGTGTTTTTGTATTAAATGTACATAGTTAAGATTAGTATAAAAGTATAATTTAGTTAAAATTTAAGTTTGTTACGTAGTTTAATTAAATCAATATTTTCTTTTATCTTTCATTTCAAAATATTTTTGGTTTTATCAGAAGATGCGAAACTACATAATATATTGTAAACATATATTGTATATCTTTAGCATATAGCTATCGCTGCGTTTAAAGGTAAGAATACAATATTTACCCTCGGCATCTACGAGGTAAATCAGTAGGGAATTCCTATCAATTTCTTTTGATCAGGATTCTGTTTCGTCGTATAAAAAAAATGTAATATTCATTGTTAGGTACGAGTATGATTTCGTATTCATGTTACATGTACCACGTGTCTGGCTGAAGGCAAAAGCTTATAGGTAAGTGGTGGAGAGGAAAATTCCTACATTTGGTAATGGTTCGCAAATATCAAATCCTGATTGGCCGAAAAAACATGGATTTGTTTTCTGAATTCTTAGGACTTCATCTTTTTATTACATGTGTTTAAAAGGTATACCGAACAGATTGTAAGCTCACGCAAACCTCTGTTGAAAACGTTGGATCCTCTTACCAGACAGATGTTGTGGCAGTTGCTCCATGAAAATTAATTATATCCAGCTGTATGTTGATTGTCAGATACGCGGGTGAAGCGGCTGGCAGAAGCTAGTTTATACATATAAATATATAAGTTGGAATTCACAGTGAACAAGTCGCTTGATATTTACATGAAAATGGAAACATAACTAAGATTATCTTTTCAGAATACCGCAATTTATCCTTCGTTAACTATTCATTAGGAACAGTTATTCCAAAAGTAACTATGATTTACACCCAAAAGCCTTTGGAGGCTTTTAAAGGGTGAATAATAATGAAGGTAACTAACGAATACAATTCATCCTACAATGTGTCTTTTATTTCTTTTTGTTGTTCGCGTGTTTTTCCTTATCACAATATCAAAAGTGTTGGCGTTTTGATAAACAACGTAATTAATCGTTTTCAGTAATTTTAGGTCGGATTAGTGCGTGATATTGTGTTAAAGTATTTTCGGTCGTGTTTTGTTTTTTTAGTTAGCCTTTTTTGTTTCATTTTCAAATACTTTATTATTGAAAGGCTCTCGTTTGACTACTGTTTCATCTGATAGTAAGCAATGATGTCTTTCAAATTTTTGACTCTCTCACTCAATCATACTTGACATTTGTCACTCATCTTTGCGTTTCAATACACTCATTTGTCATATTTTATGTCCCATTCCTAATTAGAGTCATGTTATATCTCCGATTTCTACTTTAATAAATTAAATTATAATAAAAAATCTTAATCTAATATTAATTCTTAATTTAATATTGCTTCTCAAGCAAGTTTCTCATTTCATTAGAAGCATATTCTTGGTAATTTGAACTTCATTGCACCTGCAAGCTAAAAGCAAACGCTAAGGAACAAATTGATATTACTAAAATTCTCAGTAATTTAATTTCTACCTGCCATTTCCAAGTTCTTAGATTTTATTCAAAGAAAATACTCCTTGAAAAATTGAAACCAAAATTAAATTACCCAGAACTCTAATCAGGCCAAAATTAAATATTAAAACCTACCGTCGCATGTCTCATAAATCCACGAGCAGACTTATCTGAAGGAACAAGTCATTGTGGGTCATAAAAACACCATAACTGTGACGTCATAAACCATGCTGCCACCTTAACAGTAATGGCGTATCTCACCAAACATGAAATGGAGAAAATAAATTTTAAAATGGAATGCATAGCATTTGTTTAGTGAAACTTAAGTTTTACTGAGTATAACGTAACTATCGAATCTCGTAGAAATATAAAAAAAGAAAATTTTACAATGGCCTTCTTTTCTTGTCTTGATTTCTTATGTGAGAATATTAAAATGTAACGTATCATAATTTAATAATAACAAATATAACAAAAGACTGTACCTTACGACACAATGAAGTTTCTTACACATTCTTCTCTACGCTTTTACAATTCAAAAGTGCCTAAAAATGGCTTATTTAAAATAAAAGCGCTGATTCTGGATTCTAAACGGGGAATCCCAATTTAACTTCCAGAAAATCAACCCATAAATTCTTTCAATAGTTGTAGATAATGATATACTTATTCGTATTCTTAATTTTGTACAAAAAGGTTGTTACCTCCCTTTTGCTTTGGGCGCTAATATGGGGGACAATTACATCATAAAAGCCCTCATTAACAATAATCCTTATCGTTTTATGCAAGTTTTGATGATACTTAAAAAGGGGCGTGTTGGCTGAAACCGTTTTGTATGGAGAAAACGGCTTCTTGGGATTCATAAGATTACGTGCCTAGAACTTGAAAATGTAACTTTTGAATCAGATTGCTTTTAGACACAGTCATTAAAATACATTTACTTTTGTCACTACGATCTGTGTCTCGGGCTCGGCTGTGTCGTCTCGGGCTCGGTCCAGACAATTACTGGACGGTAAGCTACCTTTTGCTCGTCGTCCGCAAGCCCGCATGAAGCGTGGCTGATAGTCGGGGTAGGGGTCTCGGTGGCTAGGGCGTGAGGATGTTTTTTATTGACTTAAGCATTAATGACGTGTAGTTTTCAGATTTTTATAAAATTACTGCTATAATAGCTAAGTTTTTTTTTTTAAGTAAATCAGCTTAGTAATTAGCATCTTCAGTAATTAAAAGCTAAATCTTCTTCTTCCTGCCCTTATCCCATTTTATTTGGGGTCGGCGCAACATGTTTTTTTCTTCCATTCTGTCCTGTCACCCGTCATGCTATCATCAACTCCCTTTTCTTTCATATCAGTCTTCACACAATCCATCCATCTTTTCTTTGGTCTCCCTCTTCCCCTCCATCCGTCCACATGTAAATTCATAACTGCTTTGGTAACATGTGTTTCATCCCTCCTCTTTACATGACCATACCAAGACAAACGGTTTCCTTTCAGCTTTTCAGTCACTGGTGCCACTTTCAAACTTCCTCTAATATACTCATTTCTCACTTTATCCATTCTCGTCACACCACACATCCATCTCAACATCCTCATCTCCGCTACATGCAATCTTTTTTCATCCTTCTTTTTCACAGCCCAACATTCTGATCCATACAGTACGACAGGTCTTATCACGGACTTGTAAATTTTACCCTTCAGCTTGAGGGGCATCCGTGGGTCACATGTTGTTCCCGTGACCTGTCGCCATTTCATCCATCCTGCGTTGATCCGATGTGTTACGTCCCGGTCTACCTCGCCGTCCCCTTGGACAAGCGACCCGAGGTACCGAAACTCGGAACAGACTGGTATGGGCGTTCCAGCAAGAGCTAAAGGCACAGAATTGGAAAGACCGCCGAAATCGCAGAACAAGTACTCCGTCTTGGTTCTGCTCAATTTCAGACCAACACTCTCCAGTCTATGCCACCACACCTCCAATCTGCTCTGGACCTCCAGGCCACTCTCAGCAACCAGCACAATGTCGTCGGCAAACAGCATACACCAAGGGGCCTCTTCCTGGATATCTAACGTCAAAGCGTCGATTATCAGCAGGAAGAGGTAAGGGCTGAGAGCCGACCCTTGATGTAAGCCGACCGCCACATTGAAGCTGCCTCTGGTGCCCACTGTAGACCGGACTTGAGTACTGCAGCAACTGTACATAGCTCGGATCAACTGCACATACTTCCCAGGCACACCTTTCTCCTTAAGGGCCCACCACAGAACCTCACGAGGTACCCGGTCGTATGCCTTTTCGAGGTCAACGAATACCATGTGCAAGTTTTTATGAGCACCTCTGTATTTCTCGCACAGCTGGCGTATAGCAAAAATGGCATCCGTTGTACCCCGACCAGGCATAAAACCGAACTGGTTCTGTGAAATCTCACTCTCTTCTCTCAACCGCCTCTCAATAACTTTCTCCCAAACTTTCATAGTATGTGACATTAGCTTTATTCCTCTATAATTGTTGCACTCCAGCACATCACCTTTGTTTTTATAGATGGGCACCAAAGAACTGTTGCACCAATCATCAGGTATGGCTTCTTCCCGCAACAACTTATTGAAAAATAAAGCTAACCACGTCCATCCGTCCACCCGCAATAACTTCCACACTTCAACAGGTATTCCATCAGGCCCAATGGCCTTACCATTCTTCATTCCACTCACTGCTATTCTGACTTCGTCTATGCTAACCATTCTCACTAACCCCACATTCACCGGTTTGCTTTCTAAAATGCCACTCCAATCATTCTCCTCATTCATCAATCTTTCAAAATAGTCCTTCCACCTCTTTTTGATATTTTCATCATCCGATAGAACCACTCCAGCTTCATTCTTTACACATTTTACCTGACAGACATTCCTCGCCTTTCTCTCTCTTGTTCTGGCAAGCCGGTACAGCTGTTTTTGGCCTGCAGGACTGTCCAAACTGTCGTACAGTTTGTCCTGGGCTTCTGCTTTTGCCAGTGCCACAGCTTTCTTAGCTTCTTTCTTCAAACGATCATACTCACTCTTTTTTTCAGCTTTCATACTACCGTTATCTGGATCTACATGCTGCCATTCCTTAAATTTTCTTTTCTTTTCTTTCAACACATTCTGAATTTCTGTCGTCCACCACCATGTATCCCTGTCTATTATGCCTTTCCCTCTTGTCTCTCCCAAAATCTCTTTCGCTGCATGCCTAATACACTCCGCCAGTTCATTCCAGCTTTCATTTATACTTCGATCATTCATATCTCCCATCTCTATCATTTTGTCCACCACTCGCTCTCTAAATTTCTTCGCAGTAATTAAAAGCTAAATAATGTCCCATAAATCACAAAGCTTAGTCTCCAAACATATCATAGTACAACTACCCACATAATGTATCACTATAATTACCATGAAAAAAAAACGAAAAAAAAATTGAGAACCCCATAAAAGTTCATGAAACTACCATTGAAAGTTATTTCAGTGGCGTCCATATATCAAAAGGTGAGAGTTAATGAAAGTGGACACGCGAAACGTGGTGATTAAAATTAATAAAATTAGTTAGTGGCAGCAGGTGAGTCTAACCACAGTATAGTTGTTTCGCAGTAGAACAATTACAGACAAGTAAAACCAATAAGTATAATTTAACCGAGAGTCAGAGAGAGAAAAACTTTTAAGGTTTCTTGGAACAAATTTTATGAAATATTCCAGTAAATGATAAAATTACCGAATGTCAACAGTATTTTCAAGCGTTATTTCTCTTTTGCCGCATCCTTCTTCATCAAATATTACGTTCGATTGCGTTAAATGAAACAACGAGCTTTTAAAACATGCTCACGGTGACGACTGAGAGAGCTTAAGTGTTGTTAATTACGATTTTTTTCTGATATTTATTAAATACCTCCTCCCGTTGAGTGGAGCGAGAATCGATGTCAAACTATTGACTGACTAGAATCCACCTGTACTGCTTCAGGTGTTCTAAGCGTTCCAGGCTACGCTGACGGTATCTTTTTTGGACATTCTGCAGCCCTGGCAGGCATTGAGTTTAACTGGCCCAGCCAATATAGCCATCTCTTTGAGGCGTACGTGGAAGTCAACACACTGTCGACAAAGGCATAGTCCACAGCCATAGAAAATATGAAAACACGTTTATTTTACATACAGTAAAATAGTACGTCAAAACTTAAAAAGAAAAATAAACAACAACAACAATAAATTGTGTCTCACGGCTGCGCTAAACAGGTCCAGTCCAGCATAATGCAAGACTTCTAGTTGCCTGATGCTGTATGTCAACTGAACTTTTAAGTGTGACTACGAATGACACTGAGCTTTGTTAGGTTTTTTTTATGATAGGGGAATCATCAGAATGACTTCTCCCACTCTAGAGTTTTGTTAGGTGTGTTACGATACTGTTTAACATTTCACTGTGGCTAAACATTAGCTTGTAAGTAGGACAGGTTTATGTACTGTTTATAGAGTGACGGCGGTGGACACCTGAAAAGCTGGCGGTGAGGGAGTGGAATTTATTGTACGACCGGTTTTTGTGCTGGAGAATCTTCTGAATTTCAAGTATTTTAGTTGAGGTGACTCTTCTTTGTAATTAATGATCGTGAAAGGTTGATTTTTGATTAAGTTACTTTGAAAAAGCTTTGTTTTGATGATTAATCTAAGTAATAAGAAGATTAGTCAAATATTATGGAAATTCAATTTCTTAAAAGTCCTAAAATAATATATGGTCGATATTAAAGGCACTTCTTAGAATACAATGATATTATTTATCGCAAGCAATCTAGAGTCTGGATTATCTGCGACAAATATTATATTTAATTTAAATTGCTCTAGATTCTAGAACAGTAGAAGCGAAAGTTTGCACGTTTATTATTTCTTCAAATTGAAACAGATAAATAGATTTAGATGAAATTTAGCACATAGGTAGATCTGCTCTTAACAATTTATTTCCATCCACACATCGCACTCTCCAGTCATCCCGCGATCATGGCGCTTGCAACAGCGTCGAAATATCGGGAACTCAAAACAATGAATAATCACGGAAGATATCCCGTAAGTGACATTTTAAATTGTGAAATAAACCGTGATAGCCTAAAACAGTGTTAAAAATATTGTTTTTTGAGGTTGGTGATCATCAATGAACTTGTCCCGAGAGCCAGCAATTTATTAAGTATATCATTATACTTTCACGTGGACAAAACCCTTTGTAAAAAAAGTATATCATAACAAACATCCCTTTTATAAAGCTAGGAGAAAACTAAAAACGCTTTCCTCAAAGAAGTAACGACACCGATGTGGTTTAACATAATTAATAATTAATTTTAAAACACGCGCGGTTACTGTTCAAGAATTAATAAATTACCAGTTTATTTATACTACATCACATTAACATTATAAAGACGAGAGTTTGTGAAAGGGTTTGAAAATATGTATTAATTGCTTCTAGGCTCCTGAACGGATTTAGATGCCCCTTGGTACACGGGTAGACCTTGTCCTAGAATAACATCATCATCATTAGCTGAAATACCTTCACTGAAGGGCATAGGCCTTCCCAATGTACCGCCTTAACGACCAGTCCTGTCCGTCTCGCATTCGATAGATTCCATTACGTTGGAAATCCTCCCACAAGGTGGACCGATGACCTGGACAGGGTCGCAGGTATAGCATCAGATACTTTTTTTCCAGGAGTGTGTTCCCTTGAGATAATTTTCTATAGAATAAACCAAACAAACATACCCCAGTCGGTAACGTGCTCCATTTGCAAAACTAAGACATACATTTAAAGTTCCCTAACCTTGCGTTGCATAGTTTACATTGCCGTCTTACACATACTAACCAGATCGAATTAAATTTCTAGTTTACCATATTTACGGGGGCGAAGGCGCTGCAACAGCTAGTATTTGTCATAATTCGCAATAACCACAACGTTTAATCCTTACAAAATCCATTCCCCAAAAATTACCAGCTATACAATTTTCGGATAATGTGTCCAGGACCTCATATTATGTAGATTATATTGTACATTTCATTTCAATTAGATTTTCATACACAACAATGGGGAAGGCGGTCTGCATTGTCACGGTGAAAGCCCGGAATTCTCCGGTATCAGACTAATAATTATTTCTATTGTCTTATTTGGCCTGGCTTCCCCACAGGACGATTAAGGGTGAGGCATCAGTATTGTCGGCGAAGCGTGGAATGTTGGCGCTGACCAAAGTTCTAAGTTCCAGTTGTATGGTTGAAATTGGATGGTTTCGTTTTTAGGGGAAGGATTCGGGTTAAGATAACATTGAATTTCATGAACTAGTTTAACTTCCATAGTTACTAGTTCATGAAATTCAATGTTATGTTGGTAACGACCCCGACTTACAACTTAGATCGCGAGTTCAAACCCAGTCAGGCGCATAACTTTGAGTAACTTATTTAATCATTACTGCTCAAAAAATTGTGAAAAAAATCATCGCGAGGAAACCGGCTCAGGTTCATGAACCAAAAACTCGAAGACATGTGACGTTCACCATTCCGCACTGGACTCACGTGTTAATTAAGGGCCCTTTCCCTCTCCTAGAATAGAGAGAGCTGCTGCTATTATGCTGTGTGTATTTATGTTTGAGAGCAGTGGTGGCCCAGTGGTAACTGCCCCAACTTGCGATTTGACCAAAAGTAGTATTATTATAATCCAGAACTAAAAATAACAGGTAAAAGGAAAATTGCAGCACCTGATATCACAATAATACAAGCATACTCATCATAGCTCTTTTCTTTCCTAAAACAGACTCAGCGGTATATATAGGTCTAAATACAAGTCTTTCCCTAAGCCTCTTAATAATTAATATCTGAAAATTAATCACTCACAAACACTTCAGATCGTCTAGACTTTATTGGTTTTAAGTTTGCAGCGTTAAGTATAATGAAAATCGTCGCTCTGGGACGACAAAAGAAATTATTTTAATATAAAACAACAATGCAGCTTCTGAATACGAGTTATTTCAATATTTTCGCCAACTTTGACGAAGCAAAGGGAATTTCTAAATGCAGCGAAATAATTAGTTGCGAAGCTTGCGCGTCCTTCCGAGACATAGCAGCCGAAAGTGTGGACAACAATATTGTTAGCACAAAGCGATTCAAATAATAATAGAAAAGTATTCTACCTCGATCTGCGAAATTTTACTTGAAAAGTATGGTTTGCAAAGAAAACTTATTTGCGTTTAATTATGGGTTGTTCAACGGAATCTTATTTAAATCAAAGTACACAAAAATCGTTATTTTGTGTATTCTGCACACTGTCTGCCATTTTTGCGTGCTGGTAGTCATTTGTGTGCAGTCGTTGAATAGGCTACCAACAGTTGAGAGGCTTTACAATGACATGTTGTAGAGATAGAATCTTTTTAACAATGCAGTTTAAATTGACAAATAAATCGCTTTAAAAGCACGTCATAGGGCCTCTTTCTTGTACATCGCTTCGGTGGTCTAAACTACCAACATAACCAACACGTAAATTACTTCTCACACTTCCCATCCGTGTGTCTCGTATAAAGGATGCATTAATAATGCAGTGACGCGACGAGACGGGGGACGGTGCCCATGGATGGTGGATGGCAGCATGGGTGGATGGTAGGATGGTGGCCGCGCCAATCACATTAAAATAACCCCACTACGGCTTATCTCGTAGTTCATTGTTGCTGGCTATAGCTTTCTTTATATCGTGTAGACTGGTGTCTTTGATGCAGTAGATTGTGCTGAAAACTGAAACAATCCATAGTAATATAATAAACATAAATATAATGCTGTCTGATTGTCTTCTTTCATAAATCTTGCCAGTCTTTCAATGCAGTCAACTCTGGTACAATACAAGTACACGAAAAGTGCTTATAAGACACCTTCAGAACTATCCTTAAGCTTCCCTGGCAGTGACTGATTTCTCTCTGATTTTTCTGTTTTTTTTTTAGGAAACACAAGCCATCTATCGTTTTGCTGTGTATTAAACTAAGACGTTCGAATTTTGTACAAAAAAAAAAACAAATTAAAAAATCAAGAAATATTAAATAATATAATATTGATCTATAATAAAGAATAGTCTTAGTTCAGTTATTTTTTGGGATGGAAAATTATTCAATGAGTTCTCCCATGCTAGGGTAGTGAGGAAAGGTGCTTAGATGAGAGAGGCTTCTAGAAATCAACTACTAGCTTCGACCAGCGGTTTTACCTGCGTGAAAATTGAAAATTATCCCAAAGGGAACTCTATGTAACTCCAGAACATGATCTACATGTGTGTCAAGTTTCACTTAACTCCGTTTACAAATACACCTTTGCGTAAGTGTGATCAGTCACCAACAGTTCCTTAATCCTTAATCCTTGGAACGTGTATCCCTCAAAGTCCATAATTCATAAAGCCAATACACGTGGAAGAACTACAAAGGGTACCGCGCACAAATATAATTCAACAGTTTCAACTGACAATGAAATCATGACAAACAATCCCGAAATTCTCAGAATAGGAAACGAAACAGGACAAGGAAATTTAACGAAATCACGGAGCAGCGGCCACACGCAGCCTACCATTGGTATTCCTCTCGTGATCTTGTCTCGTGCCTCGTGAGTTTGAGTGTACGAGGCGTCCAAAGCCTTTGACAGTGCCGTAACTGTCACGATGGGTGATGACGTGAATTTTAAACGGAATCTCGTGGTAGGCCTCGTGATAATCAGCGGTGCATTATAGATAAGCTGCGTTTTAAGCTTTAAACCTGTTTCATGGGTTGACCTAATTTTGGTGACGGAAAGATTGGCATCATGTGTGGAGATGAAAGATTAGCGTAAAAGGTTATTGTTTTAAATTATGAAGTAAGATCTAAAATAAGCTTGTGAGGCATGTTACTGTACTATCGTGATATTTCACTAGTGATAATGACAGTGCACATAGTATAATAATTATCATCGAAAATAAGGGTTTCTGAATTGAGTTCTGAATCAATTTTAAGGCCAATTTTTACTGGTTTTACCAGCTTACTGGCGCTAAAAAAATTAACAAGATTACCATTGAATGGAAAAGAAGAAGAGGACAGGTTTTCAGGCTTAAGTAGAGTTTGAGAAATAAACAACTTCAAATGTTGAAATCAGAAATAATACGCTTATGATTAGTCTGAAATGAAAACTGTAACTGTTAACTACAGTAGTATTGTAGTTACAGTTTTAATGGGTGTGCCAAATTGCGTAATGCGCAGTAAATGCTGTAATTGGTGATGTGATAGTACGATTGACGCAGTGGTTGAGCAATTGACTGATGCACTATGCGTCGCGGGTTTGATTTCCCCACAGATCTAATATTTGTATGGCCTACAGATAGTCTGTGTTTGGATATATCGTGTATGTGAGTTAAGTATCATGTTTGTGAGGATGCCGAGTTGTTAGCCTGTCAGTTTTCTATGGATTATATTTCGGGGAGTTTGGGTCGGAATTGCATAGCTTAATTCCACCAAGCCCGTTCATCGGACCACCAGGTGTACGGCGGTCCGCCACCGGTACCTACACGAAATGTTTTAGGAACACATTCATTGTGCGTTTACTTAGGTAGAGACATTCCCAGACGAAATCTAGGTTTCCTGATAGCTAAAACCTAGGGATATTTAAGTCAAGAGTAAATAGATTATTTCTTGGCAAGCCCGTTCTATCATCGACCACATCGTCGCGTTCCATCATGTGTGACAGTGGTCAAACAAGAGCCTATGAACAATAAAAAAATACACGATTCAAATGTACTTAATACATAGAAAGTAAAAAAAACCTTAATTGCCATGCTTATCAAATTACAAATCATCTTTACACACATAACGAAGTCTCAGAATGATATTAAATATTCTTTTATCGTGCTATCCCGATTTGAAAACTTGATTAGCCCTGATAAATCCGACGAAGGGAATTACCAGATCAAAGGAGAGTAATCCTGATAATTCTGATAAAGGTCCTGTCATTTGATTGGGGCTTCTGATTCTGAGTTTGTGTTAGCTGGAAGTGTCAAAGATATCTTTTCCTGATAGGTAAATTTTTCATTCTTGTTTTTTTTTGCCAATCGAAGATGAGAACAGGAAAATTGGATCCATTTTATGGCATAAACTTATTTAGTACAATCCTAAATACCTACGTAGGTTAGGTAATCTGATAATTTATTTATAGGTATGATTACCAAGACAACTGTTACTGTTAGGATATTTTTAGTGGGCTGTAGGATTCTTCGAAATAATCACCGATGCTTTGGAACGCAAAAGGCAATTGAACGGACACGGGTGGCTTTTGGTCAGTAAAACTTTAACACTCTGTTTCGCTCGACCCAAAATTGGAGAAGTTATTTTATGTTTTCAGTGCGTTCACAATGGGTTCATCAGAAGGTCAGTCGTCCAATGGGCAATAGAAAGCGTTTAACTTGAAGTTTCCTTGCCTGATCACATCAGAAATAAAGATATTCGCAGAAGAACCATGGCTACCGATATAACCGGAAGAGTCGCCACACTTAAGTGGCAGTGGGTAGGGCACATTGCTCCTTGAACAGGTAGTCGATGGAGCCGATAGGTTCTGGAGTGGTAACCGTGAATCGAAAGATGCAGCATTGAAAGGCTTCTCACAAGTTGGACCAACGACATGACGAGAGTCGCGGGAATCTAATGTATGCTAGACACACAGGGACGGTCGTTGTGGCAACTTTTAGGTGCCTATGACCAGCTGTGGACATGTATCGGCTGATATGATGATGAAGATAAAAAAGTGCTTCACATTTAATCATAATGAAACAACCAACTCTCATTGAATTCAAAAGAAATGAGGTGTTTTTCTTTCCACAGTAATCATTAATTCCACCAGCCATCACGCCCTTACGACAAGCGTAAAAATAAGTACCGTATTAACAAAACATAAAAAAATAATCCATTTGAGAAAAATGGGTCAGAATCTCTGAAGAAACAAAGTAGGTAGGTATGTCGGGACTACCGGCAGAGCCCCCATTAATCCATGGGATTTGCTGTGCCTTAGAGATGTCGAGATTCTTCTCAGAAAAAATGTTATGCTTGACATTAAAAAGCGCTCTCCAGGATTTGGGTTTGTTGACAATGTCAAAATTGAAAAAAAAACTTTTTTGTTATCATTTAAAGGCATGCGCCAATATCTCAACTGATGGCAAGTGATGATGTAGCCGACGATGGAGCACGCTTGTCTAGAAGTAATCTATTCACTCTTGACTTAAAGACGCCTAAGTTGTAGCTATCAGAAAACACAGACTACGGTAGGGAATTCGACTTTTTAGCTGTGTACGCACCATAAAAGTGTTCTCTAAACACTTTGTGCGTATGGGTGGGATATCCACTATGGACCAGTGGCGCAACACCATACGTCTAGTGATCCGATGATGGAGCGGACTTGGCAGAATTAAATTATGCAAATAAAAATCTACTGTAGCATATGTTCATTATCACTAACGACCCATCCCAACTAAGCACAGTTGTTTTTAATAATAAAAAAATAGCCTACAAACTATTCACAGAACTACCAAACATACACAAAAAATACTTAAAAATCGGTCAAGCTTTTTCGAAGAAGTTTTATAACAAACACTACGACACAAGATTTTTATATATTAGTTAAGTAATCTGTGCATTTATATTATCGAATCTTCAAATATATTTATTTACTTACCCATACATACAGGTACAAGGAAAACTTTGTATTTTTTACCACCATTGTAGCATTGCTTAGCAATAAAAGACTTCATAAAGCTTCATACACCAATTTAACGTTTATCCTTGCGTCTCTCGAATAAAATAACAGGAAAATTTCCTTTCGGAAAGTCGCACATACAAATCCTCAGCTTTAATCTCTTTATTATTCCCATTACGTTTAACCTAATAAGTTTGGCCAAAACTTTACGAATTAGATAAGCACTAGACTTAGTTTAACACCTACGAGTTTCATAATTAGATTCAAAAGCGACTTTGAAACAGATTTTACGCACAACTTAGTAGCTTCTATATGGAGTACACGTGGCGCTCTCTAGCGGAAATATTAGAAAGTAGGGACGGAGTGTTCCCTCGGGATTACGGGAGAGAGGGGACGATAGGAGCGAATTAGTTCCGGCGTTGAAACATAGATGGCGTTAGAATAAAATTTTTTTTTTGCGTCTACGAATGATGATTGAAAAGTGAATTATTCAAATGTATTCACGTTTTTAATTAGATGGACCAAAGTGACAGCTATAAAAATGATTTAATGTTAAAGGCGCATTGTTCATCAACTGCAGCTGGGCGTTGTCTTTTTGTGTCACTTTAGTCCATTCTATTAATAAATCATGGTATAATTACGAATTCAATTTCAATTTACTCACTGTCACATTGTCTCATCTAATTGAAAAAGCCTTTTCACAAAATTAGTTAATAAGAATACATACCTACTTACAAGAACAATTTGCCCAGTAGGTAGGGGAGAGGTGGGATGAAAGGGACGCGTATTGAAAGGGACAAATCGAATTACTCGTAAAATAAGAAACGTCTCGAAACGAGAATATTTCTGTTCTGTGGCAACCTCGAAGCCCAACCATTCGTACCTAATGTCCCACTCCTATCATTTCAAACATGGCGATGGCGAGCAAGTGTTCGTAATCGTACACAAAAGTAAATTTTCGTTATTCTTTAGAAATGCTTTGCAGAATATTGTAAATGTGTAAACATTGTTTTACCAGTGTTTTCGATCGACTTAGTTATCGACAGATACGAGGATAAAAGGTCAGTAAACTTGTGTTCATTGGTAAGGTATTAAGGTTATTTTTATTATTTTTGTGTCATATTTATGAAAGGGACACGAAAAATGGTTATGAATGGGACGTCCCTTTCATAACTGTCCCTCTCATAAATAGTACATTAATTAGCTAATTTCTACACAATCTCTGTAACACCTAGACTCTGGCTAACGAATGACCAATTTTAAGCTTTTCTTATTATCATGTTGTGCAATAAAAAGTATTCTATCTATTTTTGTTGATTATATAGTAATATTTTTGTTATTATTATTTTTGCAGTTTAAATTTACCAAGAACACTTGTAAAAGCACACATAAAGGAAAAAACTGTGAATGAAACTGTACATGAGCATTATAATTGTCTTAGTCTCTCTTATATATCTTAGTTGATGATTTAATGTAACCAAGAAACCAAATCATTAATGAAAATTGAGTAAAACTCATATAAAAAAGATATATACACCTAATTTGCTTAAAAAAAAAACCAATTAAAAAACGATTCATTACTGTTTTATTTCAGTTTCAGTTTTTCTCCAAATAATTAATTAAAAATTATTGGTTATTTTATTTTTTTGCTAGTTGTAGTCTGTCGTGTCTAGTCGAAATTTCACGATTAGTACCTAAGTCGATTTATGTTAGGATAGCCAGATAACCAAATTTTAAGATTGTTGATTGTTTGTTACTTAAAAAAATAGATTTTTAAACTAGTACTAATGTATTATAAAGTGATTTTACATGGATATTATGTACTGTCCCTTTCATAAATGAATCCGTCCCTTTCAATACAGCAAATTTATGAAAGGGACAAAATCTACATTTTTTTAAATCGTTAAAATGAGTACCTTAGAATAAAGATATGTTCATTATTTACTTTCATTTCATTAGAAGATGAATGTAGGTTTCTCATTCAGGTTCAACCTATTTAAAATGTTATATAGAGCATTCACTAGAGCCTCTAGAACAAAAATGTCCCTTTCATGCCACCTCTCCCCTACTAGCGACCCGCCCCGGCTTCGCACGGGCGCTTTATCAGTGTTACTCTACTATGGTATGCATGTATTATACAACCTTCCTCTTGATTCACTCTGTCTATTAAAAAACCGCATCAAAATCCTTTGCGTAATTTTAAAGATTTAAGCATATATATGGAGATATAGGGACAGCGAAAGCGACTTTGTTTTATACTATGTAGTGATTCCCCACTGCATAACTTAATTGTTCTATAGGCAGGTCAATCAAAAGAAAAGTAGGTATTTAGGTAAGTACTAATTTAGATGTCTTTTAGACCTTAAAGTTATCAGTAGGTTGGGTCGATGTAAGTAGGTACGCAGGTAAGTAGGTACTGTAGTTTTATTTATTTAACTTTATTATAAAGAACTGTTTTCTTAAAAATTTGATTACAATCTAAATACCTAATTTACCTCTAACTTATAATTGTACGTTTTAAGTTTTTTTACATGTTACCCCAGTTAATGGGTTGTGAAGGTCTGGTAGCCAGCCGCTCCCCGTTAAATATTAGTATTCAGCTAAATCCGACTTGACTGGAAGCCGACCCCAATATAGTTGGGAAAAGGCTAGGTAGATGATGATAAAGTTTTCTTAAAACTAAGTACTTTCCATACAAGTCCTTACCACTTTTTAGAGTATGCATTGATAAACACTTTGTTCATACCTACATTAAAAACAGTCAAGTTTCGTTACTTACAAGAAAGCTGTTTCACTTATCTTATTTGCCATTAAGAAGGTATCCAGTTTGACATCTTGACACCTAAATGGTGAATCGGAGTGCAATCTCGTCATCTCATGCGACAGACAGACTGACTTGTTTATTAAATATGTGCACGATATTCATAACATCGCATTTATTTATACGCCATTTTGTTTGAGCGTTGCAATGTTTTTGTATGTATGTAGTTAGTGTTTGTAGGTGATTGTGTTTTGAAATGTTTTTTTGTTTGTGACTGATGAGGTAACAGTAGGTATAAAATAAAGAAAATTCGTTTATTTGGCACATAAATACTGCTGTAAAATTACAAGCTAAAACAATAAACACAAACAGCCAAGATAATCAGCCTTATTGGTAATGTTCTCACTGCTAGGATTCGGGTCTTCTCTCTAGGAGAGGCAATGGGCCGTAATCTATCACGCGAGCTGAGTGCGGATTGTCAAATGTCGAGTGGTTGTCAAATGTCTTCAAATTTTGGAGTCTAGGACGTGCCGATTTTTCACCCCCATCAAATAAATCAGTTACTAAGAAAAACAAGTAGAATTGAAGATCTTAATGGCCCACTCTTGATAGCCTCAATCGGTTTAGCCGCAAAACACTCTTTTGCAAAATTTCTTATTGTAGATATTAAATTGTCTCTTTCTTATAGTCATTTTCGCAGAGGGTCGCTTTCACAGAACGACTTTTTCTCAAAACAGTCGGTTTTCCACACTGCTTCTTATGCAAACGTCGTAAAAAAATTACAAAAACAAACATCACTCCATATTCTAAGGGCGTGTTAATTTCATCTCGTAACCTAACCTGTGTAAAAAAATGCAATAAAAAGTTTACACACGTACAGTACCCATGTTGTTCCTTGTTCCCTTGTTAAACGCATTCGTGAGTGTTCGGCAGTTGTCGGCAATTGTCGGATTCCTCCATGTGGCCGCTTTATTTTGTGTTCTGTCATTATGCGGTTACACAAAGCAAAAAATGCCGACTTTTTCAAAAAAGTTTCAGAGTATGCTGAAAGGTAGAATGAGCTTCGGCATTGACACAGTTAAAAAAATCGGGATAAGCCTTGTTTTTTATCCCATTTGTGGCGAAGGGCGAAAGGACAGGGTAATGTTCCGTATTTGGTCCTATTCTATTTCTGCCATGTAGATAATATTGCCATGTAAGTAACATATTATTTTTGCTCGCGTTTTTTCTTACGATAGTAGCCATGATAGACTCTATGATGGAGCACGATTGCCTACGAGTTACATATTCACTCTGGTCTAAGAAATCCCTAAGTTGTAGCTAGCAGGGAACATAGATACTGACAGGCAATTCCACTTTTTAGCTAAAAAGTAAAAGTAAAAGTGAAGTGGTTGCAGTGGTTGCAGCAAGCATGTTCCATCATCAGCCACATCACTGCTTACCATCTGAAGGGAGGGAAGATTAGCACAACATCTTTAATGGCAGACATATCTTGAATCACTCTTATTTAAGATCTTCCTTACATATATTATTTTAATTCCGTATGTACAACTTGGTCACATTAACTTGACTCTTGGCGTCGATGAAATAATGTTCAAAAACAATATAACAACAATAGAAAACTAGCCAAATTATCGACATGCGTATCGATCACAAAGTTTCTGACCTGATGCTTGTCGGATGAGCTAAGTGAATACGGTGGGAAGAGATGTGTCAAATTAATGTGACTGGATTGTAGGTTGAACTTGTTTGAGCAAATAAAACTCCCTATTCTAATACTCTACGATCAAACTGCGTTCGAAATCCCCAATCCCCCAAAAAGGTCCTATCTGCAAGTCTGCATTTATAAACGCCTCACAATAACTAACACAGCTGATCCTCTGGGACCGGGTCTCTTACATCGGTGCCTGACATTTAGTGTATCGTCTAACCTGCGATATTCTCGAGGGGCGACGTGAAAGGTTAAATGCTATGAGTAACAGCTATGCTTCGTATCGTTGAATATCAAGTGTGTATCGCGACGTCTTATTTGGAATATAGCTGAAAATTGTATCAGGAAATTGGTTGAGGGTTAACATTTTCATATAGCTTCATAAGATGTTTTTGCTTAACACACTGACTGCTCAGCATCAACTCGACTTGATATGAATATATTCCACTTGTGTGAGCGTTCGTTTGTACCAGTCATCTTCTTCTTCTACCTGACGTTAATCCCGGCTTTTGCCAGGGTCCGCCCTTTGTGTGTACCGGTCATCATACGCAGTTAAAACCCGCATGTTCAACATTCCGCGTCCTGCGCGCATCAGTTTTGCATGTATGCTTATTTTGCTGGTGCCAATACACTCCGCGCATGGTAAGCAATGGAGTTGTTTTATACCCAAAACGGTGTTTCAAGCCTTGTCTCATACTCTACAATACATTTTTTTTTTACTTATTTACTTGACACGTTCGTAGGACGGTTATGGTGTGATTATATTGCCTTCGCTGTGTGGACAAACTCTTTTAAACGACCATTCTATGCATAATGTTATAGACCAATCACCAAGTAATTAATAGGAAATTAAAAAAAAATGCCCGTGTGAAAAATACCCAATACGATAATGCCCTAAGTTATTACTTGATCATTTTCTCAGCAACACCAAACCACGTACGGTGTTCAATAGTTACCTAATACTTAATCCGAAGTTCCTCAGTTAAGTGGCTAGCTAAACTTGTTAATTAAGTATGGCACAAAGGAGGCTGAAGTGTTCGTCGCTAACCGCATACCCCTTGAAAATTAACCATAGCAAGTTGTGTTGGGACAGTGGTCGAGTGTAGTGCAACTTGCAAGACCGTTGCTATCGGGAAATTGGGGCAGTGCTGGCGGAATATTGGGTCATTTTTCAGACGTACTGGGTAATTATTAAGCCTGATTTAAACAGATTATTAAAATAACATAGAAACCAAACAAAAGCCACAAAAAAGTGGTCACACACTAAATAATCCTTATTATTATAATTGAATATTAATGTAATTACTCCTGTATCGAGAGTGTATGATATAAACATGTAGCCTCACATGCAACATAATAGGGTAAGACGAACTTAAGAAAATTTTAATTTTGCGGGATATTTTTGAGCATGCTCCTTAAGTTGGAAGGCCAAACTTCTTTTCGTTCGTTAATATTATGTATTGTCATAAAACAATGTGCTAATATGAAGCAGTAGATAGATATAATGAGTTCTCATCATACGATATCCATTGCAAGAGGCGGAATATAAACGGTGATGATGACCGTGTAAACGAAGTTCAGTTAACGTGAAAGTCACGTGCCAGTCATAATGACGTGGGCGATCCGGTTAGCACGCGCCTTTTTATATTCTTTTCAGTAGCCTTACCATGAGTTTGTAAAAACGTTCTCGCTATCGAAAACTATCGCTTTGTCCCTGTCATTGTGGTGCACGTGAAAGAGACAAAGCTATAGTTTTTGATAGCGAGAACGTTTTTTCAAACTCATGGTAAGGCCACAGGTTTTTTTAAATATAAAGTAGGATTCCTGGGCCGTGACCTTTTATGATCGAAATTCAGCCTATCCTCTATATGAATACAATAAACTTTATTGTACACCAACCGACCTTAGAATGGACTGTACTTATGAACTTCAAACTAAAAAAGTCAACGATTAATGCAGGAAACATCAAAATACCTCTGTAGGTAGGTTATTTTTTGTGTATTTGCGTAGTGTTTTTTTCAATCGTTTAACTGAAACTCTTTGTCTAAAATTTCGTTCGTCATGATCTACGATCCAATATGTCTTGTGCCATAGGAAACTAAGTCTTAGCGAATGATTTATTAAAAAATTTGAAAGCTCGATTGTACATTAACATAAATAATGAGCTTACCCAAAAATAAATTATAAAAACCCGGTACAACCACCAAAATACAAATCTGGTCCGACATGGGGGTAATTTGTAAATTATTTCTGGCGTACGCTACGCCTATTAGGACATCTTGATAGCTGTCTGTCGACTTCTTTCAACGTCTATTTAAAAGCTACTGTTAAACAAACAATATTTTAATATCACGTAAAAAATACAATCGAAATTAAACCTTAATTCAAACTAATAAGTGATATTCAAAATTTATTGAACGGTAGACATAAATTTGTCGAAGCCTCAACGAGTATTTATGGCACCAAACACCATTTTACATTGACCTTCCTCGCCCCTTACGTTACTTTAAAAATGTAGGTCTTCAACGGTTCGGGTCTGAGTTGCTGGGTTCATTATAAATGGGCGTGAGGCTCGTTGGAAACCATTTTGTTATGATGGCGGCATCAAAAGCGCAGGATAAACGCTAACTTATTTTTAAGTGGTAGATATGCAAGTTATTTACGGTGGATCGGAAGCGAAATGCCATGTTCAATCTATAAGTGATGTATTGGGGAGAAATAATCGTTAGGATAAAGAATATTATTTCTGTATAACTTCCTTATTAGCTGATATTTTTGGACTGTGTAGGCGTTTGGGCTTCGTGGTATTATTTATTAGATACTTGGCATTTAAGATGAGTAGATACTCGTAGAGCTATTCTTGGAGTAAGCTGCCCAATGGCTTTCAACCTACTTGCGAAACAAAGAAAGTTATTAAATCAATCCAATAACAACAAAAACTTGTTACAAAATAATACAACCGACGCCCACTGAACTGATCAGATATTAAAGCCAAAAGGTAGGCACTTGAACTTTTTGGGTGTAAAAAGTTGCTTCATGCCAAATTTCAGGATTCTAAGTCAATGAGAAGTATCCTACATTTAAGGATTCTAGGTTAACGAGAAGTACTCTATAGATTCAGACCTTCAGACTGCAGTGGTTTAGTAGCTTATTTAAAAAAAAAATACATTGCTTGTGCATTTAATGTTTGTTTCAGTTCAATACCTCCACTCTTTCCTGAAAATTCACTTTGTTCTATGGAAAATGGTATTTGAAAGTATTTTTAGGAGTTTTGTTTTTGACAACTCAGGTAAAAGATAACTGCATAATCCCTATTACATATTCAGATTGGTTTTTAACGTAACCCGCTAGTAGGTTTATTTATTTATTTATTCTTTATGCACAAAAAGGTACAAATGCGGACTTAATGCTTTAGGCGTTTTCTACCAGTCACTTGTGTGTGTGTCACATTTGTGGGTGGGCTCTCTTTAAGAACTATTTCCATACCACAATTACCTTATTTCTTCCCCCCTGATCTCTTACGCAACACATTGGCAGACACATCAATAATACTAAGAGCAAAATCTATAGGTTCATCCCGTCTTTGTGCGGTTGACAGTGCAATTATCATCCTTTGATATATTACTAGAGCTTCCAGATAATATCGAATGGTTAGTTCTCTATTAATAATCCCATTTGTTTGTACGTCAGTGTGTGGACGGCTAATTGTGTATTGATGGTGATTTAGATGGCTGGCTGGTTTTACTGAAACAAGAAAATCGCGCTGGTACGAAATGTGAAGTCTTGATTTCTTAATCGGCTGAAGTGATGTTTTGCAAGGTTCTTCCATAGACAGTTACTTAACGTTTGAATCCCCAACCGGTCCTATGAGACCGCGCTGTTATTGTTTTACTATTGTGTCTCGTTTCGCGGGTATCTGAGTAACTACCTTCACCACGATGTCAATGAACTAAGATAAATTAAATTAAGCAAGCACACGCAGTGTTTGTTATCGAACTCCTCCAAAACGACTTGACCAATTTTTAATAAATATATTTTTGCGTATAGGTATTTGATACTTCTGAGAATAATATAATAATAATATAATATCCGTTCTAAATTATTATTTTAATATATTCAATTTGATATAAAATACTTTTTATTTAATAAACAAACAGTCGTTCTTAATTGGATCTTAGAATATTTTAACATTTACTGGATACGATTATTAAGATAATGAAACATTGTCGTGTGTTATGCCAAAACAGTCATAGAATTCCTTGTAAACTTGACATGATAGTATTTTAACGAGCAATAATCTAAAATGCCAACTAGTTTCAATATTATTTAATTCCTCAACGCCTACTTGCACAAAATGAAGTTAAATTCCATTGAACAAGTTTATTTCTAGAATATCAAACAAAACAAACAAGACATGTGTTCTTACTAACTGCGTTTATTATTTTTTTCGCTCCCAGCTGAGCCTAAAAAGGCAAAACATACGCACATAAATTACCGCGCATTGTAACGAAGTTCAAAGAGGTTATAACAAACAAATGCGCGCCAAAAACAATAAATCAAAATGGCTGAATAACGAGAGACGGACGGTGGCGAACGAAACTTTCATTTCGTTCGTTCATGAGTGCACTTTACTCGAAACATTTGAAATTACTAACAGTTCTCGTTCATTTGGTTCGAATGTTCGTTTTTTGAATGAGTTGCAATTCTGTTTTAGTCCGAGTCTACGAACACTTAATCGAGAATGTAAAATTACAAATGAAAGCGAATAAACGTTTTGAATGAGAAAAGGCCAGCATAAAACTCCTAAAGCTCAAAGCATATTCAACAACAGAATGGATTTTGTTCTTGCTTGAAATCACCGTCTACTGTTCTGCACTGTGGTCATTACAGGGTTTACATATAGACGGCACTTTCTTGTCAAAGAACATTTTTTAAGGTTCTGTACCTCACCTGGCAAAAACGGAAAGCAAGGCCCTTTTTCTCAGGAAGGCGTAGAGGCTTAAGTTAAAATTATAGTTAAGTAAGTAAGCAGTAAGCTAAAATTAAAGTTTAAGTCAGGTTATGCCGTTTATGCTCCGTTTTTGACACATATTATAACTTTTTTGCGATGTGGAAAAGCTTTGATGTATGTGTCATAATCCTCAGTGCGCGAGTTCAACTCGCACTTGACTACTTTTTTATCTAATTTTAAATTTTCACCTCTCCAAAAAAAAAACTCGTTTCCCGAAACCAATAGTAGGACCGCTTACAGTCCGGTGCAAACATTTCCCGGTACTTCAGGGCACGCGGCACACAGCATTAACCCGGGGACACAGCGCCATAGATTGTTTTTCACACCCCTAAATGGTGTACAACAAACTTCAGCCCATCGTCGACAATACGACGCTTCCCAAAGACACCCCCAACTTTTCTTTCAAAAACTCTCTTTTAGATTTTCACTCGTGAAGTTTGATGTTCGAAAAAGTTTTGCTAATTTTATTTTTCGGTTGGCAACTGTGGAACGTTGCTTTTATCAAGTTTGGGGGAACTTTTAAATGTGTCTTGAAGGTTTTTTCGAGCCTAGGGCAGAATGTTTAATTTTGGAGATCGGAGCTGCCTACTCTTCTGGTTTTAGATAGGATTAATTTTAGCATTATTGAGATTACGTAGAGAATTTTGTTGAATAAATGTGGATAGATTAATTTTTAACTTAGAGCTGAAAACTTGTTTGTTTGAGCGCATTAATCTCAAATGATGATGATGATAATGATTTATCTAAAAAAATATTGTAATTTATGGTCCAATTGTAAAAGTTGTAACTTATTAGTAAGTCCTTTCCTTCACTTTCTGATATTTTCCAATAAATTAACAGACATATCTACTGTATACTTCTTCTTTTTCCTATCCTCGTATCGCCTACGTTTCTTTCATATCACTCCTCACACAATACATCTATGTTTTATTTGGCCTGCCTCTCCAGGCATCTACATGACCTCATAACTCTTACAGACATCCTTATTAGTAGCTTTTATCACCCTTAAGTTACTATGCATTTCAACATTATGAACTCATGTTAATCTTCATTTCAAAATTACATAATTCAAATAATGGCGATCGTTATCCCTAACTGTTTGATGACAATTAGACAAAGGTGTGCTAAAACCAATATGACAATTTCACACAGAATTTTGATGCCAGTGATTATATATTCAATTCAGTTCCGAATTCATATTGCGATGCAAATTAGTCTCTGTCGACGTGAATTGATAATTGAGACTAAATAAATATTAAATCAAAGACTCACACATTTGTAGCACACTGCCTGTCTGCGTCAGTCTTTGTGTGTTCGTCAATCTGGGTTTGTATACTCGTCAAATCACTGGATTAGTTGAAATATTAGTTGAGCTCATTAGTAGTTTAAGTTACACGAATACTTCTTAGCGTGTCGATGGCAAAACTAGTAAGATATCTTGCCTGGTCCAGTACTCGGCCACGGCAATGCCTTCCACTGATGTTGTCATTAAGTCCTCACGAGAACAGGTAACAGGGCACGTGGTGCAGGACGGCAGACGGGACATGGTCACGAATACTGACAAATGCTTTGAACTGAGTGGATAGGTCGATTCAAATCTGTTTGGTTCTTTCCTCAAAAGACCATCTGAGACATTAATCTGCATGATTTTCATGTAATTTGACCATTACAAACATGTAAAAATAACTCTCTATATTCATGACTAGCTTTAGCCCGCAGCTTCGCCCGCGTACATAAAATATAGCCTATGTCACTCAAGAATACAGCAGCTTTCTATTGGTGAAAAAATTTTAGCAATCGGACCAGTACTTCCACAGATTACCTCATACAAACAAAAAAACAAACTTTACCTCTGATTGCGTCGATAGTATGTTAGCGTGTTTGTGTGTGTGTGTTGTGCTGGCAATATAGTGCGTTAATGGCCATATTATTTGCGTAGGTACTGATAAACTAACAGATTTCTCTAAAATTAAACGCTACATAAAATGATCTCCCTGTACAAATAAACAGGCACTCATCCCGATTCGCGCCACATTTGCATGTGAAAGCCATAACTTTGTGACAGGGAAAATTTAATCTTTTTCCTAATTAAATGAAGACCCACAGCTGACCTAATTAAACGAGACAGTTACCATTTTAATTGTGTTTTTTTGTTACAGGTACGTGGCTTTTATGGGAGTTAGTGAGTTGATTTTTAAATGTTTTTTATGGAAAAGTTTTTTAATGTTTTATAATAAAAATGTCCACGTTGTACCCACTGAGGGTTATAAAAGCGGTCAACCTGAGATATATTTCCATATAACCGCTCTTATGTTATTATGATGTCATTATAAATTTTTTCCATGTATTTTAGAAACAGAGATAATTTGTGGGTATTATCTAGGTTTCTATTAAAATTAAAACATAATTTTGGCCCTTCATGATGTACTCAAATCACCGATTATGAGTAGATAAGTGTAAATGTCCGATAATTCGTTTTCAATTACTGCCTATTGAAACCGAATCAACAAAACCTAAAACACGATAGAGCGACAAAAAATTCTACATCAAAAATGTGTTTAAAACCTACCTCCAGAATAGCACTCAGTGAATCAGAACACAAACCACGGTCCGTTTCCTTCTAGTTATAATTTCACTGAACTATATCACTTCGCGTGCTGTCACTTTTTCTATCAACGACCACATTTAAAACAAACATCAAAGCCCACATTGTAAAGCTATGCGGAGTTCAGAAAACTATAAGAGAATGTACTAGGAAAGCATTTTACCGAGAAGCGCTAAGAAGCTTCCCACCATCTTCGCAGAGACATAAAGCTTGCTGCAAGGACAGCTATGCACTCAGGACTTGTCTTCTAGTACCAGGATAACATAAACATCTAGGAAACTAGCAAACAAATTGACAACGACCTTATTTCTTGGCAAGATAGAATGACTTTTCATTGACACAATTTTTCACAGTAGTAAAATTTTCACTATCGTATTGTCACCAGTACCGAGTTCCATTTGCGGGTTCTAAATACGATTTTCACCTTTATTTCCTAGTTCATAAAGTTTACAAGTTTTACTCAAGTTACCTAATGTTATAGGTCGTTATAGTTTATGGCATATTAAAATCCTAGTACTACTTATTTGTTCTATCTTGAGATCTGATGGTCGGGAAAAATTGCGCTGTCAACGTTTTGATGGGCGGTTAAATTCTTTATTTTTTACTGTAATTAAAACACGTTGTTCTCAAGAGTCTTCAGCACTGCTCGTAAATGTCTGCTTTTAACATGGTCTTTCAGGAATCCTCTTTATAGCATCATAGATGGATTAAATAGCTTGACTACTTAGTTTTCTCTTAAAGACAAAATCTAGTGACATTTTTTTGCATTGAAACAGAAAATCGAATCATTGCTTTTTATCACACAATTCGATCTTCATTAACAAAGGCTGGAAAGAATCCATTTAAAAATAGAACACATTAGACACTAACGTTCCAAAAACGAAAAATAAAAAAGAAACAAAAGAAAGATGGCTGCCAGCGTCTATAAATTGAGACCCGTTCAGATGTTCCTAATCGCGGCCTTATATTTTACTGAGAGGCTAGGCTTTGTTTTGTCGCTGTTATCGGGTTTCTTCTATTTTTCCATCGGCTGAGGACCAGTGGAGCAGAAACAATGGCAATGAACATTAGTAAGGGGATCGCGCAGTCTCGAGACGCTCTTGACCATCGAGTTCTTCGATAAGGCTGTGCGGTTTCTGGTGTGGCGTAAAGTGTAAACCGTAGCGTTGATCGATTTCAAAGGCAACTGAAATTATAGATTTTAATATTTAAGTAGAACGAGTATAAAAAGAATATCCTGAAACAATTGATTCGATTAGGTAGTTTGCTAGCTAAGAAACCAACAGTACTAATGATAATAATAAGCTTACCAAATCGACGTAATTTCTCGTTTTTAGTTTCTAACTAACACTAGTTATGTGATGAAATTGACGAACGATTAAGTCTAACAATATCAATAGGCAGCTCAAGATTACAAAATTCCCTCATCTATTTAAAGGAAAAACTACTGGAACTAGGAACGTGAAAATTTTCACAATTTTCCTTTTATGAAGTAGGCGAGCACTAAGGGAGAATTTTCCAAAATCCACGCAACCGAAACTGCTAATAGAAGCTTGTACCTACTAAATAAATATTGACAAATTATAATTTAGGTATCTTCAAGGCTAGCGTGAATAGGCTTTTATTAAACTAGTGCGCCTCACCATCACTGTTTACCATTAGGTAAGATCAAGCTTTACTTTATATTAAAACGAAAAATCTTAAAATGTCACTGTCAATATATAAAAGAAAAATTCACCTGATCTCAAAATAACTTGAGTCTACCAAATAACGATATGAGTATCGTTATTTGGTAGACTTTCACAATAATAATTAAAACACCACGGCGCGGCCATAAGACTCAATATTGGACTCTTTCAATTCTTTAGATTGTATTGGCAATGCTCCTAGCATTGCATTGTTAAGGGGCAGGCCGTTGGAGTGCAATATTTTTCTATTTATGTTTAGTTAACGATATGTGTATGAAAGTTTATTTTTTTATTTTTGTGGAGGTATTACAGGAATATAAAAACGTATTTCAATAACTTTATTCGGATTTTTTGATATTTTAAAGTTACTATAGAATCTAGAATGTACAATCTATGTACATTATTGTTATAATAAATGCTCCATCTAAAGCATGTAACTGGAATAATGTATAACCTTATACACCCCAAATAGAAAATCAAGCTACAATTATTGTTCAGGCACCGATATTTAATTTAAAAATATACTTTGGTAGAGTTTTTTAAAGAAAGAATTTATTCTTTCAGGGTGTGCGTTTATTATGTTAGGTTGGAGACAATAAAATTGTACTTAACATATTTCATTACAATACTAATGAATATAATAAATTTATAAAAACATAAACCACCGTTCACCAAAAATAACGAGAACACAACTTATATAACAAAAAATCACACATCCTTAAAAAAGTTCTCAATTTTCCTTTTACCAACAAAATTACGAGCCACGAAAAATAAAAACAATTTTCGCGAACTCCCCCTTAACTTATCGTTTATACTTAAAAGATCTCTGGGGAGAGTCCGTGCCAATGATTAAAGTTCCTCGCCATTTAACTTAACATCCACCGTCGAATAACTAATATTGAATGCTTCAAATTCAATCATACTTTTGTTGCGGGAGTTTTAGTTTGTTTATGATTCATCATCATCTGCCTAGCCTTTTCCCAACTATATTGGGGTCGGCTTCCAGTCAAGACGGATTTAGCTGAATACCAGTATTTTACGAGGAGCGGCTGCCTACCAGACCTCCACAACCCATTAACTGGGGTAACACGGTACTTCATGGCAAGACTGGAGTCAGATTTACTGGCTTCTGACTATCCGTAACGACTGCCAAAGATCTCTAAATGACAGCCGGGACCAACGGCTTAACGTGCTTTTCCGAGGCACGGAGGAAACTCGTTATGTTAAGATGGTCACCCATCCACAGACCAACCTAGGCAAGCGTTGCTTAACCTTGAAGATCGACCTGTGCGGCTGTTATTATCTAGCCACGAGCTCCTCCTGTTTATGATTATCTATCTTTATACAACTTGTAACTTAAAAACGGACATCCTAATAATAGTAGGTACCTATATATAGAAGCGGCTACTGAATTCAATTCAATAATATTTTAAGTAATTTTTTATCCTTACATAATTGCTGAATATTTTAGGATAAAAACATATACCTTTATGATAAATTCTTGACAAATCACTAGTGTTTGTGTGTACGAGCATAGATTCTATTACTGATGCGCTAAAGTCGATTGTCGCCTACAACTTAATTTAGATTCTATTACTGATGCGCTAAAGTCGATTGTCGCCTACAACTTAATTTTCTAATTAGGGTGTGCAGTATTTCAGTTATATGTTGTATTTAATTCTTCCTGTGTTTATCACCTAACTCCCTTAAGGGCTTGACCGATTAGGATGAAACTTTGTGTGCATTTTTACCTAAGTATGTAAGATGTGCGTGTGTGTATATTTAAGTGGTCCCTGGGTGGGTATGTGTTCGTGTAAATGTATACAAAAACTGGTCTATTTCCCTAGGCCAAGTAAATTAAAACTCGTGAATGGCTGGACTAATTTTGATACAAGTGGAGAAACTTTGTCGTTGCAATCGAGGCGAAATTCACCCGAGCCACACCCGCGTGGTAACGGAGCCGAGTGTTGTATCTTTTTTAGTTTTTATTTTGGAAGTCGTGCACCTATTTAACCCATAATTAAGTTGTTGTTTACCATTTTCCATTTTCATGTTCCCCCTAAAATAGATGATTGTTAACGAAACCCTTTTTATAAAAATAACTCTACCATGGTATTTCTGCTAATTGAAGTTATTTATAATCTGGTTATACTACGCAGCTAAAAAGACAACCATGTATAAATATCCCTCATGTTTCATGCTTCTAAGGGTTAGTACACACTGAAACGTAATGCGACGCGACGCTGTGCGAAAAGTCACTTGTTACCACCGTGGAGTACAGATGGCGTAGTGGTCGTCAACATATAACTTTATTTATTACACGAACGGATACACATTTAAGATCGAAATGCCTTGCGGCACAATGTTACATAGCGCAACGAATTCATAATTCTCACAATAAAAATATGTATATGTTTTCATGTAGGTAGTAAACCATATAAAATTGAAACTAACTGACAGCCAAAACTATTGGAATCAAGAGCGAAAACTTTTGCACAATTTTTTTATGACAAAAGTGAGCGCTAAGAGAGGATTTTCTAAAATTCACATTCTAATGGGATGAAATGATAAATGACTAGCTGTCCCCTGCGGTTTCACCCGCATTTTTCGTTACTGCTCCGCTCCCGTGTGCCGTAGCGTGATAGTATATAGCCTATAGCACTCCTCAATAAATGGGCTATCTAACACTGAAAGAATTTTTCAAATCGAACCAGTAGTTCCAGAGATTACCTCCTACATACAAACTTACAAATTTTACCTCTTTATAATATTAGTATAGAAGTATAGATAATTATTTTGCACAAAGGTTTCACGAAACACTTTTACACGTCAATTTTTTTTTGTCATAATTATTAATCTAGATGAGGCCGGTCTAAATGGAGGTTCAAGGTTTGTATGTATGTAGAAACCTACTTTCGAGCGAACAAAGCCGCTGGTAGAGGCTAGTAAAGTTATACTTGGAGTCACTCGTCGCGCAGCGTCGCGTCTCTAAAAGCGCCATAACATTAAAATATAACATCCCTAATAATTGTTACATCTCGTCTGGATGGCCGTAACAATTTTGAGTAAATGTTACGATAATGTAAGTAGCCGGGTCGTCACGATTACTGTTACTGCCGATCCCATTGTTGTGTTATTGTTATTATAGCCGTAAGCTGCACTTGTGATGAGAGATATTCAAGAGCTAAACGGGTCTGGGAAGAAATATTGTGATACTTATTACTGATAGAAAGAATACTTTGCTTTTTTAGGCGCGCTCTTAGATATTTATATACTAACTAGGTAGTGGTATTGATGGAGACCTATATCTTGCAGCTGTAGACGACATTTGGCTAAAATTATTATGTTTCTGATATAGACAAATTCTTTCAGCTAAAACGGTTACCATACGGTAAAGATTGCAGGACGTATTTAAAAAAAAAGAAATGTGCAAAATGAGGGTGTCTGTACTGTACATTTTTTATTTTTGAGCTTCGATACCTCTGGTACAATGATACTGCCCACTAGTCAAATAACAAACAATTACTTCTGATGCCCAACCGAGTAAATTGATGAACATTGTTTCAAGCAAAAAGCCATTAATTTCCAGCTGGTATCCACCCACATAGGCATAAAGATTCAAATTACGATCCACCATCCGCTAACAAAGTAATTCATACTTTTTACAATCACTTGGGATCGCAACAGTATTGCTGGACAATAAAACCTCCTTCATTTAATTGCTACAAAAAACCACGTGTCAATGTAGCGACGGTCACCGACAACCCTCAACGATGGGCCACAGAATAGGAAGATACAGAAGGCCTAATATTGATAAAAAAACAATCCGGTGGGAACTACATTACCCAGATCCACACATACGTGGTGCGTGAGTTGTAACGTAGAACTGCATCGCCCACAAGTAGGTATAGTCGTCTTAAAAAATGTATGGAGACCAATAAAGCTTTAGATTCAGTGTGCACTTCATCTCCCTACCGCCTCTCTCTTCTGATCTTCAGTGTTTGTGCAGAATCTCTCCGCACACCACGTTCTACCTTCACTATCACGATCTTGTACCTATCAGGTGCCATGTTACCGGTTCCCATAAGGATCTAAAGACAAACTCAGCGGCCGCATTGCACCTATCGTTTGAAGTTTAGCAATATAATTATGGATTACGGTTTCTTCTCAGCCTTATAGGAGAAAGAAGAAAGATTGGACCACGCAGACCTATTGCAGGTTGTTAGATTTCACATATTTTTGACTTTTTTGTTCTAGGACATGCCGGTTTCTTTACGACGTGCTACTGGCTCCTATTGATTAGATTCGTTGGTAGTTTTCAACGTAAATCAGGCGTATAAATCTTTCATTCACAATCCAGTTCAAAGTGAATCTTCTGCCACTATCTACTCTTCTCCCGGACAGTATCAACAGCTAAATTAATTAAACGGACACGTGCGTGTTGCTACCGAACACGTGTCGTGTCCGTCGCGGGCATGTGCCGTAAATCAATCAAGTGGACCACCGCTTCATTTGTAGGGTTATACTGCGGTATTTTAATAATGTTGCAGTCAAGTGCAGTTGCAAACGTGTTGCGAACATTTTTTTGTCTTCTGTTTTTGGTGATGCGTAAACACACTTCGCCTTAATTGAAGAGTTTGTGTGTGTGTGTGTGGGTATTTTTAGATTCATTTGCAGTATCTCGACGTATTTACGTGTTTTGATATAAAATTAACGAGATCAGTAATGAAAGCTTAAGGCAGTGATGGATATATCGATATTCTGTAGTAATATTATAAAGCTAAAGAGTTGGTTTGCTTGTTTTTTTTTTGTTGAACGCGCTAATTTTAGGAACAACTGGTTCGAATCGAGCGAATATTTTAGTGTAAAAGAGCCCCTTCAATAAGGAAGGCCACAAGGCTATTTGTCCTTAAGCTACGAGCTATAGGAGCCCAAAAGTAACTAAAGACGCAAGTAGAACCGCAGGAGACAGCTAGTTGGAGATAATATAATTTCTTCTTACATTTCAACCCGCTATAGCAATATTATAATGGGGAAAGTTTGTGAATGTGTAGGTATGTTTGTTACTTCTTCACGCTCGCATGCCTTTTTACCCTAGGATAATGTGCTCTAGGGATTTTCTTTTTTAGCGTATAACAATGCTGCTTCCAATTCATCGACATCGGCCTTTTTAAACATTCCGTGAAAATTCAAGACTCTAGAATTTATGTCTACAGTATGTGTGCAGTTATCTGCTGTTTAAACACACACAACATTTTCAGTAAACAAACAAATAATTATAAAAATCAAGAAGAAAATAAAACTGCATCAAAAGCAAAATACACTGCACCAACCAAAACCAACCATCCTGAAATAGCCATATTATCAAACATTAATCTTCAGAAATACTCTGAAACAGAACTCAGACAATATAACTAGTACATAACTACGGAACGTCCAATTTTATGGCTTATTTCGTAAAAATGCGCGATAGATCATTGCTCCTACCATAAGTTCTCGATGTCGAGTCGAAGTCACGCGATGTCGAGTCCCAAGACGTGTCGTCGAGACTGCAAAAAAGTGACATTTGGTGACAGCTACATGGTTTGTTTTATACAAAGGAATGGAACTCGAATGCCGAAACGCTATGGTACGCTTTTTTGGTCACTTTGGGTAGTACTGAATGTATTTTTAATGAGTTTACTTGTAGTTTTTTTTCGTTTGTCTTTGATTTTTATAGTCTTTCTTGATAGCTATATGCTCAAGTATTGGTATAATAACCAATACAATTATGTTAAGTGGGCGGGTGTCCTGTCGGATGCGTACAGGTTGGAATGCGGGGTGAGGCAGGGGGGACTCAGCTCACCCAAGCTTTTCAACCTGTACATAAACCAGCTGATCTGTGAGCTCAGCAATACTAATATCGGATGCTCCATCGATGGACACTGCATAAATAACATCAGCTATGCGGATGATATGGTATTGTTGAGCCCATCGATCAGTGCACTGAGGAAGCTTCTCCGCATGTGTGAGGACTATGCGGTGGCCCACGGCCTCAGGTACAATGCAACCAAAAGCGAACTTCTGGTTTTTAAGGCGGGTAACAAATGTTACGACACAGTCCCACCTATCACCTTGGGAGGCACTCCGCTTTCCAGAGTTACGCGGTTCAAGTACCTGGGGCATTGGGTCACCGACACTCTGTCTGACGGTGTGGACATCGAGAGGGAACGCAGAGCATTGGCGGTTCGATGTAACATGCTGGCCCGTAGGTTTGCACGTTGTACAAAAGAGGTGAAAATCACTCTCTTCAGGGCGTATTGCCAATCTTTGTACACGTGCGCCCTATGGGTCGGCTATACAAAAAGCTCGTACGTTATACAAAAAGCCATTTAAACATCCCCAATTACGTTTTAGCCTCATTTTTCTGTAGGAAAGAAAGTAAGCGAGGTGGGGCGTGCATTTTAATTAGAAACGGGCATCAATGGAGAGACGTTCCACACATATCTGAGGCATCTATAACTGGTGTAGTTGAATGTTGCGGTGTGGAGCTCACACAATACAATACCTTTATTTTATGTGTCTACAGAGTACCAAAACGAAGCAATTTAAACGTATTTTTTGAAACTTTAGAAAAAATATTACAGAAAATATGTAAAAAAAGGTATGAGAATGTTATTATAGCGGGAGATTTTAACATTGATGTATTGAAGAAAAATAATGTAGTGTTGGAATTAGAATGTCTGTTATTAAATTTCAATCTTAAGTTAGCTTTAAAACAACCCACTAGAATTCATAGCCAAACTTGCATTGATAATTTTGCACACAATTTTAGAGCCAAATGTAAAACTGATGTTATTGAATTTGCGCTGTCGGACCACACAGCACAAATAATAAAATGCCCAGTAAAGAAAACTTGTATGTTGAAATACTGGCGCAGGAAACAACGGGACTATAGCATAGAGAATATGGACAAATTTAGAGACTGCTTAAAAAATCTGACTTTCTCGGAAATATATGAAACTGAAGACCCAAATACCGCTTTTAAAATATTTATTGACCAATTTAAACTATTTTACGACCTATGTTTTCCATACAAGCTAACAACCATAAATGTAATTAAAAAATCAAAATGGATCTCACATGGCATTAAATTATGTAGCAAAAAGAAGCGTCAATTGCTTTGGAATTATAGATTAAAACCAAATATGACAAATAAAAACATTTTTAAAAATTACACAAAAAGGTTTAAAAAAGTAATGAGATTAACTCGATATGCTCAAAACAATTACTCAATTAAAACTGCAACAAATAAATCTAAAATGACTTGGAACATTATAAATAAATCTAAACCATTTTTACCTAAAGAATCCATTAGCTATATCAAGGTTGAGGACAAAATAGTAAGTGACCCTCTAGAGATAGCTAACGCATTCAATAATTTTTTTGTAGACAAAATTCAACCCAGTCAAAGTTCAGGAAGCAAATTAACAACGAATATTGAAAAACGGAAAGATTCAATATTTATTGCACCCTGTATACCGTTTGACATATTAAATATAATAAAATCTCTAAAGGCCACAAACAGTACAGGTTATGATGGGATTTCTACAAAGGTTTTAAAGTATGTTTCTGAGACTATTTGTACCCACCTAAGCTACCTAGTAAATTTATGCATCAGTTCAGGTGTATACCCCGATGCTTTAAAAGTATCAAGAGTGAAACCATTATTTAAAAAAAACAGTATGGAAGTCATGGCTAATTACAGACCAATTGCGTTAATTCCTATAATGTCCAAAATTTTTGAAAAATATCTGTACAAAAAACTTTACTCATACCTCGAAGAAAAAAAGGTCTTTAGTAATGAGCAAAAGGGATTTAGGCAAAACATGTCAACCAGTAAGGCCATTTATGATTTTTTAAATACCGTTATGACAAATATGGACAAGGGAATCCCGGTATGTGCTATTTACTGCGATATGACGCAGGCTTTTGATCACGTTGATCACAGTATTTTATTACAGAAATTAGAAGCTTACGGTATAAGGGGAAACATACTAAATCTTATTAAGTCGTACCTTGATAATAGAAAACAGTATACAGAAATTGTAAGAATTAATGTTAAGACAAAGAAAGAAGAAATTTATTTATCTAGTGAACGCACTCCTACATACGGTGTTCCCCAAGGTAGCGTGCTCGGAGCTTTACTTTTCATAATATACATCAATGACCTGCCTAATGCTATTGACTACCCCATGACTCTCTTTGCTGACGACAGCACTATAACTATAGAATGTAAAAATAAACGTGAATATGAAATTGACATAAACGAATCTTTGACATCAATTATATCATGGTTAAACAGGAACAACCTAAAAATAAATCTTGACAAAACAACAATTATGCATTTTAGACAACGGACCCAGACCCGATTAGACATTAACGCAATTTACGAGGACACTGTACTTAATATAGTCGACACTACAAAATTTCTAGGAATTATTATTGACGCTAAATTGAACTGGAAGGCACACATTCAACATCTAAGTAAACGACTAAGCTCTGCTGCGTACGCCTTATATAAATTGGCCCCAGAGCTAAATACAGATGCATTAGTAACAGCGTACCATGGTCTAGTAGCATCGTTATTGCGGTACGGCATTATTTTTTGGGGAAACTCCACAGACAAAGAAATAGCATTTAAGGCCCAAAAGAGATGCATCCGGGCGATGTTCAATTTGAAATCGACCGACAGCTGTATGCCGTTATTTAAAAAACATAAATTTTTGACACTACCATCTCTGTATATTTTTGAAATTGTGACATTTGTTAGGTTAAACCAGTATCTATTTCCAAGACTAGCTGACATCTTCCCTCGTAACAGACGTGACAATAATCAACTGTGTTCGCATTCGTCAAGGACTGCGTTGATGAGCAAAAGCGTTTTCTGTATGGCTCCTAAAATTTATAATAAAATACCTCAATCATACAAAACATTGCCAGTAAACTTGTTCAAAAAGAAGATTCGAGATTTACTAACAGACAAGTGTTATTACAGTATAAGTGACTTTTTGACTGACACTATTTGACATTAGATTGATTTAATTGTTATTATAATCATTAACTATTTTGTTATTTTATTATAAATTTATATAATTCATGTATGACATTTTTTTTTATTTTACTGTGACATTCCTTTTTTTTTTTTTTTTTTGTTTCTTGTTAATTGGCGGCTTAATGATTATCACAGGACATTTTTTGTTTTATATTGACATTTCTAAAATTAATTTACTGACAATTTGATTTTGTTTAAACACTGACAATTTTTTTTAAATTATTTTATTTTATTGACAATTTGATTTTATTTTTACACTGAATTTTTTTTTTAATTATTTTATTTTATTGACAATTTGATATTATTTTTACATTGACATTTTTTTTTTTTTACATTATTTTATCTTATTGACAATTTGATTTTATTTTTATCTGTTTTTTTTTTTTTTTATTAATGGTGATTTGTTATTGTTTTATTTAATTGATACGATTTTCTACTACCTACTTATATTTTCTTGATTAATTTGGTTTCACTGATTTGAAATGCCATTTGTAATTTTGGTAAATGATTGTGATGAATTGATGATGATTGTAAACTATATAAATTTGCACGCCTTAAGGGTGAAACATGGACGGACAAATTATTTTGTAACAACTTGCATGCTAAAATGTATACCCATGTTTTGACAAATAAATTTATCTTTATCTTTATCTTTATCTTTATCTCGTACAATGCTCTGCGAGTCCAATATAATAACGCTTTTAGAGTATTGTTGGGACTGCCGCGCTTTTGCAGTGCATCGGGGATGTTCGCGGAGGCGGGAGTGCCAGATTTTTATGCTGTCATGCGGACACGAATAGCATCCCTGATGCGGCGAGTGCGCGGGAGTTCCAACACTCTAATAGCTGTTGCAGCCGACAGGGTGGACAGCCCAATAATGTGGCACTGGATGACGACTCATCGAGCGTCATTCCAATATATTAAATAATATAAAATAAATAAAATAATTTTGTTGTCTATATATTTGTATGTATTTTTTCTTATAACATTAATGTGTAATTACTGTGTATGTGCAATTGGTGTATAAAATAAGAAATATGTGTCGTTTTATGCTTCGCTTGTACCTATGGATTAATTCTTTATCTATATTAATTCTTTCTCTATGGATTAATACTTAATTCCATTCATCATGGAAACATCAGAGGTACGGTGATCCGCCACCGTTACAGGGTGGATATTGAACGTCCCATCCATACGGACCAAACGTTTTTTGAACACATTAATTTTGCGTATAGTTAAAGAATGGAAATCTCTGTCGTAGTTAGTGTGTCCTGATATAGAGCTACAGCCTAGGGGTCTTTAAGTAAAGGCAAAGGTCTTTAAGTAAACTTCTAGGCCAGTTTTTACATTTTGGAAACTTCTATCACTGTATAAATAAAATATTTTCTTAGAAAATACCTATGACGATTGCCCATGAGAAAACACCGATTTTTTCGAAAACTACTTTTTTTTTGCTTTTGTAAACTTTTAGAAAACCCATACACCCGTAACACATTAAATCTTAGCTTGGGTGTCGGAGTTCTGTCAAAGTAACTTTACTTCTTGTAAAATTGTAAAGTTTTTTAAGATTAGAAATATTTTTATTTCTATATTTTTTAAATCTATTTATTTATTTATCTATAGTAAGAGTTATTAAAGCTACAAGCTTGTTAGTACTTACGTGCAGTTACTGTCGGGATCGTCGCAGTTGTCGACGTTGAGTCCACCGAGTGCCGCCGACACTACTGACAGCTCCTCGTCGTTTATTATCAGCTGAAAGAGGATTACACGCGTTATAATAATAACTAAGTATATTGTTCCAATTTGATATTGGGATGTATGCAGTTTTGTAGCTCAAGTATCTATACAACTAGACAATAATGTGGAATCATTAAAGCAAGTTAACTCAACGGAGATGAAAATACTAAGATGGATGTGTGGAGTGACTAAAATGGACAAAGAGAGAAATGAGTGTATTAGACACTTTTCAGTCATTAGCATGACACCACCACTGATTGAAAAGTTGAAAGTATGTCAATCAATCAATCAATCACGTGAATCATTTGTCTTGGTATGGTCATGTAATAAGGAGGGATGACATGATGATACGCTTGTTACTAAAAGAGTTTTGAGTATACGTGTATATGTAGATAGTATATGTGAGAAGATTGATATTTATTTATTAATGATAGATAGGATTTAAAGGTTGGTTTGTGTGATTTGGAAGCTCGTGGCTAGATAATAACAGCCGCATGGGTCGATCTTCAAGGTTAAGCAACGCTTGCCAAGGTTGGTCTGCGGATGGGTGACCATCTTAACATAACGAGTTTTCTCCGTGCCTCGGAAAGCACGTTAAGCTGTAGGTCCCGGCTGTCATTTGTAGATCTTTGGCAGTCGTTACGGATAGTCAGAAGCCAGTAAATCTGAGTCCGGTCTTGCCATGAAGTACCGTGTTACCCCAGTTAATGGGTTGTGGAGGTTTGGTAGGCAGTCGCTCCTCGTAAAATACTGGTATTCAGCTAAATCCGGCTTGACTGGAAGCCGACCCCAATATAGTTGGGAAAAGGCTAGGCAGATGATGATGATTGTACCTATGGATTAATAGTCCGAAATAAAGTTATTATTATTATTATTATTATAACCTGAGAATTTTTAAGTCAAAAGTGAATAGGTTTCTTCTAGGCAAGCGTGCTCCATCGCTGACAGCACAGCAGGGAAACACTGCTGTCAGGTAAGATAGTGATCAAGCGACACAACAACTTTAAATCATAAAAGACAAATTGTTTTTTTTTTATCAATTTAATTTTAATATGTTTAGATAATTTTCTTTCATTTCATTTTTTTTAAGGCAAGACTAAAACAACGTACCAATTCGAAATCCTTTCGGCTGTACGAGCGTGAAGAAGTATCAAACATAAAAATACACAAGCTTTTGACTTTATAATATTTGTGTGGTAGTGTGACTATAATGACTACTAAGAAATGCGTCATTAAAAACCTTATGACACATCATCAAAATGGCTTTTTACGTTCTAGGCGGAGCAGGAGGGCATCAGACTTTTACTAACTAAAATCCTCTCCTTTTCCTTATTTTTCCTAATTACAAGGTTTCGGAGCTAATTCCATCAGACAGTAACACCTTCACGTGAGATAATGATCACGATGGTAGGGGTCATCGCAAGTTTTTTTTTAACTGGACCTTTATTTATGCACCATTTCCGCAGAGGGGACTTTGACAAATGCCTGCAATTTTTGCTTCCGCTACTTTTCTACCTGAACTCGTCTGTAGGCAGACGATACTACGTGTAATTGCTTATCTATTAGATATAGTTTATTATCTATAGTGTAAAGTAATTTGTCTGGTTCAAATTCGCCTGCAGAGCCCGAGAGAATTATTTAAATTACATATTGTTGATTGGCTCGCGTTTTACCACTATCGCTCCTGATGGTAAGCGATGATGTAGTCGACGATGGAGCACGCTTGACTTAAAATAACCTATTGTTGTAGCAATCAGGAAACAAACTCCGGCATGGAATTTTACTCCTTGGCTTTTCGTTTGTATGACGACCAACCAATCTGCCCTCGTTTCTGTATATATTAGAGTCCGCTTCCAGTCTAACCGGATCTGTTCTGGCAGCCCAGACCAACCAAGCTTAACGTGTATTGCCTTAGTCACCCATCCATTTACCAACCTCGGCAAGTGTAGTTCAACTTTGGACATCAACCCAAGTGACTGTCGTTTCTTAGCCACCATATATTATATTGAAAATGAGTGGGTTCTATCTAAAAACTCAAACACTCCACTTTGAGGTAAATATTAATATAAGAAGAGTTTATAACTTTTCACGATGTGAACTTCCGAAATCTTATTGCTGTTACATTCCTAAGATTACATTTTTTATTGCAAAATCGCCTTAGAGTTTAATTAATTTCCAACTGACACGTTTAGCATTTATCTTTGTCAAATAAAATTAACGTCACCTTCAAATTAAATTGATCACAAATCAAATTTAATAATTGCCGCAATTTCCAAATTATTTATATTACAATCAATTATTATATTATATTATTATACCTAGCCTATGCTGTCCCACTGCTGGGCAAAGGCTTCCCTCCATTCCTTCTAATGAAATAATGATAATTGCGTCATTAATTTTCAAATTATTTATTTTACAATCAATTATTTATATTAAAATTATTTAGTTACATAACGCACCTCAACTCAACATTATCTCCGATTGTTATTAATTATAAAGTTTACAAAGTAAAGGCGGGGCCACACGGCCGCCGCGTCATCTGCGTCAAGCTCGCTCGCAATGAAATTAAAGCTGCACAATGAATCCTCAAGTTTTAATTAAAGCGTGAAAAGTGTCGCCGGCGACTGCGACCATCAGATGAGCTCGTATTGTTTTGACCACTTTATTGCATCAAAGATATTTTTTATAAATATTATTTTTGTAAAGGGTTTTCTTTTTTTGTTACGTTTACCTCTTGGTGTAGAAAAACTTTGGTTGTGGGGAGGTTTAATTAAATGGTTCTCCAGACAGGTGCGAGACGACAAAGCAACAAAGATGTGGAATAAGAAATATTCATGCAGTTTTTATTTTTGCTAAATTAAATACTTTTTAGCTCTGGTAAACAAATATGAAAAAATATTGAAGATCTTCATCAACAAAGTAGGTTTAGGTAAAGTTGCCCCGATGGATGCACAAAACCAGTCGTTGTAGCGATGCATGAGGGAGGACTATGTGTAGCAGTGGACGTCTTTTAGCTGAAATGATGATGATGAATACGTAAAGCTGTTATGAAAGAGAAGTCTGACATGGTTTTTGACGTCCTAGGCCGTGGCACCTGTACGGCTGTCTTTGAAAACGGCATCCTGGCGAAAGGCACAGATTTATATTTTTTTATATATTATATAATCGCGTTTCTTTCCTGCCAATTTTGATATTGCTTTTATTAGTATTCCATTTTTGTAAATTTATCGAAAAACTGGTTAGTTACAGTTATTTTTTTTTTTATGCCGCGTCGCACCGCACCTTGTCACGATCGTATAAATAGTTGTATCCTTAGGTTATAAAATAATAGTGCCGGTTACTTTGTTGCATGCACTCTTTATGCGATGTGACACCAGCTTTACAAAGCGTTCGATTTTACTACTGTTAGATAAAAACCAAAACTGTGAAACGTTTTAGTTGTTAGATAAAAAACCGGGCAAGTGCGAGTCGGACTCGTGTCTCAAGGCTCGTGTACCGTCTGTAACAAAAAACGATAAAAAAATCACGTTTGTTGTATGGGAGTCCCACTTTAAAATTTATATTATTCTGTTTTAAGTATTTGCTGTTACAGCGGCAATAGACACATCATCTAAGAAAATTTCAACTGTCTAGCTATGAAGGTTCATGATACAGTCTGGTAGCAGACAGACGGACAGACTGTGAGTCTTAATAATAGGGTCCCATGTTACTTTTTGGATACGGAACCTTAAAAATATCTTATCACTTAGGGCCTGTTTCACCACCTATGATTAAGTTTCGAGTATCTTACTTGGCAGATAATTTCATACAAATTCTGTTAAATTTTTGAATTTATTCAGTGAGTTACTCGGACATTGTGAAACAGGCCCTTAGTCCTACAATTATACAAATAACAAGAGACTACTTTGTAACAAACGAAAAATAAACTGGCGATCAAATAAATCATACCAGTAAGTCACTCCAGCAGAATTATTGCTTTTTAATTTGAAACAGACGGGAAAAGTGAATAAAAAGTGGCTAAAATTGTCCCCTTATTCAATTAACTTCGATCACCGATGTTATTTTGAGTTTTTTACGACTGTCCTTACGTTTTAATCGTAAAGATGGATATTTTATGACTTGAGACGTATCGCTTAGTACGCGTTTGTGTCCTCTTAATTTTTTAATATGGCAACATTACTGTATCACAGGTGCTACATATTTTCAGCAGGCTTGAAGCCTACTGTGGCCGTAGGTTATGCGATAGAAAACCCTTAGGCCCTGGAACGAAGGTAAAGAAGAAACAGGAGTGGGTTTTAGTCAGCAAAAGTCTGACACACTCTCCCGCTTCGCCGAGCAGGAGAGGTCATTGATGATTTTCCACTTAAAAAGATAGTTCTAAGACAGTGGGCACTTTATATTGCGTTGGAAATTTTTGATAATAATTATTTCATTTTCTTAAGTAGTAAGTTAGTAGTTTAACGATAACTTATTGAATTATTTAAGTAGTGTATTTAATTATTCTTGAGTGCATTTCCTTGCCGGAGTCTGTGGTTCTTGAAGCTTGAACTTAGGAGTCTAAGTCAACAAGTTAAGTACTTTTTGAAAAGCGTGTTCCACTGTTGACCACATCATCGTTTACCATATTTGAGATAAGCACAATAATATTACCTAATTAATTTAAAACATTGGACGAACGATTTGAAGTGCTTAATAGTGTGTACTACACACAGGTGAAAGAAAATATTTTCGAACTTGTACGTTGTGAATAGATATAGGGTACGATTGAATATTTATCACCATAATTTATTGTTAATGGCTAAACATCTCCTTTTGTGTTAAAAATGTTTATTATCATTGTTACGATACTGTAAAATTCAATTCCAATGTCTAATGAATTATTTTAATATTCATCGCACGTTTGAAAACAACTAAATTCATTGAGAATGAATGGATCACGTGTTACATTCACATTTTAACACAACAATGACTGCTGTAGAAATAAACATAAAATAAAAAAGTTGAAAAATGCAAACATAAACCAACATAAGCACATACTATGCAACGGCAACTTGGGAAGTCACATCATAAAAATAAAAACAAAACATAATCGCAAGTAAAAAAGCTGTAAAACAAGTGAAATAAACAGGTTGTAATGAAGGCAAAGTTGAGGTTATAAGCTCAGGGTAAGACGGAAGCGAGGAACAAAGTATGTTATAATGATGCGGTCGGTTTTTGTATACACCAGTGTGTACCTCTCACAATGGCGCCCTGACATGGGACCCAGTTTAACGTTTTTTGTCGTAGTTTCGTGTACCCTTTGAGCTTACAAACTTGTTACACGTAAAAAACATGTATTTTAACTTAATTGGGCGACATGCTGTGTTTGTTTTGTTAATTTTTTACGCTTCACAGGCCTAAAATGTAGCAATCAAGATCGGAGATTAGAACAAAAGTATTTTTATTTCATAAAAAAATTCAGGCTAAGTAATTGGTTACATAAATATGATTAAATTTTTCTATAACGTTAACGATTCATATTTCAGATAAAAATGTTTTATTGTAACAGCAAAAATTCCGCGTGTATTTTTGTAATAACGAGCCAGATGGCTGAGTATTTAAAAATACAACGTCCAAAATCGGACTTACAAACAGAAATAAAATATTCTATGCAGCTTCAGGCTCATAACTTCCATCACCATGGCATTTCAATTCAAAAATCGGAAAACAATAAAGCGATCCGGCAATATTAATGAAGTTGCCGAAATTCGTACGTTTTCGGCTGCGATTTCGGACGAATGGCTGCGGGCGTAAAGGCATGAGCACTTTAAAATTTATCGAGTTTTCGTGTTCAGCGCGCCACCGTCGCGCCGACCCCTCGTAGTGACACTGTCATACAAAGTTCAACGAATGTGCTCAAAATTGTTTTTGTAAATGTAATTTTGAATGTGATGCTTTTGAAACGGGTTAAAGCGATAATAATAAGGCGTTTTCCATGTTTCAGAATTATAATATATACTCAATTAAAGACTAATTACGAGACACAAAGTTTTTAATCTACAACTTTAAAATGGTGCTAATACATGCATCATGTTAGTGAACGGCTGCCACCAGTTAGAATTGGCCATTTCTTGTCTATCAACAACATCTCAGCCGAAAGATGTCCACAGCTGGACATAGGCCTCCCCCAAGCGTCGCCACAGTGACCGGTCCTGTGTTTTTTGTCTATACTTCGTTTCTTTTTTATATTTTCTGAAATAATAATTTTAATAAAACGTGCTTAAATCTGAAAAAAATATACGAAACATTTCAAACTATTCGAAAAGTTTTATAAGCATAAAAAAGCACATTAGAATGAGGGATCCTTACTTAGTAGTCTGTGTCGCTCGCACTTGCCCGGTCGGCAGTTTGCCGCCGCGCCGCCCCGGGCTATTTCAGGACCACTGTTCTAAATTCAAACTTTTATATTTTATACTTTTTCTGTAAAATGTGGTCTTAGTGGTTTGGGCATGTATCCTTTTGCACGTGTTGAGTTTTAAAATAGAATTAAATACGTTGTTCTAGAGCATATACATAGTATGTTGGAAACATCCTTTTAAGTGTTTTACTTTATACGGAGAATCTGAATTTATTTCATGCCATTTTAGTAGCTACAGAATATTATTACTCACGTTCAAAACAATTGCTAAAATTAGACTCATCGGCGTTTTCCAACAAATTCAGACTCGACAAAAAACTGGAAAAATTCCAACTCACATACACATACAGGTCCCCATACAGTTAATGAGTGCTGAGTTGCCAGTGTTGGTAAAAAGCCGGGGTTGCCAGACAAATAAAGATTTATACAGGACAATGTCTCTTAATTGCGCTGTGTCAGTTGGCCGGAATCATATCGATTGTGAAGTTTTGGAAGTTCAATGTTGGGTCTTGTATGACGAGATGAACGTAGGTTAGCTTTGGATAAATTTTAATGGGAGAACTGGAAACTTGATTTCTACTACCTCGTCAATTCGAAACTTAATTTCTACAAATTGCAAAATAGAAGTGAAAATAAGGTACAATTTTAAAAAACAGGCCCTAAATTTTAAAATTTTACGTTCAAAGAGCTAATTGCTTTTTTTTATTTATTCAGCTGGTAGAAATTCCTTAGGCATAGGAAAAGGCGGATTTACTTTGTACAATGTTATTTACTAGTGCAAAGAGTTTAATAAAATCAAAAATCATATATTATATTAACCATAACTGTAATAGAATTTCACCAGAAACAAAGCAAGTAAATGTAGCAGCCACAACACTTCCAAGAAACACATCTATCAATACCAAAATCTATCTTAAACTTCTACCATCATCGTCTCCAAAGTACCGAACTTTGACAATGTCTCATTCATCATTAGCGTCACCTCCAACCAAATCTCTACCTTATTCTCAATCAATAAGATTGAAAGCTGTTTAAAAGTGAGTCCAGTCTTTGCACAAATGTTAGGACACGTCTAACTCGCTCTCGTTAGGTAATCAAATTTGTTTGCAGTATACTAACGAGGCTGCAACGGTCAGGACTACAGTCGCCGGTCTGGGCCGTGATTTGGTTGGTAATGTAGCTGTACCTGAAGCAATCGATATTGTTTAATAGTTAGGCACTAGTCTTGATAGATGTTGTTGCGTTTTCGTTAAGAGAGGATGGTTAGGTTTTCATAGCCTTGGTTGTGTAGTTATTGAATGAGATGAACAGATTAAACTGGTTATTTTCCTATGTTCAATTATAGTCAGCATTGTGTTAGCTCTTTGTTGACACCATTAACACTAATGGTGAAAATAGCAACTATGTAATTGTATTCTAGAACTAATCCAAAGTAGGTCTCTTTTTCACTATCGATAGTCTGCATTTGATTACTATCTCACCTGATGGTAAGCGATGTCTGGTCAACGTTAGAACATGCTTGCTTAGAAATAATTTATTTACTTTTGAATTTAATCTTGTCGGGTGCAAGTATCAGAAAACGCAGACGCCAACAGAGAATTTCACTTCTTACCTATACGCACATTGAACATGATCTTGAAACGTTTTGTTTTGCAATCATGATCTGTAATGGTAATAAATATTAGTACATTGACTAAGCCTTATTACAGATACACTGCTAAAGCCTCTGCTTTGGCAGCATGCAATGTATCTTTAGTTTAATTAGTCATTCCTATAAAAATCAGTGCATTGTTCTCAAAAATTAAATAAAATCACCGCAGCAAAAATACAGTTCATTTTCACCAACACATCCATATGCAACGCCAATTGTATTCTTTGAACGCATCCGCTCCACACACGGAAATTAATAAAGAGACAAATTAACGGGAAAACAAAAAATAGTGTTCCAAAGTCAATGACACAATGACAGCCATTGTCGACCACTTGTGCCTCATTAGGAAGAGAAAAAAACAATTAAACTGCCTCCACCTGGACAACTTGATCATGCAGTGCTTCAAAACAAACTCCATCTTTATTACAATCAAATAAAGCTACTATTTCTTTGTTAGCTTCTTCATCATCTGCAGTTTCGTGTAGTTCCCCTTCATCGTCATACATACGTCAGTCGCAAAGTACTGGAGCCATTCCTTTATGAGCATTGTGAACTTTAATCCGGTCGTGAATGGCATTGTTTTAAATCACCTACGGCCCAAAGGATCGTGAGTTCTCATTGTGCTGTCGAGTATTGTGCGATGGGTACTTTGATATGGGCGTTTAGGGAGGCAACGTTACGTATGGAGTTGGGTAATGGACATGTCATTTCTCTGCCAAATATTAGATGGGCCATTTAAAGCCTCAGGCCAGTTTACCTTGTTCAACCATTAGGCGTTATTATATTTGTTTTTTGCTTTTTAAATTGTAGCTTTAAGTAAAGTAGCATTATTTAATTTATCTACTGCTCTCATTAAAAAAACATGATTAACAACTTTAACTAGACATAGAACAGATACTTAATTAAGTTGTTAAACTTTCCAAAAGTCTCTCTTAATACATTGAACACATAAAACCATCATGTACTGATAACACAAGTAACTTTCTTTACTTAATTACACCAGTCTTTTAATATAAACATCGATTTCATTTATCTCGATGCCCCATCGAAGCGGCTCTCGCAACTCCAAGGTAACATGTTAATTTCCAGGGATCGAGTGATTTGTTAATCTCACAATCGATTTGATCGCTCGGCTCGCAATTAATTCGGTCTGGTTAGCATCGATTTGCGATAAACGTGGGGCAAATTGTCTTTTGGTATATTTTGGGTTGTGGGGCAAGTTGGCTTTTCTTTTTCTGTACCTAATGAATAAAACTTGATTGTTTGATATTGAGATATGTGAAGTTAAAACAGAACTGAATAACGACAATACACGCAAGGATAATAATATATTCCGAATCTTTTAAAATTTAAATCAGAAAATTTCAATACGACGAAGAAATATGAGTGAGTGAGAAATATGAGTCATCATCATCATCTGATGATGACTCATATTTCTTCGTCGTACTGTAATGTAGCTTTTTTAATCTTTATTTCTAGAGCCTTTTTACTGGTGCAAATATGAATGTCCGTAGGTATACATACCTAAAAGAGTTGACTTAACAATAAAATAAAAAAATACAGCTAGGTTTGAGTCGATTTTTCAGAGCGAACTTAACTACATTTATAATTGGGATTATTTTGATACAGGGTTCGACAAGTTAATGTTATGCGCACTAATTTGTGCTCTAAGCGATTAATACCGGACACATCTCATTAAAGTACAAAGTGTGTCCAGAGTACTTTAATGTAGTTCCCTAAGATCAACCACTTACAAAATGAGACGGTAATAAGAAACGGCGCCCAAAAATCCATCGTCGTAAATTGCCACGGTACATTTTTCAACGAGAATAGTTTAAGAAATCACACTTAACTTGGTTATATGCTCCTTAGAAACGCTCATAAATACAGGGGCGCCCTGAAAAAGGTTTTTTCCTTGAATTTAAAGGATCGCTGTGTACTCGTCGTAAATTTTAGTAACAGTCACTTGTATTTTTGGAGTGAATTCGAAAGTTAATGCTGTTTTAGTGAGTCTTGCATTTAAAATGCGACCACTAGTTGCATTGACTTTAATCTTATCAGTCAATTCTGACTTTGATTCTGGCAAATATAAATTCAACCCCATACTTCAATTTTTAAAACCAGGAACTGGCAAAAATATATCCCAAATAACTCCATATGTTTGTGGAGTTTTTATTTCGCAATTCGAGGAAGGATCTTCAAAGAATATATATATATTCATAACATCAAACATTGACTAAAGAGCGTTCATATCAGCAAAATAAACAGTTGCCATACAACCCTTTGGAGCGTAATCACGCGAATTATCTCTTTTGAGCTCACGATCAATATTAATTATTTTGGCTGCAACATTCTCTTTTAAAATAATTCATGATGCAACAATTATTTTTTTTTAGTTGAGAAGACAAAACCACACCTATGTTATTTAAGTTGTTCTTTGCATCCTAAGGCCACGAGTAACTCCTGTCGATCCATGGCGCCAGTAGGCATCTACCCTGCTAGGCTCCTACAGTTTTAGTGACATTTCTTTGAGGAGCGAATGGAACATTACGCGCCTTCTACGAGTCAGGCTCGATCTCGATCGATCGATTCTCGATCGAGGAAGCTACTCATTGCTCGACGTCCACAAGCCCAGGCCTATGATGATTGGAAATCGGGTTTGGATCCCTGTAGCTGGGCATACAACCCTTTGGAGCCTCATCACGTCAAAATAATTTATCTCCTTTGAGCTCATGATCAATAAGAATTATTTTGACTGCAGCATCTTCTGTCAATATAATTCCTAATTCAACAATAACATTACAACAACAGTACATTGACATAGTCTACATCTTATCTCCAAATAATTTCCACAACCCCCGACCTGTCTATTACTGTCACAAATCATTAGCCAAATGTCAGTGAAACGCCAGGATAGTATAAAATTCATGCTAATTGCGAGGAGGGGGCATTGACGGTGTCACTTGGTAATGGCTTTTAAGAAATGTAATAAATTATTCCGCCCGCCGCCGCCAGGTGACGCGCGCCGATGTGTTGGTGTGGAACAAGTTATAGGGGATTGTAAAAACGCTGGTACTCCTCTTTTATCGTGTACTAGCTTTAGCCCGCAGCTTCGCCCGCGTACATAAAATATAGCCTATGTCACTCAGGAATACAGCAGCTTTCTATTGGTGAAAAATTTTAGCAATCAGACCAGTACTTCCACAGATTACCTCATACAAACAAAAAAACAAACTTTACCTCTTTGTTATATAGTATAGATTTTTTGACTAGCATATAACAGATACAAAAAAATATATAAAAGCAGACCGACGTGGTTCATGTTAAAAGTTGTCTGTAAAACTAAATATTTGTTTGTTACACACAAAGTACATTTTTGTAGTAACAGTTGTGTTAGTGGTTGTTAGTAAGTTTAGTAATGTGAGAAGGACTTTATTTCTCACTAACATGGTTCCATTATTCACAATACATCATGTAATCAAACGTGACCTGCTTTACCTACTCAAAAAACGTAACGACTTAGATGAAAATGTTTATTTTTCTGTTGTAGAAATGGCATGCATTGACATAACTTGTATTCCTACATAAACTATGTCAATATCTTTGGAAGATTTCTTTGCTACCACTCAATACGTCCAAAAATACTGTAGAGTCTATTTTGTACACACTTCTTGCAGCTACTTCTCAGATCATAATCATCACCGGACCAAAGATCGTTCCTTGCGCCACACCTTGTCTTCAGACGTACGACGTGCTCTTATCGTTCCCGGAATTCGTCTTTTACTAAGTAATTTAAAAAAAAAGATATGTCTTTTAGGGTCTACATTGTTTGCTTTAATCATTGTGAGCGATTTACAGTGTACACAGATATTTATGTGTGCTTTCAGATAAACAACACGCTACTTAGTAGAGATGCTTCGGTGGCTTTTAATTGAGAGATACTTCCTGTGGATTTATAGTATAACATCTATATAGTATAGTCAAGTTAGGTGAAGCGGGCTATGCTCGGAATTTCCTTGTGTGCTAACAGAATTAAAGAAATCTACAAGAGAAGCAAGGTCATTGACATAGCCCGAATAAAACTTACCTATACTTTTACTTACGGCAGATCTAATTTGAATGAAAATGGGTACAGAACAGGTTTAGGAGAGCTCTTAGCCTGGATGAACGCACGGGCAATCAATTATAAATAAGGAAGTACTAATCCTTACGGACAAAGTCGCTTAGCTTCTCATCTAATAGAATAGTTATATTTAATGAATAAATCTCCTGTAGATGCAACATAAACATAAAAAGAAAAAGTATCTACAACAGTAATGTCAGAAGATTAACCAACAAAGTCTTTGAATTGGGATCCCTGTTGTGTGAATTATAACAGTTATCTCAATATATTATAGATTCAAGACCATCAACTAAACTTTCAAGACACGATATTTCCCTTTGGAGACTACTACCACGTGTTCCCACTCAATTACCGACATTCTATCAAAGTCTCTTACAATCACCTACCATATAAATGTTTCCCAGCAAAATAAAGACTTCCTCATACGCATACCTGTGGGACGCATCAATTCTGATTAATAATTAAGGCTGTCAGGTTGTGTATGTCTCTACAAGGGAAGAGATCCATGGGCACAGACCTCTGTCACACCGTTAATTACCGCAACTTGGAGATGGATTAATTTTATATGAGTTTTGTGCTAGTTGCTTATTGGCTGTTGGGAATTGGTAATTTCTGATTCAGTTATCTGCTTTTGTTCTAATGAGGCAGAATCATTAATGTCCGTAGGAAAAGTTACCATCTTTGATTTTCTGCCGAAGTGACGCATATATTCGCGTGAATTCAATAAATAAGAAACAAGAATACATAAAGTTTACAAGGCGAGGAAGATATAAGATTTCTGAATACAGAAGGTATACCGTGGCCATAAAACCAAATGACAATTGAAGGTACACAGATGGGTTTTAGTCAGTAAAAGTTAGACTCCCTCTTGCTCCACCAAGACATAAGAAACGGATCACTTCCAGTCGTAAAGAATAAACGCAAAAATTCACGCCCAGTCAAAATAAATTTAATATTCAAAGCAAAACAACACTCAGTCTAAAATAAAACCACCAAAAAATACTTTAAAACATTTAAAAAAAGATTGCGCAAAATCGTCGCACGTCGCCCCTAGTTCCATTTGACCAAGCATTGAGTTCCACGATGCTAAATCATCACCCTTCTGCTTACCTCCATTTGCGAAATAGCCGTCCGCCTTTAAATGTCGATTTTTCACGTAAAGACCAGTCCCTTCAGTACCCTGCTTGACGTACCCTGCCTCCCCAGTCTTGAAGGGAAACAGTTGATATTTGAAGGCTCCTTTTAGGGTTGAATTTTCTTTCGTAACTTTCTTGGAATTTAAATGTATTGAGTTTTGAGAACCTTTTTGTTGAAGCGAATGTGAATGACGTTGAAGAAAAATTGCGATGGATATACAGACATACTCAGTAACTTATCGAGTAACCTTTATACGTGTATTACACTTTCATTCAGCATGTAGCAGCAAGTACTTTTCTTTGCTGTTCCAATTTACTATCTTTTATAAAATCATTTGTGCATAGATCCTTAATTTTTAACTTGTCCGATTTTTAACGCCTGAATCTTTGCTATTGACATGAACTATAAAAATCTTATGAATCAAGCAAAGTTCTATCATAAGTGTATGTAGTAGTACCTATGTTCAAAAATTGACTTATTTAAAAAAAAAAAACTTTTTTGATTGATTGCATCACAAGTGCGTTTGTATCGTGAGATATGCACGCATAAACAAACACTAATCTACCAATACCGATGCGCTACCAGTATAGTATGTAGATTCCTATATTATTTGCCTACAATTAGGATAATTCATTGCACAAGAACATTTGAATTATGATTGTAACGACGTTTTCTAATTACGGTGTATACAGTATACTAATGTGCATTATTCTAGTTCAAATGTTGTAGACAAATTCCATCTCCAAAAGACATTCAGGCCCTCAAATTCACCCATCCTAGTGTAGCAAGTACAGATTTCCATACATGATTCATTTCGGCTGCACACTGCTCAGTTTTCAACTGGCGTGCAACGTCACAACGTCACATGGCATACAGGCCTGTGACGTGTCAGGAAGTGGCACGCAGGAAGTCAAGGGAAACATTCAGCGCTAGGGTATGGTGCAAGGTAGAGGAAAATGGTATATGAAGCTGGATTTATTTACGGTAACTTGAGAATTTTGGTAATGTTGAGGTGGATATGTGGTGTGACGCGAATGGATAAAGTGAGAAATAAGTAAATTAGAGAAAGTTTGAAAGTGGCGCCAGTGAGGAAAATCGTGTCTTGGTATGGTCATGTGTAGAGTAAGAATGAAAAGCATGTTACCAAAATATGTAGTTATGAGTATACATGTGGCTAGATGGAAAGGGAGAGGGAAGCCATAAAAAAGATGAGTGATATGAAAGAAAAGGCAAGAAAAGAGAGTTAGTGACAATATAGAACAAAAGAAAAAAACTTGCTGCACCGACCCTAAGTAACATGGAATAACAATAGGAAGATGATGAGTAATTTACGGGAAATGAAATGTAAGGTATTTTATTTTGTACTAATATAAATAAAATACCGTACATCTCCTTCGTGATATTCAAGTTAACTTGACTGCCAGAAACATGTCAGTCATCAATATCAACAAATCCAAGAAACGTGTCAGTGAGAAGTGTCGACCTTAAATAGTATGAACAAGAGAGTTCAAAGACAGAAGAAGAGAAATCTCTGTCATGATATTGAAAAAACGCTCCATCTTAACATACATAAGTAGTCAAGTCTTTTCTATGAATAAAGAAGTAGATACCCTCTAAGAGCTCAAACACATGAACGGTATGTTTCCAACTGCAGAGATAGCCGTCGACATTCCAACAAATGAAGATTAACGGCAGCCATCGTATGTGTCAAGTGTCACTATAGGTCGACGGTTGCCGCCACTCTACGTCGTTAGTTTTTTATAAGGTTTTTTTTTTCTGGTAGGGGAATCATCAGAATGACTTCCCCCGCTCTTGGGCGGAGCGGGAGGGCGTGTCAGACTCTTACTGACTAAACCCCTACCCCGTTCCTTCGTTGCCCTCGTTCTGGGGGGGACTCGGTATCAACCGTTAGGAATACCACATGTTCCCCCCAGTAGTTTTTTATAAGGTGGGAAAGCATCAGTATGACTTCTCCCGTTCTGGGCGGTGCTGGAGGGCGATTCAGACTTCTACTGACTAAAACACACTCCTCTTCCTTCTTTGTCTTCATTCCAGGGCTCTCTTTCGTACAACCCAGGGTTCATGACTTCGGCAGCAGTCACCTCTGCCGTTGATAACATGTTGCTCATATGTTTGAGCTCTTATATAGTCTCCTCTATCAAACTACCAATCGCCATCCTCTCCTACCTCACAAACAAAAAAGCAGAAGTATTAAGTTCGCCGCCATTTTGAGATTAGTAGCGGACTGTGTGCGGTGCGACTTAATTTATTGCCCACCAAAGTGTTTGAATTGTTAATAGCTACGTTCTACTTACAATGTCGGAAGTGCACCTTTACTGTATTTAGTTTTATTTACTCAACGATTGTTTCATCTGGATAGTAATGAATTAGATGTAGGACATAGTTTTTTTGATATAGCTTATGGATTGTCATGAGATTGGTGTTTTTATTGATATAAGTCTAATTCCTCTTCGACTATATATATTTTGACGTTCTACACTAAGTGTTTTCTGATATTTATTTTTGTCATTATGATTTCTAGGTCTTCTCTTTCAACCAACAGCATCACCCGCATGAAAGTAAACAGTTATCTCAAGTCAACACATTTCAAAAGAGATTATTTTTTTGTTTAAAAAAAATATCTCATTTCCGACAAAAAAAAGGTAAATAATTGTAATTTTGTCATGTCAGTTACGTATCAAAAAACATAACCATAAAAAGTTTTAGTATTCAACAGATTTTTCCAACTTACCTAGAGATTCCCTGTCTTGTTCCTTAGTACACGCAGATGTCATTGACTCATAATATCATATGGGTGTACCGTGAGCATTCACCTTTATACTGATAACATTATTCAAATATAATCCTTCATTAACAAGTCCGTAGGTAGATCAATCTGACGTTATATCAGAAGCATATACCATAAATACAGTTAATAATTTAAAGGAAATTCTATCACTGACTATAGCGTATTCTGGGTTCGATATCCACGTAGAACAAACATTTGTATGGCCTAGTATGTATCGTTTGGGTCTAGGCGACTTGTGTATGTAAGTTTAAATGCTTGTGCACCCATGACATAGCATCATTTCCGAGTATGGGGCAAAAAGTATAAAAACAAAACATACAAAACAAATTTTTTGAGAAATATAAGCAACAGTCGATTACTTATTGGTTTTATGAAATAGCGAAGTTGCGGAAGAACAGCTAGTCTATATCTATGTTATCATCTTAATGTTTACTTAAATCATAAAAAATGTACCTATCAAGTTTTGTCAGACATCTTTCTTAACCTTTAAGTACCGACGTGCGGTCTATTAGTAATTACTGTTTGAAATTCCAAAGCGGTCTCTCAGACCGCACGTCGGTACTTACGTAAGTTTTTTTTGTTTTGTTTTTCTTACAGTTTATTGTTATTTTTACAAAAATATTTCAATTTCACGTCAGGGGCTTCAGGCAGTCCTGGGACAGATTTATGGTACTCAAAGAAATCCCAGAAATGCAAATAAATCGAATCCAAGTTTTTCGCGAGGGATTGTGACTTTGGCAAGTATTTGGTTCTGATAAGCCAGATACACCTAAAAATCAAGCTGAAAAAGTTGACTTATCTACCCAAAAACAAAAGAAAATAGACATGCTATGTTATCCGTGCAAAAAAATATGTTTTTTTTACAGTACGATAACCAAGTGTGAATTGACTAAGCTAAAAATTTAAAGTGTAGTTGGGCAGTGGACATTTTCTTTTTCTGAAGGTTTATATACTTGATATATATTTTTTCTAAAAGTTATAATAGTCTTAATACAAAAAAAAAAAAAAAAAAAAATCTGTGAGCTTCATTCTTTTTGTTTTGATTTTTTATATCGAATAGCCGGATTTTCCTCCAAAATGCAGGTCAAATATTGTTATCGCCTTATATTACAAAATAAAAATAATTTGAGTTTCTTATTATACTTATTTTTTCTTCCAACCCTTTATTTTTAACCATAATGCACAGAAATTTAATCAAACATTCACTTTTGTTAAAAAAAACACGGAATTTTAACCGCGGTCTGTCAGACCGCACGTCGGTACTAACGTTACAAAAAGTGCACGTCGGTACTTAAAGGTTAACTCCATAAATATTCATTAGCCCCAAATATTCTTCGACTCCAAACTTAAGGGTTCCGTCGTCAAACGTCAAATTTGAGTCAAAACTAAGAGAACTGTGACCAAGGCATGATAGAGTAAGAACTATGCTTTTTAATTTCGTAATGGTCTCTCCCTTGGGATTGCCCTCTGAATACAATAGTGATGTACTAGGGATGCCCCGGGGTTGCACCTCTCTTGTTATTTTATTATTCGCTTTTTTGGCACCAATTGCAAGTAAGTTGATTGTAGTAGTTTGCAATGCTATTAATTAATCTAAAAGTGTGAAGGGTGGACTTTTTCTTCCATTTATATTTGCAGCAATATTCTTGAAAAAAAAATAGTTTTAATTCCCGACAAAAAAAATGCCTAACATATATTAATTTAATATCTATACTTTCATACTAATAATAATAATATTTCTGTTAGGGATGATACGTCAATCTCAGTACAAAGTGATATGATCAAGAACTTGATCCAGAAAACGATACTTCTGGACATGACTGGCTTCTAGTCTTAACTTATGTTTGTATCCGTCTACATATTGACCTCTACAAATTTGCTTAAACTGTAAGATTATCAAACACATGAAAGGAAAAAAAATACCGCTTCATCCTTGTTGAAAATCGTGTTTACCTTGTGTTATCCCCAAAGGATAAAAATAGTCAACCAAATACATAAACAAAACTGCACAGACAGGCATACAATAAATTAATTTTATATATAGATCAATTTGAGTGATGTACAGTCGCGGGTCGCCGAGGGACTTCAATAAAAAACCACTTTATTCTGCTCCTTTTATGTAATAGGTATTTCATTATACTGATAATTTCCCTTAAGTAAGATTCTCGTCATTTATGTAAACGAGGAAGGAAAATGGTTACCTGAAAATGTGGAGCTGTAGTAAAATGTGTTTCCTGATAGCTACCACTTGGGGGTCTTTAAGGCAAGAGTGAATAGGTTAGTTCTAGGCAAGTGTGCTCCATTGATCGTCGAATGAATCAAATTTCATCACCACTACTCTCAAAACGGTGAACGAAAACATCATGAGGAATCAGGCATGTCCTAGAACCAGAAATTGAAGACATGTGACATCCACCAATCCGCACTGGACCCGTGTGGTGTATTACGGTCCATCCCCGCTCCTAGAGAGGAGCCCTGAGTCCCAGCAGTGGGAAAATTATAAGGCCGCTAATGCTAATGCTAAATAATATACTTACGTGACAAATAAAGTCACGTACTCACTCGCATAAACCCCTCAGCGGTTTAAAGAAGATTGGCGAGCTGGGTATCACATCAAAATCCAAACATACACAAATCTAGTTATATGCAACTTATGGGTCATATATCGTTAGTTATTTTCCAAGCTAAAATACAATATTATCAGTCCGGAGTAATTAAAAAACCATGATTTTAGGGTACAGTCCCGTTACGGAAACAAAACGCAGTAATGCAATAGTACCTCGTCCTTTTTGTGAAGTCTGTAAAAACAAAACGCATAAAATAGGCTTATTGCGTCAGCTGTTACTTAGGTATGTCAAATACAAAAAAAATATAAACTGTCATGATATTTTTGTTTGACCCTGCCTAAACATAATTCGTCGTTCGTGTTATTTGTAATGTTGTCTGTATCTATAAATGAAGTGTGAACTCTTATTTTGTGCCGCCACGTTACTTTAGTTAATTACAATTTGCGTTTAGTGTATAAAACTGCGCAGGACTGAAATAGGACTCTTATTTATTCTGTGAATGTTTTTCATGCTTTAACAATGTCAGCAGTTGATCTTCGGTGTATAAACTGTTATGTGCGCTTATCACGCCTTCGCCGACGTGTCTTGATTTGACCAGTTTAAAGGAGAAAACCGAAGCCATTATCGGCTACTGTTGTAATTGTAAAGTATGACTCAGAACCGTGGGCTGTTGTTCACATGTCATGAGTGTAGTCTGGTATTTAGCTTACGATCGACACGAAGGAACAATCTCCCTGCGGTATTTCTTGACAATGTATTGTTACAATTATAATAAAAAAATGTTATAAATACTATGGTTTTGTTTTTTACCTGTTACAAGACGCCGCGCGGCATCAATAGGTGCAGCGCGACGGCGCGTGGAATCACGAGGGGCAGCGCTGCATGAAGCAACGTATTCTAAATTCTCACAATGAAATGTGTATCTTTTCGCGTAGTAAATAAAGTTATATTTTGAGTCACTCTATTAAAATGTGCGCGCAGCGTCGCGACTCGGTGTGAGCTGACCCTAACCATCGTACGATTGAACGATGTGATTAAACACAAATTCTTTAGAGTGTCCTAATCATCGCATGAGCGAAGGGTTTCGTCGATAAAACTAATCTCATCGTGCGACGAAATCACATCTTTCAATCGTATGATAGTTAGCTAAATAGGACGACGCTTAAGGGTCTGCCTTAAAACCTTGTCCAGAAGAAGCGAATTCGTTTAGAAACGTTTTGCGCGAATTCATTCGCACGCTAGTAATATACTAGTAAGATACTAGCACAAATAAATCGCGTCCACAAGTATCGCGCGAATTCAAAATATGCGCGTAAATCGCGTGCACAACGCCAGACCCTCAACTCGCGCGTATTACACGCGAGTCGAGATACTAGGGACACCTTGTTGCGTCCAGTTAAACGCGCGAACTCCAGAGCGAGTGCACATATCCAGGGAAATTGAGCACCTACATTTGATACGGAATTGTTGAATGCTCCAGCGTTGATACGCTCTTTCTGGGCGCAACGGTCGCGCGTGATACGCACGCGCAATCGCGATGAATTCGCCCCTTCTGGTCAAGCTCTAAGTTACATAATTAGGTAGGTACCTTGTATTATTTTTGGTGGTCCATTTTGAGGTTATGTCCATAAATCATTTTATATCCCCAACTCTAATGTATGTCTTACCATTACATATTTTGTTATACTCTATTGTAGCATTCTAATCCATATATTCATTCTATTGTATGTTAAGCCTGTATGTGATACTGAAAGTACATGGGGTTTTGCCAATCTTCTTTACTTCATAAATTTCATCTGCAAACGCAAAGATCCAAAATAAATCCTCTAATTTTATAGCACCAATAGCAATATCGTTATTAGTTTTATCCAGACGATCTCATCACTTAATAACATTTGGTAGGTCTATATTATATATAGAAAATTGACTTACTTATAATTCGTTATATTATCAGGAAGCCATTTCGGGCGCCCCCTAATTATTATCTATAGGCTTCAGTTACGAGAATGTGTGATACACACGGACAGAGCGATCGGTTAGTAATATTAGTCGAAGATTTGAAAAGTTAAAATTGGACGCTTCAGTATCGTTTAAAAGTTGTACAAAATGTAGGTGTACGAAGAAATAAAGACAAACAGATGAAAATATTATATGATTCAAAGGTAAGAAAATAGATGTTCAATATTAAAAGACATCGTGGAAGCCTGCCGCGATTGCCAGATTTTTTGAATGAGTCATCACGATCGTGAACGCAGTAAAATCAGTCTTCATACATTCTATAGGCAACTAGACTTGTAGAGCTACTTTACACCCACACAATGCGACGCGATTTTACGCACAACTCAGGCATCGGTCTAATTCCCGCTTAACACTAGCTCTCGCTTTATTTTGAGCTGAAGTTAAAAGAGAAGATATCGTGAAAAAAAGCAAAATGGTAACCACACTACTTAACCAGGTGACAAGTACTACCCAATCCCATTACATTGAAAAAATAAACCTAAACATTCAATTCCAATATCAATAACAACAAATCAGGTGAACGGCCCAACAATTGTCCGACCCTTATGTCCCAACGCAAGGTAATTGGGCCATCGAAAATTGATCGCCTTCTCATCGAGATGCGGGTATTCAGTTGCCTGTTGATATCACGGGACATTATTCTTTATTAACTTGTCGCTTTTCTCGCTGTTGACAAATACGAGCCGTTTGATGTGATCATTGATTTATTTATATGGATTCGTCAAAGGAGCAATGTGTTTTGTTACTTACATTGTTATAGAATGAATAAGAGCTGCTATTATGAGTATTAACCACTGAGCTGTATTTGGTTTGTGTTTACTGAGTGACAAAAGTACCTACAGCTTTAAGGAACGCCTACTTTTGCGAAGCAACAATGCTAGCAAAAGAGACGGTCGCAAACGGGAAGGAACGGACATCCTCACGCCTCAGTCATTGGGACCCCGACCCCAACTGCCAGCCACCGTAAGCGTGGGCTTGTAGACAACGATGACTAGATGTTTGGTAAACGTAGCATGCTTCAAAGATGTGTCAGCAAAACCGAGGCAATGCAGAGCTGAAGCCAGCTGGAGCCAAGGGTTGTCTTCGTAAAGCAAAAACCGTGTTTCTGAAAAACAAAAGGCAATAAAAGAATATCTGTAGGTGTGGTTTTACTCAGTAAAAATCTAACACGCTCTCTCGATCCGCCCTCCGTGGGGACCGTGTCTTGAGATGTTTATTCATTACATGACTCACCTACTCAAAAAAAAACAGCTATAAGGAAAACGCCAAAACACCTATTTCAAAAAATGCAATTGACAAAGAACTAGGTCGTTTGCTGCTCAACCCCCTAAGGAGAGACCGTGATAAACGTTCTTATGCAAATGAAGTCATTAAATAAAGCATCGAATGACCCCTAATGTTTTACTTTAAAAAAACGTAAACAACTTGAATTGGCTGTTTTATAATCACGCTATATTACAATTAACGTTGTTCACGGCAATACTGAATTAATACGGGAAGTAGAAGCACCCTACTGTTAGTTTTAAGGACATAGGAAACGATTGTCGCGACTTTTGTGATTGTCGGGACTTTTGTGATTGTGGGACTTTTGTGATTGTTAAGGTCTTATCTTGGATTGACGATTAAATTCCGGTACGGCTGATTGTTGGGACGTTTACCCTGTTAGTGAGATTGTGATTGTTATTTATTGCTGTTATTAAGATAGTGTTATTAGTTTAATGAATAGGTGTTCATTAATTAGGTCTAGTTTAAAATCTTTATTACTTCATCAATGAAAAAGTAATAAAGATTATATATTATTTATTTATTAGCCCTGTTTAAGGAAAATCTCTCCTTATTTTTATTGACAAAGTTGATCGGCATACACTAAAAACATACAAATAATTATACATGCTTACACTTTACGCACTTATTTTGGGATTTCAAACTTAGGTGTATAATAACAAAAAAAATACTATCGATTATTTCTGCCTAATTCTCTTTATAATCTTCCTGTCATGTCCTTTCTAAAATAATAATTTAATAACTCCTCCCGCTCTGGGTAGAACGAGGAGTTTCAAACGTAGACCGATTATAACACACCTGTGTCACACAATTTTAATTTTTCATTATCTCACCTGATATTAAACGATAATGTGGTTAACGATAGTTTTTACAAAAAACTGATGACGCCCTAGCAAATCCACCTAGGTATCTACATAGCAAGAGGCAGGGGAGGAGTTATTTAATAATAATTTCCCAGAACAATAGCGCTACATTAATTTATTCCTTTAAAAATCGTAGCACTTTTACACGTAGGTTGGTTGGCCTTTTAAGTCTAGCCAGATTTTTTAATTGTTTTTTTTTTCATTTTTACTATTTATTACTTGGAATAAGTTGTGTGTGTGAGATAAAAATATTTTTCTTTCTTTCATTTTCTCTTTGACATTATTGCCATTGTGTTAGTCCCTTCATCACTATAATTTCTGTTGAAAGACGTCCACAGATGGACATAGGCCTATCTCAATTCGGATTCCCACGATCTAACATCACCAGGTCATCGATCTACCTTATGGGAGGCCTACCAACAGCCCAATAACTCACAAAAACTATCACACATTTCAATCCACTAGCCCAGCCTTGCTAACGACCCATCCCTCGTATATAACTCATAATAACGTAAAATAGCTTTTAAGTTTTATTACAACGATGATAACAACCACATAATGACTGTTTTATTAATCATAAATTTTACACCTTTACGACATAATGTCTGGTCGTAGCCACTGTAAATATTTTCCGTGACTATCAACGAATTTATGAACATTAAAAATATTTCTTCGACAATCAAGGAGATAATGTTTGGGTAAGAAGGTAGCTTTTATGAGGTGATAAAGATCGTTCATGATAGCGAGGATGGTTTAATTTTTTGGTTTACGTTTGTTTGTACATTGTTGATAGTCTAACACTACTATAGGTGTCATACATTGTACATAGATAATCACAATAATAAATGAGTGAATTTGTTTAAGTAAGTGTAAAGGTTTCCTGTTTAAAAAAAAATCTATTTCATAATTTAAATTGTCACTTACGGGATATCTTCCGTGATTTATGTTTATTTTGAGTTCCCGATATTTCGACGCTGTTGCAAGCGCCATGATCGCGGGATATCCCGTAAGTGACAATTTAAATTATGAAACAAACCGTGATAGCCTAAAACAGTGTTTAAAATCTATTTCGTACAATATTGTTGTTCGTATCGGAGTGCCGTACAATATTTCGGGCTCGTTTCGCTCGTTCTTGGACTAAGAGTATATATATTATTATTATAGCTTTGTAAAAAATACGAATTAGTTTAGTAGAAGTTCTCTTTCGTAACAACGGTATGTAGGCCATACAACGTCCAAAGTGTGTTGTGCACAATCCACGTGCGCCTCTAAGAGATGTCAGCAAAACTGTAGGGGCCCAGCAGGGTCTGTCTATTGGAGGTATGAGTTGGCTTCCGAAATGGAAACCTAGGGTCTTAGAACGCAAAGCAAAGAAGAATCATCAGTATAGTTTTAGTTTTAGTAAAAAACTGACACGCCCGCTCAGAGCGGGAAAAGTCATTAAATTATATCGCACCTTAGAAAAAAACCATACAAATTCACAAATTTGTTCCCTTAGGGATTGCACTCAAAACAAAGAAAATTTAATCTAATTTTAACGCCTATTTCCACCACTATAAGCCACGTGCCATATTGAAGCAATAAATACGCGGCTGTCAAACTAGAATTTAATATTTAATTCGATGTAGGAGTAACGAAACGTCATAACGTCGCGTCACGTCGAGAAGCCGAGATGAATAATAAATTGGACTTATAATGGATTTGGATTATGTTATTATAAAGTGGTTATAGGTTACAGGAAGGATATATTTTAATACAGTTATTTCTAATTAAAATAGTTATGCTTAATTACATCACTTTTATAAAATACTCGAAAAATAAATTTACTCGATAATTTATCGAGTAATGAATAATTTCGTCGATTATTTAATCGAGTAAATTCATGAATGCATTAAAATTAACAAACTACATAAACTACATAGACTAATGAGTCATTAAGTTTTTAGGCATATATCTAATTAGTGAAGGCATTGTCTTGACTCACTGAGTTATCAACATCCAGGCAAAACCTTTGGGCCTAGAACACTATTTTGCACAGAGTTTCTTTCACAAAGAATAAGAAAAAAAATCAACTCCATTATATTTAGAATGGAGTGAGAATCCAAAGTTAGTGTATATATCGTTGTAAAGTAATAAATACCGTTAGATTATAATTTATCTCACGAGATTATGAATCGCAAGATTGTACACTGTTTTTAGATTATAATCTCCCGAAAAATAATGCGTTCAAATTGTAAGCAACATAAAATATTGCGGTTCACAATATTTTGACAGATTAGAATCTCGCGGGATAGATTGTAATCTGACGATATTTACAATTTTACGGTGACATAATTATTTGGAGGTCTGGTAGGCAGCCGCTCCTCGTAAAATACTGGTATTCAGCTAAATCCAGCTTGACTGGAAGCCGACCCCAATATAGTTGGGAAAAGGCTAGGCAGATGATGATGATGACGGTGACATAATTATACAAAAGCCTTCCTTCGCGGTAGTGAAACCGCTAACAGAAGCTTGGAGATTATAATATAAAAGAACATAAGCTCAGTAGCACAATCTACCACTAAGTACATTAAGTAGCTTGAAGCACCATAAAGATATTTCCGAAAACACACGTGATCTTGTTACCTTCAAAGTTAACTTAGCAGCTTTTATCTTTCAAAGGCGCCTTCTATGACAGCGTAAACAAACATACTACGTTTCCTTTTTTATATAAACAAAGATATAAATGGATGTATGTCAGCATTTGTGTGGGAACAAAGAGAGAGATAATTTCTGAGCTTTTTGACATTCCTGAGTCTCCTTTATATGGGATTAATTCATTAAAAGAGCCAAAGAAAATTTGGATGGATTGTGTTAGGTCAGCAATGATATCGTAAATGATGCACGCTTGCCTAGAAGTTAACTATTTATTATTGATTAAATTTGAATTAAACACTAGGTAGCTTGTAGTTATCAGGAAACACAAACTCCAGCAAAGAATTTGACTCCTTAGTTGTACGCATAATAAATGTGTTCCCAAAACTTTTTGCATGTGGTGGATACCATGTAATAACATGGTAGATATCCCACCAATACACAATAGTGCAAACAATAACTTACATCGAAGATTTGGATATCCTGTGTCTAGTTAATGACGAAAGACACTAAATGCATATCACCCACACTAAACATGTGCGTTCACAACTCCATACCTACATTAGTCACCCTTATTTACCCAAAGCACATAAGAAACCCATCTCCCATGAAGTCTAATGCCAATATAATTGTACGTACCTAAGCATAGCACACTCGTGCTGTAAAGTTCAAGTTAAGTATCGCTTGGGGCGTAGACGCGTCGCGTGGAACCGTTGCGGACCAGCGCGCCGAAAAATGATGGAGCTTGCTCCCAGCTAGCTTGGAAAGTTCCTTTTAGTTATGTTTCTTAAAGTTCAAGATGTTATAAATATGTGAGTTTGATAATAAGGCCATGTACGGGTGCAACACAAAAGTAGAAAGAGAAGTGGGGATAGAGAGGAAGAAAGTATACCTTTCTACCCTAATAAATAAATAAATATTGACTCTATGCAGGGTAGAGTGCCATGGAATAAGGCGTAAAAGGCTTTGTTTTGTAGACAAAAACAGAGGCTCTTACCACGAGCGCTTAACGCGAACTACACTGAACTGTTAAAGGTATGAGGTTCTGTAATTTTTATGGTTCCATCCCTCTTTCTGGCTCGCGCAACCAACATTTAAAAAAACGCGTACCTCAAGTATATCACATTTATAAAACTAATATATCCTATGACTCATTCCTGGGCATGGTCTATAAATTTCATACGACTTTATCCAGATCCCTAAACGTGTAGAAGTGATAAATATACTTACATACAAACTTTCGCTTGTATCACATGAATTTAAGAAAGAATCAAGACAGGCGGCATTACGGATCGTAAGCTCAAAAGGTCATCACACACCACGTCAAAATTATCAACCGTACCTCTAAGACATAACTAAAATTAAAGCATTGAATCAATGTCTCTTCCGTCCACGGTAAATAAGCTCATTAAGTTGTTTAATCAGTTGTAAAGGATTTTATTATTTTAATGCAGGGACATCCGGTTCTGTATGGATGCGTTTTATTTATCCTCTATTGAAATTACTATGGTGTGTTGCCCTTGACTTGTTTTAATGCCCCTCTAAATCAAGATTTTTGAGGTGAAAGATTTTCTACAAAATTTATATTACTTAAGCAAATGTTAAGAGAAAAAATCGTCAAAAACAATTGCTTTTACAGACATGAATACACTAAAGATACGTCAATCCTCATTTCGACTCTCAAATAAAGCATACGCCTATTTTTTAAGTGGGCAATAGCACCAAATAACTTCTTCTACTCTAGATTGAGCAAGACGTAGTGTCAGATTTGTACTGTTTACCCATATTTATGCAATTGTCCTTTGTGTTCCAGGGCCAGACAGTGCCTCCTTTGACTTTTCAATACAAAACACAGGGTGCTTCTGTGAATCACTCAATAATAGACCACTTTGTAAATTAAACTCCAAAGCCGAGACACCTAAAATACTATACGAAAAGCAAACTTGCAAGAAAATGTCATAAGACTATGAATTTTATAATATGAAATTCTTACAATTTTCTTTCTAGTCTCGGCAAGACAAATAAATATCATAAAACCATTAAAAAACTGAACACAATTTAAATGCAAATTCGAAGCAAGTGAACATTCTAGAATTCTACACGAAGCCAAACAGAACAGCTAATTTGAAATTGTTCAAAACTCGTAAAATCGGGCGCATGCCATTTTATAGACAAAAGAAAGCACTAAAAAGCGATATAACGTTCGCAACACACATCTAATTTAGATAAAGAGTTTCAGATAAACGGTACAAATCACTGTACACAAAAACTACTTTGCATAGGTCTTTTCAGATGCAAATGGCTGTATTAAATTTGCAATTTAGACCCCGACAACGCACCGGGGTGTGGTACAAGGTGCAAGAGCTCCTACACTCATATAGTGTCTGATACATCAAATTGTTCACTGTATATATTGAATTCACACAGTATTAGGATGATTACTTTGTTATGTCCTGTTATCAATGTCTCAAATAAAAAAGACGTTTATTTGCTCTTGAAGTTACTACACTGGTTTGTTTGGTGGATACTATACTGGTTTCCTTTATCTAATTTTTGATTTATTTAAATCACTAGTTCTATTTATTAATCAAGAATCGTGCTGGATAACTATCTCACCTGATGGTAAGTGATAGTGTTTTTAAGGTTTGCCTAGAAGCCTTCTAGTTGACTCCGGTAAAGAATTAAACTCTTGAGCTGTAACTTATGTTAAAATTGTTGCAACAACGTCAAAAAACATGCGATAAATCAGGAAGATATTGAATCAGAAGATCAAAATGCCCATCACACACAAGCCTATTCACCAAGAAATCAGGAACTCTTCTAACTTGCACCAACAAACCTGCTGGCAACTCGTCGGGCCGCCAGTACCTTCAGACAATGAAGACATCCCATTGTGATGCTATACGTTTTATGCCTCCCTGGTACACGCTGACAGGACTGACCGTAAAATTGATCAAGCTTTATAATGGCTCAGTGTTGATTTCGAGACGGACAGACCTTTAAGGATGTTAGAGGGTAGGCTTTGATTGAGATGGAATAGACCTGCTTAGAAGTATTTCAATGCTGAATGCGATTTGAGCGATTGGCTAGTGCAGTTTGTGATGCAGGTGTTCTTTACGCAATAACAACAGATAGTTCTTCCGGGACTGGATGTCTTGTATAAAGTTTGTTGAGGTTACACGTTTATAAAAGCACTTATGATTCAGGAAAGTGTAGGGCAACGTAAAATAAACGTACTTAATTTTAGTAATACTGGCTAAACTGACGTTTTTTTCATTTTGGACTTAATTTAAAGCATACATATTTTGAATAGATTACAAATCTGTGAATTTGACATAAAAAATATTACGTAAAATTTCTTTGGAGCTTATAAGCATAAAGCCTTAAAGCCAGCTTTTTTCTCTCTCTGCTGACACGTCATCTATTTATCAAATACAACAAGAGATTACTAGAAATCAAAACTACACCACACCCAGAATCTTTCAAACAACATCTAAATTATAATCCCCCTTACGTGAAAAGCACTTAACAACAAAACTGCTCTCTTCACCCACAATCTCGCATTACAGAAGAAAAATAGCAATCCAGTTAGGCATCGAAAGTGGAGGAGAAATGTCACCATAAGGATAATCTACGTAAGATAATTTCCACTCAAGTGGTTCGATGTCTTCGGCCGGAGGTCAGTGAGTAACGCCACGGGGCGCGCAAACTGATGGGGACTTAGCAGGAATCTCTTAATTTATAGCCTCGTTGAGACTTGTGGGCCAAATTAGGGGTTGAAGCGGGGATTTGGTGACACGTATATTGTGCACTTTGACCTTGAGTTTTTTACAAGGTCTTACTTGTTCCTTCCTTTCCAAAGATAAGAAAGGACAACAAGGAACAAGGAACAGAAAAACCTTTGCTATAGCAGAACAGTATAAGCTGGGTAGTTTCTAATATTTCTTTTAAGTCTTTTTTTTATTGTTGTAAAATGGTGTTTGACTGCGATCCCACCTGACGGTAAGCAGTGATGTAATCACTCATGGTGAGGTTTATTATGAGCCTATTTATTATTCGAGCCTTGAAGACACCTTAATCATAATTGGGTAGCAAATCATTTTAGACCTACGATGTATGTGTAATAAACGACAAAGCGGAATGCTTAGTTTGAACCGTAAAGGTATCAAACACGTAAGGGTGGATACTTACCATATGTTTAGTTATTTTAGAGATTAGAAAGGCTACGGCAGAATTAAGTAATGTAATTCCTACGCACACTCTCTAAAATGCATCCTATAGAATACTGAAAGACCTTACGCCTATGCTTTAGACTTTTAAATTGGTTTAAACCAAATCTGGATCACCCATAAGCCCCTTTGCTTGCTTCTACCGAATTCAAAGCCGCTAGATGGCATTTTGCAGCACCGGTTCATATGTATGTAGCTTCACACACAGGCTGCTTGCATATTTTGGGGCTAGCTACAGCTATTTCGGTCTTTAATTCACGAATCCCCGACAGGTCCTATGAGACCGCGCTGTTATTGTTTTACTATTGTGTCTCGTTTTGTGGGTATGTTAAAGCCTTTCCTCATATTTCTTCTGACTTGCCCCACACCAGACTGTTATCTACAGACTCATAGTGGGTGAAATAATCAGATTTGTCCATTTGCCGGTCGCGGGATCGTAACAAACGGCTCCATGTTCGATTAACACGATTGCTTTTTGTACTCATTGCGTTTATACCGACTTAATTGACGGTAAATTTATAATCTGACGATTTAGAGGCAGTTAGATTGTAAGCCAACGTTATTTTTTGCTGTTTTTGTAAGCGCTAAACATGTTAAAGTGCACGTAAATAAATGTCGGGATTGAATTAAGCTGTTACGAGTACATGTTCAAGAGACTTTGTTTTTAGAGTAAATGTTTGCAGACGCAATATAAACTTCTATATTGAATGACCTGTAGGTTTAATGGGTAGTGGCCCTGACTGCTATGCCAGTGATCGTGGGTTCGACCAAGACTTGGTGTGTATGATGAGCACGACCATTATTCTGTGTCTGGGTGTAGTTTGAAATAAATAGGTATCATGTTTATCAGTTGTCTTATACTCCTACCACAAACTCTGCTTATTTTGGGACAAGACGGCGTTTTTGGACAGTTGTGGAATATTATCTCAAGCATCTTTAAATTATATCAGGTATCTTTTGCAACCAAAATCATTGTTTACTTACGGAGAAAAAAAAAATGTTTGCTATATTTCAGAGAGAAATGTTTCGAAAAAGAATAGCACCAATGTTATTAATAATACAACATCCTCATCTCATAATACATTGAATCATACTTTGTGCTCTTTTTTGCGTCTCTGGGTGCGCCTTACAAAAACATCACATAGATTCTTTGACATCTAATTCCTTTGTCTTGTCCTTTAGCATAATAAGGCAACGAGCACACTATACGACTATAAATCTATAGCACGTTATCGCGTCATCCCCCTGTGTGTCGCAAATCCGGCAGCATTTGTAACAGACCCGTGGATTATCGGTTCGCCCCGGGCAAAAACAAGAACCCGGGCGAAGCACCCGTGGATATAAATTCGCGACAATGATTCATGATCGCGGCGTTCGAAAGTTTTTGCACGAGCGATTAATCGCAGCGACTTTTAGGGAAATCGCTGCAACGTTAATGCGGGTGCGTATTATTTTAATGACAGCGCTCCGAGCATAAAAGGTGTTCCGAGATAAAAACCGTTTACTGATTTACCGGTTTATCCTTTTAACTGGCGGTTGTATGTTCTTTCGTAACAAAATATCGGGCTTCTATTTTGGGGGAGGCGATCGTTATTTTAATCTTTTGGTAAATTAATAAGAGATATGGAAAGGGCTTTTGCAAAACACCATCTGTAGGCCTATTACACACCTCTATACATTTTCGAAAAAAGCATAAATTGCTGTGTGTATAAAAAGTGCAAAAGCCGCAGTGTACTGCAGCTTGCGTCAGTATGTTTGTATAAAAAATGTCTGCCAGAGGCCATCCGTTAATTAATATTGTAGTCGTAGCCGTGACCGCAGTACTACGCGTGAAAAAACCTGCAAACAGAAAGTGAATAAAACGTGTTTCTATCAGGAAAAATTGCGCATAAAAGAGGTCGTTTTTGTTTTATATTGTTGTTAGTTTAATGAGAAATGAGACGTGTCGGATGGTAGTGTTAAGACTACCAATACAGAGTTAATTAAAAATCATATTTATATTTGAGTAATAGCTCAGGTCTGCGGTTTCACTCGCATAAACATACACAATTTTTTTAAAGAAAAAAGAATAAATGGAGATTTTTGTAAAAATCGTTCTTATTCCTCGTTTATATTTTATAAACAACACTTATGAAAAATACAGCTTTCTATGTTCAAAATTTAGGGTAGTGTTTGATAAGTTAGTGAGTCAGGCCTTCTCTTTTTTATATAAACATACGCTAGCTGACACGGGAAACCTAATTCTGCCACATATATTATCAAAGAAATATCACGATTATACACGGAGTGGGGTACAAGGGTGAAAAATACTTAGTCTTATTTTCATATTTACCAAAGCTACAAAAACAAATCTTAAATTTTGGAGTGCGACCCTGTGAACAAACACCATGACACAAAATTTTATATATAATATACTAGCAGACCGTCCCGGATTCGCACGGGGTAGACAATTATTTATTTTTGGAAATTTTTCTACACCTTCGATTACATTGTTCAAATTTTACCAAGGATCCCTATTTTTTTTCAAAATGAAATGTAGCCTATGTCAAATTGAAAGAATGTAGCATTCTATTGGTGAAAGAATATTTTAAATCGGCCCAGTACTTTTTGAGCCTATTCATTACAAACATACAAAAATAGGTACAAATCTTTCCTCTTTATAACATTAGTACCTATAGATTAGATGAAAACTAGAGTCAGATAAGAATTTCACATATGAAACCATAATAACTAAATGAATGCTTTTCATCTTACGAAATAGCTCATAATAACACACAGAGTCCGAAAAGAGAAACGTTATTCAACAAACCTCTTCGAATACTCCACATTTTACTACCAACACTATAAACATTAATGTCACAGGCGCACCACAAACTAAGCAACTTCATTTACGTTACTGATCAAACCAGCATCAATCTTTCCTTTCCATCATAAAAAAGGTTATAAAAATAAGGCGCGCTCCAAGCTTCGACACTTGTTTGTGTCATTGTTGCATTCGTACTTGCGACCGCGCTCACAAGTCTTGAAGCCCATCCATTTGCGGCGACAGATCAATCACGACTCGGCATCAAGCCCGGAATAATGATCCTTTCAACACTTCATGTACACGAACACACTGATTTTCAACCCTGTTTTTTGAGACACTAAGTTCAAATTAGATTGTGATGTTTGCGAGTAACGTAAAGAGGCAATGTGCGTTGTTCCTTTGAGCTATTTAAGCTCTCGCTAAATGATCGACGCGTCATGTTTCTCTTGGACGACGAGAAAATATACAAGTTCAAATAGGATCTGTCGTTAGTGAATAATGGGGGAAATATGCCTGTTGTGTTGCTTACGGGTCGTTTACATTGAGAGAGCTTTGTGTCTAGGTACTTGTATAATGTTTCTAAGATTGGCATGAGAGGAGAATAGTAGAGTAAGTACAGAATGTTTTGAAACATGTGGGAGTAAGCATGGTAGGCGCAAGATAAATAGAAAAAAAATATCGTTCGTTATATCTCTGCAAAGGGAGCCGAAAAGACAAAAAATTACATAAGTTTTATAAAAAAATTACGTTAGATGTTGATTCAAGAAATTTTATATCTGCCGTCCGGCAACCGTTTGGACCGAGTCGTCGACGGTGCATAGTGTTAAACGCGCGCCTCAAAAAATTGACAGCAACATCGCAGAGGTCCCAGCGGGGCCAAAACCTACAAGGGCCATGGATGGACTTCCGAAAGTAAAATCCGGGGTCCTGGAGCGCTAGGTAAAGAAGGAATATGGGTGTGATTTTATTCAATCAAAGACAGAAACGAAGAGCAGGAGAAGTCATTAAATAATTTCCCACCTTAAAAACAAAAGAAGCGTATAAAATTAGTTAACAATCCAATAACGATAATCATTCCTTCAATACTTATCTTCAAACAATTGCTCTAACCATCGGAAGAAATAGGAGCCAGGAAGAAAAACGAACAGAATAAAAGCGGAAACTATAAGTCGTTTTCAGTTAAAGTTAACGCAATAAGGATCGTAGAGGTCAATTGGATCTGAACTGCGGGAGAAAGGATATCTTGGCGTTTCCTTTGCCTTAATCTTCTGACTTGGCGTGAGTAATTATCGTAGTTAGTGGTTTTATACGGTTTATCGAAGTTAATCTTGTAAATGGGATCTTTTTTTCACACTAACTAGTGCCAGAGTTATAGTAGAAAATTACCCTAAAGGAACATACTTGCGGGATAAAAAGCATTCTATGTACTATTACATTACATGGTCAACTCGTGTGTCATGTTTCATCTAAATCGGTTTAGCCATTCAAGCGTGAAGAAGTAACAAACTTTTGCTTTTATAATATTAGTTTGATTAATCAGTCATCACCATCATCATTTCAGATTTTAGACGTCCACTGCTGGACATAAGCGGGACAACAGGAGCAATCATTGTGGCGACGCTTGGGGAAGCGTCTCCACAATGACCGCTCCTGTGCGTCTCGCTTCCATCAGATTTCCGCGAGCTTCACCAGGTCATCGTGCCACCTTCCCACTAGGTGGCCATCCAACGCTGCATCTTCCGCAATAACTTATTTTATTATTATTACCAAACTACGAAGGCGGATATGGACGATCCATCTTTGTCTCTCTAGACTCTCTCTCTCTATGGACGATAACACTTTTATAAGGCGCCTAATTAAGAAACATAAGGTCAACAGCAGATACAGACATCATCAACATTCCTCAAACCAACAGAAACCAACTAACCTGACCCGAATTGGACTTTTTTCTTCGAAATTCAAACTTTACAAAAAAATAACCGTCGCGCGCGCCTCGCGGTCTTATTTATCCAGTAGTTTGCATAGCATTTATCCGCGCATGGCTGAATGGTGGCCCGAGGCACCTCAATAAGGCACGCACGGGCTCGGCCGCCTTTTGTCCTCGGCTCAAGTGCAAATAGCCTGGCGTTCTAATTTCAAAATGCCCGCCCTTGAATAGAGTGAGCTTATTTTAGATTTCAACCGAGATTGTCGTATTTTTAATAATTTTTCTGGTGTTTTTGAGATGTCTGGTATCGATAAAATTTGAAGACAGCGCAGACTTTAAAGGATGGGTCCTAGGTTAACGAAAGAGAACCCCGAGACCCTGGAATTACGGCAAAGACGGGACAGGAGTGGGTTTTAGTCAGTACAAGTCTGACAAGCGCTCCCGCTCCGCCCAGAGCGGGAGAAGTCATTTTAGTGATCTCTCCCACTTTAAAAAGAAGACTTTAGTTGAATCTCGTGTTATAAAAACAATGAAGATTTGTACGAAACAATAATGTGATAACATCAAATTAATTGGATTTTTTGCTCACTAGGTCGCTACTGCTATCTACTAAAATTCTGATTACGAATAACACAGCTGGGTTTTAAACAGTCTGACACGGCTTTTGGCTCCACCTTAGAGCGGCAGAAGACATTGGATTATTTCATACCCAATAAAAATGCAGTACACTAACAAAACAAAAAAAAGCAAAACAGAACAATCTAAGGTAGAAATAGTTGATGCAGCTTTTGTTATCTTATCAGCAAAGTTAAAATAAAATTACACGGAAAAGCAACAATATAAATTATTATCAAAAACAGGTTAATAAATCATAATGATTTCAGCTCCCGTAACCTAACTACCTATAAAATAAATCTCGGCACAAATGTACCCAATTAAAAACAACATTTAATTAATCAACAAACTCCGATATCATGAAAACCGTTACATGCTCCATTTATTTTTAATTTACATCAGTCAATCAAAACCTTTATGTTTTATTAATCAACATTCCGCTTTTGATTATTAATCAAACGTATGATAATCCGAAGAGAACATTACAATCGCTGTTTAATAATTACGTACATATCAAATCAATATTAAAATGGACGCCAATCATGAAAAGTTTATCAGCTTTTACTGAGCCGGTTGAGTGTTTGATAATGTTGAAATTAATTTTATAATTATAATGTAAAACCAGGCCTGGCTTAGTGATTGGCACTTGGCAAGTACCAATGTACCTATTTCAATTCATATATTCACTTGCTGAGCTGCCCATCCTGCACAACCACCTGTACTTTTCGGGATCTATGCGAGGCCAATGATAGAGCCGTACAGGTTGCTAAATACTGGTCGGAAAAAATTTAGTTAAAAAAATCAACACGATAAGAAGAAAAAGAATTCATATGTTCTTTTCTGAGTTTATCTAGGACATTACTGACACCTCGTAGCTCAGAAAGCACGTAAAGCCTTTGATTCTGGTTCTCATTTGTAGATCTTTGAGAGCCGTTACAGGTATTCAGAGGTCAGAAAGTCTGACCATCAGCACTATTATTTTGCCTAGTAACTGAGTTATGGAGGTAGGCAATCATTTCACGTTGGTGGTGAAGGGCCGTGGGCCCGTGGTAGTCGTCAGGGGGCAAGTGTGCTCTACCATCAACCACATCGTCATCTAACATTAAGTGAACATTAGCATTAGCATTATCGGACTTGTAATGTTCCTACTGTTGGGACTCAGGCCTCCTCTCTCTAGGAGAAGGAATTAAGTGAGATGGTGGTCAAATGCGAGACTATTTAAAGTAAAAAGGTGCAAACTTAATTAACATTTAAATTGTCTATAATCTGTTGCATTAACTGAGTTTTACAAAACTCTAGGAAGTAGTCTCCTTTACGCTACACAAGCCATCTTAGAAACATGCAATGAAGTATTTTATTACCTCCTATAAAATACAAAACCGCAAAATCATCCATTGTGATTCAAACGGTGTGCCAAAACTTGCAAGTATTCGACGTTACCTATACGGAGGGAGAGGTAATTTCCCATCATATCCGCATCGGTTGTCTCTACCCTCTGCTGTGAGAAAAAAAGGTGATACAGGGCTTTTCTTGTTCCATACCGCAATAGAAGGTTAGCTGTACAGGTTAAAAATATGATATATACCTCATGTCAAGTTTGTGCTGATAAACTAAAATTATAAATGTGCAAGACACCTGTTTATGACATCTAAAGCACTTTTCGATAGGTTTTCAATTCAATTTATTTTTAATCTTTTCATTTGACATCAATTTATTTCCTTGTTTTTTGTATTTGTTTCTTCACCTTAGTAATGCGGACAGGATATAAATTTGCAAAAACTAACACATTGCAATCTCTTACAGGAAACTTTAGAATCGACTGAATAAAAGGAGATAGACTTGGGGGGTCGGTATACAGGAATTAAAAATAATATTAATTAGGCATAATAATATAAAATACAATACCAATTAATTTATCAATAGATATAAAATAGAGAGCAGAGATTAAAGAAAGGTTTTCTAACAAAGCATTTCCTTGTTTCAGGTACTAACGAGTTACTCTACACCTTCATAAGATATCAAAACGGTGAGGAACTACGGTACAAACTAGTGTTTCCTAACGGAAGCCAGGAATATGAACTACTAACCAATGTGATTAGCGACGAAACGACTATGTTCCTGTTTCTGAACTAAGCAACTTTTTATTTATTTGTTTAATGTTTATTGTGTCGGTAGGTTCTACTGTTTACTTGATGCTTTTTTGGAGGTAGGTGAGACAGAGAGTAAAGTCCCGCGTAGCACCTCCATTGAAAAGGGAGGATCCTCCGACCGGACGGGTGTTATGTCCGGTGGGCTACTGCCCGATAGATGATTTCGGGCTGTTGCATCTATTCAAATCGCGCGGATGACTTTGCTGACGCGATGCAGGATTCTGTGACGTCATATGTAGTAGATCGTAGTCGCTACAGTTGTAGGTACGTAGACATAACATTCTAGAGTTTACATCCAATTATGTCCACTTCAATTGTTGAATTGACAATTCTTCTGGCCATGATTCCGAATAACAAAAAAGTGGAAAAGTACTTCGACGCCTGAGTGTATTTTGTGTTATAATTATGTACGTACTATCTTCAACCAGAGGCTTCGCCTGTGTGTAAGTAGATTTCTCCATAAAAAACTATGGACCCCTAGTTCATCCTCTTAATGGGTGAAATTTGTAAAATCATCTATTAGTGCTCGCTTACGTCATAGAAGGAAACTTTGCAAAAGTTCACGCTCTTAGTTTTAGGATTTTCAGCTAAGGTTCTTATGGGTACTTATTTCTATTTTTTAAAATAGTCTTACTAAGGGCGCTTGTGCACTACACGGAATTTTACTGTACGGTAGTCAGATTTACATTAAATTTCATTGAGAATTCAAATTCATTGACAATTGTAAGAAATCGAACCGCCTGACGGTAAAATTCCGTGTAGTGCACAAGCGCCTTAAGATCAATTCCGATATCAATCGCACTAATATTATAAAGGTCAAAGTTTGTGAGTGTGTTTTTATGTTGTGTTGTAACTTTTTTTTTTTTTTTTTTTTTTTATTATTCATAGGCTCGCGTTTGACCACTATCTCACCTGATGGTAAGCGATGATGTGGCCGACGATGGAGCACGCTTGCCTAGAAGTATCCTATTCACTCTTGACTTGAAGACTCCTAAGTTGTAGCTATCGGGAAACACAGACTCCGGCAGGGAATTCCACTCCAGTAACTGTTATTATTGGATTGACAATCCATCCCATCCTCCTATATCGATATTTGTATCCTTGAAGTATATTCTCTTGGGACCAGTTTCTGCTGTCACGCAGAGAAGCCACTGACTGCAGCTATTTGAATTGTCGTGTTTTCAAAATAAATTTATTAATGGAAAAACAACTCCAGACATGATATTCGTGCGATTAAAACCTCCTGTCGCCTATAAAGCGATCAACTTTAATCTATTCGTCTTTATTCATTTCGTAAACCGTTCATAAATCTTGCATTCCCACGAGTTAAACTGTATCAAATTACTGGGGAAGGGAGCATCCTAGTAGAAGTATGTTCACCCCTCATATTAAAAACCACAATCATTTTACTGGTACTTCTAAAAATGCCAAGCGAATTTGAACCTTATTATGAAGTAGGAAGATTGTAGGGGATCTTTTAGGAGTTGTAAGCATTATGTATAGGAGTTATAAAAATCAGTTCCAAGAGTGTTTGAAATGACGTGCTGTTGCATTGCAGGGGAGGTCACGTTTCGCCCCCGAGGGTCAAAATTAAACGGGTCAGTGGCCAGGTAAATATAATGGAGTAAACAAATTCAACTCGCTTTGATGCACCATTGATATTTATATTATTTTTAGGGGAAATGTAGTAAGCTTGAAGGGGATTTAAACATTTTATTTGATTTGGGGGCGATTGACAATTTTGTGTTTAGTTGAGGGAGGTTTCGATGTTTTAATTTTGTTTGGTTTTGGTGTAAAAAACCCCAGAGCTGTTTGGCGTAAATAGAATAACACGCTAACTTAATACATAATATTCCACAAGTTTCACATAACGTCATCTAGGCCCAATTTAAATAGAGCTTGTGCTAGCGAGTACTAGATAAGTGATAAACATAATTATATATTTCTAAATACAAACATATACTTACACAATATACACATAACAAATGATGAACCCACAACCTTCAGCATACCAGTCAGAGCCATGACTCGTATGCTGAAGGTTGTGGGTTCATCATTTTCAATAGGATAGGCAAATTTAACTAAGCATAATAATTAATTCTTCCCAATAAAGGAGTTATTAAAACCAAGAAGCAAAATGCCGAAGGGGCTACACGACCAAAATCAGTTGCTACCATATATTTGTCTATTTACGAATATACCTATCCGTATATAATAATTATCATCAAAAAATTGATAGAGATAAACCCTTAAAGGTATAATCACGTAAATCTGGCATCATCAGTACATAAGTATCCGCTCCGCACACTTCCTCATCTCGTATAATAGAAGTCCTACGTATATACCTGTAGCCTGCGTTCTACATAGAAAGCATATATTATACGGATATAGACAGCACACACGGATATATTCGTAGTCGGCATTCAATGTATTACTTCAAAGAGACGAATATTACACTTCACATTCCCCGAATACTGCCATAACTCCGCTTATTGAAGACCCACACAGCACTGTTCCCCGTAACGTAGTAACTAGTTGATGGCACGGGATTGAACCGCAATATCCAACTGCCCACAGAACAATTTGGTCTGATATCTTTCCCGAAATCACAAACTGGAACGGAATTCCTGCGAAGAAGATTTTCCGATAATTCATTAAATACTTTGTATATCTTAATTAACTTAAGAGGTATCACTAAATATAAAGGTGAAAATTTGTTAAGCTTTTTTCTGCTCGAAAGGTCTGGATGACACTTTGCACATGAGTAGACAAAGATCTGGAATAGATAATAAGGTACCTTCTTATTTTTTCCGGAAAGAAAGAAGGAAAAGAAAAAGGAAAAAGGGAAAGAAAGAAAGCAAAATACAAAAGAAAAATAGACAGAAAGAAAGAAAATTAATGTAGAGAGTACATATGTTCCCTTGTGACTATTTTTGATGTCGGTGAAGCTGCTGGCAGATGCTAGTATCAATATAAGTTTAAGCAATACAGAGGTAATAGCGTCGTTTTCTATGACTCATCATTCAATCATGCTTAGTTTTATCACAACGCATGACATAACTAAAAATGATAATGAGCTGCTAACGCACACTCCAACTGCATGGATTTCAGCTGAAATTGAGTGTTGACACTTCTGACACACTTTACCTTTATAGTCTGACAGTATGCTCTATTGTTCAATATTAATTTTAATGGACCAAAACATGAACAATCGTCCCAAACAATCTGGCGTTCAACAAACAAATGACAGTCGTACAATAAAATCATTCGGTCCATAAGTCCACGCGGTGCCATATAAGGTCGAAATCTTCGTTTCACATCACTATCTGACCACAAAAGCCTGCAATACCGTCAGTTTTAACGAAAAACACTGTTGTACTGCATTTCGTTGGTTATTGTTAAAGCCAATTAGGCCGGCGATACACGAGCAGCTTTGTGACGTCAGTTACCTGCCAACTTCTCGGGCCCACAAATGGAATACTAACACAAAGTTTGCTGGACTTCTTGTGCGCTATCGTCAAATTAGTTTGGTGAGTCGCTTACGTCGAATAGCTTGTGATATTGTAATGGTTGTATTTGGTGTTTTTACTGTAATTGGATTTTTATTAGAATCATCTTTAGGGATAAATACTAAAGGAATGCTTGATGCGCTTAAGTCGATTGAGAAACATTCTCAATTGACAGTGTACTCGTCAAGTCAATAAAATTAAAATTCATAACCTTTTTATTTCACATGGGTACTTATAAAACTTGAGAAGCTAGAATATGGTTCCAAGTGGCCATTTTCTATAGAGAAGATCCGGCAAGAAACTCCATAAACTCCAAAGTCTTGAGCATCGATGCCAAGTTGCTTGCCTATAGGTTTTCTATTGTTTATATTTTGGGAAGTAGGCATCGGAATTCACAATTTAATACTGCCTAGCTTGTTCCATCATCGAACCACCAGTGGTATGGCGATGCAATTCCGGTAGATAGTGAAAATCCTACCCATACGTACAAAATGTTTTGGGAACACGTTCATTGACCCTACAGCTTCTAGAATTTTATGCCAGAGTCTGTGTTTGCTGCTATCTACAACCAAGTGTTCTTTAAATCAAGAGTGAATAGTTTCTACTTCTAGGCAAGCGTGCCCTATTGTTAATCACGTCATCACCTGCCACCAGGAGAGATAGTGGTCAGACGCGAGCTAATTAAGAATATTCTTTTAAAAACATACGAAGTCGAAGTCACTAGGTCAATACATATAAATTCGTTTAACTATTTAGGTGTGATCAAAAGTATGAATAAAACACAAACCTTTCCAATTATTCGTAACATTCTTATTAGTAGACGTGAGATGCACAGGACCGGTCGTATAGGCGACATTTTAGAAAGGCCTATGTCCAACAGTTGACGTCTTTTGGCTGAAATTATGAAGATGATTATTTATTAGTACACTTAAATGATAATATTTAGGTACAAAGATTACTCAATTATTCTCACCTCTCCCAACTCAAAAACAACCCCCAATATTTTTCTTCAACACCCAGAAGCGTTGAAACATTAGAAATTCAAATCAATATTAAACCCTATTCAATTAACTTAGGGCACATCCAAGGAACGTTTTTACATAGAAAAGGAGTATAAAGGATTGCAAATGAGGCTCTTCCCCCAAAGGCCTCTTTAATTATAAAGGAGATTGTTTGTCCGAATTCCAAGGGATACCTCCGTACTCTAATTACTGGGCAAAATCCCCGTTTAAACTGTGCAATTAGATTTTTTTCTCGAGACCATTAGGAACAGTGAGTTGTTGAAAGCCCGATTTCGGGTTTTAGATTTCTTGGTAGTCCGATTACTTTGGATTTATTTTGTTCGGATATTCTTGTGATCTTTATTGTATTTTGTAAGGTTTATTTTTAGCTAAATGAGGTCAAATGGTAACTCTATTTATCTTTGATTATGTGTTTTAATACCATTGGAGATTGAACGTTGTCATAAAATTAGGCAGGTACCCTACGTCAAAAAAAAATTGTGTAACTTTATATCGTTATAGGATAAGTATTCAATTTTTACACCAAGATAATAAATAACAATTTTTTTAAATAAAACTAAAAAAAATGGCGTCCTTATCGAAATCCACAACCTTTTTCAGTAAATGGAATAGACGAAGATTTAATAGAATTAAACAATTGGTGGAAAGGCATAAATATGGTAAGAAAAACAAAAAACCGAAGAAAGAAAACATGTTTATTTGGCACAATACACGATGAAAGATATATGGACACATGAAGAAAAATAAACTACATTGTGCACACATATTAATATATAGAATTTGAATCTATAAAGAAAATAATAATTTAGGCATCACTATTGGCTTACAAGAAATTAAAGATTAATTTGCTACAAAACATTTCCCAGCGGTATTTCATAAAGTAGGCATTTGATGTTAACCGTCCGACCCGAAGGACCAAAATGTTGGAATAGTATCTAGGTCTCTTAATTAAGGCTTTATTTTAATTGCTAAAGTATCTTCCTAAATTGTGTGTAGGGCTGTGCCATTTTGTTTCAGATAAGCTTAATTTAGGACTGTTTGTATTTAATTTATGATTTTGGTATAGTTAATGAAATAGGTTCGTTCTTACAATAGTTCAAATAAACCATTTACAGGCACTTTTGAACTGTCAAGAACTCAAACGACAATTTCAATACCTAACTCCCTATAGAGAAGAATGTGCAAGAAACTTCTTGCATAGGGATACTCAATCGTGTTAATCTTACAAAAATCGCGGTTACACATTTCATGTCATTTATGAGAAAAATTGTTTGTGTGGCACATTTTAAGGGTAAGATCTAGTGAATTCTATAAACCTATACTCTATTTACTGTAAGATTAGAAAACAAAAGAAACTTGTGTTACTGTCCGTTCAACCGATTTTGACTTCCATTCCGTAGACATAAGGATGTCATTAAAAGCAAAAAAAGTGGTTACAATACCAACTTTTTCTGCAGTCATCATTTGTCATGTCATCAATGTAATATAAGTCAAAATCGGTTGAACGGGCGGTAAAACATGTTTCTTTGAATTTCTAATCGTACAGTAAACGGAGTATACATAAATTTAAAAATATGTGATACATACTAATAGACATCAATCAATACATACGAGTATATGGTAATATGATGTCAATGGTAAAAGGAAATGCTCTTTAATTTTCCTCTTAAAGACATCCAGAGAACAAAATTCATGAACAACTTTATAGACACTGAAAAAAACTCATAAAGACTCCAGAACACGTAACAATATGAACAAAACCAAAAGTTATTTCTCGTTTCACTGCTCCATTTCTCTTTTATCGGATAAAAAATATATTCATCGTGTCTGTAACCCAAAAATATCTTGCTAAGCTTACAAAGTTGCTAGAACCTCACAATAAAACCAAAACATCTTTCCTAACTAAATATTCGCTACAAAAAGAAACGTCAACTGATTTTGTAAGTTCGGGAAATTTCTAAGTCCTCGAGGACAGATGCTGAGCAAACGTGGAACACTTAACAAACTTTGATTTTAGTACCAAAAGAAAAACATTCGAACTTCAGCGTAATGGACGTTCGGAAACAAGGTCCCAGTGATAAGTTTCAGAATTGGCCGGGATAGTTCCGTATAAATAAGTGGGGGATAAATAAGTAATCGGTTTCCGAACTGTACTTTAATATTGAGGGTATATCGGGTTTAGAAGTTGCTACTTCTGTATCGTTTACGTATAAGTTTTTGATTGAGAAGACGGTGTCAATCTTATTTAGGTAGTAATCCTATTAATATAATACTATCAGTGAGTCAAACAACCTTGGTACTTATTAGATCTTGATTAAATAAGTGTACGTTTGTGAGGAAGGAAAAGATCTATGGGCAATACGGTTATCAATTATCTACTATTAACTATTACTCTTCATTTATCTAGGCAATTTCAGTATAATATGATTTGGGTGTCTTCAAGGCTAGAGTGAATAGGCTCTTAATAAACTAGTGCGCCTCACCATCGACGATTGCATCACTGCTTACCATCAGGTGGGATCGCAGTCAAGCGCTAGTTTATAATGATTAAAAAAAAAAAAAAAAAAAAGAAAAGTATAATTAAACCCATAAAAATACGTTTCAATAAATTTTATGTTCGAAATAGCAATGAATGAAAAACAAAGTTATTAATTACTGGAAGGACCAAAACGTCCCACAAAAATCTTCCGAAACAATCTAAATTCCATTGAAAAACCTATTTTCCTGGAAAAACGGGTTTTTCAACGAAAAACGCCCGCGTGGTACTAGGCGCCCATCGAAGCTAGGAGGTATCGTAGCGAGATGCAGTAGATAATACGGCATGATACTGAACTTCAGTAGCGCGTCGGCCGTCGTGGGTGACGCACGTCCTGCGTTGCGTTCGAACCGCTGTTGTCGTGTTTATTTCGTGTGTTGTGTAGTGTCAGGGATTATTTTTATTGATAGTGTGTTTTAAATGTTTTCTGAAAGGTTTGTAAATGATTTTTTATTATTAAAAAAATTATGAAAGAATCGCAAAAAAAAAATTGGAAAAATAGTTAACGTTTCGAACATTCAAATTTTACTCAAAAAATTCAACCTTAAATCCTTAAATTTAAAATATATTTTGTCATATTTTCTTTATAGGGTGAGCAGAAAATCAAGTATCGATACTAGGGACATAAAACCCACATGTAGCCGTACCGTTAATCCAAACTATGTGTCAATTCATCCCACACAGAGTCCAATATACTCCTTTCCTGAAACATCTCATTCCGATACAATTTATATGATTTACGAGCATAGTACTTACATAAGCGATCTATCAACTGAATGGTCTCATTGATCCTTTTGAGTGCACTTTATCTAAGAGCGTGTGAATCGAGCCTAATCGTACATTGCTGTGACAACTTACCAGGCACGCATAACTGTTAGAAAATGCCTTCTGTATTGCTCTTGGGAACATATTAATAAGAAAGCATTAATGAAAATTTGAAGTGAGATTTATGAGGATGACTTCCTGACTTGTGTTACAGCTGGGTTCTGTATTGAATAGGTCTATGAATCAAAACTAATGGGCTTCATAATCTGTGCTATAAATTCTGCTGTATTTGATGTATTGGCCTATGTGTAAGGTCAATGTCTTCGTGTTGATTAAGACTCTATCCTCTTTGGATGATTCCAAATGAAATCAGTTCAAAGATGAATTCTTATGAAGTTGTTTTTGGTTACACCGTGATTTCTGAGTGGTTTTGAAAGAGAGTATCTTTATTTTGTTTTTTTCAGATATATAGACCCCTTTTTATGAAGAACCTCGTAAGCGACAGTTTCCGTTTTTCACAGTAACGGGTTTTCTCTTCCACATAATTAAAAATTATTTCACGATAATATCATTCTAAAAAAAATATTCCTTATTATTCATAAAACTAGGTAGGTTATCAAATAAAATAGTAAATACTGTACTTTTTTAATATGGAAGACAAAACTTATTCCTATAAAACCGCAAATTATCGCTTACGTCTTTTTTCCTAGAAAGGTTTGATATTATTTTTGATGATAGGTTCAAACAAGTGTTCCCTAGGTCTAAAAAAATAAATAGTAAGTTGACAGAAAGACTACTGACTTTATCCGATAGGCCAGCTCTTGTGGCTAGGTAATTACTTTTCGAATCTTTCGAAGATCGTAAGCGACAGTTAAACGTATTCATGATAGTCATGGTAACTGTAAGTTAAACTATAGTATAAGTAAAATAATACAAATGAATGAAATTTTTCTAGAAAGGTATTACTACTAATACTTTTTAAATATAATAGGGAAGAGAAAACCCATTTGTACAAAAAAATGCAAATCATCGCTTACGTTTTTTTTTTCTAAAAGGGTCAATATGGGCAAAAAGGGATGATAAAATAATGTCTCTTTTTCTGATTTATTTATTTTATAACAAAATCAGCGTATATGGCTATTGCAGACTTCTTTGAAGTTGTACTTATTTTATTTACAAATTGAAAAACATTTGCTTTTTTCGAAAATCTATATTTTAGTAACAACTAAGGTAATAGAAGTCTTTAACACTAGCATATTTGCGTCTTTAAAACTTAGCCTATGAGTAATCATCCAAATACACGCTTAAATTAAAATAAATAAAATACCGAATCCTAAATCAGGGCAAACACAGCTCAAACATACCTTTTAGCATTTAATCAAACTAAAACGCTTTTCAACACTAAATAAAACAAACATGTAAAACGGAACGTGGATCAATCATTCGAATGAATTCGCTCATAACGTTTAAACATTGCGTTCCGTTTTACGCAGAGTAATCCCTTACTTTTATTTGAAGGGAACAATTATTGTAAGTGCTGTAGTAGTAGAAAACCATGGAGACTATAAACCGTAGTATGTTGAAGGAAATAAAGTATGGCGGGGGGTTCTTTTTGTTAGTAAAAGTAACTTACACATGTTGGATAGACGGGCTTTTGAACCACTTACCGTATCGCGTAAAAAGCCTTGGGATTTTCTCTCTGACATGTTTTTTTTTTGCGGACCAATACTAATTTATTTTGTTATTTTTTTTTAGGAATTGCTTTTGTTAGTTACTATGCCTGCTTAGAAAATATGTAGCCTGTAGCACTCAAAAATATTGCAGCTACATATCATTAAAAGAATTTTTAGAATCGGTCCTATTTTTTTTTATACAACATAAACTAGTGCTTGACTGCAATCCCACCTAATGGTAAGCAGTGATGCAATCGTTGATGGTGAGGCGCACTAGTTTATTAGTAGTTATCTATACTTGCAGCGATTACCCCATACATACAGACTTACTAATTTAACGTTTTTATAGATTAGAATAGTACAGGTAAACAAGAACTCAAGTCAAGAGTAAATAGGCAAGCGTGCATTTGGTGAACTATTGAACAGTGTCACTACCGTAGCTTATTTAGCACTAAAATTACTGTAAAATGTCAAGTTATAACTGGATGAAAGCAAAAAACTGAAGGCCAAGTCTTGTGCTTGAAAAACGTTAGACGCAATTTCAACTTGGCGACAATCACCTTCAAATTATATGAAATCCTGGGAGTTCTTGCCAAATGTAGATCGAGATTAACCTATCACATACCCGCAAAACGAGACACAATAGTATAACAATAACAGCGCGGTCTCATAGGACCGGTCGGGGATTCATGAATTAAGATGATAATTTATTTACTTGATTCTCTACCTGCATACTTGGAAACAGTCATAGGTAAATCATTATAAATATGCGTACAAAAGAATTGTAATGAGAAGGTCTGAAGAACATAATGACTAGGCAAGTCTTACACATGAGTACTGGTCTTTTTTACGTGAGTACTGGTCCAAAAAAGCGTGGTAGACCCTTGTTAATTTGGATGCCAGTAGTTAGCCTTAGCAATGACCTAAAGAAAGCCCAAGTAAATGACTCAACGACCCAGAAACGAAATATCTGGCGAAAAATGACGAGAAGAGCCGACCCCAAACGAATTGGGATAAAACTAGGCAAAAGAGTCATCGGGAATCAATTCTATAATTTATTACAATTAATAAATGTGAAAAAAAAACCTTCCAGATAAAAAAAATACACTAACAAAATTTTCAATATTAATTCAGTTTCACACAATAGTAACAGCTACTATAAAGTAATATCCCTACAATAGGAATAATACCTATAAAATATGTCACCTTTACTACATTTTACAGGTGTGCCTTTATAAGCCAGGTGTAGACTATAGAACCACCTGCTAGATAACGCCCATTACATATAAATTGTACAGTAAGCTGCACTTCCACGACACGGCAAAGATTAATAAGACTACTTCGATAAATGTGTATTGAGAACTAGACTTATAGCGCACTTTAATTAGTGTTATTTGATCTCATTTGTCGTACATAGTGTACGCCTTAGTGGATATTGTGTAGGTGAAATGTTCAACGACAGTTACCGTGATCCTGGAATGCAAAAGGCAACTGAAAGAGCACAGTTGGTTTAAGTCACTTAAAGGCCCATACGCCTTCTCCACTCCATTCTGGAAAAGGAGAAGTCATTTGATGATTACTTTCCATAAAAAATTGAATTTTCTTGCCCTTACCTTAAATAATCCGAAGTTTATGCAAAATAACCTGTTTTATAAATATTTAGACACCTAAACCACCTAGGTACCTGAGCATTAGGTTTTTTTTTCATATAGATTGTCAAGTAAAAAGGGGTTTAAAAGAAAAACATGTTTATTTTAATAAATATACATAAAAAAATACTTTCGGTGAGTCTTTAAAAACTAAAATAACGCAACCTCAGAAAAAAGCTACTAGCATATTAAAGTACAAAAATCTTATAAACATGAGCACCATTTGATTTAATAAGTTCAATGAAAACCCTGTAACATTTCCCTGAACTATTTAAACCAAATCGAGCACGAATATAAGTCACGAATTCGTTTGAATCCGCCTTATCTTTCTGCCTACAGAACAATAACGGATTTTCATACAATTTCACGCTTTCGAATATCATTAGTATACGGTTATAAGTTTTTTTCTTTTTCACACTTCTAACAACCGTTCCTTACAACTGGCTATAATTCACTGTGAGCTAATAAAAAAAGTAATTTCATGAAGGCATTAAAACGGTTTATAGTTTCAGATATTAGGGCTTACACGCAAACATACAGATGTATGAGTATACTAGGTAATGTTGCCTAGATAGGAATACGGTGGATGAAATATATGTTGTAGCAACCCTGTGGTTAAGCGTAGTACGGAATGTAGATTTTAATAGATAACATTTTTTGCTTTTGTTAAAAGTTCCGGTTCGGAAGTTCTTACTAGGTGTAAGCAATAAGAATGGTTCGTAATTCTTAAAGCACCAAAGATTAGTTTCAAAATAAATTATTTTTGTCACATTTAAATAAATGAAATAGAAACAGTGTACAGTCGCACACAAACACCTAATGAAGACAACATTTTTATGAGCCACTCAAAAAAAAACAATTACCAATAAAATAAATTTAAAGAAAAACGTACATCGACTTAGCGTTAGTGCTACTTTTTATTGCATTTCCAATAAAACACACGGACGTAAAGCCGACTTTTTTACGCGTTCCACATCATGATTTATTTGAGCCAACAAAAAGGCCTTACCAATACAATCTAGTACGTTTTACGGCATAATTTGAAACAAAGAGAACATCTGAACTGATTAATTAATGTAGCAACTGGTTTACTATGTAAATAGTGATCGTAAACCACCCAGTGCGCATTAGGAGCTTAACGCCGAGACATACTACGGGCTTGTTCGGTGAACTTCGACGAGCGATACATTCGGTATGGGCAACAAAATCAATCGATTTATGAGTCAAATTTAGAAAGAAAAAGAAGAAAGAAAGAAAATACGTTTAATTGGCACACCATGATTCATGAACCTATTTTAAATAAAACTAAAATGAAACATAAAAAATAAAAACGTGAAGAAAAATTAACAAAATAAATAGGTCTCACGACTTCGCCAAAATAATAATATAATATTTAATGTAATATTTTTCAGTTGTTATTGGGTTAACATTTTTTTCTGCTACTAAAATAAATATATATTAGTAATAGCCCTTATTAATACTGCAGTATACTATTTAGTTAATAATAATTGAAAAATAATTGACATTGGTTTGAGAAGATGGTTTTGCGTTATTTGTCAAACTAGCGACCCGCCCGGGCTTTGCACGGGTGCAAATTTATTAGTGTTACTCTACTATATTATGTTTTAATCACTCTATCTATTAAAAAACCGCATCAAAATCCGTAGCGTAGTTTTAAAGATGTAAGCATACATAGGGATATAGGAACAGAGAAAGCGACTTTGTTTTATACTATGTAGTGATAGACAAATTGAATAATTAGATATTCAAGATTTAAGAAAATCAAATAAAACTTGGGCTTTAAGTAAACACCTTTTATTTATTACAGTTCTTTTAAAAATAAGGAAAAAAAAAAACGAGGCTTCAGATAAAATCAAAATATTCTTTATAAAACATTTTTAAATAAAATCCAAGTACATTTAATTTAACTCTAAGCCTTTTTTACAAGCGAATCAACGAAACAAGAACCTATCGCCAAAACATACAAACATTAACGCGAACACCGTTACAGTGTGTAACAAAAGTCGTAAACGCGATCGTCGGACAACATACGCTAATGAAATTTATAATCCATAAAAGCGGGGCCGTTGTTTTATAAAGTGTAATAATCATAAAGCCACGTCTCTATCGCATGGGCTTATTTAATAATGTGTACGACTGTACCTACCACAGAGCTTGGAATCGAGGGCGCTTTTAGAGACGGCGTCTATCGTATTATGAACCACACATGAAATGATGTTCGTTTTTTCCTAAAGAGTTATCCTCAAATGTCTTCTCCCGCTCTAGGTTGAAATCAAAGGGTGTGACACTAAAACCATACTTATGTAAATGCTGTTTGTTGGTAACCACAATGCACTTCACAATACCTATTAGAATTTGTTTTTGCAGTGACGTCTCGCGTCGACTCAAATTGCTGTATCATAGTGTAACATTTGTTATTTTTGAGTTTATAAATAAGTCATCAATAAGTTATTGATTGGAAGCCGTCATCAATTCATTCCAAATTATTCTATAGCTCTAGATGAAGCAAGAAGAAGTGTCAGATTTTTTTAACACAAACTTACCTGTAGGTATTGTTTAAGTTGCTTTTAGCATTTCAAGGCTACGCTAACTCTTTCGAACAATCCCAGAATCCACAAAACGACTCATTGGTAAGTATCGAAAGTACTAACAATGCCACGTCTATCAGCGACCAGTAAGACACTTATATTAGCTCTATGGTCCCACTAAGCTTATTGCCCTACGGAGAGTACGGGTTCGTGTGATGTGTACTGTGTTTTTGGGTTCGGGATACGTTGGATCAGCTATTTTTGGGTTTTATTGTAAAGGATTATAGTTAAACGTTCGTATTGACGTATGTAAATAATATAGCTTGTATATGTATAGTGTTTATTTATTTTAAACTTATAAGATGCTTTGGGTGTCAGAATAGGCTATATGTTGAAAATATCCCCCTTTTTGAGTGAGTAATCATCACATAACTCCTCCCGTTCTGGGCACAGCGAAAGAAATTATCTGACTCTTACTGTCTAAAACCCACCTGTGTTTCTTCATTAAAAAATCGCAGTAGAAAAAAGACACAAGTTTATGAATATTCCGAATTTCAAACATGTTAACTGTACTTTTGAACCCCAAGTTAGTTTTGATGTTTCTACTTGGGCTAATATACTTGAAACAATTTTAGTTTCAGGAACCATTATCGTCCATAACGCATGACTAGTGTTACTTAGGTCTTACGGAAAGCACTAAACAACCTAGACGATATCACACGGAGTATTAACACAGCGCTTACTCCTCCCCGAGGCACGGCCAAACTTAGTTTAAGATTTACTATCGTTTTGAAACTACGAGTATATGCAGGTTCTACAATACTAATACACTGTCTTGACTGTCATGGAATTATCATGGAAACAGTGGAAACTACATTTGGAAACATTGATTAAAATCACCTATTAATATGTACTTCTTTTTTTAAGAAAAGCAGTAGACGCTGCTAAATTTAATTAACATAAGTACTAGCTTATGTTTGGAACTGGATACTGCTTTTAGAAAAAGTAAGAACCCAGTATCTTTTTAGTGAAAAATTAAATAATAAAGTAAGTGCCAATAATTAAAAAAAACTATAACTTTTTTGTAGCTCACGGCTGCACCCAAAGGTACATTTAAGTAATGTTACCAGACAGATGTTGTCTGATTTTGGCCTTCCAATAAGCCTTGAGTAACGGGTAAAATAGTTCATTATTATACTACTCCTAAATTCAATAACAAATGAATATATTTTTGCAAAAAATAAATGATTAAGTTTGAAAAAAGGTTTAGATAATTTTTTTTAAAAAATCCATAAAAAGTATTATAAATCAATTATTATAACGATACTAAGACACTGTCTTTAATAACTATGTACAAATAACTTCATTAAAATATCGTTTTTGTAAAGAACAATATGTTACATTGATCAAAAGAAAAATGTACACAAGAAATTGACTATTTATAAATACGTACATAAAAACAAAATACACTTGGGCGTCGCTGTTCCATAAAATATTTAGTTCAGACAGTGACATCGAGAAGGTAATAAAATCATACTTTTTTCTGAACAAAAAGTAGTCTCCCGTAAAGTCACATGTGCAAGTCATGTTTTACAATTTTAAGTTTTGTATTAATAGCTGCAATAAATTTTCTAATTCTTTATTTATGTATTTTTAGTAGAACAACATATACCGTTATTTCCTGTGAAAGTTTCTGCAAAAACTTTTCAGAATATTATTAACTAGCTGTCCCCTGCAGTTTCATCTGCATTTTTCGTTACTGCTCCGCTCCCGTGAGCCGTAGCGTGATGGTATATAGCCTATAGCATTCCTCGATAAATGGGCTATCTAACACTGAAATATTTTTTCAAATCGGACCATTAGTTCCAGAGATTACCCCCTACATACAAACTTACAAACCTACAAACTTACAAACTTACAAATTTTACCTCTTTATAATATTAGTATAGATTTTTACGTCCACGTTATTAATGTATTTTATTTTCTTCACATCAATTAAATTCATTAGCTGAATAAAAATACTCGTACTAACAGTATTTTCTTGTTAAGCGTTAATTATTCCAGCATCGTCGTAAATTCTATTTACTGTGCACATAACTGGAGCATCTCACACCCACACATACGTGACAGTAATTATGTTAAAACTCTCCGACATCCTAACCCGATCAACTTTCCGCACCAACGCACTAAATATCGATCCTAAGTAAACTGTCAAAGAAAAAAAAACTTAATCAAACTAACTTGTAGGTACTGCCAACTTAACCAAAACTAAACAAGAAGCTGCGATAAATCCCAGCCCACCTACAGAAAATTTGATAGGACGGGCTTTAATTCATAAATTAATTAAAGTTCGCTCGGCTTCCGAAGACAAAGTTGGCTGTCATTGCGAATGATAAGCAGGCTTCATTAGGATTCACCGGGCAATCCGGGCAAACCGGGCATGGGCAAGTGACCCGGGCTAACGAGTCGGTCACTACAGATTTGTCTCCTTAATACCCGGCCGGTATTTGCGTGTTTATTTTGCTTTGCTAGTGTGAAGTTTGCGGAAGTGAGAGAAGCTGGGTGTGTTGTCACTAGAGTGTGTTTGTATTTTACAGACTTAAGGCAGAATTTTGTTAACATTTGTCACTTTATTCGCACTCTAAAGTAATTATTTATTTTGGTTAAAGTCTTTACAGAAAAATTAGAGTACCTACACAGTTTCAAATATATTCTTAGAATAAAAATACATAAAGCCGAAAGTATTATAACCTTCTCCTTTTTGCAGTCGGTTAAAAACGACAATGTCTTCTAAAAAAAATATACTTTCTGAAACCCAATAATTCTGCTCCATCTCCCTAATAATTTTTTGTCACAAAACGAAATCCCCCCACAATTTCCCGGCGCTTATATCTCAAAGGAGTTTTTAATTCATTCAGTATTGCAAGACACACTTTAATTATTACGTCGGGCAACACAGTGACGCTCGACAGTAAAAGCACAAAGCGAAGTGAGGCTATAAATTTTTAACGTCTTCACGAAACAACGTTCATTTAGTCCCTTTGAGACTACGTTAACAGTTCTGCAAAGCGTTGCATTGTCTATCAAAAATCTTGTTGAAGTTTTTCAAAATGTTGATACTAAACTTTTGAAGTTGATTAAAGGATAACGTCAACAAAAATGTTTGTGAAGATGAAAAAAGAAGTCGGTTGCATTTTTTTTTGTAAAATAGTTAGTGCCACTATTTTACAGTACACTATCGAAGTAAAAAAAATCCAGAACGAAAAAAAAAAGTCGAGGATTATCATAATTTCTGTTTTAATTATTACGCAGCATTCATTTATATTTTATGGTAATGTAGTAGTGTTCCAAAAAAGTCAAAGAGATAATACTATAAATTGACACATTGGTTTAGTTAGGAGATGTTTCCACAATTTATTTTGATGCAGTTACAACTAAATATTCGCTTCGGAGATTTTATTAAAACATTTCGCCGTCGATTTATTATTTGGTTGTGATATTCCGCCGGTAAACCTGAATAGTGTGTAAACTTTACACGTGCACCTTTAAAATATAACCATTAAAACCATTTTATAGCCACCAGAGTGCATCTCATCACACTTCTTAATATAAGCAGGAACACGTCTAGGATTCATTGTTTTATTACTAAGTTCCTGTGCCTACCTTCCGGCTCCATACTTTTATGATAGGTGCTATATTCACCCGTGCAATATGTTTAAATTGGTTTCGTCTTAGTCCTTTCACTATTTAATTTTTAACGTAAAATCAAAGAATCGCGTGTTTGTGAGGTTTTGTTGGTCTTATTTCAGTTTCACTTCATCAAGTTGTATTTTTTGGCAATTTTTATGAAAATATTTCTCGATCCAGCATGGAGTCCATCATTAGAACTTGATTTTGATCAAATTCAACCACTTGGAAATATAAATAGAATTACTTATTTAAAAAAAAATGAGAACTACTTTGGTTTTTGTAGTCGAATCTCGTTTAACAATAATTATTATAATAACGTTAACAGAATAATTATATTTTAATGAATAATATGAAGTTTTTTGAATAACACTCCTTTTATTGACAAACTTCAAAAAAAGAGCAATAGGTTCTCGATTTAATAGTGTATTTTTTATGATTGTATTTTTTTCTGAGCAGTTTTGTGAATAAAGAAAAAACTCAAAATTAATACCTACGTATTTGACTATAACGTAACTCAAGCATCATCATACTTCAATCAAAACGAATCTTCTCGTAAACGATTTAATTACTTATTTCAATGACGACATCGATATAACTCTTTAGAACCAGCAAGTTAATCACAGTAAACCTTTGAAATATTTACTGTTCCCCAAGTAAATCGCGAATAAAATCTTTGAATTTGATTGCTCAATCCAAAGTCTCTATTCGCCATAACTTGTCAAATAAATTTGAAGTCGAAGTCGATAGCTCGTTTTAACGACTTTCAATGTTAACGTTTTATCGCCCGTCAAATTGTTCGTAGCTAACTTCTGGGTGTAGACCCGTCTTGATTAATAATATTCATTTTATGACTTAATATGGAGTTTAATTGTAATGGAATATTAATGTCATTAAATTTTGTGAAGGTATAGAGTCGTAAATTTTATGGTTTCGGTATTAGAATTTCCTTTGGTGTGGTTTCCTCCCTCCTGGCGCCGTTATTATTTGACTTCTTTCAAGTTAATGAAGGTTTTGGTATCGAGCTGTTCTTGTTAACGTTATTATACTCCTGAGTTCTGTTTTAGATTTATAAATGAAAAGATTCCGAGAAAGGCTTCACAATATATTATTATATTAATATTTTAACTCCCTCAAAGTAAACCACATTGGGGAGCCGGGGTGCCGCGACAGAAAACCTCCACGCGTGCTCGCGGGCTGGAATTCCCTAACGGATTTTTTCCGGAGTGAAGGCCAGTCCGCGGGACGGTGCACCCTGGGAGGCGGCCAACGACTCTCTTGGGTACTTCTGCCTAAGGAGCCTCGATGGCCGTCTGCGAATGTTCTGTCTGAAGGAGCGCTTCAACGCGTGTCCCTCTGCTGCAGCAGAGGGCACAGTGGCGAAGCAAGAGCGGGCTCGGTATGCACTTACCCTGCTACCGGGCAGGCAGGAGGAAGACTCGCTCCTCCTCCTGCCACCGTTAGTCTCGTAGCCCCATTGATTGTCCAAGGTCATGTTTCTGACTTTTGGTGGGGGTCGAGGGTCCTGGCTTAACCGCCCGGGCCGCGAGGAAGACAACCTCTATAAAAAATTACCCCAAACCTCCAAGCGGCGGCGCACCGTGAGGGAGGTTGTTAGCTTGACTAATGGGTAGCTAAATTAGTCTCTAGTGCGGACCACACATTTTGAGAAGCTGTGCCTCACAAACCTGAGAAGGAGAAGAGCGATGCGCGGTCGGAGTCCGACGCTGCGTCGCGGAAGGGCTCGGAGAGCTCGGGGGAGGAGCTGGTGAGTGACTCCGGAAGCGTGCGCAGCTCCCGGAAACGCTCTCTAGGAAGAGAGGGGTCGGACGAGGAGTCCGACAGCCGAAGGGGCTCGGCTCGAAAGATCCCCACCGCTCGGCGGGGAGCGAGCCAAGCCCGCGGCAGAGGGAGGGTGTTGACCTCCAAGGAGGCTGCCGAGAGGGCTGGGAAGCTTGCCGCGGAGGGACGCCATCCCGGAGCACCCAGCCCCGGTCCCTCGGGGCCGTCTGGCGGTGAGATCGACGACGGGGGAGGCTCCGCCGACGAGGCTCACCAGGAGGTCTGCGACCTGGTCGTGGAGTCCTTGCGGCTGGTTGCAAGGAAAAGCACCCCGAAGGGCAGGTCTTCTGCCGTCGCCGAGGCCGTGCCCCCTATTCTGGAGGCCTTCCAGAAGGCCCTGGACAAACGGGGTGCGAGGACCCGGAGGGAGGTCCTGGAAGCCGCCGCCCCTCCGAGGGAAGTCTGCTCCCAGCAGCCTCCAAAGGCGGGTAGCCCGCAGGGGCAGGGGTCGGCGCAGACCCAACCCCAGCACGAGCCAGAGGGACAGGCTCTGACCCTGCTGCGGCAGGAGCTAGCTGCCTTCCGGCAGCAAATGCTGCGGCAGCAGGAGCAGTTCCAGCGGCAGTTGTCCCTGCTGGAAGGGATAGTGCTGCGTCCCCCACTCGCGGGCTCTGGTCGCAGACCGGCGGCGTCGTACGCCGCCGCAACTGCGCCTACGGCAGCTGCCGCGCCCAAGGCTGGCCCGTCAGGGCAAGCCGGGCGTGGGGCCGTGACGGCAGCGGCTGCGACCGCTAGGCAGGCCCCAAAGACGAAGCAGCAGGGGAGGGCAGCTCCTGCCCTTGCCCCTCCTGCGAAGGGCAAAGCGGCGCCCACCGCTAGGGCGGCGCCCACCGCCAATGCGGCGGGTGCTCCAGCCGCTGTGGTGGCGAACGGGCGGCCTCGGCTGCCCCCGCCTGCCGATTCTCCAGCTGGCGCCGAGTGGTCGGTCGTCGGCGCCAAGAAACAGGCGGGCAAGGCGGCCAGGGCCGCCAAAAAGAGGGAAAGGCGGCAGCAGCGCAAGAAGCGTGCCGTGGCGAACCGGCTTCGCGCCCCGGGGGCCGCGGCTGTAGTGATCACACTACAGCCGGGCGCGGAGAAGAGGGGCGTGACGTACGACGCCGTGATGGAGAAGGCCAAAAAGGCGGTACTCCCTCACCTCGATGAGTACGGGGCCTCGAAGGGCTTCCGCATGCGGCGCACCGTTACCGGTGCCTGGATGCTGGAGGTTCCCGGCGAGGACAGCGGTCCTGCCGCGGACGCCCTGGCTGACAAGGTCAGGGCGTCTGTGAACGAGGAGGACGCCCGAGTGTCCAGGCCCACAAAGTGCATCGATATGCGCATCATGGGCCTGGACGACTCCGTCAAGGTGGAGGAAGTGGTGGCCGCCGTCGTTGAGGCGGGAGGGTGCACGACCGACCAAGTGCGGGCGGGCATCATCCGCCTTGACGGCACGGGTATGCGAGCCGTCACGGTGAGCTGCCCCGTGTCGGCGGTCAAGGCCATCACGGCGGAGGGCCGAAGGCTCTTGGTGGGCTGGGTGTCAGCCCAAGTCAAGGTGCTGGAGCCCAGACCGCTGCGGTGCTTCCGTTGCCACGTGGGGCACCACGTGGGAGCCCGTTGCGCCGCGGAGGTGGACCGCAGTGACCGCTGCTTCCAGTGCGGTCAGCCTGGTCACAGGGCCGTCGAATGCCGTGCGTCGCCGCACTGCTACGCATGTGCGGCGGCAGGCAAGGCTGCCGACCACCGGGCTGGGAGCAGGTCCTGCGACCCCCCCGCCAAAGCCAAGGGTAAGGTCCGGAAGGGCCCTCACCCCAACGCCAACACCGCCGCAGCCAAGGCTGACGCTGCTGCCGCCATCGCCGCGGCAGAGCCCTCAAGGGGGGCTCCGGAGGAGACCGTAATGGACTGTCAGTGATGGCCCCATTACGTCTCCTCCAGGCGAACATCAACCACTGCGCCCCCGCTCAGGATCTGTTGCTCCAGAGCATGGCGCAGTGGTCGATCAATATCGCCGTGGTCTCCGAGCCGTACTTTGTCCTGCCCAGGGAAGACTGGGTCCAGGACCTGAGCGGCTCGGTGACCCTAATTTCGTCGGCCGCCGCCGGTACCCCCGCCTCTCGAGTCCATCACGAGAAGGCGGGGCTGCGTGGCAGCACGGGTCGGGGACATTGCAGTGGTAGGCGTCTACCTGTCCCCGAACCGAGATCTCGCCGATCTCCACAACTCCCTCATGGAGCTGAATGCCGTCGTCGCTGGGTTCGGATCCCTCCCCGTGGTCGTCTGCGGGGACTTCAATGCCTGGAATCTGGCTTGGGGTTCCCGGCTGACGAACCGACGGGGTCGGATGGTGGAGGACTGGGCTCTGGAGACAGGCCTGGTCGTCCTAAACCGGGGTTCTGTCCCCACGTGCGTGCGGATGCGGGGTGAGTCGGTGGTGGACCTCTCGTTCGCCAGCCCCGCTCTGTCGCCGCGCGTCGTCGACTGGCGCGTAATGGAGGGGGTGGAGACGTATTCCGACCACCGGTACATCCGGTTTGACGTCTCCGCCCGGATCTCGACCGCGCCGGTCAGGGAGCAGACCCCGTGTGGTCCGCGGTGGGCGCTGAGGCAGATGGACCGGGACGCTCTCCTGGAAGCCGCGAGGGTACAGGCCTGGGTGCAAGCACCGGACAGGCCTGTCGAAATTGACCCTGAGGCAGAGTGGTTCCAGGAGGCCATGTCGCAAATCTGCGACGAGGCGATGCCCCGAGTCCATCCAGGACGTGCTCGGCGCCAGGTGTACTGGTGGTCGCCGGAGATTGCGGCTCTGCGCGAGGCGTGCACCGCCGCGCGACGCCGGTACGCCAGGTTCCGCAGGCGCCGCACCCGACCGCCGGATGCGGAGGCCAGGGAGGCGGAGCTTTACGAGGGGTACAGAGCGGCAAGGCGCACCCTCCGAACAGAGGTGAAGCGGGCCAAGTTGGAGGCCCGCAATGTGTGGCTGGGGACTCTGAACAGGGACCCATGGGGACGCCCTTACCAGGTGGTGCGGGACAAACTCCGCCCATGGGCTCCCCCCCTGACTCAGAGTCTCCGGCCCCAAGTTGTGGAGGGTGTGGTGGCCAATCTGTTCCCTGAGCGAGGGGAACACTCTCCCCCGCTCATGGCTCCGCCACCTGCGGTACCCGTAGCGGACCACACCAGCGACGACGAGGACGACGCTCCAGAGGTGACCGAGGTAGAGATGAGGGCGGTGGTACGAAGACTCAGTTTCAAGAACACCGCCCCAGGACCCGACGGCGTGCACGGCAGGGTATGGGTCCTGGCCATGGAGGCTCTCGGGTCTCGATTGCGAGGGCTCTTTAGCGCATGCATGGAGAGAGGACAGTTTCCCCGTCGCTGGAAGACCGGGAAACTGGTCCTCATTGCGAAGCCGGGGCGCCCCGCGGACTCTCCGTCCGCGTACCGGCCCATTGTGCTGCTCGACGAGGTGGGCAAACTCTTTGAAAGAGTAATTGCAGACCGCCTCGTCGGGCATCTTGCGCGGGTGGGGCCGGACCTTTCGGACGGCCAGTTCGGCTTTCGCAGGGGGCGTTCCACGGTGGACGCCATCATGCGCGTGAGGGCTCTCACGACGGGGGATGCGGTGTCTCGGGGCAGGGTCGTCTTGGCGGTGTCTTTGGACATCGCCAATGCCTTCAACTCCCTGCCCTGGAGTTGCATCGGGGCGGCACTTCGGTATCACGAGGTGCCCGCCTACCTCCGTCGTGTGATCGAGGCCTACCTGTCGGATAGGTTCATCATCTATCCCGGTCACCAGGGAGAGTGGAGACGGCGAGAGATGTCGTGCGGTGTTCCGCAGGGATCGGTACTAGGACCGCCCCTGTGGAACATCGGATACGACTACGTGCTGCGCGGCGACCTCCCCGACGGGGTCAGCGTGGTCTGCTACGCAGACGACACGCTGGTCCTGGCGCGGGGAGAGTCGTACCAGGCGGCGGCCGAAACAGCGACACGCGGGGTTGCGACAGTCGTGGAGAGGATCCAGCAACTGGGACTCAAGGTGGCATTGCACAAGTCCGAGGCCATGTGCTTTCATGGCCCTCGGTACGCGCCACCTCCGGGTTCCCAAATAACGGTAGGGGGGGTCCACATCGGCGTCGGGTCGGCGATGAAGTACCTGGGACTCGTCCTCGACAGCCGGTGGACTTTCGAGGAGCATTTCCGACGTTTGGCCCCCAAACTGGACAGGTCTGGGGCCGCTCTGAAGCGGCTCCTGCCCAACCTAGGGGGTCCAGACGCCCCCTGCCGGAGGCTCTACGCGGGGATCGTTCGGTCCATGGCCCTTTACGGGGCGCCGGTTTGGGCGCCGTCGCTAGGTAAGCGACCGGCGGCCAAGCTGAACACTTGCCAGAGGGTCATGGCCATCCGGATGGTGCGGGGATACCGCACGATCTCCCGCGAAGCGGCGAGCCTCCTCGCTGGCCTGCCACCGTGGGATCTGGAGGCAACAGTCCTTGCACGCATGCACGATTTGCGCGTGGAGATGCAACGCCGGGGCGAAACTCCGCTGCCGCGACAAGTCGCGGCATGGCGGACAGAGTTCCGGCGGGATCTCAGGGTGGCATGGCGACTGCGATTGTCGCAACCCAGTGCTGGGCACGCCGTCATTGAGGCGGTTAGGCCCCTCTTTGAGGAGTGGTTGGAAAGAGGTCACGGCGTCCTCTCTTTCCGTATGACGCAGGTCCTCACCGGACATGGTAAGTTCGGGAGGTTCCTGCATCGAATCAAGCAGGAGAGGACGCCCGGGTGTCGCCACTGTGTGGACCGCCCGGAGGACACGGTGGAGCACACGGTAGAAGTGTGCCCCGCTTGGGCGGAGCACCGCCGTGTCCTCGTGGAGACTATCGGGAGCGGTGACCTCTCGCGCCGGGCCCTGGTTCAGGCCATGGTCCGGAGCGAGGAGGGTTGGCATGCGGTCGCCTCCTTCTGCGAAGCAGTAATGCTCGTGAAGGAGGCTGCTGACCGCGAGCGCGTGAGGGAACGGTCCTCACGCCGCCGCCGCCGAGATCCCGATCCCGATTTCCGACCACCGTAGGCGCGGGTTCGCGGACGGCGAGCACTGGGTAGCTCGCTGTCCGGCAGTCTGGAAATAAACTGGACCGAGCCCAGTCGTCAACGGCGCGTTCTGTTCCACGCGCGCCTCAAGGAGATGTCAGCAAACTGTAGGGGCCCGGTAGGGCCGAAGCCTCTGGGGGGAACATGTGGTATTCCTAACGGTTGATACCGAGTCCCCCCCAGAACGAAGGCAACGAAGGAACGGGGTAGGGGTTTAGTCAGTAAAAGTCTGACACGCCCTCCCGCTCCGCCCAAGAGCGGGGGAAGTCATTCTGATGATTCCCCTACCATAAAAAAAAAAAAAAAAAAAAAACATTGGGGAGCCAAAAAAATATATTTTGTATTAACTTAGTATGAATTGAGATTTTTGATAAAAAAAAATGATTGTAATTGGTATTTTGGCATTTGGTAAAATAATAAACAAAAAAATATATAAGTATAAAACTAGAATCGAGAGGTAGTCGGTCCAGTGTATTAAAAAAAGTATCCCAAGCGAACACACTCTCAGGATAAAAATCTGGTGTCTAATTTATTCTACAATATGGTCTACCCACGTGTAAGTCGAAATTCGTTCAGCCGTTTGTGTGTGGAGAAGTAACAAACATGCAAACATACATACAAACTTTCCCCTCTGAAATATTAGTAGATATTAATGTAATTAGTGTGATACGTAAATGCTCTTTAAATATTAAACACTACTCCAGCTTTTCTGCGCCAGAGTTTCAGTGAAAGTTATCATAGTAAGTCATTGTAAAGTTTCTTGAGACATGCTAAGCGCCATTGGCTTGTTAGAAACTAGTTAGAAAATGGCCTTCAGGAGCCTCGGTGACTAGTTAAACTAGTTACGTAATAGCTTTGTAGAAGTCACAGACTTGCCTGCAACTCGCCTGTTTCAATTTAAAAGAAGTTCATTTATAATCAACTAGATTTTTCTTGAGGTTAAACGGTTTTTGTTATTTTGATGTAGAGAGTTGATTTTGCGTTACTTTCACGTAGATTTAAAAAATGCTTGTCTGTGATCCCACCTGACGGTAAGCAGTGATACAGTCGTTGATTGTGAAGCGCACTAGTTTATTAGGAGCCTATTTACACTAGCCTTAAAATTATGATCTAAATGAAAACTTTATTCTCTTAATGAGAGCTCATTAAAAGTTTCTGAAAGACAATGATTGAATAAATTATTTAATATATTTTAGTTCTAGGAAACAAGTACCTATACATAATTCTAAGAATAAATTTAATGCACCCGATTATCGATGCTTGGAATTCTGTTGACCCTAAAACATAGATGAGATCATAGGATCAAAACGATAACACACATTATTCTTCCACAGATGTTCCTAATAACTATTCCTAAAGTGTCGGTGCAGTAACTTTGACAGTTCGTTTGTTAATTTGGTTATAATGAGTGCAAAAACTGATAAGTGAAGAAAATGGCGTCATACAATCATCAGGAAACGCAGTCCAGTCCAGCTAAGGAAGTTCCACGGTAAGAGTACTAATAATATACCCTGAATATACCTAATATTATTATTACCAGGTTTGTTTAAAATGGACCAATTTTACTGTTGTTGAAGATTTGACTGGACCGCAAAAAAATGTGGGTCAATAATAAAAAATTAAAAATCTATCACTTTTAAAAAATACATAACATTAATTCGTGAAATCGAACTAAACAACTGACCTGAAATTAACGTGAGCATGATGAGTCATCTATACAAGATATTTTATCTCGTCGCTTTAAACACTATTTAATTTTAAGGAAAACACTTTTAACTATGACAACAAAATACGAAATACAAGAAACTGTTTTTACCTACTTTTAATACTTTTTACTTCCTTAATGACCCGTATCACTTAAGCAAAAAATAGTAAAGCATGTTTTTTTAAATACAATTTTGGTCTATGTCGTAATAACTATTTCAGCAAAAGAGGAAATAATAATATCTTCTTACGTTCTTTCAATTTTAAATAGTTATTATACGAGTATTTATATTGAAGTAATTTGAAAAGTTATTGTGTACATTAGCTGTCTTAGTTTTATTGTTCTATAAAAAATATGTGTGCAATAAAGAATATGTATATGAATATTTTTAAGCTAAAAAAATTACATCGTGAACTTAACTATTAATATCGTATCCATTTTATGCTTGAGCTATTTAGGGCAGATAGCTAACAATCCAGTCTAGATATTTAGGTACAAAATTAACGATATTTATATCTTCCATTCGGCTCGTAGGTTTTAGCGAGGGCCATCGATTAGTGCTAAAAATATATCGCAGCCCTCTACCCCTGCAAACGTTTGGCTAATTTCAGAAGCTCCAACGTCGATCTAGGTCAGGTCTTTTATGATTTTAGGCATTTGTATCTAGATTATTAAAGTCAAAACACGCAATCACTCACAACATCTATCAATTTGACAATTGAAAATTCATCAATCCTAAAATTATTTTCGTGTCTGAAATGCACACACACATATTATGCACACATCATTATTTATGAACGATTTGGAGCTTCCATAGAAAATAACCAGGTTATTATAGAAGCTGTGTTAAGTAAATTAGGTGCACTATTACTTACATACGCTGTACTAAAGTACTATAAGATTATTTCTTAAACGTTACAAACAAAGATTAATAAATAAACCATTTAAAAAAACTTTCAGCTTTAATACAGATTTCATTATTCATTGAGTGACATAGCGTCATATTTTGTACCTCCACGTTGGCATAGTCCCTATCAAAATCTAATTATAATTAGTACTCATACCTAAATTTTCTAAATAACACATTGACATACCATCACGTCACCATGTTATTATTAATAAAATTAAACAAACAAATTCTCCAAAATCATAACAAACCAAAATTCCATGACAATATACAGACAAAAGCCCGTATTTACAAATACATAACAAAAACATTAACTGCATTCAACTGTCAATAGCCTACGGACAATCGTATCAAATGACTTTATCTCGTCGGCCTGCGATGGTATGTGTGTGTGTATCTCTGTTTCACTGATAAACTCGTGAATGTATCTCTGGTTACCAATAGTTTGATGAGACTGATTGACAAGTTTTAATTGTTTAGTTATCAGTGGTTTTTTAATTATGATGTTGTTGTATTGAAAAATTGGTTGGAATTCAGAGTATGTTTCTTATTCAGTTAATTTTTTTCGTGGTCTTAAGGACGGCGAGCCATCCGGCTATCCGGTAACCGTCCATACTAAGTCGTCGATGGCAGTTAGTGTTCCACGTGCGCAAAACAGTAGGGCCCATGCAGTAGCAAGACACATCAGTTTCGTCACAACTATTTACTTAACCATTTTGAAAGTAGTGGTGATGAAATCATCACATAAAAACGTCTGTTGTCTTGTCGGGAAATCATCCAGTGTGAAAGAGAAAGGAGTGTCAAACTTTTACTGACTAAAACCCACTCCTATATTCCTTCTTTGCCTTCGTTCCAGGGCCCCGGAATTCTCTTTCGCACAACCAATGACTGAATATAAAAACATACCTAACAAAACAGTTGAACACGTACGCTTTAAGCATTGCATTATTCAAGAAATGAAGCGCAAAAAGCACTTCTCATAAGCATCATAAACTTCACACCTCTTTGAACCCAACGACTACTACAGTACCATCAAAAAGCCACTACACATATACAAAAAGCCACTACACACATACAAAAATTCACGGTGTTTATCCATGAATACGACACACCCATTCTGCGTCAATTCTTCCGACGAAACCGCAGTAAAATCGTCGGCGTACAAAACAAAACGCACGTTTTCTGTCGGTGTGAATACTGTGAATGTAGCAATTCGTCGCTACCTGCGCGCCGAGCATACAGCACCGGACATTGAATGTTTGGTCAATTTGATGGTGGTACTATTGAAATTTTATAGTAAAGAGTAGCTTTTGCGGTTGGAAGTCTAAAATTGTTCCACTTACATTTACTACTAGGAAAATATCTTACTGTCTTAATCATAATTCAAATGTCATACAATTCCGCAATTACGTGAGGCGGCGCGTATGAGCATTTTGCTCACGAAAAAATATAGCGCAGTTGTTTTCAACTTAAGGGACACTTAGGTGTACCAAACTTAACAGAAAAAAAAAAAATTTTTTTAGCCTGTCGTTACTCAGCGCAGAATGCTTGTTTTGTCCTACTGAATTCTGATTATATTTGAATTAGTCTCGAAATAATACTTATATTTTTTAATTAAAACAACATGTTGGGTGACAAATGTAACTGTCAAAGTTTGTGCTTTAAACGCGAGCTCTTTAAAAAATGGGGTGGTTTTAAAACATTAAATTAATTGCGTAAATACGCCGAATGTACCAGGGTAAAACTATGGACCTAAAGTACCAGTTTAAATCGTGTATAATACATGTATCTATCAAAAACAGTCCAACACTAGTTCTACACTTATATTTAGATGCTGCAAACAATAGTTTGAAACAAGCCGTAACAATATTGATATAAATTCCCCAATAACAAGCAAGTTATCATCGCAATCGAGTTTCAACAGTACGGGCTACCCATTTTAGTTTGGAGCCGGATGTAAAATCGATACAATGAGCACACAGAAAGATCGCAGACATTTGGTGTACGGAACAGTTGAAAAAATGTTTATTATTGTAGTGTACCGTTCACACTGGACGTTTGTTTTTCACTACACTGTATTTGTTTGGTATGTATGCCTTTGTGTGATCGCGAAAGATATCTGTTGATTGTAGATACCGATTTCATTAGAGCTATTTTGAAAGCAATATTTGGATTACTTATTTAAAACAATCAAGTAAGCTTGGTTGCTAACTTATATTATCATTATTATTATATCTAGCCTATGCTGTCCCACTGCTGGGCAAAGGCCTCCCTCCATTCCTTCCATCGTTCCCGGTTTTGAGCCACTTCTTGCCAATTCTCAAGGAAGACATCCAAGTCGTCCCGCCATCTCCTTCTTGGTCTGCCGCGACCCCGTCGCGCGATTTCAGGGCACCAACTTTGTGTTTTAATGGCCCACCGCTCGCTCGGCATGCGGCAGACATGTCCGGCCCAGTCCCATTTAAGCTGGGCAGCCTTCTGAGCCACGTCAATGATCTGCGTTTTGGAGCGCAGTATAGTGTTTCGAACGCGATCCGTTAATTTAACACCTAGTATTGCTAACTTAAGTACTATAAACACATGCGCCTGAAAAAGATGTCAGCAAAATCGTTGGGAGCATTTAACAGGGTCGATATGCCTTGCTGGGGACATGGGAAAAATTGTAAAAAGAATAGTCGTAGTATTAGAAAGTAAAAGCCACTGAAAGAACATAAGTGTGACTTTACTAATTAAAAGTCTGACACACCCTTCTGCTTCACTTTAGAACGAGAGAAGTCATTAGATGATTTTCTACCTTAAGAAAGGTATATAATATATATAAAACTCATTAATTATCTAAGATAATTCAGAGAGTCGATCGAAAAGACGTTTAACAGTAACAAAAATACAAACATTATTTATTTGTGTTAAGGTTACAGGATGTAAGTCCTATAACCCTAACTTCCTATATTTTCAATCATAGAAAAAGAAGTACGTACAACATCCAAAGTAAAAACGATTATTTCCATAAAATAAGATCCATTGCTCCTTTTATAAGTAACCAATTCTTCAAAACATATCACAACAAAGTAATGTACGATAAGCATTACGTATATTTATTATATCAGTCAGCTATACGAGTAACAGCAGACCAAAATGATGAAATTCTCCATTACATTTGGCTTTTAATATGAGTTTTTATTTAGTCTACGAGTGAATTATGGGAACCGTTTATTTTATTTCGCAACTAGTGTGTATATCAACAACTGTACTCAATCATTGACAGGTTTTGCAAAGTGTGTTTGTAAATGTGTTTTTTATTTGTACCTAGGTATAGATAAGCTAACGTTTGCCCAGTATATCACCTGATGGTAAGTGATGATGTGGTCGACGATGGAGCACGTTTGCTTAGAAGTAACCTATTCACTTTTACTCTTTAATAATAATAATAATAATTCACTTTTACTCTAGGTTTCAACTATCAGAAAACACAAACTTCGGCAAGGAATTCCACTCTATTTTACACTTTTTTTTACTTATAATGATACGGGTATAGCAGATTAATAAATATCGTATCTACTATACGATATTTACTACACCTAGTCTTACCCTTTTTTCAAATTAACTCATGATCAAGATTTTTACACAAAGCCACATACTTGTTTCAACCGAACGCAAAAGTTCCAACCAAGATATATATTAATTAAACCTAAAGTCCATTTTTGGCAAGGCTTCCAGTCGTGCCAGATGTGCCGACCATCTGTACAATACATGTTGCTGCTACCGAGTTATCGTTTCGAAAGAACCATAAATTACAAAGACTTGACAATATCTATCGTTTTCCTTATCGTATAAAAACTCTTCCTAAACAGAGTACGAAACATTCTAAAAAGTAAATCTAAATAATAAAGAAAATATTCGTTCAAAGTTTCTTCAGACATCCTTAGGGAAAGAGTCGCATAATATGTTTTGTTAGCGATGTCGACGCGATCCCTAGGTGATGTCGTTCCGTCGACGTCTCGCCTTTAAACTCACGTAACTGCATGTAGAAAGGCACTTTTAAATTGATCAATTTAAGACTGCAGTAACTCTTTGAGTGTTTTGTTTATTCTCAAATAACTTGAACCAAACGAAAGACGGAAAATAGCTGCTTGAAGAGAGAAATATTATGTGTTTGGATTTTGTTGGACTGAAAATAGCGTCAACTGAATTCAGTGATGATATCGCTGGCAGTGTAATAAATGATTTATTATGGGCTATTCAGTCGCAAAGGTTGAATAGTTCATCACAAATAATTACAGTAATAACATTTGTAGGATGAGCTTCAATGTTATGAGGTTTTACAGAACAATAGTTTACCAATGTCAATGATGTAACTATGATTCTGTAATTAAAAAAGTTTGCTCACAATACTCTATCCACAGACCATGCAAAAATCCAACTCATAAAAACATGAACTCCAAGTTCATAAATCGCATTTTCCTTTCTATTTCCCCAAGGAACACGCCATTAACTCCAAATTGCCGCAGAACATCTCAATTACCATAAAAACTTTGGAAAACTAAAAATCCGCAAACAAAGGGTGGTTTTAAATCAAACACAATAAAGTTTCCCGTCTAACTACCGGCGTGCCATAACTCATTCACGTCGATAATCACACCATAACTTATATAGCGCCCCCTGTAGCCGCCCGCTAATATTAAAGTGGTGTAATGTCCTCGTGATCAGTTTTAAAATGTAAATTTATTGCGCGACGAGACGTGTTACCAGGATTTATGTCCTCTTCAATATCGTTGAGGTTTTATGATAGAATTTTATTACTTGTATGTAGTATTTTTAGAAGAGTGCCTTCGTTATGACACGTAATCGGGTTACCGCGGTGATTGGAATGAAATTGGTGCTTAAATTTTGACAGGATAGAATTTAGAGCTTCATCATTTATGTTCGTGGATATTGGGTTACTAATCTTCTTTGTTAGAAGAAGAGTACATCGTATATTCGCTGTTGTAACCACAGTATGTATCATGATAGATAGGAATCATAGGATAGCGTAAATAGGGATGATATTCATGAGAGTAACCGCTATCAGTTCCGATAATAAACTAGTAACTCTGAATATATTATTCGAATCATATCCAACTAAACTATGGGCGACGGGCGTGCCACAACCAGGGCAGAAAGAGCGCAAGAAAAGCATCTTAACGTTCAGGTGAACCTAGTTCTCCCACTACTACTACTCCCACATGGCATTGCGTGATTTACCATCTCAAAAGACAAAACTAAGCACGTAGCCAGAAATTCCGAATATAATACACGCAAATTTGTATCTGATATATTTTAAACCACAGAAATAGACCGCACATTTGAATATTCCACGTAATATACGTCGTCTAACTATCAGAACCGGGTTAAGCTTAAAATTGAACTACCGAAATGTTCCCGAGCATCGATAGATTTTGGTCACGCAAAATGTAAATTTTGGAAAAGCGAATCGGATACGAACTGAAATGTAGCAAACGATAAAATATTTCACAAAACAGATTGACTTATAAATCTCGTGCTTTGCTGTTCTCTGTAATAAATGGTGCCCAAAGTTGGCAATTTTAAATGTATACTATTTTCCTCGTTTTTATTTTATGCTGCTTTTTCTTTACCTGATTCGATTATCCCTTGTTTTTTTTTGTATCCTTGATATAAAATATTATTTCATCTATACAAAATCTATTCGTATGCATGTTTCACATGTAACCATTGTTTTATGCAATACATTAGTTTGATTTTTTCTCCCCTATGTAGTTTTAATACTCCTCCGTACTGGTATTTTATTTACATTTCTGCGTTAGTGACTAGAAGAATATATTTTACAGTAATGACTTCAGTTTCATTGGTTTTAGTTGAAACTTTATAACTTTATAGATAAAATTCCATAATCTATGCCTCTTTTATATTGCCATGCCTTAACAAGAATCCTAATTTATTAAATTTGTTACAATTAGTATAAAATGTATACCATGTAGTATTGTACCAGCTAACAGTTATTACTTGAACGCACGAACTTTAGATATTTTTATCTAAATTGTTTGTCCATGTTTGTACCCTTTAGGGTCATAATTAACCTTACAATATATTGTTATATTAGAATCATTATGGTCTTGTTAGTCCCATGAATGTTTTAGAAACATGCCAAGTGTGCTATTATTGGGTTGATTAACAATGTTTTTAACCTTGGTCAATTAGTTAATTTTGACTATTTGGACATAAATAATGGCAGGTTTCTATAATTTAGGTCCCAAACATGGATATTTTCGCTTGTTAGCTATTTTAATCGTAGCCACAATTGTAGCAACTCAGCCCACATTAATTACAAAGTAGGTTTATATTTGGCGTTTTCGTTTCTTTGACCTATACCTTCACATTTCTCGTTCACAAAATTTCACGTGTATTGCCAGTGGTTATGATTTATTTGAACAATAGTAGTTATTTTTTTTCCTAAATTTTATGTATAGATCGTTCATTTTCCGGTCTATTCCATGTTTTTGATGATCTTAATTTTTTCAACTTCCCTTTTCCCGTATCATGATCCTGAAACTCCAAACTTATCATAAGTAATATTCACAGTTCACTTTCACCCAAATCCAGGGTGTCAAACCTACATAAGTCTTCACCACATAAATCTTGAGTCTTCCAAAACTTTAGCTCATTCCGATTCAGACCACGGTGTTCCTTCAGACGTGTCAAATATGGCGACAATTTCGGTTATTTTTAAGGAAATATCTTGACGTTATGATTTGCATCACGTGTTGGATGACACATGTGTAATTTTTCTTTTGTATGTAAAAATTTTTGGTAAGAAATGACGGGTAATTCGACTGGAGATATGGATTTGCAAATTTCTACTTGATATTCAGGTTCGATGTAAGAACATTTTTTACTGCTGATAAAATATTTGATAATAAAATGTACTTTCATGTTTTCGTCTTTCTATTTACTTTGTTTCAAGTCATTTATTGAAATAGCGTTCCAGATATTGCTTGGCTCCAAATATTGGGTTTCTTCCTCGTTTGCTAAAGATGTGCTACCAAGAAATAGTAATGAACTAAACGACTGTTCTAGCAAAAGCATTTATTGGAATGTTGCGCTCGCTGGAATGGAGCAAATATTGATAATTAGAATTCGCTGCAGTCACAGTGTATAAAAGCTAATTTTGGTTATGAGTTTTGTTACATGTTTGCATTTGAACTGGCTTAGTTACAAATAAATGTTTTTCTTTTGCTTCTTTCTTTTGTTCTTTGTAGTCATAGCTAATAGTTATGATTAGTTAGTCATAAGGTATGTCTCTATACATATTAATATTTGCTGGAACTGCAACAAAAACTACTATTAGCAAGTAAATTGCGTGGACCTTTCTACGAATTTACTGACTGAAGAGTACTCAAAGCCTTTCTAGATTTTATTCTTATGGTCTAAGATGTTATTACATCATAAAATATAAAACTTTTATACTGTAACAGTCAAGGTAGCAACATTCTCCTGATCTTAAGCTTCATAATAAAATATTTTAGCACATATTTAACTTGAGTGCCTAAGTTAAAGTAATTTGGCTATAAACTTGTGACGAAGAGCAGGGTATAATTTGCAACTCTATATGGGCAATTTCATGGCTGTCGTCTTCAACTTCACTGTCTTGAATTTCATCATTTTTATTGTTTTCCATCTGTATAAATTTCAGGTTTCTGAATAAATTTTCTAGCTCAACTCGATCACTTTTCTTAGGTCTAGCTTAACTTTACATCTTTATTTTATGAATCCTCTTTAATATCATGACGATTTAAAACATATGAATCGTTTAAATCTGTATAATTATTAGGGCCTGTTTTACAATGTCCGAGTAGCCACTATTTCCTGAATAAATTAAACAATGGAACAGAATTTGTATGAAATTATCTGCCAAGCAAGATATTGGAAACTTAATCATAGGTGGTGAAATAGGACCTTGTCATGAATTTTAAGTTCACCACTAGTGGATACATTCATAATTATCTATTTTGATATTTAGATTTAATGTAACCCGAATAAATTTTCAAGCTCTACTATTTTTTCAAGGAGCATCTTATTTTTTATCATAATTAGCTTTGCATGAAGAATCTTCTATATCATTGTGACAATTTAAAACATATGCATCGTTTAAATTTATGTAATTATCGTCATGAATTTTAAGTTCACCATTTGTGGGTACATTAATATCTATTTTGACATTAGGATTTTATTTAACCATACAAATTATAAAATACAAATTATAATGCACATCTGTGTTATGCACCCTTTAGTTTTCAGTCACTATTGAACGAAAATAACTAATTGGTAGCATGTCACACTGGTTAATGATTTAGGGAGATATTTTCGGGGCCATTAAATTTGAATACCCTTTCAGAGTAATTATGACAAATTGTATTCGTTTAATTGGTATACATGTGTATATGATTTGTTGTAATGTATATGATTGCTTTATGTTAATTTAATAATATTTGATTGATTGGTTGAAATCGGGAAAATTAAATCAATTTTCGTTTTATTTAGCTGAGGATATAAAATATCCTATCATAATATTTTACCCCAGACCTTCTCATAGAGAAGAGGCCTGAGTCCCAGCAGTAGGAACATCAAAAGGCTTATTATGCTATGCTTATATAATGTTTTAAATTTTCACAATATTAACCTATCACATACCCACAAAACGAGACACAATAGTAAAACAATAACACCGTGGTCTCATATTACCGGTCGGGGATTAATGAATTAAAGAGGATCTTAATGCAAAGTTAAGGATTGTGAGAAATATACGTGTAGTGATGATACTTATACATATACTAATGCTTTGAATGGCTGTCAATCGTTAATTTCCCCCTCTGAGTGATCTCTCAAAAAGCAATAAACAAAATAAGAGCCCAAAACGTTCGCACATCAGATAAGCGACCGAAATTACCGAATCACGGTTCGTATCTAATAGCCATGGGTCCAAATTCGGAGGTGCACGCTTCACTGGTCGCCCCCTGCAATATCCGCAATTCGTATTCCTGTTCCGAAACCTTCCCGCTTTTCCGGATCTTGGCGGCATTGCAACAGTTCGCTGCGGATATTGAAAACTTCCAGCACTATTTAGGTTCAACATTGTTGAAAGGACATCTAGTCGTGGTAAAATTAACATATTTTATGGGTTCTATTTGAATATATGCGTGTGATCGCTATCCGATCCATTTCCAATTCCGATTTCTGATTGTAATATTTATAAAACCTAGACCAGATTTAAAAACGTTTCCAAAAACAAGAGGGTTGGAGAATAGAATGGGAATCAAGTTATCCTAAAAAAATATGGATCTAGCCATATTCTTTTAGGGCTAGCTATACTTCCCGATCTGCGGTACTATTATTTAAAAGTCATACAGCCGTCAAACAGCGAACGCAAATGTATGAAGAACTGTCATTGTCAACTCATAGTTGCAATTAACAATGACAGTTTTTCATACATTTGCGTTCGCTGTTTGAAGGTTGTCTCGAAGTCGAGCTCGTTGCCATGAAAATTACTTTTAGAGCATAGCTGGTTCAACCCGCTCGTAAAGTTGTCAATGACTTGGATGTATTTTCTAAAGATTGTCCAAAACAAGAAACAAATTGAGAAATACAAACTTTTGCTTAGCAGAGAGACGAGAGAAAATAAATTGATTAGCTACCTTTCAAGACAAACGTTTTAAGTGAAAGTAAGGGACGGTTCGTTGTTCCTAGTCAAACAGCTATAAACTCGCCCCATGGCATTGTTTACTCGTAAAATAAAACATCGGTTCATCTCATTGCACGTATTTAGGTCAACTCGAGAATTCGCGTCACGTTCGTCCATTTGTTCCGATGTATTGGCCGGTTGATGTGCGAAACACCTGGGCAGTTTGGACAGCGCCATTAGTTGCCCGATTTTATGGGATTTGTTTTCATATTGAATTTGAACAGTAATTTCGACGTGTGCGGAAAATATTTTGCAGTTTCGACAGTTTTATTAGTTTTTATAACTATTAGGTTGATAAATGATTGCTTTGTTCTCTAAACCGATTATTGGTATTTTATTTATTTTATTGGCTGGATTTAACTGGTTTATGTGAAATGAAATATAGAATTGATTTTAGTTGCAGCACCATTTAGAAATTTGTTTGAAATACATATATCCGAATTTATAAAAATGACTATAATTTAGTTTATAAAATCATTCGACAGTTTACAAAGAGCCTAATACAAAACAGGCAAATTACAAACACACCAAAATTGAAAATCGAATCAAACTCATCAGCAACAAACACAACTAATTGACTTACCCCACACACTTCAGCGATCTCAATCCGTCCACCCATCTGAGATAGCACAATCTTTTCACGCTTATATTCCCGAACCAATTTCCATGCGAGGTCTGAGCCCCTGGTACTCTGCTACGGAGACGTGATCCAATCTCAGCAGATGATTGATATGTCGAGAGCCGTCGGACAACCTGCAGGTACTATTTTTTATCTCGGGTTTTTGACAGTCCAACCGTATTCCGTGCGAAATAATTTATGGAGTTTTTCTCGAGTGATACTGTTTTGTTTTTGTTTGGTTGTGAGTTGGTGGATTGTTTTTGGTAATTGGTAGAGTGTTTTTAAATGCTGTCTGGTAGATTCTTGAAACATATACCTAAATGTAGTTTTTCCAAGATGCGTTTAATTTCATCATTAGAGCTAAAAAAAAATTGTTCATTGTCATATTTTCTTGTGGCTTAAGTCCACCTATCTAAGTACGTTGCTGCGTTGTACATAATATTATTGTGACTTACAAATAAATCATATAATTTAAATTTTTGATTAATCAGCTTAGATATATTTTAGTTTTAATAAGGTAAGCTTTTATTTACTCCAAAACTGACCTATGTACCTATTTAATAACACATTTATGTCTGCAAACAAAAGTCATAATACATCCTACTAAATTTCCACCTACTTACTTGGTTTTAATCAAAACGGTTTACTTCCTTACAAAAAACACTCTCAAGTCCCAAAAAACCTTAAGTCAAAGATGTAAATTGAGACACCAAATCTCTACAAAAAGCGCCATTTCTGTCACTATCTGATCGCTTAACGACGCACCCTATATTGCCCGGGATTAAGTCGCGTTAAAACTTAACTATTAAATAACACATAGGTACATAACATTTACAAACAAGAATTATTATTTACACAGCCTACTAAATTTCCACCTACTTACTTCATTTTAATCAAAACGGTTCACTTCCTTACAAAAAACACTCTCAAGCCCCAAAAAAACTGAAGTCAAAGATGTAAATTGAGACACCAAATCTCTACAAAAAGCGCCATTCCTGTCACTATCTGATCGCTTAACGACGCACCCTATATCGTAGGGAATTAAGTCGCGTTAATGCTTATCTATTAAATAACACATAGCTACTTAACATTTGCAAACAAAAATCATTATACATCCTACTAAATTTCCACCTACTTACTTGGTTTTAATCAAAACGGTTCACTTCCTTACAAAAAACTCAAATCCCAAAAAACGTTAAGTCAAAGATGTAAAATAAGACACCACCGCTTTATCTACAAAAAGCGCCATTTCTGTCACTATCTGATCGCTTAACGACGCACCCTATATCGTCCGGGATTAAGTCGCGTTAAAGCTAACCTATTAAATAATACATAGGTACATAACATTTGCCAACAAGAATCATTGCACATTTTACTAAATTTCTACCTACTTACTAGGTTTTAATCAAAACGGTTCACTTCCTTACAAAAAACACTCTCAAATCCCAAAAAACCTTAAGTCAAAGATGTAAAATGAGACACCAAATCTCTATAAAAAGCGCCATTCCTGTCACTATCTGATTGTTTAACGACGCACCCTATATCGTCCGGGATTAAGTCGCGTTGCGTGGCTCGGAATTAACATTCAAGAGTGGGAGCCAATCCGTGGCAGCCAGACGAGGAGTCCCAGGACATCTAGATGCAGTTCAAGTTGTTGTAGGAAGTAGATGCAAGGAGTTTCTCTTCATTTTGTACGTGATTTCAATAGAATTGCTGTTTAGAGAGTTTTTGCCGGTATTAAAATATCTATTCTTTATTTTTATATCTAAGCATCTGTTGTGGTGAAAATGATCAGTGTTCATAAAGTTTCTTGCACGTTCCTAATTCTTTCAAAGTTCACAGTGATTGGACAATTCATGTATAAACGTTGATTTTTTATTTGGATTATTGTGAGACAGATCACATTCAGTGTTCTTCTCCACAGATTGCAATTATCTCCATTTTTGGGATAAATCGAGTTCTTGGCAGTTCGAAAATGCGTGTTAATGGTTATAATTAACGCTTTGAGTTTTAGCTGAAGCGTATGTCGCGTATGTGGTGTGTGTGTATGTTGTGTTTGACTACTTTTCGTCAATATTGTCATGAGACTCGGCTGCACGGAACCGACGAGAGTTTCATGATTTTATTTGCAAACTTTATGCAGGCATACACCAAGCGTATAATGACGATTATGCGTCTACGAAGCTACGCGTCCATGAACAGTAGACCTTAATCTATTTCCTTTCTTTTCTTTAGTATTAAAGCTCCAGTCACCGTCATATCGATCCGGGACATTTCCAGCTCTGCAGCATCCCAGTTGGTAACCCTACCTCATCTCGAACACGGTCTCGTTAATATGCGCCCCAGGCAAGCCGCCTCGACTTATTTGCCAGTTCCCAGCACTTTTTTAACAAATTTCTCCAACTTGGGATGGAAAATGAATGTTGATTTCTTGAGACTTTTGGATTAGAATTTTCGGGTTATGAGAATGGTGGATCTGTACTTTGTTACTTGGATATATTTTGAGGAATGAAATGTTTAATTTTAAATTAGGGTTGGTTTTCATAGAAAAGCTTAACAGTAGTTAATGCCTCTTTTTTGTCTTTGCCTCTGTTATGTAGAGATAGGCATATATAGGAAGATGTGAGAAGAGGAAAAATTATACATACCCACGCCAGTATGGTCTAGCACCCACTCCGAGATTATTATTAGGTAATACATACTAGCAACTATGCTAAAAATACTTTTTTCTGAATGCATTTCCATGGGAAAATGCTAAGCTGAACCTTGGGATGTCTTCATAAATATTTGTTGGCATTAGTGCGTAATATTTGAGTATTTTAAAAGTCTCAATAAGCCTATCCCCTGTGCCTACGTTTTTTTATTGTAATAATTTTTTGATGGCGATCTTCGTAGGATAGATTGCGAAAGATATCAGCTGCCGATTCAAAATTCTGTAAAACGCCAAAATACTTCAGACTTGCATTCATTAATGAGATATACCAGGTGCTAGGCCCCCTTAAACATATCCCTAGACACGCCAATATACGCAGAAAGATCTCTTACAAACAAACTTAGATGCTTGAAGCAATAGGTAATGATCTTGAACTAAGCTAACGCTCATTAGGGCTAAGTAGACCTAAGAGCCGAGTAGTGTAGCGCAAATTAATAGAGGTATATGCACAGCTATGGATGTGGACTACTATAGGCCTAAATGAAGCTAGGAGTATGTGAGGAAACATTTAGCTACTTTCGCATTTGTGATTTTTATGTAGGACTGCTGTTTGTATTAAAATATCTAAATAGATTTTGATGAATTTTGGTGTGAAAGCAGACCATACTTTAGAATAGTATGTAGGATGCTTTTTCTATTCCGGAAGTATGTTTTCTTGGGATAATTTTAAACTTTCACACCGACTAATTCTGTGGCTCGTGTACTTAGTATACTCCCGCATAAAAGTATTAAAATTATCCTCAAAATAATTACTCCCAAAATAGAAAGTATTCTAAATGTTTAGTGGTCAAAATTTGTATGTATGTCCTGGAGACATACATATCACATTTATTAGTAGGATTCCAGAGAACTGCTGCCAAGCTTTTTTCCCATTACATGGCCTACCCGTGTACCAAGTTTCATCAACACCCAATCCACGGTTAGTATATAAGAGAGTGACAAAAACACGAACTTTAGGCTTTATAGTATTAGCGTAATGTGAAATCCTTAAAAAATTGTTACCTATTATTATTAATTTTCCCAACTACATTGAGGTCGGCGTCCAGTCAAGCCGGATTTAGCTGAATACCAGTATTTTACGAGGAGCGGCTGCCTACCAGACCTCCACAACCCATTAACTGGGGTAACACGGTATTACATGGCAAGACTGGAGTCAGATTTACTGGCTTCTGACCATCCGTAACGACTGCCAAAGATCCACAAATGACAGCCGGGACCTACGGCTTAATTCATGAATCCCCGACCGGTCCTATGAGACCGCGCTGTTATTGTTTTACTATTGTGTCTCGTTTTGCGGGTATGTGATAGCTTAACGTGCTTTCCAAGGCACGGGGGAAATTCTTATGTTACCAATTATTATCAATTTTAATTCCAATGCACATATTTCTTCCTAATAACAGTCTAGCGTGTAGACTTAGTAATCGTACGTTTAAAACTTCCTTTTGGAAGCCTCCTTGGAGTCACTGGCGTGGTGCCAACTTTTACAACTTACACCAGCGTATTGTATACGATGTGTAATGTGGAAAATTAAATTAGACAACTGTATAAATTAATAAAGTTTATACTGAATGTGGTTAGATAGCCGTTTGGAAGTTTTTTTTTTGTCTTTATTTATTTTTATTGCTAACTAGTTGCACAGACAGACGTTGTCCTGTCTTTGAAATAAACTGACAAATGCTTAAAATAGTCATAGTGAATACTTTCTATACTATTTCTTCCCGTAAGAATCTTCTACAAAGTATTAGAAAATTAAAAAAAATAGATGAATGAAATCGGCAATATCATTCTCAAACTATGGCCTCACTACAGGAATATATCAAAATATATCAATATTTTGATATACAATTGCATTCAAATGACAATTTCTTAACTTCGAATTCTAAATTCATGAACCCTCATGGTTTAAATCTTAAAAATTGTCATGAAATTAATCTCTTGACAATAATGGTATTCTAAAATGACTTTTACCAGCTGGCAGCATTGAAGCTACCAGTCTAGGAACATGTCAAAACGCTTATATTAATGACGTTAGTTACACATTAACGTCAACGTCACACGTTAGACGTCAACGTCACGTATACGTTTTCAACTGGTGGTGTGAATTTTTCTGAACACCCTCATTGTCAAGATTCGCTCAATTAATGTCTTCTTTATCTTTCGTCTTAACTGAAAAATTGTAACTTTGTTATTATAGACATAGAAGTACTTAGCTCTATTTCCAAGATCAATGTGACAACATCATACTATTATATTTTAAAAATTCTCAAAATGCCAACCGTCACACCAAATATCTTCGAATTTCAAAATCTGTATTCCATTCTTTCTATAAAACGATATTGAATGAACCTGTATCTCATGGCCAGACTGAAGAGACAGCTATAAAAAAAATCGATCCGATAAGCGGAGCGGAGCGAAACGAAGCGGAACGGAGCGAAGGTTAGCCTGTCAACCTCAGCTGAGGACGATTGCATTTTAAAAGTAGGAATTTAAATAGAAACATACTTCTTTACGGTAATCTTGCAATGTCCTAGCACGGGAGCGACGAAATGTCTTTACCGAGATCTTCGTTTCAGGAAACATTGGTAGAGATGTAAGAGGAATGGAGGAGCCGAAATAAAAACTTTTTTTTATATAACATAATCAAATGCTTGACTGCAATCCCACCTGATGGTAAGCAGTGATGCAATCGTTGATCACCATCAACCCTCACCAGGCGCACTAGTCTAATAAGAGCCTATTCACTCGTACGGGAAGAACGTAAGATAAGGCCAATTTTATTGACCTAAGAAGATATGTCGCAAACGGCTAGGGCTGATTTAAGTTGCGCCAAAAAAATGCTTAGAAGAAGTTATGGAATAAATAAAACTTGTACAGAAAATAGTTTGGTTTGAAAAAGGGGGGATTTGGACTATAGTCCACCACGCTAGTCCAATGCGGGTTGGTGGACGTTGTGCCAGAGCCTCGTTCGTTGATCAGCAGGGTGCACCGCGGGCAGGTGAGGTTGGATGCACCCGGACAGATGGGCGAGGATTGTCACTCACTGGATGCCTGAGGGAGGTCGGCGCCGTCGAGGGCGACCGCGGCGAAGGTGGTGTGACGATCTAATCGTGTTCGCGGGGCAAACTTGGCCAGAGATGGCCCAAGACAGAGAGATGTGGAAGGAGAAAGGGGAGGCCTTTGCCCAGCTGTGAGACACATACTAGGCTTTTAAAAAAAAAAAAAAAAAAGAAAATAGTAAGCCTTTTGCTATGATACCATATTATAGCAAAAAGCTTACTACAATATGTTATAGCATATAAATGTTACATTATGATCTGATGAAGTCCACTGATAATGTTAACAATGCGATTAATATTTTTCTTGTTTATAACGGAAGAAGTGACAACTAAAGGCTTGATAGATATTGGAATAATAACATTGTGAATTAATAAAAGTAGCTGTTTTCAGACGCAAATACTTCGCCTGCGTCAAAAAAAATCTGTAATAAAAAGTAGCTTATTATGACATTCTTATCCAGGACATAGTCAACCCCTGGCCTAAATTCCATTATAAATATCCACTCCCTGAATACCATTTGTTTACCCAGTAAAGCAGTTAACCTCACCTTCCTAAATCACCACATGGCGATGTCTCACCACATAAATTGAGTCAAAATCAGAGCCACATCCATTCACCCAGCATCTGGGTAGTATAAATGACAAGGAAGCGGGGGTAGGCAGCAATTTGCATAATGTAATCAGCCAACAGCGGATTCGATGACTCGAGGCTCGAACGCGAATCGCGAAAATTTTAATTCATTTAAGTCTTACATCTTTGGGGACTTTCGATCTGTCCTTTGAGGCCGTTGATTGATGCCAAATGCTTATTATTGGAAAATGGACGGCAAAAAAAATCGGCCTACTTAGATAAATAGGAATTCGGAAATGAGTCGCAAAATCGGCGTGGAATGGAGATCAATTTTGTTCTTATATCGGGGGAAAGTGACACTTTGATGTCCGACTAATATTAGATTGGAGGAATAAAAATGTTATCTTTTTTTTTATTTCGGTGTTACTTTATTTTCAAATGATCATTGATTCTAGATTGATTCTGTATATGTACGCAATTTTCGTAGGAGCCTGATATTTTAGAATTCTTTACAGACAGATGAACAATATTGAACTTTGAATACATACTTACAATGATGATGATCTAATTATCAACAGTAGTTTTAATGGCATGGTTGGCGCAGTGTTTGAGCGATTGGCTATTGCGCTGTGTCACAGATTCGATTCCAGATTTGTATAGCCTAAAGTTAGAGTAGATGTTTCGAGTCTGAGTATTTTGTGTATGTGAATTTACATGTTTTTAAACGTATCGACAATTTAGGAATAAACCATAATAAGGGGCCTAAGTTTTTTCAAAAAGAAAAAAAATATCGTCATGTCTAAAACGATGATCAGCATTGCTCTTGAATTCGTTCCTAACCATTATTTAATCTTCTTATTGTCATCAGCAAATATTTTCGGTAATAAAAGCACTGTTTCAAACCCTAATATTCTCTTAGTAATTAAAACATAAGTTCTTCAACAAAACACACTTTTAAACGAAAATAACCGGGAACTCGTTCACGACGGCCGTATTCCGTATACTAATCGCGATAAGACGTTGCATAAACTTAAAGATCTTTAACCAGATCCTCTTTGTATTCATGGGATGAACAAAACTTCCTCAGGTGCGTTGCGTTGTCCCCTCCCTCTTTACGTTAAGGGGGTGGGCAGCCCACTTCTTCCACTCCTTTTGAAAAATTTCGAGTATTTTTAAATTACTGCCCGCCTTTAAGATGCGGCCATGAACTTTTTTATGAAGACGTTTGTTATTCTTTTTAAAGGTATTTAAGTGTTTGTATTTTTTATTTATATTACTAAAAAAGTATTTACTGGTTGTATGGCAATATCATAATATATAAGGCCAATAGAATAGGAGCAATCTAATGCAATCAGTTGCAAAGACATGCAATGGACACGGCACATCATAATGGTGGAAATCTTAGAGTTTAAATCAGGGTAACTGAAGGCATAGATGCAATTTTAGTCAGTAAATGTCTGATACACCGTCCTACTCCAGCTTAGAGCGTAAAAGAGTCATTGGATGATTTCCCACTTCAAAAAAAAAGTGTCTTTACTCAGCTTATTTATTTTTCCTCAGAAAAAAAAGTACAATCCACCTTACACGCAATTCTCCTAGCCCACAATTCCTGCTCATTTTTATCTTCGGTTGTACTTTTGTCGTGGAAAGGTTTTAGCGTCTCCATCTTTGTGTCGCTGGTTATTAATCTCCGAAAGAGTACCACAATAGGAGGACAGTCGCATTTGAACGCTTCTAACTTAAATAGGAATTTTAATTAAGATTTTTTAACGCGCCATTGCGACTCTGAATACATAATGTTTGTTTGGGATTATTTAGTGGTGGTTTGTAATTTAGTGTCTTTCAGGTTTATGTGAACTTCATTTATTTTTCGGTGAAGTCAATAGCATGGACGCTAACTTGACAAAGACACGAAGTAAAAATAATAATTTTGAATGATTTAAACTAGTGCTTAACTGCTATCGCACCTGATATATTATATTTGTGTAACAGCGATACACCACTGATATAATTATGGTGAATATTCCACCCATACTACAATACGTTTTGGGAACAAATTCACTGAACATACAGCTGAGTAGTTAAATGCAGTCAATTTCAGCTGTATGTTTCCTGATAACTACAACCCAGGGGTATTTATTTCAAGAGTGAATAATATGTTACTTCTAAGCAAGCGTTCTCCATTGTCGAAGTACGTCATCATCACTTACCATCAGGGAGTTACAGATCAATCGAAGCCAAGGAAAATTAAATACCTACCTACTCTATAGGTAGTCCTTTTTATAGTTTTAATGAATCGAGTAAAAAGTTAGTAGGGACAAACTTCGTACTCGATTCCAGTGACGGCCCGATCAAGTCCAAAGTTAATGTCAAAAGTTCGATTAGTCCCTTAACTTTCTCAGTTTGTCTTGCCAAGAACTGTTTACCTTTAAGTCTACCCTAAATTTTACGTAGCGTATATTGCTTTAGTGTAATAAATTAGTATTGGGATTTTGTGTTAATAATTACTTTGATAAGGTGGGTCGATGACTTGGTGACTGTTGAGGGAATTCGATGGATGCGAGACGCGTAGGACCGGTTGTTTTAGCGACGCTTGACAAAGGTCTAGGTCTAGCAGTGTTTTTTTTGGCTGAAATAATGATGAATATAGTAGTTACTCGGCAGCAGCATGGAGTTTGCAGGTCAGCTATATCACCGCTTACTATTAGGTGAGATAGTGACCCAAGTGTGAGTCGATCTAATATAATTCCCGCTTAAACGAACAGAGACTGCACCTGCGTTGGCACACACGCTTGTGCACTATAATGTCTCCTGCGTACTTGGCTAATCTCTGTTGAAATTGGCACCGTGATCAAAATTCGATCGGAAGGATTATAATAACTCTTCAACGTGTTGAAAGCCACAAGCTGAAGGTTGACAATTGTAACAAAGAACATAGAATAACGACAGAACATGGACAAAAAACAATACACATTCAATAACATTAGATGCAATTCTAAATATGAATTTAAGCCAACTCATTTAACCCAATTCACATGTAACAATACTATATCAGTACGAATTTCCTAATTACCATCGGTATTATCCCCAATACTAAACATGACACAAATCACAAAGCAAATATTAATTACAATTATTGTAATATGGAATTATTTCCGAACTAAATGAAGTACCCTCCGGCGTACTGTATCTATCGTGCGTTCGACACTGATAAACTTACTAACAAACAGACATATTTCACTAATTTCTACAATTTACGTCACCTTGTTTTGTAGGCAGTACTTTCAGTTTTGGTGGTAACACGTACTTTAGAATGTAACGTCGACATCAAAAGTGATATTGGTATCAGAAAGGATTACTTACTTATTTACTGTTTTTAACTTTTTTTTTAACCACCACCTTAACTCTATTCTGTGAAGCAGCCCAATTAAGTAACGTACTCAAAACCACAATACCTATCGAATTGGCAAACAAACTGTATCGTCAACATACCCTACAATGGCACTCGTAAATTCACTCACTCGAAAATTCGATTTTGTAAATTACTAAAATTCAAAATTTTATAAAATTGTAGGAACTGCCTAGACCAGCACTTTTTACTAGCTAGAGTATAGGTTTATTACTATTGTATCAACCTACAATATCCCACTGCTCAAACGCTTTCTGAAAAGTTTCGTAACTTTTCAGAAAGCGTTAATAGATAGCCTCCTCGGATAATTGTAATTAACCGCGTTTAAAGCTCTCCTGAACTCAAACATAGGATTTGGTACGTTTCTATTTAAAATAAAATATATAAATTACTGTCAACTTTTGCGACTTATTCATCACGAAACGGAAACATTCTAGTGCGCATCACCATCTTTGCATAGGCTTTCCACAGCATCGCTTGCCGAATAACAAATAGGTAAAAATTCAGATGTCAATTTTGTCAAGCGACCATCTTCTCAGCACCAACTTACTTTACATAAGTATATATATAACGAGCTAAATCCCCCAGAACCATAAAGATGGGAGCCGGATTTAAAGATTACCATTGCAGATTGTTACCCCATTGCATAGATTACGAGAAAAACTTATGTGGCGCATTCTACCAAATGGGTGAGACGACAAGGGGTGGTTTCTGATAGCTTCTAATATTTTAGTAATTTGTAACAAAACATGTTGGACTATTGTTTTGGTTTTAGTATTTGATTTTTTTTATGATATTAACAAAATACGGATCATTGTTATCTGAATTAATTAAACTACACATAACGCTACTCCCCTTTTCACAGAAGGGTACGGTATAACTAGTTATCTGTGGTTGGTTCATCCATTGAACATACTGCAGGATCGAGTGCTATCTGATGGGTATTTGATGTCCGAAAATCATCATCAGATAATTATGATGATGTTTAACTTAAAAGATACAAAATAAATCAAACGACTTGACAACCTCCTTCTATTTTCGAAGTCACTTGAAAACAGAACTAATCCTTTTCCCCAAATTAGCTTACCACTTCTCCAACCAACAGTACCACGAACTCGGTGAAACTTGTAACTCAAAGAAAATATACGACTTGTAACTGTCGCATGTGTATAATGAAATAAAATAGTGTCTCCGCGATATTAATTACAGTATAACACGACAGTAATGTCATGGGGGGTCTCTTGAGGGGGATTACGCAGTGAACAGACAAGATACAGTAATACAAGTTTGAAAGTAATGTGACACGTATTATTTTGAGTTAAAAGTTTTGGTACATTAAATTAGGTGGAGATAAAGGGGAGGGTTATAAAGATAGAGCTTTGCGTAGCAACAGCTGTTCTTTTATACAACTTCAAATCGAATAAAATAAGAAAAAACTGTCCTATTTTTTTACATTATCGATTTGCTTAGTGAAAAATACTGGTATTCAGCTAAATCCGGCTTGACTGGAAGCCGACCCCAATATAGTTGGGAAAAGGCTAGGCAGATGATGATGATGATCGATTTGCTCAGTACTCACGTTTGACCACTCTCACCTGATAATAAGCGATGTTGTGATCGACGGTGAAGCACACTTGCCTAGATGTTATCTACTCACTCTTGACTTAAAGATTGCTGCAACTTAGGGGAGTTGCAGCAATCAGGAAACAAATGCCGGCAGGGAATTAATCTCTATAGCTTTACACAATATGAATGTGTTTCTAAAACATTTTGTACCTATGATAACTGAGATTATGAAAACAAAACTGAGTCTTGTGACTATGTTGCCATTATCATCTTGATTTCAACGGAAAGCTGCAAGCACTGCTGAACAAAAGCGTCTCCCATGTCTTAGCACATTGATCGTTCTATATACTTGTAACCGCGACCTTCACGAGGTTATTGACCTGCCTTGTCGGAGCCCAACATTACGCCATACAAATGGCAGTTTGTTGGTTCCACTCTTCACATACTCGTAGTTAAACAGAGAAAAAAATCATTTCAAATTACAGATGCATAAAATGCGTAGGTAAATAGGGTAATTGGGAGAAGGGTCAAATTTGAGGCGAAGATAGTAATATAAAATGCAATATTATGGTCTATCGGTTTAGGTAGTTAACTAAAGGTAAACAATCTTGGTATGTCTTTTATATTAAAGAGGTCGTATATAATATACACAAAGATTATTTAAATTTAGTTTATTAGCTGACATCGATTTAGGTAAATACCTAGTTGCAAAGATTTTTACATACAATTTATAGACAACTACGAGATATACAATACAAATACAATTTATAGACAAGTACGAGATTTTAAAGCAGATGAAACTTTTTTTTACTTCGATTCGAAATTTGAAAGTTTCAAAGCTTCTTAAAGCTTCAAGTTGAAAAAAATATTATGGTTTTTTTTTGCCTTGTAATATTTTGTAATTGTGAAAATGCAAATGGATATGTATTTGACCTATTTTTTTCCATCACCTGAAAGTAAGCGACGATGTGGCCAACGATGGAGCACGCTTGCCTAGAAGTAATTTGAATAAATATTATTATTCCATTTATAATAAAAAATTTAAAAAAACTCACCTACCGCCTTATATCTGTATTATACAGTACAAGAAACTAGGTCGACAAGTTCCCGGTAATAGGATGAAGAGATTAACTTTGTTTGCCCAAATGTATGGGTCTGAATTAGCAAAATGAGCGCTGGTAACAGGATATTATAATCGCCGCTTTGTCTTGACTACGCCCAAATGATGGAGATTTCCTCTTAAATTTCGTAGGGACTGGCGGAAAATTTAAGGATTTTTGGAGATTAAAGTCTATTTTTGTTTCCTTCTGTTTTCTTTTAGGCTAAATTTAGAACACCTTTTTTCTTAGATACAGTATCATCAAATTCATCACATTTACAACATACTTCTTCCATAGTTTTTGATTACCAGATTTCCGCACTACCACACTCCAACTGCCGTTTGTGAGTGTGTATATTTTATTAATTGCTATTTTTTCGCACTAAATGATTTAACAGTTTTTTATGAAACTTGGTACATAGGTAGAATATGTCCTGGAATATCACATAGGATTTTAGGGCTTTTTACCCCGCTAGTTGTATGTTCCCTTGGGATAATTGTCTACTATCACATGAGTGAAGCCACTGGCAGGAGTTAGTAGTACCATCTATCTGCGTATCCTACCTGCTACCTGTTATGATGATAACTTTCAGTCCAATCGAATGACTGAAAACAACAAAAAAAAAACGGCACTGTTCAAAAATGCAACTACTCAACATACACATCTGAAAAAAAATACATTCAAAATTTAAACATTTCCACGTTGACAAGGATTAAGCACGTCAACTAGAAACGTCATTTCAAACGTCATTCCATCAAATCTGTCAGTTGGTTTACCGCAGAGGTAATGTAGCAAGGAGGAGGAATTTAATGTATCTTAACAGACACGACGGTTGTGCTAATGTTGCATGAACGTACCACGGATGTAGAAAGATGGATACGGCTGGATGAGAAAGGAAGTTCAAGTTGACTGTTGAAAGATGAAAACAGATACGATCGAAAATAGTCTCAATGTTTTTTGAGTTTTGTGGACCGTTTTAGATTCAAGGATGTGACTCGTTTATTACATCATTTGAAAAGAGTAAAAAGAAAACTGTCAGGAAGAATAAAACTTCAGTTTTGTCATTATATTTGACTCCAAGAAATGATATATATTTTGACATCCCACAAAGTTTGGTACAACAACATACCCTTTATGTTGTCTTTGATTGATACCATTTATTGAAGTAGAACTGATGAAGAAGACAGTTAGCGACTATGATGAAATAAATTTAAACACGATACTAATGATTTCAGTTGAAAGACCATTGTCTACTATAAGACACAGGCCTCCCCCACGTGTCGCTACAATGACCACGTGACACCTTGTGGAAGGCCTTCCAACGTCGTCTGAGCGAGCGTCGATAACCTTGGTTCTCCAGCAGGTATCTTCTTGCAATCACGCAAGGAAACTCCAAGCCCTTTCTTTTACCCTATGGTTATCAAATCAGTCTCTTTCAATTAACCCACAAAGTAAAGAGCTAAGTCAGTGATAAGAACGTCTAAAAGACAAGATTTCACTTAAAAACTACTGAAAAAATATAAAAAAGCAAAATCAGAAATACAGACTTTTAAAATTAAAATCCTTACAGCCTCATAATTCCGCCACATCTTGCCACAATCTTTGTCCACAACCGAGACACTGAGCATAACGCTCTAATGACTGCAGAGTACAAGAAAAGAAGGCTTTAATGCACGTCTCCCTTCCACAGACAAGTGTCTCTTCTGCTCCGAAGAACATGGACACAGACTGCAGAATTACTCCTTTTATTTTATTAATACTGACCAGTGTGGAAAGATATGGAGGAGACATATGCCTTGCAGAGAAAAGCAAAATCCTTTTCCCTGACCACTGTAAAATGAACTTTCTTAGACAGATGAAGATGTGAAAATCTGGGGTATAGTTAATTGGTCGGTTCGCAAGGTTTAGTTTGTATAGAGTTATCTACATGTAGTCTTTCATTTATGTAGGTAGCTTGGAGCTTTCGTGTTTTCTCATTGAATAATATTCTGAGCATAACAGAGCAAATAATACATAGATGGCCTACTTCTTAAAAATTACATTTTACATGAATATTAAATTAGTTGTCACCGATTTTTTCGGACATTTTGAAGTTTATTTTTAGCAGTCAAAAAGCAAATTCGAATGACCCGTTGGGCATGTTATTATTGTATTATGTTAGATTACATATACTATGTATTATGATAGTGTTGTCTTTGTAACCAAAAGCCTGACTGGTAGAAAATGCCTTGTAGCATTAAGTCCACAGTCCACCACTACTGCACGTAGAGTTTAAATAAATAAATTATAGTGACATTTTATACGCAGACACTTTCGTACATAAGTGAACACGACTTTCATGTTTTTTTTTATTATAACGTTAAATTGAAGCAGCCGTTTTATATCCTCTCTGTCTCGATCATTATACGCGTACGTGTGTAATGAAACACCCTGTAACCGCCCTGGGCTTGTGCCTACACTCTGTATACGCCTCAGGCTTTGTACATAATATAGGGAACTTAGGATAGTAACCGAGTAATGTTTGATTTATCATTTTGGCTTGATTATTGTGGTACCGGATAAAATTTACTTTGTTTGATCTGACTGATATTTTTGGTGAATTGTTTAAACAATTGATCTGGCAAAGTTTTTTCATCACACAGGCTTTGTGAGATGAATGTGTAAAGTTTTGCAATTCATTTGTTAAATGTTCATAAATATGATTTAATAAAATAACATACTCGTATTTTAAACCAACCTTTAAAGAATCATTAATTTAAATTAATTATGAATGTTAATAAATTACTAAATTACAATAAATTTTATTACAAGTTCCAATAAATTAATATACAAGTGTCATAATGTCTGTGTGTTTCAATGTGCTATGTGTGTTTGTGTATTTTAGCGATAGTCAAGCCTTTCTCAATCTAAAAAGCATAAAACACCAACTCATCACCTTCTGATGATGTGTTTTTCAATTTAATGAACATTTCTAATGTCGAAAATGAAAAATCTAGTTTTAAAATAATTAAAGAGCACTTTCTCGTAGACATTAAAAAATGAATAAGAACAGCATTTCAGAAATAAAGCAGTAGACGTTTAATAAGGCATTTGCAATAGCAGTCAACGTTTCGAGCCGATTGGAGACAAATTAAACTCTTCTACCCTTCTTACAAGATGTAGTAGCGTGGTACAAGCTAGGAAAAAATGTGACGAAAAATTATAAGATTCGCTTAAATGGAAAAAAGTGGACTCACGCCGTTTAAAAATAGTAATTTTTGGACTTCAATGCAAACAAAAGTGTCAGTTAGTTTTTGTGACTTTATATTGATAGATAGTTTGAGGCTAGATTTAGAAACAGAAACCAACTTGCTTTTTGGAAAGTGACTTATCTGATGAAATCATTTCAGCCTTGTTAATGCATATGGTCAGAAGAATTAGTTTCTTAAATAATGCCTATATAAATGGAAGTAGTCACTAGCCCCTATAATACAGGCACCTAACCTAGCTCAAAGTTTTAGTTTTACTTATTTGTATCCATTTACTTATTTTTATATACTCTAGTTTGTAAAATGTGAATTTTTTACAAACCAAAATATAAAAAAAAAAATAGTAGACCAATAGTGGTAGTATCGTGGACAAGGCCCCAGCTACCGGTGCGTTGAGTGAGGTATCTCCTTATTTTGTTTTTATTATTAATTGAGCAAATATTTGCCCCATTTCTTCGCTCTCGCTATATCTTCTAACTTACACCGCAACCCAAAACGTAACAAGGCACGAGAGAAATGAGCTTCAAGGCACCGAGACTGTCTCATAATACTCGTGTTTACAGCAAGGATTTTAATATGAACATCGCGACTGAGCACTTACGAGTTACCAAGCGATTGTGAACGTTAATGTTTCGACACGCAGTTCAAACGAGAGAATTGTAGTTTTAACGATCGTTTCGTGTGTGTTTAGAAATCATTCAATGAATTTTACTGACTACTGTTCTTTTTTTGCCTTCATTCCAGGGCCTCAAGGTTCATTTTCAGATAACCCATAACCCCAGTGGGCTATGACCTTGATAGGCCTTTACGATTTGCTGGCATCTCCTTGAGGCGCGCGTGGAACACTACGCGTCGTCGAGAACTTGGCTTGGTCCGGATAGTTATCAGATGGCCGGATGGCGAGATACTCATTACTCGCCGTCCGCAAGCAAATGCTTACGGTTTGTAACAGTTTTTAAGCTCTTGTTAATTGAAAACGAACATCAGTAAAAGTCTGACACGCTCTCCCGCTCCACCTTATAGCGACAGAAGTCATTGGATGATATACAAACTTAAAATAAAACCAGCCATTTGAAACTTGTACTTAAAAAAACATCAACCTCCGTTTACCACACATCAGCCATCAATCTTCCACCCATCTTCCAACCTATCCCCAATCAGCAACAATCAAAATTTTACAAAAGCGTCCATCGCGCTCGGCTGCCGTCGCCGTACTGAGCTGCAGCCAATATTTCAAGTAACAACAATACCTGTCAGGCGCACGCACAAGTCAATTATGTTCGATCTACCGTCACTAATGCCAATGAAAAAATTGTACTACCCGCTTTAAAACGAAAACGTAAAATTCGGCAATGTTTCTGTATTTTTGTTTGTGATTTATTTTTTTGTGTTTGTTTATTTTGGGGTAGTGAAAGGTTTTGACTGCCCTTGGGGGATGACAGGTGTTTTCTGTGGTAGACATATTTTGTATGTATGTAGGTGTATGAGCAGTGTGGGATTGTTTGAAAGAGGCCCTGGAATCACCTACCAAGCCTAAACTAGCTACTGACCTTTATTGACTAACACCTACCAAGGTGTTAGTCAATAAAGGTCAGTAAAACTATCGAGCAGCTACCCGGACTAAACTCAATACCCGCCTAGTCAGAAGATACATCCTTTTTTTAATGCAGGCCCATAAGGCTTAGAAAGCCCTGTTCCACATACTTTTGAAACACAAAACATTTGGATGGATAAGTATCTAACTATAATTATTGAATAGTTCATATTCAATAATTAGGTACTTATCCATCCAGTTTTCCTATAAGCTACCAAGAGCCTTACAATGCCATGTTAAATGTCAGTCATGTGAAGAAAGAAGGATGTATATACAGCCTATATGGCTTTGAAAGTTCAGATTAGGTCGACGTAGAAAGAGCCTCTATACGCTTTCTCAGTTTCCTTTCAGACGGTTACCTTCTTTGACAAGTCAATGCAACGAATACCTGAAACCAACTTATAAATGATTCCAAACACTGCTGAATATTCTATTTAAACAAGCTGTTTAGATCCATTTATCGACCGATCTGTTTACACTAAACAGACTTTGTAGACTGTCAATTTGTTTACTTGGTTAAGTAAACCACAGGCTTCGAGAAGCTAGATGTTTAATCTGTACGTAGCTTATTTTCCTCCTCAACTCTCTCAGAGCTAACCTATATGTGCCTTAATAAGTAGTAGTTACAGCCCCGAATACGAGTTATAAGTTGGTGCATTACTTTGTGTAATTTATTTCATCACCAATACTAAAAAAAGGATAAAGGTACTCTTCCTGATTTAGGTACCTAATTACCTACCTATTAAAGCATAAGCATAATCAACCCTATAATGATCAACTGGGATTAAGGCTGGTATTCTACTTCCAGAAGATACCGGTTTTCTCATAATTTTATATACCATTCACTACTTAACTGATTACGTCACCTCACAACATTAGATCAAATTGAAAACTAGCATCAAGCACTAGTTAATAGTTATCACACCATATTTTATTATTTTTTAACCGATTTATTTAGTTGGGTCCTCCCTACTATGGTCTTTAAAATGAATTTGAATCTAGTCCGCACTTTGTACAGCAAAAAACAAACAGTCTGACGATAACGTGGCAATGATCAACGTATGATGCTAGAAATCTAAAGTTTTATAAGCCAACATTAAAATACAGCAACCACTAACGCCCCTAAATCCATTTTTGCGTACAATTATCAACAGCAATAGATAACCGCGAACAACAAACCTAAAGCCGGTGGCACACTATCGGCTGTTCACAAACAACAGTGAGCAATAAACGTAGCATTTGCATTTCCCATTACGACTGCAATGTTTGCGTACTAGCCGGTGAGAACCGGTATTTGCCGAGGCCCGATAACAGATTACGTGTAGGCCATAGTAGAATCTGTTTTTATTGTTAGCTCGTGTATAGCTTGTGGTGTGTGATGCGGTTTAGTCTAGTGTTGGATTAGTTTTAATTAAGCTGGTTTGCGAAATTATATTTGGAGTTGTGAAGCAACAGGAGTCGGTCGATGGCTGTTGTCGGTGATTTATGTAGGGACTAGCTTTTGTCAGCGACGTCGCTTGCCTAAAAATAAATTTCGCCATACAAACTCTGGAGCCCCATTTCATCCCTTAAAGGGTCTCTTTCGGAAAATTCTTATTCTTTGTAAATGTCATACAAGGAACCTCTGTGCAATATTTTTTGTCCAAGGGTTTGGGGCTGGGCATTAATGAGTTAGGACTTCGCCTTTTCTTTTGGTACATTTGCAGCTTTTTCAGGATTTTCATTCATTCTTTAACTTGCCCTATATTAGAAATTACTCCTATAGTAGTAGTAGGCGTTGGCACTGTGAGGCCCCTACGGTTGGTTGAAATCTCTTTGAGGCGTGTGTGAAACACTACGCGCCGTTGATGACTCGGGCTTGGTCCGGAAGGGTACCAGACGGTCGGATGGGTATATCGCCACCCATTTCTAGTTGTCCGCAAGCCCGGCAGCGGCATCACTTGCATTTTTAGGTACTCCAAAGTTCAGATATAAGGACCCTTTGGGCATTCAAATAAGTGGGATATCGTCCGATCAGGAGCACCGCATTTGCTATGATTTGGTATACCAATTAAGCAGTCCCTAACTCGCACAAAACTCACGTCCCAACTCTCACACAGAGCCGATGAAGTGCATCCATGCAAGCGCAAATATCGCACGCGTCGCCCGGGTCGCACGCACGACAAAGAGACAACGCATTAGCATTCCCATTAGTCCGCCGATGTCGCCCGCAGCACGCGACAATGTTGACAAATGCGGGGCGACACTCGATGCATCGGATTACCTAGGACGAAATATTTGATGCTTTGAGCTTGGTTCGGTGCTTAGGATGTGTGGGTGTCGAGATTTGTTTGAGACTTGAATGCTGGTATCTACAAATAGGGTAGAGGTTTTAATGTTACTGAAATATTGGTGTTAAGTTTGTCATCTAATTCACTTTTATTATGAGAACGATCATTTTTGTAATGTATTTTACATGTTATCGCTTGGAGGGATGGATAGATTTTGAATTAAATTCGGCTCACGGGTAGACCATAGTCTAGAATAGCACATAGGATATCAATTTATCCCGAGAGTATGCTTTTTTTGGAATAATATTCTGCTTTCAGCGGCTTGCTGGCAGCAGCTACTTAAACATAACTGTTGCTATATGGGTATATGTATTTGTAACATGATTGTATGTATTTTTCTCATAAGCTTTAAGAAATACACGTGTGCCGTTATGTTAATTCCATTTTAATGTACTCAATACGCTTTTTAATCAAAGCCATCTACTAATTTTCAACACGAGAAATCTACACTAATATTATAAAGAGGTTAAGTTATTTTTTTGTTTGTGAGAGGTAATCTCGGAGAGGACGGGTCTGATTGCTAAAATTTTTAACCGTCAAGAAGCTGGTTTATTCCTGAATGGCATAGGTAAGTTATATTTTATTTACGCGAGCAAAAGCTAGTTTTAAATAACTTACCTTCTTCGAGCAAAAATATTCCACGAAAAACATCGACATGACTTCACGCTTGAACGTTACCCCGAAAGCCTGTATTAAAGATGCAACATGCACTTTGCATCAATGTCAGCTCCCGCTAAACATCCGTTTCCATGCACTCCATTAGAGGTAAAGAAACTTAAATTACATTGCAAGCGGAAAAGTCGTAAAATATCGCGCAGTAAAATGTGGACATTTGTCAAAAAGTCCATTTATCCCGAATGTTTGTAACGTATACCGACCGCGCTGATGAAAGCTTCATGCGGAGAAATAAAGAGATCTCATTACACTTGAGTCCAGAAATATGTACACGTCTTTGTGACATTTAGTGGGGAACCATTTTTTATCGTTTTCTCACATTGGTGTTGCTAGCTGTGTCCTGCAGTTGTTTATTGGACACAACTAAAGGTAATCAGGGAATTAATCCCAATTTTACACACATTTTAAATTGAATACTATCGATTTACCTATACGAGCCATAGGTTTTGTATTCAATCCCAGTAAGGGTATTATTATGTCTTATTTATTTGATCACGACTGCTTTCAAAACGGTGAAAGAAAACATCGAGAGAAAAAAGAACCATACATTCGAAGTTATGCGACATACATCGATCGGGTGGTGTCTCATAACCCATTCTTTCTCCTAGAGAGAAGGCAAGGTGGATGTTAATCATCCATAATCTGATTATGCAGGTTTATGCTGTTGAAATTATGAGTTCTCTGTGTTGAAGATTTCTACAATTATTTTTAAAACCTAGCTGAAAAGCCCAACACAAAAAATTCTAAATCTAACAAATAGAGACAATTTCAGGAACAAACAAACGGTACAACAATTCCAGGCCCGATTTGTTGCGATTATCTAGCTAGTTTATCAAGATTAACGCGGCCTGCGCTCACAACTGACGCAAAATAAATTAATATCATTACCGACGAACGAACCACTTTAAACGGCCAATTTTGCTTTGAATACCCCTAAATTTGACATGCAATCTGCTTGAAATTTACCTGGTGATTGATATACAAAATATCGTTGTTTTATTTGTTTCCTTAATGTTTGAAACACCAAATAAATTAGCTTTTGTAATTATTAATAATTAAATTACTAATAATCAAAATAAGCATGCTTATCAATATTGTTTAATTTGAAATACTGTAATTGTGTAGGTTTAGAAATCAGAATATATTAATTAATTACATATGTTGCTAATTAACTAGTTATGATTCATTTTTCAGCAAAATATTACTTTACAATAAAGTTATCAAAATGTTACTACAACTTTCAAAAGCATTAATTGGAAACTATTTTAAACTAATATTTAAGAATCATTTACCTCGGATAGAGGATAAGCATTACTATACAGCATAGCCGCCAGTATTTTGGGCACAGCACCACTCGATAGCGACATGGAAGTGTTTTACACCAACCATCTTTTAGTTAGTTTTTAGTTAGTTGTAATTAGTTCTGGGTTATTTTTTTTCTTTTTTTATTCTACTAAAACTATAGTTAAGTAGTTAAGCATTTTTTAAATGTAAATTAATTAGTTTTTGAAACACTGTATTTCCTAACCCAAAATGTCAACAGACAATCGGTTACCAATATTCTAATTAATACTCGTACTATTTATTCAGCATTTTGTTCAGCAACATTATCAACAATATGTTTACATACTGCGCCAGTAATATTGTCCGGACGTGTATTTATCGCGTCATTGCACCACTCCCTTCCTTTTTAATCACTGCAGTGTAAAAAAACAGTTTCACAGTTGGTTTCAGCAATATTGTTTTATGCAGTCCGTAACATATGCATCTGTTGATAGTAAATTGTATCCGTATAATAAATATTTTATTTTTTGATTTATGATTAATATTTGTATTCATAAATATGCATATTCATAAAAAATATTTATGGCATTTTTATATTTGGATATGTTGAAAGTTGTTTCATCATTCTGTATTTATATCTGAAGCTATATTATAAAGAAGAAAGATTTTTTTTTGTTTGGTAAATTAATAAAAGAAGACAGAATTGATTTATATTTGTTTGTTTGTATGGTACGCTTTTACTCAATAGCTACTTGAGCGATTTTAAAAATTCTTTCAAAAATAGAAAGCGACATCTCTACTGAGTAACATACTTGTAGGTTATATTATAAATTAGAAATCTTTCTCTAAATAAGAACATTGAAACACAAGGTACCAAAATTTTACATGACTTTGATAATTACGGCAGAACAATGCTTGCTGAGTCAGCTAGGTGCAACATAAAGTTCGAATGATTTAAATAAAAAAGAATTACGTAGGCTTCATTAGCTTTGGGTTTGGAGGAGAGTTACATTTATCTGGCAATTTTCCATCGATTTTTTTGTAAGTCGGTCTCCATGTAAGAAACTACGTCACCACCAAAAGCAAGTTGGCAGACGTAAAACAAATCCTATACCTAATAATTTCAATAAAACGTAGTGACTCCATGCCGATAGTTCAATATTTACTCTGTCCATGAATTATGCAACTCATTAAACGAGTTATTAATACTGTGCGAAATTGCTCACCGGCCCGCGAAATGTTTTGGCAGTAATGAAATAACATTTTTGATGGCCAAATTGCTTATTATGGACTACCAATGGAGTGGAATTCGCGCGTCGGCATCAGAATGGCCGAGTAATTTGATATTGAATTTTGACAGACTTTTATTATATTCTGAAAGATGTGTCCGCTTATTTAAATTGGTAGTGCTTTCTCATTAAAATATTTGTGCTTTCAATCAAAAGTGATATTTATTCAGGTGATATATATATCATCTACCTAGCCTTTTTTCCCAACTATATTGGGGTTGGCTTCCAGAGCGGCTGCCTACCAGACCTCCACAACCCATTAACAGGGTACTTCATGGCGAGACTGGAGTCATATTTACTGACTATTCGTAACGACTGCCAAAGATCTACAAATGACAGCCGGGACCATCGGCTACAACGGCTAACGTGCTTTCCGAGGCATGAAGGTAACTCGGTATGTTAAGATGGTCTCCCATCCACAGACCAACCTTGGCAAGCGTTGCTTAACCTTGAAGATCGACCCGTGCGGCTGTTATTATCTAGCCACGAGCTCCTTATTCAGGTGATATCTACAGACTATAAATAAAATTTGACTTGACCGCATACTTTATTCTAGCTTGGCTATCTTTCTTTGGCTTCTGATTTTAGTATGTTACTACTAAGAAGACTTATTATTTTGTGTTCTTACAATCTATCCTAAAGTTGTCTAGAAGATATCGCTGTCAGTGATAAGACTGCCATTGTAGCCATAGATTTAAGTTAGTGTAAAAAGTTTTGTTACTATTTTGGTGTACAAAAATATTGAGTTTTCCTGTTCCGATATCTTGAACAGTTCAAATCGAACCACTTTCCCCTACTTCTCTAAAATAAAATAAATGTGTAGACACCGCAAATAATAAAACCTCGCACAAAGGAAACTACAAAAGCACCATCAGCAATTTCCACCACCTTAGGGTTGCAACAGATGTGATTTATACTCAATACTTATTCAATACACCATTCGTAGTCGGCGCGTTTTTCGCGTTCCCCAAGAGACCTGACGCGATAAATCTCAGTCGCGAAGTCGCGCGACAAAAATATCATTATGTAAATTTGCATAGAAATAAGAACGCGTGTGCGTTGCATCGTGTGCGGTGTTACACAAGCGTTTTATCGGTGTCGTTTCAGAGGGCTGTCAGAATTGTTTTGGTACTTTCGCAGTCTGGTTAGATCGTGCGACTTTAAAGTACTTCAATCATCCATAAATATGTCTTAGTTGCAGAATTGTGTGCAATGTTTGCAGACGCTCTTACTTGTCATTTTTTATGTTGCATAGGCTCGTGTTTAACCACTAAAACTGTTATTTATTAATAGAACAGCGAGATAACATCTAACATTAGGTATCGCTAACATGAATTATATTTTTCCTTCATTTAATTTATCAATCCTAATTGTTTGCACTGAGGAATACAATACTGCATGCCAAAACTAAGATCACAAATGTTATCTGGAAAGCTAGTAGTCCTGAGTAAGATTGGCCTAGACACTTACGAGGACGAGTTAACTAAGCTGTGGGCTTAAAAAGCGACAATCTGAGTCCCATCAAACGTAAAGCAATATCGCGGCAGACCACGACCAAGGTAGAGAGATGAACACTGAGGCATTGCGGACTCCAGAGGTCCGCCAAAATAGGAGATATGTGTTTGTGAATACAGAAGAGATTGACATAATTTCCAGCAGTGGAAGAGCAATTTACCTTTACATTAAATGTTTAACGTAACAAAAATTAAATCCAACAGCAGACCAAACCGCAGCGTAAATCCTTTGAAAATCAACGGATCTAGACAATAGAAGCTTAACAAACAACGCAGAATTTAATGCACTCTACGTCCAACCCGCCGAAACTCCAGCATCTTCAATCCTTTGTCCCAACTTGCTAGATATTATGACAGGCAGACAGGCTACAAACACGTAATAAGCTCAAATGCTATTGTTTAAATCGCGGTTACTACACAACGTAGTAGAGAAACGTCCCGATTACGTATCACAATGGAAATCGTGTTGCTATTGTTTATGCTTGCTTGAGGTTTGTAGGGCGTGTCGTAGCGTGAACTTTGGTAGATTGTTATATGTCTTGTTAATGTAGAAATATGGTTTTGACTGACGTTAAATGTTAACATTGTCTTGGATATGTGGTTTTCGCAACACTATCTCAAAATATCTACACTATTATTTCGATTCAAATGTTGTTTTGGCTTCGTCACTGCTTACTTTGGTTAATCTTATTTGCGTGGACTACATTTACTAAACGTTTATATACAATTACTCTTGAAAAACGTTTGTTTGCATTGAACATTTAAAAAAATAACCAATATGAACAGTAGCATGGTCTATTGCAAAACTTGCGTTAGAATCAGGATATAGCTTCGGTTCAAGCATTCATCACATGAAAACGAATCATTATTTTACCCACCCGAAACACATCTGAACCAATTTCTCCACGAAACACTACAACACCGATATCCCTCCCAAAGATGTTATAACGGTTCGACTCCGATTGATTTCGCACTTTCGATTCCGATTCTGGTTTCGATAATCGGTAGTTATATCGGAGATCTTTTATCAGGAGAAGAAGAAGTTTATAATAATATAATTACTGTCGATTACTGTTTTACTTCTTACTTTGTATCGTACCTCATTTATACTTACTTTCCACAACGTTCTCTTCAGAATCTCTTTCGCACATCTGTTTCTCGTTCCCTCCCTCACAAACGACACGTAGTAACACTGCACAGAGTCGCGACCGCTCCAGTTAATCCCGGTGCAGTCGACGCCGCAATCTGACAGCCGGCCACACCACCGCAGTCACTGCCTACACCGCTTAGGGTCTTGCCTTGAGATTTATAGTTATATGTACATGTATCAGTAGGAAGGATTGTGTCTGTTTTGGTGTAGATGGAATTATTGTTGGACATAGATGTTTCATGTAAAGCTTTTGGATAAGCCTTTCCTTCTGTGAACTTTTGGTTTAACTAATTTTGATATAGAAGTAAGGTTTAAAGCCTTATGTGCAATGTTTAAAAAATCTGTTAGCAAAGCCATTTTCAGATGAAGTCAAGGTGATTAATAATCTAATTTCAATTAAGTTATTTTGTTATTGTAATGATGTGAAAACAGCATGTAATGAAACTGACATGAACCAATGTTCAAAAGTTTCTGTAATAAAAAAAGAAATAAAAAATATGTACCAATTTTCCTAATAGAATCTGAATGGTATGGTAAAAAGTATGGACACAACTTATTAAGTATTTAATGAGTTGTGTCCATACTTTGTACTGAGATTTTAGATTTTAGTTTAAAACCTATAATAATGATATCACGGATGTTATCATAGCCAAAAGTAAACTTACTCGTAGTTTAGAAGCAAGCGTATAAAGTACTCATCATAAAACTTATCGAAACTGAACCTTAAGAGAGAGAGGAACTGAAAGAGCCTTAGTAAAAGGACCTAGGTCTCTTATCAAGAAAACATATACATAAATAAGCAGATATTGTCGAAATATTACTCTCGTATACCTTACAAAATAAAAGCTGTTTAAAATGTAAGGCTCGCTGTATATTTGGCAGCAGATGTATGCACGTTGAGCCGATAAATATTCACGGGCTACATACCACGGGTCTATTGAGGAATATTTAGTGACATGAAAATGTGTAGTCAATACGAGCATTATTTTGGCAATGTTTGACAATATTCTGAATTTGGGTATAAACCTTTTTGAAATAGTTGTAAGAAGATATTTAAAACATTGACAATGCTTAGTAATAAGAACATTGCAACAAAGCATACTGTTCACAACGTAACTTGCCAACATACCTATGAAAATTAGTGAAAACAGGAATTACTTTACAGGCCGGCAAATGTATTTGCGTAATGCCATAAGCTTGATGTCAAGGCACTTGATAATGACGGCAAAATAAGCAGCTATCTCAATACGAAGTTCAAAAACGTAAATCAAGAGTTTACAGCATGTAGTCGAGTAGTTTAACGACTAGTATTTCTAAATGCATGCAGAGATGCTATTTCACTAGATTCTAACAAACACCAATGTGATAAAGTAACTTTAACAAAACACCAACAACACACAATACAATTCACTACACATACACCGTCATTACATAATTCAATACTCGATTTTCATTACTCCGCGTACAACTGGCTGCAACAACGCTCAACCCTACCACCGCGAATTGGGGTTCAACTGGAATATGGTATTTCTCATTTCCGCACACTCCCGGAATTCCTCTTGTATATTTATTTTTATTCGTATTTGTATTCGTTTCCTGTAACGCAGTATTTTTTTCGCGACATTTCTATTCGCCGTATCCGTCAGGGGGTTGCTTTTATTTTGTATGTGACGCAACGCGTTCTCAGTTTAAAATGTCATATTTTTTTTCCAGTTTTGTTTTAATTTGAGGTGAATAAATTATTGTTGGTGTTGTTTATACGGGTTGTTTTTGTGAGTTATGTTTGCTTGTATTTTTGGTGTTTATAACATTCTATTTCATTTAGTTAGTTTTAATTATTGTTGTGGTAAATATTATGTTTAACCTTTGGGTTTGATTAAGACTCAATTGTATATGAAGTTTATGCGAAATATGTGCTTATTTGATCTGTAGGTACTAGTACTTTCATTATGTGTACACTTAGAGAATGGAAGAGGGGAGGGGGGGCTTTGAAGTTAAGAGTGAATAGATTACATCTAAACCAGCGTACTCCAAACTCCATCAAATCATCGATTAACATCGAGGTGACATGTAATGATACGCAAATAAATCAAATATAATAAAAAGGTGACAACATAACTGATATTTAAGAAATCATAACGAAAGAATCACTCCCTAGAACATAACAAAAAAAATGCGTAAATCTCACACACACTTAAAATCCGCATACATTAACACTTCCAAAAACAGCTTCCTTATAAATCAAGTTTTATTTAATATAAAACACCGGTATATTATACTTATAAAAAGTATGTGTAAATCACACGCACGTGTCGACTACTAAATCTGTCGTGAAGAAAAAAGGCGCGCGGGAGCTGCGACTTGTCGTAAACCATGAGGAAACTCCACTTTATGGTGGCATAAGGCCAAAGGGGGCAACGTTACTGTACGCATTTTATAAACGTCAAAGGTAAGGAAGAAATGTTAGCACCAGCAGTGGAAGGGTTAACGGATTTAGTTGAGCTCACGACTCTGGCACGTGAACAATTCTTGAAACAAAACTAAGGCAAATAGAGAAAAGTTACTAAAAATAATGGTCAAGAACACTAACCCTAAAGAAAATTTCTCCTCTTAATTGGTTAGAACAAACAAAATACAGAAAAAACAACACACAGCAAACAATACAGACCAAGTAGCGGCTATTCCTCTAATTGCCCAAACGGAAATTATACCAAAGTCCATATTATTCAGTTCCATATCCCCTTCTCAATAACAGAGACGATAAGTTTCTCGAGCATCCAAGCCATTAAGCCTAAGCGAACAAATCACCAATGAAAAGCACTTTTGTCTTATCCTGTATGTAATACAAAATCGCGGACCCCTTGCCCAAACTTTTCCATCAGCCAGACAATACAAACATCATACGTAGACGTGTTTAGGGCGAGCTTTCTCGACCGTAAATAGTGCGTAAGTTATAAGCGTACTGCTTGAAAGTCAAACCATAGCCAGTACCATTCAATTAACATTATAGAGTTACACAACACATTCAAAAATCTATCAATCTAAATAGGGCCGAACATATTACCCTGAGGTACCCGGTACAGATGACACTGAGATATTAAAGTGTAAAATTACTATCTAAAAGCTAATTTCTTACTAACTGATAGTTTCCAAATCGATTGAGCATCACTTCCCAATACCAAGACATACTTGTTAAAGTATACTATAAAGATTTGGATATCGTATCAAAAGCTTTTTGAAAATCAAAACTTCAAGCATTGTATAATTATAATTACGTAAAATTGTACTTTTATCGTGAGTTTATAGCGTATAAAAAGCACTTTTCTAATCTAAAACGACTGAAAAAAAGACCAAAAAAACCCAAAAACTTTTCTAAAATATCAACAAAACCCTTCAACTTAAACCAAGCCCTGAAAGTTGGAAAAAAAGGTCCGATTCGTCGTACAAAAGGAGCATCTACCGCACGCAACAATGCTGTGATCTCTCTAATGAAGAGTTTTGTACACAAAGGGACGGCCCAACTCTTTTATTAATACCTCATGTTATGAGCCGGCAGTTTGCCTTATGTGGATGATCGTTATATCTGGTGGATAAGGTATATTGTTGTGGTATTTTTCTTGCTGGTTTCAGCTAAGAATAGAATATTATTGCTTTGGGTTGCTTGTCTTCCGCAACGGTTATTATTGGAACGTGATAACCTAGTGATTCGAAAGATAAATTTTCAGAACAGTCATCTCACGACCAAAATACAGTTAAAAATGGTCGACATAACCCTTCTGATTCATCTCTGCTCTGGTCTTATCAATATTTAGATACATGTGCATTATCAATTGGTCACTTTCTGTTTGTTTGTGTTTATTTGTGTTCCCGTCCTCCACCCAAAACAAGGATAAACATACATTCCTTTGATGTACATATGTTCAAAGCATTACAGGCGTCGTTTGCAATTTTTCACATAAAATATTCACATAGCGGATGTTGCGTGAGTGAATGCATCACGATTCTACTGTGCTGGGCCGAGCTGTATCGTTCACGCACTGTTTTATGGGGTAAGTAGGACTTCAACCGATAGGGTTGTAAGAGCTATGTTATGATATAGATATTGCGGCCATAGCCTTGAATTTAGTATGTTATGGATTTTTAGTTGTTTTAAATATGTTCAATCCGAATTGTGTCTCAAAAAGAAGTCAAAAATGTATTAAATCAACATTTTTAACCTAACAATATGTACACAAGAAAATCTAAACAATACATTCTTCATCAACCTAATATCGAAGTTACTCTAAACGACACAGGCACAAGCTTTGTAAGTACAGCTCCAATAAAGCCAAAAGTAACATCAACCATATCTCTTCCATCATATTCAGTTTAAACGCGCGCTTGAACGCTATTTGTTAGTTCTAAAGGTCTTCCTTTACATTTATTACCATCATTTTACCAAACAATACTAGCATCGCAAACTTAATTCTGCAACTCATCAATACAAAATTCACTTTAACAAAACTCAATAGAGCCCATAATTGGATGGGTTTCGGCAGGAGGAAAGCAAAAAACTTTTTTCATGTTTGGCTGGTTGCCACTGGTAGGCTAGCTAAAAAATCGCCAACAAATAAAAGGTGTAAGAGTTGAAATGTTTTGAATTCGGTTAGTTCTAGCGTGAAGTTATGGACAGTATTCTGATGTGAACTACAAATATTTTAACGAGCATGTTATGCATGCGAAAAAATAATGGTTAGAAACCTTTATGCTCTAGTAGTGTTCCATTTACGTACTGACCGTATGAAAGCCCGGCAATAACCCTTAAACTCACATATTTATTTTAATATGAGTAGAATAAACTTCGGTTTCACGTTTAAATTGCACTTCAATATAAAACCGGAACTTTCTGAAATTGTTGAAAAGAAATTCATTGTGTACTGCTAGACGCAATAACCTGTTGGTTTTTAAGTACAAGCAAGGCTTGACAATAAGGAAAAGAAAACGAGAGGAGGACGAAAGATTTTCCACAACTTGTTAAACTGGGATACAATACAATAGGTACTATTCCGCGCACAGAAGCAAACTCTTCTAAATGGCAAAGAATTTTTCTAGATACATGAATGTTTATTTTATTCCAAGTAAAGTGCACTTTAGCTTACCGTTTTCCAACACCTTTAAATTTGTTTTTACCGTCGTTACAGTTACCATGGTTTCTTTTATTTTCAATACCATTAAGGGCATTATTTGCTTCTTTTTGTTTTAAATGCTTTTAGAACATTACAAACAAACTACAACCAATTAAGTCTAGTACCAACATTTTCTGTTTACATAAAATACATCACAGTAAAATTTTAGTCAACAAATGTTTTGGAAATGTTATTATCATTTGGTGTAAGTACAGTAATGAATGTTAGATACATTTCACGTGCAAGTTCAGTTAATATCAGATCCATCAAAGCTGAAACTAACCCAATAATGGATGGTGCATTGTGGCCACTAGCTACACATTTTACGACTAGAAAGTCACGATACAATGGCTCTTTATGAAGCACTCTGATATTAACCTTATATTTAAACGTCGCGGCGAATGTAAGATACGACGCTTTTGCACCTTAGCACTTAGAAAAAGAATGAGTAACATAAGCTAGAACTTATGGTTCATATACCTCAGTGTCCGAGGGATAATGCGCTTCATATTTCACACTCCTTACATATTTATATTGTGTTTCTTTTATATTACTAAGGCTATAATGGATAAGCAGTTTACTGTTGACCCGAAACCGACAATCACTCTAATTTAAACTTATCTAAAACATAATCTTATCTCTCTTAAAATATACTGTCCTTACACGGAATATATGACCCGGGGACGACACGGAGCTACCAACCCCATGCAATACCGCGTAAGACCGATTCAAATCACGAACGTAAACAAAACCGTTTTTACCGCCATTCACGGGCGGTTATGACGTAATGAATTAAAAAGGTAACAATGCTGAATGTTTTACGAGTATTAATTTGAGTGATTCCGAGTGACCGGATCACGCGATCCGTGTTCACTATACTGTTGACTGGAGGTGAAAAAATGCGTTTCTACGCAGGTCTATTTGCCAGTTTTTACTGTAACTGCGTAATTAAAAGTTGGTATGGAATTTTATTGCTAATTGCGATAGTGCTGGTAGTTAGGCGGCTACGTATTAGAGATGAAAATTGCGATATTAATTGAAATGGGTGACACACCTAACTAACTAGATATGTAGGTAAATGTGATGATGACAATATAAGTGATACATAAGTACCTAGATAGGTACACGTAACAATAATAATCAAGTTGAAAGGCGTCGACGATATAAAGCGTGAACGACACAATGTGACAATGTGATAGCAACACAACAAAATCTTTTCAATATTTCCTTACAGATACTACAAGACGACGCTATCAATTCTTCAATTCAAACAGTATGAAAGGAAACAGTTTCGACAAACAAGAACATAAAATACAAAATAAAATTCCAACAACAATAGAAAATTGAAAAGAATCAAGAAAATGCTTTTATAGTAAAATAATAAAGAGACATGACAGGCTAAGTCTAAACCCATAGGCTTATTCATGCTCCGAAGGGCATTCTATCAAATGTCAGGCGACGACCTTTTTGGAATTGTTTCCACCGTGGGCACCGGCCCGTGAAATCAACGGTATCTTTACAATATAAACATCCTTTGGTATGGCAAGATCTGTCTCCGGAGTATCGCGAGTAGACTTTGTTTCGAAGTGAACAGCGGGTTTTATAGAATTTGAAGTGGACGTTGGGAACATTGCATGAAATGGTGTGACGTTTTGAGGATCTGTATTCAGGACTGGGTATATGTTCGCTAGATATTGAAATAGCGACTAGAGTTATTGTATTTGACGAGCTGTGTACTGCTACTTTGTATACAGGGTAAATTTTATTGGACCAATATTATCATTTATTTTTTTATGCTCCTGCCATGTTCTCTCTTCACCACCCTAGGCTGATAGAGAATACGTCCTATGGCATTAAGTCCGCATGTTTACCTTTTATCTTGCATAAAGTTTTAATAAATAAATAAAAAAATATAATTTCCAAAAATATTTCAGAAATCTTTGAGATCGTTTCATAAAAATTAACCTCAAATTGATTTTGTAAATGCCCAATTTAGAGTCTGACTTTGCCAAGATTGGTCAGTTACCATTCTCTTGTTCCAAAGTATCTATTAGAATAAGTTCCGTACCTCTATTCACCAACTTATCTTGGGGAACGGGAATCATTTGGAAAACTTGGCGAGTTTGACGATAATTTCGAGAAATAGACACGTAAGCGACTGTGCCTGGAGGTTTCCGTGAAAATGGTCCCGAATTTCCTATTGAAGTCCTCTGATATCATAACTGTTCTAGTTAAAGAGAATCCAATTTATGAAATTATTATGAGTATTTGAGATTTCATTGTCTTGTTTATCAACTACAGTTGATTTAACAATTGCATTAACTTTTTGTTTATCTTTGTTCATTTCTACCTTGAAACAGACAAACACCATTACATAAACTTTCAAACAGCTCGGGTCTAAAAGCTCACACGTCATCAATCAATCAATTCATCTGACAAGCTCTTTCAATCCCGAGCAACAGTGAACATTCCAATACCCCAGTGGAAAACAAACATGGAATCGTACTCATAACAATAACATTCAGAAGATAAAGTTAACAATGAAGTAGATATTTAAGCAAACAACGTTTTCAGTCGATTTATTCTAGATACAATTCTGAAAGTATTTTGTACTAAAATCATACTAAGGTTATAAAAGCGAAAGTTTGTGAATGTGTGTCTGCGGATACCTACATGCTTGTTACTTTTTCACGCTCTAACACCTGAAAAGATTTCGATGAAACGAAGTAAACAAGTAGACCATGTCTTTGAATAACCCAGAAGAATGTCCTCTTAGAATAATTTTCTATTATCACGTAAGCTAAACCGCTGGCAGCTAGTACTATATGTATAAGAAAGACACGACCTTAAGCATGAAGCAATAAAGCTTTTATTCCTGCAAGTCTGATATTAACTTGATCAGATCAATCATAGAAGGATTATGCAAATTAGGTCTGTGACAGTCAATCAAGGAAAGAACTTCACACATTTGGACACAACTATAACATTTTACTAACGAAAAATAGTAAATAAACTGTCCATACGTCCATATACACCAAAGCATATTACGGGCCTCGAGAAACAATGAACCATCAATCCACCAATTTACTTGACGTGCACTCTATCAAGCCAAAGTACTAGGTGGCCATAAGCCGGCAGGAGGCAAACGCAAGAGTTATCTAAACAATCCGGCAGAAGAATGTTAATAGTTGGGAACAATAAAGTATTGGCCGTCACGCAACCGCATCACGCTACGGAGAAGTATGCGGGGCGGTTACAGTACTATACAGTTTTTCTGGAAGCCTGGTATTAACGTGATTGGACTGAATGCGTTGTTTTTATGTTTTTCAGGAAAACATTATACTGTGCTTTTAATTTCATGTTAATGACAATACCTGTTCACACATTTTTAGTACAGAAAATATATTTATGTTTTACTCATATTGTATTCCGTTGCAGCCTAGATATGCAATTCTTCTCATGATATTGGCAAAAATAGTTTCTGGAAAATAACTTCACGAACACGAACGAGACCTACATATTTTATTACCCATATTGAAGAAAATATATTCATTTTTCCGATACCTAAACATGGAGAATTTTCAATTTTAAGCCTCTGTGAGACGGGCGTTACGCCGATGGCATTAAAATAAAATACGAGCGGTGTCGTCCGTCGACACGTAAGCGCCATCCATCACCTGGCAGTGTGCAACCCCCTTTACAGGCCAATGTAGACGAGCGACAATACTCAAGGAATTTGAGCTGCATTTTTATTTTAAATTAGGGTAACATCGATCAAGAAATGACAGCGAATTAGGTTTAAAAAGTTGAATATCGAATTTCGTAATGGAACGGTTTTGAATATTTTAAAGCATGGTTGGTACTTACTTACGGAATTTTCTTTTGTTTTAATTAACGATATTTTTTTTAAACTAAAATGTTCATTATATTTTTGTCATAGTGCCAAACTTACGAATTATGTTAAAGATAAAATTTAATCTTTGTGAAACAGTTCTTTATACTACAGATTCTTCCACGCCGCAGCGTACAATCTCACTTTTCATTACTTTACTGTCACAAAAACTCGTCCCTTTGCTCGTCTATTTGTCTATTTTCAAATATTCACAAAGTCGTCTGTCTGCCCGGTGCTATGCATCACGGTCGCTCGGCATCGCACCATTGACGCAAAGCGAATTTTTGAAAAATGTAAAAAGGTCACTTCGCTCGTCACGTACAGCACATTTATTACGACTTCGACTTCAACTTCAGAACGGCTTTAACGCGGAATGGACGTTATAAATGGTTTTTGCTTATTTTTCAATTATTCGATCGGGATGTATGAAATATGATCGAAGGTACGATCTGCAGACCGGAAGGTAGCTCTTTCAACATTAATTTTTCTGTCGGATGCGATCGCGGAAGTGAATGTAATTGAACAGTGCTGCAATATTGTTTTGTTTATTTAGATACTTTGTAGGATATTGTTCAATATTTTTGCAGTAGTGTTTTATTTTTTTATTATGAATAGGTTCACGTTTAACCAGTAAATATTTTAACTGATGGTAAGTGATAATATGGGGAAGATAGAGCATGCTTGTCTAGAAGTACTACTATTCAAGACCTAGGGCTCTTTGAGTCAAAAGTGATTATCATCAGGTTACAGCAGTCAGTAGCTGGACTATATAGACCTCTCCAATTGAATGCCATTTATCTCGATATTTGGCACATTTTACCTATTCTAAAGCCAACAATATCCATGAAATAAATATTTCTTCATGGTCTCAATATGCATCCATACAACATTAAATCGGCTTCTTGTATAAAATCAAATCTAAATTTATTACTTCTTTGTCACCAGGACATCAACAACAAAATGCAGTGGAGGTTCACCACACCGCGAGAGACGGCGACGCGACGAAGACCCGGCGAGCCTGCAAGGGTTCAGCGCGGCCTTGCACAGGGCACCACCGCCGCCGCCGCCCGCACTACTCAGGAGACTAGGAGTCAAGGAGCCCACTGGAGTTGGGAAGGTTAGTGATGTTTCTAATTCTAGGAATTTAAAATAGCTCTCGTATCACCACATACTTCTTTATAATTTTCTTGACATATTTGACATTGTATTGAATCATTAAATGATTGACGCTATCAATATATTTGATGACTAGGAGTTAGACCGGTTCCTTGATAGAAACGGCTTAGGTAGTAGCTAAGGACTTACCACTCCCTCCCTTAAGTTTTTCCATCATTATTTTGCCTAGATCCATATTATTTTAGGTCAGAGCAACACTCTTGATGATAGGTTTCCTGACAAAGCTCATGGTGTGATGTAATTATTAGCCAGACACGAGTTCGATAACACTACCTGCCAAATGGTTCAAGTCTCGTAGTTACACATACGATTTATATGACAGCGTTTTCTAAATTTGTTATAAATAAACGCTCTAGTATTACAAAACAGTTATATCGAATCTATCAGCATCACTAAAATAACCGATTTATCATCGTTTTGTCCTAATTACAAATTTTTCTACAAATCTATTTTCAAACAACCGATTGACCGACTAAATTTTGTAGTTAAACACGCATCAATCACATCAAAAATACTCTCAAGCCATAAATTACATCTCAAAACAAATTTTAAATGTTTAAAAAACGAGCAGCCACCAGTAAACTTAACAGCAACTCATCACCAAGCCACTTAATACAAAATTCGCGATAAAGAAAACGGTACCCTTAGTCACGGCGCCATGATTTAAGAGGGGTTCATGAAAACACACTAATTGGTTGGACCTAATGAGACAGCTGATGATCTCACTAATGAGTCGCTTAACGATGCTGGAGCTAAGGAATATCGCTTTGTTCTGATCGAGGAGGATAAAGTGTAGTTGTGTGCAGAAGATTTATACCTTTAAGGAGTATAAAGATACGGTTAAAAGAGCGCATGTGTTCTTGGACACGACTGAACGGATTTACAGTTAGCTGAAACTTGAGCTTGTTAGGTGCATCTTGGTTAAGACTTTGAGCTGCTTACTGTTTCTTTAAGTAGCGCTCACTGGGTCACTCTGTTGTGGAAAGGTTTTGTCGTGTGTTACACTATCTTTTTCGTTGTTTACTTTGCTTTTGACTATATTAGCTACCTAAAATCTTCAAAACTTTTCCTGTATGAAATACTAGCTTCTGCCAGCCGTTTTGTTCACATGAATGTAGGTTTTATCCATGCAAATTTTGGAGCCCGTTTCTTCCGTTTACGAATTATTATTTTTTTGTGAAATCCTCTATCTCAAGCGCTAGCTTGCCACGTCATAAAAGGGAACTGTGTGCAAAATTTCGCACTCCTAGTCCCAATAATTTCGGTTGTGCTTTGATATGTCAGTCAGTTTTTCCTTTATAAATAGCTATGAGCGCTATGGTCATATTTTCTCTTAGACCCTAAATCAAACACTAGATACTTACTCATAAATAACTGCTAAAACTTTTCCTAAATCTTTCGTCAAAATCATTTTCCACAAAATCAGAACAAGGCAAGCCGTATTGCCGTCTCTCCGATAAAAGAGGTCGTTACCCAAGCCCTTAGGAGATAACGCGAAACTCGATTTATGTCACATTAATGCGTGTCTTAAATAGCCTATACAGCCCCGGTATCTGAACTGGGAATCAGCCTTTAGAAAGCCTATAACAGTCTTTATGATCGGGTGCTAAATGTTCGTCTTTTTTTACTGTTTATAGCGCTTGACCACAATTTTACCTGATAGACTAGTGATGATTGTGGTCGACAATGATTCATGCTTGCCTAGCAGTAACACATTCACTCTTGACTTTAAGAGCTCCAGGTTGTAGCTATCAGGAAACACAGACTTCAGGAGGATATTCCAGTCCTTAGCTGAACACACAATATTAATGTGCTCCCAAAACGATTTGTGCGTATAGATAGAATGTCCATCATGTACCGGTGGCGCTTTTCCGTACGTCTGTTAGTCTGACGATTGAAATAGTGCTATTCTAACTCTTCTCCTGCTTTTAGTAAAAACTATGAATAAAAGATGGACAAAAATACTTTTGTTCTAAATTGACTTTCGTATTTTATATGATGATTTCTCGTTTTAGGTGAATAAATCGAGGATCAAAGATTATAGTGCAATATCTAATTTTATGACTTAAGCAGAGATAGAGCAAAGTTGAGCCAACAAAACAGTGTCTAATAAACATTGCTGGAACATTATTCTGCTCGTGTTAGTTACACAAACCAAAAACGACACCACTGATTAGAAATTTCTACCAATAACCACTTTAATAAAATACTAGACAAACAACGCTTGTTCATCGCTTATTTAGTTAACCGTCCATTGCACTGGCGGGGTCTAAAAGACCAATGGTCGATCGGAACGCGAAACGTGCCCGACGCACGGACCGCTAATGTCATAAGACGGCGGCTAACGAGGCGCACTGCGGGAATCGCTAGTGGAATCCCAGGCGTATTCCAGGACTATTCCCGTTTTGGCACCCAGATTTTCGGCACCTAAGCTATTCCTTATTCGGCACCAAGTATTTTGGACTGGTCTTTTGTATGGTTATTACCTATCCAAAATACCTATTGGTGCCGAATTTTTGGCACCCAAGCTATTCCCGATTCGGCACCAATGGGTATTTTGGACTGGTATTTTGTATGGTTACTACCTGTCCAAAATACCTATTGGTGCCGAATCAAGAATAGCTTGGGTGCCAAAAATCTGGGTGCCGAAATAGGAGTACTCCGTATTCCGACTACACGTATGATACTAGGAACGTAGTGGCCGTAGAAGGTAGGTATTCCACAGGATCATCTGTCTGGAAGTTTGAATGTTGCATACGAGTTTGTGTGTTAGTCTGTGTTTGACTTGTTATTCACTGGTACGTTATGAAGATTGATCTTGTGAGGAAGGTCTTGGATTTACTTTAGACTGTTATTGTTTAATTGTCAATAATATGTTTATTTATGAAATAATTCTTTTTTTGAGAGAGAATGTCACACTTTTATTGACTTAAACTATCTCCAGTTCCTTTATTTACCCTTTGTGTTTTTGTACCGCGAGGCCACTTTCGTATAATTCTGCCAAATGCATTAACATACTAGAAAGAAACTACATCGTCTTAAAATAGACATAATAATTATACCATCCGGCAAATGACACATTTTTTCTCACTAAGAAAGTTCACTAGTATAACAAGTTTAGTTACACCTGCCATAAAAAAACCAGGCAAATGCGAGTCGGACTCGAGCACTGAAGATTCCGAACCAACTTACTCACACAATTGGGTCACACTTGAGTCTTGACTGACAGACAGATTGACAAGAAAATAATCCTGTATGGGGTCCATTTATCGTTTTGAAGAACGCAACCCTAAAAACAACACTAGAAATACATTTACACAATGTAAACCCCATCTCTATCTTACAACTAACCGAGTCCACGTCACACCGCTAATACTGCCAAGCAATGGTAATACTTTCACGCCTGCACGGGCGCGGCGTAGCGGCGTGCCACGCTGCGTCGAGCAGTTTATTCAGTTATTTACACCCGACGCCAATTACAGCGGCGACGCAGGGTTAAATGTGATAAGTGACTGGCTAACAAGATGCAGGTGCAAGACGGTGGTAAAGGGTTAACGGCGAAGAAAGACGTGTTGAAAATTATTGTTGTTTGAGTGTTGGTGTGGGAAAATAAAATAAAAAATAATAAAGACAAATAGTTTTTTAGAATTGTTAGGTAAAACTTTAACTAATTTATTAATCTTAAATTCTCATGGGACAAAGGTATAAATGATATTTAATAAATATTATATTATTTCATAAATAAATTATTATCTCATCATAGTTTTTTCTTATATCTATCACTAAATTATTATCTCTTCAATAGCATAAAAATCTGAACCTTATATCATAGGTCACTAGGTTTCAAGCAAAACCTTAGATAATTATATATTCGAATAGTATTCCCGCAACCCTCATCAGGTCATCGGTCCACCGTTTTTTATTGTGAGCGGGATAATCATAATAAGATTACCAATCATCTCTGGGATTATAGATTAACGATATAGAATAGCCTTAGTCCTCGAATAGCAATCCAATAGATATTTTAGAACTCTCCGTTCCGAAATACTTCGGCTTTACTCGGATAAACCCCAGTAACATTTCCATCCTATTGTTCCTAACACGCTTTAGACTGCCAGTAAACATCTTATAACTTGGCACTACTAAACAAAACATACCAGAAACAATACAATACTATTTATAGGTACATTATTTAACTACATTCCGAACCCTAAAATAACATTGTGAGCCGAAATTGGTCCATAAATTAGCAAATAACTAACATTTGTATAAAATATAATTACACTTTAGTATTCAAATTAATGTATACAAACTATGTACGCAGCTATTAGTATTGCACGTAAATATTTAAATACGGGTTGTAATGGCCATTTCATTTACTGTACATATCTAAACTAATATTATAAAGAGGAAAGATTTGTTGTTTGTATGTTATAATTTTATTCAAAAACTACTTGAGCGATTTATAAAATTCTTTCAACAAGAGGAAACTATATCTTTACTGATAAACATGGGCTACATTATGTTAAAATAATAGAGATCTCTATCTAAATTAGAACAATGTAACCCAAGGAGTCAAAATGTTACATATGACCGACTACTGACGTAAAGACTCAGCATTGAAAGGCCAACACCATGTGGGAGGTGGACCGATGACCTGGTGAGGGTCGCAGGATTCCGATGGATGAGAGACGCACACGATCGTTCGTTGTGGCGACACTTGGGATAGGCATATACCCAGTGGCGGACGTCTTACAGCTGAAATGATGATGATGATGTTGGTGAATATCAGGTACTATCATATCCGCACGTATTTTTTCAGTTGCCTTTTCTGTTCGAATAATCCCGCAGAGTTGAACAAAAAACAAAACCTAGTGTTACTAATAAAATATGGATGTAAAATGATTGTGAATACATTGTTACATAAATAATTGATTGATTCATGTTTTATTGACATCATAATCCGTTGCGGCTTTTGAAAGCGATTCATTTGTGTCGCCAACAAAAAATTAAATGAATGGGGGTTTAATTATTCATTTCATTGGTATTTTGCTCGTGGCTAAAATTATGATGCATGATAAATGATATTTATTTTGCGGATAGGTTTAAAAAAGAAACACTTTTAGAAGTTATTTTCGATTAACGGCTTTACGTGCTTTTCGAGACAAAGGAATGTCACCACTAACTACCAAATTCCTGTAGTTTGCAAGTTGGTGTCTACTGAATAATTTGTAATCGAAAACTCATATAGCACTTTTTGCCTGACCCAGGAATCGACACCAAGACCCTATGCTCTGTAGTCGCGCTTGTTGCGACCAGGAGAAAAATCAGCCAATTTTATGGAAGTTAAGTATAACTAAACAAGTTGTTACCGCAAAACCGGAAAAGTAGCCAAAAAATCGGTTTCAGCTACATATTTTGTTACAGTCGGTCACTTTTTAAGCTTAGTTTAATATCAACGCTTTTACTATTATATATTTACTATATTGATACATTAAATTCTTGTATACAAGCGTGGCATGAGTAAGAATAGACTGTAGTAAGGACATTAACGAGAATAGCCAGTCAGCAATGTTAATAGCGGGGTTGACATTTCAGGGCGCGCCAGACTTACTTCACTAATGCGGTTCCTAGAAGCTCTTTTTATACACTGAAGAGGCTAGGAACAAATAAGTTATCTAATAGGGAATATGCATGAAAAAAATATTTATAACTATTTTATCAATAAATGTATAAAAATAGAATACTAACTGAAAACGAAATCCGAACTAGCCTTGAGTCGAAAGTGCGCTATGTTCCACATAAAACATAATTATGTGTTTTCAATTAACATAAGCCTAAATGGGTACTTATGAAACGTTAAAAGCTAGTGCAGTGTGTAGAAAATCGTAGGTTTTTTGAGCTTCCAGCAATCTAGATCTGTAATAATCCTGCGTAGCTTTTGGTACTAAATCGAACGTTTTCAAGCTACTTAATGCTTTATTCATGTTGCTACGCATGTAGGTGGCGGTATGTAAGCAAGAAGATATTGGTTGGAATAACCGCCATATCCTACGAATAGCTTTACATGAAACAGCAAGCATTACACACGCGATTTCAAAGTGAAAACCTGATGAAAATTTTTAACCTGCCCTTAAAAACAGAGTGTTGGACACGATGTGAATGGTTCTGTAGAAAAAAAGATATTTTAAGCTGTAATTCGAAATAACGTCGGTTTGGTTTTTAAAATCTAAAGTTTAAAATAAAGTTGCCAGTGAAGTTTAACCGAGCCAGCAACCAGGATTGTGATAATGGCACGACGCTGCCGGTTCGTGTACAGAATTTCATAGTTTTGTATGAAAGCTTCACGCAGGTATACACCAAGAGTATAGTCACGAATACGTTTTTATAAAGCTATGCATCAGATGGACATTAGGTAGACCTAAATTGACTAAATCTATTTTAGTTTACAGCTCTCGTAGAAAGTTCTAGCTTGAAGGTATAACTATCAAGTTGTAGAAAACATTTCTAATAAGTAAAGGTCATGTTCCTTACTCGCATAAGTGGTAGTACTTATGCGAGTAAGGAACAGTCACAATGAAACTATAAAAATGCCATTCTACCATTCCACTAAAAACTTCTAAAAATGTACGTACAACGGTACTTTTCCCCGAATTGTACGTACAACATAAAAAACAGTTCGTGTTAGTTGAAGTCGAGTGAAATTTGCAATTCAAGGAGCTACGTAAGCTGGATGGAGCGGAATGCGGTGGGGGGGGCGAGGGGGGGGGGGGAGTGCTGGGACAAAAAGTGTCCTCGTCGCATCGCACGGGTTAGGTGCCTATTGACAAAGACCAGGAAAATTGTGTAGAAGTGCAAACAAATGTACCTAATTTTTGTATAGGTAGGTCATTAGACACTATCCCTGTAAGCATAACCTATAATATACTGTGTGTCAGGCATCGTGGCACAAACGAATACAAAACCGAAACTAAATGAAGCCGAAAGTTACCGCTTACCATCAGGTGAGATGTGGTCAAGCACGAGCCTATGAACAATAAAAAAAAGTACTGAGACTAAGAGCAATAGCGCACTAGCGGCCAGTTCGCAGCGGCCAGGTAGCGGCGGCCATCGAGATGATACATTAGTATCAATTCGCCATAGAGCGCGAGCACCTGGCCGCACGAGGCCAGCGGCCACAGCTTCTGCACATGACTTCTTTTTATATCACAGAGACACTAAGAGAGGAGTTTCTAAAATTCTCCACCTAAGGAGATGAAAATTGTGTTCAAATTTTGTATAAAGAAACCGATTTTCACGCGGGAGTAGAGTGGATGTTATCATATTATTATTGGATATCGATGAAAGAATGATAGTTAGTCAAAAAAAATTTAGGCTTGGGATATTATCAAACAACTTCTTACGCTGTAGGTGGTTAATACTACCTGTATTAAAGTTTTACTGACTAAAATTCACTTGTTTTCTTGCAGTTACTCTTTGCGTTTCAGGGCCGCAGTGACTCCTGTATCTTACATCTTGAATCTTCCTAGACATTTAGTGTGCATTGCTTTAGAAACTGAAGTATCGCTTCTTGCTCGTTCTCCTCCTGCTTGCGTCGTACTCGTCAATGCTGAGGATTAAACCTTCCTGCTTCCTCACTTTCATTTGTACGATATTCCTTCATCTGTTTCTGTCTCTGTCGCTTCTTGCTAAACAATCTTATTCTATGCGTTCGCGATAAGACGCACCACTTTTGACATTTAGTGAGGCGGGTAGCGCCTTTGTTTTTGTAAGAGGGGCGAAATAGGCTTTTTTAGTTTTGTGTCTATTTTTATTTGGTAAAGTCAGTTTCACTTTTTCCTGTCAAAGATGGTATAAGATACCTTTCTCCTTGTTAGGTATTCCATTTTCTTATGTGATCAGATTGTGTTTATAACTGTTTATGCCTCAAAAACTAGTCCACTTCAGCATTAACGACTGCATCACTGGCTCTCACAGAACAGTTGAAAGAGGGGTCACTTTCCATCAGGTGGGATCGCAGTTAAGCACTAGTTTATATCAGTTAAAAATAAACACTACGACTTCAATTACCTGTATATATTCGTATTTATTTTGTAATCACAACTTTTACACAATGCCATCTAGTCCCAAACTAATCAGAGCTTGTGGTTTTAGCTTGTGGTTTCCAATGCACATTTTTAATTGCAAAACTTTTAGCATTTCCCATCTAGGGATTTCTTATCGTTTTGTTCGACTGTGATTACGTGGTCTCGTTATAACATTTATTTACATTGTACAATACAAACAATTTTACAATTACAAAGACCATTAACTATTGCAACTGCATTTAAAATGCTAGCAAAACAAACAACACCAGTAATCAAATAAAAAAATCCTCAACAAAACGCACCTCAATCCATCAATTTTGATTAAACTTTCCAAACTATGTAGGTTACCGTTTACAGTTTACAAACTACGTATAGACAAGGGAAACAAACGTGTGTGTATTTCCGGCATCATGTGTCAAAACAATCTTGGGCATTACTGGCCAGTAATAATATTGCTTGGCCCTTGGGACCTGGGTAGCGGTGGAACAAAGGTAGGGAGATACTGGATGAGCTATTGTTGAAATAATATTGTCAGGGTTATGTTTAGTTGTGGTGGATTATTTGAAGGAGTTATCATGGCTGGAACGCAAAGGCCAATTGAGGGAATATGGGTGGTTTTTAGTCAGTATTAGTCTGATACGTCTTGCTTCAGCCTGAGCGTAGAAGTTTTTGGTGATTTCTCGTCTAAATATAGGGATTATAGTATAAAGATGTTACGATGATGAAAGATGAAATTGAATGGTCTTATCGATCTCTCGAAATTTCTTGATATTCTTTGACTTTTAGGATTCGACTTAACTTAAAATGTTTGATACCTCCATGTTAACGTTCATGTTCAATTTAGATTTATTACCGTTATTGCATTTTCCAATTATATTATTCGTATTGGTTGTTTTTTTTTAATATAATCTGAAACCACTGTTTGTTGTTACTAAATGTATTGTTTTATGAAAATTGTATGATCTTACTTCATAAAATAATCACATTTGTTTACAAATTTAACCGCACAACACAGAATTTCATAGTTTTATGCATGAGCTTATCAACATTTTTTATGGAATGTAGAACGAAATTAATCGCCGAAAATATTGCACATGCTCGCGTTTGACCACTATTTCACCTAATGGTAAGCGATGATGTGACCGACGACGGAGCACGCTGGCCTAGAAATAACCTATTCACCTTTGACTTAAAGACCCTTAAACTGTAGCTATCAGGAAACACAGACCCGACAAGAAATTACAATCCTTACTTAGCTGCACAGTAAACATCATAAAGTCTGGTTTTAATCCCTAAGACTAAATTGACACAAGCAAATGTCAAACTTACAATAATGATAATGCTAGTTCTTTGTGTTGTGACAAGTATGTCTACCCACGTAATGTCATTTTATTTTCAAACATTAAAAAACCGACTTTATTTATTTATTTAATACTTTTTGCACGAAAACCCTTTTCCCTTACCCTCGAATGTGATCTCTCTCTGTCACTCAAAGGTTTGCTGGGAGAAAACTCATTGTTGAGTTAAGCTCGCCTTTGTACATGTATTATCCAATCACTGTATTCAGATTATATCTTTTGTGTACAATAAAAAATTAAGATATACTAAGAGATATTAAGATATATTAAGATATATTAAGATATATATTAAGATATACAATACAAAACAAGTACAGAATGCATTGGAAAGGGACCGATCACTGAAAATAGCGAAACAGGGCATCACCAACACTAAAACATGGATCACATGTCTAAAAGACAGTAGTGGCGTCAGACAAATCAATAGAAATAACGTCTTAGAGATCTGCACAACATTCTATAAAACACTATATTTCGATATTCCTCAAATACAACCAACATCTGAATATTCATGTCCCGAAAGTATACCACCGATATCGGAAGTGGAGGTTCAAGATTCACTTCGTAAACTAAAATATAATAGATCTTGCGGCGAGGATGGTGTTAGCACAGAAGCCCTTAAAATAGGTGAACCATCACTACTTTTTTACCTTACACGGCTGTTTAACGATATTCTCCGTACCGGTAGCTTTCCAATACACTTTTGCCATTCCAACATCATATTACTTCACAAAAAAGGTGATAAGACCGACATCAACAATTATAGACCCATCAGTTTAATTTCACATATCTATAAAACTTTTATCAAAATTATAGAATCTCGTATAGCTGGTCAACTTGACTTAAAACAACCTCCAGAACAAGCAGGCTTCCGTAGAGGACTTTCCACCACCGATCACTTGCACACCATCAACCAAATAGTTGAAAAATACCACGAATATAAGGCCCCACTGTATCTTGCATTTGTGGACTACTCCAAAGCCTTTGATAGCATCACACATTCTGCAATATTTGATGCACTGACCAAACAGGGAATAGAACTTACCTATATTCAACTACTGCAAATTATTTACACACAAAGCACCGCTGCCATAAAACTGGAAAGGTTAAGTCCTAAATTTGAAATTCTTAGGGGAGTCAAACAGGGTGACCCGCTATCTCCAAAGTTGTTCACCAGCACCCTTGAAGAAGTCTTCAAGACGCTGGCAGACAAATGGGAGGAGAAAGGTATTGCCATTGGCGAAGCGAGATTGACCAATCTTCGTTTCGCGGATGACATTGTCCTCTTCTCTTCTTCAGCCACTGAACTAGGGCAAATGCTACAAGACCTTAGCAACGCAAGCCTTGAGGTTGGACTCAAGATGAACATGTCGAAGACCAAGATCATGACGAATAGTTCAAAAAGAACCATATATGTGGGGGGGGAGAATGTACAATATGTCCAAGAATATCTTTACTTGGGCCAAGTGGTTTCCTTCCAGGCAAGGCAAGATAAGGAAATAACACGCCGAACAGAAAACGCCTGGAAGAGCTACTGGTCCATGAAGGAACTATTTAAAGGCAACTTGCCTTTGTCACTTAAGCGTAAGCTGATGGACATGTGCTTTCTTCCCATCCTCACCTATGGTGCACAGACTTGGTCTCTGACTAACATCCAAAAGTCCAAACTGAAGGTTTGCCAACGTGCCATGGAGCGCAGTATATTAGGTGTTAAATTAACGGATCGCGTTCGAAACACTATACTGCGCTCCAAAACGCAGATCATTGACGTGGCTCAGAAGGCTGCCCAACTTAAATGGGACTGGGCCGGACATGTCTGCCGCATGCCGATCGAGCGGTGGGCCAGTAAAACACAAAGTTGGTGCCCTGAAATCGCGCGACGGGGTCGCGGCAGACCAAGAAGGAGATGGCGGGACGACTTGGATGTCTTCCTTGAGAATTGGCAGGAAGTGGCCCAAAGCCGGGAACGATGGAAGGAATGGAGGGAGGCCTTTGCCCAGCAGTGGGACAGCATAGGCTAGATATAATAATAATAATAAAAAATTAAGAATTAAGAAAAACCGTACAAAAGCGGACTTAGTGACTTACTTTAGCAGGTTTTCAAGCCACATCCAGTGCAAAACAGTTTCATTGTGCGTACCTTTCCCCCACTACTTGTCCGTCTGTCAATTTGCTCGACCAATGAGATCGACGGCCGCTACCCGCGGGATTAAACTCCTTATTGATTATTGGACCCTTTTTTATACGTACCCACTCAAGCTATAGACGATACAGATAAAATATAGCATGCTGAGTTATGGTTGGAACATGATCTTATGATAAGAGCTGATGTTTGAATATTTTACCTGGTTTGCGTTGCGTTGGAACAAATGGTTCAGGGCTCTCTCTTGGTCTTAAAATCTATCTGCATCAAACATTCACTCTATTAAAATTGTAATCGGTGATTTACCTTGCTCAAAAATGGTCGTGTAGTAGGTACCTGCACGACAATAACTTATAACTTTTGCGAAAGTTTATTAGTGTGTCTTGTACTCCCTTATCCTCAAACTGCTACATGAATTTTGGCAAATGGATAGAGTTTCGAAAACGGTTTTATCCCAGGATTGTTTCTTTGGATAACTCAAGATACAGCTGACAATTCAAGAGAAATAATGAAGCTGTACAAGAAAAAAAATTAATGCTTTTAATAAAATTCGATAATATCAATTAAATTCTGACTCCAACGATTTTGATGATACGATTGGCACAGTGGTTGAGCGATTAGCTGCTGTGCTGCATGCCTCGAGTTCGGTTCCCGCTCAAAACAAGTATTTGTATGGCCTATAGATAGTTGTTCCGTGTCAGGGTATTAAGATATATGTATGTTTATAATCATATTTGATAACGAGGACTAATTCCTAGTGTGGGGAAATGTTTAAAACAAACTAAGTTATAGTTAATCATACTGAGCACTTTACACCCTAGCACAATTTTCAAAACTGCTACCTCTCACCGCTCCGCTCACAACTCGCACCACACTCATCTCGATCTCAAACTATGTCTGATTTATACACCGAAGGGTCACAACTCTACATTATTGCTATACACTACAAACCCAGTTCCACTCCTTTGATGCGACCGTGATGAGACCCAAACATATCTATTTGGAGTATTCCCAGTTCTGCACCCAGATTTACGGAACCAAAATTTTCGGCACACAAGCTATTCCCGTTTTGGCACCAATAGGTATTATGGATTTGGATTTTGTATAGATTACTACCATCTAAGATACCTGCCGTTTTGAGAGCAGTGGTGATGAAATAAATTACACAAAGTAATGCGCCTGGCTGGATTTGAACCCGTGACCTCGTAAGTGACCGTGACCCGTGACTCGTAAGTCGGGGCGGTTACCACTGGGCCACCACTGGGCTTCTCAAAACAGTGAAGGAAAACATCGTGAGAAACAACCAAAAATTCGAATAAGTACATGTGGCATCCACCAATCCGCACTGGGCCCGCGTGGTAGATTACGGCTTACTCCCTCTCCTAGAGTGGAGGCCTGAGTCCCAACTGAGGGAACATTACATGGCCGATAATGCTAAAAATAAAGATACCTATTGGTGCCAAAACGGAAATAACTTGGGTGCCAAAAAATTTGGTGCCGTAAATGTAGGTGCCGAAACGGGAATCCTCCAACATATCTATTTGGGATTTGTTGCTCCAAAATTGGTATTCGAAATGAAAATGTGGTACAAATAGTTTTGTGGGTTCAAACGCGATTACCTGAGGTTTGTATTGTGTTTTGAATTGTTTTGAGTTTGTAGTGATATTAGTTTTGGATTGTATTTTGCTATTTCGATATTAGTTTGGTTGTGAAACTTTAGGGGTATTTCAACCATGTCAGGATAGGTTTTATCGTTTTTTAATTATTGGTAACTGCCTCGATTACTGAGAAATTGTAAGTTCTGTATTCAAACTCAACCAGGCGCATTTTTTTGTGTAATTTATTTTATCGGCGCTGCTCTCGATACGGTGAAGAAAAATATCGTGAGGAAACTGTCATGTCTCATCCCGCACTGAGACTGCGTGGTGGATTATGGCCCTTTCTTACAGAGGAGGCCTGAGTAGTCACAATCTTTGTCTGATATTAGTATTTGCTACATAATTACCCAAAAATCAGAGGTGGTGAAGTGTTCTATATTCAATTCTCATATACATAGATAGGTACATCTCATAAAACGAAAAATTTACGGTTCCAATTCGTCGCTTCCTTTGGTAAAAAAACCGACAAGAAACTCCACTCCATAAGATATTTAAACAGATTTTAAATCTTCAAAGTTTATGATTTTTCAACTTTATCATTGTTTAACAAAGTTGGAACCTGTTACCCGTCTGGTTAAAAGAGTTTTCTCGCAACTAAACTCTTGAGTTTATTCTGTAAGTAAGTCAAAGAAGTTACCCTAGAAATGTCCGAGAAGATAGAAATAAAGGAAAAATGGGAAGCTTGGCTTGAATAAAACCGCTTTGGTTGCAAAATGGAATTTTAAAATCCATTTTTGTTCATTTCAGTACCTTTAACCTATCAATACCCGTGAAACGAGTTACAATAGTAAGACAATAACAGCGCGGTCCTATGAGACCGGTCGGGGATTCATGAATTAAATAACAGGGACATGTTAATTGATTTAATATTGAACACGGGCCTGCCTTTAAGCAGAAGAAAAGAAGTAACACGAGTGTGTTTTAATCAGTAATCATCTGACACTCCCCCTTGCTCCACCCAGACCGGGAGAAGTTATTTTATGATGACTCGCACTTAAAAAAGACCGGGTAATTGCGAGTTTTTAGTATTTGTTTTAAAGCGGCAATAGAAATAAATAGGCATTAAGTCCGCTTTTGTACAATATTTTTGTGCAGAAAAATTCAATAAATAAATAAATACATTATCTGTGAAAATTTCATCTGTCTACCTATCACAGTTCATGAAAGCCTGGTGATAGAAAAACTGTCAGCGGAGTCAACGCAATAGGGTCTCGTTTTTACCATTTGTGTACAAAACCCAAGAAAAGATATATAAAATATTTTTCATTAAATCATTTTTATAACTATTGAGACAAGACCTCTTCATAAAACCCGTTTGTAATTTTTATTATCATCGGTTGGTTTACCACAACTATCATAATATCATGTCCCCTTACTAATCAAATAAGGCTAGTTTTACTCCTCATAACACCCTCCCTTCAACACGCAAGCATTTTGAATGAGCCCAATAAAATCTCATACATCTTCACATATACATACACATAAGAGCAATAAAAACAATATGGGTCCCGTCTCTTCCATTATAAGGGAAGATATTCGCCTGTCCTATTGTTTCGATGAAAATTCCACTTTTGGGCCGAAAGGGGTGTGTAGTGATATGTGAAATTTGCTGGACATTGTAGGAATATGTTGTTAATATTTACTTTACTGTTAATAATACTGTAATATTTAAATTTAAAAAAGGCCAGCCAAGTGCGAGTCGGACTTGCGCACGAGTAGTCCGTAAAATTATTTATAAAATAAGCAAAATACTTAATCACATTAGTTTTCCTTAGAACAAACGTGTTTTTTTTTGCGAGGTCTCTTAAATATGTATTAAATATTGTGTTTTTTTAGGATTTGTTGTTATAGAGGCAGAAACAAAAATACATCATCTGTTAAAATTTTTAACTTCTTTTTCTTTTCGAATCAATGGTAAACTCATTAACTTATCACATACCCACAAAACGAGACACAATAGTAAAACAATAACAGCGCGGTCTCATAGGACCGGTCGGGGATTCATGAATTAAATTTGGCACAAACCATTTAATGAGTTTACCATTCGGAAAAATTTAACTGTCTAACTATCACGGTTCATAAGATACAACCTTGTGACAGAGGGACAGACAGACGGTCAGTGGAGTCTTAGTAATAGGGTTCCGTTATACGGCGTTTCTAGCTCCAAATTTAAAGTATAGTTCCCAAAAAAGTGTTCATAAAATGCGTTGGTTCCCAAAACAGTATTTTTAAAATGCATATACATTAGGTGTCTAATCAAGCTCCTGGAAAACTGAACTGCGAAACCACAAAAAAATGTCATCATCAGCATGCAAACCAGCATACGCAATAAACTCGAATAATCACTCGATCTGCAATTAGCACACTTTATAATTGACTATTGTACAACTTCACAAGTACAAAGCATTCGTAATCTGCTTAAAACTCGAAACGCGAAAGCTTAGGTAAGCCACGTATTTATCGAATTAGCGGGGAATACGTGCCGAATGTTCGAACGGGTCCGTCAGAGGCTGTCGTGAGAATTAGCAGTCTCAGTTTGAATATGGATGCGGTGAGTGAAGTGAGTCAGTTTAATTTAGTTTGATATGATATGGGTGCAATACTAATCTCTATTCCACTCACTTATCACACATGACACACACACACACATGATCGCTTACCATCAGGTGAAATGTGGTCAAGCGCAAGCCTATCAATATTAAAAAAAAAAACTTATAATTAAAAAAGTTAAAGTGTCTGTTTGTAATAATGAAATAGAAATATATCACCTACCTACTCGTATAACAAAAACGGAATGTTTTGAAATTTTTGTTTATCTGTCTGTTTGTTCCGACCGATTTTGACGGGACTGGTGTTGATGTTATAAAGAAAAACTAGGTAGCGTAGTGTTTTTATTTTAGAAAAAGAAATCGGCTCCTTTTTTTCGGGTTGCTGTGCAATCACAAAAAAAAAACTTTAAATTCTGTTCAACTAGCATTGTGTTGTTTTTCGAGACGAACGAAGACGAAGTCGCGGGCATCAGCTTGTTAGTAGTTGAAACAGTCATAAACTGAAACGCCTGTTAAACGACCAAATGAACTAACTTCTAAGATTTTAAGGCACACATGAATCAGACTTCTGTGACATAAAAGTATTATGTATTTCGAATATAAACCGATCAAAATAACCAACCTGCTGCGTGCCTGGTGCAAATAACCTTCCATATGTTGCCACCACACACGAACCGAGTTAACTAACTTGCATTTTTATCCAATTACCCCCGCCTTTGTGAGGCTGTGTTCTGGCAAAATAAACTGCTATATAATAATTAGAGGAACAAGTATAATTTCATAAGCGCACTTCCCGTTTGCGTCTGTTGATAGTGATAACAAAGTATGGAGGGGTTTTAATCAGCCCAGTTTGCTTAGAGTGTTTATGTAGGGTGTATAAAACTGTATACTGCCCTTTCGATTAAAAGCTCAACAATTATATAGTCGGCATGTCTTAGAATCAAAAATTCGAAGTTATGTGACATCCACGAACCCGCACAGTGCTCGCGTGTTGGATTACGGCCCATTCCATCTCCTAGAGAGGAGACCTAAGTCCCAGCAGTGGGAACATTATAAGGCTGTTGCTATGTTGTGGTGTGCTAACTATGTAGTTGTTTGGGGAAACTAATTTATTTTTAGTTAAGGAGTTGTCAAATTGGTCTTGTCAACCGTCATTCTATCACTGACTTCCTTTTCTTTGATATCACTGCCCATACAATCAATTGTTTTTTACTCTGGACTATCTCCTTCTCCACATGTGGAAAGTAGTGTTGATTAAACAAATTACACAAAGTGATGCGCTAACCGGGTTTGAAGCCGCTACCTACAACTCGTTATGGTACGGAACCCTTCGTACGCGAGTCCGACTCGCACTTACCCAGTTTTTTCATACCAACCATTGCATAATCATCTCCCAATTTCACTCAACCACAACTATATTCTTGTAGACCACACAACACAATTTCTACACAAAAATAACACTCAACTTCATACAGCATTATATAAAAGGGGCTAATAGACTCTATTCCGGGCGAAGCGCGTTTTTATCAAATTATCCTGCAGCTTGGCGAGTGGCCAACTGTGTGCGTACTTATCGGCAGTGTTAAAATACATGCTGGTTTTATGTGAATATTAACGGTATAAATAATACTGTTTCTATTATGTTGTTCTATGTAAAATAGAGGTGTATTGTTGCGGCTGCTTTATGGGCGGATTTTTGATATACGAGCTTTGAGCTTGTGTTTGGTTTAAATGTTTTGGGTGGTGTGGATTTTGATGGGTGAATATAGCAGATTGTTGTAGCATTACCGTTTTTTTTGGGTTAGGAAATCATCTAATAACTTTTCACGATCTGGTGGGGGCGAGAAGGATTGTTAGACTTTTATTGACTAATGCTCGTATTCCTTTAGATGCCTTCTACGTTCCAGGGCCGTAGTTTTTCGAACAAAAATTATTTGGCAATTATCGGGTTTAGCATCCACGTCAATTATACTTTGAGGCCTCATTTGCTATTTCTGTGAGCCCACCCATTGCTTGCTGCTCACTAGCTTTCACCTGCGGTGATCCAAGTATCTCCTACATCTGCTGGGGTGTGAGAATTGCCATGAAGCCTACATGGCAATCCTCATACCTGATCAAGAGGGGTGAAATTACAAAGTATTATTTATACTTATCACTCACAAAAAAAAAAATTAAAGAGAAAAGTTTCCTGTACCTACATAAATAGCAGTTTATGATCAGCAAATCTGCTTTCAAGTTTGCATTTGAAATAAATAAACTTTCAAAAACCCAGAAGTGAATTGATGGCAACTTTACACTCACCAACAAAATGGCTATCAACACCCAAAATAATGCACAAACAAAATCAATTCACACAAAAACATAACATCAAAGCTAACTCTGGTAAAGCACAACATAATCAAAGTTTCAGCGCGATAATTATTTAGTTAGCGACTGCAGTCCGGCTAAACTAATGGCGTACATTACATCGCTCGTACGCCCGCTTTAACTGCATGTAAGTGTTAGGCTATAATGCTAGCTGAGCGGGAAATGAGTTGAGCAGATCGAACGGATTGTTGGCTAATCAGAAACTTGGTATGAACTGTTTAAGTTGCTATTTTTTTCAGATTTTTTGGAAGGGTGTTTTATAGGCTTATGCTTGTCACATGATTCATTAACTTAACATAACCACAAATTAAAATTAGGGATATTAAAGTTGCCATGTGTACAAATAACAGACATAATAGTTCTACTTTATGCAAGTTGCACTCTTTCAATCTTAAAGTTTATTTGTAGAAGAGGGTCACTGCATGGTTCATGACTGATTTAGTTTGTAAATCTAAAGTATGGAATAACCTAGTTGTAATTGTAGTTATAGTAACTTATGGGACTCATAAACGAATTTTAGACATTTTAGCATTTGTGAAATACAGTTGCACTTTTAAAATGAAATGTATCGACAGTGACTTACAACGCAATAAATTTTGTTTACCACTCTCCATCACACATTTTTTCTTCCTATTCCAAGCTAAGCTAGTTCCGCCTCGCTCACAGTGCCACCTAGTCCACAAACAACCGTATTCCCGCGGCCCCGCCTGGGGTAGTTTGTCACTCGTATTTCAACGTTCGTTGTTTTACGTCTACGTCCGTTTTGTTACGCTTTTTAACCTTCGATATTGTTCTATGCTAAACTTTAGTTTGAAAACCTTATTTCTGGCTGCTGTCTGCGAGCTAAGATTTATGGGGACTGCACCTAAATTCTTCGTGTTTAAGGCTGTACACGGTTTTCCTTTGGTGGAAGTAATGGTCGTTTTTTAATGGGGGGCTATTGTGCTTCGTCGCGACGGTTGTGAGGGCGTCTGGTAGCATTTGTTTAGTGCTTTTCCTAAAGTTCACTTATTAAAGTTAAGGCCTGAACAAGTTTTAATGTAGGATTTGTTCTTTTGTACTAAAATAATACTAAAAAGAGCAGAGATTTGTATTTTTACTAGAAAGGGACCGATTTAATTTTTTTTTTCACGATTTACTACTTAATCACTGTGTGACATAGGGATATAATATTTTCTAATTTAAAGCGGGTGAAGTCGCTGGTAAACGCGTAAAAAACATGATCCTACCGTATTGGGAAGATAATCTGGGGACCAGAGTTAGGAACCAGCTAACAATATGAGCTGTATCCTGAGGAACGCCATTTGAATCAACCTTTTGGTCCAGCCGTCTTTCGAAATCCTCCTAAGATGCTGTCGAGGATCCTATTTATAAAGCCATTGGCTAACACATAATACGTTTTCACAAATTATTTACTTTCCAAATATTTTCTGTAGTAATACTAAACCATTTTGTAACAGTACAAATGAAAAGCATGTAACTACTTACATTGAACAGTTCATTATGTTCGGTATCAAGAATCCATTTAACATTAACGAACACTCTGTGGTAAGGGTTGACGCGTCATAAATCAGAACTGCTGGACAGGACAACACTGTTATTTAGCCGGATATTTTGCTAGACTAAAGGCTGATGACATGAGAATGTGTGGTCGCAAATAGTGATTTATTTATTACATAAAAGGGTTAATTAAAGAATAATTCATTGAGAGGGTCAGTTTCTTTGCGTGATCGAATTAGGAATGAAGATATTTGCAAAAGAATCAAGGTTAGTGACATTGTCCGAAGAATCGCCAAACTTGAACGGTGATTGCGTACATGAAAACACAGCATTGAAAAGACTCCCACTGAAATTATTATTTCCTTTCCTTTCCGTCCTTCCTGAAATGATCATGATCAACATTTTTTGTAGATACAATTTTTAAGCGTTTTTCGTTAGACTGCCCCCTTTCCTTATTTCATCTTTACATTTGGCAGGTAAAACGAAAGAAAAAGCCCATAATTAAAAAAAAGAGGCCACACTTTGAAAGCTCATTGTTTCACACATATAATAACACGAGTATAACCGCACACTATTAATACAAGTTGAAAATTAAAACATACTTCATTCCAAGCATAACCAACCCTGCCGTAATGTGAATATTTGTACATTTCGCTTTGTAAAACACAATATACGGAATTAATTACGCGAGCTTACCTGCGGGCGCTGCACGGCAGCTGCGCAGCGCCTAGCGCAGCGTAGCACAGCGCAGCGCAACACAACTAAACGTCAAATGACGTCATCGTTCTAATGCGTAATTACTGTTTTGTACACGTAATTAACGGTGAACGTACATTTAGGTTCGGCTTCTGTTTTGTGGGTGTTGTTCATGAAAGGAATACTGAATTGGTTGGTTTAGGAATAATAATTATTGATAAACATGGATATATTTTAATTATTGTGAAATCAAAGGATGCATTGCTAAATAGGTTAGATTTAATCATAAATCATAAACAAAAGATGGTTCATCGTTGAATAGATGGTATCGAAAGATCTGATTTAAGAAAATCAGAACTTACCATAGTTTTCTAGTTCGATTTTAGATAACATTTTGAATAGGTGCATGTATTCTAATATCGCTTTAATAAACCGAAAATCTTGTTTGTGGGTTTGTTTGTAACTCCTTTACTCTCAAATGGTGGAACGGATTCGCTTAAAACTTAGGACACAGATAGAGCATGTCCTGGAATAGCATTTAAAATTTGTTTATAAATCCCGTGCGTAGGTCTAGGTAGGTTTCCTTAGAATAAAATTCCACTCCTTCTTTTCAAATCGATGGTAAACTTGTTAAAATATTAGAGCCCAATAGGTAATGGGATATTTTAGTTTCATTCAGGCAAAATCACTGGCGGATGCTATTAATATATAAACTTGAAAGGTTTTTTCCTTGAATATCTTCCTAAAGTTCCTGTTAATCTCATCAAAAGCGCCGAGATTTCGTTAAAGCTACCCATTATCGTTGAAGATGTCACATAAAGATATTTCCTAGTCTCCAAGCACTAATTTAGGCTCATCCCGAGCTAAGATCTACTAAAAAGACAATTACCTAAGTACCGACTTCACTTAACAAAAGAGACATTTTAGTAAAATTAGCTCAAAGGGAATTTACTTCATAATGTGAGCTAGATATACGTCCTAACGACTTCAGTGACATAATGGAACTGGCTAATGTGCTCCTGAGACACATTTAACTTAATGATATCTTCTACTTTAATAATTTCCTAGGTTTAGTGCTGTTTTATGGGGATTAGCGGATGTGTAATGTGAAGGTTATGATTGGTAGTGTCTGAGGTAAGAGTAGAACTGAAATTAGAAGTTTTTATTAAGAGCTTAAAAGTCTTCATCTTTTTCTCCTCTCTCAGGTTTACTAGTCCTTAACATAAATTAACTAAAATAATTTATGTGAAGGACTAGTTGAAATTTTTACTTTATTCCGTTGTTTGTTTTGGGTAAGGATCAAATAAGTGTTTTGCTTCTTTTGCCATTTAGAAATTTTCAAAAATCGGGGCCAGAGGTTCGCTTCTGAAAGGAAAAAATGGGGAACTAGGACGTAAGGCAAAGAAAGAACATACGAGTGGGTCTTAATCAATAAAAGTCTAACACACCGTCCCGCTCCGCCCAAGAGCGGGAGAACTCAAAAGATGATTTCCCGTCTAAAAAAGGGCTTAGTGTGATTAATGGTGATGAGTGAATATATCCTAATTCCTTTCAAATTTTATCAATTTATATGTAAATGAAAAATTGTCGGCATAACTGTTCCACCGGTAATATTTGACAGCACGGTCATTCCATTCAGCTCCGAGGTTAAGGATCTGGGTTTACATGTTGACACCTGCCTCGACTGGCGGAAGCAAGTAGCGAGTGTCAGTAAGAGAGTAACCGGAACGTTGCGGTCGCTCTATCGATTGAAAAATCTTCTTCCAGCTCACATAAAGGCATTGCTTGTACAGTCCTTGATTTTTCCTATTATTGACTATGGTGATGTGTGCTACTATGACCTGAATGCAGATCTCCTCAATAAACTTGACCGGCTTCTGAATAATTGCATTCGATTTGTCTTCAACCTTCGTAAGTACGATCATGTATCTGAACATCGTACGCTTTTAAAATGGTTACCTATTCGTCAACGTAGAGAACTAAGGGCCTTGACTACCCTGTTTTCTCTTCTGGATAAGCCTTTTTCTCCTTCTTATCTTACTTCTCAAATAAAATTTCTTTGCTCTGCCCACAGTAAAAATCTCCGATCTACGAACAATCGTCTGCTACGGTGTCCCACACATCGCTCTGGGTTTATCAAGTCTTCCTTCTTTGTACAGGCGATCTTTCTTTGGAACGCGCTCCCTTTGAACATCAGGATGGCATCTAGTCGGCTCTCCTTTAAGGTTATGGCACGTGAACACATTCGCAAGAAGTTGGCAGAATCATTACAGCGCTGATTTATCGGATTCGTTTCTCTTATTAATTTTGGTTATATGTATGTATGTATTTATATATTTTATTTATTATATATTTTATTACATAATTTATTTAATATTAGTTTATATTTTATTGTATTATAGTATATATTTTATTTAATATTAGTTTTTGTTTGTTTAACTGTCAGTTGCACCTATTACGCCATGTTTCTGCACCACCCTAAGGTCGACTGGTAGAAAATGCCTAAGGCATTAAGTCCGCCTTTGTACAATGTTTGTGCATAAAGTTTAATAAATAAATAAATAAATAAATAAATAAATAAATAAATATATGATCGTTTGTAAGGTACTTTAAAAAATTTCAAAGAGAATACTAAATGCAAGTGACTAAAGCCGCTGGCAGAAGCTAGTTTAGTTATAAAATTGAATACAATTTTGAACAGTGTTTTATAGTTACCTAATGTATGATCACAAAAGTAATATGGGACAAGGGCAGGAGGAAGACGAAGATCACTACAACGAAAACGATGATTTCAACTTTTGAAAACCAACATTCCTAATCTGACAACTTCCTAATCTACAATCTCCGTACATTGATGCTCCGCTAACCTACTCACACAATCCATTAACCACTTAAGACAATCAAATATTTATGAACGCAACTAAGTACATATCTCCGAGAGATGTTACGAGCAATCACCGCCTGACAGCTCTTTGAAGCGCCTGACCTGCATCAGACATATATGGACCATTTCTCTTAGACATCGCTTTGGCGTTTGATCAACTGTCCTGGTCAAATGGCATACTGTATTGAGGGTTTGAGGGAGAGTTTAGTGGGCTAGTGTTGATGGCAGCCATGTTTGAAACGCCATGGATTGGCCGTGATTGTTAGATTTGCCCACGGTGAAGGCAAATTCGTGAAGTCACACAAATAAGCGATTATTCTAAGCTTTCGCATAATAATAGTGTGTCCTTAACTACAAAATACAAAAAAAAATACAATTACAAAATAGTTTATTGTCACAATTAGCGTTAGCATATTAACAAGTTTTTGGAGACCCCTTTTAAGAAAAACAGTGCCTGTATTATAGACTAACTGAACCCCGCGGTTTCACCCGCATTTTTCGTTACTACTCCGCTCCCGTGGGTCGTAGCGTGATGTTATATAGCCTATAGCATTCCTCGATAAATGGGCTATCTAACACTGAAAGATTTTTTCAAATCAGACCAGTAGTTCCAGAGATTACCCCCTACATAGAAACTTACAAACATACAAACTTACAAATTTTACCTCTTTGTAATATTAGTATAGATATGATAGAGACTCTGCGCTTCCATATCATTACCAAATCAAGAGTGTGCAATACTATATTGTATATCAGTTGTGTGACAGAAATTGCGCTTGGTGTAACAATAATCTTTTAACCATGCTCAAATTGGCGATAAACGGTTTTTTTTAGTAACAGCTAAATCTTAGTTGATCCTTGTTTCATTTTTAAACAGCAGAGAAAATATCTATATATTTACATACAGAGAAGTAACCATTCTTTAAATCACCATGCTTAATCAGTGTAGCTTGGCCAGTTCATTCACATTAATGAATGGAAAAAACGAACCAAGATACAATATTCTGAAGACATAAATGACAAAACAGTCCATAAAACACATCCAATTCCATTCACCAGAACCGATACACAAATCAGCATTGACAAACAACGACACGAGAACCACAGACCAGCGAATTGGTGCAAAACGGGCGATTGTGTGAGAATTAATAAAAGCAAGCAAGGTCGTGGTGCTGCGACCGTCTCGTTAATCAATTTGCCGCTTGTTTCCACTCAAATTAACGCTCTCCTTCCTTGTCATGTGGCCTTTAGATTAGCGATCTGTGATTCATTCATTTTCGATATCGGTAAAGTCGGGTTACTTTGACTCTAAGGTATAACTTTGGCCCAAGCTTATGAACCAATAGGAACACTGGTCTCCGTGTTTACTGTATTTCTATTGGTTAACAAGCTTGGGCCAAAGTTATACCTTAGAGCCAAAGCAACCCGACATTACGGTCGTAGTTGAATTGAATGTTACTTTTGATTTGCCCTCATCCCTTTCAATCTCTAATTGACGAAAATATAAGGGCTCTAAAAAAGAAAAAGTCAGACAAAATTCAGAAGAAACGACCTTGCTAAGACAACGAACTTATTGCAAAAGCATAACAGATACAAATTAAATTATTTATATTACTTACCAAAATGTATAAACTGTTTTATAGATAGTGGCGAAGAATTAATACGTGTAGTCGTATATCTAGTCTGTATTATGCCACAGCTGCACAAAAAACTTTCTCCGTTTCTTTCATTGTTCACGGCTTTGAATTACCTTTTGCTATTCAGAAATCAGAAATTAATATTTCAAATAGGCCATTTATAGGCACTTTTAAACTGTCAGAATGTCGGTCAATCAAAAAAAAGTGAAGTTTTTCTATTTCATAAAGAAGATATCTTAGTCGTCCAGACTTTCAATCTGTTTGAATGTGTTTTATAATAATGGAGTAAATCAAAAGGTTTTCTGAACCAATATGATTCCAAAGTATAATAGCGTAATACCCGCGATTCTCATAGCCCCACATGCACCAATGTTCCGGTCCATATAACCCTCCAACTGGTCAACCCTTCCTCTTTCGGCTCTCTTTTATTTCAATCAACTGTTGATTGATTCGTCCTTTGAATTCTCAATTCTATTTCAAAATTCACCAATCACAATGAAAATTATTGGTTAGCTTTTGAAACTTTTCTTAACGATTTGAAGTCAGTGGGTGTAATCGAGTTATTTGTTCTTTTTATTTTAACGACTTTATAAGGTTAGAAAATAACTTAATACTGGAATTTAAAGCAAGAAATGCATTGCGAAACTTCTCCGCCGTGATATTGTGAGGTTTCAATTTGTATATTCAATTGATCACAATAATTTCGAACTTCAGATGGATGGATTGTATGTGGAGTGATATGAATGGAAAGGGAGTTAGTGATAGTGTGACGGGTGACGGGTGACAAAACAGAATGGAAGAAACAAACGTGTTGCGCCGATCCCAAGTAATACATGACAAGAGCAGGAAGATCTTCTTCTTCCAGAAGAAGAATTTGGAACTACAGTTTCAAACGTAATCTTTTGAAATATTAATTAGCATACAGATCACCAATATCAGAACAAAATTTCATGAACAACAACAAATTAGATAAACACAACCCAAACCACAGTTTAACTAATAAAACTCAACCAAATTGGCCAATCAAAATAGTCCTCAACTCTCAATAAAGCATTTAGGACCACAAAGGACTTAAAAAGCCGACCTCTACAAACCATTACGTACAAATTAAGGACTTCATTCATTCGAAAATTGCTTTCATACTTGCGCACATTAAATCGAATCGGAGTCCATTGTCCGAATCAACGTTTGATAAGCTTATTACCACCGCAAATGTCGACGAAATTAATTAGTCTCGGGTCAGGGCGACCCGCAGCGGGCCATTGATGGTTAATGTCGTGGAACAAGGCGCGAGCGACCGCGATTTATCACGTGGCGAAGAAGGGTTATGTATGGTGCTTGTCATGTGACTAGTTTGATTTTGATGAATGATTTATTGCGGGTTGAAATAGTATTGAGAGATTGGGGTTTATTTTAGGTGTTTATCATTAATCTACGCTGATATTATAAAGACAATTAATAAACAATCTTTAAGACAAGTGTAAATAGATTTATTTTTGTTAAGTGTGCTTCGTCGTTGACCAAATCGTCGCTTTCCATCAAGTGGTAAAACGCGAGCCTATTAAAAATAATAATTGCATTTTTATAGTATTATTTGTAATGAATAAATTCAAAAACCACGGGGCCGATTTTAGAATTTTTGATATTAGTAGAATACTATTTTATCAATAAGTGACATACTATTATTTATTATATTAGCTACTTTTACACGAGTAAAATAGCATTACTCGACTTTATCTTATGAAGAAACTATTCTTGGAGATCTTTTATTAACACATTATCAGTAGGTAGGTTCAATAACACTTTTTTGGTAAAGGCCTCCCCCAACTTCTTTCAAGATTTTTTCTTGAGCTAACTCAAAAAAAAAAAACCAACCCTTGGGCGTAAGCGTCTAGGTTATCTCGCCACAACTTCCCAGGTCGATCTTAGCTGGTAACCACTTTGTGGAGACCTTTTCCGAACGGTCAGTGTGCATGAGACTTTAATGAGCAAACAATTGTTTTATTTTTTTTCATAAGTTCGCTTTCTCTTATTCCTTGTCACCCATCGATCAGATATAAGCCCACAATAACTACGGGTACGTGAAATTTGTGCGGCGCAGTTATTTAGCTTTTAAATCAATGTGTTGTTGATAAAAAGCCGGTAGGTCCTCGCTAACGACCTATCGACACGACAACTTTGTAGGGGCCGTACAAGGAAAGTCCACTAACTGTTATAAAAGAAATATTCACTTATGGTATAGTTTTTTCTCGTGGCTATGAACGGTAACTGGAAAAGTAGCGTTTTTTATTAATTATTTACGTGCAATCTTGTGTTGAAGGAAACTATTAGCTGATTTTATAATGTTAGATTTGAAAATACTTCGTGGTAAAGTGCTACGAATTATTTTTATGGGCTCGTTAGTATGGTGAAAAGTACTCGAGGTTTCACAACGAAATGTTGCTAAAAATCGTTTTTAAAACGGTTTAATTTGCATAATTTCAAAAACAATGATGGTAATCTCGAAACAGGCTGGTCAATTAAAAAAACAAAAGTCCTTTTTAAGTAACTTGTGTTTTAGTTTGGATTTGCTCGAAAAACACAAACACTAAAAAACATTGCACTAGTACCTAGTAAAGAGTAAACAGTAACACATCTAAAAAAAATCATCAACATCATTTCAGCCAAAAGATGTTTACTGTTAGACATAGGCCTCCACCAAGTGTCGCCACAGCGACCGGTCCTGTGCGTCGCATTTATAAAATCACCAATAGAATATTCTACTATATTTCTACTACTCTATTTACTCACTAGCTTTAACCCGCAGCTTCGCCCACGTACATAAAATATGTCAATGTTACTCAGGAATACAGCAGCTTTCTATTGGTGAAAAAATTTTAGCAATCGGACCAGTACTTCCATAGATTACCTCATACAAACAAAAAAACAAACTTTACCTCTTTGTTATTAGTGTAGATATAAATTAAATCAAGCTAACGAACATTCTAATCTGCACCTCTGAGACTCGTTAAAATCTTAGATCATCTCAGCATCCCATTTTAGCCGCAGTGCTTAACCTGTCACCGCTACACAGTATGGGCCACTTTACGTGCAAACCCTGCTATAATTTGGCCTGCCAACAATAATTGCCCGGGCCACACTTTATTATTCAACACTTTTTCATTAAACCCCTGTTTGCGATGCGGCCACTGTATTTATTATTACGCATAATCTCGGTGTTTTTCCTTTTAATTTTTGTTGGTGATAAAAATGTTGCGGAAAGTTATGGGTGTGTTTAATGTCGGTGTAGTTCTAAAAATAATGTTGATTTTGTCGCATTCGAGAAAGGTAACCATAGATTTTTTTTTCCATTGATCTCCTAAAAGATATTACAGCCATTATTGGTAGCAGTACATTTTGGGATTTGTTATTTTTTAGGAATTCATTAATTGTACTTACAGCTAATGATTCGAATTTCCTACCGGAATCTATCTTTCCAATTAGCTATAACCTAGGAATTTTTAATTCAGGAGTAGGTAACTTCTAGGTGGGCGTGCTCCATTGTCGGTCACATCATCAGTTACCATCCAGTGAGATAGTAAATACTGTCCATACCATATATGATACACAGCTTACAGTGCTCCTTTGGTCGGTATTAACTGGCCTCTTTTTACAGCCCTTGAATAAACTCTATCTGACACTTCAAACTTAAGATGTTCTATAGCCAACAAGTGTCACAAAAATTAAAAACAATGATTCTTGAATGACTTATCATAACGAAAAGAAAAAAACTAAAAAAATATTTGTAATGTGTACCAGAGTGACCGCATAAATAAAACTGTATGAACCCAACTCATAATTAAAATAAAATTTCACTTAGTGCATTATCTAGATAAGGCAAATGATCATTAAATAGCTTGTGACGACAAAACAGCCATATTATATCACCATAACGGCCACAGCATAGACACCGCGTTTATACCCCATTGGATGAAGCTATGCTATGTCGAAAGCGGGTAGGAAAAGAATAGAGAGCGGGGCGGATGAGACATGAATATTTATTAAACAAAATAAAAAAAATCTTGGCTAAACAAATTTCTTTTTTTTAAGAATAAACATTTTATTTTAAAACGTCAGAAGCTAGTGCGCGGTTCAATAAATAGTTTCCAATGGAGAAAAACCGGCAATAAATTCCAGGGGTTTAAAAAAAAATTGTTTCTACAATATTTCCATAAATGAGAGAATAATGCAGACTGGTAAACTTTGTACTAAAATTGTTTGTACGTTACTTTGTTTAAGGCAAAAATCTTGCAAATGAATTTTGAAACAGTTATCTCTAACCAATTAGCTAAGTGACGTCATTCTAAATCCAATATGGTGGATTTCGTAAGATGATGAACTTCGATAGTCTCGAGATTTTCTTGTGTAAATTAACAAATAATCTCACACTAGCATTTTTAACAGCAAATCAGATTTATTGCGACTCGGGAGTGTACACAACCTAATTCGAGTATCTGTGAGTTTACAAAAATGAGATAATTACGTTTGAAAACCTACAAACGTTGTTTCACTAGCAAAAATACAGTTTTAACACACTTTTAACAACTTTAAACGAAATTCTCCATTTAGTGATGTTTCAAACAGTCCGCCGCTATAATTTTTGACGTTTACGAGCATTTACGAGCCTGTAAAAGTACAATGATGCAACTGGGCTTCAATGTACTGCAGACGCCATATTAGTACCAGCTGTTTTTGAAGAAATGTTGTTCACATGAGGAGCTCGTGGCTAGATAATAACAGCCGCACGGGTCGATCTTCAACATTAAACAACGCTTGCCAAGGTTGATCTGTAGATGGGTGACCACCTTAACATAACGAGTTTCCTCCGTGCCTCGGAAAGCACGTTAAGCCGTAGGTCCCGGCTGTCATTTGTAGATCTTTGGCAGTCGTTACGGATAGTCAGAAGCCAGTAAATCTGACTCCAGTCTTGCCATGAAGTACCGTGTTACCCCAGTTAATGGGTTGTGGGAGGTCTGGTAGGCAGCCGCTCCTCGTAAAATACTGGTATTCAGCTAAATCCGGCTTGACTGGAAGCCGACCCCAATATAGTTGGGAAAAGGCTAGGCAGATGATGTAGATGATGTTGTTCATACTGGCACATTATAGTCTCATGATATTCTGGAAACTACGAAACAACAATTTATGAAAACACAGGCAATATTGATAAACTGTGGGACCACAACTGAAATCAAGAAACACATTATTAATTGTTTGATTGAATAAAGTATGGTCATAGTTTTCTGGGAGAAAACTCAACTTTGAAATATGTTAACAATGTATTTTTTATTTATATCGTTTTTTGGGTGCAATAAAGACCCAGAAATTTGAAACTGGTCAGACGGGAACTGGGAACAGTTGATTTCAAATTTCACATTTTCAGTGTTTGAGCCATAGAAAAAACCAGTGTTTTCATTTACAAGCATTGTTGTATTGTCGCCTTCACAGATATTTTTTATATTGCCCCAAACTGTATTCTTACGGTATTGGCTGCGTTCAGAAACATTAATCTTACAAACGAAACACTTTTCTGTAAACCAAACCAATATGTGTGCTATGCGGGACTCAAACTCGCGACACACAGCGTAGCAGCCAATAGCTCCACCACTGCACCACCCTTGCCATCAAAACAACAACAGCGTACAACAAAAACCGCTACGACACCCTTCCCATTCCCAATCCGCTATCAGCATAGCGTTTCCTAAAAGACCGGGTTCCGTGACTCTCCACTATTAATTCAATTAGTACAATAAATACTTTGAAGTCACCCACTCCGTAAGAAGCATTATAATAATCGTATATTATGTGATATACAATATTTTTAAACGCGAAACAGTCGTAGCTCAGCGCAGCGCAGCGCAGCCAAAGTGTTGGACGACACGCTTCTGAAATTTTTATAGTGTTTATGTACAACGGGGCGAGCTTGTTAAAATATGGTGCTATTGATAAAATCTATTAGAGTATAAAAGTTCGCTATGAGCGCAGTTTTACTGTAGATGGAAACAATTTTGCAGTTGATTAATTTTTTTAAGACTTGCCGTAAGTTTTTTTTATAGCAAAAAGATTCAAACAAAACAACAAATCTCGGAAAATTGAAAAGTCAAGAAAAATAACGAAAATTATTAATATACTGGTGTTATGTTTAAACATATTAGAAAGGTTACATTGAGCCCAAGTTAACCACGAACGCTGATCTAGGCGCATTGATCTTCATACATTTTATTTGGCCACTAGACTTCTTGAGCTACTTTAGACCCACGCTACGCGACGTGGTTCAACGTAGAACTTTGGCGTCACCCACGTGTGCGTCGATTTAATGTAGTTGTCGTTAAAATATTGAAATAAATGTTAGTGTTGTGTGAGTAATGTTCTCTGAGTAATCTTGAATGGCATGACATGAACGAGCTAAAATCAAACATAATAAAATCATAAACCTTTCAAACCGGCGCCGCTTGTACACACCACATTTATCAAACTTAAACCGAGAAACAAATAAGTCGTATTACCAAGAAATTTCCAAGAAACGATACATAATAAAATGTAACCAGCCCTGATATAAAAAGTTATAGCGGTATCCTCATTACTTACATCGCGTTAGGCTGAGACAAACGTTGGTTCCAATATTCGACCAACATTGGATTGAGAAAATAGCATAGCATTCAGCTCTCATGCCAACGTTGATAGTTCGTGTGACAAAAATGTTTAGTATTCGCGGGTAATTTATTGAACTCTTGAAAATTAGTTATAACCAAACCATCATTTTGGATGGTTTTTAAATAATGATAGTCCCTCAATACCGTTAAAGCATTTAAAACAATTCCTTTTGCCACATTGGTTTTGTCTAAACCAACGTAAAGTTAAGAACAATAGTGTGGATTCAAGCTAGCCAAGCACTTACCTACCAACGCTCACAGTAGCATTGGGACCAAATATTGCTAAGGTTATTCGCTTCGACGTCGCTACGCGGCCATGCTACGCGGCTACGAGACTACGAGGCTACGACGCTACGAAGCCACGATCCCGTCTGACCTGCTTTTGTGAAAAACTAAATAAAAAGTCTGCGGACTGTGGACGAACAATGGAAGTTAAAACCGTTTAAGTTTTGAATGAGCTGTTTGTTTTCTGCTATTCGGTTAAGCGGGTTTTTTGTTTGGCTTAATAATAGATACTCTGGGAGATTACGCTATTTTCGTAGCCGAGTTTCACTGAACCAAATAATAATTTGAAAGCAGAAAAGTTGATTTCAAAAGGTTTTTGAAATGACTTCACATGGAACAGCCTTTTACAAAAATTAATAATAATGTATGTATGACTCACACAAAATCTTAGTAACACAGTAACACACATTTAAATTGATAACCTGTTCAAAACCCAACAGTTGGAAAGATTTTATCTTCTGTGAATCACAGATCTCTGACTCAGTCCTCACAGGGACCGCCAACTGTAACTATCTGAACAAAACTTGCGATCAAGTAGGGAAATGACGGGAGTTCCCAATAATATGCACACTTGTTATTGCGAATAAATCGCAAAAACACCGCGACTTGTCACGGCAGCGGAGTTTCGCTCATACTAATACTTTGTATTCTTTTCATTACTTCAGAATATAATAATATTCATACTTACTGTGCTTGTGTGTTTTAAAGCAGAGCTTATGTTTAAGGTTTGGTATTTGGAGAAGTAAATTATTAGTTGAAAATCTTCATTCTCCTACCAGAAAAGAATGGATTTCGAAGAAACTTTGAAGTCTATTCAAAGTTTCATCGATATCCATTCAGCAGTTTTTGCATGAAACAGCACTAAATCAACACACAATATACTAACTCTCGCGTTTATAAAATTAGTAGGATAAAAAACTATACACATAAATAACCACCCAAAACCGTCCAAAACACGCACACATACAAACGAAAGCCTCACCACAATTTTCAGCCTACAAGTCCTACCCAGTCCGCGGTTTTCCTAGCCCGGCGACGACGGCGACACAGACGTAGCTCGGAGGCTGCTATCGATTGCCCCGCGTAATTGCCTGCCCTTTCTTCTTATTGACAGCCAGCCTCCCAGGATCATCCAGTTCACCCGTTTTAAAATGGAAGAGCTTTTTTGTTTGGGTCTTTAAGTAGGCTGTGGAAAGGCTGGTAAATGTGCAGTGGAGGTGCTTTTATAGGTTCTTGAGCATTTGAGCATATGGCCGTTTGAGGTGCAGAAAATTTGACGATAAAATATTTGGATACGAAAAATTGAGGTTGTAGGCAACCTGTAACTTTGATTTATATTTTGTAACACTTTTAACCAATTTCACACTTTGTACATAAAGTCGTTGGTTGTTCTTCGTAAATCTTTCACAGGCGTAACAAGATGCCAGAAAGTCTAACCATCAGTCTGATCAAGGAGCATCGTGTTGCTGGATTATTATAATATTAGGACGGCGAAAGTTTTTGAGTATATTCGTTTGATTCGTTAAACCCAAAATTTGGCACACTTAGGTAGACCATATCCAGAAATAGCACTTGTAATATTTTTTATCATGGAAGTACGTTCCTTTGTGATACGTTTCTACTTTCACGCGGACGAAGCGCGGGCAGAAGCTTTTTAATAATATTTGTGAAACCAAACACAAACTAGAATAACAAAACAAAACGTACATATACATCAAACACGCTGAACTAACATCCATTAGCAAATTCCGTACAAAAAAAAAAAGCTAAAAAAAAACACATTCTAACACGAAAAAAGACACACAGAAACCAACGAATAGTTGCGCAAAATTCCAATATTTCGCCACCCCATCATAAATAAACGGGGAACAATGACAGTACGAGAAAACAACAACAAAACCGTTTACACCACGTGCCACGAAAAGTGCACACAAAAGAAAACAAAATCGCCCGTACGAGTTGCGAGTTGCACATTATTAGTTTCGCAGAAGTGTGAACTCCGACCGCGCACTACACTCCGGGGAACGGAATAACCGGGGTTTATTAAAGTGTGGAACAATAAATTTAAATAAAGGATAGTTATGCGGTTGCCGTGTCCGCCAGTGTAATGTAACTAATAGTCTTGTGACATCGTACGTAATGCTATTTTAAAGTTGTCTGGCCAAGTTTTTAAGAAGATTAAAAAGTCGCTTTAAATAAATTTTGCATTTTTGATAGAATTTACTTTGACGTCGTCTTCCACTTTGCCATAATTAATCAACAGAGACGCGGCTGACATTTTCTCAATAAAATAGTTTTGTCTTTGTTTTATGAATATTCTAGTATCAATTTAAGAGAGTATCTTAGAAGTTTCGTTCATACTTTTCTGCTCTTTGGAACGGGGAATTTGCTTCATAATTCTGATTGACCTGAATTCAGTTTATGGTTTCACTTCAAGTTCTCAATATCCACGTAAAATAGTTACTGTATTTTCATTCGATTTTGGCGACGAAAAATCATCTTTTTTTTCGACTACGCCTTTATAACATTTTAAAAGGCTCTTTCTAAACTGAACATCAGATGGACCTCTGAAGCCAACCTAAAAGTCAGCCTGCAATAACCTACTTTGCCGACTGACATCTGCGGCTTACGCTGTTCATCATGTCCTTTGTATGTCGGCTATAGCACTCTGTTTTTCGGCTGGCGAATTCGCATGCTCAGTGTGGCATCGATCCGTCCATGTCCGACAAGTCGCTGTAGCTCTCAACGATACATGCAGGATAATCACGGGCTGCCTAAAATCTGCTCCACTTACTGCAGTGTACCGGATTCCAGGAATAATCCCTGTTAATATAAGAGAAGTGTCATGTTCTATTTAAAAACACAAGCAACAAAAACACACACGACTTTCTTTGTGCAATATGGAAAAACCAAGAAAAAGAGTTTTTTACGCGATAAAGCTATTTAATGGTAATTATAAAATATAATGTAGTAAAAGAAATAATAAAGGCATTCTTCTCTAACTTGCTGTAGCTCAAAGAAATAGTAGTAAGTTCTGTACTGGCCATCAATTGCCATGCTCACCCGAAATCTCAAATTGACTAAGAAGCAGACTTATTAGTCAGTTTTGAGACTCTGTTCTGGCTGTTGTATGTTCAAATCACTTTTATTGTCCGAACAAAGAAGGTGATTTGAACATATTATACAATAGCCCAAAATTATCCATATCAAACCAAAAATCTGAATGCTGCAGTCTCAGAATGCCAATGCTGTAAACCTTGGCTATGCTTCCTTCTCTCATCATTACCATTTAGACAATCCCTTCACTTCCAAGAATTTTCACATACAAATTATCCCAAATGACGGTCCACTGATGGACATAGTTGAAGCATTGTAAAAACTTATCGCGTTAGTAAGAAGTTGCGCCGTATCTTGCCATAACTCGTGGCAGCGCCGGTTGGTCAAGCCGTCGTTAATATCATGAACACGCTGGTAAATGGCCGTCCCTTCGCATAAACCACTGGGCCACTGTAATTCCATGGGTTGGTACAGTTGATGGCAACTATGTTGCAGAATTTGCGCTTCATTTTCGGTTGCATTTGATATTTGATTAAATGGTTCTATTTGCTTTTTGTGTATTGAATGTTAGTGGCTGATACATTATATAGAGCCTTATCTGAAGACGCAGCGTAATCGACAATTTGTGTTAGTTGCAGAGAGGGGTATTTTCTTCCATCATTCTTCTTCTTAGCGTGTCGATGGCAAAACCAGTCAGATACCTTGCCTGGCCCCACAGCCTGGCCCAGTACTCGGCCACGGCAATGCCCTAATTGAAGAGTATTTAAGATAATATTCTTCCTGCCCTTGTCCCATATTACTTGGGATCAGCGCAACGCGTTTTTATTTCTTCCTGTCCTGTCACCTGTCACGCTAATACTAACTCCCTTTTCTTTCATATCACTCCTCACACAATCCATCCATCTTATCTTTGGCGGCACGTCAATATTTTTATATTTAAGGTTCAGCCCAGCCCGTAATGTCTGAGGATAGACGTGTGTGGAAAAGGGAGAGGGAGGCCTTCGCCCAGCAGTGGGACACAATGGGCTAACTAACTAACTAACTTGCGCCTGAATCCATTCTTCTGTATCAATATTCAGGTGCATGGACTGCGCAAAACAATCAAATCAATGCTCTCAGAAAGAGAGAGTTGACGGGTTGAATTGTGATCTTGGGAATCTTAAGTTATAGACATATAGTATAGAAGACATACCATACATATGCATTTATGGTGTAGAAGTTAGACATGGGGAAAATAGAAATGGAAAAGAGAGTTAGTGATAGCGTCACGGATGACAGGACAGAATGGAAGAAAAATGCCTCTAAGTAATATGGGACAAGAACATGTGAAAATCGTGTGATTTGACCATTACATTTTGTATGGACTTCAAAAGAGACTGTGAACCCTGAGTTTTTTTCGGTGTTTCTTCTCAGGCTAGTCAGCTAGAAAACACCGGCCTCATCTAGTATAAAATGACGAAAAGAAAAAAATTACGTATAAAAAAAAGTAAAAACCTTCTTGCAAAATAAATATCATTTATAACAGAAAGAAGAAGGCTGAAACATTAAACAAGACCTATCAAATACTCTCAAAAATGTCATGGTCTGCTGTATACAGAGTTTGTAACACCTCTGTGCCCGTCAGTCCTCATGTGCCATCACAAGTTACGCGTCTCGTTACGCGCAGCATCAACAGAATAGTTGCGGCGACATATTGTCGAACTCAACTATACTTTTTACTGTTGCTGTAAATTTAGGACATCTGTCGAGTTTTGGACCACAAGACGTGTCGCTCGTATGCTTGTTGTTTGTTATTGTAACGTTACATAGCTTTGCAGTCAGTAGGCTAAAAGTTCCCGTCTGAGTTCTGTTTGTGTGTGTCTGTATTCCCTGATAGCTACAACTTAGGGGTATTAAAGTCAAAAGTGATTAGGTTACTTCTGGGCAAGCGTGCTCCATCGTGGGTCACATCATTGCTTACCATCAGGTAAGATAGTGATCACATGCAAGCTTATGAGTATTTTTTTTATCGATTACTCACAATATAGGATTTATAAATAATGGGAGGCCACTTTAAGAAAGTAATAAGATGTGACCTATTTTGAAAACCGAACACTTGAGTTGCAAATCGTATTCACATTATTCAGTGAAGAAAACATATACTGTCTATTCGAGGGTATAGTGTTCAAACCCAATAAGTGTCGAAAAATCAAAAATCGTTTTATTAGTGCATCTTGATGCATTTTTGACGCTCTTTCCAGTGGTCTAATCCAATAAGTGGAATTCGCAGTAGAAACAAAGTTACGTTAGGTAATAACCCAATAAAGTCACCGTGTTTAGCCAATACTTAAAAACTGGTACCCTATAAAGCGTGTTATCTTGTTAAATAATATTTTTATTTCACGCTTAAACCACATAAAGCTTATTATTGGCATTGAGTGTTCAAGAATTTCAACTAAAATCACCCAACGGCTTCGAGGCAATAATCACTATCTGTATTTATCGGGTTTTACCTTTAAATACGTCGATAAAAAAAACAACAAAAACCAAATGCTAAATCAAAACAAATGTATTTGTCGGGTTTTATTGTTCGATTATATTTAAAAAGTAAAAAGTTATGTCTAGTTATACGGAGTTAAAAACTTGTTCATCCTCTGTACAAAGTGTCTAAAGGGCTGCCATAAGGATTTTTATAAAACGGACATTATTTACTAACACTAGTTATAAGGTATTTTACTAACACTGTGGATTTTCTGTTATTTGACTTATTGAAATAAATAAATTAATTAATATGGTACGGTACTAGCTGTTACCCGCGACTTTGTCCGCGTTAAGTTCGAAAAGATTCCTATCAATCTGTGCTTGTAATTCATTCCGAAAGCATCGAAATTATTAATTTAACTTTGATAAAAACCGTTTAAAAGAAAAAACACAAATGACCAAGAGGAAACATGTTGTGTACTAATGTATTACGACCAGATGTACGAACGTCAATGAGCAAAAAGAGTATTTTGCAAGGGTCGTAGCAGTTGGCGTTTCTGCTTAACCCTAGTGAAGGGTTAGGTTAATCTATTGGGCATGCCATCATTATAGCGGTAAGTCCCCCCTTTGAGGAGTGGTTGGAAAGACGTCACGTCGTCCTCACCTTCCTTATGACGCAAGTCCTTACCGGGCATGGTAAGTTCGGAAGATTTAAGCGGAAGAAACATCTGGGTGTCACCATGTGGATCGCCCGGAGGACACGGTGGAACTGCTTAGGCGAAGCACCGCCGCATCCTCGTGAAGGCGATCGGCGGCATACCTCTCGCACTGGTTTTCTGGTACAGGCCAAGTTCCGGAGCGAGAAGGAGTAACAGGCGGTCGCCTCCTTCTGCGAAGCCGTAATGCTGGTGAAGAAGGCAGCCGCACGCGAGTGGGAAGACCCTCCTGCCCCTGCCGCCAGAATTCCAATTCCAATTTCCAATCAGCATAGCGGGCTTGCGGACGGCGAGCAATGGGTAGCTAGCCGTCCGGCAGTCCGGTAATAATCCGAACCGAGCCCAAGTCGTCATCGGCACGCGCCTCAAAGAGATGTCAGCAAAACTGTACAGTTTTGCTGACATCTCTTTGAGCTGTGTGCACACCATGATCGAAGCCTCTGGAGCCACAGGTTAGCTTCTGAAAGGAAAACCTGAGATCCTGAAACAAAGGCGGAGAAAATGTCATCCTGTCATCTCATTCAATAAATCACTAATGCGATCGAAGGAGGTAGCTGTAAATATGAGGGATAGGATATCCTCTCGCTTCGTGATGCTCCGGGTGTCAAGCTTTAGGGAGATTCCCAAGCACGGGCTTGTGATGGTGCCATCGAGCCGTCGAGTGAAAGCAAGCCCAAGTCAACTGTGTGACTCCAAGTGAAGTCAGCAAATGATAAGGTCCTCTACGGCCGATGTCTGCTAGGACTGCGAGACTTTTGACAGAGTTACTTTCCATAAGAATTATAGCTCCGATAACATTTCTCTGCAGAGTTACACAATTTTGGCAGAAGACAATAAAATAAAAAAATCGGGACACCAACCTTCAGCAGGATAACGTGTACTGATAGCGCAAGATCGTAGACGAATTCAAAAACTACAAACGTCGTATTTGTTTACAACAGCACTCATAAAAAAATTGCGGGAGGGTTTAAATTCCTTATTCATTTACCCAGTATTTTTGGTGTATATTTGCCTGACGTGTGAAGTATGAAGTATGTCCAACTTTTAAAAATGAATTTCGGCGAAATAGGTAAAGTACATCAATCATATACCTAGCCTTTTCCCAACTATATTGGGGTCGGCTTACAGTCAAGCCGGATTTAGCTGAATGCCAGTGTTTTACGAGGAGCGGCTGCCTACCAGACCAGACCTCCACAACCCATTAACTGGGGTAACACGGTACTTCATGGCAAGACTGGAGTCAGATTTACTGGCTTCTGACTATCCGTAACGACTGCCAAAGATCTACAAATGGCAGCCGGGACCTACGGCTTGACGTGTTTTCCGAGGCATGAAGGAAACTCGCTGTGTTAAAATGGTCACCCATCCACAGACCAACCTTGGCAAGCGTTGCTTAACCTTGAAGATTGATCCGTGCGGCTGTTATTATCTAGCCACGAACTCCTCGAAATAGGTAAAGTACATAACATGTTTAATTTCTCTAGATCTAAAACCCAATAAGTCGGTACCCTTTGTAACTTATATTTTTATTACTACAAAATGGACTACCTCAGAAACTTAATAATACTGTTTTACACTAATTCAACGTATCCACTTTTATCATAAATACTCATTATAATGATATTATTTGAATAACATAGGTATTTTTGCCCATAAAACTTAAATATTGAATATCTCAAAAGTGTAAATTTCGTACTTATTGGGTTTGAGCACTATACCCTCGTATTATTTATATGACACTTCCAAACACCCATGCCATATGTTGGAACATAACATGTTTCCCCTACTTGCCAACCCCTTCCTTCAGTACTAACTTTAATGCTATAAATCTCTACACAATCATACTAATGCGTAAAGCTCTCCTTAACATAGGCTTTTCTCGCTGATCTTATAATGAATAATGTAATATAATTATATTGATATCATGTAGTTTTTACTATCGAACACCTCCAAAACAGCTTGCTATTGAGCTTGGATTGTTTTAATTTTTTTTTTAATACTTGGTTTATTTGAGAATAGGTTCTATGCTAAAAAAAGTTTTTGATACTTTATGTGGTATAACACTGTTTGCCAAGTCAGCTAGTAAGAAGAAGATCCGTTTTAGTTCGCTTTAATCATTATAAAATGTGAATATAAGTGTTTTACTGACTTATCAGAAAGAAAGTTTTAGCTGTGTGGTCATTGATTTTACAATACAAAAAGAGGCACTTAAAATTATTAGTGTGTAACAATGGTATTATCGATTAAATCAATCACCTACCTGTCAATGTCATAGAATGCCAATCAAAGTAGGATGACCTAAATAAGACAATACAAATGGGTTGCATCAAAAGCACTCTCCAAGACCACAAGACAATAAATTCTCGTAACTACAAATTACACTGCCTTACTGACGATGGCGCCAGGAACACTACACACCACAAAACAAAACAATGACCTCTCTAAAACCAGCAAACAAAGCACAATCACTTGACAAATCAAGCGCCAACTACTCTCCACTAGAACAAACAGTCAACTAATAATTAACTTTGAACTCAACTGAGTTCAAATTGTGAACTTAACTGAGTTCAAATTTGTGAACTTGTTTAATTTGTGGCACTGAAGAAGTGTCCCTCGCTATCGCTTAGTCACGTAATCGCTCTCTAAACTCGACGCGAGGGGACTGGAGGCATTCTTTAGTTACCTTTCGATTTTGGTGTTTATGTGTTTTTGCATGATTCGCAAGTTTGGTAGACAGTGAAGTACATACCTAAATATCTCCAATAGGTCCCGCTCCGATATAGCACGAAGAATCGCCAAATAGCAAGAGGCAGGGCACATTGCTCGCAGGATAGATGGCCATTGGAGTCAAATAGTCCTGGAGTAGCAACCGCGTATCGGAAGACAAGGTCTGAGAGCGGTGACCGCGTGCCGAAAGACACAGCTTTGGAAGACCTCCTAATAAGTCTAAAAGAAGACAATTTCTAAGATGGAATGCCATTGAATTAAACACCATAGTTAAACTACTCTTAAAACTAGCTCATTTGCCAAGTGGAATGAGGTAAATTACTGAATATAGATGAGGCTAAGAATTAGCTCCAAGAAGCGTGCAGTATTTTTGAGAATTATAGTCAGTTACTACCTTTGTAGGTAGAATAGATACCAATACAAAATATTCTACAAAGCCATGTCTGTGTCTGTGCCCAAAGCCTTTCGCTTCAAATCAATAGCAACTTGAAGAATGATTCAAAACACGACATTCCTTCAAACCTTTCATTACAAAACCCTTACGGACATTAAAAACATGGATGAATCCGTATAAAGTAGTAATGGACACGCAACGCAGACCAGGTGGGTGTAACGTTCTGTTAAGTACGAGCATTTCTTTAACGAGCCTTCGTCCGTCGGCAACATGGGACGAGTCGTAGCGTACTGTCGGTAGCAGAAGTATTCTTGTTTCGGCATCCAGTTTTTCGGCACCAAAGGTTTCGGTACCCAAGCTATTCCTGTTTCGGTAACCAAGCTATTCTTGTTTCGGCACCAATAGGTATTTTGGATTGGGAGTAACCAATTACGTAAACCAAAAACGAAACCTTTGGTGCCGAAAAACTTGGTGCCGAAACAGGAATAATTCCGGTAGCAACGTGCGACGAGTCGTAGCGTCTGTCTACTGCCGGTAGCGTCGTGCTACGATTGTCTACCACCTGTTCGTGATTCTCAAACTTTTGCCGAACGCCCCTCGAGCACCCCCGACGCGTAATGAGCACTTTACGCCCCTTCTACTTTAAAATGTTTGCACTTTTCCAAATTTTTGATTCCGTTTTGAACGTGTTCTGGCGTTTTTCTGTTTGTAGTGCTGTCTGGAGAGGCTTGCTTTGACTGCTCCCAATTGTACAAACATTTTTATTTGAATCTTGAAGTTTTGGCTCTAGATTCTAATTACATCACGTTTAAATTGCAAGCTTTAAACAAGAGGTAACTAAGTTTTGGTAAAATGGCCTTCAACACTGAGTCTTCCAGTGTGCGATCGCCACTCTAGAACCTTTTGGCCCGATCGACCATCCGTTCTACGAGCAATGTGCCCTAAGTAACATTTATCGTATTTAATCCACAATTTCTTCATTAGCGTTTTTCGTTAACTGAATATCTCTACATAGACTACATTAAAATGAACGAAAACACTGCTTCAAAATTTTAAACGAGATATCCTCCATATTAGAGACAACTAAGCGTGAAAACATTTTCTCAAATCCCCTTCTATTTACAGTAGAAGCAAATTCTCACAAACTTTCAGTCGAAAGTTTCACAGTTTGATAAACTGGACTGGATGCATCTCGCTTGCCAAGTCATAACTTTAGCCCTGCCGAATGACCTAGATAACGGAGAATTTTGAATCAACTAAAATAATTTTATTTTAATAAAATAAAGTAACTTAGAAACTGTCTCCTCGGCCACAAAACCACACAATTACTCCAGTCACCCAGTCCAATAACTTCCCTAAGTTACAGAGCAGCAAATTCAGCGAGTCAAACTAGCCAATACGGCCACAGTGTACAACACTGCAGTAATCCAATTTGCAGTAAGTTTCAGTAAAGTTGGCCCAACTTGGTAGACTTAGTGATTTAAATTTACAACTTTGTCCATCCTAGCACACTTGCAATTTTAACGATCAGCCGACTAAGTTTAAATCAGATTTTCCTTTTAAGATGTAGGTAATAGTGTGTAGTTTGCCTTACGGGCCATAGTGACGTCTTAGAGTGGGCAAGTCTGGAATACGGCTGACTTTTAGTGTTATAGACTTGGTCGGGTTGAAACTGTTACAGTAATGTTAGGTAATCTTGCTAGTGTAGTGTTATTCGAGAAGTTTTGGGGTTATTATTGTACTTACTTAACGTTGTGCCATTGTATTAGCGTTAGGGAAAGGTTCGGTTACATTACATAGCCCTAAAATTTAGCTAGAAACATTGTCTAAAACTTTCTTTGCTCCTAGTTATTAAAGTTCGAAAGATTAGATACATTGCCAGCCATCAAAGTTTCAAAACCATTTAGTTTTAAGTGAACACTTCCATTTTCAAATGTAATTTCCAAAATGGCGGCCATTTAACACGACTGGCTGTAAATAAAAAAGCTTCTTCAAAGTACTATTAAAGAATGCTCACACTGAAACGATAAAACACGCTATTACAGAGACTTCAAGTAAAAATTACAAGTTTATTGACCGTAAAAACTGTGGTAATTAACGGACGGTTTAAGGCCGTCTTTAAACGAACATCTCCATGCTCAAGTGTCCCCATATAATTTAGCGAGCAAACGGTTTTTATTTGAAGTCAGTTTACGAGGCCGTTTGCGGCTAAACCTCCCTTTAGATTTAGTAGCGACTGGAGCTCAATCCACATTTATCACTTTGATTCACAACAATTACTTTTAAGACTATTTAAAGTTAGCATTCTTTGGAAAATGTTAATTAAGTTTCCGAGTTCAATGGGAAAATCCGGGAAATATTTTTTGGTTTGTACTTTATTGTAGCGGGAATGAGGGTATTCTTCCGCTATTCCAATTCCGGAATTAGCATGCCATTCTAATAAAAATATTTTTGGTTCATGGTACTGTGTTTCCTTTTTTTATGAGGTGGAAAATCAGTAAATAATTTCTCCCGTTGTAGGGGCAGCGTGACGGTGTGTCAGACTTTTACTGCCTAAAATTCACCTGTGTTGCTTCAGTTGCCCTTTGTGCTCCAAGATGATGTATTACTTACTGTATTTACTTAATATTGAAACTGCAGTATATTGCAAAATAATCATAAAACAAGTGTTGACAAAACTTAGGAACAATTTTATTACACGAAACCAGTTTTCCACGGAAGACTTAAACATAACACCATTCTAAAGAAAACCAGCAACGGTACATAGACGTTAGTGAACACTCAACACATACATAAGTCCCCACTTATCTCCAAAAAAGGCCCAAACAGAATACAAATTCAAGCCGCCACACGAAAACGCAAAACATTTCTCTACCAAAAATATTACCATCGAGTGTAATAAGAAAATACCAATTCCGCATGTACAATCGCGAACATAAAACCATTGTGAACATTGTGCTTAGAACATTGGAACATTGTGCAGATGGGGTAACCGATGTTTGCTTTAAATCTGGGCCCCTCTTCTGATAATTTTCACCTGCAGCCGTACCGACGTCCCGGGGCGTCGCGGCGCCCTTTGCCAATTTATGTGCGAGATATCATCCCTGTAAGAACGGTGAACTGTTTAAAGTATGGAACTAAGTTTTAATGGAAGGTGCTATCTTCAACTTTTTTTGTCTAGTAAGTTAAATAAGTTAACATTTTTAGAATTAAACTAACTAGGAAGAAAATGTCTGCCCTATCTTTGGACGTCTCATCTTTAGTAGTTTTATCATGGCTGTAAGAAAAGTTCAGAAACTATACCACGGACATCTTTAAATAATTATGAAACCAGTGTGCGAAGAAGGTAGTGTTATATAGCTTGTATAACTTCATCTCTCGTTTAACATAGGACTGTGCATAATTTTATGACACCATGGTAGAGCCCCTGATTTCATTGTGTTTTCAAAGTTGCGAGGCTTTATAGTTATGCATTATTTATATAAAAGTATGTTCATCCTTCTAGTTCAAGTTAGCTCCTACTACTATCTCTAACAATTCATCAAAATCGGTCCAATAGTCGGGTACGTCAATTTTTTTTTTACCATGAAAACGTAACAGAAAGAAGTACAAATAGACAGTTACTTTCACATTTATAAATTAATATGGATTAAGTTTAGTTTTTAGTATAAGCATAATATTATTGTAGTTACATTCTATTGTATCAAGGTTGCTAAAATATTAAAAAAACATCTTCAAATATCTTCAAAAGTGTCACAATTCACACCAAAATTTCATAAAATCCTAAACATATTCATACCACATCCAGCGACCTATACCTCCACAAGAGGGGTGAAGAGTGTCGCTTACAATATTACGATGTTAACCACAGCAGGCGATTTACATAATTCATTCAGCCCTGATCCTCGACCCCGAAGACGCTTGGCAGAGGTACCTTCGTAGTCTGAGGTCGGAGAAGGATGTTAATTGCCCTTGTAAGCTGAGGGTGTTATGAATATGGAGAGGTGAGCTTTTATGATTGAATTGTTTGGAATTTTTGGTAGATATTGGCTTTTGTTTAAAGGGTCATGAGTTTACTTACGACAACAGAATTTTTCTACTAATTATTTGAGTGTAAGCTGTGTGTGTAACAGTGTGTATTTGTGGAAGAAGAGCCGTGTAAGCTGTGTGTGTAATTTTTATTTTTATTTTACCAAATTAGGTAATTGTAGCAAACACATTATACCTTTATGGGGTCATCATCATCCACCTAGCCTTTTCCCAACTATATCTTAAGGATTTAGCTAAGTACCAGTATTTTACGAGAAGCGGCTGCCTACCAGCCGCCATTCACTCCACAACCCATTAACTGGGGTAACACGGTACTTCATGGCAAGACTGGAGTCAGATTTACTGGCTTCTGACTATCCGTAACGACTGCCAAAGATCTACAAATGACAGCCGGGACCTACGGCTTAACGTGCTTTCCGAGGCACGGAGGAAACTCGGTATGTTAAGATGGTCACCCATCCACAGACCAACCTTGGCAAGCGTTGCTTAACCTTGAAGGTCGACCCATGCGGCTGTTATTATCTAGCCACGAGCTCCTCTCATATACCTTAATGGGGTATGCAGTGGTAATCTACGAGTATGTAGGAAATAGTAAAACTAACTTTAAATCACAGAAAACTTTTTTTTTAATACGCTTCAATTGATACTACGAATTATATGGTGCAATTTATTTTTGTATAATATTTTAAACTATACAACAAAATAATATAAAAAAGTCTTTTTCTGGAAACAAAATCAAAATTGTTTATTAAATGAAGCAACAATTAGCATTTCAAATATTGGTACGAGGAAAACTCCGGGCATGGTGTGGACATCGCGCTCTCTTTTGTCCACATGTAAATGACGGCAACTTTATATTTCAGTTCAGTTTCATTGTGTGCATCCTTAGTCTATTTGTTGATAGTTTTCCTTTACACAAGATTTAAAAAGTTTCTAACTTACATAATATTGGACGAAATTAAAACATTATATCTAATTTTTTTTAAGTTACCTATATAAACTAGTGCCTGACTGCAATCCCACCTAATTGTAAGCAGTAATGCAATTATAGATGGTGGAGTCTACTAATTTATTAAGAGCCTATTCACTCTAGCCTTGCTAATAATAATGCTAACGGAACTGTAGCACTTCACTGCCTAACTTAAAAACTACGAAAACACAACTCCCAACTTATCTAGAAGCTGCTATCAAACTAACCTCTCAAAACACACTTCCCACAGCTTCTATACACCTTAACACTTTACAAACAAGGCTAACTATCTTCACTCAAAACTCACTTAGACTCTTCTTGACACATGTGAGCATACATTATTCATGCTTCGCACACTTCTTAGGACTATAACACACTAGCAGTTCGCGAGCTTCCTCATAGCGGAGCGAGTACGCAACGAATACGTTCCGTGCGCGCCACGAAAGCAATTTTTTTTTAAGTTGCTTGCGTGGCGTGGCGGCACGGCTAGCCGTGCGGCGGGAGGCCGTGTCAGACTTTTACTGACAAAACCCACTCATGTTCCATCTTTGCCCTAATTCCGGGGTCCCGGGAATCTCTTTCGTCAACGCAAGCGAATTTGTGGATGCGCTAGGAGACCGCAATGAATAGCAGCGTGGACGCCATTGTGTACTGTCTCGTAAAAACGTCAATCCATTTACTCCGCTTACAACCACGCGTCGAAAACGTTGCGAATTCGCCACGCGTTCGCGACGTCTTCGCTGTGTAGCCGCAGCGTTTTCGCGACGCATTCGCTGCTCGCCCGCCCCGCTCGCAAACCGCTAGTATGATACGGCCCTTAATCTTCAGGCAGTTTTCCATGGTGCTGTCAAGCTGCATATAAAAATGAGGGAACCTATAACAAGCTTTTGTATACCGGTGGGAATGTATAACTGCGGGGTTTTTCAGCGTGATGATTTGTCTTTTTTGATTAAGTGTGTGACGGTGATTAATTTGGTTATGTTTTTTGTGAGTGATGGGGTAACAGTCTTGTTTTGGTTCAAATTTTTACTTGTATATGATAGTTATTGTAGAAAAATCAGCAAATACCTCCAGTGGCCTGGAGAGTTAGGAAGTAGACCTAGAGTAAAGTAAGAGGTCAATTGTGTCAGACACAAGCTCAGTGTTATCTTAAAACTCGAGAAGCATGGAGAAGGTCTAGTGAGGTAGAAACAGGCTTTGCAGAAGTCTTCAGCTTGCAGTAATATAATTTTTGAAAAATACGTACATAATTATCAATAACCCACGTACTCTGAGTCAAATTTTGACAACCTAAACCGTGGTTTCTAAATTTTCTACTTTGCATACTTGTCAAACACTATCTTGAAAACTCGTCAAACTTTAAAAGAAGATATTCAGAACATTAAATTTTTAATTCAGAAAGAAAACGTCTGAAAAGCTGTAAAACAACCAACCTTCTACTCAGTAGTTATCTTATTTTAGTGCCAACTTCAAAGAAACAGAGGCATAAAACAGAATAATCTCTAAACTAAACATCGTAACCCATAATTTACGGCGGTACACAATAATATTTGCGCAGGTGACACCGCTGATATTTTTCAAAAAACATAAAACGATTTTATGTTAGTCTGGGGATATTTCATCAGGGATTTACGACACAGCATCGCACCAGGCTGTCGATCGCTGCGTTGTGTCGATAAAGTGTCATTTTGGCGACAAATTCCTCAGTGTTGTGCTGACAAGTCCCGTGTTTCGAGGCTGTGTCCCGTTTTCCGGGATGTCGGCTGTACTGGTTGGGAGTTCGTTAAATTAAAGCGTGTGTTTACGTTGTAAAGTGATGGCTTGTGTGTTTTGCAGTGTTTTTTTTGATTTGGTTGTTGAAATGAAACAAATGTGTTGTTGAATTGTTTTTTTCTTGTTTTATTTTACAACGTGTAAAAGTGTAATGTTAAATTTAAAACACAAATGAACCATTAAATATAGTCGATAATATCTTTCCAGGTAATTGAATTATACAAAAAAAAAATACGTTAAATACCAATATAACTATCCAATAATAATAGTTTATATTCCAGTTCCTCATAACGACAGAAACATAGCTAATCACTATCAACACGAGATATTCTCGTACCGTGCGAAACCACTAACGGCAATTATTGGATTTTAAACTCAATTATTGCATCGCACTAGTGCGTTACTCGTAAGTAATGACAATTTGCATTCATTTCCGCGCTCATCACGGATTTAACTAACAAGATGCGAGTCGCTGGCGCGGCTGTATGAGATATTACGAGTATACAGAAGTTGTAAACGTGTAGTTTATAGCTTTGGCTTCTTTTTGCAATTTTTTAAGTTTTTTATTAAACCTTTGGAGGTTCATGCTGTTTTAAGGTTTTTTTTCGTATTTTAATATACATTGGACAGGGTTTAAATACTCGGAATGACAGGTGTTTTGTCAAATCTGAACTACTGCCTGAGAGATGATTTCGGGTTGCTGTAATTATGTTCAAATCGCGTGGAAAACTCAGTTTGCGCAATTTCTAATACACTTTATACATATTATGCATTTAGAAAAATAAATCGATATTACAAAACCCCTTCAAGTTTATTTATACGCTTGGTCGCACAACCTTTGTCGGTCGGCATAAAACAAAAGAAAAACAAACGGATACTTTTATACCTTTCCGGGATCACGTGCCAATTTCCTTGAAGAGGCCCATCACTAGTGATGTTTGCGGCATATTTTACGGCGGTGTCGCGGCCTGATTGATTGGACGACTCGTAAACGTGTAGACGTGCCTGCCCGTGATTACATGTTGCATTATGATTTGGCAAAAAAATTTGGTTTGTTCTTCGTTCGTCCGAAAGTTTTGTCCCACATTCCAAAAAATTCCTCATTTGTCCCACATCACATTTGTTGTGGTGTTTCGTCCCACATTCCAAGTTCTTTAAAAGTACAGTCAACAAAACACGTGAGTACTTATTTGTAATTCTTCATCATCTCTCTTCATGCGATGCATGCAAGCGTTGCTTATCCTCTAAGATCGACCCGTGCGGCTGTTATTATCTAGCCACGAGCTCCACACAAGCATAAGCCGATTTAAACGAAATAATCAAGTATTCACTTATCCTAAAAACTGCGGGTATTAAGTATCAAACATTCAAATTCTGTGGTAATCATGATTTTTTATTCAGGATACAAATATTTACATCTATATAATACAAAGTCGGGTTTGTTACAACACTTATAACTCGAGATCTGCTGAACCAATTTTCATGGTTATTAATTAATTGGATTCGTCTCCGCCCCGAATAGCAGAATACATCTTAAAATCAAAAATGGGTAAGGTAGTGTAGGGTAGGTAGGGTAGTGTAGGGTAGGTAGGGTAATGTAGTGTAGGGTAGGCAGGGTGGTGTAGGGTAGGTAGGGTAGGGTAGCGTAGGATAGGTAGGGTAGTCATTTGACGGGAGCGAAGCCGCGGGTAAAAGCTAGTATTACTATTTAAATATAAACAACTTAATAGATATATATACAAACTAAAGACTTTTTTCTATATAATAAGTACAAACGTAAATATTATATAGAAAAAAGGCATTTACTGGGCATCAAAAAATTAATCACGTCGATGTGGTATTTGATTTTTAATTCGTAGGTAGTAGTACAAACAAAATTTTTAGATGATTTTGTAATTCTTTGCATCTTTTTTTTTGTTTAGTAAGTAATATAATAACGATTACCTACGTAAAAATAAACTTTCATTCAAGTCAAAAAGTCAAAGTCAAAATCCTTTTATTTCACATAGGTCTACTTACTTACTTATAAAACGTTAGAAGAAAGAAATTAGAAGAAGAATAAAAATATTATCGTATTTAAGAAAACCTGGATCAATAAAAAAGGGTTTGACCATTAGGGAAAATAAACTCTTCTACAGATTCCAGTGATGACAGTCGTACTACTTGACTCAAATTCGACATCTTAATAAACATTATTCTAAAACTGATTTTTTTAACCTTCTAAATTAATTGAATTATGACAATACGGAACTGTTATTTGAATCCACTGCGTAAAAAATCACCAGATACCATTCCACGAAACATACACTCCTTTACACTTATATACGTACGCATATATACAAACATACAAACACATCCATTCATACACTTCCATATTTCCACTTCTATACAAACACTTCGGTATCATTGAGACCTACTTTTATTAAATTTTTGTTTGCTAACTTTTACTCCAACTTTTAGAACCACCCACAAATTGTATAAAATTACAGATGAAATATTTAATGTATACCTCCGCTACTCTCGGATAGCGGAGGTATACATTAAATATTTCATTTTCAGGAGCGATTATTTCAATAGTTTATTCACGTTAAATCTTTATTTCTATACTAATATTATAAAGAGAAAAGATTTGTAATTTGTTAAAAAAAAAAAATAATTTGTAATAAAACATAAAACTACAAGATCGGTTTTAAAAATTCTTCCACCACTAGATAGATAGGTAAATATTTGCTATTATCACACGGGCGAAGCTGCTGGTAAAAGCTATAGTAATAATAAATTGGTTAGAAATCTATTTTGTTGACTGTACAAAAACGTAAACTAAGCCTATACAAAAAAAATATGGGACAGATAAAGAATATAGAACTGGGTCGAATCGAGAATAAAATAATTAAAAATTAGTTTGAGACAAACGAAGCATATGGGTTGGGACAAACCAGGAATTTTTTATGTGGGACAGAACGCAGTGAGACGAACGAAGAATAAACCAAAAATTTAGGTTATCATGTCGATTTAATCTTGTTGGTGTACCTTTATGAGGTCTCAGCAGCTGGGGAATCTGCAGTGTTACACATGTGCCACTCGTTTCACTTTTAAGTACCTGACACTTCGTTCACTAATTAGTGATCGATGGCCAGTAGTGTAGTGTAGTGGGAGCAGTGGTGGCATTCCTTGAAGTAAATGCTACGAGTAGAATCTATACCTATTTTGTACATAGATTGATGTGAAATTGACGTAAGATTTCAATGTCACGTTCACGTTTCTGTATAACTAGAAAACGTGATTTATTAAAAAAAGGCGAGATCTTGGTAAAGAAAATTTTATTGTAGTATTGACCTCAGACAAGTCTGCCGAAACGGCTTCTTAAATGGATTAACAACTGATTAAACTCAATACTACTGAACCGATTTTAATTATTTTTTTCACCAATATAATCTTACTTCCTCTACTTTATCACTGAGTAACATAAACCGCTGAAACCGCGGGCAAAATCTAGTAAGAATAAATGGCTCAATGAACGTACAATTCTCCGACTACGTCTTAAAAGACTAATATCCGATTTTTTAAAGTCATCCCTAAAAACGAAAGTTATGGCGCGAATTTCTCAGCTTTACACATCGGAGGCGCGGAAATGCTCAACGGCTCATTATCCAAGTTTAATTTTATGCATGGACGCGCGCGCATCGTTACGATCGACGCGCCCGCCTCGAGCCCATTCGAAATTTAAATTCTCCACGAATATTGCCGAAAATATACGAGCGGTGTTGCTAGTCGCGGTGTCTTCGATTTACGCGGTTTAGATAATGTAAAATGTAGGAACCTACTTTATGTACGATTAGTTAGATTTGTCGTTAATTACTCAGATACCCACAAAACGAGACACAATAGTAAAACAATAACAGCGCGGTCTCATTGGACCGGTTGGGGATTCAAACGTTAAGAACTATTTTGCTTAGAGTTTGCTAATTAGCATTAGCATTATCGATAATGATAATTAGCAGTCCCAGCAATGCGGAGGTCCACCTTATAATGTTCCCACTGCTGGGACTCAGGCCTACTCTCTAGCAGAGGAAATAGGCCGTAATCTATCACGCGAGCCCAGACATCCACTAGGATGTCATCGAATTTTTGGTTTCAGGACATACCGGTTTTCTCACGATGATTTTCTTCACTGTTTTGGAGAGCAGCGGTGATGAAATAAATTAATCAAAATATAATTGCCAGTTTTACGCAGTTTGCTAATAGTTTTTAACTCAATTAAAATAAAGTTTCAGAGGCATCTTGAGTGAGTGACCTAAAAATAAATGAAATATTCTTAGAAGCACACATCCTTTACTTTTCGCACAGGTCACCTCCTCTGAGAGAAATGTTTTCTTACAGTGTTTGTGAACAACAGTTGTTAAGTCCCAGGCTCATTTACAACTTCACACTATTAGAGAGGTAAGCCTATAAACACTGCAATGTTGCAAAACTTTACAGTAATAACAACAAAGTTTAATTGGCAAAACATAAATATCTAATTTAAAATTCTCACTCTAATTAGATAAAAAATACTAAGATAAGCCCACACACAGTTAGATACACGCACAGACACAGTTTACTTACCTCGTTAAGATGTAATGAAGAGGTTTTGCCCTATGCACTTATTGGTAAATCTGCTCAAGACTTTAAACAGTGTCCAATGTACCAAAGATGGCGTTTGATGAATTTTCGATGCTCTTGTTAATCCGATTTATTCCAAAAAAATCCAATAATAATACAAAAAGTGTCGCTTTGGAAACACATCACCAAAAGCGACAGTTTTGTAATGATGTCGACGACAAGGAAATCTCATATAACCAAATTTCACAAAGCAAATTGCAATGCAAACAAAAACAAACATACAGAACCAAAAAGATTTAAAGAAGCCAAAACGAATCAATTTAAAACTAAACTATTTAAACTACCATCCTACCAATTTGCGGAAGCTATTTCTTACGGAATACTGGCAACACCACATAGGGCGAACCGAAGTGACATCGCTTTAGGCCAAACCGCAAATATATGGAACGAGGGAAAACTTTATTTCCCCTATCTCAGGGAATCTTGGGACGCAATATTGTGGAAGATATGAAGTTATATTGTCAAGTAGCATATATTATCTAAGTTTTACATAAATTACCTGGAATAGGCGGTAGCATTGGAAGTTTTGGGCCGTTAAGGTACGGTGTGCCTGTTATGACTTATACTTACCTAAAAACCTTTTATGGTAATAGAAATAGTGTAATACTAGCTGCTACTCGTTGCTATGCCTGCTTGAAAGTAAAAAATTATCCTAAGGGAAGATACTCCCGGGATGAAAAGTATGTTTTGTGTTATTCCAGAACATTGTCTACCTGTACACACGTACACCCCACCATCTTTTGTCTTAGTAAAAGTGTGATAGTGTTTGAATCCCCAACCGGTCCTATGAGACCGCGCTGTTATTGTTTTACTATTGTGTCTCGTTTCGCGGGTACGTGATAGATTACAGAGAAATCTTTAATTCTAAGTATATCAGAAAATTGGTTTGGTAACACGCAACAACTGTTATTTTTACCTACAAAACAAAATTTCAAAGAAGCAATAGCTATATCTAATACAGGTTGTCCCAAATGGGCACGATTCTATGTGTTCTTCTTTCCCACCGAGTTCATGAAAAAATATAATAGTGTTTCAAATGTTCACTAGTTTAGACTTTTTATAAGTGCCCATGTAGGCCTATGTTAAAAAAAAAACAATTTTGATTTTCGTTCCTATATCAATTTCCAACGGTTTCACGAGATGTATCCAAAATACAGTCAGTAAACACATGCTATTGTTACTCCAATTGACATGGACACTCTAAAAAATAAAATAACTAGAAGTACCGTATCTAAAAAAAATGTTTTTTTGCTAAAAAAACAGCAATTTCTTCTTTCATATGAAAAGCTCAATATTATTCTATCATTATGATAATACCCCTTTAACATAATCAAAACCATACTGCACAAGGGAATGAAAACAACAGTCTTCATTCCCATAAGACTAAAGAGATTCATGATTTCTTACAAAGCAGACCAGACCCCTCAGAATAATAACATGTAGATGTGATATTATTCAGCAGGACGAAATGACAAACTGCCTTGGAGAGAAAAACAAATCTTGGCAAAAAGGCGTTGGCAGGAGACACCGTTTTGTTTATTTTTTTGTCTTACACCCGGTGTAAACGGGAAACTCATTTGGTTATGATAAGGATTTCAATTACGCCGGGATAATTTATGCAAATTCTTCGTTTGTATACGTTTGTAATTAGGAATTTGTACTTTTTTTTGTTTTTTTTTTTTTTGCTGTGGGTGCGTGGAGGTTTGGTGTAGAAAAAAGGATTTTTACAACGTTATGATGGCTTGTTACAGAAATTTAATATTGTATTATTTCGCAACTAAATTTTACAAAGATTGGGTGTAGGTTTTTACAATAAAAAATAATTATGTCCAGCATTCCGATTCAGCTAAATCCGGCTTGACTGGAAGCCAACCCCAATAAGTTGGGAAAAGGCTTGGCAGATGATGATGATGATTCCGATTCAGCATTAATAATTAAAAAAACTCAAATTCTTAAGCTCTATACGCGTACGTTTATCATCACCATCCTCCTGCCCTTGTCCCATTATATTTGGTTGGTGCAACACGTTTTCATCTATCACTAACACCCTTTTCTTTCATATCACTCTTCACACAATTCATCAAGGTGGATGATTTCTCAGATTCTTTGGCCTCCCTCTCCCTATACATGTATACTCATAACTCTTTTCACGATATGCATACATCTCAATACGCACATCTACAATAATATTAAAAAGGTTATCACACACAACACAATACCATCATAAAGCTAAGTGCACACTCAGCGATGCGGCGCACCCGCGTGCACCCGCGCGATATCTCTCGCAAAGGGACGCGCGTCACTCAGGATTTTAGGCTTTACCCGTCAGCAATGCCACCCGCCCGATCGGATGCGATTAGCTCGATCAAATGCTATGTGTCTAAATGTACTTGTGTAAACGATGTTTCCTCCTTTTTTAAGGATCTTTAAAATGATTAATAAAATTTAGTTTTCAATTTATTTATATTTTTTGTGCTACTGAACCGCGAGACATTTGATAAAATAATTATATTAATAATATTCCTCAAGTTCATATAAAAATAATGTTCCACATATACACTTTTACAATGCTTCTAATACAAACGACTTTGATACAGCTAAGCATTAGTCCAGAATCCTACTAATACTTCTTATAAACTTGAAAGCTTTCACGTAATTACTACCGAATGGATGAAACTTGGTATACAGGTAGACCATCTTCTTTATTGGCTAATAGGATATTTATCTTAGGAGTATATGTTTCTTTGAGATAATTTTCTAGTATTATGCGGGCAAAGCCGCTGGCAGCTGTTAGTTGAAGATAAATCAAACCTACTTTAAAGCCAAGTCAAAATGTCAAAACAGTCACAAATAACAATTAATATTTAATAAAGACAATTAACATAACAGTCCCTTCAGCATTAATATTAATTTGCATCAGTGTGTAAGGGTGCGCGCACACAGTCGCGACAACGCGGCGATATCGCTACCCGCGCGGTCCGTCAGTCATCCAGCTTAGAGGGATTTAGCCGGTCTGCTGCAGGCTCGAATCAAACGCTCCATTGACTGCAAATCCTTACTCTAATTGAAATATAAAAGCGTTTTTGACAGTTCTCTGTGTCGCCATTTGCAAATAATAAAGGGGATACAGCGATAGCTTGTACGGATTTAGGAGCGCGAACTTTTGAATATGGAATGCCGCTTTTTATTTCATTTAATTTTTCTCTTCAGTCGTTGATTTAATTTTTTGTAGTCTGGCAATTTTGTAAGTAAATGTCAACCAATAATTTTCGTTCACAGAATTTTACTCAAAGTCGAGGTATTAGAGTCTTCCTTGAATATAAATTGCTTTATGTCAAAGTCATTTAACTTTTCAATAGAAATCTGATACATTGGCTCCTTGGCTATAAAGTGGAAAATTCTGGGAAATTCTTGACAAAAAGCGTTCTCTTTTAAGCCACTAAGGTTTCTTCGGTTACGAATTGGTCCTTTATAAATAGACGATATTAAAAGAACATTCTACTCTAACTTTTCGAGCCTATCCTGAACAAACAGTATTTCAAATCAATGTATCTACTGTTACGCCATCTACTCATTGTTTTATTGATACTTGTTTAACCTATCAATACCCGCGAAACGAGACACAATAGTAAGACAATAACAGCGCGGTCCTATGAGACCGGTCGGGGATTCATGAATTAAGTAATAGGAAACATTTATTGGAAATTGCAATAGTTTAAAAAAAATACAACTAGTCATGCTTCTAATAATTTTACCTATATACATCAATGAATCTGACGACACAGTAGGCGCAATGTTTGAATGGTTGGCTGCTGCACTATGAATAGCGGGTTTCATTCTCGTACGGAACAAATATTTGTTTGCCATACTGATATCTATTGGTATACTGTTCCGGGTGTAGGTGCTTTGTATGGGTGAGTTCACATAATTATTTGTGAACGTCATCATCGCCATACAGGAGTAATTCCTAGTATGGGGCTAGGTATTTCTCAGGATGTAGTTTAAAAAAAACCACTGATTCATTGATGTTTATAAAACAAATGACTTAAATTAAACTCTAGTGTTAGTCGCACCCCTGTTTTCTCTTCTTGAAACTCCTAAACAATAACGTAAACAATACAATAACGGATTATTGTTAACACCACAAGTTCTTAATTTAATCTGACTAATAAGCTATTGAAGCCTCATGCTGTAAATTACAATCAGAGAGCTAATTCAGAGCAAGCAGCCGTTAATAATTCAGGCAATGGCCCGGCCGCGAATTAGTGGGACAGTTCACAAGAATTAGTGGCCAGGGCTGTTTAATAACGGATTAGTATATCAAAGAGTGGGTTAGCATGTCTATTGGTGGTCTGGGAATGTCAATGGTGATACGGCAAAACCCTGTACGTACCTAATTATACTCGTATCTTTGTCGGGTTTATGAGGGAATATGGGTCTAGCCTATTTGACTGTGTATTAATGTGAGTATAAACAAATATAAAAAACAAAAAAAAATATAGTTCCTCCAATCAAGTGGTTGAACGAATTTGGATGAAATTTGATTCTCGCATAGACCATGTCCTGCAATAGAAAGTAGAAGACTTTTTATCCCGGGATTATGTTACTTTAATCAGTTATTTTGCAGTTTAATTAGAATTTATAATTTTCTACTGTTACCGGCTTAACGTTTGAATCCCCGACCGGTCCTATAAGACCGCGCTGTTATTGTTTTACTATTGTGTCTCGTTTCGCGGGTATCTGAGTAATTAAAACTAGAATATGTGGCTATATCGCTTAGCTTGATACAGTAGCATTTTGCTGGTAGAAGAATTTCCAAAATCAGTCCTTTAATTTTTGAGTTCATTCATTACAAACACTTTTGTTTTATTTTTACTTCTATTTACTAAGTATAGATATCTTTTTAACAATTTATTGGAAACAAATAACACAACATATATTATTCTTGCTGGACCAGACGTCTACCAATCAACATAATCAATATCTCAAAGGAGCAAAATTATTAATATTCCTAGCTACCTGTAGCTGCCTTGCAGCCCTGTCGCGAACTAATCACGTAATGGAATCCTCGGCTCGTTAATTAAGAACACCTCGTACGTATCCGTGGTTACAATGACTTGACTACTATTAAGGGACAGCGTAGACAGCAGACTATCCGTGATAAACTTTTTAGTCTGTGAAAAAGACGGAGAAAGAAATAAATTGATCAAAAAAAGAGTATTGACTATGAATCCTATATATCGTTAAAACCAATTTCCAAGACAATATCTGATCAACACAGTTACTCACCAAATTAATTCTGACAACACAAAATACCTGAATCAAAGTAAAACAATTACTTATCAAATTAAAATTTATTTGCGAACCCAGGTTTGTCGCTGCAAAAACAATCTGGTCAAATGGGGCTTCCTCAACTCATCCTTATCATAATGCCAGTGTCGAACCGTAGCACAAGACATATGATACTTGCTATGCTGCCTATACTGCACAGCCACCTCGACTTTTCAGGATTTATGCAAGGCCAATAACAGACCAGTCTAGGTTGCCAAATACTGGGCAGAAAAGAAATTGTAAGATTACATCGACACGAAAAGAAAAAGAATTAAATTAAAACCTACAATGCCAGTATTCCGCACATATTCTCCCCTACAACTTCACCTTAAAACATATCACCAAAATTACCATATAAGTTAAAATAAACAAGAAACAAGGATCGTTTACGCCATCCCCCAAATCAGCGAATCAGTGATGTTAGACAACGCAGGTGTAATTAATTCCTAACTAATTACATCTCATGATACGCGAGACGAACTCCGAGTTACGTAACTAATCGTAACTGTAACTATCTGTAACTAGTTTGCGCAGTACAGGAACACGGAGGAGGTATAAATGGATTCATCACTTGGATACTTGTAGGGGATATATTCAATTGAATTATTTGCTTCTTTGCTTTTTTATTTACGCACGTGATGAGTGCACAAATGACAGTACCTATTAGAACACATTTTCTTCATCTTTATGTTACGTACTAAGACTAATTTAGGCCTTACAATACCTACATATAAAGTCTACCTTGGACTAAATACGGAATGTATGTGTATGTATAGTACTCCTTCATTCTCAAACGACTGTATGGATTTGGATGAAATTTGGCACACAGCCAGAAATAGAGGATTGTTCATCCCAAAAATGTATTTGTTTAAAATATTTTTTTACTTTTACGTGAACAAAGCCGCTGTCCGAAAATTTTACTAAATATAAAAAATCCAGATTGCGGTCACGGTAAAATTACTTTTTTAAACGCCATGTCAATCTTAGCGATACGAAATCAAACGAAGTTTTTATTCCCTAACACTCTATTTTCTACTTACTCTGTGTCCTTCTAACATACACTATAAAACGCAAGAGGTGTTCTTCAAGTCGAGTCGGGATTAGTCAAAGTTACATTTTGTCATTAAAACGGAGTTTGCTTATTGAATTAACTATGTGAGAAGATTGGATAAGGCTTGTTATCCGCGTATTAATACGTTATGTTGTATTTATTAAAACCTAAAGTAATATTGATAAAGTTTAGCGTTATTTTTAGCAAATAATAATAATATTTTGTAATGATAAAATTACACTTGATAATATAACTTGACGTGTCCATTTGTACTCTTGTACATAGCACATTTTTTTTGTTATAAGCTCGCGTTTTACTATCATGATGTGGTCGACAATAGAGCACTCTTGTCCAGAAAAAATCTATTTACTCTTGACTTAAAGACTCTAAAGCTATCAGAAACCTCAGACTTCAACTGGGAATTCCATTCGTTAGCTGTACTGACAATGAACGTGTTTCGAAAACGTTTTGCAGATTTATTGAGGATTTTATTCACAGTAAAAGACGCCAGTAAAATGTGTAGGTATAAGCGTTATACATCGCAAATTCTGAAATCACCGAAATAAAGTTATCTAAGCCACAAAACCATTAGATCCATATCACTCACTCCACATCACACCCTGCACTATCATTTAGTGTTGACGACTATTCCATGTAACTCGTCATCCATTGCGCGCTCGCCCCGCTTTGACTCAAAGCCGTTGCCTAGCCACGGTTCGTTAGGCCCAGATTTACTGGATGCTCACGCCATACAGGCCGCGGTTAGTTTGTGAAAAGTTAACATCTAACAGAATGGACTTTTGATGGAATATTCGGATGTTCCAAAAAGAGGAGGTTAGACAAAGGGTATCAGATTTGAAATCCATGGTTTCTTTTTTTTGTTGGCTGTTGCGTTTTTTGTTGGTTTTGACAGGATACATACAGCTACCGTTCTTTCAACTGATTGTATTTTACTCGTATATTCAGTTGACTAGTTTAATCAATTTTTCAAGATTAATTTTAATTCTACTTAAAAATGCTAGTCAAGCTGGTTTCTCTTGTGTGGTCTTCGAAAATTATCCCAAAAAGAGTTGTAAAATAGAAATTTTCCTAAAGAAATCTTATGGCGTGTCAATAGCTCTACCACCTCGACAGGCAAATATACATATTGTAACGCATAGAATAACGTTACATTAATTTTAAACAATAAATTAGCTAACAAAGTCATTCAGTTGATATTTTCAGTGTGTAAAAAAAGATACAATAATTAAGATAGATACCATTATCATCCGAGAATTTCTCCTTTGATTTAAAATGCCCATCTTTAAAAGAGACTGTGACCCCTGAGTTTGTTTCGGTGTCTTCTCAGGGTAGTCAGTTAGGAAACACTGGCCTCATCTAGTAAAAAATAAAAAAAATCATGTTTTTATTATATTTGTGAAAACCTATTTGCAAAATAAATATCATTTATCATCATATCTAACTTTAACCCTCTTTCCAGGTGAAAGTAATGCTGCGAGTGGGTGCATCAGGCGAGGGTCCCTTCACCAGCGGTACACAGACCTTCTCCATGGACAAACGCAAGAAGCAGGTCAGCCTCTGCGAGACGGCACCAGCGGCCACCGCTCCGGAAGACAGGAAGGTGGGCGTGGCCGCGCCTAAGATGTTCGCTTTCGACGCTATATTCTCGCAAGATGATGCACAGGTTAGTTAATATTAAGTTCTTCAGTTTGATGGTATCCAGCATTGAAGATGGTAAAGCAGTATTTCCAATTGATATTGGCTTTAGCTGATACTTTTCTTGCAGGATGATGAACAGGTTTGTAAAATTGAGGCTGTTCTAGCTTTATTTATTTATTTACACTTACACTTATATTTTTGCAAGACAATGCACAGGTTAGTGAATATTAAATTCTCCCGATTGATGGTATCCTAGTATACCACGATGTGGCGCAGATTTTGTGTCTAATTATCCGAGAGTATATAAATGTTCCTGGCAGATCGTTTGTAAGCATTAATGATTATGAAGCAGTATTTGCAATTAACGTTGGCTTTAGGTTATAACCTTCTTGTATAATTTTTTATATAAACTTCACACAGGTGGATACTAAGCGTACCATGACAAATACTCGTCTATGAAGCAACGCGTCAGTGGACAGTATAGGCCATAGTACTTTCTTAATTTTACATTCAAATAATACATATATTAAACGCCAAAATCTCCAAAGCATTCATAAAACAAGACTTAAAAAGTAAAATCGCGTGTAGATGCCACGATAATTGCCGAGATCGTCTGATAGCGTCCCATTGAACACAATGATCGCCATCGTTAGAGACCTTCCTACTAACAGAGACATCGAAGGAAAGACCTTTGAGATTATCAGACAAAAGAGGTGATTACTGTAATTAGCTGGTCCAAATTACAGGAACAAAAGGAACTAGGCGAGAGGAAAATCGACGTTTTTCTGTACATTTGTATCTGTTTCTTTATACTTTAGTAAAATTAATGGGAGATACTATTTAATGGATAAAAAACGGTATGATTGAGTGCAAAATTGCATTGCATTCAAGAAGATTTAAATAAATCATAAAGAGTTTGTACCGCTCTTGAATGGAGCAGGGGCGTGTGTCAGACTTATATTTCCGATTTTATGTAACAATATGTAACAACTAGCTGTCCCCTGCAGTTTCACCCGCATTTTTCGTTACTGCTCCGCTCCCGTGGGCCGAAGCGTGATGGTATATAGCCTATAGCATTCCTCGATAAATGGGCTATCTAACACTGAAAGAATTTTTCAAATCGGACTTTCAATAGTTCCAGAGATTACCCCCTACATACAAACTTACAAACCTACAAACTTACAAATTTTACCTCTTTATAATTATATTAGTATAGATAAATAATGTCATAAATCAGCCGGATGATTTCCTCATAATTTACACATCAGAAGCCTTACTATGAGCTGTTATCGTGATCTATTTTACGAACTAAACTGAACTGTTACAGGAATGGAGCTAGGATATATCTATAGCCACATTCCTCTTTGTCGCTTACACGACTGACATTTAAACACGTCGTGAAAAAGCCCCAGACACAACATAACTACTTATTGAAAATCCACTTAAAAATGTAAAATGGACAGACAACTTTGCCATTGTCGAACTGCCTTAGAAATATTTTAGGGTATTATACAAAGTATTAACATTATAAGGCAGCATATTCTTAGAATCAACGTCTCATGTCGCATACTGCCGTCCCGAGGCGCTCCTGAGGTAAAAATAAGAGGAGACTTGCCTACAGTTACATAAAACTTTCCTTCTAAACGGATGGGTTGAGGTGGGAGCGACTAGCGGGTGCTGAAACTACTGAAAGTATTCCGAAATAAAGTAATACTTTTTTTGTTTGTAAAATGTTTTACATGACATGTTATGCTGCCATGCTGAGAATCCACGATAGAGTTCAATCAATTTATGAAGTTTGAACCCTTAGCTTATCTTTGCGTTCTGGTTTCCGCACTTAGTCCCATTGGACCATTGTGCGAATGTGCATGGGCCGTCCGGCCTTTACGTACGTTTGAACGTTTACGTTTTAGTTTGAACACTTCATTTGAGCCCGTTTCATATTTTAATTACTAAAAATGATGCCAAAACAATTGCAGGTATCCTTTCTGAATGTTTCAGTTCTCATATGTATATTTAAAAAAAAACTATCTATAAATGCAAGAACCGCTTTTATAAAAATACTCACTGAACTTTAACCAAACATTTCTTAAAAGATTTTCTTCAAAGCAAGCATATTCCTCACAAACTTTCCTCTTTCGCAAGAACAGCGAAAGAATGCAAGCGCACAAAACGCAGCGTCATCGCGCCCGCTCATGCCTCCCTCGCACGGCGCACACGGCATTCCCGCGCAGTTCTAAATTCTATACCCCTCTGAATTTCATGCACCAAAAATGTCGCCAGCGGAGCGCGCCCCGACTTCTCCTGTTTAAATTGTTAAACGGCCTGCACTACGCGACTAATGCTAACTTTCCCGTTCCCCTTTACCGAAAATTTTCACATTTTTGCTGTTGAAGATAGAAAATTGTTAGCGGTTTTAACGAGATTTTAGAGCTTATGAGAAGGCTCTTTAGTGTTATGTGCCCCTAGTACTTTGTAAGAGGGTTTCTCGCTGTAGTTATTTTCTCCCGAGGGTTATTCTTTTACCTTGTAGTTCCTCTATCTAATCTGAACGAAACACGTGTATAAGAATATGTAAATGGCTACATTTAGTTACGTTAAAGAACAGGAGTTTTCTGCTCGATACGATGTTATCAATTCCCTAGTCACGTTTTTTACAAGGTAGAATTTTCTATGTATCTACTAAGGTAAGAAGAAAGTTTTTGTTTGAAGATGAAGTTAATAAAATTGCGTTTGAAAATGTGGAGAAGTGGTAGAAACTTAGACAATCGTTTCTATTATTTTGAAAAACTATGATAAATATCATCGTGTAGTTTCTCATGGATGAGCTTGTGTGAAAAATGATTATATCTAAAAAGAGGTTTTCTTTTGAGTTGGGATTTTTTTGTGGCGCGAGAGGGCGTTCCAGATTTTCACTGACTGCAGACTGCGTTCTTAGACACAGGTTTATTTTTCAGAAATTCCCTAGAGTGGCCGTAGTGGGTGTCGGCCCTGCTGGGCCCCTTCGGTTTTACTGATTTCTCTTCGAAATACCACGCGCCGTCGTCGACTTTTACTCTATCAGGACGATTACCTCCTCCTACCGACTGGAGGGCGAGCTACTCATTGCTACTCAACCACAAGCCCGTAACTTACAACAAAATTTAAATAAAAACAAAGGAATGGTATTGATTGACATACAGCAACATTCATACATACATTTCATTACAATACATGTGGATGGATGAAGAGGGAGAAGGAGGCCAAAGAAAAGATGGATGGATTGTGTTAGAAGTGATATGGAAGAAAAGGGAGTGAGTGATAGCGTGACGAGTGACAGGACAGAATGGAAGAAAAAGACGTGTTGCGCTGACCCCAAATAAAACGGGACAAGGGCAGGGAGATGATGATCTTGCATACTTTATTATGAAGGTATGAGAGGTCAATCACCGGACACTCCAGCGAATTCTAACCGATCCCACGCAAGATTCCAACACCATCACTTGTAACATAAACCCTAAAACTCACTAAACGGGTAGAAACACGAGCAAACGTGAACAATTCGCACAACAGTTCCGGCGGTGCGTACCAATCCCATTAGCATGGTGTAATCGCCATGTCCACGAACATGTCTGCCGATGCACGGATTAAATGTTCCAACTCATGTATTCATGTTAGAATATGTGTGTCATAGGAGGAAGGGATTTAGAAAAGTGATAGACTTACGGCCGAACCCAATAACCTATCTATCACATATCGGAAATAGTAAAACAAATGATACAATACAAAAATTATACACGTTTTCTGTTGTTTCATTTGTTTTTCAATCTCCGATATGTGATAGATAGGTTATTGGTTTCGGCTGTTAGGTACCAATGAGAATCTAAGGCAAGAGTTGGCCTACCTATGTCATTAGAAACTTATAAGAATAAATGTGAAGAAATACATTGCATATTTTAACAGTTTACTGATAGTTGTGTCAGTCAATGGCTTCATAGCCACGAGTCTCTACCAACATTTTAGGAGGCTCTCTAAGCAGCAGCAAAAAGCGGTACTCTTGAACACGGTTCAGGGGTATTTACTTAAAGAACATTTATTTAATATTAACCTAATTTAAGTAAATTTTAATTTTACGAATATAACAATAAGTCACTTAATGTTTGGAATAAAACACTGCCCTGATTCCTGTAACACAGGTATTTCCAACTGGCAATGCCAATAAATTACAACACCATTGTATCATTCTAAGGAAATTATAGAGTATTGGTTGCAAATATTAAGTATACACGCAAATATTATGAAATTGATCCATCAATACAAGTAGGCATGGACTGAAGCACCGAATTGTACAGTACATGGTAAATTTCAAAAGCTGAAGTTTCTCAAACAATTTTATATAGTTAAGTAAAAACCTCAGCAGCTTTGCGAAATATATTAGACACTCGTTTCTATCTATAAAAATTCCTTAAACAACAACTGAAACGGTAACCATAAAATTAACACTAATTCCAAATCCAGCCTAAACCATATCCATCTTCGTTTCCTAGCTAAAACGCATGCACACACTCACTCTACACCTGGTATTGGAACCGTACATGGTACATTTCAAAACCTAAGTTTTTTAGATAATTTAATTTACTTATGCAGTTTTAGCAAATAAATTAGACAAAACGATTCTATCTAGAATAATTCCATAAAATGTAACGTAAACGGTAACCATAAAATTAACACTCATCCCAAATCCAGCCTAAACCGTATCCATCTTCGTTTTCTAACTAAAACGCATGCATACACTCCCTAATACCCCACACATCATACCACTTAAGACCAGAAATCCCGATCAGGAATCACAGCTCCATAAACGTGGCAATAAATCACTTTACCGCGTAATGCCAGTGTTCGGGTGTAATTACTGTGCGTGCAGTAAGCTGCAGTGTCTAATGCACTAGTGTTTAGAGATTAGGAGATGAGAAACTGTGCGGAATGGGAGTAGGAGGGTTTTTAGGCGTTGAGAAAGTGTTAAAGAAATAATTTTTGAGCGGAAGTGTAAATACTAAATTAACCTATCACATACCCGCAAAACGAGACACAATAGTAAAACAATAACAGCGCGGTCTCATAGGACCGGTCGGGGATTCATGAAGAAGTGGCAAAATAAAACAAAAAGATACAGATTTACTCCGGGACTGTACTCATACTAATGATGTGCAGTGGGTCCAATAAAGCACGACAAGTCGTTGGTCCTGGCGTCGTTGCAGGTTTTTAGAACCGGCAAGTTACTGAGTTATTAGTCTATTTAGTGTGTCTCATTACTAAGCAAAGGCTCTTCTTCTTCCAAATCTCTCTCTATTTAGGGCAATCTTTTGCCAAGTTTTCCCCACAAACACGGCAGTGTATCAGTTGTCTATTTAATATATTAGTACTCTGCTACATCTAACTAGTAGAAGCAACCTAAAGCCGACAAAAGAGTAATAATACGGCCAGCTGTGCTTCAGCCAAATCAATTTTTCAACGAGCGCAAATGATCGCAAAAGAAAATTCTAAAAATCAATAAACCCCTCGTCTGCTATCAAAATAATTAAAAGCGCCATTACGCTACAATATGGGCCTCACACGAATGTAGTTATACAAGCGTTGATGTAACTTATCCGCGCAATAACTCACCGGACGGTGCCGTACGGTGGCCGGACAGCGGCCGGACGGCGGCTTAAGCAGGCTTAGCGTCCGAGCCGGACCCACCGAGATCCGCCGTAATTATGTTAGTAATCTACCTTTATGACTTGTTTACTTTACTATCAAAACGGATATTAATAAGGTATGGAAAGAAAGAAAGAAAGAAAGAAAAATATTTTAGTTTGCATACATACTGTAAAAACATTTATTAAACTTAGGATAAAAAAAAAATCTAACACAATGTGTGTATGGGTAATTAATATTAACTGACCTCTTCGTTTAAATTGAGTACCAAAGTAAGGAGATGTCACAAAATGTATGGACGAAAAAACCCAGAATGGACAAGAATGAAATATATACCAATTGTTTAACTGTAAAAAGTATTTGGCTTCACCAACAGACCAACCCAGGAATCCGTAGAGCATAGGGGGTATGAGCTGACAAAAAAGTGTGATACGGAAAATTTATAAATTGTTAAAGTATACTAATTGACCCAAGAAATGTTACTTCTGTCACTAACAATACCTAGTCATAAAAAAGTGTCAAATATTGACCAAAGTATTATAAACTAGCTTTAGCCCGCAGCTTCGCCCGCGTACATAAAATATAGCCTATGTCACTCAGGAATACAGCAGCTTTCTATTGGTGAAAAAATTTTAACAATCGGACCAGTACTTCCACAGATTACCTCATACAAACAAAAAAACAAACTACCTCTTTATTATATTAGTGTAGATTATTCACTTTGACCATGAATAATATTTACCTATATACTATAACGTCAATAAAACGCATAAAAGTAATGTGAAATCACAACTAGCACGTGAGTGCTAACATACAACAGCCGCACAACTAGTAAATTTCAAAATAATCGTATAACATAATAAAATAAAAGATTTATGTTCCTATAATGTTGATTACAATCTAGTGCAGTAGTAAATCAGTGGTAGCCGGTGCCCGGTAGCTCAATATGTCAGCTCTGGTAAACATATATCATCCGACGTCACTCGACCATACACTGGACTTGCCAAAATCCACTGTAATTACGAAATACAATCTCGCTGTTATTACTACGTGCTTTATTGTTATTATTTTCATACATAGAATACGAGTAAAATATTAAAATATTTATAAATTAAAAATAAAAGGAGAATCTGACTGACTAACATAAATTATTATCAACGCACAGCCGAAACTATTGAATCTAGGAATGTTAAATTTTGCACAGGGTTTTTTGTTATGATGCACGTGAGCACTAAGAAAAGGTTTTTGGTCACCTTTAAGGTGGTCATCATCATCTCAGCCGAAAGACTTCCACTGAGCTGGACAAATGGCCTCCCCCAAGCGTCGCTACAGCGACCAGTCCTATGCGTCTCTCATCCATCGTATGAGGGAAAAAAAAAGGATAAATAGATAATATAAAGTTAAAATGTATGCAAATTTTTATTACTTGGGCCCATTTAGTCGAAACATGGCATAAATAGTAACCCAATTAAATAAAAAAACGACTTTGGGAGGTGTTAAGTTTGTACAGGAGAATCGTATTTATTGGTTTGATAAACTTGAAACTTGACAAAAAGTCTAATTAAAATGAATAACAAAGGCTGTCATTATTAGTTCTCAGAACTACCCTCTAAAAACAGTTTGAGGTATGTTAAAGTTTTTAAGAAAATGTTCTCGTACCTAAACAAAGTCACAACTAATACTGGTCCTTGGTCCCTGGTCCCTGAAGAGAGAAAGCGTCGTCGAGGCCGGTCCAGAAAGAGGTGTCGAGATGATTTATACGTTTAAAATCAAATCAGTTTACGTTGCCTTTGCTTTAGCTCAAAATTGCCAAAGTTACATCTCCAATAGAAACTAAAAAAATCACATTGGTACTTACCCGGTTTCTATCCTCCGAACCAATAACATAATATCTACTGAAGGGTTTTAAGTATGGGCTTTGTAACTAATTGAAAACTACTTTCATCAAAATTAATTTTGAACTTATGAGAATGGATCAAAGTGTATAACTATTGGATATTAATATCCCGCAAAAGTTTTAAACCCCAATCAAACGGAACATAAAACATCTGGAAGTTAGAATAGAACTAATGAATTTTAAACAATGTTTTGGTCAGTAATAGTTTATAAGCTACTTACTGATCCAAATTAGAAATTCCTGTTTCGATAAAAATACTATTAACCAGTTACTGGGTAAGACTTGTGACTGATTTTGTTGTTCCCGGTACCCGTACCTAATTACGGTCACATCATCGTCACCATCATTTCAGCGGTCAAATATGTACAAATAGCTGTCGAATGTTCATGAAAAGAATATTATAATTATCACACTAATACAAAGTTTGTGAGTTTGCGTGTGTGTGTTTTGTCCGTAGATATGTTTCTTACTTCAGGCTCTCGCCTTGGATACATGGGTTGATCATGTTCTAGAATAGCATATAAATTCAAATTCAATATTTTTTATTTCATATAGGTCTAGCCTGCACTTATAAAATGTCAGAAGCTAGCATGGTTCCAATTGATCGTTTCCTATGGAGAAGAACCGCTCAGAACTTTTTTTCTCAGGAGTATGTTCCATTAGGACAATTTTCTACATCTACTCTCAAAAAATAATAAAAAGTTCACGCATTATTTTTCCATAAAAAAAACTCGATCAATTTCAATTTTAATTAATTGCAATGAAGCTAAAGTTAATAACAAAAATTGATTAACTGGCGTCCCTCCATTACGGACTAAGCGTTCTCAATTAGTGAACGGAGTCGTGGTCATTAAAATTTTCATTCAAAACAATTTCAGTATTTCCGTGTTTGAGTGTATATCCCCAGTGATAGTAAGACCACGAGTTTTGTGTAAGGGCAGGAAAGTCCTGTCTTGTAATGGTTCTCTTTTTTTATACACAAGACTGATATTAACCGGTAAGAATAGAAGATTCTGTGAAAATAAATATTGAAGAATTTTCAAAGGTATTAATTAATTTTCCACCACAAAAACCTTATTCCTCTTAACCTATCAATACCCGCGAAACGAGACACAATAGTAAGACAATAACAGCGCGGTCCTATGAGACCGGTCGGGGATTCATGAATTAATTTGTATCTCCCTCGGGGGTCTCAGATTTCTTCTTCCAAACCTTTTGGTTTTGCATGATCTCCAGCTAAGTTAGAGCAGTAAATGTAATCACGTAACGTAATCAATAGATAGTCACACCATTTTCGATGTGGTTGACCTTTAATAAGAGATAAATACAATAAAATTAAGCTTACATTTTAGCCTGGTACCAAAAATCACCAACGCTCTATACCTTAGCTTGTTATTAAAACGTGATTTTCAACAACAAATCTATTTTAATTAATGTGATTAAGCATGTACCGTCTTAATTAACTATAAATAAATATATTTTCGACACAAGCTTATAGTTTTGTATGCAACCTTTACGCAGGCGTACACCAAGCTTATAAGTAGGTCTTAAATTAAGGCTTCAAGTCCTTCTTTTCACCAAAACAATCTTTTTTAACTCACAATTTTAAATCCTAGCAAATTCCCGTTTTCTTTTTTCAAAGTTATCCTCTATAAAACATGGAAGTAGGTCACCCTACAGTCCTCTAATCTCAGTGCTCCACCTTAAGTCCTTTTAATTATCTGTGGAGCGGTCGGGAACAAAAACAGTTGGCAAAGAGTGCACTAAATTATGTTTTATACAGAGGATAATGATAATATAGAAAGTGGGACTAGTAAAGTTCTGTCTTTTTATCCTATTCAGGATAGGTATTTGCGTCTGTTTGTATCTGACTGGTTATGGGCATTTTTTTAAGTAGACGGTTTCAGAAGCAAGAGTTTGGAGCTTTAAAACTTATCAAAAACTAGATAAATTTTAAACATCTGCTTTTTTTTTCAGAATCTGGTCATAAGTAATTTTATAGTTACCGTGATTTGTAAAGATTCCTATCCCAGGAAGAACTTGTATGTAACATTATAATGGCGCATTTTCATTAGTCGATAGGGCCCGCATGCGGCGAACCGTTTTCATTAGTCGATAGGGCCCGCATGCCGGGTGCAAGAGATTACTGGAACGCGTGTCACAGGGCCCGCATTCGGGTAACCGTAGACGGTATAACGACCATGTTACTTTCATTGGTTGTAATACCGCATGCGGGGTATACCAAACGAGTTAACGACCAGTGATATTGCGCCATTAGGCTGATTATGACGTACACCGTGTCTCACACATCGACATATAAACTAGTACTAGTCATCTCTAAAGTAATTTTCACTAAAAACTAATTAACTCACTTTTTTCATAAAAAACACACTGTAAATAAAACTGAAAGGAGCAACCTGCTCAGCTGAGCTCAGATGCTCAGGTAAAAAAAGCTCAACTGTTTTGTTGCTTTAAGTCTAAAGTTCCGTTACTGTACGTTAGGTACGTACAGTACATTACAGTTTTAATAATTAAGTGACCTAGGATTACAGACCAATCGTTGTCTGCCTTTAACAGACTTGTTAAAGAAAGTAAAGTAAAGAAAAACCGTCACTGAGATTATCGTAAGTTACCATTTCTTTTTATTGCGTATATATTAGGTATGTATGTATCTATTATATAATATACATATTCGTATGAGTGTATATATTATAATATATTGTAATAAATGTTGGTGCTAATTATCAAACAATCACACATTTGCAATTTCTTTTATTATGCAGAAAAAAAAACATTAAAAATAAAAACACTTATGCCCGTTTTCACCAACAGCCCCTAAAATTTAAGTGTCTCTTACGCCAATATAATCACGGTTTTTGCATATTATAAAGTTATTATTCTGAATCAAAGTATGAAATCGAACACTTTTAAAGATGTCATACTTTAATTCAGAATAATAACTTATTAATAACTTGCAAAAACCGTGATTATATTGGCTTAAGAGACACTTAAATTTTAGGGGCTGTTGGTGAAAACGGGCATTAACTAATTAAAACTACATATACACTAACTCTTACTCTAAACTAAAATATGGCGTCAAAAAATTCCTCCGCATCGCTGTCGATCGGAAGTGTGCCCAAAAGACTGGCAGCATTGCCACGTTGTATGGCAATGCTTAATCTCTGACAGAGGTAAAAGCCAGCCCTTGGGTCACGCGAAGTATCAACAAGACAACCTCATATCATGTTCTGACAATTACCTTACCATTGTTGGCCTGAACACCTGATGCCTGGAAGAAATCGCGGAATGCGATAATGCCTCCAAATGTATGTGATTTGGCTATAAGTTTTTCCTTGTTGTGTTTCTTGTAAAATGCCTACAGTAAAGTATAAAATTAATAAATAAATACATAGATGTTCTATTAGCTCAACTGGAATCATCTTTCCACTACTAAGTCACAAATGCAACTAGCGACATCATTACAACCCCTATATTCAGTAAGCCCCGATCTCAGCCCCCTAATCTGTGGCCCACCGTAAGTCCGCATAATTTTACCTGAGATCCGGATGAAAGAAAACACCCTGTTTCAGAAGGTTTAGAAACACCCTCTAAGTGGCAGGTTTTAGTAAATTATTCATGGCATTAAAACACTTTTGGTTCTAATCAGGGATGAGAAGTAAATGAATAGAGATTTATGCGTGTTTAACCTCTCATTAATTTTCCCTTATTATTAATTATGTGGGTGTCTTATTATTTGAAAGCTGAGGCATGGGTAAATATTTATTTATGGTAAGTACATCAATAACAGACACATAAACATGGATAGATTATATTACATGAGATCTTTAACTGGTTTTTATATTAATAACAGATGTGCGGAGTTTTTACATAGGTATCTATTAATTATTTTATTAACAAATAAGGCCTACTATTCACGGGCGCGTAACTTCATAGACCCGTATTAGTCATTATACGCTATCGTCGGTTTTTTATACCCTGAAACTAAATTGACACATGTAATGTCAAACTTACTATAGGAATGATGTCATTTTTTTTTGTTTTGTAATGTCATTTTAGTCTCAGGGTATAAAAAACAGACGGTAGGTGTACGTTTGCGCTTGCATACAAAACTATACACTGTCGACGAAGCGGCTGTTTCGTGCCATTGTGGTGCGTTAATGATGAAAATTAATCAATAAAAGTCAAGAATTGTAATCAACTAGATAATAATAGAGTAAACTAACGTTATTTCTAAAAATAACTTTATTTTAGTCGTTTAAAATAACTTACGATGACTAGAAAAGTTATTATTTTTTCCCTTTCTGAATATGGCATACTGTGTATATTATAATAATTATGGTATACTGAAGAACTTAACAACTCCTCGTAAAATACTGGTATTCAGCTAAATCCGGCTTGACAGGAAGCCTACCCCAATGTAGTTTTTAAGGATTGTTCGGGAAAAGGCTAGGCAGATGATGACTGAAGAACTTAACAACGATGAACTGATGGTCGCGAGAATCCGATGGATGCTAAACGCACAGTACCGATCGTTGTGCCGACGCTTGGGCGAGCCTTATGTCCAGCAGCGGACGTCTTTTGCCCAAGATGATGAGGAATTTAGCTACAATAATATTTTTCTCCTTGCCACAGACGGAGATATGTTCGAGCGCGCTGACGGACGTCATCCACGCCGTCATCAATGGGACTGACGGCTGCCTCTTCTGCTTTGGACACGCAGGACTCGGTAAGATATATATCTCTACTACATTATATTATACATATTATATTTCACAACTTTCACAAAACGCCTTCTAGTCCCAAGTTAAGCAGAGCTTGTGTTATGGGTACCAGACAACTGATAAACATACTTATATTATATTTCTAAATGCATACTTATTATAGATAAATAACACCTACACACAGAACAAATGATCGTGCTCATCACACAAACATTTGTCCTGGGTGGGAATCGAACCCACGACATCCGGCATAGCAGTCAGGGCCACTAACCACTAGACCAGGCCATGATGAACCTTAACTAGAATGTATTTATGTGTGAAAATTTATGTGTGAAATTTATGTTCTTCACACGGGTAAAACTGCTAGCTTCCGCTAGCAGTTTTACCCGTGTGAAGATTTCTCCAAACAAACGTTGGACTCCTTTTCATCCATGAAGGCGGTGAATTTGGAAAATCTTCTCTCTCTCGCCTACGTCATAAAAGGAAGGATTAGACGGTTGAGACGGTCAGTTTAAAAAATAAAGTTCCTAAAATGTGATTAGGATGATACGAAATGGCTTCCTTCTATTGTGTCTAGAACTTAGTTTCCTAAAACCTTAAACGATTATCAAAGAAATCGTAAAAAAGAAAAAAGAAGAAGGAAAGTTAAAAAAGAGAACTGCAATTTACAACAATAACCCGACGCGCTAATTGTAAATAATAGAATCGCCAATCATTTAGCTAAACAATTGGATAAACATAAGCATAATCCTTATAATGTTTCTGCTGCAACTCAGGCTTTACTCTATAGGAGGGAGAAAAATTGGATAATGGTGATACAATTTTATACATTGATAGTGCTCGACTGCGATCCCAACTGATGGTAAGCAGTGATGCAATCGTTGATGGTGAGGCGGACTAGTTTATTAAGACAACACATTCTAAGCCTTGAAGACACCCAAATTATATATAATCAGACTGGAAGATCGCAGCAGGGCCTTGCGATCAATTCGAAGGGACATATATTTATTAAAACACAAAAGTGAACTTACAGCATTCTTCTTAGTCTGCCCTGAGTCGGCCTGGGTTACGTAAGGTACGTACCTGTGCCTACATAATAGATTTTAGTAATTCAGACCCACCTTCACATTAATATTTCCACATTTTTAGGGTTCCGTACCTCAAAAGGAAAAAACGGAACCCTTATAGGATCACTTTGTTGTCCGTCTGTCTGTCCGTCCGTCTGTCAAGACCCTTTTTCTCAGGAACGCGTGGAAGTATGAAGCTGAAAATTATATCAATTACTCAGGTCTACTGTCCCTTGAAGCTGTGAAAAAATCAAACTTCTAAGCCAACGCAATCAAAAGATACAGCCGTTTATGCCGCAAATTTTCGACACTTGCAAGGGAATCAAAACCTACAGGGTACTTCCCGTGAACTCAGAATCTCGAAATTTGGTACGAAGCAACGTCTTATAGCATAGATAAAGGAAAAATTACGAAAACCATAAATTTTTAGTTACATCACATAATATATTTTTTTTTAATAATTTTAAACTTACTACCCATTTCCTCATAAACGCGTAGAGGTTTTAAATTGAAATTCATACCAAATACTCAGGTCTATAATACCTTTAAGCTGTAATAAAATCAAACTTCTATGTCAACGCAATCAAAAGAAACAGCAATTTAAGCTGCATATTTTGAAACTCGCAAGTACTCGCAAGGGAATCAAAACCTAAAGGGTACTTCCAGTCGACCTAGAATCTTGAAATTTGGCATGAAGCAACGTTTTATAGCACTCATATAGGGAAAAGTCTGAAAACTGAAAATTTGTTGTTACGTCACAAGAATTATTTTTTTGAAAAATCTTCAATGCTCGATTCGAGAATAGAACTTTATTCATAGGTAAGTTAGAGGTATTGAGTTGAAATTAACACCATATAATTGGGTCCGTGGTCCCTTGAAGCTGTGCAAAAATCAATTTTCAATTCAATTGGTAAAGTGACGGGAAAAAAAGATTCGTCCGTTTATACTGCAAAAAACGTACATTTCGAGACTGTCGAATTGTTCGATTGAACTGTTTTTATAGGTAAGTTACTACGGAACCCTCAGTGCGCGAGTCCGACTCGCACTTGCCCGGTTTTTGTTTCGAAAACTTAGTTCCACACTAGGAATAACTCCTGTATCGTGGTTGCGTTCATAAACATGTAGACTCAAATACAAAACAGGAAACCTCTCTCTGTAGGCCATATAAATATGTATGTATGTTCTGTGTGGGATTCGAACCCGTGCCAAGCAGCACAGCAGCCAATCGTTCAACCAATGCGCTAACCGTTCCGTTACACACATACGACATTTACTCGTATTATCATTATATCTTTGAAGGATGGAGGAGCTCGTGGCTAGGTTGATCTTCAAGGTTAAGGAACGCTTGCCAAGGTTGATCTGTGGATGGGGGACCATCTTAACATAACGAGTTTCCTCCATGCCTCGGAAAGCACGTTAAGCCATAGGTCCCGGCTGTCTTTTGTAGATCTTTGGCAGTCGTTACGGATTGTCAGAAGCCAGTAAATCTGACTTCAGTCTTGCCATGAAGTATCGTGTTACCCCAGTTAATGGGTTGTGGGAGGTCTGGTAGGCAGCCGTTCCTCGTAAAATACTGGTATTTAGCTAAATCTGGCTTGACTGGAAGCGGGCCCCAATACAAAAAGGCTAGGCAGATGATGATATGTCTTTGAATGATATAACTAATAAATACTGCGGAACTCCAATAAACAGCAGTTATTTAACTAACTTTTTAAGCACGTTAAGTCAACAAAAACTTATATGTTTATCGCACTAGTACTCTTTGAGATAATAATCAAGTTCTCGCGTTGAATCCTGAAGCGTTGATTAGAAAGTGCGAAACTGTACAAAACAGGGTTGGCAAGCTTTCATAATTATTTTATTTGATAACTAGCTTTTGCCAGCGGCTTTGCCCGTATGATAGTAGGTTTCTTCACACAAACTTTGGACATCGTTTCATCTCCTTAGGGAGTGAATTTCAGGAAATTCTCTCTTAGTGTTTTAAAGGAAGCCTTGTGCGAAATTTCACACTCCTAGTCACAGCAATTTAGGCTTTTGATATGTCAGTTAGTTTCTCCTTTTATCACTACAAGGCAGAAAGTTATTTTTATTGGTTATTTAACGCCATTTGAGCATAATTTATTACTCTTCCAACCCGAATCACAAAAATGTGATGTGAAATGTGATTTAACAGTTTTTTTTTAAGTAAAAACTTGTAAAAACTGTTAAATCACAATTCCATTCCCCATAATAAATTAGAGTTACATTGAAATTGAAAAATATATTCGAATTGTACAAATATAAATATATAATATATATAATCTATAAATATATGATAATCTTCATTCCGTAATTTTCTTTAACCAATGGGAAATTCAAATCCAAAAATAACACGAAGAAAAATACATTTATAGAAAAAGTTCTTTGACTGAAATGAAACTTCAGCTGTAGCACTTTCTCGGTACGTTTGCTATGCGGAACCACAACTCATTCTGAAGGTGGTAGCCCTAATTATGCACTATAAAGTATGAAACTTCTCACTCGGCTCGGCGGTGGGATTTGCATCTAAATGGCAAAGAGTCGGGAGAGCTCTTAATTGAAAGTTTGATAAATACGACCTATCTCCGTCTCGCTCTCACACTCGTGACGGCAAAACTTTGATATTAAAACTGGGATTTCAAGTTAACACTATGGATGTTAGGTGGGAGGTTTGAAGTCCAGTTTAAATAAATTATGGAAAGCATTTTGTTGTAGGGAAAAGATTTTCTTATCGTTTTCTGTATATTTAGATACAACATATTTTTTTATCGCCACTGCTTCCAAAACGGTGAAGGAAAATACCGTGAGGAAACTGGCATGTGCTAGAAACAAAAAAATGGAAGACATGTGACATCAACCAAATCGCACTAAACCTGCGTGGTGGGTTGACGGTGCATTCGATCTCTGAGAGATGAGGCCTGAGTCCCAGCAACGGGAACATTACAAAGCTGATTATGCTTATATACTTGTGCTTATGAAATAATTTCATTTTTAATTCACACTATTCTATCCTGTATTATAAGCTCCCGATATTGAGTAACTGGAAACAAAATAAAACTTATAAGAAAACAGATGATTATAAGAATGAAAACACATAAAATTAGAACACAATCATTCAACTCCGCACAATCTTCTCAAACAATACAACACGACATTATAACTTGGAAACAAGACGAAAGCCAACAACGCTAACAGTATTACCAACCTATTAATAAGTTCCAAGACACGGAATCAATTTAGCAAGTTGCGCCGGATTACCCGAACGATGCGATCAAGATAATACCGCAAACAAACAATTGCGAAATGGGCTTATACTTTCATTAACACAAAACAACGAGCGACTAAAAAGGAAAGAGGTAATTTACCCCAAACCTCCCCTCATAGATTAAGGTTTCAGATGCAAATTGAATGCCTCGCGAGATGAAAGTTTCGGGGAAAAGCGGCGTTGTTGGCACTAAACCCAAGCTTACTCCCACATCCCGGTTATTCGGGATCGTAGATCCAACTGAGTGAATAATTTGAACCACGTTTTAATTATTGAAGGATTTCGGAAGTCACGTAGAGCGAGGTGAACTTACCTGGTATTAAAAGTGATTTCTTGTGTTTATTATCTGCTGTTGTGGATATACGAGTATTGTCGGTTTTTGCTGCTCGAGTTTAGCAGCTCGTTTCAAATTATCACTTATTTATGCGCCTTTATTCTGAAGTAACTTTTTGCTGCGAGCTTGACTGAATTTGGGTTGCAACGAGTCATCATCATCATCTCAGCGAGCTTAAAAATTAATAGGGTGTTAGAATGGGAGCCCAACCGTGAGACAATAGGCACATGAACAAAAAAGTTCTTAACTGATTTGAGGAAATGTAGAGGGATTTATTGTGGAAGTGTTAAGCCAATTTTCATGAACTGGTTATCCAAGAACAGTCCCTTTTAAGGTGGGCGCGACGTTAGAATTATCCATACAAACGTAATACCAAAATCATTTGCAGTTTAAGCATATTTACACCATAATATGATGTTATTCGGATTCAGACAATAATTATCTAGGTTCCTACGTCGTCTTTTTTTTTTAAAACTTACTCCAAACGAAATTTAAGCTATTTTAAATTTGCACATTTTCACAGCGAAAATTTCATGTTTTTATTTGGTTTTTTCTCTATTATAAACAACAATATTTCAAAATATCTCTTAGTAGGAACACAGATATTATTATCAAGTTATAAATACTCGAAACAATATTGGAAATACATTAATTTTTCATTCATCATTTTTGGTATTACGGAACATCTCCCAAATTTCCAATAGTTTGTATTGCTATCACAGCAAGCAACTGTCAGTGTGTGGATGATGACTTAACTCCAGTCAATGTGTCTAAGAATTGTTTATACTATCTGGATTGATTCCATCAACCTCTAAAACGTATTTTATTTCGTCTCAACTCGAAATAGCGCGCGGTGTACGCAGGCCTCTTAAAAAGACTTTATACATGTGTACTATTAAATCTTGAATCTAGCGGTGATGATAGGCCAGTTCAACAAACAACACTATATCGGGCGGGTCTGACATCGACGCACAAACAAATACCATACCCAGTACATGATTCTGGATCCGCAGTGGTGGAATTTTTTGTCATTCAGAATCATGTCCTGGATCCATGGTTTGTGCGACAATGACACACCTTGTATACATAACTTGACGGTACGGTTAGCGCAGCGGTTAAGCGGTTGACTGCTGCGCTGAGTGTCCCGGGTTCAATTCCCGCACGGAACAAATATTTGTATGATCTACAGATCGTTGTTCCGGTTCTGGGCGTCTTGTGTATGTGCGTTTTCATGTTTGTAAACGCACCGACGATACAGGAGTAATTCCTAGTGTGGGACAAAGTTTAGTTAAAAAAAATTTTTTTTTTAAATGTGCAGGCGTAAGTAAACCTAACCTAAAAATTAAGAGCTTTATCTCAATCATTTATTTTGGTCCTCCAGGTAAATCCTACACAATGTTGGGGCGGCCGGACTCGGCAGCAGCGCTGGGCGCGATCCCCTGTGCCATCACATGGCTGTTCCGTGGCATTGCTGAGCAGAGACACAAGTGCGGCACCCGCTTCTCCGTGAGGGTGTCAGCAGTCGAGCTCTGCACCAACACCAACCAGATCCGGGATCTACTGGCGCCTTATCAAAATGGTGAGTGTGAAACATAACTATTCATAGTAAGTTTAATATGTGTTGGCGTTAAATAAAACACACTACCTTATTATAGAAAGCAACCTGTTTTAGATTTACTAGTCTAAGTAATATTTTTTCCAACAAAATTTTAATAGATGTGTCCTTGAACATGGATAAGGCTATGAGTGATATACCGTGGCTACTCAGAATAACAATGATTAAAACAGAAAGACAATCAAAAGTTAATAATTCGTCGATTCGACAACATAAAACTACATTCATCTGCCTTACCTTTTCCCAACTATATTGGGGTCAGCTTCCAGTCAAGCCGGATTTAGCTGAATGCCAGTATTTTACGAGGAGCGGCTGCCTACCAGACCTCCACAACCCATTAACTGGGGTAACATGGTACTTCATGGCAAGACTGGAGTCCGTTTTGCTGGCTTCTGACTATCCGTAACGACTGCCAAAGATCTACAGATGACAGCCGGGACCTACGGCTTAACGTACTTTCCGAGGCACGGAGGAAACTCATTATGTTGAGATGGTCAACCCATCCACAGACCAACCTTGGCAAGCGCTGCTTAACCTTGAAGACCGACCTGTATGGCTGTTATTATCTAGCCACTAGCTCCTCATATAAAACTAAACTAATATACTAATATATAAAACATTAACTCATTCGTCTGTTTTCTTTCTACACAGATACGGAACAATCTCCAGGCGTATACCTCCGAGATGACCCTCTCTTTGGCACTCATCTGCAGAATCAATCAGAACTTCGAGTGCACAGCGCGGAGAAGGCTGCCTTCTACCTGGACGCTGCACTAGCCACCAGAGGAACTAGGGAGGAGGGAAAGGATAGCCATCTGTTGTACACACTTCATGTGTACCAGTACAGTGTCGGAGGGAAAGGAGCAGGTAAGGATATTGGTGACAGTTTCAAAAATTCATAACTTTAAGTAGTACCCCATTCGTTTTTACCTGCTCGACACCGTGGAGCACACCGTGTAGGTGTGCCGTCAGGAGTCCGATTATCATCCGGACCGAGCCCAAGTCGTTGACGATACGTACTGTTCTACTAGCACCTCCAGGAGATGTCAGCCTATGGGGTCTACCTGGAGCCATGGGTTGCCTTCTGAAAGGAAATCCTGGGGCCGTGGAACGAAGGCAAAGTAGTGACAAAGGAGTAGATAAAACCCACTCCTTCAGTTTCAGTAAACGTTTGACACGTCTGACATTTTACAAACGTTGCTTTACATACAAAACTGATCACAAAACTGTATGGCTACGGCCGCCGTAAAATATTCTTACATCCCAAGTATAGATACTTATTAATTAGTATTTTCATCAAAACATCTCCATTAGAACAAAAAATATGTTGTAATAATTAGTTCTTCAAAGAAACAGCTAAGGATTTATTAAAGAAAATTAATTACGATGAATTTATACACAAAGCACGGCTATTTCAGGAATGTTCATTAAAGATTGTCTTATATTAAACAGAAGCTTTAAATAAAAGTTTCACTATCCTCCGCCATACTAAACGGGTCACAAAACAACAAAGTTCTTGAATTAAAAACATTTCTCTCTCTTTGTTCACAGTTGCCGGAGGACGCAGCCGCCTGCATTTAATTGACCTAGGAAACTCAGAGAGAGGGAAAACGAACGGCGGAATACCACTATCTGGTTTAGGAAATATATTACTTGCAATATTCAACGGACAGAGGCATCTACCATATAGAGACCATAATTTAACACATGTCTTAAAGGAGTGTCTCGGATCTCTAACATGTCACACAGCTATGATAGTCCATGTTTCACCAAACGCACAAAATTATTCAGACACATTAACAACATTGCAGTTAGCCTCTCGAATACATAGGCTTCGAAGAAGGAAAGTTAAATATTCGTCAAATAATAATGCAGGATCTGGTGGAAGTTCTGGTGAGGATGCATCTAAGCCTAGTAGCAGTGAGCCTGATCCTTCTAGTAGTGATCTCTCAGCAGATACAGTCATATACGTAGGGCCTTTGGACGACGCCACTGACGGAGAACATCCACCAGTTTATATACCCCATATTAATTCAGGTGATAACAGATGTGTACTAAGCAAAGCATTACGAGGTTCAGCTGCTGAACAAAAGCATAAGTCATCACTATCAAGAGTCGTTGAAGAAAAAAGTCCTGTGCATAGATTACATGGGTCACCGAAAGCATCTCCATTGAAAACTTTACAGCCTAATCATACTCCAAAAGCGTCTCCAGTGCATTCAGTAACATCAAAATCGACACCACTTAAAAAATCGGGTGTGAAACACCCAGAAGAAGGAAAAAGCAACAGTGATGAACAGTGGATTGATGGCCCTAGAATATCTAAGTCAAAGTTAGTTGAAGCAAGGCATATTATAAAGGAAACGCAAGGCAAGAAGCGTGAAACTTGGATTGATGGTCCAATGCAAGAACCAAAAGTACCAATACAATTTGAATCTGTGCCAATGCAATCCACTAATAATCCTATTCCACTACAGCTTGGAATTCTTGGTGCGCTTGGAAGTGAGAATCTGGGGTATGGATATATGGATAACCATAAGAAAAATATGATAAGAAAATGGGTTGAAAATCAAACGTCGCAAATCCATAAATCTAGACATAGCTCTCCAAGTCACAAAGCACAGGTGGCGCATAAAGAACCTGGAGCGAGGATTCCTGACGAACCTGAAAATGCTCATAAAATGGAGCCAGTGACAAAAGACTCAGTCAGGCGAATACATGTAGAAGAATCAGTAATCAGGACTGGATTAAAGGCTGGTTCTAAGGGAATGGCCATTGAAGAAGAAAATGTTGGACCTGGCGATCAAAATTCGACGGCTAAAAAATGTTCTAAACCTAGTAAACACGATATAGATGACGATGACGATAGCGAAGAATTAGCTGAAATACCACCGGCATTACCTATAATGCAACCTAGCAGTCTTAGTAGTAGAGAAGTTTCGATGGAAAGTTTAGATAGTAAATATAAAGAACGGTTACGAATGGAAGATGAGTTAGCTTCGAATCATAGTAGGGACATTGATCCACATGGCATGAGTAGAGGTATGAATGACGATGAAGATGAAATATTAGAAATAATCGAAGTAGAAGAACCTTTAGAACCTGTTCCAATGATGGACTCCTGTCTCCAAGTAACCGAAGAGGATATTGCATTCTGTATGGGTTACTCTGAAAATCCTTTGCCAGAAGTAGATCAAGAAGATTTAGACGATCATCCACTAAGGATTCTTAGTCAAGAAAATTTGACTGTAGCATCGACTTTCACAGACACTCTGTCTTTGTATAGTGAAGTCGAACGTCAAATTAGAAATGAAGCATATCTTAGGCAAACAATAGGATTTTATGCAGATAAATATAGTGGTGATCATGGACTGGACTTACATCCACACGAAAGTTTGCCCTCATCGCGATCAAGAATTGATGATATAATGAGTCTAACTGAACTGTATGGCTCTCGACGTAATATGTTAGACAACAATGATATGTCAATCACGCGGATAGCTCCACAATTTCAGTCTCTATCGCTATCCAATGTGCGTGATACAGAAGAGTTTGGCGGCGACGGTTCTGTATATAGTGAACCAGCTTATAGACCGAGCGACAAAATTTGTAATAGTTGCAAGCGAACAATGTCTAGACCAGGAAGTGCAGTGGGCGAGTGTGATGCATACCAGGATTTAGAAGCACATAATGATTGCTACGGCCCATTCGAAAGGTATCGAGGAAATGATATTACAGATGCTCGTATAGCATCTCTTAGACATCCTGATGGAGCATCAGATCCTAATCTAAGAGAAGAAAGACGAATACCAGGGAGCGGAGCTCCTTCATTCAAAGAACTAAAGTCAAACTTACACCTGGAAGTAACGCCTCCGGTGGTAACTACGGAACCACGAACGGAGAAAAGTGACAAAGGCATAGCGAGGGTAGTTGCTAGTTCTAAACCTGACGGTTACGATAGCGGTCACGAGTCTACACCACGTACAGGTAAACACAGTCCCGCAACCACCTCACGACGTGCTGAATCAGGCTATGATTCAGTTCCACGAGATTCAGACGCATCATCTCTAGATTCATACCCAACGCGACGCGCAGCAGTCGCCCGAGCGCACGCCAAAAAGCACACCACCGCAAAATACAAGCAACATAGCGACCGTTCCTTCTGTTCGTGGCTACGAAACCCCTTCACTTGCAAGTACGCTGATACAGACCCAGAAATCAGTGATTTTTAGAGCACACAACAAAATGTATTTATCTGTAAAATTCTAAATAGATATCGTTAAGCTACGTTACCGAATTTAATCTGGAGACTGCTTTTGTACTCTAGTACTCGTATTTATAAAATAAATGCTTCGATACTGTCAGGTTACCAAGTGTATTTTTCTAGATTTACGAAAGCTTCTAGCTCTGCGCTCTAAATATGATAACTTAGATAATATTGTAAATACAGATGTTATGCGAGGATTGCTATGACCTGTTAGCGTTTGTCTTCTGCTCATTTTTGTACTTTTATACTGTCATCATGAGAAACTTCTATTCCCATTGTATTGTGAAATAACTTTCAAAGGTTAGAGTAGCTTTTGTACTGAATCCACTTGTAAATTGTTCAAAGCAAGATGTCTTCCTCTGTCTTCCCCTGTCTGTGACAATTTCATATCGAGGAAATTATTTTCTATATCTGCACTGGCACTGACCTCATTGTCGTAATGTTATCTCTCGCGTTTATTACAATCACTTCTGGATAACTAATATTCAAATCCTCCATTTTATTTCCATAGATAGTTTGTTAGGGTGTTATAACTTTTATAAATCTTCTACTATGATTGATTTTTATAAATAAACTTAACCGAAGTGATTGGAGTAAACTGCGTATAATTTATATCAATGTAACTAAAAATCTCGTTTCTAGATTTTAAGACTGTTGTCATTTCATTGGCCATGTTTTATATAGCTTTAACATTTTGATATATTGTAATAATGTAACGAGAGGTTGACGACCCCGTGTGTATGGACTCACCACACTCGTCGACTTTATCGAATGTTGGTGAACTAAGTTAACGCTTTATGTCAATGTTTTGTTATTGTACTATTAATATTACAAATATATATCCTAAATTCTACTATGCGTTCGTATTAGTTTACAATAAATTGTTCGATTTCGATTAATATTGGTTTTATTTTTTTGAAACTATCCACTATTTTTACTTACAAAAAGGTTTTGTAATAAATCAAGTATAGCTAATTGCTATACTTGATTTATTACAAAACCTTTTTTACTAATAAATCACGTATTACTAATTGATACTGACCACTGATCTAGAAGTAACTGTGTTGTTTTTATCAAACTAAGTACGCTCGATTTGAAAATTATTCGCTTCCTTAATCGCTTATGCTGTAGTAGGTAAAGAGATCATCCAAATAGAAACCACTATGCTGGAGCACTTAAAACAAAAAAACCTATGAATAAATAATGTGATACCGAGAACTCCCGCACCCTAGGGATGGGAATTTCAAAATCTTTTGGGGATATAAACTTTTTTCCCTCCTCAAAAGTAGAGCAACGTTCCCCTGTGAAGATGCCCTATTATCTTTCATTTCGCCTGTAATTTAACATTCTCGGTGCGCCTCGCGAAAATCAAGCTATCAAATAAGCCGACGCCTACCCTTCGTGGGGTGACAACTTTTTTCTTGAAAATCTCCCAATAATTTGTTAAAGTGGCAGCTGGTTAGCCCATAACGCTTATCGGGTTCTAAAAGATTTTAGCGTTTTTACATTGGATGGGGAAAGTTATATTTTCATCGGCAGAAGCAATATTTTTTATCGCAGATTTTGCGAATTCATTTGAAATTGCCAGGAGTGGAAGTCGTACTTTTTAATGCTAGGAAGTGTGATTGACTGAAATTGGGGAAGATGAAACTATTGAGTTGGAAGCGAACAAAGAGGGTGACAGCCACTCTAAAGTAAATTGCATTTTGTTCACGATGTAATCTGGGAAAATCTGTTAAGTAGGTATATACATACAGCCATTGTATTATTGTCTGAAGGTGCCTTTTTTAGTTCTTTTTATTCGCGCACGCAATTTTAAGAAACTCCGTCAAGTAGATAAATATCCTCTGGGGTACAGCGAGAGATATCAGACTATTACTAACTAAATCCACCTTTGTTCCTGATGATCTTTCTAACTTTCTCGCAGCCTTTTTTAATATTTTTGCCGTCGATAAAATTAAGCATAGATTTCCTCATTTCGGGATGTGTACACTATAAAGCAGAACAAGCACTATAAGAGCAGTGGTGGCCTAGTGGTAACTGCCCCGACTTGCAAGTTGTAGGTCGCGGGTTCAAACCCGGTCAGGCGCATTACTTTGTGTAATTTATTTTATCACCACTGCTCTCAAAACGGTGAAGGAAAACATCGTTAGGAAACCGGCATGTTCTAGAACCAAAAATTCGAAGACATGTGACATCCACCAATCCGCAATGGGCCCGCGCGGTGATTTATGACCCATTCCCTCTCCAACAGAGGAAGCCTGAGTCCCAGCAGTGGGAACATTGTAAGGCGGATAATGCTAAAAAAAAACACTATAAAGGCTCACACTGTATATTATGTCCATTATACACTGTCAGTGCATCTTTTTGTCTGACCCCTAATTTCTCTCATTAAATTTCTAAGATGGGTCAGGTAACAGGGCACAGACCATACCTGCCTAGCAGCTACAGCAAGTATTTGAGCGTCTTATCAATAGCCCAATCACTAGAGATTTTTCTTATTATTTCAGTAGAATACTAATTCTCAAGTCAGAGTCGTTTGGCAGCTCTACAGCTGTACTCAGCGACAGATGTTATGTCCTCGATCTCATTCAGGCTTTTAGTGCTCTTAACTTAAGCACCAGTGTGTCTTACGACCTTCTGGCACTTGTCTCGATACTCGGCAAGCTTTGCCTCAAGACAATCATCTTCGTAACTTACTAGACTAGCTACTGCCAGCGGTTTCGTCCAAGAGATAGTCGAAAATTATTTCAAGAAGACATACTACCGTTAAAAAAGTATCCTATAAGTTATTCCACGATATGGTCTAACCAAGTACCACCAGATTAGGCAAATTCCGTTTAGACGTTTGAGCATGAAGAAGTAACAATAGGCACGAATGTTCACAAACTTTCATCTTTATAATTATCGTGTGATATGCAGATAAGAATGTTGAGGCGGATGTAGTTACGATATGACAAAAATGAATAAAATGAAAAAAGACGAACTATAACAGAGTAAAGCTCAAAAGTAGTACCAGTGACTTTTCCCAACTATATTGGGGTCGGCTTCCAGTCAAGCCGGATTTAGCTGAATACCAGTATTTTACGAGGAGCGGCTGCCTACCAGACCTCCACAACCCATTAACTGGGGTAACACGGTACTTCATGGCAAGACCTGGAGTCGGATTTACTGGCTTCTGACTATCCGTAACGACTGCCAAAAATCTATAATTGACAGCCGGGTTAAGGCTAAATATGTTAATAACATTATCTTAATTTTATTAGTCCATCGAAATTGTAGGAAATTTGTTTCATAATAGTTACGGTGGCCAGGAGAGGGTAGCCTGGTCGGTCCGATGGTAGACTCATATTCACCTTAGAAATAGTGATCCGGTAAACGACATCGATTATGTGTTTTTGAATACGGCAAATATTGGACCTTCTTTTATCTATGAATGATACTAACGGATTGTAATGTTTAGGGTTTTTATAAATAAATATAAGTTGTGCGCTGATTTTAAAATGAAAATGTTTAGAAAAGGTAATTTAATTTGCTCATGCAGTCGTTTTAGGTTGGTTTGGAAAGCAGTGTTGTATGAAGTTTTAATTGCTTTATTCTTAACAATTTGTTGTAGTTTTTGTCAGTTCAGCATCTCCAGACTGGTGCAGCATAATATGTCAAATATAGAACTAACGAGGGTGCTATAAATACGTAATAATAAATTGAATTTTAAAAAGCAGCGCTCAACTTTAACCTTTTATTTAAAATAGTGTTTAATCTTTTGGGTACCATAATTAGAGACATAATAGAAAGACAATAGGTGTGCGGACGCCGGCGCCGGCGTCCGCTCGGGGCTCAACAGATTAAAGCAGAACAGGAAACGGGAACTGAAGGAACACAAGTGCGTTATAGTCTGTACAAGTCTTGTAGCCATTTTAATGGCGTCACATAATAACTAGAAAATACGAAATTTTACATCATGCAATTTGAACATATACAATAGCTCGAAAACATAATTATATCGGGCAGTTTCCCGGATCAGAAATACAACTAATGTGGTCGAAAGATCCTGCCTTTGCAAAGGAGATTTTTGGGCACTTTACATCTTATTCCATATACCTCCAAACACCCTTCCGTCCCGCCTAGAGCGCAATTACTTCATGATTTCGCATTCCCATTAAAAAAGCTAGGTTTGTAATCAATTGTAAACGGTAGTATTTGGTCAAACAATATTTAAATAAAATTATATTCCTAATTTAAGGTATGTTTTCATTATTCCAGGTCATTTATATATTTTCAAGCACAATTTTTTTTGCAGTATCCCTAAGTAAGTAGTTAGGATTTTTCTCTACTTTGTACGCCGGACACGATTTCTTAGACAACAGACGCTCCATGACAAATGTGATACCTTCGGTGTTTCCTCGTACAAGTCAGGATTGATACACCATTATACCAACCCCTGATACCTATCCGTTTTGTTATTATTTCAGTATGTATCACGTTCCTATATTTCAGAGCCCATACACGAAATTCTTTTACAGAATAATAGGCTCTATTTCTTTCCAAGTTGTGTTTATAATTGTGTGAATGAACGTGGGTATGTTTACGCAATTCGTGTTCTTGTCACGTGCGATCCGACTCGCCGGTCGACGCGTTTGCCTTCTTCGGTAGAAGCTATTATTTTTATCCGCATTTTGTACTTATTGGAGCCGTATTATGTGACAGCGTGCGCGTTATTAAATAATCGGCTGTTCGTTTAGTTAAGGATGTTGGCAGGGAAACAACAGCCATATTGTGTTTCTGCTCGCACACACACTCACATAAAAGCATGCTCTTTCATATCACATCTCATGCAATCCTTCCATCTTATCTTTAGCCACCATCTCGAACTTCATTACATTCACATGTATATAAATGCTAAAAAAGTTATGATCACTTAGTATAGTTGTTTTATCTCACGAAAGCGGTTGAGCCATACTTGTAGTTGTGATGTGTATAGACACTCGCTCTTGTGTGCGTAACTACAGGTAGCGTTAGCAAGCTCATCGCTATTGAAAAAAATAATAAAGTTGCCACTTGTTGCTCAATTTATTTAATAACTTACGCAGCGTTACGAGACATCCATCGAAACCAACTTTTTCATTCAAAACTGACCTTAGCTTTGCCAATGTTATACAATTAAGGGAAGGAACGAAATAACCCCAACACAAATATTAATAATAACTTACTGGGGATGTTTCACTTGTAATGTAACCTTTTGAGACCAAATAAACAATTTATTTATTTTATTTGATGATATTAAGGTTGGAATTTGTTTTAGTACGATATGAAAATTTTGTATTGTGCTCCGTACAACGTCAGCTGTAAATCCACCTTTATTTTCTCTCTTTCTTCGGTTTTCATGGGTGACATAAAATTCGAAGATGTACTTGCGATATCTCTTCCTTCTTTTATTAGTTTTTTGCACTGTTCTTTCACTTACCCCCGTCGCTGCTGCAGTGCGTTTTGTAATATTACGCAAATATGATAAATCACAATTTGGTTCTCGATGAAGTTCCGTGAATTAATATTCTTCTTTGACAAATTATAAATATTTGCAATCATTTGACGAGCCTAAAATAAACAAAACAGTTATAAAATCGTTTAACATGCTGATGTGTTGTGGTGGTGGAACACAATCAAACGGACCAGATACTTTTTCAATAGTTTATTCTCACCATTAATTAATATAGTTAACACAGCAAAAGTAAGAGCGTGGCGTCTGTCATCTGTAAGCGAAGCGGACTGACAGGCGCTGGTGCGCGCGTCGATGCTTCTTCGATGGTTTTTGTGGTTACCTTGGTTACGCCACATAAATAATCTGCTGAACCCCCTGATTGCTCAGGAACCGAAATTCGTTTTTTTTTTATATAGCAGTAAAGAAATGATCAATATCTGTGTATAATAAAATCTCTAGTTTGTAAGTTGTTGGCTAGCTATACGCTTTGGTGCGTACTGTAAGTATAGCTAGTAATTGAAATAAATAAATACATTCATATATTACACACAACAAACATGAACATTAAGTTGCCTTATCGCACTGCGAACAACTTTCCCCTGTTTCTTCGTACCTCGCATGCTGACGGTACTCTATAAATTATTTTGACGCGAACCAAGAAGCACTACTGACTCAGCCGGCGACCCGGCCGCGACTGAGCGCTCCCGAGCTTACGCACGCAAAGACAGTGTGCATGTACACTTACACACACAAGTATGGGTTACCCGCTTTCGTGAGATAAAACATCTATAACATGAACTTCATCTTTCCTCTTCACATGACCATACCAAGATAAATGATTTGTTTTTAATTTTTCAGTCACTGGTACTACTGGTGCTCGTGGCTAGATATTAACAGCCGCACAGATCGATCTTCAAGGTTAAGCAATGCTTGCCAAGGTTGGTCTGTGGATGGGTGACCATCTTAACATACCGAGTTTCCTCCGTGTCTCGGAAAGCACGTTCAGCCGTTGGTCCCGGCTGTCATTTGTAGATCTTTGGCAGTCGTTACGGATAGTCAGAAGCCAGTAAATCCGACTCCAGGTCTTGCCATGAAGTACCGTGTTACCCCAGTTAATGGGCTGTGGAGGTCTGGTAGGCAGCCGCTCCTCGTAAAATACTGGTATTCAGCTAAATCCGGCTTGACTGGAAGCCGACCCCAATATAGTTGGGAAAAGTCACTGGTACTACTTTTGAGCTTTACTCTGTTATAGTTCGTCTTTTTTCATTTTATTCATTTTTGTCATATCGTAACTACATCCGCCTCAACATTCTTATCTGCATATCACACGATAATTGTAAAGATGAAAGTTTGTGAACATTCGTGCCTATTGTTACTTCTTCATGCTCAAACGTCTAAACGGAATTTGCCTAATCTGGTGGTACTTGGTTAGACCATATTGTGGAATAGCATACAGGGTGTAAAAAGACCGATCACAAAGCCGATAACTACACATTCTGTACATGTAATTAAGCAACTTTGACCAAAAATTATTGCTGGGAAAAAACTTTTTTTTTTCATCTTTAAAAAATAATTAATTAATAATAACTTTTATCAGCTGAGCGTTCGGCCGCTCGCGTTTGGTCATTGAACCGACCGCACGCTTGTGTGTGTTAGGCGCTCGTTGTGTTTAGTTTTCGTTGCATTTTTCGAACTTTAAATGCGTAATTTGTTATGAAAAATTGATAATTTTAATAATGTTTGTTGAGAAGAAAGTTTACTAATGATACTTGGAATACGATTTTGAAAAAAAAAGGAAAAAAAAAATGTTGACTTTGACCATCAATATCTCCAGAACCAGTGAATTCCCAGGTATGTCCTAGAAGAAAAAAAGTATCCCAGTGATGTGTAGAATATGGGGTTTTCGTTTTCGTTAAGGGTCTTTTTACATCCTTTATAGGATACTTTCTTAACGGTAGTATGTCTTCTTGAAATAATTTTCAACTATCTCTTGGACGAAACCGCTGGCAGTAGCTAGTCTTATAAGTTACGAAGATGATTGTCTTGAGGCAAAGCTTGCCGAGTATCAAGACAAGTGCCAGAAGGTCGTAAGACACACTGGTGCTTAAGTTAAGAGCACTAAAAGCCTGAATGAGATCGAGGACATAACATCTGTCGCTGAGTACAGCTGTAGAGCTGCCAAACGACTATGACTTGAGTATTAGTATTCTACTGAAATAATAAGAAAAATCTCTAGTGATTGGACTATTGAAAAGACGCTCAAATACTTGCTGTAGCTTCCAGGCAGGTACGGTCTGTGCCCTGTTACCTGACCCATCTTAGAAATATAAAGAGAGAAATAGGAGTCTGACAAAAAGATGCACTGACAGTGTACAATGGACATAATATACAGTGTGAGCCTTTATAGTGTTTTTTTTTAGCATTATCCGCCTTACAATGTTCCCACTGCTGGGACTCAAGCCTCCTCTGTTGGAGAGGGAATGGGTCATAAATCACCGCGCGGGCCCATTGCGGATTGGTGGATGTCACATGTCTTCGAATTTTTGGTTCTAGAACATGGCCGGTTTCCTAACGATGTTTTCTTTCACCGTTATGAGAGCAGTGGTGATAAAATAAATTACACAAAGTAATGTGCCTGACCGGGTTTGAACCCGCGACCTACAACTTGCAAGTCGGGGCAGTAACCACTAGGCCACCACTGCTCTTATAGTGCTTGTTCTGCTTTATAGTGTACACATACCGAAATGAGGATATCTATGCTTAATTTTATCGACGGCAAAAATATTAAAAAAGGCTGCGAGAAAGTTAGAAAGATCATCATTAACGATGGTGGATTTAGTTAGTAAAAGTCTGATATCTCTCGCTGTACCCTAGAGGATATATCTACTTGACGGGGTTTCTCAAAATTGCGTGCGGGATTAAAAAGAACTAAAAAAGGCACCTTCAGATAATAATACAATGCCTGTATGTATATACCTACTTAACAGATTTTCCCAGATTACATTGTGAACAAAATGCAATTTACTTTAGAGTGGCTGTCACCCTCTTTGTTCGCTTCCAACTCAATAGTTTCATCTTCCCCAATTTCAGTCAATCACACTTCCTAGCATTAAAAAGTACGACTTCCACTCCTGGCAATTTCAAATGAATTCGCAAAAGCCAGTAAATCTGACTCCAGTCTTGCCATGAAGTACCGTGTTACCCCAGTTAATGGGTTGTGGAGGTTAGGTAAGCAACCGCTCCTCGTAAAATACTGGTATTCAGTTAAATCCGGCTTGACTGGAAGCCGACCCCAAAATAGTTGGGAAAACGTTAGGTAGATGAGTACTTAAGATATTTAGCCTGCGTCAAGTCGCTTTGTGATTAATTACTTTGTGATAAATAAATAGTGTGGTTATAGTGTAAATAACTCAGTGCTAAGACTTTTACTCTGCTTTCTATACTCTGTTTCTTATGAACTTATGATACCTGTGGGTACTTACCACAAAAGTCAACAGTTAAAGTATACGTGATATGTTTGTAAAGGTAAGTTAACCTATAAAATAGTTACTTATAAGCTTGTACACACTTAAAATAAGATCTGGTCGAACGCAATTTACGAAATATTATGAAAAAAATAAAGACTTTCTCAACTAAAGATCTATCCTTCTAAAATAAAGATCTATCAGTTCCGAGGGCCACGGTAAGTCTTTTAAACAATCATTGGATTATAAAGTAGTCTAAAAACTAAAAAAAGGTAACGCTATACATACATAAGTAAATTAGCAAAAAGATACAAAAACTTATTTGAAAACGAAGTACAGAACTAAATATGATCTAGATTAACTTTTATGCTTTCATGCGGGTTTGATCCACCATACATTCAAATTGTCTAGTTTTATTTAAAGCAATTTTCGTCTGACCACCGAAACCACCCAGGGAATATCGGAATTTTCCTGTTTAATACTTGGTAGGCTATACAAGATTAAACTTCCAATAAAATCCCGTATTATAAGTAGCCCCTGGACACAGATGAATAGACTTTGAAAATACTTTCTGTGTTTAAATCCAACAAACGGATACAAGATCAAAAACATACGGGTTAAAAAGCCCTACGTTCAATACAAAAATAAATTGAATTCTAAACAAAATTCACTTGACTTTTCCATTGGTGACGAACAAAAAAGTCCAACATCTGTCGAATGTAAATGGGCGTTTTGACCAGATGTTTTGGAATGGCACAGGCGAGGCGTTGGGTACAATGTGGGACAACTTGTATTGTATTGTATTGTATTGTACGGTGAGTTTTGTTTCTTCAAAAAGCCCATCCGGGGAACATTTCGGCGACGCCGTACGTGTCCTGAATGCGAAACCCTTCGCTTACTGAACAACATACTGTACGCCTTTCGCGAGACTAGTATAAATTCAAGGCGACCCTTTGAATAGATATTCTTTGTTTATCTACCATAATTTAGAGCTTAGGTCTTGAAGGAATTATTTCAGGGACCGTTTTTGGGACTACAGTCTGTGAAGTACGATCGTGTGTGGAGAGAATCGTAAGATTTTTCTAGCCCTGCTAAGAGATTTTATTAATAAACATTAAGTGAGCTTCATGGTTCTGAATACTAAGAAACACATATCTTATTCATGCTTCCTTAATAATGTATGCATTTAATGTTACTAATACATATAATTTGTTTTCAAAATAGAAGAGAGAAGAAAATAAACAATGAAAACAACAATAGAGGTTCAGCAAATTACAACATACTAGCAAGCTACCCAGTTTGGCACAAGTATTACAAAACATTTCATTTTTCGGCCTTTCTACTACAATATACGTATTTAATATACACCTAAACCTTTCTTATAAAACACTCTGGCTGTGGTATCGAGTTAATCACAAACAAACAGAGAAGGTGTTATGAAGAACTTTGTGTAATATGATATTTTAATTAATATCATTAGAATTAAGATATTAGATTAATATTATAAAATGTAGACTAAGCTAAATCCTCTAAGATTAAAAGAGCACATTTAACTTAGAAAAATTGACCAACAAATCCATCTTAAGCGCAAAGGTTCCATCGTTTTGGTCGAAATGCCCATAAGAACTCGACAGAGTAGAAAAATAGCGCAGATCTAGGCAGCTGCAATCTCCACGTGAATCTGGTATATTTTTCAAGGCGTCAAATCCGTGCGTTGCGCCGCACTGTCGCAAATCGAATTTGTCTCCTCCGAGTTGAGCCGAATCAATCTGCATTACCCCTCTGACATTCCGCCCCAAGTTATGAGATTAAGCGGAAAGATCACGTAGTCACATATGTCTCAATTTATTACAAACTAGCTTTAGACTTTGCCCGCATGAAAGAAGATGTTACTCGGTGAAGCTGAGCTTAGCTTTGTAATGGTGAATGAATTTATGAAATTGGTCAAATAGATTATGAGTTAAATCGTAATATCTAAACAATCAAACGAAAAATCAAATCTTTGCTCTTTAAAATATTAGTTTTTTGTCTCAATTCGCAACTTATTAGTACAATATAAGAACGTCCTGCCCGAAATACACTTTCATTATTTTTCACACAATCGCTCTTACGTGATTATGACGTTATGTGTATTACACATTTTCCTCAAGTTTTTTTTGGAATACAGATATCTTATATCTGTATTAATAGTTTCTATTGAAATCCAATCTTATTTTATCTAAAACTAATCCTGAATTTGGAAAAATTTAAAAATATAAAGAAAATATTACTAGAGAAAACTTGCACATTTCGTCGAAATTCTGAATGACGGAACTCTTTTCCAAGCGATTTTAAGGTTTAAAAAAAGATGTATTACGTGACGTATTTCTGGAATTACAGTTTTATGACGAATAGTTACTAGTAGGTATGGCGAGTAGTAACTGTTTAATTGTAGTGTTACCAGTAGCTAACACTAAAAATGAATCAGGCTCTTTCCACAACTAACAACTAATCCAACCCGCCATTTCCTGAAACTTGCACCAACGTCGAAGACGTGTCGAGAGGCAGCCGAAGCCGCAGCGATTTCTCAGGATTTGAGAGCGCACTCCAACTTAAAGCGCACGCACTTTAACCATGTTTACACTTCGCTCGCAGCCTTCGAAGAAGAGATGAGAAGTAACTACTAAGAAGCACATAAGTTTGTGTCGTTTCTGAAAAAAGGTGTAGAAAAATTTGTACCTTTAAGACCAGAGAAGATTATAATTGTCATCATAATTCTCATCATCTGCCTAGCCTTTTCCCAACTATATTGGGGTCGGCTTCAAGTCAAGCCGGATTTAGCTGAATACCAGTATTTTACGAGGAGCGGCTGCCTACCAGTCCTCCACAACCCATTAACTGGGGTAACACGGTACTTCATGGCAAGACTGGAGTCAGATTTACTGGCTTCTATACTATACGTCACGACTGCCAAAGATTTACAAATGACAGCCGGGACCTAAGGCTTAACGTGCTATCCGAGGCACGGAGGAAACTCGTTATGTAAAGATGGTCACCCATCCACAGACCAACCTTGGCAAGCGTTGCTTAACCTTGAAGATCGACCAGTGCGGCTGTTATTATCTAGCCACGAGCTCCTCAGAGAAGATTGTAACTGTAAGATCACGAATTAGCGAAATATTTGGTCTTGGTTAAGCATAACGGTACACACTACCGATTTCAATGATGATGTTTCAGGATTATACATGTTAAGTTTGACAAAATTAATAATAATTATCTTATGACCGCGGCTTTTTAAGTATGCAGAACACGGTTTATTATCCCACAAACGTATATTGAAATGTTAGTATCCTTAGACCAGACAGGTGTTGCATCTAGTCCAGGCAACTACCTGTTATCTAGTTGATTTTGGAATGTTGTATAATACAGGGTGTAAAAAGACCGATCACATACTATAGCCGATAACTACGCATTCAGTAGATGTAAATTCATTAATCCCCGACCGGTCCTATGAGACCGCGCTGTTATTGTTTTACTATTGTGTCTCGTTTTGCGGGTATGTGATAGGTTAAGTAACTTAGACCAAAAAATATTGCTAGGGAAAAACTTTTTTTTCCACCTTTAAAAATAGTTAATTAATAATAATTCCGATCAGCTGAGCGTTCGGCCGCTCATGCTTGGTCGTTGAAACGACCGCGCGCTTTCGTGTGTGAGACGATCGTTGTGTTTAGCTTTCATTTCATTTTTGACTCTTCAAAGGCGTAATTTGTTATGAAAATTGATAATTTTGATAATGTTTGTTCGGGAGAGCTTGTGGCTATATAATAACAGCCGCACAGATCGATCTTCAAGGTTAAGCAACGCTTGCCAAGGTTGGTTTGTGGATGGGTGACCATCTTTACATAACGAGTTTCCTCCGTGCCTCGGAAAGCACGTTAAGCTGTAGGTCCCGGCTGTCATTTGTAGATCTTTGGCAGTCGTTACGGATAGTCAGAAGCCAGTAAATCTGACTCCAGTCTTGCCATGAAGTACCGTATTACCCCAGTTAATGGGTTGTGGAGGTCTGGTAGGCAGCCGCTCCTCGTAAAATACTGGTATTCAGCTAAATCCGGCTTGACTGGAAGCCGACCCCAATATAGTTGGGAAAAGGCTAGGCAGATGATGAGGATGATGTTTGTTCGGGAGAAAGTTTACTAATGATAGTTAGAATACGATTTTAAACAAATTTTTTTAAAAATAAATTTGACTTTGACCTTCAATATCACCAGAACCAGTAAGTAAATTCCAATTTATATTCTGGAAGAAAAAAACTATCCCAATGATGAGTAGAATATAGGGTTTTCGTTTACGTTAAGGGTCTTTTTACTGGCGATATAATTATGTTCTAACGGCGAGGAGAAATCGATACTGTGATGTTGAATTTTTTGAACTTCGTTTTATGTGACGACATAATCGTGACAGATTTGCATCCCTAGGCTAATCAATAGAAATCGTACATTTTAATTTGTAATTAAAGCAATAATACACTATGACTAAAAATGTTACAGACAGGTAATAAATCAATCCAGGAACTGGCAAAAGATTGGTAAAAAATCAAGACAAGTCGGTAAAATCAAAACTTACCTAATCATCGTTACCTATTAATCACTTCAAAAAGACTGATTCTTATGAACGTAAATGGAGGTGCTAGTGGAATTACAAGGTCACTCCCGAAGTGCGATGCTCCCGAACTGGAATGAAATAGGGCTGCTCTCGAGCGGCTCCGGTCCAACCCAGGGGTTCCTGCCGGAGGCTCTACACAGGGATCGTTCGGTCCTTCGGCTTTTTGTGGAGAACGCCATAAAGGGCCATGTGCTGGCACTGTCAATCAGAAAAGCGACCGGTGGCCTAACTTAAGGGCTCTTGTACACGGCACGTTTTTCACCGTACGTAGGCACGGGACAAGCGGCCATAGACTGTGATACAACACTGATGAAACACGGAGGCGTTGCCGTTCAATGGCGCTGCCGTTTATGTCAACAAGCTCTCTCGGTGATCCATACAGCACTACCGGCACCGGCGTGCCTACGGACGGTAAATTAACCGTGGCTACGTACGGAGTAAAAACGTGCCGAGACCTTACGCATGCCAGAGAATCATGGCATTCCGGATGGTGAGGGTGTACCGCATGACCTCCTACGAAGCGGCGAGCCTCTTTACCAGCCTGCCAAGATGGGATCTGGACGCAACAATCCTTGCACGCTTCCATAATTTGAGCATGAAAATGCAATGGTGCATGACGGTAGGAAATTCCGCAAGACGTGGCATGGCGGACAGAGTTTCAACTCGACCTTGGCTGGTTTTTAGGGTTCTATAGCCAAATGGCAAAAACGGAACCCATATAGTTTCGCCATGTCTGTCCGTCCGTCCTCGTTTAATCTCTGTGACCATTAGCATTATAAATCTGAAATTTGGTACCTATACATATGTATCATTTCTTATAATATCAATAATTTCGGCAATAATCGCTCCAAAAGTAAAAAACAATGAGACCCCCCTCTAACTTTTGAACCATAAGTTTAGAAAATATGAAAAAAATCTGGAGAGTAGAGCTTTACAAAGACTTTCGAACAGTTTTTGAAAAGTTGATGACACTTATTGTGACGGACGGGAAACTACGGAACCCTACAATGAGCGTGGCCCGACACGCTCTTGGCCGGTGTTTTACTAATGAAGTTAATTAATTAAATTGCCAAAAATACGAGTATAATCAAATTTGGTTTTTAACTTTAAAATAAATCCTGTAACTGTATTTTTTAAATATAGTATTTTGTTAATTATGAAACGATAAGATAAGCAGTGATAACACTAATAAGACCAGGGTTCACAAATTGATTGATTCGTGTAGGTCATACTTTAAAAGTTCCGGTTTGATTGAAAATATTTAAACTTTTAAAATTTTGTATTGTATTACAATTTCGTTATCTGAATTCGTTCTTAAAACACAATGTGCTATTTCTACAAAGACCTAACGCTTTTGAACGTTTACTAAACCTAACTATATCCCAAGCGTTCATTGTTGGTGGCAGATACACGCTCAACTTACTGATGTCGGTTTCGCAAAAAAAAATCTAGCTTATTTCTTTAGAGACTCTGCTCCAGAAGTTTATCTCACAGAAACCGTATTTTTAGGGTTCCGTACCTAAAAAGGAAAGAACGAAACCCTTATAGGATCACTTTTTATGGCAATTGAGCTGATAGCAACTATTCTGTCAGTGTCATGTTGATTAGGATTACTTTGCTTTCCGTCTGTCTGTCTGTCAAAACCCTTGAACTCAGGAACGCGTGGAGATATCGAGTTGAAATTAAAACTATATACTTAGGTCCGCGGTCCGTTGAAGTTCTGCAAAAATCAAACCAAAAACGTACGAGTATATTTTGACACTCTGTGAGGAATCAAAATTCATAGGGTACTTCCTGTTGACCTAGAGTCTTGAAGTTTGGCACAAAGTAAGTTCTTATAGCACAAATATAGGGAAAAGTCCGAAAATTGAAAATTTCTCAGTAGAAAAAAGAATAGAAAAATCTTCAAGACTCAATTCGAGAATTGAACGGTTTTCATAGGTATGTTGGTACGGAACAAAGAGAATATAACCACTAGAGAGCGTATAGGCCGATTTCTTCTAAGTACACGACTCACTACTGCGGGCCGGGGGACGAAGAAGAATGCGCGGCTGCAATTGGTCAGTTCAAGGTCAGGATGCGTAGGTAAGGCTATCGTTAGGGGCGCACTACTTCAGTAAGGGAAAATAGTCGATATCGATAAAATGGATTTCAACGTTATAAAAAATACACAATTAAAATGAAAGAAATAATATTTAATCAAAATCAATAAATTACACAAAAACATATGCACTTATCATGTTATTATTGATTTTTAAACTTTTAGTTCCGGAATCTTCGGAAATCTAAAATGAAAACATGTATCTCAAACACAAAGAGGGACAAATCTTTTTTACATCAAAGACCACCGCCAAATTGTTGTAAATCCAAGTGAAAATTGTACTATTTTTTTGTTATTTATGGCTTCATAATAAATTGGTGTAAATCCTGGACTGATCGGTCGGCGCCAGAGAGAAACAAAAAAAACCGGAACTTACATAAAGAGTATGTGAATTTAATAAAAAAAAAAAAAATAATTTTAATTTTATTACAGTCGATATCAAATTTCAGCTATTACTGCTATTAAAGTGGACACCACTAATTGTCACGATAAAAATACAAAGGAAAAGAAAGGGATAAAAGCATTAGAATTGTCTAATGAAAGAAAGGGACTTTTCCAAAAGACATCAACGCGGAAAACAAATTTGGGCTCTTTTACCCAGAAACCATTTTAGCTAGACCTCTGCGGTGACTCATGATCTGAATAAATCAAAATTTATTTTCGTTTTGTATAATTACCGATGAAAAGTTATGCCATCCTTTTTGTAACTAGATGTCTTGGAATGTTTCCCACACCACTTCACCGCGCATGAAGGCATTTTGATGCGTTATAATTGGATTAAAAGGTTTTAAAATTTGTATTTATTTAGCGTTCACACAGGTCTAATACTTGGTTACAACTAAAACGGTTACACCTATCGTAGCCTATACATAGGCGAAAAATCGCTAATAGTTTTCGTGCGTCGGGGCACTGTATGCGCAGTCAAGTGGTTATATCGTCGTTGGTACGGAACCTTCAGTGTGCGAGTCCAACTCGCACTTGCCCATTTTTTTCTTATTAGGCTGGTAATCAAACAATAATACACACGACCACCGAAACTATAACATACAAAACGTTACGGAAATTGACACAGTTAACAAATAGTTTGTTCGTATGCTATACTCGCTATGTAGAGTGATACGATAAGTAATTTTAGTTCATTATAAACTGTATGTAACATTCAATTTAGCCTTTAACATCAAAACAGTAAATCCCATAATGGCTTGTTTTTATAATTCACAAAAACGAAACATAATGAAAACCGGCCAAGAGCGTGTCGGGCCACGCCCAGTGTAGGGTTCCGTAGTTTCCCGTCCGTCAAACTAAGTGTCTCCAACTTTTCAAAAACTGTTCGTCCCATCAAGTTCAAAATAATTTTCCTAGAAAGTCTTTATAAAGCGATTATTTCCGAAATTATTGATATTATCAAAAAATTATTTCAGTAAACCCCTATTCATTTTTGAATACCTATCCAAAAATATACCACACGTTAGGGTTGAAAATAAAAAAAAATCGCTTTTTACTTTACATGTAGGGGGCTACCCTAATATTTTTTTTCCAATTTTTATTTTTGCACTTTGTCGGCATGATTGATATACATATTGGTACCAAATTTCAGCTTTCTAGAGCTAACGGTCACAGAGATTAAGCTAAGACGGACGGACAGACATGGCGAAACTCTAAGGATTCCGTTTTTGCCAATTGGCTACGGAACCCTAAAAAGGATTTTTTTTTAGTTAATTAAATTAGTGCCGATAAATACCTAGTTAAACGATAAAAATTAAATATTGCGCTTTATGATTTACAGTTTTTTGGAAACTTATTATTTTTATTGTTCGATCGACTGTTTCAGAGGCAACACCTGTTGTTACACTTAGCCAAGTGGTGCTTACGTGAAGCTGTTTAAAACTGGTCTATTAAAAAGACCTTTACGAACTAAAAGTTTAATTAATCTATCACATACCCGCGAAACGAGACACAATAGTGAAACAATAACAGCGCGGTCTCATAGAACCGGTTGGGGAATCAAACATTAAACACATTTGTGCTGTGGAATCCACGATGTCTAAATACGATACCAGAACAGACTTTCACTCGTGGACTTACTTCTGGGGACATCTACTGAAAATCATGCCTGTCATCATGTGTGTGCCGACACTAGCTACATTGATCTACGGACTGACATCCTGGTGCATCTTGAAGAAGTTCCGGAATTACAGAAACTTTGTGTTTCTTAACGCGATTTTAACATATTTTTTACGCTATTTTCTTACGTATTTAGTGTTCATAAGGGAAGACACCTTTATGAGGCATTACAGTGTTATGGCAGTGTTATGGCATTTAAATTGTTATTTACTAACAGCGAGAAATCACTGGTTGTTAGTTATTAGTCATATGTTTTACGTAGACATTGTCAAAGTGTTTAATCAGAATGTCCAAAGAATATACTTAAAAAGCTCCCTATTCGGGTGGGGCGTGCCTGTTATAACTGTCATAATTAGAAATTTTGCAGTGCTTTACTTTTTTCATTTATGGTATGATTCATTTTTTGCCTATAACATGATCCGGTTTTCTGATCGAATTATACCTTTAGTCATAAACTGTTTTCTTTACATTGTAACATTATTTTCAATTTGTCGTAGTTTTAATACGAGCACACATACAAGTGGTGACAACTGGCGTCGCCTGTATATAGCCACTTTAATATTTATATTGAGTGATGTCGCATTACTGTCTAGTTATTTCATACACATGACTGGCTACAATCCTGGTTTCGTAGTAAAACTCTTATTCAGATATCTTAATCCACTGTTAATAATTGTGTTTTTGGTCGCTGTAAGACGCAATCGTAAAGCATGGTATGAGTTTTATGTAAAATGGTCGAATCGAAGGTCATCACGTAGGCAGGTGGAGCAAGACATTATCTTGCATGAACGAGTTATCCGGGACACTGCTGAGCGCTGCCCGCCGGTGCTCGACGTATGAATTGAGTAATTACTGATCTATCACACCTATCAATACCCGCGAAACGAGACACAATAGTAAGACAATAACAGCGCGGTCCAATGAGTCCGGTCGGGGATTCATGAATTTATTAACAAATGTGTTGCTCGACCAGTGTTACGGTAAAGGATTATTGTTATGATAAGACTTTTAATTACATGATGTAAAATGTAATAATTTATTCCGAATGATTCTGAATAAAATTGTAATAATTGTGCTTAAATAATAAGGTTTGTTTTGTATATTATGGTGTTATGTGTATTTTTTTAACTGTAAACTAATGAGTTGTTCATTATTCGCCGATAATAGTTTTAGAATAAAACCTACGTATTTAGTGTAATAATCTATATCTATATCTATACTAATATTATAAAGAAGAGAAAAACTTTGTTTGTTTGATTGTAATGAATAGGCTCAAAAACTACTGGACCGTTTTTTTAAATAATTTTACCATTCGAAAGCTACATTATCTACGAGTAACATAGGCTAAATTTTATTCTGGAAAAAAATAGGGTTCCGTAAGATGTTTAGGTTTAGGTGTAAAAAATCAACCAGAAAAGTCACTTATTTTGCGTACGCTGCCTAAACTGTAAAAGATAGAACCATAAAATGTTCTAATGAATTGTAGATCTTATAAATATCTACAAAAATGTCCGCGAAGCACTATACCTATCTATGTCGAGTGAAGCACAACAACCATTTTTTTTATCCAAAAATCTTGATTTTTTTTGGACTACATTTAAACGCATTTATTTTACTCATGCTATTAACCCTTATCAAAACAAATTATTTTATCACTAAGTACAGTTTATGTAGATAATATTTGGTCTTTGAATGATCAAAATTGGACCTTTGGTTTTGAAGTTATGGCGAAATTAAAATATTACGATTCCTGCTGCACGGTCTGTTGCGAAGTCTCTTTCTTATGAATTGTGTTATCATAGTATACTCGTAGGTAGATAGAATTGATTTGAGAAATTGTTCGCAAAGGGCATCTGAAGAAATGTGGGTTTTTTTACAGCTCTGCAAACTGTACCCATTTAAAATCGCACCACAGGTTGCGTTTGACCATCAATAATGTGAAGTCTGCTGAGTAAAAATGCACGCACTCAAGAGTTAATTTAATTCATAAATTGCAAAGTTAACTCTCGGTAAAGAAGGTAGTACCCGCTGAAAAAAAACACCGTATGGTTTATTAAGGCGTCAGTCAAATAGCACCCCAAGTAAAAAATAAACGGATAATTTAAATAACTAAAAACGTCGGGAATCGCTTTTTGACTAATGACACCTAAGAAATGTCTAAACGACAATAGGATGCTTAAGGATGTCTTTCTCACGGTATTGTTATAGCAGTTGCCCCATATATTGACCCAAACTAGCAGTAGGATTCAGATTCTGACGCCAAAACAGTATGGCGGTAGGTACTCCACCTAACGGAGTAAACTTCGACCGTAACGTTTGCTGTGTTTTCTGGGCGTTCCGCAGAATGGTGACACCTGGACTTTTCTTCCCGCCGAAGCCAAAATATCTACCTCTCGAAACACTCGTGTTCGGTTAGTAGGTACATGCATCATGCAGAAAGTGAGAACGCCATGACGCCTCTGTAGTTACACTTTAAAGAGAGAATATACCGAAGTACCTAATAACTGAGGCGTGCAAAAGTTAGTGGCCCTGATACGTAAATGGCAACTGAAGGAACATGGTGGAATTTAGTCCGCAAAAGACCACTTGCTCCACCTAGAGCTGGATAACTACCTCAAATAAAAAAGAGGCAAATACGAAACCTTCTATTGACTTCAGGATCAGCTTTGTGCTGACCATTCATATATTTTGACAACTAAAAACTACTTTATGCACTTTTTTTCAGCCTACATACCCTACATACCCCTACAGTTTGCTGACATCTCCTTGAGGCGCGCGTGGAACAGAACGCGCCGTTGACGACTAGGCTCGGTCCAGGTTATTTCCAGACTGCCGGACGGCGTGCTGCTCGCCGTCCGCGAGCCTGCGCCTACGGTGGTCGGAAATCGGGGTCGGGATCTCGGCGGCGGCGCTCGCGGTCGGCAGCCTCCTTCGCTAGCATTACTGCTTCGCAGAAGAAGGCTACCACCCACCACCCCTCCTCGCTCTGGACCTTGGCCTGTACCAGGGCCCGGAGCGAGAGGTCGCCGCCGCCGATAGATTCTACAAGGACACGGCGGCGCTCCGCCCAAGCAGGGCACACCTCTACTGTGTGCTCCACCGCGTTCTCCGGGCGGTCCACACAGTGGCGACACCCGGGCGTTCCACATAGTGGCGACACCCGGGCGTCCTTTCCTCCTTGATCCGATGCCGGGACCTCCCGAACTTACCGTGTCTACTTAGTGGTGCTTGGAATTCATTCAAGTTTAATATGATATTTTTGGTCAGCAAATAATTTTAAAATCGTACATCTTTGTTAAACCGTAATATAGACTAGAGACATATGTACATAAACAAACGCCCTTATCCATGGAGTAGGTAAATATTTAGATCAACTGCTGCAACCCTCACTTATTATTTCTGCTTCGTTGATGTTCGTAAGCCAATCGGCGTCTTCATCTTCATGGTGACCCATTATGTGGATCACCATTATGTGGAATGGTGACCCTTCATGTGGATCGCCCTGAGAACACGGTGGAGCATACGGTAAGGATGTGCACCGTTTGAACGAGGCACCGCCGTGTTTTTGTGGGGGTCATCGGTTGCAGCGACATCTCGCACCGGACCCTGGTCCAGAGCAGGGAGGAGTGGCAGGCGGTTGCGTCCTTCTGAGAAGAATCCAGCCAAGGTGGCGGCCGCATGGATGAGCAAATGGCCCTCACGCCCCAGTGTTGAGGAAATAAAATCCCGACCTCGATTTCCAGTCACCGTAGAAGTGGGCTTGCGGACAGAATAGAATAGAATAGAATAGAAAACATTTATTCGGGACAGACACAGCACAACGATTACAAACAAAATAAATTAGGAAAAAAAAAACAAAATAAGAAAAGTACAGAATGCGTCGGGCGTGCCCGTACCGAAAGGGTCACCACCTCAGCATTTGCTGGGCGTCAGACACCCAGCGCTGGTTTTCAGTTGGCACCCCGCAGTGACTCACGGACGACGGTAACCAATATATAATTACATTAAATTAAATATTTTACAAAATACTCTCTGTTCACTAGTGTTGGTATAATTTTATATAAATAAGCAAAATACGTAAATAACTATATAATAAATAAGTATATAATATTAAGAAACAAAATATATGCCACAGTGTTAGAAAAAAATGAAAAGACTAACATAACGCGATACCCACAATACTCTCAATAATACAATAAAGTGCGATAATATGCACACCGGCCGACGCGCGTCGCAACGATCCACGCGATGACACATACGACGAGAAGCAATTAGCCGTCACCTAGGACTAATATCTACCAATAAATAAAAATAAGAAGCCAGTACTCGTAAATCAAAAACATTTGCCTTCTAGAAAATATTTCCAAGTGCCAGTAAATCAAACTTGCAAGAGGTTTGAAAACAGTTTCTGCCTATGTGTGTGTTTTTTTTTAAAAGCAATTTGAAAGGGATCGACAGGCAATAAATAAAAGTGAAGTTAAATCATGAGGTTCCCGGACACAGATACAACGGGCTCACCGCATCAAGCATACCCAGTGTTTACTCCCATATATTCGTAGTCAAGAAATAGGTACATAACATAACGGTAAGTTGTATAACACGATACAAAAATTGCGGACAGCGAGCAATGGTGCGCCGTCCGACCGTTCGGTAACCAAATATCTACACCGAGACCGAGTCGATGGCGGGTAGTGTTCCAAGCGTGCCTCATGGAGATGTCAGCAAAACCATAGAGACCTAGCAGGGTCGCCAAGCCTACTGGGGTCATAGGTTCGCTTCTGAAAGGCATGCAGGCAGGCAAGGAGTGGGTTTTGGTCAGTAAAAGTCTGTCACGCCCTGATGCGTCAGCTAAGAGCGGGAGAAGTCATTGGATTATTTCCCAACTAAAAAAAGCAATGAAGTTAAACTGTTTTATGTCAAAGAAAAATGAATGAATTGGATGCTTTCGGAATTATTTGCAAGTGTAGAATTATTGGTTGGTAACGTAGTTGGAAGTAGTGGTAACGCGGACGAAGTCGCGGGCAACAGCTAGTAATTATATAAATGGCGAGGGCGAGTTAATAGAGAAACCTGAGTGAAGTGAGGAATTTAAGCCGCCCAAGACAAGTACAGCTGTACCCCCTTGTTGTTACCATCTGGGCCGACACATTATTCGCCCGGAGGAGATTAAAACTCTAAAAGCTAGGCTAGCTTCTTAAAAGCCTCCAGGCTAAATGAGTTACTATAGCAAGATGCGCAGTGACTACATCCCCTACACTACGGCTGCTGCATAACCTTATCTTCAAAAAATAATAAAATAGGGGGCATTTTATTATTTTTTGAAGATAAGGGGCTGTTGGATGATTGATGTTGGATTAAAAGTCAATCAAAAAGAGATAACTAAAAGAAATTATAAATAAAAAAAATATACAGTATTATTTAGAAGTTAATCTTAACAATCACTCGACATGTTTCGAAATTACAAATTCACTACACCAAGATTCGTTACTCTATTTTAGAACCTCCTTAAACTGTTCCTCAGTTATCACATTTTTTATTCTTTTTTTTTTGTTAGTGGTTACTTTGATTTTTGAATTTAGTTTGATGCACATACATTTCAATTCACTGAAGGGGTTTTTTTTTCAAAGTGATGGTTTTTGACGTTCTAAATTCTAAAGGTCTCATTATTCCCTACAGATCGGCCATACTGCATTATCTACCTAGGTGATAATTACTTGTTTTAAGTGAAGGTTATATGACACATAATGAGGGCATTATCGAGCAGGTGGTGTAAAAATAATAATACGTATCAGTCGTCGACGGCGCGTATTGTTCCACGCGCGCCTCAAACAGATGTCAGCAAACTGTAGGAGCCCGACAGGGTCGAACCCTTCTGGAGCCTGGGTTGACGAAAGAGATCCCCGGGACCCCGGAATGAGGGCAAAGAAGGAACAGGAGTGGGTTTTAGTCAGTAAAAGTCTGACACGCCCGCCCAGAGCGGAAGAAGTCATCTTGATGATTCCTCACCTAAAAAAAAACTTTTTACAAAAAAAATACAACCAACTACAATTTAAAAAAATCACCTTAAAAAGAAGAAAATAACTTTAATTTCGGAAGTCGGTGTTTTTATAATAGTTTTGTCTTTTCATTATTGAACACCGACTTCCGAAATTAAAGTTATTTTGTTCCTTTAAGGTGCTTTTTAAAATTTAAAAAGCCAGTAAATCTGACTCCAGTCTTGCCATGAAGTACCGTGTTACCCCGGTTAATGGGTTGTGGAGGTCTGGTAGGCAGCCGCTCCTCGTAAAATACTGGTATTCAGCTAAATCCGGCTTGACTGGAAGCCGACCCCAATATAGTTGGGAAAAGGCTAGGCAGATGATGATGAAGGTGCTTTTTAAAATTGAAGTCGGTGGTATATTTTTTGCAAAAAGGTTTTTTTTTTATTTTATACTTATTAGTTTAGTCCTGTTTAAAATGAGCCCAAACACGACTGCAGTTCTATACTTTCTAGGTTTATACTTTTTCTGATGATCGTGGCTTCAGCATCAGGTCTCGTACTTCGGTGTTCCTCATTAACAGTACGTTTATCCACACATCGAGCCCTTTTCAATGAGCCTAAACACGATATATCTGCTGTTAGTTGTCGAGGAGCTAGGTACTCTGCAGACTATCCTGACTGCAGCATCAGGTCATGACTTGATGATCATGAGACTAAATGTGGCAAATGCCCTATCGAACATCAAAACAATTTACTAAAACAGTCCTTGCCTGTTTGAGTAACTTCTTACTGTTAAGGAGTTGTACCTTCCATCATCAGCCCAGCTTCCTGAAATGGTGACAACCATACGCAAATACCCAAGATACTTCATAAAATATGCGAAAAACAATAAGTGAGCCTATAAAATTGGAGGGTTGCCCTCAATTTCTATTAGATTCCATCAGATCCCAACTTCGTGAAAGTGGGACCACCTCAAAACTATCTACTTTCGATCAAAAAAATAATTTTGTAAATTCGTCGACAATTGGCGGAGTATTCGATGAACAAACATACAAAAAAAAAACATGCATGAAGCCGAACATAGTACCTCCTCCTTTTTGTGAAGTTGGTAAAAAGAATAGATGCCGAGATCGAAGTTCACGCAGACAAATACCTATATCAGAAGATCCATTTACTAACTAGGACTCTCTCATCAAAAAGCTGGCCTAAAGAAAATCTTGAGTGTGAGCTGATTACGAAAATAGATAAGATAAACTGAAAAAAAAAACAAACATAAACAAATAAAAAAACTGTAAACCGTCCGTAGTCCGTGTATGTCTGTGTGAGTATGCTATGTAATAAACTGTTTTTCTTTCTTTTTCTTATATCTGAAACATGGAAAGTTTACTATATGGCTTTGTTTGAAGATTCAAACTCATATTTATACAGGAAAAGTTTTTAACCAGTGCGTAAAATTTTTTTGGTGGCTCAGTGTAAGTAATAGAACACAAGTCGACTTCAAGGTTAAGCAACGCTTGCCAAGGTTGGTCTGTGGATGGGTGACCATCTTAACATAACGAGTTTCCTCCGTGCCTCGGAAAGCACGGTAAGCCGTAGGTCCCGGCTGTCATTTACAGTCGTTACGGATAGTCAGAAGCCAGTAAATCTAACTCCAGTCTTGCCATGAAATACCCTGTTACCCCAGTTATTGGGTTGTGGAGGTCTGGTAGGCAGCCTATGCTTTCCCAGGCACGGAGGAAACTCGTTATGTTAAGATGGTCACTCATCCACATACCAACCTTGGCAAGCGTTGCTTAACTTTGAAGATCGATCTGTGTTTTATTACTTACACTGAGCCACCAAAAAAAATTACGCAGTGGTTAAAAACTTTTCCTGTATTTCCATCAATAGAACCAGGAAATGATCTAGAACCAGATATTTTTAAGGACGTGACCTAAAAACTGGCAAAGCTACTGGTATAGATGGCATTCCCATAGGAATAATGAAGGCTGCAGGAGAGCACGGTGTCCAGATATTTCATACTGTATACAATAAAATCTGGCAGACCGATACATGACCAAAAAAACAGGACCCTACAACCCCCTTCATAAAAAAGGTTCCACAAAAGCACTAATTACAGACTCATTGATTTTATATCTCACGCAGTATTTTACTTACATACTGCCTCATATTTTGAATGAGCGTCTTAAGACCTTCCTATCGAAAGATATTGCTTCAGCAAAGCGCAAGATTTCAACAAGTCTACGTACATTTGCTTTGTTGATATCTTGAAGGCGTTCGACACGATGAAGTGGCCCGTCTTATGCAAATCGGTGCTGAACATGGGCACGCCGAAATATCTTGTCCACTTACTTAGGCGTCTCTACGAGAGCGGATCAGCATCAGTCAGAACAGCTGAAACACTTTCAAGTCATTTCCATCCTAGTGCGGGGGTACGCCAAGGTTGCATAATTTCACCTCTTCTATTTAACGTCTATACGATGAGAGATCGAATGATGACGAGAGATGGTAATGAGAATTGCGTTGGAAAATTGGAAGGATGGGATCGTATTTGAAGGCAGAAGGATCTCTAACCTAAAATATGCAGGTGACATGACTGTAATCGGAACTAATGTTTGTCATATGGAAGATCTGCTGCATAAGATGGAAGCTTCAAGAAGGAATTCAGAAAATCGCAATAAAACCAAAATGATGATTGTCGACCGCGCAAAGAACAACTTACCAGCTATAGCTTATTGATAGTAGTTCAGTGCCTACTAGTAGCTATTCTGTGTGTGTATGATGCAATATCTATATATTATATATCTAATTAATGTATATCTAAGTTGTGATGTGCTCAAAAAGAAAACTTTATGTGTAATTATTAAATCTTTCAAAATGTCAACAGATCTATTACATACGTTTTCATTGCATTTTCGTAACTTCAAATGCGTAATTTAAAAAATTGATAATTATGATAATGTTTGTTCTGAAAAAAGTTTACTAATGAGACTTGGAATACGATTTTGAACTGGTGAGTTGCGAATCTGGTAAGTTGCGAATCTGGTTTGTTGAGAATCTGGTGAGTTGAGAATCTGGTGACTTGCTCATAAGCGATATAAATATGTGGGCTTAGAAAACTAGTATATCTTTAGGACTATATACTATGAATGAAAAGCATTTAAAACTGATACGCAACATAATATAATGTAAACTCGTCAAAGGAAAACATCAACTTTAAAAGTACAATAATTCGGAAACATTCAAGATTTTCAAGGAACGACGTGTCGCAAAAAAGCTTAAGTGTTTTCCTAGACTGTAACCTGTCTTGGAAGGTCCACATTGCAGAAGTAAGCAGGAGGGTGTTCTGCTCGTTTCGGTCACTCAAACGTCTCCAGAGGTTCCTGCCCTTCTCAACTAAAGTTAATCTTGTTCAGTGTCTTCTTCTACCTTTTCTAGACTACGCTGATGTCTGCTTCCTTGATGTGACTTAAAAATCTCTTGACCAGCTAGTGTAGCGTCTGCAGAAATTGTGCATCTTCTTTATTTTTGGCCTTGGAAAGTACGACCTTATGTTGGAATTTCGAAGACAATTGAAGTTCCAGTCTATTTGGTAACGTCGGCATTGCCATATTCTTTCTTTTCTCTTCTCTATTCTTCATAACCCCAACTCCCCCTTGTATCTTCGGGAACACTTTGAATAAGACTACTCTTCAAGTCTCTACAGCGGATCTTTTACTGCTCGTGCTGTGTGTGTTTGGAATTCTCTCAACATTCAGAGGGTCTATCCCTTAGTTGGAGGTTTTCAGAAGAAGAATTATTTATTAATTTCATATCCATTCAACTAACAAACCACATTTTCTGTCAATGTGAACCATAAATACGTATATATAAGTTATTATTTATATTATATATTATTATGATGATCTATGTGTTGTGTGCCGTACATATAATTGTTTATTATACATTTAATTTAAAGTAGGAAATGAATTGACGTGTTTAAGTCTTATTGTGGTTTTATAATTATCCTCGAGTGCAGAACTTATCTCTCATTCACATTAAGTTTGCTTTAAGAAAACCCAATTATGGTTTAAGTTCGCCTATACAGGCGAGCTTAACCCTAACAATAACCTAACCCTCGCTCGTGTGAGAAAAAAATGCTTAACCAATTGAACGTGATTATTCTATTATATTACTAAACTGCTAACATTTTGATAGATTACTTTTAACATTCAATTTACTCATCAAGAACCGCCCGATAGCGCTCGGCAGGCTCACGAATAACTCGTTTATGCATGATGATATCTTGACCCCTCTGTCTTCGATTTATCCATTTTACATAAAAGTCATACCAGGCTTTACGATTACTCCTTACAGCAACGAAAAACACAACTAATAATAGTGGATTAAGATATAATAAAAAAAACATTGCTATCACACCTGGAGAGAAGTTAATAATTCTTATGAAATGTTGGGACAGCAATGCGACATCACTCAATAAAAATATTAAAGTTGCTATATACAGGCGTCGCCAGATGTTAGTACCAGTTGGTGTGCCCATGTTGAAACTACGACAAAGTGAAATCCCTGTTGCAATATAAAGAAAACAGTTTACTGTTACAGGTATAATTTGATCTGAAAACGTGATCACGAAGGCTATCCATAAGATATATCTTTTTGTAGACGTTTTTAATAACGCGACATAGAATGAAAAGTTATCAATTAAAAACGATATATCATAACCAAAAAAGTAATTAATGACAGATGTTCTAATGAGGTTTGTTATGAGTGGCACACCCCAACCAAACATACAGCTTTTTAGATATCGCCTTTGGACATTCTGATTGAATACTTTGACAATGTCTACGTAAAACATATGGCTAATAACTAACAACCAGTGGTTCCTCGCTGTTGTCAAATAATGCAATGAAGTCATAAAGAAGTAGTTTATATCTACGTCTTCGATTTCCATTTCGATTATTATGAAACAATAGCGCAGAAAGAACGATAAAATTGTATTAAGAAGCACAAAGTTTCTGTAGTTCCGAAACTTCTTCAAGATGCACCAGGATGTCAGTCCGTAGATCAACGCAGCCAGTGTCAGCACACACACAATATAAGGCATGATAGAGAACAGATATCTCCAGACCTCAATCGGCGAGTTATACTGAATGATGTTCTCAATATCAGACATGGTGAATCTCACTGCACAGTCTTAATTTACTTGTAATTAGCACAAAGTAAAGAATTTTAAACAGTTTCACGTAAGCACGGTTGAATTAAAAACAGGACGGTGTTGTGTCTAAAACAGCCGCTCAAACAGTGTATTATACAATATTAATCTGAACGCCAAAAATATTCTGAAACGATGATTAAACTAATATATAATTAATTTAAAAATGTCAGCTTCGCCATTCTGCCGCGCTAGCGATATTAGCAGTAAGTCAAATTTTTGACAAAATGAGTTAAATATTGATCCCGAATCAGCGCAATGAGCTCTACCAGATGTGCTGACACCTGTTTTGATATCTTATCGGGAACCAGTAAATTTCGTTTAAAATAACGGCAGCTCTACTTCAGTTTCTTCAACTAACACTAAATATAAAAGGAAATTCGTCATCTAAAACTATTCAAATATATATACAACCTTATTGAGTGAAGAATATAAAAGCGCTTTATTTGGGCTATACGTTTCAACCATCACAATTGATATAAACAAAATTTGTAACAAAAACTTTGCGCGTCAATTACTCAAAACTACGCAAAACGTACTTACTGCTGATATCGCTAGCGCGGCAGCATTTTGATTATATTAATTAACTGGATATATACTATCTTATAACAAGCCATTATAGGATTTACTGATCCAAAAATAAAAACTACATTTAAATAAATGGTGCCAAGTTGATAATGAACTGAAATACTTTTCATATCGACACCAGATATCCAGATAAGTGCATAAATACCTAGGTCCTACAATCGTACCTAGAAAATAAATAATCGTTAATTAATCAATTTAATTATCGAAAGTTCATTAGAAAAAACCAAGTACGAGTCCTATCCTAACCATAGATTACCAACGGGGTGTTACCACCCCCTCGTGAGCGCTGAAGCATTTCGTGGGGGCAGTAGTAGGTCCAAAGGAAAATGGGCGGCGGTAAAAATAATTATTAAGGGCCTATTTCACCGCCTATGATTAAGTTGCCAATATCTTACTTGGCAGATAATTTCATACAAGTTCTGTTCCATTTTTGAATTTATTCGGGAAGTAGTGGCTACTCGGACATTGTGAAACAGGCCCTAATTCATGAATCCCCGACCGATCCTATGTCCTATGAGACCGCGCTGTTATTGTTTTACTATTGTGTCTCGTTTTGTGGGTATGTGATTGGTTAATACGATCGTCAACTACGACCACCAGCAGCACGATTACAGAGAGAGAAATAATTCTTAATTTGTTATTTTGAATAGTTTACAGATATATAAAATTGTATAAACGAGACCATCGAAAAGCTTAGGGCCTGTTTCACAATGTCCGAGTAGGCACTACTCACTGAATAAATTCAAAAATGGAACAGAATTTGTATGAAATTATCTGCCAAGTAAGATACTCGAAACTTAATCATACGTGGTGAAATAGGCCCTTAGAGTAATAAGTCAATCATTCAACAAAAGAGTACGAAAGGAACCCTTCATGCTAGTCCGACTCGCTCTTGACCATTTTTAGGGTTCCGTACTTCAAAAGGAAAAAACGGAACCCTTATAGGATCACTTTGTTGTCCGTCTGTCTGTCTGTCGGTCTGTCTGTCTGTCTGTCTGTCTGTCTGTCTGTCAAGACCCTTTATCTTTATTTTGAAGGTATCAAGTTGAAATTTAAACTATATACTCAAGTCCGCAGTCCCTTCAAACTGTGCAAACATCAAACTTGTAAGTTGACGGGAAAAAAGATACGCCCGTTTATGGTGCAAAAAAAATGTAGGTACATTTCGACACCATCAAAGGAATCGAAATTCATAGGTTACTTCCCATTGACCTATAATCTTGAAATTTAGGATAAAGCAAGGTCTTATAGCACAAATATAAGGAAAAGTCTGAAAACTAAAAATTTGTTGTTACGTCACAAGAAAAAAAAAATTTAAGGCTCGATTCGAGAATTAACTATTTTCAAAGTTAAGTTGGAGATATCCAGAAGAAATTAAAACCATATAATAAGGTTTGCGGTCCCTTTAAACTGTGCAAAAATCAAACTTGTAAATTGACGGAAAAAAAAGATACGCCCGTTTATGTTGAAAAAAAAAACCGTATATTTCGACTCTGTCAAAGGAATCAAAATTCATAGAGTACTTCCCGTTGACCTAGAACCTTTAAATTTGGCACGAAGTAAGGTATTATAGCACAAATATAAGGAGAATTCTGAAAACTAAAAATTTGTTGTTACGTCACAAGAAAAAGAATTTTTTGAAAAATCTTCAATACTCAATTCGAGAATTGAACTGTTTTCATAGGTAAGTTGGTACGGAACCCTCAGTGCGCGAGTCCGACTCGCACTTGCCCGGTTTTTTACTAATGAAGTTCATTAATTAAGTTTCTGTATATGTTTGTATCAGAGGCTCATTCGATATGATAGAATTTTGATAAATTATAAATTGGCAAATATTTTTTATTAAAATCAGGTTTTAACACAAAGCAGTAAATCACAAAATTGCTTGTTTTGCGATTGTATTTTAATAATTAGAACAAGCGATATGATAGATTTTTTTAATTAATTAATATGGTGCAGATTAGAGTAAAATAGTTCAATAGTTCTACAACTACAATAGGTAATTCTCAAATCAGCTGTTTCCAAACCAATACTATTTTAATCTATCACATACCCGCGAAACGAGACACAATAGTGAAACAATAACAGCGCGGTCTCATAGGACCGATCGGGGATTCAAACATTAAGGCATAACAGTACTGACGTGAAGCTGTTTCTATGTATTGTTGTTGTTTTAACTTGGTTTCTATGTAAACTACAAGTGAATTAATTAAATCTGTGCCACGTATTTCATCAGAGTAGTTCATCATGCCTGATTACGAAATCAAAAGTGATTATAACTTCTGGATTTATGTAGTGTTTATCATCAACTCTACTATGTTTGTGCTGACGCTAGCTGCGTTGATCTACGGACTGACATCCTGGTGCATCTTGAAGAAGTTTCGGAACTACAGAAACTATGTGTTTCTTAACGCGAATTTGACATACTTCCTACGCTTTTTAATATATTTAGTGACGAACTTCATGAAAGACAAACTGGGACGGAATGACTACAATCTAATAATACTTTTAGTTTATTATCTAACAACAGCAAAGAACCACTGGTTAGTTCTTATTAGCCATATGTTTTACGTCGATATTGTTAAAGTTTTTAATCAGAGTATTAATAGAAAATATTTAAAAAGCTGCATCTTTGGCTGGGGTGTACCATTCATAACAAACATCATTATTTTTATTTCAAAAAATTATTTGTACGACATTTTTTTCGTGCGAAGCTCCGTATTATCTGACTATACGAGTATTAGGTGCCTATTCAAAATCTTCATGTTTTTAGATCAAATTATACCTGTAATCGTTAACTGTTTGTTTTACTTTGTAGGTAACTGTATTTTCACTTTGTCGTAGTTTCAACACGAGCACACGTACAGGCACTAACATCTGGCGTCGCCTGTATATAGCCACATTGATTTTTATATTGAGTGATGTTGCATTACTGTATAATTATTTAATTGACATAACTGGCTTCAATCCAGGTGTGAAAGTGAAACTTATATTGGAATATCTTAATCCACTATTTATGGTTGTGTTTTTGGTCGGTGTAAGGGGTAATCGCAAGGCATGGTATGACTTTTATGTAAAATGGTTGAATCAAAGAACATCAGCAGGACAGAGGGGACAAGATATCAATATACAAGAAAGAGTTATTCGTGAACCTGCTGGGCACCGGGCGGCGCTAGATGTGGGAATTGTTTAATATTTACTAATATACTAAAATGTTCAGAGATCTGTTACTGGACAAGTCTAACAGCCAATTTCCTCATCTAAGGTAACAGCCAAAGTAACGTCATAAAGTAATAATAACGGTTAAATTCGTTTCTCCATAATTTTAACCGTTGGTTTTACTGTTACTTTTGCCCTTAATTTTTGCTGCTAAATCCAAAGTCACTGTCATTTTGACTAAATTGTATAGGTTTCACTGCGTCTATCCCTACATTTTATTTTAGTCGACTTTTAATATAGCTGTCACTTGGATGATGACATTGACAAGATGACATTTGCTATTGACAACAGTAAGAGCGTTTTCGCATTATCCGATATCGGGGATACGATATCGGGGTAAGTAAAATGTATGAAATATGTACCTGTCTTTCATATTGTCCGGCCCGATATCGGATATCGGAGCACGGTATTTCATACATTTTACTTACCCCGATATCGTATCGGCGTCCGACACCGATATCGGATCGGATAATGTGAAAACGCTCTAACGGTCAAGGAAAAGTTATAGCACTTTTAGTGATAGTTTTAGCTTTTATAAAGAAACTGGAAAATTTTGTACCCTTACATTTTTTGTAATAGGAGATGACAGATGTCGCTGTTTGTAAATTGTCATTATTTGTAATTCTGAATAACATAAAGCAATGCAGCTTAAACCATAAATTATAATTAAGTTTTAGTTATTTTAATATTTTTGTTGTATAAATTTAAAATCGATTGTAATGTTTTGGGCTTATTGTTTTATTTTACATACGCACGCGCGTTGGCCTGGCCCTCGAGCCCCTGAAGCCGATCTCGAACCCAATTTCCAGTCTTCATAGGTTGCGGATGGCGAGCAAGGGGTAGCTCGCCGTCCGATCGGCCGGTATTCGACTGGACCAACTCCAAGTCGTAGATGGCGTATTGTTCGAAGAGGCGTCACAAACAGTACGGGCCCAGCCGGGTCAAAACTTACTGCCCTGAGTTTAATCCTGAGACATAAGGCACTGCTTTATCCTTTTGTGAATAATCTACTACTGAAATTGTAATTTTTTAAGTACATGATGTCCGTCACTTCATAAATAAAAAAAACTACTTTAAAAGTGCCTTTTTATTAACACAGGGTGTAAAAAGACTGATCACATAGGCGATAACTACACATCCTTTACATGTAATTAAGTAACTTAGACCAAAAAATATTGCTGTTTTTTTTCATCTTTAAAAAATAATTAATTAATAGTAATTCCGATCAGCTGAGCGTTCGGCCGCTCGCGCTTGGTCGTTAAACCGACCGCACGCTTATGTGTCTAAGGCGCTCGTTTTAATTAGTTTGTGTGGCATAACCACAAAACCATCGACAGCGCATCGACGCGCGCACCGACGCGCGCACCTGCGCCTGTCAATCCGCCTCGCTCATGTGACAGCCGACACAATCTTTTACTCTGTAAAATATAATATTTAGTGGTGAGAATATAAACTGTTAAAAGCTAATTGGTCCATTTAATTATCTTCCACGATCACGACACACCATTCTCCCACATTGGTGACCCCGAATATTGAACACTAAACGGAACTGTCTCAAAGAAGAAAGAAAATGTCACAAAATAAGCAATCTGACAAACATGGCGACGAAGGCAGCTCCAAAGAAAAAATATCTATATCTTCTGACATTTGTCGTGTCGGTGTACGACTACCACCGTTTTGGCCGGAAGAACCAGCAGTCTGGTTCGCGCAGATAGAAGGAAGCTTCGCGCTGTCAGGTGTAAAGGATGACGACACCAAGTATTACTACGTCAGCTCGCATCTAGAAAACAGATACGCCGCTGAGGTAAAAGATATTTTAATTAATCCTCCAGCCAGTGGCAAATATGAAAAACTAAAAAGTGAGCTAATCAAAAGGCTATCCGCTTCGCGGGAAAAGGAACTCACGCAGTTGTTGATGCATGAGGAATTAGGAGACAGGCGACCATCTGCGTTTCTTCGGCACCTGCAACATCTAGCGGGCCCAAATATACCGGACGACTTTATAAAGACCGTGTGGACTAGCCGCTTACCGGGTAACATACAAATAGTTGTAGCATCACAGCCAGAGTCGTCACTTTCTGCACTCGCAGACCTGGCAGATAAAGTACACGACCTCGTGCCATCCGCGCCTCAAGTGGCCACCACGGACGCAATGCCCAACTCAATTGCCGAAAAATTGTCGAAAGAGATAGCAGAGCTCAGTCGTCAAGTGAAGGCCCTCTCAACAAGAGATTCTAGATCCAGGTCGAGGAACAGAAGTCAACGGGGAAGGAGCAACACGCGTTCCCACTCAAATTATAAAAAGTTCCCGAACTGTATTTTTCACCACAGATATGGAGACAAAGCACGAAGATGCCTAAAACCTTGTGACTACCAATCAGGATCGGGAAAAGCCAAAGGCAGTCATTAGTAGCGACACATGATTGCCATAGTACAACTACCGGTCGCTTTTACATTACGGACAGAAAGACAAAAACGCAATTCTTAGTCGACACCGGAAGCGACATCTGCGTTTTTCCCCGCTCCGCCCTGAAACAAAGGCGACCACGTACTGTCGAGCTCAACGTCTTCGCAGCGAATGGGACACCAATTGCCATATACGGTGCACAGCAAATGGAACTTGACCTAGGACTTCGCCGTGCATTCTCCTGGCAATTCGTAATTGCTGACGTCACAAAGGCAATTATCGGAGCCGATTTTTTATCGCATTACGACTTGGTCGTAGACTGTCGTAACAAACGCCTAATCGACAACAAGACCAGCCTGTCAGCAAACGCAAACCCAGTTCCTGCATCAGACGTCATAACTTCAGTCAAAACGATAACAGGCGAGTCTAAGTACCTGAACCTTCTTCGAGATTTTCCTGAAATCACTCGGCCAGCAGGTACACATCGGGTCATACGTCACAATACGGTTCACCACATACGAACAACCGCCGGACCGCCCGTATATTGCACTCCAAGAAGACTTGCCCCGGACAAACTGAAGATCGCAAAACAGGAGTTCGACGAAATGTTGAGAGTAGGGACAGCACGACCGTCTGAGAGCCCATGGTCGTCCCCCCTTCATCTCGCCGCAAAAAAGGACAACGGATGGCGACCGTGTGGTGACTACAGAATGCTAAACGCTCGCACAATCCCCGACCGATACCCTATCAGGCACATACAGGACTTCAGTCAGAACTTAGCTGGCTGTCAAATTTTTTCCAAAATCGACCTAGTGAAGGCGTATAATCAAATACCAGTAAATCCCGAAGACATTCCTAAAACGGCCATAACCACACCTTTTGGAATGTTTGAGTTCCCCTTTATGACGTTTGGTCTCAGAAACGCGGGACAAACATTTCAAAGATTTGTTGATGAAATGACACGTGACTTGGACTTTTGCTACACATACTTGGACGATTTTTTGATATTCTCCCCGGATGAAGAGACACATTATCGTCATTTACGCCTCATCTTCGAAAAATTAAAAGAATATGGTATGGTCATCAATACATCCAAATGTGTTTTCGGGGTGGAAGAAGTAACTTTCCTTGGCTGCAGCGTATCTCGTGCAGGCATCCAACCACTGGATAGCAAGATCCAAGCCATAAAGGACTACCCCATCCCGAAGACCGTTAAAGAACTCAGGAGATTCCTGGGGATGATAAATTTCTATCGTCGCTTTATAAAAGATGCTGCTTCATCCCAAACGCCATTGCATAACCTGCTTACCGGATCCATAAAAGGAAATCATCCCATTAACATCACCGGAGATGCACTACAAGCATTTGAAGGCTGCAAAAAGAGCTTATGCCAAGCTGCTCTTCTCGCGCACCCTGACATGGACGCCAAACTAGCGTTAGTCACGGACGCATCAGACGTCGCAATCGGAGGAGTTCTTCAGCAAAAGAAAGACGGAGAATGGCAACCTCTCGCCTTTTTTAGCCGAAAATTGAGTCCATCACAGATAAAATATTCTCCGTACGACCGAGAACTCCTTGCGATTTATGAATCTGTAAAACATTTCCGACACTTGGTGGAAGCAAGACACTTCACAGTTTTCACAGACCACAAGCCCATCTGTTTCGCATTCCAAAGTCACAAAGAAAAATGTTCACCACGTCAGTTTCGCCATTTAGATTACATAGGACAATTCACCACAGACATCCAACACATATCCGGAAAAGACAACATAGTTGCCGATACTCTTTCAAGAATTGAAGAAATAATACAGCCTGTCGAGTCGAAGAACTTGGCCATATCACAGCGTAACGACTCAGAACTAAAGCAACTCTTAGAAGGTGGATCTTCGCTTAAACTTGTCAAAGTAACTATACCTGGAACAAAACTGGAACTTTACTGCGACGACAGCACTCAAAATCCACGACCTTACGTCCCGAAAGAGCTTAGAAAGCAAGTCTACGACAGCCTACACTCACTTAGCCATCCTGGCGCTAAAGCCACCGCAAAATTAGTAGCTCAGCGTTACGTATGGCCAGGCATAAACAAAGATTGTCGCGATTGGACCAAACTCTGTCACGCTTGCCAACGCTCAAAGGTCACTAGGCACGTAACTCCACCTGTGGGCACCTTCAAGCTACCGAATGGCAGATTTACCTACGTGCACATTGATATTGTTGGACCCTTACCGCTCTCAGATGGTTACCGTTATTGTCTCACCGCCGTAGATAGATTCACTCGATGGCCGGAGGCAATCCCTATGCAAGACATAACCGCTGAAACAGTGGCCAAAGCTCTCGTTCGTAACTGGATATCACGTTACGGTTGCCCGACAGAAATCGTGACCGATCGCGGGAAGCAGTTCGAGTCCGCACTGTTAAAACAGCTCTCAGAACTTGCTGGATTTCAACGCAACAGAACCACTGCGTATCATCCTGCAAGCAATGGAATGGTAGAACGAATGCATAGACAGCTTAAAGCCGCTATAATGTGCCATGGAACCCTAAAATGGACGGAAAGCTTACCTCTGGTACTGCTAGGAATGAGAAGCGCTTTCAAAGAGGACATTCAAGCGTCACCCGCTGAACTCCTTTACGGTGAACCCCTCAGACTGCCCGGAGAGTTTCTGCAGCCAATCACCGACCAACATATGACCAGCGATCTCACCGAGTACTTGGCACGACTACGTTCCATCATGAACAATATTCGTCCTCGGCCAGCCACAAGACACAGCAAACGTAACATCTTCGTGTTCCGAGACTTACCTTCTGCCACTCACGTTTACATCCGAGATGACACTGTGAGAGGATCCCTACAGCCGGCATATACTGGACCATACCTCGTACTGCAACGAGGCATAAAAGTCTTTAAGTTGCTTGTCAAGGGAAAAGAACAGACAGTATCGATAGAGAGGTTGAAACCAGCCTATATACTTACACCAGATACTCGTATACTGGAAAATGAATCACCAGGTACAAATACCAAAGAAAACGAAGAAAGAATTACTCGTTCAGGAAGAAAAGTGAGAATCCCTGACTATTATCGCCCATCCTAGGATGGTCTCAAGGGGGGAGTCATGTGGCATAACCACAAAACCATCGACAGCGCATCGACGCGCGCACCGACGCGCGCACCTGCGCCTGTCAATCCGCCTCGCTCATGTGACAGCCGACACAATCTTTTACTCTGTAAAATATAATATTTAGTGGTGAGAATATAAACTGTTAAAAGCTAATTGGTCCATTTAATTATCTTCCACGATCACGACACACCATTCTCCCACAGTTTGCATTGCATTTTTGTAACTTCAAATGCGTTATTTGTTATGAAAAATTATTATTTTGATAATGTTTCTTCGGAAGAAAGTTTACTTAAGATACTTGGAATACGATTTTGAAAAAAAACGGAAAAAAAATAACTTTGACGTTCAATATCTCCAGAACCAGTGAATTGCTAGGTACGCTCTAAAAAAAAAAACCGGCCAAAAGCGTGTCGAGCCACGCTCAGTGTAGGGTTCCGTAGTTTCCTGTCCGTCACAATAAGTGTCTCCAACTTTTCAAAAAGTGTTCGTACCATCAAGTTCAAAATAATTTTCCTAGAAAGTCTTTATTAAAGCTCTACTTCCCGGTTTTTTTCATATTTTCTAAGCTTATGGTTCAAAAGTTAGAGGGGGGGACACATTGTTTTTTACTTTTGGAGCGATTATTTCCGAATTTACTGATATTAAAAAAAAATGATTTTAGTAAACCCCTGTTCATTTTTGAATGCCTATCCAACAATATATCACACGTTAAGGTAGAAATTAAAAAAAAAACACTTTCCATTTTACATGTAGGGAGCTACCCTAATAAAACGTTTTTTTCCAATTTTTATTTTACTACGTGATTGATATACATATTGGTACCAAATTTCAGCTTTCTAGTGCTAACCGTCACAGAGATTAAGTGAGGACGGACGGACGGACGGACAACATGGCGAAATTATAAGGGTTCCATTTTTGCCATTTGGCTACGGAACCTTAAAAAACTATCCCAGTGATGAGTAGAATATGGGGATTTCGTTTTCGTTAAAGGTTTTTATACAGGCGATATATGTATGGTAATCACGGTACAAATCGATCACACTATCGTTGTTAGAAACACAAAATAAGACAAATAACTGTTTTCACAGGGGACACACAACACAACACTTTATATCATTGTTTCCTAACGTTTTATGAACTACTGCCCCGTTTACGAGTAAATAAAATTCAACGCCCCCTTCACATAATATTAAAGTATGTATTATTGATTGATTAACTACCTAATACGATAAATACCAGCCAAGTACGTATTGACGCTCACTGTAAGGTTCCGTAGCGGTTATTACATGCGAACATAGAAGGGCGCTTTATGGATAATATTATGAAATTAAATATTTCACAGCCAACTACAACATAATGTTTGAAAACAGATCCTCATATGACGGTGGTAACTGAAATATATATGGTAGTCTTAGGGACCAGAAGGGAACTAACTTAAAAAAACGAAACACGAATAACCTAAAAGTTATATTTCTTACAAAATTATCTTTAATCAAACTCAAGTGCAAGTGTAAATAATAAATACAACAGAATTATATATCACGACTTAACGTCCTTAGAATTTGTGCATCGCCTTCGGAAGCCAAGCAGAAAAGAGAGCGTTCACCGTTGACAGTGCGTCATGTCTTTTTTATGCACCACTACTCGGTGGAGGTCGGTTGAAAAGAGAAACGTCTAACGGCCGAACCCAATAACCAATAGGTTTCGGCTATAAGAGTACCATATATTGATAAACAAATTTTAATAGTATTCTTATTTTGGAGATAGAAACTAATAATTAGACAGCAAATGACATCTTGTCAATGTCTTTATGCAAGTGACAGCTAAATTAAAAGTCGACTAAAATAAAATGTAGGGATAATCGCAGTGAAACCAAGACAATTTTTTCAAAATGACAGTGACTTTAGCTACAGCCCTTAAATAAAAGTTAAGGGCAAAAGTAACAATAAAACTAACAGTTAAAATTGTGAAGAAACGAATCTAACCGTTATTATTACTTTATGACGTTACTTTGGATGAAGTCAAAGTCGAAGTCAAAACGTTTATTGTTTAGTTTTTGATGAAAAAACTAGCTGTTGAGCAGTAAATAGGGCTAAAGTAGCAGTCAAACCAACAACGGTTAAAATTGTGAAGAAACGAATTATTACCGTTATTATTACTTTATGACGTTACTTTGGCTGTTACTTTTGATGAAAAAACTGGCCGTAAGTGTACATTATTGGTGTTATAGCATGTTAGTACTGAAGAAACCGGCTGTTAGTTATCAATTTTTTTTTATAATTTATACCCAGTATTAAAAAAAAAACTATCACTGTTCAGTTCAAGCAGACCGATGCATATTTTTTTTGTAATTGCAGCAAATATTTTTTCTAAAATAGGTATTATTTGAGCTTAGAGCATTTAACCTATGGAGACGGCAAAACAGGTCTTACCCCTCTGCCAAAGTACATTGGCTATATGGCCATACACATTATATAAAACTAGTTCAATGCGCAATCGCCGCCATTGTGTATCGCATTGTGTCGCAAAAAAGTTCTCTCCAAAAATGGTAAATTGTGCTGTTTCCAGCGGTAAAAAATGATCTGTTACTACAAATCTGCGAACCATGATGTTTCTTATCACATATAAGTATGCGTGACGCGCCAATATAGTTTAGTACGTTCGAAATAAACTTTATACCATTACGATAGAAAAATATCGTGGTACGTAGGTAGTTTACACGCAGTACAGGGGCATGGAGTTGAGATGTGTGTGTTTTTTCAATTGTGTGCTTATTTTTTATAGTGTGCGTTTACTGCAATAGGAAGCATGCATTTGTGTGTAACTGTCAATTTTCCGAGAGTGCTGTACGTGTGTACCTCACCCCCCGCAAAAAGTGGCAGAATAATTTGTTCAGAAATTCGTTCCTTGCCATCTCCATAGGTTAAATGCTCTAAGTATTTGAGTGGTATTTGTACTCTATTTGCATTTTTTTATTCTTATAACATTGACTTCATACTAGTAATTGGCCCAAATACTTTTCTAAGAAATATAAAAATCTGCGTTTTTTAAATTACTTCTAGGACTATAAGTTTTTTTTTAAATTAATTTATAGTCATGATTAAAAAAAAACTATTAGTGTTCTATTCAAGCAGACTGGTTCTTTTTTTTTGTAACTGCGGCAAATATTATTTTAAATATAAATCTAGTCTCATACTCATAAATGGCCAAAAAACTTTTCTAAGAAATAATAAAATCTGCGTTTTTTAAATTACTTCTTGGGCTATAGGGTGTTAAAATAAGAAGACAATAATAGCTACTTTCATATAATTTGATCTTTAGGTACTCTCTTTAGCATTGAATAAAACTTAATCAAATAATTAGTAAATAAACCAAAAACAAACAAAACATAATATTTATAGAAAATAATACACAAAATAAAAACGACGATACAGCAAATAATGAAAACACGACACATGATAATGAACAAGTCGGTAACTAAGAGACAAAAACCTAAAATCGAGACAAACAAATCAACTGCCCATACATTTTTGTTTACATGAGTCAACAAAATGTACTGCACAATACCTACATTATGCGTTAGATAGATTAGTTACACAATTCACACATCGAGCACCGGCCGGTAACGCTCGGCAGGTTCACGAATAACTCGTTCACGCAAGATGACATCTTGACCCCTCTGCCCTGCTGATGACATTCGATTTAACCGTTTTATATAGAAGTCATACCATGCTTGACGATTACTCCTTACAGCGAACAAAAACACTACCAACACTAAAGGATTAAGACACTCCAATACATATCTTGTTATTACATCGAAGTATTCAGTGATCGCTAAGATATAATTAGACAACAACATGACGTCACTTAATATAAATACTAAAGTGCTTACATACAAGCGACGCCAATTGTTGGCACCTGTGTGCGCGCTCGTGTTGATACTGCGACAAAGTGAACATACAGTTATAACATACAAAAGACAGTTAACTACTAGGGGTAAAATTTGTTCTAAAATTGTGATTAATAGTAATATTATTACGATCAAACCAAACTGTCCATTGGACATAGTCCTTGAAAAATCATTCATATTAGATTTTAAATATACACAAATGACGCTTGTTATAAATGACACACCCCAACCAAAGATACAGGTTTTTAAATAACGCCTTTGAACATTATGGTTAAAAACTTTGACAATGTCTACGTAAAGCATATAACTTATTACTAATAACCAGTGGTTTTTTGCTGTTGTAAAATAATAAATCACATCAAAAGTAAATAATATGTAGTCCGTCTGTATGCCTTCATCTATCATGTAGACTGACACTAAACACACAAAATAACGTAGGAAATATGATAAAATTGCGTTAAGAAAAACATAGTTTCTGTAATTTCGAAACTTCTTCAAGATGCACCAGGATGTCAGTCCGTAGATCAACGCAGCTAGCGTCAGCACACACATAACGATATACATCATGTAATTCCAGACGAAAGTCAGCCAGTCTTTCTCCACGCTGGTGTTGTTATCAGACATGATGAATTTTACTGCACAGATTTAATGATTCACGTGTAGATCACATAAAACAAAGTTAAAACAACAACACGACACAGCCGATTTGACAATAGTGATAATGAATAAACAGGGATGTCAGTCCGTAGATCAACGCAGCTAGTGTCGGCACACACAACGATATACACCAGGTACTTCCAGACCTAAGTCAGCCAGTCTTCCTCCGCGCTGGTGTTGTTATCAGACATTTGATTAATTCACTTTTAGTTCACATGAAACAAAAAAAATTTAAACAGCTTCATGTAAGCACTATTGTGTCCTTAAACAAGTGGTCCGTCTAAAATGATCTTGCATTGATTATACGGCTGCACGCAGTCGAATAGTGATTTGCCACCATCATCGGGGAGTTCACCAGGGCCTGCCTCTTACTGGTTTGTGTAATTTTTCAATATGTTAATTTGTTACTAACACTAGTTTGTTCGCTACTGTACAAACCAATCGCAAGATGAGTCTGAATTAAATTATTGTTATTATTATTAAACAAAAATGAATGCGCCAAAATTATTTTATCTTTTAACTACTATCAGCACTAATTAATTTAAATTAAACATGTATTTTTTCATATTTCGCTAATGATAATATAATCAACTAACTCGAAACAAGTCATTATGAGATTTACTGTTTCATAGTTAAAAACTAAATTTAATAAAACATTACTCAATTTATAAATAACCGAAAATTACTTATCGTATTGCCCAAATAAGGACATATATAAGGACTACTTATTTATATATGTGCAAGCTTTTGCCCGTGACTTCGTCCGAGTCAAAGTCGAAAATGTTTCCATTAGTAAAGTCAGTTTGAGATTATTAGGGCCTATTTCACCACCTATGATTAAGTTTCGAGTATATTACTTGGCAGATAATTTCATACAAAATCTGTTCCTTTTTTTAATTTATTCAGAGAGTAGTGCCTACTCGGAAATTGTGAAACAGGCCCTTAGTGGTATATATATACAATATGAAGAAAATCAATCTAAGTATTTTTGAAGTAAATTACAGTCATCTGTACTTTTGATAGTTTTATATTTTTTTTTAAATCATCAGCGTATAGTAGAAAGTCAGAATGTTCGAAACAAGCAATTATGTTTTTTATAAATAAAGTAAATAATAAAGGACCCAAATTTGATCCCTGCGGGACTACGGGTGTGACTGAAATAAACTTAGATTGATAACCATTAATCACAACTTTCTGAATACGGTTCGTTACGTAAGATATGAACCAACGCAGCAAATTTGTAGATGGAAAATGGTAGGCCCAAATGTACTAACTTTAGATAATATATGATCCTAAAAATTAGTCATATTTTTTATCTAAGAATATGAAAAATCACTTCAATTCTCATTCTGGAAGCAGAAAAAAATGAGAAAGATAGTTTTCGTGAGATTATCGATTCAGTAATCGTTTACACAGTTACGAAATTAAAACTTTTGCACTAAACGATTAACTCAAAGTGATTAAATGCACTATATATACTTATATGCAATATAGTGCATATTATTACAGTCATATTAATAGAGCTGACTGACATTGCACTAGACAGTTGCCGACTGTTCTTGTTTGTTCACTATAGTTTCATGTTTTCCGATGCGTTTTGAGTATTTTTCCGAATATTCATCATTTTTCACGATCATGCTTTGTATTTGTGATTCTGACCCTGCCTACCTACCTACTACCTTGGACACCGAAGATTTCTCACACGTTTGACTTGGAATTGTTATTTTGGATTTTACCGCCGGCTTACGGCTTGGATATTATTCAAACTATTGATCGCTGTGTGAATTGTGGGATATCCACTGGTCACTGCAATACACTGGGCCAACGACTTACCTGGCTGCCAATACCTCCTGGTTACTGTCGAAAAACTTATTTTATTTATATTTTAGTCGACGGCTCTCGTAGAGGAAGGAAGGCTATAGTGATGCATTACTATAATTGTATTGTAGGGAAACGAACTGTAGGCTGTTGCGCTCACATAATGTGCATTATATGGTACCTTAGCTGGGCTAGGTACCAAGATCATATACCTGCACAATTTCTAGACGACATTTAAATTATAATTGAAGACGAATAAAACACTATATTAAATGATTTTTTAATTTATTTTAGACATCTTTTCCCTATCTCCTTACCTGTAACCTACCTAACGCTTGAAGTCGTTAACGTTCATTCATATATTATGATTTTTCAAACATTGTCTAGTAAATATTATAACAAGTATACAAGTATTAGTGCAAAACAACACATTTTGCACTTCAGGAATCAACTATTAGTTAAAGATTGTAACATAACCTCACTTTTACTTTTTTTCTCTTATATCTCTGTTCTCAGATTGACAAAATCCGCAGACTTTTTAGTGAAAGGTTAATAATATATCAGCTATTAATTGACACCACTTTCATCTTCTTACACCTAGGCCCAAGATCGTATGTAATCGTTATAGTTTCCTTTTCACGAATACCATTAAAAACAATCTTTTGCAATAACAGTTCATGATCCACCTTATCAAAAGTCTTCAGAGGGTCATGGCCATCCGGATGGTGCGGGGATACCGCACGATCTCCCGCGAAGCGGCGAGCCTCCTCGCTGGCCTGCCACCGTGGGATCTGGAGGCAACAGTCCTTGCACGCATGCACGATTTGCGCGTGGAGATGCAACGCCGGGGCGAAACTCCACTGCCGCGACAAGTCGCAGCATGGCGGACAGAGTTCCGGCGGGATCTCAGGGTGGCATGGCGACAGCGACTGTCGCAACCCAGTGCTGGGCACGCCGTCATTGAGGCGGTTAGGCCCCTCTTTGAGGAGTGGTTGGAAAGAGGTCACGGCGTCCTCTCTTTCCGTATGACGCAGGTCCTCACCGGACACGGTAAGTTCGGGAGGTTCCTGCATCGAATCAAGCAGGAGAGGACGCCCGGGTGTCGCCACTGTGTGGACCGCCCGGAGGACACGGTGGAGCACACGGTAGAGGTGTGCCCCGCTTGGGCGGAGCACCGCCGTGTCCTCGTGGAGGCTATCGGGAGCGGCGACCTCTCGCGCCGGGCCCTGGTTCAGGCCATGGTCCGGAGCGAGGAGGGTTGGCATGCGGTCGCCTCCTTCTGCGAAGCAGTAATGCTCGTGAAGGAGGCTGCTGACCGCGAGCGCGTGAGGGAACGGTCCTCACGCCGCCGCCGCCGAGATCCCGATCCCGATTTCCGACCACCGTAGGCGCGGGTTCACGGACGGCGAGCACTGGGTAGCTCGCTGTCCGGCAGTCTGGAAATAATCTGGACCGAGCCCAGTCGTCAACGGCGCGTTCTGTTCCACGCGCGCCCCAAGGAGATGTCAGCAAACTGTACGGCCGAAGCCTCTGGGGGGAACATGTGGTATTCCTAAAGGTTAACACCGAGTCCCCCCCAGAACGAAGGCAACGAAGGAACGGGGTAGGGGTTTAGTCAGTAAGAGTCTGACACGCCCTCCCGCTCCGCCCAAGTGCGGGGGAAGTCATTCTGATGATTCCCCTACCAGAAAAAAAAAAAGAAAAAAAACCTTATCAAAAGCCTTCTGCTAGTCTCTGTATGTAGTTTGTAAACGATTATTCATATTTTCAAAAATATTACCAACGATATTTGATATTTTGTGTTGGTAGGTGTAGGAGAAAATAGTGTTGTTACTTAATTATAGACCTGTGAAGAATAGGATATATCTATACTTCTATACTTATATTATAAAGAGGAAAGATTTGTACCTATTTTTGTATGTTTGTAATGAATAGGCTCAAAAAGTACTGGGCCGATTTAAAAAATTCTTTCACCAATAGAATGCTACATTCTTCCAATTTGACATAGGCTATCATTTTGAAAAAAATTAGGGATCCTTGGTAAAATTTGAATAATGTAACCGAAGGTGTAGAAAAATTTCCAAAAATAAATAATTGTTTACCCCGTGCGAAGCCGGGACGGGCTGCTAGTTTCGTTATAAACTAATTTCTTAAAAAAATCTTTGTCATGGTGTTTAGAACCGAGATTGGGCGATAATTTTCCACATCATTCTAAGATCCCTTTTTAAAGACTGTAGTCAAATGTACTAGTTTCCAAACGTCAGGAAAAACACCGTCTGCAATATATTTGTTCAATAGGAGATGCAAAGGATTACACAGTTGATCCCCAACGCATTTCAAAAACGAGGGTGGAATGCCGTCGGGTCCAGGCCCTTTAGTGCAATCTAGTGCTATAAGCTCTTTGTGAATTTTTGGTTGAGTTGTGTAAATGTAATTGATTAAGTATGTTTATATCGCTGTGGAAAGTGAGAGGAGGTACCCAATTAAGAGTATCGAGTGTAGATGGTTCATACACTGATTTGAAGTAATTTGCAAATAGTTCACAAATATCCCGTGGGTCACGACAGGAAGTACTTTCCAATTTTACACTAAATCGAATCCTTGAGTTATCCCTTATCCGCAACTTTTGTCGTACAGAAGTTAAAAATATTTGTAATATCTATTACATTAGAAGGCTGTTTTAGGTGCTTCACGCTATATTAAGTACTAGCTGTCCCCTGCGGTTTCACCCGCATTTTTCATTACTGCTCCGCTCCAGTGGGTTGTAGCGTGATGATATGTAGCATTCCTCGATAAATGGGCTATCTAACACTGAAAGAATTTTTCAAATCGGACCAGTAGTTCCAGAGATTACCCCCTACATACAAACTTAAAAATTTTACCTCTTTATAATATTAAAATAAAAATAAAAATAAATAATAATAATATAAGTATAGATTATATAATAATATGTTAGAAACTAACATATTATTCAGTTGTGACTTTTGCTCCATTGGTGTAATTGCTGCAAGGCGTTCCAATACGAGGGTAAGTAAATAAATAAATAATAAATAAATATATTTATTTATCAGAAGTCTGGAACTGTAAGATGTTTGTAGTAGGCACTAAGTTACTACTTAAACTTTAAACAAAAAAAAATAAGTAGGTACTTCTACGAACATTATATTTTTAGTTTTATTTTCTTTCGGTAAAAACTCTTCTCAATTACGTGTTGATTTTTCCTAACTTATAGTTATTCGTGCGAAAAAAACAGTCTACATTTCGTCAAAACATTTACGCATCATTATTATGTTACAGCGTTCTTTTGAAACAATGATCAAAATGATGTAAAGGGTAATTATAGCATTAAATACTGGTCTTCAGCTAAATCCGGCTTGACTGGAAACCGACCCCAATATAGGTAGTTGGGAAAAGGCTAGGTAGATGAAGATGATGTAAAGAGTAATTGTGTGCAAAATGAAACACTTAGAATGTATATTGTATTTATTTGATGAAATGTCATGTTTATTAAAACATTTTCGCAAATAATGCATAAACTAATCGCGCTTTAATAAAAAATTAAACTAACTATTAACTAAAATTAATCACAAAAAAATCCTTAGCTTAATACTTATTTTGTAACGTTGACTACTTCAAAATTACTATTCTAGCTTTACAATTTACAGATGAAGCACCGTCCGATAGCGCTCAGCAGGTTCACGAATATCTCTTTCTTGCATATTGATATCTTGACCCCTCTGCCCTGCTGATGTTCTTTGATTCAACCGTTTTACATAAAAGTCATACCATGCCTTGCGATTACCCCTTACACCGACCAAAAACACAACCATTAATAGTGGATTAAGATATTTCAATATAAGATTCACTATCACACCTGGATCGAAGAGAATTATATCCATAATATAATGGTACAGTAATGCGACATCACTCAACAAAATATTAAAGTGGCTACGTACAGGCGACGCCAGATGTTTCTACCTGTATGCGTGTTCGTGATGAAACTACGACAAAGTGAAAATACTGTTACAATGTAAAGAAAACAGTTTATGGTTACAGGTATAATTTGATACGAATAGCGGACGATCTCATACAAGATCGGATCTTTAAAATATTTAACGTAAAAATTAATAAGTACTTGATAGGTCTCTACATACCAACTAATAGAGATTGTTATGAAAGCCGCACCCCAACCAAAGATAAAGCTTTTTAAATATCGCCTTTGCACATTCTGATTAAAAACTTTGACAATGTCTACGTAAAACATATGACTAATAACCACTAACCAGTGAATCTTTACTGTCATGAAATAATAATATAGATAAATACATAATTCGAGATATTTCGTTTGATAATTGATGATCATGTATTGCTGATAGATACGTGTTAAATAAAAAAAGAAGTAAGATAAAATTGCGTTAAGAAACACATAGTTTCTGTAGTTCCGAAACTTCTTCAAGATGCACCAGGATGTCAGTCCGTAGATCAACGCAGCTAGTGTCAGCACACAAATGATGTCAGGCATTCTTTTGAACACATTATATGTCCCGAAGATATGTGAAGACATGATGAATTTCACTGCATAGTTTGACTGTGATTTTCACTGTGAATTTACATAAATCAATGATGTTTTAAAGCACTTCACGTAATCACTGCTATGTTTTATAACTGGTGTTGCATTGGAAACAGCCGATGTAACAATAGCAATAATAAATATACTAACACTATAGAACTAATGAATCACTGTATTTTTTTTTCCATAATCTGTCCTAGTTAATATAACTAATGTTCATTTCTGTTTCATATCGCTTGTTGTTGTTTAACAAAATGCAATTCCAAAACAAATATTTAGGTTTCACGAAAGCATCGCTTAGTGCTCTTGAAGAGTATGCGCGGGAATTGCATGGTTTGATTCCACCATCACTTTTCTACCATCGTAGTAATGAGTTTCCTCCGTGCCTCGGAAAGCACGTTAAGCCGTTGGTCCCGGCTGTCATTTGGAGATCTTTGGCAGTCGTTACGGATAGTCAGAAGCCAGTAAATCTGACTCCAGTCTTGCCATAAAGTACCGCGTTACCCCAGTTAATGGGTTGTGGAGGTCTGGTAGGCACCCGCTCCTCGTAAAATACTGGTATTCAGCTAAATCCGGTTTAACTGGAAGCCGACCCCAATATAGTTGGGAAAAGGCTAGACAGATGATGATGATCACTTTTCTACCATCGGATATCCCGATGTACGGCGGGATCCACCTTCACGTTGTTGAAACCTCTACGGTTCAGACTAAGCGTTTCACCTCGTCGTTTATACCGCGTACATCGAAGGACTGGAACAATTTGCCTGCTGCGGTCTTCTCATTTCTTAAACTAGAGCGCCTCACCACCAGCGATTGTATCACAGCTTACTATCAGGTGGTATTGTAGTCAAGTTTATATTATTAAAAAAAAATAGGTGTTGCGGCTGAAACAGTCGATTTAATAATAAATAATTATAATCTATTTTCATAAGCATTTTTTTTTATCTTTGAACTAAATCAGCGTTAATTAAATTAATTAACATATGACCCTTTTTGCATTTCGCCTGTGATAAATACATACCTATATCGAAATGAGCCATTATGGAATTTACTGTTTTAAAGTTAAAAACAAAATAAATATTCTTTCATAATGAAACAAAAATATAGTTTAATGTGTAAATATTTGTATTAGTAGTACCAATTTGTTAAAACTCAATAAAAAATATGTTTTCTGGTAAAAAAAAATATTGAGAACTACTTACTTCTTCTTAGCGTCTTCTTCTCTTCTACTAGGCGTTAGTCCCGACTTTTGCCAGGGTCCGCCTTCCGGCTTAGCTTGCTCCACTTTGCCCGGTCTTCTACATCCTTGACAGTAAGGCCATTGGCTCTCATGTCAGACTTGACGACGTCCAGCCAGCGCTTGTGAGTTCTTCTTTTTCTTCTTCTTAGCGTGTCGATGGCAAAACCAGTCAGATACCCTGCCTGGCCCAGTACGGTAGAATGGGGTTACTTTAAATCGCGGGGTGACATTGATATAAACTTCTTTTAGACACTTAAGTGCAAATATTGAGAAAACGGAACGCACTGGCCCAATTTTTTTCTTCGTTTTGGCGACACTGACCATCAGCCTTCTTTCTCTTAGAAGTATAGACGTGTGCGGCGGCTCGTTTTGCCAAAAACAATTGAAAAGATGAGTAACTACGAATTAATATATTTTTTTAGCCTGCAAAACATTGTTCGCAACTAATTAACTATGTATCTAGGCATAATGCTATTTATATTCGGTTAGTTTAACTTTAATTTGTAAAGTATAAAAAAATATTGTGATTTCCTAACTTCAAAATTTGCTTGTGTTACTGGCAAAAAATTAACGCAGGGTGTCATTGATCAACAGGCTGGGTGAGATTGATCGGTGATCAAATCATATTATATCAATATTGTACTTAATAATTTAATCTAAAAATAAGAAAAGGACTGATTAGAATACAATTTTCTGTGATTTGATACTTACACTATTGCTTATTTCTAAGTAAAAACAAATAATATTCCTAAGTCGTAAAATAAAGGCTGATTAGAGTAAAATCTGTTTATTTATATGATCTGAGTTACCCTTAAGCATTAAAATGCTTATAAAATGAAATATTACCGGTCGATTTTTTTGATTATTTTGTTTCTGTAGTATTGTTTCGGGTCTACTTTTGAATTCCATAGTAAAAACATGGGTGATCAAAGTATCCCCACTCACGGTTTAACTTTGATCGCTTACTTTTTTTTGTTTTTTTCTTAAATTATTATAATTTACCATGTTAAAATTAGCTGAATAAAATCTACACAAAAAACCGATTATTATACTTTTAAATAATAATTTTTACGTTAAAAATGGGAATGCTACAGTCATATAAAATTAAAAATTGATCAAAGTATCCCCATTTTACGGTACTCGGCCACGGCAATCACGTCCACTGATGCTGTCATTAGGTCACTACTTACTAATGATGACGAATGATCCACTAGACTTTTTTTGGTAATATCAAAAGTGAAAACATCGACTTCTAATTAGCCACTTTTATTGCGGTGTGCGGTTTTATTATAACCAAACATCCTAAAATTTAACAATAGTGGTGTGTGTAGCAAAGTTCCAATCTATACTAATATTATAAAGAGGTAAAATTTGTAAGTTTGTAAGTTTGTATGTAGGGGGTAATCTCTGGAACTACTGGTCCGATTTGAAAAATTCTTTCAGTGTTAGATAACCCATTCATCGAGGAATGCTATAGGCTATATACTATCACGCTACGACCCACAGGAGCGGAGCAGTAACAAAAAATGCGGGTAAAACCGCAGGGGACAGCTAGTAGTGCATATTTTGTAACTGCTTTAGTTTCCTGAGAATAAAGCAATAATAATAACTTTAATTAGCTTGGTTTTTACGTGTTTTCTTTCTTTCTTTTTCTTTACTTGTGTCTCAACTCTCATCTCCAGCGTATCTTTATTTGTCAGTCCTAGCGAACACTGACAAGGAACAGAGGAGTCCAAGGTTGTTGAGTGGCGATTCGCAAAAGCAAACGTGCTCAGGAGAAGAATGTATAGTCAAGTAAGATGCTGGTAGGCTGGATCTTGACCACACCTACTTCCAGGATTGTCGTGATAACCGTGGTATACCACTCAATTCCTCAAGCACCTCAATGTAGACAACTGTTTCTGAGGGCTCTTTCATTAAGTAGGTATAAAAGTCAATAAAAGTAAAAGTGAGATTATGCTTATTAGTACTAGTAGTATATATTAGTACCCATACCACAATACCTCTTCTTTGCTAGGCACTAGATGGCGTCGTGTGAAAGTTGTGAAAACACAAAAAAGTAAAACTAAAACCTCCCAAAACCATAATTTCATATCTTTATTTTGCATATGTCGCGATAGTTTCCAACCAACTATACTCCGTCGGTTTAGGTAGTTAACTAAATGTAAACAATCTTAGCATGTCTTTTTATCTAAAAGTTGTCTATAAATTGTATATAAAAATCTTTGCGACTAGGTATTTACCTAAATCGATGTTAGCTAATAAACTTAATTTAAAAAATCTTTGCGTATATTATATACGACCTCTTTAATATAAAAAGACATACCAAGATTGTTTACCTTTAGTTAACTACCTAAACCGACGGAGTATAGTAAACTTATACTGTCCCTAAAACCCCTATCCAGAATGAACACATCATCTTCTCTGAGAAGCACTGCCAGAAGAAAATAGACCGGACATGATTTTAGCGTCTGATGTAGTTTTTTATATATACAGACGCCCTGTGACATGAGTAAAACCAATCAACAGTTGTCAAAGTCAAACCAAGTTATATTTTTTTTATTTGGGATAATAGTCTTTTTGTCCGTTATTTGTTGAAAGTAATTCATTTTTACAGTACAATGTTTTACCTCCCATGCAAGGAACACTTCCCCTTCGAAATAAATAAACAGTATTGTTAATTGATTTACTCCATTTAATTATACTTAATAACAAACAAAAACTGATTTTAATACAATAATGCTGTAATTGCTGTCATTTGGCAGAATAAATATAAATAATTTTCATTTCGAATATCTTTTTTATCCGGCTATAACTAGTTAATGTGATACTTTGAAAAAACGTAGAAAAATAATAGAAATGCCTTCGTATATAAGTAAGACACTCCAATAAATTTCAGCTATGAATTCGCCATTGTTCTTTTAGGTGGGACAGAGAGTAAAGTCCCACATACCTCCGTTGAAAACGGAGGATCCTCCGACCGGACGAGGTGTATGTCCGGTGGGCTACTGCCCGATAGATGATTTCGGGCTGTTGTATCTATTCAAATCGCACGGAGAACTTTGCTTGCGCGATGCAGGATTCTGTGACATCATAGTTGGTAGATTGTAGTCGCTACATCACTCCCCTCCGGAGATCGGAGATCGATGATTCTTGATGCTTCTTGTGATGCGCACCAGATCAGCGGTAGATTGGTTCCAGTGGGTTGGAACCCAATACTGCATAGTTCACAGTGAGGTGCTGTCTGAATTTAGTGCTGTGGTAATGCCCAAGTGAATCGGGGTGGTGTTGTCCCAGTGAGTCGGGACGGTACTGCAAGTTCCAGTGAGTCGGAACTGATATCCGCATAGTTCTCGGTGAGCTGACACTGTCTGCGGTGATGCCCCAGTGAGTCGGGGTGGTGCTATCCCAGTGAGTCGGAATGATGCTGCAGGCTCCAGTTAGTCGGAGTATTGCTGCTGGTTCCAGTGAGTCGGAACCGGAAAACGCATAGTTCTTGGTGAGTCGGAACTGTCTGCGATGATGCCCCAGTGAGTCGGGGTGATGATGTCCCAGTGAGCCGGGATGATGATGTCCCAGTGAGTCGGGATGATGCTGCAGGGTCCAGTGGGTCGGAGTTATGCACCTGGCTTCAGTAGTCGGAGCCGGACTGTGCGACGTAGGGCTTGATTGCTGGCGTCGACCAGGAGAGGTTCTTCATAGTTCTTCATGCGACCGGCCGAAGATGCGGTGTGCCAAGGTCGATGATGGGGCTGAAGGTGATGACCAGGTATGTCTAGGTAGGCATGCTGGTGGTCATGATACCCTCAGTGTCGTGCTGGCTGCGTGGCTCGCTGCTCGTAAGCTTGAGGAAGTAATGGTAACGTCACGACGTCACGTTCTTTGTCGCGGGTCGCCAGTTTGGAGATAGGTGGAACAGAGAGTAAAGTTCCACATAGCTCCGTTGAAAAGGGAGGATCTTCCGACCGGACAAGGTGTTGTGTCTGGTGGGCTACTGCCCGATAGATGATTTCGGGTTGTCGTATCTTTTCAAATCGCGCCGAGAACTTTGCTTGCGCGATGCAGGATTCTGTGACGTCATATTTGGTAGATCGATCGATAGATATAATATACACAAAGATTATTTAAATTTAGTTTATTAGCTAACATCGATTTAGGTAAATACCTATTTGCAAAGATTTTTACATACAATTTATAGACAACTTTTAGATAAAAAGACATGCCAAGATTGTTTACATTTAGTTAACTACCTAAACCGACGGAGTATAGTATTAAAATTATGGATATCACTGTATTTTTTAAACATGTTTTTGTTCTTATGGGTATACAAGATATTCTCATAAATATACTGTGAAGACACAGGGACTTAATTTATAAATTGAACGAATAGCCCTTTTCTGTAAAACGAAAATTGTCTGGATATCGGCAGCATTTCCCCACAGTAGAATACCGTACGACATGTCACTACGAAAATAGCTAAAATAAACTAAACGGGCTGTTTCTAAATCAGTTAAATTTCGATTTTTCTTACAGCATATGCTGCAGAGCTAAGTTTTTTAGATAATTTATCTATACAGGGTGTAAAAAGACCGATCACAAAGCCGATAAAGTCTAAACATTCTGTACATGTAATTAAGTAACTTAGACCAAAAAATATTGCTGTAAAAAAAGCTTCCGAAAAAATATTGGTAATGTAATAATACGATTAAACGAAAAAGGTTTTTTCACTTTGACCTTCAATATCTCCAGAACCAGTGAATTCCCAGGTATGGTCTAGAAGAAAAAAACTATCCCAGTGATGAGTACAATATGGGATTTTCATTTTCGTTAAGGGTCTTTTTACACCCTTTATGTGGTGATTCTTAGATTTATATTAAATATACATATAAATAAGTAAATAACTTGGATTTATACACTAGTATGCACAGAAAAACAATGAAACAAAAAATGTGACACATAATAATATGACATGACTTAGGGCCTGTTTCACAATGTCCAAGTAGCCACTAATTCCTGAATAAATTAAAAAATGGGACAGAATGTCTATGAAATTATTTGCCAAGTAAGATATCGGAAACTTAATAATCATAGGTCGTGAAACAGGCCCTTAAGCATTAAAAGTTATACAAACTAAATAAGCCTCAATATAAATCTAATATATTCAATATAAGACAACTCAAAAATAAAAAACTACTTAAAAAACTACTCGAAAAAATAATAAAAAATATGTTTTTTTTAATCCATATTAGCTAGTTAAATATTATTACAAAAATGTTTACCATTATTATAAACTCAGTTTGACTAACTAATGCCCGTTTTCACCAACAGCCCCTAAAATTTAAGTGTCTCTTAAGCCAATATAATCACGGTTTTTGCAAGTTATTAATAAGTTATTATTCTGAATTAAAGTATGACATCTTTAAAAGTGTTCGATTTCATACTTTGATTCAGAATAATAACTTTATAATATGCAAAAACCGTGATTATATTGGCGTAAGAGACACTTAAATTTTAGGGGCTGTTGGTGAAAACGGGCATAAATCACTTTAATAAATTGCAGTTAAAAATAATACCCATACTAAGTGTAACACAAAGTAAAGTTATCAATGAAAAACACGATATGATTTTAACTTCATTACAATAATATTTGGAAAAAATTTCAAATACATAACTACAATTTACAAGCAACGACATGATAATTGAAAGTCACACATACGAGTATATAGCAGAACAACACAGATAACAACAGAAAACAGATGATTTAATTTTATAATTTACGGTTTTTTTTTTTAGTTGGGGTCAATCATAAAATGACTTCTCCCGCTCTGGGCGGAGCAGGAGGGCGCGTCAGACTTTTACTGACTAAAACCCACTCCTGTTCCTTCTTTGCCCTAATTCTGGGGTCCCGGGGATCTCTTTCATCAACCCAGGCCCCAGAATAATTTACATATCAAGAACCACCCGATAGCTCTCAGTAGGTTCACGAATAACTCTTTCACGCATGCCGACATTTTGATCCCTCTGCATCCTTGATGACCTTTGATTTAACTGTTGTATATAAAAGTCATACCACGCATTGCGATTGCCTCTTACACCGACCAAAAACACAACCAACATTAATTGATTAAGATATCCGTTTAAAACTTTTAAATTAAATACTATACCAAGATAAAAGGTCATATGGATCATCAAATAATTAGACAGCAATGCGACATCACTCAATAAAAATATTAAAGTGGCTATATACAGGCGACGCCAGATGTTAATACCTGTATGTGTGTTCCTTTTGAAACTACGACAAAGTGAAAATACTGTTACAATGTAAAGAAAACAGTTTACAATTAGAGGTACAATATTTTCTAATTCCGTTATGATTACGTATATAATATGATTTATCTTGTGGAGTCGGAAGCTCCACAAAACAAGATTGATCAAATAACTTTTTATATACCAAAAAAAAGTGTGTGTTATGATAGGCACACACCAACCAATAAGACAGGCTTTTAAATATCGCCGTTGGACATTCTGATTAAAAACTTTGACAATATCTACGTAAAACATATGACTAGTAATCACTAACCAGTGGATCTTCACTGTTACTAAATACCAAAGAGTATGTAAGTGATAAAGTATGAAGGGCATCTCTTGTTTGCTATTCAAATACCATGTTATTATTTTCCCTAAAACATAGTCTAGGAAGTACACTAAAATCGCGTTGAGAAACACAAAGTTTCTGTAGTTCCGAAACTTCTTCAAGATGCACCAGGATGTCAGTCCGTAGATCAACGCAGCTAGCGTCAGCACAAATATTAAATTATATATGATAGAGCGTACATTAATAATGATGTAATGTACGCTGGTCTCGTTAAGACACATGGTGAATTTCACTGCACACAATTGATTAATTCACTTCTAGATCCCACAAAGTAAATAATTTTTGTACAGCTTGGTGTAGACACTTCTAAAACTTAAAAACAGGAGTTGCGGCTGAAACAGTCGAGTCGAGTGTCAATCTAACAATAGATTTGATAATGCTTTATAATGTAAAGCGCCATATTTTTTCATTGCACTAATTTAATTTAATAAAAATCTTCCTTTTCACATTTCGTTTGTCACACGAACGATTTTGTTTAACTAACTGAAAACAAACTATTATGACATTTACTGTTTTAAAGTTAAAGACTAAATTTATTAAAATATTACCCAAAAATAATGAACCGAAATGCAAATCATATCAGCCCCAGATAACGAGACTAGCCTATACATTTAATAACATGTTATACACACACATATACCACATGTAACCAGTGGCGTAGCTAGGTAACCAAGGGCCCTGGGTCAAATTAAAACATGGGGCCCTATGTAAACTGATTAGGTTTTATCAAATAAAAATATACAAATACTTTAAAAATGCTACTACTTAAGCGCTATCTTCTCTTTCTTGGCGTTGTTTGCGTTTAAATGCACCACTGGGTTTCTTCTTTTTATCTATTTTTTTTTAACTTATTATTTTTTTTTTTAATTTTAACAATACAATAAGTATTGGATTGTGCTCGAGTAGCTCACTGTTCACTGACGACATTAAAAGTAAAATACACTCACCGTTACAATTAACCGCTCACTTAAATTTTTGGTCACCCGGTTTGTTTTTGTTAACTGTGGCTTATCTACTGTTTTGTTTTTTGTTAAGTGGATACTTTAGCAATAAACTAAATACTTATACCCTTATATCGATGCATAACCTTGTGTTCCCATAGCGTTTTTAGGGTTCCGTTGCCAAATGGTAAAAAACTCAATTCGTTCGAAGGTTCGATCGAGATTTCTGGTAAGGATTCGAGGCCCTCAAGGCCTCGGGGCACTGCCCCACCTAGCCACTAGGTAGTTACGCCGCTGCGTGTAACATTAAATGCGCAAAACCTGAAATTAGCTTGATTACAATAACGAACAAAATCAATAAAACCAGTTCTTAATATAGACCACGTTTTTCAAAAAACTTCATAATTTTTTTTGCCTTGTCTATTTATTAACAAATCAAGCCATCACGTGCATAAACCTGCGAAAATAGGTAAACAAACACAAATGGTTGTCGTCCAATTTTAATTTTCTCATAAACACGATAGTAAATAATCATATTTATTTCGATGCAGATGCAGATCTAAGGTTAAGAACTCACGGAGCGATTTTCGCCCGCGCCCGCCGCGGTTGCGGGCCCGCAGCTTCTGTAGAATGCAGATACATATGTAAAAAATTAAAGCACAACTCACGACGCGTTTTACTCCCGCGGTGTACGCGGTTGTATGCGGATCCCGCTGTACCGGCGGGCAACTAGTAGAATCGCGCGGGCCGCGGTTACCCGCAGCCTCGGCGGGTGGCGCCCGTGCGCTCTGCGGTCAGTTGGCGGGCGACTGCGGGGGCCGGCGGGTGGCGGGAGGTACAGAAATCCAACACTATTTTGCAACCGCCCGTCTTGCGGTCATCGCCCGCCACGTCTGCGGGCGATGATCGCAACCGCGGCGGCTGCGTAACCACGCAAACAACCGTTCTCGTGAGTTTTGAAATAAAACCGCAGTTCCACGACCGCGGCGGTCGCGGGTGAAAATCGCTCCGTGAGTTCTTAGCCTTAAACAAACTAAAACAGACATAAAGCCTTCAATTGTTTTTAATATATTTTTTCTCTCAGAGTAGGGTCAATTGGATTAAAAATCATTTGGGGTGTCTGAGGTTTTGCGCATTTAACGTTACACCTTGTACCTGTATAATATGTTAACAAGTTATGGTCGAAACTTCATTATTAAAACCAACCAAGTCCGAGTTGGCCTCGTGCACGTACTACCTAAAGGCCAGGCGCGCACCAGCGGCCAGGTGAAACAAATGAAACCGCCATAGAGCGCGCGCTTCTGTCCGCACGCGGCCAGCGGCCACAGGTGCTCGCGCTCTATGGCGGTTTCATACTAATGTATGTATCTCGATGGCCGCCGCGTCCTGGCCGCTGGCCGCTAGTGCGCTATGGGGCTAAGTCTACACTTTCACAATCGAACAGATCTTGCAGAAAACATTCTCTTAATTCATGAATCCCGACCGGTCTCATTGGACCGCGCTGTTATTGTTTTACTATTGTTTCTCGTTTCGCGGGTATTGATAGGTTAATTTCTTGTTTTACCAAATGTTGATGGATCGATCTATTTTTCGATTTCAATTGTCGGTAACATTCTTCGTGCTTGTGTGTATAACATTATTTTAATCACCTGCCTAACAGGAAATAACATGTCATATGATTTCTGTGAGATTTTGAGGAGCTCGTGGCTAGGTAATAACAGCCGCACGGGTCGATCTTCAAGGTTAAGCAACGCTTGCTAAGGTTGGTCTGTGGATGGGTGACCATCTTAACATACCGAGTTTCCTCCGTGCCTCGGAAAGCACGTTAAGCCGTAGGTCCCGGCTGTCATTTGTGGATCTTTGGCAGTCGTTACGGATAGTCAGAAGTCAGTAAATCTGACTCCAGTCTTGCCATGAAGTAGCCGCACCTCGTAAAATACTGGTATTCAGCTAAATCCGGCTTGACCGGAAGCCGACCCCAATATAGTTGGGACAAGGCTAGACAGATGATGATGATTCCTGTGAGATAGACTACGAAAGCGAAACCACACGAATAAGCTAGTTTTTAGGGTTCCGTAGCCAAATGGCAAAAACGGAACCCTTATAGTTTCGCTATGTCTGTCCGTCCGTCCTCGCTTAATCTCTGTGACCGTTAGCACTAGAAAGTTGAAATTTGGTACCAATATGTATATCAATCACGCCGACAAAGTAGTAATATAAAAATTGGAAAAAAATGTTTTATTAGGGTAGCCCCCCAATATGTAAAGTGGAAAGTGGTTTTTTTTTTATTTCAACCCTAACGTGTGATAGGTTGATTGTTGGATAGGTTTTCAAAAATGAATAGGGGTTTACTAAAATCATTTTTTGATAATATCAATAATTTCGGAAATAATCCAAAAGTAAAACAGAATGTGTGTGTATCCCCTCTAACTTTTAAACCATAAGTTTAGAAAATAAGATAAAAATCTGGAAAGTAGAACTTTATGAAAACTCTGTAGGAAAATTATTTTGAACTTGATGGGACGAACAGGTTTTGAAAAATTGGGGACACTTATTGTGACGGACGGGAAACTACGGAACCCTACACTGAGCGTGGCCCGACACACTCTTGGCCGATTTTTTTTGTAAAACCAAGGAAATGGAAATCACACTAGATTGATTACACTAATTATGTATAATTAGCACAGGTAAAAGTTTGTATGTATTCTTCGATCAACAATGTTGATCGAAGTATGTATTGGATCATTTCTCAAATTCGTGTTGTATGCATGCAGTTGTAAGACTAGTTATTGCTAACACTAATGGTTCAGGCGCTTCCGACGCCACCTGCCGTAGATATTTCTCAGGATTTGGAAGCGCACTTCAACCTAAAGTGAACACATTTTACCCGTGTTTATCCTTTGCCCAAAGTTAAAAGTTTAGTTGCCCAAAGTGGTAGGCAGCTGCTCCTCATAAAATACTGGTATTCAGCTAAATCCGGCTTGACTGGAAGCCGACCCCAATATAGTTGGGAAAAGGCTAGGCAGATGATGACTCTTTGCCCAAAGTTGTCACACTGGAGATGAGAAATCACTTAAGTATGTAGGCAAACAAACGACTTTCAGAAAAAAGGTGCAAGAATAAGTTTGGTTGTGGTTGAAACCCAGTAATAACGGTCTCGACCTACAATTTGTGGGTCACGGGCAACCCAGGCGCATTACTTTGTGTAGCTAATTCATTTCATCAACACTGTTCTGAAAATGAAGATATATATTATGACAAATCGGCATGTCCTAGAATCAAAAGTTCTAAAACTCGTGACATCAGTCAATACAATAAAACCTACGGGGCCCACGTAGTGGAATATGGCCCGTTCCTTCTTCTAGACAGAAAGTCTCAATCCTACCAGTGGGTACATTACAAAACCAAATGACGAATGTTTTTATGCTTTTACTAATATTTTACATCTAACTAAAATGGGTATGATTATTTATTAAACACAGATATAACATGAGAAATAAAGTTACGTAACTAATTAAAACTACATCTACACTAACTCTTACTCTAACCTATAGTATGGCCTCAAAAAATTCTTCTTCATCATATCATAATTTATGCTTATACGATTAATTCTGGTTTGGTATTGTGAACCATCTTGTTCATTATAATCTTGAAGACTAGTACCCCAACTGAAGGCAAAACGCGTTGATCTATCTTGAGAACATACACTTTTGTGTGTGCATCTGGATTGAGGGCCCATTTTTTAAATCCTTACGAAACGACACCAGATTTACAGGGAATTTAGTAAAAAAATTGTAAAACTTAGAGCAGTGATCCATAAATTTCTAAAACGTAAACTAAAACTTTTATAGCTAAATAACGTGGGCCCTCAATCCAGACGCTTCGTAAAGAGGCATAGTCTAGATATCGGAAAGTACTATGTCTGGGTTAATAATGTTTATTTAGGAATTTAGAAAAGAATTTCTAAAATATTTTAAGAAATTCCCAAAAAAGATTGGCAAAACCCCATGTACTTTCAGTATCACATACAGGCTTAACGTACAATAGAATGAATATATGGATTAGAATGCTACAATAGAGTATAACAAAATATGTAATGGTAAGACATACATTAGAGTTGGGGATATAAAATGATTTATAGACATAACCTCAAAATGGACCACCAAAAATAATACAAGGTACCTACCTAATTATGTAACTTAGAGCTTGACCAGAAGGGGCGAATTCATCGCGATTGCGCGTGCGTATCACGCGCGACCGTTGCGCCCAGAAAGAGCGTATCAACGCTGGAGCATTCAACAATTCCGTATCAAATGTAGGTGCTCAATTTCCCTGGATATGTGCACTCGCTCTGGAGTTCGCGCGTTTAACTGGACGCAACAAGGTGTCCCTAGTATCTCGACTCGCGTGTAATGCGCGCGAGTTGAGGGTCTGGCGTTGTGCATGCGATTTACGCGCGTATTTTGAATTCGCGCGATACTTGTGGACGCGACGTATTTGTGCTAGTATCTTACTAGTATATTACTAGCGCGCGAATGAATTCGCGCGAAACGTTTCTAAACGAATTCGCTTCTTCTGGACAAGGTTTTAAGGCAGACCCTTAAGCGTCGTCCTATTTAGCTAACTATCATACGATTGAACGATGTGATTTCGTCGCACGATGAGATTAGTTTTATCGACGAAACCCTGTGCTCGCGCGATGATTTACAAGCTTCTATTAGGACACTCTAAAGAATGTGTGTTTAATCACATCGTTCAATCGTACGATGGTTAGGGTCAGCTCACACCGAGACGCGACGCTGCGCGCACATTTTAATAGGGTGACTCAAAATATAATTTTATTTACTACGCGAAAAGATACACATTTCATTGTGAGAATTTAGAATACGTTGCTTCATGCAGCGCTGCCCCTCATGATGCCACGCGCCATCGCGCTGCACCTCTTGATGCCGCGCGGTGTCTCGTAACAGGTAAAAAACAAAACCATAGTATTTATAACATTTTTTTAATTGAATTGTAACAATACATTGTCAAGAAATACCGCAGGGAGATTGTTCCTTCGTGTCGATCGTAAGCTAAATACCAGACTACACTCATGACATGTGAACAACAGCCCACGGTTCTGAGTCATACTTTACAATTACAACAGTAGCCGATAATGGCTTCGGTCTTCTCCTTTAAACTGGTCAAATCAAGACACGTCGGCGAAGGCGTGATAAGCGCACATAACAGTTTATACACCGAAGATCAACTGCTGACATTGTTAAAGCATGAAAAACATTCACAGAATAAATAAGAGTCCTATTTCAGTCCTGCGCAGGTTTATACACTAAACGCAAATTGTAATGTACTAAAGTAACGTGGCGGCACAAAATAAGAGTTCACACTTCATTTATAGATGCAGACAACATTACAAATAACACGAACGACGAATTATGTTTAGGCAGGGTCAAACAAAAATAGCATGACAGTTCATATTTTTTTTGTATTTGACATACCTAAGTAACAGCTGACGCAATAAGCCTATTTTATGCGTTTTGTTTTTACCGACTTCACAAAAAGGACGAGGTACTATTGCATTATTGCGTTTTGTTTCCGTAACGGGACTGTACCCTAAAATCATGGTTTTTTAATTACTCCGGACTGCTAATATTGTATTTTAGCTTGGAAAATAACTAACGATATATGACCCATAAGTTGCATATAACTAGATTTGTGTATGTTTGGATTTTGATGTGATACCCAGCTCGCCAATCTTCTTTCTAGAATGTCGCATTACAGATTTATAGCGGTTTATCTTGGGCCCTCAGTATTGAAATAGTTAATTAATGTGATATTATATACGGACCTATTTTAATAGGTGGTACCTATCTGGCTATCGATAGAACTATGTCAATTTCATATAAACCTAGTAACCGTTCCACGGATTGTTTGTTTATATTTATAGTTGTCAGTTGATCATAAACAGTTCTCAGAATAACACAATAAAATTCATTGTATACGTTATCCTGGTTTCCCTGCTTACACTCTGCTTAAATATTGTGCCCCTACAGTGGGGGACAGTCAGATTACTTACATGTGATAATGGTTCTAAAACAATTGTTCAATTGCCCAATACTCTATTTGTTCCGGATTTACGATGTAGCCTAATTTCAGTAAGCAAAATTACTGATCAGGGGTTTAGCGTTACGTTTAAGGATAACATAGCTAGTGTTCAAGATAGTTATGGTAACACTAAACTTGTTGCGAATCGTAGAGGTAATTTATATTACGTTGAGGAACATTTAGATAGTGTGTCAGCCATTTCTGAGCAAAAGGTTGACGTATGGATGTGGCATGAACGTTTAGGACACTTAAATGCAAAGGATCTCGTCCGAATTTTAAATAAATCTGGCATGAATGTTAAGATGACAGATGTGAGTGACTTGTACAATTGTGATATTTGTGCGAAAGGTAAAATGTGTATGTTACCGTTTACTAGTTCAAATGGGCCATGCGATGAAAAGTTAAGAATTATACATTCTGACGTTTGTGGACCCATGCAACATACGTCAATAAATGGCGCGAAATATTTCGTCACTTTTATTGACGATCATACTAGGTGGTGTGAAGTATACTTTCTCAGCAAGAAAAGTGAAGTGTTCACGACATTCAAAGTATACAAAAGTCATGTCGAGAATTTGTTAGGACATAAAATAAAATATCTTCATACAGATAACGGCGGTGAATTCTGTAATCGAGATTTCGACGATTTTTTGAAGAAAGAAGGAATAGCAAGAATGTTGACAGTTCCTGGCGTCCCGCAACAGAATGCTGTTGCTGAGAGGAAGAACAGGACGTTGGTGGAAATGGCGAGGTGTATGCTCATCTCGTCAGGATTATCTCCGGGTTTCTGGGCTGATGCTGTAGCGACAGCATGTCACGTAAGAAATCGTTGTCCAACAAGAAGTCTTGAAGGTGAAATACCGTTTGAGAAATGGTTTGAACGACCTGTCAGATTAGACTACTTACAAAAGTTTGGGTCTAAGGTACACGTGTTGGACAAGACACCCGTTAAAGATAAGTTTGCTCCACGAAGTTTCGAAGGAATCTTCGTAGGTTATCCTAGAGATCGAAAGGGTTATAGAGTATGGATACCAGCGCAACGACAAGTTATCATGTCAAGAGATGTGAAGTTTCAAGAATTGAAGAGTGAAGAAAAAGAAAATTTAAATTTACGATTTGATCCCTTCAAGATTGACCAAGAAGGGCCTGCAAATATTTCGGACCAACCAGCAACGGTGGAAATAGAATTCAATCCTAACCAATCCAGCAGAATCCAAGATAACAAAATTCCAGAGGTGGAAGGTGAAGGCATTTCTGTACCTGTGGAAGGATATGAAGGTCAAGAAACATCCTTTGATGCACCACAACTGACGGACGTTCCAGATATTGCTGTAGGACCATTTCAGCACGATCATCATCGGGATGATGTTCATACTGATGGGGGGAGGGCAATGAAGAGAGGTCCAGGGCGACCACGACTGGAACGAGGTCACGTCGGACGTCCACGGAAAATATACAATATGGTTAACGTAGAGCCAGATATTCCCGTGGAGGAACGCGTCGAATCAACGGAAGAGTTTGTTGATTGTCAGGATTTTGCCGGAGTCGTTGAAATTACTTTAAAGGAAGCTTTATCCAGTAATGAAAGAAAAGGATGGAAAGATGCAATACTTTCAGAAGTGAAGAGTTTAATCAAGAATGACACCTTCGATATAGTCAACAAACCTATGGGACGGAACGTCGTAGGTTGCCGTTATATTTTAACGACAAAGTTAAATGTGGATAAAACTGAGAAGAAGAAGGCCAGGCTGGTGGCAAGAGGTTTTAGTCAACTTTATGGAATAGACTATAAGGATACCTTTGCGCCTGTAGCTAGACTTGACACAGTAAGATTGCTAGTTGCACTTGCAGTTGAACTTGACCTTGAGATTCATCAATTGGACATAAACACGGCCTACCTAAACGGTTTGTTGGATGAGGAAATATATATGAAGGTGCCAGACCTCCTAGAAGAATGCCTGCAAGACCTCATGCGGATAGAACAGCCAGGTTCAGTTATACATGAACGTGCCAGCAAGTTGTTATGCAACCTGAAGTCTGGGGGCGAGGTGTGCCTGCTGAAAAGATCTTTGTACGGTTTACGCCAGTCAGGTCGTCAATGGAACATCAGGCTGGACGAGGAGCTGAAGTCCATGGGGCTACAAGTCTCTTTAAACGAGCCATGCCTTTATTTTAAGGCCGTAGATTCAGAAACGAAACTCTTTGTACTAGTTTACGTAGATGACATTTTAGTCGCATCGCAAAGAGGTGAGTGTATACAAACTTTCAAAAGGGAACTGGCCATGAAGTTTGAATTGAAAGATTATGGCATTGCGAAGTATATGTTAGGCATAGAGTTTGACAGATGTGACAAGAGCATTAAATTGTCACAACGAAAATATATTGACGATTTGTTAAATAAATTTGAATTAAGTGGATGTAATCCGATTTCTACACCCATGGATCCGAAAACTAAGATTACGAAACCTACGGAACAATGTGATACGGGGCAGTATCCGTATCGAGAGTTAGTCGGTTGTTTAATGTATTTATCTACGGGCACAAGATTGGATATTACGAATACTGTGGCAGTATTGAGCCAATTCTTGGATTGTCCTAATCAACAGTGCTGGAATGCAGCAAAACGTGTACTGCGCTACCTAAAACATACGAGAAATCACGGACTTATGTTTACGAAAACAGGTAAAACATTGCATGGTTATTCAGATGCCGACTGGGGTGGATGTTTGATAGATAGACGTTCTTATTCCGGTTATGTTTTTATGTTAGGAGGTGGATGCGTGTCTTGGAAGTCACAAAAGCAGAAATGTGTATCGACTTCGAGCTGCGAAGCCGAGTATATAGGTTTGGCGTCATCTATGAAGGAGGCAATTTACCTGAACAGCTTGCTTACTGAGATTGGGCTATGTAAGTTTGCACCATTATCTTTACATGTAGATAATCAGGGGGCGATTTGCCTTGCCGGTGATCCAATGTTTCATTCTCGGAGTAAGCACATTCACATCAGGTACCACTTTATTAGAAGTGTATTGAAGAACAATACGAGTATTGAGCTAAAGTATTTATCGACAGACTCAATGCTCGCGGACATATTAACGAAAGCTTTGCCCAGAGTAAAGCACTATTCGTGCATGCGTGGTTTAGGCATTGCTTGTTAATTGTTTATTTTGTTATGATTGTTCTTTGATATTACTTTCTTTTGTATGTGTTTTTTCTTGTATTGCTGTTTGTATTTAATATGCGCATTAAGGGGGCGTATTGAAATAGTTAATTAATGTGATATTATATACGGACCTATTTTAATAGGTGGTACCTATCTGGCTATCGATAGAACTATGTCAATTTCATATAAACCTAGTAACCGTTCCACGGATTGTTTGTTTATATTTATAGTTGTCAGTTGATCATAAACAGTTCTCAGAATAACACAATAAAATTCATTGTATACGTTATCCTGGTTTCCCTGCTTACACTCTGCTTAAATATTGTGCCCCTACACTCAGATCGTAAATGTCATTTCTAAAGAATCTGCGAAAACTGAATTTATGTGACGAAATGCATATCTACGACTTTAAAAGATGTTAGTTAGATACCTCTCTGAATTCGTAAAAAAGAAATAGTGACCCAAAAGTTAATCGTTAAAAAGTACATGAGAGTTGAATTTTACCGAAACGCCTGAACTGAGGGCCCAAGATTTTCGGCTTTTTTTACTAGACTTAACCTCATAGATGAACGCAAATTAGTTTAAGATGTTCTACTATTTTTTACTAAATTTTAACGTATCGTCCGTTTTTCTAAGTGCTACACTTTAAGAAAAAATTGATTTTCAATTTTGTATAGGAAGATGTCTTGTACGGTGACCATAATGTTTTGAATATCCTATACCTAGGAATATAGCCCTGGGGATTGTACGAGGGTACATACTGATCAGTCCAAAAAAAAATGATTTTGTCCAAAATTTATTTTTGAAATCTCTGGTAGGTACTCCAGATCTTGGCCATAGATACGACAACTAATTAAAACGTTTATTTATTTATCTTTATCTTACATCTATTTTTACAGGTTTTATTTAACCCTCAATGCGATAAATGCACCCCCACATGAACTGACGGACTGTACGAAGCATAAAACCCAGGTTCCTATAAGCTCTTCTTTTACAGCACCGCGTGACGTGATCAGGTGTTAAAACTTAATCCCAAGTCCTTGACTTCTGTGAGTCGTTCCATAGGCAACCCGTCAATATGGTAGCTGCTCAAGATGCACGAGAAAAAGTGATTGTCACACACTTCGTACATACTACATACCAGTTGACCACTTCATCTTTATTTTACGCTACCCGCCCATGTCCGATAATCGGTGACAGTTTTTTTGTAGGTGAAAAATAGAACACACAGCGATAGCAATAGTGCAACGCACACGGCCTACAAAAATGTCGGTCAGAATATACTATAGGATTATAATTTGTTACGATTATCAGTCCTACAAGAAATTTTTGACTTAGAGTCAAATTTTTTGTAGGACAAGGCAAACATTATTAAAACTAAATAAGTGTTCTTTTTTATTTATTTGCTTCAGGCAACTAGGCCTGTATTATAAATCAAACATATAACAGAGGTCTGATTCCGATTCAGAAAGGTAGGAACTTCTGATTGATTTTCCACCTCCGATTCCGATTTTTAATCGAAACTTGTATCGGAGCTGCAAACGGACACATAAGGAAACACCGAGCATAGCCCTTTCCATTGCCCTTTGGATGACTCTAAGCCACTTGAATGCTTTCAGTGTCATTATGTCATCACTGCCAACACGCACTTTTTATAGACTTTTGTCTTGAGAAACTGTGGTATTATATGTTGGACGAAAAGATACTGCGAAGCTTCCCGAACGCCGCACCGCTGCCCAGCCGAGACGGATTCGGGCCTATATCTCTTGACTTCTTCCACTATATTCCCTTATATAAGTCCTAGGTATAGGATATTCAAAACATTATGGTCACCTTACAAGACATCTTCCTATACAAAATTGAAAATCAATTTTCTCTTAACCCTAGACTACTAATCATATTTTACAAACGTATTTACTAATCATGAGTCGTTTAGACACACACATGAATAAGAGTATAAATTGAACATGAAAACCTATTTAATGTATATATTTTTATTTTATATAGGTATAAGCTATATTAACGCAGGTATTAAACAAAAAAAAAAGTTTATATATTATAAACCTTTATCCCAAAAATATTTTTTTATCTCATAGCACTTTTTCAGATCACAATTATCAGTTAGTCATAGAAAAAAGGAATGGATAACTAAAAGTCGACTTATTTTACACATAAATATAATAAAATAAGAAGTAAAGAACATTAAAAAATAAAAATTGTTTTAATTTAACACAGATAATATATATATCTACCTACATATATCTACGCATATGTTTTATAGGCACTTCAGACATCTAACTTTAGTAAACCGGTTCTTTTTGTATGAGCAAAGTGAAAACATTTTTCGTTTTTTGAACCAGGTTCATCTTCCAGGCTCTCCTTAATATTTGCAAACACCAAATCCTGGATATGAGCCCTGTGCTTTTTTGATTGGGTTGGAATAGAAAGCCGTTTCTTGAGGAAAGGATTTACAATTTGCATGTACAAATATCTTTTTATTTAGCGGATTTTCTTTTACATAGAACTTGTTTTGTAGTTTATTACTAAATATATATATATACAGCATATAAATATTACATATAATCTTTACTAATGGACGGACTATGTCGTCCATTAGTAAAGACTGACCGAAAATGGTTTCGGTGTATTTTTGAATACATTTGGTCTAAAGTGCCAACACCACCTTTCATCTTATTATAAAATTCTACCATGTTTGCCTTCTTTATTTGTCCATTTGCAGTTCCTTCTTCAAAACATGACGATTATAAATAAATCCAACTGATTAGGTTAGACCTTGTATAGCAATGGTATCAAAGGACCGACACAACAAAAAAATTACATACCAAGTACTAAATATGCATCGTTGAAATTTCAACCCTAGCCTAGGATCTGAAGAAGACATATTTAATCTAAAAACGGATAAAAAAGTAAATAAAACCAGACAAAAACTTAATATCTCACAGTACGATAAATTCTAAAAAGTTCCACAAAGACTAATCATGAGTCGAATCGACTCTGAAGTACATCGTATTTAGAAAATGGTGACACTTAGAGGACCAATGCTGTCGCTGTCGTAAACATCTGACTAGCGACTGAGTTGACATAAATAATCAAAACGATCCGTGCGTTCGATATAGAGAAATAGCAAGAAATGTGTGCGATGCGAGTCGTTTGGACGCAGATTAGTATTCTAGGGTTAAAGTATAGCACTTAGAAAAACGGACGATACGTTAAAATTTAGTAAAAAATAGTAGAACATCTTAAACTAGTTTGCGTTAATCTATGAGGTTAAGTCTAGTAAAAAAAAACAAAAATCTTGGGCCCTCAGTTCAGACTCAGTTTCGATAAAATTCAACTCTCATGTACTTTTTAACAATTAACTTTTGGGTCACTATTTCTTTTTTACGAATTCAGAGAGGTATCTAACTAACATCTTTTAAAGTCGTAGATATGTATTTCGTCACATAAATTCGCAGATTCTTTAGAAATGACATTTACGATCTGAGGGCCCAAGATACTAGCTATAAATCTGTAATGCGACATTCTAGAAATTTGGGAATTTCTTAAAATATTTTAGAAATTCTTTACTAAATTCCTAAATAAACATTATTAACCCAGACATAGTACTTTCCGAGATCTAGACTATGCCTCTTTACGAAGCGTCTGGATTGAGAGCCCACGTTATTTAGCTATAAAAGTTTTAGTTTACGTTTTAGAAATTTATGGATCATTGCTCTAAGTTTTACAAGTTTTTTACTAAATTCCCTGTAAATCTGGTGTCGTTTCGTAGGGATTTAAAAAATGGGCCCTCAATCCAGATGCACACCACTTTTGTTGCTGCTTGAACGTTGTCAGTTCCATAGTTTTAGAGGAAGTAGTAAAATTATATACATACCTATGTTAAGTATATTTGATATACTCGTAATTATTGATGTATTATGTAGAAAACAAAATAAAATGTAGACGCAATGTCTACTTTGTGGCAAAAACTGGACTCTCTCCACCGCGAATACCCGCCAACGGACCTTCGCCCGCGTGCACCGCCCCGCGTCCAGTCGCCACGCACCTCCACTCCGTCACAATGATGTATTGTGCAGACACTATACTAAGCCGACATCCATCATATACAATAAATAATTTTTAATTATTTATTTATCATCATTTTAACCAAAAGTTATTAATTTATTTATTATATGCTTGCAAGTTATCCATTTTCAGTTTTTTAATCATCATCATCTCAGCCGAAAGACGTTCCGTGCTGGCCATAAGCCTATAGCGCCCTGCAGTGTAGATGTGAGGGTCTAACAGTTCGATCTGGCATGTCGACGCGAGCGCAAGTCTCACAGTTTTATGCGCGCATCACGTGTAAATGTAAATTATAAGAATAACGGTTTGGAGCTTCGAAGCTATCACAGAGTTAATTTGTTTGTTCCGTGAACATCCGAATCAAAATCATCACTATCCATTCTTAGGTAATTTTTAAAATCTTCCGGATGACACTGTCGTAATTCCATTAACATCGGTAAATGTCCATATCTTTTTCTGTGTTCCTATACCGACACTCGCCGTTTTTTTTCGGCTGTTTAAGCTACCTACAAATGCAGCTAACGCTATGACCAAACAATCGTCCATTTTTCTTACTACTGTGTAAAAAACTTTTAAAAGTTATAACGTTCCACGCGCTAGTCCAAACTGTAGTCCAAACTCTTGAAAACCAATTTACACGCACGGTTCGGAACGTTTGTCTAGATTATGTAAGTTTCGTCGGCAATCCAAACCGTGAATGCATTTTAATCGTAATCAGCAAAACAGTTTGATCCGCAGTCCAAACCGTACAGATCTAACTGCGGTTTGGAACGCAATCCAAGATGCGCGGTCCGAACTGTACGTGTGCAGGGCGCTAATGACCAGTCCAGTGCGTCCCGCATAGGTATATCGGATTTCCGCAACCCTCACCAAGTCATCGATTTACCTTATGGGGGGCCTTCCAATGTTGCGTCGCCACTTCTGAACCTTTTCGACTATCTTTCACCGCCACTTAAGTTCGGCGATTCATCGGGCATTGTCAGTCTCCTTAATTCTCAGTCTCCTTGAGTCACATCACATAAAGAAAAATAAAGTAACGTAAAACAAAAAAATCACAAAATACAAAACAGGTAAGTATACTGAAAGATAAAAGGTAAACCAAATAAAATATACCTTCACCATAATATTAAATGGGAGGTACACTAAGTATAAAAAAATCTACGGAAACTTATTTTAGAAAATAATAAACCGCCATGATAATAATAAATTACTAATACTTATAAACAATAACAGCAAGTATAATATCATTACAATAATGCGGATTACTATAAAAATTTCATCTCAGTATTGGGTCATAACTGTAAATAAGTAACAGTTAAAAATTACATAAACGACACAAAACAATGAAAAATTATCAAAATATACGATAAGAATTACAGCTGTGTCGTGGATGCTTTCGTCAAAAGCATATAAAGTTACATTTAATGTACAAGCCACACAGACCCGGAACATCTACGTATTTGCGTATTGTTATAATCATTTTTTTAGTAGGAATCAAACTCCCGAGACGCCTACTCCTATTGCAAGTGTTAATGTATTGAAAGACAAACGAAGAGAACAAGACAAAAAATATCTTTACCTTCACACATATTCAGTAACAGTTTGACTAAAATTTTCAAAAATTTGTACTTTGCAGAATCTAAATGAGGCCAATGCCAAAGCCATACAGGTTGCCAAATACTGTGCAGAAAAAGTTTAGTGAGAGCATCGATACGAAAAGAAACAGAAGAAAAATTTGTAATTATTATAATTATACATTTTACACATCGAGCACCACGCGGTAACGCTCAGCAGGTGCGGAAATAATTTGATCTTGCATATTGATATCTTGACCTCTCTGCCTTCTTGATGAACTTAGATTTAACAATTTTACAAAAAACTCATACCATGCCAGACGATTATTCTTTAGAGCAACCAAAAAGATGACCATTAAGAGTACATTATGATATTGTAATAAAAAATATGTTATATTATCACCTGGATTAAAAGGTGAAATCATTTTTAAGACGTAAACAGACAATAATGCGACATCACTCAATAAAAATATTAATGTGGCTATATAGAGGCGACGACAGATGTTTCTACGTGTATCCGTGCTTGTGATGAAACTACGACAAAGTGAAAATACTGTTACAATGTAAAGAACACTGTTTATGATTACAGGTATAATTTGATATGAAAAGAAGATGATGATTATGATTACGTACTTTTCTTTTGCTAATAAAGGCAGAAGCAAACGGTTACAAAAAGAATCTGAGACAGCACAATAATGAGTTAAATAAAAACTAATGATGAATGTTATGATAGACACACTCCAACCAAAGAGCCAGGCTTTTAAATATCGCCTTTGGACATTGTGATTAAAAACTTTGACAATATCAACGTAAAACATATGGCTGATAATTAACAACCAGTGGTTCCTTGCTGTTGTAAAATAATTCATTAATCCCCCATGGATCTTGTACTCCCATTCACTTTTGTGATTTGAGTGGATGAACACTAATAAAAAAACATAGAATAGGAAGTATGATAAAATTGCGTTAAGAAACACATAGTTTCTGTAGTTCCGAAACTTCTTCAAGATGCACCAGGATGTCAGTCCGTAGATCAACGCAGCCAGTGTCAGCACAGAAATGATGCCAGGCATAATATTGAGCAAATTTATCCAGAAGTCAATTGATGAGTAATACCCTGTACTGGCGTCATTATCAGACATGATGAATTTCACACACAGATTAAGTATTTCACTTTGAATTTGTTTTAATCTGCTTCTTATAAGAATGGTGTTGCTTTGGAAGCAGCCAATGTAATAGTAGTAATAATAAATATCCTAACACTATAGAGCTAATGAATCTGAAATGTTTTTGTGTAATCTGCACTAAATTAATTAATTTTGTTAATTCTGTTTCTAATATCACTTGTTTAATTAACACAATACAATCCTAAAATACACGATTATAGGATTTAGTACACTAAAGTTAAATATAAAATTTGAAAAGCAATTTATAGTTGACCAAAATTCTATCTTATCGAATGAGCTTCTGATATATGGACTAAACTAATAATCATAATCATTTATATAATCTGTCGAACATAGCTATTAACGGTTACAGTGCTCTATATTTTAATAAAAATATTGGCATACAAACTTATAACTAATCTCAGCATGGATGGTTACAAATATTAAAAATTTGAATAACAATTATGTAAAATTAAAAAGAATAATTAAATAACTATTCATCGTCTGCCTAGCCTTTTTCCCAACTATATTGGGGTCGGCTTTCAGTCAAGCCGGATTTAGCTGAATACCAGTATTTTACGAGGAGTGGCTGCCTACCAGACCTCCAAAACCCATTAACTGGGGTAACACGGTACTTCATGGCAAGACTGGAGTCAGATTTACTGGCTTCTGACTATCCGTAACGACTGCCAAAGATCTACAAATGACAGCCGGGACCTACGGCTTAACGTACTTTTCGAGGCACGGAGAAAACTCGTTATGTTAAGATGGTCACCCATCCACAGACCAACCTAGGCAAGCGTTGCTTAACTTTGAAGATCGACCTGTGCGGCTGTTATTATCTAGCCACGAGCTCCTCCTAATTAAATAACTATTAACGTCAAAAAAATATATAAGATGTCAAAAAAATAAATAGAATAAAAAATATAAAATAACATTATAATAGTCAACAAAAACATTAAATAATAATGTCATAATTTAAGACCAAAGTTTAAAAAAACAATGTATACTTAGTAGTTTAAAAAAATCACGTTACAGTCAAAAGTTATACATAAATCAAAATAGATTAAAAAAACAACAAAGGAAAAAAAATGGTAAATGGTGGACTACATAGTCAAACAATCTTATCATTTAAGTAAGTTAATTATATATAAATCTAAGGGCCTATTTCACCACCTATGATTAAGTTTCGAGTATCTTACTTGACAGATAATTTCATACGAATTCTGTCACATTTTTGAATTTATTCAGTGAGTAGTGCCTACTCGGACATTGTGAAACAGGCCCTAAGTTAATATCAAATTTTATCAGTTTCAACTGTAAGTCTGTTAAAAGGTCGATTGATTGTGTTCGACAATTGTGTGGCTCGGCGGATATCATAGCCTTACAAGAGACCTGGTTATATCCTTATGACCTTCCAATACTGGGTACTATAGACCAGGATTTTGCATACACCGGCACGTCAGCGATGGATATTTCGGACGGTGTTCTTAGAGGGCGTCCCTACGGAGGTGTTGCAATACTGTGGCGGAAAAGTTTGTTCCAAGAAGTGACTGTTATCGAATGCAAAAATCCGCGTATTAGTGCAATAAAAGTGTCAATGAATAATCGGGTATTTCTCGTGTTTAGTGTTTATATGCCAACTAATTCAGTTGATAATCTGGAATTGTTCACGACGTGCTTTGGTGAGATATGTGCTATAGTTGATAACTATTCAATAGAAACTATCTTCGTGTTAGGAGATTTTAATGCTCACCCGGGTGAATTGTTCGGTGTCGAGTTAATTAATTTGTGTAATGACCAACAGTGGACCTGTGCAGATATGGATATACTGGGGAGTGTAACAAATAACTTCACATTTATTAGTGATGCACACGGATGTATGAGATGGCTCGATCACTGTGTTGCAAGTCATTCTGCTAGGCAAACCATTCAAAATATATCTATAAAATATGACACGTATTGGTCAGACCATTTGCCACTAGTCATCGAATGTGAACTAAATACAATTATGTAAAAACTGCCCAAGTAGTAATAGTAGTCAAAATAAAGCTGTTTGGGGCTACAGAACCAAAGAACAGATTAATAACTATACCAAAATGTGCAATAATAAACTTAAGTTAATTGATTTTCCTGCTGAATTAAGGCAATGTAGTTATACCATTTGTAATCGTAAGGAACATAGATACAATTTAGATATAATGTATAGAGATATAATAGCCACGCTAACTGACTCGGCAATTAGTACGTCCGAAACCCAGTTACGCCCGCGTAGGAAGAAAAAACATGTGACAGGTTGGAATAGGTACGTATGTGAAGCTCACAGGGAGGCTAGGAGTAAGTTTATACGCTGGGTATCTCACGATAGGCCACGATCTGGTAATATATACGAGGAAATGTGTGAAAGTCGGAAAGCTTTTAAGAACAAACTAAAATGGTGTCAAAACAATAAAGAACAGTTGAAAATGGATATTATTTCAGAATGTCGAGCCTCAAAAAATTTTTGTGAGTTCTGGAAAGCAACGAACACTCTGAACCATAAGACTGGTCTCCCTGTGAGTGTGGGAGGTGTGAGTGATAGCAGAGATATTGCCGAACTATTTAGAGAACATTTTGCTACAAAGTCACCGCTAGGTCCCTCATCTGGCGACTCTGGGTCTGCCATGACCGGTGACTTGTTTAATGTGTCAGCTAAACAAGTGCGTGAAATAGTGAATAGTATGTCTAGGGGCAAGTCACCGGGTCATGATGGGCTCAGTGTCGAGCATTTGAAGTTCGCTGGCGTCCATCTGCCTCGCGTACTTGCGATGTTCTTCACCTTATGTCTGAATCACTCGAACCTGCCCATGGATCTTATGAAAACCATTGTTGTTCCGATCGCCAAGAATAAAACTGGTGATTTGTCGGACAAAAATAATTACCGGCCAATATCCTTAGCAACAGTGGTGGCTAAGGTGTTGGACAGTGTGCTTGACTCAGAACTTGACAAACACCTTGAGATTCACGACGCTCAGTTCGGTTTTCGAGCTGGTCTTTCAACTGAAAGCGCAATTCTGAGTCTTAAGCACACTGTTCAATACTACACGGATAGAAGTACACCTGTGTATGCATGCTTTCTTGACCTGTCCAAAGCATTTGACCTTGTGTCTTATGACGTGTTATGGGACAAACTCAAGAAAACTGGCGTGCATACACAGGTGCAACGGATTTTTCGGTTCTGGTACCAAAACCAGAAAAACTTTGTAAGATGGTCTAACAGCTTCTCCGACACGTATGGGTTGGAGTGTGGGGTGAGACAAGGTGGTTTGAGTTCTCCTAAGCTCTTCAACTTGTACGTGAACGAGCTTATAGTTGGGCTCAGCAGCACACGAGTTGGATGCTGGGTCGATAACGTTTGCATGAACAACTTTAGCTACGCGGACGACATGGTTCTGCTGACCCCAACTGTAAGCGCAATGAGACAGTTGCTAGCCATTTGTGAAAATTACAGCCAAATGCATGGCTTAATATACAACTGTAAGAAGAGTGAATACATGGTCTTCAAGGCGTCTGGTAAGTGTCCGTCAAATGTGCCCGCAATTAAATTGAATGGCACCGAACTAAAGCGGGTTCAACAATTTAAATACCTCGGGCATTACGTTACCGAGAACCTTGAAGATCATGTTGACGTAGAAAGGGAACGTAGGGCATTGGCAATCAGAAGTAATATGCTGGCCCGCAGGTTTGCACGTTGTAGTGACCAGGTTAAAGTCACACTATTTAGAGCTTACTGTCAGACTTTCTACACGTGCAGCCTGTGGTTCAGGTATACGCAGCGATCGCTGAATGCCCTGCGTGTCCAATACAACAATGGATTTAGGATGTTGCTGGGGTTGCCCAGGTTTTGTAGTGCCTCCGGTATGTTTGCGGATGCCAGGGTAGACGGCTTCCATGCCATCATGCGCAAGCGACTCGCATGCTTACTAGGTAGAGTCCGGGGTAGCACTAACAGCATCCTACAGGTCATTGCAGGCAAACAGGATTCTAACATCCTGAGGACGTTTATTCGTGCCCAAATTATTTAATATTTACCTACCTGTAACACTATGGATATTATGGTCTGCAATAAAGGTTTATTATTATTATTATTATTATTTAGAAAATCGATGACACTAGTATGCATTTTGAGCTAAAAAAATAATTAATTTAGTTTTAATTCGTTTTTAAAGGCTCATTGTGACCGGTAAAATAGATGGGAAAAGGCTTCGCGGGCGCAGCCCAATACGTTGGTCCGACCAGATCCGCGCCGCTCTTAATTCTACGATTTACGATGCCCTTCACAACGCCAAAGATAGGAACAAATGGAGGAACATCGTAAGGGCTAAGGTGATGAAGCATGTCACGACCCTCAGCATTGAGGTATACGACGCAAGGAGGAGGAGGAATTCGTATTTACTTAACAGAGTTTCCATTATTTCGGTAATTTGTTAACTATAGTTGGAACTATGATATTGTTACGTATAAAAGGCGTTTTCGTACTTGGTGTGCAGAGTTTGGTATTATCGCGTCTATGACGAAAAAAAATTCTTCCAAGCGAGGAAATCGCGGAAGGTTTGATTTAACAAACATAGTGACTTCTAGAATATGTATGTATAGGCAAAGGAAGCTGGTCTAAGTAATTTATGTTTTTATTTAAATAAGCAATTTGCAGCTATCTACTGTTTTAAGTCCAAACATTGATCTAATGCATCTCTTTGGGCCTTAAATGTAATTCCATTGTCTGTGGAGTTTCCAAAGGATAATGTCGTATTTCAACTGTCCTGTTACAAGACCATGATAAAATGAAGGTTTTACAGATCTTTTTGCACACAGTATCTATGTGTGACTCGATCCGGGAATTGAACTGTTTTCATAAACAAATTAGTACGGAACCCTCAGTGCGGAAGTCCGACTCTCACTCGCCCGGTTTTCTTTCTAATTTTGCCTAAAAGTATCAAACGGACACATTTTCAGCTTTTATACGGACGAAGGCACGGGCAAAAGCTAGTACCTATATAAAAATGAATGTCCTTATTTGGGCGATACGATAACTAATTTTCGGTTCATTATAAATTGAGTAACATTTTATTAAATTTAGCTTTTAACTATGAAACAATAAATCTCAAAACGGTTTGTTTCGAGTTAATTGATTATATTATCATTAGGGAAATATGGAAAAATACATTTACAAATCAAATAAATGAGTTCTGATAGTAACTGAGAGATAAAATATAGTGCTTTAAAATATGTTTTTGTTTTATCAACGTTAGAGCATTTCAGACCAGAGTCCGGAGATTTGGACACCCGTTTAAGGACTCAACGGTGCTTACATTCAAAAATTATTTGTTACATGTGAACTAAAAGTGAATTACATGAGGGCACATAACAGAGCAGCAAATCATAGCTCTCAACCACCGTGAGGAGCCAAGGAATGCGGTCGCTGTGGCCGAAATCGGCTAGAAGGCATCATCATCATCATCAAAAGTGAATTAATTAAATCGGTGCAGTAAAATTCACCATGTCTGATAACAAGACCATCCAGGGGATAGACAGGCAGATTTTCGTCTACTATTACCTAATCTTTACCGTTATGTGTGTGCTGACGCTAGCTGCGTTGATCTACGGACTGACATCCTGGTGCATCTTGAAGAAGTTTCGAAATTACAGAAACTATGTTTTTCTTAACGCAATTTTATCATATTTCCTACATTATTTTGTGTATTTAGTGTCAGTCTACATGATAGATGAAGGCATACAGACGGACTACATATTATTTACTTTTAATGTGATTCATTATTTTACAACAGCAAAAAACCACTGGTTATCAGTAATAAGTCATATGCTTTACGTAGACATTGTCAAAGTTTTTAACCAGAATGTCCAAAGGCGATATTTAAAAAGCTTTATTTTTGGTTGGGTTGTGTCCTTTATTTCATCCGTTATTTTTGGGTATTTAAGGTCTAATTTTGCTCGTACTTTATACAATACGTTCGATGGACAGTTTTATTTGTTATATTTTGTCATAATTTTAGATGAAACTTTACCTGTAATAGTAAACTGTCTTTTTTATGTTATAACTGTATGTTCACTTTGTCGCAGTATCAACACGAGCGCGCACACAGGTGCCAACAATTGGCGTCGCTTGTATGTAAGCACTTTAATATTTTTATTAAGTGACGTCATGTTGTTGTTTAATTATTTAGTGCTATATACCCTCTTAGATTCAATAACAATCAATATCTTGGAGTGTCTTAATCCTTTAGTGTTGGTAGTGTTTTTGTTCGCTTTAAGGAGCAATCGTCAAGCATGGTATGACTTTTATATAAAACGGTTAAATCGAATGTCATCAGTAGTGCAGAGGGGTCAAGATGTCATCTTGCGTGAACGAGTTATTCGTGAACCTGCCGAGCGCTACCGGCCGGTGCTCGATGTGTGAATTGTGTAACTAATCTATCTAACGCATAATGTAGGTATTGTGCAGTACATTTTGTTGAATCATGTAAACAAAAATGTATGGGCGGTAGATTCGTTTGTCTTGATTTTAGATTTGGTCTCTTAGTTACCGAGTTGTTTATGATAATGTGTCGTTAGTGTTTTCATTATTTGCTGTATCGTCGTTTTCATTATAATTATAATTATTCCTTTCTATAGATATAATAATGTTTTTTAAATATTCTGTACTTATTTTATATTCTAATTAGGTACTTGATTATGTTTTACTCAATGTTAAGAAGAGTACCTAAAGTTTAATAATATTTTAAGAAAATTACTGTTATAGTCTCCTTATTTTAACATTTTAATGTCCTAGACGTAGTTTAAAAACACACATTTTATTTTTTCTTAAAAGTAATTTGACCACATAGTATCAGGCTAATAAGTATTAAAGTGATAAATAAAATTTTTGCTCACACGCTACTTAATATATCTTATTTCCACCCTCACTAAAGTTAGAGTGTAGAAAAATATTTTTTGCATTAACAATTAATAATTAATGCATCAGTCTGAGGGCCTATTTCACAATGTCCGAGTAGGCACTACTCACTGAATAAATTCAAAAATGGAACAGAATTTGTATGAAATTATCTGCCAAGTAAGATACTCGAAACTTAATCATAGGTGGTGAAACAGGCCCTTAGTCAGTTAACAAATTGTAAACTCGTCACAGTGTCATCAAAAAACCAGCCACTTTTCAATTCAAACGAATTGAACAGTGATTGAATTTGTTTTAAATCATGATGATGATGATCATTTCAGCTGAAAGACGTTCGCTACTGGACATAAGCCTCCACCAAGCGCCGCCACAACTGCCGGTCCTGTGCGTCTCGACACCATCGGATTCCCGCGACCTTCACCAGGTCATCGGTCCACCTGAAAGTAACAAAGCAACAAAAGTGTAAAAACAAGAAAAAGAGAAAGACAATAACCGTTGTCTGAAAGCTGGATTTATTCAATTATTAACTAGCATAGTGTAAGTGGTACGAACTGAGATGAAGAGCTCGTGGCTAGATAATAACAGCCGCACAGGTCAATCTTCAAGGTTAAGCAACGCTTGCCTAGGTTGGTCTGTGGATGAGTGACCATCTTAACATAACTAGTTTCCTCCGTGCCTCAGAAAGCACGTTAAGCCGTTACGGATAGTCAGAAGCCAGTAAAGCCGATCCCAATATAGTTTGGAAAAGGCTAGGCAGATGATGATGAGTGTAAGTGGCACGAACAAGATCCTTAGTGCACGAGTCCGACTCGCTCTTGACTAGTTTTTACTAATGAAGTTCATTAATTAGGTTACTATGGTATATTTTTTTATCAGAGACTCGTTCGATAAGATAGAATTTTTGTTCATTATAAATTGTCACAACCATGAATCAGAGAATTGCTTGTTTTGGGGTTGATTTTGTTAATTACAACTATAGCCTATTCAGCGAGGCTTGAGCCAAAAGGTAAACAAACCATAAAAAGGGTTCATTATATGTCACGATTGATGTAGTGAACATATTTTATAAAAATAACTGCGGAATTAATACACTGACAACATTAGAAATTATATTTTAGAATGATGTCTGTGAAAGTTATGTTATCCTTTCAGATTTATTTGAAATCAAACATTATAAATGCCTTAAATTATTTTCTTAATTTTTATTAATTATGTATTAAATAGTTTAAATGTAACAGAACCTAAAAAAACGTGATTACTACTACTAAATTGTAGACCACAGATACTGCGAACATTTTACATTAAAATGTGACGTTTTGACATCGTTCGGGTTATACCTGCCAGTTTGAAACATTGATTTCTTTGTTTACCTTTTGGCTCAAGCCTCGGCGAATAGGCTATAGCTATAATTATGATCGATTTTTAGGGTTCCGTAGCCAAATGGCAAAAAACGTAACCCTTATAGTTTCGCCATGTCTGTCCGTCCGTCCGTCCGTCCGCCCTCGCTTAATAGACCAGGGTAGAAGGCTTTAAAAATAATAAAAAGTGAAAAAAAAAATAGTAGAATGAAACCCATTAGAAAAGGAGGGGATTATTATAAAAATGAAAGGAAAAATAATTTACAGGCGATCTGAGGTCGGGAAGGGGATGGGGCTGAGTTTTTAAGGGAAAAAACGGTTTTCCTCGATTTCCGGCAAAACTAAAAGTCCTATCGAAAAAATTCAAAGTTGTAGGTAATAAAAAGATCTAAAACCTTTGTATTCACACTTTTTTCACATAACCTCAAAATTTATGTGAAAAATTCAAAAAACCAAGTTTTTGGTTTTTTATTTTTATCTTTTACAAAAAAATTTTTTCCTAACGAAATTTGGTGAAAACTTTCCTTTTTATGTCCCAAATACGCTGTAATTTATTTGATTAAAAATATTTACCTTATTAAATATTGAATTAATATCGAAAAAACACCCTAATTTTCAATCGAAAAATCACCATCAAAATATCAGCTTTTTTCTAAAAGTTGGTATGTTTTCTGTTCATTGAAATCTCTACTTTTCGATGGTGAAAAAAAAATATATGTTACCATAGTAAACCCCTGTTCATTTTCAGGCATTAAAAATGAACAGGTAAATGATAAATGATAAATGATAAATGATATTTATTCTACAAATAGGTTTTTTCAAACTCTTTTACACGTCAATATTTTTTTTTTTGGACTTTTTTTTTTTTTGTTACTAGATGAGGCCGGTGTTTCCTAACTGAACAGGGGTTTACTAAAATCATTTTTTTATTATATCAATAATTTTGGAAATAATCGCTCCAAAAGAAAAAACAATGTGTGCCTCTAACTTTTGAACCATAAGTTTAGAAAATCTGGAAAGTACCTAGAGCTTTATAAAGACTTTCTAGGAAAATTATTTTGAACTTGATGGGACGAACAGTTTTTGAAAAGTTGGGGACACTTATAGTGAGGGATGGGAAACTACGGAACCCTACACTGAGCGTGACCCGACACGCTCTTGGCCGGTTTTTTAATAATTAATTAATATAGTGCAGATTATGGTAAAATAGTTCAATAGTTCTACAGCATTACGGTATTTATGTATTATCACTATTGCCAAATCGGCTGTTTCCAAAGCAATACTATTTCAAGACATAACAGTACTGACGTGAAGCTGTTTCTGTGTCGTGTTGTTGTTTTAACTTTGTTTTAATAGATCTACACGTGAATCAATCAAATCGGTGCAGTGAATCCCATCATGTCTTATAACAACACAAGCGTGGAGAAAGACTGGCAGACTTACGTCTGGAAGTACCTGGTGTATATCGTTATATGTGTGCTGACACTAGCTGCGTTGATCTACGGACTGACATCCTGGTGCATCTTGAAGAAGTTTCGGAACTACAGAAACTATGTGTTTCTTAACGCAATTTTATCAGAGTTCCTATATTATTTTGTGTGTTTAGTGTCGGTCTACACGATAGAACAAGACACACAAATGGACTATATATTCATTACCATTACTATAAAGTTTTATTTTATAACAGCGAAAAACTACTGGTTAATAGTAATAAGTCATATGTTTTACGTAGACTTTGTCAAAGTTTTTAACCAGAATGTCCAAAGGCGATATTTAAAAAGCTTTATCTTTGGTTGGGTTGTGTCCTTTATTTTATTCGTTATTTTTGGGTATTTAAGGTCTAATTTTTTTAATTATTTTTTATACCATGTGTTGAATGTAGAGAGTGATTTGACGGTTAAAATATTACAACTCATCTTCGCGTTAGATCAAATTTTACCTTTAATAGTAAACTGTCTTTTGTATGCTATAACTGTATTTTTACTTCGTCGTAGTATCAACACGAGCGCGCACACAGGTGCCAACAATTGGCGTCGCTTGTATGTAAGCACTTTAATATTTTTATTAAGTGACGTCCTTTTGATAACTAATATTATCGCACCGATACTTTACCACTTCGATTCAGTAACAAGTTATATATTGGCCAGTCTTAATCCTTTAGTGTTGGTAGTGTTTTTGTTCGCTGTTAATCGTCAAGCATGGTATGACTTTTATGTAAAACGTTTAAATCGAATGTCATCAGCAGTGCAGAGGGGTCAAGATGTCATCTTGCGTGAACGAGTTATTCGTGAACCGGCCGGTGCTCGATGTAACGAATCTATCTAACGCATAATGTAGGTATTGTTCACTACATTTTGTCGAGTCATGTAAACAAAAATGTGTTGGCAGTTGATTTGTTTGGCTCGATTTTAGGTTTGGTCTCTTGGTTACCGAGTGGTTCAGTATCATGTGTTTAGTGATTCATTATATAATATCTTTGTATAAATATAATCATTTTTATAATATCTATATGTATGTTTTAAATAATTTTTTGTTCTAATTATTTGATTTCAACTCGAAGCTGAGGAGAGTGCCTAAAGTTAAAATAAAAAAGTAAAGTTTAAATTAGTAATTTAATAAACAATTTTATTATTTTTAAGTTATAGTTAAGAAAAATATTTGTTATACAATGTGTTTTTTTGAAAGTGTATGGCATTTCGAGAGGTCCTATTGTTAGTGATATTCGACCCGAATCAATAATAAAATGAATAGGTATTTTTTTTATTAAAAAGCGGCCAGTCTGATACTCGCCCTATAACTGCGCTTTCACACACACAAACACTGTTCCATTGATCTAAAGCACACTAGCACTTCCCGCACTTTTGTTTAGAGTTATTCTGAAAACCAACTAAAATTAAAAAAAATTAAAATAAAAGTTGTTATTGATTGTTGACAAAGTATTGCAATCGTATTTTTATATGATTATTTGTGACTTTTTTTACAACCTCCCAAAATGCCATACACTATCAAAACAACACATTGTAGGTATATACTAACAATTAATGCATCAGTCTTACAAAATAACACCAAAAAACCAACCGCTATTCAAATCAAGCGAACTGAACATAGTGATTGTTTTTTTTGAATCATCATCATCAAAGACGTCCACTCCCCCAAGGATCGCCACAACGACCTGTCCTGTGCGTCGCACATCCACCGGGTTCTCGCGACCTTCACCAGGTCATCAGTTCCCCTGGAAATAAATTGTGGAAGTGTGCCCCCTTGGGCTGAGCATCGCCGGGACCTCTTGGGGGCGATCAGCTTCGGCAACGACCTCTCGAGCCAGTCCCTGGTACAGGCCATAGTCTTGAGCAAGGCGAAGAGAAGGAGGCCGTTGTATGCAAGAGGGAATGACCCTCATGCCCCCGCCACCAGGACTCCGAACCCGATTCCCGGCCACCGTAGGCACAAGCTTACGGAAGGAGAACAGGTTTTAGTCAGGTAAAGGTTGTCACGCCCTCCCGCTCCGCCAAGAGCAGGTGAAGTCATATTGATGACTTCCCACCTAAAAAAAATTTCTTCGCTTTGCTCGGGCATTAACACTTAGTACACTAGTAATGCTCGGGTTCTTATCTATACTAATATTATAAAGAGGTAAAATTTGTAAGTTTGTAGGTTTGTAAGTTTGTATGTAGGGGGTAATCTCTGGAACTACTGGTCCGATTTGAAAAATTCTTTCAGTGTTAGATAGCCCATTTATCGAGGAATGCTATAGGCTATATACCATCACGCTACGACCCACGGGAGCGGAGCAGCGAAAAATGCGGGTGAAACCGCAGGGGACAGCTAGTTTCAAAGATAAAAACATAATTCCAAACAAAAAGCACCACCAACGACCCAGATGTCCGTTTCCGTCGTGTCGAGATTTAACCTATCACATACCCGCGAAACGAGACACAATAGTAAAACAATAACAGCGCGGTCTTATAGGACCGGTCGGGCATTCATGAATTAAAGCAAGTGCTTTACACAAATAAAAGAACTAATTCAAAAGTACGTTTTATATAATATATGTAGGGCATTGTAGGGTAATAAATTGATCACACTATCGTTGATAGAAACAGATAAGACCAACAACTGTTTTCCTAATAGCAGATCTTTTCGATTGTCAATTAAACAGTTTAGATAGTAGGATAGGAAACCTCAGCGCTGGAATAGGACTCGTACTTAGCCAGTTTTTACTAATGAACTTTCGATGATTAAACTAATCGTACCTAAGTATACAGTATGTTAGTTTAAACGAGGGACATATTCAAACCCACAATAGTGTACGCTTACATGATACTAATAAAAATGTAAACGAAAAAGAAGCACTGATAAATAACAGATAGAATCATACCAACATTTTCGCAGAAGTCTCGCACCGTGTATACAATATACAATACTCCCTTGCGGAAGAACATAATATGCGCGGATCAATGACCTTTAGTTTGAATCCATTTTCCTTTCATACTTTAAAGCTGTCTGGTTCTTACACTATTACTTCTTCTTATTTTTTTTTAATTACGTCACATGTTAAGGTTATAACTTTTATACATATTTGGGACGAGAATCGTATACTGAATACTCTCCCTCAAAAAGTTTCTCGTTCAACTTAACATACTGTATAATGCACTGGATATCTGGTGCCGAAATGATAAGTATTTTGGTTCATTATCAATTTGCCAAGATTTCACTCAATGTAGTCTTTATTTTTGGATTAATAAATCCCATAATGGCTTGTTACAAGATAGTATACCTACTCGTATATTCAGTTAATTAGCATAATCAAAATGGCAAAGCTGACATTTAAAAATTAATAAAACCAGAAGCGAAAATAGTTTTAAAGATAATATATAGCGTATATATTGTTTGATCGACTGTTTTAGACACAACACCTGTTTTAATTCAACCGTGCTTACGCGAAGCTGTACAAATTTTGTTACTTTGTGTTAATTAAAAGTAAATTAAACCTGTGCAGTGATATTCACCATGTCTGATAATGAGACCGGCATCCAGTATGGCTGGGAGGCTAGTTTCGACATGTTTCAGTACTTTATCATGACTTATATTGTGTTTGTGCTGACGCTAGCTGCGTTGGTCTACGGACTGACATCCTGGTGCATCTTGAAGAAGTTTCGGAACTACAGAAACTTTGTTTTTGCTAACGCAATTTTAACGTTCTTTCTAATCAATTGTTTGGAGATAATCGTAATGTACGAACGGATAAGCTTCTTATATTACTATAATTCATTGCATTATTTGACAACAGCGAGGAACCACTGGTTGTTAATTATTAGCCATATGTTTTACGTAGACATTGTCAAAGTATTCAATCAGAATATCCAAAGGCGATATTTAAAAATCTGCATGTTTGGTTGGGGTGTGCCAGTCATAACAAACCTCATTAGAATAACTGTAGAAAATTATTTTTATAAGTCTGTAACAATAATAAGAATAAGATATATCTACTTGATGACTGCGTATGCAGATGAAATTATACCTGTAACCTTAAACTTTTTTCTTTATATTGCAACAGGGATTTCACTTTGTCGTAGTTTCAGCACGACCACACATACTAGTACTAACATCTGGCGACGCCTGTATATAGCAACTTTAATATTTTTATTCAGTGATGTCCCATTACTGTCCCAACATTTCATAAGAATGATTGACTGGTATCCAGGTTTTATAGTAATGTTTTTTTTAGTAGATCTTAATCCACTATTATTAGTTGTGCTTTTCGTTGCTGTAAGGAGTAATCGTAAAGCTTGGTATGACTTTTATGTAAAATGGATAAATCGAAGTCAGAGGGGTCAAGATGTTATCATGCATAAACGAGTTATTCGTGAACCTGCCGAGCGCTATCGGGCGGTTCTTGATGAGTAAATAGTATATTATAATAGTAATCTATCAAAATATGAACACATTTGTTAATTATTATTATGATAGATGGATAAATTAGTAATATTTTATTCCAAATTGGACAATATCAGGGTACCTCAAGCCTTTGACATGCGGTGTGCCCCAGGGTTCCATTTTGGGGCCCTTATTATTCTTAACCTATCAATACCCGCGAAACGAGACACAATAGTAAGACAATAACAGCGCGGTCCTATGAGACCGGTCGGGGATTCATGAATTAATTTATGTTTGAGGAGCTCGTGGCTAGATAATCATAGCCGCACAGGTCGATCTTCAAGGTTAAGCAACTCTTGCCAAGGTTGGTGGTTAAACCGTAGGTCCCGCCTGTCATTTGTAGATCTTTGGCAGTCGTTACGGATAGTCAGAAGCCAGTAAATCTGACTCCAGTTTTGCCATGAAGTACCGTGTTACCCCTGTTAAAGGGTTGTGGAGGTCTGGTAGGCAGCCGCCCCTCGTAAAATACTGGTATTCAGCTAAATCTGGCTTAACTGGAAGCCGACCCCAATATAGTTGGGAAAATGCCAGGCAGATTATTCTTAGTTTATGTAAATAACATACACCAGGCAGGTTTACAAGGTCACCTTACGCTTTACGCAGACGAAGCATGTATTTAGCTAAGTCTAGCTTATTTTATTTTGGACACGAAATCAATGAAATTATAAAAGACGCTCAAGATGATTTGAATATATTACATAAAAGGTTTCAGTGTAATCTGTTAACAATTAACATTTCTAAAACCTCATACATAATTTTTAAAGCTAAAAATAAAAAAAAAACTACTGAACTACCCTAATCTATTTATTAACGGTGAAGTTTAGTAAAGAGATAGAAAAATGTCTTGCACTACTACGCAAAACAAAAACTTTCATCACTCGTTGTCTCACAGCATAAAATGGTTCGTTGTATCCCAAAAAAAGTATGACTACTCGTATATAACGCCCTAGAAATGCCTCATTTATTGTATCTTATTGAAGTATGGGGAAACGCATCCAAAACAAATATAAAACCTATTAATTAAACCTTACAAATATAAAACTAATAAAAATCTAGTACAATTTCGACTTTTTAACACTTTCGAAAAATGAAGAAGGTGTTAAAACTTATTAACATTATAAAACTTTTTACATATAACACATGCATTCTTATTCATAAAATAACTCACAACCTCATTCACTCAAAAATCACGTTCACAACGAAACGTCGAGTCACCTTATACTATTTAGAACTAGAACAAATTATGGTAAAAATAACTTTATTATGTTATGGCACAGTTATTTATTTAACTTCCAAAAAATGTAAAAGAAGCGACTTCATTAACTACTTTTAAAAATAAATCAATCAACCATATTTAGAATAACGATACACTTTCCTATATAATATATGCAATTTAATCATTTTACAATTTATTTTCAATTAGCACTAACATATTTTAAGTTGGGCCACAGCCTATCTCAGGAATGCAGTGAATTCGCTTCTTCTAACTTGTCGACAACTAATAATGTCTGGGACAATATTACTACTTTTTATTTAAATTTAATGTTCTCATGTAAGTAACAATTGTGTTCTAATGAGAATAAAAGCAAACCTTATATAAATGAGAGAGAAATTCGAAGATAATTATAAATATACAACACAAAACAAAAATATGAGTACATTTATTGATATCATACTTTAAACTTAAACTAAGCAAAGAGAGTTACGAGTTGCTAGTTAACCTGTGTACAACATACAAACAAAAAACGAAAACGTTCGAACAGTTAACGGACATAATGTGTAAACATCTACAACCGAAACCCAGCGAACTTGCCGAGAGGCATAAATTCAGACATAGAAAGCAGAAGGAAGGCGAAACAATATCCGACTACGTGGCGGTACTTAAGAGGATGTCAAAGACTTGTGGGTTTGGTAGTTGGCTAGACGAAAGTTTATGAGATCAATTGGTGTGTGGAATAGCCAGCGAAAATATCGGACAGTGGTTATTCGCAGAAGTCAAACTAGATTTCGCCGGGGCGTATAAGTTTGCCACCAGCATGGAATCAGCGGAGAAAGACGCCGCCGTCGTCGACGGCCCTAGGTCGACGACGGTGACGTGCCAAGCAATGGCAGTGAGGAGAGAAACAACATGCGAGGCGGTGCGCGGCGGGCAGCCGAGCGGCGGACGTCGAGACGGGCGAGAGAGGGCCGGGGCCCGCGAGTCGACGCTGCCGGTGGGTGAGCGGGCTCGGCCGGAGGAGCGAACTCGGCCACAGTGGCACTGTCGCGTGTGTGGCGCTAATCACAACGAGTCGTCATGCAAATTCGCACATCACATGTGCAGGATATACAATCGTCAAGGTCACTTACGACGTGTGTGCCCCAATTTAGTGGCGCAACATCATGTGAATATGCAAACCGCGGCCAGTGAGGAAGAGGTGGATAATGACGAGGTAACCTTTGTTGATGTTTGTCGATTGTCAATATCTAGTTGCAAACCTATTTATATACCGTTGAACGTGCATAATAAGGAAATAGCAATGGAATGTGACACGGGTAGTGCAGTGTCTTGCATTAGTCGGGAGTTTATGAAAAACTATTTAGCGATCTTACCCTATAACCTTGTAAATTAACTTTAAGATTTTACACAGGTGAGACTGTAAAGCCATTAGGTATAACTAACGTGACCATTTATTTTTTTTGTCAGAGCGGGACATCTGCGGAATTATGTTATAAAAAAAAGTTTTTAGTGTTTTACAGGTTTTTTATTGTAGAAGATAGAATAATTTAAAATAAGCACACAAAAGCAGTAGTGGCGTGAATAAATTGTAATTTATATTTTTGTATTTATCGGCTGAATAAATTTGCCTTCCCGCGCGGGGCGCCGCATTTCGATCGAGAAAATACATTTTGATTATCGTTTGGTCTGTTTACAATAGCGGGACAATTTCGGCCTCTTGGGGGACACCGGGACATACTGCCTGAAAGCGGGACTGTCCCGCCGAAAGCGGGACGTATGGTCACGTTAGGTATAACAAAACCTCTGGTTCGGTACTTCGGTATGGATAGAAGTGAAATTTTAGAATTGCTCATTATTGAGAAGAGTAAAACTGTCCTTTTAGGCCGACATTGGATAGCGGCATTGAAAATCCAACTACCCGATTGGAGCAACTATAATGTAAATAAAATTGAAGAAAATAAAGATCTCGATGTATCTTCTTTCAGTACGAAATACTGCAACGTGTTTGCGGAGGGTCTCGGGCGCTTCACGGGACGCAGTGAGCATACATGGTCGTGAAGGTGCCCGGCCGGTGTTCATGCGCGCGCGCCCGCTGGCGTACGCGCTGCGCGAACCCGTGGAGCGCGCGCTGATCAGCTGGTGCGCGACGGAGTTCTCACCCCTGTCGAGCGTTCCGACTGGGCTACGCCGATAGTGCCAGTGGTAAAGGTGGGAGCATTCGTATTTGCGCCGATTATAAACTTACATATCTCACAAATTGTGGAAGCAAAATCGACGACGAAAACATTAGCCCAGACACAACATTTACTACATTACTCTACATATTATCTAATCTATAATCTCGTAATAACTTCTTCAAACTTCGATCTATCCATTGTCTAACTGTCAAACTTATGTTTCCTCTAATTTAAATTTCAGGGTTTTTAGTATTATTCTATATTTAATTATTATTGTATTAAGTAGCCTTGTAATCAGTTATAGTTTACTTCTCAATATTACGGAGGATATCAGGTCAGCTATGGAAAGCAGTAATTCAACGGTCTTAGCATTGCTAGATTTCAGCAATACTTTTAATACTGTTGATTTTGAGGATTTGCATGGTATTCTATGCTCTCTTAATATATCTCCACCAGTGATTGACTGGTTTCGTAGTCACCTGTGCGATCGACGGCAACGTATTTGCATCGGAGAGACCATGTCTTCCTGGTGTAGTACTTCTGCCGGGGTACCACAGGGTGGCGTTCTATCTCCTTTACTTTTCGCAGTTTTTATAAACTCAATCTTCGACGTATTAGTTTCTTCCTACCAACTTTATGCAGATGATCTTCAAATATACTCACGAGCCCCTCTTGAAAAGCTGTCTGAGGCTATTTCGACCATTAACGTTGATCTGGCCCGTATATGTGACTGGAGCAGGAGGTACGGACTTAAGGATGAAAAGGTTATGGCAGTGGGCAGTTTAGATGGAACGAAAGGAAACCTTAGCGCTGGACTAGGACTCGTACTTAGCCAGTTTTTACTAATGAACTTTCGATAATTAAACTAATCGTACCTAAGTATACAGTATGTTTGTTTAAACATATTCAAATACCACAATAGTGTACGCTTACATGATACTAATAAAAATATGAACGAAAAAGAAGCTCTAATAAATAACAGATAGAATCATACCAAAATTTTCGCAAAAGTCTCGCAACGTGTATTCAATATACAATACTCCTTGCGGAAGAACATAATATGCGCGGATCAATAACCTTCAGTTTTAATCCATTTTCCTTTCATACTTTAAAGCTGTCTGGTTCTTACACTATTACTTCTTCTTAATTTTTTTTTTAAATACGTCACATGTTAAGGTTATAAGTTTTATACATATTTGGGACGAGAATCGTATACTGAATACTCTCCCTCAATAAGTTTCTCGTTTAACCTAACACACTGTATATGCACTGTATCTGGTGCCGAAATGATAAGTATTTTGGTTCATTATCAATTTGGCAAAATGACATTAAATGTAGTTTTTATTTTTGGAATAATAAATCCCATAATGGCTTGTTACAAGATAGTATACTCGTATATGCAGTTAATTAGCATAATCAAGGTGGCGAAGCTGATATTGTAAAATTAATTAAATCAGAAGCGAAAATAGTTTTAAAGATAATATATAGCGTATATATTGTTTGATCGACTGTTTTAGACACAACACCTGTTTTAAATTCAACCGCGCTTATGTGAAGCTGTTTAATTTTTTTTTTACTTTGTGTTAATTAAAAGTAAATTAAACCTGTGCAGTGATATTCACCATGTCTGATAATGAGTCCAGCACCGAGTATGGCTGGGAGGCTAGTTTCCAGATGTTTCAGCACTATATCATGACTTATATTGTGTTTGTGCTGACGCTAGCTGCGTTGATCTACGGACTGACATCCTGGTGCATCTTGAAGAAGTTTCGGAATCACAGAAACTTTGTTTTTGCTAACGCAATTTTAACGTTCTTTCTAATCAATTGTTTGGAGATAATCGTAATGTACGAACACGAACGGATAAGCTTCTTATATTACGCTAATTCATCGCAATATTTGACAACAGCGAGGAACCACTGGTTGTTAATTATTAGCCATATGTTTTACGTAGACATTGTCAAAGTATTCAATCAGAATGTCCAAAGGCGATATCTAAAAAGCTGCATGTTTGGTTGGGGTGTGCCAGTCATAACACACCTCATTAGAATAACTGTAGAATTTTATTTTTATAAGTCTATAACAAGAATAAGAATAAGATGGATCTACTTGATGACTGCGTATGCAGATGAAATTATACCTGTAACCTTAAACTTTTTTCTTTATATTGCAACAGGGATTTCACTTTGTCGTAGTTTCAGCACGACCACACATACTAGTACTAACATCTGGCGACGCCTGTATATAGCAACTTTAATATTTTTATTCAGTGATGTCCCATTACTGTCCCAACATTTCATAAGAATGATTGGCTGGTATCCAGGTTATATAGCAATGTTTTTTTTAATAGATCTCAATCCACTATTATTAGTTGTGTTTTTCGTTGCTGTAAGGAGTAATCGTAAAGCCTGGTATGATTTTTATGTAAAATGGATAAATCGAAGTCATAGGGGTCAAGATATTATCATGCATAAACGAGTTATTCGTGAACCTGCCGAGCGCTATCGGGCGGTTCTTGATGAGTAAATAGTATATTAATAGTAATCTATCACAATATGAACACATTTGTCAATTATTATTATTATAGATAGATAAATTAGTAATATTTTATTCAAAATTGGGCAATATCAGAGTACCCTCAAGCTTTTGACATGCGATGTGCCCCAGGGTTCCATTTTGGGGCCCTTATTATTTTTAGTTTATGTTTGAGGAGCTCGTGGCTAGATAATAATAGCCGCACAGGCCGATCTTCAAGGTTAAGCAACGCTTGGCAAGGTTGCTGGTTAAGCCGTAGGTCCCGCCTGTCATTTGTAAATCTTTGGCAGTCGTTACGGATAGTCAGAAGCCAGTAAATCTGACTCCAGTCTTGCCATGAAGTACCGTGTTACCCCTGTTAATGGGTTGTGGAGGTCTGGTAGGCAGCCGCTCCTCGTAAAATACTGGTATTCAGCTAAATCCGGCTTAACTGGAAGCCGACCCCAATATAGTTGGGAAAAAACCAGGCAGATTATTCTTAGTTTATGTAAATAACATACACCAGGCAGGTTTACAAGGTCACCTTACGCTTTACGCAGACGAAGCATGTATTTAGCTTAGTCTAGCTTATTTTATTTTGGACACGAAATCAATGAAATTATAAAAGACGCTCAAGATGATTTAAATATATTACATAAAAGGTTTCAGTGTAATCTGTTAACAATTAACATTTCTAAAACATTACCTATACATAATTTTTAAAGCTAAAAATAAAAAAAAAGACTACTGAACTACCCTAATCTATTTATTAACGGTGAAGTTTTGAAAATTAGGTACGAATCAAGAAAAATGTCTTGGACTGACACTTGGTAGTAATCTAACGTGGATTGCACGACTACTACGCATAAAAAACAAACTTTCATCACTCGTGGTCTCACAGCATAAAATGGTTCGTTGTATCCCAAAAAAATACGACTACTCGTATATGTATAACGCCTTAGAAAAACCTCATTTATTGTATCTTATTGAAGTATGGGGAAACGCATCCAAAACAAATATAAAACCTATTAATTAACCTATCAATACCCGCGAAACGAGACACAATAGCAAGACAATATAACAGCGAGGTCGCATGAGACCGGTCGGGGATTCATGAATTAAACCTTACAAAATAAAACTAATAAAAATCCAGTACAATTTCGACTTTTAACATTTTCGAAAAATGAAGAAGGTGTTAAAACTTATTAACATTATAAAACTTTTTACATTTAACACATGCATTCTTATTCATAAAATAACTCACAACCTCATTCACTCAAAAATCACGTTCACAACGAAAGGTCAAACGCGCAAATACTCATCCCGTCGAGCTGACGTCGAGTCACCTTATAGGTACTATTTAGAACTAGAACAAATTATGGTAAAAATAACTTTATTATGTTATGGCACAGTTATTTGTTTAACTTCCAAAAAATGTAAAAGAAGCGACTTCATTAAATAGTTTTAAAAATAAATTAATCAACCATATTTAGAATAACGATACACTACCCTATATAATACTTATATGTAATTTAATCATTTTACAATTTATTTTCAATTAGCACTAACATCTTTTAACTTGGGCCACAGCCTTATCTCAGGAATGCAGTGAATTCGCTTCTTCTAACTCGTCGACAACTAATAATGTCTGGGACAATATTACTACTTTTTATTTAAATTTAATGTTCTCATGTAAGTAACAATTGTGTTCTAATGAGAATAAAAGCAAACCTTATATAAATGAGAGAGAGTTCGAGGATAATTATAAATGCACAACACAAAAAAAAATATGAGTACATTTATTGATATCATACTTTGAACTTAAACTGAACAAAGAGAGTTACGAGTTGCTAGTTAACCTGTGTACAACATACAAACCAAAAACTAAAACGTTCGAACAGTTAACGGACATATTGTGTAAACATCTACAACCGAAACCCAGCAAACTTGCCGAGAGGTATAAATTCAGACATAGAAAGCAGAAGGAAGGCGAAACAATATCCGACTACGTGGCGGTACTTAAGAGGATGTCAAAGACTTGTGAGTTTGGAAGTTGGCTAGACGAAAGTTTATTAGATCAATTGGTGTGTGGAATAGCCAGCGAAAATATCGGACAACGGTTATTTGCAGAAGTCAAACTAGATTTCGCCATGGCGTATAAGCTTGCCACCAGCATGGAATCAGCGGAGAAAGACGCCGCCGTCGTCGACGGCCCTAGGTCGGCGACGGTGACGTGCCAAGCAATGGCAGTGAGGCGACAAACTACATGCGTGGCGGTGCGCGGCGGGCAGCCGAGCGGCGGACGTCGAGACGGGCGAGAGAGGGCCGGGGCCCGCGAGTCGACGCTGCCGGTGGGTGAGCGGGCTCGGCCGGAGGAGCGAACTCGGCCACAGTGGCACTGTCGCGTGTGTGGCGCTAATCACAACGAGTCGTCATGCAAGTTCGCGCATCACGTGTGCAGGGTATGCAGTCGTCAAGGTCACTTACGACGTGTGTGCCCCAATTTAGTGGCGCAACATCAAGTGGATATGCAAACCGCGGCCAGTGAGGAAGAGGTGGATAATGACGAGGTAACCTTTGTTGATGTTTGTCGATTGTAAATATCTAGTTGCAAGCCTATTTATATACCTACTGTTGAACGTGCATAATAAGGAAATAGCAATGGAATGTGACACGGGTAGTGCAGTGTCTTGCATTAGTCGGAATTATTCCCATTTGTCCCCTCTAGCCTTGTCCTCCGGGGTGACAGCTGGGAATTTTCTTCCCAGTTGTCACCGAGGTGACAATTTGTGCCATTTGTCCCCTTTGAAAACTGACTAGAGGGGACAAATGGGAAGTTTTTTTCCCAGTTGTCACCGGGGGGGTGACATTTGCTACAATTCCTTCCTTCGATTTCAAATAAGGATGCGACTAATAAGCACGTGTAACTTTACCCTTAGTAAAGGTAAAGGCCCTTAGTGATTATCTGTGATTATACGATTAGTATTAATAAAAGTTTATAATCTGTGATTGTAGCTATTAAAGGAAACGTAATGTTGATTTTTTCTCATTTGATTCTATTTTTTTTAATATTTTTATTTACTTAATTAATAGTTAATATTTTTCTAATATAATTGTCATAATGATTGTATGTAGCATAAGAAATAAAAATGGTGAAATCTATGGCAATTACATTTTTTTTTGTGGGAAGGAAGTGATCGTAGTAAATGTCACCCCTCCCCCCCGGTGACAACTGGGAAAAAAACTTCCCATTTGTCCACCAAACTATTTTGCGATCTTACCCTATAACCTTGTAAATTAACTTTAAGATTTTACACAGGTGAGACTGTAAAGCCATTAGGTATAACAAAACTTCTAGTTCGGTATAGGGATAGAAGTGAAATTTTAGAATTGCTCGTTATTCAGAAGGGTAAAACTGTCCTTTTAGGCCGACATTGGATAGCGGCATTGAAAATCCAACTACCCGATTGGAGCAACTATAATGTAAATAAAATTGAAGAAAATAAAGATCTCGATGTATATTCTTTCAGTACGAAATACTGCAACGTGTTTGCGGAGGGTCTCGGGCGCGTCACGGGCGGCGCAGTGAGCACACATGGTCGTGAAGATGCCCGGCCGGTGTTCATGCGCGCGCGCCCGCTGGCGTACGCGCTGCGCGAGCCCGTGGAGCGCGCGCTGGACCAGCTGCGCGACGGAGTTCTCACCCCTGTCGAGCGTACCCACTGGGCTACGCCGATAGTGCCAGTGGTAAAGAAAGGTGGGAGCATTCGTATTTGCGCCGATTATAAACTTACATTTAACAAAGTTATAGAAATTGATCGTTATCCATTGCCGAGGGTAGAAGATTTATTATTTCGTCTACGAGGGGGTGAACACTACAGTAAAATTAATTTGTCTCAAGCGTACACCTAATTTGAACTCCATGACACAAGAAAATACATGGTAATAAATACCCACAAGGGTTTGTATATGTACAACCGATTAGTGGAGGTATTCCACGAAGCACAACCAGACGAAGCACAACCAGACGAAGTGCAACTAAAGTATTCCACGAAGCACAACTTTGTACTTCAAATCAATTTTTATTTGAAGCACAACTTTTATTTGAAGCACAAAGTTGTACTTCGTGGAATACTTTAGTTGCGCTTCGTCTGGTTGTGCTTCGTTTGGTTGTGCTTCGTGGAATACCTCGATTAGTGTATGGTTTAGCGTCTAGCCCGGGCATTGAACAGCTATTCGCGGACACGCCGCGTGTAGGTCTTTCTCGACGACATAATTGTGGCGGGTGGTACGAAAACAGATAGTACGTGAACACTAGTGACAAGTCGTGAAAAAACTATCTCTTAGATAAATTATTTTAAATTATTAATTAATTCATGAATCCCCGACCGGTCCTATGAGACCGCGCTGTTATTGTTTTACTATTGTGTCTCGTTTTGTGGGTATGTGATAGGTTAATTGTGTATATTTAGTTTAAAATCTATTGTTCACCGTAGCGTCTATAAAGTGTCTCACTCAGTGTTTTTGCCGTGTTTCATTATGTCGTGATAATTCGTCTAATCTCATAATTCGGTAACTTCGACCGGCTGTCAGTTTGGACTGTTTGGATTGCTGATTTGAATTCATCAAACCCGGTCAACAAGTTATTGTTTTACACCATTTACCACCTGTAAACACTGCTCAGGTTTCTGAGCTACGTCCAGCACACACCGACGCCGTTTATGTCTCCTTTTGCTTCGCAAATTGTGGAAACAAAATCGACGACGAAAACATTTACTACATTACTCTACACATTATTTAATCTAATATAATTAGTCCAGTCATTATAGTACTTTCACCTCGGAATTCGAGATACCCAGCTGTAAGTCTGTAAATACTTGTAAAAAGCGCAAAAAAACGATTTTTGGGCCCTTTGACCTTGAAATTTCATAGTTGCGTACAGTCGTACACCCTACCATAATGTAGGTTTTGAGACTACTTTTAGGGTGTCAATATACAGCTATTTACCTTACAGCTGGGTATCTCGAATTCCGAGATTCTTACCTTAATTAAGCTTAAATGACTGGACTAAATCTCTTAACAACTTCTTCAAAACTTCGAACTATCCACTATCTAACTGTCAAACTTATGTTTCCTCTAATTTAAATTTCAAGGTGTTTAGTATTATTCTATATATAATTATTATTGTATTAAGTAGCCTTCTAATCATTTATATGTAGTTTTAACCTATCAATACCCGCGAAACGAGACACAATAGTAAGACAATAACAGCGCGGTCCTATGAGACCGGTCGGGGATTCATGAATTAAATCTTCTAGTAGGCGTACATTGTACTGAGTTTTTAATTAAACCTAGAATTCATTTTTATTTTTCTTTCACATTCATAATTTTATTATCATTTCTGTACAATCCCATCTTTGTTTTCTTCTTGCTAACTGCTGTTTCCCCCTAACCTCAAGTTTTCAACTCACTAAGCATCTCCTCTCACTCAGTTGGTTCCTCATTTCAGGAGCGAAACATTATGGACACGGAGCAACAGTTCGTGACTTAGAGAAGCTGAATGCCGCACTGAAGGAGCTTGAGGTGTCAAGAAAGACCTGCAAAGACCTGCTGCGGGAACGAGATGAAAATGAGGTGGAAGTCAAGAAGATAATTGACAAGAACACTCAATTGAAGAGACAGCTTGTTGAACCGCACACCTAGCACGTGGATATACTAGACCAGCATAACCATCTCCGTCAACTAGTGTCTGAATTTCAAGACTGCAGAGACACCCATGACCAGGCACTGAATCGCATATCAGGCCTTGAAGCGGAATTGTCTAAGGTGCACAGCACTATATCTACCATCAACTCTTTGAGAGTTAGTTAACAGGATTATACTCGTGTCTTTTAACTCTTTCAATTCAATCTTATAATGTAATAAATTTTGTAATTTTAAATTACCACTGTGAATGATGTGTATGCCTGTAATTGATTTGTTTACACAGAACTATTCTCTGGTCAACTTATTACGATTGTTTGTAAACAGGTTGTTGGTGTGCCTTTTAATAAAAATAAAAAATAAAAACAGGTTGCCAACACCAATAACCTCTTTGACAAGCTGGTTGGCAGTGCATCAGAGCAGGAGTGTAAGAAAACCGCCTTTACCATAGACCTAACGTTAAATATATGTCCAATTCTAAGTAGTCATAATAAAAATAAAATATATTAAAATCAAGAAAAACATTAAGAAGTATAACAAACTATTAAATACACATGAATGTTTATAAATTTAATATAAATCTTAGAAAGCAATGTAATAGCATACATAAAAAACTGGATGAGTGTAATTATAGTTCGTAAATTATATATTAATTTATAATTATAGAAAAGTAAACTTAGGTAGATATTGATATAGAGAACCTTCAAAAGGAAATTCTGAGCAGGGAAAATACTGTAATGGAAATTTTCTGTAAATACGAGACTTGCCAACAGATGTTGAGTGAGCGCATGCAGGAGGCTTGTGAGTTGGTGGACTTGGTGAAGTTCAACGCAGAGAGGTATGAGTCATTGACTAACAATCTCACCTGTAGTTGTGTTCCCACTCCGTCACCTCCCATGTCTCAGAATGAAATCCCTGCATCTCTTAATTCTGTAGCTCATACTTTACAAACAATAAACTCTTGTCAAAGTAATATCAGGTTGGCCATTAACCGTACGATAATAAGAAGAAGAAAGTAATATCCTTATTTATGATTAGATGGCTTAGGGACAGGTTTTGGATCATGATTAAATATCCGTGCAAACATACCATTGTGAGTCATTGTTACCATAACCTGCATTTGAATGAGCTTGTTTATAAAATAATAATAATTATAATAAAGCCCGTTTATTTCCAATCTACAATTGTATTTACATGTTTTTTTTAAATATATATTACAAGTATGACGACGTGCAATTATTACTTTTAAATATAAGTTTAGTATATATAAATTTGTTTTTCTTTTTCTTCTACTCGCTATCGTTACTTTCTTCAGTACCATTGATCGGCTTCCTCCAGCGTCTTCCAGAGCTCTCTATCCATAGCCTTCTCCCTCCAATCACTTCCCGCTACCTCTTCTATATCCTCTACCCACCTCTTACGAGGTCGCCCTCTTTTCCTTTTTCCTCTTGGTCCCTTCCATATAATCGTCTCTAGAGTCCATCTTTTGTCTGTGTATCTCGTTATATGTCCTGCCCACTGCCACTTACGTTTTAGGGCATATTGTAAGGCGTCTATAACTTGCGTTTTTTGTCTTATTTTGTCGGTTTTCACTTTTTGTATCTTCATTGCTTTTTGACACACTACAAGTTTAGTTTTTACTAGCGTTTGCCCGCGGCTTCGCCCGCCCGCCCGTTAAAAATATGGTAATTTTATGACGTAAACATATTTTTTTTTAGATAAAATATAGCATACAGCACTCAGGAAGAAAGCAGCTTTCTATCAATATATACAATTATGTAATCGAACCTGAATCTTCAAAGATTATCCTCTTTATTATAATAATATAGATTTCAGTGTTGTATGTCCACGTTTGGCATCCATACAAAATTATAAATTTTATCGGACAGTTTGTATGGAAAGGTCGTTTTTTTTATCGTTTCCTAAAAACATTTTTTGTGGGAGGATGTTCAGATTCGTCTACTGAGCAGGCCCTTAAAGTTTGTGGAGGGCTGTCCCTTAGACCCTTAATATATTCGGCAATAAAACGGGTATTCCAGTGATGGCCGCTTCGCGACTGCAGCGTTGGGCGGAGCTGCTATCGGGTTACAGTTACAATATTGAGTACATCGCGTCTAGTAAGAACATTGCAGATGCACATTATCGCGCCTCCCATAAAGGGATTGCACTGGTAGGCTTAAAACAGAAAATACGTCGGTATGTTTTTTTTTCGGTAGAGGAATCATCAGAATGACTTCTCCTACTCTTGGGCGGAGCGGGAGGGCGTGTCAGACTCTTACTGACTAGACTGTAAATATATATTGTAATGTTAGTACCTACTTAATCTGTACATATAGTAAAATAAAAATGGGAAAAAAAATCACAAAATAGACCAGTTTTAAATAGCTTCACGTAAGCACCGCTAAGTACTAAAACAGGTGTTGCCTCTGAAACAGTCGATATACTCGTAGGTATGTAATAAGTTTCCAAATGTTACAAAACATATATAGAACAATATTTTATCGTTGAACTATTTGTCAGCACTAATTTAATTAATTAAAAAATCGTTTTTACGTTTCGCTTTTGATAATTATAATATTACCTATTTACTTATTTATATTATTATTATTGGATTTACTGTTCTGTAGTTAAAAAACTTTTAGAGATATTTATAAAGGAGACTGGGCACATTTGTATGGGAAGTGGTCTATGAACCAATGGCGACGCTGTTATGGTACTTAATAACAGTATTGCTATTGGTTCATAGACCACTTTTGCTCAGTCTCCTTTATAATAAACTGCAGTTAACTTATCGTATCACTCCACATAGCTTTACGATTTACAATACTTTCATTGGTAACGCTTTTGAAGCAGTCGGCTTGATGCTGTGTATATAGATTTTACAAAAGCCTTTAATGGTGTTGAAGACTTTCTTTCTACTTTGAATGATCTTATAGGTTCATTAAATTGCAACTCCTGTAGTAGTGACCACATATCGGATGACTCAGCGTTGGAAGGCCTCCTACAAGGTGGACCGATGATCTGCTACAAGCCGCGGGAATTCGATGGATGCAAGACGCCCAGAACTGGTCATTATAACGACGCTAGGTACCCCTATGTCCAGCAGACGACGTCTTTCGGATGAAATGATGATGACGATAGATTGCAATTGTTTAACCTATGCTGATGATTTAAAAATTAACTTGGTAATATCTGGTCTAAGTAATTGTATATACTTCAAAGAGATCTATATATGCCTTTCAACAATAGTGTTTCATCTATACTAATATTATAAAGAGGTAAAATTTGTAAGTTTGTATGTAGGTGGTAATCTCTGGATCTACTGGTCCGATTTGAAAAATTCTTTCAGTGTTAGATAGCCCATTTATCGAGGAATACTATAGGCTATATACTATCACGCTACAGCCCACGGGAGCGGAGCAGTAACGAAAAATGCGGGTGAAACCGCAGGGAACAGCTAGTCAACAATATAACGTTCAAACGTCAAAGTCAAAACTATTTACATTCACGAACAAAGTGGCGGTTGTGGCGACGCTTGGGGAGGACTATGTCCAACAGTGGACGTCTTTCGTCTGAAATGATAATGATGGTGATATTTCGAGATGAAAGGTCTAAGCTTAGTGTTGTAAGAAACTCGAATCTTTTAGCCTTCATTGAGTCTTGAGTAGATTTTCACGACTAGGACTCGTTATACTAAATTTGTTATAGGATAGTTTCGGTGACAGCTGTCAGATTCATACAATGTAGCTATCTATCCTTTTCCCTCATCTTAAAGATGCATATTTTCGTCCTGCTGTCACTTAACTTATGCTATGTAAAAAGGACTATAGTCACATGAGTCCCAGTCCTTTGAATCCTTTAGAGTCCATTCGACTCTTTTAAGTTCTTTGAGCTAGACTGAGTCATGAACTTGTGTTGGTGTGACGAAAGATTTGAGCGATTTCTTTTCTGACGTACCTACTTAATAAATAGATAATTTGTAATTGCTATTTTATTTACTTCAAACAATAGCTTTAGGTTTAGAGGACTCAGTCACGAGTTCTTTTACAAAGACTGAATCTTTGACTTCTTTTTGACAAAGACTTAAAATTCTAAAGGACTTGCGCTTTTAAGTTTTATTTATGAGATTTGAGCCTTCAAAAATTGTTCAATTCTTATTAAATGAGACTCCATGAGATTTGAGTTTCTTACAACACTATGAGTTCTAATGGATGCCGATTTGCCAGCTATGAGTTTGCGCGCACTGACTACACTTTACTCTCTATTGAACTGTCCCGCCCCTCCTTCATATCTTATTTCACAGTTTCAATATCTATGTTACCAGAATATATCAGTATCGTAGTTAGCCTGGGCTGATATGAATATATCCGCTGGTACTACCAGACTCTCTAGTACTCTACAGTACTCCTACTATACTTCGTCGGTTTAGGTAGTTAACTAAAGGTAAACAATCTTGGCATGTCTTTTTATCTAAAAATTGTCTAAAAATTGTATGTAAAAATCTTTGCACATAGTTTTTTACCTAAATCGATGTTAGCTAATAAACTAAATTTAAATAATCTTTGTGTATGTTATATACGACATCTTTAATATAAAAAGACATACCAAGATTGTTTACCTTTAGTTAACTACCTAAACCGACGGAGTATACATAGAGTGATTTTCGAAGCGCAAAGAAATTTCGATATAGTTAGATGATCACCTCTAAGGAGAGTACTTAATTACTCAGATACCCGCGAAACGAGACACAATAGTAAAACAATAACAGCGCGGTCTCATAGGACCGGTTGGGGATTCAAACGTTAAAGTAAACGTTGCATTAACTATTAGCCACGAGCCCCACCTTTTAATTTCTGTTTTTATATTTTCGTTTTTTTTTTTGTATCCCTTTCCCAAGGTATAATTTGTTATTGTTTAGGGTCCCGCTTGTTATGTCTACTTATATTTTGAAATAGGTACCTAAAGTTAACTACTATTTAAAAAAATACTTGTATATTCATTCGATTAAGCTATAAATAGTGTTGGTTAAATTTTCAATAAATTCAGCTAAGTAATAAACGATTGAATTGCACTAGTTTTTGACGTTTTATAAGTGCCCATGTAGGCCTATGTGAAATAAAAATATTTTGACTTTGACTTTCAGTTCTATATCTCAGTTGAAAATCTTGTCTTCAGTGCTAAAAATTCTTTCAATAATTGTAATTCTTAAATGAAGAAACATGGCGTATTTCAGGTAATTAGTATTGACGAGCACACGTCTTCGATTAATTTACCACAAGACTTCTGGAGCCCTACCATGATGTGTTAAGTCAGTCCCGCGAGTGAAAAAGAGGGATGGCGCTATATACGGTGTATAGCTCCATCCCTCTTTAACAGTTCAGCACGGTCGTAAAAAGGATCGCGTTAAGAACTTGTAGTAGGGTCTCTGATCCGTACAAATTGACTCTTGAGCACCAACTGTGACGCGTTTGTACGACTTTACTATAATTTATTTGTGTTTCAATTTTTCACGCACAACGCTTGGAATGTGGCCTTTTTCATTAATTTTTATAATCCTGAAGTATAATATTGTAAAGGAAGGAAACCTACTTTAAAAGAATTTGATGGTTGTTATATACGTTTTCAGGGTTCACTGTCTGTCTGTCTGTCAAGACCCTTTATCTCGAGAACGCGTAAAGATATCAAGTTGAAATTAAAACTATATACTCACGTCCGCAGTCCCTTGAAACTGTGCAAAAATCAAACTTGTAAGTTGACGGGAAAAAAAGATACGCCCGTTTATGTTGCAAAAAACGTACATTTCGACAGTTTCAAAAGAATCAAAATTCATAGGGTACTTAACGTTGACGTAGAATCTTGAAATTTGGCTCGAAGCAAGATATTATATCACTGAATGATGAACTGACTGGTTTAACCAAAAATGGCTATACATTTCATTACAAAATCTTAAGCCAGATTTTATTTTTCACAAGTAACCTCCGGATCTGCCTAATGAAAATCACTACAGATAATTAGGAAATCTCACGTAAATCTACAAACGGTATCTCAGTACATCAAAGCTCGATTCCCCAACCTTTGAAGTGAGCTAGGACGCGGCAGAGGAACATTTCGGGCCATTAACCGTGTCTGAACTGGGGACGTATCGATTCGCGGCGCATAAAATATGTCCTAGCGGCCACGTAAATAAGCCGATGCGGGCTGCGATATAAAGGACTAGTACTAGAGCATGCATTGCATGGTTATGTGAGCGTTTGTACAGCTATTTATCTCACTTGTGTTGGTAAGTTGGTTTACAAGGCTTTTCTTTTTAGGAGGGACATCATAAAGTCTTCGGAGCAGGAGGGCCGCGCGTGTCAGACTTTTACTGACTAAAAATCCACTCCTGTTCCTTCTTTGCCTTCGTTTCAGGGCAACGGAGTTCTCTTTCGTACAACCCAGTAAGTTTCGACTCAGCTGGGTCCTCTGTAAAATATTTATTCATAAGACTTACTGTTACATTGGTGGGTTTAATCAGTTTCAAAAGAGAAAAATTCAGACAAATTCTAATAATTCAATTTGAGAAAAATTCTAACATTCCCTTTCCCTACAGACACAGTGCAGGAGAAGGTTGATGATGATTTCTTACCTAAAAAATGTTTAGTTAATTCAAGCAATTTGACGAGTAAGGTCCTTAATGGTATTTTCTCCCATAAGCGTACGAGTTAATCAGTGAATTCAAACTGAACTTAAAAAATCTATTAGTGATGAATAGCCCATTTTTCGAGAAAGGCTCTATAACATCAAGCTATAACGTTCGGGAATTGAGCAGTAACAAAAGATACGGGCTAAAGGGCCTAGTCATACGTTAAAATTACATCGAACGTGCCAATACCAACTAAACATACATATCGACAGTGAAGTGCCAATACCTCCTAAATGACATTTTATGGAAAAACTACTTTTTAGCTATAATAATTATAGCTATGTTTCCGCATATTTTACTGAAATCTCCGAAGCGGATATTTAATTGCAACTACATGAAATTAAATTGTAGATACTTCTATAACTAACCCAACATGTCAATTTATAGTATTATCTCCAAACGTATTTGGGTCAGGAAATTTTTGATGAAACAGATAGGTCTTGTCAATGATAGCCGTTGGTCCCGGCTGTCATTTGGAGATCTTTGGCAGTCGTTACGGATAGTCAGAAGCCAGTAAATCTGACTCCAGTCTTGCCATGAAGTACCGTGTTACCCTAGTTAATGGGTTGTGGAGGTCTGGTAGGCAGCCGCTCCTCGTAAAATACTGGTATTCAGCTAAATCCAGCTTGACTGGAAGCCGACCCCAATATAATTGGGAAAAGGCTAGGCAGATGATGATGAGATAGGTCTTGTCACTTCGCCGTCGATATAGGCCTTCGTTACGGATACTATCCCGTACAGAATTGAGTGGACTAGTAATTCCACTCAATTCTGTTCATTGTACACACTGAGTCAGATAACCTTAGCAAACTTCGAAGCAAATCTTTCATTTCCCCAAATGATGAGAAGACTCAGACTCATATTCACAACACATTTACGAGCTAACATTACTGCATTATAAAATAGCAGTAAAGAAGTCCTTACTACACAGCTGCTACCCTCATCATTCTCATTTTATTAAGCCCTTATTGTCTTCAATAAAAAATCTAGAAGATATCCTATAAAAATGAGATATAAGTCAGCGAAAAAATGATAAAACCGGTAAATCAGGAGGCACCTCTTTTGGAGGAAGTGTTTATAAGAATTTATGAGTATTTAAACGACTCCTTTCATCGTCTGCTTGTATTAAGTACGCCATTATGCGATATATTTTACGTTAAAGACGTGTTTTTGTGTGGTTGCTCCTATTTTTAGTAACGGTTCAGGCGCTCTGGACTGTGGAAGTGCATTGGTTTCTTATGAAATAATTTATAGTAGAGTGCGTGTAATGAAAGCGCGACCTGGACTTTTTTTTTATAATTTAATTGGCAACATTATTCAGCCGCAATTGTACTAAATAAAAAAATTGTGAATTATCAAGACATGATTCTCCTACTAGTTAGTAATACCACATACAAAATTTTTGGATTTAACCTCTTTTTCTCAGATCGCGCTTTCATTAGACGGTCTATAACAAGTAAAAACATTCTGAAAATGATTGCTGTCAGGCCAGATTGCTCCATCCAGAGACACTGGTTGGAATAAGCTATAGATTACTAATAACACTAATGGCCTGAACTGTGTTTTAAAAAAGGATGGTACGGCCGTGCCGCTTTTTTGCTCAACTTGGTGCAGATATAGTTGAAACACTTTCTGTTATTAACCCACTAACAATGCATAGACTATTCATTGGATCGGAATTAAGCATAAAATAATTTAATAATCTAACTACAAAAACGTAATAAAATTTGTCAGGGGGGCAAAAAAGCTAAACATAATCTAAAAACACTCTATTTAGATTGCCAATATTTAAATGAACTGGGTAGAGGAAGGAGTTTCAGACTTTTACTAAGTAAGTAAAACCTACCCATGTTCTTACTGGTACTGTTCCATGACCACAGGAACTCTTTTGAAACAAACTGCAGTCCTGGTCCCAAGCACTGATCCCAGTGAGCGCACGATTAACACAACTCGTCATTGACTCCGACTATAGGTTCTTATCGGTGGACGAGTTATCCATTGCTCACCGTCTCACTACATCTCTTGCGGTGACTGTGGCATGATGATTGCCAATAATAATATTCCGAGATTTAGTAGTATAATACTAATAAGCTTTTTCAAGGAGTAGACCAGGGTAGATAATTTTTGAAACCAAAAAAAATTACAGTAGGATGAAACCCATTAGAAAAGGAGGGGAATATGATCAAATTGAAAGGAAAAATAAATTACGGTCGATCCGAGTTCGGGAAGTGGGAGGGGGAGGTTTTTAAGGGTAAAAAATGGTTTATCTTGATTTCCGGCAAAACTACAAGTCCTATGGAAAAAAGTTAAATGGCAAAGTTGTAGGCAATAAAAAGATCTACAACTTTTGTATTTGCAGATTTTTCACATAACCTCAAAATTTTGGTGAAAATTCAAAAAACCAAGTTTTTGGTTTTTTATTTATATCTTTTTCAAAAACATTTTTTTTCTACGAAATTTGGTGAAAACTTACCTTATTATGTCCCAAATACACTGTAATTTATTTGATTAAAAATATTTATTTTTTCGCTTCATTTTAATTTAATATCAAAAAAGCACCCTAATTTTCAATCAAAAATTCTGACGTCAAAATATCAGCTTTTTTCAAAAAGTTTGGGAGCTTTTTGTTCGTTGAAATATCTACTTTCTGATGGTGTAAAGAAAAATATACATTACTATAGGAAATATTCTTAGAAAATGCAAAAAATTGAAAAATTCTCAAATTCGAAAAAAAATTTTTAATCATTATGTACAATTTCATCAAAAAAATGTGATTGCTGCAATTTTTTTTAGTTAAAAAGTTTATTTATTTTACTCGAATTACATTCATGTCATAGAAAATCTCATACAAAATAACAAACAGTGTGATAATGAGCTTCTATTGCGACTAAATCAGGCACATTTCTTAAACGAGCTAAAATGTTTTTATCGAAATCATTAATTGTGTTTTGTTTTTTAATATGCTGTAATATATTTTTTCTTGTATCGTTATTTTGAACTGATGAAATTTTATCTTTAGAAATATTACCGAAAAACCCACCGCAGAGAAAGCAATGAGATTGAAAATTAAATATAAGAGCGTCCTTATTTATTTGTTTTCCTTCCTGTGATTTCTTACGTCTTGAGCTACAGAATGTAGCTATTGCAGTCTCATCATTATAATGACTTTGACAAGTTCGATGAATAAGAGCTGATGTTAAAGTTTCAAATTTTTTGTATCTATTGTCGATTCTCTTCTTGCTAGACGCCACTAAACGATTCAAAGCTTTTTTTTTTATTTCATACACTTGCTTGTCGTCTGACTTATTGCAGATTATACAAACAGATTCTTCCATACTGGTAATCTGAAAAGACAAAATCAAATTAATAATGCCTTCAAAGTTTTATCATGAGTGTAACTAAATCTGTTTGTATAAAATAAACGAAGTTACTATTTTTTTATTCTTGTACTGAAATATCATTCAATTTCAATTTTTTAGGTTATGTTACGTTAAACATACTATTTATAAAAGAAAATATTACTATTTTTATTTTGAAGCTGATTAATATAGATTAAAATACAGATAGTATTTACCTTGCTATGCAGATTCCAAACGTAAAGTACGTAAAGTAAATTTCTCACAAATCACTTAGAGTAACTCAGCCTGCACGTGTATTTTTAAAAACGATGCAGATGTTGTACACTACTCTGTATCTCAAATACTGACTAACGGTCTTTACAGCTGCTATGAAATAGCAGGTATGTAGTAAGGCCCAGACTCTCCTAGGTCCGTCCCCACTTCTCAATTAAATAACTTACAATGGGCTTAAATTCACCGAAGGTCACTCAGGTATATAAATTATTTTTAAAACAGCAATAAATAGGCATCTACAAATATTATTTAAAGAAGATTCTACAACTTTTTCAAAATATTGTAGATGTCTTATTAAATATTAACTTTATTAACTTATTTGTTTGTTAATTATAAGCCGCGTACTGATTGAGCGAGCAGCCTCCCGAGGCAGCCTCGGACATTTGCCGCGGTACGCATGCCGAGCGAGGCGGCCTCGGTCTGTAAGTTTTCTAATCTGGAGCTGCTTAGCGCGGCAAGGCCGAGCCACCGTGAGCATCGAAGCTCTGTTCAACTTGCAGTCGACTTGAGACCGCGCGTGTGTACCATGCCATAGTTTGCCCGAGACCACCATGAGGCCGCACATCCGGAAAGCTGTCGCTGCCACTGCCGTTTTAATAATTCTATGGCTTGCAAAAAAAAAAGTAAAACGGAAAACTAAACGTTTTTGGATTAGGTAACTCTTATACAAAAATAGATTACAGGCTGTGAACAGATTGTTTGAAGAGTTGTGCTTCGACGACGAAGAAAAAACGAATAAGCGAGGCGTTTTGCCTCGCTTATTCGTACTACTACCGTCTTGAGTGAGCGCGGCAAACGTGCTGAGGCGCCTTTGAGCAACGACAAAAACCGACAACGCTCGGCTCGGGCCGCGGCACGCTCGGGCGAGGCAGCGCGTGTATTTGCCTCGGACGAGGCACGTCTTGACCGACCGAGGATTTGCTTCGCGCGGCAGCCTCGCGAGGCTGCTCGCTCAGTCAGTACGCGGCTATAGAAGTATATTTTACTTTGTAATTTTTTCGTTTATCAATAAAACATGAAATCTTACGTTTTTTGAGTAATTAAAGTGTAAATTTTAATAAATACCTGAAAATTGTACATAATGAATAAAAATTTTTTTTCGAATTTGAGGTTTTTTCAATTTTTTGCATTTTCTAAGAATATTTCCTATAGCAATGTATATTTTTCTTTACACCATCAGAAAGTAGATATTTCAACGAACAAAAAGCCCCCAAACTTTTTGAAAAAAGCTGATATTTTGACGTCAGAATTTTTGATTGAAAATTAGGGTGCTTTTTTGATATTAAATTAAAATGAAGCGAAAAAATAAATATTTTTAATCAAATAAATTACAGTGTATTTGGGACATAATAAGGTAAGTTTTCACCAAATTTCGTAGAAAAAAATATTTTATTTGAAAAAGATATAAATAAAAAACCAAATACTTGGTTTTTTTAATTTTTCACCTAAATTTTGAGGTTATGTGAAAAATCTGCAAATACAAAAGTTGTAGATCTTTTAATTGCCTACAACTTTGCCATTTAACTTTTTTCCATAGGACTTGTAGTTTTGCCGGAAATCAAGATAAACCATTTTTTACCCTTAAAAACCTCCCCCTCCCACTTCCCGAACTCGGATCGACCGTAATTTATTTTTCCTTTCATTTTGATCATATTCCCTTGCTTTTCTAATGGGTTTCATTCTACTGTGATTTTCTTTCATTTTTTACCATTTTTGTAGGCTTTGACCCCGGTCTAGAGCTTCATCTGTGTAAAATACCCGTTTGGATCCCCGTTTCATACCCTTAAGAAATTTTTCGGAAAATCCTATCATAAAAAAACCCCTGTGCAAAGTTTCAACGTTCTAAGTCGTTGATGAGTCAGTGCGCAGTGAGTCAGGACTTCGCCTTTTTTATATACAGACAGAAGATATACAATCGGAGAAGACATATTCTAAAGTTCTGATGCAAATATCAGCCACAGGTGTATCATCGCTCCATCGTGCATACAACATAAACTATGTACTCTCATATTCTTACGACGATGCGTGTGTCTCTATAAAAAGTGACAGTTTGCAATTTAAATAATATATACCGTTCCGTTTATGTTTCAAATCCGAGCTTACGGTTTTGTAGTGCTGAGAATACGCACAGAGCGGCGATAAAATTTATTGTCACCCGTACGACATCTGGTGCCTTCTCCCTGATTGTGGCGCAAGTGAAGGACGATGAGCGGTTTACAACTGCTTCTTTATCACCTACTTGAGGTTAGCTCATGCTGTGGTAATCAGACTCAGGCGATAAAGCTAGTCAACACAGACAATTTAATTATGATTAAAATGAAAACTCGCAAGTTTTTGGTTTAAAGATATTTTTTTATACTGACTCACATCATTTAAAATTATTATGGTACAAAATTTCTCTCTACTATTACCTATTTACAATATTATTAACTAATTACTTTATGAAGGAGAAGTTGTGTAGTGTGACGAGAATGGATACAGTAAGAAATGAATATATTTGAGGAACTACGAAAGTGGCGCCGGCGTTTGAAAAGTTGAAAGGTATAATTATTATTACAGTATGTGAAGAGGAGGGATGAAACGCATGTTACTAAAAGAGTTTTACGTATAAATGTAGACGTACGGAGAGGTAAGCCAAAGAGAAGATGGATGGATTGTGTAGTGAGTGATGTGAAAAAAAGGGAGTTTAATGATAGGGTGACAGGACAGAACGGAAGAAAAAAACGTGTTGTGCTGATCCTTAGTATTATGGGACAAGGGCAGGAAGAAGAAGAATGAACTAATTACCATTTCACTAAGATTACTAGTGAATGCCGCCCTGCTGCTTTTACCAATGAGCTACGCTAAAACATCGAGTAGTAATTGCGCATCATGCATTGACAGACGACGAACGCTGTCTTTCGGCTAATCTCTAGGTTGGCAGTTACCCATTTATTCAGCTAACTCGCTACCGCTTATGCCTCAGACCGTACAAGGGGAAGACGAACGCAAACTGTTTCCTGAACGTACTCAACATTCAGAAAAATAAAACCTTCACAATCTCGCCGTGTACACGTAAATTCAGTTAAAAAGTTACCCTCAACGATGCATGGGAGCAGGAGGTTCTAAAGGAGGCTTGTTGAGGGCCTAAATAGACTCTTTGGGAGTTAGGTTTAAAGTTGTTCGTAAACTAGAATGTTTTATTTTAAAAGGACCATATGGTTGCATATTAGGACTTATTCGGTATAATTGTACGTATACGGTGGCCTACTTGAACCACAAAACACGTACAAGCAATTGCATTAAACGAAATTAAATCATCTTTATTTATCTAACTTCTAGGAAAGCATGCTCCATCGTCAGCCACATCATCGTTTACCATAACTCACTTTATGCACCATACTATATCTCAATAAGACAGTGGTTAAATGAAACCAAAATAAAAAAATGTTTCGACAGTAACAGAATTCAATCAATCAAACCAATTCAATCATTCAATCAATCTGTCAATTTTCAATATTATGTCCTGTTCAATAGTTTTATTTTATATGTTACAAATTATTTACAAATTATACTAAATAAAATAAAATAAAAACCCTAAAGAACTAACTAAAAATTAACCTAAAGAATGGCGTCGAAAAACTCCTCCCCATCGCTGTCGACTGGTAAAGTACCCAAAAGGCTGGCAGCATTGCCACGCTGTATGGCAATGCTTATTCTCTGACCAAGATAAAAGCCAGCCCTTGGGTCACGCGAAGTGTCAACAAGGCGTTTAGATAGGTCTTTAAACAATTGGTGGGCGCTGTCTGTCAATTGTTCTGAAAGTGACAGAATTTTATTTTAAATACTTTAAGAATTAAATGTATTAGTGTAATGTTAATGCATTGCGTTAAATACGATACCTACTTTACTCTCTAAATTATGAACATACGTAGTTATCGTCTCGCATCCATCGGATTCCCGCGACCCTCGCCAGGTCGTCGGTCCACCTTGTGAGAGGCCTTCCAACGCTGAATGCGAGACGCACAGGACCGGTCGCTGTGGCGACGCTTGGGGGAGGCCTATTGTCCAGCGGTAGACGTCTTTCGGCTGAGATGATGTTAATGATGATGATGACGTAGTTAGAATAGAATAGAATAGAATAGAATAGTTTATTTTCCAATCTTAAAATTACAAATTTCTCTTAAAGTAAAATACAAAGGCATGGCAATGAATTATTATCGCTAAGAGATTACGTTGACGACTGTACTAGTATAAACTGTGTCACAGTCGCCAGCGTCTTCCGCACCAGGTAATTTATTGTAAACGCAATTCATTGTTTTAAACAGATAATCGGTAATGAGTAATGATACATGATCTGTAGGAAAATTATACAAAAAACAAAAATATGGAAAAAAGATAACTAAGACAAAGTTTATTCGTTACCATGTTACCACTGAGATGTGTAAGCGTGTATGTAGTGTGATGAGTGTTTATGAGAGTGTATGATGTGAGTGAGTTGTATGGTAGATGTAAAAGTGTTTGAGGCATCTTTCTTTATTTGATGGTCAAACTATTTATAACTTCTTCAGTTTCGTCATAGGTCAATCGTAAAAGCCAGTTTTGTATTATGCCTTTGCATTTATTGACCGGGAATGAGTAAATGTTATTCACACGGTTTGCTAAGTTGTACAAACTATTACTCATAACATAATACTGTTGTCTACTAAGTGCAGTTCTATGAGTTGTCCCGGAGCAAACTCTTGTTTGGTCACGCTTGAAAATTTTTGTATAGATAGTGTTTCTATGCTTGCGGAGCACTGTAGATAATATAAAAAGTTGTCTAACCGTTAGTACACCACACTCATTAAATAAAAGATTAGTATCATATCTACGTGGTCGTCCAAGCATGACTTTTAATATAGCTCTTTGAGCTCTCTCAAGGGGAAGTAAGGCAGTCTTGCCAACCCCTCCCCAAACTACGACGCAGTATTGCAGTAAACTCTGAGCAAGAGCAAAATACACGCAAAGTAGGGTTTCAAAATCAGCAGAATTTCTGAGTTTCCTAAAGGTAGGCATCAATTTTCTTGTGCGGGCAGTTAATTGCGCGATATGTGTAGTCCATTTTAGACAGCAGTCTATAGTGAGACCCAGGTATTTTATGTTGGTCGTGCGAGTTAATATAGGGCAGCTACAAGTTTCTTGCCGGTTACACGAATGGATACCGACTTCGAATTCTGGTGGGGGTTGGGTATTACCGCGAAGAGCAAAAGTGATGTATTTTGTTTTGTCAATGTTCAATGTCAAAAGGTTATCATTGAGCCACATTATTACCTTCTTTACTGCCTCCTCAGTGTAACACTGGACCTCTCTCCAATCGTTTCCTTGAACAATCAACGCCGTGTCATCGGCGTAGGTTATGATGTTACAGTTATGTAGAACTTTTGAACACAAGCTGTTTATATACAAGAGGAAGAGGGTAGGTCCAAGTACACTGCCCTGTGGAACGCCGAAAGAGAGAGATGCCTCGGAGCTTGTGTAGTTGCCTATTTTGACGCACTGAGTTCGGTTTGAGAGATAGGATCGAAAAATCTCTAAGGCAATACCACGTATACCAACCGATTCCATCTTTGAAAGTAGAATGGGAATGGAGACAGTATCGAAGGCTTTCGACATATCAAGGAAGACACCTATGACCTTCTTCTTTGAGTCAAGATTTCGGGCTATTACCTCAGACAAGAGAAGAGTTGCATCTTCAGTAGATCGACCCTTCATAAAGCCAAATTGGTTCTCAGCAATAATATTATTATGTCGTAAGAAGTCAACTAATCTAGAGTTCAAAACTTTCTCCAGGATTTTAGAAATAACAGGCAGCACGGATATGGGTCTATAATTTCCAACAACAACTCTGTCACCACTCTTGTAAATGGGATGAACCAGTGCCCTCTTCAAAATGTTCGGGAAAGCCCCGGAAGAGAGGCATAGATTACACATGTGTGTAAGTGGGGGGACAAGACTGCTCTTAGCACTTTTTATTAAACGAGTAGGAATGTTGTCAATGCCAGTTGCTGAGTCATTTTTTAAATTAGCAATAATGGACTCTATCTCTTCACAGTCAGTGTCAAGTAGCACCATGGAATCTCTAGGTGAGTGCGACAAACAATCTTTATCCAAGTCGCCCTTCTGCTGATTTTTATTCTGCTTATACAATATGTCATTGGCGAGAGTTTCCCCTATTCCTGCAAAATAGTTGTTAACAGCGTTTACTGATTCGCACGGATTTTCAAACAAAGTAAGTAATTCACTGGGAGGAGGTTGTGTTTTCTTTAGGTTAGCAATATTATTAATGGTATTCCACATCCCCTTAGGATTGTTTTTATTCTTGTGAAATTCATTTTTTTCGTAGGTGATTCTTAACTTTTTTATAAGGTTGTTGCAGAAATTTCGGTATCTTGTATAGGTGACTTTAATGATTGCATTGTCTGGATCAAGTGTTGCTTTTCTGTGTAAATTGTCCCTATGCCTGATGCAACGCACTAATCCCGGTGTTAACCATGGCTTTATGGGTCGCCTACGGTGAGGAATAGTAACAGGTATTGAATGCTCAGTAACGGCTAGTGAAATTAGATTGATTAGGTTAGAAGCAGACACACTTGGATCCACAGTATCATAGACAGCACTAAAGTCCGTCTCTGAAAGTTTCTTGACTAAGGATGAGTAATTAATTTTTAGAAAAGAGGTCTTAGAGATGTGTCTTTTTATTTTACAATCCAGGCAAAAAACAAGCGGTGCATGGTCCGTAATAAATGAATCCAACACAAAGGTAGCTGAGTTTTTGTCAGATCTTAACATCAAATGATCTATACATCTAGACTTTCGAGTAGGGAAAACGTGAGCTGGTAAAAAACCATGGTATGCCATTTGGTTCAAATAAATACTACTGTTTACGTCATTACTGTTTTCCGAAATATCTATATTGAGATCACCAACCAAGACCACTGACTTCACCGAGTTTAATGATATAAGACAAATGTCGAGGCTATCACAGAAGCGGGCAATGTTTCGATTTGACGGTGAGCGGTACACAGCCACGACAGCGTACTCGTTTTCAGATTGTAAGACAAGACAATTTGCATCTAGCACGGATGGTTTTGTTACGCATATTTTTAATTCAGATTTTGTATATACAAGGACACCGTCATTTTGATTTTGGTAGTCTGACGTGTATGATGTGTAGCCAACAATTTCAGGTACAGTCTGACACTTACTCAGCCAACACTCCGTGAGCACAAGAATGTCACATTGTATACTAATCCTTTCTAGTAGAATGACAAGATTATCAAAATTACAAGCAACGCTACGGATATTAGTGTGCATTAATGTTAAGGATGTTTGGGACAAGTTAATACTATTTACTAGACTTTCCGGAGAGCAGATCCTAGACTCAGATACTTGGGCCGAGTCAATATCGGTTGAAATGTTATCTAAAAAAAGCATTATTATGTAAAAGTTCTAAAATGTACATCTTGTAAGTATTTAAGAAGTATTTTCTCTTCAGACAAATCAAAATAACATTTTGTACGTGTTTATTGATAGTGAAAGATGTGACAAGGTTTGTTTGTAAATATTTTTGTATTTGTTTTTCTAAAACTTGTGTGTATGAATGTGAGTTATGTATAGTGTGAAAAGTTAAATGATCTACTGTATAGTGTATTTGTAAAAGTGGTAACATAAACTTATATTTTTTTAAGTTAATAATAATAAAACAATCTTTAAAAGATCTGAGTATAACTGTAAACATGCAGATAAAAAATAAAAATGTAATAAAATATACAAGCCATACTATAAAACCTAGTCACAGTTTGGGTTCAGGGCGCAGCAGTTGGAGATCACTGTCCTTATTTATTCGATGCGACGAGTTATCACATGAAGGGGTACAGAAGGACACAGGTGTGAATTTAATCAGCAAAAGTCTAGCACGCCCTGTTCTGTCGTGTGCTCTACCCTAGAATGGGAAAAGTAATTGGATAGTATCTCAACTAGGTTAGTAACCCACCACAAAAAATCTTAACACATTCTAAGATTCTAAGGCCTAAATCGTATTGCGATTTAGAAATGAAGCTGTTTGTATTTTCACAACAGCAGGATAACTCTTATCCACCTCAAAATACTTCTGAAAAATTCTAAGTACAAACTCAATATCGGTCGCCGATAAGGTAAGCTTATCAAATGGTCACATCAAATAGGCTGAAAGTAGTTCTTACGTTTGTTCGCCATGCGTACTGTTCCACGCGCGCTTCCAGGAGATGTCAGCAAACTGTAGGGGCCCAGCAGGGTCGAAGCCTCTGGGGCCATGGATTGGATTCCGAAAGGGAAGTTCGTGACCCCAGAACGAAGGCAAAAAAGGAATGGGGTAGGGTTTAGTCAGTAAAAGTCTGACACGCCTTCCCGCTCCGCCCAAAAGCGGGAGAAGTCATTCTGATGATTCCCCACTTGAAAAAAAGTCTGTTCCCTTCATAAAGTTACGAAAGCAAAGCTTCCATTGAAGATGTTAGAATTTAAATTTTTATGTTTGAATATCATAAGCTCTGCTGTAAGGAGATAAGGAAAAATATAATTTATTTCAATACGTTTTGCATATTAATTGAATTTCTTTCTTTCTTACGAAAAAGGGGCAAATATTCAAACATTAAAATGGATAAATAAACGAATAGAATAATTTAAAAATGTTTTTAATGACGGTCATTTTTGCTGGGTATCGTTCGCTTAATTGTGTTATTTTAATTATTTAAATAAAGGGGGAGTTCCGATAGTTAATATCTAAAGTAGCATTTATACTAATTCTATTTTATAACTTGCTTCTGCCAGTGGTTTCGCCCATCGTGAAAGTTCATACAAAGTTTGGACCACCGTTTCATCCCTTCATACCTGGTTAGGAATTTAAAAAAAAATCATCTGTCAATGTTCGACAACGGCATAAAAGAAATCCCTGTGCTAAGTTTCTAGTTCGCTCTAAGCTCTTAATTTCTGTAGTTCTCCTTTTAAATATCATCATCATCATCATCATTTCAGCCGAAAGACGTCCACTGCCGTCCTTTTAAATATAAGATAGATTTATCACAACACGAGGAGCTCGTGGCTATATAATAACAGCCGCACAGTTCGATCTTCAAGATTAAGCAACGCTTGCCTAGGTTGGTCTGTGGATGGGTGACCATCTTAACATAACGAGTTTCCTCCGTGCCTCGGAAAGCACGTTAAGCCGTTGGTCCCGGCTGTCATTTGGAGATCTTTGGCAGTCGTTACGGATAGTCAGAAGCCAGGAAATCTGACTCCAGTCTTGCCATGAAGAACCGTATTACCCCAGTTAATGGGTTGTGGAGGTCTGGTAGTCAGCCGCTCCTCGTAACCCTAAGGCTACCCACTGACCAAAATACTGGTATTTACCTAAATCTGGCTTGACTGGAAGCCGACCCCAATATAGTTGGGAAAAGGCTAGGCAGATGATGATAGATTTATCACAAAAAAAAATACTAACTGAATTCCCAAACAAAAAGGTAAATAAACTTTAACAACAAATCATTAAATCTAATGACACTAACTCATACAATCAAAATTGCAATTAAACAAAATTGTCGAAACGAATTGAACCTCGCTACGCCCTTGCATTTGCCCAAACACTCAAAATTCATTCGCCCCAAAAATGCAACTGTGGCCCCAGCAGTTAAAATTAAAGCTAATTAACTTTTTAACTCTGGCAACCCCATGGCCGCTGGCGTATAATTAAAACGAAACAAAAGTCAACTTTATACCACCCTAAGGAGTTACCTACTGGTGCCTGCGAAGTAGGTAGCTACCAACTCAGAGTTTTTTTACGCGCGCAACTTTATGAGGCACGGGCCGCGTAATTAATTGGAGAAATTAACGTTTAGCTAATTTTTTATTAGAAGAAACAGTAGTGAGAATGTTTGAGTGACCGTTTAATCTAAACGTGTGCATGGATCAACTTTAAAAGTATCTTCACTTGTTTTATTTGACTTTTTTCAATTATTGGTGGCATCTTACTTACATCATTGTAAAACGATATCCACCACCGCGCCTGTCTGTCTATATTAACGTGATACACTCAAAATCTCCGAACGGATTTTCGTGGAATTGTCATCAAACATCCTAAAACGCATAAAAGCTATTCAAAGAACATAGGTCGGCAGTAAAAGTCTGACACCCCCTCTCGCTCCATTCTAGAACGAGAGGATCCTTTAGATTATTTCTGATCACACAAAAAAAGAAAAAAGCGCATCCCACAAATACTGTCAATGTTTACTAATTGTATAAAACTACACCAAGTCCAAGATATAAACCACAGTGACCAATACACCACAAGGAGCTCGTGGCTAGATAATAACAGCCGCACAGGTCGATCTTCAAGGTTAAGCAACGCTTGCCTAGGTTGGTCTGTGGATGGGTGACTATCTTAACATAACGAGTTCCCTCCGTGCCTCGGAAAGCACGTTAAGCCGTTGGTCCCGGCTCTCATTTGTAGATCTTTGGCAGTCGTTACGGATAGTCAGAAGCCAGTAAATCTGATTCCAGTCTTGTCATGAAGTACCGTGTTACCCCAGTTAATGGGTTGTGGAGGTCTGGTAGGCAGCCGCTCCTCGTAAAATACTGGTATTCAGCTAAATCCGGCTTGACTGGAAGCCGACCCCAATATAGTTGGGAAAAGGCTAGGCAGATGATGACCAATACACCACAAAGTCGAAGGAATTAAGCAACTTTCACATAATTGTATTGATCTACTCCATTGCACATTAGCCTTGAGCCCTCACACAGTATCACCCCTACGGTCACATGATCACATCATCGCGGGTCATAAAAATTAAAACTCACTCAACAAAAGGGCTATTGTAGTACCACAGAGCTATGAACCGTTTCAGCGGGCTCCCCTAGGCAGTTACAAAAACTTTCTAAACACCCCAAGCGAGTCAGTACAGTACTAATATAAAATTAGCTAAACGGTAGTCTGTATCTAACTGATGAAGTAAACAGGAAATTTTTTCTAATACAATTTAATAGGAAACGTTTCTATTTTTTTTATTTTGTTTGGAAATTAGATTTTCTTTATCTTAATTAAATATGCAGAACTGTATTCAGAAACTAGACACTTGGGCTCACATAGTATGATGTTTTAGGGTTCCGTACTCAAAGGGTAAACGAGACCCTATTACTAAGACTTCGCTGTCCGTCCGTCTGTCCGTCTATCACCAGGCTGTATCATCACAGATGATGTTGCGGCTATAACAACAAATACTAAAAACAGCATTAAAAAATATTAAAGTGGGGCTCCTGTGCAACAAACTTACGAATCCGCACTGGGCTCACCTTTGCTTACAAAGAGGAGACCTGTATTCCAGCAGTGGGAACACTGTAGGCCGATTATGCCATTATAAGACAGCTGCCACGATTAGTAGTAATAAGACCTCTAGTCGCTGCCGGGACAATGATTCCGTGTTCTGTGTAAAGTACTGATTGAGACAGGGGGATCCTGTTACTATAATGGTACTTTATTATGCACATCATTTTTATTTTCTTAGCTTCATCCGCACATGGATTTGGAGTGCTTTTATATCAGCAGCTATAAAATATATTTTTGATTTTTTGTCTTGATTTAATTACTCAGATACCCGCGAAACGAGACACAATAGTAAAACAATAACAGCGCGGTCTCATAGGACCGGTTGGGGATTCAAACGTTAACCTACGAACATCAAAGTTACGGTAAGTAATGGCATTTATTAAACGTACTTTTTTTTAAATTGTTATGAGCTAGTGCTTGGCTGCGATCCCACCTGATGGTAAGCAGTGATGCAATCGTCGATGGTGAGGTGCACTCGGCGTACTGCTAAAGAGTGGAATTCCCTGTCGGGGTCTGTATTTCCTGATAGCTACAACCTAGGAGTCTTTAAGTCAAGAGTGAATAGGTTACTTCTAGGCAAGCGTGCTCATTCGTCGACCACATTATCACTTACCATTGGGTGAGATAGTGGTCAAGTGCTATCAATATTAACCTATCACATACCCGCAAAACGAGACACAATAGTAAAACAATAACATCGCGGTCTTATAGGACCGGTCGGGGATTCATGAATTAAAAAAGGCATCTAGTTAGTAAGAATTATACAACTAATTTCTGCCAGTGGTTTCGCCCTCGTGATAGTAGTTTTCTCCAGGCAAAATTTGGACCCCCGTTTCACCATTAGAGGGTGAATTTTGGGAAATTCCTCTCTTAGCGCTCGCTTGCGTCATAAAAGGAAACCTTGTGTTCAATTTTACGCTCCTTGTCCCAATAGTTTTGGCTGTGTGTTGATATGTCAGTCAGTGTATTTTTTATGTATATAGATTACATGATTATCATATCTACCTTTTCACCTACTAAACTAACTACACCTAGCTAAAGTACGAGTAGGTAAAAATAAATATTGGTAAACTCCAAAAATTTAAAATCATTACTATTTTTTTTTTTTTTTTTATGCAACACAAAGTACAAAGGCGGACCTAATGCATTCTCTACCAGTCAACCTAGGATGGTGAAGAGATAAAGCTAAGCTATACAGCAATTACCTCAACAATTTGTTTCAAAACAGCGCTCTCAAATCTCTTCTAACAACCTTACAAACAAAAATATATAAAACAGAATCAGAACAGGAAAACCGTAGCAAAATAGACTATAATCCATAAGTAAAGTGAAGTAGCATCTGTGGCCAAAATCAAATGCATAACAACCTTGATATCTAAGGGCCACCGACATTCCCTTTAAAATGGCCCCCGGAACGTGACAGGAAAACGAATCCCTGTGTCCATTATTTTAATAGTTTCCTTAGCTTTGTCTTACCCTCCTCCCCATAAAATTAAGGAGCGGAAAAGTTAAGAAGTATCGGGTATATGGCCGTAATTCTTGATTCGATTTACGTGCTGATGCCTCTACAGTAAGTCTGAGAACAGTTTGTGGTTGTCCGTGCGTGACGTAATAGGTTTTCTGGGTATGCAGGTTGCATTTTGAAAGCTTGATTGGTACGCTGTCATTATAAGCCTGACGCAGTAAAAGACCCTGAAATTCCACTCCAAGTTATCCACTTTGTATCCGTTGCTCTTTTATTTAGATACATTAGATAACTAGGAATTCGGGGGTCGCAGCGGCTGGGGCATGAGGATATCCGATACTTCACGCGTGCGACCTTCTTCTTTGCTAGCATTATTGCTTTGCAGAACGAGATCGTTTGCCATTCCCCCTCGCTCCGGATCGTAGCCTGATTCAGGGCCCGATGTGAGAGGTCATTTCCACGAGAACACGGCGCGGTCTCCGCCCTAGTGGAACCCACCTTCCACGTGTGCTCCACGGCGTCCTGGCTTTTCTTCCGCCTGAATCCGATGCAGGACCTCACGAACTTATGATGTATTCGCCCTGCGACAGGTGGAAGGTGAGGAGGCCACCACGTATTCTCAAAGGTGCACACCTCCTGCAACTCCTCATAGAGTGGACATACCGCCATAATTATTACATAGTTTATCGAGATGTTTGCTTCTAGTGGACGAAATAATCCAAATAAGTAGGTAGTAAAACATTAAATCAGATTTTGTAGGAAAAATATCTTCATAAAACTCATTCATGAAAAATTTACGCGCACGGTGTATTAAAATATAAACAAGTTTACAAACCAATTAACATGAAAAAGACTTCTTGAGAAAACGCAGAACTCAATATGTAAAATACTTTCAGAATGTTTTAGTACAAATATGGCCTTGCCTCTTCGCCTACAAACCTGTAGCTGAACTGCTAAATATTCTAGCAACCATTGCTACACTGCACATGCCTTCAGAACTTACCAAAATGGCCGCCTTACTTCTACCTCAAGCGTCACAACACCAATATTTACTCGAACCCAGTATCGCCTGCCCGGCTGCCGTGGTACAGCTAAAATGCCGTTATTCGACATTTGGCGGGGGTCTTTAGATGCTAAAAATTCTACACCGATTTCCCTAAGCAGTATTTTTTTTATATCAATAGTTAAACCGAGTACCTAAAAATAGTATCAATATAAATTGATAAAATCACCGTAAAATTCCCCCGATTGAGACATCATTTTACGCTGTTTTTAGTGAATAACTCAAAAAAGATTGTGTGGTTTTTATAAAGCCATGGTAAAAGTGAAACTTTTTTTCATATTATAGACATTTAACTGAAAAAAAATGGAATAATATTCCATTGAAAGTATGTTAAACACTGACAAAAACAAACGAAATAGCGTGGAACACTGGCACGCATGAATAATAGTTTATACACTACACAGTCAGCTGATGCAAACTATAGGCACCGCCATATTGGCCTCCGCTGCTCTGACGTCACCGTCACACGACATGCAACACACAGACGAAAAAGTTTGAGACGATGTAATAAAAGTTTCACTTTAAAAATTCTATTTACGGTTTTAATTTCAACTTGATACCTTCACGCGTTCCCGAGATAAAGGTTCTTGACAGACAGACAGACAGACAGACGAACAACAAAGTGATCCTATAAGGGTTTCGTTTTTTCCTTTTGAGGTACGGAACCCTAAAAATAACTAAAAAACTATTTTTTCAAATAACGGCATTATAGCTATAGCACGGCAGTTGGTACAGTCGCTACCAGCTTCAAGCAATAATCGAACTGCGCAGTTTAGATAAGAACGCGACTGAAGCACTTGGGCACTTCATTGTACATAGTGCATTAGCTTTGAGCGTATTAGCATACAAGATAAGCCCTCCTAGATTGTGCTCAAGGGTCGTTCGCTATTGGCGAAGTATACCTACTTCGGCACCAAAGGTTTCGGCACCCAAGCTATTCCCGTTTCGGCACCAATCGTATTTTGGATTGGGATTTTGTATTGGTTACTACCATTCAAAATACCTATTGGTACCGATTGCATTGGTAGTATATCAATAAACAATAAAACCATACCTACAAAATTGATATTTTCCTAAATACCTATTGGTGCCGAAACGGGAATAGCTTGGGTGCCGAAACTTTTGGTGCCGAAACGGGTATTCTTCCAAGGGTTGTTCGCTATTGGCATTGGTATTACGCTGTGTCAGTGGTGTTGTTAATGGGTGATCAGTGCCGTAACTAGGGCTGTGCGAGCAGTGCCCAGGCACAGGGCGCAGACCCTGGAGGGGCGCAGAAATGACCAGACTAAGCATGGTTAGAGCATTTTTCAGGGGCGCAGTTTTGAAAGCTCGCACCGGGTGCATAAAAGGCTAGTTACGGCACTGTGGGTGATGAATCTTTAATTAAATAGAATCTGTTGCTAGTAGTAAGACTGATTTGTAAATTGGATATTTCTGAATTCGTAATTTGAAGAGTAGAGTTTCCATTTTTAGCCTGTAAACTTGACAGTCTTTGGCACTAAATTACATGTTCTTAACCGAAAATCCAACTAGACTGTTTTTTTTTTTATCATGGCATATTCTGAGATAGGACATCGATAGGAGGAAACACGTCTTAATAGTTACTTTTTTTTGCGATTACTTAACAATTTTATTTTGTTATTAATTTTATTTATGCGTTCACAAAAAAAAATCTGTCTTTATGGTTTTCTTTTCCTTTCTAAATATTAATTTGAGAAACAGAAAAGTTATATTTTTTTTTTCAGAAATCCTTTTAATAGCCTAACTAATAATCGACTTCAAATTCTTATTTCATAAACCGATACAAACAAGAGACTGCCATTTGTAATCGGTATGTAAATATATTAACATCAATTGCTTACAAAAGGTATCTTTTTATTCTAAGTTATTGTGAAATAAATTGAACCCTTCATTACAACATTTTCGGCCCAGGTGCCTTATCTCGGAAATCATTTATTTTCCTTATTACGAAAACCAATTTATCAGAGCATTACCGTTTCAAATGACTCGTTTAATATTTTTCTCCAAATAATCCTTTCAGGAGGAAGAGAGAAGAAAAAAAAAAGATAAATCCACGTCGCAGGGAAACGGGGCAAAATCGATATACGCAAATCAGTGATAACAGGGTCCTCTAAACTTTTACCGTTTATTTCCCGAGCCCGTTCTCCCCCATCGTCTTATCGCTTCCGATCTACAAATCCAATTTCCTAAAATAGGGATTCGATCCGACAAATCATCTGGCCAACTGTATTATCCCCTGCTCAGGAGGATATCGCGATGACTTGCTTAGTCGATAACGTTAGTGGACAGTAACGCGAAAAAAATATCGAGTTACAATCCGATTTAGTGTCGTAACGTAATCTAGAGAACCGTTTCTTGCTAGGTTTGCACGTGATTGTCTTGAGTGGTTTGTTGTAACGGGACATTTGTTTTCGGTTTAATATTCATTTTTGTATCTTTTTTGACGTGGAAAATCTAGCTTTGCTCTAGCGCTATAACTACAAACCACAAAGAAACGAATATAAAACTTTTTTCATAAATTAAAAAAAGAATCATTAAGAACCTTTAATATAAAGTTTTTTAAATTTATAATTCCAAATCAATCTGAAGTTATCCCAATTCATAGTCACCCGTTTTAGGAGCCGTTTTCATAGGTAAGAACAAGTTAAGAACCTAATTCATATTGGTCTGTTTTTATACCATCGTCTGCCTAGCCTTTTCTCAACTACGTTGGAGTCGGCTTCCAGTCAAGCCGTATATAGCTGAATACCAGTATTCTACTATCCCTACAGACGCCCTAGAAAATATGGGAGGCTTAATCTGTTTTTGGAGAGAGATACCCATCCACTAAAGTTGGACCGCTATGGCCTACGCGCATAGGACTAAATGAAAACTAGACTTCGGTTGATGGATAGATAGATTCATCTATCCAGCTATGTTAGAATTTGCTCCAAGCCTAAATGGCGACAGCTGAAGTACCAGTATTTAAAAATCGGATCTCTATATTATTATACATATCTAGCCTATGCTGTCCCACTGCTGGGCAAAGGCCTCCCTCCATTCCTTCCATCCTTCCCGGCTTTAATCGGATCTCGATAGTATAACGAATATTTTACAAGTCATTCCCATCTGCTGTCGTGAAAGTAACCAGACAAACACTCATAATAACTTATTAATTTTTATTAAGACTTTCCCATACAGACACCATCAGGCTACATGGTGCTAACAATTTATATTCATAAGGTTCCCTGCAATCCTCGCTAATTATAAACGGCATTACAGTTAGAACAACATCGAGTGACGAGTAGAAACGGCAGAGGTCATAAAGTGCCTCGGAGAGCGTCCCACCGGTGGGATCCTAGGGGGATGGGCCAAGGTATGAGGGTGAAGCGGGGTGACGGACTAATTAGGGCAGCTTTTGTTTCTAAATTTGACAATTTAAAAACAAAAAGCAAAATGCAGGAATTGCATGAGTCAATTTCGCCATCTCCTTTCTACCATCGGACGAATCGTCGTACGGCGGGTATCCATCCTTACGTTGTCGAAACCTGCACGGTCCGGACTAAGCGCTTTGCCTCGTCGTTTATACCGCGTACATCGAGGGACTGGAACAATTTGCCAGCTGCGGTCTTTCCGTCCGATTACAATTTGGGTGTCTTCAAGACTAGAGTGAATTATTTTGTGGTTTGTTTCTGGTATTACTGCCTAAATATAGTCCGCCTTATGAAAGCGCGACCAAAAATTTTGTATGTGGTATTACTAACTAGTAGAAGAATCATATCTTGACACTTCACAATTGTGGCTGAATAATATTGCCAATTACTTAAATTAAAAAAAAAACTCCAGGTCGCGCTTTCATTAGACGCACTCAATGCTTTTTGAGGCATGAAGAAATCTTGCAGTTTTTTCTTTAAATGAGTCGTTAAATTAAAGTAAGCAAGGTTTTCTGAGAACGGTAAAAATGGAGAAAGGTTGAGTTTTTTACTAAACTCCATCAGCATATTTTCAATGAAATCTTATAGGTTTTCACGAAGAGGATAAAAATAAATTAGAAGCTCAAAACGGAAGTAAACTTAGTAAGCCATTCGTTGTCATCCAAACTGAACACGACTTTCTTTTGAAATTTCAACATACGAGTACGTACACAAACATTACAAGTCTTTTAAACGACTTTGAAAGCGACTAGTTGATGTAACCTTGCATGTAGAAGAATATTAGAAACGCTTCCACGCCTCCCTTACACCACACAACAATACATATTTGCATGTCGTACCTACAATGCTACCCAACCCTTCCGAACCGGCTGAACCTTAGCCAAATGGCACCGTACCTGGATTTCGTACACAACCACTACACCCAGACCCCTACCCATACTCCTCTCCAACTAAACTGTATGAAACTAGCGAAGCTGTGTGTTTAGTGAGGGGTAAAGTTAGGGTGGTTAGTGAAACGTAAATCATAATCTCTGGATTCGGGGTCGAAATGCTGATGTTAGGGTCGTACAAGACAGTGTAAGCGATTTTTGGTGTCGTTTAGTTACAGTTTTAATGGCGTAGTGTCCTTTTGGGATGTGTAGTTTATTCTCTCTACATAAAGTCGGGTCTCATGATCAGAATTCATAAAAGGACATTTTAGAGGAACAAAATACTGATTTTATTTAAATGTATCAGAGATCCCTCAGAGCAGATAGTCGATGGGGACTAGGGAATGCAAATCCGTCGTGTTTTAAAAATCCGGATTTTTTCAAACGGATTTTGGGTCCAATCCGGATTATCCGGATTTTACGGATTTTTCATGAAAATTAAACAAACCTACTTATATTAGTTTATTAACATGATGTTTCCCTTCACGCTACTGCTCTCAAAACGGCGAGGGGAAACATCGTGAGGAAACCAGCAAGTCCTAAAATCAAAATTTTTAGGACATGTAGCATCCACAAACCCACACTGGGCCCGCCTGGTGGATAATGGCCTCTCCAAGAAGCCGTTTTCCCAACATGTAAAGACAAAGAATGTATATTTTTTCCATTTTTGGGTTGGAAATTATCCAATGACTTCTCCCGTTTTGGGCAGGATCAGATTTTTAGTGACTAAAATCCACACCTCTTCCTTCTTCTTTTTCTTTGTCTTCGTTCTAGGGCCCCGGGGTTCACTTTCACATAATCCATGGCAACAATAGGCTTCGACCCAGCTGGGCCACTACGATTTGTATCACCTTGAGAAACACACGCGGGGTCGATGAGCTACCCATTGCTCGCCATCCGCAAGCCTGCGCGTACGATAGCTGGATCCGGGAGCTGGAGCGTGAGGATCATTCCCTCGCACGTGCAGCCGCCTCCTTTGCTAGCATTACTGCTTCGCAGAAGCAGGCGACCGCCTATCACATTCCTTTGCACTCCGGTCCATGGACCGTACCAAGACCCGGCGTGAGTGGTCATTGCCCAAACGGAGCATACCTTTAATAATAGTCCTAAAGACCGAATTTTGATCACGGAGGCCTGATGCCTACTGAAACCTGGAAGCCTGATGTATACTGCAGATATTATAGTGCACAAGTGTGTACGCAGACACTGGTGCACTCTCTGTTCTTTTAATCTTATAGTCAGATGGGAAGGCCATTTAACACGACCGGAGAGAGATCAGGTGCAGGACCCACAGCTTAACGTGTTTTCAGAGGCATGGGGGTATCATACCACCAACTTCCAAACTCCGGGCAGCTATAAAGTAATTCCTAAAGGGAAAACCAATAGCACTATTTGCTTGACTTCTAGTTCGAGCCCAGTACCCACGCTCAGCATTCGCCGTTACGAACCTAGTGTTCGTCCGACAAGACAGTCAAACGTCACACCTTAACCATAAGGTCCACCGTGTCCTCCAGGCGATCGATCCGCACAATAATGACACCTGGGCGTTTCTTTCACACAAATCCGGCGCAGAAACCTCTCGAACTTACCACGTACGGTGAGGACCTGTGTCATGTGGAAGGTGAGGATGCAGTGACGTCTTACCAACCACTTCTCAAAGAGGGGACTTATAGCCATAATTATGGCGTGCCCAAAGAATGTAGTAGGGTTGGTTATTAGTTCATACTTTTTTCTGTCAGCATGATGACGCTTGGCGCATTAAAAGTCTTTTTTGGGCACGCATGCATTGCAGGCAACTTGTCATACGGGTAGACCACGAATAATATTGGACCCACGTTACGATATTTTTTTTCTGAATTTACTTGGGCAAAAGCTAGTGCTAAACTAATAATAAAAGTAAATAATATCATCGAATCGAATTAAAATTAAAATTTCTTATTATTCAGAAAATCCGCGGATTTGATTTTCAAATCCGGATTTACAAGTCGAGTAAAAATGTGCGGATATCCGGATTTTTCGGATTACGGATAGTCCGGATTGCATTCCCTAATGGGGACGGAAGGTTCTAGAGTGGCGGCCACGTACTGGAAGACGCAGCGTTGGAAGGCGTCCCACAAGGTGGACCGACGACCTGGCGAGGGTCGCGGGAATCCGATGGATGCGAGACGCACAGGACCGGTCGCTGTGGCGACGATTGGGGGGGCCTATGTCCAGCAGTGGACGTCTTTCGGCTGAGATGAGGATGATGAGGGAGAGCAGTAGTGGCCTAGTGATAACTGCCCCGACTTATAAGTTGTAGGTTGCGGGTCCAAACCCAGCTAGGCGCGGTTATTTATGTAATTTCTTTCATCACCACAGCTCTCAAAACGGTAAAGCGTCATCGTGAGGAAACCGGCATGTCCTAGAACCAAAATTCGAAGACATGTGACATCCACCAATCCGCACTGGGTCCGCGCGTTGGATTACGGCCCGTTCTCTCTCCTAGAGAGGAGGCCTGAGTCCTAGCAGTGGGAACATTATAAGGTTGATTTTATGCTATGCTATACTATCCGAGTATCTAGTACGAGTTTGTTTTACGTAAAGTCGATCGACACGTTCATGACCTTTGGCGCTCCGATTGGTCAGCTCCGAACTCTTAACCAATCAGAAAGCCTAATGCGAATTTTTAACCTCACCAGGCCGTACTGTTGACGAGAAATATGGAATAATAAAAAGGCACCGGGGAGATACGTATGTACTCAAACTTTTATAAATGGCCAGCTTATGGCCAGTAACAAATTAGACACTCGGGAAATACGAACGATTCTATTGAAAGCATTTGAAAATTCTCCATTAGAGATTAGAGATTTTGTAGTTACGTATTCTGATAATGAGACTAATCAGACTGACTATGTAGTCCGGCGGTATTTTTTAAATTTTTGTAGCACCTTAGCTGATTTTATGCTACAGAAAAATTTTTGTGGACGTCCATATTAATATATGATAACCGTATCAGCGGTTTACAACAAAGGTACTAAAACAAAGATTTAATATTATGCGGAGAGTCAAAATTTAAAACTATAAAGAACAATATTGACATGTAAAGAATGGTGACTCGTTCACAGAATGGCTGCCATCATGAAACTAATCACAGAAACTGAACCGATCAATCCAAACTACGGCAGCCGAATAAAAACTGCAGTTAAATTGGAAAATACCAGTCATACTGCACCAAACAGAACAACGAAACGTAAAACAAACTAATACTAACATACCTACTGCAGAAAACCTCATCTCGGACTGAAAAATGTTACGATTCCAATGTATAAAACTGAAAATAACATAACATATCGCGTCTATTTGTAACTGCTGAACCAAATGATAAATATAGAGTAGGAGCATCACTATTGATCCGGAGGATTCCCGGAGTAATAATAGAGAATATAATGTCCCATCCCTATTCTGTAACAATGGACCACGAATAGAATTTTATTGAGTTTTGTCCGAATAGAGTTGAAAGATGAAATGTGATGTGGATCGTAGCGAAAAGAACTTACGTTGGAAAGCTGTTGTGCAGTTCGACAGCATTTGTACTTGAGCGTTGGCAATATTACAATATATTTAACATGGCAGTGTAATTAACCATATTGAACAAAGACATAGCTTATGACAAAGGAATACTGTGGGGAATCATCAGAATGACTTCTTCCGCTCTTGGGCGGAGCGGGATATGTCAGACTTACTGACTAAATCCCACCCCGTTCCTTCGTTGCCTTCGATCTGGGACGACCCGGGCTCACCTTTCGGAATTTCCGTGTGCCCCAGAGTCTTCGGCGCTACCGGTCCCCGACAGTTTGCTTGAGGCGCGCGTAGAACAGAACGCGCCTTTGACGACTGGGCTTGGTCCGGGTTATTACCGGACTGCCGGATGGCGAGCTACCCAGTGTTCGCCGTCCGCAAGCCCGCGCATACGGAGGTCGGAAACAGGGATCGGGATCTCGGCGGCGGCGGCGTGAGAGCCGTTCCCTCGCGCGCTTGCAGTCGGCAGCCTCCTTCGCTAACATTACTGCTTCGCAGAAGGAAGCGACCGCCCGCCACCCCTCCTCACTCCAGACCATGGCCTGTACCAATGCCCGGTGCGAGAAGTCGCCTCCGCCGATAGCCTCCAAGGGGACACGGCGGTACTCCGCCTAAGTGTGGCACACCTCTACCCTGTGCTCCACCGTGTGGTGGTCCGCACAGTGGCGACACCCGGGCGTCCTTTCCTCCTTGATCCGATGCAGGAACCTCCCGAACTTACCGTGTCCGGTGAGGACCTGCGTCATACGGAACGAGAGGACACCGGGACCTCTTTCCAACCACTCCACCTTAACACCACTGAATCCTTAACAAATAAAACATCTATTCATTAAAATAAAGGGGGCTTTTTATTAATTACTAAAAAGCTGTCAACTCCGGAGTCAACTCCGGAGTTCCGGATTTGATTGCTCAACATCGTAACTAGCTCCGGAGTCGGTAACGATCCGAGTTTGAATGCCCTAGGTTGAAAGTGTTGATCATGTCGTCTCTAACAGCAGTTGTCAAAGCTTTTCTGTGCTGGTTGTGGAAGCCGAATAACCTAAAAATCTCCAAATTTAAGTAGCAATGGGCAGGGCACTGTGGTCGCAGAAGAGATAGTCCATCGAGCCAAAAGGTTGCAGTGGCGATCGCGTATCAGAAGACACAAGGTTGGAAGAACTCCGCAAGATAGGCCAATGACATGGTGAGACTTGTGGGAATAAGATGAATGTGAGACGTACAGGACTGGTCGTTATGGCGACACTTGAGGGAAGCCTATGTCCAGCAGTAGACATCTTTCGGCTGATAATGATGATGTGGGGAAGCTTACACAGAATGTATGAATAATTGAACACATACTACAATAGATGGAGAAACGATTCATTTTTCTTTTACAAAACCACCACCATGATCAGAATACTCCTCCTCGGAACGCCGCGACAGTTATCCGAATGTCAATTAACAACACTTAGCGCAGCTTCGGTGTTAATGCACCTTTATATAGGTAACACGGGTTGCACGCTATTTGCACGTACAACACTGATAGCACGCATTATGAGCTACTGATGTGGGTGGTGTTGAAACCAGCTAACTAGGTACGAATTAGAGAATTGTAATATTGGCTGAACTACTAGCTACTACGACATTCGAATGGTGTTAGACCAGCTAAGTATGATTTCGAAAAATGAAATATTGATTGAACTTATTGCTAATAAGGATAAGCATAATAAAATTATAACCATAATACGTCGAAAGACGTTCACTGCTGGATATAGGCCCCCCCCAAGCGTCGCCACAACGACCGGTCCTGTGCGTCTCGCATCCAACGGATTCCGGCGACTCTCGCCAGGTCATCGGTCCATCTTGTGGGAGGCCTTACAACTCTGCGTCTTCCAGTACGTGGCCGCCACTCCAAAACCTTTCCATCCGTATCGACAATCATCACATACATGGTTATTCACCATAATTTGCATATTTCAGCCGAAAGACGTCAACTGTTGGGCTTGATCCTTCCCCAAAAATCGCCATAACGGCCAGTCTTGTGCGTTTCGCATCCATCGAATTTCCGCGTCCTTTACCAGGACCTATTTCAAGTAGTGATCATCGTTTGGCTGAAATAATGATGATGATAATAAGCATAAAGTAAAATCAGTCTTATAATGATCCCACTACCGGGACTTATTGACAGACTAGCGACAGAGTAACGACTATCTCACTCGATGGTAAGCGATGATGCAACCGACGATGGAGCACACTTGCCTAGAAGTAACCTATACTTTTGAATTACAAGTCTGTGTTTCCTAATAGCTGCAACCTAAGGGAGGTACAGACTCCGGCAGGGAATTACACTGCTTAGCTGTACGCATAATGAATGTGCTCCCAAATGGCTTTGTGTCACCATGCGTTAACACTGTTACCCTGTAGTAGGTTCTGCACTTAGAGGACAAATCAAGGAGTGTATCTACAATTGCATCTACAAACCGCCAGTTATTTATTTCAGCCAAAAAACCAACAACTACTCAACTAAAAACACCAGTCTATTCACTTGCAACATGAAAAACCACGTAACTTGTGACATCCGACCCTTTGTCCGCCGCGGGCCGAACGAGTACGAATAGTGCGAGTATCGATTGAGTGCGAGTGAATAATGCACGTGCCGGACGACTCGTCCGGCGCGGTCCGGACCCGTCCGCCGCCGTCCGTCCGCCGGTCAATTAGTCGGTACGCACTGCACTCACGGTCGCCGTATTGTTTTTGATGCAAGCTTTATCTGATGGAAGTCGGTTGTTAACTGAGTTTGTTTTTTGTGTTTTGTTCATAAATAAATGATTAGTTTTGGAGGATTTGTTAGGAGCAGTGGTGTCCCAGTAGTATCGGCACCGACTTACGAGTTGTAGGTTTGCAAGCCCGCATGTGTTTACCTACTAATGTAAACATAAAATACCGACCAGCAGCAGTGGCCAGAGCCGCGGTAGTCCAGTGAGCAGTCAAGTGGAGGCGCCCTGGGAACGGCACTAACTTACGAGTTGTGGATCGCGGGTTCAAACTCAGCTAGGCGCATTACTTTGTGTCATACAAGTCGCCACCACTGCTCTCAAAATGGTGAAAACAAAAAATCTTGAGAAAACCGGGTGGTAAAATGTTCTAGAACCGAACATCTCGCTCCTACGCTGAACGAAGACATGTGACAACCACCAATGCGCTATGGATCCGAGTAGTTAATTACGGCCCATTTTCTTTCCTAAAGAGGAGACTTTGTATAATCCACCAACAGGTTAGAACTTCACACATAGCATACGACGCTATCACGCCACCCGTCACCGCGTGTCAAGTGCAATTGATTAGACATGATCGATGTCTACGGTGAAACTAGAGAATATTAAGGCACCGGGATTGTTAAGAAGAGTTGTCGTGGCACTAGAAAGTAAAAGGCTACTAAAGGAACACAGGTGGGATGGGACTACATCCTAGTCAGTAAAAGTCTGACACTCTGTTTCGCTCTACGCAGAGCAGGATAATTTGAAGAAAATATTCCACCGAAAAATTGGTTAAGTGCTAGATTATTTCTAGAGGTTAACTGCTTCGTTGGCCTAGTGGTAGCAAGACCGACTGCTGAACGTGAGGTCCTGGGTTCAATTCCCGGTTCGGTTAAAAAATGCTATTGGGTTTTTCCATTAGGAATTACTCTGTAACTGCCCGGAGTTTGGAAGTTGGTGGTGTGATACCCTCGTGCCTCGGAAAGCACGTAAAGCTATTGGTCCTGCGCCTGATCTCTCTCCGGTCGTGTCGGATTACCGTCCCATCGGACTATGAGAGTAAAGGAACAGAGAGTGCACCTGTGTTTGCGCACACACTTGTGCACTATAATATCTCCTGTGTACTTGGCTGATATCTGTTGAGATTGGCCACCGTGATCGAAATTCGGTCGGGAGAGTATTATTATTATTATTTCTAGACAAGCATGCTCCATGGTCAGCCTTGTAGTCGCTTTTCATGAGGTGAGATAGTGATCAAACGCGAACCAAAGATGGGCGTGCATTACAGCATCATAATAGTCAAGTCAAAGTCAAAGCCATTTATTTGCATTAAATGCGGTACATGAGATGGTAACACATAATATATTAGCGCAAAGACACATTTCGCCATCAGTTGGCATGCAAATATTAAAAAATAATATGAGGTGCTCATATTAAACAAAACTCTACAAAATATTATATAAAAAAATTATATATAACCTTTTGAACTCAGATAATCAAATATATTTTTTTTTAGGATATTGTTACTCACACCAACAAAATAAAATAAAATCTGTAAGTAGGTACACAAATTAAAAATAAGGCATTTCTTTAAATCAATTTATAAACTAACTAACCTTAAAATTAAATAACAGATTTAAAAATGTAAGTTCAAACATAAAATATTAAAATTTAAATTTGGTAAAATTTGGCAAAGTAACAACACAGTAACAACATAAAAATAGCACGCCTTATTTCTCCCACTTGCAGTATATGCCTCCTCTCTTTCATGTCTTTAACTCTTTGACACTTACAGGTGGTGGAGTTATTTAATGCCTCTCATTTAAAAAAAGAACTTAAAAGCAAGTTTCAGGCCTCTAGTCCAAATCCCCACGCTGTTGTATCTAATCCAAGATCTATTCACAAATCACAGAAATTAAGAAAATCAAACATAATTGAAGAAGCAACACATTCTTCTTCTTTTCGTGTCGAAGCACTCCTATCAAACCTCTTCTGACCAGTATTGGACAACCTGCACGGCTCTGTCATTAGCGTCGCATAGATCCTGAATAGTACAGGTCACGTGCTGCCACATGCACATTGCACAACAAGGAACGGGGAGACCCTTCAGTCTCCTCAGGGATGTGCCCTAACAGGCGTTGTACAGAGGAGGTTCCGGGGTGGTCTTTTAAGAGGTCACGGGGCCCTCTCCCATGTGCAGATGGTGATCACCGGGGTGGTTCCCACACTCCCTGGTCTTTTCCTCAAAAGTCCTTTTGAAAGTTTCCCCCCGAAAACAAAAAGTAAATAAATAGGTGGTGCAGGATGGACAGTTTATTACAGTTTGTTGCTCTATTAGACTTTTTAATGTGTTGTGAAAACACGTTTGCTCTATTAGCCTTTTTAATGTGTTGTAAAAATACATTAAAAAGGCTAATAGAGCAACAAACTGTAAGATAATGAACTTCATAAGTTCATTACGGTTCACTAAACTAAGCCACCCACGGTTCACTAAGTCTGACAAAACTCCCACTCAACCACGCAACTACAGGGTGCTCTCGCATTGCATCGCACACGTCATTGCGTACGACGTGACGTCATTGCACACGACGTGTCGCGTGCATTGAATGTGAATTGGCAGCGTGACTAGATATTAACGTAAAGTCACCATTCAACCGAAACACATTTTGATTACGCTTTTGTTTTTTGTAACTGAGTATTAGTTCTAGTTGTCTAGAGCTTCTGTCAGTGGCTACCTCCGCGTGAAAATAATAAATAATAATAAATTTAGTTCACACAAAACAGCATTTGCATCATAAAACTTTGAACATATAGGCTTATTAATGTAGTACTCTGACTACTAAACTAGGTATGGGCCTGTAACTTAGGAGTCAGTGATTTTCCGTCACGAAACAAAGCCATGAACATATTAAAAAGAGGACAATTAAAAATTAAGCAAATATGTTTCGCTCAGTTTCTTTGGACCCCCGTTTCATTCGCTTAGGGGTGAATTTTGGCAAATACTTTCTTAGTGCTTGCTTATGTCACTAAAGGAAACCTTGTGTATAATATTACGCAACTGTCAAAAATATATTTTAATTACCTTTACCAAATTACCTAAGCTTACAGAACATTATACATTGTAGTAATCCTCCTGACAAGAATTTCGATTATTATGACTAATCTCAACAAAGATACTGCACATATATGTGTCTGCGTTCACAGGTGCACTTTCTGTTTCGTTAGCCTCATAGTTTGATACGATAAAACCAAAGAGAGTTCAGGTACAAGACCAACGGTTTTATGCAAATTCCGAGGCCCAACTACACCACCTTCAAAATTCTGGACAGAGTAAATAATAGAAAAACTCTCCAGCAATTCCGGACCCTAGAATTGAACACAGGACCTAACGCTCAACAGGCACACTTGCGACTACAAGGACAGCAAGAGAACTATATCTGCCTGAAACCAAAACTTAGTAATTACTTAAAAGCAATTCCATGTACAGCAGACCTTCTCAGACTGACATGAATATTTCATCTTAACCCTAGTCATCACCAATTTACATCCACCCATTTCTGACGATATCTCTGTTGAACCGAAACTCGAATATCTGCTTGTGAATTTATAAGCAGGCTCCTACGATACTATATTGGATAAACGCGCTGTGGAGGCCCCGGATGATAAGGCAAAGTAATTAATTTTTCATCTCGGCCGTGTCGTATTGTCCCTAAGCCGCTAATTAGTTATTCCGTGTGTACAAAATTGTGCGTGGCAGTTGGTCGGTTGACGAAATACGGGCAGACCTTCTCGCTTCAATATTTAATATTTGGGCAACATGTTTTGAGGTTTAGGAAGATGGTGAATTCCTAAAATAATTTGAATAGCAACGGAGCTTACTCGTATGAAAATGATCGAATTTTAACGTTGTAGTCATACGAAATCGTCTACCTCTAGGCCTCTACGATCCGGGATTCGCCTCATTGTTTATACCGAGTACATCAAAGGACTGGAACAATTTGCCTGCTGTGTATAATTTGGGTGCCTTCAAAGCTAGAGTCTATGAGTTGATGGCTAGGTTCTTAATAAACTAGTGCACCTGACCATTAACGATTGCATCACCGCTTACTATCAGGTTGAATCGCAGTCAAGCACTAGTTTATGTTACTTAAAAAAAAGTCATTGTTAATCAGAAAACAGAAGATTCTATACAAACACAGGCTCAAATAACAAAATAACGATCCAAATTATTATTAAAAATAATAGATAAACGCTCAGAAATTCGAAATAAATACAGGCTTACCCATGCATAAAAAATTTCGTCGTAAAATTGCGTAAAAGAATTTACAGGACCCAGTCTGGTCGGTAATCAACCAAAAGCACACGAAAAAAGCGAAGTGTTGCGAGCGAAAAGTTGGGAGGTGCTTCGAAAATCCTCTATCAAAAAGTTGAACGTGTCAATGGCCTCACAAATTAGATTTGTTAGTGGACGCTCCGACTGTTACGTGTCACGTCACCGACGAAAAATCGAGAGGGTTACCTAAACGCGATTTAGGCATTCACGGGTATGGACAGGCATGTGGAGGGTTAACACTTACGCTGCTCGCCCATGTCCAACGTTTTGTAGGACAGATAATTGTAATAAATTATAATCCTATATTATATTCCGACCGAAGTTTGTAGGACGTGTGCGTTGCTTTATTGCTATCAGTGTGTTCTATTTTTCTCCTACACAAAATCGGTCTCCGAGTATCGGACCATAATTTTTTCCGTGAATGCCTAAACCGTAGTTTGCTAAACACGGTTTAGTCTATCACATACCCGCGAAACGAGACAAAATAGTAAAACAATAACAGCGCGGTCTCATAGGACCGGTTGGGGATTCAAACAGTATGGACAGGCATGTGGAGGGTTAACACTTAGCTAGTCTCTGTATCTACAGGTGTGAGGACTTTCCGTCACTGTATATTGTAAACCAGCTAGAAAATTACGTTAATTTTCAATGAGGAAGGGTAACACAGTCGAGCTTGAATGTAGGAAGGTCGGGTAGATGTAACACAGAAAATGTATTGTAGCCTACGTACTCAAGTGTAAAATACACAGGTACCTACTGGATGTAAAACTCTTAGCAGGTTTCCACTAAATTGGTAGTATAATAATATAATTAATGTTAGGGAAGTGATGATGAACTCGTATAAAAATAAAACTTATGCACACGAATCTTTACTAACTGAAGCTTTATTTTTATTGCTTTTTTTAGGTGGAAAATCATCCAATTACGCAGTGTTCTACGAAGGCTATTTGACGCGATGTCGAACGCGAAGCGATGAGGTGCGTTTGAAGTTTGAACAAACAATTGATGGTCTTTTGCGGTAGTCTCATACTTGAGTACGTAGATGCGGTGCGGCGACAAGCGAAGCGAAACGGACGCATTCAGTTGGTTTGATATTTTCACGCGAACTCGATATGTTTTTTATGAATGGCGGCTGAAGCAGTAATTTCCTGCACATGTAGTATAGGCCGCCGCATAGCGTTGAATTCACGTGAACCGCATCTAATCGTTGCGCAACTACATTCGCACGTAAGGCTTTCTTTACTACTCATGTTTTCTTTATACCACGGAAGATTACTCGAGGGAAATGTTGAAAAGAAAAGAAAACTTAAAGTAATCAAGAGCAACTTTGTATTCAGTGCCTTCAGAGCACAAAATAACGGATGCATTGGAGTGCAGACTCATTGATTCAATAGAGAAAAACTCGCCGTTTGGCTCCTTGCCTAATTAGCGGGCTTATCGCTAATTACCTCGCACCCGTCCACTCAATGTAATGCATAGAATACTATGTGATACATAGTATTGTTTAGCATTACATGTTCTTACTATTATCTAACATATAATGCTGGCATCAAATATATAGTAACCATGGAACTTTTAAATAAAAGAACATTCAGTAATGTCTTATGAGTTAGGTATTTTGCAAACTGTATTTTAACCAAATAACCTGCCATACTTTAGATTTCGAGTAGACTTTTACATGTTCTTAGCTTAAAATATTCTATTCGGTAGCCGGTGAAAAGCACTGAATTTTAAACCTAATTCTTCCAGCAGACCAGCGAAAGCAGGAATGTGGCGATTGGCTGAGAGATACAGACACGGGTTGTAAAATAAATCAAATGATAAACAAATAAATTAACCAAATCATACATACATATTAACCTATCACATACCCGCAAAACGAGACACAATAGTAAAACAATAACAGCGCGGTCTCATAGGACCGGTCGGGGATTCATGAACATATTAAATAACAAATATATTTAATCAAATATTTCTTTTTATTTTTTATGCTTGGTCTGATGTATGTACACATGTGTTGGATTTCTGATGGTACATGTCTTTTGATCTCGTTTGATTAAACAGCCTCTCTACCATCCCCTCATATTTCATCAGCAAAACTTTCAATTTAAAAAAGTTTTAAATCAACGTGAACGGAGCTAGTCTTTACAAGTTAGCTTGATTAAATCTACTCCTTCCGTAGTCTGCATCGTAAAATTGTAATAAGTTTTTAATAAATAATATTAAAGCGAGCAACGTCAGAATATTTAATAAGATACTCAGTCAAAGTTTATCGTCTTACGCTTGGTGACAGAAGAACTTGGTAAAGGTTCCGGTATATGCTTTAAAGGAATAAAAGTATAAAACATATATTTTATTAACTGATGCCAGCAACTTGTACCTTGTGGTAGTAGAAAATTATCTCAAGGGAACATAGGTACTTCCGGGATAAAAAGTATTATTTGTGCTGTTACAGGACATGGGTCTACCCTTGTACCAAACATAGAAATCTGCACAGCGGTTTGAACGTAAAGCAGTAATAAGCATACATATTAGTGTGAATCATGTTGCTAATATTATCTTAGTTTTGTCGTCTGAATTGACAGGATGGTTCTAGGATTCCGTATAAACCTAGGTAGATTATAAAACCTACCTAATATTATAATATATTCCGTATATAATAATATATACGGAATAATAGAATTAAAAAACCGGCCAAGAGCGTGTCGGGCCACGCTCAGTGTAGGGTTCCGTAGTTTCCCGTCCGTCACAATAGTGTCCCCAACTTTTCAAAAACTGTTCGTTCCATCAAGTTCAAAATGATTTTCCTAGAAAGTTTTTATAAAGCTCTACTTTCCAGATTTTTTTCATATTTTCTAAACCTATGGTTCAAAAGTTAGAGGGGGTGGACAAATTGTTTTTTACTTTTGGAGCGATTATTTCCGAAATTATTGATATTATCAAAAAATGATTTGAGAAGGAAGGTTCCTTATTTCTTTTCTTCCTTCCTTTTATTAAACGAGTACGGTTTATATATATGTATATGAATAGGTATCATTTGCACTCAAGCAAAACTGGTACAGGTCACTAGTAAGTAATAATTTTCAAGTTCCCGAACCGTGCTGAGAAATTTTATGGAGAAACTTTCACAGCTATCAGTCTCATCGGTAATTAAAATATATCGAAAAGCAGAAGGTTTTTTTATGGTCTTATAAAAAAAGTACTTCAGTGAAACTTTGTACAAATGCTCTGCCTGGAAAATTAAGAACTTTTCCTAGAAGTTTCATCTTTATTAATCCTAACTGATTACTTTAGCGTCTGACTTAGAATTTTTATACTTTTACTAGAACGGCTGGTGGCTCAGTTAAATGGATTGAACGTGGTATCGGCCATAATTATGATATAGAAGAATTAAGGAGGAAAAGATCAGGAAAAGTAACTATTTAAAAACGATGGAATGTATAGAAGACGATGTGACAAAAATAATGGCATTCGAAGTAGAAGAAATTGACAGACAGCACTTTTAAGTGGAGAGATTAAAATAGGACTTAGGAAGCACTGTTCATACGTGTGCGTGAACAAAGCGAGACCACACTTTGACTGACATTTTATTGGAGTCCATTATTTATTCACATTCATCTACAAATATCTATATATACATAAAAGGAGAAACAGACTTTCTGACATATCAACGCACAGTATTGGGGCTGGGAGCGTGAAATTGTACACAAGGTTTCTTTTTATGACGTAAGCTAGCACTAAGAGAGGAATCCCCAAAATTCGCCCCCTAAGAAGATGAGGCAGGGGTCTAAAGTTAGTATGAAGAAACCTACATTCCTGCTGGCATGGCAGAAGCTAGTCGTTTAATAAATAAAATAGTGCCTCAAGAAAGCGCCGTCCATATGTGTGCGTCAACAAAGCGGGACCACAAGAGAGCCACTCAGTCTGACTGACATATTAATGGAGCCCATTTCATTCACAGCCATTAATGCTAGTAATTTTTCATCGTCAATAATCTATATAAATAAATTAAATAGCCGAAACTATTGGAACTTGGAGCATGAAATTATACACAGGGTACTTATACACACTAAGAGAGGAATCCCCAAAATTCACCCCCTAAAAGAATGAAACGGATGCTTGACTGCGATTCCACCTTACGGTAAGCAGTGATGCAATCATTGATGGTGAGGCGCACTAGTTTGCACACACACACACGCTGGTACGCGAGTGTAGATGCTGGTAGAAGCTAGTCTTTAAATAAATAAAATAGTGCCTCAAGAAAGCGCCTTCCATATGTGTGCGTCAACAAAGCGGGACCACAAGAGAGCCACTCAGTTTGACTGACATTTTAATGGAGCCCATGTATTTATTCAGAGCCGTCGACTCGGCCCGCGCCAGACGGATGACGGAATTCGCGCGGACCACTGTATCTAATATAGAGTGACGTTTTCCTTTTTATAAGATCGACCTTTTTGGTAAGGGAAATAAAAGTTTTTGGAGTTAAGTGGCCTGCGTACACCGCGCGCTCTTTCGAGTTGAGACGAAATAAAATACGTTTTTGAGGTTGATGGAATCAATCCAGATAGTATAAACAATTCTTGGACACACTGACTGGATTAAAATCATCATCCGCACACTGACGGTTGCTTGCTGTGATAGCAATACAAACTATTGGAAATTTGGGAGAGGTTCCGTAATACCAAAAATGATGAATGAAAAATTAATGTATTTCCAATATTGTTTCGAGTATTTATAACTTGATAATAATATCTGTGTTCCTACGATGATATATTTTGAAATATTGTTGTTTAAAATATAGAAAAAACAAAATAAAATCATGACATTTTCGCTGTAAAAACGTGCAAATTTAAATTCGCTTAAATTTCGTTTGGGGTAAGTTTTTCAACAAAAAGACGACGTAGGAACCTAGATAATTATTGTCTGAATCCGAATAACATCATATTATGGTGTAAATATGCTTAAACTGCAAATGATTTTGGTATTACGTTTGTATAGATAATTCTAACGTCGCGGCCGCCTTAAGTGTAAATGTTGTTGAATATTTTAGAAGGTAGAGCTCAGTCCGTCAGCCAATTTTATTGTTGTTTATTCAAGTGGAGTAAAATCTTCGATTCTTTGCGGAGAACAAATGAGTCATTTAGAATCCATCACACAGATGTCTTATTATTTCATTTCATAACTAACTCTTTTTTGAGCAAATTATGTCTAAATGTCATTTAGAGTGATTTTCTATTAAATATTTTCTTATGTATTTTAAACATTTTCTCCTTCGGCCGCATTTTCACTATATCGGAACAGTAATCATGTCATCACACAACTATCGTCTCTAGCTGTTTCCATTATAACAACTGTTTGACGAGGTCGCAACAATGACACATGACAAAATTCTTTACGACTGTCGTACTAGCCGTACCCATCACAGTCATGACGGCGAGCACTGGATAGCTCGCCGTCCGGCAATCGGGTAATAATCTGGACCAAGCCTAGTCGTCAACGGCGCGTTCTGTTCCACGCGCGCCTCAAGGAGATGTCAGCAAACTGTAGAGGCCCGACTGGGCCGAAGCCTCTGGGAAACACGGAAAATCCGAAAGGTTGTCACCGTGTCCCCCAGATCGAAGGCAACGAAGGAACGGGGTAGGGGTTTAGTCAGTAAGAGTCTAACGCGCCCTCTCGCTTTGCCCAAGAGTGGGAGAAGTCATTCTGATGATTCCACAACAGAAAAAAAAACCGATCACAGTCATGACATTCTTTGCCACCTCAAAGAACTCTCAAACGACAGTTAATCGTGTCGTCCTATATCTGGACATCTTCATTTAAGTCACGACACTTAAAACAAGACGACTATAGTCTTCACCACCAACTAGGAACATGGTTTTAGCCCAAAAAAAGTTGATTGAAGTCAAGGTATAATTAAAAGTATATTTTCTGACGCATAAACCTTAAGGGCGCTATTACAATTTTTCTTAAATTTGAGCGTTTTGACAGAAATGCCATTACAACACAAAAGAACTGGCATCATCTTATAGTAATTTTGACATTTCCTGTGTCAATATAGTCTCAGGGTATAAAAAACAGACGATAGGTAAATTAAACGACGGGCGGCAGCAGTCGCGCTCGATTTTTGCATTGCATACAAAAATTATTTAAAAATATTATTTAACTTTTAAATAGCCCAATTTCTTTTTTTCAAGATATATAGATATACCACCTTAGTTGGTTAATTTTTTTTATTTGAGTTTGGATTATAATTTCGTAGATAAAAATTGTAGTTTCGTACGGAAAACTGTCAGTAGATCTTGGTTTTACAGAATTATTTTTGGTGTATTACTGTATGAATAGTAATAAAGTGGTTTCAGCACTCCAATGTAAAAGATACAGTTGTATCATAGACATTTTTATAAATGATTAATCTTTAATATCTTCGGTGTACCAAGGCGTCAAAAGATACCCAAAAGCAACATTTTATAAAACATCCTTTGCGGAGACAAGGATTTTACTGATGTAGGTAAACAAATTCAAATATTTATTTAAAGCACTCCCAAGATAAGTTATCAAACTTTCTTATCCATATTTTTGTTTTTTTTTATGGCTACATCTAAAGCATCGTCACACGTCAAAAATCGGATAAAACGCTGAAATTCATCAAAAATTGTGACAGCCCTCTTAAATAATGTCGTTTTATCCCAACAGTCCTATCAAAAAATTCCATGACCTAAATTATTAAAATAAAACTATACTAATAAGCGTCTCCTTACCTTCCTTATTCCAACACACGGTGATCGTTTCTGATCCACACAAACTGTTGCGAGTAGGGTCCAGCAACGGCAGCGATTGAACGGCTGTTAGCATTGTGTCATAAACAAGCCCTTTATCATATCTCTCTATAGTTTTCTTTGTCGATAAGCTTGAAATAACGATGTTTTATCAGTCTTATCAAAAAATATCATGACCAATTGTTAAAAAAAAAACTATATTAATAAGCGTCACCTCGCCTTCCTTCCAATAAAAACTGTAGTAGTAACCATCTCCTCACCTTCCTTATTCCAACACACGGTGATCGTTTCTGATCCACATAAACTGTTGCGAGTAGGGTCCAGCAATGGCAGCTATTGAGCGGCTATTAGTATTGTCTCGTAAACAAGGCTTTTATCATATCTCTATAGGCTTGTTAGGCTGCTCACTGCCGCTTGGTCAACTGGCGTGAAGAACTAATGAGGTAGATATAAATTGGTTATATTTTGTCCAAGGATTTGGGGTGTATCGATAAGGTATTGCTTCGTGGAAACTTAATAATAGTACCTACTTATAGAATGGAAGGATCGTTTCTCGGAATCGAGTAAAATATCATTTTCAGACTAATAAGGAAAAATATCCAATAACTTCTTTCCGATAGAGCGGGAGGGCGTGTCAGCCTTTTCTTATCTAGAACCATACCAGTGTCCTTCAATTGCTCTATACGTCCTAGGACCACCACTAGGTCACTAGGGCTTCCTTTTCAAAAATTAAAACAGAGTTATTAGGTAAATTTGTGCAAAATTTTAACCGATGCGTTGAACAGTTTTGGCATGAATTAAAAAAAAGCTTTTTATTTTTACTAACAACTTATGACGAGTATAATCGATCATAGATTTTTTATAAAGATCTCTTGTTAAACAAAATCAGTTGTCCAGTACATTTTTGTTGTATAAAACTATCAAAAATACACACATCTGGAATATTGCCAGCTTCCAAAACCTTATTATTGTTTACCCACAGAGGTTAAAGATTTGATCTGTACCCGCATACACCGTATTCAAATGAAAGTCCTCTAAAACATTTCAATTCAGTAGGAACGCGTGCAGTCTGCAAGCTTTCCCTCAGAGGGTTCGATCTTTAGTAAGAGGGCCTTAGAGGGCCTCTTATCTAAATCAAATGCCCTCTCCGACGCGACACAGCTTGTTCGAGAGAGATTTTTAAAAGGATTTGTGTTAAATGGGTAAAAAAGGGTGGACCTGGGTTGTAGCTGGTTGTAGATATAGATGAAAATCTTTGTTTCCTGAGATGTTTCCTTATTGTATTTGGCGTTTTTTGGTTTTAAAACAGCCATAGTCTAAAAGCAGGTAAATTAAAAAATCTTATAATAGTCCAGTGCCTGGCGGTTTTTACCTGGAACTTGGTTGACTGTGGATGGATTTAAAAAAAAAGCTAAGAACAAGCATAAAAAAGTTTGCCACTTTTAAAAATTACGCTCTTGGTTGAAAAAAAAATGATGATTACAATAGTTAACTAATATCTCGGGAACTACTAGTTCGAATTGAAAAAATATTTTTGTGGTGGCTCATACATCGAGGAAGGCTGCAAGCTATATAACATCGCGCTACGACCAATAGGAGTGGAGTAGTAACCTAAGACGCAGTCGAAACCGCAGGAAGCAGCGAATAATATATATCCGGCTGTAGAATGATTTTATGTATCAAAATTAAGTTAACGTATGTGTTTAGGCATAGACAACATTTGTAGTTAATTGAACATTTACATTTTCGTCCATGCCAATTATTTTCTCCGACTTCAGATACCTGAATGACACGAGAAGTCGAAGTATTTCTAATGTATTGTAGTATACCTACAAGGACTCGTAACAAAACCATCATCCAACACACTAACACCTAAACAAAACAACTAAAAAACTTAAACTAATACGCAGGTACTTAGAATAAAAAGATTCCCTAAAGCGCGAAGCGTTCAAAGGCTTTCCCCAAATCTCTTATAGAATTGTCAGGATCTTAAGTAGCGTTCAGTAGTTGCACCTAAGTTTCTGTTGGTGCGAGTTTTTCTATCCCCTTTCCCCTTATTTTATTATGTAAATAGAACCGCATTGAGTGTGTGGTGCGATTCAATCTTGAACACCTATTATGGAAACTATTGATGCAGGCTTTTTATTTTTGGGTGTGGTAAATTATCAAATAGTTTTATTTAGAGAGAGTGTCTGTCTTTTCCTGGGTAAAATCCACCCACGTTCTTTTAGTTGCTCTTCGCGTTCCAGGGCCTCTTTTGACCAATCCTTCAGGTTTGAAAATAGTATTAAATGATTAGATAAGTAAGTAATTAAAAAAATATATAATAGGTATTGTTCCTTTTTTGTGTACAATAAAGTTTATTCTATTCTACATTATTTTTAGAGAAGTGGTGTGAGAATGTGATCATGTTCGCAGGACATACTCGTACTTGGCGAGGTATCACCTAAAATTTGGATGTTTGGAAGGAAACCCTGGGAGTCACAAAAATTGTTGTTGAAACTAGGAATCAGGTATCTTTTAGTGCAATGTTTTGTATAGGAATAATAAATATTGTTTTTCTAATTTAGAAAAACAACTTACAATGCGATCACAGAATCACTATTCAACCCCATTATTCAACCAAAAAACAAAATCCATCGACAACTATACAACTTCAAACGACTCCCGTTCAAAATAATCGCAACAGAATCGACGCCTACATCCAGAATACGGCCGCTAGCACCATAGACAAGTGCTTTGCAGGAGATTTCCTCAACCACATAATGCACTTAGGTCAGGATAAACGTGGTAATGTGAACGGAGCTGCGCGGCGCGGCGCGTCGTATATCGCGACTGTCGCACTGTCGCTGTGTCGCAGTGTCGCCGGAACACTAACAAATACGACTAAGCGGGGAACGGAGAATTGTGTTGAGGTTTGGCTCGGAATTTCTGGTAGTTTGGCCTTATTAACTCGTAAGAAGGTTAACAAAATTACGTTTATTAACAGAAGAACTAATTTTCAGTCTTAGTAGAGGTTTTTTTAAGGTGAAAATTTATCCAATGTCTTTTGCTCTAAGGCAGATCGGGAGCGCGTTTTAGACTTTTACTGTCAAAAACCACACCTATGTTTCTTCTTCGCCTTGCGTTCTACTTACTTGGTTACTTATTGAACTACCCCTCCGTGGGTAATTGAGTTTGTTAAGGTAAACATACACACAGTTAACATTACACGTTCTGGCTACGATCAGTAGTAACCGAACCAATAAAAGTAAGCTGACCTCCTATTTTATTGAAATTACATATTAATATTTAGTATTTTCTTAGCATTTTATATGCGACTAGCTTTTGCCCGCCACTTCGTCCGCGTGAAATAATAGTTCCCGTTCCCGGGGGATTTCCGGGATGAAAACTATCCTATGTCCTTTCTCGGGTCCCAGGCTATACCTGTACCAAATTTCATTCAAATCGGACCAGTAGTTCCAGAGATTACCCCCTACATACAAACTTACAAACCTACAAACTTACAAATTTTACCTCTTTATAATATTAGTATAGACAAGCCTTCTCCATTCCCTCCAAAAGCAAAACCTAAAAATAACCTACAAAGAACAAATCGATCGGAAACAGAACTTTATCGCCTCCAATAACGGCTGGAAACATTTTAGCAATAACTCCGGCCGGAATATTTTATTCAAGAACAGTGTACAAGAATAGGACGCGTTTTTAGGATCACTCGTCTCGCAGTCGTTCCGGGTAGGGAACAGTGAAACAAGCTCTAAATCTCGAGCGCGTGCGCTCAAGCGAGTTAGGTCGTTTACGTAATAAATGGATTTCTATAAATGACTGCTACATGCTGCGGCGTAGGGTTGTCGATTTTGTCAAATGTGTGTGAACGGCGTTTGTTGCGAAGGGTGCATGCTGTAACGACGGCGTCAGTGAATGTGTTGATATGATTGTAGTTAATTGGTTTTGAACTGCGATCTGAAGTCATCATCATCAGTTCAACTGAAAGATGGTTGAACACTATTGGCACATAGGCTTCTTAGAAGTTACCAAGGCCTGAAGCTCCTGCTGGGGTCTTCCCTGAGGAAGACCAAACACATTCTCCTCAAGGATATGCCCTAGAAGTCCTTGTACTAGAAAGAGATGCTGGGTAGTCTTTTAAGCGGTCAGTTCTCTTCAATGACTCTTCAATGATCACCGGGTTGGTTTCAGAGAGGATCTTTTTTCTATATATCTTTAAGCAGGTTTTTATATTCTTTTTACCTATTCTAATTATGCCTGCATTTAGTAGTACATCAAAAATTCAATTTGACTCTACCATATTTTATAAATTTATAACTTAATTAACACAGCTCCTATTCCTCTAACATACGCAGTTTTCCTAAGAAACCTCAGTCCATTAATCACTGGCACCCAATAACTTCAAACTACGGGACATCAATTACCAGCGCCCAACATTCCGGCCAACGTCACAAACTTCGACAGTTCCCATATTAGAACATTGGCCATACGTTACCACATAATTGGGAGTAACAGATTTGACTTGAGATTGAGAACTGATGTGTTGGAAGTAGGATCGCTCCTAAGAAAGTGCATTGGCAGCCTCATTTTTTTCTCACCACATAGTTGGAAGGTGTAATAGATTTAACTTACGCATTGATGTGTTCGAAGTGGGTTTGTTCGAAAGAGACACCACGGCTTTAGAACGCAAGGGACAGTTAGAGGTAAACAGGTCGGTTTTTGTCAGTATTTTGAACTCAATTTCTCTCAACGCAGATCTATAGAAGTTATTTAATGATCTTTATCGAAATTTTACTTTTTTATCTCACTATTCGAAGTCGCCACGCAGTGAGTTCCTGCAGAGGCAAAGCACCGTCAAGCAGCCTAGAAAGAGGTGGCGAGATGATCTGGACGCTTACCACGAGGACTGGTTCAAAACGGCACGAGAGAAAAATGTGTAGAAAGACTTTTAGGAGGCTTTAGCCCAGCAGTGAGACAGTACTGGCTAACAGAAAAAAAAGGTCAATAAGTGCAACTTACAAAACTAAAAGAAAACTAAAGAATAGCGTCGAAAAACTCCTCCGCATCGCTGTCGACTGGTAATGTACCCAAAAGGCTGGCAGCATTGCCGCGCTGTATGACAATGCTTATTCTCTAACCCAAATAAAAGCCAGCACTTGGATCACGCGAAGTGTCAACAAGGCGTTTAGAAAGTTCTTTAAACAAATTGGTAGGCGCTCTGCCCCACGATTCAAGAGTTTCAACCTCAAACGGCTCGAATAATTTGAGCCGTTTGGGGTCTACTACTAACTACCCACTAGGTCATTATATTTTCGCTGCTTGATCTCCGCAGTCGCAGCGGCAGCACCAGCACAGCTCGACGAGCTAGGAATGTGAGATTTTTTAGTTAGTTCTTTAGAGTTTTGTTTATTTTATTTGGTGTATGTATATTTTTAATATACAACTTTTCTGAAAGAAGACATTTTAGAATCATTATTGGTGTTAAGGTGTCCAGGGTAGCCAAAAAAATTATTTCGTAAGTTTTTTTGTAAGTAACTCCGAGTCACAATGTCCGAGTAGCCACTACTTCCTGAATAAATTCAAAAATGGAACAGAATTTGTATGAAATTATCTGCCAAGTAAGTTATTGGCAACTTAATCATAGGTGGTGAAACAGGTCCTATTTGTATTAGTGGTTATAAATTTATTCTATTAGTGGTTCTAATTGTATTAGTGGTAATAGTTTTAACTTACGAAAGAATTTTGTTTTGTTTTGTTAGCCAACAAAATTAAGACATTAGTGTCTTCTTTTAAAAAAGTCCGGCAACCCTACCGTGTATCGTATCTTGGTGGTAGTTCGCGCCAATGTCACGTGTGTTACAATCGCCCCCGACGGCATCGGATTTCGGCAGCCATTACGTGCCTAAAGTGGCTATACGCGAGATAGTTGAAATCGTTTAGGTTTTATACATGTCTGCTTAACTTAAACCGTCATATGATGCGTTTTGGGAAACGTGACGTGTTTGGGAAATTATATTGTTTTTATTTTTGTAATATAAATGCATTAGTTGCAGCGTTTGTGGGGTAGGGGCTGGAGGATATGCGTATAATTGGATTGTTTTTTTCTTGAATTATGTAGCTACTTTGTATTTCAAAATACGCACACACATGCTGATTTATTTTGCAAAGTAGTAATGGTAGTGAAAGAGACGGCCGCACGTGCAAATGAATGAGTGGCCCTCATCGACCCAAACGCTGGGATCCCGAACCCGATTTCCAGCCACCGTAGGCGCAGGCTTGCGGACGGCGAGTAATGTCTAATTCACTGTCCAATAAAACTTATATCAAAAATAATTACTATATTAAATCAAAAATCAATTGTTTCAATCCATAGCTCTATACTTCATCACTTTTGTCCATGTGATTGTCCAGCTGCGTGCCCTCAAGCCCTGTCTCGTTTGATTCTCCTTCCCTTTGCCATTAGACAACTTTTTATTTTTAGGAGTGCGGCTAAAATATATCTCGAGTACGGTTCACAGTTCAGGAAACAGGATTTAGAAAGGATATCTTGTGAGGACTCTAGGTTTTTTGTTTTTTTAACTGCTATTTCAAAGTAAGAAGCTTGGAGGTTTATTTGGACTAAGTATAGATACTTCTGAAACTTTATAAAGGGTGTAAAAAGACCCTTAACGAAAACGAAAACCCCAAATAGTCCTCATCACTGGGATAGTTTTTTTTCTTCTAGACCATACCTGGGAATTCACTAGTTCTGGAAATATTGAAGGTCAAAGTCAAGAATTTTTTTTCGTTTTTTTTTTAGAATTGTATTCCAAGTATCATTAGTAAACTTTCTTCCGGACAAACATTATCAAAATTATCAATTTATCATGACAAATTACGCATTTGAAGTCACAAAAATGCAATGAAAACTAAACACAACGAGCGCCTCACACACACAAGCGAGCGATCAGTTCAACGACCAAGCGCGAGCGGCCGAACGCGCAGCTGATCGAAGTTATTATTAATTAATTATTTTTTAATGATGAAAAAAAAAACATTTTTTCCCAGCAATATTTTTTGGTCTAAGTTACTTAATTACATGTACAGAATGCGTAGTTATCGGCTTTGTGATCGGTCTTTTTACACCCTGTATATACTATTTTTGCAGTAGTTTGAAATTTATAAAGTACGTATATAAAGTGTATATTTAAGCTCTTGTCATAAGCGTCGTATAATAAAGTGCTACATTAGCATTAGCATTATCGGCCTTGTAATGTTCCCACTGTTGGGACTCAGGCCTCCTCTCTAGGAGAGTAGAGAGTAAGTGCTACATATCTTACTAATATTATAAACGCGAAAGTTTGTACTCGTATATATGGCTGTTTGTTACTCTGTCATGTAAAACTACGCAATGGACTTCGATGAAACTAGGTACACAGGATACACGGGATACAGGTGGACTACGTCCTGGAATATGTTATAGAATACTTTTTATCCTGGAAGTATGTTCCCTTGGGATAACTTTCTACTATCACGCGGGCGAAGCAGTCGGCAGCAACTAGTATTGCATAAGTAAGTTTATGGTAAGGATAAGTTTAGAAATATACATGTTAAGCTCAAAGGACAAGAATACGATCTTCTTAAAATTATTACAGCTTTCTTCACGACTAACCCTCATTGCCTTGCTGATTCTATGCACAAAAACCAACATAAAAACGCCTACAAACCAACTAAATTAAAATCTTAACAATAAGCATAAATACTCAGAGAATACATAAAGAAAAGTCAGCTTATTATTTCTGCGCATTAGGAGCGAAGAATATTGCTCCGGGCAATTTACGAGCGACATTCCAGGCGCCTTATCTCCGATATTAAAGATTTCATTAAATCATGGCGGGCAATAAAACAGTTTGATACCGCATTCATGCGGCTGCCGCTTCGGGTGACCAACTTAATGACGTGTACGATTTGACCCTTAGCGAGTGGGGCCGGGGACGAGATGATGAGAGGAGCGGGGCGGTTGGAGTTGGATTGTGTGCCTAAATAAGCGGTCAATAGGGTAATCATAGAAAGCCCTTGATATAATGGTAGAAAACAACGTATTTTATCAGCTAAAAGTACCCACTTAATTGCTAAATAAAATATGATATTTTAACATGGTCCTTCGAGCCGGATGAACTATCAAAGTGAGTGAAATCGTTCTAATTTTTGTGTAGCTTCTCTCAAATAGTTTAGAATAGATATTAGCAAAGATTACTCTACTACACTAACGATTTCATTTTGAACTTAATGTTAGATAGCAGTTAGGGGAAAATTTACAGGTACGTGGATGCACAAATTAATCAGAAATGCTCATAATAATGCTCATCTTGGGTGACAAGAGTGAAGTCTAATGATATCTATCTTCTAGACCTTGCACTTTAGAATAACATTTCTTTTATGCAGTTTTCACAAAACCCGCTCAAAGCTTGTAACTTGCACCCGCCAATAAAATAGTTACAACTTGAGATCCAAGTAGGATTTGCGACTTCTGCGTGACTCCCTACGACCTTGAACATAAGGCTCAAAATACATTATAATTTAGTTTTCGGAGGATCATATTTAATTTATTGCAGATATAGTTGGCCAGTACTAAAATCATGATCACATTTCAAGTGGCTGTTACTTAGATGGGCACAGAGATAGGCAGTTTTGGTTGGACTATAAATCTAGCATGTGTTAGGGAACGGTCCTACCGTTGAGGGTATGGAAATGTACCTCTAGAATGATGTCGAACTGGTTCTACTTGAGTCTATCAGTATTTGCAATTGTGCTTATACTCTATCTTTGTTTCTATCTATTAAGGGGATGGATGCGAGACGCACAGGACACTTGGGACGTTGTGGCGACACTCGGGGGAAGCCTATGTCCAACAGTGGACGTTTTTATTGACTCGCTGTTGCCTTGGAATTATTTCTTAACTCATAAAATTGTACAAAAACATATTGTATGGGTTATTTTACGCGAAATCTGAGTCCCGTCAAAATTGGTAAAAATCGACAATTTTTTTAAAAAGTGTTGTCTTTTATTTTATTTATAGGAATATATAAGTACTTTCATAATCATTTAGCGTAAAGCTGTTATTTTGACATCACAACAAACACTTCGATTTTTTTATACAACACACAACTTTTTAATATACTCCGAAAGAGGAGAGAATATACCTAATATAATGACGAGGGAAGACATGTTTATTTTGAAAAAGATAAAATTTGGGTCACCGTGCTTACCCTCTCTTAAAACGGATAAGTAATGAAATTTCACCTCGGCGCGGGGTCGCCGCAAAATTGTTATTTATTTATTTCCCTTAAATATTATGATGTCGAAGGAAATTCTTATTATTTGTTATTTTGGTGACGCTATGGAGATAGGTAATGCTTTCAAGGGATTCTATTACTAAATTTCTTTAAAAAAAAAATTAACAGTAACTTTATTCCAAAAAATGAAAATAAAATAATGACGAAAACGTAGCTAGGGATCGAACTGGTGGCAAAAGTCATTCACTACCGACATTTAGGAATACTGCTCACTTCCCATAGCATATAGGGAGGAGAGCGGCAACAGAAATACATCATCTGTAAAAAAAAACGACTGTCTAACTATCACGGTTCATGAGATACAGCCTGGTGACAGACGGACAGACAGACAGACAGAAAGCGGGGTCTTAGTAATAGGGCAGAACCCTATTACTAAGCCTCCGCTTTTACCCTTTGATACAGAACCCTAAAAAGATACAACAACACTCTAACCAGTAAAAACATAACTGCACAGTCTTGCTAATTGCAGTTACAAAAATCATAACCTTTTCGCTTGCTGTAGTCGGGTAAAAATAAGTACCCCACAAACACGTGATAATGTGCAAATGCCCGGTGTAATGCCCAAAATGCCCAATATAATGACCCACCTTTATTCCCACCAAATTAAATCGCAAACTCCATAGCCCGGCTTAGTTGTAAAATGCAAATAGAATACCTTTTTAGCACACGTGCGGGTAGGGTAACCCTTGTGGAATATGAAGGGAAGAGTGTTAGAGTGGGTTGCAACAAGAGTTACGCTGCCAGTTATTTTTAATACGCTTGTGTTTGATCATTGTCTCACCTGATGGTAAGCAACGATGTGGTCGATGATGGAGCATACTCGTGTTCTAGGATAGAATGGAAGTAAATACGTGTTACGCTGACCCTGAATAAAACAGGACAAATGCAGAAAGATAATGAAATCAAGAAATTCACCAATAGATAATAATAATAATATTTTATTGAATTATTTGATTTTCATACATAGGCGTGAAGTCGCTACTTAAAGGTAGGCTTTCGAACCGAGCGTCTATAGCGTCAGTGACGCCGCGACAGTAATGAACGTACAACATCTATCTGTCGCTCTGTCGCGGCGTCACAGTCGCGGCGTCACTGACGCTATAGACGCTCGGTTCGAAAGGCTACCTTTAGCCATCATGTAAGACCAGTCAACGCACCGTAAAAGTTTACGCGAAAATATCAAAATGACTAAACGAGCCCGCTTCGCTTAGTCTTTCGCCGCACCACACCCACGTATGAATGGTCACGTAGGTCACTGCAATAGAGTACCTATAAATTATTAATTCCATCTGCATCGCTTCGCTATCTGTTTCGCGTTCATTTGACCTAGAGTACGAGTACTACGTTAGTCTCAGTCAAGAACCTGTAACTTCCATAAACAGAAAACTATCCCGGAAATATCGCACAAGGAAAATAACCTGCCAAAAACTAAACATAACTCCCACGTACGGTTGTGAACATCAAAACAAATAAGCAAGATGGTCGCAACCGTTCTCCTTCGTTAATTAATACGGTCATAATCCGGCTCTCCCTGCGGGCCCGTTAGACGGAGAAGGTTCTACAGCCACCGTGTAATAATTATCAATGTACCCTCAGGCTACCCTTACTGTCTACCCTGCAAAGGGTACGGGGGCCAGTGGTACGCTGTGTCCGTTTTGGGAGATGGAAAGCTGTTGGTGATGGTGTGGAATGGGTTTTTAGGCCATAAAAAGTCATACTTAAATATAGAGTCCGTACGAAAGCGCGACCTGAGAAAAAGAGGTTTAATCCAAAAAAAATGTAAATGTACTACTAACTGATATAATATAGAATCATGTCTTGACACATCACAATTTTTTTTACTTCCTACAATTGCGGCTGAATAATGTGGCCAATTAAATTTAAAAAAAAACTCCAGGTCGCGCTTTCATTAGACGCACTCTAGTTAGTGATATTATGACGGGTGACAGGACAGAATGGAAGAAAAATACATGTTGCACCGACCCCAAGTAACACGGGATAAGGGCAGGATGAAGAAGAAGTATACCTTGGCAAATATTCTTCTGAAATATAACTTTCAGAAGTATTTTTGCTTGTTACTCGTAATCATAGGTACTAATATTAGAAAGATGAAAGTTAGTGAATGTTTGTTATTTTTCGATTTGCATAAAATTTGGTGCACGTCTTAAAATTGCAAATATAAGATACTTTTTAGCCCAGTAGTATTCCCTTGAGAAAATTTTCTACCTCTACGCAGGCAAAGCCGTTGGCCCTATATTGTTCCCACTGCAGAGACTCAGGCCTTTTTTCTAGGATAGGGAATGGGCCGTAATTCACTTTACGTGCTCAGAGCAGATTGGTGGATGTTGCATATTTTCGATATCCTTGTTCAGAAACATGTCTTTTTCACAACTTAAACGTGACCCATTTTTTAGTAACAAAAACCAAACCATTACTCCACCTTTCACTCTCAGAAAAAAGCTGTAAATAATAAATAATGTAAAGTGAAACTAAGTCATACACATACATCTCCAATACATACATACTTTACTGGTTCAAGTCACCACAATCTCCCTGAACCTTTTCCTTCCTTACGGTTTTTGTGAAGTGAATATTTCACGAGGCAAGATTTCTTTTTTGTAGGGAAACTGTATTTCAAACAAGTTTGTAATGTACAGGATGTAGGGACATGTGACCCTTTTTTAGCTGTCTGTACCTAAACAATAGAAGAGGGTATAGTATAGGATCTTTGACGGTAAATCTATTTTGAGAATATTTTGTAGTGTATATTCAAGTCAAAACTTACAAAGTCTATATTCAAGGTAAAACCAGCACTTAATGAGATCGATCAAATCAAATCAAAAACACATATTTCAAATAAACCATTTACATGCACTTTGGAATTGTGTAAATGTCGGTTAATCAAAAAGAGTGAAGTTAAATTTCACGTTCCAAAGTATATATCTCTGTGGAGAAGAACGGACAAAAAACTCTATGGACACTCTTTTAAATCATATATGATCGTTGGATGTCTGGCCCCTATCCATTACATACTCCTCAGAGAGCATGATAAGCCATTGGCCAAAGTTGTCACAAGTCTATCTGTGGCTACTGGGTCAGAGAGCTCAGAATGGCAATTACTCCATAGTAAAAATGGTATTCAGATTTAGCCAGAACTGGTTATAATGACGATGTCCACAAGAGAGTTAAGCAAAGCTACAAAGATGTTAATATAGTGTGAGCTATAGAAATATGTAGAAAGGCAATCGACTAAAAAAGAAATGCTAGAAAACTGAAATAAAATAAACAAACGTACATTACGTGCTACGGAGTAGTTTCAGAATTTCGCAGTTGCAATTAGCAATGGTAAATCGAATGTTTTCGCATTCAAGCTTTGTATGTATTTGAATACATAACATATGTGAATTCAGTAGAGTACGTGTGTTCAACAAACATTCGAGCTGCATTTTATGAAAGTACAGTAGATGGTTTCATGGTTTTTTTTTAATTATTGATAGGCTCGCGCTTGACCACATCTCACCTGATAGTAAGCGATCATGTGGTCTACGATGGAGCTCGCTTGCCTAGAAGCAACCTATTCACTCTTGACTTAAAGACCCTTAGGTTGTAGCTATCAGGAAACACAAACCCCGGCTGGGAATTCCACTCTTTAGCTGTACGCATAATAAATGTACTCCCAAAACGCTTTGTACGTATGGGTAGTATGTTCACCCTGTACCGGTGGCGCATTGCCGTACGTCTAGTGGTCCGATGATGGAAACGGGCTTGGAGGAATTAAATTGTGCAATTCCTGTGCACAATGTGTGTGGTTATGTGAAAGTGAACCCCGGGTCCTTGGAACGAAGCATAGAAGCAACAGGAGTGTGTTTTAGTCTAACCCGTCCTTCCACTCTACATCTCACTCTACCCTGGAACGGAGAAGTCGTAGGATAATTTCCCAATAAAAAAATAAGGTCGATAATTGCATCTGTACTATCTCTACCTATAAAAAGAAAAGACTAATATTTTTGTTTGTCATGAATGAACTCAAAAAATACTAGACCGATTTTGAAAATCCTTGGACCGATTGATTGTTATACTTTATAACTGAATGGCATAAGTTATATGTATATATCTCGATGGACTCGGTACGCAGGTGAATTGCAACTATTCTTGGGATTAGTAATTATACGAATATTTAATTTTTTCAGATTTTTTAACATAAATACTATTTAGTTGCTAGACACTTTTCTTATAAAGGGCCGATATTTAAATAGACTATCTTTTCCACACGATTTCATCCGCGTTAATCGTAGGAAAATTATAGCGTATGTTACTCCAAAAATAATAAGCTATTATAGTGAAAGAACTTTTAAAATTAGTTTTGTTTCTAATGAGCAGTGATAGGAATAGGTAGTGCCTATTTGCCTAAACTTCGAAGAACAGAGACAAGAAACGGGGACTTCCTTAGAACAATTTTTTTTCCGAGACTCCCGATATTTCGAGACAACACTTAAAAATACATTTAAAACATTTTTTTATTTGGAATAAGTAATTCGTCTATATTTACCAAAAGTTTGCGATTATCATAATAAATAACATACGCAATCGTTACAACAAAAATATTCAGAACTTTTTTTTGGTGAACATTTTGTAAATGACTTCTTGATCGTAATAGGTATTACTTATTCCAAATAACAATTATTTAAATGTATTTAAGTGTTGTCTCGAAATTTCGGGACAGATGTCTCGGAAAAAATGTAGTCCTAAGGAAGTCCCCGTTTCTTGTCTCTGTTCTTCGAAGTTTAGGCAAATAGGCACTACCTATTCCTATCACTGCTAATGAGTTAAATCGTAACATCATCATCATCTACCTAGCCCTTTTCCCAACTATATTGGGGTCGGCTTCCAGTCAAGCCAGATTTAGCTGAATACCAGTATTTTACGAGGAGCGGCTGCCTACCAGACCTCCACAACCCATTAACTGGGGTAACACGGTACTTCATGACAAGACTGGAATCAGATTTACTGGCTTCTGACTATCCGTAACGACAGGTAAAGATCTACAAATGACAACCGGGACCGGTTTATAGCGTATGTTACTCCAAAAATAATAAGCTATCCATTAGAAAAGAACTTTTAAAATTGGTCTAGTTTCTAACGAATTAAATTGTAACATACATGTAACAAGAAATCAATTCTTTCCTCTTAATAATATTAGTGTAGATTAGCACACATCCTGTAGTACCTACGGCGTAAGTCGCAGGTATCGCTGAGGCTTACCGGGTTAGTGGTCCCCGAAGTGTAGCGCAATATAGGTTAGTACAGATTGTGCCACTTACATACTACCACCTCTAAAAAGACCTTGTAAGAGTGTTTAAGCCTTTGGTCTTTAGATCCCCGGGACCCCGGAATCAGGGCAAGGAAGGAACAGGAGTGGGTTTTAGTCAGAAAAAGTCTGACACGCTCTCCCCCTCTGGGTGGAGTCATTTTGATGATATCTCACCTTAAAAAATAAATAAATAACGTATTTGGTCTTTTATTCAAGTTTTTAACAGGAACAAAAATTTTGTGTGGAAAAAGCAACATCAAAGATTAAATAGTACATTTTTTCATTTCTTTTCTTTCGCCGTAGTCGACTTGAGAAGACAAACAATAAAAAATGTTGGTGTCAAAAAACATAAACTTGTCATTATGGTGACTAACTAAAAAGTACATAATAATGTTTGTTAAGTATATGAATATAGTAGTAATCTGTCACTTACAACACTTTTCTTAAAAAGGGTCGACATATACTCGTAAATAGATTAGCACACATCCTGTAGTACGGCGTAAGTAGGCAGGTATCGCTGAGGCTTACCGGGTTAGTGGTCCCCGAAGTGTAGCGCAATATAGGTTAGTATAGATTGTGCCACTTACACATACCACCTCTAAAAAGACCTTGTAAGAGTATTTAAGTGTTTTTGCCCTTTTTTTGAGTGGGTAATCTTCAAATGACTTCTTTCAGTCTAGAATGAAAAGGACAAGTGCAAGAACACACGTAAAAACTTTTCTAATGCGAGTCATACTCGTTTTGTACAAAATTATTCGCATAAAATATATACATATTGTCAAATTCAAATTCAAATTGTTTTACTTCAGAATGGATCCGCGGGTTAGTGCACAACAAAAACTTACAAAAACTATTGTTAGTATTAATTAAAATTACATATACAAAAGAAACACTCATTACATAAAATAAAAACAAATAAACAAACAAAAGAAAAAGAAACAATTAAGTAATAATGACGTCCCTGTGCTGAGACATCTTGCCCTCCAGACTAACCAATTTTTTGCATTTTGTGCAGTAACTAGAAATTAACAGTTTTTAGTTTATTTTATTGACATTTGTTATTCCAAGAATTATTTAACTATCTGAAATTTTTAATTTATACTTTATTGTTTTTAATATGATTTTTGACATGCATGTTAAATCATTTTATGTAAGTATCTACATTTTATTGTACGCCCTAAGGGTAGGACATAGCTGTTCTCAAAACTGTAAACTAACACCAGCTGTATCTTGTACACTTACCTATGATCCACAATAAAGAGATTGAATTGAATTGAATTGAATTGAGTTTTTTTCCTTTGCTTGCCCTATGAAATCATGTTTCATGACAAATCATAGAATTCTAGATCACCCTTGTAGTTACCCTTGAGTAACTCTTTCAAATTATCCAGCAGATGATTGCGTACTACTGAGATTTTCTTTTAATAATAAATTGCTAACCGTTTTATTGTACCTTTACTGAATCATAATTGTACCATCTGCCTAAGAAATTCAATGCGGACCATTACCAACTTCCGCGCCCAACTTCCTCAAAACATTTAACTCATGAATTGCCATCAAATTGTTAAACCCCAATAATTTGTATAAAGTATAACAAAACTTGAAATTTTTCAATACAAATTCCAATTAACCGTACAATACAAGAGCCGAGGGAATCTGATTAAACTCATACAAAAGGCAAGTTAAATACACACAGCGATCTGTATCGTGAAACCTCGGACGCGCCACTCAATGCAGAGGTATTTCCAATTACTCTCGAATCCTTCCATTTTCCAGTCGCAAGGAATTTTATTAACGCTGTCCCTTTCTATTTTCCCTTTTATAATGAGGTGGGAGAGAGATGGGGGATTGAGGATTTGAGCCATCTCATGAGGCTGGGATACCTCCATTCGCCTGGAGCGACGTCTCGCGTTCACCTTTCATACGTAAATTGAAAGGATAAGCTGAACTATTCGCTTACTATTTGGCTGGAGATGACTGTGTTCGCGTAATTGTAGTTTCCTGTTGATGCGGTGGCTGCGGCAGCTTGGTTCCTTGAATAAATATCTTGGCAAATTGCTGCGGCGTACTGCTTATGCGTAGATTTGGCAGGCGCAGTGACAGTCATTACGCTGTTAGGTTTAGATACCTATACGGATGACGATAGAATGCCCATCATACTTGAAGCCTTGAGTATAGGTTAGATACTGCCTATTAAGTAATCTCCTAGAATTAGGACGTTTTTAAGGTGCCGTACATCAAAATGAAAAATCGGAACTCTTATAGTATTACTTTGTTGTCTGTCTATCTGTCTGTCAAAACCCTTTATCTTGGGAACGCATTGAGGTATCGAGTTGAAATTAATTTGCGGTCCCTTGAAGTTAAACAACAAAAACCAAACTTTTAAGTTAACAAAAAAAACTAACATGACTATGCAGTGTGCTACGCTGCACCGTGTCGTGAACATCCACGTCACGTTGCCGTACCGTGGCACGTTGCGTCGCGTCGTCATAACGTGTTTATGTGATTGAGCTCTCATTCATCAGCTTACTACCCTTACGATATAGACTTGAAACACAAATTATACCTATATACGAGTAAAGCAATGAATGTTGGTGATATTAGTAATGTGGAGATATTGTTTCAAAAACAGAATTACCACACAGTTCCATGCAACCACATTCATGAGACAGCGCTAGCAGGTTAATACAAGTGTGAGGAAGGAGGATAATATCCTCATACTAGTAACACATTATGCATAGGGAACCGTATGGCGTTGTGTTTAAAAAATATCACTAAATTATTTATATCACCAATATACCTCCCTTTACCCTATCACACATACCCTACATATATAGACACATCTGTACACCCAAACACACATTTTCAATTAACACAGCCTAATCCCAAAATAATCTCCCAGAGCTAGCTGTAAATCTCTGACGCGTAAGTTACCGAAAATGTAAAATAAGATAAGGTCAGGCCAGCTAATAAGTGGACAGCACTAATACCGACCCACGTCAAGCCTTCGTCAGCTCTCGGCAATGCTCGGCATACGTTCGTGTTAGATCAGCTGTTAATTACCCCTAGGGAAGTAATGTTGGCCTTATATTAGCGAGAGCGATTATAAAGGGTGGTATAATAATAATATTCCACATCTAATATAACGCCAACTAGTACCAAACTAAGCAGAGTGTGCTATGAGTACTAGATAACGGATAAATACATACATATTATAGATAAATTACACCCAGACACATAACAAATGATCGTGCTCATCACTCAAACATTTTGTCTTGAATAGGAACCGAACTCACGACCTCTGACATAACAGTCAGGGCCACTAACCTAGTAAGTAGTAACTTAGTGGACCAACAGGCCAGTCTTGTATTAAGTCATTTAGGTGCACGTGGAACTCGACGCGCCGCCATGCCAGCCCAAGCTCGGTCGTTACCTGATAGCCGGACGGCGATATACCCATAGCTCGCTGACACGCATGTATTCTACAACTAATCTAACAGCGTTTTGGGCTACAACTTTGTTTTTATTGTAGCTCTTTTCCTAAAATACTAGCTTCTACCCGCGACTTCGTCTGCGAGGACTTCAGAAAAAAAGAATCGGGGTAAAAGGTAGCCTATGTTCTTTTCCATGTCAAATGCATGCCAAATTTCATCCAAATCTGTTCTGCCGTTTTTGCGTGATTAAGTAACAAACATGCATACTTTCACATTTATAATATTAGTTAGGATTAGTATGTATATAGGTATCTTTTTCTACATAAAAGCCAAAATCGTAATAGAAGTCGTATACTTAAGTATATAAGTATACATCTTAAGTATACGAGTACATTAGAGTAACGAGTAAAGGAAGGTCGAAACCACTAGTAATTACAGCGGCTAATTATGTTGAAAGAGTTATTAATTAATTAGGAGCTGCGCAAATATTGTGCTGCGGCCATCTTAGCCTCGGGAGTATTTGTGGAGAATGATCAAAGGAAACATTTTCTGGCGTCCGTCGTATGTGTAGGTACTTATTCGAAGTACAGTACCGTAACTAATTTTTTTTGAATACTGCGTGAAGGTAGGTTTCTCCATACAAATTTTCATCCACTTTTTTGGTGTAGAGATCATCTAATGACTTCTCCCGCTCTGAGAAGAGTGCCTGTCAGACTTTTACTGACTAAAACTACACCTGTGTCTTTCAGATGCCCCTTGCGTTCTAGGACTACAGGTTTCCATTTCAAAAATTCCTAGGGGGTGAATTTTGTCCTCCTCTTAGTGCTTGCCTACGTCATATAAGGAAGCCTTGTGCAAAATTTCACGCTCCTAGTCCCAATACTCGTAGTTTCGATTGAGCGTTGATATATTTATCAGGTGGTTTTACCTTTTATGTAGAAAACCGGCCTGGCGATGGCGGACATAATTTTTAAAATATGAGTCTGCAAACCCTACATAATAAAATCAGTTTCTTGTTAAAAAATAGTTCCCTCTTCTATTGGGGAAGCATGTTTCCAACAGGAACAATATAAGAGGAGATTTCTGGTTCCTCGCCAGAAATCATCATCATCATCATTTCAGCCAAAAGACGTCCATTGCTGGACATAGGCTTCCTCCAAGCATCGCCACAACGACCAGTCTTGTGCGTCTCGCATCCATCGAATTCACGCGACGACACCAGGTCATCCTGGTGAGAGTCCCCTTGTGAGAGGCCTTCCAACGCTGCGTCTTCTGGCACGAAAAATATCCTCCACCAAAAATATACTCTTCCAAATATTTCGTCACCTACATCGTTACTTAGCATTAGCAGCCTTATAATGTGGGAACATTGCATCAGCATTGCTTTGCAACAGTGGGAACTATTGGGCCTTCTCTCTAGGAGGCAGTAATCCAACACGCGGGCCTACAGCGGACTGGTGGATGTCACATGTCTTCGAGTTTTTGATTCTAGGCCATGCCGATTTCCTCACGATGTTTCCCTTCACCGCTGTTACGAGTATTTTATTATGTTTTTAGTATTAACTAGTAGTTGTAGCGCTTATAAAGGCAACAAAAATACATTATCTTTAGCGGTCTAGCTATCACGGTTCATGAGATACAGCCTGGACAGACGGATAGACAGACAGACAGACAGACGGATCCTTTGGATACGGAACCCCATCAAGTAACACAGGACAAGGGCAGGAAAATTATGATGATTTTGATCTTCTTTAAAATAGCTTTTTATTTATTTATTTAAACTCATGTACAAAAGTGGTACATAAGCGGACTTAATGCAACAAGGCATTCTCTACCAGTCAAGCTTTTATATCGATTTTACTAATGTCTGCCATCTCTCTCATCATTATCCTCTTTGTAACGTCACGAGAACCAATACAAAGGACTTCATTCATCAAAAGCTAAGAAGCAAGTTACCATAACACGACTCTCGTCAATCAAGAGGTGCTTGAGTGTTAACGTGAAGACGCAGTGTGGAGTGCGTGCGAGGAGTACTCGTATTATAGCGAGGAGGACTCTCTCGTATGTCGTGTGTTACTTGTAACTAGCGAGGATTTCTTAATACTTTTTTTTTCTCTTTATTTATTTAGGGACTTTTTATAATCGCAATGCGTATGTCAGTCCCATCGTACGTCGTACATCGTGTTAATCAGATCTGGGCCATGAACCTAAACAGACTCCTCGCATCATCGTTATATGGTTGAGCCAAAATTCCATTGAATGTGCCTACTTCAAGTCTGTTCAACTTCAAGACTCTAAACAAATTATTTCTCGCAGACTCATACTGCACACAGTCCATCAATAAGTGGAGTAAGTCCTCAAAAACTCCACAATCCACACAGTTGGGAGAGTTCGTTTTTTTCATCATATTTTCTTGATACTTGACACGCTACCTTCTTTATTTAATTTAGTACATCCTTAATCTTAACATAGTGTGAAAGAGTACCAACTTCCCTGTTATAATAGGAGTGCCGAGTACCTCTCCACATCACAGTACATCTTCAACATTAGCAGTAAAGTACCTCTCCATATAACAGTAGATAAGTCTTCAATGTATAGATATACATGTGTGAAGCACTTATACATTGACGAGATTCGTATTATGGTACCTTACTAATAAGATAGACTAGTGGTGGCCCAATTATAATTGCCCCGACTTATGAATTGTAGGTCACGGGGCAAGGATGATAAAATCAAGCCAGGCGCATTACTTTGTGAAATCTATTTCACCACCACTATTTTTTTAAACATTGCCCCACACTAGGAATTACTCCTGTATCGTGGGTGCGTTTACAAACATAAAAACTCACTTACACAAGACGCCCAGACCCGGAACAACTATCTGTAGATCATACAAATACTTGTTCCGTGTGGAAATCGAACCCGGGACACGCAGTACGTCAATCGGTTAACCACTGCGCTAACCGTGCCGTCATTATTCTTAAAACGGTAATGGTAAATAGGTATTTCATAGAACTATACATTCGAAGATATGCGACATAAACCAACCCGCACTGTATCGAACCACAACCAGATGGTAATCAACAGAAAACCGTAAAAAAAAATAAAAAAAAAAACACATTTAATACTCCTGGCCACTAATTACCGTAGCCCAACCGAGAAAACAACGCAAAAACCGAACAGAGAACAATTTAAAACAAAACAAACCGTTGAAGCAGTCAGTACGAGTATCAAAGGTCATCGACATTATCATTACGCTGAAGGCGTACAGTCCCTAGGTAGACGTAGACTGACCGCCAATAAAACTTAACGATACTGCACAGACGAACCTTTTCAATTATACCGTCTTACGATTTTAATCCGCGCCTGAATTGAACGTCTTATAGATGGAAATGAGGGTCGTAAGTCTCTTTTAAGTTCTGGTTGCCTGGTACTCATTAGTGCTTCTTCGGTCTGGTAATCCCGGTTTAGCAGGGTCCCCTTGCTTTGCCTGTACTTGGCGATTGCATTTTATGGGGCTCCTATATCGTCAGTTAGTAGTTTAACAAAGATATGTTTATGGTGGTCTTAGATTAAGGTTTATTTGTATACTTAAGAATCGTAGATTTTGCTCAGTAACCGTTTTTAAGTTAAGCCTTTTCTTACATGAGTATAGCTTATTTCTTGCTGCCCAATAAACAAAATATTTTACCTTATTCTGTAAACTAACTTCAGACAGTGGTTTCGCCCGTTTGAAAGTAGGCATAAGCCTATTTCACGAAGAGATAAAGTAGTGTTCTACTGGAGGAAAAAAAATAAAACAGTTCATTAGGTTTTGTGTTTATTTATTACAAACAAAAATACAAATCTTTTCTCTTTGAATTATTAGTATAATAATACTGGCGATTTCAGCAAACGTTGTCCTGCCCGAAAACTGGCTTTTCATCTAAAAAGAAAATTGAGAACCCAATGATAATGCCGCCTAGCAGGTTCAATTTTATTTCCAAACCATCTAGAGACTGGTCAAGGCTTTTAGGAGAAGTTAACAAACACATGTATAAAAGAACTAGCATTAGCCCGCAGCTTCGCCCGCGTACATAAAATATAGCCTATGTCACTCAGGAATACAGCAGCTTTCTATTGGTGAAAAAATGTTTAGCAATCGGACCAGTATTTCCACAGATTACCTCATACAAACAAAAAAACAAACTTTACCTCTTTATTATATTAGTGTAGATTATGTACATAAAGATAGACAAACTTGTGTAATGGTTGATTTAAGCAGCTTATTTTCGTGCTAAATCATCAAAAGCCTTCTTTCGCTCTATGGAACTAAAGCGTATGTCAGACTCTTAGACCGTTTTCACATTATCCGATCCGATATCGGTATCGGACGCCGATACGATATCGGGGTAAGTAAAATGTATGAAATGCTGTGCTCCGATATCCGATATCGGGTCGGACAATATGAAAGACAGGTACATATCTCATACATTTACCTTACCCCGATATCGTATCGGCGTCCGATACCGATATCGGATCGGAAAATGTGAAAACGGTCTTACTCTAGGGCGGAGTGGAAAGGCGTGTCAGACTTTTACCGACCAAAACCACACTTATGTTCCTTCTTTGTAATGCGTTCCCCGTAACCAAAGTTTTCTTTCGAACTACCCATAGGAAGATTTCGAGGCCTGTCGGTTGAATTTATAACAGACACCACGCTGGCTTCGATAGGCAGTCACTCCGTGTAAAATACTGGTACACAGCATATAGTAAGCCTGGAGGTCCATCCTCATCATCATCTGCCTAGCCTTTTCCCAACTATATTGGGGTCGGCTTCCAATCAAGCCGGATTTAGCTGAATTGGTATTCAGCTAAATCCGGCTTGACTACGTACTTTACGAGGAGCGGCTGCCTACCAGACCTCCACAACCCATTAAATGGGGTAATACGGTACTTCATGGCAAGACTGGAGTTTACTGGCTTCTGACTATCCGTAACGATTGCCAAAGATCTACAAATGACAACCGGGACCTACGGCTTAACGTGCTTTCCGAGGCACGGAGGAAACTTGTTATGTTAAGATGGTCACCCATCCACAGACCAACCTTGGCAAGCGTAGCTTAACCTTGAAGATTGACCTGTGCGGCTGTTATGATCTAGCCACGAGCTCCTGGAGGTCCATCCTAACGGTTAGGAAAACAGGAAATGTAGGGTTCCTGAAGAATAAACTACGAAAACAAAGCTACAGGAAAGACCTACAAACTTCATTTACACACAGTTACAAATAATGTCGACCAGAATTTTAATTTACGTTTACGTACGCCAAAACGCTCGCAGCGATATTTCAATTAAGTATGCCAATAATTAAAATCGTTTCATGATTTCGAATGTTAATTACTTCGAACGGTATACAAACGAACAATTTGATTTAGCTCATGTTTAAAAGGGCAACAGAAGAGAAATACTTTGTGTCGGCAAATACACGTACGAAGCCTTAATACTGGGTCAGGTAAACTTTGTTCTCAACTTGGAGTTTCAGGGAAGTTTTTTTAGGGTTCTGTAGTGATGTAACAAAAACCTTACCTGATCCAGGGAAGTTCGTGACCCCAGAACGAAGACAAAGAAGAAACAGCCACCCCGTTCCTTTTCCGGTTTAGTCAGTAAAATTTGACACGCCCTCCCGCTCCGCCCAAGAGCGGGAGAGGTCATGGTCATTTTGATGACTAGCCACTTGGTAAAAACAACCTGGTCCATGAAAGTATCAGATCATCTAACGTCTTCTCTCGCTCTAGACAAAAGCAGGAGGGCGTGTCAGTCTTTTACTGACTGAAACTCTCTTTATGTTACTTCTTTGCCTTCGTTCTAGAGCCCCGAGGTTCCGTTTCACATAACCCATGGCGCCAGTAGGCTTCGACCCTGCTGAGCTCCTACGATTTGCTGACAGTTCCTTGAGGCGCGCGTGGTCGAAGACGTTTCTTCTGCACATCATCATCATCATCTGCCTAGCCTTTTCCCAACTACATAATTATATTGGGGTCGGCTTCCAGTCAAGCTGGATTTAGCTGAATACCAGTATTTTATGAGGAGCGGCTGCCTACCAGAACTCCACAACCCATTAACTGGGGTAACACGGTACTTCATGGCAAGACTGGAGTCAGATTTACTGGCTTCTGACTATCCGTAACGACTGCCAAAGATCTCCAAATGACAGCCGGGACCAACGGCTTAACGTGCTTTCCGAGGCACGGAGGAAACTCGTTATGTTAAGATGGTCACCCATCCACAGACCAACCTAGGCAAGCGTTGCTTAACCTTGAAGATCGGCCTGTGCGGCTGTTATTATCTAGCCACGAGTTCCTCAACAACAAACGTTTCTTCTGCACAATTATTCCGTTATTGGGCAGTCTCAGCATCAGAACTTCATCAATAGCATACTTTCATGAGAACTGAAATACAATAAAAATGAATGAACTCTTTTAGAATTTTAACGTAATAGCAACGGAACCCATCTTCCTCCGTAGCCGATACCTGCCACGATTTTTTTGTTTATATTTGTTTAGGACTAGAGTTTATCAGGGCGACGGACGTTTCCGGGGCAAACATTGCGAATCCAAAATAATATAGAGAAGCGAAGTGCTCGTGAATTGAATCTACGCCTATTTTAGAATGGGGCTTGTCCTGTACATATTTAATCGTGTCAACTGTTTAGTTCTCACGTTTTGAGGGATTAGTAGTTCGTATATTATAATCAGTGGCGGATCAAATCCTGAATCCTGTAGGTAACAGGGTGAACTCGGCAAGAGTTTCGGATGCGGACGATGAGCAATGGGTAACACACTGTCCGGCCGTCCGGTAACTTTCCCCCGACCCCGAGTCGTCGACGGCATGTACGTGCGCCTTAATTCATGAATCCGCGACCGGTCGCGTGTGACCCCGCTGTTATTGTCTTACTATTGTGTCTCGTTTCGCGGGTATTTGATAGATTAAAGAGGCCATGGGTTTACTTCCGAAAAGGATACCTATCACACTACCTGGAACCCAAAGAGCAAAGATTGAAGGAGTAGTTATAGGCAGTAAAAGTCACACACGACCTCCCGTTCTACCCTAGAGCGGGAGAAGTCATTACATGACTTCCCACATTTAAAAAATGGCACTCACTTTAGTTTAGCTCTATATTGTCCAACCTTTATGATATTCTTCCACGTATTAGGTAATTCGTGGAAGAATATCATTACTAATCCTACAAATAAACAAAAAACCGAAACATTTTTACAGTTTCAGAGCAGACAGTTTAGATAAGCGACATCTGTGTAAACGTAGCGAATTAAATAGTATTTTAGTGCAGAACTTTAGAGGAAGATGGAGCTACTGATTCACCATAAATCGACAACCACAATAACTTTTGCACAGAACAGCTGTACGTTTAATACCTACCTATTAATAGAAAACTGAAATAAGGGAATTAGCTGAATAAAACTACAACACCATATTGATAATATTGCTACTTATTTTTAAATAACTTCTGTCAACAGTTTCGCTCGCGCGTGTAACTTTCTCCATACAAACTTTGGGTCCTCGTTTGATCCCCTAAAGAGGTGTTTTTTTGAAAAATCTTCTCTCAGTGCTCGCCTACTTCATAAAAGGAAACCTTATGCAAGATTGCACGCTTTTAGGCCCTATGGTTTTAGATGTGCGTTGATATTTCAATCAGTTAGTTTCTTATATCAAAGTAATACAAATGACATATCTAAGTATTTTCTGAAACTCTGTTACACTTTTCAGTTATTACCTATCTTGAAAGTTTTTCCATGAAAACCGCAGGTATTTAAATATTCCAGGAAAGTAATCAGAGACTTCAACAAGTTTTCTTTGCGTACCTACTGAAAAGGCTTTTTCATTTTATACTTTCTGACGACTTTCTACGTAGCTATCTACAGACTCTTTCAGTTGAAGCTTTAGTTTTTCTTTACCAGAGTTTTTTTCAAGAGAAACACCCAATTCCTGGAAGTAGATTTTCGGTTTAGCCAGTCCGCTTCATTTCAATCTCTTTGCCTGGCTATGAGCAATAAATGTGATCCACCAAGATGTGAAATGGTCAAACGCTAGCAGAATGCTCCAACTTGAAAAGATCTAATGCCAAATTCGTGTGACAAAAAAAAAAACAAGAATCAAATCAATTTTTAAACGGTTTTATTTAGCTCACCCCGTTTGTTTTATTTTTTATTCTTGGGTCAAATTTAGTCATTCAAATTTCACCCTCTTCCTGTCAACCGATTAATCTGAAATTTTGTATACACTTTGGATTTTGGTGACAATACAATTATAAAACAGAAAAGAAATGAATTAAACAGAATGCGAAATAAAAACTATACTTAAACTAGAAAATAAAAATAGGTAAAAAAACTTTTTAAGTTAAACGGTTTTATGTTAAACATACATTGCAATGTTTAAGATAAATGTACTAAAAACCAAAAAATAATAAAATAGATACAGTCATGGGAATTATAAACATATGCACAGACTAGACTAAAATAAAACCGTGGGGCACGTCAATTGTCTACAAATTATCGACTTAATGTGCGATAGAATTCGATAAAATGCAATAGAATTCAATTGACGTGCCCCACGGTTTTATTTTAGTCTAGTCTATGCATATGTTTATAATTCCCACGACTGTATCTATTTTATTATTTTTTGGTTTTTAGTACATTTATCTTAAACATTGCAATGTATGTTTAACATAAAACCGTTTAACTTAAAAAGTTTTTTTACCAATTTTTTTTCAAACTAGCTTCTGCCAGCGACTTCGACCGCTTAAAATCAGGTTTCTCCATTCAAACTTTAGACTCCCGTTTCCTCCCTTTATAGGGTGAATTTTAGAAAAGCCTCTCCTAGTGCTCGCCATCGTCATAAAGGAAACCTTATGCAAAAAAAATTTTAGTTTCGGCTGTGCCTTAATATGTTAGTCAGTCTGTTTCTCCTTTTATTGACAAACCGTTTACCTACAGGCTCAGGTTTTCAGGTTCAATTCAGAAACAAGATTTCAACGATACTGACACTGCCATACTTTTCCCATCAACTCACCAAACACAATCTGCATAAACCGTGTCGCAAAACATATTGTCTACCATAAACATAAGCCTCATCAAGTGTCACGCAGTATCTCAAACTAAATCTCATCATCGCACTAACCCCCCAGAAACCAGCCATAACATTTCATCGTGCCAAAAATCTCTAACATACCGTACCGTACCGTAACCGTGCCGGGGAACTGGAGAGGCGACTATAAGGGTCCGATCACACAGACCGGCTCGGAGAGGAGAGCAGATTTTTATCACGTTGAAAACAAAGTTTTAAGTATTTGTAGTAAGGCTTATTTTTGCATGTGCACTGCGCATTCTTTATGACAAAACAGTGCACATGCGAAAATCAACCTTACCAAAAAATCTGCTCTCCTCTCCGAGCCGGTCTGTGTGAACGGACCCTAAGGCCGGGACTCCACCGAACCAGAGATTTGAGCGGTGTGCTATGTGCTGTGCGAGAAGAGACGTTTTTCAGCTCGGGGGACTCCATCAAAGCGGAGATGTGTGCAATACTGTTACATCTATCGCCTCCACTGCGCGTCATCCGCGTACAGCTCACATCTCCGCTTCTATCGCGCCATACAAATTAATATTACATATCTCTGCACAGCGATCACACGCTGAGCTGTGCTGAGTACTGAAGCTGAGCGTAGAGGAGATATGACAATAACACAATTCTATTCATAATCATCTCAGCCGAAAGACGTCCACTGCTGGATATAGCCCTCCCCCAAGCGTCGCCACAGCGACCGGTCCTGTGCGGCTCGCATCCATCAGATTCCCACGACCCTCGCCAGGTCGTCGATCCACCTTGTGGGAAGACTCCCAGCGCTGCGTCTTCCGGTACCTGGTCGCCATTCTAGAACCTTCCGTCCCCATCGACCATCTGTTCTATGAGCAATGTGCACACAATTCTATTGGTTGTTTAAAAAAACATCTCTTCTCCGCTCGTCTTGTCTCCGCTTTGGTGGAGTCCCGGCCTAACCGTACCGTGCCGGGGTACCGGAGAGGCGACTATAAACCGTTTTACGAGCCCGTAGCCCGCCGACACTGCACAGATTACGGGACACATCAAACGTCCCCCTAAATTATTATCGTAACACATTCTCGACCACATTCACTAAGTTTATGTGTGATTTAAGAAACTATTCTGTCGTGTTGTTGTGTACTGATGTTGGGTGTTGTTTGTCAGCGAAGTGGAGTGTGTTATTGATGTGTATGTTGATTAACTTCTCACAGATTGAGGTCTTAAAGTGTTCAAACATAGCGAGGAATATATCAATGAGTCCTATGTATATGGGCCAAACGAAATATTTGACTATTTTAACTTTAGCATTGTTAATGCATGTAATTGGTTTAATTAATTTTGTAAAAGCATTGCTTATTGATGCAGAAAAATGGTCTGTATACTAATTTAAATATTGAAAGCTGCTCTTGTTTTGTGATTTCGCACATTGGCCCATAAATGTACCATCTATATGCAAGTTCTTCCTGAATCAACCTGATTAAAGTTCTAGAGCCCGAGCCCACTCTTGACCTTGATCTCCTCTCCATATGGTAAGCAGTGGATGAGGTGTAGGTACGTGTAGCGACACCTATGAAGCCACATAGTAACTAAATATTCAAAAATCCTGGATCACCTGAATTAGAGTTATCCACGCGATTAGAACTTAACAACCCAAAATCAGTTAACAGGCAGTTACCTGGATCAGACAAAACACCTATGTCTGGTCGGAGGGTTTTATCTTTCAACAGAGGAACAGGACTTTACACTCTCAATAAGATAGAACAAGCAGCCCCAATGACGACTGATCTCTCTTACTGCGTCCATTGACGAAGTTAGGTACACGTCCAGAGGAATTAATAAGGGTAGCGGGATTGTTCAAAAGAGTTACTGTGGCTTCCGAAACACAAAAGACAACCAAAAGAGACACGGATCCAATGGGTTTTAGTCAATATGACACAGACGAAAACTAACTTTTCTCTATAAAAAAGAAAAAGGTATGGCTAATGTTGCATAAAATAAACTAATCTTCTTCTTCCTGCCCTTATCCCATACTACTTTGGATCGGCGCAACCAGTTTTTTTCTTCAAAATAAACACTTAAATACTCCCAAATTCCTTCTTCACTATTGTAGCAGCAATATTCAAATTCCAATCACGAAGTTCGAATACCTACTCGATCTACGTCACGAATCTAACAAGATAATGTACCACCAAGCTCCTATCTCAAGCCACTCTGACCTTGTATATTATTGTAATGGTATCGCCACAATTTCGCGGGTTCGACACCCGACCTTACACTTATCGTCGATTTGTTCTCTCATGAACCCGAATAGTTGATATTTTTCGTCCATTTTAGACTCGTATTGGGTTAACGTAGAATCGTAGAATCAAAGTTAAGTACCTACTCGTTTTCCGAAGGTTTTAGTAGTAATATGATCGTATGTATAAAGAGGAAATCTTTGGCGATTTGGTTTGGACTCAGGTGTGAACTGGCGTTCAAATTATATTGAAAAGTAACGTAATAGTTTCAATCGATACTGCTTGCAGGTTACAACTTTTTTTTATATGACATAAACTAGTGCTTGACTGCGATCCCGTCTCATGGTAAGCAGTGATGCAATTTTTGTGGGTGAGGTGCACTAGTTTATTAAGAGCCTATTCACTCTAGCCTTGAAGACACCTAAATTATAATCGGACGATCATACGAGCTAGTTTGGCTGCAGCAACGTTTGAAAGAGTTACCGTGCAACTTTTTTTACGGGAACAATCATTAAATATCCTGCTCTGAGTGGTGCGGGAGAGAGTGAGACTATTACCTGCTGACTAAAACGCACAGCGTTTTTTCAGTAGCCCTTTATTGCGAGGATTGCTGTAGAACGCAAATAATTCCTTTATCCTTTATTGTACACAACATTTAATAATTCCTGCTTTGGTTAGAGCGAGAGTAAGTGTCAGACTTGTCTAAAGAGCGTGCGTGCATTCCTTCAGTTGCTCTTTGCGTATCAGGACCACGGTAATTTTTTCGAACATCAACGTGACACACTGGAGCGACTAGGTACCTAGTTCCACATTTAGAACAAATTCATAGAAGCAATGCTAATTCCAGACTTTGATTAAATAATCAGGCGAAAACAATAGATTAACTTCACTAAATTAAAATACCTGATGAGTAACTAACGTGTGTGTGTTAAATTCTAAACATAGTACTTTGTAGTATTCATGAATTGAATTATCTATTTAATTTATGAATAGAAGCAGGTAGGTCTTCAGTGAACAATGTCTATATTGTACGATCGTAGTAGTCATAGTAACTACTCGTACTTTATTAGTAAGGGATTCTTACAAGTCGTATACAGACTACATTAAAGCAATAGTATTATCGGTCTTGTAATGTTCCCGCTGTTGGAACTCAGGCCTCCTAGGAGAGGGAATGGGCTGTAATCCACCACGCGGGCCCAGTGCACATTAGTGGATGTCACATGTCTTCGAATTTTTTTTCACAACAAAAAATACCCTTTAATGTTTCCTTCACCTTTTGTGTTGTCTTACTGTTTGAGAGCAGTGGTGATGAAATAAATTGCACATAGTAATGCGGGTTTGAACCCAAAACCTACAACTTGTAAGTCGGGACAGTTACCACTGAGCCACCACTGCTTCTACATTACAGTTAACAAATTATTAAAAATACTTACATTATTAAACAATTTCAAATAATAAAAGATGGCATATGTGTTTGAAACGTGTTTGCTTACAATGGGTCTTATCAGAAGGCTTAAAGTCAACCAAAGGGCAATGGAAAGGGCTTTGTTCGCAGTTTCCTTACGTTATCGCATCAGATATAAAGATATCCGCAGGAACACTACGACCAAGGTTATTGACATAGCCTGAAGAATCGTCAAGCTAAGTGGCAGTGGCAGATTGCTCGTAGAAAAGATGGTCGATGGTTTTTTTTTTTAATTGTTATAAACTAGTGCTTGACTGCGATCCCACCTGATGGTAAGCAGTGATGCAATCGTTGATGGTCAGGCGCACTAGCTTATTAAAAGCCTAAAGTGGTGCCGAAAGGTTCTGGAATATCGACGGCGGCGGCGCACTGAAAGACACAGCAGCGTGGGAAGGCCTCCCACAAGGTGGACCAATGACCCGGTAAAGATCGCGGAAATCCGGTGAATACGAGACGCACAGGAGCGTTCGACGTGGCGACACTTGTCCAACATTAAATATATATAACATTATTTTTAGTACCTACAATAGAAAGAAATCACTAAGATTCCTCTAAAAATTACATTTATAGTCTAAAAACTGAACTAATATACTCGTATATGCAATTATTCTGATTGTTTCTCATATTATTCAACAAGTAACGTTTTACTGTCATAGGGTTTTAATTAAGTCTTTAGTATTTTTTTTAGTAAGTCTCTAAAATGCTTCATATTTGCAAGCATTGTGTATTTGTCATTGTGCATGTCTTTATTTTGTATGCAGTCCGAGATTGACCACGCTTTAGCTCCTGTAGTCCCCTGAAGCATTGACTCAAAACCAAACACCTCTGAAGAGACCACCACGGTAACCATGTAAATTGCAGTCACGACAAAACCTCAAATGAGTATTCCTAATGACAAAAAAGTACTTAAAACATTATCTTTTAATAGGAACGAGCACAGAAACGTAAAAATGTCATAGTAGCGAGATTGTTCCAAATTTTTCAGAGCCAGCATTGTACACAGAAGCTGGGAGTTGTGGAATAATGACGAATAAAATAAATGCATGATTTTAATCTCCACCGCTGGCACACTGTCGTAAACTGTTTACGAGCGACCACTTAGTCTCAGGCGTACGGGAGAGGAGGAAGCGGGAGAGAGAAGAAGGAAGGAAACTGTAACAAAAAAAAAATCAAAAATATTCGTGGGATTACATTTGTACGACAATTTGTTCGTGATGGTCCAGAGGTTAAAGCATTGCGTCCCGTCTCTCATGCATAAGAATGTGGGTTAAAAACCGGGCAAGTACCAGCTGATACGCCGTGTCTACTCGTTGTCATTCGTTTTAACAGTCATTACCTCTAAGGTAATCAGACGCCAGACATTCTGGCCACAAATCCAGTGGGTAGAAAATCTGTGCCCCTTAATAACAGCGATAAACACACACAACTTCGAGTGTAGAGTCTCCGACCTTGATAGGAGTGGATGTTATATGGTTGGAAGGTGGATCGATGTTACCTATTGAGGGTTGCGCGAATCCGATAGATGTGAGACGCACAAGACTAGTTGGCGTGGCGACGCTGGTGGAGGCCCATGTCCAGTAGTGGACGTATTTCTGCTGAAATGATAATGATGAATTCATAGAGAGATAAAAGTGGCAACAAGTGAATAAAGTTTGAAAGAAATAGATAGCCCACCGATACCAAAACTTTGGGTTGCTTGTGAGAAAGATGATCAAACTGGACGAAGTCATGATTAGCGATGGGCGATGTTTTTAACAACCGAAAGATTCGGAGTCGAAATAAGAGAGCTAGTAAAGATCCCGCTTGACCCTCGTCTCTTAGCCCCCACACCGCGACACCGCAACAACGCTCGCGTCAAACGGCCTGCCTCGTCCAACCCTTTGCTAATGCGATTCCTGTTTTATGACTTACGTAACGCTGTGGGCTCGCCGCTCAATGTGGCCCGTTGATTAGAGCATCTTGTGAAACTGGCACAAAAGTTCAGCATTCCAAATGTTTGGTGGCATTGGTATTATGTTCTGTTCGGTCGAGGATTTGGGAAGACGGAGAGTGAAGTGCGTTCTGGATGTTCTTTGTTCCCGACGTTACTGCAATCACTAAGGAAGTACCACTGATATTGTTATAAAATCAATCTGCCTAGCCTTTTCCCTACTATATTAGGGTCGGCTTCCAGTCAAGCCGGATTTAGCTGAATACCAGTATTTTACGAGGAGCGGCTGCCTACCAGACCTCCACAACCCATAAACTGGGTAATACGGTACTTCATGGCAAGACTGGAGTCAGATTTACTGGCTTCTGACTATCCGTAACGACCGCCAAAGATCTACAAATGACAGCCGGGACCAACGGCTTAACGTGCTTTCCGAGGCACGGAGGAAACTCGTTATGTTAATTTGGTCACCCATCCACAGACCAACCTAGGTAAATCTATACTAATATTATAAAGAGGTAAAATTTGTAAGTTTGTAAGTTTGTATGTACGGGGTAATCTCTGGAACTACTGGTCCGATTTGAAAAATTCTTGACCACTACGACCCACGGGAGCGGAGCAGTAACGAAAAATGCGGGTGAAACCGCAGGGGACAGTAGTACGAGATAAAAACAAAAAGACTTACCGCCATGATTATAGTGTGCCCAGTGCTGGGTTGTCAGTTGTCACAATCGCTGTCGCTACATCACCCTAAGATCTCGCTGGAACTCGGACCGTAACGCCACGACTTATCACGTCTGAATCCTCGCACCATCACCCAAGACTAGGTGTGTACTAAACACTTGTTTAAATGATTTGCGCTCGATAAGTATTGGATATGGAAACTCTCATGCACTCGTTTAACTCAGGCTCATGAACAAAACGCAACAAAAAGCACACGTTCACATAAGGACAATAATTTCTGCGAAAGTTCCCGGAACCACTTTAGTTTTGTTAAGATTTTCACTGGAACTTGATGTCTACATTAATAGCATTTGTGGAAAAGACACAACAATTTTGCCAATAACAAGTGCGCACTATTATACTAAAGTTATAGGATGGTTTCGGTGACAACTCACAGATTCATACAATTTAGCTATCTATCCTTTTCTCTCATCTTAAAGATGCATATTTTCGTCCTGCTGTCACTCAACTCATGTTACGTATAAAAGACTATAATAGAACATCATACATCGCTTTAAATTGTGTCCAATATAGTTGAGCCACGAACGACACATTAGATACTTTTTTTTTAATTGTTACCCCCTAGGGATAAGTCATGATTCGTGAGTGCGTTCACAAATTTGTAAACTCGCATGCACAAAACACCCAAACACTATCTATCAGCCATATTACATAGGTACATTGTTACTTGCGGAAATCGAAATCTCGACATAGCAAATCGCTCAATCACTGCACCTACTATGAACATAAAGAATTTGCAGTGTATCATCATCATCATTTCAGCCGAAAGACGTTCATTGCTGGACATAGGCTTCCCCCAAGCGTCGCCACAACGACCGGTCCTGTGCGTCTTTTATTATTATTATTATCTCGCATCCATCGGATTCCCGCAACCATCGCCAGGTCGTTTATACAAGAAAAGAATCAACTACCTTCTTTAATTAACGGGCCCCAAAAAAAATACGTTACAGAAAGAAACAACCGATCATGGCCAAAACAGTAGGTTAGTAACTTCAACACACATGTATACATAAATACATACATATAAATAAAGGCGCGACTCATACCTACTTGCATCCATATGTATGAAGTACATAATATAACACCGGACATTTGATGACCGCATGCCAAAAACTGGGAATTCAATTATCATGTCAACGAATAAAATATTGTTGTGTTGATATTGTTATTTATCCTTTGTTAAAAAATAAGGACGTTGTTATCGTGTATTTTGTTTTGTTTGTGTACTTACCTACTGAAAAGGACTTTATATTTCATACTTTAACTGATATATTAAACGGACGGTCGATGGGGACGAAAGGTTCTGAAGTAGCGACCACGAAATGGTAGACGCAGCGTTGGAAGACAAATACGAAGAAAAGACGTCCACTGTTGGACATGGGCCTTCCTCAAAAGAGTCGCCATTACGACTAGTTCCGTGCATCTTGCATCCATCGAATTCCTGCGACCGTTACCAAGTCAATCCACCTTGTAGGCCTTCCAACGCTGCGTCTTCTGCTAAGTGGTCACCACTCCAGAACCTTTTAACCCCATCGACCAATATGCCCTGCTCACGGCCACTTAGGACTTGTGTAAGTCTTACAAAACATTAATAAAATATTTCAGCTCATGAAAAAATCATGAAGGTGCAAGAAACTCAACCAGTAACAATCTGTTCAGCGCACTATATCTTAAAGAAACGCCACGTACACTGTCAGTAACCCAGCGACATACATGCGCTATATATACCGCCATAACTTACCGGTAACGCAGGGTTGTCCCAAGAGTTTATATTAATTAAGTGACGCCGAGACGCGGTCACGTGCGCTACAAAGTAGATTATTTGCGGACACCCCTGGAACTCTTCATTATCGTCGACTTTTCCTTATTGTTTCGTACGTTTTGAGGGAGTGCAGAATATACGGGCATGGCGTGCTTATGACTTTAGCAGGGGATTGGGGGAATGTGTCGAAGGCATATGTGACACGATTGAGCAACACATTATGATACCAAACGTGGTCAAAATGAGGAAGCTGTCATACGAAATGAGGATAACTAAACGGAGCAACATCAAAATTATTCAACAATATCAAAATAAAATACTCAGAGATGCTGTAAGTCCATCCTGGTACGTCAGAAATGACGACCCCCACCGTGACCATAAAATAGAAATCGTCAACACGACCATCAAGCTGAAGTTTACAGACACAGACTTCACTGACGTGTAACCTTTTAAGGTAATTCGGCTACTAGATAGCATGGACCTAGTGCACTAAAAAACTAAATTGTATATTACCAATGTTGTGCTCATACAACTTAGGACCAGTAGGTCCTAAGTTTTTTTTAAGTATATAAATAACTTAACGAACATATTAGAGTCTGTAGTTTATTTCCAGTACCGTGGCAGCCCTGTCCTAGGCATTCGGTCACTCCGGACTATTTATTACTGTGTCTGCATATCCCAGCGTCTAGACTTTCTTAAAATGTTACCTTCCAGCCGACACTCACGTAGTTGAACTCATCAACGAGCCAATGACTCATAAAACGAAGAATAGGCACTCGTGTGTGCTGTTACAGGTTGTAAATCCAATAGGCTCTTAAAAAACTGGTGCGCCTCACCATCAACGATTGCATCACTGCTTACCATCAGGTGGAATTGCAGTCAAGCACTAGTTTAAAAAATTATATATGTGGTGCAGCCAGACAATAATAACATGGATAACGACGATATCTGCAAAATACTTGAGCGTAGGATCCAGTGTACGTAGTTACGGATAGTCAGAAGCCAGTAAATCTGACCCAGTCTTGCCATGAAGTCCCGTGTTACCCCACTTAATGGGTTGTGGAGGTTTGGTAGGCAGCTGCTCCTCGTAAAATACTGGTATTCAGCTAAATCCGGCTTGAATGAAAGCCGACCCCAATATAGTTGGTTTTCCATAAAATATAAAATTACTCTTCCTACTCGAGAAGAGAGGAGTATCAAACTTCTTGACTAAAACCTACACTGTGAAATTTTCAGTTGCTCTTTTTGTTCACAGTCCACGGTCACTCATTCGAATTATTCTAAAGTCATTGAATCGGTAGACAAAACTACTGGCGATTAAATACAGTACAGTGTTCTTTAAACCGTCCAAAAAGTTAACAGGAAAACCACCAAAACAATCTAAAATATTTTCAAAAGAAAATTGCCATTAACAGAAAAAAAGACAAAAGTAACTCCATAATTTTCTTATAGACACCATAAATAAGGGTGCGACCACAAAGGTGGGTAACACAAAGCGTATCGTTAGCAATAGCACGTCCACGGCCGCGGGACGGAAACGGGTCGGAAGCGGGAAATCATTCGCCGACCGGATCCGACCGGATCCGCCCAGATCCGCCCGGATCCGCCGAGACGCTGCGCCGAAACTACCCGCAACCCCCCACCATTCAATTAATCTCAACAAAACGCGATAAATAAATTTTCGAGCGGTCTTTGTTTTTAAGAAAAATGCAGTCTTTGAGAATTGAGATAATTTTCGGGAGTTGCCGGCGGCGGTGAGTCATTACCTTTAGTCTGAGGTATGATAGGATATACTTCGAAGATAATAGTGGTTCTAAGGACCGGCGCCGCTTTTTAACTGACAAACGAAATTGTTCAATTTTTAAAGGAAATTATAGACTACCAGTGACTTTTTTATCATTGATAGCGATGATGTGGCCGACGTTGAAACAAGCTCGCCTAGAAGTAGGTAACCTAACCCCTCTTGACTTCAAGACCCCTAACTTGTATCTATCAGGAAACACAGACTCCGGGCAGGGAATTCCACTCCTTAACAGTACGCACCGTACAATAAATGTTTTCCCAAAACACGCATAGCGCAAAACCGTTCAAGTACATGTGTAGTCCGATGATGAGAAATCTCCCACCTGCGAACAGAAAATTATCCCAAGAGAACTTACTCCCGATATAAAAACACTCCACTCACATCCTATATACTGTTCCAGAACATGGTCAACCCGAGGGCCAAAGGAGACAATTTCTTTTGTTTGGGGAATAGGCCCTCTACAAATTGTGGCGTATAGCAATGAAATGCACGTTAGTTTATTCCTTATAATCTATAGATTACAGTGGTAATATTAGCAAAACTTTATGAAACCGGAATACTGTGAAATACGACAGTCAAAACATGACTCTCATAATAACTTAAAATCTCACAAGAGCTATTATCTTATGAGTGGATAGGTCTCCTTGGCATTTTTAGTCAAAATAGTGCACTTTTCAATAATATATAGTATAAAACAAAGTCACGTCTGTACTACGTGACAGATTTTGATGTGATTTACACGATTTGATAGACTTATTCATGAAAATGGATTAGATGTAGGTATTCATTTCGAAATAGCGCGGTTTTTGCCGGCCAATACTGTAAATCTAAAATAATAAGGTGATGTGTTATAAGCTGGTTGGGAAAAAAAACACATTATAGGTACATCACAAGAAATATTATTACTGTTTATCTCTTAAAAGCAGTATTTCATCTAAAAAACCGGGCAAGTCACTGAGGGTTCCGTACCAACTTACCTATGAAAACAATTCAATTCTCGAATCGATTCTTGAAGATTTAAAAAAAAAAAACTTGTGACTAAAAACTTTCAGTTTTCAGAATTTATTTTATATTTGTGCTAAAATTACCATGTTTTGTACCATAATTTCAAGATCCTAGGTCAACGGGAAGTACCTTATGAATTTTGATTCCTTTGACAGTGTCGAAATGTACGTTTTTTGCAACATAAACGGGCGTATCTTTTTTTTCCGTCAACTTACAAGTTTGATATTTACACAGCTTCAAGGGACCACGAACTTGAATATATAGTTTTAATTTCAACTTCATGCGTTCTCGAGATAAAGGGTCTTGACAGACAGACAGACGGACAACCAAGTGATCCTATAAGGGTTCCGTATTTTCCTTTTGAGGTACGGAACCCTAAAAAGATGCAGGTGGCTCAACCTCACCTTGATGCCGTGCCTAAGATAAATACCACACTATACCCATCACATGTGCACAGCAACCAACTGCGCGTTTGCCCACTTAAAAATTACAACAGTATTCAGCAAGAGCAGCTCTATTGTTAGTAATTGATGGAGTGGTGTCAACTAATATATAAATATAATGAGTTTTCTTACTTGTGTGCCTTGATTGTATCCTACCTTGTAGGAGATAATTATTTGGACCATAATCATGGACAGATACCTCGATTTTGAATTGTCCGGAGGCCCTGACATGCTCTCCATAGTATGAACGAGATTGTTTGATTTGATAAATTCCTAGAGAAAATAGAATTAGGTCCTGGAATGACAATTGAGGAAAATCATCCAGCTCTGGAAGGTTGAAGGTTGCTGCTGGGTGTGGAAACTGGAAGACAGAGTATCTGCAACGGGCTATTAATTACGTTTTGTTCCACGGTGATTTTGAAAATAAACCTAAAAACGCTCCTAACAAGCATTTTTTGCCGTAATACTATTTTACTATTATTTCATTATTCCGGTTACGTATCGATATAATTTTTGGTCAGTTAATTATAACAAGATGATCACTTTTTTCATGTGCAATATCATTAATAAACATTACCGTTTAACAGTGGGCCGAAAAAAAATTGTCTCCTTTCATCTAAATCTGAGCAGCCGTTCGAGCGTGAAGAAGTAATAAACAAGGTCACAAACTTTCTCCTTTATAACTATAACTATCTATAACTTTGGTGTGGTGACTAGCTGTCGCCAGCGGCTTCCTCTACGTGAACATAATTATAAAATTTTTCCAAGGGAAATAACACCAGAAAGAAAATAGAGATATCTTCAGCTTTTAGCTGCAGGATCATTCGTAAAAGTTACTGTGTCCTACGAACACAAAGGGCACCTCAAGAAACAGACGTAGATTTTAGTCAGTAAAAGTTTGACTCACTCACTCTCTCTTCTGACTCCACCCAGGGCGGCAGCAGTTTTTAATGGCTTCCTTCCTCAAAAAAAAATAAAAAAAAAGATACCTGCTGCTTTATCATCATCATCTGCCTAGCCTTTTCCCAACTACATTGGGGTCGGCTTCCAGTCAAGCCGGATTTAGCTGAATACCAGTATTTTACGAGGAGCAGCTGCCTACCAGACCTCCACAACCCATTAACTGGGGTAACACGGTACTTCATGGCAAGACTGGAGTCAGATTTACTGGCTTCTGACTATCCGTAACGACTGCCAAAGATCTACAAATGACAACCGGGACCTACGGCTTAACGTGCTTTCCGAGGCACGGAGGAAACTCGTTATGTTAAGATGGTCACCCATCCACAGACCAACCTAGGCAAGCGTAACTTAACCTGAAAGATCGATCTATGCCGCTGTTATTATCTAGCCACGAGCTCCTCGTATACCTGCTGCTTTAAAACATTATTAATGTGTCTACTGCCCGTCCAGACAACGCCCGGACACAAAGCTATAAACACGCTAACGCGGCTTCTAGATGGCTTTTAAAAGGTCCGGGTGTCCGGACTAGTTCGTCCGCTCCATCTCCCGTCAGATTTAGATCTCGTCCGGCCGGACGCTGAGCCAAGTCACGGCAGCCTTCATTTCTTCGTAAACACCACTACCATTTATGCAAGCGTGCTTTATGAGTATACGCGTCCTTTCCCATAAGGATAACTAAACTTTATAGGTGATACTCGTATCTATATAGAAGAGCAAGTATGTTTTTTTGGGTTCCATACCCAAAGAGAAACATAGGACCCTATTAATCCACTGTCAGTTCTGTCTGTCTGTCGCAAGGGTATATCTTTTGAACTGTGATAGCCATATAGTAGAAATTTTGATAGATGATGTGTTTCTGTTGTTATACAATAAATAATAAAAATCAAAATAAAGTTAAACATTAAAAACGTCTCTATACAAAAGAAGTGTTTTTTGTGTATTAGACTCGCGTTTGACCACTATCTCACCTGAAGTTAAGCGATGGTGTGGACGAAGAAGAAGCACGCTTGCCTAGAAGTAACCTATTCACTCTTGATTTAAAAACCCCTTTCCTTTTTCGGGAGGTGAAAAATGATCTAAAGACTTCTTCAACTCTAGAGTGGAGCGAGATGGCGTGGCTATATATTCCATCAGTTGGCCTTTGCGTTTTAAGACTATGGGTTATCTTTTTAAAAATTCGCCATGCTACCATCGATTCTGGTGGGCCCTATGGTTTTGCTGACATCACTTTGAGGTACGCGAAATTATCGTTTTCGTTATGTCCACAATAATTCATAAAATGAAAGTTTATTATAGTTTATTTTCCTGAAACTAAAAGCCCTATACAGCAGACACATAGTAGTGGTCGCCGGCTCGGAAGTGAACATTTTTCATCATTTACTCGCAATAAGCGGTTTAGTTTTTGCCTCGTCTCGTCTGCGAACTATAAACACTGTAACGCAAAAATAACAGGTCACATAGAAAAAGTACGATATCTTCCAAAGTTATGAGATAGATGGCTCTCATAAATGCAATGTTAAAAGCAAATTAGTGGTGCAAGAGTGATTCACTTTAAGCACTGCTAAAAAATGGACATCTTACAGTCGTTCGGCAGATTTGTAGTGGATTTCTTGAAAGCGGTTTTGAACCTGTAGTACTTAATACAAAATGTATGACAACGACATTAACTGTCACGTCACTTATCACGTGGCTTCTCCGCAGGTAATGTAAACAATGTAAGTTCTGACACGATCCTATGTCGAATTTGTGAAGTTGAAATAAATGCTTACAGGCCAACAAGTGGCTTCAATCGCTTACAGAAGATCGAGTTGCCAAGTTACGGTTTGCTCCGGAACACGTCCTACAGACAGATGAAATATTAGCCCAGACTTATGTTTTCCTATGAGTCTACATTTCGTTTATTGACACACCATAGGAACCAAATACCCTTAGTTTACACTCCTCTTGGTTATAAGTTGTTTTAATTAAGAGATACAGAATCGTGGAGGAAACACAAGTGTTTAAACGACAAAATTATATAAATTGCATAAGCTGTGACGTATACTTTGGTTATCATTAGAGAGAAATGTTTTAGATCTATGATTTAATATTTAAAATACTAAAACCATTCACAAGAACTATAGAATTTTCAAAAAGGCGATTAATTCAAAAAATGTCTACAACATATCTAGGTAACTACAATCTTACGAATTCATTTTATGAATTGAAGAGACATCACACTTTTTATCAGCGTCCCAGAATTTTTGCAGCCCGGTGTATTTCTGTTAATAGTTTATTACACACTCGACTTATAGTGCTATCTAATAGATTTTTAGATGAAATTAAAGTTTGCGCGATGGTTTGTTATATTGTTGTGTATTATGACCGGAAGTTTTATTAACGTTTCAGGAGTTTATAAAGTTTTCAGCTTTACCAATTATAGCTAGCCCAACAAAATACTATGAGTGACTTTTTAGATGGCAAAATTCATAAACACTCTAGGAACTCCAATGCATGCTTTTTAATTATTTTAATACGTCGCCGACTCAACGTTGTTTTTATAATGTAATAACCTGATGAAATTAGATAAATATGTATTATAAGTGTATTATTTTTAAGATTGTTTTATGTATAGTGTTTTGTGACCTGAAAGATTTTATTATTATTTAAAATGAATAATCAAATTATTATTATTCTATTAATTGTACTTTAGTTTTATAATTTTAAAAATTTTAATCTCTGTAACCGAAACAGCCCTTGTTTCGGTTATATGAAACAAACTGATACAAAATAATTTCTATATCCATAACCGTATCTAAATTCGAAAATCCCTGATAAATACCAGAGAATCCGCAGTATATTCGAATGCCCGAGACATTCCCGAGCAAGCGCACACCAATGATAGAGCTTTAGAGTTCCCTGCACTTACAAAACGAAAATAACTCGCCGAATGCAATCTCAAAATAATACGACACATAAATGTTATTTACGACAATCTTACACATCGGCCGAGAAAAAATACACACAGACAGACGCATCGTCCGTCCTACATTGTGCTTTCAATTGCCACGAAGTAGGGGAATATTCCAGTTTCGGCAACCAGATGTTGACACAGTGCCGGTGTAGAGCCGCTGCGCAGGAATGATTCCCAGTCGCCACCGCGGGGATTGCAAATGGGAATAAAAATTCCCCCACTTCAGTTTCGCTTCGCTTCGAAATAAAAGGATGGGGCAACTTATCTTAAATCTGCATCTAATCTAAAAAAAAAAGACAATGTGCACTGCCTGCAATATTTTTTTTAAAGCAATGTACAGCGAAACTGAAGTGGGGGCAATGAGTTCCCAGTTGCCGGCTCAGCAAGTGGCATGCGACACTTGCTGAGCTGCCTATCTTGCACAACCACCTATACTTTTCGGGATCTATGCGAGGCCAATGATAGAGCCGTACAGGTTGCTAAATACTGGTCGGAAAAAAATTTGTTAGAGACATCGACACGATAAGAAGAAGGAAAAGAAGAACACAGATTTTCAGCACCAAAATTTTCGTCATCAGCTTGGGTACAATAGGTATTTTGGATTGGAATTTGGTATACGTTACTACCATCCAAAATACCTATAACCGAATCGGGAATAGCTTCGGTGCCGAAACTTTTGGTGCTCAAAATCTGGGTGCCAAAACGGGAGTACGCTGTAGTAGGTACGTAATGTGTTTCTATCTTTTAGCAAGGAACTTAATTATAACCCAGTTTATCTGAGCATCAGCGGCAAGTTGCCAGGAGTATTGCATTCTGCGGTGGGGTCGCCGACCTGAGTATTGTGAATTAAATTCTCGACAGATATATTTTGGTTGGCGAAATTATCTAAAGTTGGGTCAATGCTCACAGATAATCGCGAGTGTTCGCTTTGTGTGGAGCTATGAGGTTCAACTGATTGAATAGGATGTTGTCTAATTATCTTCTATAGTAATAGAATACTAGTTTTGGCCTGCGACTTCGTCTGTGTGTAATAGTTAGTACGGCCTTTTATAGTTTTAATATTTTTTAGATTGAAAATATGTAGGTGATCTTGTTGTTCAAATGATTTATTTATTTCTGATCAAGTGATTAAATTAAAACGAAAATTTCATAGCTTTATCTTCATTAGTGAACCCCCTTCTATTAGTCATCCCCTATTTCAACCATCTGTTTCGCGAGAAAAGGTTCCCCATGGTCTAGTCTATCTTTAAACCACATTACTTCAAAATCAATTCAGCGATTTAACCATGAAACTGTTACATACAGACAGAGTTACTTCTGCATATAGTAGTTGGCGACTGTTTGATTGATGGTTTGGGTGTAACTAAACTTTACACAGCTTGTAAATTTACAAGACCCAGATTTTCGAGTTTCGATTTCTATAAGTTTAAACAAAAATATTACGAGTCTCTCAATCTCGGAGCTGACCGCAAAAATAGTACGGATCATTCTACTGAAACACATTGGTTTAATTTGACTGACCCAGTTCAAAGAAAAACAAGTCTACACGTAGGTAAACGTATTATTAAAATAATCGCGGTTAAAATAATTGTAAGCTGGAATTCCCAGTGCACTCATGACACCACGAATACCTACAATACGAAGAAATACAGATATTGTCACCTCAAAAACAATGTCACCTGAAATAAATACTGTGAAGTAGGTACTATTAATAGTTTTTTTTTTTAATGTTTATTCGTTTTGAGCGTTGACAATACTGGCAATGTCGTTCGACCTTTATAAATGCTTAAGAATAGTTTTTGAAATACAAATTTTAATTATAAGTTTTTTTTGCATTTGGCTGGTTAAGCTCATTTTAGACTAAGCTATAATAGCATAATATAGTTCATAGTTTAATAATATTCTCTAAATTTTTGAATAATGAACTATATGTGCTATGCTTAGGGTTGCCAACCATACTTTATAATAAAGTATCCTACTTTATTTTTGGTAATTATACTTTATACTTTTACATACAAATAAAGTATGTAAAAATACTTTATTTTCAACCTTTACTGCAATGCATGCAATACGATGTACACTTATTACGGGATTTATAGATAAGTACTTAACTATATAACGGTATTATAAGTTACAACAGATGATGGGAATTATTTATAATAATTACTGATCGAAATGTAAGATGTCAGATGTTAATGTCACTATCGACGAAATTGTAAGTTATTTTGGTTTTAAATTTTATTACAGAATCCATTTTAAAGTTAAAATTAATGCTTAAAAACGGTGATTTCTGATAGTGATACTCCAGTCTAACAGTGACTAAAAAGCTAAAATGAGCTAAGCTTACCAAATGTAAAAAAAAATATTTCTTAAATAATTTCGGTTCCCGCTTCCCGTTCATATTTCACTGAGAGGGTTTTTTTCAATAATGAATCTGAAGTGGCGAGAAGAGAGAAATAGAACGTTTAAATTGAAATGTTTGACAATAACAAGTTATGAAGCATTTTGTTTTAATTGTTAGCACAAGCTAACACAAAAAAATACGTTTTTAACAAAATTTGGAAAATACTTTTTATTTTCTTTCAAATACTCTTTTTTTTCCTATGCAAGTCATTTTATACTTTATTTTCGTCAAAAAAAGTTGGCAACCCTAGTATGCTATATAATATTAATTAATATAGCGTAGTCAGAAATGAGCTTGAGTGCTAGTTGGCATCCGTAAGAAGTAGGTATGGCTTTACTGAGTTTTAATAATTAAATCATCAGCACAACCCTGTTAGTTTCGCTAGCCCTATTGAATGGCTTTTTCATGAAATAGCCATTGAACAGGCTTAGATGAACTGAGAGGATTATAATATTGCAGATTTTAATCATTATAATTCTGTAAATAATATTTTAGATTTTGTTTTGGGTATTAAATCATCACGTAGATAGCTCTTGGGGGAGCAAGAGGAAATGTCAAATTTTTATCGACTAGGTACAACCCACCTGTTTTTAGTCACCTTTGCCTTTCCAGAGCCGCAATAACTCTATGCAATAATTTAAAAAAAAACTATACTGTTTTTGTCATGCAAACAAACGCGGTTATCTTCGAATCATTGCTGAACCACACCTCGTCGTTAATACCGCGTGCATCAAAGGACTGGAACAATTTGCTTGCAGCGGTCTGCCCGTCAGATTCTAATTTAGCTATCTTCAAGGCAAGAGTGAATAGGCTCTTAATAAACTAGTGCGATTCACCATCAACGATTGGATCACTGCTTACCACCAGATGCTGCGATCCCACCTCAGGCGCTAGTTTATATCATTAAAAAAAACTTTTTTAAATGTAGTGAATCATCTAATAATTTTTCCCAATCAGTAGAATGAGGGGGACTACCTACTAGACTTCTACGAACTAAACACTAACCGTGTTCTTTCAGTTGCCCTTTGAAAAAGCAGTAATTCTTTCAAACAATCCTCTGAGCTACGAACCTTTAGCCAAACTATAGGTAGGTACTTTCTCGTACTAATAAATTCTTAAAACATCATCAGTTAATATTAGCAGCACCCAAATTAATTTAGTACTAATCGCATGGTTTACGAGATAACGCTCATTAACGGGGACAAACAAACAAACATTCCTAACTTTGAGGAAGATAACGACATTGGCGACTGTGTACCCACTTAATTAATGTCTAATTCATTGGGCTTTACTTGTTATTTAGAATTTTGTTGCGGTATCAAATTCAAATTCTAAGTTTTTATTTCATATAGGGCTCTACATGGGCTCTTATAAAGCGTCAAAAGGTTAAATTGTTATACGTGTTTTAGGTTACGATGGAATTGGTATATACTATCATGTATAAAAATCCTTAAATAAATAGGAAAAAAAACCTCAGAAGGTAACGCACGGTTCCAATTGGTCGTTTCCTCCTATGAAGAAGAACAGGCAAGAAACTCCATGTCATCATCATCTGCCTAGCCTTTTCCCAACTATATTGGGGTCGGCTTCCAGTCAAGCCGGATTTAGCTGAATACCAGTATTTTACGAGGAGCGGCTGCCTACCAGACCTCCACAACCCATTAACTGGGGTAACACGGTACTTCATGGCAAGACTGGAGTCAGATTTACTGGCTTCTGACTATCCGTAACGACTGCCAAAGATCTCCAAATGACAGCCGGGACCAACGGCTTAAGGTGCTTTCCGAGGCACGGAGGAAACTCGTTATGTTAAGATGGTCACCCATCCACAGACCAACCTAGGCAAGCGTTGCTTAACCTTGAAGATCGATCTGGCAAGAAACTCCATGTATAGTCTTATAAAAAAAAAATGCTTTTACAATATTTTCACATTAGAATATCAAAAGGTACCTAATATGCATGCATTTTTTTTATGGGTAGTTATAAAAGCTCCGACAAAAAAAGAAGAATTACCCTTACTCAAAATATTAAATCTACTGCCTAAAATACTAACTTTCCGACTACTTTTGTCCGAATAAAAATGACGAAACGACCGAATGAGATACTGAAATCTTCGAAATATAAACTTGACTGTTTATTGCTATAATACTTTTCTACCGGCATAAATTACGTTCTACCGAAAACTATGCTTTGTAATTTTTATCTATATTTGCCAACTATCAATTCATAAATTACCTTTCAAATTTCATAGACTGTGGTGCTATTTTAACTGTAACACTATACTAAAAATATTATTCTGAGTGCTTATACAGAAACTTATAAAAAATATAAAAATGTACTTGTACAATAACTTTTGCTTGTATCGTATATCATGAATTTTACTTACTACGGGTATGCTTGGGTATCGGTAAGTAGTACCTATTTCGGGCGTTAAAAAATTGGAACAGTCGTATTTATGCTTTAATGTAAAACCACGTAGACTTTGGTTTCCTAGAATATTTACGATTCGAAAAATTGATTAAAAGGCGTAGACGACGGAGCCCCGCTGCGCGGGGCTCCTACTTCTGTGTGGTTTAAAAAAAATAACCTCGAAGGAGGTGGCGGGGTCTGTGTTCGCTCGCTTCGCTCGCTCACTACGACCCCGCCACCTCCTTCTAACCTAACCTGTCCGAGTCGGGTTGCCCCCAAGTCTTGAGCTCGCTTCGCTCGCTTTTGCATCTTAAGTTATCCTAGGAACCGAAGAAAAACGGAATGAATCAGAATAAAAATGTAGTTTTAACAGATAGTAAAAAATTTCTAAACCCGATCTCACGGGCCGAACAGTTAAGGTATTTTCATTATTATTGAGAGTTAAAAAATAAATTTGATAACCAACAATAGAAATTAAAACAGTTCATGCAAGTTGTAAAAATATGATTATTATGACAAAACCTCTGTTGTCGGTAACTTAGTAATTTTGTCGGAGGTTCAGTATTCCATTCGGAAGTTTAGTTTTGTTATTCGACGACTCATTTTTTTAGGAGGAGAACAAGTAATTTGAACATGCTCTAATTTGTTGTTAAATTAGGTATTTTTTTTCGTTAATGTTTTGGGTTTTTTGTCGGTAATTAATTATAACGCTGGTTAATTAGAATAATAGTCGGCCACAGATCGCTGGAGATTAATTTGTTTTTCGGAACCATTATTATTTCCCTTTTTTTATTTGTAATAAACTTTCAACTTTTTCAACTACAACAATAAATATGAAAGAATTTTTAAACTATCTTTATCGACAACGAAGTTAGAAAGCTTGAAAGCTGCTCATATGAAAGAGAAGTCCGAAATGTAATTTGACGTCACATTGCATTGCGCCCGTTCTGCTGCCATAGAAAATAGCATTTTGGCGAGAGGGACTGATACATTTGTTTTTTATTATTTATGACTCAATTTTCAATTTAATTTAATTAATTATTTAAATTAAATCATTTTAATTAAAGTCTGTATTTGAATTTTTTTTATTTTATTTTATTGTAATGATTTGTAATGTTGTTTATTATGGGAATAACTTCCCGAAATAAAATTATTATTCATATTAATTTCGATATTGTTTTCTCAGTTAGTATTCTATTTCTATCTCTGTTTTTGTTGTTGTTTTTATTTCTTTTTTGTTTTTGTATGTTTGTGTTTGTGTATTTGTTTGTGTATTTGTTCTATTTTCTATTTCTATTTATTAAAAAAAATGTTTAGGTAAGAAATACAGTTTTCAAGCATAAGTATTCCATATTAAGATACGGAAATAGCAGTTTCTCTAGGATTTCGTAGAAACGTGTTAGTGAATGAACTAAAGGAAGCGACGCTCTACACTCGGGCTAGTAATAAGCATGAATGTGCTGATGTTTTTACACAGTAATGTTTTCTTTTGTACTGTTTTGAGAATATATAATATGATGAGGGAAGTAAAGGATATTGTGGACTACATATTTCTATTTCATGAGAAGCCATAGAAAGTTATGGGACTTAATATTTCAGAAAGGAGAGGCTTTTTCACCCTTGTTATTTTTTTTTAATCATCTTTTCTTGTTATTTTTTATGCACCTACCATGATGTCTCTCCACCATCCTTGGTTGATTGGTAGAGAACGCCAAAGGCATTAAGTCCGCCTTGAAGTTTAATAAATAAATAATTAAACATCATTGATTATTTTATAATCACGTAGAAACCATCTAATCACATCTTAGTAAACTACACTAATCTGTAAAATTAACAAAAGAGGTCATTACTAAACGAGAAAAAACAATAACAAGCGCATCTTCAGCAATTAACTCAAATATTTCAATCGACCCAAAAATCCCTGTAGCACACCCTGCACCTTACGAAACAAAGCGACGGTTTATTTCCGTATAGTCGTATATATGCGACAAATGTGCGTCCCATTAACGGGGCATTCCAGCGATTCCAGTGTTGTGTGAAGCGTGGAGCGATGTGGACGTGCGCAGGAGTCCTTGCGCTGGTGGCGTGCGCGAGCGCGGTCACGCGCGACCAGTTCTACCCTCACGGCCCGGGCTACGACCAGAACTTGCCCCGCGGCGCTGAAGTGACCTCTCCTGAAATTTCTCTGAAAGTACCCATCAAGTTCTACGGGGAGACTTATGATACTATTTTTGTAAGTAGTTTTTTTTGTACTGTATTTTTGTGTAGAGTGATCTTATTGAGGGTTCGCTCTCTTTAGAAGTCCTTTATTTATTCCTGAAAATGCGCGTCATCTGTGTGAAGTAAACTAAATAATTTTGTGTTAAGAATTATTTTTTTTAACTGTACATAATTTCTCCGCGTTGCTTGCGTTTCCCGACCTAATTCCATAAAACTGGGGAGCGCTTGACAAGTCTGTTCATTCATTGAAAAGTACCTATTAACTGTCTATGGCTTCTTTCCGCTTCGCTTCGTGTGTAACGTTTCAGTGATTACTGAAGTATTAAGTAAATCCTTCACAGATAGATGTCAATGACATTATTATAAAAATAATGCATACAAAAATAGTTGCGAATACATCGATATTAAAGAAATTAAGAAACCCACACAAACTAATATATTGAACTATTGTTTTTTATTTGAACTTATAATTCCAAGTCGAGATTAATTGATTAATTTGAATCGTGATTCAAATTAACCCGTTTTAAAAGCAATTTCATTGGTAAAGACTATTAATATTTCCAATGCATTTTACCAACTGCATGGACCTAATTCCGTGTGTAATAATGAATGGCTGATATATACAAAACTGTTCTCTGAATTGAGATATTAAATCCTCTACTTGCAGTAGTTGCTTTTCTGCGAATTGCGACTTAGCAATCGCGCACACTAGCGTATGTCATGCGTTCGATTCCCAGCACAGGCAATTTTTCGTAGTAATTAGAATTCAATGGAATAGAATATTTTTATTAGCTTAGACGAACTTACATAATAATAAGTTGCAAAATGATAAAATGTAATGTAATACAAAGAAGAGGAATTAGTAATCCTATATAGAATGAATCATTTCTACTTTTTTAGGGTTCCGTACCTCAAAAGGAAAAAACGGAACCCTTATAGGATCACTTTGTTGTCCGTCTGTCCGTCCGTCTGTCAAGACCCTTTTTCTCAGGAACGCGTGGAGGTATGAAGCTGAAATTTATATCAATTACTCAGGTCTACTGTCCCTTGAAGCTGTGAAAAAATCAAACTTCTAAACCAACGCAATCAAAAGATACAGCCGTTTATGCCGCAAATTTTCGATACTTGCAAGGGAATCAAAACCTACAGGGTGCTTCCCGTGAACTCAGAATCTTGAAATTTAGTACGAAGCAACGTCTTATAGCATAGATAAAGGAAAAATTACGAAAACCATAAATTTTTAGTTACATCACATAATATAATTTTTTTTAATAATTTTAAACTTACTACCCATTTCCTCATAAACGCGTAGAGGTATTAAATTGAAATTCATACCAAATACTCAGGTCTATAATACCTTAAAGCTGTAAAAAAAACAAACTTCTATGTCAACGCAATCAAAAGAAACAGCAATTTAAGCTGCATATTTTGAAACTCGCTAGTACTCGCAAGGGAATCAAAACCTAAAGGGTACTTCCAGTCGACCTAGAATCTTGAAATTTGGCATGAAGCAACGTTTTATAGCACTCATATAGGGAAAAGTCTGAAAACTGAAAATTTGTTGTTACGTCACAAGAATTATTTTTTTGAAAAATCTTCAACGCTCGGATCGAGAATTGAACTTTATTCATAGGTAAGTTAGAGGTATTGAGTTGAAATTAACACCATATAATTGGGTCCGTGGTCCCTTGAAGCTGTGCAAAAATCAATTTTCAATTCAATTGGTAAAGTGGCGGGAAAAAAAGATTCGTCCGTTTATACTGCAAAAAACGTACATTTCGAGACTGTCGAATTGTTCGATTGAACTGTTTTTATAGGTAAGTTACTACGGAACCCTCAGTGCGCGAGTCCGACTCGCACTTGCCCGGTTTTTTTAATAAGCAAATTTGAAATACCATTTCATAATAAATCCTAGTATTGAGATTACATACTTAACTGTATTTTGTTTTCTAGTTTATAATCATTTGGATATTTGTTGTGGATGTACCGTACCATGTTATGAATTCGTATCTTGGTCGTGATTTTGGTGACAGAACGATGTGCTTACAAACACCCTTTATTTGGAAAAATATGTTTCGCCGATTTAATCCGAAGTCTATGTAAAATAATGAAAAAACTAAAAATCTTTTAGAGATAAATTTTGGTTTCATACTTTTACTAAACCTAAATTAATCATTATAAGCATGCTTATAAAACTTAAAGAGTTGCCTCAATTTCTCCAGGATTCAATCATCATATACTGACATGATTGATGACACATTGGAAGTGGAATCAATTACCAATTTATAATATTATTTTTTTACTTTCGGTCTGAGCGTCTTTAAATAATCAGGGAACGTAGATACATTTTTTTTTATCCGACGGTAAGAGAACCTCTCTTCTTTTGATGTCGGTTTTTGAATTGAATTGAATTAAATTGTCTTCAACTTTTAGAAGTCAATTCAATGTTTAACCAACGCATTCTAAATTCATATCACACTGCGAGCTATGCACCATCTCGTCTGGGGCCCAATTACAGGCTCTGTTTACGATTGACGTAGCTCACGCGATCTCAATGAACTTAATAGCGTGCTACTTTACACTCCATCTTGTAGAGACTAATATCTACATTAGACGTTTTTGATGTTACAGTTTATGTGGTGAGAAAGTAATTAAGACTTGATAGTTTGGGTTTGAGATAGAGTTAAGAGGTTTATCATCATCATCTCAGCCTGTTATCTTCTTCTTCTTCTACCTGGCGTTAATCCCGGCTTTTGCCAGTGTCCTCACCACCAGTGCCATCATTCCACCTTCCGGCTTAGCTTGCTCCACTTTGCCCGATCTTCTACATCTCAGCCTGTTATCATTCAGCCAAATATCTCCACTGTTGGACATAGGCCTCCCCCAAGCGTCGCCGCAACGACCGGTCCTGTGCGTCTCGCATCCATCGGATTCCCGTGACCCTCACCAGGTCATCGGTCCACCTAGTGGGAGGCCTTCCAACACTTAATGCAGCGAACTACGAAACATGTGATAATAGAATATGTAGACCCTGTGGTTAATATTTTCAAACGGGCTGGTTGCACAAACTTACTTATAAAGTTATAATAAAGGGTTGTAGGATTTGAATCTGATAGGGAGCAGTGTATTGTTAAGTCAGTTTGTAAAGTTTTGGAATATTGTGCCCTGAGTTTATCTTCTTAAACATCAAATCCCAGGAGTGTCATACCTTAAGCTGGAGCTACAACCTTCACTAAATCTCATTTCATCCGAAAGATGTCCACTGCTGGACATAGGCCTCCTCTAAGTGTCGCTACCATGATCTCGTGCGTGTCACATTCATTGGACTCCCGCAACCTTCACTTGGTCATCGGTCTACCTTGTAGGAGGCCTTCCAACTGCGTCTTCCGGTACGTGGTCGCCACTCCAGAACCTTTCGGCCCCATCGACCATCTATTCTCCAAGCAATTTGCTCTGCCCACTACCAAGTGGTAGTAACTTAAGTAAGTTTGGCGATTTCTCGCTCCTAGGCTGTGTCGGTAACCTTTATAATTCTCCTGTGGATATCTTTATTTCGGATACGATCTCGCAAGGAAGCTCCAAGCATAACCCTTTCTATTACCCTTTGGGTAACTTCAAACCTACTGATGAGTTCCACAGTGAACAACCACGTTTCAAAACCATAATATGTCGTCACTGGCAACACGCATTGGTCATAGACTTTTGTCTTGAAACACTATGGTTTATTGGACTAGAAGATACCGTTCAGCTGCCCAAACGCTGCCCAGTCGATTTGGATTCGACGATTCACTTCTTTCTCGAAATTAGAGCTATCCAACTTGACCGTCTGTCCCAGCTAAACGTAGTCAGTCACCCACAACTTCAAGTGTAGTCTCCGATCTTGATAGGAATGGGTACTAGATGTTTACAGATCAATCCTTATAGATCAATATTATCTAAAGAATTCCTAACACCCGTGCAAAGCTGGGTTGGATCGGTACCTACTACCGGGTACCATGACCACCAAGTACAAACCAGTCCTACTAATTAGAAGTGGCACAACGACCTCTATCAATCACACCTAAAACAATGGCAATTAATAATGCCTACAGTAATATTGAGTCACAATTACTTTTATTGTTAACTTGCCTATTGAATTAATAGCAATAGTTCAAGATGTCACTTCTGATTATGCACATAATTATTTGATTTTATTTGCGTAATTTTGTGGGGGCCACGAAAATTCTGATTGAATGAAATATCTACGAGTATAGTATACGAAACGTAAACGCAAAAAACTAACACACGTTGTTCTGCCTTAGAAATGATCAAAGCGCTCGCCTGTATACATCACCTGTCCTATTTTATTAGTGTAAATGTTATGTACCAAAAAAAATAGATAGATAAATATGGGAGGCAGAGGTAGTAGCACAAAAAATAGCTTACGGCCTATTCTCAGCCCTACCGAATATACATTTTTTTTAAATAAAAATCGGTCTAGCAGTTTTGGAGATGTTCGATAGCAAACACTGACTTAGGGCGATGCCTGCTAGGGCTGCGGGAATGTTCAAAAGAGTTACCGTGGCCGTGAAACGCAAAGTGTAAACGGGTTAGTCAGTCTGGCATGCCCTCTCGCTCCACCAAGAACAGGAGAAGTTATTTGATGATCTCAAAAAACGGTATTTTCCATGTTACTCTTATGTAAACTTGGTGGAGTCCATAACCCACTAATTTACAATCATTTTAAATCAAGGCGAAATTGAGCGAAAACGATAATTAATTTTCTAATAAAAACTTCTAAAGGGCAATCTAAAGGACATATCCACCTCCAAATGTCGAAGACCCGAAGATTTTTTACATAAATATTCAGCAAGATCTGCAATCGATAATGCATACGTCTGCGCCTGCGGTTGCATGCGATGATTGGCGAGCGAACGGAAGCGCACGTGGGCGGCTGTCGATAGCGACGGTCACTGAACGCAGCTTTTGTTTTTAATCCCTGATATCTAATCTGTGAGCTTGGAAACAGTTTCCAGGAGACTTTGAAGTGTTTTGTATAAAGATAATGCCCATATCTGTAGGCTAAAAGTAGGTGTTCTAAAACAGTTTCAGGAGAATCTAAGACTCGTTTATAAGGATAATACCTAACTTATATGACGCTAGATTTTCAGGCTAGGATAGGAAGATTGCACTCGTAGAACAGTCACGGTGGGGCCATGGGATAGCTTCTGAAAGGGAAACCAGGGACCCTAGAACGAAGGCAAATAAGGAACGGAGTGGGTTTTTATCAGTAAAAGTCTGACACGCTCTCCTGCTTCGACCAAGTCGTTCTGATGATTTCCTAACTTAATAAAAAAACAAGTTACGGTTTTGGTGCCCTGATTACACCAGACTCCGGCTTCATGTAACCGAACCTATCTTCATTCGTGTATATTATGCCAGGCCTGGGTAATACATGTAAGCTTCTAGTTTCTTTTTGAGCCACGTATTAATCTGGCATAACTTAATTTATCGATACTAGCAATGAACTTGTTCTTTTTTTTTGCCAAAATTATTATTTTAGTGATTGATGCACTTTTCGTCCTCCCTATCTCTTATATTCTAGCTGAAAAGTATCTAATTAGATTTGAACTATAATTCCATAAGGTCTCTGTGATTGGATTTCATTCTTCTTATTTTAGGATTGTTCAAGTTTTATACGTTTACAAAAAAAAAACAGCACAATATCAAATTAAACTAAACATGACTTCTTGTATAAAAATTTTAAGAATCAACACTTACTTATCGACGCGAATTAAGCAAGAGTCGAGACCTTTTCGTAGAATTTACCTAAATATGTATGTGATACGACATTATCGCACACCGGGTCATAGCCGTGTTTATATTATATGCCTAATCGTATTAGATAAACGCACATACCATGTACAAAAATAATGAAAACATGTCCAGTAGAAAAATGTTTAACAACGTGACCTCTCTGTCCTCAGGTAAATAACTATGGAGTGCTGACCTTCAGAGCAGATATACCATCGTTCTTAAACATTGAGTTCCCGCTGCCATACCCGTCGATAGCAGCGTTTTACACAAACATTGACACGACGAACTCAGGCGCAGTCTACTTCAGAGAAACTAACGAACCTCACGTACTATCCAAAGCAGAAGAAAGCGTGCAAAACAACTTCCACGACTACTATGACTTCAAACCCACCAGCGTCTTCATCGCCACCTGGGAAGATGTCACCTTCACAACCAACGAGCAAACTGATCTGCGGAGAAACCGCTTCCAAACAGCCATCATCAGCAATGGCACCGAAACTTTCGTAGAGTTTCTGTACCCCGAGAGAGACATCCAGTGGGTCCAGAAGGAAACCCAAGTGTTGAGCTTGCCTGACGCTAAGGCTCAGGCCGGTTTTGTGTCCGAAGATGGACGCATTTACACTCTCCGCGGATCTGGCAGTCATCAGATCAGGAATATCGTTGCGTAAGTTTCAAATAAGTAACAAAAAAATATCATTCCTACTATATTTGTTGGATCTGAATAAAAAGCTAATTGATTCTCATATTTCATTTCAGATGGTCCAATGTTCAAGAGCCTGGACGCTACGTGTTCCGCATCGGAGATATACCTCTAGAAGGTAATATCGCCGTCCCCGACCAATACAATCAGAGTGAAGTTGAAATCGAAGAAGAGACCAAAACTTGCGCGCAGAGCGGACCCAGCGTGTGCCACATACAAGCGAGGTGCGTCGACTACCAAGCTGGAATTTGTTGTCAGTGTGCTGATGGCTACTATGGAAATGGGAAATCGTGTATCAAAGATGATGTCCCGCTTAGAGTTCATGGTAAAATAAACGGCGCTCTAAACAACGTCAATCTAAACGATGTGGACATACAAGCGTATGTGGTTGTAGCTGACGGGCGTGCGTACACAGCTCTGTCGCTCGTGCCAGCCGGGCTCGGGAGCAGTCTGCAGTTACTACATGTGCTCGGAGGTGTCGTCGGTTGGCTCTTTGCCAAACCATCAGGATCCGCCAAAAACGGTTACCAACTCACAGGCTCCGTGTTTAATTACACCGCAGACATATGGTTTCCGGCTACTGGCGATAGAGTTACAATCAATCAAGAGTATCTCGGACATGACGTTTTTGACCAAATCACATTAGAGACAGACATCAGGGGCTCGTTACCAGTTATACTTGCTGGAACGAAACTAGAGATTAGTGACTACGATGAACAGTACACCCTCGTGGAGCCAGGCCTTCTCCGCTCTGAGTCTACCAGAACCTTTACGAATAAGTTTACTGGTGAAAAGTATGAGCAAAGAGTTTCACAAACCTTCTCATTCAACTCATGTCGTTTTGCTCCTCCATCAACCGAGGATAACACACCATCAACATTGAAAATAAGTAAAAACTACTTAGGATACGAAGTCAGGGAAAACATAGTAAGGTATGGAATGAGCGACAAGATTTACCCTCTGGGTGAAGAAGATCCTTGTATAGTTGGCCGAAATTCTTGCGGCCCTCACAGCTCTTGCGTGGTCCAAGGAAATTCCTTTGCTTGTATCTGTGAGACTGGTTTTACAAACATTTACCAAGACAATGTCCTCGTCTGTGTTGATATAGACGAGTGTGCGTCTGGAATCCATAACTGTGATAGCAATGCGGACTGTAACAACCACAACGGTGGCTTCCAATGTAGGTGTCGTCCGGGATTTATCGGAAATGGCCTAAACTGCAAACCTCTATCTACATGCCGGGACACAAAATGTGATGTCAATGCTCGTTGTATAGATAACCCCGATGGAGAAGCTATATGCACTTGCAACCCTGGGTACAATGGAGACGGACGGTACTGTGTCCCGAATTACGAAACTGCTTGTGCCAGCTGCTCGCCGTACGCTGCGTGTGTTTTCACGGGCAACAATTACGAATGTAAATGCAATACAGGTTACTCTGGTGATGGCTTGTACTGCCTCGAAAACGCCCGTAGAGATGAAACTACACGAGCACCAGTTGTTGACAATGGAAATAACGAGGCAGATTACAACGAGACCATCGTCTTACCTGAGTGCGATCAATACAGCTGTTCCTGCCCGCCAGGATACTCTGACTACAGGGACGAACTTAACAACCAGCTGTGTCGTCGCGATTACGATGCTCCACCACCTGACCCAGCTAATAACTACGACCAGCAACCTACCGACACTTACTATCAACCGCCTACAGAGCCCTATTATCAATCCAGTCCTGAACCCCGCTATCCAACGTCAACAGAAGCGTATCCTACCGAACCCGATAACGGCTCACCGAGCTCATGGGATCCTAGCAACCAAAGACCAGTAAACGGTGAATATGCACCGTCCGAAAATAGTTACCCACCGCCTTCAGAAAACAGCTACCCAGATCCCTCGCAGAACGGATACCCGTCTTCTACAGACAACAGTCATTACCAACAACCGGACCACAACTACCAACAAACTTTGGACAACAATTACCCATCACCTACACCGAATCAGTATCAACCGCCTACAGACAACAGCTTCACAGTGCCTACACAGAACAACAATCAAGCACCTTCGGAAAACAACTATGGACAACCCAATTATCAGAACCCAGATCCAGCCTACCAGCAACCAGATTCAGCCTACCAGCAACCAGATCCAGCCTACCAGCAACCAGATCCAGCCTACCAGCAACCAGAGTACCCACCTACGGACAACACGGACAACAGCGACCCTCTAAGTAAGATGACTACTATTTAATCCTACACAAAAATTTAATGCTTTTAAATACTTGAAATTATAAAAATTATTGTTTTCAGTTAAATGTGAGGAGGATAGTGACTGTCCACCGAACGCCGTCTGCACATATTCATCAGCTGACGCTTCAAGCGATTGGGAAGGAAAGCACTGCGTCTGCCCTGAAGGCTATGAAGGCGATGCTTTCGAATGCATTGAGAAAACCGGAGCCTACTGTGCTTGCGGCCTTAACGGACATTGCATCAACACCCGCACGGACGAGTACCTCTGTGTGTGCGACCTGGGCTATCACGGCGATGGTTACTCCTGCCGACCAAACTTCAGCTGCAAAAACAACTCGGACTGTGAATACAACGCTGAATGTCGCCCAGATGCAAAGAGCAATGAATACATCTGCCAGTGCGTCAAAGGATACATAAAAGACCAGAACGACGCATGCATTCCTGACGTACAGCTCTGCAACGGAGCCTGGTGTGTCGAGCACTCCTCGTGTCTCTACGACCAAGTTTTAGATCTAAACTATTGCCACTGTGATGACGGATACATAGGCGATGCTATTTCGCAATGCGTTCCCGAAGGACGCACGTGCGATGTTGCCAACGACTGTAACGACTATGCGGTGTGCACGCCGGTCGAGAACACGTATCAGTGCATCTGTAGAGACGGATATACCGGCGACGGATACACCTGCATCCCTGAAGCTACGTGCAGGAACGACCCCAACATGTGCGACATCCACGCGTCCTGCCTCTTCAGACACGACGCGTATGTCTGCGAATGTAATGCAGGTTACAACGGTAACGGAAGTTACTGCAACTTGAACCCGAGAAAGGCTGGAAACTTCCTGGTGGCGAGTGACGGCGCGTCCGTGTACAAAGTGCCCTTCCAAGTCACATCGAGAGACTTTGCGACGCCGTTCAACAGCGGGATATCACAGATCGCCGTCGGTGTGGACGTGGACTGTGAAGTTGGCAGGATATACTGGGGAGATGTTGTGAGTTACGCCATCAAAACTGCTGCGTATGACGGAAGCGATAGTAGCCTGTTCTTATCAGAAGGTGAGTTATGAACTGACTTACGAGATGAATAAAGATCAGATTTTCCTTGCAATGGATCTCACAATTGTCTAACAAAATTCTCAAATAATACTATTACTTATTTCAGGCGTCAAGTCACCCGAAGGCATAGCAGTGGACTGGTCATCCAGAAACATATTCTGGACTGACTCCAGGAAGTTGACTATTGAAGTCGCAAACCTGGACACGAAGGCGCGGAAAGTGTTGTTCGCAATAGACAGGATATCTAACCCCAGAGGCATTGCCGTGCATCCGAGAAGAGGGTAAGTTCTTAACCCGAAAATAAAATAATTAGGAAACTAGCCTCTGCGGGTACAGACATTGCTCCGAACCCGAAGAGGTCTTGTTGCCACTGTTTTTGTTACTATGCTTAGGTTCACGTTTGACCATTATGTTACTTAAGTTTAACGGTTCTTCAATTGTCAAACTTATGTTGAAGAAACGTCAGACTTAAGTGGCAGTGGCCAAAACACATTGCTCGCAGAACAGATGGTCGATGTGGATGCAAGGTTCTTGAGTGGCGACCGCGTACCTAGCGGAAGTCGCAGCGCTGGAAAGCCTCCCACAAAGTGGGCCGATGATTGGTGAGGATCACAGGAATCTGAAAGATGTGAAACGCTCAAAGAGGTCGTTGTAGCAACACTTAAGATAGCCTACGTCTATAAGTGAACATCGTTCAGCTGAAATAATAATGATGAGCAAGCTAGCAAGAAGGAATCAAACAAGAATATTCGTAGATAATTACAAACTTATATCTTTTTGCAGAAAAGTCTTCTGGTCCGACTGGAAACGCACAAGCCCAAAAATTGAATGGGCCAACATGGACGGGACTCAACGAGGCATCTTCCTAGACAGCACTGACGTTGTCCTACCAAACTCTTTGGCCATCGATTGGGAGCGAGACCGGCTGTGCTACGCCGACGCTGGCCTGCAGAGCATCAAATGTGTCACCATCGACACCCAGGAGAAAGAAACTATTGCCACAAACTGTTCCTACCCCTTCGGGCTTGCCATCCACGGCAATACTTTCTACTGGACCGATTGGAAAACGTAAGTGACTTCTAAAATTTAAAACAGACTTTGGAATACCATATATATTTAAAAAAAAAATGATTTTCGAGCCTTCCCGGAGGCCTATAATAAATAAACACCCTTGTACTGAAAGTAACGTAGTGACAGTTCCATGAAATTCCCTGTTATGAGGCCACACCATGACGTGTTAAAATGACAGGCGTGTGAGCCAGAAAGAGGGATGGAGCTATACAGTCTATTCATCCTCTATAGCTCCAACACTTTAAATTAATTTAGAGCTTCAAATGGATCGCATAAAGAGCTCGTGGTAGGGTCTGTAATCCAACTTTTTTGGCTAAGCTTCATCCATTATCTAAATCAACTGAGTAAATTCTTAACCATGCAACTAAATCCAATAACTTAATTCTTAACCATCAACTTTCAGATTAAAAATCGAGTCTATCAACGTGGAAACACAAGTCCGTGGTCAAGTCCCGATCGCTACAGCCTCTAGAAGACTGTATGGAGTTGCTGTTGCCCCCGACACATGCCCACCAGCTCAAAGCGTATGTGCGTTCAGGAATGGAGGTTGCGGAGCAGATCAACTATGTCTGCCGGATGGTAATAACAGCAGGACTTGCGTTGACGCAGACCAGACCCTTAGCAGGCTTTAAGGGTCCATTATAATAGGTTACCGACATCACCACGACGTGCGGTTTCGATCGAAAGACATGTGCAAGCATCTCGCTTCAACAGCACCGTTCAACCGAACTATCCCAGATAGTTTTGATACTTGAATTCAGAATCTTCTGTCATACAAAAGAAAGTTCAAATTCCTTTGAAATCAAAATGTATTTAAGACCTTTTAATTACAATTTGACCAGTTGCACTTATAACGTATAGATGGTTGAGTAAGTGGCAATGGTCTGATGAATTTAAGATTCTGAGGTCAAGTATATTTTTCAAAGCGTTTGTGTAAAACAGCGCGTCTAGATATTAATGTCTTTGAGTTAGTTTTAAGGTTTTGAATGTGGCCAAAGGGCTCATGGTTTGAAGTAATTTACGAAGTTAGACTGTGGCCTGAGTTTGTGCAATATTTTGTGTTAAAATACTAAATGAAATGTGTTTAACTTAAAACCACACAGAAAGGAAAATGGCCCGATAAATAATAAAATTACATTTTATCGGTCAACACGGAATACTTTGAAACCTACTAGAAACACCTTTATCATAAGTATTTATTACAAAATGTTTCAAAGAATTGATAATATGTTTGATAATTTCGAAGTAAACTGTTTTTTATAAAGGCACTAGTTTAATGTTACCAAATATACCTACTAATCATTTTTAACCTGATTTTCGGATTACTAAACATACCTCCCGCCTAATTTTAACCATGAGTTTATTGATGATTAATAAATAGTTAAAGGCAGTTTTGCATTATTTTGTAGATTTTTTAAGCTTGCAACACATGCATACGGTCAAGCGGGGTAAATAGAAACGCGGGACTTTTAAGTTGTCCAACAGTTTTTGCCAGCATTTAAATACTTTGACAGAAATCAATAATATTAATAAATACCAAAGTGAAGATCCTAATCAAAATTATGTTTCTATCACCCCCGCAGTCCTTTTCACCTCGTTTGACAGTACCACAGATTGTACCAAAATGGTGTTGCTCCTGCTAAAAATCCAGCTATAACCAAATAATAGAATAAAATAATAAATACTCTTAATAAGATCTTTAATGTACTTCAATCAATGTAATTTATTAATGCCAAATCAATAAAGTTATTTATTTATACAGACATTTTTTTACTATTTTAGGTTCTCCCATAATGTTAGCGTCATAATATTAAAAATAACTATTGAAATCTAAAATTCTTCTTAACAGAGATAAATAATTATGTAAAATATACTAAAAAGTTTACCTATTTTAATTATAATTTATCCTAGATAATAATGAATCCTTTGATTTTCATGGCTAGTTATAGTTTTGACTGACAGAAGTACAGCAAAGGCGACAAATTAAATTCAGGATGTCTTTAACTGAATTTCAGAGCAATTTGGAAAGGAATGCATATTCCAGTAAGCATGATAAGCAAATTTATATAAAGTATTGCTAAATGACCTATAGATAAGGCTTATATTCATAATAAGGGTGTTCAGGAAAATTTACACCACCAGTTGGCACCACTTATACTTCATTCGCAATAACATTAGACATTTAAAGAAATCTTTTTTACTGTCCGTTCAAGCGATTTCGTATTTTATTGCATTGGTGGTATGATAAAAAGCGGCTGCAGTACATAGTTGGCATTGTAACCACTTTTTTGCTTTAAGTACCATCCTTATGCCTATGGAATAGAAGTCAAAATTTGTTGGGCAGACAGTAGAAAAGGTGTGTTTAGATGTCCAATCTTAATGTGAACGGAGTATAACTATCAGGTCATTAATTTTCCTCTGAAAACGTATACATGACGTTGCCGTCTAACTAATGTCATTAACATAAACGTTTTGACAGCTGTCAGGACCTAACCGCTCAGTGCCGCTATCTGGCTAACGTCATTTTAGAACAACCTTCTTAATTAATGCTTCAGTAGACATCACCAATATTTGCAACAGTCAATCTCGACTCATTGGCGTATATTAACTAAACATACACATAACTAGACATGACAATCATGGAAAAGGTGATTACTGTCTACCCCCACAGTTCCTCGGTGCGGCCGAACTTAAACACTAGGGACCCTGCGAAGATGAACGCGTTTTGCATGAACAGGCTCACTCCTGGCCACGAAGACTTGTTTGCTCCTGTAAGGAAAAATAATCTTTTTTAGGGCAAAGGCTTTTGAGACAATTAATAAATCTTTGGGATATGTATTAATTAAATCATCTTATCCTACTGAACAGCTATTTCGTGAAAAAGTCGCCAATTTTAATTTTGCAGGTTACTTTGAGGTGTTGCTCCATTAGAATAAATTTTGAAGTTTTTCTGTTAATTAAGGTCATTAAAATATAAATGTATTAAGAAACAATTTAGATGTTAGATAACAGATGACCTCATTTGATTATTTAAATGAACAGTTGAGAAACCATTTTTAGAATTTCGTCACATTTTGCTCTCTAGTTTGTCTGACAGGCTGTTAGAGCCTGATAGATTAATATTAATTTAGAAAAGATTAGATTAATATTAATTTCCTTATAAATTAAAAACTGTATCGAAGAAACAGTAAACGGTCCTAAACCAGATTGAAGACACAACTATCAAGTAAAATAAAGTGAGTGCCATAAGTTGAAGCTTTCATGTCACATAATAAGAAGTACATACCAGCGTTAACATAGTTGGCAAACAGGATCCAGCAGGCAGCGATGAGGGAGGCAAACCCAACCACGAAGCCTAGGAACAGCCAGAGACGAGCTCCGCGGGGGCCCATGCAGCCACCTGTGTATGTCTCACCTCGCACCTGCAAATAGAATGATAAAACTTTTATTGATATAGTTAATCAAATAGTTATTCAGTTAAATCTGGCTTGACTGGAAGCCAACCCCAATATATGTAGTTGGGAAAAAAGCTAGGTAGATGATGTTAATCAAATATTTTTGAATCAAGCATTGAAAGGCCTCCCACTGGATAGACCAATGGCCTGACGAGCGTCGCTGGAATTGTATATTCCTATTAGTTGTTTTCAAGGGTGTAATTAGATAGTAAAAATCTGTCACACATTCCTGTTTCACTGTTGAGCGGGAGAAGTCATTAGATGCTTTCCCCTACCTCAGAAAAATTAATAGAACCTGTAGTTGTGGCGACACTCAGGGAGGCATATGTCCAGCATTGAAAATCTTTTGGCTGTAATTAAGAAAAATAAACAAGAGAGAAAAAGACGAATATTAGATTTAACACAAGAGATTTAAACTGCAGCTCAATGCTGATGCCTGCCAGAGTTGCTGCCTCAAAAGAGTTAGAGCATCCTGGATACAAAGAGCAATGGAAGGTAGCTTTAAAAGAGGGAAATTCTGTATCCTTCTTGCTCTACCCAGACTGACAGGAGTCATAGACATAGTATCCTCCAAAGCAGTCTTTGTGATAATTTAGACATAGTATCCAATCAATTAAGGTGAATGCTTCAGGTAGCCCGCGAAATTCAATTTTTTTTACGTTTTTTGCAATTTGCAAGCCAGTGGTAGGTTGATTGAAGTTAAAAATACTTAAGCGGTTGTAAAACGTAACTAGTTACATAATTATAAAAATAAAAATCATCAATACAAGCCTCCAAGCTCACTTAATTGCAAGAACGTTTTTGACCTCGAAAAAATCGTTCCTGCACTTAGGTGAGCTTGGAGGCTTGTATTAATGATTTTTATGTTTATAATTATGTAACTAGTTACGTTTTACAGCCGCTTAAGTATTTTTAACTTTATACAACTTATCACTGGCTTTTAAATTGCAAAAAACGTAAGAAAATTTGAATTTCGCGGGCTAAGCTGGAACATCCCCCTTAAACAACATTCAAAGCAGTCTTTGTGATAATTTTTTGTACATGTATCATAATACCATAACAAAACTAAACTGAAATGCAAAGAAAAAGGTATGCAGCGGCCTGTTTCTAAAATTTAGACAACAATTATTGATACCCCAGATAATAATCTAGTTTTGCAAACAAATAATCAACAATTAACGTTTGAATCCCCAACCGGTCCTATGAGACCGCGCTGTTATTGTTTTACTATTGTGTCTCGTTTTGCGGGTATCTGAGTAATTAATTCATGAATCCCCGACCGGTCCTATGAGACCGCGCTGTTATTGTTTTACTATTGTGTCTCGTATTGTGGGTTTGTGATAGGTTAATATTTTTTAAGTGTAATCCTTTATCCTGATAACAACAATCTCCCCCTTTTTGTATAGTTTTTAATAATGCTAGTATTGTCACACCAATGACAGCCTCATTTCATATATGGGTAAGAATTTACAGCCTTGCCAGGTTGCCCAGAAAAGGTTGCATGATGTAATAAAGTCACCCATCATCTGCCTAGCCTTTTCCCAACTGTATTGGGATTGGCTTCCAGCCGGATTTAGCTGAATACCTCGCTAATACCTTCGCTTAAACAAGAGGCTGCCTACCAGACCTCCACAACCCATTATCTGGGGTAACACAGTACTTCATGGCAAGACTGGAGCCAGATTTATGACTGCCAAAGATCTAGAAATGATAGCCGGGACCAACGGCTTAACGTTATTTCTGAGGCATAGAGGAAACTTGGTATATTAAGATGGTCACCCATCCACAGACCAACCTTGGCAAGCGTTGCTTAACCTTGTAGATGGACCCGTGCGGCTGTTATTATCTAGCCACAAGCTCTCCTCTCTAGCCACTTTTTAGTTTCCTTTTGGGATAATTATTAATAAATAATGCTGCAGTTTATCAAGGTCTGAACAATATCCATGTTTTGCTTATCATTTAAAATATTTTCATATCCTGATTGTTCATCAAACCTTTGTTGCATTACATTGACCTACATAAACTGTCATTCTAAGTTTTAAAAACAAAGAAATATCTGTCAAACAGTTATCAGTAAAAAGTGTCACTGACCTGTGCGTTGGACACAGAGTTCACCATGATGAGAGACAGAGTGGCCATCACGCCGCAGACGTGGGACGCGTTGGGCAGGTTCCCAGGGTAGACGGCCGCTGCGTCGATTATAAACCACCATCCTGTAAAGAACTGATGGAAAAACTTGATTAGTAAGATGAGTTAGAGGGTAAAACAATATTTGTAGGCAATTACGTTCGTGTTTAAGCAAAAATAGAATAAGATTTTGAATGAAATCAACAAATAAACAAGAAAACTTTCATATTGTGCATAAGATGTCGAAAGTTATCGTACAGTAATTTCATTTTCACAATACATAGAAATCGAAGAAATTAGTGCGTGATAGTAACCAAATAGAGACGAAAACAATAATCAGAGATATTTTTAAATTGGAATATGGATATCTCAATCTATCGTAATGAATAGAATTACTGCATGATTCATCAAATAGGTACAAACCAGAAGTCCTGATGCTATGGATGATAGAATGTTGCGTTTCTCGCCACTTTCGAACCACACACAACTGGGCATCGTCATATTCTCGAAACAACTCATGTTTGAAATAGATTTAATCAAGATTTACAGATTAATATTAAGAATTTTCTTCGTGAAAAACAAATCTATAGGATGGTAAATAAAAAGTGACAGCCCAAAAATCGCCCCAATGACGTTTAGTTAGCGCGTTCCATATTGTGCAATTGTGCAAATCCAATATTTTCGGCATTGATTTATTCATTCTGACATCTGGCAATACCTTTAGGCCATAATTTCTCAAGAGTTTGGTTTTACTTTGACTAGATAAGATAAAAAAGTATCCATGATTTAGTAATAATCAACCATGTTGCAACCGTTACGTATAAATTGAAAACAGTTTTATTTATGAACTATCTTTTCTATCTTAAATTGTAATAATTAATTACTTCACTAGAATTAAAGACAATGCATCAAACAAAATAAGTCCGTTGCGGACGTTGCGGTGCTTACCGCTGGTGGAAACTACATATTTCACGCTGATGTGGAACGAATATCATAATTTATCTATTTGTGCACGCCATTCTAGTTACCTACTATTCGTCTCGGCATTCACCGCGTTATTCAACAAAACATTATTTTGTATACAAATAAAACGAATAGCGAGCGCGTGGGGACATTTTGTGAGCTGGCCATTCGCTTTGCCACTCGTGCCAATGAGTAAATGCAGCTTCTGGATTATTTATAAGAGTTTGACAGATACTATTATCTACATGGTTACAAATATCGATGTATTACACATTTTGGCCACTATCGCACAAGAGTTATAAAAGTTTATGATTTGTTTACCGCATGCTGGACCCACAGGCAATGCGTTAATGATTGTAGAAAGGCTAAAAGCTAAATTAATCTATCACATACCCGCGAAACGAGACACAATAGTAAAACAATAACAGCGCGGCAGCGCGGTCTCATAGGACCGGTTGGGGATTCAAACATTAATGTCCATATACTGGCAAGACTTCACCAAGGGGTTGCCAGATGAGTTGATTTATAATATCGTTCCTGCAACTGCAAAGCCAGTCTTGATTGAAAACTATGCTTGGGGAGATTTACACAAACCTATTTTTTTTTTCGAAATGTGTACCTATAGCCAATAAACCTGCAGCAGGAACTTATTTGAGCTACTTATTTATTTTACATTACATCATACTTATATTCCCGTTTTTTTATATGGCAGGGGAATCATCAGAATGACTTCTCTCACTCTTGGGCGGAGCGGGAGGCTGTGTCAGACTCTTACTGACTACCTACCTACCACGGGGTCCTTCGTTGCCTTCGATCTGGGGGACTCGGTGGACACCTTTCGGATTTCCCATTTTCCCCAGATATTCCCGTAAAGATTAAGTAGAAGTGTATCTGTAGGTTCCCTACCTATAGTTCTCCTATATTTTCCCAGTTAAGTTTCTTAATCCTCGCGCTTGTAAAACGCTTGTTAGTTATTTTAACAGCCCAAGTCACCAGGGAATTATTGATCCGGTAAAGAATTTGCCGTCCGGTAAAGACCAAACCCAGGTTAATTCGCCGCTTTGTGATCCACGTGTGCCTCCATGAGATGTCAGTAAGACTGGCAGGGTCCGTGATGGTCGATTCCTACCGGGGCTGCAGCATTGTTAAAAAAATATCTCTTGACTCTTGATCGTAAAGGGAATCTAAAGGAATAGGTAGGTACATTAGGTACTATTGAGATTTAGTCTCTATAAGTCTAACACTCGCTTCACGCAGATTTGGAGGAGTCATTTTATAATTTCCCAAGTAACAAAAAAAGTGTGTTCACTGTTCACAATAACATTTCGGTACTTGGTTCTATGACTATCTTATGGTAGATAACTACACCTTTATGACGTCAAGTTTTTACTCCTCAGTTATGTAGTTCGGTATAAGTAATTATCTATTATCGCTTTTAAAAGTAATAGGTATCTGTGTAAGTTTTGCAATTTGATAATGTAATAAATAAATAGGTAGATAACGTTATAAGTTCGTAACTTTAGCAATTGAACAATTGATGAAACAGTTACATATATCGATAAGCACACTTGCTATATAATAAAAAGTCGACTTATTCATTAAACATTATTATTTTTAATATTAGTGCAATATAAGAGTGAAAATGTTGCTCAAAGGAATATTTTGTTTGTGTATTCAAGCTGTGCTTTTTAAGGTAAGGGTTTTATCGAACAATCTAAGAGTTTCGTAGGCATTGTTAGTTAGTCTTGTCTTGGACTTAAATAAAAGAGTGGACTCTCTTGTCTTGTTTTCGAATCGAAGGTAGAATCGTTAAATTGTTTGGGCCCTGTACCTACAGGGCCCAAACAATTACTACCTAGTAGGTGGCTACGTTAAGTGCAGCATCGGTGGCACTCTTTTAAATCCTCCAAAGTGCAGGTGTATGGGCACTTGGGACACTCCAACGTGTGGCTCATGTTTTTTGAACAGAAGCACGCCACTCACATTGATTGTCCAACGGGTCTATAAAACCCCATTTGGCTATTTGTATTTGGCAGTGGACTGGAAAACTGACAAACCTGTGTCCAGAGATATTGTACAGGAACAGAATAGGCAGCGCCGCTTGTCCCGCTTGCCGTCGTCCGCACAGCAGCCCGATGACTGACGAAGATAGCCGACGACGCCCAAACAAGCTTACCTACCTATGAGATTTTTTAAAATAATAACTCATTTATGCCTTATCCTACACACCTTAGTCATATTGTAATAATCCTAATTTCTGTTTCCAGTCGGTTTTCACTCAATGCATCCGGCCGAACCCTCGACAGCAGTTGTGTTCAACCAACTCTTTCGTCGAAGGGTCCAACTTGGCTAGTGTTGCCCCACTCACACCAGTTTACGGCCGCATAATCGGAGGGAACCTGATCATGGACACTACAGCCCCTCACGCACACATAGGACCCGCTGGAGTGATGATATTTTCTGATGATCTGATCATAGAGGGCGCTCTCCTAGTGTCTGGCAGTCTACCCTTCTCTGGAACTGTTGGCCTGGAAGGCGTTGTTCCTTCTTCTGGTAGTGGTACAGTAAACTATGGATGCGGTACCAGTGAAATTGGTATCGTCGAAATTCCTTATAGTTCTGTTACTGAAGTTGTTATACCTGCTGGTGATATTGGCTCATCAGGATGTTCTAAATGCAACACGTTAGGTTAGACTGTAAGTTATTTATGTTGTAATAGTAAATATACGATTTTATTATCTTTTTTTCTGTTGTTTATAAATTTCTTTCCGATTTAACTTTCTTTCTTTAATAAACTGAATATGCATGATTGTTGTTTTATTTTTGCTCAAAGTAAACCTATAATTACCAGTCGCCTTACCAAATAAAAATTCGCCTCAAGTCCCTGAAAGTGTGATAGTGGCCCAACAGTGGGTACGTGGTCACGCTACATTTCATCAGACTTGGCCCACTCATCGATGGTTGGATCAAAAATCTAAAATATATTATCTTTAAGTAGAGTTTTAACCCTAATCACCAGCACGGTGGGCCAATACAAAACGTAAAGCATTATCGACACTACATCACATATGACAAGTTCTAATTGCAACACAGCAAGGCATTCTTTACTAATCAACTGTAAAAACTGTCAATTGAATTATCTAATACAAAAAAGTGCACGTATTCTAGTAGTGTGTAAATAGGTAAATACCCATTGTAATTGATTAATATTATCCATAACTTTAACAATAAATTATCAACTGTACAACTGAAAGCAACTAAACATTATGCTGTCAATACGATCACCATACCATATAAACGAAAAAAAAAACACAATCTTACATTATGAGTATTTATTACAAAAAAAGACTGTAAAGTTACAATAATACTTCACAAAATCATAATATTGACATAATTATCATGTCTACGTACAAAAAGTTACGAGACGAGTTACGATATAAAACCTACGTGTAAAAGAATCGATCACAGTGATTGCCTTGTGACAGAGATAAGACACGTTTCACTTCACTATTTCATGTTTGGCAAATGTGGTCACAAATGTTGGTGGATTGAGATGTTGGTGAACTGGGATGTTGGACTTATTTTAGCTGTAGGGTAGCCCACGAAATTAATAAATTTTCTAAAATCAAATCGTATGTTGATTAAAATGTGATTGATAGGCGTAATATTATGTACTTATTTATTTATGGAATTATACCTAATTTCATCAAAAATCTAAAAATATTCATATTAATCTCTTATTTCGTCTTATTAAGTATTATTGAAAGATATATATTTTTTCATGAAATAGCCATTCAATAAGTTAAGACGAATTTAGACAGTTGTATAATTCCGTAAATAATTCGTAACTATTACGCCAACGTTTTTAATAAATGCAAAAAAACATAAGAAAATTTGAATTTCGTAGGCTAACTTTGAGCATTTCTCTTAAAAAAATATATAATAAATGTTCATAGCGCATTACTCCGTAATTTAGACAAATTACATCATAACACAAAGTAATAAAAGTAAAAAAATGCACGTTTTTTTAGTTTTTGTGACATGGCTTTAGGAATGCACGTATACCACAATAAGTGTTGCCATCATGAATCGGTAAGTCAAAACGATTGCAAACGTCACGTGACCAGCGCTATTATTATGACGTGTACTCGATAGTGTGTTGCCAACTGGCAGCGGCTACTTGGTCATCGGTAGCAGCCCTTATGTATACTATCCTCTTTGGCAGTAGCCTTCGTTCTGGTAACACCACTCTGGCTGTATGGACTCGGCTTGAATACCCATGCGGACCAAACGTTCCCTGTGTGAAAAAAAAAGGATTAAGAATAAATATTGTAAAAAAGTTAGTGTAGTTAAAAAATGAGTTTTTTGCTCTCTCATACGTAATAGTTCATCATTTCTGATTGTCATTATCATAAAAATTTTACTACTGTTACAATTCGTCCATTATAACTTGGCGAGTGTGAAGTTAGGCTCTGCGAATTTTGGCGCTTGAAATATCGTACAAAAATAAAGGTTTAAAAAAATTAATGCCAATAACTGTTTTTTAACAGCAATAAGAACTGCAAATTGCATTTATTTTTTTAAAACCTTTATTTTTGTAAGATATTTCAAGCGCCGAAATTCGCAGAGCCTAACTTCACACTCGCCAACTTATAGTGGACGAACTGTATTTATTAGTCTTAAGGTGCTCCCTCACCGGGAGCATTCGCGTGTAATGTGCCTCTACCTACTCATTACTTTTTTGATTTCTTATAATTCTTATGATATAATTTATTTTTATTTTGATGACTTATTTGTATGCCCATTCGATGATAGAATATCGAGGACCTCATTATATGTATAAAAACCGGGCAAGTGCGAGTCGGACTCGCGCACTGAGGGTTTCGTACCAACCTACCTATAAAAACAGTTTAAGGCTGCGCTAGTCGGTAATTCTTCCATACTAACTTAACTTGCGGATTACTCCACTGTTTGATGGTATACGTTCAAAATAAAAAATGATCTACATTTATCTCATTATTATCTAGCTCTGTATGGAAACAAAAAAGTAAAAAAAACTAATAATTCAAAGTTATGAGCGACTAAACTTCCTCTTTTCAACACTAATTTTAACGTATCTTTGGGGGGAAATAAATAACTTATGAAGAAGGAAAATTGCAAAATAGAACGTTACCACTCAACCCTAGATAATTTGTTCAATAATGTAAATAATTTTATTTTAAACAGATACATTCAATAGTTTTTTCATAATAGCCAAATTACCAAAGGTCTGTTTGCAAAATTTTGCGCACTCGTTTCTGTTCTAATTCATCGTGCATCTCGCTACACTTTTACGTTGCCGGTCCGAGGGGCCGGGGGGAGGCGCACACACTCGCGCACTTTGCTCATACACACTAGCCCGGCACGCACCCCGCAAGCTATACTACTGTGTTATCGTATTTGATTATTCTAACAACTCTTGGCTTAAACTTTGGATTATTTTTATTTTTATTGATTGTTGGTGTTGTTTATTTTGATATCTCAATTTTTACTGACCCCGGCTTTGGACTTTGGACTTCCATTTGCTAGTGATTAACTTTTTTTTTTTCTGGTAGGAGAATCATCAGAATGACTTCTCCCGCTCTTGGGCGGAGCGGGAGGGCGTGTCAGACTCTTACTGACAAAACCCCTACCCCGTTCCTTCGTTGCCTATGATCTAGGGGGAACTCGGTGTCAACCTTTCGGAATACCCATAATATGTTTCCCAGAGGCTTTGGCCCTGCCGGGCCCCTACAGTTTGCTGACATCTCCTTGAGGCGTGCGTGGAACAGTATGCGCTATTGAAGACTGGGCTCGGTCCAGATTATTTCCAGACTGCGAGCACTGGGTAGCTCGCCGTCCGCGAACCCGCGCCTACGGTGGTCGGAAATTGGGTTCGGGATCTCGGCAGCGGCGGCGTGAGGACCGTTCCCTCACGCGGTCAACAGCCTCCTTCACGAGCATTATTGCTTCGCAGAAGGAGGCGACCGCATGCCACCCCTCCTCGCTCCGGACCATGGCCTGAACCAGGGCCCGGCGCGAGAGGTCGCCGCCGCCGATAGCCTCCACAAGGACACGGCGGTGCTCCGCCCAAGTGGGGCACACCTCTACCGTGTGCTCCACCGTGTCCTCCGGGCGGTCCACACAGTGGCGACACCCGGGCATCCTCTCCTGCTTGATCCGATGCAGGAACCTCCCGAACTTACCGTGTCCGGTGAGGACCTACGTCATACGGAACGAGAGGACGCCGTGACCTCTTTCCAACCACTCCTCAAAGAGGGGACTTACCACCTCAATGACGGCGTGCCCAGTAGTGATTTACGTGACGTTTGAATTTTATTTATTGGTTGTTGTTTATTTTGATATTATCTCAATTTTTACTGACCCGGCTTTTCAATATGCCTGACGCTTTGTTTATTTGTTATCAGTGTTCCGTGCCCGATAGGTAGGTAACCTACAGGACTTCATTACTAGGTACGTCTCCTCTGTCCGTCTGTCTATCTGCGGGTTGTATAATATTATGATTGTCATAGAATGTGTATTACTGATGCCACTATCACCATTATCACTACCAAAATACGAGGAATGCGCAAGTACCTACGACTCGCAATTCGGTCTGTTATTTTTATGTTATCGTTGTCATCGTTATACATATTTCCAAATACCTAATACTACTACTAATTATTTTGAATCAATAAAATGAACTCCAGCCGCGTAAGTACCCTATAACTAGCGTTCCGACTGCCGACCGTTTTGTAATGACGCGACGATAAACAATAGTTGTTTTGCTATGGCATTATAGTTTTTTGTATTTGAGTAGGTAGTAAGTAAGTATTTTTGTTTTGATTAGATTTTTTAACGAACTTTATAACCGATCGATAAAAATGACAAGAAAACACTTTTTTTGTTAATTATTTTTTCAAGTGAATATAATAACAACATATTTTGTAAATATTTCAAGCGTCTAACTATTGTCGCATTTTTGATTGATGGATAGCGGCAACAGAAATAGGTACCTACATCATCTGTGAAAATTTCAACTGTGGTACCAATAACACGGTTCATGAGATACTGACTTGTGACAGACGGACAGACACAGCCACAGACGGTCACTGAAGTCTTACTTAGTAATAATTAGGTAGGTACGCGATAACGTCACCGCCGCGCCGCAATCACGCGCCGCCGCCGCGCCGATACAATGGCCACAGAATATCAAAGGCGCCGCGCCGCTGCCGTCGTTCTTCAATGAAATCGCGCGTGTGCGCGTCAGGCGACGGTTCGAGTATGTGTGTGTAAGCGCTGTAGCTTCTTACTGCTCATCACAGCGTCTATCTCTTTCGCACGTGATGTTGGATGAAATAGCATGCATTTTAACCCCGCCCGCCAAAGAGTTCGTGCCGCTGACTAGCGCATCCTTAATTCTCGAATCGAGTCTTGAAGACTTTTCAATTTTTTTTTCTTGTGACGTAACTAAAAATTTTCAGTTTTCAGACTTTTCCCGATATTAGTGCTATAATACCTTGCTTCGTGCCAAATTTCAAGATTCTAGGTCAACGGGAAGCACCCTATGAGTTTTGATTCCTTTGACAGTGTCGAAATGTACGTTTTTTGCAACATAAACGGGCGTATCTTTTTTTCCCGTCAACTTACAAGTTTGATTTTTGCACAACTTCAAGGGACTGCGGATTTCAATATATGGTTTTAATTTCAACTTGATACCTTCACGCGTTCCTGAGAAAAAGGGTCTTGACTGACAGACGGACGGACGGACAGACGGACAACAAAGTGATCCTATAAGGGTTCCGTTTTTTCCTTTTGAGGTACGGAACCCTAAAAAAACAACCAAATGATAACTTATGATCTACTAGTTTTTGCCAGCGTCTTCGACCGCGTGGAAGTAGGTTTCTCTAAATAATATTTGGACCCACATTAATTTGACCCTCTTAGGAAGAGAATAAAAAAAATTATTGCTCGCCCACCTTATAAAAGGAAACCTTGGACAAAATTTCACACTCTTAATACCCAGTAGTTTCGGCTATACATTGATATAACATCAGTTTCATGTAGCTCCTGACCTGGTATGCAGCATCCTCTGCTCGGCGTCGAGCCACTGCGTGTCGGGCTCCGACCAGAGCCTCTCGGCGAGCGCGGCCGCACGAGGCCACAGCTTGTTGTCCAGCGTCGACGTGTCGGACTGTTCCGACCACAGAGCTGCCTCTCCTCCTGCAGATGTCAGAACGTGTCAGAATATGTTCAACTAGCTTTAGCCCACAGCTTCGCCCGTGTACATAAAATGTAGCCTATGTCACTCAGGAATACAGCAGCTTTCTATTGGTGAAAAAATTTTAGCAGTCGGACCAGTACTTCCACAGGTTCTCTCATACAAACAAAAAAACAAACTTTACCTCTTTATTATATTAGTATAGATAAATAAAAACCTGATCTTAACTAAATCCAGATTTCCAGAGGTCCACCCTTGAGCACAGGCGTAGGGTAGCCAGCCATTCGGTTTTCTACAGGATGCATTTCGGAGAGTGTGCGCGGGAATTGAATGAACTGATTCCGCCATCCCCGTTCTACCATCAGACAAACCGCCGTACGCGAGTATTCACCCTTACGTTGTCGAAACCTCTACAGTCCGGACTAAGCGATTCGCTTCGTCGTTTAAACCATCGAGGGACTGGAACAATTTGCCTGCTGCGGTTTTCCCGTCCGATTATAATTTAGGTGTCTTCAATAGTCTCCTCAGTAGTCTCTTCAAAATTCAGTTTAATTATGTATGAACGAAGGTAGTGATCCGGCTCGAATGCCCAAATGTACTCAAGAAAAAACTGGCACTACCAAAAACGAGGCACTTATTTTCCTATTCCCACTTACCTAAGATCAAGTGTTCATGCTCCTTCCCTGCAATCTTTGCGGGACTGTTGTCGTAGACCTTCTGCCAACCGATGTATGGGGAACACCAGTTGTTACCTGTAGGTCAAGTTAAAATTTAGTAGCCAAGTTATTCTAAAATCAATTTTATTAACAGAGACTTAAAGTTGACATTTGTTTAACGAAGATTGGCAACATGGATTCGAATTTTACGAACTTCAAGTAAGGTAATATGCGACCATAGACGTGCTAAACAAATATCGATTTTTCTAGCGTTGAAATAAAGTTGAAAATAATCGTACCTGCGCCAACCCAGGCTCCGAAGCCGCAGTCAAAGTATAATGCGTCGTAGTTGGACATGATCAGTCGGTAGCCGTTCTCGAGGAGACCTTTGACCTGAGGACTTGCGCCGGTGGTCCACACCTGAGGTACAAGTCAATACAATGGTTCAAATCTGTTAAAATCGGTATATGATACCGTGTGTCAATTATGGACGCACAAACGAATACCATAAATTAGTAAGTACATGATTCAAAATCAGTACCTATATGATTCTGGAGTAGGTACAGTACATGATCCCAGTGGTGGAATTTTACGTCAGCTTTTTTCTAATTTTTAATTTAAAATTGTAATTACTTTCATTTTAATTTAATTTTTAGTGAAAAAGGAATTCATTACTTTTCAATTAAAACTGTCATTGTGGTTGATTAAACTGTTTCTTTTCTACAACGATTACTCTACTAAAATAAAAAATTACCTTACTTTTCAAGATATCAGAAAATTTACAAGGTAAAAATGTTTTACAAACCTGGATAATATAATCATCTTTGTCCAGGAAGTTCTCGATGTGTGAGTAGTCTGTCAGCGTGCTGGTCCACAGAATAATAGGCAGCCTCTTGCCGAAGGCCTGCAAATAGCAAGAACAAAATATATAAATATCACTTATTTATTTATTGTGCAGACCTACCACAGTGTTTTCTTTTTAACCCTAAGGTTGACTGGTAGAGAATGCCCTGATGCATTAAGTCCGCCTATGTACCACCACTGTACATAAAGTTTAAATAAATAAATAAATAAATAAATATAGGAATACTTTTTAACCACTGCGTCGTTCAAGGTTAAGCAACGCTTGCCAAGGTTGGTCTGTGGATGGGTTACCATCTTAACATAACGAGTTTCCTCCGTGCCTCGGAAAGCATAGGCTGACTACCAGACCTCCACAACCCAATAACTGGGGTAACAGGGTACTTCATGGCAAGACTGGAGTCAGATTTACTGGCTTCTGACTATCCGGAACGACTGCCAAAGATCTATAAATGACAGCCGGGACCTACGGCTTAACGTGCTTTCCGAGCTTTTCCTGTACAGGTATAACTTGAATAGTAGCATGATTTCATCATCATCATTTCAGCCAAAAGACGTCCACAGCTGGACATATGCCTCCCTCAAGCGTCGTCATAATGACCAGTCCTGTGCTTCTCGCTTCCACCGGATTCCCGCGACCCTCACCTTGTGGGAGGCGGTGTCAAAGCTGCGCTTTCCGGTGCGCGGTCACCCATCCAAAAGCCTTCGGCCACATTCATCAAGTTTTACATTAATGCCCTGCCCACTGCCACTGCGATTCTCTCAGTCTATATAGACTGGTTTTTTAAACTTTTGTTTTTTTTTTAAACGGCAACCTTGTTTTTTCTTCGGAAATCTTCATTCCTGAGATCACTTCAGGAAAAGAAGAAGAAGCATATCTTTTCCTTTTTTCACAAAAGAAAGAAGGAGCATATCTTCTTCCTTTATTCACCATACCATATCTTTTTCCTTTTTTTACAAAAGGAAGAAGGAGCATATCTTTTTCCTTTCTTTTGAGTATGGTAAGTTGTCCCACATTGAACCAGGTAAATTTCAAAGTCTCATAGTGGGCTGGATGTTCAATCAATGCCTTTAATTTTTTGTGTATAGTTAGCATATTTATTTAGCTTCAATTTTGTAAAACATTAATTTCTCATATTCCTTTTAGTTTCGGTGTAAAACAGGTTTTTATGAAAAATGATTTTTGGTTCAATGAGTACCACAGGTGGGTATGTATCGTCCACATTGAGACACCTTATTAACGATGTCTTCTAGTTCAATTTATAAGGCAAATACTTTGTAATAATAATAATAATAAACAGTAATAATAATAAACAGTAATAATAAAAATCAGCCTTACATTTATAAAAATCACTTTAAATCATATGCAATTAAACCGAGAGTCTTAGTTTTATACATCACAAAACCTTTTCAGTCAAATTCTTATCATATTTTAATAATAAAAACAAAAGTAACAGTTTTTAATTATAAAAACAAAAGTACCTTCCATAATATAAAAAATTAAAATTAATTTAAAATAACTAAAAAAAAAACACTCCTTTAACGACTGGGGTGTACACAGTAAACCGTGGTTCAATGTGTAACACCCTCAGGTGGTTCAATGTGAGACACACCACGTTTTGATAACTAAACTCAAAATTTTACCGGCAAATCAATCTCTTAAAATCACGAATTATAGCGCTTTTAATTGCTAAATAACCGTAGAAAACAGTGTACATATAAATAAATTGATATTATTTAAACGAAAACAGCTAAAAAAGAATGAAATTGGTAAAAAATATTTACTTTTTGAGTCAGTTTGCTTTCGAATGCTCCTCACACAACCACTTTGCACGCGATCGCCACGCAAACTAGTGGGCAGGAACGGAACGTAAATACCTCTCTTTCACTCATATTAGTGCGGTTTGGCAATGTCGCATTTTCGAGATTCGGCGGTGGTTCAATGTGAGACACCCGACCCTACTCTTTCTCATTTGGGTATTTTGCATCTCACTTAATACAAACTATCAAATACCTTGTAAGCCCTATCCTGCGCCTTCATCTGGAAGTAGTTCCAGAGCTTCAGGAAGCTGGCCTGGTCGAGGTCCCAGCGGTTCTGGACCATGAAGTGCTGGATCTCCTCCGAGGAGTTCCAACAGCGCTCGCTGACCTCGTCTCCTCCCATGTGGAACATGTCAGGGTTGAAGACGTCTGGAAATGTGGGGAAAGTTATTAGAATAGGCTTAGAAGAAAATTGGTGGAAGTGGGGCAGCCAGAAGAAAGAGGAGAGATAATCGTCGTCTGTGCAAATACGAATCTGGTTCTTCGGGCATATCACCTGTAACGAGGACTCGATGCGATGGAACGATTTTTGCCTAATAAAATGTTGAATTTCATTTTTATTTTAGTTAAAATGAACATTGTTCATTCTTTCTGTCTTTTCTCTTTCTTTCCTTGAATAAAATAAACAAGTTCAGCAACAACGCGTCCAGGGAGGTGTTAGGACTGCCCCACTTCTGCAGTGCCTCGGACATGTTTGCAAAAGCGCGCACCGTCTGTTTTCACACCACCATAATATGCGGCGCTATGCGCAGAGTCAGGGGCAGCTCCAACACAGTTCTGGCGATGATTGCCGGAGATGGGATTGCCCTTATCGGACATTGCTCTATCAGACATGTTGCTGGATGGGTCCGATAGTACAATATTGTTTCCTGATATCAATGTGTGTGTTCTGGTATTGTAATAACTGTATGGGCGCTATTGGGTTGCCAGAAGTAAAGGCTTTTTTTTATAAGTCATGTATTAACAACTTACCAGCCATATCCCTGTAGATGTCCTCCAGGTAGTCATACAGCTCCTCTCGCGTCGGGTTCAGCTGTCCGCAGGGAGGCTCCACGCAGTACGTCGCCCAGGGTTCCGCCTGGACCAGAGATAAAACTAAGTCAAATACTTCAATTAAGGTAAGCTAGAACTATTCAGATCAGTAATTATATGATTAATAAGTTTGTAGGGCGTCACGAAGAACAACAAATCCTGCATCGCGCTATTAAAGTTCTCCGCGCGATTGGAATAGATACGATAGCCCGAAAATCATCTATAGGGCAGCCAAGGGCAGCTGCCCACCGGACATAACACCCATCTGGTTGGAGGTACCCCCTTTTTCGACAGAGGTTTGCGGGATTTTACTGTCCCACATAAATCTAAAAGTTATTCATATAACTACCCATTCCTGCAAAAACCAGAAACTGTTGCTAAGAAAAAGGTTGAATACTTTGCATACAAATTTTTGCCTTTATAATACCTACCTATCAGTGTAATTAAAATAAGTTTCCTAGTTCACTATGACCTACTTGTAATCGACACTTTACAAAACAATCGCGTGGGAACTGGTACATCAATGCATTTTACATTTCACCTGTGTGTTTTTATGCTTGATCGTGCATAAAATACAAACCTTTTGGCACGCGTACATTATTAGTACGAAGCTCTTTTATTGCAATTATTTAACGCTGGATCAGTTAAATAAGTAGCAAGTGTGGCACATACTTGCGGTAACATTTAAAAGAGTGATCGTGGCCTAATAACGTAAGGGACAACTTGAAGGACTTGGGTGGGTTTTAGTCAGTAAAAATCTGACATACCCCATTCCACAGAAAAGTAATTTGGTGATGATTCACCTCAAAAAAAAGACACATCTCGCCCCGCGCATTGAGGTCGGGAGGCACGTACCTACGATTGGTTTTCCATTCAGATGAAAAAACCTGGACTTCTTGACTAGCGCAGAAGAGAGAGGATTGCAAAGTGTTAAAAGGCCTTTGCCAAAAGGCATAAAAAAGTATTCTGAAGGAAAGAAGTAAATTAAATTATTACAAAGATTTATAGAGCCTTTTAGTAGAAATTGCCACATTCCCTAAGCTCGTACTGGTTTAATCCGTATCTGTTTTCAACTCGTAAATATTGGGATTAATTCAATTCAAGATGCAGCAGGCCGTAATTCCTTTATTCTCATATTAAAAACAAGTCACATAACTTGTTTGGCGTCAACGGCACTTTTGTAACAGTACAGATTTGGTTATGGTAATAAAAAATAACAGGACTTTAGCTCGCAAAAAAAATGCAAATAAGGAATTTATCATTGTCGAATGAGAAAATCGAAAATAATAATATTATAGGCGTTAGATAGATAAAACTAAACAAAATTACATATGTCTACAGTCTAGTAAAGTCTAACCTTGATTTAATGAAGCCGCTAAATCTAAACCTAAACTAGAGTCTATCGATTTAGATAATTAACTAAATGTAAACAATCTTGGCATGTCTTTTTATCTAAAAGTTGTCTAAAATTGTATGTAAAAATCTTTGCAACTAGGTATTTAACCAAATCGATGTTAGTTAATAAACTAAATTTACCTATATTATACCTATATCATATACGGCTTCTTTAATATAAAAAGACATACCAGGATTGTTTACCTTTAGTTAACCACATAAGCCGATAGAGTATAGACACTAACTATAAAGCATACAAACCAGAATGATTAAAATATTATTTGATTAATCACGAGATGTCTCGTATAGCCTAACGATGTATCATAATTACATTGTTGGACTACCTAAACGAGAAATCTATACGAAATTAGACTCCTTGAAATACTTAGCATACAATGTTAACATTTGGCGCTCAAAAAAAGACGTAGTGCCAGCCTGACTTTGAAATGCCAAGACAATTTAGTGCATTCAATCTACTAATAAAACATTTAACCCATTCAATGACCTGTGAATGTGATCACATGATTTATATTGCTTGTTTAAATATCTAGTGTCTGTATAACAGGTCTATCTCTCTATCTAGGATACATCCACCAGTTTTTTGCTATGAATGACCATTTTTTTTGGTACCAGGATTTGTATGAAATCTGGGCCCACCTTCCAATAGCTATGCGTGCAACTTCGTAGAATAGGTTGTATTCAGCTGCTTAAAAGTTACTAAGGCACCCGGCCACCCAGTTCCAAATCTTCGTCCCTTTCAAGTTATTCTTTGTTTAACATGTAGTTTTGCCAACCACTAAGCATAGCGCCGCCATGTCTGTCAACAAGCTCCCCCAGTGTTCTATGCAACACTGCCAACCGTACCTACGCACGGCAAAAAACGCGCCGCGTATAAGAGGCCACACGTTTTGTCGCCGTGAAAATCTACGGTTAATCCGTGCATTAACCGTAGATTTTCACGTCAGTTTCAGTCAGTGTTGTATGGATCACTGGGGAAACTTGTTGACACGGCGGCGGTGCCGTGCAGTAGCGCTGCCATATTTCATCAATATTGTATCGTAGTCTATGGCCTCTTGTACACGGCACGATTTATTAACCTTGCCTACACACGGCGATAAACGTGTCGTGTACAAGGGGAGGATTAGGGGTCCAAGGGGTCTTACATTGAAGCAGACGGTGAGGCCGGTGTCCTGCCAGCCTTCACCCACATGCGCGGGTGCGTCGAATTCAGGCAGCACGCGCACGCCGCGCACCAGTCCGTACTGCACCACTTCTTGAATAGCTTCCTTGCTGTACACCTGCAAGTTGAGAGGAGCTATATGTACTTCCGTTATCATGTCAGAGTCATTATATAATAGGAGGGAATGGCACAAGAAAACGGCGAAAGAAAAAATGGCGAGAAAATACAGCTTATTGAAATTCTGGACGGTAAGTTACTCCACTGTAATTTTGCGGTGGTCAATCCATATCATCCAATAACAAACTTCCTAACGTTTATCAATTCGTTCTCTCTACTTAAATGTCACTTCTACAAACGTTTAATAAGAAGTATTTTATTCATTGATCCGGCTCGAAGGACCAACATTTTTTTATCTTTAGCTGGAAGGAAACACTACCCGCGTGGATCACAATGTCCATGCGGGTAAGAGACAGATTTGGCCTTTATTCTTTATTTCAATTACCTTTGATACCTGTCAAGTAACATGAAGGTCCTGTACAGCTATTTATTTTCCTCCATCGCTTACGAGTCCGTTTTACCTTCCTTTGCCACAACAGATACAGAAATTGATTTTAAATGCCACGAGGACTAATTGTTGCTTAAACAATATTCGACCATTTAATAAAATGTGTACAAATTATTATCTATTGAATATTTGTGTAAATGCAATTTATTTTTGAATATCTCTTGCATAAAATTATTTGTACTTAATGTCAATATGTTCCTTTTACTATCATAATACAATAGGAACTTAACTCAAATATAAAATTTCAATGCCACATGAAACATCAAATTCACGGATTAATAATAATAACTAATATGATAATCGTCCCGCAGATGACAACTTCGTGAAAGGAAAAAAAAGCAATTCAAGGATCTTGAGTTGCCTCGTGAGGTTGTCGACACGTGTGATTTAGACTCTGTGATCACTGTACCGATAGTTGTGCCAGCCAATGACTTAATAGCCACGAGCCTCGCATAATATCTTAGGAGGCTCTCGTTAGATAGCTGGATCAACGGCTTAATTTTAGGAAGCGGTACTTCTGGGCACAGTTCATAATGCGAGAAGCCATGACCTGTAGGATCCTTTCTTATACACAGTGTGTCAGACATGGATGCACAAACGAATACTAATGGATCACGATGAATATCTATTTTTTACAGTTTAAATTTAAAAAGTAGGTACAGATTTTTTTAAATGTAAAAGGACTACTGGATCCATGGTATTCGTTTGAGCGTCAATGTGTAATACAATCTGTATTTTTACGAAAAAATTAATATGTTCAAAACATACATAAGACACAGAAGACAATCATAAAGTATCAAGACTTCTTACCTTAGCTGGAGAGAAAGCACCGAGCTTGGACAACTGGGGTCTCCTGGTGACCTCGAATGGGAAACTCTGACTGTCAGTGATGTGCCAATGGAAAGTGTTCAACTTGACAGCGGCCATCGCATCTGTTCAAAAAACATTATTTTACAAACTTATTCTATACACATAACTCGTGGCTAGAGGAGCTCGTGGCTATATAATAACAGCCGCACGGGTCGATTCAAGGTTGGTCTGTGGATGGGTGACCATCTTAACATAGCCTCGGAAAGCACGTTAAGCCGTAGATCCCGGCTGTCATTTGTAGAACTTTGGCAGTCGTTACGGATAGTCAGAAGCCAGTGAATCTGACTCCAGTCTTGCCATGAAATAGGTAACGTGTTACCCCAGTTAATGGGTTGTGTTGTGAAGGTCTGGTCGGCAGCCACTCTTCGTAAAATATTCTTCTTTCTGGTATTCAGCTAAATCCGGCTTGACTGGAAGCCGACCCCAATATAGTTGGGAAATGGCTAGGTAGATGGTTCAATACACATAACTTCAAAAATATAAAAGGATCTTAAGAAAACCCCTTTAGCCTTGAGAACCTACTCGTAATATTGGATGCATTTTGGAATATGTGCGTAAGAATTATATGGCTTGAATCTACCATAGCCTTTCTTCCATCGAATAACCCGACTACCCTTACATTTTTGACATCTCTACAGTCCAGACTAAGTATCTCGCCTGGTCTTCAAGACTAGAGAAAATATTTGATTAGGCTCTTAATAAACTAGTGCGCTTCACCATCAACGATTGCATCACCTTCAGGTGGGATCACGATCAGGCACTAGTTTAAATCATTTTAATTTTAAACAAAAATATATATATTTGCAGCGTATATGGAATTTATACCTTCACACAACGCTCCATAGTGTTGAGTTCGTATATACATTAAAATTGTATACAGTTCGTATTAAAATTTCAAAGTATACCCGACTACAACATATATTTGGGGTATACTTTCAAGGAGGACACTTCATTTTGCTACACTATAATCTATACCCGTTTTATTAAGTGCCTTTCAATGAACTCAGAGACAGAGAAAGGGATATAGTTATTTTTATATTAGGAATGAGATCAATGATACAATAAGAAAAGAAATCAAAGTTTGTTAATTAGAAAAGGAAGTGAATTCAAAGAAATACAAATTCTAGAATGAAATAAAATATTATCGGGCGTTATGGACATTCATTTTAATATTCTGTTACTTTTTACACTGATAGATGCACAAACTATTTATTTATTGTTTTATAATTCACTTGACACGTACTGTCTCCTATATTTCTTTTTTTAATTAAAAACACTTGACAATGACAGAATTCAACAATAGAGACTCGCATGTGCTAAAAAAATGATGCAACATTAACAAACAAAATGCAGCGGGCGAAAAGGATAGAATGATTAAAATAGTAACGTGATAGAAGAGCAGCCAGCGATAGCTGCGTTACGTCCGGGTATATTTTATATTAATCGCGCGCGGGTATCCAAATTGAAAATATACCCCAAGTCAACTCGCACCAGTGACGTCCTAAATGTTACGTAAAGGTAGGCTTTATAAGAAGTATTTTCGCTTTCTGGATTTGAAAATATACCCGACGACAACACGGCCTGTGACGTCACTAGCGTTGAGTGAAGGTATAAATTCCATATACGCATATTTGCACAATAAAATTAACAAACAAAAGTTGACTAAATAAAGTTTTAGAATCTACGACCTCGTCCCCTCGTCTTGAGTCAATAAGGACGAGTTATGAACCTCATTAGGATCTGAACTTACGACTTTTTATGTCTGAGGACTAAATGAGCATACAATTTGAATCACGCATCTAAATTGCTAATCTGCATAATCGGGATCCTGTTGGGATACTTATACTTTATTTCAGTGGCGTAGCTAAATCAGGGTGAAGAGGCCACTCGCCCACGGCCTTGTACGGCTTGTACCCGAAGGGCCCCGTACAAACGAGGGCTCTTTCAGAACGAGGGTGTTTTTATAACTTATAGCCTCGAGTTTGACCACTATTTTACCTTATGGTGTGCAACGATGTGGTCAAACACTGAGTTGCGACAGTCGCTATCTTGTTTTTGAATATATAAAAGAAAAAGGCCATTCCCGTTCGCATCTTCCCTGTCTAAAATATTCGACGCTACGCCTCTACATTATTTGTTGTTTCGTATAAATAATCCGGTTCGCTTTCTGAGTTGGATATTTAAACCCCTGAGTTCTAATATTTTTTCTTTGTATTTGAAGGCACGACCAACACCCAAATGTTCTTTTATAAATAACTTAGTCGCAAGCGACATCTCGAAGACATTTTTTATTTACGTGCTTGAGGCGGGGTGATTCACTGAAAACAAGCCCGACAATGTATGCTATAAAGACCACAGTTTTATTACCTACTTTCTTTGTAACGTTGAAAAATAAATGCATCATATTTTTGCCCACATATATTTTTATTTGTCATATCAATTTTAAAAATCGGGGTAGGAGGGTGACTGTGACTAATACCAAGTAGATAAGTACCCACTGAGTGACAAAGGAAATTAATTCATGATTAAAAGTATTTAATTTCAAATAAACTAGGCACAAACAGGTACTTTTGAAATGTCAAGAAATCAGTCAGTGAAGCTCATTAACACATTACGCTATAATATAATAGCATATAGCATAGAGTTCATAGCACAACAATATCGATCGCCATACATTTATTAAGAATACGTTCACACTTTGTTATATTAATTATTATAAATGTATGGTGAGCGATATTTTTGTGCTATGAATTTTAAGCGATATATTATTAGCATAGTGTGAAATGAGCTTGAAATGATACTATTTGCACATTTCAAAGCGTACTTATATCTCTATGCAGAAGAAAGAATATCTCTTTTCAATCATGTTATGTATTACAAATATCTCGGTAACATGTTTCTTATCGCTACTGTTATGTGAGAACAATGTAAATAAAGAAAAAAAAATCTAAATATAGATATTATTAAAATAGCTACTCGCAACTCGAGATAGGTACTAGAGAGTACCGTTAAAAGGCGCCCGTTCACCTTGACTCCTGCTTTCCGGGATGTATCCCTAGATTGCACCGACCGCCTTCAGCTCTTGGGATTTGAAATTTCCTCCGACCTTAACTTTAGGCGGTTCATTGAGTCCAAAGCCAAAGTAGCTGCTAGGAAACTCGGCGTTCTTGCAATGGTCCGGCAGTACTTCACATCGGGACAGCTTCTTATGTCATACAAAGCACAGGTCCGATCGTGTGTGGAGTAATACAGCCACATATGGGCTGGAGCTGCAAAATGCCACCTGGCAACTTTGGACTCAGTGGAAAGGCGTGCGAAGAGGCTCATTGGAGATCCTGATTTGGTTAACTCCAATCTACAAAGCCTTGCGCACAGGCGTAGGGTAGCCAGCCTTCGGTATTTTACAGGTTGCATTTCGAAGAGCGTAGTGTGGCCGGAATTACACGAATTGATTCCGCCATCCCCTTTTTACCATCGGACAAACCGTCGTACGGCAAGTACCCATGTCGTTGTTCAAACCTCTACGGTCCGGACTAAGCGTTTCGCTTCGTCAGTCAAGCACTAGTTTATATAACTTAAAAAAAAAGATGTTACGGAGTTCCGGCTTCGGTTCCGATATACCGAAACTTTCGGTTGAATTGACACCTCCGGTTTCGGCTTCGGTTCCGATTTATTTGAAACGGAGGTGTAAGCGGAGATTTTACCGGCTCACGTGCCTAGACAAACAGGTTTCAACTTGTCGAATGCTCGAAACATTTCAGGCGATCTGCGTGAATAATTACATTCATTTGTTGTTGTTTTGGTGCATATCGTTGTTGGTAGGGATCAAGGCAGCGTGTTTTGTTTTGTCAGAGGAATGTAAGTGTGTTTTACAGTGAGACGACATTATTTGACAATGAAGCCGAAATTAAGTGCAATATGGAATTCCATCAACATCAGCAACAACAACAATACTTTGCTGATGTTGACGCGCATTGATTTCTATACCTAGGTGAAATTAGGTGTGAAACAAATTCAAACGTGCAATTATATCGGTGTTGGTGTTCATTTAAGTTAATTTAGTGTTAGAGAATAGGCAATACCTATCTGATAATGTTATCCGATTGTCGATGTTTGATTTCGGTTTCGGCTTCGGTTCCGGTTTCGGTTTCGATTTCGGTTCCGTTAAAACAAATTTTAAATCTCCGGTTTCGGCTTCGGTTCCGGTAAAACCGCATACGTAACATCCCTAATAGGTAGATACACACTGTAGCCAGCAGTCAGAAATTTATTCGTCCATTGTTACAAATTATCCCTTGTTATTAAACTTATAACATATAACTAGTAAAATTAAAAATAGTAATTGAACAAGGGCCCCCAAACTAGGCAGTGCATGTATCTTGGGGGCCCGAGTTGTACTGTGTGTCAAATGACGGCACTGGCAGCTGAGAGATTTTTTTTTTGTCGGGGAATCATCAAAATGACTTCTCCCGCTCTGGGCGTAGCGGGAGGACGTGTCAGACTTTTGTCTGACTAAAATCCACTCCTGTTCCTTCTTTGCCCTAATTCCGGGGTCCCGGGGATCTCTTTCGTCAACCCAGGCCTCAGAAGGCTTCGGCCCTGCCAGGCCCCAAAAGTTTACTGACATCGCTTTGAGGCGCGCATGGAACAATACGCGCCATCGACGACATGGGCTTGGTTCGGACTGTTACCAGCCGTCCGGACGGCGAGCTACCCATTGCTCGCCGTCCGCAAGCATGCACCTACGGTCGCTGGAAATCGGGATCAGAATCCCGGCGTGTGAGGGCAGCTGAGAGATAGACTAAGGAAATAAGTTGTGATACGTACCGATGGTAGTCTTGATGGAGTCGATGGTGTAGAAGTTCCTGGCCGTGTCAAGGAGGATGCCTCGGTACGGGTACACTGGCTTGTCGCTGATCGACACGTCTCGCACGATCTAGAAGGAAAACGGACAAGCTTGTAGTGTCGAAGAGTATGTGCGGTATCCTTCAAGTTGTTGAGGTTTTATATAAGTACTTATTTTAATTTCAAAAATAAATCAGTCTAAATATGAGTACAAATCGACGTTTGTGGGGAATAAGTTAATAATCGCATGGATCAGTTTTTAGATTACCAACTTATTGTCCTGGTAATTAAGTCAATATTTTATTATTATTATTAGTCGAAATGTACTGATTATTAAAATGTTCCAGTCAAAATTTACTGATTAGTATTTTTTTTTCCAGCGGACCTGTGAAATGAGAAATTAAAAAGAAATGTAGATTTTCGATTACTCCTAGTGTGTAAAATCAAGAAAAGTAGTGTGTGAAATCTTAAAGTATCAAAAACCTTATTATGATTTTCGTGGAAAATCCGCACGAAGTAAACTAAGTATTTTTCGTTTAATTCATGAACCGACCGGTCTCATAGGACCGCGCTGTTATTGTCTTACTATTGTGTCTCGTTTCGCGGGTATTGATAGGTAAATAACTAGATCACTTGCACTTCACACTTGCTGTATGCTTTGGTTTGGTTTTTATAAAATGACGAACGGTAGCCACTGGCTCTAGACTCTATAAATCCATATTTTTCCATCACAAAAGCTACAAATTTTGTTTGGATGAACGCGGTAATCTCAAAATATTATCTACTCTATTGTATTGGTTTGAATTAAAAAATTATGTTAGCGTTGGATAGCCCATTTATAGTGGAAAGCTACAGTGGCTTCTACACATCTATGGTGCCCATATGAACCACGAAATCTTGCATCGCACAATTAGAGTTCTCCACGCGATTTGAACATAAAGAACAACCCAAAATCGGCGGTACCGGCTCGGGCAGTTGCCCAAAACCACACATAACATCCATCTTTTTTTTTATTATGCATAGGCTTGCGTTTGACCACTATCTCACCTGATGGTAAGCGATGAAGAAGCACGCTTACCTAGAAGTAACCTATTAACTCTTGTCTTCAAGACTCTTAAATTGTAGCTAGCAGGAAACACAGATTCCGGTAGGGAATTCCTTAGCTGTACGCACAATGTGTACCCAAAACGCTTTGTGCGTATGGGTGGAATATTCACCATGTACCGGTGGCATATCACAGTACGTCTAGTAGTCCGATGATGAACAGGACCGTCTGGTCGAAAGATCCTCAATAAGTATACGGGACTTTACTCTCTATGCCGCATACCTCAAAAGGCTTTACACTACAACTAATAGAAGCGGAGCAATATCAGCGCAAGTAAAACAGCTAGGGACCGCTAGTGACATAATAATTGTAGAATAATTTGCATAGTCAATATTGCGTTATGTAAAACACAGTTAATAACACATAATTACCTCACTGAAGTATGTGTTAATTATGTCGGTACATAAAAATTTACATAATGTGCGTGTCGGCGACTCCAGTTCAGTTAATAGTCATTGGAGCGATCGAAAGTGCGATATGTCGATTGTCGAATCAATTCTTTGAGTGCGTGTATTTTAATGTCTTTGTCGAGTGTCAAACTTTCACCAATGACTGATTCCATACTAATTTATGAATAAGAAAGTATCCTATCTATAACTGGGGTAAATGGAAATAATACATTAATTAATTTTTATAAAAGGCGTTGCTTTAAAAAAAAGTTATAGTCGATTATTAAATAAAATTAGTGTAGGTACTTAATTAAATTTTGCAAACAAAATTTAAATAACATAGTAAAACCCCTTCCAAATTTTGTTTCAATTCAACCTTTTTTGAGGTGGGAAATCATCTGTGGCTTCTGGTCTAGGTGGAGTGAGAGGGAGTGTCAGAGTTTTATCGATTGTATAATTTTACTCACATACCCTCTGACATGCCTATTGCCTACCTATGTATACTTTATATTAAAACTTTTGTTTTTAATCTCGACAATAGGTACACAATTTTTGCCAAAAAAACACTTAAAGTGTTCTTCTTGAAAAGGCTGGATATGATACTTTTATCGAAGAGAACGTTCTGTGGTGACGAATTTCCGAAATTCACGCGTCAGAAGCCATTATTCTTCTTCTTTTTGAATCGATGGTTCTTTTCTCTGAAAGTATTTGGGCCCAATAGGTGGCCACGTTAATAATGGCGTCAGTCGTTATTATTTGGTACTTCAAAATGCATGAAAATACAACCTGGACAGCTAGCACTCTGTAACGCAGAGTCTAGCTGACCAAACTTTTTACCACGACACGGTAAATCAAAACGTGACCAAATCTTTTATACTCTTATGTAAATCAAAACTTCATCGGCAGAAGCTTGCAGTATCTATTTAATCATAATACAATTGCAACAAAAACTAATTAGTTACCTTTTAATGATTGTAGGTATTGTTACCTAACTATTGTTTATGTGCCTATTTATTTATCGTTAATGAAGAACGAGCAGTTGTCGACCTAAATAGGTACTTAGCGCATTACTAGGGCTTCTGCATTCTCACTAAGACAGAGTACGTAAGTACTGCATAAGAACAATTAATACGTTTAACTAAGCAGAAGCCATAACAAGCTAAATCTGTTATTTTACGACTGGCTGCTTTGATTGGCTGGGAAAAATATAATGAGACTTTCATAGAGTCACATGACACATTGTGAATTCTGGAACTGCCCGTACAACTTACGGGTCGATCTCCAAAGTTAAGCAACCGTTACCGAGGTCGGTCGATGGGTGAACATCTCAATAGGCCAAGATTTTTCCGTGCCTCGGATCATTGACAGTCGTTACCAATAGCAAAAATTCGACACCAATCTTGGTGCGTGCTACCTAATTGCTGGAATATGGAGGCAGTTCATATAAAGTACTTCAATTATTTTTTTCAGGGAACTCGGAGCTCAGGAGTTAATTATATAAAACCCTCACTGGCGTTCGGGATTATAAGTTGCAACCTTCGTTTTATTCGGAAATTAACATTGCATTATACCATAATCCGACACTGACTGACACTGCTTTATCTATACTAATATTATAAAGAGGTATTTGTAAGTTTGTATGTTTGTAAGTTTGTATGTAGGGGGTAATCTCTGGAACTACTGGTCCGATTTGAAAAATTCTTTCAGTGTTAGATAGCCCATTTATCGAGGAATGCTATAGGCTATATATCATCACGCTACGACCCACGGGAGCGGAGCAGTAACGAAAAATGCGGGTGAAACCGCAGGGGACAGCTAGTACCATATAATAATTATTAATCAGGCTCTTATAACCATCTCCAGTGCAAATATTTTTGTTTCTTAAACACTCTCAAATTAAATAAATAATATTATTAAAAAAAACCGCTATCAAAACTAAACCCAAACGAACCAGAGTCACTGACCTTAAAGCCATTAAAAATATAAACGCAAATATTACCTTGATTCTTGATCCTGAATTGTTTATGCTAATGTTGTGAGGTGACAACTAATATTGAGTGGAACCGGACTCGAACCGGTTAGTTTAAATATAAACCCGCCCGCTCGTTGAGGCTAAATTGTTGGCTGCTGATGCCCGGGCCCTTATGAGGCAGAGGGACCTGAATAGAGATGTGTGGTGAAGATACCCGAGTACCTATACATATGTCTACCAGGTGTTTGGTATTGTAACCATACTTGAAGGTACAAGTTATTGGTAACAACGTAGCCAGGATAAGATGAGAAATCTCTCGAAAACCAGTGTGTTTTTTAATCTATTTTTTTTAAGGTGGGAAATCAGACTTCTTCTGGGCAGAGCGAGAGGGTGTGTCAGACTGCTACTAACTAAAACCCACTCCTGTACTTTGCTTTTATTCCAGGATCTTTTCATACGTTCAACCCAGGGCCCAGGCTTCAACCTTGCAGGACCCCTACGTCTCTCGAAGACCAATGTTGATCTTGTTTAGATATAGGATTTAAATGATTTACTAGCGATTCGCTCCAGCTTCGAACAGGTGCAAACTATACTATATTTAACTGGAATGCACACCCGTGCTTTATACCAAGCTTGACTGGCGCCTTGTATAGTTATCCTAATTGTAGGCTAATAATATAATATGAACGAACATGACTATTTGTATTTAAAAAGTCCTTAAAGCATTATGGGTTGCAATGGAATTCCAACTTTATCATTTACAATGCAAAGTTTATAATTCAAAACTTTTTTATTATTATCATTCCTAATACAAATAAAGTGTATTCAACCAGTCTGTACCGAGGTTATAATAAAATGAGTCATCATTATTGACTTATAACCTTGCTAAAAATGCACTATGGCGGGCCTTGCTTCGTCATCGATGTCCATTTTTCATTAATTATTCTTTATACAGATAACGTATGCATAAATTCTGTAGTACTTTGTTGATATATGCACCTAGATATCGATTAATGCTTTATAATATTCGTATATTTTAAAGGCCTTTAAACACCTTCCGTTTTTACGACCGGTCTACGTAGACTGTCGTTGACTCTACCGAGTAGTAAGACCGTCTTAGGTACCCTTATTATTACACTACGCGACGTAGACTAAGAACGTTCCTAAAAACGAGTGGTGTAATAGCCCTTTTAATCGATTAAATCGAATACATTTTTAATCGAGTAGATTTTAAAGTGATTATCTGAATTTAAAAAGTCCTTAAAGAATTGTGTTGCAATGGAATTCCAACTTTATCGTTTACAACACAAAGTTTATTATGCACTATGGCGGGTGTTGCTTAGTCATAAATGTTCAGTTTTCATTCATTATTCTTTATGTAGACGTATGCATCAATTCTGTAACACTTCCTTGATATATGACAACAATAGCGATGAATGAAGACAAGGTCAATTTGAATTTGCTAGCGAAACTCCGCAATTGTGACGGGAGTCGATATTTCTTTTTTGAAGGTTGGTTTGGAACCATCAAATAACTTCTCCAGCACTGGGTGGAGCGAGAGGGGGTGTCAGACTTTTACTGACTAAAATCCGCTCGTGTTCCATTAGTACCTTTGAGCAGTCCAGAGCCACAGTGGTAACTCTTTTCAACAACCAAACAGCTATAACTGTCCAGAAAACCAAGATAGAAAAGAATATCAAGTGACGAAAGTAAAAGAGATATTCTCAACCATTAATTTCGATTTAAATTAGGCAGGAGAGTTAGAACTTTCAAATTAGGAAATTTATGTTTTATCAATATACCTAAATATAAATAGTTAAACAATGAAACTTAAGTAGCTCATTTAAATTGATAATATGTAATACAATTTTATTGAGACCACTTTTTTTTAATGTTTAATACAATGTTTTTCGCACTCGTGTAGAAAAGTGCTCGTGCTTGCTCACGTGGCCTCGGTCACAAACTTTCACCACTTGTATTTTAATGTACTATTTCACAGCCCATTGTCTTATACGACTTTAGTTTTGGTAAAATTTCGTTCAATTCTAGTAAGTACATATCTATAACGTATCTCGGTAGTGTAAAATAAACTTTGGGCCATATGTATAAGGACCAATATCCAACAAACGTTAATTTAGTCCGAAAAGCCGATACAACGATAAAGTAGGTTGTACCTATCGATCAACCTAGATTGATTTCTCAGTCAAGCATTGCATTGTTATGCGTCGATAGGTAACGAAATTATTATATGTCTATTGTTGTTCTTTTTTTATTATCGCTTCAAAAATCTTTGGCAATTAAGCTTCATGCAGGGCGTACACCAAGCGTATAATGATGAATACACGTCTATGAAGCTACGCATCCGTGGACAATATGCCTTAATATTGAAAGGTGACAATATTAAAGTAAAACTCTTATTACATCGTCTCAAACTTTTTCGTCTGTGTGTTGCATGTCGCGTGACGGTGACGTCAGTGCAGCCGAGGCCACATAGCGGCGCCTATAGTTCGCATCAGGTGACCGTGTAGTGTATATATATCATAGACTATTACTCATTTGTACCGGTGCTCCACGCTATTTTGTTTGTTTTTATCAGTGTTTAGAATTTTATTCCGAAATTTTTTGGTTAAATGTAGAATGTGAAAAAAAGTTTAACTTTTACCGTGGTTTCATAAAAAACACACAATCCTTTTTTGTTTTAGACTTACTCACCAGCATATGGTTCCTGATGTCATCATACACGATCAGCTGAGAGAGAGTCTCCAGACCGTGCCTCAGGCCGAAGAACGAGCCAGCCTTCACCGTAGCGTTGATTCTGTCTGCCGAGGCTGCCTGCACGCGGATCGTGTAGCTCTCGTCCATGTCCAGGGAAAATTCTGCAAGAAGATTACAATTAGAATTACCCGTCCGATTGTAATTTAGGTGCCTTCAAGGCCACCCACAAGGTGGACCGACGACCTGGCGAGGGTCGCGGGAATCCGATGGATGCGAGACGCGCAGGACCGGTCGCTGTGGCGACGCTTGGGGGAGGCCTATGTCCAGCAGTGGACGTCTTTCGGTTGAGATGATGATGATGATGATGAGGGATGACCAACTTATAGTCCCTGTAGTTAAATCGATATTTTATTATTATTATTAGTCGAAATGTACTAATTATTTCAAATTAAGTCACCATCAGCGATTGCATCACTGTTTACCATCAGACGGCGTCGTAGTCAAACACTTAAGTATAGTTTATGGATATTACTTAAAAAAAATATGGCATGGCTGCGACATTAGGGACGCCACCTCGTCGCTTTCCATCAGGTAAGACAGTGGTAAAGCGCGAGCTAAATAAAAATCTATACCGATGTATACAAGAGGAGAAACTGACTGACTGACACATCAACTGACATCCATAACTACTACAGTGTGAAATGTAAAAGTCATCAGTCTCATCATCTGCTTAGCAGAAGCAGTCTCATCATCTGCTTAGCCTTTTCCCAACTATATTGGGGTCGGCTTCCAGTCAAGCCGGATTTAGCTGAATACCAGTATTTTACGAGGAGCGGCTGCCTACCAGCCCTCCACAACCCATTAACTGGGGTAACACGGTACTTCTTGGCAAGACTGGAGTCAGATTTACTGGCTTCTGACTATCCGTATTAAGACGGCGGTGAGCCAGAGAAGATTTTTCAAAGTCGCCCCCTAAGGGGTTGAAACAGGAGTCCAAAGTTTGTATTTCTGCACCTACGTTCACGCGGGCGAACCGGCTGGCAGAAGCCAGTGACAAAATAAAATAACAAAACAACATTTATGTATATGGTTACTGTTCATTATGCATTATTTCGCCACAAATATCCATCAATGTAACAGATTCGATCTCTTCACCACTCAATGTGTTACCTGCAAGCATTGTCTCGTTCCCTATTGTAATGCTAACCACAATCCCACACTTGATTTTTTCTAAATGTTTTCATACACCATCAGTCGCGGAGATTGTTCGTAATACCGGTTTTCATATACTTAGGTATGGAGGCACATAAACATTATGTCACCTTCAAGGATATTGACCTCTGTATTAGCGAACCTATCGCTAGTGTGCTAGTCTAGAATTAATTCATGATTAAATGAAGGCAGGATAAGTAAGAAGGAATTTTTTAATTTTTTTGATTCCGGTACACAACTTGGTAAATAAAATTTAAAATATGAGTGAAAAAAAAGAGTGGAAATATTAGCGGGTAATTGCAAAATCTGTTACTTTACAATAAATATCGTAAAATTAAAAACTTTACGACATTTATTGTTTCTCAGTAAGACACTGATAGACTCCTAGTACAATAAAATTTTATTATATTCGAAATGTTTAAAAATGAATAAAAATTCACAGTCTATTGAGAATTCCTAGTACCTACATACTGCAAAATCTTGTAGACATACATTACCTGTTTATAATAATATGCAAAACTCTTAGAACTCATCAAAGTATGGCTCCTCTAGATATATGCCGAAAACAGAATAGAATAAACTTGATAGGTACACCAAAATATCTAAATTTTTAGGATCTGTAAATGTTTTTACAATTAGAAAATATTCATAAGACACCTACATGGTAACCAAAGCATTTGTAGCAAGGACGCGTCACCAGTTCCTGTATGCAATTATGCATACCAATACTGGCATAAGTCCAAATCATTGAAGATACTCTTTACTACAAAGTGTGCATAAACCAGCTTTTCCAAAGTCTACCTATCCTACGAAAACTGTGAATAGTTTTAGGGAATTTGTCAAAAAAAAAATTACGCAAAGCCATAATAATAAAATTAACAAAAAAATAGCCAAAAAACAATAACGAAAAAAATCAACCAAGACAACAAACAAATAGTCAGTTAGGTAGTTCATGCTCCAATATAGAAAATTTCTCTTTCTTTATATAAAATCTCATAGATCCATTTCTCTGTTCCTATTTGAAAGAAGGACAAAAAAAACAAGCGCTTTTTCTCAATAACATCTATAAATCTAGTAGAATATTTTAAATACAAGTTTACGCAGTCACAGGATCTATTAAATCTTCGTGTGACAAATTAAACGTTTCACAAAGTCGCTCGTCTGGTTCGCGAGGCGCGGTTTCCTTTAGAAAGTCAACAAAACTTGAAACGAGTTCAGCTCAGAAGAGGTTGCTAAGGATAAACATTTTAACTTTATTTTATAAAGTAAACATTCAACGGTCTTACCATGGAGTTATTAATAAGAAAATTTAAGATAAATTCTGCTAATATTACTAAGTTGAGAGACGTCTTTCATTTCATCTACGATTCTAAAGTCTCTTCAAATTCATATACCTACTTAAATAGATAAGGAACTTTTAGATTCAACATTTCCACCTCTAGTTAAATCCTTTTGAATGAAACATCCTATACTCTACTCGAATGTCTTCATTTACGATTCTAATAAAAAGGTCTCTTCAAATTCACATAAACAGAATAAGTAAGGAAGCTGTAGAATCAAAACTTGCAACTATATTCTAAGTCCTTTTGAATGAAGCAGTATTTTTGAGTAATACATCCTCCACTCCACTTGACTATGTCGCCAAAACAACTGGACAAAACCTCGATTCATATCAATAAATTAATCTCAAGCCATTTCTAAGTGTCAAATTATACAGTTCTAAACTAGTATGAGGAGATAATGCGAATCAGGCCAAAAATAGACAAATCACTTTTAAAATAGTATGACATTTCACATTCTTAAACTTTAGACCTGTTTAAATTTTATTGTCACGATTGTAACGATTTTTGTCTATCTTCACGTATTTTATTTTAGTATAAGCAGTGAGGCAATCGTTGATGGTGAGGCGCACTAGTTATATGTATAATTATTATTAATTAAGTTATTCTGTATGATTGTCTCATATTTGTGAATAATGATTATTATTAATTTAATTGAGTTCAGTACAAAAAAATAGTAAATATATAACTAAGGGACCCAAATGAAAATATTGAAACATCAATGGAAGGTAAAGTAATTCCTAATCTAAGTACGCTTACCTCTGATATTGGGGTCTTGGTTATCTAGTATCACAGTCACCGCTTTCCCCGTGGACTTGGGCGACACTCCGATAGGGATCGCCTTCGACACCATGCTCTTGAATCTCTGTAGCAAACAATATAATAGTTAGTTAACCCATTGTGTCCCACTACTGGGCGAAGGCCTCCCTCATAATATGATAAATGATATATATTTGGAAAATAGGTTTTTAAACAACACTTTTACACGTCTTTTTTTCGTCAGTTTAAGCTGGATGAGGTCGGTGTTTCGTAGCTGACTACCCTAAGCAGAAACACCGAAAGAAATTCAGGGGTCGCAGTCTCTTTTACAGTCTATACAAAATCTGTAATAGTCAAATCACATAAAACCCATGCAGATTAGTGTCTGAGTTGGCCTTTTGAGGAAAAAGCCATACAGGAAAGAAAAGAACAATACAACTAATACATGATACAAATATAGGAAGTGGATACAACTGCCAGCTAAATATTTCAGAATTGCAATCATTATATTTAGTCCATTCGCAGAAGGAAGTAATGCGCCTGCTTGGGTTTGAACCTCCCGGGTTCAAACCCAAGCAGGCGCATTACTTTCTGCTATTTATTTCAGTGGGATCAACGAGAACCTCGTGAAAGCCGAGACAGATAAACAAATCAAGTATATTGACTTGGCTTGCGAGGTTGTCGACATGTGAGAATTGGACTCGGCGATCATTGTACCGATAGTCGTATCAGGGACTGGCTTACTAGCCAAGAGCCTCGTCCAACACCTTAGGAGGCTCGCGTTAGGTGACTGGATCAAGGGCTTGATTCAGAAAGCGCCACTCCTGGACACGGCTCGTATTGTTAGGAGGTTACTTTTTCTGAAGCCCTGATCGCCGGTAGCTTGGAGCCTGTTCCCGATACCGGTGGGACTTATTACAAGGCCGATAATGCTACTGCAAGCATTCATAACATTATTACTAACAGATAGACGGATGTTGTTATCGATTTGTCGCTCGCTAGTCCTTTCCGCAATCCATTATCTTATTACTTTACTAAATAAATCTTGTTTATATTAACACTGTCCTCTTCCATAATATTGTATTTCAATTACTCGTATTTATTCATTGTATCTCTTGTGTTGCTTGCAAGTATGTACCTATGTATCATTTTTGTTTCAAAATGTCAATCATTATCGTGTTCTCGTTTTCCGTATCAACAACGATACTTGATAAATTAATATCTCCAAAAAATGCTGTTTTGCTTATTCTCTGGTATTCAATAAGTATTCTGTTTGTCAATGATAATAAAACACGTATCTGTCCTCGTAATATACTACAACTTTAACTCCTCACTTTAATACGCTAGAACAGCTCCTCGTCAAAATCACGCGGAAGCGCAAGCGGTCTGATGTAGCATGCTCTTTTTTTGAGGTGGACTAAAACCCACCTATGTCCTTAGTTAGCCATTTATGTTACTTGGCTACAGCAAATCTTTTATAAATTACCGCGGCTCTACTGGGCCTATAAGGTTTTGCTGATATTTATTTAAGGTAGGTATTAAATAAGTAAGACCCGGGCTTGGTCCTTGTTGGACGGCCCGACGGAAAGCTATCCTGCGACTCCCTATCCGAGGCGTCTCCTTCTTTTTTTTATATATTCCATAAACTAGTATTTAGCAACCTGTACGGCTCTATCGTTGGCCTCGCATAGATCCCGAAAAGTACAGGTGGTTGTGCAGGATGGGCAGCTCAGCAAGTGTCGCATGTCTTGCATAGCGGCTCCACACTGGCACTGTGTTAAGGATGGGTCGAGAAAACCCCAAGCGTCTCCTGTAGCGGCGGCAGAGACGAGAGAATGTTCGAAGGAGGTGACCGCTTTCTATTCTTATGGCCTGAATCACGTTGGGTGCGAAAGGCGGCCACTGCCGATTGCCTCCACGAGGACATGATGGTGCTCAGTTCTACTGTATCCTCCCGATGTAGTATACTCAATGTACCTATTTTTATTACAATCATATCGTGCTTATCTACTACAGACGCTCCAGTTAACTCTCCAACATCGAGCTTTCTCCTAATAATAAAATAAATTATTTTTTACAGCACCTGCTCGATAATGACCCTATTATGTGTCATGTAACCTGCACTTAAAGCAACTCGTTATCACATATCAGAAGTTAAGACAACAGAGGCAATCTCTGGCTTACAAAATATGAACATGCTGAACGAAAATTATTCCACTAATGTTTTAAAATCTAAAAATAATATCAACCTGGTGCATCAAAATATTCAAGGCTTAAAGAACAAAGATTTAGAAATAGAACTGTTTTTGAATTGCAATAATATTAATATTCTTTGTATAACTGAACATTGGCTTAAAAGCCATCAGTTAATGTTTAATTTTAGTAATCACCAGATTGGTAGTTCGTTTAGCAGAATTGATGCTATCCGTGGTGGCTCATTGATTATAATAAGTAACCACCTGAAATATAAAGAACGGAAAGATATTGTAAGTTTATCTGTTGAGCGGTCAATTGAAATAGCCTGTATTGAATTGGAACAGTTTATTGTATTAAGTGTGTACAGACCCCCTTCTGGATTGTATGACTGCTTTGAGAAGGTTATGGATGAAGTGTTTCATAAGATTTGTAAGTCAAACAAGTACATAATCACTTGTGGTGACTTTAATGTTAATTTATTAGAAAAGTCTAGTTTATGTAGCAAAATTATAAGCCTATTTCAGTCCTACAATCTTGTTAACTTATTTTTGGAGCCAACAAGAATAACTCCTACTAGTGCCACATGCATAGATAACATTTATACAGATGTTGTACCAAGCAATAAACAAATTATAAATTTACTTGATTCTGATCACTGTGGTCAATTGATTACTTTTCAAAACCTTAATATCATAGTGTCTAAAAAGAATATCACTGTTAACCCAAAAACTGCAAGTCGCTTAGAAAATTTTAAAACTAAACTCATTGATAATTTAGTACTGTCGCCAAATTTAACGGATATCAATCATCAATATGAAGACTTTTTCAATATGTACTGTAAGCAATATAATTCGATCTTTATACCTAAGACTATTGCAGTTAAGGGTAACGTGTCTTTTGGTGAATGGGCTACTATTGGTATTCATAAAAGTCGAACTCGGCTTTATGAGTTGTATGATGAAAAGATTCATGTTAATACTGCGGAATTTAGTTTATATGTTAGAAATTATTCAAAATTATTTAAAAAAGTATGCTCTGTTGCAAAGTCGCGTTACTTGAGTTCCAAAATTAAGAATAGCAATAATATAATTAAAACGACTTGGAATATTATAAATAGTGAAACTGGAAGGTCTAGAAAATCATGTAGCGACTATAGCCTTACAATTGATGACGTTGTAATCAAATCGGACTCTCAGGTAGCAGCGGCTTTTGAAAACTTCTTCTCAGAGATCCCCATACTAACAACGAAGTCTCTGAACTCATCACCCACTGCTGCAGAGTCCCTACTTAAAGAAAATGTTGAAGTTTGCGATTTTGATTTTAATTTCGATCATGTGACTCCTGCGGACATAATTAAAACTTTTAACACTCTGAATGTAAAAAAGACCACAGATCTATGGGGAAATTCTGTGGATGTTGTTAAAACCATTATCAACGTTGTAGCTCCTAGTCTAGCACTTATTTTTAATAATTGTATTGATTGTGGACAGTTTCCTGATTTAATGAAGTGTAGTAAAATAATACCATTGTTTAAAACGGGTAGTACTTCTGACCCCACGAATTATAGACCCATTTCAGTACTACCTACCTTTAGTAAAATATTCGAGAAACTCATTTTAGAGCAATTACAAAGATTTTTCAATAGACACAAATTGTTACATACTAAACAATTTGGTTTTACAAGGGGTCGTTCAACAACCGATGCCGGGGTTGAACTTTTAGGTCATATTTATGATGCATGGGAAGACAAATGCGATGCTCTGGGCATTTTTTGTGACTTATCCAAGGCATTCGATTGTGTTCTCCATGAAACTTTAATCAGGAAGCTTCGCCATTACGGGATCCGGAACTCCTCTCTGAATCTTCTTACTTCTTATCTGAGTAATAGGATTCAGACAGTCGATGTAAATGGGAAAAGATCTCCCGGATCCGTAGCAAAAATGGGTGTCCCTCAGGGCTCAATTCTTGGCCCCTTTTTGTTTCTTATTTATATAAATGACTTACCTTACCTCATCAAGGATAACCATAATATAGTGTTGTTTGCAGACGACACTTCACTTTTGTTTAAAATGAAACGTCAACAGACGGTTACTGACGATATAAATGTAGTTCTTTCGAAAATAATACACTGGTTTAATGTAAATAACCTCCATCTTAATGAAAAAAAAACAAAGTGTATTAAGTTTACCATGCCACATGTTAGGCAAGTAAACACTAGTGTACTAGTTAAAGGTAAAGAGTTGAGTCCTGAAGATGCAACAGTGTTCTTGGGCATAACTCTAGATGCTAAGCTTCAGTGGGGCCCACATATAGACAAATTATCGAAGAAACTTAGCTCTGCAGCTTACGCTGTTAGACAAATAAGAAATTTAACTGATGTAGAGACAGCCCGTTTAGTTTATTTTAGCTATTTCCATAGTGTCATGTCGTACGGTATTCTACTGTGGGGAAATGCCGCCGATATCCAGACAATTTTTGTTTTGCAGAAAAGGGCTATTCGTTCGATTTATAAATTAAGTCCCAGATGCTCCCTCAGAGATAAATTTAAAGAAATTAATTTAATGACTGTGCCTTCACAGTATATTTATGAAAATATCTTGTACGCCCATAAAAACAAAAACATGTTTAAAAAGTACAGTGATATTCACAATTTTAATACCAGGAACAAACATAATTTTGTTGTTCCTGCAACCAGGCTCAAAAAAATAGGGGGTTCATTTAGATGTCAATGTATACGCTTTTATAATAGGCTTCCTAGTCATATGCAAGAACTAAGCCTTAATAAGTTCAAATCTTTTGTTAAGCGAAAACTTTGCCAAAAGGCTTATTACACTGTAAAGGACTACGTTGAGGACGTAAAGGCTTGGGATTGACCCGCTCCAGTGCGCACTACAACTGTTGTCTTATCTTCTTATTTTATTTTGTTTTCGATTGTACTATTTTACAATTTGAAATTTATTTATTACAATTTGACATTGTAAAATAATTTTTACTTTACAATTTGACATTTTTTAATTATTATTTTTTTTATTTCTGTTTGACAAAAATGCTTAATTTGTTAAGTATTACACTTTGTATTATTTTGTTTTCTTTTTTGTGAATGTGAGGACTATGTGGATTGCTTTTTTATTTTTATTTTTTTTTAGTCATTTTAACTTATGTCCGGCAATTCGAGTGTTTTCTGTGGCCTAACCATTATGTCCTCTCTTTGGTATTGTTCGTCAAGTCGTAGAGCTCCTTAGTAGTCCTGAGTTGAGCTTTGCGAATAATGACAAATGCTTGCACTGACTGGACAGGTCCACTCAAATTTGCATGGTTCTTTCTTCAAAAGGCCATCTCGGACACTAATCTGCATGGTTCGCATATGACTTACTTACATGTTGTATGGACTTTAAAAGAGACTGTGACCCCTGAGTTTGTTTCGGTGTTTCTTCTCAGGGTAGTCAGTTAGGAAACACCGGCCTCATCTAGTAACGAAAAAAAAAAGTCCAAAAAAAAAAATTGACGTGTAAAAGAGTTTGAAAAAACCTATTTGCAGAATAAATATCATTTATCATTTACCTAGGGAGATAATACAGTATGGCCGATCCCTAGGGCATAATGGTTTTTTTTTTTAATTTAGAACATCAAATACGCCTTCAGTCATTTCAAATGTACGTGCATCAAACAAATTTATTCAAAAATGAAACTGGCCACTAACAAAAAAAAAGAATAATAAATATGGTTACATACTGAGGAAAAGGTTAAGGAGGTTCTAAAAAAGAGTAAAGTTATAGAGTAATATTGAAGTATTGAATTTTGTTTGCTTCTAATTTGGAGTTGAGATTAACGTGTAAATAATGTCGCATATTTTTTAATTTATTTATAATTTGTTTTATACGATATAAATAGTACCTAGTTAATCAATCGTAGTAGACTTGTAATTATCTCACACATGCTGTAAAAAGTAGAGTATCCAACACGGGAATAAAGCTGTCTTTGTCTTGGGCGGCTTTAATTTCTCACTTCACTCAGGTTTCTCTATTAACTCCCTCGCAATGCTCGGTAGTTAATTATATAAATCCCTCACTAACGTTTGGGATTAAAACTTAGCAACCTTCGTTTTGTTCGGAATTCAACATTAATTACCCTCGCCTTAAAGACACTGCTTTACTCCCTAGTCACATAATCTACTATTCTTACACTTATATTTCCAGCAAAGTACTTACGTTTCCAGCCTCCTTCATGAGATCAGCAGATCTTCCTTCCTGCGCCAGCTTCACATCGATGTTGTTGATGTTGATCTTTGACAAGAAGTTGCCGAGGTCTGTCTTCCCAGTTGGCTGCGGCCATAGTAAACCTAGGGAACAAAACAAGCATTACTCATCGATCATCGGTAATGTATGTACCTACATGTAATCTAACTTCTATGTTGTGTACCTAACCAATATTTAACTAATATTTATATGCCACTTGCTGTGACAGAACACGGAGACACTTATATTTTGTAACACCTAAATTGTACCTGCGTGCATAAAATGACATGGCAGGAATTGGTAGAGAGCTTTGCACAAACAAAAAATATTTATGTATACAGACATATAGTACGTCGATCGTATTAAAGCTTAGAGGTATGGCTTTATAATGCATACAGATTTATTTAATAAACCTTTTGAATTTGACATTGATTACAAAATGATAATAGTTAGGTATACTTCGATCAACAATGGTTGATAGTTATAGCACATTTCTGTATCAATTGAAGCAAAAGCTATTGATTTCCAACACAAGCTTTCAAACCAGTTCGTATTTGCGTCAACATATTGGTGAAACGACACCCGTGGAATTATTGATATTGATATTATCCATACTAAAGTGATCCCGATCAATAAAAATATCTTTGATAATAAACCCAAAGCTGTTAACAAGGTCCAGGTAAGAGAACCTGATATATCCTGATAAACATCTCTAATGGGCTTTGGATCCCAAACGCAAGACATCACCATAAAGTTAAAGCGTGTTTATTGTTCCGTTTTGCACATTTGCATAATCGAAAAATTCCAAATTCTGGTTCCAAGAGGTCAACAGCCACAGCCACTGATATTTATTTGAGACTGCAATCGAAAACCAAATATAGAATTCGCCAAATCAGCCATTAAAATGTTAAGGACTTTTGCCATAACTTGGTTTGTTTTTTTTTTAAGATGGGACCATTAAAATGACTTCTCCCACTCTAAGGAGAGCGGAGCGGTGTCAAACTTACTACTGAATAAAATCTACTAACAGGAGTGAGTTTTAGTAGAAGTCTTTTCCTTCTTTGCCTTAATTTCAGGGTCCCGGGGTTCTCTTTCGTTCAACACAGGGCACCATCATCATCATCTACCTAGCCATTTCCCAACTATATTGGGGTCGGACACCAGTCAAGCCGGATTTAGCTGAATACCAGTATTTTACGAGGAGCGGCTGCGTACCAGACCTCCAGGGCAACATCATTTGGTTTAAATCCTTTATCATTAGTATCAAGGATTTTGAGAGCAACAATGAATTTATTTCCATTACTATCAACTGTAATTATAACAAATACATCAGCTGCTTATCTTCTGGTGCAATCAAATGAGGCAAGCGGGTCATCATGGCATCCAGGATAGGAAATCGTTTGGTGTTGTACCTACTATGCAATATTTATTTAGTTAGGTTAGGTTAGTTAGCTTAAAGTAAAATACTATTGGTAGTATTGCTTACGATAAAGTACGAAATACTACTGGAAGTATTTTACTTTACCAGCTTTACGTGTTCGAGTCGTTTACCTACTATCTAAAAAGCATGAAACTTTATAGTAGCTGAATGATTGTAGACTTGAATACTATGGAGAAACATCAGTGCATCATTGTACGAACCCGAGGGTCGACTTGGAGGGGGAGGTAAAATTCAAACACTAGTTTTGACTGGATATAATTTACTCGCGTTTACACGACACCGTATTCCAATATTTGAATGTATGTACTGCTCTCAAAAACAAAAGTCTCTACTGAGACCTTATAGTACGCGCGGTAACGAAACCATAGCGACTTCTAATTCGGAGCTAACGCCATCTATCGAGTTTCGATGTACTAATTTACTAGTATTAAATTAATATCCATCGCTATGATTCCGTTCCCTATTACTTAACCTAAACATACCGCCCACCAAGGACATTATTGCGGAATGTCCTTAAATACCGCCCACCGTGCCACATACGGTAACAAAACCTTTAATGCTCTGTACATCCTTGGTGAGGAGTAAACACAAACAATGGTTTACTAAGTTATTTACTTACATCTAATACATATTATTTTTCAATTTGCTATTGGTAATACATATAACTTAGACGTAGGTCTTTTTATAACAGACGATTGTGTTCGTACAGTTACGACACGAGTAAGGCCGTCACAACCAGGATGCCTTTGTTCGATCCTACCTAGTAACCACTTGCCAGGAGGCATCTCTTCCTCTTTAACAAATACTACTTCACACATTTCTGTTGCTTCTTCAAGTGCCAGATTAGCTAACTGCCGTGACCTAGCACCAACACCTATCGCTTTATTTTTTCTTAAATTTAGAAACCTACGGTAATAAGCCAGAACTCGAATTAATCTGGATAACGAGGAAAACTTGTTCCAAAACGAAGCTTCTATAACGCCTGTATGCACCTTAACTTCTTCTAGACGGGTAATAAGATGGTTTGGCCTTTTGTACTCGACTACCGGTTCCCTTAGGAAAATTGGACCTTCCCACCAAAGTAAAATACCTTTAAGTTCCGATGGAGAAACTCCGCGCGAGGCACAATCAGCTGGATTTTGCTTAAATGCCACGTGCGCCCAGTGATGTGTGTCCAAGGTGGTCAAAATGTCGGAAACTCTTTTTCTCGTTTTCCACCGACTTGGATGACAATTTAACCACGCTAACACTACCTCGTTGTCTGTCCACGCATGCCAGTCAGTCTTTGGTATTGTCATCACCTCACCTACCTCTGCAATCAGTTTTGCGGTGAGAACCGCACCACATAACTCTAACCTCGGGATGGACACCTGTTTAATGGGGCCACCTTTGTTTTAGATGTGATTAATGAGACATGAATATTTCCCATGTCATCAATCACTCTAAGATACACTACCCCTGCATAAGCGTTTTTAGATGCGTCGGAAAAACCATGTAACTCCGACTTCAAAATATTGCCACCAACATGCAACCAACGTGGGATTTTAATGCTAGCGAGAGAAACCAAACTATTGCGGTAAGTCTCCCATTCTTGTAATAAGTAATTTGGAATTTGTTGATCCCATTCTAACCCAGCTAACCATAATTTTTGAATGAACATTTTAGCTAAGATTACGCTTGGTGCTAACCACCCTAACGGATCAAATAGACGAGAAATGTCCGAGATAATTTTTCTTTTTGTTGCAGGTTCATCCATCGGTGTGAGTTCCAGAGAATATTGAAAACAATCATCTCTAGGATCCCAGGTAAGTCCTAATATTTTAGTTACTTCGTCGATTTTTATTTTCAATTCTTCATCGTTTCCGTCTCTAATTTTGTTCAATAATTCTTTGCAATTGCTTTTCCATTTTTGCAATGGAAATCCCCCCCTAGCTAGTACTTGAGATAATTCCGTGTAAATTTTAAACCCTTCTTCTATATTGTCCGTTCCTGACAATAAATCGTCCATGTAAAAATCTTTTAAAATTATATTTGCTAAGCCTGGATTATCTCCGCACTCGTCATATGCCAATTGCTGCAGAGCCCGTACAGCTAAATATGGAGCAGAAGCAGTACCAAATGTGACGGTTATCAATTCATACTCCTTTAGTTTCTTTTCAGGACTATCTCTCCAAAGTATGCGTTGATATGGTGTATCATGCCTATCCACTAAAACTTGCCGATACATTTTTACAATATCAGCCACTATACATACCCTATGTGCCCTCCAGCGCATTACTATATGACGGAGTTGATCTTGCAAAGACGGACCTATCATTAGATCATCATTGAGTGACCTGCCATTAGTTTCCTTACAGGAAGCGTCAAACACGACACGCACCTTTGTGGTGTCTCTATCCTCACGGACTACTGCGTGATGAGGTAGGTAAATAGCCCCTTTATTATATTTTTCTTGCTCAGTCACTTCTACCATATGATTAAGCTTTAAATATTCTTGTATGACATTCGCGTAGTCTACCTTTAATTTATCGTTTTTACCTAACCTTACTTCTAATCCCTTTAACCTTTTTTCAGCAATCACTTTGGATTCACTGCACCTGCCGTTCAGGTGTGGTTCGCGTAGCGGTAATCTTACGATGTACCTGCCATCTTTATTTCTTGTAGTGGAAGTTGTAAATAACTTTTCACATTTTATTTCCTCTTCCGTTAGCAGCCTTTTAGGTCCAGATGGTTCCTCTAATTCCCAGAATTTTCTTAACAACTCATCATCCTGGACGCCGGCATGCATCACGGTAATTTGTGAGTAAGTATTTGTCCTATTTTCAATTTCGAATACACCCGACAATATCCAACCTAAGGTGGTTTCTTGGGCTAAGAGAGTACCGCTTGTATTTTTCTTAACTCCGCTCTGAATTACCTGGCTGTATACCTCAGCACCCAATAACATATCGATTTTATTGGGCCTGAAATAGTCTGGATCAGCCAGATCATTATCGCTCAAGTCTACCCATTCTACCCGACTTACTTTTGAAGATGGGAGAAGAGCTGTTACCGACTTCAGAACGTAAGCATGGACCTTTATTTGATAAGACGGATTAACTCTCGAACGAAGCGTGACAACCACCTTGGATGTCGAAATTGATCCTTTATTTCCACCTACACCTAACACCGTATTTTTTGACGGTATTTTATTTATACCTAAGTACTGAACCATGGATTCTGTAATAAATGAACCCTGGGATCCCTGATCCAGTAACACCCTAACCGCACGGTAAGTCCTATTCTTCGACTCAGCTTGTACCAAAGCTGTAGTTAATAATACAGTTTTCCTACTGTGACCTGTCGCAAGACATGAGACTAACGGTTTATCCTCCGCCTTATTGGCGGCCTTAATTCTCTCAGTTTCTACTGATGAGGTTTCCGCGGGAGCAGCACTACTACCTTCACCAATATCCGACCCTACAACACCTTGCGGGTGTAATAACGAATGGTGGCGGCGTTTACACACCTGGCACCTTAGAGTGTTTCTACAATTTTTTGCAGAGTGGTTACTATATAAGCAAACAAAACATAAATTATTCTCTTGGGCAAACTTTCGGCGGGAATCATTGTTTTCTTTACCAAACTTAGAACATGAACTAATTTTATGATCTCCTGCGCAAAATGCGCATGATACCCTTTTGTTTTTATTAACAACATGAAGTGCCTGAGTAGCCCTTGAGTTCCTGGAATCTGATTTAGTTTCTATGCTTTCTAAACCTCGATATCGACTCACTAAAAACTCTCTAAATCGATTAAAAGTGGGTAGGTCGTCCGTTTGATCCGACGCTACCATCAATTCCCAAGCCCTTCTAGTCTCTCGATCTAATTTAGCGCTGACGATGTGTATAACAAGGATATCCCACGATGTCACGTCTATTCCTAAGTTTTTTAGTGATCCTAAACAGTCTGATGTTGTACTAATGAGTCTTTTTATCTCTGTTGCGGACTCGTTAGTTATACCCTTTTGATTCAAAAGTGATTTTAAAATACCGTTGGCAAGGAATCTCTTGTTATTGTACACAGACTCTAATTTGTCCCAACTAACCTTGTAGTTTTCAGAGGTCACATCGACATTTCTTAACAAGAACTCTGCTTCCCCTGTTAAATACCCTTTCAAATAATACAGTTTCTGTGCATCGTCTAACCTACTGTTGTTGTGTATTAAGCCTACAAATAAGTCTCGAAATGTTTTCCATTCAATATATTTACCCGAGAAAACTGGTATTTTAACCTCTGGTAATCTAAAATTTATCGAGTCCTTACTATTATTAGGTCCTGGATTACCATTAGGTTCACCCGATTGAATGTTACATTTTAATATGGATTCCTTTAAATCACTTTTGAACTGTATATATAATTCTTCAACATCATCATAAACACAATTTTTGTAGTAATTTGAGCTGTATAAATCTGACTTTTTTATTTCACTAATTATTGAAATGTGGGTTTTAGTAAATAATTGCCACTGTTGTTCTAAACCTTCTAAACGTGTTTCAAGGTATGACACAGTACGCCGATCTTTTGGACATTTTTTGTAATTAGAAATAGCCTTGTTCATCTTAAGCCTAATGTCATCTTGGATGTCATTTAATGAATCCATTTTATTCACTATAAACCCAAATTACAACAAAACACAAAATATTGAGAAATGGCACACAGAAATACAAAGTGGATTGCTCCACCAGAACAATTCACAAAAACTAAAAATTGAAGGAAGAAAATAATTATTTGCTAAAGTAACTTAATGTCCACTAAAACAATCTTCTTGCACTTTTACGATCACAAATATTTATAAGTCTCTGATAAGTTTTTCAAAATTTCACAAGTCTTTTTGCCGTTTATTTTTATTTAAAATCGGGCATGGATTCCCCGTCTGATCCACTTTTAAGTTAAAATTTTACAAGTCCAAAATCACTCAAGATTGTCTAAGTTAATTTTCTAATAAATTTCAGTTTTGATGCACTATTTAAATCTTCAAATTAATTTCTTCCTGATATAATAATATTGCAAATGTACTCACGATTTTTGCACCAATTTCACTCACTGATACAGACACCTCGTGACGCGGCGTCGTTCCAAATGCACCACCAAGTGGCGCCCTCTGCCGTCTGTTTCCTCCCTTGCGTCGTTCCTCCAGTTGTAGCTGCCACCAGTAGTGCTGCACCACGCTCCACTGGCTCCTGGCACCCTGCTCCAACCGGTTCCTCCTCCAGCTGCTGACACCTCTCACCTGGTGTCCCCACTTGGAGGGGATGCTCTGGACAGCGATCCACTGCCCAGTAATGACGCGAAGGGTGGTAATCTCTACCACCACCGGAGATCACCAAAAACACTCCCGACCATCCCAGCTCGAAGGACCATGTACGTACCCGAGGGTCGACTTGGAGGGGGAGGTAAAATTCAAACACTAGTTTTGACTGGATATAATTTACTCGCGTTTACACGACACCGTATTCCAATATTTGAATGTATGTACTGCTCTCAAAAACAAAAGTCTCTACTGAGACCTTATAGTACGCGCGGTAACGAAACCATAGCGACTTCTAATTCGGAGCTAACGCCATCTATCGAGTTTCGATGTACTAATTTACTAGTATTAAATTAATATCCATCGCTATGATTCCGTTCCCTATTACTTAACCTAAACAAATTGGTTAGAATTCTAATAGAGGCAATGATTGATAGACAGACACATCGAGTCTATAATGATAGGGCATGGTGATCTGGAGGATTGCATGGAGAAGTTAAAAAAAAATGCGACTTATTATACAACCTCCCGAAATGCCATACACTTTCAAAACAACACATTGAAGAAAGGGTTGGTGGAGGGCTGAAGCATTCGAAAATGGTTAAAAGTGAAAACAAATGATAGTAAGGAAGAGAATATAACAATCCGATCTGAGGTCGGGAAGTGGATGGGAGTGAGTTTTAAGGGGAAAATCGGTTTATCTCCATTTTTCACAGGTATTTATCTATCAGCCGTACGCTAAACTACCTGTATCTATTAGTGTTTAATCTTTTTCTACATTATTTTAATATTTGGCAAAAATGGTACAAATATTATGTTAGCAAAAAATATATTGAAAATCACGGTACGGTTAGAATTGTAATCAACCTCACAAAATACATACTGAAAACAAGATTTCACGACCATTTACTATTCACGGTCCGTGTTATGACTTAGTAAAGAAATACGAAACCTTACGTACCGCAAAAGCGACAAAGGATCGCTTTTTTTAGAAAGGGTAAAAGGGTAAATTTACGGTTCAATGTTTTGTTGTGAACAAATTTGGTGGCAACTGCTTAGAAGTTTCGTTGAGAACCCTTCGACTTTATATATGTATATCAACTTGCTGAGCTAGTAAATGTTGTTCTGCTATATAAATTATTTATCGTAGAATAAAATAGGAGGTAGGGGTAGGTTAAAAATAGTCTAGACTATACCAAATATACTTAAAATTCGGACGATTCATTTCGGAGGAATTTGATTAATTATTTTTTAGCTAATTCTCGAGTCCATAACGGCCTCTCCTTTTACTTAGGCATCAGTTCCGCCTCGGTTGCAATCTTGCTAAAAAAAATAAACTTTCCCAAAAGCTAAAGATTTATTCGAAGAACCAGGGTACTTATAAGTACTCATAATACAGGAGATAGTTATTTAAGATTTCATCCTGAATGTTATCCCCATTTCCACGACGACATATACCGACTTACATAACTATAGGTAGGTACTTACACCAACTTGTTTACTCGGCCCCATACCGTGACAACGCTACATTGACCCAGGTAACAAATAGGTGACTAATACGCGAGTAACTGACATTTACAAAAACCTGTTCCGCTTTGTCACGACCCGAATATATCATAATAATCGTTGCGTGTTCGACAATCGATTTGCTTGAAGCGGACATATCGCTTGCGAACAACAACACAGATTGTTGAACTCGATCTGAATTATGAATTAGAAAATAATATTGATCTCAAAATCAATGGCTTAGAGTGTAGATACATTGTTGATCGAAGCTTAGCGTTTGAATCCCCAACCGGTCCTATGAGACCGCGCTGTTATTGTTTTACTATTGTGTCTCGTTTCGCGGGTATCTGAGTAGCTACAGTGTACACTTCGAATATGCAATTTTAAGTAATTTTCATCATCATCTCAACCGAAAGACGTCCACTGCTAGACATAGGACTCCCCCAAGCGTCCGCGTCGCCACAGAGACCGGCAGTGCCGTAACTAGCCTTTTATGCACCCGGTGCGAGCTTTCAAAACTGCGCCCCTAAAAATGCTCTAACCAGGCTCAGAAAATAAAATGGACAAATGTCTTCTTCTTCTGCCTGGCGTTAGTCCCGGCCGTTGCTAGGGTCCGCCTTCCTGCTAAGCTTACTCCACTTTGCCCGATAAAATGGACAAATGTGAATACAAATAAATCTGCCTATTTATTGTTTACCAAAGTATATAAGTACCTACTTAGTACATTTCTTTAAGATAAAAATTGTTTATTCAAAAATATTTGCTCAAATACAGAAATGAAACAAATTACTCGATAGTAATCCAAGGGCAGCCTTTACTTTAAGATTACTTAAAGATTTACTTTCCGCGCTTTTCTCATTGCGAAGTCCTTGATTACATTTTCATATGACGGGAGCCGTGCTATGTCGCATTCAATCGACAAAATTGCTAGGCCAGACAAATTTTCATGACCCATCGTCGAGTGCAGGTACGTTTTTATTAATTTGAGCTTACTGAACGATCTCTCGCAAGAAGCTACAGTCACTGGCATCGTTAAAAATATCTTTATAACGAAACATTTCCTTTAAATTCAGTTCCACTACAGCTTTGAGAAGACCCATACTTGACTGACATTCACAATATTATCAAATAATGTAATCGCTTCAACTTGACTCTTCAAAGTTTCTATTTCGGACCAAAATTCTGTGGCATTAATATCTGTCTTAAATGTATGAAACCGATAATCACATATGTTTTTTTTTCTGGCAGGGGAATCATCAGAATGACTTTTCCCCTCTCTTGGGCGGAGCGGGAGGGTGTGCCAGACTCTTACTGACTAAACCCCTACCCCGTTCCTTCGTTGCCTTCGATCTGAGGGGGACTCGGTGTCAACCTTTCGGAATACCCATGTTCCCCAGAGGCTTCGGCCCTGCCGGGCCCCTACAGTTTGCCGACATCTCCTTAAGGCGCGCGTGGCACAGAACGCGCCGTTGACGACTGGGCTCGGTCCAAATTATTTCCAGACTGCGAACCCGGTGGTCGGAAATCGAGATTGGGATCTCGGCGGCGGCGGCGTGAGGACCGTTCCCTCACGCGCTCGCGGTCAGCAGCCTCCTTCACTAGCATTACTGCTTCGCAGAAGGAGGCGACCGCCCGACACTCCTCCGGACCATGGCCTAAACCAGGGCCCGGCGCGAGAGGTCGCAGTCGCCATGCCACCCTGAGATCCCGTCAGAACTCTGTCCGCCATACCGCGACTTGTTGTGGCAGCGGAGTTTCGTCCCGGCGTTGCATCTCCACGCGCAAATCGTGCATGCGTGCAGGGACTGTTGCTTCCAGATCCCACGGTGGCAGGCCAGCAAGGAGGCTCGCCGCTTCGCGGGAGAACGTGCGGTATCCCCGTACCATCCGGATGGCCATGACCCTCTGGCAAGCGTTCAGTTTGGCCACCAATCGCTTACCTAGCGATGGCGCCCAAACCGGAGCCCCGTAAAGGGCCATGGACCGAATAATCCCCGCGTAGAGCCTCCGGCAGGGGGCGTCTGGACCCCCTAGGTTGGGCAGGAGCCGCTTCAGAACGGCCTCAGACCTGTCCAGTTTGGGGGCCAAACGTCGGAAATGCTCCTCGAAAGTTCAACGGCTGTCGAGGACGAGTCCCAGGTACTTCATCGTCGACCCGACGCCGATGTGGACACCCCCTACCGCTATTTGGGAACCCGGTAGTGGCGCGGTCCGAGGGCCATGAAAGCACATAGCCTCGGACTTGTGCAATGCCACCTTGAGTCCCAGTTGCTGGATCCTGTCCACGACTGTCGCAACCCCGCGTGTCGCTATTTCGGCCGCCACCTGGTACGACTCTCCCCGCGCCAAGACCAGCGTGTCGTCGTATCCGATGCTCCACAAGGGCGGTCCTAGTGCCGATCCCTGCGGAACACCGCACGACATCTCTCGCCGTCTCCACTCTCGTAGGTGACTGGGATAGATGATGAACCTATCCGTCAGGTAGGCCTCGATCACACGACGGAGGTAGGCGGGCACCTCATGGTACCGAAGTGTCGCCCCGATGCAACTCCAGGGCAGGGAGTTGAAGGCATTGGCGATGTCCAAAAACACCGCCAAGACGACCCTGCCCCGAATCACCGCATCCCCCGTCGTGAGGGTCCTCACGCGGGGTGGCACGACATTGGTCAAGTCGGTAATTCGTCAAGTACGCAGTTCGTCCAATTTGAAATTGGTCAAAGCTGTAGTTCGTCTAATCGGAAATTTGCCAAATTATGGAATTCGTCTAATACGCAATTGGTCAAGTTCATGTACAGTCGATCAAACGCGGAACGTCTACCATCAAACGTGGGGTACATAGGAACGCAGGGGTGAATAGTGTTAGAAAAAAAAAAATTAGATGTGCTTGAAACAGTTGTGATGAGTATAAATAATTAATTCCTAACACAACTGTTTCAAGCACTGTAACACATACTAACATAACTTTTTTTTTTAAATGAAACATAAAAAGTGTAATCAAGATTTTTACATTAAGTGTTTCGCGCCGTTTCTTATCCGTTGCGTAGTTTTAAAGATCTTTGCATACATAGGGACAGACAGACAGATAGCGGGAATCAATTTTTAGTAAGTAGTGATAATGATTATTATGTACATAAGTGTAAATATGAAAAAAATAAATAAGTTAATATAAACTACCTCAGCAATTTCATTTTTTAGCCGACTGTACTTAAATCACTTGACCAATTGCGTATTAGACGAATTCCATAATTTGGCAAATTTCCGATTAGACGAACTACAGCTTTGACCAATTTCAAATTGGACGAACTGCGTACTTGACGAATTACCGACTTGACCAATGTCGTGCCACCCCTCACGCGCATGATGGCGTCCACCGTGGAACGCCCCCTGCGAAAGCCGAACTAGCCGTCCGTAAGATTCGGCCCCACCCGCTCCAGATGCCCGACGAGGCGGTCTGCAATTACTCTTTCAAAGAGTTTGCCCACCTCGTCGAGCAGCACGATGGGCCGGTACGCGGACGGAGAGTCCGCGGGGCGCCCCGGCTTCGCGATGAGGACCAGCTTCCCGGTCTTTCAGCGAAGGGGAAACTGGCTTCTCTCCATGCATACGCTAAAGAGCCCTCGCAATCGAGACCCGAGAGCCTCCATGGCCAGGACCCATACCCTTCCGGGCACGCCGTCGGGTCCTGGGGCGGTGTTCTTGACACTGAGTCTTCGTACCACCGCCCTCATCTCTACTTCGGTCACCTCTGGAGCGTCGTCATCGTCGTCGCTAGTCTGGTCCGCTACGGGCACCGCAGGTGGCGGAGCCATAAGCGGGGGAGAGTGTTCCCCTCGCTCAGGGAACAGATTGGCCACCACACCCTCCACAACCTGGGGCCGGAGACTCTGAGTCAGCGGGGGAGCCCATGGGCGGAGCTTATCCCGCACCACCTGGTAAGGGCGTCCCCATGGGTCCCTGTTCAGGGTCCCCAGTCACACATTGCGCGCCTCCAACTTGGCCCGCTTTATCTCCGTTCGGAGGGTGCGCCTTGCCGCTCCGTACCCCTCGTACATCTCCGCCTCTCTGGCCTCCGCATCCAGGGGGCGGGTGCGGCGCCTGCCGAACCTGGTGTACCGGCACCGCGTGGCGGTGCACGCTTCGCGCAGAGCCGCATTCTCCGGCGACCACCAGTACACCTGGCGCCGAGCACGTCCTGGATACCTTTACATGTGTTGTTGTTTCAAGATTGCTTGAAAAGTACGATATAGATATAACTATAGATAGTGGGTACAGTAGGGCGCGTCTACACCATGTTCGCAATAAAACAAAATGTACCTACTAGCTACCATGCATGAGATAAAACTAGATACTATATAGTCTGGTCATTTCTGCGCCCCTCCAGGGTCTGCGCCCTGTGCCTGGGCACCGCTCGCACCGCCCTAGTTACGGCACTGGAGACCGGTCCTATGCGTCTCACATCCATCGGATTCCCGCGACCCTCACCACGTTGTCGGTTCACATTCAATTCATTACAATAACATTCAATTAGGTCATTTCATTTTATTATATTTCTGGAAAGATAAGCTCGAAACGCAAAGTTGTCCTTGTATCATGAAAAATTTTGAACCGATACTTTTAGCGCAATTTACGATTCTAAATTCATACTCATAGTTTTCTCGAGTACCAGTAAGTGTGGTATGATAGTCCATAGGGTATACAAGATTATTAAGATTCTTGGGTATGAATGTTATGATAACATTGCGATGGCGATTCAAAAGTTGTTGAAAAATTTGAAAAAGAAAGACAAATGTGAGTTTGAAATACCTGAATCAATATTTTAAAATATTTGAATCGAACACGTAGATAATAAATGTCTAATCTGGTATTTTGTGCCTCCTGAAAAGTTACGCATTTCGCAGTTACGAGGTATTCACTATAAGCCATCGAAATATGCATAGTTCGAATTCGATTCATAAACAACGTGTGTGTTACAGCTGTAGTTTTTTTATCAGGTGTAATAAATTTTACACTCCTTCACGGCCGCGGTAATATCGATTCTGTTTCAAACATAAAACTGTTGTGGATTTTTATGTTTGAAACAATATAAGTGGTTAGGTGATGGATGCGAGACGCACAGGAGTGCTATTCTCTAGCGGCCGAACCCAATAACCTATCTATGTTTAGTTTTGGCATACAGGAAATAGTAAAACAAATGATAAAATACAAAAAATATTCATTTTTTCTGTTGTTTCATTTGTTTTTCTATCTCCGATATGTGATAGATAGGTTATTGGGTTCGGCAGTAAGAAAGCCTTGCACAGCGCTGCCGGTAAGGCTTTTTTCTTACAATAGGACCAGGAATCCAAGACCGGAGTGTGGCAATGTTTGAGAGAGCCGGAGAGGCCTATGTCTAGCAGTGGACGTCTTTCGACTGAAATGATGATGATTACAAAGTGGTTAGTGCCATTGACTCCGATTATCTTTTCGATTGTGTGATCATAACAAACACTGGAGTAAGAAGATCTCCTTCATCATTTCAACTAAGATAAACTTCAGATAAGATTGGCATATACTAAGTAGATTACTGAGATGAAATAAATGTAGTTTACGTAGATAAAACGTACTAGAATCTAGGAAGTTTGCGCCTTTTGAATTTATCAGTTAAGTATTACTTAACTAAATAGGTTAATGTTTTGTATGCATTATAGTCGTTAACTATTACGCATACAAATAACATAAACCTATTTTTTATCATAGAATTCTAAAGAGTAGGTAAGTATTAGTCTTGTTTGGAATTTACGTACTGTTGCCCCTGTGCAGCGAACGTAAATTATGAAAACAACTCAGAATAGATAAATACCCATTATCTTTATAAAAAGGACTTCATAATATTGAATGTTATCCCGTTTGGTAAAAATACCTATAGTAGTAGGGGAGGCCACGATGCTAAATGGGGATTTACTCGAGCGTCGTAGAGACCTATTGGGTTGCAAAGCTTAGATGATAAGAAGAAAAAAATGTTCTATGATTATACCTTTTCATCGGTGGGGGAAGCGGCTATAGATTTTTAAATATGTAAAAAAAAACTGTTGCATGGACATCCTCGAGCGCGTCAGATATTGATAGCATCAATGCCCTACGTATTTTTAATAATGTACGTATGTTAATCTGATCGTTTGCATAATGGGGGTGGTTGTATGGAAGGGTTGAAAATGGAAAAAAAAATAATTTAATGGAGCGCGTCAGATTTTCTAAGGGAGTGTTAAGTGCACCAAAAAAAAAGATCTCATTCACTAATCTGACCATTTCGATGGGACGCAAACTCGTGGCCACTTTCATAAAGTGCAAAAAAAATTCGCCATTTTGAAATACTCAAGCGCGTCAGATTAAGATATATATGGTTCATCTTTATGTTCTAAACGTACTGTCTCATAATCTGACGATTATGTAGAGGGATTCGCCTGATCTGACAAAAAAACCCCTGCAACTTCCAGCTAATTCCATTCCTGGGCGCTTAAAATTGTACTTATATCATTTTTGAGCTCAAAATATATTTTATGTGATATTTTAAGCTCGCTGAGTTCAAAGAGATAATATTTGAGCTCTCCCAGCTCGAAAGTCTGATAAAAGTTTCATAGAACACTATTTTTGGAATCTTCAAACCGCAATAACTTTTGAACGGATCAAGTAATTTTCACGCGGTTTGCGGCATTCAACGCAGTTTTATCATCCTCATAAGTTATTTTCTAGTTTTAATTTATCGAACCAAAAATTTCGGAGTAATCCCGAAAAATCACTTTTTCGGGTTTCTTTCGTTCACGATATCTCTCGAACGAATCAACCGATTTTGACCAGCTTGGTAGCGATCGACGTGGTTTTTCAAGCTCAAAGGCGGATTCGTTTTTGAAGTTGATCGATAAAGCCGTTTAAAAGTTATTTAAAAAAAACCACTTTCAAAATATAAAACTTACTTTTTTGAGATTTTTCAAAATTTACCAAAATCTAACGGTCCGAATCAGTTCAAATTCCCACGAAATCTAATTTTGAGGGAACTCTTTAGAAAACCGGAGAAGGAAATGTAGCCATCACACAACTGCACGCATTTAACTTTATCGACGATTTTTTGTTATTTCGGCTTGCGGAAATCGTCAGATTATATATTTTTCATTATTCTTGAATTATTTCCTTCAAAATAAAAAAAAAATTAGCCACGCTCGAGAATGTCAAGATGACGTTTTTTTTTTACAACTTCGCTGCCCTCCCCTTTCTTTACGTCTCTCTCAAATTGTCAGATTAGTGGAATATACACTTTTTAAGATGTAATTAACTCACCCTACCTTAATCTGACGCGCTCGAGAATGTCTGAGGGTCATTTTTTTTTTACTAATCTGATCCTGTATCCTTCACGGGCGGCTTTATATATGGGCCTCATATTTGGTGGAGGTACTTAACTGGGTGCAAGGTATCCCCCTGTATATTAATCTGCCGCGCTTTAGTAAATCCCGAAATCCCTTCTGGGGCTCCCCTACTATAGGTACTTAATTTGATTTAGAATACGTCATAAAGATTTATATGAAAACAATGTTTGCTTGAGTTTACCATCGTAGTGAAAGGATTAGTCAGCTAGACTCTGCGATACCGAGTGCTAGCTGTCCAGGGTGTACCGGCCCATCGTGCTGCTCGACGAGGTGGGCAAGCTCTTTGAAAGAGTAATTGCAGACCGCCTCGTCGGGCATCTATCACGGGTGGGGCCGGATCTTGCTGACGGTCAGTTCGGCTTTCGCAGGGGGCGCTCCACCGTGGACGCCATCATGCGCGTGAGAGCCCTCACGACGGGGGATGCGGTGACTCGGGGCAGGGTTGTCTTGGCGGTGTCTTTGGACATCGCCAATGCCTTCAACTCCCTGCCCTGGAGTAGCATCGAGGCGGCACTTCGGTACCATGAGGTGCCCACCTACCTCCGTCGTGTGATTGAGGCCTACCTGTCGGATAGGTTCATCATCTATCCCGGTCACCAGGGAGAGTGGAGACGGCGAGAGATGTCGTGCGGTGTTCCGCAGGGATCGGTACTAGGACCGCCCCTGTGGAACATCGGATACGACTACGTGCTGCGCGGCGACCTCCCCGACGGGGTCAGCGTGGTCTGCTACGCAGACGACACGCTAGTCCTAGCGCGGGGAGAGTCGTACCAGGCGGCGGCCGAAACAGCGACACGCGGGGTTGCGACAGTCGTGGAGAGGATCCAGCAACTGGGACTCAAGGTGGCATTGCACAAGTCCGAGGCTATGTGCTTTCATGGCCTTCGGACCGCGCCACCACCGGGTTCCCAAATAACGGTAGGGGGGGTTCACATCGGCGTCGGGTCGACGATGAAGTACCTGGGACTCGTCCTCGACAGCCGGTGGACTTTCGAGGAGCATTTCCGACGTTTGGCCCCCAAACTGGACAGGACTGGTGCCGCTCTGAAGCGGCTCCTGCCCAACCTAGGGGGTCCAGACGCCCCCTGCCGGAGACTCTACGCGGGGATCGTTCGGTCCATGGCCCTTTACGGGGCGCCAGTTTGGGCGCCATCGCTGGGTAAGCGACCAGCGGCCAAACTGAACGCTTGCCAGAGGGTCATGGCCATCCGGATGGTGCGGGGATACCGCACGATCTCCCGCGAAGCGGCGAGCCTCCTTGCTGGCCTGCCACCGTGGGATTTGGAGGCAACAGTCCTTGCACGCATGCACGATTTGCGCGTGGAGATGCAACGCCGGGGCGAAACTCCGCTGCCACGACAAGTCGCGGAATGGCGGACAGAGTTCCGGCGGGATCTCAGGGTGGCATGGCGACTGCGACTGTCGCAACCCAGTGCTGGGCATGCCGTCATTGCGGCGGTAAGTCCCCTCTTTGAGGAGTGGTTGGAAAGAGGTCACGGCGTCCTCTCGTTCCGTATGACGCAGGTCCTCACCGGACACGGTAAGTTCGGGAGGTTCCTGCATCGGATCAAGGAGGAAAGGACGCCCGGGTGTCGCCACTGTGTGGACCGCCCGGAGGACACGGTGGAGCACACGGTAGAGGTGTGCCCCGCTTGGGCGGAGCACCGCCGTGTCCTTGTGGAGGCTATCGGCGGCGGTGACCTCTCGCGCCGGGCCCTGGTACAGGCCATGGTCCGGAGCGAGGAGGGGTGGCAGGCAGTCGCCTCCTTCTGCGAAGCAGTAATGTTAGCGAAGGAGGCTGCCGACCGCGTGAGGCAACGGAACTCACACCGCCGCCGCCGAGATCCCGATCCCGATTACCGACCACCGTAGGCGCGGGCTCGCGGATAGCGAGCACTGGGTAGCTCGCCGTCCGGCAGTCTAGTAATAATCTGGACCGAGCCTAGTCGTCGACGGCGCGTTCTGTTCCACGCGCGCCTCAAGGAGATGTCAGCAAACTGTAGGGGCCCGGCAGGGCCGAAGCCTCTGGGGAACACGGTATCCGAAAGGCTGTCACCGTGTCCCCCAGATCGATGGCAACGAAGGAACGGGGTAGGGGTTTAGTCAGTAAGAGTCTGACACACCCTCCCGCTCCGCCCAAGAGTGGGAGAAGTCATTCTGATGATTCCCCTACCGGAAAAAAAAAAAAAAAAAAAAAAAAAAAAAAAAAAAGCTGTCCAGGGTGCGTCGAGCGTTTGGAATCGCTAAACGATATGTTTAACGCCACTCGGGGAGGCACCTTTCATGAACCCAAAAAAAAAAGTGTTGAAAAAACTTTACCTAATTGCCTGAGTAGCCTACATTTCCATGTTAGAACACATGGAAATTAAGGCTAATTGGAAATATTTCACTTGATTTCTATTCAGATAAAACTCTATAAAGCTTCTGAAGGACGTATGTAGGTAAACGTAGACCTTGAAAAAATCTACACCTAATAAATAACACAAAGCTAAGTACCGCGGGACGAGCGTGCTGTGGATAATTAATAATTGATGACGTAAAAGGTTTCTGATGATATTTTTATTGAGGTAGAAAATCATCTAATGACTTCTCCTGCTTTTATGGTGGAGCGAAAGGGTGTCAGACTTTCTGGCTAAAACCACACTTATTGCCTTGTATTCCAAAGCCCCGGGTTTGCCTTTCAGAAGCGAACCCACGGCCGCCGTCCGCAAGCACTCGACTAATGTGGCTGTAGATCGGGGTCTGAATCCAGGTGGCTGGGGCGTGAGGGCTATTCCCTCGAGCGTGCGGAAGCCTTCTTCGCTAGCATTACTGCTTTGCTGAAAGAGGCACCCGCCTGCCATTCTCCCTCGCTCCGGACCATGGCTTGTACCAGGGCCCGGAAAGAATACGGGTGACTTTTAGTTCGTAAAAGTCAGATGCTTCTTCTGGCTCCCAAAACGGGAGAAAGGGGTGATAATGATGAGATTTATGTTAGCCAAAATAACGTCGTTGTCAAACCAAAACCTGCTATGTGCAAAAAGTATACTTATGACATATTGACAAAAGAAGTTTTCCTGAAATGTTAGCCGCTGCACAATAAAATGTGCTATGCATTTTATTCTGAGGCCATAGTTCCACAACTAGTGGTCATAAGCACATAGCTTTTATATGAGAAATAAGGCAGTGACCTATAAGCTGTGGTCAAAATCTTGAAATCTCAAAAATCGGCACATAGCAGATTTTGGTTTGACATCATCATCTGCCTAGCCTTTTCCCAACTATATTGGGGTCGGCTTCCAGTCAAGCCGGATTTAGCTGAATACCAGTATTTTACGAGGAGCGGCTGCCTACCAGACCTCCACAACCCATTAACTGGGGTAACACGGTACTTCATGGCAAGACTGAAGTCAGATTTACTGGCTTCTGACTATCCGTAACGACTGCCAAATATCTACAAATGACAGCCCGGACCAGTTTCCTCCGTGCCTTCCGAGGCACGTTAACTATTACGCATACTTACAAATAACATTAACCTATTTTTTATCATAGAATACTAAAGCGTAGGTTTTAGTCTTGTTTGGAATTTACGAGTATAAACTGTTGCGCCAATGCAACGAACGTAAATTATGAAAACAACTCAGAATAGATAAATACCCATTATCTTTATAAAAATAACTTCATAATATTGAATGTTGTCCCGTTTGTTAAAAATACCTATAGGTTCTTATCTTGATCTAGAATATGTCATAAAGATCTATATGAAAAAAATGTTGAAAAAACTTTACCTAATTGCCTGAGTAGCCTACATTTCCATGTTAGAACACATGGAAATTAGGGCTAATTGGAAATATTTCACTTGATTTCTGTTTAGATAAACCTCTATAAAGCTTCTGAAGGTCGTACGTAGGTAAGCGTAGACCTTGAAAAAATCTACACCTAATAAATAACACAAAGCTAAGTACCATGGGACAAGCGTGCTGTGGACAATTAATTTGATGACGTAAAAGGTTTCTGCTGATATTTTTATTGAGGTAGGAAATCATCTAATAACTTTATGGTGGAGAGAAACGGTGTGTCAGACTATCTGACTAAAACCACACTTATTGCTTTGCGTTCAAAAGCCTTGGGTTTTCCTTTCAGAAACGAACCCAGGGCTTCCATTTGCAAGTCCTCGACTAATGTGACTGGAAATCAGGTTCAGGATCCCGACTGCTTAGTCGTGAAGGCCTTGAGCGTGTGGCCGCCTCCTTAGCTAGTATAACCACAGATTACTAAATAGTTACTGTATAACTGTTTCGCTGAAGGAGGCGCCCGCTTGTCAAACCCCTTCACGGATAGGTTTTAGTTAGGAAAATTCAGACACTTCTTCTAACTGCTAAAGCGGGAGAAAGTGGTGATAATGATGAGATTTACGGTAGTCAACATAAATTAACATTTATCTATCATGTGGAAGGGGCTCGGTAGGGCCGAAGCCTCTGGGAAACATGGAAATTCCGAAAATTAAGCCTGTGTCCCCCAGTTCGAAGGCAACGAAGGAACGGGGTGGGGGGCTTAGTCAATGAGAGTTTGACGTCCTGCCGTTACGCCCAAGAGCGGGAGAAGTCATTCTAATGATTCCCTACGTGAAAAAAAAATCTACGAGTATCAGACTCACCGAATTCATTGCAGAACATCTTGCAGGCCTCCAGAGACAGCACCGGGTCCTTGTTCTGAGGGTCGTTGCGCGTCTTCAAGCATCTCTTGTCTTCGCAGGACCACCTCCATGGTGACACTTCATCGGCGGTTGCGCTACAATAAAGATTTTACACATTAATAATGTAGAGTAACTGTCTAAATTGTTAATTGATTAACAGTACATTTAGCTGCAAGACTTGGTCAGAAATACATTTGACCTTTGAAATTGTTAACATTTACTCGAAGACCTGTTAGGCTGCTAGGTTTTTTGTTACCATTTTAAGAACCTTTTTGTAGTGTTTGTTTAGGTTTATATGTATAGAACTAGCTACTGCCAGCGGTTTCGCCTGCGTAAAAGTAGAAAATTATACCAAAGCTGTAAGGGAACCTTCTCCCGGAATAAAAGTATCCTATGTGCTGTTCCAGGCCATGACCTGGGTGGGTATGGGAGATGTCAGCAATATCGTAGTTTTCTGCGCCTAAAGGAGTGGACGTCACGTCAGCGACTCCTTTAGGCGTGGAACATTACTCAGGCCAACTCGGACTCCGTCCAGATCCGGACGGTTATCGAACGGCCGGAAGGCGAGCGTCCATAAACCCACGCCTACGGTGGAGGAACACAGGTGGGATTTAGTTAGTAAAAGCCTTACACTACCTACCTCACGCTCTTCCACCCAGAACGGGATTATTTGACAATTTCGCACTTTCAAAAAGTAAATACCTATTCATTTACCTGAAAACAATTTTTTCGCAAATTTCAATGTCTGTTTCCTGTTTATTTTAAAAACAAACACAATTATCATAACATCTGTTCTTAATCTATACTAATATTATAAAGAGGTAAAATTTGTAAGTTTGTATGTTTGTATGTAGGGTGTAATCTCTGGAATTACTGGTCCGATTTGAAAAATTCTTTCAGTGTTAGATAGCCCATTTATCGAGAAATGCTATAGGCTATATACCATCACGCTACGACACACGGGAGCGGAGCAGTAACGAAAAATGTGGGTGAAACCGCAGGGGACAGCTAGTGTTTAATTAAAGCGAACATCTGTCTTACGTAGACGCTCGCTAAGTCGCTATCGACAGAACGATTACCGCCGATTACTCATTTGAGGCCAATTTACGACCTGAATGCTAATGCTAGAGCAGTTTTTTAATACTTAGCGTACCTACTACTTCTTCCATCCCTCTTAGCGAACAATAACAAATCATTAAAGCGTATTATTATACTTATCAATGAAATCAAAGCATAATTATGTTTAGTCTCCGTATAATATAATCTGAATCCCTTGTCAAGTCTAGAGACGCACTAAGCAAATTGACGGTCGAGTGTTTGTCATCGATGATGCACAAACGAATACCTACCATGGATCCAGTACTGTACATGATTCTGGACCTCTCAGTGGTAGAATTCTTGGTCGGAAATCATCCAATGACTTCTCCCGCGCTTGGGCGGAGCGGGAGGGGTGTCAGCTGACTAAAACCCAGTCCTGTTCCTTCTTAATACCTAGGCACCCATTTATAACCATCAGCACTTAGAAGAAGCCATGTTACCTGTTAAAACTACAAGGGGCTGTCCTCGGAACTTCGCTGAGCACAGCCCCGCAAACGTGCGGAATCCAACTTGAGAAAAACGGGGATAGGTACTATAGGACCCCGTTTTACCCTTTGGATACGGAATCCTAAAAAGTATCTGACTTTTTACTTTCTTATTGTTTGCTCAGTTCACAAAAATGTACTTTATTATTTTGTTGTAAATTTTAATGAGATCTTTCATTAAAATTGACGTGACAACGGAGAGGGAAGTCCCCCACCGCTCCTGTCGTATTTTTATGATATTATAGAATAAAGAAAAATTGACAAAGGTCCGCTTGGACTGTACCTTAACTAGTTCTATAAATAATCCTCCCACAAGAGTGACATTGAAATTCTCTGAATGAATCTGATAAATTGAATAAGTTGTGGGTAGTTAATGTTAAACAGTGTTTTATGGAGCAGACCGGGGATGTCCCGTCATCCTAACTACGATAAATAATAGCTCAGGATATCCCGGGACGCTTAACTGTTTGGCTCCCGAGTGCGCGACTTGACTACGGAAGTCATAGGATATTTCCAAAAGTGAAGCGTATACAGAAGCGTAGAGTTAGAAGCTTTTCAGTGAAGCGTATACGGGCATTTTCATTTTAAATGGCGCAGGTTTTAAAAAACAACCTTTTAAATTATTATTGTTTTAGGACACTTTGAATTTTGAATTATTGTAAAAAATATATTTATGTTATGATTAAATGTAATAATTACGTGCAGAAATGTGTATTTTATTTTCTAAAATTATTTTTTTAAAGTAAGTCAGGCTAAAAATGTCTTTTTAGTAACAAAAATCAAATCGTGATAACAAATAAACTGCTGGAAATTAAATGAAAAAAAGCGCTCAGTATAAGTTTATAATATCAATTAATGAAATTAAATATTACTACTTAGTCAATAGATATTTATCTTTATTTAAAATTTCAACAATTTGGTCTGTATCGTAACATTTTGACCAAATGCAAGTTTTAATTTTCGTGTAACTTATTTCATCAGTCAAGGAATAATAAACTTGGAATATAGTGTTTATGTACTTTTTTTTTCTTTATTTATAATATTTTAATAATAATATTCCACATAATATTTAAAAAAATAAAAATAAAAAACGACAAAAATATTTTGGGACTGTTACTAAAGGGACATGTGACGTGACGAAACAGAATTGTTAAGAATAGTGCTCACTGTAAGGTTTAAATCGTATAAAATGTTAGTTCTATGAAATGTGTATGTAAATACATAGATCAAATTAAATAGAAATGCATATATTAAATATGTATTTTAATAAAACATTTTGTAATAAACGATGATTAAGATACTCGATGTACCAAATAAATTTTTTCGTTCGTTCGCGTTAAGAATGCAGTGAGTGATCATTGTCCGTCGGCCTAGCCCTAACTAATTAACTATTAACCAACAAACTAATAATCAACAACATAACAACCATGTTATCTTCATTATATATTTTTTATAAAATTCACACTTGGACGAATAACTTAATCAGTATATAACTTCTAATTTATTTAAAAAATAACAGTCCAAATTGCTTATCAGTTACAGTACGGCCGTTATATATTTTGGCGCTTGAAATATCGCACAAAAATAAAGTTAAAAAAATAAATAATGATTTGCAGTTGTTATTGCTGTTAAAAACTGTTATTGGCATTATATCGTAATAAAAACCTATCTAGGTGCCAAATTTCATCCAAATCCGAACAACCGCTTCTGTGGGATTGAGTGTCAAATATTCAAACTTACGAACCGACATTTAAAATATAAGGAATATATTTAAAGAATCTAACCGTTGTCATCAATAAATAAATTTCGACAGTTTAATTCATGAGTTCTAAGCTTTACATGTCTGTTTCGTAACATTTTTTGTCCATCCTATAGTAACGGTTACTAACAGGACGTGACGAATGTCGATCATTTTGAAACGAAATTAAAATACTCAAACAATATTATCACAAACCAATAAAATCTTACTTTTATGCCTTCAGCAGTGTTTAAGTTATGTACAGTTAAAAAATAAATAAAGACAAACCTCATATTTACGTAAAAAAAACGTTACTAACGTCAAAAGTTTTTTTTGACCAAACTTTTTGTGCCGCGGAACGTACCGCCCTAGCTGGACACCTTGCGTGACTGACTACAAAATGGGGTTCCAAACTTTGACATTTGTACCCAGAGTTGCCATGAAAACCGAATTTGCACAATATTTGTGTATTTTAATAGTAAAAAGCATGTCACTAACCGGACAAGTCCGGTAGTCGCGAATTCGTAAGACAGGTTTTAAATATTTTTTAAAATAATGTTTTTAATAACTGCCCTGAAATGCTTAGTTTAAATAATAAATTAACTATCTAACAATAAAATCAAACTGTCGCTACATGAGTTGACGTACAAAAAATATCAAAAAAAATAAATACAATAATGCATGCTGTCATTGGGACATCATGATTTTACACCTTTTCGAAACATTATTAATTAAAATAAAATTGTAAAAGTGTTCTTTCAGGAACCAATAAAACAAATCCATATATATATAAATATATCTTCAGTGCACATACGCTTTTTCTTAAAAAAAATGTTTCCAATTTTTTTTATATAATTTTGTTGTCATGGGACAACCGAAAAACCACCTGTGCCATTTAAAATGAAAATGCCCATACAATGTATGCATTGTCAACCTCTCAGTTCCACGAACTCTTTCATTTGAACTAGTTTGTAAGGGTGTATATAAGTGTGTACGGAACCCTCAGTGTGCGAGACCGACTCGCACTTGCCCAATTTTTTTTAAGTTAAAGAAATAAGTTTGAACTTTGAATTTCCAAACATTCTTACGAAAATTCTTTAACAATTTTAGTATTTTTACACTTTCTAACTTGACTATTATTTATTGTATAATAGCTCTGAAAATGGGCAAATCAATCGCAGTCGGTCGTCGGTCGAAATTGTAAAGTATCAAATACCTATCATAGGTAGAGTTTAAGCTAGTTACTATGCGCGATTTGCCTGCAACTCATTAAACGATATGGCATTTTAGGGAAATACCTAATGAAACATGATGATAAGGTTACCGCAATTACGAAAATATATTTACGGAAATATCTATTTTCGTAAATGTTTTCCCATGTTTACAAAAATGGATATCCGTAACTACGGCAAAACTATTTTTTTCAGAATACTTAATTAAATACTTATCCTTAAAATAACTTAAGGAAAATATAAAAATGCGGTTATTTTAGCGCTTAAATAATTTTATAAGATGTAATAGGTATTATACCTACTTACAGTCTTATTCATAAAAATCCTCTAAAATAGGTTTAAAATACTTATTAGTTAAAATGCTCATTAGTACTAATAAGCCTTTTATAAAATTCTCTATTCATAAACGTTCAATAAACCCTTTATAGTTATGTTCTCGTTATGAGACACTTTAGCGTTGTTATGTTGTCGTTCTGATGAATCCATGGATGAAAAAGACAAAACCACTGGTATCCACGGCAAAAAACGTCACAAAAAAATGTAAAACGTCACCTAAGACATTTAATTTTGTTTGTCAATATTCATATTGCTTGTACAGTTCGTCCGCTATAAGTTGGCGAGTGTGAATCTGCGAATTTTGGCGTTTGAAATATCGTACAAAAATAAAGGTTTAAAAAAATAAATGCCAATAACTGTTTTTAACAGCAATAAGAACTGCAAATTGCATTAATTTTTTTTTAAATCTTTGTTTTTGTACGATATTTTAAACGCCAAAATTCGCAGAGCCTAACTTCACACTCGCCAACTTATAACGGACGAATTGTATCGTGCTGCCGTGCAGAGGATATTCGACTCGTGTTATTTTTCGAAGAAAATTGTATTGCACAAAAAATGCGAATCACAGTTGGTTGGTTGAGACAAACCATGGATTTCTCCCCAATTCACGACGACCCCAACATTTTATAGATCAATTAAAAAGGCTATGGTATTTTTGTTGAAACGGTATCGTCATTTGAACTCTACAGCTGGTAAAGAAAACGGATCACATCTCTTCTGGTAAATCTTTCGACGACGTGAAACATTTTCTATTCGTTCAATAGCATGTTAATGCTTGCAGAGCTTGCATAGCTAACGATTTCACTAAACAATTTTATAAAAAAAATAGCTCTACTCATTGACATATATATTACTAGCGTAAGGACCAGGCCAACCGCGCGACTAAATGGCACTAGCGCATTGGCCCTAAAATAGCAGTTTAGGGCCAACGTGACTCATTTGACAGTGGTCCGTGTGCGAGAGTCAACGAGTATTTTGCTTGTCATAACAATGCCTAGTTGTGTGGTAACAGGTTGCAAAAATTATGATACTAAGGTTAAAAAGGAACATGGAATATCGTATCATCGGGAAGTAACCTTACATTAATTTTGTTACCACTAAGTTATTAAATAATCACATTTTAAAGCGTTAAATATTTTACTACCGAATTTCACAATGGCGGCCATTGTGTGGCCGCTACTGGACCATCGAAGTGCACGAAGTAAACTTGTACGGACGTATTTTTTATTTCATTGTTGTCCTTAGTACTTTTAATTTCGAGTTTTGGTACCTATCTAATTTGTTTTATATTTAACAAGGGTAAAAAGTAGATTTTAAAAAATTTGAAGCTTAGAAACGATACCTAATTGAAACTGAAAATTTTATTTTCTTTCATTTTCTTCACGCTAACTGAGATGACCTTTAACCTACTATTTTCACCCGCGACTACTTCCGTGTGAATTTCGAAAAAAAAGAGCTTACCTACATTTAATTTCATCGAAATTACTTCAATAGTTTAGTTAGTCGTGAAAGCGCGATAGATATTTATTTTCTTATTTTTATTGTCCCGTACCCAAACGGGACCCTATTACTATACTCCGTCGATTTAGGTAGTTAACTAAAGGTAAACAATCTTGACATGTCTTTTTATCTAAAAGTTGTCTATAAATTGTATATAAAAATCTTTGCGAATATTTACCTAAATCGATGTTAGCTATTAAACTCATCATCTGCCTAGCCTTTTCCCAACTATATTGGGGTCGGCTTCCAGTCAAGCCGGATTTAGCTGAATACCAGTATTTTACGAGGAGCGGCTGCCTACCAGACCTTCACAACCCATTAACTGGGGTAACACGGTACTTCATGGCAAGACTGGAGTCAGATTTACTGGCTTCTGACTATCCTTAACGACTGCCAAAGATCTACAAATGACATCCGGGACCTACGGCTTAACGTGCTTTCCGAGGCACGGAGGAAACTCGTTATGTTAAGATGGTCACCCATCCACAGACCAACCTAGGCAAGCGTAGCTTAACCTTGAAGATCGACCTGTGCGGCTGTTATTATGTAGCCACGAGCTCCGATGTTAGTAAACTAAATTTAAATAATCTTTGTGTATATTATATACGACCTCTTTAATATAAAACGATATACCAAGATTGTTTACCTTTAGTTAACTACCTAAACCGATAGATCATAAGACTTTTTTGTCCGTCTGTCTGTCTGTCACCAGGCTGTGTCTCGAGAACCGTGATAGCAAGACAGTTGATTTCACAGATGATGTATTTCTGTTGCCGCTATAACAACAAATACTAAAAACGTACAACAAACGTGATTTTTTTGTAACTCTTTGTCGATATTGGTACGGAACCCACCGTGAGCGAGTCGAATCGAAAACCATTAAGTGTGAAATTTGTATAGTCAGTCTAGTAACGAAAAAATATTTTTTCATAGGCTGATAGAATTAACAAATATGGCTGAACTTTATTTTCCTTCTCCTGACCTGTTTGAAGTATGCTTAGAAACCGAAAAAAATATAAGACACTGTGATAGACCCCAATTTATGGTAAAAAGTGACTATAATATGTTCCTATCCACAAAAACTCTAGCAAAGTTTGTAGGAAAAAGCACTTTTAATGCTTTAAACTTGCACTCTGTCGATCAACCGGCCACATTATCATAGATTGCAACTTGTTCGAGCCATCATTAAGAAATATATTTAAAATGTCAGAATGCATCACGAGTCTCTCACGGAAAACACGGGGAGAGGAACTGAGAGACAAAAATTTAAAAAGAGCGTTTTATTCAAAGGACAGTAATATTGCTGTTTTTCACATGCATACTTATGTAAACTATTTCGTATTTTATAATATCTTTTAAATATTCTAATACCTACCTACCTTATAATTATAATCTTAAGTTAATTACAATTTTAAATAAAGTTGATTGAGACTCACTAAATTTGTTTTAATTACGAAAAAAATGCTTACGCTCTAACAAGGTTACGTCGAAAACTTGTGCGATGCGGCTGTCACGTAATTCGAATGAGTTATTACAGATGTCGCTATTTTTGCTTGTAGTATAAAGTTTTTTATGAAATGTTCAGTTGGGCGCATCCTTCCTTTTGAAATCATTGGCTCTACTTTACACCTCCTTACAACAAACCTCAAAACATACGGTTCGGACGAGAAAGAAAAAGAAAAGAAATCAGCTGTTGCACATTAATTTGTCGGCCAGATTTCTCTTTATTAAAGGTTTATAGTAGGGTCGAGCCTGTTATAAGTTACAAAGCCACTATTGAATACTTACAAAGCTTTTTAGCGTTATTTGACGTTTATGAATAATGCTTTTCGGGATTCTCATTATAATAAGCTAATAAACCTATTTTATCTTTTTATGAATAAGACCGACTTTTTAATCTTTAGATATAAAATGAGAAACTGATGGACTGACATATCAACGAATAGCCGAAACTACAGGGCCTAAGACCGTTTTCACAATACAAGTGAAACAATACTAACGGTACGCGTACACCGAATCCGTCATCGGCCGAAGTATGCTCGGGCGTCATCGGCCGAACTCGGCCGATCAAATCAAACGTAAGTAAATGGAAGAGAGCGCTATGAGTGTGAAGCTTTAGACAAGGTTCCATTTTATGACGTCAGCGAGCATTAAGATTTTCCAAAACTCGCCCCCAACGGGTATGAAATTTGTATGAAAAAAGTTTGAAGAAACCTACTATCACGCGGGCGAAACCACTGGCAAGCTAGTCTTGTACTCCTGTATAATTAAGAAATAGTTGCCTATGTTACCTACCTACTGGAGTTACATGATCGCAATATCTTTACCAGCATCTATCTGCAATATAGAGTAGGTCCGCAGTACAGGAAGCGAACTACTTCTAGTCTTCTAGTAACTAGTCGAGAAAATTCATTCACTGAGACGATCGATTGCAAATTGAAATACCTACCTAGCTTATAAAATTACAAATGTGAAGTAACTTTTACCACTAGCGAGTGGTAAAAGTTACTTGCTAATAATAATAATATTACTAGCTTCATAATAATATTAGCTCGATAGAGGCTTTTGTCTCTATGTGAGGCTAAATTATCTGTTAAGGCTTTTGTTACTATAGGGCTTATGTGACTGTTAAGACTTTTGTGACTGGAAAAGGTCAATAGTGACTATTTTTAAGTGTTAAAGCTTTTGTGACTAAAAAGATTTTTCTGACTATATGAGGCTTAAGTGACTAAATAAAGCTAAAGTGTCTGTTAAGGCTTTTGTGACTAAAGTGACTAAATAAAGCTAAAGTGACTGTTAAGGCTTAAGTGACTAAATAAAGCTAAAGTGACTGTTAAACGTTTTTTGTGATTATAGGGCCAATGTGACTGTTAAAGATCTTGTAATTATAAGTTTTATGAAGAGACCCTGTCATGTGAGCGAAGCCGCTGGCAGAAGTTATATTAATTGCCATGAACGAAATGCATAACCTTTTAATGGAAAATCATCAAATATTTTCTCCCACTCACAAAGTCTGACAAAAACGAAAATAGTCAAAAACCAAAAGTCTAACGCTCTATCACGATCAACAGATATTCGAGGTAGAGCATCAGATTTTTACAGACTAAAAACCCACCCGTGTTCCTACACTTGCCATTTCCATATCAGGGCCACGGTAACTTTCAAACAATCCCGCAGCCTTGGCATAGAAACATCACAAAATAGATAGGTGCAAGCATCATTGAAGATAAGATATCTCACTGTCTACATGAGTAGGTACTTTAGATATTACTTACTACAAGTAAAACTTACCATATTATTGATAATAGCGCTATGTAAACAGTACATTTTTGAAGCCACATCTTAATCTGAAAGAAAAGATAAATAAAAATTAGTTAAAGCTTAAAAAATTAACAGAAAAAATTGAGGAAAAAATTTGAAAAATTGATTGAAAGATGGGAAGTAATTTCACGGAGGTGAAGCCGCGGACGGCAGCTAGTAAAATACATATAATAGCTACATAAATAAATAATCGTGGTACAGTCAGTGACACTGTTAGTAACCTTGAATTTAAAAGTCCAAAAAATTAAAAGGTTATAAATATCACTTTTCTATACGTCGTGCTACATAAATTATTTTATTTTTTCAAAAAAAAATATTGGAGAAAATCAAAAATTTATTATAATGAATTTCTCTGCCTTCATCTCTCGTACCAATGCAAATGCCACCGTTTTGGACCGCGAACCATAGTCAATTAACACCTGGGGGTATTGCCAATTTCTGTTGACTACTCAAATGATGATCACTCGTTGTATCCTACATTCCAAAATGCGATAAATGTGATAATATCGCGAACCTGACCAACGCAAAACATCACAATTATTACTCAATATCCCATAAATTTTGTGACTGTTCAATTTATTCTGGTTATAACGTATGATCATGTATTGCGCTGTGAACGGAGATAGGAAATACGCCCGCTGGACCGCGAACCATTGGACCACCAGCCAATTACCACCTGGTTACACTGACTGGACAGGTTCACTCAAATCTGCATGCTTCTTTCCTCAAAAGGCCATCTCAGACATTAATCTGCATGGTTCTCATGTGATTTGACCATTACAGTTTTGTATGGACTTTAAAAGAGACTGTGACCCCTGAGTTTGTTTCGGTGTTTCTTCTCAGGGTAGTCAACTAGGAAACATTTAACTCATCTAGTAGGTACAGTCAGCACCAAAAGTCGAGGAACAGAATCGACATAACAAAACACCTGTTCGCAATAAAATGTGTTTCATCTGTTCACAATAAAATGTTTTGTTACGTTGATTCTGTTCATCGACTTTTGGTGCTGACTATACATTGTATATAAACTGACGAAAAAAATTGACGTGTAAAAGCCAACTTGCAAAAATAAATAATTATCATTTATGAAACCCTGAACTTTCTTACACATGTCATATAATGATGATAGGCTAGCTGAAGCCGAGCGAAAAGAATGAGTATTTCTTATGCTGATAAGATTAATGGCCAACTCATAGGTATAACGACATTTGCTTGAAAAAATCTAATTAAAACACCTAAGTAGCTACAATGCTATATAATCGATTAACAATCCAGGGTAATTAATTTGGTAATATTTCAAGTGTCTGCTTGGGAAAGATCGAATGGTGGGTGTAGACAATAATAGAAAATACCTATAGGTATGATAAACCAGGCAGACATACCCCAGTCGGTAACGTACCTACCCCATTTGCAAAACTAAGACACGCATTTATATATTCCAATTTTCTGGCTAATTCATAGAGACAAAAGGGCCTGTAAATAGTTTATTTAAAAGAAAGGCTTTTGATTCTTGACCAAAGATGATATGAGTCAAGAATCAAACAATTTTTTTCAATATACCAAATCAAAACTAGTGTGTACTTTATTTGTGGTCACGAATTCTCTTCCAATACACAAAATCGTGCCATTCTTATTTTGCATTCTCTTGACTGGTTTACATAGCCTTCTCATACTTATTAAAATAGTAACATAGAAACATTGTAAAAATCAATCTTTTATTTTTAATGAATAACTAAGGGTCAGAGCCCATTCGTCCCCCAGGATTCGCACCCTGTGCCCACTCGTCCCCTGGAACTTTTGAGGGGCCTATTCGTCCCCTGAAAAATATTTATTTTTATTCGTTCTTCTAATATAAGTAGGTACATGTATATGTGTATACTGCAGCTTGGTATCCTGGTACAGTCGCGCAGAAAAGGGTAAAATAAAAAATATAGTAATTTGGTAGATATCATGTTTATTTCAATTAAGATTAAGTTTAATAAATAACCTCTAGGCTCTACAAAATAAGTTATCAGCTTTTGGTGTCTTGTACATTTGTAAATATTTAGCAAAATATGTGACAACTATAATATCTTTATGCAGTAAAATAAAACTGTGTAACTATTTAAATAAAATCCCAGTAATAACTGAATTTTAGATTAATTTAAATCCAGAGTACAAACAAATAACCAAATATCAATACGAATATAAGAAAAATAACTATGAATTGTTAGTACTTTGTACAGTCAAAGAGATCTACAAAATAATGCAATATCACAATAACTTTGTATAAAAGAAATGTAGGTAAAAAATAAAACCGAGGCAGCCATAACATACAAACAAAACACCTTATCTATTTTGTACCCCGTTTTTTAAGAAGCCATTCGTAGAGAGACAATATTACATCGTAAGCCTATCGACAGGTTATATTATTATCATGACGGATTCAATCAATCATCATAGCTCTTTTTTCAATGATCTGTTATGATTTATTAAACTAATTCCGTTAATAAACTGTTCACAAGTGTACTATGTTAACCGTTTCTTGTGTAAAATTTAGCTTATTTTATCTCAGGGGACCAATAGGCACCTGAATAGGTGCCGAATCTTTAACTTATATTGTATTATATTAGAGGGGACGAATGGGTACCTTAAAAATAATATTTTTTATTAAATATTAATTGGTCCCCTACCAGGAGACCAATGGGCACCTATATAGGGGCCGAATCCACAACTTTTATGCTGGGGGACGAATTTTAGGGGACGAATGGGCTCTGACCCCTAATGTGGAGCATGTCAGTTTTCCTGCGTAGGTAGGAAACAACAATTAATTGTAACCGTGTACTAACTTCTGTCGTTTTATAATTTGTGCCCATGTAGGCCTATCTGTCTATATAGATAGGCCTACATGGGCAGAAACCTATGTACAAAATGTAACATAATTAACGCACATCCTCTTGAGGGGTCATTGTACTCATTATTATGAACAACTTTTACTATGAGACCAAATCTGAAATTGAGAAAAAATAATCAGTTGTTCCCTACATTTATGTTCGCTTATTTCTCAAAATGTATGGAACATCTGAATTTTTTTTCGATTTTAGGTTTGGTCCCATAGTAAAAGTTGTTCATAATGATGAGTACAATGACTCCCCAAGGGGATGTTCATTAATTATGTTACATGTTGTATATTTCGTCGTTTATACCGCGTACATCGAAGGATTGAAACAATTGGCCTGCTGTGGTCTTCCCGTCCGATTATAATTTGGGTATCTTAAAGACTAGAGTGAATAGTAAAGTTTATGTCATATATTAAAAAATAAATTAAAAAATAAACAAAGTCCTGACTCACTCACTAACTCATCAACGCCCAGCCCAAACCTTGGGCCCTAGAACGCTGAAATTTTGCACAGAGGTTTATTTTATGATGTGCGCAAAGAATAAACAAGGGTTTTCCAAAGTTCACTTACTAAAGTCCCCCCTTTAAAGGGGGTCCTAAGTGTGTATGGTGAAACATATCATTTCCACGCGGGCAAAGCCGCTGGCAGCAGCTAAAGTGAAATTAAATATTTCAGATTAAATTGAATGCAACTTTATTTTCAAAAGGTTTGACTGACTAAACAACTACCATCATTATTTATTTATTTATTTACACATTTATTTTATTTTATTACTGACTTGTTTTTACAAACCTCGAGTAGGTACCTACTTAAAAGAGACATTACTTACTTAATTTTCTTTTTAATATTTAGAAAAAACTTTACACCTGTTTGTGCGTAACGGTCTAAATAGGTAATTACATGACTGTTTATCAGTAAAATATAGATTTGCCAGTTTCTGTCCGCATTTTACATTATTAAAATCTTTTAGTCATCTGACTATTATTTCATACCTACCTACTCATAATTGTGTTACTATCAAACGCCCACCAGATATACAATCAAACTGAATCACCGTCATCCTACCTATACGCACAAAACGTTTTGGCAACACATTTATTGTGCGTACAGCTAAGCAGTGGAATTCCCAGCTGGAGTCTGTATTTCCAGATGGCTACAACGTGGAGTGAATAGGTTACTTCTAGGTAAGCATTCATCATCCTCAACCGCATCGTCGCTTTCCATCGGGTGAAAAGCGGTTGAGCACAAAACTACCAAAAATTAAAAAAAATATGTCCCTGATCGGGCATGTATAAATTAGGTCTTGCACGTTATGATGAGCGGCGGTGCTAGTGAACCTGAAAAACTATCTGCGGTACCCTAGCTGTCAGCAGAATGACTTCTCCCGCTCCGCCTAAGAGCGGGAGAAGTCATTCTGGTGAAACCCAAATTGAAAAAAAATACCCTGCTACCTGCCTGGAGAGCATTTAGTAATATCCTCGACTTGACTTATAGGTCCTAAACCATTAGTATCATTAAAATGCGGTGATTTCAATAATAATTTTTGTTAATTATTTATCTTCCTGCTATATATATAATTATTTCTATTGTTAACATAATTCATGATTCAATTCGTACTGAGCATCTTGAACAAAGAGCTAAATTTTTTCTATAAGTACAAAATAAAATTTTTGCAGCATCGTAGGTACAGTTCAAATAATGCGTATGAATATGGAAGAACCACATAATTATGGAAAAACCGGTATGCTTCTAATAATATTTGTTGGTGAAATATCAGATTCGTGCTTGAACAGCCATAACTACATAAGACTGCTTGAAAATTAATATAATTAATTCATATTATTAATATAATTTGTTTGGTCTGACGTTCTTATTATAAGGTATTTTATGTTCGGTTATTTAAGATATATCATTTTTTTAAATAATACCCTCGACGAGTGACTAAAATTTTAGAATTTATGATAATTACGACGGCACGGTTGGCGCAGTAGTTGGCTGCTGCGCTGCGTGGCTCGGGTTTGATTCCCATAGGAAAAATTTTACAGTATAACCTACAGATTGTTTTACGTTTGAGTGTATACGTTTGTGAACGCACCACGATACAGAAATTATTCTTAGTGTAGGCAACGATTTAAAAAGAAATGGATAATAATAGTACCTAAGGGTATAGGTGAAGACAGCAAGACATACCTAATGATTTCTTAGCTATGACAAAAGAAGATTCCAATGTCAACTATAGCGATAGCGGATTGGCGAAATATCCAACGCATGTCGCGGGTTCGATTCCCTTACGATGAAAACAACGTTTCCCAAAACATGCACATTAGAGTAAGTACAGCCGTTAGTAGACCACGGCAATTTATGACAAATTTTATTTTAGTCAACTTATTTATTTGACCAGCTTTACAATTTTTCCATGAGTGCAGTAATTTATGTATAGGCACACCCTTTAAACACACATGGTATAATACCATAAAAGACTATATTTTATAATGCCCAGTAACTCAATGGGCATAAAAAATATAGGCTTCATCTACATTTTGTATATATTATTATTTTGAGTTTATATACTACTTACAGCTATAATATTTATTAGATAAGATGTATAAGTATGAAAAATAAATAGACCTTCAAATTTTAATTTGCAAATAACAAAAAAACATTAAAAAGATGATTATTCAGAAGATCGTCATAAAGTTTTTAATTTAGGGACTGGTGTTTTTCTTTAGATGGAAAATCATCCAATGTCTTCTCCCGGGGCGGATCGTTATCAAACGTCTCCGAAACGGATTGACCGATTTTAATGAAGTTTTTGTTTAAGTATATTTTTTTATAAGGTTGGTCAGAATAGGTCTTATTTTCTTTGATAATTTATATTGCAAAAAGACATTTGTCAAGTCAGCTAGCTATACTGATGTAAGCATGTATCTTATATATATAAAAATGAAACCCGTTTTCCGTTGTCACGACATAACATGAAAACGGCTTGACCGATTTGGCTGATTTTTTTTTTTAAATGTTCCTTGAAGTTCAGTGATGGTTCTTACGGAGAGAAAAATTCAAAAAAAAAAGTTAGGTTGTGTAGGGTAGGTAGGGAAGGTAGGGTAGGGTAGCGTAGGATATGTAGGGTAGTCATTTGACGGGAGCGAAGCCGCGGGTAAAAGCTAGTAGATAATATATCTCCTAAACTAAACGGATCTTTTTACTCTCGCCAAATCGTGAATAGACAATTCTGTACGTTAAAAATACTAATCAAAGATAAGAAATATGACCTTAGGTCGTCGTGAGCAAAAGTAAAAGTAACAGCAATCTAGGACAACTAATAAGTATCTACTTATGATTGAAGTCAAGCAAAAAAGTTGCCAGCACCAATAAATTCCACGGCACACATAGGCCACGAAATACTTAGGTACCAATTGCATTGACACGGTTATTATTGAATAAGACTAATTTAAAGTAATTTAATAAGTAAGTAATACCTACTTACATATTTCAATCGCCAGACTTTAATGTAAAGTAACTTACAATTAAATTCTTTTAAGTCTTACAAAATCGAACCCACGATACGTAGACTTAGCGCCATTGCGCCAACACGATTTATAGATATGACAGGTTATGCTTTTTCGGTAACTTAAAACCCGGGAAGTTGTACGTACCTAGGTCTGGCAAAGTAAAAAATAACTTCATCTATCAATAACAAAAAATGGTAATCTACAGTTTTATCCTTTTTTCTAAATCATTCGATTCAATGAATTTAATCAGCCAACCAGATTTTATTGACGAAACCGGAATTTTCGCATAATAATAAGTAAGAATACAGAGAAAACAAAATAAAAAAAAAGTGGAACAAAAATTTTACAAATCACGATAATATTATCGTCACATAGCTTGCGACTGGTCCCGGTTTCACATATTTTTTCTCTACACTACACATAAAAAAAAAACAAAAATTGTCTACTTGATTGTGAAAACCGAATAAAAATCAAACGAGTAATTGAAAACAAATAACCATAGATACTTATTAAAGACAAAAAAAATAGCGACCTTATTTTTTACTACTTAGTGATTTATACAAAACTCGGAGAATAAATTAATTAAATTCATTTTAAAATCACTAATATAAATAGGCATTCTACCAAAATTTTGTGCCAATTTTGTTTTGCAAGTAATAAATAATCGGATACTTATTGGAGACACAAAAAATAGCGACTTTATAAGTAATTTCTATAAACTTAAAGAATAAATTAGATGAATTTTAAAATCACTAATAGTAAGTAACAAATTTTTGTGCCAATTTTCTTTAATAAAGTAAGAAAAAGTATCGTAAAGTAATAAAAAATCGTAAACAAAATATTGAGTACGCACCTACAAAACGGCTACGTCCACACTGGTCCGCGGCGGCTGGGACAGTGGCGCACAGTGGCGCACGTTGGAGGACACTGGTCACACGATTTCCCGCCAATACTAAACAGATGGAACTTGTTTACGCTGTGGCGCGCGTTCTCAGTAATGTCCGGGTAAATAAAGAAAACTTCAACGAAATAATAAGTATAATTATTTCTTGGTTCCACAATAGTTCGTTAACGTAGGTACTACAGGACGCTACAATGCATACCTACCACAAATTAGTGCAGCTGTGCAGTCTTTGGATTCGGTACTTAGGTACCTATATATTATTTCTAAGTTTTTAACGTAATTCGCAGTCAAGCAATAATTTATATTAGCATCAGCCTTATCATGTTTCCACTGCTGGGACTAAGGCCTCCTCTCTAGGAGAGGGAATGGGCGGTAATCCACCACGCGAGCCCAGTGCGGGTTGGTGGATGTCACATGTTTTCAAATATTAAAAAAAAAACTAGTACGCCTCACCATCAACGATTGCATCGCTGCTTACCATCAGGAGGGATTACAGTCAAGTAGGGAGTGGTTTAAGTTACCTATATAAAAAATATCTATGACTATCTACTTTTTTTTTAATTTTTATAAACTAGTGCTTGACTGCGATCCCACCTGATGGTAAGCAGTGATAATTAAAAGTTTAGTGAGCTTTTTAGTTAGCACAGACGATGTGAGGCCTTAAGTACTCCTAAGTATACCTAACATTTTAGTGCAAATGGTTTTGAAGTAGAAGTACCTAAGTTGTTAGGTGTTTAGATACATTATCTAAACTACAACTTGTTGTAAAATATTTAATTTAATTTAACGTTAGTATTAGACCGCCTTGGAATTTAATTACTTCTCCCGCTCTAGGGTGGAGCGAGAGAGCATGTCAGACTTACCTACTATGATTTTCGGCATTGTGATTTTTTTAAAAGTAAATGGTGTAAGAGGCATAAATTAATTTAGCTACTTTTATGGAAATATAAATAAAATATGTACCGTTTCATCTTTTTAGATTCAGAAAGGAATCCATCTGAAATCTTAAACTGGCATTGATTTCGGCTTCGTCCTTATTCATCCCTCAACACTTTTAGCTAGTCAGTAGAAATCGGACACGTCCTCCCGCTCTGCCCGAGAGCGGAAAATAAAAACTTATTACGTACATTATACATTGCTCTTTTTCTATTATATATTTAATTACAAAATAACCTACTTTTTTTTAAGTATTTAGATATCTTGCAAATAAATAGGTAGGTAAGTAATAAAAATACAACAATAAAAATTATTCCTGAAATACCTAGGTAGAGGTACAATACACAATTTATGCATAACTTTGCTGCATCTATTTTTCTCTCTCTCATGAATTTATTACGAAAAAATTGGATTTAATTAAAATGGTTTTAGTGGGTTTAATTTGTATCAGTATAGTCTGTTATTTAATCTCTGAGACTAAAATGACATTACGTGAGTTGTCACACTTGTCACACTTCAAAAGAACTGGCATCATTATCATTGTAAATTCAACATTTGCCTGTGTCAATTTAGTTTTGGGGATTAAAAACCAGACTTTAATTCATGAATCCCCGACCGGTCCTATGAGACCGTGCTGTTATTGTTTTACTATTGTGTCTCGTTTCGCGGGTATCTGAGTAATTAAAAGGTAAGGATAGAAGCGAAAAGTCGTGATATATAAGTATAAAGTACCTACAAAACGACAGACAGGTCTAACCGAGCGATTATTTAATTTGGCGCCATAATTTTCAACCGCTTTTTTTCGTTTTCACTTCGCACTATTTGTGCATTTAGGCAGTGTCAAGTTATGAAAGTATTTCGTTTTCAGTCTTTGAGTTCCTTTAAGTTTAATTAGAACGCGGGTGTCACATATTGTAAATGTTTCTGTATTATTTGGCAGCAAATGTATCGAGTCAGCCTTCTCGGCAAACTTCGCTGGCGTCAATGCTACTTCAACATTCTCAACTTCATTTTGCTAGAATTGCGTCTGTTTCGATGATACCACATATTGCTCAGTTGAGTATACACTTGAGATAGAAATCTGCATCTATTTTACACTCATCTCATCTACCTAGCCTTTTCCCAACTATATTGGGGTCGGCTTCCAGTCAAGCCGGATTTAGCTGAATACCAGTATTTTACGAGGAGCGGCTGCCTACCAGACCTCCACAACCCATTAACTGGGGTAACACGGTACTTCATGGCAAGACTGGAGTCAGATTTACTGGCTTCTGACTATCCGTAACGACTGCCAAAGATCTCCAAATGACAGCCGGGACCAACGGCTTAACGTGCTTTCCGAGGCACGGAGGAAACACGTTATGTTAAGATGGTCGCCCATCCACAGACCAACCTAGGCAAGCGTTGCTTAACCTTGAAGATCGACCTGTGCGGCTGTTATTATCTAGCCTACCTATTTTACACTATTACATCACAATCTACTAGGAATCAATTTGCAAATAATTAAAACAGCAACTGAACTTCAATCGAAGAAATTCCGCCAAAAACCTTCAAACGATTTAAAAAAAAAGTAGGAGCCTCTTGATTTAGCAATATTATTTTTCTATGTGTAAAAATTGCGAATCGATATGCGATTTTTTTTCCTATTAATTCAAAAATTGGCGCCAGTTTTCTTGGACGGTGAACTGTACCTATCGTATGAACAGTTCATTTGTTTAGGTACCATTAGAATATGGATGTCGTGTGTAACATTCACGAAGACGAAGCCGCTGGTAGAAGCTCAAGCTAGTTAAACATAGCTAAATACCAGCTTACTAAAGTCTCTTTTTAATCTCTAAGACTAAAATGACATAACCTACGTGGGTTGTCACACATATCATAACACAAAAGAATTGACATCAACATTATTATAAGTTTGGCACTTGCCTGTGTCAAGCTTGTCTCAGAGATTAAAAAACAGACTTTAATGACATACTTGCTACGTCTTCTCTCTCTGACAGCTATCATACGACCGCAGCGATCCAGTGCTCACGTCAGCATATAAGCAAGCAAAGCTCGTTCAGTAAGTACACAATCGGAGACGATTATAAATATTTACAGTAGTAGGTACAATACTATTACAATAAATTTAGTGATATTGAAGTGTAGGACAATAAATAATATTTTATGACTTGCACTGATAGTTTAATTTGTCATTTTTTTATTTGACTGTTATAAAAATATTGACATAGTATTTTTGAATTTTGACATTTGTAATATTCTGAACCTATTTACTTTTACGTATAATTCTTTTTACTTTTACCATGTAATCGAAAATAATAAACAACAATCTGCGGTCCAGGCTTCGACCCTAACTGCACCATCAATAATGCAAGGCTTCCGCCCTACGGTCCACCTCGATCTTTGGGATGGGAGATGCTGATTTACTGATATAATTTCCGATTCTCTAATCAAAACAATCGGCATCAAATCACTCGAGGAATCCATACTATTTGTTTCAAAACATGTTTTTAATTTATACTATTTAACTTTTTAGATAGACAGTTGTTGTCACCATCCTACATTACAATTAAGACTATAGCATAATACACAGCAAGTACTTTTGCTTCCACATCTGCATTGACAGTCACAGACAACGCGACGATGGTCAGCAATGATTACCATTGTTTAGGGTTGTGATTACATGATTCATATTAATTTTATAAACATTTTGAGATCGCAAAATTCGAAGCTGTGTGTGCTAAAAAGCTTTGATTCCGTACAAGAAATATTTCAAAACATTACTTTAAAACTTTTAATCTGACAACCGTGTAGTAAACTGTCAATGTCAAATAGACTTTGACAATTATCAATACTTTAGATAAAATCGAAGCCAAAGTGATAGATAAACTTTATTGTTATTGGGTAAACATGACGATTGGAACACTTACATTATAATTTGTGATAAAAAACTGCCACAGTAACAATGGATCCCGCTTTACTTCGGGAGCGTGAGGCGTTTAAGAAGAAGGCACTTGCTACACCGAGGTACGTAACATGCTTGTGATGGTCACTGTTAACCCGCGGGCACTGCTCGCGTCGCGCCGTCACGACTGGCGCGCACTTTCTCTCGCTCCCACACACTGCCACAACAGTCCCAATTACCAATTAACATCATGATAACTTTAGAAAAACGATTGAGAATTATTGCTTTAATTTTATTTAGCCCTACACTGTTCAGCGTATTGAGTAAATACCACGTACGTTTTACGTTGCTTGTTTAATATCAGCTGCAATATTGTTTTTGTGTTTTCCTGTTCTGCTAACTAAATTATCTCTCCTCTACTTACCTCTATTTATTACTAAATACTTACTTAATTATTTTTTTCAGTATCGAAAAGAAGAAGAGAGATGACTCCCAATTCAAAGATGATAGCAAGAAGAAATCTAAGTCTTCATCAAGCTCGGTCAGCGCTGGACCGAAGCTTGATGCCAACAAGTGAGTTGAATATTGTTTTGTAATGAAATCTTTAAAGATCTAAGTCCACTTAAATAGTAGCCATTGAAATAGCATGCTTGAATTACTACCTTTTAAGTGATATGATTAAACTTGGCCGAAGAGGTTTTGAACTTGAACTAGAATAGGGCCACCAAGATACAGGCTTTGCCTGGATTAGGACCCATTGCCAACCTGTAAACATTACATATTCTAGTGTATTTTCTAGACAATCTTATGTAATTGTATAAAACTGTGTATGTTTCAGTTAATAAATAAATTGCCTGAGGATTATTCAGCAGATCAACATAAATTAGGCTAATAAAAAAAACTTTAATAATCAGAAATAATCAAACATGATATTTTCAGCTACAAAACTATGTCAGGGAGCTCTTCATATCGGTTTGGTGTGCTTGCACGCATTGTCCGACACATGAGGGCACGCCACCAACAAGGAGACGACCATCCACTGACCCTTGACGAAGTGTTGGATGAAACTAACCAGCTGGATGTCGGCAATAAAGTCAAACAGGTTTGAGATTCTTTGTCAATGATAATTAGGTTTTTTCAAAAGCAGCTAAATAAAATTAATTATAATTAACTCATTGTACTCTAATTCACAACACTAGACCGGTTGGTTCTCTATATTATGATTATTTCTCTCCCCAAAAAGGGAGTTAGGATGACAGGGTCAGAATGGAAGAAAAAAAATGTGTTGTCCCTACCCCAAGTTACATGTAACAACGGCAGGAAAAAGACAATTTCTTTCCCGAAAAATCTGTAGAAAGGATAATAATAATAATTGCTAGTAATTCTAGTAAAATAAAAAATAAAAAAAATCTGTTTTGCAAACACTTAGGCCCCCTGGCCCTCGGCGACTGTCTGTAGCGATGCAGTAATGATGCTGTTGCATGTTCGCATCGATACAGTCGCGATGCGGTCGCCAGCTGTTTGCCCTCGCCCGTTCCACGATTCTCAGTCGCGATGCAAACGCAATACCGCCGCGCTTCTGTCGCAAATTGCAATTCAGTAACGGCACAAAAATGAAGTTTTTATTTATAGAAGGTTTCATTCACGCGCCATCCTCTCTCCGTTCTCTCCCCTATATCATCCGACACGGTCCGATACAGTTGCGATGGTGTAGCGCGTCAGCGCACTGTGTTTCGTCCAGAACAAGCTAGCTGGACAAAAACAACATTAGGATTTCTTAAAATCATTAATGGCGGTAAGTAGGTTATTAGTTGGTAATTACATCGACAACAATTGTTTTGGCATAAGTCATACAAAACATCGTTAATGAGGGCAAGTATAGCAATAAATTGGGTCAAATGCATAATATTATTTGTTTTTTTGCTACTGACACGATTGCATCTCCTGCGGTTATCTTAATAGTTGTGGTAAATTTTAGTGATGGATTCTATTAATAAGGGTGAGAAGATTTTGTTTATTTAGTTACAATTAAATAATATTCATACTATATTAGAATCAGAGCGTTACAAATCCAGAAATTAAGTTTTTTATTCAACAATTCAAATTCAAAAGACGGTAACTAAAAACCCCCTCGTATCCCCGGTCTGTATTTTTGTCAGTTGATAGGCACATGCTTCCAAATTATAATTAAACTTTCTTTTTTTGCTCGTTTTTACTCGAAAAGCTGTTTTTAATTTTTCTGTAGGTAGCAGTATTACAGTTTAAAAAATGCAGTTTTTCGAAGAATGGGTGAAACATACAAAAAGTGACCGAAATAAGGTACTTTTTATGTTTGTTTCACAAAAACATGATCTCAGTGGTGTAACAGAAGCATCTGTGAAGGAGATCAAAAATATTATTTCCCGTTTTTCTTCGAAATTTTCGGAGAAATGGGAGAATTCTGGCCGAATACGGAATCGTTTTTTAGCTTGTGATGCTAAGTGACTAGAAGGTGAAGACATACAGTTTAAGGTGTCTTATGACCTTGCAGAAGCATCAACATCTTCACATTCACAGCATGGTCCCGGAAAACCGCCAGTGGATATGGCAAACGCAAGTGCCAAAACCACACGGTGAGGTGTCGATTATTTGGTTCAGTTACGAAGCTCTGAGATACTTTTGGTTGCTGCTGTAATAGCGTCTCATCAAGCAGGTAAACGCAACGTCGCAAAACTGATTCGAGAACTTAGTGAGAAACCTGAGAAATTCGTTTCTGAAGATTGCAGAAGATTCCGAAGGGATAATACCAGGAAACGGTCTCGTATTGCTACGTATACAGATTTGCTGAATATGTTGATCATCACATCTGATCCTTTTATTAACAGTCTCAGAGTTAACCCCAGAAAAAAATCAAGTAGCCTCCCTTCTGCAGTCTTTGACCTTGTAACCCCACCCGTAAATATTGTAAAAATGTAAATACTATAAATATTAATACCGAAGATTATTATGTGGAGAATTTTTCTGAGGATGAACTTAGTGACAATGAATAATTCCTGAGTTTGTTCTCATTATACATAATCCAATGGATAGTCGTTTTCTAGTCGTAAGTTATTTAATACAGGTTGATTTTTACGAGTGTGGTTTATTGTGTATTTAACTTACAAATCGGAACTGTTGCAAAATATATAAATTAGTTTTATTTACTTATAATATTAGTGTAATCGTTATATAATGTAATTAGCTTTAAATACCCCTGATTTAATTGATATTTCTTACGAATCGTGCCATAAACCCCATTAGTTTTAATTAAATCATTTTATTTTCGTAGTTTCGCATTTTTATGAGTTTCTAAGTATTTTAAACAACGAAATCAGTCATATTATTAACAAGCAGAGGCTATGCAACCTATATCAAGTAAAAAATAATTTTGTCCAGCTAGCTTGTTCTAGACGAAACACAGTGCAGCGTCGTGAATGCGACTGACGCGCGTTAGTAGCGATACTGTCGTGCGTTTACGAAACGCGCAACAGCATCGCTGTAAAAAGTCGCCGTGGGCGAGAGGGCTTTTAAACTTTTTTAGTATAGGTAAATTGGGGATATGTAACAATACATGTACAATATACATTCTCAGTATCCTCCATACTAATATTATAAATATATTATGAACGTAATTCTGTCTATGTTAGGGCCCTCGCCCACTGCGATTTTTTGTAGCAATGTAGTAGCTGCTGTCGCGGGTCAGTATCGATACAGTCGCGATGCAGTCGCCAGCCGTTTTCCCTCGCCCACTCCACAATTCTCAGTTACAATGCTAACGCGCTACTGTCGCGCTTCTGTCGCGAAGCAAACGCGATACAGTAACTCAAAAATTAAGAAATTGTATGTAGATTGTTTTTGTTTTACATTCATGCGTCTCCCGTCGCGTCCTTCTCTCCGCCTTTTTTCGCGTTCCATCGTCGACCGCATCGTCGCTTTCCATTTATTCATTTATTTATTCATTTATTCATTTATTGCATTTCAATGTTGTTTACAGGTTGTTACATAATGATAGTTCCAAACAATGAACCCTGCTAGGGCACAGCAATGTATAGGCGATAGGTTTTAATTAATTTAACATGCATTCTTCATACAATTTGTTGATATAGATTAATTTAACTATTAATTATAATTATACATTATGTCGTTCTTATAAACTAAATAAATAAATTATCATTTTCATATTATAATCTCATACTACAATTTATGTCATATTACAATGAGTCTAAATGTCATTATTATCTCAGTTAGTTTAATGTCAATAGATTAGTTTTACATACATATGTCACATTTTCAGATAAAATGAAATTAAAGGTAATCACTAAAAATTACAGGAATGAGGTAGTAGCAGACTGATGTTTTATAGAGTACCTAGTTATGTATATGTAGTGAGTTCAAGTCGATATTAGTTTGTTTATTTCTCGGTTAAAAATTCTTTTAGGCTATAATATGATTTTAAATTTAGGTAGTTTTGTAAATTATTTTTAAATTTGTTGTCATACTCTGTATCCTTAACTGAATTTGGGAGTTTATTATAGATTTTAACGCACATGGCCAGAGGCCCAGAACGAAACATAGCCAGTTTTGAGGTTGGTGCCGCTAATTCGTTTAAATATCGGTTTCTAAGACTACGTTGCTGTGGGCGTTGCTGTTTTGCTAACGGAAAAAGCGATGGGTATTTTCTCACAAATTTACTAGCTTCTAGAATATAAATACCTGATAACGTAAGAATTTTATGTTCTATAAAGTATTGTTTGCAACTTTCCGTACTTTCTAAATTTACTAGGATTCGAACGCATTTTTTTTGTAAAATGAATAGTTGCTCTATATCTACACTGTTTCCCCACATTATAATTCCATAGTTTAGCCACGAATATGCGTATGCGTAATAGGCTGAAAGAGCTGTTCTGAAGTCGGTTGCTATTTTTAATTCTCTTAAGGCGTATGTAAAGCTAGCCAATTTATTAGATAGGGTTTGTATATGAGCTTTCCAGTTTATATTTGTATCGATAGTCAGGCCTAGCAGTGAAAAGTCATTTACACATTGTAATTTTGTATTATTATATGAGAAGTCGATATCTAGCTTTTCTTTCTGATATGGTCTATATTGCATCAGCTTCGTCTTCGAGAAATTTATTTCTAAATTATGGTCTTTCAACCATGCCACTATGTTAGTAAGAATGTCATTTAAGATTTCGTTAAGGGTCCCGTTATTGTCATAAGGAAAAATTATTGAAATGTCGTCAGCAAATAGGACACTGTATTGATTTATTTCTTTAGGGAGATTATTAATATATATTAGGAACAATGGGCACCCTAACACACTACCCTGAGGAATTGACATGGTTACTTTTGCTCTATCAGATTTAACACGCGTTATCAGGCCAGTCCTTGCATCTTTATAATCTACTTCTACTTATTGTTCCCGATTTTCTAAGTAAGAACAAAACCATTTGTAGGCTGTGCCTCTGACACCTATTTCATACAATTTATTTAGAAGGATCTTGTAAGACACTCTATCGTAGGCTTTGCTCATGTCTAGCAAAATCCCTATTGCGTGTTTTTTATTATTTATAACATTTAATGCTTCTTGTATGTAATTGAATATTGCCAGTGTAGTGGATTTATTTTTCCTAAAACCGTTTTGACTATCGTTGAAAATTTTGTACTTTTCACAAAATGAGTAAAGTCGTTTTGACATTGCTGTCTCAAAAATTTTTGCGAATGTGGGTAATGCGGCTATAGGCCGAAAGTTGTTTGTGTCGGTCTGATCTCCCTTTTTATGGATCGGTTTTATAACTGCTACTTTAAGCAGGTCGGGAACACAGCCTTCGTCAAGGGACTGATTTATTAGTAGAGTCAGTGGCATTAATAATTCCTCAGCGCATGATTTTATGAGTGTTGGCGGTAGCTCGTCGTGTCCATAGCTTCGTTTATTTTTTAGTTTTTTAATTATAAATTTCATTTCGTTTGGGTCCACTGGGCTAATGTAAATAGACTGTTCGCTTTGTGAGGGCCCCGGGCGGCCAGTTACAGCACTATCTCCGATTGTACTGTCTGATTTACCAACTGATATGAAATAGTCATTGAAAGCGTTTGCTATGAATTTCGCATTATCCGTAAGATTATTATTCACGCGCAATTGCATATTACCTATTGTTTTTTTGTTTTGTCTATTTGTACGCTCTTTAATTATTTGCCACATTGTTTTGGTTTTATTTTGAGATTTATTTATTTTTTTAATATAGTTTAGTCTTTTAGAATAGGTTACCGTTTTCTTGAGTATTTTTTCGTATTGTTTGTAATGTTTATGTAGTATATCATTATTGGTTGTAGTTATTAGTGCTTTTAGTAACCGTTTATGTTTGCATGCCACTTTTAAACCAGTAGTTAGCCACGTTTTAGGGGGCATACTTTTAATTCTTATGTTTTTCTTTGGGATGCACTGGTCTAATATTTTTTGTAAATGGTTATGGAAGGATATGTAATTTGTGTTAGTGTTTTGATCAGTATCAATTATATTACTCCAATCTACTTTTCGCAGTTCAGCTTCGAACGCTTGCATATTTTGTTTGTTGTAAAGTCTCTTTTGAGTTGTCATTTGTGTCATATTTTTTATTATAGGGTCGTTAATAGGTATTGAAATCGTTATTCCTTTATGGTCTGAGAGTCCTAGGTTTAAAACTTCTAAGTCATATTCATGATTGTGGTTGTTTGTGAATATTAGGTCGATGCATGTTGAGCTCGTGGCTGTTACTCGCGTAGGTTCCGTCACTAACTGTCGGAGGTTGTAGTTAGTCATAAAGTTCAAGAGTGCAAAAGAATTTCTATTTTTTTCTAAAATGTTTATGTTAAAATCTCCTCCGATGATTATATCTCTTTGTTTATTTTTTACGTTAAGTTTATGTAAGAGTTTTTCTAGGGAAGTATAAAATATTTCAGTTTCCCTGTTCTTCTGCGGCCAATAAATAACTATAAGTAAAAGATTAAGTTTAGGTATCTCCACTCCACAGGTCTCAAAAATGCATTCGACTGACATGTCTGCTATGTCATGTCGGACCTTAAATTCAATATTTTCTTTCAAAAATACACAAACACCACCTCCCGTGTGGGTCGCGCGACAGTATTTAGCGGCTAAGTTATATCCTTGTAATTGTAATAGGTCTTTTTTTATTATTGTAATCCAAGTTTCTGTAAGGCAAAGTGCTTCTATCTTGTATTCATTTGTAATTGATTCTAAAATGTATCGTTTATTTTTTAGGCTTTGTATGTTTTGATAAACAATATTTAATTTCTGTGGGTGTAGGTGTAGGTGTTTAGTGTTGGGAATGGAGTTTTTAGTGGCGAAAAAACTTTGTATTGGCTCGTGTTGGTGAGTGTACATCTGCCACTTCCTGATGTGAAATAGGATTATTTAAATTCCTTATTGATAGTACAAAATCTTCTAAATTAGATATTATAATTTCTTTGCCAACATGATTTATTGCTCCAGAACGCTGGTTATACATATCGCAATCGTACGAAAGGTTAAGGTTGGAGTCCAATAAGTGTGCGTACTCGTAGGTTTGCGCATCCATAAAAAGAAGATTGTTGAACGTTTCTAAACGGCTATTGTACAAAGTGGTGCTATAGTTTAACTGGTGTTTAGCATAAGAATAATTAAATTTAAATTTATAAGTAGGCAGACAAATAATAATGTTGGTATGGGTTAACATTGATAGTTTTTCTCTTATATACATAACTAAATCTACGTAGTTTTGAGTTGTACGGAAATCCTCTTCGCCGATGTAGATTATGCAGTAGTCTTCAATCGTAAAGTTTTGAAGTTTTGTCTCAATTTTTTCTAAGATTTGTCTTATTCCACATTTAGGTTTGCGATAGTGGCAAATTTCGTATTCTCGAAGGCTAGTTTCTTCTGTAAGAGCGTATAATTCATTCGAGGTTTCGCCACTTAATATACTTATTTTAGGTTTGTTATTCGGAGACTTGCGCGGCGGTTTTGTGTTGGTAATTTGTATGGCAGCATGTTTCGCTACATCTGAGTCCTGGTTCTTTGGTGAAGACATAAGTTGAATAGCCTCGTTGTTGACCGTAGTTTGAGTGTTAGATTTCGGTACAGAGGGTGATTTCTGCATTGTGAACGGAGAAGCTTTAAAGGAGTCAGTGAGCCTTCGTTTGGCAGTATATTTTTTTTTGCGGAGGAATGAACTTTTCGTAATGTCGATAAAGGGCTTCTACAGATCTGTTTAAGGTCCAGGTTCCATCAGGTGAGATAGCGGTCAAGCGCGAACCTATCAACGATAAAAAGTCCTCTCTTCGATGTCGTCCGACACGGTCGCGTTTTGGCGTTGCAACAGTCACGATGCTGTAGCGCGTTGCAAATGCGACTAACGCGCGTTAGTTAGTAGTGATGCTGTCGTGCATTTACGAAACGCGCGTCTACAGCACTACAAAAAGTTGCCGTGGGTGAGGGGGCCCTTATACTTTTACGATTAACCCACCTACCTAGTCTTTTCCAAACTGATGATGATTGGGGTCGGCTTCCAGTCAAACCGGATTTAGCTGAATACCAGTATTTTACGAGGAGCGGCTGCCCGGCTGCCTACCAGACCTCCACAACCCATGAACTTGGGTAACACGGTATTTCATGACAAGACTGGAGTCAGATTTAGGTACAGGCTTCTGTTTATCCCTAACGACGATTAACCTACTGAACCGATTTTGATAAAGTAAACTTGAACCCCAAGAAAGAACATAGGCGACTTCTTATCTACCTTCAATGCTTCTACCTTAGCCAACATTCAATCTGACGAAGATAGTGGCAAAAGCTGGATTTGTAAAAACATTTGAGCCTTGTTTGTTAGCTGTAACTTTATTTCTTTTGTTTTCAGTGGCTACAAACAGAAGCACTCCAAAATAACCCTAAAATAGAATGCACTCTGGACGGGAAGTATATCTTTAAGCCTGTCTATAAAATTAAGGATAAGAAGTCTCTACTAAGGTACGGTAACACATTCATTTACTATTGTTTGTTATCATCTTAGGGCCGTATCACACTAGCGGTTTGCTGCCGCGTGTTTGTGGGTGGAGGGTACGGGATTGCGTTTTACGAGTCTGTACACAATGGCTTCCTAGCTGCTATTGCAGTTACTTGATTTTTCTCACGAGTGTTTTCTCTCATGGTGTGCAAAATAAACGTGTTTTCTTTCTTTCTACTCTCGGCGGTCTCGTTGTGCGTTCGCATCACAATCACTGTGCTTGCGCGGCGTGTTCATTGCTCACCGCTAGTGTGATAAACCCCTACAATGTACGATTTTATAAGAAAAGCTACTTTTAGCGCTGCCCTCGGCTTTGGATTGCCATACAAATTTACCAATTTTAATTTTTTCAACTTTTGTTTTCCTTTTAAACTAGCTCAAATACTAGTAGTTTTAGTTTTTAGTGCCAACCAAAGAATTTTTAATTGGTTCAGATTTAAATTAACATATTTTCTTTACAGGTTACTAAAACAACAAGATCTCAAAGGGCTTGGAGGCGTCTTATTGGAAGATGTCCAAGAGTCTTTGCCTCACTGTGACAGGGCACTGAAAAGTTTAGCTCAAGAAATTCTGTACATATCTCGTCCTACTGATAAGAAGAAAATATTGTTCTATAATGACAAAACTGCAACACTAGATGTAAGTTGGATATTCAAAGAAATGAGCCTTTTCCACGAATCTTATAGAATGTGTCAATTTGTGTTCCAACTTCCGAAATACATATTTTATGAGTAATCGACAGACTTGGATGTGGTAATTTGTGGGCGTTCTCACAACAATGTTAGTGAAAACTACGAAATTTCTGGTCTAAGGGTCACTAGGCTGGCTTCTGGGCCCTGGTAGGCTAGCTACGCCACTGAGCATAATGCTAAGCTTTTTATTTTTAGGTTGACGATGAATTCGTAAAACTATGGCGCGCAACTGCAGTCGATGCAATGGATGATGCGAAAATAGAAGAGTATTTAGAGAAGCAAGGCATCAAATCGATGCAAGACCACGGGCCCAGGAAACCGGTGGTGCCCAAAAGAAAGAAGGCTGCACAAAAAAGGCGGCAGTTCAAGAAACCCAGAGACAACGAGCATTTGGCTGATGTCCTCGAAACTTATGAAGACAATACTTTGACACAAAAAGGCGTTTCTATAAAATAAAAGTCGTTTCTATAAAATAAAATCGTTGTTTTTTATATTCTTTATTTATTATCTCTAAAATAAATAGGACGGTAACCATGGGTGGAATAGATAGTGAAGTGAAATAATGAAAAATGCACAGTACACCATATATTGAAAAATATACTGATGAAGTATATTTAAACGATTGTTTAGAATAGGTAGGTAACCAGAATAATTTTCTAATTGTGTAAGATTACCCATTGTTAATATTAATAATTGTGTAAGATTAGTAAGACTGATTATAATCTCATATGAATAGAAAGTGTTTTTGATATAAAAGTCTCATCATCTACCTAGCCTTTTCACAACTATATTGGGGTCGGCTTCCAGTCAAGCCGGATTTAGCTGAATACCAGTATTTTACGAGGAGCGGCTGCCTACCAGGCCTCTACAACCCATTAACTGGGGTAACACGGTACTTCATGGCAAGACTGGAGTCAGATTTACTGGCTTCTGACCATCCGTAACGACTGCCAAAGATCTACAAATGACAGCCGAGACCTACGGCTTAACGTGCTATCCGAGGCACGTCTATAGAACTAATATCAGTTTTATACAATTGACACTTTTAAACAGGTGCAGCGCTCGTAACGAGGACTCGGATGGAATTATTAATGCAAGGAAAAGTCGAGGGCAAAAGAACTCATTCGTGGATGCTCTCCAATACGGTGGACGGATCTCATCAAATCTTTTACACACTGCAGCATTAACGACAAATCCTGCCGCCAAATACAGCTGCATGGTGTCGTATTGCGACAGAGCCGTTGGTGCTCGACTTTACAGAGACTTGACCAAGTGACCACGACCACTCTGTCAATAGAACACGACTTACAAAAAAATGGGAAGTAGAATTCCATTCTAGCCATTTAAGTGGAGTTAGGTGTCTGAATACATACATGGGTCACCAGTCTTTTTTTCAAGTTTAGGACATTTCCTCTGTCCATTCAGTCGCGTTCCATTATTCGTACACTGACTAAATAAAGCATGCGGTTATTTTTATTACCTATGGCAGCATCGTCAGAGAAATGTCATTGTCAACTGTCAAGTAATGTCAAATCAAATAAGTAAAACAAAGCTCCCGCTTGGATTCACATTTATTTAATTTTCAATATATCTAAATGATGTTAATGAATGGTCTACGATTCACATTATAAAGTAAAACATGGCGCAGACGGAACAACTGTCGCTATCATGGGACGCTCATCAGAAGAGCATTTGTAGTGGATTGAGCCAATTGCAGCAGGTGATTTCTGATTGAGTTTTCAATATAAATACAAGAATCATAAACAATTTTTATTTATTTATTTGTTGACATGTAAAACACTGGATATTAGGCATGCATTCAAATTTCATAGCACAGTATTAAAACATGTACCCTGTAAGGGCACTGCAAATTTTTGCATAGAAAATTATTACATTTCAATCAAATGAAATTTTACCAAATTTGATGTAAATAAATCAATAGAAAAGAAGTTACTTTCCAAGCCTTGAATTGGATTCATATAAGCTTCCCATACAAGATAGTAAAACCAAAACAACAGTATAAAATTCTTTTTATTTCTGCTATTTTGGAACAATTTAAATATTATTAATGTATTTTTCAGCGTGGAGAGTTTGTGGACATGACGATAGCTGCAGACGGACACCATGTAAAAGTACATAAGATGGTTCTATCCCTCGTTAGCCCGTACTTAAAGGATCTGATATCAACCGCGCAGTGTCCACACCCAGTCATTTTTCTCAATGTTAGTAGAATTATTTTCAGAGGCCTTACTATGAGTTTTTAACGCAATCTATTTTACAACCTAAACTGAACTGGTATAGGGATGAAGCTATTTAACGTGTTCATTTAAAGCTCCATCCTTCATTCTCACTTGCACTTATTGTTTATACCAAAACAGTTTACTGGATATTTGCAAAATAAAATTCTATTCTATTCTTAATAATTCCAGAAAACTTTAAAATGTTGTACACTTATGTTGATGGTCTTTTTCCATTTAAAAGAAACTATAAAAATAAATATTTTCTCATTTATTTTCTTTTATATTTAGAGTAATCTACATAGACTATTTCTGTCAGAAACACAAACAGTTTTATATTAATTATACTTAATTTTAGCCTATATACCATAACTAGCATTTATAAAAATCAAAACAAATTATTTTTTAAATTTTATTTGTGTATTTCAGAATATATCGTACAGTACACTATGTGCTATCCTGGAGTACATATACACAGGGGAAGTCTTGGTGACAAAACTCCAGCTGAAAGACATGCTAGCTGCCGGCAGAGCACTGCATATCAGAGGACTTAAGGAAATGGTAAGTTGTTAGGTAAAACTGCACCTTATGGAACAAAGCTTAAGGATTGTTTTTAATAACAATCTGAAGTTCTTACCTTAGAACTCTTGGTTAGAACTTTTTATAATAACACCACTAAAAGTATCTATCGTCTGTTCAATAAACCCGGAGACTAAATTGACATAAGTAAGGGTATCATTTAAGCTGTCGGCAATTTAATTCGTTTTGTGTTTCCTAAATAATAGCTTTGTCCTCAAAATAGTACTTAGATCTGTCGCCAAAATGTAGTCACCAAACAATGTAAAATCAATTCTCCAATAAATCATCTAAAATCGTGGAGATAAAGGATCTAGTACCAAATAATTGTTTTTGTACATATTATAATAGGTTTGTCCTAATAAGCATTTAAGCAAACTAATTGAAAGAGATCACCAATAAACCATATATTGTGTTACCTACTAGAACATTTCATAAAGTTCCAAAAAAATTAATTGTTGTCGTCATCATTGTTTCAACCAAAAGAGTCTACTACTTGGTATAGTATAGTATAACGGGCTGGTATCCGCAACTCCACGACTAAAGCGCGTATTTTGCGTATGGGTGGGACAAAAGTGTTATTCGATCCATCCCAGCTCCTCAAGAAAGGCCAGCAGCGCCTTCCCGGGCGCCGGTCGTTATGGATTTTTTTTTTTCGTTAGGGAAATCATCAGAATGACTTCTCCCACTCTAGGGCGGAGCGGGAAGGCGTGTCAGACTCTTACTGACTAATCCCCTACCCTGTTCCTTCGTTGCCTTCGATCTGGGGGACACGGTGACAACCTTTTGGATTTTCCGTGTTCCCCAGAGGCTTCGGTTCTACCGGGCCCCTAAAGTTTGCTGACATCTCGTGGCATCGTATGATCATCGTAGGTAGTTACGAGTACCTACGACACATCGTTGAGGATGGAAAGCGCGCCAATTTGTCTCCGCCTCTTTGAACATATTTTCAACAAAATTATAAATTGATGTATTAAATTGGTAAGGAATACTATTATTTTAATAACCGAACGAAATAAAATGTAACTATGTACTTTATTGGTAACAAAATAACAAATAAAAAGGAGTTGCAGTCAGGGATTGATGATTAATCGATTTATTTGGCGACAGATCTACCATTCTGAGCACAAAGCTATTAATTTTGTGATAAAACTATTATTATAAGAACAAAGTTTTATTTTGTTGGTGATCCATCTCTTATTTTTTGATAATTCATATCTGGATACACTTTTTGTTTATCTGAGAACGAAAATATTTCGTGGCGATAGATCTATTAATAAGGTAATACAACTTGATGACAAAATATAAAGTTTGGTGCCGGAAATTTAGTCCCCCATAAGTAATGCCAAAATTACTGTGGAATGACGCCAGTTCTTTTGTGCTGAAATGTCATTTTAGTCTCCGGGTTTATTGAACGGACGATACTATGTGTTCATGTGGAAAAGAATAAAACTTTTAATTTTTTTTAGAAAAGCTTCTATTCTGTGATGTGTGCTTTCTATTGAACTTTTACTAAAAAGGAACATGTAATTTTGTTTGGATCAAAAAACACTGTATAATACTGTGCCAGCACTTTTCTTGGCAAGGCCTCCCTCAATCCATCCAGTTACCTTTTTTAAGCCACCTTAAACCAGCCGGCCTTTACATTCAATCAAAGGGGTCTTCTCGTTCATACGCGAGTTGTTGAGTGAGAGTGACTGATTCGTACAATCAAAAACTTGCTTGCAATTCTTTTGCTTCGAAACTATCGAAATAGCGTTTGCAGCTATGAGACCATTGCAACATTTTAATGTTTTTGAATCCCCTGACATTAAGTCCGCCTGTGTACCTTCTATGTTGCATAAAGATTTAATGAATAAATAAACACTTATATTGTCTCTTTAAGGACGATGAAGCAACTGTAGAATCTAGCCCAATGAAGACAGTTACTCCGAGTCCACCAAGACCAAAAAGTATATCTGAACGGCTAAGACTACTCAAGGAAAAGAAGAAACCTGGACACCCAGCTAAAGATGAGAAGAAAGACGTGGCACCTGTTCCTATTTGCAAGTATGTACTACTCGTAACATACTCCATACTGGGTTATTTTAAAGTACTCTGTAGACTCTGTCAGAAATGAAGTTATCCGCAAGAGAACCAAGGTTACCGACATAGCCCGAAGAATCGCCAAACTTATGTGGCAGTGGGCAGGGCACATTGCTCGTAGAACAGATGGTCGATGGGGACGGAAGGTTCTAGAGTGGCGGCCACGTACCGGAAGACACAGCGTTGGAAGGCCTCCCACAAGGTGGACCGACGACCTGGCGAGGGTCGCGGGAACCCGATGGATGCGAGACGCACAGGACCGGTCGTTGTGACGGCGCTTGGATGAGTACTATGTCCAGCAGTGGACGTCTTTCGGCTGAAATGATGATGATGATGATGACTCTGTAGACACATGTTAACACGAGAGTTCCAGTGCGTCTCGAAATTTTTGGATTCCCGCAACCCTCATCAGGACATCGATCCACCTTGTGTGAGGCCTACCAATACTCTTACCAACTCTTAACCTATCTCTTTTGACAGCTCAAATAATAATAATCACACGTTATGCCGTCCGTTCCGAATTGCGATAAAAGTGATTATATCGCGAACGAATCCAGAGTCAACAGAGATAGGCAATACCTCCGAATAACCTTTCCTCTAGAAACTACTGGGACTAAGAGCGTGAAATTTTGCACAAAGTTTCCTTTTCTGGCGTAGGTAAGAACTAAAAGAAGATTTTCCATAATTCACCCCCGAAGGGGATGAAACGGAGTTTCAAAGTTTGTATAGAGAAACCACCTGCGAACGAAGCCGCAGGCAAGAGCTAGTTATTAAATATTACATTTTTTATCGACTCGAATATTTTCCGAGCAAAGATATGTTATCCCTATAAAAAGAAAATAGGTTTTAGTACCTTATACATAGTCCCAAAAAGGTTTTAATATTAACCTTCTATCCTACAGAATATATCTTGAAGAACGACCAGAAGATTCAACCATGGATGTACAGGCTATAGAAATAGATGATGATTTGACTGAAGCTGGTGAAACTACGCTAGAGTCGTCAACGCTTACGACCAATAAGTCGAATAACGGAAAAGCTGATATAAGTCGCGACCTGACCGCTGACGATACGAAGAAAGCCTTATGTGAGTATGATAATAGTACGTACACAAGTAGACACTTCGACGTCTCCGTGCAATAATTCGGTATCAGGGTGCGATAATTAGAATCAGTTTTTCAATTACCGACTTTAAGGCCTATTCAGACCTAACCGGTATTCGCTACCGTCTGCGGCAGAGAAAACCCAGTGGGTATGCGGTAACATTACTGTTCAGACCTAAGCGGTATTATATTGCATGCCGCTGGTCCCGCGCGGTATGTACCTCTACCCACAGTGGCAGCGAATATCGCTCAGGTCGCTCTAGCTGCGGTACTTGATACTAAATACCTGAGCGAAACCCGCGCGGTATTGACCTCTACCCACAGCGGCAGCGAATATCGCTCAGGTTTGAATAGGCCTTTATGATCTATTTATTAAAGTCTGTAATCGAAAAACATTTTTTTGAGATTGCCCACTTATTGGCCGGAAACGTCGACCTATTCGTTCTCTTTCTCACTATATATTGACGGCACGGCTACCGCGGTGATTGATCGTTACATATCGCGGGTTCTTACACGCGGAACAAATATTTATATAGTCTACAAATATAGTCCGTCTAATGAAAGCGCGACCTGTTAAAAAGAGGTTAAATACAAAAAAATTGTATGTGGTATTACTAATTAGTAGGAGAATCATGTCTTGACACTTCAAAATTTTTTTCCTTTCCTTTTTTTTTAGACAATGTAATGTGTCTGGTTTGACCCCGCGACCTACAACTCGTAAGTCGGGGTAGTTACCACTGGGCCACCACTGCTCTTAACTAGCTGCTAGCAGGAGATTAAAATTTTTGTTCTTGAAACAGAAATATTTTAAAAAAACATCAACAACATTTTTTGATTGGTATTGATACCTATTGAATATAATTTCATAATCATAAGCATTTAGTAAAAAATGTAAAAAAACAGACATTTCTATTTTATTTCTTTGTATACAGATGTATTATAAATAATTAATGATGCCCTACAAACATGAGTCCTTCTTTGAGCGTTTTATTTGTATTTAAGTTAAGAAGATACACATGTTATTGACAAATGATTAAGACAGATGTAATTATTGTGCTTATTAAAAATGTGAAGTGGAATATGGGTGTATGTATAGGTAAGTATATTTATGTCTATACTTTTCATAAGTCAATTATTTCGTTGTACATGCTCTGCTTTAAGATGGACTCATACTGAGGGTTCCTTTAAGTCTTGCACGACGCGTTCAGCTTCTAATGCGCGGTCCTATCAACCTACCAGCCAGTTACTCCATCATAAGTAACAGCCAAAGTAATGTCATAAAGTAATAATAACAGTTAAAATCGTTTCTTCACAATTTTAACTGTTAGTTATATTGTTACTTTTGCCCTTAACTTTTACTGCTCATTGAGGGACTGTTAAATCTACTTTAGCTTTAATGTCACTGTCACTGTCATTTTGACAAAATAGTATAGGTTTCACTGCGTTTATCCCAACATTTTATTTTAGTCGACTTTTATTTTAGCTATTACTTGGATGAAGAAACACATTTGCTATTATACCAGTAATGGTCAAGCAAAAGTTAATACTTTGACTGATAGTTTTAGTTTTGATGAAGAAACTGGCTGTAAATCTCTAAATTAAAAGCCTACTCTTAACGCCAACAGGCAACTATACAATTCCATCATTTGACAATATAAAAAATCATAACAATATTTTCTTATATGATATATTAGCATTTAAGTTTGTCATCTAGTCGTGACCGTGGCGTGCAGGACACATGTTTGCTTTGTATTTAGTTAAATTGAAAGAAGAATTAGGTAGAATTCGTTAGAAGAGTTTTTTTGTATACATTTTTTTGTTTTAGTGAATCCAAAGGTGCAGTACTCAGTATCTCGTCAAGGAGGCTTGCAGAGTATCTACAATAGGTACATGTACCAGCTGAGGTACATCAGTAAGAGTCGGAACATATACTGGCGTTGCGTAGACTACAATAAGACCCGCTGTTCCGCGAATATACTCACGAATGTCGACGATGAAGTTGTGGACCGGTATGTTCTCTCTCTCTCTCTGATTCTGCACTAGGTTTTTCCTGCGATTGCCTTAGCTCATCTCAAATTAATCGCTTATTTTTCGAGATTCGGTTTGCTGATTATACTGTCCCGCAGCAAGGCATCGTTTTAAACCTTTTCTTTTTAAGATAGTGTTTAAATGATATATTAGACGTGTAATATATTATAACTAGCTTTTGCTCGCGTCTTCGTCTGCACATGAATGTTGGTTACAGCGGACGCGAAGTCGAAGACAGATAAAAAGTAGCCTATTTCCATTCTTGGAGTTCAAGCAAGCTCTATACAAAATTTCATCACAATCGGTTTAGTAGTCTAAACGAGAAAGCATAACAGACAAATAGAGTTAATTTCACATTTATAATATTATATTATAATTATATTATAAGTATGGGTTATGTATTATACAATGTTGAGACAATAATCACATTACTTAATACATATTGTAAGAAAAACTTCTCACATCTTTTTGACTACAATGTAAAAAATACACTAAAAAGAGCAAAATAATTTTAATTTCAAGTATAGTTAGTCAAACACGGGCGAATGGTTTTTCGAATTTCTTATTTTATTTCACGATTCTGACATCTCGTCTTTGTGTATTTTTTAAAGAGATTTACTTATGTACACTGTTTTTTTTATTTGTTTCAGTAAATTGAAACACAACCATCCGTTCCACGATAAGAACATTTTAAGGAAACATCGTTTAGGTATAGTTTACTCGTACTTTCAAGACGCATCAATGAAATCAGAAATTAATAAAAAGTTAACCGACCGGAAATGAGGAAAGGGCAATAGACAATTTGAATTGAAGAACTTTTCAAATTCTGTTATACCTACTGCTTAAGTTTGACATTTTACATCATAATATTTGATTATTCATCATGTCTCTAGCCTTTCTCGTGCCTCGGAAAGCACGTTAAGCTGTAGGTCCCGGCGGTCATAAGTAGATCTTTGGCAATCGTTACGGATAGTCAGAAGCCAGTAAATCTGACTCCAGTCTTGCCATGAATTACCGTGTTACCCCAGTTAATGGGTTGTGGAGGTCTGGTAGGCAGCCGCTCCTCGTAAAATACTGGTATTCAGCTAAATCCGGTTTGACTAGAAGCCGACTCCATTATAGTTGGGAAAAGGCTAGGTAGATGATGATCCACAAGACTTAGTCGGAAGGCGGACCCTGGCAATAGCCGGGATTAACGCCAGGCAGAAGAAGAAGAAGAAGAAGATGATGATCCACAACCCAGTTGCTGTACAGCACGATACTCCTTGGATAGATTGTCGGATTTGTTTTTGGTGTCTGACTACTTGTAACAACTGTCAAAGTTCTATGAATAACTACCGGGACCAATGGCTTTAGGTGTTTTCCGAGGCACGAGGTTTCAGTTGTGTCCTAGATATACTTAGATAAGTAGATATGAAAATTCACATGAGAGGCAGGTCCCTTAACCTATCACATACCCACAAAACGAGACACAATAGTAAAACAATAACAGCGCGGTCTCATAGGACCGGTCGAGGATTCATGAACTAATCACTGAGCCATCACGACACTTATAATATTAATTGATTATTATGATGTAAATTATTACACTAGGATTAAGGTATAATGATGTTATTATTTTAATTTATCCCATAATGTACAGTAGAATTTGGCTTGTTCAAAATTCAGTAATCGAAGGTTAGCAAATATTAAGCGAAAGAAATAAATATATTTTGTATGGGAAAAAGTTGTTTTATTTAATATTTTTGTAATAATTATATTCAACTAAGCTTGAAACCTTCCCACACCTTAAGGTTTAACTCAGATTGAAACAGAGGCGATTTGTTAGAACATGTCATGTATTTCGCGTACAGCATATTCAACTCTATTTTCCTATTATTAAGGTACAGTTATGCAAATATTGGATGACATTAGCTTGGTAAGAACCGAGTAGTTACGTTTCGTTTCGTAGGTTGTGGAGGTCTGGTAGGCAGCCGCTCCTCCTAAAATACTGGAATTCAGCTAAATCCGGCTTGACTGGAAGCTGACCCCAATATAGTTGGGAAAAGGCTAGGCAGATGAGAAACAGTGCCGCGTCAGCTGACGACCGTTCAAAAGTCAGAACTGGTCCAGCCCTGTGATCTGAGCACTAATGCGAGCGTCGACGCGCGAATACAAGAGTTGTAAAAACACGACGAGGCCAACTATTTTTACAAAAAGAGGCAATTTCTGGCGGCAGACTCTGGTCTGACACCGGAAGCACATTTTTAGTGTTGCCACTTAAAATATTTTAATGGGGGTTGCAACGTAATACGCCACAAGTATAGGACCTTAAATAACAGCTGTGAGTAAATGGGATTTTATTTGCATAATACATTTTAATATTTACGTGGATGAGAACTAAGGGCCCATATAGTACTCCGCCCACTCCCTCTTCAGTGGCAACGCACCCTAAAACCATATTTGCATGCTGATTACAGCCTGCATGTTAATAAAGGCCCTTTCTCATACGATCTCCTTCGATATCACAATACAAAGTCAGTCATTTAGCTTATTCCCAGTCCCACTCCTGGGCGAAAGCAAAGGTGGAGAGATGAGCTGTACAACTACCGGAGGGACTAGCCCATAATCATCGTCTCAGCCGAAAGACGTCCACTGCTGGATATAGGCCTCCCCCAAGCGTCGCCACAGCGACCGGTCCTGTGCGTCTTGCATCCATCGACCTGGCGAGGGTCGCGGGAATCCGATGGAGCCCATAATAGCTGAGGACAAATGTGTGTGAAAAAGTGAGAGGGAGGGAAGGCCTACGTCCAGCCGTGGTCGCAAAGATAGAAAGAAATCATATTTTGTTCAGTAGTAACTTTACCCAAAAAACAATGTTATTGTTCTAGTGAACCAAAAGGTGCAGTACACAGTGTCGAACCAAGGAGGTCTGCAAGTAATCCACAACAGGTACATATACCATCTCAGGTATTTCGGCAAGAAGAACCGGAAAAGACTGTGGCGCTGCGTCGACTACTCTACGACTAACCTCAAGTGTCCCGCCAACATATGTACGGATGAAAACAACCAAGTTACAGAGAGGTGAGATATTTTATACTTAGTCAAACGTTGAACATAGCGATGCGCAATAGCTAAGGGTCAGTTCACACCGAGAGGCGACGACGCGACGCGACGATGCAAGAAGAGGCCAGTGATTTCGTGCTGCGCCGCGAGACGCATCGCAACGTTGCGAGGCGGCATATTAAAATCGTCGGCAACACGACGTCGCGAATGTAAAAAAGTTCCGCTGCGCAGCGAGACGCCGCGCGACGTCACAAGGCGCAACGCTGCATGAAGCAACGTATTCAAATTCCCACAATGAAATGTATTATTTATTTATTTCAAATGCTAGCTATACTTAACAGTATACACCAAAGCAATAACAATATATTTTCGTGTAAATAAAGTTCTATTTTGAGTCACTATTAAAATATGCGTGCAGCGTCACGTCGCGTTGCGCCTCGGTGTGAGCTGACCCTCAGTCAAACTTTGAACATAGTGTGCGCAATAGCTAAAGGTTTTGGTCGATTGTTCGAACAACTCGATGGTTCTCGATGGTTTTAACTTTGACTCGAGTCTGACTCTAGTCTGTTATTGCGACTGGCGCATTGCGCGTTCATTACTTTATTCCTCGATGATGTGGACTTTCGAGTGAGAGTGACTGATTCAAACAAATCGAAAAACATCTCGATTATTTTGTAGAACGATGAGTAGATGGACACGATGGTTTATTTTAATGACTCTACAAATATGCTAAAATATTTGTAGCCATCTTAACATACCGAGTTTCCTCCGTACCTCGTAAAGCAAGTTAAGCCGTAGGTCCCGGCTATCATTTGTAGATCTTTGGCAGTCGTTACGGGTAGTCAGAAGCCAGTAAATCTTACTCCAGTCTTGCCATAATGTACCGTGTTACCCCAGTTAATGGGTTGTGGAGGTCTGGTCGGCAGCCGCTCCTCGTAAAATACTGGTATTCAGCTAAATCCGACTTGACTGGAAGCTGACCCCAATATAGTTGGGAAAAGGCTAGGTAGTGCTATTTTGCCACCAGTTCGTTTCGACGGTACGATCGTCCCGTTTAGTTCCGATGTTAAGGATCTAGGCTTGCGCATTGATTCTACCCTGAACTGGAGGAAGCAAGTGGCTAGTGTTAGTCAGAGGGTTACGGGAACATTGCGGGCTTTGTTTCGGTTGAAGAACCTGTTACCATCAAGCACGAAGACAATGCTTGTGCAGACCTTGATTTTTCCAATCATCGATTATGGTGACGTGTGCTACTATGACCTGAATGCAGATCTCCTCAACAAACTTGACCGTCTTCTAAATTACTGCATTCGATTCGTTTTCAATCTACGTAAATATGATCATGTTTCAGCGCATCGGTCGCTTCTAAAGTGGTTGCCTATACGTCAGCGCAGAGAGCAAAGGGCGCTCACTACCTTGTTTTCTCTTCTTGATTCTCCTAATTCCCCTAGTTATTTAGACTCTCATTTTCAATACATTTGCGCCAACCACAATAGGAATCTGCGCTCATCTCATAACCGGTTACTTCAATTTCCTTCTCATCGTACTGACTATCTTCACTGTTCCTTCTTCGTTCAAGCTATTTCTTTGTGGAATTCGCTCCCCCAGGAGATCAGGATGGCAAAGAGCCGATTAGCATTCAAAACCAAGGTTCGTGAGCTGTTTCGTAAGAAGTTGGCAGTAGTCTCATCACAGCGATAATGGTATCCAATTGTTGTTTATAACCAATTGTTTGATTGCATTAGTGTATGTATATATTATGTAGTTTATAAATTTGAGTATATATTATATATTGTTATTATATTTTAGGTTTATTATTATTAGTTTATCTATTCTTGTATTCGCTTTTTCTCTCTTATTGCACCTACCACTATTTTTCTCTGCATCACCCAAAGGTTGACTGGTAGAAAATGCCTAAGGCATTAAGTCCGCCTCTGTGCTTCTATGTGCATGAAGAATTTAATAAATAAATAAATAAATAAATAAATAGTAGGTAGATGATAATGATTTGTAGTCGTCTAGAAAATAAATGATTATTCGTAGCCAACAATATTGTTTCTTGATTGGTTTTTTCTTTTGTTTTAGATCATACTCACACAATCACCCGTTCCACGACGATAAAATCTTGAAGAAACTCCAACACGGCATGATTTATTCAGTATTTCAAGAAGCTGAAAGTAACGCTGACGGGAAAAAGAAAGAACGCCGCGTTCCGATCAATGCTTGGGCGCCTGAATGCAATTCGGATGAATAAATACATCGAAGAAGTTGGTTTAATCTATAGTAATATCATAAAGAGGTAAAATTTGTAAGTTTGTATGTAGGGGGTAATCTCTGGAACTACTAGTCCGATTTGAAAAATTATTTCAGTGTTAGTCCATTTATCGAAGAATGCTATAGGCTATATACCATCACGCTACGACCCACGGGAGCGGAGCAGTAACGAAAAATGCGGGTGAAACCGCAGGGGACAGCTAGTGGTTTATATATTTACAACTCGGTCACATTAAGTTGACGCTTGGCGTCGATGAAGATTTTTTGGTTATAATTATCTTGAAGAATGTTGCGGTTAACTTTTGTATTATAGTATTTAATGTTTGATTAATTACGTGCTCATAGTTACTTAGACCGTCGCATTTTATTAGTACCATGCTGTCGTCAGCAAAGAGTACCATTGGTTGACTTATATCTTTAGGAAGATTATCATCATATCTAAAACAGTAAGGGTTCTACACTCGAGAGCAATAAAATCGCACATCATGACTTGTTCTGTTAAGGCAGATTTAGTCATGAACATGAAAAGATTTCGAAAGAAATGCATACACAACTTTAAAGACCATTTCATTATCTTTCTAATGATATGAAATACAGTGTAAAAAAATACCCTTGAAAAGTTTTAGAGCACAATATCCAACATAAGGATAAAATTACCAAATTTTGCTTAAGAGAGAATGAGAGTCAAACTTAAAATTCTTGGTTAACCATTTTATTAATAAAGTGTATTCCCTCTCTTAGCCTTAATTACAGCTGTTAATCGATGTCTCATGGACCGTATTAATTTTACCATGAAGTTGTATGGTATAACCTCCCATACCTCGTCAATGATAAATTGACGCTCTTGAAGTCGCGAAGAAACGAGTTTTTTGCTGTAACTCTTCTTTTAAGATCATTCCAGATGTGTTCAATTGGATTAAGATCAGAACTACGCACAGAACTTACTATCGCGATGATTTCAAAGTTTTCCATGTAGGGAAAAACTGTTCTAGCGACATGCGATCTGGTATTGTCGTGCGTTAAGAAAAAAAAATTACCAATAAGCTACACCAGCAGCTTCACAGATTCTCCGAGCATTTTTTTGACGTAACGTGAAGCTATCAACCCTCTCGATATCGGGCAGGTATTAGCTCCAGTGTATGAATACAAGTCAGTTTTACTGTATAACATTATGCCACCCCTAAACGCCTCGAAAAGCAACATGATTTCTTATGTAGCATTGATAAAATTAGCCTGATGACTTTCTGTAGATCCTAAGGCGTCCATCATGGTCATTTAAGTCATTCTGCACTTATCAGAAAACACCACAGTCGGCCAATAGTCATACACGTAATTTAAGTGATCCGTGATAAATTGTCGCCGGGTTTGTCGGGGAGCTGTGGTCAGTTTGGTACAAATTGCTGGATGATATGCAGTCAGACCTGCTTCATCCAGTCCTTTTCTAACTGTCCGCTGATTTTAAATACTGACATTGTAGACTTCTTAAAGCTTTTGTTTCAGTTCAATCGCGTTCAGTAGCCAATTTCTCGAAGTACTTGTTACAACAAAGTGATCATCACGCCCTGATCCTATGCGCCACCGGCTAGGTCCTGGTCGCCGAATTTACCCACTGGTCTCTTGAAACCTTTGGTATACCCGAAGATCAGGGAAACGGCCCAATTTTGGCTGTCGAGCAACTTCATTTGTTTTATGGCCTGTTTTGGGCAAGGTAATAATAACTTGAACAGCTTCTGCAGGCGTGGTATCCATATGTTTCCAGTAAATTCGTCTGTTTCCAATTGAGACGTTATCGCGTTGACGGAAACAGAGTAAAAATTAAAAAAAAATACCCTTTTTGTAGCTTTGGGTAAAGGTGAAAGTTGTGAAATGCGAATGAGTGAATTTGGGGAATTGGGTGTATGGTTGATTTTTGTGAATTACGTGAAGGTCAATGATCTTAATTTTGTGTTTTTGTAAAGTTAACCTCGTATGCTTTAATTTTGCTTAATAATTTATACTCCATTTCCTTAGATTTAAGGGGATATCAGCATTAAACCAAATTACAAGCCATGTGCGATTTTTTTGCTCTCAAGTGTAGAACACTGCCTTGTGGGACTCCAAATTTGATATTGTAACCTTCGTATTATTCTTCAGTATTTCAATTATTTCTTTGGGAAACTTAAATTTAGACTTATTTTCACTGACCACGTCGCTTTTTATTTGTTTTATGATGTACATATTATGTGGTCATTGTTTTATTACTTTTGAGTTAGTGATGCTACTTTTTTAAAACCAACGGTGTATTGCTTAAAGGTGATTTTATTTATTTTTGTTGGATGAGTTCTATAATGCCATAACATTTTTCTTTTAATTTTACTACACTTTTAAATACCTTTGGAGATTCATTTAGTTATTTATTTAAATTTTGAAAAGGAAATATAATTTGTAAAATCATAAGGTCTCGAAAATAATTATAAGTTTCGTCCGGATCATTTGTGTGTAAATGTCAGTAAACGTTAAGCTGTTTATACTCGTAAAATATTTAAATTTATTTACATTTTTAGTACTACAGTTGCTGTCTTTTAATTTTGTAAAGAGAGAACATGTCAATAAAATAACAGATGAAGATGAAATATCTATTTATTCACAGTGTCTATCGGTGATCCACAAATGTGTACCGTAGATCCAGTAACCATTTTTTATTCGTCGGCGATTTTTTAATTAAAAAGGAAATTGTTATCCTAATCAACCCAAGGACAATTAAAATTGTGTTTAAAAACTCACTCTTTTTTTATTAAAAAATACCATATAAGTGTTCCCAAAACGTTGTGTAGGTACTATTCTGCACGAGAGATTGTTGATTCAGGATTTGCAGTGGTTGAGAAATAATGTTGCGATTTGTCCCAAAAAATAACTGTGAGCGGTGATTAACCTCTCCTCTCCTGGTCTTGCCATGAAATACCGTGTTACCCCAGTTAATGGGTTGTGGAGGTCTGGTAGACAGCCGCTCCTCGTAAAATACTGGTACCTATTCAGCTAAATCCGGCTTGACTGGAAGCCGACCCCAATATACCTATTGAGATAAGGCTAGGCAGATGATGATGATGGTGATTAACCTCTCCATACGCCAGTGCTATTAAATATAGATACTTATATACCTGCAACAAAAATGAACAACAGACACAGGAGTGAATTCCAATAAAACAAATGATTATAAAAATAAATTGTCTCTATTTTAAATTCTTGTCAAATATAATTTCTCATACTTAGAACTAATTTTACTTATGCGAGGTAAATCTTAAACTATCGTACCTATCTACATTGGTCCGTGTTTGTCATTAGAGAAAATAAAGTGCAAATATCAACAATAAATGCACTGTTTATATGTAGAATAAATTAAATTATTTATACAAGAAAATCTACTTTACCATTAAATCATAGAATACTAAACTATTATCAGCTATGTTATAATTAATATCTTTATAAAAAGTCTGCATCCAAGAGCAGCAACAGGATCTAGCGATGTTTTATTCGATTGTTTGAACATCTTGATAGTTCTCGATTGTTTCGACTTAGACTCGAGTCCGACTCGGTTTGTTCTTGCGACTGGCACATGGCGCGTTCATCCGCAAGTTGTTCCTCGATGGTTTAGAGTTTCGGGAGAGAATGACTGATTCGAACAATCGAAAACCATCTCGATTATTTAGTAGTTTATTTTATATTTAGATTGTTAATACTTCTCAGAATCGCCATAACTAGTCATGATCTAATTTACCGGTGGTAAGAACCGCCGAGACGGGAGGAACCTTCGAACATGGCAAGTGGTGTTGAGAACTGTTGTCTGTCTGCATGATGCAGCCAAGAAGCGAGGCTCTCGAGGAGTTGCTCGACACTGTTGGCTCTTGGTTATTCTGTGCATAGTAAAGCCTCAGACACATTAGGGGACAATATGTGCCTCAACATGGCATGTCAAATTTTCCAACATGTCCCAGGTATCCTGAATGCGTTTATAAATGAGGTCAAGGAGTGAAATGTGTGTATAATGGAGTTTCTTGCACATTCTTCTCCGTAAAGATCTACGCTTTCGAATGTGCAATTTAGCTCCACTTTTTTTTGACTGACTGACATTATGACTATTCAAAAGTGCCTGTGAATGGTCTATTTGGAATAAATGTTTTTGACTTAAGAATTTTGGGGGGCAAGGTGCAAGACACTGGCTACGTTAGAGGAAATTTTGTCTCCTAATGTATCTGAAACTTAATAGTAAACTAAAAACTATTTGTACAAGTTAAATGCACTTGGCAAGCCTCACAAGTCTGCCAAAAATTCGTTTCCTATCACATCAGTTTAATAATCCAAAATACGTATAAGTTAGAATGTTTACTCAAGGCGTATTTTAAGTACTACATTTAATGCCGCGGCCACACACTCGACGAGTAGCATGGGAAGTAACGAGGAAAGGAGGCAGAGACATAGTGTGGCCACGTTACTCGTCATGCCACTCGTCATGCTCCTCGTCCTGCCCACTGCTCCCTATCTTGTCGGTCTTTGCGCGCGAGAGAGAGAGAGCAACATCGCGGCAAATCACGGCAGCGCGAGGAGCAGAGCGATGAGCAGCGCGAGGAGCATAGTTTGGCCGCAGCATAAAACTTACTCATATTATACCCTTTCCAAATGGATATATTGTCTGATAAATACACAGGATGCTCCAAACTAGAATCCTCCTTTTAGCAACTTCAGAGGCATCTATTTGGCGCAATCAATAATTTCAAATAAGTAGTCTGATAGTCAGGTATGCAGGTTATAATATAAAGTAGATATACCACTCCTACAGCCGCTCCTCGTAAAATACTGGTATTCAGCTAAATCCGGCTTGACTGGAAGCCGACCCCAATATAGTTGGGAAAAGGCTAGGCAGATGATGATTAATTTCAAATAAGTACAACATTTTTTACTATACAACTTGACTATGGCTACCTTGAAGCATTATTTGTTCATTTTGATGTCCAGAAGTAGGCTCTAAACCACTCTTTTCCGTTATACTCTGTATAAATAAATCTTATTAGCTACTGTTTATTACTGAGTCTATAGATACATATAATTTGTACAAAACAGTTGTCGCACCTACTAAATTACACCCTGTATTTATCACAAATGTTGCTTAAATACACCTGTCTTGTTCCAACTTAGTTCTTACGTATTAGGTTGCCTTTTTCATAGATTCTCTAAATACGTAGTTATAAATATATTTTGTATGTCGATCTGTAAATATTACACTGTAATTATTAGGACAATATTCTTTAAAAAAATATAAAATATTTATGCGTTTCACTATGAACACACGTTATTCCACTGCGGACTCTTTTTTCAAAAACATTAGTGCCTGTGCAAACTACGTTTTTTAAACGCGCCTTTGAGGCGTGTTTTAGAAGCGTGCGCTGGCGGCGCGCTTTTATCCTACAGAAGGGCTACAGGCTGCATCTGACTCGCGTTCGTATCGCGTCTGTATCGCTACAAACGCGCGTCAAAGGCGCGTTTAAAAAACGTAGTGTGCACAGGCCCTTTAGTCGACGAATCCATTTTATCACTTTCACTTTTCTCACTGTTGACAAAGGCCCTGCGCAGACCGAGGCTACATGTAGGACGCTTTATCGCTTGCTTTAGGGTATAAAGTTACAAATTAGTCATCTTCAAGAGATATTGCACTTTAAGCCACTAACAATAAAGTTTATTTTTCAATGTCACTTAAGCTCATCTACACACGCATCATCACAGCCTGGTAGTGAACAGCTCATGAGCCGAAGCTTCTCTCCGTACGTGTCTCCGCACGCGTCGCTCGGCCTGGATCCTCACGACGTAGTCAGGCAGCAGACACGCCACCACCACGGCGCCGTTGAGGAACCAGAACGCTGGAGACATTAGCAGCCGTGTGTACGTGCCTAGGACGTCGCCGTCGATTTGGCTACAAGATAATAACATTGTTACTTAGATAATCATGCTTGTATTCCTCGAAGAGACAAGGCGAAGTATAATACCAAATATGTACAGTAAAATAACATAAGATAATCAGCCTTATAATGTGACTGCTGAGACTCGGGTCTCCTCTTTAGGAAAGTGAATGGGCCATACGCGGACCCAATGTAGTTTGGTCTTTGAATTTGGTTTTAGGACATGCCGGTTTCTTTACGATGTTTTGCTTCACCGTTTTGAGAGCAGTGGTGATGAAATACTTTGTACAAAGTGTTGCATCTGGCTGGGTTTGAAACCGAGACCGTTACCACTGGGTCACCACTGCTCATACAGGAGAATAGTTATGATTTAAATTCTAAAAACATTTTAAATAAAAACTAGAGTCCGACCGAAACTGGTTTTCCGGCCGAATATTCGGCCGCGGCTTCAGTTTCGGCCGAAACCGAAACTCACGTGGTTAAATATAAAATCCGGCGTGTCCGCGAGCCAAACGCAGCGGTAACCCTTTTTAGTGCAGTTTTTATGAGCCAATTTCTCTTTATCCAATAGAAATACCAACAAATAAAAATACATTAACAACTTCTAAAATCAGTTTCGGTTTCGGCAAAAGTATCGGCAATTTTGGCCGAAACCGAAACTGCCGCAGAAACTTGATCTTTGGCCGAAACTCGGCCGAAACGGAACTATCGGTCGGACACTAATAAAAACTGTAGTCTGAATGTTGTCGTCTCACTATTGTTATAAGAATGCAAGCACCAAAAAAGTTAAAGTCGGAATTGATATTTTGTTTTTGGCTTTCGTTGGATGGTTGAATACACTTTATCTCAGGAAGTACTGGTTCGAATTGAATTATTTTAGTGTTGGATAAAGAGGAAGGCCATCGACTATATAACATCACGCAGCAGGAACCAAAGACGCGGAGGAGAGCATATCAACATCCTTGTAGTAGTCCAGCAGGTGTGGCTGCAAGGACCGGTCCTGTGCAACGACCGGTCGCATCTATTGGATCGAGGAAGAGTTGATAAATAAATAAAAGACTTACACATGTATCACAGAGTAGACGGTATTGCAAACGATGTAGAGCAGCACGGAGCCGACGACGGACACGACGAACACGAGCGTGTGGTAGCGCGCCTGCAGCCACAGCTTCAGGTTCACCACCACCGTCAGCAGGTGGAACGTCGTCGCGCCGAAACACCTACAGGACATTACGGGGGAAATTACTGGTAAAGAACAGTTCCCGGCACGTAAGTTGGCAAGGGTCGTTAGTTGCGCAGAAATCGTTTTTAAACGGTTTTATTTAGCTCACCCCGTTTGTTTTATTTTTTATTCTTGGGTCAAATTTAGTAATTCAAATTTCACCCTCTTCCTGTCAACCGATTAATCTGAAATTTTGTATACACTTTGGATTTTGGTGACAATACAATTATAAAACAGAAAAGAAATGAATTAAACAAAATGCGAAATAAAAACTAAAAACTAGAAAATAAAAATAGGTAAAAAAACTTTTTAAGTTAAACGCTAAAGGCAAAAGTCGACTAACGCACCAATCATACACTACTATTATAATACTGCACCAATCGCGTGCCGGATCGGCGCTACCTCATACCCCACGTCCCGTTTGACCACCAAATAGATCTAAAAAAAATAGGTTTAGGGCTTTTTAAGTTAAACGGTTTTATGTTAAACATACATTGCAATGTTTAAGATAAATGTACTAAAAACCAAAAACTAATAAAATAGATACAGTCGTGTGAATTATAAACATATGCATAGACTAGACTAAAATAAAACCGTGGGGCACGTCAATTGTCTACAAATTATCGACTTAATGTGCGATAGAATTCGATAGAATGCAATAGAATTCAATTCCTTAAACATTGCAATGTATGTTTAACATAAAACCGTTTAACTTAAAAAGTTTTTTTACCTATTTTTTTTAGATCTATTTGGTGGTCAAACGGGACGTGGGGTATGAGGTAGCGCCGATCCGGCACGCGATTGGTGCAGTATTATAATAGTAGTGTATGATTGGTGCGTTAGTCGACTTTTGCCTCCGCACTGCGTTATGTCCCATGCGCGATTTTACCCCCACTACGTCAAAATCTTGCCAACTTACGTGCCGGGTACTGTATCGTTATGTTATTTTTACATTGCTTGTCACAATAGGGCAGCCGATATGTAACAAATAGTCGAGGCGGTGATTTGTAACACATCGTATCCAACAGGACAGCTCCTATATACACTCAGATGACTGCAGCACTTACCACAGGTCAACAGGGCGGCCGTCGAGGTTGATGACGGAGTACTTGATAGCGAAGTAGGCGAACCAGTAGATGACGAGCGAGTGGTACGTCGCCGACACGCACCACACCACGAAGTATGGCCACGACATCAGCTTGTTCTTCCGAATTTTCTTGTATAATGATGGGTTCCTGGAACCAAATAGGTAACATGAAAGTCTTGTCTGATTTCCTCAAAAGGAAAGGTACACCACTTTTAACATTCATTTCGTTTGTTTTATTCATAACAATTTACATTGTGTTGAACTCAAGAACAAATATGCACATAAAAACATACAATATATAGAAAAGACATCTTGTTAAAATACAATTCGAAATCACAATTACACCAGTTATGTACTCCGGGTTGCTGCTCCTGCTAAGAAACCATTGACATTCATCTTGCCCGAATTGAGAATTCGTCATGCCTTAGATATATTAAACTGACATCTCAATGACTTTTTCCACTCCCGCCCCATCAAAATTTGACATGAACAATTGGACATGATGGCTGGATCGATTTTAGATGGAAATTAGTCGGAAAAAATAGACAGACAGACCGACAAACAAAATGTGTTAGTTGTATTTTAGCTATAAGGATCGAATTCAATATACCTACTTTTACATCCATTTAATAAAACATATATATATAACGTGACTAATTTATAGCAGCGGCTTCACCCGCTTGAAGGTAGGTTTCTCCGTACAAACTTTGAACCCCACTTTCTCCCCTTTGGGAGTGAATTTGAAAAAATCCTCTCTTAATGCTCGCCTATGTCATAAAAGCAACCTTATGCAACATTTCACACTCCTAATCATTGCAGTTTCGACTGTTTTTTTTTTTTTCCCCTTTTTCTGCAATATGGCGATCTGTGTTTAACACAATGAGCCACTCTATTAGCTGTACTATTGTACTGGAATTTTGGAATGTAGCTAGAACGAGACTCCAGTGAGTGCTCTTTCTATCATTTGGTCTTCGATTCAGTTGAATCTGCTGGTTAGAGAAGAGACACTGTGCTTTCTAAGCCGTGTGTGTGTTACACTTCCTTCCCCTTTCAGCCTAGAGGCCAGTAAATTTCTGTGTGTCCGAAGTCTGTCTTGATAATTCTTGCTGTAATGTGAAAGGAGACTGAAACGATTACATACAATCTTGGGCCTAGGTGTAAGAAGATGAAAGTGGTGTCAATTAATAGCTTATATATTATCAACCTTTCACTGACAATTCTGCGGATTTTGTCAATCTGAGAACAGAGATATAAGAGATTAAGTAAAAGTGAAGTTATGTGACAATCTTTCACTAACAGCTGATTCCTGAAGTGCAAAATATGTTGTTTTGCACTAATATTATATTTACTAGAAAATATTTGAAAAATCATAATTATATAAATGAACATCAACGACTTCAAGCGTTAGGTAGGAAACAGGTAAGGAAAGGATGTCCAAAATAATCGACATGTGCACTTTGAGCCAAGTTCCAGCACGCTTGACAAACGCAATCACTACTGCTTACCTAAAAATGGAACATTTTTATCAATCTTCAGCTACATAAACACTACCTATTACTCAGTTAACTATTGTGTATGAGGGTATTATAACATTGTTTGATAAATAAATAATTCTTTGCCATAACTGTAAAAAATCTCTCTAGGCCTTCTAACTACATGTATTTTAAACCTGCCAGGATGGTAGCTGGTTAGATGAGGTTATATTTACTTACAGACTGAGGTGCAAGCCATTGCCGAATCACTGACAGAATTGTTTCATCGTGTAAGGGTCGTCGGCCCAGTGTATTGCTGTGACCAGTGGATATCCCACAATTCACACAGCGATCCATATATTCAATAATATCCAATGCACAAGCCGGCGGTAAAATCCAAAATAACAATTCCAAGTCAAACGTGTGAGCAATCTTCGGTGTCCAAGGTGAAAGCAAGGGTCGTACAAGGTAGGCAGGGTCAGAATCCGTAAAATACAAAGCAGTGATCGTAAAAAATATTGAATAATTGGGAAAGCACTCAAAACGCATCGGAAAACACGAAACGAGTGAGCAAACAATAACAGTCGGCAACTGTCAGTGACATAGACTAAAAATAAGAGAGATTTGAATCGATAAAATCATTAATATTGGTTTTTCAGTAATTAATTGATATTTGATTTATTAATATGTAGATACATAGTTGATCGAAGACTATATTGCATATAACTATATACATACAATGCATTTAATCACTTTGAGTTAATTTTTTAGTGCAAAAGTTTTATTTTCGTAACTGTGTAATCGATTACTGAATCGATTATTTTACGAAAACTATCTTTCTCATATTTCTCTGCTTCTAGAATGTGAATCGAAGTGATTTTTTTATATTCTTAGGTAAAGAAATATGACTAATTTTTTGGATCATATCTCAACTTCGTACTTTTGGGCCTACCGTTTTCCATCTCCTTTCCTGCTTAACTGTGTTTAAACCCAGGTCTGTGTATATGTATTTATTACTTATGTAGTAGGGGATGTTTAACATGGATCTGATAGTTTTACTTTGAAACCTCTCCAATATCTCTATATTGCTGTGACTTGCTGTGCCCCACAGTTGGATGCCATAAGCCCATATTGGCTTGAGGATAGCCTTGTAGATTGTCATTTTACTGGTGTTTGAAAGTTTAGATTTGCGTCCAACCAACCAGTACATATTACGCATTCGGGTGTCGAGTTGTTTTCTTTTACTCCATATATGTTTCTTCCAAGTAAGGCGACGGTCTAGATGGACGCCAAGGTATTTAGCATCTTCAGCTTGCGGGATTTCCTCATTATACAGACGGACCGGTGGACAGGTCGGTCTCCTCATGGTAAAAGTAACATGGACGGATTTACTTTGGTTTGCTTTGATTCGCCACCGATCAAACCAAGATTCTAGCTCTGTGAGATGGTGCTGAAGTTTTGCTGAGGCTGTCTGGTGGTTATCACTTACTGATAGTAAAGCCGTGTCATCAGCGTATGTAGCAGTAATGGTGTCAGCGTGTGTTGGTAGATCGTAAGTAAATAAGAGGTAGAGTACTGGGCCAAGTATGCTGCCCTGAGGAACCCCCGAAAAGATGCCACTTAGTTGAGAGCTCTCATTGTCATATTTAACTTCAAAACTTCTCATACTCAAGTAGGACTTCATTATAAGGAAGAAAGAGTGTGGGAGCACCTTCTTAATCTTGTATAAGAGACCTTTATGCCAGACTTTGTCAAACGCTTGACCGATATCGAGGAAGACAGCTGCGCAGTATTGCTTGTTTTCTAGTGTACGACTAATGGTGTCAGTTATTCTATGAACTTGCTCTATAGTGCCGTGACCCTCACGAAATCCAAACTGGTGTTCAGGGATAACTTCATCTAGGTAAGGACGCATTCTGTTTAATATAATTCTTTCCAGAAGTTTTCCAACTACTGGGAGAAGGCTGATGGGTCGGTAGGACCCAACCTCATGGGGAGGTTTTCCGGGCTTTGGCACCATGATTACTTGAGCAATCTTCCACTGCGCAGGATAGATGGAGAGTCTCAGGCACGCATTAATGATGATTGTGATTAGGGTAATTCCTTTCTTCGGTAGGTGCTTCAGCAGAGTTGCGTCAATCATATCATACCCAGGCGCTTTACCTTCCTCTAATCTCTTGATCTCCCTCTGTATTTCTCTTGGGCTAGTACTTTTGAGCGGCAAACACATCTGTAGAGGTTTCTCTAAATATTTAGATATCTCCTCATCATGTACAGGGCAGGCACTAGGATGCGGTTGGAATACTTTCTGTAGATGTTCAGAGAAGGCTTTTAGCTTATCAGGTACTGATCTGGCCCAAGTGCCGGCAGCTGTTTTAATTGGTGGTATTTGATTTTTGGGCTTTTTCAAGTTTTTGGTGGCTTTCCATAACGAGTAGTTTGTGTCAACCGTGGGGGAAAGACTACTTAAATAAGTTTGGAGATTTTCGTTATTGTTTTGGTTGATCATTTTTTTCAGATCGACTGATGCTTTATTGAAGCGCCTTTTATCGCTAGGGTAACCTGTATTGTGCCATATTTTCCGTAATCGCCGTCGTTCATGTACTTGGTCCTTAATCAGTTTTGGATACTGTTTAAGTTTGGGGCTCCTCGACTTAGTGATTGGGCTAGAGTTTTTAGCAGCCTGATGGATTAATTTATTGAATGATTCTATAGCTGATTCAATTTCTTCTTGCGTTTTTAAAGAAATGTTGAGGTCCGCGTTACGTGTAATAATATTGCTATACTCTGTCCAGTTTGTTTTGTAATTATACAGGGCAATTGGGGCTTCTACTTCCAAAATCCTTCCACTAACATTTAAAATGACAGGTGTATGATCTGAAGACAGGTCAGTGCATTCTTCAACTGTGACATAGCATAGAGGGATATTCTTCAGTATGTAAAAGTCCAGAAGATCAGGTACTTTGTTATTATCAGTAGGCCAGTAAGTAGGAACTCCATTACTAATGCAATTAAGACATAGGTCATTTATGGCAGCGTATAACTGCCTGCCTCTTGGTAGTGTTAGACGAGATCCCCAGTAAACGTGTTTGGCGTTCCAGTCTCCGCCGCATATAAATCTATTTCCAAGTTCCGCAAAGTAGGCAGTAAATTCCTGTTTGGATATAGTGTGCCTAGGTGGACAGTATATGGCTGATAAGGTAGTCTCCGTGCCGCCGATTTGAACTCTCACTGATGTGGCTTGAATTTTCTCTGTTTGGTGTTCTTCCAAGGGGTAATGCTTTATATTTTTCCTGATAATAACTGCTGTGCCACCATGGGAGTTTCCTGATGGGTGATTTGTTAGGTACGTATTGTAATTTCCAATGTTTATGTGAGACTTAAGTGTTGTTCTTGTTTCAGAGATTAGGGCGACATCAATCTTTTCAGTGTTGAGGAATATTTTAAATTCGTTAAGGCGTTCTGTTAGTCCGTTGGCGTTCCAGGTTACAACTCGAAGGTTTAGGGGCATTTTTGTATAATTTGCGTGATAAGCTGGATCATGCGATCCATCATGTTGTCGAGCATGTTGCTCATGATGTTTTGAAACCGATCGAACATTGTGTCCAGAACGTTCACTATGTTGTCAGGATTGTTACTATAGTAACTATTCTCCGGTCTTATTTTAGGGTAATCCCTGTTCTTGGTGATGTCAGCGTATGTACGTGTCGAAGTTTTTTGTTGGTTAATACCCTGCTGATTTTTATTGTTTATAGGTATCTCCTGCTTACGTTCGGTGCTCTTTTGTGTAGTTTTTGTACCTGATTTTTGCTTAGGTTTCAATATGAGTTCTCTATATTGCTTGTACTTTTGGCATCCTTTGTAACTGGAAGGGTGTTTTTCCTGGCAATTGGCACAGGTCGCTTCAGTGTCAGACGGTTTAGCACATTCATTCGATGGATGTGTTTCACCACATTTTACACATCTGTAGGGTCTACAACATTGATTTTTCGTATGTCCAAATCTTTGACATCTTTTACACTGTAGTACTTCCTTTTTCCGATATGGGGCCTCGAAAGTAACTTTCATGTAATCGAGTTTTTCCACCTTGAAAATATCTTTATTATTAGTTTTCGGTTCCAGATCTACGTAGAAGAGGGGAAGTGGTTCTTTAGTTTCTCTATGCTTCACATTTACAATTTGTCTTACCTCATGTCCAATCTCATTTAGCGCATGTTTTATGTCATCGATATCTTGGGAGGAATGAAGGCCGCGCAGGACCACTCTGTAAGGTCTTTCACTTTTTAGTTTGTAAGTGTAATGACTAATGTTGTTGGTAGTGAAGTTCTCACGGATGATTTTGTAGGTGTCTATATCGGTAGGCATAATTTTAACTATATGTCCTGACTTCAGTGTGGTCATTGTGTACTTGTCAGTTTGAATCAATTTGCTTAAGACTTCTTTTAGGGATGTAATATTTAAGACTCCGGTCACAAATATAGGTTCTGGTTTGGGTGGTCTAGATTGATCCAGAGGCAATGAAGCTTTCTCTTCGTTGATATCCAGTATTTCAAAGCGATTCGCTGTTGGTACCGAGTACGTAGTCTTAGAAACTTTCTTCGTGCTGTCATTGATATCTGGGCTCTTTTCTGATCTCTTCCTTTTGTTTGTCGGCACTTGGTCTTTCTGCCAGGGTTCTGTAGTATTTATTGCATTTATTTGTCGGTTTACTACACAAGTTATCAAGAGAGTGGCTTCTTGTTCGCTCAAACATGCTTTTATGGAATGTTTGTTGGATCATCGTTGTTTTGTTTTGGGTTTTATTTTTATCATTTTCCATTTTATTCCCACGAGTAGGGTCGATTAAACAAGTCGCTCGAAGGGTGACGCCCATCCCCCCTAGAAGGCTCAATACAACGGCGTTAGCCTGGTCCACCGAGGTCGGCGCTGAGAACTGGTCACCCACCAGCCATGCATCCTCTTGGCGCGTTTCCCACCGTAGGATTGGGGTGATTTTTTATAGAGGTTGTCTTCCTCGCGGCCCAGGCAATTAAGCTAAGGCCCCCGTTTTCAGTTTTGCAGTTGCGGGTTGGGATGATCATTTCCTATCAACCCTCGGCAAGCGATTTAGGCAAGCTGAGTTTCGACTGTGCGTTGATATACGAGTATAATTGGCGGCACATAACTTGGCAAGAATTTGACGTAGTGGGGGTAAATTCGCGCATGGTGCACAAAAAAGCGAATGAGCGAACGGGACGATAGACTACTATTATAATACCGCACCAATCGCGCGCCGGATCGGCGCTACCTCATACCCCGCCCACCAAATAGATCTAAAAAACGATTTCTGCCCATCGAACGACTCTTGCCAAGTTACGTACCGCCGATTATATCAGTCAGTCAGTTTCTCCTTTGTGTAGACTATAGCCCCAAGTGCGTTGATATATCAGTTCACATACTTAGCCAGTGTGTCCGCAGGCCAGGTCTGCTCGGTGACGGAGAGCAGCAGCACCGGCACGGACGTGAACAGCAGGTTGTAGAACGTCAGCTACATGTTCAGTACATATAGATGTGTAGACTATAACACTACATACTTAGCCAGTGTGTCGGCAGGCCAGGTCTGCTCGGTGACGGAGAGCAGCAGCACCGGCACGGACGTGAACAGCAGGTTGTAGAACGTCAGCTACATGTTCAGTACATATAGATGTGTAGACTATAACACTACATACTTAGCCAGTGTGTCGGCAGGCCAGGTCTGCTCGGTGACGGAGAGCAGCAGCACCGGCACGGACGTGAACAGCAGGTTGTAGAACGTGAGGTACATCGAGTCGAAGATCGACTGCGTCGAGAACACCGTGTGGATTTGGAACAGGAACTGTGGGAATTGGAAGTACGAGTTGATTTTACAAGCTTTATGCATGATTTTAATCAACAGAATAGAATAAACTAATAACACCGACAGAAAAAAATTACATATCTACAGCCGAACATAGAACCATAGGCCTCCCACAAGGTGGACCGACGACCTGACGAGGGTCACGGGAATCCGATGGATGCAAGACGCACAGGACCGGTCGCTGTGGTGACGCTTGGGGGAGGCCTATGTCCAGCAGTGGACGTCTTTCGGCTGAGATGATGATGAGCATAGAACCTCCTCCTTTTCAAAGTCGGCTCAAAATCGCCGGGTTAATAACAAGGGAAAGAAATTACCCTCATTGGCGTAGGGTTATTTTTTAGATGCCTGACTTTAGTGTAATTTTGATGTCTATCATAGAATTTAGATTCTGTAGCGCAACATCCTGGGTTAGAGAACAAGCGCTTTTGTTCAGCACGAGCTAAAGCAGTTTTCTTTTTCTCGTAATATATCAAATAAGCTTACCATAACATTCCCAAGGACTAGATTCTTATAGAAAAAGTATTGTATTAACGTCGCCAACCTCTGGTTGTACCAATGCCCCATGACTAGCAGTATTTTCTTGATCTTTGAAAACTTTGTGAAGGCAAAATCAGCAGATCTGTACAAAAAGAGACAGTTCAAATCAAACAGGACAGAAGAAGAGACCAGATACCGTATATATAATCTCTTTGGGGCACGCGTGGAATACTTCACACCTTTGCCTCGATCGGAAGGTGAGCTACCCATTGGGCGTCGTCCGCAAGCTCGTGCCTACTTTGACCGAAAAGGCGGCTGGGAGTGAGGACGTCTGTGACCTAACGGTTGAAGTCATCTCTTTAGTTCGCATTACTGCTTCCCAGCAGGAGGTGTTGGCCACCCCCTCGCTCTCATTTCGGATCACTGCCTGAACCAGGGCCTAGGCGTTTCTTCCGCCTGAATCCGAAACAAGCAACTCTCGAGCTAGTCATGTACCTACGTTTAGAAGAAATTGAAGACGCCATACGTACTACTGTGCTATATCATGTTAAGTCAGAACAGTCAAACCAGGACAATTAGGATAAGGAACGAATCCCTTCGTGTTTTTTTCAAGTGGGGAATCATCAGAATGACTTCAGACGAGCGGGTGCTCTTGGGCGAAGCGGGAGGGCGTGTCAAACTTTTACTGATTAAACGCCACCCTGTTCCTTCTTTGGCTTCGTTCTGGGGTCCCTAAGCTTCCCTTTCGAATGCTAATCCATGGTCCCAGGTGATCTTTCTTTCTTTCTGTTTACCTGCCCGCCTGATGTCCCTCGCGGCCGAAGATGCCGAAGCCGACGTGCGCCTCCTGTATCATGGAGATGTCGTTGGCGCCGTCCCCGATGGCTGCCGTGATCGGCCGCGACGGACTGTTCTTTATTAGTTTTACTATCTGCAACATTTCAATTAACTATGCTTAATAGGCAACATGCCAATATTACGCCATATTTCCGTCAGGTAATAAGTGGCAAAGTGTTGGGCCAAAATAGTACATTTTGATGTAGGTGGGCAAAGTTTAGAAAAGTCATTGTTACCGGGGAGGAATACAAGCTCGAGCAAATCGCAAGGTCGTTTTGAATGTCAGCTCCAAAACGAGTTGTAATGAAAATTGACCATGTCTTTAGAAACGACTTTATCCAATACACTTTTCGAGTATCTCAGAATGTAATTTGAAAATAAGTACTTCACTAGCATCTTAGTAGGTGATTGGTCCGTTTTGTCACCTTTTTGTTTTTGATCTTCAAATATAACTACTGAAATGAAAAAAAAAATGAACAAACCTTAGCTTTCTGTATAGGCGACAATCTACAACACAGCACGGCATGACAGTTCATAGCTATATCAGCAAAGGCGGGCGCAGACGCCGTGTCCAGGACCTGGCTCATGCTGGTCCCATCCACCACCAGCGTCAGGTCCCGGTAGCTGGGCTCGCCGATGATCCGCCGGCACTCGGTCAGGTGAGCTTGGAGTGCGATGTCGTCGTCTATGCCGATTAGGAACATTCTTCTGTCGTTTTCAGATATGTGTGCGCAGGACTGGGCTACGTTTAGAGCTGTTTCTACCTGGAATAGGAGGTGTTTGAGAGTTAATATTGATGTTTTTTTTATTGTTACAAACTAGTGCTTAACTGCGATCCCACCTGATGGTAAGCAGTGATGCAATCGTTGATGGTGAGGCGCACTAGCTTATTAAGAGCCTATTCACTCTAGCCTTGAAGACACCTAAATTATAATCGGACGGGAATACCGCAGTAGGCAAATTGTTCCAGTCCCTCGATGTACGCGGTATTAACGACGAAGCGAAACGCTTATAACGGTATATTTTGATAGGATGTCCAGTCAGTAGGTACCATATGCATCACAGGCATTTTTATAGAAAGTTAGGGTCAGATAATTGTCATCTATGTTCTTTCATTCTGGGTGGAGCGAAACCGTTTCTGGCCACGTATAAATAGGGTCGGGTGTCTCACATTGAACCAGGCAGCTACATTGAACCACCGCCGAATCTCAAAAATGCGACATTGCCAAACCGCACTAATATGAGTGAAAGAGAGGTATTTACGTTCCATTCCTGCCCATTAGTTTGCGTGGCGATCGCGTGCAAAGTGGTTGTGTGAGGAGTATTCGAAAGCAAACTGACTCAAAAAGTAAATATTTTTTGCCAATTTCATTTTTTTTTAGCTTTTTTCGTTTAAATAATATCAATTTATTTATATGTACACTGTTTTCTACGGTTATTTAGCAATTAAAAGAGCTATAATTCGTGATTTTAAGAGATTGATTTGCCGGTAAAATTTTGAGTTTAGTGATCAAAACGTGGTGTGTCTCACATTGAACCACCTGAGGGTGGTACACATTGAACCACGGTTTACTGTGTACACCCCAGTCGTTAAAGGAGTGCTTTTTACAATTATTTTAATTTAATTTTAATTTGTACTTCGAGTGGAAATGGGATGTGGTTACGTCCTTCCGCGAAGTAGTAATGCTAGCGAAAGAGGCGGAACGCAAGAGCGAGGGAACGCATAACACCACGGCGTGTAGTGTGCCACACGCGCCTCAAAGATCTGTCACCAGACCGTAGGGGCCCAGCCAGGCCGATGCCTACTAGGTCCATGGGGAAAAGTGCGAAAATGATATCGTGATCCTAAAACGTAAAGAATAACCGAATAAGCAAAGGTGTGGTTTTAGTCAGTAAAAGTCTGACACGCCCTTCCGATTCGCCCTAGAGCGGGAGAAATAATTAGTAGAGATTTCCCATCTTAAAAAAAAAACTAAACTATTTCATTATCGTACATATTGTAACCATTCGGATTATCGTTAAGAATAGGAAATAGATATTATAATCGCATTAAATAGAGATACTGCGTGTTTTTCGGTACAGTCACGCGTAGAAAACGATGATTGATAAAAATCGGCTTTAAATTTCGCAATCTTTCAACAATTAATGATACAGTATTTTTATATGAGATATTTAAACATGTTAGCAACGTAAATAGCAGATAATATCAAGATTATGGCCTAATAAGGATCACTCGTAAGTCATACTGGCTAAATATTTATCAAGATCAGATATAATTTGAGGAAAACTCGCAAAACTGGGAATATTGTCTTGCAGATTAGATCAGGCTTGTTTGAAAGAGTTACCGTGACCGTCGAATGCATGGGGCAACTAAACGAACAAGGGTATGACTGTAAGTCTGAAAAGCGCTCTCGCTCCACCCGGAACTATTGTACACCACCATCTCAGCCGAAAGACGTCCACTGCTGGACATAGGCCTCCCCCAAGCGTCGCCGTCGCCACAACGACCTGTCCTGTGCGTCTCGCATCGCAACGTCCTGTGCGTCTCGCATCCATCGGATTGCCGTGACCCTCGCCAGGTCGTCGGTCGGTCCACCTTGTGGGAGGCCTTCCAACGCTGCGTCTTCCGGAACTATCGTACGGAGCAGACATTTTACCCAATTATCGTTTGGACAGAGGATCTGCGCTTTGTAAGGAAGGTTTACAGGACGTTCGACCCTGTTCCGCATATCTCTAAATAGCTATAGATACGCGTCGTTTAACATATTCGTCACCTTATCTCCCGTGAGGACCCATGTCTTGATGCCGGCTCTGCGCAGCGAGGCGAGCGTGTCCGCCACGTCGTCCTGCAGACAGTCCTCCACGCCGGTGGCGCCTATCAGTGTCAGCTGTCGTTCTAGCAGCCTGTACTGTTGTGTTACTGTAACGCGTCGTTAAACATATTCGTCACCTTATCTCCCGTGAGGACCCATGTCTTGATGCCGGCTCTGCGCAGCGAGGCGAGCGTGTCCGCCACGTCGTCCTGCAGACAGTCCTCCACGCCGGTGGCGCCTATCAGTGTCAGCTGTCGTTCTAGCAGCCTGTACTGTTGTGTTACTGTAACGCGTCGTTAAACATATTCGTCACCTTATCTCCCGTGAGGACCCATGTCTTGATGCCGGCTCTGCGCAGCGAGGCGAGCGTGTCCGCCACGTCGTCCTGCAGACAGTCCTCCACGCCGGTGGCGCCTATCAGTGTCAGCTGTCGTTCTAGCAGCCTGTACTGTTGTGTTACTGTAACGCGTCGTTAAACATATTCGTCACCTTATCTCCCGTGAGGACCCATGTCTTGATGCCGGCTCTGCGCAGCGAGGCGAGCGTGTCCGCCACGTCGTCCTGCAGACAGTCCTCCACGCCGGTGGCGCCTATCAGTGTCAGCTGTCGTTCTAGCAGCCTGTACTGTTGTGTTACTGTAACGCGTCGTTAAACATATTCGTCACCTTATCTCCCGTGAGGACCCATGTCTTGATGCCGGCTCTGCGCAGCGAGGCGAGCGTGTCCGCCACGTCGTCCTGCAGACAGTCCTCCACGCCGGTGGCGCCTATCAGTGTCAGCTGTCGTTCTAGCAGCCTGTACTGTTGTGTTACTGTAACGCGTCGTTAAACATATTCGTCACCTTATCTCCCGTGAGGACCCATGTCTTGATGCCGGCTCTGCGCAGCGAGGCGAGCGTGTCCGCCACGTCGTCCTGCAGACAGTCCTCCACGCCGGTGGCGCCTATCAGTGTCAGCTGTCGTTCTAGCACCCTGTACTGTTGGGTAACTTGTTGTAACGCGTCTGCGCTTTTACCGTCTAGCCGCTTGATTGCTGTAATATTGAAAATTGTCTGCTTTTGAAAAATATAGCTATAACGAGTAAAATTTTTGGTATGTAATGCAATGCCAGAGTTTGAGTGTGTAACAATAACAATACGTTTATTGACAAACTCTGGCAACTCTTTTTATTTTATTTTTTCGCAAAAACAAAAATTGTTCAGGTAGTTTAGTTAGTTATATCTGTATGTTTATACTCTAATTCTTCCTTAGCCAAAGTAACAGATTATGATGTGGTTTTTCATTATCATCATCTGCCTAGCCTTTTCCCAACTATATTGGGGTCGGCTTCCAGTCAAGCCGGATTTAACTGAATACCAGTATTTTACGAGGTTCGGCTGCCTACCAGACCTCCACAACCCTTTAACTGGGGTAACATGGTCATGGCAAAACTGTAGTCAGATTTACTGGCTTCTGACTATCCGTAACGACTGCCAAAGAGCTACAAATGACAGCCGGGACCTACGGCTTAACGTGCTTTCCGAGGCACGGAGGAAGAACTCGTTATATTAAGATGGTCACCTATCCACAGACCAACCTTGGCAGGCGTTATCTAGCCACGAGCTCCTCAGATTATGATGTGGTTTTTACTAATAGAAATACTCGTAACAATAAATAAAGAAGGTTTGGGTGTATAATCTCCACCCGCACAAAGCCAGGGTAACCAGATTTTTTTTTTGATATTAATTATACTAACATTATATCTACAGAAGTAAAACGGTGAGAGACAGAAATAGTAGCATAGAGAGAGAGACAGGGCAGAACGCTATAAAGTAACAAAACCTATAGCCATAGGTATGCACGACTTACCATCAGCGACTCTCTCATACTCGTCTGCAGGTATTTCCCGGTAGGCGATGGCGAGGGTCCTCAGACCCTTGTTGGCAAACGAACTAATGTCGCGGTCAGTCTCTTCCACCAGACTAGTGTTCATGCACAGGGGGAACACAGAACTTTCTGCTCCTTTACAGAATAGCCAGATCTGGAAATAAGTTACAAAGACCTTTAAACTCATAAGTGTGACTGAAAGTCTCCACTTAGTCCAATGGTACTGGATTCGGAAAGAGAAACCAAAATGATGACTGTGTGAATGTAAGACTTTGAATGACGATAAATGAGTTTATTTGAGAATTTTCAGACGAAGCATGTTTCAAGGTGAAACATTTTGTAGTAAAGTAATAATAATAAGGCATTTCATAAAGGTCACAACGAAACGAGATTTTTTTTTTACATTTCAGTGATAGAATTAGAAATCTGCAGGGTGTATTCGTGGAGACCTTTGTCCAGCTGTGGGACAGTAGACTAGATTAAAAAAAAAATATGCCCTTTGCTCGCGAGCCAGTCTTGTACTGGGCTCGTGTTTTGAGTAGGTTCTAAATTATCCTATCTCGGAGAGACCAGACCCTCATAAAATCCACCTACCTTCCCATCCTTATCCCTCAGAATAACAGACATCCTCTTCCTCTCCGAAGTGAACTCAATGACCTGCAGTCGCTCATACATCTCAGTATTCTCCCCCACCTTTACCACCAGATCATTCCCTTCCTCCCCCAGAAAGGTGACTCCAAACCTCTCAGCCACTTCAACTAGCGCCTTCTCATCAGGACTACTGGCTTGATAGTCCATTTTGTTCTCGTTCTCATGTATTATAGTGTTCCAGGTACCATTATCTATAGTACCATTTGTCCCATTAGACGTGGTACTGGTCTTGGCTTTTTTTCTTTTAAAAAAGCTCATGATTTGTAGGTTGCTGGTCACTGAGAGTCGGGCACTGAGCTTCTTCATGTCCTCACTTGAGACTTGCACTGAGTGACAAAGAGCGAGGATTTTGAAAAAGAATTTGATGTCTGTCTGAAATAGAAAGGGAGTGTTATTTGCGTGAATAAATGTTACGATTATTTTATAAGGTTCGATGGAAAATACAGGATATAAACGCAATTATTTTTGAAAATATCTTTACTTACTTAATTAAAAAAATTGATGGACCTCTTCAAATTCTATACGACAGAACTTTCACACTAAATAGCTGAGAGTAGCACAACTTAAATTGTAAAATAAAATAATAATTAAATAATGAAGAAACATTATTTAACATCAATTGTTTTCGTATTAAAGTCGATTGTATTTTTGCTATTTATATTCGTGCTATAATTATGAAAAGTACTTAGTGGATATTTATTGTGGACTAACCAAGTTGTGTAGTCATGTTAAATCGTTCAACCGCTTGACTCAAAGACACAAATTAAATTAATAATAGAAGTATCATCAACTGCCAATCAAGGATAATATTGATATATCGATTAGTAGGTAGCTGATTGATGTCTGCTGCTATTCTCATAGTTTAATACCTATGAGAATGTATCGATAATATAATCGATATAGCTCAGGAATCCTGATAATTTAATTTTAAGTATAAGCTTTTTTTAGATTGGTGAATCATCAGAATGACTTTTCCCATTCTTTGACGGAACGGGAGACGTTAGACTAAACGGGGTTTTAGACGTACAGACTAAACTCCACCCCGTTCCTTCGTTGCCTTCGATCTGAGGACACGAGCTTACCTTTCGGAATATCCGTGTCCCCAGAGGCAAGTATATTAAGCTGGATTCCACTATCGCAATGAAATATAAAGCATTACGCATTCATGTAGCACATCAAGATCGAGGATTCTACACTCGAAGTTGTGGACAACTACGTTTACCAGGGAGAGACGGTCCAGTTGGCTAGGTTTCTTCGAAAAAAAAGGTTATACGAATACGACTTTTGGTTAGTTGGGCAGCGTTCGGGAAGCTGCGCGATATGTTCTCGTCCAACATACCATAGTCTCTCAAGACGATAAGTCTATGACTAGTACCTGTTGTCAGTACATATGGCTCCGAAACGTGTTCGCTTACAATGGGCCTCATTAGAAGACTTAAAGTCACCCAAAGGGAATGGAAAGAGCTATACCCGGAGTTTCTTGCGTCATTGTGTGATCACATCAGAAAGGAAGCTTTCCGCACCCAGGTAGGCCGCTGCAAATACAATTTGGCGAGGTGGGGTATTACGGACCCGTCGGATTCTCAATGTGAGTGCGGTGCTCCGGTCCAACAGATGAGCCACATGTTAGAATGCCCCAAATGCCCCTACACTTGCACTTTGGAGGATCTAATGAGCGCCACTGATGCAGCTATCAACATGGCGACAGAAAGCCGCCATGTTGATAGCTGCATGGGCCCAAAAAATTTAGCGAGTTTACCGTCGAATTGAGAAGAAGAAGAAGACCACCACTTTTGTGTGTTTGTTTATTAAGTAAATAATATCAGAGTGTAATATGGTGTAAGCTGTGCAAACCTATAATAGGCATGCATACCAGTGACTAGATCTTAATGTTAATTATTATAATACTTTTGTATGTTATGCTGTTGGTGTGCCAATAAATAAAATAAAAAAATAAAAAAAACATAGCCCAAAGAATCACCAAACTTAAGTGGCAATGGGCAGGGCACATTTCTCGTAGAACGGATGGTCCATAGGGATGAAAGATTCTGGAGTGGCGTCCACGTACCGGAAGACGCAGCGCACTTAATACATGTAGATATTGCGAGTTTTTAAAATACATATAATTTAGCGATAGTAGTCAATCGTGAGCCTTAAAATAGCTTATTTTCAATGACAAAATTACTTAATTTGATATCTCGGAGATAATTATTGGTCCTTTTCCGGGAAAAAATTACTTAATTTGATATCTCGAGATATAGTCCTTTTCCGGATCATTCCGTATTATCCAAGTACAACACTAAAATTGGTACATGTTGATAAAACGATCAGTGTGTAAAATATTATGTATCTTATCTATTACATCAGCTAATCATGACGTACTTAAGTATAATGAAACGCCCTCACATTATGCTCGACAAAATCTGTTACATTGAAATATTTATCTTTGCTAGAAAAATAGCAAAGATAGTAAGTTGAGATTTGGTAAGCTAAGGTTTAACTCACACGCAGGGTCGAAACGTCGCCATGTTTTTCGACTATAGCGCATTCATCTCTATTTTCCCTTTTTTTTATAGCCTCGTTAGCGTCCTACTGCTGGGTAAAGGTCTCCCCTTTATTTTCTCATGGTTTTTAAGGTGCAAATATTGAATAGCACGTCGACGCGAGCTGGCGGGAGCGCTTGGTTAGAGTCTCGCGATTTCGCACGTTGCCATGCTTCGCTGCGTTAATCGCACACACTGAGGAGTCAGTCGCTAGTCGCTGTCGAACATGACCGGGTTTACGGACGGCGAGCACTGGGAAGCTTGCCGTCCGGCAGTCTGGTAATAACCCGGACCGAACTTAGTCGATAACAGCGCGTTCTGTTCCACGCGCGCCTCAAAGAGATGTCAGCAAACTGTAGGGGCCCGGCAGGGCCGAAGCCTCTGGTGACACGGATATTCCGAAAGGTAAGCCCGTATTCCCAGATCGAAGGCAACGCAGGAACGGAGTGGGGTTTAGTCAAGTCTCTAAACTGGCCAAGCAGACCAGCACCATAGTGCTGCGCGCTCGCTTTATTGCTCAATTGTTGTTGATACTGGTGCCTCGACTCTGTGCCGGTGTGGGTTGAGCCTAAATCTTACTTTTCTTAGTAACTTATAAGCATCTACAACACTTTTAATAAGTAGGTAAGTTTGTCAGTAGGTAAACAGGAACCGAAAATAATTGCATGAACGTATCATAAATTCATAACAAAATTATCTTACCTAATTAATTATTTAGATATTCACTATCTGTAAGATGATAATTATACACGTGTCTATCAACTACATTAAAAATAATAACCCAAACCAATTCTAAAAGAACCGAGCGAAGTTCCAAAACGACCAAAACTAGACCTTCAGTCATAACTATTTAGTAATCTGTGCTTCAGTTCACAGAATTAACTCAAAAAAACTTTACGACCACAACTAACTAAATTTTAACAAAACGGTACGAACTAAAATTGAACAAAAGTTTTAGATAAACTGAAAGCTGCGGGGTCGAGCGCAGCCATGCTCGCACTAGATGACGCTAATTTGAACATTGTGGCGTAGCTACAGAGCAGGGATGTTGCGAATATTCGCATCCGCATCCGCAAATGCGGATCTTCCGCATAGATTTGGACATCTGCATCCGCATCCGATGTTCATGCGGACAAGTAGCGACAAGAAAGAATTGGGCGGGGCCCGGCGATTGGCGCGTGCCGGTCGCACGTGGCAATGTCCAATGGGAGCAAAGAAATTGGTAATTGGTTAAAATTCGACACGTTTGTTGTGGTGCATCATTTGTTTCTTGTAAATAAATCATTACGTGTTTGCTTGCGCTGTGGAATCCTAATTATCGTATAAATTGATATTTTAAATGTTGTTGTAATAGGTACAGTGATCATTGTGTGAATAAAGAGTTTACAAACGTAAACTTTAAATTAAGTAGTTAGACTAATATAAGATCGCAAGGTAAATTCTAGTATGTTACACCGGTAATACGTTTTATATACTCGTAATATTTTATATAATATCTTAAACATCCGCATCCGCATCTGCATCCGCGGATGTGAGCCTTCAAAACTCCGTATCCGCATTCGCATCCGCGGATGTGAAAAAATCAGCATCCTCAACATCCCTGCTACAGAGCATAAGTATAGCACTATACTTAAACACTTTATATAGAGACATGAACAGTCAAAATTAGGTGGATTTTAAAACAATCATCCGATTTCAGCAAATACCATTGTAGAGTAGCACCATCCAACAAAAACATGACCATGCCACGCTTGAACCTTAAGCTTACATCTTAACCAATAGAAACCACAAAAAACTGACCTGAAACACATCAACAGGCTCATCAAACCGCTCCACATCATACAGCTTCCCCCCCTTCTCCTCATACATCAGCCCCTTGATGGAGCAGCACTTGAAGACCATGAGGTTCTTGGTGAGCGTGCCGGTCTTGTCTGAGAACAGCACCTCCACCTGCCCTAACTCCTCGTTCAAGTCTGACGTGTTGGCTGCCGCGGGCTTGCCGGTTTCCTCGCATTTGAGATCCTCGTCCCAGGCTATGAATAGAGAACCTGCAGAAGGAAACTGGTGTTATTGTCAGCTCGAAGGTTTGAATAGGTACCACATTATTTTCTATGGATCATGTTTAATTGACGTATTTTTTTAATGTTTAATAAATAAAATAAACAGCGTGCAGTTAAAGATAAATTGCATGTTTCATTTGAACAAGGGTAGACCAATTTTTATTCCCGCAAGTATGCTCCCTTGGGATAATATTCTACATTAACTTGGGTGAAGCCGCTGGCAGGAATTAGTCTATACTAATATTATAAGAGGTAAAATTTGTAAGTTTGTATATAGGGGGTAATCTCTGGAACTGCTGGTCCGATTTGAAAAATTCTTTCAGTGTTAGATAGCCCATTTATCGAGGAATGCTATAGGCTATATATACCATCACGCTACGACCCACGGGAGCGGAGCAGTAACGAAAAATGCGGGTGAAACCGCAGGGGACAGCTAGTATTGTATACAGTTAAAGATTAATAGCAACTAAAACACCTTAATAGCCGTGTTACTAGCTGCCGTGGTCTCGCCCGCATGAAAGTAGAACATTGCCCTAAGGGAACATATTCCCTGAATAAAAAGTATAAATATTATGTGCTATAATTATCTCATAAAAGAATACTTACCAATAAACTTATACAGCTCAATAGTAACATACAGCGACATCGGAATAATATAATAATAGAGTAACAAAAACGAGAACAGATCTTGAAGAACTGCTTTAAATGGTATCGGGTATGAAGTCCCAGGACCCAGGTATATGTCCCTCTCAGTGTTGTGTAGCTCTATCAGGAGCTTTGCCACCAAAGAGATGAAGATCTCAAAGACTAAAAGACCTATGAAGTATAGGAGGGACTGGTTGATGGCAAGTTCGCTTGAAGAGAATTTGTTCCCTGAGTATTTGGAGTTGAGAGCCAGTTTTGTTTCTTCGCCTGTAAAGAAAGGTTTAGTTTGTAATGTAGATGTTTGAGACACAATCATTATACAGGAAAAGTTTTTAACCACTGCGTATTTTTTTTTTTGGTGGCTCTGTGTAAGTAATAGAACACAAGTCGACTTTAAGGTTAAGCAACGCTTGCCAAGGTTGGTCTGTGGATGGGTGACTATCTTAACATAACGAGTTTCCTCCGTGCCTTATAACCATTTTTAATCCCATGCAATTGGCGAATAATCTATTGCCGTAAACCACGCACTAATCATATATGTAATTATAGCAATCATGCATATATGTAATTATAGCAATATAGGTCAATGTACTTCATAGCATATTCATCTAGCGTCTACCATAGCTGCTACTACAAAACTTACCCGTATAAATAGCGCATCCTATAGCCCACTCAGTGTTCTTGACCCTGGAGCCCCTGAGCATCAGATGGTCGGTGGACAGCACCAAGCTGTCCTGGTAGGGGATCTCCAACCTTCCGTAGAACGTGTAGAGGTCCGCCACAGGGTTGGGCATCTCTATCCGCATACCTTGTGGGAGGATATCTATAGAAAGATAAGAAAAGGTAAAAATAGGTCTTGATTCTTGTCTATGTATTTTGTAAAGTGTATAGTTATTATTGCCATTAATTCTTTAATATCACAGCTCACAGATCTTGGCTGATTTTTTAATTCAGAACTCTTTTTTAGCACCGATCTTTGATAGGTTTTCAGGGTAGTTTGACCAATACCGAATGGCTATTTAAAAATTGGCTAAATTTATTTTTTTATTTTAGAACCCGAGGCATAGATTACTAAATAGTTACTCGAGGTAATAACTTGTGATCTGAAGTTTGTACTTCAGATCACAAGTTCTTTCTTGTGCTCTTTCTTTTTTTTTAGAGTTGAGATCCTATGACTTCTCCCGCTCGGAAGCGGCTGGCCGGAGCGGAAGGGCGTGTTAGAATTTTATTGACTAAAACCACACCTACGTTCTTTCAGTTGACCTTAATTTCTTGAAGGAAAACAAAAAAAATCAGTTTAGCGCAATCTAGTGAGGAAATGGCCGCGCTAGAGTTCAAAGCCTTCGAGTTGTCATCATAAATAATAATCTATGTTCGTGAAAATTCTTAACACCTTCAGTTGTTTTGAATATTTAGATAAGTAATATTTTATTATACAGATTAACGGATCTCGGAATCTTTGTACACAATATGTGTTTAGCGATTAGTTTTTGAGACAGATCTTTGTTATTTACCTAACGCTGAAAGTGAACGAGTCAGAATGACTATGAAAAGTGAGGTTGTGATGATGGACAAATAAAAGCACGTATGAATTCCAAATACCTTTATTATGACAATCACAAGGTGATGAAATGTACGAATAAGTACAAAACAAGTGTAGGTTGGTATATCTAAATTAGTAAGGTACTTATCTTATTATATGTTAGTATGTATAAAACATTTATAGCTTTATTATGGCTACTGTGTACTTACAGAAGTTTCGACGTACCTATGATAACACAAAAAGCAGATATTTTTATTTATTAATTTATTTATCAAAACTTTATGCACTAGGCGAACTTAATGCCTTATGCATTTGCTACCAGTCGACCAGATATTGAAGATAGTTTTTTCATAACACTTTTTAATTAAATCATAATTAAAAATTAATAACTTATTGTATGACAAGATTTAATTAAATAAAATTAAATGGGTCCTTCCCTTATCATTATTTTTACGTAGATATGAGTAGGTACGGTCGACAAAAATGACGCATGCTCAGTTAAGAAAATATTCCTGTGCAAGAGCAGCTAGTGACAAAACACAAAACGAGCGATAGAATCGTACGTTGCCCGCCCACGACCGACAATCGGTGAACGATTTTTTGTAGTTGAAAAATAGAACACACTGATAGCAATAGTGCAACGCACACGGCCCACAAAAAGTCGGTCAGAATATACTATAGGATTATAATTTGTGACGATTATCAGACCTACAAAAAGTCTGTCGTAGGCGAGGTGAGCTCGCGGAACTTTGCCGACCGTACGTATTTGAAATATTCAGAAATATCAACACAAAACATCACAGACAAACAAACAATAACACAGATGGAGTAAGTACACACACAGTTTATGAATATGGACACAGTGTAACACACACTCACAAAAAGGTTATATGTATACATATAGTCCTCAAATACCTGGTGTAAATCCAACTAACGGAGGCGGTACCCTTAAAGTCTTCAAATTGGTCTCTCCATCGAGATTGGCGGTGGTGACGTAGCACTTGCCCTTCTCGCCGGCAGAGCACAGCAGGACCAGGTCTGCTGGGACCTCCTTGCCTCGGCGCACTCGGACCAGGGTGCCTGGCGCGATCGAGGAGTTGCGAACTTCGTTGATCACACCTTTGTGGACTATCTCCACTGTGGACAGGATAGGTAGATGTTAATGTGGAAGGTAAGGACTTATTAAAAAGTTTTACCTATGTTAATTTAAATATGGTGGGAGGGCCGGGGGTAATTTAAACTATCAACACAATACTCTCCGTCTCCGTGGGTCTAACCTTTTCATGAAGTAGGTAGGAATTCAATAGGGCAAGACGAAGATCTGAGAGGGAGAGACAATTGGTAAAGACCTAATCATCATAATCTATCTTAGTATGTTAGTTACTCCTTCACGCTGAAACTGCTAAAGGAAATTTAGATAACTACTTGACACTTTATTTCCCAGGAGTATGATCCCTTGAGATAATTTTTCTATTTTCACGCAAGTGAAGCCGCTGGCAGATGCTAATATTTTAATAAATACTATGCGATAATATTTTAATATTTTTTTAGGTCCAGAACGGGAAAACCCTATTATAAAGGTCTATTCCTTCTTTACCTTTGTTCCAAGGCCCCGGGGTTCATTTTCACATAGCCCAAGGCCCCAGAAATGCAATAAATATCAGATGACTACTCAGTCACACACACAATGACATTTCAGTTTAACGTCAAATCTCTTACAGCTGAACCCAATAACCTATCTATCACATATCGGAGATAGAAAAACAAATGGAACAACAGAAAACATGTATAATTTTTGTATTGTATCATTTGTTTTACTATCTCTAGTAAGTATGCCAAAACTGGAGATAGATAGGTTATTGGGTTCGGCCGTTAGAGGTTACTGTCACAAGCTCTTTCCAACGCACCTGATATCGAGATACAGCGCTATCAGCAATATCAGCATCTCTCGTGATGCGCCAGACCAAGGTCGCGCGCTATCAGTATCGATGAACTTAAACTGATAAGTTGGGAAATCAAATACTTTATTGTTTTTATCCAGATGTAACCTACTATTTTTATCTAGATGTGTTACCTACTGTCTTTAATAGACAGTTCCTTTTGACTTGTACTTGCTAACTTTTTACTCAGTGGAAGGCTAAATGAACTATGTTCCTTCAGTTGTCCTTTATTATGAGGGTTGCGGGAACTCCTTTGATCAATCCGTTACCCTGACAGGCGTGGGCCCTATCTGGCTCCGTAAATTTTGCTGGCATCTCTTTGAAGAGCGCGTGACACTACCTGACGGCGAGCTCCCCATGACTCGACGTCCGCAAACACGAGGGGCGTGCCTCTCAGTTTAGAAGCCACCTTTGCTTGGATTATTGCTTCGCAGGAGGAGGTGAGTTTATAAGTGCTAATAAACAATCTTTACCAAAATCTTTCATCGGCACAAAGCTAATTTTATCACTAAGTGATAATATCTACTTTTTCACGAACGAAGCCGCTGGCAAAAGCCAGTAATTAATAATGTATCAAAACCACCTAGAATTATAATCTTCTAAAGAAATCTAGTAAAAACATCCACAACATCAATGACATCAATCACAAGGATATTGTTTGACAACATTACAACATAACTATACTAAAAGTTTGGCATCACTTTTCAACATGAATATCATGCGTTCCTGAATAGATAAATAGTATCTAATCAACTAATCAGCATTATTGATTAAGCGGGCTAATTATTAAATATTGGTAACACCTGTATTTGAATATAACTGACATATTTCAAATTCTATTGCAAACAATACTTGTTAGTGGTCGACGAGCAATAGGTAGCTCGCCGTCCGACCGTCCGGTAAGGACCTAATCCGAGGCGACGCCGCCGGCGCGTAATGATCCATGCGCGCCTCAAAGAGATATCAGTAAAACTGTAGAGACGATAAATAACGCTAGTTCCTTGGGAATTATTGAAATAACTACCGTCACAGCCCTGGTTCAAGCCATGGTCCGAAGCGAGGGCGATTGGCGGCGGTCGCCTCCTTCAGCAAAGTAGTAATGCTACCGAAAGAGTCGCGTGAGGGAATGGAGATCCTGAAACCCCCGACACCAACTTCCAACCACAGGCTTGCGGACGGCAATCTTTATAATAGAAATGGTCTTTTAAAAATCATCTTTGGGCGATGTGGTCGCAAAGCGACAAAGCCCTTTAAGCAAATAAAAAAAACGACTTAAGGTGGGCGCGACGTTAGAATTATCCATACAAACGTAATACCAAAATCATTTGAAATTTAAGCATATTTACACCATAATATGATGTTATTCGGATTCAGACAATAATTATCTAGGTTCCTACATCGTCTTTTTGTTGATAAACTTACCCCAAACGAAATTTAAGCGAATTTAAATTTGCACATTTTCACAGCGAAAATGTCATGTTTTTATTTGGTTTTTTCTAGAGATGGGCCGAGTACTCGGTTGATACTCGGTACTCGGCGTACTCGGCAGGTTTTTTGATACTCGTACTCGGCCGAATAACTCGGTTTGTATGCCGAGTATCCTTTGTTTAAGAAAAAAATATTTAGGTAGATACAATTAAAACAATAGTGATAATCAAAAAGTATTTATTAGTAATTTAGGAAATCTTTGAACATCTCAAGTAATAAAATCAAAATTATGCTAATGAATGAGCAGTAATGAGACAAAATTACGAGAACAGTAATAAAAAAAAAATTAATGTTTAAAATTTAGTAAAGGTAAGTTATGATGCAGGAACACAAGGCTCTCTGCGCCAATCAATGCGAGCCGACGTCTCGACCGGCGCGAACCTGTTTGTACTTGAACCGCGCACGAAATGGGACTTTGATTGAACCGAGTTACCCGGCCGAGTACTCGGTTGAAAAAAAAATGAACCGAGTAAAACTCGGTATTCGTTACTCGGCAAAAGTGTTACTCGGCGCATCTCTAGTTTTTTCTATATTATAAACAACAATATTTCAAAATATCTTCCCGTAGGAACACAGATATTATTATCAAGTTATAAATACTCGAAATAATATTGGAAATTCATTAATATTTCATTCATCATTTTTGGTATTACGGAACCTCTCCCAAATTTCCAATAGTTTGTATTGCTATCACAGCAAGCAACTGTCAGTGTGCGGATGATGACTGTACTCCAGTCGGTGTGTCCAAGAATTGTTTATACTATCTGGATTGCTTCCATCAACCTCAAAAACGTATTTTTTGCGTCTCAACTCGAGATAGCGCGCGGTCTCCGCAGGCCTCTTAAAATACACTTCAGTTAAAGTCGATATTTGAGTTGATGGCAATGTGGATTGTCGCGAATTATTATTAATCCAATTACAGGCATGCTCATTAACCTGAATACTTCATTGAATGTCTCATCCATTACGCTATGATCGATAGATATAACTATCGTCATTTTGACGTCATAATCATTAGTAAGGCTCCTTCTTCAAGTCGTTAGCGCGAAATCGCGCGTGTACGCGGTTCTTGCGAAAATGAGCTTTATTGACGCAACGATAACTCCGATTCTGCTGTACCTTTCGTGTCGATTTGACTCAAACTTTGTCCGAGCAATACTTTTGACTTCTATTGACGCAACGATACCTTCGAGTTGGCTGAAAAAAATTCTTCTTCTGCTTTCATTCGTGTCGATCTGACTCAAATTTTGAGCGACCATTATTTCGCCACCTGGATAGCTCTGTCGTTGGCATCGTAAAAGGGCAATCACAGGGGGCAACAGTGTGACCAGGAGCTCTTAATGCGATCCATTTTAAAACCCTAAACTGAGCTTTTAATTACTCAGATACCCGCGAAACGAGATACAATAGTAAAACAATAACAGCGCGGTCTCATAGGACCGGTTGGGGATTCAAACGTTAAAGGGTGCTCCACCCCTCTGTCTCGCTCACACGAATAGCATTTTAACACGTCATGGTAAGTCCTTAAGTCCTCGGGTGGTTATGCATGCTGGACAAGAAAGGAGGTGACGCATGCCCTGTAAAGGGGCTCTTCATTGGCACTAGGTTTGCGATGAGTCAAGGGTCACCATTTGGCCAAATTATGTCTGCAGCAGCCACAGAAATCTTATTATCTATGGCAGCGGCCAAACAGAGTCCGACGAACAAATAACAATCGCGTATTTCGAGGGACGTCCGCTTTCTAGGTATTTAGGACAATACTTTATGCTTTAGTGTATTATTTATATGCTTGTACCAAGGAATCACATTGTCCCATACAAACTTTGCCCCTCTTTTCCACTCCTTAGGGATAAAATTTCGAAAAATCTCTTTCTTATCGAATGCCTAAAGTCATATAAAGAAGTTTCAAGTTTTTACGATCAGCGATTTGTGTGTTGATCCGTCAGTCCGTCATTCAGGACAAAGAATTTTATAAGTAAGGATTTGCAAGTTGTAAATACCCGGAATAGAAATGGAAATCGATAATAATGGTGAACCGGATACGATAACTAGCTAAAACATTGTGATTGCTGGTTAGATAAGGCACTGCTGATTAATGCTCCTCCCCGGCTACACTGTATGGTACTTCATGTGAATACCCTACTATCTATACTATTTTAGTCGATGCCAATTGCCAAAGTTAAGGATAATGATAGAAGAGACCGGAAGGATAACTCTCGTATGTGTACGCCTTGAGACCTTTCTTCATTCTCTTCAGGATTCTAAGGTCAACGGGAAGTAACCAAGAGGTTTCGATTTCCTACCTTGCATGCGCCTAAACGGCCTTGTCTTTAATTTGAACTTAGAAATTTGATTTTTTTGATTGGGGTAGCAGACCTGAGTATTTGATATTAATTTTAGCTTCATGCCTCTGTTATCGGACGTTTGTGAAGACATTTTTCTGCGTTCGTTTCGTCCGGACGGACAGTAGGTAATCCTATAAATAAGCGTTCCTTTTTTGTCGAGTTAATTAAAGAACCCTAAAAACATAAAATCTTTTGGGAAACGAGTTATTGTCACTACATTTTAGTATACAACACTTATAAAACCGATTGTTTTATAAGTGTTGTCTCGTCCTGTACTACCTTCGCCTTTAATTTTATTTATTTTTTACCTCATACTATTTGTCTTATTTTCTTAAACTAGACTACTTATATTTTATTTGTGTTTATATAACGTAACACGTGTAAACATTCAGCGATTTCCTAATCTGACATTAATGCGACGTGATTCAGAACTGACTAAACCCACACAAACAATGCCCTACCTTACTTTACGGAAATCCCTAACATATGAAGTACCAACCGATTGAATGTTCCAATGATGATAAAGACAGCCATTGATCGCTATACTCAAGGTTTACAGATAGGGAACGTGTTTTTCACTACTATCCACCTGTCTATTTTTAAGAATGCACTTTGATTTTAAACTATAAATAGTAGTAATATGTGTTATCGAGTAACGGCTACGTGATTTCCGAGTTACGAGTGTGTCACATCACTAATTTCCAAACTCGACGGGCTACATTAAACCGACGCACACGTGGGCCACGCCTGGTGTGTACGAAGAACGACGTTGCGAGGCGTGGGTCTAATGTAGCTCTACTCTCCGACGCGCCCAGCTCAGCTTTCGTAGCCCACGTGTACTTCTACCACGGATATCGAATTCACCGTTTAGTCATTCCCAATGGAATAACACAATACTTTGTTCAGAACTTTTTGCCAAACCCGGTAATCGAACCCGCTCAGCAGTCGCTCATGCTACCATGACTCCACAAATTACGAGACCAATGAAAAGGAGAGAGTAAAGTTTTCTTTCCCACCTGATCTGTCCCCGGTCGTTTCGGATTGCCGACCCGTCAGAGAGTGCACCTGTGACTGTGAACATACATGTGCGAGCACTTGAAAGTGAGTACCTATATTTTTTTTTTTTGAAAAACCGACTAAAAGTTCATACTGGTAAGCTAACACACGGTATACAGGAAAGCATAGGCTGCCTACCAGACCTCCACAACCCAATAACTGGGGTAACAGGGTACTTCATGGCAAGACTGGAGTCAGATTTACTGGCTTCTGACTATCCGTAACGACTGTAAATGACAGCCGGGGCCTACGGCTTAACGTGCTTTCCGAGGCACGGAGGAAACTCGTTATGTTAAGATGGTCACCCATCCACAGACCAACCTTGGCAAGCGTTGCTTAACCTTGAAGTCGACTTGTGTTCTATTACTTAAACTGAGCCACCAAAAAAAATATACGCAGTGATTAAAAACTTTTCCTGTATATCTATCTAGGTACGTTTATCTTTATATTATACTCTGGATACTTGGCTACTACTAAAAAGAAAATCTAAGATAAATAGCGACAGTCTAGCAGTCTATCTAAAAAAAAAATATCTTTCCGATATGAGCTTAGATTCTATTTACGCTAATCATAGTTGGCCTTAGATCTTTATCTCTATGACATTCGCCAAACCTCCATCTAATCTAATCTGCCTCGGTGAAGGCCGCCCACTCCCTTTTTACCAGTAAGTGCGGGTAAGACCTTTCATAACTTCTTTGTGAAATGATGATCGCAGTGTATGGGATAGACACGGTACGTTTTATTTGCCGTGCCCACGTACGGCGAAAAACGAGCCGTGTTAGCCGTGTACAAGAGCCCAAACGCAGCAAACGTTTCGAATAACTGGCACTCGGCGCGCGGCGCACAGATTTGACAATGGCGTAGTATGTAGTTAAAGGCCTATTACACCATTCGTTTTGACGAACGGTCTATGTAGACTGTCGTTGACTCTACCGAGTAGTAACACCGTCTTACCCTTATGACACTACGCGACATACACTAAAACCATTCGTAAAAACTAGTGGTGTACTTAATAGGCCTTTTAGGAATGTTATCACTGTTATCAGTAGTTATCTCACCAATCTGGTTGTTGACCTTGTTGTCGGCCTTGTGCCGCAGCCAGTCCTCGTAGCCCTGCTTCACGGCCGTCACCAGCACCACGAAGCTGAGAGGCAGGATACTGGTCACCGGCGACACTGGGCTATCTGTGCAGGAATTATTTAAATTAGTTTTTTTTTAATTTTATTATTCATTTAATTACAACGGCTGGACCATCAATTACAAAAAGATTACAAATTTTAGCATTCGCATTATCGGCTTTGTAATGTTCTCACTGTTGGGACACAGGCCTTCTTCTCTAGAAGAGGGAATGGGCGTCAATTAACGGTGGATGTCACATGTCTTCGAATTTCTGATTCTAGGACATGCAGGTTTCCTCACGAGGTTTCCCTTCACCATTTTGAGAGTAGTGGTGATGAAATAAATTACAGAAGGAAATCCTTCTGGATGAGTTTGAACCTGCGGCCTAGGTGTGTTGTGTTTGTATAAGTAGGGGTAGTTACTACTGGTCCAACGCATTGCTCTCAGTAAATAAATTCTAAATTACAGTAACTAAACAAGGCAATTAAAATTATAAACTGCACGTATATTAATTCCTCTCGTAGTACTCCTGACATGCCAATAAATCACCTTCCATTCATACGCAAACAGATCGTTTGTAAAAAGGGTGTGTCGTGACCAAAGGAGGATGATTGTGATGACTATATTGATGGGAATCGATACATTTAACAAAAAAATACTTATTAGTTTTATTGGCGAATCTTCTCCGATGTAACAGATATTGATATCTTATCATGATTTAGTTAAACCTTTTTTTGCATCAATTTAATCATGTAAATTAAATGTTGCAAAGGTTAAGCCATACGAGTTGCCATGTGTCACTCACAGTGTTTGCGGTGTGGATATGCAAATACCTATCTATAGGCTGAGTAATTAATCAGTAACATAGGTTTAAATTAATTAGTAACATAGTATATAGGACCCACCTCAATACTGTCTAGCAACCACCGTGGTTACTCCAGGATGTTGGGAACTTAGTTCCAGAAATTAACCCTAGATATGCCAATGATCACTAAATGCACGTACAATGTCATCAGGGACTGAATGAGGAAATCGGACCACAAAGATAAGAAGATAGTCACTAAGAACTAAAATGCTTAAAGCAGAAATCATAGTAGTCATTATAAAGTCGTAGATTATTGTTCAATGATGATAGTATTAACACGTGGCCTACATTTTATCTTTTTTAATAAATTAAAAGAATAATGACATAGGAACATCCTCAAACGAGTAGAACCCTCTACTAAGCAAGTTATGGTAGTCTAAAATGAAAATTATATAAGTACCATTCTACAGCAATAATTTTCACTTTAGAACAATAATTAACAAACGTTAGAATGAAGTATTAGTAACATAATTTTGTTTTAATATCGTTATTTAAATATCGAATATCGCGCTGAATTAGGCGCCTTTTTAAACTTTTTTATTTAAATAAACTGATTTACGGTGGAACTCAGAAACAATAATTAAATTAACGTTAATGGGTGATTAACTAATGAGCATTAAAACTTGTAACGAGCGATTAGGGTTCATTAGTAATTGACAGCTTTAAGTATCCATAGACCGAAGCATCGTCACAGAGGCACAATTGGTTAAAAAGGAGACCAATAATAAAATCAAAATTTACAGATGGCAAGTCTGTCGTCAACAAACCATCTGCTGTTTCGTTGATTTGGATGATCAGGTTCCACCATAGGCAATAAAACATGTTTACCGTTTTTTGTGAAAATCTATACCACGCAAAAGAATCTTGAACGGAGTTTGTAAAGGGATCGGAATAATCACGTAAATATCGTCTTGTTCCCATATTTCTACATCTTCTGGCATACTCCAGAAACTCAACAAAATCCATCAGATCGTACATTTTGCCTGGGAAAACTTGCGACTTCACTGTTCTATGTTGTGAAACTGTCAATGTGACAAGTTTTTAATGGACAGTTTAGAAGTTCAGTGAAGATTTGACAATACTTAACTTTAATGGACATTAGGGACGCTAATGGATTTTCTTTTAATGAAATATCAAGAAGCGACATCAGTGCTTAAGACTTACACACTCGAAGAAAATAGTTAACATAAGAGTTAAAAAGGAGACTCTAGGTTGCCTGAAAGGGAACCCCTGAGTCTTGGGACGTAAGGCATAGAAGGAGCATAACAGTGGGCCTATTCAGAGTTAGAAGTGAGTTTACCTAGGTACCTATATTAGCTCAATGACAGTTTAAGTTGCAGAAGATCTTAGTACCCAAAAAATAAACTAACTAAACTAATAAATAAACATCCTACCCAAAATATAGCATTAATTTAACAGCAAAACTATATTGGATGATAAGATAACATATTATGTATATCGTAATACGAAAACATAGTATATCTATATACGTTTGACTTGGAAACTGTTATCTACCTATTGATTAGCACCGGAATGATTAATCTATACAGGGTGTAAAAAGACCGATCACAAAGCCGATAACTACACATTCTGTACGTGTAATTAAGTAACTTGGACCAAAAAATATTGCTGGGAAAAAACATTTTTTTTCAGCTTTAAAAAATAATTAATTAATAACAATTCCGATCAGCTGCGCATTCGGCCGCTCGCGCTTGGTCGTTGAACCGACCGCACGCTTGTGTGTGTGAGGCACTCGTTGTGTTTAGTTTTCAATGCATTTTAGTAACTTCAAATGCGTAATTGACTATGAAAAATTGATGATTTTGATAACGTTTGTTCGGAAGAAAGTTTACTAATGATACTTAGAATACGATTTTGAAAAAAAAAACGAAAAAAAATGTTGACATTGACCTTCAATATCTCCAGTACCAGTGAATTCCCAGGTATGGTCTAGAAGAAAAAAAGTATCCTAGTGATGAGTAGAATATGGGGTTTTCGTTTTCGTTAAGGGTCTTTTTACACCCTTTATAATAATAATTATGCTTTATTTGATCCCCATATATCAGGGTGGCCAACCAGTCGATTTCGATCGACCGGTCGATCTCGGCTGTTAGTCCAGTCGATCTGGGCACACATATTAACTTTTAGGCCAAGAGGACTATATCGCAATTTGGCAAAAAGCTAGCTATTATCTGCCACACCATTCTCTTACCTTATTGTCGCCCCGTAACTTCTTGTTCGTCGAAATAAAATCGAACTGATTTGGGGCAGGTTGCTCAAATTCTTGAGCTCTTTGTCAAATGTTTTTATTATGTAATTGGTAGATCTCGCAAAGTTTTATCAGTCAAGGGTAGATCGTGGGTCGAATCAAGTTGGCAACCCTGCCGTATATCCTACCATTTGTACCAACGCAGACTGCGAATACAGTGGTAAAAATATTTTTCGGCCAAAAAATGGGGATATTTTGTCATTATAGCCGAGATTGGCAGTGACAAAACGTCCACAGTTCCACATATACTTATCAAACTCTCTATTCTGGTACTCACATTTTTATAGCACAACTTAGTTTACCAGTGTTGACATGAAAAACCAACACGCATTTTGGTCTCTGTTAACAAAACGAGCTAACATAGTTGATTTTTATCCCAGGTTATTTGAGACTTACAAAATTTAAAAAATGTGATTGAAAATCAAATTATTATCTAAAACCAATATTTGGCTAAATACTAGAACTACATTACCGGTAAAGTAGATGGCAAAAGGCCTCGCGGGCGCAGCCCAATACGTTGGTCCGACCAGATCCGTGCCACTCTTAATTCTACGATTTACGATGCCCTTCACAACGCCAAAAATAGGAACAGATGGAGGAACATCATAAGGGCTAAGGTGATGAAGCAGGGTGGTCACGACCCTCAGCATTGAGGAATACGACGCAAGGAGGAGGGGAGAACTACATTAGACCGACACACACGTGGACCACGCCTGGTTTGTACGTAGAACCACGTCGCGTCGCGTGGCGTGGATCTCAAGTAACTCTACAAGTCTAGTTCAAAATGTATGTAGACCGACGCACCCAGATCTGCGTACGTGGCCTACGAGTGCGCAAAGTACATAGTTCTACCTTTACCGATCTTAAATCGGTTTCAGAATGCGACGATAAAGAAAAAAACTAGACGAAGAACTAGATGAAGAAGAAGACTATAATATAGATACCTACTTAATATCTACATGTACATAAAAATATTTCTCTCTTTCACATTATTTTCATAAAAGATTGACTGACATAAAAACACAGAATATGACAGATAAAAGGAGAAAATGGCCGCACAGGTGCTCCTTTATGACGGAGGCGGGCAATAAGAGAGGATTTTCCAAAATTTATCTCAAAGGGGACGAAATAGGGTCCAAAGTTTGTAAGGAAAAACCAACTATCACACGTGGGAAGCCGCAGGCAGGAGCTAGTTCAGCATTATTATGCTAAATGTCTTTATACTATTTCAACCTACGCAAATACACAGTCATTTAAAAGGCTTCCAGTTGCAGTACCTACATAATTATCTAATTAAACTAATGTTTCTTGTTTCTTCGTATTAATTTATAATATAAATAACAGGGTTCTTTGATCGCGGCTGTGTGACGTCATCACGTGCCTACCAGGAAACCCGATCGATTATCTATAATACTTACTACATAGAAATGCGCCATCATGAAGTTTTCAAGTGCAATGTGAATTGAGCCTGGATGTATGAGGGTTTTTTTTTATTAATTAAACAGGATTGTAATTTACCTACTGAGTCTCAATTTCAACAGTCTAGTTTAAAATAAATTTACTAGCATCTGCCAGGGGAATTGCCCGTATGAGAGGAGAAAATTATCCTAAGATAGGTTGCTCTGGCATAAAAAGTCCTAAATCCTATTCCAGGACATGGTCCAACCCGTATGCTAAAATTTATCCAAAACTGTTTAGCTGTTTAAACGTGAAGACATCCTTTACACTTACTCAAAAACATACAAACTTTCGCCTTTATAATATTAGTGTGACTTACCACAGAAACCGTCCATTTCTTCGACATAAAAAGTAGTCTATGTCACTACTGAGTGTCTACTGTGTACTACTGTGTATGTACTTAAAAAAATATTTCGCTATTATCACTGGATAATAGTGAAATATTTTTTCAAGTCAACGAATTTCAGAGATTTATTACCCTTTCATCCAACCAAACCAGTGTTGGGCATTTAATTGCAAAGAAAATCAAACATTAAAAATTGATTGGTAGTTCTAACCAAAACAACTGTCAATTAATCAACTGTAATTGTGAATAGTTACAATTAATAATTTGTTAATTGTAGTAGTAGCAATTAACAACTAATTCATTTTCAATTGTTTTATAAATTTGAATGAAAACTTTTTTTTAGGTTATCTGCAGTCAGCCGCCAGCCAGACTAACGGCCGAACCCAATAACCGATCTATCACATATCGGAGATAGAAAAACAAATGAAACAACAGAAAGCGTGATAATTTTTGTATTGTATCATTTGTTTTACAATCTCCAGTATGCCAAAACTAGAGATCGATAGGTTATTGGTTTCGGCCGTAAGCAAATTGTTTGTGTGAGACATTGCTATTGGCAGAAACGAGGTGTCCTACGTGGTTTCTTTTGAGTCTTGTAACCATATTGGCAGAACTTAGAGGCAAGAGTCAAGCGTCCTCTGGTTTGCTTACCCTAGAGCGGGAGATTTGAGAGCGGGATGATTTCCTAATAAAAATAAAAACATCTTTGGGAAAAGGTTAAGGAGATTAATTGAGTGTTTATTCATAACATATCCATACAAGAAACAATAATTACACACATTGTGTAACTCTTTCAAGAACTATATAACAAGTCTATTTAGTAAACAGTAGTCATAATAAATGTAGACGCGAGTGCGAAATTTCCCACGTTTTTTTCCACGAACTACTCGTAAAATATATTATTCAAAGCACACTGTAACATCTAATTTAGCCTTCTACATTTCAGCCCTTCATTTTCTTCCCTCTTCTACATTTAATAAGTGCTGTTCAACTAGCGTTGCCACACGTCCGGATAAAACCGGACAAGGTCAGGCTTTTTGGTTGTTTGTCCGGCCAAATTAGGCGGAGTACGGATTGTCCGGCTTTTGTTAGGCTTTTTAAATTTGACCATTTTTATTAGTAAGCAATTGCAAGCGTTTGCAGACCAGCAATGACTTGTTATTTCATTAGAATGTAAAAAGCAAAATTTCCGGAATGCCATAAAAAATATGTCAGCCTTTTTACTCAAATGTCCGGCTAAACTGTTTGGTTTGACCAGATTTTCGTTTTCAAGATCCGGCAACCCTATGTTCAACTAATAAAAAAAGCAAATTGTACTTGTTGCTTTATTGAAATGAATGTTTGACTTGAAAAGAATAATCTACCTATTGACATTGTTCTTTTTCAAGTCAAATATTTCTACCAAAACTTGGCTACTTACAATCTGGCAACCCTAGACATAATTATTTCAAATTTAATTGGGTAATTGTTCCCAATTGGATAATAAGGCTAATTAGTCTTTTAATTGGTGTAACTACTTATACTTAGTATAAAGGCTTTAAGTAATCAAATTAGAATTAGGTACGTACTTAAAGGGTGTATTTTATTTTTAATCTTGGTAATATTTTTGTAATGGGCAAAATACAATGTAATAACTAGTTTAAGAACCATTATGTTCCTTTTGTCATTGATACAATCGATTGAATGCCCGATTTCCGTTTGAACGACTACTTCGAGTACTACTGCTTCTAACAGGAAGGAGATCTTAGGGATTATCTGGTATCTATGGGTTTTAAACAGACCGTTTGCCAAACACGCTTTTACAGCCTTGGAAAGAGCAAAGCTACTAGCGTTTTCAGCGCGTTTATACGCGTCAACGCCCGCCTTGCCATCGAACTGCTTCCAAGTACAAACACGCTCATTTTTATTGGTGTCCCTGGGTGTCCCACCTATAATCAAGGGCGTCGCCAAGGGGGGGCAGGGGGGGGGGCAGCTGCCCCCCCCTAGAGATCAAATGTAGCTAGCTGTAAAGCGACCAAAGTCCGAGCATTTGACTTCCTTAACTTTTAATAAATCATACTTATGTTGCTATATTTTAAACTGCAAAAAATTATAAAGGAAGCTACTACTGTTGCGGAGAAAGTCGGACTGGAGTTGGACATACATCAATGCCGCGTATTACGGGGGAAACAACGTCATAGAAACAATCATTCAGCAGAAAGCCCTTCAGAATACTGCAAGACATCTTTAGTAATACACGCTGGTCCTGGCGCGGGGAGAGTCGTACCAGGCGGCGGCCGAAACAGCGACACGCGGGGTCGCGACAGTCGTAGACAGGATCCAGCAAATGGTACTCAAGGTGGCATTGCACAAGTCCGTGGCCATTTGCTTTCATGGCCCTCGGACATCGCCACCACCGGGTTTAAAAAGGTCGGTGGGGGGGGGGTCCACATCGGCGTCGGGTCGACGATGGAGTACCTGGGATGCGTCCTCGACAGCCGGTGGACTTTCGAGGAGCATTTTCGACATCTGGCTCCCAAACTGGACAGGACTGGGTCTGCTCTGAAGCGGCTCCTGCCTAACCTAGGGGGTCCCCTGTCGAAAGGTCTACGCGGGTATCGTTCGGTCCATGGCTCTTTACGGAGCGCTGGTTTAGACGCCGTCGCTGGGTAAGCGACCGGCGGCCAAACTGAACGCTTGCCAAAGGGTCATGGCCATCCGAATGGTGCGGGGATACCGCACGATCTCCCGCGAAGCGGCGAGCCTCCTTGCTGGCCTGTCACCGTGGGATCTGGAGGCAACAGTCCTTACACGCATGCACGATTTGCGCGTGGAGATGCAACGCCGTGGCGAAACACCACTGCCGCGACAAGTTGCGGTATGGCGGACAGAGTTCCGGCAAGCGACTGCGAATGTCGCAACTCAGTGCTGGGCACGCCATCATTTAGTCTGTATTGGATCAAGGAGGAAAGGATGCCCGAGTGTCGCCACTGTGTTGACACGGTGGAGCACAGGGTTGAGGTGTGCCCCACGGAGTACCGCCGTGTCCCCGTGGAGGCTATCGGTGGTGGCGACTTCTCGCGCCGGGCCCTGGTTCAGGCCATGGTCCGGAGCGAAGAGGGGTGGCGGGCGGTAGTCTCCTTCTGCGAAGCAATAATGCTAGCGAAGGAAGCTGCCGACCGCGGGCTCGCGAGGGAACGACCCTCACGCCGCCACCGCCGAGATCCCGATCCAGGTTTCCGACCATCGTAGGCGCGGGCTTGCGGACGTCGAGCATTGGGTAGCTTGCCATCCGGCTGCCTGGTAATGACCCGGACCAAGCCCAGTCGTCAAAGGCGCGTTCTGTTCTACGCGCGCCTCAAGGAGATGTCAGCAAACTGTAGGGGCCAGGTAGGGCCGAAGCATCTGAGGAACACGGAAATTCCGAATGGTGAGCCCGTGTCCTCCCAGATTGATGGCAACGAAGGATCGGGGTGGGGTTTAGTCAGTAAGAGTCTGACACGCCCTCCCGCTCCACCCAAAAGCGGTGATTATTTTGATTATTCCCCATATGAAAAAAAAATCGTCATCGAGTCAAAGATTTCCAAAGTGTAATGCTTCATGCTCTCGCCATTCATTTTTTTTATCATCCATAATATTGCCCCATTGCCCCCCCCTTTGTCGTAAGCTGGCGACGCCCTTGCCTATAATCATCAAATAACTCCTCTCGCTGTGGATTAACGTTAGGGAGTGAGCCTTTTACTGACTGACCAACTGAGTTCTCCTAGTTGCCCTTTGCGTTTCAGGACCGCGGGACTGTTGACCTTCAGATTAGATAGAGTTTTTTTATGGTAGGGGAATCATCAGAATGACTTCTCCCACTCATGGGCGGAGCGGGAGGGTGTGTCAGACTCTTACTGACTAAACCCCTACCCCGTTCCTTTGTTGCCTTAGATCTGGGGGACACGGTGACAACCTTTCGGACTTTCCATATTCCCCAGAGAGATTAGATAGAGTGAAGATTTTAAGACGGCTGATAGTTACTGGGGAGTACTAGTAGTGGTGACTGATTAGGACCAGAGGTCTACGAGTATGTTCACCAATAGACTGCTGTAATACTCGTAATGTGTAATGTGTGTGCACTTTGGAGGATCTAATAAGCGCCATTGATGCAGCTATCAACGTGGCCACTTACTGGGCCCAAAAAATTTAGTGAGTTTACCGTCGAATCGAGAAGAAGATGTGCAATGTAGGCTGGTAGGTAATTTATTTATTTATTGGTTTATCCTCACATCGGAGCGCCTTGCAGCAATTAGGTACATCAATGAAGCACAACTGTGTATATGTATGCGCGGTGGAGTGGTAGTGATAGTCTTCAATGGATGATATTGATGAAGACAGCTAGTAAATTTAATTCTCAACTCACCAATAACAACAGCGATAATAGTGACGATCAAGAAGTAGAAGTTGACGACCCTGCGGAACTGCTCCACGAGGTTCTTGGGCAAGAACCAGAGGAGCGTGTACTTGGACGTCTTGATCTTGTTGTGCTTCTTCTGCTCGCCTTCGATGGGCGCCCCGACCTCCACCTGCCGGGTCTCCGTTGTCGCTGATACTTTGTTGCCCTGGGGAAAAACCATCATCATCATTTCAGCCGAAAGAACTAACTAGTTTAACTAGTTCGCCTCCCCATCAACGATTGCATCACTGCTTACCATCAGACTTCATCATCAGAGTTTATGTTATAAAAAAAATGCCCACTACTGGACATAGGCCTCCCCTAAGCCTCGCCATAACGACCGGTCTTGTGCGTCTCGCATCCATCAGATTCCCGCGACCCTCACTAGGTCATAGGTCCCCCTTGGACAGGGCACATTGCTCGTAGAACAGATGGTCGATGGGGACGAAAGGTTCTGGAGTGGCGACCTCGTACCGGAAAACGCAGCGTTGAAAGGTCTCGCACAAGGATTTTATAAATAATTATGTAGTCGACAAAAAATTACGCATGCTCAGTTAAGAAAATATTCCTGCGCAGACGCAGCTAGTGACAATACACGAATCGCGCGATCGAGCCCTGAGCCTTGCTATGCAATTACCGTCCTTAAGGTCATTATCATCATCTACCTAGCCTTTTCCCAACTATATTGGGGTCGGCTTCTAGTCAAGCCGGATTTACCTGAATACCAGTATTTTACGAGGAGCGGCCGCCTACCAGACCTCCACAACCCATTAACTGGGGTAACACGGTACATCATGGCTAGACTGGAGTCAGATTTACTGGCTTCTGACTATCCGTAACGACTGCCAAAGATCTACAAATGACAGCCGGGAACCTACGGCTTAACGTGCTTTCCGAGGCATGCACACAATTACCGTCCTTAAGGTGAGCTTGCGGAAATTTGGCCGGTCGTACTTTTTTTCCACAAGGGAGACAAATGTTGCGGAAGTCGGCTGAATGGGAAAAGCACCAGAACTTTGCATTTGGGGAAAGCCTATGACCAAAAGCGGATATCTTTAATCTGATAAGAACTAATTTATTTGTTATCCTCAATTATTGGGTCTAATAAAATTTTATTTACGTAACGTACATAGATAACTCATACGAGTACAACCGTGTTATATTATTATTTATATCTTAATACTTAAAATTGGACCTTTATATTATAAAATCTTTTTTTGTCAATACGGTAAATGAAGAACCATGGATAGCGTTTACCCACGGGGTTTACCCGTAAACCGCACGTTTATTAATTCTATATTTATTAACACAATATATGTAATAGTTAATTAATAACTAACTAACCCCTACGAAAGTTTTAAAGTTCAAATCTCATAAATTGTTACCAAATATTAATTGGATGTCATTGACATGATAATGTCATTAAAGTTCTTCAACTAAACTTAGTACTAACTCAAATAAATTTTTAATTACGCCTTTTCAAGAACAATTACAATGGCTATCATTACTTTTTTTTCGTGTGGATTGTTTGAGTTGCTTGTTGGAGGTGGGAAATTATAATTATTATAGTGATTCTCACGCTCTAGGGTGGAGCGAAAAGGCCTGTCAGACTGTTACTGACTAAAGTCCACCATTCCTTCAGTTTCACTTTGCGTTCTAGGACCACGGGTTTCCTTTTGAAATTTCCACATGGTCCTAACGGGCATTGGACTTGCTAGGCCCCTACAGTTCTGCTGACATCTTTTTGAGGCGCGCGTCGACGATTAGGCCTAGGGCTTCGAGCCCAAGCGAGGCTTAACACCACCTATACTCCACGTGGAACCTCCCGAACCAACCATGTCCGGTATGGACCTATGTCATGCGGAAGGTGAGGACACGTGGCACCTCTCCACGCCACTCCTCAAAGAGGGGATTTACCGCTATAGTTGTGGCAAACCCAGATTGATTGTTTGGGTGATGGCATAAAATTAGAAGAAAAGAAAACATAGTCCTAAATAAATTAGGATTTAGGGCGACGGTAACATGATGAAATTATTTGCCGAAACATCAATCAACGGCGTGATGCGGAAATTAAGATCATTTTACGATAATCATCAGCAAAACACAAGCCTACTAAAAATAATAATGCAGTTATAGGGCGTACCGAATAAGGCATGATCCTTTCCCTAGGCCGTAAACCTTACTCTTGCAAATCTTGCGAATCGTGGGATCAGGAAGCAGCCAATCCAACTTTAGACTGACTGACAACAACTGAAAGTATTTAGTAACTGACAACAGTCAGTTCTCCCAACTGCGTAGTTTACTAAGAATAAATATTATTGTTTCTTGTGTCTCTATATTAACTGATCCACCCTATTATCTACTGCTGACAAAACCTTACTTAAGTCGTCAATAAAAAATATACCGATGGAATGTGTTTAAATATGCATACCTGCCATCAGCACCGTGGGACATTACGCGAAATGAAGTGTGAATCCAAGGTCTCCACTTTTTTCTATGGTATTCTGATCGATAGATATCAACTCTGGCTTTGATATTTAGTGTTCTGTAGACTTTTTTTAAAACTGTCGTGCATCTGACGTCATTGTATTTAACAAGTTTTACCAGCGGCTTTACCCGCGTAAAAGGATGAGACGGGATGAGACGGCGTTCAAAGTTCGCCACAGATACAAACTTTGAACGCTGTCTCATCCCCTTACGGGGTGAATTGTGTAAGTCCTCTCTTAGTGCACGCTTGCGTCTTAAAAGGAAACCTTGTGCAGAATTTCAATCTCTTAGTTCCAGTAGGTTACACTGTGCGTTGACATGTCAGTCAGTCAGTTTCTCCTCCGATATTTTTATAAATGATGGGCTGATAACTATTTTATTCAAAAGATAACCGTCCAACCGCGGAAGAAGAAGCCAGATGCCCTAGACGCCTACCGCAAGGACTGGTAGTTCGAGAAAAAATAACTGAAATTAGTTAGGGGAGGTCTTTGCCCAGAAGCAGACGACAAATGACCTTATGTGAGCCTGAAGTTAAAGCTCAAGTAAGATCTTTAAATCCGAACCACTTAGTAGTTCAGCAGACAGTAACATTCGCCAAATTCATGGGCGGACATTCATGGGGCGGAACTATCGTACTGCTACGTTTGAAAGCATACGTGAGTGTTGAGTGTTTACCAAAGGATCATTGCGTCGTCCAACGTAAATATAATGTGCTTAACGTTTAGTTTACACAGTAAAGCCATTTGACTATCCTGATTGATTAATTAAAACAAAAATACGATAACGACCCAGCATTTTTTCAATAAATCAAATCGTATGATTTTAGGTAATCTAGGTACATTATCTTTTTTAATCATACGAGTATCATACGTTACCCATACTATATATTATACCTAATGTTCTTTGCTAGCAGGCATTTCTAGCATGGCTTAGTGGAAAAGATTTTTACAAAGGATAACACTTTGATAAGAAAGTCTTTTTAAGAGGATCAAGAAAAGGAGATAGACATGATTGTGAACATCTGTTCCGTACCTAACACAGACAGAGAACAGAAGTACCTACTACAAACAAATAGAAGAAACAAAGTGTATGAAAATTAGGCGAAGCATCAAAATTCAAGCGTGTGAAAATGCAAGATCCGTCGAAAGTGTAAGGTGATGTCCCTTGAAGGGGTCAAATTAGACAAATAAAGATTTGTATGTGAAAAACAACAAATAACTTTCCGAAGAGTGTACCAGACTTTTACTGACTAAAACATAGTCTTCCTTCAATCGCCGTTTATTGCGAGGGTTACAAAGACTCCTTCGAACAATCCGCAGCCGTGGCAAACCTCCGAACCCTGCTCGGTCCCAGTCCTGACCTTTTGAAAACCGTGGAACGTGGTGCCAACCGACAATTATGCCTGTACAGGCTATCCAAATGCAACCAAGGATAACACCCGGTTGATGGGAAATCATAGCGAAATATGGAAAACAAAGATTAACAGATTATTAGATGGTTCTGATAGGCTTAAGTGGACTGGTTACCAAGAACTATGCATCGATAAAACGGCAAGCGGTGAGTCGCGAACTCACATGTTAGTATGCACGAAGCTACCATTACGGCTTGATAGGAACACGTGGATTTATTTCGTGAAAAAAGTAGCAAAAACCTTGAATTAAAAATACGAGTGTTAAGATATTGAACTGTGTATTAGGTTGAAAGACAATTAATAAACGATTATGAGTCATGATTATGACATCATTATAATTTGGGTGTCTTAAAGGCTAGAGTGAATGACTCTTAGAAACTAGTGCGCCTCACCATCAACGATTGCATCACTGCTTACCATCAGAAGTGCTCGCGGTCAAGCATTAAATACTGAGAATTAATATACAGAAAAATTAAATAACTACAAAAAAGTATGGTTAAGTTACCTTCATTTGTCCATTGAGTTTCGAATACTGATAGTGGAGTTAGAAAAGTTTTTAATGGAGGATATTATGTGGGCGCACCATCGTGGCGGCCCACTAGCGGTCGTGCCATCGGAGCACCAATGTCAGGCTCGGCCGGGCCACAACACAAGCACTGGTGCAGTAATCGTGAGACGCCTAACATCTGACCGTAAATTAGCGCTTTCCTTGGCATTGACTCAAGCTTATCAGGGTCGATACCTACTTTCTCTATATTGTTGGTATAAAACTTTTCTTTTAAACGATTATGAATTTATATTATTGTGTATTTATTTGCCGACTAATAAGTCATCATCTTCCTATCCTTGTCCTGTTTTATCTGAAGTCCGCGCAACATGTTTTTTTCTTCCATTCTGCTCTATCACGCGTCACGCTATCACTAACTCCCTAAATAGAAATCTCAATTATTTTTTCGTTTGAAAAACATGATGTTCCAAACTAAATTTTTGGAATGATAAAGGACAACCGGCTTCAGTCACTTCAAGCCTTGAAAGTCATTAGTTTGAAATGAAAGTCATTAATATTTCGCAGTGTTGCGAAGTTGCGAAGTATGTTTATTCCGTAGTTACTAGCTGGCCCCCGCGGTTTCACCCGTGTCTTTAGTTACTAGTCCCCTTCAGTAAGTGAATATAAAAGGAGCAACTGGATAACCACATAGCAACGCACAGCTAAAACTTCTGGGACTAAAAGCGTGAAGTTCTGCACAAGGTTTCCTTTTACGACATAGGGGAGCACTAAAAGAGGTTTTGCTCAAAAAAATCATCAAACATTAATTTGTATAGAGAAACCTACTTTCACGCGAGCATAACCACTAGCAGAAGCTAAGTAGCCTTTACAGCATATACCTGGTCGACCCATAAAGATATTTCGATTTCCTGATCTGGCTGGCAGTACCACAGATAGAGAGTGTTAGAACCAAAAAACAAAACTTATTCCTTATGATATTAGTACTACCAGACATGTTACGGAAGTTCGATTCCATTTTAGACAGTTCGGAACTTCCAATTGCTTAGTACTTTGGAATCCGAATAATTTTAATCGGAACTTATATCGGAGGTATAAACCCTATATTTGAGGCGCGGGAAACCTCGTGTTTCTTGTCGATCACTCTATCACGTATTGTTTTGTTTCGTATTTGGCATGACGACCATCACGACCAACACATAAAGAGTTTGTACTCGTACAAGTGTACACTTAAAAAACTGAGTTTTTTATTAAGGCGGGCGCGACGTTAGAATTATCCATACAAACGTAATACCAAAATCATTTGCAGTTTAAGCATATTTACACCATAATATGATGTTATTTGGATTCAGACAATAATTATCTAGGTTCCTACGTCGCCTTTTTGTTGAAAAACTTACCCCAAACGAAATTTAAGCGAATTTAAATTAGAATTTTTTTACAGCGAAAATGTCATGTTTTTATTTTGTTTTTTCTATATTATAAACAACAATATTACAAAATATCTCTCCGTAGGAACACAGATATTATTATCAAGTTTTAAATACTCGAAACAATATTGGAAATACATTAATTTTTCATTCATCATTTTTGGTATTACGGAAGATCTCCCAAATTTCCAATAGTTTGTATTGCTATCACAGCAAGCAACTGTCACTGTGTGCGGATGATGACTTTACTACAGTCAATGTGTCCAAGAATTGTTCATACTATCTGGATTGATTCCATCAACCTCAAAAACGGATTTTATTTCGTCTCAACTCGAAATAGCGCTCGGTGTACGCAGGCCACTTAAGTAGTTTTACTAGTGTTTTATTTGACACTTCTATAACCGCTTCCGATTCCGATCCGGTTCCAATTCCGAGAAACCGAATTCGATTCCGTTATAACCACTTCCGTTACATCTCTAATAGCTATAGACAATATGATAGGTACCTTCTATTATCCCAGAAGTACCCCCCCCCCTTGGGATAATTGTCCCATGTTCCCTTGGGATAATTTTCTACTTTTACATAAGCGAAATCGCTCGCAGAAGCTAGCATGTCATGCATGTGTTATCTCTGATGATCATCAAAGCCATTAAATACCATCGAAGCATGCAATTATTTGTGAATTTCTACCGAATCAATGTTTATCAACTTTGTTTACAGCGGATCTATAGACTGAGAACTTTTTTACAATTCATGCAACTTTGCTAGCCTTTTATGTTAGCTGAACGTTGACAGCACAGTTGGCGGAGTAGTCAAGCGATTGACTGCTGCGCTGCGTGTCGCGTGTTCGATTCTCGCACGGAACGAATCTTTGTATGGTCTTGATAGATGTTCCGGGTCTGAGTACCTTGTGTATATTACGAGTATATAAGTTTACCTGTACTTTGCAGGATCGAAACGAGGCCAATGCCAAAGCCATACAGGTTGCCAAATACTGGGCAGAAAAAGTTTGATGAGAGCATCGATACGAAAAGAAGAAGATATAAGTTTAAACATTTGTGAAGGCATCCACGGTACAGGAGGAATTCTTGGTGTCTCCACAAAACGTAAGTATAAAAAGTGGATATGTAAGAGTCATGACAAGAGGAAACAAAGATCATAATTTATGAAGTGTTTAAGTTTAATTACTGCCGATCAAGGCGAAGATGAAAAGGACCAACCCTTGGTCGACGGTGCGTTGTGTTCCACACGCGTCTCAAAGGGATATCAGCATAATCGTCAGTTTGTGTGCAATAGTGAAAAATATAGTTTATTTTATATGTATTAGTTTATAATTTTTGTAATATTATTTGTGTATTTTTTCTATGGGCCTTAGGTGCCTGACAATAGAGGATATTATTATAATTGTTAAGGGTCAGCTAGGGCCAACGCCTGCCAAGTGCCAGTGCTGCGGATTGTTCAATGGAGTTACCGTACCCTTCGCAATAAAGGGCAACTGAGAAACACTATGGGTTTTAGTCAGTAAAGGTCTGTTGAAGTTATTCGGTAGACCAAATCTGCAGTGGGATCAATAGGATAGTGAGAAGAGTTATACATCAAAATTTTAACCATTTAGTCACTATGGTTTCAAGAAATTTTCAAAAACACGTGTAGAGCCTTCATAACCGCCTCAAATCGATATTATGCAGGCAAACTAACAAAATAACATATTATAGTAGGTAGCCTGATCACATACACGAAATACGCAGTATAGTCATACTTCAGGGGCGCACATGGTATTAGATTAGATACATAAATTACCTCATGCTTTAGCGCTTTAACATTAACTTGGCCCTTCTTCTTCTTCTCATATCGATCTAACTCTAATATTGTCCAATCAACATTTAGCCATCTGGATAGCTGTCGTTGGCCTCGTGTATATGTATACTTGGCCCTTGATAAATGGGTAGATCTGGTTTATACGAGGAAAATTGATTAATTAGGCGATCTGACAAATAATACCTATGTTACATAAGTTTCTTCCACTCGTATGTCAAGGGTGACTGGATTCGGGACAATAAGAAATCGTTTTAAAACGAGTCTAGGAAATTTTGAAGGTATTCGGAACAGAGTGTAAAATCCTGTCTCAGATCCCCCTCCTCATCAGATTATCCTGATCATATTATCAAATAAAGATCTAAAAAACACGCTTTCTACGCGCCATGGCCTGATGTAGCTCAAAGCTTTATTTGATTTTAAGTACAATGCGGCGTTTTTAAGTGGAGTATGCAATTTGCAGTTGTTTTTGCTGTTAGAAACAGTTTAATTATTTGAAACCTTTATTTTTATACGAGTTTTCAAGCGCCAAAATTGGCAGAGTCTACCTGCAGACTCGCCAACTTATAACGGCCGTAATATAGGAGAGTAGCCAGTATTCAAATGAATGGCTTATGATTGAATAGTTTTCAAACTTTACTTTTAACCTGAAGTGTCCTGGCTTCCTGTCGGAATAAACGAGTAAATATGTGTTTGATACGTTCTGAACTTAAAATACTGAATTCAGATACTGGCCGTAAGTTAATTATGTAAATTAATATAATCATGTAATCAGTCGGTTATAATCAGAAATCAAATATGACTTATAAGGGGAACTCCCAAGTCCCAACTAATTTTACACGTAACCACGTCACTGAAATCGATGATTTCATACGATTTTATGAATGACGGCTCGTAAGCTCTACATTGAAGTAGTTATATCTTCCTACCACGTGCATAGAGTACGATTGGTATGTTGGTACGGAAAACTAGGAATAGACTCGTCGAGTTAAAACTGCAAACTACGAGTAGGTACTCCAAAGTGTTGAGCATGAACGCCAATTTGCTAGCCTGTCGATTTTCTATCGTTTACATCGGAATTGCAAAATTTAAGTTATTTCTCCGAGCCTGTTCCATTCCACTACATTATCGGATCACTAAATGTACCTACAGTGTTCTCTCATGACTTGGTGGAGATCCCACCCATACATGCAAAACGGTAGAGGTCTTTAAGTCAAGAGAACTTCTAGCCAAGTTACCTCCATCGTGGGCCACATCATCGCTTACTATCAGGTGAAATGGTGATAAAACGCCAGCCTATTAATAAATAAAAAAATCGGGTTCATCACAGCAGGCCAAGTTGGGATATCTATCGAGTCGATTCTCATAAAGAGGCGGAAGTACGAATGTCAGAAATTAAACTGAAGACATTTCTGAAGTTGTTCGAGAAATTCGCAGACTATGAAGGTGTTAGGGAGTTTTTTTTAGATCCCATTTACACTTGAAACAGCTGAACAGATGAATTTTAGATCGTAACGAAACCGTGTCCTGCTTATATTATTTGTCGAGGCAGGTTACTAAGTCTATATTCCTTATGAATCTACATGTTTTTCCTGTACCACCTAGAAGCAGCCAAGAAAAACCTTTTTTATTTGGCTGAGCCTACCGCTTTGGAATTTGGATGTGCACACCTTCTCTCTGACACTAACTTTAGAGTAGTGATGTTTACATTACCTACCTATATTGATGATACTTTACGCGCAAAAAAGCCAGTGACCCTACCTCGACCAATGGTTTGCCAGATTGCCACTGATAAAAAGACCACGTCTTGAAGTGAAAAAAAAGGACTGTTAGAAACGCGTTCAATATTTGTTTCATGGCATCTTCACTACGGTAATAGACTTGAGGTGTTCGAGCTTTTTTGGACTCTAGGTCTAGGAGCTTATAAAAACTTCGGTAAGATAATATGTACTAATGCCTACTTTGACTCCCTAATAGCCTTGGGTTTGCGAATCCGCAAAACTCGCGGTAGTGTTGGAGAATACCTACTGAGAAAATCCAACATTGCTTACCCCCGTAGAAATAAGCGTTTTACCTAATTTATAGCCTAAACATTGACCAGACTATATAGATTTTTTTTGCAAAATTTCAACAGAATTGGTTTAGTAGTTTTTGAGTTTCATTCATTGAAAACATCGCTCTTAGTTTTATGAAAGAAAAGGGTCTACCTTTTCTATATATATATATATGGATGGATATAGATGGTCACTAGCCGTAGAACATGAAAATACCTACCCTATAAAATATATGATTTATTTACCTGACTGTTTATCGATAGCGACATAATAATAAACATGGAAACATAATTACTGCAATAATCGACGTTACGTTAAACTGATAAGATACCTACACAATTTTTTTGTATTTTTATAGCTATGACATCGTTTTTCAAATGCGACATTTTGTATTATATTTTTTATTGTACTTTAGCACTTAAGCTTAGTACACGAGTCCTTCCGTGTTTCAGACGTTTCAGTACAACTCTGCGTTAGATAAGTATGTTACGAACGTTACGCTGCAGCCTTATTTGTGTGTTTAACTGACTGAGTCCACGCGATTGGTTCAATGACATCCGCCTACAACACTAATAAAATCTCAAACTTTACTTACATAGCAAAAGGACAAGACGTATGCCACCCACGAAAACACATACAAAACCACTCTATGAGCCAAGTTGTAAATAGCTGCCACACACTGTCTCATTTTCACCACACTCGCTTCACATTTTTAGACACAAACATTCACGTTGACCGTGTACGTGAAACACAAATATAACAATGGATGATATACGGCTAAACTGATAGCGAAAACTATCTTATCGTGTTCAATAAGATATCAATAAAAGCCTGACGACATGCCACCAGTGACGTAGGTCCAACTTCCTAACCCTGTTTCATTTTCGGTCAGCTGTTTCGAAGTTTTAAAAAAAATCATGGCGCCTATAACAGGTGGTATTACCGTGAGACAGCATTGGAAACTAACTAGTTTAGTTCTAGGTTAATATTAATTAGAAAAGGCATTAATATCGGACAGCTGTGATTTGTATAATTACTCACGTGCCCCTTTATATACCTGTGTATATTTTAGTTTATGAACTCTCGTTTTTAAGTAGTTACCACAATGCACTTTAAGGCTTTAATTTTCCAACAAGTTGGATAAACAACTGAAAATAAGTGTGGTAAAAATGTCACCTTATTTTCGACTTCTCCCTTAATGAGGGAGGGTAGGCCCTTCCTCTCATTAACTTCTCCCAGGGTAGGTAATAGGGGTGCATGAAAGGAGCCTCTTAGAGCGGCGTTAAAAATTTCGTACAGCGATTCTATATGCGAGTATAGTGCGAGCTAGTATTCAATAACGTATAGTGTAACTATTTAGTAATCTGTGGTATAGTCTAGATGACTAATCCTTTCATCACGATGACTCAGACTCAAACTCAACTTTTCTCACTCCACTCAGAAGTGAGTGAGACGGCGCGTCACTTTTCTTGACTTAAACCCATCCGTTTACCGCGCCTTTAGTTGCACATTGCATTCTAGAGCCACGATAACTTTATCGAACAGTCCCGCAGTCCCTGCTGGGCTTCTTCAGTTTGCTAATATTTCACCGTGACGTCGACGCGGGTTTGGTCTTTACCAGACAGCCGGAAGGCGAGTTACCTTTTATTCATTATGCATAGGCTCGCGTTTGGCCACCATCTTATCTGATGGTAAGCAATGATGGGGCACGCTTGCCTAGAAGTAACCTATTCACTTTGACTTAAAATTCCTTAAATTGCTATCAGGAAACACAGACTTAGGCAGGGAATTCCACTCCTTAGCTGTACGCACAATATGTGTTCCAAAAACCGTTTTGTGCGATGCCCATCATGCACCGGTTGGGCACGCCGTCATTGCGGCGGTAAGTACTCTCTTTGAGGAGTGGTTGGAAAGGGGTCACGGCGCTCGGGGCTGGCTGTGTCGATCCGACACGGGGGCACACGTGCCCACGTGGCGGGTAGGCACAGACCGCCAGGCACTTCTTCTCATGCAACCGACCGGGTGGGCAGGTTGCGGATAGCCCAGCTCCGGCTGGGGGGCCGCCTCCTGACCGCTTGTAGGTAGGTCCCCTGACCGGAGTGTCTCGTGTGAGACTCCGGACAAGAGAAGTTTCCCGAAGCTAAATCCCAAGCCAAGGAAAACCTACACCCCAATCCCATGATCCCCGTACCCGAATCCCTCCCTCCTTACCTCTATATCCCGTCGGTCCAGAGGAAGGGTAACCTCAATCCTCCAAAAGCCCACCCATCCAAAAAATGAAGCAGCTTAAAAAAAAGACTACCCAGGTGGGTCCCGGCCAAGCCGGGGAATCCCACACCGATCCGTCGGTCAGCCCCCATCGTATTCTGGGAGGGGGCAATAACCTGCTTTTTGGTGCTGCGCCTTCAGCGCAGCAAAACCCCACCATACCTACCCAGGCAGCGACACACGCGCCTGATGACCTGGCTTATGAGCCTGAAACCCCGACTCCGGCTGCAGATCATGCGCCGATGAACACCGACCCGGCTATCACAGTAGTGACAACCATACCCACACCGACTGCCCCTTCCACAAATGCTTGGCAACAAAGCATAGTCCGGAAGAGCGTTACCAATAACCCTGACAACGACACCGACGAGGCCCAGCTGTCTAACCTCGGCAAGGAGCTCCGCGCGCTAGCGCGCCAGCGCCGGAAGACCGAGGCGAAACTGAGAGACACTGACACAGAGCACGGTTCGGTAAGGGCTGACAGCTCCAGTGGTCCCATCCCAAACCCGGCAGACGAAGTACGCTCGCTTGTAGCAAAGCGCGAAAAAATCTGCGCCAGGGAGAGGGAGCTGAACGACCGGATGCGTAAGATTCGCGAAAGCTTAGGCCGCCGCGACACGCAAACGGTCGTCACATCTGGAGTACGCGACCAGCCCGAAGTACGTGTAGGGGAAACCCGGAGCGGAAAAAGGCCGGACGCGAAAACAGGAGGAGTACGCGCCCAGCCCGAAGTACGCGATGGGGAAACCCGGAGCGAAAAAGGGCCGGACGTGGAAACACGCGAGCACGGTGACACTGGATCTGGAAGCCAAGACCAGAACCTGACAGACACCACAGACACACACAAACACCTTCGGACGAGGGGGAAACGGTCTGGACGTTCGCGCCCGCTGCGGGTACCTGCTGAGCGCGCAACACAGGGCGCATCTGAACCGCAACCTGGGCCAAGCGGCGTGGGAGCGGTGAAGAGGATGCGTCCTGACGACACGGCTTCGCCGAGCGCGCTCCAGGGGGACCCGAAGCGGGTTAGAACCCAAACTGCTACAGGGGTACAGAAGACCTACGCGCGGGCCACAAAGGATATCCCTGCGCGGTTCGCCGTAGCAATCTGTCTCCCTCCCCCCTCCAGAGACCTAACACACGAGTACACGACGAAGCAAGTCGTGTTAAAGTAGAACTAGAGAGGCTGCTCACGGAGTCCGACCTCACATTGCTCCCGGCCTTCCGTGGATACCCTCGGGTAACGGACGGCACTGTGCAGATGTGGTGTGAGGACGAGTACTCCCTGACATGGCTAACCCAAAATGTATCCCGAATCAGACTTCCCAACACGAACTCGACACTAACCGTCATGCGACAGTCTGACGTACCTACCCGTGTCCGAGCCGCGCTATTTGTTCCCAGACATAGTGGGGACATAGCGCGGCTCCAGAGCCTTCTGGTCCGCCAGAACGCTTGGTATGACATAGGTAGGTGGTCACTGTACAGGGCAACAAGCGTCGGCGGGGATAACCATGGGACTTATTTGACCCTGGGGATCCCGGCCGATGAAGTTGAAAAGGTCCTGGCGCGGGAGCGACGTATATCGTACCTTCTTGGTTCGATATACGTCCGCTTTTACCCCAGTACAAACCCCAATGACGGCAAAACCACCGACACCGACAACACAGACACCCCGAAACCAACACCAACCGACACCGAAATGGCTGAACTGGAAGAGGAGATGGCTCGAGCAGCGATGGCGGAGGCAACGGTGGAAGCTGCACCCGCGTCGCCCGGATGGTCGACTCAGCTGCTCGCATCCTCTCCCAGTGAGGACTGGCGTGGGACGGAGGAGAGAGGGGAAATCACAGATGGATCCATCTCCTCCTAACCTCGCGCCAGTGGCGCCGACAAACACTCCCAATCCCATACACATAGTACAAATCAACCTCCAACACAGCCAGACTGCTACGGCTACCTTACGCAGAAGGCTGGAAACCAAACCCCGAACAATCGCCCTGATCCAAGAGCCGTGGATCAGGAAGAACAAAGTATGCGGACTCGGAAGCATTGGAGGTAAAACTATACTCAATACACAAAATGAAGAGAAACCACGAACTTGCATTTACATACCCCAAGACCTACCTATCACATTACTAACTGAATTCTGTTCCAGAGACCTGACTGCAATCAGGCTCCGGTGCGATAACAATGCCCCAGAAATCGTACTAGCCTCATCATACATGCCAGGCGATGACGAGAACTGCCCTCCAAAAGAGGTGGCGGACTTGGTCCGGCACTGCGAGAACACCAACTTGGACCTGATCATCTGTACCGACGCGAATGCTCATCACCCCCTATGGGGAAGTGAAGTATCGAACATCCGAGGTGAGACACTATCTACTTACCTATTCTCCACTAACCTAAATATCGTTAACCGAGGCACTGAACCCACTTGGGTCACGGCTAGAGGACAAACGATTATAGACCTAACCCTTGCAACGGAAGGCGCGACAAACCTCATATCGGACTGGCGCGTCTCCGATGAACCCTCCTGCTCTGACCACAGAAGCATATGTTTCACCATAATAACCAACACCAAAAAACCTGTATCGCGACGTAATCCACGCCGAACAAACGTGCCCGAATATAAGCGTCTCCTAACATATCTCTTGGGTAGGGAACAAGCAGACACGGTCAATATCACTACCCCTGACCAACTGAACAGCACGGTGACAAAACTCACAGACAACATAACTGAAGCATACCAAACCCACTGCAAACTAAGATCTCCGAACACCAACAATAAGGGAAACCCCTGGTGGAACGTGGAACTTAGTAAACTTAGGGACACTTTACGTAAACAGTTCAACAGAGCTAAGAACTCCAGAACCCCAGGAGACTGGGACCGATACAAAGAAACACAATACGCTTACAAGAAAGAAATTAGAGCCGCCAAGAACAACGCCTGGCGAAATTTCTGTGACAATATAGAATCCAACAATGAAGCCGCACGAGTGAGGAAGATTCTATCAAAAGAACAAGATCGTACCCTCGGCGCGCTGAAAAAACTAGACAACAGTTACACAAAAACAGATACTGAGACCAGCAACTTATTACTGGAGACACACTTTCCAGACTGCAACCTGCTCGAAAATAGGAGTTGGGAAGACGAACTACTTTCGACACCCACAAGCCTAGACTGGGCCAGAGCACAGAACATAATAACGGAAGATCGCATACTTTGGGCAATCAGAACTTTCCAGCCGTATAAGTCCCCAGGTCTGGATGGAATTTTCCCCGCCCTACTCCAATGGGGAGATAGTACCCTGTTACCGTGGCTGCTGGTAATATACCGAGCATGCATAGCACTCAAATATGTACCACTTGCATGGCGCGAGGTGAAGGTAATCTTCATCCCCAAACCGGGCAAGACCGACTACACACAACCTAAAGCATACAGACCCATAAGCCTAACATCCTTCCTGCTGAAGACCTTGGAAAGGCTTTGTGATAGACACATCCGCGATGGTCCTCTCCTAAAAAAACCACTCCATAAACAGCAACACGCCTACTCCACCGGCAAATCAACTGAATCCGCACTACACGAAGTGGTGTCTAAAATAGAATGCGCAATACACCACAAATGCTCCTCACTAGTCGCCTTCATCGACATAGAGGGCGCCTTTGACAAAACCATGTTCCAAAGTATCAGTGCAGCCCTTGAAAAGCATGACGTCGACCCGACCTTAAGTGGCTGGATCACGAACATGCTCAAACTAAGGGCAGTGCAAGTCACCGTAAATAGCACAACAAGGGCCACCGTAGCAAAGGGCTGTCCCCAAGGGGGCGTCCTCTCACCACTGCTATGGAACCTAGTCGCAGACAGCCTCGTAAAAAAACTAAACGAAAAAGGATACTATACCGTGGGATATGCCGACGACATAACCATAATAGTCAACGGCACTCACGAAAACACCCTATGCAACCTTATGGGCCAAGCCCTGAAAATAGTAGAGGATTGGTGTAAAGATTACCAACTCACCGTCAACCCCACGAAAACAGAACTAGTACTTTTCACAAAAAAAAGGAAACTACCCGCACTTAAACTACCACGTCTCTTCGGTACTACCCTAAGCCTTTCAACTGAAGCCAAGTATCTGGGCATCTACCTGGACAAGCAGTTAAACTGGGCAAAACACATGGACCACTTAATCAAAAAAGCCAGCATATCCATGTGGCAATGCAGACGCATGTTGGGACGCAGCTGGGGCATCAGCCCCAAAGTCACCCACTGGCTATACACCACAATTATCAGACCAATCATCACGTACGGCTCCTTAGTTTGGTGGCCCAGAACTAACCTAAGTACAGCCCAAAAAGACATGGAAAAACTTCAACGACTCGTCTGCATAGCAATAACTAGCAGCATGAGAACGACACCTACTGCCGCCCTACAAGCAATGATAGGACTACCTCCGCTCCATCTCATAGTAAGAGAGGAAGCGGCCATGGCAGGTCTCAGACTAAAGCAAGCAGGCACACTGAAAACGGACTCTCGCATAAAACATACAGGCATCATCGAGGATGCTGTTAAAAGACAGCCCATGATGATGGCCCCAAATGACAGAGCCCCCAAAGCTCTATACTTCCAAAAACACTACACTATCCAGCTCACAGAAGAATTGCACGACTACTCAGGCCCGAAGGAACTGAGAATCTACACTGACGGATCAAAGACAAATACCGGGACAGGAGTCGGAGTCTACTCCGAAGACCTGAATATCAGGATATCCAGACCGCTAGGCACACTAAACTCTGTCTATCAGGCAGAGTGTATTGGTATCACCCTCGCAGCCCACGCCATAAAAGCCAGAGGAGTCAGGGATAGTCGCATCCGCATAATCTCCGACAGTGCCTCAGTACTACAATCTTTAGAAAAAACCGAAAAAGTCTCGAAACTCATACAAGAGTGTCATCTTGCACTGGAACGTGCAACGATGCCATATAACAACACCATAACGCTGCAATGGATAAAGGGTCACAGTGGCTCACTGGGCAATGACGCGGCTGATGAACTGGCGAGACGGGGATCTGGAGCGGTAGTCTTCGGGCCCGAACCTATCGTGCCGATCCCCTTTGGTCAGCTGCGTGGTTGGCTAAGGGAGCACACTAACACACAGGCGGGAAGGTGGTGGTCCCTGGCACCGGGCTGCAGGCAGGCCAAAGAGGCCATGCCACTCGTGGACAAAGACCTATCCAGTAGCCTTCTGCGACTGGATAGAGGCAGCCTGCGTCTGGTGGCAGGGACTATCACCGGACACTGCTCACTGAACAAACACTTTTTCACACTGGGTATCACGGACAGTCCTCTGTGTAGAGGATGTATGAAGGCAGAGGAAACTGTCGCGCATGTACTCCTGGAGTGCACAGCCGTCAGCAAAATGAGAACCCAAATCCTGGGAACACCGAAGACAATAACAGATACCCTGAGCAAACCCAAGAAACTAGCTTATTTTTGGAATGAGGTGGGCTGGCTGGAGTAAAGGCCGAATGGCCCACGCACAATGGTCCAACGGGACTAAGTGCGGAAACCACATACAAAGATAAGATAAGATAAGGGGTCACGGCGTCCTCTCGTTCCGTATGACGCAGGTCCTCACCGGACACAGTAAGTTCGGGAGGTTCGCGCGCCTCAAGGAGATGTCAGTAAACTGTAGGGGCTCGGCAGAGCCGAAGCCTCTGGGAAATTCCGAAAGGCTATCCGTTCAGTTTACACCGTATTTATATTTATTACCTATTATTTAAGTACATACAATGTCTTAAAAATGAAAAAAAAATACAGATAGAAGAGCATAAAGGTTATACATATATTAATAGATGATATTAAATAAAGAAAATACTTAAATAAAATTTCAGTTTATTTGATTAAATAACATAGACATTAAAATCATCCTTACCTATCTACACCACATAAGACTTATATTTGTAATTTTTTTTAATATTATAGATGATATTAAATAAAGAAAATCATTAAATAAAATTTCAGTTTATTTGATTAAATAACATACACATTAATATCATCTTTATCTACACCACATAAGACTTAGGGCCTGTTTCACAATGTCCGAGTAGCCACTACTTCCTGAATAAATTCAAAAATGGAACAGAATTTGTATGAAATTATCTGCCAAGGAAAATACAACTTAATCATGGGTGGTGAAACAGGCCCTTATATTTGTAAAATTATTTTTTTAAATCTTAGCCCTTACATAAAACTTATTTATTCTTAAATAGTTGGAATATAATAAACAAACTATGTAAAAAACTTAAAATGAAACTTAACTATACTTTTACGCTAAACAGAACTATGTACATATAATACAAAAATAAAAATAAATTATATCTATCGTTGTTACTAAGAATGAAACTTGATCTTAAAAAGAAAACCTATATTGTTGTTGATTCTTGTTCTTGGTTGTTATTCTTGCCTTGGATGGTTATTAGCCAGTAATATCTTTGAACAGAAGTCATAATATTATTGTACACACTTGTGTATCAGCAGAAATGAAATCTCTAATACTTAGTAGATTAATTATGTGACTAGGGTATAAAGCAGTGTCTTTAAGGCGAGGGCGATGTTGAATTCCGAACGAAACGAAGGTTGCTAATTTTTAATCCCGAACGTCAGTGAGGGATTTTTATAATTAACTCCCGAGCATTGCGAGGGAGTTAATAATAGAAACCTGAGTGAAGTGAGGAATTCAAGTCGCCCAAGACAAAGACAGCTTTATCCCCGTGTTGGATACTCTACTTTTTACACCATCTGTGAGATAATTAGAAGTCAATTTACTAAAACAAAATAAATTTAAAAAATATACAGTATTATTTACAAGTTAATCTTAACAATCACTCGACATGTTTCGAAATTCACTACTCCAAAATTCGTTACTCATTTTTAGAACCTCCTTAACTTTACCTACTCAGTATTTTAATGGCGGCCAGTTTGATTTTTGAATCAATTTGTTTGATGCACATACATGTTAATTTAATGAAAGCGTTTTTTTTTTCAAAATAATGGTATTTGACATTCTAAATTAAAAAAAAAACATTATCTAGAGAACGGTCATACTGCACTATCTCCCGAGGTGATAATGACTTGCTTTATGTGCAGGTCACATGACACATGGCAGGACATTATCGAGCAGGTGGTGTAAAAAAAACATTATATGTTAGCCTATAAATATAAACCACCAAGGGAGCCAACTAGGTGAACACTACAAAGAAACCTAGTCTAAAATCTAGAAATTGAATATTTTTAGTCATAAAATCATTGTAGTCTATTATTTATTATACTACTTTATAAACACACATTTTTTTAAACAGCAAAACATCAATATTATTACATGGATCAACTGGTAATCAGAGATTAGTATTTAAAAGACATTCCATCTATCTATTGTGGTCAGATGACACTTAGTCCTTAGTAAACTATTTGAACTGCCTCGTCTAGTGGTCGCAAGGGCGACTGCTAAGCGTGGGGTCCTGGGTTCGATTCCCGAGTCGGGCAAAAATTGCTATTGGGTTTTTCCATTAGGAATTACTCTATAGCTGCCTGGAGTTTGAAAGTTGGCGGTGGGACACCCCGGTGCCTCTGAAAGCACGTAAAGCCGTTGGTCCTGCACCTGATTCTCTCCGCTCGTGTTGGATTGCCGTCCCATCGGACTATGAGAGTGAAGGAAAAGAGAGTTCGCCTGTGTTTACGCACACACTTGTGCACTATATTTCCTGTGTACTTGGCTGGCTTCTGTTGAGATTGGCCACCGTGATCGAAATTCGGTCGGGGAGGTATATATCATTATGCAGGGGTCATGGCGAGGGCGACCTTACCTTCTCTACGACCAGCCCAGATGCAAATAATTCCTTTCAGGTTGTTCAGGGTGTCTGTGAGTGAATCTAATGCTCCCAAGGTTCGTAATGTTCCATCTTAGGGCGAGCGCGCACTACGATAAAAAATCGTTGCGAAAAAATATCGCAAATCTGTGAACCACAGAAATACACTACGATCCGCGCATTGCGAAAATAAATTTCAAATAAAAAACATTAGATTTTATTTCGCATTAAAAAAATCGCAACGATTTTTTATCGCGGTGCGCGCTTAGCCTTATTGTAGAATAAGCAGGGACTTAAAAACACCTTCATAAAGGTTACAGAATTGTAAGTGTTACATGTTGAATTGGTAACAGAATCAAATATGTAACACTTATAAATGTGTTTTCAATGTGTTAACCCAAAACCTTTACAAAAGTGTAACTGTAACACATTTGTAACAGATATAAAAGTGTTAACATTGTTAATAAGTGTAACAGGTAAACGCAGCATTGCCAAACATACAATGCAAGTGTAAGCACTTACTGTGCAATTACTTATAGGTATCTACCTAAAATTGTTATTTCAGTTACACATACTAACACTTATTAACGCATATGGAAGGTTACAGTTTCATTCGGTAACATTATTGTATCCGTTACATTTAAAAGTGTTTTTCTGTTAAAACTGATTTAAAGTTACAGTTTGAGTCCCTGAGAATAAGTGTTAAGGTGGGTACTGACCAACTGTAACATTACGACGTGTAACGTAACATTCGTATCGAGCGTGTTACGCATCGAGCACATTACGCTATGTTCTAAAATCGGTGTAACATGCTCGTCAAAACTCTGTACTGAACCGCGTAACAGTCAAAGGGTTCACCAAAAAACCGACAGCCGGGAGCACTCAAAGCGAGTAACGAGCGGCTCGCTGCTCGCTGGTTTCCCCGTAACAAGACGTAGGTACTGATCGCACGAATGCTCGCTGTGTAACACGTTACATTACACCTCGTAACGTCAGTAACCACTTTTACAATGATACATTCTTGAACACAGTTCATACATTTAGAATTTTCTATCTACTCACATAGATAAACAGGCTTGATGTTACATTAGTATTCTAGTTTTTTTTGTTAATTGTTGTAAACTAGTGCTTGAATGCGATCCCACCTGATGGTAAGCAGTGATGCAATCGTTGATGGTGAGGCGCACTAGCTGATTTAGTTTTAGGTAGCATTCGGTTTTTAGCTACTACGACACGCAAACACAACCAGTGCCATACTGCTGAGGGTTGCACAACGCGATTGCCTGGTTTACAAATCCATACTAAGCAGATTGGTTGTGCTACCCAGTTGTAATTGCAGATGATGGTTGCGGTCGCTAAGAACAGAATGCTACATTTAAAGTCATTGATACCCAAACTCCAAAGGCAACTTTAGCTTAATCAAAGGAGTGATAAGCCCTAGGAAGGTCACAATAATATTCTTGGATGAACTTCTGAAGGCCGCCAGCAAAGTTTCTGTGTGGCATGGGTGCACAATGAAGTATGGTCGCTGGAATATTGGGTGTTCCTGCTGAGTGATCACTGAGTAGAAGTCCTTCTGGTTAATCCTGGAATTAAAGAGATACAGATTAAGGTACTATAACAAAAAACTGAAACTTTAATGGGGAAGGTAGTAAAGGAAATATTAATTTAAAAGAGTTTTATTAATCTCTTGAGCCTGAAGCGATAACCGGCGTCCGCACGCCTATTGCCTATTATGACTCTAATTACAGTACTCGAAGAATTAACCATATATCTGCTTGCATCAGATTGGTCCATTGAGTATTTTCATGTCCTATTTTTCAGTTTTTTTTTTAAGTTTTGATTTTATACTACTTTACACTACATTTATTTCGCAAATATTTATTTACAGTATAATCATCATCATCATCATCATCTCAGCCGAAAGACGTCTGGACATAGGCCTCTCCCAAGCGCCACAGCGACTGGTTCTGTGCGTCTCGCATCAGTACAATAAAGAAGTAAACTATTTGAACTAACTGGAAACAAACTAAAGTATGGCATCAAAAAACACTTCCACATCGCTGTTTGACTGGTAATGACTGTGCCCAAAAGACTGGCTGCATTGCCACACCGTATGGCACTGCCGAGGTAAAAGCCAGCCCTTGGGTCACGTTTTCCGAGATTGTGTTTTATGTGACCAAAGAGCTGACAAGATGGAGAATCCACATACTGGATGTTACTGTGGAAGTTCGACCCTAGCAGAATAAATGTGAGTTTTTTGCCAATTCTTCTCACCAAGGTTCTCGGTAGCCAACAATCAATTGGAACTACGGACTAGCTTTTGACATTTTATAAGTGCCCATGTAGGCCTAAGTAAAATAAAATATTTCGAGATTTAAAATGAATTTTGAGTACCTATTTTCTAAACTATTGTTACTGAGAGAGACCTATTGTTACTTATTATAATATTCAAATAAGTAATGAATTGAATTTGGTAGATTGATAACAAGTACAATAAATAAATGTTTACTAACTGTAAGAAGGACATTCTTCTGATGTCATCTAAAGTAATTAACATCCCAGAAGAGTTCCAAACATTGAAACTGAATGATGGTACTCCATAACTTAAATTGTAGAATATCACATATTCTATCTTATATAAAGCTGTTGTATCTGGACACTCAATAAAGGTGTCTTTTTTTATGTATGTCTTAAATATATCTGTTTTATCTAGTTTCAACGCCCATCCATCACAAACTTTCTCAGATTTTTTAACAAATTCTTTGGCTGCTTCAAGGAACTCTTCTATCGTAATTGTTGTAGCAGACATCATAACGAATTGAAATCAAACTAAATTATTTATATAATTGATTGCACAGAGCTTGTCTTCTTGAGTTTAAGAGTTTTTGCCGAAATTGCCAATTTTGTAAACGGCATCGACACTCAACAGTGTTGTTTACATTTTTTTTTCTTTGACTGTCTGTCACTTTTCAGTCTTGTCATCCTTAGGCCTCTTATACACGCAACATTTTTCTGACCTACAGATCGTCCGTTTATTTCAATTAATTCAATTTTCTGCTGTTAAAAACAATTATTGGCATTTATTTTTTTAAAACCTTTATTTTTATATGATATTTCAAGCGCCAAAATTCGCAGAGCCCAACTTCAGACTCGCCAACTTATAACGGCCGTACTGTATAAGAGTCAATAGGCTGCGATAATACAACACCGCCACCGTTTGTGTCAACAAGTTGTCTCAGTAATCCATACAACAGTGTGTTTACGTATTAGATATATAATCTAATGGATTGTGCTGTTTTAATGATAAATAAAAACCAACATTGAATTTGTTACTTGAAAAATTATATTTTTCTTTAGAAGGATTTTACCGAAGTGACATACAAAGACATGACAGGTCTAATTTTCTTTTTCTAACACTGCCCCTTACTCGACGCATTAAGCAATAAAACAAAACATACAACAAAACAAATTGCGAGAGTACAACAACAGAAAAGAAAAAAAAAAACTAACTAAATTAAACCTAAACATTTAACAAACAAATTGTGTTTGACCTTTGGCAAAGATTTGGTGAAAAGGTCGGCCTCCAATTCAGCCGAGGGCTTGTAGCATAATCTTACCAACTTATTATCAACACATTCTTGTATAAAATGATGTTGAACATCTATGTGTTTGGTTCTACTGTACTTTTGACTTTCCACCATCTTAAGTGTACTCTTATTATCATTAAGTATTGTGATGGTATCACATGGCAAGTTAAATGAATTAAGTTCAATCATAAAATTCCTTAAAAACTTAGCCTCTTTTACAGAAGTACCAAGAGCATAATACTCGGCCTCTGTGCTCGAACAAGCTACATTTTGCTGTTTGTGGCTGTGCCAGTTGATCAAGTTAAATCCAAACTTACTCACAAAACCCGAATAAGATTTTCGATCGTTTATATCCCCCGCCCAATCTGCGTCGGATAAAATTTCAATTTTCTTACTACCTCTCCTAAAATTTAGTCCGTAGTCAGTTGTCCCAGATAAGTAACGCAGAACACGTTTAGCAGCGAGCCAATGCACTTCATTATAGCACGTGTTATATTGGCTAAGCTTACTGCACACAAATGCAATATCGGGACGTGTGGAAACGGCGAGATACATAAGGCTGCCAATAAGTTCCTGGTATGGCAACTTTGGGTCTATTACTTCAGCCTTTGGAGGGTTAAAGTTGACTTCCATGGGAGTTGCTACCTTGCGGCAGTCATCCATACCAAACTTTGTCAATAGGTTTTTCACATATTCCGATTGACTTAATTTTAATGTTCCGTGCTCCCTGTTTCTGTCGACTTTCATTCCCAATGCTTGTGTAACAGGTCCGAGTAATTTAATATTAAACTTGGAATTGAGCAATTCATAAAGCATTTTCTTCTGATGTTCATTGGAACTAAATATGAAGAAGTCGTCAACATAAAGCGCTATTATTATATTGTCTTTATAAAAAACACATTTCTCAGTTTTTAACTGAGTATAGCCATTATTTACTAAAACCTTGTGAACTTTTTCATTCCATGCTCTACTAGCTTGTTTAAGTCCATATAAACTTTTCTTGAGTAAGCATACTTTATTCTGCCCCTCAATCGCAAATCCAGTAGGTTGTTCCATGTAAATTTGCTCATGCAAATCTCCATTAAGGAATGCTGTATTCACGTCAATATGTTCAATGTCCATATCATTTTCTACTCCAATCGCAAATAGTAGTCGTAGAGTACTATGTCTCACAACAGGTGCAAAGGTGGCTTCATAGTCAACACCATATCGTTGCGTAAAACCTTTTGCTACCAATCGAGCTTTAAATTTTTCAAAATTTCCGCTTGGATCCACTTTTTCTTTAAATATCCATTTATTTTTAATGATGTTTCCATTTTTCGGGCGATCCACAAGTTCCCAAACACCATGTAGCATAAGAGAGTTATACTCTTCTTGCATTGCTTCCAACCACTCTTTAGACTTATCACATTTAATAGCTTCATTATAAGTCCTAGGTTCGTTGCGTCCCATAAACGCCAGCTCAGTGAAATAATTCACTTCATAATCCTTGAACCAAATAGGAGGATGCTTATTACGTGTTGGTCTAGAATGTTCAGCAATTTCAGGATCAGAATTTGAAAAATTCTGCTCTGCAACTTGTGAGTCTTGTTGAATGTCATGTAACGAAGCACCTACCTCTTCAGAGGATATGACTTCTTGAACATGAATTTCATTAAAAGAAGAATCCTGAACGTCAATATCATTAGAAGAAACATCTGGAGTGGCAAACTCATCAACGTCAGATTCATGTGTATATCCAGGTGAAGTATCACAATGATAATCTATAACTTCGACAGTATTCAACATATTTTGAGAGTTTTCATTAGTCTCTGTCCTGCAAGAACCTTTAATTCCTTTAACAGTTTCAATAAATTGAACGGAACGAGCTTTGATTAATTTTGTGCCATCAACTAGATCACCAAGTCTATAACCTTTAGTGTGTTCACAATAACCTAACATAATGTATGGTTTTGATTTGGGATCAAGTTTTGTGCGATGTTGTTCTGGAGTCAAAGCATAAGCAACACTACCAAAAACGCGAAGGTGACTTAGATCCACTTTTGATCCGGTCCATAATTCTTCAGGAGTAGCATTTTTCAAAGCTGCAGTTGGGCTGCGATTCTTCAAATAGCAAGCAGTATTAACAGCTTCTGCCCAATATTTTTTGTCCAAATCAGCATCTTGCAACATAGCTCTGGATTTCTCCATTAAAGTCCTATTCAAACGTTCAGCTACACCATTTTGTTGGGGTGTATATGGAACAGTAGTTTCGTGAATAATTCCGCATTGCGTAAAATGATTCGCAAAACTCCTATTACAAAATTCTGAGCCATTATCGCTCCGAACCCGCTTGATCTTAAGATCAGTTTGGTTTTCTACCAAATTCTTGAATTCGATAAACGTATTCAAAACAGTTGTTTGATCTTTACGCTTCAGAAAATAAACAAATGATTTACGCGTACAATCATCAGTGAATGTTATAAAATAACGACAATCACTCCAACTAATAACCGGCATTGGTCCACATATGTCCGTATGAATCAAATTAAGTTTAGTAGTGCTTCTATGAGCCTGACCAAGGGGAAATGATTTGCTCTTTTGCTTTCCTTCAAAACAAGAAGTGCAAGGAGACAAACCGTTATTGGTAAACGCAATGCCACACGCTAATGAATCCCGAAGGTTTAACATACCTGCCAAATTTAAGTGCCCGAGGCGGCGATGCCATAGCTCCAAAGAATTAGTATTGGCCACGAAAGTATTACCTCCAGTGCGAGTATTAGGCTCTTGGTTTTCCATACATACATAACAATCCCGTTTATTATCTAATTTGTAAATACCATCCACATTTGTAGCAGTCACATCACAAGAACCAGTCACATTGATGTTATCCTTCCTGTAAACAGAACATTTATTAGTATCAAATACTAATATATAACCATCGGCTGCCATTTTGCTTACAGACAAAAGATTAGCTGCTACTTTTGGTACATACAAAGCATCAGATATAACCTTTTTGACATCATTACCTATTGTTATTTTGACATTACCTACGCCATCACTATAAATCTTTTCATTATTGGCAGTAGTTATTTCAGATTTAACATTAGGAGAAAAGTTGTCTATCCAATCTTTTCGATTAGTCATATGACTAGAACAACCTGAATCTAAAATCCAGCTATCTTTATCACAAAGTCCACTAGCTAAAACAGTGTCTTTTGGAAAAATAACTAAATTTGCAGTACTTCCCTTCTTTGTAGATGAAGCTGGTCCTGCTGTCAAGTTTTTATTATGGTCCTTTTTAAAATTTTTCTTCAATCTAGGACATCTGGGTTTGATATGCCCCTTTTCTTGACAGTTGTGACACGTTGGAATAAATTTATCCTTTGCAACAAGGATTTTCTCGGATTGTGGAGATGGAAGATTACAATTTCTTTTAAATTCACATTGAATTAGTTGACATTTCACAAAGTCTGAATTCAGTTTTGTATTTGTAGCTTCCATTGCCATTATCAGAGAGTCATACTCTACTGGCAATCCTATTAGCATTAATTCAGCTAATTCTTCGTCTTCAATAACACATCCTACGTCGGCCAGTTCTTGTGTCACTGATATTATGCTCCCAATGTAGTGGTCCATTGAGTTATAATCATTATATTTAATTTGTGACAATTTTCTTTTTAGTCCCAAGCGCCGACTGATCCCTGTGTTTTCGTATGCAGATTTCAAATTACTCCATGCTTCTAAGGCAGTTTTGGATTTTTTGACATGTGGGTAGCATATAGGTTGAACATTAAGACATATCTTGGCGTATGCTCGTTGGTCTTTAATAGGTTCGTCTATTGCTGGTACTTTGCCAGATGGCAAATCCCATAAGCCATGATCAATTAGTAGAAGTTGCATTTGAAATTTCCATTCTTGGTAATTCGAAACACCCTCAAGTTTCTTTATTGAAATGTGTGAGGTACTCACAGTAGTTAATGGTTGAGAAGAAGGCGAAGGAGAAATATTTTCCATTTTTTTAAATGTCACTTTTGCAGTAAAATATAATATATTTTAGATGTTCAATTGTTCAATGAAACATAATAACACAATCACCTGGATCCTGAAATCATGGGATCCTGGGCCCATAACCTATTAGATATATAATCTAATGGATTGTGCTGTTTTAATGATAAATAAAAACCAACATTGAATTTGTTACTTGAAAAATTATATTTTTCTTTAGAAGGATTTTACCGAAGTGACATACAAAGACATGACAGGTCTAATTTTCTTTTTCTAACATTACGAACTGCGAATTAAACGTGGGCTACGTAGTCTACGTACGTACGCCGTAAAAACGTGCCGTGTACAAGAGGCCTTACATTACTTGTATAACCTGTGTGTAGACCATGGAGTAATAAAACATAAATGTCAATTTCGGGTCCAAAGGCTTCAATCATCATTAAATGTAGTATGTTCTGATTGACGTCACTCCTAAGGCTTCCCCCACATTAGGCATGCGCGATCCTCGAGCGTGTGAGTAGCGCTGGTAGGCGCGCGCGTTGCGAGCGCGCTGCGTGAGCGTCGCGTTAGATAATCTATGGTCGCGTGTTGCAGCCGTGTGACGTGCCACCTCCCTGGTTGACATGAATGCTGTCCACGAGGACACGGCGATAATACACCCAGGCGGGACATACCTCCACCGTATGCTCAACCGTGTCCTCCCGGCGGCCGTCACAATGGTGACACCCGGGCGTTTATTGTGCCTGAATTAGATGCAGGAAACTCACGAACTTGCCATGTCCGGTGAGGACTTACCGATGTGATTATGGCATGCCCAAGTATTGCACCCGTGCGAAGCCGGGGCGGGTTACTAGTCTAACCTAATATACACAAAGCCAGAGAACTTTAGCAGCATAAATCGCTACGTGTTTACATTGCTTTTGCAAAACAATATTTATTCTAGCCCAGTAAAATATAGTTAATTTTGGTAAAATCTAAAATGGAAAATATGCCTCTAGTGTGCCCATCACTAGAAGCATGTACATTTGTGTCAATGTCATTGTCATTACAAAAGCCAAGTCAATTTTATTTTGACGTTTAGATAGCTAGCGCGCACAGTGATTTCGTTGTTTTCTTTTTACCAGTCTATGAAAAGTAACGAAATCTTATCAGTAAAGTGATAAAAAATATTAAACAAACCATCTGGAGCTGCTGTCGACTGAACTACGAGTTATTGTATTCGGCCGCAGTCATACCATCAGCGCCTCTCGACTTGTCCAGCCGGATCAACAAATTAACGATAATAATCTCTGTAAGTACGGGCCCTAAAATAAATTGTGACGAAATTACAACGTGTGCGATACGTCGGCTTACTGCTGACAATTCATTTTAGCATGCATGCAGTATTAGGTATAATTATTGCGTTCTTCTCTTGTGTTTGATTCAATTTAATTTAATATTGTAATGATAAATGAATCGCGGCTTCTGGATTTTTTAGACAGTTATATGAATGTTATGATTTATGTATTATAGTATCGAAAAGGGGTCTGTTAAAAACCCTTATCTAACCATATCCTATCAAATTCAATGTGTATTGACAGCTAGCATTTTTATTATTGTATAAATTATTTTTTATCTAATTTCAGATTTTAATTCGCATCAAACAATGGATACTTTAAAAAACAACTGGTTCACTGAAACTTGTGAGTTGTGGCCCGGCGGTACATTCTCAATTGAAGTGAAGGAGGTCCTGCACTCGGAAAAGTCTGAATACCAGGATATACATGTGTTTGACACCAAACATTTTGGCAAGGTGCTGGTACTAGATGGTATCATACAGTGCACTGAGAAGGATGAGTTTTCATATCAGGTAAATTTATTTTTAATTAATTTATTTTTTACTGGTATCTATTTAATGAATATCAATAGAATAAACTGCTTTAAAAGTACTTATATACAAGGCTAGGCTATTTTAGTTGCCTCTTAGTAATGGGGTAGGATTTCACAAGCATCCCTTTTCAAAAACACTAGTGAACAGGATTCTCTTGCTACTCCTCTTCCCCCTGTAGATACAGCTGGTCCTACTGATTGGTTGGCTGGTTCCTGGTTCCTACTATCGTGATATCTATAAATATCATTGAAAGAGTTGTACTTTATACTACTATTAAGTATAATTATAATTTAGGTGCCTTTAAGGCTCTAAATAAATTAGTGTGCTTCTCCATCAATTACATTAGGCATAATTGCAGTCAAGCACTGATTAATATTATGTAAAAAAAGTAAAAACGACCCAGTTGTCTTTCTGATGACCATTGTTGAATTACGACACTAAAATTAAACTTGGTGAATATTCTCACTCATATAAATAAAATCTGTTTTTTTTTCCAGGAAATGATCTCGTTCCTACCTCTATGCTGTCACAAGAACCCTGAGAAGGTGTTGATTGTGGGTGGTGGTGACGGAGGCGTCGCTCGGGAGGTCGCCAAGCATCCCCTAGTAAAGGAAATTGTACAGGTATGTCTTAACTCAGTTCAGTATTCAGATAAAAACAGCCACTGGGACATAGGCCTCCCTCTGGGTCCATGGGTTCGCATCTGAAAGAAAAATCTGGTTGGTGCCTTAGAATGAAGGGCAAGGAAGGAACATACAAGTGAGTCTAAGTCAGTAAAAGACTGACACACCCTCCCGCTCCACAAGAGTGGGAAAAGTTATTAGAAAATTTACCACGGAAGAAAGGCATCCCTCACAGGATATGTTCTTATCTGGGTTGTAGTAAATCAAGATCAAGGCTTATTTATGTACATGATAAGATGTAATCCATACTAGACTAAAATTATATATATTATCTTACAGTCTAATAATAATTCCAAATGTTGCTGCAACATTTATCTACTTAATATAAAACTGAAAAAATATTGTTCAAAACAATGCACAGGTGCAATTTATCACAATGGTAACAGTCTTAGCTAATAGTTAGAATGTTTATCACATAAGACAATAGATGATTATTCATGTCATTATTTCACTATTATATTATCAATAGCATCATGTATGTCAGATCATTAGCTATTGAGCTAGTTATGGTTGAGCGATTGACTGCTGCGCTGCGTGTCACGGCTTCGATTTCCGCACGAAATAAAAATTTGTACAGATAGTTTCGATAGATAGTCCAGATTCCGGGTTTGGGTGTCTTCTTTCGAACGAAGTAATGGTACAGAAATAATATGTTGTTGGACATCTTCAAAAACAAAAAAAGAACTGACCAAAGCATTTCTGCTGTTCTAGCTGTCCGTCTTCATTTATCAACCAACAAATCTCTACGTTAAATCGCAGCAAATCGGAAATATAATTAAACTACATCATATAATATTGTTTATTTAAAACAACAGCATTTACAAAACGATTTACTTTGTCTAAAGCCAATATTAGTTTAGCAGTTTCTAATCACACTCATCTGTCTGTATCTTAATGGATGCGTCTTAATGGAATAGATAACAGACGTATCATTAGTGTAGCTGACGAGACGCTACGACAAGACATTGATAACGGAACACACTATAACCCCGTTATCAGTTACTACGTAATTACTTAACTCGTTCTTGATAAGAGCTTTATCTGACCTAACACGAAGGGATCTATTTAGTAGAGAAAAATAATCAAATTCGGAAAAAATAGTAGAGATTATTTTTAGCGTAAATTGTATGGAAATCTATAACAAGAAATATAACAAAACAATATGTATAAAATAAACACGCACTGATGGTCCCAGACCGGTAGATGGCATCGTGTCGTTTCGTTTTATAATATGAAAGTTAAAAATTAATTTAAGATTAAAATTATATATGTTACAGTCTAATGATTAATCTAATCAGCCTATTATGTTCCCAGCCTATTATGCCTGCTAGTCATAAGAAATACTTACTAACCTAACAGGTTTTTGAGTAAATGTAATTCATTTTATTTATATATTGTTTGGAGAACCAATAGCTTAAACAAATGTTAAAGCAGTTTGAATTTAATTAATTTTAAAGCAGTTAAAACTAGTAGATATTGACCAAGCAACAGTGTTGACTGTAACATAGTAGAAAACACAACAAAATAATAAATTATGGTCCAACAGTACATTCCGACGTAATTCGACCATGACAACAATGTTAATGACACATCGTGAAGTTCACGTTATCTCTTGAACCAACGATAACTCTTCAACACGTCCTGAAAGCGATAACGTCTTCAACTGTTGTTAACCCTAAAACATTTACATTCTAGGTAGAAATCGACGCTAAAGTCATCGAAGTATCGAAAAAGTACCTTCCGTTCATGGCGGTGGGCTTCGACAGTCCGAAGTTGACGCTACATGTCGGTGATGGCTTCGAGTTCATGAAGAACCACAGCCAGGAGTTCGACGTCATCATCACCGACAGCAGCGATCCTGTAGGCCCAGCTGTCAGCCTCTTCCAAGAAAACTACTTCGCGCTGATGAAGAGCGCGCTTAAACCAAACGGTATTGTATGCTCTCAGGCTGGCACCGTGTGGAACGATCTAGAACTAGTCTCGAACACGCTGCAGATCTGTAAGAATCAGTTCCCTAGCGCAACTTACGCTTACGCATCGGTTCCGACTTACCCGTCGGGACAGATCGGCTTCGTCATCGGCTCCTTGGACAAGGACATCGTTTTCGATGAACCCCAACTCATCTTTTCCGAAGAAGACGAAAAAGCCATGAACTTAAGATACTACAGTAGCGCCATTCATAAAGCTGCCTTCGTACTCCCCACCTTCGTCAAACATCGCTTAGCTTGATATCCTTTTGTGTAACTTGTACTTAAATGTGCATTTATTTTTAGTATGTAAGCGTCTTTATCATAAGGTAAGGCGGCTTTTTGAATCTATTAGTTCGTTTATTGAATTTTATTTTATTTAATCCTCAAGTATTACTGGTATCGGTTTATTGATATTAAATCTACTTGTCGTATTTATATTAAATCTAATTTTATATTATACGCGACCGTGCGTCGAATCGACTGGATTTGTAACATGCATGATATTTTAATTTACCTCGCTTACATTCAGTTTGAAAACCAACGTCTTACCGTATCTAACAAACTTAATTAAGGTTTGATTCCATTATTTTCCGTGACACATAACAGTATATTTGTAATTGTCACAGTCCCCAAAAAATTACATTTCTGAGGCCCACAATGTACCTATTTCAAGATTGAAAGTGTTTGAAAGCATAATGTAATATTAACAAAAGTAATCAGAGGCCTTTAATAAAAAATTAAAATTTAAAAAGTTATTCTACTATTGTTACTCCATTGAAAATTATATTAGTGTATAAGTGTTATTGTCTACAAACTTAGAATATTTACATATAATACTCGTCTCGAACTTTAAAATGAATTACCATTCCACTAACATTCCTTATCAATAATAAATTAATGAAGAATAATATTTTAACGATTTCTAGTCGTATAATACTTGTACTCGAAGAGATAATAGTCGACGGTGTATGTTGTGTGAGTAAGGCCGCGTTCCCACTTTGTCGTAACGACAGACAATCGTGTAGGCCTAAATGTCGTGGTTTATTTATTTAAATGGAGGTGTTCACATATAGCACGACACGATTAACAGTCGTCTATGACTTTTTGCGGTGACAACATATTGCCATGATAGTCGTTAAACGATAAAAAATTGTCAGCTCTGTGTTGTGTAGTTTTCTATGCAAACGACAAAGCGACTGCGGTGAAAAGAAAAAATTTTGTCGCGACCCAATGAGAATACTTAAGTATTTAGATACGATAGTTGCTAAACAATAAAAAAATTGACGACAAACAGTCTTTATAATGGGAACAGCTAGAAACGATAGTCGTACGACGATAAATAATCCGTTACGACATTGTGCGAACGCGGCCTAACATGTTTTATTTGCTACCAGATAATTAAATAAAAGTGCTTATTTTGTTAACATCTAATACCATAACGCTACCCGCCCACGACCAATAATCGGCGAACGATTTTTTCTAGGTGAAAAATAGAACACACTGATAGCAATAGTGCAACGCATACGGCCTACAATAAGTCGGTCAGAATATACTATAGGATTATAATATGTGACGTTTATCGGACCTACAAAAAGTCTGTCGTGGGCGGGCAGCGTAATTGTTTAACAAATAGAACAAAGAAAGAAGAATACACTTTACACTGAACAACTTTCTTACTTTGATTGTTTAAAATTTAGAACATGCTAGATAAAAACTTTTTGGCTTATGACGGCTCTGTCGACCTTTGGGGTCATTATACAATAAAAATTATATGTGGGCAATATGTACACGAATATAATAATTATCTTCTGAAATCCATAAAAGGTAAAGTATATTGGTACAAAGCCACCGGTAGAAAAGCGAAAATGCACGATAATATATATAATTAATGTTTTATGCAAATTACAATATGTTTTAACCACATTCCACCAGGGTGTCAACTTGTCAAGTCGCTCGCATTTTACAAACCATAAAAACTTGCTCATATAATAATGTGATAATGATAAATAAAGAAATCGTCATAAATATTTTTGTACAATGTTTTTGTATATTTTTTATAAATGTTAAATCAGGGACAATAAAATGTATTTTTATAGAAACGTTTATTTATTTTTAACATAGCACTTCTTATAAATAAAAAATACACGTTCTAAATTGGTACTACGGTATTCGTCTGTCGTACCAATCTCACCGTCTGTCCGACCAAAGTCGAGTGTGACGCATCGTAATAATTATTAACACACGCACTAACTTGGAACGACGGACCAAACTTCCGCTTAGGCATGCTTGACTTTTGTACGGACGGACCAGATCCGTTGTACCAAATCCAAGCGTGTGTCAATCAATCAATCAATTTTATTTGCGTAATATGGGTTTACAAAAGATGTTTATCACAGGTACAGTTTCACCACATTCAGCATATTTGCATGCAAATTTATAATATAATGTCATAAGAAATACATTGATAAAAGTCAATCCAAATAGAAATAATTATTAATGATATTACAAAAAGTCAAATGGTATATGATTAATTAAATGTCAAAATATATCAATTTTAAACTAAATAAGTGTCAAAATATATCAATTTCAAACTAAATAAAATGTCAAACTAAATAAATGTCAAGCTAAATAAATGTACAACAAGGTAAATAAATGTCAAACTAAATAAATGTCAAAATAAATAAATTTGAATTGCAATTACATATTTAATTAAGTTGCGTTACATTTTGTCATCGAGGTACTCCTTAACTGAATAGTAGGCCTTATCTATAAGAAAGGACCGAAGTTTATTTTTAAATGAATTGACATTATTTGAACTGCGTATAATTGATGGTAGTTTATTATATATGTTTGGGCCCATGCGGACAAAGCTTTTGTTTAGAAGCGCAGTTTTACTAGGAGGAACGCATAATTTATCTGCGTGACGCCTTCTAGTACGATATTCAAACAGTTCCAGATTACAATGAATAAATAGTGCTGTCTCGTAAATGTAGATGCAGGGCAGTGTTAATAGTTTTAATCTCTTGAAATAAGGTTCACATGAATCGGTTTGAGTTAGGTTACATATAGCCCTTACGCATCTTTTTTGTGCCCTGAACGCACTTTCCAAATCCGTGGAGTTACCCCAAAAAATAACGCCGTATCGAAGAGTAGACGATACAAAGCCATGGTAAGCAGTTACCAAGGTTTTAATATCGACGATTTTACTAAGACTACGTAAAGCAAATGAATAACTGTTTACTTTATTACTTATGTGCTCTATTTGTTTTTTCCAAGTCATTTTTTGATCTATGTATAAGCCTAAAAACTTTGTTGATTCTACTTCTTCTATTATGTGACCGTCACAATTGATGTTTAAGTCCTCTCTCGCTTGTCTCTGCCTAAAGTTTATAGCTTTTGTTTTACTAATATTCATTTTTAAATTATTACTTATTAACCAATCAATTGTATTATTTAATGTCAAATTTATATTATTAAGAATGTCATGTTTGTTATGCGAGTCAAAAAGAATAGTACTGTCGTCAGCAAAGAGAGTCATGGGATTGTCAGTTACACTTGGTAGGTCATTAATGTATACTAGGAAAAGCAATGGTCCTAATACACTGCCTTGTGGCACGCCATATTTGACATGCCTCTGGGTAGATTTATAGGTTGTCATATTTTTTGTCCTTGGGCAAATTTTTGTGATTTCTGTTTGTTGTAGTCTGTTAGTCAAATAGGATTTTAGTAATTTATGTACAGTCAAACGGGGTGAATAGGAACGCAGGGGTGAATAGGAACGAAAATGGTTACTGGATTTTAACGTTATTTAACAGGTTTTTCCAGCATTTAATTACTCCTATTTATCCATTAATTGTAATAAAAGTCGATGCTTATACAGAAATGAAGATAAAATATTTAAACAAAGTAAAAATTAAAATCAAAGTTTTGTTCCTATTCACCCCTACGTTCCTATTCACCCCGTTTGACGGTACGTTTCCTCTAATACCAATTGCATAAAGTTTGTCCAAAAGTATGTCAAATTTAACGCGGTCAAATGCTTTGGTCATGTCCATAAATAGGGCAACAGTTGGACATCGCTTATCCATGTTACTTAGAACGCGCTTGCAAAAACTATATATCGCTTGGTTGATTGACTTGTCTTTCCTAAACCCCATTTGTTCTTTAGCAAGTAGATCATTATTTTCAAGGTAATTGCAAAGGCTGTTATAGATTACTTTTTCAAAGATCTTAGAAAAAATTGAAAGTAGTGCAATTGGGCGATAGTTGTTCATGTTATCTTTGTCACCTTTCTTATGTATGGGCTTTATAATTGAGATTTTAAGGTTTTTAACATTATTAAAAATGGTACTCTATATACTAAATTTGTTAACCATCCTCAACTACTTCATCATCATCATTTTAGCCGAAAGACGTCCACTGTTGGACATAAGCCTTCCCTAAGCGTCGCCACAACATACCGGTCCCGTACATCTCAACTAGTTCAATTCTCTTTAACTTTGACTACCGATTTTCTCGAGCCACAACAACAACAGCAACAGAATCCTAGACTCACAAGGAACAACAACACAGTTACAACAACAATATACTCAATAGCTTCGAAGAACAACAGCTCTGGCTTAGACAAGTGTCGCCTATGTGAGGACATGTCTAGGTGGCCGTAGCGCGCCGTGTGCTCGATGTAGTGTATGGCGGTGTCCATTGGCGGGAGGGGACGCTCCAACCATCTTCTACTGAACTCTTTAGCGCGGGCTCGCATTCTGTAAATATCATAATGAAGATTAATATTGGGTCATAAGGGTCAGTTCACACCGAGACGATGCAGGAAGAGGCCAGTAATTTCGCGCTGAGACGTGCGGCACCGCGAGATGCATCGCAACGTTGCGAGGCGCATAGTAAAATCGTCAGCAACACGACGTCGCGAACGTAAAAACGTTCCACTGCGAGACGCCGCGCAGCGTCACGAGGCAGCGCTGCATGAAGCAACGTATTCTAAATTCTCACAATGAAATGTGTATCTTTTCGTGTAGTAAATAACGTTCTATTTTGAGTCACTCTATAAAAATGTGCACGCAGCGTCGCGTCGCATCGCGTCTCGGTGTTTACTGACCCTAAGGATCTCGATATTTGTTCATGAAAAAGCCGTGGTTCTAATTTTTATCCAAAATATTTTTCCGAGTTTCCAATTGATGTACATTATGATTAGTCTATGCTGCCTCACAGATCCAACTAATAACAAAGACAAGGGCTAATAACATCAATTGAGAACGGAACTCATTCCCTTCCCAATTGATATTATTTCCACTAAACAAATATCACCTTTATTGTTATGGACATAAAGTTGATTCTAGAACGATTGAAAAGAACAAAATGAAAAACTTGTTTACAAAATAAATTAACTAAGTAATGAAAATTATAAATCCTGAAAACGGTTTAACAACTACTGGAAAAAGGTCTCTTCTCCATTTGGATGTTGTTTTTTTTTTCTTTTCTTTTTTTAATTTAGAGAATATTCGGTTTTCTTGGGAGTTTTGGTCTGGAAGCTTACCTATATGTATTTTTAATCAAATAATAACTTATTCCCATACTCACTCAGGAGTCAGAACCTTCACGAGTGCGTCATACAGGCTCTCCTCATCAACTTCATAGATGGCCAGCACCTCAGCGATGCCGGCTCGCTTGGCATTAGCGGCGTTCCCTGGCTGGTCGCCCAGCACTGGGATGATGAGTGACGGCACTCCTGCTGCCACCGCCTCCGTGAGGCTCAGGAGACCGCCGTGGGTTATGAAGGCCACGCAGTTGGGGTGCTCTGTAGATCGTGGAGAACTGGTGTTAGGAACAGAGATAAAGAGCAAGGTATATTACTGTGCTAAGGCTGCAGTAACGTTGAGGAATTGTACAAAAGATTTGCCTTGGCCCTAGAACGCAAAGGGCAACTAAAGGAAGACGCATCAGTAGGTCAAAGTCTGACAGTTCCTGTCGTTTCAGGTTGCAGCCAGAACGAGAGAGAGTATCATTTTGATAATATCCTATTAAAGAAAAGGCAGCTTAAAGTAACTAAAAATAGAGACCGTACCATTTATAAAAAAAACTACATAGGTAGGTAGGTACTTAATTATGTTCCTACTTACATAAAAATGCACACATTTCGTGTAACAATGTAGGCTCATAATGTTGGATTCATTGCAAAATTACCGTGAATGCCATGAGTTTATATTCCATGGGAGCTAGATTTTTTGATAAGATTATGTTTACTGAGCAAGTATGTAGGAACTTACGTATTTACTGATTGCACTTGCATAAATAGTTGCATTCTACATTCACATTAGTATTATCGGACTTGTAATGTTCCCACTGTTGGGACTCAGACCTCCTCCCTAGGAGATGGAGAGCGCATGGGCCGTAATTCATTACACGAGCCCCGAGCGAATTGCTGGATTTCACATGTCTTCGAATTTGTGGTTCCTTGATTCCTTCTAGGAAAGACCTTCAAATACAACTTTGCAAGTCGAGGCAATTATCACTATGCCACCACCGCACTGTACATTCACATTAGATAATAATTCTTACCATCGATACCTACAGTCCGTTTGTTCGTAGTTTTTCACAGCTAATAAATAGTCAATTATCTATATCCAAACTATCCAAATCCAAACTAATATTATAAATGCGAAAGTAACTCTGTCTGTCTGTCTGTCTGTCTTTGCTTCACGCCTAAACTACTGAACCGATTTGCGTGAAATTTGGTACAGACATAGTTTGGAACTTGAGAATGGACATAGGATAGTTTTTATTACAAAAAATAAAATAAAAAGTAAGATAAAAAATAAAATTGATTCCGGACATACAGCGCCATCTATTGGTCAAGAGTCGGCATCAATTCAGTACTGAAAATTCACCGGAAAAATGTAAATAAATAGTAAAAAGGTATGAAAATATAATATAATACAACTTTTAGTTTGGGATGAACGTACGATGTCCCGTAAAAAAATAACAATCGAAGCACTTCATCGCACGATGAAAGACATTAAAAACAATCAAGGTATTATGGGAAGAATGGTGGTTCTATTGGCCGGTGACTTCCGGCAGACCCTGCCGGTTATAGCAAGGGGCACACCGGCAGATGAAATCAATGCCTGTTTAAAAGCATCTGTGCTATGGACACATGTGAAAAAGGTTTCACTGTCGACGAATATGCGTGTATTACTCCATAATGATTGTCAAGCCGGGCAGTATGCTGCTGCTCTTCTGAAGATCGGCGAGGATCGCATGCCTACCGACTCCGAGAGTATGATCACGCTGAGCAGCGAATTATGCCAAATTTTGGATAGCACATACAATTTAAAAAATAGTGTCTATCCGGATTTACGCGCTAATATCGAAAATCGGGAATGGTTATGCGAAAGGGTGATATTGGCGCCAACAAATGAAATAGTAGGCCGGATAAATGACCAAATTATGTCTGACGTAGAGGGAGAAAACGTCGTGGATGCCGAGCAAGTGACATCTTACCCAACAGAGTTTCTTAACTCCTTAGAGTTATCAGGAGTGCCTTCTCACAAGTTGAGGCTGAAAGTTGGAGTTCCTGTGATGCTTATGAGAAACCTAGATCCACCAAGGCTATGTAACGGCACACGGTTACAAGTAACCTATTTAGGACGGAATGTCATTAAAGCCGTTAATCGTTAAAGCCGTAAAAATCTGCCGGAAGTCACTATTCCACGCGAACGAAGTCGCGGGCAAAAGCTAGTGTATATATAAGTTACGACGACGTGTAAAATTTATTATAATAATAAAACCTACTTACGAAGCAAATCATACTGTGGCAGCCATTTTAGCACGAGAGCGTTTTTCGGCAACCCCGCTATGTCTTCCGTTTCCCATTTCCAAATGATTCGTTGAGGCAAGCGCGCGAAAACTTTCAAGATGGCTTCCAAACGTTTTGGCGGCAACGACGAGCCGCGAATAAGAGATCCGAAGCTGAAGAGAATGACTCCGTGCTTTGATTCTGATACCCAACGCTCGAGGTCCTGTGAACATAGGAAATTCCGGTTAGGTAAGTAATTGTTTTTAGTTAGGTAAATAATTGGGATAAAAAATAAAAAGCTTTCTATGAAAGCATGTAGGTAGCGTATATAGCGCGAAAGTAACTTCTACATATTTGAAATTCCAGATTCTTTACAGATTTCGCATCATTAACAATCCAATCGTATAAACAAAAAATTCTTACAGGCACACCTAAATCAACTCCTTGAATATGCGAAGTTGTAAGAAAGCATTAGATCGCAAAGTAGGTACCTACAACTGAAGTATCATTGCTGAGTTTTAGTCAGTAAAAGTCTGACGCTCCTTTTCGTTCCACCTAGAGCGGGAGAAGTTTTTTATCATTTGTCACTCTCAAAAAAATAGACCATGACACACTTGACCGGCATGAATAACAAATAATAAGTTGCACTTCGACAAACCTCTCAGCAATAATTTACTGCTTTATAGCTGCTGAGTGAGTGATTTATTTTGAAAAGTAAGTAGAATGATAAATGGACTTTGTATTATTGTTGTACAATCTTGTTTCAGAAATAATGTTGCAGGTCGTAAAGTCAATAAACCTTGTCTTAATCATACGAGTACATACCTACAAGATTGATTTACCTCGGGTAGTGGTTGCGCAGTTTTGTTGTGGAGATGGATACCTCCCACTTCGATGACTGAGGGCGGCAATACCCTCCGTCCGTTCAGAGTGTAGTGAGTGTTGACGAGTACAACACTCGCGTTCTTAGCCACTTCTTCTAGCGGTTGCAATTTGCGACCTAACCTCGTCTCCATAACATTCTGTTCATTCCTGGTCATATATCTGTGCCAGCACTTATAAAGGATTGTAGTAAAAGCATTCTCAAGTTTCTCCAGAAACGTCATCTCGTCACTAAAAGGCAGCAACATAGAGGGGACGGTCGCTGGGTTGTCGTCAGCGCCGAACCTCGCCGGCATCCAAGGCAACATGGGACACGACATCAGGCCCACTGAGGGTGCCGCGTAGTTGTGCACTATCCCCATCATACAATCAGTCTGGAAATGCTCCACTAACACCACATCGTAAGCCCCTTCAGCTTTAATGAACTCTTCAAAAATGTCTGAATAAATCAGTTTTTCACATATCTCAAGATTAAACTCCATGAGTGCGTGGCCTAAATTAAATTGAGTGGAAAATTTTCTGGCGTAAAAGGAAGGGTCGTCAAAATCTTGTAGATCCACAGCTTCTAAGTTTATCGGTGCAAGGCCTACCAAACTGACGTCGCGACGATTCGCATGTGGCTTCGTAGACGGGAAGAAGGAAACCACGGTGACATGATGACCGCGTCTCGCTAACTCGTCTAACACTGGCTCGAACACCATATGATGGCTTTTTCCAGGGTACGGAAGTAGCGCTAGTACTTTGTAAGCTTGACAAGCGCCCGCGAACATCATAAACACGATAGGAAATAGCATTTTATTTTTGCACACGTGTGTACTCAAAGATAGCCAATGGCCAACTGCAGTATTGCGAGGGTAAAGGTTTGTATATGCAATTTGTACATCTGTACACATCTATTATTGGATAGCAAGAGTGGAACGACAGAAGATAATACACTACACAACTACATAATTACAATGGAGGATGTCTGTGCGTCATTTCGCAGTTGTTAGGACATCAAGCACGACTATCATGAAAGTAGACAAAGACATTTCATTTCTTTACACAATTTAAGATTTGGAAGTTTAAAAATACGTGGCTTAAGATTAGGAAGTTTAGACACAGATTAATAAATAGTTACTTCGTGTTTAGATTTTCACATTATCGACTTTTTAGTCGTATCCTATATTTACCTAAAACTACTGGCACTAGGACTAATTCTAACAAAAACTGGCACTAGGACCGTGAAGTTTTACACAAGGTTAATTTTTGTGATGAAAACATTAAGAGCGGATTTTCCAAAATTCTCCCCCTAGGACGGAGGTTCGAAGTTTGAAAAGATAAATCTACTTTCACGCGGGTGAAGCCGTGGCATAAATCAGTATATGTCAATGTATACGATACGAATATATCAAAACGTGTAGCGATCGAAATGTGGAGTGATGTTTTCAATCGGAGCATAAATTATTACCTAATAGGTCGATAATATGTTACTTGATGTACCGTGCTTCACCGACTTGGTGGATGCTTGGGGACAGCCCGAATACAAATCCGCCCGACAACCATCATCCCAGAAACGGTGGGATGTGCCGCTCTGTAGATTAGTTCAGGAAAACCTAAGGGCCAGGACACAAGGATTACGGATAGGTTTTAGTCATTATAGTTACGTCTGACATCCCCTCGCTCCGCCCAGATCGAGGAGCGAGCGGGAGGAGCAAACTATTTATTTATTTATTTCACATGTTCCTTTGCCATTACAGATATACTTAAATCGAATGCGACAAAGTAACTTATCCTAACTATAACTTCAATGCTACACAGTACGTGGTCCTTGTGAACTCACTCAGTGTACAGGTGAATATGTCAATGGTATCTGCCACTGTGTTAAGAGTGCGCAGCGCACGAGTCAGCGGTGCGCGCCCCAGCAGGTTCGTGCGCGCACGCGGCACCACCAGCAGCTGCGGCCTGCGCCGCCGCTCCGCGTACCTATCCGGTATACAAAATCCTATCTCTGATAGTATATCTGAGTTTTGTATACTACCTCTTAAAACTTTAAAACTATACGTTGCCAATGCTACTTCACGTCTAACTTCTAATTTATAGTAGCCCACCATACCGAGACAAAACAAGGTAGGATACAGTAACGGGTATCCCGGGTATCTTCCATATAGTTTTAAATACATAAAACGAATGTATTTGTTCTGTATCCGTTCTAGCATGTTCTTGTATTTTAATTCACTCGGGCTCCAGACGGCCGCATTATATTCGAGATGACTCCTCACAAGAGCCTCGTACAAAGCCCTTAATGCACGGATGTTCGTGAAGTCATTTGCCTGACGCAGCACAAATCCCAAATTCCTGTATGCCTTTTTACAGACACGTACCACGCGTTTGCGAAACTGTAGATCACTGGTGAAAATAATGCCCAAATCCTTCACCTCCGTGACACGCTGCAGCGGCTCTCCGTCCATGATGTACTGGTGATGGTGTGGCCTTCGTGTGCGTGAGAATGAAAGCACCGAGCACTTTGATACGTTAAAGTATAGCTTATTGGAGTGACTCCATTCAGTGACCCAAGTCTTGCTGCAGCCTGTCACAATCCTCAGTGTCTTTTATAATTGTAGACAATTATAAAAGACACTGAGGATGAAGAGGAGGAGAACATTTGGAGCCAACTACCTCTGGTATATCATTTACCACAATAATGGAGAGAAAGGGTCCTAAATTCGTACCTTGACTGACGCCCGTACTGTATACTGGCTAGGGAGGAGTTTGGTATTTAATGATTTCCTCCGTAAAAGAAAGGCCTTTACAAAGAATTATGAGAGGATATTTTGTACGAAAAACTCAGTTAAATTAACGAGAGGCTTATTTACATGCAGCTCAAAGATTAAACAGAACCTCGAGTCTTATTATAACCCCAACGAGCAGTTTGATTTCCTAACCGAACAGTGGTGCATCCACCCACGTCGTGCACCGCATCGTTGAACACATAAGCGCTATAGCTTCCAGCTTAACGCGATCCCTTGCGCGTCTTGCTTATCGGTATAACGAAAGCTTTTGATAAAGCCTGGCACAAGCGGTCACCCGGTTAGGGCCGCGCCCAGTGCCGGCATGGCGTCTCGCGGCATGCCGGGGCATCCCGCGGCATTCCACCTAACCACTGCGCAAATATCAACCATATTTCGACTAACTTAACAATCATAATTCCTCGACACAAAATGACCCATTACGTCACGCGGGAAGGCAATGGCGCGCCGCGGCATCCTGTGGAATGAAACGGCATGACACGTCATGCCGCGGCATCTTGGTATCGAAATAAACTAACATGAATTCTAAACTCATTTGAAAAAGGTTCAAAATAAGTTGATTAGTAATAAAATCCTTTGCCATGACACGCCGTGCCGTGGGCGCCGGCCCTTACCATCATCCGGAAAAAACCACGCCCTCCACAAGATGTCAGCAAGCCGTAAGGGCCCAGCAGGGCCGATGTCCTAGAAGTCAAAGAGTGAATACAGGGCCACGGATGTGTTTCTATTCAGTTGAAAGTCTGGCACTTCCCGCTCCACCCTGAAGCGGGAGAAGCCATCGGATAATATCTATCTAATAAAATGTGTGTGTGTGGTCAAAGGACTTGACTACTTTGCCGGAGGTGGTGGGTTCGATTCCCACCCAAGACAAATGTCTGGGTGGGTGTATAATGTGTATTTAAAAATATTTAAATTTGTTTATCAGTTATCTAGTACTCATAGCACAAGCTCTGATTAGTTTGGGACTAGATGATGCTGTGTGAAAAGTAAGGAAGAAATTAAAGAAAAAACATCGTATTTATACTTTCTACAAAAACCAGTGAAGAAATTTCAAATAAAAATTTCGATATTAAGTTGAAAATATTCAAAGTCATTTTATTAAGTATCGCTTCAGTTATCATCATAATATATTATTTACAAAAAATAGTAGAATAATATAAACTGTATATGGAGTCGATCTAGCAGTACCTACCTACCCGTATTGTAGGAAAATACAGACAATTTAAAATTAAACAGTTCATATCGGTTTTGTAGTTTTGGCGCAAATAACAATATATCGTTCTACATTACATTTTCCTATTTACAATTTGATACAATACAGTTTTTTTTAAGTAAAACTCACTAACATACACGAACCCAGAAAACATAACTTTCTTTTTGGGCAGTCGTGTAAAAAAAAAAACTAACCAACTGTGAGTCGAACTCGCACACTAAGCCCCATAGCGCACTAGCGTCCAGCGGCCAGCGGCCAGTAGCCTTACCATGAGTTTGTAAAAACGTTCTCGCTATCGAAAACTATCGCTTTGTCCCTGTCATTGTGGTGCACGTGAAAGAGACAAAGCTATAGTTTTCGATAGCGAGAACGTTTTTTCAAACTCATGGTAAGGCCACAGGACGCGGCGGCCATCGAGATACATACGTTAGTATGAAACCGCCATAGAGCGCGCGCACCTGTGGCCGCTGGCCGCGTGCGGACAGAAGCGCGCGCTCTATAGCGGTTTCATTTGTCTCACCTGGCCGCTAGTGCGCGCCTGGCCGAAGGATTCCGTACTACATTAAAAAAAAGCAAAAACGCCGACTAAAAACGTTTCTTGTATGGGAACCTCTTTTAATTATTATTATATGTTGTTGACTACTAGTAGTCAACAACATATATTATTATTTACTGTCGGTATCGGCAATCAAAATACACGTTCTATGAAAATTTCAAACTCTCTCAAGGTTTATGAGATACAGCCCAAGATACAGGACAACGGGGTTTAATATTAGGATCCCGTTGATAACCGTCAGTCAGGTACGGAACCCTAAAAACCATGGGAGTCACAATATTTATCGTACGGAACCGGCCTCTCCACGCGAATCGACTCAAACTTTACCGGTTTTTTATTTCGAGGCTCCAATAGCCTTAACCTCACGTCTAACTTCAAAATGTCCACCGATTTTTTATCCAGTTCATTACATTTCAAAACAAAGATCGTACTAAAGTATTGCTTTTATTTGCTTTAAGTCAAGATCTAGGAGCGTTAACCTATCAGATTCCCACAAAACGAGACACAATAGTAAGACAATAACAGCGCGGTCGCAAGTAACCGCTCGGGGATTCATGAATTAAGTCTAGGTTTACGAGCGAAATTATAAATTATATTAAAAACGTAATAAAAATAATTTTATTAAACTAGAACATAAATGTAATTCAGTCGCTCATAACGCCTTCGTTCTTCTTTAGCTTGCGTTGTTGTTCGGCCTCGTGGATCGCTGAGAACACTGCGCCGGCTTTCACTTTCTTCAATATTCGTTTGTCATGGAATGGGTGCACGTGGGCTGATATCCTGGAAATTATAAAGAGTTTTAGACTCGGCGCAAAATGGGCCACTATACACAGGTACCGGAGGCTGTTGCGCGCTAACGCCACTTTTGTTACAGTATCAGAAGCAAGCAACAGCAACCGGTGTTCAGAAGTCGCCACACTATAACCCGCTCCCTACTGCGCAGTGTTACACGAATAGTTTGCTTGCTCGTTCTATACAAAATATATACAGGGTGTCCCAAAACTCAACGATAATCTGGGACCGGATGAAAGGCCAAGCTACACTAGTTCTGGGAAAAATAAAAAATAAAATCCATATCACTCAGTTCAGCGATAATGGACATTTAAAAAAAAAAGTTGAAATTCAACACCCTTGGTCGCATTTTCAAGGTTTGTGATCACCAATGTCACAATATCGCTGTGATTTCTTTAATTTCGTGTTCTTCATTAACGATGCTATTAATCGCAACTACTAATTATTGCAAAAAATATTGTTAATTTAATAAAATAAGTTAAGTTTTAGTGAGTCATGGTTCACGAAAATATTGTTCGTTAACTTTGATACTTCATTTTGAAAAAAAATTGTAGTACACTACCCTTGGCAAGTTATTTCAAAAGATGGCGTATTTAATCTAGATTTCAAAATGGTGCAACACTTGCCACTTTTCTTGCTATTAAAAAAAATATTTCTTATTTTTTTCAAATTGAGCTCATTTTGAACAACTCAACATTAGGAATTTTTGTTACTAAAATGAGATTGACAGGGTGTGGACCAAGTGCATTTGGTTCCTCAGCCCAATACAATCAGTAAACCGAAGCTCTTCAAAATCTGCTTCAGGAGTCAAGAGAAAAAAAAGAGTTTTTCCAACCTAACCTAAGTTAGAAATCTTTTTTAGACTAAGTGCTGCCCAGAATGAACACCTAGTGCATTTCGTTCCTCAGGTCAATACTAAGAAATAAACCGAAGCGCTTTGAAATCTGCTCTAGGAGTCAAGAAAAAAAAAAGAGTTTTCCAACCTAACCTAATTAACCTTAATAGCTGTCATGGAGAGATTGAGAAAAGTAAATTTAAAACTAAATCCTCAGAAATGTGAATTTTTAAAGAAAGAAATTCTTTATTTAGGACATTTGGTTACAGAAAAAGGTGTTTTACCAGATCCAGAAAAAACAAAAGTATTACGAAATTATCCTACTCCCAAAAATGCAGATGAAGTGAAACGTTTTGTAGCATTCTGTAACTATTATCGTAAATTCATAAGAAATTTTTCGGATATAGCAATACCTTTGAATAAGTTAAGCAGGAAAAATGAACCGTTTATTTGGTCTGATGAATGTCAACACGCTTTTGAAATTTTAAGAAATGCTTTAATATCGTCACCGATTTTACAGTATCCCGATTTTTCCGAAAATCATGAATTTATTTTATAAACAGACGCATCGGGTACTGCTATTGGTTCTGTATTATGTAACAAAGACCTTCGACCAGTGGCATATGCCAGCAGACCCTTGAATAAAGCAGAAAGAAACTATCCGACTATTCAAAAAGAACTTTTGGCAATAGTGTGGTCCGTTAAGTATTTCAGACCATATTTGTATGGAAATAAATTCACCATAATGACAGATCACAAGCCATTGATATATCTATTTGGTATGAAAGATCCGTCAAGTAGATTACTTAAATTTCGATTAACTTTAGAAGAGTATAAGTTTAAAATAGTCTATGTGAAAGCAAAAGACAATGTTGTGGCAGATGCTTTATCGAGAGTTTGCATAACGTCTGAAGAACTTAAAAGTATGAATGAACAAGTAATGGCTGTAATGACTAGAGCGCAAAAGAAAAAGCAGAATGAGGTAAGTAAGAATAAGAATGACGATGAAAAGAAGGATCTTAATAAATCCATTAACAATTGGACTGATCAACCAAGAGTTGTGGATATATTAAGAAAACCGTGTGAGTCGGTAGAAATGTGTTTGATCGAAGGCAACAAATTAAATCGATTTAGAGATAATAACATGATAACTGAGGAATTTGAATGTTTTACATTTATAGAGGGTAATAAGACACTATACATTAATCTTGATTTCAAGGCGCATTTCTCGCGAGCCGAATTTGTGCAGAAATTAAGATATTTTTGTGAAAAGATACGTATCAATGAAGTGTGTATAATTAAAAAGTGTGACAATCATACGGATACATGGAGCTATTGGTTACCATTTTGGTGCTTTAGTTTTAACAACACAGTCCATTCAGAAACAAATTACACGCCATATGAACTCGTTTTTGGAAAACTTTGTCAAATACCAGATAGTATAAGCAATACCGTGGAACCATTGTATAATATAGATAATTATCCATTACAACTTAAATACAGATTACAATTAGCTCATGAAGATGCAAGGAAAAGTTGATTAATAAACATAAACGGAAAGAAATATATGATAAGACAGTAAATTCTACAAAATATGAGAAAGACGATTTGGTTTTAGTAAAAAATGAAGCACGTAGTAAATTAGATGCAATATTTAAAGGTCCCTATACAGTTATGGAAGATTTAGGTTGTAACGTAAAAATTATTAAAAATAATAAAATTGAATTAGTACATAAGAATAGAACTAGGCCTTATTGTCAATAGATTTAAATATAAGATTTAAATTAATTTAGATAACATTGCAATGTACCATTTTATTTGTAATAAGTAACTTTATGTTTATTAAACACTATTATTTTAAAAGATGATACTTTAAGCAAATATCTAGTAATAATAATGTAAAAAAAAAAGGAAAGTAGGTAACATTCCTTTTTTTTTCTATGTCCCCGGGAGGTGAAGTGTAAGAATAATATGTATGCTCCTTTAGTTTAGTAAGTAAGTACGCTACTTTATAACCGTATGGATGCTGAGTTTGCACTATACCTTATATGCATTATTTTAGATTGTTACCATTGCATTCATTAAATAGTACGTAACCAATGTGGTTGTTTCCTTAATAACACCCTTTAGGAACCCCAACATTACACTAAGTTAGAAATCGTTTTAACCCTAGAACCGTACCCTGGGGTACAAACGATTTTTTTTTTAGTAAATTTGCGATAACTTTTTTTTTACTCAACGGATTTTTTTGCACTGCCGTGTCATTGCGTGGGGTGGGGGGTCGCGTCGTCAGGTCAGTCAGGTTGGAGTCCTGTTACCATGAGGTCGTGACAAAGCATGCTTGGGGTACACCAGTACCCCTGGGTACAGTTAAAGTAAGTATCTTAATAATGTTATTTACTAAATAATGCATGTTATTGTGCTGTTTGGTCCATGTTTCTTATTTGAATGGTTATTTATTTATATAATAAGTTTTAAATTATATTTTATTAAAAAAAAAATGCCATTATTATATATAATTATAACTTTTTGTTTATTTTTGTTGTTTTGCATTTTTTTGCATGATCTTTTGCATGTTACTTGAATAAAACTTTTTTTTAGATGAGTTTACGTCAAAATCTATCACAAGATGATATTGAAAACCTTTCTTTGGACACTGACAATGAAGAAGAGGTGGTGCTTGGCGATGAACTTATCTGAAGACTCTCGCTTTTGACCTTATAAAACCTCACTTAGAGGACCGATTTTTATACAAAACTTTGCCGATGCATCTCCAGATAAGTATTGGAGGTATCTTAGGAAAACAGCGGTCTTCTGATACTTCGACCCCTTCTAATTCCAATTCTGGAAGATGCTAATTTTGCCCCAGGACAAAAGATTGTAAATCACGCACTCGTTGCGATGAATGTAAAAAATTCATATGTTTAGAGCACCAGGCAAAGATTTGACAAAATTGTTAAAAAAAACTTTCTTTTATTTTGCCTAATTGATACTATTGAGACTGGAATAAGTGCTATAAAAGTCCTATGTAAGTTAATTCATAATAAATGTTTATTCACATTTGAAAATAAGGTTTTATTTACAGGGGTACACCAGTACCCCAGGGTACTGGTACTTAAAGTCTAATATGGGTACGGTTCTAGGGTTAAAGAAGTTTGACCAAGTGCTGCCCAGAATGAACACCTAGTGCATTTCATACCTCAGACCAATACTAATCAGTAAAATAAAGCGCTTCAAAATCTACTCCATTGGTGACCACAAACCTTGAAAATGCGACCAAGGGTGTTGAATTTCAACTTTTTTTTTTAAATGTCCATTATCGCTGAACTGAGTGATATGGATTTTATTTTTTATTTTTCCCAGAACTAGTGTAGCTTGGCCTTTCATCCGGTCCCAGATTATCGTTGAGTTTTGGGACAGCCTGTATATGAAAAAGTGTGTTATGTTCCTGCTGCTGGACACCGGTGGCCCGTTTGCGCCGAGCCTTAATAATTAGCTCTCACACACAGTTAATAGATGCTGAGTGTCAAGTCTTGGGTTTGATACAGGGGTCGGAAAAACTGTCACTCGATTTTTCGACAATCAACTGTTTTTTTAGTAGCGGCTCAAAGTATAGATTTATGCACAATTACCACACCATTTTACGATATGACTGCGATAAATATACAAAATTTTGATTGAAATAATGTTGTGTTCCACACACGCCTCAACGAGATGACAATAAAACTGTAGGGGCCAGAAAAAAAGTCTGACACGCCCTTCCGCTTCGCCTAAGAGCGGGAGAAGTGATTCTGATGATTTCCCACCTAAAAAAAAATTAAATAATAAAGAACCAGTGACCTCCCCAGACCTTCCAGGAATTCTAGAGATACTTCTTCTACCTGGCGTTAATCCCGGCCATTGCCAGGGCCCGCCTTCCTACTAAACTTATTCCACTTTGCCCGATCTTCAATATCCTTCCCAGTAAGGCCATTGGCTCTCATGTCAGACTTGACGACGTCCAGCCAGCGCTTGCGAGGGCGACCACGGTACCTAACCCCAAGGACAGCCATATCCATGCATCTCCGACCAACGTACTCCCTAGGGCGGCATGATGTGGCCATTACCATCGCACACGACACTCTTGCAGTTTTTCCCCCACGTCACGGACACCAAGACTACTTCGGATGAACGAGTTGCGTATGCGATCGGATCGCGTTACGCCACACATCCACCTCAGCATTTTCATTTTCGTTAATTCTAGAGATACTATTAACATATATTGCCAGCTCACCTCTGCTTGAGATAGTACACGTAGCGGTCCAGGATCATCTGTAGCGAGCCTTGCTTCGATATAATAATATAGATATCTCACCTCTGCACCACAACGTCATCTTTAGTGAAGACATGCGCGGGACACTTGACGTTGTTGAGATAGTCGACGCAGCGCCACTGGCGCGTGTTGTTCCTGTTCGTGTGCTTGAGATAGTACACGTAGCGGTTCAGGATCATCTGTAGCGAGCCTTGCTTCGATATAATAATATAGATATCTCACCTCTGCACCACAACGTCATCTTTAGTGAAGACATGCGCGGGACACTTGACGTTGTTGAGATAGTCGACGCAGCGCCACTGGCGCGTGTTGTTCCTGTTCGTGTGCTTGAGATAGTACACGTAGCGGTTCAGGATCATCTGTAGCGAGCCTTGCTTCGATATAATAATATAGATATCTCACCTCTGCACCACAACGTCATCTTTAGTGAAGACATGCGCGGGACACTTGACGTTGTTGAGATAGTCGACGCAGCGCCACTGGCGCGTGTTGTTCCTGTTCGTGTGCTTGAGATAGTACACGTAGCGGTTCAGGATCATCTGTAGCGAGCCTTGCTTCGATATAATAATATAGATATCTCACCTCTGCACCACAACGTCATCTTTAGTGAAGACATGCGCGGGACACTTGACGTTGTTGAGATAGTCGACGCAGCGCCACTGGCGCGTGTTGTTCCTGTTCGTGTGCTTGAGATAGTACACGTAGCGGTTCAGGATCATCTGTAGCGAGCCTTGCTTCGATATAATAATATAGATATCTCACCTCTGCACCACAACGTCATCTTTAGTGAAGACATGCGCGGGACACTTGACGTTGTTGAGATAGTCGACGCAGCGCCACTGGCGCGTGTTGTTCCTGTTCGTGTGCTTGAGATAGTACACGTAGCGGTTCAGGATCATCTGTAGCGAGCCTTGCTTCGATATAATAATATAGATATCTCACCTCTGCACCACAACGTCATCTTTAGTGAAGACATGCGCGGGACACTTGACGTTGTTGAGATAGTCGACGCAGCGCCACTGGCGCGTGTTGTTCCTGTTCGTGTGCTTGAGATAGTACACGTAGCGGTTCAGGATCATCTGTAGCGAGCCTTGCTTCGATATAATAATATAGATATCTCACCTCTGCACCACAACGTCATCTTTAGTGAAGACATGCGCGGGACACTTGACGTTGTTGAGATAGTCGACGCAGCGCCACTGGCGCGTGTTGTTCCTGTTCGTGTGCTTGAGATAGTACACGTAGCGGTTCAGGATCATCTGTAGCGAGCCTTGCTTCGATATAATAATATAGATATCTCACCTCTGCACCACAACGTCATCTTTAGTGAAGACATGCGCGGGACACTTGACGTTGTTGAGATAGTCGACGCAGCGCCACTGGCGCGTGTTGTTCCTGTTCGTGTGCTTGAGATAGTACACGTAGCGGTTCAGGATCATCTGTAGCGAGCCTTGGTTTGATACTGTGAACTGCATCACGCTTAGATCTGAAAATTCATCATCATCATCATGAGACCAAAATTGATTTCAGAAAAGGAATTGAAAAAAACTATAACGTTTTTTACTAATTTTTAATGACATGGGCGTTAGGCGTCTTACATAATGCTTGAACTGCCCGTGGCCTTAAATACTTGGTATAAAGGGTGTAAGGGACAGCCCTCAACAAAACTTGCTCAGTAGACGAATCTGAACATCCTCCCACAATTTTTTTTTTCAGGAAACGAAAAAAACTTCAGCTTCGCCATACAAAATTATAAATTTTATCAGACAGTTTGTATGGAGAGGTCGATTTTTTTTTCGTTTCCTGAAAAAAAAATTTGTAGCAGGATGTTTAGATTCGTCTACTGAGCAAGCCCTTAAAGTATGTGGAGGGCTGTCCCTTACACCCTGTATAGTGTTTAATGGCAATTGTTCGTCGTTGTTCACCAGTACATTGGATTGTATTAGGTACACACTACACATAATATAAAAATAAATAGGGGTCTTACTAGGGTTATCACCAGTGTGTTTGCCGTCGGTATGCTCGGAGACTGCCCTGATTTCAATCGGTATCGGCGTTGAATCCTCATCGTCCTGGTCTTCCACATAGTCATCCGTCTCTATAGTCCTTGTACTCATCATCGTGGGTCCATCGTCAGCTTCTCTGAAAAAGGGAACATATTTATCCAAAGCCACTGAACTAGGGCAAATGCTACAAGACCTTAGCGACGCAAGCCTTGAGGTTGGACTCAAGATGAACATGTCGAAGACCAAGATCATGACGAATAGTTAAAAAAGAACCATATCTGTGGATGGGGAGAATGTACAATATGTCCAAGAATATATCTACTTGGGCCAAGTGGTTAATTTCCAGGCAAGGCAAGATAAGGAAATAACACGCCGAACAGAAAACGCCTGGAAGAGCTACTGGTCCATGAAAGAACTATTTAAAGGCAACTTGCCTTTATCACTTAAGCGTAGGCTGATGGACGTGTGCATTCTCCCCATCCTCACCTATGGTGCACATACTTGGTCTCTGACTAACATCCAAAAGTCCAAACTGAAGGTTTGCCAACGTGCCATGGAGCGCAGTATACTAGGTGTTAAATTATCGGATCGCGTTCGAAACACTATACTGCGCTCCAAAACGCAGATCATTGACGTGGCTCAGAAGGCTGCCCAGCTTAAATGGGACTGGGCCGGACATGTCTGCCGCATACGCCGATCGAGCGGTGGGCTAGTAAAACACAAGGTTGGTGCCCTGAAAACGCACGACGGGGTCGCGGCAGACCACGAAGGAGATGGCGGGACGACTTGGATGTCTTCCTTGAGAATTGGCAAGAAGTAGCTCAAAGCCCGGAACGATGGAAGGAATGGAGGGAGGCCTTTGCCCAGCAGTGGGACAGCATAGGCTAGATATAATAATAATAATATTTATACTGTTTTCGAATATGCGATCACCGGCTGAAAGTTCTACTGAAATATCCTGTACATACACACGCTCAAATTTGGTTGGACGTACCAAATCCGCCGACTAAATGCGTTCTTGAAACAGACGACCGGATCGCACAGTTGCTTTGCGTGTGCTTCCACACTACGAGCCTAGCTTGGTTGCGATGACGACCGCGAAATATCATACATATGAAACGTAGCGCGAAGGGCCTAAGGGTCAGTTAACACCAAGTCGCGACGCGCCGCGACGTTGTAGGAAGAGGCCAGTGACTTCGCGTTGAGCCGCGCGCCGCCACGCGACGCATCGCAACGTTGCGAGGCGCTTAGTAAAATCGTCGGCAACACGACGTCGCCAATTGAAAAAACGTTCCGCTGCGCAGCGAGACCGCGCGGCGTCACGAGGCGCAACGCTGCATGAAGCAACGTATTCTAAATTGTCACAGAGAAATGTGTATCTTTTCGCGTAGTAAATAAAATTCTATTTTGAGTCACTCTATTAAAATGTGTGCAGCGTCGCGTCTCGGTGTGAGCTGACCCTAAGCGGGTTCGCGCGCGTAGTTTTCCAACGTTCCTATGCTTGCGTTATGTCCGCATTATGGGTCTATAGCCTGATTCACGTAAAATCAAACAAAATATTATTGAATATGAAAATCGGTATTCTCGTGTTCCTTAACGGGATTCGATAGATTCACAATTCAATTGGCCTGAAACTACACGATCTATCAACGGCTTATTGCTATTTACATTTTTATGTATTCTACCAGGATAATGTCTAACATAGCTGAATACGCTTCAACGACAATTCGATCAAACGTTTTTAATGTTTGAATCCCCAACCGGTCCTATGAGACCGCGCTGTTATTGTTTTACTATTGTGTCTCGTTTCGCGGGTATGTGATAGATTAAAATCAGTGGCGTTCCAGCTCAATTATTAGATGTGATTACGATGATGGTCTTAACGCTCCAGGGTAAGCTGCTCTACGATGCCCCCTCTGTTAAAGAGATAGTGCACATACTTCGCGGAGCTGTCTAACAAACAGCATACTCATAACCTTCCTCCCGAACCGCCTCCCAACCTTGGACTTATTTCCCCTATTTCCCCCAACGAAACTCGTATTGCTCTTCGCCACATGAAGAACCGGAAATCGGTCGGGCCTGACAATGTGCCAATCGAAGTGTGGAAGGCGATGGGCTCACATGGTGTGGACCTTCTGACGGATCTTTTTAACCGCATTCTGACCTCCAAGGAAATGCCGAACCAGTCACCAGGAATAATAAGGCCTATCGTACAGGATTGTAGTAGCTACCGCGGTATTAAGATCATGTGCCACACCATGAAGCTCTTCGAGCGTATCATTGATACACGGCTCTGTAGCGAGTCTCTGGGTGTCAATACGGCTTCCGAGCGGGTAACAGCACCATGGACACAGTGTTCGCCTTGCGGACTCTGGCTGAGGCTTACAGAGAGAGAAGGAGAGCTCTGCATATGGCCTTTTTAGACCTGCAGAAGGCCTTCGACTGTATTCCTCGGCAGTCCATCTGGTGGGCACTTCGCTTCAAGGGTGCCCGAGGCCTATATTGACATTATCAGAGACATCTATCGCGATTCCGTGTCCTCTATCCAGACCGCTGTTGGCGAATTCAATATCTTTCTTGGCGTTCACCAAGGATCGGCTCTTAGCCCGTTCTTGTTTAACGTTGTGCTCGATGTAGTTACGGCAAACATCCAAGACCAGCCTCCATGGCTAATGATGTATGCCGATGACATCGCCCTCCTTAACCAGAACAAACCCCAACTTGAGCGGAAAGTCAATATTTGGAAGGACACGCTGGAAAACGGGGGTCTGAGACTAAATGTGGCTTCAAATACCATCCGAATAGGTTCGGACCTGATCACAAGGTCCAATACATTCAGATACTTCGGATCCATGCTGCACGAGTCCGGCGACGCGTTCGACGATGTATAGGCGCGGCTTGGGCGAAATGGCGAGAGGTAACGGGCGATGTAGGTATGCGACCGCAAAATGCCTCCGAAGCTCAAGGGACAGATATATAAATGCATCATACGTCCTGTCCTCCTGTATGGCGGCGAATGTAGGCCAGCACTAAGCCGACACACCCAGGAGCTTCGCGTCACGGAGATGAAGATGCTGAGGTGGATGAGCGGCGTAACGCGATCCGATCGCATACGAAACTCATTCATCCGAGGTAGTCTTGGTGTCCGTGACGTGGGGGAAAAACTGCAAGACTGTCCTCTGCGATGGTATGGCCACATCATGCGCCGCCCTATGGAGTACGTTGGCCGGAGATGCATGAATATGGCTGTCCTTGGCGCTAGGTCTCGTAGTCATCCTCGCAAGCGCTGGCTGGACGTCGTCAAGTCCGACATGAGAGCCAATGGCCTTACTGGAAAGGATGTAGAAGATCGGGCAAAGTGGAGCAAGCTAAGCCGGTAGGCGGACCCTGGCAAAATGCCAGGATTAACGACAGTTAGAAGAAGAGACGATGATACTCTTAACGACAAAATCGCTACGATGTCGTTACGGTTTTGATTACGTGAACCTGGATACTGTTCAACAAGCGATCTAATGCACGGGTAGCGGGAATATTAAACCAGTTCAGTTTTGGCGGTCAATACTGAATTGTTTATGTTGTGTTTATAAGTACCCCTGTACTGAATTGTTTATAAGTTACCCCTGAATCACGTCCAATCGCTGCAATAGGTCGCGCGTCAACGTGGCTACCGCACCGCACCGCTTCTGGCGCCCGCCATCGGTTGTGGTCACCGCGCTTTCACTGTGGACGCACACGAACGTGAGATGGATTTACACAGACTCAAATAACTATCATTACGGTCGCCGAACTACTCTATACAACATGTAACATAATTAATGTGCTTCGTCATTGTACTCGTCATTACGAACAACTTTTACTATGGGACCAACTTGAAATGGAGAAGAAATAATCCGCTGTTCCCTACAGTTATGTTCGCTTATTTCGTCAAAATGTATGGAACAGCCAATGTATAGACAGATTGACAGCAAACCTAACATGTGGTCTAACTGACCCGGACTGGGCCAGCGTGGTGGATTACGGCCCACCCTTTCTCCTAGACAGGAGGCCTGAGTCTCAGCATGATGTTATATGCTATTTGTGAACAAGGTGTAAAATTTTATTGAAATAAAACATGTAATACATACTAAAGTTCTGTGTTAACAAGTGAAATTAACAAAACTTACACAACAATATTGGCCATATTGTATTTACTATCGTCATCATGGTCTTTGGTTATTTCAAAGTAGCTGATCTCCTCGTCAAGGCTCTCCATATTGCAGTCTGTTTCATTTTCATTCTGTGATAACTGTTGGTTGGTTGTTGTTGAGTCTGTTAGTTTCTGCAATGTAATAAATACTACGTAAATCGTACATACTAAACATCAAAAACTGACTGACATGTAGAAACACAGAGCTTATTATGTTCCTGCCACTAAAAATGTTAAACATTCTTAGCAAAGTTGATTTACAAGTAGGAAAATGTCTTGTACTGGCCACAGGTTAAATATTGTACTTCAAACACTTTTACCACAATGTTTAGGAGACTTTAGTTTTCAATTCCAACCATAGTGGATAGCCACTGTGGCTATGACCAATGGCACTGTTTAAACTTTAAACAAAAACCAAACATTGGGATATTGACGTCACTGCATATATCCTCTGTACTTCTATGTGCATAAAGCATTTAATTAATAAATAAAGTTAACCATGGGTACAAATTAAATTGTGCCCTTTGTTCAAAATAGCCATAAAACTTCAGTTTCCACAGCTCCAGATGACTAAAATAAAAATAATTTAGAAGTTCATACCATGTCTTCAAGGCCCTTTACGTGAAGTTCTTTGCCAGCTTCCAAAAGTTCATTCAAATTCTCTATGGATACTAGTACTTCGCCAGTGTATATGTATTCCAGTAAGGCACATAGAGTAGTGTAGGATATTTTCTGAAATATAAAATAAAATCTTTTAAACACTATATCATAGTAGGTATATTAATTTAGCAATAATCAATAAAAGTTTCTGTTTGTGAAAGGATTTTTGTAATTGGATCAGCTATTCAAGAGATGAACATTTAAACTTTTGCCAATGTCATACAAACTCGTGTTCGTAATTTTTTTCTTCCATCACTCAGACCAACCACTTTTTTCAGTTCCATCATTAACCTGACCGGGGTTTCAACCAAAGATTGGCCATGCATTACCAAGAAATTATTTTGGCCAGTATTAACTGAAGCTTTTATCAATCAATCAATCAAGCAGAAGACCTCTTTCGGCTAAATGATGCATGCATGTTTTTACAGACAACTTACATTCAGGAATATAACAGGGTGCTGGCAGTCAGCAGATGCTATCAACTCCTTGATGTATGGACTCGCCAGTGCAATGATCACTTGGTGGACCTTCACTAAGTGTCCGTCTGCAGCGAGGGTCATATCCACAAACTCACCATTCTGAAGGAAATTAATTTATAGTTAAAAAAAAAATAGAATCGTCTTCTGTTTCATGTTTGTATTTCTCTTACCTGCTGCAAACTGCTTAACCCATGACATATATTTTTCTTGTGTGCATTCCATAATAAAGAAAACTGCGACTGAGACATTATGACTGTATCTGCTGCTTAAAATTGATTTATTTATTTACAATTTGTTGTTTTAGTAACAACGCCCGCTCATTTCATTAGTTTCACATTAGTTTTCTTTCATTTAATTTGACATTGACGTGATTGACGTTTGAAAACAGAAAAGGACAGATGAATCTAGAAAAAAATGTAACAAAAAGAGATAGAAGACTTATATGCTTTCATATACAAAACTTGTATCGTGAAACGCTTTCTCTAGATCTAAGGCGCTGAGAGCAAAGAGGGTGAGACTGAGGCGAGATCTAAACTTTTTGTCTTAGATAATAATAATATAAAAAAAAAACTACAGGCTGGATGACTTTTGGGAAGATGAAAAATTCGTAATGATTTGTCCCATTCTGGGGCGGAGCGGGACGGGTACATCAGACTTTACTAAAAACCACTCCTATGTTCCTTCTTTGCCTTGCGTCCTAGGACCCCGGGGTTCCTTTTCGGATGACCCATGGGCCAAATGCACCTCACGTAGTAGTCACTAGTATTCACGTATTACTCATTTGGTTGAGGAGGCAGATAGGCTCATGTAAAATATTGGTATCCAGCTGCACTACATCCGATTTGCCTGAAAGCACTCACTTCAGTCACTCCTATTAAATTGGGAAAGCACAGGGCTATTAGAAAAAAATAATTTGAGTGCCAAATCTACAAGATACATTTAACCAATGTGTCTCCGAAGTTTTGAAGCAGTCTAAAAGGGCTATTTAATATCAATAGAAAAAAAATACTGTTCGAAGACTGTTAGCGAATATTAGCGATCGATGGAATAATAACCACGATCAAGGATGTTGTATAATAATTGGTTAACAACTAACAACACTAGGACCAGCTGGTTTTGACAGTCCGTAGAGGAGTTGATTTGTTTTATGATAAGTTTTATAGGTTATTTTTTATGCTACTAGAATAAAACAAGAAATTATTTATTTTAATGTGAAACTATTAAACTAAAAATAAGTTCATTTGAACCAGAAGTAACAGTATTTCAACATGGCATTGATGAAATCTAAGGATGTACCCGAGGATGCTGTTATGATTGATGAACTCGAAGCTACCGAATACGTCTGGAATATTGTTTCCGACTGGGATTCACTTGCTGATACGTAAGTAAAATCATAACAGAAAAGCTGCCTGGAACGCTTTTATACTGCGTCAAAAGCACTAAAACTAATACTCCCCAAAAAGTAATCGCCACAAAACCACAACACCGTTTTAAATGTTGGCTGTCGGTTACCAAAATATTCGCACTCATAACATAGACTGTTGATAATTTAGCTCTCTTATCATGTTTTATACCTAAAAAGAATTTATCACCTAACACTTTTAATTGATAAAAAGACAAAATTAACACTTTACCTCTCTTTATTACAGTTGGGCATTGAAGTATGGTCCCGTAGTACTCGGCGGCATAAATGCTCTCTGCGGCATTGTAATTAACAGGCATTACAGAAACAAGCTGAAACTGGGGCCGTATGGATACTTTGCATCTGTCATGCCCATCTCTATTATGCCTGGGGTGCTAACTATGCTTTTTCATAGACATGTAAGTATGAAATAGTAAGTTCTTCTTTCAAGTGAAGTTTAATGGTTATTCACAAATTATGGCTTATTACCTAGATGCACAAGCCTTGTGAAGGTAAAAGCAGAAACTACTGAAATAATTTTTAAAAATAAATAAGATATAATAGATATTATTATGATTTGGTAAAACACAATAGCAGCTATTAGCTGATGAATGTGTTTCATAGTACCTGTGGCTACTATGAAACACATCATTTAGTTCTGGGGCAAGGACTAAGTTGGATCTAAGTCTACTGTCACAAAATTTTAACGTTTGAATCCCCAACCGGTCCTATGAGACCGCGCTGTTATTGTTTTACTATTGTGTCTCGTTTTGCGGGTATCTGAGTAATTAATAGTTTCCTACTAATACTGTGTACATAACTTCAGTATTATCTAAATTTCAGTTAATTTCAACAGACTTGCTTCTAATGAAGAATCAGCAATGTCCATTATGTTATGAGGTCAGGTCTGCAGTCATTCAGACCTCTCTTGGGATTGCATACCCTATGGTGTTAGGCCCAACTTCAGCTTTGATGGTAAGTTAGCAGTGGTTTTACATGACATCATGCTTTTATTCCTGAAGGGAAGGCAAAGGAGAGAATTAAACCATCACCTCACCAGAAATGTTATTTACACTTTCAATATCAAGAGCCAAGTCATATAAAAATTGAAATGTCTAAAGAATCGAGCCATGCATTACTGGTGTATGGCAAATGGCCTTCTTTGCACATTGGTATATTTAAAGTTGGCCTCTCAAGTTGGATACAAAATAGTTTCAAAAGTTCGAACAATTGGCTGTGCAGTAACTATTTATTTTTGCGAGTATACACGTAATTTGGAATGCCTGATTTTAGAGTGATCAACATATTTTGATTGTACTGTAATAGCACACAATATGTCAATGATAGCTATATGTAACAACTCAGAATGTTGTTATACTATGTAACTATCACAGGAGGGCACAAAAAATATTGTTTTCGTTCATACAACTTGTGCATCTTATTTTCTCAGAAAAAGTATTATTATAATCTCTCACTACACATGTATTTAAGAAACTATAAAGAATACCCTGTAAATTTTTTTTTTATAATTTAAAAAAAAATTGTTGTGTAAAAGTGTTTGTGAAAACCTATTTACAAAATAAATATCATTTGTTTCAGTTTGCACACAGATACAATACATACAGAGTGCCTGACCTGAAAGAAGGCCCAAAGGTTGTATTCAACTTCGTAAGAAAATTGACAAGGCCCTTCAACAACACACTGACGATTATGGTCATAGGCCAAGTCATAGCATCATCCATATTCACATACTATGAGATGACAAACAATTTAACTATAAGAGGAAAGTTGATGGCCATTGAAGCCAAAGTTGAGAAAGAAAAACAACAGTGACAGCATTTAAGTAGATGTAGACGAGTTTTGTAAATACGTAGTAATTTTATAATTAAAGTTGTATTGTTTAAATTTTGTTTTATTTTTAGCTACTGTATTTATGCTGCAGATTTATGAATTGCCATTTAATATTAATTCAAGGATTTTCTACAGATAGCAAGAAAATCGATATCCACTAAACATTACCTGTTTAGTGGATATCGATTTTCTTGCTTATCAATCAAAATCCAAGCAAACGCGATCGCGAAATATTCGCAAATGCGGCTAGTACCGCAATCGAAACGTGCAATAATGGGTTAAGGTATATAAATACCAAAATAAAAATCATTTATATCTTCAAATTAACCTATATTATTAGTTAATCATATTTAAGAAATACAAAAAACGGACAACAAACTATGCACACAACTGTTACCTGATATAGTACAATGTCTAGGTATGAACACATGCAAGACTGTTCTTTGCGACTTAGCCATTCAGAACACAAATAAAAAAACTATGCAAAAAACCTTTATTATAATATCCCTAACCTTAGAAACCTGACTATAGATATGGGTCATACAAACTTTTTAAAACTACCTACCATTACTGCGAATGAGTGAGTGAGATAGTTAAAGTTGTTCGTATCATTCACTCACTCATTCACATTCTTAAGTTCACCTGTTCCGAATGGCGCAAGTTCCGTACAAAACCGTTCCTTAATGCTAGATCGTTTGCAAAACTACTTGTTGTGGCGTCTATAGATAATAATCTTGATAATAACATGACTTTTGGCTGACTTCAGAATATTTAATTCACTGTTCATTTGACTTGTTAGATATGTACTAAATGTACACTTCGAGCTATTACGAGCAATATGGACGAGACTCCAAAACATTCTTTTTCACAAATTTGAAGCAGTATTCATTCAAGCAACCCATTGAAGCGCGCTCTTCATGGAAGCCAAACAAATATCAACATTGAAAACGAAAGATCAAGAGAACGACAAAGCAGACGAATGTGACTATTTATTTTAGACTTTATTTTATGGAGTGCAATGTTGATATTTGTTTGGCAAATTATTATCATTGCGCTTGGTCAATATGTGTCAGTTGTACGACTGTCTCTCACTCACCAGTCACATCCACCTTGTGTGTAAATGCAAGGAACACAAAAAATATACTACATTCAAAAACAAAGAAAAAGGAAGTATAGTTCAACCAGAAACAACAGATAAATAAAGAGTATTCAGTTCCCGACGGTGCGAACGTGCAGACATCAGTGAATTAAATGAGACTGAAAAGAGCCAAAAGCCTTATAAAACACAATTTAGTTAGTTTTCAATATAGAAAACTAGTAACGCTAGCTAGATATCGGCTTAAAATTATATTGATATTATGTTTCCATATTTAAAGTCACTCATATTGCTGCAAGTACATGAATGTTAATCTAAGCACATACAGTTAAATAGCCGCATTGGAAGATCTTTGAAAAAACTTTAATTTTAAATAAGACCCCAGTCTTTTGTTTTTATAGTTGTTATTTTACGATTGAGGCAAATAATCAACATGTGAAATGTTGAAAGGGAACGATTTCTAATGGGCATACCACACGCACCAACTTCACCAGTTGTAAACGGAAAACCGTGCGTATGGTTGTTAAAACACATAGTTTTACACGCAAACAAGCCGCAAAGATTTTCCAGCTTGTACCAATTTATATCGATCCTACGTAATCTGTCTGTATAGATAAATCTGTTACCTACTCAAAGATAAGGGTTCTCGCTCACGGCGACATTTGTAACACCACAGAAGCGATGCTAACGCGCTACAGCATCGCGACTGTATCGATTCAAACGCGCGATCGTGTCAGACTACATCGTGCATCGGGGAGAGAACCGAGACGCGACAGTACCGCGTTTGCATCGCGACTGTGAATCGTGGTGTGGGCGACACAGTACACAGTTAGCGACCGCATCGCATTGGTCTCGAATCTACGCATTTTTCGGTATATTAGTTTTAAAGACAAGTGCAAAATAATCATCTGTGAGATTTTTTTACTAAAGAAAGTGATTTAAGTTCCAAATACTTCACGGTCCAAATAACCTATAGTCCAATTAATACCGATTTTATTTGGCGAATCACCAATTTGACATCCAAGACCACTACCGCATCGCGACTGTATCGATGTGAACGCGACGCAGCGTTATTACTACATCGCTACAAAAAGTCTCCGTGGACGAGGGGCCTAAATAAACCATTATGTACGAGCAAAGTTCGTCATTATTTTAGTGCCGTTCCTAGCCAACAATCGTACAATCATTATTAACGGCTCTGTGACCTATGGTATTAATATTAACTTCTAGCTGTTTACTATAAAGGATAACAATTTATGCACGGGTTCGATGAGAAGATGTGTTCATTGAAAAAGCAATCGGCCAACTATAAAAATACCTAAGTTGGTAAAGATGTACAGTCGGTAGCAAAAAAGCAAGGTCAATGTAATGTCTTTTTTGTTGACTACCCGTAACTGAGCATTGGATTACATAATTAGTGAATGGGCGCCGATATAGTCGGACGGTGACGCACCGCACTTCAGTTAAAAAACTTAGTCTTGCTGCAACTACAGACATTACAAGACACGATAGAGTCAACAAAGAGACAAAAATAACAACAACAAAAAAGTACAATAAAGAATATATCGGAAATTCGATTCATGTGTGATGAATCTGTTTATTAAAACACATCCTCTCATAAAAGCCATGAAATACAGATTATGAGTAAGCAGACAAGCAATACAACTCTCTCACTCTCTCTTTAAACACAATACTGCCACCACATCCGCCACACTTCTGTAAATCAAACGATTTTATTACAACTCGAAGTATATTCAACTTGTATTATATTTACATAATTCATGATACAATTCCAACAAAATGGAGGGTATTTCGTTATCTTGGTAGTCTCAGTGCATGGGACGCCATGACGATGTTGCCAGTTCGTACAGCCAAGAAAATGTATGCAGCTCTATGGTATGTACTTCACCAGACCATTCTTGATCACGCAGTCAACCATACATTTTTTTGACCTGACATGGCAATCTCGCAATGACATGGTATCTCAGTGACGCACTTTTAAGTTGTGTAATTACTGTTAATCACGAGCAGGCGTAATTATGACTTTTGTGTGTCATAGCACATTTATTGCCCTCAAAATGCATCAAATTCAAATAAGTATACTTAGGTACTTATTTTAATCAAAAAGTAAAAAACACTATTTTTAGTAGGTACAAAAAATACTCCAAAGTTCGAAACAATAATAATATAATTAGCTCATTTGACTTTAAAAAAAAAAGTTATTTCTGCACTAGTGCTACAAGATACCAAGATAACGAATCGCCCCATTCCCCCATGCCCCATCAACAAACTTACGCTCGATTCAACAACATTGAACCACATAACAATTCTCATGTTAAAACATTAATAAGTAAGACACACTTACATTCTATAACAAATGAATTCTTAAAATAATGAGTTTTTTATTTCATTTATCGAGAGACAAGAATTACTTATTGTGGATCATAACAATTTTAATTGATAAAACAATGTCAATGCGTGAAATTATTCGTTCTGTCCGAGCAACGTTGTTCAGAAGTCACTATTCACAATTTTCCAAGTTTTAATGTTTTTTTTAAAGAGGGGGAATCATCAGAATGACTTCGCCCGCTCTTGGGCGGAGCGAGAGGGCGTGTCAGACTCTTACTGTCTAAACCCCACCCCGTTCCTTAGAACTATATTGCGCACACGTGGGCCACGTGCGCCGATCTGGGCGCATCGGTCTCCATACATTTTATATGGCAACTAGACTTGTAGAGCTACATTAGATCCACGCCACGCGACGTCGTTCTACGTACAAATCAGGCATGGCCCATGTCTGCGCCATCGGTTTCATGTAGTTTCCGCAGAAGTCATGTAATATCCTACAGACTTACGGTGCTTTTTGCTTCTTGGTTGTTATAAACCATTTTCAAAATACAATGTCTCAGGGATGATATAACAAGGTATTTTTTCAGTCGCCACCTAGTATTACACCTTTAGAAATACTCAATAAAGAAAGACTATTTTGCGTAGGTATAATATTGATCAGCTTTTATTGAAGTGTTTTTTTCAATAGGGAATATGCATGAAAAAAAAAAAAGTTTTCTAACCAGTTCATCAATAAAAAAAAAATACACCAAAGAAGAATACTAACTGTGAAAACAATATCAAAATTGGTAAAAGAGCCAATGAGATATAACAACTATAAACAAATTTGACTCTCTCTCTCACCAAAATACCGTTTACAAAGGAGACTACGTGTTGTACGGGCGTGATGAACTTTTAGGTCACAGATAGACCGTATCGGGCATTCTTATTAACAGTTTTGAACTTCGTTGATAATGGAGATACTTTAAAAATCTTTTCATATTTGTAAACTAGAAAATAAATTTAAATAAACAAATTGCATGCATATTCCCTATTGTGGAATATAAAACACTTATGAATTCTGGAACTAATCTACTGCTTTTTAGGATCATTTAGGATCTGCTGAATTTAGCTCAGTAGATTAAGTTTCGAAGTAAACAGTGACTTCAGAACTTACTTGTCATAATCAAACTAATCACTTTAACTAACAGCTGCAACGATTAGCTACATTATTCCTTTTTTCTTTCAATTATTTGGCTGAAAAACTCAATGTTTTACGGCGTAATTACATTAATAACTTTTTTTGTTCACTTTAATTCTTTATGTCCGTGACGACCAATGGCACACCATCGGCAATCGCTTCCAAATTTAGTAAATAATTAGTACTCACTTGGGACACGAACAAAAAACATTAGTTCCTTAAGCCCCGTATTCATGGTAAACATTTCTTTAACAACAGTTGATCAACGTTGTTGATGAACGGCAAGAATGTTGCTGGAAACTTTGTTTAAATCAGTATGGGTTGTCCACACGGCAGTCCGCTCATCGAGCGAGAGCTTGTCAACATGTTGTTGTCAACTCTGCAATACACAGTGTTGCCAGCAACATGTTGACAGCAACTCCGCAACACGTTGATTCAACTTTATTGCTAAACAAATGTTTACCATGAATACGGGGCTTTAGTAGTTTTCGAGAAAATCGACTTCTTTGTTCGGCCGGTTCGGTTATAGCTGTGCGCTTTCTCTTTCGTTGTTGAACGGTGTTCTTGCGGTGATTACCGACCGGCCCGAAAACTACTACTAAGGTACTAATTTTTTTGTTCATGTACTAATTAGTAGTGCCCACTAAGTACTAATTATTTACAAAACTTGGAAGCAATTCACGTTGGTGGGTGGTAGTCATAGACATAATTATTTATGTTTTTTTTTCGAATTTTATTAAAATATTTAGATTTTTTTTTCGAAAACATTATGTTTCGATCTACCTACATAATATTACTTACATGATAGATAAAGGGGAGTGCTCACCCAAGCGTAGCGCAATGTCACATGTAAGTACTTTTTTATTTATTTATAAAATAAAATCTTTAGTTTTTTTTTTGTTGCAAAGATATTACATTGAGATCCTGATTGCATTGATACAATATGTGTTACATTTTCATATTTTTGTTGATTTGACCACTGATTGGTTAAAAAATAAAAACAAAAGTTGTCTTCCACTGTGAAACCATAAAAAAAAACACGCAAATAATCAGGCATACATAGTTTTGATTATTCTAACGAAGTACCAGAATGGCCTTGGTTTCATAACCATTCTGACCAGTCATAGTATCTAGTGCTAGGCTTCAGAATGTCCTCTTTGAATACATAATGATTAGATTTGTTTAGTTTGAACTAGGGTAAGGTTAATGAACACAAGTCATGCGACAAGCGAGCCTTGTACAGACAATACTGTTACAAGGTAAACCGTAACCAAGGCCGTATGAAATTGTAACCATATCGTGAAACATTAAGATTCAAATACTAATACAAGATTCATAAAGTATGGAAGCATGGGCAGTCCTTAACTAGTTAACCATGAGTCACACATTACACATTATTCACTAACCAATGTTATTTTATTTTGTTTATTTAACTTTTCGACCCACAGTAACATATTCATACAACAATGAATTAACAAATTACACACTGTCCTTTGTCAAAATTTTGATCAAAGTGTATTGCCGATACGGAATTAAAAGTACATTCTTAATTTTTAAATTAGCTTTTTTTGTTGCAAATAATAATAGGTAGTAATACAAAATGTGTAACACTATGAAAGGGTAGTATACTCTCTGATGTCATTATAATATTAATCATAAGCGTTGCTGTAATTAAGATGGCACTTTTGATTATCCTCAGAGGAATGTCGTTGGCAGTGATGTATCTTACGTTAGATGATTTGTATTAAGCAGGATCGTTCGCTGGGCTGGCTCACCAATTCACTTTGAGCATAATTCTGACAGATATCGGGCCCGACGACGAGCGTCAAGTTCGGACGAGGCTCAGTAGCACATTGCCTTCTCGGAAACTGATTCTGGACACTAGACGTACACTTACAACCTACATTATTACTAACACGATATTTGTAAGCACTCTGCCCACTCCAGCTCGGGTATACTTGCTGATTGTATGCGTATGTATTGTTATACACAAGTCTTGGGTAGTTATAGAGGGCGTGGTGAGCGGGCGCCTGTGCCGTTTGCTAGCAGCGTTGGTTGATGTACTCGTTGTAGGTGGCGGAGATCTCCTCGGACTGGTAGCGCGTCAGCTTGATGCTGCGCCGCAGCTCGCCCGTGATGGCGGCCTTGTAGCCGCCCTTTCGCAGCAGAGAGTCTATTGTTTGGATTTGGTCCCAACCTGGAATCACCCCATGTGTCGTATGAGTATTTAGAGAGACTGGTGGTGTGAAATTTGTACTTATACCCTATTTTTTAAGGTTTAGTGTTGTTAATGAAGCCTGATGAAATGTACTCGCTGTTTTAAGATCCAGTTCATATCCAGTTGGATGTGGACTGGATCATTTTCGCTTAACTACGGCCAATTTCGAGAGGGTTTAAGTTCCTTGCAAAAAATAGTGTACAGGTACTTTTACCTAACTTAATACATACCAATCACCATCAGTTATGTCATATCATTGATAGATACGGGTCATTTCGTTCTAGGTGCTGTGAACTGGAGAGCATCAGCAGTGATGCGGTTAGAAACAATTCAAGCACTGGCTGCTTGGAGCAGCAGTGCAGCTTACTAACTGTCAGGCTGCTTCTAACAGAAAATATATACACTTCATCAATACTATGGGGCAATTTACTTAGTTGCACGAGGTAACCTTTCATTTAAGACAAAGGCGTAGGTCGTATTGGACCTACTTTTACAGGGGCAGTCGTCACACTGTGGTATACAAAAGGACGAATGTATAACATGTGGGCTCCCACCGAGGCCGCCCTGTAAAGAGGTGATAAAACGACCTACACGCCCACCGCAGGAGTTAAAGGTGGCTCAAGCAAAGGAATATTTAGAAGGCCCAGCTTATTCTTCCCACTGAATATTAAGCTAATTAAAAAAAACCAAGCCTTTTCGCGAGTTGTGTTTTATTTGATCGTAACTTATTGAGTCTTATTAAACGCCAGGCGGCATCGCAGCAGACCCAGGTGTAGGTGGAGAGATGAGCTAGACTCTTACCAGAGAGACCCGCAATGGTCAAAGACAGAAGTGTGTGGAAAAGGGAGAGGAAGGCCTTCGCCCAGCGGAACAAAATAGACGAACTACTACTACTATTTTACGCACTCTTAATTTAACATCTTATAGTGTGAAGAATAGAAAATTTCCAAGAGTTAAAATAAAATGGTAAGATCTGACCATCAGGTAACATTTATCTCTAAAGAATTCTCGAAACGGTCAATTGTTATTAACAATGGATACTTGAGGGACAGTTTATTGACTATTGCTTCAATCGTTTAAAGTAAATGATCACTTTTTGCACCAATTTAACGTCAATCGCGTAAATATTGTCAATCGCAATTGATCGTTTCAATGACCCTTAACAAGTGTCTCCAGGTGATCGACCCTATCACGAGCTCGTAATGCGATCCACCTAAACTAAACTGTTGTTAAAGGATTGGAGCTGTATAGGGTGTATAGCTCTCTCTTTCTCGCTCGCACGTTTGACATTTTAAGGCTCTAGTTCTACAGTTCTTCTTCTTCTCGATTCGACGGTAAACTCGGCCCAGTAAGTGGCCACGTTGGTTCTACAGTTAGATAAATTGAGATTCTGCCACCAAGATAAGCAGGTAACTTTATAGCATACACACCTTGCTCAGAAGCAACTTGAGGTAAGTAAGTGGCGGTGCGCTTGGTGCCTCGTTCGCTGATGAACTCGATGCGGATGCCGTGCTTGCCCAGCTTCCAGTCCAGGTAGTGCTCGGCCTCCTCGAAGTGCTGCAGGATGGACACGGACACCGTCAGCCGCGGCACCTCCTCTCGAGTGATCGGCGCGAACCGGGAGTCTTTTAGAGCGCTGGTTATCGCGTACTCGCGAAGACCTGTGGGATTGAGTTGGTTAGGTTACTCCTTTGAGTTTTTTTTTTAATAATGTTATGGCCAGATTTTTTTTTATTATTGATAGGCTCGCGCTTGACCGCATCTTACCTTGCACGTTTGCCTAGAAGCAACCTATTCACTCTTGACTTAAAGACCCCTAGGTTGTAGCTATCAGGAAACACAAACGCCGGCAAGGAATTCCACTCTTTAGCTATACGCATAATAAATGTACTCCCAAAACGCTTTGTACGTATGGGTGGGATGTTCACCGTGTACCGGTGGCGCATTGCCGTAGGTACGTTTAGTGCATCCCTAAGTGTATGTTTTTTTTTAAATAATATAAACTGGAGGTAATTGCGATCCCACCACATGATGGTAAGCAGTAATGTAATCGTTGATGTTGAGGCGCTCTAGTTTATTAAAAGCCTCTAAGCTCGAAGTTTGTTTTTTAAGCTTTTGATGGAGGGTGAAGTAGCTTAGGTTAAAGTGAGGCAAGAAAAATTCTGATTAGACTTAATTGAGATGCGTCCTTTCATCCTAGGTAAGCGCGCTCCATCTTAGAACGCATTGTCGCTTTCCATCAAGTGAGGTAGTGGTAAATACCTACTCATGATAAAAAATCCCGAAATTACTATTGTATCTAATTCTCAATTTTTCTTTCTCTTCTATCCTATTCTAATAGATCAGTAGATTTATGAATAACAAGAGTTGAAATTTTTAGAATGACATTGCCATACATACTTTTAATTTTTGGATTAGGAAAGAAAATACCCCTTCCTGCTATAAAAGCAAACTATTGGTGACAAAGTTCTTCCTGATAAGCCCTGATATCTTTTACATATGTACTTAGCTAATCCTTATTGAGATTGGATACCATGATCGAAATTCGATTGGAAGGATTTATCTTATCAAATTTCATTGTCAATTGAAGAAGCTTAACATGGAATAAGCCAGCCGCTAAACTTAATATTTTTCCTATAAACATTTTTAACTGTGATTATTAGTCAGATGTCAGGGTTGCAAGCAGTATTATTATAAAGCTGTTGTTAATTAAAGAAATAATATAAAATCAGAATAAAATAAAAACAATATTTTTAAACACAATACAACAGTCAGTGACAAGTGACAATAACTAGGTATATCTAATATAATTATTTTATGTATATCTTTATTTGCATGTTTTATCACTTATTATAAATATTTTGTATGTATTTATTTTCCTTTTACTGTTACACACGGTGTATACATCTCTTTTTCTTCTAACTCTTTTTTTGCAGTATGCTGGAAGAGATTTCTTTAGAAATAAGCATCACCCTTGTACCTATTTCCTGTCAGCTTCTTCCATCAAATACATAATTTCATAATAATAATTATGCACAATATGCATGGTCCATATGACTTTTCGAAATAAATGCATTTATTATTATTATTATGTATTTTATGTCAACATACAAAGCACTGAGGCTGGGACAAAGCTACAGAATCCAAAACAATTAAACTGTGGTCTGGTAATTAAACAAAAGAGGTTTATTTAAAGTTTGTACAATTTGTAAACATAATCACACTTCCCTTTGTCATTAAGTGTTTGTTGACATTTCTTGGTTGTGACCATTTCTGGTTATGTGTAACCAGAAATGTTATTTTAGACCAACTTAAGCTAAGTTGGTCTGAAATAAAATTTCTCACAGTCCACCACATCATATTTTATTTTCAAATATTTTAATGTTCTTTTTAACGTTTGAATCCCCAACCGGTCCTATGAGACCGCGCTGTTATTGTTTTACTATTGTGTCTCGTTTCGCGGGTATCTGAGTAATTAAACAATATTTATATCTGTAAGTTTTGTGGAACTGTTTGGAGATAGAATTTATTTTTACTTAAAAAAGTAATAACTTATTTCTTTATTATAGATTTGAGTTTAGCACAATAGGTATTGAGACATGTTGATGTATTGCTAAGTAGTATTATTGTTATTGCACTAACTCACTAATAAGTGAACAAGGTCAGCCCCTGCCACAGTTATTCTTTGCACACGCTGACTTGAGAAAATCTTTAATCAATACATTATAAACATCTGCAGAGTTACCCATTGTTAAAACTCGTACCTGAGTGTAAATGCATTGCATTAAATGTTCCGATGCATCCGCGGAGACGGTGCTCCTTGCCGATCTTCCAAGTCACAAATAACGGACTGTGGAAAATAAATAACACAGTGTTAAAACAATGAGAAAGACTCAATCACTCAATATAGATCTTCAAACATTAGGTAAAGTCCAGCTTTATGATTGCACATTAGACATTCTGTAATAGCAGTTAACACAACAACACAACAGCTAAACTATCCAAAACTGTATATACCATTATAAACTTTACTCCCTTCAACATAAAGAATGTATTAGCATGCACATTTTCGGAAGGTGATGGGAATGGAAGTGTATTGACCGCGAATAAAAAAACAAAATTGCCTTTGTGTGGGTGTCAGATATGAGCAAACATAAATCATTAATGTTTACATTAACACAATGTGTAAATTAAGTGAAAGTAAAAATGTGCAAGTTATTGTGGCTTACTGAAAGGTTTCAAACGGAAAACAGAAAAGGTTTAATACACTACACTGACCTCATTTGAAACAAAAGATGTGGAGGTACCTCAACAAAGCATGTCCAATAGGAGACACATAATGATATACTGTACTTGTACTTACGAGAGTGAACCACTTACTAGGCATCGTTAGTAAAGTTTGGCGTCTGAGGAGGGTCCATACTATGCAGCTGACAATACAAAACATCGAAACAAAAGTAACACATATCAGGAATAGCCACTGACTCTTGGTAACCATTCAAAGGTCGATCTATATTGTTACTGTACGAGTTGTTCAGTTTCTGTTTTTTTGTTCCACAACATACTGAAGACATCTTGGCTGATATTACAAGTTAATTATCTTAAGACTACGAAACAAAGCAATCACACAAATCTCAAAAGTAAACGAAACCAAACACTCGTTTCACTCAATGGGGTTTTGTAACCACAGGTTAAAAAACATCAATGAGCCTGGAAATCGTTTGACAGCAGTAGTGTTGTTCATAACTTTTGCACTCTTACGAAACATTGTTTTTAGTAACTTAGCTATGAAATAAGTATGAGAAAGTTTAATGATAATAACTAAATTATAATTTATCAATAAATCAGATAAAACGAATTCTGGTTCAAAGGCATCTATATACGACGTATAAAATTTGAATTGATCACACACAGGCAAATAAAACCGAGTACATCGTTAGTGCAATAAAAGTTACACAGAAATTATAATTCGACTGCATGTTGGCGTTGTTCTAGGCTAACTGGCTATCGGATCTGTGACTGTGAGTGAGCCGATGACTGCCAGTCAATGGCTAACATATGAATTTACTTCCGTGGTGGGGGGATTCAATGAATACAACAAGCTTGACCTGCAATATCAAGAAGTATTTAGTGATACTGACTTTAGTAAAGCCACACAAGTAAACCAAAATAAATGAATCTGTTTACTGCTCTGATGAATTCGACCAGTTCATTGAAGATATGATGCAATTTGCCAGTCAACATGCTGCTCTTTTGTATTACCTACTGTCATTCTATGTATGCTATTACTCTAGTTAAAACATGAATGCATAATTAAAAATATCGTTTATCGCTTATCGCTTATCGTTTATCGCTTTATTTCGTGCTAATGTTCTAAGTTTGCTCTTAGTCATTAATTTCCTTGGCTTTACTCAGAAATTCGTAGCCATTCAACATTTTGCATTTTAATTCCTAGAACTTTATAGTTCGCTAACCATTACCGCGGTTTTCGTCCTGCTACGCTACCTACTTCAAAAGACTTAAGTTTTTTTGGGATTAAGTCTTTGCCTCTAGCTGAAAGTCTAGAATTCTAGATCATTTAATTACTCAGATACCCGCGAAACGAGTCACAATAGTAAAACAATAACAGCGCGGTCTCATAGGACCGGTTGGGGATTCAAACGTTAAGACATTGTCGAAATCGTAATACTATTTCCAAAGATGATTTTCAATAAACGAACATACTTTTAAATCAGTTCTACAATATAGTTATAGATTTGGAAAAAGCAATTCGAATAAAAATATGCTTTTGTCAATTATCTTGAAGCTTATTGAACTTAATGCCTTACTATCGAAGGATGCAAGAAGATTAATAAAAGGTTTGTATTAAATTCTACTATTGTATTATACTACACGATTTACTTATAAACTTAAACTTACTTCGTTTGATTTGTAAACATAGATACGTGTTGCTAGACTTTGGCCTGACTTCGCAGAAAACCAATACACTGGCATCCGCAGCACACCACATTTTCCTCTAGACCGTGCGTACCATGCCTAACGTTTCGATTTATTTTTAAATCTTTATTGTCTTTGACATAAATATTATTATATCTGTCACTATTTCTATGTTTACTTAAAAAAAATAATTTAATAGTTTATGGAGCGATGGATGTCATCGAGTTTTATTTTACTATAGTAGAAAATAAGAAAAGAAGCTTTGAGTGCACATAAAATGAAGATATTTTCGTGAATCATGTACATGTTTTACAACTTCCCTTTAGGTCTAAGTGAAATAACCATATATCTGTATTTAGAACCATTAGTGATGTTTAGTGAAAAAGCTTGCTAAGTTCCGACGATGGCGTCCGATGGTGAAATTTCGTGTGCGAATGATCCTAATTTCGCTGTTATTTACTCGTTTCTAAAAACATTCGGCAAATTGTACGGCTTGGAAGTTCCTACGATATCTAAATTACAAGAATTTATAGAGAATACACAGGAAGGTGAGATATCTTTGTAGATTCGTCATTTCAAATCATAAACAAACATCTTATAAGTTTTTTGTTGTTAGTGTTGGATCCATTGAAGGAGTTACACTTGAGACTTCTACGCCGTGCTCATAAAACGGTGGCGAGCAACAGATGGGAGCGGTTCATGATAAAGTTTTGTCACCAACAAGGTCACCATCAGGAAGCCTGGGAGATCGAGAGGTTCTCTTACAAGAAAGCTAGCACTACGGTCAAATTGAAAGTATTGAAGGTAATTACGCCTACTCAGTTTTTCTAAGGATGATGTACATCTAATCTCATTGATTGCAAACACTTTCACAAATGATTCATACTTTATGTATGTGTTGCTGTCAATGTGTGGTACTTGTAATGATCATGTGCTCAATGTGTTTACTTATATCTACATAATATAAAACTACTTTTAGCATGTTTTTATGCCACATGTGCTGAGTAAAAATATTCAAACTACTAAAATGTTTCTCTGTATTTTCAATTTTATTTATTAAAAATTATGGCAGGCAGCCAACATTTTTTAGATGCTATGTTATGTTTTTGTGTCAATTGTTTTGGTCTACAAACATTTATCTAGTTTTTGAGTGCTTTTTTACTACATTAATTAAATTTTTTTTTTGTATCTTGACAGCTGTTACTAGAGTACCAATTTACTTGCCATCCTAAATTCAAGAATGCGGTCAATGCAATAACATGTAAGGAGTTAAGGTTGGATCCAGTGGGCAGAGACAAGAATGGTTGTGTGTACTGGCTGCAAGTGGACCATGAAGCCAACCTCTGTTTGTATAAAGAAGATCAGGATGAAGAGACATGGCAGCTTGTAGCAAGGCAAGTCACTGAATGATATATCAGTTTATACTATTATGGAGATAGGGTCAAAATGTTTGAAGCACTGAATTCTTAATGCCCTGTTTTACATACAATGTAATGAGTTAGAGATACATTAATTTTATTTGCATTTGAAAGTAATTTAAACTATTTGAATTAATTAATAAAACACATGTGTGTTGCATACCTGCTCTTATTATCCTGAAATGGCTATACACTTAAGTAAAATAAAATGCATTATCAAGAGAGACTGTCTTTTTCACTGGCTTGATAGATTACACTAATTTTTCCTTATGAATAACAACATATGTTATACTAATATTCTATTTTGGTGTAAAATATCATGTTTTTCTGCTATTCAGAACCCGAGAGGAGCTGGTGAAAGTGATATCACAACTAAAGAGTGGAGAAGAGGTGTGTCCACTGTTTGCAACTACCACCAATGTCAATGAAGACTCAAACAGTGCTGAGCTTCCAGCCCAGTTGGAGGTAACTGAGAAGGTGATTGATATATTTAAAATGCAATACTTGGCATGCTTTACTGTTGTATAGAGGAATATTTACTATTTTTAATAAAATGTAACCTCAAACTAGGAATTTTTCATGTATTCTTAAATATATCATATAATTGCACATACGGTAAACACCTAGATCTAGAAAAACTATCAGTAGGCCATATAAATGCTTATTTGTGCAGGAATTAAACTCATTACATGCAGCCCCAATTAATCAACCATTGTACCAATTCTGACATCAATACATATGATGAATATTATAATATTCAATGTGCCTGACCATTCCTAACTATCTGGGAGTATACCAGTATTTTACAGGGAGCAATTGTTTATTGAGACACTACTAAAAAAAATCCAATCCTGATTCCATTGCAAAAAAGTGATACTGCTATGTAATCTCTTACAGTACAACCATGATAATAATCATAGTAATATTATGAAAGGCAAAACTTTAGTATTTTTGAAGGCTGAACTATTTAGTCCAGTGCCTGGGGGTTTTTACCTGGAACTTGATTGACTGTGGATGGTTTTTTTTTTAAATCCATCCACAGTCAACCAAGTTCCAGGTTTTGATGATTTTAACGCCCCAGGCACTGGACTAATTGAATTTGTAATTATGTGCTGTACCTTTTTAACTGTAAAAGTTTTTAAATGGAGCTGTAGAGATGTTAAGAAATCAAACACAGATGCACGTCTTATTTATTAGCAACTGTATGTCTAAAGCAAGTATTTTGCGTATGGGTGAGACAATCCACTTGTTCCTTAAGTAAAGCCAGGGGTTTTTTGTGTTGTCAACCATTTAACAGAGGTAACCTGAGTTTCTAAAGTACTTTGCCTTGTATCCAGTGTGCACTGGGCAGTTTAGAAGCAGATGTGCTGCTGTCTCGGTTTCTCCCATTAAGGTTCTGCAAAATGGGCTGTATGTAACTTCTATATAACGGAAAAGCTTATTAAAGAACCAGTGGGCAGTTGCAACAGCTGTAATTTTGCGCAACTAAGGTTTAGTCAGTCTTAGGTCGTGTTTACGTGTCTAGCTTTGCTTCTTTGCATGGTACTGAAGTGATTTTGATACAGTATTTTAGTAAGATACCCATGAAACATGCTTTTTATTCTGTAGAAATGCATGTTTTAATAACAGTTATTTATGCGCGCTATTTGTGAAAGTCGTAATTATAATTTAAAAGAAATATATGCTTTTTATTATTTTGCATTTTTACACTTGAATACAACCATTTGAATTCTTTTTTTTTCATGAATTTATAGTTGATATAATCATATTATTCTTTTTAAAGAATACTGGTTATCTTTATAGCTGTGTATTTTATTGCAAGACTGACTTACAAATATCTATCTCTTTACAGTCTGCCAAATCAGAAGGTGATGAAGAAAACGAAGAAGAATTCCTAAGTCCAGAATCTGAATCAGAACATGAAGCTGAAGAACAAAAAGATGAAGAAGATCCAGTACCTGACGATGTTGAACCTAGTGCAGAAGAAGCCGAACCTGAAAAAGCAGAAGAGCTTACTCCTGAGCAAGCAGAAGAGAAAGAAAAGGAAGCTGAAGTAGAAGAAGCGACAGAATGTACAGAACCTCCCACTGAAACAGACACCCCAGTAGATAAACCAGCAGCAGTTGAAACAGATGAGAAAGTGGAAATAAGTGAACATGCAGAAAGTCCCAAAAGAGAGAAGTCACCAGAACAAACAGTAGAAGAAAAAGAAGAGGAAAAAGTAACAACAGAAGACAAAGAAACATCAGAAGAGAAAATAACAACAGAAGAAAAAAGTACATCGGAAGAAAAAGAAGTTTGTGAAGAAAAAGTAATAGCAGAAGAAAAGGTGATTTCAGAAGAAAAAGTAACAACAGAAGAAAAAGGAACATCTGAAGAAAAAGAAACAACTGCAGAAAACAACGAAGTATCAAATGAAAAACAAAATGAGGATGAAGAAGTGGGGGAAGCAATAGAAGAACCAGTAATGCTTGTGACTGGCGAGGGGAATGGAGCGGATTGCGATAGTTCCTATATTATTGGTGAAGAAATTTCAGAACCTGTGATGTTCTTTTATGGAGAAGGTTGGGGTTACGACAATGACACTGGCAACCCAGAAACCATAGAACAAGCACACAGTCCTGAAGAAAATTCTGCAGAGGAAAACGGTAATGAAGAGTGTCTAAATGGTGAACATAGTGAACTTTCAAATTCAAGCAATAAAAATAATTTAGTTAAAAACATTAAGTTAAAAAGTAGTTTACCTTCTGTAGCTAAAAGATCATTAAAAAATCAATCAAATGATAGTACAGAAGTTTTAAATACTGACTCAAAAAAGCATTGCGTGCGCGATTTAGAACAATCTGATTGCTCGAATTCTACAAAAAACACAGAAAACGATTTGAAACGAGAAGCTAGCAATGATAAGAGTACTACAGATAGTGAAAGTCCTAAAAAGAACAATGCAAAAAAGGGGAGGGGAAAAGTTAAAAAGAAAAGTAATATAGCCAGGAATTTAAAACTAAACAAAAGTACAGAAGTAGTTAACTCAGAGACTGATAATCACGATAGTAAAACAAGCATTATAGAAAAGAGAAAGAGTAGTGTATCTTCTGTGGATCAAGAGGACGCAGCTAACACAGAGAATGAGAAAGAGAAGACTCCTGACAAAGAACTTAAAGTAGAAGACCCCTTACCTCCTAAGAAGCTTCGGTTAGAAACAACTCCAGAAAGTGATGCAAACACACATTCCAATGAAACAGGAGATAGTGTAGAAAACAGTGAAACTAAGAAAGACACTTTAAATAACGTTGAAAGCAATCCTATAGCGCAGCGGAAGAAAATAAAAGCACACAAGGGTAAATTTAAAAGAAAAAAAGTAGTAAAAAAGAATGATGAAAGTGTAGATAAGAATAGTGACAAGGAAACTGCAACTGACAATGGTAAGAAGGAGTGTAAATCTTTAAAAAGGTCTCTATTAGATGCTACGATGAGCGATAAGAATAAATCTGAATCTCAAAGTGAAAGTGAAGATGATGAACCCATCACAAGCGGTAAACGCCTCAAAATTAAGCCTAAGAAAATTATCACATCTACCAGGTAATTATGAATAATCTAAATAATATCATATCTATATGTAGTCTATAGGTTCTCGTAAGTAAGGACATATATAATAAATGCAAAGCATTACTTTCCCTATAGTTGTTAAGCTGGGTACTGCTGTAACGTAACATGCTATGTAACACGCAATGAAAGAATTTGCCTTCCACATTGTCGCAATGTATCATGTAATGTAACAGGATTATCGTAGTTTAGATGACTTACGCGCGCGGACAGTGCACACTACGCGCGCAAACCGAGCATTACAACTTGTGCGCGCTGCGATCCACCATTTGTCGGTTTTTTCACCGATCACGAGAACCCTTGAGACCCTGGAATTAAGGCAAAAAAGGAACAGGAGTGGTTTTAGTCGTAGAGTCTGAGACGCACTGAGATCATCAAAATGACTTCTACCGTTCTGGGCGCAGCGTGAGAAATTATTATGATGATCCTCCCACAAAAAATGGGGTCGTACAGCGCGAATAATGGAGAAAGACGACACAGCGTCCAACGTCGAAATCTTCAGCGTTTTTGTATCACATGATTTACTATTAAATGAAGCACCAACAGTCATCGTAGCCACAATCATATTGGTCGTCACAATCCATTCTCTTCGCGTGTTCTCCGCAGACTGAGCTATATATTCGCCGCGCGGTTCGTGAGCGCGCGGCGTCCTCCACACTGATGAAAATGCTCCTTTCATGTTACGTTACAGTAGTTTGTACCCGGCTTGATAGGCGATTATTATAGTCGTCACTGTGATTTTTCTTCAAACATTCTTGCGAATAAAAAGTTGAATAAAAAAGCCTAGAGTAATAAATGCCAAGTTTATTTTCAATATACAGTACAAACTTCTTTGTAATGCCACTTTTTTTTTGTTTTACAGAAAAAAAATAGAAGCAAAACTTCTAGAGAAACAATCAAGTGACGAATCTGAGGAGGAGACTCTCTATACTATAGGTAATATATTTGCTACAGTTTCTTTTGTAACATACTTTTAAGTCGAAGACAAGATCTTTTTTGTAGACAATTTTACGATCTACAAACTTTGTTTGAACCATTTTTCGATAGCTCTCGGATTTTCAGAGATATACGCAAAAAACGCAAATTTGTGACCTTTGACCTCGAATAAACAACAACGTACAAGCGGGATCGATGGGGACTTTTGACATATCATTTGTAATGACGTACTCAAGGCCTGCACAAAAATCCAGTTTGTTGGGAATTAATGCAAACTTGAATGTCTATTTTGACTGGACTAGTACTCAAGCCCTTGCCTGCGGTGGCCTGCGACACCTAAAGCCTGGGGCGTCTTCTGTGGACCACATGGCGTAACCATGTGTCGCAAGATTAGACGCAATTAAATAAATCAACAGTTTCATTTGTAACTCATTTCAGCTGGCAAGAAAACGACAAAGAAATTGGTCAAAAAGAAAGTCAAAGTTAAAGATAAGGGTAAATCCAGTACTGACAAGGGTAAGAGTAATGACAAGAGCAAGTCAGGCAAGGATAAGGGAGGGAAGGGCTCGGACGACTCTGACGTGGCGCCCGTGCGACAGTCGCGGCGCATCGCGCAGATGAAGATCAAGGAGGAGGCCGACCGACGGCATCTGGAAGAGGTCGCCTTGAGGGAACTCAAGAAAATACATAAGAAAAAGGTGAGGGTACTGTCACTGTTTAAGGAGTGTTTTTGGAGGTAGTGGAACACAGACTAAAGTCCCACAAAACCTCCATTGAAAAGGGAGGATCCTCCGACCGGACGGGTGTTATGTCCGGTGGGCTACTGCCCGATAGATGATTTCGGGCTGTTATATCTATTCGAATCGCGCGGAGAACTTTGCATGCGCGATGCAGGATTCTGTGACGTCATATGTAGTAGATCGTAGTTGCTACATGTTTGCTAACTGTCAATTTTCTGTCGTACTCTGGCTAATATTACAAAGTATTAGACGTTGGCGCGCTGCGGTACAGTATTTCTGTCCTTATGTTATACGACTTCTTTTTTGTTTGTAAAAAGAGGAACACTGCCTTAGTAACTAAATGTGGACGACAATGGATCATTTTTTGAAGTAACTTATAAAATCTCGACAAAAAAATCCTCAGAAAACACAGACATAGGTAATTCTACTTCTTACCTGTACCCATTATGAAAGTGGTCATGAAACGTTCTATAAGTATAGGCGGGAAGTTCGAACCCGGTGGTGCAACACCGCATAGCATAGCTAAAACACACTTTCTGGCTAGATTATTTTCAGATTTTGACTTCACCACATTATCTTCTTACAAACTTTATTTCCTCAGTTGTGTACTCTTGAATGTTTGGTCTTGGTCATATCTCAGTCGTCGCCATGCAGCTCTGTGTTTGTCGGCTTGAGAGTTGATGTTGAAGTTCGTGTTGAGAAGATTTTTCACAACAACACTGTTCTCCATTCCTTCAGAACAAAGAAGAAGAAGAAGACGAAAAGGAATGGCGCGCCAGTGGCGCCAGCAGCTCGGACGGGGAGCGGCGGCGCAAGAAGACGGAGTGGCGCTCCGACCACTCCACCGGGCCCGAGCCTGACTCGGACTCGGATGAACCTTTATTCGAACTGCATGAACATGAGGAGCCTGATCGTAAGTCCTGCTAATCCTAATCCTAACTAATATTATAAATGTGAAAGTGTGGATGTTTGTTACTTAATCACGCAAAAACGGCTGAACGGATTTGGATAAAAATTTGGCAAGCATATGGCCTTTTGACATGGAAAAGAACATAGGCTACCTTTTATCCCGATTCTTTTACTATCACAATTTTTCATTTCTTTTGGGACCCAATTCTGAAGTCCTCGCAGTCGAAGTCGCGGGTAGAAGCTAGTGTATTATAAATTCTAAATTTTGTATGTATGGTTGTTTGTTACTCTTTCACGCAAAAACTACTGAATAGAATTTGGCGAAAGTTGGTACACGGACAGAGTATGTCCTGGAATAGAACGTAGGATACTTTTATCCCGGGAACCGGGTTCCCTTGAGACCTTGGAAAATTTTCTATTATTACTCTAGCGAAGACACTGGCAGCAGCTAGTCTTGAGATATTTAAAAGGCAGAGTCCTGACATCAATGTCGAGCCCAAACCTTTGGACCTAAACTGCTGCTATTTTTCACAAAGTTATCCTTTTACAATGTAAACAAAGAATAAAAAAGCCTTCCCTTCCTTTCTTTTCTATTTTTCGCGGGTCAAAAGTTTGTATTGAGAAACTTACTTTCACGCGGGCGAAACTGTTGACTGAAGCTAATCTTGATTAAAAAGTAATAAATTACTTCTTAAACTTATTTTCTTCACCTGCTATATCCTCCATCCCTTATGCTTGGTTATATAGGAATTTAGAGGCAAAAATCTATTGGATTGCCTGCATTACATCATTAAGGATCCTGCGTAGATCGCTCGCTACTTCGAGTTGAGATGAAAATAAAATACGTTCGCGGTATATTGCTATCTCTGTTTGGCAAAAACAAATGCGAAATTGCATATGTGTGTGTACGTGTGAGTTGGACAATCTTCACAGCATAATATGGAACAGTTTTGAACTTGACAAAATAATTCCATCAAAAACAAAGCTTGTAAAAAACTCAAGTCTCGCAACACTACTCTTCTACCGTAAAAATATGTGAGATCCATGTTATACCAAGTCAAAATATCTTGTATGTTTTAAATAAATGAATTTAGCTTTGTAATCGCATGAAAACACAATGTATCTCAAAAGTAATTAAGTAAATCGTTTAGTGCAATTACCAAGTCAAATCTTAAAAATGTAACTTTGTAATCCTATACATTTATATGGGATTACTAAGTTATATATGCAGTTGGTGTATCTAGAAAACTAGGCCGAAATTGCAAAATATTTTAGTTTTCCCTTGGTTTGTACAGTAAACACTAATTGTAATCAAAATTTGAAACTTCTGTCTCTATGTCTGCTAAAAGTACCTTAGACTTTTTATGTTCGTTCAGTCAGTGAGTGACAAAATTTAGAAACTTTGATAAGAAAATTTAATGAGATTTGAAATATATCGTCTTTTTAAGAAGCCTGCTTGATCTAGTTTCGTCCACAACAAATTTATAAGAGGTTGAAAATGGCTCGAAATGTTTCGAGAAAAGGATGCCACATTTTTGCGTGACTTGGCGGGTTGGACACTACCGTGCCCCCAGATTACCTATGCTCCATTGAAGAAATAGGGTCGTCACTTTTAATGTTATCCTAAAAATAAATTTAATGCAACAAAAGTGTTCTGTAGTGATCAATCTATCGAATGGAAATCAATAATATTTTTATTTTACGTGGGCCTACATGGACACTTATGAAACGTCAGAATCTAGTGCGTAGTTCCAATTCGTCGTTTCCTATTGAGAAGAACCGGCAAGAAACTTCATGGTTACTCTTTTCAAAAAAATATTGGGTTTACAATATTTCCATACTAGCTGTGTCCGCGACTTCGTTCGCGTGGATGACAAAACTTATCAATAAGTTTTTAATGTAGTACCTTCACTTCTATGTATATCAATAAATAAGCAAAATGCCTAAAAAATAATATCTACATAATTATACGAATGACTAATCTTACCTAAGAATACTAAAATACCCTACGTTACCTACACACTATCAAATATACTACCTACACTTGAAATTAAAATCTATACGGTCTGCGCCCTATAAAAGTAAACGTAAGTACCTACCTAATTAAAAAAAAATGAGTTCGGTATCGGTCTCGTAACACCCTCTGCCATTATTTTTTTTTTGATATTTTCAATGTACAGAATTTATACTTCTACAAATTTATTATAAGTATAGATTACAATATTAACAGACAGATTAAGATTGATAACCAAAAGTACAATAAAAATAATATTTATCAAAAAGCTGTCGAAATAGTAGTAATCAAATCGTAGTCTAGTGTTTCCACATTCACACCATAAGAGAGAATATTAATATAAGAAAAAAGAACAAACCTATTAACATGAGATGTAACTAACAAAAATAAATCACGACTTAATGAATCTATGGTGATTAAAATCTAAATAATATAAGAAACAAACGCTCGCAAACCGCTTGTGCGATATGACTCCTACGCTAGTGTGAATGCCTATAGGAGGGGAACCGATTTTCTAGAGGCGTAACTACAAATTTTCAGTTTTCAGACATTTCCCTATATTTGCTATAAGACCTTTTTTATGCCAAATTTCATGATTCTAGGTCATCGGGAAGTACCCTATAAATTTTGATTATTTATAGAGTATCAAAACGTACGTTTTTTGCGATATAAACGGTTGTAACTTTTTTTTTCGATAACTTATATCTTTGATTTGTGCACAGCTTCAAGAGATCGCGGGCCTATTCTCGAACTCGACAACTCCACGTGTTCCCGAGATAGAGGGTCTTGACAAACAAAGGTTTCGTTTTTGCCCGTTGAGGTACGGAACCCTTAAAACGAAACGATAATTGTTGAAAAGTTTTATAGGAATTGAATTTCGATCAAATATTTTTCGAACCTATGATAAGTAGGTAACCCTGTAGGAGCGACACACACGCAAGGACTTTATGTACCCTGGAATGATTACGAAGTAATATCACACAATCTGAAGTGTACTTCATTTTCATTGCCATTAAGTTCATATTTTTGATTGGCAAGCAAAAATGGAAAAAATGTACCCAGCAAGACGGAGCATAGAAAGAGGTAGCGTGTCCCTTTCTTACTCGTCTATGGACACCATGGTAGAAAGAGATAAGATACCCTTTTGTGAGTACGTTTTTGAGGTTGACGTAATCAATCCAGATAGTATAAATAATTCTGAGACTGACTGAGGTAATGTCATACCCACACACTGACATTTGCCTGCTGCGATAGCAATAAAAACTATTGAAAATTTGGGAGAAATTTGGATGTGTACCGTAATACCAAAAATGATGAATGAAAAATTAATGATTTTCCAATTTCTTTTCGTTTCTTTATAACTTGATAATAATATCTGTGTTCCTACGGAGAGATATCTTGAAGTATTGTTGTTTATAATATAGAAAAAAACAAATAAAAACATGACATTTTCGGTGTAAAAATGTGCAAAATTAAATTCGCTTAAATTTCGTTTGGGGTAAGTTTTTCAACAGAAAGACGACGTAGGAACCTAGATAATTATTGTCTAAATCCGAATAACATCATATTATGGTGAAAATATGCTCAAACTGCAAATGATTTTGGTATTACGTTTGTATGGAAAATTGACACTTCGCGCCAGCCTTAAGGGAAGCTATGTGCCAATTGTTCAACTCTCTAGATGTTTTCTGACTGTTGATTTAGTTTGTAGATTAAAAAGTAGAACAGATCTTTCAATTGTAATATTGTTAAAATATACTTAATTTCTCTTTCAACAGTTGTCTTCAACAAATCGGATCATGAATTCTCACCGGAATCTGACTTGGAGAGTGGTGAACCTGTCGAGCCACTGAAGAGAGCACGTACTTTACAAGAAGGTAAGTTTCTAACTAAATACTTTCATTCTAACTAATACAACCTTTATTTGTGTTTCATGATTTATCTATCGTCTTTGGGGTCATTTTATCACGTTTTCAAATCATTATACTGTTAAAAAAAAATCAAACAAACTGACGCAAACTGCAAAGATATGATTATAATAATAATAATAATATTTCGAGTATTTGCACAGACACAACCAAGTGGCCAGGATTATACACCAACAACTTGCTTTGAAATACAAACTTGTGGAATCAGAGGTACCGTATTACAAGTATGTGCCCGACCCAGTTCTCGAAAATGATCATGTCACGCTGTACTGGGATCGGTCTATCATCACTGACCGGTTTATTGTAGCCAATAAGCCGGATATAGTGGTGATAGACCGATTAGCGCGCCGCACAATGATAATCGATGTCACCATTCCGCATGAAGATAACCTCTTGAAAGCTGAGAAAGAAAAACAGACTAAATATCTCGACTTAGCACACGAGGTTGTCGACATGTGGAATGTGGACTCGGCTGTCATTGTGCCGATTGTTGTGACCGCCAATGGCCTGATGGCCAAAAGTCTCGACGACCACCTGTCGAAGCTGTCGTTGCGCGGTTGGATCAAGGGCCTGATACAGAAGGCAGTACTCCTTGATACGGCTCGTATTGTGAGAAGGTTCCTGTCTCTGGAGCCCTAACCACCGGTAGCTTGGACCCTGGTCCCGTCATCCGTAGTCATCTATTCTTTATATTTTTAAATGTATTTGTATTATTTTTTGTAAGAAATATTTAAAAATATAATTTATATGTATTTAAAAGTAAATAAAGAGATAATAATAATTTTCTATTATATTCTATTCGTCTGTTTGATACATTGCTATCCGCCCCGTGTAGTTGCAAAATTTCTTGCAGTACAACAATAATGGCTTAATTACATCTACTACGTTGCTAACAGTGCAAGCGAAAAGCGAGGAGCTCTCGAGTTATGCAAACAAATATAGCAATATGTTTGAAGCCCGAATCCCGAGCTCGAAATATGAGAGCTAATCGCTTAAGCGGTTCAGGGCGAGATGGTAACAAATATATATTATGGTCTACTAGGTGAATTCACTCGAACAAAGCACTCCGTTGAGTTTCCTTGTGTGTCTACATCAGAAATAAAGATATCTGCAAGAGAACCCAAGTTACTGACATAGCCTGATGAATTGCCAAACTTAAGTGGTAGAGGGCAGGGCACATTGCTCGTAGGACAAATGGTTGTTGGGGGTGAAAGGTTTGGAGCAGCGACCACGTGCCGGAAAACACAGCTTTGGAAGGCCTCCCACAAGGAAAACCTTGACAGGAGGACCTGGTGAGACGCATAGGACCGGTCGTTATGGCGACACTTTGGGAGAGGCTTATGTCCAGCAGTCAGACGTCTATGTTAGCAGAGGCCTATGTCAAACCGCAGACGTCTTTCGGCTGAAATGTTGACGATGAAACGTGTTGTTCGTCGACACGTCATTTTTGTAATATTTTAATTTATATTTAGATATAACTTAGTCAAACTTGTATGCAGGTAAAGAGGACCAGGACGGGTTCTGCAAGCGCTGCGGCAGCGGCGAGCAGCCGGAGTGGATCCTGCTGTGCGACGCGTGCGACGCCGGCTACCACGCCTCCTGCCTCAAGCCTGTACTGTTCGTGGTGCCCGAGGGCGACTGGTTCTGTCCGCCTTGCAACCATGTGAGTAACTTTGACCCTTGTCTTGGTCTTGTCTTTTGTGCTCTGGTTCCCGCACTTAGTTCATGGTGGACTGTAGCCTATATTACCTGACCCATCATAAAAATACAAAGAGAGACATATGAGTTAGATAATGAGAATCATCGACTGTACATGAGTTATACTCCTTCGTTACCTTTACTCCAACTAGCCCAATTGTCTCCAGAAGCAGATCAATTTTTTCAGTTTACTCAGGGCGTGTATAAGCGAATTCGATGCTCGTAAGGTGATCATATTTCACTAATGGTTGTGATAGCACTGATGGTATTGATAATAAGCGCATTAAAATGAACAGCAAAGCTGACCAAGAAAGCTGACTCGATAAATTACTTTCAAGTACTGTTTTTTGTGTACAATAAAGAATTAAAGAGTAAATGAATTATAACAAAAACATGTACTTGCAGGACATGTTAATAGCGTCACTAGAGGCTGAACTAGTGAAGTATGACGAGTTAGTGGTGGCCGTGGAAGCCGAGAGAGAACGGAAGAAGCAGGAACAGTCCGAGGTTAAGAGCGAGAAGGAATCTGAAGACGAGAAGGAGGTAGAACAAGATAAAGAAGATGAAAAGTCCAGTGGTAAGTATTTAGCATAACATAGCATCAACCTTATAATGATCCCACTGCCTTGGACTCGGGCCTTTTCTTGAGGAGAGGGAATGGGCCGTAATCCACTATGCGGCGGAAATTTTACACTAGGTTTCATATACAGTACGGCCGTTATAAGTTGGTGAGTCTGAAAATAGGTTCTGCGAATTTTGGCGCTGGAAACTCGTACAAAAAATAAAGGTTTTAAAAAAATAAATGTAATTTACAGTTGTCATTGCGGTTAAAAACTGTTATTGGTATTTATTTTTTTAAATCTTTATTTTTGTACGAGTTTTCAAGTGTTAAAATTCGCAGAGCCTAACTTCAGACTCGCCAAGTTATAACGGCCGTACTGTACTTCTAAGGTATTTTGCTGTCTTCGCATTGTCATTTGTAGTCATTTAAATAACACCAAACTAAGATGCATCCACATCGTATTCCCGCATGCACCGGTCGTTGTTGCGACGCTTCGTGGAGGCATATGTCCAGCAGTGGACGTCTTTCGGTTGAGATGATGATGAAACGAATGTCATAAATATTACTTACGGATCTGATACTTGCTGAAAACCTTAAGATCTTATAAACCGCTGTCCTAAAATATATTGTTGTAATTATAGAAGCGAGCGCCAGCAGCGACTGGTCGTCGACGTCGGAGGAGGGCGCGGTGTACCGGCTGCGCGCGCGCAAGCAGCTGCCCGTCTCCTACCGCTCCCAGGAGTACGACCGCCTCATCAGCTCCGCTATCAAGGTAAAACAAAAGAAAGCATGGCGGTACCATAAAAATAAACAAAAACAAACCAAAATAGAGTTTGGATGCCTCACATCTGCACAAAAAGGCCAGCACTTAGCAAAATGTTGGGACAAGACCATTAACATTCATTAACATTTTCTTTTTTATGCACCTACCATATTGTCTCTTCACCACCCTAGGTTGACTGGTAGAGAATGCCTGAAGCATAAAGTCCACCTTTATACTTTGTGTGGCATGAAGATTAAATAAATAAATAATTTATCATCTATTTATTTATTTATTTATATACTCTTTATTGTACACCGTAAAAATACATTTTTCACAAGGAGCCATCTTGCCATCTTTCTTTCAATGTATTTGATGTCGACGCAGCAACAGCAAAACACAATAGGGAATATGCAGGCAATTTTTTTATTTTTTTTATTCAATATTCACTTCATTTTGATGTAGAAAAAAAATAAACCATAGCCGTAAGAGTAGTAATTACTTTTTTATAAAATCTTAAAAATATTGGTTTAATTTGACGAGTTCAAACGCTACTATTTCTCGCGCGCTTGAGGCGTGACGTCATAGGTTACGTCCTGTCAGTTTATTGTTTGCATTGAGAGTTAGTTTGATATATAACAAAGTGTTTTAGTCGCGTAATAATCATGGAAGAAGAAAAAAGCCATTTTATAGATATTGCATGATACCAATGTGTATAACACTATAAAAAATACACCAGATAAATTCACCATTCCTGTCAGTTTTGTGCCCTGTGACGTCAAAGTCGTCGCCGTCGTCGTCTCACCATTGGTCGTTTTCATACGACCAATGGTGAGGCGTTTTACAAATTTGAATTTCGCTCGTAAATTTTTCACTTTTTGATTTACGTTTTAAATAACTAAATGCATATTAAATTAGAAAATAACGAATTGAGTGTATTACTACGACCTTAAAAGTTTAGGAAAAAAAAAATCAGGCCATTTTATTTTTTATGCATATTCCCTATTGACTATTACTTAAAAATAGATGAACCGACTATGAGGCCAATACATGTTTTTTATGTAGGTTATAGTGACGACACACTGCGGGTCGAGGGCTCTCACCCACGACGACTTTTTAAAGCGATGCTATCGCGAGTTCGCATCGATACAGTCGCGATGTAAACGCTATAGTTTCGCCTTCTTTCGCGATGCAATCGTGATTCAGTAAAGAGATAACACGGTCGTTCGACAGCGTTTGCATCGATACAGTCGTGATGCTGTACCACGTTGGAATCGCTTCTGTAACGCGTGGCAAATGCAACTAACGCGCGTTAGTAGCGATGCTATCGTGCGTTTACGAAACGCGCGACATCTTCGCTACAAAAAGTCGCTGTGGGTGAAGGCCCTTAAAATCAAGAGTGTATAGGAACTAAAATTCAAAATCCTGCATCGCATTTTTCCGTTTGATAATTATTAATGTCAATAGGCAGTTGCCTGAACCAGACATAATACCCGTCTGGTCAAAGTATCCTTTACAGTAGATGTTTGCGAGACTACACGTCGTTTTACATTTGGTTCCGCATACCTCTAAAAGCGTGACTATCGACTATAAACCTCAGGGCAACCTTCGTGCAACTACATAATAATAATAATACTCCCCCGACCGAGTTTCGATCATGGTGGCCAATCTTAACAGAGATCAGCCAAGTACGCAGGAGATATTATAGTGCACAAGTGTGTGCGCAAACACAGGTGCACTCTCTGTTCCCTTACTCTCATAGTCCGATGGGACGGCAATCCCACACGACCGGAGATATCACGCGCAGGACCAACGCGCACGGGGCTATCACACCACCAACTTGCAAACTCCGGGCAGCTACAGAGTAATTCCTAATGGAAAAACCCAATAGCACTTTTTGCCTGACCGGGAATCGAACCCAGACAGAACCCCTTGCTCAGCAGTCGTTCTTGCGACCACTAGCTCAACGAGGCAACTACATACTGAATCAGTAGCTTGAATCAGCTCCTATATTATTTAAGTTAATATTGTGTTTGTAAACTAAACAGGAGGAGTACGTAGAGGCGACCACAAGCGCAGGCAACCAAGGTCGCGGCAAGGACATCTCCACCATCATAGAGGCCGCCGAGGAGGAGAAGATGAAGGCCGAGCGAGAGGCTATGGAGCAGGTGGGCAATCACTATGGAGTATTGACTTTAGTATACTTGTATATTACACTTTAATTTCGACCTGTCCCAAACTGTGGTGGGTCGCACACAAGTGTTACCAATCTCAAAAATTCTCAGCTTTACTACGATGTATCTGCCGTAGAAATCGTATAATAATCCAGTCAACAGTTTTTAATTTAATCACGATCATACAGACAGACAATCGTTATTCTAACAACTTTTTTCGATTTTCACAATTTAAATTTAAAAAAGCAATATACAACGTTTTTTTTTTGATATCCCAAACTCTAGGGTATGATTGAGGCCATATCAAAAAATCAACTGGCATATGAGTTATGTTCCAAATTAAAAAAAAAAAGTTTTTTTTTTTAATTTTTCATACAAAATAATTCGGCTAAGTCACGATTATTAATGTAAAAACACCCTTACGTGAAATATGACAGCGTCGCATTTTCTTAGCTTTAAATATGAATGATTGGTTTGAATAAAAATGAATTACTTGTATTTATCAATGAAACTTAGATATATGATATCTCCGAAACGATGCATTTTTGGACCACCTATTCTAGGAGTTTTAGAATTATTTTTACCTACAGAATATAACCCTAGAGTTATGGGATATCAAAAAATACAGATTGTATATATGTATATTTTTTAATTAAGTCAGAGCCGACAAAAAATTCTATCACTGGGAGCTCCAGAATCATGTACTTGTATCCATGGTATTCGTTTGTTCGCGATGTCTGACACACCCTGTATAAGGTTTAGCTTATTAGCAAAAAAATTCAGAAATGAACTTTCTAAATCAGTTCAACCTTTTTTATTTTTCAACTAAATTGAAGACATAATTTAATTTTTTGTTTTGCAAAACTGTTGACTGAAATAATCCATCCCCTTCCAGGGTAAACCTATTGAGAGGAAGAAGAAGAAGCAGCGCCGAAAGCCGAGGAAGTTGAACTCGCTGGAAGTACCCTCGGAGGACGACGACGAGACCGACGAGGACTTTAAGGATACTGGGTACATATATTTTCTGTATTGCCTGGCTAGCTCTTTCATGTACTTAAATTATATTCCTTGTATGGTTCTTCGATATAAATTATTTGGTGACCTACGTGGCAATTAAACGGATCTTGAAGCGAAGCGACGCGGTCTAACAAACAATTGACCAACTACACGAGGGTGCGGCAATGAACAAACTGAAGCGAATACGATCAGTTGGTTAGACATTTTTGCTCCCACTGTTGTGTTCGGTGCGGTGGCCAGTTTAAAATAAATTAAAGCGGAAGCGACGACAAGGCGCGCATGTAAGACACAGCCAACACCTCGAGTTGAAGTCGCGTAAAACATATCGAGTCGCATTTGCCTTGAATCGCTCACGTAGGAGGTCGCGTTATACTACTGAGGAGAGGTGTTATATGATAAATCAAAGGGAATAAATAACAGTGGAGCTAAGCGGCGTTTTCATGATGTCATAATTACATATTATTACCGCATGGTGGATTACACAGCCCATTCTCTCTGCTAGAGAGGAGGCCTGAGTCCCAACAGTGGGAAGATTACAAGGCCAATAATGCTAATAATTACATAAAGCTTATTGGCCTTTGCCTTTGAACGAAATTTGAAAAAAGAGGTTTTGATTGCAAATGGTGTTTCGGTCGGTCAGTAATACACATACACACACTAAATTCTTTGGATATATTCCATGAACTATAATATAATAAAATAAATTTTCCAGTGCTCAAAGTATGTCGTCTTCGGAAGACATATCGTCGTCGAACGAACGAGGCAGCTCCAGTGACTCCAGGTCTTCGGACTCGCTGCCTATTCGACGGACCTGCAGATCTGATAAGAAAGGTAAATTATACAGTACTAACTACCAACCAACTAAACTGCCACTATTTCACTGACAAACCAACTAAACCCACCCAGCCTTGCCTATATTATATCATCATCTACATAGCCTTTTCCCAACTATATTGGGGTCGGCTTCCAGTTAAGCCTTTTTTTAAGATTTAGCTGAAAACCAGTATTTTACGAGGACCGGCTACCTACCAGCCCTCCACAACCCATTAACTGGGGTAACACGGTACTTCATGGCAAGACTGGAGTCAGATTTAGTGGATTTATATTATATATTAACTATATTTACTAGTGTCGGTTTCCCACGGGTGCAAATTATATACATAAATGTTTCTCGTGTATTGTTCTGAAAATGAAAACCGCATCAGAATCCGTTACGTCGTTTAGTTAGTGGATAAATATGCAGACAAAAAGCGACTTTGTTTTATGCTATGTAAAGAAAAGATAACTTCTTATTCTAAAGTCTCACACTTGTAAGCCTCTAGCTAGCTTTTTATTGTGGTCGGGTTTCCGCACTTAGGGGACCATGACAGCCTTTAATCAAACCGGCCTATATCACTCCAGAAGCAGATGATTCTTTTGCTAATTAGCCCCTATGGGGAAAGCTTTGAAACGCCCTTCTGCTCCGCCCAAGAACGGGACTAGACATTGGATGATTACCCATCTAAAAAAATATATAAACCCTTTGGTCGATAAGTAATTTTGTTTCGTTTCATAAAGGAGAACGTACGAAAATGACGGAATCTTCGCCAGAAGTGAAGAAGAAGAAGAAAGGCCACTTACAGGATAGCTCGGAGGAATCTGCGGGCGCCAAGGAGTGGTCTTCCAAATCTAAGTAAGTTTATCATTATCGTAATTAAAACTTCCTTATTTTCGGATCAGATGGGTAGTAACGACCGACGTCTTGTGCCGGGTTCTCGTAAAGGTTATGGTCCGGAGCGAGGAGGAATCTCTTTTGTGAAGCAGTAATGCTTGCGAAGGAGGTGGCCGCGAGAGGGGACAGCCCTCACGCCTCAGCCGCTAGGATCCCGAGCCCGATTTCCAGCCATCGTAGGCATGGGCTTGCCGTTCGGAGTCCAAGTCCTCGGCCGCCCGTAGTGTTCCAAGCGCTTTTCAAGCAGATGTCAGCAAAACCGTAGAGGGCCAGCAGATTTGAAGCCTACTGGGGACCTGGGTTCGCTTCTGGAAAGGAAACCTGAGGTGTCGGACCGTAAGGTACAGAAGGAACATAGAAGTGGGTTTTATTCAGTAACATTCAGACTCGCTCTCCTCCTCTGCCCAAGACTGGAAGAAGTTATTTATTAGATGATTTCCCACTTAAAAAAATCACTTGATCTGTGCTGCTTGCTTTCGACTTAGGTGCCTATCAACATCAGTTGTAATTTTTACTATAAAATGTTTATTTATAACCAAAATAACTCACTACACGTAACACGACACAGGAATGAATATAAAATACGCACAAGCGATTCCAAGTTGGCGTCTCGCAGACGACTGACGCAGGTGCGCGCACCAGGAACTATCCCTGCGCGCGGCCGGCTGATGCCACGGACCAATCACGGCGCGCCGATGCATCATACGACGCGACGTGTTATCCCTTTCAGTTGCTTTGTATTTTACTATTACTCTCCGGATAAATAAGTTCCTGAAGACGCCATTTTCAAATGTAATCTATCCTCTACAGGTCATCAAAATCAAAATCTTCCCGACCTCCGAAAGCGTCCCGTCGCGACAAGTCGAAGAAGCGTCGCAAACGCAGCGGGCTGACGCAGTACGACGCGGCCGGCAACGTGATCCGCGCGCGCGTCACCTACGGCGGCCTCAGCGACGCCTCCGCCGACAACGACTGGTCGCCCAAGCACCGCACACGACAGAAGAAGATCAACTATACTGAGATGCCCAACACTGAGTCTGAGGATGTAAGTCATAATTTTCTTCCTGCCCTTATCCCGTGTTACTTGGGGTCAGCGCAACATGTTTTTTTCTTCCATTCTGTCCTGTCACCCATAACAACACTTATTGCCTTTTCTTTCATATCAGCAATCACACAACCCATCCATCGTTTCTTTGGCCTATATATATATTCCACAACTTTTTCACACAACACCATCTAGTCCCAAGCTAAGCAGAGTTTGTATTATGGGTACACGCTTTCATTAGACTCACTCTAGCCACTTCTGACCAATCCCTTAAGTAGAAGTCCAAATCGTCACGCCATCTCCTTCTGGGTTTGCCGCGTCGCTGGCTCCTGCTATTCGGGATCCAGTCAGTAGTTGCGAAACAAGACATTAAATGCGTCGGCATGATCGTTATAACTATTAGAAGAATTTTCCAAATTTTTAATTTTTCCAAAGTTTCAAATCTCGTGGAAGGGGAAACTTTCAAGTAACAGAAAAAGTATGCACAAGCTGCATAATGACGTCACCACCATTAAAGTATAATGTAAATATACTAGTTAAGTCGAATGATTCGAAGTGATGCTTGTGCGTGGACTCCACATTTCTAAGCTAATTTAACAAATGTGTAGTAAATGTACTTCGACCGAAGATTGAACGTTAGTTAACCGCATTACAATGGTTTTCAATATGGTGTTCATGCTTGTAATACGGAGTGCTATACGATATGGGAGTGACATTTATACATATTTGTCGACGTATTCTATGTTTTGGGTTAACTTTTCCTTTCCCTATTTAATGACCATACATCTGCAACCAACAAATATTCCTTACAGGAGATGCACAAATCCAGCGGCAAACACATGCCGGACAGTTCGGACGAGTACAAGATCGACACGGACGCGACCACGGACTCGGACGAAGAACGCAAGAAGCGCAAGAAACCAGAAGATGAGGAAGCGGAACAGGCGAACGAGGAGAAGAGGAAAGCCCTCAGCGACCTCATCAAGAAGACGGCTGTGGTGCCGCTTGAGAAGCTGTCCGAAGAAGTCACGAAGGCTAAGACTGAGGAGTTACAGGCGCATCTTAGTAAGTATTAATTTGTTTGTGGACCTATCAATTCACCATTGTCATTATATCATAATTTCAGCCGAAAGACGTCCACTGTTGGACATAGGTCTCCCCCAAGGGCTGCCATAATGATTGGTTATGTGCGTCTCGCATCCATTGGATTCCCGTGACCCTCACTAGGTCATCGGCCCATCTTGTGGATGTTTTGTGTATGTGAATGTATTTGTTAGTAAACGCACCCACGATACCGGAGTAAATTGTCAGTGTGGGCAAAGCTTAAAAAAATCCTTCTACATCATTTTCATACATTTTGTATGAACTATCGGACACTTTGGCGGTGTGACCCGCCACGTTTTGCAAGCACTTTCATAGTACCCAGTTACTAGAATGTCGAGGTCAGATAGGCAGTCGATCCATGTACATAAGATACCATGTAGACTGACAACCGACCCCAATACAGTCAGTAGAAAGCTAGGTAGATTGATTTTCTATAATGAGTCATTTACAACTATGTGATTGAAACGTGATTGTAAATCGATGTGTTGTTGTAGACGCGCAGGCGGCGTCGGCGGCGGCGGCTATGAACGCGCGGCCCTCGCGCGGCCGCGGCAGTCGGGGCGGACGCGGCAGCAGGTAACATACATCTACTTCTTTTACGAGTTTTTTTGCTGTCCCTCCCTTCCTAGGAAAAATCTCCCTTTACACCTTTCTTCTTGATTAATTATAACCAACCAATCAATTTCTTTGCTTTGATGATATTTCTTGATAACTGTTTCATTTATTTGATTTGTGTACGAGTACAATCCTGGTACATGACTTGGCTAGAGTCGATAAATGTACATGCATGATAAGTCACTATTTGCTTAAGGCAAATAATAGTACTAAGTTACCGGCTGCATATAAACTAATGCTTGACAGCAATCCCACCTGATTGTAAGCAGTGATGCAATAATATATATATATATATATGCAATAAATCGTTGATGGCGAAGCGCACTAGTTATTAAAATAAGACACCCATATTATAATCAGAGGGGAAGGCACAGTTTTAGTGTAGTTGACATGACTGAACATCGAAACTGCATACCGACTGTACAGTTTGCTCATGAACACTACTTGCCAACTGTATGTAGACTGCTTGCAATTTAAAAATTAGTTATTACCTAGAGTAGTATTCGACTAATATTTGTGTTAAGAAAATAGTGACGTCTTCGATGTCACAACCTAGCCATGCCTCTTGACCAATTAGATCATAGTAAAAAATAAATGCACCTCTTTATGAACACGCCTTAACTTTGTAGTTGCATTGATGAGTCACTATTTTCTTAACGCGAATACCTAAACTATAATTTTCACAGCCGAAATTGAAACCGAATTTCGACGTTGCTTTCAGTTTCGGCCCAAAAACCGAAACCGAAACTTCGATTGAATACTAGTGTAGAGCAATAGTTAGTTGAGTATTGTACTTATATACGACACAGTGTTGATTGCAGAGGCCCGCGCGGCGGCCGCGGTTCGCGCGCCTCCACCACCGAAGCCAGCGACGACGCGCTCGCCAAGCTTATCGGAGTTAAGATCAAAGGTACACACTATTGCTATATTTTATTAATGTCTTTTTAATGTTCATGGACTATCTACCTTAACATAGCGATGGGCAATTCCGAGATGTTTTTACAATCGAAATAATCGTAGTTTTTAAACTCACCGTTCTACGAAATAATCGAGATGTTGTCGATTGTTTCGAGTCAACCGAATCAGTCTCGGAGTCTCGCTCGGCCACCGGGGTGAAGCGTCAATCAATTGATTGCATCGAGCTGAGGTGCACCTTAGAAGTGGGAGCGTGGCAAACTCGAGTCGAGCGAGCCGTGCGTAATTCTAAACCATCAAGGAACAACTTGGGAGTGAACGCACCATGTGCCAGTCGCAATAACAGTCCGAGTCGGACAAGAGTCAAAGTCGAAAAATTTGAGAACTATCGATGTGTTGGAACGATCGAAACTATTGAATTTCTTTCGATTGTTCAAACATCATGGAATAATCGCCCATCGCTACCTTATTTTCCGTTTCTTGTACGAGAAAATAGCCAATAAATAGTATGTCGCCTTCTAGCGGTGGGGCAACTGCCTTAAGCGCTTCCAATCCTTCCCAATTGGGAATCATAATTTAAAACTCTACCTCTTGATAAAATAAATAAATTCACATTCTCACAAAGAGTACTCCAAAATATTGTAGAAAACTAAAACCCAAATATCATTTGTCATAAATGTGCTGCTGCGAGCAACGTGTTACATGCTTGTGTAAATATATTGTCAATTTATGTTTACACAGATCTCAGAACGGACGGCTCACCAACGAAACCTAATCAAGTAAGTTTTCAAACAGAACAGAATAGCTGCAGCTATATGACTCACACACAACAATATTTTTTTGCACTGACTGCAAAAACACCAACCATTTTTGTTGGGACCTGTGTCTACGATTACTAACGGTTTCCTGTTTTACAGCTGGAAAGAGAAAAGAAGAGACAGGAACGCGAAGCGAAACGAGCCGAACGCGAAGCTAAAAAAGTAGAAAGACTACAAAAGAAAGAAGAAAAGGAAAAAATGAAAGAGCAGAAAGCTAAAGAGAGAGAAGAAAAGCGTCTCGCGCGACTCGCCATGCAAGAAACGAAGAGGATAAAGAAGGAGAAGATGGAGTTCCCCATCGGTCCCCCCATCTCGTACGGAGGGCCGGGGGGCCCGGGAGGCCCCGGGGGCCCGGGCGGGCCTCCGCAGCGGCTGCCGCACGGCTTCGGCCCCCCGCCGCGCATGCCTAACGATTTCCACGAACAACCGCGGTTCCCTACTACGCCGAGGTTGCAGGTAAACTTTCACTAAGTATTTTAATTTCCATATAATTCAAGGAGTCATGAGTTCGCACCTACCTCAATTGTTTCAACACTAATTATGATGTTATCTGATATGTTACTAAATTAGAGATGGTTTCCTTATTGGATGATTTACAAAGGCTCGAGCAGACCGGATGCGTAGACGCGCACGTACCGCTGTGTTGTAATGTATGGAACTGTATGAGACAGGACACACTGCTTGCGTAACATCTACGTCTACGCATACGCATCCGGTCAGCTCGAGGTTTTTATCGAGTGTTTGTTCTAGGGCGTCAAGTCTCATCCGACAATCGTAATTGTGACCGTGCATGAAATAACTGAACACACAAATATTTTGATCCTAAATCTAAAATATCTTTTATTCTCCAGGTGCGAGCGGAGCTGCGAGGCGTGTTATCGGCTGAGGAGCGAGCGCAACATGGAAGACCCGACCATGTGTCTGCGCTCAGAGAAGGTATGTCATGTTTATCTTAATGAAATCTAAGTTACGATAACAGAATGTTATCGTAACTCAGCTCCACTTTTACCGAAATCGGACCGACTGTCTGGAAAAAATGTCGGATAAAATGTAGTCCTAAGGAAGTCCCCGTTTCTTGTCTCTATTCTTCGAAGTTTAGGCAAATAGGCACTACCTATTCCTATCACTGGTGATAATACAGAACTTTTCATCGATGAAGATATAAAAGAATGGCCATATGGCATTTACAGATTACTCGAATAGAAATATACATAAAACTGGATAGCATAACATCAGCGTTATAATGATCCCACTGCTGGCACTCAGGCCTCCTCTCTAGGAGAGGGAACTGGATAAAATACTTAATTTTTTTTCTCTTTGTATTTTAAAGGAATTCCTAAAATATTTTTAAAGTTGAAAGTGAAAGTCCCTTTGCTTAGTGTTAACTATGTTTCCATCGATGGTATGCAAGCTACAACACAACTGACTGACTATAAAACGCGTCATCTGGTCAGGCACTTACAGGACTCGTCACACGCGTTTTTCGCGCGAGTATTCGCCGTGTACCATGTAACAAACAAACACCACCTTGTGGCCTTGATATGCCACTTACAATCGCGCGAACAACGTGGACATATACAAAATGTAACATAATTAACGCACATCCTCTTGGGGGGTCATTGTACTCATCATTATGAACAACTTTTACTATGGGACCAAACCTGAAATTGAGAAGAGCCCAAGCCCCAAGAGGATGTGCGTTAATTATGTTACATGTTGTATAGCCACACATTTGAATAAACTTTATCCTAGCGATGGGCGATTCCGAAATGATTCAACTATCGAAAGAATAGGAGTCGTTAAAATAGAGTCGTCGAGTCAACCATCGACTCGCCGTTCTACAAAATAATCGAGATGATTTTCGATTATTTGAACGCGACATGCGCTCGTTGCAATAACAGACCCAAGTCAGCGCTCATGCCCACGAGACGTTTTTAACTCGGCCCGGTTTTTTGCCGGCGCCAGGTAGAAACCGTCCGACCGTGCACACTAGACGGTTTGTACACGACCTGGTTTCAAGGGGGTGCCGCTTTCATTCAATTTTGTTGGTGGCCCTGTGCACGCGCCGCTCGTAGGTCCGGTCTGTGTGCATGCGCTCACACACTGCCATACTCCACTGCGCGCCGGGCGTATACGCGACGAGCACCGTGCCCGTTGCACGGCGAGCTGGCTCTAGCGCCGGCGTCGTGTGGTTAGCTTCAGAGTTTCATACACGACTGACGACCGCCCGTAGACCCGGTTTGACGCGCCGGGCTTAGCTCCGGCGCAAAAACGTCTCGTGGGCATGAGCGCTCAGACTCGAATCAAAGTTGAAATAATCGAGAACCATCGTGACGTTCAAACAATCGATTAAAATCTCTCGTCATCGCGCATCGCTACTAATATCCCCATAAATTATTATTTCTCGCATTGCTAAATATGTTGCATCTGTAGTGTTATTTCCTGGTTGTTTCTCGATTTCGAATGAATTGGTTTTTTTACAACCCATGTCATAATGTCCAGGTACGCTTTCAGTAGCCGGATCGCCGCAGCCGTTCAAGCCGATCACGGAGGAACCCAGCATCATCACACGAATGCCGCACATGATCAACCAACAATACAGGTGAGAACAGTTCACTTTATACGACTTAACATAGATTTAATTAAAATTGCATCTGTCGTTAGAATGTCCGAGGTATAGATTGGGTTTTTGTAGGATTTTTTTTGCAGATTTGCTTTAAATTCCCTGTGGATTTTTGTAATTTTCATCTTCATTTAATGTTTGTTGCAGGGGTCCTATGATGTACCCGTCAGGCGGGCAGTACGCGCCGCGTCAGAACATGTCCATGTACCCGCTGCACCCGGCGCTCGGGCCCGCGCGCCAGTTCCCGCAGTACTACCCGCACATGCGCGCGCTGCCGCCGCCGCACCCGCAGCACGCGCAGCACCAGGCGCACCAGCCGCATCCTTCTTCTCACCAGGGACACCCCTCGCACCCCGGCGCCTATCCCCCGAGGCCGCCCTACTCTACTGCTACCTCTCCCGCCCCGCCCGGCGCACACGGCCCACCCGGCGCCAGGCCGCACGGCCCCCCGCACAGTATGCCGCCCGGACCACACGGCCCGCCCGGACATGGGCCGCCTGGCCACGGCCCACCAGGACATGGCCCGCCTCCCGGCCACGGCACCATGCCCCCGGGACACGGACCACCCACCACTACCCATGGACCGCCAGGACTCGGGCCGTCTCCTGGGCACGGGCCCCCGCCGCGCGGGCCCCCGCACGCCGGCCACGCGGCGCTGGGCCTGCACCGGGCCCCCGCGCCGCCCGGCGCCATGCCGCCCACGTCCAGCCCGCACGCCATGCCCAGTGCAGGCCTTCCCGGCCAAGGCGGCCCGCCCGCTCCCGGTTTGCCCGGCCACGCCGGCCCGCTGCCTATGCACCGTGCCATGCCCCCCGGAGCGCTGCAGGGCCGTGAGCCCCCCTCTGCGTCCCTGTCGGCCGCCCCGCGTGCCACACCGCCCGCGGACCATGAGTCGCCTGTGCGGATCAAAGCAGAAGTTAAAACCGAGCAACCCGAGTACCACTCGCCCGCCGGCTCGCCCGCGCGCGAGCCCACACCGCCGCGCGCGCCTGACGAAATGCCGCGGCACCCCAAAATCAAACACACGGAGAATAAGGACCGGCGGCCGCGGTACCCGCTCGGGCCCTACGCGCCGCAGTACGGGCCGTACGGGCCCTACGCGCCGCCGCCCGGGCCCGCCGAGCGCGGCGCGCCGCCGGGCCCCCGGCCCCCGCAGCTACACCACCCCTACCCGGCCGACGCGCGGCCCCGGAGCCCTGCGTCGGCGGAGCGGCCGCACTCGCTGGAGCCCCCGGGCCACGCGGCGCCGCACGGGTCCCCGCACGGGCCGCCGTACTTGCCGCCACACCTGCGGCCGCTGGTGCGCGCGCCCTACGGCCCGGAACCGGGCGTACGGAGCAGCCCCGCGCCCTTCCCGCCGCCGCACTACCCAGACGTGTCGCGCACGTCGCCAGCAGGGCCCCAAGGCCCCCAGGGCCCCCCAGGCCCCATGCCAGGTGGGCCCAATGGTGCGCCGTTGCCGCTGAGTGTGCGTGACGCAGAAGCGCTCGGCGCGCGGCCCGACCGGCTGACCTCCCCGGCGCAACTAGAGCCGCTAGGCATAGTGAAGCAGGAAGTGCTGGGGCTGGTGAAGTCCGAGTGTCCGGCGCCGGCCGCACTGGGTCCGCGTCCGGACGTGGGCGGGCCGGTTGCGGCGGGCGGCAGCGTGTCCGGCTCGGTGTTCGGCGGGCTGGTGAGCTACTTCTCGTCGCAGCACGAGGACGACGACATCGACGAGTGAAGGCACAACACTCGCTGTACATACGCGCGATAGATAATTATATTTATGCGCCGCACCTCGCGGCTCACCTGTACGATATTATGTGTTAGTGTAGGAGATTTAGTTTAGCCATAGGGAGTAAATATATATTATTATGAGTCTTTTTGGTCTCGAATAGGCGAATGTATTATTATTTTGGTTATGTTTAAGTGAGATTTATTTATATACGACCGATAGGTACTTACAGTATACTCTGAATACGAATTTTATTAATGAGATCGATGACATTTTTTTTGAAAAAATAAATGTTTTCTCCTACAAATTACATGTATCATTTCAAAAAGCCTTTTCAGCCCTAAAACATTTTCATTTCACACAAATTTGATGTAAATCGAAACGTCTAGCTCCTGCTATCGACTTCGCCTGCACGAACGCAGATTTATTCATGCAAACTTTGGACACCCGTTTCATCCCTATGAGGGGGAATTAATTTTTTTGTCCAAAATTTCGCATTTTTAACGCCAGTAGTTTCGGCTATGCGTTGATATGTCATTAGTAGCCGTGACAGCCAACTACACAATAGGGAATATCATCATCTCAGCCGAAAGACGTCCACTGCTGGACACAGGCCTCCCCCCAAGCGTCACCACAACGACCGGTCTTGTGCGTCTCACATACAGCAGATTTCCGGTGTGCGTGTGGTGTGAGGGCCCGTTTTTCAAAACTCTTTAAAACTATGCTAAAGATTTAGTGTACACTCCAAAACAAATGTGCGACTTGGAATCAGAATTTGTGACGGTCAAATAAGCGAGTTATAGACTGTTTAGTTGGGCCCTCAATCCACACATAGAGGATTGAGAGCCCAGCTGTACCGGCTAAACTATGAACACTAGAGAAAAACTTTTTATGCCAAAATCTAAGGTAACGCCAAACAAAATTTGTGAAAACAAGATATTATCGCAAAACCTTCTTCTACTTGAGATATCCTTGCTCAAAGTGGGCCCTCACATATCATTGACGTAAATGTTTACTAGGCAAATAAAATGCAAGTCATGAACTTACAGCTGCTATTTGAAATCCTATATGCTTCTAGATAATTTGTGAGATTTTGTGAAAGCAAGAACAGGTCATATTTTCTTGTTGTTTAAAAGTTATGACCTAAACATAATTCGGGCCCTCAATCCTCCACTTTTTCATGTTTTTGTTATATTACGCTTCACATATGAGAGATAAGACAAACACAAAAAGGTCACTTTTTGTGTAAAAATTTGTGCAACAAACTGGGCACCAGAACGAAATGAAATGACCCTTTATTATACAAAAAAAAAACAACTTTCATAATATTCTTCAAAATTCGGGAATAGGGTGACCACAATTTCTGTTACATGTAAGTATACAAGATGGCGCCGACAATACCACAATAATACAAACTGCGTATTCCTCATAATGTTCCTAGTCTGCATACCAAATATTATTCGAAAATATCCAGTTTATTTTAATCAAAAAATTTATTTCTTTATTCAAACATTTTGCGTTCGATTTCTTTGGCGCTGAACACTAAAATTTTCCACATTCAAAAAGTGCGCGGTAAAGCTGATTGCAGGGTCATTTTTATAGATAAAAAAGTGCGCTGTAATCATCTTTTCTTCCAACTATGCTTTAATTTCATCATAATCACACTAAAAACTCAGTACAAAGCGAGTCTTTATTGCTCTAGAGCAATAAAAATGTATGAAATTTCATTATTGCACAGTTTTTTTTTTAATCGCACCATAAGGCGCCAATCTCAATGGGTTAGCTCTATTCAGCCAGCCGATATCAATATTTTTTTTTACGTACGTATTATTTGTTTCTGTCCTACTTGTTCCAAATTTAAAAAATGATTGCTGCTAACTCTGATTTAAAAATGAAAGAAATTTAAATAAGTGATTTGGCGGGAACTTTGTTAATTTTGTTTTGACAATATTTTTGGAAACGATAAAGTGTGATACTATCTGATTTTGAGTGCTTCGGCTTCGAATTAAAATGGAATCATCTAGCGACACATTAACTCCGGAAAATATTCTAAATGAAGCCGACAGTGTTATAGAAACTTCTATTTTAACTGTTTGATATGAGTTTCTTTTATCTACTATTCCTATAGGTAATAGTTGAAACAAAAGCAGAGTATGCACCTCGCCTTAAGTAATTTAATATTGCCCTCGTGCCTATTAGATTATAGCCCTCGCTAACGCTCGGGCTCTAAATCAGGCTCTCGGTGCAATAATAAATTACTTTGTGCTCGATGCAATAATCTACTATCATCATATTTATTTTGTTTGCTTAAGGTGTTTTTTTTTAATTGAAGTCGGATTGTATTTTTTTTGCAAAAATCTTTTATTTTATACTTTTTAGTCTTTTTTAATTTAGTTCTGTTTAAAATGAGCCCAAACACAACTACGTTGCTGTAATTTCAAGGTTTGTACTTTTTCTGATGCTCCTGGCTTCAGCATCAGGTCTCATTATCAGTACGTCCACACATCGAACCCTTTTCAATGAGCCTAAACATTCATGATATATCTGCTGTTAGTTGTCGAGGAGCTAGGTACTCTGCAGACTATCCTGACTGCAACATCAGGTCATGACTTGATGATCATGAGACCAAATGTGGCAAATGCCCTATCGAACAACAAAACAATTAACAAAATAAACAGCTAAGGAGTCGTACCTTCCATCATCAGCCCAGCTACCTGAGATGGTGACAAGCATACGCAAACACACAAAATACTTCATAAAATATACGAAAAGCAATAAGTGAGCCTATAAAATTTGAGGGTTGCTCTCGATTTCTCTAAGATTCCATCATAAGATCCAAACTTGGTGACAGTAGGACCACCTCAAAACTATCTACTTTTGAACAAAAAAAGAATTTTGAAAATCTGTCGACAATTAGCGATGAACAAAAAAAACATACAATCATCCAAACATAGCACCTCCTTTTTTTTGTGAAATCGGTAAAAAAAGGATTATTGAATAAAGCCCTATCGTTTGAATTTCACGTCCTACAGAACTTAAAACCTATACCTAATGCAAGTTAGAAGTATATTTAATATCTAGGATATAAAATTAAAATACCTTTTATTGTAAACAGGATTAATGATTGTCTACTTAATTAGTGCCTACAGGAAAAAGTGTAGGTACGTTTTTGAAAAAGTGTATTGCATGGGTATGTCAGTGTGCTTGATTTCAGTACTCGTGGTACCTACTACACTATGGTGTTATGTTGTTACCTCAAATTTTTAGTTTTCTTTGGCAATGTTACAGAAATCCTACTAAATTACTATATCGGGACAACCTTTTGGTATCTGCTGTTGGCTGTCAACAAGGCGATCCCCTCGGGCCAGTGATTTTTAGCTTAGCGATTCACCCTATTATCCGGCAGCTAAATTCTAAGTTTAATGTATGGTATCTCGATGACGGCACTCTTGGAGGCGAAGTAGAAACAGTTTTAGATGATCTACATTTTCTCAAAAATGAACTCCACTCCATAGGTCTGGATCTCAACTTCTCGAAATGCGAACTTTTCTTATCTGACGGTACTGACAGACAACTGACTATTTCCAAATTCAAGGCAATAGCCCCAGAAATCAAAATTATAGAAAAAAATTCTCTTCGTCTCCTAGGGTCTCCAATTTTCGAGAATTCCTTTCCCGATTTTGTGGAGGAAAAAATTCAAAATTTTAATGATATTTCGGAAAGATTGCTTGAAATTAATATTCATTCGGCCATTACCTTAATTCGTTTCTGCTGTTTTGGCCCTAAATTAATTTATTTCCTGCGGTCATCTTATTTGTGGAAACACCCTCATCTTTTAGAAAAATTGAACAAAATAATCCGTCACACACTTTCATCAATTTTAAATGTGGCCATGGACGACCGAGCTTGGGCTCAAGCTACCCTTCCTATTCGTATGGAAGGCCTCGGCGTCCGCAAAATTACTAGTATCAGTTTACCGGCATTTATATCCTCGGTTCACGGCACTGAGAAATTAACCAGGAATATATTATCTTCCTCACTGGTTGATTTCAATGTGCCCTGTTTTACTGAGGCTGTAAATGCCTGGAAGCTCGCTTGCCCGAGATCTAAACTACCCGACAGCCTTTCTTCCCAAAGTCGGTGGGATGAGCCGCTCTGCAAAGTAGTGCAGGATAACCTGCTTGCAACATCTCCAACTGCTGCGGAGCGCGCGCGCCTGCTTGCCGTGGGGGAATGGGAGTCGGGTCTCTGGCTTCACGCACTACCGTCGTCGAACATAGGCACCTTGCTCGACGATACTACTTTCCGCCTCGCTGTTTCCCTTCGTCTTGGCGCTCCCTGTTGTTCTCCTCATCGCTGCCACTGTGGCGAAGTTGTCAACAGCCTCGGACACCACGGTCTTTCATGCAGCCGCAGTGCGGGTCGCATAGCGCGGCATGGAAATATCAACGACATCATCCGACGCGCTCTTGTCACCGTCGGCGTTCCGGCCGTATTGGAACCCCATGGCCTGGCACGCGACGATGGCAAGAGACCGGACGGTATGTCTTTATTTCCTTGGAAGATGGGTAGGCCTTTAGTGTGGGACGCTACTTGTGTCGATACTCTTGCGCCATCTCATGTTCCTAGCTCGTCGTGCTGTGCTGGTGCTGCCGCTGCGACTGCGGAGAACCTCAAACAGCGAAAATACAATAACCTAGTAGGTAATTATATATTCGAGCCGTTTGGGGTTGAAACTCTTGGACCGTGGGGCCCGAGCGCCCACCAATTGTTTAAAGAACTCGCAAAACGCCTTGTTGACACTTCGCGTGACCCGAGGGCTGGCTTTTATCTTGGCCAGAGAATAAGCATTGCCATACAGCGTGGCAATGCTGCCAGCTTTTGGGTACATTACCAGTCGACAGCGATGCGGAGGAGTTTTTCGACGCCATTTTTTAGTTTAATTTTAGTTAGTTCTGTAGGGTTTTTTATTTTGTGTAAATATATATCTGTAATCTGTAAATAAATTATTATGGTGTTATTATAAGTTCTGCTAGTCATTATCAAAGAAGAAAGCATACCAAACTGAAAGTGTTCAAATGTCTCAAAAATTTATCTGATTTCAAATTAAATTCTCTATGCGCATTTTTTTTTTAATTTCCTAAGGAAATGCCTTCCTTATATTGTGTAGTCTTACGTCCATGTTTTTCTAATTTATGAGTTTTTATCGATAATGTCTTTCGAAATGACATTAGAATACGGATGTAACACATTCTAATGTTTTTGTAGTATTTTGGTAGATCAATAACCAAAAACTCAATAATTATATTGTTGTAATAATCTGTGGTACATTTATATTTTGATCACAGGCAACACTCTCTACCCTTCCGTACTTGCACACAAAAAGAAATGTAGTTTTTATTTTGTAATCCTTTAATAATAATAAATAAACAGTTTAAAGACAAAATAGTGTTTAATATCAATCAGCCAATTTATAAACATGGTAGCAGAGCGTGGTTAATAGAAAAAGAACAAGATTATAAAAGATAGAGAGAGATTAAAAATTACGTACAAAGTCAAGTGAACTCTTGAACAAAAAATGCAACAAGCTAACAGCCAAATAATGATACCGGTATTCGACGGGAAGGAATATGCTAATTGGAAAATACGATTGATAAAATTTTTACAATTTAAAAAATGCAACGAGGTTATAACTAAGAAAATTGACAGAACTGCTGATGTCAAATTAAAGGAAAATTGGCTAGAAAAAGATGTGCAAGCAACTAATTATATTTACGGGGCGATAACCAATAAACAGCTGGAATACATAGCGGAATGTGAGTCGGCTTATGACATAATTTGCAAATTCGATTCGATGTATTTGAAGGCGTCGACATCACTACAAATTGTTTACCGAAACAACCTTGAAAATATCAAATTAAAAAACTATGCGGAACTGAATTTATTTTTCGATGAATTCGAAAAATCAGTAAACGAATTAAAACAGGCTGGTGCTACTATTAGTGAAAGTGAGAAATTAAATTACATGTTGCGAGCATTGCCAAATGAATATAGTCACATTGGTGACTTGATAGATGTATTACCAAAAGAAGACAGAACAGTAGAATACTTAATGAGCAAGATAAAAATAAAATATTTGGCAGAAAGACAAAGTACAACACATGAAAAGACTGAAGCTCCCGTAGATAATTCAAATGCATTTAAGACTGAAACAAAGTCAGTCCCAAACTCAAATCTATGTTTTATTTGTGGGAAACCAGGCCATATGAAACGTAACTGTTGGTACAATCGAGGACAACAAAATAGAGGTACAAATTATAATAGAGGACAAAGTCATTCAACTCATCGGTCACGTGGTCGTGGATTCAATAATCGTGGTCGTGGATTCAGTCATCGTGGTCGAGGAAGAAACTTCTATCAAAATGCATCTAATACACAGAATGAACAAAGTAATTTCCATACCTCAGTTATTCAAAACAACAACATAACAAGTTTGAGTGAAAATAAGTCAAGTAAGAATGAAATTACATGGTTATTGGACAGTGGATGCACTGACCACATTATAAATAGTGATGAGCATTTTGAAAGGTCAGTTACATTGAAGAATCCAATTAAAGTCAAAGTTGGTGATGGCAGAATGTTAGAAGCTACAAAGGTTGGCGATATCAAACTATATTTTCCTGTTTACGGTTCAAGATCATATGTAAATGTGACAAATGTGTTTTATGTAAAAGATATGAAGGCAAATTTATTGAGTTATGCAAGGATTACAGATAATAATAACACGGTTGTATCAAAAGGACATTGGGCAAAGATATACACTCCAAATGGCAAATTAAGTGCAATAGCACAAAAACAGGAGAGGTTATACAGAGTGATTAGTTACATCGAAAATAGTAAAATGCATGCAAATGTAAGTAAAAGTACAATGTCAGTGAAGGAAAAATTACATCGTACACTTGGACATGTCAACTTTAAATATTTGGATATTATGTGTAAAAATCAGCTGCTTGAAGGAATACCTAAAGAAATAGAATCAGAGTATATGAAGTGTGCTATATGTATTGAGAACAAAATGCATAACTTACCTTTCAAGAATAATAGAAGAAGAGCTGAAGACATATTAGAGATTGTTCACACAGATGTCAATGGGCCACATAACACAACAGGATATGGTGGTGAAAAATACTTTGTGACCTTCATAGATGATTATAGCAAATTGGCAAAAGTTTATTGTATTAAGGCGAAGGATCAAGTTGCAGATTGCTTTATGGAATATGTCAATGCAGTTCAAAATTTAACTGGAAAAATGATAAAAGAATTAAGATGTGACAATGGGAAAGAATATATGAACAATAAGATGTATAGTTTTGCAAGAGAAAAAGGAATAATGATAAAGGCATGCCCACCGTATGTACACGAGTTGAACGGAACTGCAGAGAGATATAACAGGACTATAATGGATATGGCTAGATGTCTACTAGCAGAAGCAAAAGTAAATAGATGCTATTGGCCAGAAGTGATTAAAGCTGCAGCTTATCTAAAAAACAGGAGTTTAGCAAATACTATAGTGAGAAAGACACCCTATGAGATATTTTTCAATAAGAAACCATCACTAAAAGAATTGAAATTATATGGAAGCAGAGTTTATGTCAGAATACCAGAAGTAAATAGAAGATCAAAATGGGACAAAAAGGCAGAATTAGGAATATTACTTGGATATGTTGAAGTAGGTTATAAAGTATTAATAAATAATAGAATAATAGTTGCCAGACATGTTGATATTATAGAAGAAGATGTTATGTGTATGGGCATCAATGATGATACAGATTCAGAGGAAGAAAGACAAGAAGAAGAAATAATTGAAAATAACTTACCAGAAGAAACTCAAGTAATTGATCCAAGTTGTGATGAATACATTAAGTATGATGATGACAATGAAGATGAGGAACCAAAAAGATCAAAGAGACAAACTAAACGTCCAGTCAGATTTGATGATGAATTCGGATATAATTGTATTTGTGCAAATTTTTGTGATGCGATGATTCCAGGTACATTTCAGGAGGCGATACAATGTGATGAGGCCAATCAATGGAAAGAAGCAATGGATCGTGAGATGGCCAGTCTTGTTAAAAATAATACTTGGACACTAGTGAGTAGACCAGAGCGCAAAGAGATTCTAGATGTGAAGTGGGTATACAAGAGAAAACCAGGTAACATTTATAAAGCTCGCTTAGTAGTAAGAGGTTTTCAACAAAAGGATAATATTGATGATACATACTCACCTGTTGCCAAAATGCAAACATTAAAACTGTTATTATCTTATTCTTGTCAGTATAGTTTCCATATTCATCAAATGGATGTAGAAACAGCCTTTTTGAATGGTAAAGTAGTATCAGAAGTTTATGTTAAACAGCCACAAGGCTATAATGATGTTACAAATAAAGTTTATAAATTAAATAAAGCATTGTATGGTTTAAAAGAAAGTCCAAGAGCTTGGTACGAATGTTTTAACGATTTTATTGAAAAACTAGGTTTCTATAGAAGTAAATATGATTATTGTCTTTATATAAAAAGGGAGAACAATGTAACAATCTATATACTTGTGTATGTAGACGATTTACTTATTTGTTGTAGAGATGTAAAAGTAATTATTGATATTAAGAAACAACTGAATAATAAATTTAAAATGAAGGATTTAAATAAAGTGAAAAACTATATTGGTATAGATATTGAGTATGATTATGATAACTCTATTAATGTCTTAACGTTGTGCCAGAAAAACTATATAGATTCTTTAGCAGAAAAGTACAATATTAAAAATTCTAAGTTGTATAAAACGCCAATGGAACTTAATTTAAAACTAAATAAATCTAATATAAACGAGGATGTTAAATATAGAAATTTGATTGGTGCGCTTTTGTATATCAGTCAAGGTACTAGACCTGACATATCTTATAGTGTAAACTATTTAAGTAGATTCCAAAATTGCTACAATGAGACACATTTTAAATATGCCTTAAGAGTTCTAAAGTATTTGTATTTAACAAAAGAACTGAAATTAACTTATAGACAAAGTCTTAAAACTGATAATATTGTAAATTGTTATGTAGATGCTGATTGGGCAGGAGATATCACTGATAGGAAGTCTACTACAGGTTTTGTTATTGAACTATTTGGAAATCCAATTTATTGGAAATCTAGGAAACAAAGTTGTGTAACTAAGTCATCTACCTTTGCAGAGTATGTTGCATTATCTGATGCTGTAACAGAGATAATTTTCTTTAAAAATGTAATAAGTGATATGTTTATTAAGATTTGTAGACCAATTAAAATTTATGAAGATAACTCTGGAGCTCTTGCTATAGCTAAATATGGTAATTTTACAAAAAATTCTAAGCATATAGAAGTACAATATCACTATGTTCATGAAAACTATAAGAATAAAGTTATTGAAATTGTAAAAATTGATTCAGATTCAAATGTTGCTGACATACTTACTAAATCTTTGGGAAAAATTAAGTTTCTTAAGTTTAGAGAAAAGCTGAAATTAGAATAAAAAGTTAAAGTTATGTAAAACTTGATTGTGAAAAGTTATGTTGATAAATAAATAAGAAAGTTTTAAGTTTACTTTTATATTTTGTTAAGTAGTAAGTATATCTATATGATATATAATACATGTGTGTAAGCTAAAGAAAGAGTATGTGTTTTAAGAGTTAAGTTAGATTTTTGAATACATTCTTATGTTAGTATGGACAGGTAAATAAATAGTTTTAAATGCTTTGTTAATGTTTATTATAATATGATGTATGAATTTGGGTATATAAGCAAAATATAAATGTAAGGAGGCGTGTTGTAATAATCTGTGGTACATTTATATTTTGATCACAGGCAACACTCTCTACCCTTCCGTACTTGCACACAAAAAGAAATGTAGTTTTTATTTTGTAATCCTTTAATAATAATAAATAAACAGTTTAAAGACAAAATAGTGTTTAATATCAATCAGCCAATTTATAAACATATATAATAAAATATATTATACATTATTCGATAAAACATTTTATCTTTACAAAATATTAGTACTGGCTGGAAAATATATTTGTTGTCTCTGGTTACGTACTGCGCGGGCTTTCGGGTTGTATGACAGCGCAGTCGGCGTCATCTTTTGTACTTAGGTACCTACATGTAAAATGACACCATGTCAAAGAAATTGTGGTCACCCTATTCCCGAATTTTGAAGAATATTATGAAAGTTGTTTTTTTTTGTATAATAAAGGGTCATTTCATTTCGTTCTGGTACCCAGTTTGTTGCACAAATTTTTACACAAAAAGTGACCTTTTTGTGTTTGTCTTATCTCTCATATGTGAAGCGTAATATAACAAAAACATGAAAAAGTGGAGGATTGAGGGCCCGAATTTTGTTTAGGTCATAACTTTTAAACAACAAGAAAATATGACCTGTTCTTGCTTTCACAAAATCTCACAAATTATCTAGAAGCATATAGGATTTCAAATAGCAGCTGTAAGTTGATGACTTGCATTTTATTTGCCTAGTAAACATTTACGTCAATGATATGTGAGGGCCCATTTTGAACAAGGATATCTCAAGTAGGAGAAGGTTTTGCGATAATATCTTGTTTTCACAAATTTTGTTTGGCGTTACCTTAGATTTTGGCATAAAAAGTTTTTCTCTAGTGTTCATAGTTTAGCCGGTACAGCTGGGCTCTCAATCCTCTATGTGTGGATTGAGGGCCCAACTAAACAGTCTATAACTCGCTTATTTGACCGTCACAAATTCTGATTCCAAGTCGCACATTTGTTTTGGAGTGTACACTAAATCTTTAGCATAGTTTTAAAGAGTTTTGAAAAACGGGCCCTCACACCACACGCACACGATTTCCGCGACCTTCACCAGGTCTGCGTTCAGGTATGCGGTCGCCACTCCAACCCTTTACGTCCCCATATATTCCTCGAGAAATGTGATCTTCCCACTGCCACTAGGATTGGAGAGTCTTTCGAGATATAAAAGGAGAAATTAATGCTCTGTGCGATAAAAACGTGTTCACAGTTCACATCGTGCCCGCACCTTTACAACAAAAGATCATATTAGTCATTTCAGAGCACACGATCGCAACCTATAGGCCAGGCGCGCACTAGCGGCCATTGAGATACATTAGTATGAAACCGCCATAGTGCGCGCGCATTAAAACGCGCGCAAGTTATAATCCTATATTATTTTCTGACCGACTTTTTGTAGGACGCGTGCGTTGCACTGTTATCCGAGTTCTGTTTTTCTCCTATAAAAAATGGATCACCGAGTATGGGCGGGCAGCGCAAATCAGTTACCGTAGCAAAAATTTCATACATTTTTGTCAAAATAAACACGCTCATTGGGTACATAATATTTCCAGGGTGTTCAATTAGAAAAATCAAGGAAACTTAAGGTGGTCAGGGAAAGCCTCTGGGGCCATGGATTGGATTCCGAAAGGGAAGCTCGTGACCCCAAAACGAAGATAACGAAGGAATGGGGTGGAGTTTCGTCAGTAAAAGTCTGACTCGCCCTTCCGCTTCGCCCAAGAGCGGGAGAAGCCATTCCGATGATTCCCCACTTGAAAAAAAACCGGGCAAGTGCCAGTCAGACTCGCACACCGAGGGTTCCGTACCAACTTAATTACGGTTTACGATTTATGACGTATTAGAAAAAACTACTTACTAGATCTTGTTCAATCCAATTTTCGATGGAAGTTTCCATAGTAATGTACATCATACATATTTTTTTAGATTTTTCATTCTCTTATTTTAGAAGTTACAGGGTACTCTGTAACACACATTTCACTACTTTGGAAGTTTCTCTCGCGCAAACTATTCATTTTAGAAAAAAAATGAAACTAGAAACCTCAATGTCATTTTTGAAAAAAAGAATTTTGAGTTTTAGTTTTTTTTTTTTTTTTTAATATACCATAAACTAATGCTTGACTGCAATCCCACCTGATGGTAAGCAGTGATGCAATCGTTGATGGTGAAGCGCACTAGTTTATTAAGAGCCTATTCACTCTAGTCTTGAAGATACCCAAATTATAATCGGACGGAAAGACCGCAGCAGGCAAATTGTTCCAATCCTTCGATGTACGCGGTATGAACGATGAAGCAAACCGCTTTGTCCGGACCGTGCAGGTTTCGACAACGTAAGGATGGATACTCGCCGTACGACGGTTTGTCCGATGGTAAAAGCGAGATGGCGGAATTAACTCATGTAATTCCTGCGCACACTCTCCGAAATGCATCCTGTAGAACACCGATAGGCTGGCTACCCTACGCCTGTGCTCTAGGCTTTGCAGATTGGATTTAACCAAATCAGGGTCTCCAATTAGCCTCTTCGCACGCCTTTCCACCGAGTCCAAAGCTGCTAGATGGCATTTTGCAGCGCCAGCCCATATGTGGCTGCAGTACTCCACACACGATCGGACCTGTGCTTTGTATAGCATAAGAAGCTGTCCCGATGTGAAGTACCGCCGGACCTTTGCCAGAACGCCGAGTTTTTTTGCAGCCACTTTGGCTTTGGACTCAATGAACCGCCCAAAGTTAAGGTCTGAAGAAACTTCAACACCCAAAAGCTGAAGACGGTCGGTGCACTCCAGTGACACATTCCGGAAAGTAGGAGTCAAGGTGAACGGACTCCTTTTTGCAGTGACTAGACACGCTTGTGTTTTGGCAGCGTTGAATTCTACCAGATTGGCTTCACCCCATTTGGAGACTGCCTCGAGGGAGACATTCACACGCTCTACCATAGCCTCTCTTTCGGACTGGATTAGCTCCTTACTAGCCCGAGCACCCGGCAGGTATCTCTCTACAACTGTGCTGTCATCTGCATACCCATAGATACCGGGCATTAGCAGATCGTTGATATGCAGCAGAAAGAGAGTTGCAGAGAGAACAGACCCCTGAGGAACCCCGGCATTCGTTGTCATGGGTTCCGATGAACATCCATCGATAACAACTCGGAGAGACCGTTCACTCAGGAAGTCTTTTACCCAGGTAATCAGACCAGGAGAAATGCCATACGCTGGAAGCTTACTCAAAAGGCTTGCGTGCCATACCCTGTCGAAGGCCTTCGAGACGTCTAAGGAAACGGCAAGACCTTCCCCATTCTTCTCGAGGGCCTCGCCCCACAAGTGAGTGGCATACACTAGTAGGTCCCCAGTAGACCGATTGTGGCGAAACCCATATTGTCGGTCACTGAGGAGATCGTTACCTTCCAGGTATGCCATGAGGCGCGAGTTCAATACACGCTCCATAATCTTGCAGAGTATGGAGGTTATTGAAATCGGCCGATAGTTGGCAGGATCGGCACGACTGCCCTTTTTTGGCACGGGTTGCACGTTGGCAAGCTTCCAGGACTTGGGCACTATTCCAGTCCTATATGAGAGGCGACACAAGCGTGTCAGAACAGGAGACAACTCGGGCGCACAAGCCTTGAGAACTATCGCTGGTACACCATCTGGGCCACTAGCTTTATTCACGTCTAGACGACACAGCGCTCTCAGAACCTCTTTATTCCTTATGCGAACTTCGGACATTGAAGAGTCGCAATGAGGCAAACTCGGTGGAGTAGCACTGCTAGTGTCAAGACGCGAATTATGGGCGAAGAGAGATGCAAAGAGACCTGCCTTCTCTCTCGCCGTATGAGCCAGTGTTCCGTCAGGCTTAACCAGCGGAGGCAGTGTGGGTCGACAGAAGTTCGCTTCGACCGATTTGGCAAGGGACCAGAATGCTCTGCTACCAGATGGCTGTGCAGAGAGTTTTTTGCCAATATGAGTAATACGATCGAAGCGAGCCCTCCTTAGTGCCTTTTTGTAGGACTTGGCAGCATGGTTAAAGGCTCTCTTCTTTGAGCTCAGATCCGGAGCTTTACGATCACGAGCGTCCGCCAGTTCTAAGTATGAGGAACCCTAAAATTTATAGATTTTTTTTTCTATTTTAGTGTGAAGTGCGGTTCACAGAATACATCTACTTACCAAGTTTCAACACAGTCACTGCTCTTAGAAATTCGGAAAAAAATGGCTGTGATATACGGACGGACTGACAGACATGATGGGGTTATAAAGGTTCAGTTTTGTGCCATTTGGCTACGGAACCCTAAAAATGTGGTTAGGGAAATCGAGTGTCGAGGGCACACCCTGGACAGTCTTTATAAATAAAAACCAGTTTACTATAAACAAATACTTTATTTACGAGGTCTCCCGGCGACTTTTTTGCTTCCTGCTGCTTGTTTGTTCTTTCCTCCAAATGATAGTGGTTGTTCTGGAAAGAGTGAAAAAGATATAAACTTCCATTAGCAGTTATTAAGAAATAGCTATACAGGATAATGTTTCAAGAGGGTGTGAATGGAAAAATTTGAAACTGTTGATTTCGATGAAAACTAAAACTGTGTCACTATGTTTTTACAAATAAATATAGCCAGGCACTGAAATTTTGAAAAAAAAAAACACCAATAAAATTTTGTTAAAATGCTTGAATTTTAATAAAATTATATTGGCTACTAATCTTTCTATTTTTAACCTTTTGAACGCCAAAGCGTAAACACATCGGCGCCCCTTCTACGCCAAGCCACAAATTCAGTACAAAAACCTACAAAAAAAAATAGTGATTCCAACATCTTAACGAAAAGTTATCGATAACCAATGAATCCGTGCTTTTCGTTCTATATTTTTTAAATAAATATTATTCGTTGCATTGGTCTTTTATTTAACTTGACCCTATTTGGTATCATACTATCATTAAACAGCAGTTACTAAGTTCTAAGCAACCTAAAAGCAAACATTAAAATCAATAAATCAATAATAAGGTACATCACTAATCTGGTTCGTGACGTCATCCGCCGACGTGAAGACACGTCTCTGGCGTGGCTGGCACGACTTTTGACAACTTTCTCGCATGCGAGTAGGGATGTGATCATGTGATATTGTGGTACATAAAAAATAATAATATTTTATTATTTAAAACAATTTAATCATTTTACATATAATTATTAGTCGGATTCTTCGAAACTTGGCAAACTTATGTCATCCAAGTCCTTTTGCTGTCTTACTTTTCTTATTACGTTCAGTATATTGACATATGTGACTGACCGTTTTTCTTCTGGCACTCGATCCAATTCAAAAGCGACCAGTCTTGCGAACGCCGCATTTCGTGGGTCGCTTGGTCCTGGTTGGGCAAAATCCAACGGAGGTAAATTAGAAACGTCACACCTTAATTCATTTGGGTCCCATACGCTCCGTTGATAAGTGTTTGCACTCGTTATATCTTCTGCAGAAACTTGTATTTTTATAGTTTTCTTTGTCGTTTCTTCATTTGAAGATGCCTTCCTTTTGCGACTTAGGCAATAATAATGCTTCAAATTTTAATATTACCACCGATCATAATAATAAATGTAGTAAAGCACTAGCAGACTCCCGTAGCGCTAATGACGTCACCGCTTGACGTCCATTCCCGTCTGTGGCGTACAGGTAACTGTCTATGAGCTCTTACATAGGGATGCGCGAGAGTGGACAGTAAACTATCGATTTAAGGATATCAATTATAAGTTCTTTTCCACATTTTTTAAATATTATACATTAGGAATATTCAGATACGAATATTTGTCAGTAAAAAGTAATTGTCAAAGTAATAGTAAGCTACTTTCAATAAAATATTTCATAAATTTGGAATATAAGTTACCTTACCTACCCATCACTAGCTGACGTGTCTTGACGTCTGTGGCGTGGGGAAATACACAATTTTACGGATTTCGATTAGCAATATTTGACGATTGTTTTTTCTTGTGAATTCAAATAATGAATATATCTTTGTGTCAATTTACAATATTTCACTAAAGTAGTTTGAAATAATAGGAAAAAGAAACACAGAAAACTTAATTTAGTATATTTATTTTGTATTTAAAAAATGTCGTTTTCTTGACGTCTATAGACGTCGGTGGCGTGTTTGGCACGATTTCGTTAGACGTCTATAAACGTCCGTGGCGTTCAAAAGGTTAATCATAATTATGGTCGGCAACTAAAGTTGTACTCATCGTTATTGCTTTTTTTAAATAAGACCTAAGGTCTAAAACTAATCTTTTCAGTAGTTTTTTCGTGAAAATGAAAGAGTAAATACATCTTTAAAAATATAATGATATTACACTCACCTGGGGGCGCTATCTTGAGTGAAATGTCGAACGTTTTGCTCTTGGGCCTCTTGGCGGCGGGCTCCATCTTCTCAGGCGTTTCAGTTGGTGTCACGGTCTCCTGTGTGGCTGCCCAACCATCCTGCAAAGGTATGTAAACGTTAGATAACCTCATCTACACCATCTATTGTACAACTGACTGGCCTGTTGGTCGAGTGGTCAGTGGCCCTGACTGCTATGTCGTAGGTCGTGGGTTCGATTCCCACCCAGGATAAATGTTTGTGTGATGAGCATGTTCATTTGTTCTGTGTCTGGGTGTTATTTATCTATAATATGTATGTATTTAGAAATATATAAGTATGTTTATCAGTTGTCTAATACTCATAACACAAGCTCTGCTTAGCTTGGGTCTAAATGGCGTTGTGTGGAAGTTTTGGTAAAAAAAATCTATAATGGTGTATATGGAAAGTTGGTTATTAGTTACATGAGGGCGCATAACAGAGCAGCAAATCTGAGCTCACAACTACCATGAGGAGCCAAGGATTGCGGTCGCTGTAACCGAAATCGGCTAGATGGCATCATCATCATCAATGGTGTAAGAGAGCCTGGTAGACGCCTGTTCACTCTACATACCTCTGGGTCTTCAATTTCCGGTGCTATGGGCAAGAAGGACAGCAAGTGTTCGTCCTCTCCATCCTCATCAGAACTGCAGAAAGCTGCCACAGGTTCGCAGGTCGTTACATCCACCTGTTCCAAATAGAACACCTCACTCTGAATAACCCAGTTTTTAATTTCGATAAGTGAATGAGTAAAAAATTAAAATCTTATTTTTATTTATTTTCAGGCAGCCGTCCAGTAACCCTCATGGTCATAGCGAGTCATCGACGACACGTAGTGTTCTACACGCGTACGCGCTTCAAAGAGATGTTAGCAAAACCGTAGAACCGATTGGCTACTAAGGCCATAGATTGACTTTTTTTAAAGTTACTTGTGGTCCTAGAACGCAAAGGGTAGATAAATGTGTGATTTTAGTCAGTAAAAGTCTGACTACCCATCCCGATCCGACCTAAACCACACCAATTTCCCACCTTAAAAAAACTCTGTATTCCTTCTGGTATACACGGGACTTAAAAACATGGTATTTTTATTTCCCATGGTATTTTACGTCACAAAATCCACGTGCCATTAGAAAATATCAAGAAGCTAGTTAGCTGTTTTCTCATTACGAAATGAGAAAACAGCTAACTAGCTTCTTGATATTTATATACTCATGGAGACTTTTTAAATAACTAAAGATCACAGCTACCTAAAGCTGCACGTCACATACCTCCACCTCTTCATCATTGTGACTCTCTCCTGTCTGGTCCACCGACCGATCTTCGTCCTCCACATCAAACTCGCTCTCTCGTTCCTCATACTCCACATTCTCGTCCAACTCTTTGAAGTCTGGAGCGAACGCCGACCAGTTCTCCACCTGATTTTGTGCCCAAATGGATACTACGCCTGGGGAAGAAAACAAAAGCTATTTCATGAAAATGTCATTCAATAGGATTAGCCAAACAGAGATGGTTTCATCATCCGCCAAGCCTTTTCCCAACTATATTGGGGTAGGCTTCCAGTCAAGCCGGATTTAGCTGAATACCAGTATTTTACGAGGAGCGGCTGCCTAACAGACCTCCAAAACCCATTAACTGGGGTAACACGGTACTTCATGGCAAGACTGGAGTCAGATTTACTGGCTGGTTTTACTGATTATTTTTTGGCTGTTTTTTTTTTGGCTGGATGGTTTATTGATGATAAATTATGATTATAACCTAGTAAAATCATATTTGTTATGATCGCTAATCATATTTTACTAAACATAGATCCTTGCATGGACTTGAAAAATGTAAAAAAAGCAGAATATCTGAATTTCACGAGGAATCCTGGCGGTTCGGAATCGGTGGCGGAAGTTATAAATAGTACTTTGAACCTTGGAATTGAATAGGACCAGCGATTTCGAAAATTCGCTGGTGTGTTGCCGTGTAAGTAAAGACCTATTTTATTTATATTAACCTATCAATACCCGCGAAACAAGACACAATAGTAAGACAATAACAGCACGGTCCTATGAGACCGGTCGGGGATTCATGAATTAAGTGACCCTTTTAAAATTTAGTCAGAATCGTTATTGGGAAAGTGCGTCCATACTGTTCGAAGCTGGTCATTGCGATTGCGGATTTCTATTTTTACTATGATCTAATTGGTCAAGGGGTGTATCTAAGCTGTGTCAGGCCTCCGTCACTCCATGTACTTGCGCGCTATAAGTGCCTACCGCCCAGCCGAGCGGTCTCGGTCCGCTAGCGGATCAAATTCAGTGCGGTTTTCGCAAGCGAAACGCGCGCACGCCGTTCAATTTTAATAGTGCTGTTCGTTCGTACGCGTATTACGATGCCGTGTGGTGCCTTGTTTGCTGTAGATGGGTGCAAATCAAGTAAAAGAAGGGATAAACACCTAACATTTTTCCATTTACCTGTCAATGACGAAAGAACGACGAAATTTGTAATAGAAATATTTTATAAACGATACAATTTCAAACTGTAACTATAAGTCAGAACATTCACAGTTCTCAATAACATAAACACAAAAAGTCATGGTAATTTAATTATATCGAAGAGGCAGCCCTGCGATTGCTGCGGGATCGCGCGGTGCGAAGCAATCACGACTATACGCTTGAGCGTTTAGGCACATTTTAGCATGCAGTGGTTGCTGGCGCGAAGGTGTAGGCTATTATAGCAGTAGGTATTGTAATTTTTCTACTGAGTGAAGTATCTGTTACCTAGTAACTATTTAGTAATCTGTGGCTGTGTGACAACGGTGAGTCACTATTTTCTTAACATGAATACACGACTAATACATGACTTCATGGACTAAGGACATTGACTACAAACACAAGTAAGTCTTACCCGCACTAATACTAGCAATGATCGGTCTGATAGGATGCCAGACAACATCCAGTAGCAGTTCTCCCTTGGTTCCGTGCAGGATCTTGACGAGGTTGCCGATAGACTTCTCCCAGATGTAGAGCGCGTGTTGCCGCGCCGACCCCGCGCAGATATACTCGCCGTCGCCCGAGAAACAGCATTTCTTCCACGTTGTTCTGAGAGGTAAATTATTTTATTAATAAAATAGCAATTGTCGAGTTGTATCATGAATAATCTTAGATACAAGTGAAAATCATCTAAAACTGAATAATATCATCAAGATTTAGTGAAAATTTTAGAAAAATTGTAAAATTGGAAATAAATTAATGTTTGAATCCCCGACCGGTCCTATGAGACCGTGCTGTTATTGTTTGACTATTGTGTCTTGTTTCGCGGGTATGTGATAGATTCAGAATTTTCTTATATGATTCTAATTGGTGGAAAAAATGCTACAGCAAAATAACTTACTTGTTGACCAAATCCTGTAGCTTCTGTATAGGCTCGGGTTCACCGTTAATTCCACATTTGAGCACTTTGCTTGACTCATATACTCGTATAACGCGATCCGATGTGTTTACGAGAAAACAGCTAAAACAATGTTTAACAATTAATAAAAAAAATCAACCAACTACCCAATAGGGAATATATTTATGTACATGACTTTTTTTTTGCTTTATTATATACTTCCAGCTCCAGTTAATTAATAAGCAAGAATTTTTAACACATTTTTATCAATAACGAAATTATAAAGCTTCAAAACTGCTAATAGAAAGAGGCATCCAAAATGTAATTTGACATCATATCCAGACGGCTGCCATAGAAAATGGCGTTTTGGCGAGAGGGACATTTATATATACTAGTCAAAAAAAAATAAGGGCCACTTGTTATTTTTGACATCGGGAGCGATACTAAATTTATTATGCGTTTTCAAGTAGCTGATTGTTAATTGTGGTGTTACTTTAGTTGTTTACAAACGTTTTTTGAGTGTTCTAACAGCATAAGTGTGTAAAGTGGGAAGTTTTTGATAATTTACTGTAACCACTTGATTTTACCCAATTTCAAGACAGATTTTAACTCAGTCGAAATGACGATTCTGTCCAGCGCAGATGAATTTTTGTTTTAGTAGTGGCTAAATTAACATTTTTTTAACCTTTTGCCAAGAATTTGACGACATATGGACTTACTGTGCGTAACTAGGGCCGTAACATTGCTTCAAGAAGGCTATTCGCCGCGTTCGGTTGCGTTGCAGCTGGGTTTTTCCCGGTGAGCGATCCAGAATGCTTGGAATCGATTTCAAGAGACAGGGAGACTAACCAGGAGACTAGGATCTAGCAAAGTTCGAGCAACTACCGCACAGGAGGACCGATATGTGCGCTCGTCTGCGCGCAGGGAACTGGGCGCCACAGCCCGCTCCTTACAAAACTGTTTGCGGCAGGCGATAGGTAGACGCATTAGTGATCAAATCATTAGAAATCGGTAGCACAAGGACCAGCAGTTATCCAGGAGACACTTAGTGTGGAAACCATTAACAAGTGCTCCCTGTGTAAATTGATTGTCTTTCGCAAGGCAGCATCTGGCATGGGATATGAGTGATTGGAGCACAGTATTGTGTACGGATGAGTGCAAAGTTAATTTTTTTAGTGATGACCGTCGCATTAGGGTCTGGAGGCGTGAAGATGAGTGATTTTCGGAGGCTTGTATCCATGAAAGTGACAGATTTGGGGGCTCCAATATTATGGTGTGGAGAGGAATCTCTATATCAGGGAGAATTGACTTGGTAATTCTCACCGAAGGCTCAATTACTGCTCAACATTATATCAAGAAGGTCATAAGACCCCATGTGGTCCCATATGCACAAAGAATCCGTGCAAGATTCCACCTGATGCACGATAATGCTCGCACTTTTACAGCTAGAGCCACCAGCGACGACCTAGAGAAGGCTGGAATACAGGCTTTGCCCTGGCCTGCAAACAGTCCGAATCTCAATCCCATTGAACACATGTGGGATTTACTGAAACGCAGTGTTTGAAGCACGAAACAACCCGTGTACAATGAAAAACTGCTAATAAACGTCCTGAAATCAGGCTGGGAACAAATTCCTTAAGAAACCTGGTGGAGAGTGTACCTTCCAGGCTTCAAGAGTGCATTAGAAAACGAGGAGGGCACACCGAATATTGAGGAAAGTCACAAATCAACCAATACCGTATTGGTTTTTTTTTTCACTTAATTTTTATTTCTCTGTTTTGTTCGCGCAAAAATGTTAATTTTTAGGAAAAGTGGTATAATTTTGGTTTTTCGAATTAATCCTTCATTATTTTATGCTGTTTACAATAAAAATCAATTAAGTTATCAAGTCTAATCATTAAATAACATTTAAACCTCAAGAATTTAGGAAAATACTAGAAAAACGTGGTGGCCCTTATTTTGTTTTGACTAGTATATTTGCTTGAAATGGTTATATCTCGTTTGCTTTTCTATTAATTTCGTTTTTGTTTTCACAGTTAGTACATATTCTATTCCTGTATATATATTGACAAAATGATTAGATAAAAATATTTATTCCCTATTGTAACAATACAACTAAACATGATTAGTTTCAACTTACTCTCCTCTTCTTGCAAATTCTATACTCTTGATACTAGTTGTACTTGATGTGCCGACAACTATTTTGAAACTAGCCTTCACTGCTAAAGTTTGAGTGTTTAAAATTAATATCTTCCCTTTGGCATTGCCCGTGTAGACATGGTCGCCTCTTCTGTCAAATGACGCTATTACATTTACATCACCCTGGAAAGTTTTGAAAATGTATTATTAAATTAATAAACACTAACATCAAAAAATTGGGAATACCAATTAGATTGAGATTTAAAATCTGTGTGTGTGCAATTACAAACACTAAAAGAAAGAATAAAATAAGTCCTAAATCTGAAATAAAAAACAGTTTTTCAAACAATATATTATTATTTCTAGCAACTTACATCATCATCTATAGGTAATATTTTGTGTTCCCCATCCGTATCAACCAGCAGTGCTGCATGTCTCATTGGACATACCAGGAATCTCTTGTCATTTCTAGGATCAAACTGTATCCTCAATATCGGTGTTGGAAATCTGTACCGTTGTTCACATTCTCCGGAGAGAACATCCCATATGCATACATTATGATCTGTAGATGCTGAAAGGAGCTGTAGACAGAAGAGGCTGCATTTAGTTTTTGAAAGTAGGTTCAAATAGGTACAATAAGAAGCTTTTTCATAAAAAACTAATATGTAATCACAGTTTGAGCATGTTACACAAATCAGGGATTTCATTACAATTAACAAAACAGTTGATATGGCCACAAAACAAAACAAACTATTAAATATTGTTTTTTTTTTTAACTTAATATAAAGTAAATTTTTGTTTTTTTAAACATTGCCCCACTCTGTACTCTAGAAAATACTCCTGTATTGTGGGTACATTTACATAAACATGTAGAAATCAAACCATGAAACCATATTTAGTAGCCAAAAAACAATGCCATCAAGCTATTTTAAAACTTGATTAGACACAGTATAATTAAACATCTAACCAACCTTTTTACAATTCCTTGACCAGCTAAGACTGCAGACAGGGTACACATGTGCTGATATTGACTTAGCAATGCCCCGAGTGAGGAAGTCCCATATAAATATCCTGCCATCATTGCATCCCACGGCCAGTAGAGTGCCTCGTCTGTTGAAGGCACATGTTGCTGCCAGTGATATTGAGTCTAAAGTGCCGTCAAATTCCTGGAGAAAAGTTTTATTATGAAAAGGGTTGTTTATTTTGCAATATTGGATAATTGTCATGATTAATTTAAGGTGCTATTAACGTTTTAGTTTTACATTTACATTAATAAATAAATACTGCTAAGTGTTAGGTTTACTGAGTGCTTATTTATATTAGAATCAGGTGATATAAATGATTGCTGACACTGGTATAAATGATTGCTTACCTCAGGATAGTTTTGACCAAATGATTCTGAAAGGGAAACGCAACATTGTTTATTAAATATTGTATACAAAACAAATATACAGAAAGTTCTAGTTACGGAAAAGTTCACTTACCCAGTAATTCCAAATTCATGATTAATGTAAATATATTTTCAGATGTCTCTTATTAAAGAACAAGCTATATAAAATTTAACTTAATTAGTTATTTGTGTAAATATATTGCAATTAACTACTAACAAAAATATAAGAAGCAAATACAAACACTTTTTCAGCGATCCGACGCTCGTTTTTGACAATCACTGACATTTTCATTGATTTGATTTTGACAGTTAGCGATGCCGAGTCGAGTGCTTGTAACCGAGTTACCTACAGCTACACGAGTCAAAGCAAACATAAAGTGAACAGTTTTTATTTCGAAAGTGCTAGTTTTCCCACCGCTATTTGAAATCAACAAAATAGTTTTGGTACTTTATTTATTAGTTTTCATGGTTTTTTTTTTCATCAAAGATCTTGTTTTGTTTGGTGGGTATAAACAAGAATCTTTTCCATTCTCTTGTTTGTTTAACCGTCTGAGATGAATGGATTACATGAACATATTAATAAGATGTCTATGTAGCAGTTTTACACCACGGAAATCTGCTTGAATTTTTAACCGATTATAAAAGATAAGGTAGGCAGTATGGTCCCAAACTTTACCCTACCCAAATGCGGAGAAGAAATAAAAACATATTTTTGGATTGACAGTAACATAGTGACATTGACAGTCATGATGAGTCGGTCATCCAATTATTATAAAAAAATCGGTTCTATATTTTATCAGTTACTCGTAATAAAGTAGATGAGATTAGTCACAATACCTAGATTGAAGTTGCACATAAAGTCATGTTCGTTTCCAAACCAAGTAAACCGACATAATCATATAGTAACTAGAAAATACAGTGAAGTGGCGTTGTTTACTAGGAAAAGTGTCCACATTCGCGCGTTTACAATGAATATGGACATGGATGGCAGTAACAGTTGGCGGGGTGTTCCTCTGACTGAGCTTTACGGGTCGCAGTCGCTGTGGGGAGCTCCAGAGTTCCCGCTTGTGTCTCCTTCGTACAACCATGCAGTACTGTATCACGTGCCGAGTAGTGGCTGTGTGGCGAACGATAGACCTCCAAAGCCGCAGGTCGGGCAGGACAAATGGGACTCTGAGCACGTGAGGATGCCCTTCTCAGATCAGAGTCTTTATCCTGTTGAAGATGTGAGTAGCATTTTTGTGAATGATTTCTCAACCTTTTTACTATAAAACGAATAAAAAGCTGTAGTATCTTGTTATTTTAGATCCGATATCCTGATAAATAAATGAGTATCTTATCTTATTTGATTTTTGAAAATTATGAATTTATTGAATTATAGAAAACCTTATTTCTTCATCATCTTTCTGTCCTTTTCACATGTATTTTGGGTTTGGTTGTTTCTTTCTTTGTTTCTGTCCTATTACTCTTCATGCTATCACTGACTCCGTTTTCTTTCATACACTCCTCACATAGTCCATCTATCCAGGCCTTCCTCTCCTTCTTCTATCTACATAAAAAAAAAATGAAAAAAAAAACAATTTTTTGAATTTGAATTTATAAATTTTGATAACATGTGTTTCATCCTTCCTCTTTACTTGACTATACCAAGATCAAACCTTATATCTGCATTGCCGTGGTCAGGCCATATGGGGCCTGGCAAGGTATTTGAATAATTTTGAGGTTGACATGGTAATAAGATGAACCTTATATCTTAGTAAACTAAAATCTGATTTCTGTCAATGTTTTAAATTGTTTCCATCGTCAATAGAACTAAAGCTTATTTGACAATTTTTATTTTATTAATTTCAGAGTAAAGGTGAGACCCATCTCAAGAAGCGTTGGGACATGATAGAGAGTGCCCTTTCAAAGCCAATACGCAACAGTCAAGACCTCGCCAATGCAATATTAAGTTACAATACAAAGTTCAAGAATACTTGGAAATTTAGAGGCTTGCACAAGCTTTTCAATGAGGTTTGTATTTTTTTAGTTTTCTCTACAAAATTATAGTACCTAAACAAATTTTAACACCCTATTAGTCTTAAGCTCTTATTGAAAATTGGAGAAAAGAAAAAAACCGGGCAAGTGCGAGTCGGACTCGCGCACTGAGGGTTTCGTACCAACCTACCTATAAAAACAGTTTAATTCTCGAATCGAGTCTTGAAGACTTTTCAATTTTTTTTCTTGTGACGTAACTAAAAATTTTCAGTTTTCAGACTTTTCCCGATATTAGTGCTATAATACCTTGCTTCGTGCCAAATTTCAAGATTCTAGGTCAACGGGAAGCACCCTATGAGTTTTGATTCCTTTGACAGTGTCGAAATGTACGTTTTTTGCAATATAAACGGGCGTATCTTTTTTTCCCGTTAACTTACAAGTTTGATTTTTGCACAACTTCAAGGGACCGCGGATTTCAATATATGGTTTTAATTTCAACTTGATACCTTCACGCGTTCCTGAGAAAAAGGGTCTTGACAGACGGACGGACGGACAGACGGACAACAAAGTGATCCTATAAGGGTTCCGTTTTTTCCTTTTGAGGTACGGAACCCTAAAAAAAGAAAAAAGAGGAAATAAATAAATTATAATTATTATGATGGTTTCATGAGTATAGTTGTGTAAATACTACACATCTAATTTTAGTTCTGTCTAATACTGATTGCCAAATAGTAAAAAAAAAAACTTTCTTTCATGATAAACTGGTCTAAGTTAACCTCTGGACCGCATTACTTTTAACAGTTCAAAAGTTTGATGTGAAGTTTTGTGTGTTTCTACAAATGTTTACTAATAACCATTATTTCTTTTAGTATTTGGAAGAAGAGGAATCAGAATATTTCTTTGATGTCACTCTGCCGGAGATAGCTAAACTTGCATTAGCTCTGCCTAAACTGGTGCAGGCACCAATACCATTGTTGAGGTAAGCTCATATTAAAATTTATGTAGTCATTCTAAATTTTATCTGACACACTCTCCCACTCTGCCCAGGAGTGGGAGAAGGCATTCTGATGATTACCCAAAAAAAAAAAATTTAAGCGGAAATATCATTGAAAAATATCTTAAGCATGAGAAATATTAATAACTAACATGAAATTGGTATGGTAATGATATCACAGTTATGGTTTGTGTATCTTTATTCTGATACTTGACAGATTCCCCTTCCGCCACACATTTGAAAGGGAACTTACATGACTAAATCATTCAATTTATGGTTTTGGATAAAATTGCTTTATAATACAAACATTAATTTAATTGGATAGCCACACTCCTTTTTTAAACTACATTTTGTTTACAAATTTCAACTTTGTTGTGGTATCTTTTTGGAACATTATGAGCAAAACCCTCTTATCCTCTATATGAGCATCAATCAGTCTTAAGTATAAGTATATTAATAAAATCGTCTTGTTTTGCAGGCAACACAAGAACCGTTCAGTGTCTCTATCACAGCAACAGATCTCAAGTCTACTCGCAAATGCTTTCTTCTGCACTTTTCCACGGAGGAACTCTACTAAGAGAACATCAGAATATGCTTCATATCCCTTCATTAATTTTAACACGTAAGCACTGTATGAATATGTACACTACTATTATACTCTGAAGAGTATAGTAGAAATTAAGTTACTGTTTCATATACATAGTACAGAGAGAAACAAAAAGAAGATTTTGTTTTCGAGTTATTCATATTTTTATTCCTCACTCTTTAGGGGGTAAATGGAGCCCTTTCCCCTTACTCTCTAGTCTTGCTCATCCATTTGTTTGTTCCATAACACACACAACATACTCCATTTGCAATAAGATTAGACATTTAAAAAAAACATATTTTACTGTCATCCGATTTTGTCTTTGATAGTGTTGGTGGCTGCAGTAAATAGTTGGTATTGTAACCACTTTGTTTGCTTTTATTGCTATCCTTATGCCTACAGAATGCTTGGTTTAAATGTCTAATCTGAAAAGTTGTTGTGTATGGAGTGTAGCAGCACAAATATTGTAGCTAGCTTCATGTTTGCCTTATTTAAAAATGCGTCTTACTGACCCAAAGCCAAATTTATAATCAAACCTTATTTATTGCAGATACCGATTCTATGAGGCAACAGATTCAGATGCAAACTTAGAAAAATTGAAATGCATTTGTCATTACTTCAGGAGAGTGGTAACTAAAGGTGACATTCTTTTATATTATACATTTTTTAACTGTTGAACTAAGAGTCTTGCATTTAAAATGTTTTGCGTATCTAAAACTAATTATGTCTAGTATGTTGTAGTAGTGTGTATGTTGTAGTGTGTGTACATTCTGTATGTGTGTGTGACGTGTGGAATGTGTGGGTACATGCGCTGTATCGTTGCAGTACAGTGCCGGTCGGCAGCGTGACGTTCAGCCGGCGCTCGGTGCCGCCGCGCGACTGTCTGTATGTGTGTGTGACGTGTGGAATGTGTGGGTACATGCGCTGTATCGTTGCAGTACAGTGCCGGTCGGCAGCGTGACGTTCAGCCGGCGCTCGGTGCCGCCGCGCGACTGTCTGTATGTGTGTGTGACGTGTGGAATGTGTGGGTACATGCGCTGTATCGTTGCAGTACAGTGCCGGTCGGCAGCGTGACGTTCAGCCGGCGCTCGGTGCCGCCGCGCGACTGTCTGTATGTGTGTGTGACGTGTGGAATGTGTGGGTACATGCGCTGTATCGTTGCAGTACAGTGCCGGTCGGCAGCGTGACGTTCAGCCGGCGCTCGGTGCCGCCGCGCGACTGTCTGTATGTGTGTGTGACGTGTGGAATGTGTGGGTACATGCGCTGTATCGTTGCAGTACAGTGCCGGTCGGCAGCGTGACGTTCAGCCGGCGCTCGGTGCCGCCGCGCGACTGTCTGTATGTGTGTGTGACGTGTGGAATGTGTGGGTACATGCGCTGTATCGTTGCAGTACAGTGCCGGTCGGCAGCGTGACGTTCAGCCGGCGCTCGGTGCCGCCGCGCGACTGTCTGTATGTGTGTGTGACGTGTGGAATGTGTGGGTACATGCGCTGTATCGTTGCAGTACAGTGCCGGTCGGCAGCGTGACGTTCAGCCGGCGCTCGGTGCCGCCGCGCGACTGTCTGTATGTGTGTGTGACGTGTGGAATGCGTGGGTACATGCGCTGTATCGTTGCAGTACAGTGCCGGTCGGCAGCGTGACGTTCAGCCGGCGCTCGGTGCCGCCGCGCGACTGTCTGTATGTGTGTGTGACGTGTGGAATGCGTGGGTACATGCGCTGTATCGTTGCAGTACAGTGCCGGTCGGCAGCGTGACGTTCAGCCGGCGCTCGGTGCCGCCGCGCGACTGTCTGTATGTGTGTGTGACGTGTGGAATGTGTGGGTACATGCGCTGTATCGTTGCAGTACAGTGCCGGTCGGCAGCGTGACGTTCAGCCGGCGCTCGGTGCCGCCGCGCGACTGTCTGTATGTGTGTGTGACGTGTGGAATGCGTGGGTACATGCGCTGTATCGTTGCAGTACAGTGCCGGTCGGCAGCGTGACGTTCAGCCGGCGCTCGGTGCCGCCGCGCGACTGTCTGTATGTGTGTGTGACGTGCGGAATGTGTGGGTACATGCGCTGTATCGTTGCAGTACAGTGCCGGTCGGCAGCGTGACGTTCAGCCGGCGCTCGGTGCCGCCGCGCGACTGTCTGTATGTGTGTGTGACGTGTGGAATGTGTGGGTACATGCGCTGTATCGTTGCAGTACAGTGCCGGTCGGCAGCGTGACGTTCAGCCGGCGCTCGGTGCCGCCGCGCGACTGTCTGTATGTGTGTGTGACGTGTGGAATGCGTGGGTACATGCGCTGTATCGTTGCAGTACAGTGCCGGTCGGCAGCGTGACGTTCAGCCGGCGCTCGGTGCCGCCGCGCGACTGTCTGTATGTGTGTGTGACGTGTGGAATGCGTGGGTACATGCGCTGTATCGTTGCAGTACAGTGCCGGTCGGCAGCGTGACGTTCAGCCGGCGCTCGGTGCCGCCGCGCGACTGTCTGTATGTGTGTGTGACGTGTGGAATGTGTGGGTACATGCGCTGTATCGTTGCAGTACAGTGCCGGTCGGCAGCGTGACGTTCAGCCGGCGCTCGGTGCCGCCGCGCGACTGTCTGTATGTGTGTGTGACGTGTGGAATGTGTGGGTACATGCGCTGTATCGTTGCAGTACAGTGCCGGTCGGCAGCGTGACGTTCAGCCGGCGCTCGGTGCCGCCGCGCGACTGTCTGTATGTGTGTGTGACGTGTGGAATGTGTGGGTACATGCGCTGTATCGTTGCAGTACAGTGCCGGTCGGCAGCGTGACGTTCAGCCGGCGCTCGGTGCCGCCGCGCGACTGTCTGTATGTGTGTGTGACGTGTGGAATGTGTGGGTACATGCGCTGTATCGTTGCAGTACAGTGCCGGTCGGCAGCGTGACGTTCAGCCGGCGCTCGGTGCCGCCGCGCGACTGTCTGTATGTGTGTGTGACGTGTGGAATGTGTGGGTACATGCGCTGTATCGTTGCAGTACAGTGCCGGTCGGCAGCGTGACGTTCAGCCGGCGCTCGGTGCCGCCGCGCGACTGTCTGTATGTGTGTGTGACGTGTGGAATGTGTGGGTACATGCGCTGTATCGTTGCAGTACAGTGCCGGTCGGCAGCGTGACGTTCAGCCGGCGCTCGGTGCCGCCGCGCGACTGTCTGTATGTGTGTGTGACGTGTGGAATGTGTGGGTACATGCGCTGTATCGTTGCAGTACAGTGCCGGTCGGCAGCGTGACGTTCAGCCGGCGCTCGGTGCCGCCGCGCGACTGTCTGTATGTGTGTGTGACGTGTGGAATGTGTGGGTACATGCGCTGTATCGTTGCAGTACAGTGCCGGTCGGCAGCGTGACGTTCAGCCGGCGCTCGGTGCCGCCGCGCGACTGTCTGTATGTGTGTGTGACGTGTGGAATGTGTGGGTACATGCGCTGTATCGTTGCAGTACAGTGCCGGTCGGCAGCGTGACGTTCAGCCGGCGCTCGGTGCCGCCGCGCGACTGTCTGTATGTGTGTGTGACGTGTGGAATGTGTGGGTACATGCGCTGTATCGTTGCAGTACAGTGCCGGTCGGCAGCGTGACGTTCAGCCGGCGCTCGGTGCCGCCGCGCGACTGTCTGTATGTGTGTGTGACGTGTGGAATGTGTGGGTACATGCGCTGTATCGTTGCAGTACAGTGCCGGTCGGCAGCGTGACGTTCAGCCGGCGCTCGGTGCCGCCGCGCGACTGTCTGTATGTGTGTGTGACGTGTGGAATGTGTGGGTACATGCGCTGTATCGTTGCAGTACAGTGCCGGTCGGCAGCGTGACGTTCAGCCGGCGCTCGGTGCCGCCGCGCGACTGTCTGTATGTGTGTGTGACGTGTGGAATGTGTGGGTACATGCGCTGTATCGTTGCAGTACAGTGCCGGTCGGCAGCGTGACGTTCAGCCGGCGCTCGGTGCCGCCGCGCGACTGTCTGTATGTGTGTGTGACGTGTGGAATGCGTGGGTACATGCGCTGTATCGTTGCAGTACAGTGCCGGTCGGCAGCGTGACGTTCAGCCGGCGCTCGGTGCCGCCGCGCGACTGTCTGTATGTGTGTGTGACGTGTGGAATGTGTGGGTACATGCGCTGTATCGTTGCAGTACAGTGCCGGTCGGCAGCGTGACGTTCAGCCGGCGCTCGGTGCCGCCGCGCGACTGTCTGTATGTGTGTGTGACGTGTGGAATGTGTGGGTACATGCGCTGTATCGTTGCAGTACAGTGCCGGTCGGCAGCGTGACGTTCAGCCGGCGCTCGGTGCCGCCGCGCGACTGCCCGTCGTGGCCGCGCAGTGACCGTCTCATTGGTTCTCTGCCGCTTCACGTCGAGCCGCACAACACTATTGAAGATGCTAGCTCATTGATACAAGTTGATTTTGCTAACAAGTAAGTGGAACACCACATATAACTTTTTGTTAAATAAGTTTGATCGCAGGTTAGTTGGAAGAAAACTCATTGCTGAGTTATGCTCGCCTTTGTAACATGATCTGTCTGTATTTTTTATGTTATGTTTTTGTGTACAATAAAGAATTGAGAAAAAATATATGATTTATTTTTACTACACCACATTTGATAAAATGATGACATTTAGGGTCACCGCACATAGGGAAGCGGCCTCAACCACAAAACGCCGCCACCTGATTATTTCTTGTAGCGTTCATACATTTTATATTTAATGGGCTCGCCGCACGCAGTTGACGCTGATGCCACCAGACGCTACAAATCGTCGTTCCTCGCTTTTTATAGCCTGCATCGGCCGCTTAACGCCGACACAAAAAGACACACGCTGAGTAAAGCTATTCGAGTAATTAAACCTTCTGCGTTAAAGTCTATTATGATACTGCTCGCATGGGGTAAAATGCCACAAATTGCTGCCACCGGCCACAAATTGCTGCCACCGGCCACAAATTGCTGTCTTTGTGGCCGCTTCTAGCGTCTCGTGGCAGCATTCGTGGCTCTCGCGTGTATACCTTATCCAACAACCCTTACTTGTAAATATCTCGATGATAACAAAATCCATTCTTCCTAACAGGTACTTAGGTGGTGGCGTACTAGGTCACGGATGTGTTCAGGAAGAGATACGGTTCGTCATCTGTCCCGAACTGATGATATCTATGCTGTTCACTGAAGTGCTCAGGCCTAATGAAGCGCTTATGATGATTGGTAAGTTTTATTTTCACATTTACATATTATTAACTAGCTTTAGCCCGCAGCTTCGCCCGCGTACATAAAATATAGCCTATGTCACTCAGGAATACAGCAGCTTTTTATTGGTGTAACAATTTTAGCAATCGGACTAGTACTTTCACAGATTACCTCATACAAACAAAAAAAAACAAATTTTACCTCTTTATTATATTAGTATAAAGGGTGTAAAAAGACCCTTAACGAAAACGAAAACCCCAAATAGTCCTCATCACTGGGATAGTTTTTTTCTTCTAGACCATACCTGGGAATTCACTAGTTCTGGAGATATTGAAGGTCAAAGTCAACAATTTTTTTCGTTTTTTTTTTAGAATTGTATTCCAAGTATCATTAGTAAACTTTCTTCCGAACAAACATTGTCAAAATTATCAATTGTTCATGACAAATTACGCATTTGAAGTCACAAAAATGCAATGAAAACTAAACACAACGAGCGCTAAACACAACGAGCGCCTCACACACACAAGCGAGCGATCAGTTCAACGACCAAGCGCGAGTGGCCGAACGCGCAGCTGATCGAAGTTATTAATAATTAATTATTTTTTAAGGATGAAAAAAAAAAGTTTTTTCCCAGCAATATTTTTTGGTCTAAGGTACTTAATTACATGTACAGAATGTGTAGTTATCGGCTTTGTGATCGGTCTTTTTACACCCTGTATGTAGATTGTTAAGATTTTGTGTTCTCTAGAACTAGGTTCTGCCAACGACTTCGCCCGTGTTATAGTAGAAAACTATCTCTTGCGAACATACTCTTGGGATAAAAAATATCCTGCGATATGCCACGACATCGCCCTATGTTCAAGTTCATAAAAAAAAAAACCCAGTATGTTTGGTAAATATTCTGTATTGTTCATGTGTTCAACTTCATTAATTCGGTTTGAGATTTACTTGCGAAATAAACACTCACATGAACACTTTGCATCACGAATCAGTCTGTCGATTCTGTAAAAATAACACCGTGACAATTTAAGTTATGATAGCTGTCAGTACCTAGGTAGAATGACAGTTTTTTCGCTTAGATTTTGCGCTTATTGACATAAACGGTAGCGCTACGGCACGGCACCGCCGCCGAGTTTCATCAGTGTTGTATCGCAGTCTATAGTCTGTACAAGAGCCACTCGGCCACCACTGCTCCTCCCTTTCCTCCTCATACATTATTAACCTTTCCATGCCTTTATATCCTAGAAATACCAATTTTTATAGCAACAAATCGATCTCTATTTCCGACTTTAATAGAAACTAGAAAACGAAATACAGCTATGAGATCTCAGTACCAGAATTTATTAAGCACGGGTGTATTTTAAACTAGTTTATTGAAAAAAAATGTGCTTTGTATGGCTCCTTTAGTCTATAATAAAATACCTGATCGAATTAAAACATTTGCCATTGCAAAAGTTCAAAAAATGTTTAACAGAACTCCTTGTAAATAAATGCTATTATTCTGTGCAAGAATTCTTAAATGATAATAATTTGATGTAATATTTATATTCTTTAAATTTTATTACATTTGCATGCTTATATTAAGGCAGAATGCACTTAACAACATATTTTATGTACCTACATTCTAAGCAAATAAATCTATTCTATTCTTTGGCACGTTCGGTACTGTTACTTATCCTATGCCTTTGAACATCTATAACCCTTATATCCTCCCAGGTAGCGAGCGCTACAGCAAGTACACAGGCTACGGACACACGTTCCAGTTCGCGGGCGACTTCGTGGACAGCACGCCGCGCGACTCGTCCGGCCGCCGCCGCTGCGCCGTCCTCGCCATCGACGCCGCGCCTTATGCGGCCATCACGCAGGAGTTCAAGAGAGAGGCTATCACTAGGGAACTTAACAAGGTACATGAACCAGACCAGAAGCCAGAGATCGGAGCTCCCGATTGATTAAATTTTAATGGATTTTAGCCCGTGAAAGTCTGAAACGCCCTCCTGCTCTGGAGTTTCTCTCCCTCAAGTCAGGAATCCTGATGATTTCCCCCCTAAAAAAATCGTGCTAGGACCAAAGCACAACTGATGGGCACAGTTGTAGTTTTGGTCAGTAAAAGCCTGAGACGCCAGCAGCAGCTGCTGTAGTTAGACACATTTTGCTGTGTATATGACAAAGCAAAATTTGTCCAGCTAAGCCACTGTCACGGCTACATGACATAATTACTCCTTGTTTATTCAAGCTCGTTAGGGATTAAGTTGTAAAGATGTTGTTGGGATTAGGTTGTTGCGAGTTGTGAACTTGTTGGCATTAAAAGCATTTTTTTGCATTTAAATAAGGTCTAAGTTTTTTTAGTTTTTATACCAACCAGCAAAAAATATCGAAATTCATATTTATTTGGTTCCCTGTACTGAAACGTGCACAGTTCTGCAACATACTCATTCCGGTTTACCTGTAAAACTCAACTGTACAGGCAAATCTATCAGGTACACCGTAACTTCAGATGTGGTAGTCAAAAGCTTAACCCAGTCCATTACCCCCAGGCCTGGGTAGGCGTCTCCTTCGACACGGAGCTGCAGTCCGACCGGCTGCAGTTCCCCGGCGTGGCCACGGGCAACTGGGGCTGCGGCGCGTTCGGCGGCACGCCGCACCTGAAGAGCCTGCTGCAGCTCATGGCCTGCGCGCACGCCAGGCGCCCCATGGCATACTTCACCTTCGGAGATACGCAGTTGAGGGATGATATCGCGAATATGTATAATTTGCTGTCTCGGTATAATGTTACTGTTGGTGAGTGCTCAAATAATAATAATATTTTTTTAATAGGTAATATGAACTAGTGCGATTCCACCTGATGAAAAGTGATGTAATTGATGATGGGGAAGCGCACTACTTTACTAAGAGCCTCTCTAGCCTTGAAGACACCTAAATGATTATCAGCCGGGAAGACCTGCAGGTAAATTTTTCCAGTCCTTCAATGTACGCGGTATAAACGACGAGGTGAAATTCTTAGGCCGTAGAGGTGTTTACAACGTAAGGGTGGACGCTCGCCGTACATCGGGTTATCCGTTGGTAGAAAGGTGATGGCGGAATCAAGTCATATAATTCTTGTACACACTCAAAATTCATTTATAATTTTACAACCTTTCGGTATATGTTCAGTAGATTCTGTGCAAGGTGCATAGTAATAGGCTCACCTCCTATTACATGAGACTAGACCTAGATTCAGACTTGTAAAATTGTCAAAAATACTTATTTGACAAAAAGCTGACCGGCATGGTTGGCGCAGTGGTTGAGCTATTGACTGCCTCGCTTCATGTCGCTAGTTCGGTTACCAAATGGAAAAAATACTTGTGGGGCCGTCAGATAGTGTTTGTCTCATGATTTTAAAATATGGGAGAAAGGAGACTGGGCACATTTGTATGGGAAGTGGTCTATGAACCAATAGCGACGCTGTTATGGTACTTATGTAGGGATACCTCAACTACACCCTTGTGTAAAGGAGCATCAAAATCTGACCCGGCAGTTTTGAGAAAAATAGTACTTTAGAATACACGTATTTTACAACAGTTTGTGATACTTTTTGTTCTGATTTTTAGGTATTCTCCTTATTTTTTTTTTGTTTTTTTAAGCTGTATCTATTTAATGAACAAAACAACAAAGAACCAATGTAATGAATTACAAATAAATGAGGAATCTAGAACATAAAAATGCAAAAATAAAATCTAAATAAAGTACGCAAAATGGCATTGACTTTCATATTTTTTTGGATTTTGGGTATTTTTTTATAAAAGGAAGGAAGTCTATGGAACGCTACAACAATAACAAAAAAAAATACTACAAAATAAAGAAGAACACAAGAATACTTTTCTACTAGTGTAATATACTTTTAAGTGTGAATAGGGTTTTTTACTATAGTTTTTAGTTGAGAAACGTTTTAGTCAGGTACTTCTGACTGTATTATATGTTGGAATATAACAAAAACAAATCTATCCTACTTCAACACTATAGTCTTTCTCTTTCTAACTAATAAATATTGTATTTAATAAGTCTGAGCCCCGTGTCAACATTTGACTAAAATCCCTAGTATGGGAACAGTTACTGTATTCGTTAGGAGCACACGTCTAAAGTAATATTACTGATTCCGGTACATAAAGACAAGGATAGTAAAACTTATTATTGAAATCCTTAAAACGATGTTTCTCTTTGGTGTCCACCTATTAACCCCAACATTATATTTGTTGTGTTTGTTTGCTAAGCAAAGTCAATACGATACATAAGAAGGGAGGACTACTTACCAGTGAAGCACAAAAAAAATCTTTTTTGTGCTTCACTGGTACACTTAAGAGCACGTTGAGCTTGACACTTCAACCTTTGGACCGGCCGCGTACTATGACGCGCAGTACAAATTCGAGCTCAGCTTACACTGGTGGTGTTAACTTGATGTGCTCTTGACTGTACAAGTTGTCCTGATGTACTCATTGTATATCAGGGCAATGAAACAACTTTTTTATACATAATATATTTTTATTTAGGTATAGTTCGTCTATGATAATCAGTGATAGGAATAGGTAGTGCCTATTTGCCTAAACTTCGAAGAACAGAGACAAGAAACGGGGACTTCCTTAGAACTAATTTTTTTCCGAGACTCCCGATATTTCGAGACAACACTTAAAAATACATTTAAAACATTTTTTTATTTGGAATAAGTAATTCGTCTATATTTACCAAAAGTTTGCGATTATCATAATAAATAACATACGCAATCGTTACAAAAAAAATATTCAGAATTTTTTTTTTGGTGAACATTTTGTAAATGACTTGTTGATCGTAATAGGTATTACTTATTCCAAATAACATTTTTTTTAAATGTATTTAAGTGTTGTCTCGAAATTTCGGGACAGATGTCTCGGAAAAAATGTAGTCCTAAGGAAGTCCCCGTTTCTTGTCTCTGTTCTTCGAAGTTTAGGCAAATAGGCACTACCTATTCCTATCACTGATGATAATAGAATCTAAAAATTCAGCTGGACGTGATATTGTGTCTTCGTATCTAGCCCAAGACAAGAACCACACAATCGTCATAATATGACCGCAGCATCCCAGAGTACGCATGCCAGACTTGCATGTATAATAATATTGCTTTATTGCATTCAACCCACGCTCGCTTTCGTCAATTGTAATGTAACAATTATAAATTCGCGCGCGCGTATGTCTTGACTGGATCCTGCCTCTTAGTTACCACGAACCTTTAATGCCTTGGTCTCTAAAGGCAGTGCTCAGTCGTTGAGTGTCTCTATATAATTCGACATTATAAATCCCGTTTTCATTGTTTATTTTCTAGTAAAAAACCCTATTCACACTTAAAAGTATATTACACTAGTAGAAAAGTATTCTTGTGTTCTTTATTTTGTAGTCTTTTTTTTGTTATTGTTGTAGCCTTCCATACACTTCCTTCCTTTTATAGAAACATATCCAAAATCCAAAAAAATATGAAAGCAATTATAAATCAATGCCATTTTGCGTACTTTATTCGGATTTTAATTTTGCATTTTTATGTTCTAGATTCCTTGAGGAGCTCGTGGCTAGATAATAACAGCCGCACAGGCCGATCTTCAAGGTTAAGCAACACTTGCCTAGGTTGGTCTGTGGATGGGTGACCATCTCAACATAACGAGTTTCCTCCGTGCCTCGGAAAGCACGTTAAGCCATTGGCTCCGGCTGTCTTTTGGAGATCTTTGGCAGTCGTTACGGATAGTCAGAAGCCAGTAAATCTGACTCCAGTCTTGCCATGAAGTACCGTGTTACCCCCAGTTAATGGGTTGTGGAGGTCTGGTAGGCAGCCGCTCTTCGTAAAATACTGGTATTCAGCTAAATCCGGCTTGACTGGAAGCCGACCCCAATATAGTTGGGAAAAGGCTAGGCAGATGATGTTCTAGATTCCTCATTTGTTTGTAATTCATTACTTTGGTTCTTCGTTGTTTTGTTCATTAAATAGATACAGATTAAAAAAACAAAAAAAAATAAGGAGAATATCTAAAAATCAGAACAAAAAAGTATCACAAACTGTGGTAAAATACGTGTATTCTAAAGTACTATTTTTCTCAAAACTTCAGATTCAGGTCAGATTTTGATGCAACTTTACACAAGTGTGTAGTTGAGGTATCCCTACATAAGTACTATAACAGTATTGCTATTGGTTCATAGACCACTTTCGCTCAGTCTCCTTTCTAGTGGAGCAAAGTTTTTTTTAACAAATAAAACCGATCAAAACTGGCACATTGCTTTTTGGCCGTCGAACCATACATACGAACATACTACAGTCTTAATTTAGGCCAGATTATTAATTGACTAATCTATCCTCTCCAGGTCAACTGTACAAGTACATAGTGAGGTTCTCCCAAGAGAAGGACGTGGTGTTCTCGCGGCTACATCCGTACTTGGAACAGCTGTTAAAGGGGGGCAAGGAACCGTCGCCCAATCCCGGCGATGACGTCATGGAAACTGTAAGTGTTGACATAAATTGTTTAGATAGAATGTATGGTTAGCAATAAAAGTCGATTGTCACTGTTTCTTCATCATTTCTTCTTTATTGGAGTTAATTGGGTAGTTGATTAATATTCATCATCACTCATCATCATCTCAACCGAAAGCCGTCCACTGCTGGACATAGGCCGCCCCCAAGCGTCGTCACAACGACCGGTCCTATTCGTCTCGCATCCATCGGATTCCCACGACACTCGATAGGTCATCGGTTCACCTTGTGGGAGGCCTTCTAAAGCCTAATTTTTTAAATTATATCTATCAAAAAGTAACATCATCCAAAATGACAAATAAAAACAATTTTACAATTTCGTTCAATATTTAGAAACGTTTTAAAGGTGATAAAAGGAGAAACTGTCAAATAACAGAATAAGTATGCAGACATTGAAATGTGACTTCACGGCATCACGTTATGTTTGTACAAAAGATCCTCATATCCCAATGCTGCTTTGTTCTTTATAGTGTTTTTTTTTGTTGTTTAATAATAATGTATAAAAATAAATACAGGAAACTATCCACTTGTTCAATAGATTTTTTTATACCATTTCTTGATTGCCTCAGTTAAGTTCTGTAGTATTTTCTGAGAAAAGTCAAATTAATAGAATACCACATGTTAATCTAACATTTTCTAGCAGCTGATGAGTGTTTCAAATAGTTTTTTAAGTGGTTCAATCGTTTCCTGAATGATAATGAAACTATTGAATATGAATCCTTTTTGATTATCAACTTATGTTTCGTACAAAAAAACCCACATCATCTTACCAAATTACTATCAGTCCCAATACAGCCTAGTAATCAGTGTCTAATTTTATCCCTCATCAATTTCAGAGTATAACAGAAACGGTGCCCGCAACAGTATCGGCCATCGAAAGCGAGCTCTCAAGCAAATCACCCGACTTGTTCTCTCAAGACGACATGGACCAGAGCTTGCTCGAAGTCACCATACAGTCAGAACAGTCAGTACAACAGACATACACACCAACCCAGCAAGTGATGAAATCAGACGCCACTAAAACGGAAGAAAAAACACCATCACACGCCCGAATATCTTTATTCGACGCCATGACGAAGATGGAAAGTGGTGAACTACCTACTGCGTCAAATACATTGCTTGGTAACCAAAGAAGGAACTCCTTACTAAACGATGGTAGCCCGTCAGTGGAACACGAAAGTGAAACTACGTCGAAACATAATAAGAGTATCAGTAGAAAAATCACGGATTACTTCAGTAAGAAACCTATTTGATTACCTGTGTGTGTATGTATGTGTTTGATTTTTAATGAAATTTATTTAGTTTTATATTTATTGGGCATATTGATGAGCTTTTTATGTAAAAAGCTACACAACTATTGTGTTAGTACACGCTTTAAAGCTTCTTTGGAATTATCTATTTATTGATCGGATTATTTTTCAGTCTTGCCGTTTCCAAGCTATGTTAGGGTCGGCTTACAGTTTAAACGGAATGGAAGAATTACGGCCGAACCCAATAACCTATCTATCTTCAGTTTTGGCATACTGGAGATAGTAAAACAAATGATACAATACAAAATTATACATGTTTTCTGTTGTTTCATTTGTTTTTCTATCTACGATATGTGATGGATAGGTTATTGGGTTCGGCCGTTAGTAATTCAGTTGAATTACCGATTTTAGATACTTTTATTTATAGGGTGTCCACTATTTGGAAAGTCAGGGAAAGTTGGAAATAAGTCAGGTAAGCTCAAAGAGAGAGAAAGTAGTTTGATTTACTTTTTCAAAACAAACAAGTCATAGGGAAAAGTGTTTTTTTTCCAAAGTTTGTTGCAGTGAGTATGTGTTTGTAGTGTATTTTTTTGTGAGTGTATGAGGATGTGATATCCATGGGGTAAAGTAGGGGGACTGGATTCCTTTTTGATACCATTAGTATTTCAACTGTGGACACCCTTTGAATAAACTATTATGTTTATTGAATTTTATAAGTGGAAATGATTTTATCTGCTGTTTTAATGTAGCGCCTACAGAAAACCGCCTTTTGTTTTAGACTATTATATTATCTGCACTGTGAGGTAAGTGTGGGGTTACCAACATGGTCTGTTGTTTATAATGTTATACATAGTATACTTACGGACCATTCGCGCTAGTTTTTAGCTATATTTCAACATATTTTTAATGAAATTTGTAGCTTCTAAAAGTTCTAAAACACCGTACCTGATAAAATCTTTGTACACTTAGGACCACAATTTTGTTATAAATAAAACACATACCGTAATATAATTAAAATTATTTATTATCCTTCATCATATTTCTAGCATACTAAACGTAATAAGTGTATAATAATAAATAATTGAATAGTAATTTAGTTTTAAAATATTTCAGCAATATACATATGAATAACTCGATAATAGGTTTAAAAGTTCAATAACTAAATTAGACATGCAAAGTAGGCGAATTATTATTGTATTAGTTCCATAATAACGTGTATCTATGAACATATTCCACAATTTGCTAATAATCTGTCAGTATACTTCTACACTAATCATAAAGTTCATAAATATAAAAATTAAAAATGAACGATTAACTAGCGACGTTTCAAAAGTGATCATAACACTCTTTATTTATTTATTTTTTTTACAAATCTTTGGCGAACTATAACAATATATGAGAATAAACATTTCAATGGCTAGCTATCAACGCACTGGAGTTGTGACTCTGTTCACAGTGTTGGGAACAAAACGTACATCACTATGCTAACGTGACAGTGCGGTCGGCCCAGTCTCACGCACCGAACACCAACTCGAATCTTATAATTGAATATCTATAAAAGTTAAATAGTTTGCGACTTTAACAAGTCACATAAAAACTTTGTTTAAAGATGAATCGTGTTTGTTTGAGTGTGTGTTCGACTGGGCGGGCCGCTCCTCCAATGATCGTTTAAACGACAACCATCAAACAATATTTGTCTAACGTATTTAGTTAACTAAATTGTTATAATACAACAAGTTGGGGCTGAGTGTTGCGATCGAACTGTCGACTGCGGCGGCAGTCGGTACAACGTTACATATCGCGAACATCCGGAGTTGTAAGGAATTAGCCTATCTATCGATAGATAGCCTGAAACTTTATCGATGTCGATAGACGCGTTGGCAACTGAAAAATATTAACAGGGCGTATTTCTAGTAGATAGGAGACAGTATATATAACTGTTGCCATGTGTGCGAGAGAGACAGACACAATATCGATACCGCTCTCTCTTTCTCTGCATTAATTCACTAGCTTTAAAATTTGACTAAGTAACTTTAATTCTCAACTCTTCTATCGACACCCATATTAATTGTCTTAATACTAAAAATAATTAAATCGAGTTAGTTAATAAAATGATATAAGTTATGGTTCATATTGTACAAGTTAACGGTAACGCGATGCGACTGTGAGGACTGCAACTCAAAGCCGAGTGTCGTATAGATACATAGTGTATTGAATGGACGATCATTACAAGCGTATATCACAGGCACCCGCTGGTGTCCCTTCGTAAGCTATATATACGTAAACTGTACGGACAGGCCAGACTCAGGACTACACGGGGAAATATAAACACGAATTCTGAAGGCATTTCCATATATTTAGGTTTGAATCGCTGAAACAAGACTACCTTACTCTCTACGTATAAGTTAAGATGGTCTTTTATTTACAAAGTAGATATAATATATTAATTTAAATGGCATATAATTTATATTCTTCATATACTATTTTACAGTTTATTTATGAATGTACATTGGTGGATGGCATCGACTTTTGAATCGATGATTAATTAGTAATAAAGATTGACCTTGTACAGAATCTTATCGATTACAAAGTGTCAGGTCCCGGGTAATCCTGAACGCGAGCCGTCCTCGTTTACTCTTAAACTATTCCAATATAAGTTATCCAGAACAATGTGTGGGACATAGTTTACGAGTATTTATTTGGTTCACCATTTTTTATACATTTTGGGCTTTTGCAGGCGACTGAAACTTGTGGAAAATATTTGAGATTATACTATACAATCTGAATTTGGCTAAAGGCTATCTTAAACTCGAATTGTACGTAGGCTGTACGAATCTAAGTAAACTGTGGCTCAGTGCTCCGTCCAGTCGCCCGTGTGCCCGTACATTATCAAGTATGGCGTGTAACCATTCTAAAAAACGGTTAATGATATTATGATTTCCTCTTAGCATTAACACAGCGACACCCTGTCACCCGCCCGGGCGGTCCCGGGGCAAAAGGCTAGTAAGCTCCTAAAGATATGACGTCATATGTATGTACAATCGATACTGTCAACTAAGATGCACACGCAGCTCCATCGCGAGCCGACGGGCGCCGACTGTCGCCTCTACAAGCGTATATTACACTCCACTAAGTACTCTTACATGGCAGTTCATTTCACGTCTACTCTACGATGAAACCAGTCCTCAATAATCATTTCTAATAGAACTTGGTCAGCTTGTACGTAAGCGGTAGTGGACAACAGTCGCGGGGCCCAGGGCTCGAGATGGACCTTAATAATTTAGAACTAAACCTGTGACGTCTGTCCAGACTCGATACTACTAAATATATCCAGTAGGGTAGTTAAGCGAAACTAGGGAACTGAATCGAATCGGTTTCAGTATACATAGAGATGAGATCTTTTCAGAACGGACGGCGCGATATGGCGGCACGCGGAGCGGACGGCGCGGACGCCGCACGCTCCGCGCGACGCTTACAATCTTTAGCAGAACTATGAGAGTAATATCTTCTCTACCTAAATCATACTCCTTTAACTTGCCCTAAGGTAACTTTAATCCTCTAGCTTAACCAAACGGTTATACCATTCATAACTCGTCTCTACCATTCTATTCCGATAAAATTATCTCAATTAACCTTAACTAATCTAAATGGATGCTGACGTAACAGTATTCTGGATAACTTATCAAAATTAAATTAGTAGTAGGTATATTTCATCTCATATAACATAGTAGATTTATTTGAAAATATGTCGATCTAATGAAGTTAAGTAAGTTAGGAAGTTAGACATACTCGATAAGATAATAAGTAATAGTTCTATGATTACAAACTGCTCTATGACACCTGAGGAACGCAAGTCGGGAGTCGTTCTAGTGCGACGGAGTGCCGTCAGCAGTACGGTAACGTAAGTACGAACGTGTGCTTGAAGCTAAACTATGCTAAGCGATAGAAAAAATAAATAACAGAAAGGAGATATGACTAGATCGTTTGTTTCATTACTAGAACCTACTATTCATAAAAGCACTATGCGCCTCTCTCCAATAGTTTTATTATATAAATAGATATAATATGATTAATAATTCCCAATTCTAAGTTTTGTTTTTTTTTCTGATTAAAATATTGGCATTCATCTTATGTACTAACGAGCGCGGCCGGCGGCGGCGCGTTGTATAGCGCGCTCGCGAGTCCGCCGGCGGACGCCTACCTACCTATCGCTTACTAACGACCCGCCTTCGATTCGCATACCGCGGACCACGACCTGACGATGACGTCACGCGTGCGCTCGTGGGGCGCCACGTGCCACGCTACAGTATGCGAACGATATAAATATTTTATAAAAGGTCAGAGTTAAATAGTTTTTTAGAAATTCGATTTCGTAATACTAACAATGTTGTTGTTGATGTATCGCGGGAGCCGCAGCGCGAGCCGCGGCGCGCGGAGTGACGCGTGACAAGTGAGTGAGGATACTTCAGAACGCAAGAGGCAACGTGCACGTGCTCGGCGTCGAAACCAACAAGCGAAGCGCGTTACAAGAGCGCGAATGGGGAGCGTGAGATGAGGATGAGTTCGGTACGCTACGATACACGACACAGTATAAAAAGTGGCGACAGACTAGTGGACCCGAGAGCAATGGCGGCCGGGGACGCCAAGTGGACGCCGTGGGGGCGCCGTGCGGACGCCGTGCGGGACTCAGACAGGCGAGAGCTGCCTACGTGACAAATTATTTAGATACATTTAAATAATTGCAAAGCATACCCTGTATCCTAGAATCACTTTTATGGGCGATTGTTTTATACATTCTGAGAGGACTCATTAATCTATTACAAATGTTCGCGTCTCCGCTATATATTTTTAGGGAATTTTATTTTAATCAGTATAAAGATATAAGTACACAATATTATTAATCGTCCCGGGCGGGGCCCGGGCGCATTACGCCTACATTACCCACGAGGTGATATTATCGATAATCGATATACTAAGTATACGTGTTCCGGTTTGGCATCGATTTGTGTAACCTGTAACCTAAGTCGGTCGCGGCGCGGCGCCTGCGTCAGCCTCACGCGGCCGACGCGGCCACTCTACCCAGACAAGACGCGCGTCGTGCGTCGGCTCGCAGTCGGTTTACGAAACGAGACCACGTCGACGAACTAACTACAACGGTAACATAGGAAACATCCATAAACAAATACTTAACGCTTCAAATAAAAACGACGCTAAAACAATCTTCATAAAGCGTAACAACGTATTGCACAATGGTGAGATAAGACTTCAGAGAAAAGAACTAGACACACTTAACGCGATATTACTCTTTTAAGAATATCGTTTAAACACACTGCTTACTTGGTAAATCATAATCGCCTAAAACTAGAATACTATATCAATATAATATAATTATTTGTGTAAATATAAAATTCTATGTCTTGTGGTGAGTGTAATATTTGACTAGAGGCGGGCGGCGTGGCGGAGGGGCCGGTGGCGGGGCCCCTGCGGCGGCCCCGGGCCCCGCGCGGGCCCCGCTCGCTCCGCGCCGCGCCGCACTGCGGGCGCACACGGCGTGTGCGACTCGCCCGCGCGCACACAATATATCTAAGGTATCTCCGTATTATTTAATATTTATATTGGTACTTTTCTTGATTATGAATCTATTTTCTCATTAGAAATTACGCTAGTTTTGTATTCTGTTATCGCGCACCACTCACTGTTGACTCCCGGACGCATTTGGTCACAGTAAAGTTATTGTATTAAACACCTTAACTCGAATATTTTTTTTATACATGTTTTATAATCTATCACACATACATGTTAAATAAAGAGGGGAAGCGCGCTCCTTGTGAATTGACATCGCGACGTCGCGAGTTCGTCGCGCGCGCGTCACGCGGCTCTCCCGCGGCCGGTCGGATTTACTATCTACAGATCTTGGCCATTTAATAACATCTTGGTTCAATTGTAATTATACTAGAGAATTTCAAAAGGCAAATGTTTTCATATTAAATAGAAGCATTTTCCGAAGTTTCCCTTTGGTATGTACAAAAATAAATAGTGATTTTTCTTTATAGCAAACTCCTTAAAATGCCTCTACCACGATCAATTTGCCTGTTACTGCGATGCATAAGTTTCTTGATTGTTTCAATAAGAGAGGATAGGAAATGAATGTCCTCTTTATTGAGAAGAAGTGGAACAGTTGAGAGGTGAAGTGGAGAAGATGATCTTGCGGGAGAGCGCGCGGCACGCGGGCGGCGCGGGAGCGGACACACACACACGCAATACAGAGACGAACGGCCTGTACAGTCCATTATGTTTGATATTATATTTTTTATATCACAGCCCATTTTGGAATTTTACAACAACACATAATAACACCATCTTTCGAAATGAAGGCCTAAGTATTCGGTCTTGAAGTGCACTTTCATTTGTACACAGCGTTAAATACAAACATTTAATTTTGTAACAACATCGTTCACTAACATGTAGGTTTGTGAGGTGCTGGCCGTACCATGGACAGACAGACGCGTCAATAACAACGTGCTACTGAATATTATACATGGTCTTACTAAGTTCTATTTTTACAAGTCGCCGTTTGAGTAGACAGTGTACATAGTTGTCTTCTGGGTGACGTTTTAACTGCGTGTCGGATGAGCTGTTTCTATATTACAATTAGTGTTTGCCCTCGGGGAGCGTCGTGGGAGAATGTCGTGTGGTACGAGCCAGCGACATAGCTTATACACACATATACACACGCTCGTTAAAATTTAACAAAATATAGGACATTATAAATACTCCAATAGTGATCTATGCGAGCACTTATATTAGTGTGATCAGTTCGGCGGTGGGAGACAACAGTGTCCGCGCGCGCCGCGTGGCGTGCCGGCGTTACACCGGTGTGGGGCCTGGCCTACACCGGTGTGGGGCCTGGCCTACACCGATGTGGGGCCTGGCCTACACCGGTGTGCGGCCTGGCCTACACTGGTGCGGGTCGGGCTTACACCGGTGCTGAGCTGGACCTACACCGGTGCAGGGCTGGACCTACAACATTGCGGGGACGGACCCTACACCGGTGCGGTGATGGGCCTACACCGTTTGGGGGCCAGGCCTACACCGTTGCGGGCTCAGGCCTTCACTGTTGCGGGCTCAGGCCTACACAAGTGCGGGTTTGGGCCTACAATGGTGTGTACTGGCACCGGTGCGAGGCCGGACCTACGCCGGTGCCGTGCCGCACCTACACCTGTGCGGAGCCGGGCCTACACCGGTGCGGGACTAGGCTTACACCAGTGTGGGGCTGGATCTATACCGGCGCGAGGCCGGGTCTACATTGATTAAGGCCAGACCTATAGCAGTTAAGGCCGGGCCTACATCTATGCAGGGCCGGGCCTACACTGATTACGGCCAGACCTCTTTCAGTTAAGGCCGGGCCTACACCTGTGCAGAGCCGGACCTACTCTCATTAAGGCCAGACCTGTTGCAGAAGGCCGGGCCTAAACTCGTGCAGAACCGGGCCTACACCCGTGCCGGGCCGCGCCTACACTGATTAAGGTCAGACCTATTGCTGTTAACGCTAGGCCTACACCTGTGCAGAGCCGGGCCTACACTGATTAAGGACAGACATATTAGTTAACGCCGGGCAGCGCGAGGCCGGGCTTGTACCTGTGCAGGGCTGGGCCTGCACGGATTAAAGCCAGACCTATACCAGTTAAGGTCAGACCTATACCAATTAAGGCCGGGCCTACACCTTTGCGTGCCGGCACCGGAGCGGGCCCGGGCCTACACCGGCGCAGGCGCGGCTAGCATCGCCCGCGGCGCAGCAATATACAATAATTAAAATACATTTTTTTCTTACATTTTCAACTTACTTAATAAATTCAGTTTGGCTTAGTCAAGCAAATAACTAGTATAATAAATTTATGTTAAAAGATCAGTTAAACGTTAAGTACTTAGAAGTAGAAGTATGATTACAAATGACAAAATTTTTATAACGTGTCATTTTTTTATAATAATAATAATAATTTAATCAAAGTTAATAAATTGTATATATAATAATATAATAGAGTAATTTAATGATTAATCGATAATGATAAGAATGAAGCATTCCTACGCGCTGATTTAATAAATTACTTTTAACTAATTTAGTATACTCGCCGAGTGGGCTTGCATAATTCTTTAGGTAAGTATGTAGGTAATGATATTTGCTATACAATAAATGTGTAGTAAATTCCATAGAATTGTTGATAATACGCGACCTGGCGCGCCTCGGGCGTGCCGTGCGGTGCGGCCGCCACCTGGAACAAGATAAGACCCATTGTTACATTCCGATTGTCGATTTCCATCAGAACTCTGAATAGAACAATAAGGTAGCGATGCTCGATGGCGAGAGGTTTTTTCGATTATTTGAACATCTTGATGGTTCTCGTTTATCACGTTCGATCCCGCGTTATTGCGACAGCGACCGCTAATTGTACCTCAAAGCGACCGATTCCAATAATTGAAAACTTGTGGTTGATTCAGTTCTTTCGAAACAATCGAAAAACTTCTCGATTATTTTGATTATTGATAAAACATCTCGGAATCGCCCATCGCTACAATAATGTAAAGTTAAATTTATTTTAATTCTCAAATAGTGCCAAAATCTAAATAAGCTCTAGTATGGAATTTGGATGGTGTACGTACCATACATACCACGGGCACGCGATGAGCGCGCAGGGACGGCGTCTTGGGTTAGTAAGGCCTATTGGCATCCTTGGGCCGCTTCAGCTGGACCTTCAAGCGCTTCATGCCGATCTGGAAGCCGTTCATCGCCTGGATCGCCGCCTGCGCCGACGTCGGGTTGTCGAACGATACGAAGCCTGCAATAAAAAAATCGGTGTCGATGATAATCCTGTGGCAAAGTTGGTTAACTCCATAATTAAAGAAACAATCATCAGTAAAAATAAAGCATTAAAGTTGAAAGGCTACTAACCGAAACATTTGCTCTGGTTGGTGGCACGGTCGATGAAAACTTTGCTGCTGATGACGTTGCCAAAGGGCAGAAACATCTGCATCAACTCGGCGTCGCCGAACTCCTGCGGCAGGTGGTAGATGAAGAGGTTGCAGCCCTCGGGGCCAGAGATCGAGCAGCCTGGGAACATAAGAAAATCTTTAAAGAACTCACAAATCTGCCTCTTAACACCATCACGAAAGGGTTTGGGTAAAGGGGGGGAGAGAAGGAGATGGTAAAATTTAATGTGAATTTATTTTAGCCGTTCGAAAAAGATGTATAAAAGAAATGATGGATGAGATAGTTTTAGAAGACGCAAGTGACAATATTTTTTCTGAATAATGAAAGTAGAAAAGTTATTGTTGTTAAGGTTAAAGTAAAAGAAAAAGTTAAAATTAATACGTTACGTGTAATATAGTTGACACATATAGACATAGAACAGCAACACAACACAGAGATGCACATGACAATAGTGTACAGCGACAGACCAGTGGCGATACAGTAGCAGTTAGTGAAGAATTGGAAGTGGAGCTGATCGTAAGCCGTCTGTGTGTCACTGTATACTCGAAAGAACACAGACTATCACATTAATACTTAATTTAAAGTGTGAACAACAGACATTGAAATTGCTATACAGCCAAAAAATCAGAGGACATATCGCTTATTCTCTATAATACTGTCATAACATAAAAAAAATGCAATTTAATCTGGATTTTGATCTTTACCTCTATCGATGAAAAAAAGCTACATTGTGAAGAATTGATAAATATAATTAACAGAAATATGAAAGAAGTAGAATCAAAACGTGTTTAACAATACCCGTTTTTCGTGATATGACAGTTTTTTAGAGGATGTGCGATATAATTACAGGAATAGTTAAGTATTTTGGTTCGTTGTAGAAGACATTTTGGCTGAATAACAAAAAGAAGTAGACACAAATAATAAAAAGATCAATGAAACTCGAGTGGCACGGTTTTGGTGGCACTATGCTTGTAAAGCTGAGTTTGATTGCGTTTTGCATGGAATCTGAAAACACAGAGCTGTTGATGGCAGTGGGTGAAATCATCTGCTGAAGGACTGGGTTAGTTCGATGGCATCTTCCTCGGAGCTCCACTTACCTTCTCTTTGCGCCGGCGCAATGGTAGACATCGGCGGCGGGATGGGCTGCGGAAACTGCCCATAAACCGCTGGATAAGCTGTTGAACATTAATTTGCACATTGTCACAATGAACACCTATAGTTGCGTACATATACATGCATGTAACAACAGTATTATAACGATTATCAAGCTAAAATCATATCATTTATAATAAATTAGGTACGTTTTACGTTGCCAATTAATTAACTCACAAATTGGTTTTAAAATCTTTATTTAATTTTGTTGGTGGTTCCAATAAAATAATACATATTTAGACAAATAACATTGAACACTAACTACTTGAATACTAAATCGACCATAATATCGAGTAGCGTGATTTGAACAGCGCGGGATACTCTTTAGGAGTATACACAACAAACATAATATGATATACTAGCAATCGATCGATCTGCGTCAGTTAATAACTCTAAAAATTACATAAAAGTAAAAGAGCACTCATTTGTAGCAGATCCATCAATAGTGAATACAATAATATAAACAGTTAACAAAACATCCGTTCCCCTTACACATTGACATTGTAACAATATGAACCATCCATTCGAAATACACAGACTTACAATAATTACTCAATACTCATTCTATACATTATTTGTGAATTTTGCTTTTTTATTGCTAGAAGAAACACAGATTTTAACTCTTTTTTAAATTCTCTTAAGACATTAAATCTTAATACAATTTCTTTTAGCAACAAACGCGAACATAAATTAGACTTGACCAATAGTTACAACCGTCATGTTTATTTAAATTACTGAATATAATTCGAGTAGCTACTAGTTTAAAATTGATTAAATATTAAGAAACTTACTACCAAAGATACTTATTAAAACGCTTGATCAAAAAGCTGGGACTTATTTTAAAGATTTTAGTAGTTCATAAAACTCTCCGGTCGTGTTTTACATTGGTAGAGAATAGTTATTAAACCAATAAATTGGTCCAGATTGGCTATTGGTCAAGTATGAAGCGTGTAACGGAAGCAGTGAGGGTGCACCATTAGGAACGCGCCACTCACCGACTCCGGGGAAGGGCTGCATGCCCGGATAGGCCGCATGCTGCAAGGCGGCAGCTTCACCATTCGGCAGGCCCTGGGCTGTTACTGGCACCGCTGAAAAATATATTATACACATTGAATGAAATAAATCAAAGATATGCTGCTATTTGTCCAAATAAATAACTCGACTTAGCCAAAAAACATGTCATAATCAGATCCATTTAGATAGATCTCATAATAGCATTTAATTGCAAGAATCACTATGAATCACTCTTTAATCTTATTAATTAGTGCCTGTATCTATACAGATCAGAATAAGGTTTAAGACATCTCATACACCTAATGATGTGTATGAAAAAATGACATCCTAAAAAAAGAACGATACCGTTGTGGAACTATAAAATTTTAAGGTAAGAAAGTATGGGTTCCACAGGGTACAATATTGGGACCATTTCAATTTCCAACTTGATTTTCAGTTTTAGTACAGTTTCAAGTGAATTAATGGAGGAGCTAAATAAAACTTCAAACACTTACGTCCAGTAAAGGTCTGGTGTATGCCGTTGGTGTAGACGGCGTCTTGCGGTGGGGGCTGTCCGTTGGCGGTCTGCGCGGCCATGTTGAAGCCTGGCATGGTTGGGGACGGCAGCGACGGCAGCGCGCCGTTCAGCGGCTGCCCGCCACCCGTGCCTATCGCCAGACCAGAGAAGTTGTCTGAAAATACATAATTGAACCGTTACTTTCATAATATTTTTTTTGGTTTGGTTGTAACTATCAAGATTATTGTTTAATCTGAAATTATGCTGGAAAATTCACCTGAAAACTTTCATAATATTTTTATTGTTGATATTTTATCTGGCTTGAAAAAATGCAGGTATTTTTATCAAGCACTTATGCTTGACTGCGGGGCAAACTTGACCAGAGATCGCCCTAGATAGAGAAGTTTGAAAGGAGAAAGGGGAGGCCTTTACCCAGCAGTGGAACACAAATTAGGCTTTAAAAGAAGTGCTTGACTGCAATCCCGCCTGTTGGTACGCAGTGATGCAATCGTTGATGGTGAGGCACACTAGTTTATTAAGAGCCTATTCACTCTATTAGGGGCGTAAGTATGATAAAATGTATAGTTACCCGAAGAGGGTGGTACGACGGAGTTAGTCATGCCGTTGAGTGCGTGCGAGGCGAGCGCCGTCATCGGACTGATGTAGCCCTGCGCCGTCGCGGCCACCATCAGCGCTGCTTGTTGCTGGAAGATGGAAGCACACACATTAACAATTTATTCGAAGAAATTTAATAAATCACAGAAGGGATGTTAGCCAGGATAATTTATGAGAAGTCGTAAGCATTTCCTTACAACGACACGTCAAAACACTAGGACGTTTCGTATTGAGAGCTAAAGTATGTTTTTTAATCTCTGAGACTAAAATGACATTTCGTGGGTTGTCACACTTGTCACAACACAGAAGAACTTTCACAATTATTATAGTAAGTTTGACATTTGCCAGTGTCAATTTAGTCTCAGGGATTAAAAAACAGTCTTTACGAGTTTTCGTTGAATAGGATTTTTACATTTCGATGCATGGGATATGTAACGGATATGTAACTAAGAATCTATTTACCATCACCCTAGTCTGATTAATGAAATCACGATCCATTCAATCACATTTTGTATAGTAAATACTTATGTATTAGCTCGTAGCTCTAGATCAATTTCTACATTTGTACGTCTTCTCAGAAGCTCCACAACGCTATTGAGATTAAACGGGATCAAGTGAATGTGAGCTTTGTAGTAAGTTCGTAGCTCGTAGCTCGTAGCTACATTGTCTACGCCGCGTAGCACTACTTGCTACGACACGCGATTATTGTCATGTTCTGTACATAAATCTTGCGTAGTAATTTATGTAGGTACTGTTGCAGAATAAAATTTATAGGTATTTTCGCATTTGGATATTCAAGAAATATCGATGTTCAATATTTTTGTTAATTAAAAAGATATAAAAATTACAGTACCATGACACGGTTTGAAAAATGACACCTAACTAGCTCTTACGAATACTGTTAAGCTCAATGTTGAATCAGAGACTAATAAATAACAATCATATCGGTAAAATCTGTTTTCAAAACCAGATTTTCGTCCTAAAGCTTCCAAAGAACGTAAAAGTTTTTCTTTCATTTACAACATATTAAAACTATCTCTGAAAGGGTCTAGACACATAACGTGGGGTATTTATGAAGTTAGTCGTAAAAAGTTTCCGACCACGGAGGTTGCAATATTGCATGCTGTACGCCTATCAATTTTCATCACACCAATGCAGGTATTAAAACTTTTGTTTATGGACCTGAGCTGAAGTGAAATTGTTTTTGAATATCCGTTGCTTTGATGTACGGGTATTATTGGATAATTTCAGCATTTCTATTAGGTAACTTTCTTTATGGTAGGGGAATCATCAGAATGACTTCTCCCGCTCTTGGTCGGAGCGGGAGGGTGTGTCAGACTTTTACTGACTAAACCCCTACCTCGTTCCTTCGTTGCTTTCGATCTGGGGGACACGGTGGACCATTTTCGGATTTCCCATCTTCCTCAGTTCTATTAAGTAACTAATAATCTCGATTTTCATCAGTCAGTGATGGATTTTGTAATAACGAGATGTGGGCTGAAAGGTCTTTCCCGTTCATATAGTACTTCGTCTTTAAAATAGGTCCATGAACAACAGTTTTTTTTTGTTAAATTAGAGTATTAAGCATGTAACCCTTCCCCCTCTGGGTGGAGCGAGATCAAATTTACTGACTAAAACCCACCTGAGTTCTAGGGCCATCGCGATCGTGAGTATGAGCATAAGGTTCCATAGCAACAATATCTTTCTAACTAACCTGCAGTTTGAGTGTATCGTGATGACTTGCGCATAGGGGCTGCAGCTGGCTGAATACCAGTTTCATATTGCCGGCCCTCTGTCACAACCACTATTCACCTGTGCCTGGCTCACCTGTTCCATGATAACTCGCATGTGGTTGCTACAGCTGGTTGAATACGAAGGGTTTCGCCAGGCTTAAGATTTCGGCTATCTGGTCAAACTCCCATTCATCTGAGCCAGATTCACCTGTTCCGTGATGACTTGCGCGTAGGTGCTACAGCTGGTTGAGTACGAAGGAGTTCACCAGGCTCATGTTTCCCATCGGTCATAAACTCATCTGTGTATGGCTTACCATTTCCATGATATTTGCGCGTAGGTGGTTTAGGCGCCGAAGTGGTTGCATACGAAAGGGTTCACCAGGCTCATGTAGCCGGCCATCTGCCAACTCATAACCTCCCTTCATCTGTGTGTGGCGTCGTCTGTGTCTGGCTTACTAGTTCCATGATACTTGCGCGTAGGTGGTTTAGGCGCCGAAGTGGATGTACACGAAGGGGTTCACCAGGCTCATGTAGCTGGCCATCTGCCTACTCATAACCTCCCTTTATCTGTGTGTGGCGTCGTCTGTGTCTGGCTTACCAGTTTCATGATACTTACGTGTAGGTGGTTTAGGCGCCGAAGTGGATGCACTCGAAGGGTTTCACCAGTCTCATGTTGCCATCCATCTTATCATGACCTAGTTTCGTCTGTATCTATCTTACCTGTTTAGTGATCACTAACGCATGGGTGGTTTAACCGCTGATTCGATTGAATGTAAAGGGTCGTACCAGGCTTATATCTAGATCATAACCACTATTCACCTGTGTCTAGCTCACCTGTTCCGTGATGACCTGCGCGTAGGTCCTGTAGGCGCCAAACTGATTGGGGATGAAGGGTTTCACCAGGCTTATGCAGCCGGCAATCTCCTACCATCTGTCATCATCTCCATTAGCTTGTGTCATACTTACCTGTTCCACGATGACTTGCACGTAGGTAGTTCAGGCGCCAAATTGATTAACATGAAAGGGTTGGGCGGGCTCATGTGGATGGTCACCTGTGTAAACTTTTATTCACCTGTGTCTGGCTCACCTGTACCGTGATGACTTATGCGTAGGTCCTGTAAGCGCCGGACTGGTTGAACATGAAAAGGTAGCTCATGTTGCCTGCCAACTGCTCAACATTTATCTGTATCTGACTTACCAGTTCCGTGATGACTCACGCGTGGGTCGTTTCAGCGCCAAATTAATTGAATATGAGGGGTTTTAATAGGCTTATGTTGGCCATCTGTCTAAAACTCAATTCACCTGTGTCTGGCTCACCTGTTCCGTGATGACCTGCGCGTAGGTGCTGTAGGCGCCGAACTGGTTGAACACGAAGGGGTTGAGCAGGCTCATGTTGCCGGCCATCTGCTGCATGCGCCGCAGCTGCCGCTCCTTCTCCGTGTCCGCGAACTTCACCACGAGGCTAGATGACGCGCCCTGCAACAATGTGGAGATGTGGTCAGTTGGTTACGTCGTACGACGGCTAGAAACGTGTTTAGGAGGTCGTTAAACATCTAAACATTGTAGTAGTCAATTTGGTTATTAAAAGTAATTATACGAGTAACGTTATGGTTGGTGGGGTAGTTTTTATGGCCATTTTTACTATGAATAAAGACGATCGTAATCCTACTTATTCTGACGTTGAGTGCATAAAATATGACTTGAAATAGCTCAAGTTGTGCACTTTGCGACTTTGATTTTACCCCTAATAGAGAGGAAAATTAATCCCACCGCCGCCGGGCGAGATACGGCGTTGACCTCTTTAAAAATGCAGCAACAAAGCTCTCGTGAATATTAAAACTGCAACAGCAGACGCGTAAAGTGCTCCCCGGACTATAACAACGGCAATCCCACAAACTAGGGTACAACAAAACGGTCGGCACAATACCGCCGGCGAAACGTTCAGCGTTCGCATTCATTATGTATTTGCAGTCGGAGTACAGGCAAAAATGGGCGCGGGTAGGCCCGGCACGGCGCGCAACAGGTCTCCTCCCCATAGTTGCAACAAGTTATTTGGGCTCACATCCAAAAATGCATCGGCCGAGACGTTCCGCGAAGTTGCTCGGGCTGGAGGCTCTCTTGCGGAAAACTGGCTTCCTTCCTGCGGCCACTATCTCGCCGGCCGCATGGGCCGCCGCGCCAAGTGCGGGCTAATTGTCGGCGCGTGTTTGCTGAAAGTATTTCACAGCTGAGAGCGCGCGTGGCCGCGCATAACATTTCACTATTGAATTATTCCGTGACGGTTCGTTTTGTTTCATCAATTCCATTGTTTGATATTTTCGATTTCCGGTTTATGTAAACGTTGCGGCGCGCTTAAAAGCTTTCACTCTATTTTGTATTTATTCCCAAACAAAAAAACGAGTGTTTCGCAAGTATCAATACATTAAAATGATTGTTGCTATATAAAAGTGAGATAAGATACTTTAGCAATTAGTTAACTAAACAGCGCGCGACGTTTACGAGTAAGCAAGTTTGTAATTTAATGGAGTTGGTTAAGTCATTAAATTATTATTAACGTAAAAGATTAATGGTAGTATTAAGGCTCTCCGAAATTTGCTTTAGGTAAAGGTTGATTAATGTTTACGTAGTGAATAAATATTTGAAAAAGTTTTGTCGTGAAGTGCTTTTAAAATCTAAATGACCGGTTTAATGGCAATAATATTGGGCGTAGGTAAGTGTAATCTGGTTTAATCTGAATATTTACGTGTGTATAGGTATAAAGGTTGCGTATAAATCTGTGCTTGGGTTGTGGCGACAAATGGCGCGGCGTCGCGTGTCGGGTGGGTGTCGAGGCGACGCTAACAAATGTGGCGACGTTATGCAGGCTATGTGAGAACAGTGCGTGATATACCGACCTACACTCGAGTAAAGGTAACACAAGCCGATTACTAGATAAAATCTGCTGTTATCGGATAAGGAGCAGTGGCAGTTCATCAATAAGTAGCTATATTTTTTCATTATCATCACTGGAGTTATTCACGAAACTCAACAGTTGAACATAAACTTAACATTATTAAGATTTCCATAATCAGTAAGACGGTAGGTAGATGGTATATAGGTAGGTACACATTCACCTATTCAAAAACAACTGGAAAGCGGTCTCTGATTCATGCGTATGCGCACTGCTTTAGTTTACTGTCAGATTGATTGAAAATCTCAACAACGATCGTTCAACAAATTAAAATATCTTCTCTCCGTTCCGTAATATTTAGAATAATATTTCTATCCCCTTTCAGCTGTGTCATAATCTCATAATAACTAGAAGGACAGACAGCCAGAGATCGGTTTTGTTTACTAGGTATAGTACCTAAAGTAGTAATCCATCGCCTAAACGAGCCTTTAAATTTATTCTCAAAAACTGTTAAGAATCTCTTGAGAGATTAGGTAATTATAAAGTTAAGTTTCAAATTCAGTAGTTATATTTAAGACATTTATTATTTATACTACATTCATAACTTCTCTCTGGTCTGTGGATGGGTGACCATCTTAACATAACGAGTTTCCTCCGTGCCTCGGAAAGCACGTTAAGCCGTAGGTCCCGGCTGTCATTTGTAGATCTTTGGCAGTCGTTACGGATAGTCAGAAGCCAGTAAATCTGACTCCAGGATTGCCATGAAGTACCGTGTTACCCCAGTTAATGGGTTGTGGAGGTCTGGTAGGCAGCCGCTCCTCGTAAAATACTGGTATTGGAAGCCTACCCCAATATAGTTGGGAAAAGGCTAGGCAGATGATTCATTACTTCTCTCTTCTCAGGGCCTCTTACTCCGCTATAGCAGTTGCAACTAGACCAGTAACATCTTGTTTTTGAGGTGAGAAATCATCAAATTACTCCTCCCACTCTGGGTGGATCGAGAAGGCGTGTCAAACTTTTATTGACTAAAGCCTATGTTCCTTCAGTTTCCTTTTGCTTTTCAGGGCTACGGTAACTTTGTTAATTACTTATTTGTTTGACCAGGTGGGATGCCTGATGGTAAGCGATGATGTGGCCTTGACTTCTAGGCACGCTTGCCTAGAAGTAACTTGTTCACTTTTGACTTAAAGACCCCTAAGTTGTAGCTATCAATCACCACAGAGTCCGGTTCAGAATCCCAAGTAATCCAATCCTTAGCTGTACGCATTTTTTTTTTATAACACATAAACCAATGCTTGACTGCAATCCAAGCTGATGGTAAGCAGTGATGCAGTCGTTGATGGTGAGGCGCACTAGTCTATTAAGAGCCTATTCACTCTATAATTAATGTGTTCCCAAAACGTTTTGTACGAATGAATCGTATGTCAAAAAAAAAAAAACCATGTACCGATGGCACAACTCGTTCGAACAACCATGTAACCCAGACAAGTTCCATCTAAATACCAACTATTTATTTCATTCAGCAAGCAATGAACATAATGTCTTCGCCAACTCAAAGCCAGAAATCTTTGAGGCGATTCAAACGGTTTAATTCCAGTCGATCCAGGTCAAGTCACCGTCCTTTAACGGTTAAAACGTGGCTTCACTGAAAACTGAACGAAGAACTAAGCTTAATACTACTAATTGATTTCTATTAATAGATTTAAACGTTGAGTTGATTTGAGATTTCTGCGTTTTAGGATGTCGGTCAAATGGTTGGATGGTAGGGTTTTTGTGATTAATTATTATTGAGAAATCTTACAAGTTTTGGTTTTGAACTTGTTATTTAATTGAGGTACTGAGAACACCACAGTCAATTGTTATTTTTTTTAATTTCGTCAAACCATGTAGTCATGCTTGGGGGAGGTCTTTGTCCAGCAGTGGACGTCATTTGACAAAAGTGATGATGTCATAAGTACTTATTACTATACTATTGTATACGAAATAAAAAAAACTGTGCTGAAATATACTTCCAAATCCTGGGATATAAATTAATAAAAGAATCCGGTATACCGTTACTAGCTAATATGTCGGTATTTACCTATAAATACCTGTTATCTGTACTTCTCACGTAACTCTTCAAATCGAGAGTCTCTTAAAATTTTCCTTTACCGAGTTGAATCGGTAAAGGAAAATTTGCCTAAAACTAAACGTAAGTAGAACATGTACTAAACTCATTCGAAACAACATTCCATTTGTGAACAACACACAAATTCCCATTAAATTAGTTGCACAACAAGTACAGTCACCGCCAGAAATCCATACCAACATCTCACCGTTTACAATCTTGCCTAGCTAAACTTTATTGCGTATTTTATTAGCCAATCGTGTCGCGACGCTTCGTGCAACTTCGTGCATCTCCGCCGAGCCTCGGAAGGGGGGACAAGGGGCACATTCGTTACATCTTCTGTGCAATTAACGGGACATTATTAAACTCTTAATTGCTCTTGTGTAAGTTCACTCTCGCTTGTATAATTTATATGTTTATGGTATACAGTATATTTTATAGTTGTTAGAAAATGTGTTGTTTGGTGTGAAATTAGTGGAGTGTTAATTTAAGTTTTGTTATTTAGCTTATTAACACGTTTGTGAATGAAAGCTAATGTATGTATGTAACTTACGTGACATGTAAATCCCCATATGATCAATTGATGATAAAGTACTGTATCCTAACAACAATACGTCAAGTACACTCACGTTGATTCGATAAACTAACTCCCCTTCGTAACTCGTAGCATGGTGCGCTACGGCGTAGCCATTTCGTAGCATATACTGCTACGACGGCGTAAATGCTTGTTTTACGTACTTTACATTTTTTATATTGAGATTATCATACTAATATTATAAAGGCGAAAGCTTGTGTTTGTGTATATTTGTTACTCCTTGACTGAAACTGCTGAAGGAATTAAGATGAAATTAGGTACACCATATACTGAAATAGCAGTAGGATACTTTTTCTCTTCTTCTTTTTTTTTTTTTCTGCTGACACGCGGGCGAAGCCATTGGCAGTTATTAGTTTTTAATATAAACCATAACCCTACTATGATAATGATTATTAGAGAAGTATGAAAGAAGGAAGCAAATTGCGCTGACTACATATTTCATGAGATAAGACAACAGTCTCTAAAAACAAAGTTTTACACGTGCTCCCACAACTATTCAGGCGTTCACCTTTCAAACAAACCAACCAGATTGGCCAACTTACAAAGATACACCGTACTTCATTCTTTCAACTACATTTTAACGACCCATAATGAATCAAAGAAATCTCTTCATCCATAAAACTTGTCTTTAACTGAAAAAGCTGTAAAATCAATAGGTAGCTACTTCGTCAATAAAACGTAGGAACGATGAACTAGGGCCAGTACACTGGTAGTGAATAAACATTGTTACAATAAACATGTCAAGCTAGAACCGTGTAAACAACACACCTACTACGATTTAGGACTTAAGTCGAGCTGTAAATATTGGACCAACTCACTGTGTCAACTTTAGGTTTGCCAAATAATGTTTCAAGGTGTACGACTTATGGAGATGGTAGGTTTATTGCAATGGTTCAAATATATGCCTTAGGACATTCTTTTGCAGCGGTATTTTTCATTCACTTTCGCACGGGTGTTAGAAATCTTTTATATTCTGTACTATAACATGTATAAATTGTATAACATCCAAACCTCCTTATGAATCTCTTTGCCTATTGGCAAAAACTACATGAAAATCTGTTTTTGAGTTTATCGTCTTTATGTAGACAGACATAATTTGTGGGAGACTACGTTTTTAATTCGTATGGATATGAAAAACACTGACAACAATACAGATACGATGATCTATTTACGTGTGATAATATGTGTACATTAATGGGCTGCGAGATTGTTCGAAAAAGTTACGGCAACCCTGGAATGCAAAGGGCTCGCTATGGGTATATGCTAACCGAAATTATCATCATCTGCCTAGCCTTTTCCCAACTATATTGGGGTCGGCTTCCAGTCAAGCCGGATTTAGCTGAATACCAGTATTTTACGAGGAGCGGCTGCCTACCAGACCTCCACAACCCATTAACTGAGGTAACACGGTACTTCATGGCAAGACTGGAGTCAGATTTACTGGCTTCTGACTATCCGTAACGACTGTCAAAGATCTACAAATGACCGCCGGGACCTACGGCTTAACGTGCTTTCCGAGGCACGGAGGAAATATACTTATAATATGCCAACCGAAACATACTTATTTATTTTAATATAGCCCAGAAAAACAACTTTGAATCCATTTCCAAATTATTTACTTGTCAGCCCCAAACCTTATGTCATAAGCTGGTCCCACCGCCTCTACCGCAGAGAACACCTAAACAAACAGACACACGCAGAAGCGGACAGATCGAACAAACAGACACACATATATAGAGTCATGAGTCGTGGACAGATCGAGATCAACAGTAAATAACCGCCGCCAGAGACGGAGGACTTCCTGGCTTCCGACACTTAATGCGAGCGCCACGGAGTGCCAGGGAGGGACTCGAGAGGAAACACGTAATAATACGCGTGTTTAGTGACGTAAGAGAGGAACGATTGCTATAATCGTTATTGTTTCTGGTGTTTTTAAGTTATGGCTCTGTTTGTATAATTTGGGCTTTGGCTGCGGAAGGAAATAAAGATGATTGTTATCTGTGCGAGGAGATATTATTTGAAATTGTTGTGAAAAGATCGCGTTGAAAATCGAAATATCTTGAGATGATTTTTTTTTTAAGTGCGAAATTATCTGTTCTTCCGCTCTTAGGTGGGAGGGCGTGTCAGACTTTTACTGACTAAAACCCACTCCTTACCCTTTGCTTTGTTCCTTTCTTTAGGTTTTCGTTCCAGGGCCTTGGGTTTTCCTTTCAGAAGCGAACTCATGGCCCCAGAGGTTTCGACCCTGCTTGGCCCCTAAACCTTGAGATAATAACGTTTCAATATTGGCTTTTATTTCACATATGTTTGATAAATGGTTTGATATTTACTCAACTATCGGTTTCAACTATACAAATAAGCAATCAACACCGAAACGCTTGCTCAAAAATGCTTTGACTTCTTTGATCTTTTCACCAAAAAATAATGTAAGTAAAATGTAATACTTAAAGTCAAAACAACGTGATGTCTGTGATAAGAGAACTTCTTACACCGAACAAGTTCCCTCCCACTTCCTGAGCGCCTCCAGCGTATAATATCAGAGTAATTAGCGTAAATGAAGTGTTTACGAGCGAGTGCGGGCCTGTGGCGGAAGCGGGCGGGCCGGCGGGACGGAAGCTAGCGGCGGGCGCAGTGCAGCCGCTTTCCAGCTGCGACACTGTGCTGTGTGTGTGTGGCCTAATGTGCGATTTGTTGGTTCTGACTAGGATGAAAGCTGACTAGCGGATAGTGCATGTGTTGTACACTTTTAAGTTTTTGTGGTTCATCTTTACATATAAGAAAATAGTACCATGTAGTAACTAACAGTAACTATGGAGTTTCTTGTCAGTTCTTCTCCACACGAAACAACCAGTTGGAACTTTATAAGTGCCCATAAAATCATTGTGATTTTGAGTAAAAATATGGAGCGACGTTTTCAATTGACGCAAAAACTGCTCAATCGAAACTGTTGAAACTTTACATACATAATCCTTGTTGTGTTCAACATATAGTTTCACATACCTATATTATCATGCTATTATCTATGAGAGGTGAGTAGTCTCAATTAATTACAAAAGATAAGTCTAAGTATAGACGAAAGGACCTGCAAGATTATTAAGAACTGTCTTAACTTAAGCACTTTTGTATCATTAACTGATGAAGCAGATTGCCTGATGACCAACTTTCAATGTCAATGAACTTTTTGTAAAAGGAAGCTTATCATTCTCATCTTTATCATTCTCCATAGAATGTCCTTATTCCTTACACAAATACGTATTCTAAAACACCACCATCATTCAGACACAGTGTGTTATTACGACACTGTGTCCCCCAGTGTGTGTCGACCAGCGGTCTCGTATGATACGGCAGATAGATGGCCTCTCAGATAGCAGCGAGCACACATCTGCGCATTATGTCTCCGCTCACCGACCATTCAAATATATGGACTATCAAGTTAACTGAATAAGTAGACACGTTTGCTCTAAACTCGGAAACTTTGAAAAGATTTCTGCTTTGCTCAAGTGTTTTTAGATGGTTGATTTGAGCTTAAGTTCTTGGAGCACGAAACACGCATAGCAATCGGAAAGTTACGGAAAATGAAACCGTAAAAGTCCCTTATTGAACTTCAAGATATATATAGATCTACCTATCCCCCGAACACAATTTTTAATCTTTCCCCGCCAATTTGATTAATTAAAAGTTATTCAAACTCAAAACGAATTATACAATCGCGAACAAACCCCAATTTCATGGAAATAGGGTTAAGTCAATTTAAAACTAAGGATCGCTCACTATAACGGCTTAATATCGAACCATTTATAACTGGGTTTCGACGCAGATGTACCCTGCACAGTATCTATAGTTATTACTTATATTAATCATCGCAAAACCACCGAATTTGGTCTGCCTTAATTGAAACACAAATAGCTAGGTGTGATTGGAGCGATGGTGAGATTAAACTAGTTCAAACCGGTTTAAAGCCCCGACAAAGGGTGCGAATGCTAAAAGGTCGAACGGACCTTAAGGCGTTTTTACAAGAACTTGAGATGAACCAGTTTTGAACCGAATTGTAGCAAAACTGTGATTAATGAATAATTAATATACTTTGAGTTGTCTTAGTTAGATAAACGTTTTGTTCTATCCAAGTCGGGCCTCTGTATTGATAGTAGATCCCACGTGAATATTATTAATTATAACTCCCGAGTCGACGAACTGTGATGTTGTGAATCACACATAATAGAGATACGGAAATAACCTATTCATAGCGGGGGCGAAATAAAAAGTTATGGAAAGGCATGAAACTGTTTATAGTCTTACTTATAATTTAAAACTAGCTACAAACGTAACTAGTAGGTATGCGGTCCCAACAAAAATGATCTCAACCACTCAAAATTAACGAGTAATCCTTGGCCACAAACGGGCGCCACTAAAACCTTTCTTGCGACTATAAAACGAGCTCAGTATAAACGTGGCTTTACCCTTGTTTTATTAGACCCTGCCCATGGATGGTCGGGTGTAATTCCTTCATAGAGACGCGACCGGTGTCGAACGCACCGCGCACGCTTTGTTTCCTAAGAGGGTGGAATGGGCTAAAAGCCCTGCTCTATACGCCTCCAACTTAATTGGAATCTTTTAAAGTTTACTCGGGCAATAAAGGAGTCTGAATTACTTAAGCACCGCGCTCGTACGACCCTGGATTTACCTTCAATGAACTTGTAACAGATGTCGGCGTGTCTCGTGTTTTATGCGGGAGTAACGTTACTGCGCTGTTTAATAACGCTGTTTGTTATCGTGATAGCTCGCGAATTATTGTTAATGATTTAATATTGTGGTGTAGCCTAGTTTACGAACACTTTCATCGTTGTTTGAGCAGAGTTATTAGGCAGTGTGCCTCGAGTTACGACTTGTTTACGCAGTAAACACGTAATGCGCACTTATGTAAAGTTCGTTCAAAAATGATATAGGTACAAACTTCAAAGATGTTCAACATACTTAGGTAACGACATTTTTATCATGCTCTTACATCTAAAAGGTTTTCCATAAAACCTCTTCAGACATTAACGTCATTATTCCATACTTTCCTTACATGAGAATACGTTTAAAAATTAATTCACCTGAGTCATTTCATATTGATGACGTCATAATGCTGCTTATAACAAACTCGGCACACAATACGTGGAGGTTATTTCGATTGCCGGTTATTTTCGAGTTTGGGGCATGCAATAACTGGCTCTTGTATTATTCATCGGCCAATTATTGTAAAAGCTGTTTTCTGTTTCTTCCGTTCAGTTCTTGGCTCCTAAAGGCAGGTGGAGTGGTCTTGTTTGGCTCAACAATTGGCTTCGACCCTCTCGATGCCGTATTTTCATTATTGAATATTAGATCAAATGTCGTCGAAGAGAAAATCTTGTTGTTAAGGCCGAACCGTTGAACGGGAATGAATACCTTGTATTTATTATTTACGTTCCGAATTGAGTCCGTCTGGGTATTATTTTGCTTTTTATTAATAGACTCGGATTGGGATCTGTATTTCTCTTGCGGATGTTGGGATCTTTATTTCTTTTATTTTGGAAAATGTTCAAGTGATGTGTTTTACTCATACGTAATATGTTTTGTCATACCTGTTTTAGTGGCAAATTATCAAATGACACTTCCGGCTATGGGTGGAGTGAAAGGCAATGTCAGACTTTGACATTTTCCGATTTGTGTTGTTTCTGTTAAAAAAGCGTTCCAGGGCTACGAAAACTCTTTTAAATAATTTCGTAGCCATGGCAAATCAAATGATAAATGATATTTATTTCGCAATCAGGTTTTCACAAACACACGTCAATTTTTTTTGTCATTTTATTCTAGATAAGTCCGATATTTCCTAACTGACTACCCTGAGAATCATCCATCCTAGTGAGCTCTGTCCATCGCGCTGTCGACACGAGCCTAGTCTTTTAAGGACGCTCTGAGCTATGTTTCGATAGACCTAAAAAGTAGCCAAATACTCTAAAAAACTTTTAATAATATCGATTCGTAATTCCTGGCAAATTAGACCTCATGTGTTAAAGTTAAAATTAATTGGCCAACGTTATATAAACACAATACACAGCTACTCTTGAACCACACATCAAACACAGGAACCTACTCGTAAGCATAAAACAAATTCGGACAGACTAATGTTAACACGATTACCCAAACGGAACACACAAGTAAAATAAATCGTAATGTAGAAAGTTTGAAATTTTGTAGTCATCGAGATTTGGGCCGGGGACTGATTACATTGGCGGGCAGTCCCGAGTCCCGGGGGCATGAGCGGGTAGCGAGGGTTCGTTAATATGAGCACATCCTTATTATGTGAGTATGTCCGTCATGTGTGTGTATGTATGTGACGGATCTGTGAGGCTGTGTTATTGTCGGATTTGTTATGTTCAATCATAGGAAAAAAGCTAACGAGTCTTTCCATAAGATGTCTATTATTGACCATTGTAAAATAAAGTAGGAAGAATCCTCCAATAATATTCAAAATTAAATATTCAAATTCGCGAGAGAATCAAAAATCCTTTAATAATAGTCAAAATTAAATCTAATTTATTTAAATTATAGTAAGAATAAGCAATTTTTGACGTCGAAAATTACAAAAGACAGCCACGAGAACATCCATCCGTCATCACTTACTAGTGCTTTAGCTAGGAGACAGAAACTCCATTATAGATTGGCACTTAAAGATATTTCTGGGAAGTAAAAAAAAAATCGTTCCTGACTCCGGAACAAAAACCTACCCACACAAAAGCCCATTCACCTGTCACGAAAAGTTACTAACAAACAAAATTGATTACTCCCGGTCATTAGGACTCAATCTAAAATTAAACCCATTAATCAAACACTGTCACTCATTACAATATTTTAATAATAAACGAAGGCGCACAAAGAGGAAAAAGGCTAGAAATATAAGGCTGGCTACAGACTACAGGCTTGTTTAATTTGTGTAGCCCGTCGATATTGCAGTCCCGCGCACCCCACTCTCCCCGGGATTAGAGCGGGCCTTATTTTATCTTTTTTTTTTCCACGAGACCATGTAATAAGCCGAATTAATCCGCGACAGGACGCAGTGTTGGGACACGACAATAGGTTGGCGGTAATACCCGGTAATCCCCGCTCTATTACGGTAAAGTTTCAGTAATTTATAGTGTTCATTAGAGCGTGCATATTTTTCACTAATTTGAGTTTAGTGGAGTTTAAAATAAAGTTAAAAGGATTGTTTCTTTATGATAAGTTTTTGTGGGTTTTAGTTAGTAGACTGTGCGATAGATTTAAATGGTTGGTAAAGAAGGTGCTGTGGTATGATTATTCAAAGAAAAGTTGAGTCGTTGAAAGTTTTTATGAATTGATTCATAAAAAATGGTAAGTTATCTAATTCTTCTTCTTGTTGATCCATATTACTTGGGGTAGGCGCAACACGTTTAAATCTCCATTCAATCCTGTCATTCGTGTCGTAAATTTAGTAACTACTAACTCCTTTTTTTCATATTACTCCTCATACAATCTATCCATCTTTTCTTAGGTCTCCCTATCCCTTTCCATCCAATCCACATGTACACTCATTACAGTTTTGGTAGGTGACTTGCGTTTCATTCATCCTCTTCACTGGACCAATTGCGATAAGCAAAATAGTTAGTCCACAGACCCATACAGCCAAATAATAAGTCGCATTTCCCTTACAGTATTCTACTGACCTCCTAATCTTAAAGTAATAAATACCAAAACCGGGAGTAGCAGGTGACCGCTGCCGCAAACTTCTTGCAGCTAATCCATACTAAAACACCTTGCGGTGATAAATGATAGCAGCTTTACCAAGCTCCGTAAATTTAGGTTTCAACTTTTATTTATTAATTAAGAAAAAGCGCCCCTTAACCCTGCGGGGCGAAGGCGATATTGTACTTGGATCAACTGGTTTTTATGATATCGGTCGAGTTTGGGATTAGAATTGTTTGAGGGCTTTTAAAGTGGAGGTAAAAATAAAGATAGTTTTTTGGAGGTATGCAGAATAAGGTGTAACGTCCCATCTACCACTGTAAAACAGGATCCTCTGCTAGAGAAGTGTTATGTTTGATCCGGAGAACTCTGATACCGCGATGTAGGATTTCAGATTTTGTATGTGACGCTATATGTAGATGTCTGTCATAATAATCATCAAAGAAGGAGTCACCGCATACTTGGAACATAAAGGGCTACAGAAGGAATACAGGTAGGTTTAAGCTGGTAAAAGTCTGACAATGTCTTTCGCTCCACCAAAAGCGGGAGAAGTTATAAGGTGATTTTCCAACTTTAGGTAAGAAAAATAATATGAAATTACACTTTAGCATTAAAAGACCAGTAATATACGGTTCAGTATCGTTTCTACATTTTATTACCGACCTAATTATAAAAATAAACCGTCCCCGACATATCATTTCCTCATTCTAACAAAAACACATCCCGCAAACCCGTAGAGCCTATCAAAGGCTTGGTAAAAACAACGTCTCGTTATTTATCTCGGCTATACATCATGCGATTGAAGCAAACAACACAATCAGTCGCGGTTCGCATCGTATAAATCATTCGTATATCAAATATCGTACAATCACACACCACGCCTTTTGTTTATATGTGGTCACTACTGCGGGACATCACTAGTTGTCGATATGAATGGCTAGAGGTTCCTAAAGGGTAAATGTTTCTTAGGCTGGGTTCCAGACAAAGTGCCACTTTGTCTCAACCGATAATAATAATCGTGAAAACTCTAAACTTATATGGGTTCGCCCGCGTGAATTTAGAAATATATTCCAAGGAAATATAGTTCCAGCATTAAAAGTATAGTAGGTGATAATCCAGGACATGGTCTACTTGTGAGCATCCAGTCATTTGAGCTTGAAAGTTTGACAATCACAAAATCCTTTAAATTGCCTATTATTGTTATGAAAATGCCTTAGGGTCTAGTTTACCCTAAGAGATCAAATGAAGAATGGGTTAAAAGAAACTGTGATCCCTATATAATCCGATCCGTATATAAGTTTGAACACTGATTGAACATTCAGTTTCACAAACCAGACCAGATTAATATTTTTTGATCTTGAAATAGATCCGAGAAAGATCTCTACCAAATTCCAATTACAACATCCACACACACATTCTTCTTTGTCCTTCTCCATCTCCTAACCAGTAGCATAACAAAACAAAAACCTATCAATTATTATCAATTCAGGCACAGACGTGATCCCTCACGGCCACCACACATCGTGTGTCTCGTCTCTCCAACAGACACACAAATTACATTACCAATAATATCGTTGATGCGTACTGGCACAGAAAAGACCGGTAATATTAGAGAGGGCGAACCGTCGCCAACCGTGAAAGTCACGGCGGAGTAGTGATGTGATTGTGTTTATCGATGTTGTATCAAGTAGGTGGATAGAAAGTTTATGGCTACGTAAGATAGTGACGTAAACAGTTCAGTTAGTTATTTTTTTATTATTGGCAGGTATCTGTTTGACCACTATCTCGCATGATGGTAAACGATGATGAGGCTGCCGATGTAGCATGCTTGTCTAGAAGTAACCTATTCACTCTTTGACTTTCACTATAGTTTTTTGAATTGTGTTTTCAATACAGACTATGGATTTTTATAGGTAAGTATTCATAAGTAAATAGTGGCTAGGCCTTTCTCAACCATATTTTCATCAAGTCGGTGCCATAATAATCCATCTTCCTCTTATATCCTGCAATCTCCTGTAGGGATAAAAATAATTCGGGAGCGCAGATGTGGCGGACATGTTGTTAAATGTAAGACGAATGGCCATTTACTTGCGCGAGGACTTGACACTTTATTATTTAGAAATAAAAGGGACTAAACATTCCGCCCACATTCACTCAAGCCTGTACTAATTAATCCTCTGGGATGACAACTTATAATCTATTTAAAATTCTGGATTAAACAAGCATTTCTATTAAAACCGGTCCTCAAATATCGATAAACTGATACCCAACACTAAACAAGTTAAAGCAGAAAGATAAAATAGGAGACATGAGTAACACATTATTTCGAGTAAGCCAGCAATCAGGACGGAGATATAATCTTGGAGTAGTACTCGTATGATGAATGTACCCGGGACTGGTCGCGATGTCCCGGCTCCACTCTTGTTATCGAAGTATCGATGACCCATCAGCCGGCTCTCCCCTTCCCTAGGGTACAGACAATGATGTCCCTCTGTTCTGCTTGCACACTGACCCTTATTTGAGTCGCGTTCGATAGCTATGTCAGTGGGTCAGATAAAGGGAATATTTAGTTGTCAGAATTCAAGGATGAAGAAAGGGTACATATTGAACTGTTTAAATTAGTGAAGGTTAGTTGGCTTTTCGTTAATCAAGTAATAAGACTTTGACTATAAGTTTACACTATTGTATTTATATACTAATTCATCAGATTTAGGGCCTGTTTCACCACCTATGATTAAGTTTCGAGTATCTTACTTGACAGATAATTTCATACGAATTCTGTCACATTTTTGAATTTATTCAGTGAGTAGTGCCTACTCGGACATTGTGAAACAGGCCCTTAATGTCATACACATATATATACACGTACCGGAAGACGCAGCGTCGGAAGGCCTCCCACAAGGTGGACCGACGACCTGGCGAGGGTCGCGGGAATCCGATGGATGCGAGACGCGCAGGACCGGTCGCTGTGGCGACGCTTGGGGGAGGCCTATGTCCAGCAGTGGACGTCTTTCGGCTGAGATGATGATGATGACATATACATACTCTTACACTAATTTAAGTATCGGGAATTTTCAAAGTAGTTGTGACTGCCTAGGAACTCAAAGGGCCACTGTAGAAATACGTGTGGGATTTAATCAATAAAAATATGACACTGTCCATCACTTCTCCCTGAACGGTAAGAGTTGTTTGATGATGTCTCACAACAAAAACAAAATAGTTTTATCAATTATTTAAAAATTTAAAGTTACAATATAGCTGAGAATAACGGGAACTGAAGCTTGTCTCAATACACAAACAAAACATATCTCTAATACGCCCTCCCGTTCCGCCCAAGAGCGACAGAAGTCATTAGATGATTTCCCACCAAAAAAACCTACTATAACATAAAAACCTCCACTACAAACTCACACCTATCCCGTCACCGCACTATCAACATTTCAGCCGCCACATCTTCAGCCATCCCGCAAATTGGATTCATTCGTCCAATCAATACGGAGCGGCCGCTTTTTAAGAACATCTTACCTGCGACGGAACCCGCCCAAGAAAATCGAGTTCGCTCTTCATTAGCTTCCACAACTTGCTAGACGAGATTTTAAAAAACTTTTTCATAAGGCGTTTAGGCCCAAGTCAAGTTTTCCATCAACAAAATTAAGGCTCGCTCTTAATATCAAAACTTTGTCTTAATGGATTTGGAATTTTATATTTATTAGGCATGCGCTCGCTGGGCGTGCATTAAGATATCAATTTGTGCTGAACGAGAGACTTTCGGGTTTGTTTCATTGTAAATCGGTGTGTAGTTAGTTTGTGCTGCTTACTTAGTCTTGATTTTGATTTTGTTTCATAGTTTGGATTAAGTTTTGAGGTATATATTTTATTGTATGTCGTATGAAGTTAAGCTTGGCTTCACAGGCCCAGTAGGCTCAGGCTGGCGGTCAGTGAATGACAGTATCTAGCTGTCAGATACTGTCTTTCGATATAAGAACAAAGATATTTTGTTACACTTTCAATTTGTATTGTGAAATAATTTTAGAAAAAAATAAAGCATTGTTCATTCCTAGCAAAAACGGGTTAAAACTTTAATAAACGGGTCATTAATAACGAATTGAATCATTCCAACGGCCACGACGACTGTCGGCCACTGCTCACACTGATCACCGCCGCCAGCCACCGCCACATTAATTTTAACGTCAAATTGAACACACACCGCTTCCAATTCGAAACAATGTCTCAGTTTAAATACCACTCATTTAACACTGAAATTATCTGGAGGGCGACAAACGACCCGGCGGCCATTAATTCAGCGGAGCAGCGCTGCACTTTACCAGAAAAAACTCAAAAGAATCAAACAGCATTACCCGCTTAAGTTTCGCTCGAGGGCGTCGCATCGCAAAACTCAGCTTTTAGCTCATTAATTTTCATCTTTTCGCGTACAACCTAACATAATTCACCCTTGAACGCTCCCATACTACGTGATAAGGGTACTTGTACACTGGGCAACAGAGGAGCGCTTCGTTTTTATTAAATCTCGCGTCAAGTCGCTCGAGTGTCGACTACTGATAGCGACGCGCTGTTTATTTATAAAACAACGCTTTTTCCGCTCAAAGTGTTCCAGTTTTTTTTTCATCCGTGTCGGTAGAGTCCGTAATACGTATTGTTTTCTCCTTTTCAAATGTAGGGACGCGTTAAAAACGTGTCTGTAGTAACAAAGGGCAGCACGTGACGCGGCCGCAGGAAGCGCCGCGCATTACCAGCGGACGCAGAACTCACTGGACATCATAAATCCTGGATTCTTTCATTCTCAAGTGATTTATACAAGCCCTTTAATTGTTAATATTAACATTCCTTTTTTGTTTCAAACATTTAAACCGTCTGTGACGGAGCCGAGTTAGGTTACGGATGTTATATTTAGAGAGGTAGCCATGCGTGCGAACCTATACATAAATACGAATGTATTACGTCCCCACTGGCACACAATCTGGATGAAATACTCGCATCCAATAGCTCATGTATCATGCGAGTACGTATGGAAAAATATGCCGACAAGCAGACGCCCGAATTCATTCCAGTTGTTTTTACGGTAATAATAATGTATCAATCAATCAATCGGGCGAGTCGCTGATACCTCCCCCCCCGGACCTCCCCCCCTCTCCCCGTATGTACCTGTTCCCTCGTATTCTTATTACGGTCAGTGAGTTCGCTACAAGTTTTTTAATCATACTTTTGGTGCGGTCTCGCGAACTTGTGAGAGACGGAGCCGTGATTTCACAAGCAACGCTGCGAACAGTCGAGATGATGTTTTCATTTATGTTACACGAACTTGCTAATAAATAAAATTAATCTCGTTGTTTTTATAGTTTGTCAAAGTATTTTACAGCGACTCTTGTTGTTGTGCTTGTAGTTTTACTATGTTTGTGTTTTCAACTGAAATGTTTTACGTTTTTATTCTAAGATGTAAAACTGTTCTTTCAAATTGTTTGTATAATGTAAAATGTACGAAATCGAGTATGTACGAGTAGATACTAATACAATATTGAACAACAAAGTAAAATTGCCCAAGAACACGAGTCCCAAAACCAAACGTGCAAAAACAAAGCCAGCTAATTTCGTTATTTAAATTCTCCAAAAGTTAAAAAACAGTGCTTATAGAGGTAATATCATTGCAAAGTTAGGTAGATTATCGGGCACTAGCGTTACCTCTCGATGATTGGGTCCAAATATCTCGGCTGAGATTTCGTGGCAAAGTGCTCTTTATTCGGAGCGGCGCAAGCTTTTCCTTGTTATTCTATGCAAATGACAGGCCCCAGCCGAATGTAGACTAAACGGCCATTTCGGAGATTCGAGTTTTTATGCAAACAGACCTAAGTTATTCAAGTGCGCGCCTTTGCATGAAACTTGCATACAAAACTGGTTGAATGCGCTAACGTTCATGCGCTTACCAGCGCCCGGCTTGCTTCTGTATTTTCTACGAATGCTCCACACTGCTGAGGCTGTATTTCTAACTAAGTGTCGCGGTTTACCTTGATTTATTTATCAATTTAGTTAAACGAGTTTACAGATTTTCATCTGTGCTACAATTGTGTAAACACTGGAATCTTTGTAAAGATCAACAGCATCTCGCAGGCGCGGTCGGGTTGTTGTTTTAGAACATATTCAAAAATAATCTTCGCAATCCGAGGGCTGCTTGTTATACCTAAATGAAAAGTAAATATTTTTAAATCTCTCCAAAGTTAAAAAGCAAAAGAACTGAATAATGTTCTGCATACATTTGAAAATGAATTTAGAATGAATGTCGGAGTTTTCATTGTATCATAATGATGTTTTTATCTCATCTGAGCATACAGATTTATATTAGAGACGAAAGTTATTTCAATAAAAGTCTTGCGAAAGATTGAAAAGGTTGTTAACTTACTAATCTTTTGAGTCTAGAGCATTATAAACAAGGAGATAGAGATCTGGATCACCGTCATGTGTAAGATACGGTCGACGGAACAACTAAGGAATTAGAGCCACATACACAACGCGGGGAGCACACAGACACACAGACACACACGCACAGTCGTGAGTTACCGTATATTTTTGTAGTCGTCTCAACGTGTTAGTTGGCACGTTGCCAGCATGATATGCCGTATCTCACCTAGTACCTTGATTAAATCAGATAGGTCCCGGAGTGGAAACAAACAAACGGTAGGGATATAAAACTGCTTGATGATTCGCAAATACACTGTGTTTTATTGGGCTGGGAAATAAATCTGAGTTGACGGATAACGACGTCTAGTTCATTAGGGACAGAGCGTAGTATATTAAGTGACACGCATTTAGTGGGTTGGTGGAAATATGCTAACATTAAAATATCTAACCTCACCAGTGGTCTCGAATCTACCGATTTTTTGGTATATTAGTTTTAAAGACGAGTGAAAAATAATAATCAGTGAAGTTTTTTATTGAAGAGACTGATTTACGTGCCGAATACTTCACGGTCCAAATTTACGTTCCAATTAATACCAATCTTATTTGGTGGATCACCAATTTCGCATTTGACATTCCAGAACACTGAACCTCAAATAGCTTCAATACAACCAAAACACAACGCCAAAGCCATTTACAACAACAACGTGAGCAAAGGTGACAGAGAGCAAAAACCACACCTTTACTTAAACGATCAAAGAATTCAAGAATCCCTGAGGGAGCTTTATCCGTCTGCGTATGCCGTCATCCCACAGAAGAAAGAAAGGAATGTAGGCACAGATGCTCCACGTTTAATGGCTATAATCGCTTAATGGCCTCTCGTGGCGCCCACGTACTCCGAGACACGTCCTATTCTTAGAGACAAGACCGACAGCGCCAATTTAGGAAGCTAAGCTGTGACCCTCTAGTGACCATGGGCTTATTTTAGAACTGCCTTCGAGTACGAATAGGTTACGTCTGTATAGTGTTTACGTTTAGTATTTTCAAATGAATATGTTTTTACCATTGATAAATTTGATTCCTTACATAGGTGTTTCCAAATAATGGGACTCTAGTTCTTTGTGGCATTAGAAGATGAAATTTCTGTTTTGGTGGCTAAAATTTGAAATATAAAAATTCATTTATACAAAGTAGACGCCAGTCGGTTATTATTTTCAGGTAGCTCCTAAAGTTCCTCACTTCCAAAATCGAAGACTGCAAATAAATACCTACATATTATAGTATATTAGTTATACAAAATAATTCTCATTTTAATGCGGGCGCGTCTATGCCATAGATTGGCGCACTAATGACTGAATAATTGCACAATGATCCCTATTACAAATGCAAAAATGAGGATTCCTGATGCATACATAATGTTCTCTTGTGCCGTGGTCCGAGTTATGGGAACAACGCCTTCTGCGGTTTTTCTTCGTTGACTCTTTGTAGCGTTTTTCTGAATTTAATGGAGGTTTTACAGCATTATGTCTTGCATATTCAGGGCTTAATAGTAATCGTCCTTATGACTCAATATTACTTGAAATTACTTCAATGCGATAGTCAGTTGTGATACCTACTACCTGTCTGGCAGATGCGGTATAGTAATAGCCGTTTTCACCTTGTATTAAAAAATCCCATTCTCAATAAGTAAACCTTTACGTGATATGATGTTCGATATATTACAATCCCAAGAATATAATATTTTCAGTAAACCCTAGGGGCCTAGTAGGGCCGTTACGAAACCGTGGTCTTAGAATGAAAAGGGAAACTGAAGAATACAAGTGTGTGATGATTCTCCACCTCGAAAATAATACAATATTTCATCGTGCATTACGACACGTACACAAAGAGAAAGATGGTCCATCCACCGCTTTCAACATTTAGGTTAAACAATCAAATGATTTCCATTAAAAATGTAGATTAAACAAACAGAGTCGTTTAATTTCCGCGCAGTATTTACAAGTAACTTGCACCGCGGCCGGCGATGGCGGCGCTGCGCAAACATCCCGGCGTAATGACTGGACAAACAGGCATCTGCATACGGCTCCGCCTGAGAAATGCCCTTCAGCCCTCCGGCTCCAGCCATGCACTTCCACTGAATTTATTACAAGACCGCTTCGCCAGAATACCATTAGTATTTTCAATCTTTTACCATTTTTTTGCCCAAAAATGTTTTTTGTATTTTTCGGATTTTTAGGCAAACGTTTTACGAAAGTGCTGTTAGCAAGTTTCGGGGACCTTTATGGAAGTGGCGTTGAGTAGTTCGGCGATTTTATTGAAAGAGCTCTTGTCCTACATTTTTGTGTTCGACGTGCTTTTGTGTCAGTGGATTTTTTGTGGCGATTTTGACAAAGGTTCGTTCAGTTCTGAGATATTTTAGTTCTTTGTTGTATTATTCAAAGCTGTTTGCGATTGAATTTGTGTCTTTCTTTAGATGACAACCTTATCAGAATCTTAACTCGGCTTTAAGCGAGGCATGAGTCAATAATGAAACATAATGTTGTTCAGTCGGGGGTTACGTTGTCGAGGCTGTCACTCCAATCATGTAACTTTGTGCAAAATATGTCCCGTTTCTGAGAACATGTTCCATTTTGCACGGCGCTACATTTTTCGTTCCAGTATTACCATACTGAAACAAAGTTGTCTATTCCCTTTATTTTGTTCACTTGATGATATTCCGGGTCGAGGAAGCGTGCCGTCGTGCCGTGCCGGAGAGCCGGAACTCTAATCAAGGCTTCGTCACGGCGGACAGGCCTGCCGGTCCGGTGTCTGCGGCCGGATAGCCAGCTAACCTGAAATGACTGGCGAAATTTGTTTCTTTGGCCGAGTGTGTGATTTAGGTTGGGGGTCGTGTGTTCGTGTGATGATTGGTTTCGGGTGTATGAGAATTACAATGACGAATAGTGTGAACGTCGCAACCAATTTGTCAGGTTTTGATGGGCGGAGACGTTTATGAGCGACGTACTTTTTTCTTTTGGTTTTTTTCTTTTGGTTTTTTGGTGATTATAAAATAACCAAATAATGTTAAAAAAGTAGAGACTCATAAGAAATTGACCGAGCCCTGCATTGAGGACTCGTAAATAAGAAATATAGGCATTATAAGGCTGATAATGCTCCCGCTGCTGGGACTCAGGCCTCTACTCTAGGAAAGGAAGTGAGCCGGAATTCACCACAAGGGACCAGTGCGAGTTGTTGAATGTCAAATGCCGGATTCTTCACTATGTTTTTTATCACCATTTTGAGAGAATTGGTGATGAAATAAATCACACAAAGTAAAGTGCCTGCTTGCGTTTGAACCTACGGCCAGTAACTCGTAAGTTAAGAGCGTTACCACTGAGTTATCATTCTTTTTAAATAATTGTATAAACTGCAAGGAGTATATATAATCACAAGACTGCCTATTCCAAAATCCCCCACTCTAATGAATGAACAATACCAATCTCCACCAAAAACTCCCATCTCAAAATCTACACATTCAAATAACCTCATAGCGCAAACTTCTCGCTCAATAAACTATGCATTTATGTATTCGCTTAATTACCGGCACAGCGCGTTCTGGGGTAGGCAGAGAGGTCGTACGTAATTGTATGCGTGAGCCCCAGATAATTAGCCTTTGTTACTTTATGTTAATAAAGTTATACTGTATTTCCATATCGATCTGCGGGTAGTAAGAAAAACAGTGAATCAGCTGTGCTTCTTGAAGCGTGGGTGATGGTTGCTGATCTTTTAGTATTGTAATGAGAGTAGTGGTGGTTCAAACTGAGGGTGTGTGGAATACATATAGTTCGTTATGTAGTGGTTCAGACAAGGGATGTGTAGAATATAGTTAGTTGTATAGTGAGCTTTTGCCGTCGACTTCGTGTGCGTGAATGTTGGTTATTGTGGACTGCGATGTCGAAATCAAAGTCAAATAAAAAGTAACCTATGCATTTATTGGGGTTCGATCTGACTCTGGACAAAATTACATCAGAATAGGTTTAGAACTTTATTCGTGAAAGCGTAACAGATAGACAGAGTTACTTACACATTTATAATATTATGTATAGGTATTCACTTTGCTTCAGCAAAGTGTCTTCTCTTATTTTTCTCATGTAAATATTCAGAGTGAAAATTCCACCAATAAGGTATTTACATTAAACCTCACAGAAAACGCCGACGCAAGCGGAGATAAAATAAAAACCAAATTGCCATCAAATTCAAACGCTTCAAGTCGAGAGCGTCAATTTCATGTTATTATCGCGTCTCATACTCGTAACAAGTTGAAACACAAAAACCGGATCCGAGCGCGGCTTACACGGCAGTCAATCTGTTCGCGACAGCCGCTCAGCCATCGGGGACCCATTACGATGATTCCATAGTCTCGATAAAGCGTTCGAGAATATTCGAGAGACTCGATCGAAAATATTCTATCATTACCTTAAGCTGCGTAGTAAATCGTCGATTTCATCGCTAACTTTGATAATATTGGAGCGTCCTCGTTCACAATATGGAGGGCGAAGCACGTTCGTCTGGTGATACGTACATACATATGTAAATGTTTTCAATAAGGGACCCGGCGAGCGAAAGGAGGCTTCGGCTGTATACAGATGATAATTCAGAGCATCACGGGCTCGCTACCCACGCTTCACCATATTTTTACACTGAATTCTAGGTTACCTATAAAAGTGATATGGATATTTTGTAATGGATTCTATATTTGTATTTTAATGTTGAATATTTTTTTATATAAATGTATTGCGATTACTTGGATGTCTTCCTTAGGGATTTTGCCCATCAGTGGGTCAGTATAGGCTAGATATAATAATAATGTGATGCAATTTTTTTGATACGGTTAAATCCAATTTGATCTTTCTTATTCATTTTTATTCATTTATCTTGGCCAGAGAATAAGCATTGCCATACAGCGTGGCAATGCTGCCAGCCTTTTGGGTACATTACCAGTCGACAGCGATGCGGAGGAGTGTTTCGATGCCATTTTTTAGTTTACTTTTAGTTAGTTCTTTAGGGTGTTTTATTTTGTGTAAATATATATTTGTAATGTTAGTAGGTACTTAATCTGTAAATAAAAACTTTTTATTCACATTTCACACTATAAATGCGAAAATTTGTAAGGGTGGGTGTATGTTTGTTACTTTTTCACGCCCGAAAGGCTGAAGGAATTTCGATGAAACTTGACACTTTGCTCGACAAAGTCCTGGAATAGCACATCGGATATTTTTTAATCTCTGAAGCATGTTCCCTTGAGACAACTTTCTACTACCATGCGGACGAAGCCACTGGCAGCAACTAATATATTATTGAATGTGAAAACAATTTATATATATGCTGAAAATATTTTTTGGCAAGCATCAAAGGGTGCACTGTTAGATCTTTTACAAAAACAAAGAATCAATATGACGGACTGAAATCCAGCATCCACTACACTGTACACATAAAAAAAATCCGCAAAAATACAATGCCAACCAAAAAAAACAGGCCAGTAAAATAAAACGTAGCATCGGATCCGTGGAGCAGATAAATACGGCGGCGCACGGGGGGTGCCTATGACAATAAAGTGTAGGTGTTATACCGAGCGCAATAATCTGCATCGGTCCTATCTGAATGCTGTTACACGAACAGCCAGGATTCGGGCCGACCTGGTTGGCTTTGTATGAGAATTTGAAAGACAGAAAGAAATTGTGATGGACAATTACACTAATATTAAAGTTGTCAAAGTATTCGATAAAATAAATAATCCAAATAATAAATATGGTTAAGTATAGATGCTTTGAAGAACGCATTGACCACCCAAAATACAGCTGTAATTTTTAATTTTTTTGTTAAGCAAAAACTTATGTTTATTTAATTTAACCTCAGAAAACGGCTTTTTATTTTCGCTTCTTAGTTGGTGGCCGCGCCCGTTAATATGTCCCGCAGTGTAGCGCTCAGGTGTGTTACACGTTTGTTACACGTTACAAATGTCACTGATCATTTTTCTAACTAACGCGTACGTTTGTTCTACGAAACAATAGGTGGTTTTGAAACGACGTGTACGTAATTTAAAGAAATATATTTTTAAGTAACTAGCTGTAGCCTGTGGTTTTGCTCCTATGAAATTAGTACTTCTCACTTTTATGACGCGAATCCCATGTAATTTTTTTTAAGGGGGCAGTGCCTTAAAATAAAATAAATATTATCAAAATTGGTCGAGCTTGTTTTAAGTGTTAGTGAGACTAACGAACAGAAATTTTTATTTTTTTATTTTAGAAGATTAATTTTTATTTCAAATTTAACAACAGTAACATTTCAGCGCGGCGATTTTGTTTTTCTATGATTGCAAAAGGCTATTAAGTAATAACATAAGACTAATATTTGTATATTTAGTTTGCAATAAACGCTTTGAAAGTCTTAACTCAGATTATTTAGTAGCTAGAGAGAATTTATGATCAAATTCCTGACTTACTATATTTTATCTCAGACTATATTTATGTCTAACATCTGCGTTATTAATATTTTCACATTATTTTAGAATGAAATTAATCCTTGCTGTCTATTTTGATCACACATAATCACTAACCACTAAAATAATGATGCTATAATAGCATCATTATTTTAGTAGTATTAAAAGTAGAAAATAAGTACTCTTATTAAAAAGATTATGTTATCGGGCAACGTACTTAACTCTATTAAATACCAAAGCCGCTTATGCTGTAGAAATAATTTTCCAATTTAATTACATGGAACATTTTAATATTGATTAATTTCATATACAATTAGAGTTGAATCCCGATAAAAATTCACCACTCATGAATAAAACAGTCGATATTAAAATTCTAATTAAAATAATTGAATAAATCCGACGTTTAAAAGCTGAGAATTATAACTCCTCAAGCAAAGTAATATTACTCAGCCGCGAGACAGATACCTAAAGTCTAATTACTGTGCTACGAAAGTGAAGTTCGTAGCACTTTCGTAGCAGTTTCGTAGCAGCCCGCGTAGACAGTGTAGCGAGCGTAGCATTTGTCTCTAATACATTTTGTGATGAGTTATGACTTAATTTTTAAGCTTGGCTTTCGGTAATTTAGTAAAGTGAACGTAAATATTAGGATTTTTATGCGTCACTTTTGCTTCAAAGGGTTTTTATAAGAGTGGCATATGAAGAAGTCATTTCTTTAGTAAAAAAATTAGACGTTTTATATCATCCATCATTAAACCGTAGGTCCCGACTGTCATTTGTAGATCTTTAGCAGTCGTTACAGATAGTCAGAAGCCAGTAAATCTGTGTTACCCCAGTTAATGGGTTGTGGAGGTCTGGTAGGCAGCCGCTCCTCGTAAAATACTAGTATTCAGCTAAATCTGGCTTGACTAGAAGCCGACCCCAATATAGTTGGGAAAAGGCTAGGCAGATGATGATGGGTTGCTATGTAACAAAAGGCTTTGAAATCTAGGTACCGATTTAGTATAAAACCTGTAAATACGAGTAAAATGGTCGACAATATGACACAGGCTAGTAATTCCCCGCAATATTCTATATTAATAGGGCGCTTTTAAACGAAGAGGGTATAATCTGCGCCATTGTAATCACAAAGCCATATAAATATTAGGCGCTTTAGTGGAAAGCCACAATTAACAACATAAAAGAATCTCGTTAACATTGTAACATGTACGGGGGTGTTTGTTGAAAGGTCGTAGTATGAGTTTTTTTTTATAAATATTAACAATATTCCACAACTTTCATATAACGCCGTCAAGTCTCAAACTAAACAGAGTTTGTGCGATAAGTACTAGACAACTGATACACATATTTATAAATTTTTAAATAAATACATATCATAGATAAATTATATTATATTTTTTTATTACAATTGTATTTACAGCCAGACACAGCACAAATAATCGTGCTTATCACACAGACATTTGTCTTGGGTGGGTATCAAACCTACGACATAGCACACATAGCAGTCAACGTGACCAACCACTAAACCACCAGGCCAGCCAACAAAAAAATAAAAGCGACTTTCGGATCTCCGAATCACGTTTTAATCACGACTCGAAACGCGATCTGTGGCCGCCATTTTTTTGGCTTCACCGAAAATATAGTATTTCTATGAAAAAGATGGCTTTAATTAATTTTCTGAGCATTCAGTTAGAATATCATGTTTGTACGTAAACGAGGTGCTCCGGTATCTCTGTGTAATTAGGATTGTTTTTATATTATTTTTGTGAAAAGAATCAAGTGTTGTGTTGTCTGGCTTTCTGCCCTTTTGACTGAGTTAGCTTTTCGGTATAATGTTTATTTTATTTGCAAGCCGGCCATAGTTACCTGAAGGTTTGAATTTAATTATTATTAACGATTTTTGTATACTTTTAACAGTGTATCATTATCTTTCTGTCCTTACCCTTTATTATTTAGATTGCCTTCTGTCCTATCAACCTTAACACTATCACTGTCTCCAGCATCTTTCCAATTATCCATATGTTGTATATAGTCATAATTCTTTATATAATACATGCGTTTTATTCCCTGCTCTTCAAGTTTATGTTACAGGATCAAGATAAGATTCTGTTTCAAGTTTTTAACAGTGTTTATATAAGGTGAACGAAAAAAAATGTATTTGAAAAATCAAATTTAATGGACTCAAGTTTATTTTCAAAAATCAAAATCAATCAAAGAATTTTTTATCACAGCTTTTAACAATAAATTAAAAATGTTTGATTACAATCATACTTTACAAAAGAACGATATAAAGATAAAATTATGGGACACCTCAGCTTTCATTGCACAAGTTTCCTTTCAAACTAGGACCTTATACTAAGGCTTTAAACTCAAGATAAACCCGTAAAACAATAATTTCGTTAATATTGACTCTCTCAGGTCGACAGAGGTGCGACAGTTGTCATATAAATTAAGTCTGACAAACACTATGACAACAGCCTCGTCGCTTAATTGAATGACGCCTTACTGCGGAATTATTTCGTCACACATCGCGGTTAGGCTGGCGGCACAAGAGCCTGTAATAGGGTTAGGGTATGTTGAGAGCTGTGAATGTAGGCTTAGAGGGTGTGTAGCAAGTATATTGTATCGTAAAAGTAGTTGAATTTGTCTGTCAGTAATTTATGACCTTGACGTTCCTGAGGGAACCGTGGTTCTAGAGTTATTCGTAAGAAAAAAGATGTATATTGTTCGATTTATCAGAATTTTTCGCTTGTAAATCTATGGATTTTTGTCATGATATCAGAGTGGTATTATAAAGGCGAAAGTTTGTAGTTTTTTAATGTATTTTTTTTTTAATATTTCTTACTTCTACACGCTTGAAAGGCTGGAGGTACTTAAATGAAGAAGAGGACATAGGCTACTTTTTATCCCGAGATGATGATATCCCTTGGGGCAATTTTCTGATTTCACGTGTGTGTAGCCGCTGGCAGTATCTAGTTTGTAATATACGTATTACTATATGTATTTCGAAAACGATGTATTATCAAACTACGTTCTTATTATACCATAGCGCTTAATCGGTCAACGACTATCTGTTTAATTATTAATTTCAATTAATGTTCAAACCCAGTTTTAACTATTTTTCTGCCAGCTGTTAGGATTCCTTCAGAGTATCAACATAATCGTGTTTAAATTAAAAGTTAGTACTAAAGCTTCTAAACCATAAAACAACACCACTTAGTTGTAATATTTCGCCAAACATTTTAAACTTACAACCCTTTATACGCGCAGCTTTCATGTTTTATTAATTCTCAAGCTGCACAACATTCCAGTTAGGTTTTCCGTTGTTCCCAGGAATAACACAGAAAGTTAATTAATATTCGCTTTTCCAAGCAACAGTTTTATGTAACAACCCGTGGCTACAACGAGCATCCAAAATGCACACATATTAATCGAATCTAAACAAGCTGAGTCCAAACACGGCGCGCATAAAAACGTAATTGTGAATCTGTTGACTCCCACATTAATAATGCGCGCACTCTCTTTTAATATAGTAACGTCGATGCCTAAACAAATAGCGCGTCATAGTCGCGTCTTCATTTTAAAATACACGAACCGCTTTTAATAAGGGTCGTTTCACACTGTTTGTACGGGCGCGGGAAAATCTCTTAATTTTGCGCCCGCTTCGCCCATAAGCTGGGTAAATAGTTCGCAGCGCCCTCTCGCGCCGGTTATCGCAACCGCCAAGTTTCGAGCCACCGACTAAATGTCCCTTTTGATATTTCTCCCCAAGAAAAATATAGTGTGGCCACTTATCTAGCAAGAGCTAAATGGTTTTACGCTATTTTAGTTTTAGAAGATTAATTTTGTTACGTTGAAAGACAAATTGCCGAAAACTTTTAAGATTGGGATTTGGATGTCTTAAAACCCGAGTTGCAAAGAAATTAATGTTAGTTTTTTTTTTAACAAATTGTAGAAGGTGACTATATTCATTTCGTGCTTACTAAATTTACTTTCAAATATTAAGTAGTATAATAGTTATGTTATACAGTTTAATTAAGCTCCTACGTTCACTTTTGGTAACTAATAATGTTGATAAGTTTTCTAATTCTTTAAAGATTGTGAGATGAAGTGGAATTGCTTTTCATACGTTAAGATGCGGAGTCACTTGCGTTAGAGGTGATTTAATTAATTTAATAATGCGTTTTGTTTTTAATTACGACTACTGTGTGTTTCTTTGTATGATTATCTCTTTATTGGATACGAGTTTTTAGCGACATGGAAGTGTGTCTATAATATTATTTTTTATAAGTGTGTTTATAATTATGATTCTTTAAAATAAATGAATAAGTTTAATGTTATCCACATTAAACTTATTCAAAAGACTCAAGATTTTCTGGTTGTTATACTCCTAACGTCCCATTTAAGGAATATCTGGCGATGGAACAATCTCCTAGAACTGTGTACTATAACAGATATAGGAACGAGAAAGTGTGAAAGAAGTGCATCACAGTATCGACTCAAATTTCAGTAATCTTTCACAAAGTTCAGTATATCTTTCACAGACTACTTTAATGGTATTAATTTATTTCAATCCCCACCACTTTACATTCCGCAGTTAACGAGGTTTATTCGTTGTATATTTGTCATCTAATACGTCCATATCGTCCAAACCTCATCTTTTACGTCTCCAACCGTGAGACCCCTAAAATGTGACCGAGCGCATACCTGCGGGTTCCGCGCCCGAGATGACGGATGTCGTAAAACTATTATGAATAGAGTAGAATGTTGTAATTAAGGAGGTATTAAACAACCTTCTTCTTACTACCTGGTGGTAGTAACTTGGATTGTTTATGGTTGTTAGAGTATATCAAACTAATATTATAGAGTATGTGAGTGTGTTTGCAGGTACTTCTTATCTCTTTACGTTAAATCAGTACACGAATAGACCATGTCCTGGAATAGCACATAGGATACTTTTTATCCCAAGATTATGTTTTCTTGGGGTAATTTTCTGCTTTTAACTAGGCTACCGGTACATGGTGGACGCCCCACGAATACGTACAAATCGTTTTGGGAAACATTTATTGTGTGTACAGCTTAGGAGTAGAATTCCCTGTCTGTGTTTCCTGATAGCTATAACTAAGGGATATTTAAGTCAAGAATGCAAAAATCTAGGCAAGTGTGCTCCATTAACAGCCATATCATTGCTTACCATCAGGTGAGATAGTGGTCAAACGCGAGACTATCCATAGTAAAAAAATAATTAAATAAAGCGAAACTGCCGGTAGAAGCCAGTAATTAAATACTTCTATAAATCTGTTTAAACTTTAAAGAATAATAGAGTAGAATATAACCAAATAGATAAATTAGTTAAACGAAGTATAAGAAAAGACATTAGAGATTATAATACGAATATGATAAAACTGGCTTTACTGAGTAACAACTCTTTAAGACTTGCTAAACAAGGCATAACGAAGGGAAAGACCTGGATTTCTAACCTGAAGGATGAAAATGGGGTGAAACAAAGTAGTTCTAACAAAATCATTGAAATTTCGACCACCTTTTACCAAAACCTATACCAGGATCAGCACAAAAGGTTAAGACACTTCGCTTATTACTGTCCTAACTCTGTCCATCCCATCAACCCCTACGAGGTTCAGCGAGCTCTTCGTGAGATGAAATATAACAAAAGCCCAGGCATTGACGGAATAACCACAGAAGTTTTGAAGTTAGGACGAAACGTTCTTGTACCTCACATCACATCTTTTTTTAACACCATTCTACACACCGGTCAAATTCCCCCTGAAATGTGTCACTCAAATATAATTTTACTGCACAAAAAAGGAGACAAAGCTGACATTTCCAACTATCGACCCATAAGCCTCATTTCACATTTATATAAATTATTTATCAAAATTATAGAGAACCGTATCGCTCCAACGCTTGACCTTCACCAACCTCCGGAACAAGCAGGATTTCGGCCCCATTTCTCCACAACCGACCATCTTCACACTATCAACCAAGTAGTCGAAAAATACAATGAGTTCAATAAACCACTGTATTTGGCCTTTGTCGACTATGCCAAGGCATTCGATAGTATAGACCATCACTCAGTGATCAATGCTTTAGAGTCCCAAAACGTTGAGCGCACTTACATTGACCTTATCGACACCATATATCGAAGTAGTTCTGCAAATATAAAGATGCACATTTCTGGTCCAAATTTTAAAATAGAAAGAGGAGTCAAGCAGGGCGATCCGCTCTCACCCAAGCTATTCACAAGCGCACTGCAGGAGGTTTTTAACAAGTTGCCTGATTCGTGGCAGTCACGAGGCATTAATGTTGGTGGCCACCAGCTAACGAACCTCCGCTTTGCTGACGACATTGTGTTGTTCTCCACATCAGCTTCAGAACTTGAAGACATGCTCCAAGATCTGAGCACGGCAAGTCTTGAGGTTGGACTTACAATGAACCGATCTAAGACCCAGGTCATGACCAACAGCACGAAACGTAGGGTCAAGGTGGACGGGCAAGTGTTGCAATATGTCGATGAGTATACGTACTTAGGCCAAATTGTGTCCTTCAAAAACAGGCAAGACAGGGAAATCGAAAGACGAATCCAAAATGCTTGGAAGACCTTCTGGGCCTTTAAGGAACACATGAAAGGTAGTCTTCCGATGACCCTGAAAAGAAAACTCATCGACATGTGTATCCTGCCCGTCTTAACCTACGGTGCACAAAGTTGGTCCCTTACAGAACAACAAAAGTCCAAACTCAAGATTTGTCAAAGGGCAATGGAGCGCAGCGTAATAGGTGTAAAGCGAATAGATCGCGTAAGAAACACCACGCTGCGCTCCATAACTCAAGTAGCTGATGTTGGGCAAAAAACAGCCAAGCTAAAGTGGGAGTGGGCTGGCCATGTAGCTCGAATGCACCCGGACAGATGGGCGAGGATTGTCACTCACTGGACGCCTGAGGGAGGTCGACGCCGTCGAGGGCGTCCGCGGCGAAGGTGGTGTGACGATCTGATCGCGTTCGCTGGTCAAACTTGGCCAGAGATGGCTCAAGACAGAGAGATTTGGAAGGAGAAAGGGGAGGCCTTTGCCCAGCAGTGGGACACAAACTAGGCTATAAAAAAAAAAAAAAAAAAAAAAATAAATCTGTTTAACTGGCACAATCCCGCCTAACTAGAAATATAGATGTACTACAGATGCCATAGGACATATCTGTCATATGGTAAAATTGCTTAAGGAGTATAAATTGTTAACTTTAAAATCTAGGCGTAAACTACTAGAAGCCTCTACGCTGTATAATATTGTCCACAATAATTTTGACTCCATTGAGCTTACAAGTAAACTGTGTTATACAGTGCCCCGCACAGTCAACTTGCGTAGTGTTCGAACCGGAACACTATTTGCTATGAACAGTTGTCGCACAAACTCGGGGCTGCGGTGCCCTACTCGTCGGATGGTTGACACGTACAACAGTCATTTTATAGATGTTGATGTTTTTATATGCTCTAAAGCTAAATTTAAAAGTGACGTACTCAAAATATTGTCTGCGCAGTCTTAGTAATTAATTTAATATATTCATTTATGAAATTGAAATGTAATTAAATATAGCACAATAATTTACGAGTCCATTTGTATATTTATTTATTATTTTTCTAATTGAATTTTATGTATAATTTTAGTTGAATGTAATGTAATGTCCAATTTTAATTAAATTCAATGTGATATAAAATTTTAATTTAATGTATTAATGTATAGTTTTAATTGAATTTATTGTAATGTACTATTTTAATTTTATTTAATGAATTTCATAATTTTAATTTTACTTTATTGCATGTTTCTAATGTGATTTTTCAAAAACTTTATGAGAATGAATTTGATTTAATATAATGTTTCTTTATCCAGCGGCATTTACTGTCGGTAATTTTGTATGTACTATGCGGATAATGCAGTGGGCTGCAATATTGTCATTAACGTTTGCATTTTTTTAAATGTTTATATGTATATTGTGGCTGTTTATTGTCCCATGAATAAATAAAATAAAAATAAAATAAAATAAAATAAAATAGGAGAGAAAAAAATGGTTCTTGTCAAAGTATACGCGATATTATACGAGTACTTCTAGCATTTCGCAAATTGATATGAAGTAGGCACCGTACTCGTAGCTAGGAGTACCTACGACGCAAAAATATCATTATACATATTGTGTTACATGCAAAGCCTCGACACAGGTAAATCTAAAATCCAATATCACAACGTCTACAATAAGAAGCACTTCAAAAACTCAAAGGGAAAGAATACGACGATATATTATTATTATGCTCATGCTCGTATAATAAGCTTCCGTATCCGAGGTCCGTCGCCATATTGTGTGCTTGAAGCACTAGAAATTCTCTCTTAATAAGGTTCACGAGCTCCGCTGGGCCAATTATGAAAAACAACAGTGTGAAGCTTGACCTCCAAACTTGAGCGAATTGTTTATGTTGAGGATTTCTACTTATTTTACGTGAGTTCATTCTCGGTGAGGTTTGTGCCTGACGTTGCTTGTTTTAGTGCGTACTTTTAATATTATAAATGTGAAAGTAACTCTGTTTTAAGGATTCAAGGTTAAACTACTGAAACGATTTTGATGGAATTAGGTTCTGGGTAATCTTGAACCCCAAGAAAGGACATGGCTAAATTGACTTTGCATCCACAATAAATTAAATTCATGCGCGTGAAACTGTTGGCAGAAGCTAATTTAGTAAATAAATCAAAGGAGAGAATTTGGTTCAGTAATTAGTTGTGATGATTACTCGAAAGCCTTACCGTGACTCTGAAATGCAAAGGGCAACTGAAAAAACACTCTTGGAGCTTAGTCAGTAAAAGTTTGACACACCCGCTCGCTTCACACACAACAAGAAAAGTTACTTCGTGATTTTCCACCTCAAAAAATCTTTGACAGTTAGGTATCTAAACGGTTAGATCATGGTTTCAGAAATATTGTTAAAATCTTTAGTAAGAAAACACGAGGACCCTTCAACCTCTACTCATAAATATAAAATACTTTTATTTTTTCGTTCCTAAACATCAAAATTATCTACTCCCCATCTATATGCGAAACAAATAAGGTCAAAGTAGGATACTCCTGTATCACAAATGAGCTTGCGACCAAAGAGATAAAAGGTATAATGCACACGACCTTGGACGAGATTATCTCAACCCACAGACAGATTTCAATGTTTTTTTTTTGTGTTACTGCGATGAATAGGCCGCCTGAAGGGGTATTTTATTTATCCGGATTAGTTGCCTTTCGGATACAGAAAGCCAAATGAAGAAGAAATTAATTTACCTCAGCTTTATCTGTAAGTGAATTAAAGTAACTAAGAGTCAAGCATGATAACTATAATGTATGCAAAGGCAAGCAAATGAATTCGCTTCTAAACTTATTTTCATTTACACATGTACAAGTTCAGTGTAGTTTCTTGTAATTTACTTATCCTCAGCCCCGTCATTTTCAATTAGCCTCCCAAGTTAAGCCATTGTAAACTAAAACAAAGTTATCGAACAAATTACTTTCGTAACACAATTTAAAAGTAAAGCAGTCAGACACTTCACCACGGTCAAACAATACAGACGAAATTGGAAAATTAAATAGAATAACTAAAAATAAGGGCTTCGAAATTTGTACAACGAAATACGTTTTCAAACGAAACGCCATACAAGTCAATCAATATTTGTACAGAATACAAGACTAGAGGTAGAGAGGGCCAGACAAAAACGTCATTAGGAGGAGTTGAGAGCAAATCCGGGGGGCGGGAGTGAGCGAGCTTTTGTGTCGTCGCTCGGAAAAAGGAATTATCGGGCTTGCCGAGTGCCCGCCGAATTTCTATTCTGACTCCAACAAAACCTCACTCGAACTGACTGTGTTCGGCTTGTCAACGCTCCAATGCTAGTTTGCACTTGATTACAGAATACCATTTTTACTACGTTCGGGATTATGTAGTCAGTCCTTTATGTCCGTCCTTAATTTAGAGGAAGTATTTATTTGAAATTCTACGTATTTGTTTGAAATTGATTTTGTGCATTTTTTATTTTTCTATCCCCCAACTAGTTATTTGTACATGCTGTGTTCTCCTGCGACTTATGAAGCAAACGGTAAAGGACCTCATATCTAGTTGTGATTTATGTTGTAATTGTAAGTCCTTTATTGGAAATCCAGATCCAAATACATAAATCAGGTTAGTGAAAATGTGCCACAGCTTGAAATCTAACAAATCATATGATAACACAATTGCATAATACGTCCAGAAGAGGACATATTATGATTGAAATGATTAATGAATATCAGATTGCTATTAATCAAAGTGCTCTGTTTCAATGTAACAAAATACATTCGCGACCAAATTGTGACTGATTACGAATTGATTGAAAATTTGATATGTAGCTATACGCTGACGATTTATTTTGTGATCAACGACCAATTTAATTTATTGCTATTCAGTGGTCAGCGAATAAAGTTGAAACCAGATTTAATATCATAATGGGCGGGTATATTATGCCGGTGGAATAGGCACAGGACGGCTTCTTTCATTTAGTGGGACGCTTTTACCCCAAGTTACCTTTTGTAACAATTAATATAAGTGGATTCCTGTCGAGGGTAAGCGAGGGTAAGTTGTATGCTTCCTAATTACAATTTGCTGAAACATGTGTAGGATTATGAGTCGTATGGTAGAAGTTTTTATTTGCTTCATATTTTGTTAAGAATATTTGTTGTAATACATTGATTGCCTCCAAGTATAGTTGATGTAGAACAAACGGAATAGCCTTCGCATTATTTTTCAGACAGTGTTAAAACAAATGAGAACAAAAGCAATATAAAGGTGAGAGCATCAATTAGGGACATTAACTCTAAGATTATTCGAGAGATTAGCGGAAACGAATCGATTATGGGAATTAATGAGCATCGATGTTTTATTGTCGGCGCGGGCAACGCCGGGCGGCGCAGCCACTAATTAAAAAGTTAAACTGCTGGATCGGACACTCCATTTTGCTACTTTTTTGCCGAAACCGAACTTTGTTACCTGTTTACTACTCTGTATGCATTTTGTTTTTGTTAGTGTTTTACCAGTTTTTTAATATTCCAATTGGAGTTCTGGACGCATTTTTTTATATAGTGCTGATGTATAATGTTAATAAACTATGTAACCGTAATTTTCTAAATATTTATTGAGACTCTCTGTGGATATTTTTCCAAGTTCTTCTTCATAGAAATCTATTTTTTAAATTCGTTTATGTGTCAGTCAGTCAGTTTCTACATTTCTATAAATAGATAGACTAGATATAGCATTTAATAATAATTAAGTATGGTTGTAGTAGGTTTCTGGGCTGCAGACATTTATGTGAAATGAGTATTCTGACGTCCATCATAGGACTTTGAATCGGTAGCCCAACATCCCAGCATGGGGGCGTTAAACCATTCTGGAGAAGGCACAAGATACCCGGTATCCCTATTGTAAAAGAAGACCAAAGTAACGGTGGACAGATTGTGTGGAATATGATGTTGCTAGACTAAATGTGAAGATCTAGATGATGGTGAACAAAGATGTACGGAAACATAAAACATGCTGCTCTGACCTCAAATTAATTGGGATAGGGCGACAGAGAACGACTTGTTTTAATTGCTCCATGTAATGAAAAGATCGAAGGAAAGTTAACTAGATACGAAAAGGGTTAGTCAATTTGAATTTAATTGAGTGAGAACCAGTGAACGTGAAAAGGAATACGATAATTGGCGGATTTTTTGTTTCTTAATTATGAATTAATTTTAGTTTTCAATTTTATTGCTTTTAGGTATTGCTTTATATCTATTAAATATTTATTTAGGTATTTAGTTTTCGTGAATCCTTTTTATAATGTTCAACCAGTGCTTCACTGAGATTCCACCTGATGGTAAAGCAGTTATGCAATCGTTGATGTTATTTTACATTGTTTTTTAGCGTTAAAAAAACGTTTAATATTATTTGGCCATATACGACTTTTGACGATTTTCTAGATTGTCCCAGTGAATTTAGAAATAAAAACTTACTGCGAAAACATAGTGTTGGAACAGGGTTGCCATTTATATTTCTGTGGGGCTCCCTGATTTACCCTGATACTATTAACTGTTTGCAAAAAGATTCCATTTGACTGAAATGGGTGTTCTAATGTTGGTAAACATAATTTATTGTTATTATTTTGATCGTCTGTAAAATAGTTATTATAGACATAAGCTCAGTGAGTACTTCACTGACGATAAGTAGATACCTAAGTATATAAGTAGGGTAACGAACATATTTCCTTCATAACAGACTCCAATCCCCAGGATTACATAACCCCATATCATTATTATGCTCAACTTGACCTCCGCAGACACACAGTATAACCTTTACGAGACTGAATCAATTTCATCTCGGAGACATCTTTTTACGATCATGTGGAGGTATGAAAAGGTCAGATTCCTTTTCTTAAAGACTAAATATAGACGCTCCTCATACTTTACCCTACCCTCGAGAGGTTTTATTGTGGGGCCGTTAAAAATAGAAATAAGAGGTTATTAAATTTTAGTTGGCCGGTATATTGGGGGAAGAAAAAATAGTGGTCTGCGCTCCACAGAACTGTAGAAAGTTATTTTTCTAAGAAACCTACTTTCCTGTCTGATTATAATTTGGGAGTCTTCAAGACTAGAGTGAATAGGCTGTTATTAAACTAGTCCGCCTTACCATCAACGATTGCATGATTGCAAGGTTATTCACCTAATAAACTAACATATAAAGAAACATTTAAAATTAACAAAAAAACTATACCTACAGTCGAAAAGGCTCTAAACCTAAAAATACATGTAAAACGAAAAACTAAAATTAAAAGCTGTACGAGGCGTCTGACTCAGTAAAGTCTGTAACTGGAATAATGCACACCTGTATAAACCCCTAATTAGAAAATTAGGTTACAATATTAATACAAGCACTGTTTTACTAAATGTCTTTTATTTTTCTGGTATTTTTTATTTACACAACCTTGAAAAAAATGCTTGTTTTTTTAAGGAATTGAGTCTTTAAACTATGCCCACAGTATACAATACCGTGTCTCGTCAATGTGAAATCAGCACAATCTTTATAGTAGCGTATCAGGTTGCGTGGGGCCACGGCTCACTCTGTTTGCGTTAGTTCACTAACTATTCTATCAGCGTCCGTACGTAGCGAATAACTCAATGCTTTGTCGACGTGTGACGTGTCTTAGGTGTAAGCGAGAGCGGGAGGGGCTGTGCAACCGAACGGTTCCGCAATTTTTTTTATTTTTTTTTATTTATATAAACTAGTGCTTGACTGCGATAACCTGATGGTAAGCAGTGATGCAATCGTACATGGTGAGGTGCACTAGTTTATGAAGAGCCTATTCACTCTAGCCTTGAAGACACCCAAATTGCAATCGTAGATGGTGAGGCGCACTAGTTTATGAAGAGCCTATTCACTCTAGTCTTGAAGACACCCAAATTATTCCAGTCCTTCGATATATGCGGTATAAACCACGAAGCGAAACCGCTTTGCCTATTGCCACATCAAAACTATACAAATAATCTTTTAGATTAAATAAACTTTTCTTTCTTTTCATTAAAATATATCTAGTTGACTACAAAATTAACTAAAGGTGAATCATTTTCATATCAGACTAACGAATCAAACTAAAATACCAAGGAATCCAGAAAGTTGTTATCGAGTAGACAGATAGCAAAACTCTACAGTCTGTGTCTTTTTGAGAAACTCCCACTAGAAAAACTCTATTTGTAGTGTGTATTAAAATTTTCACGATTTCATGTAAAAAAAAAATTATAGTTGACCATTAATTTAGTGTACTAGTTCTGCAATGGAGGATCGCATCATGTCTCTAAACTTGATATCATAAACATGTGCACTTATTTGTGTGTCTTGGGAAAAAAAATAGCTCTAGCATTACTGATCAGATTATGAAAATTGTTTCTCTATAAAGCTCCTTTTTATTGCGAAAAAAATTCTACTACTAATTTAATTCAAGGTATAAGAAATAATAAATAATTCTCAACAACATTCAACAGGGCCTAACATGCTTATCGAAGGTCGCCGGAGATTCGAACTCGAAACACCGATAACTCGTTCCTGATTTGATCGCCACAAGCTTCCTCAACCTTGTAAATGAACAAATATGTAGTTCCCACCAATTTGCCCGGAGACAGCCGGGAAATACATAGGAAGTTAAATAAAAGTGAATTCTGAAGGAGCTTCAGAGTAGTTTATTGAGAACGAATAAGTTATTTCCGCTGAAAAATGTTTGTAAATAGGATGACGTTCGAGATAAGAACGGAAGCTGGGTACTGGCTGTGGACCAAAACAGTTGAACGGTGCAATAAGTAGGTTTTGATTTAGTTGATGTTGAACAGCGGTACAATTGGATTTCATATTTATTCCAAAACAGACTGGTAAACAAAAGAGATTGGTACCGTTGCGTTGAGCCAACAAGGTTAGTTTCTTAAGATAGGGCCTTTTTTGAGGTGGTTATCAAATGATTTCTCTCATTCTAGGGTGGGGCGAGAGGGCGTGTCTGTATGTTTCTTAATTTGCTTTATGCGTTCTAGGATCAAAGTAACTATTTCAGTCGTTCCTGCATTTTTAGATAGGTTGGTTTTTAAGTCGTTGGCAATATTATTTAGGGTTGAAAGTGATTAAATGGCGATCCTGACTAAGACATACAAAAAATATACGAAAAATGTTTATAGTGTCAAAATCACCGACCGCAAAAACAACTAAAAAGTTGAAAACAAGGCACTACGCGGTCTGATGCCGAGGACTTTAGAACGATCATAGAATTCCGGTCTCAAAAAAGAATGCAATTACACAAAGCGCTGGTCTTAAGGGACCCAGTCCTTAATGAACCGTGTCTCCGCGGTCTCTCATGCCTTGTGGTGTAGGTGTGAACATGGTCGCGTGCTTACCGGCATAGTTTGACTTCCGTGCAGGCTCGTGATGGCCGCCTGCGCCTCTTGGTGGGAGCTGAACTTTACGAACGCGCACCCTGCAACAATAATACATTGACGGTTATATGGGGCCACAGATTTCAAGTCGTTAATGTAGGAAGCGATGTATGAGCATGATTGTAATCTGTAACGTAATAAAATGGTAATAAAAGGTGATGCACATTTTAAAATAAATGTCTCTTAGTAATAACAGTAGCCGATTTCCTCACGATCTTTTCCTTCACCATTTTGAGAGCAGTGGTAATGAAATAAATTACACAAAGTAATGCGCCTGGCTGGGTTTGAACCCGCGACCTACAACACGTGAGTCGGGGCCGTTACCACTGGGTCACCACTGCTCTGGTGAAGGAAAACATCGTGAGGAAACTGGAAACAAAAATTTGAAGACATGTGACATCCACCAATCCACACTGGGCCCGCGTGGTGGATTACAGCCCGTTCCCTCTCCTAGAGAGGAAGCCTGAGTTCCAACAGTGGGGACATTACAAGGCCGATAATGCTAATGATAATGCTAATAACAGTAGTACACGTCTTTGGGCTGAGGTGATGATGATGATGAGGTACAGTAATTCGCATGTCTATGGTATCAAAACTTCATAAGTTTAGGGCAGATTAAAGTGAAAGTGAAGCTACCGACTTGTAATCGACTGTACGGTAAATTGTTGCAGTGTTTTTCGAATAAAATAGATAATGATGTATTGAATGTATTTCAATCCACTAGGTTTAACTCAGACTAACTGGACTATCATACTAATATTATAAAGGCGAATATTTGTAGATAATTATAAATGTGTGTTTGTTTGTTATTCCTTCACGCACAAACGGCAGAATGCATTTGAATGAAATTTAGTTCATGGGTAGACCATGTCTAGGATTAGCACATCTATTACTTTTTTATCCCGGTAGCACTTTAGTACTTGCACGCGAGCGAAACCGCTGAGAAACGTTAGTAGTTACAAGCTTATTCATATTGATCCAATCACGTCTTAAAAACCGAAGTGAACGAAAATTATGCTCGGAAAATTATTAAAAAAAATGCGGAAAAGAGGAAATCTTAAACAGGGGTGGTCGCTGCGGGATTATCGCTCAATTTTTCAATAACCGGCTGTCGGAGGCTGCGGCCGCGCTCGTATCAATCTTACTCCCCGTAGGTACCAGGGACCTTATATCTTTGGTACCTGTGGGGTATGAGGGACCCCGCGGTAATCATGTAGGTGTGTCAAATAATCATGTGGTGAATTTTTGTGTAACTTGTTTTGTTTTTGGGTCATTGATTTGCGTATTTAATTATTATAAAATTGGTATTACGGTAATCAAAGCGTGGTTAGCGATGAACTTAGAATACAATGGAATAAACTTTATTGTACACCAAAATAGTAATATAATTTTACACAAAATTAAATGTATGGATACAATGGTGGTGTTACCGTTGACAGCGATATCTATCAAACAAGCTTTTTTTAGTTTAAGTTTTATAGCCTAGGAAGCGGTTAGTTGAGAAAGTAATACTAGAATAAAAATGTATAATAGCTTATTCTCACGTCGTGTTGGGTCCCCTACTATTATTACCAAAAGATAAAAACAATATATAATAAACATTACATAATTTTGTATTCATATTATGAATGTACGTTAATACATCGACGTACATCGATCAGCGCGGCGGGTCTCGGGGACGCGTCGACGCGTATCAGCGTCAGGGCGCCTAATGACGACTGATGGAGCCCTTTATGAGGTTACCCCGCCCGCGACCCCGCCCGCCGCGCAACGCAACTAAATCAGTTACGCGGTTACGGGCTTATCTTCAGATATATTGAGACTGACAGGTGCCTCTCTTTCCACAGTACATCATTATAATGCTCCATAAACTTGACCGATAAAAACTTGTACGTCTCCAATACGACTAGCAACCGAGTTCAGACACTAAAGAATACACAATTTGTTTACACTGAGAACTGCTACGAGTGGTAGGTAAGACTCATCTCCGCCAGTTCCACATTGATTATGCAGATAGCTCCGTTATTATCATCTGAGATGTTTTAAGAAGCGAGCTCACAAAAGCGCCGCCGAAATTGGTCCACTGGTTTCGAGATAATCGAATATAAACAATCAACAAACTCGCCCCCTTTGTTACATCAAAACGAATATTATACATTCCTCGCTTCGGTAGAAACGTAAAAACTGTACACACGAGTGTTATACTCGCTAAGTACGCTCGTAACTTCTTATTGAATCAGCTTTGAATCCCGCAGAAAAAAAAACCGCGCCACTGAAAGGTAAAAACTCTACCGGGAAAATTGTCGAGACTATTTTATCTTACGCAGAGCTCTCGACGAAAGTACGATTATGCTCGACTGGCTTTTATTCGTATTATCCTTTGTTCAACTGGATAAAAGACCATAGCTGAAACGTTTTCCGAAAGGCGCCTCAAATAAATTAGGACGCACTTTTGAGCCCCACACCGTGTTTACATCCCGACTCCTGCAGGGACCACGCGGAATGAGCGCGACATAGGCGAGAGAAAAAACAATTTCGACGTTGCGATCGACGCGGGCGCGCATAAAAGAATAATAACGTGGATTGTACGAGGAACACAATTTAAATGGCGACAATTGGCGGAGCAAATTGAGGAGTGACGCAGTCTCTAGTTGTCGGGACGAGGCGAGGCGGCGCCGCGGGCGGCCGCAGCCCGCAGCCAGCGCTTACAATGAAATCGCTCGTTCTACCTCCGGAAAAGCCATTATGAGAACGTCAGTTGGCGAGTGAGAAAGAAGTCAAAACTTCGCCGGCAAACATGGAACTATTTACTGCTTCCACATTCGGCGACGTGTGCTTGGAAGTTGGATGCAATTTGTTAACCCTTTATCGCGAGTGCAGACTCGACTGCGGAGATAGTGCACGCAGGGCGGTGCGTGGCAGGCGGCGCCGCGGCACCGAGCACAGGTAACTTGGCGGCTCGCCAAAGATCTGTTTTCCTGTTGTTGGCGGACAAACTCACAGATCAGTTTTTATCGCGCGAAAGGCCTTTATAGCCGACCGATAGGGGGCGCCTGCGAGCAAAATGTTTTCGCGTCGCCGTCGAACACAAATATTATTGGATGGTTTTATGTATCGGAAGCATTACACGCTAAAAACTTTGGCACTCGACGTCGGATACGGCGACACTTAAAAACTGACGATAATGTAAAATGTGGCAGCAGCAGCGATACACCCGGCTCTTGATTTCGCGATACGTCTTTATTTCTTGTCGAACTGACAATTCGAAGAGTAGCATTGCTACGACTCAATGGGAGAGCAATAAGGAGCGTTCGCTCTCAGAATATTTATTCGTCAACTTAACAGGCTAATTTGTCAAAGGCTCTTTGACGACAGCATTTTTGTGTGCTTCGTGAAGACCTTTTATGTTTGACAGACGTCATGTAAAGTAAACAGGTGCGTGGCGCACGGCGACATGCGCCGCTTCAAAAGAGAGTCTCTGTGCCTCTCGAGTGCGTTTGTTTGTCAACTTGTTTTTTATTATTTTATGAATATAAAGTACGCAATAACATGTGATATTTTTTCAGAATTGCAACTCAAGCGACGCTGTCAAAATACCCATTCGTACACACGTTAAAGACTGAAGTTATTACTAGATACGTATCAAGTTTCAAATATTTATCTAAGTATAAATTGGACCACGTGTGCGTTTGCGGGAAACTTCAGGAACTTGGTGTAAACATCGCTATAAATTAACTTGGCTGGCTCATCGGTTCCAGCACCATCGTGGGCCATTGTGGCACATAGTGGCCCATTTCCTACAACTGAATGCACCTCATGCTGAGACAAAAAGCTTATTTTTGTATGAATAGCTCCATAGAAAGTAATGTTGATGCTATCTTGATTTTTGATGGTTGTTTTTGTTACTGAAATAGCCTTTAAGTTTTTTCTTTTTGGTATAGTTGAGAATAGTTAGACATTATTTGATTGTGTTAAATGGTGAGCAGTGGTGCCCCAGTGGTGATGACTCCGACTTGCGAGGTACACGTCGCGAGATCACACCCAGGCAAGCGGTTTACTTAGTTGAATTTATTTCATGACCGTTACTTTCAAAACGGTGAAGAAGACAAGTGACATCCAACAACACACTCTGGGCCTGCGTGGTAAACTACGGTCCATTCCTTCTGAAAGAGCGAAGCCCTGAGTCCCAGCACTGGGAATATTATAAGGCTGATAGCATACTTTGATTCCGTATAAGCGACGGAGTATAACTTTTAAACTTTATGTATTTTTCTGGGGTACTTACTATGAAATACTTACTTAGCTGGCAATGTGACGATTTCAATCTATAAATGTGGTTTCTACAAACAGACTCTGTCTAGGACTGTAAGAAGCAATAAGAGCTAATGGCCCCTTTTGTTTTGTGTTTTTCTTATACCAAAGACAAGTCGTATCAAAAAGGTTCGGATCAATCTTCTAAGAAAAGATAAAATACATTACAGGGACTCATTTCTTGAGTTTTTTTTACTTCTGAATGAAACCTTTTTTTTGTTTAAACCTAGGTAATGAATAAAATCGAAGTATTTTTTTACCTAAAAACCTACCACGAATTTGTAGACTATACCTTTTTTTATCTTAAAACTAGTAATACCTAGGTACCATTTTTTTACCTATCACGATTGTGTCTAGTATTATATCTACTAATTTTTTTGTGATACAATATCTGTGGGTAAAGCTACTTTTGACAGTGACGAAATGCACTTTCGTACTTATCTGTCCTTTAATCGGTGTCATTACCTCGATTTCTAATTACCGTGAAAAAGAGCTACCGTGGCACTGGAAAGCAAAGAAAACAACCGCAGAAATACTGGTGCGTTTCACTCAGTAAAAGTCACTACCTCTCGCGTCATAATGACTGCCGACATAAAAAAAATAATTGCATTTGGAGTTGAATATTTCTCGAAATCTAGCCTGAAAATATTTCAGGTGTTCTTTTGGCATTTAGCAACTCATAGGTGAGTTGCTAAATTAAAAGTAAATATCTACACACATACACATTGAAGCCTATCCTGCCTTCATGAGACAGTACAACTATACCTGCAAGAACCGATACATAAACTCATATTAAACGATATACCAAAAACTTCTGCCTGCCATATCTTTCCATAATAAATTCCAACCAATTGGAATAGCACATGAAATATGCGGAGATAGCAAACTTTCTAGACCTACTATCTACTTGGCTATCTAGGTATCGCTCGAAGTTCATAATCAAACCCCCAACGCAGGTATGAGCAAGTATGAGTTTGTTACCTTTGTTGTTTATTGAAAATAATTTATGAACTTACTGGGAATATGACTAAGGAACTATTAGTTAATATTTATGTGTGATATAAGTAGCAAAAAGAGGTGAGTAATTATATAATAGAAAGGACGGTCTGTGCAAGTGCCGCCTACCGCAAGAGCTGGTGCGAGGTGGCTCAAGAAAAGAATACCTGAAAGAAGGTGGGGGAGCCTTTTGGCCAGCAGTGGGAAAGCATAGGCTCAAGAAAACCACAGAGTCACTAATTGAAATATAATTTGTTGTTTCTCTATGTAGTTGTTGGTATGTAGCTGATTTTGACAGAAATAAGAAATATTGGTCCAAAACTACGTATATAGAGTTTCGGACCGATATGTATATTATATAGAGTATTCTAATTATTATTACTTAACTCATCATTGTTGCGAAAAAACGTCCATTGCTGAACATATGCTTTCCTTATTATCGCCACAAGGACTGGTCCTGTACGTCTAGCCCTAATCATATTCCAGCGACTCTTACAAACACATCGGTCCACCTTATAGAAGGCACTCCTGAACCTTTCAGCCTATCTTAATTACTTAACTAATGTGTCCATTCAAGAATAGTCACGTCTGACAGTCGGAAAGGTGTTAGGTCGCCTGAGAATGTCTCGCTAAGTGACTTATTGTTAGCCCAGCCCAGGGTGACCCACTTCCATATACGTATCCATTAAACATTACTCGTCAACGCGAAGAGAACAGAACCGTCGGTGACAACCTTAACTTGATGACATCATTGAAAAAGGGCGCGAGAACTATGAAAATATTTTTTTTTTTATGATTATAAACTAGCGCTTGACTGCGATCCCACCTGATGGTAAGCAGTGATGCAATAGTCGATGGTGAGGCGCACTACTTTATTAAGAGCCTATTCACTCTAGCCTTGAAGACACCCAAATTATAATCGGATGGAAAAACCGCAGCAGGCAGATTACAGCAACATTGTTTTTAGAGCTCGTTTTTGGCAACGGTAACAATACTTACAACCTATTATTAACGTTCGTATAAACTGGATTATATTTTCTTTACGACTGTTTTGCTGCGATTTTGTTGGTATGGTTTTCGAGGTGCTTTTGAGAATTATATTGATGTAAAGATTAGTTACAGAGGTTATGTTGTATTACATTTTAGCTAGAAGAGTAGTCTATTTTTCTTTCCCTTATAGCAACAATAATAAGACGAAAAGAGCTTAAAGGAAGTTAAAGGAACGATAAGGCCGACAATTATATATTTTTAATATAGTTTTCCTTTTTATGAATCGTAATCTTGGTGTACAATAAAGTATAGACTAATAAATAAACGGAATAACAAACATATGTAGTTTTAAACTAAGCTTGGTCTGTTTATAGAATGGGTGATACTTTTTCACCCATTCTATAAACAGACCAAGCTTAGTTTAAAACTACATATGTTTGTTATTCCATTTATTTATTAGTCTATACTTTATTGTACACCAAGATTACGATTCATAAAAAGGAAAACTATATTAAAAATATATAATTGGTAAGTCTTTTGATCCGAAAAATAAGTCATCGTTAAACCCGAAAGTTCATTCAAATATACCAGCAAAATATCCACCATCATGTAATATTAATCACACATAACTACATCCAAAACCCATCGGAGTATATGTGGCGGAGAATTCAATATTACACGGCGCACTGCTTCGAATCTTTCATTTTAAAGTTGTCCGTATGAAGTTCAGCGCCCGCTCCAACGTTGGGGAACAGTGGGCCATGCTGGGGAACACTGGCGGATGCTGGGTAAACAACGTTCGATCTATTATAACCACATTAACGGGAGTGCTGGCTGAAATTGTGTGCTATATGTTGAATGTACGTGTAAGTTTGAGATGTTTGAGATTTTGTGAAGATTGTTTTTGAATGAAATAGTGTAATAGGCTAAGTTTCTGAGTTACTAATAGTGTCTGCTACTTTCCAATCAGTTTTGGCAAATAGTCGTTTTCAATCAAAAGATTTCCATCTAACGTTTTCTTCAGACTCTTTTGCAACTAAAGTTATAATAAAAAAAGTAACGACAACCAAAACCTTTATAACGTTTGTTCTCTCACTTGTTCCTTCGGAAGCGAGAATTCCGCCGCGTCTAAAATATTACTCGGATATTGGAAGTAGGCGGAGCTGCCTAAAAAGGGGTTCGTGTATTTTTACGTGTGTCCCAAGGGTCTGATGTTTCGACGCGAAATACCTCTCCGTATGCACACTTTTACGTTGCTACTCGCACCAGGTTTTTTCCAATTCGAGGCTTAGCGTGGAATCTTCGCTTCAAAACATCGATTCAATGAAGTCGGTACAATTTTTCATTCGATTTAGTGGTTCGCGTCGTTGACCCCGGCGCCCCGGTTGCCCCGGTTGCCCGAACTGCCCCGAGTGCCCTCAACTGATAACAACTCCACTGAAACACACCCTAACTTCTGTGACGTTCTTATCGCCGCAATTTGTTCCCGCCTTTGAAATATCGCTGGAATTTTTGTCATTTTAAATGAAAACATCACACTTATTGTAATAGGGAAAAATTTGCCGTCGATTATTAGGCCCTTAGAAATGTTTTATGCAATCAAATTGAATATTGATTTTGCTGTCTGAGGACCAATGTTATTGGATTTCTCGAGTAGGTAATTTTATATTTGTAAAAAGAAATACATATTTACCTAAATAAGAGAATTATCGTTTTATACCTCTTCGTTGAAAGTAGTAAACAATTTTTTAAGTAAAGACTTGCTAGATACATTCGAGTTTTTTGATACATTAGATATTACTTAGTTTCGATATTGTTTAAAGATAAATGATTTTACATTAAGTTTGAATATATGAATAAGTAGTCTATCATGTATTCTTCTATACTAATATTATAAAGAGTAAAGATTTGTATTTTTGTAAATTAGAATTTGGCACATGTCGAGACCATATCCTATTATTTTGTCTATTTTCGTATTAACATATTGGATATTTATCCTGAAAGTATGTTCACTTGGGATCACTAATCCTCAGGCAGAAGCCAGATAACTCAATGTCAAATTAGTAACAGAAAATTCAGTTTAAAAAGACTGACTTGTGGCTGACGAATTCAAAGACGGTAAACAATTTACATATTCTTATAAAAGAAAGGATTTAAATTATTATTAGTTGCAAATCAAACCACATCTACCAAATAACATCCTAAACCTTTTCTTTTAAAAGAACATAAGAACATCTAAATTGTTTATCGTGTTTGCACTCACTACCCACATCTGCGACTCCCACACAATATTACGGAAATAGAACCAACGTATCAAGTGAAACGGAGCATGAACTTATAAACGATTGAATGAACTTTATCGGCTGTCTTATGAACTACAAGCCGTTTAAGATTTGCCCATTTTTCCCTCAACGAGCAAAGAAATATAATAGCACGCTGCAATAAACATCAGACGATTTCCCGACGGCGTTCAATGAAGGCATTAGTGATCATTATGTCGATATTTTGTACTTTATTTTTTTCTTTTGTACAGGTGCCTTGTAAAATGTTTTAAAGAACCGCCCGTTCCATCATCGGACCACTAGAGGCGATGCGCCATTTCACCCATATGCACAGAACGTTTTGGGTACACATTCATAGTGAGTAGAATGCTCTACTGGAATCTGTGGTTTCTAACTCAGGGGTCTTTAAGTCATAAGTTAATGGGTAGATCACGATATAAAGAAAAAATCGTGGTTTTTCGTCCACAAATGCCATTAATGTTTGAATCCCCAACCGGTCCTATGAGACCGCGCTGTTATTGTTTTACTATTGTGTCTCGTTTCGCGGGTATGTGATAGATTAAAAAAGAGTTGAAGTCTCATCTTGACATATGCGTATGATTATAAAACCATTTTGATAATCAAAACATCTGATACGACAACACACATTAACAATGCTTCCAGTGTTTCATTCCCAAAACACACGCCTGCTAAACTACACTTATTATTAAAAGGCATCGCAGTTTCGTTTAATATTTAACATGGCCGCGCCGGTATCACTTAAAATAATAAGGATTTCTCGTTGAAGATTACGCAGCAACCCTCCAGAGGATAATTAATGTTATACCGTGAATATTAGCTTTTCAATTAGCCGTCTTTTAGTACCTCAAAATGGGTCTCGTGTTTCTGGAGCGAGCGAGGAGAGGGTTATTTCTTTCGCTCGTTTCACCTGTAAGACGTAACGTAAGGCGATAGTTAATTAAAATCTACTCTCTCGGGATTTGTGCGCCTGCAGCCTACGGGCTACCTGCTTTGTGCCTGTTTGTTGTCCCGGACGTAGTATTGTGCTTCAGGCGTTTTTATGTTGGAAATGTACACTTAGAAGAAAGGTTAGATGTTGAACCGTAGTAACCAAATTCGACGTTGTTTCTCAAGTTTCAGTTTGTACATGCTTGATGCTCATTATTTTTATATCAGACTTATTTTAAAGGGAAAAAACTTCCAAAACAGAGAATAAGACCTTGGCAAGAAGTCGTCAGTGAAAAGTTTAACTGAAAATGTTAATAATTCGACGAAACTTTATCACACGTCCCAATAAAACCTAGCTGGCTGCCAACAAAACAGATTTCCGAACCGTTTTTAAAGTGAATACGAATCGGCTTCTTTGGGGACAAAAGACTGTCGCGATGCCAAAGTTTATTAGGGAGTTTAGCGTGGCGTCTTTTGTTTTACAATCAAGTTACATTAGAACAACGGGCCCATTGCAAACTCTTCAACAATGGATCGTCTAAGTCGTTTTAAACATTCTCCGGGTGAGTTTGCGTGTTAAAACGGTGAAACGGTATTAGCCGGTATTACGGTATTTACGCACGATTGGCCGCCCATAAACCGATGAAGACGGCATAACGTGGCCTTTACACGCGTGTGGGTAATACCGTAACTTATCGAAAATTGTACGGTTAAGGTTTTCAGCTCGTCTCTAGAGGAAGCCTTTGTTTCGCGCAGTTTGCGTAATTTGACCGGATCGCGGACTCCACGCAATCGTATTTGGAAGGTTGTTTTGTTTAGTTTTTAGCATTTTTCTGTAAACCGGTATACACATTTTTGGTTGAACTTCAGTTTTTAAGTAGTTATATACCAACCACTTACTGGGTAATACCAAATAACACTTAGAATAATTACAAGAACCGTTGATTTTTAAAATTTATGACAAAGAGGCACACTAATGCGGTGGATGGCCACAAAATCCGCGGGTTAATTGCAACTAATTAAATTATTTTTTATTATTTACATTTATTCACTTTTAAATATAAAGCCCGTTCCATGAACGCTATTATTTCCAAACAGCAAATTGTTACACTTACAGTTTGCATTGAGATCTTATAATATTACAAGATAGTTATTTTATTGATTGCGTCTAAAGTTATGTAACAAAATTGTATTACACTTCGCAACTAAAAGTTACTAATTATATTAACTTTGATGTATTGAGTTAGCATCCAATTACATTAGTTTTGAATGATTAGAAATTGTGTCATTACTTAGGTACGTTACTAGACAGTAGACGTTTCGATCACCAAGTATTTACTGAAAATTGTAAAGCTGTGTTATGGAGTAACTCTATCATTATTACAACAACGATTCATTTGAAATATTTTTTTTTATTTTAGCACTCTTTTATCGTTTGATGTCTATAGATTTTTGCCATTTAATGTTTGTTGCATAGTTTAAAATAAAACAGTCTTTCGGAAATCCTTTTACTTATTAAATTCCAACGTTCCACGCACACACACCATTTTACACGAACCGTGCCTACTTCAACCAATTTTAATTTCATTAAACCGCGATATAATCGCGCGTCTTCGCGTTTTTACCGCGCGAATCGCGATGTAGATAGAAGTGTCAGTGCAACGATGCGATAGCGCGCACGCGATCGCCCGCGGTGTGGCCCCAGTATCGGGCTAATGTCTTGATCGGCCGGCGGTGTTCCAACTTTATTTGTATGTTAATCTTGGAGAAAAAAAGGTTCACTTAGTTGCAGGTAAACTTGAATTGTTGCAGTTTAATTGTTTACTTATTAAGTAGGTACGTACCAGAATGGTTTGTTTGTGATATTCCAGTAATTTCGTTGTTAAATGTTGCAGTTGCAGTAAAATGTTTGTATCAGAAGCCTCTTTTGTCTATCAATCACTAAAATTATTGGACCCAATACCAATAAAAAAATAAGAGTAGGTAAAGATTGCCTACCGGATTGTACGAAATAGTTATTAAATCCTAGAACGCAAAGGATAACTGAAGAAACACAGGTTGGTTTCAGTCAGTAAAATTCTGACACCCTCTCTAGCTTCAACTAAAGCAGGAGAAGTTATTGGATGATTTTCCACCTTTAAAAGATCCTCAAAAAAGGGTAAGGTCCTCAACGAATAGCAAACTAGGTGCGTACCCTCATTATAGCCCAAATACAAAACGATGCACCGCCAATGGTAAAACTCTACAAGCTGCTCGTAAGACTCATCGCAAGAACTTGCGAATCGATTCGCATCACAGATTGCCGCACTAAATCGCATCGCTATAATTTGCATCGCAGGTTTCTATGATGACGTGACGTATCGCATCGTATCACAGTTTTGTGTCACTGTCATTGTGACAATTATTAACAGGTATATCAAGTAATATTTATCCATAGACACGTGACTCATCCAAAACTGGAATGTAAGTGGTATAATGTTTAAAATAAATATTATATTCACATACATATTTTATGAACGAGTTCAATTGACGCGAAAGCTTTTAGTAGGCTCTCATACTGGAGTTCAGCTCTAAATATAAGTTGTATGAGTATCTCTTAATAATTCATTAACCATTTTGACGTGGTAAGTTAAGTAATAAATACGTAAATTAATTTAGCGTAAGTATTATAATATCTTTGCCTAAGCACTGGTATTAAAATAATAGCTATTTAAATTCTGGTTTTTGTGAAGTTTGACTTTAGGTGCTTAAAATATTTAAAGGATTAAAAGTGTTATTTTCGTGTTTTAGTATTTTAGAATAATGAGTAAAAAATATTTATAATAAGAAGTAATTTAATAAATAAAATGTGTCATCATATTGTTACTCGTAGATAAGGTAAAAATCAGAACAGATTTCGTTTCATTTCGCACTTCAAGCCAGACATTTAAAGCCAAGAGCAACGAACCGTCAAAAATGTGCACCTAAGAAATCGTAAAAGACATAATAGCACTTAATACGAAATAAACAAACAAGAAACGCCCCGAAAATCGATCCAATAACCTTAATCGTACCGAGCCGCAATATTAAACGAGGCATAAAAAGATAAAGGCCGCGCCACACGTAGACTTTAAGTGTGTTCGCTTCGAGCGGCCATGCTGCCTTTAGTAGCAGTTTATAACTACTTTGCAAGCTCACTGGCGTACGGCAGCCCTTACGGAGGCAGTGAAAAGATATAGCGCCGACTTACGGAGCGCGTACTGAATACGAATTTCGTGTGAATGGTGCGTACCGATGGACAGAGTTATAGCGAATCGTTTGCTTTTTAATATTGAGTGTTTTTATGATAATACGAGTGGGGTTTCATCGGTATCGGATGTGGCTTTGTGTGCTAACGTTGAACACCTCTACGTGTGTGACTAGTCTGCTGAATGGATTTTCTTTTTATATCCTCGGATAATTTGATGGTCCTATGAGTATTTTTTTTTGGTTTCACGATGTTTTGTAGGTTAACTGATTCGTGACTGTCCGACTGAATGAAAGGTTTAAAGTTCCTTTTTTTAAAAACGACGATTGAACCAATAAAATAATTAATTTTACTTGATTTGTATGTAGAATTGCTTGTTAATATTACTAAAAAAGAAAAAATATATGTTACTTTTTTGGTGTATAATAAAGTTTATTCTAATCTTTTTTATCAAACAGAGCTTTATTTTTATAACCAACACCTGATCAGCAATTCAGTTTCAACTTTCTCCTAGATTAGCATAACCTAGACAAAAAAAAACAAAACCGCCACAAGAAAATCGATATAAACCGTAGCCGAATCCAGCGACAGGGCCGGTATCTATTCCGGACAATTAACCGGACGGCTTGCCCGCGCCTTATCTTTTGCGGCAGCCCTTCTTAGTGTGAACTTAGCCGCGAAATAGGTCAGTGAGTGCAGACCCTTATTAACGCCTATTGTACGTAGGAGCTGTTATTGATTATTGATGGAGGAAAAACTTTGAGAAGGCATTGTCGAAGGAAGTGTGGTGTGTTTTGTTTATGCTAGGTTGTTATGCTGATGTTGGGACGTTGTTTTTAATTAGTTTTCTGGTGGTTGGATTAGAGGTGCAAGGATATTGGTTTTGGAAGGATTAATTGTTATTTTTGGTGTTTATAGTAAATTCGTAAGTACGCATTGCTTGATAATATTTTGGAGTGTGATCTTAGAGATTCCCCAAATAAAACGGGACGAGGGCAGGAAGATGATGATGAGTGTGATCTTAGAGAGAAGTAGGTAAATAAATAACACAAGTATAATTTCAAACCCTGAAACTAAAAAAAAGTTAAAATTTACATTTAAGTGAAGAGGCTTTTAATGAACTAGTGCGCCTCACTATCAACGATTGCATCGTTACTTACCATTAGGCGAGATTGTATTCAAGCACTAGTTTATGTCATATATAAAAAAAAAATATTCAAAGACCTAGCCAAACATTACTATCAGGCGGAATCGCAGTTATGCACTAGATTATGTCATATATAAAAGAAAAATATTCAAAGGTAGACATCGTCGTAGAGGAACTCTACCAAAAAAAACCCAAGCTAATGAAAGATAAATCGACCAACCGATGAAAACCCAAATATATCAGCTGCTAATTTCCGAGCACTAGTTGCGAGAGCCAACTGAGAAAACTAGGTTACTTTCCGGTACAAACTGCACCGTATTTAGCTAATACAACTAGCGGAGTTGCTACAACAAACTTTGGCAACCAACTAAAATATATAGCCGACGGTTGTAGCTGCAAAAATGTTGCTGGCCCAACTATTTCGGTAAATATGTTTTTTTTTTTGTAATTTTTTGATGAGCCAGCTCTCTTTGGTGAACTTGCCCGATAGACAGCGCCTGAAGAGGTCTAGTACGTTACATTGCTCTTAGACTGTAGTCGTCACCCGTTGCTGTCTTTTACCGGGTTCTCTTGCTTTGAAGGCTGCTAGGTTAACGTAGTAAGGAGCAGAGAAGATGGCAGGTAGCTGCCAGTCTACAATCAGTGGAATAAAGCAGAGAAAATGATAAAATGTTTTAGAATTTCGCTGTCTGCATGATAGAAGTGGAGAAGAAACGTTTAGTAAGTCTAGTTAGAATAAGAACCTCCTGCAGTACGTCTGTTAGTCCGGTAGTGAAAGCAGGAAAGATGCAGGTGAATCTGGAAAAATAATATTCTCTCAATCTATCTCATTTTGTTCAGTCAAACTAGCCACTGTCCCGTAAATAAAAGGTTTTTTTTTCTTTCTTTCAGTCTGTCCAAACATACTGCTTGTCTGTACTAGTGCCTCAGACTACCCCCTGCATTATTTTTCTTACGATCCATCCTAAGGTTGTCTGGTAGATATCGCTGTCAGCGATAAGACCGCCATTATACCCATAGATTTAAGTTTCTGTACAATTTATAACTTCTTTTGGCGTACAATAAAGTTTATTCTTCTTCTTCTTCTTCTAGTGCAGTAAAGTTAGTACTGGACAAGGTCAGTGGTGGCACGGCATAAGATGACTCATTCATGAGCTCCTTGGTTTTTTGACAATCTTAGCTGTTGATAAAATCATATCAACTGCTATCGGTTTGCCAAGAGCCTTTGGTCGTATAGCTCTTGCGCACTCTCTCGTTTACTTTGTTAGTAAAGTAATTAATTAGACATTACGCAAGGAAAGAGATTGAAAGTTTAATAGAGGAGCTTCATTTAGATAGTGTAACGAGGAGGGTGATAGCGCGTACAGCCAGCTCTTAATAGCGCGCGATAAATACTGGCGGCTGACTAAGTGTGGAACGACGAGCGGCTTAGTGATTATTTTTTAACCTATCACATACCCGCAAAACGAGACACAATAGTAAAACAATACCAGCGCGGTCTCATAGGACCGGTCGGGGATTCATGATTACATATATCCACAGTTGGTTTTAAGCATTAGCAATATCGGCCTTATAATGTTCCCACGGCTGGGAATCAGGCCTCCTCTCTTGGAGAGGGAATGGGCCATAATCCACCGCGCGGGCCCATTGCGGATTGGTGGATGTCACATGTCTTCGAATTTTTGGTTCTAGGACATGCCGGTTTCCTCTCGATGTTTTCTCTCACCGTTTTGAGAGCAGTGGTGATGAAATAAATTACACAAAGTGATGCGCCCGGGTTTACAGTTGGTTACATAAATGGAATTCGGTGGTCCAGATCAGCGGCATACACTCTGACCGCGTGACATGAGTCTCCACAAGGTAGGTACATGAGGACCTGGGAAGAGGTGGCGAGATGATCTAGAGGCATACCGCAAGGGCTGGTTTGAGGTGGCTCGAGAAAGGAATACCAGAAAGAAAGAATATGTAAGTATCTTCTTTGCTGTCACATGGCGCTTTCACATCGTAGTTAGTTTTTTGTGGAGCAATAGGTACTCGTACTTTGTAACATGATTAGTTTTATGCGTGTCTTTTCACAAAAAGTGTCTTCATTATAGTTATTTTATGCGGAAAAAGGTGTAAAATCCAGCACAATTCAGTTCAAAAGGGAGAAACCTGTGGCCAGCCAACTGACCAATAGTGGTTTTGCAGAACTCTGATTTCGTATTTTTGTTATAATGTTATGAGATTTTTTTTTAAAAGCAATTAAACACATTACACAATATTCATTTTAAAATGAAGTTTTATTGTTTATCCACTTGGACCACAACCTCTAGCCACGCTTCGCGCACGCAATGCCACTATTTTTTAGCCTCTCACCATTTACAACCAGCACCCTTATAAAGTTGATAACAAAATTAAAACAATGCAAAAACTCCTAAAGGGCTCTCATCCAAATTACTATCGACACGAACTTTAAATATATATTTTAAAGTTTAGACACTCATTATTTTTTAGAAGATTTATTGTTAAAATTAATAGAAAGCCATTTAATTGTTGTTTCGTTTCAGATCTGAATATTGGTCGAGATGCTTATGAGATAAAATGTGAATATTTAAATACTAAAGTTTGTGAAGTGTGCTGTACTAAGACTTAGTCAAAACTATTTTAATATTTATGTGTCTTTGGCAAGCTTTGCTGCAATATTGACATTTATTTTATTAGTTTTAAAACACTGCTAATATGTTTTGCAAACTACGAGATAAGTTTTGTTTATTACTTGAAGTAAAGTAATAATGCATGTTTTGCGAAAAGCATTTGGATTTCTTTTTTTATAAATACTTAGAAAAAAACCATATTAATATTCTAAAGAAGAAAGGTTTGTATTTTTGTTTGTAATTAATTTAAAACTACTTCAGCAAGCTTTGTATTATTTTTAATGAGTAATAAATTCGTTAAATCTAAACCTAATCCTAAGCTAGAGTAGGTGCCTATATTCCAGGAGCCAAAAACTAATGCATCTTTCACCGCCACAAATAAAGGAGAGCGTCCATCTTGAATTCGGCATAATCCCGCGCCCACCACCGTTATTAATTGCCTCAATAATATGCTAATGCAGGCCAGTCGTTACGTGGAATGTGCTTGTTATTGCCCGACATTTTTCTTAATTTTTATACGTCACGTTTACAGAATGTTTTGGTTATGTTATTGGCCTCTAGGGACGTGTCGGCGAATGTCGGTGATGTAAATTAATGTATGTTTAGCTCAATTTTGACAGAAGAGATGTTGTTATCGAAGATAACTGGTGAGTCCATGTTAGTAGTTTTTTTTTAAGTCAAGAGAATTGTGAAAGAAAATCATATTTTTTTTTATTTTACAGATTGTAGAAGATCTACACTTAAGTTTAGCGATTTTTCGGACTATGTGTTTCAGAACCACGGCAACACTTTCAAATAATGTTCTTTTTGCTCTTTTATAATATTTTTTTTGTATGACGATAATTGGATACATATAAAAATTATATTTGAAGCCAGCAAGATCACTAATATCAAAAAATATAAATGTACTCCCATGAGTATACTTACCATGTTTTGTGGATGTTAGTGATCTTTTAATTACAACGTTTAAAAGTTATACCAATTATCTCGTCTTGTATTCATAGGTTGTTCACCGTATTTTCCTATATTTATCTAATGTGATTTATGTTAGAACTCACAACCTTTTCCCTCAATTTGAATATATGCTAAATTACGAACACGTCATGTTATGTTAAGTGTGTTCATATGAATGTGCACTAATGTCCCAAGTCATTACATATTTACATTTCTATTCATTTCTCAGAACGTTTAAAGTAATGAACAAACAAAAAATAAGGTGCTTTTCATAACAAATAATTTACAGAGCAAAAATTCATTGCAGTTAGGGCAAACCTGAAGATCATTTGCAAATTGGTTGTATGGCAAAATGCCTATAGCTGTAGATAAAATATCCATCTCAGAAATCTTTTTTTATCGAAGTAGTAAATTAAATAAATAAAATGTAACCACTAGTTATGGGTATACATACATGTAGATGGATGTGTTGTGTGAGAAGTGATATGAAAGAAAAGGGAGTCAGTGATAGCATGAAGGCTAAAAGAGCAAAATAAAAGAGCCAATCTCAAGAAAAAGGCCTCTAAAAAAAGGCAGGAAGATGACGAATTAACTAATAAAAAAGCTGAAGTCAAAAACATGTCTCCCACACAGAACGCAATAAAGAAAGTACAAAAAGAACAATATCCCCTCTCCCACCTCCATCAACCACTTTAATAGCACAGCTAAGATTAATCTATAGAAGCCGTATAAAGCCGCGTACACATAGCACAGTGCAGCGATCGCGCTGAGTGGTGGCTACGCGGGCGACCGTAAAAATAATGGGCGACTTGCGATCGAGTGTGCACCGGGCCTGTTTAAAGCTGAGAATGTGGGCTATTGTTTGTTGTACATTGCCGTTTTAGTAATGTGCTTACTGAGCGGTTGGCAAGTCTAATCAGCAAGCTAAAGTGAAGTGGTGTCAGTGTCCTTTTCTGGATGGAACGACGACTCAAGAAGGACTTAGTGAATGTAGAAGAGAATCGAATATTAATAATTTGGAAGACCAATGTTCGTTAAGCCATTACAGATAACGATAATATGGCTTATTGCGTTATTTTAATAGATATTTTTCTTATCTATAATATTGGAAGACGTTAGGTAAACTAGGTATTAGGTAAACTATGTCAGGTATAAAGAGGTAGTCAGCTGCGATATTGTGCGAAAACGTCATCGCAGGACTAGACCGCAAAACTAAGCGCGTAACTGCAGGGACATGGGTGTTTTCTAGCCGGTAAAAGTCTGGTCCTCTCTCTCGCTGAACATAACGTGGACGAAGTCAACATTGACTTCTAAGACAAAAATATTAATAACTCAAAAAGTCATACAGCTTTTTAGTTTTCTACATAAAGCCTAAATCATGACTAAATAATTTTTTACTCCATATCTTTAACTTACGCGTCGTAAGTACAGCACGCTTCGAGGTCAATAACTTGATGTAATGTCATTATGTTGATGGAATAATTTATTACTGGCCATTACGAAGAAGAATAAAGATCGCCGTCCATACTGTTATGATGAGAATAAAAGAAAATATTCTCAAACTTATCTTTCACAATAGTTTGTTGTTAAACTTAGGTGTAAGTCAGCAATTTTGTTGCCTAACTACTTTGGAACAATAGAGGTGACGTCTTTCGAAAAACCTGATATTTTCTTTGATCTTGAAAATTGGAATGTAAGCAAAAAATTTGCTACAAGCAAATATGACATATTTGGCAGGATTCTAGTAATGAGTTGCGGGAATGAGAAAGAGTTACCGTGGCCTTGGAACGCCAAAGGCAACTAAAGGAACAAGGGTGGGTTTTAGTCAGTAAAAATCTGTCACAAAATAGCTTGTATGAAAATTCATCATCCTTGTCGATGGCAAATCTGATTGAGTGGACGATTTAACATGGCTGACAAATTAAAAAATGGACTTATTTAAAACCGTCTCCACAGTTCTGTTCAAAAGTCTATTAACATCGATCTGTGGGAACGAACGATAAGTACGTTTAAAAAGATTAGACTGCATTTTAAATTACACGGAAGCATTTCTTCCACGTTTTTCCTCATGTTCAGCACGAACTAAGTAATGGATATTGTGCATGGGGCTATTATCGCCGACGTAGATTAGTTCTTGGATTAGAAATTAAAATTCTATAGGTAAGGTAATTTAGTTGTAACATGTTCTTTAGTTAGAGCTTGGTCATGGTTTTAAATTTATGTTTATTTTCGACGGTTTTGGATATTAATTGATAAAGGTGGATTTTATTGTTTTGACGAAAACTCGAGTGGGAACCATTTAATTTAAAACTAAATAATATTTTATAGATTAAGAAGTTGTGTTACATAGTATGGTCAGATTGATCAATTTTAAAATTTAATGATATCACATGATACTTTTTATTAAGAAAAATAATACGTTTTTCTGCAATTTGGTACGGACAGCATGAACCAATATTTACCTGTATGCTAAATGATATTTATTTTGCAAATAGGTTTTACGAAATACTTTTACACGTCAAAGCGCTAGCTAGAAATGCGTATCTCACTATTATTTTTTATTTTATAATTATTATGTGCGTGTATTGTTTTTATGTTGTGTGTATAAGAAAATATTTGATGTTTTACGATACATTTCAGTCGAAATTAGTAGTAGTAACAAATATTCTCTTTTTTTAGGAGGAGCTCGTGGCTAGATAATAACAGCGGCACGGGTCGATCTTCAAGGTTAAGCAACGCTTGCCTAGGTTGGTCTGTGGATGGGTGACCATCTTAACATAACGAGTTTCCTCCGTGCCTCGGAAAGCACGTTAAGCCGTTGGTCCCGGCTGTCATTTGGAGATCTTTGGCAGTCGTTACGGATAATCAGAAGCCAGTAAATCTGATTCCAGTCTTGCCATGAAGTACCGTGTCACCCCAGTTAATGGGTTGTGGAGGTCTGGCAGGCAGCCGCTCCTCGTAAAATACTGGTATTCAGCTGAATCCGGCTTGACTGGAAGCCGACCCCAATATAGTTGGGAAAAGGCTAGGCAGATGATATGAACAAATATTCTCTTTTTAGTGAACACGAATAACCACGACACGTCCCAGAGGGTAAATTGAGTATCTCTTTAATCTCCTGAGTTTTGGGTTAATTGATTTACTACCTAAAAGTTACAATTGCGAAAATTTATTCAGTTAAAACATTGTTATGGTCTTCAAAATAATCCAAAACAAAACAGCAAGTCCTTAATTAAAAAAATGGATACCGAACAACAAAAATTTGCCTCAAATTTAAATTGTAGCTAACAAATTATACATCAGGTTTGGCCACTCCACATTTAATAATTTCCAAATATTATAAATTCCAAAACTTAATCGGAAACCTTCGAACCGTAATTGGCCTATTTTATTTGATTGAGACGAAATCTTATAAAGGTTTCATTAACAGAACTCAGATTGAAGCCGTTGAAGTACGTCGATATTAAATTCATATAATATTGAAGAGTTGTTGATATAAAGAAAACGTAAGACGCAATATGTTTACATAATATATGACTTGTATGTTATACAGTGAAAGGAAAAACATTTTCGAGTGACGCAATAAAGGCATGAAAACCCTCTGTTTAAATAAGCCAACATCAAAGGTGCCGCAAAATATTGCCTTCTATTGAACTCATTGAAACAATTTTATGTATTCACTGTTTTCTCTGTTTTTATATTACTTGGAAAATAGGCCGTTCGAAATAGGTTTTAGTAAGAGAAATTATAGGCAGTCTCCTTTATTTTACATATATTATGTGAGTATATCGATGCCTCGTATGCATAAGTTGGTAAGGCAAAAAGCATATTTTCAGGAGAGCTATTTTTGTAATTGTTAATGATATACCTAAGTAATTTATGAAACATTTTTAATATATATAATGTTTTATTTTGGTATAATGTAATCAAAAATCAATTTAAATTCATAGTACCAGTGGTTGGATCTAATAAAAAAAATGTTTATAATACAGGTTTTACTCAAAAAGATATTACGAATTTAAGCGTAAGGAGCAGCTAAATTTAGTCTATTTCGACGAACTAAATACTTGTTTATGCAAGTACTTGAATAGCTTGTTTATACTCCTTACCTATTAATCAATTTCAATTATGAAGAAAAACAAACTCCGCCAGCAAAACTTGCCTAATAATGAGATACGAAAAGTTCCAAACTAAAGTACGAATAATAAACAACGCTTAATAATATTCCAAACATGATTATGCTATTAAATCGAGTGCTGTAGCGAATCGATTCGAGTGATCGAGTCAGTCGAGTAAACACAATCGATACGACTCATCGGATTCGGATCACAAAGTGGATTCAGTTTTTAAATGTCGCCATTTTCAGGGCCGGGGCAGGTGATCGCCGCGCAAAGTGATAGGTGCTCCATCTAATCTACCGAGCGGCAGCTCAATCTTGTCTTCAATCGAATCTCCTTGATTGCGTCAAGCGCCGATATATAGGGAAATTTCATCCGTGCGCCTAATAACATTGACACGACGCGGATATCTCAGCCAAGGAAAAAGCCTTTCTTTTAAAACAATGAAAGCAAACATGAGACTTCACTTTATTACTCCGTTTGCAGCAGACTTTAATTAATTAGTGTAAGTGCCGGTGAGTCTCGGGAGATTGGTCATTAATTAAATGGGTCTTTGGCTATCGATCTACGGGCAAACAATACACTTTATTACTTTTATTACCCATTTCATTCGCTGTCTACCCGGCCGGCCGTGCTGAGCTGCGGTTGCTTTTTACTACAATATTAATGAGTGGCCGATGTGGCCGGTGATGGCCCACGCAGGCGTCCAGCGGCCAAGGAGTAATGGCCAATGTATAGTTTTCTTTACTCTGTCGTTCAGTGTGCTGCAAAGTTATGTATTCGATAGCAATTTAGTCGGAAGGCTGTTCGAACGTCAGCCTCTAACACAATCAAGGTTGTGTAGACTATGGATTTAAGTGAATTATAACAACATAGGCATGTTATGTTTTGCTTGTCGTGGTAATTACTTACAAAACAACGTGTAGGTGGGTTGTGGAAATAATAATGTAGGTAGTTTTAGCTTATGATAATTTTAGTGTAATGAATAATAAGTTTATGTGGCTCCTATAATTTGATAGTATTCAATTTCATTTTAAATGAGACTACACCACAACGTTTTCACACTTTAATATTAAGGAAAACAGTTAGTTTTCCTCAATATTAATACTTAAATTAAAACGAAATCTACATAACTTGACCAGAATAAATTAATCTGCTGAAAATTATTCATAATCATCGGTAATGTTACCTTAACGATTGGGTTATCGTGAAAACCAATAAATGCGGAGGATATCCGTTGAAATAATTTTATAATATTTAAATTTGATGGCGTTCACTTTTAAATATTCATTCGGCCATTAAGAGTGTCCATTAGGGCAAATCGTGGCCACCGGGCGATATTGAAAATTGCCAGGCGGACTAATAATGTGCCGGACTGCCGGTAGATTGTGACACTTCTCTCGTTAGGAATATTGTTCTTGTATTGGCGATTATACGACCTTTTCAATGAGTGAACTTCTTTGCCTCTACTTTTAAAGGCGATATGTAGAGCACGAAATAAGATTTTGATTGCTTACTTTGATTTTACATCTTTTGTCATCATCATCATTTCAAATAAAATAAAAAATAAAATAGATAAATAATATTTATTGTATAAGTTGAACCAACAACACTATTTAAAACTATGATTTATGACGAAAGATACGTTTTCGATGAACTCTGGCACCCAAGGTAAGATTTAACTTCTGTTTAGAAAATGGAAAGATTTCCACTATTAGACTTAGGTCTCTCTCTCTCAGTGTCAAAACAATAACTAATCCAGTGTATCTCAATTCTACCGGATTACCTGAGACGTCGATTACTGAAACCATGAACATTTCATAGTCAAATAATCTAAAATAGTACCCAAGTTAGTAGTTATATTTTTTTAAAAGTCAGCGAAGTTTCCAAAGGAACATTTATTTGAACAAGAGTTTGCAAGATTACTCGCTGCCAAGAAATCTTCCCTCAATTATATTCCCATATGCACTTATTACAACTAGCGTTCCAACTTCCAACTACTTTCCTACTCAACTTCTCCTTCAAATAATTCTACAGCCACTTTAATTTCATCTTATTACAGATTTAGAATGCCAATTAGGAACAATATTTCTCCATTAGCTGAGTGGAGACGGAAACATTGGATCACGCTTGGCAGGATGCCTACTCTCCTCCAAGAGTGTGGTCTAAAGACTAGATACTTTGGGTCAATTGCAAGGAGAGCTTTACTTCAGACTCGTCTTTGCAAGTAAAGAAATAGTTTATTTTTATTTTTACCAAGGATACAGAATTATCTTCGTCGTTGCTATCTGACCCCATTTAAATGAATTGTGAAGTTCCCCTTATAAGAAATAAAATACAAAGTTTTTGTTTAGTGTTTTTTGTATTGTTCTTCTTCTATTTCGTGGAAAGTGAAAATGATACAAAGTCGCCGTTTTGAGGCGGAAAGTGTGAAAAGTCTTATTAAATGTTGAGGAAGAATGTTATTTTTTGTAAGATGTTTGTTTGTGCGTGCGTCAAATAAAGTTACTGAAGTGACTGCAAAGATATTGTTAATGGAACAGATTTCAATTGTGTTACCACGAGATGCTCTTTTGAAGAAATCCTTCAAGTAAAGGACTTATAACATCAAAATGATTTCAAAAGTTTTCTACTTAAAACAGCGCCATTTACAATAAACAACTCATCCAACTTTTAGTCAGCCTATCATCAACAGAACTCCTAAATCACAGCCGAAACTCCATACAATATTGTCAAACATTTCTCCGTGACAAAGAATACGTTTTGTGAGTAATTTCCCGAGGAGAGCGGGCCGGCCATTGTGCCGACTGGCCATTGAGAAGGGTTACCCAGCCAGTTCCGGCGCACAGAGGAGAGAGGCACAGAAGGTCGGTTGTCTACAGTGAGCAAAAACGCACGCGCGTTGTGTGCACACATGAACACACTTCACGTATAAGCGAGTGTGAACGTATTCGTGACTGTTATCATGATCATTCCAGCATAAAGGTGTCCACTGTTGGACATAATATGCTTCCTTCAAGTATCGACGACTGGTCCTTTGCGTCTCGCATCCATCGGATTCTCGCGACCCTCACTAGGTCATCGATCCATCTTGTGGGAGGCTTTCCAACGCTGTGTCTACCATGATCAATTGATCACGATAGAAAACTCCGAGCAGAGTCGAGAGCCACGACTGTCATTTGTTTGAAAACAACATAAATATACAAGTCCGTGTATACTTGCGCTTGTTTTCACTCATTGTACCAATCTACCCTTCTGAACCATCTCCATTTTCCCTGTTCCGGCTTGAGTCCAATTGCAAAGGAACTCTGACTTCCCCGTTTTATAACCTGACGAATGTCTCTTTTGAGGCGATGGTACATTGCGAGGTATATTTCCTCGATTAACTTTGTACTGCGAAAATTAAAATCACGGTTTATTACTCTAGATAACACTTTGTGGCCTGTGGTATTTCTTGCATCACAGTTCTTTGTTAAATTTGTTGTATTTAATTGTTGGTTATGGAGAAATTTGATTAAAAAATAAAGGAATAAAAAACAGAGTCGAGAAAGAACGAATTGATAAAGTGATTGAGTTCCCGATTGAGATTTTATCCAACTGGCAGAAGCCGTAAAAGATTTGTACGATGACTTTGCAGTTTGTCGCGAAGGGCGCGAGTTTTGCGAGAAGATTATATTCTGTTGGCGTAAAAGGTCACATTGACTAACTAATTCTGGTAAATCTTCTAAGGTTAAGCGCTTAAAGCACTTGCAGCGCCGGATAAAGCGGAGATAAGTCACGTTTAAGTTGTCAACGAGAAAAATTGGCCTAATCTCGACGGCGGCGCATAGTTTATTCGCAAAATTATTACAGCGCTAGATTGCATGAATTTTGAAGTGCGAATTATGCAGCTAGATGTCAAAAGCTTACTTTAATTTACTGTATATACTGTAACTAACTTTAATTGAGGATTGTTTTTCGAGTAAACCTTGTTTTCATAGGAAACTTTTCTCAGTGTCCATGATCGACAAATTCTATAAAAAAATGTGACCTAATTAAAAAGAAAACACCTCTATGACTTCTCAAAACGCCTGCAGGCGTCCCTAGTAGCTCTTAGCTTCTTTTGATGGTCCTCGGCTCAATTATAAGAAGTCCTGTTTTGGCCTCAATTGCATGTTTCCTGAACTTGTAAAGGCCTTTTCAAAAGCCTTATATTGAGTGCGGTAGAAACGTTTCGTTCAAACGCCAGTTAAACAGATTACGGATGAGGAGGTCTTTCTCTTTGTTTGTATTGCATGGATTTTTTCCTCCTTAATTTCTTTTGGTTTTGAGTGTTTGAGAGCGGAGGGTAATGGGCGAATCGATTTTTTGAAGTACGTAAGTAAGACAGGAGGTTTTATGTTTTCTTTTTGTGGTTTCAAATGCTTTTTGATGTGACAGGTAGATTTTTATTTGAAATGTTTATTATTTATTTTAGGAACATTGCAGAAAAATAAGCACACTTTACAGATACCATCTAGAATTTTCTTGGCCTTTGTATATATGTTCTGGACCTTTAGAAGGTATATGAAGAGCCGAAGCAAACTTGCAGAGTTCCCTTAGTAATTTTCATAGGACTTGGTAACAACCTTATGGAACTCCAACCACTTGATGGAAAACGAATGCAGCATATGGAAAACAATAGTTTTAGAAGGCATAAGTGACTAAGTCCAAGAACTATGTAAAGACAGCGGGTGACTTGCATACGATGCACACTCAATAAATGGGGAGCCCATATCTAAACATGTTATTTTCGAATATACTTCACATTATTTTAGCCATAAGTAAACTAATAAATAACGCATCCACAAAAACCTAAACTAATCCTACACCTTACAAAATACTCCTCCTATACATAAAACCAATCAAAAGCCTACTTATCCATGTACGCATATAATAAAGTAGTTTCATACGGATAGTTGGAAGTCGCAGCGGTGGTCTAATCTTGGCGGATAATCCGCTATCAATGAGACGTGAGCCGCCGGTTATGTGTGCCATCTCGGCCCCGCTCCAGCCTCCCATCGATCTCGAGACGTATGTAATTAATATGACAGGGCTTTACATGGGTGACGTAAAACAAAAATTGTGGACTATTTGGGATTGAGTTAGAATTATTATGATTGGTTTTTTAGAATTTTTTGAGTTGTTGTTGGTATCAAAAAAGATAAAATCTTAAAAAGGGTTGAAAACATAATATGTTTTGTTATTTACAATTTTGAAATGAACGAGCAGGCATACATATTCTCGTCGGTGTACGTTTTTGTTTGTCTGGCAATGTATGAGTCAGATTACATTCACAACTTGACAAATAAACGACGTTTTTTACCCCTAAATTAATCTACGGAAGTCCCAAAAACATGGCAGCCTGCCGCAATATCAAGGCGATTAATTGCCGCTTTTAAAAATACTCATTTGGCGAAAAAAAAATCGCATAAATTGCTCATAACACCCCGCCGCGTTGAAAATGTTCGGGACGAGATTTTAATTACAGAAATATTATTAAGTCAGTCGTCGAATAAAAGCAATTTAGGGGCAAAAATACGAGCGACCACGGGCGGGACAAAGGCCGAGATTTCCATATATAAAAGCATAAATAATTTCGATTGTGGCCACCGAACACATAAATATAGTAGTAGGTTGTGGCGCCTCACGTGCGCACGGCCGGGGGTCGCGCAAATAATGCGAGTGTCACGTGGAGGGGCGGGGAGTAGGGCTTCAGGACTTGCGGGGGGAGAGGGGGGGGGAATCCTCGGACGAAAAATAAATAGGTACACAATCTCTGGCGCACAAATACACACATTTCGACGGTGTAATGTGTTTGCGGTGCTACAGAAAATTTTATTTTCTCGTGTGATAAAACGCGTGTTGCGCGCAGCGATACTCCAGTGATGTGACGTTTGTTGTGACAAGAAATCGGAGGGATATTGTCGGCGGTGTTACGATAATATTGGCGGAATCGGGATAACATAATCTGGACGAACAACGGCTCTGTTACGAAAATATTGTGGAATCGGGGTAGCATAACAGTTTTTTGAATGGAAATGAATACCTTATACTTTGAAATATCTATGGGAAGTGTGTCACAAGTTGAAGAATTGAATAAATAAAATTATTTAACATAAAACAGTGTTATTCCTTTTGTGCATTTTGTCGAAATTTTATTAAAAAAAAATGTGTTACAATATTGTAATGAATTCAACAAATATTGACAGCAGTAATAACACAGCTAGTAGATATCAAGCCATGCTTCGCCAAATCATTTACCAAACAAATCAAACCTTTCCTACCCCGAGTCACCATCCTACGTAATCACTTCCCCGCTACACAAACACAAAGTCAAAGATGGCCACAGTACACCTCACAATGTAGGCCATATCGTCTGTTTTTTATACCCTGAGAATAAATTGACACATGTAATGTCAAATTTACTATAGAAATGATGCCAGTTCTTTTGTTACAATGTCATTTTAGGCTCAGGGTATAAAAAACAGACGGTAATACCTACACGTCGCATATACGTGCACACACGCAAAGATGGCCATAGTACCTACACGTCACAGATACGCATACATACAAAGAAGGTATAGTACCTTCCCGTCAAAGATACACACACGCACAAATATGGTCAGAGTACCTACACATCATAGGCACACATCTGCCAAGGAGTCCCTCTCACGGCGGCCTGTAGGACTCTCGGGTCGCACCGGTAGCCGCGTCATTTACATAGGAGCCCCTCAAGTCCGACTGTTTGTCCGGCCGGACACAAGGCGGACAGAACCGGGAGTAATTGACTTTACAGTTAACGCTAAGTGTACTCTCAACTTAATTCTGTTACGTCACGTCACGAAGTTGAAGAGCGTGAATTAGGAATAAAAAAAGTATATTATATTTTTTTGTGTTGTTTAGGTGGTGGGTTTGAACTAAAAGAAAATGAAACTATAACTATAGTATTACTGATGAAATTTAAATTTTTTCATCGTACCGGATTAAGATTTTTTCTTTATTAACTTACTAGCTGTCCCCTGCGGTTTCACCCGCATTTTTCGTTACTGCTCTGCTCCCGTGGGTTGTAGCGTGATGCTATATGGCCTATAGCATTCCTCGATAAATGGGCTATCTAACACTGAAAGAATTTTTCAAATCGGACCAGTAGTTCCAGAGATTACCCCCTACATACAAACTTACAAATTTTACCTCTTTATAATATTAGTATAGAAAACTCAAAACTTAGGTCAAACTAGACCTAAGTTTTTAATATCTCCATTTCAAAAGTTATTTTGTGATTTAGTTATGTACTTTATTATTCTGTATGTGTTTTAATTTTATGTCTCTCCAATGTCCATGATTTAAAAAAAATAGTATTTTTTAAAAACTCTATTTATTTGTAAAATAGTTTATATAAAATGTCTGTGCCCGACAACCTCATGAAAATTTATACATACTATTATAACAATTTATTTATTTATTAAATGCTTTATGCACATAGAAGTACAGAGGCGGACTTAATGCCTTAGGCCTTTTCTACCAGTCAACCTTTGGGTGATGCAGAGAAAAATAGTGGTAGGTGCAATAAGAGAGAGAAAAAGCGAATACGAGAATAGATATACTAATAATAATAAACCTAAAATATAATAACAATATATAATATATACTCATATTAATAAACTACATAATATATACACTAATGCAATAAAACAATTTATTGTAATCGACAATTTTTAAGACTTTGTAAAACACATGAAATTGCAATAAAAATTGAAATGAATTGAATTCAAATATTCAAAGAATGATTTAAACCTCAGTTTCTGAGAGAAAGTGCCTTCATATCGGCTATATGTTTCTTTAGTGAGATTCTGGTAACATTCACTGATTTTTAACAGTAATTTTTACTGATAGATTATTTTATTTTATAGAAATAATTTTAGTAAAGTGAGAACAGAACGTTCCGTTCACTAGTTAGGTCTACATCAGCCCTTGGTTGATTTTGTTTGTTAGTGTAGGCTCAACATTGTAATTAATTAATTCCTCTGTACCTCCCACAACCTCTATCACGCCCGAAAGGTTACAACAGAAGAGATCGATGCCACTATTAAGAGAACATTCACTTTAAAGAACTAAAATAGCTGTAGAAGGAGGTCGGAAAAGGTTAATCGATTCCGATGTGGACTTTTAAATTATGGTAGTTTTTTTTTAGAAGTTACCGTTTATAGTTTTTGGATGCTAATTAGGCTGCCTCTTCCGCTCTAGGGTCGAGCGGGAGGGTGTGTCAGACTTTTACTGACTAGAACTAGACCTATGTTCTTTCAGTTACCCTTTGCGTTCGAGAACTGCGGGTTTCCTTTTCAGAAGTCCCTACGGTTTTGCTGAAATTTCTTTGAAGTGCGCATGGAACAGTATGCGTCGTCGACGACCCGAGGGCCGGACGTTGAGCTACCCATTGCTTGTCGTACGAAAATTGTTATCCTTAGATATTACAAAACAAAGTCCCACTCTACGTTTGTCTCTACGAACGCGATAAACTTAAAAAGTATTGACCCGATTTACATGCGGTTTTCACCAAAAGATAGAGTGATCATTCAGGTATATCATAGAAGAGAAAATCTGAGAATTTCAAGTTTTCTTCTACCCATGCTAAGCTGAGGCGAGACGCTAGTTATTTATAAACACTTAAGTAACTTCATTCAATATTGACTTTCTATTTATACTAAACCTAACCTTGTACAAAATACAAAAATATAATACGCTCAGGCATCGAAGTACTTTACACATCGCTGTTATCCAGAAGTCTGCAGCATTGCCACGTTGAATGTCAGTGCTAATTTTTTGGGCAAAAGATGAGTCAGCCTTCCACCAAACCTAACGTGACCACGCTAGGTTTAGTATAAACAGTACCTTTGTTATTTACTTTTAATAAAACCCAAATTTGGGTACACACATCCCTTCAACTATGATAGATCACTTCCATTCTCAGTTAAGGCCACGCCACAAAAACCAAGCCCACGACTGCCCTTTATAATTACGCGGCAAAAATAAAAACGCTTTTATAGACCAATATCTCATTGCTAAGGTGGGCATATGCGAGCAGACAAGCGACTTTACGACGCACATAAAGCGTCGCAGAAAGGCGTGTATAACCCTATAATACGAAGGTATAAGGCCGCAGTTACTTAACACCGTAACTTCTGTTTAAGGCCGCGCCTGCGCCTACTTTGTCGGTAAATTCATGGTGTCAGTTTAGTTCTATGGTCGTCTCATTCCGCAGTCTCCCTGGGGCATCCGTATATTAAGGTATTGTGGCACTGCCCTACTTAGTTTGATCTATGTAATTTGGGTTAAATGAACCCTGTGTTGTGGCGGAGTAAAAATGTTTGTGCCTTGTTTATGATATGTGTTTGTTATTAAGTTACGTTTGCTGTTTACTTTATGAAAAACAGTGCTTCTTAGTGTAAACTTTTCAGAAAACCACACTGAATCTTGACAAAAAATAAAGGAAATCATATTAAAACTTACAAAGACGTGATATCAGATTTCTTGCATAAATCTCTGACAGTTTTCGATAACAAAGACATCAGGAAAAAAATGCTGTAAGTTTTGGCTCATCTCCAAAATCATGCCATAAAAATTTTGAATGTTTACAGTAGATACTGCTTTCGATTTCTTCAGGCAGGGAATCTTGGCTCGGCCCCCTTGCTTCGTTCGTGTACAAACAAATTTGGTAGGCCAATGTCTTCTAAACTTTCACTATTTGGCGTGTCGCCAACACCACAGCGCCACAGAACGGTGACTTTCGAATAAACCGAATAAAAGATAATTTATTCCTATGATTTTTGACCGCGTCGCAATCGCTCTCGAATTATTCCCCTTTTCAGGTTTCGTACGCCGCATTGAATTTTAGAGGGTTATTTACAGTGTACGGTTTTACTTTTTGAAATAAGATTATGTGATTTTATTTGGCAGTTCGTATAAATATTTTTGGTGTGTACCTTATGGCTGTGTGATAAACAATTTTACACCATGTGTAAGCGCGAAGTAAGGGTAAAAGAGTTATAAGTATACACGTAAAATGTAGATGCATGGATAGGGAGAGGAAGGCCAAAGAAAAGATGAATGGTTTGAGTGAGGAGAGATTTGAAAGAAGAATGGACGAAGAAGAAGCACGAAGTAAGACGACTGAATATTCATATGTGTTCATATTTGTGGTCTCTAAATGGTCCTTGAAGGACTTCTTCAACACGGTTGTAGATAAACATTCATCATCATCATCATCATCATCTCAGCCGAAAGACGTCCACTGCTGGACATAGGCCTCCCCCAAGCGTCGCCACAGCGACCGGTCCTGCGCGTCTCGCATCCATCGGATTCCCGCGACCCTCGCCAGGTCGTCGGTCCACCTTGTGGGAGGCCTTCCGACGCTGCGTCTTCCGGTACGTGGCCGCCACTCTAGAACCTTCCGTCCCCATCGACCATCTGTTCTACGAGCAATGTGCCCTGCCCACTGCCACTTAAGTTTGGCGATTCTTCGGGCTATGTCGGTAACCTTAGTTCTCTTGCGGATCTCTTCATTCCTGATGTGATCGCGCAAGGAAACTCCGAGCATAGCCCTTTCCATTGCTCTTTGGGTGACTTTAAGCCTTCTGATGAGGCCCATTGTGAGCGACCACGTTTCCGAGCCATATGTCATCACTGGCAACACACACTGGTCATAGACTTTTGTCTTGAGACACTGCGGTAGGTTGGACGAGAAGATACCGTGCAGCTTCCTGAACGCTGCCCAGCCGAGTCTGATTCGACGATTGATCTCTTTCTCGAAGTTAGATCTACCCAACTGGACCGTCTGTCCCAGGTAGACGTAGTCGTCCACAACTTCGAGTGTAGAGTCTCCGATCTTGATAGGAGTGGGAGCTACATGGATGTTTACCATGACTTTGGTTTTGTCCATGTTCATTTTGAGTCCCACTCTTTCGGAAGCCCTACTGAGATCACCGAGCATTGTACTGAGCTCCTCCGTAGTCTCAGCCATGACTACTATGTCGTCGGCAAACCGAAGGTGAGTGATGTACTCGCCGTTGATATTGATGCCTCGCCCTCTCCATTCCAGAACCTTGAAGACATCCTCCAATGCGGCCGTGAACAGTTTCGGAGAGATAACGTCTCCCTGTCTCACACCCCGCTGTAAAAGGATAGGTTTCGAGGTCTGATCCTGGAGTCGGACTGACATGGTGGCGTTTTTGTACAAACATTTCAGCACTTCGATGTACCGATAGTCAATCTGGCACCGTTGGAGAGACTGCAGTACAGCCCAAGTCTCGATCGAATCGAAGGCTTTCTCGTAATCCACAAACGCTAAGCAGAGAGGCAGGTTATACTCCTCAGTCTTCTGTATAACCTGCCGTAGCGTATGTATGTGGTCTACGGTGCTAAAGCCTTTTCGGAATCCGGCTTGTTCAGGAGGCTGGAAGTCGTCGAACCTGCGTGCGAGACGATTCGTGATGACTCTGGAAAACAACTTGTAGACATGGCTCAGAAGTGAGATGGGCCTGTAGTTCTTAAGGAGGGCATTGTCGCCCTTCTTAAAGAAAAGTACCACCACACCTCTGCCCCATGCCTGTGGCGTTTTGCCCTCGAGTATGACGGAATTAAATAGCTTCTGAAGGGCCTTAAGGACCGGTTTTCCACCCGCCTTCAGAAGTTCGGCCGTAATTCCGTCCTCACCCGGCGCCTTATAGATAAACATTAAGAGGCTTCATTAAACATCTTCATAATCCTACACACAATTTACAAATCCGAGTTTAAATTCGAAGACATATCTACAATGTGATTCCTTAAACTCATTGGGGTAAGGAGGCCAGAGTTGAAACTAATTCAAAGACAAACTAAGAACAGTGTACGCAGTTGGTACGTAGTGGGTTCGCTTCATCAAGCTCCACGTGGCCTGGCTTTATAAATTTCACGTATACCCACTATGTATCTTTATCTGGCACTTGGAACTGTTTTATGGTGTCTCAAGTTACCCAGTTTAGCTTAGCGGAGTTAGGCCTACATACGGTTGTGGCGGGTGAATAGCGAAAACTGTTTGTGCTTGTTGAGTTTTCTGGCGTAAGAAATCCATGTGTTTATAGATATCTATAATCTGTCTTCTACTCGACTATATACAATATTTGACTGCTAATGCTGTTAAAACTTAAGAGAATCTATGAAACAAATTACAATCAGTATAAACTGAGAGACAACTACTGTTTTTTTAACTATGCATAGGCTCGCGTTTGACCACTATCTCACCTGATGGTAAGCGATGATGTGGCCGACGATGGAGCATGCTTGCCTAGAAGTAACCTATTAATTTATAACACATTTATTTACTGTTAATTTATTAAGCTTATTTTCTTTCAGTGGGATATATCACCAAACGACTCTCCTCGTTCTAGGTGGAACAAGAGGGAGTGTCACTGGCTAAAACCTACTTATGTTCCTTCAATTGGCCTTCGTGTTCCAGGACCACAGATTTACAAAGTATGAATCGCTTTTTTATAAATTTAATATTTAAACAAATCACATCTTTATTTAACAATAAACAACTCCAAAAGCTCGCAATCTTGCTCCCAATCCTCCCAACCCGTATGTCCCCAGAACTTACAGACATTATTAGCTACGTGACGCCAGTACAGGCTTCACACCGTACGCCGTTATCGCGGGCTATTTACCTCCAACCTGATATTAAGGATTACATTATAATCTGATATGCTCGCTTAACGCGCCGCCCGTGTTCACCCGCCCTCTTACAACTTCAGAGCAGTTTTGATAACTTGTAATTAGGAAAGGTGATGTATGGTGTTTGTTATGGTTAATGACTTAGTGAAGTAGGTAGTTAAGAGTTTTATTGTTTATGTTTGGGTGTGATTTTGAAAATTTACGTGGGTGTTTATTTTGAGTTGTGCAATAATAATAATTCTACAACTCTCATACAAAGCCATCTAGTTTCAAAGTTAGCAGAGCTTGTAGTATGAGTACTAGACAACTAATAGACATACTTATGTATTTCTAAAAATATAAATATCATGGATAATTAATTACACCCACACAACACAAATGATCGTGCTTATCACACAAACATGGAAATGGAACCCACGAACTCCGGTACAACTGGCCTGTCACGGCTAGAAAATCCAATAGATTGAAATAAAGCTTGCATGAAGGAGGGGATGTTCTCAGTTCGTTTATAGAAGTCTGAGCTTTAAAAACTTAAGTATATCATAAAAGTAAGTTTCAGATGTGATTCAAAAAACAAAATTAAAGCTTAGTTTTCCAGATTTAAAAAAAAAAAACTAAATAAAACATGTCCTTTACAACGGCGTGCAAATAAAACGTCGTTTGAATGCGACTGCGGTCGTAATTTTTTATTACAACACAAGTAATACCGTCTCACTTGTCCCATTACAAGAACGTCATAACCGCCTTCGGTTCATTGTGCCTCTTTGTGTTAAAAGTACTTAATATACGACAATATTACATTCTATATGAATGGAGAAAGTCGTTATTTTTTCATGAGTCGTAATTGAAGTTGTAACTGGTTATCATTGCGGAGCAAATAATAACTGGGTTGTGGTTGCATAAAAGGTTATAAAGTTATTTAATTTTATATAACTGTCCTTTGTAATCAAGAAAAGTAGGACTGGAATAATTTGCCTACTACAGTCTTTCTGTCCGATTATAATTTAGGTGGTCTTCAAAGCTAGAGTGAATAGGCTCTTACTAAACTAGTGAGCTTCTCCATCAACGATTGTATCTCTGCTTACCATCAAGCGGAATCGCAGTCAAGCATTGGTCTATATTACAAAAAAAGTCCTATTTAGGATTACAGCTGTTTGTAAGAAGAATGCCTTAGTCTGTATACTCGTATACAACAGGTAAAGCCCTGACTCATTAACTGTCTCATCGCCACCCAGCCTAAACTCTTGGACATAGAACGCTGAAATTTTACACAGACGTTTCTTTTATGAAGCAAACAAAGAACAAGAAAGAATTTTTCATATTTTACCCACTGAGGGTATGAAACTGGGGTCCAAAGTTTGTATGGAGAAAAGTACTTATGCGCGGGCGAAGTCGTTGGAAGAAGATAGTCTGTAGATATAGCTGGTATCCATAGATTAGCTAATGCTTCTTGGTATGTAGGAAACAAAATAATAAAGCTGATCATATTGGTTGAATATACGCCTTAACTGTCATTCAAAATACCAAATCTGGGCAAAATATTGAGTATATTGTGCTAAGCTCTTTATCCCCAAAGGCTAAAGATAATATCACATAGTGAAATCACTATGTACTCATAGAAGCATAAGACCTGCTTATTATAAACTAGACGATAAAACGCACGCGTTCGTATGTTTATTATGTCACCTGGCGTATCTCTGCGTAGTCCTCGGTACGCGGTACGCGGGGAACGCGGCCTAGAGACAATACGCACAAAATAATGGGTTACGCGTTTGCGTATGACAGTGCTCTCGTAAACGTTCGTTTGTTTTCGACGGAACGTTTCAATGAATTAGTGCGAGACGGAGCTTGTGTCATAGTTTTCTTGTGATGTAAACAAATGGGATGGGTGAGTTATTATGTTGGTACTGACTTCATTATTTATTTGAAATGGGTTCTTGACTGGTATGGTTATGTGAAGAGATATGAAACGCATGTTACTAAAAGAGTTATGAGTATTCATGTAAATGGATTTAGACGAAGAGGAAGGTAAACAAAATATGGATTGTGTGAGAAGTGATATGAAAGAAAAGGGTGACAGGACAGAATGGAAAAAAAGTATTGTACTGACCTCAAATAAAATGGGAAAAGAACAAGAAGAAGACTTACCTATGCTTATTTTTGTACTATACGACAGAATAACACTGAACTTAAATGTTTTCAGATTACCATATCTAAATTGATATTTATTTTAATCATACATTTAAAATATTTGTATGAGAAATCATTGAAAGAAGAAATCATTGGTCTCACATTTATTTGAAAAGAAGAATCGTGTTCACATCGAAACAGCACTCAAATATTTTCGTACAAACGCAATATCAAACAACACATCACAACGCAGCACAAAGTAAACACGAAACGACTTTATTCAAAACAGGAAAAGCAGCGCAATGAATGACAGAATGACTTGCCAAGGGACACAGACGGAGCTTCTAAAGACACTAAACTTAAAAATATAAATGTTGTGTTTACTTACAAGTAAACGTGATTCCCGCCGTTTACGACATCGCCCTCATTCCGGGCACTGCACGAAATTACCAAGCACCATTGTTCGGAGCCGTATAAAGCTATAAAACGCAAAAATAACTCGGCACTGATAGAGATATTGGTCCACCGTTACGTCAGTACGTAAAACTCTGTTTACAAACCTTCCTGTAATCACTTTGGCTGGTAAATGTGAATGTAAAAGCTCCTGCTGGTCATTAAAATTTTATAGACAGACGTGTGAAAAGGAATTTAATAGATTGTAAATTATAATAATGTGTGCAGAACTGTTTTGGGTGACTGAATCTGACAATGTTTTTCGGCTTTATTCTTGTAAATGCATAAAAAGAAATACGATTTTAAACAGTTTTTTTTATCCAATAAACATTATAAACGCGAAAAGGTTGATATGTATTTGTGGTATGTACGGATGTTAGTTACTCTTTCACGCAAAAACTACTTAATAAGTTTAGATAAAACTTAGTATAAAGGTAGACCATGTTCTGGATTAGCAAATATCGGATACTTTTTATCCTGGGAGTATGTTCCCTTGGTTTGTAGTTATGTTCCCTTAATTTTCTATTATCACCCGGGCGAAATCACTGATAGTTGCTAGTAAACAATAAATAGCAAGAAAATCTGTCACTACACTCAAGATTTAAAATAACGCTTTGTGAAACACAAAAAAACAAATCAGTATTCAATCATAGCAGATTAAAAAAGACAGTCCATCTATCCCAGCTCATTAGGAACTAAAATGTCCGCCCGGACGGAGACCGCGCTGTTTTCGATCAAATTATACAGCGTACATGATGAATGTATGAGGAAATTACACGAGATATGGCGGCGCTCATTATAAGGGCGCTTGTTCACTGCCCGACGTTTGAGTTTTACGAGCGTTTTGTACGCTAGGTGTCGCCTGATGACTATTACATGGTGCTGTAATTTTTTATGCTTATGGGACTTTGTAGCGTAATTCTGTAATTTTTTATGCTTAATAATAAGTCGGGGATGTGATGTGACTGTGAGGATACAATTTGTTAAATTATTATTGTTGTGTAGAAGCTATTTTTGAGGAGTGTTGGAACTTTTTAAGACTGCACAGAATGATTTGATTAAACTCTCTGTGTTATGCAAAGCTAAAGACAATTTAAAAACAATAAAGCACAGAACAAACTTTCTGAGATAGAGTTGCCTCCATTCCATTTGCACAAAACTTAAAAGGAAGCACTGGACAGGGACACAAAGTCCGTGTTAAAAACTGCACTATCCTGAATAAGGTTCACAATCCGGCAGTTGGTTGAGCAAGCGCTCTTCGAGAGAAAGGGACGCACGAAATTCGTTTTCGACAGAATGTTAAGTGAGTTAAATCTCCAAATAAAAGGTGGGTTGCCTACTCAGCTAGCTTCAGTTGCTGACTCCGACTTGCTATGGTAATGAAGTTGTGACTCGGTCCCTTGTCGCGACCCCCCGCGCGAGCCCCTCCCGCGCCCTCGTGCTACAAAACAGTCGTTATCTCGGGCGATGATCTAAATGTAAGGGTTCAGTGTAGGCCGTGATTGCGGACGCCTCAGGACATACGATTGTTTCAGATAACAAGGCGGAGTTGTAAACTGGGTTATTGGTGGCGCTGAGTGATGTTTAGAAAAATGTTTGCGGGCGACGTGCGAGCGTGTGAATGTGTGGACGGGTTTTCGGGTGTTGAATATTTTGCGGTCGCCTTTTTAGGGCGGTGTTTTTGAGTTTGGGGACGTGGCTTCTAATTTTAGAGCTTTAACAGGCTTCTCAGTAAAGTTACCACGTGATAAAGTATTTCGTAAAAGGCAAAAAATCTCCGATGAGTTTCCTTAACAAAAATAGATGGTTTATTTTCGGTCACTCTCGCGCTATTTCGGTAATTTTATTTACTAAAGCCCATAAAATTAATGTACAATGATAAAAATAACTTCAGTAAATTGAGTCAAGTTCATAAAAAGTTTAAAGAAACCTTTCAACATTTGCCTGACTTTACCTTACAACTACCCTCGGTGTTGTTTTCAAAAACTTCTCCTACCCTCTAAAATGATTTTTAGAATATATTTTTATATAAACGTGGGTAGTTATCATTAGGTTTTATGGAGGTTTCGTAATGAAAAGTGTTCATATTTTGCGAAGTTAGGAAGTTCATAAATACTGTCTAACTGTTCTGTTCTGAACGGGCCGAGTTCGTGGAGATTGTATCTCTATAGAAGATGCGATATCGAGATAATGTTACAGACCTTTGTAATTATTAGAACGGTTGGTGATCATTTTTTGTTGCTCGCTTCCTTAAGGAAGTTGGGAAAGAAAAGGAGTTTAATTTTCGAATTGAAGGAAAACAGTTATTCTTTAATATTTTTTTTGATGTTATGGGAACATAATTATGATGTTGTTTGCATTCAATCACAGCATAATATATTAACAGGTTTATTATCCTTATCTTTCTACTCAATGTATACACGGGTAATTTAGTATATTTATGGGGTTTGAAAAAATATTGTGTGCCGTTTTTGTTAAAACTTATTAGCACAATCATCAACAATATTCCAGCTCAAAAGCCGTCCACTCTTGGACAAAGGCTACCTCTAATATCACCAAAACGAACGGATTTATGCGTTTCAAATCCATAGGATTGCCACAACCCTTAGCAGGTCATTGGTCCACCTTTTGGGAGGCCTCTCAACGCTGCGTTTTCCGGTACGCGGTCTCCACTTCAGAACTTTTCGGCCCCAATGACCATCTGTTTTGCGAGTAGTGTGCCCTGCCCACTATGACTTAAGTTTGGCAATACTTCAGGCTATGTCAGTAACCTTGGTTCTCCTGCGGCTATTTTCATTCCTATTCCTATTAAACTACGCATTTATAAACATAATTAAAACAGTCTACTTCAGTTCTATTTCAGGTGTTTCCTTTGCGTTATCGCAATTGATATTTAAATTCTAGAAGTGATATCAAGTGGCGATAAAAATGTCACGGTGACTGACCACCGCTGACTTGTTTGTGGGTAGTTCCGGAGCGATGGCGCTGATAACAGTGATAAGGGGTATTTGCATAAACGCCTTAAGTACGGAATCAATGGGCGGTGGAAACGTGACCAGTGCGAGTAAATCAGAGGTTACTGTGATGTTTGTTTTAAGGTTTTTTGTTGGTGAAGGTGACTTACATATTTTTTATGGTCAGAATATGGGCGTTTAATATTCGTTGTTATTTTATTATAGTCAGCATACCGGCAGTGGGCAAGGTATTTTGCTTGTAGAACCGATGATCAATAGGATCGAAAGGTTATAGAGTGACGACCGTGTTTTAAAAGGCGCAACGTTGGAAGGCCTACCATAAGGTGGGCCGATGGTGAGAGTCGCGGGAATCTAATGGATGCTGGACGCATAGGACCACTCGTTTTGGTGATACTTGGGGAAGGCCGAAGTTTCCATTTTCTAGTGCTGTGTGTTTTTTGCCAAGGCAATATGCCAGGAAAAGTGAAAAAAATAGGATCCCAAAAAAAGCCAAGCAAACAAAAATATTTGCATATCTTGTCACAAAAACTACGTCCACAATCCATCGAAAACCAACCTCAGACCATGTCAAAGCGAACTCAAAACCCCATATCTATGTGCAACCGTAAAAGAAAAAAATGCCGACAACTTGACGTTTTTATGACGACTATACGAGCAGAGAGACATATTCGTGGAGCATACATTCCTGTAACCGAATTCTATCGAAGCGTGATTGCGAGTCGAGCCGCTGGCGAAACAAATGAATAAACAAAAAAAAACCTGATGAAATATTATGTTTTGGAGTGTAGACAAATTACTGTTCCCCGCACTCTGGAGCTTCCCGTCAAATATAAAACGGATTCTTTATTTCCCTCCCAGTCACCCGTTTATACGTTTTCGGTTAAACTTTGTTCGGCGGTTAAATAAACCTTTATTATTTTGTTTGAAGCTCATTTTCGTAACCGGAGGGTAAGGAGCTGTGGCAGCTATACGTAGGTACTGTTGTTGCTTCAGCGCACAACTTCGAAACGTGTTGTTGAGCAATGTTACCTTCATTGGGGAAACTGTTAGCCGATTTCAAAATCATTGGAAACGATTTTTTTTTACTAGATTTTATAGAGAGTTTAAATTGTGTGGGAAGGATTGATGAGAATAGGAGCAATAGTGGCCTAGTAGTAAGGCTAGTTCTAGGTCGTGGGTCTAAACCCAGGCAGACATTTTATTCAATGTAATTTATTTCATCACCAATTCTCCACTACTCTCAAAATGGTGAAGGAAAATATTGGAAGGAAATTGGCATGTCCTAGAATCCAAAAATTCTAAGGCATGTGACATCCACGAACCCGCAATGGGCACGCGTAGTGGATTATAATCCTTTTCTCCTCGTAGAAAGGGGGCCTGAGTCCCAGCAGTGGGAACATTATAAGACTGATTATGCTTATGTTTATTATGTACCGTCATGCTAGGCTTCTTGCTAAGTTTACTACCAACCCATTAGTTTCTAAATATACTAACTTTAATACACACACAGACATATTAGCTTTGTTTTGTTAGCTTTGCGTGAATTGGCAGCCTTAGGATATGTTACGTGTAATTTTCATTTACTGAACCTAGACTTAGTTTGTTTTGAGTTCAGATACTCAGTGTATTCATTCTGAAATAAATTATGCCTATATTAGATATGAAAATATCAATGCTAACACTTATTACGGAAAAGTTACATTTATAATTAATTATGTAATGTTTACTTAAATGTTTTGAATAATTAGTTGGTTTTAAGGTTCTGAAATTACGCTAAATTATTACGGAATACTAATTTCTCTAAGAGTATCATTCACGGGGGACTAGACAACTATCCGAAAAGAACATACTCCGGGAATAATGAGTATATACTATTCCAGGACATGTTTATTTTTACAGTGTGGAATCATCCAATGTTTCCCTCAACCCTTCGTCCAGGACCACAGCTTGAACTATGACCTGGTGTGAGTGGTCGCCACAGCCAATCGCCCCCACGAAGAGATGGTGATGGGTGCTCCACCGTGTCCTCCGGGCGGTCTAAACAATGGTGACACCCGGGCGTTTCTTTTGCACAAATCAGGTGCAGGAACCTCCCGAATTTATCATATGCAGAAAGGACCTGCGTCATGCGGAAGGTGAGGACGCCATGATGTCTCTCCAACCACTCCTCAAAGAGAGAACTTACCGCCAAAATAAAAGCGAGCCCAATCAGATTAGCTGTATGAGCGTGAAGGAGTAACATACATATACATACACACACATAGAAACGCTCGCTTTCATAATATTGTAGAGTGATGGTTAGATATAGTTTTCGAGCACCCTTTATGCGCTCGACTAACAAAAGATGGCCGAAGATTAAAGCAAAGTTGGCTACAACACTATCACGTCCATAAAGACCGCATGTGGCGTCTCTCCGCCAACTTAACACCCAGGCCATAGAAATAAACGTCTTAATATGACACGTCGGAACCCATAATTAGGACGAAACACAGCAGGGTACCCGAATTAGAACTTTAATAACAGGCGCATACGACCTAAAATAGAAGTTAATGTAGCGATAAAAAGTTTCATATGGTGGATATAACGCTGGTGGAATGTAATCTGGCCGAGCGCCGTAAAGGAGGCGGTCACCGACATGTAGCGTTATGGGGACAATTTGGTTGCGCGATTGCGCGAATGTGGGATGTGCAGTGCCTTGTTGCTGCCACACACTATTGTGAATCGCAGATTGTTTTTAAGGGCCGCGTATAGGAAATTCTTGGGTTAAATGAAAGAAAATTCGAAGTGCTTAGATGCGAGTGTACTTAAACTGTGCCCAGAAGTAGTGTTAGTGTGTGTTGTGAATGTTCGGTAATTATTATCATTTCTTTATACGGTTTAATTATCATTATTGATTTTGATATGGTTTTTGAAATTATTAATTGACAGAGGCAAGTATAATCTATTGACACTAGTTACTGATTGAAATAAATTCATTATTATTAAAGTCAAATTTATGAAAAATGTTGCTTTAAATTAAAAAAAAAAGAAAATGAAGCTAACGTTTATCCTGCATGAATGACAATACAAAAACAAATTTGAAAGTAGACTCAAAAAAAAATATTTTCACCTATTCCTAAATTAAAATGCCTTTTCCACGACACTCCATTCTAACAAGTATCTTTATTCTAAGTTCACTCGGGTCAAGCGTGTGCTGTTTACGCGTTACTCGAGGCAGACGGTCATCGTTCGCAGTGGCACAGTCATTGTGTCGGCACAGTGTGTCCATTTGTGTCAGGGCACATCAGAAACATACGCGGCCGAGATTCTAATAAAGGCGCAGGCAGTGTGATTACTTTGAAGAGTGCGATTTCACTCTAGTAGAGTCATTCGGGTTTATTCGAGAATAGTGCTAGTAATGTTAGAATAAATAATAATATTACAGCGAGTGCACGTAAGTGTGTGAATATATATGTCTCTAAATTTTACTTAAAAAGGTAATACAATACGTAGGTGAGCGTCGAGAAAGTTTTTTCAAAAGTCTCGCAAATTCAATCATCCTTACTTATGCACAATTTCACTTACTGTCAAAGTTCTTTCAAAGAAGAAAAAAATACTATAATATAAGCGTGTTATTTGTGTTACAAATTCAGTCAGTCTGAATCAAACTTTACGTGTATTGTAAAATTGGTTAAATTCTAAAGATATAATAAAAACTTTTTTGTAAAAGAATTTATTTATTCTACATTGAGAACATTTGCCAAAAAGGGTTTAATACTCGTACAAAATAGTTTTTAAATATGTCTCATAGTTTTATTTTCTTTGTAAATAGAATATTTCAGTTGCTTTTTCTGAACTTTATGCTGACAGCAACGCTACATGTAAACGTTTGTAGCTCAAAGCTATGAGCTGAAAAATGAGGTTAATTTTGTGAAAACTCAGTTTCATAAAAGTTATCTTATCTCGTTTTAGTGCTGAAATTATTAACTGTATGCTTTTGTAGCGAGATTGGACATAGCTGTTTCTAAATAATATTTAGTTTCATACCCACATAAATAACTTACATCGTTATTTTAGTCTAAATAAAAACATTACTTTTAACTTTTTCGGTGTAAAATAAAATGATTAAATCTATTTATTTTATTCTGACAACTTAAATCTAAAGAGTGTAGCATAAACAGCTTAATAATGTCCCCACAGCTGGGACTCGAGCCTTTTCTCTTTAAAAGGGAATAGGCCATTGACCACCACTCGTGCTCATTGTGGATAGGTAGATGTTACATGTTTTCAATTTGTTGGTTCTAAGAAATGTTGTTTTCGTCATGATATTGAAATTCCTTAACCATTTTATTTTAAAAGTAGAATGCTACTTTATCACTAAGTAACATTGGCTATATATGTATATTCTTTTACTTTTACGTGGGTTGCGCTAGCAAAAGCTGATCCATTACAACAAAATTTAAAACATTTTTAAGCTTATCCACAGATTAAACTCCACAATGATGAAACTAAATTAACTATTAACTGTTTCAAAGCTGTGAAATCTGCAGCTAATTGATATAATTTGTTTGCGTAGCATTTATAAAACATTTAATATAGTTTACCATCAATTTTCCGTTTCGTCGCACACCAATTGTCTCGTATTTGCCAATTATAACAGTTTGGTATTTTTGTGGACACTAATATTTGTTTACATTTTACATTATTCATATGTGGTTTACATTATAAAATGTAAATAGCACTTTCGTATTATGATCATGCGTTATTTGTATTCATTATGCCGGAGTTTTTAGTTAGTGCTGATGTATTCATGGCAGTGAATAGCGCTCGGTAATTTATACATTGTATTAATTTTGGGAGAGACCTCTATCCAGCAGTGAATTGGAATAGGCGCTGTTGATTATTGGATGAATTGCAATGCCCTGTTTATAGATAGTTTGTACTGTATATACACCACGAAGGTTAAGGAGATCGTGGTATATGTACAGTCAGATGCAAAATTGCATGGATAGTACAGGAAAAATTCATGTGAAGTGAGAAATGACGCGATGAGTATTTTTTGAACACTTGAACTTAAACGTTCACGGGAAAATAGACATTAATGTATCCATGTTATTTTGCATCGTACGGATAGTCAGAATCCAGTAAATCTGAATCTGAGTCTTGAAGTACCGTGTTACCCCAGTTAATGGGTTGTGAAGGTCTAGTAGGCAGCCGCTCCTCGTAAAATACTGGTATTCAGCTAAATCCGGCTTGACTGGAAGCCGACCCCAATACAGTTGGGAAAAGACTAGGCAGATGATGATGATGTTATTTTGCATCGTACCTTACGTGTGAAGATAAACTGGACTTTAAGAGTCGTGCAGTTGGAGTCGATACTAATTTTAATTCGTTTATGGTACGGATACCTACTCGCCATTTGTAGTCCTTTCTCAAAGGAGAGTTTTGGCAGAAGGGTATCGTGTATCGACATTTCGTGGAATGGTACCGATCTCGCAGTGAAACACGATACCTTTGATGATCACTTTGTGTTCAATAGTTTATAATTTGTTATAGTATATTTTATACCAATAGTTTATTATTTTCTAAAATTATTTTGTGTATTTTGTCTAATGGGGCCTTAGTTGCCTGGTAAAAAGGATTATATAATTATTATTATTATAGTATGTTGGTTGAGCGATTAGCTGCAGCGATACAGGGCGCAGATTCGATTCCCACACAGATTAAATAATTGTATGGGCTACACATTGATGTTATGGGTCCAGGTGTTTTGTGAATGTGACTTTAAACGTTTGTGAATGATACAGGAGTAATTCTTAATGTAGGCCAAAGCCTATACAAAAAAAGTAAAAAAATGGTCCTGTCCACCTAAAGTTACCTCTTTTAAAACATATAAAACTAAGTTTCCAAAAAGGAAATTCTTGCAAAATTCAACTGACAAGTTTTCAAACTTGTCTCAGTTACTTTGTGGGGTTAATTTAATTTAGAACAGTTAATCGAATCGAGTTGCGGTTTCTTTGTGTGTAATTTCTTTCCAGAACCTGAGGATTAGCTAATTGCAAAAAAAGAAGAAAGAAAGTCTTGTAAGAAAGTCTAAATAAACAGGACAACAGAACATTGTAAGACGTTGCGAGCACTAAACCGACTTGACCGTGACTTCGGCAACTTAGTTCAACGGAGCGACACATACAGGTCCGTTGCAAGTTGGGGTCTACCGTACAGTCCACAAAAGAGTTCGGTATACATGTACAGGCGAAATATTCATCTTAGTCAATTTATATTTTGTGCTTTTTTTGTTTAAGCGTTACAAAACTAGCGGTAATGACTTGACTACTCAATAGTTAGTCGTATAACGTATTTGCATTTTGCATTTTGCATTTCAATAGTATTTATTTTAGTCGTAGTTCTCAGCACAAGGTACGCTAAGGAAACTACGGACAATGTGTCATTAAAACTAGCCGATCTTTTTCTATAAGATTTTGGATTGATTTATGTGAAACCAAAAATATACTAAAAATCATCGCAATTTTAGTGAGGTAATCAGTCAGCTCGACAATGAATTTATGTGTACAAAACATAAATTCATTGTCGAGCAGGCTGATTTTTAAACATGTGTAGAAATGAATACGAAATTTAGTGTGTCTAGTGAAAAATGTATCAATGTGATCTTTCCTTACCCAAAAAAGTTATCAGTAATTTCAATTACACTTCGTACACTGATCTCTTTGTCCAACTGTACAAGTCCATGGCTCGCATGTACAAGTCCAGGCACGCCGATGCGCTTTGAGGACACAATCACCATTAAGTTAAAGGCTAATTAAACCCCTGAGAAACTTACTTGTCTCCCGCGGTAGCGCTAACTTTGTGCGGTGTGGTCTATGCTATAGGCGGCAGCGGTAAAATTAATCGGTTTACTATTAAAATAAATCAAAACAATTTTTTTTTCAGCTACTCAAGCTAACGGCCTGTATGGCTAATTTCGACGATTATTGTAACATTACATAGTCTTATGTTCATAAAATAACTATTTATCAATGATTCTCCCGATACAATGCAGAAGCACTGCGACCGCTAGTAATTCTGCGATTCATTAGGTGCTACGCCGTAGCCGTCTACGAGTGCTACGCCGTAGCCGTCTACGAGTGCTACGGCGAGCTCCGTAGCTCGCTGTTTTCCTTCGTAACTCAAGTCGATTTGAAATGATGTCCAAATTAGAGTATTTTTATGTAATGTTGCGTGATGAAAATATTAGCATTTTTTGAAAATATATTTCTAAGGAAAAGTGAGAAGGTTTTTACAACAAAGGCTTATTAGGTTAGATAGAAAAGTACTTCGTTACTAATCCAAAGTACCAAATATGGTAGCTCATAAATTCAAAACAATTTACCTACGACACGAGTCTCCAAACACAAAACTTTACATCGCTTACCGCGCAAAGTTTGCACCAAACCAATACGGCTTCAATGTTCTTGCAGGCAAATTGTTTCCGTTCGCGTCAATTTACTGAATGTCTGACGTCAGAATCATTCGTGCTAGGACTTGTTGCTATTGCATTTTTAATTACTACTGAACTAACTAGCTTTGTCGATAGTGTTGAGCTAGACTCCCATTTAGTCTTCTTCTTCTTCTTTTCGTGGAGTTAACTAGCGTTGTCGATAGTGCTGAGCTAGACTCCCATTTGATCTTCTTCTTTTCGTGGAGCTAAATAGCGTTGTTAATAGTGCTGAGCTAGACTTCCATTCGGTTTTCTTCTTCTTCTTTTCGTGGAGCTAACTAGTATTGTCGACAGTGCTGAGCTAGACTCCCATTTGAACTTCTTCTTCTTTACGTGGAGCTAACTAGCGTTGTCGATAGTGCTGAGCTGGACTCCCATTTGGTTCTTCTTCTTCTTTTCGTGGAGCTAACTATCTTTGTCGATAGTGCTGAGCTAGACTCCCATATGGTTTTCTTTTTTTCGTGGAGCTAACTAGCGTTGTCGATAGTGCTGAGCTGAATTCCCTTTTAGTCTTTTTCATCTTATTATCGTGGAGCTAACTAGCTTTGTCGATAGTGTTGAGCTAGACTCCCATTCGGTCTTCTTTTTCTCTTCGTGGAGTTAACTAGCGTTGTCGATAGTGTTAAGCTAGACTCTCATTTGGTCTTCTTCTTTTCGTGAAGCTAACTAGCGTTGTCCATAGTTCTGAGCTAGACTTCCGTTTGGTTTTCTTCTTCTTCTTTTCGTGAAGCTAACTAGCACGCATGTTCTGTGGCTTTCTGTGTATAAAAGGTGTCTTCTCGAGCGGCGTTAAAAACATCGTTCTGTGATTCTAAACGCTCGGCGTACCCTGGACAGCTAGCACTCGGTAACGCAAAGTTTAGCTGACTAATTCTTTCACTCTCCCGACTCCCATTTGGTTCAACACTGAGATGCAAATCGCACCATGGTTCCTTTCCATGTATTTTCTTTTGTGTCTAAGCACCTACATGTGTTTTTATTATTATATTTTTTTATTGTCGTGTCGTTTTTTTATTTTCCGTATGTGTTTTGTGATGTGGCTGACAAACATTGAATCTATCTACAGAAAAGGATATTAAGAATCTTACCATGACTTCTCAGAGGCTTTTTCCAGTGATGTTGTGTGCTTGTACCCGGGTTGTTGTACGTACCTGCGAATGAAAGACGTTACATTCAATTACTGTTGTTTTTTTTAAAATTGGTATAACTAGTGCTTGACTGCTATCCCATCTGATAGTAAGTAGTGATGCAATACTTGATAGTGAGGCGCATTAATTTATTAAGAACCTATTTACTCTAGTCTTGATGACACCCATTTTTTTTAAGTTATATGAACTAGTGCTTGACTACGATCCCACCTGATGGTAAGCAATAATGCAATCGTAGATGGTAGAGCCTATTCACTCAAGCTATAATCGGACGGGAAGACCGCAGCAGGCAAATTCTTCTAGTCCTTTGATGTACGCGGTATATCGTAATGAATGCATTTTAATAATATCAGTTTTATGTAATTTATGATTTTGTAACTAAAAAGACTCTTACACGACTTGAAATAAATAAATAAATAATAATCCTACATCAAAATAAAAATTGTTAGAACCAAATAATAAACAAATTGTAAAAATCCAAAGCTACATTGGCGGCGGGAACACCCCAATCCCTCACAGTTAGTAAACGTCTTTTGATTTACTTCGCGACCCAATCATCCCCATATGACGCAGCGAATGCCTTTCCTAAGTCGAGTAAGCATCTAACGGCGCCGAGTTTTACATACAGAGCAAATCTGCCACGATGAGAGGCAGTATGAAGCCAAGCCTCTTATTATGAGCTATGGTACATCTTGCTATCTTATTTCAATTTGTTCGCTCCATTGATTGCAGATGCCTCGAGCGGCCTTCGTTTGCAGTAACTGCGAGCGAAAGGAACGCAGCTATTGAAAAATGTATACACAAGAAAAGGATGCTACATATTTTTCTATGGGGAGACGAAAAATATCTAAAAAAGTTATCGCATCAAAGTCTCGGCGCTCGGTAAAGGTCTCATTATAACTGTCCCGTGAAAGAATTCTCTCCAATTTATACGAGACGCCGGTAGATTGGTCGGAAAGTAAATAACGACAATTTTTCGTCTATTGTTTTAAATGATGTTTAAGCTGGTTTGGTTATTCGAGTCCTTTAATTAATGTAATTTTGTTAGAAAGTTTGTCTAACAACGGTTGAAAGGGTATTCAACCCTTTCCAACACGGTGGATAGTATTATTTATGTTAGTTGACGGCCCAGCGGCGTGAAGAAGATGTGTATTTACTGAATTATAAAAGTGGAAGGAACCATGTTAACGGAGACAAAGACTATCGTATCACGAATAAATGGGACGAGGATTCCTGAAGGTGAAAGTTCAAAGAGCGTCGTCACCTTACACAATAACTATGCATGGATAAACTGTACTGTACTCGAGTTTTTCAGGCATAAAATTGGGGACGGGAATCGTATTTCATTCATTTTCAGATTATAAGTGGGTAACGTATGACGCAAGAGAGTACGAGATATCTAAATGTTAACGTCGACGTATTAAACAACGTTTGATGCTCCTACACCAATATCCTGTCACGATTTTTCCGAACAGAAAACCCAGGTTTGCGCGACATATCAAACATTCCCAGAAACGTTTACGGATATAAATATTTGTCCAACAAATCTCGAGCACACGTGGAAATATTGGCAAAAAATTCATTTCCTTACAGCGAGTGCGTGTAGGGAACTTTTCTCCATCGTCTGTCAATACCGCATATCCAGGATTTACTTTTAAATATGTCATTATATTTTTTATATCACGTCGAGTGGGCAAAAATGTACTTATTTCGCGCTCCGCTGGACTGAAAATGTGACATCAGCGCGAGTGTGAAGGAGTGTGTCGCGGCACTACGAAATTTACGAGGTGACTGTAACCTCCATATCACGGCCTCTTCGGTTTACGGTCACTGGTTTTTATTCGTCGACGAATAAAACAACGCGGTGATACAACGCGCGGCTATTGGCCGGCGCGCTGGCGCGAGCGGTGCGCTGAGCTACGGTCAAAGAGCAAAAGGTATTGCACGCACAGATAAAGCTGTTTGTCCGTTTCAGACGTAGCAATATACAATTTCTATGTTGTGCATGTTCTCTGAAAGAAATGTAGGTCGCAACGTGCGAGTTATTGGACTGAGGGGAGCGACGGGGATGGTAGTTACTTCATACACGTTCATAGAAGTTCTAACTGTGCGAGTATGTGCACTGATCCGATGTACTGATACGAGGGAGTAAGTCGCGGATTCGTATCAGGAATGTTGTAGACGAGTTTATAGCATTTGAATTAAACACGAAGACTTCGTCACTTTGTGCGCCATTTATATTGTTCAGAATTTCTCAATTGAAAGTTTTATAGAAGTTTCTAGCGTCAATTTATTTCTTTATACTTGTAGACTTTGAATTATTCAACCGATATGCCCCAAACCAGTTTTATTAAAAAAGGTGAATGCGAAGATGGTTTTAGAATTTAAAAAATGCAATTTTTTTTCCAGCAAATAAACAAAATATATTTTTGTATTTTAGTAGTGAGACAGGGGTCCAAAGTTTGTATGGAGAAACTTACAGTCGGGAGAACCCATTGGCAGATGCTAGAAATTTTATAAGACCCAATGAATAGATACAGAAAACAGGTCTACAAGGATACCTGACCTGTGTGACCTGAGAAAACAGGTCTTCTTAAAAAAGAGAATAGACTAAGATGTTAGGTTTTTAAAAAAAAAAACTATATCAGGCAGAGAGAGACTGGGTCTTACAAAGGTAGATTACAGCTCAGATAATGTCTTGAAAACCTTACCTTTAAGTCACTTTCTGAACACAGAATGTATATATATTATTATATCTCAATTCTATACACAACAATAGCAACCTCGCGTGTGCTAAGTGTGAATACAGTGCGAGCCCAACGCACAGAGCGCGTCGAACGTTGCGTGCGAACACAAATAGTTAGAATTCATAGCGCGCCCCGCGAATACTGTCGCCTGTCGCGCAGTTTATCGCTGTCTACCCGCTTGTGTTTTTAAACGACACTTTGATGTTTGCAAATTGAACATGATACTTTATGTTTGGCAGTGTAATATAGCGGGGTTAGTTGAGCAGTCTTTTTGAAATGGCTGCACTGCAATATATGTACGTGGTTGAGCGCGTTTGATGGGAAACGCGGAGTTACTTACGGTTTATGGGTACGGGTTTTTACTGGGTGTACCGGTGTTCATGAATCTTGTATGATGTGTTGGTTTTGAACTTATTTTAAAGTTTCCTAGAGTGGTTCTATTATTTTTAATGACATATTTTTACATCACAGCTAAGGTGTAGAATACCGGACTGAAATGTTTGTTAATAGCAACAAGTTGGAGGTATTTAAGTCAAAGTCAAGCCAAGAATTTAAAGGTCACTCCTAGGCAATCATGCTTTACCGTTGACTACAACATCGCTAACCATCAGAAAAAAAACACATGATGTCACTATTATAAATGCGATAGTTAGTGAGTGTGGGTGTAGGTTTGTATATCTATTTGTTACTCTTTCAAGCTCGAACGGCTGAACGTATTTAGATGCAATGCATACAGGTAGACGATGTCCTAGAACAGCGCATAGAATACTTTTACGTTACTTATCATACGAGCGAAGCCACTGGCAGCAGCAAGTATCATTTTTTAAAATTATCAACATAATTAAGCCACCTTTATTAAGTAACAGCCCCCGCCCCCCACCCCTCACCGCAAAGACGCCTGAACACTAAGTTCAACCTGTCATTATCTCAACCTCATTAGTTGTTGTTAATTCGAAATATGGCGGGAATAATGTCGTAACGGGAATAATGCTGTAACGGGAATAATGTTGGAACTGCGGCTCGGGTGTCAAAGGGCGCTAATGACTCGTCACCGCAGAGTAACACAAGAATATTGGCCTACTGCTACAGATTGTTACCGTTTATGACGTTGTTATACTAAATTCTATAAGTATATTAGATTATATACTTAATTATTGTTTGGAAATACTACGAGTAACTGCTGTCAGTGGCTTTGCTCGTGTGAATGTAGAAAATTGTCTCAAGGGAACATATTTCCGGGATAAAAATTATTATATATGCTATTTTAGTACATTGAATGCGTAGGGTACCTATATACCAAATTTCATACAAATCCGTTTAGTCATTCTAGCGTGAAGAAGTAATAAACACAAATATACACACTTTCATAAACTTTCACCTCTAGAAAATTAGTGTGTTATTGAAAATCACGTAATTTAATTTCTAAAATCGTTAGTCCGGACCGTAGAGGTGTTAACTTTTATTTTTAATTTTCACAGTATTACTTTTACATAATATAGCGCCAATGTTATAGTAAAGGTGCGCGCTTCAGGTGACAAAGGTCACTAATGACCCTTAACCGCAGTGTAACGCAAGACGCCAGCGCTGGGGTTTGTTCGAAAAAGTCACTGTGGCTCTCGCAACGAGCAACTGAAGACACACTGGCTTTTTTAAACTCCATTTCGGTTGACCTAAAGCCAGAGATGGAGTTTTTTGGTGATTTCCCAACGCAAAAAGAAGACGCCGGTGTCTTGGTAACTGGGGCGGACTATTCGAGTAGGTATATGGAAGCTGGAGAACATGGAGCAGCGTAGGTTAACTCTCAAAAACAGATTAATAAGACTAATGAAGTTCGAAAAGGATGCCAAAATATGGAATGTCTCAAATACCGATTCTATTTGTGACATCTATAATAGGAGAAACTGATTGACTGACAAACAACGAACAGCTAAAACTACTAGGACTAGATTTGTGAAATTTTGCTGAAGGTTTTCTTTTACGAGGTGGACAAGCACTAAGATGGGATTTTCGAAAATTTTACTTTTAAAAGGTGAATCTGAGGCCCAATTTTTGTATGTAAAACCCTACTTTTATAATAAAGCCGCTGACAGAGCTATTCTGTCTATAAACACAGTTATCTACCGGACCCCACCATTACACATAGTGCCATTAGTAGTCAGCAACTCAAATAAGATGTCACATATAATTACGCCACGCATCGGGTGTCAAAGCCCTCTAAAGGTGTCGCTCCACCGCAGTGTAACGTAAGACGGTTGACGAGCAGCCGGTTATTGTTGTAGAAATTACTGTACTGTGGGGTAAGGTTCGCTGATTGTGGTCGGGGATTTTGTATAAAAAGCTAGTCATGATAATAATTTATACTAATATTGTAAAGAGAAAAGTTTTTTTTTTGTTTTAAATAAACTCAAAAACGCACTCACTAACTTGGACCAATTGTAAAATTATTTCATTAGTAGAATATTACTTCATCATCAAGTGACATACGCATATAGTTTTTATTTTCATGCGGACGAAGCCACCGTAAGTGATTTTGACAGAACATGGATTAGTGTATTTTGATTAGTCACAATAGTCACCAACCAGGGTTAATATACTACATGTATGTCAGCTTTCAATAAAAGATTTTCGCTTCTCAAACTTGTTGCTTAAGAATAAGTATGAGAATAAGACAGTTTTCATGGCAAACTAAATCTACAAGGACAACGCTAGCGTTCACAGAAAAACCAGAAAGGAAAATATTTTACACTGCATATGGCTATACACTGTCTAGTTTTCAAATTAATCTAACCTAAATTATAATATTAGCACCATGGTAAACACACACACACAAGTCATCAACAACTATTACACAACTCTCCAATCCTCACAAAACCTAAAAAGCAGTACACTCTCACCGATCCCATCCCTTTGACATCAAAAGTGTATTCCACTAAACGTATTGTCAATCACTATACGTCCGAGCCATCACCTGAGTTTCGGCGACTATATTTAATCCCCTCCCCTACCCCTTTTATCCGAGCTTGTTGGGTCTCAAGCCGAGCGTGAAAAGGTTCCGATGTACCCCGAACACATTATGAGGACCAGTGCGATGCGACACAACCTTATAAATAGATTTCGATAACGCATTGAAGACTTTCATCTGACAAGATGTCGGGAACGTGCACGAATGACTGGTCCTCGGACGTTTGAGAATGGATTTAGAGCTTTTTTGTCGTGTTTTTTGGTTGATTTGATAGACTAGGAGTATTTGGGGTGGAATGTTGGCATGTAGTTTTCGTCGTGACAAGTTCGGCAGTTAGTGTTTCGATTTTTCGTTGCTGAGAGCAATCTGAACCAATTTCGGTGTCTAACAAACGGGTTTTTAAAAGTCGAACGAGATTAGGATTGGAGAGGAGTTTTTTTGTAGTCATCACTTTTTTATTGTTGATATGCTCGCATTTAACTACTGTGTCGTGTGAGTGATGATGAGGTTGACGCAAATGATTACCTAGAAGTAACCTATTTAGTTTTGACTTAAAAACCCCTAAGGTTTTAGTTATGAGGGACACAGACGGGAATTGCACTCCTCGGCTGTACGAATAGTGAGTGTGTTCCCAAACCTTTTTATGCGTATGGATGGAGTAGTATCCATCATCAATAAATCATTATCAACATTTCTATGCAATGTCTACACAAGGGAGCCTAGTTTCACCCAGTAAATACCTCAAAATCTCACCACATTACTCTAAATCCTTTCAACCTCATCCCAGAGCACTATTCTATGAAAACCTCTCGTCTCCGCATAGAATTTGCAACACACCAGTTTTCTTCTCACAATGTGTAATAAAACACAATACTCTATTCGTTCGTCACATAATCTGGAGTGCACGACGGCCCCCTGAGCCAATTTGCATCGCGGCGGGAGAGGCGACCTTTGGGGACCTGTGTTCAATATTTTACGTGGAGTATGCAGGTGTGAATGGGGCGAAGTGGGGACTTGGATCAAATATGTAGGGTTACGTCGGTATGAGGCTGCAAACTAGATTGCGGGGCTCGGGTTATCAGTTTTATGTGCTGCTGTTAATCATGAGGCTTCTTATTTGTGAAGCTTGGTTTAGACATGACTGAGAGCTGAGTAGTGAGTGAACTCACGTTCGAGTAAGACTCCTTTTGTGGCAGGTATTGTTTGTGAGCCATGGTTTTATACGGGATGTGTTAGATATCGACGCACAAACAAATACCATGGATTCAGTACATGATTCGGGACTCCCCCATAATAAAAGTATTCGTCGGCTTTGTCCTTATTTTAAAATAAAGTCTGTACATTTTTTAATGTATACTGTATAATTTTACCGTTATGTACTGCCTATAACTACTAACGACGACGTATCGTAATCTCAACTATTTCATTCTTGGTCCAATAGTACTACGAATAAACAAGTGAGTGAGATCATAGTGAAGTAGTTTATTGTTCGTCTAGCAGGTCAATGGTCCCACACATAAATAACGCGAACTTGTTTCACAATAAAGATACACTTGGGTCTTATCTTCAAAACTTTCCACTAAAAGTAAGTTCTTGAGTTGTAAAAATCTTTCCCAAAAAGAACTCAGCGATACGATTATCGATACAAAGAACAAAGAACATTGTTCGATGTAGGTAAATTCTAGAAAAAAAATCTGAAACGGACATCACTAGGGCTATCAATAAATCAACTAAGGTAAGGTACCAAGGTAATAATGGTAAAGGTGAAATTTCACGAACCAGAAATAAAATCTATTCCTTAAGCGAAAGTAAGATTGATCGTGTTACTCGTACTTCGATAAAGTTGGTATGAGTTCAGTGCTCAGTGAGTAGTTCAGTAGAGTAGGTACATAGTTCTTACTTCTGTCGGGTTCTAATGTCTGTGTGTGGACATACCGGGCGTGAGTGCCGATGTAATCTAAGTCTGGAATAAAGTCTTCGAGGTGTGTCATTATGAAAAGTAAAATGGTTTAAATCGAGAATATTTTTTTGCTGATATCCGGCTCGAAGGACCAATTCATATAGTGATCAGAACTAGTCATTTAACTGACTCGAAATGATCTAATAATTCAAAATACTTTATAAAACGAGTTTTTGTACCATGCCATAATTTACATGAGTAAACAAAATGAAGTATTTGTGCCCGCGTGCATAGACCTTTGTAGGCTTTTTTGTTTAGATAGCTCCTCTCCTCCTGGCTGTGGATTCAGGTCATGCATACCATAAAAATGCTTTGTCATCGGGACTGAAAGAACTTTTAAAAATTCAACTCCGTAACGTAAGAGTAAGTGATTATAATGCAGCTTACAAGATTTGACCCAAATAAATATGCAAATATTACAAATGAAATAAAACGTTGTAATAAAAAAAGAAGAAAGTAAAAAAGTGAATTTCAAATCCGAAAGGTTGTCACCGTGTCCCCCAGATCGAAGGCAACGAAGGAACGGGGTAGGGGTTTAGTCAGTAAGAGTCTGACACGCCCTCCCGCTCCGCCCAAGAGTGGGAGAAGTCATTCTGATGATTCCCCTACCGGAAAAAAACATTAATTTGAAAAAAAAATATTCCTAAAGGGTACAATTTTTGATAACGAAAAGGCCACACGTGGAATAAAATTAAATATGTCAGATATAAACAAAGTATGCAAATTTAAACAAAGTAATGAGTTCCAAAGACGTATCTCGACTGCTTTACGAACAAAAACATTATGATTCAGAGACCTCGTTACATCACCGGGAATTCTATGTGTTTTGAGGATGTAAGGAAAACAGGCTATGTTTATCTACAGTCGTGATTATCCCTGGCTTAAGTAATTATATTGTCAATTATATAAAGGCCGAAGATATTAGGTATGGGGTCGTATAGTGGTCTATTGTAAAATCTCATATCAATATGGTTACAAAATTTGTGTTTTGATGACACAGAATATGTATTTGCTGTTGTAAGTTAAATTATTTTGATTTTTTTTAATTGACTTTGTTTCGATTAGATATTAACTGTTTTAAAGAAGTACCTATTCTTAGGAAATATTAACGCGAATAACAAAATGATTAGCGCTATTCAGAATCACTATTTTCTTTTTAATGAAATCTCGTGTAAACATCACACTTTATCAAGGCTTTCTTGCGATTTTTTATATTTAAAGATCATCGTAATTGGTCATTATTAGGACTTCCGCGCTTCTGGTGGTTAATAGTAGGTGATGTCTATTTTTGAGTATGGGTTTTGAGTTAATGTTACAAAAATCTATAAGCAAAGTTGGCCTCTACATAAAAACTTGCCCCGTTTTAGACACAAAATTAAAAATCATTCAATTCCAGTAATACCTCTAATACGTCCTCAAAAAAATCCAAATTTCACGGTACCGTCTCGGGGACACGTTATAAGTTTTTCTCATCGTTCAGTATTCAGCGAGGCGAGCGGAATGTATCCCCCAATCATATCCGCATGGGGGATCGAACCCGCAGATTGATATTTGATCCCCCAAACTCGAGTTGGGATCCACGAGGCGCTCCGAGCGACTTGCCTCTCCTTCGTCGCACAATAAATACGAACACAAGTTTTCTGTTTTACTTCAGCTATTAATACTAGAGCAAGTTCAATTTACAGTCTGTAAATAACAAAGCGAAATTGTATTTTGAGACTTGTTTTATGAAATTCTTTGACTTTATTTTTCAATTGTTGTCTTAACTGGACTTTAATATGGTTTGAAATTGAAGTGTATGTGTTTAGAACTATAGGTATGTTGTAGTGGTAGTTAAAGTTATGACTCCCGATATAAAATCTACGATTGTAAACTTAAGTCTAGATTTAGTCTGAATCAACTTTGAACGACGATTGCGAGAAGCACAGGACCGGTGGTTGTGTGACGCTTGGGGGAGGCCTATGTCCAGAAGTGGACGTCTTTCGGCTGAAGTGATGATGATGATGTTGAACACTGAACAATTAATGTAATTGTAAAACTCACATGTAACAAGTGGACAAGAAGAAAGAGATCAAAAAATAGGTACAAAGGTGATACTTATTAGTAAAGACATGTCTTCTAGCATACTTGCAAAAGAAGAGTTAGAAAAAAAGATGTAGACACCATGTTTAAGATCAATATAATAATTTCGAATCTATGTAGATTTCAGAATATTTTTTAAAAGAAATCCTGAATCATTTTCCTCTTTAACCAACTGGGTCCTTCAGGCACTCTTATCGGAAAAGGACAAGATCATCGGACCATTTCTTTAACGTGAAATGAAAGTTTGGCATGCGGGCCTAAGGTAAGCAATGCCTAATCAAAACCTACTTTCGTAAAGTATACGAGTGTAAGGGAATTTCAGGAATCTCTTTTGAACGAAGGACCAGACGTAAAGGACCTTTGACATTTTTAGGGATGCGTAGAAGGATGAGGACTAGTTGTTGAATTGTGAATGTGACTTAATAGGCGTGGGGTAGTGTTGTACTTATATCTGTAGGTTATTCTTTAACTAGACACTATTGTGCGCTGCTTGACATAACTTTCAATTAGGAATGACAAGGTAAGTTCGTAATTTATTTATTTATTCATTTAAAAGTACGTAGGTAGACTTAATGCTTTAAGCATTTTCTACTAGTCAACTTTTTGTTGATGTAGAAAGTAGTGGTGCAATAAAAGAGAAAAGAAATTGAATATGAAGTAGATATACAAATGAATCTCAGAACAAGGGTCAGAAAGTACACTATAAAACATAATTTAACATGTGTGTTAATCATTTTACTGGTATTAACCATTACAAATCGTAACACGTTGATCGAACCACAGAACCAACCGAAAAACAACAATAACGCATTTGATCAGGCAATAACGTACACAAACAGGCGTATCGATGTCCAGCGCGAATTGAACGACAAAATATACTCCTTAAATTATTGGGGTCGGGCAAACAGGGCGTGTTGGGCAAATATTGGCCGTCCAGAAAACACGTACGCTCGCTATTCATTAACTTATCCGGCGACTGTACAAAAACACGGCTTTAATTCGCGATCACGAATGAATGGACAGTATGCTGGATGCGTCGGTGGATGATGGATAATGTTGGGGGCAAAAAGTCCTTCGAGCCGGATGCGTGTCGTTGTCACTTGCGGTGTTTGTTTTGGCAGGTGTTATAAGAGTGTTAAGACTTTTGTGAGTAAACATCAAATGACTTTTCTCGCTTTGGGTAGATTTTGTAGTATTAGTCTTTTAGTGGCTACAACCCAGACGTGTTTCATTAGTAGCCCTTGCATTTTAGAGCTGCGGTGACTCTTTGATTCAACTCTACAGCCTAAGAACACTAGACTAAGACCACAAATACCAACTGTGATGGAAGGACCAATATCATCATCAAATCGAGACGATTACAGCCCGAAAAATCTCCGTAGCATTTCAGCAGAACCCCTAAAAAGTCGTATCCCCTTAAATTTTCGAACTAAAGCCAAAGCTAATGATGACGTCACATCCAGCACCATGTAGGTACACTGCAGCGCGTCCGGTCGGCTGGCCACACAAACACTTGCCCCCAATGAGTCGGAACCGCTCCAATGTTTACGCCTGTTGTTCCAAAAGAGTTTCATCAAACGCGTTAAGCGTAAATGTAAATATAGCTTAATTGGACTGTTTTAATGAATCTTTGGTAACTGGGATTTTATAATTTCAGTTTGAATTGTTTTGTGGGAGTTAGTTAAATGTTTTTTTTATGGGAAAGGTGGGATGGGGTTTTTAGCGAGGTGTTGTGGAAAAGCTTGTGAGTCCTGTTAAAAAGATTTGTATTGACAGCAGTTGATTTTGAAGGTGATTTGAAAAAGTTACCGTGTCTCAGAAACGTTTTTTTGGGTACTATAGTACCCCGCAGCGCTTGGGCGGTCAAAATGCCTTTTTTTACGAGGAATATTATTCAATGTTTCCGAGCTCTAGAGGGGAGTGAGAAGGCGTATCAGATTTTTATTGACTTTTTTTATTGTTATAAACTAGTGCTTGCATACGATCCTACCTGATGGTAAGCAGTGATGCAATCGTTGATGGTGAGGTGCACTAGAGTAAAACCCACCTGAGTCTTTAAGTTGATCTTTCGTTCCAGAACCACACTATCCTTTTTAAAAATTCCCCGAGGTCTGAAAGAGGTCCTGAATGTGCTACTGATCCTTTCCTCCTTCCGCTTCACAAAGACAAACAAACGAAAAAAAAGAAGATAATCTCATACACAATCCCCGTCATAAGTAGAGAAAGTTTGTCGTCACAATATTCATAAGCTGTATACGTCGTGTCGTTTACTATATTTACTCGCACACAAAACATAACGTAATGAATATGAATTGGTGATCATCATAATTTATTTCGCTTTGCTTCGTCGAGACCTGTTGCTTCGATACAAATGCAGTAATCCACTGGTTCTGTATATGTTTTCGGTATTTTTTTCGATAAAACTTTACCCAAAGGACTCTCTCCTTTGGGTAAAGTTTTTTTTCTTTGAGTAAAATCAATTTTATTTTAAGTTAAATTATGATTGTAAAATTGTAATGCGTGAAGGAATAAACTAGCTTTTTTTATTTTTGTTTTATTTATTCTTTACATGTAAATTAAAAAGATTTTAGCAATAGATAGTGTTTGTGGATTGCGTCCGTGTAGAAAATTAAAAAGTCGCCATTTATACTCTGTCCTAATTCTTCTTCTCTGTTTTAATTCTTCCTATTCTCGCTCTCATACTTTTACGTATCATTTCTCACATCATTCATACATTTATCTTACCGTACAGATATACAAGGTTATTTTTACGTAATTGGCAATATGTTAGAGGCTGATATTACTAATGATTACGAACAATTTTCACTGGAAAAAAAACTTGAAAATGTGAAAACACCTAATATATCTTTCTGTTCTATAATCTGTTCTTTTACAATGTATTGCACACCTGATTTCACTTTGCAGACTTACCACCAAAGTAAAAGTGGTTTGCTTTCACGCTTACATCAATACCCTAAAGATTCCCAACTAATTAAAACTGACCCCGTAGTGATAAAAGTAATTTTGGTATTTCCTCCAAGCCACGGCCTTCAGCAGCACTTCCATTATTCCAAGTGTCTCCACCTCATTTCTGATGAAGCTACCAAATAAAAATTAATATAAGAGCAAATATTTGAGGAGCGTCGCCTCAGGGAGCAGAGATAATATCGTCGGAGATGACCAACTTATAATTACTTTTTATTTTCCCTTCGTCGCACAAAATTAACTAAGTACAGAGGTTACGGTGGAATTAGTTTGTTGAACGTGTTTGTAGCTTGATGGAGTTGTTACGGTTATTGCTTTATTGGGGAGCTGTAGATGGCAAGGTTTGGTGGAGTTTTAGTTTTAATGCAGGGTAACGGAAAGCACGTTAAGCCGTAGGTCCCGGCTGTCATTTGTAGATCTATGGCAGTCGTTACGGATAGTCAGAAACCAGTAAATCTGAATTCAGTCGTGCCTTGAAGTACCGTGTTACCACAGTTAATGGGTTGTGGAGGTCTGGTAGGCAGCCGCTCCTCGTAAAATACTGGTATTCAGCTAAATCCAGCTTAACTGGAAGCCGACCAAAATGTAGTTGGGCAAAGGCTAAGCAGATGATGATGATGATGTAGGGTAACGGAAAGGAAAGACGCAGGGAGTCGCGCTTTCTCACTCCATTCTACAGTGGAAAAAGTGAGTTGATGATTTTCCACCTCAAAATAATGTGTACATGTAACAAAATATACTAAGTAGCAGGTAGTGCTACATTTGAATTATTGGCTCTGTGACTAATGCAAAGTGCTTTTAGAAAATTTAAACGTGGTTTCCCTATAAAATTTTCCATTAACAGCACAAAACAGCCCTTTAAAAAAAAAGACCTTTAGAAATTAAACAGGTTTGGAAATCATTAAATGACTCGCCCCGTTCTAGCTAGAGCGACAAAAAGTGTTAAAATTATACTGACTAATACCCACCTGTGTTCTAACAGTCAACCTTTTCATTCCAGGCTCTAAAAATACCACATGATTACCACGTTAAGCAACCCTCATACAAAAGGCATAATAAATACCTTAATACGCTTACCAAGCAACATCCAGAAAAAATGCTAAGAAGGGAATTATTTATAATAAATCCGCCATCTCCATAACAGATATTATTGCCCTCATAACATTCCCAAACACACACTTCCTGATTTATAGCGAAAAAAAAAAGGAATAAACACTCCTATGGGTGAAAAAACAACGCGAGGGGCGATCGGCTCCGATAGTCATTAAATTGTGTTTGTCTGTCCACCCCCTGGCTGTATTAAACCCCGCGAGTGTATCACTAGCCTTGTGTGTGCTGGGCCTAGTTTTAATTAAAACAAGTGCACTTATTGCTTTTTTAAAGAACATTTAGTTACAATTTTGGTCCTTTGAGAGTTTATTCGGCCTTATTTAGTTTATTTGACGAAAAATTGACGTGTAAATGTGTTTTTAAAAACCTATTTGTTAAAATAAATATCATTTATTATTTTTAAACATAGTATTCTGATTGGCCTGTTGGTCTAGTGGTTAGTGGCCTTGGCTGCTATGCCGGAGGCCGTGGGTTCGATTCCGACCAAAGACAAATGTTTGTGTGATCAATACGATCATTTTGTTCTGGGTCTGGGTGTAATTTACCTATAATTTATGTACGTACCTATTTAGAAATATGTAAGTATGTTTATCAGTTGTCTAGTACTTATACTATAAGCCCTGCTTAGTTTGGAATTAGATATCGTTATGTGAAAGTTACGGAATATTATTAATAGACGATGTTTAAGTTGAAAACTATAAGGATATTTATTGTTATTGGTTTTAAACATATTTTATACATTTTCCTTGTTTGTAAACCCAACGGATATATCTTTGTTTTATTGAATAGATACTCTATTCATGCTCATCGGTACACCAAAATTGATGATGGTTTTTTTAGGTGGGAAAACATCCAATGACTTCTCCGGCTGGGCCGTACGAGAGGGTGTATCAGATATTTGCTGACTAAAACCCACTCCTGTTCGTTCTTTGCTTTTGTCCAGTTCCCCGTTTATTTTCACATAACCTATGGCCAGTAAAGGCGGTGTGACGTGCCGATCCTGTGCGCAAGGCAAACTTGCCAAACTACCAAGATAGAGACGTTTGGGGAAGAGAGAGGCATCTGCCCAGTAGTGAGACACAAAACAGACTACTGAAAAAAGAGAAACTAGCCTCATGAACTGTGTTTCAACAAGTTCCATGACCTAAAGGACTATGAGCCAAAATAATGATGAAGAGAATATCGCGCACAATTCACAAAACCAACATGTCCGCCGCATTGAGCAGTGTTGTGCTACCGATGTGTTCCGACCGTAGTGATGTAACACAACAATATTAATACTGGCCCAATTATTTTGGATAATGTTTGATGCATATGTTTGTGAATTCTGGGTGAAATGCGAGGTATAAGTTGCTGTGCTGTGGAATTGTCCGAAAGAATAGGGTATTGTGTACTGGATCCTAACCTTGAATATGTTTTCTCTGTATAACTCAAAGGTTTGCTGTAAGAAAACTCATTGTTGACTTAAGCTCGCCTTTGAACATGGACTGTCTGCTATATTGTATGTTATGGTTTGCGTACAATAAAGAATTAAGAAGGAATCCCCGTGGTCCTGGAATGCAAAGGAGAATTGAACGATCGGTGGGTTTAAGTTAATAAAAGTGTGATTATCCCTCTTACTCCATTCATAAAGAGTGAAGTTATTTGATGTTTCCTGAACCGAAAAAAGACAGTATAGAACAGGAAAATTTATATAAGACTATCTTTACCTTATTATTGCAAGTTAACTATTCAAGATATGAATTTGCTACTAACATTTCCTACAATAATACCCAAAATAGTTAGCAAAAGGTTAGAGAACATGATTGTAACATCGTATGCCGTAAAATCATTTTGTAAATTTTAGGCCTAACCATCCAAACTACACAAACAAAACGTTAAAATAACACGTAAACATATACAATAGAAATCGCGCAATAACGTGCAGGGCGAACGTCCACAAAACGCGCGTGCATTGCCGGCAATTATTCTAATTACCGTTTTAATACTAACGGGACAGTCGACAACCCTAGCCTGGGTATCACATGTATTACATTAGAAACCACTCGAATATTTATATTAATTAACTTTTTTGTTAGCGTGCTGTATATTCCAACCTGCTTTACGAGTAGGGTTGTCACTCAATTTAATGACATATTTATAGGTCCACTGGTAGTTTTAATTTTATTGTTAAATGCGACGACGTTGATGTAAATAGAATAATGAAAATAATACGGTGTTGTGTTTCTGTTTTTAAGTAATTACTTCGGTGTGTGTTTGGGTTATTAGGGAATGGCTCGAGGTAAATATAATTACGTTAAATGTTGATGTGACTTTTATTTGCCGGAAGTTGTTTGTCATTTGTTTTTTGTCGTTTGAAAACTTTGCCACACACTAGGAATGAGTCCTGTATCATGTGTGCGTCCACAAACATGTAAATGTTTCCATATACACAAGACACCCAGACCCGGAACCACTATCTCTAGGCTATATGATAAACCAGGAATACATGCACTAGTCGGTAATGTACCAAAACTAAGACACACATTTGTTGTATTAATTGTCTGTTTAGTTTATTAGGAACGGCGAACCATACAATGTTGGTTTTGCTTGCGTTGTATAGTTTATGTAATTTTAAATGCGTATCTTAGTTTTACAAGTGGGGCATGTTACTGAATAGAGCACGTACGCCTGGTTTATCCTGCAAATATTTCATCCACGCAGGACTCAAACTCACGACACGCAGCGCAGCAGTCCATCACACAACCACCGCGCCACCAACACCATCAAAGTTTCAACTTCACTGTTAACGATTGTAAAACTATATTCCACAATCATTACCACTAAAGCCATATGCTAGAAACTAATTAAACTATGATGTTCGACTGTGGCGTGTCCAGTTTGTGACGTCATTAGTTAATTAACGAACACCGGTTTTTATGTGAACCATTAGGCGTTAAGTGACTCGTAAACCTACCCTAGGAATAGTGCCAGACTAACTGATTAGGACTTAGGAAATGGTTTACTGTACTGCTATCACTGTCTGACTGGTAAAGTTGAATGCTTTACAGGGATTTCTGAAAGGTTAAGTTAAAGGTCATAGTGGATTTGATTTTGTTAAAAAATTAGCAACTCGCCCCAGGTTTGTAGGGGTTTATCGTACTATTACACTAAAATTATAAAGGCGAAGGGTTGTGAGTGGGTGTGAAGAAGTAACAAACACTAGTACAAAATCATGTAGGTACCGGAATAACATTTTAACATCTGAAAAAATTGAATATCTCTTTGTTTTCACGTTTGATTTTAAGTTTCCACTTCAAACCGTATCATCGGTTGATGTTGTATGTACATACAAATAATGTAGCTTAAAAAAAAAAATGTTTGTTCTAGATAATCTCCGAAACGGAGATACCAATTTTGAGAGGAATTTTACTGGTTAAAAGCTGACAGATGTTATAAATAGTACTTGAGCTACATTTTATAAGAAAGAAAAGAAAGAAAGAAAGAAAGAAAGAAAATGAATTTATTTATATTGTCGAAAATGAATTAGGGTTCGACGCAAAAACAAGAAACAAACTTCTTGAAATTGTAACCAAATTGCATTGTGCTGGTTTAGTTGTTGGTCTTTAGATTTAAACGCGGACAAAGTCGAAGCTACCAGCGATTACTGAATAAATAACCGATCCCTACATATTTACAACTAAATCCACGTCCGTCCGTACATCACGTGACTGTAACTACCCTGCAATAATTACCGGACAACGGTTTATGTCAAGCCATTACTAGTTAAGTGACTCATAAATGTTTTGTGTGCACGTAAAACTGTATGAAAGTTAAAGTTTTAATCATATGCCTGCTGGGTGCTCAGTAATGGTGGTCGAGCCGGAAATATTACTATTGTGAATACTGAGTGGGTGCAGGGAAGTAATGATGATATATCACACTGTATTTTTGTTAAAAGTGGTTCGTAAAATTTGTTATGAGAAAGAGTTGTAAGTGCCTTCTGTAATGATTCGCATTGATGGAAAATAAAATAATGAAGTAATGACCTCTGTGAATGAATTTGCTGTGTGTGTGTGTGTGGAGGTAGCGAAGATAACGACTTGTTTGAAAATGTTATGTATTGTCATGGTAGTTTACATTTAATATCTATGTATATAAAATGACTAACTGAATGATATAGCCATATTACTGAGACAAAGTGCATAAAATTTTGCACACGATTTTGAGATTGTGTAAATTTTACGACGTAGGTGCGAATTAAAAAAAGGATTTACCAAAAGATCACGTCCTAAAGGAATGAAACGGAGGTCTGTATGAAGAAACCTACTTTCGTGTGAATGAAGCAGGTAGAAGATTTTTCACTAAAAGACAGAGTAATTTGTAACTAAGGAAGTTGTAGATGTATAAAATATTCGTACATGCATACTCGTATTATGGGAGAGAAAAGGAAAGAATTTCGAAAACGTAAAACACTCGTACGAAACTCAGAAGGCCGCTAATATGTAAAAAAATATAAAATTATGTACACCACATATGTGCAAGCGTAACACAATACAACAACAACAACAAAAAAAAACCGAACACAAAATTAATTAACGAAACCACGGTAAGATAAAACCCATACAAATCCACAGAAACGAGATACCTACGTTTATTTCATATTTCAGAGGCAATGAAATGCTGAAATAAAAGCTGTACAATACGGTGAATATCATATTTCGAGTACCCTTTATTCGGGGAACAAAAAATCGTGGCTCATTCGTCAATATTCAGTGGAGTTATTACATTACGTGGTTGTCTCGTCCCCGAGGTGAGGCGTGTTCGCTACTCTATGCATACGTTAAGTCGAGACGCGCACTGAACGGAACAGCCGACCTGGATTTTGATCTTATGGTTCGGCTAATATGTTGGAGGGCTTTTTCTAATAAGAAGAAAAAGAAAGAAAGAATTTTTTTTTATTTACATGAACAGTGGCAAATTTACAAAACATGTACAATATATATATAAAAAAAAAACGGTATGAAATATGCGCCACGTCCATACAAAACGGCCGAGCGCTCAGCATGATGCTGTGGGCACACATAAATAATTAATATGTAATAGTGTTTTTTTTTGAGTTGAGAGTACATCCAATGACTTTTCCAGCACTAGGATAGAGCGACAAAGTTATTTAGACTTTTACTGCTTAAAAGCTACCTATGTATGTCCTTCAGTTGCTCTTTGAGTTCTAGGACCACGGTTATACTTAGATATCGGCCCTGCTGAGGCCCTATGGTTTGTTGTATTCTCGTTGAGGTGAGAGTGGAACAGTACGCGCTATCGGAGACTTGGAGTCGGTCCTTACGGTTACGGACCGTACACAGTCGTAAGACGTCAGACAGTAGGATGACGAGCTGCCCATTACTTGTCGCTTAAATTGTTATCAATAAACTACTTCTTTTTCTTCTTTCTTTCTTTCTATTTACCTATTCGTAACTCCAGATTTTAAATGTGTTTCACAAGATTATTTTATTTTCACACGGGTGTTTTTTTGCCTGAAATAAAACGATAATAAAAAAACAAGGTCTTACCAAATCATAGTCTACACCTACAGTTTATAGCACTCACAAATAATTCCTTTCCTTTTTTATTTAATTTTCCCACGACGTCTATCAAGCAGCACTTAAACTTCAGACCTCTTTTAATCCACGTGTGGCTCATAAAAAACTATCCGGCCCGAAGGCCCGCCGTCGCGGCGCTCCCCCCACTGCGCTTGTTCTCTGCTCGTATATTCCAAGGTGCGCAAACCACACACTCACTCTTTCATGTTACACCTCGTAAACTGTAAAGGGATCCCCGAAATTTATCTTCTACATCGTTAGAGCGAATAATGTTGCCGACTATTTTATTTAGAGATGTGAGTCAAGTAATGTCGGCGCCTCGAGATTCGCGCTTTGAAGTCTCAGTAAGGAGACGTGGTTTAATATCGTTATCATGACTGATTCTCCAAAGATTTGCTTGTTTACAGTTTGTCGATTCCAATTATGAATTTGTAATGGGGTTTTTATTGACAGGTAAATCGTACATGTTTGACATATTGCCTTCTGTACGAGTAGGTGTTTGTATTCATGAAATATTGAAATAGGAAAGACTTTGTAGTTAGCAACTAGGCTTCGGTTTGAATCTAACACGAAAATGATTAGATTTACCCGCCCTAACGTCTGGTAATCGTGCGTAGACGTTGACGGCGTGTAGTTCCACGCAAACGTCAAAGAGATGTCAGCAAAACAGCTATTGGGGCCTTGGGTTGATTTTGAAAGGGAAACACATGGTCCTAGAAAACAAAGGGTGTATGAAGGAACAAAGGTGTAATTTTAGTTGGAAAAAGTCTGTCACTGAATAAGTCATTAGATGATTTCCTACCTCAAAAAAACATCCCCAAACCCACATTTTTTCTGTTATTATTTGTATGTCAGAACAAAATTTGGCTAGTAAAACAATAAAAACCGTACATGATTCTCAATAAACAAGTACCACAAAGTATACAAATGTATATGTACACCGATACCAATAAATATCAGCGGAAAGGTCGCACCGAAAACTTTTCACGGATACTTATCACCAGTTAATATAGGGACGATAAACATGGCAACATTACTCCGGATTAAATGAACTGGCAACACTTCCATGCTACAGTTTAACACGACCAATATATTAGTGGAAGTTTTCACACGACAAAAATATTGCTAGAAATGCGTGGGAAGGTGGGGGATGGATTTTGATGAGCTCCTATTGTTAAGGCTTGGTTTAAAGGGAGCTTGCTATTTTTTTCAAAATGTTGCACCACGTTAGAAATTACTTCTGAACCTTGTTTGCGTTTACAAACGTGTCCACTCACTTACACAAGACACTCAGTAACTAACTGTAGGCCATACAAATATTGGTTCCATTTAGGAATCGAACTCGCGATACACTGAGCAGCAGCCAATCACTCAACCAGTAAGCTAACCGATCAGTCAAAGGTAATGTTAGCTTGATTTGGCAGAAGACTCTATTACATAAAATAAATGATACTTCGTAATAAATAGGTTCGTGTCTAATCACTAACTATACTCTAAAGAGATCCTCCATTCATAATTTTACAGTCTACACACCATTCCTACTAATCCAGATCTGCTAACCTCCTCACGACCATCGCACCCTGGTCCCTCGACACAAATATTAATCAGTCATATCTGAACAAGTTCAATTTGTGGGGATCGTAAAATCTCGACGAAGCCCCCGGGTGATGTGTCATACGAATTAGGTGTTTGACAAGCCGAGTACCAGGATAGCAGGGTAACAGGGGAGCTGATATTATTTTTATGATTGGAAAGAACATGTGGAGGGATCTGATTGATTTTAGGCTCGCGGTAATATTTACCTACATACGTAATAGGCCGTATCTTTTATGCAAAAATGTTTTCTACAGATATTTGAGAGTCTATGAGTCTTTTGCTACCCTCGTAACATAGTGTTGGGCTCTCTGTGAAGAGGGGTTTATTTTCCACATGGGAATAATATTTGTAAAACTTTTCGGATTTGCAAGCGTATACTTAGATTTTTTATGAGCATTTTTACTGATGGTTTTTCTTGTACATTATTAAGTTGGACAAAACACAGAAAGAGACGAGACATGTTAGAATATCATTAACAAACTGTACGCTCTAGAACCCCTTGAACAAGCTAACAAATCTGAGAAAGAGCAAACGAGCATACTATTATAATTACGTGAGAACAGTAATGAGTTTGTTTGAGGCATATCGCGAAGCTTTGTGGGCTCGCACCGGCGCGCGCTTCGAATGCTTGTGACACGGAATAAATAACTACAGAAGCCTCGCTCTGCACAATAATGTGTTTCCATAGAGTATACAATTGCTGTGCCCGGCAAATGGAGATGCAATTATAAATAATATTCGCTTAAATGAAACTTGCACTCAGAAGGACAAGTTTCGGCTATATTGTGTCTCTTGGCGCTATCGCCAGAGCTGTGAGGTTATTTTAAAGAGTTACCTTTGCAACTTGGGGAACATGAGTGAGTTTTAGTTAGGTAAGAGTTTGACATTCTCTATGTGAAAAGAGAAGCCAGCGCCGCCGCGACACACACAGCATTACTTAGTTTCTTTTTTATAATTTTAAGTATCTACCTTGTTTCTATATTGTGTGTGCTAAATAGTATATTTTCCTTTCACATACTGATACATTTGATTTGATATCGTATGTTTTATGATATAGCTGTAGCCACCACCGAGTCATCTTGTTGCTCTTTGCGTGCTCAAAACAAATGTCTATCGCGAGCATACTTCCTCTGTCTGTACGTGAAGCTTGTCTATGTATAAGTGCATTGTTTGCTAGCGGAAGCCGGCCTTCTGTGTCATTATTTATTCTGTGGAGCAAGCCCGTGAGATCTCATTTATAACTAAATTAGTTCTTGCAACGAACGCGATTATAATGTGGAGCTGCTTTAACGAGTGCTCTGCTGAAGGCGTTCAGATTTAAACAGTGCTACTAGAAATGTTATTATTTTTGTAGCGTTAAATATGATTTTATTGTGAGAGATGCTCGTTGTCTGTTTTAAAAGACTACTGTATCTTTTGAGATGGACTTGGCCTGGTAGTAATAGTACATTTATTCTTCAAAATGCGTGGTCAACTTGATGTAGGATTGTAGTTTAACATTGAATTGTCGAAAGGATAAATAGCGGTATAGGTATACACAAAACTTGATTGTAAGTTTTCAGTTCAAGCACGGTTGTTAAACAGATTTTTTTTTGATTGCCAGCACCAAAATCAAAACTTCATCCACGAAAAATTGCAAGAAAATCAAACTCCCGAATCGAAACTCGATCCTAAAGTATAAAAAATTAAAACTTCGTCAAAAGTTCTCGATAAACTTTCCGATATTATATCGTCGTATATAAATAAAGGATATTTTTCCAAAGTTTTCTGTGAGCTCGATACCCAGGGCAGGAGGGGGGGGGGGGGGAAGTTGTGCCGGGAGGGAAGAGGGCACATTGAGGAAACAAAACGGATCAGCTTGTATCTAGCTCTTACAGAGACGAGAAGAGCTCAGATGGACGCAGATGCAGATTGCCTAGATACGATGGACGAATTTTATTGAGGTTCTAAAAGGCCTATGTAGGAATCATCTGGATTACGTAGTAATGTAAAGAAAAGATAAAGAGAAAATAATAGCTTTCATACAGGTTTTTTTTTTTCAAAAATTTAATTTTAAAAAATTCTTTTTTTGCAAAGATGTCAACTAAACGTCATTCTATGTTATTGACAGCCAATGAGCATAATAAAGAGTGACGGACATTATTATCTAATTCAAAATCCTCGAACAATACTCGTCGTAAAGATACAAAGTGATTTGGTAAAACACAATTATCTGAGCATTCAGTTGACATCCAGAAATGTATAATTGATTGTATCGTATTTATGCAATAAAGATGTGACTTGATTTGACTATTTAAAATAAAATAAAATCAAGAACTAAAAAATAACAGCTCATATGCAATTTAAAAGTCTATGTATTAACAACCCAACAACATGTCAAAAGGAAAAATGAAAAATGGAATGGAGGCCTTTGCCCTGCAGTGGGACACAGCGGGCTTATAATAACAAAAATATTTTGTTTTCCCAATAGGTTTAAAATATACTTTTACACGTCGAAAGTGTAGTTACGTCAAAAGTAATATTACAAGTCTCATCCAGCATTCACATCTCCGTGTGCGGGTGGCTTGAACCGGCACAGACGATATGAGCACCTTATTTTTCGCACATTACACTTTGAAATTGTTTGAAATATGTTATAGCCGTCATCGCTGAACTTGTTTAAACACTAACACGCGCCGTTTTCTTTACATAACGTGTTTTAAAACTATGCGTTTTGAAAACTGACTGTGTGAGGCGAGTTTAGTTTTTTTTAGGTTTTTGGCCAGGTGGTGGGTTGTGTTTGTTTATTTTGCAAGAAAGAAAATCTATTATTTGTGATTTGTATTGGAAAATCGTCTTCAGACGATTTGTGCAGATACCGTCAGCTCAATAGACAGATTTCGAAGTCCTTAAAACGCGATCTTCGCCACTTTAATTCCGAAAGGGTTAAGGACGCGATAGAGCGGAATAAGGGCTCCAAAGTATTTGCGAGGGATCTGTCTATTGGGCAGAGCCAACTCACGAAACTGAAGACCGACGATGGCAGAGTCATATCCGCTAAATCGGAGCTCCTGGGAGAGATCGAGGCATTCTATGGACAGTTATACACGTCTATCTCTAAACCCACGACAAATCTAGCGAATGATCCAAGAGCTAGATTGACCCGACACTATACCGAAGATATCCCGGACGTCAGCCTGTACGAGATTAGGGTGGCTCTGAAACAACTTAAACACAATAAGGCGCCGGGTGAGGACGGAATTACGGCCGAACTTCTGAAGGCGGGTGGAAAACCGGTCCTTAAGGCCCTTCAGAAGCTATTTAATTCCGTCATACTCGAGGGCAAAACGCCACAGGCATGGGGCAGAGGTGTGGTGGTACTTTTCTTTAAGAAGGGCGACAATGCCCTCCTTAAGAACTACAGGCCCATCTCACTTCTGAGCCATGTCTACAAGTTGTTTTCCAGAGTCATCACGAATCGTCTCGCACGCAGGTTCGACGACTTCCAGCCTCCTGAACAAGCCGGATTCCGAAAAGGCTTTAGCACCGTAGACCACATACATACGCTACGGCAGGTTATACAGAAGACTGAGGAGTATAACCTGCCTCTCTGCTTAGCGTTTGTGGATTACGAGAAAGCCTTCGATTCGATCGAGACTTGGGCTGTACTGCAGTCTCTCCAACGGTGCCAGATTGACTATCGGTACATCGAAGTGCTGAAATGTTTGTACAAAAACGCCACCATGTCAGTCCGACTCCAGGATCAGACCTCGAAACCTATCCTTTTACAGCGGGGTGTGAGACAGGGAGACGTTATCTCTCCGAAACTGTTCACGGCCGCATTGGAGGATGTCTTCAAGGTTCTGGAATGGAGAGGGCGAGGCATCAATATCAACGGCGAGTACATCACTCACCTTCGGTTTGCCGACGACATAGTAGTCATGGCTGAGACTACGGAGGAGCTCAGTACAATGCTCGGTGATCTCAGTAGGGCTTCCGAAAGAGTGGGACTCAAAATGAACATGGACAAAACCAAAGTCATGGTAAACATCCATGTAGCTCCCACTCCTATCAAGATCGGAGACTCTACACTCGAAGTTGTGGACGACTACGTCTACCTGGGACAGACGGTCCAGTTGGGTAGATCTAACTTCGAGAAAGAGATCAATCGTCGAATCCGACTCGGCTGGGCGGCGTTCAGGAAGCTGCACGGTATCTTCTCGTCCAACCTACCGCAGTGTCTCAAGACAAAAGTCTATGACCAGTGTGTGTTGCCAGTGATGACATATGGCTCGGAAACGTGGTCGCTCACAATGGGCCTCATCAGAAGGCTTAAAGTCACCCAAAGAGCAATGGAAAGGGCTATGCTCGGAGTTTCCTTGCGCGATCACATCAGGAATGAAGAGATCCGCAAGAGAACTAAGGTTACCGACATAGCCCGAAGAATCGCCAAACTTAAGTGGCAGTGGGCAGGGCACATTGCTCGTAGAACAGATGGTCGATGGGGACGGAAGGTTCTAGAGTGGCGGCCACGTACCGGAAGACGCAGCGTCGGAAGGCCTCCCACAAGGTGGACCGACGACCTGGCGAGGGTCGCGGGAATCCGATGGATGCGAGACGCGCAGGACCGGTCGCTGTGGCGACGCTTGGGGGAGGCCTATGTCCAGCAGTGGACGTCTTTCGGCTGAGATGATGATGATGATTGGAAAAATAACAATAAAATAGAAAAGTACGTTATCTGCATGCTATTAAACACGTCATTTATAATAAAAATAAAACTCCTTTGAAAGAATATGAAAAAAGATTTGTGCGAGGCCAAAAAGGCTTCTTATCTCTGCCGTTTAGAATTTTAATTTACTAAAAACTTTAGCTAACATGCAAAAGGCTGCAAGATTGATAGGAAAAGCTACCGTGACCTTAAAACGCAAAGGGCAACTAAGTGGGTGGGATTTTTTGGTAATTTTCCAACTGAAAAAGCTAAGACACAATACTATTTAAATGAAAATGATTAGAAAAGTAATAATCAACGTTATATTTTGACCTCAGTTGGGGATCAGATTTCTAGGAGAGGAAAGACACAGCTTCATTATTAAAATGACCATAGTCTATATACGAGTATCTTCTATACTATATGTCAACAATTCAATTAGTTACCTACTCATTTACAACTTCACTTTCTTAAGCACGCCCCTTTGAATAAATATATATATTTCTCTTCACAAATTTCATAACAGTCTCCAAAATTCTAAATCAATCCCGTTTCCCAATTAAAATTAACAATACCGTTCGCAACCGCACCATGCGCTGAGTCGGTCAAAAAGTCGTTCACTCAATCACTCCATATAGCGTTCATGTAAATTTAGTTCACTCAAAATTGAATGCATTTCAAACGGACACCATTCCGAGCAATACTGATTAGTTTCAATACGTTTTATTGAAATTATATTGTGTAGTGTTCCGTGGAATACATGCGGTATTATATTGGAATGCATTCGGCGGCTTATGTTCGAACGTTAAGAGCAGTGAATGGTTTCATTTGCTGTACCGGTACATGTTTAATTGATGTTTCGGAAACGCTTTAGATATTAAATTTCGAATACATTTAATGTTTTGGGTACGTTCTATTGAAATGCAGTAACGAGAAAGCGTTTGTTGAATATACGAGGTTTCTAAAATTAACTTCAGTAACTATGCACGTTATTAACCTTAAGTAAGGTTACATAATGTTAACCTCCTCAGTTAATCTTCAATAATACACCGCCAACGAGCACATTAGAAATTTATTTACTGCAAGACAACGGTCTACGTAATTTCGTAGCACGCTACGAAAGTGCTACGAAGCGCTACAAAAGTGCTACGATACATCTACGTCGTTGATCGCTCCGCACGAAGGTTTAGCTTCAAAATAATTGAATAACTTGTAAGGAAAAATAAACATTTGGTATTTTTCCTCAAGAAGGGTAGAAAAACAATGACAAAGCGATCAGCTAATAAACAAATACATAAAGGCGTTAACACGGAATTCCGATGAATTCTCAATAAAGTTGAAAAAATCCATATACTTCGGGTTACAAAGATCTGGGGGATCACAAGACAGACTCGGTGGCACATGTTAACGCTTGGTGTGTGGGAAGAGTCATCGTCGGTAGCGGGAACGATGCGATTGGGATGACTAATACTAAATTATCTTGACAATTTTTATTATTGCTTCATATTGCAAATTTTATTTTTAAATGTTCTGTTTTTTTTTTAGTTTAATAACAATTATTATTTAATAAGATAATAGGTACAATTATTTTAGTTTGTTTTAAGTTAGTTTTAATTAGTTTAGAGTTAGTTTTTATGTTCTGTTTTGTTTATTATTTATACGGCAGGCATATGAAACACATGCATACTGTAGAAGAGAAAAGTGGAGAATATAAAAGATTTCTAACACCCACTCGAAGCTGCGGCGAGACCGTAGTACTAACAAAAAGAAAAACCAAGTATGGCGACAAAAACCTTCTTCGCCTCTGCATCGTTGTCGTCTAGTAATGCACCTAAAAGACTAGCGGTATTACCATGCAGTATGTCAATTTATTGTATGAATATTGGGTTGGTATCCGCTACTCCACAACTATAGCGCGTATTTTGCGTTCGGTATACCAATACTTTAACTCTGACCTACTCTAACTAAGAAAAAAGTTACCCCTTTAAGTAACAAAATATTAATTTACTTAAAGAACTCGCTCCCCGCTCATGCCTTACGCCCACCAAAGTTTTAAGAGTGTCATTTTATTAAGTCTTCGCACAGATCGCGATCGGATCGAGTGCTGACATGTGTAGCCGACGTGTTGCGACTCCACTCACGACTCGCTCTAACGGCCGCTTTCAGAACAATGCTTTCAGAGTACCGAGAGTTTACAGTCTTATCGCAGCCTGAGTGGTTTCAAGTCGACTGCTTGATTGTTTGTTTTTTTTTTTAAAGTGAAACTTTTTCGTCTGTTTGTTGCATGTCGCGTGACGGTGACGTCAGAGCAGTCTAGACCAATATAGCGGTGCCAATACGGTCAGCTGATGCGAACTATAGTGTTTTAGTTATTATTTAGAGAAGTGAAGAGAAGTGAACTGAATAAAGATGGATGGATGGAGTGGAGATGGATGGATGGGACCACCCATCCATCCATCTCCACTCCATCCATCCGCCTGTGTACCTTTAATGTGCACGAAGTTAAAAAAAAATGGTATTTTTTTGGTAAGGCTGTTTTTGTTTCTTTTAATAACCTAGTGTAGCTTGACTGATTCATCCTCATCATCATTTTAGCCGAAAGATGTCCACGAGTGCTGACATGTGTAGCCGACGTGTTGCGACTCCACTCACGACTCGCTCTAACGGCCGCTTTCAGAACAATGCTTTCAGAGTACCGAGAGTTTACAGTCTTATCGCAGCCTGAGTGGTTTCAAGTCGACTGCTTGATTGTTTGTTTTTTTTTAGGGTTCCGTACCTCAAAAGGAAAAAACGGAACCCTTATAGGATCACTTTGTTGTCCGTCTGTCTGTCCGTCCGTCTGTCAAGACCCTTTTTCTCAGGTACGCGTGGAGGTATGAAACTGAAAATTATATCAATTACTCAGGTCTACTGTCCCTTGAAGCTGTGAAAAAATCAAACTTCTAAGCCAACGCAATCAAAAGATACAGCCGTTTATGCCGCAAATTTTCGACACTTGCAAGGGAATCAAAACCTACAGGGTACTTCCCGTGAACTCAGAATCTTGAAATTTGGTACGAAGCAACGTCTTATAGCATAGATAAAGGAAAAATTACAAAAACCATAAATTTTTAGTTACATCACATAATATATTTTTTTTAATAATTTTAAACTTACTACCCATTTCCTCATAAACGCGTAGAGATATTAAATTGAAATTCATACCAAATACTCAGGTCTATAATACCTTTAAGCTGTAACAAAATCAAACTTCTATGTCAACGCAATCAAAAGAAACAGCAATTTAAGCTGCATATTTTGAAACTCGCAAGTACTCGCAAGGGAATCAAAACCTAAAGGGTACTTCCAGTCGACCTAGAATCTTGAAATTTGGCATGAAGCAACGTTTTATAGTACTCATATAGGGAAAAGTCTGAAAACTGAAAATTTGTTGTTACGTCACAAGAATTATTTTTTTGAAAAATCTTCAACGCTCGATTCGAGAATAGAACTTTATTCATAGGTAAGTTAGAGGTATTGAGTTGAAATTAACACCATATAATTGGGTCTGTGGTCCCTTGAAGCTGTGCAAAAATCAATTTTCAATTCAATTGGTAAAGTGACGGGATAAAAAGATTCGTCCGTTTATACTGCAAAAAACGTACATTTCGAGACTGTCGAATTGTTCGATTGAACTGTTTTTATAGGTAAGTTACTACGGAACCCTCAGTGCGCGAGTCCGACTCGCACTTGCCCGGTTTTTTTTTTTAAAGTGAATCTTTTATTTTATTTCATCGTCTCAAACTTTTTCGTCTGTGTGTTGCATGTCGCGTGACGGTGACGTCAGAGTAGCCGAGGCCAATATGGCGGCGCTAATACGGTCAGCTGATGTGAACTATAGTGTTTTAGTTATTATTAAGAGAAGTGAAGAGAAGTGAACTGAGTAAAGATGGATGGATGGAGTGGAGATGGATGGATGGGTGGTCCGCCTGTGTACCTTTAACGTGCATGAAAAAAAAAATGGTATTTTTTTTGGTAAGGCTGTTTTTTGTATTTTTAGTTTAGTCTAGTGTCTAGTGTTGCTGACTGATTCGTCATCATCATCATTTCAGCCGAAAGATGTCCACTAGCGCTGACATGTGTAGTCGACGTGTTGCGACTCCACTCACGACTCGCTCTAACGGCCGCTTTCAGAACAATGCTTTCAGAGTACCGAGAGTTTACAGTCTTATCGCAGCCTGAGTGGTTTCAAGTCGACTGCTTGATTGTTTTTTTTTAGTAATTATTTGGAGAAATTATTTTTATAATTATCTGTGTTGTTTCAAATAAACGGTTTTTCTATTCTATTCTATTCTATGAAATTGTTTTTTTTGGTAAGGTATGGTTTTGTTTCTTTCAGTTAGTGTAGTTACATTGATTCATCATCATCACTACCATTTCAGCCAATATACGTTCACTGTTTACATTATCATTTCAATCGAAAGATGATGATAACGATAGGTTTCCCTCTATAGATAGGGTCCTATGCGTTTCCTATCCATCGAATTCTGCGACTCTCACTACATATGACCTGCTGAGTCCTTCCATAACTTTCCGCATTAATTAGGTTCACTTCACAGTATTCACTTTTAATTACATACTAAGTAGTGTAAACAAAAAACTATGGATAAAATTACAACACAAAAAGAAAAAAAAATACCAACTTCGACAAAACCCTACAAAAAAGGCGAACCTTAAAAATTTTATTTAAAAAAATCAATGTTCACGTGAGGCGTTTATCGCTACTCACTTGCATCCGGCAGATTGAGGGTTAAGATTCGCTCGTTTGTATTCAGCGCACGCCTCCGAACGCGAGGTAACCCGCCCGTGCCGACCCGGTACGAGTTCCCATCGCGGACGGCTCCTAAATACCGGGAGGTCCTAAATACCGGAGTTTCTATTAGCGCATCGATGTTTTATGACCGAATGAGGGTTCAGATATTCCACGGCGACGTAAAATTATAATTTATGGCTTAAATACGGTTTTTTATTACAATAAAAATTTTCGTCCTTTTGTTGGCTGTGGGATATTGGTTTTGGGGGCGGTTTTTTTGACTTTGACTTTAGGTTTCTGATTGAATCATATTGCTAAAATAACAATACGTTGTTTTTATTATTTTAATTATTTTACTATTCCAATTACTTATTAATGTAGTATTTTTAATATATACAAGGTGAACATCTCAGACACTAATCTGCATGGTTTCGGTATGATTTAATAATATATCAATACCATGTTTACCTGTATCTTCTTAAAAATAGATACCAGCTTCATTTAGTGTAAATTAATGAAAAAATTGACAAGTAAAAGTATATGTCAATTAATGTATTTTATAACTTATTTGGCGAAATAAACATCCGTTATCATTTATTTGCAGACAACGTTATTTCCACAACCATAAAACCAACAAAAAACACATCAACAAAAACGAAAACAAACATCTAAACTCTCCATTTAAAATTTAGAGAAAACGCTCACGAAATCCGCGAAAATTATGTTAAAGAAATCATTACACTTTCATATATATAGCAGGCACATACAGCACACCCAAGTTTGTTCTCAACATTGCAAATAAAAAGAACTTTTTACATCAGAACTTTATTTCGCGTTCCCCCGCGCTGATTCGTACGTGAGTCCGACTATATTTTGCGCTGATTACTGTGTCTTGGAAGTATATATGAACTTTTTGCCTCGAAGTGTATTTTTTTCGCTCGCGTCTTAAGACTTCTCGGTTGCATTTCTGTTTGGCAGCGTCATTTTAAAAAGCGGTTTACGATTTTTGTTGTTCGTTCTTGTTTTGACGTTGTGTGTTTACGTTTGGTGAGGTATTTTTTGTTTATCATTTTCTTGTTTAAATGAGACAGTTCTACTGGCTTTGGTGAGTTTCTTGGAGCCTGGCTGGTGCGGTTGTCGGTTGTGTAGTTATTTTTGTTTTATGCTTTTTGTGAGGACCGTAGCTTGATGTATAAGCTCTTGTGAAGTCGGGCATGATAATTATAATATTTCTATACTAATATAGTAAACCAAAAGAAGAGGTTGTTTGTATAAACGCGCTTATCTCTAGAACTACTAGTGGGATTGAAAAAAACTTTCTCTATAGGACACGCAGATTCATAATAAATAGGCTATATATAAGTATAGGCTAATGCCTATACTTATACGCTCTAGGACCCATGGATTTTGCGGATTAATATCCCATTAATTCAATTACTTATCATTTATAAATGCAAAATTAATTTTTGCATTCATAAATATTTCTAAAACAGATTATTATTATTATATAAACTGTAGTAAGCGATCACGTTTCAAAGCCATATGTCGTCGGCAGCACTGTGGTGTGTCGATGAGATATATCTACTACCGATAAACAAAACACAATCCTAAACCACACTAAGTTTTTTTCACTCTGCATAACACACTATATTCCCTGTACCTACACAAGCGCACTATATGCATTCAGTAATGAGGCGAAGGAACCCGATAGCGGCGTCTAATACGTTCGACCTGTTTAGACGCGACTCGTTCACACGACTCGAGTGTTTGTTTAAGAACGTCGTCGGGTTTCTTACGTGCTAATGATTTTTTAAAGGATTGTTTTGATGGTTTTTTGTTTGGTTTGTTGTTGGGAGGGTTTGAGTTGGAAATAAATGGTTTAGGTCTCACAAAGTAAGGCAAAATTGGTGTTCTTAGATAGCGAGATGGGTCGTGGCAGACCAAAAAGAGAGCAGGATAAACTGGTCAGATTTCATCAGAAGTGGAAGAAGGAACCGTGAGTCAGTGAAAGATGGAAGGAGTGGAGCAAAGCATTGGGCCAAGAGTGGGACAGAATAGGTGAATTGTGTTGCAATAGCAAATTTTTGATTTTTTATCGCGTATGTTCTCTTTGGACAACTTTCTACTTTTACACAGGCAAAACCGCTGGCAGCGTATATGAGAAAATAATCTATACTAATATAATAAAGAGGTAAAGTTTGTTTTTTTGTTTGTATGGGATAATCTTTGAAGATCCAGGTTCGACTACATAAATGTATATATTGATAGAAAGCTGCTTTCTTCCTGAGTACTATAGGCTGTATTTTATCTAAAAAATATATGTTTCCGGGCGAAGCTACGGGTAAAAGCTAGTATGAAAATAAAATACAAATCTTTATAGCAAATTAATTTCTACATAAAACTCAGATATAAACGAAACAAATGGAAGCCAAAAATTTAAAGCCTAGCTGATGGAATCTAAATTAACTTCAGCGCCACAAAAAGCGTTTTATCTAAAAATTTAATTAGTCGCTTTTGAAGGCTCGCCGTCATACTGTGCCAATATTGAAAGTTGAGGGCGATATTAGCTGTATCTATACATATATATTTTTGTTGCTAGTTATACTAAAGCCTCAAAAAGATTGGGGGACCGATTGTCCCCCAACATGACACGCAACGCTCTTTATCAAAGTTGCCCAGTGTCCTGCAACTTGCCTTTCTATATTTTGCGATGCATTCTCTTGACGTGGGACATATAAGAATAAGTAATCAGCCTTGTAAGGTCCCACTGAGGACCTTACTGGGACTTAGGCCTCCTCTCTTGGAGTGCGAATGTGTATATATTTTATGTCCCGTTGCTAGTTATTTTGCATTCAGTAATAAATGTAGCCTCAAGTATACTAGGAATGTCTGCTGTATTGTATCTGTGTCCACGAGTGTATATCATCACATATCACACTGTGTATTCTGATTTACAAAAGACATCCAGAAGCAAATTGCTCGCGACTTCCGGTACGTGAACTTATTATTAATTAGCTCATTACTATAAAAAATAATGAACCTTTTAATCACCTAATCAGATCAGATACCGTACCGACAATAGGTCTAAACTACAGTTGATATTACGGATGCACTAACAAAGCCCGTTTTCGGGTTTCGCCCGGCATCAGTGGGCCATTGTGTAAAAGTCGTATTGCTAATGGATTAGCGGTGGCCATCCCGCACAATAGATGTACTGCATCTGGATGGAACGACACGCGGAAATTGGACGAAATTGATGTTCTGTGGTCGGTTTCCAGTTTTGCATTGTCCAACATGTCACGCGAGATTGATGGGTTTTTTATGTCCGTCTGTGTGTCTGTGTTTGGTAAGTTTTGTGGTGGGTGTTAATTTTGTGTGTGTATTAGGTTCAGCCAGCGGCTTCGCTCGCCTGATTGTGAGTTTCTCCATACAAAAATTTGAATCCCCGTTTTACTCCCTCAAAACACTTAGCCACTTTTAAAGACAGAAAACAGTGGAATGATGGCACAGACCAACAGACCTCAAAAGTAAAATTTATAAAAATGCCGTCTTAGTAAGCACTAGGAAGGTATTTTTCGCTTACGACACAAAAAGAGCTTTGTGCAAAAGTATGCTCCTAGGCCCAATAGTTTCAGTCGTGTGTTGATATGACTGTCAGTCATTTTCTCCTCATAGTAGATTAACGTTAAAAGTTACAATTTTTTTTTTATTCGACGTGGCTAAAAGTCATGTCCAGTGTTTCCAAGAAAAATCAATAATGTAATTTGTAGGGAAAAATAATTAGATAATTATTTTCTTATAGGTAGGAAAGCTAATTAGTTGTTAATGACATTATTGGGTTCCACTTTTTCAATATAAAATTAACATCGTAGTGACCCAGAATTTCCTATTTTCATAACAGCTTTACCGTCAAACTGTCGAAATCTATTTTGTTTTTTAACTATTTCATATTTCGATTATGTTAATTATTTTGTTTCTTGGATTTTTTTCAATTACAATGTATGATTTTGTTTCATCATCATCTGCCTAGCCTTTTCCCAACTGTATTGGGGTCGGCTTCCAGTGAAGCCGGATTTAGCTGAATACCAGTATTTTACGAGGAGCGGCTGCCTACCAGACCTCCACAACCCCTTAACTGGGGTAACACGGTACTTCATAGCAAGACTGGAGTCAGATTTACTGGCTTCTGACTATCCGCAACGACTGCCAAAGATCTACAAATGACAACCGGGACCTACGGCTTAACGTGGTTTCCGAGGCACGGAGGAAACTCGTTATGTTAAGATGGTCACCCATCCACAGACCAACCTAGGCAAGCGTTGCTTAACCTTGAAGATCGACCTGTGCGGCTGTTATTATCTAGCCACGAGCTCCTCAATGTATGATTGTATTGAAAGTTTTGATTTGTTATTCAATGGCAATTTTATTGGAGGTAGACCATAACTACTTTTGTGTTATATATCACTTCTTATTTGAGAACGATGGTTCTATATAAGACTTAGGCAAAATGTTATTTTTACCTGTAAAAGGCTGTACACCGAATTGTAGATTTTACCTTAATACCACACTACTGAAAGAGAATTTTCACAGAATTTTCCACCAAAATAATTCCTCATAATAATTATTTTATTCTGGCTACCGTCACAAAGTAGCGCTTCCAGCTTACAGTGACATCCATGTAATCATTATACTCGTATCCTACATCATTAGTGGGAGTACTTCGTGTATTGTCGCGTCGGGACCGATACGGTTTAATAGCGCCCGTTTTATTTTCGCCTTTTAATGAGCACTTAAACAAAAAGCTTTAAATAGTCAATGTTTTATAACATAACGTTCATAATGTTTTATGTTTGCTGTGTGTTATTGGCGGTTTAAATATGAGGTGGACCGCCGATCCGTGTAAATTTATCTGTAATTTACAAACGGTAATAATTGTGTATGGCTGATGCGTTGTGGTTGGACTGTAAATGGATCAGCAAATAATTTCTGTGGTGTTACAGGAGATGAGTCGTAAATTAGGTTGTGGTCTGTGTGTGGTAGTGTTGTGTTGGCTGGTCACAGTTACCAGTTATTCTGCCAGCGAGCGGCTTGAACTGCGTGAAGGTTGAAAATATATACCTGTGTTACTCAGTGATATAGTTGCATTCTGGTGAAGAATAGAAATTCGAAAATGGAAAAAGGAGTTTTTTTTTATTAATTACGATCAAAAATATTTTTTTTTCTTCTTTACAGTATTAGTATAGAAAAAATAGAGTTAATATGGTACGTTTTTCGTCGGAAATAGTTAAGTCGGACTATTACTTGGATATCTGCTGAGGGCTTATGATGGGAAACTGTGTTGTTCCTTCAGTTGCGAGGGCTACGGTAACGGACGGCTTCCAAAAAATCCGCAGCCCTTAGACTTTTACCTCTTCAATTGAATAAAAATCATCCTATAGTTTTTGGCAGTTGCTTCTAGGCATACCTACACACCAGTTTCACTTTATATTACATCAAAGACGTGTTTTGGCAACATATTGTGGCCCAAATAAAACAGGAAGTAACATGTCAAGTTGAAATAACTTACAAACGAAGACGAACGGATTCACTTCGGAGCGAAAGTTAAAATTACATTAATTGAATTTCACTGTTCCTACGATGCTGTTTCATTTCTCACTGATTTATGACAGCTGTCTAACTTTACTAATTAACGCAATTCATATTTTAGTTTTTCATAATATAGATTAAGAATTTAATAATATGTTTATTGTGTGAATGATTTTCATTCAGTTTTTAGTTGGAGTAAAATTAGAAGCTTCGTAAATTAAATTTTGTATCTAAAAATAAGTTAGGTTACACATACACCTCATCGCCATATCGTCGCTTACCATCTGGTGAGAAAGTGGTCAAACGCGAGCCTATGCTTAACAAATAAAAGGAACCACGAAATTAAATCTTTATAACTTTCGTTGTATGATGTCAATAATCATATTTTGTACACGAAAACCAGTAACAAACTCAATTTAGCAAGAAAAACCTTTTACAGCAAATACGAAAGTATCTTTGGCCAGTAAGTAGGTCTAAAGTCTTGAGCATCGACGCCGAGTTGTTAGCTTGACAGTTTTCTATTGGTTGTATTTCGGAGAGTGTGCGTCGGAATAGTATTCAGCAATTTTGCTTGTTCCATCATTGGACCACTAGATTTACGGCAAAGCGCCACCGATATATAATGGACATCCCACCCATACGCACATACCTTTTTGGAACACATTCTTTGTACTTACATCTTTAGGTAGAGGAATTCTCGGAAAGACAATCGCCTAAGTCCATGTTTCGTGATAGCTAGATGAGGGTCTTTAAGTCAAGAATGAATAGATTATCTTTTATTGACTGTTTTATTGCAACTATCAGGTGAGATAGTGGTCAAGCGCAAGCACCTTTTCAACATTAAAACTGAACTGAAAATTGTTAAGAACAGTTCAAACAAAAGAAAACTCTTGCCACACCCAGTGTAAACATAATTCCCACTTTGACTGACACTTTAGCCCACCCCAGTACACAACTAGAGATTGACAAATCTTATCTCAGACATTTTCCACGTTTTTATTTAAAGAATAATATTTTCCCGACTCGAATGTTATTATAAAATACAACAACGTTTAATTTGTTTCCCTTGGAGCCCGGAGGTCGAAACTTAAGTAGGTACTTAGCCATTGTAAGGCTGCGACACACTGTAGAATATTTCTATTGAAATAAAAAACTATAGGTAGAAGATAACGACGTAGGTGTATGAGACTTTTCTCTTGAAAAAGCTCTTTTACGTCTGTTATTGTTTATTTACTTGTGGCCCTTCTTGGAGCTATTACTTTTAATAGTGAACACAGATATGTTGACTCTGTACTGAGTATGAATTAATTTAAAGTTATAAGTTTAAGCAGTGCCTATAATGAAGAAAATTTGAAATCTATATAATGTATATGTGATGAAAGTCTGACTGAGTGGTATATCAACGCACAATTGAAACTATTGGGTCTAGGAACGTGATTTTGTGTAAGGTTTCCTTTTAGGCGAGTACTAAGCCCCTTGTAGGTATATTCGTTTGTATGCAAAATTTTATTCCATTTTCTTTTTTCATTACGTTTCCGTTAAAAGTTTAATGGGAAAGTCTCCTTTGGTTAATATTTATCTTGAAATATAGCGTATTATATGACTTTCATTATCAGTTTCTCAAAACTACAGTCAAAATAAAGGGTGTACAAGTTTTAATAACAACATTTCCTCGCGAACAAAGTCGAACACTGCTAATATCATATTCACTCGGTTCTTACTCACAATATTATTTCTAAAACTGGGTTCCGCGACTGTCTGTGTACTTTATGTTCCTCAAAGTTTCAGTTCCTAATAAGAAAGTGCGCAACACATACACAAACGTTACAAACGCAAAAGAGATAATGTGTAGGCAGCCAAAATTTGTCTTATATATACGTCACAATTAGTTGACGAACAAAAGTCCCTGAGAAGTTGCGCCGCCGCTCTGCCAGCCTCTTAATTGGCAAAAGTTTCTTGTCGACGAAAAACTGGGGGAGAGCGCCTCTGAATGAACGGATGAACGAGTGAACGATCACAGGAGCGGGAGACGCCGAGAGGTGTAATTAGTCAAAAATTCCCGCGAGGTACCCGACCTAGCTGCCAGTACGAACAGCAGCTAATGTGTTTCGTTGCCAACGAAATTACGTTCTTCAAGATTACTGCCTCTGTCAGAACAAATTACTGACACGGCAACTGAAGTAGGCATGTTAAAATTCGAGAAAATATATCCAATAAAATCATACCACAAAATCCGTATGTAGGCTCACACACTACACATACTTTTTTTTTTTTTTTTTTCTGGTAGGGGAATCATCAGAATGACTTCCCCCGCTCTTGGGCGGAGCGGGAGGGCGTGTCAGACTCTTACTGACTAAACCCCTACCCCGTTCCTTCGTTGCCTTCGTTCTGGGGGGGACTCGGTATCAACCGTTAGGAATACCACATGTTCCCCCCAGAGGCTTCGGCCCTACCGGGCCCCTACAGTTTGCTGACATCTCCTTGAGGCGCGCGTGGAACAGAACGCGCCGTTGACGACTGGGCTCGGTCCAGATTATTTCCAGACTGCCGGACAGCGAGCTACCCAGTGCTCGCCGTCCGCGAACCCGCGCCTACGGTGGTCGGAAATCGGGATCGGGATCTCGGCGGCGGCGGCGTGAGGACCGTTCCCTCACGCGCTCGCGGTCAGCAGCCTCCTTCACGAGCATCACTGCTTCGCAGAAGGAGGCGACCGCATGCCAACACTCCTCGCTCCGGACCATGGCCTGAACCAGGGCCCGGCGCGAGAGGTCGCCGCTCCCGATAGTCTCCACGAGGACACGGCGGTGCTCCGCCCAAGCGGGGCACACTTCTACCGTGTGCTCCACCGTGTCCTCCGGGCGGTCCACACAGTGGCGACACCCGGGCGTCCTCTCCTGCTTGATTCGATGCAGGAACCTCCCGAACTTACCGTGTCCGGTGAGGACCTGCGTCACACGGAAAGAGAGGACGCCGTGACCTCTTTCCAACCACTCCTCAAAGAGGGGCCTAACCGCCTCAATGACGGCGTGCCCAGCACTGGGTTGCGACAGTCGCAGTCGCCATGCCACCCTAAGATCCCGCCGGAACTCTGTCCGCCATGCCGCGACTTGTCGCGGCAGCGGAGTTTCGCCCCGGCGTTGCATCTCCACGCGCAAATCGTGCATGCGTGCAAGGACTGTTGCCTCCAGATCCCACGGTGGCAGGCCAGCGAGGAGGCTCGCCGCTTCGCGGGAGATCGTGCGGTATCCCCGCACCATCCGGATGGCCATGACCCTCTGGCAAGCGTTCAGCTTGGCCGCCGGTCGCTTACCTAGCGACGGCGCCCAAACCGGCGCCCCGTAAAGGGCCATGGACCGAACGATCCCCGCGTAGAGCCTCCGGCAGGGGGCGTCTGGACCCCCTAGGTTGGGCAGGAGCCGCTTCAGAGCGGCCCCAGACCTGTCCAGTTTGGGGGCCAAACGTCGGAAATGCTCCTCGAAAGTCCACCGGCTGTCGAGGACGAGTCCCAGGTACTTCATCGCCGACCCGACGCCGATGTGGACCCCCCCTACCGTTATTTGGGAACCCGGAGGTGGCGCGTACCGAGGGCCATGAAAGCACATGGCCTCGGACTTGTGCAATGCCACCTTGAGTCCCAGTTGCTGGATCCTCTCCACGACTGTCGCAACCCCGCGTGTCGCTGTTTCGGCCGTCGCCTGGTACGACTCTCCCCGCGCCAGGACCAGCGTGTCATCTGCGTAGCAGACCACGCTGACCCCGTCGGGGAGGTCGCCGCGCAGCACGTAGTCGTATCCGATGTTCCACAGGGGCGGTCCTAGTACCGATCCCTGCGGAACACCGCACGACATCTCTTGCCGTCTCCACTCTCCCTGGTGACCGGGATAGATGATGAACCTATCCGACAGGTAGGCCTCGATCACACGACGGAGGTAGGCGGGCACCTCGTGATACCGAAGTGCCGCCCCGATGCAACTCCAGGGCAGGGAGTTGAAGGCATTGGCGATGTCCAAAGACACCGCCAAGACGACCCTGCCCCGAGACACCGCATCCCCCGTCGTGAGAGCCCTCACGCGCATGATGGCGTCCACCGTGGAACGCCCCCTGCGAAAGCCGAACTGGCCGTCCGAAAGGTCCGGCCCCACCCGCGCAAGATGCCCGACGAGGCGGTCTGCAATTACTCTTTCAAAGAGTTTGCCCACCTCGTCGAGCAGCACAATGGGCCGGTACGCGGACGGAGAGTCCGCGGGGCGCCCCGGCTTCGCAATGAGGACCAGTTTCCCGGTCTTCCAGCGACGGGGAAACTGTCCTCTCTCCATGCATGCGCTAAAGAGCCCTCGCAATCGAGACCCGAGAGCCTCCATGGCCAGGACCCATACCCTGCCGTGCACGCCGTCGGGTCCTGGGGCGGTGTTCTTGAAACTGAGTCTTCGTACCACCGCCCTCATCTCTACCTCGGTCACCTCTGGAGCGTCGTCCTCGTCGTCACTGGTGTGGTCCGCTACGGGTACCGCAGGTGGCGGAGCCATGAGCGGGGGAGAGTGTTCCCCTCGCTCAGGGAACAGATTGGCCACCACACCCTCCACAACTTGGGGCCGGAGACTCTGAGTCAGAGGGGGAGCCCATGGGCGGAGTTTGTCCCGCACCACCTGGTAAGGGCGTCCCCATGGGTCCCTGTTCAGAGTCCCCAGCCACACATTGCGGGCCTCCAACTTGGCCCGCTTTACCTCTGTTCGGAGGGTGCGCCTTGCCGCTCTGTACCCCTCGTAAAGCTCCGCCTCCCTGGCCACCGCATCCGGCGGGCGGGTGCGGCGCCTGCGGAACCTGGCGTACCGGCGCCGCGCGGCGGTGCACGCCTCGCGCAGAGCCGCAATCTCCGGCGACCACCAGTACACCTGGCGCCGAGCACGTCCTGGATGGACTCGGGGCATCGCCTCGTCGCAGATTTGCGACATGGCCTCCTGGAACCACTCTGCCTCAGGGTCAATTTCGACAGGCCTGTCCGGTGTTTGCACCCAGGCCTGTACCCTCGCGGCTTCCAGGAGAGCGTCCCGGTCCATCTGCCTCAGCGCCCACCGCGGACCACACGGGGTCTGCTCCCTGACCGGCGCGGTCGAGATCCGGGCGGAGACGTCAAACCGGATGTACCGGTGGTCGGAATACGTCTCCACCCCCTCCATAACGCGCCAGTCGACGACGCGCGGCGACAGAGCGGGGCTGGCGAACGAGAGGTCCACCACCGACTCACCCCGCATCCGCACGCACGTGGGGACAGAACCCCGGTTTAGGACGACCAGGCCTGTCTCCAGAGCCCAGTCCTCCACCATCCGACCCCGTCGGTTCGTCAGCCGGGAACCCCAAGCCAGATTCCAGGCATTGAAGTCCCCGCAGACGACCACGGGGAGGGATCCGAACCCAGCGACGACGGCATTCAGCTCCATGAGGGAGTTGTGGAGATCAGCGAGATCTCGGTTCGGGGACAGGTAGACGCCTACCACTGCAATGTCCCCGACCCGTGCTGCCACGCAGCCCCGCCTTCTCGTGATGGACTCGAGAGGCGGGGGTACCGGCGGCGGCCGACGAAATTAGGGTCACCGAGCCGCTCAGGTCCTGGACCCAGTCTTCCCTGGGCAGGACAAAGTACGGCTCGGAGACCACGGCGATATTGATCGACCACTGCGCCATGCTCTGGAGCAACAGATCCTGAGCGGGGGCGCAGTGGTTGATGTTCGCCTGGAGGAGACGTAATGGGGCCATCACTGACAGTCCATTACGGTCTCCTCCGGAGCCCCCCTTGAGGGCTCTGCCGCGGCGATGGCGGCAGCAGCGTCAGCCTTGGCTGCGGCGGTGTGGACTTTGGGGTGAGGGCCCCTCCGGACCTTACCCTTGGCTGTGGCGGGGGGGTCGCAGGACCTGCTCCCAGCCCGGTGGTCGGCAGCCTTGCCTGCCGCCGCACATGCGTAGCAGTGCGGCGACGCACGGCATTCGACGGCCCTGTGACCGGGCTGACCGCACTGGAAGCAGCGGTCACTGCGGTCCACCTCCGCGGCGCAACGGGCTCCCGCGTGGTGCCCCACGTGGCAGCGGAAACACCGCAGAGGTCTGGGCTCCAGCACCTTGACTTGGGCTGAAACCCAGCCCACCAAGAGCCTTCGGCCCTCCGCCGTGATGGCCTTGACCGCCGACACGGGGCAGCTCACCGTGACGGCTCGCATACCCGTGCCGTCAAGGCGGATGATGCCCGCCCGCACTTGGTCGGTCGTGCACCCTCCCGCCTCAACGACGGCGGCCACCACTTCCTCCACCTTGACGGAGTCGTCCAGGCCCATGATGCGCATATCGATGCACTTTGTGGGCCTGGACACTCGGGCGTCCTCCTCGTTCACAGACGCCCTGACCTTGTCAGCCAGGGCGTCCGCGGTAGGACCGCTGTCCTCGCCGGGAACCTCCAGCATCCAGGCACCGGTCACGGTGCGCCGCATGCGGAAGCCCTTCGAGGCCCCGTACTCGTCCAGGTGAGGGAGTACCGCCTTTTTGGCCTTCTCCATCACGGCGTCGTACGTCACGCCCCTCTTCACCGCGCCCGGCTGTAATGTGATCACTACAGCCGCGGCGCCCGGAGCGCGAAGCCGGTTCGCCACGGCACGCTTTTTGCGCTGCTGCCGCCTTTCCCTCTTTTTGGCGGCCCTGGCCGCCTTGCCCGCCTGCTTCTTGGCGCCGACGACCGACCACTCGGCGCCAGCTGGAGAATCGGCAGGCGGGGGCAGCCGAGGCCGCCCGTTCGCCACCACAGCGGCTGGAGCACCCGCCGCATTGGCGGTGGGCGCCGCCCTAGCGGTGGGCGCCGCTTTGCCCTTCGCAGGAGGGGCAAGGGCAGGAGCTGCCCTCCCCTGCTGCTTCGTTACCGGGGCCTGCCTAGCGGTCGCAGCCGCTGCCGTCACGGCCCCACGCCCGGCTTGCCCTGACGGGCCAGCCTTGGGCGCGGCAGCTGCCGTAGGCGCAGCTGCGGCGGCGTACGACGCCGCCAGTCTGCGACCGGAGCCCGCGAGTGGGGGACGCAGCACAATCCCCTCCAGCAGGGACAATTGCCGCTGGAACTGCTCCTGCTGCCGCAGCATTTGCTGCCGGAAGGCAGCTAGCTCCTGCCGCAGCAGGGTCAGAGCCTGTCCCTCTGGCTCGTGCTGGGGCTGGGTCGGCGCCGACCCCTGCCCCTGCGGGCTCCCCGCCTTTGGAGGCTGCTGGGAGCAGACTTCCCTCGGAGGGGCGGCGGCTTCCAGGACCTCCCTCCGGGCCCTCGCACCCCGTTTGTCCAGGGCCTTCTGGAAGGCCTCCAGAATAGGGGGCAAGGCCTCGGCGACGGCAGAAGTCCTGCCCTTCGGGGTGCTCTTTCTGGCCACCAGCCGCAAGGACTCTATGACCAGGTCGCAGACCTCCTGGTGAGCCTCGTCGGCGGAGCCTCCCCCGTCGTCAATCTCACCGCCAGACGGCCCCGAGGGACCGGGGCTGGGTGCTCCGGGATGGCGTCCCTCCGCGGCAAGCTTCCCAGCCCTCTCGGCAGCCTCCTTGGAGGTCATCACCCTCCCTCTGCCGCGGGCTTGGCTCGCTCCCCGCCGAGCGGTGGGGATTTTTCTAGCCGAGCCCCTTCGGCTGTCGGACTCCTCGTCCGACCCCTCTCTTCCTAGAGAGCGTTTCCGGGAGCTGCGCACGCTTCCGGAGTCGCTCCCCATCTCCTCCCCCGAGCTCTCCGAGCCCTTCCGCGATGCCGCGTCGGACTCCGACCGCGCATCGCTCTTCTCCTTCTTCTCGTCTTTGTTGGGTTTTTTAGTAACATTTTTCATATTTGTTCCCACGAGTCATAAACTTTGGGTACCGGCTCAACACTACACATACTGGAAATTGACAAGGGAAAAAAGCAATTGAGAATGTGTAAAGAATGTAGGGCGCTCGGGTACCTATATAAATTCACCTGATCAAACACAACGAGCGCGCTGAAAGCAGATCCAAGACTGTTTACTATTTATTGGCAAGTCTTTGAAGAGGGCCGTAATAATCAAAGTTCAAAGTGACTATTACACTCAATCGTTAGAATCCAGTAATGGAAAAAATATTCAGGTCAACACACCAGTAAATTATGAAGGACTCGACAGTCAAAGAAGAAGTTCGTACATAACATCGTAATATGTAGCACAAAAACAAATATTAGTACACTCCCTCATGGTGGCGATCAAAAAGTTAATGAGTTTTTTTATAGCGACACAAGTATAAAAACTCGCGAACATTATGACGAGCAGTCGTCACGTAATAAAAGCGAAACGGTACAAAATATGCTCAGAAAAATGAGCGTCACAGCGGGACAGAAAGACGTACAGTTGCTCTCATTAGCCTCTAATTACGGGGTCCGAGCCGAGCCGAGCGCCGCCGACCGCCGGCGGAAATTCAAATTTAAATTTCGTACGTTCTACTCTTGCAAATTGCGATTTTTCACCAATAAAAAAAAGGCAATACCGAATCGAAATTTTAAACGGTTATTGTTTCCTTTTTATGTTAATGACTCGTATTGAAATTTTGTAACGGATGTTCGGAAATCGGCATCGGTCGTTTAACTCCGGCAACGGTCGGACAAGATTGAGTTCCCAACGTTTTTATTGTTGTTACTCGCTTTGTTCGCGTAACGGCCCTTAATTGTTTCTCTTTTTCGAGAACACTTCCCCATAAAAGTGAGGCTCCTTTCGAAGAGATAGTACAATATAAATTTTCTCATCAACTCGCAGGGTCTTTTAATAAAAATATAATAATCTCCCTCTACGGAACACTTCATTAAGGCGCTCAAAGAGGCTCGGCGGCGATTATCAGTCCCGATAGCGTTTAGCATGGCAGCACCATATTATATTAAAATATTTTTTTACTGGCAAACTCATCTTTGACCGCGAGCGGTGGGCGAGCGCGGCCCTCCCCTACTTTTCATAATTATCACTCCCCCCTGTCATCGCACCGGTTGAAATCGCGTATCTTTAATTTGGGCCGTCGCGTCAGCCCCGAAAATTCCTTGCATTCGTAAGAATTAAAGCTGGCGATAAAGGGAGCGCTGTTACTTGTTATTAGCGCCGACACTAATAACCGTTCTCGCTGTCCTCGCGTGACAGTTTTATACTACACAAATTAGAAAACAAAAACGTCCGAGTGGTTTTCTGCGGCAATCCGTAACAAAAGGGAGCGGGATGCGCGAGGACGACTTCGGATAAAGCGGGCTATTCGTGAGCCGTTTGAAAGGAGTTAGGCGTCGAGCATAGACGCTTAGCGGGGCGTGAGCGGCGAGCTGCGGGGCTTGCTGCCGGGACATTAAAACGTTCCGCGCGCTCGCCCGCGCCGCCATGCGTGATGCGACGCACCGGACCATCATTTTAAAACTGAGTTTTGTTTATAAACGTCACGATGTCTCTTCTCTTTTATTTCGCACGGGTTTTGCTTTTATTCGAGCGCCTGTGCCGCACACACGCCGCGTCGTTTACGTAAATCAGATGTGCCGTTAAAAATAATGGCGCGAAATGTAATGGATGTAAAATTTGGGCGCGATGGCGGTATCGGGGTGTTCATTGCGCATTATATATTAAACTGACATGTGTTTACGACGCGCAATTATTGTTAACTTTCAATTATTGTCAGTTCGATTGTTTGACAGTTCGTTCTGTTGTTTCGCGATTGTTCGAGGTTTATAAAATGGCTGTGAATGTGCGAACATTTCATAATAATGTGAAGTTAATTTTACTGCAGTGTTGTTAATGAAAATGGATATTGTCTTGTCAACATTATCGACAGCTCTGTAATGAGAGATGGATGAGCGTTTGATAGTGAAATTGGAGTGTTTTTGAAATAAATAACTATGTTTTAATATTCAATCTAATATTCAAAAATAATTCTATTTACATTATAAAGAGAGAATAGGTTACTAAGGCAAACGTGTTCCATCGTCGGCCATATTATCGTTTACCATCAGGTGAGAAAGTGGTTAAACGCGAGCTTATCCATGATAACAAAAAAAAGTATAAAGAGAAAAGATTAGAATTGGAACTATTGGGCGTAACCGTAAGATGCTAATTAATTTTAGTTGTATTAATTTTTAAATCTTAAGTTTCTAAATGTTTTTCAAATGTTGTGTGCACCAAATAAAACATTTTTCTTTCATTTGAAGCTAGTTATATAAATTTATAAAATCAAAGGAAAAAAAATTGCCAATAACAAATACAACCGGCTATATATTTTATATAGCCCGCTAGCTAAGCCTCTAAAGGTAAGTAGAAAATAGCGCGATCTCCTTCAACTGTCATTGAACTATTCACAATGACTTATCCTCTGGGGATCAGGAGATAAGCAGATAAGAAGATTGTGTGTCGTTTTGTTGTCCGTACTTTGTACGCACATGTTGCGGATGTGAGCGGTGGAAATTCACGACAGATCTGTCAAAGGGACAATCATGTAGAAAAAAAGCGTATTTTAAAAAGAGAGAGATTCAAAATCAATTGTCGATATTTGCAGTATTTTACTAATATTATAGAGGCGAAAGATTATATGTATGTAGGTATAGATGTATTGATGTTTCTTACTATTTCACGCAAAGACTAGAGAACAGATTTCAATAAAATTCGGATCACACCATGGCCTGGAATAGCACATAGGATACTTTTTATCCCGGTAGTATGTGCCCTTGGGATAATTTTTGACTATCACGCGGGGCCGCTGACAGCAGCTTGTTTGAAATAAAAATCAGAGGTTTTGTATTTACTTTCTTATCAGTTCACAGTTAGAATAGAATAGAATAAACTTTATTGTACACCAAAAAGTCACAGTTGTTTGTATCATTGTATAAGGCCGCAGCGTTTTTCAAGAAAACCGCTGCGGCATTTTAATTTCACTGCTACAAATTCTATAACACCTATCTAGTAACTGTATACTTGCATAAAATCTAATCAACTTCACATAATCTCCAAAAATCATACACTCATAAAATCCCCAATAAATAAGCTTCGAGCCACTCATTTAGTAAAATGAGTGTCCGTATAGTGAATTCCGGGCATGATTTCAGAAGCGGCCCCGGGGAGCGAATTAGTGAACCAACGTGACCTAACTGAAGATTTTTTGTCGTGATGAAATATTGTGCTGCGTTCTAGTGGGGGGGTTTACGTGAGTTATTGGTAGGTGCATTTGTTTAGATCGGTAGTAGCTAAATAGATGATCGATTTTAATCGTTTTGATACGTATTTAGATTAGAGTGCGTCTAATAAAAGAGCGACCTGGAGTTTGTTTTTTAAATTTAATTGGCAACATTATTCAGCCGCAGTTGTAAGAAGTAAAAAAAATTGTGAAGTGTCAAGACATGATTCTCCTACTAGTTAGTAATACCACATACAATTTTTTTGGATCCAACCTCTTTTTCTCAGGTCGCGCTTTCATTACTATAGACGGACTATATTTATTCTGATTTTGTGACCAAGAATATTATTTAATTGGTTTAGTATTCGATAATTCAGAGCAATCGACTAATTGTGTTGACAATACCGAAATATTTTTGTGATTATCTGTAGTAAAGCTGTCAGTACTGCACAATGTCGGGCTATAGCTTTTTGTTCAATTGACAGTTAAAGCTAGTTTTACCTGAATTGAGGGTTTTTTTTTGTTGGCAACATGGCTAATTCAATTGGATGTTTAGGCCTAATTATTTGTATTTTTTATAAAGCTTAGCATGAGTAACAATTTAAAAAAAAATGTATAATTGATACCTGACCTGGTGCAAATTTTACGCGTGTATGCATACCCCTTTCTATTACATAGAACCCCATTCTCATCCCAGCGAATAATTTTATCCAAAAGTTACTGTACAGTGTAACAATCTAAACGAAGCCCAGTGCTAGGCCGCTCGTGTAACCCCGACTTTATTTACTTTCTCAAGAGGCTTGTTTTTACAATGGCCCAAGTTGAATATTATCGACTTTTTGACTTTTAACGACTATTTTATACAACAATATGATAATTAAGGAAGCTTTGTTGCTTTTAAATGTTCTGTGACGAGATATTCTAGAGGTAATGTCGAGTTTCAAATTATAAAGTGTCGCTTTTTCTGTTTGTCTTTTGCTGTAGTCGCGTTTGGTTAATGTTTTGATGTAGTGGTGTGGTTTGAGAGAAGGTTTTGAGTAGGTATTGATGGGGAAGCCGACCCCAATATAGTTGGGAAAAGGCTAGGCAGATGATGATGATGATTGATTGATTATTATCTATGATATTTTGGTGTTATGTATTATAAAAAAAATCAATGACCAAAATGGGGTTTTTATTATACAGAACCCTTTTCTGTATAATAAAATACCCATTTATTTACCCATCAGTGGCAAAGTACAAAAGGGGTATTTTTAATAAGAAATTTGAGAGCGTGATATTATAATTTTTGTGGACAACATTTTTCGCGTAGTCATTTTTGTTGTCAGACAAATCGGAATACATACTATATTTATATATTTAGTGTTTGCGCGGAGAATTAACTCACATATAGATATATGTAGGTTTTTCATTTGTCAGAACAAAATTTTTTACAATATTTGTTTAGACTTGAGAAAGACATTTTTGGATGTCATCTTTCGTTCACGAAATCGTTTCAATGCATAAACAGGAATAGGTCACTACACTGTAATACATGGAGATAGATAAAATACGTGCCAGTAATGATGCATCGTCCATGACACATCGGGTTTGGAGCGGCGCGTCACTCTCCGCTAGTCTGACACAGATCATTAGTTATATGCTGCATAATCACATCGTTGGTTATAGAAACTGTTTGTGTGTATGTAGTTTTATTTAGATTTTCAAAGGGACAGACATCAACCCTGGATCGAAAGCAAAGGAGGAACAGGAGGGGGTTTTAGTCAGCAAAAGTTTGACAAGCCCCCCCGCTCCACCCAAAGCGGGTAAGTAATTTTGATGATTTCCTACAAAAAATAGACATTAGGCTGGGGACAGCAGTTATTTTACTTTTTGTAATTCCGACTAGCATTTGCCAACGGTTTCACCGGTGCGAAAGTAGGTTTGTCAATAGAAACTTGGGAGACCTGTTTCATTCCTTTATGGAGTTAATTTCGGAAAATCCTCTCGTAGTGCTCGAATATGTCTTAAAAGGAAACCTTGATATTGAGAAAAAATTCAATTTCATAGTCTTAATAGCTTTGGCTGTATTTTGATATGTCAATCAGTCAGTTTTTCATTTTATATATTTGGATAGGTATAAGGTACTAAGATAGAATTTTCCAAAATTTGTTCCTTAAGGCAATAAAACAGAGGTCCAAAGTTTTATGAAGATTCTTATTTTCATGTAGGCAAAACCGCTGGCAGAAGCTAGTAATATTATGTAGAGGAATGTTTTGTATTTTTGATCGAGAGCAGTTAATCTATCACATACCCGCGAAACGAGACACAATAGTAAAATAATAACAGCGCGGTCTCATAGGACCGGTTGGGGATTCAAACATTAAATATTTTTATTAAATAAAGGGTTATCTATCAGGTATTTTAGGTTGAAATTGCCTATTTTTATTTGTAATTAATAAATTCAAAAATTACGAACACGATTTAAAAAAAATAATGTTTCTTTGTCTTTTCTAATATTACTTCTAGTTCTTTCATGCAAGTAAAGTTGTTGACAGAAACTGGGGTTTCACAAGTATGTAAATAGTGATTATTCGATTAAACACACACTAAATCTTAAACTACACTAGCCTATCATTCAACCACTAACCTCGTAAGTCCTCAAGACATCACCCTCGAACTGAAAGAGATACCGACAAAGCTTCGTCCGTCATCGGTCATTAATTACATCTCGTTATTAATTATCACTGCACACGAGCGGACAGCGATATCGGATGGACTTGTGACGAAGTGCTACAGCGGTATCGAATGGACCGGTGACGAAATAGTACAAGGTTATCAAATGTACCGGTGACGCAGTGGTATAATGTTATCGGATTATATGGACCTGTGACGTCGTCGAACAGTGGTAGCGGTGGTAGTGGTAGTAGAGTAGTATTTTTAGTTATGAGTTTATTAATCGGAGGAGCAGTGTAAGGAATGATTTGATTTAGAGGATGTTGGTGCTACTCTGCTATATAATACGTATCATGGTAAAAGACAAAACGAGACGAGAGAGGATTATATAAAATGTTACTCAATAAACACCTCAATGAATTACATTTTAGTCACACTTTTCGGAACATTTTTGCGTGAATAATGCACACCCCAAGAGAAAATTAAGTTACAGTCATAATTTGGGTAACTATAATTTTACATAAATGAACTTAGGTTTCTAGTGTTTTTTTTAAGAAATTAGTTGTGCAAAATATTTCGGTTTATTATTGTAAATCTGAAAGTAACCGTCTGTCACGCTTTCACGGTTAAACTACAGAATTGATTTTGATCAAATTTAGTACGGCTAGTTAGCTAAGACTCCAAGGATGGACATAGGTTACTTTTCATCTATTTTCGACTTCACATCCGCTATAACCAACATACACAGAAGCTAGTAAACAATGTTTTTATTTTAAAATCTTTTCTTTTATTAAAATCAACTGCATTCACGTGAATACTCCATTGTCTGTGGCCGCCATATTAATTAGTGTTGTGCGCGTCATTGTATCCGTCGGCACATCACTAGTGACGGAGCTGTATTTTATTAAACAGCGCTTCATGACTCAATTATATCGAAAACGAAGTGATGGAGTGATGGTGAATGTTTTTTGAACCTTTTCAACTGTGTTTTTCGGGAAAATTGTTAGTGGATATTCAGAATTACTAATGTGTTATGACATGTTTCCCAATCTATAATCAGAATAATTCTCGAAATTAAATTTACTAGAATTTAGACATTGGATCATGATGGGCTGTAGGAACTTTCTAAAGTTTTACCGCGGTCCTGGAGCGTAAAGACTGAAAGAACACAGGTGCGTTTTAGTCAGCAAAATTCTGACACTCTTCCTCACTCCACTTAAAGCTGAAAGAAGTACTGTCCGGTTATCCACCCAAGGATTTAGAAGTAAAAGTTTACTTCACTTAAAGTGTCTCAGTAATTTGATTATTTGAACCCAATCAACAAAAAAATTGTGTGAATAATTATCACAATAATACTATAGGTAATATAATTATTACAGTAAAAAGACTTTTTATTTTTCTTACACTAAACATGGATACTCAACATTCAGAACGAAAAAACCATGACACTTTGGAATTACAGGTACAAGAAATATTATTCATCAAACTACATATTACTAATAGCACTTTATAAATACCACCACAAACTATATGAACAAACAAAAAAACCCACATTAATAAACACACATGCAATAAAGCAAGTGCGTAAAAACACAACACAACCTATTGCACGTTTATCAAAAGGTTGCACGCGCGCCTCACAATAGGCCTCTCTGAAAGGCTATAGGTAGTTAATCACTGGCCATGGGAAACAATAACATAGCCCGCGGGGTTAATAATAGCCGACCCAATTAATATTATCCTTCTCACTGCATTCTAAGACCTGAATAGTCATTATTTTATGTGATAAGTGTTTTAGGTGAAAGTAATATGCTAGTTAACCTGTGGGACCTCGGGGGGACCGCCATTTTTTATTATTTATTTATTTATTTAATATTAATAAATTAATATAAATAATATTAATAATAAAAACTGTTATTGCTCTGTTTCTGTTGCTTCTGTAATTATACTACTAGAGTACAATTTTAAATCGGCCGGGGTTTGGTGGCACAATTTTTTTCCAGCGGTTCTCAAAGTTAAAAGGTAATTACTTGTTTACTGGCACGTTTTTGTGCCACGGGGTCCTACAGGTACCGTAGGGGTGAAGCCTACTGGGGCCATGGGTTATACGAAAGAGAACCCCAGGGCCTTGAGCCGAAAGCAAAGAAGGAATAAGAGTAGATTTTGGTCAGTAAAAGTCTTCTTCACTAAGGTACAGTATATCTTCTTCACAGTCTTCTTCTACGTCTAAGAGCGGGAGAAGTCATTGGATGATTTACCACCTAAAAAAGTGATGGTAATAATTGTATGGCACTCTAGACCATAATTATTACCATCACTTTTAGCCAGTATAAGCTGGTTTAGTAGTAACGGGACTGACGTACGAGTTGTCCGTCGTGGGTTCAAAACTTGACAACCATTTTATTTTGTGTAATTTATTTCATCCTGACTGCTTTTCGATAAAACTAAATAAAGAATATGCTATGCTCAGTTAAAGAGTGGAGTTCTCTACTAAAATCTGTGTTTTCTGATAACTACTTACAAATCTTCTATAGGTTAACTCAAGAGTGTACAGATAATTTTTAGGTAAGCGTTGACTAAATCAGCGAAAAGCGAGCCTACCTAAAAAAATACCGTTGTCTAGAGCGAAAAAAATGGTTGTTGCGGATCAAAACATATCAAAACAACACTATAAAGAGACTAAAACTCATTACTCTTCATCCCCAGAAAACCTAATGACACTACTTTTAGTCCTTTTCCTTGATTAGCTGAAACGGAAGCCCCACAAAGAGTACAATTTAAAGTTCAAAGTTATTATGTTAAAGATACAAACAGCGTACTATAAAAACAGTGGAGTATCGTTAACTGTCAACCTGGACTGAACTCAAAGGCAGGTTATTATTTCAAAACTTAGTTTTCCTTTATACAATGTTTAGGTAAGTTATAATAATGTAACTGTTTTTTTTAAGATGGCGTGGTGAAACACGACACTAAACGCTGAAAATAATCATGATGTTGATGATTTTGCGTTTGGTAATACCGATAAGCTGTCTCAGATTTTTAATGATTTATTTATTTCAGACAAAAAACAATTACTGATTAAATGACATCCAAGAGATATTAGTTCAAAAATAAATATTTTGTTAATTGGTTTCTTACGCCATAACTACACGCCTCAACACAACAACGCTATAATTATTTATTAAAACTTCCTAAAACTGTCGAAGTTATTCTTCTAGAAATAGCTTTTCTAAAAATATCTTATACCACAAATTATAATTATGTCCGTGAACTAAAAGATAATGAGGTCTACGATCCACGTCCACCGTTAGCAAGCCTCACTGTATTCCATTTCGTCACGAAGAGTACCAACCACTTTGTTCCATTTCGTAACGGAGAAGGACAAACCATCAATGTTTACGTGACCCTGCTTTATTAAAATTCTTGGCTCCAATCTCGATCTTCCGATTTTTATTTATTCTGCCCAGCTATGGGGGACTTAATTAATTTCCACTACGCCTCACTGGGGTCGTTCATTCAATATTCTTAGTCAAACAAGTGTATTGAATTTACTTTTGAGGGTATATTTCTTAACCTCCATTTATGACTCCCCGTTTCGGTCACGGGCTTCTGATTTTATTTGCCATCTGGGTTTGTTTGGGTTTTCGTTGTAATAACGATCGACCGAAGATTTTATTATTTACTTTTAGCATATATTCGATAAGAGAAGACAAATAAAAGTATTAGGACAAAATTGGATATAATAGAGTCGTAATAAAATCAAATGATTTTTAATATAGACATTTCTATAAGGATCAGTACTCATCTGTTTTATGTCAGGCTATCTGTTCCAATATTTAGGTTACTGTAAAAATAATACAGCTACCAGTTATTTCAATATGAACAGATTTTATTAGCAGTCCGGAATTTTAATCAAGGGTTATTTTTCGGATGAAATATTGCAAAATCATATCCTGTTTCGGTATTCAGCTGAATTGGAGTAAATAACTAGATCAGTTTTATTTTTATTTTGAACCAAAGCCAACAATACCATTTTCTAGTATATTATATTTTTAAACAGTAGTAAGGTGTCGGAAGTCGGCTCCAAGCTGATTGTGGCTCCAGAGACAGGAACCTACTCACAATGCGAGCCGTATTGAGGAGTGCTGCCTTCTGTATCAGGCCTTTGAGCCATCGATAACTCGACAGATAGTCGTCAAGGCTTTTCGCCGTTAGCGGTACCAACAATCGGCAGAACGACTGCATCACTGCTTACCATCAGCTGGGATTGCAGTCAAGCACTGGTTTATGTAATATAAAAAAAAGATAGTCGAGTCTACATTCCATTATTACTTTTACCCAACGTCTATTCTTCTTCTTCTTCTCAAGTAACGTGAAGTAACGTTCTCAATGTAACATGAATGACGTGTACCCCTAAATGTAAAACATGACTAAATGGTTTTCAATAATTAAGCGTGTGCCACTTGAGTCGGAACTCGCAAATTGTTCGAGCACGACACGTCATGATTTCGTCTCGTTGTCGACTTAATGAGCAGAAATGCCGTATTGCGAGGCGTGTGATGCCATAGGGTTGGGACTTGGAGCTCGCATTAAATCTAATTAAATAATATCCATACTTCTATACTAAATACACACACACACAATCACATCACAACACCACACCACATACACACATTCAACAACATCACATCATTCATCATCGTCATGAATTTTTTCTACATTCTTCCCCTTTCTGGGGGGTAAATTTTAGAAAATCCTCTATTAGTGCTCGTCTACGTCATAAAAAGAAACCTTGTATAAATTTTCACGCTTCTAGGCCCAGTATTTTTGGCTGTGCGTTAATATGTCAGTCAGTCAGTTTCTCCTTTTATGTATAAGTATAGATTATAAACGTGAAAGTTGCCTATCTCTCTGTCTGTCTTTCACGGTGAAACTATTGTACCGATTTTGATATTTGGTACGAAGCTGCTTAATCTTTAAGGATTAAGCTAGCTTATAAAGGTTACTTTTTATCGGTCTTTGCCTTTGACTTCGCGTCCGCTGTAACCAACATTCACACGGGCGCAGCGGCTGACAGAAGCTAGAAACAGTAATGACTGAAAAATGATCAAAGCTTAAGGTGCGTAAATTTATTTCGTCTTATTAACGCTGCCCGCTCACGACCGATAATCGGTGAACGATTTTTTGTAGATGAAAAGTAGAACACACTGATAGCAATAGTGCAAAACACACGGCCTACAAATAGTCGGTCACAATATACTATTGGATTATAATAGGTATGTGACGATTATCGGACCTACAAAAAGTCGGTCGTGGGCGGGCAGCGCTAGGAATCGTCAGTTTTTGTTTAGCTCAACCCTACGCAGGTGCGTAATAAGGCGGTAAACTGAGAGGTGATCAGGTGAACGAGGCGCGCCGCGACGGATCGCTGACGTCGACGTCGTCGCGACGTTTTTAACGTTCACGATTATTGCACGCTCCTGGATTTTGTTTACGACTGTACTTTTAGTTTTAGAATTAAAATTTAACTTTACTGGCATGAAATCAGTTGTGTAGATCTAATTGTCTCTTGACTCTACGTTAGACAATGCCTTTTACACCGACAGAGACAGAAACAGATAGAGGAACGTGATTAAAGTGATGAAACAGGGGGTCACGACCCTCAGCATTGGGGAATACGGCGCAAAGAGGAGTAAATCTAAGTTAGGACATGTGGTGGGGAACAATCACCATCATCATTTCAGTTGAAAACCATTTACTTCTGGATATAGGCCTCCTCCATGTCCACGACCTGGTGAGGGTTGCGGGAATCCGATGGATGACATCGGATTCCCGCAACCCTCACCAGGTCGTCTCCAATTGAGTACGGGGTGACCAGTTTAGAGTTTTTTGGCCCATCGACCATCTGTTCTGCGAGCAATGTGCCATGCCATCATCCTAGTAAGTTTAGCATTATTTTATCACCACTGCTCTAAAAACGGTGAAGTTAAATATAGTAAAGATGTCCATGTTGGCATGCCCTCAAACCAAAAATTCTAAGGCATGCATGTGACATACACTGGACCTGCCCGGTTGGTTCTTTTAGAAAGTAGGCCTGAGCTCCAATAGTCGGAACTTTATGAGGCTGATTATGCTACTATATTGTTGAAATGTCCTGAAATTACAGGCTCAACTTTTACCACACTGGTTAGATTACAAGCGACCCCTAAATACTTGGTGCCGTGATAATGATAGTGACGCCGATGGAGTAATAGTTTGGAGTTTATTAGTTGTAAGATTTTCAATCGTGCCGGCAGGCGATGAGTTAAGTTAGTCCGCAGAGTTACTCAATTGTGAACTAAGTTCAAAATTGTTACTGTATTCGATAGCGTCAGATATTGAGGAGCGAAGTTCCTGTGTTCTTCAATAAACGACAATGCGGTGACACGCTTATTCAAATGGTTGCTGTAGAATCATTTTCTAGATTTTTTTGAGGTGTATTGTACACCTCAACTTGAGTAGGTATTGTCTGTCTAGAATAATGATGTCTTAATTGTAATATTGTTTTTTTTTTTAGAATATTCTTGTAGCTCATCTTTAAGCCATTTCTGGGCTAACTACAGAAAAACTTTCACCTTTTTTTGAGCAGGAAAATCATCAAATAGCTCCTCCCACTTTAGATGAAGTGAGACGTTATAGTATTTCTTCAGTTGGTCTTTGTAATCTAGAGTCACTGTAACTCCTTCGAACAATCCTGCAGCCCATTTTTTCCAGAACCTTACACTACATTTAATGCCTATAACATCGAGGTGTTTATCTCCCCTAAAATCTACAGAACAAATCCCTCTTCGTTCGTTCCTGACTTCCACAATACTCTCTACCCCCGATTATTTAAATCGTCACCAACTTAAAACAATACTGCTCAATCTGACACTAACAACGTCTATATAGTACACGTACAGATACCGAAAAATGTGACGTTGTTTAATAAAGATGCTCGTTAAGTGTAAAGGCGAGGATCCTTGGGCGGAGTAATTACAATACACGGTGAGGTTCGCGACGCCCTGTGACGTCACAGGAGCGTCTCACCGTGGCAGCTCCTAGCGTCGGAGTTACTGCAAGTCTGCTGGTGAAGTGTGTGTTGTGCGTTTTGTGAGCTTGGAATATGATATTTATAGGGGAATTTGTAAGTTTGAAATGAGTAGCTTGTTGTCAGTGACTTTATTTGCGATAAAACACGCCATAGACAGTATTTTGTGGGTAGTTAAAAAAAAGAATAATAACACTTTTTATTAATCATTTTGACTAAAATTTGTGCCCAGTTTTAGGTATATAAACCCTAGGAATAAGAATCCTCTATGCAATTTAAATGTTTCTATCGAGGGTAGTTCCTAAAACAAATAATGATAACCTTTATTATTTACTTTGCTTACAATTCATATTGAATTTCACGTTTCTTGTCCCAGTAGTTTTGGCTGTGCGTTGATATGTCAGTCAGTCAATTTCTCCTTATAGATATATTTGCTAGGTGTCAAATGTGATATTGTCTGTTGTAATTGCTAATTTTGAAAGTGGAAGAGCAACGCCATAATATGCCATAGCAAACGAAATTTGGTGAAATCATAAATCTAATCCTGCTTCCAAAAATATCGTCTAAATAAAATTTATTTATTCATTTCACGCTACAAGGAAACGACAATAAAATTATGTAAACATCATCAATAAATAATAATAATTCAATAACACCAATATATCGGTATTTTGCGTCCATCAATTCAAATAGGCGGTGACTTGGCTTTACGGTGACGTTTCCTCGCGTCACCGTGACGCAGCGGGCTCGGGCGCGCTCGGGCATTCTCGGCCGTTTACGCCGAATACGCGCTGACGTGAATTAATCGCCAGACGTTTTTCGCGTGAAAGAGGCTTAAGGACCGGCAGTTGCGTTGTTTTGTGTTTTAAAGAGGGTACGATTAATGTGAATCATTTCTTTTGACGCGCTCATTGTTGGCGTTTCTTTTTAAATGAAGTGTATAATTGTCTTCGAGTGTACTCAAGACATTGGGGAGGCAATTGGATGGTGATTGAGGATGTACATCAAGTGTATTTGGCTTGAGAATAAAGACGTTGCAGTTTATGACGAAATAAGGAAAACGTTTGGGTTTTGTTGGCAGATTTATGAGAGACAATGTCAACTTTTTGCAGCATTCGTATTTAGCTAAAAAGCTTTAGGGCCTCTTTCACAATGTCCGAGTAGGCACTACTCACTGAATAAATTCAAAAATGGAACAGAATTTGTATGAAATTATCTGCCAAGTAAGATGCTCGAAACTTAATCATAGGTGGTGAAACAGGCCCTTAGAGTTGCATAGTTGGAATACGAAACAAACTTCACTCTCGCTTATGTTCTCTCCCTCCTCTGATTATATCTAAGCACTTTTTTTAAACTTTATCTTGAATTGTATTGCTTTTTAATATACTCCATTTTGTTATTGTATAAGTAAAATAGAGACCATATTATTAATAGTTGTTATGGTATTTTTTGAATGGTTTTACTGTTCTACGACTATATCATATTTTTAATAAAAAGACAAAAGTGTGTATATAAATGTACCTATTACTTACTCCTTTACGTTCAAACGGCAGAATGGATTTCACTACTTACTAGGCGGGCAAGGCCACTGGCAAAACCTAGTATGAAATATAATATGTAACTAGAATACATTGATATTTAATTATAGCAATAACGATGGCGTTATAACAATATTTTCAATGCTATAATGAGCGCTTTACAATATACATGGCTATAATACGTTCATTATTTTTTTGTAACTAAATATAAATCTCGTATATTTTTTCCCAAGTTCAAGACTGGTGTAAAAGGCTATTCTATTCTCGTTTCACCTCATTCCCCTGGCTCGGCCATAGAGGCCTATTACGGCCGCACTAGCTTACAGGGTCATCATTACTACGAGATTGCTTTAATGGCGGACAATAAATCGCTTTCGCCTATCACTGGGACACGGGCTTTAATGAAACCGTTGTTCGATATTTAAGATGTTTGTTTACATGTGTTAGCCTTTTGTCTGTTTATGTTTTAGTGTGTTTAATTAATTTAGTTTTAGTTAGTTCGTTTAAAATGGTGGTTGATGTAGTTTTTATTGAAAGACTTGAAGTTAAGGTTAATTTGGAGTTAACGGTGTTATCTACATTAAATATGTATGATTTGCTGTCCCAAGTAGATTCATGGGTGTGTTTAGTTACTTTCCCACTTATATGCGTCGTAGAGTGATATCACGAGTATAAAGCCTATATTATACCTTGTTACAACACACAAAAAAAACACAGTAAGATTTCTTCCTATCCATCGTGTTGTTTTAGAGATTAGCACGCTTAAACAACCAAAAAACTTTTCTGCTTTATAACAATAATATAGTGCAGATGTGAATGGATGGAGAGAGAGAAGGGCCAATAAAGAGGCTAAGGAAGAGAGAGATTGATGGTGTAAGGAGCGATATGAGAAGGGAATTAGTGATAGTGTGACGGGTGATAGGACCGAATGAAAGATAAAGAACGTGTTGCTTTGAGAAGGAAGAAAGGATAAGAAGATAACGATGCTGATGGTAAAGATATAGATAGATCAGATGATAAAATTTCATTTTAAAGAGGCAATTAGCATGGCTTATATCTGGAAAGTATCATATCATTTAGCATCTGTCTTTTTATTCATAAAACCTAAATCGCCAGAGCAATTAGGCAGGTCATTTAGATGTGAAATACGTTTCTATGAACGCAAACTCTCAAATAATTTACTAGTCCATCACTTTTGTTACCTATTCATTGCTAGGACTCTAAAGACTACTTTCTGTAATTAATTCTGAAAACTAAGCATCATTTGAACGGTACAATTAGTGCTAGAAGGCTGTATAATTGTCCGGCTCGTTCGCTGTGGCCTATTGTTCTAACTGAGGCTTTTTCTAATAAGTGCCTGATTAAGCCATTTATCATAGACTAGGAAAAGGGCCAATGGGTTGAAGCTCGACATTTTTAGGGTTCTCTACCCGAAGGATTCTACTGGATTCTACTATAACTCAAAATTCCCTGTTCCTTCGTTTTTTCTTCTGTCTATCTGTCTGTCTATTCAGCGGGCTGTAATTTACAAGCCGTAAGAGACAAAGGTAAATTTTTGATTACTGTTTAGAAATAAGTTATTTTTTTAATTTATTTCTATTACTATTATTGTGTAAAAGAACTATGTTATAACAAAAGAAACGAGAGGGTTACATTCGGACTATAAAGTTAACCCTCTCGTCAGCAATTTGACCACAAAGTATCAAACCAACAAAATATTCTGAATCCCCTGGCATCCTTTCATTAATTTTATCATTCAATTTCGTTTCCCTACAATATAAAGCTTAATTAAATACGTATTTCATATCCAAGAGCAGAAGGCACAAAAAATCTTTTTTTCCACATAGTTGAGCTTTTTCTGCCCCGGGCTGTCATGTAACATGCGAATCTAAGATTCCCATAGCAAATATGGCCACGGGAATGATACAGGCTCCGGGAAAATTTAATCATTTCTTCCCAATTTTTCTATGTAATTGATATTTACATCGTTTTTTCGGGAAACAGTCTCAATATCTTCCGTTCAGGAAAATGAGTATCTAACAGAAATATTGATTGATAGTCGATTTTATTGTCGATTTTCTCGGAGCTAATGGTAAGGAAGATTTAGCTGGGAGGCGTGGCTTACAGAATGGAGCTAAGTGAGATATTTATAAAGATAGATAGTTGACAATATTTCTAAGCTAGTAGAATCGATAGTTTGCTTTGATTAGGTATGAAAGAAAGAATATTGATATGAAGAACAAAATGTTTGCACAATACGTTCCTATTCTTATTTTACTTTGAATTATAAAATTGAGTTGAAAAGGGTGTTGTAACATATGAATTTACGTCTACAACACAATATCATCAACAAAGCAGAACCACGTTTCCATCACAAAATTATATTAACAGAAACCATGACCCATTTCTCATAACGAAGGTCCGCCCGCAGAAAGACGTCAAAGCGCTCATTAGTTGCAGGACGCAATTCCGTCGCTGTCACGTGACGTGGCCGCAACACGTGCCCGTCACGCCACGCGACGTTTGCGCTGCGGCCGCCGACCGCAGATCGACCGCACCGAAATAACATGCGGTGCGCCGTGCTCGGCGGCCCCGCACCTACTGAAACCTTTTTCCCCTCATTTCAAAAAGCGAACACCCGTCAAGTGATTTAAAAGAAAAAAGAAAACGCTTTTCATTTTAAAATGCGAACGTTAATATACTTTTTAAATCAAACTTTTTTCTTAATTCATCTGATGGGTACGCGTAAAGATTTTACGCGTGAAGTTTCGATAGTAAATCTGTAGACTTTTTATAGATTCTGGGTATTGGCAGTAAATATTTATGATTAAACTGATAATAAATATTTACGAGTGCAGAGAATAGATTTTTTTGATCTGTTGCAAAGTGTTTCATTTATTGGAACAAAAAATAAGTTTCGTGTAGCTACTGGGCAGTAAGGAAATATTTTCCTGATCTGATATCGACACAAGAATAAAATATTTTGGCTGCTTATTCCGGCACACAAGTAATAGGAAACGATTGAGGGAAATGCTTTATTATGAGATCCATGGATGTGCAGTACCTTGGTCAGCACATTTGCAATAGATATGACGTCACATGTGGCTCTGGCAATCATAAGATGAAGGCGGAAGATAATTCTATTTGGCTCTTTGACTATGCAAGATGGAGTTCCGTTTGAGGTTACAGCCTTCCAGAAATAGTATTATTTTGTCGTTCTAACTTTGAGCAAAGCCTTTTCGACAGCTAATTACACTTTCATTTTCTTTCGCAGTAACAAATTTTCAGAACTTACAGCCTAATAAAAAGTAAGTCAGTGCCTTAGTTTGTAGCACTTAAGCCGTCATTTTATAGTAGGGTTGTCGAAAATCACGCCAGGCCCCCCTCTGAGTTGGGCCTTCTGAAATATGGTCTCGTAAAGTCTGGTAGATAAGGTGTCGGTAGTAAATACCCGTTCCTTTGCGTCACAGGTCCAATGCATCACGGGTACGACCCATGTCCAATGAGATTTCAATTCTGTCAGTCGCTTTTTGGCTTTCAGATTTGCATGACGCGGTTGTTTTTTGTATACGTGTGTTAGGGTTGAATGGGTTCCGAGAATGTGTGTCCGACAGTTCTCACTAAAAAATACATTTTTCGAATAAGTTATAACATCATTGCTTTGTACTTAAAATGAAATTTTTTAGGAATTCGTATCCAACATAAAAAATGGGTCCATATTGCTGACTGCTATCCGTCTATCTGTCACGAAGCAGTACCTCATGAATCGTGCTTAGCATAGCTAGACAGTTGAATTTTTTTTAATGTTAACGACAAAATCGTACAATATAGAAACACTCTCCGTTTGGGCAATATTTAAATGCTTGAATTTATTATATTATTTATTACGTAAATCACTGAAAAAAATGTTTACTTAACTGTAATAATGCATTTAAAAATTATCGCAAACATAATTTTCTTTTGAGTGTGTATTGGGCGAAAAAAAGGACTTTTATCAATCCTCTATAAAATATCTTATGCTTAAAATTAAAAATAATAAAATAAAACAAATTCGTTATTTCTATTTTAAAAACGTTAAGATAGTTCCACTTATTACAGGTCCAAATTCACAGCAAAACCACGTTCACGCTCAAATCTCTATGTCTATCCGTGCGACATTTTCCATATACCATTTTCCACGTAGAATATTTTGAAACGCTCATATTTCACTTTGGATATGAACTAGACGAGTCTGCTGAGCCACTACAGTGTTTTGCACTAAGCGAAGGCCTCTTCGGCACGATAAAAAATAGCCGAGCCTCCGCCAACGCGTTAGGACCAGGATAGGTTGAGGAGCTTGCGCGGTTTGTACCAAACCAACTGGTGCCAGCGGTTTCACACGCGTGAAAAGAGAAAAAAATTGTCCCAAGGGTCCTCTGAAAGTAGAACAGACGGTCGATGGGGACGAAAGGTTCTGGAATAACAACCACGTACTGGAAAACGTAGTGTAGGAAAGCCTCCTATAAGGTGGACCGATGACCTGGTGAGAGTTACGGGAATGCGATGGATGCGAGACAAACGAGACCGTTAGTTGTGGTGACACTTGTCCAACAGTGGATGTTCTTCTGCAGAAATGATGATGATGATTCCGGGACATCTGTGTGCCAAATTTCATTAAAATTCGTTTAGATGTTCGAAGGTGAAGAAGTAAACACACATATATTCACAAAATTTCGCTTTTATGTTAGTGTGATAATATTGAGTGATTAGTGAGATGCAATGAGCCTAGCACGAGGAGAGGAAGTGGTTTAGCAAGCGAGTGATCGTCTATTGTTTTGGCATAAGGTAACATATCAAACTTTTATTTCCCGCTATAACTTATGACGCACTGCAGCCAACAAATCGCGCCCGCTACAGTCCGCACACGTACCCGTCACCGCGCGTTCAATGTAGACAAGGCCTTACTGTGCTCCTACGCATAGTGTTTCTACGCATATTTTATATTATATAGCCATTAGGGATGAAGAACCTTTTTGGTAGTTTTCAAGGTTAATTCAGTGTGGCGTTGATTTATTCAATTTTTGGGTCATATGAGAGTTGGCAGGTCCTTGTGAATAGATTGCGAGGTCTGACATGTATTGTGGGTGGGCCTCAATGAAATACCAATTTTGAATTTTATTAAAAAAGCTAGAATGAATTCTGTTTTCATGTTGAAATGTAAGTTCTAAATGTAAATTCAGACAAGTTGATCTAATAAGAGAACCGTAGGAGAAGAAACGAATAAAAGATAAGTTCAAATTTCTCAATTATCTTCAATAACTTTAAAATTCAAGGTAAGCTTGAAATTCACCATCTTTAAACGAGAGTTTTATTGTGATTTATAAATTAGACAATTGTCATTAGTTGTATGTAACTTTAAAATTATTTTCTTACCTTTTCTTAACTTGGACTGCTGTATCGTTTGAAAGAGTTATTACGAATTGGAACATAAAGGGAAACTGAAGGAAAACAACGATGGGTGCCAATGATAAACTGACGCACTTCTCCGCTTCAAAACAAATGAGTTATTTAATGATTTCCCACAAAAAAGCACAACTAATTATAATTAAATCACGTCAATAAATTAACCTTTCGTAGTTTACATCTTGTTCAGAACCAGAAACACTTTCCAAACTTACTTCTAGTTCCCGCCGTAACCTAGGTAAGTACCGAAACATCGGATTTGTTAGCAACTGGGCCCAATAGGATTATTCGTTAGCAGGGAATGTTATTAGCAAAAGGTTTGGCATTACCAGATTAGGTACTATTCCTTGTTAATAACGAATTCGTTCGATGGCGAAGAAGGATTACTTTCTTTGATAATAAAAATCTTACAAAGTAAGCCCCAAGCGGCTTAAATTGCAAATGTTTTTGTAAGTAGTTAAGTTTGTTTTTGTGCCGAAGAGATTGATCGGTATATAAAGGAGACGCTGGATCGGGAAGGACCCGGTTGGTAGGCTGGGTCACGCTTCGCAGACTTTATAGAGTGTGATTCTTGAATAGCTTTTATATATAATGTATATGGTATTGTTTTGGTTTATGTATTTTTATTTAAGTGAATATATTAGAGGAAGTTTCAAAGTGTCTGAAAAGTTGAAAAGGAATCGTTAGGTCTCGTGCAGAGGAGGGATGGAACGCATGTTATTAATTACTCAGATACCCGCGAAACGAGACGCAATAGTAAAACAAGAACAGCGCGGTCTCATAGGACCGGTTGGGGATTCAAACGTTAAAAGAGTTGTGAGTTTAAATGTAGATGGATGAAGATAGAGAAGGAGAGGAAGCTTAAAGAAAAGTTGGATAGAATGTGTGAGGAGTAATATGAAAGAAAAGAGAATCAGTGATAGTGTGACGGCTGACATGAAAAAATGGACGAGAAAAATGTATTGCGCCGACCACTATTTGACGGTGAGCGATAATGTGCTTGACGATAGAGCTCGCTTATTTTGAAGTACCTACTTGATTTAAAGCTTGATTTAATGATTTAGCTATTTGGAAACACATCTTATCTATTTACTTTTGTAGATCAATTTCATGCATGAGTTACCAACTAAATCCAAGCCATACCAATCTATAAACTCCAAAACACCGATTTACATACAGCAGACAAACCAAACAATTCTAACAAACATACATAGAAAAATATGTGTGTACTACAGACGAGAAAATCGTCCTTTTATACATACGTATTGATCTCTGGGTGGCAGTTGTCGGGTTATTCGACTCATATACGATCGTAATGTGGTCGTTTCCAATGACGGGAATGTCTTGCTTTTTCTTACGGACCCGGTTTTTATTATGTTTTTACAGTATAGGCGCAAATTTTTCGCGTAATGCGTCGGCGACCTCTGTAAGCCCTGCGATATTAGGGAAACCGTTCGGATCTACATTTCTATAGTTACATTTTGTTTTGTTATAGACTTGTCTGGGGATAAAATTGAACGGGGTTTCTAATGTTTGGGGTGTTTTGTTGCGTGTTACTGTTGTTTTAGTTTGTTTGTAAATTGTTGTGTTGCTGTTTAACTGGTAATTACTATTGGTAAGTGAAAATGGTTGAGTAGAATATTTATTGTTTTGTTAGGTACAATATTTTTGTACTTTATTACGTTGGTTATTGAGTGGAAGGAACAAATCTATTTAAAGTATAAAAGAATAAATAGAATAAATAGCCAAGTGGCTTAAATATAAACTAGCTCATAAAAGATTATGCTATTTTTTGTTCACCTGAGAGAGAGTTTCAGTCTATTAGTGACTAAAACTAGTTCTATCAGTTGCTTTTTGTGTTCCACTAAAGATTATGTTAACTAAGAAGTAACTTAAATGTTTCATGGTCTTTATTGTAACACTAACTCCTGATATAACTAAAACAGGCAAAACTTTTGGTGGGTTTCTGAATGAGTAAAAAACGTGTCAAACCTTACTTAAATACCAAATTTAGTTAGTTTTTAGGCTAAATTAGGGTTTGAAAAATACTAAATTCAAATCGGTGCTTAAATAAAAAATCGTGGGTGTGTAGCAGAAATACAACTTACTCATTAAAAATAAACTACATATTATATTCAATTCTATATGATATGAGAAGTACGAGTAAAACAAATGAAGTCGTTACTAAATAGTTTTCGGCTGGCAACACCACGTAAAACTTGCCACCGCAGTTGTCACAATAATGGACAAGTCGAAAATTACATTACTACCCCTCGCAACTTCAGTGTAACGTGAGTCGGGAGATGTGAGCAGATTATAGTTGAACTGAATATAACAAGTAAGCATTAGGAGATTCTCAAAGATACAGTGTCAGCAGACTGTAGGGGTCTGGCAGGGTTGAAGCCTACTCGGACCCTGAGTTGAACGAAAGAGAACTTCGGGACCCTGGAAGGCAAAGAAGGAAGAGGAGTGGGTTTTAGTCCTCCAGCTCCGCCCAGAACGGGAGAAGGTCACATTAATAACCTTAAAAAAATCTGGAGATTATAAAACTTCATCGCAAGACTTGAGATTGCTTGAGAGCCAAGATTGCAGCAGTAAGTTCTGATGGTCTGCCGGCCTCACAATCTCCAAATTGTGGGAGCGTCTGATTTAGCTCATTGTAAATCTGGGTGTAGTGGTCATGTCATGTGTTAAGTGAGGCTAACTAGCTGCTGCGTGTACACCCGTACACGCATACACCCGCGCAAAAACAGAAAATTCTCCTAAGGCAACAAATTCAAGTCATAAAAAAAAAAATGTGCTCTTCTAGGATATGATCTGCCCGTGGGTTTAATATAATTGAAACTTGTTGAGCTGTTAAATTAACAAACATACGAAGTCAGAAACACTCAAAAATTTCACCTTTATATCTGATAATGTATTCATTACCCAAAAACACCATATCTAAACTGCATATTCTATGCACTAACATTGCAAACAAATTATTCTAAAACTACTGTTTAGAGAATGATGTTAAAAATAACAAGTGACTGCTCGGCATTTTTCATTTCATACTCGCGAAGCTCATATGTTACTCATTTTGTATTCCTTCGTAATGTAATAGACCTCTAGTCTACAGCGCGCATGTTTTAAAACTGCATGCCTTTCCTTTCCACATAGTCGTTTACTTTGAAACCTTTGGGCAGATTGTAGATAGTAATTTTGAATAGTGATGATGCTTTACAACTTGAGGAGCTCGGAGCTAGATAATAACAGCCGCACGGGTCGATCTTCAAGGTTAAGCAACGCTTGCCAAGGTTGGTCTGTGGATGGGTGACCATCTTAACATACTGAGTTACCTTCGTGCCTCGGAAAGCACGTTAAACCGTAGGTTCCAGCTGTCATTTGTAGATCTTTGGCAGTCGTTACGGATAGTCTGAAGCCAGTAAGTCTGACTCCAGTCTTGCCATGAAGTTCTATGTTACCCCAGTTAATGGGTTGTGGAGGTCTGGAAGGCAGCCACTCGTAAAATACTGGTATTCAGCTAAATCTGGCTTGACTGGAAGCCGACCCCAACATAGTTGGGAAAAGGCTAGGTTAGATACTCGTTTACTTTGAAACCTTTGGACAGATTGTAGATAGTAATTTTGAATAGTGATGATGCTTTACAACTTTGTGATCCTGATGTATTTGGTTTATGACTAGGTGTAAACTTAGTAGGTACCTTGCAAAGTAGCGGTCTACCTTTTATATTTTATTTTAGGGCTTCATCTACAATGAAACCAAAGGCTGTGGTTCTGTTCTAAAGAGTCACCTTGATTCGTCCTTCGTAATCCGTGAGTTATCCTTCAGAGGCTTTGAGGGGGTGACAGAACACTCCCTCTTCTTCCACCCATAGCGGGAAGAGTTACTTGATAGATTTTATTTTTTATATCTATGTTGTCATCATCATCTCTCTAGCCTTTTCCAATTAGCTTGTGTTTGGATTCCAGTCTAACTGGGTGCGGCTGAATACCCGTGTTTCACGAGGAGCGGCTAGGCTATAGACTGTCCTGTCCTTCCATTTAGGAAGGACAGGACAGTCTATCAGACCATTTCATGATATGGCTTCGTTTTGAGGTGGCCATTTCATGAAGTAGCCAACCAATATGTGAAATGGCTGACTATATCATGAAATTACCAATTCTACGATATAGCTACGAGATAGGTACTTAAGATAGATACTTAAAACTTAATAATATAGGAAAAGTTTTTACTTATCCTTACATTAGAGCAACGATACTTTGTAGACTGTTGCAGTTCATACCCTCATAAAGTTCCCCGAAATTCTAGCAACATTCACAGACAAAAATCTCAGCACTTTCACACTACACATTTTAGCTCACTTTAACGTTCAAAATAAAAATCCCGGGATACCTCCGGTGTATCTAAGTGTGAAGTAAATTGGTGATATTTTACGAGTTAGTCATTACCGGGATAGTAGAGTCGGGTTGTTCCCGGTTTTACGACGGAATTCCCGTGACGCGGCGACCTTATTACGACAAGGCTAAACGATTGAGAGTAACGAGAGAGTCCGAAGTTATGACGAATATCCGAAGCGGTTCAGAGGTGGCTGACCCAGTGTATTGGGGATTGGGTTCGGCAAGGAGTTTTATGGTCTTTAACTGTGGTGTGAATAAGTTTATCAATGACGATTACTTTTTATTCTTCTTTTATGAACTTTTTTAAATAAAGAAGGTTTACTTGTAATGTTAACTTATTTTTATATGTATACGAAATAAAGTATAATCAGTCGTCGAAGTACCCTTCCATAGCGCAAAAAGTGGATCAAAAGACTGGCAACGTTGTCATGTTGTATCGCAATGCTTATTATTTAGGCAAAGAACGACCACGTTGTAATTTGAGACCTCATGGCCTAAGCGTGCTACAAATGGCTCTAAATAATTTGGTTAGTGATAATTGTAATAATATAAAAATAAAATAGAAATGACCTAACCTTTATTTGTTTTGTTTTTTAACAAAAATATTAGATAAACTTGTATAGTTTATCTAATATTTTACTGTAATTGTCTATAGGAATTAAAACAAAGATTTGGAAAAAAAATGCAGCTTAGGTTGAATTTTCCTTGCTTTCTTCGAACCATAATAACGAAAAGAAACCCTAAAAAATAATAGCACGAAAATTTAACACAAGCGATCTTCAAACGCAACATAAAATGGCCCACTAAAAATTCTCTAGCGTCCCAATACGCGGTCGTAAGCGGTCGCTAGTCGCCGACGATATTCGACATTGACTATCGATAATAGCTTCACGTAATACGGCCCCCGACACCGCCTGACGTGAGCTGCGAAGATAACGCCACCAATTGCAAATTAAAATGACATTTATTGACCGTTACTAGATTTTGTTGCTTCACATGATTTCCTATTTAACTGGTGAACATGAAAATTGTGTTTTTTGTTCGCAAAATTACATTTTTAGTTGCGTTCCTGTCGCGCAATCGCTTTATGTCACTTCATCATCTACCTAGCCTTTTTCAAACTATATTGGGGTCGGCTTCCAGTCAAGCCGGATTTAGCTGACTGGTATTCAGTTATTTTTCGAGGAGCGGCCACCGACCAGACCTCCACAACCCATTAAGTGGGATAACATGGAATATCTACAAATGACATACGGCTTAACGTGCTTTCCGAGGCACGAAGAAAATTCGGTATGTTAAGATGGTCACCCATCCATAGACCAACCTTGGCAAGCGTTGCTTAACTTTGAAGATCGACCCGTGTGGCTGTTATTATCTAGCCACGAGCTCCTCGAAAACAAACGCTTTATGTCACTTAAGGGACCGAAATTCATAAACGAGGTACAGAGAGCGTGGCCTTATTAGGCACAGATTGTTTCTTTGGTGCGGTGGATGAGGAATGAGAGTTAAAAAGTTGGGGCAGTTAATATTAAGTTTTGTTTTGTTTTGATACAGATGAGCCTGTTTTGTACTTGGAGTGGCCTTAATTTGGTATCTCGGTGCTTTCTTCTGAATCTTTCATTTGATCGTCAATGTTTTTCTCAGAATCAGTGTGTTTTTTTTTGTGCATAGCCAAAAAATGCAGGAATACATTCATTGTAATAGATCATCATCGTCATCATAATTTCAGTTAAAAGAAGTCCACTGCTGGCCTTACCTAAGAGTCGCCACAACAAACGGTCCTTTGCGCCTCGCATGCATCGGATTCTTACTAGGTCATCGGTCCAACACTGTGTCTACCGGGGGGTGGTCGTCAGTTCAGAGTCTTTCGGCCCCTTTAACCATCTCCTCGAGCAAGGCCCACTGCCACTTAAGTTTAGCGATTTCTCTTGGTATGTCGGTAATCTTAGTTCTCCTGCGGTCCTCTCGTAATAGATGATGATGAATTGTCTTCTGAAATCTGTGATTTTTTACGAAAGTCGTTGGCCAGCAAGGTTTAGATCTGGGTAGTCAACGACTTTCGCGGAAAATCATAGATTTAAATAAAAAAAATCGCATTCTAGATTCCTGGAATGTATGATGCTTTCGAAAACTTTCTAAAACTTGTATGATACTTTCGATTATTATCTAAAAATGTCACTGTGTATGGGTATATTGACATACTAATTATTATTTTTATATTCCATCATTTATTTTTATATTCTGCCAATTATTTTATGTTTTGTAGGATTTTTTTAGTTTTGAAAGAGTTTTAGAATGGAGACGGTAACTGTAGGATAAACCTAACTGGTTTTTAATTTTAGTGAAAGTCTGATACTTATTTTCTCTCTCTTGTTTTCTTCTAAGTTGTTGTTTTCTTCTTTCAGAGTTGGGATAAGTCATTTGATGATTTCCCACCTTAAAAATAACTATGTCATAATAAATAGCTTTCTATTTTTATGTTAGTTATCATAATACTCCTGTATGATCCTGGGTTGTGGAGGTCTGGTAGGCAGCCGCTCCTCGTAAAATACTGGTATTCAGCTAAATCCGGCTTGTCTGGAAGCCGACCCCAATAAAAGTTGGGAAAAGGCTAGGCAGATGATGATCATAATACTCCTGTATCTAAAGCTGCTGGTGTGCCAATAAATAAAGCATTTTTTTTCTATTTTAAATCTCCTGTCACTATAGGTACACGAGCGAGATTTTCCCGGCCTAACTCCACTTAATTACGTACTGTATACAAAAACGAAGGCAAGTAATTAAGTCCCGTAATTAGCCAAGGATGTAGGCTCTTTATAGTCTTAGCAGACAGACAACCTATACCTACGTAGTTATATGTATGTAGTACGAAGTACGACTTGTATAAAGTGGGCAGTGTAGCTTGGTAGGCGATGAAAATAAATAAAAAACTAATTTTGAGAAGAGAATTGAACAAGTTTCATTTAGTTCAGATGGTTTTCCATCGTTTTCTGGAGCTATAGATTCAGCAAAGAAGGAACAAAGAAGTGGTTTTTAGTCAGTAAAAGTCTGACATGGCCTCCAGCTCCGACCAAGAACGGGAAAAGTCATTATGATAATTTCCCACCTAAAAAGCGTAAAAAAGTTACGCGTTGCATTTGTTTCAATAGTGAAAAGGTAAATTTTATAGCTCGGTCAAATTAGACAAAAAATAGGGTTTAAGGTTAAAATAATTCTAACCCAGTTGAAAATTGGTACTAGTATTCAACACACCATCATAAATGAAACAACATAGACTCCTTCAGTTTACTGTTCTTGAGATTAGGGCGTCAAAACAAACAAGTTATTCAGTTTTATGATATTAACATAAATGGTATACAGGTAGGACCTTCAACTAGAACTTGTACCTACTGAAATAAAAAGAAACCTACGTATCTAACGTAGGTATTACTACAATTAATAAAGAATCTAATACAATTGTAAAAGGTTTCATTTGTTAAACTCGTTTTTGTCTCCATAAATAAGCCCTGGGGCGGGCGAGGGTTATGACTGCCAACCCACCAGCCTACCTGTCCCGAACTCATTGCCTTCGTCTACAATTTTAAGGAATTGTAATTAAATTAACTGATCAGCAGTTTTTCAGAACAGTCTTTTGTTAGTATTCTTGGTTTATTTTTCAATAATCTTCTTCTTCTTCCTGCCCTTATCCGATATTTCTTGGGGTCGACGCAACACGTTTTCTTCTTCTATTCTGTCCTGTTGTCCGTCACACTATCACTAACTCTCTATCGCTCCTCACACAATCCATTCATCTACATGTACCAGTATGTGTTCGGTCTTACTCGATGTGAGATAGACACCATCACTGGCTTTGATTGAACTAATATTTGAAACCTTTGTAATAATAAGTATTTGGTCTACAATAAAAACTTAGTCCCCTCTTCAATAGAAAAATTACAGGCACTCAAAGTTAAAACCTGCCGATCGCCGGCTATTCCATTACTTCTAAACTCAGTAATCTCCTTAGATTGAGGTCGAAACACCACTTAATTTATAACGGCAAAACATTAACGATAATGTTCAGACGATGCTCGTAAAAAATTACTTTATCGCTTCTCGAGGCGTTCGTTATTAACTAGAATTAACAATTTGCAACGCTATTCCGTACATCTGTACTGAGTAGTTAATAACTTTATCGCGCAATAATAACGTTCTTCGGGAGTAAAAAGCCTTAATGTGTATATAAAGACAGCGCTATTTAGGTGGCTAACAAACCGCTGTGTCGTACCCAAGTTTACTGTTGGAACTCAATTAAAATTCGGCAATTTTGTTGGTCGGGACGAAATTAAATCGCAGTAACGTCAAGCCGGTCTGTCGCCGTTCCAATATGACGAATAACGCGGCGTAGGCGGTAGAGTTACACTACGATATCAATGTTGACGATAAATAATTTGGTGTATATTGCTTTTGGGTTTGTTGACTTGGGGGATTGGATTTTCTTGTAGCTGCTTTAAAGTGTTTACTTAATGATTGGTATTGACAATACTTACATAGGATATACAAATATGTATACAAAAAGTAAACCGATCATTCTTGGACTGTTTACAAAAACATGTAATAAGATGGTTATATGTTTTTGTACACCTCTTGTAAACACTCATGTTACACAACAACATTCAGGCGGGATTTGCGGATGGAGAACCTTGAGTAGCTCATTGTCCAGCCGTCTAGTAAGGGACAAATATGGCCCTAAAGAGATTTCAGCAAAATAAACGGGGCCAGTTAGAGCCAACGCCTATTTGTGTTGTGGATTGTTTTAAGGAGTTACTATAGCCTTCACAAAAATGATACCCAAGAAACACTGAGGGTTTTGAGCCAGTAAATGTCTAACACTCCCTATCGCTTCACCCAGAGCATGTAAAAAATAAATAAAAATACAACACAACAACATACTATTAAATTCAATCCAAATCAAATAATAGATGAGAGACAGAAAAAAGGTAGCAGTAATTCATCAAAAGATAGCCCACTAACAAGGACAAGTAAAGTTTTCTACCCCTGCTTAGCAGTTCCAGGGGGCTATTTATATGGGTGGTTCAGTAAACCTTGGAAGGAGGGTAGGCAGCCCGTAAATAATTCATCGACTACCCGCATTTGTTATGATGATAGTGAGTGTGTATATCGGTTGCCTAAGAGAGGTAGACTTAATAGTGGCGAGGTATTTCTGGCTTGTGTGTTGTATTTGTTTTAGTTATGGGTCTTTTTTTTGTTGGACATACAATATATATCTATACTAATATAATAAAGAAGAAAAGTTTGTTTTTTTGTTTGTAGGGGGTAATCTCTGAAGATCCTGGTCACACAACAAAAATGTAGGTAGTGATAGAAAGCTGCTTTCTTCCTGAGTGCTATAGGCTTTATTTTATGCGACCCACTTACGATATTATTATTTTTTCTAAATTTACTTGGTTATGCGACTTCCACGCGGGCGAAGCCGTGGGTAAAAGCTAGTATTATATATTATAGGGGTCGGGGTCATGGCAGACTCGGAATAATGTCTTAGGAATTGGTAACAAGTAGCTCAGAGCCGGGAACAAAGGGAGGTCTTTGCCCAGCATTGCGAAAGTATAGGCTAGATAAAGAGTGGCTGTACTGAGCGTCACGGTCATATGCAAGAGGTGTTGCAAACGGGTAAGTACATCAGGTCGCAGGCAATCTCAATATTTTCAAGGAAGAACAACTCTTCCAGTGGTTCTGTAATATGAGCAAAAGACAAAGTGTTTCAATTTTGGAGTAAATGTGTACACTAGTAGGTACAGATTTTTTTATTAATATAATACTTCTACTCGCACTCGTCTACCTAGACGAGTGCGAGAGTATATACCTATATATTATCTCTTATAAGGGCGTCGCATGAAATTAGAATGTGTAAAGAGAACCTCTGTGTAATAAAAAAGATTGAGAACTCCTAGGTTAGATATAATAAATAATAATAACACGGCAATGCTGCCAGTGGATGATTTTTTTGGTGCCCATTGCCCATTATATACTAAAGTGTACAAAAAACATTCAATGATGCTTTTTGTACACTTTAGTATATAATTTTCTTTTAGAAATATATGTATACATTAAGTTGTATGTTACTTTAATTATTTGGAAGCATAGTATAATTAGTTAAGAATTTGTAAGGATGTAAATTACATAAATCATAAAACTGATTCTCAAGAAAAGTACTAAATTGAAGAAAAAAAACTTTATGTAAACTTACAGAACTTTTGAATCGCTAAGTAAAATTGGAAAGTTTATAAAATATTCACCGTTCTAACTAATCCCATTTAGAAAAATAGTTATAGAATGTTCAAAATTTTCGTGTTTTAAAATAAATGGCCAATTAAGTTTTGTAGTTATAGAGAATCGATGTGAAGTTAAATAATGAATGTCGAATATTTTTAGTGTTTCATTGGTGTCCTTTCTTACCTATACTTTAGTAATAATGCAAAGTATAATCAATCTAATTCCCTTCTCAATACGTCCGCAAATTGATTGCCGCTGATTTTCAAACTTGCTCAATCAGTAATCAACCTAAATTCCCTGTGAATACGTCTGACAATAGGTTGTAGGTATGACACTCCTTCATTGTAAGTTCTTTAAGAAGTAGACCTCGTTTAGACTGTAATGCACGTAACGAACCTATCAATAAATAATGGGTTGTCTATCATCATCATTGAATTTTGGTTTAAAGTTCGATCTTGCACCTTGTATCTCCAATAATATAGCTGAAAATAGGTTGTCTACATGTCTGACTGACCTTTGCTCGCACCGTCGGGCCCGCGTAGTATGGAACACTCTTCTATTGTGCCAAACGGCGTGAAGAGTTGGCGGACATCCTCCTCAGTCTGCTGTTTGCTGAGCATGCCCACGAACAGCTTCCGATCTGTGACGAGAAACACACGGTTAGAGAATAGACAATATACCGCTATATGGCGTTCCCTTGCTAGTGATTGTTTGCGAAAAATACTAATCGTATATGAGTTTGAGCATTACTGACATTTCATTCTTTAGGTTTTCCGTCATTTTACAGTTCATATCAAACAATCATCAGTTTACAAATACACACTACGCAGCACGCTTTACAAAAACATTGTCAAAACAAACATGATTGAATGATTCAAACACTTTGCTACGTCGGGTCTACGCGGTGCTACGCCGTAGGCGCAGCCGCTACGGTGGGCCTACGTTTTGCTCAAACTCAAACAATTGGTTAGACTTTAGTTTGTCGTAACTAGCAACAGAACGCAGTCAAACAAAGAGGCACACCACAGTAAGCCTAGCGGTGGTGCGTGGAGCGGCGGGCTTAAACTGGACTTCGGTGCCAATGGACCAGGTTCATAGTAGCGGCGGGTTTAAACTGGACGTCGGTGCCAATGGACCAGGTTCATAGTAGCGACCGGGCGAGTGCAGACGGCCTCATCGACAGGGCGCTGAAGCGCGGTACGTTCATAAAGGCGCGCGTACACAACGCCACACTTAGTGGCACCGCAGTCGCGCAACAGTTGCCCGCAAGCACCACGGTTCCTATTAATTTTGTGTGGAAAAACAGCTTATTATTATTAATTTTGGTCAATATTTTCTTGTGTTCAGTAAAAAATAAGTTGTTTTTCGGTTGATTACAATGCATTTAAAATCAATGGGTATGGGACGTAAATGCGCATACTTTGATTGCAGTCCTTAGACGCAAAAATATTTTAACGAATTTACAGTCACAAATTAAATATCAAAATATTTTTTATTTGAGATATGAATTCATTAGAACATGTCGAGAATGTATGTGCATTTACGAGCTGGCTGTAGCGCCGTGTGCGCGCGCACTAAGTTGCTACTGTTGTCAATGTTAAGTCAAGGAAGAGACAGCCTACAGAGAGTTTACAATTTTGAGGTGCATCGAGAAATTTATCAAAATACCAGAAACAAATGAAGTACCAGTTTTGACAGTCAATTTTACTTTTTTTATAAAACATATTTCTTTATATATAATTTTCAAATTCAAAGCCTTACATTGAAAATGGATAACACAAGTACTGAAATATGAAATTATGACACACAACATTATGGTACAAACTACATAATTATAGGACAGAAGCAGAAACTCAAAACAAAATACATCAGCGATTTAGATTCACGGCAACTTTTAGTGGCGTAATCTGAAATTGTACTAAACTGGTTTTAGCAATCATCACTTTTTTGACGTAGTAGTAAAAGTGATCTTATGTATGAATGTTTAAAGTTAATTTCTGGATGCACATGGTAGAGGTTTATTCACATTTCCTTCCAAGTCAGCGCCCTATCGCGGCGGGGCGAGAGAGCCGCCACTACACGCGCCCGCTCCCATCACCTGCTCGTGACGTCATCACACATCACCTACCTAGCACATGTGATGGACAACAACAGCTCTATGATAACACATAACACACAGTTTTAGTTAATGAAATACAACGAACAAAATTCAAATTCAGGTCAACACAAAAATTAGCACATTACACTAAAACGTTGCAATGGTGATCGACGAGGGTCCCGTAGATTATTAGGGGTCACACATCGATTAGGGGCTACGGAACCCTCTGGGACTGTTACTTTAAGACTTCTGTGTGAGCAAAGAAGTTCGCGTCACCCAATTCTTTTTTTTTAATGAGCTTCGTCAATTTTGGGCGTCCAAAGGCTCTTTACAGAAATCGGCGTTCAATGTAATAGAGTTTTTTTAATAAAAAAATTAATGACATAATAACATAAATCCACACTAATTACGCATCGAAATGAATACGAAAACAGAAAAAATAAAATAGTTTTTACAGCACGACGATAACTAATGGTGCAGAGTGAGGGGTTGCGTTCCACGTCTAATCTTATAGTTAACAGTCGAGTTTGCCTTGGCAATGAACAAATGATTCAAGCGCAAAGAGTATTTAATCTTTGCGCTTGAAAATATTTCATTAAAAAAAAATAACATTCCATTTTTGAAAAAGTGACAGTTTAGAAACATGGAGCTACGAATGTAATGGAATGGAGAAGGCAAAGCGTACTCGGCAAGGTTAGACGTGGACATTCGCTCACTGCGCGCGCTATTTGACAGACAGTGACAACAGTACAGCCTAGGGCACGCACAACAAACGCTACCTGTATCCGCCTATGCGCGCCGTCTCCCTTCGCCCCCTGGAACACAAGAACATGCTACACACGCTTACTCCACCGCTCCACATTTATAACTCATTGTTTTTCTGAGGAGTATACTCGTACGTCACCAAATCAATAAATGATGTCGACATTGGCTTTTTTTCATTAAAAAAAACAAATACGATATTATTATTTTATATTAATTATGTATTATTATCTAAAAGATACTGATAATTCCTTTATTTTTATATAAACAAGGTTAAGCAGGTTACTGTAAATAAAAAAATAATTATGATATTTAATTCTAAAGGTTTAATTCTAACATTTTAGTATCCGTATCTTTGCAACTCTAGAAAATGTTATATACCAACTCAAATATAACAGTTTTTATTTTATAGTAGCAATAACAGTTTGAATAAATGCAGAGGATACAAAGAGTTTAATAGGACACAATAAGATTTTTTTTCTGTAAAAAAAATAACGATTTTTCAACGCCTAAATAGTAAAAAATTAGGTGCCTGTAATTTTATAATAAGTAAATAGTTTTTCCGAGAAAAAAACAATTAAGGATTTAGCGCGGATGATCTCTCCAAACATTATCTTACTATAGCAAAACAACGTTATACCTGACAAACTCATGATCTATAAAGAAACAAAACACACAGATCACAATATCGCGCACACGTGCTGTTCCGTGCGAAACAAGCGTCTTCAATAACTACAGAACTGCAAATAAAATACATCAAGCGAGTATCATGGGAGAGTCATGTTCTTAGTTGTTTTGCTATTGTTTATTAAATCATAATTAAAGCTGAAAGACGTCCACGGCTGGACACGCCTGTCCCAACTGTAACTACAATGACCGGTTTTGAACGTCTCGCACCTATCGGTTTCTCGCGACCCTCGCCAGGTCGTCAGGCTACAAGGTAGTCTAAAAACGCGAGCTCTAAAACCACTGCGTCTGCAGTATGCGGCTGCCACTCCGAAAAGTTTGGGCACATTCGACCCTAGTATAAAAAAGAAACCTCTAAATTATCCACTACCTAATAAAATTCATGAAATAATTCCTTCCGCTCTGGGCAATGCAAAAGAGAGTGTCAGACTTTTACTGATTAAAACCCACGCCTGTTCCTTCAGTTGCACTCTGCAGTGTAGGGAGCAGTGGTGCTGGTGGCCCAGTGGTAACAGCCCTGGCTTATAGTGGTACGAGTTGCAGATCACAGGGTCAAACCCACCTAAGCGTATTACCTACTTTGTGAAGTTTATTTCATCACCATTGCAAATTGCTTGAAACTGTTAAGGAAAACATCGTGAGGAAATCACGTGGGGTAGACTGTGGTCCATTCCCTCTTCTAGAAACCTCCTGCGTCTCAGCAGTGGGAAAATTATAAGACTGATTAAATGCTTATACTATCAAAGCAACACGAAACAATATCAATACCCATTAGTAGATAAAAAGTACTCAAAAAACATCGACACATTCTATTTTTTTTTCATTTCCCTATTTGAATGAAAACTAAACTAAATGCACTTTTAAAAACACCATTTTTTAATTCGGACTGTAGTAGTTTGAACACTGCTAGCTCTTTCCGTAGTTAAAACCGCTTTGTGAGACAAAATTAAACGCTAACATTCCTTAGATGCTAGTATTTGCAGTTAGCAGAACTAGATAGTTAACAGTTTCAGTAATTTATATGTTTTTTCGATTTAATACGATTTCAGAGTAGGTTTAAATTATAAAAGGTGTCGTTAAAGTACTCGATTGATTTAAAACAATAAGGTCAATATTTAATGATTATTATAGTGTTTTTCTTATAATTTGCGGACTCGCGTTTGGTCAATATCTAGTACGATTTACCTAAACGTTTTTATTTTAGTGTTATCACTCAGAATAGGAATTACTCCTGTATCGACTTGTACGCTCATATACGTAAGACATCTGTCTGTAGGTCTTAATACATAAATTTATTCCGTGCGGCAATTGAACCTACAAAACGAATCGATGCATTTAACCTACTATACAAACGTAAAAACGTATGTACTATACAAATCGTGCTGTGAAACAATTTTGCACTTGCAATGTTACAATCCGATGTTATTAATCATTTTATCAAACGCATTAACTTCTTAAACCAAACAATACAGCTACGTACTGCCACGCAACAAACAACAAAACAGCAATTAGCCATCTTCAGCGCAACAACCAGGTACAAAACTAAAGGGCAAGGTTTCTCAAAGTTGGCTAACAGTGCACAGTTCCACGTACAGTCGTGTCCCTAAACATTGTCCGGGATATTAGTGCCGGTGGGGTGCGGTCGTTAAATTCAGATTTATACGCGGCCAGCCGGATATCTCTCGCGGGCGACGCTGCTAATGACCACGTAAATTGAGATAATTTCACACCGGACTTGATAATAAGGCTGCGGACATACGCATTGGATCTGCTATGTGGAAGATTAGGATGGTTTATGTGGTGAGGTGCATGGCTTTTTTTTAGAGGAATATAATATTTAATTTCTTATCAGATTGCTTGTGAGTGTCTGAATTGCTAATACTGCCAGTTTGCTATGTCTCTGTGAGTAGAAAAATCTTTTCTAAATTCCGAGACATTTTGTTGCAATAGTAACGAGTCAAATTAAATTAAAATACCTTATACCATATTTTACACATCATCATTAGTTTTGTAGCCATAAGGCTACAGGACTGTCTGTAAGTCAACGTGGTCCTGGAACACAAATATAACTGTAAAATCACGGGTGGGTTTTATTCAGTAAATATCTGACAATCTCTTTCTCTCTACTTAGATCGGGAGAAACTATTTAATGACGTCGCGCCTCATTTTTTTTTGTAGTAACAACTGCTCAGCTCACAAAACGTAAATCCATTCTTCAACATTGATTTAAGAGCACCTTTACCATTATAAAATGTTTCACAAATTAATAATAACCCTTCAAAGAACCCGAATACATACCACCTTTATACCCAGAGACTTAAGAGACTAAAATGACCCTCAGAATAAATCTCTCATATATAATCCCCGAATTAATTTGGAAACATATTCATATGTCTCTGAGGATTAAGTTAGCCGAGATTCTTAAACACAGGTCAAAAGTATTAGATATTCGGTCCCTACCTGCTCCTCGAATAAATTATTACAAAAGGGTTTAGATGGAATTTGTTTTTCATTAGGTTTTTATTTAAGTTGTAGACGAAAAATTCAATAATATAAAATGTAAGCACGGTAGGATTTGACAGGTTTTAATTTATTTTTTTATCTGCATAGGAATGAATTGTTAAAAAAAATAAAGAAAATATTATTTGATGATAGTCACCAGGTAAATAGAAAATAAAAAAAATATCCAAAAAAGAGTAAGTATCCTTAAAAACAATAATATTGTATGTGCTTCAAGGTTGCGCCAGTGTGGGTTAGTGGCCAGATGTTTTAGAATTTGTGGTTCTAGGATAAGCCTGTTTCCTTTTCTAACTAAGGGACATAATATTTACTCTTACTCAAAAATAAAAATAAAACCCTACATATTCTCTAATACTATATTATTTCGTTTAGGTGATGCAGAACCCTCTGCCTAAAATTTGCTGTGACCATATTATATGAATCAGAATTCATAATAACGCGATTAGAGAGAGAGTAACTAAAGTATATAAGTACTTTCCAATCAAAATACATTTCAAGCATAAAATCCGCTGTAATACCGATATACCTCCTAATTGGTGCACATCGGCTTCAAGCGTCTAAATAATCCCACTTCACTGTGAAACGTTCAAGTGGTTGTATGAGCAATAATAACGTTCGGCTTTCATTTAAATCACCAGGACTGAGTACGCACAGTGATGGGTATAAATACGTAGGTAACGATGCCCTCGTGAAATTATGGTTGCAAGTTCTGGATTAGACTTGCTAGTAAGGAAAATGCATAGAAAAAATATTTATTAAGTAATCAATAAATATACAAAAATAGATTATTAATAGAGTAAAAATGAGTACAGTGGTGGCCCGGAGGTAAATACGGGGTTCAAATCCAGACAGCCGCATCACTTTGTGTGAGTTATTTCATCACTACTGTTACCTCAAACATCGTGAGGAAACCGATATGTCCTAGCACTAAAAAATCTATACTAATATTATAAAGAGGTAAAATTTGTAAGTTTGTAAGTTTGTATGTAGGGGGTAATCTCTGGAACTACTGGTACGATTTGAAAAATTCTTTCAGTGTTAGATAGCCCATTTATCGAGGAATGTTATAAGCTATATACCATCACGCTACGACCCGCGGGAGCGGAGCAGTAACGAAAAATGCGGGTGAAACCGCAGGGGACAGCTAGTCGTAGATAATTATGTAACATCCACCAACCCGCACTGGGCGCGTGTAGTGGATTCTGTAATCCCACTCCCTCTCCTATGGGGAAGGCCTGTGTCCCAGCAGTGGAAATATTTAAGGCGTATTAATGATTATGCTACGAATACTAATTGTGGTAAAAATAATAAAATTGGTAAGAACGTAAACGAGATATAACCATACCCTTATTGTATTATTTTTAATTTGCATATACTAAAAGAGATGGAGATTTGTCCAGCTATGGGATCGTATAGGCTGGAAAAAGTAAATTAATAAATAAAATTATATTGTACATTTTCAGTCCCTGCTTCAGGGGAAAATCGCTTTTGAATGATTCTAAGTGAGCACATATTTATGGTTGTAACTGTACGGTCGGACTAGTGGTACTTGAGTAAGCTAATTAGGCAGAGAATTCTGTGAATCTGTTGGGAGTAGCCTTTGCAAGCTTTAGAGGCAAACTTCATATTTGTATTTCTGTTTGTTATTTTTAATAAGTGGTATTTAGTGAGTTTTTTGAGAGTCGAGTATTTAAGTAAGTAATGTGATAGCGTGTTGTGTTTTTTTTTCAGTAATAACAAAAAGCTGGACACAAAATCTTTAAAATAGCAATATAAAAAAGGCAAAATAACGATTTCAGGATTGGTGAAAATGTTCGAATGAGTTATTATTATTATATACGTACAATAAATTTATCCCCAAAACACTTTGTAACAAACGCCCAGCGTAGCCTTTCCCATTGCCTTTTGTGTGACTTAAAGTCTTCGCACGGTTTGCCTAGCAGTCTTATCGCCCAGGGCAATCTCTTACAGACAAGCTACATTCCTTAGCCTTGGGTGCAAAGCAAAGGGTAAATGAAGGATGCACGTAGGTTTAACTAAGTAAAATTCCATACGCCCTCCTGCTCTAAGCAGATAATTTCTCAACTCAGAAAAAAAAAGATTCAAGCTATTAGTGAAAACTGCCCTGGTTCAAAAGTACTGAATCCAGATTGCAAACAGATCAAAAGGCACTCTTATTTTTCCATACGAAGTAACTTCTATACTGGACATACCGCTATTCCCTTTACAAAGATACTTTAATCGTAGCCGTGCCGTATCCGATCTGCTCCCAAACCGTACCCATGCCATTCCGGCAGCCGCAATGCTCCTCATTAGGCACTAACACTGCACTATAGCCGAGGCCCTTAACGCCACGATAAATAAACTAATTATACGCTGAATGCCCACCAATTTGTACTGGGAATTGATTAGTTATTATATACATGTACCATGGCTATAGGTACTAAAGTTGTGGTTTGTTATGTAAGGTGGTTACGCCGTTTTGACTCTGCGGTGTGGTTGTAAACATAGTAAGTAGATGTTTGGTTGAAGTTGCCAGCCCATATAAACATAATAAGGATGTTGCATGTTAAGTAATTGTGGTTTTGCAGCAAATAAACCTGAGTGTAATTATTAATTCTCTTCCTGTTTACATGATAATGCTGTTAGATATTAGTTTGTGATTAAGAAGTATCTTTTTCTCAGTTAGGAACAAATAATTTGGAAAAGAGAGATGTTTTAGTCACTACAAGTTTGACACTCCCTCTCAGTCCACCCGGAGCGGAAGAAGTTATTTGACTCATCAAATAACCAACCCTTAAAACTAACCTCAAAAAAAGGATAAAATTATTCATAGTTACTTAGATTAATTAGATTTTCACAGACGTCTGTATTGAAGTAAGGAACATCTTTACAAAAATAGCAAGTAGCAAAAGGCAACCGTAAAAAAATACATTTCTTGTATGGGAGCCCCGAATAATGACAAAAAAAAATTTGTTTATTTTGTTGGTATTTGTTATTATAGCGGCAACAGAAATAAATCATCTGTGATCTCAACGGTCTAGCTATCACAGTTTATGAGATACAGCCTCGTGAAAGACAGACGGACAGTGGAGTCATAGCAATAGAGTCCCGATTTTACCATTTGAGTACGGAAACCTAAAAATAAATAAATAAATAAAAAATGTTTTTATTTTACATAGGCCTACATGGGCACTTATAAAAAGTCGAAGCTAGTGCACGGTTCCAAATTGGTCGTTTCCTATGGAGAAGAACCGGCAAGAAACTCCATGGTTACGAAATGACGCTTGAATTTGTCACAAGGACACTAAAATGAAGGTCAAGATTCCCGAAGCTAGGTTTATTGATAAATGCCTGAAGTCTAGACACTCAATCAACAAGTTATTAGAGCAAAACATTCTGCCGGGCATTCCTGAAGTTTGCGAATCTTTAGTCTTAGGAGGGACTATTGGTAAAGTCGTGATCTTTAAATATTTGATCTAGATTTTCTGGTGATATTAAACCAACTTCTATAAAATGCAGAAGGTAAGTTACATTCTGTAAACGATTTACAGAATGTATCTTCTACCATTTCAATACTTTTTTATCAAATTTTCAGCGGTCTTCCCGTCTGATTATAATTTGGGTGTTTTCAAGGCTAGAGTGAATGGCTCTTAATAAACTAGTGCGCCTCAACATCAATGACAATTAACTTCACTGTTTACTATCAGATAGGATCGCAGTCAAGCACTAGTTTATGTTACATAAAAAAACCTACTGATACAAAATAAATAAAGTAATAAGTGAAAGTATTCAGTTAGTAAGATTATGAGCTTATAAGATTCTAATTTAGTTTCTAATCACAATCTAAATACTACACCACAGGACTACTGCTGGGCAAATGTTTCCCACCAGTCTTTACAATGGTCATGACTTTCTCTTCTTTTTTTCTAATTCAAATCTTCTTTGTGGTGTGCTGTGGACACCAATCCTGTGTTTCATGAGCCCACAGCTTGCCAGACACGCAGCATGACCTGCCCTGTCCCATTTAAGTTGGGTAGTGTTTTGACCCACATCAACAATTTGCTTACTAGCTTCTGACGTTTCATAAGTGCCCATATAGGCCTATGTGAAATAAAAACATTTTGAGTTTTGTGATTTGGAACGTAGAGCCGTGTTTTTAACGTGATATATAAATCGTAGATCACGTTCAAAACATATTTAAATTACTGGGTTATAAATTATTTTGTTCGTTTAAGTTAAGTTACAAGAATAGACCGGTGTATGCGCTGTCATTGACGTTACCGTGGTAGTGGCGAACTACCAAAAAATGTAACAATACCATCGCCATGAAGAAGAAAAAGAACACTCTCAGCAAAACAAACCAAGAAACACCCACACAAAAATCCCAGCCATAACACACACCATACCTTCATACAATTTCCCCGTACTGCACAAATCTAATTTAGTAAATACACTCGGAGCCGGTCCATAAAAACTCTCGCTGGCTCTTGCCTCGCACCTTTCCGCGTAATGCCTCGTCCCCAATCAATCATACCAACATATTGTTTGCTTGCTAGGGATAACGGTTCTGTTCTAACGTGAATTTATTAGGGGTAGCTGTATTATTGATAGGTTTCATGCAACATTAGCAGCTTGATTGGTAGCCGTTACGTTTTATTTTTGGAGCCACGGAAATTGATCGGGGCTGCATAAAATTAGGAGGTGTTTTGAATTGGGAGTTTGAGAATGTGATATAGTATTTTTTTGGTGTGTAGGAGTTAATTGCAATATACATTTTCGACACACTTCCTCATAAAGTGGCTGTTATTGCATTGCATTTCGGTATGGGACTCGTTACCAAACTGTGACATATTGATTACTATTATGCACAAGTGCGGTAATGTAGTTAGAACCTTTTTGTTTATATATTTTTTTTCATTTGCACACTACGAGTACATTAATATAATTATAGGTAGATAATTATTATATTTTAGAGACCTTCATATTTTATATATTATGCAGATGTATGTAGTATATTATTATTTTTATTATAATGAGGTCTCGGTAGACCTTGTCATAGCATTTTTTTAACCTGATTACAGCGCAATCTACCGGGTTTATTTGTATTTTTAACCCATCCAGGGATCCATTCAAATATACATACACAGTTTTATCCTAATTGGTCAAACCGTTTAGGAAGATTTAGTTGACAAACACGTAAGTCCAGAACAATAATATATGTAAAGGTATGTAGTAAAGTTTGCGATGTGTTTGTCAATTTACGAATTTTTATGTGTTATGGATGCACTGAATATCTTGACAAATAATGGCTTTCGGATATTTTTATGTTCTTTATCTATAATATTTCTGAAAGCTACTAAATTAAAACTTTCAGGTGACGGTCCAAACCACTCAGTTTTTTACGACCATCAAAAATTTTATGGCACATAAAATATTTTATCAACCAAACCTATTGGAACTCTACAAAAGGGAATCCTTCATAATAATCTGTCTGTATGGATCTTCATGTAATACAGCAATTAAGGAGGACCCTTCACTTTCAGTTTCAGATAAATTCGTTTGTAAATTGGCTGTAGGTAGCTTAAAACCGTTGGAGCGAAAATTTCAATGTTCAGTTGATTCTATTAATTAGGCATGCTGTGTTCTCCATCGAGGCAAGTTGAATAGCCAATTACATAGATAATTGGAGGTCGCGCAGGTGCCTTCGCGACAAAGACAGTGGTGGCGTGGTGCGAGCGAGAAGACGGACGAGGGAGGCTGCGTGCATCTGTTAGACAGTACAGTGACCTAGTGACGAACCTGTACAGTCGGAACGAGATAAATACACGCCATTCTACCAAGTAAACTACAAGATTAAATTAGGTAGACAAGGTTAATCTGGGGTCTTTAGTTCGAGAGTAAATAGGTTAGGGAAGGTTCCTTCATCGTCAATTTCACTGCTTACGATCTCGTGAGTCAGTGGTCAAACGACATATCTATTATCGATAAAAAAATCTAGGTTTCTATTAGATTTTAGGTTTGTTCAATGAGTGTATACAAAGTCCTTTTGAATGCTCTTAAAGTTCTGAGTAATAAGCATAAATATATTTCTAAAAACAGGCTCCAAATTCTTGACAAGAATTCTCTAGAAGGTATTATTTTGAAAAACCTAACGATATGCTTTAAGAGTTTTCTTTTAAAACTTTTATGAATATTACAAGTTTTTAGTAAAGAAATAAAACATTATAAATAGGTTCGTAACTTTTGAATCAAAAGAAGCGATTTAAAATAAACGAAACCCGCTGCAATGTTACAACTTGGCACACGAATTTCGGTGTGACGCATTCCCGCAGTTTGATTCTATTTAGTCTATGTGAAAGTTATATAGCTTGTTTACTGCTAGGGGGCGCCACTGGAGTGTTACTACGTGCTAAAACACTGCACTTAAGACTATCTGGGTTAGTACAGGCGCTAGTATGACAGTTATGAACTAGTCCGCCAATTACTTCGGAAGTGGTTGGATTTTTGGCTGTTTGGTAGTTTTTTATTTTGTTGATTGTTGATCCAGTATGTCCTTGCTTGACCGCTTCAGAACTTTTCGTTCCCCATTTGAAGCAATGAAACTCCGAGCATATTAGTCCTTTCCATTGGCCTTTGGCTGACTCTAAGTTTTCTTTCCATTCTCTTTTAGTTGACTAAAAGCCTTCTGATGAGGCCCATTGTGTGCGACCACGTTTCTGAGCTATATCTCATCACTAGCATTATACAGTGGTTATGGACTTTCGTCTTGACACACTGGTATGTGGTACAAGAAGATACCACGCAGCTTCCTGAACGCTATCCAGTCGAGTCGAAGTCCAAGATTGACTTCTTTCTCGAAGTTAGATCTACCCAATTGCACCATCTGTCTCAAGTAGACGTAGTCGTCCACAACTTCGAGTGTAGAATCTCCGATCTTGATAAGAGTGGGTGCTACATGGATCTCTCAAAATTAGATCTACCTAACTGGACCGTCTGTCCCAAGTAAACGTATTCGTTCACAACTTCACCAAAAACGTTCACAATTTAACTTCCTAAACACAAATAAATACAGTAAAATGACAGGCAATTGTATCAGAAGAGCGCTAGTAGACAGGTGTGTCATCGGCAGACGTGTTCTGCGTCAGAGTGGCGTCATAGACACAGACAGTATGAACGATAAACGGTGACAGAAAACCTTGGGAGAATAGTTTACTGAGTGTGGGTTTTTGTACCTAATAACTCTAATGAAATAGTTGGTTAACGAGCTATCTATCTACATTTGCCGCTACTAAAGATAAACAAATCTATCCTTTTGTCCTTACTTGCTTTCCTATAACCTACCGAAAACCAAAGTTGTGGATAGATAGATAGAATCTTACCGTTTTTGGGGATAGCTATCTATCTATGAACTGCGGTAGGTTATTGAAAACGGGTGTTAGACTTTTATGTTTAGGCTGTGGGATTGTTCGAAGGAGTTATCGCGGCCTTAGAACTCAAATATCTACTGAAAGAATCAGGTAGGTTTTAGTCGGTAAAAGACTGATACTTCTTCTGGCTCCAACCAGAACTGAAAGGTTTATTTATAGTGTTCCCACTTCACAAAAAAAAACATTAACAACTATTATATAACTCGACAGGGCGTTGAATGTTCACAGGTTAAGATTTTGTGTTAATAATTAATTTAGTCGGAAAATATCTATAGAATGACAGTTGCTAAAAAAAACTGTCATCTGTACCATTATTTTAATACTATGATGTCAAAAAGGCATTCTGTCATGACTGCACTACTCTGTTAGGATACTCTAGTTAGTAAATGATAAAAATAGGTTTTCACAAACACTTACACGTAATTTTTTTTTTGTTGGCCTATTTTTTACTATATGTGGCCAGTGTTTCTTAACTGACTACCCTGAGAAGAAACACCAGTATTTTAATAAGTAAAAATTAAATACGTAATAAAATTTACATCACTTTTTATCCATAACAACAAGACTACAGGACTGATTAACCGATCGCAATATAATACTAATATTCAGTAAACCTCAAATCATATCTCTTTTTACACCTAAACCCTCCCAAAAGGGCTAGCAAAAACTAAACCAAAATTAACATTATCCTGTAACCACATTACCTCACCGTCTATGAAGTAAGCATCGCCGGAGTGTAGCTAAAGTGGCCCTAGCCACTAATCTGATAAGCGGTGACGAAAATCGCTTTATAATAACTACAAAAAGGTGACTCATTAGAGGTTTTAACTCGGGGACCGTGTAAGTTTCGTATTTATAGAGCTCGTGATTTTGGGTTTGTGTTACGTGATATTTTGTTATGTGTGTACCATTTTACTAATATTATAAAAGCAATAGTTTGTATATATGGATATATGGATGTTTGTTATTATCTCGCATAAAAACTAGCGAATAGATTTCGATGTACACACACGGGTAGATCACATCCTGGAACAGCAGATATAATATTATATGCGATATTATACTGTATAGACTTCTAACCTGACCTAACCATCCAGACCTGTATACTTTCTACGCCCTTAAAAAAACCCAATTTAATAAAAATCCACCAGTATTTTTAATAATTCCCCATCAATATTTACAAACACTATTAGATTACATCGAACCCAAATCAATACGTTTCGAACCAAAACTTCCAACCACATTTTTGGCGTAAACTACTAACTATATATATAACACTAACCCGAGAGCGTGAAACGTACCATTTCGCGTGAAATTAATTGCATTGGCTCAATTTGGCCCGACCAGATCAAACCGGTGAAAACCGGCGGAAAGTGGACACCACCAATTATGACTATTAAACTTAACCGCCGAATGTCTGTTTCCGACATTTGACGGCGGCCATGTTAATAAATTGCGCTGATCGTGTTTATGTCAGAGCCTGGATGCCGCGGCAATCTGATGTTTGGATTATAGCAATGAGTTAATTTAATTATAAGGAAAACATGACCGTTTAACTACCGCAGTTCGACAGTTGAAAAGTGCGGTTTCCTGTATGTGTAAAAGCAGGAAGTGGCTGCAGCTTTACTGAGGTTTCAAGGATGAAATTATTTAATATATATATATTTTAAAATACATTGGATTGTTTCTGAAATTGTAGGTGCGTTCACTAACATATACAGTCATAAACACAAGACCCTTAGACCCGGAACAACTATTTGTTCGGGAAACGAACTGTACCAACCGTGCCATTTATATATTAAGAAGATATTGGTATTTATCTAGCATATAACACTGCCAAAGTTACCTTTTACACCCCAGAAGCTTCCCACTCCACTCTAAAAATAGTTCTGCTCACGTCTTTGAGAAGTCCCATTTTTGGCCGAAACGTTCTGAATCACTGGTCTCTTTCACTTCACTGATTTGAGTAATACCCTTTGAACAACTATTAGTACAAGCATGAGACAGTGAACTTGCGTCTACGATGGACAAACGTACCGTTCCATCCTCCATTCGGATAATAAAAGGCGGAACCAGTGACTCATTAGTTCAAGATGTTCCCAAACTATTGGGCCGCAACTTGAACTTAACAAGAATGCCGACCAAAGCCGAGGGGCGTGGCTAGAGTAGGATGTACTTAGACAAAGTTCGGTTTTGTCATTAAACCGAAGGTTCCGGGAAATCCCTTAGCATGTTACTTGGAAGTTCTGAACTTGAAGACAATGTGGAATTTTTGATGTTTGAAGTGATGTTCTGCTTTATGTGTTACAGTGGGTTAACTAGTATCTACCTGTGTATGTTTTGTTGTTTACGAGTATTTTTGCATAATAAACATGAAGTATGGTTTCGTTATGGTCAAAATAAAAACAAATAAAAAAGCAAAACCAGTTGATGCAAGCCTTCAGTGAAAGTGAAATCATTAAACCCACCTTTCTTTCGATTTTTCTAACACCATCTTCGCATTATTGCCTTATTAATGAAACCGGTTTGGGGCAAATTGGTTGGGTAATTTCAAAGGCTATAACAGACATAAACGTAGACTTTTTTTTGTACTTTATATAGGTATATTGGAATTTATACATATCTTTACATCATCATCACTTGTACTCATTACTAGAAAATAAAGCCACGAAACCACTAATTAACTTATAACCACGACCACTCCTAGCTACTCCACTTAATACGCGCGCGGTTTAAACCGATATTTTCTGGCGATGGTGATTAACTGTCATCGTCCCATTTTGTCGGAGCAATTTTCATTAAGCCATCATTAGGGAGGAAAGTTTTGAAGTGTAGCTCTTATCCCATTGGTCCGCTGTGCTTGTTAATTAATTTAGGATACCCTTCCTGGTGTGAGGAACTTGTGGAATGGAGGATAAATGAAGAAGTATTTTTTTGAGGTTATGTTTTTTTTTTATATACCATAAACTAGTACTTGACTGCCATCCCACCTGATGGTAAGCAGTGATGCAATCGTTGATGGTGAAGCGCACTAGTTTATTAAGAGCCTATTCACTCTAGTCTTGAAGACACCCAAATTAAAATCGGACGGAAAGACCGCAGCAGGCAAATTGTTCCAATCCTTCGATGTACGCGGTATAAACGACGAGGCAGATGTTTAGATCTTACCGTGACCTGTTAAAATGTCAAGCGTGTGAGCGAGAAAGAAGGACAAAGCTATAATACCTATAACGGAACTGGTAAAGTCATGGAGCTATATAGGGTGTCTACATAGGTCCATGCCCTTTACCAGTTCAGTTTAGGTCGTCAAAAGGGAGCTCGTGATAGGGCCTCTGTCTTCGTGGTAGAACTAATCATCATCATCTCTCTAACCGTTTCCTAACTATTTCAAAGTTGGCTTCGAGTCAAATAAGATGCTGAATACCAGTATCTTATACGAAGCGACTGCCTATTACACCTCTACAATCCAGTAACTGAGCAGTAAGATATACCTTAGATAGACTGATGGTCTAACTTTCTGACGTCTGACTACTTGTAACGACTGTCTGTGACGAACATAAGTTAATTTTGCTCATTTAAACTGTTAAAGAGTTTGCTTGTAAAAGGAATTCAGAAGTAGACGCATCAAAACTCATTACTACAAGTTTTGATGTGTCTGATACAAGTTTCGACTGATGGGAAGACGTGCGGGGTCATTGGCAATGGTTTAATTACACACGGTTACATGACTGACCTGAGAGGAATGTCTTAATTTTGTAACTCGCTTCTGCCAGCGGCTTCACTCGCTTGAAAGAATCAAAATCAAAAATTTTATTTTTTTACATAGGCCTACATGGGCACTAATAAAACGTCAGCGTCAGAAGCTAGTGCACGGTTCCAATTGGTCGATTCCTATGGAGAAGAACTGTCAAGAAACTACATGGTTACTAAAGGAAATATACTACCAGGACAAAACGTGTCTATCTTTCATCTGTTCTATGATGTATCTTTTTGCTATTTCAGGACATGGTAAACCACACCTCTAAAGACCTCTCTCAACCAAAACGTTGAGCTAATTAAGCCTGAAGAATTATCAATCATACACACTCAGAAACTTTCGCCTCTATAACATTGGGTTGTTTAGATTGAAAGTAATTGAAATTTTACCCCCTTCCAGTTGACAGATTGACCTTTAGTTCTGAATGTAATACAATTTTTTGAAGCTAAACACTACTTGTATCAAGTAACTTCCTGTCTCAACAACTCAGGCAGCTTACCTCAAGGTGGGTATTCAATCGAAACGTAGTCGGCAGCCGTGGCCGGGCCGTCCGTCAATGTACCACTGTCTGTCTGTGTAGTGCTGTCTGACTCTGAATGCTTAATTTATAGTTTGTTTTGATACAATCTAAATAAGAACCCTTCTGCGTCTTCGTTTTCGTCCTTTAAGAGTGAATGGGAACACATTTCCACCATATACCGGCGAGACAACAACTTTAGTGGTTTGATGAAATTTTGCAAAGGAGGATTTTATCCAATGTGTGCTAATGCTGTAGCACATAGGATACTTTTATTCCAAAAGTATTTTTCCTTGAGTAATTTTCTTCTTCAAAGTGGGTACACTCGTAACTTATATAAACTAACTTTAATACAGTGAGATTTTTTTGATAACAAATTAAGTAAAAACTTCTAACAGTTACAATGGGATATTGGCTTATACAAAAGCCTTTGATTTTAAATTAATTTCTATACCTTTTTATGAAAAGTTTGGAACTTTTGAGGCTCATTCATAGCTGCTTAGTGAAGCCAGGTAAATTAAAATTATTCGTATGAAAACGAAACTTTCATATTGGTTATTTATTAGAAATTAATTTCTAAACGACTGCTTCGTTTTGTAAAGTCTTTTATTCGTTCAGAATTTCTTTTAGAAGTTTTGTCACGTAATTTCGAATTTTATTTTTTACCGGTGCTTAGGGATTAGCTGCCTGCGTAATCACTACCAGGGTGGTTATATATTGTTCAAAAACTGAAGTAACTCAGAACGAGAGAAATTTTACCAATACCTCGGTATGAATCAACCTCTGCTAGCGTTGCAGCATCTTTGGGAGACCCGAGGGTCAGTAATTGATTAGAAAAGAAAAATGAGAAAAAAAATTGAGGAACTAAAATTGAGAAACGAAACATTGCGAAACGAAAATTAAGATACAAAAGTTAAAAAACAAAAACTAAGAAATGAAAATTGAAAAATCCAAACTAAGAAACCAGTTACTCAAAAATAAAATACCAAACCCTTCTTTTAAACCAAGACGAAAAAACAATTAAAATTTAATAACAAAACGCTCCACGACAAACTAAATGGCAGTGTAGCCGCAAGCAGCCACCGATAATGACCGGCCCGGGTTCGAACCCCGACTAATACGACCATTGATTGTTTAACGGCGCGATAGTATCGCTATCTCCTGTTCTTAGCTTTATAATAGCTTCATTTGTGACTGTGGCTGGTTCATTTGTACAGGGATTAGGATTTAGAGGGTATGTGTGTCTCTGTGTGTGACTGTGTGTGTGTGAGAGACTGTGTGTTTACTTTGTGAGTAGTTTTGAGGTTGTATTAACGTTTTAATTATTATACAACATAAAATAACAAATTATAAGCACATCATCAAGATTTCTCGATTTTAGCTATGGTAAAAGTTGACTTATTTTTTCTGAAAGTATTTCTTAGTTATTTTTGGATTAAAAATTTTGATCATGAAAGACAACCTTTGTCCACATTATATGTTAGTAGATATCATTTATTTATATGTTTGTTTAGAATTACAATAAGTAAATCTTGGTGAAATCACTGACTGTTTGAGTGTGCAAGCGTAGATATCAATATAGATAGGGTAATCCATCGATATTGGCATCAACGCAAGCGTAGCGCTAGTGTACTGTTTATGGTCAAAAAAATTCATTACAAAAAAAAAACAGAAACATAAAAATTACTTCCCTCCTACACAACACGATTTCAAATCATTCAAAACTCACAAATGCAGCGTTACTCCCTACAAACTTACAGTTCGAATTCCGGCCACTTACCGTCCAACTTTGATAAAGGTCATACAAGATGATCTATTATTAAGGCGCGTGTGCCATCGTCACTGGTCGATAGCCCTCTGAATTACTCATACAAGTTTCGACTGATGGGAAGACGTGCGGGGTCATTCGTAATGGTTTAATTACACCAGGCTACATGACTGACCTTAGGGGAATGTCTTAATTTTGTAACTCGTTTCTGTCAGTGGTTTTGACTGTGTGTCAGTAGGAAATTGTCCCTAGGGATTATTCTCCCGGGATGAAAAGTATCTTATGTCCGAGGTATGGTGTTTTAATTCCTTTTACAACGTAATTAAATTAGCATTGCCAACCAACATCCAACGTGACGATGCCATCTTTCTTTCTAATGATATTTATGTGGAGGAATACTTCGACGCTTAGATGTATTTGTCTTTGCTATACTAACATATACTAACGAGTATGTAGAATGTATGTACTTAAGTTATAAACATTCGCAGCTGACTAAAATTTAAGTCATTTATGTACATATATTTAGGTATTTCCAAAAAAAAAGTACTTTAGCACCAAAAGGTGAAACATTTTAATACCAAAAACTATAAGGTCTATGCGGTTGAGATTTGCAAAGACCAGAAAAGTATGCAATGAGGCAGATTGGTTTGGATATCGCTGTCAGCCATAAGACCGCTGTTGGACCTTGAGATTTTAGTTCGTGTTAAAGTTTTGTTACTATTTTGGTGTATTGTATAAGTGTATTATATTCTATATTATGTATATAAAAGAAAAGGAAATTAATGTGAAATTAATTTAAAAAATAAGCGTGACGGGTGACGAGCCACGTGTAAAAGCGTGTTGCGCTGACTCCAAGTAACATGAAACAAGGGTAGGAATATGATGAAGAAATCGTTTTATTTTTAGCCGGTGTAGATAATATACATAGCATCTTGGATATGCAAAATTAAACCTATCACATTTTAATATGAGCAAAGGTCATTTTTTTTTGTCCTCAACAAGGGTCAAATTTTTAATCTATTATTGGTTATTAATCTTAATAAACATCGTTAGGTTACCCAAAATTAATAGCATACGATAAATACCGGACAATATTGCAAGCATTCCCACGAAACCTAAAATTCCTTCGCAAATTGAATTATTTATCAAACGAGCAGATATTAAACGATTTTATAGTCTATAAAGTAGGGAATTATTATTTTAATGTTAATAGCTTCAATAAATCCCGTTTATAATGGTCGTGGACGTCACAATGTAGGGAACAAGCTATCACTTCTCGACACATTATGTTGAATGTTCACTGAGATTGACGACGAGTGACGAATGTTTTCAAGTGTCTCATTAAAATCGGGTAGTTACTAAATTATTACGGTGTGAAAGTTTTCTTTATCAAATAGAGATACTACAAATATTCGGTATTATATTTATTTTTGTACTAGCTGTCCCTTGCGGTTTCACCCGCATTTTTCGTTACTGCTCCGCTCCCGTGGGTCGTAGCGTGATGTTATATAGCCTATAGCACTCCTCGATAAATGGGCTATCTAACACTGAAAGAATTTTTCAAATCGGACCAGTAGTTCCAGAGATTACCCCCTACATACAAACTTACAAACATACAAACTTACAAACTTACAAATTTTACCTCTTTATAATATTAGTATAGATAACCATTTATATGAAACAATAAATACATTTTTTTATGGTTGATAGGCGCGCGCTTGACCACTATCTCACCTGATGGAAAGTGACGATGTAGTCGGCGATGAAACACGCTTGCTTAGAAGTAACCTTTTAAATTCACTCTTGACTTAAAATCCCCAGGTTTTAGCTATCAGGACACTCAGATTTTGAAATGAAAGAACAATAAAAGTGAAGAAATCGGTAATTAGAAGCAGCAATAATGCATGTTACTAAAAGAGTTATGAGTTTGCATGTGGATGGATGGAGAGGGAGAGGGAGGCCAATGAAAATATGGATGGATTGTGTGAGAAGTGTTATGGAAGACAAGGGAGTTAGTGATAGCGTGACGAGTGGCAGGATAGAATCAAAGAAAAAGACATGTTGCGCCGACCCTATAAAATACGGGACAAGGGCAAAAAGATGATGATGATGATGATGAAGCAGTAATAAGCATTTAGAATATTGGTATGAGAAAAAGTAGGGTCGTGATGAGAATATCTCGCTTTTTCAATTATTAAACCTTATTAAAGTTAGATACTTAAAAGCACATACAAAAAATTCAAAATTGATTCAAACGACGTGTATTACAACGAAATGTCCGCCATAAAGTACAAACGATGCAATCGAAATGACAGCTATCCATTACGCGACCCGTTCGATGCATACATTATGAATTTAATAGTCATTACGCCATGTAATAACGTTTCACTCGAGCTGGGCTTAGATCGCCGCCATACGAGACGCATCAAGTTATGTAGTAAAATACGGCTATCAAAATCGATATTGAAAAGTCGTCTATTGTGGCTAAGATTTAAAGGTGGCTATTCTATGAAATAATAGTATTTATTAGTTTATAATACTAGCATACGTATTTTATCATTATAATCAACTTAGTTTATTCTAAAACTTTTTTTTGAAATATGTGTTTTTTTATTTATTGTGTGTGTTGGTTATGTGTTGTCTTTTTAACCCTAAGGTTTACTGGTAGAGAATGCCTTGTTTCATTAAGTCCGCCTATGTACCACCACTGTTGATGAAGTTTAAATAAATAAATAAAAACATTATTTCGTCGAAAAGAAATTATTCCTTAATACCGAACAAGATTGCAAAAAATGACCTGAATGCCAGTTCTTACAAAGTCCTTCGTCAAACCGCCGCAGAGAAAAACGTTGTACACAATGATGGAAACTTGCAAAAAGTGTTTCTCTGTTAAGCGCCGTGCCGTGAGTTGCACGAATAAGTCAGGAATTAGAGACTGGAACCGTACTTCGCTCACCGAAGCGAGAGCTAACAGCCGAACAATCGAATGATCGAATAATCGAATACATACAGTATACACCCGATACGAAATACGAATTTTCATTCGATTAACAAACTCAAAATGCTGTGAAGCTATGCGAAGTGGTCTGATATGAATAAATTAATAAATGAAACTATACGCTAATTGGGCGAATATTGAATTCCGAAAGAATTACTCGTATTTATTGAAGTAGAAATATTAAATGATGTTCATTAATTTATTTGTACAAAAACCGGATTATGGCAATTATTTATGTATTGCAATGTTTATATATTTTTGTGATGTATTCTGTAAATAATTAATTGCCTTATGTATGTTTTTGAATTCCATGTTACATTATTTTGAATTTTATTATTACTGATTTTTTGTTGTTAAATGTTACAAATTCGATCTAATTGGCATGCAATTATCATTGGAATTTATAGTTTTGACTAAACAATCGCATTAGGTTGGTCTGTGATAGTAGTTGTATGTTTGTAATAAAGAAATAAATATCCTGCTCCAAAAATACCTACACAAACTAATTTTACTTCTATTTACTTGAAATAGTTGTCAGATAAACAGTCATTTTACACCCAAACAGCTGTCAAAATAATCAGGATAAACATTTACTTCGTAGCCAAAGAACAAAGAACCGTAAAAGGCTCTCGTCTAAATAAATAGCTTTATCTTGGAGTGTAAGAAACATTCCTGTGGGCACATCACTAGTGCCGACAGGCTGCACGTTTCGTGAGACGTAACCATCAGAAGGGAGATTCCCACTTATAATTTATTAACAGGTCATAAGTGCTAAAATGTGTACATTCATAAGTCCGAAGGAACGTGCTGGTGCCTCGGATAAATAATTCAACGTATCTGGGTGCTCATGTCTACACCCATTCGATGCGATGCCTTTCACTTTTCTCTTTTTTTTCTGTACGAGGAAAAATAATTGAGGAAACTGTTCGGTAGCCTCCGGACGAAGTATTGATGAATTTTTGAGCAGGACGGTTAAGGCTTTCTTTTTTATTTTAGGTAAATTAGACAAGAGTATTTTGGGTTAAAAGCAGTAGTTTAGTAAATCTATTTTCTGTTAAAACTTAGAGGGATAAAAATTGAATTATGGTGGGTAAAATTTAATAACGCCAACGTAAATCCGTTTAACAAGGATGGGGCCAACCCTTTAATTAAACTAACATGATTGGCTATCGTTTATACATAATGCAGCGGTGACACGCGCACACCAGCCACTCTCATAAAACTTTCAGGCTTACGTCCCAAAAACGTTGAACTAAAAAGCATTAAGAACCCAACCAAATTGAATTGGTACGGAACCTTTCCTTGCTAAGCTATTTATGAGTGGATAACAAGCGGTCGGGTTGGCAGCCTACCCCTCCTCACTACCCCTCTTGGACAAAATTATAATTGGGATATAATATGCGGAATATGGGACCCTGAGGATTTTGGACACGAAGGCTATATATTTTTCCGGGTCAATCATTTTGTCCTACTAAAGGGTATACGTATAAATACGATATAAACTAACCTCGGTAAATGTAAACATAGTTCGTGTTATTGAAAGTAAAACGTAATTAAAGATGTCGAGCAAAATTTTCGGAATAGGAAATGTATTTAACCAGAACGACTAAATGTCAATTACGCTGATTAGGCCCAAATTATGTAAAGCACATCAAAGATAAAATAAGCAATATTATAAATAAGACTCTCAGCCAGGTCTTTTAACAAATTAATGTCTGTGTTTCCTTATAGCTACAACCCTGGAATCTTTAAGTCAAGAGTGAATAGGTTACTTCTATGTAAGCGCGCCCCATCGTCGGCTGCATCGTCGCTTTCCATTAAGTGAGACAGCGGTCAAGCGCGAACCTATCAAAGATAAAAAATACCCTATTTTTTTAAGTAAGTACACAGCTTTTGGCGATACAGGAGCCTTTTTTGGCCTGACACAAGTCACTTTCATGGTATTGTTATTTTTTTTCTTGTTATTTATTTTGATGTTCATCCTGTAATTATTAACATAAATAAACTTTATTTATTGATTTATATACTCTTTATTATACACCGTAAAAATACATTTTTCACAAGGATCTTAACTTTTTTAGTTTTATTTCTTTCAAATTATCATTTATTCAGAGATATCTCATTTCAGTATTCTAGAAGTGGTAACAGTTGCTATAGGCTTACACCGATATCGGAACATTTAGGAAACTTAATATTTAACGGAGAAGATGCTTTAAGTATTCTTCCTACAAGCAAAGTAAACAGTAAAGAACTGGCAACTTCCTTAAAGTTCAGCAACACTATCAATCACTGATAGGCCGTGTTCGCAATCTGAACGCGCGACAAAAAGGAGGCGGACCTCATTCGTCCCCTGAGGCAGTCGCGAGATGCATCCGAAAACAACACATCCGCAAACTTTCAGCTGCAAACTTTTATATTTCAAGTTCGGCAGTCTCTCAGTTTCGACAGGGTTATTTTGTCGATGGCCACCTCCAAAGTTTGCCACAAAAGCGTCAACATTTGGTGTCACTTTTCCTTCGGAAGTTACTTTAAAATATTTACGACTCGAACTTGGACGGTACAAGAAAAATTCGCCGAGTCGTATGGCGAATTTATAGTTTGTCGATGGAGTGCGGAAGTTTCGCATTAGAGGATAATCTATCTTTGCTCTCTTATTTTGGTCGCTGGATTTATTTGTGTTTAAAAGTGCGCTGATGTAAGATTTCGGGAAGTTCATTCGCTTGTTTTGTTTTATGGAGATCCGATACTGCGATGTTGAGCTTTTTGTAAACTTGTTAAATCTCAAAACTTTTCTACACGAATTTCGAACTCTCCTGACTTTCAATATCCGACGTTATTTTCCGTTTTAAATTTATGCAATATTGAAACTATGGTGTACCACCATTTTATGTGCCATCCACTAGCTGCCAGACAACAATGGCTAATTAGAAAATAGCATGATCAGTATATCACCGAGTCCAAGTCAGGAGAGACTAGTTCGAATCTACATTCTGGACTCCGAGCCTACCTTTTATCAATTGGTTTTGTGGCGGGGTATAAATTTGTCTATAACATGTATGTATTTAGAAATATATTATCTAGTATGAACACTGTGTTAGGCTATCACGGTTTATTTCACAATTTAAAATGGCTAATAATCCCGTAAGTGACATTTTAAATTGTTATATTGGTATGTTTATCATTTGTTTAGTACTCATTTTCTTGACATATTTGACATTATATTTTACCATTATATATGATTGCTTATACTCTGCTTAGTTTGGGACTAGATGTGTTACAATAAACTTTCCAAGTTACCTCCCAAGAAACTGAAACTACAAAAACCCATTCATTTCCATTAAAAAAAATTACAAGCGAACCTAAAAACAGCGATCAGATGACAAGACAAAATATATGGACCATAAAAAAAAGAATGATTTTCTCCGGCGACATAATGATCTTCGCCCACAGGTGCAAGAGGTATATTAATGAAAATCACAAGGAAAACCAATCGCTATTAAAACCGTCGGAATCTCATTACTTCCGCTGGCGCGCAGTCGATTTATCTACGTCATGCCGACAGTCACTCTGGTGACAGTCAACACGGCTGGTAGATAATAAAACACGCCACGAACATCACTATCTATCACGGTGTTATTATGAAACTCCTTTAAAATATGGCTGAGGTGAGAATTTGGATTTAAGATTGATGAGTAATGCAGTAGCAATAAGTAATAAACTAAAGATATCATCTATATACCTATAATATTGGTGTATGTAGTGGTAGTCCACTGGTAACGGCCCTGACTCACGAGACACATATTTGTCGACAGCGATGCGGAGGAATTTTTTGATGCCATATTTTAGTTGTCTTTAGTGTATTGTGTAGTTTTAATTAGACAATATTAATTCAGATTTTTAAGATCGAATAAAACGGATGACACAAAATTACAGCCTTGAAGATATTGCACAAAAAAAGATAGAAGGCTGTTCAGAAACCTACAATTTATTAGAAATAAACGTCACTTAGAAAACGTAGAGAGAAGATGTATGACTGTGAAAGGCAAAAAGACATTAGCGAAGATAGATCTGCGACACCTGAGTTTTTATCTAGACCTCAGCGAAAAAGGCGCAATACGTCGTATATATCAATTTCATAGATTACCGCAAGACTTCATAAACTAAAAAAAGGTAATAAGAAAACCGGCCAAGTGCGAGTGGGATCCGCGCACGAAGGATTCCGTACCGTCCGTAGCAAAAAATGGCAAAAAAACACATTTGTTGTATGAGAGTTCCCCTAAAATATTTATTTTATTCTGTTTTTAATATTTATTTTTCTAGTTATATTTATTTATCCTCGTACAATATTTATTTATCTCGGTTCACGAGACAAAGCCTGGTGATAGACAGACAGTCAGTCAGATGGACAGACAGCGGTGTCTTAGTAATAGGGTCCTGTTTTACAGTTTAGGTACGGAATCCTAAAAAAGGTAATAAAAACGCAGGCATAACTCAAGTTTTTCCCACCTAGCTATCATTTACATTAAAAGACTTTACAAGGCTATAATTTTTTTACTTAAAACGGGTCTTTGTAATGATGTTGAGATTCATAAAGTGACGTTTAACGACGACAAGCACGCGAACAGACAAATAGTTGTCGTCACAACACAATCTGTTATGAGCACACTTCATTCTTTATTCAAGAGTCCCACCTCGATAAGTTTTAATACAGGGTGTGTCTGGCATCGAAGCACAAACGAATACCACTAACCTATCACATAACCACAAAACGAGACACAATAGTAAAACAATAACAACAGAGATTGATTGATTGATTGAGCTCGTGGCTAGATAATAACAGCCGCACAGGTCGATCTTCAAGGTTAAGCAACGCTTGCCTAGGTTGGTCTGTGGATGGGTGGCCATCTTAACATAACGAGTTTCCTCCGTGCCTCGGAAAGCACGTTAAGCCGTTGGTCCCGGCTGTCATTTGGAGATCTTTGGCAGTCGTTACGGATAGTCAGAAGCCAGTAAATCTGACTCCAGTCTTGCCATGAAGTACCGTGTTACCCCAGTTAATGGGTTGTGGAGGTCTGGTAGGCAGCCGCTCCTTGTAAAATACTGGTATTCAGCTAAATCCGGCTTTACTGGAAGCCGACCCCAATATAGTTGGGCAAAGGCTAGGCAGATGATGATGAACAGCGCGGTCTCATAGGACCGGTCGAGGATTCATGAACTGATATAGTACATAATTCTGGACGCCCCCGATGATGGAATTATTCGTCGGCTTTTTTATAATTAAAAAATAATTCGATTTAAAAAAGATTAAACTATGTAAAATCGTTATTCCAACATTTTTTTACAAAAAAAGCATGAATTACTTTTAAAATTAAAGTTGTCGTACTGGTTGATTAGAAGAACGATTTTATCAACCCCGTTGACTTTTTAATTCATTAATTTTTAATTAAAAATTAATTTATTATATTTTTATCCAAAAATGTCATCGGGGTTGATTCGAATAACGATCTTATACAGTTTAAATTTAAAAAAAATACAGATATAATATATGATTATCTATGTGAGCGTTCGGCCATTTAGCACGGACGTGGCGCATATTTCTTGTCTTTTTTAATAATTTATGTTTATAAATTAGTCACTGTTCCCGCAAATAAAATGTTTTCATTCTTCTTTCTTTTCTTTCAGATTTTTATTGAAAAAATTCGGAAAAAGCTGTCGAAAAATCCCACTACTGGGGTGTCCAGAGTCATGTAGATACTGGATCCAAGGTATTCGTTTGTGCGTCGATGTTAGACACACCCGATATATTAGGGGCTTGGAATAACATCGTTTTAATATAGTAGGGGCTTTGAAGTAACATCGTTTTCGTGGGAAATTATCGACTTTAATGATTGGAGTGTTTAATATTTAATGATGACGTCATTTACATGTAGGAACTTATTTCGCTGGGTTGGGTTTTTGGTGGTTTGTATTTTCAAATGAGTTATCGACAGTAGCTTGTTTTTCTAAATAGGTAGCTACAAGCTAATAAATAGTTTCGTAATTTCACGGGATTTTTCAAACATTTTGTTTCCCTGTTAGGTTGTAAGTTATTGGATTTTTATTTTTTTGTATTTATCTCAGAACCCTGAGATTCTGGTCCTTTGAAAGGCATACGAGGAGCCGAAGCCAACTAGCAGAGACTTCATGAAATATGGTAGAAATCAAAGATACCTACGCATTAAGCGGTTGGTAGAAAACTATTGCAAAACGTGAAAAACAAAGATAATAAAAGAGCTATGGTTTTGGGAGGCTTAAGTAGAATGGTTACCAAGAATTATATAAATGCCCTGTCTGGCCCGAAAATGTTTAATCATAAATGTACATTGATAAATAAGTGATTATTGTTATTATAAACATTATAAGAAGGCACATATTCTATTCACAAAGGTCAGTAGGTTAATGAAAATAAAACGAAAACAAAAGAACACTGTCAACCTTTTTCCTAAAAATAATCAATCCAATACAAAATTTAGAAGCAGAAAGTTCAGTGTAAAAAATTAAATTCATATCAGAGCGTCTAACCCGACAAATATTCCCGAAGTGGAATTAAATTAAATTATTCACAAAATGATTGATTACAACACAATTTTATGTGTTTTGATCATCATCGCTATCACCGTCCATTTTGGAAGCTTGCTCCAAAGTGAATTTTGATTGATTAAGCGATAAATTTTAATAAGAATTTAAAAAATGGAAACCTTAGCTTACTTAAGTTTAAACTCATGATTTTGTGAGAATATCTAAATTAAAAGAGATTAAAAGTGTCAACAAACATAGAAACCATAAAAATAAAAGATTTTAAACCAAAAAAATATTTAATCAACAATGAAATACAGTCGCTTGGTGCGATTGTCTCTCTAATATTTATAAATATGAGTTTGGGTGCGTTTTGAATGCTGAACACTTCTTACGTAACTTTCAAACCACACACGTACAACCTCTAATTATCGTCTGTTTTTTATACCCTGAGACTAAATTGACACAAGTAATGTCAAATTTACCATAGGAATGACGCCAGTTGTTTTGTGTTGAAATGTCAGTTTAGTCTCAGGGTTTAAAAAACAGTCGATACACAGGATGTACAGAAAAATAAAAACCCAAAATTAAAGCCTTAACACCATAAACCCCGATCCCGAACAAATGAGGTTAATAAAAATAATCCAATATCCAAATCCGGACCGAATTTTAAACAGGAAGAAAAATCTGCGACCGCTTCCCTCGGATACACAGAATCACTTGGCGCCAATCCCGTACAAACTACGAGTATTATCATTAAGACTGTTCAGAGTTGAATTTAAATAACTATTTAACGGGGCAATAATGGTGGGGGCACGTACGTGCACCAGATGTTAATTGCTAGCAGCATTTAATAGGCACGCTCAGTTGAATACGGGGATGGCGCCAGCTAGCTTAGGTCACAACCACACTGACGTAATAGCTGCGATTTTACGACTAAACGTCTCGGCGACATTGATTTTGTGTTTGCATATGATCCAGTTTTTGAGGTTTAGGAGGGTAGGTCAGTGAGGTTTCGGTTGTTTATATTTTTATGATTATTTTTAAATTAAAAGCTACGGATATTTTTCTTTTTTTATTTGATGTTTAATTCTGAATACCTACTTACAAAATTATTAAGTTTCATTAACAATGCCTTAAAGAAAAAAGTATTCGGAAAAAAACAACAGGTCACTCAATTAGTCTAAAACATCTTTGTCCGTAATCTGTCTGAAGTGTTTTACCATTCTCTGAAAGGGAGCCCTGAGAGATTCCTAGTATCCTTAATCCAAGTTACTTACTCGTATCTTAGAATAGCAGCCAACCACTTAGTGTAAAAACCACTTAGTATTCTACTCAGCCGGTGAACTGAAATGGCTTGAAAATAGCGTAATTGCAAAATCTGCAAATATTAAATCCCAGAGATTTTATAGGTAGAAGAGAAATCGTAATAAAAAGACGCACAATTAAAGTCCTCCAATCGGAGCTGACCTTAATTTTAAGGCCTCCTCAACCGCACCAGTCGTCCGAATGGAAACCGCACTGATTCCATACCGTGTCCATGTACATCTGTCTCTTTTTACCGCGCTACATCGATATAGCTCTGTCTAGCTCACTCTCGGTGCATTCATTTGAAATATATTTCGGTTTGTTTGCAATGTGCGAGTGTCGGTTTTACAAAGATCTCAGTCTCAAATTAATCATGTTTCGCTTTGTGCGATGTTAAACGAATATGAGAGAAAGTTTTTGGAGTGTAAAACGAAACGTTGAATGGAAAAGATGATTTTCGCAGAAAGTTGAAAAGGAACTTTACAATTTCTACGACTTTGCAATCTGATAGTGAAGTCTGAGTATTTCGTTCGGAGTATTTTGCAAACATAAATCTTTATGTTTTATTTCTTTAGTATTTGTAAAATACGTCGGAACATGGGAGTGGAATAGTATACCTTTTCGTTGAAATTCTACGAGTATAGTTCAACGGAAAGGTTGAAACGCTAAACAATAGCTATTGAAATATTTATAACTCTAAAAATATATAATATACGAACATAATTTATAAGACCCTTTTCAACTGATTTATTTATTGTTATGGATAGGCTCGCGTTTGACCACTATCTTACCTGATGGTAAGCGAAGATGTGACCGACTATGGAGTTCATTCTTGCCTAGAAGTAACCTACTCAATCTTGACTTAAAGACACTAAACGTAGCTATCAGGAAACACAGACCACGACAGGATATTCTACTCCTTAGCTGTACGTACAATAAATGTGTTCCCAAAACGCTTTGTACGTATAGGTGAGATATCTACCAAGTACCGAAAATCAGCCTAAAATTATTCTAAAACAAAATAAGCGAATACACTCATTACCATCAAAAACAACCCCATACACAAAGCACATTTCATTCTCCACCACAAATTTTCACCCAAAAAATATTGAACAATTTCAGCAGTTCATGAGAACGGTTTGCGTGCGCCATATTAACAACATAATTCTAATGAGTGGCGACATCAATTAGTTATATTTGTCGTCAGCTATTCCCGCACTGCTCACGTTAAATACCACAGAGTAGATTGGTACAGAAGGCTCACTTTGTACAACGGGCGAAAGCGCCGGCACACATACTAGGCTCAGGCTAGAATAGGCTCTTAATAAGCTAGTGCGCCTCACCGTCAACGATTGCATCACTGCTAACCATCAGGTGGGATCGCAATCAAGCACTAGTTAATAAAAATAAAAAAAAAACATACGTATAAATAAACAATAATTTATAGAGATGCGCTTCGCGTATGGTGAATGCTCTTAGGGGACAAAGTGACAGTGATGTCACTAGCTAGTTAGACCACTGAATAACTTCATTAGTGATGTATTTGTTACATAGTGAAGTCATTTATTAATTGGTTTTTCTTTATACATTATAGTTTATTTTTTCTGATGAATGTGAGAACACTGAGACTCATAGATTACTTTAGATTCTAATATGTATTTTTTTTTATTATACTACGTTGGTACTGAAATGGCTGATTTATACTGTTCTCGCTATTGTTGTTTTTTTAAAGGTTATTCTTAAAAAAATAATGAATCATTTTGAGTTTTTATTTCCAGATTTTTCATTTCATTCAACACTGCACTAACTTTTGGTGTTTTATAAGTGCCTATGGAGGCTTATGTGACACCAATAATTTTAATTGAAGATTGTCAAACAATGCGCTCGTTTTCACTCATTGTCTCGAGTTAGCCTTCTGTAATAATACTTATTCTGTGTTAATACGATGTTAGGTAAATTAAATTTCGTAGATACGAATCGGAAAATGTTACGTGGTGTTTACCTAATTGTTTTTACTTTTACTTTAGTGGATTATGTCATTTAGAGGTATTAAACGTGTTAGTGGGTGTAATTTATTAGTAAAGGTGTTGGTGTGGATAGTAGGAGTTGATAGTTGTTATACTCCGTCGGTTTAGGTAGTTAACTAAATGTAAACAATCTTGACATGTCTTTTTATCAAAAAGCTGTCTAAAAATTGTATTTAAAAATCTTTGCGACTAGGTATTTACCTAAATCGATGTTAACTAATAAACTAAATTTAAATAATCTCCGTGTATATTATATACGACCTCTTTAATATAAAAAGACATACCAAGATTGTTTACCTTTAGTTAACTATCTAAACCGACGGAGTATAGTAAATGGTAGTTTTTGGAATAATAGACGTTAACGGAGTGATGATAAATATGCAGATAGATACAGGTAGACCGTGACTATCAGAGGGTTGAAATAAACAAGGAATGTTAAGAAAAATCTTTATTAAACCATAGTAATGAATTATTTATCAATTATCACACACGGTACGATATATGTACTTATATATTTACAGACTAGTCTTGAAATTAATAGGATTCATAGATTCTAAATACAAACTGAGTTAAGAAATACTTGAGTGTATTAAATAGGTGGGAATAATTCATACAAAACTACGGTGGTTCACTTTTAAGTTAATATAATGTAATGATACATGAACACATTCGCAAGAAGTTGGTAGAATTATCACAGCGCTATTTTTTTGGATTCGTTTATATATAATTTTTAATTTGTATACTTTTTTTCTAAGTACCTATGCATTTCTTTTCTTTGTTTTTAAATTTCACCTTTCTTTATATGTTTGGACACAACGCTATGGTCGACTAGTAGAAAATGCCTAAGTCATTAATTCACCTTTGTTCAGAGTTTTTTACTTGTACGTAAAGTTTTAGTAAATATATAAATATTTATGAAAATAACACAAAGTCACTATCAGTGAAAAATAAATTAAGATATTCATACAAACAGAGAGAAATTACATACATTTTTTTACATTGGCCTTCACCATTTTTTTAGTCTATCTATCTCCGAATTAGGTCTGATCCCAAAGTCATAAAATTAGACACATCTGGGTTCTGTTAACAAATGGAGATGACTTAAAGTACTAGCATCCTAACAGACCTAGACATATTTATACTATTCTAATCTAGTGTAATGCTAAGGAAAGTTGTAAGTAAGAAAGGAGGTCTTTGTGACCAAAATGGTTTTTACGGAACGTAGAATCAGGGCATTGAACTGAATTTTATTAGCTGCTTATGAGCCAAGAAGGGTTTTGTATCTCTCTGACAGACAAATAAATAAATGGTTATCCTGACGAAAATTGTGGTGATTATCAAGTTCTCATTGGTTCTTGTAACGCAAAGGGGATGCTAATATTTGTCTTACCTAAAATTTTAATTTGTTTTTTTTTTAGACGACGATTTTTTTCTTATGAAACTCTATGCCTAAATAACATCGTAGTTAGTTTTTTTAGCCACACATTTTAGATTTTGAAAAACTTTAACTAGGTAGGTACATTATTTCATTTTAATTCAATTTCATGGAGTTTCTTGAGCGTTCTTCTTCGAAGAGTGATTTCTATGGAGAAGAATGTACAAGAAACTGATGCTATTAGCACATTTCAAAGCATTTAATTTTTCTGATTGACTGTTTTTTGTTAATTAAAAAATATCTTTTAATAGTTTATTTGAAATAAATGCTTTAATTCTTGACTCAATTAACCACGTTGATACAGCTCCTCATAATATAACCAAACTAACTAATCAACTCATCAGCATTCCTACTCCCATAACTCCCGTCACACTCCCATTAACAAGTAATTAGTCTCCGCAGAAGCAGTTAACACATAATTATAAACACATAACAGTTTCGGATATGTCCGAAACATCACTATCTTCGGAACCTATTCGAATCAATAGTGTTCGAGTTGGAATCACTCAAGCCACTAACTCATTCCGTGTTTAAGTTTCGATAATTTCCTAAGGGATTATGCTGTATTTGACGATGGCCAACGACAGTGAATTATTAACTGAACCCAACCTCTTCGGGTCATTTAGACCTGAGGATTAAATTACTAGGAATGTTATTTGGTATCTAAGTCGGTTGTGATTATTTTGGTGGGTGCGTGATGATGTTTATAATCGTAATGATGGAATCTTGAAGGTATTGGCAAACTATTTTTGTGTATCAAACTTTTTTTTGACGGAAGAAATATCAGTATTTTTTTTATTACTGTTATGCTCGCGTTATATAGCTTACAAATAGTTCTTCTAGATCTGGCAGGCGTATATGTGTGTTTACAAATGTTTGTAAATATACTAACGATATAGGAGTTCTTCCTAGAGGTATTTATTCACGAGTATATACGTTATTCTTCCTTCTAAGCCTTATGGAATCACTAATTTTGGTATTCATTGAATATCTACTTGTCTCATAATCTAGGCATATCCTGTTTCGTCTTCAGATATAATGTACGTACCTGTGTTGTATTTTATTCAAAACAAAAACAATCAAATTAAGTGCTTTCTCCACGCTATACACTCACAAACAGGATTAAATATAGCGACGAATGCCCATAAAGTTCAGTCTAAAAAATCCCGCTTTCCAAAAAAAGGAAAAAAATCGTAATTCAGCGTGTTTCGTAAAGGAGCCGTCAATTTACGCCCTAATTGTACCGGGAAAAGGTGAGAGCATTATATCCATACATTTTTAAGGGCGGAGACCAGCCGTCATCAATGTAGCCGTCATTCATTCTGACGTGCCAAATAATAATTTCATGACGTAATATGCCCCATGAAATGTTAAGTGATTTGAATTTCGAATTGGTTGGAAATTGATTTTCAGGGTTTTCGATTTGTGAATTGTGGGATGATGTGTTTAGTTTTTCTTTTTGTGAATTTGGTTTGGTTGAGAATAATTATAGTATTCTTTTCTATAGTATCTCTATCTATTTTAATGATATTGTACGTGCCTTCATTAAAAAGGAAGGATCTTCAAAATAGACGAATGTTGTGTCTGGGCCAAGCAACTGCCGATAATTGATTTCAGACTGTTTTATATGATCTAATACCATGAAAAACTTTAATACCGTGATTTAGGATTTAAAATATTAATATGTCACTACACTATCATAATGAAAATTATTTTTAATGAAAATTATTTTTAACAGTCTTTCGCCTATAAATTGATTGAAAAGAGACTAAAATAAATGAAAAAAGAACGTTTATATTGGCCTTAATAAAAACCAAAAACATGACTAAAAACCATGTTCAAATCATCCTCCACACACAACAGAGAAAAGAACCAATTTAAAGTTCCCCACCCTGTCGTTACACCAAAAATCTGACCACGAGAGAGGGAGAGAGAGGAAAACACACAATTATTTTAAACACAGTTTCCACAACAGATAATAATGGCCGGTCTTCATTAAAAGGCAAACAACACGCCATTTAAAACAGAAAGCGGATTTACTGAACTCGATAATAGCGAAGTCGCGATCAAAAAGCTTTACTTTATAAATTATTAGTTCGTATTTCATAAAGTTAATCGCCTGAAACGGATCCCGTCGCGGAGCCGTGGCGGAGACGGATCCGAGTATCGCAGTCTCAGTACTTTAGAGTACTTGATACAAGTTTTACCTTTTAATTAATCTCTAGCTTGTATTATCTTACGATTATATCGACTGATTTTAAGACTATTATCGAGATATGAGTAGTAGTTTAGATAAAGGTGTTTACCCCACAAAATTTCGTTGAAAAGAGGGGAGGGGAGGGGGCACTAACCAGACGGGAGTTGTGTCTGGTCCAGGCAACTGCCCAATAGTACCTTTTGGGCTCTAATTGCGAGGAAAAGTCTAATACCGCAACGCAAGATTTTGAATTCTAATTCCTATGTGGCAAACTGGCAACATAGATGTGGCTAGCTAGTATTTTTTATTATAAGCTAATAATAAATTATTAGTTCGTATTTCATAAAGTTAATCGCCTGATACAGATCCCGTCGCGGAGCCGTGGCGAAGACGGATCCGAGTATCGCAGTCTCAGTACTTTAGAGTACTTGATACAAGTTTTACCTTTTAATTAATCTTTGCCTTGTATTATCTTACGATTATTTAAGCGTAGGTATCGACTGATTTTTAGAGATACGAGTAATAGTTTAGATATAGGTGTTTATCCCACAAACTTTCGTTGAAAAGAGAGGATGCACTAACCAGACGGGAGTTATTGGTCCAAGCAATTGCCCAATAGTACCTTTTGGACTCTAATTGCGGGGTGAAGTCTAATTCAAGATTTTTCATTTTAATGCCTATGTGGCAACATAGATGTGGCTAGCTAGTATTTTTTATTATAAGCTAATAATAAATGATTAGTTCGTATTTCATAAAGTTAATCGCCTGAAACGGATCCCGTCGCGGAGCCGTGGCGGAGACGGATCCGAGTATCGCAGTCTCAGTACTTTAGAGTACTTGATACAAGTTTTACCTTTTAATTAATCTCAGCCTTGTATTATCTTACGATTATTTAGGCGTACCTACTCATTATTAGAGTATCGAGATAATAGTTTAGAGGTATGTGGAACGGAGAGTAATACGGTGTAAAATTCTGCAATCTTCTATTGAACAGAGAGGGTCCTCTGATCAGACGGGTCTTGTATCTGGTCCAGGCAACTGCTCAATAGTTCCTTTTGAACTCTAACTGCGGGCAGAGCTTTAATACCGCGATACAAGGTTTTGAATTTTAGATCCTATGTGGCAATATAGATGTCTGTGAATATTTTTCGTTATAAGCCAAATAACAATATAACAAACAGGTTAAACTTTAGGACACGCTGTCTCGAAAAGTCCGTCAAACCGTTGGTTGGTAGTTAAAAGACAATAACAAAAAATAGTTTATTTGTGAAACAGAGCCGGTAATTGAAGGAACTACCATAGGTTTTAGTAAATGTCTGAAACTCTGTCTGGCTCTATCTAGGGCGGGAGAAGATATTTTGTGATTTTTCAATTGCTATAAAACGGTATGAGAAAATAAACAAATTATTGAAAAACTGTAGAAAGAATAAGTACGAGTAAGTTAAACAGACGATGATCAATCAATTTATGGAACTACCTTTTTTATGTTATTCACTTGCTTTTTACCTAAAGAGTGTGGAGTTTATTACACAATACATTTTAAATAACAATTTTCATGAAACACCTTTGATTAATAATATACACAATTGAGAATATAATAAATACCTACATTAGATATTAGCAAAGCTATATTTTATATAAAAATACGTGAACTAATGAGAATAACATTTACCTCCTCTATTTTCGCTGTCCGCCGGTTTCACCTGTATTGCCCGGTTCATCTGCAACAAAACATAATCAAATTAATAATTGAAGTAATCAAATTAACAATTTGTAACAATTAAATTAAAAATGGGAATAATTAATGTGCAAAATGGTCACACATTATAATAAACAAGATTTATTTCTTATGAACAAGATAAAACAAAATTTAAAAATTCAATATAATATTTGTAATTTATTTCACATAGGCCTACATGAGCACTTATAAAACGTCAGAAGCTAGTGCACAGTTCCAATAAGTCGTTTCCTACGGAGAAGAACCAGCAAAATACCTCGGTTACACTTGAATTTTATATGTTACATCTATCTCCTCTTAAATGACTCCAGCTATTCTTATGTAATTTTGTGTCTGAAAATTTGTGTGGATCTCTGGTTTGAAAATATGTTTGAACCCGATTGGTGTTGCTGCAATCCGGTTTTCTTTTTTTTACTATGGAAAAGCCAGATCAACGTCTGACATAACCGCTGGTTCAATATAATCATTCAAAAATATTCACACATCCCATCACTCAATCATCAACTAAGCACACAGCATTAGAAACAGTCCACAAATCCACAATAGTCGTAGTTAGTGATAATTCCATCACCATTACCGCTTCTGCATTGTGTTTTATTCCAATAAATGTTAATTTTGCGTTAATGTATTCTAAAATAAACGGCCGTGTTGACGGGCTCGCATAATTAACTGGATCCTGAATGCAGGCTTACGGCTCTAGCCTACTCTTCATTTCGACGGATTAAATGTAGACGAGAATTTGATGCGTTTTTTATCTTTTATGCTTTTCTTCATAATCCTGTCCGCTAATGAAGCTAATTATATTTTAATTGATATTGAGGGAGAGGGAGGTCAAAGAAAATAATATGGATGGATTGTGTGAGGAGTGATTATGAAAGAAAAGAGAGTTAGTGATAGTGTGATGGGTGACAGGAGAGAAAGGAAGAGAAAGACGTATTGTGCCGACCCCATATAATACTCGTATGGGATAAGCTAGTGACCCCAGAACGAAGGCAACGAAGGAATGGGCCTCACTCCATTTAGTCAGTAAAATTCTGATACGCCCTCCCGCTCCGTCTAAGAGTGGCAGAAGTCATTCTGATGATACCACACTTGAAAAAAAAACGGAATATGGGATAAGGAGAGGTAGAAGAAGATTGTTAAGGGACTTTGTTTTACACTGCACAATATACAGTCCGTAATAGTTGATGAAGATATCTGATGTATTGATTAGATATAATTGTTACAGGCCTCACTCAAGGTGGTTCGATGACCTGGTGAGGGTCGTGGGAGTCCGATGGTGGCAAGACGTGTAGGGCTGATCGTTACGGTGACATTTGGCCTTCGGCTTAAATTATGATGATGATAAAATAGATTGTTTAAGTTATGTCACTTAAAACTAATGGAATTCTTAAGAAAAAATGTACCTAATAAATGAATTTGTTTGAAGGAAACCTGAGGTTCTCGTAGACAAAGGACAATTGAAAGGTACAGGTCTGGTTTTATTCAGTAAAAGTCTGACACGCCTTTTCACTCTACCGAAAACACACACAACTCACAGATATCATAGCTATGAGCGCTAGTGCAATTGACAGTTCTTCATTCATTTGCGTTCGCTGTTTCAAGGCTGTTTCGACGTCGAGCTCGTCGCAGCTTACAGCCATGAAAATGACTTTTAGAGAATAGCATCGCTGGTCGTGGTCGCTAAGAACCAAACGCTGACTTAATTCATGAATCCCCGACCGGTTTCATAGGGCCGCGCTGTTATTGTCTTACTATTGTGTCTCGTTTCGCGGGTATTGATAGGTTAAGGCGCCAAGTGTTACAACGCAGTGTAGCGGCAGGGTGCGACCGACGACGACAGTTTTGTTTTATATCTACAACCCTTATATATTAGCATACATTGTTGCTTTATAGTCGGCAACTTCGGTTCGTTAGTCTGAAGGTTACTGGTTTTTGAGTCATTGTAGCTTTTTGCTTTAATGAGGTATGAGGTGGTGAATGTTATATAATGCTGTGGTTTTGTGTGAACATAAAACTGTTGAAACCGTTTTCAGAGCTTCTATATATTAAAAAATTAATCATGGTCTGAATACTAATAATTTTATTATAATCCGTAAGGCGACGGTACGGTTGGCGCAGTAGTTGAGCGTGTGGCTGCTGCACTGCGTGTCGTGAGTTCAATTCCCGCATGGGACAAGCATTTGTTTGGCTTTAGTTATTCCGGGGCTTTTGTTAGTGTGCTTAGGTGTTTGTGAATGCACCCACGAAATAGGAGTTAATCCTAGTATGGAGTAAAGTATAAAAAAAAAGAAAAAAGATGGCCACGTTTAAAAATAACATGTTAAAAAATTATCAGTGCCTTATTCCAACGAAAAAAAAAACTTCGAAATCGGGAGTTTCTTCTTCTTCTTAGTAGTAATTAATAACAACAGATCTTTTTCCTAGTAAAATTTCTTCCGTAGCCCTGTATTCGACCACGGAAATACCGCAAATCATGAAGATTCTAATAATAAATTATACTTCTACCAATAGACAACATACTACACATACACTAGGTCTTGTTTACGTTTTTTCCCAAGAACTGCAGAATACGACGACCCTTATTACACTCCTACTATTGTAGTAATACTACTACCTCCCACTACTTACAACTACACAGTTGTAACAACTAACTACACCCACCAATATTTCGTCTCGATGCAATACTTTGTCTATAGCAATGACCTGACCTGGCCTGGTGACCTGAGACCTTGTACAAACTTGCTATATTTACTCTCCTCCTACTAAGGACTATGCACCGCCCACTTCTTCCAACTACCTATATAGCTCTCAACTTTCAGTAGGTTCTGCTATTTATTGATAAGTTAAGGTATTCTTTATTTGTGTAAATATTGTATGAATGTTGACCTTTGTAAGTCCTTATGAAGGACGTAGAATATTTGGTGAAAATCACCCATAGACTTATTCCTGTAATATATACATATTCCGGCCTCATCTGGCTTAAATCGAACAAAAAAAAAATTGACGTGTAAAAGTGTTGTTGGCAAACCTATTTGGAAAATAAATATCATTTATAAATCTATTTTTATGACAAGAAAAAAAAACTGGTAGTGTCGTGAACTACCACGGGAGCCAAATAAAGATCCTTCTAGAAAACTCAGAAACTCAGAATGTAGACCTTAGTCAGCCCCTATGAAATAATTTGTGAAAATCAGCCACAGCGTTCTTTCTATCAAGTCGTTGACGGTGCTTATAACATAAGTTCCACGGGTACCTCAAGGAGATGTCAGCAAATCGTATGGACTTGGCAGAGTCAAAGTCTGAGGTTAACTTTCACACAAAAGTATGGGTTGTGTGAAAGTTAACCTCGCGGCCCTGGAACGAAGGCAAAGAATAGAAGTGTTTTTTATTCAGTAAAAGTCTGATACCCGCTCTGCCCAAGAGCGGGAAACGTCATTGGATGATTTCCCACATAAAAAATCAGAATGTAGACCTCTGGGCCCTATGAATTACTTAGAATATAAGTGAAAATCAACCACAAACTTCTTCCCATAAATCAATTTTTATGACGACAAAAAAAAATATTTCTCAACACTACGATGTCTATTAATTAGAATACAAAGCTCAGTCATCCGCCAACACTCAGTTCCCGCCATTTATTTACATTTCCATTCGAGAACTGTTTTTACGGGCACTTACATTTATAACATTGGGGGGCGCGCTGAATCTATAAGGCGAGTGGAGGATCACTTGACATAATACGTATTACATCTCCCTTTGTGACTCCGTTTTGAGTTTCAAGAGATTAAAATTATATTTTTCTTGTTAGGATTTCGCTTTTTTTTTAGGTGGGATATCATTCAGCTCTTTTGTCTCAGATTTTTACTGACTAACACCATCTTTGTCCTTCAGTTACCTTTTACGTTTAAGGAACAAGAGTTTCCTTTTCAGAAATTTCACGTGGCCCTAAGAAATAGGAAGTCTTCAGACTTCCTTTGAGTTTCAGGACTACTAAACCTACCTGCGTCCTTCAGGATACAGGTAGTGTTCAGTAAGCAAGTCTGACTCGCTCTTTCGCTCTACCTGCATCCTAGAGCAGAATAAGTCGTTGAATGATATCACACATAAAAAAAAGGTTCGCATTGATTGGTGTTGGCAATTTGTTGGTTTAGGGATGATCTTGGTCATCTTTTCCTTTAATTCATGAATCCCCGACCGGTCTCATAGGACCGCGCTGTTATTGTCTTACTATTGTGTCTCGTTTCGCGGTAATTGATAGGTTAATGTTATTTCTAAGTTACCTACTTTGTATGGCAAAAATCGAAACATACGAAATAAAATACTCACTATAGTTTACTACATTATGGAGTTTCAGTTGTAAGTTCCGTTTTTCTATTTAAACCGCTCTATAATATCTAAAATTCCTATTGAATATTTTCAGCTTATTGTCTTAAACTCATGCAGCGTTTTCTAGTCTTCAGTGAGAGATTTTAATCGTTGGCTCATGACGGGGCGAGTTTGTAAGTCGCCATTCCATAATCTATTTTGTCTGGAGGCAAGAGGTAATAGTCTGAGCAGTGAGATCCAAGTTTCTCTATCTACATTCTAACTTTTCGAGATTCCAGTTATCCACAATCTAATGTCATATATTCACAAACATCTCTTAAAAGATCATAATAATTGTAGCAGAACGACGACTATTAGATATTAAGTCTCCCCCAAGTGTCGCTAATACAAATACAAAAATAGCCATCCTTTATCTACCTAGCCTTTTCCCAACAATCCCAACTATATTGGGGTCGGTTTCCAGTCAAGCCGGATTTAGTTGAATACCAGTATTTTACAAAAATAGCATAAGCCTAATAATGTTCCCACTGCTGGGACTCAAGGTTCCTCTGTAGGAGAGGGAATCCACCACGCGGGCCCAGAGCGGGTTGGTGGATGACACAAAAATAAAAATACAAAATAGTTTATTGTCACAATTAGCATTATCATATTTACAAGTGTTTGGATCCTCCTTTTAAGCAAAACAGTGTCAGTATTAAGAGACTCTGCGCTTTTATATCATTACCATGCTTATACTAACTTTGAGTTACAAAAAATAGTATACTAGTAGTGTAAATACGATCAGTTATGTGCGTTAGCATCTTTCAGATTCCTACGACCCTAACTAAGTCATCAGTCCACCTTGTGAAAGTCCTTTCAACTTTCAAATAGGAACGGAAATAGACGGGACAGGTAAGTTTTCAGAAGACAACCAGAAGTACATTATTAATTCCCAGTCTCTTAGAATTTAACGACCCAATTTTATATGATTGACCCACTCCAAGATACGGAACCAATAACCCAGATAACTACTACAAAGTTACGACTATTCGAACACGCGTCGTAGAAAAGGTATTACCTATTACCCAAGTAGGGGTACTCAAAAAGATTTTAAATTTCAAATGTAGTATGTAAAACTATTCTAATGGCCTTTAGGTATATTAAAGTGAACGTTTATGCTATGAATTAGCAAGTGAACCGATGTGGGAGAGAGACGAAATTATATGCGCTATGCAGTGGGCGGGGCTTAGTACTGTACGCCTCTGTTACTTTAGGTATGGAGTGTCACGAGCCTTATTTTTTAATTTGGGTTAAGTTTTTTTTCACGTTTTGTTTGGCGTTGGAAGTAGGTTAAAAGTGTTGGGAAAAGGCTTTAATTTGTGTTGTTTTTTTTTGGTTTGTAATGTGTATTTTAATGTTAAAGAAAGTTGGTGCTACTTGGTGGAGTTTCAATTTGAAATCAGCTAAGTTTTTAATTAGTTAGGTCCAATCGGGAAGTAATTATCTAAAATATTGACTGGATAAATGGCATGGCATACTAGACTGTTTATTGAAGTAGGTACTAACGAAACTACCTAATTACATTAATATTAAAACTGAAAGTTGGGTTTGTGAATGTGCATGTTTGTAACTTCTTCATGCTCGAACAGCTGAATGGATTCGGATGAATTTTAGCACACAAGTAGACCATGATCTGGAACCAATGCTCTTAGGATTTTATCGCGGGAGTGTGACAATTGTCTATTTTTACAGCCGTAAGCAGCCACTGGTGTACCATCAAAATCAAAACTAAAGTAGTCAAATATTGTAATATATTTTGTTTTATTTTTGTTTCAAAAGAGTAACCAAGGTAATTCTTGCCTTATCTTTTACTAAGGAAACGACCAGAGTACATTTAAACTATATTATGTATAGCTTCTGATATTTTATAAATCAATCTATGTAAAATAAAGATATTTTAAATTTGAATTTGAAATATACAGCAACTATTCCTTACTGAAAACATATAGAACTGAAGTTATATCCTCAACAACGCAATAATCTTAATCACCTATCACAGTAATCATCAACATCGACCAAAAAAAAAAACACAAACTCCAATCAACGGGCTCTAAATTTTACGACGCTATTGTCTGTCTGTCCATCAGGCTGTATAGCTAGGGGTGCTCTACAGTAATAACTCTATGGATAACATCTATATTATCCGACACAATGGAAGAAATAATAGGCTTCGAAGTTTATTATACCTTAAAAGTATGGTTGTCATTAGGTCGAGCGTTCAATGATGATTGGTTATGACTTGCCTCGGTGAAGTTTTAGTTTCATTTATTTCAGAAACAATTCAAACACATAGGTTTATTTTGAAATTGCTTCGTATCATTAATAATGGCTAAGTTTCTGAAACTGTTCTGTCGTCAGAAGATGTAACAAACGAACACACACACATTTACATATAACATAATCTAAACAGGCTTATAATTTTCCCACTACTGGGACTTTCCTCTCTTTGAGAGAATACAGGCCGTATCCCACCACACAGACCTAGTGTGGGTAGTCGCATATCTTGATATTTTTGGTTCTAAGATATGCAGGTTTCCTCATGATGTTTTAATTTTATTCAGATTTAAGATATATACAGATTTTTTTTGGGTATTACATGAAAATTGTTAGTATGATCTTAAAATACTATTTTAGAAATTAATATTGAATTAATGTGACTTAGTACTTTGGGTAAGGGATTTTTCATCATTTATACTGAAAAGGATTAGAAAGAACTAAAATCTAAGTCCCCAATTCACTTTTCAACCATGAAGGTCCACAAATATATGTAAAAGCAAACAGTTTGTCCATCGTAGCGTGTTTGTTCACAGTTATGCATAGACAGCTCGTCACACGCCAAGCACAATTAGCCACTAGTGACCAGTGTGTAGATGCCTATCTGGCCACGAATAATTTGCCACCGGTACAATAGGGCAATAATTTGAAGTTTTTAGGTCGATTTGTTCCTTCAAATGTAATTGCAACAGATTATTTTTTGAAATTGCTGCATTTGGTCTTAATTAGACTTTCAAGTTTACATTCCATGAGCTTTATGACGTTTTCATCTTATTAATACTAGGAAACCACTTCTACTTTGCACGGGTGTTAGAAATCTATGAAATATCGTTTATTCTTTACTACAATATGCATGTAGACTTTCTGTACGAATCACTGTGTCTATTGGTGAAAACTGCATGAAAATTCGTGAAGTAGTAAATATTTATTTATTTTAATAATATTTTTTTATCTACACTTATAAAGGAAATACAAATTCTATATTATTTTAAATCAATAGAGCGTATATCGCAAATATACACACAGACAAACTTGATAAGGATTTTCTTAAATAATAAATAATACCAAATGATTGATGATAATAAACATAGAGCCTATAAAATCTTGTGACACTTTAAACAGATCCGCAAAATAATTCTCTACCAGCAAACATTTACTGCACCCGCAATAAATCAGAAACCAAATAAACACTTCACGCGACGAAAAATGATTAAAATTAAACAAATATCAGTGACATCCAATAATAATTTATCAACGAAAACCGAGGCGTACAAAAAATACAACTCGGATTCTCAAATGGAACTGTTCGGTACAAAATCGGACTCAGGAAAACATTTCAGTGTCAAAAGTGTCGACTTGGATAAATTCACTGGTCACGTGGTCACTTGTCATTGTCGGCTGACATATTATTGTCACGATGACACCTCGTTGCCTGGCAACGGAGCGACAACAGCACGCAAATGAACCTAGAGATATTTTTGACCATCTAATGGATGCTACCATTAGGAGACACTAAAAGAAAAGTCGTGTTTTATTGATGATGCCTCGTTAATAAAAGTGCGCAATAATGTTTTTGGGGCATTCGAATAATTTTAGGTCAACTTTTGACTTGTGATAATTTAAAAGTTGTTTTTGTATTGACAGATAGAGTGAGTTGAGTAATTGACGTAATAAATTATGGCTGGTTCATAATTTTATTGATTTCCTAATAGGTAAATATGAAACAAGTTTGATAACATGGTAGGCACAGTACTTCAATGATTGGCTGCTGAACTGTGAGTCGTGGGTTCGATTCTCGTGCGGAACATATATTTGGATAGCCTAAAGATAGTTGTTACAGGTCGGGGTGTCTTGAGTATGTGAGTGTTAAAGTTTGTTAATGCACCAACGACGCTGTAGAAGTTCCTAATGAACTAACGATGAATAACAAAAAAAAACAGAACAACTTTTTTAAGACCTAAAATACTATATTAGCGTTTTTTCAAAACATGATGACAATAATTCAAAGCAAAAAACAAATTCAAGTGAACCAAATTCAAACGCACAAATTTAATTCATAATATTACATTAAATAGGTAATCAAACTCTAGATGTGGTGCTCGATGAGAAAATTCCAAAAGGGTATTATTAGCTTTTGTGCTAGTACACAGTAAAACCGATCGTAAATTAACATTCAGTTATCCAATCTGAGAACTTAAACAGAATTTGTTAAGTAGGTAATTTAATAAAATATCTGGTTCGGGTCGGCGAAGGTGCCACGTTTCGGAGGCCCCCGCCAAAGGCACCTTGCCTTTAGCGGGGGCCTCCAAAGGTCCCCAACAGAGTTACGCATTTTCATTTTCGTGTATATTATTTGGTGTATGATTGTGTAATTAAAAACCTGTGTAATATAATTTCTTGTTAACATTTGCTGATTAAAATTGACCTTTTGTTGACCAGACAAAGGTTAAATGTAAAGAATTATATCTATGTTGTACTCATCTTCTAGTATACCACAACAAAATTATATTATATGAGTATCCTGTCCTTGTGGAAAATTTTGAACTGTAATATCTTAAATTATAAGTCAAAATAAAGTCTAAATTAAAGGTACGTTGTTCTCTTTTATTGTAATTAATTATTTTTTTCGTTTCCATGTCTATGTTCCAAGTAGTTTACAGTTAACCTGTTTGAGAAAACGCCAATTCAATAGCTAATCTATATAAATATATAATAACAGAAGAAACTGAATGTTTGACAGATCAACGTACAGCTAAACTATAGGGCCTAAGAGCGTGAAATTGCAAAAGGTTTCCTTTTATGGCATAGGCGAGCTCTAGGTCATCCTCATAATTTACTCTAAAGGGGTCTAAAATTTAAATTTGGAAATACCTACTTACACGCGGTCTAAAAAATAAACTAATACAAATAAAAATAAAACCATTATGAACCTCTTTTTTGATGGTGTGAAATCATCTAGTAACTTCTATCTGTCAAAATCTCCCTGACTGTTTACTGAACCAATTCATGTCTTTACCGTTGCCTTTTGCGTCCTACCGCCGTGGTTAACTCTTTCGATCAATCGATCAGCCTTGAACAATCCCGCAGCCTTGTTAATTACACCCTAGACTTAGTTTATACATATATTACCTTAAAATCAACTTAAATGATTCTAGACTTAGTCTATTCATATGATACTAGCCTTAAAATCAAATGATTCTAGACTTACCGTCTGTTTTTTATACCCTGAGACTAAAATGACATTACAACACAAAAGAACTGGAAAGAATCATACCTATAATAAGTTTGACATTACCTGTGTCAATTTAGTCTCAGGGTATAAAAAACAGACGATAGTGTATTCATATGAGACCAGCCTTAAAATCAACTTAAATGATTCACGAGAAGCCATTACATTCATAATTTATTTCAGAGATGATAAACTTTGTGGCCGTGTCAGTTTACTCCATTTCGTGTGGATCTCGGCACAGAAAGTATCAAATCGTCCTCAGGAGTCTCGTAAACGACGAGTAAGAGAAAACTGCTGCAAGACATTTTATCATGACATTACATTGTAATGAATTTTATTGACATTACATTTTGTTTGAATTTTATTGACATTGAAATTTAGGTTTTTCTGTTATTTTATTTAGTTTGTTGAATATGACCTAAATCAAACTTAAAATAATAAAAATAAACATTTAACCTATCACATACCTACAAAACGAGACAAAATTGCAAAACAATAACAGCGCGGTCTCATAGGACCGGTCGGGGATTCATGAATTAAAAATATAAAATACCTACCGGTATTGGGAACAACGGGTATATGTTACAACAATAATTACCCTACTATTTCTTTACATTACTTTATTAAGAGAACACTAGACCAAGTTTCGTATTGCTTCTGAGATATTTTTTATTTTGTATCAAAATTTAGTCATACTTCTGACTATTATACCAACAGAATAGAATTAAAACATCACACTCATCATCATCATCATCTGCCTAGCCTTTTCCCAACTATATTGGAAAATATCGCACTAATCTTATAAAGGCCAAAGTTAGTCTAAGTTTAAATATTTGTTACTCCTTCTCACAGTTTTTTTTGTAATAGATTTATGCTCGCGTTTGACCACTATCTCACCTAATAGTAAGCAACGATAATTATACGTTTAGAAGTAACCTATTCACTTTTGACTTAAACACCCTTAAATTGTAGCTATGAGGAAACACAGGCAATTACTAAAGGTCTTTGAAATGTTGCACATGGGTAGACCATGTCCTGAAATAGCATAAAGGATACTTTTTCTTGCGTGAGGATGTATCCTACAGACTATTTCCTACTTTTACACGGGAGAAGCCTTTGGCAGCAGCAAGAACTACAATTGTTCTAATTTTCGTGATAAAAGTTATAAAAGAACGCAGTCTTTAAGTCAAAAATGAATAGGATTAATTCTAGGCAAGCGTGCTCCATCGTCTGCCATATCGTTTTTTACCATCAGGTGGATTAAACGCGAGCCTATGCATAATAATAAAAAAGTCTCCTGTCACAGGTACATAATATCTGTAATATCTATGACATTCAATGACTACCAGACAAACCGTTAACCCGAAACTTGGCCAAAAAATGACGCTTGCCCAACACAACGGAGTGAGGTAATGGTGCGTAGAAAAGATGTATCTTTATCTTTTACAAGTTTTCGGAGGCTACTGTTCGGGCCCTGGCCCTGTTAAAACTTTTTATGTTCTTCTTATGTGATATCGTACAGTTTGGAATCCATAACGCGTTGTCGGTCGTAACGCAGTATGAGAATATATGGAGTCGAGTTGAAGTAAAGTGGAGTTATGGGCTGTGAAGATGCTTCTGTTTTTGTTTTGGATCACTTTTCTTGTTAGTGTTGGTTTGTAAAGTTTTGTGATATTATCTGTGCTGTGGTTTTAGGAAGAAGAGGTTTAAAGGCGTTTTGTTTAAGTTTTTCTAAGTCCTAAAATTGAAAATTGAGGTTCCATATAGATATCTCATACCAACTATGACAGTGGTAGAGTGCTGGACATATTGCTTGAAGAACAGAAGGTCGATCGGGTTGCAAGGTTCTTTAATGGCGACCGCAAACCGGTTTATTTTAGTTAAATTTTTAGCAATGGAAGGCCTCCCATAAGGTGGACCAAAAACCTAATGAAGATCACCGGAACTCGATGAATACGAGACACACAGGGCCGATCGTTATGGCGACACTTTAGAGAGGCATATGGCCAACAGAAGACGTCTTGTGGCTAAAATTACGACGAAAAACTATGAAACTATTGTTTATAAAAACTTAAACTTCAAAAGCACTATCTTTAAATCACCCTCCTATAGACTCACTTTATAACCACTTCATTATCAAAATTCAAACCGAACTTCAATCTCCACCACACTTACTAAAAACAAAGCACAACCCACACAATCTATTCAAAATCCCGCATGCAAATGAATATAATTCACACAGACATACAGAGATGAAAGTCACATTTGAACCGCATTTTCCTCAAACCACCACGTCCCACTACATTTGTTCCACAATACAAAATTAAGGGCACGGTCAACACATGAAGCCTGATGATAGAGCCTCCCGCTGCACGCACGGACTGAATATTAATACAGACATGCAAGAACAGTGTAAAATTGCATTAATTTGTCCCTGTTTTCATCCCAGGGTACATGGTACACACATCACGTTCCATGTTCTTTTTTTGAATGGTAGAAGTTGTATAGCACTGATTAAATTCGAAAAACAACGGTTTTGAAATGGCAGTTGCATTTTTTGAATTCGGAATTGTTTGTTTTAATGGACTGTGATTTTTTATGTTGTTGTTGTAGATGAATTTAAATGGGACCTTTTTTTTAGTTTTGCATTAAAATACACTTTTAATTTGTAAAAGTTACTTTCAACGTTTTTTTTTTTAAATAAGATTTTGCTTTGACAGTAAGATCTATTTTCTGAATATATATAGAAAAAATGTTTAAGTGTAGTGTCACAGAAAATATCATTTTTATTCATTTTTTAACAAGTACAAGGAAATGTAACAATTTATTTAAGGTAGGATTTTGCTCTGACAATAAGATCTATTTTTTAAATATTTATGAAACAAATATTTAAGTGTAGTGTCAAAGAAAATGTCGCTTTTAATTATTTTTATGTAAGGATATGTACCCGGTTATTAAAGTAATATGAGGTATTTTATGTAATCAAATATTTATTGAGATGCCAAGACGCGGAACATTCTAACACTGTAATTTACGTTGATTGTTTTAACTAACTTCGTAGGGGTGGGATTTCAATTATTTTAGTATTATTAAAATTAATCACCATAGTAGAGAATTATTAAAAAATATATTTATGTTAGTCTGACTGGTGACTGTTCCATGTAAAACACAGGTATTACATACAGCCTTTTTTGGTTAGACGGGAAGCCGACTGTAAGTCAGTTGCGTAAAGGCTAGGGAATTGATAATCATCATACCACCATTGAAAACACCACCTAATTATAATTATTACGAAAAAAGGAAGCATTTTTATCCACTATTTGTAAGTTATTTAATTGGTTTTTAAAGGTTTTTATTAACATAAGATATAAAAAAAAGTAAATAAATTTATATCGTATCCTAAAATGTAAACCAAAGTAAATAAATAGACTTCATCACTTCTTTTGATATACACGTGAATTAATAATCTTTTATCAACTTGATTTGTGCAGCGGCTTTAAAAAAATTCAGATTATTTTTTTCACTGACTCCATTAATTTTCCCCGACTACGCAAAACAAAACAATTAAAAAAATATATTTATTCAAATTTCTTTTTCAACTCTTTTCATTGCGAACTCTGAATTTAAAAAACGGTAATGAAATTTAATTCACTCACTTTTTGAATTCCACTTATTCTTTTAAAAAGTGTCGTATTAAGCTATCAATTTAAATCTTTTTGTAATAAAAGTAAAGTAGCCTATCAGGCCCTAATGACGGGGCGCCTTAAACGTTATCTCTTCGATCTCCGAAGTAATAAAGATGAGACACTGATAGGACGAGAGGCAATTGTCGAAACTCCAACTTGCACAAGTTTATTGATTTAGGAGATAACTTTAGAAAATAATATGTCGTTTAGGATTTTGTGTCAGCATTTTTTTTTTGTATAAATATTATTTTAATTGCGAATAGGCGATTAAAAATATTTTTCAGTTTTTTTAATTACTTTACTTTTCCATAAAAAATGGTATCACTTAGAGCACTTAAAACAAAACCAATATATTTAAAATTGGCATTCTGAGAGAGTTTATTTAAAAAAATCAAGATAACAAAAAAAAAAACTACTAAGATAAAATTCAACAGTATTTTATTTTTATGATCAAATAAATACGGGTTAGTAATTTTTTTTATTCGGTTAGTTTCCAAAATAAACACAAACTGTAGTAAACATAACTTAAACAAAACAAACAACAAACATATGACTTGTATTCAAACCGCACATAATAAGTTTAATTTCCGATTTTTTAACAGCCTGAAATAACGCCGCAAAATCTTATCCTGTAAAGAAAAAAAAAATAAAATAAAAAAATAAATGAAAACAAACAAAACCAAACAAAAAACTACACTTTGAAAAAACATTGTTATAATGCAAATGAGATGTTTACTCACAATAACAGGCGGCGGATATTCAACTTTCGCTGAACGAAATATATCTACGAGATGAACCATATGGACAGATGAATTAGTCCCAGTTGAAAATTAAACTTGGTGTAGGTTATTGATGGGAGGGAGCGGATGGACGCGCGGTCGCGGCTTTCGTTCGTCACTTGTAACGCGGCACGGCACGTCTGTCTCGCACGGAGTTCAGAAGGAGACTGAACACGGGCGGGCGAAGGCATACGCACGCGGGGAGGTACGCACTCACGCAGGCCTGACAGCCAATCGCGTGCGTGCGCCGCGCGCACCCCCGCGCTCCGGTCCCCGCCCCGCGCCCGCCCGTCACCTCACAATCGATGCCCTATATTGCATTAATTATTTAGGAAACACGCAATAAGATAACGCTAGGTGGCAGATAAGAGATCTTCGCGTTGCTTTAAATAAATCATCGTGTCTTCGTCGGTATCGGACGTTCGACCGGCGCGTGTGTACTACCGCCTTCCGTGGTACTGATAACACATTATTTACGCTGTCAGTCCGCTGGACCTTTTGTTTTTATCTCGCTGTTATTTATAGAGTTCCTGAAGAAATATAATAAGAAGTAAACTTGATTCATTCTTGAGGAATTTTATTTATATGATTCAACCCGTGTCCCACGTTCGAGTAACGCAGGTTTTGTTTGCGTAGCGTTCAACTTGGGAACGAAAACAAACGAAATATATATTTTTTTGGAAGGTTGTCAACTTGTCGTTTGCCAATATTAATATATACGAGGATAACGGGGTTCTCACCGGCGGCTTTATTTTATGTTATGCTAAGGTTTTGTCCGAAATTAACGGCAAGTTTATGTGAAACAAAATATAAGATACGAAGAAAGCGGGAAAGTATTTTCTGCTATGAAATATAGTTTCTACGAATTTGTAAAGTAATAGTGATAGCTCGGCTCGCAGACTGTATATATTCGTACTGAATATTTATTCGGAAAAACAATATTCAATATTAGATTTACGAAGCAGAAAATTTTGTTTCCAAGTTTACTAGGAATGCATTTTTTTATAAGTATAGCAATACAAAAATTCGCTGAGTGTGATAAGGTCACCAATTGTGTTTTATTTTAATTATAATAAGGTTTTTCTTTTTAGAAAATATAATTGTACATAAATAAATAAAAATTAATACAATTATGGACTTTATAAAATCCAGGACAGAGTTAAAGACAGAGAAATGCTAACTTTAGGCTGTTTCCAAAAAAAAGATAAAATAATAAATAAATTTCAACTTTCCAACGGGCGCACAGACATTTTTTGCCCTCATCAAATGGCCAATAGAACGGTGTCTGCGCGTCGTGCTGATTTGCAAAGAGGAAAACATACTCATAAAAAGTGTCAGTTATGATCTCCCGAGGAGGAACGAACAGGAAATAGGTTACTGTGTTCGTCTTTACAGCAGCAGTAATGAGAACATGCGTCGCAATGTAACACAAAGTTAAATTTTACTTCAGACTCAAATGAAAAAGGAATGCAATTCTGAAATGCTGAATTTTCGATGTCGAAATAATTTTCAGCATTTCGGATATATATATAAAATATTTTTTTGGACTTTCGTCACGTTAAATAAATGATTAATCATTCCAACCGAAGGACGTCCACTGTTGGACATAAGCCTAGTGTCTAGTGCCAAAGTGTCATCACAACGACCGGTCCTGTGCGTCTCGCATCCATCACATTCCTGCAACTCTTACTATTTCATCGGTCCATCTTGTAGGAGTTCTTCCTACAAAATGAATCAATGATTATGTAAATGTAGTTTTTTTTTAGTAAAATATTTTTAGATAGTCTTAAAAAAGACGTCGTTTGGCTGTAAATCTATTCAAACTTTTAAATACACTCAAGATAATTCATAGTTTAGGTAAAAAACTTGAGTGCTAACGCTAAGTTATAATATAAAAGAAATGTTAAAATGAAGAAAAATATGCAAAAATATTTCGAAAGCTATTTTTAGATGTACCTAGGGGCCTTATCTGAACATGCCTTTTTTGAGATCTATGATAAGACTTTTAAAAAATAATGGATATTTTGTACTTTACTTTCTTTTGCTTATCTTTTCCCTACACGAAGTGTACCAATGGTGCCCTATTACTAGTCCATCTGTCTGTTTGGCAACGGGCTGTACCTCATAAATTAGATAGAGTGGACATGTAATAACAACGTAGAGAGTTGAAATTTTCACAAAATTTGTAATTTTATTGCCGCTACAACAACAAATAATAAAATCAAAATAAAGTTAAAAATTAAAGACAGGGTAAAGGTTTCTCTACAAGAGACGTGTTTTTTTTTGCGTATGCAAATACGTAGCCTTCGTATGCATATCCGACTCACACTTAACCAATTTTTTACCATTTTATTTCCTTCTTAACATAAACCTAACATAAACACTTAAACCAGCATAATTCCCAACACATGTTCCGAAGACGGGACATTTCTCCGAACGTGTCTTCAGATCATCAATCATTCCGGATGCAGATCTCATCTCATTGCCATGCGGAAGGCGTCTAACAGGTGGCCACAGCTGCTGGACCACCGGACCTGAATGCCTGATGCTGCCTATGAAGATGTTTAGAGATTCTGTAATTCTATTTCTGTTTAGCATAGTACATGAATTTAAAGACGTCTGAGCGGGGTTGGTTGAATTGAAAATGGAGAATAATATTTGTGATACGATTTTTGGAATTAAGAGATCGTTGTGACGTATATTTTTTTTGAAGTGTGATCATTCAATGTATTTTTTTTATAATTTTCTATAATAATATAAATCAGTGCTTGACTACGTCTGATGTTAAGAAGTAATGGTGAAGTGCGCTAGTTTGTTAATTTGTTATTTTAACTTTTCCGGCTCGTGACGGACTTTTACTAACAAAACGGTGTGGGTTTTGTGTCTTTTAGTTGCTTTGTGACTACGACTTCCTTTTAAGAAATTCCCTATTTACAAATATTTCGCCATGGTCCTGGTGACCAGAGAGTACGTTAGTTTTCTTTTATTTTTAAAGATCTAGTCTTGTAGTCGCAAACGAGATTCTAATTGTCTAGGCATGGAGTTCTGAGTTCGTTTTAAAGGTCCAGCAAAAATTGCAAATTTGCAACAGCGCGGAGATACGAATTCAGTGGTGTGACACCCACGTGCTATGGAAAGCATGAACGTAAAAGTGTTTGATTTTGTGCCTGAACGTCACATTTATATGTAAAAAAAAAAATAATTTGGCCAATATAATATATTGCCCTCCATCATATCTACACAACTAAAAAAAAATTTAATTCTTCAAAAACGACGTTTTCAACGACAGTTTTCACAACCAAATCAAGTTCCTCCAGTTGATCTTTCAATAGTTAGCAAGTTGATTTATGATACGCTTGACTTACAGATACAAGGAAAATACCGTGGAAGAGAGCAGTGTTAATGATGTCAATTTACGATCACGCACTGCGCCCGTGTGGGGTGATGAATGCTCGATTCTTAGCATACTGAAAAGGTTATGTTGTCTGTGCAAGTTATAGGTAGTTTTTTCTCATAAATTTTGATGTTATGTTAAATACTTTCCAGCGTATTTTTTTGAGGTGGGTAATCATCTAATGACTTCTTCCGCTCTAGGGAGAAGCGAAAGGGCGTGTCTTTTAAAGACTAAAATTACTTACTTGACAGAAATTACTTTTTCGCTCATCACTATTCATTCTCAACTTGAAGACTCCTAGGGTGTAGAGATTTTTTTAACTTAAAAAAAAACTAGTCCTTGACTGCGACCCCACCACTGATGGTGAGCAGTGATACAGTCATTGTTGTTGAGGTACTAGTAAACACAGACTCCGATAAGGAATTCTACCCCTTAGCCGCACGCAAAGAATATCTATGAATCTCAATCCCATTCCCACATGCGATAAGCAGCCAACACTACAGAATTATGTTTATAAATTTTAATAAAACACATCCCCCCATAAAGCAAGAAAGCCTGCCGGAGTAATGGCTCGCATTACTTACCAGCGAGGTTTATTCAGAAACACGGCACTCTCCCTCTTTAATATCGGTAAGGAAAAAACGTAACTCAGTGGATCTAATTTAAGGTACGTTTAATTGACCCTTAGATCCTTGAGACCGACATTTATAATGTAGGTATTATGTAAGGGATTCTACTAGGGGATTGTAGGACGTTGATTAGGGAATAAAAGAAACGTAAGCGGGGGATATCAGGAGCTTGCTCGCTATCGTAAAGTGGGGTACATTCGAGTTATTGGTAGTTGTCTAATTGACTGAGCACTTGGCTATTAGATTTTATTGTTGTTGAAGATAAGTTTAGTGTTGGAGAAAATCGGCTTTATGTCTTTGTAATAATTTAACGTTTTTTTATGTTAGAAGTAGAGATATTGCCTGAATAAAAGTCTTTTGTGAAATAAATCGTCTGAATGCCCTAGTGCTATGAAAGGCTTTTGGTGTGGAATACAATCAATGCACTCATCTCATGGAGGTATCGGTGTGCACTTAATTAGGTTTAGTATAAATTTCGTTTACGTTTCTAATGTATATTTTTAATTTAAATAGTTAGGCTCTTAATAAACTAGTGTATTTCACCGCTTTTCACTGCTTACTATGCAATCAAGCACAAGCTGATATCAGGTTAGAATAACAGAACATCATATTTTAGCTAAAATATTATTATCTTGACTAAATCCAAAGATAAATTATTCTAGAAAAACGCTTACGCTTTTTTTCTTAAATATAGATTCGGTTAAACATTAACTTAGTATATACGTGTTTCAAAAAAAAAACAGACCAAATCAACATCACTATCTCTCAACCAACCAAAAAAAAAATACCAACTCCAAAAAAAAGACAGCGAATTTTCAGAACTCTCTTTACAAAAAAAAGCATTCGTTACATAAAGTTGAGCACCTTTATATTTACAAATAAACATTTAAACATTTCTTTGATCGCGTTTGCCTATCTACTGGTCATTAAAACTTTCTGTCAGTCGGGGGTAAGTTTTAACAAGCTGTGATGATCGACGGTATAGATCTTTTTTCGCTTATCTTTCTTCTGTCAAGTTTCGAAAGCTTGATGTAGGCCAATCAGATGGAGACGTGCTTTTTTCTTTGTGAAATAAAAATAAGTTTTTAGGGTTCCGTAGGGATTGGATGTTCGTCCGTCTGTCAGCGGGCTGTATATCATAAACTGTAAGAGATAGAGTTGAAATTTTTACAGGACGTGTATTTCTATTGCCGCTTTTTTTGCGGAAACTCATCGAACATTTTCAGGGAGTTTCAGACTTTTACTGACGACTGCGTTTTTTTTTTTGCTCAGCTTTAATATTGTAATTCAGAACCCTTCGTGTGCGAATCCAACTTGCATTTGGCCAGTTATGTGTTCATGCTTTGCTCATTAGATTCGTAATAGGTATTTAATGTGAAAAGTACATAATTATTTAGATCTTGATTCTGGCCTTAATTATAAAAAAGACTGTTTAAACATAATAAATACATATTTACATAAGCACGTTAGGCATAGTGGTTAAGCGATTGGCCGCTGCATTGCGTGTCGCGGGTTTGTTTCTCGCAGGGATCAAAACTTCTTGTACAAATAAGTAACCAAAAAATGTAATGTTGTGTTGCGTGAAAACACAATAAACATGAGTTGTATCAATAGTAGTTGTTCCGGGTTTTGGTGTCTTGTGTATAATTTGTGTGTAATATGGAGCAAATTTAAAAAAAAAAACAATGATTCTGTGTTCACGAACTTCAAATGATACTTGCAAATATAGAGGTTTTAGTTTTATTTATCCCTGATTTATTTTCGTACAACTGGCTCAAAACCAGAAACATAAACCAATCTTCTGCGAAAAGTTGATTAATCACGGAATTGACAGAATTTCCGTCATTTCTAATTCAGTTGCTTAAAAAATGGAAAGAGATTATTTCGAGCAGTCGAGTCCTCTAGACAGGAACTAATTTGTTCTGAGGGACGACATACTAAATGAAACCAGTCCAGTGATTTCAATATACAGATGGACCGGACCATACATACATACTCGTATCTACATACATACACACAAAATTCCATAGGAATTCTATCCTTTTTGCACTTTTCTTTGATAAAATCTCCGTCGTTTATACCGCGTACATCGAAGGACTGGAACCATTTGCCTGCAGCGGTCTTCCTGCCCGATTATAATTTTGGTGTATTCAAGGCTAGAGTAAAAAGGCTCTTAATAAACTAGTGCGCCTCACCATCAACGATTTCATCACTGCTTACCATCAGGTGAAATTGCAGTCGAGCACTGGTTTATGTTGTATATACGAGTATGTATATAAAAAAATTGTACCACTATAATACATTTACTGACATCAATGATGACATATATAATACTAATATTCAAAAGCCTCTGTTGTTGTTTTAATCAGAGTTTTCCACACGAATAAAACATATACAACAGTTCAAAATCAATTATATCGGCAGTTTCCCGGACTAGTCACAATACCCGTCTGATCGGAAAGTCAATAAAACTATGTTACTGGAAACTATGGTCTCAATAATCATCAACATCTTCCTGCCCTTATCCAATATTACTTGGGGTCGGCGCAACACGTTTTTTCTTCCATTCTGTCCTGTCACCCGTCACGCAATCTCTAACTCCCTTTACATTCATCTCTAAACATAATCGATCCAACTACATGTATACTCATAACTATTTTAGTAACATGCGTTACATCCCTCCTCTTTACATGACCATACCAAGACAACCAAACGATCCCCCTTCATAAGATCCATCTAAACTATGGTTTCAATAATAAAAAATAAAAACACTACTAAATATTAAAAAAGTTTTTCTCCAAATTGTTTCGTAAGGCCACTGGCCTTATTCTTTGTTCAAAAGAAAGAAAAAGAAAGAAAGAAAACCATTTATTTGAGTGTTTGTACCCTTTATTTAATCAATTAGTTAACAATATCTATCGTGACTTGTGATTGTTATTGTATGTGTTTTATTACTAATTACAGTGTTTAGTTGAGAACACTAATTAAACCATTACGTTACATTAACTCGGTGGAAAAATCACTAAGTTAATGATATGGTTTGATGGCATTTAATGAACTAGTAACAGGATGGAATTAGTCGCTTTTTATGTAATCTCGGAGCGATAAAATTTTCATTGTGTCGGTTCTATTTAAAAGTATGCTAATTATGTATATGTCGTAGGTATATTGTACAATTGGAAATTTCATGATGTAGTCGGATATTTCATACTAGCTTTTGCCCGCGGCTTCGCCCGCGTGAAAGTCGGGAACTAAGTAACTACTAACTAAGTAATAACTTTTTTTACATAAAATGTAGCCTACAGCACTCAGGAAGAAAGCAGCTTTCTATCAATATATACATACACTAGCAGCCCGTCCCGGCTTCGCACGGGGTAGACCATTATTTGTTTATTTTTAACTTTATTCCATCCTTATTGTTAAAACACTTTTTTTCAAAAATAATTTTATTTATTTAAAAAAAAAAATAATTTAAAAACTATTTTATAGGTAGTTAAATGGTCTTGACTATAAAATAATTTATTTGGATAACGATTAATATAAACACATAAATGGTTTGAATTTGGTTAGCATTTTCATTTATGTTTCAAATGAAAAAAGTTGTTGTAATGACATAACTACAATAGTTGGACATATGCTACTTCGGAGTTTTTGTAGACATTATGATGTTCTTCAATATTGTTGTATATTATTTTGTTCTATCGCTAATAGTTTCGGTAGCGCATTCGACGAAAGACATTTTAAGACTCATTTTTCTACACCTTCGGTTACATTGTTTAAATTTTACCAAGGATTTCAAAATGAAATGTAGCCTATATCAAATTGGAAGAATGTAACATTCTATTGGTGAAAGAATTTTTTAAATCGGCCCAGTACTTTTTGAGCCTATTCATTACAAACATACAAAAATAGTTACAAATCTTTCCTCTTTATAATATTAATTAGTGTAGATATGCAATCGAACCAGTTTACCTCTTTATTATATTAGTATAGATTATAGTTGGCCACTTTTTTTGTTTAATAATTATATTATACGAGGATTTCGCCTGATGATAAGCACTGATGCAATCGTTGACGGTGAAACGCACTAGTTTATTAAGTTCCTATTCACTCTAGCTTTAAGGACGTCTAAAAGATTTGTCTGCTGCGGTCTTCCCGACTTCTTGCTTGAAAGCTTGTTTCAGGTTCTTTTGAAAGATTGTGACTAGTTGTAATATCGTACCGTTGCGTTAGGGCAACGGGTCGACGGTGCGTTCTGTTCACGCGTACCTCAAGTAAAAAAAGCTGTGCATAATAATTGAAGGGTCCTGCTAGGGATTGACGCCAGCCAAGGTTATGGGATTTATCGATAAAGTAAACGCGGCCCTTTTTGTAGTAGGGAAATCATCTATTGACTTCTCTCGCTCTGTACTGACTGAAAGAACACCTATGTAGGTATGTTCTTTGCCTTTTACAGTCTAGAACCAAGGGTTTACCTTTCAGAAGTCAACCCAACAATCTTCGAGACTCGATTCGAAAATCGAACGACTGACTTTGGTAAATTAATACAGAGCCCTTGTTGCGAGATTCCGATTCGCACTTGCCCAGTTTTTTTAAAGTTAATCTACAAAAGATCTAGAGTGGTTGTTTACTCGTCCTTGCAAACAGTATTATAAAAATGATATAATATAAGAAAGCGATAATATAACTCAGTGATGACACGATTTTTCCGTTGGCAAGCGTCCGGGTAATTATATTTTATAGTTGGTCTCTGGGCCATTCTGTAGCTCTTTATTGCTTTACGGTGGGCCGTTAAAATGTTTAATGTATCTACCTGTTTTCAGGAACTTAACTTCTAAAGTACTGCGGGTTTTGTTGTGTTTATCGACGCATGGGCAAACGGTATTACAATGGAGAGAGTTTATTATTGAATGAGAAAGATTGACTGTTTGATAACTTAGTGTTTCTTTTGTTTTTGAAGTTGTAAATTACCAGACAAACAATTCCTTCCGTTCTGAGTGGAGTGAGAGAGACTGGAGGAGTGTTAAACTTTGACTGACTAAGACTCACCCGTGTTTCTTCAATTACTCTTTGTGTTCCAGGACCACGGGGTTTCTTCCCTTTCAGAAGTCAACTCATGACCCTAGTAGGCTTCGGTCTTACTGGGCCCCTACGGTTTTGCTGACATCTCTCTTAGGTACGCGTGGAACACTACGGGGCTTTGACAATTTGGGCTTGGTCCAGAAGTTTATCGGATGACCGGACGGCGAGTTGCCCTTTGTTCGTCGTCCGGGGTGAAGCCCATTGATTAATCTTTATATTTATAAAGAACTACGGATCTCTTCCAGAATCACTCAGCTATCGATTGGTGAAATCTCCACAAAAAACCGTTCAGTAGTTTTTGAGTTATAGCAAACAGAGACTGAGAGACGGACGCGTAGAGAACTTTGTATTGCTATATGTATGTATGGTTTAAGCCATTTTATGTAGGTACATCTAAATTAAAGCAAACTGTTGTAAAGTAATTCAAAGAGTGTTCGTTTCGAAGCATAATTAGACATGAACTCAAAATGCGATCGAATAGTCGAACAAAACGAATTTTGTGTGACATTTTACAACAAAAAACCTTCTATTTTCAGCCTTTTATTACTGAAAAGACGTCCTCATTCGACGCAAACGAGATGATGAATGGCGTAGTTCTCTAGCCACTAAATAAGCTGAGTGCTAATGAGATTGAATCTGTTTTAATTTTATTCGCTCCGTGAAGCATTTCCAATGAGCGCAGAACTTTCTCCACCGGCGTAGTTTATTGATTAGTAGGCGTTTAGATTAATTTGTTATTGTTGATTTTATAATTTTGAGTAAATAGTCTCGTTTTGAAAGGTTATGAAATTTGTTGTGTTTTATTTACCTTTGGGTCTAAGGACTACTGTCTACGGACGCATAGACGGACGGACGTTATTGTTCGCTGGATGTACGTTTGCGTACAACTTCTATAACAAACTGCCTATGAAACTCTGTCGAAGAAGTGGTACACGACACGACGCGACGGCAAGGTGTTACCACTTCGCTTACACCAAGCGTATAAAGATAAATACGCATATATGAAGATACGCATCCGTGACCATTAGGTTCAAGTTGCTAAAATACTGACTCTAAAAGGTGTATCACGTTATTATTACACGCCTCAAAGAGACAGTATCAGAAAACTGTAGGGGTCCGGCAGGGTCGAAGCCTACTAGGGCCCTGGGTTGAATAAAAGAGAAACACGGGTCCCTAGAATGAAGGCAAAGAAGGAACAGGAGTAGATTTTATGTGCAAAAGTCTGACACGCCCTCCGAGAAATCGATGAATTCCCGTCTTTAAAAAACCTATCGATTTAAAATGCAACTAAATTCGCATAACAGCAAATAATAAGTCCTCAAGTACCTATAGTGACATTAATTGTACAAAAATCCTTTATTTCAATTAAACAACAACCTACTTCATTCGCATTTACAAACAGAATTAAAATCAACTCCAAAAGCATTAAAATTTACTGAGTCATCGCTTATAATGTAACCAAAACTCAAGACAAGAGACTGTCGCCATATTTTATAACTGAAAAAGCAATTTCACATTGAAGTCGGTTCTGCACATGCTGAATGAGCGTTATATTAAAATAAAGATAAATTAATATGTCCACGAAACTGAGGCGCGCGAGTGTGCCTACGCCTTTATATGCCGCGCAACTTTTGTGATTTCATTAAAACTATTTAACTGACTAAATGGGCCGCGTTGTAGTATTTTAGTGATGAAACCGGGTGGAACATGTAAATCCATATTTGTGCTTACAGGCTAAAACACATGTAGTAAGTTCAAAATGTTTGGCAATGACAGCACCTGTCATGTCACTTGTCAAATGACGTTTTGCAGGTATAATAACTTCGTTATCATACATTTTTACTTAATGCTTGGCGGGACAAACTAAGTACAAAATGTATGACAATGACATTGCAAGTCTTGTTATTTGTTATGTGGCTTCTCCGCGGGTAATGTCATTGCAATACGTTTAGTTAGGGTTTGGCGTAATCGCTAGTAGAAAAGTCCACTAAAAGAACACGGCTTAATTTTTAATCAGTAAAAGTCTGAAATTATACTCTCGCTTCACCCAGACTGGGAGAATATATTTGACGAATTAACTCGTAAAATTAAAAATATAAACAAGTACAATATTTATAGTTACAACAAAATATATTGCAATTGCAGTTCCTGGTGAAATGGAAACACAATAATCTGAAACTAGACTAAATAGTCGAAGAGAACCAAACTATATAATGTAACCACAATATCCCAGTACTTTGTACAACTATATTGGGGTCACGTTAAGGGTCATATGGCTCAATAGTACCTATGAATTGCGTCTTCTTACGTATTGCGATCCCGAGTCGCGAAAGGTATGAAATATGCTTACGTCATCATGAGTACCTAACTTAGGGACTATAGGGCCAACTTATAACATTCGAAAAGGTCCCAAGAGTGTTTTTATTTATTTCAGTGCCATATAATTTAATTGTGACGTTTTTTTTTCTCAGATTTCACTCAAGTCCCCGACTATCAGACCGTAAAAATTTAACTATGTACCTACTTAGCAGAGTAGTTTTTTATTGAAATAGTTACATTTTATGCTCGCTAGTAAGAGCTGGCAAAGATGTATTTTTTTATATTTCTCATACTTATTTTGGTGGCTCAAAAGCGTCATGCCCCCAGCATGACGCTTTTATTTCACATTCATTTTATACCCTTTCCACTGTAGTATCTCCCTTTTGTTTAGGTGAAATAGAGGCGCTTACAAAATGTTTATTTGAGAAAGGTTTGGCAAATCTATCTATATTATCAAGACATACAGGTTTTATAGTTTGAAATTACACAATAATGCGTCTAGCCAATTAACTAGTTGTTAAATACTCGTAGCTTCCATTGTAAAAGTATACTGTTATTGATTATGCTGTTTAGATATTCACAGGACAACCAAAGTTGCCGATATAACATGAAGAATCACTAAACTTTAGTGGCAGTGGGCACATTGCTCGCAGTACAGATGGTCGATGGAGCCGGGAATCCGATGGATGCGAGATGCATTTGGTCTATCGTTGTGGTGACATTTGGGGGAGGCACATATCTAACAGTAGACATAATTCGCCTGAAATAATGATGTTGATTGATTATGCTGAATGTAATTGCAAATCAACTTTCTTTAATTTGTCCTTTGCGGGACAGGGGTGCAGTGACTCTTTTGATAACTCCCATAGACCTAAAATACACATAATTTCTAGTTCTTTTCCATCCGCAATTTTAATACTTACCTAGAACATCTAATTCCTATTTCTCTACACACTCACTAAGCCCTCTTTCATTCCTCATTCACACCACAATACCTCGGCTAATTGGATTAGGAGTGAGTTTTGCAGATCAAAACCCGTAGCGCAAGATAGTTGCTGAAGAGCGCTTAAACCAATCATTCGACCGCGTTTGGCATTAGCCGCTGTAGTGTATGAAGGCTTTATGGACGTTCCTATTGATTTCTGTAATAACTGGCTAAGATTTTCGGTGCTGGGGACCTGAAGATCTTGGTTGGATGTTGATGCATGTTTTGACTGGCCTGTTGGTCTAGTGGTTAGTGGCCCTGACTGCTATGCCGTAGGTCGTGGGTTCGATTCCCACCCAGGACAAATGTTTGAGTGATGAGCACGTTCATTTGTTCTGTATCTGGGTGTAATTTATCTATAATATGTATGTATTTAGAAATATATAAGTATGTTTATCAGTTGTCTAGTACCCATAACACAAGCTCTGCTTAGCTTGGGACGAGATGGCGTTGTGTGGATAGTTGTGGAACATATATTATTGTTATTATCCAAGAGCTAGACTTTGCTTGACTCAAGGGCTGGCTTTGAGCTTCGACAGAGGATAAGCATTGTCATACAGCGTAGCAAAATTGACAGCGATGCGGAGGAGGTCTCAGCGCCTTAGGTATTTTAGATACATTTTAATTAGTTTCAAATATTCAAAAATTAGGGTCACAAAAAACGGAATTTCAATAAAAAAGTAAGTAGTAACTAAGTAAAAGTATTCATTGAAATTACTGGTTTTGGTTTTCATGTACAATGACAGTGATAATTAAATTAGTATATTATTATAATTAATTGAATATATGACCAGTGCGTGTTATCGAAAGACGAGAAATGACCCCTAGACATGGTCGCTTACAATGGGCCTCATCAGAAGGTTTGTCACTCAAAGGGCAGTGGAAAAAGCGTTGAAAAGTCTCCCACAAGGTAAACCAATGATCTAGGGAAGGCAGCGGGAATCCTATAGATGTAAAATACACAGGAACCGGACTGAATATTTCGATATGGCGACACTTGGGGGAGGTTTAAGTCCAACAGTGGAATTTTTTTGACTGAAATGATGATAATAATAAATGCTTAGCCAGACAATAACAAAACTTGAATTTCTCCGACAACGACCCAAACAGTAGGCTTGTTATCTCCACAGCTAAGACACTTATAATCAGGCAGCCACATCTATCGTCTAATCATCGCGCTCGCTCCTACATAGTCACAAGCAGAGTCGCTAATTAAGTTCGCCTCTACGCTCATACGGCTGGATTAATTTCGGTTTACCGGGCGCTAGAGAGGTTGCCATGGTAACGCGTCAATGCGATTTGTGTAATTTTACCTGTAGGTACGTCGTTAATAGTGTTTAGTGGGTGTAAGATGTACGAAGATTGGGATTTGTTGGTGATAATGTAGTGTAATTATGATGGGTTGAAGATGTGTGAAGAACTGCGTGGAATTTGCGATTGTGCTTACGTGGTGGGGAAAATCAAACAGACAATGGATTTGTTGTGTTTTTGTTGTAGATAGAGTTGATTACTACTACGGTAACTGACCGATGAAAAGTAACTTGTAACACATGCACATATTTTTTGTTTCACTTGTTTGTTCCATCATAAAAAAATCTTCCTTTCTTTTTACTAAAAAACCATAACTGTTCACTCGGATGGTTTGTAGTTTGGTAGTGATGACTATTTATCATCCTAATTTGTCACTTCAGGCAAAAGACGGTCACTGTTGGACATAAGTCTCAAGCGTCGCCATAACAACGAGCCCTGTGCGTCTCACCAGATCATCGGTCCAAATTAGCCTTCCAACGCTGCGTCTTCTATTCTATCACTATTTGTATCATATAAATATTGGTTACTAAAAGAATCCAATACATTACCCTGAAAAGCACAAATAAATTCAATCACGTACCGAATTCATAGTGATTCCTATCCATTTCTAATAGCACACATACACCACAGAAATGGAATGAAAATGTAAAAATGATCATTTCGTTTCCCACAATTTTGAAAAGGAAAAATGCTGTAGGTGCCAGAAGACCTGTAAAGTGAAGGGAAGCCAAAGAAAATTAGCTCAATAGTACTTTGAAATGTACGAGTCTTATGCAATGCCGGACGTTTGGACTTACAGAATGTTTTTCTTCGTTCAAATTGTAGAGAAAAATCGCCATTTTGTGAAATGGCAGTCATTTGGAGAGTATGGAGCAGATGTTATTTAGGAAGTAATTTTGTTTGTGCATCATACTTGATGTATAAGCTCAATCATTTGTTTTTTTTATCATCAAACGATCAAAAGAGTTATCGTATCTTAAAACGCAAAGAACAACACTGAAGGATATAGATTTTTTTTTGGAATTTTTTTTGATAATTTCCTACTACAAAAATTGCTACTACTGAATATGTTCTGAAGAAAACATCCCTTTAACAATTTGCTCCACTCTCGAACGAGCCCAGTAAAAGACGAATTCATGTATTTTTATTTATAACTAATTTTTCGTGAAATAATTCCTTAAATTGACCTTGACATCTCTCTCAACTCAAAACTACAAACAAGTCAAACTAAATTGCCTTTCATAATGAAAACACACCCTAAAGTTACTCCTATTCTTGTCTGGAACGTCTTTCCTTCGCTACACCTTGACTGACAGCCAAACCCAGCCATTATGAGCGAGTGCCCTTTTGTGAAGCTAGTAACTCGAGCACAGCAAGGTGACCCTTCAAAATCATAAATCAAACTAAATGCAAGGTTGCCTTCAACTATTAAGAGCTCACCACACGAGTGAAATTGTTGTGAGACTGTTTAAAAGATCGTAATTTCTTTTTGAGTCGAGTCAACCTTGTTCAGCATTTATCCCTATGATAGATCTCTTAAAAATAACCTATCGACTTGATTTGATATGAGAACACACGATGTATTTTGATTGACACTTTTATTTTTTAGTAAATTAAGAAATAGCATTTCATAAGTTATATGCTCATGATCCTCAGAACGTGGCGATCCCAAAAAATAATAGGAGCAGTTCAAATTTTGATCAACTGACCTGGAATAGACGGAGACGCCACGTCTCTGTCTAAAGCAGTGACTAAATATTAGATTATATGATCAGATATGTTGATTAGAATTTATTAACATTACATTTGGTGTCTTGTGGCTTAAACAGCTGATCGCGTTTCGTTACATTTGTGTACTTCAACTCTTAGGAAAAATGCGTGTTTGCTGCGTTAGGTGAAAAGCCAAGGCTGTTTGAAGGCCCCTTAAACCCAAAATCCTTCTGAAAATAATTTGGTGTCTTGTCAAAACGTACTTTGATTGATATTGACGGCAAAAGGCTTCGTTTCAAATGAATGGCTTCTGTTTTTAATGATTACATTCGAGCTCTTTTGAAGCGTAAAACTTCAAAGACATTGTTTGAGTTCAATGCATTTTGATGAAAATTAGAGGATTACTAGGGTGTTAGCAAAGAAACTTGATTGCTTGGGTTGGGTCGGTGCAATTTGATTGGCGATACGTTTTGTGTAAATACATTAGTTCATGAATCCCCGACCGGTCCTATGAGACCGCTCTGTTATTGTTTTACTATTGTGTCTCGTTTAGCGGGTATATGATAGGTTATATCTAGTCCTTGTCGAGACTACTTTGTAGCAAAGGCTACATCTGAAGGACATCAAATGAACTGAAAAATTATTTCGAGAGTGTGTTGATTCCGCCATCTTCTTTCTACTATTTGACCACCTGACGTACGGTGAGTATATATCCTTACGTTGTTGAAGCCTCTACGGTTCAGACTAAGCGTTTCGCCTCGTCGATTATACGCGTACATCGAGGTACTAGAATCATTTGCCTGTTGCGGTCTTTTCGTCTGATTATAATCTAGGTGTATTTAAGACTAGAGTGAATTATAATAATAATAATAATAATAATAAATCGTTTATTTATAGCATAGGACACATTTAGAATAAGGTATATTAAAGAATAAAAAGACAGTTACTCATTTGCCTGAACTAGGATAAACCTGTGCTTCAGGCTAGAGAGAGCTTAAATACAAAATAATAAATTAACACTAAATATGACTATAATTAAAATTTAAAATTTAACAAAATTAAAAAAAATATATTTAAATATCCGGCGCGTTTTATTTACAAACAGTAAGTAAGTCTTCTGTTTCTGCATAAGATATGCTAAGTAAATACTGGAGAATGATCTTTTTACAGTAGTACTTATTTAATTGGTAGATACTTAATTTTCTATTTAATTTATTATACAGAAATGGGCCTAAAAAATTAAAAAATCTTTTTACGAATACAAATTTTGAGAATGCGGAGTGGCAAACAATATCATTCCGTCTCTTATTTATGATTTCGGCGCTGTAGTAAAGCATGGTGTGCTGTTTTATTACTAAGTGCATTATGAAAAGCTGGCGAACAGTAAGCACGTTACAGGATTTGTACAGCTGATTTGTAGGATAGAGAAAGGGAAGGAAATTGGCAACTTTTAAAATGGCTCTCTGAGCTCTTTCAAGAGGCAGTAAATGAGATTTAAGTGCTCCACCCCAGCAAGTGATACAGTATTGGATGACAGATTGACCTAGGGCAAAATAAATCTGTGTCACCAATTTTGAATCTGCGATCGCTCGCAACTTCTTAAAAACAAAGATTAATTTGCGCACTCTTTTAACTAGACTTTCAATGTGTGGTCTAAAAGAGAGGGTGTCATCTAATATAACCCCGAGATATTTGATGTCGCCAGTTTTAGAGATACGAGGACAATCACACATACTGGGTGAACGGAATCCACATTTATGGGCAAACAAATGAGAGTTAGCAGTGTTAGATTGAGCATTGCGCATGCAAAAGTGAATATATTTTGTCTTGTCAGCATTTAATGTTAGTAAATTGCTTTGAAGCCAATTAGTCACAGTGTTAAGACCCAATTGAGTGAATTCGTACAGTTCGCTGCAGTTTTTAGCGGTAAATATTATGGCCGTGTCGTCAGCATATGAGACAATTTTGCCTTGTTTAATATCTAGGTTGCATAGATCGTTTATATAGATCAAGAATAGGGTAGAGGCCAGGATACTTCCCTGGGGAACGCCATATCCAGAACTTACTTGCTCATCACTCGTGATGTTATCTATTTTAACAGATTGGTATCGATCATCTAAGTAGTCGGCTAATAGTTTAAGCGGCGTTCCTCTTATTCCTATAGCCTCTAATTTGTTTATTAGTAAAGGAAGCGACACCGTGTCGAAGGCCTTCGCTAGATCAAGGAACACCCCTAGGGTTTGTTGCCCTTTGCCGAGTTCTTCAGAGATGTAATCTGTCAAGCTGTGCACTGCATCAGCTGTAGATAATTTGGCTCTAAACCCAAATTGTGCCGATGATAGGAGTTTATTTTTTTCCAAATAGTTAACTAGTCTATTGTTTATTACTTTTTCCAGTATTTTGGAAATAGATGGAAGTATCGATATTGGCCTATAATTATTTACTAAGTCTTTGTTTCCGGATTTGAAAACAGGGATTACAACTGCTTTTTTTAGAAATGTCGGGAAAATACCTTCCGAAAGACAAATACGAAATATATGCGTCAAAGGTGGAACAAGGATATGTTTACAAAGTTTCAGGATCTTATTACTAATATTGTCCCATCCTACTGCAGAGTCATCTTTTAGTCCACAAATGATTCGAGTAATTTCGTCTTCGTCAGTATCCAGTAAAACAAAAGAATTTAGGGCACACCTGTTTCTTAAATCAAGCGAAGGTCTTCGAACATAGTCTTGTGATGGAATCTTTTCAGCAAGAGTTTTCCCAACGTTTACAAAAAAGTTATTAACAAGGTTAGCTGAAGAAAGAGGTGAGGGATTAATAAGCAGTAAACTCGAGTTAGATTCACGCTTTTTTGACATGTAAGTAACATTTTTAATATGTTTCCAAAGTTGTTTACTGTTGTTTCCTGCTCTATTTAATTCATTTTTATCGTAGTCATTTTTTATCTTCTTTAAGAGGTTATTGCAAAAATTCCTGTATCTTTTATAGGTGATTTGAATGACAGAATTGCCAGGGTTTTTCTTGGCTTTCTGATGAAGTTTATCTTTTTGTCTAATACATCGAATCAAGCCCGGAGTAATCCAAGGTTTAATATTATACAGTTTTTTGTTTACGGAAGAAATAGAAGTGTTACGTAATATTGCATATTGAATATGTTTTACTAAGTACGATAAAGCAAAATTAGCGTCAGCAGTATTGTAAACTGGGTTAAAGTCAAGATTGCGTAAATCATATTCGAGTTTGTTTGTGTTTAATTGCGTTTTGGTCCGAGGTCGATTATGCTTAGGCAGCATTAGGTTTAGGTTCAGTAGGACAGCGTGATGGTCTGTAATTGACGAATTAGCAACAAGTGTAATATACGATAAACTGGATTTAATCATCATATGATCAAGACAGGAACCGCTTTGATGAGTAGGCAAAGAGTGAGCGGGAAGAAAACCATGGAATGAGCAGATATTAAGATAGTCTTGGGTCCCTGCATCGCAGTTATCAGCGTTTATGTTTATATTAATATCACCCGTTAGTATAACATTCTTATACGAACACAAACTTTGAAATATTTGGTTTAAGGAAGTGTGAAAACTTTCCAAGTTTCTGACAGAAGGTGATCTATACATCGCGATTATTGCTGTGGCAGTACCTAGTTTGATGATCAAGCAATTACTCATACAGTCCTTTAGAGTTGATTCTTCGACTGTGACCTCTAGTGTTTCTTTGGAATAAACAACCACACCATCATTTTGGTTGTTGTTTATTGTGGTATAAAATAAGTTATACCCCGGTATTTCGGGGAGGTAGGCCTGACGATCACATAGCCAGCACTCAGTTAGTACCAATATATCACATTCAAAGTTTAGTCTATGAAGAAGAATGTTAAAGCCATCCATATTCTTATAAATGCTACGAATGTTTTGAGTTAGTATGGTTAATGACTTATGAGAGTCGGAAAAATGTTGACTGCACTCCTCCACCTTACATTGCTTTGAAACTGTTACAAATGTATTATCTATATCAGTTATTAAATTACTATCCATAAAACTAAGAAAAATATAAACAGTAAATTAAGTCTAAGTTATATGTATATGTGTGACGCTCTTAGGCGCCCTCATAATCGATCGAATTGATGTACCTGTTTTCGGCCGATTTCTTAGCAGGACACTCTGGATCTCCTGTCTTGTGGTTGGCAGGTTTTTTAAAGCGCAAACATGTTGCGCACTTTGGTGTGTCGGCTTTCTTTGTGCAGTCTTGGGTTGTGTGCCCTTCTTCACCGCAATGTCCACATGTAGGGGCAGCGACTCTGCACGTCTTGGCTGCATGACCGTACTGCTGGCACTTGTAACACCTCGTTACCAGAGTGAAGTCTCGTACCGGACAGGACGTCCAATTGACAAATAGTCTATCCTGCGTGATGAGTGCCTTCCGAATTGAAGCTGTAACCTCTATAATATAGTTACAGTTCTCTGAATCTTTCCTGCCAGATTTATGGCTAAGCTTTATTGAGGTCAAAAATGCATCTTTGGTCATAGTTGGCAATTTGTCGACCAAGTTTTGGTCATAAATACAATTAAAAACCTCATTTTCAGCCATTAAAGCAGGGACTCCTATAACTATGATGCGAGGTTTGCGCTTGTGGGGATCATCGACGGTGAGGCCTGAAGACGCTAGTTGGACTGTTTTCTTCAGTTTTTCTAAATCCTCTTTCGTCTCGGTACTTATAATCAGTCCTCCTTTTGCTATTTTACGAACGCCTCTAACTTTCAGCTTCATGTCACTAGGGCAAACGATTTTCTGGACGATGTTCTTGGTTTCATCACTGGTCTTTGTGTTGTCGCGAGGATAGATCGCCACAGAGCTAAAAGAATTAGGACGAACAAAACTGTTGGACCCTTTCTTTACCATGTCTGCAAAAGAAGACGTAGCGGCTATCTGCTTTCCATACGATTCTTTAATCGTCCGGTTCACTTCTAGCACACAATCCTTTAGGTCTCGTTCTTCCCTCAAAATTTTTAAGGAGTTATGGGTCATCAGGGCATTTTTCTTTAGCGATTGGTATTGGACTGCTAGTTGAGAAACGCCATAACCAACTTTTCGGCATAAACTGCTTATTTTTAGCTTCTGATCTGAGTTTAATTTTCCATCAGAAGAAATATTGCATACCTCATGCAGGTGCTGCTCAATAGAGCTCAGCCAGATCTGAATGTCTGGAGTCGAGACAACCTCCAATTTTTCATCTTCCTGGGCACGTTGACAACTATGTTGCTGGGGCTGCGTCGGTGTAGGTGTTGGAGGAGGGCTGCGTCGCGTTATCCCGCTCCGATTGAAGGGACTGTTATCCATATTTTAGTTATAATAATCCAATCAGATAGATCATTTTCAAACTTGTCAGCACTTACAAAGTGTGTCTGTATAACACGCCAGTACACCAAAAACTAGGTCACTATTTAAGCAATTAATGTTAATTTATTAAATATCTAATACATTGATGAGCACGTCTGAAAGCGTTGAGTGCGTTGGAATCGAATCGAATCTCGAAATTGGCTTTTGATAAAATAGTGTGTCTCACTATCAACGATTACATCCCTGCATAATGTCAATTGGGATCGCAGTCAAGCACTAGTTTATATCTATTAATAACAAGGATCCAAAAATTGATCATTTCAATCGCGGAAAGTAGGCATCACACCTTTTACCCTCACACCAGTGAAAAAATCATAACACACCTCATATTAGGTCGATTCATTTCACCCGGAATCATTAACTTAAACCCAGATAATCTTTATTACAAGGGAATACGGTCTATAATTGGCAATGATGGTCCTTGCCGTGTTAGAAGTCGGAAGTCCGCCGTGTCACGCCAGACCGGACCTGTTCACTCGAAAATGAAACCAATTAGGGATGTGGTCCAAGTTTCATGTGTCAGCGGTTTAACTTGGTCCTAAGATGGACATGACAGACTTAGGTCTAGTAAGTTTTGAGTCTAACGCAGTAGGACTCATCATGAAAAGTCTGCTTACAGGATTATGACTACTTTTATTTTAAAGTTGGTTTTCTGTCAACACTACGGCATGGTTAGCGTATTGGTTGAGCTATTGGTTGCTGTACAGCATGTCGCGGGTTTGAATCCTGCCCGAAACAAATATTTTTATTGCCTACATATTAATAGTTGTCCGGGTATTTGATCTGGGTATCTACGAGTATATGAGTTTACATGATGGTAAACGTACGACAAAAAAAAATAATTGTACAGCAATTTTTTATACTTTTTGTTGGTAATTCTAAAAAAATTGTCAGACATTTACTGACTAAAACCAACCGGTATGCTTCAGTTACCCTTTGCGTTCTATGAAATGTTAAGCAAAGTTAGATTTTTAATTAATTGTACAACCTAATTGTTGAGTTCTTGACTACGAAAATATAAGCATAGGTACTGTTGTAGTTTCACAAAACGCTCTTAGTTTGTACCTTAAGGAACACTCTTTACCACTTACTTAAACTCGTCGACGTCTGCTGTCGATTTCAGTACTGACCTCTTAGAAATTACACTTCGGGAATTGGAAACATTTTAGGCAATAACAAAAATTAAATCGTTACATGTACTGTTTCTATTTCGTAGTTTCAACATCAGAAAGTTTTGAATTTTGATGCATTTGATTTTTTTTTTGTGATTTTTAGGGTCACGTTTGACCATTGTCTTACGTGATGGTAAGTGACGATGATGGAGCAATGCTTGTCTAGAAGTAACATATTCACTCTTGACATAAAGACTCTCGTGAGCAAGATGACGTAATAATTGAACGGAGCGCTTCTTCTGCGGGTCCGACTCGCACTTGACAGGTATTTAATCCGTAGTCATCTCAACCATTAATTATTAAATTATGCTACAATGCCTATACAATTATTTTCTTCTCGACTAATAGATAGTTTTGGAATTTTACATGTCATGCATGTATTTATTTATCATTCTTAATTTATTGACTGATAAACGAATAAAAAAACTTTCCCTTAGGTTATCCTTGTATTTAATATAAAAAAGAACATCGGTTACTCTTGTATAAATTACAATATACTTATACTTGATCTTTCCTCCTCAGAACCTCAAAAGATGAACTTACAAGAACCTCTTCAGATAACTCAAAAGGCCACCCACCTTAAGTTGAATCAAACATTTAAGCGACGAGTCTCGGAACAATCATTCTTTTCTTACATTTAAAGCTTAGAACTTCGACAAGAATGAATGGTAATTCATTTGTTTTAATCAAGTCCCCTCCAAAGATCCACGTAAAGTTTTTTTTACTGTCAGTTAGAGGCAACATAAAACTTGAATTCAATTAACCTTTCTTCTAAAACACAAGACAAGCAGAAAGCCTATAAAATGGGAAGATACGAGCAATTCGTTTGGACTCAGTGCCCGAGAAAGGACGGTAGTAGCTTGGCAATAAAGCCTATTATTATGTGAATTTCGGAGATTTTTTTCGAGGTTTATACCTTGCCTCAGGATGTATGGAACTATAAAAGGATTATTGCTGGGATGAGCCATACGTCATACGTCTAAATAATGTACGCCGTAAGTTCTGGTTTATTTTTACTTGGCTTTTTTATATGCGGGATGGACTAGCGTTTAGTAACATTATTTAAGCGTTTAGATTGGCAGACTACACGTAATTCTCTCGGTAAAGCTGACTAGAAAATAGATAAAAAGGTTTGAGTTTACCGCAATCATTAATACCGCAACACGTTACCGACATTCGCGTCCATTAAAAAAAGAAAGAAAAGAAAGACATAAGGAGGTCTATTCACAAAAGCTGAAACTCCGAGAATAGTCCCCAACAAAGTGTATAAAAATATGCTTGATTCTCTATAGTACTGTTTTTAAAACATAACGTGTGGAAATTGGATTCGCTCACATGCAAAACATTATGTTTTCACTTCGAATGGACTTAACAAGAGAATGAAGAATTAGACCGATTTCACATATTCCGATCCGATATCGGTATCGGACGCCAATACGATATCGGGGTAAGGTAAATGTATGAAATATGTACCTGTCTTTCATATTGTCCGGCCCGATATCGGATATCGGAGCACGGCATTTCATACATTTTACTTACTTCGATATTGTATCGGCGTCCGATACCGATATCGGATCGGATAATGTGAAAACGGTCTTATAATAGAGATTTAATACAGTGCTATACCTACGTTATTATAACAAGTGAAGTGTTTATACCTCTTCTCTATGAAAGTGCCATAGACTACCCTATAATGAACAAAGACATTATTCTTAAATTGTTCGTTAATCTTTTTTTAATTACCTATATAAATTGTTGGCAAAGCGCACTAGTTTATTAAGAGCCTATTGACTCTAGGCTCATCAGAAGGCTTAAAGTTACCCAAAGAGCAATGGAAAGGGCTATGCTCGGAGTTTCCTTGCGCGATCACATCAGGAATGAAGATATCCGCAAGAGAACTAAGGTTACCGACATAGCCCGAAGAATCGCCAAACTTAAGCAGGCAGGGCACATTGCTCGTAGAACAGATGGTCGATGGGGACGGAAGGTTCTAGAGTGGCGGCCACGTACCGGAAGACGCCTTCGGAAGGCCTCCCACAAGGTGGACCGACGACCTGGCAAGGGTTGCGGGAATGCGATGGATGCGAGACGCACAGGACTGGTCGCTGTGGCGACGCTTGTGGGAAGCCTATGTCCAGCAGTGGACGTCTTTCGGCTGAGATGATGATGCTGATGACTCTAGGCTAAAAGTCACCTAAATATAATCGTGCGGGAAAACCGTGAGCGTTTTTAGCACTTTTAGGCTAGATTGTAATAATATTACTGTATAAAAAAACTTAATGATTTCAATTTGTCAAGAATACCATGATGATGGTTATAACTCCCTTTTTTATCGTGTATTTTTAGTTCTAACGAATATGTGAGGCATAAATAAAAATATTTTCTGGTTTTTTTTCATGAAGAAATTTTTGAAATTCTATCTGTTTGATCTCTCTCGCATGAAAACTCTAGCTAGATATTCAGACACAACCACAAAACATTGCATATTCGGAAAACCGATGATACGTAGAACTATGAATTCCTATAAAACTGTATATACGCCCAGAAATATTCGGCTGTATTGGTGCATTCGTTCGCCACTCCAATAGGGGTTTTCATTTACATCTGAAAACATAGAGTCATCGATGTAAAAACGAATCTCAATAAACCGTAGCATGCCGCGTTGCCAAAGTTATTTCAGTTATTTTTCTGTTTGTATTATTTTGTAAATTAATACTGGGTAGTTGGATTTTTTCTTTGTACAGTTTGAATTTCGATCTGCAGTTTTGTTTGCGTTGCAGTGTAAATATTGACGGACAATAATTACAGGTGTTTGTTACTTCTCTGTTTTGCGGGATTGTTTGAGAGAGTTATTGAAACCCTGGACTACAAAAAGCAACTGTAAGAATATATTTTGTGGGCTTTAGTTGGTAAAAGTTCAATACTTTCTTTCTATCTTGAGCAGGAGAAGATATTTAATGGTTTTACAGTGAAAAAATAAACAGTTTCTGTTATTTTTTTAATGTTAAAAGGTTATAATAATTTAAAATAATGTATTTTTTGTTATTAAAATGGAAGAATACTTTACCGCCACCATTAAGCAAAATCATAATAGTGAAAGTTTTTTTGTTAATACATTAAAAGCTACGCTTACCCTCGCCAATCCCTCTGTATGTCCCAATAAAAAACATTTACAATTTTCGCATTTGAATTTTAAACTCACCAACGTTTCAGATTCTAATATCAGTGTACGACAAAAAATATAGTTGGCAACTGTAAACACGGGTCTCTCTGACTGACATGCGAAATATTGGCTCTCTGTCGCTTTCCAAATATCAACAGACTTACTATTTATTTATGAGTTTCGGCTCATGTTACATATTACTTTTTCATTTGACAAACGCTGGCCTGTGTTTGAAACTTTCTGATTTACAGCGAATTTTGATTTTTATTTGTAAATTTTTATTTTATTTATGCGAGTTATTCTACTTTATTTTTATGTCTATTTGTTTATTCCGCTTCATGTTTAGCAGATAAAATAAAATTTATTTACTTACATCGTCAAATACGCTTTGACGTCGACCACGTTAACGTGAGTCTATCAATAATGATAAATAATCAGCCTAACAATGTTTCTATTGTTGGCAGTCTGGCCTCATGTCTAGGAGAGGGAATGGGTCGTATTCCAAGTGGGATTAGTGGAGATTGGTATATGTCACACATTTTCGAATTTTTTATTTCTAGAATACCGATAGGTACCGGTTTCCTCGCAAAGTTTGCCTTCACCGTTTTAAGAGCAGTGGTTATGAAGTAAGTAGTGATTAATACTAGTTTATTATTTCTAAATATTTTACCAAATCATATTATCAAACGTGAGTATCTATAATGATGCTCCCAATATTAAGAAAGACTACGAAAAAATCAAAGTAATATAAAACTAACAAAGACACAAAAGAATGCTGATGTAATGCCGATCACTTGCCAATAATCATTTTATAACGAGGACAAACAAAAGATCAAACATGAAACGATATATTGCATTACCCAATCTCAATTAAATCGCACTTAAATTAAATAATCAAATAAACATCACTATCCAGGCTGTCCATATCAATTAGTAAATTATGCAAATTGCTTAGACCATCGGTACACCGGTATATTAGTATATACTCAGATTCACTTAGGCCGAGTCCGTTCGGAACACATGGTGGATCGTAAACCTGCTAACGTACTGTTTGGGGAACCTGAAATATGGCCTCAGAGACAGTAACAAAATGTTTTATAACATAAAGGTTTTTGACTGGCCTTTTGCTTGCGTTGGTTGAATATAAGTGGGTTTTTATTTGGCCTTGTGGTATAAAAACTATATTATGAAATATCAGGTGTAATGACTGTCAAAAACCTAAATATGACAGCAGAAACCGAATGTCTCATGCTTTCCAAGGCACTAAGGAATTTTGGTGTGATGATCGACCACCTATCCAAATTTTGACCATGGCAAACGGTGCTTAACTTCGGAGCCAACCTTAAGACTGTTTTCTCGAAGCTCTCAGTTTAAAATTTTAGTATTATGTATAGTTTCATCAGACTATCATGTTTTAGAAATAAGATAATAGTGTAGTGTTTTCATTCTATGGTATTTACTATCACTTTTAGCAATATCACGGCCGATAATGGATGTACCTAATGATTGATTAAAACTATTAATCACAATCAAAACCTTATTGGGTGTTAGGTCTAGTGAATAATCAATCTTTTGTTTCATAAAATAGACTATAAGTTAACTTTCTGGAAGAAAATGAGTGATTTTACGCTAATTTTTTTTCAAACTATTTACATATTAAAATATAATAAATAAACCCAGATAATGGGTTGTGGAGGTCTGTTAGGCAGCTGCTCCGCGTAAAATACTGGTATTCAGCTAAATGCGGCTTGACTGGAAGCCGACCCCAATATAGTTGGGAAAAGGCTAGGCAGATGATGATGATGATGGTACATATTAAAATATTTTTAAAACAATCTTAATAAAACTACATACACACTACTAACATTATTAATTAAACTGTAAAATGATAATAATTTCGTACTTATCTAATATTTCTAGGCCAAAGTCATACCTATAATTCTATTTCCATTACCAAAGTTCCTCTCTCACAGAAACCAATATTTCTCCTATTAGGCCAGTCCACATCGCATCGCCTATTCCGCGTCCTGAGTCTAACGGCGTGCGGTCAAGGTTAGGCCAAGGTATGGCCTTAGGGATAGAAAACGGACTGACGATATTCTAAATAAATGCCTATAGTATCGTGCATGGTCAGGCTTGAGGTATGGCTTTTTTCACTGACATAAAATCCAAAATAGTGTGTTCAGGAATTGACATCATGACGTTGTGATCATTGCCCGAGTGACAGACAATTATTGTTAGTGCAATGATATTAATTATTATTAATCATGATTAAAACATTATTACACATTTAGACTACTAGCATTATAAATACCAAATAACCAAACATTTGTTTTTGTAGCTATAAAAATTCCTTTTTCACACACAAGGTGTGTTTCGTATGATGTTATTATTATGTATACGCATGAGTATACTGTGTGGTTACTTTATTATGTCAGTATGTACCTTGTCACTACGAGAATGTGTTTTCCGAGTAATTACTTTACTTGAGAAGACTATTTACGAGAACACTACCGACATTTCATACTGTGTTGCAATGTAGCGGAGAAGATTTATGTCAAAATAATTTTCTTGAATAAACCATTAAAAAAAGTTTATTTAAGCTGTTATTGAACTAGAAATTGATATAAATCGGCACTAGTCTCAAAGTTTCAACAAGCTTTATTTATTTCAATCCAGTTTCATCCCAGTCATCCTATTTCCACTACAATAATTCCTCTACCAACAAGGCCAGCACTTCTCCTATCAGGCCAGTCCACATCGCGTCGTCTATTCCGCGGCCTGAGCCTAACACCGTGCAACATTGTTTCCCCAACGTGACTGCCGAGAGCCGATGGGGATTAAGTTCTACACTGCTATTGTGCTTGAGTTTCAGTACGCAGTAGAGGCACCGTTGCGTGAAATTCTTCAACGTCCTTGGATAGTGTGTAAAATGATTCGTCATCGTCCGATCATTGGTAGGTGTTTGAAGAGAATTATTTATAAGAAACATCAAACAGTAAGATCAACTCTCATTTATTATATTTTAGATGTTTGTAGGTGATAGGAATTGTATAAAAAATAAAATAGTAACACACATATTTATGGAACTTATGTTTCTTCGAATTTAGCTATTGAATACATGTTCCATGAGAGTGGCTTTACGTTTTCTGAGAAGCAAAATAACCATGTGGATTTTCTATTACGAAGAATGTTGCATCAAAAGCTGATTAGAGTTTAGGTGGAAACACCCTGCATTTGTTGCTTAAAAAAATTGATTCAAATGAATTTGTAAAGACCATACCGGGACTTTTGGAAAGTGTATTGAAGATTGTTGCTTTCCCTGAAAGGAGAAAAGCAAGTTGTTACTGTAAAAGTGAAACCATTTTTTTTTAATTGGTAGTGTAGGGTTTGACCGCAATCCCACCTGATGGTAAGCAGTGATGCAATCGTTGATGGTGAGGCGCACTAGTTTATTAAGAGCCTATTCACACTAACCTTGAAGACACTTATATTATAAACAAAGAGGAAGACCGAAGCAGGCAAATAACAATATTACAATATTCTGCCTATGCATCTACACATTACTGGACAGCAACAGTTTCAAAGGCTTAAGGCCTTAAACCAATGGAGCGTAGTTTTTCGCGTCTACATTTGAGTATCGAGTCTGTAGGTCGAAGGATACATGCACTCAGGTCCATTAGTAGGAGTAGCTTAAAGTTCGGAACCATAGCTTACATGGGATATTATAATCCCTTGCCCACTAGTGCGCTAATGGTGTAAGCTTCCTCGAATGTCTATTTGGATACAATTTAGAACATTGTTTATGAGAATGTAGACGTAATTTAGTTTCTGGAATCTGTTTGAAGTGAAAGCAAACAGCTATTCGACTCTTCTCGTGACCAGAGGGCTGGGCTTAATTTTGGCCAACGAATCAGCATTGTAATTCAACTGGTAATACTGTTAGCGTTCTGGACCCTGTTCCTGTTGAAAGCAACGTGGATAAATTTTTTGATGCCTAATGTGTTCAACTGTTCTTTTCAGTTTGTACATACATATATTTGTTAAGTACATTCAGATCTTCATGAGTAACCAACATACATACACACTCACAAACATTCGCATTTATAATATTTATATTATTAATGTGTTACCACCAAATAAATAACTATTTTTCTCAGACCCTTAAGAGTTAATCGAATTTAGTGGGTTATAGTCCAGCAGCTAGTTACCTATAACTGATCTCTACGAATGGAAGAAGACCAACACAGTGTCTTAACAACTTATAAATATCACATGATTGTTTTTGCTTTCGTGACTAACTTCACGTCATTTCTCGCGTCTAACTTCACGTCTTTTCTCGTGACTAACTTCACGACATTTCCTGCTACAGACCCACTCCTCAAAAAGGCGCGACTCTCAAACAAAAAAAAAAACAACATGCAAATCCAGCAATTCCTCGAGACACTTGAGGCAAAAGCAATGCTCCTAAAGCGTCACTGGCACTGTATGGCGGGCGCGGCAAGCAATCAATTAGTGGCACTCCTTGGTTACACTATATGTTTGCTGTGTTGCCTCATTACTTACTGGACGACGTTGCTCCTTCTCTATTTATGCCAAGGTTTCTTATTGACATGGCGGTAAAAATAGCGAGCTATGAGCTGTTTCGAGGACAAGTTTGGTCTTGGAGTGGTTAGGTGTTTTCTTGAGCATTGGAGTAGAGGTTATTGGTATTAATTTAATCGATTAATTTTTGGAAGCAATAAGATTTTATTGAATTGCATCATTTATTAGTCTTGCCAAGGGATAAGTAATTACTGGGTTGTGGAAGTCCAGTATACTAGTCGCTTTATGAAAACACTGGCGTGCTAACCAGCTTACACGATCCCATAACTAGACTGCAAGCCGATTCCAACATAGGTGTGGAAAGGTAGATTGATTTAAAAACTTTTTTTACGTGAGCTATCATCAAAAGACGACAAGCTACCTATTGATCAACGTTCACAATCCCGCATCTATACTGTGACTCCCAAAGCCCGAGGCGACTCCAGCAAGACTGATTTAAAAACCAAAGAACACAAAGACGGTAAGCAAAATTGCAGAATAAACAAACCATTTTAATTAGAACTTACACCAGCTACAGCTCACAAAAGCTAATATAAACACAACACATCTTAAAGCAAATTGCCTACAAGTAAAAAGCACATAGACTAGTGCATTACACCCAGCGACGAGCAAGCGGCGGTTGCAATGAATAAATTTCAAAGATTAAGACATTAATTTCATTATTTCATACGCTCGCTTCCAACGCGAGTATGAATTTCTCCATCCGATCTATGGAAATTATGCCGCAGAAATAGGAAGCAGGGTTTGAAGTGTTTACACTAATACTGGGAGTATATTTTCGGATTTACCTGGGTAATAGGAATTTGGTTAGAGGGTTTTTCCTGGATTTAGGAATTAAATTCTGTGAGTATCAGTCTGGAAACGATATAGTGTAATAAGATTTTAGGTTTTCAATACATTTACCTTTAGCCTTATAATTTTCCAATTGCTGCAACTCAATTCTCCTTTCTAATCTACTACGCAGGCCTAGTGCGGGCTAGTGGATTTTGCATGTCTTAGATTTTTTGATTCTATGACATGTCGATTTTTTTTCTGATTTTTGAGTGAGGTGGTTTCAATCACTGAGTACTTTTGAGTTGCATGTGTGCGTTTTTTTCAAAGACATTTTTCACTGATGGACACTTAAGGGATCGAAGGCGCTCTTTCCCTAAGAATTAGAATTTGTCATTCAATTTTTACCGGGTTCATTTCCGTGATAGTAATGTCTTGGCATATACGAGTATATGGACAAGCAATAAAATATACATACATCAGAGATATATACAAGATATATGTGTATGGTAATTTGTTCTTAACTACTTAAGTATAATAATAGTAATGGCAGAAGTTAATATGGATTGAAACAATAACAATTTATATTACTCGTGACTGTTTATATATTATGGGATACAAATATTCGTGGTTAGTTTATGTTTAAGTCGTTTATATAGGTACATCTATACTTTTTGTTAATTAACGACTGGAAAACTTATAAAAAAATAAGGTTACTCGGTTCAAACAGAAACTTTACAAAAAGACAGAGCACAGAGAAATGACTGAACCGAAAGTTATAATTCTTTCACTAACCAATCTCGCCGCAGTGACGTAGCTTCACCCAGTTTCTCTCGCCCTTGGCACTCGTTCCCCTCTTTAATTACAAACCAGAATGCAAATAATTAGCTTCTACAATAAAAAAATAACTCTCCAGAATTTTAAATACACAATTCCTTACTTTTCATCAAAGTAACAAAAAAACTGTTTTGCTCTAACTTGAAAGGCATTTGTTATCTAAGTTCCGTGATTAAGAGTTTTCTTGGGGCCGTTGGCAAATGAAGCCGAAAAAAATGTTAACTTGCCCGACCTAACTTGCTAACGTAATTGTTTGAATAATTAGTACCTCATTCGTACAATTAGAAAGTTTTTTTTTTCATCTCCTCCGGCACAACTTTTTAATGAATAAATTTTGTAAATCGGCCTCTTGTCATATTTCTTTTTAGTATTTAATTATTATTTACGTTTTGAAACGGCTGTATTCAAAGTCGAAATTGAAAACATTTATTTCAAATAGAACATTTACAGGCACTTTTGGATAGTCATAATGTTGTTCAGTCAAAGAAAAATAAAGCTACATTGCACGTCCCAAAGCGTAGAGAGAAGAAGGCACAAGAATTTCCATGGACTCTCTTTTAAATCATATTATGAGTAACCTATAACTTTGGTTACATTATTGACATTTTCATTCATTTAATATACAAGGGGAAGAAAAACAGTTTTAGCTATCGTGATTTAAACGGAATTCCCAAAGTCATAAGTATAAATAAGGATGCAGTCCATAATACATAAGCCTGGTCCACAATACGCGTTTATCTCAAAATATTTCACCATTTGCATCGGCACAATTGAATGGAATATCAAAATGGCCGGTGGAGGGTATTGCGCATAATGGCCGGTTAGAACGGGACTTAGACAGGAAATAAAAACTTGCAGAAGTTCTGTTTTATTGATAAGTAGTATTAGAACGTATACATAGAAATAAAAGACATTAGAAGTTGTAGATCCAACCGTATGACAAAGCTTTCGGCAACATTGAAGTCTAAACAACTCGCAATTTTGTTTCTTGGCCGGCAAACCAAGTAGCCACCTATTAGCAGAAATCTCGGTCTATACCCAACGGCTTACATCATCATCATTTGAGTCGAAAGAGGTCAACTGATACATCCTCCGAGTCCCCCCCAGAACGAAGGCAACGAAGGAACGGGGTAGAGGTTTAGTCAGTAAGAGTCTGACACGCTCTCCCGCTCCGCCCAAGAGCGGGAGAAGTCATTCTGATGATTCCCCTACCAGAAAAAAAAACATCAAAAGTTTATTTTTTAAAGTAAACCGAGTGTAACAGAGTGTGGGTAACAGGAGAGTTATTTAGCTCAACTTCCTGATGGGCAGGCTACAATCGCAGAGTGGTTAGAGAAGTACTACGGATTCGTTCGAAAGACATACCGTGGACTTGGAGCGCAGCGAGCTACTGAAAGGGCACGGATGGATGTTATTTAGTAAAATTCTGACACTCCCTCTCGCTCCAACCAAAACGGAAGAGTTGTTTAGTTAAATAAACAGCTAAACATTCTGTATTCATCTGTCCTATGGTCTAGATCTAGAAGGGATCTGTTAGAGGGGCACTCGAACGATCCGAGCGTCATGCAAATCTTCTTAGAACTTACTGTTCCGCAAGTTTGTGAGCGCTGCATGTGTGCTTAATATTTAGTTAACGTCATTATTAAGTAGTGTTTAGTTTACGTAGTCTTTAGGGGTGTTTAAATTGTTGCTTTGGACAATTTTGGTTTGATATAGTGTGAACGGTGAGGTCGATGACCTGGTGAGAGTGACGGAAGTTGCGAGGCGCACAGGACCGGTCGTTGTGGCGACGTATGAGGGAGGCCTATGTTCAGCAGTAGACATCTTTTGGCTGGCATGATGAGTGTGAATTATGGAAAGCTGTGGTTGTAGGTAGACTGTGGGAAAAGAGTGAAATCGAATAAATTTTATTGGTCATCAAAACAGCAACAACTTAATATACAAACTTAAAGCTATTTGAACAATGGCAATCATATTGCTGACAGTGCTAAAGACAACCTTTGAATGAATCGTAAGAACTTGGAATAATAAAGGGACCTGCGGTGTACTACTAACAAATTATATGTATAAATATTGGGTAGATACATTATAGGTAAACAGATATAAAATTATATACCTATTTAAAAACAATAAATATAATATTATACATTTGTTACTCAACTTTATAGAACGAAGAAAATAATAAAGGTAAATAGATAAGGTGTGAGTCTTCGAGTGCAAACGCAAAAGAATTATAAATTAAGTCACTGCTATAAAGTAACAAATACTTTAACGCCTCAAAGTAAATTATAACTCATTAACAACACCCGAAAACACCAAATTAAAACAACAAAACAGAATTTAATTAAAATTCCGAAGCAACTCACCGAATCTCACTGAAAAACACGAAAAACTTACCTATACACACAGACATCAGAATTCTTGGGCACTTTCGGCCGTGTCTAAGTCAATAAATTCATCTTATTTAATCAGGCGAAAGCACTTCCAATAAAATAGGCGGAAATTTTACAAGTATCCTAATAAAACTTGGTACGGAGTTAGAAGCCAACGAAGTTGGTCGGAACAAGCCGAAATATTCAACAAATTCAATACCTAAACATACAATAGACATGGCTGTTACATCGCAATTTCGGTTTCAGTCACTTCAGAAAAAAATAAAGTGGTTTTAGTGTTCTTTGAGGTGAGAGAAAGTTTGAAAAGTCTATTGGAACTGACAATGTACCACTTATCTTCTGTCTGGCCTTTTCTACTTCTGCGCAAACGTCTAGGCAACCAGTTTAACCAAATTCGGTTGAAAATCAATTTTACTGACCGCCGTCTGACTTTCAGAACCCAATTACTGGAACGATCCCAAGATTAGAACTGTGGTTGTTAGACTTTCAAGTTTCTAAATCGCTACAATGATTGTGTTGGGAACTGGCAAGGAATCAAGGTAACGTTTGAGATTTGAGATGGAGTAAATTGAAATACAAAAGGGTTTTTTCAAGATGCTTGTCCACCGTCGACACTTGCTTTGAAAACTTCATATAGGGCTTAGTATTACAGACAAGAGCTTGACTATCCAACTGCTATCTGATGGTTATTCAATGTTTTTGCCCTGTAGCTTAGTCACTCTCTTCTACCTGGCGTTAATCCCGGCCATTGCCAGGGTCCGCCTATGTGCGCAGCCTAGTCACTGTACTGATCAATTAATATCAGTGCCAAATAACCGGTGGCTAAAGCCAATTTCGATGTCCAGCCCTTGCATAGGGGCAGTTTTCAGCCCGGGGCCATAATATGATGTGACAAATCAGTTCTCTGGCCCCTTTGAATCCACTTAAACGTACACAGCAAATACATCTTTGGACAAACAGTCCAGCGTATATGGTATTTGCAATAATGCACGTGTTCCTTCACGGGTTACCGGATTTACAGTCAATATGGAAGCTTGAAATCACATTTAGCATAGAGGTGCTGTGTTGTGACTGTAGGCTAGGTTGTTTGTAAAGGGTTAATATTGCTGTCACTGCGAGTAAGTAGCTCTTGTATTTAGATAGAAATACAAAAAAAAACTGAAATAAAAATAATATTTTTTATTTCAGTATATTAATGACATTGTTCAATCAGTAGACAAAGTAACCAATCCACTTCAGGCTTAAAAAACTATAGCTTTTTTCCACTTTTCGGACCAGGTTCCCACTAACCGGGAATGGTTCTTAGGTGCACTTGCACAGCACGTACAAGGTTAATCAATCGTCGGTTGTTGCCACATTCCATGAATACTGCCTATAAAGGTAGAGGTTTAGTCAGCGAGTTGGCTTCGGGCCCTTCGCATATCTTCCACGCCACGAGCCTTACCAACATCTTAGGAGACTCGTCAGGTGGCTGAGTTCCGAAGGGGTTACTTTTGGACATGGTTCATAAAGGTTAGGAGGTTCCTTTCTATGGAGCTCCGAAGCTACGTACCTTGGACTCTGTTCTCGATACCGGCAGGATGCTATGTTTAATTAAATAAACGAATCGATACTTAAAATATTTCAGACCGAAATGGATTATTTAATGGAAATAAGTTATACAAATAATTGTAACAAGCGTTTTTTTTTTAGTTTTGACTAGAATTTGATAAGAATTAATCCATAATCTATCTTTTATAATCGGCTCTTTCAACGGTGTGAAAGCAATGGTTAAAGTATTAAAATATCACCTTCTTTTTATTCGCAGGTTGTAAAACCGAATGGATAGTTGAAGGAAATGGGTTATTATGGTTATACGTGCCTATTACCCGTCGTCGGCAGTTTTCATGCAAATTCACATCTTTAATCTAACATTTTGATATGACCTTACAAACGGTTGTAGTATATTCAAGACGCTCATCGCTGTATACTTCGAAATAATCAAACTTTATTTGTGACAGGCGACATATCTCTTTAAGTGAATTGTACCCCATTTTTAAGGTGTTAAATCATCAAAAATATCTCCAGCTCTGAGTGGAGCGAGAGGACATGTCGTGAACATGACATCACAATGACTTTCAGTTGTTCTTTGCATTCCAGGGTCACGCTAACATTAATTTGTAATCACAAATCAATTTTTATCCAAGCTTTTACGATGCGTAAACGAAACAAAAATGTCATGAAAACAGCAAATAGTTTTTATATAGTTCCTACCCACTGCCCTAAGCAAAAGGCTTGAGATAACACAAGTATTGTGTACATTGTTAATAATAATTTCTGAAAATATACCATCTCTCTTCAGCTATCAAATTCGGTGTTTGCCCGTCATGTATTAGGCTAGGAGCACACGTATCGAGAAACACTCGGTGCTGTGTCGCGCGCGACGTGTTTGCTAAGCCCTCGTGCACACTCGCGGCAGGCGTGCGCCCGACACGTCTCTCCATACCCTGAAATATCGCACAATACACGCTCACGATGCGACATTTTCACACTTTTATGTATTCCGATTTGATTCATGTATAATTTAATGTCGTCTGAATATAAATCAGTTGATTACAGGATGAAATTATTTTGACGTTGTTTGAGTATTCGGTTTCGGGGATTATTGATGGAATTTTAGATTTCTAGGTATCGAAAGGTGATGTTCAGTTTTTGATCTAAATTCATACATACACTAGAACGTTGGATCATGTTTTATTCTTCTACTACGTTGTTTTTTTTTGCAAATGAACACAGCTAACAGTGAATAAAACATTAATAAAGAAGAGACAAAAGTAATAAAACGGCAAAGAATTAATAACTCACTTCTATAATCCGCCGTTTACTGTTGATATTTTCCACTCAGTTCTCAAACATTAATCATCGCTTGTATCACAAAGCCCTTAAAAAAGGGATGACGTAGACCTATCTGGCGTCGGCCTATTGTAAGCATTGTCACGCTGTCACCTCGAAGGTACGGGGACATAATTTATTTTATGGTAAATAAATTATCATAATCTCTTGTTGATATTAGGTAAACTGGTGTAAAGGCTTGAGCTAGTATGATGATTAAGAGAATGTATTGTGGGTTAAAATTTTATAATTCATGTAATTTTTTGCAGCGTGATAAATTGATAATTGTGTAAGAGTGTCAAGTTGCTTGAATGTTTGAGTGAGAAAAGAAGTGGAATTTTGCAAAATACTAGATTAAGTACCCTAGTCAATATTTTAATTTAAAAATTCAATAGCCTAAAAAAATAAAACAAATTAACAAAACATTCAACAGAGGCGAGATTAAAACAACTTTCAAAGCTAACAAATTGGAAAGTAACAAATGCAAAATAAAGAATATATCTGGTGTAATATTCTCATGACTCGTAAACAAGTTTGTGGCGCAGTCGGCCGAAAATAATCCAGTCTAATTACTGAAAGACTGTACTCATAGCCAAGTTTGCTAATAAAGTGGATGGTTAAGTTCCTCACAGGCTCAACGTTTGAGTATAAAGCTGAGGATACACTGTCGTGTAACACGGCAAAGTTGGAGCGAGGACAGCGTGACATGTATTGGAAAAGGTTTTGTTTTTGCCTGTGATCGTTTGTGATCGCCTATTTTTCATTGCCTATTACTAGGTAAATATTATTGCCAAATTTGTGGTAAAATCATCACCTTTCTCCTTCCAAACATCTTCACTGTTCTTTCTTAAATAGCTTAGAACAGAATAAAAAATAGAATCTTGTGAAAATAATGTGGTATTTAATACTTTCATTAAATAAGCTTTAGTGAAGGACTATTAAAAAAGGCACACGTAATTAAAAACAAAACATAATACTAATTCAAATCTAAAGTATGCAAATGCAATAAAAAACACATAACAAAACCGATTATCCAATAAAAGTTCAGTGAAACTTTCAATTGAATTTGTTTCATCAAGTTAATCTGAATGAGATCTGTTAGCCAATTTAGTAATTAAATAAATTATGTCTGTATTCGTTTGGATATTAAGTCTTTGTAGACAGACGGTAATTAAGTCTAGACGGGCCGCTGAAATACTAACATAGTAAGTTAAGTGCATTGTCACGCTCGGCCCGAATTGGTCGAGTCAGAATGACTAATTTTTTTTTTCATTATCATTGATAGGCTCGCGCTCGACCACTATCTGATGGTAAGTGATGATGTGGTCGACGATGGAGCCCGCTTGCTTAGAAACAACCTTTTTACTCTTGACTTAAAGACCTATAAGTTGTGTCTCTTTAACTGTATCTTTTGTGCATTCATAAAACGCTTTGAACGTATGGATGGGATTGGAGATGCAACGCCGGGGTAGGGCCAAAGCCTTCTGGGGCCTGGGTTGACGAAAGAGATCCCCGGGACCCCGGAATTAGGGCAAAGAAGGAACAGGAGTGGGCTTTAGTCAGTAAAAGTCTGACGTCTGACACGCCTTCTCGCTCCGCCCAAAGCGAGAGAAGTCATTTTGACGATTACCACCTAAAAAAAAACGTATGGGTGGGATGTTCACCATGTACTGGTGGCGCATTGCCGTACGTCATATCTATAGGTGTAATATAGAATTGGTCGAGTCAGAATGACTCAATATCAGTAGGTGTAATATTAATGTCGCTAATTGGTTAGTGAATTCAGGTGTATTTGCCGTGTTGTGTTACGTTATGATCGATAATGTTTTGTAAGAACTGTGTTTGTCATGTCATATGGTGTGACGAGTTGGATGCCTAACCTAGGACAGAGCAAAGTAAAAAAAAATATAGGAGGCTTATAGATTTTTTTTTCAGTTTTTTCGTTTGCAGGTAAAACCTGGTCAAAAGTTTGCACAAAACGGTGATTTTTTGTAAGAGGTTTTTACCCAAAAGAAGTACACAGGTTACAAAAAACTTTTTTTTTTAATTGATATTTACTAGTGCTTGACTTGAATCCCACCAGATAGTAAGCAGTGGTGCAATCTTTGATGGTGAGATGCACAAGTTTATTAAGAGCCTATTCACTCTAGTCTTGAAAACAACTAACACACACATTGTTTGGCATAAACATTTAACCTTCCAATCTGGTAGACAAATCTAAGTCGTCTGGGGAGGACTGGGGATCTAGCAATGGATGTTTTTCGCCTGAAAAAATGCCATGTTCGACCGCCGAAGTAAGCACCTTCCAAATTATAAATCTGATAGAACTCTATATCCTTTAAAAACAACACATTTACTTCAATTTCAAATTTAATCGCACCAGCATAATATTATAAAATTTCCAAAATCAATATAAACATTAAACAATGTTATATCACGGCTCAATTCACTGCTTCCGTAATTCAGAACAATTCCCCTTCAGTGTACACACGCCCCACGAAAGTAAAGATCGAAGTAAAACTTTGGAAATTGATCCAAAGTGTACTGAGAGTTCGGTTCGTCTCTACCAAGTACATATCTACTCATAATAATATCGTATAGAAGTGTATGAAGCCTTGAGAACTGACAGGAGGTGGGGAATTGTGGATAATGTTAGATGACAGCGATCCGCCTAACTTTACTTTGTTGGTTTATTTTTGTAGGAGAATAACCCGTTTCAGCGTGACGCTAGAGAAAAATGTTAATAAGAGGCTCTAGGAAACGTGACATGCTATCGGCGAATTATGATTGTCGAAAGTCCATTTTGGGATTGAGAGGTTCTACGGATATGACGCGTGGTCAGAGTATTTTGGGATTGTGATAAACACTATCGTCTACAAAAAGTCAGTTTAACAGACCGACTTTAATTTTTGGGGTGGAGCAAGTACAACTTCTTCTGCTCTGGATGGATCGAGATAATTTTTTCTCACTCTAGATGGAGAGAAAGGAACTTCTTTCACTATTGGTCTACTCACTCGGGATGGAATTGTCCCGATCTGAATGAAGCGACTGGGTCAGATTTTTGTCAACTTTTAGTTGCTCTTTGCGTTACAGACACGCGTTGACTCTTTTAAACAACTTCTCAGCCAAATTGACAAGAGTATAAGGTAATCTTGAGAAAATTATTTACATCGTCAAAATATCAAGGCATGACCTAGTTTATTCACTCGCTTTTCAAATGTTTATCGGTTCAGATTATGTCAGTCTTACGTTAGTATTACGTGATAGGTCACTAAACACTGACGCGAGCGTGGGTTTCACCTTTAAAATCTTATCTAATATTGATTTTGAAATCTTCAATACATAGTTACCATTTCAATATTTTTTCCTCACTTTCCACCCACACAAATACACGTTTACTAACAATGTCAGTTCGAAACATGTTCCCTAGTTTCCGATTTGTTCCTTTTTATTGACAAATTGGGAATAGAACTACATACGAGCGACAAAAGTAAGGGAACAGCATTAAAAATTGCACCGCCTCTGAATTTCGTGGCGCAATAAATCGTGAAAATTCGGAATAATTCGTGAAACTTCGGAGTTTGTTAGAACAGTACAGGTAGTAGGAAAAGTGTTACATAGTGAATGGTTATAATTGAAAAACGTCATGCGCACTGTGCCGCCCTGCGGAGCGGGTCGGATTAGGGTCCGCTGTCAAAACACCATCCTACCAAGAGGCCTGGTGCAAGTTGTAATGGTCGGCGTGTTGTTAAAACTTCCTGAATTGAAATCGGTTGGCAGAAGTGTTTGTTTTGTTTTTTGTTTGTTTTACAAATAAGTTGTTAGTGAACTGGAGCGGGAAAATATTTGTTTGGTTTGATTTGCGTGTGTGGATTTATTTCAGTTCTATGTAATGCTTTTTCAGTAATACAGAACAAAAACGATGTTTACATTTTATTTTTCAAAAGTAATAATTTTCCTATTAATTCTCCAAATTAACCCACTAACTACATTTTTTCATGGAATAGCTATTCAATAAGTCAAGACGAGATAGTTGAGGAGGTTGTAATAATGAGTTTAATTATTAAAGTTCCGAAAATAATTACGTACCAATTTCGGAACTTTAATCTCTTGGTATTTTTTACATAAATCGCTTCCGCTATCACCCACAACTTCAACCAGCCCACAAATAGGAAATTATTAGGCCCGGGTTGCCTTTTGCAACCTTTACCGACACTAGATGATCACAAACTTATTTTTAATCATGAACGTCGTTTGCATAAAGCTTCCTAGAACCATAACTACATTGTCAACGGCAACCATTTTACCTACGAGTATTTTATCATAATAATAATATTTAAAACGATATTCCGTTATTAATTTTATTGAAGGGTAACTAATGGCTACTGGTTACAAAGGATATTTATTGTTTGTTCCTTGAGTCTGATATTTAGATTGTTCGATTTTGGAAACGGAGATGGGTTTTTGGAATAAGTAAATATTGTAATAATGTCAAATACATGCAGAAGGAAGATGGGACATCAAACATTGTCAATAGATAGAAAAGATTGACATTGCATTATCTGTGCGGTTGTTTGAAATGTATGTATGGAGTCAGTGAAACTCCCTCTCATTTCTACCCAGAGCAGTAAGAGTTGTTTTGATTATTTCCAACCCCAATAAAAAACCTAAGATACGATGTACGTACGTTTTTAAGTATTGCATTCATCAGTAAATAATTTTATGACATATTATTCTAACTCAATTAACTAATTATTTAACTATTGGTGACCTCTAACTTCGTGTCGGGACTAAACAATTTACTTTCACTCCTTGAGTAAGAATTTACAATTTTTTTAACTTTGACTTCTGAAATTAGCATATGACAATGATATACCATCTAACCGCTTTCTAATAAAGAGGATTGCCCATATTTATGAACTATTACAAGACATTCACCTAAGAGAACCAGTTCATTCTAGAATTCAAACATCCAAACCCCTTTTAAACTCAGAACCGTTACCGAACATTCAATTTTAATACCTTGTGAAAAACAATTTCTTTTATATGGTAGTAATAAAGCGATCGAGACGGCAGCGATAGTGAGGAAAGTGAGGGAAGTGAGGGAACAATTTCTTTATTATTTCCGAAGCTCGAGAGGCTCTTTAACAAGCAATAATTGTTTCTTTCTTTATGAGGGGTTCTCCGTAATGATTTGGTATCGTTTTCCAGCATTCGCTGTAAGATTCGTCTGACTGTAGTTTATTTATAATGGTGTAATTGTTTTTGTTTTATTGCTGAATTACTTTTTTTGGGTTCTAAAAATTTCTTTATGAATCAGTTGTATAAATAAAATCGGTATTTAAGTTTTGTGATAGATTTTAACAGAAATCAATGTTACCCTGAAAAAAAGGTACCAAATTTCAAAGCTTTCTAGGATGAGCACAACCTTTGACAATGTCGATAACAAATAAAAACACAGCCTAAGCTTTCAGTGGTTTTTACAAACCCCGACGCTATCTCCGTACTTTGTATCCAAAAAACAATGCATACCTGAAACAAAACAAAACATTTTGTTAATAAAGTCACAGGAATTCCGCAAGAGCAACATCAAAGGTGAATTAAAGCAACGTAAACAACGAACGCGGACGCAAATTAAAATCGCACTGCTAAAAGAGCCATGAACGCCGTTCTTTAATTGAACAGTGGTGTGACCCGCACCGTTGAACAACATGCGCGCTGTATTGTGTAAACTAGTGGCTGACACTGTGCCAGGTCGCACCCGCTTGCACCCACTCCACCGCAACGCACCATCCGTTTACACCCGCTGCCCGCAACGCATCGGACGCATCGGTACGGAACACGCACTCGTTAATGAAAGTCATTTTGTGACGAGTAAAAGGTGGGGGCTGGTGATTTGGATTTAAATTGGCTGAGCAAGATATTAGAAACCGTTTTTGTTTAAACGCCAATGCTGCAAACCTTAAAAATTCCTATGCTTAATAAAAATGGTTTCTGATTTAGGAGAAGCTAAATTTAAAATAAGTAGATAGCTTGGAATTTGTCACTATGATTTATTCTGTAGAACTATTTCAGAAGTTTAGTCGAAGGGTTCTTGAGAAATAGATAATTTTCTGTTACACTCAAGCACCGCAATCTTAGTTAACAATCCCACTACACCAGCATAGTTCGACACAAACTTTTTGAAAACCAAGTTATCTCTGACAATTAGCCAATCAAACGGCAGCATCCGGATCGTTTCAGCACCGACGGATTTAATTGGGCGATCCCCTTTGTTGAACTTAACCGAGTCAATCAACATTAGCGATAGTCGAGCGTTAGTTTATCCTGTTCAATATTTGAATAAAACTCAGTCTACAGATACGTTTCAAACTAATGCTCAATTTCGCTCTCATAATAACTGGGATGTAGTTGATGCAGCCCGATGTAGGTTAGTCTATAGACACTGTAGTGGTGTAGCAGGAAATAGTAATTAGAACTCATTATTTGTAGCTCGCTCGCTCGCTCGATGCTTGTGAGCCAGTGCGGAGGCCAGTAATAGGAAGCTAGTAGGTGTAAATGGACCTAATTTTACACATTGTTGTGACGTTGCGATGTGGAATGTCAGAAGTGAGTTATTAAAAAAATGGTAATGGTAGTAAAAAACTGATAGTAATAGCACTCTGATTTAACTAGTTCTATAAAAAAAGACTTTTGCAATCAGGCCATCTGTTTAGGACCAATGATGTCACACATATAGCGACATCACCGTCAAACTAACAACCTAAAATGATGCCGACAGAGTCGCCTTTTTCCAATTTCGCTCATCTTGGTGCAATTAATGAATGCGAGACTCATGGGATGCTAAATTTCGCGGCCTATATCCAGCGCTGCATGTCTTTCGGCTGAACTGATGATGATGATGATGATGATGATCCTATAAACGAGGTAATATGACATATTTTATAGAACTGTTGGTTTTCTTATATATTGCCGTATAAATGGCTTTTATTATTTTATACTTGAAAGATGTGGTTTCGGTTTAGAGTGCCTCTTTTAGGCCGAAAAGCAAAGATGGAAAATGGGTAGGTTTTTAATAGACGCTACTTTTGTCGGTACTCTAGCGCCATCTCATGTTCCTAGCTAGTCGTGCTGGTGCGGCCGCTGTGGCTGCGAGGCACCCCAAGTGGTGTAAAACTTATTGGTAGGTACATTTTTGAGCCATTTGGAGTTGAAACTCTCGGATTGTAGGATCTGAGTGTACACAAATTGTTTAAAGACCATTCCAAATGCGTTGTCGACACTTCGTGTAACCTTAAAGCTGACTAGATTGAGAATAAGTATTTCTATACAACGTGCCAATGCCGCCAGTTTTTTGGGTAAATTACCAGTTGACAGCGATACCTACGGAGAAGTTTTTCGTAATTTAGATTACTTATTTTTTTCATCGCTTACCATCAGGTGAGATATTGCCACCCTAAGCATAATAAAAAAATAATTTCTAGTGTTTTAGTGTGTATATTTATATTCATAGCTAAGTGTTTCTTTAAATATATTATAAAAACTTAATAAGAAAATAAAGAATTTTTTACATTATGAAATTATGCCAATAGTGACGTCTCTACACCTTCGAAAATTGCCAAGTACATTTTTGCTTAACCCTCCAAAAATACCTCTCAAACACGTTAACACATCCGTTTCATATCAAACGAATATTAGACAAACCTGTGGCTCGTAATTAAGCGCCGAAGTCGGCATTCCGGGTCCACTTTCATCCTGTTCACTGGACCCAAATAGTTGTCCCCCGACCACACAGCGGCGCCACGATATTGCAGATCAGAAAAGGGTTGAAAAGGACACCGAACGCACTTTACGCATCGTTTAATTGGCTGAAGCATTTAGCCTGTGAAAGTCGAAACAGCCAAATTGGATTTGTGTGTCCATACCGGGCCTCTTTGACGCTGACTGATTCACAATTTCACATTACATCGACAAAGTAACTAGATTACGCGTCAATTTTGTACTATCTTCCGTTCTTTAAAAGCATGTAGGCGTGAGCGAATTTCTACATGTTTTTCGCGCTGTGATCGATATTGTTGGCGCTAGGGCTGCAGGTTTTAATGGAAGTCTGATGGAGTTTATTAATTGATTGATGATTTCGTTAGTTTTGTGGAATAGTCGGGAGAGTTAGTCATCGGTCATAGTTACAGAAAAACTTGTCAGTTGTTGTACTGCAGATGAAGGATTTGAAAATTAAAAAAAAAGAACGGTTCGAATCGAAGAGTCGAATTCATGTACCGAGCTTTTCGTACAAACTAACTTTTGTAAATAGTTTTTCGATCCCAGAATCGAGTTTCAAAAATTTTTCCGAATCACAAAAGTAATTATTTTGTGACGTAACTACTATAGTTTTCAGACTTTTTTTATATATTTTTCCTATGAGAGAACCTGAGTATTTGATATTAATTTCAGCTTAATGCCTCCACGGGTGAAAAGAAAAAAGACCTTGACAGATGATCAGACGAACATCAAAGTGATCCTATAAAGGTTTCGGTTTTGCTGACTGAGGTATGGAACCTTAAAAAAGACAACTTAGCTGTAATTTTGATTCAAGATCAGGAATAACTCAAAAACCAGAAGAGGTATGCGAAATATTACAAAACCCCAGTTCTCATCAACCAGCATCACGCAACAAAACCCAAACTTTCCAGTATTATTTCAAATTAAAATTGACTAACCTCACTCACAGGCGGAGCGTGCACTACAGAAACAACACGGAGTATTCGTCAAACAGATCGGGGACTCGTTAATGAAATCATTTTGTTCTCAAGTAAAACAAAATGGGAAACAATTATTAAATGTTAATAGGCCCGGTACAGCGCGGTAGGCACTTCATTAAAACACGGCTTTTATTACATTTTAAGTGGCATTTTATTTACAATAAAATCAGTTTTCGGGTTCGTTGGACTGCCATGTAAATACGGTTTACTCGTGCATCCGTAATTTACGCGTTGGCTGGGTAAAAGAAAATCAAAGAGGGCTGTTTCATTAACATTTTAAAGGTCGATTTTAGAAGAATAAATAGGCTTAGCAACTTGGTTAATGCTGGTTCCCGATTGTAAATTAATACTTTGTTTCACGTTGAGTGTGTTTAAGGGTTTAATGTTAATTAAAAATGGACTTAGCACGTTTTACGGCTTTTGACAATACATTCAAAATTTCAATGAAAAACTATGTCATTGTTTTTTCAACAGCTCTTTCTACCTAACTACCTCTTTCCCTATAACTAAGGGTTGATTAAGCCAAACCTCCAGGATTTCACAGCAATGAATTCTGCAGCGTCTCAATGCAAAGGGTAACTAAAAGAACACGGTTGGGGTTTAGCCAAAACGTTTATAAAAGTCTGACACTCATTCTTTCTTTAAGAAGAGGACTCCTGCTATGGGTGGAGCGAGAGGTGTTTTCAATTTCAATGGGTTTGTGAAATTTTTGTTTGATAATTTCCGTGTCCGTACTATAGGTATCGAAGCAAAGCTTCAAAATTCAGCCTACACCACTTTATAGCCAGACAAAGGCTTCCTGAATAATCTGTTTTCCGTTGATCCTTTCACAATACCGGTCTGTTATTAAGCTACAGCAGGACAAAGGGAGGGAGAAGGTCCGAAAATTGATCGACACTAGCTCACTGCATAATAACAATAAACGATCATACCTTCACTGAAATTCAGTTGTGACTTGTAAAGCTTAGAATTGAAACTGACTGAAACCTATCAAGTTTCTGTCTGCGTCTTTGCCAATGTAAAAGTATACAAAATATATCTTAAAAGCACATACTGCCCTTGGATGCACAAAAGAGAAACCCGGGACCATGGAATTAAGGCAACGAAGGAACAGGAATGGTTTCAGTCACAAGAAGTCTGACATATTATTATGTTAGTCATATCGATGATTTCCCACCTAAAATGACATTACAGCACAAAAGTTCTGGCATCATACCTATAGTAAGTTTGACATTACCTGTGTCAATTTAGTCTCAGGGTATAAAAAACAGACGATACACGTGTGCCAATATTATAAAAGGTAAAAGTTTGTATAACTGTGTGAGTGTATGCTTGTTACTCTTTCACGCTCAAATGGGTGAAAGGATTTGAATTAAATTAGCCACACGAGTAGATCACGCCTTTTTATGAAGGAAGTTTTAGAAATTACACTAAAAAAAAAAACATTAATTAGCAAGTGGGCTTTCGTAGGATGTCGTATCGAATGTACATGTATAGAAAGAAAAACATTTATTTATGACTAGCACATGACCAGCAACATAATAATTTTTTAACTAATTCTTAAATATATTTTTTATTATTAACATAGCTTCGCGTTTGTCCACTATCTCACCTGATGGTAAACGATGATCTACCCGACTAAAAATAAAAATATCACAAAAAAAAGAAAGAAAAAAAAAAGGCCTGCGCGAGGCCAAAAAGGTTTCCATCTCAGCATATAGGTACTGCGAAATTTAAAAGAAAATGTGTGTGTTGTCACACGACCACACAAATACTAATCCACTAGCTCCCACAAATAGCAACAAGACCATTTCAAAGGTTCCATTACTAAACAACATCAGTAATTACCAATGATGTTTACTCTGGGGAGAGTAATCGTCAATTTAAAGTTAACGGAGACTAACTGTTGGAGAGTGGTGCCCTCTAGGGGCGACAAATGACGTGCCCGTATCATCTAATGGATGGAGCCCTTGGATCAGATTGAATGTTATGTCGGGTAATGTCTATTACGAGTCCTAGAGTACTAAGTAGTGGATGTTTTGAAAGTGATTTAGTGACTTAGTATAATTTTATATTAAAGAATTTGATTTTTATTTAATTTCTTTGATCTTTAAAAAAAATATATTTTGTAACATAAATATTTTTTTTCTTATTAGACATATTATTGTGCTTTTATTTTATTCTTTATAATTATTTTCTATATAATGTAATGTGTGTTTTTCTTAAATAAATTACTTATGACTTACGAGTTAAAAGTAAATTGTCAAAAGCGACTTAAAGAATGATGAGAAAAGTTAATGCATAAATATCATGTCGATTTACACTATATTTGTATATTTAGTTTGTAAATCTGTATTGTACCTAGATATCGTTTTTGTATTCGCCTTTTTGCTCACTTTTTTTGCACCTACCACTACTTTTCTCTGTATCACTCATTTAATCAGTAGAAAATGTCTGAAGCCTGTAATTCTCCGTAGTCGATGTGCATAAAGTGTTTAACAAATAAATACTTTTTCTCTGTCATAACAAAAAGTTAAAAGCCGTCCTTGTGAGTACGAAGCACAAATATTTCATTTCCTTCCCACCAAAAAGGCAACCAAATCAAACAGCAACCACGTACAAATCAACTAACCCACAACCAAACCTACCGTCTATCAATTTATTGTTTTCGTTAGTATAACGAGTTACACAAATAAAATTGGAAATAAAAAGGTGTCACCCTGTCATCGACGAACAACTTGCTAACAACGTGACGGCAAATAACAAAGCGTTGACGAGGGCCAAAGGGGAGGACGGTGGCTGGAGGGGGAGGGGGCCAAGAGAGGGGGGATAGGCGACAAATAATGTACCTGGCATGTTATACATGTTGTTCTACTGGGAACAATTACTGGACATAAGTTGTCGAGGAAAATGTGGTTGAAATTTTGGTAAGTGGGTACCTTTGCAGAGAGGGGTGTAATTCTTAAAAAGTTAATCCTTTCAGTCGTTCGAGTGTGAAGAAGTAGCAAACACACAAAAGTTTTGGCTATATTAGTAATGTAGCTTAGATTTTCTAACGTTCATAAAAAGAAAGAAGAAAGAAAGCAAGGAAGCCCTCGCTTGAATGAGAAAATTCAAATTTTCAAGAAAAACATCCCATCTGATTCGTGGTTTTCCGTGATCTCGTCTCTTTGTGTTTTGGCACCAATCCTGAGCTCAGGGCCCAAAGCTCGTTAGACCCGCGGTAGACATGTCTTGCTCAGTCTCATTTAAGTTGAGCGGTACTTTGAGACACACCAACAATTTGCGTTTTGGAACGCATTACAGGGCAGGAACTGGGCTACCAAAAAAAGTATAGATTTACGCCTCATAATTAAGCAAGTAATTATTCCTCATCTGCCTAGCCTTTTCCCAAGTATATCGGGGTCAGCTTCGAGTCAAGCTGGCTACCTACCAGACCTCCACAACCCATTAACTGGGGTAATACGGTACTTCATGGCAAGACGAGTCAGATTTACTGACTTCTGACTATCCGTAACGACTGCCAAAGATCTACAAATGACAGCCAAGACCGTGAAAGATACACAACATATCGAGTTTTCTCCGTGCCAAGGAAGTGCATTCCGAGGCACGGAGAAAACTCGATATGTTAAGACGAGTCACCCATCCACAGACCAACCTTGGCAAGCGTTGCATAACCTTGAAGATCGACCCGTGCTGCTGTTGTTATCTAGCTGTATTATCTAGGCTGTTAATATCAACCTAACCTAACCTAATCTATTGTCACCGTGAAAAGCACTAGGAATAGTCACGCGCTGTTTCTGTTCCGGCTGATTTGATAGGAAAATGTCAGAAGCATTAAACATGCATCATGCTATTTTATAATTCCACCACATACGGTTCGAATAGCGTTTAATGGACGCCCACACGTCACATTTATAGTATCTAAGTTAAAATAACCTCCAAACGTCAATAAGGCCTTGACAGAGTTTTGTACTTTCAACCGTAATGAATGTCTGAAAGTCCAAGGTTATTGAAAGCATAATCAGTTTTATAATGTTTCAAATGCTGAAACTTAGGTCTCCTGTTTAAGAAAAGCAATGGGCCATAATCCACCATGCTGGCACAGTGTGACTAGGTGGAGGTAACAGGTCTTCGAATTTTTGGTTCTAGGACATGCCAACTTCTGCACGATGGAAATTCCTTCACTGTTTTTAGAACAGTATTGATGAAAAAAATTGCACAACGGTAAAGTGCCCGTCTAGGTTCATCACACGACGTATAACTCGAAGTCGGAGCCATTACCACCGGGCTACCTCTTATCACTGCTCTTATCATTGAAAGTTTGAACCTACGTAACTTCATGAAATCAATAATGTATGGGACATTTTGGACTTCTTTCAGTCATTAACGTTGATGAATTCAATATTGTCTATTAAATTCTTAAAAGTAACTCTAAGATCTTAGCAGGTTTTTTGAGTTACGACTGAAAACTAGCGGCTGTTTAAATTATTTGCAAATGTATTCAACGTAAATAGTGTTACGTAAAATTGGTGTTCATTGAATCACTGAACAGCCGTGACCTCGATAAAATGGAGCTGAGAATTTAATCGAAGCATTAACTGCCTGAGAAAAGCTTGTTAAGAGGCTGATCGATATAATGCAAACACATTAAAATCGCATTTAAAAAGAAAAAAAACATTCTAAACTCGACACGGATTAAAAGCAAGATAAAGAAGAAACATAACCTCTAAATGCCAATATCACCTCTGTCACAAGCATTAAATCCAAATATTATCCTCGAATTACTATAAAACTTCAACTTTTAATATATCGAGATACAAACAGGCGTCTTGGGATTACTCGCAGTTGTTGAGGGGGGCTTAACGCATATCTTTGAAAGAAACCGGCGCGTGATGTTTGCACCCTCCCCATATAGGCTGAGCTTAGTTGAAAGTTGGCTAAATCCTCCGTACGTGACGTAATTAACATCGAGCCTCACAGGCATAGCCGCTTTTATACCCCTACACCGCTTCAAGCGAACCCGTAAAGAACTTCACAGCGGAAGCTAATTTATTAGGACCCGCTGAATAGCTGCCCGAAGCGCTTTTGTTGCTTGTAAGATATTGTTTTAAAATGAGCTGCGATGTAATCGAAATGCGTTGTATCTATTGGGGGATATATTTTAGGCTCCTTTAGTTAAGTAGAGATGTAAACAGTGTCTGTTTTTGTTGCTAACTTACAATCTTCTTATGCATATTTATTGGTTTTTGATATAATTAGACTTGACAGCTTTCCTAATGAATTCAGTTTAGTTAGTGATTTTCTATTTTGTGTTCATAAACATTTGTATACCTTACATACCTTAAATAACGTAAATGTGGTGCAATTTAAGTAAAAATACCGAGTGTTAGACAGCGAACCTACTATTCTGTACCGCTTTCATAAGCTACTGTCGCTAACTGAAAATTCTCAGTTTATAACGACTTCATATTATTTCTTTTATAGCCCAATGTTTTGTTCAACTATACATAAAAAAAGGCGCAGCCGACCAAAAAGGAGATGGTGTGACGTACTATACTGATTTTAACAGAACTGGAAGTTGGAGTTGCGGGCCTGCAAAAATAGAAGGAGTGGAGGGAGGCTTTTGCCCAGGAGTAGTAAAGAAAAGGCTAAAAAAAAATTGCATGGCTGGGTTTAAACCCAACTCTATTATTACTCATAAGTCGGTAAATCCATAAGTGGACCCTAAACCGTTAACGTTAACCGATCAACTAGATACTGCTATATTAAAAATTGCACCGCCAATTTAATCCAATCTAAGAAACCTCACAGTTTACACTTTTTACATCCCACAAACAAACAGACTACAGGAAAATAGTTCAAAACAAATATCTAATCAGACGAAAGCTTTGCACCACAGAATATTACATACGGGGTGTTGCCACTCCATTGTAAATTGTTTCAAGCACTACAAAGTGGAAATTATTTCTATTTAGACGAGTATTTGTAGAGCTAAAAGGCTGCAGTGTTCCTGTTTTCTTTAGATTTTATTTAAATTGCTAGCACTTTTCTGTTATGATTATGTGCAAGGATGAGTAAGGGGTGCTTCTTGGAAGTAATGTACTGGCTGGGTTTTAGTTGAGTGTAGTTTTACAAGAACTGTATAAAGTATTCGTGCTTTATTCTGTTAGTCATGTTTTTAAACAATTATAAAGCATTATTTTAATACTAACGTTATAAAGCTGTTATGGTTTGTGTGTATGTTGTTTAGATACTCTTTCACGCTCAAACGGCTGAACTCAAATGTGAAATGCAATGAATTTGGCAGACAGTTCACGTATTGTTTTAATTTCACGTAGGCAAAACCGCTGGCTGAAACTAGTCTTTAATTTATTATTAAATGTACTTTGTCAGGCTGAACTGGACTTATTTTGGTGCAAGCGTGAGGCAATTATATTTCTGCAATTTTTTTTAGTTCATTTTTACCTAAATATTGTTTTTGTGCTTTGTGCCAAAGAAATTCCATTTTGCCTTTCTTTCTTATAAATTCGGCTGTCTGGTAAGAACCGAGCTCAGGTCATCGATACAGGTGTGGTTTCACGTAGTCAATTAACACTCTTGCTCTACCCTACAATGGGAGAAGTCATTGTAAGGTTTCCCACGACAAAAAATCCCCCTTAGCTGACAAAATGCATACAAACAATGGTCAGAGTTGATCCAGTTGCCTCCTACATCGAAAACGGCTCAACACACACATCAGCGAACATTTTCGCACTCAGCTCTTGAAATTCATTTATCTATTTCAAGAGAACATCCAATTAGTATCTGAAAGCAAACCTGGATTCTCGCATCAAATTGTTAACTCTAGCTGGATTTGGTTTATTGGCTCACAGATTTGGACCAGGCCATGTAATGGGTGCCAGTGTCCAGTGTTAATGGACAGGCTAACTGGCTCGGACAGCTGTCTCTCACTATTTATACGTTCCTGGATTAAAAACTGCCCCTGCTTTATAGTTTTATGGAGTGTTGGAATGAGAGTGAGGCTTTGAATTTAATGTGTGCAGTGACAGTGGTGGTATTGTTGAAGGTAGGGTATTGATTCGTTTGGTTAATGGATGTGGTGATAAAATAGACGAAATTAAAAGTATAATTAATCTATCACATACCCGCAAAACGAGACACAATAGTAAAACAATAACAGCGCGGTCTCATATAACCGGTCGGGGATTCAAACGTTAATATAAACGAAAAGGTAGCGAAAAAATCTGAATAATAATGAATCCTTTCGACCAAATTTTGATCACGATTTTTTAAATTAATGATAACCTCGATTTTGACCACTTCCTCACCTGATGGTAAGTGTTAATGTGATCGATGATAGAGCATGCTTGTCTATATGTGACCTATTCACTCTTATCTGAAAGACCTTTAGGTTGTACCTTTCAGTATACTCTGGCAGAAAATTCAAACTCCTTAGCAGTACATAAACATTAAAATGTTCTCGAAACACCTTAATTACCAAAGATATCCACCATGTACCGGTGACGCATCACCGTATGTCTAGTCCGATGACGGAACGAGTGCGTCAGAATTAAATTGTGCGATTCCTATGCAAACTAACAAAACGCTATGAGAAAACTAAGTAGAAAATATTATAGTGTAAATGAGTGTGCACAAGTACAGGTGCACTCTTTATTCCTTTACTCATAGTCTAATGGGACGGTAATCCAACGCGACCGGATAGAACATGTGCCTCGCAAATTCGTTGGTCCTACGGCTTCGCTAGGCACAGGCGAAAAAATTATTCCATCAGTAAAGGTCAAAAAGAGCGGAAAGGCACTAACTCAGAAAAACAGTTTTTTTTAATTGTTATAAACTAGTGCTTGACTGCGATCCCACCTGATGGTAAGCAGTGATGCAATCATAGATGGTGAGGCGCACTAGTTTATTAAGAGCCTATTCACTCTAGCTTTGAAGGGAAAGTATTGATTACTATTTAAAAATATAAAGGATACCCATCCAATATTACTCACGCTAAAATACGTGCACAAGACCGTCAGAATTTTAAGAAAGAAAGAAAAAAGCACACATTTTCGATGAGAAAAAGCACACGTTCTCCATAAAACAATCACTTACCCATACCTGCACCAGGAATACATAATGCAGCCACCTTATCCCAACACATTTCACAAACAAACAAAGGAGCGAACATTTAGAAAGTAATTCGGATCCTAAGCGTATCGTTTAAAGGCACCTTCAAAAAAATCATTAGAGAACGTTTCTCATGGCACTCGTGGCGGTTTGAATAAAATATAGGGGTGGAATAAAGCGAGCCTTTTTATCTATTAAACGCATTTGCTGTTACAAATCTTCGCTCTCTCCGCCGGCGAGCGTGCATAAGTGCGTAGGTGTGTGGGGACAAGCGGAGCGGGGGCGGGAGCGGACTTATACTTTTCAGAAGCAGTATTTGAATCTCTTCGATTACGTACAAATGGATTTATAAGATGTGGATCTTACATTACATATGTAGACATGTAGTGTACACTTACATTACATATGTAGACATGTAGTGTATGTAGTGGGCACTTAATGAATTTGGTTCTTTTTATGCTGTACTAGTTTTAGCCAGCATTTCGCCAGTGTGAAAATAAGTTTCTTTAGACAAACTTTGGGCTCCTGTTTCATCCTTTTAGCGAGCTTTATCCCCTAAATTTGGAAAATCTTATTTTAGTGCTCGCCTACATCATAAAAGAAAACCTTGTGCAAAATGTCACGTTCCTAGTCTCAATTTTGGCTCTGCATTGATTTAAAGACGCTCCTACAGAAGTCTCTAACTATTCTCTCGCCACAACGACAGAACACAGCCAAAAAATTCCTCCACTCCAATGCCTTCCCAACCGCTCTTCCCACCATACCCTCTATCACTCCCTAACTCCGCTACCTCCGCCACTACAAACACAACTTAAAGGAAATGGCTACCCCGTCTCTACCGGCTTGCATTTACGACATTACCCCACGAGCTTTATTTTGCACTCCTACTCCGACTGTGTTGGTCTCACAATAGCTGTCACTGGTCATGATTGTTGCCCAGACTTTGTTCGGACTGACGTTGGGAAAGATTTTACGTCACTTTGAACGTCTGGTTATATGATATGAAGATCTTTTACGGGGTGCGAGTGGGATGTTTTGTCTAAATTAGTGGTAAAGATTTTTGGATGTGAGATAATTATTGCAGGTATCCATAGTTCAAATTATGTACTTAATGATAGAAAATTCTTGCTTGCAGTAGCTATTATCATAACTTGTAGCAGTCTTATATTGAAGAACCCAGTAGTAGCTATTTTGAATAGGAATCATTGATAACGTACAAACAAAACCCGTACAAGACCTTGACACCGTAGGCGAGGACTTGCGGACGATGAGCAATGGGTCGCTCGCCATCCAGGAGTCCAGAAACCGTCCGGACCAAGTTCGAGAAGTCGAAAGCGTGCAGCCGCATGCCCGCCTCAAAAATATGTCAGCAAAACGGTAAGGGCCAAGAAGGCTGCAACCTACTAGGCCTAGCCATGGTCTGACTTCCTAAAGGGAACGCCGAGATTCTGGAACACAAGGCCAAAAAGGAAAATAGATGAGATTTTAATCAGTAAAAGTCTATCAAACTTGTAATAATTGGATGATTTTTTCAGCTTTAAAAAAATACAAAGGTCACGTTCAATCATTACTGCAGTCCATCTTAAACCTCTTCTACTTAAATCTATGCATGTAAAACAAATAAAACCACAATTTTCCATGGTTCTGTTTCCCTGCTCCTATTACTGGTAACTTCGTAGGCGTTTCGCTTAAGTATGTCGCTTTCCGGTGCCAGCTCCGTGCCTTGTAAGGATGTTGCCGAATTAGAGGTGGCTGGAAGCGGTAAGGAAGACAGTAAATACGAGACAGTTTGCTGTGAAGTGGCTAGTGAAAAGTCCAAGCATCGCTATCTAAAATCCAAACAGATTTTCAAGATACTTTTTTCTCTATCTAAAATCAAACCAGAATTAGATAAAAGGAGCCGAAGTATGAAACGAAATCACTTTATGCGTCTATTTTTTTATACACTAAATGTTTCTTAACCACGATAATGAATTTAGATAATGTTCACTAATAGAAAGAGCAATGAAGAAGGTTTAAGTTTATGATTTGATACAAATTTTTCTTTGTCTTAGCAGTGATTTTTTCCAGTTACAATAAGAGATTTTTCACTACGAACTAAGTGTTAAAAGCCAACTTAAAGTATTACTAATGTTAATAACACAAGGCTTTTTAACCTCTACCATAGCATAACGTTTTTTTTTTCTGAGGTACAAAATCATCAAGAAACTTCTTAAGGGCAGATTTTCACTGACTTAAACCCACCCGTGTTCCTTTAGATACCCTTTGCGTTAGAAGGCAAAAGGGATCTAAAGGATCACGGCCATTAGCCATGGTTACTCTTTCAAATATTCAAAAATCTAGAAATCAATATTGTAATACACTTCCAGTCGACCTTAAATCCACGACACAGGTAAAAAGACTCATTCTTTTGACAAACGCCGCGGGAACGAGAACCGTAGAGGATACAATTTGCGCAGAAGCAAGGCGCCTTTAACTTAGTGCGCATTTCTGATGCAAATTACTGTAGAAATGTTCGCAGAAGATCTATTTTACACAAGGTCAAACAGAAAAAGATTTTATGTTTGTTTTCAATGATTGAGTGCAAAGATGTTTGAATCTGGATTCGGGCAAAGTAACTAGATAATGTAAAGGAAAGTATACTGAAATGCAAATGATTTTTTGTTTTTTTTTCTAACATTACTGACGTGCTAAGATATCCGCAAAAGAGCTAACTAAAGTGACAAGGGGCAAGGCATATTGCTCTCAAAGTTCTGGAGTGGCAACCGCGCACCGAAAGATGCAGTGTAGGAAGGCCTCCCAAATGGTGGACGAATTACCTAGTGATACTTGGGAGTCCGATGAATGCAAGAGACTGGTCATTTTTACGACACTTGATTGAGGCCCAAAAGACAACTGATAAAACACGGGTTAGTTCTAGGCAATAAAAGTCTAACACTCGGTCTCGCTCCTCCAGAGGAGCTCGTGGCTAGATAATAACAGCCGCACAGGTCGATCTTCAAGGTTAAGCTACGCTTGCCAAGGTTGGTCTGTGGATGGGTGACCATCTTAACATAGCGAGTTTCCTCCGTGCCTCGGAAAGCACGTTAAGCCGTAGGTCCCGGCTGTCATTTGTAGATCTTTGGCAGTCGTTACGGATAGTCAGAAGCCAGTAAATCTGACTACAGTCTTGCCATGAAGTACCGTGTTTCCCCAGTTAATTGGTTGTGGAGGTCTGGTAGGCAGCCGCTCCTCGTAAAATACTAGTATCCAGCTAAACCCAGCTTGACTGGAAGCTTTCCCTAATATAGTTGGGAAAAGGCTAGGCAGATGACTCGGTCTCGCTCCTCCCAGAGGAAAACTTATTTTATGATTTCCCACCCAAAAACTATGCAGATTCTACTTACCTTCTACTATTATTTATTAAAACCAAGTCCTCCTTACCACAAGAAGAGGTGAGCATTCTGCCCCGCGCTCCATAGTGGGGCAACACGGATACGTGGTTCATTATGTACTGATTTCAGAGCGTTTAGTGTTTGCGCCACAGATCTCTGCGACGTTATTTTCTTTGAGCTTTGAGATGGAATTATAAATGTGTTTGTGTGTTTGTTGCAGCTTTTGTCGTCTAAGAGGGTGGCAACTTGGAGTGGTTTTAGTTTAAGATAAATATCTGGATTATCTTTCACTCTTGTGCAAAAAGAATATGTTATGAAGTTTATTTTGCAACAGAAAATCATATGCCAGGCTATTTGATTTTTAATTACAACCGTATCCTTTGAAATGTAACAAGATTCTCACAATATTATGATTCCAATTAATTAATACCAGCTCATAAGCTTTAAAGGAACTGAGCTGAAGAAATGCAAAGTACAAAACGAAGAACTGGAACGAGGCCGAGAAAGACTAGCTGCAAATAAAAGCAAAAGCATTGCCTTTGCCTCATCACATTAAAAAAAAAGTTGAAGAGAAAAAAATCTAATCTGTCTTCTGTAAACAGGAATCAAAAGTGGCAATCGTAAGTACACGGAGAGTCGAATTAAACTCACTATAGTCTGCGGTCTGTATTTTAATTAATTAAGAGCGGGGCTTCGGAGGAGGGGTGTAGGGGTGTAGGGCTGCCTGCCTACCTTTGAAAGTTTTAAGATGTTTATTAGTTTATTTTACATCTGGTTGGATATGTGCCTTTGGTAGTGTGGTTATTACGTTTGGAATTGAACATGGGTTTATTCAGGGTAATTAAGAACATTAATTTGCTTTTAAAATGATTAACCTTGATCTTTTCGCTTTCATTCATATCGTCAGTGATAGAATTGGATAGGGAGGAGATAGAATTACTGTCTGTTTTGTAGCAGTTTACTGCTCAAGATTATTGACTATTACTTTCAAATTATATTAATTGTAGCGTCCACACCCTCTGTTGTTTTTAAAGGTCTGCATATGCGTTGTTTTGCTGGCATGGATGCTGAAAAGTTGCGGTAGGATGCATCAACATGCATCCTACCACAACTTTTCAGCATCGAGTGTTGACTCGATAGACACCACTTTACTGCAGTAAAATCTGCTAAAAATATACTGGATGGTCCTTGAACTCCACAACAGACGCGCTCCTGTCAAGAGGGTTAAGTTTAGGTGTTTACCCGCCCCTTGGATGATGACAGGGGTTTGTATAGCGATGATGCGCGGGGATCAAGCCTTGAAAAAAGAATCGCAGTGTTGAAAATATGGATATTTACAAAGCTGAATGGAGCTGGTATACCGGGTGATATGCAACCATTTTCTCACTCTGTTTTTAAATTATTTATAATTAATATTGAAGAAAAATACTTCTTCTGCTGCTGATATTATGATTGCATAGATCTTCGACGTTCTTTTTATGCCAACTGTCGTTAATACTCGTATTATATTTTCTTCCCTTAATTTTGGTCAATTTTCTACCCTGTTGTTTATGGTTTACATACACATACAGTTCCTAAAATCTCTAGTGTCCCTCAACATAACTATTATACGTCATGTGGACTTTTTAACCCTTATGATTGGTTAGTAAGTTATGCCAAAGGTCCACCTTTGTGCTTTTGTGATGCGTGATACCTTTAATAAAAGTGAATGCTAATTAATCTCAACCTACTATGTTGAGATGAATTAATTGTAGATTGCACGCATGCAAACATGGACACATTAAAATATGCGAAAATAGCAGCTAATAATCAAAAAATACCTATAGTTTTGTTGAGTAGAAACTTAACTGAAGTTCAGTAGTAGTTTCTTTTTTCTTAACGTTGGTAACCCTACAACACAGCAGAGCAACAGTCAGTGTTTACGCACGGAGACACCTCGTGACTTTCCGCCAACATTCGTTCTCTGTCGCCAAGCTTACCGGGAGCCTTACTCCATTAAGAAAATTAATGTTTTGAGTTACCAGCTACTCGCTACCCAGCGGCCGCCTTGCGGTAAAAATGTACCTATACCTAGTTAAACAATTACCTGTGTAGGGTAATAAACTAGTGAGTACAGTCATAGTGGTAATAGCTTCGTCATCTGTGGGTATATTTTTGTTTGTTTCGCTTCGATAGTGCATTATTGACAAAATATTAAAGTCACAGATTGATATGGAGTTGCTGATTCAAAATATGACATAGGTATCATCACAGAAATATGCGGTTCAAAATGTGACTGAAACTTTTGTATTAAACAGACTGCATTTCGTAATAAAATGACCAGTCCACTAAAAAGACTGCTTTACTTTAATACCAACAAGACATTGTTGAATTGTTTATGCTATTTTGACTTTTGACGTAGATTTAAAAGGTATTAAGACTGAATGGCTTACAAGACACATGACAAGCGTAATCCATAGTTGATCTGGAATGGAAAAGGCAACTGAAGAAACAGAAGCGTGATTTTAATCATTAGGAGTCTGACACGCAGTCCCGCTCGACTCCAATCTGGAGCGTAAAAAAACCCTACATGATAAAAATTAAAACTGACGAAGAAATAAACGACAAGACTGTACTTATCAACTACTTATTTTGTTCTATTGATTTGATGGTCGTTAATAATAAAGGAAAGTGCTTATTTGATAGGTAATAAGGTTCGATTTTGTTCGTAGGTTGATGATATTGTTCGGTGAAGGCTTGTATAGCTATGTTAGGTTGCATGGATGACGTCAATGACGTATGGAGGTCATGTCATGAGGTTGAGACTGAACATATAGCACCTATGAAGGAAAAACTTTGGCATTTTTAGAGAAAACGTCAAGAAAAAGAAAACGTCAAAAAAATCACGTTTGTGTTTTGGGAGCACTTATGGTCGTTGATGGAGCATGCTTGTCTAGAAGTATCCAATTCAATCTTGACTTAGAGACCCCTAGGTTGTAAGTAATAGGAAACACAGACTCCGGCAAGGAATTGCACTCCTTAGCTGAAGACCCAGTGAATGAGTTCACAAGACGTCATTATGGTGATTGTTCTCTAGGCCTTTAGCATAATTAGTGTTAAAATGTTTCCAGTGCTGGGACTCAAACCTCCTCTCTAGAAGAGAAAATGGGGTTAGGTGGAAATGGAGTTCTTCACCACGTGGGTCCCATGCATCTACCTGGGGCGCGTAGTAACTATTCTTAGTTGATGTCGCATGTTTCCAAATTTTTGCTACATTTTATTTGGTCTCCAGGCCCTTAACCTTCAAAAACTAACAATACAATATACTGTCACAAATTTTTACACCCAACACTAGTCTGGCACGCGGCTCCACGCGACAGCAGCCGGCATTCGTTCCCGGATTCATTTCCTCTCGGTGATGGATGGCTTGTATCTTCAATGAGATTTATAATGGTATGTCACATTCCAGCGCGTGATGTGAGTTCGAATACAGATTGATGCAAAGTTCTAACAGTTGAAGGTTAGAATTTAAAGTTTTGTAAAAGGATTAGTTTTGAAGTGTGTCAAAAATTGTTGATCGAATTTAACTGTTCTGTGGATTGAAGCGTGTGTCTTAAAGTTAGGTGTTGATTACATATGTTTTTGTGATCTCTGCCTCTTTAGGATGGTTAAAAAATTGTTATTAACAAGGTTTCGTAAAAGAACATACGCTTTTTTGATAAAATAATAACCGAATATATATATAATAATAATTAGTATAATTATAATAATTGATTGAATATTGTATTGTTCTACTAGAATAAAACAGCAAAAACGAAACGAAACTAGGAAAAATTAATAAATAAAACATGAAAAATACACTAACACCCACTACAACTCCGTGAAATTAGTAAGTTTCCCCTTTAAGAGGCATATCACATACAAAAAGAATACCAACATGTAATTTTCAACTGTTTTAACCAAGAAAAAAGAATGAGTAAAGTCGATTTTGAGTTTTAGTGCGATTGACGAACAGTAATTATATTTCATATAATCCGCGTATAAATACATACCTGGACATATGAAAAGTTAAAACAAAGAGCATCTACACGAATAGCCTACAACTACTCAAACAGCGGTAGTTGCAGTACTCCTGTACAATTTTCATTCAATGCGACGTCCGAACACAGATTGATGTTAAATTCCCGTTGTAAAGTGAAACTTTCGGGAGTTACTAAAAGGATTAGTTTGCGGTAGTGTGTTGTTAGTTATGCACAAGTGAGGTGTTTATACCTGAAACAGGCGTCGCGGGAACACTTGCTGTTCTACCCCATTGAATATTTGAACCGATTTGGGAATGGACTTGGTCGAAGTAACACTTATGTAGGTTCTTTGTTGGTAGATGAATAATTTATCATCATCATTATGTCAGTTGTGTGTGGGCACATCACTACAAGTGTCGCCACAATGAGCGGTCGTATACGACTCGCATCTATTGTATTCCCGTGACTTTCACCAGGTCATCAAACCACTTTGTGGAAGGCCTTCCAACGCTGCGGTAACCACTCTAGATCCTTTCGGTCTTGTCTACCATCCGTCTTGCAAATAATGTGCCTAGCCCACTACTACTTAAATTTGGTAATTTTTTGGTACATGCGTGGTTTTTACGAACGGTCCAATCAGAGTTCTTTTGACAATGTCCAATTTATAAAAACAATTAAATTGTAAACAATATTAAAAGTGGCCTAAGTACAGGTTACATTTTTCCTGTCTACCAAAACATACTAACCTACTCAGCAAAATCTTACAGATAACCCAAAAAAATATTCGATCAGATATTTTTTGGTAAGTATTCCATCGAACTATCTATTATTTTATTTTCTCTACCCATCCAAAATAAAACCCAATCACAAACTTTATCCATAACAGACGTGTCGCACAAACGGGACATAATTACAAAACTTTCAGAAAAAAAGTAGACTATTCCGTAAGAGACCGCCCGATCCATCATAATGTAATTGAAGCACACGAAGAAAGCATTTATGGTCGAAACGAGACTTGAGCTAGGGGAAAATTTTCTTAAAAGGCTGCTCATAAGGTCTAGTTTACATTATAGAAGTAGATCTCCGACACCATCTGATAGATGAACAAAGGGAATCAGTATAGGTTATGAAGTAGGCTACGGATGCTTATGTAGGAGGTCAGGAACAGGGTTATACATATATCTCTTTATATATACAAGGAGAAACTGACTGACAGATATCAAAGCACAGGCCTTTTTTCAGGGATAATTTTTTTTCTTTTTTCTTGTCCACACTCTTTGAGAATAGCTCTTTTATTATGAGTGTATTCACAAACATATAAACTCACATACATACATGATACTCTGATCCGAAACAACTATCTGTAGGCCAAACAAATATTTTTCCGAGTGGGAATCAAACTCTAACTTACTTAAATAGCAATTTTTAAAAGGGAAACTGTCTACCTATCTGCCTATAACGCAAAATGCAATTGAAAGACACAGGTAAGTTTTAGTCAGCAAAAGTCCGACGCACCCTTTCGCTCCACCTTCGAAGGAAGAAATCTCGTATGTATTCTCATACATTTAATATCGTCTAGATTTTTCAATCCAATTACTTCAGCAAATGGCCAGCCACTACAGATTAGGTCCACTATTTGTTCTAGCAAAACCAACTGAGTTAGTAAACTAACTAGTATGGCATGATGCTCGCTACGGAGGAAGTTAAATTTCCTTGTAACAGTAACGAACACAATTAGAAGAAAAATAATAGGTAAAGGAAGAGGGACTTCCTTTCAACATAATAGGGAAATTGGAAATTTACAAGGCAAAGAGCCTCGATAGTAACCTGATTAAAACGTCGATACATCACTGTATTTTAATGGCTGTAGCCTGCCAAAGTAAAAGCTGTAATAAAATTCCTGAAACCAATAAGTTGTTGTTTTTACTACGTGAAAGTATACATAAACTCAAAATATATTATTCGTCAAAATATAGAGCTACTACTAAGGACCTCACCGTTATGACGAATAAGTTTTGTTCGTCAACGTTGTAATGAGTTGAGATATACGAATACTGATAAATGCTTGCACTGACTGGACAGTAGTGGACAGGTCCACTCAAATCTATGTTATTCTTTCCTCAAAAGACTATCTCAGATACCAATATGCATAGTTTTCATACGGTTTGACCATCATACTGTAAAGACTTTAAAAAATAATTTGTTATTACGCCCTGACGGCAGCTATAGAAAACGGCATCTTGACGAGAGAGTTAGATGTATTTTTCGAGGACGAAAGAGTCAGACTTTTAGTGACTAAAAATGAACTTTGTTGATTAACTGTGCTTTTATGTCTTCTAGAGCCACAGTTACTCTTCAAACATTCCTGCTGTCCCAACAAAATTACCCTTCATTTACGTCACAACAAACAAAAAACACTCTTCTTAATTCAACGTTTTAACCGATGAATATTCATAGTACTGCACTTTGAATGTTTCACTGTCCTAATGTACCCGAGGCCTAAGCCCGCACGCCATCATTACTAATGCATTAACCCTGGCTAGGCCAGTAAGCGGTCCCTTAGGCCCGGAGGAGCGTTCACATGATTTTATTCTTCCACTCGTCTCATATGAAACTCGTTTGTATCATGAAAACAACTTTTGACAATCAATCTGTTACGTGAGACTTATTTATATTGTAATTGGGTTCTTTTTCGCGTGTGTTCGTTGGCGGTGAGAATGAAATGTTTGTTGTGGTAGTAAATATGGAATTACGATAGTTATAAATATGCAGGCCTTATACGGGGGAGGAAAACTATTACTGTATGAAGTACTAGCAGGATCCCGCCGTTTTACTTGCGACTTTGGTTGGTTACTGCTTCAAGGCCGTGCGTTGTAATGTTGGCTATATTATTCGTCAAAAAAATGATGATCTATGGCAGTAGGAGAGACATGTGAAAAGTAACAAACTGTTACTGTTTTAGAATTTATATTTTGGATTATAATGAAATACTTAAAAAAAAATATTTTGACATTTCACGCAATTTTAAGCTTCTGCTGAAATTTTTCATATGTAATAGTATATATATTTCTTATGGTGTATAATAAACAGTATACCAATCAATCAATTACTTAACAGATACCACACGCAGTTTGATTAACCTAAAATCTCTGAAACCACCTCAACAAAAAAACGAAATGACATTCACAAATCCCAACTAAAAAAATATTGTTTCATCTCTCAATCTAAAATCCAATCCAGTTCTCTTTGATGCCATCAAAAAAAAAAAAATACAAAACTCGTACCAGCCAATTACCAAACCGATCTCAAAGAACATTCATCTAAATATTACAAAAACAGAGAACAGCAAAAGAAAAATTATTACAAATAAAAAACAAACTGTATCTTCTTTTACTTGAAAAGATGATTTCCTGTATGTCAAAGAAATCTGCGAGCTAGTTTCCGCCGAGGATTAGGTATCGAGTGCATCTGAAATGAAACGCTCCTCGCCGTATATTTTAAAGGTAAACCCGTTTTATTATGTCACATGTTGTCGGCGAGCGATACGAAATGTATTTTTAAAGATGTTGGCTAGATTTCTCTGTTTGCAATAATAGGAGTTTATGTGGTACGTTCTGAAGAATATTTTAAAGCAAATGTCTGTTAGCAAGATAAATCAAGCATAGATATTCAAATTAAATAATTATCTTATGCACGGATTTTAAAACACTAATCAGTTATTTATTAAAAGTAATGTTTCAATCAAAATTATGAAAAACACAAATTGTTTATTCATTAAAATTTAATGCACATTTTCTGAACAAATTATATAAACACTCTACTGAAATAACTATAGCTTATTTCCAATACAGAGCAACAAATAAAAACCACTTTAATCAAGCAATAATTTCTCGTAGCGCTAAGAGCTCGTAGCATGCTACGCCGTAGCAAATGGCTACGAAGAAAATCATAAGACGTTTGAAGGACTCCGTTGTAAATGTGAAAATAAAAAGAAATATAAATCTTGAGTGGCGGGCATCTGAATGTTTTCTTCCGGCGGAACAAATTGAAAAGCTGGTATTTTACAAGAAGGGAGGAAAGGTATAGCGGGCACTGAATTACTCAGGAACTGTGCCGATCATTGCGGTCGACCCAACCGGAGACGGGACCACGTAATTCTTGCTAAGGAACTTGGTTATAATGTGTAAGCTAGTATAGTTTTATGTAATCTGAGGACAGTACATTTGAACTTTGGCTTTATAACGAGGATTTCTGATTTCATAAAATAATAAATTCTCTACATAAATGTGCATGAAGTATCAAATAAATAATTAAAAAAAAAAAACAAGAAAATCTAAACAAAAGAACGCTGCCCATTTTAACGAACCTACAAAAAATTGGAATCCTATACACGTGAAAACAGAAACTATCAAAATCCTCACAAACAATGCAATTGCAAAATAAAAGCCCTCAGATATCAGTAGAGCCATATTTCGAACGGCAGGAAACGTAATATATAAGTGCTTCCCGGGCTAGCCTCCGCGGAATAAGAGGGAAAAAACTAGTGCCTTCCGGCCGCCTCTGATTGTGTTACCCACTCTGTACACTGTCGTCTGTAAGTTTGTGAGTCTGTATGTAAGGACGTTTGTGAAATTGTGAGTGTTTGAATTCAAAGTGATGTGAAGCTGTCAAATGAGAAATGATGGGAAAATTGTGTGAAATGTGTTATATGATGTGTGTGTGGAACAGTATGTGAAAAAATTATAATACAGGGAAATGTGTGGTGTTATGGAACTATAAGTGAAAAATTATAATTTTATAAGTTTTTTTAAATATTGCTACAAATAAAAACCATGCAAGAAAGTACTAAATTAATAAACAGTTATTTTGCAATCTGATATTATGATAGTTTCATATGTTCATAATCACAAATCGTGGCAATGCCGCCAGTCTTTTGGGCATACTTCTAGTCGACAGCGACACGGATTAATTTTTTGACGCCATATTTTCGCAAATTTATTCCTAGTAGTTATTGTGATGTACAATTAATGTAGTTTTGTATTAAAAAAATGTATCTACGCAACTAGACAATTAAAAAAAGGTTAAATACTATTCTCCCTACACATCACATCACACTGTATGAAAATCAAAACATCAGTACAGTAACAAGAATCATTTTCGGTGTCGACTGGTTCCCTCAGAGGGCATTAGCCCTCAGACGGCCGGTCATTTCAACCCCTGCCCTGCGGAGGATTGCATATCACTGTCGGTCGACTTATTACACCAATTATGGCTCGCTCCTGTTAGAATGTTTCTGAAGGATTGACATTAGTCTTTGGACTTTGAAATTGTAGTAGAATGAGGGTAGTTTGATGTTGGACTTTTGTGATATTGAAGATGTCTGATTTGGTTTTGGATAGTGAGTAGTTTTATCTTTGGGTCGATAGCAGCGTCCTTGCATTTCGTACTTTAATTTTTGTGTGAATTAATTCTGTTGTAATTTTTTTTTGTTTAAATACGTGTATCAATATTGTAACTAACTGAAGTATTCATAATTTACTCATACTTTCCATATTGTAGTGTGGCTTAGCAGTGGGTAAAAGTATGATTCTACCATTTATGAAATCACTAACTGCTACCAATGGATTCACCTGAATGAAAATAGAAAATTATCTTTAGGGAATATACTCCCGTGATAAGAAGTATTCCTAATGCTGTTCCAGGACAAGGTCTACCAAATTTCATACACATCCGTCCAGCCGTTCGAGCACAAAGAAGTAACAAACATATAAACACACCCACAAAATTTTGCCTTTATATCGCTACCTTTGGGTAGAAAGGTCGTATAAACCATTTTGGCAAAATTGAGTTATATATACCATTTTTCTCAGAATTTTTTTCTCTATCGATCTGTATATTTGAAATGTAGAAATTCGCTCAAAAATGGTTAATACGACCCAGCAATTTTCGATCATAGCCTCTTAAAAAAGGTAAATTTTCAATGTAAAAGCCAAATATATTTTTTTTGTAATTTTGTTATGACGTAATGACCATAATTTATACTAACTCAGGGTGTAAAAATAGTCGTTAATTGTAAATGGTTTATACGCCCTAAAGTGTTAAATGCATTACCTAAACACAGGTTAAATTTGACGTCGTAAATCCAAACACAGTTCGCAACGTTGGTGTATAAACCATGTTCATTGCAAGTCGCACCTTACTTTAGGATGTTTGTCAAGTAAAATGTGTAAGGAACGAACCTGAAATGGTTCTATCAGATGATGAAAAAATCAAAGAGAGGAAAGGAATATTTAGAAAGACTAATGAATGAGGAAAATGATTGGAGTGGGATTTTAGAAACTAAACCAGAAAATGTGGGGTTAATGAGAATGGTTAGTATGGATGAAGTCAGTATAGCAGTAAATGGAATGAAGAATGGTATGGCCATTGGCCCAGTTTGGAATACCAGTTGAAGTGTAGAAGTTACTGCGAGTAGATGGATGGATGTGGTTAGCTTTGTTCTTCAATAAGTTGTTGAAAGAAGAATTCATACCTGATGATTGGTACAAAAGTTTTTTGGTGCCCATCTTTAAAAACAAAGGTGATGTTCTTGAGTGCAACAATTATAGAGGAATAAAACTAATGTATGTAGAATATGTATGAAAGTAAGGGAGGAAGAAGTATTGAAAGGCGGTTGAGAGAAGAAAGTGAAATTTCACAGAACCAATTCGGTTTTATGCCTGGTCGGGGTACAAGGGATGCCTGTTTCGCTATACGCCAGCTGTGCGAGAAATACAGAGGTGCACATAAAAACTTGCACATGGTATTAATTGACCGCAAAAAGACATACGACCGGGTTTATCGTGAGGTTCTGTGGTGGGCCCTTAAGGAGAAAGGTGTGCCAGTGAAGTATGTGCAGTTGATCCGAGCGATGTACAGTCGGTGTAGTACCCAAGTCCGGTCCCCAGTGGGCACAAGTGCCAATTTCAATGTGGCGTTCGGCCTACATCAGGGGTCGGCTCTCAGCCTTTCCTGCTGATAATGGACGCTTTGACGTTAGACATTCAGGAAGAGGATAGAGGATTTGTTCCGACTTTCGGTACCTCAGGCCGCTTGTCCAAGGAAATGGTGAGGTAGACCGGGACATAACACATCGGATCAACGCAGGATGGATGAAATGGCGACAGGTCAGGGGAACAACTTGTGATCCACGGATGCCCGTCAAGTTGAAGGGTAAAATCTACAAGTACGTGATAAGACTTACTCATAACTCTAAGTCATACTGTATGGATTAGAATGTTGGGCTGTGAAAAACATGGATGAAAAAAGATTGCATGTAGCGGAGATGAGAATGTTGAGATGGATGTGTGGTGTGACAAAAATGGACAAACTGAGAAATCAGTGCATTAGGGGAAGTTTGAAAGTGGCGCCAGTGACTGATAATTTGGGAGGAAATCGTTTGTCTTGGTATAGTCATGTGAAGAGGAGGGATGAAACATATATTACTAAAAGAGTTCTGAGTTTACATGTGGATGGATGGAGAGGGAGAGGGAGGCCAAAGAAAAGATGGATTGCTGCATAAGGACCGATAAGAAAGAAAAGGAAGTTAGTGATAGTGTGACGGACGACAGGACAGAATGGAAGAAGAAAACGTGTTGTGCCGACCCTAAGTAATATGGGATAAGGGCAGGAAGAACTTTACGACCAACACACAAGGTTCGCATTTTGCGCACAGCGACAAGCAGAAGAACGAGCGCGATAGACATATACCGGACAGATACCATTGATTAGAAGGTATTATAATACTTAATAAATGTTGATTTCATATTTCAGGTAGTTTTGTTTTATTTGAATCGACCATTATTGGGTATTAGAATAATAATATTTGAGTTCCTACTAATTCTATGACTAACAGGATTATTTATTAGTCAGAATTCAATTAATCTATGATTATAAATGGTTTATAATACACAAAAAATTACATATATGGGTTTTTACGACATTAAATGTGACCCTTATGGTTACCAAAAATGGATATACGACCCACACAGTTTTTTCAAAGTACATTTTCATGGGGTGTATAAACCAAGAATTGATTTTTTCTTAGACGTAAATGCAAGCTAACTTTAAAACTAAAGAAGATAGCTTGGTTTTGATGATTTAATCTTTTTCATCTGCAAAATGTAAGAACCTTTCTCATAGATAATTTTTTTATAACTTCAAAAGCAAAAAAGTTATGAATTTTTTTGTAAAAAAAAAATAGTTTTTCTGCTCTACTGAAAAGTCGGGTTTTGGTTTATACGACCTTTCTACCCAAAGGTATCGATATTATTAGTGAGATATCACACTTTAAATCCATTCTTGCCACTAAATAACAACAGCAGAAAATATGTTATTTTAAATGTAATTAATGTTTTGTAATAAAACTTTTTCCAACGAAATCCAACAAGTTAGAAAATCAAGAAGCGCCACTTGGAAACTTGTGTCATTGTTGCTCGCACAAGTTCGAGAAACATTTTGCTGCTAACTTAATTAGGAGTTAAAAACTTGTTTTAATTTTTTCTTGATAGTACTTGAAAGTTTGTATTGCAAAACGACTTTCTGTGTCCCTTTTTTGTACGTTTACACTTATTTTTCAAACGATATCTCGTTTGAAAATTGAAAAATCTTTCGATAACTCAGATGCAATTTTCGCAATACCTTTAAAAGTGCAGTTAGTTCGTTTTTTTTCTCAAAACAGAATGTACAACTTTTTTTCTATTCCACAAACAAATGAATACAGTCATATTACTCGTGCGCTACACAGTTCGTCCCAAAAAAGTGGGTAGCAAATAAAACTTTTTTTGTCAGTCGCATTTATGTGACATCGCATATCAACTTCATTTTTATTTGACGCATATACCCGCTAGCGGCATTTGTGGGGTTAACCAATTCACCTTTTGCCGTACCTTTCTGTATAGATGTATAGTCTTATATGAGCGTACACTCCCCACTCTTTCTTTATAGTTCAGGATAGTGTAATAAAGGAATGGAGCGTACTATTTACTGGGGACAAGAAGGGTAGTTTTTCTTACGGTACTTTTGACTGGAGATAATGTAATATTAGATAGTAACTCGAGGAGTAGAGTAAACGTTAAGAACTCTTTTGATCACTATATTTTTTAATTGATTTTGTTTACTATCATGAAGTAATTAATAATATAATTAACTAGTTTCTGCCAGAGGCTTCGCCTGCGTGAAAGTAGGGGAACCCTACTTTAAACAAAACGAAACGGGTTTCGTCAAAGTTTGTATGGAGAACCATACAAACTTTGGACCCCCGTTTCCCCGTTGGGTAATTTTTTCCTCTTAGTGCTCGCCTACGTCAGAAAAGAAACCTTGTGTACAATTTTCATGCTCTTGCTGCCAATAGTTTCTGCTGTGATTGTAAATAGATTATGATTTGTGTTATTTAATTTAATTTTCTGTCTGTTTTCGGCCACAAACTTATATGTTATTATATATATAAATAAATTTATATGTTATTTAATCTGACTAGCAAAAACAAAAAAAAACTTGGGCACATAATATTCTAACATGTGTCTATTTAACTCGCTACAAATCCAAATATTTATTTTCTCACACAACCGTGTGTCATTAAAATAAATCCAAGTCTAAAACAAAAATGTCTAATTCAAGTGTAAACTAAAATATGGGTGTATAAACATGTGTTTGCACCACGGCAGTGTCTCGTTTGGTCAGATATCCCCAGTGGCATATTAGTGCAATTATATGAGGACATGACCTCTGGACCGAGAACTGCAAATACACGAAAAATAAAATAGTAGAAATTATTACTGGATAATTAAACTATTTGTTGTAGTTGTCTAAAGTAAACAAGTGTTAGGTTGTGGTATGTTTTCCTATTTTCGTTGAGTTTTATTCTCTACGAAAATACAAATCCAAAGCGTAAATTGAAGTCTTATTAACATCGTTTTGAATCATAATTATTTACTAACAAAATATCATAATGTTTGTTAGTTCAAGGTATTTCTAAGATGGGTGCTTGTTATTTGAAATGATGTATTACTATTTGTTTTATTTAACTTATTTACATATTATGAACATTAAAAAGAAAACCATTTTTTTTTAATGTAAGAAATAGTAGCCCAGCGTTGGTAACAGGTTTCTAGCTACCAGTGGAAAGCGCTCTTGAAGAAGATATCTCTCAACAACGTGTGCCATCTCCAGGAATACAGCTTTCAGAATCAAGTCCTTGATCCAACTCGCCTCAGACGTTAGTCGAGGCTCTTATTATTATTATAATTATCATTAAAGCTCTACTACGAAGGTTATACCTATATGAAGTTGTTAAGCAGTATGTAATCATAATCTCTATTCTCATAAACCAGTGAATTTGGGTCGATAACCGACCTCGTTATTGTTAAACCGTTTTGATAACAATTCAGACCTTCATACGTAATCATAATGCCTGCAGACAATGTACATACATTGAGTGCCAAACAATGTAAGTAACATGCATACATTTGGCGAAAAAAAAATTTGAAAACCATGATTTTTTTTCAAAAGTCGTCCAATTTTTTTGCTCTGGATGAAGCGAGAGGAAGTTTCAGACTTTTACTGACTTTGTTATTTAAGTTGAAAATCAGACAATGACGTCTCCTGAAAATTAAAACTCAAGCATGTTCCATGATTCGCTCTTTGGATTCCATAGAACGCTTACTTAGTCTTTTAAATATGATCGCATCCCTGGAAAACATGGCTTCATTCAAATAAAAATTACTTCGAAACGCGCAATCCAAAAAAAACATTGCAATAAACAAAAAAACTTACTACAAAAAACAAAAAAAAAAAAACTTTACCACTTCATTATTCTGCCTCAAATCATAGGTGTAACCGCGTGGAATTTTATCATGGATGCCATGTCAGTCGGATCCGAGCGGATCCGTTCGTATCCGTGCCTCACATGGTTACAGAAAGATTTTTGAGAAGTCTTTAAATTCTCCCGCTTTGAAAGGATCGAGACGAAGAGTCAGACTTTTACTGACTTTATTTTTTAGGTCAAAAGTCTACCTATGACGTCTCCCGATCAAATTACCGAATCAATCTGTTTTATCACTTGCTCTTTGCATTCCAGGGGCAGAAAGACTTTCAAATAATCTCGCAACCGTAGAAAACATGGCTTCATTCAAATAAAAATTACTTCGAAACGCGCAATCCATAAAAATATAAAAAAAAAACAAAAAAAAACTTTACCACTTCATTATTCTGCCTCAAATCGTAGGTGTAACCGCGTGGAATTTTATCATGGATGCCATGTCGGTCGGATCCGAGCGGATCCGTTCGTATCCGTGCCTCACATGGTTACAGAAAGATTTAATTGTTGCGAGCGGACGTGACGCCCGGGCGATACGTGGCCATCGGGAAAACTCGCCCGTTTCGCTTTAGTTTACCGTTCACTCCGCTGTATTGTTCATAAGTAAGTTTTATTTATTGTTTTTCTATTTGATTTTGCAGTTTAAAGGAAGTTTGAGTTTGGGTTTTGAAGAGTTTCTTGATAATAATATCAGTATTTAACATGGTTTTACGGTTCTGTTCCCAAAGTGTGAAAATGAGACTCTTTTGCTAAAACATCACTGTCCGCCTGTCTGTCACCAGGCTGTATCTCATAAGCCTTGACAGCTACACAATTGAGAATTTTACAGACTTGCTTCAAATCAAAAGTAAATAAATATTGAACAAGGCCTCCCATACAACTAACTGGGTTTTTTTTTATGAAAGCGCATTTCGTATGAAAGTTTGACTCGCACTTGACCTTTTTTTTAGTTTTGCTCTAAAAGGCTTATTTGACCCATTACGCTGGGTTAAATTTAGTTACTTTAGTAAATTATCCTGAGTGTTGCTTTGTAAACTAAAAGTGAATTGTTTTAAAAATTTGCTTTTTGTTTATTTTTTGCTACAAAAAAGCCGTTGCTAAAATTATCTTCCATTCAACCACTTACGTCGTAACAAAATTAAAAATAAAAGCCTATGCTCACACTTAACCTCACTTTTTTGTTATTTATTTCCAAGAAATTAACTAAGTGTTGACCCCTGAGAGTGTCTGAGGGCGAGAAGAAAAAACTTATGTCTTCATAAATTTGATTTAAGGGTAGAAATATAACATGGGTCTTGAGTAATTCTTTATCTTGGGCTTCAGATACGCGAAATAGAGTGAATTTGTACTACACCACTATTTATCTACATTACGGTATTACTTTTTTATAGAGTTAGTGTGTTCACGTCTTTACTCTTTGTCTGTGTTAGAAATACATCAGAATGTTCTTCAGTCATTTTCATGTAAGCTTTGGATATTTCGTGCTTTTGGCAGATAATATGGTTTACGATAAAGTTTAATAAACTCGTTGATAAGCACCGCCTAAACTAAGACGATGAATGGCTCGACGAATACCGAATAAATAGAGAGTGAAGGTTTGCAGTAATCTATACTAATATTATAAAGAGGAAAGATTTGTACCTATTTTTGTATGTTTGTAATGAATAGGCTCAAAAAGTACTCGGCCGATTGAAAAAATTCTTTCACCAATAGAATGCTACATTCTTCTAATTTGACATAGGCTACATTTCATTTTGAAAAAAATTAGGGATCCTTGGTAAAATTTGAACAATGTAACCGAAGGTGTGGAAAAATGAGTCTAAAAATGTCTTTCGTCGAATGCGCTGTCGAAACTATTAGCGATAGAACAAAATAATGTACAACAATATTGAAGAACATCGTAATGTCTACAAAAAACTCCGCGGTAGCATATGTCCAATTATTGTAGTTATGTCACTACAACAACTTTTTTCAAAAATAAATAATTGTCTACCCCGTGCGAAGCCGGGACGGGCTGCTAGTGTGCTATAATCTGACTGAATATGCTACTCTAATTTTTTAATTTTTTATTTTGGGTATGTTCGCGTTTCACCACTGTCTCAACCAATTGTAAGCGCTGATATGGCCGACAGACTGAGTGTCAGGTTTTTAAAGACTAAAACTGACAGTATTACTTCCGATCCCTCTTTTTGCGAGTGCTACGATCAGTCCTTCAAACAATCTGCTGCCCTAGTACGAATCGGCTCCAAATGGCCCTGTCAATTTTGCTGACATCCCTTTGAGGCGCACGTGGAACGCAACGCGCTGTTGCGTAATTATCTCCAGTTAGTTAATAATAATTGATTTCTAGATGATTCAACGATAAGCTACCTATTGACTGGAAAACTTTCTAAGAATCCTGATGCCCGGAGCATCTTCTGCGAGAAGTGAATCTTGTCTACACCTCGTAGTTTTATCCGCCTCCTTTGCTTATACTTTGCAAAAGGATCTATATATATGTTACTGTAAAAGCTCGAACCACGGTACATCTCAGGTTTTACCAGTAAATCTTAGGTTTTACCAACACGAATTGGTAAATGTAAGAATATGTGAAAAAGAAACGATTTAATCGGGCTTTTACCATTAGAATTTGGTACATGCTAGATTTTACCAGTGAGGGTTGGTAAATGTTGGTTTTGTATTTTCGACGATGGAGGGCGTTTATCAAAAAGTAACCTATTCACTCTTGACTTAAAGATTCCTGGGTTGTAGCTATCAGGAAATATAGACTCCGGCAGGGATTTCTACTCGTTGGCTGTACGTACAATAAATGTGTTCCCAAAACATTTTGCGCGTATAAGAGGGATATCTACCATGTACCGATGGTGCATCGCCGTACGCCTGATGGTCCGATGATGGAACGGGCTAGGAGGAATTATTTAGTTATGCAATTCCGACGCACACTCCTCAAAATGCAACCGGTAGAAACCTGACAGGCTAGCGACTCGGTGTTGATGCTCAAGATTTTGAAGCCTCATCTAAACGAGTGCATCATTACCAATGATCTTCTTGGCTCTCGTTTCAATAGCTTCAAGCGCTTCAAGCTGATATCGGGCAGATCCATCCCAAAGAGCAGAGGAGTACTCCATACATGATCGAACTTGCACTTGATAAAGTGTGAGCAGCTGTTCCGGTGTGAAGTATAACTGTCTCACCATTGCAAGGATTCCTAGCTTTTTAGCAGCCAGTTGAGCCTTTGCTTCAATATATGGAGCAAAGTTAAAAGTCGACGTCAACGTAACACCAAGAAGATCAAGATGGTCGGTTATCGGCACGGTTGCACCCAGGAAAGTAGGAAAACTGAATTGTTTTCTTTTAGCGCAAAATTGGCATTGCCCCATTCGGTGACCGCCTCCAAGGACCAATTCAAGTGCTCAACCATAGCCACTTGGAGAGACTGGATCTGTGACCCACTTGTTCGTGTATTGGATATGTATCTTTCAGTAACAGTACTGTCTGCATACCCAAAGGTACCAGGCTTAAGCAGATTGTTAATGTGCAGCAAGAACAAAGTTGCCGAGAGCACTGACCCTTGAGGGACCCCGGCATTAATTAATGGCCATTTGACCGGACGAGCTGCCATCGATGACCACTCGAATGGGTCGGTCACACTTGGAAGTCTGCGATCCAAGCACTCAATCTAGCAGGTGAACCAAAAGAAGGAAGCTTACTAACAAGGATTTCGTGCTAGACCCTATCGAAAGCCTTCGAGATGTCGAGAGAGACGCCAAGCGTTTCCCCATGCTTCTCGATGGCCTCATTTCAGATACGGATGGCATACGCTAGAAGATCACTAGTTAACCAATTTCGGCGAAAGCCGTATTGACGGTCACATAAGATGTCATAAATTTCTAGGTAGGTATGCCAGGAGCTTAGTGTTGAGTACACGGTCCATAATCTTACAGAAAAATGCATATTTATTAAGCACTAATTATACTACTAATGAGTCATATTGTTACCTATCTTTTGGTAATGTTTATCTTAACATTTACCGTGTCTTTGAGGTAAATCCTAAGATTTACCAAGTGAATGGTAGTAAAAGTCCGAAATAAACGATGATTATAGAACAGTTAGGACTTTTACCATTAAGAGTTGGTAAATCTTAGGATTTACTGGAAAATCTTAGGATTTACCGTAGTTCTGGCTTTTACAGTAACATATACACTCATTACCCATCCTTTCCCGTAAAACAAAAAAAAAGAAAGACCATCTCATGAAACCGCACTGTTTTTCTTACCAAAACCTAAGCCGTTTCCGACGAATAAGAAACACCAAAGCCGGCTCACAGCTAATTACAACCAAATCAATCTAAATTTTTTCACCACAACGGCTACAAAGCCTTGTAACGCAATATAAACTAAAATAAAAGCCGTTTAGGGACGTGCGAAGTGCTTCCAAGGAGTGCTCAACAGAATTTACGATTGCTCACATCTTACTTTGTCCGGTATAATTAAACCTTGCCAAGTACATTAATATCAATTATGGTAATCCGGCCAGAGTGGATCCAACTGGCGACCTTATTCGGGGTTCTGGATCTTAGTTTGTGGTACAAGATTTCAATATAGCGATTTGATTCTGTGGGTTTGTCGGTTTGCGTTTGGGACTATTTCATTTTGGTTTTGGTGAAATTATGTCTCTAGTTTTCAAAGTATTATAATATGCTATTACATGTGTATTAAGTAATCTTCCTATTGCATATCTATTTAGTTGTCATGCTTGTGTGGTGTCCTTTTGCGTGTCTTTAAGCTAAAAGCCGAAATTTTTATCTTAGTCAAAGACTGCTGTACAACTACTGGCAATACCACCTGTACCCATATCCTGTGAGGATCTGCGTCAAACGAAAGAGTTATGTACAATATTATATTATTATTGAAAGACGCAGCGTTGGAAGGCCTCCCACAAGGTAGACCGACGACCTGGCGAGGGTAGCGGGAATCCGATGGATGCGAGACGCACAGGACCGTTCGCTGTGGCTCTTGGGGGAGGCCTATGTCCAACAGTGAACGTGTTTCGGCTGAGATGATGATGAATATTATAATATAACTGTTAATCTTTTACTGAGAAAATAGTAACCTTGAATTACTTTTACCAATTGTTACACATAATAATACAACCAACTTTGAAACCAAAATATTCTCCAACACACTACATAAACACACATTATGTTGTTAAGTAGAAAACTAAGTTCGGACCTCAAAGCAGGAAGCCGAAGCAACGCTTTCCTAAGTAAACGTGCTCCGTTTATAAGAAGCCTAAAAACTTACACGTTAAACAGGAACTTGCTACATATTGGAAATAGTTTGGTATAACATTATGTTATAAACATTATTGTTTAGTTAATAATAATAGTAATATTCCACAACTTTCACACAATGCTATTTAGTCCCAAACTAAGCAGAGCTTATGGTATGAGCACAAGCTCTGCTACTACTGATAAACAAACTTAAATATTTCTAAATACATAATTATAGATAAATTACATCCAGATAAAGAACAAATGATCGAGCTCATCGCACAAACATTTGTCCTGGGTGGAAATTAAACCCACGACGACGTTAACTAAAACAGTGTTACTGGCAAACTTATTCCAGTTACATTGTTTCTTAGCAATCAGTCAGTTAAAAAACACTGACCTCATGTTGTTTAAACTGATGAAAAAGAGTTTACTTGCAAAAATGTTTTTTTTTAATCTAAGTATTTGTTAAATAAACATCATTTATCATGAAAACATTGTTAATAATACCTAAAACCATTCGAAAGGCAATGAACAAACTAATAAAACATAATTAAAAATAACAAGCATAGCTACCATTTATCTTCCAATTAATAAATGCTTCATTAGTCTCTACAACTAATCGCCTTTAACCCAGTCCTACAAACAGCTACCATTTAAGCCTATGTAAAGGTAGAATTGTTCCGAAAATTCTCGTCCAAAGAAACGGTACCTTTAAAGCTTAAGTGTGGCCTTTTATGTAGCAATCACAGGCGTTCGACAAACTTTACGTTCCTTTTGAATACGTACAATTACGGGCAATAACTCGTTGTGAAATTGATTTTGAGTAGGGCTGGTAAAGTATCGATGTTTTATTGGTATCGATTTGGGGGTTGATCGATAGTTTGTCATGTTTAGAAGATTTAAATTTTTTGGTTTGATTAAGCACATACTAGTCTAAACCAAACCAACAATAAAAATAAATATTGTCAATCAACCAGACAAAAAGTTATAGGTTTTATAAAGCAGTTTTACCAAAAAAAAGGAATAAAAAAAGAAAGAAGAAGATGAACTTGAGTTTTATGAATCACTAGCTTTAGCCCGCAGCTTCGCCTGCGTACATAAAATATAGCCTATGGCGGGCCTAGGGCCTAGCCTAGGGCTATATTGGTGAAAAAATTTCACAGATTACCACGCCTCATACAAACAAAAAACATACTTTACCTCTTTATTATATTAGTATAGATTATGAGTGAATGTAATATTATGAGTTCTTTAACCACGCCATTTATTTTCATTGTAAAACTATCATAAAATATAATATAGGACAGCAAGAAAATCAGTTTTGTTTTGTCTAAACAAAAGAAAACTGAAAAGTGGAAAATATAGTATTGTAAATTATATAAACCTAAAACAGCTCTTAATTTATTTTATTATTTTCACAATGCATCATTTTGATTAATACATCGTAATATTTATTCACTTCTATTGTTTAAGAGTTTCTTCAAATTCTGTTTTCGTAGTCTAGTTTTCGTATTTTATTTTTATTATACTGTAAAAAGTTATGTGACTATTAAAATTTTTGGCATTCAATCAAAAACAAAATTAAAAATATCGATTAGATTTCCGAAACATTTAGACATCACTACTCATAGTCACTTGGCGGGAATAGGCGTTAGTATTACAGTACCTACGCATTTTACGTAAAGACTTTTATGAAAGCAATGAAACGCCGCAAGATTTTAGAGTTATGGCTCATTTTTCGCTGCGTCCCGAAGCATTTGGCAAGGTACAGTCAGCATTTCTTCAATGAAGATGATAATTTAAGGGCATTCATCGTTTTGTGGCATACTCTCCCTTTTATTGGGGCGGTTCGAGGAAATCTGTGTTTTGCAGTATGGTTTTAATAAGTTATTATTCTTGCACAGTTGTTTTTTAAAATATAACTTATTATTTCACTAATTCTACATGTTCAGATTATTTGTAAACTACATACAATTTGTTGTTTCACTATTTTATGTTTGTGACACACAGTCAACGTATCTAAAGTCACAGTCAGTTTACATCTTGTGGAGGTGTATTTGTAAATTATTATGCGGATGTTTTCCTCAATTTGTCACAAGATAAATGAACAGTAGAATCATGTTCATTGTTGGACATAGGCCTCCTTCAAGTGTCACCATAACGTTTTTGTCCTGTGAGTATTGTATCTATCGGCTTCGCGTGACCTTCACCAGGTGCATGGGTCCACTTTATGGGAGGCCTTTCAACAACAATTATCAACCATTTAACAACACCTTATAAAATTCATATCCATACAATTCAAAGTAGTCACAATAAGACTGTTTTCACATTATCCGATCCGATATCGGTATCGGACGCCGATACGATATCGGGGTAAGTAAAATGTATGAAATCCTGTGCTCCGATATCCGATATCGGGTCGGACAATATGAAAGACAGGTACATATCTCATACATTTACCTTACCCCGATATCGTATCGGCGTCCGATACCGATATCGGATCGGAAAATGTGAAAACGGTCTTAGCGGAGCTATTTCGAACAAAAGAATAAGTTACCTTACTCCAAATTGTTTCAAACCAGCCAGTTCAAAATCACTGCTCAACATATTCAAGAAAAGAACATCAGAATCTCAAACTGCAATCGCGTAAGTAGTGAAAAGTTACTTGAACGTCTACTTTAAAGTACCATTAGATAATCCGTTGTCCAAGTAGGCTTTACAACTTGTGCAGTGCATAGGCAGTTGAGAGAACATGGATTTCTTTTAGTCAGATTAGGCTGGAAGTTTCTGTTCAGTGATGGAAATGGTATTGTATTTTACCCATGTAAAATAATTATTCCTTGATAACAATTTCTATATTCTTTTTGAGGATACAGTTTTTTCAGATATTTGATCGTGAAGGAGCAGTTAGCTACTAAAGGAGTAAAAAATAACTAAAGTTTATTTACATTATTCTCACAACAAAGAAGTGACAAGTAATATGTAACCATTTGTAATACATAAGATGATTTAAATAACTCCTCCTGCCTTGGGTGGAACAAGAGGGAGTGTCAGACTTTTACTTACTTGTCTTTATATTAACTTATCTCCAAGCATATTTCTATACGGCAATTGGCTGGTTTTGGTCACAGTTACCTAACCATCATCACATCATCATCTACCTAGCCTTTTCCCAACTATATTGGGGTCGGCTTCCAGTCAAGGAATTTATCTGAATACCAGTATTTTACGAGGAGAAGCTGCCTACTAGACCTCCACAACCCAATGTTGCGATGACGTTTCGCGCGGTCGCGTTCGCGCGGTCATTCGCATGAGACCGCACGGGAAGGAATAGGTCGTTATTTACGTTCCAAGACCATGGTAAATTTTTTAAACACCCCAAAACCCTACACTAAAAACCAGTGAAAAAGAACTGAAATTATGAGTAACAAAAAGACATGGTAAGGACTCCTTATTTACTCATACTATACATTTTGAAGAGTTTCTTGTTCATATCCTACAAATTGAATTTTTTTGAGATAGTGCACTTTCATTTTATGGGAATATTTAGGGAAGAGAGGGATGTATTAACAGTGATCAGCTGTGTAATAATGACGTTATGATGTAAGGGTAAAGATGTTCCGTTTATGAGTGTTGGTGGTTGGTAAGTCGTTATTGATGGTCACATTGACCTTAAACTTTGTTTAGGCTATGAATAGTTTATGATTAACTTTGTAGAAGCGTAGTTAATTTACGTAGAAATTTAATTTATGTTACAATTTTTCGTTTCCAGTATTGGTGATTACCAACTGACTACAACATGACTGACGTATCAACGTGCAGCCGAAATTAGGGGGCTTAGAATGTAAAATTTTACACGAGGCTTCTAAGCTTCGAGTAAGCGAATACTAAGAAAGATTTCTTGGAAATACAGCCTACAAGGGAAAGGGAAATTTCGTACATGAAACTTCATTCATTTACCATCTGCGTTTCAGGAAACAGTGATTCTTTCGGAGAATCCCGCAACCCACTTTGTTGCTAGCCGAGTTGTTTTTATCAAAACGTAGACTAAATTGCTATCGCTTTAAAAAAAAAACTTTCCAAACCCTTCAATAGCGACAGCACATAATTTCGTCAACGTTCCGAACGCAGCCGCATCTTTATTAACCCTAAAATGTTTACGTGGAAAATTATTTTACGCGAAGCGAGGTGTGTTTAAAAAATATAGCAAAAACCTCGCCTGGGGGAGGGTAGCCGGAAATAAAAAGGTCGTCACTGTAAAGCTGCGGATGTCTACTAATAAAGGAAGCGGGAATCAGACTGAGTTGCACAGAAATAACGGTTTTATTATTATGTCGCTAATGTTGGAGTTATATTACATTTTTTTGGCCGTGATACGCAGTTAGGTTATTGTTTTTCCCGTGTGACGATGTAATTTTTATCATGACGTGTAAGTGCTGTTTTATGGGTGTACGTGTTTTTGTGAAAGCGTGTCGGCTTTAAGGGTTTTTTGTTCACAACATTATTGATATAAAAAAACTACAGCGGAGTGAAATTTTGTGGACACATGCCATGAGACTCAGGGATTTTTGAATATTGTATTGTATTGAATATTTAGTTTTTTGGAGGAGCTCGTGGCTAGATAATAATAGCCGCACAGGTCGATCTTCAAGGTTAAGCAACGCTTGCCTAACCTAGGCAAGCGTTGGTCTGTGGATGGGTGACCATCTTAACATAACGAGTTTCCTCCGTGCCTCGGAAAGCACGTTAAGCCGTTGGTCCCGGCTGTCATTTGAAGATCTTTGGCAGTCGTTACGGATAGTCAGAAGCCAGTAAATCTGACTCCAGTCTTGCCAAGAAGTACCGTGTTACCCCAGTTAAATGGGTTGTGGAGGTCTGGTAGGCAGCCGCTCCTCGTAAAATACTGGTATTCAGCTAAATCCGGCTTGACTGGAAGCCGACCCCAATATAGTTGAGAAAAGGCTAGGCAGATGATGATGATTGAATATTTAGTTTTTGTTTAGGTGGGAAATCATTTAATGTCTTCTCCCGCTCTTGGTTGTATATTGGGGCTGGTATCCGCAGCTCTACGACTAAAGCGCGCATTTGAATGATGACATACGGATAGGACAAATGTGCCTTCTAATTGTTTCCCTAATATTCTGTTACGTTTTTATTATTGCTAATTTTACTATTTATAAAATGTTTGTTGACTACTTTGCAATTGACCATTATTTAACTAACCGTTACCTTTTAATAAGCTTAACTCATTACTTAAAGGGCTGTTATGCTCACTTCACAATTGTAGGGCACAAGTCCTCACAGAGGAGTGTGAGGACTTGTAATTGACTTGCTGTCGTCTATGTTTGTATTTTTTTTTAGCTTGTCTAAGTTACAGCAATATCCTCCAAGCTGTAATAATTAAAAAAATAAACAAAGAAATAAATATCGGTAGAATTTAGTTCTGCATTTACAGTAACATAAATCTATCAAAATTTTCATACCAAAACATATTTTCCAGAACATCTGACCAACATTACCTATGAAATTGAACGGTGACGTCATGCAACATCAAAATACATATGTATCTTTAATCCACTAAACTCAAACCCTTGATGCTGCGGATTTCTGCTCGGGAATTTACGAATTTCAGCTCTCCCTGAAAATTTGCTTAGCGGGCCTTATAATGGAATCATGGCCGATCTTACTGCGTCCAGACAAAATTGTTTTGACCTGGCTGCCTTGTATCTGGGTGGATTTTGAGGGAATATATATTTGGAGGGTTTTAGTTTTCTCGGTATATTCTAGTTTTGTTGTTTGTTTGTGCATGAGACTAGTTTAGGGTAGTTTGTTATAATCTAATTTTGTTATCCTTCTTATTTTATTTTCCTTTTTTTATTTATTTGGTGACTGAAAAGTTGAAAGATCTTTGTTTGTCTTGGTACAGTGATATGAATGTTATTAAAAGAGTTCTGAGTGTACATGTAGAGATGATAATGTGTGTGTGAGGGAAAAGACGCCTTAGGGGCGTCTTTTTTTTACACAATTTATCTAGGATTGTGAGAGGAACGATATGGAAGAAAAGGCAGACAGTGTGACGGCTGATAGGAAAGAATGGAAGAGAAAAAGAAACAACATGGGACAAGGGCAGGAAGAAGAAGGTTTGGCTCACCAACAATCGACTACAGTAACTAATAGACTATAGTTTATCAATTACTTACAGACAAGCACAACATATTTTATTCAATTGTTAACTGATGATACATTTTGTTTATTATATTTAAAAAAAACATGTTTGCAAACATTCCAAGTTTTAACAGAAATATCCTTCAATCTCCCTCAATATTCTAAAAAGAATAAACAACCAATACACCTACTCCACTTAATGCATTCTTCGAAACTTATCTAGTCTAGTAGCTGTAGTTACGTTAACCCGATAAAGTTAAAACGCTTCAGTGCGCGAACAAAATTGATTCCGCACGGGACCCCCGCAATCTGGTCGGATATATTGTGTTAAATCACATGTATCAGAGTACTGGCTGGATGTAAATAAAATGGGCGCACTGGATTTTTAAGTACACAATATTGTATGCAGCACTGTCTTATTGACTCTTGAAGATATTCGAATTTTGAATCGTATTGAGGTAGCTGTTTATGCTTGCTTTTGGAGGGTTAGGAAATATGTTTTGTTAGATTTATATTTTAATATTTTTTGTGGGGGTTCTCAAGTGTTACTATATTTGTTTAGAGATAGTAAAAAGATTGGGCTGGACATGTCGACTACATGCCAATCGAGCGGGGGCCGATAAAATACAGGTGTCAAGAAGGAAATAGTGAGTGAAGTAGTGAGAAGACTTAGATGTCTTAAGAAATTGGCATGAAGTGGCTCAGAGTCGGGAACAATGGAAGGAATATAAGGAGGCATTTGTCCAGCTGTGGGTTAGAATAGGCTAATTTCTAAGTTATCATGATTAAAGTACGGCATAAACAATAAGCGTGTCACTTTATACATAGATACTAAAATAAAATTAAAACGTAATAAAAAAAGTATCTACGCAGTTTCCAGTGTTGCCAAGCAAAAAAAGGTTATAGAATATATTCAAATAAAATTATGTTCGTGTTTAAGAAGTCTTATAAAAGTAATATATAGAAGTAGACGTGTTCTATTGTACGAAAGAGCTATTCAAAATGATAAAATAAATATAAAAAATGTCAGAATGAATCACACTAATGTGTATTCAATTTGAATTGAGTTTTTCAGAATAATCTTGAAGAATATTTTTTAAATATAAATTTACTACAATTTTATTATAATTCAGTTATATTTGTAGCAATAAATCCGTTTGTGAATAACGAATTTAATCAAGTGATTGTGAGTACTATAAAGCTCTTAAATCGGCTTTATTTCAATTTATTGACGATTTCATTTCATATACGGAGATGAATGTAAAATAAGTACACGATTTATTTCAATGGACAAACTTTGAAATGTCCAATTATTTCGAAAATATGTAGTACTAGTTTCTGAGAGCGGCTTTGCCCGCGTGGCAACAACTTAAGTTACAAAATGATTTCAAGGGAACATAGACCTGGTATAAAAATAATTTTATTGTGTTTAGTAACTCAAGAAATAAGAATCCTCCATGCACTTCCTTAAAGCCCCAACATTCTGGTTTCCTTCAACCTTAGGTTAATATTTGTGCTAACTCTCAAGTCACCGAATGAAATTTTGCATAGAAACACAAAATAGGTATATTATGGGTAAATTTTAAAAAATCTTCTCCTAGTGTCGACGTGCTTTATAAAAGGAAATCTTGTGCAAAATTATTCATTCCTAGGTTTATTAGTTCCGGCTGTCGGTCAGTCAGCTTTTTCTTTTATATATTTATAGGTGAAATCAGTCCACCTGTGTGACAAATAATCTGATAAGCGCATTGATCGATAAGAAGCACAAAGCGGACCTCATTAAAATTAAATCCTGCAATAGGTACAGCGGAATTCAAAACCCGACTCATATTTAAATGAATCGAACAAAACCTTACACTGCAGTGCAAAGTAAACTACACAGTGTAGCGTATCATCTGGCGTATCGGTCAGTGCGAAGATGCAATTGTTCCGGCTGGCGTACCCACTAACCGGGTTGGCCTTCATTACTTTAGTACATGCCATGTTACCATGCACCTATGTGTATCACATGTGACGTGTGTTTATTGACGTCGCATTTCAGCGTAATCATTATGCGGCCTGTTTTATTGCACTCGAGTGTAATGTACAATTAAGTGGGATGTATGCCGATTTAATTGTTTAAACTTAAACGTGCGTATGAATACGTTTGCGATTATTAAATTCGGATGTTGTGTTATTTTGATTTTGTATTAAAAGGTTTTTGATGAGTGTTTATGTGGATCAGTTTAATTAATTAAGCCTATTATTAAAACATTATTGTAACGTTAATCGCATAACATTGCTCGTAAAACAGATGGCCGTTGGGGACGAAAAGTCCTGAAGTGGCAACCTCGTACCGGAAGACGCAGCGTTGGAAGGCCTCATACAAGGTGGACCGATGACCTGGTAAGGGTTGCAGAAATCCGATGGATTTGAGACACACAGGACCGTTCATTGTGGTGACATTTGGGGGAGGTCTTTATCCAACAGTGGACGTCTCTTGGTGGAAATCATGATGATGATTATAATAATTCATGTGGAGTTTTATTTACTGACACTCAACTTACAAACGGGTTATTGGTATTTAATGTTACTCGTATAAGGTTCGTATAGTGTAAAACTCAGTGAAACACAAAACTAAATGTTTCTTCACCAATGCTTTCCTACAAATCCAGTCAAGCGAATCCAATGCCCATGATCACATCTATTCGTCCAATACTGAACATTTCACTACACCTTCATTCAAAATATAGTCTCGCATGAAGTAGTAGGTACATACGTTTAAGTAAACACCGAGTATACTAATACTTCAGAGCACTAAAAGCATATCGACACTTATTTGCGAAAACAAACAGTAATATCGCATCGTACCCATCGGATCTTAGGACCACGTTTCGGCACCACGTTTCTGAAACCACGGAACGCGATTAAGTCCACTCCAACACAACGCTATTACAACAAACTATAGAACCGGCTCGAGCCGGCTTCGTCCGGTCTAAACCGGTTAAGACCGCTCTAGACTGGTTCCGTCCGGAAATGTTCTTTACTACTTGTTAATGTAATCGGGCGCCACAAATTCAATCGGCTCTCGTGCGGGGGATTTTTTTAATTAGATTTTGATGTCGCGCTAGATTTTAATGATGTTAATGGTGATCGGGGTAATGATAATATCGAGGTAAATGCAGAGGGATTTTATAGTGTCGCTTGTTGGAAATTTCCTAGAAAATATTTTATGAACGCTGCAACGGTTAATAGAGTTAAGTACTGCGATCAGGATTTTTTTATCGGCGATGTAGGTGTAAATATAATAAATACTCAAGTGAATTTAAAGTAGGTAAATTACCGGTAGTACCGAATATCAGGTGCAATTTTGTGGATCATAATTTGAAAATTTTGAAGATATTTTTGATATTAAACTTATAAGAAACAAGAACTAAATCAATCGCACACCATATTTAGCCGCAGGTTTAGAGTGGGAAAAATATCATCTAAAGAGAAAGAAGTCATCTAGAGTGGTATATGTAGTTTAGAGTGGGTGAAATCATAAAATGATTTCGCACCTTAAAATAAAGCCCCAGGTCAAAAATTAACCAAAAAAGACATTTCGAAAGATAACCCCACCAAAACTATCCTCAACATAATAATTCTAGTTACAAAACCGTCTATAATTCCGTTCGCTCCCACTTTTTCCTCCCTGTCCGTCAAAAAGGTCAACTCATTAGTCACGTCACTATTTCTTTATTTAATTCCTGATCCTTTTTAACCGAGCGTACATAATTATGTTTTTTGTTCTTACCTGTAGTTATTAAGTCGATGATAGAGGTATCAAGTTTCTTTATGAGATTACTAAGATCAGAGTCTAAATAATGTTTTCTAAGCCAACTAAAAGCAGAACGTACTTTTTCATCTTTTTGAGGACTACAAAAAAAATTAATTACTTCAGAATTGGTTTTTACATTTAATGACACAACCGTTAAGTACCAGAAAAAACATTTTCGCAAAAAAATTACATTATTTCCGACTTGGCAAATTGTGTAGGTACTTACAAGTTTGTCGTAATTGGTTACCGATTTCCGAATCGACGCATTATTTGGAAGCATTTACAAAAGTGCCGCTCTATAACAAAACCTTGAAAAACCTTATAAAACTCCTCTAAATAAGTCTAGTTAAACATTTTTTAATCAACTCTTTTCTCTTTAAATCAAAATTCTTTTACAAAGCCGCCCGTTCCCTCTGAAATCCAAAGATTTAAACTTGACAGTATTATTCTGGTAAAATTAAAAGTTAACGCCGTCTGGCGTCCAATGACTTAATGGTATTTCAGTGTTTGCGTTTCGTTTCCGTTTTCACTTTTAATCTGAGCCCAGCCCTCGGATTGACTCATTTTACACTCACTCAATGGAGTTCATTTCTTTTTGTGTAAAATGAGGCTTTAATAATTTTGAAAGCTCAGATCACAAGCGAGATCCAGGGGAGTTTAATAAGGTATTGTGAAGTTGGATTTGTGTTCAATTGCTAGGTGAGTAGGTAATGAGAGAAATAGGGAGATTCGTGTTTCGTGTGATAAGGTGAGAATTTTTCAGGAACGAGGCCGATGATTTTGATGAATTTCTGTAGACGTTTATGTACTAAGGTTTAATGTAGTTAGAAATTATTTTTTAATAATTCTATTGAATTTTTGTTAACCTGTAATATCTTGGTAAAATTCAGTACTGAGCTACCTAGACAGCTTTATCATTAATCATTAACATTATCATTGCAGCAGCTGCGGTTAATGAGGCCAGTGTCCTGGCCTCATTAACCGGTCCTGTGCGTCTCTTCGGATTCCCATGATCCTCACCAGGTCATCGGACCAACTTGTAGAAGGTTTACCAACGCTGCATCTTTCAGTATGAGCTTTCAGCACCACCAAAAATCTGTTCTACGAGCAATATACCCAATACCACTTAATTCTGATATCACTTTTATTTACTTTTTGGAATGCAAGGATTGCGTTAGTTGATAACCTAAAACAGCTAAAGAGGCAAAGTCAGTGTTCCATCAGGAACACTGACTTAAAAAAATGAATAAAGACAAAACGAAATGAATAATAATTATTATTGTAATCTTCTTTCACATAGACCATCAGCAGAAACTGAACGCTATTCCACCTAACCTCATTGCAAAGTCTGGTCGTATTTTGATTTCATTAGCTTAATTCATACACTATACTATTCATGTCCACGTGCAAATAGTGCTCGAAGCAATACCAATTTAGATATTGATACCTGGAATACGAGGATTAAAAATGGCAATACGTATCGAATTCCCGTGGCAAAGCAAAGTGGTAATCAAATTAAAAGGGTTACAATTCACGAATGATAAAAAGCAATTTATTTCGTATGAACCATCAAAGCGGGTAAATTTGAAAAAAGAAGTACTAAATCTTTGCCCAGACGCATGTTTTCAAACCAATTAGTTGTATTACAAGCGACTTTGAATTGGTAACAGTATACTCGTTTGTTTTAGTTGATTGCGTTGATCTGGTATGTTTTTATTATTTGCTTCATTAGGCTGATAGCTTTGGGATACAATCAGATGAAGATCTAGACAAAAAACAGCAATGGTAGCCCTGTAGTAACAGCACCGACTTATGAGTTTAGAAGCCGTGAGTTAAAACTTAGGCAGGTGTTTTACATTTTGTAATTTATTTCAGGACTCAAAACGGTTAGGTTAGTGTCATGACATTATGAGCAAACCGTTATGTCCTAGAATCAGAAGTTCGAAAACATATAACCTCCACCAATCCCACGTGATGGATTACGGTCCATTCCCTCTCCAAGCGAGAAGGCCTGATTCCTAACAGTAATGTATATAATGAGGCTGATTCAGATTATACTAGAAACATTGGTACTTATGTGATTAACTAGACAAGCTTAAAAAGCAATAGTATATGTTATGTAGGCATGATCATGATTTTGTTTTCTGGTAGGTTTTGTTTGTGAAAAGTGTGTGTGTGTGTGGTGTTAAGTGTACCTTTTCACACTATTTTTGCATTACTAAAGTTCAGTCAATTCTACAATCCATCAATGATTGAATGATTTTTTCTTCTTGAAAAGTTCCCAATGAACAGGAGTTACCAATTATCAACTCCAAGGAACGAAGTTATCTATTTTCCCAGCACCTAAAAATATCCATCCTAACTACTTGATCTTACTAGTTCATCGTATCTTCTACTCTGCATTTTATTCACTGCTTACCATCTGAAACAAAATGATCCTATTCAAAATAGTTTCAAATTAATTAACTAGCAAGACTACTATCTACTGTTCTAAGCAACTTCAAAAAAAGAGGTCACAATTCGGTTGCGTTTAAAAAAAATACTTTGTCTTCAATGTTGAGAAGTCAAGATCAATCACAATCTTTTATTTATCAACATGTTTATCTTTTTCTGGTTATTTTTTTAACCCTTTGCGTACAAACTTTTTCCTAGTCTAACGTGATCTGCCTATTCCTGTTTGAGCCTATAAGCTTTATTATCCACGCCTACGGGCTAATATTACTGTTTTGGAGCGCAGCGTGCAATTCCATATTTGGTCAATAACACTCATGTAAGTACATAAAAAATACAACACTCTACTAACATTATTTTTAGATTTTACTGAACAAAATACACCCTACAAGTAAATCTATATTAATTCCAAAGAAGAGTGTAGATAATCTCACACGATACAACAAGTCCTAAGCACAAACAAGAGCTTTCATAACTTTGGACGCAACCCCCTCACGCACACTCATCGAAAATTATGAAAACGTAATTATATTTCATCGTAATAGTGATTAATTAATTGATAACTTGATACGCGTGTAATATTTATGGCTTGATTAGGTTCTTGAGTATGTAATTGTAATTTAGGTAGGGTAAGTGGAATGTTGAGTTGATGAGGCCGTGACATTTAATATGTTGTATGTAGCAGAATTATTGGTACTTCTTAGCGAAGGTACACGCATATACATTGAATATATCGACCTATTGATCTGAAAAACTAGATAAAAGGAGAAAAAAATTGACATATCAACGCACAGCCGAAATTACAGGGACTAGGAGCGCGAAAATTTTGCTTAAGAATTCTGTATGAGATGTAGGTGAGCACTAAGAGAGGATATCCTTAAATTGACCCCTTAAAGGGCAGTAACGGTGGTCCAAAGTTAAATAATTTCTCACGAGCGAAGCCGCTGGCAAAGGCCAGTTAAAGTATGGGCGTAGACAGAGTAAATTTCTACAGTTTCGAAGATGAAAATCATGTCTAACACCAGCAATTAGTCACAACATAACCTTATAAAGTAGACAACCCGATTTTCTAAGAATTCTGCTCACAAGACTATCTATCTTCCATCACCAAAAGTCAAGCACCATCAATCCCCTTTCTCACACACTCAAAAAAATCACAATCATAATAAGAGAGAACTCACTTCCCCCATTCAGGTTCAATATATCGGCGTGACGTAAGCCGAATCTGCGGCATATGGCCCAAGTCACCCCACACATGCACATGGCTTGCTCTCTTTGTTCAAATATAATAATAGAATGACTCGCAACTTTTGCGAATAAGATGTGTAGTAGAAATCTCATTCGTAATAGTGCCCTTCGCTGTAGTGTTGTGATTTTATCGATATAGATATGAGATAAATATTATAGTTTGTTATTGTGGGTGGCTGTATGTGTATGTTTGAGAGTGGGCTTCCGATCTCTTCTGTTACGAGAGATATAGGTTATGTAATTGAGAGTGTACGATCATCTAATACAACATCAAATTTGCCATGCTGTTGATATCGTAATTACATTTTAGAAATTCTAAACATTGAAGACAACATTAAAAGCATTGAGAAAAATTTACCTTCAGAAGAATTTGATAAAGACACTTAGCAAGCTAACTACTAAACTTAAATACGACATTTTCACATTCATTACAAACGATAAAAGAAACTCACCGTCTCATTTCTTCCTAATAAATTATAATAACACCCTCATTCTTCAATCAATAAATTCTACTAATTGCAAAATTCGCATTCTTAAAAGGAGCCTAAAAATCGCTTGCAAATCGAGGGATCGTTGGGACCGACCTATCAAACTTAACGATTCAATTAAAATGAGAGATAACAGATAGAGGGTAGGCCAATAAAATCCTTATATCATGGCGAAACGTGAGACATAAATAACGGGGATATTTGTAACTAGCGTTTGAAGGCAGATTCGTTCGCGTGAATTTCTGTATTCGAAAAATATGATGAATGGTGCAGAATTTGTGGGGGGTTTTCTTGTCCTTATTGTTTTTGTCTTTGTTATTTATATCTGTTTTCTTTATATTTTGTTAACATCTTTAATCTCTTTTGTTAACATCTTGTCCCATCATTGGTTTTTTGAACATTTTTGAAAGTCTTCAATTAAGGACATTATCGTGAAAGATATGTGTAAACGCTAATTGAAAAAGGGTTTTATTTAATGCAATCCGTTTTGGCAGAAAAATCTCCTTCTGGTTTCGACTATCATATTATTATTATTTAGCATCTATTACGTAAGAACTGACATTGTTGATAGTACTGACAGTATTGATAAAAAAACTTCAATTTTAGTACGCTATCTAACATGATAGATTCATAGACGCTACAACTTCATATTCGATATCATGATTCAGCCACAAATTACCCTCACTAAAAATCGGTCTCGCGCCTTAGTTTGGAAGTGATACATTACAGGCGGATAAAAATATTTTTCTAACGTAAGAACCTGTTGCTTTGGCACCGCCTAAGCCTGGCATCGTGTTTTCGTTGGCCAAACCGCTCAGTTATCTTCCCACGATCAATTACGTTCAGTTCGCTCGTGTATGAGTGGACAAATTTTTGAGGATATCGAGAAGGACTCTTGAAACGGTTTTTATGGTGATTTGTGGTTATAATATTACTGTATTTGGTAATGTGATTGAAGATGAAGATATTAGAAGTATGCTTGAGATGAAAGTTGATGACGTACCTGCAACAATACAAAAAGATATGTTAGACAAAAAAGAACACATGAATACTGTAGATTATAGAGATACATATGAAAAGAAAAGTATTTCTAAGATGTTTGGATCAAACAACATTAACAGCTAACAAATAATCGAATTAGACAAACACTTAAATCACTAAATTGTGAGTCTAGCAGCCATTCAAAGTCCAGGCCCCTTAGCAATCAAAAGTAAACGTAGACGTTATTCAGAATGAAAACGCTTCGCTCTCAGAGATGCGAAACAACGAAATGTACTTACTAGGAGAAAGAGCTTTCAGACCTACCAATTTTAAGGAGCAATTTAAAAGGTATGCCTAGTGGAGCTTTTTAGGTAGTATTTTGCCTTATTACATGAAATAAATTAACATCCAGCGCAAAGGTATTTCAATGAGCGAAGTTGTTCTCATACATCACAGGAGAGTCACAACATTGCCCGGAGACTCCGCAAATTGCCGCTTCCACCGTTCCCGTCCCGTTTCCGTTGCGATGCACTTCCTCTTTGCATTGGAAGGAATATGCGCCGTCCCTTTCACTCCTGCGGTGAGACCGTGTGATGGAACGGAATACTTTGATGAGCGTAATAAAGAATAATAATTTTGTTCCGGTGAAATATTGAATTGGATTTGCTTTGTGTACGTCCTCGTTTCTTATAAAATGTAGTGAGAGAAAATCTCGGAGCCTCTGTTTTATACTGACTGATTTAGGGTGGTAGGAAGTAAAATTTTGCTCATGTTCCAGACATAATGTGGTGTGGATATTGTGTCGCGTCGCGTTACGGTGCTAGCGTAGTAGATACTAGTTAGTGTTATGTTGTAAGACCTGAACCAAGATGATGAAGTCGTAGGTATTATTGTGGTAATTAGAGTGCTTATTAGTTTTAAAAGAGGTAGACACGTAAGTTTAGAGTTTACTTGAGTTTTGCAGCATATCACATCATCAGCTTGAGTAACATTTTCCTGATAGCTACTACTTGGGGATTTTTAAGTCAAGAGTGAATAGGTTACTTCTCGGTAAGCGCGATCCATTATCGACTGCATCGTCGCTTTCCATCAAGTAAGATAGCGATAAAGCGCAAACCTATCAAAAATGAAAAAGCACCTTGAGAAACATGACTAAGAAATCTGTATGTGTTTCAATGATCAATCTCACCCCGAGAATAAATAGCAAAATCTGTGCACCATTCGTAAATGGCGTATTTCTCAAAAATTACCAATTGCTACGTTATTTTCGACAATCGATTTGTGTCGAACGAGTGTGGCAGGTAAAAATCGGTATGGTCGCGTCGCTAGGGGCGAGCGGGAGCGTGCCGGCGGTAATCCTATCGCGTCGGGTGCTCCGCCATGCCACCGCAAACATTAAAAAAAGGGCGAAAATGACATTTCCAATTTTCTACTGTTGCTCCGGGGCAAATTCATTTTATTTGTAGGCTCGGATTTTGCCCGTCATGCGCGCGAGGATTGGTCCCCGCCACCTAGTTGGCAATATTTCATTCGCATCAAAGGAATTCTCACCCCCGACGCCTAGTACCGAGACTTTATTAACGAATAATTCGAACTTCCTCCGAAAAGGAATTTCTTAAGAAAATTAAAGAATTTACCCCGCTTTTTGATTTCACTCCTTTTTTCTAGGGAAAATAAAATATAAATGACTGGAGTAGGTTATTTCTTTTGAAATTTTAATATTTTCCTCGGAATGCGAATGTTCCCTATAAAGTTTATTAAGAATTTATCCGGAACGTGGACTCTAAAAATATCTGAAGACAGCTATTTGATAAAAATGGTCAGAGTAATTCGATTCGGCTCGTTAATTTTTAATTAGTCAGCAAACTTTTTCTAACTGCCAAATTTTTGACGCCTTTGTCTCAAACTATTGCTGAGAAATTTTAAATTAAGTGAAACGAAATGGAATGGAGTGTTTACCACTAAAGAGATTGTGGGTAACTTTATAAAGTTTTCGACATTTTTTGGGGTTTCGTACCCCGAGGGCAAAACGGGACCCTATTACTAAGATTCTGCCAGCTTTCTGTCCGTCTGTCTGTCTGTTTGTCTATTACCAGGCTCTATCTCATGAACCATTATAGTTTTCACAGATAATATGTTTCTGTTGTTGCTATAACAATACATACAAAAAAACAAATAAAATTAATTTTTAAGTGGGGCTCTCATACAATTAACGTGTTTTTTGCCGTTTTCGTTAAGGACCGTACTGAATCCTTCGTGCGCGAGTCCAACTCGTACTTTGTCAGTCTTTTTTATTTTCTTTTAAGTATAATCGGTTTGCTCGTTAAGACTACTCAAACGAGTAAACATCGGTCTATACATAGTTGCAGAAATCCTTTGTTTGATACCTATGCGACTGCAATTTTTATAAAGTTCCTTTATAAAAAACTGAGCGAGAATCTGAATGAGCTTCCAAAGAAAGAGTGAGTAATGTTGAATACTGAAAAATGCTTAAGTATCAGCATAAATCATCTGTAACAAAGAAATCGAGTTGCAGGAAAAACTAAGAGGATCGTGTGAAATGGAATGCATAAGGTATTTACCGGTGTAGGAGAGATACCGGTATAACTCTTAAATATACCTACCGGTACTTAAGCATTGAGTAAGCGATTTTTATTATGAGAAATGTTTTCTAGACAAACTCGTCAGCCGTAAATAATATTAAATGACATTTAGATGAGTCACTAAAGTTACATCTATAGATTAAGATCGTCGAACCCGAGATACTTTTTCATATAATCGCTCTTACGTGATTATAACGTTACTAGCTTTTGCCCGCGGCTTCGCCCGTCCGCCCGTTACATATATTATGGTAATTTTATGACGTAAACATAATTTTTTTAGATAAAATATAGCCTATAGCACTCAGGAAGAAAGCAGCTTTCTATCAATATATACATTTATGTAATCGAACCTGGATCTTCAAATCTCATACAAACAAAAAAACGAACTTTACCTCTTTATTATAGATTACACATTACACATATTGCTCTTAATATTTGGAAATACAAAAAACTGCAAAGGCCTCTGAAAATGTGCAAAACATTTGATTCTGAATGACGAAAACATTTCCAAAACTTATAAAGTAATAAAAAAAACACGTTTTTTCCTAGAAAAAGTTTAATTGTGAAATATTCGAATGAAATTAACGAATACCAACAGATATATTTTTTCACAATGCCTCAATATCAAACTTTGCGTTTGATTACGTAAGATGAACAAACCAACTTACAAACTAAATGCTCAAGATTATTATAAGTGGATTGGGAAGGCCCTCTTAAGTTATTTTATTAGAAGTTTCTTTTATTAGATATCTATAAGATAAAATAAGTCTGTCCGTGAAAAGAGATTAGAAAAAGAAATCAGTTATAAAAATGATATAATTGATTCTGCTGGTCTTATTAAAAACTAGCTTTAGCCCGCAGCTTCACCCGCGTACATAAAATATAGCCTATGTCACTCAGGAATACAGTAGCTTTCTATTGGTGCAATGCAAATTTTAGCAATCGGACCAGTATTTTCACAGATTACCTCATACAAACAAAAAAACAAACTTTAACTCTTTATTATATTAGTATAGATAACATACATTACAATGTTGATTTACGATTGATTGATATGAGACATCCAGCATACGACTGAGCAAAGAACTAAACCAGCACCGCTCAAAAATATATTTCTCTCACCTAAAACAATCGGTTAACAAACAACATTTACTACCCCCAGAAAATGACGAATCTTGTCACACGGATAGATTCATGTAAAATTCATGGCAATGCCGTATTCGCCCGCCGTGGTTCTCCGAGCGAGAATTTGCTATAAAATTACTCAGAATCTAATCATGTTGACGCTTCGTCGGATTAGTGGCTTCGAAGTCTTGGCTTCCATTCATTGGAAGGAACATCCCAAGATTTTCTTGCTGATAAATCTAAAGGGAGATAGTGGTTGATTGTTGATGCAGTTGCGGGTTCTATTGTGAGTTTTCTTTTAGTTTGATTGAGGAGAATAAGGTTAAGTATAAAAGAATTCTGAGTATAAAACTGATGGCTTATGGAGACACGACATAGGCACACATCTCAACTAGTTTCCGGACTATCAAACTTCCGAGAATTCCTTCTAAGTTATTTTAGATATACCAAATACTACATATATTTTAGAACTCTCTACTATCTGCATATCATGAATTTATCATGAATTGCGACTATTTGTAGGCTTGTTAGCTATTTTTGTCCCTTAAACGTGCATGTCTATCTAAGTAGGTAACAAGACTCATCATCATCATCTGCCTAGCCTTTTCCCAACTATATTGGGGTCGGCTTCCAGTCAAGCCGGATTTAGCTGAATACCAGTATTTTACGAGGAGCGGCTGCCTACCAGACCTCCACAACCCATTAACTGGGGTAACACGGTACTTCATGGCAAGACTGGAGTCAGATTTACTGGCTTCTGACTATCCGTAACGACTGCCAAAGATCTCCAAATGACAGCTGGGACCAACGGCTTAACGTGCTTTCCGAGGCACGGAGGAAACTCGTTATGTTAAGATGGTCACCCATCCACAAACCAACCTAAGCAAGCGTTGCTTAACCTTGAAGATCGATCTCTGCGGCTGTTATCATCTAGCCACGAGCTCCTCAAGTAGGTAACAAGACTAACGTACATTATTCATACCCTATTTTACAAGTTCTATTACTACAACTTTTCTATTTCTAAAGGTCAAACACCTGATAACCTTCTACTTCTTCTTACACTCTTTTCGTATCGATGCAGTTAAGATTTAGCCATGCCTACATATTTGAGCACTATAAACATATTACGCAGAAATGTTTTCTAATTCGTATTCATAATACGATTATTCATGTTTATGAAACAAAACAAAAACAATCTAATAATACCGCCAACAAAACACGCATGAAAATGAATAAACGAAAAAGACTTAAAACAAGACAAGCCGGACACACTGTCCGTTTCTCACGTTCGAACAATGTTCTCGATTACAAACATTGACACATTTGTGAAGCAACCCAACGAACTGCGACCGCTTATGTTCACAAAGTTTTTAATACCCAACACAGAATTATTCTATTCACATTTCCATCTCAGTTGTTTGCATGAATACGGAGAACGTATTAAAAACATACTTTGAGTTTACGAAACAAGTCGTGATGGCAGAAGCGAACTGGGCAGAACTCGTGAATAGTTGTATGAGATCCTAAAATTAAGTTCGAGTTACTGCAGTACTCAGACTGTAGCTTGTCAAGGCGAACTCACTTTTAGGCAGTAATGAGTAAACAATTTCGTGAAAAAGGTTGAGCTAGAGACAAAATGAATACAGTAAAGTAAAGGTTTTTTGCAAATTGTATAAAAGACCTTATTACATGTCTCATTTTTTTAAGGATACTTTAAATAACTTCTCCCGCTCTAGGTGGAATAAGAGGGAGTATCAGACTTACTGACTGAAAGTAACCTGTGTTTTTTTGTTGTCCTTTGCGGCCAAAGGCATGATCCATATAATTACTAAGTCGTTTGCGTTTAATACTTTCGATCCGATCGTTTATCGTGGGCAGAGAATAAGCATTGTTACACAGCTATACCGCCAGTCTTTTGGGCGCATCATATACCTACAATCGACGGCGATAGTTGATATTTAAAGCCATATTTTAGATCACTTTAAGTTAATTTAATCTACTTTAAGGGTTTATCTCAGTACAGTAATTATGTATTTTGTAATAGCATTGATGTATATTGTTAAATAAAAATGTTTTTTTAATTACTATTCCTATTATTATATTACAAAATGAAGTTTAATTACTCAGATACCCGCGAAACGAGACACAATAGTAAAACAATAACAGCGCGGTCTCATAGGACCGGTTAGGGATTCAAACGTTAAGAAGCTAATGTGTGTATGCAGACTACAAATTGACTAATCAAGTAAAAGTACTGCTATATAGAACTTAGATTAAATATGTTAATACCGATCGGATCAGTACAATTTAGACGACTGCTCAGTTTGTAAGAAAAGAAAGTAGGTAACAATATATAAAAGATCCAACACAAAAGTTCAACTTCTATTCATGCGGTACAATTGTCATGCAAAAACACCGTGTTTCAATATGAACGTAATACGATATATTATATCGTTGTATGTCGTTGGAAAACGCGTCACGCGCTTCGAAATCGCCTTACAGTTCAACTCATATGAAAGCACAAATTAAACTGTACCGTATCAATGAATAAAACCCATGCTTTCTATGGAATCCCCAACATTTCGAACAATGACGTGTGCCGGATTATTTTCGAAACCAATTTCGAGGTACGTAGTGAATGGAATTTGTACCTTTTATGTACGATCGAATATGATATAATAATGTTAAATTTTTCCATACACGAATGTACAGTTAAACTCTGTACCGATGGACAATAGTCGGATACAAAAATATTACTCGAAATCCGATATAACATTGTGTCTGTAAAACAATAGCAGAGTTGGACAATGCTATTTTTGATGTACACGTCACGTCATATTTGGAAATATCGAATATTTTGTAAGGCTGCCGTGAGCGGATCTGTATAGTAGGTCCCTTTGATTTAACCCTTTTGAAAATTTGTGTGCGTTCATGGAGTGGTAATACCCTTTGAGCATTGCACTGTTATGTGCTCCTGCGAGGCCCGGTATTGTCCAAAACTACATTATTAGCTATTTATTGTTGAACTGGGCTGGCAGCTATTGTAATAAAACACTACTGTAAATCTGTGTGCCATATCATTTAGGACTTTGTTTTATTTCATTCGAATGATTATGATACGAAATCTACCTTAAAAAAGAAATTGTAAATACTATTATAGGAATTGTAGAACAACTAACATTCTTTCAGGTGACCACACAACCCAATTCTTTCTACTAACCCGTAGTTTTTATGAGTAGACAACCCTAAAACAATATTGTTACAATTCCAACGAAGATCCAACGGTTGATTGGATCCGGTAGGGTTGTCTAAATTAACCACCCGCCGCCGGAGGTGACTTGCACCTCACCGGTTGAGAAATTGGATTTGCATTCACAGAGTTACAGTTAGTTGAAGGAATACTGGCCTCTGAAGACATCCTGATATATTATTCAGATAGTAAAGTGATTGGTTCTCAAAACGTTGTTTAAAGGGCTGATCAGTTCAGGCTCGGTTTCCCGAATTATGAGTTTGGAATATCAGATTATTATTTAGGGATTGGAAGTGAAAGGTGCTCGTGAATTGTTTAGGAATGTTGATGTTCATATCTGATTGTGCCTTTGGGGAATGATTAGGGTCTGTCGGAAATTTCAAATTGTCGAGACTTTAATTATTATCTACACTATTAATAAGCTCTTCGATAAACTATTGGGTTTCAATCCTAAACTCCAAACTATAAGTTAAAGTAAACCTATCATTTAAAATTCTCCTGAGAACTTTTTCAAAATTAACCTCTCCAAGATCTTAGATGTTATTGATATTTTTCTGTCTATTTGTCATGCTATATGCGACTATGTAACCCTCGGCTGCCGCATGCCCTCGTCTAACATTATACGCTAATTAATTGGTAATCCACATACAAAGCAAATCAATTAAGGCCCAATAATTACAATCTACAGTATTGAAGGCTTCTGTATACGCACTGTATATGTTTACAGTGGTATTAGTAACAGGGGTGTTTTACGATGTCTGAATAGATGTAGTTATACGGATTAGATGTTACGTAAAATTTTGTAGAAGTGTAGTTAGTGTAGATGGATGTTTTGGTTGTAGCGTAGTTTGTTTATTTACCAATTGATGTACACATGTAGTAAATAGATAAGAAGAATGAAACAGATATATAGGTACAAAGGTGATTACGATATACTATGAGAAAGATATTCTACTTTTTGTTACATTTGCTATTCTTTTACGCAAAAATTGATTTTAATGAACCTTGGTACACGAGTAGGCGATAGGCGAGTAAGGGGATATTTATATATTAGTACATGCATAAAAATCAAATATACATAAATAGTAAATTAAAATATGCATAATTTAATTAGTAACTAAATTTTTATTTATATCATAATATTTTGTTACTGGTCCAATTTATCTATGTATATAAAAGAAGAAACAGATTGCCTGACATCAACGCACAGCCGAAACTACTGGGACTAGGAACGCGTGCTTCTATGATGTAGGCGAGCACTAAGAAAGGATTTCCCAAAATTTACTCTCGAAGATGAAACAGGGGTCAAAAAGTGTGGAGAAACCTGCCTAGAAACGCAGAAGCTAGAAAAATATAATATTCTTTTGGATTTTTTATTTATCGTTGCACTTTTATCCTCTCTGACCCCATTCCCAAGTCCTGTTCAATGCGTTCGAACTAAACGTCGTAATTTGTACTTCGCTTTAAGGTCAGACGTAATTGCCAATTAATTACAAGTCGTCATGTCCTATGCGTAGTTCGTAGTTTGTAATAATGAAGCAGTCATCCACGTGATAATTGATGTAGTTAGCGCTTGCAGCGCTTAATTACATGTCAGTTGGATTATGTAATTATTGTGTAGACTTTCTCGTATGTACGGTATGCGGGGGTTGGTATCGTGTGTAACACTAGCTGATATTGGAAGTCGAGAAGTTGTTTGACATGATTACATTAATTAGTTATGTAGTTCAGTTATTTGAGATCTTAGTTGCTATGGGTATTATGTAGCTGTAGTAATAAGCATATCTAAATATTTCTCAAGATTGTTTACATCTTATACCACTTCGTTCGCAAGAATGTTATCATAATAACTTTAACATTCTTTTAAATCTATTTCTATGGTAGTTTTGAAAAACTAATAATGACAGTCTTAGTCAGTCACAAAAGTAAGTTTTATGCAAAATTTCACATACTTATTCCGGTCAGTTACAGCTATGCATTGATATTTCACTTAGTCAGTTTTTGCTTTTATAATTTATAGATCAATCTTCGGACAGAAATAATTTTTATGTCTAAATTAATAGCCTGTAGATATCCCTACTACTAAGATTAATATTATCAGATACGTAATCATAACATTCATCGAACTCATTGCCTCAGTGACAAAAACAAACACTCCCAATATTTACACATCTCAGTCACAAAAATCTAAAATGAACTCAAGATTCAGTTTCCTAACTCGGTTCAGTCGCATTTCTCGAAGCGGGGGCTTGTACTAAATTTATGTACATATACTAAGATACCCCTAAGATACCGTATAAAATTGTAGGTCAAGACACGCAAATAAATACAGAGAGTGGATGTAAGAAGGATTTGTATAATGTTGAGCAAGGGTCAGAAGACAAGCCGAATCGGGTCACAAGCTTTGACTTGAGAGGCCGCGATGAAAGGTTTTACATACATTTAAACTCTGTAAAGTAAATGTCAATTTGTTTGGAGATTTTATGTTTATTTTGGTGGATTTAAAATGTGTGGTTTAAGGTGTGTTGGGATTTAGAGGTTCTCTGTATTTTTTAGCTGGACGAAAATTCTCTAACCAGATTTTACAACCCTTATGGCGTTTGTAAATTGTTGGAAAATTAAATAATAGTATCAACCCGGGGATATAGGGATCTTTATGACAAGATTAAAAGGCTACTTCCAGGCTATTGTGCTTCATCGTCGACCACATCATCACTTACCATCAGGTGAGATAGTGGTCAAACGCGAGTCTATACATGATAAAAACAATAGTAATCTCTGTAAATATTTTTATAATCTAAAATCAGCAATACCAACTAAAACTTTTCTTTCACATTACAATGTTTTGTTTTTGATGTACAGCCAGACTCAAAAATATAACGGATGCAACAAATAAATAATGAAGTAAACGACAAAAAAGGTTTCGTAAAGACGAAAAAGTGAACGGCAGCCGACGATGTTGGGAACAAAAACACGCTAATGTAAGGCGTATTATCATGAATAATAAAAAAAGTACAGTCGAGTATCATAAAGTGATGTTATAGAAGTAATGGGGGGAAAAACGCCCCCGAGGGCGCAGGGTGCGTACTCGCGAAGATTCTGTCGGTAGAATTTTATCTAGATGTACCGGAGTTTACAATTTTGACAATGTCGGCAAATTGCAATACAACGTACTAACAATGTAATAATTTACGAGTTTGTAGGTATGTTTTTGTGAGTGGAGGATCTGTGGATTAAATTGTAAATTTTTAAGGTTTAGTTTAAGTTTATTTTTTATTGGTCAGCATACAAATAAAGTATTGTACTCGTCCTGGCTGTTATTTGTAAATCTTTGACAGCTGTAGTTACTGTAGTAGATATTCAGAAGCCAGGAAATCTGACACCAAGCTCGCTAAGGAATATCGTGTTACTATTCACTGGGTTGTTGCATAGGCAGTCGCTATATTGGTATTTAGCTGCATTTGATGAGACTGGAAGTTGAATAAGATATAGTTGGGAAAAGGTTACGCAAAACAGAAAAAAATTTCAATCACTTGTATTTCTTTAACAACTTTAACCCACATTTATCTAATAATAAGCCTTTTTTTTATTTCCTTAACAATTTTTGATAGTACCAAATGCATTTTACTGTTTCCTGTTGCATTTCATTATTTGTATTTAATTTTTTTGTCAACAAGAAGACACAATTCCACCAAATTTCAAAAATATTTTAAACCGTATCCAGGAATGTTTAGTTCCCCAACCGTATCCATCTCTCAAGGGCCGTAAGTAAATTCAATCTGTAGGCCGCACTCCCAAATCACCTGAACACTCCGTAGCATGTATTAGGCTCGCGTATAAATCTCATTTGGATATATTTTCTTACATTTCAAAAGTTTCTACGTTAGGAATGAGAAGAAGGTTGAGTGCGTCAGCGGCTTGTCATCGTGAAAAGTTCGCAGGATCGTCAAAAACAAATGGGTTTGCTTTGGGTTATGTTGTTAAAGAACTTTTTTGCTGTAGGTGTGTAGATAGATTAGTATTATCTGGTTTGGTTTTTACCTCGGTCAGAGATTAAACATCATCATCATCATCATCTCAGCCGAAAGTGTGAGTGGCGGCCACGTACCGGAAGACGCAGCGTCGGAAGGCCTCCCACAAGGTGGACCGACGATCTGGCGAGGGTCGTGGGAATCCGATGGATGCGAGACGCACTTGAATTCTTTTTGCAATTAGAATCATTCAAATAATACTCAACATTATTTTAATCTCTACCTTATTCAACTGAAGTTGGTGTTTAATAACGAAGAGGCAAAACTATTAATTAATCCTCTCATCATTTAGACAACATCAATCGTTTTGGTGATGAAATAATCCTATCACACTTCCTGGTCTTTTTCCCAAAACTCCAGGTGCTTTTTGAAGGGGCTTATTAGGTTTAACGCAATTACTATTTGACTATTTGTGCCTACTGTGCTATCTACGCTAGCTAATATCTAATTAAGGTACCTAATATTGGTTTACTTATTGCTGTAATTACTAATCATATACAACTCTCCTAATACCTAATAATTGGTGTGCAATATGACGCGGTGTGTGAATCCAAGAACGGCGCAAACGCAATTAAATTAATTAGCTAAATTGTTTGGTCTATAAAGTAATTGGTTAGAAAACTACACTGATAGTTATGTATGGTTCCTGCTATCTACGAGTCACTCAGAATCAAAGCATGTATTTCAATAAAATCAGTTACAGGCACTTTTGAATGGTCAAAGTCAGTTGGTTCCAAAAAAGAAAAAAATATACTTCTCAATCTAGAACAACAATTAATCAATCAATCAAGTTATTTCAAATAAACCATTTACAGGCACTTTTGAATTTGACAAAATGTCGGTCAGTTATAAAACAGGAGCACTACAGGGACGTAACTTCATAGAAGTGTAATCGTCAGTTTACGCTTGGCGTGCACCTGCATAAGTAGAAAAAAGTTATGTATGAGTTAGTATTGCTCCATCGCCAGCCACATTGCTTATCAATAGGTGAGATAGTAAACAAACGCGATCTATAATAAAAAAGTCTGCATACAAATGTTGGTGGATGTCTACATATCTATCAAAATTTGTATTAACCTATACATTTCACTCATGACTCACCCTAAAATTCAAAAGGACAGCAAAATCGCTATTAACCATCGATTTTTGCCGTAAGCCTGGCAGCGTAATGCGCTGCTCATATGTAGCTACAATACATCTTGCTTTGTCCCATTCAGTGTGTAGACGACGATACGAGCCTGGCATACTGATGTGTTACTTTTAAAATTTATTGCAGCAACTCTTTACTTGGGGTTGTGGTGCTGTCGATAGAAATTGTGTACTTTAGAAATGTCAGAAAATTAATTAGGGATTTACTACCGAAAAACGAAACGTTTTATGAAAAGTACAGGTAAGAAAAAAGTAGAGCCGAATTAATTTACTACATCTACTCTATTTTTGTAGACGCTGTATTGGTAGGCCTTCCACAAGGTGAACCGATGACCAGGTAAGAACCACCGAAATCTGATGGATGCAAGACAAACAGAATCGGTCGTTGCGGTCACAATTCAAGGATTCCTTATGTCCAAAAGCGGATGTCCTTTGCCGGATAATAATCGTTAATATCGAATAATAAATGATGCTCTGTTCGTATGTATTTGAAGGATATGGAATTATTTTAGGCTATACTCCTCAACTCACTCAGAAACTAATTTTTACTGTAGTTACTATTTTAGTTCTAGTATTTGATCTTCTTTTGTAATAATAAACTTAGCTAAAAACTCAAAAATTTCTAAATAAAAATTTACAATCCTAACTGGTCATTTTCCTTCGACTATCGACAAAGATCGACATCAATACAAACACTATCCGACGTCGACGGTGAATAAGAAGTAATGAGTTTTCTTTCACATCGCACCTGACTTCTGGCCTCGCAGACGCCTCGCAGACTCCGCTAAACAGGATTAAAACCTTTTTTATTTCTACTACTGCTTTGCCTCTATTCACTCTTATGTTGCTTTTAACTCCCTTCAAATGATTTTATTTATTTATCTTATCTTATTTTTAGTTGATTTGCAAGTTTTAAACTAAAATGTTTTATTAAATTCTTTGAAATTTATTTCTATTTTTACCTTTTCCTTTCACGAAATTGGAGCAGGGAAAACGGTAAGCAACAACATAAAGTATTTATTCAAGTCTTTTTAGAGTAAATATGAGCAAGTTATTTGCACTGTTTTTTATTTTATTTTTACGACAAATATATTATACGAGCAGCAACGAAGGTGATCGCATGTGCTATGAAAAGGACTACCTGTCTACACTGTGATAGTATGTATTAACCATGATTCAAGAAAGTTAAACTTTAACCAAAGCTTAACCAACCTGCATTAAAATTTATCTTTACAACCCCAATACTAGAGCTATACAAGTGGCCAGGCCAGTATTTAACTGGCCTAACAAACGAGAGTTAATCTACCTATTAAATAAGAGGAAGACAAAAATGGAAGGATTCCCAAAGGTACCTAATAAATTTGAAACGAACTCTCTTCCAAAGACCTGATTCAACAGCCATAACACAAGCTTTAACAGAATCTTTATGTACAGACGATGTGTCACTGGAGTTGCAGTCGCAAGCTGGTTCAATACTCCCATATGTTACCTACTTAGTGTTGATAATTTAAAAATTCTCCGAGTTATCCCGACTAAACGCGACCAACGGCTTCGCGTGTGCACTACTACTGGGTGTGAACAACGAGATACTAGCGATTTAGAAACAGATGATACTGGTATTAGTAGAAGTGAAGATAATAATGATTTTGTTAACAGCGAAGTTAGTGATGATGATATATTTAAAGATAGACGATGTCATTTGATTAGAGAAGATCGTTTTAAAATGTTTCATAAAAGAAGATATAAAGAAAATGACAATTCTGCTGAGGACTACTTTACTTGTTTAAAATTAGTCATTACTCCTAAAACCGACAAATTAAATACAAAGAAAGAAAATAAATCACAATCCCCTCTACAATGAAACTTTATTGAGGGGTTAATCCAAAGCCATATCGTTTGTAACTTGCACTCGACAGTCGCACAGTGTCGCAGCCACGCCGCGGCGACACCGCGCCGACAACATGCCATTTGTAAACTATTTGTATGCGGGCGAGTGTGCCGCCCTCACTTTTCTTACTTCCCAGTGACGAGCGACCGGCAACGCTACTACTATCTTAGCGCGCTTTCCAACTACAACAACTCACAAATTTAGTACTAACATCCTCAACACGGTGTCTTCATACGGTTCTAAAGTACGTACACTGTGTCTCTAAAGTTGAATGTTGGAAAACCTTAGTTTATTCAGTCACATTGGTATTTATGTGCCGTTCGAATATCGCGTGCATGCTCGCTGAATTAAATTTAGTTCGTGCGATGTTCTCGCTTGTGCGCTTGATACGTTGATTGAAAGGTATTTACGAACGTGAGCGTTGCTTTGCAATGATCTATTTGTCTGCTGATCCCGAATTTTCGGTTGGAATTGATTTATTGGGAATTCTGTGCAGATAAATTATATTACTACTATTGCTCGCTGCATTGCAATCGATGTTTTAATTTCTGGAATCTATATTCAGAATTTAGCGTTGCATTCGTCATAGAGTTGGTAAGGGCAAACATTGTTTAACAATTCGAATTATAGGCACCAATATCGCACAGGAAATGTGTGCTCGTTTCATATTAGAATCATGATTCACATTAAAAGTTTAAAATACTGATTCTACTCTGTCACAGAAATCAAGCTATTGTTTTAAAAAAATACACAAGTGATGTAAGTAAGCAATCAAAAAAATATATGTTATACACATGATGTTGTTTTTTTAGATTTAACTTGAAACTAATCGTTTGACGATATCATCACATTAGTCTTCTGCCCTTAACAATCCGCATATTTTTGCGTTCTTCATCACGCCATCAATACTGTCCTATTGACCATCTGTTTATCTACAATGTAACCTGCCTACTGCCACTTTAGTATGGCGTTTCCTTGGGCTATATTTGGTAAACGTAGTTCTATTGAAGAAATCGTTATTTTTATTTAAACACGCAATTAAACTCTGAGCATAGCTCTATTTAGTACCCTTTGGATGACGCTTATAGTCATCCAAAGGGTACTTTCTCATGTGAGTGACTACGTTTCAGTGCCATATATCTATGATCACAAACAACGCGCTCTAGTCACAGATTTTGGTCTTAAGATAATGTAGTGCATGAGACGAGAAGACGAGGCAGCTTCCCAAACGCTGCCGTGTATATATCAGTATCAAATAAGATAGGTATCTAAGAAATTGGAAACAATTCATCATATGATGAGTAATATATACCAAATATAAACTACAGTAATACAAAACCGCTGCAACATTCGATGCATTTTTATAGCTTAAGCAATAAACTGGAGCGGGTGAGACGAAATCGACAATGGTGCACTTAAGTAGCTCATAAACGGTATATCATATCCTACCGACAATGTTATTTACTTCGCAGTATTGCTGAACATGTATTGATTTGAATAGATACGCTTGAAGCTGTAGACGATTTGCGCTTTAAGTATTCAATTTTTCCAATAAAATTAGTCAACCGCTGCAGATACTGAGAAATTGTAAGAAGAATTTTACAAAGTAAAAATAAAATAAGCAATGTGTATTTTGATAGAGACATGCTTTAGTATTTCCCCTTTTACCGATACAGTAGGTACATAAACTCGTGTACTGTATCGGTACTCATTGAAGATGTAAGATATTAAGACCAATGCAGATAACTTATTTTTATTAAAGTTCTAAATATAAAAATATTTTTGGATTACCCTTTAAAATTTTTGTAAGTTTTGAATAATTTCATCGATTTTAACCGGGTCACAGTGAACAAACATCGGGTCTTACAGTTTCTATATCATATTTTTTATTGATACAAATAAAATTTTACTATCCTGTTTGTCATGTTACTAGTGTTTGTGATACGCAGTTTTATATGCTTTAACGAGTGTATCCGAGCTGACTTGGCATCAGATCTAGACGATCTGTTCCAAACAATGATTTATGATACTTTAGTTCTTTAGTTTACACCTCGCCTATTTTCTCTTCCTCTGTTCTAAAAATATAAGTAACTTCTTTTTTTTATTATCATCGTCGTCTTTTAACCATTTAAGTAAATATTTATTCTAAAGTTTGATTCCTATATCATTATCTTCTTTTATAGTTTTAAAATTCCAGCATTCAGCTGCCATTGCGTTTCGGGCTTTGCATACATGGCATCAAATTCTACAAATGCACTTTTCGAGGTGCATTTGTACCATTTCAATACATTTAAGGCCGTTATATAAAACTGAACTGTACTAGAGGTTTGAACTTAGACGATAATATTATGGGTACGTATAAAACGAGATATCGTTAGTAATGAAAACTATATTATCAAAAAGTAATATGGTGTATCTTATGATTGTAAATCTTTGTAATATCTTTTTAACTAACACTAATATTATAAGTTGAAAGCGCTAAAGAAATTTTAATAAACTTAAAGTACCTACCTAATAAAATTAATAACAAAGAAAATGGTTATAATACTATTAATTTAAATACTTCAATAGTATTCCATAAATTATTACGTGGTACATAATCATCCGACCGACATAACATTGAAATCCTCTCCGCCATATCATATCGAAATACTTTAAATATGATTACAGAATTTAATATCGAATTATGAAAGCTCATTTCGATCAAGTTCAATTATGATAGAATTCGAATAATTTTTAGTGGGAGGGTCGGAAATTTATTGCTCGGGAAACTGATCAATGTTTATATTGATGTTGGCGAGATTCCAACTGCCATTATTATTGTATGGTATATAAGTATTGTGTTATATTATGGGTAGTTAGGGGATTGTAGAATTTAATGCTTCGAGCATGGTTATTGTAGAAGAAGAAAGAATAGGGTCGACTTTGGAATCCATAGTGGGGTTGAGATTGTTTCTTCTTGTGACTTATTTTTTTGTTATTAATTGATATAAACTAGTGCTTGATTGCGATCCCACCTGACGGTAAGTAGTGATGCAATCGAGTAACTTGTATTTTATTTTATTTTATTATTTTTATTGTAGCTTCTATTTATTATTTAAAAATGTTGTTGTATTGTTGTTTAGATGAATTTCGCTTTGAATACCTGACCAAATATTTTTTGTCATAAATTTTACATACACACTAACTTATTTGTGAATTATCCGCAAACCAACTCAAGATACGTGAAACCCAGAAAAATAACAAATTGTTCTACGTCTTCCTGCCCTTGTCCCATATTATTTAGAGTCGGCGCAACACGTTTTTTCCCATTCTGTCCTGTCACCCGTCACACTATCACTATTAAAAGAACAAATTATAATGTAAAATCCATAAAACGTAGCGATGTCATAATCCGATTTGAACACAGCTTCAGGGCTTTCGATAATATATCATGATGTTATGTGGCCTAAGTTGTAGGTTAATACAGGATTTGCTGGTTAAACCCGTTAATTCCCCTAATTAGGACAGCAGTTTTCAAATCCTAATCGCGATGTGGTGACAGTAATTATCATGATGATTACATAATTATTGGTATAGCTTACAGATAGTTCCGGGTCTGGGTGTCTTGTGTATGTGATACTATACAGGAGTAATTCCGGAGTAAAAAAGAATAGTATTGGCATCCTGTTTTAGTTGCAGTTATTTGGTTGTAAATATTCGACGAGAATGTGGATTTAGAAAAAAATGAAACTGTATATTTTCAAAAGTTTCTACACATCAAGACTACAAAAAAAAATATCCAGTTATCTACTTCCTACAAATAAAAACATCACTGTAATTGACAGACGTAAATAATGCAGTTCTGAAGCAGGTCAACAAACTCTTGAAACTTTTGCATTCAAAAAATCAGAAACACTTTGATATCAACAGATGCAAGCTAGCCCGAAGCTTCTTGCAGCCGACAGATAAATATGGTATCGGCATGCAAGATATTCAAGGTTGAATGATTATCCAAAACTTTACAGTTCATTCACGCTATTCGTTCAAAACTTACCCCACGAGCGATCATAAGTGATTGGCGATATGTAGGATTGTAGGATATTTTTCGAACGAAACTTATCGAGATACAAAACGGTTGAAATATATTTTAATAGTCGGATAAACTGTTGGATTGTTGTGAGCGCTTGCAGATATCATGATTTTTGGTTTGGATGTTTTATTTATATTGTTTTATTGATTTATGAGTACGATTTGGGAGAATAACAATGTATCAGCTGTTACGTCTTTGTACGCACATTGTGGAGATCTTTACGGTAGGTTAGTTTTTAGTTAACAGACTATAAAACTTGCATACTATTTTTAGTATTAAAGTTTTTTTGTATTTTTAAGTATTTTTTTGACATTGAAGTCGCTTGTATATCATTGCTATTTTCGGCTATGCCGTCCATAGCCGAAAATAGCAAAAATATACAATATACGGAACCCTTTGTGTGCAATTTCAATTCACACTTGTCCGGTTCTTGTTTATATAGAAATCTTCCAAAGTATGCTTATTTTAGACAAGCCTACAGCATTGTCGCTTTCCATCAGGTGAGATAGCGGTCAAGCGCGAACATATCAACAACTAAAAAAAATATGACGGGTTTTTTTACGGCCCCGTAAGTGGTGACCGTTTCTAGGCTATGCATCTAGCCATAGTTTTCAGTACCTTCATCCACAGATTTTATTAGGTACTAACCTCCTCTGAACAGCCGAACTCCACAGAAATTCTTTCTGCTCAACCGCTTTTTACGACGGGCAATAAAATTAAATATGAGTACTTGATGCGTTACGTTTTTCTTCCAATCTTTTTTTTTCTTGTTGATAATTTAATTAAACGATGGTTAAGTGATACTAGCACCTAGGCTAATGAGATTAAAGCGATTCTGAAGTGGTGACCGCCTACCTTGGAAGGTCTCCCACAAAATGGATTGATTGCCTGGTGAAAGTCGGGCGAATCCGATGGATGCGAGATGCACAGGACCGGTCGATGTGGTGACGCTTATCTAGAGCAGGCCAATATCCGGCTACAGTCGTGTTTCATCATGAAAAGATGTTCTAGAGTAACGAGTAGAAGTCACTTCCCATTTTACTATTACCATGTTTTTTTTGCTCAAGTATTAATATATTCATGTAAAATTAACATATTAAAAAGTGGGTTAGAAGGTTTTGTAGAATTGAAGTAAGAATAAAAAGGTAGGTACCGAAAATCTGTTTTTTTTTCCTATTACGGTTATAAAAATCTCAAAATTCCCCTTCCTCCTATTAATAAAGATTAATAAGAGGGAAAAATTCTGTAAATACTATACCAGATAATAATACTTGATATTTACAGAATTTTCCCCTCCTAGAACGCAAAGAAAACTGAAGGAACATGGATGTGTTTTTAGTCTATAAAATGCTTCCATGCCCTCCCATTCTGCCCTAGAGCGCAAAAAGTCATTAGATGATTTCCCACCTTAAAAAAGCCTCCAGAGCTAATAGACCAGGGTAGATAATTTTTGAAACCAAAAAAAATTACAGTAGGATGAAACCCATTAGAAAAGGAGGGGAATATGATCAAATTGAAAGGAAAAATAAATTACGGTCGATCCGAGTTCGGGAAGTGGGAGGGGGTGAGTTTTTAAGGGTAAAAAATGGTTTATCTTGATTTCCGGCAAAACTACAAGTCCTATGGAAAAAAGTTAAATGGCAAAGTTGTAGGCAATAAAAAGATCTACAACTTTTGTATTTGCAGATTTTTCACATAACCTCAAAATTTAGGTGAAAAATTCAAAAACCAAGTTTTTGGTTTTTTATTTATATCTTTTTCAAATAAATATATTTTTCAACGAAATTTGGTGAAAACTTACCTTATTATGTCCCAAATACACTGTAATTTATTTGATTAAAAATATTTATTTTTTCGCTTCATTTTAATTTAATATCAAAAAAGCACCCTAATTTTCAATCAAAAATTCTGACGTCAAAATATCAGCTTTTTTCAAAAAGTTTGGGGGCTTTTTGTTCGTTGAAATATCTACTTTCTGATGATGTAAAGAAAAATATACATTACTATAGGAAATATTCTTAGAAAATGCAAAAAATTGAAAAAATCTCAAATTCGAAAAAAAATTTTTAATCATTATGTACAATTTCATCAAAAAAAATGTGATTGCTGCAATTTTTTTTAGTTAAAAAGTTTATTTATTTTACTCGAATTACATTCATGTCATAGAAAATCTCATACAAAATAACAAACAGTGTGATAATGAGCTTCTATTGCGACTAAATCAGGCACATTTCTTAAACGAGCTAAAATGTTTTTATCGAAATCATTAATTGTGTTTTGTTTTTTAATATGCTGTAATATATTTTCTCTTGTATCGTTATTTTGAATTGATGAAATTTTATCTTTGGAAAAATTACCGAAAAACCCACCGCAGAGAAAGCAATGAGATTGAAAATTAAATATAAGAGCGTCCTTATTTATTTGTTTTCCTTCCTGTGATTTCTTACGTCTTGAGCTACAGAATGTAGCTATTGCAGTCTCATCATTATAATGACTTTGACAAGTTCGATGAATAAGAGCTGATGTTAAAGTTTCAAATTTTTTGTATCTATTGTCGATTCTCTTCTTGCTAGACGCCACTAAACGATTCAAAGCTGTTTTTAGAGTTCCGTACCTCAAAAGGAAAAAACGGAACCCTTATAGGATCACTTTGTTGTCCGTCTGTCCGTCCGTCTGTCAAGACCCTTTTTCTCAGGAACGCGTGAAGGTATCAAGTTGAAATTAAAACCATATATTGAAATCCGTGGTCCCTTGAAGTTGTGCAAAAATCAAACTTGTAAGTTGACGGGAAAAAAAGATACGCCCGTTTATGTTGCAAAAAACGTACATTTCGACACTGTCAAAGGAATCAAAACTCATAGGGTGCTTCCCGTTGACCTAGAATCTTGAAATTTGGCACGAAGCAAGGTATTATAGCACTAATATCGGGAAAAGTCTGAAAACTGAAAATTTTTAGTTACGTCACCAGAAAAAAAAAATTGAAAAGTCTTCAAGACTCGATTCGAGAATTAAACTGTTTTTATAGGTAGGTTGGTACGAAACCCTCAGTGCGCGAGTCCGACTCGCACTTGTCCGGTTTTATTTTTATTTCATACACTTGCTTGTCGTCTGACTTATTGCAGATTATACAAACAGATTCTTCCATACTGGTAATCTGAAAAGACAAAATCAAATTAATAATGCCTTCAAAGTTTTATCATGAGTATAACTAAATCTGTTTGTATAAAATAAACGAAGTTACTATTTTTTTATTCTTGTACTGAAATATCATTCAATTTCAATTTTTTAGGTTATGTTACGTTAAACATACTATTTATAAAAGAAAATATTACTATTTTTATTTTGAAGCTGATTAATATAGATTAAAATATAGATAGTATTTACCTTGCTATGCAGATTCCAAACGTAAAGTACGTAAAGTAAATTTCTCACAAATCACTAGAGTAACTCAGCCTGCACGTGTATTTTTAAAAACGATGTTGTACACTACTCTGTATCTCAAATACTGACTAACGGTCTTTACAGCTGCTATGAAATAGCAGGTATGTAGTAAGGCCCAGACTCTCCTAGGTCCGTCCCCACTTCTCAATGAAATAACTTACAATGGGCTTAAATTCACCGAAGGTCACTCAGGTATATTTAATTATTTTTAAAACAGCAATAAATAGGTATCTACAAATATTATTTAAAGAAGATTCTACAGCTTTTTCAAAATATTGTAGATATTTTATTAAATATTAACTTTATTAACTTATTTGTTTGTTAATTATAGAAGTATATTTTAATTTGTAATTTTTTCGTTTATCAATAAAACATGAAATCTTACGTTTTTTGAGTAATTAAAGTGTAAATTTTAATAAATACCTCAAAATTGTACATAATGATTAAAAATTTTTTTTCGAATTTGAGATTTTTTCAATTTTTTGCATTTTCTAAGAATATTTCCTATAGTAATGTATATTTTTCTTTACACCATCAGAAAGTAGATATTTCAACGAACAAAAAACCCCCAAACTTTTTGAAAAAAGCTGATATTTTGACGTCAGAATTTTTGATTGAAAATTAGGGTGCTTTATTTGGGATATAATAAGGTAAGTTTTCACCAAATTTCGTTGAAAAAAATATTTATTTGAAAAAGATATAAATAAAAAACCAAAAACTTGGTTTTTTGAATTTTTCACCTAAATTTTGAGGTTATGTGAAAAATCTGCAAATACAAAAGTTGTAGATCTTTTTATTGCCTACAACTTTGCCATTTAACATTTTTCCATAGGACTTGTAGTTTTGCCGGAAATCATGATAAACCATTTTTTACCCTTAAAAACTCACCCCCTCCCACTTCCCGAACTCGGATCGACCGTAATTTATTTTTCCTTTCATTTTGATCATATTCCCTTGCTTTTCTAATGGGTTTCATCCTACTGTAATTTGTTTTCATTTTTTACCATTTTTGTAGGCTTTGACCCTGGTCTATAATAATTAAATAGTACTTAAGAATCAGTCTCTCACCATCATTAATAGTCGGAAGGTAGTTGGTTTCAGGAGACCCAGAGAGCAGTGCACTTACAGTAACTTGCGCAAATGTTTGCCTGCGATAGGGCGGGCCGGTCTTATCAAGAGGACAGGACATGTCTTTTGCAATTATCGAGATTAATAATGGATAACTTTGATAAACAAAGGGAAAAATATAACAGAGGGATTGGTTATTTTCAGTATGTTACTTTCTCATTGATTTTAGATGTAAAATACCGGTAAAAAGTCGGTATTGCCTAACGAGGATTTCGTACAAACTTACCAATGTTTTTCTGAATCTCAAAAACGTAATTATTTTGTAATGTGACAACGAATTTACAGTTTTCAGAGTTTTTGATTCTTAAGTCTTTGCCTTTTCCCAAATATTAGGATGATTCTTTTGCCTACTGATTATAGGCAGAGTATAGAACTTTAAAAACATCTATGGTACTCATCAGTATTTGGCCTGTATATTTTAAATTGAGAGCCGTATTCTTATTTAATTTACTAATCATTTCAATATTGTATGACCCCCTATTTTTATATTAAAAACTGTATTTTGCACAGTTTGGTTTTCCCACCCAATAAAATATATTCCATTGCAGTTTCCCACTCACCGACCAAGCCTTTTTTACACTTTCTTTAAGAGGCTTGTACCATTCTATTCTTAAAACTGCTTACAAATGCGCTGTAAGACGCTTTCAAGACCAGTACTATATTTAATCGAATTTATGGAGTCTACAGCACATCAAATGCTTAGAAAGTTGGCGAGCACGGTGGTCGTACGGTAATCAAACTGAGAGACAAGAGTGTACAGAGGCTGTGTTGGTTTCTGAGGCTTGCCTATGTGTTAGTTTGTTTTGTACGATAAGCTATCGTGGGTATGCCATTTTGAAGGAACGATGGTGTAATACGAGTCTGTGATTGAATTCTTGAATAGCAGATGTTTTGGCTAAGAGAGACCTAAGCCTCTACTATAATTCACAAATGATTCAAAATGTTTTCGACTTTTGCCTCAAAAGGGGATTCGTTTTGCGTTCTGTTAACGTCTATATATAAGTCTACTCAATTTTATATTATGTTGTGTTTTTTTTCTGTGCGAAATATGGCAATGAGTTTTCTCACTCTAGCGTTTGAATCCCCAACCGGTCCTATGAGACCGCGCTGTTATTGTTTTACTATTGTGTCTCGTTTCGCGGGTATCTGAGTAACTACGGTGGGCCGCGGTATCCCTTTCAGAAATTCTTGAGGCTATATTATGCTTTTAATTAATAATAATTAAATATGAATGTCCACAATGAAGATTAATGTTGTAGAATAAAACAGGATTAACATTATTCTACATAAAAAATAATCTAAAGGTACGCGGTGTTATCGCTGACAGCATTATCTACCAGACAGCCTTGAAATGGACTTTAAGAACTTAAAATAGAATAGGAGATAGTCTGCTGTGAACTTCTAGTATATTAATAAAATAGGGACCCGAAAATCGATATTATCATTCAGCATTTCAGCCGAAAAACATCCACTACTGCCTGTCGCCACATCGACCGTTCCTGTGTATTTCGCATCTATTGGATTCCCGTGACCCTCACAAGGTCCTCTGTACACTTTGTTAGCCTCTCGCCTTTTAACGCTGCGTCTTCGGGTACACGTTCGCCACTCCAGAACCTTTTGTCCCCATCGACCATCTGTTCTACGTAAACAGATATACAGATATGCAAAGCTCTCAAAAGACTTCATAAAAACATTGCGAAAAACAACACCAAACATTCGTTCCCACCAAAAAACAAGAAACTTACAAAACTAAACATTATTCGAAATATTTTCCATTCGAAATCACAAACTAAATTCATAGGTTTTGCATACAGTGAATATCTCGAATGGGGCGGCCGTTTATTGAACGGAATTGAACCGGCGTACCGATGAATCGACGGTAAATTAATAATCATATTACTTTTTCAGTGGAATGCAAATATTTGATGATTGCGCTGCGGCGAGTGCTGAATGTCGATACTGGGAGACAAGGATGCTGAATTCCTGGATGCGGTTCAACACAGTGAGCACATATATTATGTGTGGTGTGATTGTGCGTGCTTCTGATTGGGTGTCAGTTATCTTTGAATGCTGTTGTGTGATTTGGTGTGGTTGATTGATTTTGTGCACTACTTTTTTGTTTTTGCTAATTTTTTATTGTTGATAGGCTCGCACTTGACCACTATCTCACCTGATGGAAAGCAATGATGATGTGGTCGACAGTGGAACGCGTTTGTCTAGTATCATTTCACTTTTCACTTAAAGATTCCCAGGTAGTAGCTCGATCGTTTTGAACGAGACTTATATCTCGATAATCATAGCTCGATTAAAACGCGGAGAAACTTCGATTAGATAAGAAGGAAGAGGCCATCCATCGACAGATCGACCTTGGTAAGCATTGCTTAACCATTGCTTGACCTGGGGGATCAAACTGTTCGGCTGTTATTACTTAGCCACGAGCTGTTCTCTCTCTCTGTTTCCCAGAAGACGTCGTGGTGTGAGTCAAGGGAAACCTATGGATGCGAATCGCACAAGATCGGACATTATAACGTTACGAGGGGGGTCCCTATGTACAGTAAGTAGTGGAAGTCTTTCAGCTAAAATTTTCAGCTGTTTGAACATAAGTTTTGATTTACAAGTATTTTAAATTAAAACCCCGTCTCTTATACAATTTTAATTCTTAAAGTAACATCCAGTAATATTTTTCAGTTTCCATTTTGCCTTCCTTGTCGGAGCTTTATTTGTGTGCTATTGTGAAACATCCGTGATCGGTTTCTCTCGCGTTCGCTATGCAATCGACACATTTAGTTTTTACAAGTTTTTTTGGTAAGTACTGAAGCGGAATGCTTCAAGTGGATGTTGTAAGTGCGGAGTGATATACTAGCTATATATAGTTAGCGAATTATGTTGTGATTTATCTTAATTTATAACTTTAGAGTCATTCAAGTCATTATTTTATAAGTTAAGGACTTATGATAAGTTTATAATCTCATATTAAATAGGAAAGAAAGGTTTTACTTTCATTTCTTTCTTAATAGTGATTTTTTTTTCTTGATTCTTAAAAAAATAAAAAAAAATGTCTTTGCACAAAGGTAATCTTTACACAAAAATTTTGGTGGTTATTTCAGTTGTATTTATTTACTTTCCCATCAATGAATTCAATACCAGAACTGCTTATAACACAAAAAAGCCGCTCTTTCTCCACCAACACTTCCCAACATTTTCCACCACCAACAAAAGGAACAAACCATAATTCAAGTCCACATCTAAAAGTCGGTTAAAAAGCCCGTAGCACTGAGGTGTCGGGCCGTGTGGATTGCACTAAATTATTCCCCCGGGGCGCGGCGAGTTAATGAATTTATAATCAAATTACAACAGTACTGCGCCCCGTGAGAAATTTCACAGATAAATCTTTACAGCGATATCGTTTTGCTTGTTTCGTGGTCATCGTGGATACTGGTGTTCTGTGAAGGTCGATGTTGAACCTGAAAGCGTGGCGATAAAGGAAGAAAGAGAAAGGAACTTATCTTTAAGAACTAGGATAGGAGTGACAGACATCCTGAGTAAGATATCTAGACCAAATGAAATGAAGACAGGCTGGTCATGTGCTATGCAGTCCTCAGGACAAATAGAGCAAGGTTCAAACAGAATAGTTTCCTGGACAACAAAATTAAATAGACGTCCACAATGCAAAAGATAAGAGTACGACATAAAGCTAACATCAGGTCCAAACAAAAAAAAACCGGCCAAGTGCGAGTCGGACTCGCGCACCGAGGGTTCCGTACAAACCTGCAATTTTTTTTTTTCACGGGTTAAAGGCAATTAGATCTAAGTATTTGTTATGAATTTCAACTTGATAGCTCTACGCGTTCATGAGGAAAAAAGTAATAAATTAAATTTATTAAAAAATAAATATATATTTTGTAATGTAACTAAAAATTTAAGGTTTTCGGAATTTTTCCTTTATGTGTGCTATAAAACGTTGCTTCATGCCAAATTTCAAGATTCTAGGTCGACTGGAAGTACCCTTTAGGTTTTGATTCCCTTTCGAGTACTTGCGAGTTTCAAAATATGCAGCTTAAATTCCTGTTTCTTTTGATTGCGTTGACATAGAAGTTTGATTTTGTTACAGCTTAAAGGTATTATAGACCTGAGTATTTGGTATGAATTTCAATTTAATACCTCTACGCGTTTATGAGGAAATGGGTAGTAAGTTTCAAATTATTAAAAAAAAATATATTATGTGATGTAACGAAAAATTTATGGTTTTCGTAATTTTTCCTTTATCTATGCTATAAGACGTTGCTTCGTACCAAATTTCAAGATTCTGAGTTCACGGGAAGCACCCTGTAGGTTTTGATTCCCTTGCAAGTGTCGAAAATTTGCGGCATAAACGGCTGTATCTTTTGATTGCGTTGGCTTAGAAGTTTGATTTTTTCACAGCTTCAAGGGACAGTAGACCTGAGTAATTGATATAAATTTCAGCTTCATACCTCTACGCGTTCCTGAGAAAAAGGGTCTTGACAGACGGACGGACGGACAGACGGACAACAAAGTGATCCTATAAGGGTTCCGTTTTTTCCTTTTGAGGTACGGAACCCTAAAAAAAACCGGGCAAGTGCGAGTCGGACTCGCGCACTGAGGGTTTCGTACCAACCTACCTATAAAAACAGTTTAATTCTCGAATCGAGTCTTGAAGACTTTTCAATTTTTTTTTCTTGTGACGTAACTAAAAATTTTCAGTTTTCAGACTTTTCCCGATATTAGTGCTATAATACCTTGCTTCGTGCCAAATTTCAAGATTCTAGGTCAACGGGAAGCACCCTATGAGTTTTGATTCCTTTGACAGTGTCGAAATGTACGTTTTTTGCAACATAAACGGGCGTATCTTTTTTTCCCGTCAACTTACAAGTTTGATTTTTGCACAACTTCAAGGGACCGCGGATTTCAATATATGGTTTTAATTTCAACTTGATACCTTCACGCGTTCCTGAGAAAAAGGATCTTGACAGACGGACGGACGGACAGACGGACAACAAAGTGATCCTATAAGGGTTCCGTTTTTTCCTTTTGAGGTACGGAACCCTAAAAAAGTTGCAAAGATTAGAAAGGATTTGAAGTTGTTATAGGGGGCCTTTACCAAAAGGTTCGGTTGTTCGTTGGAACTCTTGGTACTGCCGGAAAATACTGTAACCGAAAATAAAAAACATCAAGGAGCATTACAATATAAGAGTCATCATCATCATGATCATCAAGAGTGTTTATGATTAAAAGGCTATAAAAACATCAGCTAATCATTTGGAATAGCTGAGCAAATACAAATACATTATTTGTACATTTGTAAGTATTTAGTATATTTATTTTCTAACACAAACCTTAGACCTATATATCTTTCTCTTTTCCCAAATTCTGTATGATATCTGCGTGCCAGTCACCAGTTCCACGCACAACGCAACTAACTCGACCACACAATACAACCTAGCAGAACCTACTAAATCTTCAACTGGAAGTGGCCAAGACGTATAAACGGCACATTATTTATTATCTAACATGTGAGCCCTTTCGTGAAAATATTAAGTAAATAAAGCGCTCGGATGTTATGGCCATGAGGCGGGCGATAACGATGTGTATCGCCGCTTTTATTGTTGATAGGGTGCGGGTATTACGTTAATATGGATGGAATGAATCTGATATTACTTGATTTTTTTTCAGAATTTTTTTTTTGGAAGTGGAATCATCAGAATGACTTCTCCCGCTCTTGAGTGGAGCGGAAGGGCGTGTTAGACTCTTACAGGCTAAACCCCACGCCGTTCCTTCGTTGCCTTCGGTCTGGGGGTCACGGTGACAACTTTTCGGATTTTCTGTTTTCCCCAAAGGCTTCGGCCCTACCGGGCCTCTACAGTTTGAGATCCGAATCTGTTTTGGTTCTGCATTGATGAATGTTGTAAATTACGTTTAATTGTTCCTTGTGTTAGAACACAAAGATCAATCAAATGTAATTTACGTGGATTAAGGGTTTCTTTTTCAAAAGTCCTTCTTAACCCCAGTAAATATGCTAATGCTATTGGTAAAAACAAGGGGCCTCCCTTTTTTAGGCCCCTACGGTTACACTGATATCTTTCTGATATTTCACTTTAATTATTCACCTTTAATGACTTGGGATCGGCTTTGACAGATATTTGACAGCCGTAAGCCCGAAACCACAGATTACTAAATAGTTACTACGTAACAGATACTTCACTCAGTAGAAAAATTACAATACCTACTGCTTTATTAGCCTACTCTGTCGCGTCGGCAACCACTGCATGCTAAAATGTACCTTATTGCTCAAACGTACAGTTGTGATTGCTTCGCACCGCGCGATCCCGCAGCAATCGCAGGGCTGCCTCTTCGATAAACATGACTTTTTGTGTTTATGTTATTCAGAACTGTGAATGTTCTGACTTATAGTTACAATTTATTTATAATTAATTACAGTTTAAAATCTTAAATTCTATCGTTTATAAAATATTTATTTTATAAGTTTCGTCGTTGTTTGACAGGTAAATGGAATAATGTTAGGTGTTTATCCCTTCTTTTGCTTGATTTACACCCATCTACAGCACATAAGGCACCACACGGCATCGTAATACGCGTACGAACGAACATTACTATTAAAATTGAACGGCGTGCGCGCGCTTCGCTTGCGAAAACCGCACTGAATTAGATCCGCAAGCGGACCGAGACCGCTCGGCTGGGCGGTAGGCACTTATAGCGCGCAAGTACATGGAGTGACGGAGGCCTGCCGAAACTACGATGGCCAGCAGTTGCCCTGCGTCTCCTGCCGCAGCGGCTGTGGCGTGAAGATGCATTTTGACGCGCAATTTCCACGCATTTTGCTTATGAGACATCTCCAAAATATTTTCAATGATTGAATACCGAATTTTATAAAAAAGTAACAGTTGACAGTTGAAAATCAACGCTTTTAATTTCCAGTTTCCTCATCTTTTGCGATCGTTTATTGACTTAAACCTACTACTATGCTCCTTCTTTGCCTTGCATCCCATGAGTACAAAAGCTCTAAAAGTATAAGTTTTGTCAAGAAACCTCCAAGGTTGTTACAGAGTACAGCTCTTCAAACGCCAACTCAGAGGCCACAACAAAGCACACTGCTGGCTAAAACAAACCTTGTCAGATTGAAATGTTTCGACAAACACTAAACGTGTAATGAGACTGTTCTCTCAAGATATTGCTCCAACAATTTGTTTCTATCATCTTTTGACGAATTTCAACGGATTCAGGAATAAAGTATCCTTCGCCTTGAGTGGGCGATAAATCGATTTGGAATTGGAAAATGTTGTATTAAGTGTTTTATTTCTGGCTCGAATTTTCGAAAGAAAATGAAAAGGTTTTCAATTGAGTTTGGCAATATTAATACCAAAAATTACCCATAGACGAATACAGGTTCGTTTACAACACTTTGGAATCATTATTTTTTATGATAGTCATCATATAGTATATATAACTATATATCCATATTTAATATTTTAAGTTTAGTGTAAACATATGAATGACTATGTCTATCACTGTTACGCTGTCACAGTAACAGTTAATCTACTGAACTGGTTTGGATAAAAAAAATAGTGAAGAATAAGCTTGAACCAAACAAGTACTTAGACTACTTTATATCTAGCTTTGACTTCAAGACATAAGGCGTAAGTTTGCATGTATATGTGTTACTCTATTAAGATCAAACGTCTAAACGTATACCCAATGTTCTAGAACAGGACATAGGATAGATGCCTTTCTTTTGCACTCAAGCGTACAAACAAACTACATTCAATAATCACCCTTAAAAACGTCACATCATACCTTATAATCCCGAACGAGACGCCAAGAAAATAAATCGAAAATTTATAATTAATTTCTCAAACTTTATAGCTCACACTAAGCTAGTAAGCCGAAAATATTGAAAAAAGAGCGAAGCGATCACCTTTTTACGACATCGTAAGCGGGACCATTACGGGGGTCACTTGATATGGGATTTCAATGTGAAACTCGTCATTGCACGGATAATATTTTCGGCCGTAACACTAAAATAAAAATGGTTGTAAAACTCTATGTAGGAAATCATGATGTGAAAGGTTGTAAAAGGGTAGCGTGGTGTATAGTTGCGTTTAATGAAACTTTGGTTGCGAGTTAAAAGTTTTTGGTCAGAATATGGTACGTGTGAAGTGGTGGTGACAAACGAATGGCCTGGTTTGTATGGAATGGCGAGTGTTGGCTGGAATGGCGGTCACTACATACTTCGTATAGGTGTTGGCGCTTTTTGAAATCACTGATGCGTTTTGTATTGTCACTTGTGTTTATTTGATTTTAATATTATGTTGTAGTTGCAACTCATTTCATCATTTGGCCATGCAAAATGCAGATATGGGTACTAATGGGCACTTGATCATGATCACCATTTTTTTAAGGTGATAAAGGAGACTGAAACGATTACATACAATCTTGGGCCTAGGTGTAAGAAGATGAAAGTGGTGTCAATGAATAGCTTATATATTATCAACCTTTCACTGACAATTCTGCGGATTTTGTCAATCTGAGAACAGTGATACAAGAGATTAAGTAAAAGTGAAGTTATGTGACAATCTTTGACTAACAGCTGATTCCTGAAGTGCAAAATATGTTGTTTTGCACTAATATCATATATTTGCTAGAAATGTTTGAAAAATCATAATATATAAATGAACGTCAACGACTTCAAGCGTTAGGTAGGAAACAGGTAAGGAAAGGATGTCTAAAATAATCGACATGTGCGCTATGAGCCTGGAACTTGACCTGGCACGCTTGACAAACACAATCACTACTACTTACCTAAAAATGGAACATTTTTATCAATCTTCAGCTACATAAACACTACCTAATTAACTATTGTGTATGAGGGTATTATAACATTGTTTGATAAATAATTCTTTGCCATAACTGTAAACAATCTCTATAGGCCTTCTAACTACATGTATTTTAAACCTGCCAGGATGGTAGCTGGTTAGATGAGGTTATATTTACTTACAGACTGAGGTGCAAGCCATTGCCGAATTACTGACAGAATTGTTTCATCGTGTAAGGGTCGTCGGCCCAGTGTATTGCAGTGACCAGTGGATATCCCACAATTCATACAGCGATCCATATATATTCAATTATATCCAATCCACAAGCCGGCAGTAAAATCCAAAATAACAATTCCAAGTCAAACGTGTGAGCAATCTTCGGTGTCCAAGGTGAAAGCAAGGGTCATACACAAGGTAGGCATGGTCAGAATCCGTAAAATACAAAGCAATGGTCGTGAAAAATGATGAATAACTGGGCAAGCACTCAAAACGCATCGGAAAACACGAAACGAGTGAGCAAACAAGAACAGTCGGCAACTGTCAGTGACATAGACTAAAAATAAGAAGAAAAATAAGAAAGATTTGAATCGATAATCATTAATATTGGTTTTTCAGTAATTAATTGATATTTGATTTATTAATATGTTCATAGTTGATTGGAGACTATATTGCATATAACTATATACAATGCATTTAATCACTTTGAATTATTTTTTTAGTGCAAAAGTTTTATTTTCGTAACTGTGTAATCGATTACTAAATCGATTATCTCACGAAAACTATCTATCTCATATTTCTCTGCTTCTAGAATGTGAATTGAAGTGATTTTTTTATATTCTTAGGTAAAAAAATATGACTAATTTTTTGGATCATATCTCAACTTCGTACTTTTGGGCCTACCGTTTTCCATCTCCTTTGCTTATGGTTTGTTCTGGTCGGACCGGCAAGGCGTGTCAGACTTTTACTAATTAAAACCCACTCCTGTTCTTTCTTTGCTTTCGTCCCAGGGCTCCAGGGTTCTTTTCACCCAAACCGTAGCCCCAGTTGGCTACGATCCTGCTGTGCCTCGGCTTGCACTACATGCCGTCGATGACGCGAGCTCGGTCCGGACTGGAAAGCTGGAAGGCGAGCTACCTGCTGCTCTCCGTCCGCAAGTCTGCACCTGCGGTGACCATGAGCACCACATGTCCATGTTCTAGATACTCTGCCATGTCCCTGATATTATATCTCAAAAGATTACAAGTAACTTTCCATATAATTTCCTCTACATATAATATCTTACATAACCTTGAAAACAACATACAAAGTGGGATACTTGCACCTTCCACATCCAAATTACTTGAAGTTTTCGGCTAACCAAATTAAAGTTTATTCTCTACGCAACATTCTAATATAACACCCGGCAGTGACGAATAACTACAAATTTAAACTACAAGTATTACGAGGACGAAGTTTTGTATAGGTGGCGAAGTTTCAACCACATACTAGTTATTACATAGTTTATAATTACAGATTTTAGCGCTCACTACAAAGTCGAGAAGTATATAGTGAACTGGGTTGGCAGTGCTGGGATGTTCATTATTTTGTTTTTGTATGCGTGTGGTGTGTGTTGAAAATGGACGTATGTATTTGTATGTGTAGGCGAGTACGAGAGAGTATTTGTGGAACTGACGGAAGTGTTATTTTCGAAACCTAGAAGAGAGAAGCAAAATAACATTGTAGAAGTTTTTTTTTAATAAAAAAGAGTTATTTATTTACTTATTTAATGTTCATGCAACTAAAGTTACAAAGGCGGATTTAATGTTTAACGAAATGTTGCCTCAAACTAGAGCTTTTTAAAATGAAATTTTGCTTAAAAACGAAATTCCCGCTTTTCATTTCCTTGAATTTTCAAAAACGTCATAAAAGGAAGCCAAAATCCAGATACCTTGTCCCAGTAGGTTTATCTGTTGCATTTATGCGATAAGCCAGTCAATCAGTTACTCATCATCATCGTCATCTGCCTAGCCTTTTCCCAACTATATTGGGGTCGGCTTCCAGTCAATCCGAATTTAGCTGAATACCAGTATTTTATTCCTCATCTACTACTTTGATTATATACACAGGTTTCAAGAACTCTTAATTGTTTTCAGAGAAAATGCTTCTTCACTGAACAAGGAAAGGGTAAACTGCAAAAACCTAATGGAAACTCGTCAAACATTTTCCGAAAATGGATAGGTAAAGAGTAAAGAGTATCCGTGTAAATATAAAACCTTTTATATATTTTTAGAATGCCCAAAAAGTACGGGATTGAAAATGTTTTTTTCCCTTCAAAATTTAACAAGCTGGTAGTTTAAAAAAAGAAGGGAGTATCAAAACCGAACATCTAACAAAAAACCGTTAACGTAAAAGTGTGTGCCCCATAAAATACTGTTCGTTGAATAGGGTTGTCACTTACTCTGTTGAGGTAGGTTAAATATAATATTATGTAGGTATGTTTACCTGTACTAATATTATAAAACGAAAAGTTTTCATTCTTGTTTGTTTCTGGTCTTTCCTTTTTTGCACCATTTTGTCATATTTTCTCCTCACCACCCTAGGTAGACTGGTAGAGGATGCCTAAATCATTAACAGCCGAAACCAATACCCTATCTGTCACATATCGGAGATACAAAAACAAATGAAACAACAGAAAACATGATAATTTTTGTATTGTATCATTTGTTTTACTATCTCAAGTATGCCAAAACTGGAGATCGATACGTTATTTTTCGTTTTTTTTCGGCCGTAAGTCCACCTTTATACAGTGTTTGTTACTAGTGCATACAGTTTTAGGAAATACGTACATAAATTAGAACATAGTTTACCAGAATATCAACAACAATCAGTTGCCCGGAACAGACATAAAATCCGTCTGGTCAGAATGTCCTCCTTTTTAACGGAGTGTTCCGGGACTTTACTCTCTGTTCCACATACCTCTATACCTATTTATTTATTTACAAAATTTTTTATGCAGTTCTGTGTGCAGAGACGGACTGAATGCCTTAGGCATTTTTTACCAGTCAACATATTGTTCTTCTTCAGCAAAGTCAAAGTCTTTTTATTTCATATAGGCCTACATGCTCACTTTTGAAACGTTAGAAGCTAGTACAAGGTTCCAATTGGTCGTTTCCTATGGAGAAGAAACGGCAAGAAACTCCATGGTTACTCTTTAAAAAAATAAACTATTGGGTTTACAATACTTCTATATTACAATACAGACACAGCGATTTCATAGAACTCATTTTCCCGAATAAAAATCCAGGTTTTTGTGAGTGTAGCAACCCTACAAAGATCACACCCTCGGGCGATACGCAGCGGCGCGTGATCTTGCATGAAACGAACGGATTTCAGACCGCCTGAAACGGTCCAATCCTAACGCAAACGTTTGCGCAAGTTTTGCACTCAAAAGAATATGCTATATTGGTGTTTGAGAGCGATATGGGCGGTTTTTCCAATGTTTTGCCAGTGTTAATATCTTCAGGTTGCGTTATTATTGTTTTTTGTGAGTTTCCTATTGGTTTTTATGTTTTTTTTTAGGGTTCTCTACTCGAAAATTAAAACGGGACTCTATTACTAAGACTCCGCAGTCCGTCTGTCGGTTTTCTGTCGGTCTATCTGTTTGTCGGTTTATATGAGGCTGTATCTCATAAACCGTAATAACTAGACTGTTAAAATTTTCATAGATGATTTATTACTGTTGCCGCTATAACAACAAATACTAAAAACCGTGTGTGAGTCCGTCTAGCACTTAGCTAAATTTTTGTGAAGATGGAAATAAAAAAGTAAGAAAACATATTGTTTAACTTTATTCCGCCTGAATGGACGCACAGTTAATTGCAATATCACTAAGTTTCCCTGACAGGACATGTATAGAGCGAGGATAGATGTATTGCACCATATATGACCAAAGACAACACAGACCGACAGAGAAAAACGCCACATTTAAATAAAAAATAATAGAAACAACATAATTTTAACAAATACAATGTATAAATCTGAGTTATGCGTCACATCTAAGCAAATCAACACTGAATTCCATTATTAGAAGCAGATTTAGCATAAAATCATCATCATCATCTCACCCGAAAGACATCCACTGCTGGACACAGGCCTCTCCCAAGCGTCGCCACAAAGAACTTGCAGACAAAATTAATAGGTAGGTATATTATAATTTCAGTTCCAAAATATATCCAAAACACAACATGCTACCTGCTACCGAACACAATACATAATAATTATGGAAACAGCAGTGGGAACGGTACGGCAGCGGAAATAGAATTTACTTTGATACATCAAAGCTATCGTACACCGTTTGGGTGACTTGAACGTTTGTACATGTAACATATCATATGGAATTCGGAGTTTATGTACATGTTACAGCTGTGTATTGATTTGAGATGGCTTCTAAATTGATTTTGCATTGGTAAGAGGAATATGATAGGTATGTTTCCATGGTCTGGGGCGAGGAGAAATGGCAGGCGGTTGCTTTCTTCTGCGAAGCAGTAATGGTAGTGAAGAAGGCAATGCACGCGTGAGGAAACAGACATCCTTACGCCTCAGCAGGCAGGATCTCGATCCCGATTTCCAACCACCGTTAGCTGAGTGTTTGCTGACGACGAACTATGAGTAGCTCGACATCCGGCCGTTCGGTTACCGTTTGGACCGAGCCCGGGTCGTTGAAGGCGCGTAGCGTTTCACGCCTATCTCAAAGAGATGTCAGAAAACTAGGGGACCAGAAGACTGAAAGACACAGATGAAATTATAGTCAATAAAAGTCTGACACGCTCTCCCTACGCAGCCGTTAAAAAATGCAAATAGAAAAAAATCGTTAAAAAATGCAAATAGAATAAAATCGTTAAAAAATGCAAATAGAAAAAATCGTTAAAAAATGCACGCACAACCCAGGTTAGTACAAGTATGGGGTAAAACTTGATATCAAAACGAAAAACCCAATCACATTTTTATCTATACACTTTATTAGTAATTACTATCATCAGAACCTACCTCAAAACACTATCTAAAACTATTAGCGACTACTTATAAATATAGGACTGAAGGGAGTTGTGGGCTAAAGGGCGTCCCGTCACAAACGCCATTAATCATAAAGGGCTAAGAATGCGGCGCACGTCGCCTAACTACTGGCGTCCAGGTGAGTGTTTAACTTTGTAGTTGTCTGTACTGCTATATTATTTTATGATTTATTGTAAGGCTTTTTTTTCGGGGCTGGGAGTACCTAGTTGTAAAAAATAGCCAATGGTTTTGAAGGTCAGAAGTAAAGTTTCTTATGAAATGAAAATATAGTTGATTGCAGGATTGGAGGGAAAAGGCTTTTGGTCTACAGTAAGAAAATTGTTGATTATTTTATAAAATAATTAAAAATAAAACATTGAAAAAAACTGCAACCTTTAAAAAAATATAATTTCAAAACACTTTTTCTAAGTAATTTATCGAATATGATAGAATCATTTATCAACGAATGTCTTTAAGCACGCCAGAAGTTATTTACTAAATATGATTGAAAACATAGTTGTTTGCATAGTTATGATAAATAGCAAATACCTACTGAATTCCCAGATATTCAAAAATAAAAATAAAGTGAACTATCGAATTTTAAACTACATTCTATTTTTAAAACCAATTCTAATTCCAAAAACTCGACACAAAATCCAGCCAATCACCATCCTCTACAAACTCCCACGGGCTAGTTACATACCTACACATACACCAATATAGCTACAAATAAATTGATCTATATGTTAAAAGCGACACGTAACATCAAAGTGTTGACATAGGGCCTATTGCGCCGATAGGTCGCCATCCGCTTGCAACCGATATTAAATGTTTACATTCCAACGTGCCCTAGGTAAATGTAAACAATACTATACGTGGATTTCGGACCAATATCTCCGATATATTCCTAATCCGTAGGCATTTTCATGCGTCCGTGACATCAAAGGTTTAATACGAATGAGTTTTACGATCCAATGTGTTCTGTTGGAATGAATTTTCAATGGCTTCGACGAATCAGTCTAGTTACGCTTTGTTTGTAGTTTCTGACTTTGTCGTGTATTGAAAGATGGGTGCTGTACAGGTATTTTTTAAAGCGCTCGAGTCTTGTTGTCAGCATTGAGTGTAGCATCAGTGCTGAGAGGTATTCGAAAAAGTTACCGTGCCCGTGGAAAGCAAAGAGCAATTGAAAGAAAACGGATGGGTTGTAGCCAATAAAAGTTTGATACACTATCTCGCGCGCTCTGCGTGGACCCAGAGTAAATAAACATGGATTGATTTTTTTACTTTGGATCCACCGTGCACTGTAACGTGATAACAAAAAAATCAAAAGAGATCTAAGCATTAAAAACTCACTCTTATTGTGAGGACGTTGCATCTGTGTTTGTTTTTTTTTTCTCTTCAAAAAGCTTAAACTACAACTTCATCTTAGAGGTTTTTCAGTCAACATTCGATAAGTTACAAGTTCTAGGCAAGCGTGCTCTTCTTTTGTCCAACGCGATACATAATCGAAAAATAGTTTTTATACTTTGAATAAAAAAACTATTGACCTTATTTTACCAGTAAAAATAATAAATTTTCTATTGTATTTTTTACATATTTTTTCTTTTTACCAACAAGAAACATTAAAAAGGCCAAAACCTTCATTCCCTTTCATCATTATTACAACATTATCTTAAAGAGCCATCTCAAAATCAAAATAGAATGTTTCGTACAAAACGTTGTTTTAACTAATATGATTTGGGATAAACCTCTCTGCCGTATTACGTGTCCTTTACAAACAGTCTAATGGGTTTACGTCAGCTATCATCTCTGAGTGAACTGTACCTTTAATTGGGCTTTAGATCTTGGCTTATCGTATGTGACATACTAGTTACTAGTTCATATTGGTCATAGGATCTGTCATTGTTAACTTTGTGTCTTAATTGCTGATGTAACTAATTCAACATTCATGTTTGGAGATGTTTTTGGTCTAATCCTGTGAAAGTCGGTACCTATATATAAAAGGCACTTACTGACTCATCAATGTCTAGCTTAAACCCTCGGACCTCGAACACTGAAATTGTGCAAATACGTTGCTTTCATGATTTATAAATAAGAAAGGATTTTCCGAAACGGAGGCCAAAGCTTGTATGAAGAAACCTGCTTTAAGCAAGTGTATTATAAATTATAAACTGTTAGTATTATATCTGATGTTTGTTTGTTTCTGGTGTTTGTTTTGTCTATATTGTTTGATTGATTTGTTAGCAGTACACCGCAGATTACCCCTGTATTATTTTAAGTTCTTACCACCCATCCGAAAGGTGCCTGGTAAATATCACTATCAACGACCACCATTGTACCCATAGATTTAAGTTTGTGTATAAGTCGTATTACTTTTTTGTTTTACAACAAAGTTTATTCTATTCTATTATATATTAAATAAATAAACTAGACACTATTTTCCAAATAAACAGACATAGCTGTACATTACAGTTTAGTACAGGAGCTTCAATAAGGTGTATGAGCTTTAATATCGCGCTGTGAGGAGCATATTATTCGTGTCTGAGCAGCAAGCGAACAACCCTATCATGTATGCAATATTACGTTATTAAATCCGAAAATCCTTTAGCCATATTTACAACACAACAATAACAACAACACAACTTACAATATGTAAACTTACAATAATCAAACAAACGATCATGCTACTGAAAAGTTATTGTTCAATGTCGATATAGTTAAGAGGACTATAGGAACTAAATTACGGTCACTCTCGGACTGTATACAAAAGAAAGAGACGCAATACTTACAATACTTGCCAAATATGAAGCATTTTAGTGATTAACTTAAAATCTACTAATTTGATTATAACGCTATAAAGATCCAAGAATGTAGAATAATCTGACAATCAATCAGATTGATTGCATGTATTTAAGTGCGATTTTTAACCGATAGAAGTAATTTTTAGAGACATCTTCGTAATTTTTTTTTTTCATCGTACTAAATTAGCTGTATCATTTTTAACGAACCATCTATCTAGCATTTTCCTGAAGGATAACTTACATTTTCCTTATTAATTTTACTGGCAGTGAAACTCGCAATGAAGCTCGCCTTTGACGTATAAACATATGAGATGTCAAATCATTGTATAAAAGTTAAGTTTTGTGTACAACAAAGAATTCAAGAAGATTACCTCTTGTAGTCCTCTTAAAACAACACAAACAATTAGGTCTGCGCAAATAACAACGTAAATCTATTGTACAACAATCCTTATCGATAGAGACCTCGATTTTAAGCACCACTAAACATTGATATAATTGACGGATCCTCTATTAATATTGACTAACCACGAGTACGGGACGCCTTGTTTTACAAAACGTCGGTTAGCATTAATGTTACCGTGAAACTTTGTGTAATTTTCCACCCTGTTCAATTAACCCGAGCTTAGTGATATAACGGTAACAGTAAAGTTACTTTTGTACTGTTAAATTGTGTGTGATTTAGACCGCTCTCACTCTTCGCCCGTTTCGCGGCTAACAATAAATTTTCCTCGTATGGGCGAAGCTGTAGGTGTCTATATATTTTTTGTTGTTTACCCCTTCAATACGATTTGCATGTGTGAATTGGTTTCGTTATAAATTTGTTCTCTGGCTTGGGATATGCTATATATCTTGGAAGACATGTGGTCAATGTTCTACTATCCGATAGTTTCGGCATCGACCAACATATTTTATTAACTGCCTCGTTGGTATCGGGATCGCGGAGCATAGGATTCTATGTTTTTCCGGGTCCAGCAAAAAGTGCTATTAGGTTTTTCTATTAGGAATTACGCTGTAGTAGCCCAGAATTTTCTATTGTGACACCCCTGTGCCTCGAAAAGCACGTAAAGCCTTTAGTCCTGAGCCTGATCTCTCTCCCATCGAGATCTCTGTTGAGATTACCCACCGTGATCGAAACTCGGTCGAGAGGATTATTTTATTTTTGTTTAGGATACTGAAAACAGTTAAGATTTTGAAGAGTTCTAATCGTTTAAAACAGAGATGAATTTCAAAACATAATAAGATAAATTTTTCTTTAGTAGTATTGAAAAATCAACAAGTAAGAGATTACAATCGTTCCTTCATAGAAGTAAAAGTCGAGTTTTATTGAGTAAACTGAAAATACACTCCAAGATTATCTATTGATGAAGAGATTGCCCTTTTTTCCCGAACTTTAGACAGATGATGTTGCCCCCGAACGTTTTTTTTTTACAAACAACTTAATCGCTTTCCCCTAAATTGAGATTAATGTTAATCGATAGAGATTCTCACTAATAAAGACAAAAACTGTTTGTTCGAAGAACAGCTTTAACAAAGAGGAGTTTACTTAGATTTGTGTTTAAGAAATATTTTTTAATGAGTTTTTGGAATCAATTAGTACTTGATTAAAATTCGCTTTTCTTTTTAATTTTTAAGGTTTATTATTCTTTTTATTTAATTTTCGTTTAAGCAGTTTCAAAATTAAATGATGTTTTAAATTTAATCATTAAAATAACCGTACCCTTTTTTGGTGTAGAATTTATCAAATAGCTTTTCCCTGGAACAAGATGAAGTGTCAAACTTTTTTTTAACAAAAACCAACCCACGTTATTTTAGCACGCAGAATTCCTAAGTTTTTGATATTAAATGTAGAAGATACTAAAATTAAAGACTGCACAGCTCTCCAATTACATACCACAAAATCTTACTCCAAAAAACAATCATAACTGTTTCCCGACTAAAGCCGTGATTCCCACCACTAAAAACTCAGTAACGACCATCAAACCAGTCAGTTCGTGTAATAAACTAATACTACTACGGTTTCCTTTTTCAAATGTCTCTCTAATCCTGGATGCAGTCGTTAATCGTTAGTGTTATGGTCGAAAACAAAGAAGTCTTGGACCAAAGAGGTTGGAGGATGGTGGATGGAGGATAGAGGGTGGGTAGGAGAGTCGTTGCACCCATTGACCTCAAGATGCTCTGCAGTTGCACAATCGTCTTAGGATTGTGAGGTTGAAGTTAGGAGAAGGAGCGATTTTTTGGATCATAAAGTAGGCTTTTAGTTATAAAAAAAATTGAACGCCAATTATGTACTTTGTCATATCTAAATTATTTCCTATATATCCAAAAACGTGTTTCTTTTTTTAATAAAATTCATTCACATTTTTACAAATTGGTTTCTGAATTATTGAACGTTTCTATTGACATTAAATGTTTTATAAACCTCAACACTATTTCAGCGGAATAACCATATATTTGTTCATTTTAAATAAGATACATAGGTTCAAAATTAAACACAAATAAAATACTATCTACTAGATAGACATTTAAACAAAACTGATTCCAACAACAATTACCCGCCACACCTCGAAACTTAGTCCACAAAGCAAGCGACAATGTAATACTATGTGTCGAAATTCAGCTCTCCTACATAACAGACTCCAGACTCCAGTACAGAGAGCTATCCGGCGCGGAAACCTTTGAACTTGAAGCATTTAACTAATCGAATACCTACTTGTCTTGGAAATTTCTAATAAGCGTCCGCAAGGCCCATGCAACTAGCGCTTAGACTTCAGATAGAATCTGCTGAAATCTTGAAGTATGTTTCACATACAGTTTTAAGTTGAGTAGTGAGACGTTATGGCATGTTGAATGAAGCGATGGAGAAATTATATTCTTAGTACTTACTATCTGTAAGTAAGTAATTCATTACAGTTTGGAGGACTTACAGCTTATCATCATCATCTTTGTGCCCTTGTCTCGTTTTATTTGGGGTCGGCGCAACATGTTTTTTTCTTCCATTCTATCCTGTCACTCGTCACACTATCACTAACTCCCTTTTCTTCCATATCACTTCTCACATAATCCATCCATCTTTAGTGAGGACTTACAGCTTATGAAAAAATTAAAATAAAACAATCATAGATGACAGCAAGCCAATTACAGGTCCTCACTTACCTATTAGTGTCATATCTAAAAGTGAGAAGTGAGCATAACAGCCCTTCACAATGAGTTATAGTTATTAAAAGGATGGTTACATTTATACAAGTTTAATTGCAAAGATTTGCCGAGTACTTAACTGATTTTTTTTAGTTAATAGTATCATTAACAATAACAAAAACATAACAGAAAAATAGTGTATCTCACAGCGTCAGTTAAAGTTCATGGTGAAAAGAGAGTTACTAAAATCTTGATTATTCTCATAACAATATTTCTGTTCTTTGAAGGGGTGATTAAAGCTATAACTACGTATTAACAACAAAAAAGGAAACATGTTAATACTCCGTAAAAACATTACAGCAATGTTAACGGAAGCTTACATTAAAATAAAAGCATAAAAAATCGTGTCGAACAAAATGACTGTTATATTTTAATTTTCACAGTGGGAAAAACAAATAAAGGGAACTATAAAAACACGAAACGGTGTCAACTTCAATTAAAGCTATAAAAAACGGTGTTATAACTAATAACGAATTCGTGCTGAAGGCTTAATGCCAACCGTACGATGTATAGACACGGATAGCGGAAAAACTACCAAACAAAAATAAACTCTACTATTTTAAAATTATGGTTTACTTTTGTGTGTAGCTCTGTTGACGAATGTAATATCTGAAAGAGTACCTTTTGTAATTATTTATTCTGATATGAGTTTATTTGAAGTGTTTTTATGACTGGTTTTATTGGCTATAATAATTTTAAGGAAGTAAAAACCTTCTGTTTTATTTTTCAGGAAATTAGGCACATTTCGAATAACGATTTGTGTGAGTCGTTATGGTTTATCAATAATACTTTAGATGCGGTATGTTTTCAATGTTTCGATAAGTTTGAATTTTTTAAGCCCTTTTTTCTCCACTAAAAACTGTCAAGAGACATTATTATTCCTATATGCATGCAAGCTTTCATTATTAAAATTATTAACATAGGAAATTATGTTTACATTGAAACGCAATTTACGTGGCTTAATTAAAATTTTCTCTAATAACGATGTTAACGCACCAGCTTTTTGTATACAGGCTGTAGTATTTTGTGTATAGGTACTGTGTATACAGGGCGGAACATTTTGTTTGTCGCGTTGTCGCCCCCAGCCGTTCCGCTTGTTTGTTCCGGCTTGACCGGCAGAGTGTCAGATTCACGTGTTTTTTCGAGAAAAAATAATAAAAAATTTATTTCACTGTATTTGTTTTTATTTTCTGAGTCCAGAATTATTTAATTATTTATTCAAGTACCTAAAGGTAACGTTTTTTTTTAAATTTGCTAGTTCTTAAAATCTCGATAATATTTGAAAAAGGTTTTTTTTACGTAGAACAAAATCTTTTATGCCGGGCACGCCTCCACCGTACACTCCACTGTGTCCTCTGGGCGGTCCACACAATGATGTCACCCAGGCGTTTCTACCGCACTAATCAGAACCTATCATGTCCGATGATGACCTGTGACATTCGGAAGGTGAGGATGCCGTGACGTCTTTTCAGACACTCCTCAAAGAGAAGACTTATTGCTATAATGATGGCATCCCCATCCTATAACCTCATCTTCTTCTTTCTGCTCTTTCCCATATTATTTGGGGTCGGCGCAACATGTTCTTTTCTTCCATTCTGTCCTGTCACCCGTTATGCTATCATCAACTCCCTTTTCTTTCATATCAGTCCTCACACAATCCATCCATCTTTTCTTTGGTCTCCTTTTTCCTCTCCATCCCTCCACATGTAAATTCATAACTGCCATCCTATAACCCCATATTTTTCCAAAAAATACTAATAACCACATTAGAAAAAAAAATATATATCACAGTTCAGTGCGTAACTCAATAACGTTGTTGACGCGGCTTTTTGCGCAGACCGTTTGTGTCCCGCCGGCGGCCGTTCGGCTACAACCTATTTCCAATTTGCGCCTATCAATCAAGACCAATCTCACTGAGTGGATTACGGCCAAATGAAATTTGCATAGAAACCCGCTGTGCAGTGCGTTTGTATCTGATATTTACTGGCCGTTACTGTTAGTGTTTGATTCGGTACAACGCGCGCTTGTTTATTAATATTAAGTAACATTTTGTGCGTTGGAGGGTAGTTTTTTGTTTGGTGATTAGCATTGAATTATTTTTTTCTTGGTGTTAATTTTTTTTTTGGTATTGTTCTTTAAAATAACTTTATCGGTATTATTATATTTTCATATCCAGTAAATTATATTTATAATGGAAATTAAATTGCAAGTGTTTGTAACAAATGAAATCTCTATTTGTTTGTTGGTGGTTTAAAGTTTGATGAATCTTAACTAACTTGTTTAGAAAGCAATAGGCCGTAATTCAAGACGCGGATTGGTGACCTGCATGTACTAGAATTGATAATTCTTCACATAGATGTCCTTCACCGTTTTGAGAGCAGTGGTGGTGAAATAACCTATACTAAGTAATGTATCTGACTGGATTTGAACCGGCGACCTACAACTTATTAGTTTAATTTAATTTTAATGAATTATTAGAGTATAAAACTAATTTCTCTCATCATCTTTATTAAACAAAAAACCGTTAACTAAAGTACTGACTCAAATAAATTAAACACACTAACATTTCAAAAGTATTTTATGAGATTTGAGAATTCATCAAAATTAAACAAAACTCATTGAAGATACACACAGAACACTGAGATAATATTTAGGGAAGATTTAATAATGAAGAGTACCAAACTTTGGGTAGAGTAAGCAAAAACAGTGCTGTTAGTGATATCAAATATTATTTATACAGGTCTATGTAAGACCGTTTTCACATCTTCCGATCCGATATCGGTATCGGACGCCGATACGATATCGGGGTAAGGTAAATGTATGAGATATGTACCTGTCTTTCATATTGTCCGACCCGATATCGGATATCGGAGCACAGCTTTTCATACATTTTACTTACCCCGATATCGTATCGGCGTCCGATACCGATATCGGATCGGAAGATGTGAAAACGGTCTTAGGCGTTTACGCGCCTCTGCAGACTTTAATGGAAACTGGTAGTAGGTAAATTAGAATATATACAGCCTGTATATTTGAATACAAATAAGTTTGATCTGGATTACTCTGGCGTGGTTTTCGAACTAGATTATTAAGAGGGCCCTTCCCGATCTGTCTATCGTCAACGTGAGCATGGTTTAAAAACTTGTCCAATGTGATCCAACGCAATGTTTGAAAAGAGGCATCGAAAAAGAGAGATAACGCTTGGTATAAAAAAAAACAATTTCTATAGATATGCTAGTGTAGTAAGTTCCCAGAAAAATAAATAAAATATTATTGATATCATAGATTTAAAATAATAATCAATATCATCCTCTGCCATCATCTGCCTAGCCTTTTCCCAACTATATTGGGGTCGGCTTCCAGTCGAGCCGGATTTAGCTGAATACCAGTATTTTACGAGGAGCGGCTGCCTACCAGACCTCCACAACCCATTAACTGGGGTAACACGGTACTTCATGGCAAGACTGGAGTCAGATTTACTGGCTTCTGACTATCCGTAACGACTGCCAAAGATCTCCAAATGACAGCCGGGACCAACGGCTTAACGTGCTTTCCGAGACACGGAGGAAACTCGTTATGTTAAGATGGTCACCCATCCACAGACCAACCTAGGCAAGCGTTGCTTAACCTTGAAGATCGACCTGTGCGGCTGTTATTATTTAGCCACGAGCTCCTTGATAATCAATAAATCTAAGTATATGTTAATAAGAATGCAGTTTAAAAACCCCAAAAAAAAAAGAAAAAAAAAAGAATGCAGTTAAAGTCGAGTAATAAAAAAGGGGTACAAAAATTCACAAGATGTGATGTTAACCATATTGCACACTTGTCTAGTAGTTTACTCTTGCATGACTGAAAAACCCCCAAGTTTTAGTAGTATCTGGAAACACAAACTCAGGGAAACAAGGGAATTCCACTCAACAACAGTACACATGATGAATTAATGTTCCCAAACGTTAAAAAGATAAAGCAATAACAATAAAACCAAAAGCTATAGGTAATTAAAGTTACAATAATGACGACGAAGTGCGTCGGTAGCTATGCTAATGAAGTCTCAGCATAATGCTGCGCTGTTTATTATTGTTTCTAACCTAATTATTATTCCGTTCGCTAACTAGGTAAAATCGCTTGCCGAACTTTGAAGCTGACAAGTTACCAACCTGTGTCTGTCTAAGACTAAACACTACTTTTCATAACCTTCAAGGTAGAACTAACTTGGGCACACGTGATTCACTTACGCTGATCTGAGTGCGTCGGTCTTCATATGTTTTATATGGCAACTAGACTTGAAGAACTATATTAGATCCACGCCACGCGACATGGTTCTATGTCCAACTCAAACGTGGCCCACATAAGCATCGGTCTACGAGTAAGAAATGTAGTTCCCGTTTAAAGTTTTGTAAAAAATAGAAGGAGTAAGCTATAATGTGACAGTCAAAATTGAAATTCCAAAAGCTTTTAATGATTAAGAGGAAGGTATTAAAGCGTTTGAGCAAAAGTCTAGCAGCGTTTAAGGCTACCAATCGCGCGTTTAATAATTAAACTTCAAGAATACAAGTGTCATTTCACTTTACAACCCCGCTACCAACCCTCCCAGGGCCCAAATACTCAATTATGTTTTTAATTGAGCGGCGCCGTGCATTTGACACGAATGTCCGACGAGTTTCGCTTTACCCAGTAATCGCAATTTTAATTGTACAGCGATTTTTATTTGGACGAAGCTGCTCGAAATTCGTTCAAGATTAGGTGGAAAATGCTTATTTTCATATTTGGACTGTTGCTTCAATTTGGCTCAAATTGGGGTGAGATTAGTTCCATCGTGGATTTTCTGAGAACTGGCGTATTTTGAAAGATTAAAATTGCTGTAATCTGATAAACTTTAAATTGTCGAGTATTTCTTGAAACTGGAAACTAGAAGGAAATAAATTTCTGAAGTTAGGAAGTCGAACAAAAACACTAGAATTACGAAGTCATCACATCCCGTAAAATTCCAAACAACTGTACTACATGACTTTCTTTGAACTCTGAACTTAAAAGAAACTCGGACAATAAAACCTGCTTGCAGTCCACTGAAGGCCCAGATAACAATAAAAATAAAATGGGGAACATTCTCCGAACATTTCGATTCGGGAATATACAAATCGTTTGTATGGACGTGTCTTGTTACGAATGGCTGGTTCCGTACACGGCTGACACCTGTTCTTGTCACTATCGAATTGGGGAAGACATATGGACATGTCCGAGCGAGTCTGCATGCTGAGACAAGATTCTTACAACTAAATGTAAATATATTATGGTATAGATTTTTGTTTTTATGTAAAGATACATTGATATTATAAAGGTTTGTGAGTGTGTTAGATACGTCTTCAAATTGAAACAACTAAAGGAACCTAGATGTGGTCTAGTAAATTACAAACTAAATATAATGACTACTGAAAAGTAAATAAAATCTTAGCGTAGCGTTTTATCTCAAAAACGTCTGTAACCATATGTATCCATTTACCCCATGCAGGAGCCAAAAATCTTACCAGCAGAAATTCTTTAAATTTATAAGTGTGTATCATTTTATAGGATCCTTTTATTTGATAATTAAAACTTATCCTTGCTTAGCTTACATATACAACTGTGTAGGTTGATACCCTGATAATATCTTAACAATTTACTTTATGCCCTAAATCGACAAAGAATTTTTTTTTATATGTTAGCTCGATAAATGTCTGGAAAGTGTATTTCTTTCTAGATCGGCCTAAAGTTACGAAAAGAATAAGAAAACAAAATTCCGAACGAAAAAAAGTAATCTCATTATAAAACAAATCAAAGCGGAGAACATCAAAGTACAAACATTTTTAATAATCACCTGTTCGACAGGCTAGTTGACGAAATAGCGATCCTCGATATCATAAAACTTTCCTTTGATAAAAATATTACTCATTATAACTTTTGCGTATACAAAACTCATGCTGATTCCCTCGAGAGGTATCACATGAACGGACTTGGAATAGATGGGAAAGCAATTTCCTGCCTTATTACCAACCTTAATTCGTTTTGCACCTGAGTTGGCATCAAAACTTATAATCAGGAGGTAATTACCGGTATAATTACAACGATATTTGATAGAAATTTAAAAGCATTCATTCGTACCGTGCTTAATGAAAACGTTTGAAACATGATAAGTCGCACACTGTTCAATTGGACCCACTATGAACAGAAGCTTAATTTTCATGTCAAAAGAGGGATTGCTACGTTTTCGTCGTTGAATTTGGAGTTATCATTAAAGATGTATATTTAGATAAAGTAAATCGTAATTTGTGTAAAGTTCATTCCAAATAGAGTGATCATTTTATTTATCTTTAACGCGATAGAGATTTAAATCTAATTAATATTTATGACTTAGAACTTATTTCATTTTATCCTATTGAAAACAAAACTATTCCCAGAAAAGATTACGGCTTAAAAAATATTACATGAATGAATTCTGCTAAAACATTAATACTGTTATGAAAACAAAATTAATGAAAAAGCAAACAAAGCCGTTGGAAACAAAACGATAAAAACCAATAACAATATAGATGCCACAGAGTGAATAAATATCGAGTGTTGTAGAATATTTTGTACAGAAGGCTCACGAACATCTGCAGAATGTTTTGTTTCTCCGATCGCTAGTGACTGGAGGAGACCATCAATTGCAAGAGAGCAGACTTCTTTGTCTACTGATAAAGAGTGCTCCATTCCGAATACTCGTCACTCCTTTGTTGTATCCACAGTTTTTAATTTTGAAAAGAAATTTGCTCGTGCATGTGTGAGACGCTGAAGTGAATTTTATGTAACTTGAAGTCAATTTGTCTTGATGTGTTTGGCTATATTGGATTAGTTTTCAAAATAAAAGTAGACAAGAGACGAACTATTTTGTAAGGTATTCTGGAATTCTAGACTTTACTTACAATATTGGCGATGCTATTCGTATGCTGCGATATCAACTTACCTGAAATAAAGGAAAAAGAACATATAAGTAAAATGTGGAAACAGTACCAAGCAGAGAATTTAGAAAACGCTCCAACCATTTATCTTAGTTTTGCAATTTAATATTACCTCCAAATCTATTACACTTCCTTGTAAAGTAGGCGAACAAAATCTTCCTTCAAAACTTTATCATGTTAGAGAAAAAAAATATCTCGTTCGCAAGGCATTACGCAGACGCTCCACCATCCAACTTTTCACAAATTTCCGAAACTTGTAAGACAAACGTTGCTCCTTTAACATTCGCACAATTACCTATTACAACTTGGTGAATGCAAATTTCTGCCATATTTATTTTTGCCGCCCTTCTGTTCGGAACTTTCTTATAAATAACTTAATCAGGGTCAATCCATCAAGCTGTCATTCTACACAGAAATACTTTTCTGTTGCCTTAGCACCTTTATTCAATAACAAATTTTCTATACAAAACAAAGGGAAGTTTTACGAATGAGTCTCCAGCTTACTATTACTCATTTGGACCTGCCAAAAACAAACTGACGCGACCCTGCTTACGTGTAACATACATGTGTATGTTTAGAACAAAAATATACAGAGTTACAACTAAGAAGTTTTCAATATAATTTACTGGCGATAATGTAAGCTGGTTTTAGTTAAATCCTAAAAACAATATAATACTAGATACTAGTTTTTGGTAACTGATATAACAACATTATTATAAGGGAAAATTGCTATTAGATACTGTTGAGTATTGTACTGTAGCTTTATTTTTGGATATAAAGTTTTCTAAACTACGTGTTTCATTGAAAATAAATGAGTTTAATTAATATCAAAAGAGTTTTTTTTTGTGTTGAAGGGGTCCTGTAAAAGTCGTTACTTGTAAATTCAAATACAATAAACCTAATTTGTACGTATTATCTAAATTATACAAATGTTTACTATTTCGATTATTAAATTAAGGGCCTGTTTCACAATGTCTGAGTAGGCACTACTCACTGAATAAATTAAAAAATGTGACAGAATTTGTATGAAATTATCTGTCAAGTAAGATACTCAAAACTTAATCATAGGTGCTGAAATAGGCCCTTACTCGTAACAAATACGGTTCTGATTAGAATTAGCCCTTCGTACAAGCTTGTCTTTCTATAAAGGCCTCTTCTAAAGCTTTTCACTAATCTTTTACTACCCTAATACATTTTGGACCTGCTGCTTTCTTAATACTCTTCCCATTGCTTAAACTGTCTACCTTTACTTCTTTTATTTTTTCGTTCATCTCTACATTCTCTACTACATACTGCTGCATAAATTCATTCAATCTTCTTTTATAAGTCACTGCGTCCATTTTTCAATTTGTGATATCCATACCCGTCCTATAACATAATACCAAATACTTCACCTACAGTTGAACGCACAAAAATGTTGCGTCAGCAGAATATTCGCATAAACATGCTTGGACTTCGGGTCAGTATGCTTAGGCAGCGATCACGAACGATTTCACTGGATACCTTTAACAAAATTCGCTCAAGTACGATAAGCCCGCTACAAATTCAAATACTCAAACGATAAAAGCATTTTTGATCTCAATTCTTGTTGAGATCTGTAAAATTTCATATTTCAGTAACGTTGGTGGATAAGATTATGGATTTAGTTGATTCAATCAAGGAGCTTCGAGGGCTGTAAGGGGTACTGAACTAACAACTGTTCTTAATCCACTCTATCCGAGTTCGAATGCCGCCCAAACGGATTGGATTACCTTTACGTACTTTATCGGACTTTTTCTCCTCAATATTGGATGTAAGCTTTCGAGATTCAACACCCCTTTTGTTTCTTACGTTTTTAGTAAAATCCTGTTACGTTTCTTTTGTTAAATTTATAAACGCTATTTTAATTTCAACGTCATATTTTCTTCAAATATCATTAGTAACTGTTTTCTTTCCTTCGACAGTTGAAGTCCAAAATGTCTTAAAGTTTCATCTGAACTGAAAATTGCATGCAATCGACGACAAATTTATAAGATCACGTGTTCCTATCCAATCTAAGAACAAAGCGTTTAAAGAGAATAGTTTAGTTGCAGCAACGGATATTGTGAGGAGGCACCAGCACCCTTTATGCCTTTTATATCCTCCCCGTCACAAACATTTAACACTGACTTCCAGACAGTAATATCGGGACTTGGACAGATAAAATCTTGTGAGTTTGAAAGAGTTTCCTTTATTTGCGAGGGCAAATGGACAATTGCATGAGAAGGTGTAGGTGCAGGAATGAGGTTCTGTTCAAAAAGTTTTCGATCTAGATTTGTCCGTAATGAAGGTGGCGCAGTCGAATTTTCTTTTGTGAATTTCGTGGAGAATTTGTTGCATCGAGTTAATTTGATAAGATTGAATTTTATATTTAAATCACAAGTGTAATTTTAGCTGAATTCTTTAAGTAGTTAAAAGATAAATAGTGATAAAATCGTATTTTAGATGTAATTAATTTTGAAGTTCGTTTTATTTATATCATCATTTAGTTTTAGCATTTTGTTGTCTCTTTGCAGAGTTAAGTCCGCTGCCAAAGTTACTTTGATTAGACGTGTATTTGCTTTATTATAACTTTCACGATGTTCGTATTTGACACAACCTATTTGACTATAACACTACATCCTTATTCACTTTGAACTTAATATTTCTACCAAGAAGATTATACTATAATGTAGGTTTGAATGAGAATCGCGTATGCTAACTGACTTTATTGGACAATGGCGTTAATTAGAGACGCTTGTTAAATAAAAGTTGATTAATCATGGTGTTATTTATTGATAAGGTCCTACCACTTTCATTTATTATTATTTACTACACTTTCATCTATCAATTCACACTTATTCACACTCTTGTAAATATACCAAAAATCGAATTACCAATAGAACAAGAAGCCTTCACCCAAATTGGCCTCAAAACTACAACCTTATTCACTTTGAAGCTACCAGGAGCGCACAGGCAGGAGAAGACAGCCGTCATTCCACTGTAATACAGATAATTGCATTTAACTACGGGACACGGGGAAGCGTGGTCTACGTGCATACGTAACTCACTTTGCACTGTTTAAAAGCGCTCGTTCGCAACAGTTCTGCGGTTATTTTTATAAGAACTTCTTGGATTTATATTTTGTATTTGTGTGTTGTAAATGTGTAAAAGATTTTTGAAATAAATTTGTGTTTTGCGCTATTTTAGTTATAAATAATAATTATATACCATTTAATTAACGCATAATATTTTTGATTAAAAACTAAATAGAATCCATGCCAAAATAGTAAAATGAAGACAGTTTTTGGGAGCTTATTCATTATGAATACGGCTAAGGAGTGGAATTCCCTGTCGGAGTCTGTGTTTCCTAATAGCTTCAACATATCGTCTGTTTTTTTATACCCTGAGACTATATTGACACAATTAATGTCAAATTTACTATAGGAATGATACCAGTTCTTTTACGCTGTAATGTCATTTTAGTCTCAGGGTAAAAAAAACAGACGGTAGGGGTCTTATAGTCAAGATTGAATATGCTACTCCTAGGCAAGCGTGCTCCATCGTTGGCCACATTATCACTTACTATCAGGTGAGTTAGTGTAAACGTACTCGTAAACCTATCAATTATAAAATAAATAGTGGTGATAATGTGAAAACCCATAGTTGTTTAAAAACAATATTTTCCCAAACAATCTATCATATAATATTTTAATCACCAACATTCCACATCCCATCGTCGGCCAGTAACAATTACGTCTCGTTCATTTGAACTGCGCCCTCCACAAAAGAAATTACTTCATTCTTTCTAAATTTCAACTCTCCAAGTTGTTCAGGGGCGCCTAACGGGCGCGAGTTATTTATCTTCGCTCTTAGTATAATAGAATTTAATTAAGTTAGGTGCGACATGCCTCACGCGGCAGGAATTTTGCGAACTTGCGCCAACTCGATACACGGGAGCTCTTGTCGTGTGTGGAAACAGCGGTTGTATTTATAAATAAATATTGTCATATAGATATGATCTGATATGAGGAATAATGTAGGAATAGACTGGATGAGTGAACACCAGTCAAAAAATAGAAATAGCTGGAGGAGGCTTTTACTCGAAATGAGATTCAAACCAGTGAACCTATAACTAATAGAAAAAGTAGTTTAAGTGATACTAATCCTACTAACAACTTTAAAAATGTGAAATAAGGTATGAAACTAAATAGGCTTCATTATTATTATTTAGATATGATCGAGTTTGTGACCCAGTTTTGAATTGTAAGTGTAAAATAGAAGCAACTTTTTCTAAGAATCTTGGTATAAAAATAGTAAGTAGATAGAGTGTTAAAGAAACAATGCCAATCACTATCAGTATCGTTTAATTCTTCGACATTTTTACGCTAGAAAACAAGAAAAATAAGGATTTGTATAAAATACAAATCCTTATTTTTCTTCTTTTCTTTATTTGTCTTATTAGTTTTTTTTTAATGGTTATAAACTAGCGAAATCTTGATGTATTTTTGCACTTCATTCAATTTTATCTTAACAGTTATATTCATTTTTTTTATTGTTTGCGCATGTCGCATAACTTTATATATTTTATGAACTAGACTGTTTTATAAATTATTTGTATTTGTGTGTTGAGGTAGTGTGTGATTGTTTATTTTCCTAAATAAATATGCTATAACTAAAATGTAGATATTATGTATTCACAGATAGCGTAGATACAATATTGATCTTGTAAAGTAAAAGTAAAAGGAATGTTTTGGACAAAAAACTCTACTGGCTTTAATCATGAAGGTACGAGCACCAGAAAACAATGAAAAATATCATTAATGAAATGAGTTCAGTTCCAGAATTATCAGACTGCGAAAAGTTCCTATTTCGACTCGAAACGGATAAAAGAAATAAACAAAGCAACAGCCAGTTGGAGAGACATCGCAAAAAGAAGTACTTTTCGCAAAAACAAAGATTCTAACTGGATGGCCGTGTATTGAACATTTTTGACACAATTTACCTGTTTCTCTGCTACAGTTACAAAAGGTAAAAATGGATTATATTGGGAAGCCAGTGGAAATTACTGGTAATAAAAGGATAAAGGAAGATTTGTGTGTCTGAAACATGTTTGAGTATTGTTTGGGAATCAACAAAGAAAAATATGGCTTTCTCATTGGTTGCTTTATGAGGTAATTTTTCAAATATTAAGGATAATATTGTGGCAGAAGATAATAAAAAAGTTAATGATGTACCAGTACCTTCTAATCTATCAATTGGAAAGGTAACATCTTGCTTATACTCAAAGGAGATGAAATAATTAGCGATAACTTTGCACTATTGTTGCATAATTGAATTTATAGCACTAATATATTGTGTCCATTCATTTGACTCAGCTTACACCTTTGGGAGTGCGAAGTTGGAATTATATTCACAACTATATTATTATACTGTGAGACAGTCGACTAGTCGACTTACCCATTTAGAGCTAACAGTAATTTTACGACCTCGATTCAATGTTTAGGGAAGTACGATTTGAGACATTATTCTATTTTAAATTAGCTTACTGCCGGTGCCTTTGCCTACATAATGTTACACAATTGACCCAAGAGAACATACTCCCGGGATAAAATGATATGAGAAGATATATATTTATTTATGTAACACTTAATGCACATTTAAGGTACAAAGGTGGACTTAATGCCTTTGGCATTTTCTACTAGACAACCTTTGGGCAATGCAGAGAATAATAGTGGTAGGTGCAATTTATAAAAGAGAGAGAAAAATTGATATTGAGATAGATATACAAATGAGTCCAGATATAACACAATATAAATATAATTTATACATAAACGAGCATATAAAGATAATGCTTTAGCTTCTGCCAGTGGTTTCAGCCGCGTGAAACTAGAAATTTTATTCAAATCCATTGTATTATTTAAGTGTGAAGAAACAACAGTCATACATGAAAATATGTTACATCCGTATTCCAGAATGGGTCCTAAAGTTTATCGCGTCTTTTCATAACATCCGATTCTGACTACTACTACATTTTAAGTTCAAAAATATAAAAATTTGGTGTCAGTAAAATTTTACTTTACATATCACACCATATTAGTGTGAAAGTATATTTATACTAGCTTTAGCCCGCAACTTCGCCCGCGTACATAAAATATAGCCTATGTCACTCAGGAATACAGTAGCTTTCTATTGGTGAAAAAATTTAAGCAATCGGACCAGTACCTCCACAGATTACCTCATACAAACAAAAAAACAAACTTTACCTCTTTATTATATTAGTGTAGATAATTCAGTGTGAATCACAAAATATAAAATACTCCCACTAGCAAGTACAAGAAAGTATCTGAACAAAATCTCTCCCACTAATCACAGCTTGATCGAATTTCCTCTCCGCAAAGTTTCAACAGGAAAGCGGAAACTATTACGCTTTACATGGCTGTTTACATAGGGTACTTTACACTTAGAGGACACTGTTTACTATGTGCAGCCAGCAATGTATATAGTTACAGCCTTTTGATAGACTGTTTTAATTAGAACATGGGGATTTTCTTACATGCTGATAGAACAATGGTTTCCGTTGCTTGTCTATAAAAGTTTGGAAAGGTATTGATGTTCGTAAATGAGTTGATTATATTACTATGAGTTACTAAATGTTTTTTAAGAGATCGGTGTTGGCCTAGTGATAATTGCCCCAACTTTCGAGTAGTGCGTCGTGGGTTTAAAACCACGCAACTTAACGTTGTATAATTTACTTTATCACCTATTACTACTCTCAAAATACTGGAAGACAACATCATAATGGAAACTGGCATGTCCTAGAACCAAAAAACTACCCACGACCGCGTGGTGGCTAACGATCTATTCTCTGTCCTATAAAGAAGACCTGAGTTTCAGTAACGGGAACATTATAAGGCTGAATAAACATTCTTTTTATGCTGTTTTAATGCATTACATCATTCACTCATGACAGTTTATTGAATTTACGGCTAATCCTAATTACAATCCATCCGACATCAGTAAATCGGGAACGCCAAACCCAACATCCCTTCAAGATTACCAGAACCAACCTAATTATCTAATCGCAACCTAATTTACAAAGCACGATTACAAGAGCATTCGTACAATCAAACGAACGAATGAGTGAGTAATTATCATCAACACCTTACACTCTGATCTGAAATGCAAGTCAAGCGTTGTATGTGCGACGGCGTAAACACGCGTACGTACTAACCCGATTAGACACCCCCTAGCACCCCTAAAGTGGGGGTGTTCCCACCCCCAACGCACCCCGGACATGAAACCGCGCTAATAAGGAACACTTCTCTTGTAATTTCCCATTTGTTTCTATTTACAACTTGTGAAGTGTTGCACTGGATTATATTTTTATGGATTATTTGCGGTAGGAAAGGGTTGAGATTCGGAATTTTGTACACGGATTTATTAGGGTTAATTTTAGGGTTATATGTGTGTTTTTAGTGTTTGTTAATTGAGTGTGTTTTATTTGGGACTCGGTAGATGGATTAAATAATTGCTTGGTTTTATTGTTAATTTAATAACTGTGTTACATAGTGACATTTTAACTGCAGTAGAGACTTCACCTGTATGTCGCTCGATAGTTTTTTTTGACGGCATAGCTGGCGCTCTGTTTGATCTGAAATTGGCTTTGCACTGCGTAATATGGGTCCAAAAATTTTCAAATCCCTACAAACACATATTTTGGATTTAGGTCTCTTGTGTCAATAAATTTTGGTTTTTTGTTAACACACATGATACAGGAGTATTTCTCAGTGTATTTCTCATTACACATTCGTACAAAACTCACTACCCAAAAAAATAATCTATAATCTTTCCAACAACCCACGATCAAAGATCATAACAAAACCCGTACATTCTCGAAACGCGTCAAACTGACCAAAACGTCATAAACAAAGACAGCTATTGAAACACTAAACCGTTTTGGCAGTAAACGACAGGCTTTGAAAGAGGTCTTTGACAAAAGTCGGTTCTCTCAAAGGCACTATACGGAACCGCGTCACGTATGCCGTCAGCCGGTAACGTGGTGCCGATAAATGATTATATTGCTATGGTGAACGGGCCGGTTTCTAAACCGCTAGAACTTACGGACCTATTTGAAAACGCGAGTGGGGTTCGATTGGAGTAAACGTCGGTGCTAGATGCGGTTTGGACGTAGTTTAGAATGTTTGAGTGTTGTAGGCTTTAAAATAAAGATAGTAATATTGAAAAATGGATGCTCCAGTCTTGCCATGAAGTACTGTGTTACCCTAGTTAATGGGTTGTGGAGGTCTTGTAGGCAGCCGCTCCGCGTAAAATACTGGTATTCAGCTAAATTCGGCTTGACTGGAAGCCGACCGCAATATAGTTGGGAAAAGGCTAGGTAGATGATGATGATGAATATTGAAAAGTGGCTAATTGTTGTCTAGTTATCAAAAGGTGATCCATAAAAGTACTGAAAGTAAACCCAAATAGCGATGGAAATGTTTAAGTCTTTGCGTGTTTTCTTAGAGCGAATCAGTAATGTCCTCAGGAGAACAAAAGTTGATAATATAGCCTGAAAAAACGCCAAACATAAGTTTCGAGCACATTGTTTGAAAAATATATGGCCGATGGGTCTGAAAGGTTCTGGAGTGGTGACTTTTACCAGAAACGTAGCTTTGGTAGACCTACAAGGTAAACCAACGGCTAGTGCGGGTTCTTTTAGTTTATTTATTTATATATTTTATAATTTATGTACACATAAACATACACAAGGAAACATTATATTATAAAAATATGTACAAAGGTACTGCTTATTTCAAAAAGAAATTTCTGCCAGCACACCTGCGAAAGAGAGATTATGTGTGTAGTTGTTGGAAATGATTTACTTAAGATATTTTCCGTCACCGTTTTAATAGCAGTGGTGACGAAATAAATGACTCAAAGTAAAATGCCATCCCGGGTTTGAACCTTTTCTGCGATATTCTAGCTTGTTTATGTAATTTTGTCCAATTTATTCATTTACAAACCAAATAAATTATTTAAATTGGTATGTCTGTCATCGAACGTACTTCAATAAACATGATGAGTAAATATGATGTTCCATTAACTTATTAATAAACAAATAAAGTAATTTATTTATTTTCACTTTCAGTAATATATTAAATAGCATCACGTGAACCAACAATCGATAAATATAACAAATTACAACTCATTTAAATAAATAGCTAGTACATTTTTTTAGTATCACTAGGCTACAAAAAAGTCACACCATTCTCAAAATTTATGACTGAAATAATGCCAAAACTTAGACATCTCAATTAGAAAATTAAGTTACGATCGATAATTCAAGCACTGAAGTTTATTTAAATGCACCTAAGAAGTGTTTTTATTTTTTTTTCCCAATTGTACCTACCAATACTGATGTACCGGTAGTTTATCAGTATTGGTAGGTATCTATGTACGTATACATAGCCACTTCACTAATACAGTCAAGATTTAACAAGAATTTATCAAAATAGGTCATTTTTATACTAAAATCTTAAAATTATTATATAAGAAGAGAAAAAATACCTCTTTAAAAATACCTGAAATGGATTCAGTTGCCGTTTTTGAACAAACTACTTTCAGCATTATTTATTACGTTACAAGTAGTATAGGTAAGCCACTTCCATTCATAGTATCAAGGGCGTGCAGAATACATCCCAATATAAAGGACAAAACAATCGCCACGTCCCACACACCTTTATGTAAATAAGCCTCACTTTATGACCAGCCAGATATTGCACATATTCACGACATCTGTACCTTGCCAATTTTTTTCTTTTTGCACCACACCACCACTATACCACTATACCACCAGGGAGAACCTGTGTAACATGGATTGTCGCGACAATCCGACTTAAACCTGTTTGTTAATTACCACTGTGACAATTTTGTCACCGATCACTATCCATTTGACAACCTAAAGTAAACGTTAAAGGGAAAGCTATATAGGGTGTAAAGCTCCATCCCTCTTTATCATTCGCATTTTCAAACGTCATGATAAGGCCCCAGTTTTATTAAATCAAAAAATTGTTGATTTTTCACTTTTTGACAAATATTGATTGACACATATAGGATTTTCAGCTATATTAAACAAGGCCCTTGGTAAACGATGATGTGGTTGGCGATGAAACACGCTTTCCTAGAAACAACGTATTCACTCTTGACTTAAAGACCTCTCTTTTCCCCTCTTTTCCTCTTTAAAATCGTGGGCCAAAGTAATAGTCAAAGAAAAATGTGAAATAATTGAAAGAAAGAGGTCAGGACAACGGTTTTTTGCTTTTTATTTTAAGATTTCAACAGAGAATTTGTATTCGAAACGTTTGCTGCATTATCAAAACTGGTTACTTTAGAGACATTTTTTTTAGTGATCTATGCTTGTTAAACGAGAAATTAGTTACTTATAAGTAAGTTCTAAGTACCTACAGCCGGCTGTGTATATAGCCGCAAAGGCGACACAAACACTTTATTAGTAAGTATCGCGTCATTTGGAGTCAAAGCGCTTGGGTTATAGTGTCCAAATGCGCTTTTCATTTTCAAGGATAGTTATATTTGACCTTACGGTCTAAATTCGGAATCGGTCAATTTCAAAAGGCTGGCTGGTTCTATGTACAAAGAATTACATTATATTTTTAAATTCGTTCATAATTATTATAGAGAACAAATGATCGTGCTCATCATGCGAACATTTGCCTTGGGTGGGAATTAAACCTGTCGTAGGTTTTGACTCCAGCATAATAGCATTTATAGACCAACCATAGACCAACAGGCATGTTGTCGAAATGGTTATTTAATTCAATCTAATATTTGTAAGTAAAGAGCAAAGGGACAAAGAGCAAACTAATAATAAGTTGTATTGCAAACGTCTGAGTGGTCGCCGAGTATCCACAAATGTGGGTAGTTTTAAAGTGTTTGTCTAAAGTCTGAGAGTGTATGCAAATTTAATTAAGCCGTACGCATGATAGTTTGGTTACTAATGAATATTAGTTAGGCGAACTTACGTTTAAATGAAAGTTGCAATTCAAATTGCAGTAACAGGTATTTATTTTCAAATGTTAGTCTAGGAAAAGGGTACGAAAAGAATTTTGGTATAAGAAAAACAGAATAAAAATTGAGATCAAATCAAATCAATCAAAAAAGAGAAATAAAGGTATATTTATAAAAACTTAAAAAATCTATCACACAAAAGTTTGATAGGAGAAAAAAATATTAACCATTGTGTACTATATTAAATCTAAAATTTAATATAATACACAATGGTATTTTATAATGATTTGGTTAATTATTAATGGTTACCTGGACTAAACTAGGTACAGCAAAGAATTGAAAATTTGCTACATGAAACAGTGAAACAAAAAAAAGAACTCCAGAACAAATACCCCAACAATCGCAATCAAACACACATAATTTAAAAAATAACCCTAAAAACTAATGAAACAAATTACAAAAACGACCTAAAAAAATAAATAGACGCGCACAACAAATAAAACATCCGCTTATAACAGTGGCAAAGCCTGGCCGTACTCAAGTTTTATCAGCTGTGAATTTCACTCATAAATATTCGATTGGGCGCCGTGCCCCGGGCTTGGGACGACCCCCTTTGTAATATTGAGATTCATAATTTGACCCGCAACTAACTTAGCGATCCACTGAATTCCTGAAGTACTAATAAGCTAGTATAAATAAAGTCTAGACTTGGACTGGATTGTGTTGTTTGTACTTTTAAAAGTGAGTCGACAGGTTTTTGGTTGAGATTGGCAATCAGAGATGGGGTAGTTGGCTTTTTTGTTTTGTGTATCGAAAATTAACTTTATCCAATATTGCATATATTTTAAATCTGGTGGAAGATGTTAACACTGTTAAATAATAGAATAAGGACTCAGAAATCTAAATAATAAGTCAATTTAGATTTTTGCACACTGAAATAAGACGTCACCGCCGTTGTACAAAAGAGACACCGGAATGTTACAAACAACCCCCTCACTGTGCCTTATAACAATATTTGTAATGCTAATTGCTGCTTCATTTTTATGCTGTTTATTTTTTTTTATATTATTTGTTATTTTTTAATAGGAGATATTGCACAAAAATAAACATAAGATTATAGTCAATTACTCATAGTTAAACTAAGCACCATGGGTGCAATAAAACTGATGAACAAGATAAAAACGAAGTCAATACAAAGTCAAGTCAAAATTTTAAATTTAACTGCAATTCAAATCTAGAGCAGACAGAAAAACTGCCTTGTCATGTAGTTTGGTTTTGATTTTCGACGCAGCGACCGGAAGCCGTTTTTATACGGAACCCTCGTTATTCACAAACTATGTTGTCTCATGTAGGTATCGTAGTCTTAGTATCTCATGAACCGAACCAACTACGAGTATTGGTTGAAATTTCCACAGATGATGTTTTTCTGTTGCCGCTTTAACAACAAATACTAAAAAATGGAAAGAAAACATATTTAAAGGGACTCGCATACAACAAACGTGATTTTTTTTACTATTGGCGGTACGGAATGCTTCCTGCGTGAGTCCGACTCGCACTAGGCCGGTTATTTTTATACCTACCCTCTACTTTTCACTTTATTTCATTCAGTACGTATATTTTCTAGAAACCAACCAAAGATTTCCTTTCGCTGTTGGCCAAAATTAGGCCATTTTTTACCGTTTGATTGAAACCGTCAAAGGAATCTGTTTTGTGAATTCATAAATTAGAATGGATTCAAGATTTCTTTTGTTAATCGTGGAATAAAAGAATATTAACAATTAACTTTTTCCTTTTATGATTCTACAGTTTTATCTTCCGAGAGAGGCCTTTTGAGAGCTTTAGCGTTGGTAAACTAAGGCAGTAAGGTTTCTTACGTCAAGTGTCTGTAAAGTATAAGGTTTATGCCCAAGTAAACACATTTAAATTAGCAGCATTTTCATAGTTGATACTATCGGTAAATTCGTAAAGGACGGTAAGCAATGGGTAGTTCGCCGTCTTTCCGTCCGGTTATCATACGGACAGCCCAAGACGTCGACAGCGCGTAGTGTTTCACGCGCGCTTCATGGAGATGTCAGCAAAACCGTAGTCACGGCCCAGGATTGAAGCCTACTGGGGCCATAGGTACGCTTCTGATAGGAAAGCTCAGGGCCCTGGAACGCAAGGCAAAGATTGAACATAGGAGTGAGTTTTAGTCAGTAAAAGTCTGGCACGCACTCCGCTAGGAGCGGGTGAAGTTATAGGATGACTACCCATCTAAAAAACAACAATTAAAAAAAATCTGCGTATTGATTTTTTCTACAGTAAAAGCTATGTTACGTCCAAAATCTGTAAAAAAGTTTACCAGTTCATTTACCATCATACACAGACTCATATCCATAGACACACATATCTATAACGAGATACCATAACTCACCTGTCGTTTCTCGTGAACTCAATAAAAGTCTGTCGTAAAATTGTACAGAGGAATGACGTATTCGTAATGCATGAACTCCCGTCGCCTCGAGTTGAGGCAGTTCGGCGCTTTCAGCTGTAATTCCTGAAGGGCTTGTAATTAAATGTTGAGGGATGACTAGCACAAAGCTGTAAATTGGTTCACGGTAATAAGTAGATTAAAATATTAGGTTATGTGTTCACTGGCAACTAAGCAAAAAAGACTAAAGTGAATAGGCTCTTATATACTAGTGCGCCTCACCATCAACGATTGCATCACTGCTTACCATCAGGTGGGATTGCAGTCAAGCACTAGTTTATCTATACTAATATTATAAAGAGGTAAAATTTGTAAGTTTATAAGTTTGTATGTAGGGGGTAATCTCTGGAACTTCTGGTCCGATTTGAAAATTTTTTTCAGTGTTAGATAGCCCATTTATCGAGAAATGCTATAGGCTATATGCCATCACGCTACGATTCACGGGAGCGGAGCAGTAACGAAAAATGCGGGTGAAACCGCAGGGGACAGCTAGTGGTATATAAAAAAAAACTTTACAAGACTATGTTACTATCATCATGAACAACAACTATTGTTCTATGACTTCTAAAAAATCATACTTTAGTTTATCATTATTAGCATTATCGGCCCTGTAATGTCCCCAGTGTTGGGACTCAGACCTTTTTTCGAAAAGAGGGATTGGACAGTAATCCACCACGTGGGCCCAGTGCGGACTGTTGGATGTCACATGTCTTCGAATTTTTAGTAGTAAGTTTGTTTAGTTCATCATATTTTCATACAAATATAAAAATGAACTCTATGCAAAAGAAGAGATAATACAATAGCGGGGGGAGTGGGAGGCAAGAACAGTATTTTGCTGTACCTACCTACGCAACCTATAGCAAAATAAGGAGTTGAAATGTGTCAGATAGAACTACCAAATCTTGAAGGTTTGTTTTTGGTAAATTTATTATGTTTTGTTCATACAACAATCACAGTTGCAGTCATAGAAAAATCGTTTTTGTTTATATTGTCAGCAATACAGTCCTGCAAAGTTATTAGTGTTTTACTTATAACTCTATACACAAACAAGGTAATCTTTTACTTAAAACAGCTGCATTTTACAAAGCTGCTCTGCGTAATTAAATTGAGATTCTAATGAAAGTAGGTATTTGCTTATTAAATCAGATTTAAAACTCAATGAATAAGTTATTTTTTTACTCTCGCCGGTACGGAGCAGGTATTTTGACTCGAATTCTTCCGTCGGACGTTTAATAAATTGTGATTTTGCATTAAATATTTTGAAGAGCATTAACAGCTGAGAAAAATATCGTAACCAGTAAAAACCTAGGTCTTTTATAAAATACATTTTGAATCAAGGCATTTTACATGACTTGATTCCGCCATCTCCTTTCTATCTACTGACAACCTGACGTACGGGGGGTATCCATCCTTAGGTTGTTGAAACTTCTACGATGCTTATTAAGCCTTTCGCGTCGTCGTTCATATCGCCTACATCGAAGAACAGGATTAATTTTCCGGCTGTGGTCTTCTCGTCTGATTATAATTTAGGTGTTTACAAGGTCTAGCTTTGGTAAGGGGATTTGGCTATTTTTTTATAGTCGGCTGCCGGCCTGACACTAACCCTCCTTGGGAATGCTGTCGTTGGTGGTTTACCCGCCACCTCGCGGTGAACGCCGACCCCAAGTAATATGGGATAAGAGCAGGAAGAAGAAGAAGAAGATAAGGTCTAGCTTCGATCACACTAAATTGACAATTAATAAACTAGTGCGCCTAACCATTAACGATTACAGCTTAACAAAAAAAAACAGACTTTAGCTTATCTTCCAGTGTTCGAAATTGTTATCTTGTCTGAAGTGTAACAAAAAACTCCAAATCATGTAACCTATATGTTCCAAATATCAAAAAGGGCACATACCCACAGCATTCCTATTAAAACTTTATTCGGTACAAATTCAATGTTTTACGAAATTGCCCTTCCAAAATTGCCTCTCAGACGAACGTAATAGACGACATTCTGGAACCTGACAATCGGGAGAAGTACTTAACAAATAGTTTCGCGAGTCAAAAGCTTGTTGGGTGATGAACTCATACCTGCTCGAAAATGGCTTAGCTTAAGCGATGAGAGCTGAGCGAGCGAAGTTCAACTTGTTAGTTGAGATTTAAACGAATTTACGCTGATGCTGGCATGTTTTAGCTCTTTATGTGGAGCCTTTGGGACGACTGAAACGTTTTCGACTGTTAATGAAAGTTGGAACTTTCATATTGTCAGTATTCAAACGGCTGTGTCTAGCTCTCATTTTGGATGTCCTAATTAAGCGTTCATTATGAGCGCAACTATTTTTGGTTTATGGCATGACCAATAATTAAAACGTGCAGTAATAATAATCATTTGTGGTTCGGGAATATACGCAGATACTTCATCGTCACGGTCTTTACTTCACAGTCAGTCTTTTTCATCGCGCAAAAAAAAAAGTAATGTACACATACAGATTTTACCCCTTAAAATTTATTAACAGATTAAGTAGGTACCTACTAACATTACAAAATATATATTTACACAAAATAAAAAACCCTAAAGAACTAACTAAAAGTAAACTAAAAAATGGCGTCGAAAAACTCCTCCACATCGCTGTCGACTGGTAATGTACCCAAAAGGCTGGCAGCATTGCCACGCTGTATGGCAATGCTTATTCTCTGGCCAAGATAAAAGCTGAAAAAATATAGTATTAATAAAGAAGCGGGCGAAGTCATTGGGTGATATTCCACCAAAAATCCCTTTAATTCTTCTTTTGCGATTGCTACATTTTTTACTACAACCTCACTCACTCACTTTCCTATTTACTTTTAAACAAAACAAAATCCACACACTAGCTCACTGTGCAAACGTCCAAACATTTTTTTGGAACAACAGTAAAAGCATCGGATCCGATACGAGTACATGTGCCCGAATTATTTGCCTGGGCGAATCGATAACAACAGTATGTACCCTCTACTGACCTGTTCGAAGATAATAAAAAAGTTGAATGATACTATGCCCGCCCTATCGGAAAATAGAAGTGGATCTTTAGTTCTTCGAGTCGCCAGTAACAATGTCGTTGGACAGTCGCGCACGGAAGCGATATGTCTCGTATAAAAATTTATATTATTGCTCAACTCATTGTCTGGACGGTGACGTGCGATTCTACGAAGTTCTTTCTGTAATAGTCTCTCGATATCATGTCTGTCGATGCGTTTAATGGTTTTGTAAATAAAATTCTATGGCACAGAACAATGTATTTACTTCATATTTTCTGTTCTTCTCATTGTTCGTTGAGTTTGGTGTCATTTTCATTAGCAGTAATTCTGTAGTAATAGAAACTTTGCAGTATGTAATTAGTAATTCCGTATTAACCATCATATTAACATGTGTTTGTTTTATAACCCAATGAAATCATTTTTTTTTAATGTTTTAGCTAGGCTAGCTAAGCAATAGTCTTGTTTATTGATTTTTAATTCACTTAAATTAAGAAGCATTTAAAACCATTTAAAAGATTTAAAATTTGGTGTAAATTACTTGACAAAAAATTGAGTCATCATCATTTTATTGCATGCTGCCAGCAGCTTCGTCCGCGTGAAAGTAGAGATTATCCTAAGGAAAGATACTTTCGGGGTAAAAAGTTCTATTCTTACACATGGTCTCCCTATGTGCAAATTTTCATCCAAATCCATTCATTCTTTCGAGTGTAAAGAAGTAACAAACACACACACACACATTCGTAAACTTTCACCTTTATATTATGGTCTATCGGTTTAGGTAATTAACTAAATTTAAACAATCTTGGCATGTCTTTTTATCTAAAAGTTGTCTAAAAATTGTATGTAAAATCTTTACAACTAGGTATCTACCTAAATCGATGTTAGCTAATAAACTAAATTTAAATAATCTTTGTGTATATTATATACGACCTCTTTCATATAAAAAGCCATACCAAGATTGTTTACCTTTAGTTACCTACCTAAACCGATAAACCATAATAGTATGAGAAGTCAATGGTCTATATAAGTTGAGTCCGTGACAGTACTTTCGAGGGTCCACGAGTCCGGAGCGAAGTAAATCCGAAGCCGGCCGAATTCCCGCGAGTTCTCGAGTTTCGACAAACGGCTCGGCTCCTTCGGCACCAATAACGACGGATGTCCACTTACTACTGCATTAAAAATGCAGACATTATCTGTTAAAAGAGTATTTACAAGACTATCATTAGAAGAGATGTAGTGTTCAGAATATTTAAGTGGACATGTAGGCAAAGAGGAGGATGGATTGTGTGAAAACTGATATGAAAGAAAAGGGAGTTGATGATAGCATGACGGGTGACAGGACAGAACGGAAGAAAAAAACATGTTGCGCCGACCCCAAATAATATGGGATAAGGGCAGGAAGAAGAAGAAGAAAGAGTAGGCGTAGAGGAAAGTGTAGAGTTGTCAAAAAATAATAGACCCGTTTTGACATTTGAAGAATGAGTACGTGATTTACTGTACATTCACCAGTAGGACAAAGGCGTGAATGACGAGGTTATCTTAAAAATGTACTGCAGCTATATTAAACGTTATAAGTACTGTTGTCTTATGGAATTGTTTGACATAAAAGTACAGTAATCAGATTTATTTATTTTTCTAACTGTCCCACATCTAGGCAACGATCTTCCCCAAGTCTATCCAGATATTTTTCTTCCAACCTATGTTGACTAATCCTCGTGGACTCACCACCTTTTTATCGGTCGACCTCTCCTTTTGCGAGACACAACGCAGAAAAAATCTAGAGTCCAAAAATTCCTTCTTCATCATCTGCCTAGCCTTTTCCCAACTATATTGGGGTCGGCTTCCAGTCAAGCCGGATTTAGCTGAATACCAGTATTTTACGAGGAGCAGCTCCATACCAGACCTCCACAACCCATTTACTGGGGTAACACGGCACTTCATAGCAAGACTGGAGTCAGATTTACTGGCTTCTGACTATCTGTAACGACTGCCAAAAATTTACAATTGACAGCCGGGACCTACGGCTTAACGTGCTTTCCGAGGCACAGAGGAAACTCGTTATGTTAAGATGGTCACCCATCCACAGACCAACCTTGGCAAGCGTTGCTTAACCTTGTAGATCAACCCGTACACCTGTTATTATCTAGCCACGAGCTCCTCCCAAAAATTTCGTCTACGAAAAATGAATATCACTTAGCTATCTAATCAACCATTTATTACTAACCCAATAATCTTTCAACCATCTTTATCTTCCCCAAAATCCTATCACTAATAAGCCTAACACAACGGAACCATCTTTTAAAACCCATGTATTTATTTGTGCGGCTGCAGTGAGCGGTCGGCTTTACCCTCCCGCGTCGAGACGGAGGATTATGTGTTTTATCCTGAATCTCTTACCGATGTCGCTGTGTAATTGTGGATTACCCTCGCTTATGTTTCCATTTGTCCTGCGTTCTGTAAGTTTTTATTAGAGTTCTCCTTTGATTCGGTATGTTTTTATTGTGATGGCAGTTTTGGTGTGCATTGAGCGTTGGTACTGATCAGTCAGTTGAAGAGTGATGTTAGGAAAATGTTTGGGTTAGTAAACAGTGATTAAAACACGATGTCAAAGAGTAATATGAGTAACGGTGACTTATTGTATACTAGCTGACTCGGCAAACGTTTCCTTATTATTATTGTAATCTTGGTGTACAATAAAGTAAATAAATAAATAAACGTTGTTCTGCCATATAAATTATATGTAACATGATTTATTACACCTTGTGTCCGAAAAACCCAAATATCTTACGGAACCCAATTTTTTTCCAAAATAAAATTTAGCCTATGTTACTCGTGGATAATGTAGCTTTCTAATGGTGAAAGAATTTTTTAAAACGGTCCAGTACCTCGTTATAAGCCTATTCATTACAACCAAACAAACAAAGATTTCCTCTTTATAATATTAGTAAAGATAACTAGATCACCGCTATATTAACTTTAGCCTCTTCCTTGATATTTAATATTTTATTAACTATCTAACACGAGTTTTTTACAATTCATAATTATTAGTAATCTCTGAGATTAGGACGCTAAAACAAACGAACTCTTTAGTTTTATAATCTTATCTAATACTCCTATATAAAATTCTTATGTCAAAATGTTTGTAACAAAACTCTTCTGAAACGATTTGACCAATATGTGTGTTTACTTAGTAGGTTTGAGAATAGGACAAAAACCTTATTTTTACCATACCTCAATTCCAACTTTTTCCTTCGATGAAAATTCATATGGCAACATTGCTGGATCAGCTAATATTAATATTAACATATGATCATTATTTACACTCATATTCAATATGGTACTAACAACTATTTGAATTGGCATTTTAAACACACCAATATCGACATTCATTTATGCTGCATACAGCAATTCGAAAAATTTCGCTCTATCGAATTCCAATTTCAGACCACATATCGAATTCTTGCAATACTACCTCAAATGCAGCACCAAAATGATGAACACGATTCAAAATTCCTCATTGACCACCATCAAATTAATCATAATTATCAATTGGAATTTATAAACTAGATATGTCAGAATAATAAAAATAACTTATTTAATTTGATAACGATGATCCGTAATGGTTACTTATAAACTATGTTAGTAGGTTCGATCCACAGAACAACTGTTCTGTGGTTAAAAAAGGCTAGAAACTCAAGCGCGACTAGTCCTTGCTAGATAGCGCTCGATATTTCTAATTTATTTAAGAGTCGAACGTACAAAATATCTACGTTCACAAAAAAAAAATCACAACATACTACTTTATTTCGTGTAAATGTACTCACAACATACTACAAATATAGTAAACAAATCCCGTTAAGTTCTACGCTAAAATAATTTCGATTCACCGAACAAATATTTAAAGAGACCACGTAATGTGTGCCGCACTGAAGTTACTTAGACACCGCAGAACTGCTAAGCAACTTCCTCTACTATAAAGGGAATTATTAACTGCCGTGTCTACTAGTTGGAAAACAGCTCGGCTTTAACCCTTCAGGTGTATGGGGAGGTTGAAAGTCGAAATTTTAATTGGTAAACACGAAACTTTGGTGAGCTTACCGTGTTAGTATTGAAACGGTTTTGAATGGACGAGTTTTGAACATCTCCTTTGGAATTCTGGTGATGCGTCTGCCTGTGGTTTGGCTTCGAAGAAAATTATGTTCACATTAGTTTTATCTAATATAGAAAATTCTCGTGATATGCTGTTTATCAGCAGCCAGGCCGTTTGCTTGACTGATTCTAATGAAATTTTGCGTATAATAGGTTAACATTACAATGTCTCAAATTAAATAAAAGTTTATTGTTAAGTGACAAATCATAAAATGACACCAGCGGCGCGTGAGGGTGTGTCAGAATTTTACTGACTAGAACCACATCTATGTTCTTCTTTACCCTTTGCAGTTCAGGACCACGGGTTTCTCTTTCGGGAATCAACCTTTTTATGCACCTACCATATTGTCTCTTCACCACCCTAGGTTGACTGGTAGAGAATGCCTATGGCATTAAGTCCGCCTTTGTACAATGCGTTGCATAAAGAATAAAATAAATAAATAAATAAACCTAAGGCCCTATCTGTGTACCTTCACTTATCTTAGTATCTCTTTCGGACTATCCGGCAGCCCTAACAACTATTGGCCTTAGTGCACCCCGTTCATTTTAGTGACATCTCTTTGAGGCGCGCGTGGAACGTGATGCAACGACGACCCGGGAAATAAAACTACCTAATTTATTTATTACAGCTTGTAAAAAATACTGATTACAACGAAAAATAATCATAGACGACAGCTTGAGCTAGCCAATGATGCTAAAGGTACGTTTGTGTTCATGTTTTTTTGTATATTGTGATCCCAGCTGATGGTAAGCAATGATGCAATCGTTCTAATAAGTGCCTATTAACTCGAGCCTTGAAAACACCTAAATTAGAACCTAATCATTTTACTAACACATCAATATTCATTTTTTTTAATTATATAAACTAGTGCTTGACTGCGATCCCACCTGATGGTAAGCAGTGATGCAATTTTAGATGAGGCGCACTAGTTTATTAAGAGCCTATTCACTCTAGCCTTGAAGATACCCAAATTATAATTGGACGGGAAGACCGCATCAGGCAAATTATTCATATATCAAACATGAGGACACAATACCGATCACCGACGAACACTTCTGTGCGAAGCAATATAAAGCTATAGCATTAATTCCTCCTTCAATAAAGACAACTTAATATATGTGACATCGTTAGTTATGAGTGAAATTGATTAATTCCGCCAGGGACTCGTATTCACTGGACGCGGCAGGAATATACGCAGTATGACCACTTTATATGACTTTAGGAAAGTGAAAAATAACTATAATTATAATAAACATAATGTAAGTGTAAGTAATGAGCAATATGTAGGTGTCTTTAAAAATAGAGTGAATAGGCTCTCTAATAAACTAGTGCGCTTCACTATCAACGATTGGATTACTGCTTACCATCAGGAGAGATCGCAGTATTGTTCTAGTTTATATATTAAAGAAATGTATATATTTTTTATGTAACATACTTAATATCTTAAAAAGATAAGGACGTTATCTCTATCATTTGGCGTACAAAGCTATTAAAAAAAAATACTAGTATGTATCCATAAGAATGTTTCGTTACCATATCCCTTTAAAATTATTTACATAAAACTTATTATATAATTAGAAACATTTCTCAAAGTATTTACAAATACTTCGCTTTATTCATTTTATACAAGAACAAACAAAACAGTCTCCCGTTCATCGTACGCCTTGGAAGTACCAAGTCGTCCAGATAAACGAAGTATTGCTACAATTTTCAGTTCACTTACTGTCCATCTGTACGTATCGTCGAGGGTGACGGGGGGACAGGGTGGGTGGCCACCCAGGCTCGCACGCGACATTGGTCAAAGTCGAATAATGCCACGACTGGAACTTTTTGATAGGTCCGCCGGTAAATGCAGTCAGACATCGGTCAGATTATTGTACCTCTCATTCGGGAGGGCACAACTGAGTAGTCAAAGGGCCCTTTTGATACAGCTCAGCTTTGTCGTCTAAATATATAAATCTAATTACATATATGACGTAATTATATTAATGTCGGAAACGGGTCGCGTTTCAATCACGTGGAATACGTTTTTGGTGATACGTAACAGGATTATCATCTCATGAATGATTGAGTAAATCGTAAAGTAGGTTATGTTTTGTTCGTAGACTAGTTGACTTTGTTTACGCGGTCACTATTCAGGAACGTTGTAAAATGGCTCTCAAACTTTGTTCCGGATTAAGAGTACACCGAACTTTGCTACTACGAAATAAAAAAAAAACATCCCTAAACCGAAGATTGGAACGAAGAAACGTAAGATTTAAACAAAGGCGAACACCGTTTTAAAAGTCGGTTTGTTCTAACAAACCTGAACTACCCTCAAAGTGGGTTTTAGCGGAAATGAATAGGAGCGTATTGTCAAGTACGAACACTCGACTTCGCCTATCACTGACAAAGGTTTGTTTGCTGTTTTTCACAAATAGTTGGAAGAGCCTCCCCGGAGGAGCGCTGTGAACAGGGGTAGGTGCTGTCTTACTGAGGAACAAGGTAAACGAAGTTTTCGGGTTATGTGAAAGTTTGGCAGCTAATGTGAATGAATGAATCTGAAGGGAAAGAATTACAACACTCGCATATCGTTACGTATATTTTTTATTTGGACGTGGGGGAATAAAGTTCGTGTTGTCAAATAGTTTTGTCACAGTTGCAAATACTGTTTTACAGCTGAGTTTAGTAGTAATAGTTTTTTTAGTGAATTAGACTGTTGAAGAATATTACTAAATTCACATACCTATTTCAATTGTTGTATGTAGTTAAAATTATGATAATGTTTATTTTCCAAAAACAACTACAGCAGTGTTTTTCACATATATAGTGGTGCAGTAATTACGTAGCAATTATACGAGGATCTGTAACTAAGCTAAGCCTGTATTTTGGCTATCAGAGCAATTCCAACACAATTTAGAAGTGAAAAAAGCGTCTAAGTAAAACTCGACAACATTTATACTTTGTGTGAAACGGTATACAAAACCGTGTTACAAAAAACTGCACAGAAATGAGAAGGTTAAACTACCTTCACTTCATAGAAAAAAAAACTCCCATTTTTCCATTACTCGCTTCTGAAATTGAAAAGACGAGCTTCACAGAAAGTACCGAACAACTTGGGACTTTGAAGGTTTGCCTTGTGTAAATAAGAGCGGAAGCCTTAGGAGGCCCGAGGAGGCCTGTGGAGGCTGGAGGGGGGAACAGTCGCGAGCAGAAAGCCCGGCGAATAAAGCCTTCAAAAACTATTTAAAGAGGCTTCGGGGGCAATTGGCACGGGACTCCAATGATGGGAGATACTTATAAAATCACATAGAAAAATACTCTAAGCAAATTTTGCTGCACAAGGAACCAATATTTAAAGTGGATGCATCTGTGGAGAATGTTCAGGAAGACCAATAAGGCAGAGTGGACCATTTTGAATAGGTTGGCTGCGGGTGTATTCGGTAATTTACTAGTGAAGCGATTGCGGTGAAAGCGTGTATAGAATATGCAATACACTTAAGTTAGGTACTGCGCGATGTGAACTTTGTATGACATTATTTTTATGAATTAATATTCTTTTATGAGTAAACTAAAACCTTTCGTATAGATTCAAAAACTAACTACGATTAAATTAAAATTTTGTGTATTGACTAGTTGCTACGAGCGGCTTCATCCACATGAAATCAGTTATCTTCACAAAAACTACGGACTCTTTGGGCCACCTTAGGTCAGGAATTCAATTTTTTTTAAACATAATAATAGCCTATGTTACTCAGTGAAAATGTAGCTTTCTAATTGTGAACGAATGTTTAAAGTTGTTTTTTATTTAAGTTGTAACAAACGAAAAATCAAATCTTTTCTTATTACGAGTAAGTTTCATGGATTGTGTGAAAATAAGCCCTGGCGCCCTGAAACGAAAGTTAAGAAAGAATAGGAGTAAGTGTTAGTCAGAATAAGTCTGATACGCCCTTCCGCTCCATTCAGAGCGGAAGATCATTGGACGAATTTCTTCCTAAATAAACAATTTTAAGTTTAGACACACTGCTAAATTCTGTCGCTACCTATCCTATAAACCTTATCGACCAAAGTTCACAGTTCAATTATCTCAACTACCAACCAAGAGGGTTAATCGTCATATTGAAAATAATAACTCCATCAGCCCTGGATGCAATATTCAGCGCTGAACGTAAACCAACGGAACTTCCTGTTTGTAGCGGAGTGCGGAAATTCAATTATCCGACGATAAAAGTGCGGGGCGGACGGTAGTGATGCCAAGTTCCCAGAATGCCCCGGGCCGTCCCGGGGTTTTAGATACAAAAATATTAATACGATATTTTTTTTTCTATGTGATTTTTTTTTGGGTGATTATTATAATCTGTTTATAATTCTGTTGTCGTTAGATTGGCGTTTGGCATTGTGTATTCGTATGTCAAAATGTGCGATTTTTTGTGGTCAATCCGTTTTCAAAGAGAGTTAAAAATGCCCTGCCCGACTTATCTATTAGTCAACGTTGCCATGGTTTATAAAAAAGCTTGTTGTTTTAACGCAATGTTTAATAAAAAGGCAATGCAAAATTAGAGTTAGAACACCTGAATACTCAGTTGGCATTGGGTAAAACTCCAAATGCCTTGTTCCAGGATATATTGCAACCCGCACTGGGCCCACATGCTAGCGGCCCATTGCCTCTCTTGCGCAAATCTTCAAAAGGTTCCTGTAAAAGATGTAAATCCCGCAGCATAATGCTGGCAACACTATCCGGGTGGTCGAGGGCGGACAAGGGGTGTCTGTCCGCGCCCAGACGTGCTTCGTGAACTTGAATTTTCGCGATTTTACTCTCATCATAGATATTATTTCAACTTTCTTGGAGAAATTCTGTTCTCTATGCACTGTTTATGATTAGTTTGTAAGTTAGTGAGTCTTGGTCGGAGCTTTTGTATTTACCGTGGCTTTATTTTCACTTGTTTACTAGAATTTTATTTATATTCTGTTACTGGAATTTATAATCTTAAGAGTTGTTTTGAAGACGAAGTTGGCCAAATACCTACTTAGAATATTATAAAAATAAAGTGGCTAGAAAGATTAACGATATCTAAATCTGCTAAGCCTAAATCATAGTGCTACAAAAAATTAATGAAACACTAAAATATAAAAAAAAATAGTTTAGTTTTCAACATTATTAGTAGACAAGTTTTTGCAAGCGGCTTTGTCTGCGTGAAAGTTGAATTGAAGAACATACTGCAACTGAAAAAAATATCATATTCTATGTATCTTTCCTCACATCCACTCGTGTCCCAAATTTTATCAAAATCCGTTCTGCCAATTGAGGGTTCAGAAGCCACAAACATTCACACAAACCTACATACGCAAATATACATACCTACAGACTTACGCCTTTATAATATTAGTGTGATAGATATGTAATATAATACGGCTGCCTGCAATATAAAATGGTATGTCACGATAAAAGTCGATATGAAAACTTTCATAAGCCGTAGCAATACCCCGTTTACTGTACATCGCTGGTATAAAAAGCGACGTTTCATGCACAGTAGTAAATAATAAGCCGATGGAGAGCGAGTAGGTATATAAAATTTTTAGGGTTCGATAGCGGAGTGATAATGGAACTTTTATTGCCCGAATTATTCCGGATTACTTTTCATACGGTCTACATGGAAATTGAGAGTCATTATGCTTATGAGCTTGCTTGTATGAATGAATATTTCAAACGCCTTTGTTTTCAAAATTCGTATTCGTACTTCCTTATTTGGGACTAGAATTATTATATTATTTTTCTGTTACTTTAATGTTCGGAATGGGAGAAATCATATAATTAACTAGCTTCTGCCAGAGGTTTCGCCTGCGTGAAAGTAGGTTTCTTCATACAAACTTTGAACCGCCGTTTCCTTCACTGAGGGGGTGAATTTTGGAAAATACTCTCGTGCTCTTTTATGTAATAAACGGAAACCTTGTGCAAAATTTTACGCTCCGAGTGTCAGTTGTTTGTACTGGGCATTGATATATCAGTCAGTGTCTTCCTTTATCATCTGCCTAGCGTTTTCCCAACTATATTGGGGTCGGCTTCCAGTCAAGCCGGATTTAGCTGAATACCAGTATTTTACGAGGAGCGGCTGCCTACCAGACCTCCACAACCCATTAACTGGGGTAACACGGTACTTCATGGCAAGACTGGAGTCAGATTTTACTGGCTTCTGACTATCCGTAACGACTGCCAAAGATTTACAAATGACAGCCGGGACCAACGGCTTAACGTGCTTTCCGAGGCACGTAGGAAACTCGTTATGTTAAGATGGTCACCCATCCACAGGTCAACCTTGGCAAGCGTTGCTTAACCTTGAAGATCGACCTGTGCGGCTGTTATTATCTAGCTCCTCTCAGTATCTTCTTTTATATTAATAGCTATATCCGTATTTTCAGCCTCATGTTTATCTACATTTAACCCTTTTACGTCAGTATTATATCAATACCTTTGATAGAAACAGTCTACATTAATAATCAGAACGCTAGAATCAATCAAAGCTAAGGTTACTGGGTTAAACTGAACGCTACTGAGACAACATGCTTCGAATTGTTGACTGTTTCTAACTTCGATATCATCAACACTACTATTGATTGTAGGAAACTCTGTCAATGTGAGATGCATTCACACTTTGAAAGACTATCATACAGTCTCCTAACTAAGGCCTCGTTCCCACTTTGTAGTGACGACAGGTAGTCATGTAGTTTTACAGCCGAAACCAATAACCTATCTGTCACATATCGGAGATAGAAAAACAAATGAAACAACAGAAAACATGATAATTTTTGTATTGTATCATTTGTTTTACAATCTCCAGTATGCCAAAACTGGAGATCGATAGGTTATTGGGTTCGGCCGTTAAGTGTTGTGTCCATAGATATTAGAAAGGAGGAGATATGTTATGTTATTAAAAATGTATCGGAACATGTGTCTCCACAGCGGCCGTATTATGAAGTACCTACACCGCATTGATAAAGTATCGTTATGTTATTTTTACATTGCTTGTTCAGTTGCTGAGCGCCAAAATTACGTAGTGGTTAAGGAGCAATGTATTAGCAGGATTTCGTCACGATCAAGGTATTATGTGACGGCCGTTGCCTAGCACATTGCCCCACGGGCGCATGGCTTGCGGACATAAATTCGCCCGCTCGCCATTTCTCGTCTTTATTAATATATCTGTGTTCGTGGCCTATTATGTTTAAATGAGCATGGTTACACTTATAGAACGATACGATCAACTGTTGTCTATGACTTTTTTTTGCAGTAATAAAAGAATACCATGACAGACGATAGCTAACATGAAAGTCGTAAAACGATAAAAAAATGTCAACCGTGACGGTAAATCGTGTGTCGTCCTTGCAACCATTTGTCGTGACCGTAACTGTCATTATTGTAGGAACAACTAGAGACGAAGTCATCTGACGATAAATTAACCGTTACGGTTTAGTGGGAATGCGATCTTAGAAAGAGTACGAAAGAGAAAGATAAAGGTAAGGATAAAGAAGAATTCATAAACTTGGTAGATATCTAAGTTTGACCAAAACTGCAGGGTCAGTTGAACAAAAGCATCTATCAACAAATTTATGTACCGATAGAGAATTTATTCGTCTGTTGATCTGAAGACGACATAAAAACTCGAATCTATCAGCTGCCGTCGTCATAAAAGTCATCCTGAGAAAATGGATGATCTGTTTTGGTGACTTCCATTCTTGTGATGCTTGTAGGATATGGTCAACTTTTCTTTAACAATTTGGACTTAATTTTCAGTATGATATTGGGTACAATGACTGTTAGCAGCTTTGAATACCTAATTATTGAAACTGTTCCTATAACAAAAGCTATGTTCTATAATAATATTATGGGAAAGTCCTACTAATTTTGACTATAAGCAGCAATAGGTAATGTGACGACAAAATACAATGTTCATATAAACTATAGTTACGGTTTAATTCATGAATCCCCGACCGGTCCTATGAGACCTCGCTGTTATTGTTTTACTATTGTGTCTCGTTTTGCGGGTATGTGATAGGTTAAGCAGATGAAACGACAAAACTTTACAGCGTTTTATATTATGATGCAACAGCAGATGGTAAAGACTTTGTTTTATTTTGTACTGTAAAATTGTAAATATTAATTGCAATTAATCATTGATTTTTTTTTAAGTATATTCTGATTTACAGAGCTATAAAATTGCAAATGCTGTGTACGCCGTTATTGTCACGTACAGCAGACTAACAGCGAAGCAACTGTTTTTCCTCTTTGTAAAAGTACTGCACTTTAAATAAATAAGTGTTAATGTTTAAATTAACTTTGATGGAAACTTTAACGTAGATTTTAGTGTAAAACTCTCACTTCACTCAAACTCAATCATTTATTTCATATGGGCCTACATGAACACTTATAAAACGATAAAAGCTATCGTCCTTACAGTTAATTTTTAAAGTTCATTCAACACAATTTAAAACAGTTAAAATTTATGCAGCCACCAACATACAACTATAAATCCGCTATGTAAATGCGTACTTACACAAATGTGAAATCCGGTACACTTCCAAAATTTCCCCAGCACCCGCAGTAATTGAATATAAAAACCGCTGGAAGCTCCAAAACGAACTTTGACACTTGCTGAGTTTGTTTTTATTTTGGTCGTCCGGCACGTATGGTCGATAAATTTCATGGTGCTTATGTGGACGTCAGAGGCATTACTCTTGGGCCCTCGAGACTTCTCCTCCAAATTGGCCGGTCACGCCTCCTAGGTGGTGCTTCCAAGCCACTCTCGATGGCTTACTTTTTGTTTTTATCGCTTGACAAATGCCTGTTGTGGTTACGCTTTATTGTCTGAGTTTTGAGTAATGATTATGCGATTTTCGAGACTTTTAGGCTGACAGTGGACGTGTTGTTGATGAATGTTGTTTAGATGGTCCAGTTTTGATACACGGTGATAAAGTATGATAAAGCTTACGTTTATTTATTTTGGAACTAAGGGACCGCTTCAGATTTTATTGCATACAAGCACTAACAATGCACGACTCATATTTTTGCACACTGTGTAAGATGTCATGTATTCCTCTTATAATCTATACTAATATAATAAAGAGGTAAAGTTTGTTTTTTTGTTTGTATGAGGTAATCTGTGGAAGTACTGGTCCGATTGCTAAAAAATTTTCACCAATAGAAAGCTGCTGTATTCCTGAGTGATATAGGATATATTCTATGTACGCGGGCGAAACTGTGGGCTAAAGGTTTGATACTTTTTTATAACTCTACTCGTATGTTCCTTGCGCTCCAAGACCCCGGATTTCCTTTTTAAAAGTCTACTCATGACCCTAGTAGTTTTTGACGCTGCTGGTTACTTACAGTTTTGCTGACATCTCTTTGAGACACGCGCTGTCGACGACTAGAGCTCAGACCGGATAAATTGGATATCATTCGCTGGAACTAAGAGAAAGTGTGACTTATATTATAAAACTTATTACAAAGGAAGCTCTAAAAATCAATCAATCAGAGTGTTGTTTCTCACCTGTGTTGGCGTTGGAAGCCCACTCCAACACAGGTCTAATCAAATTTACCTACCTAGCCTTTTCCCAATTATATTGGGGTCGGCTTCCAGTCAAACCGGATTTAGCTGAATACCAGTATTTTACGAGGAGCGGCTGCCTCCCAACCTGGTACTGAATGGCAAGACCTGCCAAGACCGTGCTTTGCGAGACACGAAGGAAACGCGGTATGTTAAGATGGTCACCCATTCACAGACCAACCTTGGCAAGCATTGCTTAACCTTGAAAATCGACCAATGCGGCTGTTATTATCTAGCCACAAGTTTCTCACACCAACACCGAATACAGCTAAATATAAATATTGTACATAGAACGTCAACCTATTTTTTTGATAGTCCTAAAAAAAGTCTGAATACCTCTCAAAAACGTAGGCAAAACAAACACCGAATACGCCATTCCTTTCCGTACGAACATACGAACGTCACATACTGTTTGACACCGAAATCCTCGCGTGGAAACCACTATTTACTCTAACCTCATCGAGCACTAAGGCAATTAGAGACCCCAGAGTCTTTGACATGAGCGAATCAAATTCAATTTGTCAACATTTCGCCACGGTTAATCTGAATAATGAATCTTGGTAATCTTAATACTGTCCATTGGCAAGCTGCCGAACAAAATCCCGTGACGAGAAACTGGATTTTTTGTAATGAAAATTGAGTATTAAGTGATGTTGATGATGGACCCAGGAATTAGGGCAAAAAAGGAACAGTAGTGGGTTTTAGTCAGTAAAAGTCTGACACGCCCTTGCGCTCCGCCCAGAGCAGGAGAAGTCATTTTGATGATTCCCCACTTTGATAAAAAAAATTAGTGATGTTAGGGAATTTTTTGTCGGTTGTCTGGTAATTTTAACAATTTTATTTGGGCTCTGGAATATTACCTAATGTTACAACAGTTTGAAAGGTCTATTTTTAGGCACCTATTACTTAAATGGATAGAAATTATGCTTGTTATCTATTCATGACTTAAAATCCGATTTCGTTTTCAGGGGATGGATGTTGTCTGGGTTGCGAAATTGTTTGAAATTATTATTTATTATTATGAGCCCGTCGTGTCCCACTGCAGAGCAAAGGCCTCCCTTCCATTTTTCCATTCATTTCGATCTTGAGCCACTGCTGACCAATCCTTCAGGAAGGAGTCCAAGACGTCACGCCATCTCCTTCTGGGCCTGCCGCGTCGCCGGCTCCTGCTGTTCGGAGTCCAGTTGGTTGTCGCTTTAGCCCAATTTTGTTGCGACATGCGGCAGATGTGGCCTGCCCAGTCCCATTTTAACTTAGCTGCTGAGTAACATACGTCTGCGATTTGTGTTTTGGAGCGAAGTAAGCTGTTCCTTATGCGATCTGTTCTTCTGACCCCGAGGATACTTCGTTCCATTGCTCGCTGGCAGACCCCAAGTGCGGACTTTTGACATTTAGTTAATGACCACGTTTGCGCTCCGTAGGTGAGGGTGGGAAGGACGCACATGTCCATGAGTTTTCTTTTAAGGGAAAGTGGAAATGTTCCTCTCATGAGATGTTTCATCGACCAATAGCTCTTAAATTGTTTGAAAGACTCACCTTAATCCTGGAACGCAAAATGCGACTGAAAAAACACGGGTAAGTTAGAACCCACACCCACTAGGTCTCAGACTTCAGACTAGAGTTTGAATTCTGAGACCTAGACCTTGCTTCACCCAAGCTACTGTCTCCAATCATTTCATATTGCAAAACATAACCGGATTAGCAATTTCATTACAGCATTCCAATACCTATTCCCCTATTCACTAATGCAACAAAGCATGGCATTGTCAGTTTACCTTCAATTTCCATTACAGTTTTGGCAGTACACTTGTCGTCACAGGTGCGAGCCTGCGTTTGATTGGACTTGATTAACATTTTGACTGTTTGCCGGCCTAATAGGACAAAACGCATGACATCACCGTTATGACGTGTATCACTCTTTGAGCGTACATCGACGTCACGCCTACGGACAAGTGAGCGCACCAAAGCAGATTTCAAGTTTAGAGATTGAACAGGAATTTAGAATTGTCCGAAATGTCCGGATTTGATAGTGTTACGACTGTTTTGTGGAACGCAGATCAAAGGGATTAGTGCTGGACATTGTGCAAGCGGATTTTGAAGCAAATATGTGTGGAGCTCCGAAATTAAATTATAGTGCGTCGTGCTAATAATAGTGTTTCGATGAATTGATTTCGATAATTATATTAATTCATTTGTTTTTAGCTTGTTACTAGCAGTGGTGGGCTATTGATATTGACACCGAGTTACAAGTTGTAAGTTGTGAGTTTAAACGCAATCAGGTTAATTATTTTGTGTACCATTTATTTCGTCACCACTACTCTCAAAACAGTGAAGAAAAACATCCTGAGGAAATCGATATGTCCTAGAATCAAAAAATCGAGAACATGATTGTGACTTGAAACCGGTCATGCCGTTTCGAAGGAATTTGATTACAAACAAAATTTCATGTCAGCAGACATGAAATTTTTACATATTGGATTTAAACTTGAAAAAACATTACCAAAAAAATTATAAGACCCAATAAAACAGTATTTCACTCAGAGAATCTCTATCCAGTCAACTCCTTACTAATAAAAATAACAGCACAAATTCGTTTGATAAGATATCTCAAGAACTTGCTTTTGATAAAAAGCGGGGGGAGAAAACTAGTGGCGTGCATCATACTCTGGCTCAAATTAAAAAACCGTTCGGCCATCGCCAGAGGCTACATAGGGGAGTCTTCATGTACTCTAATTAGAGGGTAGGTCGCGTTTCTGGACGCTCTTTGCTGTTTGGTACGAGTTATAAGAGAGTTTTGATGTTGGAATTTATATGGTAATTCGATGCAATTGGACGGATTGTGTTAGAGTTAGGGCTACCGCTGTCCACGGTCGCGTACGAGTATTCGTTAATACACGCTTGTTGTGCCCCTGCGTGTGGCTTGCATACAAAATTGTGAAAGTCTGTTGATGAAGCGGCAACGTCCATCGCCATTGTATCGTTGCAGCTTCATAGTTTTGTATGTAAGCTAGCGTGTAATGTTTTTTTTTTTTTTTTAATATACCATAAACTAGTGCTTGACTGCAATCCCACCTGATGGTAAGCAGTGATGCAATCGTTGATGGTGAGGCGCACTAGTTTATTAAGAGCCTATTCACTCTAGTCTTGAAGATACCCAAATTATAATCGGACGGAAAGACCGCAGCAGGCAAATTGTTCCAATCCTTCGATGTACGCGGTATGAAGGACGAAGCAAACCGCTTTGTCCGGACCGTGCAGGTTTCGACAACGTAAGGATGGATACTCGCCGTACGACGCACGCCGTACGACGATGTTGAATACACGTTTATGAACCTACGCGTCTGTGGACAGTAGACATCAGTAACTGTGATGATTTGCTACATCATATCTCACTGATGTTATAAAAAGGTGAAAGTTGGCGTGTGTTAGTATTTATTACTCCTTCACGCTGAAACGGCTTAATAAATTGGAATGAAATGTGGCAAACGGCTAAACTATGTCCTATATAGTACATATATATAGAACCCTTTTTTAGCATAGAAACATATTTCCTTCGGGTAATTTTCTACTTACGGTGAAGGAAAGGTAATGGTGATGCATAAAAAAATAAAAACATTATTAAGAAAACAAGGATACAAAAGTATAATAATTTAACTATAATTTCCTGCTTTTATTCATTCTAATTAATACCCATAAAACTTTCTTAAAATGCTAACAAAAATCTCGTACATCATGTATCTAAAAATACTCTTTTCCCTACAAAATCCAAAGGCCAGTGTAGCCTATAATCTTCGTGGCATCGTATATTCCGCCGCAACGGCTTCGCCTACACCACACGGCTAGCCTCCGGCCTGCCTGCCCCAACTGGCACAGCAAAAGGATTACCAAAGTAAACAAAAGCTGTATAAAGTTAATCCCAAGGTAGCCCACGGTTTAAGGAGTCTGCTTACTATACTGTAGCATATCATGACCGTGTTAGAAACGTGTCAGGCAGAAATAAAAATACATACAGCCGAACAAAGGCTAGAGTGAATAGGCTCTTAATAAAGTAGTGCGCTTCACCATCTACGATTACATCACTGCTTACCATCAGGTGGGATCGCAGTCAAGCACTAGTTTATATAACTTAAAAAACCGGGCAAGTGCGAGTCGGACTCGCGCACTGAGGGTTTCGTACCAACCTACCTATAAAAACAGTTTAATTCTCGAATCGAGTCTTGAAGACTTTTCAATTTTTTTTTCTTGTGACGTAACTAAAAATTTTCAGTTTTCAGACTTTTCCCGATATTAGTGCTATAATACCTTGCTTCGTGCCAAATTTCAAGATTCTAGGTCAACGGGAAGCACCCTATGAGTTTTGATTCCTTTGACAGTGTCGAAATGTACGTTTTTTGCAACATAAACGGGCGTATCTTTTTTTCCCGTCAACTTACAAGTTTGATTTTTGCACAACTTCAAGGGACCGCGGATTTCAATATATGGTTTTAATTTCAACTTGATACCTTCACGCGTTCCTGAGAAAAAGGGTCTTGACAGACGGACGGACAGACGGACAACAAAGTGATCCTATAAGGGTTCCGTTTTTTCCTTTTGAGGTACGGAACCCTAAAAAAAACATATAATCTCTTCCTTTGTGAACTCGGTTAAAAATATATTGTTTGTTTTGAAAGGTGTAAGTAAAAGTCCATGACATAAGGTTTTGAAACGTGGTCGTTTACAATGGGCCCCATTTGAAGACTTAAAGTCATGCACAGGGCAATGGAGAGGGCTATGATTGAAATTTCTATGCGTGATCGCATCAGAAATAAAGATATCGGCAGGAGGACCAAGTTTACAGATATACGAGTATATAGCCTGAAGAATCACCGAATCTTGAGGTTCAAACTTATCCCTTACCAAATTGCATCAAAATCAGTTCAGAAATTCAACTGTTAAAGCGTAACAGAGAGATAGACATTTATCTATAATATTACAATGAATACTTACTTATGCACGTTAAGCCGTAGGTCCCGGCTGTCATTTGTAGATCTTTGGCAATAGTTACGGATAGTCAGAAGTCAGTAAATCTCTGACTACAGTCTTGCCACGAAGTACCGTGTTGCCCCAGTTAATGGGTTGATGAGGTCTGGTTGGCAGCCGTTCCTCGTAAAATCCCGGTATTCAGCTAAATCCGGCTTGACTGGAAGGCCGACCCCAATATAGTCGGGAAAAGGCTAGGCAGATGATGATTACAATGAATACTTTCCTAAACATAAGATATTCATACGATCTTTTTAACGTGAGCATACAGATGACGTTATGTAAACTATAAGCAGATGATACACGAATGTTACGGTTTAGTGAGCAGAATAGACTGTGTTGTTTTTCTTCCCGCTCTTAATACGTTCTTAGCGGGGTGACAGTAGGTACGGTGTAGTGGGTACAATCCTTTATTATTTTACAAATCTACGCGATATTATGCTTGGCTATCTTGAGGTTACTGAGGATGCATATTAAATTACCACAGAGACCTTGTTAGGATATTCTGCCTTGTCTTTTTATGAAAAAATAAATTAAGTCTTACCTGAAGGTATTATCACCGTGCTACTGGTGGTGATGGTCAAAGCCTTTTCCTAACTATATTGGGGTCGGATATAGCTGAATACCTGTATTTTACAAGGAGCGGCTGCCTACCAGACCTCCACAATCCATTAACTGGGGAAACACGGTACTTCATGGCAAGACTGGAGTCAGATTTTCCGGCTTCAAACAGGCCGTTATACCATGTAAATAAATACTAGTAACTAAAGAAAAGCTAGCATGGTTAAAAAAAATACACACCGCCAACTGGTCCCAAATTAATCAAAACTAAAGAATTAGTACTAGACCAACTGATAAAAATACTTAAATATTTCTAAAAACATATACATATTATAGATACATTTTATTACGCCCAAACACAGAACGAACGATTGTGCTCATCACACAAACATATTATATCCTGGGTTGGATTATCTGACAAAATAACGCCCGTTTTCAATAAACTATTTATCTAAAGTTGCAGCTACTAAAGATAAACAAATCTATCCTTTTGCCTTCACTTGCTATCCTATAACCTACCGACGATTAGCATTTCCTACCAAAAGTTGTGGATTGATAGATAGAATCTTACTGTTTATCGGGTATAGCTATCTACCTATGAAATGCGGTAGGTTATTGAAAACGGGCGTAAGTTAAATAACCTTTCAATCAATCTCTGTTACAAAAATCAAAGTTCATGATGAAGGAAAAGAAAGTTTAAGAAGAGCCTCGACTCTAAGGTCCACTGAGGGAACAATTTTGCTTACCAAAAATATACTAACAATTTCTGTGTATCCACGTGCTTAGTCTTACAGAAAAAGGTCTATTTTTGCTACCCACCACCCAAAAACAGCCACAAGCCACAACAATATTACATTACCGAAACATTTTGTAAATCTATATCTGTTTTTGTTATTACTTGGTACTAAGGGTCTATTCAGACGAGCCACTACCACACCACAACCACCACTTAGTTGACAACTGCAATATTAAGCTTCACTTTTTTTACTGAATGACATTTTGGTAATTCAAAAGGGCCTGTAAATGATTTATGTGGAATAAACGAGTTTCTGTTTTTATTACAGCCTTACGAAAACAATACCACGTGGTTAGGCACTATTTTTTATACAAATAAATAGTTTCATTCTCACTGTTTCGTCGAAAGCAACTGTGTGGCTGATATTGACTACACCGCTACCACATCGCAAGTACAATGCAACCAGCGACATCATGACTTAGTCTATCTGCAAACACTAGCTACAACGTAACCACTTTGAAATTTGTAGTGGGTAACTACAGCGCAACTACAAGAAGCGGGAACAACACCATTCATACGCAACCACTTTTTTATCGCTACAATGTGGCGTGCTTGTAGCCCGTGTGAACAGCCCCTAAAATATACAAGTATTTGACCCCTAGTTACATTATACGGTGTCGCTCGACTATGATATTGTTTTCCACCCAATTTCATACATAAACACGTCACCCTATCAATATTCATGGCTACCCCACAAGTCATTACTCGCCAATGTTCGCGTATTAACGATGCGATTATTTCTATGTTATAAATTGATAGATTTGGTGATGGGATTTATCTATTATGGATGACAATGAAGATATTTATTTGAGAGGGGACATGTGATAATTATGGTGGTATTTGTTTGTTTTGTAGTATGTGACACACGTCAAATCAATATTTGATATTAGCCGCTGCCCACAGTTTCACACACGTTATAGTAGAAAATTATCCCAAGGGAACATAGTATACTCCAAAAAAAATTGTGGGCTAGGACTTGAGTTAACCTTAGCCTTTTCCCAACTATATTGGGGTCGGCTTCCAGTCAAGCCGGATTCAGCTGAATACCAGTATTTTACGAGGAGCGGCTGCCTACCAGACCTCCACAACCCATTAACTGGGGTAACACGGTACTTCATGGCAAGACTGGAGTCAGATTTACTGGCTTCTGACTACCCGTAACGACTGCCAAAGATCTCCAAATGACAGCCGGGACCAACGGCTTAACGTGCTTTCCGAGGCACGGAGGAAACTCGTTATGTTAAGATGGTCACCCATCCACAGACCAACCATGGCAAGCGTTGCTTAACCTTGAAGATCGACCTGTGCGGCTGTTATTATCTAGCCACGAGCTCCTCTTGAGTTTTCGGCGTTGAGTACGCACTCAAAAAACTTTATAATATTAGTGTGATTTATTTATATTTTTTTTGTCTTTTTATAAAACTGCATGCTTTAAATTGTGTCTTGGGACTGACTAAGAACTATAAGTTAAAAAAACTTTAACATGGCATGTTTGTTTATACGATGACTTAAAAATTTGTTTTTTTGGGTTTTCCATTTTCTTAAAAGCCTTTTGTTATAAAGGCGAAGGTTTGTATTTATGTATATTATATGTATGAATATTACTCATGTTGAGGTGAAAATCACCAAGTAACTACTAGTCGATGTAAATAAGAATAAGACCGAGCGCAGAATTAGCAAAAACCAAAAAAAAACAGGTTTTATAAAGAAAAATTATTATTTCTATACCATTGATTATACACACCAATGGTTTTAACTAATGGGAAGTAAGCCCAACTGGGAAGTGATAATGATATTATCAGTCCAAAATACCCCGGCACTAAAACTCCAATGTAAAACTACACTAATACCATTCAACCCACTTCACTACTTTCATTAACCACTGTTCCATTTCTAAAAACGTAAATCCTAACTAACACCGCCGTGGCGAACGCAATGAAAATCGTTTTAATTCACTTAAACAACGCTCTGGTTCTTTTCTACGTTTAATTAGATCGGCTATTGGTGGCACCTGCGTCTGGTCTTTGTTCGTACGATGCTCCTCGCGAATTGTGTCTTCTTCACTAAATGGAGGACGCAGTTACACCGTACTGTAATTCGCTGCTGTTGTAATGTGTTGGAGAATGTTTTTTTAGAACTTCAGTTTAATGCGAGTTTATTTCTTTTGAAGAAACTAGAAGACTGTCTTTTGTTTTTTTTTTTAACAATATGCACTTTTACGGTAAATTAGAAGTATTTCACGCTGAAGAATTTACCAATTAGAAGAAGATTGCATTTAAAAGGTTGGTAGAAAAAGGTTTTAATAATAATAATCATTAAAAACATAAAAAATATAATAATATTCATTTTAAAAATAAAACTAGAATAGAACTAGAAAGACACTTAATTAACTAAAACTACATAATTATACACTAAAGACTTTTACCTAAAATGACGTCAAAAACTTCTTCCCATAAGACTGGCGGCATTGCTACGTTATACTCGTATGGTAATGCTTAATCTCGGACCGAAGGAAAAGCTAGCCCTTGGGTCACGCGAAGTGTCAACAAAGTGTTCAGCCTTTTAAAAAGCGTATGAGCTCTCGGGCCCCCAAACATAGATTGATTCAAAACAAAATAGATGAAGAATCAAAAGTTCCTACAGTAATAGTAGAAATATAAGTCATCCGGCGTCTGTCAGTTGAAATGTAAATCATTGAGACGACCTTTACCTGGATGAATTATTCAGGACAGAATTAGGAATCAATTTCAGAATATTAATTAATGAAATTGACTGCCGATTTAATTTCAGTGCTAATTGAATCCGTTCCGCAATTTATTTAAAGTAAATCTGTTTTAATCAACATTTAATAATGTAATGTGTTTTTTGTAATTTGTTGACTGGAATAGTGATTTTATTGCTATTTATTTGTTTCTTTTGTAGGTTTGACATCTTTTACTGTTTGATATTTGTTTTTTTATTATCATTGATGAGCTCGCGTTTGACCACTATCTCACCTGGCACAACAGGAGCGATGGTATGGTGGTGTGGTTTAATAAGTTAATGTATTTTTAATAATTTATTGATCGTAAATTATAATCTGAATATGACTTATGAGAAACCCTTGACAAAGAACTACTATTACTATATTTAATCAAATTTCATTCAGAATTTCAACTACAAACATGTTCATCAGATCATGATCTCACTCGAAGATATTATTTTTCTATCAACCACACCATGACCTCATTTTTCTAATCTCTTCAACCTCATAATCTCTACCATAAAATACCTTTATCATTACTGTCATATAAAATAATCGCTATACTCTCAATAGCAATAAAGCTAATGTTCCGTCTGCTATCTAAAATCGCTAGCATTACGCTACCGTGTGACATCACACCATTTTCATGGTTAATGGAAGTGCAGGGGGACTATTGCGGCCCGATGAAATGCACTCGATGAAAGGAGACTTCTCGAATTACCCAACATAACTCGCTGTTTAGTCGAGCGTTCGACACGCTCGGTGTACGGTGTAATTGGCGCCTTAGTGGCAATTTGCTGAAGACAAGTAACATATTGCATGCCGATGTGTATATAATAGAATTTATCGGTTGCCCTTGTACCTGCATTAAGAGTGAAATGTAATTATTCGACAAAGTATACTTTTTTGCTCTGTGTTGAGTGGTTTTGATATTGGTAGCGTGACTCTTAGTCGTAATGTGTACGAGTTCATAAATTACGATTATGTTTACATTTGTTTGAATTAGAAATAATAAAGTAACCAACCGTATTGCTCTAAAAAACCTTAGCGTTGCAAAGTATTGCATCAGTTTTATAATGTTCCCTTTTGTTGGGACTCCTCTCTAGGAGAGAGAATGGGTGAATGTGAGTGTGGTTTGGTGGACGTCTCATGTTTTCAATTTTTTTATTCTAGAACATGTTTGTTTCCTCAAGATGTTTTCCTTCACCGTTTTGAAAGCATTGGTGTTGAAATAAATTACAAAAGTCATGTGCTTGGCTGGGTTTGAACCCGCGATCTATAACTCATAAGTCGGGGCCGTTACCACTGGGCCACCAAAGCTCAGTACAAAACCTTGTTCCTATGTTATTTCAAAATGAAATCGTCCATGCCTAAACTATCAATATCAATCAAGTCAGTTTATAGTACTGAGGAGAAACTTAGTTAAATTTCTTTTCCGTCAGGTGGGAGTTGGTGGAACATTTCTAAAAGTTCCACGCCTGGCGCGATGACCGTCTGTCAACTCGCGTCCACCCTCTTTACCTCTCGTCTATAGGGAGTTCAGATTTCCAGGTTCCAAGCAAAGTATGAGTATGAAAATTTCAATGTTCTATGTGAAAGAAATACTTGGTTTTAGTCACTGTTTGAACTTCATATTGTTCCAAATAGTTTTTATTTACTAGTTAGTATGTATTTTTTTTAAATTTCACTGAATAATGACTATTCATTTTTTTTATAAACTACTCCTTAAGTTGTTTGCGACCGGTAAGTTGCCACGTTAATAACAACATTGATGGCAATAATTAAAAGCGGCTAACCCAAGATACATTTTCATACAACTGCTATTACGTGATTATTTCGTTATTATAGTTTTTCTAAGTCAAATGACTTGGTTTATTATTAAGATCAAGGATCTTGGATTGCATTGACTTAGATGATAAATTTTTCATTGCTGCTTGGAATAGTAGACCTGGGTATTTGACATCAGCTTTGTACCTCCACGCGTTCCTAAGATAAAGGGTCTTGAATAATTTTCAAATAGACAACAAACTGGTCCTATTATAAGAGTTCCGTTTTTGCCAACTTAAGTAAGGAACTCTAAAAAAAATTTCAAAGTCGGTCTTCAATTGACCGAGAAATACGTGAACATTAAACATACATAAAAAAAATAACATACAACCAAACATAGAACCTCCTTTTTGAAGTCGGCTAAAAATCAATAACCCACGTTTTCTCATAAACGTCAGCCCGTCCCGATATTTCACCCATCAATTAAAAACAAGGCAGAGCTGAGCGTAATCGACATCGGAGCAAGTCGAGTGGACGAGCCACGTAAACAACTCGATCGCATTAACGATTCCATCAACCGAAGCCTATTTAAATCTCAAGAGCAAAATGCACCGACTATTGTATGGGACAATGGCACGTACTAATGCTGCGAAACGAATTGAGAACGGGACAAGTTCATTGTGACTCGAACATAAATAAGCATTTGCTTGAAGCGTTACGCTGCGGTGTGAGTGACGGCCGGCCGCGTGTGACGTAATTATTTCAATTAGCAGATTAGTTTTTCTTTTGTACTTACTCGTACGTGGTGGAGTTGGAATAGATATTGCAGTTGTTGGTGAAGGCATATGGTAATGTGATGTTGAACTTACCTGGAAAGAGAAAAAAAGTTCATTAGGGTTTTATTTTACAAAATAAAGAGATGTGGTACCTAGAGAGGGACCAAATGAGATACATGAAATAAATAGACGTACCAGAAGAAGCACTTATATGTAGCAAAACAAAACGAAAGTACTAAGAAGTGACGATATTTTTAATAAGCATACTAATGTTATAAAGGATAGTATACGTTTCTGTGTGTGTTTTTATATTTGTGACATTTTCACCCTAAAAAAGGGCTGAAAGGATATTTTTCTGAAGTGAGAATTTATCTAATTTAGAATTATATATAAACCTCCTGCTCTAACTCTTTCACACAACGGTCGCCCGTCCGATTATAATTTAGGTGTCTTCAAGGCCAGAGTGAATAAATAGGCTCTTAATAAACTAGTGCGCCTCACCATCAACGATTGCATCACTGCTTACCATCAAGAGCGAACGCAGTCAAGCGTAAACTAGTGTATCAATTGTAAAAAAAAACTTAAAAGATGAATTGTAAACAAAGAGCATAATGATACAATTTAAAAAAGACAAAAACTTAATCAATTCGCTTTCTATCTTCCCTTGCGCCACTGCCACAGCATACAGGAGGGTGTCCCAAGAATTAAGATCGCTGCGCCATGATATATTGAAAGTGGTGAATGCATAATAAATCATAAGCCATTTAACAAACAATACAGTCAGTAATGAGCTATGGTCGCAGTAGGAAATTGTTTTCGTAGCTTGCACGAATTTAATTTGATTGTATGTGAACAAGTGTGTGTTTTACTGAAGATTCCTTGTCAGAGTCTGTGTGTCTGATACCTGGGGGTCTTCTTTTTTGTATAACATAAACTAGTGCTTGACTGCAATCCCACCTGATGGTAAGCAGTGATGCAAGTCAAGAATGACCAGGTTGCTTCTAGGCAAATGTGCTCCACCATCGCCCACATCATCGCTTACCACTAGGTGAGATAGTGGTCAAGCAAAACTATAAGAATAATCAGCCTTATAATGTTCCTAATGCTAGGGACTCAGGCCTCCTCTATAGGAGAGTGAAAAGGCCTTAATCCACTAAGCCGTACCTGGTTTCCTCACGATGTTTCCCTTCACCATTTTGAGAGCAGTGATGATGAAATAAATTACACAAAGTAATGTCTAGTGTTACTATTATCTTGAAATGATTTGATTGATTTAAGAGGATATTTAGGAGACGTTTAAAAGGGTTATTATAAATAAATTACATAATTAACAATTAGAAAAATGCTTTTCCTGGAAAAATGCACGTTTTACTTTTCGACCGTGGAGTATACGTGGGAGGTGTAATTTAGTATTTAAGTAATTGTTTCACAAAAGTTCATAAACAAAAATATGCACAATCTAACTTGGCTGTCAAACTTGACTAACAATTTAAAACTAATATCCAGGTCTTTGTTCGAACATAGTAATAGATATTTTTACAGTATAACTTTGTTTTTCAAATCTTTCATAGAGTTTAGCAAGTTAAATTTATTGAAACATGCAAATGGAAACTTGGGAAGAATGAACTTTATCACGTGTGCGTTTTGCGTTTGCCGCAGAAGAAAAAATAAGTCTACTATCATAGTGTCGGTAGCTAGACCGGGCTTTGCATGCTTTTCCAGGCGTGGGATCCGACACCCCGCTTTAAGTAATGTCTAAAATAAACTTAGAAAAGTACATAATGTATTAGGAAATTCATATTAGTGTTTGCCTGGCTTTGAATTAACCTCACGCATGTTTCTCTGAAACCGGAGGCCTGATTCTCAGTAGTGGGAACATTATAAGGCTGAAGCTATGCTATATGAGGCGGGTGCTTTATCTAATGGGTAACCGCAACATAAAGCTAATAAATTTTGTGTCTATCCTATAATCACTTGACTGTACATTTTTAATCAACCTCCAACCAAACACGAATGAATAACTCATCACTTTCACACACACCACTTTGTTTAGCAAACAATCAAACAAAAAGCGCAACATTTTTCATACCACCGTCAAACATAAGCCTAAAACGCAGTAACACACGCAAAGGCGTAATTCCAATATACCATATGAATTTACAGAGATCTCCCGTGAGCACACAATAAATACATATTTCATGAAGTGGTATTGAATAACAATTGTTCGGCCCCGACGACGGAACGGGCTAGGCCCCGGGGCCGAAGCAGGCCGAACGGAACGCCGCCTGTGACACATATTAAAATGGACTGCTTGCTTTAAGTGTATTAGATTTTTACGCGGCTTTGTGTGTCCCTTTTTTGTTGTTTTAAATGTTGAGAAAGTATTGAGTGGTGACAGGTTGTTTTTATCTTATTGCTGTCAATGTAGTCTTGTGTTTTTCTTTTCTTGTGATTACCTGCGGTATTCTATCGCCAATCCATCAAGAACTAGAACGCTCTTCATCATGGTAGTTCGATATAAAACGGTTTCATCAAAATGCAGTGCCGCACAAAATGGCTACAAGTGACCATAGAAGGCAGTATAAACTTATCAAGAAAATTTATTCTACCAGAAAAAACATAGCTAAGAAGGAAAATATCACAAATCCCGCGAAAATTACAAATACTTTATTTTATTTTTAGTAATATACAGTTGGATAATATTTTCTAAAAGCGTTTTAGTGGGAATATAGTACTCCAAACAGTGATGAGACAATTATAACTATTGTCTCATCACTATCAAGTACAGTTCTTTAAAACGAACCTACTGTAACTTTGCAATGACACTAAGCCAGCAAACCACCACAAAAAAATGAAAATATAAACTCGATCAAGAACAACAGTTACCAATAAAAATAATTTTTCAACATAACTCTAAAAAGTCGATATAACATTAACCTAAAAAATCCTGAAATCCTGAAAGATTTCAATAAAAATGAATGTTGACTGTTTGACTGCACAAAACGTGAAACAATAGCGAGTTTTGGCGCAAAAACTTTAGCACTAAAAGAGGCATTTTCGTGAACAAGTTGTGCTATTCTGATTTGAGTATGCCATTAGGGGGGTTCAAAAATATTTGAATGCTTGTAAAGCGATGATGAGCGAGTAACGATGCTGTGATAGTATTGGTTGTGCAGCAATTCTTGTTTTACAAAAAGTTTTGTTTTAAAAAAGTTAGATATACATACAGCTATCATTACGAACCAACCCAATTAGTAAAGGAGGTTTAAACATAATAACAAAACGTATATAAGAATAGACCTCGTTGGAATATCGCAAAAAAAGTACTTTTTTTTGTGAGGCAACTACTAATTTACAGTTTTCAGATTTATTTATATACTTGTGCCTAAACTTTCATGCTAAATTTAAAAGCGTTTAAGTTTTCTAGCGAGTGTCAAATATGCGCTTTAAAATATGGACATAAACGGCCTTATCTTTTGCGATTGCGTTGACTCGGAGAAGTTTGATTTTTTTCACTACAGTTTGGGGTAGCAGACTTGAGTAGGTATTTGATATTAATTTCAGTTTCATACCTTTACGCGTTCCTAAATAAAAGGGTCTTGACAGACGGACAGATCATAGACAGAGAGACAACAAAGTGAACCAATAAGAGTTCCGTTTTTATCGACTTATGTATGGAACCACAAAATAAAAAAAAGAATTCCATCCTACGTTACTCCTAACAACCCATAATTTACATCTGCATTCTAGCACGGTTCCAGCAATATTTTAGCTAACCAGCACACAATACTCTCGCGGACCGCACTGGTCGGTTCTTATAGATATATTTCGATTACCTCTCTATAAAGAGAAGTTATCGGCTGTGTATCATTGCAGTATTGTCAGTTATTGTAGTCTATGTTTCTGTGTGCCTTTTCTGCGCTTATTTTATGTATAGGTTGGTGTAACTCTTAGGGTAAGTCTGTTGCGCAAATGTGGTTATTTATTTGTAAGTTGTAGAAGATATTATTGTACTTTATATTAAGTACAAATTATGCTTACTGTGATTTTTATTTGTTATCTCATTAAATTCAGCAAGCATCTTTGTTCGTGTGAAAGTAAACTTAAGAAAAGTTACGAGTACTGCAGTAACTCAAATAAGTATGTTTTTACTCCTGAACACCCTGTGTATTGAGAGATCTGGCTCTCTGGCTCTTATAGTACAGGTTGTCATAGTACTGCCAGAGAACCACTGATATTTGTGTTTATGGTGTGTTAAACAAACAAACAGTTAATGGGTTGTGGAGGTCTGGTAGGCAGCCGCTCCTTGTAAAATACTGGTATTCAGCTAAATCCGGCCTGACTGGAAGCCGACCCCAATATTGTTGGGAAAAGGCTAGGTAGATGATGATGATAGTGTGTTAAACAAATCATAATTGTTATTATAATAGCATGCGGAAAAATATGTAAGTATTTTTGACTCTATTCTAAGTTAGTAAAAGATCAAACTGTATAAAGTAAACAATATGCATACATGCAATAGCAAACCAAACCAAAATGGAGATGTACATCGCTGTCTCTCAGAAGACTGGCAGAGTGTCAGCATTATTGCCACGGTTAGTGGCAATGCTAGGACTTTAGGCAAAGTACGAGTCATCCTTTTGGTCACTGACAGTGTCAGAAATTAGGTGAGAAACATTTTATCATAATTATGTTCTTAGAAAATTCCCAGTTTAGCTTACATACCAACAAAAAAAGATATTAATAGATATATCTCGATAGACATAGCTTATCGTCCACTGCACAGTCGATATTGCTTATTGTGCTTGGTTTTATTGTCGCAGGACTCGCAGCGAACCGGTTAGGTGTCCGGCGTCCTGCAGCCGGCTCTCAGTCTCATTAGAACGAGTTACTCCTTGTTTCTTTTGTAAGGCTCCTCTTTTTTCTGCATCGATGAAGATGCCGCAGTGTACTAGTTTGTAGTCGATAATGTACAGTTTGTTTAGGCTTAGTAATATTTGACTACTATTCTAGTAAACCGTTTCTTTATATAAACTAATTATTTAATCAAATATTTGTTAATATGCATGCTGAAATTATCTGTAAGTTTGTATGCCAATATTGGCGAAACATAGCGTACTGTGCGAGCTAATATCTCTCTCTGTAGTACGTCTTTATAAATTTAACTTAACACAAAATATTATGTTTATTATGATTAATTGGAACGAACAATTTCATCTCCTTGGACGAGACAATTCAACTGTAACGTACACGAATCATATATGCATAAAAAGATCCAAGCTTCACACGGATCAGAGCTTTAATATTTTATTTTTCTTGCTACTATGATTTACAGGTACACACTTGAACTTTACTACACTTAAACTTTTCGTATAAATTAATCTCTCTGTTGGTGTAAACTGCGTAAAAATCCATTCAGTTCAGTTTTGACACAAAAACACGTTATTTCAACATCCATTTCAACATTCTCATCTCATTCAATCTTTTCAAGAATAAGAACAATGTTCAATTAACTATTTTCAATTTTAAAAATAATTCATAAACTATTCTCAACAACCTTCATTCCTTCAAACTCAGAACTAATAACAACATCCAATTATCGAGCCATCAGAAACGACGTTATATAAAATTCAATTAAGCCAAAATATAAAAATACGTAAATAAAAACGTGGAATCGATTTAAAATGGCAACTCCGCAACTAATCAGGATGCGGGCCGCGTGATTTATTTCGCGTCAAAGTTGAAAATTAATTCACAACACCGCTAGACGCGGTCGTAGAGTGTGGCGGGTTATAGAGTTGGCGGGTTTTAGAGTTGGCGGGTTATACAGTTTGCGGGTTATACAAGGAGGCTATATATAGATGGGTTGTAAAGGTGGCGGTGTGTGGTTATTAGTGCTTGCGGGATAAGATGTGGGTCTAGGTTATTGGGTATTAAAAGGTAAATGGTTTGACTAAGACCGTTTATATACCGAGACCGCATCGGATAGTTGTTTGTGTTATCGTCATAGCAGTAGAGTGTTTCAAAGAGTAAATTAGAAAATGACAAGGTTTTGTAATTAATAGACGGTTTGTTAACAGTTATTTGTTACATAATTAGAGGTCTATTAGAGGATTGGTAGCGTAATTAAACTTTTGTTAATTCCCGAACACCGTGGTAGCTACCCATTACTTATTGACTTTTATGTCAATGTTTGCAGGTATCGTAGAGTGAAAGTAATTACGCTATATACTGTTTTAGGGTGATATTTTTCTTATTTGCGGCCAAACCTAACCAAACTGTTGGTATCAAAGCCATACCGCAATCTATTCCGATTCCAACGCCATCTATCGAGCCAAAAAAACAAGCACTTTAGTTTTTTATTATGTTTGCTCTGATGAGAGTTTTGAAACATGCTTAATTATAAACCACTGCTTAACTATTACCAGTCTTATGAGCCATTTCCTTACGACTACATCAACCTATACCAAGTCTTGTACAAATTACAGTAACAAACAGAATCTTTATTGAGTTTTAACAAAGTGGTACTACTAATACAAGTATTTACTTACATATTAAATTAATAAATTACTTAATAGATATATATTTATACAAACTAAAGATAAAATGACACTTAATCAATTTCCTCAATACACCCGCCGATTTCATAACCCAACCGTCGTACGCTGGTGACAGAAACTCCGGCCTTAACGACGAAGCCAACGCGACAAGTGAAACAAAGCGGTGCCCGCAAACCGCATTCAGGTAACGCAAATTCAAAAACATTCATTCAATTTCAACGTGACGTGTTTAGTTAAGAAATTAGATAATTTTGTAAGAATTGAGATGACTGTAGGCTTTAATCAAGTTACTTTTTTCATGTGGGGAATCATCAGTATGACTTCTCCCGCTCTTGGGCGGAGTGAGAGAGCGTGTCTGATTTTTACTGACTAAAAACCCACCCCGTTCCTCCTTTCCCTTCGGGTAGGCTCGCGTTTGACCACCATCTCACCTGATGGGAAGCGACGATCACATCATCGCTTTGCACGTTTGTCTAGAAGTGACGACTACGACCTAGGGATTTTAATTCACTCTTGACATAAAGACTAGCGGTTGTAGCTATCAGAAAACACAGATTCCGGCAGGGAATTCCACTCTTCAGCTATACGTATTATAAATATATAAATGTGAATGTGTTTATGTGTATGTGTATATGTTACTGTAAAAGCACGAACTACGGTAAATCCTAAGATTTTCCAGTAAATCCTAAGATTTACCAACTCTTAATGGTAAAAGTCCGAACCGTTCTATGATCAACGTTTATTTCGGACTTTTACGACCTCTCACTTGGTAAATCTTAGGATTTCCCTCAAAGACACGGTAAATGTTAAGATAAACATTACCAAAAGATAGGGTAAGGATTTGACTGATTAGTAGTACAAATGTTTAATAATTACTCATAGGTATTTAAGGATTTGAATAATTATTAATTGAAATATATGATTAAGAAGTATGCATTGTTCTGTAAGACTATGGACCGTGTACTCACTAAGTTCCTGGCATTCCTAGAAACTTATGACATCCTAAGTTACCGTCAATGCGGCTTGCGCCGACATTGGTCAACTGGTGATCTTCTAGCGTATGCCATCCTTATCTCGAGTGAGGCCATCGAGAAGCATGGGGAAGCGCTTGCCGTCTCTCTCGACATCTTGAAGGCTTTCGATAGGGTCTAGCACGAAAGCCTTATTAGTAAGATTCCTTTTTTCATTTTACCTGCTGGATTGTGTACTTGGATTGCAGACTTACTGCACTAGATGACACTATTACTGAGAGATACATATCCAGTGCACGAACTAGTGCGTCACAGATCCAGTCTCTCCGAGTGGCTATGGTTGAGCGCTTGAATTGGTCTTTAAAGGCAGTCACGGAATGGGGCGACATAATTTGGTCAAATTCATTGCTGCTAAACCCCAGGCGTGTTTGTTTTCCGCTAAAAGGAGCCAATTCAGCCCTCCTCTTTCTTTCCTGGATGCAACCGTGCCGATAACCGACCATCTTGATCTTCTTCGTGTTACTTTGACGTCAACTCTCTACTTTGCTCTATATAATAATGAGGCAAAGGCTCAACTGGGAATCCTTGCGAAGGTGAGACGCCGGAACAGCTGCTCACACTTTATCAAGCGCAAGTTCGATCGTGTTTGGAGTGCTGCTCTCATCTTTGGGATGGATCTGCCCGATATCAGCTTGAAGCGCTTAAAGCAATTGAGAGAGGAGAGCCAAGAGTATCATTGGTCGCTAGCCTGTCGGTTTTCTACCGGTTGCATTTTGGGGAGTGTGCGTCGGAATTGCATAACCTAATTCCGCCTAGCACGTTCCATCATCGGACCACCAGGCGTACGGCGATGCGCCACCGGTGACCGGTACATGGTAGACATTCCTCCTATATGCACAAAACGTTTTGGGAACACATTTATTGTGCGTATAGTTAAGGAGTGGAATTCCCTGCCGGAGCCTTTGTTTCCTGATAGCTACAACCCAAGAATTTTTAAGTCAAGAGTAAATAAGTTACTTCTAGGTAAGCGCGCTCCATCATCGACCGCATCGTCGCTTTCCATCAGGTGAGATAACGATCAAACGCAAACCAATCTACTGTAAAAAAAAACCAAAACCAACATTTACCGACCCTCACTGGTAAGACCTAGCATGTACCAAATTCTAATGGTAAAAGCCCAATAAAATCATTTCTTTTTTACGTATTCTTACATTTACCGACTCGTGTTGGTAAACCCTAAGATTTACTGGTAAAACCTAAGATTTACCGTGGTTCGGGCTTTTACAGTAACATATATACGCATGTGTTTTCTTTCATACCACTCCTCACACAATCCATCCATACCCTTGCAACATGACACCTGACTTGAAACACTACAACCATATCAGATCAAACAGAATGTAAATTAATGTAATCACACTAACAATTAATCCGGTAATCAATAAACTCACGTTACGATAACTCTATCAAGCCTTTACCTCCCCGTAGTTATACATAGGCAGGTACAAAGGTAACATTACACCTACTCCGTAAAATTGTTTACATTTGACAAACACGCTGAGGTGTGTTGTCGTCACGTCCTCCGTGACACGTTGACGTGACGGTCGACGATTTTCGGATTATGTTATAAGGTTTTGATGTGTAGATTTTGTAAAATTTGTATTGACCGTTTTGTAATGTGTGATTCTGAAACTTTGTATTATTTTTACTATCTTATAATTGAACTAGCTTCTGCCAGTGGCTTCATCCACGTGAAAATTGGTTTTTACCCGTTTCATACCATTTTGGAAAATCCTCTCTAAGTAGTCGCCTACTTTGGATTCTGAAAAACAAAAATTTGTTTGGCCTACAGATAGGTCTTGTCATGTCTTGTGTATGTGAGTTTATATGTTTATAAACGCACCCACGATACGAGTATTATTTCAGGGCAAAAGCAAAAAAAAATCTTTTTGTAAAAATCAAAAGTTGACAAAGAGTTTTAGACAGAAAGAAACTTAGATAACTTAAACTAAAATGTACTGCTAAGAAAACAACATTACGGTTTTACGCAAGTGAAAACTAAAGAGCTTTAGTTGAAACGCTTTTCAAAAGTATTTTCATAACTGTCTTGCGTGTTATATTGTATTTAACAAGCGTGACTCTACAAATTGCTGTAATATTCAGAATTACTCACACTTTACTAACTACTTAAATATTTCACTTAACAAATAATTCAACAAAGTAATATCTATGATTAATTAAAAGTAATCATTTACTTTAACACTAAAGTAAATTAAAATTTATTGGTTTTCTCTTATGTTTGGAGATTATCGCGAATATAAATAAAATAAAACCAATTAACAGAACTGTTTTGTCAAGACAAACAGTATAGCCACAAAGGATGATGAATTTTGAAATTCAAATAGTAATAAATAGTATTTCAGACCTGAGCGCGGCTCCGTTGACCGACAACTTTTCCTATTAAATAAATATCAACTATCCGGTAAAATAAATAAAGTTTAGATTGAAATGAGCCCTCCCAGGCCTAGCCGTGTTCTCTAAAATATATATTACGTTTGTGTTTTCATGTTGAAATAGGAAATATGTACCTAAAAGTATTTTCAAATAAGATCGATTGTTGTCTGCTATGTATGCTTTCCTAATTATTACTTAGGTTTTTGTTTTCGTTAAAAAAAGAGAAGAATATTGGTAGAGCTAGATTTATTTTTGTTGGGAAGTCATCTCATGACTTCTCTCGCTCTAGAGTGGAGCGAAAGTTCGTGTCAGACTTTTACAGGCTTAAGTCAAATTTATGTTCCTTCAGTTGCCATTTGCGTTCTAGAACCACGAGCAACCTTTTCAGAACTCAACCCTTGGTTCTAGTAGGCTTTAGCCCTGCTATACCCTTATTGTTTGCTGACTTTTCTAGGAATGACACTCATGAAATTCCACATCAAATGCAAAACGCGATGCACTTAACATTCCAGTACGTAATTGAAATAGTTTTTCTCTCATTTGCCACCCACATCAGCAGCACTATCAGGCTTGCAATAATTAATACCACCTCTTCATTCCTGATGGCAGCTACACCGCAATATTTCCACTACATTTTGTGAATAACAAATCATCTTTTTGGCTTTTTTTATGTAAAAGCCGTGCAATTGTTCGAGCCATAAATAAAAATTGTTGCGAAAACACCTCAGCAGTTTTAATATTTTAATCCCCGCCGGGAGAGAACATAAATTTCGTTTGACTATTTGATCGCGAGCGGTATTGTAGGAAACGGCGGCTGTTTCGATAATGCTAAAGAATTTTCCCTTGTAACATAATGTTCGGATAGGAAATCTTGTCGTAGATAGATATCAATTTAGCATTGTTATAAAATCGTTTCAGGATTCTTATTTGTACCGTAAAGTAGACGAGCATTTGAATTGATTGTTCAATGTTTTTGAAGTTCCACAAGGTAGATCTAAATCTTGGAGAGGATCGTGAAAATCCAATGGATGCACAGGACTGTTCGTTGTGATGACAATTGGGGGAGACCTATGTCCAACAGACATGACTGTGAACGAATTTTGGCTGAAATGATAAGGATGAACGTCTCATCATCTGCCTAGCCTTTTCCCAACTATATTGGGTCGGCTTCCAGTCAAGCCGGATTTAGCTGAATACCAATATTTTACGAGGAGCGGCTGCCTACCAGACCTCCACAACCCATTAACTGGGGTAACACGGAACTTCATAGCAAGCATCGATATAAGATATTGAAAAATCAAAATTCGCGGTTCCGCTATGGCAGTCGTCTATTCAATTTTGCATAACCAGACTCTTCATAAAAAACCAAAAAAAAATCTCATTTAAAACCCAAATTCTACAAAAAAAAAAAACAAACTATCTCATTCAACTATTTCGCGAGCCGAAACAATTGGAGCTAATGGCAATAGAGTCCAACAATGCTTTGTTACTGAATCGCACGAGTTTCCAGCGCGTTGTGAAATGCGGTGGTTTTATCCGCCCTGCCGATTCTGCCGGTACTAATAAATCATGGCACTTTTGTCAGGTGTTACAATTTGTATCGCACCGTGCTCCAGTGAGAAGATTTTCATTTTTTTTCGCCACCCTGTTCACAAATCATCAGAAGTGGGTGAGTAATTGTTTTGCGGTATAGGCGGTGAGCGATTTATGTGATCGGAGGATGATCTTTGGATTGTAGTTGTGAGTTTCATCGTTGGTGCAGTCGTTTAGCAATTGGTTGCTGCGCTGGGTGTGGTGGATTCATTTCCCGCATGGAACAAAAAGATGTATGGCGTAATGATAGTTATTCTATTACTGGGTAACTTATGCGTGTGACTTTATATGTTTTATGAACACACTCACAGTACAGGAGTAATTCCTAGTGCTGCTAGTGTGAGGCAGCTTTTTGAATAAATTTAAAAATGCTTTCTGAAGCATTCAGTGACATTTCCATCGTATAAATAAGTAAAGACAAACTCCCACATGTTTATTTTTCATTAAATAACCCAGAATAAATATGAAAAACGAAAGAAATTTCTCTTCAAACACATCTTACATTCCCATCAAAATCTTTCATAATACACATCAGTGAACGCAAACTTCTCACAAGTACCTATCTTAAAAACAACAACATATACGTCTAATAAAAATCAAGTAAACGGTACCAACCAAACAGCATAAAATAGCATGGCACAAGGTAACAAGTCAAAGAGACACGCTAACGCATTTATTTGAATAGTGGCACTCGACAGCAAATATTTAAACTTAGAAAACGTATATTTGCACTTTGAAGAGACGTTTGTATGCAAACAGTGTTAACGTGATCAAGAATGTACCTTTAATTGAATTAGATGGTAGAGTCAAATGCAAAATAGCATAGATAGTACAGGAAAAAAATCGTGTGAAGCGAGAAATGACGCGATGGGTATTTTTCGAACACTTGAACTCAAATGTTCACGGGAAAATAGACACTAAGGTATCCATACTATTTTGAATCTGACCGTACAGTATCGTTATAGAAAGACTTTGGAGATTATTGCAGTGCTACCAACCTAATGGATAAAACTCATTGTGGAAATTTATTTAGATATAACTGGGGTTTTGTTTGCAGTATAGTGATTTAACTTTGCTCGTTAAATTGTTTTAAAGTAGAAGCTATGAGTGTGTTCACATTATCAGTGTTACTTTGTCTTTAAATATTTTTTTGTGAATGGTATTTAGATGAAAGAATAAATAAGATTTTCTATTTATTAAGATATTTTTTTACACCTCTGATAATGATTTCTCGTGTTAGAGTGGAGAGAGAAGGCGTGTCAGAGTTTTTCCGACTAAAATCCACCTTTGGTGGGCCATGACGGCACAAGAGAATACCTGGAAGAACTCGGGTGAAGTTTTTGCCTGGGATAGTAATGGCTAAGGAAAAAAAGATGTCGAAAAGATATTCATCACTCTTACTAGATTTGGACGGCACTTCTAGATCTAGCTTGAGAAGCAAGGCATCTCCAAATCCAGAGATTGCTTCTTCCAAGCAGAACTTTTTACCTTCTAGCTATCACGCTATTCACAATACAAAATCCTATACTAAACGGAAATAAACCTTACACTTTCTCAAACATATGTATACCGCTTACAGGACTGTAGGACGGAAGGCTTTAATATTTGTCACAGGAAACAGCCTTTATTTACCCCATAGGCGTAGGGTACGTCCGGTGAAGGGTAGTCATTGATTCCTACGAGGGCGGCCCCTAATACCGGCCACTTGTAAATATAACTCGTGTTTAATGTTTTATTTTGATCTTTTAACACTAAAAATAAAGGGGCTCATAAAATACTGTGATATCTCTCAAATTTATGTATAAAGATCACTTGTATAAATAATGAGTCATAAACAGGTTAATAATCTTTATTTTAAATATCAAAAAAAGCTTCTTTAATATAAGTTACTTCAGAAGTATTTTTTTATGGATTAATCAGATCATCTGCAACATAATTTAGTTAAATTTGGTGCTTATTTTAAATTCGTGTCTTACTTTTGCAACGCCTGATTTACCCAATAATAATTATTATTTCTTCATAAATCCATCAAATATTTGTTGATAAAACCCAATAGCATCCCCAAAAGTCCCTTCATAACATCCAGAATGTCCATACCAGCAAATATTCCACACAAAACAAAGTTATTTGAAAAGTAAAACAACGTACGCACCTTCTAAAAACAGGAAATATTTAAAACATCCCTAGGCTAGTCCAATAGCCTTCTCTGACTCAGGAATTCATTACGATGACAGAAATTTGTTTGCGATATGAAATTCTTAAGAATCCTTCGCCATTTTCTAACAATTCATGTCATAACAGTGACCAGGTTTTTGTATGAGTTTTTTTATTTTATTTTCGTTATAATTTATGTGTCTTGCATCCATCAGATTCTCGTGACAGTCTCCAGGTTATTGGTCCACCTTTTTGGAGACCTTTGATCGATGCATCTTTCGGGTGCATAGGACTAGTCATTGTGGTGACACTTGGGTGATGCCTATGTATAACACTGGAAGTCTTTTGGCTGAAATGATTCTGATGATGATAATTTATGTTGTCTTGAAAGACGAAGTTATAGATCGATTTAAGGTAGATGCCTCATTAAGTTGTTAAAAAATAAACAATTTTGTTTTCTTAATAAAAATAATATTCACTTTAAAGTCGATTAACAAAAAATTCAAAACTTGACAACAAACCTATTGTGAATAGTATCAATAAAAATCTCTTCCCCGTTCAAATTACAAAACTGTTGCTAACTTATAAAGTCATATCATTTCCCCCTTGTTACTTATCTTCATCATTTTCTACCCTTTCTTCGAAAAAAACGTTCATTAAAAATCAAACTCAAATGACCATAAATTTCAATTATTTGTGAAGGCTCGAGACCAATGGAGACGGTTCCTACCGTTTTAAATTCCTGCCTCCAATTGTTGCTAGTTAAATTTAAATATTTTACACTTGAAAAGAGCTATCGAACGTTCCTACATTTTAATGGGCGACGCTCGGCTAAGCAATGTCTGAAATGTGTCGATGTTTTATATTCAATTTATCGATGGAAAATTGAGTAAACATTTTAACGACGAATCGGATGTGTTCGTAAACTATTTTACAAAATTGTCTGGTAATTTACTGTTTGCTAGGAGCGAGACGTACTAGATCGATTGATGGCAACGTTTAATGATGTTAAAGCAATGGAGATCTTTTAGTTGAAATCGTTACTGCCAAAATATCTCCGCCGTACACGCATTAGTTGATTACTAACTTACTAATGATGATAATGGCGGTATAGATATTATAAGTATCGCGACGATGCCATCGTTCACCAAAACTAAAATGTTGGTTTATTTATTTTGATACTGCAGACTATATTTTTGAAAAATTGTTTGGTTTTGCTTGAAACGATCGAAAAAAACATACAAGTGGGATATGTTTTTTCTTGGCTTTGCGTTCGTGGACCTCAGGTCTCCTTTTCAAAAAAGAAACTATAACCATGATCTTTCAAATAGCATAAGTGCTAAAACTTGAACCAGCTCTATATTCAAAACACCAATTCTCTTTTGACATAGTATGACTAGTCCACATCTGGTGAAACAAACATTTCCTAATAGAATTTAAAATTAGAAAGGAGAGGCTTTATAGCATGTTAGACTATACCACATATTCCTACCTACAGAAATTTTGCTTTATATTTAGGACCAATTTCACCTTTTCATAAGTACGCTGGACACTTAAGTTAGCTACAAGTTAGTACCCATAAAAGAAAAGGCCTAGCTCAAAATTTTCATCGATACTTCTAGACATCCCTACCCCCATTACTTGAACTTCAATTAGATGATATCTGCCGTTTATAGTTCTTTATGCATTCAAGGAGTCAGATTATGCTTTCGTAGAGTGAGATAATGCCATTTAAACGTAGGTCCGATCATTATTCCCTTGGTAGAGGCGTAATGAAAATTTTGTAAAGGTTTTACGATCGCCAGGATTGGTATAATGGGCCATCTTCGAAGGTGTACCTTTTTTGAGGGAAATAAATTTTGTTATGTGCGTATTTGATGTAGATTGAAGGTCCTTTCTGAAGGTGCGTAATTAGGCTTTTTTGCATGTTATTTTGGAACTCTTTGAAAGAAAAAAATATTGCTCTTTACTAGAAATTACTCGTGTCGTAGATGCATTCATGAAAATATAAACTTACGTACACTAGGCACCCAGATCCAGGACTTGTGGAGGGATGGAGAGAGAGATGCAAGTCAAAGAAAAGATGGATGGATTATAGGAAGAGTGATATGAATGATAATAGAGATAGTGATAGCGTGACAGCGACAAGACAGAGCGCAATTCAGGAATCGAATCCGTGACATGCAACGCAGCAGCTAAACACTCAACCACTGCGCTAACTATGCCGTCTAACTTTAGTGTGGATGATATTATTAAGTTTTGTCAAACTACGAGTAACAGTAAGTGACAAACTATAAGGAATAAGAAAGTTCTCTCATTGTTTATTATTTTAAAAGTATCCACGGAGTTTCTCGCTTCTTCTCTATAGAGATCTACGTTTTGCATCATTTTTCTGACTGATTTCTTGACATTTTAAAAGTGTAAATGGTGTATTTGAAATCAAAATACTTTTGACTTTTTTTGTCTTAATTACTCAAATACCCGCGAAACGAGACACAATAGTAAAACAATAACAGCGCGGTCTCATAGGACCGGTGGGGATTCAAACGTTAAGATTACCAATGCACTTTAACATCTTGCTTGGTATTTGACTATATTTCCATTTTATTTATAGGTAATGCTATTCATATGCTCTTAACTCCCTTCATCTGCTACATAACCATCAAAGCCCAGATTTCCTACACTAAAACTTTTATGCTAATGAATTCGTCAACATTTATCAATCAATCTTAAATTACGCAAAGAAGATAGTTTGCAGCAAATCGCGCCGTAAGTTGAGCGCATAAGACGCAAAGTCGCCTGCCGTGGATGCCTTATAAATTGCAAATACACCATTCCGCAGATCGTAAACGTCGTAACTCGTCCGTCACATAAACAATACTATCGGGAGGCTGGTGGTACAAGAAATGAGATTAAAGCGGTTTTCTAAGAGTCAATTCAACAACTTGCATAGCGTGTTGTCTTTATGGTTCTATTCTGCAACCACAAGTTTCTTTTTCACAAAATCCCATAGGCTCTATCGGGCTACGGTCCTTCTAGGCCCTTGCTGACATTTCTTTGAGGAGCAAGTCGAATATTACGCACTGTCAATGACGTGAGCTCGGTCTGGATAATTACCCGACGGCCAAACAGTCAGGTATCCGTCCAGCCGTCGTCCGTTGCTCGTCATTTGCAAGTCTATGCCTACGGAAGCTGGTAATCGAGGTCAGGATCGCAATGGTCAGGAGGATGTCCGTTCCCTCACACGTGCAGCCGTCTCCTTCGCTAGCATAGTAATGCTGGCTTTGCAGAAAAAAACGACTGTTTCCTTGGCCACACCTCCACTGTACTGTATCCTGCCGAAGGTGATGCCTTCTCACCGTGAAGCCTTCTCAGCCACTCCTCAACAACCATGGTCAAAAAAGCGTCCAGAATAATGGTATAAGTTTTTTTGTTGACGACAAGAGTATGTAAGTATCCCGTAAGTATCCCGTAAGTATTATACTTCCCGCTTAAAACTTATCACTTGCGCCATCCCCACACGAATCAATCAAGTATCCACTATCCTCTATCATTTACTTATTCAGATTTTATGTGTCGCCAGCACCGGACCGAAACTTTATGTACCATAAGCTGAGCGTTTATAGAACATCTATCGGAATGTCACCCGTTTTTGAGACAAAAACGCCGTTTTCATGGCCATAAAAGTACAGAAGCCTCGCGTCTCCTTTTTGGTATTTTACGATTTTCTGAGCTGTGATTTGGCACGTCACTATTGAAATGTTTTATAGGTACTACAAATAGTGCAATGGTTTTGTTTGTGCGTCTGTCAGCTGCAATAATTTCAGTTTTAACAGATTTTGTATTTATATTGCGAAAATTTATATTGATTTCCATAAAATCTTCTTGATAATGATGTATAGCCACTGCAAAAAGGTCTAGGTTGCCGTTTAAAGGTAAGATTTTAAGATATAGGTTACCGGTGCCGGTTACCTTTATTATGAAAAATATGTTTCCATTTTACTAAATTGGAGAACTAAATATCTACTACTTCAGTTTATCAGGGCAGTGGTGCCCAGACTTACAAGTTGTAGATATCGGGTTCAAACACAACCAGGCGTGCGCCTGTTTAAGTATTTTGTGTAAATAATTTCATCACTACTGCTCTCAAAACGGTAAAGGAAAACATCGTGACGAAACAGGTATATCCTAGAACCAAGAATTAGGAGATATGGACAATCTACCAATCCACATTGAAACTTGGTGACACTGAAACACTACAGCCCAGCAATAGGAACATTAAAAGGCTGATTAAACTTTGTACTTATACTTCTAATGATCAAAATTCGCACTGAACCAGACCTCAATTTTCCACAACCACAAACATACGTTGCACCATACAAATCCAATGCCAAAAATGAGCATTGGCGTCAAAGGGCGCGAGCATATTTGTGATTAGGTGACGAGCTCGCGACGCATACCAATGAGGGCACGTCACTTGTCATCCGTCATACGTGTTCCGACGATCATCGGGAATCAACGCGTAATGTGTTTGAGGAACATGTGGCGGAAGAAACGACTTCCTGTTTTGACTGGCTGAATTTTGGTGGTGACGAAATTTGCCGAAGAAATTATATTTCTATATATTAAATGCTGAAACTTAAGGAATAACAAAATATGCACTAGAAATGTTCTAAAATAAACTTGTAAACTTAAAATTAATAAAATTTCCCATTACAAGAATCATAATTAATTTAAAAATTCCAACAATTTTCATAAACGCTCGAATATTTTACAGCGTTCGAGAATTCACGTCGTAAAAACCATGGGACACTTCAGGGGGCGTTTAGTGTTTTATATGCCAAAGGGATTTATGTTATTACCGTCCATATTTCTGCGGACTGAAGCCGCTGAGAGGTCACGAAATCTTGCCGAAAGGTGTCGCCGTGTCTGTCGTATAGGGGTGTCCCTCTCGCACCTCGGTGTTGCTTTAAAGCGATGAATATGAGAAGTTGTATTCGGATCACGTAGGGGGCGCGGCGTGCGCGGCGCTCATGAACTCAGATGCCAAACCTCGCCAGATATAACGTTAACAATGAAAAAATTCTCTTCCCCCACCAAGGTGGAAGAGTTGCGATGACAAGTCCCAACAAACTTGGTAATCAGTTGTAACAAATTTATGTGCCGTGCGTGAGAGAGTCGAGTTTCGCTTTCTCCTACAAATGTTATTTGTTGAGAGAACGCTGCGGACGTTAATTGTCAGTTGGATGTTCTTGTTTTATCATAATTATGTATTAAAACTTTTATTGCGACAAATCTTTTGAGATTAAAAAGGATTTAAGTTAAGAGCGTAGGCCTGTTTAGGGGCGATTAGACGGTGCTTGAGCGTCTTCATTTTAATTCGTGCAGCGAAAAATTACATCGTAAACATTTATTAGCAGACTTTAAAACTCTCTTCGCATTTAATTTACTTTTAAAAGAAACTAGACATAGTGATGCTTGCTCAATATAAGCAAAAACCTTCGTGTAAACATGCTAAATTTCTTAATTTACTTGTTTATCTGATCCCACGATAAAAATGTTGTAAAAATCTTAACAATCGAGCAATTTCCCTAATTCTGAATGCGCTAACACATTTTAACAGCTGCTAAAAGTTATGCAAATGGGAGGAAGGCATAAAACATTTTTATCGTCGCTAGTTGTAGGAGCAAGTTAAGGGAAATCGAGTAACTTAATAAGACATTTACTGGCCCATTGCTGAGCGTAGGTTTTTTGTAGACAATGGTTCAGCAATTTGTCACGTTTCATGTTTTGTCACGATTTTTGATGGCGATTTATGTTGCATGAAATCTTTCTACATTGTTCTTGAAATAAAATGAAAATATTACATAAATTTTTACTACCCTTATGTTTATTGCGATTCGAAAAATATTTTAGTTCCAATAGTTCAACTCTGTTGATATTCCTTAAACCTTTAAACTTTATGAAACTGCTAACGCTATGAAAACCGTGAGAATATACACACATTATCCACACTTTACTTGCACAAAAATATTCCGAAAAATATTTTGAAGCAATACATTGTTTTCCTTCCGTTCGATAGACAGAAACTACAAACAAGTTAAATACTTTAATGCATTCAAGTCGCGAAAAGATTTTAAAACCGGCAAACGGGTAAACTCATGCAAAACAAAGTTGTGATGCAGAACTCTTTAGAATACCATTCTGCTTAGTTTTCGTATTTCTTAATACAAGCTAATGCTTTGGTTTTCGTCGATGAGAGGTGGCGGAAAAGAGCATAATATGAAGGTTTTAAAAGGTATATTAGGTAAGGTGGTTTAATGTATTACCACTTTTTGGCAATTAATTATGTCACAAATATACAAAACAGTCATTATCATCATTGTTGTCATATGAGGCTCCCGGTGTCGCCATAGCAAACGGTCCTGTGCGTCTCGCATCCATTGGATTCCCGCAACCGTCATGAAGTCATTGGTTCACCTTGGCCTGTATGAGTGTGTTTGATTGAAAGCGTCGCCATAGCCCTGGAATGCAAAAGGCAACCGAAGGATCACGTTTGGATTTTCGTCAGTAAATGTCTTACATCTCGCTTCACATAAAGAGGTAGAAACTATGCGATGGTTTACGACAGTTTCAAATCTATTTCAATCATCAATAGGATTTACAACGAACAAAAAAAAAACATTGTTTTGTGAAGAGGTGGTGAGAAATTCACGCTAAAAAAGAGTTGGTCCAAGGTAACTCGAGAAAAAAAAACCTAGAAAAACTTTATGAAGGCCTTTACCCGGCACTGAAAAACAATAGGCTAAACAAAAAAAATGTTTTGACTTTGACTAAACTACAAAACGGACCTTGCATCAAGGTCACAAGTTCCCAAGTCAACCCGCCCTCGCTTACAACTCCTACCAAACAAAAGCTGAGCTTGGATGAAAGAAACTGCACCTAAAGCGAATACGTGAAGTCAATTTGCGAATAAACTTTCTCAGTTGGTTTGGCACTGCGATACCAGCTAGACTACTTTACTAGATTTAACATTGTGCTTAATGTGTGTACGTGAACTAAGACAGCTTACCCGCTATCTCTTACAATGCAGTTTCGTTGTAAACGATTTTTGGATTTGCATGTTGTTGTGTTTAAGTTGGCGGCATGCTCATTTTATGTTGTGTCATCATCTTAAGGTAGTGTTTGATGGAGATTGTGACTTTGCTGTCTGTGGTCTGTTAAGTTCATAGGTCAATATGCAAGTTGCATGAAGGCGCATAACACGTTAAGCCGTAAGTCCCGGCTGTCATTCGTAGATATTTGGCAGTCGTTACGAATAGTCAAAAGCCAGTAAATCTGATTCCAGTCTTGCCATGAAGTAACATGTTACCCCAGGTGGGTTGTGGAGGTCTGGTAGGCAGCCACTACTCGTAAAATACTGGTATTCAGCTAAATCCGGCTTGACTGGAAGCTGACCCCAATATAGTTGGGAAAAGGCTGGTGATGATGATGATTGTCTTAAGGTAGTGTATGATAGAGATTGTGACTCGGCAGTCTGTGTGGTCTGTTTAGTCCATAGGTCAATATGCAAGTCACATGAGGACGCATAACAGAGCAGTAAGAGGAGCCATGGAATGTGGTCGCTATGCCGAAATCAGCTAGATGGTGAAAATAAAGAGAACTGTTCAAGTTGACGATTCGTGTAATAATGATTTAAATCTGTAAGTGCAGTTACAAATATATAAGGTAGGCGAGCTGTACACCACACCACACTACACCCGCCCTTTTAAAAAAAAATGATCGTCACTATGGACTGATCAGTTCAACAGACCACAGTACTTATACTATTTTCACTCATTAGAACACCAGATACAGAAAATGTATGGATGGAGAAAGAGAGGCAGGCCAAAAAAAAATATGGATGAATTGTGTGAGGAGTGATATGAAAGAATAGTTATAGTTAGTAATAGTATGACGGATAACAGGACAGAATGGAAGAAAAAACGTGTTGTGTCGACCCCAAGTAATATGGGATAAGGGCAAGAAGGAAGGAAGAACACCAGTTACAGAAAACTATATTAGAAAAATATATTGTGTCACGTTTGATCCAGAAGAAAAAGAGTATGCAGTACACATCATCATCTACCTAGCCTTTTTCCCAATTATATTGGGGTCAGTTTCTAGTCAAGCCGGATTTAGCTGAATACCAGTATTTTACGGGGAGCGGCTGCCTACCAGACCTCCACAACCCATTAACTGAGGTAACATGGTATTTCATGGCGTCTTGCCATGAAGTCAGATTTACAACAAAAAACAGAACGCCGAAAAAAAAATGAAAATGAATGATGATGATGAATGGATTTAAAAACAGTATGCAGTACACATTATTCATTAATTAGTAAAAATACAATTAATAAAGATAAATATGAACACAAACAAAAACCAGTAAAACCTAACGCGCCTTTTTAAAATCAACTCCATCATCAAAATCTCAGCTGAAACAAATCCTATACAAAATGGTTTCCCTTAACCCAGTTAAGAGCATCACCGCTACAGTAACGATGATGGATCAGTAGAATTATCCAAAGTCTCAGTTCATTTATGTTGCTTCTTTATATTATGAGTATATTTTTTATCTTAGTAGCATCAGAGTTTTGGTGTTTGGTGAAAATTATGATATCATCTAGGAAGTTTACTATTTTGTTTGTTGTTTTTGTTTGGTTGGTTGATAGTTTATTGAATTATTTCATAACTTATTTTAAACACTAACTAACATTGATTATGAGCAGTGGTAACTGCCCGGACTTACAAGTTGTAGGTCGCGGGTTCAAACCCTACCAGGCGCATTACTTTGTGTTATTTATTTCATCATCACTGCTCTCAAAACGGTGAAGGAAAACATCATGAGGAAACCGGCATGTCCTAGAATCGAAAATTCGAAGACATGTGATATCCACCAATCCGCACTGGGCCCGCGTGGTGGATTAGTCCCCATTCTATCTCCTGTAGAGGAGGCCTGAGTCCCAACAGCGGGAACATTACAAGGCCTATAATGCTAATGTTAATGCTAACTAATATTAAAATGGTTTATTTTTGTTCATAACAATGTAAAGGTTACAAAAATCCATGATTTCCTTGCAAAAATAAATAATAATTTTTCTTTCTTTCGTGCTTCCTACCTTTCTTTTACAATCACAACAGATGAAAACCTAGATTGATATCCACTTCACCTCAACATCCTATATCTCAATACTTTGTTAGAATTTCCTTCATTACCATGAAACAAACTCAAAATAATCCGAAATCAGTCGCACTGTTGTGACGAACTGACACGTCGAGCGGTAATATAGTCATGAATATTAATGAGCGTCACTTTATTTGCTTATTTATTAGCTACCGCGCCGATAATAACGCGGGGAGGACGTGATGTGCTTTGTGCATGTCAAAGCTTACTTCTAACCGAGTTTTGATGATGAGAGTCATGTTGTTCATGTGTTTTTGGAAGTAAATAATAGAATGATTATTAAATATAATATTTCATCTTATTTTCGTAACTTAAATAAGATATTTATGCGTTTAACTCTCGTTAAGTGTAAGATAATATCTAAAGTTTCTTTTTTCTTTTGAAAAACTTTGCATGTGAGGACTTCAAGGGTGATGGGGATCGTGGATACAATTTATTACAAACATTTACACTACCTAACATAGAAAAAATTCCCAGACTCGGAACAGAACGACAATATCTGTAGGCCATAAAAATATTTGATCTGTGTGAGATGCAACAACATGCAGTGCAACAGTCAATCTCTCAGCTATTAAGCCAACTTTCCAATCATTTGTACACAATAATGTTTGCAAATATCAATATTATTTCTAACAACTCAGACCAAAATACAAAACAAAATAGATTCACACAGAAAAACAACAACCATAAATATATCATACTTATCAAATCCCTGGAAGATTGCGAAAAAAATGTAGGCACATTTTAATAATATGTCGCATGAAATCAGATAAAAACAACGTTGAAACTCCATGCCCGTGACAAGATTAGTTTCAGTTGTCAGGACAAACATACGAACTCCATAGCCAAGTTTATCTATTTCGGAAAGTTGACGAAAAAATATTATAAAGTATTTTGGAGGGTACGTGAGACCCTCAAGGTGATACAAGGATATAAGAAAACAAGATAGGTTATACAGGTAGACATGTATGCATTTTATTTTGGTGACGTATTTATAATATTTTTTTCTGAACCGGGTTTTTGGTCTAGTGGTCAGCGGCCCTGACTGCTGGAAGTCGTGACTTTGATACCCACTAAACACAAATATTTGTGTGATGAGCACAATCATTATTCTCCACAAAATCTGCTTAGCTTGGGACAAGACAGCGTTATGTGAAAAGTTGTGGACTATTATTATTATTCCCTTTACTTATTATTTTTTTAAGAGATAATTGTTTATTAAAAACAATTAAAAACTACTAACTACTGTCAGCGGTCGCGTCGCGATGGGTGACTACTGTCGACGCCCTCTGCCCAGCTAGGGTATATAGGATTTTAAGTCAAGTCACTGTCAGCGGCTGCATTTTCAATAATAGAAAATTTTCTCGGCGGGGTATTATAAAAATAATACCCCGCCTTTATAATATTCGTATCTCTGTGCAATTCTAAAATACCTACTAAAAAGTTTAAAACATAAAACCATCTCACAATTTTAAAGCCTTCAAATAAAGGTCCTAAATTGAAACTATTTCCTCTTAACCAAAGCCTAGGTAGTCGGCCCGAGTTCATATCCCGCTCCCTTTCACGAGAGGATTACAAGGCCTCATTATAAATCATGGACTATTCACCTAACTATACGAACTAACTATTTGCGGAATATTCCCGTTTCGGCACCCAGATTTTTGGCACCAAAGTTTTTGGCACCCAAGCTATTCCTGATTCAGCACCAATAGGTATTTTGCGTCTTCCGTCATCTGGTACGTGGCCGCCACCGAAGACGCAGCGTTGGAAGGCCTCCCACAAAGTTGACCGACAAACTGGCGAGGGTCGTGAGAACCCGATAGATGCGAGACGCACAGGACCGGTCGTTGTAAGAAACAGAAACAGAGGAGACCCTTCACAGTCTCTATGGATGTTCCTGGATGTGCTCTAACAGGCGTTGTACAATGGGGGTTCCGGGGTGGTCTTTTAAGAGGACACGGGGCCCTCTCCCATGTGCAGATGGTGATCACCGGGGTGGTTTTAGTGAGGTAAGAATCCCACACTCCCTGGTCTTTTTTCCCCAAAAGTCCAGGCGCCTTTTGAAGGTTTCCTCCCGAAAACAAAAAAAAAGGACCAGTCGTTGTGTCGACGCTTGGAGAGGCCTATGTCCAGCAGTGGCCGTCTTACGGCTGAGATGAGAGGTATTTTGGACTAGTATTTTGTATGTTTACTACCTGTCCAAAATACCTACTGGTACCGAATTGGTAATAGCTTGGGTGCCGAAAATTTTGGTGCCGAAAATCTGGGTGCCGAAACGGGAATACTCCCTATTTGCTAGACTTTGGCCTCTCGAGGCCCCGTCTATCTCCGTAGACTGATTGTCATAGTCCTGTCTGATTTATAATTCTCTTAATAAAGGTCTCATTTTATCTAGAGAACAGAGATCAGCGTTGTTTTGTTTTTGGAAAGTCATTTCGTTTCATTTGGAATTTACGTTTATTAGATTTTATTTTGTAGAGATTTTGAAGTAAATGCTTCTGTTTGTACTGTTAGGAAATATTATTCTGACGGTTTAATGATATTTGATTAGATTAGTGTAATATTTCGATTATGATTACGAAGAAGATTATGTTCACACTATTTATTTTTTACAAAGGTCATCATAATTTCAGCCGAAAGACGTCTACTGCTAGACATAGGCTTCCTCCAAGCGTCGCTATAACGCCTGTTTCTGTGAATCACGCATCCATCAGATTCCATCGATCCTCACTAAGCCATCAGTCCACCTTGCGGGAGGCCTTCCACAGTTACGTCTTCCAGTACGTAGTTGCCACTTCAAAAGTACAAAGCGGACTTAATACCTTAGACAATCTATACCAGTCAATTATTAGTGGAGAGACAATACGGCAGGTTTTATTTTATAATTGATAGGCACTTGAACTTACCATTAGGCAAGATATTGTCACCTGATGGTAAATCATGGTATGGTTGACGGTGGAGCATAGGAGTAAGCTTGTTTAGAAGTAAGCTATCCCTACAATTTTCACTCTGAAATCATTTTCTACACGTGACCGATAGAAGCATCCCGCGTCCCTCAGAGCCTTTTTCCTCCCTCTTTCGGTTGTGGGAAAGGCCATAAAAGTGAGTTAAGAACGTTAACATGTTTTACGGTTCCAGTTGTTTTAAATCTCTGGTGGCCATCAATAGGTATATTGAGTCGATGGTTGGCCAGCACCTGTGTCGTAAAACTTTGATAAAGAGGATTTTAGCATAATTCGACGAAGTTTTTCATTCTTGCAGCTCGCCCTTCAGACAACTTGTATTGATACAGTATTTTAGATTGTAAATAAAAATATTAAAATTGAAATTTTGTGATGTTTGAGATATTGGAAAATGACACTTTTCTTCCAGTGTTTTAACTGTATAATTATCACAACATATATTCGAACTTAACTTGCTTTTATTTAGTAACCTGTACCTTAAAAAGATACTAAAATTACTACCCACTTTTTCATCATCATCACTGTTTCAGCCGAAAGACATCCGTTGTCGGACGTAGTCCTTCTGCAAAGAGGATTGGCCACAATCGCCACGCTTGGCAATCGTAGTATGGTGGTTGCAATGCTCAAAGAAAGCTGCTGCACATTCTCTGGTGTTTCTTTTAGTTGCCCCTTACGACACCCACGGAAAGTATAGGAAAATGCTGTTCATTACATCTGAACATCGAAAGTGACGTCCAGAATCATACAGAACACACTTACATTTCAACCAACACAAGAAAATGCAAATCCAGCCGATTTTCATCAGGTAGAACGCCAAAAACAACAGTCAACAAGGAAGACGCTATCAAACTGAATCGAACAAGTACATCGCACAAACAACGTTGGAGAACTAAAACTGAAATGAAGTCTGTGAAATCAACTTTAAATACATACCGAAAAACAAACTGGCGGGGAGAGTGCGGAGGGAGGACGAGAGTTCAAACAACGAACAACAAACGTAACAGTAAATTACACAGCGATCCAGTTCAAACCGGAACACGCCAGTTATTTGTTCTGATGCAATCTCTTCCCATTCCGAGTATATGATTAAAACAGTGCAGGACACCAATCCTATGGGAAATCATCGGGGCGAACGCATTGCATAATTAGCAGTCGCAAAGGCGATGCTATAGACGGTCCGTATTTTAGTGTCGCACGCTTCTAGGTAGCGCAGGTTTTCCCTGCAGTGCTGCTAATATCAATATGAGCAGTGTCATGCATAAAGGTTGGTTAATAAATTAGTAAAATATCTTGATATAATTAAATAAACCAAACACATCGACACTGAACACACGACATAAGCTTACGAGAATACTATGAATAAAACCTAAATGTACTGAAGAAATTTATCATAAGGAAGAAATTAAAGGAAGCGTCAGGGTAGGCCGCCAGTGGTATGAAGTTAAAAATATCTTTTGTGACTGTAAAACATAACTAAAGTACCCGTCACGAGAAGCTATAAATTATGTAAACAAACATCTTTTACTAAGTAACCATATTCAATCGACATGAAATATAGACGGGTTATATGAAAGTAACAACCTATTTAATTTAGTCGGATCATATTTTAACGACTCAAAGCGCTATCGTTTTTTGTTTCTTGGTCCGTCGCAGGGATTGTAAACTATCGGGACACCATTTTGAAATAAACGCGTCATTCGAGTTTCGAATGCGTACGGGTTTGTTTCATTGCTTTGCATATATCGCGGATCTGGTTGTTATTGTTATAAATCGATGAGATGATTGATAAAACTGTAGACAGCTTCGTGATACATGTCACTGATTCTGACACAGAAATGGAAACATCTGAATCTAACGAATAATTATTCCTAAATAATATATGTTAATTAATATTGTTACTTAATAATTTATTAAATCTTAAACAAATTCATTTTTTTTCTTAGTCCAAATGTTGTGAACTCCTGAACACTTGTTTACAAAATTTACAGCTTCTCATGACGGTTACTTTAGTAACATAATTATAATCATAAATATCATCAATATAAGCCTCCAAACTCACTTAAGTCTAGGAACGTTTTTGACTTTGAAAAAATCGTAAGTTATTCTTAAATACCGTACGATAAGATATCGAAGACTACACTAATACCGTTCACCCGGCGGGCGTGCAGAAGCGTTTGTGCAAATGTACGGACTGGACATTCCACACAAATAAGTTCACTTGCAAAGGGAAACTGAAATAAAACTTTACATATTCCTTGTATGCGCAGTCTACTTCAATTATAGGAGCCAGAGTCCAGCATGAAATTCTTTTTATATTAATTTTTAAATACGTGAGTTTCGTGTTTGAATTCACTTTGTCGTTCGTGAGATTCGGGAATTGTATTATGAAGTCCTTTGCTTTACTGTCGAATGTTTGATGCAGTTTTTTCTTTATTCATTTTTTATTATTGTTTGTTTTACATTGAATTCTAAAAAGTGGTCCTGATATAGAGTTTTCTCTTAGCAAACATTTGAGAGACAAAGGGTCTCACAATTAAAAGTAGGATCCAATAGTAGGATTTAAAATTAAATGTAAATGTCAATGCACAGCCAAAGTTAATAATTGGTCTAGGAATAAGAAATTTTCTGCAAGGATACCTTTTATGAAGTAGCGAGCACTCAGAAGGAGTTTTTGAAAATTCAAAGTAGTGAATAGGGGGGAATTCGTTAGTATTAAAAATTATATATTTGAAACTTAGCATAAATAGTAACCCAAGTAAATAAAAAAGGTCTTCACTTTTCGTTTTTCTAAACTACCATCAAAATTCGGTTTAACGTTTGAATCCCCGACCGGTGTCATGAGATCGCGCTGTCATTGTCTTACTATTGTGTCTCGTTTCGCGGGTATGTGATAGGTTAAGGGGTGACAAAGTTTACATAAAAACTTTCTCTTCTTACATAAAATCATTCTCACGAACAAAGACGCGGACAAAGTGCTAGTATCCTACACACAAAACAGTAAGAAATTATAAACACAAATAGTAAATCATAATTCAAACCATTTCTATGGTGACAAACACACATCAAAGCGTTTATAGCTCTTCCTTTAGAAAACAGTTAGAACACAATACGAACCAAAACACTTATCAACAATACACACCACCTTGAAGGCTTCATTAACATAAATAATATTCTTGGAGCTTATACAGAAATAATAGAAAATGATGCGTCGAGACCACGCCCAGATGAAGACGATAAAGGCCCTAAATTATCCTGATGTCAAGTAGATGATTAAAAACATGATGACAATGCTTTTATTGGCCGTTGTTTAGTTGCTATCATAAAGCTAGATGATCAGTAGCATATGACATGACTTCAACTAATGCTTCCTATTTGAAATATTTGAGAAAACACTTGAGCGTTTTGAAGTCTAAGTACCTACAGACTGAACCTCGGGGATCTGGAAGGAAGGGCAAGTCAGACACAAGAGAAGATATTGGATGATTTCCCACCTAAAAAAAACTACCTACAGACAGTTCTCTTTAAATTAAAAATAGATCATTTCAGGGACCATTCAGATTAACTTAAAGGAGAACCTTGCATATTAGCAGTTCAACCAGTTAACAAATAAAAACCATTCATAAAAAAAACAGTAACTGCACATACAAACCACTGTACTCGGTATGTAAACAAATTTAATCACAAACAAGATACAGCAATCATTAAAGTCGACACAACACGTCGCACTAATTATACATAAAAACGCGAACTTACACACGTCATCAAGTCCCATGATTGATGGAACACGCGGACAATTTTTCCATTCATCATAGTTAATTTTATTGAAGCTTCATATGTGATGAATTAGACTAACCGTCTAACCTGGCATGCTAATGAATACACGTGGTTCGTTAGTCCACTAATGGAGTTAATTCGTTAGCTGCATTTTATTCTCGTGTCATGAATGTCGTCGCTTGTAAATGGCGATTGTGATCAGGTGTTATTTTGTGGGAGTGTTGGTTTATAAAGAAATGGCTTTTGGGTGTGTTACTTGTTGGTACTGACTTGAGTGATTGGTTTAGTTTGTATGTTATTTTTTGTAGAGCAGCTAAGTAAATTATTTGTCAACTGTCTGAACTTTTTTTAAGTAAGAAATTTAACCTACCTCTGTCGTATGATAGAAGTTTATTTGACGGACCAATTTATCATTTGCCCTAGTCATCAGAGAGAGAGATGTCGTGCGGTGTTCTGCAGGGATCGGTATTGGGGCCACCCGTGTTTAAATAATGCAATATAATTTGGTCTAATAAATATTAGACTTAACTTATTCGACGATAAAATTAGCCAGCTTCACGAAAATTACCAAACAATGTGCGAAAGAATATAGGTATTATATTGCATAAATAACGTATTTTGTTAGAATGAAAGCTGGTCGGTCGGAGGTATTTTAAAGAGTTATGCACTTTTAATATGGATACGATAGAAAATAATTGAATTTTGAAAGTCAACTTTTAATAGATTATGTAATAGATTGGCAAAAACTATAAAGTGTTGAATTATTAAAACCAGAGAGAGATCTTCATAAACACCAAACCCCAGGAGTCTGAACTATTATATCCTTAGTTATTATGTGTTTATTTTTACTCGCCACATACGAGTAATGAGGCAAAGCTATTTTCACACACTGATTACTTATGAAAACAAAACTGACGCTACCACAAGCAATACACATTAAATAAAATATAAGGCCTGACCTTTTACAATCTATATATATAGCACTTTCAAAGTAAGTAGACAGATACTAACTTATAAAAGTTTTAGCGTTAATGAATGTGCTATGAATAGACACAGGTCACCGACGCGTAGCTTGATATACAAATTCGTGACTATACACTTGGTGTACACTTGCATACAAGACATGAAACTGTGTCAACGTAGCGGCAGTGTTGTGCCGTCGTGTCGTTGCCGCTTCGTTGACAGAATAAGACATACGTCTATTTAGCTGCGCGGCTGTGGACAGTAGACCTTTTTTGAAAGAGACAATTAAGGGGAGGTGATTTTGCGATGGTCGCGTGCAATGGCTTGGCAGGATGTCAGAATGTGCACAATCGCAAATATCTAACTTCAAGTCCTCACTTAAGGCGAACTTAAGTGAGGACTGAAACTGGAGGTACTTAATTTTAAGACGTTGGTGTGCTATAAAATTATCGACGTTTTGACACTTATCACTATATACAACAGCCGCCGCTGGACATAGGCCACAATGTCGCCTCAACTAACGTTGTTGTGCATATCGCATCTATCGTCCTCTTTTGGTCGCGTACAATTACCACTACACTTTCACGTCTGTTTACAATGTGGGAGACCTTATACGAGTATTGCATCTATAAGTACACAGTCACTAAATCCGAATCTATTGGCCGGATCAATCAAATTTTCTGAGAGCATTGTGTCCTTCCCATTGCATCTTTTGAATGAGCTGATTGCCCCGTTTTATGATAAATTGGGTATCAATTGACTCCTAATACAGCCAGTTAATACTAGCTTTACGACGAACGAATATACCCAATACATTAAAATAACTTTTTACTGACTTACACAACGTAATTAATTTCAATAACAAAGACCTTTTAACCATTTTCTTTGTAAAGGTTGCGTAGAATATAAAAGGCCACTAAAAAGGGTTTTTATGTAATTGACCTGAGAACATTCCGCGGAAGTTGTAATTATTAATATATTAACTTCGAGTCTGTTATGAAAGTGCCATCACTGAATACAGTTATTATTTGTGAAATTCATTAATAAAAAGTAATTGAATTACTTCCGAGTTTTTCCAGTTATACGAAAGGGAATCAAGAGTAGTATGTTTTTTTTTTTCATTTAATAATCAGCATTATTTATTTTTACTGAGTAAAATGTGATATTGATTTAATTTAATTATAATTTCATTTTAATGTAATTGTTATTTATTTAGTTTAATTTGATTTATAAGGTGGAAATCAATTAGATCACCAAGCTATTATTATGATTGCTAACCAAAGATGTGAGTATTATAAGTATATAAAGTTTCTTTCTACCGATGAACTAACCAATTTGTTTATTTTTCGAAGTACGCATCGTTCCATTAATCAAATGCCACGTAAATTTTTAAAATACACAAATTAGGGTAAATATATTGTTGGTATTTGAGAACGCAACCTTTATCTGTGGTCTATCCCTAATATTGTGAATGTTAGGTTGGCAACCCTCTCTCTCGTTATCTATGGCTGTAACTGTACTCTCGTGTAAAATCTTGCTCAGTAAAATATATCTATATTTTCCGTATTCTAAACAGTTTTTATTCAATCATCCACCTTAAAATCATCATGGTAGCAGAGCGTGGTTGATTACAGTACGAACGCAGTTAGAATAATAAAAATCCGATCGATGTGTATTGAGCTTTGCCGGCTAACCTCAACTCTGACAACGTGGTCAAGAAAATTTTATGAAAAATTGAGAAACAAATGAAGACAATGTCTAATACAAGCCACAATCCGTTTCATATTGATAGACTCGTAGGACGAGACAACTACGCGACATGGAAATTCGCAGTTGAAGCATATTTCAAGTTGGAAGATTTGTGGAGTTGTGTCGAAGGGACTAATGTAGATGAAAACAAGGAAACAAAGGCGAAATCAAAACTGATATTAATGCTGGATCCAATTAACTACGTACATGTACAGAGTGCGACTACGTGTAAAGAAGTTTGGAAATGTTTACAACAAGCTTTTGATGACAGCGGATTGTACCGGAAAGTAGCCCTATTGAGAGACCTTATTACTACTACATTGGAAAGTTCACGAGACGTAGACGACTATGTGACTAAAATTATGTCGACCGCACACAAGCTGAGGAATATACACTTCAACATTGATGATGAATGGCTTGGAACTTTAATGTTGGCTGGCTTATCCGAAACATATAAGCCAATGATAATGGGTCTAGAGAGCTCAGGGATAAAGATTAGCGCAGACTCAATCAAGACAAAACTTTTGCAGGAAGTTCAGTGTCCAGAGAGTGCAGCTTTCTTATCAAGAAAACCCGCCATTCACAGTAATCACAGTGCAGCTAAGGTCCATAGCAAAGGGCCCCGATGCTATAATTGCAATAAGCATGGGCACATGGCCAGGAATTGCCGTGCTCCGAAGAAGAAAAACACAGATAAAGAAGATAAACAAAGTTTTGTTGCAGCTTTTTCAGTATCTTCACAGTCAATGAATCCGGACCTTTGGTATGTGGACTCAGGTGCCTCCATGCACATGTCCAATAATAGTGATTGGATGTATGATGTAACAAGTTCACCGGTACCCACCATAACAGTTGCCAGTAAGACACCGCTACCTGTCGAATGTATGGGAAAGGTTAATTTATTGATAAATAATAAAGAACAAAGCAAAATTCAGGTAAGAGAAGTTTTATACATACCTAAACTTGCTGCTAACCTCTTGTCTGTAAGTGCTATGGTGAAAAATGGCTGTAAAGTCAATTTTAGAGACAAGGGTTGTGATATATATGATCAGAATAACAAGTTTCTGTGCTCCGCCACACTAGTAAACAACCTCTATCAGTTAAACACCCATAGAGAAGTGTTTTCAAATCTAACATGTTCTAAAGATATTAATGATGTTGTTTTATGGCATAGATGCATGGGACATCTGAACTTCACTGATGTCAGCAAGTTACCGGAGTATGCAGAGGGAGTTGGCCCATTCCCTGATAAGAAATGTAATGATCGCATTACATGCACCACTTGCCTGCAAGGTAAACAGAGCCGATTACCGTTTAATAATATTGGTTCAAGAGCATCTCATCCACTGCAGCTTATCCACACTGACTTATGTGGACCGATGGAACAAGTCTCACTGGGAGGTATGAAATATTTTATCACTTTTATCGATGACTTTACTAAAAGAGTTCATGTTTATTTCTTAAAAGACAAGTTGAGCATTCTTGAAGTATTTAAAGACTATAAATGCAAAGTGGAAAATGAACTTGGATTGAATATAAAAGTTATTCGATCAGATAATGGAAAGGAGTATTGTAACAAACAATTTGAAGGTTTCTTAACTAGACATGGAATTGAACATCAAACTAGCACCCCTTATTCACCTCAGCAGAACGGGCTCGCAGAAAGGATGAATAGAACACTGGTTGAGAGAGCCAAGTGTATGCTATTTGATGCTCAATTATCTAAGAAAGTTTGGGGTGAGGCCGTAGCAACAGCTGCTTATATAATAAATAGATCACCTACTAAATCTATTGATGGCAAAACTCCTATTCAGATGTGGACAGGTAAGAAGCCTGATTTGTCTAATATGAAAATTTTTGGTTCAGAGGTTATGGTTCAAGTACCAAGAGAAAAACGCCAAAAATGGGATTCTAAGTCTAGAAAGTTAGTGTTTGTTGGATACTGTGAATCTAGTAAGGGATATCGGCTACTTGATCTGAACACAAATAAAATTATTAAGAGCAGAGATGTTGTATTTTTGGAAAATGTTCAAAAACTTAACAATAATGTGTACATGCCTTGTTCATCACAGAGTGACACTAAGATCCAGACACCCGAAGAATCCTGTAAAGTAGAGGTAGAAAATGACCCCGAGCAAACCTCCAGTGATGACGACTACCTATCAGGTGATAATGATGATTCATCCTACATACCAGATAAAACAATTGATCTGTCGACGCCTGCACGTAACATCAACTTACGTCCGCGCAGAGCTGTCCAGTATGCAGAGACGGATGAACATGATGTGAGTTATTTCTGTCCTATATATAATTTAAGTGACCCGCAGACCCTAGATGAGGCTCTTTGTTCCCCACATTCTGACCAATGGAAAAAGGCCATGCAGGAGGAATATGACTCTTTAATTAAGAACAAAACTTGGTCATTGGTAGATCTGCCATCTGGAAAAAGGGCTTTGCCATGTAAATGGGTCTTTAAGAGTAAAACCAATGAAAAGGGGGACATTGTACGTTTTAAAGCGCGATTAGTGATAAAAGGTTGTGCTCAGAAAAAGGGAAATGATTATGATGAGGTTTATGCCCCTGTAGTAAGATATACCTCAATCAGATATTTACTTGCTCTAGCTGCTAAGTATAATTTAGAAATATTCCAAATGGACGCAATCAGTGCATTTCTTCAAGGTGACATAGACACTGAGATATACATGTCACAACCAGAGTGTTATAATGAAAACTCCAATGTCTGTTTGTTACATAAATCCATTTATGGACTTAAGCAAGCTAGCCGTCAGTGGAACTTAAAACTAAACAGTATTTTAGTCAAAATTGGTTTGGAAAGATCAAAAATTGATCCATGTGTTTATTTCTTGGTAAATGAATCAATAATGATACCTGTAATAATGATACCATATTGCAGTATGGGTAGATGATTTTTTGATATTTACAAATAATAATAATATAGCAACAAATGTCAAAGTAAAATTAAAAGAAGAGCTTTGTATGAAGGATCTTGGTGTGGTACATCAATGTATTGGAATAAATATAAATAGAAATCGTGAGGCAGGTGTCATCACGATAGATCAAGAGAAATATATAAACCAAGTATTGGAACGCTTTGGCATGTCAGACTGTAAACAGGTGAGGACTCCAATAGAGGTAAATACAAAATTTGATAAGAAAACTGAGGCTGATGGGAAATTCCCCTATAGAGAAGCAGTGGGCTGCCTTATATATCTGGCACAGGTCACTAGACCTGATATTACCTATGCAGTAAATAAATTGAGTCAGTACTGTAATAGTCCAGGGATTCAACATTGGCTTGGAGTAAAAAGGGTCATGAGATATCTCCAGGGAACCAAGAACCTGAAGATACACTATGTCAAAGAAGACTCCAGTGACATAACTGGGTACTGTGATGCAGACTGGGCCAATGACCCAGATGACCGAAGGTCTTGCACTGGGTATACTTTTATTTTTCAAAATGCTTGTATATCCTGGAATTCCTGTAAGCAGCAGACTGTGGCGCTGTCTACAGCGGAGGCAGAATATATGGCGATGGCGTCAGCGACACAGGAAGCTTTGTGGCTTCGACAACTGCAAGCTGAACTTGGGCAAGGCTTGAATAGTGCATTACATATTTATAGTGATAATCAGAGTGCCTTAAGATTAGCAACTACGGACTGTTATAAGCCAAAAACTAAGCATATTGATATTAGACTACACTTTATCCGAGAAAATATTGTTAATTCTAAAGTTAAATTTTTATTTGTGAATGGTTGTAATATGGTTGCTGATAATTTGACCAAGGGTGTAACATATGAGAAACATTTGTTTTGTATAAGTAAAATGGGTTTGCGTTCAGAAGGGAGTGTTGGTATTTGAGAACGCAACCTTTATCTGTGGTCTATCCCTAATATTGTGAATGTTAGGTTGGCAACCCTCTCTCTCGTTATCTATGGCTGTAACTGTACTCTCGTGTAAAATCTTGCTCAGTAAAATATATCTATATTTTCCGTATTCTAAACAGTTTTTATTCAATCATCCACCTTAAAATCATCATATATAAATGACCTCCTACTTGCCGGTTATGTACGAGTATGTAATTGCTAGGTGACTCATCGTTATTCTTGTCTTAGCTGATCTAAGTAGTACGTTAATACGAGTAGTAGAGTCTAAAATCATGTAGTAAGTTCTTAAAAAAAATGTTTTGTTGTTAGAGAACCAAATAATCACAGAACAGTTGAAAGAAGTTAGAATGGCCTTGTAGGCGGGGCAGGCGTGCCTCAATGTACGACAAATTGTCATAGTTCAATTTTGGTTCAACCGAAATTTGATTGACACCGGTCGTCAATCGCGATCTTACTGTTATTGTGTATGAAGCTCCGTGAAAAATATCAGTTATGCCGACTTGCGCTATCGCAACGTGTCGTAAAAAATACCAAGTGTGTAGTGTAGCCCAAGAAGGGATTTCTTTTCACCGGTTAGTCTAAAAACCTTTAAATACAATTGATATTTATAATTATAATGATAATATTATGGAATTTGTACATTATAACGATAAAATCGCAATGACATGCAAAATTATACATTGTGTGCAATTCATTGGTACAATCTTGTACTAAGTAAACAAGCGCGCAATGTACTGTGTTCATTGCGATATCACGTGTGGAGAACTATGTCTTGAATTTGACAACTTCACTCCATGGACATAGAGTTGTACCAACTTGTAACTGTAACCATTATCGATCTATTAAAATAACTTGGTTTCTTGTAGCAGTTATTATTTTTTAAATATTTTATTATTAGTGCTATAATGTAGTGTAGTTAAAACGGTTTTGTTTCACCTATTCGTCCTCGAACAGAGTTTTAGCACTAATCAATAGGTTATTTTTCATTCAATTAGTGTCTTATTTGCAATTTTTCATGCAATTTCATCCAGTTTAATACAAATTAAATTTGTTTTACTTTGTGGTCTATGGCCGCCATTTAAGAATGCCCGTGATTTTTGGCGTGATATATTTGAGCGAAGTTTGGCGGCTGTATTATTGAAATACAATTATTTACAACAAAAAACTAGTGCGCCTCACCATCAACGATTGCATCACTGCTTACAGTCAAGTGCTTTGATTGCAGTCAAGCACTAATTTATGGTATGTAAAAAAAAAATACATAGAAAATGTTACGATTTTATTCTATTGTCACTCTGAAAGACGTTAGGTATTAAAAACTTTTTACGCAAGTATAAACGTAAGACTAGGTAATATAATCAAAAGACTATATCTTAATTTTGATGTACGCATAAGAAAACAAATTTCATTTATTACCGCTATGTTACAATTCTTTATACTAGGTTTACTGTTGTGTAATGTAATAGATAAATTGTTTTTTCTCACAAATGAGTTGAAAAACGTTGTATGATACATGTGATTAATTGGTGATGGCCGTTCTTGACTCTCTTGTGGTAATCAACAGTATTGTATTCAACACACTTGTATTTTTAGCAAAAAATATGTTTAAGTATCTGTTAATATACTACCTATAGGCTACAACTTGTTTGACATAAAAAAGGCATGGTAATTGAGAGTTTGTTATGCTCACTCAAATGTCTCGGAGAGTGATTGGATCATTCCATTGCTTTAAAAACGTTGAACAGAGTGTGTCTGAGCATGCGTATTTTACTTTTTTTAAATTATTTATTTACATAATAAAAACCACAAAAGAGAGTAACCGAGATTACGGAGATACGGAGTTTCCTGCACGTTCTTCTCCATAGAAATCTACGCTTTGGAATATGTAATTAGCATCACTTCTCTGACTGAAGAATTTTTGATAAAAAATTCAAAAGTGCCTGTAAGAGGTTTTTCGGAACCAAATGATTTAATTTTATAGTTTTGTTTTATTTTATTTTTTGTTCTGCCAAAAGGAATATAACATTTATATTACTTTTTAAAAATCCATCGTATTGGTACACCACCTTAAATTATAACGATAACTAGTCGACAATATTATCCGTTATTTTTAAATTTCATCGATATGAATTATCGACCTTTTAGTCGCCCTAAATTGCTTTTTTGCATGTATGATACAACCAATAGCAAACTTGCGATCTAAGTGTGCATTGTCTACTAGTGTGCATAATGCGCGTCCGTATAGGTTTCTTGCCTGTAGTGGAGTTAAAGAGTGGGACACAAACGGCGACACGCGTTCCGATACAAATCAGGAACTATTTCCTTTCTATCTTCCTTTATATGTTCTGTGCAAATAATCTCTTATAGTAATAATTAGATTCCAAACATTCTTGCACCACCCACACTTGACACACTATCAGTTGTAGCAATATGCTGTTGTTTGTTCTGACAAACAAGATTCTAATCCTAATTATTTTAAACCTCTATTTTATTATTATTTAGTGTTTGGACAATTTATAACTTCTTTTGGTGTACAATAAAGTTTACTCTATTCTATTGTCTAGAGTTTTGTTAAAACTTCAGCTATGAAACTACGTTTTTGTGAGAGAAATAAACGAAGATTACTGAGATAAGAGTACTGACAAATAACTAACCGACTGCGTGACACAAACCAGTGCTTAACTTGAATCTCACCGATGATAAGGAGGGATGTAGTCGTTGATGGAGAGACGCACTAGTTTATTAAGAGCCTATTTAATCTAACCTTCGGTAATCTAACGGAAAGACCCACAGCAGGCAAATTGTTCCAGTCCTCTAAACATCATTAGAATCAAAATTACACATAAACACTTTAAGCAAACGCAAACGATCTTCCAACTCCTCTAAAATCCATAATCCTTGTTAGGAAGTCCTTGCCAAATGATCCACGACACATTGCAACGGTGACATACAGCAAACAATTTGCATACTCCCTGGGCGAACAAGACAAGCAAACAACTTCATTAAATCTGATCAAAGCACGGCCGACGAGCAAAGCGGCTTGCTTAGGGGTGCCCAGACTGTTGGGGTGCAAGGATCAGTCTTAAAAGTTGCTAGTGGTCTTTGGGGGATGATTATTAATCTGTGAACTAATTTATAATCATTCCTCAACTTAAACGACTAGAAGACAATGTGTTGAGGCTAAGGACAGAGCTGTCCAGGTGGCTAAACATTCGTCGAACAAAATTTGAGTCAGATCGACACAAGAAGAAGAAGAAGAAGCGTTATATCTTTTGCATTATATTTTTTGTTCTCTTACTTCCTTTAAGTTTATATCACTCCTTATACAATGCCTGCAAATGGATAGAAGTTAATATTTATAATATCTTTTTATACTAACTTAACTAATCAAACATTATGCCCATTTTTATGTTCCCGTTGACCAAATATTTATTTTTGAAGTGTGTTAGTAAGTAAGCCACTTTTGTGTCAACGAACATTAAACTCCAAAGTAGTACCGAGTAAAACTAATCATTAATTTGATCAAAAACAGTCATAATAATAACCATACTTATAACTTTCAAGATCAAATGATTCTAAATTTATAAAATCTTTTCAAAAGAAGAACTTGATTTCAAAATTTCTTCATAATTTATATACCAAGCCATTCGCCTCCGTTCAAATCTTTCACATCTGCACAAAACAAAATACGCTACGATTCTCAGTTTATTCTAAGTCCCAGAATCATGGCTGCATCCGTAACCCTGTTGCGAGTGCATACGTCAGGAATAAATCAGCCACGGTTTAGATAGATGCACCTTAAATCCGGTACTGATCCGGCATTAAACGGCAATTTCTATACGTGAGAACTCCCAGACTATAGTGTCGGAGAGAATTGCTTTGTAACGGCTGAAGCTAGAATGTTTTTGGGATTTTGGTGTACATTGTTGCAAATGAATGATTGGACGAAAAGGCAAATGTGATACTTAGTGTTTAGTGTCGACTTCTGCTTTGTAAATAAAATTGATTTTGTTGTAATGTGTACATTCTGTTTGTCTTTTACGTCTCTTGGATCTTCAAATTTTTCTTTGACATGATCAGCAATTTTTTTTTGCTAAAATCATGACAATGGTTTTTTAAAATTGTAAATTAAAAATAAATTGTGTTCTAAACAAAAAACAGGTTCTCAAGTTGTCTTTTATTTTTTATATCTATTTTTTTATTTTCAATATGTAAAATTGTATCCAAAACAAAATAAGTTTCAAGAATTGATATTATTACATACTCGAAAACCCAGTCAGCATATACAATAAAATTCTAGTCTAGAAAATGTATCAAAGTAGATAGGGCACTTGAAGCCACTCGTCGTTCGATACAGCCCCTGAATAGCAGAGCCTTTACAAAACGCAATGTCTCAACCATATAACCTGGAGGCTTTGTTGAGTAAAATTACGCGAAATTCGCAACATATGTGTGAGCATCTTTTCAAAAGCTAACCGAGTGACTAGCTGTAAGAAAGATTTCCTAATGAAGACGGGGTGGAAAGCTCGACACCCTTTTGTTTTCAACTAAGCCTGTGTTTTAGAGCTCATTAAATTAAAGGATGAGATTTACACTCGTTAGGGTGGCAACGGGTGCGTTTTTGTTCAACTGAATGTACGTTTAGAGCTTTTTCTGGCAGAAGTTTTGTTAAAGAAAAAATGTGTAGTTTAGTAAACATTTTTGCAAATGAAAATTTTTCGTGTTTACGTTTTTGTTGTTTTGCGAGATTTTATTTTCTGTGAATATAGAATGGACTCACACGTTTTCGTAATGAGGTCCAAAATAATGTGATAAGGTTTTTCGAAAATTAATACATCTTATTTGAACAGTATGAGAAGATAGCATTATTTTTAATGATGATAACTCTTACTTATGCTATACTAATTCTATATAATTTAATGCTGTCATTTTTATGACGATTTTTTCAGTGTAAATACTCTAAATACCTTGATGATAAAAAATGTAATTATATTACATTTAATTCAACTGATAACACTTAAATTACAGCACAAAAATACTTACAAATGCCGCCACGCACACAGTGAGACATAAAATGATGACTTACCTGTAAACAAAAATAAAACACATTAGTTATTTCCAAAATTGACAAAAAGAAATACACTCATACAATAGATAGCAGAGTTTATTTGTTTTTAAGTTAGATTGTAAGTCTTCAAACCCTTTGCTGTTGCATTTAATATGCCCAATAGTGTCCACGATTGTATCTAAGAAATTTTTTACCTATCACCTAAGCATGCACATTGTGGAATGTAAAAATAATTGAATATTGTATGTTCACATCTCGAGCTTTTACAATTTTTTTATAGCAAATTCGTCATATCGCAACTCATAACCACCACAATGTCAATTAAAAACCAGTATAAGACCAAACAATCTTTAACAAACACTACCATACGTCGGTCACCGTTCACACCCTAACAATACATTATTTAGAGAGCTCAGTAATGCTCTTAATGCGCACAAGTGCTGTAATAGCACCTCAGACGTCCCAACTTGTAATGCGATTATTTCATATTTTCGCACGTATTGTGTCCTGGTCCTAAGGTGCGAAAACATAATGTTTGTGAGAAATATGTAGTTGTTAGGTAAGGAAGATAGTGTGTGCTTTAAGCTGTGTACTGCACATCTGTTTTGAGTCGTATATTGAAGTGGGATGTGAAATTCGTAGCGGGCTTTTCTTTTGAATGGAAATTACTTAAAAAGTAGGCTGTTGTTACTAATTGTGAGATATCATGAATGATAAAATTTAAATGCATGTAAAAAACCAATAAAGTTTCTTAAAAATGTACCTACCTAGTTTTTAACCGACTTCAAAGAGTAATAGTTTTTTTAATGAAGAAAGTCCTAATCGATCCACAATTAACTAAGAAATAGGTGAACACACGATATCTATATCACAGATTATTATACATCCGTATTAGTCCCATAGAAGTATTGTTATGATTTGATAATTTACTTTAAAGATATGCAACGGAACACTTCATAGGATTCTAGCAGAACTGTCGTAACAAGTAAAATTGCTTTCTTTTTATGCACCTCAAATAAAAGTAAATGATGAAAAGTAAATTAAGGCATTTCATTATTTATAGAGCCTCTATACCAGGGCAAAACGGAAAATATTTTGCATCAGAGTAAACTTCAAAATGATACTCATATCGTTTTAAATGTAGCACCGGTACGGAGTATGTCGTAGCATGGTTAGCTGCTACGCCGTAGCACAGTTGGCTACGCCGTAGCGTAGTCGTAGAGCATCAATTTTGTCATATTGTACTGTTGTTCTTTGCCTGTTTTCTCTTTGTTTTAAATGTATGTATGTAATACGACTATGTAATATGTTTTTTTAAGTGCCCAGACATCTTATAATGTAATCAAAGTGTATCGAAAAGGTTTAAAATTCATTTACTGATGTTCAAAGTATGAATATTAGCACTCTCTTCTTTTTTACATTCAAATTCGCATTATCATTTTTCGTAATAATTTCATTGCTATCCAGCATCACAATAATGCTAAAACCTTCAGTAAAATTGTATTTTCGGATGGGAATTTTTATGAATTTAAATATTTTCTTCATAATATTCACACGAAATAAATAATATCAAGCGAATCTATTACTTCATAACAAGAACATGACAGCTTTTAGGTTCTACACGGAATAGCTGCAGATGGTAGTCCTTTTTAGTCTTATTTAATTCGCATAGTTTAAAAGAATGTTCACATTTGCAACTCTGTCGCATTCTAATCAAAATCATGTTTTAACATTGATTGAGACTAAGATGAAGACTTGAATTAACTGAAAACTTGCTATTCTTCAGAAAAAAAATTAAGGAACCGATTGCAGTGCCGCCTACTCAACTCACTATCAAGAAATCGACTCAAATATAATTATGAACAAATTTTCATCCAAATTGGTCAAGTCGTTTAGGAGATGTTAGGTGACAAACACACGTGCAAAAAAAGAAATAAAGATATGCACTTTTGTGAATACATTTATTGTTATGCAGGTTCCTTCACCGATCGGTGAACACAACCACACACCCTGACCAACATTTTATCCCTTTACACACGACATCTTGAAAGGACAAACTGGAACCGTTCGTTCCTCGACCAAAGCTGTGCGACGTCGTCCTTATTCAATTTACATGCAAATGGTGGGAGATTGAGGGGGGGCAGGGGGGGGTGCGACCGTGCCAATAGTACGCTGATGTATCGCATCAGAACGTGTCCTGTGGAAAGTTGGCGTGTGGTGCAAGCTTCGGGATTGTTCGGAGGCGCTCGGCTGGCCTCGGGTTTGGAATTCGGTTTGAGTTTGAAGTTGTGTGATTGCGATGGTGTTTAGTTGGTTTAGCACGTGGGTTATACACTAATGAAGACAGCTGATTGAGTAATGCAGAAGATGGTAAAGAAGGTTTGATCAGAATTTGTTTGGGTTACCTAATTTTGATGTGAAAGGGTGAAAGAAAAATTCAATTGCCTTCCAACTATGTCATTTAAAAAAAACTAGCAGGTTATGGCTAAGGTTGTGAAATTTTTTGAAAGAGTTAGCGTTAAAACGCAAAGAGTAATTCAAGCAGCACAGGTGAATTTTAGTCATTAAAAGTCAGACAGGCCCTCTAGCTTCACCCAAAGCAGGAAAAAGTAGTAGAAAATTTGAACTCAAAAGAAATAAAAAGTATGATTGTTAATAAAACATGTGCAATATTTTGTACCAACGCCTTTCATTCCGATTTCAACCAAAATGACAACAATGAATCACTATCATGTGATCAAAATTAAAAAAACTGAATTTACCAAACCGAAAACATGCAATTAAACCAAAAAAATCCAAGAGCGTGTCTCAAAACCTCTGTTCACCTCTAACTTGCACGTACATTGTAACGCGTGCGAAATATGACGCTACGGTAGGTGTCTCGATATTGATAGGTCGCAGCGGACAGGTCAGCGCTGCGACGGTTTTTAATAATGTCTCTGTTGCCCACCAACCTCATTTATTGGTACTTGTTACAAGGACAGACTCTCAGATTTCTGGGGCTTTTAAAAAGAACTCATGTGATAAAATAATATTTTAATAAAATTAAACTGAGGTTTTATTACAATTTAAAACATCATACTCAAAACGAGAGATAATATTCAAATTAAGATTACAATATGCATACGGTTTACATGAAGATGGATTGAAAGGGAAAAGAAGGATAAAGGATGACAGACCAGAATAGAAGAAAAAACATGTTGAGCCGATCCCAAGTTATATGGGACAAGAGCGGGAAGAAGCAGAAGATTCAAATTAAGATCATCATCTACAGCCAGACTTTGCCCACAGCTGGGCCTTTTTTTACTGCATATCACTCAGTCATTTATCGATTTTACAATTTGTTGTCTGATTACAAGAAAATATTTTTTTAATGACTGAACAAAAAAGGCTTGACACCAAAAAAAACCTTGAGCGTAATCAAAATAATAAAGATTTACAACACACACATAGACCAGAATCGTAATACAACATAACGATAAAGATATTCATTGATACATAACACACAACGGATGTTGTCTTACAACATCTACATTCATATAACCAACCAATTCCATACATTATCGCCGTCCAATCTCGCTCGAATCTCGGCAGGATATTTCCATATATAGGTACATTCAATAACATGGCGGTATCCGTCGGTAACAGAACATTATTAAGTACAAATTACGGGATAAAACAGTTGTGGTTGACCGTAAGCTTGTGGTTGACGAAGGATTGCTTGCGGTTGTCACGGAAATGGCAAGTGGTTGACGCGCCATCAAACGGTTGGTGCTTGTGGTTGCCGTCATTGATTTGTTGTTCTGTGTGGTGGAGGAAATTGTATGTGGTTGGAGCTATTTAGTAGTGTATGGCAATCGGAAATTGTAACGCCAAGATGTATAATGGTCGAAGATTGATTCTATCAAAAGTAAGAATTTGTCTGTTTACCAACTGCATAGAAAGCGAATAATAGTAGAATTGGGTCATCAAGACAACTTCAAAAAGCAGCCTCATTTGACGATTTAATATAACGCCTAATTATTTGACAACTATGTTCCTAGCTGAAGTTAAAACTGAGCGACATAAACGCCTATCAAGCCCTCTTCAGAAGTCGGCAAATTATTACACTGGGTAGTGTAAATTAACTATTCTTTCAATGATTTTTGAAAACATTAAAGCAAATATGTAGCCAAGAAAAGCAAAATTGACAAGAACATAATTCCAAATCCTGCAGACATAATTAAAGTACCCAATACAGAATTAACCAAAACAAATCCAATACAATACATATCACCCAGCTATTCAATAAACAGATCTCCGTCAAGCGCCAGTCCCTATCCCTTCAGAGCAAACACTGTCCCCAATTTTAATTAGGGACCCCGTACCAAGGTCGCATAGGTAAAAGAACAAACAATTGACTGCGTTACGGTACATTTGCCGTGCGCAATGTACATTGGTTTAACGGCAAATGTCTTCATTTCGGGCGCAGATGGTGATCGCGACTTGGATATAAAATTTAAGGATTATGACCGCTGCAATGGAATGTTTCGTGTTGATCCCATTGTTGGATATTTTTGTTTTTGCTTTTGAAGATACGATATTTTACTGGAAATGACTTTGAGTATTGTGATAAATGGCATCATTAGGGTAGTTATTTGTCTATTCTAAGATCTGGTTCCTCGTCCCATTAACATAATAATTCAACTAATTACACTGTCCCCATAGGGTCATTTACTTTGTTGTCGTATCACACCTCTATCATAGTTGATTAATTGTTTACTGTATTAACTTCATCATGATCCCCCATACAAAGGTAACTAGATACTTCCTCCAAAATTCCAAGCTAATATGAGTCAGTTTCCTCAATATTAACAAGAGCATAAGGATCATTTTAGTCTGAACACGCAAACAAAGAAAGGTTTTTGCTAATGGTGTGTGAAGTGATTTAATCTAATTTATGTCTGTCTTTGCTCCGTTTGTCTTTATGGCTGTGGCTTTTGGGGAAATAGATACTTTTAAGTTGTTTAAGACCATTCCTAATATTTCAGGTTGGTTGCTTGGTAAATTGAAGATACGCATAACTTTTGCTCGTTCACCGCGATCATCAAAAATTATTACTGGTAACTTTTTTATGATTTTGTAACAAAGTAATCATACCAACTAACTTTATTGCCATAACTGACTAAAACATATCATCATTATAAATAAAATAATCTATTTTTTGTCTTTTATAAATTCAAATACAGAACGTCCCATATTTTATTTAAAGTTTAACATTTAAGACTCGGTCTATGAGTCGCAAAATTCCGGTTGGCTATTAGCTGCCGAGCGCTCCGTTATAATTGCGTTTCGCAACAAATTACAAGTTAGAATGAGGTAGAAACACGGGCCAAGTGGTTCGCAAGTCACTGTACACCATACACGTTAAGTATCTTCACGATTATATTCGCATGAAGGGCAAATGCAATTAAAGGGTAGGAATATTTTGGTGTCAACGTTTAACGTAGTTAGAAGTAGTCTCAGAATGGTGCCTTGCGGTAGACTTTACACAGTGACTATAATCTACACGCTAGTGGATTATTGTTGAGATATTTACGACTGATTCTTCAAATATTATCCTACAATATCACTAATGGTATAATTATCATAATTTTACCATTCTTTACCTCAACTTGTTTCCTTAAATAATAACAACATGCTATCAAATGCGCATCAACACGCTTTCCCACAAAAAAATCTCAAATAAATAAAATATTCATAATGTATTTGGCAAATCTGTTTGTATCTTGTCCCCTATCCGTCTTACAATGTCTGTTGGGCGACGTGATGCATAAACTTGTTTGTTTGTTAGATGAAAAATCAACAGGACATACACACACATATCTAGCATGTAGAACTGTATGAGCGTATACTGCATACATCATGTATACCTTACTTTGTTTCATGAGCGTTATCAGCATTTTATTTAGAAAAATATTTTTAAAAGAATATTTTAAAATTATGAGAGTTGCAAGTTTTATCTTTTGTTTTTCTTTTTTGGTTTACTTTGTTATGTGTTATGTGAGATAAAAGTTGGATAATACATGTGCATGTTGTAGTAAGTGTTGATAAAATTTAATTCAACCGTGTTATATGAGTTAGCATCTAGTGTATCTCATAGGATACAGTCAAATTTATAAATTTGGCTGTATCGTTTCCTGTTGATCATATTAAATTTGTTGAGAGATTTTCACCATATCACAGTCGCCATAAAATTATAAATACAGTTTGATAATAATCTATCTCGTGAGATTGTAAAATGTCAAAACATACTGCATACAATCTAATGCATTATTTTTCGGTAGATTGTAATATATCGAAGTGAACAACAAATTCAACAATATCTGCGGTATAGAAAGTAAAAACAATTTCAAATACAACACTCTAAAGCTACTTACTGACCTGTACACGTGTACACATGCCTTGTTTACAGATGTCAAGAGAAATACATATTTCAGCAACTCACCACTACGCCCGGCTACATTTCATACACATGTCAGTTAATCTGGCACAACAGAATGTATCGTGACCGAGTAGCCCTGTCTTATGTAAGGTGCTTTTATACTGTAAACTGAAGAAGGGATTTTAAACTACAATAATTCTAATACTGTTTTACAATTTACAGAAGATTTTACGAATTATATGTCCTGTAATAAACCAATGGAAATAATGGAAGAATGCTTATCACCATTGTTGACATACGCAAAACACGCAGAGGACATATAAGAGAGTATGATGGAGGTCTAGCCTATCTAGGTGGAGCATTACCGTGTTCCCTAGTGTCTGACAATGCAAAGTGTGGGTAGTGTGGCAAGGAGCCATTTTCTTATGCGAAGCAGTAATGTGAGCAAAGGAAGTGGCGGAAGGTGAAGCAGAGCCAATTCTCACATCGTAATTGTCGCAGTACATGCGCTGGTGTCGACAGTAAGTTGCAATTAAAAAGGAAGCTTTAGCGTAGCAGTAGTTCAGTATAAGCTACAATAATCATTTCAGTTTTTAATATTGTAAGCATAACTTTGTAGCCCACTGTTAATAAGAGATCTTTTTTTTGAAAAAATAAAACATTCTTTTTAACAAGGTAATTAACATTAATTTTAAAGAAGTGCATACTCTCAACTTTTAAAAATCTTCTGTAACAAATTTACTTCAAACAAAACATCCTTATCTGATCGAATGTTATATACCAAAAATTTTATTTGATTCGGACCGTATTACAGCCGGTTCATCCGATGCCGACGCAACCGGTAACATATTACAGGTCAGACGGGGCCCACTTGATCACTGCCCGCCATATATCACCCGGTTCTTAGCGGGTACTTACAACAAGCGGCTACTTAATACCTGTGGTTTTTATATTGATGTATTTGAGAAATCTCGGGTTCTAGCTATTGATTTTGTTGTGAAACTTGATAAGGATTTAGATAATATATGAACTTGTTTCGTGATTACGAGTATTTGTTTTATGAGTGTTCGAGCAGTTTTAAGCGTATGCTATTGTATATTACTTTAATGCTAGCATGTTAGCATACAGTTGGTTATGGATTACCTTACGATAGTTGTTAAACTGCTGCAAGCTTGATCTCCAAAATGCTTTTTAAAATTAAAGCTAAATTATTTCTTCAGGCGAAAAAATAATGGATCTAGAGGACTGTTAAGCTTCCTGTCTCCTTACAAAGGTACCACCAGCACCGCATCCTTAATTTAAAAATGGCCAGTTCAATTTAGAGGGCGTCCTAATTAATTGATCTGGAGATCCGCGGAAATTGCGCCCTCCCCCCCTCACCGCACCTCGAGCCTCCTCACCCCCGCCAGTGTATCTTTGGCTTTAATTTAGAATTGTTAGCGCAAAGGGAATGCAATTTACGTAAAATAATTGTTTGATTTCGAATATTCGGGCCAACCCTTCCTCTGTAATTTGGTTTATGAAAAAGGTTCTTGCGATCACTTTTGGGAGCAGGGTTGCTAATGTAATGAGATCAACCCTGGACATTTATAACGTACGATGTAATGATATTAAATTATTCGGCTAGAACCCTGAAAAAGTATTTTAAATATTCTAAAAGGCTGTGGAATTTTAATGATGTAAACATGAAAATAATTATAATGAGAACGAAAATTATGTCGTAGACATACAATGTAATTATAACGACCTTATTTCCAGCTGTAACTTTAGGATGTTAAATATTCAAAAATTATTTTTTCAGTGTGGAAAATTGTCAAATAACTTTTCACGCTCTGGTTGGAGTGAGAGGGAGTTTTTGACTTTTACTGACTAAAACAAACTCGTATATTTAGTTTCTCTTGTATTTCAAAGCTATAGTGGTTCTTGCAAACGATCCTCCATCCTAAGTTGAACGAATCCCTATGTCAATTTAGAGAAGTATCCTTTAATTGTACGACCCACGATATAAAGAATATTTAAATGATATTAATTGAAACTTCGTGCCCTTTCTGTTTTATTTCAGTTTATTTTCCTTATTGTGCTCATTGTCATAATTTTTCTGCGATTATCCCTTTTCTTTCATATTACTTCTTCACACTTTATCCATCTTTTTTTTAGCCGTCAGGAGATGGAGAGTCATGAGTGTATTCACAAGTGATTAGAAGTATCAAGCTTTCCATGCGGTTCATCTCTCCTTTTCGCATGACCATACCAAAACAAACGATTCCCCTTCAACTTTCAATCACTGGCGCTACTTCCACTTTCAGTCATTTAATCCATTCTCGTCACACCACACATTCTATCCACTAAATGCAATCTTTTTACATCCGCCTTTTTACAACCCAACAATCTCATCCATACAGTATGACAGCTGGTAACGGACTTGCAGTAACTTTACTGTGCTATTAAAGGTTTGCACTCTTACTACACCCAAATCAGTGACTACACAAAATACACTAAATTAACATCAAAGCTATCGGTAACTGTCAATTTAAATGTGGATGACTAAGTCGAGTTGAAGAAGTAACTTAGAATATAGAATTTTTTAAATAATTAAGTTATAAAACCACCGTATCTATTTCTCTTTCTACTCCAAAATCTATACAACTCCCACTATTTAGTACGAGTAGACTCGCACATATATCTGTTGAAGTCGCGTTGCCTCGCATCAGTCGGAACACCTGAGATGATAATGTATGCAAATTAGCGCTAACTTGGGCGCAGACTGCGAGCGCTGTACGCTGTATCAAACTTGTTATTTGTGTGTTTTAAGTTGCTGCGATGATTTACGTGCGCCGGATTAGCGGTGGGATTTAGTGGTGGGGAGGATGAAGAGCTTGTTGCGTGATTTGTTGGTTATGATTAGGAACTGGAACTGTCATAGTGTGTGTAAACTGGAAAAAAATAATTTTAGTTCCGTACTAACTTGCATAAGTAAATAGATTCAAGAAATGAGTCTTGAAGATTTTTCCGTATACAAAAAGTAATTATTTTGTGATATAGCTAATAAGTAATTTATGTTTTTCAGTTTTTTTTGTCTGTATTTGTGCTATTCGACCTTGCTTTTTTAAAAATATTACGATTCTAAGTCTACAGAAACGACGATAACCCATAGGTTTTGATTCTCTTAGCATTAGCATTAGCGGCCTTTTAATGTTCCCACTGTTGGGACTCAGGCCTCCTCTCTAGGAGAGGGGGTGATTCTTGTGTAACTTTCAAAATATACCCTATATACGAAGCAGAAAAGTGACCTTACGGACTAATAGACACACAGGTTCCATTTTAGCTGACTTCTGAAGAGGTTAAATAAAAAATAAAGATTACTAATTTTAAACCTTGTCATCAACTTTTTCCAAGCATTAGTTTATGTTATTTTATAGTGTAAGGTAAAATTTAAAATAAAAATGCATTTTTTCCAAAGAAAACTTCTTGGCGCCCAACATCTCAATAAAAATAAGCTGTCCAAACATCACGTCCGTATGTCTCGCACGTTAGTAAAGCAATGTTACTGTAATTGGTTCTGACTGCAGCAGGTGTTGGCCCGTGACTTACGACGTTCTGTGCGGTGAGCACAACTCGAGGCTTGATGTAACGCAATTATATCGCGGAGTTTTATATTATCTGGAAGTATCCGTACTTAGGAAATTTATGATGGGAAATAAACATCATTTTCATGTTGCCTAGCCGCTCTGGGCAGAGCGGAAGGGCGTGTCAGACTTTTACTGACTAAAATCACACTTGTGTCTTTCTGTTGCAACTTGTGTTCTAGGACTACGCGTTTCCTTTTCTGAGATTACCCGCGGTCCTAGCTTGCAAGCATCGGTCTTGCTGGGCCCCTACGTTTTGCTGCATTTCTTTGAGGGGCGAGTGGATATGTTTCCCAGTATTTATGACATGATATCGTGTACCGTTTTTATACTAATAAATACATTGCTTAAGACTTACATCGATATTTAGGTATATTATTATTTTAGCACGCCTTGCTTTATGTCTTTGTATACTGGAAATCATTTAACTTGTCCTGCTCTAGAGTGGAGCAGGAAGGCCGTAATCTGGTTTTTTTTTATGCGCGACACTTTTTTCTTTGCATAACTTCGAAACGTTCCGTAACATAAGAAAAGCTTATCCACTTAGAAGTAATTTGCATATGAATCTACAGACACATCGACTATCTATCGAACATCGAGTTAATTGTATACAAAAACGAATTAAAAAACAACCTGAAGAAATTTTAGTATGTTGAAAAATGACGCAAAAGAATTTTTAAAATTTTAAATCAATCCATAAAATTGAGCAATTTAGAAAGATTTGGTACAAAAATCTGTTAGTCACTACTAAAAACAAAGTAAAAAACTCTGCAATGAAAATCCACTTTGCCAACAAAATTTAATATAGCATACCAAACTGAAATAGATCTAAAATAACAGCTTGATCAAACGGTTTTATTGAAACAACTAAATCAAATTTTAGATTAGTAGTGACTAAGCTAAGTAAGCACATATTTGAGCATGAAAATAGACATGAATTTACTTAATTTTTATTAGAATACAGTAAACTTTATATATTATACTTAAAATAATTTGGTTTAATAAGTGTTCGTTTCTCTTCGTCGATGCCGTCGAGGACGACCGTGGCGAAGGTGATGTGACGATCTGATCGCGTTCGCTGGTCAGACTTGGCCAGAGATGGCTCAAGACAGAGATTTGGAAGGAGAACGGGGAGGCCTTTGCTCAGCAGTGGGACACAAACTAGGCTAAAAAAAAAGTGTTCGTTTGATTATTCAATAGAGATACTTAACTAACTATACTATCTATACAAAAACTCGATCACATCATTGTCGACGAAAGACTAACGGCATTACCACATTGCATGGCAATACTGAGAGATTCAACTGAGCTAAAAGCTAGGCCTTAGGTCACGTGAAGTGTAGGTGTGCGATTTTTGATATATTATACGAGCACTCGGACTCGGCCCAAGAATTCCAACACCAAGCGGCTCGAAGATACAACTGCCGACAAGGTTGCTATATTGTCGCCGCTTGAGGTTCTACATAACCGCATCGACAGTGATCACAGCACGGTACGACGACTTCCTAGAAGGGAAGACGCAAGAGTATTGGTGCAAGCAGCGTCCCTCACCAAAAGCCTATCCATTTTACTTGGAAATACAGGCACTAATCCTACTTACCGACAAAGAGCAAGGAGTGGGCAGAGCTAAAAACTAGAAACGAGACGCTGAGAAACCTCAATGTAGTTCCGATATTTTTATCGCTGAGCTATGAGCGAATGTGTGAGGGTAATTACTCCTGCGCAAACCTGCACACGGTACTCACGTGTTCCGTTCTGACCACAATATGTGTAATGCTGAGGAAGTGTCGCTCAGCGACAAACTAGTTGAACAAGTCCTCGCCGGCAGAGTAAATAGTAATCAATCTCTATTAATAAATGCATCTCTTTTGTTTACATGGAATATATATCTTATTGTACGTTTCTTGAGCGATAAAATAGCCTATAGTATCGATACCTTTGGGTAGAAAGGTCGTATAAACCAAAACCCGACTTTTCAGTAGAGCCGAAAAACTTTTTTTTTTTTACAAAAAAATTCATAACTTTTTTGCTTTTGAAGTTATAAAAAAAATATCTATGAGAAAGGTTCTTACATTTTGCAAATGAAAAAGGTTAAATCATCAAAACCTGTCTATCTTCTTTAGTTTCAAAGTTAGCATGCATGTACGTCTAAGAAAAAATCAATTCTTGGTTTATACACCCCATGAAAATGTGCTTTGAAAAACCTGTGTGGGTCGTATATCCATTTTTGGTAAGCTTAAGGTCACATTTAATGTCGTAAAAACCCAAAGGAGACAATTTTTTTTGGGCCCCCTGGTTAACGGTAACGTTTATTAATGATATTGCACATGAAAAAAGTGTTCATCTTGTTATAATTAACTGACCAAAAATTATATCGATACGTAACCGGAATAAAGAAATAATAGTAAAATAGTATTACGGCAAAAAATGCTTGTTAGGAGCGTTTTTAGGTTTATTTTCAAAATCACCGTGGAACAAAACGTAATTAATAGCCCGTTGCAGATACTCTGTGGTCCAGTTTCCACACCCAGCAGTAGCCTTCAACCTTCCAGAGCTGGATAATTTTCCTCAATTGTCATTCCAGGACCTAACTCTATTTTCTCTAGGAATTTATCAAATCAAACAATCTCGTTCATACTATGGAGAGCATGTCAGGGCCTCCGGACAATTTAAAATCGAGGTACCTGTCCATGATTAAGGTCCAAATAATTATCTCCTACAAGATAGGATACAATCAAGGCACACAAGTAGGAAAACTTATTATATTTATATATTAGTTGACACCACTCCATCAATTACTAACAATAGAGCTGCTCTTGCTGGATACTGTTGTAATTGTTAAGTGGGCAGACGCGCTGTTGGTTGCTGTGCACATGTGATGTGTATAGTGTGGTATTTATCTTGGGCACGGCGTCAAGGTGAAGACGAGCCACCTGCATCTTTTTAGGGTTCCGTACCTCAAAAAGAAAAAACGGAACCCTTATAGGATCACTTTGTTGTCCGTCTGTCTGTCTGTCTGTCAAGACCCTTTATCTCCAGAACGCGTAAAGGTATCAAGTTGAAATTAAAACTATATACTTAAGTCCGCATTCCCTTGAAACTGTGTAAATATCAAACTTGTAAGTTGACGGGAAAAGAAGATACGCCCGTTTATGTTGCAAAATAACGTACATTTCGACACTGTCAAAGGAATCAAAATTCATAAGGTACTTCCCGTTGACCTAGAATCTTGAAATTATGGTACGAAGCATGGTAATTTTAGCACAAATATAGAATAAAGTCTGAAAACTGAAAATGTGTATTTACGTCACAAGATTTTTGACGTGACAACGTCTTAAATTAGGTTGCGGCTGGGAGTCACTTATGAAAAAGTGTAACGCTCGGTAACGTTACGATGAGTCACCGAACGAGAGAGAGGCCCGCCGAATGCCTTGCGTCTCTCTCCCACTCAACTATGATCGGTCTGCCGCGCGCGCAGCACTAGAGAATTTTAGTAAACAAAATATATTTCTATAGTTAAAATTTGTGCAATTCTTATTTTCATTCAATTCCTTGTTCCTATTGTGCAATTTAATTATATTCATATCAATAAATATTCTACCGAGAAAAAGACGTTGTCACGTAAAATCTTCGCCCGTAAAAACGACTTTACAGGCAACCATTTTTTTTTGAAAAATCTTCAAGGCTCGATTCGAGAATTGAATAGTTTTCATAAGTAAGTTAGTACGGAACCCTCAGTGCGCGAGTCCGACTCGTACTTGCCCGGTTTTTTAGATGAAATACTGCTTTTAAGAGATAAACAGTAATAATATTTCTTGTGATGTACCTATAATGTGTTTTTTTTTTCCAACCAGCTAATAACACATCACCTTATTATTTTAGATTTACAGTATTGGCCGGCAAAAACCGCGCTATTCCGAAATGAATCTCATCATCTAATCCATTTTCATGAATAAGTCTATCAAGTCGTGTAAATCACATCAAAATCTGTCACGTAGTACAGACGTGACTTTGTTTTATACTATATATTATTGAAAAGTGCACAATTTTGACTTAAAATACCAAGGAGACTCATAAGACAATAGCTCTTGTGAGATTTTAAGTTATTATGAGAGTCTTGTTTTGACTGTCGTATTTCACTGTATTCCGGTTTCATAAAGTTTTGCTAATATTACCACTGTAATCTATAGATTATAAGCAATAAACTAACGTGCACTTCATTGCTATACGCCACAATTTGTAGTGGGCCTATTCCCCAAACAAAAGAAATTGTCTCCTTTATGTAATTTTTTTCTATTAAAAACCATTTATAATCATAGATCAATTGAATTCTGACTAATAAATAATCCTGTTACTCATAGAATTAGTAGGAACTCAATTATTATTATTCTAATATCCAATAATGGTCGATTCAAATAAAATAAAACTACCTGAACCAACATTTATTAAGTATTATAATACCTTCTAATCAATGGTATCTGTCCGGTACCTGTTTATCGCGCTCGTTCTTCTGCTTGTCGCTGCGCGCAAAATGCGAGCCTTGTGTGTTGGTCGTAAAGTTTTTCTTGCCCTTATCCCATATTACTTAGGGTCGGTGCATCACGTTTTCTTCTTCCATTCTGTCCTGTCATCCGTCACACTATCACTATGGTCTATCGGTTTAGGTAGTTAACTAAAGGTAAACAATCTTGGTATGTCCTTTTATATTTAAGAGGTCGTATATAATATACAAAAAGATTATTTAAATTTAGTTTATCAGCTAACATCGATTTAGGTAAATACCTAGTTGCATACAATTTATAGACAACTTTTAGATAAAAAGACATGCCAAGATTGTTTACCTTAAGTTAACTACCTAAACCGATAGACCATAACTTCCTTTTCTTTCTTATCGGTCCTTACGCAATCCATCCATCTTTTCTTTGGCCTCCCTCTCCCTCTCCATCCATCCAAATGTAAATTCAGAACTCTTTTAGTAACATGCGTTTCATCCCTCCTCTTCACATGACCATACCAAAACAAACGATTTCCTTCCACCTTTTCAGTCACTGGCGCCACTTTGAAACTTCCCCTAATACACTTATTTCTCACTTTGTCCATTCTTGTCACACCACATATCCATCTCAACATTCTCATCTCCGCTACATGCAATCTTTTTTCATCCATCTTTTTCACAGCCCAACATTCCGATCCATACAGTATGACAGGTCTTATCACGGACTTGTAGATTGCACCCTTCAACTTGAGGGGCATCCGTGGATCACAAGTTGTTCCCGTGACCTGTCGCCATTTCATCCATCCTGCGTTGATTGGATGTGTTATGTCCCGGTCTACCTCACCATTTCCTTGGCCAAGCGACCCGAGGTACCGAAAGTCGGTACAAATCGGTATGAATGTCCTAGCGAGGGCTAAAGGCGAAGGATTGGAGGGACCGCCGAAATCGCAGAACAATTACTCTGTTTTGGTTCTACTCAATTTCACGCCAACACTTTCCAGCCTATGCCGCCACGCCTCCAATTTGCTCTGGACCTCTAGGTCACTCTCGGCAACCAGCACAATATCATCGGCAAACAGCATACACCAGGGGGCCTCTTCCTGAATATCTAACGTCAAAGCATCCATTATCAGCAGGGAAAGTTAAGGGCTGAGAGCCGACCCCTGATGTAGGCCGACCGCCTCATTCTAACTGCCACTGGAGCCTACTGTGGACCGGACTTGGGTTGGGACTGTACATCGCTCGGATCAACTGCACATACTTCCCAGGCACACCTTTCTCCTTAAGGGCCCACAACAGAACCTCACGATGTGCCTGGTCGTATGCCTTTTCGAGGTCAATTAATACCATGTGCAAGTTTTTATGTGCACCTCTGTATTTCTTGTACAGCTGGCGTATAGCGAAAATAGCATCCGTTGTACCCCGACCAGGCATAAAACCAAATTGCTTCTGTGAAATTTCACTCTTATATCACAACCGCCTTTTAATACTTCTTCCTCCCAGACTTTCATAGTATGTGACATTAGCTTTTTTCCTCTATAATTGTTGCACTCAAGAAAAAGATTTAAAGATGGGCACTAAAGAACTTTTGCACCAATCATCAGGTATGAATTCTTCTTTAAACAACTTATTGAAGAACATCGCTAACCACATCCGTCCATCCACTCGCAGTAACTTCCACACTTCAACTAGTGTTCCAAACTGGGCCAATGGCCTTACCATTCTTCATTCCATTTACTGCTATTCTGACTTCAACCATACTAACCATTCTCACTAACCCCACATTTTCTGGTTTACTTTCTAAAATCCCACTCCAATCATTTTCCTTATTCATTAGTCTTTCAAAATATTTCTTCCACCTCTCTTTGATTTTTTCATCATCTGATAGAACCAGTCCAGGTTCGTTCCTTATACATTTTACAAGACAAACATCCTAAAGTAAAGTGCGACTTGCAATGATCATGGTTTATACACCAAACGTTGCGAACTATCTTTGGATTTACGACGTCGATTTTAACCTGGGTTTAAGTAATGCATTTAACACTTTAGGGCGTATAAACCATTTACAATTAATGCATTTAATACTATAGGTCGTATAAACCATTTACAATTAATGCATTTAACACTTTAGGGCGTATAAACCATTTACAATTAACGACTATTTTTACACCCTCCGTTAATATAAATTATGGTCATTACGTCATAACAAAATTACAAAAAAATAATATTTGGCTTTTACATTGAAAATTTACCTTTTTTAAGAGGCTATGACCAAAAATTTCTGGGTCGTATTAACCATTTTTGAGCGAATTTCTACATTTCGTATATACAGATCGATAGAGAAAAAAATTCTGAGAAAAATGGTATATTTAACTCAATTTGGCCAAAATGGTTTATACGACCTTTCTACCCAAAGGTAGCGGTATACTTCCTTGCCGGTGCGACAACTGTCATAGAAATGCCGCCCAGTCTATTAAAGATGGATTATTTACTCACATACCCGCGAAACGAGACACAATAGTAAAACAATAACAGCGCGGTCTCATAGGACCGGTTGGGGATTCAAACGTTATCTAGAATGTTGTTTTTATATAAAATGGAAAGTTTTTTACGTGCTGATTCCAATGCGGTCAGTAGATGAATAGACAGATTATAATCTGTCCTGTTCTTAAAGAAGCTCCTTCAAGAGAAACGTACAGGAGATGAAAGTTTGTTTAGACGGTAAAGTAACTGTTTCTCTCCATTGAGAAAATATTTTCTATAGAAAGTATGGGAAAGTAACAGGTGGAAAGTATAGATAAAATAAATAGAGGTAAACCTTGGTTTTTTGCTGTTGTGACAAAGTTAACGTTTTACTTAGAGTTGAAGTTTTAAAACAAATTCTGAGTAGTACGTGTTCAAAAAAGAAAGAAAATACTATTAACTGTGGAAACATTGAAGAAAGTGGCTGTGGTTCTGGAACACAAAGAGCAACTGAAGGAGACAGGTGGATTTTAATCAGTAAAAGACTGACACGATATCTTCCATCCTAGAGCCAGAGAAGTCTAAAGTCGATGCAGATCAGTCAACTAGAAGATATTAAGAAGAACACTGGTAAAAACATATAGTGTGTTCACTCACAGTTGTAATTTTGTCATTTTTACTTGTGTTATAATTATGATATAAGCCGCTATAATGTATATTTGACAAGATTCTTTTAACGATATTAAATGTATGTTAATGTGAGTGTGTGTTGTTGTTGTTATTGTGTAACATCATCATCATTAATGTATTTTAGCGTCGGTTTTCGTAATGTTTGAAACACAAAATATTGTAAAAAGTTAATACAAAAAAGCCTGTTATCAGCAATAAACTATAATAATATAGCACACCGAATGATCTAATAATAAAATACTTTCTAATATAATTATACTTCTTAAAATTTACCCCATATCTATTATAGCTCTTTTAAATTTCTCGGTAAAACACAGAAAAAAAGAATTGACTGACAAGAACACAGCATGCGGTAAATGTATAAGCCGATTTAATATCAAAATAATAATAAACATCAAACACAATAACAAACCAGGTAGCTACAATACTAATTAGTCAAGTCATATCACTTACAAAATTAATTCTGTTTTTCTTGTACCCTTTACCTACAAACATCTTCTAATTAAGAACATTCATAAACAAGCTTGTTTTTCGTCAAATCCCTGAAATTCTCGACAATCAAACGTAAACAGGTACCTGCTAGATTATAAACAGGCGTCTTATTTCAAAACACCTTCGAGTTTGTTTGTACAACCGAAGAAAACAATGCGAATAAAGACCGACAATTTCGCCTTAAAATTTGTTTTGTTACGTGCTTATTTATTAGAGAAAGAACAAAAAACTCAATTATGTAATAGGTCATGAGTATTGAAAAGAAAAATTTAAGAAAATAAACATTTATTAAATGTCTGAGAGAAAAGTAGAAATTAAGATTGTTTTGACGTTATTTATTTGTTTATTATTTTAACCTCGAAAACACACAAAAAATATATTTACTCGGCATGGCAAACAAAGAAATAATTATTTACTGGTATACACTCAGTATTTAGTACTGAATCATTTACTTCACAAATATATATTTTTCTATGTGATGTAGTTACTCAGATACCCGCGAAACGAGACACAATAGTAAAACAATAACAGCGCGGTCTCATAGGACCGGTTGGGGATTCAAACGTTAATGTACTTCTTTTCATTTTTTTTCTTCCATTCGGTCATGTCACCCGTCACACTATCGCTAACTCTTCTTTTATATCACTCCTCACACAATCTATCCATAATTTCTTTGGCCTTCTTCTTCTTCTCCATACATCTCTCAGAACTCCTTTAGTAACATACGTTTCATATCTCCTCTTCACATGACCATGTATTTTTATGTACCTACTTAGGCACATAAAATTATCATGTTACTTCACTTTTGTTTTTTTTTTAATACCTAATATCTCCTGCCGTCTCCATAGATAGTATATAATATAATGTTAATGTTTAGAGCAGATTATAAAATCGTCATGAACAAAAGTATCATCGCTAAACAAAGAAACATTAATTACACACACACCCAACCAAATCAAAGCACACACACTAAACAACAAACCTATACGACAAAATCACTGACAAAATTAATAACTACCGTCATTCTGCAGATAATTATTATAGGGTAGGTACGGGTTGACCACAGTATAGTGAATGCTCTCTGACAGGACTGACGTCAGTGTCAGTAGCCCGTGTCGAATTTAATGAATGCTTAGCGATAAATAATAGAGTTCGTTAGATGAATTAATCAGATTTCGGATGGTCATTGTGACATTGATTGCTAGCTACAAGCATCGTGCTGTGAACGAAAATAACTTTGCGCCCTGATTTATTTTATGGTGGAAAATATTGTTTGTGCTTACAGGGAAAACAGTCTTTTGTTTTATTAATTTGACGGTTCAGGTACGTGGGAATTCTGTTTGGAATTACATGATATTTTTTTTTGGTTTGGATAAGGAAACAGTTTGGTTTTACTCTCATATTTTTCCGGTTATGATCATCACACAGTCTAACACATTGTAATTAGAAAATTAAGTAACAATAATATTTCAAGCAATTTCACTTCAATGCATTAACGAGTAGGTTGTAACAAAGAGTTTGACCATTTGTTTTTCAAAAGGGTTTTATTTGTGTCAGTAAAAAGGTTTCACTACAAAAAAAGTATTTTTAAAAGTTAAGTTTAGTGCCCACAGAAATCTAAATAATCATTTATATTTCTGTGTCAAACCAATTATCGTTTGTTTGAATACCCGACCGGTCTCATGAGACCGCGCTGTCATTGTCTTACTATTGTGTCTCGTTTCGCGGGTAGGAGAAGAGTTAAAAATGACATTTACAACTAATATTATAGTTTGATGACCAACCCATTTTATTAATAATCCCTACATTTTATCCTCAAAAAATTTCTCTCATTCTCAAATCCTCACTCACTAACTTAATCAAGTATTTACAAAAAAACTTCTTCCAAATTACCATTGAAATTGTCCTTAAGATATTCAAAATGTTATTTTTTGGCTGAAATTTGTACGGAAGCGAAATTCGCAGTTACCTAACAAGAGCGCCGCGATTTTTGCAACTGTGCCTTACCAGAATTTCAGCTTACATAACATTATTATCCGGAGAAAAGGGCGCTACGCTTTGAGCGGCATACAATGCTCGTTGCGCTATAGTACAGGGGCGGACGTAGTGTAAGAAGCCTGCAATGCACTACATCCAACCGTCTGGAGTACGCTCCCCTTGACCGGTTTAACTTAATAATAAAACCTCTTCGGTGGCAGTGACGTCTCGTTTGTGGAGTTCAGTTTTGATTTGTTAAAACGTTATTTTGTTGTATTGTTATTCAAATGCAATATTTACTCTCAAACATAATTGTATAACATCTCAATTGTTGGCCTATTGTTCACGAACGCAAGGCTTTATAGATGCGTCGTGCCATCGTGTCATTGCAGCTTCGTCAGCAGAGTTTTATAGTTTTTTATGTAAGTTTCACGCAGGCTTGTAGGTACCAAGCACATAATGACAAATACGCGTCTATTCAGCTGTGTGTCCGTGGATAATAAGCCTTAATAAGTCAAAAAATCACACATTGATCTTCGGTAGAATTCATGTTTCATTATTTATTCTATTTTTGTTGCAGTACCTTCACATCTAAACAAATTGCCAGGCGCACCAGTTCTCAGAAACCCAATTCATAAAACCGAAATGCAATCTACCGAATGGAAATGCACTACACTTCACTCTTAGAATCACCAAATTAAATTCCAGAAACCCAGAAAAACATCCAAAACTACGGGACCACTCCATTACGAAGAAAACATTCACCCATTTTTCCCAACCCTCTAGCTTCGCGTCTCTCGGAACGGAAAATGTTTCTTCCTTCCTTATTTGTCTAAAAACTGACGTGGACTCTAGAGGGGTATCGGAGTAACTTTATTTAGTTTTCTATTCCAATGTGTACCTACATCGTGTAAATGAAAAGGGACGAAACCGGTGCATTTGTCATGTGTACGGATATTTATTTTTTGTGGTAGATTTATTGTTGTGAATAGGTTATTTGGCATCAATAAAGGTTGTTTAAAGGTTTATGTTGTGTTGGGTAAAGACTTCCTTGATGGGTTCCGGGTATGTTGAAGGCTCTTGAAAGATGTATCGTTGAACCGAAAAGTTATGTATGGTGTTACTAAAACTCTAGTATTTACTTAAGTATTTACTTAAGTATTTTGTAGGCTATTTTTTTCAGTTTAGCTTTAATTTTAATGCAAGAGTAATTGTCACTCTATTGCAAAATCGTTTCGACTTGTTACTTTTTTTTTACATCTACATTTATAGAGAGCTAAAGTTTTTTTTTTTTAATTTGTAGCAGAGAAATGATCTCTAAAGGTACTGGTCCGATTGCATAAATTTTGTCACCGTTAGAAAGCTTTTTTATTCTTGAGCGACAAAGGCTATATTATAACGTGCGCGAAGCCGCAGGCAAAAACTAGTAAAAATAAAAACAAAAAACGTAGCGACACAGCAATACGAATAAACAAGTAAAAAAAACCACACACAACCCACCGATAATCCTACATACAAACAACACAAGAATTTACTCTCATCCATTTTACCATTGATATACCAATAAATGGAATAATTAAAAGCACATCGGTATCCATTACGCTCGGAGCGTGTTTTTGTCAGTTCCAGTAACACTACCTCTGTGTACGGAAAAACTGTCAGTCCATCTCATTGTTTGGTACACAACCGGGCTCTGTAACGGATGGCGGATATTTTCATGCTTATATTTTTTTTGTTTACTCTGTCTTTTCAATAATATTACTGTTAACATTGTGTTATGGAGGTTTTGATTAGGAAAGTGAGATTTTGAAAGTGATTGTTTATAGAAAGGTGAACTGGGAAACTGTTTTTAAGGTTTCACGCCTGAAGGGTAAAAATGGGACCCTATTGCTAAAACTCCGCGATATTTAAGTGGGGCTTCAGTAAAATAAATGTAATTGTTATACCATTTTTTGCTACGGGAAGTTCAGATCCATTAGTCCGTGAGTCTGACTTGCACTTGGCCGGTTTTAGTTTAGTATTTGATCATCAATTTATCACAGATTTTTTCACCTCTGTCTGTGTGTCCCAATTTTACAAATATAATTACAGCAGGCTTATAGTCCTCAAACAGAGAGACTAAAATGTAAAAGTAGATATATTTCAATTAACATTATTTGCTATTTATTCAAATTCACAGCTACATTACCAAAACTACTTGATAATTTACACAACATTTTCAACCGAGTTTCGAACTCATCCGCTTAGCTTCCAAATAATGTTGAAAGGTAAACTACCCGAATGAGCCACGTAAGTAAAGTCACGGGATCCAGCTAGTTATACAAATATACCCGGTATAATTAAATGCCCGTTTTAACTCAGATCTGCTTCGTTGATTAAAATTTTCACATAGAGTTTCCGTGTATCACGTTATGTTTTTGACTGGTTTCGATATCAATTTTTGGACAGGCTTCCTTCAGCTTTTATTTTGCGAAATTATAATATGAGAATTCCTGTTTTATTTTTAACTGGAAATCTCGTTTTTAATATTGTTGAAGCTTATGAAGGTTCGTGTCGGTATTACATTACAAACTATATGTATTTCTTTATTTAGTCTACTGACATAAGGAAAATAACCCAAAAATACAATTACTAAACAATTTTATTTTCTGCGAATTCAGTTACTAAAGATTTCATCATTCGAGAAAATATCTTACATGTCCACATCGCAATTTCTCCCGATCCCTCGAACATTTATAAAAGTGTATTCGGTGGAAAAACTCAATAACCGTCAAATGTTTCAATAGAGGCTGACGGCGACAACACGAGAAATCTTTTCGAACAAAACGGGGCAGATTGAGAGCGGGCCCAGGACGCTGCCTTGTGGGAGCCCGTTCCTACATCTGTCGCAGCCGACGCGTAATGCACATTTAATCTCCCAACCACTTCAAAATCTGCCAAAATGCTTTATTGCTCTTGAACAAGTTCTCAAGCTGGTTCTCGGCGCTCAAGATAAAACTTTACAAGCATAATGAATCTTAATCGCGCCGCCAATTCCCAAAATTGTTCGAGAGTTTTGTTTTAAAATAAAACTTGAATTTATCTCGTTTGCTCGGAATTAATTTTGCCTTTTGTTGTTGCGTAATCGGTTACCTGTGACGGGTGTTCCTTTTTAATTTCGTTTCATTTGAATGTATAAATTTTTTGATGGACGGATCTTTAATTGTTGCTGGAGTGTCATTCTACTTGTTTTGTTTGCGTTAGGTTTTAATAATTATAAATTGTATTTTAATTAAATATAAAGTCTGTCACTATCTCTTGATTGCAATTTTCGTTTATGCATTTTTATAACAATAATATTTTCTTCACCAACAAAGTTCAGTTAGTTTCACAATCTTAAAAATAGAAGAAATCATCGACATAAATCCAATGTTAGGACTGAGCAGAACAATAAAACCGAAATTCCTAGGACTCAGATCCCTAGATTTGGTTCGTCTCCTCGCCCAGAAAACCAGCTGTCTCAATGGATTAGGGCTAGAAAACTTTTAATCCATAATATCCTTTCCTAGGAAATGAAGTTTAGACTCCGCACATCCGTACCGTTGTGAATGAAATCGGACTTAAATCCTTTGGGGACAGCGTTTTTGTACCGAAATAGAAAGTTAAGTTTGTGCCTGACAAGCAGTTTCTTGTTTTGCTTTGTGCTAATAATGATGGCTGATCTTTGTGCAGGTGTTGCGAGAAATTAGTATTGGAAAGTTTTGTCGCTTAGTCTTTCGTTTATTGATTAGTCAACAACTCTTTGAATTGACGGTTTGTTTACCTAATAGTTATATTTTAGTCTAATTATGATCGAATGCAAAGGAAATTTATTGCTGGCAATGAACAAGTTATACTTTAAAGTCATGAAGTAAGTAAGCCCAGACTCAACAATCAATTTTATTCATCTAACACGATTTTATAACTTGCTAAAATTCATTCATTAACTAAAGGTGCTTTGACTGCGCTAATTAATTATCCAACAAACAGTAATTATCATACAATTTTTTAGTTTTGTTATTTTATTGATATTCCAATAAGTTTGGAAATGAAATTCATCAAGTCTTTCACCTAACACATATTCCATAATAACTGAGCCCTATTTATCAACTATGATTTCAACCCTCCAGTAAAATGTAACTCAACCGATCAACACAGGTAATCCTAAATTGCCTGTTACAATACCCAAGAGACTATACTCAGCACGCGGCGTTACTGACAGCAAATGACATTAATAATGGCGTGTTAGCAGCGCATTCCGTATTACGGGCTACTGATGCATTTAATGATGAAAATGGTTTCATCATTAAGTAAACTAATCAAAGTAAAGTAACTGTTAATAAAAATCACATTACCATTTTAGAATAAATCATTGTTTTTGAAAGAGTAACCATGGAGTTTCTCGCTGTTTATTGTCCATAGGAAACGATCAATTGGGAACTTGTATTTGTTTCTGACGTTTTATAAGTGCTCATATTGGCTTATGTGAAATAACATAATTTAGAGTTTGAGTTTTTTCAGTCTTTTAAGTTATCTCTAAAGGAGAACGTTGTAGGAAAAAATACATGAACAAGGTTACAAATGATAAAAGCTACTCAATTAACTGCAAAAAATTCTAGTATTGAAGCTTAGTAATATTTTGAGTAGCTTCAATATTAATCTAATCCTTAAGTCATATCATTAAAAATAATCACCACCATGAATTTCGGACACAACTATTCTACAACTACCTTCTACTGTAGAGGGATCCCTAAAATTGTGCAAGTTTCGGGTCTCGGGTCCGTCAATAAGGCTCTAACAGGGATTAAGGCTGAACTCATCTCATTAGTTAGATTGCACGAATCTGCAGCCGTGTTGCGATCGTGACATAGTTGTGGGCCAAATTGATTTCCTTGCGAAAGCCTTCGGTAAGTCAGTAGTCTCACAAATCAAATTTCGGTCTGGAATCCATTAAGGAACGGTTCGAATGTGTAACGAGATGTAGATAGTTTGAATAGTTTTGGTCTGAGGAACATTTAAAACCTTTGGAAATGTTTGAGGAGGATTATTCAAAGTAAAGTGGGCAATGTTTATTATATCACTAACAGTTGAATAATTTATATCGAGTTAAGCAAAACTGCATAGTTCGCGGTATAAATTCAAATATTCAAGTGTTATTTTCAAATAGCAATAACACCTATTCATAACTTCAACCCGTAATACCTTTTATTGCGTTATTCCCACCCAAAAATCCCAATGCCGCTTATAAATAAAAACTTTTTGATACCGACGCGACGAACAATATACTAAAGCGTACAATACGTTTAAAAAAGTTTTAAAAGTACACAATAACATCCCATCCTCGGCACCGCTTTAAAGCAATAAGTCAGGCAGTATTTCACACCTAACATTTGCGTGCCATAGTACCTCTAAAGTGAGAATAAACAAGCTAACTTTTGCCATTCCACAATGTGAGGATGGGACCCGCTTTTATTCACACTCAAATTAAACTTGCCAGATTACACGACTGCACCAATGCTGCTTCTTACTCAAAACTATCCTGCCGAAGAGTTTCGACAAGAAGTCTGGGAATCTAGGTTTCAGGAAGGTGGAGAATGATGCGTAATGCATTATTCTCCACCTTGAGTTAGAAGAAGTGTGCTTAACTTTGGTACCTAAATGTTTTAAACACACGAAATTTTTAAAAATATAAACATACAACGAAATCATGATGAGAGAAGCACAAGTACATATAATAAACATTGTGTACAAGAGAAATCTAATAAGCAGATATTGTTGGAACGCTAATTTAATAAACGTAGCTTTATTTATACCGTGTGTCAGATATTTTATCAAAACACGTCGCCTATTAAAAATAAACTTAAGCAATATCGTAACAGGAGATATAATTACTAACAAAATATGTCAAACTTACACAAAACTCGTTATGACACACTTCTAACGTTTAAAACAACAACAAAGATGGATTCCAGTAATTATAATCCAGGAACATAATACTCCGAACAGATTTCGTGTTACATTAATGTCTACTTCAACAAGTTTTGGTAAATCGATACAATTTGTATAGTACTTTGTTACAGTCCCATTCAGATTTTAATTAATTGTCAGAAACTGCGGACCGTTTGATTGAAACACTTCGAAGAACTTGTTTGACATTGTTTAGACAGGTTTCTGAAACAATTCGTGTCTATTCGGATTACAGGCTTCTTATACGTATTTTGGATTAATCAGAATACGATTTGTCATAAAAGTTAGGGTTGTCTACTTCTAACGCAGCCTGAGCATTAATTTTGTTGGGACAGTAATCAAATTCGCTAGTAGTGAAGCTCTTTGTTGGTGATATATTGAATTACCTAACGTTTCTTGCGAATCCTCTTTGTCATCTTAGACTATATCTGGCGTCTTGCCAGAGGTTGCTTTGACTGGAGAGACTGATTTTCAGTTCATTAATTTAAGCATCCTTTTTGTGTGTGCTTTTATTATTATTTAGTAGTTTACTATAACTTGCAACAAGGTTTAAATTATACTTTTTATTCTGGATATTTTTTTTCTCATTATAAAACCTAGTACTTCACTGCAACCCATTTGATGGTAACCAATGATGCAATCGTTGATGGTGAAGCACACTAGTCTATTAAATTTAGCCTTGAAGACACCTATGTGCTATAAACAAATTTATAATTAAACTTGGACATAACCAAGTTTAATTATTTCCGCAAGTGGCATTATAGTTAAAGTAGTTTTGACAACACCTACCTGTATCGGAAGCTGTTTCACCACTTGTTTTACAAACACCAAAAGCAATCACAAAAACCCTACAAATCCCTAACACGACTAAGTGCCAGTTATTTGGGTAGTAAATTTCAAAGGGATTATAATAGATGTAACAGCACTTTGAAGTTCCAACGCAATGAAAGAGGCGATTTATACGTGTCCGCAACCAGTCTAATTTGCATGTACAAGGCAGACGGATGGTGTAATTTTCTCTGTCTCATATTGTATAAGGAGCTTATTCTGTTCTTATTAGGTGTTAGGTGATCGCCTTGAGGCGCTGCCGTTATGATGTTATGTTTAGATGGAACAATAATGGGCTATTTGGGTTGGTTTAGTATTAATTAACAAGGATTGAATAATGAAAGCGGGAGTTTATCAGTTTTCCTGTGTTTTGTTTGTTTCTCAATTATCCTATTCCAAGTGTAATATACTTTAAGACATACATACCTCTCTAAACTACTTATTTCACTGACCATACTATAAAGCTTTAAGTTAGAAGAGCTTATAGTTAAGTAATAATAACTGCGCAAGTATGTGGATCTCTACCGCGGTTAAACAATGCTTGCCGAGGTCAATTTGATGATAGATCCATCTTAACATAATTCACATTTCTCCATGTTTTGAAAAGGACGATATACAAATTACAGCCGTGAACAATTACGTAAATTGGTCTCAGCGTTAATTAATATATCTTTGAAAATGGTTACAGATATTCAGAAGCCAGGAAACAAGACCATACCCAGGTTACCAGGTTGTACATATCACACCTATAGGCAGTCCATGTAAAATACTGATATATGTACAGCTGCATCCAGTTTGACAAGAAGCCGACCCCAATACAGTTGAGAAAAGGCTACGCAGATTGACTGTAAAGCGTTAAGTAATTTTCAAGCAATCAACGTTTCTGGCAAATAGGCAATTTGGTTCCGACCAAATTCAATATCGAATTGAAGTGCCTAAAGCCTTGCCAACCAGATAGATATAATTGAACAAGGATTTATCACTGTTTAACCCAATAGTCATTTATGTAATTCTATCACACAATCTTGTAAAACAAAACTATTGCACTTTATAAACTATGTTAGCAGTATTGTTGATAATAAACTAAATAACTCCTGAATGGAGCGTGTAGAGACTACTAGCGCCACACCGTAGCGCTTTTCGGAACTAATCTTTCTTTTGAGGCATCGTTCTAACAACGATGTTGTGGAAAAATAGACATTAGGCGCACATGGTTGTAGTTTTGTAAATAGATAATAAATAGTTCCTGTTGTTTTAAATACATGTTGTTATAGATTAAACGGTGATGATAAATTAAATAAATGGTATGAGATGATGCTGTGTTTTCTCTCGTGTTTATTCTCAGAAAAGAAACAGTACTGATGATGTCAAGATATTGTAACAAAAATAAATACATTTACCAAAGAAAACAACGCTTTCTTTTCGTCGAACCTCGATCAGATCAGGATAAAAAAATCATCTGCAAAATTTCGACGAAAATAAAAAGCTACAAAACGTACAGGGACAACATTTAACAAATCTCGTTACGCATCCCTATTTCGTCGGGATTTTCATTTCAACATAATGTCATTTAGATACCTGATTTCGCAGGCCTTCATGAACGCGCGAGCGAGACGCAGGCACGCTGGCACGAGAGGAGAAGCGAGACAGACTGGTAAACTTCACGTACAAGTTTTAAAAGTTCAAGAGTAATAGCACAATAGAAATTGACTTCGGTAATTTTTAAACCATACTTTTGTTATGGAACTTTGAGCTTTATCAGCGTTGATTTTAGTGTTTACGGAATTGATATTGTTTTGGATGTGGGGCTTTGAATGCTGGAAGGTAACTGGCGTCCGGCGGGTACGGCAAGCAACAGGCTGCCAGGGGGGCGGAGTCTTGGGTGGTCGCGACTGCGCACAGCAGTGTGCGTTGCTATGACGACGCCTCTTCCAATGTTTGTGATTGCGCGAAACTCCCGCGGAGGTTTTTGAAGGAAACTTTCGCTTGTGACTGACGCGTAATGTTCGTAATTTAGTTTAGGGCTTTACGGATGTATGGCTTCGGCTATGATTTGTTCCACTTCTACAATTTGATTTTGTTCGAAATATGAACATAATAATGTTTTTCTGTCTATTTTTTATGCCTACTACATATGTGTATGTAGGTAAATACCTACCTCTTTAGAAGGAGGCCTGTTATTTTCTAGAACCACAGAACAAAAGCGAAAATTTCAATGTTTGTTAATTTTTCGCGCTCACAGGGTCGAATTGGATTGGATGAAATTTAACAGAGTTCTGGAACAGCACATATAATTTGATATTCCGGGAGTATGTTCATGTTGGAATGGTAACTACGTACCCGAACACGCACCGTGTCTTTTATTATCTGGCATAGACGAAATACGAGGAAGTTCTCTATCCAACTGTATGATTTTTTTTACGTTTTAAATTAAAACTAATTCGTAAACACCTCAACTAATATCACTCAACCTAATCAGTTTCCATTCCACAACTTCAAATATTCGAGTACAAGAGTAGCGTTTCGTTTTTGCCATGTTTTACAGTACGTACCCGGGTCAATGTCACGTTGAACGACTAGTGTTATAGCTTACTGGCCGTCCCGCTAAGAGCATCGCGCTATAAAGTTCTGTTCACTCTGAGTGAGAGCCTCTAGTCTGTAGTCTGGAGCCTGGAGTCTGTAGTGTAGTCCGTTCAACTTTGCTGTTGGTAATGAGTGGGATTGGGAGGTGAGAGGTTTTCTTTTTTGTGGAGAAAGGTTTGAGCAAGAAATAATTTCTTTAAAAAATGTTTTTGATTGTAAAGGAAAACTTATTTAGTTCATCCTGTGATGTATGATCAGCAGAATTTGGTATATTAGGTAGAGTATTTATGTACCTTTGTAGTTACCTAGTTGAAAATACGTCCTTCATAAATATGTTCTGCAGAACCGATGGCCAAAATAGCCAAAAGATGTTGGAGAAGCAACCTCGTACTAGAAGACGCAGTGTTGATGGACCGATGACCACAGAGTTGCCAGAATCCAATGTCTATGAGACGCATAGGACCGGCCATTTTGATAACACTTGGAGAAGGCCTATTTCCAACTGTGGACTTCTTTCGGCTGAAATGATGATAAACATAACGATAAAATCGCAGAAATATAAGTACCTATAATTATTAGTAAATTTTTAATTTCATAAATCCCGAGATTAAATCGTCATGTTTATGATTCTGGGATTTTAGAGGAGGTATTATTATCAATTCTGTTTAAAAGCGAGCCTATAAAAAAATGGAATTCTTATCCAGCCTTAGCCATACTTAACCTGCAATTTGTTTACAAAAATCCCTAAGCAAACTCATCTGTTTTTATCCCCTAGAAAAACGAAGAAAAAAAATATTTTCATCTTACGAAAAAAAAACAACAATTAATTACCATTAATTGTCCAAATCCGATAGCATCACGATAACGTTTAATTAAATACGCTAATCCGTACTTTGGTTACAAAACAAAGGGCCGTGGGTAATCCCCCTGAGCCCGTACTACGAACTCTCACTGAAATGTGAAAGGGACGGAGCTATATAGGTTGTATAGCTCCATCCCTCTTTCTCATTCTTACGACTTACATTTTAACACGTAAGTAATGGTTTATGGTAAGGTTTCTGTTTTTCTTAACATTAAAGTCGGAGCCATGTCATCAAGGAGATGTTTTAAGATACAAAGAGAAAGGAATTGTTTTAAAATTTTCATCGTTGTACGGTTACGCTTTGAGTGTAATGGCTTTTTAATTATCTAAGTGCAGTGTTAATTTAAAAGGTTGTTTATTAAAGGATGTGTTTTATTGTGGTATTTTTATTTTTATCTTTTGACTTCTATGTTGAAAAAAGCAAAAACATGCTTGCGGTACTAACGGGTGATTTCATTCGCCAAATCGGCTACTGAAATCGCCGATTAAAACCAAAGTAAGAAAAGTGTACTTACTTATATGATTTATTAACGTTTAAGTCTATAAGTACTGTAGTACTGAAAAATATATAACAATATGTACTATACCTAGATGATGACAACTTAAAGTTACATGGCAAACTTAAACGAAATAAACTCCTATACAATAAACGTACAAACCCCTCTGAGCGCGGGTTCCACTTGCTCTTGGCCGATTTTTTTTTAGTTAGTAGTAATTATAATTATGTTGTAATTAAACCCAAGAAGATAGAGTTGTTCATCTTATGTCAATCTCTCAATTTCCCTCCACACCTTGTAAAGTTTTCATCACTAAAAACCATCATCTCCACAATTTTTGATGATCTGTATGACTGGAAGACATCTTAATCTTCAAGCTCTCCTTAAACCAAAATGGCGTACCTAGCTATGCAGATATGATACGAAAACACATTATTGTGAGTTGAATCCCATTACGTGCTTGAATCTTTTATTGTTTAAGTGATATTGCGAGGAATACGCAATGGATTATAAAATGAAATCTTGATGCGTTTTGAGGAATAAAGATGTTTGCAGGTAGAAGTAAGTACTGTTCGATCATTAGTAATATAAGTCTGACATTCCTTCCCATTGTTTTACTAAGCTGACTTTTGACGTAAGCTTATTCTTCTGCGCAACATAAGAAAATAATTAGCTATTTTAATATTAATTCCGAGTATAAAGCGATTATTTCTCACCATATGTCATAGTAAAAGTTAATTCGTAGTTAGTAGTAATAATAATAATTATAGGTTTTTAAGCGATGTGTGAATGGGTTCGTATTAAGCAAGCGTACTCCATCGACGACCACATCATCACTTTCCGTTAGGTAAGATAGTAGAAAAATTCGAAACTTTTAATAAAAAACCGGCGAAGTGCAACTCAGACTCGCACACAAAGCATTCCTTACCGTCAGTGTCAAAAAAATAGCAAAAAAGTTATGTTTGTAGTATGGGAGCCCAGCTGAAATATTTATTTTAACCTGTTTTTTTTTTGTACTTTTGTTAAAGCGGCCATAGAAATACGACATCTGCAAAAATTAAAACTATCTAGCTATCATGGGCCATCACAAGCCTGGTGAAAGATAGACAATTAGCGAAGTAATAAAGAAGAATAGTACAAACGGGTTCCCCGTTATGATTTATTAGCGTTTAAATCGGGTACGGAACCCTAAAAAAAACTATAATTAGTTTCAATTTGCAAACTGTTCCAACTCACAAGAACATACTGATTAAACTCATTCCATATAGATAGCAATAGAAACTTGGTATATCAGATGTTTTACTGTCCATTAAGACGTTTATAATAGCACTGTAATGTATATTGCTCGTTTTGTACCAGAATTTAATATGCAACTTCTACTGTAACTTTCAAGGTAGACGTGTTAGTAAAAACTGTCGCTTGATTTATAAAGAATCGAGATGATACCGTCTCGATTCTAAACATTTTGGTTATGGTATAAAATAAATATAGATTGATATTTATATTGATTCTTATAAGAATAAACTTAATTCAAGCCTCAGGATCTTGGTTTAATATAAACATATGTACTTAGCCTTGAGTGACCGCATCAGAAATGAGGATATCTCCATTGCAGGTTGCAGGATAATCAAGATCATCGACAGAGCCTGAAGAAAAGAATCGCAAAGCTTAAATGGCAGTGGGCAGGGCATATAGGTTGCAGAACAGAATATGGTCGATGGGGACGAAAGGTTCTATAGAGGCGACCAGGAGACGCAGCGTTGGAAGGCCTTCCATAGTGTGGACTGATGGCGTGGTAAGGGTTGCAAGATTCCGATGGATACGAAACGCATATAACCGTTAATTGAGGCGACAGTTGGGGGAGTGGACGTCTTTCGGCAGAAATAATTATGACGATTACATATTCATGCATCCAATTTGCACCTTTGTGTTATTAGTGTGACTACAAAAAGACAGCGAAAGTAACAAGACGACACCAAAACAACATTCAATTCTATTGTCGAAATTTAAAAGGTATGTTAATTGTGAAACCATTAAACGACAGAGCTAATCAACTAGTACTTCCATTACTGTTACACTATTTCAATTTGTAAATAAAATACAAGAAGTCTACGTGACTTGCAGCCATACAAACCATCCAACGAACTCCTCAGAGACACATTCTCCTTGATGCCCTCCAGCACGCAACCGAACGAAAAATAAACAAACAAAATCCCTGAGGAACCTCAAGTAAAAAATCTTAAGTATAACTTGTTCTAACTTTTTAAGAGGGCCCGTCCTAGAGTCTGTTATCAACGTGAGCATGGTTTTAAAGCTTGTTTTATCCAACACAATCTAACGTACTGTTTGATAAAGAGGCTACGAGAAAAATTAGAGATAACGCCTGAATGTTCTATTGTATTTATTTATTTATTCTTTATGCAAAATACAATTTACTAAGGCGGACTTAATGCCTTAGGCAGTCTCTACCAGTGAACCTAGGGTGGTGAAGACTCAATTATGGAATAACTTACTGATATTAGGTTATTCCGTAATTAACTCGAATGTTTTATGTTGTTCCACGTTGTACGTTTTTTTAAACCCCGAATGTATGTGCAAGATTTCTCTAAATTTGTAATTATATTTGCTATTTTATGTAATTTATGAGATAGAGAGAAATAGAGATAGTTTATTCGTCAAAACATGAGTAACACACACATTATGAAGGGTCAAAGTTTACACTAATAGGGAATTTTTAGAGGTCTTTTTTAGATTAGTTTTACACAAATTTATATTTTGATTGCAATAAAAATCTACATAATATCCACAAAACCTCTGTGCTTCCAAAATATTCAGAGAAAGACGTGTCGTCATAATCTCGTAAGACCGCTAGTATGGAAATGTATCTCGGGTTGAGCGCTCTTAAGACGGTGTCATTAAACCAGTAACCCCGGGTTGCTGTCCACGTAAGATTGCAGTGGAAACCTTAAGGAGAACTTTCTTCATTGCCGATAAATTACGGAGTCACTTTTACAGCTGAGAAGAACATACGGCGAAACTTTCACATGTGCCGTCCAAGTTATAACAAGATAGCGTTTGGACGTGTTAAAGAATTTGAATGGCTGAATTCTTCAGGAATTTCGTGAAGTTTCTGGAGTGGTGTTACGTTAAGTATGTTGGATATTGAGCAGCTGGAGTTTCGGTTAAGCTGCAGTTACTATGAATGGATTTTGGTGCAAGTGCCAGTAGATTGGACAGATATACCTGAGTCTTGGGTTTAATCTGTGTCTTTGAATACTGCTCCGCTTCTACGGATCGTAGTGCGAATTTAAATAGCTATCGATAAATGAGCTATTCAACCCAAAAATATTTTTTTTGCAATCAGAACTAGCAGTTTATGTGATTAGCACGATCAAACAAAGTCTTTAGCTTTATAATATTTAAATAGACAGGTAGTAAACTAGAAGAAATTACAGAGAAAGAGATGAACGCAGATAAACAAATCCATTGCATGAGTTTACGGACACAACTTATATAGATTGTTAATTTAATTTAGGTTTTATCAAAACTTGCAGAAGCTCTTAAACAAAACTTCGATGCGATTTTTCTTTAAAAAACAGCAATCAGACAACAAAAATCACATCCACACTAAAATCACCAACCAAATAATGACCCGACCAAAAATCGATACCACATACCCGGAACACCGCTGTCTCTCACCACACATACCACCACATAAGCCCCAGTTGCATTAAGTGGATAATCCCAGAGTTCATACTTTCATCTGGTTAATGGATGCAGTGAAACCCATCTATTGCCGTTAGGCTCTTTTTATGCGCACTGCCATGGCAGCATTGAGTGGAAATATAAGTGTTCTGTTATGGCAAGCGTTTTGAGGATTAGCTTAAGCCTAGGTCTTTGATGAGACTAAGAGCTGATTTATAATGAAATGGCAGCGATGCGGTTACTACCTTTTAGGTGATATGATTTTAATCTTTTATCGACATGTATCGCTTTATCATTTCAACCGAAAAACGTCCACTTCTAGACATCGGCCTCTCTAAGTGTCGCCACTATATACAAAATATGAGTATTTGAGGAAGTTTTAAAGTGGCGCCAGTGAATGAAAATGTGAACGCGAATCGTTTGTCTAGTTATGGTCATATAAAGAGAAGGGATGGAACGAATGTTACTAATAGTGTTATGAGTAACCTACACATGATGAAAAGCGGAGAAGGACAGCTAAGCCAAAGAAAAATGGTTGGATTGATATAGTGAAAGAAAGTGGAGTGAAATTAAGCGTGATGTATAATGCTGCGGCCAGACTATGCTCCTCGCGCTGCTCATCGCTCTGCTCCTCGCGCTGCCGTGATTTGCCGCGATGTTGCTCTCTCTCTCTCTCGCGCGCAAAGAACGACAAGATAGGGAGCAGTGGGCAGGACGAGGAGCATGACGAGTAACGTGGCCACACTATGTCTCTGCCTCCTTTCCTCGTTACTTCCCATGCTACTCGTCGAGTGTGTGGCCGCGGCATAACAAATTAGAATGGAAGAAAAAACGTATTGACAAGACCCCAAGTAATATGGGGCAAGGACAAGAAGAAGAAGAAGACAATGTAGAAAAGGTAAACCGTTATTTATGAGCAGATTTTTAGTTACTTCAAGATAATGTGAGTTTTATATAACTGAATATAGAATACATTGTAGTTTTAAAGGAAAAATAAAGATGAGAATGCATTCTTTAGTTAGTACCCTTGCTAAGTTACTTTTTAAGTAGATTTTAGTTATTGTAATAAACGTGCAGTTTATTAAAACATCGTATCCACATTATACCTCATTGTTTCAGTTATGATCTCATTTTTAGCTTCATATTAGTCTGGTGGCGTTCTTCGCGTACATTTATTTGCCGTCAGTCTGGGGCCGAATCTTGAGAATTTTGTTATCAAAATTAACAATAATTTACTTACTGCGAAATTAAGAATAATTCACTTATTGATAAATTAAACAATATAGGTAATTATATATTTTGGTTATTAACGTACAAGAGTAAATTAATTATTGTTATACAGAAAAAAAATTAAGTTGGCTATTCTCTTCCACATGCATTACAGCTCATTCCAAGAATTAAGAAATATTTCAATATTACACATAAATATTTATGTAGATATAGATTTTTATTTATTTAGTATTATTATAATTATGGGTTGTTGTGCAATATAAAAATAAGAAAGAGTTACCGTGTTTCAAGAACGCAAAGAACAAACGAAGGAAAATTGTCAGGATCTAACGAGTTTTGACTGATTTAAATGAAAGATTAATATAGAAGAAGCAATTATGTTACACAACAACATAACTATGAAGTACAATAATATATTCCGATCCATTCCCAAAGACTTGCGAACACCACCGCGCTTGCGGTACTGCAGCCACAATATAGTTGCCGAAATGCACAGAAAATACATTTACCACAATCCATCACAGCGGATCTGTGGATTCCGTACGTCATACAAACGCTCGTTGCGTCCCTGCTAATGCTAAGGCAGGATAACATTGGATGCAAAATCCTAAATATTAATCTAGATAGTTTTGATTAAGTTTTGGGAATAGTTTTAAGAGGGCCTTCCTCAACCCGAGTAACTATTGGTACCCTGAGCATGGTTTTAAAACTTGTTGGTTCAGGCAACTTTTTCATAAAAAGATAACGCGAAAAACTAGGCGATAATAGCACCTGAACGCTGTGTTGCCATTCGGTAATACCGTCTTTAAATCAAATAGTTCACAGAACTTGTTTCAGAAAGTATTCTCTGGACCATGTCGTGTACTAGGGTCCTACTAAACTTGTAAGTAGACAGTAAGGTATCGCATGATTGCATTTGTCAAAGAGATAACTTGGTTTTGATGTTATAATTCCTATAGATTCCACTGCTTACACGTGCGATACAGTTTTAGTATAGTGACAAAACTCTATATCAGCTAGATGATTGGAATGTCTTTGTAATGTGTAGAGGTGTTACTCCAATACGTCGGTCCGACCAGATCCACGCCGCTCTTAATTCCACGATGTACGATGCCCTTCACAACGCCAAAGACAGGAACAGATTGAGGAACATCATAAGGGCTAAGGTGATGAAGCAAGGAGGTCACGATTCTCAGAATTGAGGAATACGACGCAAGGAGGAGGTTACTTCAATTACACACAATTAAGTAGCAACGGGGTCGAACTGAACTTCAGACAGTATAAGAAGTGCTACACAGCAGCTTTTCAAACAAAAATACGCCATCTTAACACTATAGCACACCGTACTTAGAATTCACAGAATATGCAAGCCACCGTTGCTAGCACCTCTTGTTAACTCTCAATTTTCGTGTTCTCACCGCCATTTTGGAAACGTCTGGCTCCACGATAGGCTAGATTTGAGTACACCTTTTTCGGGTTCTGTACTTGTAAGGCTTTTTTAAGGTGCGAAATCATCCAATGACTTCTTCCACTCGGGGCGGAGCGGGAGGAGCGCGTTTTTACTGACTAAAACCAAACCTGTGTCCTTCAGTTACTTTTTCGAACAATCTACCAGCCCAAATGTGGCCCAAGGCCAGCTAGGATATAATTATCTCATGAACCATAATGAAGCTACGATGCTGTATTTCTGTTGTTGCAGATAAAAAATTTAGTGGGGCTCCCATAAAACGTAATTTTTTGCCAGTGTTTGCTGCGGACGGTACGGAACGCTTCATACGGGAGCCCGACTGTACTTGTCTAGTTTTTATTATTTCACAATGTTTTTCAACATTTCCTTCAGCTTCGAAAACAAACTCACAAAACAGTTGTTGATTTAGTCCTTAAAGTCCATTTCCTCGAACTTACCTGCAAAGAAAAAAAAAATATATAAGTACATAAAGCCTTCTTAATTGTTTGTATAAAATATATTGTTTTTTGTTTATGTAAGTCTTTTTGTTTGTTGTATTTTGTCGTTATAAACCTTGTGATTTAAAAATGAGCCGTAAAAGGTTTCCTGATCAAAATTGAATTCTCTCTTATTTAATTTATCGTGAAAATGTCTTTGTCAATGGGAAATACGGGTTTATTAGTAACAGGAAAAGGAATATTATGTTGAAAATAAGTAACTTATTGAAGAAGAGAGTGAAAAAATAAATAAACTGTTTTAATACTTGTTTTACTATGAGGAACAGTTAGATTTAAGTTCCTTAAAGATTTTTTTATCTCTGAGACTAAATTGACATAGGCAAATGTCAAACTAACAACAATAATGATGCCAGTTCGTTTGCGTTGTAACAAGCGTGACAACTCTTGTCATTTTAGTTTCAGAGATTAAAAAACAGATTTAGACCAAAAGAAGCCCAAGTAAATGAGATTTTTTAAATTCTTCTCTCTTTAATCTGGCTTTATCTATACTAATGTTATAAAGAGGTAAAATTTGTAAGTTTGTATGTAGGGGGTAATCTCTGGAACTACTGGTCCGATTTGAAAAATTATTTCAGTGTTAGATAGCCCATTTATCGAGGAATGCTATAGGCATATACCATCACGATACGACCCACGGGAGCGGAGCAGTAACGAAAAATGCGGGTGAAACCGCAGGGGACAGCTAGTTATACATATTTTTGTATCCTTTTTACTAAAACTAATTTATTGTAAGGTTAGTAATACATTCTGTGTCATCAATCTCCTATTCATTCGACTATTCCACTTTAAAACCATTTCTAGGAACCTACAGATACCCTCGTCCATCCTAAACCAAAACTTTCCTTGGCAAAACAATTGAAGCACTTTCAAAACCAGAGCTCTAATAAGCAAACAAACAAACAATAATTACTACTGGTGTAGCGTGGATTGTAATAATTATAATTATAACAGTTGGCAGCACACACTGAATATTTTGCGCGAAGCCAGTCATTTATTACGAGCTTATTAGCGTCTCCCTTTGGGAGAGAGTTCAAGATACATTGACTAAGGAAACCTGGATAAGTGTGGAGGTACTGGATGTGGCATATACCTACTGATCAACCATTTTGTTTAAGAGTAACCATGGAGTTTCTTGTCAGATTTTTTCCAAAGGAAACGGCCAATTGGAACCGTACACTAGCTTTTGACGTTTAATAAGTGCCCGTGTGTGCCAATGTGAAATAAAAAGATTTTGACTTTTGACTGATTTGTATAATTTATATATTGTAAAGCAATTATGGTGGCACATGTACAACTTTTTTCATTATTCCAGTCAGAAGACGTCCACTGCTGGACATAATCCTAACCCAAGCGTCGCCACAACGACCTGTCCTGTGAGTCTTGCATCCATCGGGTTGCCGCGAACCTGACTTTTGCCTTCCTTTCTCAATAAATGGGTTATCCAATACCAAAATATTTTTTTAATTCACCCAACCAAACAATGTAACTCTTCAGTTTAATAATATTTATTAGCATAAATAAAGGTGCCTACATCGTTAGATACCATCTGTATAAGTTTTCCTATCATTTAAAGTCACAAAAGATAACATTTTGTTACACTTAGGATACCTAACAATAACACTTTTTATGCTACATCACCCTCTATGATAAATGAAAAGCTAGTCAATAAAATATGGGACCAATTTGGGACGATGACAAACTGAAATAGAATATTTACTTATTTAGAAAGTAGGTTACTATTTCATTTTATGTTCAGTATTTAGATTGTTTAGATATTCTACAGACACAATGTGAAGTACCTAGGTAATAACTATCACGAAAAAGTAAAGAAGCGTCTATGGTATACAGTCATCATCATTAACTATATCGTCAATAAAGAAAATAATGGTAAATAATTATTTCTCTCTCTTTACGAACAATTGGTAGCTCGCCGTTTTTTTTTTTAGGTGGGGAATCATCAAAATGACTTCTCCCGCTCTGGGCGGAGCGGGAGGGCGTGTCAGACTTTTACTGACTAAAACCCACTCCTGTTCCTTCTTTGCCCTAAATTCCGGGGCACCGGGGCTCTCTTTAGTCAACCCAGGCCCCAGAAGGCTTCAGCCCTACCGGGCCCCTACTGTTTGCTGACATCTCCTTGAAGCGCGCGTGGAACAATACGCGCCGTCGACGACATGGGCTTGGTCCGGATTGTTACCAGACGTCCGGACGGCGAGCTACCCATTGTTCGCCGTCCGCAAGCATGCGCCTACGGTGGCTGGAAATCGGGATCAGAATCTCGGCGGCGGGGGCGTGAGGGCTGGTAGCTCGCCGTCCGACGGTCCGGTGAGCACCAAGCCAAAGTAATCGACGGGTGGTAGACTTCTACGCGCGCCTCGAATAGATCTCAGCTAAACCGTGGAGGACCAGTCGGGCCAAGACAAACTTTGAAAGTTACCGTAGTTCTAGAAAGCAAAGGGATATAAGACACTGTCAAGTTTTAGTCACTAAAAGTCTGATAAGCCTACCCCAGAGTGAGGATCAGAGAGAGAAGTCATTGCATGATTTACCACCTCAAATACAAGCAGCCCATTCCAGTGGCAATATTCCTTGTTCAGGTTTTAAATTACTTCAAGCGTGATTGTGAGCAGTTTGCATATCGTTGTAATTGTAATTGGCAGAGACGAATGCCTGCCATGCTGCCACACCGAAAATTTTTTTTCGCTGCATAGACTGTGTTGCCATGTTTTAAGTTATTGGGATGGTGAAAGAAAAGTTTATAATATTTAAGGCATTTTTCAAATGGACACTGTTTCATAAGTCTCCAGCTGCTAGTATTGTCAAAAAATAAATATTTACAAGGTGTGACAATTCGACGTGCTTGGGAAATAGCAAACAGTTTTTCTTCTGTAAGTAAAAGAGGAGGTGGAAAACGTGAGGGAGAGGCAATCCTAACGCCACGACCACCGCAAAAGTTGCCCTTGGTGGTTCCCGGGAACCATGTGTATACTTTAGCAATGAGTAGCTCGTTGTGCGATATAGATCAAGCCCGAGTCAACACATAGCTACTCGTAAGACAATGATATCAGTAGGTTTGTCGAGGTCCGCTTAGATGCGTCTCCTCACCCACTTACCTACATTTTTTTTTTATATAATATAAACTAGTGCTTGACTGCGATACCACCTGATGGTAAGCAGTGATGCAACCGTTGATGATGAGGTATAGAAATAAACTAATATTATATACTACAAAACTGATTTAATAAAGGCACCACCTGTACTACCTCGAGACCATAGCATATTGTTACTGATTGATGAAAAGTTAATTGCTTTTCCATACCTAGTTAAGTGCATCAGCAGGCTGTCATGCTACGTGAAAGAATCAATTAATGCGGATAATAGGTCACAACCACCAACCATTAAATTATTTCAGAATATTGTTCCAGGTAAGTTCATTTTAATTTTATATACGGTCTGCGTCGTTACGGTTAGTGAAAAGGCTGAAAATTGAACACTGGTCTTTTCGAGGAATAAAATTAATTAAAAGACATCGTTTTATTCTCAGAATCATACCTGTCATACCATAGTATGTTTCTTTATTTAATAACCTATCCTGTCACACTCCTGGGCAAAGGCCTCCCTCCACTCTTTCCATCTTTCGTACTACTGACAGATTTAATAAGCATAATCTTACAAATTCTACCTTTTTTTCAATTTCTCCAATTGAAATCATTCAACAACAAATACGCGCTTCTACGAATAACTTATTGCCGAAGCCACGTGAACTTACTTAACCAAACCTCTAACGAAAAGACATCAACTTCAGGGAGTTCCTAATCAAAACTCATTTTTTTTAACATAAAGTCTTTATTTGCAAAAATGAAAAATAAATAAAAAAACATAGTAATACTCGTAGCACTCTGCCGCTTCAGTCGCTTGTTACTAGTTGTTGAGGTTAACATGATGACGGATGCTCTATTTAAATACTGTAACTGAATACTAAAGTACCTATGCAACTATGTACATTCAATAAGAATAGTAGCCAATTCCGAGAAACCGGGACTTCGGCATGTCCGAAGCAATTACCGCAGCGCTCGCAGAAAGAGCAACTGAAGGACGCAGGGTACCTTCAGGGCCTTGGAAAGCAAAGAGCAACTGTAGAAATACAATTTGGCTCCACCCACCGGCTATTCAGTAACCTTCCGGACCAAGCCCGAATCATCGACAGCGCAGTATTCCACACGCGCCTCAAAGAAATGTCATTAAAACCGTAAGGGGCCCCGCAGGGCCGAAGCTTACTGGGGCCATGGGTCGACTTCCGAACGGAAAACTCGGGGTCTTGGAATGAAAGGCAAAAAAGGAACATAGAAGTGGTTTGAGTCAGTAAAGTTTGACAGTGCCTTTAACTCCATTCAGAGCAGAAGACGTCGTTTCATGATTTCCCACGTAAACTAACTTCAAAATACTCGTAAAAGAAAAGACCATACTATTTGAAGGAGTAAGTAAATCTATACAATGGATTACCAAGCAGTATTAGAGAGTGCGACAGCATAAATACTTTTAAATATAAGCTTAATTCATGAATCCCCCACCGGGTCCTATGAGACCGCGCTGTTATTGTTTTACTATTGTGTCTCGTTTTGTGGGTATGTGATAGGTTACGCAACACGTTTGTACATTGTAACTGCTAATATACTTTGGAGGAAATTTATAATTTATATTGTACTATAATATCACTTTGTATCTCATTGTAAGCGAACTGTATGTTCCTATGAGAAATCAATTTCTTTAAACCGAAAAGGTAAAAGACCAGGTCGATCATATTCTTATTAATTTAAACTCTATACTTCAATATTTTTCTTCTCCTACGTGCCTGTTAGAAAACATCCCTTTTCTAGGAATAAAGTTAATAACCTTCAATGGTTTTTCCATTAGAAAATTCTGAGAAGAAGTAATAGATATGTCCCTCAATAGATTTGTCCGTCGTGACTCTTGTTTTTAAGTTAAAAAAAAACGTAGTCTGTACGTATGTTTTTTTAATTGAGTCGTTTTTTTAAAGAACGCTTACATTCGCCTGACCAACGTAAACTGTGGAAAACATGTCTAATCTCTCGATTTTATATATTTTTGACATTGTTTTTTTACAGACTGAAATGATGTTGTCACTTATTTTTTTTACGTTTTGTGCAATGGTAACTTTTCTCTCTTTTAACTTTTGTAATCCTATGATATCCCAAATCGCGGCAACAATATCTCACGTAGGCACTGGTCTGAGCGTAGAGGAATGGCAGGCAGTCCTCTCCTTCTGCGAAGCTGGGGTCGTAGCCTACTTTACGAAGGTAAAGAAGGAACATACGAATTGGTTTTAGTCAGTAAATATATGATACGCTGTCCTGCCCTGCCCTAGTGTGGGATAAAAAAAAACCAAAACTGGGGTTTTTTTTATATATTATAGGGGTATAGGGCTCCTCCATCACTTTCAGGAACCAACAGTGTGTGTCAACTAACTCTTTAAAATTAAAACAAGTATAACCATAACAGTCATACTTATTCAGTTTCACTCCATTCACACATTCTGTAAAGTTATCTCGAAATTCCATTACACCTTTTCAGAGGATTCCATAAATAAGAATAGAATATCGATAAAATATGTATTATTTTGTTAGCGCCAGATATATCGTTATCCGTGGTTCAATTCTATTTGGGACCCGTTCTGATGATCTACACGAGGAGTTATATTTGATGTATGTTTGTACGGTTGTATCTAGGTTTACTAGATTTGGGATGTGCAAGTCTAGTGTCGCTGTGAATTTGTGTTGGGACTCACGGATGCTTCGGATGAATGATTTTATCGTAATATTTAACTGTGTAAGTAAGTGATAAAACTTTGATCTTGCATCATACAAATTCATTTGTGACTCATCATCTTCCTAACCTTATCCCGTTTTATTTGGGGTTGGCGCAACACGTTTTTTTTTTCAAATCTGTCCTATCACTTGCCACGTCACAAATTCGTAAGTGACTATGAGAAATATTTTTATTTATTGTACATGGATTTATGGAATTTTTTGGAAAAGTTTATGGAAAACTTTTTGATCCCTGAGTTAGTTACGGTGTTTTTTCTCAAGGTATTCAGCAAAGAAACACCAGCCTTGTCCAGTTTAAATTGACGAAAAAAAATGGCTTACATGTCCTGTCTGCAAAATAAACATCATTCATATTTTTACAGGCCTTAGATTGCAAGCCAGAATATCCACACTTAGTTACAAGTATGTCATTCTTTCAAACCGTAAGTACATAAGCACTGACTGGTAATACCTTGAGCATCGTTAGTGCGCTTTGAATCGAAACTTATTATGTTAACCACGTATAAAGAACTTCATTACACAGAACCATGGACCCCTGGGCAGGTCTGATTGCGTAATAGCTTTATTTTTTCCGAAAAACTCTATAGAAATCAAATTATAAATTACCTCAGCATGTGGTATGTTATGACTGGTTTTCTTGAAAATAAAAAGGATTGAAGAGAAAGTAGACTGATAATTTTGTGTTATCAGACATAAATTGATCCTAATTTCAATGATTATCGTTAGATAGTAATAATTTATAGATAATGATATAGATTCGTGTATTGCGCACTTATAAGGAATTTGTACAAGGTCATCTTTTTTATCCAATTAACTTCTCTTGCTTTGGGAGAGGTAATAACGACTGTTGACTTTTACTGAGTCAAACTCAGGTGCGATCCTTTGCGCCCCAGGAACGTAGTGACTTTGTCGATCACTTTAGCAGCCTTGGCAGGCATCGACTCTGGTGGGCGCAGTCATATTACACTGTCAACTCTTTGAGGTGCGTGTAAAAAACAAACAATTGTCGATAAGCCTGGTCCTCATCTGACAGCGAACCACTAATTGCTCGCTGTTCAATACTACATCACTAAGAAATTTGTCTATCTACAATGGACAATCTAAAGAAAAATATGCTTTCCAAAAACGATTCACAAAATCTAACAAATTACAAAATTCATTGCAACGCCAATAAAATTTAAACAACACCACTAAATCTAAATCTTTATCTCCCCACAGCGACCCTCTAAAATTCTCTACCCCATCCTAAAATTAACCGAAACGACGGACACTAAAAATCTAAACCAGCTATATCTCAACTATTCACAGGCGGAGACGTATCACCCATTCCGTTCTAGCGTCTTTCAGCCGAACTGTTTTATGGTAAGAACGTGAGACCAGGAGAAGTACTTAGCCAGTCGTAAATCTAGCCAGACGATATACCTAGTTCATGTACTTAAACTTTGTTATTTATATGTGTATGTGTGTGTGTATTAACGGGTGTAGTGGCTTTTATGGGAAGGGATGTTTGTGATTTTATGGCGGTTGAAAAACTAAAAGATTTAACGTTTAAATAAATCTGTTCAAAGTCGTGAATTTAAGCTACAAACTACTTCGTTTCTCAATGCCCTCGAATGTTGAACGTCGACGAAAAGCTTTGAAGAAATTTTGAAATTGATAATTTTTTGTTTAGTAATGGATTATATTGAATGGTAAATTTAATGAAGTCTTGAATAAAATTAAAAACTTAATAAATCATGAATCACAACAACTTACAATTAAAAGAATCTCAGCCGAAAGACGTCCACTGCTGGACATAGGCCTCCTCCAAGCGTCGCCATAGCGACCGAAAATACATTTGCTTTTTATAAATAAAACAATAAAGAAATAATTCAGTTACCTATAAAAGTAACTCGATTACTACAATTTTTTTTATTGAAAAAAGCTTAAAAGTCTAACCCTATTTTTTTAGTAAATATTGTTAATAATTTAAAAAAAGTTTTAATTTACCTAAAGTACATTTACCACTTTCTGCAGTTAAAATTATTGGTTTCGACCAATTACCACTTGATTGTGACGTATATACTACTTAATTCATGAATCCCCGACCGAGTATGAGAGCGCACTGTTATTGTCTTACTATTGTGTCTCGTTTCGCGGGTATGTGATAGACTAAAATACTCTTACGCTATAGATATATATACTAGTACTACAAGGCTTGATACTGACTTAACTTGAATCCTAAAGTGACTAAATATAAACGGAACTTTAATTACCTCGGTACTAAAACAGACGTTGATAGATCCAAATTAATTCTTAATTAGATCAATGGAATACCTGGATATACATCCAATGTAATCAGCTTTCAGGCTATGATCTGTGTAACTAATACCTAGAATACCTCCGTTTGACATGATACCAATGAAACATTTGATCAACAATTACTTTGATCAAGTGTGTTTATTTGTTTATTTAAACTTCATGTTTGGTTGTGGTACTTAGGGCCTGTTTCACCCCCTATGATTAAGTTTCGAGTATCTTACTTGGTAGATAATTTCATACAAATTCTGTTCCATTTTTGAATTTATTCAGTGAGTAGTGCCTACTCGGACATTGTGAAACAGGCCCTTAGGCGGATTTAATGCGACAAGGTATTCTCTCCCAGTCAACCTTAGGGTTCAAAAAGATAACATTGGTAGGTATATAATTACTTATATAATTATGTGTTGTTGTTGTAATTGTTAAAACTATTAGCATTATCGGCCTTATAATTTTCCCACTGTTGGGACTCAGGCCTTAAACTATGAACGAAGGCTAGTAATTAAATTCTTACAATTTAACCATTTTTTTTCTAATTTTTATTCCAAATTTAACTTGAAGCATTTTCGTAATTGAACTTTTTTTACAGTATTTTTCTTCTTAATCATCCGTTCGCATGTTATATTATTACGAGTATAATTATCTCAGTTACAAAGGAAAACAGTTTTTGTATTTTATACATATATCTGGATTTATAAGGATGACTCTTGGCAAAGTTGTTGTTAAATTAATTGCTTGTTTACTTCAATATAGGCACAGAAACTTTAACACACATAGAGCAGAGCTTGCTTCTCCACATATATAGGTAAATACAGGTACAGCAATTTCCACCAGTCTACAGTTTTACATCCCAACAACTCACTACGCTGTACCAAATAAAATCTCGACCAGTTTCGAGTAATGTTAACAAAAATAAATTGACCTCTCTGCGAATCGTTTTTAAAATTGCCAGATTCTGCCTACCCAGCACGGCTCGCGGTGTGAAACGAAAAAATCGCCAGTAAAGCCGAAAGCCGTCGGCTTCGATTTTATTCACCTTTTTGGTCGGAATCGACTGGAGCAGTTATTATTGTGTTTTGTAGAGGAAAAGTAATAATGCTGATGCGATGACCGGGCGATTTTGTTGGAGCATATTTTTTAGTTTTTTTTTTTGTTGTAAATGAATTACTTGGTGGTGGTTATGAAAAAGTGTCGTTGGGAAGAATAAATAGTATTTGTTGCTGGTAAAGCTTTTTGTAGGTAAAAATAACGTGAGATTCTCAGTTAGGTTGCTTTTTTTCAATGTTTAATTTACAGAGCGAGAGGGAGAGTCAGGCTTTTTATGACTAAAACCCACATGTGGTCGTTCGGTTGCCATTTGTGTTGCACTTTATAAAATTAACATTAGTATTATCGGCCTTATAATGTTCCCACTGCTGGAACTCAGGCCTCCTCTACAGAAGAAGGAATGGGCCATAATTCACCGCGCGGGCCCAGTGTGGATTGGCGGATGTCATATGTCTTCGAATTTTCGGTTTTAGGACATGCCGGTTTCCTCACGATGTTTTCCTTCACCGTTTTGAGAGCAATAGTGATGAAATAAATTACACAAAGTAATGCGCCTGACTGGGTTTGAATCCGCGACCTACAACTTGCAAGTCGAGCTTTATAAAATATCACATTTTATATGTATTCAAAGCCTTTAATATTACTTTCGACATATTCAATTTACAGTCGGAGAATCCAAACTAAAGTCTACTGCTTCATAGTTAGTACAAAAGCGCGCACTTAATTCGCAAATTAGGAAAATAGACTAAAGACTAAAGAGGCTATCGGTCTAGCTAACTCGACTCTAATCGTTCAAACCTCATGGGACTGGAGTCGCGAATTTAAGGTTACATACTAAAGTAGTTTAAAGACAATGGTATAGATACTGGCTGTGTTCTTTATTGTTGATTGTACATCAAATTATAGAAACAATTTCAAACAATGCAGATGATGTACACAAACAAGTGTAACTTAAAATTGGGTTTTCTAATAGCAAACCCTATGCGATAGTGCCTAAGAGGACAGCTTTACATAATTTATTAATAAATTAAACAATAAATCCATATGGAAAAAAGAAAAAACCAATTCTTTGAAAATACAGCTGCATTGATTATCTTGAATTAAGCTCCAGAATCTTTAAAGATACATAAGAATTTACAAATAAAAAAAACCTGTGCAATAGGCATCAGGCTCAGGTTTCAAAATCAAATATCGAAACGGAAGGAAAATTGAATTTTGAGAATTTCTTGTGATGGTTTTGCCTTGAAACGAAAAGTACATCAAAAATTTTCCTAACCCTTTGTCAGTCATATTATTATCATTAGTTTTATTCTCGGTAAAGGTTATACAAGGAAAGTAACATCGTTGTTTTTTTTTTTTTTTTTTTTGTTAGCCTGTTCTGTCCCACTCCTGGGCAAAGGACTCCCTCCACTCCTTCCATCTCTCGCGAGCCCGCGCTTCCTCTTGCCAGTTCTGGTGGAATCTATCCAATTCGTCCCGCCATCTCCTTCGTGGTCTGCCACGACCCCGTCGTACTGTTTCAGGGTACCAACTTTGTACACAACATCGTTGTTTATCACCAGAAAATCACTACGAACCTATTTGAAACTCAACAAAACTTCGACCACGGAGGTTCATTGTAAACTCCGCGGTATAAAAATTTTCATAATGCTCCCGGCAGCTGATGCCATATTAAATTTTAAATATCGAACGCTTGTGTCGCCCGACATTCAATTTGCCGCGAAATCTCTGTTCGGAGCCGCTGAACACATGACACTAAAAGTAACGGTGCTTATCCACGAAAGATGTCTGAGGCAAAATGAGCGGTGCGAGGTTGCTTAGAGATCTCGTCAACTGTGCACGCACGGATCTAACACTCACATCATTTGTATGTATATAGAAATAACTGTCATCCAGGTCAATCGTCAAGCTTAGACAATTTATCGCCCAAGTTCTGGTGTGTGGATGGGTGACCATCTCAACATACATCCTATAAACTTCTACCTTGGGGCCCCCTTTAACTATTAAGTTCATCTGTCATTTGTTGATGTTTGAAAATTGTTACGTGTAGACAAAATCTAAGAAGTCTGTCACCAGTCATGCCAAGGGTTCTCGTGCTAACCCGTAACTGCGTTATGAAGCTTAATAGACAAACTGATAGTTCACTCCAACGTAATTGGAAAAAATAGCTTCATTAGCCCTTTTTCATTAAAGCCGCGCTTAGCCAGACTAGCCTAATGCCTAGATACCTCGCTCATTTCTGGTAGAATAAGTACCCTAACAGTTTTGATGGCATCTGCAGGCGGGCGATTTAAAAGATCGTAATGTATCTTAATGGCGTTATACGGTTTTACTATTGTCTTGTGTGACGGTTATTTCAAATTTAGGTTTGGAATATATGCTTTATTTTCTTAAATTTGGATTTTATAGATAAGTATCTGCTGTCAGTGGTTTCGCCCACATCACGGTAGAAGATTGTCCAAAGAGAACCTAAACCCGGGATATAATGTATGTGCTATTCCAGGATATACCGGTAGACCATGTGGTCTCTCGTCCATTCAGCCATTCAGGTGGGAGGTAGTCACAAACATATTCACCGAAACACTCACAGAGAATTATTCGTAATATGACGATTAATAGTTGAACATTAATTTAGCGGAAAGATTCTTGTCACTTAAAAAAATTTTTAAACGGTGTTTAATTTGAGTTTACATTTTTGTTCCAGGAGTCAATAAAAGTAGGGGTAGCCCCCTACTTTTAGTGACTCCTGGAACAAAAATGTAAACTCACATACACAAGATACCTAGGCCTTGTAGGCAGTACAATTATTTCTTCAGCATAGGAATCATATCTGTGTCAGGCAACACAGTACCTTAACCACTTATTTGGTTGGCTCACAATTACCATTTTTATCTGTACAGTATTTCAAAAACAACATTAATACTACCATCAATATTCTCACAACATAAACAAGCAGAATATCAAAACCTGTTGCTTATATTTTTCCACTTCGCTGGTTTCCTAGACCTTACATTACTTAAGTCAATACAATTTACTACGAAGCACTAGTCTACTAAGTGCTCATAGCGTCATAATAATATGCCTGTGAGCTTGGAGACATATACTATACATCCTCGTACATATATGTAAGTATACATTGTTATGTATGGTGATGTTGTACATACTGTCACTAACAAAAATTTCATAAATTACTAGTATAGTTATATAAAAGCATAATCGGCCTTGTAATGTTCCCACTGCTGGGATTAAGGCCTCCTCTGTAGAAGAGGGAACAGGCACAGTGGGGGATCCACCACTCAGGGTCTTCGAATTTTTAGTTCTAGGACATGCCAGTTTCCTCACGATGTTTTCTTTCACCTTTTTGAGAGTAGTGGTGATCAATTAAACAAAGTAATGTAACTGGCTGTGTTTGAACCTACGGTCTACATCTTGAAAGTCAGGGCAGTTAACTCTGGGCCACCAGAGGTCTCTATCTCTATAATATAGTTCCATTATTCCACGTAATAGACTGTGAAATTGTGTGAAAGAGTTATCGCTGCCTCGTAACACAAAAGGCAAGTTATCGAAGAAAGACTGGTGTGGTTTTAATTAGTAAAAGTCTAATAGGTACTCCTCCTCACCTTTAACTCTTAACGCTCCCTAGGTTGTATTACCAGAAATAAAAGTACCTACGAGTAACGAAAATGTTCCGAAAAACGTTACGAATGTTATATTCGATGAGAAGTTAGTTTTAAGTTTCATCATCATCATCATCTCAGCCAAAAGACGTCCACTGCTGGACATAGGCCTCCCACAAGCGTCGCCAGAGTTTGAGTTTATTACGAAATATAGGTTTGTTAAGAATCCCTTTAAGTTTTATCAATACAAATCAAAAAGCATTTTTATCGTATCCCACATAAAAGAGACTACTGATCAAAATTCAATAGATTCTCCCTCCAATAGAGATATTGTGGAAATACCTCATATTAAAATGTAATAAAATTTTCCATCGCTAATATAATTCTGTGGCGTGGACCGGGCCTAACGGTGGCAACACATACGCTTGTCAATTCGCTTCCGATGGTAATTTATTCATTTTCATGCAATATACTTGTATGATTTTATATTTCACTGGCCGAAGATCTGGAAAGCATTACATTCGACTTAGAAGAAACAATAAAACTGACACCATATTTTATCAAACTGCGAAGTATTTTTCAAGAGAGTGTGCGTCATATTTGCCAAACTCATTTGACAAATAGAAAACACACAAATCGTAGTTACACGCCCTCAAAACTCTTCCAATATTGACTAACCCAGCAAATAACATCGATTAAATATCTCCACCTTATTTTTAAAACACCATCATATTGCCCGAGTGCCCTCACTATTTGTGTCAACAAATTAAACAGGGTCGGCGGGCACGTACGCAATATAGCTCTCTGTGTACACATAGCTCGCGCAATACTCGCTGGGGGCGCCACCGTCGACCAATCGATAGGCACCCGGTTGCCTAGCAACGATCATGTTGCAAAATAAACAATCAGATTCGGGCCCCTGTCTAGAACAAATTTACTTAGTTATTTTATTACTTGTGTCAACATTTTAGATCGATATTATAAGATTATTTACTCGGTGGAGTACAGAGCATGTTTTTGTGATTATATTCTTTATTGAAGTGAGTGAGAATGCGTGGAAAACGTGAAAGAGTGTTGTTGCCGCCGTGTAATCCTGAACTGTGTGGGAAGGAATTTCGACAGTCTCTGAAGAAACCGAGTCCTAACTATCCTCATGGGCATAAGGCAAGGAAACCGAGGGTTGTTCCTGCGTTTACTATACAAGGTAATTTTTTTGCTCTATATTTTTCTGAATGTCTACTTGGTTTTACCAAAAATTCGAAGACAATTGACATCTATCAATTCGCTCTAGGCCCGCATGTTGGATTACAGTCCGTTCCTTTTCCTAGAGAGGAGGCTTGAGTCTCAGTAGTAAGAACATTATAAGGCCGATTATGCTTATACTATCTGGTCAGCATAATTGCTTTGTCCAACTTTAAATTCTTGCTACAGAAGGGCTACTCAAAGCCATGCTTACTATAGAATTTGAATGAAAAAATGACAGTAAAACTGTAAAAGTACAACAGCAACAGTGTGCTAATCAATCACCTACCCTAAGCTGTTGCTGAGCTGTTCCTTCTATTTTATTAAATAAATAAAATAAAATTAAATAAAAGGCAGAAGGATTGATACTTAGCGACGTGCGAAGAATTTATTTATGGGGCAAGGCAGGTAACGTTGGAGTGTGAGGATTTTAATTGACTAGTAACCTATTATATTTAGTGGCTTTGTCTGTTATTACTCCCACTATTAAGCGTGGGTGTGTCTGTCTTTTTTTAATAATACAAAATAGTGCTAGACTGCAATCCCACCTGATGGTAAGCAGTGATGCAATCGTTGATGGTGAGGCGCACTAGTTTTGAGTCTATTCACTTTATCCTTGAAGACTTTCAAATTATAATCGTTATCGTCATCAACATTATCATTAACTGTCTGTGTTCAGAAAGGTAAATTGTATTTTCTTAATACCGTTTATTCCGGAGCAAATGACAAACCAATAAGGCTTCTCAATGTTCCCTTGGTACGTAGTCTTATCGGTGTGGACATAGCCTTCCAGGGCAACACGAGGCTTGCTCTATATTTTATTACTGTTTGCAAAATATACATTTATTTCATTTTGAACTGCGTGTAGAATACGCTACACGTGTACGCGGTCTTTGCCACGAAGTATGAAAGTACTGGGAAAATAAACATATTATTTTGTTTGAAACTGTAATAAATAGAAATTCAGTACATTTAGAACTGGCATTTTTTTTCTGGTTGGAAGTTGGTGACAACCAAAAAGTCATGAACAAAGGCACTTCTAATTATTATTGTGAAATGCACATTATTTTATAACTCTGCCTCTTTGGTCTAGTACAAGCGCTACTCTAGATCATAAAGACCTGGGTCCCATCTGTAGCTTCTACCTTTGTACAAGAGATAGGGCCACCCCCTTGGGGTTTCTATCAAGACATTTTTCGACAGAAACCTTTTTTTTGAGATGGGATATAATGGAATGATTTCTCCCCCTCTCTGTAGGTGTTACTGGTGGAATGTAGGTGTTACCACGCTTTTTTATTTGCTCTTGCATTCTAGGACCACGATAACTCTTTCAAACGTTCCTATAGTTCGGTAACAACCTGATTAGCTCATCGCAATACGTCCCTATGACTCTTGATACAAAAATATACCTGCAATTTTATACTACAAACTCATACATCTGCAACTCCCTTTCCAGCGTTGCAGAAGAACACCAGAGTGCAGCCACCTCCAAAATGTGGTGTGTTCGACCCTCAACCAGCTCGGCCAACCATGTTCAGGAAGAGTTACATGCGAGGAGAGTTTCCCGTCTGCATCGAGTTCACCAATTATGGCAAGAGATTGGCTTGGAAGGTAACTTAACTCAGATCTCTTTAAAAAGTAACCTAACAATGAAAAATTTGACCAAACTGCCACAGATCCATGCCACGTTTTGGTTGGACTTGCTATAAGAGACTCATTTTCATTTTCATTGAGAAGGAGCTGAAGATGCGTCACGGCGCTTGCACCTCCTGCATGACGTAAGTCCTTAACGGACAAAAAAAAACGCTTTAGGTGTCACGCGCCATGTCAGGCTCTTGCAGAGGAAAAGCGTCGTCAAAGCCGACCTAGAAAGAGATAGCGGGATGATCTGGATGCGCATCACCAGGACTGGTGTAAGACATCCTGAGAAAAGAACGTCTTTTCAGACGTTCTGACAGTACAAGCTAGGAAAACAACACATGTTTATATCTAAACTATGCTTAGTCAAGTTCAGTGCACCCTCCGGAAGTGTAAGCAGGTCGCCTAGTTATGTCAGAGGCGATCAGGTGAATGATACGTGAAAGTTCCGGTACTTATCATAATTGCGCGTCGGTGGTCGCCTACGCAACCATAACCTATTTATATGTTGACGTTGTATATTGTGTACCAAGAACAACAAGGTATTAATCAGGGATATATTTAATGAATCGTGTGAACTGTTTGTTGGTTTTGAAGATTTTTTTATAGATAAATTATTATCTAACTATAATTTGAATAAAACTGGCCAAATGCGAGTCGGACTCAGTCATTAAAAACGGCAAAAAAAAATCACGTTTGGTGTGTAAAAGCCCCACTAAAATATTATTTATTTTTTTCTGTTTTATGTCATTGATTTTAAAGCGGAAACAGAGTCTGTGACAATTTCAACGGTCTAGTTATCACAGTTCATGAGATACAGCCTAGTAACGGACAGACAGACAGTAGTTATAAAGTCTGAGTAATAAATAGAGTCCCAATTTTACCCTTTGGGTACGGAGCCCTAACAATAAACGGCTTAATGTGTAGCAGTAACTTAGTGTGTGTGTAACTTAGTAAGCAATATAAATACTTAATAAAATATAGTATTTGTTTAGCTGATACTCGTACTCAATTGAACTCTTATCTTGTTATACAACCCAGTAGCAGAAACATATCTCTAGTGAAACCATAATTTTCTAAGAACTTATATTTATTTGTTCAAAAAATTACCAACACATCAAGCTTTTCTGAACTAACAAAGTAGACTCAGATATAACTCTTATACAATTTTCAATAAAACATCTTCTTTGAGCCTTTAATTTCTTATTCTTGGAAATTTACTACTAAGTAGGTACGGTGGAAACGGAATATTTTCCAGTCTAAGGAATATGGAATTTAATCAATTTTACGCTCTATTTATATATGAGCGAATGGGAAGATGAGGTAAGCCAAGGATTTATTGGGAGATAATATATTCGGCTTGTTGGAAAGTGGCCCCGAATATCCATTTATAGGTAACCCTCTGGAAGTAATAAAATTAAGTTTTAAGCTATTTTAGAATCATAGGTTCAGAGAATCTCTCTGAGAGTTGCTTTGTTCAGTATCGTCTAAACTCTTGAGAGTATAGAGTTAATTAAAATCATTATTTTGTGTCTGTCTTGTATATGAACTTAAACTAGGCTTCAAGTTGTCTGAACAGCTCTTAGTATTTATCTATTAGGGTACGAGTATTAAATGTTTTTGGGATCAGTTTAATTCATGATTATGTTTAGATTTTTTATTGATTAAAACGTAAAAAATCTTCTAAGCATAATCATCCTTATAATGTTTCGAATGCTGAGACCCAGTCATCTCTAGGAGAGAGAATAGGTCTAATCCAGCTTGCGGGCCCAGTGTAGATTAATAAATGTGACATGTGTTCGCATTTTTGTTCTAGGACATATTGGGTCCTTCGCTCGATTTTTTCCGTCAACGTTTGAGAGTAGTAGAGTATATTATAAAAAACATAACCTGGCTTTTTCCCATATCGCTGCATTTAAAAACCGAACTGTTAAAAGCATGGAGCTATTATATACAGGGTGTATATCTCCATCCCTCTTTCTTACTCGCACGCTGGGCATTAAAACACGCCACAGTAAAGCCCCTGAATCCCTTAGGTAAACAAATTTTATTTGCTAACGTTTCCAATTCTTTGCCCCTAGGTGCCGATAGAACAGCTGGACTTCCACCACTACCTTCCGATGTTCTTCGACGGGCTAGCAGAGGGCACCTACCCATACAACTTTATCGTGGAGAGAGGCGTCCATGACCTGATTACTAAGGGGTCCTACAAGGTCTTGCCTGTAGTGCCTCAGCTGATCATACCGATTAAAAGTAAGTAAAGCCGGTCTATAACTAAGCGTATATAAATAATAGATAGTTTCGTAAGTTATCGCTTCCAATAGAGGTAGCGATATCCTACCGACCTACATAAAAAAAATACTGCGACCACCTCTACAAATCCATGATACATGATCGATCATGTATACGGTTGTTACTGTCAAAAATAAAATTATTTTGAATAAAGTCCATAATACAGGCATTAGTAGTTAAAAATTCAGCACTTAAAAATAAAATGCATGATTAAGATAAACTTACGATTTATTTATATAATTTTTTATTGCAATAAATATCTATATATATAAAAATGAAACCCGTTTTCCGTTGTCACGACATCACATGAAAACGGCTTGACCGATTTGGCTGATTTTTTTTTTAAATGTTCCTTGAACTTCAATGATGGGTTCTTAGGGACAAAAAAATTCTAAAAAAAAAAAGTTAGGTAAAGTAGGATAGGTAGGGTAGTTTAGGGTAATGTAGGGTAGTGTAGGGTAGTGTAGGGTAGTGTAGGGTAGTGTAAGGTAGTGTAGGGTAGTGTAGGGTAGTGTAGGGTAGTGTAGGGTAGTGTAGGGTAGTGTAGGGGAGTGTAGGGTAGTGTAGGGTAGTGTAGGGTAGTGTAGTGTAGGGTAGGTAGGGTAGTGTAGGGTAGTGTAGGGTAGTGTAGGGTAGTGTAGGGTAGTGTAGGGTAGTGTAGGGTAGTGTAGGGTAGTGTAGGGTAGTGTAGGGTAGTGTAGGGTAGTGTAGGGTAGTGTAGGGGAGTGTAGCGTAGGATATGTAGGGTAGTCATTTGACGGGAGCGAAGCCGCGGGTAAAAGCTAGTTATAAATAAATCACATGTCCGTCAATTTTCAATGCCTTTGTTGCAATTATTTTGATTTGAAAAGTATCCAGACAAAATATTACAGGCTGCTTATGTATCTAAACTATTGTCTCATGCAATATTACACACAATTTTTCCTACATTACAGCCTAGGAAAATACGCTCTATCCAGAAAATAACATAAGCATTTCCTGCGCCACAGTGCACTCGCATTTGAGAGTAATTTCCAGTACGTCTAAACGAAACTCCTTGTGTACGACATTACATTTTTCATACTGCATTTTCTAGTCTGCATTAATTCTTAATATCATGTTCTTAGGCTTCTATGATTAGGTTGCTTTAACGGGTTTAGTTCTTTGTGGAAGCTCTTTAGATGTAGCTAAGGATATTAAAATGCGTTATATTATCTTCATAAGTACTTGCGAATATGGAAAGATTTTATGTCTTATATCTCTCGTCATCTTATATATTTGTCTTGTCTGTATGACGTATTTTGCAAATCACAGAAAAACTTTGACTGAAGAATATGAAAAAAGATGTCAGGAAAAAGAAAGCCTAAACATTATTTTTTTGACTGACTGACTTCTTGATAATTTAGTACACATGTTAATGATTTATTTGGAATAAATGCTCTGACACCGCTCACCGAACATATCGAAAGAGTGGAAGAATTTCCGTATTAGAGTCCTCCCGCCCGATTATAATTTAGGGGTTTTCAAAACCGTTAATACTAGAAACTTAACTTGCTCACCATCAGATGGGATCGCATAAAACAATCCGCACCTCATTCTTTTACCGAGTATATCAGTAGACACATTACTAGTTTATATCACTTCAAATTAACACATAACTACATTACTTCACAGATGCCTTAGCAACAAAACGTCCAGCAGTGATCTGCCACGCTCTCACATGCATCAAGATGCTCGTCGGAGGCTGCGAGAGAGTCGGCGAAGCACTCGTGCCGTATTACCGGCAGATACTGCCCATACTCAACTTGTTCAAGGATAAGAACCGTAAGTTTTCAAAAATGTTTTGGGAGAAGATTTTGAAAGCTTGTTTAGCATTGAGATTTTTTAAAAAAAATTATAAACTAGTGCTTGATTGCGATCCCAGCTGATAGTAAGCAGTGATGCAATCGTCGATGGTGAGGTGCACTAGTTTATTAAGAGCCTATTCTTAAAAACAATAAAAAGTCGAAGCCTCAATATTTAAATCCCAGTTTAAAATTCGAAACATTCTTTTTTTGAGGTGTTATGCACTAACGGCCGAAACCAAACCACCATGTGTAAAACAAATGATACAATACAAAAATTATCATGTTTTCTTTTGTTTCATTTGTTTTTCTATCACCGATATGTGACAGATAGGTTATTGGTTTCGGCTGTAAGGCAACGATGATACAGTGATAATGACGTCACTTCACGTAGATGAGCCACACATTGGGCTTTAAACACGCTCATAAAGGAGATTGCCACGGGGCAGGTCCTTTTTGTGCTGTCGTGTACCTGTTCGGAATAATAACCCAAAAATATTTTTTATATAATTTTTCGTAAACTAATGGAATTAAAGTAATAGAGACATAATTCCATGCTCATGGTGATGTTTAGTCTGTCAATTTGTAATTATAACCTAGATTTTTAAAACAGAAAAATAATGATATCTCCTAAACCAGGGTGACACAATGAAAAAAGGTTTCCGATTATGAAAATGCTATGTTTTTACTATTAGGTAAAATAAAAATCTTCAGGGCACAAGCATTTTCCACTGGGACCCAACTTCCCTAACAAAACGGGCAATCTCCTTTGCTAAAACGCCAGGCACTATGATAATGACGGACAGTGTTTACAAAGCATTAGCTTCAGGTAGTAGGGGATACAAAAACGACGAGCCCCAATATAATCATCATGGGGAAATAGTGGGTAGTTTTGCACCTACGCTTGCGAAAAATATAATTTACTGAAAACGTTTTCTAACTTAATTAAAGTGCAGACGGTTGACAATGGCTTAATTATTCTAACCATTAAATGAATAATATATAATACAACAAATTAATAAAGGAAAATAATAATGGAATAATTAAAATACAACTAGCAATACTATGGTAGGTCCATAATGTCTGAAAAAAAAGTAAGACGTCATAGCTGATAGTAGTAGAAATAACAACACACTATTTCGTTAAAAAAAAATAAACAATTTTCTACGATAAACCAGTACTGACTGTTCTATTGTACTCTTTGCTAGAATTTAAATCATTAGTATATATAAAAAAACCAATAAAAAAATACCTTCCCGTCACCAGTAACAGACACCAAAATATCAAAATCGCAAGTCAAACAACAAAAACTGGAGACATGGAACTCGGTAACAATGCGGCGTTGTCACCGACGAGCGAGCAAAGCCGTCGCGTCAAACGCCCTTACACCCTGTACACCCCGTACACCCCGTACGCCCCGGTACGCCCCGAATTTCACAGCCACATGTAATTAATCTACCCCGGATGCCCCGACAAGTCTATTAGGCTGAAAACAATATCTTCTCGGCTCTCCACGTGTCAATTATGAGGTGAAAATGATTGATGACGTCATCGAGGCAAATCGGGCGGAGTGACGTAATTAGGTTTTGAAATTGGAAGCTTGTGTGAAAAGAGTCTTTTGTTTTTTTTTTTCTTTTTGCTGGGATGTTGCCAGTTTGTTGGAACATTGACGGCGTTTTTTGAGCAGAATGGTTTGCGTGATTGCGGTTTTTTTTTTCTGTTCAAAACTTATTCTTGTAGTAACATTAGTTGCGGTGTGTAATAAATAGATTGTCAATACACTTACTCAAAAACCCGCTACGTAACGTAACCTTACCACTTTTAGGTTCTTAATTTACCGTTTTCCGCACTAGTGCGGAAAAGCGCGTGAGCGTCAGGGAAGACGTCCACTGCTGGGCATAGGCACGCTTGGGAAGGTGACGCTTGGGGGAGCCCAACCATCACCACAACGACCGGTCCTGTGAGTTTTGAATCCATCGAATTCCCGCGACCCTCGCCAGGTCGTCGTTCCACCGGCCGTCTGGTGAATTTTGTTTCGGTCAAAATGCCAAAATTTCTCGACTTTTATCAAAGTTTATAGAATAGTAGTATACTATAAGCTTTCTTGATAATGAACTGATGACGAAAAAAGTGAAACTTGTATAATTTTCCTCTTTTCTATCCAAAAGTATTTGTATTAAAGCAACGAACGGAACGTGTTCACATACATACAAACTGCAAGAGATATTTCAAATTACGGCAATCCAAATTGAGTGTGGTATTGCCTATGCCAATATTTATTCAAATAGGCTTGTATTGCAACTTATTTGAATAAATATTGACTTTGCTATAGTATTCCCAATACGCGACCACCTGAATTAGATTGGTCAGCAACAAAGTTATTATACAGAGAACTGATGGCATGGTTGGTTGGGCTACAGCACTGCGTGTCATGGGTTCAATTCCTGCACGGAACCTATACCTATTTTTGTGGCCTACGACAGACCTTCCAGGTTTGGGTATCTTTTGTATACGAGTTTACATGTTTGTGAACGCACTCACAATACAAAAGTAACTCTTAGAGTGGGACAGGTACAATTCTTGCATGGAACAATTATTTGTGTGGTCTACAGATAGATGTTTCGGGTCTGAGTATTATCTTGTGTATGTAAGTCTATATGTTTGTAAACGCACCCACGATACAAAAGTCATTTTTAGAAAGAAGAAGAACTAGCTTTTAAGATAAATGCTTTATTAAAAACAGCGTCTTTATACTTTTCATTGACACCCAATATATTGAAAAATCCAATAAAGATCATTTTCAATGCCATTCAAAAGCGTTGAGAATATGAAAAACCTTTTTGCGCACGTAATCAAATAACGAGCCTCAGATTTTAACTCGAAATGTTAGTATATTAAATTCATTTAAAACGTCAATTTCAGTACTGAATAGTGACAAAAAAACCTCGCCATATTGCGGTTAACTCGCCTGTCGGAACTTTTTTCCAATATTTTAATTATAACTAGAGTACTGTCATGGACTTTGCAAGCGTTGGATTAATATACCAAATCTCTTTTCATTTTTAAATGGATTTCAAAATGGCCTCATAATTAAGGCAGTATTATTTTGAAGATGATCAGGTGAAGAGGGTAGTAGTCATATTGTTTAAAAAGTTCAGATGATGAGAGGATGGAGAGGGAGAGCGAAACGAAAGAAAAGATGGATGGATAGTGTGAAGAGTGATATGAAAGAAAAGGGAGTTATTGATAGCGTAACGGGTGACAGCATGGAATGGACGAAAAAAACATGTTGCACTGACCCGAAGCTATATGGGACAATGTTGGCATCATCTCCCTGTGATGATGATTATTTTGAAGATTGAAGAAAAAAAATACTGGGTGAGAAGTTGAAGAACCGTCCTTTTTAACTTTCCACCCAGTATTTAATGATATAACCAATTTTAATCAACAGAAATTATTATGTTTATTTTTTAAATAGTGAAATTCATATCACTATCCACTATCAATAGACTTGGAGCACACAAGTATTTTAATACAAGTCACATACACAGTTACATTATTACAAACGTATTTACACCAACCTTTGTCTACCAAGAAACGCATACTATGTAACCAATTTGTAGCAGGCCGTCTTAGGGCACCGTCGAAGTCAATCAAACCGTTGAACGCAGGGTTTACCGCCTATGTGTTTGAGCTCCGAGAGAGGCACAAAGACCGTCACCGGACTGTTTCTAACGTGGCCTACACAGGACAGGGAGCATCGAAAGTCATTAAATACGGGGATTGGCACTTATAGAGGAGAATGGCTAAGCTAGCACGGCTGTTAAGGGACTTGTAAATGTATGGTTGTGTAATTAAAACAGTTACAGATTTTAAAACGTTGTTGCAATGTTGTTTAATGGGCAATAAATACAAAAGTTCTCATTAACGCTTATGACTAGGTCCTAGTGTTTTAGATTGCAGTAAGTAACATCGTCTACAGAATATTTAAAACTAGCTTTTGCCCGCAGCTTTGCCCACGTGAAAGTCGAAAACTAAGTACTTTTTTACATAAAATATAGCCTATAGCACTCAGGAACAAAACAGCTTTCAATCAATAAATACATTTATGGAATCGAATCAGGATCTTCAGAGATTATCCCATCCAAAAAAAAAACAAACTTTACGTCTTTATTATATTAGTATAGATAAAACGTAAAATTGCAATGTAGGTGTTGTAATCGGAAAGCACAGGACAGAATTTGTCTGCTGTGGTTTTCCCATTCGATTATAATTTAGGTGCCTTCTAGGTCAAAGTGAATAAGGCTCTTAAAACTAGTGCGCTTTATCATCAACGATTGCATCACTGCTTACCATCAGGTGGGACTGCCGTCAAACACTAGTTTATATCAATAATAAAAAAACTGTGGTTGTTTTTCAGTTTAGTGATAGTAAGGATAGAGTTATTACATTTCTGGTATTCGTTTATTAATTTCTTCTCATTGTTTCTAAGGTAACATTGGTTCCGGCATAGACCACTCAACTACGCGAGGAGAGAATGTAGCAGATCTTATAGAAAGCACCCTCCAACTGTTGGAGAGACACGGAGGACCAGACGCGTTCATCAATATCAAGTACATGATACCAACATACGAATCGGCTGTTCTTAACTAAAGTTTAAATTTAGCTTATTGAATTTATTTGCTTTTCAAATCCAACATAAGTAGAAAACATTGTTAGCCTAATTTCTATTTAATAGCTTTTAGACCAAAACCAGGAACCTTACCAAGATGTGTGAAAATGACAAGCGTGTGAACGAGAAAGAGGGATGAAGCTATAACTCCATTATATACGTTGTTCCATCCCTTAAGCAGTTCAGTTTAAGCTGTCAAGTAAATTGCGGTTAGAGTTCTTGGTAGGGTCTCCGATGCATCTAAATGCCAGTATTTGATATAATTATTGGTATGACTGCATATTTCACTATCAGGATTTGTAACTATGTAGTGTCATTTTGGTGTTGTGATGTTGGATTTGATTATTATTGAAGTACTTTCAGAGTTTAATACTCAATTTCCAATGCACTAATTTTTATGTACGAGTATAGATACTCAATATAATAATCAAGTAGTTATCTAGATGTATATGTGGTTTTTATATTGTAGGGTTTTGAGGTACTTACCGTGATCGTAAATTCGTGTGCAATTGTAGCTTGTATTGACTTTCAAAGTTGTATTGTGTTTAGAATTAAGATAAATTGTTAATGTGTGGTTCAAAGATTAAGAAGCGGTGTGCCGCGACGAAATACAAATACCACGCTTTTTCAATTAATGTTTAAATGTGTTTCGATCGAGCGGGGCCTCTCGAGCTAAACTGTTTAGGTGTGCTCTTTTTGCATGTTTTTTTTATGTATGAATTCAAATTGCAAAGGGCCCGCTGGGCAGAAATATTTTTGTTGTTGCGGTCTCGTGTCCTGTTAAAGATCCAATAGAGCATTTTTAGGTATTCCTAGCCGAATAGAACCAAGAGCCCTCCTAGATGGATGAGAGGATTAATTGTAATTTCTATCAAAATATTTTAGGTACATTGGATCTTGCCAGTAAATTCGTGAGGTATATTGAACAACCAAAGCAATGCCTGTAGTTTTTTCGGCCTAGCTCGAGGTGCTCCTACTGGATCGAAACACAAAAATGCTCATCATATTATATTCCGCTTCAACATTAACATTTTTCTATACTTTCGGTGTATTAAGAAGCTTACAATAAAAGCTATGACTATTAAATTTAAGTGTTATTTAAATACTCACTATTGTACTTATTTATAATTGTTCTATTCAATTGTTAATTTTTTTATTACTTATATTTATTAAAGTCTTCGTAAGCCTTAGTTGGTTTTGTTCAAGTTTTTATTATGTTGTTACATAATTTTAAGTTTTTTATAAATAAATGTGCGTGATAAATGTTTGTTTCTTTGCTCTTTTAAGAATTAAGTCTAATTAATGTCTTTGGTTTTGCATACTTCAGTTTAAACTATAAAAAACTAGAAACTATCTGACTGATATATCAAAGCACAGATAAAACTACTGGGACTATGAACGTAGACTTTTGCATAGGGCTTCGCTTTATGATGTAGGCAAGCTCCTTCTTAGAGGGTTTTTGAAAATTTAACTTTTGAGGGGTTGAAAAAGGGGAAATTCGTTTGTGTGCAAAATATTATTCGTTGGTCCCATAAACTTAAAACTTAGCGTAATTAGTAACAAAATAAAAACGGTTTCCAGTATTACTTTTTCAAAACTACCTCTATACGATTTAGGGGGTGTTCAATTTTGTAAAAGAGAATGAGAAGAGATCAGTCATTGGCTAGAACATCACCATGTTTCAGTCGTAGGCTGATCACTGCTAAACATAAGCCTTCCTTAAGCTTGGCTGTGCTTCTTACAGCCATTGCTCCATACAAGACCACAAAGAAACATTCTCCTTATCTAAAACTAACACCCGCTCCAAGCGCAATATAAACAACAACTCCTTACATTAGACCTAATAACCACAACCCGATATTAACCCGAAATATTTAACCAATAATTATCTAGCCATCGATGAAGTTATTTTCCCTAGGGGGTCACAGTCAATATTTAGATCAGCTGGGCAAAGCAATTTACAATCTGCGAACCCGAATACAGGGTGCTATGTATGCATGCAATTTGCATGCTCGGCTTCTGTTTGGGATAAACCGGACGCACCCTATGCATGTAAGTGATGTCAGATCATATGTGCATGCCTTGATTTGAATTTGATGGTGCCTTGGCTGAGGTGGAAGTGGGGAAGGTGCTTTGGAGTTGCTCAAGTAAGTGGATGAGATGGTTAAAATTAATTTATGCAACCAAGTTTACTGCTTTAATGGTCTATAACTATCTATGCATCTTACTAATGAAACCAGTTTAAGATTCCTGATTTAAGAATTTGAAGTTAGTATTTCTCAATCTTTAGCCTGAAAACTTGTATTGGCATTAAAAAATACAGTTTGAATCGTTCTTGACTAAAAATACTCTTCAGTAAAAGGAAGCAATGTCCATAGGTGGTATGTAAGTTATAGGGCAATGGCTTGCCCTCGCCATATTTTGTGACAGATGAATTACGAGTACATGGAAAACATACTCTTAAATTGTAAAATCAGAAAATTAATTATTGAATGAGACTGATTTCCAGTCAATCGTTTCATTTCTCTACATAATAACATCACATTATTTTAAGACATGTTTCACAAGCACACATTATTGCATTAAAAAGAATACCTCCCCACTTTAATATACAGGCTGAAAAATAAATACACGAAGAAGTAACCGTTCGCTTCACAATATCGGGTAAGGAAAGGAAGGGTATATGAGATACGTGACGTCAAAGCCTCGTAGGACACTATTGCTCCCACCCCACTTGTAGCGTGATATGACGAGAACCGGTGCTTTTACCCTGCGCCGTAACTTTGAAAACTCTTTGAGTTTTACAATATTATGAAACGGTATCCAATATGTTGGAGATGCAGGTTTTTTTTTGTGTGTGTATGTATATGAATACTGACTTCTTTGAATATAGAGGAATACAGTGTGAAATGACTAACTGTTAAGTAATATTGCCACTGCACCACATCTTGAATGTCACAATCTTTCGTATATGTTTTAATATTCAAAAAAATATATACAACCAGCTACTGCCAGTGGCTCCATGTTATAGTAGAAAATTATCCTAAGGGAACATACTTCCGGGATAAAAAGTATCCTATGTACTATTCCAATATCTGATATGTTAGTATACCAAGTTTGATCGACATCAAATCAGTAGATTTTGAGTGAAAGAGTAACAAACATCCGTACATCTATAATACAAACTTTCGCGTATATCTTTAGTTGAATAAGTTTAGTATTTTCCCTTTAAATAAACCATAATATCATATTAAGTTGCAAAGTTTTATCGGTATCTTTTTATTGTGCATAAAAGAAATAAAAACTTCCATCATTCATTCATCAAAGTCATTCATTTATAACAGGAATACGATGGCTATAACACATCACATTTCAATAACTCATTCATCTGAAACAAAAGCCCACAGATCAAGAGCGACAACTCCTCATGGCCTTCCATAGCCATAAGAATACGTATATTAATATAAATAGAACAAAACTGGCCTTTTAACGTCCTGGAATAGCACATAGGATACTTTTTATCTAAGGTGTATGTTCCCTTTTACTAACGCGCATATGAAGCTGCTAGTTTAGTAAATGTTGATTAATTAGGATGATGATGATGATGAACATAAATTTACTGAAAAAGCATTTTTTTTCGCAATTTTAATTTAGTTCCCATAGTAAAAGTTGTTGTCTTCATAAGTTTAGGTATCGATCACTAATTACGAGTCACCTTATGTGAGTTTTAACGAAGTCCGTTTAATTAGCATAAAAGAGTAACTGACAAACATCTATCCAATTAAACTTATCCCTCTTATAACAGGAATACGACGGCTATAACATATTATATTTCAATAACTCATTCACCTGAAACAAAAGCCCACAGATCAAGAGCGACAACTCCCCATGGCCTCCCATAGCCATAAGAATACGTATATTAATATAAATAGAGCAAGGACGGCCGTCTCACGGAGTATTTATCAGTTGACTGCAGCCGCGGTCTGGATTCCAGGCGACACCTTTTTAGCCCCTCAACATTTATAACTGTGAGACAAAGATGTGTAGTTACTGGATGTGATACTTTACCTGCCTACTATCGCCCGTTTTCAATAACCTACCGCAGTTCATAGATAGATAACTATCCCTGATAAACAGTAAGATTCTATCTATCAATCCACAACTTTTGGTAGGAAATGCTATCCGTCGGTAAGTTATGGAAAAGCAAGTAAAGGCAAAAGGATAGATTTGTTTATCTTTAGTAGCTGCAACTTTAGATAGATAGCTTATTAAAAACGGGCGTTAAACGTGTTCTTACGATCCATCCTAAGGTTGTCTGGTAGATATCACTGTCAGCGATAAGGCCGCCGTTATACCCATAGATTTAAGTTATTGTTTAAACTGTATTGTTACTTTTTGGTGTAACGTACAATAAAGTTTATTGTATTCTATTCTATAACGTGTTATTAGGTTCAAGAATTGTGTGCATCTAGAAAGAGCCAATTTTTTAAATTCTTACATAATGAAAGAAGATTTATAGGGCATTTAGAAAAAAATATTGGTAAAACTTATAGCAATGACTTGGATCTGTTGTGTAAAACGAACAATGCTAATTGGCCTTTAGCCCTCTGTCCTTCTATCTCATGAATTATGATGTTATAAGACGACATAGTAGGAAATCAGGGTATTTATGCCATGAAACTTTATTTTATTTGAACTATGTTGATTCGTACCGTAGTTCTACTATAAAATAGAGACAGAGTTATACTGGGCGCATAGCACTATATTTTTTTACAACAAATTAATGAAAGCATTAAGAAGTCATAAAAATATGTTTTAATCATAAGAAGCATCATTAAAAAGACACATACATATATCTAACTATTCAGCCACACAAAATCTGCGTTCTGGTTACTTTTATACCGAACGAAGAGAGTCTATGAGGAACTGTATTTTCGTATACCATAAAACAGAAACATTTTAACATTCAAATTTAGTTAAAGTTTTTTCTATGTCGACTTATTAGGCAACAATGAAACAGTGAATCTGTAAGTAAAAAAGTAAGTAAGTAAGTAAGTAAAAAAGTTGAATTGCAATTGAACCAATTGCAATTCAACTTTTTTACTTAAACTTAAACCTAAGTTTGACCCGTTGATTCATCTAGTAAAACAGCATCACTGTCGCAAGCGTCTTCAGACACGAATAATTTATCTTGGCAGCAATCAAGGGGGTAATTTTCGTGAAGACTGAGCTCCGAAACTATTTCACTACTTTTCACTGTTTCATTATTATAAGGGAAATGAGTTTTTTTATGTAATTCATGTTCTTTCAAGCGTTATTCTTTTGGTCTGTGTTCTCGTATAATCTGTCTTGTTAGTGATCTTTAAAAAAGATTACTTGTACGGTATCTATAAGACTTCCAAAGTACGGAGGTCTTACCACAACGTGTCAAAATGTAAGTCGTACGAGCGAGAAAGAAGCTATACAACTTTACATCCTATACAACTCTATCTCTTTAACAGTTTAGTTTAGGTCCTTAAATGGATCGCGTTAAGAACAGATGATAATATTATAGAACTAATCCTATGTCCAAAACTGCCTCACCATCATTATCATCATCTTTTAACTTTGCTTATGTCAAAATCCAAGTTTTCGTCCAAAACTACCATGATCGAAAGAGGATGGGGGTGGCCCCGTTTCTTAAGTTGCCCTTTACATTCAAGAGCTGAGGTGACTATTCCAAACAATGCCGCACAAATACATGTACGCACAGCCGGAACTGTTAGGCCTAGGAAACTGAAATTTTGCACAAGGCTTCCTTTTATAACATAGGTAAGCATTACGAAGAGATGTTTGGAACCCCATTTGGGTTCCAAAGTTCGTGTGAAGAAACAGTCAGATGAAGCTACTGATAAAAGCTAGTCAATCAAAATTATTACTTCACTATTACACATCCCAAAAACAACCCTGACCAACTCAAACACAATCTTCAATTCAAAACACTCCTTACACAAAACAGATTGCATACGCAACTAGACAGCCAGACAGAATTATCTTTCCTTTTTTCGTGATCCGATTTCCTGACGTTGCTTCGTTTAATGAGAACATAATGATGAAAAATATGAAGCTGCAGTCTCCCCTACTGATATTAATCGGTGCGATTTTTCTGAAGGCGACTTATATCGTAGCGTCTCAGTGCTTTTTACTGTCGGTGTTCTTGCTTCAGTCTTCTGATTGTGTTGTTACGGCGATTGTTATGAATATGAATGGTTTTATGTGTGATTGTTGTGCGTTGTGATTCGTTTAGGATTATTAGTGATGTTTTGTCTGTAAATTGTTCTCTGTTTTGATGGACTTTATGTGGAATTCATGTTTAATTAATCCCATCCAGGGATTAATAATAATAATTAGTTTAATAAGAGATAACATAGTCCACAAAAATAATAAATAGAAAACAACGCAATTTTATTTTGTTATCATTACAAAATTTCCTTTACGAATACGAAACTGGAGTATTTTCCAGTTAATTAACAAAAAAACTGGTAATATTACAAAGATAGCTTTTGTACCTACGTAGGATTTTTCTTGGAAATAATACTCGTTCATGCAAATTCCAATTAATATATTATTAAAGTCAGTCAATAATAAATGCAGAATCATTCCAAAATTAACAAAAAAAAATCTATAACGAAATCCAAAGCATTTCCAACAATAACTATGATTTCACTCACAGTAAAAAATTGGATTTAAAACTTCCAAAATAAATTCATCGCAAAATTGAAATGTAACAAAATAAAACGGAGCGTTGAAAACAAAAGCGAATAAAGCACGGCGGGGTATTCATACAAAAAATATTACATCGAAGAGACTTTGATTGCGAACCAACCGAACAAAAATGCAGACAAAAATTCCAATACGAATTAGATACTAAAATAAAATAAAACGCAGAATTCGACCCAAACAGCGTGCAATCAAATTATGACACTCAAATTTCAACGTTTCATTTCATTCAATTGAACGTGTTGTCGACAAAATAAACAGCGTAGATGTTTTGTGTTTCGTTCTGAGCCCCATGGGGTGAAAAAGTATATAATATATAGCTTTTAATCCATTTACTAGATGGTATCAAGAAAAAAACACAATTAGAGAAACACTATACCTTGAAATTTGTTACTTTATCCTTATATATCGGTATGCGAACCAGGGTGTAAAGTCCCGCAAATCTCCACTGAAAAAGATGGATCCTCCGACCAGACAGGGTTTGTGTCTGGTCTGTGCACCTGTCCGATAGTTTACAGAAAAGTGGTTCATTTCATTTTGTGTTTCGTTTTGAGCCTTATGGGGTGGAAAAAGTATTATAATATATAGCTTTTAATCCACTTACTAGATGGTATCAAGAAAAAACACAACTAGAGAAACATTATATCTTTAAATTTGTTAGTTTATACCTAACAGAATTAAAGATGAAAGAAGGTATGCACAAAATTTCATTGAATAGGAAGGATCTTCCTGCTCAGACCAGACAGGCTTTGTGTCTGGTCTGAGCAAATGCCCGATAGCTACAAGAAAGAGAAACTATAATAACATATACATACATATGTGTAGTATGTGGTCAGTGGTCAACTGAATATATGTAAACTATTAGATACAAGTATGTGTGTCTCATTTTGAGTGTGATGATCTGTCAGAAACATGTTATACGAATTACCAGGGAGTGTGGACATATGTCACTCACAGAACACGTCATAATTATAATGCTTATCTAATTAGCAAATATTGTAATACGTAGATAGTATATTGAGTAGATTTGCCATATAAATTCGCTTCTGAAATAAAAACCCGCGGCCCTACTACGCAAGGTAAAGTAGTAACATAGGACCGGGTTTTTAGTAAAAGTCTAACACCCGCTCCTCCCAAGAGCAGATAAGAGCGGGAGAAGTCAATCTGATGATTCCCCACTAGAAAAGAAAAACCCAAGAGCGGGGGAGAAGTTATTGGATGATTTCCCATCTAACCAAAAAAAAACTCTCATAGCTACTGGTTCAAAAATACGACTTAAATAACCAACAATTATCGTTAATAACCTTTTTCTATTACAAAAACGAAACCAATAATTTGTAACCGCACCCTTCCTTGTCTCGGGAACAAATCCTCAATTCTCACGCTCCAAGATTAATTATCAAAACAAAATTGTGCATTCGACTTGCACTTCAATTAGTGACCAGCCTTGCTCAGCTATGCTTTGATTATTTTGTTATTAGTACATATTATTGATTTTATTGCTCGTTTTTATTTTCTTTATTAAAATTAAATACCTATTAAATTGTTTATGTTTGAGAGCAATGGTGGCCCAGGGCTAACGGTTCCGACTTATGAGTTGTAGGTTGCGGTCAAACCAAGGCGCATTACTCTGTGTAATTTATTTTATAACCATTGCTTTCAAAATGGAGAAAAAAAGCATCGTGAGAAAACCGGCATGTCCTAGAACCAAAAATTCGAAGACATAGGCTTATTAAGTATGCTTATTATTATTTAATGTTTATTTTTTTTGGTGTAAGGAGGGCTGAAACGTGCTACTCAATTTTTTTTACTATTTATTTCCGTTTCTTTCCCACCACAGGAAAAGATCCCTACAATACATTCCCCAACCACAAAACCATCCAACTAAAACCTTCTCCATCGCGATTCTCATTAGTTAAAAACAAAAATAAAATAAGTATAAAAACAGGAGACATTTTTAACAAGCACAGCAATAAAGGCCCGTTGCAGCGCGAGTTAGATAAATCGTCACAGAGCCCGTAGGTTTCTGCCACTTAGCTGACCGCAATTACAATGTAGTGTTACATTCGCGATGCGAGCACTTTACTGTGATGAGAATGTTTTAGGTCGAATGGCTTTTTTGAGTTTAAAAGCTTTGCTGGCTTATTGCATTGGCTAAAAGGCAAGTTTGTTGCGTTTGATTAATAGGAGGATGCTCTGGACCACGTTGTAGGTATGAATTAGTCACACGAATATTATAAAGGGAAAAGTTTGTGATTATGGATTTGAATGTTGTTTGGCTATCAACTTGCATCACTGCTTACCATCAGGTGGGACGGTAGTCAAGCACTAGTTTATAACAATTAAAAAAAGTACATGTAGACCTGAAACCCATGTCCTGAAATAACACAAATAATACTTTTTTTGACTTATCACCTGCCTTGCTGCGTCAATAGTCAAATAATTCCGGATTCAAAGGTGGAGAGTTGAGCTAGACGACTACCGAAAGGACTGGCCCGCAATTACTGAGAATATAAATGTGTGGAAAGGGGAAAGAGAGGTCTTTGCCCAGCAGTGGGACATCACAGTGTAACTATCTAACTTGGCGCAGCTAGTGTCTAGATAATATAAACAAAAGACTTTTTCATAATTGTTAAACTAGTATTTAACTACTATGTCATCAGTTACCTGATGGTAAGCAATGATGTGATATACCTATGTGAAAATCTAACTGCCAACAAGGTTGCTATATTTTCGCCATTTGAAGTTCCAACTTTATAAATAACATTTTTAATTCTGAACTACCATAAAACAGGTCGACTTCTTACACTACGGTGTAACATCATCCACTTTTAGACTATTTCACAGCATCGCCTAGACAAATTTTGCAGCGAGATAAGAAAGCAACAGGACAAAAGGGGTATTACTGGGGCTCGTGGCTCTTAATGTGGATTATGGGGAAACGAATGACGGGGTCGAAACCACCCCGCTTAGTTTTACGCCACGATAATCGAGATTAAACGAATTTCGTGGCCACGGTTACGGTGTGATTGCGATTTTAGAATTTTATGGGGCGGTGTCGGCGTCATTATAATTTATGCTGCGTTTTTTGTGTGAGAGTTTTGTACATTGTAAAGGTTTTTGGTAAAAGTCACAGTTGAGAATTTACTTAGTATGTAGATAGTATTTAAGATGAACGTAGTTTTAAGATATTATTATAAAACCACAATTTAAATTGTCACTTACGGGATATCTTCCGTGATTTTTAATTATTTCGAGTTCCCGATATTAACCGTTAAAACCATTTAATTATAACTTGAAATGTCGAATAGTTTGTCAAAATCATAATCATCATAGCTTTGCCGTAGACGAGTCAATAAATACGTACGATATCGCAACAAGGCGCGTAATTGTTTTGTTCGACTTTAAAAAATTTGAGTACGGGGCTAAAATAGGAATGCGCTCAGTCATCGATTCAGTCTTTAGGTAAGTATAGCAAACCACGATGGACGCCGGTGTTGCGATTTGAAATGTGCCAGGAAAAATTACTGTTGCCTTTATAGTATAAAAAGACCTTACTGATCTACTTAGCCTAGATTGTCTAAAGGAGAAACTGACTAACATAACAACGCTCAGCCGAAACTACTGGGCCTAGGAGTATGAAATTTTGCACAAATCTTCCTATTGTGACGTAGACCAATACTAAGTAGGGATTTTAGAAACTCCAACCTTTAACTAGCGTTATTCACCACTGTGAAGTACATATCTAATATTTTAAGGCTTATGTTTATTAAGAATATATTTCAAATATTACAGAACAAAAACAACACAAGTCTACGTCTTATCAGGAAAAAGAAATACACACAACACTCAACGAGAAAAACCTAAGCAGGTGTGGGATTATGTCACGGCAATGTTTTCCACTCGATATGAATAGTGGGGGATTGGTTCGCCCGGGCCGTTCGGCCCGTCGGCCCTGCCCTGTCTTGGCCCGGGCCACCCGCGCGGAAACGTAGCTGGGACATGTGTACGGATTCCCATTCAGATGGGAATAAACAAGGTGGAAATGAGAAACGCTTTTTATTGAGAGAATATTTTTATTTTTGTTTTATGTTTTTTGAAATTGTGTGGCTTTTTTGCCGTGAGTTTGATGTCGGGAAGAACGTTTTTTGGTAACTAATAAAGTCTTCTCTTACTTAAATAAATATTGAAAATGTTTTTATTTTTTTGAGTAGCATGGATTTTTATAATTATTATTTTTTGGAAATCACAATGACAGTCCGACTAACAATAAAAGTTGTGCATGCATGAGTGTATGTTTGTTACTCATTCATGCTCAAACAGCCAAAGGGATTGGTATGAAACTTAGCACACATGTAGACCCATCCCCTGTTAGGAAAGAGAATAAATTTTATCTCGGAAATATGTTTCTTTGAGACAACTTTCTACTACCACACGGGAGAAGGTGAGCCGACGCTACCTACACTGCTTAGTACTTTTTTTACGATTTTACGACATAAAATCAAATATAGGAAACAGTTTTCCTATTTTTCTTTTGTGAATGATGATATATCTTTCCATCATGTCTTTGATCGCTATATTATGCATGAAAAAAATGTTTGTTATTAAAAACCTTCTAACACTGTCTTTATACTAAAGGTATGTAGTAAAGACCTAATTAGAAGAGAATAAATGACTAATAATAATTATTAACTAAATAAACGGGTTATTGTAAACTCGTCACAGTTTGACACGCCACACAATGCACTTATGAATGAAAATGCAATAAAAATGTGACGAGTTTACAATAACCCAAATTAACTATGTTATACTAGGTAGATACTTGCATAACTACCCTCTATCGTCGTAACCAGCACAAAAGGCCCACCACCCATCAATAACCAGTAACCACAACACTACAGACAAGCACACGAACACACGAACGCACAAACACACAATTATACCTAGAGACGCAATAATTAGAGGATTACAACGTCACGTGCACAAAGCTGCGAAACAATTAATACGGACAGGGTTATGGGACTAAAGAGACTAGCACAAAAGGTTAACAAAAAGAAAGATGAGATGCACTCATTGAACCAAAACTCCAAAAGTATTGAGTATCGACTACGAGTTGGTAACCTGTCGGATTTTTTATCTTTTACATTTCGAGGCCAAAAAAAGGAGTGAGTGATAACGTGACCAGTGACAGGACAGAATGGAAGAAAAAAACGTGTTGCGCCGACCCCAAATGAAACAGGACTAGGGCAGGAAGACATTTCGAGGCCCAAGAGTCGCCAGACATACGAGTAAGTGGCAGTTGGCAGGGCAATGTTTGTAGAACAGATGGTCGATAGGGACGAAGTCCTGGAGTGGCGGCCACGTACCGGAAGATGTAGCCTTGGAAGAACTCCAATAAGGCGGGTTGAGATGCACAGGACCGGTCGTTGTAGCGAAGCTTGGGGGGAGGCCTATGTCTTGCTGTGGACGTTTTTTGACTGAAATGATGCTAATGATTCTTTGGGTTATGCAGTAGAAGCATGGGTATCAATTTTACTGGTTAACAACGATGAGTGGCCTTACATAATTAGTTTTTGATTGCTATGTTATGCTAGCCTTCTGCATCAAACCTCTGTGTGGCAACCAAACGGACACCAGGGTAACCGATCATGCAGCTGACAGGAAATCAATAGGCACCTCATAATGATGCGCGTTGCACGTTAATTAAACGTGGACGGTAACTGGTGAACTTACCTTACGAACAACGGACGTTTTTAATTATGATTTTCATATTCGACGCGAAATAAAGGCTTTGGTTGGTGGAAAATTGAATGTGTTGTTCGGGCAAAATTCGATTTTACTTTGACCAGTGTTAAGCCGTAGTTAAAAGTTTTAAACCAAATTTTATGTACCTATATAATAAAGGTAATAGTTACTTTATTTACGTTAAAGCAATAAGAATAACAATCGGCATATAGACCAAAATATATTGCACCGACAGCAAAATACATAGCAGAAAGCAGAGCATTGATTCTAGGTCTATGTCCATCAATACTAATACTAAAATACTAAATCCAAATAATCATATATTGCAATAGTTTCACACCAATTGGACGTACAAGTCAGTTAGTACTACGTCTGTAAAATGTCAAGCGTGAGCAAATAAAACGCGCGCCGACGCGCGTCTTCGTGCAACGACCCGTCAAACATGGACGTCATAAAACCGTTCACGTGTGTTCAAAGTCTTTTGAACATCTGTGAACGGCGCTCGTAGTCGATAGCTGACGTAATACTGCAAGCGTTTAACGCACGACAACGCGCGAAGATACGTGCATCGAGCGTCGATGTGTTATTTGATTTTGAATGAGAAAAATAGATGAATGTCGCGACATTTCAACTCTACTTTAGTGTGAGTTGAGTCTAACGCCCTATTTCAATAAGCTATCTATCTAAAGTTGCAGCTACTAAAGATAAATCAGTCTATCCTTTTGCTCTTACTTACTTTCCTATAACCTACCGAAGGTTAGCATTTCCTACCAAAAGTTGTGGATTGATAGATATCATAATCTTACTGTTTATCGGGGATAGCTATCTATCTATGATCTGCGGTAGGTTATTGAAAATGGGCGTTAGAGGCCTATGTGAGTTGGATTGTACGTCTTCCAAAGATCCAGAATCTCAGAGTCCTGAGATAAATAAAATAAGAAGTCCAATAAATCCCTTTTAACCTTTAATCACCGTCTTAAAACAACATCTCCAGTATCACAACAAAATAAAATGCACAGACGAATAAATTCAATCGCTAGCAATTACAGAAATGTCAACTAAAGGTAAGAGTGTACCGTTACACAGAGTTTGTTGATGTTTTACAGTCGTTAGCTACTGATACAGAAAACCGATATTTTCCTTTAAAATCGTAGTGACTGAGTGCCATCGCTCACTGGGTCGAAGTAAATAATGAAACGTTGGAAGTAAATGTCATGGCTTGCAGTTTGCTTGTTATTACTAATGGACTGAGGTTTTATATTAAAAAACATTTATGAATGAAACTTAATTAGTTTTCATCACACTTATGGCGCAATTTCACTGGTCGTTAACTCGTTCGGTATATCGCATGCGGGGAGTCCCCGCATGCGAGATAACAACCAATGAAAGTAACATGGTCGTTATACCGCATACGGTTCCCCAAATGCGGGCCATGTGACACGCGTTCCAGAAATCTCCCGCACCCCGCATGCGGGCCCTATCGACTAATGAAAATGCACCATTACTCATAAACCCGGAGCGGGTACCTCTACTAGTTTTGGGCATATAATTTACTGTTTTTTGGACTATTGCAAAAAAGTGCGCCTGTTCGTCCCCGCTACGATTATCTACACTGGTCGCTAAGCAACACCCACGAATCGTAGAGCAGCCCCCGTTTTTCCTCTCTTTGTAAGTGTATTAAAAAACATCCCTTGATACACGTGAAAATTCACTGCAGCACTCGGCTTCACATCACCCTCACCTGCGGTGTGAGCAAATCAGACTCGAACATTGACAAAGTTCCTCCACTTGTATCAAAATGTATAATTTTTTAACCCTTATTTTTATACATCGACTTCTCCTACTTTAGGATGGAGCGGGAGGTTTATTAAATACGTACTACAGTAAACAAAGCATGTGCTCCAATAACGTGGTAACGTGCCCCACTTGCAAAACTAAGGCACGCGTTTAGAATTACATAAATTTTACAACTTAACTGAAACTTGCATTGTATAGTTTCCATCACCGTCATAGTTATAAACTAACCAGATCGGCTCAAATAAGCATCAAATTTTAAATACATGAATTATTAAATTTCTCACAATTTATTTAGTTACCAAAAAAAAAGCAGACTACACAAACCAAACATTTCAGAAAAGCTTTCTCAAAGTCCTAAACTCTATTCTAGAGCACCTCATTCTGTGCGACTTCCATTCTAGAACGTCTAGTAAGGTGGGTAGATAACAAGCCGTCGACTTCCACGTGAATGCACGCACTAACTACGTCTAAACGCTTGGCTGTGCCTGCTTGTGCCTCACACATCAACGCACCGTCGTTATAAGTTCCAAGAATATCTGGAGTATAAGATGATGCATTAACTTTCATGAGAGAGAAAGATAATAATGAGAATGCATTCGATGTTTGTTGTGGCGATGCTTGAGGGAGGCCTTTGTCCAGCTGTGGACGTCTTTCAGCTGAGATGATGATGATGATGAAGGTTCGATGCTCAGCGGGTTTAAAAAGATCTCATTGAGCTATGCATCTATAAGTAAATCATATGTCGAATCCCTAGCAGATTACAAACAATTCTTCTTCTAATATGTATTGGTAAAATGGTTGTACAAATTAGTCGAATCATACAGAATCATTCACGGAAAATCATATTCCTACATCGCATTCGCATGAAAACATTAATCATATTATTATCCTAATACGATTCTAGTAAAGTAGCCTTTTGCGAACTATTGGTAATAGTAGTTTTATTCTTACTTTATAAAATTACTTTCAAATGTAGACTTTTACCACTTAAAAAATCTTTTCCTGCCTTTTTAACGTTTTTGGACTTTTGTAGTCCGAAAGAAACAACACGGTTGAAGCAGTGGTAAAGCCATTGGCTGGTACGCTGCGTGTCATTGGTTTGGTTATAGCATAGAACAAATATTTTTTAGGCATATGCATAGTTTTTCCGGGTTTGAGTATTTTATAGCTATAGATAATGGAGTTTCTTGCCGGTTCTTCTTTATAGGAAACGACCATTTGGAACCATGCACTAGCTTCTGACCTTTTATAAAAGTTCATATCGGCTTATGTAAAATAAAAACATATCGTTTTTTTTAATTTTTGATTCATGCACAAATTTAAAAAAAAAACAACATCGTTTTCCCATAATTGTAGCCGCATCTACGATACAAGTGTAAACCGCTAACAAAAGCTAACATTTTCATACACTCTTGCAAATTCTTCTACACCTCTTTCAACTTATAACTATAGAAATCATATCACAGATAATATTTACCCTTCCCAGACGCAGTACACACTACTGCAAGATCTTTAACGCTACCGACAATACGACATGGAGATAATTGGTTCCAGATTCCAATTAGTCTCGATCGATACACAAACTAATTCTATACAATGGCAGTTGTTTGTTATATTAACGATATTCGTATCTAGCTTTGAATTTATTTGCGTCTGTAACTTGTCTGATTATTGTTTTATAAGAATGTTTTGAGATTTTTGTTTTGAGTACCAAAAAATTTTGTTTTTGTTTTTCATTTAATTTTTTCACATAAACTAAACATTATACTACAGATACATAATGTCAGAAAGACAAACAAATTCTACAATATTAATATAAAGTTAAAAAACAATAATGTAAAATCGAGTCAATCTATTCCAAATATAATAAAACTAACTAAATATAGATAAAACTTATCTCAATTATAATGTGAAATGATTGCCCTAAAGATTTATTTCGATAATATGCCAAGATGATTCAGTTTAAACTAGTTAGTCTTTTGACAAGTAACAGAAATTATAATGAGTGTAGTCAACATTGCCTTAAAATAATTGAATTGCCAATTAACATTCCGCTGGAGTATTAACAAGGTAGGTATAATATTTTGAGATAAAATGTAACCAATTTTATCTAAATAGTAACTGTGTTTCCTCATACAAAGCAAAATCCTCAGCTCAAAATCTCTTCACTACTCCGAAACCTCATACCTTACAACACCAATAAATTCATACCTCACCTAGGTACTAACGCTCACTGATAACAGTGTTGCTATCTGGTGCAGGTCACACCAGAATTAGGTCAGCGGGCCATTCATAGGACACGGATTACTGGGCTCTCAACGCTCATACAATACTGTGGAAGCGAATGCATTAATCGATGCGGAGATGAAGGGATCGAGACGGCGTTGAAGGTCCAGTTTCGATTATAAGGTTGGATAGATAGTAAGGAGGTTTAGTTGGTAAGATGTTGGGTGTTTTGGGAGATTGTCTTTTTTTCTTTTATGTGATTTTTGTATGGGGTGAGAAATTAGTGACTATTCCCAGCTTTGTATGTTTGACAAATCGTTTAAATGTTCAGGTTTTCTTTATTATTATATGCATGAGTACACCTCATTATCTGCCTAGCCTTTTCCCAACTATATTGGGGTCAGCTTCCTTCCTTCCGTATGCATGGGCATGAAAATTTGTTCAGTAGTTATTTAGTTTAACGCAAACAGCCTGACGGACAATCGCTGTGCATGTTTTATAATCTCTTTTATAGCTAAATCTTATTTGATATAATTGGGATCGATTCCTTGTCTTAATTTTCTATTGAGCACGATTTTTGGCATGTGTTTTGTGCCTTTGTGCAATCAGCAACGTTGCAAAGAGTTTGATTGCTAAGGTTGTAAGTGAATGTGGCGATATAATGATCCTAGTGTATTCACATATCGATCAGTATATTGACTACTTATCTTGACTAATTTAGTGCAACTTTGAAAAAACACAGTGTTTTATTTCAGATCCAATTTTTTTATTTGTAACGATACATTCCTACCTGCACTGGAATTAAATATATTAACCATTTTCGGAGATAAAAAATAATATTCAAATAATTTATCCTAGAAAAATGCCTCCATATTTTCAAAAACTATTTTTAATTCAGATTTAACTTTACTTTTTCTAAAATAATCGATATACGTATTCAAAACTATTACCTGACTGGTTTATCGAGCTTACAAGCTGTAAGCCACCGTTCAGCCTAGTTTGTCGATGCATATGACGCACACGTCACGTGCCGTCGGCTTTTGGTGCAGGCGGGAAATGACGCCGTGAAAATAAACGACTTTTCTATAGCAGGATAGCAGCAAAAACTGCTGTTTGATGGTAAAAAACGCTTTATAAGTGATCTGATAAAAGATTTATAAGAACAATATTATTAATGGTTTGATAAAAAAAATATTTAGAAAGTTATCTCTTCTAGAGAGGAGCCCTAAGTTCCAAATTTGGAAACAGTATAAGTCTGAATGATGGTGAAAAAAATATATTAAAAATGATCTGATGATATCAGATGATGTAGGTTACATTATGTGTGCAATTTTGCTTGCAGTAAATATAAGTGTACTGTAGATACATTTTGTGCCAAACATTTTAGGGAAACACGGTCATGATGTTATGTTCTGTGTGTGTAATACAATCAGAAACAAACTGATGAATATTTTTCACTTGGAATTTTTGACTGTCAAAAGGACAGATTGTAGAGAGAAGTTAAGGGTGAGTATGAGGGTGGGTTTGCGTAGCGGTATGATATAAATAAAGGTGATGTTTGTTTTTCTGCACATGAAGTTAACATGACTCTCATTTCTGCCCATCTCATGTCAGTATTGCATGAAAATGGAAGCTAAAGCCAACGAAATGCAAAAACCAACATACGCAGCGTAGTTTCACCGCCACTGACCCCCTGAATATCGCAAACAATTTTTCAAACCGCCCGCCACCCGATGACCTAATTTCACACAGGTGACCTGCATGTATCAACCAATAGCATCCAAGTGCTTGTCAATTGGTTAACTATATTAACCAATGGAGAGTGCTAGGCGTGGCGTGGCAGGATGCCAGCCATCTCGTTGCATCTTTACGCCTACAGTTCATGCTGTAAGAAAGGAAAGAAGGCCTACTCTTGAAAGCGGCGCTAAGACGCACACACATGTGAACTCGCGACGCTATTGGTCAAGCGAAACGGTGTCAAACTCACACTACCACGACTTCCAACACGTCACACTGTTGTGGTTAGCGTATTTATATGTGTGGGTATATATGTGTATAGCTGTTGTGTTCTATGATACTTCTGTATCATTCGTTTATTCTACACTTGTTGATATTGCGGAAAATTTTCACTTGCCGTCGGCTGGGCGGTTCTGCCAAATCGTTGGTATTGTCTTATATCTTCAGACTACGAATAGTAGTCTCTTACGCCTTATCAAACGATTATAGGCTATAAATGGAGAAACCAGGCTATTGGTTGTGACTGGAACTGTAGAAAAGCTGGTCTGCGCATGCAGGCAATGTCACAAGCCGTCGGAACCTCAGGAGGCTATTAAAATTTTATTGAAAGTGAAGTATTCCAATTTTTCTTTCTCGTTCTTTAAATTTTGTCAGACTTATTGTTAAAATAATACTCTTCTTAACAAATTCTAAGAACGCTATTTTTGGATTTATCATAACACGGGTTTGGTCCAAAATTTAGACACACAAATTCCTCTCGCTGATGTAGATTCAAGGGCAGTAAGCCAGTATCATGATCCAAATCTTATTATGTTCCATAATTTTTGTAGGTATTTTATTTTAATTGTGTATTCACGTTAACTTTTATTTGTTAAATACATTTTTTTTCATGTTTGTCTTGAAGTTTGTATCTAATAACCATATCTCCACCTAGTGTCATAATATAATATTCTTCTATATCTTTTTCTATATATTTTTCTATACTCGTATCTAACCAACACATAATATAATTTGACTGGCTTGTTGGTCTGGGGTTTAGTGGCTCTGAAGCCCTGACTGCTATATCAGAGGTGGTTTTCCCGCCCCAGACAAATGTTTGTGTGATAAGCATGATCATTTGTTCTAAGTCTGGGTGTAATTATTTATCTATAATATGTATGTATTTAGATATATGAGTATGTTTATCAGGAATCTAGTATTTTAGCTCTGCTTAGTTTGGGACTAGATGGCGTTGTGCACTATTATATTTATTATAATTTGAACCAGCCAGTCTCCATTCTCGCTATCAACATGTGAAAATGGTTATGTCCATGTAAGTTTCATCCTTTATCTCCATCTTCCAGTCTTACATCGTTCTACATAACTTCCCTAAACGCAATTACCATTATTAATTATTAAGCTTACTCGTCCTTCTAAAGATTTTCGCTTGGCTCATAACGGGGTGTTTCACCCCTTAAGATGCTGTTACCAGATTAATATTTAATAAATATTGGGATGCCTTCAGTTTAGTGTAGTACATTTTTACTTGACTTTGCCAGACTAAGTGAGGGTTATGATTTTTTGTTTTTAGTTCAAGGTGAATTTTGTAGTTTGTGGCAGGTTTATATATTAGTTTTATGTACCTAGTTAGCATAATCAACCTTATATTGTTCCCACTGCTGGGACTACTAAGTTCCAGCAGATTCTGACTCTTGATATTATATCCAACACCTAAGTCCAGTGCAAATTGGTGGATATCACATGTCTTAAAATTTTTGGTTGTAGAACTCACCGTATTGAGTAACGACCGAACAAGTAGCGATAAAATAAATTACACAAAGACCTACGACTTGTAAGTAAGTGCCGTTCCCACTGGACCAACACCATACATTTTTTGTTATTTATCACTATTGATAAAATAATGTACCTATTGAGTATTAAGAAGTTAATTTTATAAATTTAGTGTATTCCAATGACATAATAATAATTAAAAAAAATCACAATATCCAATAAAATATGCCAAGTCATAAGATCTAATTGTAATATTGAACTGTTTAAATTAATAACTAGAGGTCGGATTTGCTAGAGTATATTTATCTAAAGTTCGTGGAAGTAAGTAACACAGAGCTAATAATACCTCTTCTGAAATCCCGGAATCATAAACATGATGATTAAATCCTGGGATTTATTAAATTTCAAATTAATTATTGCGCTATAAATACATTTGAACTAAATTATTATACGGAAGAATTTCATTATTGTAGCTGTCTGTTAATTACTAAAGATAATAAAATGTTTTTACTTAATTTTTTAACATTTAAATAATTTATAGATAGAAACATCTTCGTGATTTTGTAACATGCTAAATTAGTTGTATAACGTTTCGAATTCATATCTATCTAGCATTTATCCTGAAAAACAACATACATTTTTCTGGTTCTGTTTACAGGAGTGGATAAATTATTAAGCTTCTATTAATTTTGATTACCGTTTACAAATAAAACATAATAAAATAATAATTTTACTAGAACACAACCATAAATTACACTCTTACTACTAGGAAAAATGACAGTGTTTTTTAGGATAAGTACTTACATAGCCTGCTGTCTCCAGAACTAGGTAAAAACCTGTGTCTTAGGAGGCAGTAACATAATTATTAGTATTCATTCATTCTAAAACAAACTTCAAAAGATCAATACATTGTCATACAACCTGTACACACGACTTGCTGGAACCGACTTCACAAACTTAAATTAATCTATCCTACCAACATCACAGAAAACAAAAACTAATTCAATATAGAGAGCAGAAAGCCAAACAGAGTCACTTTACAAACATAACTACGTTTAATTTCAAAAGTAAGCAGAACCCGATGCCTCTCAAACTCTCGTTCAAGCTAAATTAAAATTCAACTTATAGGTGCTCAAGTTATATTTAAACATTTATATGATATCTCTCGACTACGTTATATGATACCGTTTGTCTATTGGCGCAGAGATTTGCTTTGAAGGGGACTACAGGAGTTGATCGTGAGTTTTGTAATGCGAAAAAGTATTTGATCCGCTCCTGTAAATAGACTCTGAAAAATATGTGTTGTTCTTCAGGATTTATGCTAGATAGGTAATGTGTTAAAAATATAATACAGCTAGTTTAGCATGATAGAAAAAAATCACGAAGACGCTACTGAAAATTACTTGCATCGATTACAAACCGGACTTAAATGTTTGTTGTCAGATTATTCTATAAGCAACGTTTTACCGTTATAGTGTTTTAATTTTTCAATAAAATATGTAGACTTTTAGGAAATCGCTAGAATACTTCATATTTGCAAGCATTGTGTCTTTATATTTCTTTATTTGGTAAGCAGTCCGCGACTGCCCGCGCTTTAGGTAGTCCTCTTAAATCTGATTAAAGTTGAGATGTCAGTGATTTTTTTCTTAACAAGAGAATTCTAGAAAAAACTTGGTCTGTTCGCATTTAATTGAGCGTTAGAGGTTTGGTTACGTCTGGATGGTTTTTATACAAGATAAGAACACATAGTGGACTTGGCATTACCTAATCCTAATATTATTATTTTGATATGTATCTTTTTTATGATATATCTGAGAGGGATTTCTACATATTACGATTCTCATTATAATGTGTACGGATGACCACACATTAAAGTAGGTCCAAGCCAGTATTTTTGTTTATAGTGTCTGTCTAACTTTGTATGACTAACATAATTTAGTAGTTCTTTTTACCATCCTCAAAAAAGAACAACTGAACTAAGTTAAATCATCAAATAAATTCTCCCGCTCTGGGCTTAGTGAGAGGAAGTATCAGACTTTCGCTGATCAAAACCTATCTCTCAAATAATTGCGCTGCCCATAGTAGTAGCGAGTAGCTCTTTATATAGTTCTTTATTCCACGCTAATTTCTCTAAAAGACAAAGTAATTAAGCTCCAATTAATAAAACACAAAGTCCAAACTGCTAGACGTATCAAAACCAAGGTAAGCACCAATAAAAAGACGATGGCATTAAACAATCTTGCTGAGACGCCCGATGAAGACACATAACGAACGTGGTTTGGCGCTTTGCCTGGATACTATGACACAAGAAGTGCAATCTACCGCGACATTCTTTTACATAAACGTTGCATGGCTGGCGCAAGGCATGGGAGACAAAGAAGCGACTGTATAAGCGGATTCATTAATGCATAACTTGGTATGATTAATTTGCCGGCAACAAAAGCAGAATACTAGTACCAATAACAATTTTACATCGTCTCTAACTTTTTGTCTGTGTGTTGCATGACGCGTGACGGTGACCTCAGAGTAGATGAGGCCAATATGGCGGCGCATATAGTTCGCATCAGCTGACCGTGTAGTGTACAGACTATTACTCATTTGTGCCTTAATTTGTGTAAATAATAAAAGTAGATTCGGCATTTTGAAACTACATTTTTAGTTGTCCCCCTCAGCACTGTGTACTATCTAGTGAAATCACAGTCAAGCACTAGTTTATAAATAAAAGTGCATCGATAAAATTTGAAAAATTATTTGATTTTCAGAATTCCTTGACCGGAACCTGACCTTAGGACCACAGGGCCGTCTGGAAAGCACCTATTATGCAAAAAATAAATTTTCCCGTTCAGACGTGTACGAGTAATATGGGAATACACATTAAAATTTCAAAAAAAATTGGTAAATTGAGAACCTCCTCGTTTTTAAAGTCTGTCAAAAAGTAATAGTTTCTAATTGATTGCAATGTACAGACAATTGTGGTTTTAGAACTTGATATTATGTATAAATAAATATTATGAAGAATAAACAAACCTCTTCCAAGAAAACCAAATGCATACCTATAATTATTTTAAGTCGCTTATAGCTTGCACCACACAAAGAGATCACATGCAAGCCATTTGTTGGGGAAAAGCTATGGGGTTGCAGTTTTTATTATAAAGCTTGAGTTTCGCCTGCAGCGTTCTAACAGATGCTTTTTTCTTATTTAATACCACGCCTCAGTGCACTCGCAACGTAAGGGATGAGAACCACTTTACAAATATGCACAATTAGTTTTAAGATTTAGGGGCAGAAGGTATTTGTTGTAGGTGAGAATACATCCAATGATTTTTACAACTGTAGGGTGAAACGAGACACAGATTTGTACTGACTGAAACCCACCTTCCCTTGTCCTTTCATTGCCCTTTGCATTCAGGGTCACGATAGGTTTTCAAATAAAAAAATGATTATCCTACCAATATTATAAAGGCAAAGTTGAGAGTGCTTTTTGTCAGTAAAGGTCTGACACTCCCTCTTGCTACACATAAAGCAGGTAAATCATCAAATAAATTCTTATTTGACAATTTCCCAACCCAAATTTAAAAAAATGTTATTGAATAACTTTTGTAACAAATCCTTGAGAAAAAGCGAGATACTCATAATCATAATAAATCAATACACCTAAAAACTAGAGTAACAGTTTTATGGGCAGCTAAAATCTCGTTACAGCCATGAATACGAAGGTAGCTAAAACGATCTTCAAACTACCACTACCAAGTGGTTTATTGATCCCCTCCCCAAACAAGGCATCGCGAGCTTCCGAAGATATGCTTGATGAAGCAGGCAATCGATATAGGTGAGGATTGAGATCTCCAGAGATGTCTCAGATAGCTACTATTGTTTCAGTCTATCGGTCCGGCAAACTGCAATATTACAAGCACGAGATTGTCCGCCTGTGTTCGATCTTACGCCGCAATTTGTTCGTCGAATATTCGAAGCAAAGGTAATTGGGTTGTCAATTATTGGGAGATATTGCAGGGAGTAAATGCTTTGTTGCAAAATGTTGTTCGACGCTTGTACGTACGCTGTATGAAATAATGTAGTAGTAGATAGGTTTAGGTTTCATGATAAAAGTTGATGAACAGAACATATATTCAGTGATGACATATGGCTCTAAAACATGGTTGCTCACTATGAGCCTCATCAAAAAGCTTGAAGTCACCCAAAGTCTTTGCTTGGAGTTTCTTTATGTGATCGAATCATGAACGAAGACATCTTCATTCCTGATTCTCTTACTCTTCTTAGAAGAAGAAAAAAGAATCTTGGTAGAAGAACCGTAGTTACTAATTTAGCTCGAAAAATCGCCAAACCTAAATGGCGGTGGGCAGGGCATCAACGGCAACTTGGTGAGAGTCACGGGAATCTGACGATTGCAAAGTCACCATGAAGGTTTGTATAAAAAATGGTTTGACTTCAGTTGTTCATTCTTTGAGGTAACTATACTGCTATTACAAAAGCATACAATTTAAATGACATCTGTCGTTGAATTTTACACAACACATACACACAAAACATAAACCAGAACCTAAATTTTATTCACAACGAGGTCTGAACCCAAAAATATCGTCGACATTCCCACCCAAATCCGCTCTAACGCTTTTTATTCCTTTCCGCAAAGCCTCAAACGATAGAATATCCTGACCTATTTGTTCAGAATTACTGTACATCAAATCAACCACCAATTTGTCAATTCGCTGCACACAAATTCAATCAAGCTGATTCAAGCTACACACATTTATATTTCCAAACGATTTCCTTTGTAAGTTGATTTGTGAAATATTCAATCGTGCCGTCTCAAGTGGCGACCTTATTGTAAAATATTTCGAATAATATGAAGATTATTGGCAACTAGACATCCCACGGGAGTTCTGCCTCGCTGTATTACATGATCTCTCTCTGTATATAAGGTTTTCAAGAAGGAAAATCTTTATGAAACTACTTGTTTGTGATATTTTTGGCTCGTGTAGTTTACTTGCTGGATTTTGATTATGACGTAGTAATAAAAGATTATCTCACGAAGTGGGCTTCAAATAAAAACTTGACTATATTATTCATAACTATTTGTGACTATTCATTGTATCAGTCTCTGAAGAGTTTATGGATTTAATTAAAATTTTATTTTGAATAAAATTTATCCAAACTTAGATCTATATTATTTTCAGAAATTCAAGGACTTCAAACACAAGAATGTTTGCAATGAAAGTACAATTTATATCTGATATTGAATACCTCTTCTAAAATACACAATATTTATTAGAGTATCACTTGAAACGCTACAAAACCTGAATTGTTTAGGCACAATATTTCGCTAACAATATTCGTTTTAATTAACTATAGAGCCGAATGTTCGGACAAAAGACAGTCGGATGTCCGCTCGGGGGTGGAAAACGATATTTTGTGTTCACGACTACGTTACGACGACGACATGGACGATAGTTTTAAGTTTTTGAAGTTAGGTTATTAGTTGAGGGCTTCTAGAGAGTGACTATCTAGCCACCACAAACAATTAAATGGACAACATGACACCCGTTGGCATGACTGGTAGCAGATTATTTCTTTCATCTATCTACTATAAGATTTTGATAAGACATTATTTCATAGAGTACTGGTAGCCCAGAGATAACAGCCATGACTTATGAGTTGTATGTCTCAGTTTCTAACCCAGCCAGACGTATTAATTTGTGTAATTTATTTCATCACCACTGATTTCAAAACGGTGAAGGAAAAAAAAAACAAAATCGTCGTAAAGAAACCGGCATATCCTAGAACCAGAAATTCGAAAACATGTGACATCCAACAATCCATAGTGGGTCCGCAAGGTGAATTACCAGCCATCCTCTCTCCTAGAGAGAAAGCCTGAGTTCCAAAAATGAGAACATTATAAGGCTGATTATGCTCTGCTACGCTGTGCTGTGCTAGTTTCTATAAGGCATAAAAACTTCCCTTTGAATTCTTAAAAGTCGTACACTTTAAACATCTTTCGGGTTAAATAATTCGGGATCTGGTAGCGGGGCGTCAACGCCATTGACAAAGGTCATTCATATTGTACTTCACGCTTCGCCGGCCACACTAATTCCGATTATGTCTATTTGTGTCTATAGCCGCCCAGTGTCTATACGTGAAACGTAACTATGGATACAGTTGTATGGGTACAGTTGTATGGATACAGTTGTATGGATACAGTTGTATGCTGTCTTGTGTTGGTATGTTTGCTGGGTCTGTGTTGTGGACTGACAATGGGTATGGTTGGGTTTAAACTATTTTACAGAATATTTTAGCTTTCAAATCGTGCGTAGTATAGTTGCTTTATATATCATTTGTTTTAGATCAGCATTGCTATATGGTAGTTCAATAGATTGTGTGCCTCTGGAACGCAAAAGGCGAGTGAAGGAACACAAGTAGGTTTTAGGCAAAAAAAATTGAAGACAAACACTGCCTTTTACACCACCCGCGAAAGGTGAAGATTTTTCGTATTCAAATATGTTTTTTTTAATAGCCTAGTTTGTGTCCCACTGCTGAGCAAAGGCCTCCCCTTTCTCCTTCCAAATCGCTCTGTCTTGGGCCAAATATGTTTTATTTAAACATATTTGAATACGAAAAATCTTTTCTTTTATCTGTGTCTTTTAATTGACCTTTGTTAAGTATGACAACGGTTTTCTAATTTCCCGTGGCCCTAGCGGCTATCGGCCCTACTAGGGCTCGTACTTCTACTGGTTTTGATGACATCTCTTTGAGGTGTTGACCTTATAGCTACTAATTAGACCAGTTTGGGATGTATGTCTGTCTTACGGCAATTTAGGAAAAGTATTTAATTTTAGAGCAGTCGTGGCCCAGTGGTAACGGCTCCGACATACGAGTTGTAGGTCGCGGGTTGAAACCCAACCAAGCTCAATACTTTGTTTAATTTATTTCATCACCACTGCTCTCAAAAAGGAAAACATCGTGAGGAAACCAGCATGTCCTAGAACCAAAAATTCGAAGACATGTGGCATCTACCAATCTACACTGGGCCCGCGTGGTGGATTACAGCCCATTCCTTCTCCTAGAGAGGACGCCTGAATCCCAACAGTGGGAACATTACAAGGCCGATAATGCTAATAATAATTTGAGTTTCAACTTTGATTACGTTTATGCTAGTCTAGTCAGGCAGTGTAGTTACCTGCCTACAGCACGTATAGCCACTACCGTAACCATAGATAGGACACAATGCAGTCTTGTTAGTATAGTCGTGTTTGTTTCGAGAAAGTGGACCGGAATATTGAGGTTTTGGTACGGAGCTCCGTTGATTGAAGCTTTTGAGGTACCTACGGCTATTTCCCTGACAACCAATTACAGCATGACTATGTGAAACCTTATATTTTTGATTCCAAAACGTTTTCTATCAACGAAGACAAAGAAAAAATACGAGTAACTAAACGTCTATAGAAACGTAAAAAGTTCTGGAGACGAATGAACGGGATGGAGACTACAAGCGTCCTAGATTCATATAGATGTTACAAATCTTTAAAATACTCGCCTTTTCTCTAAAATTATATGTAATTACAATACACTAAAACCTTTCGCATGAATCCTTATGTCTACATACTGTTGACAACCGCAAAAAAGTCCGTTCAGTAGTTTATGAGTTTATCGCGAACAAAAAACAGACTCACGCAGTGGAGGACTTTATAATGATGTATCGAAAGTAGCCATATCATGAAAACATTAAACATTCAACCGATCTACCGAATCCCAATAACCAAACCAAGCCACGTCAGCGGGTAATTACCAAAATATTTGACATGAATAAATCAAAGACATATTCATATCATATTATATCACACTAATCGTATTACCTGACAGCGTTCATACAGCATTGAGTTGCAACTGTGTGCGTGTGTGTCGTATGCATGTGTGGATGTGATGACGTTGATGACACGGCATTGTGGTGGCTTAATCATATCAAGGGCTCATTAATTATTCCCGTGGGGTGTGCGATGCCGATCCAATGCTGATGAATAGGATGTTGTTATTTATGCATTTGTAGACGTCAAGCTAGCTGGTATTAGCGGCCATTGTTTTGGTATCTTGGTATGGACCACGTACGTTACTGTATTGTACTTTTTAAGTTTATTTAGGATATTATTGACACCATTGGAAAGCACGTAAAACCCTTGGTCGCTAATTTAAAATGTCACTTACGGGATATCTTCCGTGATTGTTTACTGTTTTGAGTTCCAGGCATTTCGACGCTGTTGTTATTGTTGTTGATAGCCTAAAACAGTGTTGGAACAGTGACCATCGCTGTTTTTGGCTATCATCATTCGTAGATCTTTGGTACTCGTTACAGGTAGTCTGATTCTAGAAAGTTATTCCAAAGAGTATCGTATTGCCAAGTTACTAGTAACTGGGCAACACGATACTTAAGCAAAACTTAGTTATAATATTTCTCTACAACCTACGTTTTTAGAGAAATATTAAATCTTGCCTTTGCTGTTCAAAAAAGAATTACGAATAAAAATTTATAAAACTAATAACGTAATTAAGTACGTAGTTTAAGCGTCTTAATATTTACCTATTCTAAATAACCATTTAGATGTTGTTGGTGGCTGCAACAAAGATACGATGAGTAATGACTTACCTGAAACAAACACAAGAAAAAATTATTAATAATAAATCTTTGCAGATTGACGGGTACCAAATGTAAAAAACAACATAAGCTACAACTTAAGTTAAGAGCGAATAGGTTACTTCTGGGCAAGTGTGCTCCATCGTCGTCGTGATGTGGTATCATCGCTTACGATCTGGTGTGATAGTGGTCTAAAACATACAGTGGTAAAAAATACAACATCATCATCATTACAGCTGTAAGACGTCCACTGTTGGACATGCCCCTCCCAAGCGTCGCCACAACGACCGGTCCTGTGCGTCACGTTCAGGTAATCCTCACCAGCTTATCAATAATATAATTTAAATCAAACATAATTATCAAGACAACTGAGTTTTAAGACTCTTTCATTTTGCAGCAACTAATTAAACCTTAAACAAACAAGACAGTAAACAAAATCATAAACATAAACCAAAATATTCACAAGAAAATTGTCACATAAATATTATTAAGTCCGCTCGTGCTGCACACAGATTAACCCACACATACGAGAGTGTAACGTTAGTGTCAAAGAGATGGTAACCGGAGAGGACCTAATTAATGAGACACGTATCAACGTATAACCGCAATAATACTTGACTTGTAATTAGCTCCGTCTTATATTCCCCTCATAACATAATATATACTACCTATGACGCACTCGAGATGATTTCTGAATATTACGTCGAGACTCTTCAAAAGGATAACGTTGAAAATATGTAATAATATAGAATTTCTCGCTTGTAGAACGGATTTTAAGCTGTTATAGGAGCATGGAGTGGGATCAAATAAAATGAGCAGGGAATAATGAATGTGGAGTTGTTATTTAATTAGTTAATGAGCTTTTCTATGAATTGGAAGTTTCTACTGCTTATGTTTCTTGAAGTGCCGGTGTAACATAGAATATAGAAAATAATATCTTCATTGAAAACGTCAGTCTTTCCAAGAATATTAAATTCTTAGTATTGAACGAGTATGTAAATTTTTTATACACATTAAATGTAGATCAATTCATGACGTTCTTGTCAGTTTAAATGTATCCCTGAGAACTAGACATGTTTTTACTGATTTTTGCCTGCATACTGATTTGGTTGTTTGATTTATAATCCTGAATCCCTAACTAATGATACTAGTGAACACCAGAAAAACCATTTAGAAGTAGTTTACAAATACCCAACCCTAGATAATGGAGAGCAGAAACGAACGAAGAAGAAGAATTTTTCAGTCTTTCCAAAAAAGAAAATAAGGAATCATACAACACGTCCCTAAGTAGCTACGATTACGTATTATGAAAAAATGCCAGTCTCTAATGACAAGTAATGAATCTAATACCTTTGTATCCAAGCTGTTTGACGTCAATGATAAAATTAGCTCATTGATACGGTCCATTATCGAGATAAAAACATCGTATCATATTGTGAGATCTCCCATGTTTGTACCTATTGAACACCGCTAATGAGCACTCTCAATACCCCCTTATCATATTACGTATGGCAAATGGAGTTTGTTGCTATGTTATATGGCATGTACACAATGACCCACGTCGAGTTATCAAGGTTTTTATGAGAGAAATGGACGGTAGAGAAAATCGTGAATTATTTTATAATAATGAAGACATATTTTTCGTTTTGTGTTCGGGTGAGATCGGCTATCTTTGTTACTCGTTAGGCTGCAGAAAAACTATTAATAATTAAATTGTAGTCTAGATATGGCTAGACTATAAAACAGAGGACGTTCTGTAGATGTTTAAATCTAAAATTAAGATATATTGGTTAGAGCTCTGCTTATTTTATTTTCTCCTTATCTCTCCTTACCTTTGGTAAGAGAAAAAGTATTTTGTTAAAGTTCTCAACTATAATAGTTCAGTTAAATATGTTCCTGAAACAATTTGTACAATACACAACTGATACCCACTCACTCGTTAAGGGCCAACCTACGCCTTGATATAATCGCCTAACCTTATTTCTACCTGTTTGTATCCAAGACAAGTATACAGAAGGTCTATTTCGATTAGTCATAATATTTTAGCCATAACTTACAATACTAGGTGTTTTCTTAATTTACCGTTATTAACTTATACAGCTACTTTTTCCTAGAAAGTACCTACCTATTTTACCTATTTAATAATTATACATTTCAAGTGCTTCCTCTCTCCTAACTCGCTTATTTTGCTGTGCCCGATAACCACCCCACACCCTCATGTGATCTAATTATTTTGTTTTACCACCTAAGTTTACACACATATGGAATGCAATAAAGTATTGAGTAACTATTTATTGGGGAGATAGTTAACTTTATATTTAAAGCTTTATTTAAAACTAAAAGCTACATGTTTGTAATATTTTGGCGTTTATTCTTCAAATTCTCTTCTTCCACTTACTAAAAACAGGAAAGGGCGGAGATCTAACCCTTGAAGTACTTCTACATTTTACTAGACTTATGTATCAAAGAACTATTATATCTGGTGTAACTTAAACCATCATCTCAAAAACTAAATATCATGTTTCAAATAAAAGTGTTTTTAACTATTGCAAGCTTTATCAGAACTTGTGTATTACTATCATAAGTAATCGTACCTTCTGCCATAATCTTTCTTGTACTGTTTGTACCTGCTCCTTGAATATCTTGTACAAACATGTCAATACACGTCTATTTATGTGTCCTTGCTTCGTAAAGTAGGACATTGTTGCTAATATTTTCTTATACAAAAAGGCTTGGGTTCGGAGTAATGAGAGATTACAATGTTTAGGTGCGTGTTGTATTGACAAAGGTGAAATTATATATGTACTAATTAGGTTCGTTGCCAAAGGCAGAGTCAAGAAAAATAATACGTAAGACGATCCAGCTGTTATAGTTCCAATTTTGCTTGCTAATGATCTGTTAATAATATTTCTCCGATTTCATTCTCTTTAATATTCTTAGAAAGTTTTTGGTTAATTGGATGTTTTCGTTTATTACTAGCTTCTGCAAGCGGTTTTTCTCGCGCGGAAGTCGAGTATAAACGCAAAAGAATACAATCAAAAAAAATCTCGGGATAAATTTTTCTATTGCTGGATGTGGTCTAGCCGTTTGCTAAGTTTCATCCACTACTTTGCAAGTGTTACAACATAAAGAGATAATGACAGATAGACAAAGTCTAGAAGTATACCTATACTATCTAGGGGTCATCATCATCTCAGCCGAAAGACGTCCACTGCTGGACATAGACCTCCCCCAAGCGCCGCCGCAGCTACCGGTCCTGTGCGTCCCGCATCCACCGGATTCCCGCGACCCTCGCCAGGTCGTCGGTCCATCTTGTGGGAGGCCTTCCGACGCTGCGTCTTCCAGTACGTGGCCGCCACTCTAAAACCTTCCGTCCCCATCGACCATCTGTTCTACGAGCAATGTGCCCTGCCCACTGCCACTTAAGTTTGGCGATTCTTCGGGCTATGTCGGTAACTTTAGTTCTCTTGCGGATATCTTCATTCCTGATGTGATCGCGCAAGGAAACTCCGAGCATAGCCCTTTCCATTGCTCTTTGGGTGACTTTAAGCCTTCTGATGAGGCCCATTGTGAGCGACCACGTTTCTGAGCCATATGTCATCACTGGCAACACACACTGGTCATAGACTTTTGTCTTGAGACACTGCGGTAGGTTGGACGAGAAGATACCGTGCAGCTTCCTGAACGCTGCCCAGCCGAGTCGGATTCGACGATTGAGGGGTATTACTTGAAAAAGAATGAATTATGTCCTAAAAACCTTGTAAAAAAAATGTATTTTTATGGTGTACAATAAACTCACAACAATCAATCTAAGGCAGTTGTTATTTCTTAACTCAACAAAAACCTCAAACATCTTCATCTAGCTGAAACAATCCAGTAAAAACTAACAATCTCCAACAAAGAAACTTAAAAAATCCGATATTATTTTCATTTTCCACAATGAAATAGAACTGAGTACGGGGTGAAACGACGCATTTGACTTTAACAAATGATATTATAGCAAAAATGCAATGTCTGAAAGTTACACAAATCGTCCAGAGAAAATATAGCGCAGACTCGCTCTGGAACCTTTTTGGTGATAAATTACGTTACTATTTTCTTTAACTTCAATCGCTTTTAGAAATGGTTTTAAAATCTTCGGTCAATTCAACTTCTGGGAATTCGAAAGTGCATTAAAGTAAAGTGAGTTAGATCTACAAGTATTGTACCAACTACCAGAAATTCGTGTCGGACTGATTTTGATGAAATTTGGTAAGGAGTAAGATTGAACCTGCATAGATTGGAAGGAAAATACCTACGTGTTTTACCTACGTCAAGTAATATGACACAAAAGCTTGATTATGAGTAAGCTAAAGTAACTGAGCTCTAGGGAAGGACTTTGGCTATTTTTTTGTCCGACTTGGTTATTGATTTCGCGTCCGTAATAAGCGGTTGAAGTTGAAGGTAAAAGCAAGTATAACATAAAGTACAAAAATCCTTTTAGTTTTAAAACCCATAACTAAAATATTACAACTCCACATTCTCTACTTACAACGTTAGCCATATTAATGATCCACCCAACCAAACCAAACTTAATTTTAAACCCAGCATATCTTCAAAAAACAACATCAATGACAAACGGAGCAAGGTACTCAGGTAGGGGTTGAAAAGGGAGGTTAGACGGGTAATAGAGTGTCATCTTGGCATTATAAATGATCATACTCAACCCTTGACTGGAGGTGGAACCGTCTACACTGTTTTTACATTTACCACATCGGATTAGGTTACCCCTTTTCAGGCCACCATAATAAGAATGGAATGGTTAAACCTGATTTTCGTCCATTTATTTTGTTGTTTGGACGTATTTTTACTGTGCCTTCCTTATACAAAACTGGAATTGTACTTGCTGATGTACTTAAAAATAATTTGAGTTGCACGATGCATGACTGGTTTTGCGTTTAGATTTTGTACCATTGACACAAAAAAAAATTGGAAACTGATTTTGGAAATGGTCTAAAGATGAATAGAAGCCTGTACACCTGCAAAAATTATAGACCCGTCGGATATTACACATGACTGCGGTGCCCATGTTCACAACATGAGCCACATGTTGGAGTACCTCAAGTACACCTGCACTTTAGGAGACCTTATAATTGCCACCGATGCTCTAGTGAATGTAACCCACTGGGTCCAGAAAAAGTAAGTTTACCACCGACTTAAAAAAAGAAGAAACTCTATTGTTTGATGAAAGAAATTATTTATTAAGTCAATATACCGATAGCATTATAATAATACTAAAAGGAGGAGCTCGTGGCTAGATAATAACAGCCGCACAGATCGATCTTCAAGGTTAAGCAACGCTTGCCTAGGTTGGTCTGTGGATGGGTGACCATCTTAACATAACGAGTTTCCTCCGTGCCTCGGAAAGCACGTTAAGCCGTTGGTCCCGGCTGTCATTTGGAGATCTTTGGCAGTCGTTACGGATAGTCAGAAGCCAGTAAATCTGACTCCAGTCTTGCCATGAAGTACCGTGTTACCCCAGTTAATGGGTTGTGGAGGTCTGGTAGGCAGCCGCTCCTCATAAAATACTGGTATTCAGCTAAATCCGGCTTGACTGGAAGCCGACCCCAATATAGTTGGCAAAAGGCTAGGCAGATGATGATTATAATAATACTAAAAATTATCACTTTGAAATAGACAAGAAGAAAGAAAGAAAAAAAGTAAATTTTTCTGTTTATTTTTTCTGGTCTGTTTATTAAATAGACTAAAACCCTAATGAAACAAACACATTTAAATAACACAACATTGATTTTACAAACAATTATCTTCCATATCTCAAAGCTACGAGTATATCGGCTTTACGAACCAAAAACACGACATTTTATCATAAACCCATCATAAACCAAAATAACCCGACCCTTGCAAAACAAACACAGAGAGACATCAAAAACATACAACGAAATGTTAAAATCTGTTCGAAATATGCGCACAGAAGGGCAGAGGAAGCGTTGCACAAAGAGGAGGAAATTGCCTATCAAGAGTTGGCAGTAATCAAACCTGCGCCAATCTAAGTTCACTGCGGACGGTATATTCTACTTAATGAGATATTTCCACAAAGTTACAATGTGGCGAGTTTACACCGGTCAGTTTTGGTTTTGATATTAAAATTGTTTTACCTATTATATTTTCTAGCTACGGTTTTATCACAGACAGGGACCTCATAATGGTTCCTTATACAGTCGTTTATATATATAATCAATCATTTTGTATGGAGTGAATGTTTTTTTTTATACTCCTTTAGAGTTGACTAACTTGCCTGCCTTTTCCCTGCCTTTTCAACGGTCCTCCGACCAGACGGACATTTTGTCTGATTTGACTAACTGCTCGATAGATGATTTCGCGCTATTGTATACCTACTATGTTTAAATCGCGCGTAGAACTCTAACAGCGCTACGCAGGATCGTTTAATCAGTATATGACTCCACAGCTACACTCTAATTTATTTCTATACAATCTCACTACATAGTCAAAGTAACAACTGCAAAAATAATTATGATTTCATTAAATAGAATTCTGGTAACCATCGCTACAAGTTCTTAGTCTGTTTTTACCATTACAATATCAACAGTAGCTGATTTGTTTTTAGTTGAACCATTACAGAGAATCATTTAACAATAAACTTTATCCCGTGTCAATAGAGCATAATATTGACAATCAATGATTTGGTAATAGAATCTGTACTTCAATCTAACTTTGGTTTGGACGGTGAATCCAGCTTAATGAGATATTTTCCGAAAGTGACGTGACTTGGAATAGAAGAGTTGTAAAATAACTGACTAGAAGTGACAAAAAATTATTATAGTAGCTTTATAGCTACAAGCGTATCACGAATATGCTTCTATGAAGCTACATGTGACCCCATCATTCATCTGTTTTGCGTGCCCTACCCACTACTACATAACGAAGACATAGCAATGGAAAGCCACTCATAATGTGGACCACAGAAATCTTAATAAATCCTTTCTGATATCTATGATGTGGACCGACCGACCTGGTGAGGGTTGCGGAATTCCGATGGATGCAAGACGCATCGACCGTTCATTGTGGCGACACTTTTGAGACCTTTGAACTTCTTTTGGCTTAAATGATGATAATGAAAAAGAAACCATCAGTGATGTTAAGTTGAAATCTTTCTAAACTGACATCACCTGATGATAAGCAATGATGTTGTCGACGATAGAGCACGTGTACCTAAAAGTAACCTATTCACTCTTGGCTAAAGGCGACTTGATTTACAGTGATCAAAACTTGTGCGTACTTGCCTAAACATCTAAGCCTCATCCAGTATCAAGCTTCTAAATCATCGTCTCTTTCAAATATTGACAAACTTTCTTGAAGTGAAGCGGTGATCGTCGCCAACTTTTAACAGTTTCAGATAAATTAAGATTTTGGTTTAGTATGTCTTATAATACTTCGACGGTCGATAACCGATTGCTTGTTTAGGATTCATCGCTTTATCTTGATGAGATATTTTACCTGGCTGAGTAGTTTTGAGAAAATGATCTTTGTCTTTAAATATTTTAGTATTTTAATACAGGACTATAGGTCTATCCAATCTATTTTTGGCTTTCTTTTTATATCGAATTCCCGTAATACAGTTTTATTTTGAATGGTTTATAGGAATAGTCGTAAAACAATATACAGTATGTGGAAAACCCTCTGAATCTGTTTAAATAAAATTAAATTGCTAAGTACAAAACTCAATAATAACCAATTTGGATGTACTTTTAAAACTACGAGTATTTCCTGAAGTCTCAGGAAGGAAAATTATAAAAATTACAGAAAAAATTGAAAAAGATTTTTATTCAGACTGATTCAAGCTGTCAATATTAGGATTAGCTGTCTATTTCTAATTTAATAGTGCTTTTAACTGTCTGTCTTTTAACTTTTATCACTTTATCTTTTGACAGTACGAAGTCTGTTGGGATTTAGGTTTCTACAAACAACCCATCAAACTAACTACATCATAACTCAAAACACATTACATTCTACTCACTTAATAACTACACATAATTAAACCACTCGTAAACAGTAACAACACCAAAAACGGCACGACTCCTACAAAATTTTTGCATGTTCAAAAATATATCAAAATAGTTTCCCCGAATATTACCGGTCCCATAATGGTGAAGAATGCTTTTGTCCCCATGGCTCGGGCCTCGCGATGACATATTGGTTAACATATAGCTGGATCATGTGTAGTCTATATAGAGTTGTCGGGTTATACTATTGTTTTGCGAAAGGAAGTTGAGTCGATTATAAATCGGGTTGAGTGAGAATTAGGAGTGGAGAATATTGTTTTGAGTTTTGTAGTTTTGCTTGAATAATTTGAATAATACTTATATTATATAGGTGAAAGTTTGTTTCTATGTATGTGTGGTTGATTTTTGTATCTTTATACTTAAATGGCTGAGTAGATTTGGATGAAATTTGATGTACACACGTAAATATTTTTATCCTTTATAATATATGTGTGTTATAATATTTATGTATGTTCCTTTGGTATAGTTTTCTACTTTCATGCGAATAAAGCCTTTCATCTAAATTTATTCGGCTTGTGTGTGAAATTATCACAAACTAATACAACAACATGTTGTATCAAACTGGATTGGTTTAGAAGAAGAAAAGCATCAATAAAGATCACAAGATAAAGAGACCTGACACAAAACGATTCCAAAGCATCCCGTGAACTTATCGTGGATAGATAAGTTGATTATTAGCTATTCAGCAGATGTGATATGGATATTCCATATGATGAGTTTGCGTGCGTAATAGATAAATAAAAAACCGGGCAAGTGCGAGTCGGACTCGCACACTGAGGGTTCCGTACCAATTTATCAAGATGAAAACAGTTCAATTCTCGAATCGAGTCTTAAAGATTTTACAAAAAAGAAAATCTTGTAATGTAACTAAAAATTTAAGGTTTTCGGAATTTTTCCTTTATGTGTGCTATAAAACGTTGCTTCATGCCAAATTTCAAGATTCTAGGTCGACTGGAAGTACCCTTTAGGTTTTGATTCCCTTGCGAGTACTTGCGAGTTTCAAAATATGCAGCTTAAATTGCTGTTTCTTTTGATTGCGTTGACATAGAAGTTTGATTTTGTTACAGCTTAAAGGTATTATAGACCTGAGTATTTGGTATGAATTTCAATTTAATACCTCTACGCGTTTATGAGGAAATGGGTAGTAAGTTTAAAATTATTAAAAAAATATATATTATGTGATGTAACTAAAAATTTATGGTTTTCGTAATTTTTCCTTTATCTATGCTATAAGACGTTGCTTCGTACCAAATTTCAAGATTCTGAGTTCACGGGAAGCACCCTGTAGGTTTTGATTCCCTTGCAAGTGTCGAAAATTTGCGGCATAAACGGCTGTATCTTTTGATTGCGTTGGCTTAGAAGTTTGTTTTTTTCACAGCTTCAAGGAACAGTAGACCTGAGTAACTGATATAAATTTCAGCTTCATACCTCCACGCGTTCCTGAGAAAAAGGGTCTTGACAGACGGACGGACAGACGGACAACAAAGTGATCCTATAAGGGTTCCGTTTTTTCCTTTTGAGGTACGGAACCCTAAAAACGACAAATTTGTTGTTGTTTATTGTATCAAATCCATTGGGCCGGGCATATTACAAGTAAGACAAATTTTAACGACGAATAAAAAAATGACAATATACTATTATTTTTACTAATATTTTCAGTCGAGGTCTACCCAGTAAGCTGAGTCGAGATGCTTTAGATGCTTATTGTGGAAATTTGTTTAAGATGGTGTTGGAAAGGAAAGTCTGAAAGGACTTAGAAAAAGAAGCCTTTGCCCAGCAGTCGGACTAAATGGCTAGAAAAAAGAAAAATCTTGGTTTCATCAAGCGGCAAAACCTCATCATTTCCCATCGACTTACAATCGAAAACCCTTAGTAGTATCCGGGTCGGAATATTCAAATACTTTGCCATATCCGATAATACCTCTCTCATGCAAAATGCATACAATATCATTCTTTACTTCATACACGAATGCTTTCCCAGCGTAATTCATGTAAAACTGCTTTATTTGAATTTTATGCGACCAAATTTTTGCTCTTATGCGATATAGATCAGGTTTATTTGAAATTTCCCCTGTTTAATGTCTTGATATTAGTTCCGATTGTATTAAAGGGGAAGATATTGTAAGTCTGAGCCATAATTTTTTAGGTGCTTATGTTTGAGTTACTGACAAACCAGTAAGACAATATATGACACAAAAGTGTCATATAATATGAATTCCCTAAATTGTTTAGTTTTCTAGGCTTCGAACCCAAAGGGTATAAATAAGGCACCCTATAGCGACGACTCCGCTGTCCGTCTATCTATACCGGGCTTTAGCTCATGAACCGTAATAGCTAGACAGTTATAATTTTCATAGATATTGTACTTCTGTTGCCGCTATAACAATACATACTACAAATAGAATAAAATAAATATATAAAGGCGTCTCTCATACAACAAACGTATTTTTTTGCTGTTTTTTGCTACATACGATATGGAATCAAATTAATTATCAAAAGAAACATTCAATATTAAGCCAACAGTTAAGTAGACAAAATGCAAGCGAGAGTATTTTCACTAAAACACCACCACCTAAAATAAAAATCTAATCACGCCACCCAATAAAAAGTAATTTCAAGGTTCAAAAACATCCCTAAAATATCCTACAGCTCAGAATAATAACGACAAAATAATATTTACAACTCAATTATGAAAAGTTTCTCCCGTAAAGGGGTGCCTTGTTTCATTTACAATTTTATTAGAGCACCCTAAACTACATGGGATTACTCAAATGGGTTCGTAATGGGTGTTTCTAAATGCTGAAGCCCCTCAGCAAAGCTCTTCGATTGAAGTGTGTCTATTGAAGAGCAGGATTTGTTGAATGAAGTACTGGATGTATTCTACAGATACTGGGATTTCCTTTTGAGTTTTTTTTAGAGGAACTGGCTTTGAAGCACTTTGCATGTGGTTTTCTAAATCGATCGAAGTTTACTAAAATCTGTGGCTTCATTTCCATTATTTATTACTTGCTTCGGCCTGTGACTTCGTCTGCGAGGACTTCAGAAAAAAAAAGAATTGGGATAAAAGGTAGCCTGTGTTCCATTTCAAAGGCCATATGCATGCTAAATTTCATCCAAATCCGTTCAGCCGTTTTTACGTGATTAAGTAACAAACACACACTTTCACATTTATAATATTATTAGTTAGGATTAGATAGAAAATCATCAAATGATTTCTCCCACTTTAAAGTGGAAAAGGTGGGCGTGTCACGACTTTTACTGACTAAAACCCACTCCTATGTTTTTTTTTTCGCAGAACCCTTGCCCCAGTACGCTTCAACCCTCCTAGGCCCCTACGGTTTTGCTAACATCTCCATGAAGCGCGCGTAGAACACCACGCGCCGTCGTCGACAACTCGAGGTAATTTTCACTTTAAACCACATTTTTCTTATACTCTTAATAAGACGGAAAATCCCACGAACAAAATCATTTAAATGAGGTGTTTATCTTGACCTTTGTTCTCAAAACCTAACCAGCCGTAACTTCGAAAACAGCGCTCCATAATTTCCACCTCACAAAAACAACTGCACCGCTCACCTATTTCGTAAACCAAACAATAGCATCACCTACTAAACTTTAAACTCATTGAAAGGTTTAAACTTAAACTTTACAATTAATACTACATAGTACAGGCTTCACAGTTCAATAGTTCTCTCAAATTTACAGCATAGTTGCCTTCCGCCTGTTATTAAATTTATTCGTTATACGCGGGGTTCATAAAGACTTGAAGTGGGGGGAGTTTCCATAGATACTGGGGAGGCTGGTTGCCATTGGTGATCCCGGTGGGCTCGGTACCGGGCGAGGAAAGGAGATGTGGTCCAAGTTGCGCAGTAATATCATTCTGTTCCAATTTTTTTTCGAGGGATTTTATTTAAGAGGCTTACAAAAGGAAATGTGGAGGGAATTACTTTGATGTTTTGCTGTTTATGTTTCGTAATAAATTTGTTGGTAAAACATTGACATGGCAGGTAAAAATAGTCGTGGTAAACCTGGCATATGTGCCCTAGTCGGTAACCAAGACACGCCTTTAAAAGGTGCCTATTTGAGCCGATCTGTTTAGTATACTCGTATAAGTATGATGGAGTTGTAAACTAAGCTTATGTACTCGTAATTATAAATGCTTGTCTTAGTTTAGCAAGAGGAGTATGTTACCGACTGGGGCATGTGTGTTTGGATTACCACCGTAATTTATTAGTAAAAATGTTTACAAGTTTAGTTTATTCTATTCTAAACAAACTACACTAAACTATATTTTATACAAACTCTGTTCTTTCATAAATATGAACTATTGGCGTTCTAGATCCAAAGGTTTAGGCTGAGCGTTGATGAGCCAGTAAGACAGGATTTTGCCTTCTATAAACCTGTACATATTTCTTTAATATACAGATAAAATGAGGATAAGGATGTAAGAAAGAATAAAATAAATTGTTATAAATATTTTCCGCGTCTGTTTGTTTATCCGCTAACTTGTGAAATTTCTCGTGATTTTACTAATGAAAAAAGTAATAAATGAAGTAGGTTTATGTAGATAATTCGCACTCGTATTAGGCCGAGGCGGGTAAAGACTATGATTTTTTTAAATCGATTCTCGCATACTGAATAAACCCTGCAATTAAACGTTTTTCTGTTATTTGCAGTACTTATAATGTTTCCACTACTGGGACTCAGGCCAGGTCATAATTGACTACAGGGGTCCATTGCGCATTGGTGGATGTCATGTCTTCTAATTTTTGGTTCTAGGTCGGTTTAGCCTCACGATGTTAATCGTTTTGAAAGTACTGGTCAGCAAATAAATTAGACATCGTGAAGCAAATGGTTGGGTTGGAACCCGTGACATTATAACTCGTAAGTCAGACTTGTTAAAATTATTATATTCACAACATGATAAAACTTCTTTTAGGTTTGAAAATAATTTGTAAAGGAGACAATTTCTTTTGTTTGGGGAATAGGCCCACCACAAATTGTGGCGTATAGCAATGAAATGCACGTTAGTTTATTGCTTATAATCTATAGATTACAGTGGTAATATTAGCAAAACTGTATGAAACCGGAATACTGTGAAATACGACAGTCAAAACATGACTCTCATAATAACTTAAAATCTCACAAGAGCTATAATTGTCTTATGAGTGGATAGGTCTCCTTGGTATTTTAAGTCAAAATAGTGCACTTCCAATAATATATAGTATAAAACAAAGTCACGTCTGTACTACGTGACAGATTTTGATGTGATTTACACGATCTGATAGACTTATTCATGAAAATGGATTAGATGTAGGTATTCATTTCGAAGTAGCGCGGTTTTTGCCGGCCAATACTGTAAATCTAAAATAATAAGGTGATGTGTTATAAGCTGGTTGGAAAAAAACACATTATAGGTACATCACAAGAAATATTTATTACTGTTCATCTATTCATCTCTTAAAAGCAGTATTTCATCTAAAAAACCGGGCAAGTGCGAGTCGGACTCGCGCACTGAGGGTTCCGTACCAACTTACCTATGAAAACAGTTCAATTCTCGAATCGAGTCTTGAAGATTTTTCAAAAAAAAAAAATCTTGTGACGTAACTACAAATTTTCAGTTTTCAGACTTTATATGTGTGCTATCATTATCTTGCTTCGTACCATAATTTCAAGATTCTAGGTCAACGGGAAGTACCTTATGAATTTTGATTCCTTTGACAGTGTCGAAAAGTACGTTTTTTGCAATATAAACGGGCGTATCTTTTTTTCCCGTCAACTTACAAGTTTGATATTTACACAGCTTCAAGGGACCGCGAACTTGAGTATATAGTTTTAATTTCAACTTGATACCTTAACGCGTTCTCGAGATAAAGGGTCTTGACAGACAGACAGACAGACAGACGGACAACAAAGTGATCCTATAAGGGTTCCGTTTTTTCCTTTTGAGGTACGGAACCTTAAAAAGTTGTAGGTGGCTCAACCTCACCTTGATGCCGTGCCCAAGATAAATACCACACTATACACATCACATGTGCATAGCAACCAACAGCGCGTCTGCCCACTAAACAATTACAACAGTATCCAGCAAGAGCAGCTCTATTGTTAGTAATTGATGGAGTCGTGTCAACTAATATTGTATATAAATATAATAAGTTTTCCTACTTGTGTGCCTAGATTGTATCCTACCTTGTAGGAGATAATTATTTGGACCATAATCATGGACAGGTTGTCGGTATACCTCGATTTTGAATTGTCCGGAGGCCCTGACATGCTCTCCATAGTATGAACGAGATTGTTTGATTTGATAAATTCCTAGAGAAAATAGAATTAGGTCCTGGAATGACAACTGAGGAAAATTATCCAGCTCTGGAAGGTTGAAAGTTGTTGCTGGGTGTGGAAACTGGACCTCAGAGTATCTGCAACGGGCTATTAATTACGTTTTGTTCCACGGTGATTTTGAAAATAAACCTAAAAACGCTCCTAAACAAGCATTTTTTGCCGTAATACTATTTTCCTATTATTTCATTATTCCGGTTACGTATTGATATAATTTTTGGTCAGTTAATTATAACAAGATGATCACTTTTTTAATGTGCAATATCATTAATAAACGTTACCGTTTAACAGTGGGCCGAAAAAAAATTGTCTCCTTTAACATTGTTTTTACCATGTTGTAGAATAATAACTATTATTTTCTCTTGTATAGTTGATGGATTCACAACATGTAAACTCACCGAAAAGACCCACCTTAAGACACAGTAGGCTTTATCTGTATCTGTAATACTGTTCCATCTACTGCACCAACTATGCAATATATCAAATGATAACTCGAAAAAAAATTTTGTAAAGCTCCACTTCCTACTCATCGATATGATCTTTTACCTTGTACCGCGCCCCTCCATCTCAAAGTCCTTATTACGAGTTGAACAACAAATAAACATTGCCATCGCTGTTTATTGGACATTATTTATCGAGATCTCTCTTTACCAAGCGATCTTATTTCCTAGTACAACAGCCCTGTTCAATGATAGCTTTTTATTTTGGTGTTAGTTAGTTAGTTAGTAGTCCGTTGTGTCCCACTGCGGGGCAAAGGCCTCCCTCTCCCTTTTCCACACACGCCTATCTATGTACAGCCATTGCATTGCATTAAAACCATACCTGTTTCTTTTTGTTGTCCCTTGAACTGTACGGTTTTGCTACACAAGAGAGGTTTTCCGTTTGAACCGAGTTAATAAGTACCAACTTTCATTATAAAACCTAATTATGCTAAGTAAAAAACTACCTATCCACACTGTGTGGTATAAAAAGCAAACATCTAACGCAACGTATTGTTTAAAGCACAGACCAGACGGTTGCATATTAGTGTCCCTATCTCAACCGAGGAGACTTTGCTAGTTTCAATCCGTGTAGACAGCAGATGTAAGAAAAACTACAAGAGACTATTTTGATGATTGTTTTGGAAAGAAAAAGCATGGCAGTAATACACATAGGTCTTAACTGCGGAAAACTGAACTAAACGGAACTCCTAAGTCTCCCCTAATTCAAACCAACAAACAACACAATGGTATGCTTGGTTAGTTTCCACTAATGTGACTTCTATTTGGATGCTGGGCTACAACCGTCTGGTTCATGCTTTACCATCATAACATAACTATAGTGCGTCTAATGAAAGCGCGACCTGGAGTTATTTTTTTAAATTTAATTGGCAACATTATTCAGCCGCAAGTAGGAAATAAAAAAAAATGTTTAGTATCAAGATATGATTCTCCTACTAGTTAGGTAGTAATAACACATACAAAATTTTTGGATATAACCTCTTTTATCAGGTCGCGCTTTCGTTAGACACACTCTAACAACTAATTAGGTAGGTATAGGTATGTTCGTAAAAAATCGCAAGTCCTTATAATAAAACGCGTGTCTCTCTGGGACGACATAGCATAGTTATCAATTCGCGAAGCCAAAAAATGCATTCAAATCTGTGGTGTGTACCTCGCCTGCCCTCTGTTGTTCAAGCAGTAAATCATATATTTTATTACCTTCATGACCTGGCTATACCGCTGGGCCACCGTATTGAAGCACTGCCTTAAAGGTCTTCATTTTCTTTTATTTATTTGTTTAGACTTCATGCAACACAAAAGTACGGCGTACTTAATGCGTTACCAGACAACTTCGTCAACCAAGGTTGGCGAAGAGAAAACATGGCAGGTGCATAAAAAAGTTATATTAATAAGACAAGGCTTCAAACGTATGTAAATAAAATAATATATACTATATATACTATTTTTTTTTATCTTATTTTATTTAGGGGCTTTTACCTGAGTATGTCAGCCCCATCGTATCCTTTTACATTTGTTTTGATAATAATAACTATTAATAAGAAAACTAGAGCTATTATATACTAAATAATTATGCAGATGCTGATGTATTTAAATGATAGGCCATTTAAACAACTTTTTCCTTTCTAGGACATCGAATAACAAGGATCATGACGCCATCTATCAATCAGTTGTTCAACTGATTTCAGTCTGGCCATCTAGCGTCGTGCTCTTATATACTCATATCTTGCAAAAATGCTCTAGGTTCTCATTTTATAAGTAGATAGTGTAACAAGACTTGGTTATGTGAGGGTAGATTTATATTTGTAATACCTACTAGAGCGAACAGTCCATGGATGAGTCTTGTTATAGTCGAGTGACGTCTGTGTCATTTGTGTCATTGTCAAATAATTTAATGTCATTGTCAAGTTGTCAATTATGATTTGAAGTGAGTTTAACAAGTGGCTGATATAAGGCAGTCTGGAGCGAGTCACCATCTTGATAAGTTTAAGGTTAGTAAAATAGTGTTAATATGTATTGAAATTGTGTGTCTGAGATTGATAATAAATATTGTTATTGCGTTGATTTATCCATCGTTTTAATTCTATGATTCCCTTCTGAGGTGCGATTACATCTCAGAAGTGGGATACGCGAGACATTTTGTTTTGTGATGAACCACCCCACGAGCTCGACCGCCGATAAATAGAACTATATTCGTTAAAAACTGAAAATCAACGCAATTACAAGTAGGAAAACATGAATGTGTGTACTTTGATATAATATGATAACTTTGTGAATACCGATTTGGCCGATTGAAGTGGATGCGGTTAACGGTTTCTTTCGAAAGAAACCGTTGAACGTATTTTTGATTGATCTAAATTTATAGTAATACGGAGACATTTAATAGAAATATTACTCTAAAACAGTGGTTGAGTATGATTATCGTCACGCAATGATAAAATCTTTATAAAATCATCAAATGCTTTCGTGATGAAAACAGATTTATTTCCTTTTCCGCGATTTATCAGTTTTATTGAGGTACCTTACAGTAGAAATACAAATTCTAAAGAGAACTATATTGAACACAATACCTAGAAATATATCAAGAAATCAAAAATACGCCACCGTTTTTGTGATGCAAACAGATTAAAAAAAAAAAGAAAATACCTGACTATCTTAAAGTTATTTTGAAATTCCTACGTTAGAATTCTAATTCAGTGACTTTGCTCTGCAAGATTTTATTTACATGGTACATTAACAAAATGTCCTAAGTTTCAGGAAAATGAGCGATAAAGAACTCAATTCTGACTATCGACGCACCAGCAACCATTCGTGCAACTATGAAAGGCGAGACCTAGAGATGAACGAGAGGCGCGGTCGCAGCCGCAGTCGCAGTGGCCGTGGTGATGGCCAACAACGACCACAAGGGGCTCGAGGGCGCAGTCCAGCCCGTGACCGACGGCACAGCAGCACATCACATCGTCAGCTGAGAAGCCGAAGCGCAAGCAGCACGCGAACGCTGCTCGAGCAGGAACGTGAGCTGTCTAGGGAGAGGGAAAAATTGAGAACCCTTGAAAACCAGGTACGGAAAGAACGGGAAAGGTTAACGGAACGGAACAGATCACGTAGGCGTTTAGAGACGCTTGAGCCTGGCCCGAGTCATCGTGCTCAGGCAAAAGCTGACGATAAAAATTCACATCAGTGCCGTTCCTTAATCACTCCCGCAAAACGCGTGTCCAGCGATGAACCACGTGAAACACTTGACAACAAGAAAACTAAATTTATGACCACGGACCTGTTTGAAGATTTTTTCTTAAAACTTTTTAAATCTAAGGCAGGGGATCGTGAATCGTTTTCGAGTTCAACTTTGAATAACGTTATTCCAGACTTCGACCCCATGTCGAAAGAACAAACTATTAATATTTGGCTCGATAAAGTGGATGAATGCTCTGAGATTTATAACTGGAACGATAAGCAAACGGTTCACTATGCCCTGCCTAAACTCACCGGACTGGCTAAGACATGGTTCCAGGGTTTACCCTCTATCAAGCATACTTGGCTAGAATGGAAGTCGATGCTTAAGGATTCATTTCCTGCAACGGAAAATTATGCAGAACTTTTAACGGATATGCTTGGCAGACGGGTACGCTCTGGTGAATCTTATGAACTCTATTATTTTGGTAAAATTAATTTACTGAACAGATGTAAAATATTCGGAAAGCAAGCAGTGGATTGTTTACTTTATGGGGTCGAAGATAGGGGTGTCCGGGTTGGTGCTCAAGCAGCAAAATTTGATAAACCAGAAGACGTACTCGAATTCTTTAAAACCATTAAATGTCATAATAGATACCCATCAGAATTTAACAAAGATTTTAATAAAGATAGGCGCCCTACTTCTACATCAGTTAGCAATAACTCAATAAGGAATTCAGATAATAATACGGCTTCAAATAAAAATAGTGGTGTACGAGGGCCAATTACGTGCTTTAACTGTCAGAGTATTGGTCATCCCAGTTTCAAATGCCCTAAACCAATAGTCAAATGCAACAACTGTAGTTTCATGGGACACGACAGTTCTCACTGTCCTAGGTTAAAGGATCAAAAGAATACCTCAAAGGACAAGTAGGTCCTCGAAGTATCTTACACTGAAAATAGTAACGACAAGTACAAGGTAATGATAAATATTAATGGAATTGCTACAGTGTGCCAGTTAGATTTAGGTAGCCAGGTTACGTTAATTCGTAAAAATAATGCCTCACGATTAGGATTGAATTGGGAAAGCATTGATGGCCCGTATTTGAGAGGATTAGGAAATGTGCCATACTTACCACTAGGGCGTACTTTAGTGAATATAGATGTGCAGGGTATCTCGGAACGGGATGTCGAAGTGCTTATTGTAGATGACCACTTGATTAATTATGACATTTTACTTGGACATAGTTTTACTGAACGACCTACACTTAAAATAATTAAAACTCCAACAGATCTAATATTTGAGCGGGTAGAACAGGATATCCATTCTAAATTACGTCTTTGTACAACTTGTGATGTTACAGTGGACATTGGTGAGATGGCATCTGTCCCTGTAAGGTCAAATGTTGCTTACACCGGAAATGTCTACGTAGGCGGGTCGGTAAGAGGTTGTGCGGGTCGTGAGTACTATCTGTTACCGGGAGAATATGAAATCCATAATTCCGAATGTCGTTTGTTAGTTCAAAACGTTGGTTCGAATCCAGTATGCTTTAAAGATAACACTCTGATAACACGCGCTCAGCTTGTAGGATCGAATCATCTAGGATTACATGTTCTAAGTGTCGCAAATGATTTGAATAATCACGTCCCTGTCACTCCTAATTGCGGAAGTCAGTTGTCGGAAAATCAAAACCGTCAATGCGTCAAATTGCTCGATAGATACAAGGACTGTTTTTCTACCGGTATGCACGACTTGGGCTTTACCAACGTTACGGAATTGGAAATTCACCTCAAGGATTCTACCCCTGTCGTTTATAGGCCGTACCGGTTACCTTACTCTGAGCGTAAACTAGTTCAGGACATGGTCACTGATATGATCGAGCATGGTATTGTGCGAGAGTCTAGCTCTCCATATGCCAGTCCAATTGTGCTAGTCAAAAAGAAATCAGGTGAAAAGCATCTTTGCGTTGACTATCGCGCCCTTAACAGTCGCACCAAAAGAGATCACTATCCCCTGCCGAGAATTGACGACCTGTTGGATCAGCTCTCAGGTCAATCCGTATTCACGTCACTTGATTTGGCCTCAGGCTATCATCAGATTGCTATTGCTGAGCAATCCAAGGAGAAAACTGCATTTGTCACACCCGACGGACAATATGAGTATAATCGTATGCCCTTCGGGTTGGCAAATGCCCCTGCAGTTTTCCAGAGAGCGATCCACAAGATCCTCAGTAAGGCCAAAGTCGCATATATAGTTATATATATGGATGACATTCTGATACCGTCAAGAACTTTCGAGGAAGGACTGACACGCCTCGAGGAAGTGCTAGCTCTCCTTCGAGAGGCAGGGTTAACGCTTAAAATGGAAAAATGCCACTTTTTCCAGGAACGCATTAATTTTCTTGGATTCGAAATAGATAAAGACGGTATCAGACCTGGGATCCAAAAGATTGAAGCGGTGTCCAGGTTCCCTGCCCCTCAAAATCAGCACGAGGTTAGGAGGTTCCTTGGACTCGCAAGTTTTTTTAGAAGGTTTGTGAAAGGATTTGCAATAATTGCTAGACCTTTGACAAACCTTTTGAAAAAGGACACGCCTTGGAGCTGGGGAAAAGAACAAATGGAATCCTTCGACTCCATCAAAAGGTGCCTTACCGAAAGACCTGTCCTGGCCTTGTACAATCCCAATGCCGAAACCCAATTGCACACCGATGCGAGCAAATTCGGGGTTGCAGGCATCTTATTGCAAAGGAAAGATCCCGATCCCTGGCGCCCAATAGCATACTTTAGTCGCCAAACGTCAGCCGATGAGATGAAGTTGCACTCATTCGAGCTGGAGACGCTTGCAGTCGTTTGTGCTTTGAATAAATTCCGCACATATCTCATCGGTATGAAGTTCACTATCATAACCGATTGCAACGCGTTACGCTCTACTTTTACAAAAAGAGATCTTATACCCCGCATATCTAGATGGTGGATCCAATTTTTAGAATTCGACTGCGATATCGAATATCGTCCTGGCGAAAGAATGTCACACGTCGATGCTCTAAGTAGGGGTCCAGTCTCAGTACCGTTGGAAGACATTCACATTCTAGACGTTATGTCGGTTGGTACGGAGGACTGGATTTCTACGGTTCAGTCCTCTGACGAAGAAGTCAGACGTATTAAAGATGTTCTAGAAGACCCAGAAACCTCTAAGATAGCAGGTATCTATAAGGATTACACAATTAAAAACGGGCGAGTCTTTAGAACTCTAGGCGAGGGTGTTACCAGGTGGGTGGTGCCAAAAGGCGTACGTTGGCAACTCCTGAAATCAAATCACGATGAGGTAGGGCATTTCGGCTTCGAGAAAACCTTGGACCGAATAAAATCACTCTTCTGGTTCCCGAAGATGCGAAAGTTCATAAAAAAATATGTAGCAGCGTGTCTTGAGTGTGCTCACCACAAACTGCCTTCGGGGAGCAAAGAGGGATTGCTTCACCCGATCCCCAAAATAGAGATACCGTTCCACACTTTGCATGCGGACCACCTGGGTCCGTTCCCTAGGAGTAAGCGAGGAAATACATACATACTCGTGATAGTCGATGCCTTTACCAAGTATGTTAGCATTTCGCCGGTTCACAGTACAAAAACCAAAGAGAGTATAAAAGTCTTTAAAATTATCTTTAGTTATTTTGGGTCTCCCTCGCGCCTCATAACGGACAGGGGCACGAGTTTCACTAGCAAACAGTTTAAGACGTTCGTGCAATCGATTGGTGCAAAACACATCCTCAATTCTGTTGCCACACCGAGAGCTAATGGACAAGTCGAACGGTATAACCGGACGATTCTTGCATCCCTTGGGTCCATGGTTCACGGTAAAAACAAAAATTCTTGGGACGAACTCCTGCCAGACATACAGCTAGGAATTAACACCACAGTTCATGACGTGACAAGAAAAACACCTACGGAGCTACTGTTAGGTAGGACGGTGGCGAACCCGAGCCAAGGCATATTAAATAACGTAATTGATGACATAGGACAGAGTAGGAATCGAACTTTGGATGAGATTAGGTCTGAAGCGAGTGAACGAATTAAGAGAAATCAGGAGACAAATAAGAATCGGTATGACAAACACAGAAAAAGGGCCACAAATTATAAGGAGGGCGATCTGGTTAGGATAGCGAGGGCAGTAGTATCGGCGCCGGGCCAATCTAAGAAGTTAGAAGCGAAGTGTCAAGGTCCATACAGAATAAAGAAAGTCCTACCTAACGATCGTTTTCTAGTTGTAGACACTCCTTTAACTAGAAAAGGAGCAAAGTACGAATCAATTGTTGCTATAGACAAAATCTATCCGTGGCTGAGTTTTAACGCCCCTGCTTGCTCATCCAGCGATGAAAATGATGATGAGAGTGATACCAATTAGAATGAATTATTTTATTTAATGTGATTTTTGATTATTTGATTTGTAACTCAGTATTATATTATATGTTCATGGTCTCTAACTCATGATTTAGAATAATTGCGATGTACTAGCTATGATGGCATCTGACATATGAATTTGTCAGTCATTTAGAGATGTTAAGTGAGGGTACTTTGAGTCGGGCAGGATTGGCGTTGGGATTCGCCGCCCAGGAGTGGCTCAAAGTACCACTGCCGATGACGGAGTAACGGTGAAGGAAGTAGCCTTACTTCGCTCGGCAATAGATAGTAGAATAATGAGAACGTTTTGAACTGGGCAGGATTGGCGTATGAACTCGTCGCCCGTGAATGGTTCAAGACATTGCGGCTGAAGCGGTATGATAGCGAAGGAAGTAGCTGTCACATCGCTCAAGCTATAATAGCTCGGTAATAGATAATTATGATTATGGATTAAGTGAGAATGTTTGAAAAGTCTGGTATATGAATTTACCGGTTCGTTAGAAATAAGTGAGGATACTTTGAGTCGGGCAGGATTGGCGTTGGGATTCGCCGCCCAGGATTGGCTCAAGTATCGCTGCCGAAGACGGAGCGATGGTGAAGGAAGTAGCCTAACTTCGCTCGGCAATAGATAGTAGAATGTTTTGAACTGGGCAGGATTGGCGTATGAACTCGTCGCCCATGAATGGTTCAAGACATTGCGGCTGAAGCGGTATGACAGCGAAGGAAGTAGCTGTCACATCGCTCAAGCTATAAAATAAGCGAAAATATCCAAAGATGTCTTATTTTATGTATGTTGTCGAGAGTAATTACGTCGTAAGAGTCGATAATAAGACTGATTCTCTATATTGTTTTGTTAAAATAATGCGAAACGAAGGGACTCGTTCTTGAAGGATGGCCGACTGTAACAAGACTTGGTTATGTGAGGGTAGATTTATATTTGTAATACCTACTAGAGCGAACAGTCCATGGATGAGTCTTGTTATAGTCGAGTGACGTCTGTGTCATTTGTGTCATTGTCAAATAATTTAATGTCATTGTCAAGTTGTCAATTATGATTTGAAGTGAGTTTAACAAGTGGCTGATATAAGGCAGTCTGGAGCGAGTCACCATCTTGATAAGTTTAAGGTTAGTAAAATAGTGTTAATATGTATTGAAATTGTGTGTCTGAGATTGATAATAAATATTGTTATTGCGTTGATTTATCCATCGTTTTAATTCTATGATTCCCTTCTGAGGTGCGATTACAATAGGTAGGAACCCGTGTAGGCTAACGCGAAATAAAATATTTAAAATTGAATAAAAACAAACAAAAAAAGACATCGATTCACCTTAAAGGAGTCCTTACAACAAAACAATATCGTTAAAAAATAAAGCTGAGTATTTATAAAAATAAATAGGTAATTCAATTTTATAAAAGCAAAGATATATCAAGGCCTGGGTATTTTTCTTCAATACTATAATTTCCACAGAACAAGGTCGAAAGTGAACCAAACTATTTAAATGCAATCAACACACTAGACTACAAAATATCAATATCAACAATTACCTATTTTATTCAAAAAATTCCCAACGCCATCTATCGGCGACTCAATACACTGCCAAGCTAGGATGGCTCGTACAAGGCGGACGGACTTCGTAGTTCTGCAAACGTTGGTAGATGTCACCACCGGCGGGGTGAAGCTTCTAGCTAACTTGTTTCATCCCCGTAGACACAGATTTCGAAGAGATGGCGCCATTAGTAGGATTAAAAAGGGGGTAGCTTTTAGAATTTTATAATTTTCAATAAAGTGGTATTTGGTTCGAGAAAGCATATAACTTATTTATAAAAAATAAAGTTTTGTGAACGTTTTACAGTCAATAGATTTAATATTTGCAGATAACTTTTTACATGTAAAGGTGAAATAAATAGGTATCTACTCTCGTAATATTGAGGTTTTTTTTCTATTTAAAAGCTGAGATAGAGTGCCAAAAGTTGGTTTACTGCAACAAAAATAATATTTGAATGTATACCCAATAAATAAGTCAGTAAGCGGTAAAAAAATGAAAATTACCAAGCTACATTACCAAATGATTTTCCTACTCGCTTTGTTTGTTGCAAAACATTTTGCCTTTTTACTTACGGCTATCTTCAATTCCTTGTGGACTTCATGAGGAAATATCCAATCACCTTGGGGAAAAGCGAGGGTTATGTCGGAAGCTTTTCGACTGAAAAAAAACCCGCGTTCTTTTTGTTAAATGCCCGTCATACATCTTTTTGAAATAAAAATACGAGGAAAGGACTTTTTAATTATCATTTATTAACTGGTTCACTGACTTGATAAACAGGGTTGTTCTGTCGTAGTTTGATAATTATCATTGAAAAAATAACAAATTCTATGACATAAGATCTAACTGATTTGTCCTCAATAAAATAAAATGAAATATAAAAATCCCATGCTTTTTGCAAACAAACTCTTCCAAAACGGCTTGACCGATCTATATGTTTTTTTTGCGTATATTTGATAGGTTTGAAAATAGTTTGTCAGCAATTTCTTACTCTCGTCATTTTTTCCGTGATAATTTGTATGGCGTAATGACGTTTGCAAGGTCAGCTAGTTTTCATTATAATAGATTAAAACTTTATGTGCTAGTAAAACCCTGTACAAAAGCGGACTTAACGTTTTAGCCATTTATGCTACCTTAGGGTTAAAATAAATGCAGCATTTTAACATTAAGGGCCTGTTTCACAATGTCCGAGTAGGCACTACTCACTGAATAAATTCAAAAATGTGACAGAATTCATATGAAATTATCTGTCAAGTAAGATACTCGAAACTTAATCATAGGTGGTGAAACAGGCCCTTACTCTTTTGTACAAAATAAGATCATGTATCGTTTACAGGCATATATTATCATATTTTTCTATATCTCATATCAGTAAAATTGCGTAGGACCTCATTATCAAAGTTCTAAGGCTTCAAAAGAGGACATTATTTTACCCGCTTTTGAAATACATTCTCGAACGCCATTTTTACTGAAAAAAAAGCCTCAACGAGTTTCCTCTCCAAGGTTTTCTTTTTCGAGACGTAGATAATATAACAAAGTAAAATCTGAATACATTATACTCTTTAGGTCGCTCTTTTGAAAATGCTATTTATGTGGTCTTCATAATTTTCATTACGAAAAAAATCTTTTTTATTTTTCAGTGGTCTGGAGGCAGAAAACTTAATATTCTGCGTGTTTCAGAAACTGGCTGGCTTACATGAGCTGTCGTCATCACAATGTTCTCATTTTTTTTTAATGTGAAGTCATCTAATGACTTCATCCGCTTTGTGGTGAAGAATGCGTGTCAAACTTTTACTGACTAAAACCATACGTATGTTCCTTCAGTTGCCTTTTAAGCCTCTAGCCGTCGAGGATACTATAAGTAATATTTTACAAGTTATCTCTTAGTTCAGTGTGCCTTTTCCAATGTCTTATATTTCTAGTAACCCTTCTTCAGTTTCCCAATCCTTTTGCGATCTCTAGATTACCGTTCTGTTATAATCTATTCCACTTTTCTAACTACGAAAGTACTTTGCAGTAATTATGTGGCCCGTTTATCTCTACTTAAGAAAATAATATGGAAACAGATGGACTATCTTATATTGTTTAAGGAAAATGCCACCAAATAGTAAGCAATCAATCTTTAAATTGTAAAAAACAAGAAATTTTGCTTCTCAAATATTTCTTGGCACCTATTGTTTCTATTTTCCACATAAAAACTAGAAACCTAACAGTCTCCAAATAACTTTCAGCAATACAAAATTAATGTTCCGCAAAACACATTACCAAGAACAAACACATACAAAACACACGAATAAATTACACTAGGCACGTGCCGCGGGGTTGCTTGCAATTTGTGCAGGTGTCCCGTCCGTGGTGTCAGACACTATCAGTGTCGCGACATGGTTGCCGAGAGCGGTCCCACCGGCGGCTACGATTTCACGGTGTCCAACACTATTTTGCGACACTTTAGCGTTGTTTATTTTTCTCTGTGTTATTGGGTTTCGAATTTTCGTGTCGTGTTGAATGCAAATTTGTACGAGTTTCACGTACTGCGGCTACCTTTGTGAAAATAAAAGGTTTGAATTTTAAAAGGTTGTTGGAGGCTCCGCGGTTGGGGATATCAAATACAGACGCTGATTCAGATTTGAGTTTGTTTGGGGACTGCATTAGAGCTGTTAGATAGATGTACCCTTTTCACAATTTAGAAAATGGCATCACATTCAGACAAATCGACTTCAATTACTGTTTTCAATGTGTCAGCGAAAAGATCAGCAAAGATTATATTCTAGATAAGGATTGAGTCAAAACGAAAGATCCTGATCAAATTTATGAAAAGAAAACATCGAATCTAACATGAAAAGCAAAGATTATTAAAGACTACACAAATCTTTACTTCAACAAAATCGACTGCAGACATTAGAGTTCACAACGCGACACTTTTCACCTCTGCTATAACATAGGTCAAAGCTCGAAAATATCGGATTTCTGATTACGTCCCCCGATTGCATGAACAAACAATGTAACGACAGAAAAAAAGTAAAAGGTGGCATTCTGTGAAGAAGGGTTACTAACGGCTTCTGCGAAACGCCAGTGTTCCTGAGACACTATTTGAATAAAGGCGCCGAATCGATGTCTACTCCAGATTACTTCGAAACTTAGGAAACTTAATGTAAAACCGATTTTGCGGAAGCATTTTTAAAACGGCAATGCATTTTTGTGGGATATTCGATTATCGAGACGGTTTTTATAACTCTTTGAAGATGGAGCCGCATAATGGTTATTTGAAACTGAACATTTTTTTCCCCTTCGGTTAGGTAATTTCTGCAACTATACCTAAGTTGAATGCGACAGCTAACTAGTATTTTTTAATATATTTTTCAGATTGGAATATTTAATGGATATCACACTTGTAGATAAGCAGTACTGATTTTGATTGATTTTTAAAGGTAACTTAAATCATCATTTAGCCGAAGGTAACATTTTAGATATAGGTCACCTCCAAGTAGTCTATCACTCCTATCAAATTAAAGGTCTTTATAGAAATAATATTTTTTAATTGCATACAGTAACATCTGATTCGAATTATTTACAACCTTAAACGTAGCTAGTTTTTAGGCTAAGGTACTTTACCTTTATAAATATTTTGCTGTGACATTATTGTTGACGATTGTACACAAATTCACAAAGAACACAGTATTATGTTATTAGGTCCAAGAAAAGTCTTAGCACTTTACATCTTTTACACTACAACTACACTCTTCTTCTTCTTCCTGCCCTTATCCCATATTACTTGGGGTTGGCACAACATGTTCACTACAACTATACTGTTTACACAAAATAGTGCGACCAATAAGATCGGAGACTAAATAAATTACTGATAGTTTAATACATTGTAGTTACATTTATGATTTTATAAGTCTAAGTTGTGGGTAGTGTGAAGTTATTTTTTTTGGTTTGCCCTGTACCGCTATCTCACTTTTTTTTGCTCCGAGTAATAGTTACGTGGCCAAGCGAGGGTAGACTGAAAAGTCCAGTGGTGGTAATGGAATAAATGGTTTGAATGTCGTGATGGCCTGCCTGTTATGAGGTAATGGGTTCGAAACCAATCTGAGCTTTTAAATTTCAAGTTTATCTAGGACTGGCAACCCGTATACGGAAGGCTGTTGTTTTTCGTAGATTTTGCCAGTCTTTACAGGTAGTCAGACGCCAGAAAATCTGTCTTTTATTCTATCCAAGGAAATTTTTAGTCTATTCAAAGAGTGTCATGTTGTCCAGTACCCGGGTTGTGGAGGTCTTATGAGTATTTAGCCGCATCTGGTTAGACAGGAAGTAGACCTAAAGTTTATTGAGAAAAGGCTGGGGATATGATGATGATTTGTAGATATAAACCTACTATTTCATTCCACACCTTCCTTCCAAAGAAATCACACCCAAATTTTACTATTTCGCCAGCCACTTCCGAAAAACACATCGTATATAATAAAATTCAATCCCTCCTGACACTAACCCATAAACAGTGCCAAAAAACCTTATGCAAAATAGTGTCGGGTTCCGCACTTATCGCGAGACGTTTTTCGTCCCTGTCCGTTTTGCCGAAATTCCGCGCGTGTTTCGTCGACATAAATCCGCGTCGGCAAGCGGTCGCCGAGGCATTAGTGCTGTGTTTCGGCGATTCGTTTTTCGTGTCTCCATGGCTTAATTTTTCGCATTCGGCCATTTGATTGTCAATGTTGGATAATTAGGGGTGCGGTGATTTGTTTATGCGACTCTACTTCCTTTGTGTAACTACTGACAAATTCTTTAAAGCCACTGCATATAAAATTTGTCGAAATGAGGGATTGTAAGCGAGTATGACTTTTTATACTGAATCTCCTATTTACTGGAATCACTCGAGTATTAATATTCACCTAAACCCTCGCTAATACATCCACGACCGCAATAATCGGGGATTTGAGGCTATATAGGTTTATAAGAAGATAAAAGTTAGCCTAGAATTTTACATTTATTTTTATAAGGTTGTAGATGTCAGTCTTATCAAATGCTTACATTTCAGACACGATCATTATTTTTCAATCCCTATTTTAAAATTATGTAATTACTAGCTACTACCAGCGGCTTTATCCACGTACATGTTGGTTATAGTGGACACAGCGGCAAAGACGAAGACAAATAAAAAGTTGTCTATGTTCAATTATTATCCATACCCAAGTATGGATAATAATTGAACATAGACTACTTTTTATTTGTCTTCGTCTTTACACTTAAACTTAACACACTTAAACTCCAAAGTTTAAGCAATACAGAGCTAGCTTGAACTAAATTTCAACCAAAATAGTTCAGTAGTTTAACCGTGAAAGCGTAAAAAACAGACGGAGTTACTTTTACATTTATAATATTAAGTATGGATTGATATTTGTTGTTGTTTACTTAAATTTCAAGTGATGGTACGCGACGATATACTCGACAAGAGAGCACGCTTGCCCAAACCAGTCTTTAAGTTTTGACTAAACTACTAACTGCCCTCAAACTATATAGCTTGAAGGGAAGATAGATTCAGGCAGGTAATTTTACATTCAGCTGTAAACGCATAAACAACGTATTTCCAAAGCATTTTTTTGCATAATAGGTAAGATATTCATCTTCTATTGTTGCTGCAAAGATTATCAATGCTTGCCAATCAAACAAAAATAAACACCCAAAATAATACTGCACCTAAACACATTCTGGATTAACAAACCCATCGGCTCCCTTCCAACACCTCTCGTGTGATCCGATCCAAGACAAAGGTCGAGTCATTGGTAATTAACACCTGGCATTTACAGCCATTGTCGCCAGCCTATTTAAACAAAGTTCATATTGACACGCCATTTTAAGATTGAATGGCATTTGTATGGGGAATATTTGGGTACTATAGGTTGATTCTTAGTGGAATATGTTACTCATTGTGTAGTGTTTTGTCAATGCCCATGGGGAAACCCGTGAGGTATGTGTATATAAGTTAGGAATAGATAATTTTCCGCATCCGCATTTGGTACGTGTGGTGGATTACAGCCCTATTTACCCCATTACATTCCCTTTCCTAGGCAGGACGCCTGAGTCCAAGCAGTAAGAATACTTTAAGGGTGATTATGCTTATGATTAGATAATTTTAGGTAGTGCAGAATTACATAATTGATATTGTCTACCAAAATTTTAATGAATTCTATGTCTCAGAATTGTGAAAACTTCTCTGGGATTGTTGTAAAGAGTTACCTTTGCCCTGGTAGGCAAAGAGTAACTTAAGGAACTCAGTATAAGTCTGACAGGTGAGAAAATGAGTTTTTCACCCACAGCCGGAACAGTCCTATTCTGGGTAGAACGAGAGAGAGTGATAGATTTAATCATTTTATGATTTCTCACCTGAAAAGACTTGTGAAACTTTGTTCACCTCATGCAGCCAATGGACATCACTAGATTACTTGAATATATTTCGACGGAATCAAATAAAATGCCACACTGAGGCACTTTGCCTAAATAAAAACCTCAAAGATTCAAGGCTAAAAAGTTATCCAACTTAGGACAGCTCAGTGACAGTCCACGTAATAGAAATTTAAAAATAAAACCCTAATAACAGCTTTAATTAAAACTTGAACTTTCGACAATTTAAAACATCAATTATATCTCGGTCCTAAAACTCGGTAATCCCGGTCCGTCCCGAAATAGGACGAGGCCCTTTATATTCATATTCTAAAAGAATTTAACCTATAAACCCTCTTAATAACCCATATATCATGCGTAATTGATATTTTACATTGAAAATTTCCCTAAGAAATTCCTTGGGGTAATATCTACGCAATATGGGGTGCTATTGTACCCCGTGAATTTTGTGCGATCGGGGCATTTGAAGGTTCTACTTGAGGGTTCGGTTCGAGGCACTGAACCAATTCGGTCTCGTCGACCTTGCGATTATTACTTTTTGTTTTAGCATTGCAAATGCGTGTTGGGTGCGAGTTTTTACCCCTTTTGCTGTCTGTAATGCTGATCATTTTATGTAACATTCTTTCACAATTGTGCTAAGCTTTTTTTAAGTTGATACAAGTTTTGGTGATGCGTTACTACAAAATTTTTAAGCGAGAAATCTTTTAATGTCTTGATGAGACCGAAAATCATTTCACTGACCAAAACTAACCTGCATCTTTTAGATGCCTTTTGCGAATCTTTCGAAAATACCCGTGTCCCGGATCTTCTCTAAGTGTAAGAGATAGTATTCGTTCAAACAATCTAATGTAATCTAATAATAATCGCCCAAAGAATTTAATGAGCCAGTGTGATTCACTATCAACGTTTGCATCACTGCTTCCCATCAGGTGGGATCGCAGTGAAGCACTGGCTTACATAATTATAAAAAACATATTATACAGTTAAAAAATAATGTTAACCAAACTACCGTACATGCACCGATCGTAGGGAAATGCCAAACGCCAGTTAGAAAATGCCAAACGCTAGACACAGGGGCAAACATTTGTTCGTTCCCATACCTCTTTTGTTGGCCATTGTGGAAGGTGGCAACGCTGACTCGACAGTTTTCTTTATTCAATCAGGGAATACCTCCTTTATACTTACAATGGGTGCTTGTGAATAGTTTGCGTTGCGTAATTCGTGTTTTCTTAGTAATTTACGTTAAAGTTTGCCTTGGTTTGCCTGATTTAGGTGATGGTTCGACTATTATGTTGTTAGAAGTAGATTTAAGGAAAATTCCTGGATTTTTTTGGGTCGGGTCTGTGTGGGTTTGTTTTAAGAGAAAGAGTGTAGTTTTTTTTATTTTTTTGGAATGTGTCTGCGTGGGTTGGTTAATTTGTTATTTTGCTGTTTTTTGCTATATAAAAATTAGGTAAAGGATAAGGTAAGACAAGTATTTATTTACTGAAAAATCTTTATACCTACTTAGCCGGAATCTTCTCATATCATATCTTGGATTAGTTATAAATGCGCCTGTTATTTAGACACCTAACATAAGTTACCTTCATCATCATTATCATCATCCTTTCAGCCGATAGACATAACAAGTAACTTGCTATACGAGTATAACTTATGTATGACTCATAACGTAATTCAGAAATATATTTATCTGTAAGACCTCTTACATATGGAAGGTAAAATCATGATTCACTAACTGACTCATCTATGCTCAGTCCAAATTCTCGGAACTAGAACGCTGAAATTTTGCGCAGAGTTTGCTCTTATGATGTATACAAAGAATAAGAAATAATTTTCCAAAATTAACCCCCTTAGGGAAAGAAACGGAGATTCAAAGTTTGTATTTGTGCTTTCATTTTTGGTAAGGGGGTTGCTATAATCGCCACGCTTGGCAAGTAGGTTGGTGATTGGTGTGTGGTTGTTGCAATGCATAGAGAATGCTGTTGCCTATTTTCTGATCGATCTTTTAAAGTTTATATGAAGAAACCTAACTTTACACGGGCAAATCCACTAGCAGAAGCTAGTCCCAGATAAATGCCAACTAAAGCCATAGAAACTGCTTCGTCAGACAAAACCCTTATCAGGGCAATCGATCTACTGTAGTACAGTATAACTAAATAGCTTATTTACGCGTCAAAACATAGTTTTATGATCCCTTTTACGATCCGATTTACTTACAAATCGGAACAGTTTATGGTTTATAAAACGGGCCGCGTAAAATACTGTTTTAAGAGGGTTCAGGCCTTACTGTGTTTTAAGGGTTTTATTTGAATGCTTATCTCTGAGAAAAAGTAATTTTATAAGGGTTTTTTCATTGTTTGGTTGTGTACACGAACACGGAGTAGTGAAAACATGTTTTTTTTCTCAAGTATGGAAAGGACCGACAAATAGTTTTCAGTTTCATGAGCAACGTCCATACTTAGACACCCACTTTGTGAATTGTGAAACCTATTGCACAGTGGTCACTGTGCATGCGACTGACATGAGCCACCTTATTTCTTCTTGGCTTATTAATTAATGCTAATCACAAGGTGAAAGTTTGAGCGTGAATGTTATATTTGTTACTTCTTCATGCTCGAACGGGATATCCTGTCATATAATCTAGGATACTTTTTATCTTACTGGAGGAAGTTCTTCCATCACGCAAGTGAAGTCACTGACACCATCTGCTTTGATTATACGATGTATCTTGCTGTACTCAATGCTAGTATTCAGTACAGCAAGATACATACTAGCTGGCAAGCCCAGCTTGTCAGCTAGTATACAGTTTAGTTGTAGGCATTATTTAGGTTGCTCATTAGTCAATTCTATCAACGATCTCTCGTAGTGTAAAACTTTACTAACACATGACCAAGCTACGAAATTCATGTTTCTCTAATGACTAAATTGATTCATGAACGCAATAGATATTGACAGCCCTATAATTGATACTGACGCTCCTGATGAATGATTACTTCGCTATGATTTATGTCTGCAACCCTATCTCTGCGACTAGTTCAATTAATTTCAAATTGAGGGCACATGAGATGGAAGGTTATTTTTAAATATTAGTAATTAGCTATTTAGGGAGAGGTTACGGTGTTACTAAAATGACTAACTTAAACATATAAAAGACAGAACAGCCTCTTCATAACATGACGTCTTTCAGCACCATTCAGTTCAACCTTTTTAAAGGAACTAAATAACTAATCAGGACATTTGTTCGTTCGGACGGTGATTAGGTTATTCCATGGATATGGTCCATGGAATAACCTAATCTCCGTACATGTATAAAATCGAGCTTAGCTCAAAGTATAGTAGTAGGTATACTCTTCCTAAAACCCTTGTACAAATCATAGAATTATGTCGACTCATAATAAGAACGCAATTGTATTTTACCCTCTTAATATAACATTATAACTAAATAAACTAACCATATTTCGTAAATAACTAGCTTTAAAAATTCAGAAAGAAAAAATATACCGGGCACAAAATGCCAAAGGAAAGGTGTAGAGGCAAAAGAGCTTTTATAGAGTAACTTCGGCGTACTGTGTCGTACTGTGAGCATTTACTAGGTATATTTGGGGTACGGAACCAGTGGCGGCGACTGCAGGGTTGAATGGGTTTTTTAGGGTTAAATTAGACTCTGGACACGAATTTGCGGGTATTAGCTGTAAGTTTGTAGGGGCGAGAATTTTGCAATATACGTACACATTTTAAGATCAAAGAAATGGGATATCTAGATCTGAATGTGGAAAATTGTGGGTTAAAGAAGTCAGTAGTGATTTGCTTGACGTCAAGTTAATTGAAAATGGTTAAGATCACCCATCAAAACTATCCATAATTTTATATATTGAAGGAAAGAACTTCAAGGAGTCGAATTCAATTTTCAAAATACATCGACATTTAAACAAATCAACTAATAGTGTTCATAAACGAGATATCTCAAAGTAAGGCATCACCATTTACGGCCATTTACGAGAAATGTCATAAGGAAATACACTACAAGTTTTTTCGTAGATGGCATCTAAGAAGAAATCATCTACGAGATATCTCGTAGCTTTAATACGGAGAACAGAAACAAGGTAAGAAACATTGTACATTCACCTAATAAAATAGCTAGTAATTACCATTGATTGAATGACTTCTGACGAGGAAGTCACACAGATCACAATCAAATCATCTAGTCATGCGGAATGGCTCTGTGATTTTATGCGTGGCTGCAGCCCACCTACATGCGTAGATAACCCTCGTTATAAATCCCTCTCCCTCTCAACCACCCTCGAGAGGGGACCGCACTCTCCGACACACAAATGTACTGACATTACCATCTTTGAATCTCCTGTTACTAGTTGCGGAAGTAGCAGGAGGGAACCATTTTCTAGCCTTTTAAAACGAGTCTCTTTTGTACAGTATTTTTAATGAATTACCTTCCTTTATTTCCTGAATTACCCCTCCCCCTTTAGTGTCATTCATACAAAATGCAGTATGTGTGTTGGACATGGAGGTATAATTGTAACCACAATTGTAACACATTGAGATTTGTGGTTGGTGTCGGTGTTGAAGCTTAGATTGTAAAAAACAAGACGAAGAGGCACATAATAGTCACGTTGCATCTAATTAGCTCCATACAATATCATCACCGTCGACGTTTTAGCTGAAAGATGTCCACTAGTGGACATATGCCACCCCCTAAGCATCAACGACCACAACGACCAGTCTTGTGCGTCTCGCACATTATATTGGATTCCCCTAACCCTTTCCAGGCCATTGGTCCACTTTGTGGTAGGTTTTTCAACGCTGAGTCTTCCAGTACTCAGTAAAAACTTAAGAACTTTTCAGTTTCTTCAATCATCCGTTCAATCTGCGAGCAATGCCCTGTTCACTGGCATTTAAAAATCCTGAAACTTCGTAACATCATATTTTCATAATGCAAGTAGTCCAAAATTTCAAAACAGTTCTGTTTCAGCAAAGTTCAAGACGACCTCTCCGCGAAAACTGCAACCGCAAGCAGGAAAACGCGAAAAAAAAAAACGTTCGGAGCAAAACATCGTACGACAAACACCGTCTCCTAGAACGATCTCCGCAGATATGCAAAACACGGTCCTTTGTAACATGATCTTATTGTGTGCGCGAATCCCGTCGCCACGCTGAATACGGAACGACTTATGTCGATTTAGAAATTTATTAGAATGCCACAAGGTTTTGTCATGCGAAACGCGAATTGCCGACGTGCACCGAGGAGTTATATTGTTGCATTATGGGGTGCATTCTGAGGTATTGTGGGCAACTTGGTTGCAAGAGTGATGGATATGAATTGCTGGTAAGGGTCGAGTTATGATTGTGCCTTGTTTAGGTATTGTTAAGCAATTCTCTGACGAGGCCAATTGAGATCTTGGTATCAGAATTTATTTGTATGATAGTAAAGTGTTCATGTACTCTGACATATAAATCTATACTAATATAATAAAGAGATAAAGTTAGTTTTTTTGTTTGTATGGAATAATCTCCGAAGATCCTGGTTCGATTACATAAATGTATATATTGACAGAAAGCTGCTTTCTTCCTGAGTGCTATAGACTATATTTTATGTAAAAAAGTGAACTAAGTAAATCCGCGGGCAAAAGCTAGTAAATCATAATAATAATAAGCCTTTAGAAAACTACAATGGAAACCTTTTTTGTGGTGGGAAATCTTCTAATGTCTTCTTATACTCTAGGGCGGAGCGGGAAGGCGAGTCTGACTAACTTTTTTGCATTTCAAGACCAAGTGTATGTAGTCTATCTACAATGGAAATCAGTTCGGAATATAATGTACATAGGTATAAAAGTACGGTCCAATATGGAACAGCGATTGGCATGACAATAGCCATGCATTACAAGCTCTCATATTTCATATTCATGATGCGTCAAGCACGATAGAAAATAGGTACCTACTTGTGGGTATTGCAGTTCTGGTTGAAATGATTGAACCCGTATGGCATTATTGAATTCAAAACCTTAGTCAAATATTAATAGGACAGTATTTATTAAAAAAGTTTGGTAATGTAACATATCATGTGTTTATTATTTTTGAATCCTCCGAAACGGCTAGATTGATTTTTCTGTGTATATTTGGCAGGTTGGAGAATGAGGTCTTGGCTATTTTTTGCCGCCTGGACCCACTTCTAATTTTTTTTACACTTATTTTTACAAAACATGTGCTGGATTGGGTTCATATTCTTTACAATCTACTGGTTTTTAAGAAGAAGATAACTAAGAAACACTATGCCCATCATTTAGAAATGTAAATTCTACCAACCCAAGGCAACCCAAACTCAATCACACCCTTTTCCACCCAGACACTTCCAAAGTGAATGGGTGCTACCCTAAATAACCGGGCATAGAAACCGCAGACCAGATACCGATTCCCGTGTCAATCCGCGGACCTCAGAGTGACAATGACAAGTTGAAGATTGCAACGGTTGCAAATCCCAGGGGCAGAGCACAGAAATTGATCGGAGTAATTTGCCAACGTTCGGACTGCCACGGCGAGACGATTCGTCTTGGAGGTGGTCTAAGATGGAAGGGAAAGGCGGTGGTGGGCGTTTATTGTAGTTGGCAGGTTTTATGATGGCTGTGGAGAAATTATTGGTATAAAAAAAAATATATATTTTGGGAAGTAGCTGTTTTTGATGAATTTGAAAAATGTTATTAAATAGTGATTAAAAGTTTGCAGTGTTTTACATAATGATGAGAATGAATATGTGATGATATTGCGGGTCCAAAATCATACTACCAATGTAAATTTTTCAATTCACTTTTGCAAGTTTTTCTAAGACATTATTGACACCCCGTGCCTCAGAAACCAACTAAAACCGTTAGTCCTTGTGATCTCTTGTACATCTTTGATTGTTATTACAGGTAGTCAGACGCTAGAAAGTCTGACCATCAGTCTATCTAAGGAGTATCATGTTCTCCAGTAAATGAATTGCCGAGATCTGATAGGCAGTCACTCCATGTAAAACATTTATTTAACATTTATAAACAGACTGGAAGCAGATTATAATTATAAATATTGAAGGTATTCTTGTAGATCACAGTTTGGCGTAGGATTTCTGAAAAACAGTAGGTATGGAAGAAAACACGTGGACCCATGACACTTGTGTTTACAGGTAAGTATCAGCCAATCTTGCCTCCTACTTCTTGGACCATCAATCTCACCAATTGCGTATTATTCACAAAACGTGATACATAATAACCCTTACAACGAACATCTATAGTAACTGTGAAAGTCAAAGAGATGTGAAAAGATATTTTAGAGGTTTTTAAAAACACCTTTTCCGACTCTAATACATCACATGCACCGAATTGTCTTTTTCAATATCTAAAACGATTCCTAAGTTTCATCTACTGGCGATATTTTTCTCAACCAAGAAAATATCGCAAGAAGACCCAGACTGGATTAGAGACAGCATTTCGTCGCAGTACTTTTTCTTGGCCATAATTTATTCAGCGAGAAACATTTTTAAATTAACTTTTGAAAATAAATTTGGTTTTGTAATAACCAAATCCTATTTCGTCTAAAAAATACAAAACCCACGAAAAACCCATTAACAGTTTTAACTACATCAAAAACTAAAAACGCCGACGGCATCACCCTTTATAAAAGCAAGGGTGGATTTTTTTAAATTTTCTATTAAGCAACGTAGAGCTATACCCCGCTAGGAGGGCCTTGAAACGTCAATTTTACGGAAGATTTCGCATAATACAGCCGCTTTAGCGCTTGATACAAGCTTGCAGCTTGAGTTTGCTTCTGTCTGAGTCGTATTATTGTGAGAGCTGTATTGTTTTGATAGCTGTGCTTAATTGTAGGCATAATTTTGATTTTTGTTTCAGTTTATTTTTCATAAATGAAGCAAGAAATTTAGACGAAATCATAGAATCAAAAATAAAAGTATTTATTTGAGATAAATCATCTACAAGCACTTTAAAATTTAAAAAATCAGTCAGTCAGATAAATTATACTACTGGCACATTCCAAAGCGTAGATACCTACCTACCTACTCTTTTTAATCATGTAGTACATACTATTCTGTAAGTATAACTGTAGCATTCTAAATAGACTCGGTGCTAGGAATCATGCTGGTATAATGTCTAAACTTACTAATACTTTTTTTATAGTAAGTACCTAATTGGACTGGTTTCGAGTATTCTACTTGTGACATGTTAGGTTACCGATATTTCTATTCCTTTTAAGTAATTAAAATCGCTCTAAAAACTCTGAATAAAATTTCTAAAACTAACCTCGATTCAAATATCATACTCATAAAAAGCCGGCTCTAAAAAAGTCCTTCATCCGAACAGACAGACATGTCTATCATACAGTTATCGTGGTATATTCGTAAAAGCGCTCCACGCTAGCGTTTAAATGCTAAAAGATTTTATATCTAGCGCGAAAAATTGGAGTAAATTGCCGCCACTGGATAAGATAGAACGCTTTTTTTTATTTACTTTTTTTTTTAAACTACCTAGCTTATGGCTGTGTAAGAGTGTCTGGGGAATTTTAGAAAAGGATCAAGTGTTATTTTTTTTTGGTTTTGTTTTGTGCATGACTGTATGCAAATTTTTGGGACGCTTGGTCTGCAATGTGGGAGGGTTTAGGATTATTTCAATGGGAGTCAAAGGCTTTGGTTTGTAGTTACTGGACGGATAGAGTTTTCCAATCTTTGTGAGTAGCAATACTAAAGTGGGTCGGTTCCTGAAAAAAAAAATGTGTGTTAAGTATCTATTGTTTTTATTTGATAGGCTACCGAGTAGAGAGAAACTTCCAATTAGCAGCATGATAATACACATCGATAAATATGCAAATAGATGTCAATAATAATAGAAAATTATTCTAAGGGAACATACGAGTAAACCCAAGATAAAAAGTATCCTATGTACTATTTCAGAATACGGTCTACCCATGTACCAAGTTCGAGCGTGAAGGAGTAACGAACATAAACAAACTTTCGCCTTTATAATATTACTAGCGCTTCGCCCAATATCATCCCAAGGGAACGTACTCCCGGGATAAAAATCCGGTCAGACTTTCAAACGTGAAGAAGTAACAAATATATACATAGATACACTCACATTTTGGTCTAGTTAGTTTTAGTGTAATCATTAATTTATTGGTAGAGTGCATCTAATGAAAGCCTGAAGTTTTTTTTTTTTTAATTTAATTGTCAATATTATTCAGCCGCAATATTGAAGTCCGTAAAAAAAATTGTTAAGTGTCAAAACAGGATTCTCCTACTAATTAGTAATACCACATACAACATTTTTGGATTTAACCTCTTTTTCTCAGGTCGCGCTTTCATTGGAAGGACTATAGGTATTAGTAGATCGTTATAATAAAAATAAGCTTCTCTATTCAGGTTTCAGGCAAAACTCAAACGTGAAAGTCATCAGCAAAAAAATATCAAAGCCTTTACCTAAGCCTCGAGAGAAAATTACACGTTCTTATTCACCAGAAAATATTCAAAATGCCGCCAAATAGTAGTGGTTTGGCACTACGTCGCCGACTAACCCAATATTACCACTATCCGTCTTGCCAGGACTCTCTGATTGGTCGGGAAGATAGGCATTTTATGGAGTGCCTCTCCAATTCACGTGGCACCTACATTCTTCACGTTGTCTCTAGGAGAGATAGAAACTCTGAATATTAGTCACTAGCACTTTGCTAGCGACTTCGTTCGAGAAAAAGTTTACATAAAACCTTAAGGTACAATGGGCTCAAGTTAGCCACGTACGTCAATGCCTAGTCCCTGTATCTAGTACAGCTGAGCATTGATATGTCAGCCAGTAAATTTCTCTTTTATATATAGAGAGAGAGATAAGTCTTGATAAAGGAGTGTACCCTATTTTAGTAAAATTGAGTTGCTGTCTGAGTTTTGATATTATCAACCAAACAAGGGTATAATACAACGCTTTACAACTTCTTGGAAATTTGAGACGATGTCTAAGATTCTTTGAAGGACTAGCCCTTTAGGCTATCTATTTATAATAAATAAATAGATAGCCTAAAAGGCCTTAATAAATAGAGACCTTAATTCTTTATGCACACAAAAGTACAGAGGCGGGCTAAGACCTTTTCTACCAGTTATCTTTTGGGAAATACAGAGAAAAATTGTGGTACAATATTAAACATTAAATATAAACACCAATGCACCAAAGACTTATTTAGAAAACACTGACTACAATATATACGACGACATCCTCCAAAAAAGCCACACATAAGTATGCACAGCATTTATAGTGACACTTATTTATTTAATAATTTTATTTTTAGGTTTCAAATTGAAACACGGACTTTAATCATATCTTTTATGGACAAATCATCGTTCACATTACTGATCCCTCCCTGCAAAAAGTCTAACATTTAATTTTTATCCCACTCAATTTTTTATCCCTATAACAAAACAAACAACATCACACAAAATCACCAACACCCACACAAACTATAATCTCCGAAACGCGCAAACAACACGAACGCACTTAGATAAAAGAAAATATACTGAGTAAGATTAATTAACGCTATAGCTAAGTTATTAGGGCGCGCCTAGCCGCCGTTATATCATAAAATATATAATCCTGGTCTGTAATCCCTCTCGCCGCTTCACAGATAGCGATACCATACGATATGTATAAGCCGACAATGATCTTGTGGGTATGGAAGCGGTTGATGGTTGAAAAAATGAAATGTTAAGGGTTTTTAAGTCAAGGACTGAATAAGTGACTTCTAAGCCAGCGTACTCCAATGTTGGGCACATCATCGGTTACCATCAGGTGAGATAGTGTTCAAACGCGAGCCTATCCATAATATAATATAGAGACCCTCTTCTTTACTTCGGCTTTGCTTGTGTTGTAAAATCATATCTAATAAATAAAAATCTCGTGCCACAGTTCTTCTTACTGAACTTCTTCAAACCGATTTTATAATTTTTTTGTGTATATTATTATTTAGTAGGTCTGAGAATAAGCAATTTTTTAACCCAAGTATTATAGGATAGGATACAATTTGCTATTTTTTTCTCTGACAATTTATTTGGCAGAAAGCGTTTGCCAAGTCAGTATTTTTATATTAAATTCACTAAAACCGGTTAAAAGTATAGCGAAAAAAATATTTCAAACAGAGATAACAGATGGCATCAGTCTTAGTTACTCTCGATTTATGTATCACTAGCTTCTTTCAGCAATTTTGCCAGCATGAAAATAGGTTTCTTAGTGCATGCTTAGGTAGATCATAATAACTATCTGTGCGCCAAATTTCAGCGCTATCCATTGAGTGCTTTTAGCGGTATGTTGATAAGTCAGTCAGTCAGTCAGTAACAGTTGCCTTTTATAAACCTATTGATAGAAATAATATCATATCAACAGTATGGTTTCGATACACGATTTGAGCGGTTTTGCCAATTGTGTTTCATCAAGGAAAACGGGTCGCGCTTTAATGAATTGCTTCATAAATAAGATTCAGAAGTGACTATTTAGATATGCAATTTTTTTGTTGTTGACTGTTAGACTCATAATTATCTTCTTATTCTCTCTATCACGATATTTTCTTATTTACATATGGAGGTTTGTACTTAGTGATTTAATAATATTACACTCCTTATTTAATTTGTCTATTAGTTTGTAAGTCTTCTGTAAAATAAATATCATACAATTCTATAATTGTGCTCTACACTGCAGATAGACATAATAAATAACATCTGCAATCTTCATCGCAGTGCTCCTTCAAATGACAAAACGATTCTATTGTTCTCCACATTTCCAACTTCAACAAACTCACGAAGACACGTCTGTGCCTCTCAAACAACAGCCACTTCGCACGTTCGTGCACCCCGCACTGACACATCTAGCAAACAGCATTTAAATCCACGCGGGCCCCTATCAAACGCTCGTTTGCACAAAGTATATACTCCAAGTATATCTGGAATGGTTGCGAACACCAAACTGAACGGTTTTCGGAACACTTTTTCCCTATTCCCACCGAATAAAAAGGAGTCAAAGAGAACTTCATGACTTTTGTTATACCGTATAGCTTTTTACATCGGAAAACGCGGCGAGGCAAATTTTCTAAAACCTTTTGTTGGCAATCACCCTTTGTAAGTGTCGTATCGACTGTATAATGAATGTGTGTGTTTCTGGGGACATTTTTGGGATGTTTGGGTGTGTATAGACGATTTAACTATGGGTTCTGGATAAAGTTAAATTCATTAAGAGATTAACCATGTGGCATTTCGGTAACCACGTTAAGCTCTCTCGTTATTCTTTGGAGCCAGAAGGAGTGTCAGACTTATACTGACTAAGATCCACATGTCCACACTTTATTTACATCCACACTTTAGTAATTGTCTTTTGCGTTTTAAGGCCGCAATAACTCTTTGGAACCTGCGGTTGTCTAGGCCTTAACAGATTATTGACAGAAGATTGAAGTGTTCTGGAGTGAAAATCGCGTACTAAAAGACGCCCACCTTGCCCTGGTGAGGATCACGGTAGTCTATCGCGACGGATGCAAGACGCACATGATCAGTTATTGTGACGACATTTAGGCTTCCCCAAGTGTCGTCATGGTCCTGTGCGTCTCGCTTCCGCCTTTGTCCAGCAGTGGATATCTTTCGGCTGTAATCTTCATCATCTTTGGCGATAATTTAACTAAGGGTGACTAATAGTGTGATGCACGAACTAGTGATGGTTGCAATGTTGTAATACATTGATGTGTGGTAGTCATTTTAAAAGGGCGTGCTTGCAATGTGATATACAGCAGTTAAAGTAATTATAGATCACAGCGTAACAGCTCGTGGTGCTGTAGAAGTACCCTCATATACACATAAAAAGTTAATTTTCATTTCAGTGTCGTTAAAGCTTTGTTCGTGAATCCACGTTCTGGGCTACGGGGCTTCTGATTTAAAAGAGGGCTTTTTGTTATAGCAGACTGTATGCCGTTTATATTTATTCTCTATTCGTAAGTCGGACTGAATTTAATACAGTCAACGTTATTTTTTATTATTATACTATTCCTAAGCAATACCTTAGTTTCTTGGGAACCAAAACTTGAAAGGAAATAGAAAATTTTGTAAGACCACTTTTTGACGATCTATCACAAAGATTTTACATGAAAATTATCTGTGGAATAAAAGATACGAATTTGAAGTGAAACTTAAGTTACCGAATCCGAAAAATAATGAAAAGACAGAAATATTTGTCACTCCGACTAGAGCGGAAGAATTCGTTCCCACAAAAAAGTGGAATCATACACCATAGGTCCATCCCTTTAACAGTTCAGTTTAGGTCTTAAAATGGATCTCATTTATAACTCATGGTAAGGTCTCTGATCGTTAGATACCAATAAAAAATTTGATTCTGAATAAGATATATGAAAATATCTTCTCATATTTCTAATAAGAATCCTTTCAGAAAACCTTTTCTATTTACCTACCCAAGTATTGGTGATAATACAGTCTTGGAAGTGAGACGCACTAATCCGTACTTAGTGCATCGGCGCGTGAACACAACAAAGGATCGTATTGGAGACCATTAACGGTAAGAGATATAGAAATGGGACCGATACGATCTATACTGGAGTAGATATGATGACATTCTTTTTAGATGGGGCAATATCTTCAAGGTCGTGTAGTATCTAGCAATCATTTTGTGTCTATATTATTTTACCACGAATAAAAATTGGTTTTGTTCAGTTACATTTCAATGAATGGAAGTGATTCGCGTAGCGAATTTTGCTACTACAATTAATTACTCAGGCCTGATACTCAGGCCTGGTCATTGTGGTGACACTTGGGAAAGGCTTATGTAACAGTGGACGTCTTTCGGCTGAAACTATGTTTTTTTTTTTAATTTGAGAATGCGTTTGCTCCAGGGCGGAGTGGGAGGACGTGTCAGACTTTTACTGACCAAAACCACACATATACTCCTTCTTTTTGTCGATTGTGCAACAGCGAATTTTTTGGACATATCATCTGCAACGAAAGCTCTTTGGAACGTTTAGTGCTTTATTTCGAGAGTTCGTATGGGATTACGTCTTTCACGCACCTAAAGCCAGTAGCACAAGCTAGTAAGTTAATATTGATACAAGAAAATCTTCGCAAGATCATACTGAAACTTAAGCTCTATCGGTATATTTTTTTAACGTCTGTTTATCAGTGGTCCCAATAGTACAGTTTCAGTAGAAATACATCTGTCTTATGTACGAGTGTTTAGTAAAGGATTACATTTCTTTGCGAGGTCGGGAGAAGTGACCTTGATTGACCTTGATTTTGGCCTTAGACGCAATGCAGGTTCTATACGTTTTGTGAAGTGTGTGAAAGAATGTACATAAGTTTTTCTAATCTTGAGACCTGATGTAGCTTAGCCTAGATTAGCTTGTTTTCGTGTGGGGTCAAATAGATGACAGTGTTTGTTTATGTTTCTTTTTTCTTTAGTGACCTCTGACTGGTTGATATTTTATGTAATGTGAGAGTATTTTATTTGTTTTCTTTCGTCGGTAATACATGTTACCGATTGTAATCTCTTGTGAACTGTGTTCTTTTACACGAAGTTAAAAGTTCTTGTAATTTTTTTCGTTTGTAGAAGACACAAATAAGCTGGGCCTATGCCAAGTTCTTAAGTAATAGCATATTAAAGGTATATTAGTCAGTTTAAAATCTAACAAAATTAATGTTAAAAACGTTTTTCATTACCAGCTTCTAAAAATTGTCCGTCACACTAGGTTTATCGTGAAGACGTAAATTTAATTTTACACTAGTTATAATTCGCAGGTTTATTACTTGGCGTAATATTTTGTATCACTACTGCTCCCAAAACGGTGAAGGAAAACATAATTGAGAAACTGTCTTTCAATATCCTAGAACCAAAAATTCGAAGACATGATATCCATCAATCCGCATACGGTCCGCGTGATGGATGGACCCATTCCCTTTCCCAGAGTAAAGACCTGGATCCCAGCTGTGGGAACAATATAAGTCAAATTATACTTTTAGTAAATTACAATATATATATTTTTTTTAGAAATATATTTTCTTTACTTTTACCCTAATTAAACGGTACATTTACTATTTCTCAAAGAAGACATCCCAACAAAAAAGTTCTAGATCACTAGAGCACGCCGTCAACTTGATTAGCCAGCCTCTAGATTTACAAGCAAGGTTGAGCCGTGCGTACACAGTAATCAAGTCAGGGGAATCAAATTATAGACGTAGGTACTGAAACTTTGATTACAGTGGTCCGAGACAAATATGTGGTTTTGTAAGAAATAACAGTGGTTACTTGTGTAACTTTACTGTCCCACTAATGAAGGTTATGTCATGAGTCGACCTTGGTTACGTTGGGAAATAATTGGGAGTAGGATTCGTAAATTTTGGCAGGTTACGTATCTTGCGCTAGTTGTTTAATTCTGTGTTACATTTAATTCCCAGTATAACTGAGTAAGTTATGGAGTATGTGAGTGAGGAGAACAACTATTAGGTCGGATGAAAAGTCCCCGGTTTACCATGCCACTTCTGTAGTACTCTTTCGGTTTATCCTCAAAATAGGCCTTAGTTTCAGCAATCACTTCATCATCGGTCTTAAATTTCTTGCCAGCGAGCATTCTTTTAAGGTCTGCAAACAGGAAATAGTCGCTGGGGGCCAGATCTGGAGAATACGGTGGATGAGAAAGCAATTCGTAGCCCAATTCATAAATTTTAGCCATCGTTTTTGTTAGACTCTGGGGTCGAAAGGTTAAAGATAGCTTTAAAGTTGGTTATTGTGATGCCATGACATCAACTTCAAGTTGTTCATGATACGAGGACAGAGTAAAATTTATGTTTATAGACACGTAGATATTACCACAGAGTACATTTGGTACGAGGTCCAACCCACCATCTACAGACCTTCTTGAGAGAGGACTTTTGGCCGAAAGGTATTTTGTATCGACGTTTCCGAGGACGGCTACGCGAAACTACGCAGTGGAATACGACGCCAATGTTAGTATTAGTTTATTATTTTTTAAGATTCTAATATCTATGATCCTTAGTTACTTGACAATTGATAAAAAAGCCCCTAGGTATAAACTACTTCTAGCCGGTGGCTTGGTATTAAAAAGTCCAAAATGCTACTAATTTTTACTACAAGGCAACAATGAGTTATCATGTATCATTTTTGACTTTTTCATAATTGTTATCAGTGAAAGAATGACACCATCTAGTACCTCTTGCTACAACATGAACTTAAGCTCCTATCTACTACAAAAAATCTCAATCGAAATCAAGGTATAATCAATCTCTATCATAAAGCATTTTAGTTATAAAATCTAATGTATGCAAAACAGCGCTCGTCTGCAAAACTGGCAAGCGATTAAGCGCTTAATCAAGCAGTTGATGAGCCACTTACTTTCATATCGACTCTCTTATCTGGAGCTATAAGTTCTCCGTCATCAGTGTCATAATATGGAAAAAAGTGGTGAGCTACATTTTAGGGAAGAATTAAGTCTAGCTAAACGAAGTCGATAGTTTATAAACTGTCATCATCTGCCTAGCCTTTTCCCAACTATATTGGGGTCGGCTTCCAGTCAAGCCGGATTTAGCTGAATACCAGTATTTTACGAGGAGCGGCTGCCTACCAGACCCATTAACTGGGGTAACACGGTACTTCATGGCAAGACTGGAGTCAGATTTACTGGCTTCTGACTATCCGTAACGACTGACAAAGATCTCCAAATGACAGCCGGGACCAACGGCTTAACGTGCTTTCCGAGGCACGGAGGAAACTCGTTATGTTAAGATGGTCACCCATCCACAGACCAACCTAGGCAAGCGTTGCTTAACCTTGAAGATCGACCTGTGCGGCTGTTATTATTTAGCCACGAGCTCCTCGATAGTTTATAAACTGTATCACCTTATATTATGCCAATAAAGAATTTATTATTACTTAATAACATTATAAACATAAGCATAATCAGTCTTATAGTATACCTACAGTTACTGCTATGACCTGTGGCTAGGACTCTGGTCCATGGAGACAGAATGGCTCATCTTTGCGGGCCCAGTGGTCATTAAATCATGTATCTTCGAACTTTCATTTTTATGAAAGACATGCCAGTTTTGCTCTTGTTGTTCTTCATCGTTGGAAAAACAGTGACCATAAAAATAAAATACGCGCCTGGGTAGGTACTGGAAGAGCCTATACACTCTAGCCTTGAAGACCCCTAAATTATAATCTGATGGGAAGACTACAGCAGACAAATTGTAGCAGCCAGGAACAATTTGATTTACGACGAGGCAAAACGCTTAGTCCAGACCGTAGAGGTGTCAACAACGTAAGAGGGGACACTCGCCGTACGTCGTCCGATGGTAGAAAGATGATGGCGGAATCAAGTCATGTAATTCCTGCGCACACTCTTCAAAATGCATTCCGAAAAAAGGCCGGTTGGCTGGCTACCCTACACCTGTGGTCCAGGCTTAGGTTTAAACTTACTTAAGTTTATTATCAACAACTATGGTTTTGTCAATATACCTTTTGATTAAATAATCCAAACATACATCAACTTCTCCAAAATGTCTGAGACAACAAAAATGGCTAAGGACCTTTTGTGTATCCGAGCCTTTAAACTTAGTTTTAAGACACTAGTTAATCCACTACTTTCCCTAACAAAGTCAAGTCCATTACCGTAAGCTAACGAAAAAAAAACGAACTCTATGCAAACCAGCCATTTCTCAAAAGCGCTTAACTACTTTATCGTACCACCTGACGAGATAATTTAGTTAATATCGATCGCCTGAGGATTAACCGACGACAAATTGTCCAATCATCGGACAGGTAATTGATTCCAAGCACCTAATACCGGACGCTAAGCTTTTGTTAAGGCTAATTCTAAACTTAGCTTAAAATGTTAGCCTTTAAAATACGGCGAGAGAACGTGCTGACGTGTTTTATACGGTGTATTAGGGGTTTAACTTTAGAAGGTGAGCTGAGATTAAGGGGAAACTGTTTTATTTTTTTAAGTTTTATTTTTTAGGTAGCATTATCATCTAGGTACCTAGCTTTTTCCCAACTACGAGTATATTTGGGATTGGCTTCCAGTCAAGCCGGATTTAGTAATACTAGTATTTTACGAGGAGCGCCTGCCTACCAGTCCTCCACAATCCATTAACTGGGGTAACACGGTACTTCATGGCAAGACTGGAGTCAGATTTACTATCCGTATCTTCTGACTATCCATAACGACTGCCAAAGTACTACAAATCACAGCCGGGACCTACGGCTTAACGTGCTTTCCGGGGCACGAAGGAAACTCGGTATGTTAAGATGGTAACCCATCCACGACCAACCTTGGCAAGCCTTGCTTAATCTAGAAGATCGAGCCGTGCGGCTGTTATTATCTAGCCACGAGCTCCCCATTATTACAATAAAGATATAGGTATTACTCACCCTATAAGGTACCAATAACTCTATTAGAATAGCACTATTCTATTATCGAGACTAATCGGACTATATATATGTAACTACATATTATGTAGTTTTATGTAACAAAATTAACTAATTCAGAGCAGTTAGCGATCGTTAAATTTAAAGCATGAACTTTTATTGTAAACTAGCCGTTGTTATGTCCAGTTAATATCCGTGATGCAATTTTGTAACACACCTGTGCCTACAATGTAGTAAATAGCTAATAGCTTAGTATTACAAGGTAGGTACTTAGTGCTAGCTTAATAATGAAGCGATAGTTTTTTAGCCTATTTTGCCTCACTAAAACTTCTTCTACACGGTTGTAAAACCACGTCTCAACAGAGGTCGCCTTGATTGGAGATTGGTTTGCGTGTTTTTAAGGTACTACTCTCGCTCTGAACGGAGCGGGAGGGCGTGTCCGTATTCTAATGACTGAAACCCATTCCTATTTCTTTTTTGTCCTAATTCTAGGGTCCCGCGGTTTTCTTTCGTCAAGCCAGGCCCCAGTAGGCTTCGACCCTGCTGGACCCCTACAGTTTGCTGACATATCTTTGAGCCGCGCGTGAAATAGTACGCGCCGTTGATGACTTGGGCTTGGTCTAGATTATTACCAAACTGCCGGACAGCCAGCTAACCATTGCTCGTGTTTGGGTGTTTGATTTGTGTTGCGGCTACACGGAAGTAATCCATGCGCCAATACGTTCGATCCAGTGACCCAACAGGTGATGAAGAGGTGACCTTGGTTGAAAATTGGTTTGTGTTGCAGCAACCAAGGTGACCTCTGTTGGAACGCTGGTTTTACAACCGTGTGGAAGACGTTTGAGTCGCAACTACTCCAGATATATATTTTTCATATTTTTTCGGAAAATAACATTCGTACAGCTTTGCATAAAAGTAGTAATATTATATCACACATATAATTTCCTACCAATCGAGAAGAAAATTCTACGTACGCATACTTAAATAAAATTCTATTACTTCAATATTCCCTAGAATATGGAAACAAAAATTAATGACGAAACAACGTATCAAATATTTTATGATATTACTCTGATTAAATTATAATGTTTATTGTTCATTGTTACAATAAAAAAAAACATCATACCTTAAGACTATTACAAGGTCATCAATATTATCTGTAACTATTTTAGTAACTAGTAATTGGATGGTGGTCCCCAAACTAGGTAAAGCCTGTATCTTGGGGACCTGATTTGCGATAGTTTCAAATTATATTATCATGTGAAATGAAATTCGAAATTACATTGTAAAGATTTGTTTCGTTTGTAATCACAAACCAACACAAAATTCAAATCACTTCAAACCAATCGTTCACTTTCAAATCTTAATATTTTATCTAATTTAATCTAGATACTTCATTAACTCTGAAAATGTTAATATCCATTATCCTATTGCTATCTCTCTCTCAAACTGTCAAACTGTACTCACAATTAAACCTATAAACTGGAAGGTCAGTAGTAAAGGTCAAAATTTATAACCTTTCTAACCTCCGCGACCTGTGGAGAGGTGACCTTTCTCGCTTCGATAAAATCTGCTAGAACTTTACGTTAGAGATGGACCGACTAGTTGGAAAGCTAGACTATTCGGCCACATTTAGACGGCGACAATAAATGTGGTAAATAACCATTAATGAGCTACGGAAATATAATCGTCAGTACTTGTAAAAACACAAGAACAGTACATTTTTTTTATTAATAAACCAGCGTATAAACCTATAATTATCTCTTCTGATAGTAAGTGATAATGTCATTGAACTGACGTATTCAGTGTCTTAAACACCTCTAGGATATAGATATCACGAGACTACATACCCTAGTAGGGTTTTCTACTCTTTGGCTGTACGCACAATGTACTCGTAAGTGGTCCCAAAACATGTTGGAAACACATACGCTCTTTGATGGACACAGTCCTGTCCACAATGTACCGATGGACCATCGCCGTTCTATAAGGTATACGTCTTTTCTGAGTTAAGGAACCCTAAAAAGCCCAAAAAAAATAGGTTGCAATGAAATTTGAACTTTATTTAGTACAACACTGAACTCATTGCTGCAAAATTGAAAAAATATATCGAATTCCGAATTCAAATGTATTCGTCTAGTCGGCCAAGTCTATAGCCCATCTCTACTTTCCATCTATCCCAATAATATGACGTCACGTAATACGCGTTCTTCGCTTTGATTACGAATTTTAGCGCTTGAGTAATTAATTTAATTGGTACTTTGATTTGGGTTCATTTAAATTTACATTGTTCTCATTTTGGGCACAAGGAGTGGGGAGTATAGATCTGCTTTGTTACTTGAACTTGGACTAAGACCAATGTTATGTAGGACAAATTTTAGGCAGTGTCCTTAAAATTTGTCCTACTTGTCTATTGGTCTTTTTTCTTGTGTAAGTTTTTATGTCTGTTCTTCAATATTTTTATCACCTACAATAATTTGTTATTATAGATTCCTTTACAGCGGGCACCGTCCGGTAATCGGTGGCCGGTTTTTTGTAAGGGAAAAATAGGACACACTAATAGCAATAATGCAACGCACACGTCCCACAAAAAGTCGGTCAAACTTTATGATTATAATTTATTACGATTATCTATCCTACAAAAAGTTTAACGTGAGCGGGCAGCGTTACAAGTATGTATCAAAGTTTATTTAGAACATTACATAGACACTCCTTGCCTCGGAAAGCAGTTAAAGCTTATGGTCCTGGTTGTCCGTTCATCCGTAGATCTTTGACAGCCGTTACATGTAGTCAGACGATCATGTCTATCAAAAAAGTGGTTACAATATTAACTTGTCTTACTGTTTATCATGCCACCAACGCTACAAACATGAAAATGGGGAATTCAGGCAGTATAATAGTTTGCTTAAATGTGTAAAGTTATTACGAATGGAGTATTTACATAATTATGTGTGTAGTTTAATGTAGGTCTTTACAAGATTAAAATTGAAATCAGTTTCATCACTACAATCCGTACTCAACATTCTTAACCATTATAACATACTGCTCAATTGCTCATAGACTAAAAATAAATTCAAACAAGATGAAATGTACCGCCGTTAGTTTCATATCAAGCACCTACTCTTCATGTTCAATCATAGATATTTAAACTGGTACAAAAATATCAACTAGATCGGTTTATGTTACTAACCAGACGAAAGGCAATAATCCATTTTTAGGGTTCCGTACCTCAAAAGGAAAAAACGGAACCCTTATAGGATCACTTTGTTGTCCGTCTGTCCGTCCGTCCGTCTGTCAAGACCCTTTTTCTCAGGAACGCGTGAAGGTATCAAGTTGAAATTAAAACCATATATTGAAATCCGCGGTCCCTTGAAGTTGTGCAAAATCAAACTTGTAAGTTGACGGGAAAAAAAGATACGCCCGTTTATGTTGCAAAAAACGTACATTTCGACACTGTCAAAGGAATCAAAACTCATAGGGTGCTTCCCGTTGACCTAGAATCTTGAAATTTGGCACGAAGCAAGGTATTATAGCACTAATATCGGGAAAAGTCTGAAAACTGAAAATTTTTAGTTACGTCACAAGAAAAAAAAATTGAGAAGTCTTCAAGACTCGATTCGAGAATTAAACTGTTTTTATAGGTAGGTTGGTACGAAACCCTCAGTGCGCGAGTCCGACTCGCACTTGCCCGGTTTTTCACTTATACCGAGACATTTTTGAGACTAGATTCGATCGCGCATTTCTAAGTCTGATTCGATTGAGGAAACTTTTTTGGAAGTGTTAGTTGGCAAGTTTAAAACGAACTTGGATAAAAATGTGAGTTTTTCACACATTTTGGGCAGGAAGTTTTTTTAATCTGAATTAGAATTTTATAAGTTTGATATTTTATGAGTGCTAGTCATGCTTCTAATTTGAAAATAATTTTGCGATTTAGCTTAACTCAATTAGGGACAATATTACACTTTTTAAGTGTCTTCTAAATTCTTTCCTTTATATCTTCTAAATTGATTATTTTGAGTTGAGAATATCTCAAACCTTACTTTATAGTAAATTTCGACAGGTATTCTGGCGAAGGAGAATACTTTTCATATTTAACTTCAAATGCTTAAATTAGAAAACGGAAGTTACTCGAGTACGTTGAGTGGTATAAATATCAAGATGTAATAGTAAAATTATACATTCCTAAATATTTTCCAAATAAAATATTATACCTCTGTCCGGACCTTACATAAAACAGGAAAACTCTCAATAAATCAATATTCAGAACGTAATAACGCTAATAAAAACACACTTAAGAAAATAAGAAATAGTATATTTGGAGCCATCAATTTTATGGGTCTATAAAAAGGCGAATTTGTTTTGACCGTACAAAATCCTGAAGGTAACTGGGACCCTTATAAAACCCGTATAATCTACTGCCAGTGGATTTTTGTCGACGTACTGAACTCGCCTAAGTAAACTCTGGGGATGAAACAATTTGTGCACCCTAATCAAATAAGTGTAAAAGGAAAATTTAAAATTCCCGCCCTGAATTTGCATAATGACCGACGCGTTGAAATAACGGCTCAATCTGGGGGTATTATTGTGCTTTACGAGCGTACAATCGCTTACAAAAGTCTAAAGATGGAACACTAACTCGAAATTCAAATGGGACTCAAAACTCCGTGGCGTCGCGGTTCAATTAGTACATTTTCATGGATGCATAATTCTCGCAGATTAGTTGGTGTTATCACTTTTGCACGTGGCTGTATGTTGAAATGAAATTTCAGGTGAATAATAAGTAGCATTCAGTCATACGGGCGGAGTGGGGTAATAAACTTGTTAATGTGACATTACTTGGCGAAAGCGTGTCTGGATGAAGTCACAGTTTTACTGACTACGGCTGTAGTAAGTTTTAAGATTATTTGGTAGTATGATGAGAGAGTCACAGATTTTCTGAAATATCTGCTGAAGTTTCTAGATTTACGAAGATTTTACTAAGATTAAACTTGAATTTGAATTCTGCATATCTATGCTTTGGTTTTGAGAATTCTAAAACACCATGTATAATGATTTGAACGTAATTCTGTCTGCTAAGCTTTTACGCCTAAACCACTGAACCGATTAAGAAAGGTTATAAGTTACTTTTATCTGGCTTCTACTTTGTGTACGCTTTAACCAAATATAACCCGGACGAAGTCGCGGACAAAAGCTAGAAAAAAGTAAGTACCAGACTAGAAAAGTAAATACATTTTAAAAGGCAATAAAATACATTACCTAAGCCAGTAACGTTTTTGGAATAAGAAAACATTCAAAGTAACGATAATTAGGTAAAAATATCCACATTTTTTCAATAACTTTATTCACTTCAGTAAATTCAGGTCTTACATTTACTTTCTAGGCTGTAAAATTATGCAAAAAGCAACTTTAAGAATACAGCTATGACTTTTAGTCAGTAAAATTCGGACTCTCACTCCACCTTGAGTGGAAAGGCTTATTCCCACCGCACAGTAGAAATGATTACTTCTACATAGCAATTTTCGTTTTTCTCAAGTTCTCTGCTAGACAAAGAGCTTCGCCTTTAAGTCCTTACAGACCTTCTCCTCACATGCCGTCTTAAACCAGTCTTCGAAGTACGCATCTAGATCATCTCGATACTTCTTTCTGGGCAGGCTTCGATTAACTACAATTACGATCTAATCGAGAATCGTATTCTAGGACATATCGGTGTCCTCACTATGTTTCCTTTTGGTGATGAAATAAATCACAATCAGTAAAATGCGTGTCGATTTGAACCCCCGACGTGTAACTTTTAAGCCGCGGCCATTACAACTAGGCCACCACAGCTTAGTCAAAATCCAGTAAATTATACCAAAATGTCGTCGCCAAAACATTATCATAAACCCTTCCGCGCTGTCAACTTCCAACAATAATTACAACAAAAATGTAAATTCCGATATTAACTCGCAAAGTGTCCAATGAACCGTACATTTTTATTCGTTTATGAGTTATTTACAGATGCGTAACATAAATTTGAATGGAAATCAATTCCCGTGGAACGCAGCTGACTGGGCAAATGATGAAAATTATAAATCAATTTGACGGTAATACATTGGTGGTCGGGCGAGCCCCAATGTGGGCCGAACCGGGTCGAGTGCAGTGATGTACGGCGTTCCGTATGCCTCCATGTAATTATTTTGAAATTGGGTGGTTTATCTGAAGATGTAATAAAGATAGAGTTGGTATATTTTGTTAATTATAACTGAGTTAGGTTAGATTATATGTGTGCAAGCAAACTACTTATTAAAACCAGATTGATATATTAATAAAAGAGGTATTAGCATCATTACTTTAGCTGAAAGACGTCTGTTGCTAAACTTAAAGCATCCCCAAGTATCGGCCAGAACGACCGATCATGTGCGTCTCGCATTTATACGAGTAGGATTCCTGCGACCCTCACCAGGCTATCCACAGCTCAATTAATTTTGAAATTAAGTAGTTCCTGAAATTAGTACGTTCAAACAAACGGACTGTTAGCTTTATAATATTAGTATAGATATTTAGGTAGATTGCGTTGATTTAGGAAATTGGGTTTTTCACTGTTGTAAAAGGTAAAAAAACCTAAGTATAATATCGATATTAATTTTAATCTCTAAGGGCCTGTTTCACCACCTATGATTAAGATTCGAGTATCTTACTTGACAGATAATTTCATACAAAATCTGGCACATTTTTGAATTTATTCAGTGAGTAGTGCCTACTCGGACATTGTGAAACAGGCCCTAAGCGTTCCTGAACAGAAGTTTGACAAATGAACAGCAAAATGATCCTATAAACTGATATACAGATACCTAGAGGTTTTTAAGTCAAGACTATCGTCGCTTCATCGTCGACCACATCATCGCTTACATCAGCTGAAATAGTAGTCAAATGTGTGCCTATCAATTAATGAAAAAAGACTTATAACGACACATAATTTCTATTTCAAAAAAGCAACAATAAGGCTGTTCTGTTTCGAGCTCTTAAAAGCTTTCTATCGTAGACGATCATTACTTACAGTAACTGAGGCATGTTCAAATGAATTCTTGATGTAATTACTCTGGAATGGTAAAAAATGGTCTCAGAAATAGTAAGGCGTGAGGTGACCTAAATTTTAGATGGATCTTAAAAAACTTATCTTAAAAAGATGCCTAGAGAGGCAGCTTTCAAATTCAACCACCCTGAGGAAACTTTAGGTTTCAATATTCACAGTAAGATTATTTTAAAATGTCAGGTGAGGTCTTCTTGACTCTTAAATTAAAAATGCAAACGAAACTGTTTTAATTTAAACTCAAATTTACTTTTATTAAAAGTTATTTCGTATAATTTGCCCAGCAATTTTCACAGGAACCTAATATTACAAAGAATTTTCATTAGTACTTTCGCTTTTAAGCATTAAAAATGTACTGGACTAATAATAACGGACTACCAACTTTATAAAACATTTCTCTCCAAAAAAGAAAACTTAAATCCCTGAAACATTCAAGTACATTTTGTAACAACTTCGTACACGTTTTTCCATCTTGGTAAAAGCAAAGAAAATATGCAGAGTACTTAAACAGAAAACTTGTTTTATTCCCCTTTTAATCTAGACTTTCCAACCCTTTGCGTATGAAAATTTAAATATAAAACTCCAAAAATATATTTTTGTGAACCCTCTTATTTATTTAATAGCACTCAGTTTCAAAAGGGACATGAAATAAAAGCGTTAGGTAAAATTTACGAATTTATTGTCCCCACAGAATTTTAACCTTCTCCGTCCGTTGAGTAAGTCGTAAAGGAAAGTTTTGTACTGTGCGAGTTGCTTAGATGTGGGTCCCGTAGCTACATTGCCAAATTAAAAGATTTTTCGTTAAGTTTGAATTAGTAAGTGAGTTCCGACTCGAGGATTACTACGAGTCGACTTGCACTCAGGTCAATTTGAAGGGAATGAAATGAGGTGAGAATTTTGTGAGTTGGTAATCGCACAACAATAAAGAATTAAATGATTTAAAGTAAGAACATCTTCCTTGTGTAAACAAATTAAAAAGTATATAAACAGATCAGCATTTAATTGTAATTATGAAGGCCCATCCAGTAATTTAATTTTTTTGTCAGTTTGTTGCATTTCTATTTCCATTCTTTTCCTACATAATTATTATTAAATGACGTTTCTATGTCATCTGCCTAGCCTTTTCCCAACTATATTGGGGTCGGCTTCCAGTCAAGCCGGATTTAGCTGAATACCAGTATTTTACGAGGAGCAGCTGCCAACCAGACCTCCACAACCCATTAACTGGGGTAACACGGTACTTCATGGCAAGACTGGAGTCAGATTTACTGGCTTCTGACTATCCGTAACGACTGCCAAAGATCTCCAAATGACAGCCGGGACCATCGGCTTAACGTGCTTTCCGAGGCACGGAGGAAACTCGTTATGTTAAGATGGTCACCCATCCACAGACCAACCTTGGCAATCGTTGCTTAACCTTGGAGATCGACCTGTGCGGCTGTTATGATCTAGCCACGAGCTCCTACAGTAAACAAATGACGTTTCTATGTGTACCCCGCTAATTCGATGAAATCGAGTGAAATTCGTGCTAACGTCCCGAAAACTGTATCATCGTGTGTGCTAAGCTAAACCGAGGCCTAACCAAGTATAGTGCAAACCTTCCTTTTAAATGACTAGTCCTTCTGACTTTTTTGTTCTGACGACTGGTCTAATCCAAGTCATAGCTTAAACCGAATTTCAAAGTATAGTTCGCAATGTTCTGCCTGTGCCGCGTAAACAGTTTTGTTACAAGGTTTTATTAACTTTCCGTTTTTTTTTTCAAACTGAGTTCTCACTCACGAATCACCTCATTTTCCCACAATTTTCTCAAGGCGACAATGTTCCGACTTTCTCCAATAGTACTTGACAAACACTCGCTGGAGTTATTACCGCTCGCAAAGTTTGCTTCGGTTTTAAGTTTAAATAATTTTGTAGACCACTTTAAGTAAATACACTCCAAGGTACAGAGCCCACCTATATAACTTTGGAAATTACGAGGCCCACAATATTTTTGTTTAAGAGAAACGGGACAAAATATTATATTAGTGGAAGAGAATTTACGGTCTGAGAAAGTTGTGGGAAAGTTTTTTTTTATTGATACTTACTGCGAATGTTTATGATAGTGGTGTTTGGTAAAGTGAGACTTATCTTGATGATGGCGCTAGCAGTTACTTACCTGGAAACAAAGAAAGATTATGATTAATTTATGAAATATTCAGTGATACAGTGAAATTTTTAGGTTATGCCGAGGCATATATTGAATAAAAATTGACATCAAAATCACACTATATTCTATAGGAGTATACTTATATTTTTTCTTTACAATATTAGTACTTATAGAAAGTTTTGCTAATACTATAAATAGAAAAGATTTTTATTTTTAATGAATAAAATCAATAAAAAAAATTAACTGACATAAGTTTTGTATTTTTTTAAATTTAAAATGCTACATTAGCATGTAATAAAGGCTTTTATTTATCATTAGTAGAAAATACAACGAGTCATCTAATAATTATTAAAATAATAATTATTTATTTTGAGTGGATACTCGTATTAGAAAATAAACTCAGAAGCCTCTGTAGTAATAGTGCTATACCATAATTAAAATCCAAAACTTTAAAAACATAACTCAATAAGCGAAAAAAGAACTTAAACATTCACCAACCAATTAACAAACCTACATACCCATACAAAGCCAGCAAACTACCTACAACTGCATTAAGAAATAAACTGCACCCATCAACCCATTATTACAGAAAAGAGTTAATGCTAGAAAACTGTCATAGAGTGTCATTCCGCAGCCATTAAAAAATAATAAAAAAAACTGTAATGTCCTGATGTAATGGCTCTAAATTGCTCAGTACATATTATTTCGTACTGTCACGCTATTTTTTTCAAGAGCTACAGTAAGGGGCCTCGTTCACGGCGACTTTTTGAAGCGATGCAGTAGCGCGGCTGACGCGCGTTCGCATCGATACAGTCGCGATGTAGTCGCTAGCGGTTTAACTCCGCCTACGCCAAGATTCTCGGTCGCGATGCAAACGCGCGTCAGCAGCGCTACTAACGCGCTACAGTCGCTATGCAAACGCGATACAATAGCACAAATATTAAGATCCTGTATGTAGATTATTTTTTGTTTTTCATTCACGTGCCACCCTTCCTTCGTCCTCTCCCCGCTGTCGTCTGACACGGTCGCGCGTTAGCAGAGCTACAGTCGCGATGCAGTAGCGCGTTAGTAGCGCTGCTGACGCGCGTTTCAAATGCGACTGTAGCGACAAAAAGTCGCTGTGGGCGAGGGCCCTAAGTTAGTATACTGGAAGTGGTTGTTTTAAATGCTGTTGCAGTTTAAGTCTGAAGTATTTTTGCTATGCTTGAAATATTTTTCAGAAGTGACTCGGGTTCGTAAAAGGCTCTTCTAGTAAAAAGCTCTTTAGTATGATCATGTTTTATGGTTTCAGCCAGCCAGTATTCTGTTAATTACATTTTTTAAATTTTATTTTATGTTAACGACTATCTCACCCGACGGTAAAGCGATGGTGTGGTCGACGACAAAATACGCTTACCTAGAAGTAACCTATTCACTCTACTTAAAGACCCCCAGGATGTAGCTATCAAGAAATAGACTCCGGCAACGAATTCCAAATATAAAAAAATGGGCAAGTGCGAGTCTGACCCGCATACTGAAGGTTCCGTACTAACTTATGAAAATATTTCATGTCGTGAATCAAATGTTGAAAATTAGATTAGATTTTTTTCGTGACGTAGATAATTATTTTGCAGTTTTCAGATTCACCGTAAAAACTAAACGGAAAAAGTTAAGGGGACCACCGTTCGTTCATTAGAAAATGCATGATCCCCTAGAAGATAAGACATTCAAATAAAATCCTAGATAATTAAATAAACAACTATACATATAAATGTAAATTACACAAATAACCCTCCAAAAACGCCACCATTGTTAGACCGATGCTACTGTCAGACATACCGCCTATTACACAGTGAAAAACAAATGCAATTTTCGTTCGACGTACTAAATTGCCGGGTACCACCGTTATTACAGCTTTAGCCACAATTACACCGTAATTGAAAACGGAGTGGTCGTTACAATTCAGTGTGACGGGCGGTTATGCAACTGTGTGGAATAAAGTAGGATTTTTTTGGAGTTAGACGATGATTCTTTGCGGAATAATTTTGGTTGGTTTGAGGAAATTGCCTGTGGATTATAGCCTTATTTATAAACACGTTAGTTATATATTTATTGTGCTCAGTTTATTTAATATTGATTTGAGGATTATAAATTCAAATGAGATGATGATTAATTTCAGTTTTGTTTTTGTAATTAAGTTAAACAATTCACAGCATTGATTGTTTATATGTAAAGTAGCGGTCTTGGCTGATTTCCGCCCAAAAACTGATATTCTGAATCGTCAAAAAAGAAAATTGACACAAAAACCCACTGGATCCAATTTTTTTTTAAACTCCAGTGACCTACACAAATATAGGCACTAAGTTTCTTCTGAATCAGTTAATTCACTTAAAAGGAGTTAGACAAACACATGTACAGAACATTTATATTATAAAGATATGTCCAATAGTCTTTGCTAGAATTCATTTACATTTTAATAGTAAGTAATTTATGGTTTGTCACTAAGCGCTTAGCTAAGGAAGGGTGAAATTGCTTCCCGGTGACTTTCAATATGCTAGTCAGGCAATCAGTTTTTGTGTAGTTTCAATGCTGATATGCAGAATAAACTTTTACTTGAATTCAAGAAAGAAGTTAACTGAAACGAACACGTCATTTTCTTTAGTCACATTCCGTATTTTTTCTTCATCTTACATCTATCTTTACGGGTTTTTTTTATCCCCAATACGATAAATGCGCTTATCCTAACTTATAACTTACTAGCTGTCCCCTGCGGTTTCACCCGCATTTTTCGTTACTGCTCCGCTCCCGTGGGTCATAGCGTGATGATATATAACCTATAGCATTCCTCGATAAACGGGCTATCTAACACTGAAAGAATTTTTCAAATCGGACCAGTAGTTCCAGAGATTACCCCCTACATACAAACATACAAACTTACAATTTTACCTCTTTATAATATTAGTATAGATTATAAATAAAGCATTCCTTGTGAATTTACTCAGAGTACAACAAAATAAGTCCGTCTCATCAGCTATCAGGTTATCTACCTTTGCACGGTAGTGGGATAAACTTTTTTTTATTGATATAACTTTTTGTTTTTAGCGTCGCCATGATAGTTTAGAAGTATGCGGAAAAGGGTTTAAAGTTTCACAAACCTTCGTCGAAAATGAAGGACCTTGGTCTAGACGGGTGCCGTGTCTATTCCGGGCAACTGAAAATGTGTTTTAATCAAACGGCCTACTCTAATACTAAGATACAGGATTTTGAATTTTAGTAGCTATGTGGCGTGAATGTTACTATAGTAAAATATAGGTTTCGCTAATAACGCTTTCACTTATGGTCAGGTATTAATTGGCTGATATTACCTCGTAAACATCCTCTTTGTTTGTTATCTGACTTACTTGATTATTTGACTTACAATTATGACGAAATCAAAAAAAATATTTCAAGGTCCACCTGTATAACTTCCTAGATTTTACTGTTAAACTAAAAACTATACACCGTTTATTCTAAAGATCAGCCTGCCAATCAGAAGCCCCATATCCCCACAGCATGAAGGATTAAGCACGTACTGACAAGTTGATTACTTGCCGCTCCCGCCTACCGTAATGACCCCATTTTACTTTGTTGCACGTCATAATATTATATGAAAATAAGCTGCTGTTGTTCTATTTTTTTTTCCTACAAAGTCTAGACATAGATGTTTACATAGGTAAGTATAGATGAAACATAAGGAAGCGATGAAATGCGTGTGTTTTTGTAATCTTTGATGTTAAAAATGCTGTTGCTGATTCTTAGCCTGGTTTTGAAACGATGATATTGAATTTTATTATTTGGATCAGATTGTGTGTTTCGATTAATTTGAAAAGGAATTGTATTTTTTTTTTTGGTATTTTGATACTGATGACCAGTTTTAACTTAGTATTAGATAAAAAAATAATGTGGTATAACACGTGTACATGTTCGTACACTGTAAAAATAAATTAAATTGTATAATCTTGCTTTCCAGTTGAGTATTGAAAAAAAAAAGTTCTATAAAATTTTCATAAATATTTTTCAATCCAAATGTTCATTAAAAAAATATTTTCAGCATGTAGAGATGGCGCCCCTCAATCAGAGGGATATTATAAAACTAAACACCCCAAAACAGTTGTAACCTTCAAAAATATTAGCGGTCCAATTCATAAACCCGTATGTACGTATGTGCGGGCGCTTGCTCAACTTATGAGCGCTCTGCGCTGACTCGAGAGCGCGGAGGAGCTGTATTTAGCGAATGTTCATCGCGAGTGCTTCTAGTCTCTGCCATGGTGCGATTCAGAAGCGAAGGGCAATACGAAGAATTCATAACTTATATACATGTTTACATAATGGCAAGGATATATAGCACAAAAGATGTGAACCATGGTAGAACTGCATTCAGCTCACGTAGGCTATGTGCGGTTTCCATACATTTTAGATGGCAACTAGACTTGTAGCGCTACATTAAATCCACGCTACGCGATGTGGTACTATGTACAAATCAGACGTGGTCCACGTGTGGATCGGTCTTATGTAGTTCTCGCTTTTAGAAACTTTTACAGCAGATGACACAACTTTGTACACTTAATTTACTATACTCACCTCATCACACGATGGTATATACCAAATATTTTTTGTTTAGTTGACGTACCATTGCACCAAATGATGCTTCAAATTTCTCAAGAAAGGCTCCTGGGCCTTTTTTTCCAAGCAAATATGTCTGGTAAATTAATCACATCATAATGATCACTCCAAAACATAATTTACATTGAATAAAAATACGTTGGAATTTTCCAAGAAAAAGACACTAAACTCTTGCTACTCTAGAAGGACGTGGCATGGCATAATGTAGATTTATCAAGTGCCAGCCACTCGCCACAAATTGGCACCGGCTCAGAATTTTTACAAGCATGGATGCTTTGACACTTCTTATTTTTTCGAGTAGCACTAAGAAAACTTAGAAAAATAATACCTGCGATGAATGGTACGTGACGAAGATGATGAGTCAAAAAATTGTGGTTACAATGACGCAGCTCTGAAGTAGACAGATCGACAAACAGATAGACAGGGGGCAAATAAAGGTTAGAGTGTATGCTCTTAATAAACTAGTGCGCCCCACCATTAACTATTGCATCACTGCTTACCATCTGGTAGGAACGCAGTCTTTATTATTTTGCAATAATATTTTATCAAAAGCCCTCGCCAACAGCTTTTCACTTCAGTTCTTAGTAGTTTTTTTTAATAATCAGGATTATACTTCTAATTCATCTGAGCCTGATTGCAAACACTCAACATAAAATAGACGATTTCTTCCGTAATTTTTAATGCAATTATTTTAATGCCTGATTGATTAAAATGATAATTATAATCAATCAGGCTAATGATAAATGCTAATGAAAACAAAAATTAATACGTGTACGTTTTGTTTGTGTTTATGATATTTAGGTAACTAAAATGAATCTCATGGTACTTGCAATACAAAAATTATAATAAATTTCACAGAAATATATTTCCAATACATCAATACCGCTGTCTCCTGTCCCTCAGATCGCCTACTTTAGATACAAAGGAGACGGATGCTGCAGTTCCCCCGCAAACTTTCCCTCGAACAAGCGAAGGGTTTAATTGTTTTCCTGCATCACGAGAAGCTGAGAAAACGCGACTAAAACGCGTTTCAAACGTGAAGTGAGCTCGTTCCACTTTCCCCAAGCCCCTTTGTTTAAAGTACTCTAATTTTTAATTGAATGTACAGGTCGGGAATTGCTTAAAAACTACCCGCTCTGGGGAATCGTGAGTGGATTACGGAGGCGTGGCTCGGAATGAAATGGTAGGTGTGTATTGCTATTGTTTTTGTTTTGTTGATGGTGAAGGCTGTTTATATAATCTGTATATATAAAAGGAAAATTTTACACTTTTAGACCCAATAGTTTAACCGTTAAACTATTGGTATTGGTAACAGTAGTTTATCCGTTGAACTATTGGGCCTAAAAGTGTAAAATTTTGCACATGGTTTCCTTTTATAACGTAAGCACTGTTGTTCATTTCGCCTGCTAAGAGGGTGAAATAGAGGTCTGAAATTTGTATGGAGAATCCTACTGTCACGCGGGCAAGCCGTAGGCAAAATGACTGATGCTAAATGATAGCTAGTAGGAATATACTAGCTTAACTCTATATCAGACAGATAAGATACAAATACTCGGTCTTCCCGTCCGATTGTAATTTAGATGTTTTCAAGGTTAGAGTGAATAGAGTGCGCTTCATCATCAACGATTGCATCACTGCTTACCATTAGATTGGATCGTAGTTAAGCACTAGTTTATATCAATTTACAAAAAACTGGCATCACGTCTACTCAAAAATTATTTAAAGCATTTTCATGCAGTTTACACCAATAGACAAAATGATTAATGAAAAAGATTTAAAAGAGAAAAGCTAAGACTTTCGATAATTTCTAAAACCAAACTCTCGCGTTTGCGAACTGCGTTTTGTGAACTCTAAATAAAATATACTAACTGACTACTAAAACATAACTATCCAATTGCACACCGTATGAATACATTCTCGATTATTCCCAACCAGCTACCATCCATGATAACAACAGCAATAAAATAATGACAAGCCAATTTCAAACTATTAAGCAGTATACCGACTTGCCCTATAAAGGTTACAGTGCAATCGATACATGAATCTTATCCCGTCACGCTTGTAATAGAGCAAGCAATGTAATACCCCCCTAACACACGCGAGCATGCAAGCCCCAAAGACGCCTTTAATCCATTAACAGAATATTTTGTTACTTAAGTGCATTAAACGTTGCTAACTTATTTATTATGCATGAATTTGCTGAGAGTTTCAAATTGTTATACTGTTGAAAACATCTCAACTATAACAGGTGATGTGTTGTTAGTTTAAGATTTTAGATCTTGAAGTTGATTTTAGCATGTTTATGCAGGTCTAGAGAATAACAACCGCACGGGTCGATTTTCAAGGTTAAGCAACGCTTGCCAAGGTTGGTCTGTGGATGGGAGACCATCTTAACATAACGAATTTCCTTCGTGCCTCGGAAAGCACGTTAAGCCGTAGGTCCCGGCTGTCATTTGTAGATCTTTGGCAGTCGTTACGGATGGTCAGAAATCAGTAAATCTGACTTCAGTCTTGCCATGAAGTACTGTATTACCCCATTTAATGTGTAGGGGAGGTCTGGTAGGCAGCTCCTCAAAAAAATCCTGGTATTCAGCTAAATCCAGCTTGACTGGAAGCCGACCCCAATATAGTTGGGAAAAAGGCTAGGCAGATGATGACGATGAAGGTCTAATTTAGAATGGAAGGCAATAAATGTGTAAGACATGTTGATAATGTAAGTCCGTACCATGATTGAATCCACGAAACAGATGAGCTGTTCTCTGTCCGAACTGACCCTAGATGTGGCTTTGAGCCATCGGCACATGGTGGACAACCCACCCATATGTACAAAGCGTTTTGAGAACAGATTCAGTATGCGTACAGCTATGGAGTCTGTGTTTTCTTTGTTAACCAGTATTTAAGTCAAGAGTGAATACGAGTATAGGCCACTTCTAGGCAAGCGTGCTGGATTATCGGCCACATCAGCGCTTAACATCATATAAGATAGAGGATAAAAAAAAATTGCATGCGGTTTACATATAGCTTTACAAAAAGGAAAGTTGTTGTCTTTTAGTGCGCTCAACCATAAAACCTTCCGCTCAGATGCTAAGCACTCAATAAACCTAAATAAGAAATACCTGACAACACAAAAGTGTATACAGTAGACCAAAAAAAAACCTTAAAATAAACACAGCATCCATCTTTCATTAAAGTTTTGGCAACAACTTTTGGGGTCCCATCGAATTTATTATTAAAATAATAAAGGAAAAAAATCCTAAGTTATACCACCCGGGATTCTTGTAAAAGTGAGTGACTCTTAAAGACAGCGCCATAAATTGTGGGAGCCGACGTATCTTGAAATTGTGTTGGCGAAAGTGACTTTTAACGGGCAACGAACCCTAGAATGGCGGTAGCGTTGACGCCCGCTAAGCTCCTTTTTGTTACCAGATTAATGCTGCTCCCCTAGTACATATTTTTGGGACTGCTGCAATATTCAGCTTAATTTGATGCGCCTTATTATGTTTTTAATTAATATTTTCAACTCAGTGTCTCTTATATTTTGCTTTGTATTCAAAACTAGCTACTACCAGCGAGTTTGCCTGCGTGAAACTAAATTTCTCCATACAAACTGTACACCTCATTTCATCACCTTACCAGAATATCCCCCCCATTTTGAAAAATCCCCACTTAATGCTCGCTCACGTTATAAAAGGCAAAATTTTACGCTTCTAATTCTAGTCATTTTGGCTGTGCATTAATATGTCAGTCAGTCTGTTTTTCCTTATAAATATATACATATATGATTCGAATTGTATTTTTATAAAAAGAATGAGGCCACGTATATAGCAAAGAGCGACTTGAATTTCGATCTTTATTTACGTGCAGGTCAAACGGAGCACGGAAATGGATGTAAATGTAAACAGTATAAATCCGATATTTATCGAGACAATAGCGGTAAAGCAATGGTAGATGCTAGAAACTACAATATTTGTAGACGATCACAATTTATATGAGACTGTTACATTATGTTTCTGATACTGAAGGGAAATAATGCAATAGTTATGTATAGGATATATGGGTAAATATTATTGTTCGATGAATAACGAAACAAATTGATTTTCATTCTCAATTTGCAGATGAAAATTTTGATTCTCCTAGGAACAAACCAACACAGGAGTTATAATGAAGATTCATTTAAATTATTTAAGTCTATTACTACTACAGGTATTAAATCTTTTGATATCTTTGGAGAGCATGTCAGATTTTTACTGACTAAAAACACACTTTTCTTGGCCTTGCGTTCCATGAACACAGATTTGGACCAAAACTACCAAATTGCAGATATTTTTTTTAATTTTTCCAGGGATAACCTAATTGTCACAGGACATACAATAAGTATAGGTTAATTTTAATCATTAAAGTCCTGTACTACTTAGCTTGTGTAATTTTAATCAAATCCATTTTTTTCTTGGTAAAGCTTAAATATCAAGGTATCATTTAAAAATACTTATTATTCATTCCACATTTCTCCATTATTTTTATAGCTCACCTCAACATATTCACCCATAACTATAAAGCGAGCATTCACAATACACATATTACTAGTGCCACTCTAAGATCTTAGCTCCGCGTAGTATTTGAAGAACGGTATTGAAATAGCTCTCAACTCCACTCGATTCTGTATCAATACCGCATAGAGCCCTCAAGGAAAAGATTCAGCAATAAGTCTATCTTTAGAGAATATATTCATAGTCCCCGTCGTTTTAAAGAGGTAAACAGTGAAGGAAATGGAAAATCTTTCGTAGTCATTATAAGTTTCTATCTGGATAGAAGTGGTTTTATATTTCTGGTAGGTACTGATAATAAAATCAATCAAATACAAACTGAAAATAATAATATGTACAAACGTGTAGAAAAAGAACATATTGAATATTAAAAATTCATTCACATTGATGTCAATGGGAAAAGTGACCTGAACGCTGGCAGTAATGCCATGTTAGATAGCAATGCTGATTCGTTGCCCAAAATTAGCCCTCTGGGCACGCACAGAATTGTTTGTTGTTTGCTGATATCCTGTACAACTCAATGAGCGCTTGGACCTCATGGCCCCAGAATCAATCCTTTGGGATTCAGCTCAAATTTGTAATATTTATTAGACTAGATTACAGAAAACAATATTGATAAAAACATATCAGATATTGTATATTTACTATAGATTGAAACACTTATAATGAAAGAAGATATTATATAAAATCTATAACATGACATGGTCGTAAATATACCCGCACCCCCAGTTATTCCATTAAACATATTACAAGACAAAGTAACAAGCGGAACAGATTATAATTAATAAAGTTCAACAATAAATCATGTTTGTAAGAGCGGCGTAGTAACATGAACTGTTCCAACAGTAATTTACTTACTAAAGATTTTATCAATGTATGGGTTCATTCAATTCATGTGTGATGCTTTTGTGTTAGGTTTGGTCCCAAATGTTTGTGTTAACTTTGATTACTTCCATTTTTAATTAGAAAACTGTATCAGTTTCTAGATTTCTTTAGAAAAAAAATGTTAGTTGTAATAAAACCTAAAATAACAGAATTTTCATCTTTGACAATAATAATTTTACTTTTCAGATACAATAGATGAGAAAACATTTTAGAAAATAAAATCCACTCATAATTTTCATGACTGAACAAAAATTATTTTAAACAAAAAACAAAAGACTAGAGAGGCCATTATAAAACATAACAAAGACAAGGACAAAACTGTAGCAAAAAATGTAATATGAAATACTCTAGAAACAGAGGTTTTTGATTTAAGTGGTGATTAAATTGAAATGTCTGGTGGAGGGCCATCGATCAACGTAGACGATGCTTCCAGAACTGGGGACACGATGCCGGCCATCAATTTAGCTGTTGCTAATAAAACTACAAAGACGGACAAAAACTATTTTGTACAAATACATGTGATGAATCGGGTACGTGGAGTTTGGGATGCTGGATGTGGACTTTTTTAGGAATAGGTGTAATTTTTTTAAGCTCCAATTAGTATCATGACGTTTGTTTATTGCAAAGTTTATAAATCTGATTGTTAATAGTTTAATTTATATTCTATTATTTATACAATTAATTGGAAATGGTAATCTAAAGTGTTTCATTATCACCATCATCATCATCATTTCAGCTGAAAGATCATGATGGACACAGACTCCCTCAAGTATCACCTCAATGAACAGTACTGTATGTCACGCATTCGTATGAAATGTTTTGCAAAACATTTAAACATTTTTTTTTACAGGTATCCTTAAAACTTGTTTTTGTTATTCGTTTAAATAAGAACCTAGTTCATATTATCATAGAAGTCGTCTTTTTAGTCGTATCTTCCACAGAAAAACTACACGTGCGAGATTCTTTTACCAGCAACGACATCCCAAGTACCGCATCCGTCAACTCTATATCTTTATCATACGACACACAAAGCGTTCTACTCCAGTGTGCCCGTGCCAACAAATGAAATTTTCGATCGAGACGTATGACTGTGCATTACTCTTTTTGTATGCTTCAACAACAATGCCGCTCTTGAACAACGAGCATTGTATTGGGAAAAAATGGAAGTATTAAACGGTGCGTTGGAATGAATTTGAGAAAGACTTATTAATTTTTGAGTCAAGATTATTGAATCGAATGACAAAAGAGTTAAAGGAATTGAAAATTTTCTCTATTAAAAAAATCTGTGTCAACGGAAGAACTGGTACATTCGTAATGTCATTATTTAAATGGTTGTCTGTTGTAAAAACAATGAAAACAAAGATTCACGACTTTTCACATCTCGCTGCGTTTGCTGTTTCCACGCTGTTATCGAAATTAAAAATGGAAACGCGAAGTAAATATTTTTTGCGATGGTTGAAAAAATCAGTGAATAGGATCGAAATGATGCTTGCTGCTGGTTTTAGAAATATTTATTGCAATGTTTGTAAAGGTAGCAGTTTAGAAATTACTCTTGAATAAAAAGTAATATTTATTTTTTGCAAAAATATATTTTAGAATACTGGTAGAAACGAAAGCATCAAATGATAAAATTGATGATGCAAACAAAGACAGTATATGAGATAAAACTAGAGCTACCCGGCAAATATTTTCCGAGCAAGTTTACAACAAAAACGGACACATTTTACTTATCAACAAAGAATTTCATTAAAGTTTCACACAGAGACTTACACTGTACGCGAAGAATTCTAAGATAAGCTTAGTTTTTTAGACGTCCTTTAGTTTCTCGTCCTTATTTACTCCTTCTAAAATATAAAGAGTACGAGTTTCTCGCTCGACTTATTTAAGAAGTTTACTTTTAGATTTTTATGCGTCTTTAACCTTGACTGTAACATTACGGCACGTTACATTTCAATATGATATTACTACATTAAAGGTATACGAGTAATACGCACGTAACTCATTCTATGTCACTGTTCTGTTAATAAATTACAGAAGACAGCATGAATGAGCTGAAGAAAACAGAATATCTTCTTTTCTTCAAATTTTTTATCACCAGAAATGATAAGAAAAAAAAAAACTGATATATTTTATATTATCTACCCTAAAAAATATATGGAAACTAACAACGGTGTCATATTAGCATAGAGATGGAATCCTAGACGGATGAAATTTCACAGACATCGGATTGACTCGCGAATATTTTCCGACCGAATTGATTTAGGTAGGGCGGTTGCGGCAAATCTAGGCGGAGCTGTGAAACCCTGTCATTTGCAGAATACGCAGTATTCAAACATTTCTTAGAACTTCAACGTACGTCATGTTAAATTATGTCGATGTTGGTGTTTTTGTCAACACTGTATTATTACACCAATATTATGAAGGCGAAAATTTGTATGTTTGTTACTCCGCTCTTATACTTGTTAACGGATTTTGATATTTGTCACACAAGTAGAATATATCCACACATTCGGGAAAGTTTACCTTACACATGTTACCAGATATGTTAAGTTCGAGAGGTACCTGATCCGGATTCCGGCGGATAAAACATAGGCGCCAGCTTGCCGATGAGTAATCGGTAGCTCGCCGTCCGGTCGTAAGGTAACTGTCTGAACTACGTGCCTTAGAAAGATGTCAGTATTAACCATAAATACCCAGCCAGACCGACGCGGTCCGTTAAGCCCAGGGACAATTATTAAAAAGGAAACCTGTGTTTCTAGAACTCAAAGGGCAACTGAGCAACACAACTATGGTATAAGTTAGTAAAAGTTGCACTCTCGCTCCTCCTTAGAGAAGAAGAAGTTATTGGTACCATTTTAAAAGCAAAACATAATAATCATCATCTGCCTAGCCTTTTCCCAACTATATTGGGGTCGGATTCCAGTCAAGCCAGATTTAGCTGAATACTAGTATTTTACAAGGAGCGGCTGCCTACCAGACCTCCACAACCCATTAACTAGGGTAACACGGTACTTCATTGGTAGACTGGAGTCAGATTTATTAGCTTCTGACTAAAACAAAACATATGTATATGTGAGATTAATGGAAAAATTCATGCACGAATGTCTACGACCACGACGTGAATGAACTTTTACTCGTACTTAACAAACTAATACTCCTAACGATGAAGAAATATGTACATACATAATAGTTACTAGTAGTTGAACAAAAAATAAACAGTTTAAAATATGTTGATGTCGTTCGCAGGTTAATTGCCAGTAATGACCTGAGTTGGCGCGCTGCAACGAATGCCGACCATTAACACGTATTGACGTTCTGGCAAATATAACTAATGGTGCTGCTAAATACACGAGTAAAGACATTTGGTATAGGTTTTCTTTTAATTGGTTTTATTTATTTATTTAAGCTTCATGTACAGTGGTGGTACATAGGCGGACTTAATGCAACAAGGCATTCTCTACCAGTCAACCTTTTAGTTTTAGTTTGTAACCTCCATTTTCCCATTTCCTCTTTCATAGAAGCGGCTTTTTTTAGGCAATCATCCAATGAGCAAGGCTACGGCCGCTCTAGGGTGGTGTGCGAGGGCGTATCAGACTTTTACTTACTAAAACTCAATGCGTTCCAGGACCCAAGGTTTTTCTTTCAGAAGTAAACTGTTGTCCAGTAGGCTTCCGCCTTGTGGATTACTGACATCTCTTTGAGATGCGCTTGAAAAACTACGCACCGTGGACAACTCGGGCTTGGCCCTGGTCGGTTACCAGATGATCGGATGACAAGTTGCCTACTACTCGTCGTACCTTCACGCGTTCGGCCTCCTCTTTTGCTAGTATTATTGCTTTACAAAAGAATGCAACCGCCATTACTCCTAAGTCAGCAGCAGGAACATTATAGACTGATTATACTTCATGCTTAATGATTAGTAATTTCGTTTTATTTTAATATGCGACCAAATTTTCCAAACCCTCAAAATTATGATCAAATATAACAAAATTATGATCAAAACTGTCTTTTTGAACTTATAAGTCTTCGTAAATTGTATGTTAATTTACTCAGCCAAGACTCTAAGATATTCAGAAGGGACAATGTTGTCGGAATATTCTTGGTCCGTAGCGACATCTTGGTCGTACAACTCGCAAACTTGATTATTAAGGGGGGTTAAAGGGGTAAGAGTTAAGGGTGGGGGGTTAGATGAAATGCATCGAGTTTTATTATAATCCGGATTAAGTTTTGTATATCTACTAAATAATACGGTTTGATGTTTTCTTGAAGAAGTTTTGATTTTAGTTTGCTAGAAGTCTTGTTTGTTTTAGCTTGTCTTTTAGCCCTTTTCGGAGTATGATATACTAGACTAATCATAATCTCTAATCATATTAGAGGAGCTCGTGGCTAGATAATAACAGCCGCACAGGTTTGCCAAGGTTGGTCTGTGGATGGGTGACCATCTTAAGTGAGTTTCCTCCGTGCACGTTAAGCCGTAGGTCCCGGCTGTCGTTTGTAGATCTTTGGTAGTCGTTACGGATAGTCAGAAGCCAGTAAACCTGACTTCAGTCTTGCCATGAAGTACCGTGTTACCCCAGTTAATGGGTTGTGGAGGTCTGGTAGGCAGCCGCTCCTCGTAAAATACTGCTAGGCAGCCGCTCCTCGGAGCGGCTGCCTACCAGACCGGTCAAGCCGGATTTAGCTGAATAATTTTACGAGTAAAATACTGGTATTCAGCTAAATCTGGATTGACTGGAAGCCGACCCCAATATAGTTGGGAAAAGGCTAGGCAGATGATGAGGTAATCATTAGACATATGACTTTTTCCACTCTGATTGATTAGTTGTCTATTACTCATAGCACACGTTTAGGACGAGATGGCGTTGGAAATTTGTGGAATATTATTAACAAGTGGAATAATCCTAGTTAAGACCCATAAGAGTTCCTTCAGTTGTCTTTTTTACCTTTCAATCTTTTTGAATAAACCAAAAAGTGGTTTTCAGTATTAGTTAGATTGGAAATCAAATATTAGAACAGAACTAAAGTTTTCCAATCAAGTATATAATAGCTGTATATAACTAGAATTAGTTACGGCCTAGGTTTAAATTCATACAATATATTTTTCTTTTACACAGAGCAAAAAGAAAACTCAAAACAAAGTACAAGTAAAGGTTTGATGTTTCAACGCTAATTAGCAAGCAACTGAAAAAAAAAACAAATCAAAGAAGAGTAATACATTAATACAAAAACACAACTTTATCTAACTCCGTATTTCGCAACATGAGTTAATGTAAAACTTTTACAAAGAGAAAAAACCGTGCGCATTAATATTATGGAGGGGTTTTTTAAAAGAAAAAAAAGAGCCAAGTTGACATTTTGTCCACGGTCGACGCGGGCTCTCCGCTAATGAATGCAAATTTCATCAAGCCGTAACACACGCTTCTCATAATAAAAAGTTTAATTTAAAAAATATATAGCGGTTTAAGAACAACGCCGTATTATTAAATCAGTGAGTTATGCTTATTAAATATGGAATTTATGAAAGTATTATGGGATGGGCATGAAAGAAAGACGGGATTAAACCCGTCGGCGAATGAATCTCCTTATTACCACGTCAGCGTTAAGTTAAATTGATATAACTTGGTTTATTTTTGTCGACTTGGTAGGAAAATTTTTCGATGATATTGATTATTTTATGGTTTTACTAGCTGACTCGGTAAATTTTGTTCTGCTATTTTGTATTAAAGAAGAAATGGGGGATGCGATTAAAAAATTACTTATCACTTATTATCAGACCTACTAAATGTAACCTTAACTCGTAGCCGCAAATTGCAACTGAAGAAGACAGGTGTAGTTTTTAAATAGTTAGTAAAAGTCTGACACGGTGAGAGGGCCCGTTGCGAGTCATTGGATGATGACTTTAAAAAAAGACGTACTAAATGTTCACAAAAAAAAAACAGTCTGTCTTGGGGGATTTCAGAACAGTGTGATACGAAATTTTACATATTAGAAGATTAAGATGAATGCGAGATAATTATGGTCTGATATTACAGGAGACAAGGAAATTATAATAACTTTCACTGTCAGTAAATCTCACTAAATGCGACAAAACTCCACACATCCCCAACTCCCGTACTCCACTTAAAACCTTACTAAAACGCTCCCCACCAATGTGCCATAACAGTTATTACTCCAAAACGCGAGAAAATATACATTAGCGCGACATAATTCTGAAAGCACCTACACTACTAATTATTTTAAGTAACAATTTGATACAAAACTGGCACTAAGTGCAAGAGGAGCTAGCGTTAAAATGGAATGCAAGCAACTTGGAGCAGGTGGTGACGTGGCAGCAAGTCTGTTAATTAGACTAAGTTTATCTAGCTGAGCTGATGATGGAGTCACGGCTTAAGGGGAGCTCACTGAATGGAAATTTTGGAGGCTTGCTTAGAAAGGACCTAACTACGGTTTATCAAATAAGGTAAGGCTGTTTTAAAAAAAAAATGTCCACGATGATGCCAGTGTGGTGCTTCACAAAATATGCGTCACTTGCTATGCTGCGTCTTGCACAATCACTGCAGACCAGGATTTATTCAAGGTCAACAAAAGAGCCAGCTGTAGCAATTTGGCTAAATACTGGTCAGAAAAATAATTAATCGAGTTCATTAACATAAAAAGAAGAAATTACAAAGAAGTGTCCGCGATGTAGATCATGTACTTAGATCGCATCTAAGTACATGATCTACATCGCGTGTAGTGTACATTTTGATAATTATTATGACTGTTAAATATACGCAATGAAATATAAAAAACATACATTTATATAGACGATACATTAATACAGAGCAAGAAGTTAGAAAACCAAAGGATAAATAGTAACCTATTTATTTGTAGACAACATTTCATTCTTCATCATTAATTTCTATTTTACTAAATCACACATTCGCAAGAAGTTAGTTTGATATGTTTTTTCTCAATAACGTTGCTTACTTATATAATTATGTTTTTTATTATTGTACTAATTTATTTTCTGTTTATTTATCTATTAAGTTGTACCTATCATGTTATGTTTTTGTACTACTCGACTGCCTAGCCTATAAGTAAAAATTGCCTAAAGCATCAAGTCGTTAGTAGTTTTAACTAGTGCTTAAATTTTTTACAAAGAAATCCAATTAGTTACTATTCACATCAAATACGATACTTATTAAGAAAACTGTGCAACTTAAACTAAAAGTAGCTTTATTCAAAATTTTGTATTTGTTAGTTAAATAAGTTCTTGCAGTAACCCGACAATATTACAAACGATCAAAGCACAAATTTTGCAGCAAACCCCTTTTTTATATCCAACAAAATAACTCGACATCCATACCAACACTGTAGCACCCGACTTAGCGACACCATCCGAGCTAAACCCTCGCAAGAAGACGAAAGCTGATTCGGATTAAACTTTGAATATGTACGAGAGACTTTAGTTCAGCTACGTTGTCATGTGTCGTGCTCAGAAACTGTCGGCGATCGGCTGTGTCGACTGATTCCAATTGTTCCAACTTTATATTCGATGAGAGATAAACTGACTTGAATATTTAGGGACGGGTAAATGTTTGATAGAGGTTTTGTTTCTATCTTTTGTGTTTTGGCGAAAATCTTCAAATATTTGGTTGAATACGAATAAAGTTGATTGCCAATTGTTGTATATTTTTAGGCAATTGATTTTTTGATGGTTATAATCAGTGGTCACTTGTGTTTTTATTTACAAATCGACCAGGCGTCTACAGACATTTCATTTGAGAGAGAACTTTTAACTGAACGGTGCCGTTTTTTTTAAGTAGAGAGTCATCAAAATTACTTCTCCCTTCTCTCTCTTGGGCGGAGCGGGAGAGCGTGTCAGACTTTTACTGACTAAACCCCACCCCATTCTTTAGTTGCCTTCGATCTGGCTGAACGTTGTAAGTATATCGACATTTCCGAGGACGGTTACGCGATACTACGCAGTGCAACACGGCACCGACTATTTGTATTATTATAGTTTAATAAGGTTTTTAATAATATGAATAGTTTACGATTATTTACGTATTTTATTTATGGGCCTGTTTTTTTTTTGACAACATAATAACACTGACAAATGCAACAGTTACAGATATTTTCAATACATATTTGAAGCAGCCAGCTTCTACATACACCTTTGCTTGTTCAAAGCAATAAGTCAAACTCATAACATTTCCTCCACATTCATCTAACACAGTGTCATCGTATATATCAGTTGGAAAATGTCCGTGTTACCCCGCGGCTACCGTGTAGCGTCGCAGCCGAATAATGTCTTTTGTAAAACTTTCAACTTGTGTAATACTCGGTATATTAAAGTGTCTCACTTCTGTATCCTTGGCATCGCAGACAGTTCTGTTTAATATATTATTATGAGTATGTGCGTCAAGTTGAGGCTTTCAGATCCTCATCTTGGTTATTGTCTTAGTAGCTGTAAAATGAGAATACTTCAATGTCTGGATACTAAAGATAGACTTGGCAAAAGTCTTGAACTACAAATCTGAAAGCAGTTTGGTGTCTAGTTGGTATATTAATTTAGATTAATATTTATATTTAGAATCTTTATAGTGTGAAATAATGGATAGTCATTATCATCATCTGCCTAGCCTTTTCCCAACTATATTGGGGTTGGCTTCCAGTCAAGCCGGATTTAGCTGAATACCATTATTTTACAAGGAGCGGCTGCCTACCAGACCTCCACAACCCATTAACTGGGGTAACACGGTACTTCATGGCAAGACTGGAGTCAGATTTACTGGCTTCTGACTATCCGTAACGACTGCCAAAGATCTTCAAATGACAGCCGGGACCAACGGCTTAACGTGCTTTCCGAGGCACGGAGGAAACTCGTTATGTTAAGATGGTCACCCATCCAAATAATGGATAGTATCAAACTATAAATTTACTATTCTTTCACCTTGTAGAAGGCTTTCCGACGCTCCGTTTTTGGATATGTGATTGCCACTCTAAAACTTTTCATCCCCATCGATCGAAGAATCAAATAAAGCTAAGACCAAAACCAGAGACGATATCAAATTACAACAAATAAACCAGCCCAGAAAAATACCGGTGAAGGGTTTCTCGTAGGCAATAGCAAAATTCCTTTTATACACACAGCTTTGATATATGAAGCCTCAGTGCTCAAATTCCACTAAACCCACATGTTTAAAGTAAGAACCGTAAAGAATAACGAGTGTGAAGATTGAAACTCGAAAACAAAATGAAAATTTAAACGAACACTCTTTTAGAGAGTATTTACTGCCGTTTTACGTTGGTCCAGCTTCTGACGGAAAATATGGAGTAGAAAGAGCTATGGAACAGCTGCTTATCTTAGAGCTGAAGTCAATTGAGGCAAATAGGTCAATGTGGAGCTTGTGCCAATTGCTGAGCTCACCATTTATGCATTATTGCAACTTTCACACGCGATGTTAGAGCCGTTGTGTTTATTGTTGATTTATTGAACACAAAGGAAATGGATTGTGTCAGTGAAATTGTGACAGAATCATTGAATGCGAAATGTGTTTGGCACCAACTGACATCGGCTTTAAATTTGAACTACGGGACATGATTTCGATGTTTATTTTATAGTAATTTCAATAATGTGTAACTGACAAAGTGTCAGCTTTTCTCTTTAAGCTCGATTTATAATTAAGTATACAGAACTCTGTGTTGCAAGTTGTCAAAAAATAAAAGGCTCGTTTTAACATTTGAGAAAGAAAGTCCCTAGAATGTAACTTCGAACAAAACTGACAAAAACAATAAAAAATAATTAATAACATATAGTGTTTTAAAAAATACATAGATTTTTGCGCGTTTAATAATATATTGCGAGTGTTCTAGTATTCTATTTCTTCGCTAGTTACGTTACGATGACAATGTCAAAACCTAGTCTTTTATTTTTTGTCAACTTTAATACCCAAACTTACGAATAAGATTGAGGTATGTAGTTTCTAAACTTTATCTAATTAATATATAATCAGTACAGTAAAAACACAAGAAAACTGAGTCATATCAACCTATAATTTATCATCGATACATTTATAATCTAGACAGTTTAGATTTATTCCTAAACACATTCACTAACTCATTTCCTGAAACCCGAAGCAAAGGTTAAGCTGTCAGTTTAAAATAAACGTGTCTTAGAACCACGACTTACATAAGTTCTGTGAACCTCGCTAGAAATTCATACACCTTTCCACATTCGGAATGCTGAATATTTTTCTAGCACGAAGATATGCTGTAGGTTGGTTGAACCCATTTGTCACGTGACGTCACGACGCCTCTGCACTACAGGTTACCGGTGACCTTGCATGCAATAAAACCTTTTTATCTTTGATTTAAAACGTACCTATTGAGGGTATTCACTCTACGGTCAGGCCAGAGGACATGGGTAAAAACTTGCTAGAAAATATCACAGTGATATTATGAAGGTTAAATGAGGTATGTGTGCGTGTATGATTGTTACTCTTTCAACGCTTAAATGTCGGATTAATTTGAAATAAACTTTCCAGATATTTTTAGTAATATTTAGTCAAAATATTCTATAGGGTTCCACGCTGGCGAATCAACTGGCAAAGACTGGTATAAAAATAATTTTATTAATAAAACATCTATCGTTACTACTTTTATAAAGACAATAAAAATGTATCTTAACCAATCATAACTTCGTAATGCTTGTATCATTTATATGACTAAAGATTATGATTATTACTTATTTCAGGAAATTCAGGACTTGGACCTTTGGATGCAGTACGTGGCGCCGAAACCAACATGTAGAGGCCTCTTAGACACGTGTAATAGAATGTGATACTAAGCAATATGTCTGTACGCGCTATACTAGTATACTACCCAAGGACAAGCAAACTATTGTGACAATGATAACAAAGAAAATATAGGGATAATTATGGTTTTTAAACGCTTAAATAGACTGGTTACCAAGAACTATGTTAAGACTCTTACCGTATTATTATGCATCTATAAAATTATTATTGTTCATACTACTTTCACCTTTGTAATACTATTGTGAATAGCGTGATTATTACAAACGCGTTTAATCCCACGCAACTAGTTTAGTAAAAGGTCAGCCGGGGTGAATCAAATGCTTTGTTTAACTGCATTTCTTGTGGGCGCTAGAGTGTGACCTGCTGTTAATTAGAATAAATGAAGCATAGTTAACAAATATTTGAATGTAATTAGATCTTAACCTATCACATACCCGCAAAACGAGACACAATAGTAAGACAATGACAGAGCGGTCTCATGAGACCGGTCGGGGATTCAAACGTTAATAACTCACTTATAAATATTCAACTAGTAAGTCTTATTCTGAAACTATTTGTGTTAAAATACAAAACTTTCAACAGAAATAATAAATTGCTAAGAGTGTCCTTTAAAAAATTCAAGTAAAAATATTCTGTGAAATATTTAGTTACCAGTTAAAGCATTTTTTTTTTTTAATATTACTTATCAAAATAATATTCCAGAACAAAACAAAAATAATTCATTATGTAATGAAACATGGTATTATAAAGAGTCTTATACTTTTAATAATAAATCATTGACAACCATCAAAATCATTTCACAACTACTGGAGCTTCGGTACGACACAGCTTCAAAAGAAAGCATAAACCATTGATACGAGTACAAACAATAAAATCAACATTTATAAATCCATAACTCATTCGTTTTCTCCTTTCCCATCTTCCCCTTTGCACTATTATACCATCTGTGGCTTCGAACACCGAAACTGTACTGCTAGCACAAATAATTCCAACGCATTTTGTTCCCCTCATAATGACTGGCAACACTGGCAAATTTCCTGTGGGGACTATCAGCCATCTTTAAAATTAATTGAAACGTTTTGCCTGTAATCTGTTGTAATAATTATATCGTAAAGGGGCCCGTCTTGAAGATTAGCTCATATAAATAAATAATAACTTCTTAATAGCTTTGGCAGTTGTTAAATAAAGTAAGGCTGCAATGCTGAATAGTGAATGGGTATGATGGAGGTAAGAATCTGGGTGGTATTTGGCTTAATAATGTTATAGAATTAATGTATAATATATAATAGGTGAGGTAAAACGAATTCATCAGTATGGGAACATCGACACTAACTTCTCACTAACTTACCACGTGAATGTATTGAAAAGAATAAAAAGGACAAAACCGTCCGAATTAGTGTGATTAGTATTATGTAGCTTATGTGTTCCCTAATAAATACAAGAACAAAGTGTATTTATCTTAGTAGAGACCACAAGAAAAGTGCTATTGACAAATTATTAGTAAAGACAATTTATTGGTTTAGGTTATAATTAAATTGCTTATAAGTCTATGTATAAGGCAAGATTGTGATAAAAAAAACCTATTTTTAGTTCTACCAAATTAAAACCCTCTAGCTTCCATCAAAAACAACACCACCATCATCCACACACGCTCATAACGGCTGCAACATTCCAAATCGACAAAGAAAATGCGGGATATTACATGAAAGCCATTTTCACGGCATTTAGCCGGCAATTCTATTACGTCATTACATATTCACACAGTCATGCTATGGAATGTCGGGGTGGTATTACATCAAAGGGAGTATTCGATCAACGCGGCTTGTGTATTTTTTTTTTGGTTCATTTACCACGATCCATACGCTCGCTTCGCCTTGTTATTTTGATGGCTCAAAGCGTGGGGATTAGCGGTTTGTAAGGCGAGCGAAATTGATCCTGTAGTAAGAATAGCTTTTTCTAAACATAGTCGATATAAAAGTTAGTACCATCGTCATAATGTCTGACAAAAGGCTTCAAATGCTGGACATGTAAAAGACATCCCCCAGTTATATTTATATTATCGTGATTAAAAGTTATTGAAAAATACAGGCTGTTAAAATTCTTCTAGGCAAGTGTATGCACAATAAATAAAAACAACATTTAAAGGATCTATCTATTTAATCGTCTATAGGTTGAGGTTACAAAGATTTTGACTCTGACATTAACTTCAAATCATTACTAAACAAAATTTCAAAAGAATCTACTCATAATACACAAGCAGCTTCTTTACATTTTAGTTCCAGTTTAATGTCAATTTAAATCCATATAGGTCAAAGTTGCCCCATCATCAAAAGCTGATGTAACGCCAAAGATCAATCCACCCGCTACAGCCTTCATCTCAAGGCACTTCGCTAATGTTCGGTTTATGTAAATATTATGAGACTTTAACTATTCACTTATTCACTTAGCGTCAGTTCTCTTCGACTGCCTTTTTGTATCGGAATACCTCCCCTTCTCCTTTCTTCCGAGTTAAAATTGTTTTTTGTCGTGCCATCCAACTTTTCTAAGTCGATTTAAAATGTACTTAAAACGATTAATTTGAATGGAGTTAGGAGTTTCGTGTGACACTGACAGTCGAATTTATTCCGAAGTGGATATTTTTGTTTCTTAATTCTGTTGGAAACGCTGTTTGTCTTTCATATCTTTTTGTTTGTTCCGGAATAATAAAGGTAAGAAATGAGAATAACAAAGAAAAGAGGGTATGACTTGAAAGTAACTTTTAAATCGGATGAAGTTTTTGTATTATATTTGTAAAAAGTTTGTAATTTTTTGTTCGCCATAATCTGACATTGAAAACAAAAGTTAGACCGTAATAAATCGCTCCTAATAAGATGTCTTTTGGGATTTAAATATTCAAGAAATTTCTGTTCCCCTCCAACTCAACATTAGTAATAGTCTATAAGCTGCTTACATTAAGCATTCTATCTCATATAAGATAATCATCTAAAACAAAACCAAGTTAAATATTCATACGCTTGTAATTCTCTAACTTTATCTTCTTACACGAACTCCATCATTTATTTACCCAAGAAGGCTCATAAAGAACATTTCGTATGTGAAACAAAGACGTTACCTTGTAACAAGAGTGTATTCTACAATCCAGTTATCAAACAACGCGTTAAAGACACTGAGACTAGACTAGGTAGAAGGAATTAAGTTTGACTAAATTCGTGGCCATTAAAACGGCAAATTGGATTGCGCGAAATGGACCGGTTGCACTAAAATAGCGTGTCCGAGCTGTTTAAGCTGAGAGAAACATTAATTTGGCTGTAAGACTTTTATGTTTACAGATTGTTATAGATGGCATGTCATCGTCTGCTGCTAATTTGGGCAGAAGTGGCTTTGCATTGCCTTACAGCATGTTAATGCTGCCAGTCTTTGCGATTCGGAAGAGTTATTTGATGCCATATTTTAGATTATTTTAAGGTAAAGTTTATATAGTACTAGCTGTCCCCTGCGGTTTCACCCGCATTTTTCGTTACTGCTCCGCTCCCGTGGGCCGTAGCGTGATAGTATATAGCCTATAGCATTTCTCGATAAATGGGCTATCTATCACTGAAATAAATTTTCAAATCGGACCAGTAGTTCCAGATATTACCCCCTACATACAAACTTACAAACTTACAAATTTTACCTCTTTATAATATTAGTATAGATATAGATTTTGTTTTATAGGTATAACATTATTGTTAATATAAACAGTTCTACATGATTTTTGTTGGTCAATTCAAATCACAGAAATACTACAATATCTGACGCAACTTTGCAATACGAAAAACGATGATAATAATTTACATACTCGTAGTAAACATAATGCTACAACAATTTAACACCAAGGACGATATAACATTGCAAGCTACCCATCCTAACGCACGGCTCTCCACAAGCGACAGTACACTCGCTACATCTGACAGTTTACCACACAAACCCCTAATTCAAACAAAGCCCGCTGCAGCGCTTCAAAGCGCTTACTTTCTGCCCTCATCCCGCTAAAATTCAACACACGTCCGTCCACATAGTGTGTCCACCTTGCGACGCCCGCTTTCTTACCCGGATTAACTCGAATTAAGATCGTACGTATCTTTGTGTTTGCCAGACGTTGCAACAGATCTTGTAAGGAAACGGTACAGGAATTTCAATTGGTGTAAAATCTTGGCGCATTGGAATTAAATGGAATAGGTCGATGCTGTTTTATATTGAAGAGGTACTGAATAGTTTTTGAGAGATGGTTCTTCTTCTTCTTCCTGCCCTTATCCCAAATTATTTGGGGTCGGCGCAACATGTTTTTTTCTTCCATTCTGTCCTATCACCCGTCATGCTATCATCAACTCCCTTTTTTTTCATATCAGTCCTCACACAATCCATCCATCTTTTCTTTGGTCTCCCTCTTCCTCTCCATCCTTTCGTAACATGTGTTTCATCCCTCCTCTTTACATGACCATACCAAGATAAACGATTTCCTTTGAGCTTTTCAGTCACTGGTGCCACTTTCAAACTTCCTCTAATATACTCATTTCTTACTTTATCCATTCTCGTCACACCACACATTCATCTCAACATTCTCATTAATTTGAGAGATGGTTCTGATGAATGAAAATGAATTTTAATAGATTATAATAATATCTGTACGATTATATTTGTCATCAAACATCAAATTGACACATTTCAATGATATATAAATTTACAAACATCCCTTATATCTCATAGACAATCATCATCATCTTTCTGCCCTTATCTCATTTTATTTGGGGTCGGCACAACACGTTTTTTTCTTCCATTCTGTCCCATATACAGTCTGTAATAAAATTAAAATTTGATTTATATAGGTATAAAGAATTTTTATTCTCATAAGAACAATATTACAGTTCACTTAAAATGAGATACAAAGTGCTTATAAATATAGTAACATTATATACGAGTACCTACGTCCGTGCCTCGGAAAGCACGTTAAGCCGTTGGTCCCGGCTGTCATTTGAAGATCTTTGGCAGTTGTTACGGATAATCAGAAGCCAGTAAATCTGATTCCAGTCTTGCCATGAAGTACCGTGTCACCCCAGTTAATGGGTTGTGGAGGTCTGGCAGGCAGCCGCTCCTCGTAAAATACTGGTATTCAGCTGAATCCGGCTTGACTGGAAGCCGACCCCAATATAGTTGGGAAAAGGCTAGGAAGATGATGATATATACGAGTACCTACCTATCTTGTTTTGAAGCCATTAATTTAATTTAAATTACTTATAAAACTATCATATATTTCAAGAAAGAAACCAATCATCATCTACAAAAACGATACTGAATGCTTCGAAACTTTTTCTAATACCCACTCTACTTGCACAGCTCCATTGCTTCAACGTTTTAGTCAGAAAAGAACCTGAAACCGAAGTAGCTCGAACAAAAACCACGTTAAAAAGAATAGTTTTTGCTACCACATATTGAGACTAAAGATTGCAATAGTGCCTGCAGTGACAGGTAATTTGTTAGAGAAAACCAGGAAAAAAGCTAATTGTGGTGTTTGTAGACTCCGTCGACTATGAGCGGCATATTAACCCTTTTTCTTTTGTTTAACTTTAGATTGCTTGGGATTATCAACGTCTGTTTCTGTTTGAGCTTCAGTCTCATAATCAGCATGTTTGTTTACTGTTGTTTCTTCTTGTATACAATTTTCTCTGTTGCCTTAAAAATTAAGTTTTGCAGTAACGACTTTAATTTACAATTTTTGCAGCATTTTTCGAAATTCTACTGATAATATTTAATTAGAACTTGAAAACGTAATACTCGTATATCGGGTCTGTCGTCTTTTTATAATTATGTTAGGTCTATATTTTTACGTTTAATTTTTTTTTATAATACATAGGCCTGCATTTGACCACTATCTCACTAGATAGTGAGCGAAAATATGAATAACGATGAAACAGGCTTGCCTAGAAGTAACCTATTCATTCTTCACTTAAAGACTTCATTAACGTGTTTATCTTAATAAAACTACCTATTAATCCCAAACATCATCTCTTTCACTTCCCCGCTCTTTTTGATTAACACCGTCAATCATTTTGCATCCCCGCTGTCCTGGTTATTGGCTGTCATATCAGTTTCCACAGCACATAGCTCAGAATAAAACAATACGTATTTAAAACGATCATTACAGTTGCGACTGACGCGTCCCGCTACATAATTCAGTCGGCTGTCAGCTGCAGCCCGCTTCGCACGAGTTTCATGCGTAGTGTTGCCACATCGACGATACTAAATTGTAGGGGAAATATTGTTGGCAAACATAAGGTTTAGTTCGGAATTTAGAAGTTGGGAGGTGTTGTAGCTTTAAAATGGAATGGGTCTAGAAAACTTAGAAATTTTTTGGGAAAGAATACATTTTTAAAAGCTTTCACATTTTTTTTTTGCTTTAAGTAAAGTTATTGTTAGAAAAAAATGTATTTCCAAATAGTGAAATCAACTCAATTTATCGGGACCTATTAAACGTGACATCGCGGCAGACCAAGACCAACATGAAGAGATAAATTTGACTCTTACCGGAGGTACTGGCCTGCAATTACAGAAGACAGACGTGTGTGGAAATGCGAGACGGAGGTCTTCGTCTAGCATTGAGATATAAGGGGATAATTCGATAGCGATACTTGAGAGGGATTCTTTCAGTTTTACTATAATAATCATCATGCTTTCTCTGATTTTACACACGCATTAAGAGAAGAGAGAAACAGTCTACAATTAAGCGAAGTCTTCACGCAAAAGTAAAAACTTCTCTCCATTGGAGATTACGATTTCGATACTAAGAAGTTGCACCAAAATACTAACAAACTAATTAATCTAATAGCTTTCAACTAAACTGTCCCACATATTCCACTCGAAGATCTTAGCTTCTATACAAGTGATACTTCAAACTTAGTAACCCATCAAAGGAGGACAGCGCCTAAGTCTGTCTAGGTATATAGCAAGCTAGCCTGAAGATCCCTATTCACTTTATTGCCAATTACTGTTCAATATCTTCAATACTAACGTGCTTGCTATAGAAACTTCAGAATAAGCTTCCAAGATCTTGAATTTAGTTCGTGGTGTAAGTTTGTGGCTACATAATCAACTTATTTACTATATTGCTCTGTTTATTAAGTAATCTAGACTGTTTTGTTGTATTTGTTTTATAAACTGGTGGTAAGGAACCATGTTTCTACATGTTCACACTCAGGCCTCCTCTTTAGGAGAGATGATGCCGTAATCTACTATGCGGGCCTTGTGTGAGTTGGTGCCTATGAATGTTTGGCTCTAGGATGTGCCGGTTGCATCACGATGTTTTTCTTCAACGTTTTTAGAGTCGTCTTGAAAAATAAACTACACAAAGTAAAGTGCCTGTTTAGAGTTCAACACTCGACGTACAACTACTTAAAAGTAGTTATAAATAAATCAATACATAAAAACTGACTGACATATCAACGCACAGCCAAAACTACTGGGACTAGGAGCATGATCTCGGTCATCCTATATCTGGCGATGCCCAAGTTCAGCTGTTGATAATTTTGACTGAAATGGTGTGATAGATTTTAAACTAACGCCTAGGCGCAGTTTTATTAATAACATTATATTGAGCTTTTTTCTACATTCCTTGTTAACGTCTCACACGCACACGTCTCATGTCTGCTGGAAGAAATTTCAATGGCCAGCTGTACAAAAACAATAAAATATATAAATATTAAATCCCAACTGAACGTTAATTTCAGTACCCAACGCACAGCACTAGTCGCTTCAATAATTCGCTGGCAAACATTTTGCGTGATGGTGCAGCCCTGTTTATACTCTGATCATGTATTCCCACTGTATTCTGCTGATTATATTGTTGGACTGCTTTGATCAAGTCAATAGAAACCAGTTTTGAGTAAATTTCTATTTTACTATCAGGTATCCGGCGAATAGCTAGTATTTCGTTTAAGTTCATAGAATAAGTTTCTGTATTTGAACTGTATCTATTTAAATTCAAACTTTATGTTTATTTTGATTTAAAATAGAACAAACCATTTACAGGCAGTTTTCCAGACTGTTCTTACGTAGGTGATTTCTGCAAGGTTTTTGTTATTTAAGTGCACATTTTTCAGGAAATGTGTATACCAAGGTCAATAAATCAAATTCAATGCAGCAATGTTGCCAGCGTTCTGGGTACTTTTCCCATTGACACGTTGAGAAGTCACTAACAACGCAAACTCCAACAAATACAGCAACCACCTTTAAAAAAACTGGTCAATAAATCAGAAATTGACATTTAATGTAGCAATGTTGCCAGCGTTCTGGGTACTTTTCCCATTATCACGGTCAGAAGTCACTAACAACATAAACTCCAACCAATACAGCAACTACCTCTAAAAAAAACTACCTCACAAATTCAAAAATCAAATAACACTTGTTATAACGAGATCATTACTAAAACTCCGCGCATCCGAAAGCTGTATTCGTCGGAAAACCTCGAAAAAAAAAATTCACTAAAAACAGGGCGTTGCTTTGAGAAATGCGGTTGGTCGGTGGCGAAAAAAAAAAAGAAAATCGCGTTGCAAACACCTGTAGGGATGTGGTGAACTTCCCACGATATTTTCTTGCGAGCTTCAGACGGGCGTTCGTAGCACCCTGTATAGCCGACTATACGAGTGTGTCCTTGCGTCTGAATGTGTAGAGTTTATGTAAGATTCGTGTATTTACTTTTGGATTTCGGCGTTTATATAAAGCCGTTTTAGTTCTACGTGTCTGAGGTGTTTATTTACTTGATATTATGTGAGTGGTTTTTACTACGCTGTAATGCAAGAGCTCTTTAATGTAGGGTGTATTACAGCGAAATTTAAAAGCTTACTTTTAGTTTTCACTTAATAGGTACTTACATTACAATTTCGTGTTTTTATCTCTCAAAACTCTTAGCACTAGCTCTTTAGCTGGAAAAATGTGGCCACAAAAATCTTATATGCCATCAATGATTTTATCAATGCTTATTTCTACGATGATAGTTTTTTTCCTAGCACATGCTATGTGTTTACCATCACCATTTTTCATTGCTCTCAAAACATCGAAGACATGTGTCATCAAATTCACACTTGGCCCACGTGGTCATTCCTTCTCCTAGAGAAGAGGCCTGAGTCGAAGCTGGAACATTATAAGGTTGATTATGCTTTGCTACATGACACATTAAACACTAAGGATAAAATGAACATAAATGAACCATACAGTAGCCAATAAACCGTATAAAGTTCGGCCTAGCATGGTCGAATCCTACTGGGGTTATGATTTATGTCAGGCCCTAGATTGACGGCAAAAAAGGAACTACACAGTGTGTTTTAGTCAGTAAAAGTCTGATACGACCTCCCGCTCCGGGAGAAATCCTGATGATTTTCCAATAAAAACATAACAGAAGCCAATAAAAACAACTTCCAATAAGTACCACATTCACAAATTAACACCTCAAGCAGGTGTCCAGTTCATCACAAATTACCGCCAATTCGAGTTCAAACAGACAAATTGCCGCCACAGTTTTAATTCGTCCAATAAATGTCATCATAAATCCGGTCGTCTCAGGCTGAGACGTGTCCACCGCGTAAAGCAGACGGCGATAAATCTGGCGCTCCGTACGCCGCATAAGTGACTGGTGGCTGTCACACCGTGGTGTAACTGTGTGCGTTTGTTGTGTGCTGTGCTTGGGCAAGGAACGATTTTTGGTGTGACATGCGGTTGGATTATGGAGGATATTTTGAATACCACTACCACAGTGGCTTAAATATAGAGGCTACAGTCCTGGAATGCAAATGATATTTGAGTGTCTAGTGCGAGTTGTTTTTACATCGATGTTTACCGCAATAGGCACTCGGAAGAAATAATACAACTAAGGGCCTGTTTCACAATGTCCGAATAGGCACTACTCACTGAATAAATTCAAAAATGTGACAGAATTTGTATGAAATTATCTGTCAAGTAAGATACTCGAAACTTAATCATAGGTGGTGAAATAGGCCCTAAGTATTATTTCTTCAGAGTTTTACTACGAGTAACTAAAGCCAACGCTTTAGTTACTCGTAGTAAAAGTCAGTCAAAAGCAGAAGAAGTCATTACTATAAAAAGGGCTAAAATGGAGGAACTTGGTCAAACAACCGCAAAAATGAAGATTTTTAATGATGGCAAACACACAATTAAAGAGCTTACCAAAACTGAAAGTTTGAATAATGAAAGTAAAATATTGTCATAATCGTCACGACGTCGAAACGTCTACATCTACACAGTCACTAGTTCATCAGTTTGACGATGTGTATTTCAGATAGTTTTTCCACAATCACAAAACTTTTAAAAACCATACGAAGAGCTGGTTCGGGATTATCGAAATCTTTCACAAATGTCGTTACGCTACATGATGCATTCATGTGTGCGATCTGTCACACCGATATGTAACACTATGGAGCTCTAGCGATATGCCCTTGGGCGGTGTAATCGAGTGTCGAGCGATGCTCAATATAATATTATGTGACCCTGTGGGCTTGTAGACTGTCTCTATTACGTCACGGTCTAAAACTGTCTGAGAACTTATGATTAATGTAAAAATATAGTTAAGTATTTAGGTGGACTACACATCTACTGAGCGGTCACTGTCAAACTCCATACAAAAAATAAGATGCTTTAACGGTTTTATAAAAATCGACTGATTTAATTATAGATTCAGTTTACAGCAATGGATCATAATTTTGTGCATTATAAAACTCACGATTAGGTCCTGTTATAGTCCCTTTAATGTTTCTTTGTATCACTCGAATTATCATTGTTAAGAAGACTTTGATCTTAATCACCATCATTATTGATTGGTGTATGTCAGGCTATAATTCGAATTTAAATATTTTGTTTCATCAATGCCTACATGGCCTATTATAAAAGGTCAGAAGCTAGTGCACAGTTTGAATTAATAGTTTTTTTACGGATAATAATCGGTAATAAATTCCTTAGTTACTCTTTTAAATGTAATTGATTTTTGTAATGTTACCATCAATCTCTTGTCAATGACAGCACTAACCCTACACCATTGAGAATTATAATGAACTTTAGCCCGCAGCTTCGCCCGCGTACATAAAATATAGCCTATGTTACTCAGGAATACAGCAGCTTTCTATTGGTGAAAAAATTTTGGCAATTGGACCAGTACTTCCACAGATTACCTCATACAAACAAAAAAACAAACTTTACCTCTTTATTGTATGAAGTGTAGAAGTGTAGATTTATTTCGTATAACCGGTCCTATAAAATGCTCATACCTGTTTCACACAACATTCCAAAAAACAGCAATTACTCGTCCAACCACCCCTTTTTATTCAAGAATTAATACACGAACGCGAACAGTTTCAAACAAAATATACCAAGATGTAGTATCAGCTGGTATATTAGCAACTTTCTCCTCCAAGGGTTGAGACATGGCCGCAGCAGACGCAATAAATCTTGGGGCCACGTGCAGTGGGGGGACGTCACGTGAGAAGGAACATGATATTATTTAGGGTGCATCATGGTTAGGATGAATTTAATTTGAGATGAGCTATGTAGGTGGTGTGGGTTGTAAGGTTTGTGGTTGTGAGTTTTAATGTGGTTTTAATATTTGAGCAACGAAAATAAGGAGGAAAATAACTTGACGGCAAAGACAGACAGACTCACTAATCAGCAAACTGTTTTGAAGTTCTCTTCCGATTCATTATATTGACAGATTGCCGTTACTTTTTGACCAACTCATTATATATAACATACTCTCAAAGCGGAGCAGAAAAACATCGTAAGGTATGCAAATTTGGCATGTCCTAGAACTAAAAATTTGAAGATTTGTGTCATTCACCAACGTGTGTTAAGTGGACAGGGCCCGCCTAGTTGATTACGTCCCCAATCCCTTTCTTAAAGAGAAAGTCTGGGCCCTAACTGAGAGAACATTAAAAGATTAGTTATGTTTAAGATCATAACATTGTAGATACATTCAATTTAAAAAACTAACACTTTTAACAACTTCCAAATAATTCATTAATGTCTTCTATTGTATGCTTAAGACTTCTTTTATTATAATTGATCGGCTTGCAATTCCTTTCTATTTACCTTGCCTAGAAGTAACTATTTCACTTGTTAGCATTTAGCATGAAGTACATTTAAACTATACTAGTGGTTCGCCCTGCTTTTGCATGCACGTGAAATTATTAGTTTTTCTCTACTAAAAACGTATGCATTTGTCAAACTTTCTTTGTGAATTACTTTGTTTATTTGTGCAAATTGCATAAACATCACTTCAGTAGTTTTTTCGTTAATTGCTATCAGACAGACATTGAGACACTACGCTAGTACTGTATATTACTTATGCCAGCGGCTTCATCCTCGTGATAGCAGAAAATTGTCCCGTGTCAGTTATTCCAAGACATGGTCTACCTGTATACCAAGTTTCATCGAAATTCATTCAATACTTTTTGCGTGAAAGACTAACAAACATCAATACATACACTTTAGTGTTTATAATATCAGTAGGCTCCCATCGATACACATCGGTGTGATACAATGCCTGTCCGTAGATGGTGGTGTTCGCTGAAGGCGTCCATTGTGACATGACAAACGACTGGATGCGTGCATGGACTCAAGTAGCCTCTCGCTGTGAAATATTGCTGGCTGCTGATTCTGCTCCTGACAGCTGCAGCAGGATTTGTGTTACTGTCGTGTAAACAACGCCATGAATTACGTGATTAATATTCAATTTAATGGTGGGTCAGTCAATTTTGTAATGGTTTGAGATTGTTTTGTTTTTAATGAAGACAAATAAATAGTTGTTCTTGCTAATTAGATGCTATTTATTTAGGATAGGTGTAAAGACTCGTGATATTGGATCTTTTTGATGAAATATAATTTGGAATGAACATTAAAGGTTTTAATAATATTAACATTTGTAATCTAGTGCTTGACTGCAATCCCATTTGATGGTAAGTAATGATGCTATCGTTGATACTAAATCACACTAGTGAGTTAATTGTAATGTAGGGTATCTTTACGGTAGTTGAGTAGTCTAGTAGTTTAAGGTAGTAATGCCCGTTTTCACCAACAGCCCCTAAAATTTAAGTGTCTCTTACGCCAATATAATCACGGTTTTTGCATATTATAAAGTTATTATTCTGAATCAAAGTATGAAATCGAACACTTTTAAAGATGTCATACTTTAATTCAGAATAATAACTTATTAATAACTTGCAAAAACCGTGATTATATTGGCTTAAGAGACACTTAAATTTTAGGGGCTGTTGGTGAAAACGGGCATAAGACACCTACAGTATAATCGGTCAGAGGGATCACAGTAGGCAATTAGCCTACTGTGATCCCTAAGTAAAGACACCCTACATTACAATTAACTCACTAGTGCAATTCCATTCCTTCAATTTACATGGAATAAAAATATGAGTTTAGGCCAATAGCTCAATACCAATAAAATTAAGGACTTCGATGCTGTTAAGACTATAAAAGTTAATGACTGGCAAGTTAACATGACTATATGTAACCAATCACTAAAAGTTAATAAGACAAAGCCCATATTACTCATTCTACACCCCACATCCCCCATTCTACACAAGACACTCATTCCCTTTGTTTTATTTCCAAATTAACATGAAAATTAATCCCAAACTTAATCATCGCCTGTCTATATCCATTTCCTTTGCCGTTCCCAATTTATTTCCTGGCCGTAAACACAGGAATTACACTTAAGAAAGGTCTATAAATGTTAGTGGGCACTTAACTAGCTTCCTGTCTTAGTAACAGCAATCTATATTCAGGGCTATGCAGTGTTTCATTAGCATGCTTACTTACGTACGAGTGTTTATGTGTGTGAGGTTTAGATGTGTGCGTAGACGGAGATGTGTGAAAGTGGACGAATGTGCTTACTGTGCATTTGTATTCACGTGTCAGGATAGTTACTCTAAACCGTGAACAGATTTTTTTCTCAGTGTTTTTATAGTTCACTACTAGAATCTTCTCCATTTTGCGTCTGTAATTTACTAAGCAGCATCTTGTTCTTTAAAAATCCCAAGTAAGTATCTTATCTTACTGAGTTACATACTTTCAAATATACCTGTATTCCGCAGACCTCTCTGTGTGTCTATTTGCAAGAGTTAAAATATGATCTTTGAAAGTTTAAAAAAATTAAAATTTTTGCAACATTGATTCAAATATAATTGTTTTTTATACCCATGAAATGCTGTACATAGAAGCTGTTGGTTTTACCTTAATAAATAAATAAATAAAATAAATTTTAGTTTCTTCCAGTCAGTTTAGTTCCTTGTTACATTTTTGCGAAACTTGGACTGGTCATTAGTTTGATTTGATAAAACTTAGTAAACTATTTCGCCAGTATCTATCATAGTTACATACTTCCACAATATTATTTATTCCACAATTATAATACTGGTCACAAAAGATTGGGAAAAATTATAATTTTAAAACAACACTACCGATAAATTATAGAATTTTATCGCATATTCATGCCGCACCTTGACCACACAATGACAAAAATGCTATTTTGTCTCCAAAATACCTGTACATTATTCTACTTAGTTAGATGCAATACACCACCCAACCACCCCCACCCGTGGTTGGGGTGGTGTATTGCATACCTCACTTGTAACGCGTTAAGCGACAAGGTGTGGCCAATTACCTCTCCGACCAACCGTCTGATTGAAATTATTGTATGCTTCATTGATAAGCTGATGAGGTACCAATTGCTTGATTCGGTTAACTACTTGTACTATTAGTATGTATGTGAGGAGGATTATTGTTATTGATTTGATCGCGGTTTTTAACTTCTTGAGATGTTGGTAGGTCTTGGGACTTATGTTTGGGATTGATTAAGTCACATGTTTCAGTATTTGACAGTCCTATAGTTTTTGGCTGCTATAGCGGTCGAGTACCATTCAGGTTTGGTCAGAACATTAAGTTATTATGCACTAAGCATACATGCACGTAAGTATAAACAAAATTTTACCTTTATAATAGTCTTATTACTATTCGCATCTGCTAGCAGCTTCGGTCACGTGGAAGTTTAAAATTAATGATAAAAACCGGGCAAGTGCGAGTCGGACTCGCGCACTGAGAACCTAGGTACCTATAAAAACAGTTTAATTCTCGAATCGAGTCTTGAAGACTTTTCAATTTTTTTTTCTTGTGACGGAACTAAAAATTTTCAGTTTTCAGACTTTTCCCGATATTAGTGCTATAATACCTTGCTTCGTGCCAAATTTCAAGATTCTAGGTCAACGGGAAGCACCCTATGAGTTTTGATTCCTTTGACAGTGTCGAAATGTACGTTTTTTGCAACATAAACGGGCGTATCTTTTTTTCCCGTCAACTTACAAGTTTGATTTTTGCACAACTTCAAGGGACCGCGGATTTCAATATATGGTTTTAATTTCAACTTGATACCTTCACGCGTTCCTGAGAAAAAGGGTCTTGACAGACGGACGGACGGACAGACGGACAACAAAGTGATCCTATAAGGGTTCCGTTTTTTCCTTTTGAGGTACGGAACCCTAAAAATTGACAATCTTATGTTTTGTTTCTGAACATGGTTTATCATGTACCAATTTTCATCCATATTTTTTTACCCGTAAAGACGTGAAGAAATTACACAGACAGACAGACAAAGTTTCTATCACAATTATAATATTATGAATATGGTTTTTTTGAACACAGACGTTATGTTAGCCAATAAAATATTTCAGCTTACTTGCAATATCTTTCCAAATGCGTTACTATAACCAACTCTTCCTCAGAATAAAAACCAAGACAATTGACTAAGACAAATCCAACCACCCAAAAAACTTACTAAAAAGACTCCGAACCCTTGAAGCCGTCATTGGAAAACAAAAACGACACGCTGATAAAGCAAAAGGTGGCTAATGTGAAATCGATGGCAAACCCAAATGGGGACACGAGTGCCCGGGCTCTGACGGGCGCGTGACGAGAGCGTGACGCGGCCGTGACGGTGACGCTGACGGTGACGAGTATACTTGACAGCTGCTTGATGAATGCGCTAGTGCCCGTAAATATGCCAGTTATCAATTACAGTTCTGAGTGTTGGATGCGAATTAATATACGGAATTGATGGGCTGGTGAAATGTATGACGTGTTTGAATTGGATAGCTTTGTGTTTGTTTTGATCATCAATAAAAATGATGTGGTAGGAGTGAAATAGGTAATTTTTTTTTTTGGCAATTTGCATTTTCTTAATACACGTTAGAAGAACCAACAGAAAATGTTCAAAATAAGATATGTAATTAAAAAAGATTGAACAAGAACCAAAACTAACAGAGTTGGTAATTGTACCATTTTTTGAAGTGGGACATCTTTAAGAGTGCCCAAAACGTAACACATTCCGATACAACCGCTCTTATGTGATTATAATGATATTGCATATATTTTTCTGCTTATTTTAGACACATATTATGATAAAATTGTAGAAATTTCCTAGAGTTTTATTGAAATTAGCCAGCCGTATTACTTCGTGAACGGTAAAGTAAAACATCATGAGGAAGCTTGCATGTCCTAGAACTAAAAATTCGAATACATGTGGGGTATTCGAATTTTTGGTTCACGTGGGATTAACGACCAATCGTGCTCCTTGAAAGTAGGCCTGAGTGCCAGCAGTGAAAACATTTTTTTTTTTTTTTTTTTTATCTTTATTTATAATTTTGGGATTTTTATCCACAAGGATACGTCAACCCCATTGTACCTTACACAATATTAATCCTTAACAATACTTATATACTTAACAAAAAAATATAAAAGGAATAAGACCATACAAATTATGGATTCCGGGTTACTGCCAAGCCACAAAGTTGTTTTGCTAGATCAGACTTAGGAAGTGACAATATCGTCTGAATTAAGCCAATATCTAACCTGTTCAAACCATTCTCTCTTTCTAATTTTTCTCTTTCAGTCTTATTTTTAACACAATCCATTAACAAATGTTGTACGTCCTCGATTTTATTACACGTAACGCAATTTGGTGAATCATTTTTTTTCATCAAGAACGCAAACTTTGCTGATGGATAGTGTCCTGATCGGAGTCTTAGTGCTAATTTAACATAACTCCTGCTTAATTTGCCATCATCAAACCAAAGGTAACGAGGAGGCTCATGCTGAATGGTTTTATACCAAATTCCCTTTGTTTCTGATTTTTCATTAAAATACTTTTTCCAGAACTTGTTACATTTCATTTTAACTTTAGGGATCAAATCTGAATAGTCCGGCAAAAAGTGAAACTCATTTCCTTCTAGTGCTGCTAATTTAGATATTCCATCAGCCTCCTCGTTACCCTTCAAACCAATATGAGCTGGAACCCATTGCAGTCTAAACTCAATGCCATTTTTATTTAATTTATAAATAATATTGATAATATCGTAGGCTATCGAAACACCTCTGATGCCAGAGGCGCATCGAGCCACGTGTTGCAAAGCGCTTTTGCTATCGGAAAAAATTACAAATTTGTTTAAATTTTGTTCGTTTGCATATGACATCGCTTGAAAGATTGCAATGAGTTCCAGCGTCATAATGGATACATAGGAATTTATTCTGTAACCAGTTTTAATATTAGAATTTTGATAGAAATATCCAACCCCTTGGCCAAGTGCACTCTTCGACCCATCAGTATAGAATTTATGCCAACCACCATAGTTTGTATTTAATTCTTCTATAACATTATTTAATAAAGCATTAGGCTCAAATGAATTTTTACTACACGGTACACAAACCAGATCACTTTTAATGTTCTCCTGCACTTCAATGGCTGATACCCAAATATCCAAACTAAACATCCTAAGCGTATGGGACGAATAAACCTGAAAAGCTTTTATATCATTTATTGTTTCAGCAAGTAATGGCTTTTTTTTGCTCACCCAGTATCTATTTTGGCAAAGCTCACTCAAATTCAATACCATATCAACAGTTATATTGTTAGACCAGGACACACTTTTCAACATAAATTTATATGCTAAATATTGTCTTCTTAAAAATAGTGGCATTATATTTAACTCGCACTCCATTACATGGATAGGTGTACTTTTAATGAAACCTCCCGTAATTCGCAAAGCTTGGTTCTGAATTTTGTCTAATTTGTTAGTATGTTTCTTGGCGCCACAGTCATAAATAAAGCTACCATAATCAAGTCTACTTCTTACTAATGAAATATACAACCTACGTAAGTGTTTCGTATGTACACCCCAAGTGCTACCCGCCAACACTTTCAAAATGTTAAAAAATTTAGAGCATTTATTGACGGTTTCTTTTACGTGTTTTCCCCAGCGCAAGTTTGAATCTAACCAAATCCCCAAATATTTAACTGAATCCGATCTAGGTAACGGTTGGCCGTTTGCTTTTAGGATAGGAAAAAGTCTCCTTTGGCCCTTACTAAAGAGACAGTAGTTAGATTTGCTTGTAGATAAAACTAAACCCAATTCATCTAATAAAATAATTACAGAGTCAAGTGCTTGTTGAAGACGTATTTCACAACTTTTAATATCTTTATCACTAACAAATAAAACAAAGTCGTCTGCATACTGTGATAATAGTATGTTTTGTGTACAGAGACATATTTTGTGTGTTACTAAATTGAAAAGTAACGGGGATAGAGGATCCCCTTGTGCCAGGCCTTTATTGGTCCACCTAGAGAGTAAAGTTTCACCAGTATCTGATTTAATATTGAGGTACCTTTCGCTTAAGAACGACCAAAGATACGTACAAATTTTAGTTCCTACTTGAAGGTTATCCAGTATTTTCATCGCTACATCAATCGAAACGTTATTGTAGGCACTCTCAATATCTAGAAAACAAGCTAAAGTTGGTATGTTCTTGGAAAAACCTATTTGAATATGAGAGACTAGTCGAGTTAGAGAGTCTAAACAGGACTGTGATTTTCTAAAGCCAACTGTGTGAGGTGAGAGAACTTTTGTCTTTTCAACGAACCACTCTAAACGTCTAGATATTAACAAATGAAAAATTTTAGCCAGACAAGAGAGTAAGGATATAGGTCTTAACTTCGGTTCACCATTAGAAGCGGAATTAGCCTTCGGGATGGGAATTATTTGTATGTTTCGCCAAAGTGTAGGAATGATGCCAAATTTAAAAATATTATTATATAATCTAAGCATGAAATATTGAGCTGTATCAGGTAAATGATAAATCATTGAGTAACTTATGCCATCTTCGCCTGGAGCGGTGTCCTTTTTTTTTAGACAACTTTTGAGTTCCTGCATGGAGAAATCAGCTTCTAAAGTTAAATTTCTAGATTTAAATGTTGGCATAATATTTGTAACGTAATCTGGAGTAAGTGAACTCAACAACTCGCTTTGGTTTTTAGAAGAACAATACATTTTATTTTGTCTAAAGCCCTTCATCCATCTCATGCGACGCCAGAGATCAGAAGCTGAAGTTGCTTCATCGATAGAATTACAGAACTTCTGCCAGTTAAGAAATTTTTCTTTGCGTATTAGGTCTTGTGATTCTTTAGTTAATTTCTCTAAACTTGTTAGATTTTCTGGTGTAGGGTTACGACGAAAAGCGGTCAAAGCTAGTCTACGCTGTGCAACTATTTTGGATAATTGAGGATTCCAGTACTGTTTCGGGATAAAGTTTTCAACAGGCTTATTACAAAATTTTATAAAGGGTATATGTTTATCCGCTGCATTATTAATTTCAATAACAAACAAATCATACATATTTTGAATCCTTTCCGACCCCTCGCTATAAACAATAAGATTATCGGCGATAGTTTGAGAATATCCAGTCCAGTCCGCTTTCTTAAAGTTTCGTTTTTTTATTAAACTAAAGTCATTAACAATATGAATCGACATTTTAATTATCAAGTGATCACTCCAACAAGTGACTACTTTTTTTTATTGTAAATAGGCTCGCGTTTGACCACTATCTCACCTGATGGTAAGCGATGATGTGGCTGACGATGGAGCATGCTTGCCTAGAAGTAACCTATTTACTCTTGACTTGAAGACTCCTAAGTTGTAGCTATCAGGAAACACAGAATCCGGCAGGGAATTCCACTCCTTAGCTGTACGCATTATATGTTTCCAAACCGCTTTGTGCATATGGGTGGAAGACAACCCGGTGACGCATCGCCGTACGTCTAGTGATCCGATGACGGAAAGGACTTGACGGAATCAAATTGTGCAATTCCTGTGCACACTACCCGAAGTGTGATACTAACTACTCTATGATATGCTACTTAATTTGGCCATGTACCTAGGTGGAATGAGAGATGACGAACGAATAATTGTGTTTTACAAGCAAATTTTCAAATCCTACAACGCTAAACAGAGGCAACGTGCACCGGGAATTTTGTAACTGATGTGGATACTTAGCTGACTCGTCGCCTAAACGAAAAAGCGTACACTTAGGCTAATAGCAGCACATTAGGATTCCCTGTGTTTGTGCTATTTCACACACAAATATGCTCGCCAAGGTAATGCCCAAAAACGCAGTATCAGATTTTTAAGTGCGATATCCAACCTGGTATGCAGTAATCTGTAACCTTGGGTATTATCTACCACACTTATGTTTTGCCCAATGAATGAATCCGAAACTTTCAATCCAATTCAGTAAAGAAAGCTATCCACAAATTGGACCTATGACCTGGTGAAGGTAGCGGGAATTGGATGGATGCGAGACACGAAGAATCGTTCGTTGTGACGACACTTGGAGGGGCCTCCTCTAATACTAGATGTATTTCGGCTGAAATGACGATGAATCTAATATAAAGAGTTGAGTTGAGAGCCGTAATTCACACGTTACATTTATCTTTTTTTTGTTCTTGTTTCTATATTTCCTTTATTTATTTCAGCATCCTGAAAATCTTATCTTAGTTGGGTTTAATTTTTTTACTTTTAATTAATCATTCATCAAAAATTTAACAAATTTTAACAATACTTAACGTGTGGTCACATTTTGGTAGATTATACACCCACCTTTATATCACAAGCAAAATATTCAGAACATTTTTTTTCAGGACCTACTGAACCATTCCAAAAGTGAACCTTGAGCTCCAACAATCCACAGCTGTCGGCGTGTAACTGCAAATCAATAGGCGCGTGACAAATGACGCGGCCGCCATTTGTGACGTGACGCGCGTGGGACGCCCGCGTGACGGATACGACACGAGATTACGCGGCGAATGGATTTGTAGTTATGTTGTGTTGTCTGGATGAATAATGCTTGTATTAGAGACCAGTATCAGAAATCTATGCAAGTATAGACAGAGCAGTTTGATATACACACGGACATATACTTTAAGGCTGATTTACATTCTACAGGATGCTGGACAAATTTCAATTACGATGGCCGATCTCAACAGAGCAAGTTAGCAAGTATGCAGCACTAAAATAGTACACGTGTATGCGCAAACATGGATCCACTCTCTGTTTCCTTATTCTTATAATCCGATGAGACAGCAATAAGTCATGACTGGGAAGATATCAGGTGAAGTACCAACAGCTTTACATGCTTTCTGATGTACGGAATCTCATTAGTGCACTATACTCGGTATATAGACTCAATACTTGACTCAAGTGTATGCGCAAATGCAGGTGCACTCTCTTTTCCTTTACTTTCGTAGTCCGATGGAACAACAATATGACATAACCGAGAAGAACAGATCTTTACTGCAAGACTATTGGTTTTGCATGCTTTTCGAGGCTCAAATCTAATTAGTGCTCAATAATCAGTAGCTATCTACTCGATATACTTGACTCGATTTGCGATCACTATATATATGATAGTTCGTTGTCAACAGCGCTTATGCCGTAGTCCCCGCTAAACCAGTGGAATTTGGTCAGCTGCCTCCTATTTAAAGCTGAACGGTGAAACAGATATGTTAGCTAGTTGACATAGTATGTTTACACTACAATGTTTGAACTAAGTATTGGAGGTAAAGTTTATTAAATAAATTGGTCAATCAAATTGTTTCGTTCAATGGGTCGATCTAGCATTAAATACAATGTAATATATACTTTTATAATCACGAATTGTCCAGCAATACTGTTACGGATGGCAACAGTATAGACTATAAAACCTCCTTCTATTGATTGCTATAAAAAACCACGTGTCAATGTAACTATGGTTAGCGACAACCATCGACGATGAGCCACAGAGAAGGAAGATACAGGTGTGACTGTTCCTAAAAGACCCTAGGCTGATAAAATTTTCGTTTTTCCTGAATTATCCTACATGAAGGTGTCAAGGTCGGTTTTCCCCTAAGGGAGTAGAAAAGGGCCCCTCCTCCGCCCAATTCCGTAGTTCTCGTCCAGGTGACTTGGGCAAACTCCCGCCGACTTAAATATGAATACCATAAGTACGAGGTAGTCCAATACCTTATCACATTGTTCGGACAAGGAAAGGTTTGAAAGAATTATTATGTGAGACCTCAGAATACATGGTAGAAAATAAATTAGAAGTGGTTTCAGAAGGATAAAATATAACTAAGAGATGTAAAATTACGATTAATTACCATTATATCGTGCAAGTAACCCTTACGCTAACGTAACGGGTATTTGGTCAATAATTACTCACACGATACCTCACATCCGAACTCACAGCACTCAGAGCGACACTTCCTTAAGAGACGCATGCGGCTTTTCAGCGACAATACGTCATCACATGCTCCTATTGAGACATGGTCCCTAGCAGTCCTCTCGAACTGTAAACGTGACGAGGCAACTTTCCCTGCGGCAAACCGTGCGACCGTCCTTGTCTAGCAACGGGGCGGCTAGTTCCAGTGCAGAACGTCTACATCATGCTCCTATTGAGACATGGTCCCTAACAGTCCGTGGACTGTATAATATATGATAGATGTGTGTCAACCCATCCCCAGGAAGTGCACCCTTTGTACAATAAGTACATCTGCAAGATACAGTGCTCGTATCTGACCGAAGTAATTGGTCGCCGATAAAGAGTATAAACTCAAGAGTAAATGCAAATACTAATAAATAATATAGACGGGAGTCATCGCTCCAAAGGTAGATAGAGTTGGACATTTCCACTCACTTGAATGCCTATATAGACAGCCCCAAAAGCGCCCCACCATTCGCCACTTCCTAGTGTTTGGGCTGGGGAGAAGAAGTAGCGCAACAAACTCCCCAGCAACACGTTTCTGTCTATTTAGTTTTAAGAACTCTAGACCACTAGCTTCTCCCGCGGCTCCGCTCGCATGTCCGTGTATAGTAACACAGTATCAGCCTAGGATAAATTAGAATAATAAAGGACTCACCCATTCACGCCAACAAACACACACACTTACACTCTGTTACTTTAATACTAGTTCCGTCTAAGCTGGACTTGGCTCTCCTAAGAATTACAACGGGACTTAGCCTTATGGTATCTCGTTACTCCTGGGCGTTCTACTTCTAGGCCGGCCTAAAACCAAGTGTCTTAGTCTAACTTGCTATTGCTGGATGTCCGACCTCTCCCGGGCTCTGAAGCTAAGTGTCCTATTCTAACTTGCTGCTGACGCTGCTGTTGAGCGTGCAGCCCCTATCGCGGTCCCAAGCCAAGTGTCCGTGGTGCGGCCATCTCTCCGACGCGCCTTTGCCACACGTGGTAACTCACCATTGTCCGAACTTTCTAGAATCGCTTAATGGTCGTTTTTGTCTAATTTCTTAAGGGTTTCGTCTGGGTCTGTTTTATGTTTACCAGATGTTTTATTAGTTTTAAAGAGTCGAATATTGCACTTGTTTCCTTAGAATTATGTTTAAGTATTTCTTTGGCTTGGCCCTTGCTTTTTGTTCGTTTGCCATTAAAAGGATAATTGATGAGTTTCAAAGTGGCCCATGGCGCCGTGCGTGATGTCTAAAGAAAAATATATTATAATATTTTGTTATTAATTTGGAGTAAGTGACAGACAGTCACATTCCCCCCTCTGAAAATCAGACGCGTGACGTAGTATAGCGGATGAGCTTTCATAATAAGATAATCTTTGCATCCTCATTAAAAATTCTTACTCTCACCCAATAAGATACAAGTATCTAATAAGTTATTCTAGTTGGCACATGAGTCTAATAAGACAACTGTACGTATTGGCCTGCTATAACTTCATAACATTTCGCAGAAACATATGTTATGATAATACACAATCGCTGATCCCATTTCAGCTTATAATTCTTTAAAACATTTTTGTCACATTATTAAACCAAATTAAAGACTAGTATGTTTATAGTCTGGTTTTCCATACATGGTAAAATAAAATAGTATTACAAATCCAATTTGTACATTTGGAAATCAGAAGTATGGCGAATGAATTTAAACAATGTGAAAACTGCATTGTAATAAAACAAATTCAGATTTTTTTTTAGCGCCATACCGATCCGGTATGTTGAAATACTGTAATCTTTATAATTATTACAGTAGGATGTGCTGCCTGCTATAATTTAGCATAGTGTGGCAGCTATAACCCTAGGTTTTATACAAACGCTAAACTTATTTTAAACCTATAGTTTATTTCAAATCGACATTAGTCTACTAAGTTATCATTCTTTATGCTAACTCAAGTGTCCTAAAGTTTGCTGTCGTAGGTTTTTTTCCTAGTAACTTCCACTTGAAACCATCAACATGTGCTCAGCCTCTACTGCTTAATTGACCTATTGAGTTTAGACAACTTTAAAACACCACTTTTTTTTGTTCTAATAGTAAGGGTCGGCCACATTTCGATAAGTTTATTTTTTTGCTGTAAAGTGCGTCAGGTCATTTCGCTATTGACTCTTAGAATTTGAAGACGCATATGGCAACACAATGGACCAAATTTATTGCTTTCGTCTGCGGACATAAGTGCGGGCTTGTTTCCCATAAAACACAGGCTAAATGAGTTTTTTTAAAAGGGCCAAATTGTGTTATGCTATTTCAATGCGGATAGCAATTTTTTGTTATCCCTAAAACTAAAAGACTTTCACATCGTAAAATGCACATTTTAACGTACGCTTTAGTTAGCTGTTTTATGAGGCAATTATAAGTTATTGTTATGAGTACTCAATAGGCATCCCAGTTAGTGCTGGTATAACTTAATAATACCTACAGTACCGGTAATACTGTAAACGAAGTTGCATTGAACTTGAAACATAAGTCAATTAAGATGTTCGTTTATGTTATTTGTAATTGCATCATGTCAATACCTAGGTCTATAAAACACTCCCACTTTCATCGAATCTTCACTTAATACATATTAGAGTATTTGAACCTATTTCTTTGAATAATACCTTATTATTTTGAAATTACATAATTTAGGAGACCTGTATGCTTATGTTTTTATCTCACACATCAGCGTCTCATCTGACCTGCACTTAACGTGTAGCTAGTACATTAGGATTCTTCCTTTACCTATTTACCAAACAATTACATTTCAGTACACCTGTGCATGCTTATAGTTTGATTTTACATACCAGGGTCTCTTCTAGTGTTATTCGTGCGGTAAGTACCTACGGTGCTCGCTCGTTCTAAACTCAGCATATCGCAGTCGTAGCAGGACAAAGGCCATTCCTTACGCTGAGTCAGCAACCGAGATGAACTCCGGAGTAACTGAAATAGTTCGCACATAGGAATATTAGATTACATTTCATTTAGATGCAATTACCCCCCTCTGATTCTAAGAGGATAGAATAGCTCTGAAATGCAACAAGTGTTAGAAAGTTATTGATACTGATTCTGCAAGAACAGATAATTTTGTATATCTTGCAAGAGTCAAGTAGAATACTCAATAGATAACGTTAGGCAAGCAGTTTGTATATTTCCTAAACACGTGCATACTTTAAACAATCTGGTAATGCCTCCTCCGTATTTAATAACGTTAATCGCTGCAATTCATTTTGAAGCGCCAACGCGCAACCCCAGTCAATGCAATAGTATTTTTGCGTGATGACAAAGATCATACGCAAAATAATGATAAGAGTCTAATAAAAGTGAAACTTAGCTTCGCAACAGGGACCACGCTACAGCAGTCGCTCGAATCAGGTGATGACCGCTAACTAGATGAACTACGAGCCAAGTACAACGCAAACCGTGAGTTTGATACAGCGTTGTCGCAGCGATGTGAAGATTTAAATATCCTGGAATTTTAAATAAGGCCACACGAGTATCTATTCAAATAAAATAACATGAACTGCCGAATTGACAATATTTAGAATATCCTACTACGAGTATAATTTTTTTGCTAAATGTAATCATGTAACGACTACTTTCTTGGTGAGCTCATCGCTATTATTTAGATAAACCGCATGTTTGTTAATCGTTGGTTTATAAATCTGTCATGTCCATTCATATCACATATCACACATAAACTCTCACACTGAAAATGACAACACATTTTCACAAACTTTCATTCAAGCTCAAAACTTACTTTAGCTGGGAGTCGAACCCATTGTAACATTAGCTCAGAGCCCTATTACTGTAAATATTAACTAGGTACTTAATATTACCTCTATACATAAGTATGGGAATCGAACCCATTATTTGTAGCTTATAAACGCAACCACACAGCCTTACACGCCATAATTTACTTACAAATATTTCTTTGTTCATGGGAATCGAACCCCGATAAACACATAAATTGAAACTTTATAAATCATTTTAAATTAAGCGGGAATCGAACCCACAATTGTGACAAAGTATCTCCAGGATTCATTAACCAATGCATCAGTCGGGAATCGAACCCGAAATTCATGACAAATAAAATTATAAATATAATTAAACCAACAACCATGCAGGAATCGAACATGCTATAAAAGTACACACTCAAAACAATAACCCATGCAGGAATCGGACCCGCAAATATATAGATGTAGTTGAGACCTCAACTGCATACCAATTCAGATATTTAACCTAGCCGTTGTAATTCTTTTGTTCCTAATTAATCCTAACAATTTTATAGTACTAGAAAATTACGTTGTGTTGTTTTAGTAGTAACCCATAAATATCGTTTCTCGTTGCACTGAAGTGAATCAGCACATTTAATGACGAGAATCCTGGTCACGGCACCACATGTGACTGTTCCTAAAAGACCCTAGGCTGATAAAATTTTCGTTTTTCCTGAATTATCCTACATGAAGGTGTCAAGGTCGGTTTTCCCCTAAGGGAGTAGAAAAGGGCCCCTCCTCCGCCCAATTCCGTAGTTCTCGTCCAGGTGACTTGGGCAAACTCCCGCCGACTTAAATATGAATACCATAAGTACGAGGTAGTCCAATACCTTATCACATTGTTCGGACAAGGAAAGGTTTGAAAGAATTATTATGTGAGACCTCAGAATACATGGTAGAAAATAAATTAGAAGTGGTTTCAGAAGGATAAAATATAACTAAGAGATGTAAAATTACGATTAATTACCATTATATCGTGCAAGTAACCCTTACGCTAACGTAACGGGTATTTGGTCAATAATTACTCACACGATACCTCACATCCGAACTCACAGCACTCAGAGCGACACTTCCTTAAGAGACGCATGCGGCTTTTCAGCGACAATACGTCATCACATGCTCCTATTGAGACATGGTCCCTAGCAGTCCTCTCGAACTGTAAACGTGACGAGGCAACTTTCCCTGCGGCAAACCGTGCGACCGTCCTTGTCTAGCAACGGGGCGGCTAGTTCCAGTGCAGAACGTCTACATCATGCTCCTATTGAGACATGGTCCCTAACAGTCCGTGGACTGTATAATATATGATAGATGTGTGTCAACCCATCCCCAGGAAGTGCACCCTTTGTACAATAAGTACATCTGCAAGATACAGTGCTCGTATCTGACCGAAGTAATTGGTCGCCGATAAAGAGTATAAACTCAAGAGTAAATGCAAATACTAATAAATAATATAGACGGGAGTCATCGCTCCAAAGGTAGATAGAGTTGGACATTTCCACTCACTTGAATGCCTATATAGACAGCCCCAAAAGCGCCCCACCATTCGCCACTTCCTAGTGTTTGGGCTGGGGAGAAGAAGTAGCGCAACAAACTCCCCAGCAACACGTTTCTGTCTATTTAGTTTTAAGAACTCTAGACCACTAGCTTCTCCCGCGGCTCCGCTCGCATGTCCGTGTATAGTAACACAGTATCAGCCTAGGATAAATTAGAATAATAAAGGACTCACCCATTCACGCCAACAAACACACACACTTACACTCTGTTACTTTAATACTAGTTCCGTCTAAGCTGGACTTGGCTCTCCTAAGAATTACAACGGGACTTAGCCTTATGGTATCTCGTTACTCCTGGGCGTTCTACTTCTAGGCCGGCCTAAAACCAAGTGTCTTAGTCTAACTTGCTATTGCTGGATGTCCGACCTCTCCCGGGCTCTGAAGCTAAGTGTCCTATTCTAACTTGCTGCTGACGCTGCTGTTGAGCGTGCAGCCCCTATCGCGGTCCCAAGCCAAGTGTCCGTGGTGCGGCCATCTCTCCGACGCGCCTTTGCCACACGTGGTAACTCACCATTGTCCGAACTTTCTAGAATCGCTTAATGGTCGTTTTTGTCTAATTTCTTAAGGGTTTCGTCTGGGTCTGTTTTATGTTTACCAGATGTTTTATTAGTTTTAAAGAGTCGAATATTGCACTTGTTTCCTTAGAATTATGTTTAAGTATTTCTTTGGCTTGGCCCTTGCTTTTTGTTCGTTTGCCATTAAAAGGATAATTGATGAGTTTCAAAGTGGCCCATGGCGCCGTGCGTGATGTCTAAAGAAAAATATATTATAATATTTTGTTATTAATTTGGAGTAAGTGACAGACAGTCACACAGGCCTAATTTATATAGATAATAAGCAATTACTGTGCGTATCATTAGCATAAAATATGTATGTTCAGCGACAGAACAAAGATTCTTAGTTAAGATCACGCTATTTGCTTACAAATATCAAAACAACAAAAAAATCTGACAGCAGGCAGAATAATTTTATACACAGCAAGAGTGAATAAGCTCTTAATAAACAAATGCGCTTCATCATAGACCATTGTATCACCTCTTACCATCAGGTAGTATCACAGTCAAGCACAAGTTCATATCATTAAAAAAACATGTTCGAATTCGGTACGCCGGACCAAAGCCGTCACACCAAGTCAATACAAACGCCGGTTCGATACGGTTTCCGTAAGAAATATCTATCGTTGATAATCATAAATAATGAATACCTAATGCAATTTAGTTTTTTTTTTTTCCGTTGATAGATTCGTGCTTGACGATGGAACTCGCTTACCTAGAAAAGTAACCTATTCACTCTTGACTTAAAGATTCCAGGGTTGTAGTTAGCAGAAAACACAGACTCCGGCAGGGAATTCTACTCCTTGGCTTTATGTACGCATAATAAATGTGTTCCCAAAACGTTTGTTGTTTTTTAATGTATGACTGTAAAGTTGAAGTTATTGAAATGAAGAAACGTATTGTATTGAGTGTGCAGCTTAAATATCGTATACTATTGATACGGAGTCGGTGTATGACCGATTAAAATCGTTCGTCTGTGCTTGGCTTTATGTAGCATCAGAGCGCTCCGTTGTTTAGTTACACAACTCAAATCTGTGTTCAATCTAAAATCGATACGGATTTGGATCCGAAAAAACTTGCTCTGATGAACGCCTCGAAAAATCGGTGCTTCCAGCCACCAATGGTTTTAACTGCAAAAATGAATCTTAGAGTTTTTGATGCTGATTAAGATGACACATTTATATTATTCATTGATGTACGTGAGTCGAGTTAATTAATGTTATTTTTTATTTTCGTACACTGACTGTCCCAAATCTATCTCCTTTCATTCAGTCTATTCAAAGGTATTCTGTAAGATGTGTTCTTTTTCGATAAGACCGACCACTATACATTTGCTTTTGCACATTTTTGATTATGTTGTTCACATTATGAGGTTTATAATAGGTACGTGACAAATTAAAAGTAGTGTAGTTACATACTTTAAGCGGACATTGATATTTATACAATCCCTAAGATTGTATATAATCATAGTGATTATGAAATTATTATGACGTTGTTAGATTTACTACTTTACAATACTCAACCATCTACACTTCATTGACGCTACCAATTTCTAGACAGCTTTCGTAAAGAAAATTGCACCTTGTTAAGTTAAACCAAGGTACATTTTTCCTTTCCAGAATTTCCACGAAAAATTTTATGAAGGCAAGCAAGCATGCGATTATAATATTACATTGTACAACATCCTGTCACAGTGTGTTAAAAAAATATGGCGGCTATCATTACCATAATACTCACACTTTACAACAAGTCCTTATTACTAAATTTCACAAAACCGCATTCAGAACACGGGTCCGTGTTTATAAGTCCACTTTTTGAACTGTCATATTGTATTGTTTTTCGGTCGTATATTATGCAGAAGTGTTCCTGTGAACGGCGGGCGACGTTTTTGTGAAACGTCACAGAATGGGCAGGTAGATAGAAGGTTGGTTCAGTGTGGTGAATGAAAACAGGTGTACGCACACGCAGACGACTACTATTAGGATGGTGGCTTATGAGTAATTCAATGGCTGTAACACGCAGTTAAAAGGAAATTATGATGACTTCATGGGTTGACTGCGTTTCTCTTTTTGAGGATGAGTATCATCAAATACCTTCTCTTGCTTTGGGTGGAGTAACAAGAGTCAGAATTTATTCACTAAAATGCAACCGAGTTACAGTCCAAGGTTATTGGTTTTCAATAATCTGGTAAGGATTTAAGTGCGATGCGGTGGCGACGAGATGCGGATGCAATTCATTGGTTTAATATTTTCACGCGAGTTCTTACGTTGTATGTGGCACTTGCTATGCTGTCCATCCTGCACAACCATCTGTACTTTGCAGGATCTAAACGAGGCCAATGCCCAAGCCATACAGGTTGCCAGATACTGGGCAGAAAAAGTTTGGTGTGAGCATCGATACGAAAAGAAAAAGAAGAATATAATGACTTGGTTTGGCGGCTGAAGTGTTGACTTCGCGCGCAAATAGGACATAGCTTCCACGTCGCATTAAATTCAAGTAAACCGCATCGGATAGCTTAGCAACCGTATTCGCGTTGATAGAACCCTTTGAAACAAATGACAATCGCACAAGCGCTTGCACTCCCTGTACGTAAAGCGTGTCTATGTGTGCATACCATTTCACTCGTTACACGAACCTTCTGTACCTTTCTTCCCTATAACAGAATGCAGGACGTCCCTTTTATCATAATGTAGTTGGAAAAAATCGTGGAAATATTTTGTTGGAGTTAAAAGTTGGTGGCGTGTGTAGCCGAGTTTTATTTTAATGTGCAGTTTTGTTTTTGACTCCGTAATGAGATGGTGTAGTTAGGTGTGTCATGATGTTTGGGTATGTGTGTGTTACCGTAAATGTGCGGGTAGAAAGAAAAATATAGACGAATGTTTAAAGGGCGGTTATATGCGATGACAGTAGTAGGGAAAACGTTTGTGAAAAGAAAAATTGTGGGAGGAAATTCTTTTGTTTGTGTTAGTCATCAGATTTATTGTGAAAGAGAAGCTGGCTGCCATTTTTGTTTGTGGGTTGGTATGAATGATCGATTTTCATACAATTTTATGAAGTTTTGTCTACTGAAAACCGCTTAACTTTTTGGTCTTAAATGCAATAATGTAGGACGAGAGAGAAGACTTTCTACTATAGCTACCAGTTTTTATTCTAACATCTATTGAAACTATTTAAAAATCATAACACGAAATGCCATTTAGAAATACTACTCATATTAGAAAAAATATAATCTTTTTAGAATTCAGTTGCCAATGGAACCCTATTGCTAAGCCTCTTTCCATCTGTCTGTCTGTCAGTGGGTTGATATGTGAAATTTTCATAGAGTGTGTATCGCTGCTAAAGTAACAAATAAATTCTTATAATATTTCCTTTCGCAAGCCTGCTGAAGGAAAAGAATAGTACTTAGTAGTGGCAGTACCTTTGTATTTATTTTATTATAATGTTTCCTTCTCTCTGTGTGTGTGTGTGTACATAAATTACAGAATAAATAAATAAATAATAAATCAATTAAAAATAAAGGGAATAAATAATGCAACTCGCGCTTGGCAAGTTTTCTCAAATATTCTATTCACATAATATAACTCTACTGATGTTCTAAATACAATTTAAAAAATACAATCATCTACATATAGTATAATTTTAGGTACTTAACCGCCTGCAATCCCTGCCTCAATCTCTCAAATCCCAACAATTATCCCTCCAAACATTACATACAAAGATCTCTCAACTAATCCGATTAATAACGTAATTAATACCTTGATCTCCTTGATTAATACTTAAGCAGTTAGCTAGTAATTATCTAATGAAGGTCAGACAGTGTCTTTGATAAGCCGATGTAAGCTGATAAACTGAAAATTAAACTAACTGTTTGATCATTGGCTTGACACTTATGAGTTTGGATTGGTTGAGTAAACTTACTTAAGTAGCTGCTACATTATAAAGTAAGGGTTGAAGGTAAATTGTACTCGTACTTGAAGCATTATGGTGCTGGTAGTAATTACAGTGGTAACGGTCCCGAATTGGATGACGAGCAGCGGATAGCTCACCGTCCAGCCATCCAGTAACCGTCCAGAACGAGATCGACGTCACGTCAGTGTTCCATCCATGCCTCAAAAAGATGTCAGGAAAATCATACTGGAGCCGTAGGTTGACTTCCGAAAAGAAAAAAGCCCAGAGAAGAGGCTTTAGTCCCAACAGTGGAAACATTTTGAGGCTGATAATGCTATGCTCATAAGGAAAGGAAAGCTTTGCATTAACTAATGGATTTCTTAAAACTAAAATATTGAACTAAATTCTAGACAATGTATTTTACTTTTATAACTTACAAAATGTCTTGACCTAGTGCACGTTTTGAATGACTCCTTTTCTATGTAACAAAAACGGCAAACAACTCCGTGGGTAGTCTTCAAGAAGATATTTCAACAAAGTTTCCTTAAAACAGTGTTAATAGGTATAAGAAGACAGTGTAGTCTAGTCAACAAAGTAGGAAGACACGTTCCCGTATTAACAGGTACAAGAACTTAATGCCCAACTCAAAAAGTAGTGAGTCGCAAATATATTGCCAGCATCTGCACTACGTCTAAAACTACAAAATTTTTAACAATGTAGGTTTAGAACACAATAGAATACAATTTAAAGAAAATATATATTACAAAACATTATCGTAAGTAAATAACTTTCATAAGTCGCTACTTCAGGGTAAAAAGACGTGAAAAACAACAAGGCTTAAATGATTTTAAAATATTATACAAGTCTGTTCAATACAGCTGGTTTTTTTGCTCATCTTTTAAAATAAAGTTTACTTAACATGTAACCTTAAAAGACATTAAACTGCAAATGTTTATAATTGTTTCCTTTAATTATGAGTACCTAATCAAAATCAAAAATAATTTTATCTCACATGGGCCTACATGTGGGCCTAATCTATAAAACGTCAGAAGCTAGTGCACGGTTCCAATTGATCGTTTCCTATGGGGGAGAACCAGAAAAACTCCATGGTAACTCTTTTCAAAAAATTATTGGGTTTACAATATTACCATATAGACGACACATGCGAGGACAGCTGTGTAGACCAGTCACTAAACCATCATATCAAAACTATTCAAAATCTTCGTAATTTTACTCTCCTGTAACTATACCACTCTCTTCTTACAGGGAACTACCCTAATTTGCCTTTGACGACTTTTCTCTCTCAAAATAGCGTCATTTTTCTTGTCATTATTATAATCTCTTCAAAATCTTTTAATGAATATGCATTTTTTCATGGCTGGAATCTCTCACAATCTTCCTGAAAATCAAATCTCTATTATCCTTGCTCCGCAGAAAATAATAAAGATCGTTATTTAAAAAACTCCTATTAAGAAAAGCAAGTCGGCTATAATACGAGTACGTAATGAGCCCGTGTTACTCGTTTAGCGGTAGTAGTTTCTTTTAACGGGAATACCGTTACCGTTATGGCCTTACCGGTAATGTCTTACCGGTAATATGGTTTTACTGTTAAGCAAGTGTATGAAGTTTGGAATTAATATGGCACTAAGCTGCAGATGATAATGGGAAAACAATGGCCGTCTAGTTTTTTTAGGTTAAAAGGTTTTAGTTTTACGATGTTTGGAATTGTTTTGATGTTAAAGAGCCATCGTGTCCTCGTAAAGGCAATCGATGAGCAGCAACTTTTTGCGTCTTTTTTCATAATTTAATTTCAATATTTCATTACATTTTAATATTTGTTTAAAATTACTTATTATTTTCTTGTTGTACCTACTACTTGTATTGCAAAATTGTGCTGCTGTGCAGAACTTCAAAACTGTCTATACTAATAATTACCTGGGCCACTAAGATACAGGCTACGCCTAGTTTGGGGCCCACGGCTACTTCTAATGTGTTCTGAATGTTCTCTTTCTAATTATCTAATTCTTTGTTTTTCTATAAACTTGTGTATGTCAATAAATTATTATTATTATCTGACTTTGGTTCTCTGAAGCCACCTTTTGCGAAGCAGTAACACGAGTGAAGGAGAGGGTAGTAAACAGACCTTGTCGGGAGTTCTTGGGCTTGCGGTTTACGCCATCCAATAAGAACCATTAACGATACATCGTGATCCACGCAAAAAAAAACAGCAAAATTGATGTGGCCTACTAAAGTCGGTATCTGTCAGGGCTGTAGCATTGTCCAAAAGAGTCTGTGTATCCTTGGAACGATCATGTACGCAGTACATTATCTATATCAACATAATATTTTCTACCTACCATTCTATAACCTATCGTACTAAAGAGCTTTGGACGTTATACAACCATCAAAATAAACGTGCTCAGAAATGAAGCTTATTGAAGCAAAATTTTCATGAAAAATAGTGCGGTGTTATACATTGCATTCAATCTATATTACTAAAAAAAAGTATTAACTTAAAACTACCGTTGTCATCTGAATCTAACACTCTCTATAATGGTTATAGTAACGCGTTTAAAATCCACTAAGTGTAGAAAGACTTTTTCGTCGGTTAGTTCGAGAGCATTTAATTACTCACTAATTAGTTTTGTCGTAATTTCATTTACTTTAAGTGGAAGTTGAACGTTTAAAGCGAGAATTTGTCCACTTATAACAAGGTTTTTAAAAGAGTTTCCTTCTTTTTATGCAAATCTAGATTATTTGATGAAAGAAAAATAAAGTGGTCTTCGTGGAGAAGGAAAGTAAAGTGATAAAAGATAATTATGACAAATAAAATTTGATTCAAAAAGTTGTTGGTCCTAATGTTATCTTTCTGTGATTAAATTTTAGGATTTCACTGAAGGCTAAAGTTTTAAATGTATACAGACTAGGTTAACACCCTAAAATATCTAGGTTTAATCTAGATTTGGAATCTCAATGGACATTTGGATTCTCAATTTTTTTCTCGGTTAAGATTGCTGTTCTAGTACATGTCGATTTTCTCATAATGTTTTTTGTACAAACAATGTTTGTCAGCAAAAAATCAAAGACATGTGACATCCACCAATCCGCACTGGGCCCGCATGATGGATTACGGCCCGTTCCTTTCCTAGAGAGAAGGCCTAAGTCCCAGCAGTGGAAACAAGACTGATTATGTTACATTAAGATTGCTGTTAAACATATTCCGCATTCATAAACTTATCAGTCTCCACCGCATTAAAAAAAACAAAAATAAGCAGCGTCATCCAATAAAAATCTCGCCTCGAAGGACCAATTTTTCATCCACATCCACAAGCGATCTTCACAAACAAAGGAAAAATATAACTCATATCGATACCTATCTACATTGTATTGCACATAAATTCTCCACAAGTGCAAAATCGATGAATTTCATACAAACTTTAGTACTCGGAGTTAATGACGTGTAAAGTTTGCAAACTGACATTAATATTGGAAGCTCACATTGGAATTTATACCTGACACTTGTAGATATAGGTGTGTATGTGAAGTGATTAGCGGTACGTTCTAGTTATGACTGTGTTTTGAGGTATTAATTTGTGTTGCGAATAACGCTTTGAGTACTGTTAGTGGTTACTTAGTTCAGGTTTTGGTCTTCAGAAGCGACTAGGTGGATGTGAAAGCGTGATCTGATGGTGTTTTAGCACAGTGAATATTAATATTATTATTATTTAGTGACATTCATTTATTTGACACGCAAAGGTCAAATAAATGAATGTGAAATCTTAAAAGTAAGATTACACGTTTGGTCAAATCGAAATCTGAACAGACAGTGTAGTAGGTAATATGCGTTATATTTTCAAATACTTTTGATTTTTAGCCGAAAACATTGATCATGCGTTCCCTATTAGTTTTGTTAAATGCTATAACCATTGAATGAATTCTACAATCAGGATATTAACAAGATCCCGTCGAAGACGTCAAATTCACGAAACAATTCCTGGCCCTAACATATGGCGAGCAATAGATAGTTTGCTATTCGGTAATGACCAAGCCTAGGTCAGCGATGGAGTGTAAAATAAAGAAAAAGTTACATAGCAAGGACCTATGGTCAAGTCATTAAAAGCCTGACACTCCTTCTCGTTTAATATAAACAGACTATCAATATAAAAAGAATTATTCAATTCAAACCAATAGTTCTTGCGATGTAATGTCATTTCCTCCAGTTTTCTAAATTCTGGAGCTTTAATAATATTACAGAAATTGCCATTCCTAATTCCCATTTCTTAACAACACAAACCCACATAAAATTATTCCATCATCTTAACCCTTATCACGCCACACCATCAAACCTTTCCATTTGAATCCCAAACCCTAGATCGACATGGTGAATACGAGGTCCATTTGGCCCCATAAAACGAATCGATCCGTCGACGGAGCCGATTCTATTTCGACCCGAGTACAGTAGGACACGGATTGAAACCCTATCTCTATCGTATTGACTTCTGAAGGCTTTCTGACCGATTTTGGACATGACAAGGGTTAGATGTAAGATGGGGTTAGGGGATTAATTTTGGTGCTATGATTTGATTTTGGGAACGTAATTTTACATTAATTGATTGATTTTGAATGATCTTTAACACTGGCAGTGCGAAATATTAAAGCCAATTTTGGCCATTTTATTTTTGTTGCAGTAATATGGAGAGATGGTATATAAGTGAAACTGGTGACTTCTTCTTCTTCTGCCTGCCGTTAATCCCGGTCATTGCCAGGGTCCACCTTCCTACTAAGCTTAGTCCACCTTGCCCGATACCCAAACAAATGGAACTGGTAACTAATAATATAATATTTTGATAATGCACAGTATAATATTGTGATAATCGCAATCTACATCAAAATATGATGTACTAACATTGACAAAGCTGCATGGCAGACCTTAGGTCGACATTTGACTGTGAGGTTTTGCAAAACCTTTCATGACTTTCATGAGACGGCTAGATGGCGCTGTTCAAACATTTAAAAAACACAGCATAGCTTAAAAATCTTATTACGCAGTGGCACTTAATATGGTTTTTAATACCTAAAATAATTACTAAGTAATAATAATATAATAAAAAACAAACATAAATGATTTTATTTTCTTATTTCCGAGTACTTAATACAGCGCCATCTATACTAAAGCAAAAAAGCCAATTGGTATATTATTTAATTCGACAACAGATGGCGTAGATCATAAATAATAAAATCCCTACATTCACAAAGTAGCTCTCATTTTCGCATATTCTAATAATTAGATCGGTAGCTCAGGTGGATTAGCATGGCAGAATATCATAGCTGGGTCCTCAGGGCACAGGTTCAAATCCCAGTTCTAAGTCGACTTTTTTAAAATGTAATTATTGTATAATATAATTTATATTCTCTTTTTTATATTTTTAAACGTTTTTTATTTTATTTTTTGTTATAAATAATATAAAAATATGAGGTATAAGATGTAATAAAGGCATAATACACAAGTATACATATACTACTATATATTAACACTATATAAATATATATACATAAATTACTTTCATAAATAGTGGTAAGTATTAGCATTATTAGTAATAGTTTTCTTACAGATTAAGATTTACTAAGTTACGAGAATTAGTAAAGGATAAGAAATGAAACTATTTTAGTGATATTATAGTTTAAGACATTTAATTCTCAAAGAAGAATACAATTTTTACTTCTTTCTTATTTATACAGTGTATAACCTAACTTAACAGTTTTACACCCAATTAACAATTATTTAATTCACTTGTTATGAGAAATACAAGCAAAATTTATAACTGAATAACTCTATTACAAAATGGAAGACATTAAAAAAATAAAACTAGTAGTAGATATTATAAGTATTCTAAATGAAAACTGTATTGTGCCATTCTCCTATTATTTAGTTTGATTCATAATGTTACAATACCCTTCCCTATAAATATGCAACCTTATCGTCTGTTGTTTATACCCTGAGACTAAATTGACACATTAGTGTCAAACTTACTATAGGAATGATGCCAGTTCTTTTGTGTTGTAATGTCATTAGACGGTAGTTCTGTAAATATCTTACCCACTCATAAATTATAAAAATATTACGTTTTGCATGATTATGGTTAGTGGTATTGACTATAATGATTGATTTGTGCATTATGTTATGACTAAGGTTCATAGCTTAAGTATTCGTTCCAGAACGAGGAAGAAATTGAAGCTTGACCTCAAATCAATAACAATAATAAATTGTAAGACCGGGTTATAGCTGTAATTTTGGGATCGAGTAGTTTATAATAATATCATTATTTCACCCACAAAAACAAGACTTACATGATTAAAATTAACTAACATAACAAAACAAATTCAGTCTAGTGTGCGGAGCTGGTGTCTATTATAGGTGTAAACCTGTATTACAGATCACCAGGTCCTCATCCCACGGAATCAGGTATAACATAACGAGGAATATAAATAACATATATTTAAAAACAAAAAAATTGTTGTGGCAAGATATTAATTTAGTATCTAAACGCTAATTTGCCTCTTAGCGCGAAGGTTTGTGCATTAAAAGTATGGTGTGCATAATAATTTATGTATAGTGTATGCGTGGTGTGTGCGTGCGTGTGTATTTAACTAGTTTTCTACTTACGGTTAAGGTATTTATTTCCCAAAAATAAGAAGGTAGGTTTCACACAAGTAACCGCAAAACAATTTGACTTATGAGGGTAGGATGCAATTGAATGATTACTGCGTGCCTATAAGGCCTACGCCACAGTGCAGAATATAAGCGATTTAATACAATTGTTTCGGTTTATTATTTGTGCATATAATTTTGATTTTGTTTTGTTTAATAATTTGATTTATTTCATATTTATTGTTGTTTGAGTAGACTTTCTTTATTATTAATTTAACTTGTTTTTTTATTTGATTTGTATAATATAAAATATATTTTTAATAAATATTTTTTTTTTATATTGGAAAGGAATACAATATAAATATAGATTATATTGTTTTTATTTTAATTTCTTATATTATATAAGAAATCAAAATCATTAGTGTAATAACATTTTGTTGTTATAAAGTAGTGATTAAAATCCCACTTACACTAAGTTTGATCACTGTAATTTATCAAATAAATTATAGCTACCCCGGTCTTTGTTATTACTCAATCCAATAGTCAACACTTTATATTCTTTTTTAATATTTCGTGTGTCCGCCGTTTATTAATTATTCATATAAGCTTTGACCCCGTAAAGTCAGTGATTCCTAAGTCCTTTCGTTCCTATTGTCCCACCTTTGAACTATAACGCCCCATAAACTTTCAATGGGGTTTAAGGGTCTGTTCACACAGACCGGCTCGGAGAGGAGAGCAGATTTTTTATCAAGTTGAAAACTGAGTTTTAACTATTTGTAGTAAGGGTTATTTTTGCATGTGCACTGTTTTGTCATAAAGAATGCTTGAACGCGCAGTGCACATGCAAAAATAAACCTTACTACAAATATTTAAAACTTTATTTTCAACTTGACAAAAAATCTGCTCTCGTCTCCGAGCCGGTCTGTGTGAACGGACCCTAAATCTGGTAATCTCACAGGCCAAGGAATGATCCGTATATCCGATTGCTGGCTAAACAGATTTGATGTCCGTCTGTCAAACTAGTCATCGTCATAATCGCCGCAGTTATAACGGAGCGATTGGTTTCGAGGCACAGCCGGTGGTCTGGCGGACACATGCCGCTGGTTCGATCCGGACTCATACGGACATAACCTTTTTGTTACAAGAATTGCGCTTCTTTGTTTATTTTATGCGGATTGATTGTTAAACTTAATCTAGTTGAGAGTTTGTGCATAAATGGTTGTACTGACCGTGTTCGTCTTTTATTCGGTTTAACAGGAACCCTGAACATTACACACTCTTGCACAATTATGGAACGGTGTATAGGACAATTTTATGGTCTTGCACGAACGTTATCACTACAGGCATTTCTTCTACAGGAAAAAAAATTCCGCACGGTTGGCAGCATGACGTCATTCAGCACATCTATGTAGTTTGCACTATTTGCACGACTGAGTATTACAGTAAGTTCTCCTGGTCAGCACTCATCCATTTTCCACATGTTCACTGTTACACGACCGGATCCAGAGGTAGGCACAACGTGATCACTGTCATAACGCGTTTTATTCCTACGCCACAACCTAACTTGCCCGTGCTGGATTTGAAAGTATTTCATCACTGAAGATGACGTTGCTCTAGTCGAAATTTCTGTATTTAGCGAACTCCAATCGTGCTCTTTTATGAGCTTCGGTTAGCAATGGCTTAGTAGCATGTCGATGATAATGAAGCCCTTCACTATAAAGAGCACGATACACCGTCCACAAAGATGTATCAAACAACTCTGCGTAATATCTGTTTGGTGTAAAGCCATTTCCCTCATAACCTTGCACCATAACCTGACGCTGGTCTGAGTCAATATGGCGTCTTCTACCAGATCTACTACGATGTTCCAACGAACCCTCTTCTTGAAACCGCTTTATCCAAAAGTGACAGTCTTTACCTATAAAGGAAATAATAATATATTATTTATTATTTTCGTGTATCGTTAATCGTGGATAATAAAATAAATAACGAACCGTGACTTTAAAATATTACTTACGTTTAAGTCTTGATTATGCAATGGTATTATTTGGGCCCTCGTAGCCATATCAATATTTGATCGCGAACTCATGATAAAATAAATGTTAAAAACTTGTTAAACGCAATCGTAACTAAACTCACTCAAAGATTGTAATGAACGTTATGATTGAACAAAAAGATTTAATTTTTATACAGTTAATATTAAACTACCCTCAATTCTTTTGAGATTTATGATACGGGCTAAAGTCGCTAAACAACTTCAATATAATAAAGAGTAGGATAATTTCAACTCATTGCGTAATGACTCGATGGTCTAGTGGCTAATGGAATCGGTAAATTTTATGCCACCGAGTTCGAATCCCAGTTATTACGTGCTTTGCTTTATAAGGTTTGTAATGTCGTAGGAGACTTTGTGTTAAGATTAAGTAATTTTGTAAATAGCAAAAAACAAAGTAATGTTCTTTAAAGAGATATGTATATTTTCCAATCCTACTACTATACTAGCGCCATCTATGTCATAAAAGACATATTATTAAGGCCACAGAACAGTTGACATTATTGTGTCTCGTTTTGCGGGTATGTGATAGGTTAAGACGATGAAACCCTGTGCAAACGATTTTGGTTTAGAATCTTCCATGCAATTCCGTCACAATTAGTACATTGCGATTCTACGCATAAAAGTTTTATTATAAAAACATAGGAAAAACATGACAGTGAATCAAAGTTTAGACCCCTGCGCTTCGAGTGTTAACGTTTGAATCCCCGACCGGTCCTATGAGACCGAGCTGTTATTGTTTTACTATTGTGTCTCGTTTTGCGGGTATCTGAGTAATTAATGTACGCGGGCAAAGCCGCCAGCGCCTGCGGCTTCGTCCACAAACTAAAATCAAACTTTACTTCTTTATAATTTATTAGTGTAGAAAAAAATAGATTAGATTAGACAGATATTCTGTGACAACTGATGACAGCTTACCAATCTAAGTTTTTCTACACCATCTTTAATTCCCCAATATCAAAACACAGTAAAAACCAAACCAACAGTCATACTCTACCCTCAATTCGTCAGTCATAGTTTTATGACAGATACAGTCGTACCAACTTATTTGAGGTTTAATAATAACCGCCGTTTGCCAATGCATGGCTCCCAGAGATAAGGACCGGCCGGCCAGCCAATAAAAGTAGCCAATCGGACTCGTAAAAGTTTATTCATCCTCGATGTTTAATTTGACGGTAGAAACGCATAGATGGCCAGTCGTTTTCGTATTGGTCTTTTAGTTTTATTTAGTACATTTTTAGAGTTGAAAAGTTGAAGGGGAATCGTTTGCCTTGGTGTAGATATGTGAAGAGGAGGGATAAAACGTATCTATTTTACTAAAAGAGTTATGAGGTCAAAGAAAAGGTGGATAGATTGGGGGAGGAGTGGAAAAAATGCGTTATGTTTACGCCAAGAATAAGGAACATAGTCAGGAAGATGATGATACTTTTTTTTAAGGTAGAAAATTTCAATTTTTTCTTTTGGTGTACAAATATTATAAGTTTATTCTATTCTATTCTATTCTATTCTAAAATTATTAAATAACTTCTCCCACTCTGAGTGGAACGAAAACGAAAGTATCAACTTTTTGCTGAGCAAAATCCATCGCATCCCATCGGTTTTGCTGGGCCTCGTAATACGCAGCCGGACAGCGAGTTACCTATTGCTCGCCGTCCGCAATGTCACACATATACGTTTGTGGGCATTACACAACAATGACATATTTCGTGAACAAGCAATATTTTCGGTAATACTAAAAATTTGTAATGGTGTGTATTTTCCGATTCATGAAATAGCTTCAAAAGAAGCTCTTTGTGTTAATTAATGTATTTGCATGCACTGATTGATTAAATGACCACTGCGAGTATAATACTTATGCGACAAATAAATGAATGCGTAAATTTAAGTAGAATTTTCAACTCTCGGTGCTGAGTCAAGCGTTGAAAATTCTTAACGGAGCGCTTTTCATAGGCACCACCTACTCTGGATGGAGCAAGAGTGAGTATCATTCTGTTACTGACTAAAACCCTAAAGAAGGGAGGAAAGAGGGGGCTTAGACTCCAGTCTAAGCCCCCTCTTTCCTCCCTTATTATGTAACTTAATTTTGCCTTAAGTGTATGGACCTTGAATTATATTCTAATCCTCGACTGGGATCCCACTTGATATCAAAGTCAAAGTGGTTTTATTTTACATAGACCTACATGGGCACTTATAAAACGTCAAAAACTAGTGCACGATTCCAAATTGGTCGTTTCCTGTGGTGGGCAATGATGCAATCAATGATAATAAATCACACCAGTTTATAGAGAGCTTCTTCACTGTAGCCTTGATGACACCTAAATTATTATCAGACGGTAAGTAAATGACGATTTATTATTATTGGTTTAGACTTCATCTCGTGTTGTATGAAAAAAGACATGAAACTTTTACATCACAAAAATTACAAAACATTATGTGAGATCAACCTGCAAAGTTACATAATTAATAAATGAAATTATTTTATTCATCATCATCATTTCAGCTGAAAGTCGTCTACAGCCTAATGTATGTCCTAACGTAGGCCTCCTCTAAGTGTCCTCAATGAACGGTCCTATGCGTCTCGTATCCATCGGTCTCTTTAGTCCACCTTGTAGGAGGTTTTCCAACGCTGTATCTTTCGGTACGTGGTTGCTACTCTAAAATCTTTCAGCCCCAACGGCCATCTTTTCTGCGAGCAATGTGCCTTGCCTATTGCCACAATTGAACCCAAAAATCGAATTCAAAGCCCACCTTCAAACGTCCTTCAACATAGTCTCTCAAATCCCATCACAGTGATTAATATATAAAGGATAAAGTTAACTGAATCGAAGTGGGCCACTCGACTCCATTCATTACGTCTATGGAGTCCGCAACTAAATCCGTTCGGATATCGGGTTTGATTCCCCGTTTAAAGTCGAATAGGCCGGAAATCGATTGCTTTGGAAGCTTTACGTTCGAATTGTAGGCGAAAATTGCAGGGATACTCGTTTACTGGATGGCGTTTGTTGGATTTTTTTTTGGTGGATAATTTATGTCGGTGATGGTGTGACAATCTGATCATATTCGCGGGCATATTTGGCCAGAAATTGCTTTAGGCAGAGAAGTTTGGAAGGAGAAAGTGCAGGCCTTCGCCCAGCAATATAAGCTATTGAAAAAAAAATATCACTATTTTGTAGGTCGGGGCTGTCATTTGTAGATCTTTGGCAATCGTTACGGATAGTCAGAAGCCAGTAAATCTGACTTCAGTCTTGCTATGAAGTACCGTGTTACCCTAGTTAATGGGTTGTGGAGGTCTGGTAGGCAGCCGTCCCTCGTAAAATACTGGTATTCAGCTAAATCTGGCTTGACTGGAAGCCGACCCCTATATACTCGTAGTTCAAAAAAAGCTAGGCAGATGATGATTTTGGATTGATTCAACTAAATAGGCGAAAAGGTCCACCTTTATCGCATATTTAGTGTACACACCTACACACAATAGTAATTCATGAATCCCCGACCGGTCTCATTGGACCGCGCTGTTATTGTTTTACTATTGTGTCTCGTTTCGCGGGTATTGATAGGTTAATGTAAATACATAAATAAATAATATTTATTTCCTTTGATTATATTTGTTAACATTAGACTATATTTATCTGGTTTTCCAAATGTTTTCATTTCAACCCTGTTCTGTGTTTCAATTAGATGTAATTCTAAATAAGTTTACTGAAACTTATTAAATGAAAGAGTTATTGTATTTCATTTAATTGTTAAAACAAGTATAGTATTCTGTCTGTTATCTATTTTATTATTTAATTAAGGCATTTTAACAATGAATAAGTCGTTCAAGTAGGTGCTAATACATTTTTGGAGTACTGTAACTTCATTAAACATACAATTTATAGTAAATTGGTGGCCTACACAATTAAAAATAATACACTACTAAAATAAATCAGCCCTAAATATGCTTAAAGCTACGCAGCGTGTTTTTATTAATCACGAATTGGGTTTTAATTATCTACTCACAGTAGTAGTATTTTAGAACCAACAACTAAATTTTCAACTTCCTACCAACCAGTAAACAACAAACCATTCCATTCACAAACAGCTTTCCATTTCCCTTCGGCACAAAAACAAAACCTACATTTTCACACACGATCCAATTCTCTGTCACATCCAGTCGGCGACATCCGCGTTCGGACTGTGCGAACGGAAATAACGCGCTTAATAGATTCGCTTCGGCTCACAACTGCGCTGACAACTGTATAATCTATTTATGAGGAAAACTGCCCGACGCCAATGTTTCGACGTTATGTGCATGTATATATAGGGAGCACGTGTATAAGAGTGTTAAGTTATTAAGCCACGTATTAAACGTGTTGTTTTGCGTTTTATTTGTTGGAACTCGCTGACTGACCTGTCGGTTAGTGTAGTGGACATGACTGCTATGAGGTTGTGGGTTCAATTCCCACACAAGATAGGTATTTGTCCAGGGTTGTTTTCGTTTCGTCAAGAGAACCCCGGGACCCTGGAATTAAGGCACAGAAGGAACACGAGTGGGTTTTAGACAGTAGAAGTCTGACACACCCGCCCACTCCATCCAGAGTGGGAGAAGTCATTTTGATGATTTTCCACCTTAAAAAAATATAATATAGTAATGTATGTATTTAGAAATATATAAGTATATTAATCAGTTGTTTTCAGCTCATAGCACAAACTCTTCTTAGTTTGGGACTAGATGGTTATTAACTTTATACAAAGTAGTCATACATCATCTGGTTCGGAATACCCATGTTTTACATGGAGCGAATGCCTATCAGACCTTTACAACCCAATTACTGGGCAATACAATACTCTTTAGATTAACAGACTGACGGTTAGACTCTCTGGCGTGTAAATACTGTCTAAGATCTAAAAACGATAATCAGGATCAACGGGTTTATGTACTTTCCTTGAATTCTAGTAGCATCGGCATTGAAATTTTTTGAAAGAGTTTCCATGACCATAAACTGAAAGGGCAACTTAAAGACAGGTTTTAGTCAGTAAAAGTCTGACCTGCCCTTTCATTTCACTCGAGAGCGGGATGTAGCATCACGTGCGAGATCATGACACAATATATATAATTTTTTCATTAGAACCTAACTAAACTAAGTTTAACTTGGCTAGTAAACAACAGCTCGTAAATGGAACAGCTTGACCGAAAAGTGCCCCGTAAAGTAGCAAAATTGTAGCATTTTTAGCAGAATTTTAAAAATTAAGCGAGTGCTCCACTTCCATAATTTTCACAAGTCTTACTTAGTTCAAGTCAAGGGTCCCTTCACAGCATTTAATTAATTTCGGTGTCAATAAACTTTGTTTACTTTTTTTCCTTCTAACGTGAAGTCCTAAATGACTTAAACGAAATAGCATCGTAACTTTACAAGATATGAAATAAAATATTTTTCATCATGTAAAACATGATGTAAAATATCATTTGCTGTTAATGTCATTACTAGACCTGTCCACATCCGTATTCCAACATCGAGATTAATCATCTTCATCATTATTTCACACGAAAAACTAAGTATCACCACAACGACGTCGTGATTCGTGGACGTCGACGTTATGCATCTCGCATCCATCGGATTCTCGCAACCCTCACGAGATCATTGGTCCATCTTGTAGGAGGCTTTCTAACACTGCGACTTCTAGACCGCTTTTGCCACTTCAGAACTTTTGAAATCCATTGACCATCTGTTGTGCAAGCAATGTGCCCTGCCACTAACGTGTTTTTGAATATATCCCACGAATTTCTTCATTATTATAATTGTTTAATATCACAAACTTATCTGCACAAATTCTATAAATTATTATACAAATTTCAACGTAATCCATTGGTGAGTTAAAAAAAAACAATGCCTTTACGTAGACAAAAAACGTGTTATATTTTAGAATCTGTATTTATAGGACAAAACTTCGTACTTGAATTTAGGCATGTTTGTGAATGCACCCAAGTAACAGCACTAATACCTAGTGTAGAGTAACAAAAACTATTTCAGAACAGCATCCCATTAAAACTAGTTCTAACGGTCAATACAACCGCGCATAATTACCCGCGAATACCTGCGTATTATTACCCCAACCGGGTAATTTTAGTCCAAATGCCTAACGGTATTATTGGCTACATTAACGTTTAAAATTATCGTTGTTTCAAATATAATTTATGTCTAACGCAAACTATGCTTATTGATATTCAATGCGCTTAACCCGATAATGCGTTTAACAGTTCAAATTCCTAACTTTTAGTCCGGGTATTAGAGATCATTCTGTATGATTATTTGCGCAGTAATTAATTCATGCTATAGTTTAGAGTGGTTGTTTCGTTGGTTAGACTATGATTATTAAATTAGTGTTGTGTTAACTATGTATTATATTTAATTAAAATGGCCTGGTCGGAGTGGGAACCGCCGTTATTCGAATTGGGTTATATTTTAAATCATGAACCAAATGCTTTGATACAGGCCTTCTCCTATAAGACTTTGAAGTTAATATAGACTATCCACTATAGTCTAATCTAAATCGAATCATATTATAAAAACTGTTTATCCCGTAAAATACCTGTATTCTACAATTCACAATAAATTACCAATCTGAAATGTTACAAGCAATATCAATTATAATAATACTCAAGCATTTTCCACCTGAAAAAATAAGCATTTATATTTTCCTCCGAAATACTACTTAAAATTAACAAACAAATAAAAAAAAACAACTTACAAATACATCACGATGATTAATAAAACACTTGCGAATCTCCAAATGTACTGCTGAAAGCACTTACCTGAAAAAAAAGAGACGTAAATTAAAAACTCGCTCAGTCATCAATCAGTAAATGGTGTGCCGGCATTACACTGGCTGTATTATGATGATTTATATCAGCCCAGTAATGGGTTCATTTGCGTATTTCGGTCCACTGTTTTTCAACTACAAACACTGTGTCACATTTCATCCGTAATCTACTTAAGTTGGACGCCGAAATGCAGTTCTGTGTCGCTCTGTGTGCAACTTTGAGTCGTGTGTTGATCCTTTTTTTGTTGCATCTGTGTAATTTATGGAAGTGACACTGTTCAAGTGTGGCTGTGTTTTGTGTTTTTAGTGGGAGTAGCCGGAGATTACAGTGCAATGTACACGATGTGTTATTAATTAAATTACGTAGCTAGTTTTTTACGTTAAAGTTGCCCAGTTTGTAAGTACAGTAAACTTACCTATTTAAACGTTTTATTTCTTACATTCCAATAGTTCAGTAAGTAATCAGACGACAAAAAAAAATATAACAAGGACCGCGTTTTTTATTTCAAGATGAGTAGTTTTGGACTTGTGGACGGTAAGGTTCAAGCTTGGGTCGACGGCGCGTAGAGTTCCACGCGCACTTCAAAGAGATATCAGCAAAATTGACAGGGCCAGATAAGGCCCGATGCCTGCGAGGGCTGCGGATTATTCGAAAAAGATACCGTAGCCATCGCTATATAGGACCTCTGAAGGAACACTGTGGGTTTGAGTCAGAAAAGGTGCAGGTGCCTTCATAGCTAAAGTGAATAAGCTCTTAACAAACAAGTATGCTTCACCATCAACCATTGCATCACTGCTTACCATCAGGTAGGAGAGCAGTCCAGCTCTAATTCGTATTGTTAAAAAAAAGATTGATAATTTTCTACGTATAAATTAAGTCTTAACCAAACATAACCAAATTCAAACACCACCAAAACTTCAAAACAGGAACACCTAAAATTGAAACCACTAAAAGTGTGAAGTCATAACTCGAAACGCCAGCACCTACTAATCACACTGCCTAAACAATGGCAACACTACAAATCGTAGCGAAAGCCAACGACCAAAGAATTGCGTGCGAAGCTTTGATTGAGCTGAATTATGTTTTGAGGAATGCTATTGCATTAGTTAATGCACAGTGAGCTATGAAAAACGGGACGTGGATGTAAAGAAATTAGGTGTAGTGCTGGATGATTTAGAATTATTATATGATGGGTCATTATTTAATTAGGTATGTTTATTCGCAATTCAGTTATCTGCCTAGCCTTTCCAGTAAATGCCTCCAGTATGATATTCAGCTACGCCATCACAGATATAACACACATGATAACAGCTATACAGATCACTATTATTAGGAAGTACTTGCTTAGCTAGACATTTAACACGCCTGTGTTAAATGTAACAAAATGTAAGTGTAATCAAAATAAAAATTCCCACAGCCTTGTGGGAATTTTTATTTTGATTATCTGGTAATGTCCTGACGACAATCGTAAGAAAGATAAGCCAACGGAGCTACGTTACGCGGGGCTCCCATTTCTGTCTGCAGAGATTAAATAAATCTAATATGAAGGAGGTGACGGGGGCTTCGTTAGCTCGATTTATTCACTCACAATAACCCTATTGATCTTCTTCAAACCTAATCTTACCGTGTCAAGGTGCCCTAAGTGTTTTTTTAACTCATGTACAACGCAGAAGAAACTGTTGGCAAAAGCTAGTTACAACAGAAAAATGAAAACGATCGCTTCCAGTGCCAACGTAGATCTTCGTCCAGCGCATTAGCCGCGCGCTGAATAATGTTCAGTTTTGGTCGAAAATTTTCAGATTTCGTGTAATTGTGATTTAGTGTGGCATTAGAGTTTGATACGCGATAAACTTATCGGCCGAAATACTGGCTTCAGAGGCGTGCTTACAACGTGGTTTGGGAATCGAGTAATTTTGCTGTTCAATTGTTTTTGCAATTGAAACGTTAGCAGATCGAAAATTACGTGTAGGTTTAGATTTATTAGTTCTAGTGTTTCGCTACTTCTGGATTAGTTCCTGTTCACTAGTATGGCTGGAAATATAGTGCTTTTTCGTTTCTTTAAGTATGATTGTGTAGACTCAGATAGTTCCTATGTCTCGGTCTCCAAAATGAGACCTTATTTATTCCTGTTTATTAATTTTTTTATTATTTTTTCTATTTTCACTAGTTATTCTTACTTTGTAAAAATAACTTTGTCAATTATTAAAAGGAAAAAGTGACTGATTGACAAATGTATGCACAGCCGAAGCTACTAGGTCTAGGAGCGTGAAATACACGAAGCTTCTTTTTATGACATAAGCGAGCACTAAGAAAGGATTTTCCAAAATGATTCCCTGAGGACGGTGGTCTTTTTTTTGGAAGGGAAATAATCAGAATGACTTCTCCTGCTCTTGGGCGGAGCGAGAGGGCGTGTCAGACTCTTACTAACTAAACCCCACCCCGTTCCTTCGTTGCCATCGATCTGGGGGACATGGGTAAGCCCATGTCCTCCAGATCGAGACTCCTTTCGGAATTCACGAATTCAGAATTCCGAATTCAGTCCTCAAAGTGGCAACACCCGGGCGTCCTTTCCTTCGTGATCCGATGCAGGAACCTTCCGAACTTACCATGTCCGGAAAGGACCTGCGTCATACGGAACGAGAGGACGCCGTGACCTTTTTCCAACCACTCCGCAAAGAAGGGACTTACTGACGACGGTGGTCTACAGTTTATAATTACGTAGAAACTTAATTTCACACGGGCGAAGATAAATAAAGACAAGCTTTTTTTCAAATTATCAGACCAGTAAAAAAACCTTGCATCACAGTGTAAACCCATCTGTAGGCTATGCAAATATTTTCACGGGAATTCTGTCCGGGAAACGAAAAGAGAAAGAATAATATTTAACCTTACTCGATCCACATTCATTACTCTACCGCAAAACCATGAACGTACACAGTGCCAAGTATTATACCTAGTGTCCATAGCACTCAATTAAATATCTCCGCTTACTAAAGAACATGAAGTGCTTCGAACGACAATATCCATTACAGAAACATCGAGTCATGCTGTGCCGTATCCAACTTTTCTATATCCGATATAGAAAAGTTGGATATATTTTTATCTTGAAGAGGAGTGGCAGTATTCCATCTTATTCGCTTATGGAACCATACTATTATTTAATAAAAGCAAAATCTGTATGAGGAGCTCGTGGCTAGATAATAACAGCCGCACAGGTCGATCTTCAAGGTTAAGCAACGCTTGCCAAGATTGGTCTGTGGATGGGTGACCATCTTAACATAACGAGTTTCCGCCGTGCCTCGGAAAGCACGTTAAGCCGTAGGTCCCGGCTGTCATTTGTAGATCTTTGGCAGTCGTTGCGTATAGTCAAAAACCAGTAAATCTGACTCCAGTCTTGCCCATGAAGTGCCGTGTTACCCCAGTTAATGGATTGTGGAGGTCTGGTAGGCAGCCGCTCCTTGTAAAATACTGGTATTCACCTAAATCTGGCTTGACTGGAAGCCGACCCCAATATAAATAGTTGGGAAAAGGCTAGGTAGATGATGAGATGAAAGTCTGTATGATTGTGTATCTATTGGTTACTACTTCGCTCTCAAACGGCTAAACTAAGGATGAAAATTGTCGCACGGACAATGTCATGGAATAGTACATAGGATATTTTTTATCCCAAGGCCGATACCTGCTAGGACCGACGAAATAAGAAGGGTAATTATTGTTTTTTTTTTAAGAATACTAAACAACACGAAGGAAGTGAATTTCCAAAAACAGTTTTTTAATATTGGTGGAAGTTAGGCCTCCTCTCTAGGGTAGGGAATGAGCCGTAAACCACCACACGAGCCTCGTTCAGAGAGAATGCTACACCATATTGAGAGTAATTGGAAGGCCTCCCAACAAGGTGGACCGATGACCATGCGAGGGTCGCGGGAATCCGATAGAAGCGAGCTTGACATTGCGATAATATTATTGCAACTGATCGACACTTTGCGGTACCAGAGGGCTGGCTCGTTCTTTGCCCAAAGAATTAGCATTGCTATACAACGTGGCAATGCCGCCAGCCTTCGGGGCACATTTCCAGATGACAGCGATGTGGTGGAGTACTTCGACGCCTGAGTGTATATTATATTTGTATTATTGCAACTTGACTTTAAACGGTTTTCAGTTTTTTTCGGCCTAACATTGAAAAGTTATTGTAACAAACTTCGCGTGCCCTCATATCTCATTATGGCTCAAACACACAATAAATCATATTTAATGCGTCAGGCGTCGACTGAACACCATATTAACCGTCGCTTATCATAGAACTGTGGAAAGTAATTACATTAAAATTTTTACACGTTATTACGAGAACGGCCTCCATATTTCTTGGTACTAATTCGAGTGTGAGGTAATTAAGGGACAATTGTTTTGGCGAAAAATTTGAGTTTCTCTAATTGCGAATGTATTTTTTTTTTTCAGGTAGATCAATATCCCAAACTTGTAATGAAGGATGCATTACAAGCTTCGAAGTAACATTCTTCAATTTTTGGAATTTTCAGTTGCTCTCTGCTATTATTATGCATGTAATAAATCTTTCTCATGAATCACTCTGTATATTGGTGAAAACCGCATGAAAATCCGATCAGTAGTTTTTGAGCCTGTCGTGAATAAAGTCGGTGAGAGATTTTATTTTATAACAGGATTTAAAACTAGAAAAAAAAGCTATTTTTTTACAATTTAAATGAATTAATACTGACTTGAAACGAAAGTGTATAAAAAAGATATAATATAATATTTTTCCCCTCCAATTTCATTTTCAACAAAAATGAAATCCTTTATCAAAAAAAGAATTCTTTATTTTCATTTAATTTTTCACGCATCACAAAAGCTTACACTACAAATATAATATATTACAAATATAATATTATATTATTCTTCACTTCGAAACCAGAATCGAAACACAATATTTCTTTATGTTAATTTACTCAAAGCTGACAGAAACATTGAAACACGGCTGATAAATATAATATTAAACGTTAAACGTTCTGTAATTGCATTCGCAAACAAAATGGCCACTGTATATTGTACTGGCCTCAGAAATGTGTATTTAATGACAATTATGGGGAGAATTAAAATAATAAAGACCGGTGATCTGAAATATGCGAAAAATCCCGCGCGAACCGCGTGAATGTGGATGTTTATTTCGAAATATTGCCAATTACTGTGTCTGCGTTTCTGGCGACTGAAATCGTTACTTAATGTTTGCTGTTGGTGTCAGTTAAATATTAAGTTGATAATCTATAAGCTATACATAACTGAGGAGTTTTATCTTTTTTTCGAACAGAAAAGCATCAAACATTTTTTCGGCTTATATTATAGGAGCTCGTGGCTAGATAATAACAGCCGCACAGGTCGATCTTCAAGGTTAAGCAACGCTTGCCTAGGTTGGTCTGTGGATGGGTGACCATCTTAACATAACGAGTTTCCTCCGTGCCTCGGAAAGCACGTTAAGCCGTTGGTCCCGGCTGTCATTTGGAGATCTTTGGCAGTCGTTACGGATAGTCAGAAGCCAGTAAATCTGACTCCAGTCTTGCCATGAAGTACCGTGTTACCCCAGTTAATGGGTTGTGGAGGTCTGGTAGGCAGCCGCTCCTCGTAAAATACTGGTATTCAGCTAAATCCGACTTGACTGGAAGCCGACCCCAATATAGTTGGGAAAAAGGCTAGGCAGATGATGATATTTAACTAAAACGCACCCATGTTTTTCGAGTTGTCCTTTGCATTCTAGGGCCCTGGTAACCTCTCAGCCCTGGTAGGGATCAGTAATTGTGGGTCCTGTCGATTTTGCCGACAGATCTATGAGTTACGCGCGCAGTATCCAAATAAATGATCATTGTCGAACAGCGAGCCACCCATTCCTGGGCAAACAATTTCAAGGCGATTAGAAGGCCATTCTACTGAGAATTGAAACTACCTTGCGACTCCTGACGATAAAGGCGTCTCTTGCGTGAAGATAGACTCTTCCTTACACTTTTCGAAAACCCTTTCGACTAGTCCACTATTTAAACTATAATCCTATTAATATTATACACGCTAACGTTTGTAAGTATGTATGGATGTTTGTTACTCTTTCACACCAAAACTATTGAATAGATCTCGATGAAACTCAGTACACGATAGACCATATGCTAGGATAGCACACAAAACTTTATTTTTTATCCTAAGAGTAAGTTCCTTTTCGAAAATTTTCTAATATCACGGCGAAACCGCTGGCAGCAGTTATTTTATCTACCCAAACCTTTTAAAAATCATCATTGTGGTTTGAATGTTGCTAACCCGATACAAATTTCAATGGAACGCAAATAAATTCTATTTATACCAACAGAATGTAATGTAAGTAAAGAAAAATGAGATCACGACCGCATTTCAACGGTCAGTCAAACGTTCCTGTTGTTTTATATAAGTAACGCGTGTTCACTATTGAACGATAGTATTTGATGACCAATGGGGTAGCTCGCCGTCTGGCTATTCAGTAACCAAATGGTCGATGGCTCGTAGAGTTCCACGCGCGCCTGAAACAGATATCAGCAAAACCATAGGGGGCCAACAGAGTCGATGCTTGCTAGAGCCATTAACTTATAAAGAATCATTTTAGGATAAAATATTATCCTATTATTTTTAAAATAGCTGAAATTGATTCACTAGGAGAATCCTTATATATAATTATGATTTTCAGGATTTGTGTTTATTATGTTATATAATTTTACATTAATTCATGAATCCCCGACCGGTCTTATTGGACCGCGCTGTCATTGTTTTACTATAGTGTCTCGTTTCGCGGGTCATCATCATCATCATCTGCCTAGCCTTTTCCCAACTATATTGAGGTTGGCTTCCAGTCAAGCCGGATACCAGTATTTTACGAGGAGCGGCTGCCTACCAGACCTCCACAACCCATTAACTGGGGTAACACGGTACTTCATGACAAGACTGGAGTCAGATTTACTGGCTTCTGACTATCCGTAACGACTGCCAAAGATCTACAAATGACACCCGGGACTTACGGCTTAACGTGCTTTCCGAGGCACGGAGGAAACTCGTTATGTTAAGATGGTCTCGTTTCGCGGGTATTGATAGGTTAATTTCCTTCTGTTTGTATTTGCACATCCAAAATGAAATTAAAACTCTTTTCTCAGACGCCTCCATCTATTTAAACGCTCAACGTCGTCATCATTATTTCACAGCCCATATAATATTCAGGCCGCACCACCACTATTACTTGAAATAACCCTTAAACTGCCGTGCATCATAGTAAACTCATATTAATACGAAACAACGTCATACGATGGACACTAGCACGCTGTCTCCTCGCGTTATATTGCAGTAAAATGTAAAATATTCACTGGAGGTCATCTCAGACGGGTTACGACGCGGACGCCGACAGAAGACTGTTTTGCAAGTAATTGCTCGATGTAATATGGACGGCTATGTGGTCACATTAAAAGTATTCATCGTTATAGGAATTTTATTGAGCAGAATATTTTGTAGGAGAATTTTAGAGACTGGACGTGGTCGTGATGTTTTAGGTATTTTCTGTTAGGGTCAGTGCACGTTTTAAAAGAGTAACTTAAAATAGAACTTTATTTACTACTCGAAAAAATACACATTTCATTGTGAGAATTTAGAATACGTTGCTTCATGCAGCGCTGCATCTCGTGAAACCGCGCGGCGTGTCGAGGCGCAGCGAACTCTCATTTTTACATTTGCGTCGTCGTGTTGCTGATGATTTTACTATGCGCCTCGCAACGTTGCGATGCGTCTCGCGGCGGCGCGCAGCGTAGCGTGGCGCAGCGCGAAATCACTCTTCCTGCATCGTCACGTTGCGTCGCGTCTCGGTGTGAACTGATCCTTAGGTCAAAGGTCTAGGAATATGTTTAATAAATTTTATGTCCTAGGCAAAGAATGTAGAGCGACGGATAGTGTCTAAGAGATTATGTCAAGAATTTTGGCAGCAGTACCTTCTTGTTTGCTAATAATAATAAAGTGCGGTTACCAATCCGTCTGCCAAGTGAGATAATTAAGCTAATTACCACTTTAACCGTTAAATGTTACGATAATTAGTATGTCTATGTGTAGTAGCCCCCACTCCCACAGAGAATAGGCCTGAATGTCGGCAGTGGGACTCTTATAAGACGTTCTAGAACTTTTCTATCAATTAATCTATCACGTAATCTATCCAAAATAATTTTAGAACACTGGTGGCTCAGTGGTAACGGTCCCGACTTACAAGTTGTAGATTATGGGTACAAACCCAGCCAATGGCATTATATTGTTTAATTTATTTCATCACCACTGATCTCAAAACTGTGAAGGAAAACCATTGTGAGGACCGACATGTCCTAGAACTGAAAATTGACTTGTAACATTTACCGATTCACACGCATAATGGCCTATTCCTTCTGCTAGAGAGGAAGTCTGAGTCACAGCAGTGGCAACATTATAAGACTGATTATGCTGGTACGTACGCTTACAAAAAATCTAGTTGAATATTAAAAAGACTGAACTATCAAATTCCCTCACAATCCCTGCGAAACCGTTGACAAATACAGGTTATTTCAGCTCCGTAACACAGCGTCGTCTAATTAAAAGCTACCACAGCCAACACAACCGCCTATAATGCCTATGCTACGACAAACTAACATGAAATCTCAAAATACATTGCCGTCGCAAGCCTACGCCCGTACACAACATGCAACGTAATTACGCCACGCTGTTGACCCACACTAACGAAGGATCACGGTACACAAGTCCTAACTTGAGACATTTACAACATAAATGAGATAGGAAGCTCTTCTTTGAAAGCCGAACGACGTCGGCTAAGATGAAGTTGAATCCTCTTGAGCTACGAATAGAAATAACGTGCTAAAGAGAAGTAGGGTGCAAGTAGTGGTGGGTGTAGTGTCGTACGAATGTCTTTTGACGAATCGTTTTAATGATTTAATTTTGGGATTGAGGCTTTAGTAAATTTTATTCTGTAACTGGTTTGTAAATGGCTGTTAGTTGTTTATATATTTCTTCTTCTTCTTCTTGCCCTTATCCCATATTACTTGGGGTCGGCGCTACACGTTTTTTCTTCCATTCCGTCTTCTATTGCTTAGTTGTTTATATTTTTAATTATAATTGTTACTGGAAATTGCTGCATTTTTTTATGAGGGTGAAAATCATAAAATTGCCTCTCCCGCCCTTGGCGGAGCGGCAGATGTCATGATTAAAACCAAACCTATGTCCTTCAGTTGCCCCTCGCGTTTTACGGGTTTCCTTTTCAGAAAACTGCTGCATTACTATGTGGAATATACTTTGTCTAGTTTACGAAGAATAAAAGCTAGAAACTATAATTTTATTTCGTCTTTTAAAACCCATTTCTCTAAGTTCTGAGCTCTTAAAACTCACAACAATAACTGTCGGATTCCGAGTAGAGCCGTAATGCTTGTTATTCCCTGAGGATTGAGGAGGCAGAATTGTACTAGTTCTAGCTCTCACTTCTCTTATCAGGGACGGTAGTTGGCTTCCATTTATGATGTAAGGATGACAACAAAGACTAAGAGAAAAAATATCCCTGTGATTACCTTGTTAAGAGCTTCAAAAGTAATTAATTAGTAATTACTTTTGCGTTTTGTACCACACAAATACGTGTATCATAGGTCCAGAGTCCCAGATAAATAAACATTTCAATATAGTGAGTAAAGGTTTATATTTTAGTTTTTGATGAATAAATTGTAACAGAAACCAAAATTATCATTCAGCAAGGAGGATTATAACTATTATTTTCTTTTTAATTTTATAGTTCAATGTGTTTTAGGTACAAAAGAAACATAACTTATTTAAAGAGTTTTGGATACAACTTATTTTACTTAACACCATAATATGTATAACATAGTTCTTTTTACAAAACTCTATACCCTTTTTTGATTTTTTCAAGCAATAAACATTTAAACCGAATTAAGCGACACAAATAAAACAAAATAGCGTTTAAGTTCCAATTTGTTTCAGTGTCCGTAATCCGAATTGCATTTTTATCGACAGAATAAAGGATTCATTTTACAAAAATAATGTATCTATATTTCAAACAATGTATTTCATTTTAAATCTGTAAACGATCTCGTATTTACGGCATTCGCACGAACGCCAGATGGAAGTTATGAATGTACCAATAATTTTTATTTGTAGGAAAAATGTGTGAGAATGTGCCGATGGGATCACTACTCATATCGGTTTGATTTCTCGTAATATGTGTTGTGGGATTATGTTGTGTATAGGTTAGTCAGAGTTATCACCCAAAAATTATATTGACGAATGTTTGTGTTTGTATGTAGGAATGACCTAGAATATGATAGGATTTTTTGTCGCAGGACTAGGTAGGTTTCTTTGGGTCAATTTTCTATTTTGACGCGAGCAAAACGGCTGGCAGCTGCAAAAAGTAATATTATAAAGGCGAAAGTTTGTTTGCTTACTTCTTCAACGGCTGACCAAATTTGGATGAAAACTAGACCATATCCTGAAATATTACATCGAATACATTTTATCTCGGGAGTATGTACCCTAAATATAAGTTTCCACTAACACGCAGACGAAGCCACTAGCAGTAGCTTATCAAGTTTCCCAAGCGTAAATCGCCTTTAAAATTAATATCGACCTTTTAACTAGCAGCACATTAATGGACACTTGAATAGCACAGTTGCAGAGGAACTAAGTTAACCCATCGTTTTGCATTTAAATGACAATTGCATCGTCAAACAGTTTACTCGATTACCGGCGTGGCGCCATTCACTATTCCAATTTCCAATTCGAATTTATAAATGGATCCGTATTGCTACGGTTTGGTCAAAAAGGATATGCTGAATTCAGGTTTCTAAACGCAAACCTCATTAATACTATGCCGCTCACTTTGACGAGTACTTACGCTTTTATCTAAATAATATCAATATTATTCACCTAACTAGATATAGGCATAATACAATCCATCTTATGTGTACAATCATCGGAGATGACTAAAAAGTTGTGCCACCTAATAACTGTTCTTTATGAATAGCTCTAGTTTCCTTATAGTTATTACTATCAATTAAAAAAAAATTAACTCATATCTTGCATACAGCAGTTAGAAAACAAATGTAAAAGGATACGATAGGGCTGACATAATCAGGTAAAAGCCCCTAAATAAAATAAGATTACAAAACAAAACATCTATTGCCTTTTCCGTCAATATATCAACATTAAATAAAATAAATAATTATTAACAATGATTAACATAAAATAAAATAAAATACAAAAAAAATTATTTCATAACCTATTCTAAACTAACTACTTTATCACGTAACGTGTTGTATAAGTTGCAGAAAGGTCACCTGAAAAGCTGCAACAATAAAAATCGAACCTTTCTCATACCCATTTTTATGCATAGCTGCATCCCCATAAACCTTACACAATGATATATGCGATCGAAAAACGCCATATTCATTATATCTTGCTTATGGAAACAATTATAGGGAGCAGCTGCCTCTCCTATAACTCATCGGATTTAAACCACGTTGCGACTTGCATGCGTTTCTTTTTGTGTCTGGCTTCATAGTGGGTATTTGCATCGAAAATAGTCGTTTAGTATGTGATTAGCATTGTATATTGTTAACTAATTGACTGCAGATCCTGATTGCCAAATGAGGTTTCCTTGACTTGAGCCATCTCACACAGTGCTAGTGCGGACTTGTTTCACAGGGCATGACATGTGTTACCGAACATTTGTGACGTTCAGCACTCCGATTGGGCTGATCCGAGCTCTTAACCAATCAGAGCCAAATGCGGTAAGCTTTTCGATCGCGTTAACGTTAAAACAACTTTCACTTAGCACACTGATGTAACCCTGTTCACGTAAATATTATGCTTCAAACGAAAATATGTATCTGGTAGGACTTTGTGGACATAGTCCAATTTCGGAATAATAACAGCTAAGGAACAGGTAGAGCTAATAAAAAAATTAACTACGAAATTAAGGTGACATCAAAGAACTTCTAAAACTAGCCCATTTGGTGTCTGAATAAATCTTTTAACCACAGCATAAGGTTCCAATAGCATATAGCTCCTTTCAGTATGAGATATGAAGGTAAAGGACTTTAACAAACAGCTCATTGCAAAATTGCTTCTTTATAAGTACAAAGCCATTAAACAACACAATCTTCCCTACACCATCTTACCCCATGCTTAGTAACAATTACGTAAACCTAAACGTAAACGTATATAGACTCGTACATGGTTAAACGGGTACTTATGTACTGATCCCACCCTCACGAAACTTCCAAGGGATCACACCCAACTTCATTATGAATTTATATTCACTCAATAGCTCTTACTTTCGGAGCTGAGCTGTACTTTGTCAATCCCTGAAATGTTTCGGAACTAGAGTAGGAAGGTTTGGGGTCCAGGATTTTGGGTGGACAAGGTTTTGGAGGATAGGTCGTGTTTTAAGGACTAAATTGCTCGCTATGCTGTGGCCTTTTTTTATATTAGTGTCTACCTGCTGCTAGCGGCTTTGCTCTCGTGAAAGTAGAAAATTGACCCAAGGAAATATACATCAGGAATAACAATATTCTATGAAAAGGAGTATGACATGTGTTACATGATAGCTACAAACTGAGGTCTTTAAGACAAGAGTGAATAAGTAAGGTTAGTCTTTTAGGCAAGCGCGCTCCATCGTCATCCACATCATCACTTACCATCATTTTTTTTTCGATCTATCTATCTTCAGCTCGCTAAGGCTGTTTACTGCTTAACCGGACAGTCCTGTGGCTGCCGAGAGAGTGACTCTAAGCCTCCAGCCAGGGACTTACCATCAGGTGAACTTTGTGTCTTTATATGTTCGTTACTTTATTACGATCAAATGGCTGAACGGATTTCGACATAACTTGGCACTCGGTAAGACCATGTCTTGGGATAGCACATAGGTTATTTTCATCCCGGGAGTATAATATTTCTTTTGTATAATTTTCTACGACCTCAGGCAGCAGCTAGTATGTTCATAAGTCAAAGTTCTATTCGCTCTACCATCACCATCATTAACAAAATACCATATTTTTACCCAAAAACGAATCCAATATTATCCCAATCTCCCCTCTAACCGAAAGTCTGCGCAAATCCGTAAAAAACAGAACGTCTTAAATTATAAATGATATTATACAAAGAGTCTCAGAAAAAATATCAGTAATTCCTTTACGTTTGAGAAACGGAAAAAAATCGCGCCGAACAATCTAACAATAATAACGTATTTTCTCAAAGTATTCCTATTATTTGCTTTTGATGTAAATTTTATAAGTGTTGTACGTTTTTTTCCTGTATCTTTTTAATGCCTTTGAGATGTTTATAAACCGAAAAATTAAAGGAAAAAAGTTGTTTTGCTCTTATATTTTGTTTCTCTTTGATTCTGATATCTGCATGCCTGTAGGCGGTTTCTTTTCAGAAGATTGCTTGCTTGAGTATAATTATTATAGAGAGTTTTAGAAATAATTATAATTTGGTCTTTTACATGCCTCGTAATGCTTTGAAATCTAATGTAGTATAATTAATTATAGATTTTGTTAACCGCAGTTTATTCAAGTCACTTAATATTTTGAGCTCAAACTGTTAGCTTGTCTAATTAAAAACTAGCCAAATGCAAGTCGAACTTACGCAGGAAGAGTTCTGTATGTATTAAAACGAGCAACGTTTAATTTACGGCGGCCCCCCTTAAATATTTGTTGTTACAGCGGCAACAGAAATATATGCCACAGCCTAGTGACAGACAGATGGACAGCGGAGTCCTTATAATAGTCTCCCATTTTACCCTTTGGAACCCAATAAATTGCGAGTCTTCAAAAAAAAAAGTAAAGCCTACATAAAGTAAAATATATTGAATCTCATTAATAATGTAAATTGTGGTTTGAAGTTCCAAAGTCAAATATAACTCTTCTACTACGTTAAAAATGCACAAGGTTAAATTTTCAAAAACTTTTTCTTTTAATTAATATTTCGAAAGCAAATCAAAACGGTGCCTTTAAACGCCCGCCCGAGGTTTCTGAATTAATAAAGACCCGTTGAGTAAGTTTTTTTGCCAAACTAATGAAAATTTGATGTTTTGCTGTCAGAGTTTGAAACTTTGGACCGATGACAAAGTCGTTGGTGACACACGGTCAGCTATGTTCGATTAACAAATAAAATATTCCTAACATATACCTAATGTATATGTTTATAAAATACCTGAAGTATAATAATTATTAAACTTTCAAGATTGGATTATTTAGCGCAACATTCTATAGGTTAGTTTTATTTATATTTATTTTTCATCTTAATTTTCAACGTATTTTTCTTACACTTTGTGTGCCTATGTGTGCCAAATAAAACATTTTTCTTTCAATAAATTCTTATTTTACAATCAATAATTCATATTTTATTATATTAACCAAAATGATATTAACCTACCATAAATATCAATAATGCAAACCAATAAAATAAAATTACAATATTTAAACCGCTTATGAATCGAAAATTAAAATCCAAATGGATAATACAAACATAAATTTATTTAAATGTTTTGATTTATTGAAACATACCGCGGGAATTTTGATGTATCCACGTAAACCACTCATTACATTTATGTTTTAATTCTACATTAATTTGTTTAATGGTTCAGTGGTATGTTTATTATGCAAGGATATGACCGCAATAAAACAATTAAAAACATACAGTCGTGAAATCACGCTCAGTGGGCAACTATTGTTTTTAAATGACATCATGCTATGAAATAAAATTGCGGTTCCTTAATAGGCATATTACATGCAAACAAATAAACAAATGACCAGAAAATAACAATTCTTAGTAACCACAGAGTCCCATAAGCATACCCTGATCTGTGATTTTTATAGAACCTTAGACTGGTAATTTGATGATTTATTGTTTTAGTTTGTGATAATTAACCAAATGTTGATTACTTTTACGGTTTTTTTTTAAATTGTAAAGTCAAGTCGTAAAAAATTAGTAATACCTACATTTAAAGTGGGTACCACTTAGATTACCTACACATTTTATAAATTGTTGTAGCTGACTGTACAAAAATACGTCATATTTTTACCATCGCGCGAGTTGACGACAAAAAAGTAGGTAGAATCGGAAGGTGTCAACTCGCGCGCACTCGCGAGCTTTGCAGTAGCGACTTGACGAACAAGTCTAGCAACCATTAAATAGAAAACAAACAAAAAGAGAAAATTACGGCACCAAACACATTCTCAAAAAAAAAATACATGCCTCCATTTCAAAGAAAAGTCATTGACGAACAAAATTACGATTTGGCCCAACCAAAAAACCTCCCTTAAAACCGTCCATCACCCCAAATTATAGAAACAAATAGGAAGCAGAACCCTTCATTTAGTTGTCCATATTTCTCACCCGTCTATCAGGGCGGTTAGCCAAGCGCCCTATTTCTAACACTAAATTATTCATAGCCTTGAAGCCTTCGCTAAGTACCAGTCGGCCCATCAGAAGGTGGGGTGGGTTCCGCCTTATAATAGGACGGAGGTTTCTTATTATTGTCATTAAAATAGTGTGAAAATTGGTCCTTTGAGAAGCAATATTGAAATTGTTTAAAGACATTTTTCTCTTTTTTCTGTCATTTCAAATACTTTTGTTATAGAAAACCAAATCTATAGCTAAAGGTTTGTGAGCATTTTTTCCCGAACCCGTGATTCTGCTAATCAAGAGGCAACTGAAGGACACAGAGGTGTGGTTTCAGTCAGTAGAAGTCTGACATGCCCTCCCGCTTCGCCCAGAGTGGGAAAAGTCATTTTGATGATCTCTTAGCTTAAAAAGGTGGGGGTTGGGTCTCGCCTTGTTATAGAACGGTGTTTTCTTATTATTATCATTAAAATAGTGTGAAAATTGGTCCTTTGGGAAGCAATATTGAAAAATTCCGTAATTCTGGAACTCCGTCCGTAATTCTGGAACTCAAGAGGCAATTGAAGGACACAGGTGTGATTTTAGTCAGTAAACGTCTGACACTCCAACCCAGAGCAGGAGAGGTCATTTCGATGATCTCCCACCTCAAAAAAAAGGTGTAAGTTGGGTTTCACCTCGTTATAGAAAGTAGTTTTCTTATTATTGTCATTATGTTTTAATGACAAATAATAAGTGTGAAAATTGATCCTTTGACTAGCAATATTGAAAAATTATAAAGACATTTTGCCTTAAGAAAGATTTTTGTTATGGTAAACCAAACGTTACTTACAATAACAAAAGGTTTCAAAGTATTTTTCCTGTAAAACACAAAAAAAACACTTTTCACATCAACTTTACGCAAAAACAGGATGAGATGAAAGAAAGGGCCGCTAAATTTTTTCATCATCATTTCATCTGAACCGGTAGGATATGAAATCTTATGAAATCTCAGGGTGTTTATTAAACGTGAAGGTGCGGGCGGCGTAAAGTCAGGAACCCTGTACTATGCATGTTTACGTGAAAGAAAAGGAAAAAGTATGATTTAATAATAATAATAAAAACGTTTTTTTCAGGTTGTATAAGATCCATAAACGTTAAAAAAATCGAAATAAAAGAAATGGTGATTTTTTTAAGGTGGGGAATCATAATGACTTCTCTCGCTTTTGGGCGGAATGGAAGAGCGTGTCAGACTTTTGCGGACTAAAACCAACTCCGTTCCTTCTGGTATCACCGAGTGCCATAAGGCATACTTTTTTTTGTACTATACGGTTTCCTTTTATAACAAAGTAATTTTGGTTTACAATAATGTAGGTTTATATAAATAAATAAATGGTTAAAACAATAAATACACCATTTAATGATCTTCCATTTCCAAAAGTTTCAAGGAACTTAAAGTTCTAACCAGAGAGACGTCTGACCTCTATCTAAACAGTACAGTCAAGAACTATCGTGTCGGGTATAAACCACATATGGTTACATTGAGCAGGCCAAGGCATTTTGAGGTTGGCTGTTGGTGATACTCGCAAACATTCCGATGGCAAACATTGCGTTGGTGATAAGCTGGCAAACATTGCAATAAACACGTTCTTACTGAATGTTGGTCTAAGTATTGTTGGAACAGTTTTGGTTTTGTTTGTAACAAATATCCTTGTTGGCTACTGTATTACATAGTTTCATAGCAAACGTTGAGGGATAATGCCGTAAATCCACGGTTCGCAGGACTTAGCGGCGCTTGTAACTTGTATGAGTATGATATTTTACGTCATAAATATTAACATTATTCTAAATTATATAAAATAATCTAATAATGGCGTCAAAAATGTAAAAACATTGTCATATAACGTGGCAATACTCCAAACCTTTGGATACATTACCAGTCGATAGCTATGTGGAGGAACATTTGGACGCTATATTTTAAGATATTTATTTAAGGAGTTTTTGTTTGAAGTCTATATGGGTGGGATGTAGCATTGCATTGCATTGTCGGCCTTGTAATGTTCCCATTGTTAGGACTGAGGCCTTCTCTCTAGGAGGGTTTTTTTTAAGGTGTGAGATCATCAAAATGACTTCTCCTGTTTCTTCTTTGCCCTAATTCCAAGGTCCTGGGGATCTCTTACGTCAACTCAGGCTTCAGTTGGCTTCGACCCTGTCGGACCTCTACGGTTAGCCGGCGGTTTGTCGACGACTAGGAGAGTGGGATGTAAATCATTAATATACTAGTGACACAACATATGAATGATGGTCTAATAATTTAAGGGGCTGGCCGAAATTTAATTGTACAATCCCAATATACACTCCCAGAAATATAAACGATAGAAAACCCTAAAAACCAACTGATAAATATCCTCTATCTATGAAACTAGTATCACAATCCACTCAATAGTTTCCGCACTGTTTGAGCTTGAAACAGTTAGGGAACTTCGCTTCATAATAAGCAGTGATTACAGCAAAGAGGAAATTGCTTCTCAAACACACGCTACGTGTGTTACGAATTTTAGACAAACAGTTTTGTACATTCTTCTACTAGGCAATGGGTCGTTGCGAGAAAGTTTGAAAGAGTGATCGTAGTCTTAGGACACAAAGGACAACTGAAAAACACTCGTTGTGTACTATAATGCACAGGACCACTCAATGACGTTGGTGGTAAAAGTGACATACTATTTCTAGTTCCACCTCAGAGCGGGAAAACTCATTGGATGATGTTCCAACTCTAAAATAAGGTAGTGTGCATTTTTATATTACGAGTATAATGATGTATCCACGGAAAACTGTGACATCAACCCGTACTCGGTACGGTACGGTTGTATTATTTAGTTAATAGAGCTGGTCATTGCATAGAATAATCACCTTTTTTAATGTTCCCCCTATAGGGATTTAGGCCTCGATTATAGCAAAATTCCCTCTGCTGCGGCCGTAACCAAGCAGGCCTAGTACGGATTGGGGGAGATACCATGGTTGTCTTCGAAATTCTGGTTCTATAACATGCTGGTTTTTTTATCGTTTAGAGAGTAGTGGTTATGCAATAAATTATCAAAGAAATACCTTGCCTGCCTGCGTGGCTAGGTTTAAACCTGCGACTACAAACTGTTTTCTATTCATTACGACGGCAAAATTCGGCAACCTAATTTTTATAGAACCCAGTATCTGTAATAAATCTACTAAATAAAACAACAGCTCGTCTAAATCACAATCCCCTGCTAGTAACAGAAAGCGTGGGCCGATAAATATCAAACACTGTTTGTTCAATTTTTCAATCCCACATGAGAATAACAAAACAGCCTTTGAACCACACTGACCTTTATATAGAATAAACAATACGATAAAAATCCTCGATACACAGTCATCGCATGAACATTTTTTTTTTATTATTTTAGATTACGTTTGAATACTATCTCTCCATCAGGAGAGATAGTATTGATAAGCGATGATGTGGTCGATGGTAGAGTACGCTTGCCTAGGCGTAACCTATTCACTCTTGACTCAGAGACTCTTAGATCGTAGGTATTGGGAAACACAGACTCAGGCGAAAAATTCCACTCCTTAGTTGGACGCATAATAAAAATGTTTCCAAAACCTTTTTATACGTATGTATGGGATACCCACCATACCCCAACGGCGAAACGTCATACGTCTAGTGGTTCAATGATAGAAAGAGTTTGGCAGAATTCAATTGGTAGAATTAAAGTGTGCATTGCACACTCCCTGAAATGTAAACGTTAGAAAACCCTGTTGGTTTTCTTTACACAACGTGCAAAAATTGGCTCACGCACATATATGCATATCCAGAGATATCAAACAAATGCCGGTCGCGACTTTGTGAGTGCAATCGTACTCGCTATACGTGAAGCATGTCGTATGTGTGCGTGCATTTCTGTTAATTGTTTGGAGTTAATTTTCTGTACTATTGTGTGCATATTGGAATAAAGATTTCTTTGAATAAGTAATAGAAACTTAATTAAATTTCCACACATTTTGAATTTAGGATGTGCGCAGATAATGTGAAGGTACGAAATTTTACTTATTTTGTTAACTTAATTGATGTTTGTTCAAATTAATGAAGAGGATAGGTATTTCCTTTGTGTTAATAATGGATGCCCAGAGCAAGGGTTATCTTATTAGAGCCCGTAATAAAATTAGAAGATAATTCGTTTTATTTAAATTACTAGCTACTGCCAGTGGCTTTGCCTACTCCTGGGTTGAAAATTATCTCATTTTTAAAGTATCTTATTATTATCATTTTTACTAACTATTCCAAGGAATGGTCTTCGTCTTGGAATAGTTAATAAAAAATAATAATAAGATACTATTTTCGTATAACAAGTTTCATTGAAATCCGTTCAGCCGTTCGAGCGTGCAGAAGTAACAAATATACACATACACCAACATACTCTTACACATTTGTAATATTAATGAGATTTAGGATTTTTTTTTATGATTTTTTTGTGGTCTATTTAGGGCGGAATAAACGTGTTTTCTTTCTTTCTTTCTTTTTTCTTTATTTATTTAAATCAAATCATAATGTACTGAATAATTATTTCTTATTCTTAAAAGCAGTCAATGTATCAATTAAAAAACTAAATTAGAAATATTAATAAGATGTACAATTGTACATGTTACCACTTATTCCCAATAGAATCTAAGGAACAGTCCTCCAGATTGCCAAGAATTAATTAGCAGATAGGTCTACCGCCGTCTAACGAGCGGTTTTACGTTCGGACCTCGTTGTTCCTTAGTCAATTAAGATTTGGCAGATGTCTCCTTGTGAAATTGGTGTATATGTATACAAGGTAAGTATTTTTTATTGATGTATACTAGTGCTTGATTTCGATCCGACTTGATGGTAAGCGGTGATGGAATCGTTGATGGTGTAGCGCACTAGTTTATTAAGCTTCTATTCACTCTTAATTATTCACACTCATAATTTGCTATTTCTTGTTCTTCTTTCTGCCCTTATCCTATATTATTTGGGGTCGGCGCAACATGTTTTTTTCTTCCACTCTATCCTGTCACTAGTCATGCTATCATCAACTCCCTTTTCTTTCATATCCGTCCTGACACAATCCATCCATCATTTCTTGTTGAAGACATCTAAATTTTAACCGTCCGAGAAAACCAACAAACACCAAGCAAATTGTTTCAGTCTTTCGATGTACGCGGTATGAACAACGAGGCGTGACGCTTAGTCCGGATCGTAGAGGTGTCCAACAACGTAAGGGTGGACACTCGACGTACATCAGGTAGATAGAAGGACGGTGAAGTTGGTATACTCAATAACTTTAAGACGATTTTATGAATAACTATCTATTGGAGTCCGGTTTCTGTACCTAAAATGTATGTGGACCAATGTGCGTGGTATAATTGCAGTCTTCATTTCGTAGGCCTTTTTCGATCCAGCCCATCTTTCTCAAAAAACATATCACGCCTTCCAGGTTTTTTAGGGCGTCTTTTTCGCATACTTTTTAGCGTTCATCCGACCCAAGCCACCGGCAGAAACTGTATAGTAAAATTTCATAAAACAATATCAAAAAAACTTTTAAACCTTACAATAAATAATAAAATCATACACAGGCGTGTTGTGACTGTACTCGAATGGGTACGTCCCTCATAAGGGGTGCCAGATACCGAGAACGAACGTACTTAAGCCTATTTAACATAAATAAATAATACAGAGAGCAGTTACGTCTGATTTATATGTCCCGCAGTAATTTTTATAGAACCTTAATTGAATAAAGAAGTTGGTACTCTGGCCGAGGCCCGCCGAACCTTACCGAACTCTGCCGAGACCTGCCGAGTGCCGAACCTATACAAGCCTTTGTGAGAATTTTGCTCTTCCGAAAACTTTGTGTAAAAGTGCTTTTGTATAAGAAAATAATGCTAGAACTCGAATTAGAATTCTAAAAAGGTCTTGTATAGGGTTAATCCCATTGTACTTCTTCGTGTTGCTGACGTGACAATGAATTCATTGTTTTTTGTTGCTTTTTACGGAATATAAAATATATATCTAATGATAACAAAATTACAAAGCAACACATGTGTAATTAGATAAGGGGGGGGGGGTGCCCTGAAGTAGAATAAAGGTAGAACTACATTCAAATCATTTAGCCCACATTCTCTGATCTGGGCGCATCGGTCTCCACACATTTGATATGGCAACTAGACTTGTAGAGTTACATTAGACTCACGCCACGCGATGTTATTCATCGTATAACTCAGGCATAACCTAAATGTCACTTATACATACTTCGGTCAAATGTAGATCCCGCAATACAGGATCAAATAAATAATAATAATGATCAAAACTATAAATAATAGAGGTCAAAATTGATTTGTCACTTTTGACCTCTATTATTTCTTTTTATATCTTTTGAGATAAGGAATGATCAAATCATTTCTCCTAGGTGGAACTTGTATATCAAATATAATTACGAATCATCTTTAAAATATATACAACGGCAGTTTCAAGCTAACAAGTGAACCACCCTATCAATTCCCTGGCTCTCATAAAGGCAATGTCCACTCAGAAACTCATAACACAACGATTAGTATGCAACTATGCAGGCTGCGTCTGTGACTTGAATTGATTACACTACATTGTACAGTCAAATTCCAATAACTGCCAAGAAATCTTTGGAGAGGACAGCGGAAATTCGTACTACAGTTCCTTTACAGCAGAAGTGTGTGGTCTGATGATGACCAACCAGGGTCTACATAGCTTGCTTGTGATGAAACTAGAGAACCTTTCAGGAATAAAATATGGCGAACCTATTCGAACAGTATATTTTGCGGGAAGAGACTTTGTCTAAGTATCTACATAGTTCTTATATCCCGTCCTAAGGTTGTCTACTAGATATCGCTGTCAGCGGCAATAAGACCTTCATTGAAACCATAGATTTATGATTCTGTAAAATTGTTATTATTTTGGTGCATAAAACTAATAATCTTCTCACTACTGGGAATCAGGCTTCCTCTCTAGAAGAGGGAATGTGTCTCATTTTAGTGTACTATACAATAAAATTTACTCTATTCTATACTAATTCTCTGAATTAATTATTTTTTAAAGAAATGCGGAACACGTTGTAAAGTCCAGCAAACCTCCATTGCAAACAGAGTATCCATTACTAGACTTCATCTGGTCCAGAACACTGCCCAATGGTTGATTTGGGCTGTTGTATAATGTTTAAATCATGCGGAAAACATTAAAATCACAATGCAGGATTTTGAATGCTTTTATAAGGTAGTAATTTCGTATAATTATGTGGCGTAGATGTGCTACAATTACATTTACGTAAAAAAGTCATTTTTCAACACCTTCAAAGTACCCTACTGTAACTATCACTCCTGAACCATCAAACCAGCCAGTTGGTCACAAAGAGTAACCATAAGCTGACCATATAACGTCACAGCACACAGCGCGCCGACAAGCCACGGCGGCGGCTAATGCACTCCGCTACTTCAAAGTTTTAACGATCTTTACTTAGAGCTAGGGTTGCTTGGTTTAAATCAATGAACAAAATGAATCAAAAATAAATATAGCCTTAAATTAAATACTCTGATCAATCAATTACAACGAGCCAGAAAAATACAAGCCTTATCTTCAAAATATTTTTTAGAATTCTGTAAAAGTATTGTAAAACCTGGAACCCACTACTCACTCAGCTATAGTTTTAATAATAGATTTTATTAAAAGAAAATCGGTAGAGGCAGAAACAAATGACGGTCAAGACGGTAATTAATCTAATTGGAAAGGTTCTGGAGTGGCGACCGCATATCGGGAGCAGCGTTAAGGCCTTCCACACATACAGGATCAGGTTGTTGTATTGAACACTGATCGTCTATGCTATCGGAAGGTCGTGGTTTGATATTTAATATGCATAATTTAAATTAGCGTCGTTTCTTCTTTTATTTGCATTTTTGTTTCTTTAATTTAAATTAATCTTTAGTATGGGAAAACATAGCAAGACCTTGCATTATTTATAATATAAAATACTTAACGCATACATATGTTTAACAAATAACATGTTACATGTCATTTGCAACAAACAAGTTAAATTCCACAAAAAAATTACCAAAAAAAAAACAACTTTGCCCATCCCTACTTAAAGCTAATGCTGCTTTACAAAATGTTCACTAGCAAATGGTTCGTACGTTAAACTTGAAGCAAAAACAGCATTAGACAGAAAAAAGTAGCAAAAGCATTACTGGGTAACATGACGTGGTTGTAGAACGCATTAGACTGGTGTAGGTTGTCGCCTTAAGTGATATGTTGTAAGGCTTAATTTGTCTAGACTTGAAGAGCGAATTTTGTAGTGGGTTCAAAAGAACTGCGTTTAACGAGCAATTTGTGTTTATATATGATGGTCATACAGTCCTTTTAGTGCCTTGAGGAGCTCGTGGCTAAATAATAACAGCCGCACAGGTCGATCTTCAAAGTTAAGCAACGCTTGCCTAGGTTGGTCTGTGGATGGGTGACCATCTTAATATAACGAGTTTCCTCCGTGCCTCGGAAAGCACGTTAAGCCGTTGGTCCCGGCTGTCATTTGTAGATCTTTGGCAGTCGTTACGGATAGTCAGAAGCCAGTAAATCTGATTCCAGTCTTGCCATGAAGTACCGTGTTACCCCAGTTAATGGGTTGTGGAGGTCTGGTAGGCAGCCGCTCCTCGTAAAATACTGGTATTCAGCTAAATCCGGCTTGACTGGAAGCCGACCCCAATATAGTTGGGAAAAGGCTAGGCAGATGATGATGATACAGTCCTTTTAGTGACTTAATGTATGTCCTATCCCGTTCCGATTATTATTATTATTTCATTATCCAATTATTAACACGTAACACGATTAACGCACATCTTCTTGGGGGGTCATTGTATTCATCAATCATTATAAACCACTTTCACTATGGGACAAAACCTGAAATCGAGAAAAAATAATCAGCTGTTCCCCACATTTATAATCGATTATTTCGTCAAAATGTATTGCAAAATAAATAAAACCATTTCCAGCTAAATCAGGCAACTCCACTTCAAATTCCATCTCCATATGCAAGAATACTATATCATTCACTTTTTCAACAGCATACACAAACACTAAAAATAACCCCGAATTTTAAACCTCCGAACAATTCCGAAGTATTCCGAAGAATGTCCGAAGTCACGTGTTCTCGAGTAATTCAGTAGGCGCAGGAATACTTGCAGAACTTTCCTGTCTCTTTAGATAGCCAAACTTCGATTAGAAACTAAGCCTGGCGCTTCAGAGTTTGACAAGTGTAGTCCGACTTCATGCTGTAAAGAGTAATTGCATGTGACTTTTTTATAGTTAGGAACTCTGAAGCGGTTCCCAAAGTTTGTGCCAAAGGTGATACTTTTGGGAATTTGATAGATGCGGTTATTGGAAAAAGTTTCGAAGGTGAGTTCAGTTTCTTACCTATTTTTAGAGGTTTTGGGCATTTTATGAAAGTTTTTGGTAGATCAATGTGACAAGTTGGTAAAATATTTATTATGTCTGTGTCATGGAAGAGAAAAATGCGCATTTATGCGCAGGTAGTTAGATTTTAATCGATAAATTTTACGAGTATATCCAAAGAGAACTGTATATTTTATCGTGATATTGATAAAAGGAACACTCTATATCAAAAACACGACAATCTTTGAAACAAATAGGTATCAAAACATTAGGTGCAATACATTTTCACAATCTATATTTGAATTCAATGCAACACATTTCGTGCTAACATTACTTCTGCTTTACATCCAATATCAGAAAACACGAGACAATACATTCATAAATACGCTAACACAAGCATATTGAATTCATTCCCGACTAACACTGCTAGTTTATGCAAGCAAAATACAGAATCTAGTACAAAGTATCCCTGTAATAAATTACATTAGAATATATAAACATCTCGTGTACTAAAACCAAACAGTTCAGCTGATTAATTACCTCCTCGGCTTGCGCTAAAATAAAAAGATGTATAAACAAATTCAGCTTGCTACCATCGATCTCCTTCTGTTAATTAATTCTAGAATGTTTCTTAACTCTGATTTTGTTAATGAGCTAGACCTAACATTTTTCTATTACTTAATCCCAGACAGGTGTACTTTTTTCTATCTTATCTCCAAGTTTCGCGTTAACCCTATTTCATACTGTCACAAAGACCCACCATGCATTTGCTAATGAGCACACAAACAGTTTCTTAAAGCAAACAGACCACAGCAAAATCCGGCCAAAGGCTACAAAGGCGAAGAAGATCAAAGTAATCTTTTGAGCCAACACACGTATACGTCCACAATGTACGCGACCTACAATGTAAACCTATTGAACATCACAAAACATTCAGCACGAGTAATAAACACCTTGGAAGATCCTAATCCATCTATTAACAACCAGAATTTATACGTTCCCAATCCTTCACCTTCGAAAGTAAATAATGTATTCTAACAAAGGCATAACGAAATGGTAATCGAATGCCACATCGATTTCGTATAAATAAATTTGGTACATCGTAAATCTCAATAAAGTCTTTCGGAGGTTCTTTCACGCCTGAACATTTGTGCGGGATACAACAGACTCTGAGGTTAGCTTGAACTGCGAATCGATTTTTTGGGACTATAGTTACTATAGAAAGGGGATTTTTATAGCATAATTAAAAAGGCTGATAGTATTAATATTTAGCTAAGCAATATTTCTAGATTAAAATTTTAACAGCTCTTAACGTAGTGTTTTATAAAAAACATAAATTGACTGTTTTAGATCAGGAGAACAGTTGAAGTGTTTCAGAAAATAATTCATTTACTATTCATATTTCCATTAGAAATATAAAATAATTCATGTACTATTCACTGACACAATAATTCATGTATTATTTACTATTCATATTACAGACCTACAACAAAATTCAACACTTCATACAACAACCTTATTCCACAATCAATTTCATTCTAAAATCCTCTTGCAAATACAGTAAATATGATGCTCTAGATGTCGTTGAATTACAGCGAATCCTAAGTACAGATAAGAGGAGATTTAACGAAATTTAACGGCCAAAAGGTGAAAAGGGAGTAGAAAGTTTCAAGGTTCAGCATAAATGTAGGCACGAGTAAGTACTTAAGAATATAAAATACAACTGCCATTCAAAGCTGAGATCTAAATTAAGGCCGTTATGAGTGCAAATGGAGTAAATGTTAGAGTTTATAATGTCATTGCTCGCAGCCAGAACAAATTATGTTATATTCAACCTAAACAATGTGTTAATAAAAGTGAAAGTAGAATAATAACCCAGTTTGTTGTTTTGTTATTTTTCTTTACTACTAGCTCTTACCCGCGGTTTTGACGACATAAAAGTAAGAAATGGTCTCAAAGTGGCATACACATAAAAATATAGGATACAGTCGCTAATACAAGACATCATCTATTCTTGTTTTGAATTTGATTCAAATCCATTCAAATAGGTAAACGTGAAGGAGTTACAAATATCCACAGATTTATAAATTTTCATCTTTATAATATTAACTTAGTACGATTACAAGTAGAATTATTTTTGTTCCTAAAGATAAACTCAAAACTATATGAACATAAGCATATAAAGCAAGACAAAGACCTTTTATGAAAGGTATTATTCTGCTATTATTTTCGTTGAAGAATATATTCATCTCTTCTGAAGCATCGTTGAAGGATCCAGCTATAACAATGGTGCTTTGTCACCCGATATCTTTACGACTCTAGTCACCTTTCGATTCAAAGTTCATTCACTCTCATGCAATAGCATTTATTATGACGTCGTCAATGTAGAACATTGAACCGGATAGTACTTGAGATAAAATTAAAAATAGAAGTTTCAGCGTTTCATAATCGGTACATCTCGAGGCTCGTTCGGGTGGAATTTATAATGACACTTGGCATAAATTGAGGGACCACTCGAACCCCAAGCTGTATGTGTGAGATAAAAGTATATGATAGTATCCGAGACCCAACGCCACTTGGAGAAATATGGAATATTTTGGGTTGCATCCCTATTTCTTGGGGACATAGATATTGGTAGGCCGGGCAGCTGTAAACTATGACAATTTATGTACGAATATGAACCTTTTGCCCCCATATATTAAGCCCAACTGTGCCTTCGAAGATCATTTATGAATCTCGTGTTGATATCACTTGAGCAGTTGGCTTTATAATACCTTCATCAAGTTGAAGCTTCGAATTTATTATTACAGTCGCTTGTACAATCATATTTGCAATGTAGGTTCTGTATATCCGTGCTTTGTAACTATGTATATACTCGTACATATATAGCTTCACCCTCACGCCATTAACGAATAGGTATCAAATGTCTGAATGCGAAAAGATTTCTTTCTTCTTGACGGCCTCGTATACTGTGGTGCTTTTATTTTCTGAATAGAGCCACGTTACTACCAGTTGTATTAGGTACTTTAAGGTCACAAGGGTTCTTATGAAATGATGCCATTTATGTGAACAATGGTGTTTAAACAACTTTTATTCATTAACAAACTATTTCAATCAATGAACGTCAACTGTTATGATCTATTAGGACACAGAAATGAACTCACAACGCATTCATCATAATGACACTTAATTAATGCCCATTATTCATTCGTGAAATATTAGCATGATAATACATCCATTTCATCCAAGTTATTAACACGTTCAAACTGGCGACTACAAAAAGCCGATGGCTACTGAACTTCCCCGAACGTGTAAACACAGACGATGCCAGCAAAACACAAACAGAGACCGGCCAATTTTACTTAGTAGTTAATCTGTAATTCGTGATTCAAATCCCCGGCGCGGTCGATGCGACACCGCGCCTATCCGTTTAAATGGACAGAAAAAAGACGAGGTGTGGTCGATTCGACCGTCGGGAATCGGTTATGTAGTGAGCGGTCAGCGTGCCTCAGTAAGTAATGGTTGACTCGTCTAACGAGGAAAGAGTAAAAGCGCTGCGAGTAAATGCGTATTGCTAAAAGGGATGGAAGCGAAGCTGATGTAATTAAATAAAAGCGATCCACTTTTATGGACTTGTTTCTCGTACACGTTGTGCTTAGAGACTTCTGACTTCTTAAGATCTTTTTGTTGTACTAAGCTAGTGCAAAACTATGTCTATTATCCTGTGCTGTTTACCCTTTCATTCTCCTTAACCTACTTCTAGCTCCAATTGATAATCATTACTACTACTCTCTACAATTAAACTTCTGAATCGTTCCCGAAATAACAGAAGAGCCCATCCACATAAGCTGTGACAATATTCATCACTTGCCCGCACTCCCATTTGATCGACACCACACAAAAGCCGCAACAATTTGTCGCTCCATATCACACCAGACCTTTACATGTACATTCAGACTGCACTTTGCGGCGTTAGAAGGATAGAACACGCCATTGGGAATCCGCAAAGCTAAATTGGACTTGGGGACCGGTCACTTGCCTCGTTCCGATCGACTTGTTTCTTTAACACAAGAAGATAATAATATTCTGCAAGTTTAACACAACGCCATCTAGTTCCAAACTAAGCATAGTTTCTACTATGAATACTCGCCAACTGATACTACTTATAAGTATGTATCAATTTTAGTGCTAATTGTACACTTTGTTTTTTTAATTGAAGTACTTTTTGAAATGCACCAAAAACACCATTTTACCTACATATATCCAGGCAATATCTTTCCATACCAAAATGCCTGGAAGAGATCGTTGAATACAATAAGGCCGCCATTGTATGGTTTAATTTTTAGACCCAAACTGTATTAAGTACTATATTGTGTACAATAAAGTATATATATAAATAAATAAAAAAACAAACTTATACATTTCTAAATACACACATAATTATAGATAAATTACGCCCAGACACAAAACAAATGATCGTGCTTATCACACAAACATTTGTCTTGGGTGTGAATCGAACCACTCAAGACAAATGTTGGTCACTAACCACCAGACCAACAAGGCAGTCAAGATGTTTTAGATTATATTATTATCTGTATATGCCAATAAAGAGATAACAAAGCACAATAGGGCCATTTCACAAACATTGTATTCTATAGTATCATCGCAAACGTTTGTTTCGGCGATTACTTTGGATGTGTTTATGGAAATGAGGGTATTTGTTATGGCAGCGTTCCTGCAAGTATTTTATGTTTCTAAATTGAAATTCTGCGTGTGTAATTGAAAATTCTCAACGTTATTGCTGTTTACGTCATTGTGAGTGGATGGTAGTTTCATTGCTATATAATGTGTTATACAGTAATTAAATTACAAAATATACTACTCTATTTCCTACCAAAATGTTGTATGTAAAAGTCTGTGTATAAATGTGACTTTGTCAGTTACTCTTTCATATGAATGCTACTGAATAAATGTTATAAAGCATTAAAATAAAGTATAACACATTCTATCATTCACAATAAGGGAGTAAAACTAAAGTGTGTGGGCAAACTTACTGGCAAAAGCTAGCACATAATTATCTCCATAAAATTTAAGATTTACCAAATATCATCATCTGCCTAGCCTTTTCCCTACTATATTGGGGTCGGCTTTCAGTCAAGCTGGATTTAGCTGAGTACCAGTATTTTACGAGGAGCGGCTGCCTACCAGACCTCCACAACCCATTAACTGGGGTAACACGGTACTTCATGGCACGACTGGAGTCAGATTTACTGGCTTGACTATCCGTAACTACTGCCAAAGATCTACAAATGACAGCCGGGACCTACGGCTTAACGTGTTTTCCGAGGCACGGAGGAAACTAGTTATGTTAAGATGGTCACCCATCCACAGACCAACCTAGGCAAGCGTTGCTTAACCTTGAAGATCGACCTGTGCGGCTCTTATTATCTAGCCACAAGCTCCTCAAATATATTTTATATTAAATTAAAACCGATTAAGTTTCACAATTTTATTTATAGTACTTAGTACTTAGAGCTTATGATAAAAACGAACAAAATTTAAAACAATCCTAGACAAAAGCAAGTCCACAAATCCTCACGTATACTGAAATATGAGTTTAAACAGCACTTACCACATTGTGTTATTTTATTAAAAGGTTACGTAGAAAAAGTCAAATGCAAAGGTTAAACGGATAGTAAAAACATTAGATAATAATGGAAAAGCAATTTGTGGGTTACTGAAAAGTTGAAGCTTATGTACACTATAAATTCTAAAAAAGAAAAATGAGAATTTAAAGGTCGCCGATTATCAAAATATTCTTAAGCTTTATCGTAAAGATATGGTTAGTCTTGTGGTCTTAGTGATTTATATAACTATGGAGTATCTTGCTGGTTTAGGATACAACCAATCGGAAACATGCACCAGCTTCTGAAGTTTTATAACTCATGATTTTGAGTTTGAATTAGTTCTAAACCCATTTTCAACAAGATTATCCTCTGACTCTTATTTCAAAACCTATTTCAAAATTCCAATTCCACTAGAATTTCTTATTGATAATTGAAAACTGTTCGACCAGTTTTCGATACAATTCTCAGTAACATGCGCAGTACAGACACACTCTGGGGGTTCAACACTGTAACTCTATACGTCGGAACGACTTGCAGATACAAATGTTCCAACGGCACCTCTACAATATACTTTTCCTGTTTTACTTTCCACTACTGTCCGATTCTCGATCTCCGTGCCTTACCCACTGAGAATCTTATTTCTATTTGCTTGCAATATCTTTTATTGAAATTTTACTTTGAATGATTTTGTTCTGTTGAATGAATTATTGGTAAGTGTTCAATTGTCGTGAATTTATGAAATATTGTTAATTTAATACCCTTTTTTTTGCAGTGGTAGCCCAATAGTAACTGCCCTGACTTACAATTTATGGATTTTCGATTTAAACTTAGAGTAATACGCTGACGCATTACTTTGTATAATTTATTTCCTCACCGCTACTAAAAAACGCAAAACGGTGAAGGAAAACGTCGTGAGGAAGCCAGCATATCTTAAAACCATAAATTGTAAAATATGTGATATCCGTACCGGACCTTTTTAGCCTAGAGAGGAGACCTGAGTCCCAGCAGTGGGAACGTTACAAAGCCGATTATACCTATATGTTTTTTTTAGCGTATACCATTTCTTCTTTTTTATCCGTGTCACCTCAAAGAAGACTAAAAACTTCTTATGATGCAAGTTTTACTTGAGCATAAAGCATTAAATCAGTAACAAAAAAAGATTTGATTTAACTGTCAGGATTTTAGCACGATATCCATGGTCGTATTTTTAAATGAACACGTATTTTTATTTAGTCAGCACAAAACAAGAGTTGGTGCTGCGGAGGCATATCGTGCTGTTACAATCAAATTGGCATTGCTCGCTGGGTAAGCAAATATGCAAATCGAGAATAACATGTCATGATGACCTTTTACATACACTGTGACTTGTTTGTTTTCATTCATTTTAATAGACCGAATATGACTGAATTTTTGGCCAACCTATACTAAAAAAAGAAGTTAAGCCGTAGGTCCCGGCTGTCATTTGTAGATCTTTGACAGTCGTTACGGTTAGTCAAAAGCCGGTAAATCTGACTCCAGTCTTGTCATGAAGTACCGTGTTTCCCCAGTTATTATTATTAATATAGTTGAGAAAAGGCTAGGCAGATGATGATACTAAAAAAAGAAAACATAGCCCAAAGCAAAAACATTCCAACCAGAAAAATCCTTCAACTTGAAAGATAAGCAGTTTCGTCTCAAAACAAAAACTAAAGAATATTCAAGTAAATACAATCCGCGATAGATAAGTTGGAACAAAAAATGATGCCTCTTGTAAGACGGGTCCTTCCATCTGTAGTTTCCTAACATCTGGGACTGTAGCGGTAAATTGCACCCCAGGGATGTGTCGATTCAGTTATACTACATTTGTTGCTTACCCAGTTGCGGCACTGAGATAAATAGGAAATGGCTTTTTACCCGGCTTTCACGGTATATCTATTGTGATATAAAAGTATCGGGTGGTATAAATTGGCGCATTTTCCTTTAGAATCCAGCTTTGTTGGTCTTAAAATTCTTACGTATTGGTCGTTATTATTTATGTCTGTGTTTTGGATTTTGATAATAAAGTTGTTTTTAAGCTGACTAGGATGTTTGAGAAAACCACAAACTCAATATTCAGACTGCAGTATTTATTTCTCGACAGCTTTGTTAATTAATGTCACAGCTAACTACAAAAGCCGAATACTATAGGTATTATTATCTTATAACTACTTCAATAGCTGAAATGTTCTCGCCATTCGCTCATTTTGCAATAAAACATAAACGATTGACATTTCTTTTGTAAGATGTTCATGTTTCAATGAAATGATGTCGCAATTGTGTACTATTGCAATCTTCGGATCCAACAAGTATTGGCAAATGGATGGGAAGAGACTATTGCTGACTTTCTTTTCAAAGTCACTTCTTATTGATCTGAAACTAATATAGGGATTGTATGCCAGGAAAAATACTGTCGTAAGATTCACAACTACCACGTTCATATAAATTTAATGCCCTTCAAATTTTTTAATATATAAAATGTATTTATAGTATATTAAAGACGTGAACTCTAATCAGGTAAACATATCAGTAGACTCATTTAGTATCCAATTAACGCTAACCCAATGCGTCGTACACACGCAAAAAATAAAACTTTCATAGCTAAATTATACAAACAAACGCTGCACTAACATATAAGTAGAAATAAGCCAATAATTCCTCTATTAAAGCAATAAAGATAGCGCCACAATATTTTATAGCATTTTTACGTTCATCCCCGCAGTTATAATATTTACATTTCATTTTATGGTATCGCCCAAGTTCGTAGACGGAACGTGTTTTTATATTTCCCCTCTAAACACCAGTTTTATATATTTGGACAAGAGGGAATAACGACTTGTGCAGTGGACTTAAAGTTTAGGTCTGTGAGGACTACGAGAGGACCTAAAATATTACCTTGTAGCATACAATATGTATGCTGCGGCTGGCTACATAAATATACCTAGACCTACCAGACTTGTTGGACTTACTTTTTTCCAAGAAAACTGGTGGAAACGGTTTATTTGTATAAAATGACTACCCATAATAATTGTCCGTTTTGATTTCAAATCCAATGTATAAAATATGCGATTGAATGTGTAATCGTAGACATAAATCTATGTGCGGTGAGAAAAATTGCTTATCTGATCCACAAAATTAATAAAAAAATATTTTTTATGTAAAGATCACTTATAAACACAGTCTCTCAATGCGATGTTTCCCAAGAAATAAAGAGAAAACTGAAACGTGATTCCTAATAACTTAAGGTTTTATGCACTACGAAGCGCGACAGATATTTATTGCTGCTCTTAGATGAAAGAGTCTCAACTTGTCACTGATTAATATAATATATTAACTGAAACAGAAAAAGGAAAAGGACACGTCTTTGAATCACAATCTACTGACTCTTCTGCAGTTTTAAATTGCTGCAAGTTACTTAGTATTGTATTTTTAAAATAATATATTATACACCATGAAAAATTTACAAAACATTATTTGGGTAACAGAGTTCATGTACACAGGCGAGCTTGACTCCAAGTCACTTACTGCTGTTTCTTTTAATTCTTATTGTACACCATGAAAAGTTACAACATATTGTGAATAACGGAGTTCATGTAGATAGGGGAGCTTCCCTTAATTCAAAGTTGAATTTTTTGTGCAGTACTATCATGTGTACCATCATTAATATTTCAACTTATAGGTGTACCTGTAAGTTACTGTTTATATTTGAATTTATAGGCATATTCTTGTACTTATTAAAATTTTATTCTATATGCATTTGCTATTTGACATTCTAATTATGAATACAAATTAAAAATAAATGTAAGCAAGTACAGATTTTCCTACTCTAAGAAGACTTTTTCTCCAACATAATACTCTTAAAGCATGAAGCCAAACTACTAACAAAATATCTTGCAAAATGAAAGCCAACAGAAAAACCGCAGCACACAGCCAGCCCGACCACGAGACACTGCAACTTTTAACATCGTCCATAAAACGCTGTGGCCCACTTCACGCGATTCGTTCAGACCTTGATGCGGCCGTAAACATTAGACCGAAATAAGCGAGCCAATATCAATCAGCCGAACGAACTAGGTGCGGCCTGTTTCTGATATTGAAAATGTAGGGGAATCGGCAGAAATAAAGGTTGGTCGTTTAGGGGATAGTTATGCATTTCTGTTTGCCTATAAGGGGATGTGAAAGAATGCTGATAATGTTTCAAAATTTTATGGCGAATCTTTTTCCAAATCTAAATATGACATTAAATAATTTTAATTACAATTTCAATGTATTGCAACATTTACCTCATTTTGCTTAAATTGTCTTGATTTGAAAGCAAATTATTAAGATATGTTTACTTGTATACCCGTCAGTCGTCGCCGCATCCAGAACGGACGAAGATGAAGAACAGAACTTTAAACTTAAATTTTTAATATCAGAAAAGCCTCAAACACCTTTCAATCAGTTGAAAGCTGCTTGAAATTCCGCTCACTATTCCACAAACAAGTTAATCGCCAATATAGAATTTTGGTGTAACATCTAAACCTACATGTCCGGCCAAGCAATCTATATATCCACTTACATCTACAGCTTCTATGTGGATAGCCTACTAGGTAATTTGCAAATTGATTCTAGATGCTGGCTCTTGGCAGTGTTCGGACTATGCTTCGGTATATTTACATAAACCCAACTACACATACGGTGCGCACACGATCAACGTTTATCCTCGGCTATTACCTATCCTGTAATTGATAACGTCTACCAGTGTAATTTGGTTAGCCAAATTGTATGGCACTAACAAAATAAGGAGGAACAATTGAATTTCGAAGTGGATGGTAATTTTCAGTTTGGTTGGTAAACTGTGGATTAAGGTAATGCCAGGGTTTGGCTGAGGATAGGCCAATTTTGTTGTGTTGGAGCTCGTGTACTTAATTTTATGGGGAACCAAAATTTGTACTCGGATCATCCACCTACATCGTTATGGTAATGCATTGAACTGCTGCTATCTATAATAATTGCGGAAATGTTCGAAACATTAACCGTGGCCCTGCTAGAATGCAAAGAGTAAATGATGGAACGTTGAAGGGCTTATAGTCAGTAAAAGTTTGATACACCCTCTCACTCTAACCTAGACTGGGAGCAGACATTTGAAGATATCCCACCTCAAAATTCATTCTCAAAAACAAAACTGCAAGTAAGTACAACAGAAAAACAAAATACACTACCAACGAATTGTCTTCCCAACGAAACAGCACAAATAGACAACCATCTTATTTACTCCACCAACAAGCTCACAAAACCCACAAAGCTTAAAAATATTATGAAATAACTCAAGCACACCCTTCGTTAAGATTGAGGCTCATTTTCTCGAAAACCAATACCAATGCAATATCAATAATCAATTGGTGCATTCTTGGCATCAGTTCAAGTCTATTATGGCAGCGATATAAGCGTTGCACGCAAATGTATTGAGATCCTTTTGCGAGTCTTGCATCTGGCCTCTATTCTGGTTTTATATTTTATGTTTGCATCGGATTGTTTGGATATAAATTGTAACGATAGCGGATGTTGAGGCGAAGTGTTTCGGATTCGGTCAGTTTTGTATTAGTTCCGTTTGTGTGTTTTGTTTTGTGTCAAGGTTTGTGAGTCTTGCAGATGGTAATATGTGGGAGTTGGTTCGGGATTTTCCAAAATAGAATAAGTTTGGAATAATGATATTGTTGATAAATTAGACATATGAAATGATTTACATGAAGTGAATTATGATAGTAACGCTATTAATTCTGTTATAGAACACCTTTGTTTGGTTGATGAAATAATATTTCAAACCACAATGAATAATGAATCTTGTACAGTTATTGATTCGTCTAAATATAACAAACCTTTCTATAAATCACGTTCCGTGTCACAGCCAATAACTTGTAAGGAACTTAACAGAAAACCACGAGCCGACAACCAAATATTTGAACAACGTAACACCATGTCAATACAATTTGTGCCACAAATTCGCTATCAATCAAATGCCGACATAATTCCAAACATTCTTGTGCTCATCGCGTCAAACGACAAAGTTAGTCAATTTCATGTAAAATAATGGACAGTTCATGACCTCGTGATATTCGTCACCATGACTCACAGAATTTGCTCGTCACAACTTCGCCATGCAAATTGGAAGTTTGGTACCCTTTCTTGTGTTCATAATGGAGATACAACGGTTTAATGTACTGTCTAGGAACATTTTAGGAATGGTTTACGGCAAATTTAAGCAGCTATTTCTAGTCAAATAAAATTCCAATTTTTTGTTACACAATATTTATGTAACTAATTTCTTCCAGCGTCTTTGTAATAGAGATTTTGGTTTGGTTGGAGAAGTTGGTTTTCCCAGGTAACATAATTATGTGCTAATTTAGGATATAGTTTACTCAGGTATCAAAATGTAATCGTGTATCAATTTCATTCAAATTCCGGCTGAATGGATTTTGAAACTTTGATTATGAAATAATACAATCAAAGATACATACATACAAAGTTTCGTCTTCATTATAATAGCGCAAAATGTAACGTGACTTCATAGTTTTATCTGTTTCACAACGTTGTTACAGTGAAAACGTAATTTGTCATTCCTTACTGTATCATGTTACTCTTTGAAGATAAAAGAAATAATTTAAAAAATAGAAATAGTTTCTTTGCTTGAAGACATCTGTGTTGCTTTTAGTAAAATAATGATTTTGAGACGACTTCTAAAACGTTTTTTCGATATTTGATTCGTAGTCTTGACAATATATTCTTAAATTGTCGTTTTAATCTAGAGGCAGTGACTTGAAAGGTGATTTAAAAGACATTATAAGAATTTGACCGCATCTACAATCTATTTAAGATTCAATACAAGAATATTAACAATGAATTAAACAACCATTCCAAAATTAAAAACATTAAAAATAGAATATGCTAAAAATAATGATATTTTAACCACAATACTCCCTCGAGCTATGACTTAATAATTTAGGTGTGTTATCGCTAATATCAAAATGGATATGTGCGTGTCCGCCCTTCGGGGAATAGGCCTATTAAGAATCGAAAAAGGTATCGTGACACACAACCACAAAGGTTGATAAACAGTTATTGTTAATTCCCTGAGCTACTTTCTTTAATATTAATATAAATTTCAGTTTTATTCAGGCCTATCTTGTTGAAAGCAAATGGTCATAAAATGAAAGAAAAAATGGGAAAAATTTCAACGGAAAAGAAAATATTGCATTAAAATGCCATCGTAAAGACACGGAACTTATAAATTATAATCCTTGCTTTTGCTAGTGACTTCACCTGTATGAAAATCTGTAAAAAACAATATGCCATAGAAATGTATCTACGTCAATATGTGACAAATAAACACCAAATTAAACATCCTGATTTTGATATTTATAAATCAAAGACACACACATTACAGTATCTTAGAATTAGGGCCTGTTTCACAATGCCCGAGTAGCCACTACTTCCTGAATAAATTCAAAAATGGAACAGAATTTGTATGAAATTATCTGCCAAGTAAGATATTGGCAACTTAATCATAGGTGGTGAAACAGGCCCTTAGAGTAGGAAAACAAAATACAAATTAAATGCGAAATTAGAACATTACAAAAGCCTGTCGATATGCCAGTGACGGTATAGGTTCACATGCGCCATAGTAATCGGGCACAATTCCAATTTCGGTCCGCACCTGAAAATTTTTGTGAAAAGAAAATCCAATCATAGGTTTTTGGCTAAGTTGTGTAACTAACCAAAGATTTGTAGAACAGCAACGTGGTTAGACTAATTGGGCCAACGCTATTTTAGAAATTGACAGTTTTAATGAATATAGTAGATTCTGTAAGGACTGATATGAAAGAAAAGTAGTGATAGTGTGACGGATGACAGGACAGAATGGAAGAAGAAAATGTGTTGCGCCGACCCCAAGTAATATGAGATAAGGGCAGGAAGAAGAAGAAGAAGAATGAATATAGTAGATTGGAGTTGATATGCAATGGGCGAAAATTTTGCAAAACTTAAACTTATACGGAAAATTTCGACGATATACAAAATCTCATTCTTTGAACCAACATACTTAAAAATTAGGACAAATAAATAATACAATATTAAGTAAATAATACAGGTTGACATTATTCGTTTTCAGAAGTGCTCCCGGTTTTAAAGGTTGTCAATGTCAAAGGTTTAATGAAAAAGATTTTACAAAAAACTTTCTTATCTACAAAATCGCTGGCAAAATGCTTGTTAGTTTATAGCATAAATACGAAACCACCACCGACCATCACACTTCACAGCTAACGCGACGGGTGACGATTGGCGCTGACACACCCGACATAATCGACGCTAACCAGCCACGAAAGCTATATTATTAGAGCTCGCGTTAGTAAACTTGTCAGTAGACTCGTCACTAAAAATTGCGATCGCCTGCAGATTAAAGACTCCCAATAGAACAATTTCGGAGAATTAGTAAAATTAATTATTTAAAGAAAAAGAAAAAGAAAGAAAATCGATGGTTCGATTTTAGAGAATTTTTGGATCGGGTTTTTAAACCTGAAACTTACCAAAAAATTTAATGACATCGAATAATAGAGACTGTCATTATCAGTTTTTCAAAACTACCCTCAAATATGTTTTAAGACTTGTTAGAGATTTTATGAAAGAACTAAGTCACTGGCAAACTGCTTGGTAGTTACTCAGATACCCGCGAAACGAGACACAATAGTAAAACAATAACAGCGCGGTCTCATAGGACCGGTTGGGGATTCAAACGTTACTTTACATTATAAATATTCCTAAAAACATTTAAAATAACATTAACTTAAAGGGACTTAAACCAAGCAGGTGAAGATTGGTGCTGACACACCCGACATAATCGACGCTAATCAGCCACGAAAGCTATATTATTAGAGCGCACGTTAGCAGCTAGCGTTGTTAATATAGTAAGTAATGTGACGATTGGTTTTTTTAGTTTCGTTGACATTTCTTATGTTCACGGCAATTTAATTGTTGACTGTAATACTGAATTTTGTAATATTTTTTCTTTTGGCTTCACTTATTTTTATTTTTTGCGTACAAATACAAAAGGCTAAAGTTTGTATGCTCTTATGCGTGTGTGTGTATGTTCGTTATTCGTTATTTTTCAAGCTCCTGAAGAGATTTGCTAGAATTTAGCTAACGAGTACAATTGTATATCTGTTATTCTTCACTCAATTGGCTCTTTTAAGCCATATTATGCGAATAAATCATTTATTGATTAACCGCAGTGTTACCAGTTCATTGTAGTGAAAAAGGGCCCAAATGACATGTTAAACACGGGAATAATTAATTAAAAACTGTCAACAACTCTATATTATTTTGAAAACTTTTTTATTAATTTTCCACAAACTACGATTTTTAAGTTACGTCTCATTAATTTCAAAGGTGCGACAAGTAAAGGTCTTGAACCTACGACCGATCAGAAATAACTTTTGGCCCATTATTAACTTTCCATGTTTACATTATCGTTCAAAAACACAAACTGTAATTCAATAGCAAAATAATGTGTTGAAACATTAGCACACGAACATGCGGCGGACAATTAAATATTATTAGTCAGCAAATGGTATGAAGTAATTTTTCTAAGTGCATAATTTGGGGCTGAAATATGTATTCCGCCGTACGTTTGGAGTACAAACTAGAGTCATTATAGGCGGGGAAAAGAGTAATAACTCCGGGACTAAATATATGGGAGAAATGTAAAGGAAATTAGTTTTAAAAATATGTACATCATGGTGTGATAATAGCTTAACAATTTAGAAATTTATAATAGTGATTTTTTTATATACCATTATTTATTCAAAACTTTATGTACTAGTAAATAACACTACAAATTCGGACTGTGGTGCAAAAATTTATATAAAATGGTAGGTGCACCTTAATAAATAGATATACAGAAAAGAAATAAGTATAAATACATGGCAGCTAGGCATGGTGTTGACTTCGTGAAAGTAGAAAATTATTACAAGAAAACAGATTCCCTGGATAAAAAGATGTCAATAGAATAGAATATACTTTATTGTACACCAAAAAGTAACAGTACAGTTTACAAAATAACTATTCCAATGGTTTAATGTTCTATTTCAGAAAATACCCGTACCCGTGTGCCAAATTTCATCAAAGTCCCTTTAGTTGTTGAAGCATGAAGGTGTAACAAACACACAAATTTTATATAAGTGAAATTTTGCATGTAAACCACTGTCATAATATTAGTATGATTAAAATATAAACCACATTTCTAATTCTCTAAACAGTTCTAAAAAACAAAGCCATTGCACGACGTGATAACATCTCAACCACACCCCCTCCTCCACTAATCGCCAACAGACTCAATAACCGCGCTCAGGATACATATAATTACAATATTACTGCGCGATCTCTTCGTCACCGAGTTGCGGATTGTTCCGGGATCTCTGCGGACTTTTGTTCGCTCCAAAGTCCTTTGTCGATGCTTCACAATAAAATTTTATCCCGGAAACCTATTCGCAGTTACCTTTTATTATAATGTTGCAGCGGGCATCCGGGGTACTTTTCAGCCCCGGCCATTGTTGTCCGCATAATGGGCACCAACCTTTTTATTCCGCAACAGATTTTTGAATGTACCACCGGTATTAACGCTTGTATGAGATCCGATCGATTGGATGTCTGAAGCGGTTCTTTATTCTGAAGTTTGGAGCGTTCTTTGTTTGTTAGGAATTGTCGATGTTTGTGATGGTTTTTGGCTTTGGATTTGAGTTATAAAAACTGGTCTTCTTGAAGTGGCGATTGACTGATTTTAGACTAAAATAAATAATCAATGCTAACAGCTCGTGGCTAGATAATAACAGCCGCGCAGGTCGATCGTCAAGGTTAAGCAACGCTTGCCAAGGTTGGTCTGTGGATGGGTGACTATCTTAACATAACGAGTTTCCTCCGTGCCCGTGAAAGCACGTTAAGCCGTAGGTCCCGGCTGTCATTTGTAGATCTTTGGCAGTCGTTACGGATAGTCAGAAGCCAGTAAATCTGACTCCAGTCTTGCCATGAAGTACCGTGTTACCCCAGATAATGGGTTGTGGAGGTCTGTTAGGCAGCCGCTCCTCGTAAAATACTGGTATTCAGCTAAATCCGGCTAGACTGGAAACCGACCCCAATATAGTTGGGAAAAGGCTAGGCAGATGATGAACAGATATTTTGTAATCTAATTGTGTTACGGTTACGATTGTGAATCATTTTATTTTCTTCAACTAATAATATTATGCTTATTTCAGAAGTTTTTAATGGTTTTGGTCGACACTCTACGAGTAAATTATTTCTTATTCATTTCAACGATATTCAAAATTTAGTTTGTTAATTGTTAAATGTTTTGGTACCTCACTTTCGTAGATAACACATCTACGAAAGTGAGGTATTACGAAATTGGTGTTTATTAAAAAACTGAATAAGTATGATATAATATTAAGTTCTAATAGCAAAAGATGTTTCCTGGTAACTACAACAAAGAGGTCTTTAAGTTAGATTGCCTAGAAGTCAATAGATTACTTCTAGGCAAGCGTGCTCTATAGTCAACTAAATCATCGCTTACCTTCAGGCGATATACTGGCCAAACGCGAGCCAATCCATAACAACAAAAAAACTCTAATCTCAAATATTTTTCCACACAAACAAAGAATCTCTGACTAAAAACTTACTAGGGTATCATGGACGAAAAAAGGTTTGCATGCATAAGTGATGTGCATATCGCTTCAGGCATGAAAAACTCAAGGATAAAACGGAACTGAGGCAAGAAATTTATATAAATAAAAGGTTTAAGGCTGAAGAAACAGATACAAGTTTGTGTGGTTTAAATATTACATCTTGTTTAAGAATTGACAAGATGCATCGTGCACGGCCTAAGGCAATGAGCCTTATACTCATATTGTATGAGAGAACCGTAGTGAATGTGTCACGAACATTGTAGTGTGATCTCGTGGTTGTAAAGAAGACGTTAGAATATTGCAGATTATTTAGAAGGGAAATCAATAGAATCTGGACATTGTAAGTTAAACTAGTGACATGTTTATTTTTATTTATTTATTCTTTACGCAAAACACAGTTTACAAAGGCGGCCTTAGGCCTTAAAAAAAATGCGATTAATTGATAAATAGTAGTTCCTTAGAGATTTTTAATCAATACTAATTTCTTGACGAATTCTCTCATTTTCTTTTTCAAGCTATTGAGTCTGCAGAAAAGTTTCTACGGGCCAAACACATTACGGTTGCTCATTTAAATAGAACATAATTAGCGCATACTCTGAAATTAGTACCTATATTTAAAAAAATCGGGATAATTTTATTAAAAAAAAAATATTTTGATATTTCATGAGTGACTACTGTATTCGTCCACGTGCTTTACCAATATCGATACCAATAAACTACGTCAAATCGCATATTATTTTCCTAAAATTTGGATAACATTTTTTTTTAAATTATATTAGTGCATATATGTAAGTAAAATTTCAGTGTTTGTATCATTATAGTAATTAATTTTCTAATTAATGCGTACAAAGGTGTGCTTCATTCTAGTTTCATGTTGTATAATTAATTTCAAATAACATGTATGAACTAATTAGTGCTCGTAATTATAAATACTAGTTCAGTTGGAAATTATTTACCAATAGTTAGTTTACCTAACTATGTTAAAAGTTACATGCATCATTAGCATAGTATAGCATCAGCCTTATAATGTTCCCACTGCTGGGATTCAGGCCTCCTCTCTGAGAGAGGGAATGGGTCGTAATCCACTATGCGGGCCTAGTGTGGTTTGGTGGATATCACATGTCTTCGAAATTTTGGTTCTAGGACATGCCGATTCTCTCACGATGTTTTCCTTCACCGTTTTGAGAGCAGTGGTGATGAAATAAATTACACAAAGTAATGCGCCTGGCTAGGTTTTAACCCTCGACCAACAACTCGTAAGTTGGGGCCGTTACCACTAGGCCATCACTGCTCTTTGCATATATATTTTTTTTAATGTAATATAAACTAGTGCTTGACTGCAATCCCGCCTGATGGTAAACCATGACGCAATTGTTGATGGTTAAGCGCAGTTTATTAAGAGCCTATTCACTCTAGCCTTGAAGATACCTAATTTACAATGGGACGGGAAGACCGCAAAGGCAAATTGTTCCAGTTCTTTGACAATGATCACCATCAAAACACAGAAAATAGAAATGGTAACGCGTGACTAGATATTTACCCATCTGTACTAGGTAGGTTCCTAATTAACACGATACGGGGAATCATTAGCATCGTTCCGCAGATATTTGGGAACGTGCGCCGTAATGACCCAAATATGTGACTTTAGTGCTTGCGCGTTGAGTTAACAATCAGTTTGGAATTCGACTGATTAAGGTATACCTATAGTTTACTTGTTAGTATGGTGGAGGCAGTAATGATAAGGTAAAGTTATTGGGCGTGATAAGTCTAAGTAATCTACTAAGGTTGAAACAACAGCATTATACTATGCGATTTAATTGTAATTTATTTACCACGAGCCACCAGCGAAAGTTGCGCATGGGTTTACAAATTTTCAAAAATCACAACATTTCTCAATTATTATAATTTTGCATACATTTCGTGCATTGCCAAGTGCACTCCTCTCATCTCCCTCTTTTTCATATAAGACAGATTTTATTGAATATAGATATAAGGGAATTATGGGAGAAGACTGAATGCAGAAAGTGTTGTAGTATTGTGACACTGTCTGTTATAAGACGCAGACTAGGTGAAGCATTTGTACTGCAGAAGACAGAGATTGGCTTAGTGGGCTGATCGACAGGCAAAAGGGCTGCCCATGTTACATTGTATGAAAAAAAAATTACCCCAAAGCTGGGTAAAAGCCTGCCCATACCTATAGTTTCTCTTATTTTGGTCTGGTCAGTCAGAAACGCGTACAGATTGACAAGCTAACATTTTTGAAGTCTGCCTCGGTTACAACACCAATCTTCAGGACCCAATATGTAACGATTTTTGCCAAACTGTCCTCATACTTACAAATTCAAAACCTACGCCAAAAAAAGAAAAGGTCAATGCCACAAGCAGAAATTAATCCTATAGCACACGTAAAACATTCCCTCAGAATAATAGGTCAGCTATAACCTACGTATGAAGAAGAAGAAACAAACACAGGGCCCCATGGGACTCGTACGGTCCCAACGTACGTCTTTTGTTCGGCTGACATAATGAATGAACTGGATGCGAAGTTCAGCAAAAGGATAATGGGTTTATTTTGTTAGCTCAAATGTATGGGTTTTGTGGGATGTATGTTGAAAGTAAAAGGGGATGTAAATTGGGACTTGTATGCTGTTGTAAAGGAGGGGATGGGAGCGAAAAGCTGCCTTATCTTGGAACTTTATTAACTACTCCTTGTATAGCACAGATCATTATGTCTTATATTGATAAACCTGACTAAATTGCACCCTAGGTTGTAGTTATCAGGAAAAACAGACACCGTTAAGGAATTCCACTCCTGCTGTACGCACAATAAATGTTTTCCTAAAACGAATGTCTTGTAGTCCGATGATGAAACCCTGCCAGCGTGAAAGTTGAAAAATATCCCACGGGAATATACTCCCATAATCCTATGTCCTTTTCCAGGAGATGATCCACCCGTAATTGTGCCATGTGTCACTCAAATCCATTCATTTATTTAAGCGTGAAGGAGTAACAGACATACATACAGACAAACTTCAGCCCTTATAATATTAGCGTGAGTGGATGAATGTTACCACGTGCATTCAGGTATGTCTCTGACTTGTTATTGTTTGTATCGAACCTGACATAAAACAAAGGATTCAAAAATAATACTAAATTCAATTCAAAATATTGGAAGATGTTGTCTCCTAGCACTCGCAAAGCTTTGCTGCTGACAAAACCTGGCAAAGACTCCCAGCAAGCTCTAACAACATTCACAAGCTATATCTTCAAGCCGTAGGTAAGCCGTGCTTCCCTTGACATCGCGGCAGTGCGCCGAACAAAATTTTAAAAGCTATCGTCGAGCTACCGTACCAAGCTGAAATAGCAAAATATAATACAGTCGAAAGTTCCTGAACTTCTCTCTAGCACTTGCTTACATAAGAATCGAATTTTTGAACACTTCTGAGAACGAGACTACAATGTCTTTAGGTTCAAAGAGGTGTTTATTCAAAGTGAATATACTCGTAGATGTTTACTTACCAATTCTTTTAGATGATAATTTAGAGGTGTGAGGAACATGGTGTAAAGTTCCGATAAACTTCTAATAAAAAGGGAGTATTCTCCAATCAGGTTCAAGTGTTGTGTCTAGTCCGGGCAACTGCCCAAAATTTAACTTTAGCCGAACAACTTTGATACCACTATTTAGGATTTGAATTTTTATTTCCTATGATATAGATACCGCTACGATAACAGGACAAGCAATCCATAACAATTTAACTCTACATCACCCAACGGCTGACAGGTAGAAAATACTGAAATTAGGAAATAACTCTTCCCGCAAGCAAGAGGGACTGTCAGACTTGAAATCCATCCGTATTCCTTCAGTTGTTCATAGCGTTCCAGGGTCACGGTAACTCTTTCGAACGATCCTGCAGCCGTAAGGTAAAAAATGTCTAAGTCATTGAGTCCGCCTCTATAATTTTATGTGCACAAATAATTTACTGTAAATAAATAAAATAATCCTCAGTTTAATTAAACAGCTTGATCTTTTTACTCGGAGCTTTCATAAATACTAGGTAATCCCTTCCTTGTTAGTTCCTTTTTATAATCAAGGATAACTGAAACCACAAAACCTTCAATCGATTAACACAGCCGACAGTCGAGTGTTTTTATACAAAAAATCCAATTTCGCGTGGTGGTGTTGAGCAAGTGTGGATGTAGACAAAACATCGGGGCTGCCGGTGGACGTATCAATCTATTACAAAGACCGACGCCTCCGATGTATGGCGTAGATAGGCGGCCGTGCCCGCACCAACTGTGCTGTTGCGGTGCAAATTAGTTTCAATAGCGAGTCGTTTTTTTTTTGTTTAAGCAGTGATGCAATAGTTTATTAAGAGCCTATTCACTCTAGTTTTGAAGATACCCAAATTATAATCGGACGGAAAGACCACAACAGGCAAATTGTTCTAATTCATGGATGTACGTACGCGTTCCACCGGACAAAGCGCTTTGGACTTTTTTAAATATTCGTCAGTTTTTTTAATATATATTTTTTTATTAATAGGCTCAAACTTGACCACTATCTCACATGATGGTAAACGTTTACTTGGCCGACGGTGGAGCACGCTTATCTAGAAGTAGCTATCAGGAAATACAGGCATGCGGAACAGAGTGGAAAACCCGACCAAAGAAGAGTCGTGTCTGTTTGTTGTTTCGAAACATAATTATTCCTGTCAAATTATAGGTAGCATGAAAAAAAAAACGTTAATTTGCACATATACGATCTCTTTTCTTTAGACCCGCTCTGAAAGAAGCGAGAGAGAGTGTTGAGTAATTTACTAAAACCACCCGTATTCCTACTACCTAGCTAACCAGAGTCCAGGTGAGTCTTTCGAACAAACCCAAAGCAAAAACCTTCTTGACTTACATTTAATCAAACACATTTCGACAAATTCTTGCTTCGTTTTGTAATATGAAGCAACCATTCGTCGAAATGTGTAAACAGTGTAGACAGTGACAAAGCATTACAGCAACTAAACGCCGATATTTATCACAACATACGCAATATATTCAAAATCTATTACTGAACTATCGCGCACCCGCCTCAACCCCTCCCTTGTACTACAATAAGATCTATTGCTCACAACCCTAATCAATATCCACGCGCTATTTGCCAACATGACGTTTTTATTAAATAAACGACGAACAAACTGTACTCAAAGACGATTGGATGTTACGACACATATAGAAGATTGAGACGGATTGACAGACAAACAACACTACCAACGTCAGATGATCGAATATTATGTTTTGTTTTGTACGGAGTGAAAGATATCGCGTATTCGGGTAAATGGGAGGAGGGACCAATACTGTAGCTATTGTGATAGAAATTATCGCACACATAAAACTTACGACGCGACATATGATGTATCATTTAAAACAAGATATATAAAAACAAGTGAAATAGAAATCCCTCCCTGAGTCTGTGCTTCTTAATAGCTACAATCTAAGACTTTTTAAGTCAAGAGTGAATAAGTTACTTTAAGGCAAGCGCGCTCTATTGCCGACCACATTGTCACTTTATATCTGGTGAGGTAATGATCAACAATAAAAAGACAAGTAAATACCTAGTTAAAATCAGCCTTATAATGTTTCTACTGCCGAGACTCAGGCCTTGTCTCTAAGAAAAGTAATGGGCCGTAATCCATCAAGCGGGCCCACTAAGGCTTTGTAGGTGTTACCAGTTTTCCGGGTTAGTGTATGGGTTCAAGGACATGCCTCCCTTTAACGTTTTTTGAGAGCAGTGGTGATGAAATTAATTACACAAAGTAAGGCCTTGGATTAACACTGCTCTTTGTAAGTTGTAACTTAGATAATACCTACACTAATATTATAAAGAAGATATTCTATGTTTATATTTGTTACTTCTGCACGCTCAAATGAGTGAACGGATTGGCATTAAATTTTGCACACGGCTAGGCCACTTTTTAGTGTAATGTTATTTAATAGTTTAATTTAAAACCATTAAATAAATATCCCGAAAATGTGTTTTTTCAGGACAATTTCTACTTTAATTCATGAATCCCCGACCGGTCGCATTGGACCGCCCTGTCATTGTTTTACTATTGTGTCTCGTTTCGCGGGTATTGATAGGTTAATAGAGACTAGAAGCAGAGTCTGAATCATGTTATTTTTGTTTAACAGAGACAGCTCTTCCTGATATTCACTACCCTAATATATGGTTGTAAAAAATACATACAGCCGAACATAGAACCTCCTCCTTTTTGAAATTGGTTAAACGTTAATAAACGACTTGTTACTAGATTTTATTCATTATTAAAAATAGAATTTAGCTAACCAGCAGCTAAAACAAGGTTAAGTAGTTGAATGTTTTTATTAATCTATCGGTTTTCTATAAAAATGCACAATCGCCAATTTCCTACACCGACTTTCCTAAAACTATCAATATAGAAATCAGCACATTTTAAAACTGCAAAACCGAAAACAAGACTACTGTTTTATATTTTGTGATATAAACGTTATTTACGATCTGTTTGCGAGGGAGTATTGGAATTAAAGCTTAACAATAATAAGCATTGGACGTGGTTTTAGCAGTTTTATAAGTTCTGATCTTTTTCGGAGAAAACCCGATGGATTGGGTTACTCATCTCTCTTATAGCTGTGGGGAATCATTTCAAGGAATCTCCTGTGACTCATCAGCTTATAAGTTGTCGGATAAGTCATCGTCCTTCTTAATTTATCGAGCTTTTAGTATGATTTAGATATTTCATAACAATGTGTAGGTAAGATTAGTCATGATTATGATAATTTGCAGGACAAAAAAAAGACTACATGCAATTTCCCGGCATGGTCTACCCGTATGACAAATTCAATCCGAATTCATTCAGCCATTTGTGGCTGATGGTGAAGAAGTGACACACAAACTTCTGTTTACATTTCATCGACAAAATATTATAAAGAAATTATTACTTCAACACCAAGGACTACATACCATAATAACACCAAACCTAACAACAGCCAGAAAAAATAATATCCCATAATAATTTCTCCATCTGACTAGGCTCCAAAGAGCTTCATATTATTTCCCTACATAATTATCCATACAGATCCCCTATATAGCAATATTAATAAAGACAGCTATTGCTTGCCCTGGTATGCCGATGTAAAGAATGGGAGCGCATACTGAAGTCACGACATGATGCTTCCCTATTATATTAATAATTCCCTCAAAGCTCTAGTATTACTGTCCTAACGCGATTATGAGGAAATGTGATGAATTATTTTGTTCTTATATTGGATGTGACGTGATAGATCGTTTTTTGTGTAGCTATTTTGTAGTATGGTGGCAGGGGTGCAAAGATTTTTCTGATGGTAATCGTGAACTAAATTGATTTTCTTTTTAACTTAGTTGCATCAGCTGTTTAGTCGAAAAATCGTCATAAAAGGGAAGAATAGGCCGACTGAATTGGTATTGGCGCCATGGGTATACTCTTGAAAGGATTACTCGAAGTCCTGGAAACTGAATGAATATAATGTAGGTATGGTTTTAGTCACTAAAAGTCTGAAATCTCCCGCTTCACCCTAGAGTGGGAGAAGTCAATGGATGAATACCACCTTAAAAAAGTAAGCGATATTTGTGTTTGTATTTCTTACTGGCTTCTACATCACCCTGAGAGGTGAATTTTGAACAAACCGTTCTAATTTTTTGTATACATTTTGTGAGCAAAATTTCAACATTCTAGGTCCAAGAGTTTGATCTGAAGTCAGTGAGTAAGTAAACACTTTGCTTTTTACATACACAGATGAATTTATAAAAAGCGAAAATTTTAAATAAAAGTTTTGAAATTAAGCTTTCATGTTGTTTTATTTATCCTCTACTGCTATTCACATCTGACGTTGATTTAATTACGTGTGCAAGCAACGCGTAACGGAGCATTTTATTTTTGAGCAGCATGGGCACAGCCTACCGATATTGCAATTATACTCAAAGGGGCGAGTCTTAGAGAGGCAATGTAGCGTGATCTGGGGCATGTAAACGTATTATCAAGTCGTTTGTGATAGGCTGTAGCGGGTGGGTGAATTTTATTCATTTAAATTGACATAAAAATAAAAAAGTAATATTCAAAATATTCGTAAAACAGTAAGCGCTTTCGCGTTGGGTGAAACGCAGGATTATTTTTTTATTTTCTGGATAATAATCATCAAATAACTTCTTTCAGCCAAAATACGTCATCGCTTCCCCCAACCAGCCGCCACCACCAGATCATCGATTCACCTTGTGGGAGGCTTTCCAACGCTTCATTTTGTGGTACGTAGTCACCACTCCAGAGTCTTTCAACACCATCGACTATTTGTTCTGCGAGGAACAAAACACTAGTGTCAATTACTGATTAAATCCCACTTGTGTTTCTTATTGTCATTAATACTTTCCAGGACCACCGTAACTCTTTTGGACTAAACAGCAGGTCTTACAGTTACATAGAAGTTCAGTTTCACTGAGTCACCTTGGAAAGAAAACCATAAAATATATCGCATCCATACAATGTTACCTAATAATAAATAATAAGCCTTTTATTCGGACAACAAAATATTTTCTTACATTACTGAACTTAGCTTAACCCTAGATTACTACTCTACGTCGCAGAGGCGCCCACGTTTTTGATATATTGCTCTCTTTTTTTATCCTTCGCGCGTACGGCATTGACGTTCAAGGACATCTCAGTCATCGCCAGCACGTGTTACATGACGGTGGTTGCGTTACGGTAAGTCTGCTAGTTTTTTTGATATTACTACCCTTGGCGCTCCAAAGACGTATGAGTAGCTTGTATGTAAGTTTTGCGCTATACATTAAATTATTTTGTTAGTGTTTTTTTTTGTAATTTTCGTTACTACCGGTGTGTTTTATCTTTTTTAGGTACGTTTTGAAATTTCAACATCATGACTAGTAATAGAAGAGTCACAGAAGATAAAACTAAGATAAACTGCTGATAAAACTACAAAAAAGACTAGAAGCACCTACGTTGAAACGCAATTTCCGGAATTATATCGAAGTCATCCTGAAAAACCTTTCGATTACTCTGCTGTAGAAAATGAGGGTCCACCACCGCCAAAAAAAAGAAAAAATTGCTCTTATTGTACATCTAAAGTGTCAAAAATCTATTTGCAGCGAACATCAAGTTCATGTTTGTACCGAATGCATCCAAAATATTTTTTGTTACTTTGTTAATTTTTTTTTAGTTAATTACTTCATTATTTACTATTTTTTAAGAGAAGTGTATACTTAAAGATGTTTTTTTCAATTTTTAATGAGAAGACTGTTTAATTGCCTAAGTTCCTTAAAGGACATGTCCGGAAATGGTTTTTTATTATTTAATAATTCTAACCAGAGTAAGTTAAATATATTTGGATAGACATCTCAAAACCTAGTGCTTCTGACTATATCATACATTTTTAAAGCCCTCCAATTTTGAGAAAAATCGTTTTTTATTTTAGTGAGAATTTACTTCTAAACCGAACGAACCTTTCTATTTATCAATGTTAGTAAAGTGAACGCACCCAAAAAAAAGTCAAATTGACACAAGATAACTGTCAGTGTCAATTAATATTTGATCTAAGTCAATGTAAACAAAACAAAAAACTACATTAATACCAGTCAATTACAATAGCTTTTACTTACATTATTTTTGGTAAAAATGTCTAGCATTATCCATTAATAACTTAGACCACGCTATGGCGACTTCACTCAATGTAAACGTGTTCATTAAAATATTTTACTAAGACCTGGTTTTGTTTATTATACGCTGAAGATAATGAATAAGAATGTTCGATGAGAATTCTTATTAAAATATTGTCGAGAAACTGAACAGGTGGAGATATTATAATTGATGCCGATTGTAGTTTCCGATGCTATTGTAGGTTTTTGGTTTGTTTACATTGATTTAGATCAAATATTAATTGACACTGACAGTTATCTTGTGTCAATTTGACTTTTTTTTGGGTGTGTTCACTTTACTAACATTGATAAATAGAAAGGTTCGTTCGTTTTAGAAGTAAATTCTCACTAAAATAAAAAACGATTTTTCTCAAAATTGGAGGGCTTTAAAAATGCATGATTTAGTCAGAAGCACTAGGTTTTGAGATGTCTATCCAAATATATTTAACTTACTCTGGTTAGAATTATTAAATAATAAAAAACCAACGTCCATACAAAAAGCGGACATCTCCTTTGTTCCTAACATTTGTTTGATTAATGATTTTATAATAAAAATATATAAATATTATTTAAAATTGGGGTTTTTCCTTTTTAGTAATATACACAATTATATAAACAGTTAAAACATTAGCAATTATACTTATAGGTTTTGAATAAATCATTAGTCAATATGATGCGCCTCGCGGGCGTATGAGTAGTTTCTTTGTACGTCTCAACATGAGTAGTAATGTAGGGTTAAACATTTTTATTTAACTAAAATTTTCCATATATTTGGTGCTTCTTCACTTTTTGTAAATCCGTTTGCTACAATGTTACCTACTACTCTGCAAATAGGTACATACATTTAAACAACAACTACGTCACTACTTTTAATTACCGTAAATAATAAGTAAGTAACTACCTAATAATGAAAGCACTAAGCTAATAAACGTCCATTCCATGTTACATTACAAGTAAAAACAATAACATAGAAACTGATGACTGCATCGAATTAAGCGGAAAGCCATTTTTGTTTTCACCAACAATACAGGGTGTTTGTTTTGCGGCCTCTCACTTTAAATGGCCATTAAAAGTTGAAAACTTTCATAAACCCGTTTTAATTTACTCAAGCGCAATAGGTTAGCCATAATTATATTTAACAGTGAAACGTAGGAGTAGTGCAATTAAGTTAATTACCTTTTATTGCATTGATAACGGCATGCGATACAAAACTCTTTCTACAATTATTGTGTTTCAACCAGAAAGGGCGATTTTGCGAAATAGTTTGATATTATCGAATGGTGTTCATAAAAACGCTACAGCAATTATGTGATATTGTGAACGTATTATATGAGAATAGTCTTGGCTTAAAATGAAAATGAATAAAATATTTTTACTTATCAATTATAAGTGATCTATTGAGACATTTTTGAGTGGCCCATTGTCATAGCCTATCATCAAAACACATTGTCCAAACTTTTTTTTTCCCACAAAAAATTTAACATTGGAAGCCAGACTATTTGAAATAGTGTTTATTCTTCGGTTCTGATTTGAAAAGTTTATTATTTGGTTTTTTTGAAGTTAAAAGTTAAATAAACGTAAAAAGTTGTAAAAGAAATATTATTTTATATAAGTAGTCTTTTTTACATAGCATGAGTTGGGTGACAGCAAGACAAAAATATGCATATTTAAGATGAGAGAATAGAATAGATAGCTACATTTTATGAATTTGGCAGCTGTCACCAAAACCATCCTATAACAAATTTAGTATAATTTACATTATATCGCTTCCTCTTAAAACTTATCCCACACACCAAAATAGCAAGGTTATAATAATACCTAAATACTTCATACAGTATACTTCGCCAGTGTATTGCGAACCGAAAATCTTCCGTCTTGTAAAGCTAAGCGAGGAACGAACGAGTTGAGATGAGCGAGAAAGAAAGAGTGTTAGGAAGGCTGACATTACGGAAATGAGAAGCTGAGAGGAAAATGAAAGAAATTTAAAACAAGCACACGGCGCTTATTTGGAATAATGGGATATTTATTTAAAGTTTTTTTTACTGAACTATTTGAAAATTTATTTCCAGGTGAAGAGTTGCCCTTTTATTAGGTAAAAATTATTTAAAAAAATGTGATGTTAGTAGAAGTTGATAATGACCTTAATGATATACGTTTTAAGTAACCTAAGCGAAAATAAAAACTCTGCTGGCTGATAGTCAGGTAGTATAGATGTTTCACAAAATGATTGTATCAGTCAATAGATCTGATAATGTGAATTTGCGCAGATGTCCGAGTGCTGGGAATCACAGGGCGATAGAGTTATCAATAACATGACCTGGGCCCAGCGAGGCTGATAGATAAAGGGAAACCGAAGAAATTCAGGTAAGTTTTAATGTTCAACAGTCTGGCTAAATGCTTTCTCGCTTCTCACAGATCGAAAAAAAAAAAACAATAATTATGTAAGTTGTATCCTCGAAAAAGAAATTAAAATGTCAAGCACAAAGACATACTTTGTGTTTGCCAGAACAAAAACGAAACAAGTCTTACTTTGTCGTCCCAGTGCCGCATTTTCGGTGCAGTCATTATAAAACTAATTTTCGTCATGTTTTCTCTCCCCTATTTTGCAACCCACTTTCGTGCCCCAAAGTTTCTGGTCAAAAACTTAAGGGTTGCTGGCCCAAATAAATAGGCTTGCTCGCAAATATTCCGCACTACATATATGGTGCTGGCCTCTCAACGCTACCCTAGTAACGCCTACGAAGATTGGCCACTGGGGGAATTTAGTTTCTTCACGCCACCTAACTTCGGGGCTACTAATGGATAGTGGTGTTTACGTTAAATTCTTACTGTGCTGCTTTTGTTGGGTGTTTTAGAAAATTTTAAGTAAGAAACTTGGTCTTCGAAATTAAATTACACCAACTTTTTTTTTATTCTTCATTAAGAATATAAATAAGCAGAGGCTTTTGTTTATTAGTAAATTTTCTGAGATTGTAAAGAAAATACTAAAATACGCTATTTTTTTTTTCTTATTCTTTCTGTTTTTAAAGGACGTTACTACACACCAGGAATTACTCGTGTTGCCTCCTGTATCTGTGTCTAATAATAATATTATACTTAGCTACATTTTTTTATTGTTTTTTTTTTTTATATTATTTCATATTTTTATTTTTCCAAGTTCTTTACTACACGACATACCTACTTGTTTATACATGCCAAAAAAATGTTATAACAATGACATCAGCCTATATAATTCAGCAGCATGATTTCCCCGATATAACAAGCAGCAGTAATTCATTTATCAGTGCTAATGCAGCACTAAGTGCACGACCGCTGCCCGAAGCTGTGTAAACCACTTACTTTCAGCCGGCCATTCTGATTTTGATCTTCATGTTTGGAAATTATATTATATAGTAGACATTAGATAAATCCATGCTAATTTTATACTTATGAAAGTAATACTATCTGTCTTTTTTATTGTGATATTTATTCCTAAACTGTTTTGGAAAGAAATAAAGATAAAATATTTGACGACAGTCAACAGAAGATAAATTAAAAACTGACCATCAAGAAAATAAATATATTTACCGTAACCTTATTTTTTTCTTCATATTTTTTTTATTTTTTCATTTTTTTTTTTCTTCTTTTTTTTTCATGTCCCACCTTCCATCCTGCACTGCGTGCCCTGGCCCTGTCACATGTTCACGTCATGACCTAATGACAGCACCAGTGGACGGCATTGCCGTGGCCGAATACTGGGCCAGGCAAGGTAATTATAGGTTTGCCATCGACACGCTAAGAAGAAGATAGAACCTATTGTGGCATAGCATAGAGAATACTTTTTATCCTGAAAGTATGTTACCTCGGTAGTATAAATTTTTACTAAAACGCAGTTGAAGCCGCTGGCAGTAACATTACAGCTGGTAAAAAATATAACACCGACAAGACGATTTTATACCAAAAAATAACCCAAAATTAATTACCACAAATAAAGCACTAAAAACTCTAACAACCACCAATTTCCTAACATTCAATTAACAACCCATTTAATACCTAATTACCCTAAAGGGGCAGTTCCATTAAACCGATACCGATTCCAGTTAATGCTTACAAATAAAGGTTTTTAAAGTCGCGTCGCGATCATTGAGTACGGCTTTATTTCTACGATACTTTTTCAATTGGACTTAATTAAAAGAAAACAAACGTACGTGGTCTAGCTCGAGATAGCGAATGCAACGTGGATGCAGGGAATTTAATTGGTAGGCGGAAGCGATTCTCCGAAAAACTTGTATCAAGTAGTGACTTTAAATAATGGTGTAGTCTTTCTGAGTGAATGTGTATGTACGAGTACTTAAACCTGATAAGCTTGTTTTTTTCGGTAAGAAATATTCAATACTCCCATCGCTCACTCGATTATCAGGGATGCAAAGTCGAAGTCGAAACCAGGTAAAAAGTCCCAAACCAAACATTGAATCCAAAAAGTTTAGCAGTTCAATCATAAAAGCGTTAAAGACAATACATAAGCATTAACATCCCCCATTATTATACCGCGTACATTGAAGGAATGCAACAATTTGCCTGCTGCGGTTTTCCCGTCCGATTATAATTTGGGTGTCTTCAAGGCTAGAGTGAATAGGCTCTTAATAAACTAGTGCGCCTCACCATCGACGTTTGCAACACTGCTTACCAACAGGTGGGATCGCAGTCAAGCACTAGTTTATAGCAATTAAAAAAGAAACATAATGATTATTTTAATGTTTCCGCAACAGCTGGTAATGAAATAGGTATATAATACAAAGGAATGCGCCTGGCTGAGTTTGGACCCAAGACCTGTAACTCGTATGTTTGGGTGATTATCACTGGGCTACCACTGCTCTGACAGACAGATAGAGTTACTTTCAGGTTTATAATATTACTATGAATTTACATAATGTTTATGGTAAATATGTAATCTGATGCGAATTATGTAGTATAGCTGGTGTTATTGACAAAATATTAACTAAACCAATCTCTCTTCGCTTATAACCTGAGCTCTATTTATCTGATCTTCATGTGTTTTTCAAACTACATTATTTAGTTTCATCTTACACAGGTCCCGGATTAAAATGTTTGTTTGCCAGAGTAATGCGAAAAGCATTTTTTTCTACACAGCCGGATATTATCTTGTTTACCGTGAAGGGATTTATGATAATTGGAAAATAGGCTATTAGAACAAAAATAATGGTTTCTATTAAGCGATATGTTCAAGATGTTGATGATTTGATTGAAGTATGGATTATTCTCAATACTGATTTTAGTTGGCTATAAAATAGATATTTTGTGTCTACCTGAGTGTAGTTGAAAAAGATTTAATGGATTATCAAATAATTTTAGAGTGTCTGCTTGTTCTGGTTCGTAACGTTCTTGGTTCGTATCATTTTGAATTATACAATAACGTTTTCATAGCGGTTCATTATATTTGTTTAGTTTAAAATTTAGCTTTGTACTTTGACTAGGCTGCTGCCTCCGGCTTTGCCCGCGTGAAGGTGACAATTGCCCCAATGGAAACATTATCCCAGAATAAAAATATCTTATCGTACTATTCCAGGACATGGTCTATCTGTGTACCAACTTTTTTTCAAATCGTCCGAGCATGAAGAAATAACAAACATACATACAAAATTACACCTTACGTAATTCGCAGGCCTATAGATTAAAATATTTGCCAATAAATAATTTGAACACTTAACATGTCGCAAAAAAGACATCATATTTGGTCATAAAAGAAGCAATTCTGTCAATCTGTGCACAGAATCTGTGAGTGAATAAATACCCTTTAAATAAACTGGAATTAACGAAACAATACTTGTAGATATAATTTCGTAAATCCCACTCTGTTCCGTCAACCTAACATAACATTTATGCCCTCAAAAGAAAACGAAACAGAAAACTATGTGTCCTGCTATAAAATTCTCACAAACCGACCAGCATTTCGCGCCAACGGCCAGCATTCTTGCACCTAACCGAAACACATTAACTTATTTTTAGCTTTAACACTAACAACAGTGCACGTTCGATTCTGCCGAGGGATTATTTACGACTTACTCTATGTGCCGTGATTAAAATAGAAATAGTGGCCATCGGCAGCCGGCTTTGCGCGTATTACCGACGATCTGGCGGTATTACCAGCATGAGTAACGTTGCAGTGTGTATGTGTAAATACTGGGCAATGACGTCACGACTCATCAGCTTTAACTTGTGATAAAGGATGTATTGGTGAATTGTAATTTTGATTTTGAACCCTGATTTTATTGCGAGGTAATTTTGGGCGTAAAAGTTGTTTAGAAGAAAAGTCTCTGAATCTAATCTTCCTTGCGTTTAATAGTAATATTTTTACTTTAAGTCTTGATCATAGTGATGACAATGTTATAGGCAATGATCGTCGATAGCTTTGTGCATATTACCAACGACCTGCTGATATTGGTAACATTGAACCACGCATACGTAAGACTGGGTAAATGACGTCACGACTAATGAGCTTTATATTTTTGCTTTAAGTGTTAACCTTTCAAAGTTATTGTGTGCCATCGGTAGCTAGTTTTGCGTTTCTGCGTTTTGCGCAGTATTGACGAACCGCCGGTATTGCCAACATGAGTAATGTGTGCAACATACATTGTGTAAATACTAGGTAATGACGTCACACGTCATCAGCTCTTTAGCAAATATGGAGTCCAAAATTTAAATGAAGTGTTTTGGTCCCAGAAATGTTGAGGATTAACAAAATTCTTTATTCATAGCTTTCCAGATTTTGAATCCAAGGCACCTATGTAACATAACGATGTTGCTCAGAATTTGCGCCATTCGTGTCAAATGACGACTTGAATAGCGCAAAGACTGAGTTGAGGCTGCAGCGCTGCGTTTTGTATGTTCCATCCCCGTACGGAACCAATATTTGTATAGTCTACACATAGTTATTCAAGGTCTGGGTGTATGTGAGTTTGTATGTTTGTGAAAGCGCCGTTCTACGGTACAGAAGAAATTCCTAACAGATCGGAATAGTGGTCATCAGTAGCTTTGCGCGCCTCATGTAATGACGTAACGTGAATGTGTGACATCACAGATTTACATCAACTTGTGAGGTATGAAATTGGTAGGCAGTGGGTTTGTAGCGTGATTAGTTTTTGCATTACCGCGTCTAAGTTTTAGCCAGCAAACTTGGAATTAAAAGACAAATATTGATATTTTATTTTTCTTTTTTTGTAAATCGAAATAAATTACTGACACACTAAAAAGTTCTGGAGATCGCATATTAACGAAAGACGCAGCGTTGAATGGCCTCCTACAAAGCGGACCGATGATGTGGTGAGGGTCACGAAAATCGGAAGGATGCTAGAAACATAGAACCGGTCAAACTGGCGACACTTAGGGGAAGCATAATATATGTTTGGCAATAGACGTCTTTCTTACAATCAAATGAACGATGGAATTTTAGAAATTCTTAATGTGGCTTGTGACAGCATAAAATTCAACTCATCGAACCTCGTGCACTTCCAATAAGGGCCTAGCGGCTAAAGTAAAGAACCATACATATTATATTCGTTCTCATCAGCTGCCACTGTCACACTTCCGCATTCCGCTACAACACTTCTACTACCAGTTAGTAAAGTAACCCACAAATTTAATAACATACCCATCCATAAATACTTTAGCAATAAAACCATACAGTGTACAATCTGCTTATCTTCCGACTCTGGTAATAAAAGTCTGCTGGAGGAAATAGCGCCTAATGGACTTCTTAGGTCGTCGTTCGTCAGTAACCCATTTCTGGGTGTATTTATAAATGGTTTACGAGCCTGCAACCTATCACTACTTAGAACGTTTGGTTGCCTTTGATTTATGATTTTGTCTGGTACATGAATTTCATGAAATTATACAGCATGGCGGTAATTTTGCGATGGTATGTTTTCGTGTCATATCATCTTTGAGGAGTATAAATCGCCTCGATAATAGCTGACGTAAATTTTCATCTTGATTGGGGATGGTAGCGAAAATTTATGTTTTTTTTTTCAGGGGAAGTCATCGAAATGACTTCTCCAACTCTTGAGCGGAGCAGTAGGGCGTGTCAGACTTTTACTGACTAAACCTCAACTAATTTGTGTACTGGGTGTCGGTTTTTTCATGGTGAAAAGCAGACTCAAAAGTGGATCCAAAGACCGTCTAGTGGAATCGTTAGGAGGTAACTTATCCATCTGGGTGGTAGGTACTCACAACCAATTACAAAATTGTTCTCGTCGGTTCCTTTGTTCTGAGACCGTCCAACTACTAGTAGTTGGGCGGTCAGTTGGTTACACATCATGGTCAGTTACATCTAAATATACACCTGTGTTTAGCTGGCAAATCATTAAGTAACTCCTCTTGCTCTGGGTGGAGCGAGTGTTCTGCTGACTAAAACCTACTTGTGTTTCTTTGGCTGTTCCTTCTTAGTTTTTAGCTTTCCGTAAACTCTGTCAAAGATTTACAAATGACACTGATCGAGACCAACAACAGCTTACTGCACTTTTTGAGGCAGGGGAAAATATCCGTACATTAGTAACCCATCCAAGGATCAACCTCCGCTGACCTTATTATCATTTAACCTCGAGTTCTTCTAGTAAGAAATACTAGTGAACGATAATACCTAACTGAGCTTTTTAAGCTATCGCCAATCTCGCTTCAACCATCCTGCCTATCTCCTTCAAATCTGCAACTTCCCATCAGCAAAAACTCCCAAATGAGTTAGTAAACACGTATCAGGCATCATTAGTCTGTAAGTAGGTACCTTACACGTTTCACACTTACTGGTTGTAACGAGGTCACGCCAGTGCTCAGTACCTACGTAAATTCATATTAGTGATTCGGTCCAAGGTAACGAGATGCTCTAAAATTAGGTAGCTATTCATTTGGGGTATTGTTTTACCAGAAGTGGCTGCACAGACCATTAATTTAAATTATAGAGAGGTATATATGAGCGAGAATGGTATAGTGGTCTTGAATCGAAAGAGACCTCCAGTTAGCCTATTTGCCAAAGCCGACAACTTAAGATCGAATATCCTGGCGCCATTTTTTGAGGAGACCCAACCCCAAATAATGGGAACAGGAGAAGGCAAAGAAAAATAAAATGTATGAGATAGAAACAAGATGACTATTGAATGAGATAAGGGACAAATAAAAGAAACAAAATATATGGAAGAAAAAGACACTGCCGTAAAATCAGCTTTATAATCTCCCATTGCTGAATTTCAAGTCATCTTTCTAGGCGAGGCAATGGGACGTAATCCACCATGGCAGTCCAGAGTTCAATATCTCTTTTAAAAATTACTTGATCCTAGCAGACATAAAGCCTACTGGGCCACCACAGTTTACTGAGAACATTGCGTATGTGTGAAACAATACGCGCCGTCAACGAATCGAGCTTGTCCTTACAGGATGGTAAGCTACCCTTTGCTCATCGGCGGAAAACTCACACCTAGGGTGGCCGAGGATCGCCCTACGCAACGGATCCCGAAAAGTCGGAATAACGAGAGAGTTTACATACAGGGATTTATGACTTAAGTACATAGCTAGAAAAATTAGTAAACGGAGACTACAAAATGCATAAATGTCCTATGCTTAGGATAATTATTTGAACAAAAATGTGTATTGTCTTAAAGAATGTCTGTCTGCGCTTTAGGTACAGTCGTGTCCAAAAGTACCAAACCGCAATGAAATTATTAATAACTAACAATATACCCGCGACATTGTCCACGATGATAATTTTTTAATTTTATTGATGAATACCCACCTAGGTATTCATCTCAAGTGGCTTCTTTTTAAGGTGGGTAATCATCAGAATACCTTCTCCCACTCTAGGACGGAGCAGGAGGTTGTATCAGACTTTTACTGACTAAAATCCTGCTGCATGCTCTTTGCCTTCGTTCCAGGGTCGCGGAATTTTCCTTGAAAAGCCTACCCTTGGCTTTGGGGCCTTGGGTTTCGACCCTGTTTCACATCAACGATACTAATTGCAGTACACAGTACTTGTAGGTAATATAGGTAAGTATCGTATTGCCGTATTTCATGAATGCAGCATGAGCCTGTCCTCTCCTCACATTTGACCCGCCATGTTTTATCATCGCAATTACCAGGTTGATTGCAAGCCTCCTTTCAATAATAAACTCATTTTAATTCCCCACCAGCGTTAAACAGCGATAATCAGATTTGTGTAAAGATAATGCGATATCGGCCGATAATTGGGCAAACAAAACGGTTTGTTTTTAATTAAAATTATTATTATTATTATATATAAGGTTGATGAAATTATTAGTTTTGTTGGTTAAAGCGAGGGTGTTGTTTGTGTTTTGAGGTAAATTTAAATTACATTTTATTTTCTGGTTGCTTATTTTTACCACTTTATTTTACGTGTTGTTTTACATTTAAATTTGTATTTTTTTTCTTGTTGGTTTTTACTCTTAATAATATTGTTTTATAATTTAAATTATCTTTTCAAATCAAATATGTATCACAGTTTTATTTCTATTGTAAATTTTATAGAAGTATAATTTTAATTAGATTTATGTAACCCTATACCTAGAACAGAGTAAATTTATTGTATTAATTGTATTTTTATTTAGTTTCTATCTAAAGTATTCGTAAAAAAAGCTTAAAAAACCTAGTGTAGTAAAAACTAAGCAAAAAGTAATTTTTATAAAATATTAAATCAAAAATCCCTCACAAAACTTGCAAAGCTTTCGTTTAAAAATAAACAGAACCAAATCCTTTCTTTTTCGTTCAAAAATTGAAGATAAAAATACCAACCAATCAAAAACAAAAAACGAAAAAAACATTCAACAACACACACAAAATCTTTCAACATCCGACCACACAATTGAATTCCCGTCTCTATAAATACAACGGACGGAATCAAAACTATAAATCTGTAAAAAGATTAATAATACCGAAGCCACGTGGCACATCACTTCACTTTGTTTATGACTCCGACTGTACTAACATAAAGGCCCTTTCAGACTACACCGCGGTACACCGGCGGTACTAATTAAAGAATAACGAACGTTCAACTCCGTGTGTAAATAGTGTTGCGTCAGTGTTTTTGGGTTAACTTTCTGTTTCAAAGTTGAATACAGTTTTAAGTGTTCTGTTCGTAAAGTTTGTGACTGAGAAAAATGTTGGTGTTTACGTTGTATGTACCTGTAAGTGATATTTTATAATGATGTTAGCAATGAAGAATATTGTTTTTTAATTTTTGTGAATAGAGCTATGGACACAAAGTTTTTTTTGAGTTAGAAAAAACGAATTGTGTTTTGAACCTACGTGCAAATAAATATTATGGCAAAATTAATATTGATAGCAAAACTGCTATCAACATTAATTACCATCTTTTTTAATTGGCTTTACCCCTGTGAAAAAAATGCTATCTATAATACAAATATTATAGAAAAAAATATAATAATTGTATTTTTTTAGGGATAAGTCTTTCCGGTAAAATTAAAATTACATTACATTTTGAAAAAGGAATAATATGATTTCAATTTTATGGAGCTTATCAGCAAGCAATATAGGGAAAGAGATTTATCTCATTAAACGGAAGCTTCACATGTAGGTTTTTCTTAAAATAAATTAATAAAGGCTTTTCATTTTACGCAACCAACCAAACATCAAACATTAATTCATTTAGCTACAAATCGCAGCTTCAATTAGCCCCAATATGTAAACATCTTAACATTGATAAGTACAGTTTATATTTAGCACACGGTTGCCGACTGACGAAAGAGTACAAGCACGAATCTAGCACACAAACGTAAGTGCTTTTAAGATATACTATTATACGTGGGGATTGATATCCTGATTCGAATTTAGGGTACCGGAAATCTGTAGTTGTAATTCGAGGAAAAGTTATGATGTTCTATTGCTGTCTTTCAGTGTTGCAACAATGTTTTTACAGTACTGTATTAATTTTAAACTTTGGAATATTGGCTCCACCTCTTTCATTCGCTGGATCCGTTTGCATATTAGATGTGTGAAAAATTATTGTTTGTCTGTGGGAAGCTAATACAGGTACATTGTTTACTCTGTTATGGCTTTTTTCGTTGATGATATAAAAAAATATACAAAAATAAAATTGAATTGGAAAGTGGAAAAAATTATCCATCATTAGCTTGTGTCAGTGGCTTCAGGCACGTGATAGCAGTAAATTATCCGAAGAGAACATACTTCCACGAAAAAGTTTCTTGTCTTCTATCCCAAGAAATGGTATACCCGTGTATTAAGTTTCATTGAAATCTGTTCAATTGTTTAAACGAAAGAGTTACTAACATAAACAGACACTGTTTGGAAAAAATGGGATATTTTTAACTGTAAATCAAAAATCGCTAAAAATTGACTCAATGTACAGTAAATACGAGTACTGATGGGTTTTTTACAATTATTAAAGACCATTGGGCACCCCAATTCTACAGGTGATTAGATCTAACTATCCGTCAAATTACAGTTTCAAATTTTAGGGAGAACAATAGTGTATTTTGCAGTAGAAATCAGGAATAAATTGAAAAATTAAATTGTTTCTCAATACTACCCAAAAAAACTAAAACACCAAACTCTATAAAACTTCAAAACATCGCACAAATTAATAAAATATTATAACTAAATCAGTTTTTCAGTCAAACACGTAAATTGCTCCAACAGTTACAAATAACCCTGCTTACAAAGATCACTACATTCCTCGCCCATTGACAGGTTACAGGCGGTTCCGTACGTAGCACCATTAATTATATAATTTCACTCAGCTGACACGTTGACTAGTACAAAGTAGTATGTTCATTACTATGATGGCTCACTTTAGATGAGATTTAGTTTACAAATAGGTTTGGAAGTGTTGTATATGTCAGTGTCAAGGCAGTTAAGATGGCAACTAGTTATACTGTGTGAGGGGGAGTTGTCGTGATGGATCAGTGAAACTTGTAGACTTTGCAATACAGAATGCTAGTTGTTCGGGAACACAGAACAGTTGAAAGAGGTTCCTCCTTTATATGTTCTGTGTTCGGGAATGTATGAAAAAGTTACCGTAGCCCTGGAACGCAAAGATTCTGAAAAACAGAAGTGTGTTGTATCAGTCAAAGTCTGTTATGTATTTTTGCTCCACTCTAGAGAAGAAGCCATTTTAACAGAAAATACTTAATTTACTCAATGTCTGAATGGTTTCACAAATTTGATAATTAAAATTTTCTACATACATTTAATTAAAATCCATTCAAATAAATCACATTAATAGATTGAAATAGAGTAAAATAAATCAAAATTAAAAATGATAATGTAAATAATTTTAATTTCGGAAACAGACACCGGCCCGAGATTCCACTTCTTATCTGAACGCACAATTAATGTGTTCTCAAAACGGTTTGTGTTTATGGGTGGGACGTCCACTACGCCTGGTGGTCTGATGATGAAAAGAGCTTGAACAAATTATGCGTTTTTTTCGTCAGCGGTTGGTATTTCACAATTGACTACCCTAAGAAGGAACATCAAAACAAACTCAGAGGTCAAAATCTCTTTTAAATTCCAAACAGCTATCATGTAATGGTCAAATTGGCCGAGGGTCAAAAGAACTGACTTTTATTTGCATTACCTACATTCTTCACCTATTCTCGTCTTATTTAGTTCAACTAACACATTCACAATGTACATACAAAGTAGGTAAGCAATCTTCCAAAACTCTACACATTCTCACGATAACATTCTGGTAGAAACTTGTTCATTTACATTAACCATGTGCATCGATTTTCATAGCACATCTCCAAACACCAGCAAGGTTTCATTGATCTAATAAATAAAGTTAGTTCTGTTGTGCTCCAGATTGTAACATAACGTAGAAACGTGATGTTTTGCAGAAGAGATTATTAGTGTAGAACTAACCATGTTTTGCTTTGTATCATAAATTTTGTAATGATCCGTCAAAATCAAGTTAGAAATTTGAATGCTATGTTTTTTGTTTAAATGGGATAACATATAATAAATTATTCCATTTTTGAGCGAAGTAGGAGGCATACGATGCATAGCAATGATTAACCATTTATAAGTTATGGGGGAGTGAAATTGGGAATTAATAACCGAAAGTTTGCAAATACCTACGAGTATAGTTAAACGGGGTATCAAGTGAAAGGGAACAGATCTGTATTACCAAACTGTGTGATAAATGAAAATAGGCATAACAGTTTTACAGTTATGAGAAGTATGAAGAGGCAGTGATATGTCCTATATATAAACTTGCAGAGATCTTTTATACACTGGTCATGGGAGATGGTACCAACAGAAGATTAGCTTTATATTCGCTATGTACCCGAATACAACCTTTATTTGTCCTTATACATTTCGTACGCTTTCCAAAAGGCTAGAACCCCAGGGTCCTGAGATAAATAAGTACATTCAAATGATAATTTCACCTAATATTTGACTTTTAGGTACAAAACATTTACAAAGTTTGAGAGATAACATCGAGAGATTTTTACCATCAGGTGAGATGTAGTCAAGCACGAGCCTATCAATAATAAAAAAAAAGATTCTAAATTTTATGTCAAATAAAACATTATTTTTTTTGTAAATTACAAATCAGACACCCCAGTGTAAACTAGCCCCAACAGAACCTTTCACAATGGTATAATTAGTGCATAATCAGTCTACCGTGAGTTAGTGATCGGTTTCAATAACAATTAGAGACTGGCCCGAGGCGGAGGCGTTGAAACAATGACTCATGGCGTAGACAATAGAAGGCTGTTGCTTAGAATGTGCGCATAGATATTATTTTAGGCTCTGGTTTGAAATTAGATTGGGTTTTCTTAGTTGCTTTTTGGTGAAAGAGAGTAGAGTTTGTAGGCTAACGGTTGTAAGGGCGTTGGTAAATATTGTAAAATAATTAGGATAAAAGTTTATTCATGCTTCATAAAAAAATGTAGCATTTTTTTTTTAGAAACATGAATAATTTTTAACTGTAAAGAGATTAATCCAACCCATACAATTTCTGAAAAACAAAAACCATAATACGACAAGGATGAACGGTGCAGTTTTTTGTTACAGTTATGCCAAAAATATATTTTTGTTACTATTTAGAATTGGTAAAAGCCAACAAAGCAGAAAAGTATGCCAAGGGAAAATACTTACTTATTATCGCAATTAGACAAGTAATATTATAATTATAGGCATCGACACACTTCAAAACATAATGCATCGATATTGATATCTACGCACGCATAAACACGCTTGTTTACACAATTAAAATTTATGAAAATTGGTAATTTTTTCGTCCTAAAGTAATTAATGATTGTTTGCAGTGCAATAATTTCATCCAAAAGTAACCTCGAGATTTTTTTCTATCAAATGCCTTTATACTTAACTGCCCTCGATGATTTTGAATACCATCCCGCCAGATGCAAATACTATTAGTATCACTACCAGAAAAGTTTACTTTCCAGATACACAAATTCTAGACCGCAAAACTTTACTACAGCAGTTACATCAACAAATGCGTCATTCCAGTCCAGTTCCAGACGTCTGTAGTCTAAACCTTCACGCTTGTTATAAAAACGTTACGAGCTGAGAGCTAAACGATATAACGATAAGATCACTTAGCGTATTGGCAGCAGTTGAAGCCACGTGCATTGGCAATGGATACAGTTTCAAGGATTAGGCATAGTAAATATATGGATAAATAATAGCAATGAGTGAAGAACCTTCTTTAAAGCAAAAAATAAATAGAATTGAAAAAAAATTGGATTGGGATAAACAGAGGAGACAAGAAAAGGAAGTTAGTGATAGCGTGACGCGTCACAGAGCAGAATGGAAGAAAAAACGTGTTGCGAAGACCACACGTAATATAGGCCAAAGGTAAAATTAAGAAAACGGCACAACGGTTATAAAAACAAAGTACAAGAGAAAGAAAAGTACAGAATATACCATTTTCTACATTTGCTGAGTGTCAGACAATCAGCGCTGATTTGCAGTTAGCTCCCTGCATGAAGATATTCGCAGGAGATCCAAGGTAATGGCGCAATTTCATTGGTCGTTAACTCGTTCGGTATACCGCATGCGGGGAGTCCCCGCATGCGAGATAACAACCAATGAAAGTAACATGGTCGTTATACCGCATATGGTTCCCCGAATGCGGGCCATGTGACACGCGTTCCAGTAGTCTCTCGCACCCGGCATGCGGGCCCTATCGACTAATGAAAATGCGCCATAACCAACGTAGCCCGAAGAATCGCCAAATGAAAATGGCAGTAGACTAAGCACATTGCTCGCAGAGCAGACTAATTCTGTTCTCAGGGTCGGTATTTGGTAAGGTCTTGAGATAACTTCTAGAAAGAATATTCGTGGTCCTAGAGCGCAAAAAGCAACAAAAGAAAACAAGTGTGGTAGTATCCCCTTCAGCTCTACCCTAGAAAGAAAGGAGTCATTAAATGATTTACCACGTGAAAAAAAAAGATTGTTTATCACAAATCGAAATGCGAAGTCTTGTTTACTTGTTCCCAAACCGCACATAATAAATTTCCAAATAAACTTCATACCCATGTACTAGGAAAGCAAAAGATTGAAGATACTATAAACATGCAAACGTTCCTTGCTTCATATCGCTAACCTAAATGTATTTAGCACAGTGTTCTGGAAACTCGGCTATTATAACATCAACGTTTCTAAAATTATTAAGCAAAATTCGATACTCGATATTTTCCGCATGAAAGGATGTACTAGGCTTGCTATTTTATGTAGGTAGAGGTTTAATTAGTAGGGACATTCAATTTCAGTAGTTTTGCGATTTCTTGGACGAGCATCTGTAGGTCAATTCATTCGCTGAATGGTGTGGCTGTCTTTGGTCATTGTACAGAGGTGTGCTTTTATGTCAATTCATTCGTTTGTTTTTTTTTCTTTTAGTTTACAATAAAGTTTATTCTATTTTATTATATTTAACCATGTTTTTGCATTGAAGTCTATTGCATTTTCCTGTAAAAAGATTTTTGAATTGTGACTTAATGGCAACTGCTGTTTACCTTTACTCTTTACTAGTTATTTTTTTATTTTTGTAGAAAGAAAAACTATCAAAAAACGCCTGACCTTTTGCGAAAAAGACCAGGAACTGTGGGATTCTTACATCATTATAACCATCCCAGTGATCTCAATCAGAACATGGGACTACTATTACCACCCCGGAAACCTCTCTTTAAAATGCCTGTAAATCCTTGAGGAGAATGTGATTACTGGTACAGGGTTCAAGGGTTTTCAGAGCGGGGACATTGTCTGACTGTCCACCCTACAAATTACACCTACATTGTTGTATGCCAATTAGTTTGTAGTTTTATAGTGGCCTCGAAAAACGAATGATCAACATACATATCTCATAACAAAAATAGTTATTACTACATCTAACTAAGAATGTTTTGACTAACATCTGGTTTATGAACAATTAACGAAACCATTTATTTTTTTAATACAGTATTAACATGAAGAAAATATGGAATACGAATGCTTGAAAATGTAAATTCATTCGTACTATGAAGGTCAAATGTCAGTTGATTTGAAAGAAATCATAACCTATAAAATTCATGCAAGAAGAAAAACCAAATGAGTGACGTATTGCTTAAAAAATGTCGATTCATGTTTTAAAAACTAAAGGAAAGTAACTTTTTACAAAAAGTTTGCATGAACTCCTTAGGATTAGTACACATCATCATTATCATTTCAGTCCAAAGATATTCACTGCAAGACATAGGCCTAAATGTTATCACAATGAATCGACTGACCGTACCTTCTTAATCAAGATAAAAACTATAGGAAAATCAGTTCCAAATTATGTAAAAATTCTAAGAGCAGCACTAGATTTTCCCGCCCAAGAATTAAAGCTGAATTTGATAGACTGAACTATATAAAAGAAAGTATTTGTCAGTGCTTTTAATCACAGTATTATGTACACTTACTAATTCTAAACTGTATTTACATTTATCATAATATGTGAAGCAATCCAAAAGAAAACTTGTATTGCAATTATCATTTATATCAATTTACTCTCGTATGTTTAACGTTATGTGCACAAATATTTTGTAAAAATACAACTCACGCTTTTCACAAATTTTCCGCTTTTTTTAAGTCATGTTCATTGTATACTTCCGTTATACATTTCTTGTCGCTACTAATATAGAGCTACAGTAAAAAGTACATGAGTAATTTTAACCACATAACTGGCTGGTGCAAGGAGCTTAGATACTAAAGACTCACCAGCTCATCGTAGTAATTCGCAATATGCGAATATATCAGCGAATCGTAATCCATTGTCGCCTCGACACTTGCACTTACACACACACTACAAACAAAACTTTCAATGAACAACCACTGCACAACTTATCACCGATTTTTTTCTAAAGGCTTTTCCAATGAAGGTAAATGGTTCAATGGATGGAATAACGTATGTTCCCCGTGCGTTCCGTCGATATAAGACGCATTGGCCAGCCCAACTGACGTACAAACGCCTGTAAAGCTAAATTAAGACCAAATTTTAAACACAAATCTTTGATGTTGTAGCGTGTACATAGAGATGTTGTTACCGCGTATGACTTAGGCGCATTGTTCAGAGTGCGATGTGATTGGAAGATGAATGGTGGACAAAAATAAATTCTTGTTGTATTTAGAACGTGAATTTGTGTCTTTGATTTACGAATGTGACGTTTTTATGAAGATTTCGATGTGTTGTGACGTTCGTTTGGAACAGTTGGTGATGTTTATGTTTGGCATCATAAAACATTTTTTCGTTTACTCATCAATGTCAGATTATTATTGTAGTTGCTAAAAATAAATGATTTTATGAAATGTTTGCTACACATTTTTACGCAACAATTTAAAATGCGCTTGTAAAATTACAGTAATTTTAAGTTGGTCTATACAAATGTATCGACATACCAAAACCTTACTTTGTCACAGTTTAATAACTCTACAAAATCCCACTCGAGGAAGCGAGTTATAGCGTGTGCCCGACTCACGAGTTACTTCAAACATGTATGTCGGTGTGTTTTATAATTTCTACGGAAATTTTTATTCTGATTCATATTGTTAGGACTGGAGTGCAACCCGCTTTGCCCGCTGCTAGTGGCTTTATTTATTTTTTAATTTACGTCCGTATGGGAAAGTTGCGGTGGGATTTATTCAGCAATAAAGCGGAAATAGAAAATGTCTTTTAGAAAATAAATTGTTTGTTTTGATTGGAGTTGCGAGTGTTGAAATGTGGGTTGAGGAAAGTGAAATGAGTGATTATGTGGTTTTAGTAAGTAAGCGTTTTTATGATGAAAATGTTGTTTGGATTGCATGTATATTTTGTTCTCCAATACAACATTAAGACTGATAAAATTTGGTAATCTTCCACTCATGAAAAGATCAAAATTAAAAATTTCGATACAGTGATATTTATACTAGCTCGATGGCAAACCTATCAGATTTAGGGCCTGTTTCACAATGTCCGAGTAGGCACTACTCACTGAATAAATTCAAAAATGTGACAGAATTTGTATGAAATTATCTGCCAAGTAAGATACTCGAAACTTAATCATAGGTGGTGAAATAGGCCCTTAATACAACCGCCATTGTACCCATAGATTTAAGTTTCTCTATAATTTATTACTTCTTTTGGTGTACAATAAAGTTTATTCTATTCTATTCTAATTTCATTTCATTCTTTATTCAAAATAAAGACAGGAAATAATGCAAACGTAAGTAATATAATAACCCAAAAAGTGTCTTCTATTATCAACAAAATTTTAATGAACTGAATGGTTTCGGATTTTGGATTGATGAGGCGATGAATATACATTATAAAATACATTATTTTTAGGTGGGAAATCATCTGATGACTTCTTCCACTTTAAGGTGGAGCGGTGCATGTTAGAATTTTACTGACTAAAACCACACCTATCTTCCTTCATGAAATGTTATTTTTATTTATTGAGCTAAAGAGTGGAATTCCCTGCCGTGGTCTGTGTTTCCTGATAGCTACAAGGGGTCTTTAAGTCAAGAGTGAATAGGTTGCTTCTAGGCAAGCGTGCTCCATCGTCGACCACATGATCGCTTACCATCAGGTGAGATGTGGTCAAGCGCAAGCCTATCAATTATAAAAAAAATAAGTGTCCACATGTTTTTCCTACACTGTGTGTATCTTTGTGCGCCAAAAAAAAATTTCTTTCTTTTTTTTAGTCACACTTTCCGTAAAAGTAAAAAAAAACTTTGTTCCGAAAACCAACCACGATGGGGGTCCACAGTTTTATTTATGATGGTATTCGGTACTTTTTCTCCTTATCTCTAATTACCTGTCTAGATTTATTGCATGTTTCTGAACAAACATTTACACATGGACTATGAAAAAGTCAGTAACACAGAAACCGCGTGCGCAATAAAAATAAATAGCTCTAGTTCCCGTTGAACGCTATTCTTATAGATAGCATCTGAAACTGGGTTTTAATTTACGCTGGCAGTGTTTTTAGGGTTCCGTACCTCAAACGAAAAAAACGGAACCCTTATAGAATCACTTTGGTGTCCGTTTGTTTCAGGAACGCCTGGAGGTATGGAGTTGAAATTAAAACCAATACTCAAGTCTACTCCTGAAACTGTGAAAAAATCAAAATTGTAAGTTAACGGAAGAAAAAGATACGGCCGTTTATGTCTTAAAAAAAAAAACTATATATCACAAAGGAATAAAAATTCATAGGGTTCACGTAGACCTAGCACAAGTATGGTAAAAAGAATACAAAAAATGCGGAAATTGAACTGTTTTCATAAGTTGGTACAGAACCCATAGAAAGCCAGTTCGATTCGCACTTGCAAGGTATTTTTTTCTGGTTTGTTTCAGAATTTATAGGATTGATGGGATGTTTGATAATTGCGATTCTCTATTGTTTTCACTGTTCTGGATATTCTCAATGCTTTACATCTGAGTACATCTCAACTTTATAATTTAGTCTAATATAATTTTTATGAAGAATTTTTAGTTTTGGATGATTGTATTTTTGTCTGTAAAGAATAAACTCAGAAGCTACAAGACGGGTTTTAACATTTTTTTCACAGTTAGATTACTACTTTATCACTAAGTGACATAGACTATATGATTTTCTTATCTATACAGCAGCTGGTATAAGTTAGGAATAATATACCTAATTTAATAATATCATACTGAGAATTATTTCAAAACTCAAAAATTACTACATTTTTATCAAAATTTTTCAATGACGGTAATGCCTACAATACCTACGTGATCTGTAGCAAACTGTAAGAATAAAACCGGAAAACAAACTTATAACCATGTTCCAAAATACAATTATATCGTCGCGTCGTTCCCACACAAAACCATGAAAAAAGAAACAAGAATTTTCCGCCCAGCTTAATAACAGTAAAAGAATTATCACCCTCGTTTTCACGACCACAAACTAGAAAAAATCTCAACCAAAATGCTGCACATACATGTATCCCAGTTGTGGAGACAAATGTATTATAACGATCACGAAATAAAAAAGATACAGAAGGCTTATTCTAGAAAATTACGCAGGAAGTACATACACAAGGTGGATTGATGACCTGGCGAGGGTCGCGGGAATCCGATGGATACGAGATGCCGGTCGTTTGGCGACGCTTGGAGGAGGCCTATGCCCAACAGAAGACGTCTTTCGGCTGGGATGATAAAGTGTGTAAATATACAGATGAACTCTTTACTTACTTACTCTCATAGTCCAATAGGACAACAATCTTACATGATTGTAGGAAGATCGGTTGCAGGACCAAACGACTTGATCAGCAATAAATTAGTTTTTATTGTGCAACTGATTTGGACTGACCTCTCAAGGTAAAAAAACGTTTAAGCTCTAGTGCGTGTTAAAGAAATTTACTTAACTTACTACTATGCACAGACGTACTCGAAAAACATAACACTCTTTGTGGTATAGTCGGGTAAGAAAACTGCGGCTCGTGGCTTCACCCGTTTGGCATGTAAAAAAGTTTCATTCCAGATCTTAGACTAATTAATTTAGTACATTTAAATTAATTAATATAGGTTAAGAGGCTGACGCGTAAAGATACAATCAAACAAAGTTACTTTTGAAATTATAATGTAACTAAATATGGATGGTAATTTAGTTCAATATTCATTCAATTTTATTCAAAGTACGGTTTACAAATAGCCTTTTTGAACCGGATTGATTCAAGAATTCTGATGCATAAAAAATATCACTTTTTGGCATTTTCTGGTATAAATTTAAATAGACAGTCAGTAAATAAAAAAAACACAATTCGATAAATTGAAACCAGACTGTTCAATTCATCCTATTTAGACTGTAAGACAGAAACTCCAAGCATTCAGTTATCCTTCCATTGTAAACGTCAGTTCCACGCTATGCAACCCCGTGGTGACCGACAATGCTCTTACGACCGGCAGATGACAGGATATCCTCCTCGAAGCTAACCACCCTCGATGGAGACAGCTGGATGGGGTACTGAAGCGAAACGGAATTGGCCTCTGATGAGATACTCGCTCATCGAAGGGGTGTAATTCCGGGGGAGGAATGCTGTTTGAAAAAGACATGTAATTAATAAGAGTGTGATTATATACAGGTTATTTTTTAATATCGAAGTGATTGTCTGTGCAAACGAATCCTCAAGTTTTTTAGGCGTATCATCTGTAAGGATAATTCAATGAAACGATTGATGGGGAAAGACGAAAACAAAAGATCCTTTGGGCATGTCTTTGTTAGGAAGTCGGACCTCGTCAAATCTGTGACACACTCTGCACGAGAACAACTTCTAAGCTGCCAAACAGAGCTACACAGCATCCCTTCCAAGGAAATCTTTCTTTCTTCCTTTCGTTTTTCTTTCTATAATTCAAAAACCAATTCTGGTTAAAAAAAATTTTTTTTCAACGCCATCGAGTCCCAAGCTAAGCAGAGCTTGTGTTATGGGAACTAGACAACTGATAAACATACTTATATATTTCTAAATACATACATATTATAGATAAATAACACCCAGACACAGAACAAATGATCATGCTCATCACACAAACATTTGTCCTGGGTGGGAATCGAACCCACGACCTACGGCATAGCAGTCAGGGCCACTGACCACTAGACCAACAGCAGATTGTATATATGCCAAAAGATAAGGTAAGTATATGCCAAAAACCCGGATCTATAAATTTATCTCAATATCCAAAAGATAGGTCTTCTGCAAACGATCCACATACCGCCTATGCAACAAGCAAGACATTCGCGATATAAAACGCCCCGCTAAGCCGACGCTACATACCGCATCGTGGCAATTTATTGCACCGTGATCGCTGTATGCGGTCTGGCAACGCGTACGACCACGCGCGGCTTAGGAACTTGTGGATGTGCGATTTTATAATCGCTGCGTTTAATCGAGAGTGTGTAGCGGTCTTTATAGGATGTGGTTTGGCAGTTAGAGGGAGAAAGATGGCGGATTTTTTTCTATTTTTTCTTCATTACGTGTTAAACGTTTCAAAGCTGTTGATGCCTAATGTTTTTTTTTTCTTTTTAAATGAAAACGGTTGTTAGTCACACGACTTTTTAGATTTCAAGAAGCTTAGAAACGCCGTTCGAACTGAAAGCAATCGAGAGATTTCTTTGAATTGGAAAAACGACGATTTAGATTTTCGAATGAGTATATTTCTCCGTCTGTATTTACTAGTAGTGTAGGGCAAAGTTGAAGGCACCAGGCAACAGGATAGATCACCAATGAGATGAACAGAGCAGATAAGACTATCTGCAGTCCGAGATGAATGTTGTTGTATTACCAAGGTCATCAAGATCATCACTCATCGTGATTCACAATGACCATCACAACTACTCTGACAAGAGTGTACCGACTAAGAAGAAGATTATAGGTACCTACTTTATAACCCCTAACAGCTGTACACTATCGCTTAATTCCTAACGCTAAGAAAATGTTTTAAAAACATAGTGTGAAAATTTAATCTTTCGTTTCCACAGATGGAATCTTTTCACTCACTCGTGAGTCTAAACGTGCGACATCCGTTCCAAACGCGTGGATGCTATAACACCGTATTTATTCACTCATTAAGGAAATGTTTCGTGTCAATATCTTATGCCCTAATCATTTAATTTTGCTACGAGTTTGTAATTTGTTGCATCCGTTTGGAAATTAGTGGGCGAATGAGAAATAGTGTCATAATAGTGTGTTAGTAAATTATTGTATAATGTTATCGTTTGCTTTTGTCGATGTTTTTGAGAGAATATACTAGTTAGTATGACGTACCAAAAATTAAAAGACATATTGTGAGACGGCCTATTCTCTCTCTTAGACAGGAAGCTGATTCCTATAATGAAAACCTTATAAGGCTGATTAATCTACACATATGCAATACAAAATACCGCCTTCATTGCTTCCTAAATCCAGTCACACGCATGACCTGTTGCAGTTACAACTGGACCCATTCCAGTGTTTAAGTGATATATAGTCAAATAAAAGCATAGTAGTTATCATTTACATTTTTCAATTCGTAGCCATTCGGTGCCAAGTGTGCGTAGGAACTGAATTGAATTCTTGAAGCGGTTTTTAAACAAGGATATTACGTGTTTCTGTGTTATTGTGGCGAGAAATAGTTTGGCTTTCAAGTTTTGTTATTCTTTGTAAGAATGTTGGAGAATTTTGTAGTTTACATGTTGTTTTAAATTTGTTTAAACATAAATTTCATTATTTAGATTTTCTGAAACCTTGTTTTGAGGTAAGAAATCATCAAATGCCTCTCCCACTTTAAGCTACATTGAAAAGACTTAGCTGAAGCCGATTTTACTGTCCGCAACCCACCTATGTTCTTGAGTCATCCTATACATTTTAAGGCAATGCTCATCATTCAAAAGTTGCTACAGCTCTGAGTATGTACGTAAATAAAATAAGTTCATTTATTTGCAGTTGAATATTTAAAGTCTGGGATTACCTTTAACCGTGTTTCCTGTAAAATCGTTCTTAATCATATTATTATTATTCATCTCCTTTCTCTCAATAGAAGTCAACAGCTTGTATAACAACTCAAATATTAGTTAGAATTAAATGTTAAGTTAGTCTGTTCGCGGGCAGCTAAAGTCTCTTTTGTAAATACTAACTGTAGTAAGTTATCAAGTTCAACTAAACTGAACATTGCGTGAGAAATATCAGTCAAAACTTCTCACACTATTACAAAGATTGAATTCAACAACATTTTTAAACAGCAGTAATTCATGTAGCTTTGCGGGGTGAAAATTGTTGGCTTTTTATTTGACGGTTTACGAGTGAAGTAAGCTCGAATATTAAGGCTTTGTAAGTGAAAATTTTATTGTTAGGCAGTGTCGTTATTTCGTGGAATTCAGTGATGGCCGTTTGTGGTTTTTATGCTGTTTAATATAAAATATGGAAAATGAAAGCCACATAGAGAGAAATTTTGTTTAATCTGTGAGCTTTTTTTATTCAGAAGTTTTTTTTTTTGGTATTTGTTAGAAGAATTTGATTGTTATATCTGGGTCTTTTAAAATATTGAATCTGTTTTTTTTGCAAAGAGGATTTGCAGAATTTAAGTTTAGTTGGTTTTTTCAATACGATTTTCTATCTGGCTGGCTTTTTTGGCTAGCAGCTATGATAGCTGAAATGAACCTTTTTGACGTCCTTTCAAAAGATTTTACTTTGTTCTGTTTCTGTTGTGTGGTGTTGTCAACATATTTTTTTTCTGGCGGAAAAAACTTTGTTTTTCTAAATATTTATGTTGTTAATTTTGGTATACATCGTATGTGTTTCAGAGTCATCAATTTCTTTTAAACGAACCATAATGAACGATTCTCCTTTGAGTTCAGTTCTGATGACTTATGATGGTGAATGAATGTTAAAGAAAGTGTTTCTTAATACTGAAATAGAATTCGTTATTTATGGACCAGATTGTTTGATATGGTGAAAGTGAAAAATGTGTTGAATTCGTTGCGGTTTGTGAGGAGACGGGTTTCTTGTTTTGTTAAATTATTTTTAGAAACTCTTAACCATTCGATTTAGTTTAGATGTATGAATCAGAATACCAAATTTAAATGAAAATGAACAATGTTGTTATGCTTAGAAGAGGCTTTTAAACTTTAAAATTTTCCCAGGTTGTAGCTAACAGGAAAAACACGCCTAGGCAAGGAATTCCACACCTTCCGTTCCCTTTTTAACTACATAAAGAGTGATAATAACCAATTTGACTGCTAAATGTGATGAATCAGTTGTAACCTTTGATATTTAAGCAGCAATTTGGAAAGTTAAGTAAATAGAGAGAGACCTTTACAGAAAAATAACAGACATGACCTTTTATTTAATCCATCAATTCCTTTCACAATCTTCCACGACACAAACACATTATCATACCAACCACGTATAAATGTGTGTTTATATGATTTTATAAAACTTCACGTACGAAAATAGCATATGTATATATTCTTCTTATGCTTTCAAGTCAATCCCTCAGAGATGGCTCCGAGCTAGCGACTTAAATTTACCTATGAAAATATTATACGACGTTTTCAATGTGCTGGATAAATAGGGTTTGTAGTTACGAGTGACAGGCTTGGTTGAGTTAGAGGGGATCGGAGGAAAATATTGATAGATGATTGAGTAATTGTGATGTTAGAATACTCTGATTTTAATACTACATTTGATGAAGAGTGGATTAAGCAGATAACAGACTGAAACTCGGAAGAATTTAGTGTAAGCATTGCGTAATCAGACTCTTCATGTTCTCACTGCTGAGCCTAAGGCCTCCTCTCTAGCAGAGCAAATGGGCCGTAATTCACTCAACGGGGTCAGTGTGGGTTGGTGGATGTCACATAGAGATATCTCGAGAGATACCTATATCCAGCAGTGGACGTCTTTCAGTATGAAATTATGATGATGTTTTTGCAGTAGACCGTTCGGTAAGGACCAAGCCCGGGTTAACAGTGCGTCTTGTTCCAAGCACACCTTATAGAGATGTTAGCATGATTGACAGGGCAAGTTAATGTTAATATCTACCACGGTTGTTCGAAGAAATTACCGTGACTTTTGTAAAAGTTCAACTGAAGAAACACTGTGAGTTTTAATCAGTAAAAATCTAACACTGCCACTCAACCCAAAAGCGAAAGAAGTCCTTTGATAATTCCCCACGTAAAAAAAGACATGTTAATGACCCCAATGAATAGTTTTAATGTTTGTTTATATTTCATGTCCCATTTTAAACCCTATTTATAATATCTCTCAACTTTTAATCCCTTTTATTCTCAAACATCACATTATACATCGTTTCTTGGACTTAAAAAAGATCAACACGAGACTATGATATATTTAGCTCAACAGTCCCCAATTTAGCTAATGAGAAGTGATAACTATAAATTGTGGGCTATTTTTGGAGGAACCTGAAGAAAGTATAAATAAGTGACTAGTTGAATGGTCGAGGAGCGAACAGTTTTGGGGTCGCGGGTCGATTCGCGTATTGGGATTTTTATAAGGTCATCATGTTAGTAACCTAGTTTACTTATCTATTTATTTGAAAGTCTAGACTTTATTATCTACTAGCAGCTTCGGCTGTATCAAAATTAGGAGGTGAGTTTTGTAAAATCCACTATTACCTACTTGCCTACGTCATAAAAAGAAACGTTAGGCACCTTTTTGGAAATGGTTTCAGTGTTTATTATAAGACCGTTTTCACATATTCCGATCCGATATCGTATCGGCGTCCGACACCGATATCGGATCGGATAATGTGAAAACGGTCTAAGGCCTTGTGTCCACGGATATGTAGTTTTATAGACGCGTATTTGTTATTATATGCACTAACTCTTCTAATATACTCTGACGACGAAGGTGCAACGACATGTCGGCATGAATCTGCCACTTCGTCGACAGAGTTTCATAGTTTTGCATGTAAGCTTCACACAATCGTACACCACATTTATAAAGACAAATACGCGATTATGAACCTACGCGTCTGTGGTCAGTGGGCCTGATGCGCATCCCATAAAGGACACGCATCCAGTTCCATATTAATGTATTTCTTTTGTGTCGCATGATATATTCCCTATACCAGAAAGTAGGTAGAATAAATCGTTGAGATAAAATTTTACCGCAACAATGATTTATGGAGAAAATTTCGGGATGAATATTTTTTGTTTAACTTTCCCGTCTGTTTATAATATGGACGTTGAACAGTGTGCTGCTCGTTTCGTATGTTTTGTGGTTTTAAAAATAGTTTTTCGATGGGTAGCAAGAATTTTATCTTGAAAATATTTAACCGGATTCTCACTTGAGAATTTGGAGTTATGAGTATAAACGTGTCGAACTCTAATTTAATTTTAAAGTTTGGCTGATTTTCATGCTAAAATATAGATTTTAACAAATCAAAACCCATCATCATTTTAGCCGATGATGTTCACTGCTAGACATAGGCCTCACTCAACGAATGGTATTGTGTGTCTCGCATCCTTTCCACTGAAAGCCATAGCGTTGGAAGACGTTCCACAAGATGGATCGATGATCTGGTGAGTTGCAAGGATTCAATACAACAGTTACTAACCTTAAATTGGTGTAAGTGGATATTTCCATAATATTCTGTATAAAGATATTAATATCGAGAAATGAAACATTTTTGACGTTTCAAATGGAAATAAATTTATGAGTAATTTCACATTCGACACTATTTAGTTAACGACCACAAAATCTTTTGAAGTGGACTTATAATAAATATCACGTCGTCGTTAGACACGTAAAATATAGCCATTAAATTATTTCATGGTTCTACGGAACTTCGACAACAGTACCTACTCAATGTATTTAAGAAAATATTCTAAGGTTATGACGAATTCTGAATCAATGACAATGAAAAACGAAAACTGTTTCAGTTTAAAATACGTGTTATCTATAAAAGATTTTCATAAACAGTGCTTACATCATTATATTAAAACAAACCCTTTAATTGATATTTCATGTTTTTTTTAATACGTATTTTATGACATTATATGAGGCATCAGAGTGATATTATAAAAGCAGAAGTTTGTGAGTGTATATGTGTATATGTTTGTTACTTCACGCTTGAACGGCGAAAAGGATTTCGATGAAATTTGGTACATGAGTAGACCAGACAATTTTTTCTCTTAAACACACATAATTAACATATGCCACTCAGTAATAAAATAGCATTCTGTTGGTTATTTTTATTAAAATCATTATTGTAAAGCTTTATGCATTACAAATAAAAATAATAGACTAAAAAATCTTTCCTCTTTTTACAATATGGATAAATTAATCACTACAAAAATGCTAAATCCAAAATAAAACACACAAAAAGTGCTAAAAGCTTTACGCTAAAGAAAATGTAATATAGACACACTTGTGTGGAACCACGTAATTACACCGCATGTAAAAGGAGTGCCAAAATTGCGCCGAGCAATAAGCACGCCTTACTTGGGCTATTTTGCATTTAGTGTGCCTTGTTCTTAATATTCCACAGAGCAATATAGGATTTTTATGTATAACAAAGATTTTTTTCCTGAGTTCAATCAGCTTTTAAAAATCAGTTTTATTTTACTCGATACTCAATATTTTATTGCATTCCATAATGTTACAAAAGTGTTAAAAGGTGGTTTAGAAAAGGTAACTAAAGGTACTTTTAAAAGGATTTAAAATACACTACAGAGATACTCGTATGGTGTGGGAATGGCGATCACATACCCAAAGATGCAGTTTTGAAAGTTCTCTTACAAGGTGGACCGATGACCTGGTAAGGGTTGCACGAATCAGATGGGTGCAACCGTGCAAGACGCATATGACTGTTCATATGGGGAGGCTATTGTTCAACAGTGGACGTCTTTCAGCTGAAATGCAGGGCTCCAAAATTTTTCTACAGGATCGCTACGCTATGGAACATAGGTAGGTTTAAAAGTCTGACACTTCCTCTCTCTTCAATCAGAGCGGGAGAAGTAATATGATTCTTTTTCAGCCACAAAAAGAGGGATGTGACGCTATAGGTCTATACAAGGGCTGTTGGGCTGAATAAAATTTTCTATCACAGCATGGTATGATATGATTTTTTGTCCTGTAACTAAAGTGGAACGAGGAGAAATCTCCGTTTTTTTTTTAAATAAAACCTACCCGTGTCTTTCAGCTGCCCTTTGCATACTTGTGCCACGGTTACTCTTTCAAACGTTTCAGGCATAACATTGTTATGATCACCATTTTCTTTCACACTCTCCCAAATATTGAGCCAATTTTTTTCTTCACAAAATACGCGGCATAATGCGAATACGGCCGCACGCGCCCCGATGTGTTAACCTCATTATTTATGAATGCTGTTATGGGCTCAAAATTTCTTACGCTTGAATTATTTAATCTGCTTTTCCATTACGGTTTCGCTAAAATGACACAATTTATATTCAGAGAGGAGGTTCAGAACTCAGGAGTATGACTTTATGGAAAGATTAGGGACGAGATCAAAAATTAAAATACGTTACGTTCCCGTATCGTTTGCATTTCGACGCGTTTCACGAGGATCGTTCGTGAGCGTGTGAATAGGATGACGTGTGCTAATCGTAAAATGTTGGTATGATTCTAGTCTCATAGCTGATTATGAGGTTTTGTATGAAAATTGAATCAAAGTTAAAACGTTTCTTGCAATGTTGATATTAAACTATCACACCCGCGAAACGAGACACAATAGTAAAACAATAACAGCGCGGTCTCATAGGACCGGTCGGGGATTCAAACATTAATATGAACAATATTTTAGTAAAACGGTAAAGAACGAGAAAAAAAGCCGGGTAAGAGCAAGTCGGACTCGCGCACCAGGGGGTCTATACAAACTTAACTTATGTAAATAGTTCAATGCCAAGGATCGAGTTACGAAGAATTCTCTGAATTTCAAAAAAGTATTTATTTTGTGACATAGTTTTCACAATTTGGCTATGTACTGTGAGTTAGGGTTTTAAATCAAAGCAAAGTATAAAAAACTGTGATCCTAAAAGCATTACATTTTTAACGGTTTAGATGAGGAACCAAGTGTTAGCTACTGCCTAATGATGGCCATATTTAGATATTTCTGCACAGGCTTCTTAACTTAACCCTAAGAAATAACCCCAAAAGAGCTCAAAAATCTCTATTATAAAATGCTCCGTCAAAACCAGTAAACGGGGCACTTCACGCGCTCACAGTTCATATCAAAACAGCTACATTATGACGTCACAAGGCAGCACAAAGCTTCGGCGGTGCATTGTTAGTGAAAAGCACAAAAGCACGCATAGTGTTCAATAGAATTTACTGTTAATTAGCATTTTCGACAAAGTTGCATTATTTTCGTATTTGTATTAGCATTTTGTGTGAAAACTTCTTCTATCTCATTTGCTCACAAATTCGTATCTTATTATGGACTGGCTTGATTCTAGGGATCTCAAAGGTAATTAAATCTGCTGTTTTTCCAAGGTTTATGACAGATAGCATTACTCACACACAGCTTTCAAGTAGCGAAAGAATACAGGAACACATTGAATACTAGTCTACATACTAATTTCTTTACCTTGTAGGTTATTTTCTGTTTCGGACTAGTTTTTATTATTACTTACTTATTTTACCTATCAATACTGTAACATAGAAATATTGTAAATCTTAATTTGTACTCGCTTCTAACGTTTTATAATAGTGCTTGTATATTTGTATAGGCCTACGTGAAATAAAATATTTTTGAATCTGATGTCTTTATTAAAACAATAGTTTTTATTTTAAAACTTCATTTATAGAATAAATGTTATTAAGTTTACGTTTACCTACCGCTAAATACAAATGAATTGATTAATATTTCAAACAATTCTCTAGAGACAATAATCTCTTGGAAATCAATTTTCCGTAAGTCGCTAAGACCCTACTAATTAATTACGAGCTCTTTCACAAAAAAAGGATATCCGGGATACTGTGGCTCCAAAGTATGCCTTTAGTACAAGCTTAAGAACCATTAGGAACATTGTAAACTATGTAACTATTATTTCTATTGCTTGAGCCACTGCGATACCACAGGACCAAAGTAACCCTCTGCCAAAACAGTGGGTTTGAAAAATAGGCAACGCAAAGAACACCTGAAGAACACAGGTTTAGTCAGTAAAAGTTTGATACGCTCTTTCGCTTCATCCTAGAGCGGGAAATGTTATTGGATAATTTCACACTTCAAAAAAGGGAAGTAACCCAACTTTACGATATTGAACATTTTTATACGTTCGATCTCTCCATAAAATTCTAACACACAACGTAAAGTAATTTCTCTCACCATATACTATTCATATTTTTTAATCCATTTACTTGATAACCTGTCAACATTGTGCATGCACAATATCATAAAGGTTTGACGCCATAGCGAGGGTAGGTGTTATATTAACATCTCGCGAACCGCATTTGGGGTTAGCTTGGCCACATGTGGGCCTGGCCACCTTTTTACAAGCGCGCATAATTTAGGGTTAAAGGAAAATATGGGGATCTATTGGTTGTGGATAGAATATTGAGAGTGTTAGCAGGTTATTTTGGTTGGAGGGGTACTGCATGGGCCCCGTTTGTATGTTTTTTTGATTGGAATAAAAAGTACCAACATATTTTTTCTTCTAATTTCACTATGGTAAGCGTGATATCGATATTAGTATAATAATAAATATGAGTTAGCCTAGGTTATTAGCTGGACCACGGGGATTTTCGAACAAGATACTATTGTCATTGAACGCAAAGGATAACTAAAGGATACAGGTAAGTTTTAGGCCCGGCGCCCATTAACGGCATCGGTAAGGAAAAGGATCCTTCGGCATCCCTACATGCAAGCGCACACGGTCGGAAACTATGCCATGGCATGCTGCCGAAGGATCCATTTCCTTGCCGATGCCGATAATGGGCGTCGGCCCTAACTCACCCATGGATTAGGAGAAGTCATAGGATAATTTTCCACCTCAAAAGAAAAACTTCTGCCACTGTATAAAAAAAACTTGAATGCATAATTTGTGCAAATGAACAATTTATGTATTTTTGTGTAGCTACATTAAAAATTTTGATCACGGACTTTTGTCAAAACTATATAAAATGAAACGATGTCCTACACTAGAAATTGGATCATAAAATTTAACATTTATTTTTATATACCTAGATAGATGTATTTATTAGTGCCATATATTAGGTATTAATACAATTAAATGTTACAATATTTTGAAATACTTGTACATTCTGCCTCATTGTAAATTAAGTTCTAATAGACTAAGGGCCTGTTTCACCACCTATGATTAAGTTTCGAGTATCTTACTTGACAGATAATTTCATACGAATTCTGTCATATTTTGAAACAACGGACATTGTGAAACAGGCCCTTAGGGCCTGTTTCACAATGTCCGAGTAGGCACTACTCACTGAATAATTTCAAAAAAGTGACAGAATTTGTATGAAATTATCTGTCAAATAAGATACTCGAAACTTAATCATAGGTGGTGAAATAGGCCCTTATCATTTCAAAAATCTGATATAGAGTAATAACCTTTTTTTAATAATAATTCTTTAAGATGCTTTTAAAGCTTATTATCCATAGCTATTCCTTTTAATTCCGAAACTTAAGTAATTTTGACCTATCTCACGTTTATACTAAACTCATTATACGTAATACAATTTATTCCCTTAAATAAAATTAACTTAGACGAAGGCTGAATACTGAGTGGTGGTTAATTTAACAACTCGGCTTTAAATATAACTCGGAAACATTGCTTTTGCTTCAATTTGAATATTATACCTTTTGTTGTTTTAGCTAAATAGAATAAATACGTTTAAGCTGAAATCATAAGATTCCACAAGCAGGAAATCTTTAAGTCAAGAAAGAATAGGTAACATCTAGACAGTTGTGTTCCATCGTCGTTTATATCACCACTTTTTATTACGACAAATAGTTGTCAAACAAACCTGTCATTTAGAATAGAATAGTATAAACTTTAATGCACAAAAAGTAACAGTACAGTTTATCATTCAGTTCAGAGTTTTTTTTGTTGGTTTTTCAGTTCATTAACCTTCACGGACCGCTTCACCATCAACGATTGCAGTACTGCTTACCATCAGACGGGATTTTTTTGTAGGTGGGGAATCATAAAAATGACTTCTCCCGCTCTGGGCGGTGCGGAAGGGCGTGTCAGATTTTTACTGACTAAAACCCACTCCTGTTCCTTCCTTGCCCCAATTCCAAGTCAAGCACTAATTTAAATATTATTTAAAAATTCAAACCTATACTTTTCAATTGCTACAGAAAAGCCCCATAAATCTATTCAAGTATTTTTTCCTCAGAACACTTTTTACATACAATTCCTGCCACTAAAATAAATCCAGTAATTGTGCCCATTCTGTGCAGGAACAGACCTACTATACTTGAATAATAAATCAAATTCGTACTAGAGGCACATAATGTAAGCGTTTCATACAAACTGGAGGACCTTAAATGCCTATCATAAATTATTATGAAACTGTCATAAACACTAAGGAATAAACATCTTAGATATTATAGAGATGGTAATATGATTTCAGTTTATATAAGACTGATATAAAGTTGAGAACGAACCTCGGATCCTGGCTGAGGTGGACCCTGGCAAAAGCCTGGAATAACGCCAGGTAGAAGAAGACAAAATTGAGAACGAACATTTGAAGGAGTGATGACAAAATAAAATTTAGATAATATAAAGTGTGATTTCAGTTCCAATTGCAGTTTTCTAACAAGTCAAATTAGCATTAGCTAATTGCTTTAATACGCGTTTGTACATAATTAACTATTATTATCATTCTGTTGTTGTTATACACTGTGTCATCGGACATACCGATTTTATAAAATAAAGTTTAAAATTTTCTTTAATAAATTAGAACATGGAAAATCCCATATCCACACTGGGGTCCAGAATCATATACAAGGTGCTCATTTGTATGTTGATGGTTATGAGATACGATGTATACCTACTTGTATGTTATAGTACATAGTACTTATTATAAAATATGTTAGCACTTACCCCTGGTAGTGTCCGTTTCTCATGTAGAGCCGTTTGAGCGCTCGAAGCGCTCTCTGGATTGAAGTATGTTAAAAATGCACACCCTGTAACAAAAGAACAGAAATTTTATTAGTTTTGCAAATTAATAAAATAAGAAAATAATTATAGCCTATAGATATAGTGTTCCAATGCTTAGCAAAGGCCTCCCCTTCTCCTTTCTAAACCTCTCTGGCTAGAGTGATCTCTGGCCAAGTTTGCCCCGCAAACATGAACAGATCGTCACATCATGGCGCAATTTCATTAGTCGATAGGGCCCGCATGCGGGGTGCGAGAGATTTCTGGAACGCATGCCACAGGGCCTGCATAAGGGGAACCGTTTTCATTAGTCGATAGGGCCCGCATGCCGGGTGCGAAAGATGTCTGGATTGCGTACCTCAGGGCCCACATTCGGAGAACCGTAGACGGTATACCGAACATGTATCGAATTGGTAACTTTCATTGGTTGTTATCTCGCATGCGGGGACTCTCCGCATGCTGTATACCGAACGAGTTAACGACTAATGAAAATGCGCCATCACTTTCGTCGCAGCTTGTATCATCACCAAATAATTTATATGATTTAAAACTACAGATAGGTAATGTACTTTTAAATAACCAAAAAAATATGCAGAGTACAGATTTGACGATACAAATAATAAATTAGTACTAAAGGTCTTTGTAAAAGGGTTTATCCACATCCACACATGGTTGGTAAACTATGATCTCTAATTCAGTGTTATGAATGATACTTACTCTAAGTACTACAAAAAGAATGTAATTTCGTTCGAATAAAATTACCCCCAAGTAAAATGGGATAAGGGCAGGAAGAAGAAGAAGAAACTTTATTGTACACCAAAAAGTAACAGTACAGTTTATACAATAACTTAAATCTATGGATACATTGGCGGTCTAAATTTTATGTGTGAGTTCATTGACACGAAAAGATTCAGAATTTTTCAATCACAAGCACAACCGACCACAAAAATATTACCACACCTCATGAAACAATCCGCCTAAGAAACAAATCTATCACTACGTCCCACTCAAAAACCCCTCAACTTGGGCACATCAGCACGTTGCACTTACGTCTAACGGGCCGTCAATAATACGATCGCTTCATTCCTATTCGACCGACATCGCCACCTACAAATAAAGCTACGCTGCCACTGTAATCCGAACACATATCAGCTGCCATTTTCAACGCGACAAACTGCAGCAGAATTTTAATTTTTTATTGTATTTGTTTGTTGACGGGGATTACTTTAAGCTGGGTATCGGGTGTCGTATAAATGTGGATGGCGCCTTCGAGATAAATCTTAAATGGAGGATTCACTGGGCTTGTATTGGGATTTTTCTGCGTTGGTATATTAAAAATATGTCTTCTGTGCTGTATAAAGGTTTTCTCTAACATTGTCAACCCAGCTAAAATTGAGGGTTTTAACGGGCTTAAAAACAACTTGATATTATTATTATTGTTACTACCAGACTTTAACAATCAAATATCCATCTGAGAGAGAGCTGCGGTGATTCTTTTGAACAATCTCTCAGGCCTGGCAAGAACAGCATTATTTCCATCAGTTGAAATGCTGGTTCTCTTCCATTGTTTGTCATAAAAAATCTAACCGGTTTTCTTGGTAAAATATGACAACTGACAGAGCGATGACGCCAACTGGACGATGAGGAATGATTTACGGCTATGTATGGCATGTACTAGAACCAAAATTTGAAGACATGTAATATCCACCAAGCCACACTGGACTCGCGTGGTGTATAATTACGGCCCATTCCTTCTCCTAGAGACGAGGTCTGAGTTCCACCAATGAGAACATTATAAAGCTGAATATGGTATGGTATTTCATTATTAAGATGGTGATATCCAGCCTCAAATTACCTGCAATATTAATTACTCAGATACCCGCGAAACGAGACACAATAGTAAAACAATAACAGCGCGGTCTCATTGGACCGGTTGGGGATTCAAACGTTAAGCCATACCTTTTACTGCAATTCAACCACGAGTGTCTTCACTAAATGCTTAGAACATCAAACTAAACACATTTAAACTATGCCACTGCTTACCACTGATCCATACACGATATGTCAACAATACAACGAACAGAGGCAATTATAATTAACTGTCGGGATGCTGAATTATTGCTAATTCGATGATGATGTAGGCTTGATTACAGACACGTGGTAGATTACGTCGGAGAATATACTCTAGTTAGGTACAGTCAGTACCAAAAGTCGATGAACAGAATCAACATAACAAAACACCTGTTCGCAATAAAATGTGTTTCAACTGTTCACAATAAAATGTTTTGTTATGTTGATTCTGTTCATCGACTTTTGGTGCTGACAATACAAGGGTAAGATGTTATTGAATTTACTGGAAGTTGGAATTAAAATATTTTGGAGGAGTTACACTGACTGCCTCGTTGGTCTAGTGGCTGCAACATCTGCCTGCATGAGGTCTAATTGTCGATTCTGATCATTTTTTTTTTATTTTTTCTAATCCTGGATTTTTCAGTAAAGACCCGAAGTGTATTTTGGCCTAGGAAGTAATCGAATGACTATTCTTCTCCTCTGGGAAGATTTAGGTCACCACATTCGTGTTCCTTGAGTTTTCCTTTGCGCTCTAGAGTACCCCACAAGGATTACGTATATATTATGTCGTCGAAGGTCAGTGCAACACGTTTTCTTCTTCCATTCTGACTACACTAATTCTCTTCATCCGTCAGACTATCACTAATTCTCTTTTCTTTCATATCGCTCCTCACACAATCCATCCATCCTTTTTTCATCCATCTACATGTAAATTCAGGACTCTTTTAGTAACATGCATTTCACCTCTCCTATTCACAAGACCATACCAACACAATCGATTTCCTTTTTAACTGTTCAGTCACTGGCGCCACTTTCAAACTTCCTTTAATATACTCATTTCTCACTTCATCCGTGTCAATAAAGTTTATTCTAGTATAATCTATTTTCTCTGGACAGTATTTGACAGCCTTGTATATATCCTGGAAGGTGCAAGTAGTTGTGCAGAACTAGCAGTGTAGCAGGTGACGCATGTCCTGTGAAGCGGCTCCACACTAGCACTGTGTTTGAAATTGATTGAGGAAGCTCCATTTCGGCAGATTGTTTGTGCAGCGGTCAATCTGGGTTTACGGTTGGTTTAGGAGTTACACACGAAATTGAGGGTTAAAGAATCTGTATACATACATATTGTAAAAATAATCATTGTTTTGAGTATTCATAGAGTTTCTTGCCGGTTCTTCTCCATAGGAAACGAGCAATTGGAATCGTGCACTAGCTTCTGACGTTGTGTCCATGCCTATGTGAAATAAAAACATTTTGATAATGATTTGATTTTGATTTTTGTAAGTTTTGCTTCATAACAAGAGTGACAAGGAGAGACTGCCTATTAGACCTACACAACCCATGTACTGGATAACACAATACTCCTTCGATAGATGGTCTAACTTTCTGGCGTCTGACTACCTTAAACGATTGTCAAAGATCTAAAAATAAAAACCGTGACCTTACAAGACACGGGGTACCGGCGTCAGTAGTGTTCTGAACATACTTGGAAAAGTACTTAACCTATCACATACCCACAAAACGAGACACAATAGTAAAACAATAACAGCGCGGTTTCATAGGACCGGTCGGGGATTCATGAATTAAGATTAGAAATAATCACAAATTTAATCATGGCGCCACATAAAAATAAAACATTTTATTTTCAAGGTCTAATCCATTTCACCCAAACTAAGGAATCCAAACCAAATTAAGGACATCTTATATCTCCCTAATTCCTTTCAAGTTCACTACTTAGCACAATTTCCTTCTCACAAAAAAAATAACAAAAGACCTTCAGTGATAACACAAGCGTCACTTAATAATTTCGGAGTCCTCGCCGGGAGACTTAGAAGATCGTACTGTCATGTTATGTGCCCCGGCCAAATGGCCGGGGCACATAACATGACAGTACGATCGTCTACGTCACGTTTTAAAAGGGCAGAATGCAGTGGGTTCTGTACTATGTGCAGTTGTGTTGTATTAGGGGTGTTTTGTCTGTTGGAGAAGTAAATAGGTCTGTGTTGAAGTATTTTGGAGTAGATTGACTAAATCATGAAGGATATAGAAGTGTTATAACATGAAAAATGATTTCAGTGAAAATATTTTTCAAAAAACCCAAACACATGAAACCTAAATATTTTGGTTTTCTCAGCACTTCTTATTTCCATACATTAGAATATTACTCTTTTTGTACAAACAGTTTTCTGCAAAGAATAAAAATGGACGTGGAAGAAAAATGGTAAACTATTTTATACATGTCTGTACTTATACTTATCTAAAAGTTTTAGGTTAGTTTAGGCTAAAACTAATTTATTATGCCAACCATATTTAAAAATTTCCTAAGACTATGATTCAAGTTTACAATTTTATTATTTTGCCCTCCCTTTAAATTCAATGGCATTTTCGGGCCGAGAAATTCTGTTTTAGGTATGAACTGGTATGAAAATAAATGTACCCTTTTAAAGCAAAGTCCTTTACAAAATAACACCATAAAACCCAAACATTTTAATCCAATAAGTGCTCCCTTAATTGAACGGGCAGAGGGCCCAAAATTAACACGTAATAAGCAACCCGGAACCGCTCCATTACACAAATAATCTCGACTCCACAGTTTCTTTACTCCCAAACCCAAACCAAACATTTACAAATAAACACAATTGAACCCTACAATTAATGGCCAAGATAATGAACGTCCCGTCCGAAAAACGAGACATTTCTTCACGAAAATAAACGAAAAGTTAACTTGGAGCTTTAAAAATTATGACTTGGCAACATCGAATCGACCGGAAATGTATAGGCACAGGAAATGAACCCGTTAGCGCAATCCAAGATGGCGCTTTCGGAAGCTGGGCAGCCGATTTATTCGTGTTGCTGGACCATAGCAGATGAAATGCTCTATTATGACGTATGGTAATGCGTTGCAACGCTTTTAAAGGGATAACTGTGATTTATATTACGTGTCGATGGATCGTGTAGATTTATGATGGGTGTAGGTGAAAGAGTACCTGTGGGTGTTTAAGTGTCAGGTTGTGTCATTGGTTTTGGTTCATAGTGACTATGCTGTATCTTTGTCGATACTTGACGATCACAGTACTGAATATGGATTTTGGCTCTAAGACCGACGATATTCGAAAAAACTTTGTAGCGTTTTATCAGTCACTAACTTCCTTATTTTTTTGATCTAGCCAACCATTATTGCCCTTACTAGGTTCTGTCATGTGAAACGTATTACCGGGATAAAAACCTATCATAACTGACATTCTGGAACATGGCCCACATGTGTGCTAACTTTCACCTAAAATTCAGTCATTCTAGCTTGAAGAAGTAGCAAGATTCTAATTTATAAGGATATGTAGACACATACACATTAAGCAACCTATATTTATAGGAATAATACGTACAGTCACACCGAAACATTCCACTGATCTAATAGAAAAGAGTTTATTTGCGTCAAACAACAACACAACACAAAAAAATAACAATAACAACACAGTTACTTAATAGTAATACCTCTGGTCCATTCTGTATGTAACTGGAACCCTAACACACAATACGAGTACAGTCTGAGGCGCACTCGCAGTTGTTACCGATGCAATACAATTGACAGCCGTCGGCTGACGCGGCGACAGGCCCAGTCAATCACTTGCTAGGGTTTCAGGATTTTGAAAACATTTGCTGTAGTGTGTGGTGGTTGTAACTGTTTTTAATTACAGCTTTTTTTACGTGGAAATTTGTATGCTATGCCTGGAGTTTCTTTGCGTGATCACATCAGAAATGAAGATATCCGCTGGAAAACCAAGGTTACAGACATAGCTCAAAGAATCGCCAAACTTAGTGGCTATGCTGCTCGCAGAACAGATGGTTGATGGGGCTGAAAGTGTTTTCGTGGAAGCGATCCTCAGTGATGAACTATGACGCCGGACCAATTTTCAGGGAATTTCGCGAATGAATGCGGCCGCATCTTTCAGTGAAGCTGTACTGCTAGCAAAAGATAAGGCCGCAGCCGCCACAGCTACTCAAAAGATCATCTGCGACACTAGTCTGCATTATTTTCATATGATTTAACCATTAAAAATTGTTTTATGAACTTTCAAAGAGACTTTGACCCCTGAGTTTGTTCCGGTGTTTCACCAGCTTGTTTACAATTACAGACGAAAAAATTTACGTGTGTATTAAACTTTATATGCAAAATAAATATAATTTATCTATCATATACAACTAATTACTACTACTAATAACTACCAGAATTTACTACTAGCTCAAAACTAGCTCAAAATTTCACAAACTCCAAAAACACCACACAATTTCTACAGCAGCTAGATCCTGACACGATTTTGAATATCATTTCATTAGTTTGAGCGGCTAGGAACAAATGAGTCTGTTGTGTTTGATCAAGCACAAAGCTTCGCCGCAGACTAATATTCTTGTTTTAATGTTGGACTTGTACGTGTCCAAATTTTATTAGCTGCATGATTTTCAAAGGATTTGCTCGAATTTGTGGTTGGGTGTTAAGTTTTGGGGCCTAATTTTAAAGGTCAAAATTGAAGTAGGATTGCTCAGGCTTCATAAATTCATAATATTAGAAATGAATGAGAAAGTAACTCTGTTATCTATTACACTTTTATGATTAAACTATAGAATCGATTTTAACGAAATTTGGTATAGAGTAAATTTAAACCTTAAGGAAGAAAAGTGCTCTTTATCTGGATTCAACTTTGACTTCACGTCTTTAATAACCAATATTCACACGGACGAGGTCACGTGTATAAACTAGTAGGTTCATAAAAAGGCAACATGTTAAAAGGAGTAATTAATTAATATTTACGCGTGGAGTTCATAAAGAGGTTATGAACGAAATAACAGTGTTTCTAGATACTTTGTTGAAAATTATCATTCATAATTCTTTACGCGTGTCAGTAGTGTGTCTACATAGACTGATCCATCTACTGATCGAAATATCAATCTCACGAGATATTCTCTATGGCATTAAATGGTGTTAATGTTCAAATGAGTTCGCTTTTACAAACGTTGAATTTGGTTTCATGTTTGTAAATACCTGCAATTATTGCCCTGATTAGGTTACAACGTTTATGCTTATTCTAATAACTTGAATTTTTTGTAATCTTACTATTTAGGTATAATATATTTAACTAAAATTCATCTGCATGTGTTTCGAAAGTTCAAAACGCGTTCAAACGTTCTTTACGAACGTTATAGGTAAAATTTGGGTACGCTATGTCGTTTTCCCAAAGAGGATACTTTTAACGCATTTACTAAATGAAACCCCAAATTTTTGTCCACGTATTTTATTTTATAAACCCACACAACAGATTTAGCTTGCATTTCGTACCTCAATTCCACAACCTAAATAAAAATACCCACCAAAATAAATCGCACAAATTCATTCGCGAACAACCTGCACATCTACGATAACACGATTTTGTATAAACCGATTGCAGCGTATCAAATAAACGCGAAAGCACGCGATTAGTACACCGCGCTAATTTACGCTGGCCGGTCGAATTTGCATCGACGCCGGCCGCAACGTACCACAGCCTGCTAATTAGTAGTTAGCCGCTTTTATTTCCGAGCTAGCGTTATCTAAGCGGTTGTAATCTGCTACTGTTACGCCCAGCGCTACCGTGCCTATGCGGCTTAACATACGGGTTTGGGTTGAAAAAAAATTGTGGCGGTATTCTTTTTTAAGTGTGGTCAGTGGTGGTTAGTTTTTAGAGATACGTCGAGCACGGTATAAAGTCCCGCAAACATTCATTAAAATAAGAGGATTTTTTTGACCAGGTGTTATATCTAGTCCGGGCAATTTCCCGATAATTGATTTAAGAACGTTCTAATCGCGCGGCGATCTCGTAATACTACGAAGTAGGACTTTCAATTTTAGTTCCAATTTGACGTCATAGATGTCTCTGTAACTTTACGAGTAATTGGTAATTGAAAGATGTTGTTGATCAGTAGGTACGTTAACTTGTCGAATAATAGTCATTAGTCAAGGTATCCACCAAGCCCCATTAGTTCCAGGTGATCCTGCCCAGTTCCATTCTCAGATATGATGTCTGTTTCCCAGGAGCGTCGCGAACATTACAGGCTGCTTATGTTCAAAAGAAGGCCATATCTGCAGCATCTCACAAAGGATATTGGGCAACGATAACCGCTGATTGGATCCCAAAAAACAGAAACCGTTGATGCAGTAGGCCCCAAAGGAGATAGTGTGATGAAGTGGCCTCGTATCTTAGGTATTTACTCTTTATTGAGTTACAAAATGTTCATAATAAACCAGAAATTATAGATAGTAGGTAGTTAAACAGAAAACTAGCTCAGAGAAACATGTTATTGTCTACCTCCAAAATAAAGCAAGCCGGTTACAATCCACTTTCCAAACTTGACTCCGAAAACAAGAGACGCCGAATACAACAGTTTCATAGTCTTAATATATAAAGTTTTCTCTTTCAAATAAACCTTGTGAAACAGGTAAATTACTGTTCTAATTAGTTTTCTTTGTGCACTCTATCTCCGCAATATTCAGAACTACAGCCAACAAGCGGATCTTAAATTCAAACTTACAACTGCGATGAGTACCTTAAATTCTTTTTCTTAATAATTTAAACAAATACCTATAGATTTTATAAAGTTTTACCTTTTTTTTATAACTAAAAGTGATGGTTATAATTGTATAAAAACGAAGAAATATAAGCAAAACGGTAGGAGCCCAGCCTGGTCGAAGTCTATTTGGACCATGGATTAGCGAAGCCTCAGAAAAGTTCATAGGGAGACAATTTGAAAAATTATTGGAACTCCGTGAAAAACGTATTTAGTAGGTTCAACTGACAATCCTTACCATAAACTGTTTTAATTTATTCCCAGTATTTTGTCGTAAGATTATACGTTTAATTTATTCATTACATAATATTTTTCTGCTTTTGGGTACAACGTCGACTAGTCTACGCCGTCCTCTCATACTTCAATTTTCTATCCAGTTCTTCTCCATAGAAAATAACTGATTGTAACCGTATCTTAGCTTTTGACGTTTTTTAAGTGCTCATAAAAACGTATGTGGAGTAAATGATTTGAAATAGATTGAGCGTGACTGAACAAGATCAGTTAGTTACCTTTTAAAATATTTTTAAAGATACACACCAAGTGCCCTAAGCAATTACGAACACCAAACAAAAGAACGCCAACGAAGTTAATTTTAATGAGAATATCCCTAACTTATGAATTTCGAATCGTTAATGAGAAAAAATAGTCCGTGGAACCCGAAGTCTACACTCGGGAAAAGTTTCCTTCCTCCAGAAACGAGTGAAAAGATGCAACGCTGCAGGTTCTCTGCAAAAATATTCAATAAAAAATACGTTCTAACTCTCTTTTGCTGACATTGAAAAAGCTGGCTTAAGATTCCAATTTTAAGAGTTATTTCAGATCGTGTGGCGGTTGGAGTAAGGTCGTTTTTTGTGAGGAGTGGAAAAGTTCGTTTTCAAGTTTACATTGTTGGGTGAAATTAGTTCCAGTTGAATGTCAGAAGGGATACAAAGTGTATTCTATCTAGCTGGGCGGTTGCGTGCCGGCCGGCGAACGGTTTATTTGCATTGAAATGATCGGTCAGGAAGCCGATAAGATTGTCTATAGCACGTAATCAAGTGTGCACTTTGGGAATATTGGCTTTTTATAGGGTTTCCACACGGTTTTGAGGGTAAGCTCTTGAGTTGCGTGATTGTTCGAAAGCATTACCGCGCTTCTGGGACCTTCCAATTGTCATTTGCGGGCAATTGAAGGAACCTGAGTTTTTTTAGTACAAGTCTGATATATTTGAGGATTTCCTTACCCAAAAAAATTAATAGGTTAGGCTACTTCGTACAGCCAGAGGTCGAAGGTACAGTTGCACTATACCAGTCCTAAAGTATCCAAAATTTAATTGTAGTAGAGTTCAACGGTCTTCAGTCATTGACCATTAATCCTCTTCTACAAAGAAATTTTTAGACACTTTTGCAGTCGTAAAGTACTGCAGTTTTGACCCCTGACTGTACAATGTCATAGAGAAAACAGTCAATTAGTATTCATTTGAAAAGTAGTTGATAGATAAGAGAGTGGTGTTGTGTCATGCACAATAATATTAAAAGTTTATTCAACAACAGCAGATACTCGTAGTAGCTAGATAGTACCTGTATTAATAATTACTTATAGCTTTTTCGATCATTCGAGTCAAATCCACCAATTTAGAAGATGCTCTAGAACCATCCCACCTTCGTAAGTTATCGTACTTTGCTGGCGCTGTTGCTATTACTGCGCAGAACCTCAACGAGCGGAAAAATAATAACCTTGTTGTTGAAGCTTTCGGATCTAAGTTCGGGTTTAAGAAACGTAAACTATAGTGAGATCTATCTTAATGTCTTCTTGATGTATAATCACATTATGTCGATTTTCGGATCTAGTTTTGAATGTTTCCTTACGATGATTTCCTTCACTGTGAGACCAGTGCTGATGAAAAAAATTTACATGGTAGTAGTACTGCGTCTACCTGGGTTCAACCCACAACCTCCGACTCATAAGTCGAGATCTTTACCTACCAATGGACTACCACTGCTCTCCATCAGTTAAGTACGTTTTTTTTATAAAAATAGTATAAAGAAAGAAAGAACAATATTTATTTGTAATTCGCACAAGACAAACACTATAAAATCTTTCTTTTAAATATTTTTTAATTAATTATAAAAGTTTAAAAAATAAAACAAAAACGTTATACTTACTTTCAAGAAAAAAAATAAACTTAAAAAAAAATACATAATTATTTTTAAACACTTCCTAACTAAACGCTCAATCACGAAGAACTTTAAGACGATGACAGCAAAAAATAAGCGAAATTAAAAGTCCATAATACAGTTTTCTTTTGAAAATAATTCGATCAATTCCAAGGCGAGGCCGCCTTGAGGCACGCCTTAACTAGGGCCCGATGGATGCCTCGAGCGGAATTGCATTATCACCGTGTTTTAATTAGCCCTCTCTTAAAGATGTATACTATATGTATACGTATGAGTATACTTTGTTGAAGAAATATGGCTTTTTAGGTTTCCTACTTGTAAAAGTTTTATTTGGTTTAACTTGGTGATATTATCTTATCTATATCTATCTGGCGTGATATGAACACAATAGCTTGATAGTGTCAATGTTTTGAGATTTAATTGTAATTAATAAACATTAATTAGTATTGCTATTAATTTCGACAACGATGCCAGTCATCAAGACAGTGGTGACAACGATGTGGATATAGCCTAGGTAACTTAAAAATAAAGTAATAACTAAAACAAAAATTGAGTTTTTGCCAACCAAAAAAAAATACAAATCTTTTCTCTTTAATGTATTATTATAGTGATAGTAAGTATAATAATAAGTAAGTTAAATCCTAGTATAGAAAATAAACAACAAATCCATCACGATTTATATATGCTGTGGTATTATATAAAAAAGCAACACCCTGGAAAGCAACTGAAAGAACACAAGTTTAATTCAACAAAAGTCTGACACTCCCTCTTTTACCACCCAAACAAAACACAAAACATAATAACTAACCAACCACATGCAAAAGAAAACCACTTGACTAAAGTAAAACTACTTCACGGTAATTACAACCATTAATAAGCTGGCTCGCGTTAAAAAAACTACTCCATCAAGTTTACTTAAAACAGTAAGTACGAAACCAGACTGGCTACTATACAAAAGGAACTAGATTATCTAAGAATTCATTTTGCTACGTTTCTCGCACTCCATAAATTCTTGTTCTAACCTTCACCTCGTTTGTCACTTTAGACTCCATAGATCCTCATTCCGAATATAAAATGTTGCTGTCTGCTGGGACTTTGTAAATATGTATAAATGAGGATGTATTATTATTATTTAGATAACCAATATCTATTGTTCTTGTAAGATCAAGTAGATAACGTATTGGCATCAAGCATCAAGTCTTACTTTGATTGAGATTCATAAGACGAACACAGATCTTTTTAAGGACATTTCCATGCAAAAATTCAACTTGATAGTCTTCCTTTCAACTAGTCAGTATAATAATAATATTACAAAGAGAGTAGATTTGTATTTTATTTGTAATGAAACTCTAAAACTACTCGGGATTGGGCGACTTTGAAAATTATTTAACTCCTCAAATGCTAATTTTATCACTGAGTGACATTTGCTACTTTGGTATGGGTAAAGCCACTGTCAGAAACTAGCTGTACATAAAATGTTCTTTAGTTTTTCAAAACACCTGACTAGAAAATTACAAAAATGCTGATTTAAAAAGCTACTGCTTCATCATTTCTAACAACACCAGCACATAAGCACAAACCTAATGAAGAAAGCGCACTAAACCGTTCAGGAGAGATTAAAACAAAACTTGCACGTAATAATTCCAGAGACACGGCATTAAGACACTTTGCCATTAGCACGTTAATTAATAGAGAATTTGTCGCTAAATTTATTGCAGTCCCCGGTCTACGGACAAATGAGGAGCAGCAAAAACTGTTTGGGATAATCTTGCTTAAGTTTATATTGTTAAAGAAGTTTGGACATTATAGTAATATAGTTTCAGCAGTCTATCTTTGGTGAAAAAGTAAAATGAACAAAACGTTAATTAAGTGGATAATTAAATGCCTCCCTAAGCTAATAACCCATACCCTTATAAAAAAGCATCATCTAATATAGGCAAATTCTCTAAATCAACAACAGTTATATTTCATTTCTACTCAAACATATGAGACAAGTCAAAAAAATCATAAATTAACATGAAATCCCCAGGTAAAATTTAGTTTGACTTATCGACATCCATAAATTCAGCAACAATACAATCAAATGCAGTCTTCCAAAGCTCGGCCCAAAACACAACCTCGCTTCAATAAACCAAAAGAATTTATATCCCCGAAACTACACACGTTCGTGACACAAAATTGTAAGCCTGTAGTCTCATTTTTAATGTAAAAACAAAATTCGTGGCCAGTAAAATATAATCCACAATCTCACTGATCAACCGAGGGTCGTACATTCATTTGTTTATTGCTCTGCATCGCCCAACGGCCTAAACTTTTTGCTGGTCTTTTCCAACTAAATTCTTTCTTGGCAATTTGCACATAGCTACCTTGCTGTTTGCGTTTCCTTTCGACGGCAGATTTGTTGGTTTTTTTACAACAGTGGCCAACGTTTTTCTTGTTTAATTACGTAATAATACAGTGGATACCAGAGCTCGGACTTTTTGCGGGACTTTATTTTGGACTTTTTTGTCGGCGTTTTTCTAGATTGAAGTTTTGGTCGTCAACGTTTTTGTTTTCTTTGGTGGCATTGTTGCTGTTAATTTTGTTGCTTTGATCTTGTTGAACTTAAGATTAAGTGAACATTTTTATATGAGTATATATCCAAGTGTACGTGTATACATAAGTATACTTGTTACTTTAAAAAAGAATCTTCTACAACAAAAAAGAAACAATTTCCCACAAGCATACCTTCCGCAACACTACTGTTTTGTAGGAGGAAATTATCCTCCTACAAAACACACCCGAAGCAGAAATACCAAAAAAGACCCCCGAAAAATACGAAAATGCGAAACAAAAAGCGGGTATCCGTACAGCGAAAAACACTAGGTCTCGTTCACACTATAGACGCTACAGTTTCGAGTGTGGGTTAATCCGGCAGTGGCTGCTCCGGGAATTAGTATTCTTCTAGCGATCCCACGCGGAAAAAGTTGGACTTAAAATTTTGAAGTTGCATATTTTCCTGAAGGTAAAACTGAATGCTGGCTGGATAGAGATATCGTATATGTGGAAGATTTTAATGCAAATAAAACGTGGAGGTAGAATTACTGATGTGGAGTTTGTGATGTTGAGTCAATGGAACGGATTTGAATTTAGAATACGAACTATAGTAGATAGAAGACGTATTTGTTTCAAGTTTTGTTTTGTTTTTAAATATTTTTTTAGTGTTTTATGTTAGTGCAAATCTTAAATACCATCCTGCTCGGTGATTTAAAATATTCCTACAAGAATAACGAAATACTCTATTACATTACTTCTTAACCAATGAAAGTTTCGGTACTTAATAATAACAGAATGATTACCAAAATCAAGAAAAAAAAGCTAATGATAATCCTCTATTTAATTCGATTTCAATTCCTATAATTACCAAAACAATATATCTAAGAACTTTTCAAAAAGATAACTGTTAGAGACATTAGTGTACAAAAGAGAAAGTAAATGATAAGCCTAGTCAAAACACGCTAAACGAAATGAAACCACCGATTTAAGGTAAAACTACATTTGGTCCACGTGGGCTAGGTACGACTATCTGGGGGCATCGGTCTCCATACATTTTATATGGCAACTAGACTTGCAACTAACAAAAGACCAATGCCACGTAACGCTATTCTACGTTCAAATCTGGCGACCCCACGTGTGCGTCGGTCTAATATACGAGTAGTTCCCGCTACGTATAATTCTCTCATCAACAAAGTACCAAAATGGTTAATAATTCAGCTGAATATAATTCCATATAACATGTAGTTTCATTGTTTATTATTTAATAAAGTGGAAATCCCACAAGTTTACGGCTTCATCGCAGTTCTGAACTTACTTAGCCAAATGGCTAGAGTTGGTTCGTTCAACAATTTACATTCGTTTCACGATGCGAAACAACTTTCCAGTAGGTACTATTGTTCGCTAAAATGGACACGCCTTTTTGTATTTATGATACAAAGTAACTGTTACCGTTTGTGATATAATTGAGGTACCATTATGTCACCTAAAGTAGACAAATCAATTGCGTAGTTAGGTACTTACCTTACTACTTGAAAACACAACGAACGGTAACACTTTAGGATAAGAATTTCGAGTTTATATCGGTTTAGATACCTCTCTACACATCCTATCAGATACCCGCAAAACAAGACACAATAGTAAGACAATTACAGTGCGGTCACATGCGACCGGTCGGGGATTCATGAATAGACATCAAAAGACACTGACACGAGAACACAATACGATTACATTATGATACAAGTGTGTATTTTTAATGTTAGTGAATACCGTCTAAGGTGGTATTAATCCAGAGTCGTGGCGATGGTCTTAAGAGAGCCAAGAACGGTAGTTATTAATTACTCACGTGTATCATACGACGTATTTCAATACACTTGAGAAGAAAAACAATTTAACCAAATGTTATAAAAAAGTAAAAACAGTCATTTTTTGTTTGTCATATGGCGGTAGAAATATAATTCTGTTTTGACAGCATGCGCACCAATTTTTTTTTTAATTTACCTATAAAGGAAGGCAAGGTATTAAAATCATATTGCCAAGTCTTACGTTTATGTTTTCATGTATGAAAAGATTTTACGATAATGTCTTTCGAAGTGACAATAGAATATGGATGTAACATTTTGTAGTATTTAATTTTATTTAATTAATATAATCACTGAACTTCACTAGAAAAAAATAATCAAAAAACCGCGCGCGTCTTAAAATAGCGGCCATAGACCATCAAGAAAAAACAAATTTTATTTAACTTTTTATTGAAATTTGTTCAACTTTTTTTACTGAATGATTTATTTATTAAATAATATTTAACGAATAAATCTTTATGCACAAATTAAAATCGTTTTAATCAAACCATTTTAATTTGTCTTTAAATAAGACGAAATTGCATTAAATAACACATTAATTTATACTTTTGGACACAATAGAGAACTTAATGGTTTTTTTTTCGTGTTAATTCTCTTTTTGAGAGCAAAGAGTTCCAACAAAAAGGTTTTAACTACATTACCCAAAATGTCACAGTTTGGTAACAAGCGACATTATACACTTAAGTGAGAGAGTGCATTAGAGTCCCTTTCTGAGGAAGTGTGTTGAAAAATAATGTAAATACAAAAACTAGCAACATTATCCCAGTGCGGGTACTGGGATAATGTTTCGGGTACAAAACATTAAAAAATTAACATTATTATTAGTTGTCAACAAGTTAGAAGAAGTGCTAATAGTATTATATATGTAGGCTCATCCGCTTCTCAATACGTTAGCTGTAACCTTATGTTAATGTCCATAAAGAACACCGAGCACTGGAGAAGCGGCCATCTTGCTTTGTGACACTAAAGGTTGAACCTTAGGGAAGCGCGCACGCAGTTACGTGCTCGGTGGACGTTACGTCTTAAATCCACTATTATCTTAGTTATCTATAATTAATTTGTGAAACTATTGATTGTATTATCGAGAATTATATGTGAAGTGATTACTTCAATAGTGATTTTATTGAAATACCGTCTCCCTACCCGCCAATCCACGCCTACCTGAAGATGTCCAACCATTCTGATGATAGTCGAAAGACTTCATTTAAATTTCTGATAGCAGCATGCAACATTATTATCGTCATTACATTTCACCTAAAAGACTGCTGGACATCTGGATATCAAAACCCGGGCTTCCCAACAGCAACATTATATTTTGCCTCATTTTAAAATCAACGCCAAGTCTCCGCACATTGTAAACACTAAGCATTTCTCTCAGCGCCGTGACGGAAGCATAAAATGCCATATCACGGTTGGCGGAACTGATCGTATTCTTGCTTATAAACGCAGAACTCTGGCAGCCTTCCAGCAAAAACTGGATTGAATAAGAAGTCTAAATATCATTCAGTAAAATATGAAAAGTACGACCGTTATTTCAAACAATACAATTATTTCAAGGTAAGCCAAATTATTCACATAATTTCCGAGGGGTTAATTTTCTAAGTAAGTAATGCTTTAATTAAAAAACACATTTCTTATACTGGCAACACACGCATATTTTTTTTGCAGTGGCAATCAATAACGGTGCGATATGATCACTGGCGACTGAATTGCATTTGCGTTGCGATGCAAGAAAAAGAAAAAAGAAATGCGAATGCGTGAACCTTATCGCGTGCGTGGCACTTTTGTATAGTCGCGTAGTTTCTGTTACTTACAATTAGTACAAACAGCTAGTTTTTTTCCCTACGAAAGTTTATGCAGGAACTTGAACCCTTTTTTTGTCGTTGTAGACAAGGGTGGTAACGTATGGGAGAAAGGTGGTGGAGTGAAAACATATTTTAAAGAATCACATTTAATTTTAATTTAAAATGCAACAAAGTCTAAAATGTATCTATTTATAGCTTTTAATCATTTCTTCTATAGGTTGAAGTGCTGGTTTTCTTGATGGTCTCTTATGCAGAAGTCACCTATGCCATTGACGTCAAAGCCCATGTCAGACTTCTCTTTTATAACAGCAGCTTTGAAGTTTTACAACTTCTTTCTTGATATAGATATTTTAATTTATTTTATCGTATTTGTGTACCAGACCTAAAAAGTATTTAATTTAGCAAATAAAAAAATTACGCATATTTCCTATCCCGTCTAAACCGATACAAGATCTACAACAAAGATAACGTAAGTCTCGACATTGTCACCCATAATCTACAAGTAATGCTAAACAGCTGACACCCTTCAATACGAAAAACCAGCCCCACTTACCTCCAAAATAATACTCAACCTTGAACCCATAGATTTGTTGTCAACGCTATATGAAACAACGTTCGCGCTCCAAAACATTATTGGTAATATAAATAAAAATAACAAATGTAATGCCGTGACTGGACCAATTTGTTCTGATAATATTCGGCGTTCAGTCGAGCTGTGATACAATCAGGGTTGTGGGCAACAAAAGGTTTGGTGGGATTGATGGCGGGGTTGCCAGATATAGTAATAGTTTGTATTGAAATATTGTATCATGATCTTGCAGCTGATATAGCTCCCGAATTGTGTGTTATTCATATCTTTTTGGTAACCCTAATACAATCGCTACTAGTCATTCGGAGATGACTATTGACGTCCTTTATTTTTGGTGAGGAGCTCGTGGCTAGATAATAACAGCCGCACAGGTCGATCTTCAAGGTTAATCAACGCTTGCCAAGGTTGGTCTGTGGATGGGTGACTATCTTAACATAACGAGTTTCCTCCGTGCCTCGGAAAACCGTAGGTCCCGGCTGTCATTTGTAAATCTTTGGCAGTCGTTACGGATAGTCAGAAGCCAGTAAATCTGACTCCAGTCTTGCCGTGGAGTACCCCAGTTACCCCAGTTAATGGGTTGTGGAGGTCTGGTAGGCAGCCGCTCCTCGTAAAATACTGGCATTCAGCTAAATCTGGCTTGACTGGAAGCCGACCCCAATACAGTTGGGAAAAGGCTAGGCAGATGATGATGATTTTTGAGGTGGAAAATTTTTCAAATTACCTACTCCTCTCGCTCTGAGTGAGGTAGCCGTGTTCCTGCAGTTTGCTTTCGCATTCCAGAGTCATGATTACGATCAATTTCTCAGTCCAGCTAAAAGACTACCGATTACGATTGTTGGAACATGCTTACATGCATGCCAAGAATTAAGCAAACTAAAACTTTGCTTTTATTTTATACCTAACTAAAGCATTAGAACTAAAAACTGCTGTATTCACTATACGTTCATCACGATGTTAAATAAATTATCCTTATGATCAGTTTGTAAACTTACACAAAAAAATAGAAGTGCCTAATATCAATGCTCACAACAATAAGTCTAACCTATTCACTGAATAAGCATTGTATTGAAACAAAAACAAAGCAATTTTGCATTAAAATAAAACCCACAACGACACTAAAGGACCCAAATTACCGACCACTAACTGCAACAAAACAGAACTAAGCACCCAGGTTGTTTCTACAGCCTTTATAACCACAACAAAGGTATCGACAATCAGTACTAGTGCTTTAAATATCAGAAAACGAAGCAAAGCCAACTGCCATTATAGAATATTCCGAAGCCATTGCCGCTTGCCATAAAACGCTATCACTGGTACCAAGCACATTGTCAAAATTTTGCCAACTCTAATCGCTAATCGTATTGCTTATCGGCCCAACTTCTTACTGTTTATGTGCTATGCATTTTCTAATATTAAATTGGAAACGGGACCGTTTCCATACTGAAGGAGGGTCATTTGAAATTATTTGAGACTCTTATTGAGAGGAACTTTTATGAAGATTGTTTTCGGTTTTAACGTTCGGTTGTGTTTGGTTTTACGATTTTTTGTTATTAATTCTGAAAATCCAATATAGGATACAGAAATACAGTAGAAATCACTAGGTACTACGTAAGAAGTCTTTTAACGTATGCTTTTTCAGTTATAGGAGACCACAGCTTGCACATAATAATTAGGTAAAAGATAGAAAAAAATACAAACAAGACAAAAAAACATCTTCAAATAATGTATGAAAACTAAAAGTTAGGCTTAAGGCACCAACCAAATCTCACAATGTGAATTTATATAGTTTTAAAACTGCAGTGCCACAAAAGCATTGTGAAAGAATTAATAAACTTATTATAATTATTTAAGAACAAAATAGATAGAGAAGTTTGTTGCACTTTTGTATCAAAGTTGCTCAGAAAAAATATACATATTGCATATTCAAAGATATGCATGAGAACAATGTAAATAAATAAAGTGAAAAGCAATTTAAACTAAATCTGTGGGAGTTAATCGTAATAGAAGTCCAGTCACAACTGTTAGCTGTCCGTTCAGGACACGACGTGTAAATCAGCACCTCACAGCTCAACCATTTTGAAGGGTAACTGAATGATCCAACACGTGTGTTACCTTCAGTAGGAGACATTTGAGTCAGCAAGCAACCCAACAATGTAACACATTTCTCTATAATATTCTGACTTCAAACTCAAATACATGTTCATCATTTCTAAAATACATTGACCGGTGGACATAAGCCTCCCACCAAGTATCACCACAACGAATGGTCCTGTATACCATAAATTGAATATTGACAATACAGGCTTGTTCTATTTTTGTAACATGATGACGATACAACTAGACCAGTCTATGAATTTAACAGTAGAAAACTGAATGTCGTATAGACTGAAAATGTCAACCAAGAAATAGAATTATGTTTTGATAGAAGACACAATATGGCTCCTTGAATAATATAGATAAATATGTAGATTCTGAAAAATTCTTTGATATCATCATCATCTGCCTAGCCTTATCCCAACTATATTGGGGTCGGCTTCCAGTCAAGCCGGATTTAGCTGAATACCAGTATTTTACGAGGAGCGGCTGCCTACCAGACCTCCACAACCCATTAACTGGGGTAACACGGTACTTCATGGCAAGACTAGAGTCAGATTTACAGGCTTCTGACTATCCGTAACGACTGCCAAAGATCTCCAAATGACAGCCGGGACCAACGGCTTAACGTGCTTTCCAAGGCACGGACGAAACTCGTTATGTTAAGATGGTCACCCATCCACAGACCAACCTAGGCAAGCGTTGCTTAACCTTGAAGATCGATCTGTGCGGCTGTTATTATCTAGCCACGAGCTCCTCATTAGCGAATATATTCTATGTACATTTTTATCCTAGAATTTTGTTCCTTTAGGACAATTTTCTACTTTCATGCGGGCAAAACCGCTATCAGAAGCTAGTAGTAAAGAAAAATAACAACACAAGAAAATGGGCTTATTATACTACTTTCACTTTTATTAACACATTGTTTAGGTTGATATATTAATAAGTAACACGTGGATGACGTAGTTAGTTAATTTTTTCTTCTTCTTCTGCCCGCCCTTATCCCATATTACTTGAGGTCGGCGCAACATTTTTTATTCCATTCCCTCCTGTTATCCGTTGTACTATCACTAACTCCCTTTTCTTTCATATCAGTCCTCACACAAAATAAAAATAGTTAACTTGTAATTTCCCCTATAGTCCGGTCAAAATAGACTAATTAATTGGGGTGAGGCTACAATAATTCGCACTTGGCTGAAAATTGGTAGGTTTGTTCAATACACTATTATAAAGGAAATGTGAAAAGTCCTCATCGATCCGGCACGTGCAAAAAAATATACACGCGGTCAAAGGTCACAAAAATGGGTTTTTCGCGTTATTAAGCAAAATGGTAAGTTTTATCATAAAATTAGCTCAGACAAAAATTATAGATCAGACAATTATCTATAAATATGTCTAAATACTTTTTTTCCTAAGAGCCACCGTTTTTGAGATATAACGATTCAAAATATTGAAAGAGTTGTAATCGTCAAAATATGAATAAGTACACCACGTATATTATACTCGTACATCACTGAAGCCGTAATACAAGCAAAAATATCGTTCTATCGGTCAGTGTGACTAACACATATAAAATATGAAAATATGGGGTAAAAAAAAACCCATTCCCTTATCTTCTACGCCAGTGTAACCTTCAGCAACATCTGCCTCCCATTCAATTGTCTGCGTGGCTAGGGTCGTATACCTGCTTTATTTTACTATGCCGAATACATTCAATGCTATTAGAGTGCGTCTAATGATAGAACGACCTGGAGTTTTTGATTTAAGGATCCAGCGGAGATCGCTCGCTACTTCGAGTTGAGATGAAAATAAAATACGTTCGCAGTATATTGCTATCTTTGTTTGGCAAAAACAAATGCGAAATTGCATATGTGTGTGTACGTGTGAGTCGGACAATCTTCACAGCATAATATAGAACAGTTTTGAACTTGACAAAATAATTCCATCAAAAACACAGCTTGTAAAAAAACTCAAGTCTCGTAACACTACTCTTCTACCGTAAAAATATGTGAGATCCATGTTATTCCAAGTCAAAATATCTTGTATGTTTCAAATAAATGAATTTAGCTTTGTAATCGCATGAAAACACAATGTATCTCAAAAGTAATTAAGTAAATCGTTTAGTGCGATTACCAAGTCAAATCTTAAAAATGTAACTTTGTAATCCTATACATTTATATGGGATTACTAAGTTATATATGCAGTTGGTGTATCTAGAAAACTAGGTCGAAATTGCAAAATATTTTAGTTTTCCCTTGGTTTGTACACTAAACACTAATTGTAATCAAAATTTGTAACTTCTGTCTCTATTGCTGCTAAAAGTGCCTTAGACTTTTTATGTTCGTTCAGTCAGTGAGTGACAAAATTTAGAAAATTTAATGAAATTTGAAATATATAGTCTTTTTATGAAGCCTGCTTGATCTAGTTTCGTCCACAACGGATTTATAAGAGGTTGAAAATGGCTCGAAATGTTTCGAGATAAGGATGGCACTTTTTTGCGCGACTTGGTGGGTGTGACACTACCGTGCCCTCAGATTACCTATGCTCCATTGAAGTAATAGGGTCGTCACTTTTAATGTTATCCTAAAAATAAATTTGATGCAAAAAAAGACAGTGTTCTGTAGTGATCAATCTATCGAATTGAAATCATATTTTTATTTTACGTGGGCCTACATGGACACTTATGAAACGTCAGAATCTAGTGCGTAGTTCCAATTCGTCGTTTCCTATGGAGAAGAACCGGCAAGAAACTTCATGGTTACTCTTTTCAAAAAAATATTGGGTTTACAATATTTCCATACTAGCTGTGTCCGCGACTTCGTTGCGTGTATGAAAAAACTTATCAATAAGTTTTTAGTGTAGTATCTACACTTATACAGGAAAAGTTTTAACCACTGCGTAAATTTTTTTCAACGCTTGCCAAGGTTGGTCTTTGGATGGGTTACCATCTTAACATAACGAGTTTCCTCCGTGCCTCGGAAAGCATAGGCTGACTACCAGACCTCCACAACCCAATAACTGGGGTAACAGGGTACTTCATGGCAAGACTGGAGTCAGATTTACTGGCTTCTGACTATCCGTAACGACTGTTAATGACAGCCGGGACCTACGGCTTAGCGTGCTTTCCGAGGCACGGAGGAAACTTGTTATGTTAAGATGGTCACCCATCCACATACCAACCTATTGGCAAGGGTTGCTTAACCTTAAGTCGACTTGTGTTCTATTACTTACACTGAGCCACCAAAAAAAATTTACGCAGTGGTTAAAAACTTTTCTTGTAGGTATGTATATCAATAAATAAGTAAAATCCCTAAAAACTAATATCTATACGAATTACTAATCTTACCTAAGAGTACTAAAAATACCCTACACCACTATCAAATATACTACCTATACTTGAAATTAAAATCTACACGGTCTGCGCCCTATAAAAGTAAACCTAAGTACCTAACTAATTTTAAAAAAATGGGTTCGGTATCGGTCTCGTAACACCCCCTCTGCCATAATTTTTTTGATATTTTCAATATACAGAATTTTTACTTCTACAAATGTATTATAAGTATATATTACAATATTATATTAACAGACAGATTATTAAGATTGTACCCAAAAGTATAATAAAAATATTTTTTATCAAAAAACTGTCGAAATACTAGTAATCAAAATCGTAGTCTACGGTGTTCCCACATTCATTCAAGTATGAACCTTGTTTATTTACAAAGTTTGAAGGAAATGTTAAAGTTATTATAGCTTTATTTGTGGATGATTTCTTTATTTTTCATAACTGTAAAAAGGCGACCAGCCAGTTAATACAAGACTTGAGTACTCAATTTAAAATTAAGGATTTGGGTCAGATTAAGCAATGTTTAGGCTTGAGAGTTAATATGTATGAAAATGTTATAACTGTTGATCAAGAACAATATGTAGAAAGCTTATTGAAAAGGTTTAACATGTCAGATTGTAAAAGTGCAGAAACTCCTATGGAGATTAATTTACGATTAGAAAAGTCTGAGAATAATTTTTGTGATAAGAAATTTCCATATAGACAATTGATAGGTAACCTAATGTATTTAGCGGTCTTAACCAGACCAGACATAGCTTACAGTGTATGTTATTTGAGCCAGTTTAATAACTCATATAATGAAACTCACTGGAAACATTTAAAAAGAATTTTAAAGTATTTAAAGAGTACTAAAAACTATGGTCTAATTTTTTCTAAAGATGATTCTTATATAGAAGGATATGCTGATGCAGATTGGGCTTCAGATTTAAATGATAGGAAATCATTTTCTGGTTTTTGCTTTATGTTGTCTGGTACTGTTATTTCTTTTGAATGTAGGAAACAAAGAAATGTAGCACTATCCTCAACAGAAGCTGAATATATTTCCATATCAGAAGCTAGCAAAGGGTATCTATTTAAAGAATTTATTGTTTGAGATTTTAGGTAATTCAGAAACAATTACTTTATATAATGATTGTCAAAGCGCTCAAAAACTTATTTTGAATCCGGTATACCATATAAGGTCTAAATATATAGATGTTAGATACCATTTTGTGAGAGAGGCAGTTGCAAATAAGTTTGTTAAAGTTGATTATTTAGAAACAAACCAAATGCCAGCAGATATCTTTACAAAAAGTTTAGGGTCTTTAAAGCATAAATATTTTACAAAAAAGCTTGGTATACTTCCTATTTCAATGTATCAATGATTTTGTTAAGCGGAGGTGTTAATATTATGACAAAATAGTATTTATGTATGTAGCTACTAGCGACATCTGGTCACTCTGTGTGTAAGTGTTTTGACAATAAAAACAGTCTATTGAAACGTCACTGTGCCTATTATTTACACACACCATAAGAGAAAATGTAAATATAAGAAAAAAAATCAAACCTATCAACATGAGATGTTAACAAAAATAAATCACGACTTAATGAATTTAAGGTGATTAAGATCTAAATAATATAAGAAACAAACGCTCGCAAACCGCTTGTACAATATGACCAATACGCTAGTGTGAAAGCCTGTAGGAGGGGAACCGATTTTCTTAGTGGCGTAACTACAAATTTTCAGTTTTCAGACTTTTCCCATAATTATTTGCTATAAGACCTTTTTTACCCTATACATTTTGATTACCTAGAGAGTATCAAACGTACGTTTTTTGCGATATAAACGGCTGTATCTTTTTTTTTATTTGATTTGTGCACAGCTTCAAGGGATCGCGGGCCTATTCTCGAACTCGATAACTCCACGCGTTTCCGATATAAAGGGTCTTGACAAACAGACCGACGGACAACAAAGTGATCCTATAAAGGTTTCGTTTTTCCCCTTTGCGGTACGGAATCCTTAAAACGAAACGATAATTGTTGAAAAGTTTTATAGGAAATGAAATTCGATCAAATATGAACCTATGATAGATAAGTAGGTAACCCTGTAGGAGCGACACACACGCAAGGACCTTGTGTACCCTGGAATGATTACGAAGTAATATCACACAATCTGAAGTGTACTTAAAATTCATTGCCATTAAGTTCATATTTTAAATTGACAAGCAAAAATGGAAAAAATGTACCCAGCAAGACGGAGCATAGAAAGAGGTAGCGTGTCCCTTTCTTACTCGTCTATGGACACCGTGGTAGAAAGAGACAACATACCCTTTTGTGGGTACGTTTTTGAGGTTGACGTAATCAATCCAGATAGTATAAACAATTCTTGGACACACTGACTGAAGATGTCATCACCCACACACTGACATTTGCTTGCTGCGATAGCAATAAAAACTATTGAAAATTTGGGAGAAATTTGGATGAATACATCCATCCATCCGTAATACCAAAAATGATGAATGAAAAATTAATGATTTTCCAATTTCTTTTCAATTCTTTATAACTTGATAATAATATCTGTGTTCCTGCGGGGAGATATCTTGAAATATTGATGTTTATAATATAGAAAAAACTATATAAAAACATGACATTTTCGCTGTGAAAATGTGCAAAATTAAATTCGCTTAAATTTCGTTTGGGGTAAGTTTTTCAACACAAAGACGACGTAGGAACCTAGATAATTATTGTCTGAATCCGAATAACATCATATTATGGTGTAAATATGCTTAAACTGCAAATGATTTTGGTATTACGTTTGTATGGAAAATCGACACTTCGCGCCAGCCTTAATGGGCCACATTATTCAGCCACAATTGTCCGAAATAAAAAAAGTTGTGAAGTGTCAAGACATGAAGAATCATGTCTTGACACTTCACAACTACTAGTTAGTAATACCACATACAAAATTTTTGGATTCAACCTCTTTTTCTCAGGTTGCGCTTGCTACTCTTTCAATATTTTGAATCGTTATATCTCAAAAACGGTGGCTCTTAGGAAAAAAAGTATTTAAACATTTTTATAGATAATTGTCCGATCTACAATTTTTGTCTGAGCTAATTTTATTATAAAACTTACCATTTTGCTGAAAAACACGAAAAACCCATTTTTGTGACCTTTGACCACGTGTATTTTTTTTGCACGTGCCGGATCGATGAGGACTTTTCACATTTCCTTTATAATAGTGTATTGAACAATCCTACCAATTTTCAGCCATGTGCGAATTATTGTAACCTTGGATGTCTAAATTGACCGGACTACTAATAAATAAAATAAGAATAGGTACAAACTATTCACACGGGCGAAAACGATGACATAAACTAGATATTCTTATACGGTTTAATATCAGTTAAACTTAGGTACCTGTCAGCGATAAGACCGCCATTGTACTCAAATTTAACCTATCAATACCCGCGAAACGAGACACAATAGTGAAACAATTACAGCGCGGTCCAATGAGACCGGTCGAGGATTCATGAATTAAGTTCGTATGAAAATGATGATACTATTTTAGTATACAAAATAGTATATTCTATTCTACCAACCACAGTTCTCAATTAAACGTCAAAAAAATACACGAAATAATTTCTCAAAAACAGTTTCGAGGAATACTTTTAAAACGTGTTTCTTAATGTAATGTGAAATGTGTCAAGAAGAAAGCTCAACGTCTTGTAAACGGCTCACTCCAATTATCATGGGCGTGCCCGTCGTACGGCGGTGAGGAAATGTTGCTATTTATAGCTGATTCCTGTTTAATTTTGATAATTATGTTTTAGTTTATTTGTTTAAAATGTGTAAATGGCAAATCTTAATGGAACTGGGACTAACTTCTGATTTTTTTTTCAGACCTAAGAATTGGAACCTGTCAAAATTTTTCATCAAAGTACCCTACTTTGATGAAATATTTTGACAGGTTGAGGCATGCTATGCTGAAAATACTCAATTCAGAAACCCGCCTTATATTAATTAATTACTTGACCTTTATACAATTTCTGGTAGTTCAGTGCAAAATCAATAGGGTTATTTCTTTATTATAAAAAAAATTGAGATGATGCCACCGCAGACCCCGAAAAAGATGACGGGATGATCTAGAAATATTTTACCAGAACTAAAACTGAAACAGTGGTGGAAGATTTTTGCCTAGGAGTGGAAAACAACAGGCTAGAAAAACTGAAATGTTCATTTACTGTACATGCTGAATGCTATAATGCGTTACTGCTTGTAGTATCTCTATTACTACGGTTTCATTTAATTTAGTTGTGATGAGCTAGATCTTGCCCTTGAACTCAGTTGATGGAAAGCGATGGATAAGGTTGACAACGTAATGAGTTTGCCTAAAAGATATTTGTTCTCTCCAGCTTTAAAGGTCAATGGGTTATAAATGGTTGAGAAAACAGACGAGACGCTAGCAAACCTGCCAGGCAGCGCTGTGAAATTGTTTGAAAGAATTACGAGTATATTACCGCGACCTTAAACACAAAAGACAACTAGATTAACATAGTCTTAAGACTAAGACTCCAAGAGCGGGAGGAAATAATTGAAACACTCCCACATTTTTTTTTACCAATAAACATTAGCATTAGCATTATATGCCTTAGAATGTTCCCACTGCTGGGCCTCAAGCCTCCTCTCTTGGAAAGGAAATGGGCTATAATCCACTGCGCGGGCCCATTGTGGATGTCACATGTCTTCAAATGTTTGGTTCTAGGACATGCCGGTTTTCTCAAGATGTTTTCCTTCACCGTTTTGAGAACTGTGGTGATGAAATAAAATATTACACAAAGTAATGCGCCTGACCGGGTTTGAACCCGCGACTTACAACTTGCAAGCCGGGGCAGTTACTACTGGGCCACACACCCTTAGACATGTTTTTCATTATTATTAATAGACTCGCATTCTCTCACACACTATCTCAATTAATAATAAGTTAGGCCCACTGTCCACAGACGCGTAAACTCTGTCGACAGAGTGGCAACGACATGATGATGGCACGACATTGTTGCTTCGTCGACAGAGTTTTATACATATGTAAGCTTCACTCAGGATTACACCAAGAATAAAATAACGAATTCGCGTGAGAAAAAACTACGTGTCCGCGAAGAGTAGGCCTTATGCTAATAGCTCGTAACGCTTGTCTAGACCTAACCTATTCAGCCAATATTTTAAGACACCTAGGTTCTATTTATCGAGAAACATAGACTTTGTTAGTGAATTTCACTCTCCAGCTATTTAATTAATGAATGTATTTCAAAAACCGTTTTATACGTATAGGTGAAAGGTTTACAACCCACCCCTCAGTCCACGGTTCACAATGGTTGGTGGCCCGTTAACGGATCAAGACTGTTTTATTGGCATTAATTTAAAATCGATCAAGAAAATACATTGAGCCGCAGGTTGCCAGTACATCTCCATTATTTTATTAGAAACGCATTAGTATTACTTAGTTCGGCATTAGTTCCTAATGTTGCTTACATTTTAGTATCCATTAGTGTTCATATACAATGTAGTAATTCGTTGATGAACACTAAATGGACCCTTTGCTTAGTATAAAAGCTGCTATTAGTCTAGAATACGAAAGATATTTAGGTCTGGATCATTACACAGCGAGTAAATAAAAAAGAACAATTTTTTCTTTAAGCCAGTTCCTACCTACATTTTGTGTAATTTTCTCTCATAAACTAGATGTCTGTTTCTGAAGGTTTTGGCAGTATTGTGTTTATTTTTTCTTTCTATACCTAACATTATTATAAAACAAGGTCTCTCACTGCGTCTGTCTTTTTGTATAATTGAAACCTCAAAATGTATGTGTATAATGATTTTCCTGCAATTTTCATCAAAAGATCAGACAGAATAAATAGGTTAAAAAAACTGAAAATTTCAAAAAAGTAGAAACCGGTGTGAATCTTGAGAGAGTCGCTAGTTAAATAATTAATTAATTTAGACCCAGTTTAGTAACAAAATGACTAGGTAAAATATTTTTTTAAGGTCATCTAATGACATGAGAAACCATCTAATAACTTCTCTCACTTTTGAGTGGAGCGGGGGAGAATAGTCTGACACTCTCCTCCGCTTTTACTGACTAAAATCATCTCTCTTCAGTTGCCTAGTATTCTGGGACCACGGGCTTTCCTTTCTAAAGTCGACATAAAATGGCCCCAGTAGGCGTCGGCTCTACTGAGCCCCTAAGGTTTGCTTACATAAATGTTTGATATACATAGATTAGGGACGATTAAGTTTGTATCATGAAAGTTAAATCTCTCCTTTCTAACCTTATCTTTCCAAAATTTCAGTTTTCAAACCACGAAAATTAAATACCTACCTAATGTTCTATTTGTCGTCCATTCGCAAATAATTTCGGTAACGTTTCACCGTAATTGCCGCCGCTCAGCTGATTAATGCCTGAACAATCTAATCTATAATTTAATTCAAATTATCGAAACCCCAAAATCCCGGGTTCAAAAGTGCGAATCCCGCATATTTATGCCCTCAATTACGACCGCCAACTTCGAAGGCATTCCTCGGACAACAATTATACCGGGATTACGTCCGGGCTTCATAACAGTCCCGGGATATCCCGGGGTATCCCGTTAAATAGGTATAATGTGCACTGGTAGGATTAAGCATGGCGGATCATATTATCCTTAATTGTACTTTTAAGTACAAGTTTATGGGCGAGATTATGCCTTAATATGGTGTTTGGTGTTGCTAATTTTATTTTGGGTTTAAGTAAGACATTTTCTAATTGGATTCATAAAATGTCTCGATTTAATTAGTTTGGACTTGTAATATAAACATTGCGAACTATACAAACTACAAGATTTGGCAAACGTAGTGTATAAATTAAGGAATAGTTCGCATTTGGATCGCAAGTGCCAGGAAAATTTTCTTGTAAAATAAAAATAAAATAAGTTATCTTAAGAAATATACAGTTATTAAGTATTTACTGAACTTTCATCTGAGCCCAATGTTTCAACTGAAAAAAAATCGCAAGCAATATTTAACCGTCTATTAAATTGTCAAAAACCCGTTTAATACTAGGATTACTAAATCTAGATACTTTAAAATTTTGTTGAAATTCATTGCAACTTAAGAAGCGTTTACATCAACGCTTGCAGAAAATTACATAATTTGTTTTGGCTATTAACATCGCTGCAAACATTCTGTTGGCAGCGATTCGAGGTAGCATTCTACTAACACAATGTATTTCACTATTTTGTAGAGAGAGTTATCAACAAATTAAAAGTTCATAAGCCCACTTTTTGATATATCACACTGTTTTATAGTACTAACTAACCTTAATTAGTAGCTTTATTACATAAGGTACATAATTGTGCATTTTTATATCAAGTAATTCTACATCAAGTACTATCAAAATTAATCCTAAAAGGTTCACCGAAAACAACATACAAAACCCGGAACAATTCCTTCCGATCAATTGGTATCAGCAAAAAACTAATTCGAGCTCCCGAGCAAACTACCATTAAAATGGGAGAAGAAACGACAAAAAGCATAGGTAGCTACATCAGCGGAAAAGGGGCAGTTAAAACAAAAAGTGGGCAGACAATAAAACCACCCCCTGTAGAGTAACATATATGATCACTATCTACTAAGTTCCCAGTTGAGCTGAATTCGCACTGTGTACAAGCGGCCTAATGGTGCCACGTGAATCAATAACTGCTGACTAGCTCATTACTGACCCGGCTTTCAATCAACACCACACATTCGATTTCCGACCTTCTCCGTTATCTCACAAGGTTTCATTTTCATCGTCTCGCTCTCAGTACTGAGGCTTTTAATATCGATAGCTCTAATAAAAGTGTCAAACTGCTATGTCCGCGCGAAGGAATACAGTGAACATTTTTATTGACTATTACTAATAACATAAAGGAGAAATAGAAGTTTCCGTGATGATATCGCAATGATACTTAGAGGTCGCTGTTGGGACGACATTAAGGGGTAACAAATGATTTAAGTTGTGCTCGGAAGGGGAGGGGCGACGTAAACCGTGCTTATCATTGTCGTAAGTTTAAAGGGTTTTGTTTGAGAAATTATTACGATTATAGAACATAAAATTAGTTCTTGGGTTTGTGATAAAGTATGGTACTGATTGCTGAATAATTTCCTTCTTTGGAGTTTTGGTTTTGATTCTCTTTACATTATTGTATTCTAAAGTTATGTATCATGTATAGATAGCGCTATGAACTGGTTGTTTCCTTTTGTAAGGTATTTTAATGCGAGAGGGGTTTTCTCTGACAGATAAAAAAAACGAGGCAAGTGTGAGTCGCAAAATAATAGTTATTTGCAATTCGGAAAAAAAACGATTTGCAAAAAACTAATTATTTTGTGATGTAACTATGCAAAGAGATCTTGTTTCTTGCCAAATTTCAGGATGTTAGGTGAATGGAAAGTACTTGCATGAGCATTTAGGTTACGTTTACTTACTTATTTAAAATTTTGTTTTTTTCACTGTTCAATTTTATATGAATGGTTAATCAGTAAAAACTAAGATAATTTCAACACTTTATACAATGTTTACTTGATCTTTTATTTGTATTCAGGCTGCTTAACTTGCACGTGCAATTTCTTGGCACTGCTTAAGACTCATTTCACATGAAGAGCTACTAAATCAATCTTCACGCCAAATCTCTTTTAGATTAAGCAGAAGCAGGTTTACTTAACTTAACTTTGCAATGTTAGTTTTCTTTTTTATTAAAATTAAGTGTCTACTATATGTCGTGTAGCTATGTGTGCCAAATAAAATATTTTTCTTTCATTCTTTCTAACTTAGGAATTTAAGTAATTGTCCCAAAACATGAATGCCAGATTTTATTGCATTATTACACAAAATTGTACAATTTCAGATTGTAAATCAACTGTTATTTTCAAATGCCATTTCGTATCACAATAGTATCGTATTATTATTCTCATAATAATATCTTGAATCTAAATCGTTATTTTGATTGTGCTATAAAAAGTTATGGGCTAATAAAGGAGAATAAAGTTGTGTTTAAAAAATAGAAGTAAAAAATAGATCTTGAACATTATAAGGCTGAAAACGTTCCAATTTATTCCTAGTTCAATATTTTCTGTCTCAGTTCAATTTCCTTATTACCAAAAATAAATGTCTATCGGATTTTCATTACAATAACTTATTGTAACCGATCACGTGATATCTATACATTAAAATCTGCAAAAATTACGCAATTTATTTTTGCCATTTCTAGTTTAATGGTTACTTTGTGTGCCAAATTGTAGGATTTATTTTTGTGTTAATGAAAATGTGGGCAGACTGCGTAGTTCCGATTCCTGAAAGTTGTGATTTAAAATCGTCGATTTGGTTTACGTGCTATATTTTTTCTTGTTAACCGATTTCATAATATTTTATAAAGGTAAAAGGTTTGTAAGAGTGCTTCTATGTTTGTCATTTTTTTACGCTCGAACGAATTTGTATGAACTTCGGCACACAAGTGGAACATATTTTTTATTGACAAATGTTTGCACTTTGCACTGACTGGACAACTATATTCAAATCTGTCATCCCAGACACTAACCTGCATATTTCTCCTGTAACATGACCATCATAGCCATGTTTGCTGTACTCATGGACTTTAAAAGAGAATTTGACCCAAAAAGGTTTTGGGGTTTGTTCTCAGGATAGTCAGCTAAGAAACACCACCCTCATCTAGTTAAAATTGACAAGAAAAATTATGTGTAAAAGTGTTTTTTAAACTTATTTCCAAAATAAATATCATTTATGTGCTGGAATAGTACTACACACAGATGAAGCAGCTAGCAGCAACAAATTTTAACATAAAGTCACAAAGTATATTAAATTAAACATAATTTTCCTTCAGCATCCTTGTAGATTATAATGTTAATAATTTTATCAGAAACAATAGCATCTTCCCAAAATATAAATCACGTGAACCACAACAGCTGTTTCGCCACGATCAACTGTCCTCAGATTGAAGAAGGGCCAACCCGTTGAGAGTAATTAAAACAGAAAAATAGCTAGGGCCGTGTAAATTTAAAATTTCCCTTCTTTCATTAATCATCTTGAGGCCGAAAGCCGGGGCCGGCGCCGACGTCGTATAACAAACGGGACGGCGGGTCTTTGATACTTGCTGCAAATAAATCGGTATAACAATATATCGATATTAGTTAAAAAAAAAAGTTTTTAAATTTTTTAATTTTGACACGTTTTTTGGGTGTCTACCAGTACTTCATAATTTTCATCGACATCGTCTTTGTAATTTTTGTTTGAAAGTAGCCTAGTGTCCAATGCATACAAAAATGCATATAATGTAGCATTGTATAATAATTATATAGTATGGTAGATGAGAGTATAACACCCCCGCTCAGCCCAAGAGCGGGAGAAGCCATTGGATGATTTGCCACCTAAAAAAAATATTATATTATTATATTCTATGAATACTTTTAAATAATAGTAGTAGTATAGCAAAAACATAATCCATTTTAAGTCAATAGGTAATCTATATACATATCGATTCGATAAATTTTTTCATTAGCCCATCCCTAAAGCCTTCACAGCCTGCTGTCCCCCTCTGGTACGGGATGAAGAAAGGAAGCTGCTCCTCATATTTCAACGTCGATGCCCATGTATATGACACGGACCGTATTTTCTAAACAAAAGTTTTGGGTACTGGTTATTGCCAGATTTTTTAGCAGCATTAAAATTTGTAGTCCGATGATTTTGCTGAAATTTTCAGGATCTGTTAATATTGTATGTATTTTAAGCTTTTAAGATGGATGTGAGACGCACAGGACTGGTCATTTTGGTGCCATTTGGGGAAGACCTACGCCCAGCAACAATTCACTGGTTTACATTCTAAAAAAGAATTTTTTTTAATGAAGAAAAGGTTTTTTGCTAAAATTTACACTTACAAACGTGCAAAGTACTTGTACAATAAACTATTTAAAAAAAGTTGGGATCTTATAAAAATAATAGAATAAAGTTAGGTACATTGAAATCTAGTGAAATATTAAATTTTAATTAATTATAAATATGATACTCTGTGATTATTCTGTTAAACCATTTCTGAGTGATCAGAGTGCAATTATACGCTGGAAGCTAAAACGCTTTTCCAATTTCCTGAAACTCATTTCCCCGTCCTTTCCATTATTTACTGCTCTGCAAATTCTTAATGAACTATAAATAGACCATTACCCAAAACCAACACCATTTTTTCTCAGAAACAGAGATCACAAGAATAAACGTAAGCCTTGAACAAGTAAATTATAAAGCACTTAAGTCCTCTCTTTGCTTACTCGTGAGCAGAAGTGAGCAACGGTGGTACACTCATTAATAATTTTAAAAGGAAAAGCGGCTATGAAATAAAATAACAATATTATTAAAAGGTTCGTCGGTCTATGTTTTATGAATGGCCGTTTCCGTTATAGAGTTGCAGATTTTTGTAATTTTAATGGAAAACTGTGTACGTACTGGCATGGATAGTGAGCGTCAATTTATTTCCATATTGGTGTGGATGTAAAAAGGAAATAGCGTATTGGAGCAATTTATATTATCAATGCGTACTGATTAAATACTTCCATTCAGCTTCATGGAATGAAAGCGTATAGCGAAATGTGAATATTTAAACGGAGGAATTGGTAAAGAGATAACTAATTTGTTGAATTTATTTTATGCGCTGTAATGATGGTGCTGGATTTTAGACTCAGTTATTATGCAACAAATAACTGAAATAATGCACACTTTTATACACCCCAATTAGAAAATTAAATTAAAATAATAATTCAATCACTGAAATTTTATATGAATAGTATGTTTTTTTCACAAAATAAGTTATTCTAATTAATAGTCAAATAATATGGGGTAAACGTACTGCACTGATAGCAAATCTGAATTGATATCAAAGCACGCACGCACAAACCCTCCAGTGAAGCAATCAAGTTTTATCAAAGTAGGATATTTTTTGTCCGAAAATAATCAAGAATAATATAAGGATAAAAAAATTACTTTAAAAAATAGCTCAAATCGAACTGAACATATTACTTTCAGGATGTGCGTTTACTATGTTACATGTTGTATATATCGTGACTGACAATTCAGTAATTAGGTAATACAATACCTCTTAGTAAGATTCAGGGTGGCATGGCGACTGTGACTGTCGCAACCCAGTGCTCTCTCTTTGAGGAGTGGTTGGAAAGAGGTCACGGCGTCCTCTCGTTCCGCATGACGCAGGTCCTCACCGGACACGGTAAGTTTGGGAGGTTCCTGCATCGGATCAAGCAGGAGAGGACGCCCGGGTGTCGCCACTGTGTGGATCGCCCGGAGGACACGGTGGAGCACACGGTAGAAGTGTGCCCCGCTTGGGCGGAGCACCGCCGTGTCCTTGTGGAGGCTATCTGGGGAACACGTGGTATTCCGAAAGATTGACACCGAGTTCCCCCCAGATCATAGGCAACGAAGGAACGGGGTAGGGGTTTAGTCAGTAAGAGTCTGACATGCCCTCCCGCTCCTCCCAAGAGCGGGAAAAGTCATTCTGATGATTCCCCTACCAGAAAAAAAAACCTCTTAGTAAAATTAGTTTCAGATTTCCAAGCTTCTGCTTACGTTACTTATCTAAATAATAATGACTATAATTTACCATTTGCGGAATTTATTAAAAACCTAAATGCGTTCGTGACAAAATAATTACGACAAAAGAACGTGATGTTTTCTGATCACGCCATTTTCAATCAACATTTCATTTCCCGCTCATAATAGCAAAAGCGGTTGATGATGAATCGGCAAATATAAAGCCAACAAACTGGAAACAACCAATCACCGCCTTGCAATATAAAACTATACAAGTATCTGTGTGACGCTCCATTGAAACAAGTACGAAAAATATAGTTTTTGAATGGAAGTCAGCAGATTTCCCATGCGGGGATCCGCGAGACAAAATCTGGCGTAACTTTTATTCTCCTTGACAGAAACTTGCCAGTGGAGTCTTTTTAGTTGAACGATGAAACAGAATTCAATGTGCAAAGCGGAATTTCTAGTAATATCTTCGAAAGTTAACGCTTCGCTCGCGGCTTGGGGTACCTACTGCCTGAACTCAGACGAATAGGTTGTAAAAAAAGTTTAAATAGGAAAAAAACTGACAAGGAATGGAAAACAAAGGAAAACCAACTGCCTTCTACTTTCATAAAGTTGAAATGCCACGTGCTTATTATATAGCGGACGATTCCCTGGCAAACCTCTGTGGAAGAGTGTTTTTCCTCTTTAATTTTTATGTCATTTCATTTGGGAAATCAAGAATTGTTTATTATTTTAAGATATTCGGGATGCTTTTAGTAAATGTACAATCCAATATCAATAAGACACAGTTTGGCAAAATTCAAATAAATCTATATTTAAGAATAATAATGAAAATTCCTTGCCTAAAAAACTAATAATCAATTCTTACTTAAGTATTTATTAAACATAGAATTAAATATTAAAAAAAACAGTAAAAATCTACCTCCTTTAGTTTTTGGCTTTGTGATTTACAACAATGGTTTTAACTGACAAAGCAATAAATTAACCATTACACTTCTTTCAAAAAATGAATAATTATTCTAATATATCCAATATTTATATTTTATTAATATTTATATTATACCTAATTGTTAATTTAGTCTCTAAACTCACTTTTAGTCCTTCACTGCCGAAATACACCTTTAACCCAAAAACAAAAATCCACGATCTGGAAACATACTCAGATATTCTTTAAAACTCAAGTGGGGGAAATGGTTTATTTAATGGTGCACTCAGGCGATGGACTACTAAGTAGCCTGCTTACTAGCCCACTTAAGCCCAACGCTTATGCTTAAGTAGTTCCAGACTTAGAGCATTTGCAAAAATGCTCAAGTCCCCCGTGTTTTCATGGATCTTGAAATTGCTAGAAACTTTTTTTATCGTTTTGAGTAAAGCAAGCTGGTTGTTTTGATGTAAACGAAAAAACACATACACTACTGCAACCACTACTGTACCATCGTCGATTGCATCACTGCTTACTGTCAGCTAGGATGGCAGTCAAGCAATGTTTACATAATTTCATAAAAAAACTGAGATGAGAAGCGATCCAATAACTTCTATCTGTCTATTGTGCAGGGCGTATCAGGCTTTTACAGACTAAAACCCACCCGAGCCTTTGAGTTGCTTTTGGTTGGTTGAAGTTCCAAGATCAACCGTGGTCCGGAACGCAAAGTCCTCAAGAGAGACACCGATCCGGTGGTTTCTATATAATTAAACCAAACAGCTGTTTCGCCTACACCTATTTTGCGAGATTAATTTCATTAGAATATAATTAAATATTATAAATTCTTTCCCAAAGTAATTATACCCAAACGCAGATAAGGTCAGTTTTCATATAATATCCAATTTATACAAGTACAAAACAGAGCAAAACTAAGACTTGCAAATGATACCAACTCACGTTCCAAAACAATCTGAGTAGCTGGTTGCGTTTCCTATACAAGGCAGCTAAAGTTCTCTATTAAAAGAACACTAGACACTTTTAATTATGCAAAATCATCGACGTACGTTCACCTATTCGGGTCAGCCGGTGTGGAGGCAGGCAGTTTTAAAAATGAAACAATGGACGGGAAATGAAGACCAGCCATGGTACGTATGTTGGAATGAAATAGTATTGTTAAGGGCGCTTCAGACGGAAGTGTACGGCGGCCGCGTGTTGCACTTTTGTATCGGTTTAGAAAAGCGTTTGAATCGTACGGTACTTCGAAATGGGTTTTATATTTCGCAATGGATTTACTCAAATGTATTCAGAATTGTGTATTGAGTATTTTATGCTGTAATGAACAGTCAACTCCAATAACTGCGAGAGCTTGGTCGACGATTTTTATTACTTTTGTGGGAAGTAGTGCGTTATAACGAATTGGCGTATCTTTTAATTGAATTTTTACGTGTCGAAGGAAAAAAGTGTTTGTAAAGTGTGCGAATTTTACATTTTATTGACAACGTAGTATATTGTTTCATCCACCTATATCATTTCACAGAATCATTGTAGATATAGCCATTACAGTGAACCATCCCCAAAATCCCCAACAACAAAAGAACACACTCATCTAAAAACTTATCGCCTCCCATAGCATTAAAGCCGTCGCTTCCATCTCGGATCAACTGCGCGGATATTCCCAAATCGCTATCGGCTCATCTGCGGGCGCCCTTATAGGCCCGTCCTACGTTTATTACACACGTTTTTGCTGACCTAACCACCTCGATGAGGAACGAACAGACCTTTTCACTTGGAGATGAATACAGACTAATAAAACTATGTAGACGGGGTTCTTCACTTTACATGGGTGATATTGTAGCTCTCGCTAAGTACATCGTTCTAAGACCCTACCATGAGATCTTAATGCGATCTATTTTACGACCTAAACTGAACTATAGAACTATATTCTGTGTATAACTCCATTCCTATTTCTCGTTCGCACGCCTGTCATTTTACCTCGTCATTGTTCCTCAAGTTAGTCTGCTATTAGATAATGCATCTGAATTGTTGATTATTGGCTTCATTATTGTTGATTTTGACAAGCCAATGATTGTCAATTTAGATACAATTCTAAGACCAGACTTGAGGCCCAATTTGGGATAAAAGTAAGAGAACGCTTAATCAATTTTGATCTCCAATAATAACTTGTATTAGATAACACAGCATGAGTCGAATATACACCACAGTGTATCACCAGTAATACATTTATCATTTCTATTAATTGTTACGTCATCGCATAAGGGTTTAAATTATGTCGCTACACAGTTAATTACTTCGGTAATCGAGTTGTAATCTAGTACTGAGAATTTGATGTTACAAATGGAGTTGTCACAAACATAGCTAACTGTACTATCATCACTTGTCATTTTATTATTCTCTACGTCATTGTCATTTTCATACAAATTAAGAGGAGATAAAACTAACGGGATATGTTTTTCTTCATTGCCATCTTCTTTAAAATTACCCGGAGTGATCAGATAATCATATTTGTACTTATAATTATCATGAAGCACAAAAAAACAATTGTGTATTTATTTTTAATTTTAAGTTTCTACATAAATGTTTCCAATACTATATACGAGTATCTGTGTGTACCAAATGTGTCTTTCTTTTAATTAATAGGGCTTATTTTTTTCCAAAATCCTATCTGTTTTTTCGCTTTGCACAAAATAGTCTCCAAAACTATGATAAAACAGGAAACGTGAGTTAGACTAAAAAAACTTATTTTCTTATATAAATTCTACGTATAAATTACAAAAACTGTACAACTCAACTTAAATCACTCATCACCGACACAGAGTTGATTTGAACTAGACCATATTTTCATGTTCCTAATTCTGTCACGTCTGCCATATACTTTTCTGTGGTACATGTTAAGCCTATATACCCGGTTAGATTGGAAATTCTTTACGCGGCCTCCCGTTTGATGCGTGCCTTTCGAAACCAATTGAATTTGTTTCTGTTTCTCGGTCTTGTTTTGGGCTGCGGTATTTTCGGCCGCTAGTGGTTTCAGTTTACACCGATGTAAGGGATGTTTTTGATGTTGTTTTTTGTAAACTGTGATCCGATTTTATGGGGAAACTGGTTTTAGTTGCGTTTGTCCGGGTTTCGATGGAAGTTGGGATAACAGTTTGTTTGGATCTAAAGGGATTTTGATTTTCTAGTTAAGACTAAAAAAGAGATACCTTGAAAGTTATCAAAGTACTTACTCGTCTTGATTTAATTAGGATTGTTCCCATTTTTTTTCAAATTAATAACATCATCATGATCATCATCATTTCAATCGAAGGAATTACATTGTTAGACTTAGGCCTTCCTCAAGCGTCGCCATAACAATTGTTCCTGAACGGATCGATTTCCGTAACTCTCACCAGGTCATCGGTCTACTTTGTGGGAGGCCTTCCAATGCTACGTTTTCCAGTACGTGTTCGCCACTCCAGAACCTTTTTTCTCCACCAACCATGTTTTTGCAATGTGCCCTGCCCACTACTACTTCATCATCATCTACCAAGCCTTTTTTCCCAACTATATTCATGTCGGCTTCCAGTCAAGTCGGATTTAGCCGAATACCAGTATTACCACTGCTACTTAATGTATATACGAAGAAAAAAAGTTAAAACAATATTGAGTGCCTCCACCAAAACCCAGGACTTAATAAAATCCATTCATCATCATCATCATCATCATCTCAGCCGAAAGACGTCCACTGCTGGACATAGGCCTCCCCCAAGCGCCGCCACAGCGACCGGTCCTGTGCGTCTCGCATCCATCGGATTCCCGCGACCCTCGCCAGGTCGTCGGTCCACCTTGTGGGAGGCCTTCCGACGCTGCGTCTTCCGGTACGTGGCCGCCACTCTAGAACCTTCCGTCCCCATCGACCATCTGTTCTACGAGCAATGTGCCCAGCCCACTGCCACTTATCCGCGATTCTTCGGGCTATGTCGGTAACCTTAGTTCTCTTGCGGATATCTTCATTCCTGATATGATCGCGCAAGGAAACTCCGAGCATAGCCCTTTCCATTGCTTTTTGGGTGACTTTAAGCCTTCTGATGAGGCCCATCAAAAAAAAAAAATCCATTACCATAATTAATTATATCCTAAAGAAAATAGTACACAACATTGTAAATTCACAACATTACAGTCCATTAGGAACATTCAACAAAATACTGAAAAAACATAAAATTTGGTTCGCAAGTACTAAGAAAATAATAAAGCTCTTAATGGAATGCAAATTAGATAAGCGTAGTAAATCCGTCGGCTACTAATTCTTGCGATGTAAATACAAGTGAATGCTATATATAGCGTGGTTTTTTTAAGTGAGGAATCATCTTTATCACTGAGGTACATAGGCTATAATTTATTTCTTTTTTTTAGTGCGGGCAAAGTCGCTAGTAGAAGCTAGCTTTCAAATAAATTGACTAGTCAGTTATTCTAGTGGTTAGTGGCCCTAACTGCTATGCCAAAAGTTGTGAAAATATAAATGTCACTGTTTAGCCTTGCAGTTCAAAACACGTTTTCATTTGAATAATGTACCAAAAACAATAACACACCTACTCGTACCTTTATGACGATAACGACAAACAAACCCCTCAGGCATACAAAATAAATGTCCAGTTTTATTCTTTTAGGACACATGCACGTTTATTTAGTTACATAAATTAAAATTCACAGAAACATTGCATTGTTAACCCGCTTTCATTTATCATAATTTACTTTTTTCCCTCATGAAGTGAATTAATTCGCGTCACCATCTTCCTGTTACATATTAATGTGTGTGCTTGAATACATGCCCATTTTAGGTTTTGTTGGCAAGAGACAATTTTCATTTACATAAAAAGAAATACCTAATATGTTTGTGCGAAATATCTGGAAGCTCATTATTTACCTTGTATTTTTTCTTTTTTTATATGTATTTAAGTCATTTGCTCATCATAAAGATATTTTTTTTTCATTTATGTGAGTCTTGCGTTTGACCGTTATCTGACTTTAATGGTAAGCGATGAGCACTTACCTAGAAGTAACCTTTTTACTTTTGGCTTTAAAGTAACCTTTTATTCTTGACCTTTGTTTCCTGACAAGTACTATCTAGGGGAGGTTAGAGCTATCAGGAAACAAAGGTTTCAACAAGGCATTCTATTCCTTGTGTTCACAGAAACAGATAGGTCAAAAAGTTATTCACAGGATTTTAATACACCCTAAAAAGAAACGCCTTACCAATTTATTAAAATAATATTACTATTTTTTATTTAATTTCACTCAAAAAAAAATTCTAAAGACAAAACCAATCCATAAAATTACAATTCAAAAAAATGTAAGCAAAAAAAAACCCATCCAAAAAAATAACCAGCGTGGAACTAACAGGCGTGTATTAAAACGGTAGCAGGCGTTCCCCAGATAAGATCCCCTACGTACTCCGAAGTTAATCATGAACCTCGGAGCCTATTTACATAATGTTTCCTTTATCCGCCAAGTTGTTCTGGGGATCGAAAAGTTCCACGAGACGCACCGCCGACGCTTTGTATGAAAATCTACGATACAAGTTACTGAGACGAATTAAAATATTGTTCCCCGTTAATGAGGTTAGATGTTTAGAAATTCTGAGGTTTTTGAATATTTCAAAGGGTTATTGTTTAAGCCTGTTTATCATCTGTATAAGGTTCGTTGTTATGTTGTCGTGTTGTCTGCAAAAGATTGGATTTGCCCCCATGGGTTATGTATGCGGTAACCTCATCTTTTTCGTGTCGGAAATGTCAACTGAGAAATGATAGCGGTTGGAATAAAATCAGCTTGTATGGTCGAAAAAAATGGCAAAAAAAAATTGGATATTATACAGACGTTTTCTTATTCGCATCTTAATACGTTTGCAGCAGTCAAAAAATCTCCGCACTTTGTAACCTTTACAACTCTTTTGATTACTGATAGGCTCGCGTTTTGCCACTAACTCGACGATGGAGCGCGCTTGCCTAGAAGTAACCTTTTCAACCCCTGGGTTGCAGCTATCAGGAAACACAGGCTCCGGCGAACTTGCTTTGTAGGTACGTATGGGTGGGATATTGTGCATTTGATCACCATATACCGGTGGCGCATCGACGCACGTCTAGTGGTCCAATAATAATTACCCTGTGTCATGTTTGTCATCAATTCAATTGACAACATAATGACATCGTCCTTTTGACCAGACTGACCTACACTGAATGTTGCATGTACACAGTCCCAAAATTCTCCTAATACAAGCGAGATGCTATAGCCATGGCGCGTTGAATTTGAACTCCAGCCTCACAAAGAGATGTTAGCCAACAGAACACAATAGTGACGTGTTTATCTCCCTTAACTTTTGCAACTCCGGCGAAATTATGAGCTGTGTGAAAAATGTGGGCTACATATTGCTGGTGTTGTAACCTACAAAAGGTTTACATGTTTTTTTTTATGTTTTAGTGTATCTATGGAGATTTGAATGTAATATTTTTTTCTTCTTTCGTAATGACAGATTACGAGTAGGTATATACACAATTTGTCCTATAACCAAATATTCGGAGACATGTGTCGTCCACCAAACCGCACTGGGTCCGTATGGAGTATTACCACCCATATGATATTTTTGAATGAAGAAAAAAAAGGAAAAGCATGGTATTTACTGGAAATGACATAATCTTTAAGCTAGCTTACAAATTATAAACATTATACAGGGATAATAAGCGCCACGTCTGCGCAAAACGGCCTAACACTCAGCATAATGCCGTGGCCACTTGATAACTAAGGGGATAATTTTTTAAGAAGAAGGAGGCAATCGTCTTTTACTCCCTGTCACTTCGGACCATGTCCTGTACCAGGGTCCAGCGCGAGATGACTAAGAGAACAAGGTTTGAAAATACATGGACCACCAAACTTTTGGCAACATCCAGAATCATAATTGCACACTAAACTCCATCGAGCGCCAGTCTATAAAACCAATGCATAGCCCGATTATATCGAACATGACAAGTGACGCTATCGCCGAAAGGTACAGCTAAAACAAAAACATGCAGCTAAAATAAAATGCAGCTGTCAATTCGGAGACAATACCTATCTATGTGCCACTGAATATTTTGAAGCAAAGCACAATTTTTCAATACAAAATGTAATCCGGTTGCTTTGACCCGCGTTCGGATTCAGTGATGATATTCTAGAAAGCTCTTTCTGAATCCATTATTTTGTATAATACTAGCTTTTGTAAGCGACTTTTCCTGCGTGAGTATTGGAAACATTTCTATGTTACTCAGTGATACAGTAACCTTCTGCCACTGGAGAGAGTTAGCCTGCATTTGGTTGCAGGGACCGTCACCGTACACTGCTCACTGAACAAACTAAAATACCTGCATAGATTTTGAGGAAAAGGAGACTATGACAGCATACCGATATTTCTCCGTGCGTTAAAAAGCACCTTAAGAGCGTCCAATTTGAGATACATTTTCATACAACCGCTTTTACACGATTTTGAACACACAAATGTCTTCTATAAAATATCTAAGTTTAATAAAACATAAAGTGTAGAATACAGCCAGTAAAGACCTTTGAACATTGATACAAAAAGACAGCAATAACTTAGTCAATTTCCACTTCCTTTTTCCAGTACACCAATTTCAAACTATAAAATTTCCTTAGCATGCCAGCCAACACAAAAATAACACTAAGAGCTAACCTAAACACAGGTAGTATAAAAACATTACGTGTCGACGATATCACACCAATATCCTTAAAATTATTCGAACAGCGCCGATCCCTAACCAATTCTGCCTCACCTCCGAAGGAGTTCCATAAAAATACGTAGTATGAGCTTACAAAATCGTTTAGTAAACAAGAGATCTCCCATCGGGCACAATAGCAGGGAACACATGAAATGAAATGTCTTATAACATAGGGTACGATTTGGTATGACGTCGTGCCCTCTGAGGTCTTCGCATTGGATGCTTTTGACGAGACTGTCTTGAGATTAGCTTCTTCTATTAGGGCCCCGTACCCAGAGGGTACCCTATTTGTTATGATTCCTCTTTTCGTCTATCTGTCATCAGGCTATATCTTATGAACCATAGATTTTCACAAAGGAGTTATGAACCGTGATAGCAAAACCGTTGAATTTTTACAGATGATGTATTTTTGTTAACCACTAGCTGTCCCCTGCGGTTTCACCCGCATTTTTCGTTACTGCTCCGCTCCCGTGGGTTGTTGCGTGATGGTATATAGCCTATAGCATTCCTCGATAAATGGGCTATCTAACACTGAAAGAATTTTTCAAATCGGACCAGTAGTTCCAGAGATTACCCCCTACATACAAACTTACAAACATACAAACTTACAAATTTTACCTCTTTATAATATTAGTATAGATTACAGCAACAAACTCAGATTCCATTCAACAAACGTGATTTTTGTTGCCATTTTTTGCTATGGACGGTGCGGAGCCTTTCTTACGCGAGTCCATCTCACATTTGGCTGGTTTTTATAGTTGATAGGCGAAGTGGTCAACGATGGAGCACGCTCGCCTAAAAGTAACCTATTCACTCTTATCTTACAGGTCCCCAGGTTGAAGCTATTTCTCTGCGTCCAGATAAGGAGTAGAATTTTCTGCCAGAATCTATATTTACCGATATCTCTAACTGATAGTTTTTAAGTCAAGAGAGGATAGGTTATTTCTAGGCAAGCATGCTCCATCATTGACCACATCGTCGCTTTACATTAACTGAGCGCGAGCCTATCAATAGTTAAAAAAAATACATATCTAAAAATACTCCATCCAATTAAAAAAAAATCACAACACGTTCCAAATACAACCCACATATTACTCTCCAATCTCGTGCCACAAGTTCCACATCCCTGCACACATACAAAACAAACACACACACAGCCACACGATTACGATTCTAATTATATCTGCACGCTTGGTTCGCTCGGGTCGAATGCGCCCACTATACCGGGTAGGCAACCCTTGGTGGGACACTCTGCGCTTGACAGATATTAAATTCGCATCCCGCGGAGCCAACCGGCCACAATATATGGCTATATGTATTGTGACAGCGTTCATTGCGAATACATTATGTTTGCTGATGTTAGATCATGACGAGTCGCGATTGTTTTTGATGGGACAATGTTTTGTTGGATTCGTAACGGGGTTTATTGAACTTAGTTTACTAGGTGATCTTAGGTACGGATACGCTGGCCGAAGTTGGTCCACAGTTAGTAGTCTATTTTAATAGATGAATATGTGTATTGTGACCCTTCCGAACCTTGGAAAGCCTTTGATTACGGTTCGGAGGTTAGGAGAATCATATATCTCAGTAATTATGTTGTTGAGTACAGATAGGAATTGGGTTGTTCGTTTCTTTTTTTGGTGTCAATTGAGTGTTTTTTTTTTGTTTAGTATTCGGTAACCTGTACTGCTCTGTGACTGGTCTCGTATAAATCCTAAAAAGGTTGTCACATGGTTGTACAGGACAAGCAGTATAGTAGATGACGCATGCCCTGTGATGTGGCTCTACACTGGCACTAGGGTGCATAAAAACGCCTCCCATGCGGGGTATGATGATGGATGGTTATCCAGAATTTTAGAATATTTTTATAAATGAATTTATAGGAAACATGTTTTTATTAAAATTTGTTCATAGACTGTTAGATGCTGTCACAGTGGAATGCTTTGTTAGTCTATTTATTGGTTTTTGTTTAGTTTTATTTTTTTATTTTCTATAAACAAAAACAAAATAACAACGAATAAACGGGTTACTTGTTAACGATGTTAGTTATTTTAGCCCGAGGGAATGTATAGAAAATATGCATTTAATACCGAACTTTTTTGAAACAATTTTCCTCTATGCGATAAACTATTTATAAAAAGTTACCTACTTTTTATAGATAATTGATGAATGGTGGAAAATTATCAAATAACTTCTTCTGATCTAGGGTAGTCAGACTTTTCTGACTAAAACCCGATGCGTTCGTTGTGTGTTCCCTTGGGAGAATTTTGTACTATCGCGCGAGCTAAGCCGCTGGCAACAGCAAGTCTGAGATAATTTTATTCTAATTGAAAATCATTGGTGGGGATATCAATGATGATAATGATGATGAAAAACATATTATTGTCAACTTATTTTTTTGATAATGTATCAAAGATTTGCGTATTGTTACTTGAAAATTTAACTGAATTGAAAAGACGATGATGCCAGTAGAAACTACTCGTAATGTCTATTTTAAACACATATTATATCTCTCCCAATATAAATACACACAACAATAAAATAAAATCTGTTTCAAAGATCAGGAATTATACGTTTCATCAGTAACAATAATAAATACTGAGTATAACTGAGTCGTGGCATAGTTAAGCCGAGTGACTCAGAACACGAGAATAGCGGAATAAAAAGTTTAATAAAAAGTCTAATGGCATTACATATTACGGGTTTTATATGAATGGTATTCCACTTAACCTTAAGAACTATGCGTGTAATGAATGCGAGTTTATGTGAACAGGGCAGTGAGTGGTATAGATTAAATTCACGACTTCTTTCTTGCTGCGATGCTTTAAGCATAGACCAGATGGATGCAATCCAGCTTTCCAACAAAAGGTGACCTCTCTGAACTTGGTTTGAATGTTTAAATTGTATAGCAGTTACACGGATGTCATCCACGCGTCACGTTCACGAATCAGTCACTGCAGTCGAAACTGCAGTTGGAAAAACGCGCCTGCCATTGAAGCAGATTTCATAGTTGAAGGTCATGGTTTACATCTGCTGTCTACGTGGATTGAAACTAGTAAGGTCACTTCTTTTGGGACGCTGGATTACATCCGTGTGAACCAACTTTTAACCAGTAGCCTATGATGTAAATTTCCAGAACGGCCTAACGGATTTTCATGCAAGGCAGACGGTTAGGCCATGTCCGAGAGAAAGAAGCTTTTATCACCGTTTAGGGCCTAAACACAAAACTGCGAAGAAACATCTCGTAAAAATCTCCGAGCTCGTACGACGCATCGCAAGAACTTGCTAATTGTATTATTATATTCATTTGTATAATTTTTGTTTTTGAAACATGAATAATCGTGTAAAAAAAATTAACTGCTAAAGACGAATCCATCGATTTTCCAATCCTTATAATAAAAAACAACCTTCTATTTGACCTTCCATAGGTATAAAGATGTACAAATACAGCAACCCAACAATAAAACAGTATTGTCGGCGACAAGAATCAGAAATTATACGTTTCATCTGATACAATAAATAGTGACCAGTGCCGTTTGGAGTTAAATGTTACTCTGACGTGAGTGCGGCACCAAATATAAGAGGAACGAGGTGGGGAACTTTGTATACAGAACTTTTTAACAAGCCTTAATCTGTTACCAAGGTTTTTTGATAGGATTGGCCGTTTCTTGATTATATATTTTGAAAATCAGCCGAAAGGATGAAAGCAAATGGTAATATTAATAACTAGCTGTCCCCTGCGGTTTCACCCGCATTTTTCGTTACTGCTCCGCTCCCGTGGGTCGTAGCGTGATGATATATAGCCTATAGCATTCCTCGATAAATGGGCTATCTAACACTGAAAGAATTTTTCAAATCGGACCAGTAGTTCCAGAGATTACCCCCTACATACAAACTTACAAACCTACAAACTTACAAACTTACAAACTTACAAACTTACAAACTTACAAACTTACAAACTTACAAACTTACAAACTTACAAACTTACAAATTTTACCTCTTTATAATATTAGTATAGATTTAGTTTATTTTTTACGTAAGTGACAATGTGAGCGATGGGGGAACTTACCAAGAAGTACCTAACCTAATCACTTTTGTACTTGAATGATGATAATGATGATGATTCCCAACTATATTGGGGTCGGCTTCCAGTCAAGCCGGATTTAGCTGAATACCAGTATTTTATGAGGAGCGGCTGCCTACCAGATCTCCACAACCCATAATAGGTAGCTATCAGAAGAAAATTGAATTGAACCCATTGTTTGGGTCAATTCCTCACCATTCTGTACCTGACGTATCGTTACTGGGTTATTGAGACATCATAAAACACATTCATGATCATCATACTAGACTAAAATAACTCTAGGGTGTATTTTTGCCAGTGGTAAGGGATCATTTGAACACAAAGTGAAACTAAAGCAACACGGATGGGTTTGAGACAGTCCAAGTCTCTCTTCAGCAGTAGAAGCAGTATAACCATGTTCTATCAAAACAAAAACAATGGTACAAAATCGCCACAACTCCTAGCTCGGTCCACTTAACTCGCCCTAAGTAATTCCCCCCTCCCGGGCTCCGCGATTACCCTTTATGAGTCCCCGGCGAGGACCCTAATGCATGACACTATTACGCGCACTGCCAACTAATGCCCATATATTTTTATAAACATAGCTTGTGTTGTTCGAGTAAACGTTTCGTTGCATTCGATTGTGGACAAAGAATTGTGAGTTTGAAAGAAATGGAAAGTTTTTGTGAAAGAGGTTACAGTGTAAAAATAATAGGTACGGTAGGACAACATAGTATGTGGTATTGTACATTTACGATATAGGCACAAGACAGTGTTTTGTATTTATTTATTTAATATTTAAGGACGGCCAACATTACAGGCACAGACATTTTACAATTACAATTTCATAATACAATTCAAATGCTGTTTTAAAAGAAATAAAAAGTTTTAGTGAAAGAGATTTTAACAGTGTGAAAATACCTATAAGTTACGGGAGCGCAGTGAAGTCTGGGTATATTATGTAAAAAAAATCATGACACTAATAAATCATTATATTATAATTAATTTGCATAAAGAAAATAAAAAAAATAATAATCAGTGTAATTAAAAAAAACCAGCATCCAAATCCAAAATAAACATAAAAATAATCAGATACTGTAGATGACATATATTTTACGTTTATATTGTGTGTCATATTAATCGTCTTGCTATAGTTTATGATTTAACCGCATCAACGTTTTCTATCAGGACATTCAACTAACATCGGACATAACAACTCTAGGTGTGGTATATAATAGCCACACAAACATCTAAACCCAATTACATACGTCAATGCGCAAATTGAAGCTAATCTACGAATCCCACCATTCTTACAGTTCCTACGTAGTCCGTAGGTACCACTCGCGTTGAGCGCGGCGTCAATTTGACGGCTGGAGCTACGTAAATGGTTCGCAAGTAGATTGCGTGTCGATGGGAGACGTAAGTGGGAGGAAGACTGGCAGTGGGTGGCGAGATGCTAGGCTTTCTATAAAAAGGTTGATGTGTGGAATTGTACTGTAGCTGTGTAGCTGGTTTTTATAGGTACATAGATATGGGGTTGATTGTTCGAGCTGGTTTTTATACGTACATAGATATGGGGTTGATTGTTCGAGCTGGTTTTTTTAGTTGGACACACAATATTCCTTATTAATTTGATTTAAACTTTTTTTTATATACAGACTTAGAATTTTTTAAATGTGTATCTTTATAATAAAGCTGAAAGTTTGTGTGATTACATGTGTGTGCCTTACAAGTATTCGCGCTCGAATGGCTCGAACAGATTTCGATGAAACTTACACGATGACAATAGCACTTAGAATATTTTTTTTCTTGGGAGTATGTCGCGTAGAATATTTTAATTCTATCTCGCAGGCGGAGCTGCTGGCAAAATCTAGTTTATTCATATTTTTATCGTATACTAGCTGTCCTCTGCGGTTTCACCCGCATTTTTCGTTACTGCTCCGCTCCCGTGGGCCTTAGCATGATGGTATATAGCCTATAGCATTCCTCGATAAATGGGCTATCTAACACTGAATTTTTTTTCAAATCGGACCAGTAGTTCCATAGATTACCCCCTACATACAAACTTACAAATTTTACCTCTTTATAATATTAGTATAGATTGTTTTCCTTATTCATTTATATCTAGATGTATTTTTTTACTGTGTTAGCTATTGAACTAAAACTAAAATATAGCTTTGGGGGGAGACTAGGTTAATGACAATATTGATATTGACTATAATTTGTTTGGCTTACACAACTCTAAAATTTTCATAATATAGTAATAATAATAATAATATTCCACGACTATCACACAACGCCATCTAGTCCCAAGCTAAGCAGAGCTTGTGTTATGGTTACTAGACAACTGATAAACATACTTATATATTTCTAAATACATACATAATATTATAGATAAATTACACCCAGACACAAAACAAATGATCGTGCTCATCACACAAACATTTGTCCTGGGTGGTGTGACTGTCTGTCACTTACTCTAAATTCATCATCATCTGCCTAGCCTTTTCCCAACTATGTTGGGGTTGGCTTACTCTAAATTAATAACAAAATATTATAATAATTATATTTATCTTTAAACATCACGCACGGCGCCATGGGCCACTTTGTAACTCATTAATTATCCTTTTTATGTGAAAGGAACAGTCACATGTGGTGCCGTGACCAGGATTCTCGTCATTAAATGTACTGATTCACTTCAGTGCAACGAGAAACGATATTTATGGGTTACTTTTAAAACAACACAACGTAATTATCTAGTACTATAAATTGTTAGGATTAATTAGGGACAAAAAGAATTACAACGGCTAGGTTAAAGATCTAAATTGGTATGAAGTTGAGGTCTCAACTATATTAATATATTTGTGGGTTCGATTCCTGCATGATTGTTGGTTAAATTATATAATTTCATATGTTATGGATTTCGGGTTCGATTCCCGATTGATGCATTGGTTAATGAATCCTGGAGATCCTGTGTCACAATGGTGGGTTCAATTCCTGCTTAATTTAAAATTATTTATAAAAGTTCAATTTCTGTGTTTATCAGGGTTCGATTCCCATGAACAAAGAAATATTTGTGAGTAGACTATAGCGTGTATGACTGTGTGGTTGCGTTTACATGCTACAAATAATGGGTTCGATCCCCAGACTTATGTAACGAGGTAATGTCAGGTACCTAGTTTATATTTACAGTAGTAGGGCTCGACTCTGAGCTAATGTCACAATGGGTTCGACTCCCAGCTAAATTAAGTTTTGAGCTTGAACGAAAGTTTGTGAAAATGAGTTGTGGTTTTCAGTGTGAGAGTTTATGTGTGATATGTGAAATGAATGGACATGAAAGATTAATAAACTAAGGTTTAACAAACGTGCAGATTATCTACACAGTAGCAATCAGTTCATCAAGAAAGTAGTAGTTACATTAGTGTTCACACGTAGCAAGATACATTATAATTTTAGTAGGATATTCTGAATGTTGCCAACTCGGCAGCTCATGTCATCTTATTTGAATAGATACTCGTGTGGCCTTTTTAAAATTCCAGGATACTAAATCATCACAACGCTGCGACAACACTGTACCAAACTCACGGTTTGTGCGTTGCGCTTGACCTGTAGTTCATCTAAGTGTCATCACCTGATTCCAGCGACTGCCGTAGCGTGGTCCCTGTTGCGAAGCTAAGTTTCACTTTATTAGACTCTTAATCGTTACTTCGCGTATGATCTTTGTTATCACACTAAATACTATTGATTAGGATTGCGTATTGAAGTCGCTTTAAAATTTACAACAACGATTACTTACGTTAATATTGTTAAAAGCGAAGGAGGCACCACCAGATTATTTAAAGCATATAAGTGTCTAGGAAATGTACAAATTAGCCTAACGATACCTATTGAGTATTTGACTTTACTCTAACAAGATATATAAAATTAGCTGACTGTGCAGAATCAATTTAAAGTAAATAACCTTCTAACATTTGTTGCATTCCAGAACTATTCTATCCTCTTAGAATCAGAGGGGGGTAATTGCATCTAAATGAAATGTAATCTAATATTCCTATGTGCGAACTATTTCAGTTACTCCGGAGTCAACCTCGGTTGCTGACTCAGCGTAAGAAATGGCCTTTGTCCTGCTACGACTGCGATAGGCTGAGTTTAGAACGAGCGAACACCGTAGGTACCGCACGAATAACACTAGAAGAGACCCTGGTATGTAAAATCAAACTATAAGCATGCACAGGTGTACTGAAATGTAATTGTTTGGTAAATAGGTAAAGGAAGAATCCTAACGTACTAGCTACACGTTAAGTGCAAGTCAGATGAGACGCTGATGTGTGAGATAAAAACATAAGCATACAGGTCTCCTAAATTATGTAATTTCAAAATAAATAGGTATTATTCAAAGAAATAGGTTCAAATACTCTAATATGTATTAAGTGAAGATTCGATGAAAGTGGGAGTGTTTTATAGACCTAGGTATTGACATGATGCAATTACAAATAACATAAACGAACATCTTAATTGACTTATGTTTCAAGTTCAATGCAACTTCGTTTACAGTATTACCGGTATTTTAGGTATTATTAAGTTATACCAGCACTAACTGGGATGCCTATTGAGTACTCATAACAATAACTTATAATTGCCTCATAAAACAGCTAACTAAAGGGTACGTTAAAATGTGCATTTTACGATGTGAAAGTCTTTTAGTTTTAGGGATAACAAAAAATTGCTATCCGCATTGAAATAGCATAACACAATTTGGCCCTTTTAAAAAACTCATTTAGCCTGTGTTTTATGGGAAACAAGCCCGCACTTATGTCCGCAGACGAAAGCAATAAATAAATTTGGTCCATTGTGTTGCCATATGCGTCTTCAAATTCTAAGAGTCAATAGCGAAATGACCTGACGCACTTTACAGCAAAAAAAAAAAAAAACTTATCGAAATGTGGCCGACCCTTACTTATAGAACAAAAAAAAAGTGGTGTTTTAAAGTTGTCTAAACTCAATAGGTCAATTAAGCAGTAGAGGCTGAGCACATGGTTTCAAGTGGAAGTTACTAGGAAAAAAACCTACGACAGCAAACTTCAGGACACTTGAGTTAGCATAAAGAATGATAACCTAGTAGACTAATGTCGATTTGAAATAAACTATAGGTTTAAAATAAGTTTAGCGGTTGTATAAAACCTAGGGATGTAGGTAGTTGCTACACGATGTTGAATTATAACAGAATTATAACATACTTATGATTTCCAAATGTACAATTTGGATTCTGATACTATTTTATTATACCATGTATGTAAAACAGACTATAAACATAAAAGTCTTTTAATTTGGTTTTATAATGTGCCAAAAGGATTATAAGCTGAAACGGGACCCGCGATTGTGAAATGTTATGAAGTTATAGCAAGCCAATACTTGCAGTTGTCTTATTGGACTTATGTGCCAATTAGACTAACTTATTAGATCCTTGTGTCTTATTGGATGAGAGTAAGAATTTTTAATGAGGATGCAAAGGCTATCCTTTTGTGAAAGCTCATACGCTGTACTACGTCACGCGTCTGATTTTCAGAGGGGGGAATGTGACTGTCTGTCACTTACTCTAAATTCATCATCATCTGCCTAGCCTTTTCCCAACTATGTTGGGGTTGGCTTACTCTAAATTAATAACAAAATATTATAATAATTATATTTATCTTTAAACATCACGCACGGCGCCATGGGCCACTTTGTAACTCATTAATTATCCTTTTTATGTGAAAGGAACAGTCACAGTGGGAATCGAACCCACGACCTCCAGCGTAGCAGTCAGGGCCACTAACCACTAGACCAACGGGCCAGTCAATATAGATCAGTAAAACCAAATTATAACATCAATCAACTTAAATTGTGTAGAAAGTCTCATAAAACCTGTTCTGACCGAAGATTTTACTCAGTTCAGCGCTGAAACACAAAACACTGTCAACCATGTCCTTACACCGACAAGTCTAGATTATATTAAATTTTTCACGCACACGTTTAACTCCCGCATTCAAAAATGATTAAAATATTTTTGCAACACAACAAAATTTAATAAATCTCTTGCCGTAAGTGCATGTATGATAGCAAAGATCCTCTGGAATGCGAGATGGCGGTCTTGGCTGAGTTCAGGTGTCATCCTACAATGAACTGAGTTCAAGTGGGTCGACAGAATTCGAGGCATCTCGGAAATTCACGAGAGAACAAAGATGGTAGAATAAATGGAAGTGCGCACGTTATTAAATATTTATGAAAATGAGCTTGCGTTTAGTGGTTCTGTTTGGGTTATACGAATCACTGTATGTGTATATGTTTTGTTTAAAAGTGATATTACGACAATCTTTTCGCAGATTTGTGTATGAGTACAGAAATCTGCAAAAATATTTGTAAGTTTCAGGTTAAAAAAGTACTTGGACGTTACTGACACCGCGTATCTCAGAAGGCACGTAAAGCTGTTAGTACCGATTGTCATTGGTAGATCTTAGACTGTCGTGGCTTTATTGTTGACGTCGTTCTAGACCGATGGTCAGACCCCCGAATGTAATGTGTGTGATCATCAGTCTATCCAAGGAATATTGCGTGTTCAACTTAATTGTGGAGGCCTGATAGGTAGTCGTTTCATATAAAAGACACGAATGCGACCCCAGTTAGGAAAAAGCTAGAGAGATGATTATTTTAGGGTATTACAGTAGAACTCAACCAGTATTCATCCAATCAAAATAAATTGTTATTGAATCGTTAGACGATCAAAAACATCAGAATTATAACAAGTGTTTGAGATTTATCACTGGACAAGTATATTATTAACGGATTACTAAACCTATTGGATAAACACTGAAAGCAAAACAGACAGAGTACATATTAGAATCAATAAAAAAAAATTACGTAACAAAACCTGTGAATAGAAAACAAAATCAAACATAAACACTCTCAAAGAAAACTTAAAGCCATGTCTACAATATCACCCTTATATCCCAGACAAGCTAACACAAAGTAAATCCAATCTACAATTTACTTTCAACACAACTAGCGAGCGACTCTTCCAGTACCTACATACACTATCTGTAATCCACTTGGCAGAACAAATACTATCCAAGACGATGATAAGTGGATTGGACCTCTCTCATATTGTACCACAGTTTCAAATTTAAACAGTGTGACTGGAATCCGAACAGCCATCTTGTATTTACTTTAATTCACTGATATTTTTCTGTTACTCCTTACAATTTTGTACAGACTTCCCGATTGGCGGTGTGGAGTGAATTTTGATGTGAAATACGGTTTTTTGGTCAGGATTATTATAAAATCTTATCAAAGAATCAATCCTATTTATAATTATGAACCTCCTATTTATTAGTCGTAGATTTAACTGAATTGAATATAACAAACTTATTTACAGATAAAATGCTTAAACTTAGATGCGCAAATATATAACCCACTCCATTATCTAAGTCTAAAATATGAATAATAGAATTGATGGACTGTGGTAGAGTTTACAGAATTTTTGTGAAAGCTCATGTACGAGTATAAAAATATTGATATCTAAAACATAATTAATTATTTTACATTATTTGATTCTATTCATTTAAATTGCGTTTAATTCAAACCAAAATTTTCAATTTCATTAAATGTAAAATAATTTATTCTTATTAATTGTAAGTCAATACAATTTATTTTAATTTTTTAATCCAGTTCCTCAGAATAATAAAATGTTTACCACGCGAGCTTAACCAACGGAAATAAGGCAGTAAAATAATAATAAATAAATCTGGACTGAGTGGAAGGATGAATGAAATTATGCATGTTTTCAATATTGAGGTTTTCGTGAATGGCGCCGAATTTATTTGCGCTAATGACGTTGATACGGTCGCGGTGGGTTTAATAAGGTCTGTTTATATCTGCATTTTTGATATTGCTGTTACTTATTTAATAAAACGAGAAAAAGTGTATACCTATACAATAATTGTAAAGGTATATATTTTTCACCTCAGCACCTCAAACAAGTATGTTTTGCAGTTTAAAGACAGTGAGCAAAATTCGATTTTGCTGCGAGCGTGAGACAAAGTAACTTTTTAATTTTTTTTTTTTAAATGCCGAGTCAGTGCTGGGTCTACTCACAATATTCGAAAGATTTGAACTTCACTTTGTTCTGTCACTTTCACTTCGATACGAAAAGAGCGAGAGATAGAAACAAGTCGATTCAAAGTTCGATTTTCAAATTCCATATATAATAGGCTCAAAAAAGAAACTAACAATAAAACGTTCGGAAACACGTCACCTATATTTCAAATCAAGGTTTAATAGTTATTTGTGCAACAAGAGAGCAAAGTTGGTTTTTGCCGCGAGTGTTGATTTTGAATCCCGAGTAAGCGAAGGATTCTATATTTGAATCACGAGCGTAGCGAGTGATTCTAGGTTAGAATCCTGAGTGCAGCGAGGGATTCAAAGACACGAGATGCAAATAACTTTGGTCTCGTGTAGCACATACAACTTTTCACTTCAGCAGCGAGAACAAAAAAAAAAGATAAGTAATAAAAAATACAACTTGGCAATATTTAAACCACATGTATATTTGTAAAAATTAAAAGTTAAAAGTAAAATTATTGCAGTTTTATAATATATTATATACATTATTCCATTGATTAAAAATATCATAAGCTTTAAGATATTTTTCGCGAGACTTTTCAGGCAGGAAACTTAATTCTGCATTTTTTACATACTGCTTCAATTCTTCCGGTGTTAAATCGCAGACATCATCACTGGACTCACTCATATTTATTAATTATTATTTTAATAATATCCAACGTGTATCGCACTTTGTAGCTAGCGAACAGAAGAAGAAAACAATAAAAAATTAAAGCCTGCTATTTTTTTAAGATGCGTTCGGAAATTGCACTATTACTAAATTATTCTGTCACAATAAAGATTGTTAAAACTTTAAATAATTATGTAGATACATGATAAACTTCGTATTTTTAAATTCAACATCTCTTTATTTGATCATAAAAAAATATAATTCGATTATTAAGAGAAAAGTATAATAATTACATTTAAACCTGGATTTGAAATTTTATAGGTGACGTGTTTCCGAACGTTTTATTGTTGGTTTCTTTTTTGAGCCTATTATATATGGAATTTGAAAATCGAACTTTGAATCGACTTGTTTCTATCTCTCGCTCTTTTCGTATCGAAGTGAAAGTGACAGAACAAAGTGAAGTTCAAATCTTTCGAATGTTGTGAGTAGACCCAGCACTGACTCGGCATTTAAAAAAAATAATTAAAAAGTTACTTTGTCTCACGCTCGCAGCAAAATCGAATTTTGCTCACTGTCTTTAAACTGCAAAACATACTTGTTTGAGGTGCTGAGGTGAAAATGTAATTATTATACTTTTCTCTTAATAATCGAATTATATTTTTTTATGATCAAATAAAGAAATGTTGAATTAAAAAATACGAAGTTTATCATGTATCTACTTACTATATTAATTGATAATTATCTAAAGTTTTAACAATCTTTATTGTGACAGAATAATTTAGTACTAGTGCAATTTCCGAACGCATCTTTAAAAAATAGCGGGCTTTAATTTTTTATTGTTTTCTTCTTCTGTTCGCTAGCTACAAAGTGCGATACACGTTGGATATTATTAAAGTAATAATAAATAAATATGAGTGAATCCAGTGATAATATCTGCGATTTAACACCGGAAGAATTGAAGCAGTATGTAAAAAATGCAGAATTAAGGAAGAAAGCTGAAACCGCAGCGAATACTCAAACGCAAGTCGCTAACACAACAATATCGGTTCCAAATAAAACTGTTACTTTTAATCTGCAAAACTGCAATAATTTTACTATTAACTTTTAATTTTTACAAATATACATGTGCGTGGTTTAAATATTACTAATGGCGGCCACACACGTAGCGTTATACCTGAACGGTATACCGAAACTGAAGGCTTGTGCAAGTATACCTGACGTCCATAGTGACCACACACGATTCAAGTATGCCTGTGCAGTCTCAGTTCTGCGCCTGTGACAAACCGCAGAAGTCGTGTTGTGTAATAAGTATTTTGTGAAATATGCCACCGGCACCCACAAATGATGACGTTTTGGCTATTGTTGGTTTGGTGATAGCTATTAAGGAAAAAGAGAAGTGTAAGAAGAAACGTTCTGTATGGTGTAAAGAATGGTTACTAAAAAGAAATAAGTATGCAGCGTTCTTTTTGTCGCGAATATGGTATTCTTTACTTTTTATTTGCCATAGACATGGTAACTTTCTGTATAAATCTATAAACTCTTCTAATTTCTCTCTATTACTGCGGCGTGAATCGACAGACATTTTGGCGCGAAAATAACCACACAAACCGACCGAAGCACTGGCGCGCGTGCGACTGAAGCGTTCCGACACACACGCTCATGCATACTTGCACAAACTAGTTTGCGCAGGTATAAAGATCGTAGTTTTGATCTGCCTACCAGACTTGTACAAGTCAGGAAACTTGTGCAAGTTTTGTCACACATACGCTCCGGTATACTTGCACAAGCCTTCAGTTTCGGTATACCGTTCAGGTATAACGCTACGTGTGTGGCCGCCATAAGTTGTATTTTTTATTACCTTTACATTATTTGTTCTCGCTGCTGAAGTGAAAAGTTGTATGTGCTACACGAGACCAAAGTTATTTGCATCTCGTGTCTTTGAATCCCTCGCTGCACTCAGGATTCTAACCTAGAATCACTCGCTACGCTCGTGATTCAAATATAGAATCCTTCGCTTACTCGGGATTCAAAATCAACACTCGCGGCAAAAACCAACTTTGCTCTCTTGTTGCACAAATAACTATTTTCTTCTTAATTTTTTACTAAAAAAGCAACAAACGCACAAAAGTAAAGATGGTTCCTTATTAGTTCTTAATAATTTATTAAACCAATTTCAACATCTATTATTACAATGTTATAATATCTGCGATTTTTTTTACAGAATCTCGGACCCTAGTTTATAGATTCGAAGAATGAAAATCAATTTTTCACACACATTATTTTCGAAATTAAATAATGAAACAAAGTTACAATTTCTACGTAGCCTGTCAATGCTAAAAATAGTTTATTTTCTAAATTAAATATTTTATCTGGTTCATTATTCGGTCACGGCAATAACGCTGTCATTAGTTTCTAATATGAATAGGTAACAGGGCACATGACGCCATATTGTTAGTGGGATATAGTCTGCAGAAAGTTGAAATATAAACAAGGTAAACACAAAACCACGCTGTCCTTCAAATTCCTTCTTGTTTCACATTTCTAATCTCACAAACAAGACAACTTGATGCGTTCACATGGATAAGAATTAACTCTTCAAAAGCAACCCGCTGTGTACCGACAAACTTTTAATTGTGTAAGTCAAACTTAATAATATACTACAAACAAAACTGTGTGCTCACATTAGTATTCTCTGAACGGAGTGCATTTTGTAAGTGTGTTAGGATACAGTGTGTACGAGGAGCTCGTGGCTAGATAATAACAGCCGCACGGGTCGATCTTCAAGGTTAAGCAACACTTGCCAAGGTTGGTCTGTGGATAGGTGACCATCTTAAGTGGCCTGCGGACACCGCGCGCTATCTCGAGTTGAGACGAAATAAAATACGTTTTTGAGGTTGATGGAATCAATCCAGATAGTATAAACAATTCTTGGACACACTGACTGGAGTAAAATCATCATCCGCACACTGATAGTTGCTTGCTGTGATAGCAATACAAACTATTGGAAATTTGGGAGATGTTCCGTAATACCAAAAATGATGAATGAAAAATTAATGTATTTACAATATTGTTTCGAGTATTTATAACTTGATAATAATATCTGTGTTCCCACGGAGAGATATTTTGAAATATTGTTGTTTATAATATAGAAAAAAACAAAATAAAAACATGACATTTTCGCTGTGAAAATGTGCAAATTTAAATTCGCTTAAATTTCGTTTGGGGTAAGTTTTTCAACAAAAAGACGATGTAGGAACCTAGATAATTATTGTCTGAATCCGAATAACATCATATTATGGTGTAAATATGCTTAAACTGCAAATGATTTTGGTATTACGTTTGTATGGATAATTCTAACGTCGCGCCCGCCTTAACATAACAAGTTTCCTCCGTGCCTCGGAAAGCACGTTAAGCCGTCCCGGCTGTCATTTGTAGATCTTGGGCAGTCGTTACAGTCGTTACGGATAGTCAGAAGCCAGTAAATCTATATAAAGTAGGTACCGTGTTACCCCAGTTAATGGGTTGTGGAGGTCTGGTAGGCAGCCGCTCCTCGTAAAATACTGGTGTTCAGCTAAATCCGGCTTGACTGGAAGCAGACCCCAATATAGTTGAGAAAAGGCTAGGTAGATTGATTGGCTTCTTGGACGCAGCTAGACGTTGATCCGACCAGATCCTTGCTGCTCTTGACTCTACGGATAGCTCATCGTCCGGTCGCCCGGTAACCGTCTGGATCAAGCCCACGAGCCCACGTCGTCGACTGTGCGTAGTGTTTCATGAGCGGATGGAGCAAACTGTAGGAGTCAGTAAGGCTGAAGCTACTGTACTAGGGCCATGAGTTGATTTCCGAAAGGGAAACCCAGAGTCCTGGAACGCAAGGCAAAGAAGTGGGTTTTGATCTATATAATTCTGACACGCTATTTTGCTCAGTCTTGGAATAGGAGAAGTTATTGGAAAAAAATTAAGTACGGGAACCAAACTTTAATAGAAAAAACCGATTGTACCTATAAACCTCAGTGGGCAAAAATGGAACCCTTATAGGATATTTTTTATGACCTTCTGCCGGTCTGTCCATAAGCATTTTCTCACGAATTTCTGCTTAATACATTGTTAAGCAGAAATAAAAAAAAACAGGTCTGCGACCTCTTGCAGCTTCTAAGTCAACTTTATTTAAAGAAAAGACCGTTTATGCACATATTTTGACATTTGCAAGGAAATGAAAACGTTATAGGGTACTTTCTGTTGACCTAGAATCCTGGAAGTTGGCAAGAATAAAGGTTTCATAGGTCGTTGTGGCGACGCTAGGGGGAGCCTTTGTCCATCAATGAATGGCTTTCGTCTGAAATGATGAAGGAATCATAGCTCAAATAAGTGGTTACGCAAAATTATTACTTTTTTTAGGAATCGGAAAAATCTTCGGGACTCGATTTTTGAATCGACCAATTAAGATAAGTTGAGATAAGTTTGTATGGAAACCCCAGTTCTTTTTTCTCATTTGAAAATACTTATAAAGCATTTTAACTGTTATTATCCTTAAGTTATTTTGTCAACACAAACCCCCTTCACACAAAAAAAATAACAACGAAAAAAAACTCACATCCACACATTACTTCGCCCCATTGTTACTCGTTCCCATCCTTAAGACCCTAACAGTTGAATCGCTCTTCAGCCCAAGTCTAAGAGCCATCGACGTCCCTAATTGTGGCCGTCAGACGAGCTCGAGCCACCTGAGCCACGAGCCACCCAAGCCACTTGACGCCGATAAGTGGGGGGCACCCACGTGACGTCATTAATAGCCGACAATTAGAAGGCGTTTAGGCGGGGCAATTAGTTTTTATAGTTTACGTAGGTATACGTTGGAGGTTTTATTTTTCAGCGAGGTTCCTACTGCTATGCAATCTACTCAAGTTTTAATGATAAACAAAATATCATAAACCTAGATTGATTAAAATTCCACCAGCAGTCCTTCCGTTGCCTTTTACGAGGGCTACGGTAACTCTTTCGTACAATGCGGTGCCCTGTCAGGCTTTGACCCTAACTAGCCTCGTCCATCTTGCTGACATCTCTTTGAGGCGCGCTTGGAACAGAACGTGCTATTGACCTGGATTTGGTCTTTCCTAGACGACGAGCTGTCCATTGCTCGCTGTCTGCAAGCCCGTGCCTATATGAGCGGGACGCACAGGAACGAAATCTTATATCAACTTCACGGTATCAGCCGCCTAATGTACGCAAATTACTGCTTCGCAGAAGGAGACAATCCTTAACCTAATTCCTGAAATGACACTTTTTACTTTAAAAGACTACCTGAAACCATCAATTGAAAATAAAACAATTATGTTGACCAAAAAGAACCGAAACTGTTAAAAAATAAAACTCACAAAACAAATTAGTAACGTTCACAAAATAATTGTTAAAGAAATAAGAGATTCAAGCAGATGAATTCCAGTAAATTGATTGTGAAACTCTACTTCGTCACGATTATTTTAATAATAACGTTAAACGAGAATTATCGACATCGTTAATTGCTGTCCTCAGTCGAGAATACCTTTGGCACTCGACCCTCGATAAGCGGCCGGCCGTACTTACCTACGAACAATGGTTGGTACAGCCAAACCAGCGATTTTGGTATACAGACTCCTTTCTTGCAGTAGCGACTCGAACATAAATATGAATTAATCAAGAAGATCGTAGGTAGGTAAAGTTTTTGATTCTCACATGATTTTACAAAGTTTTTGAATTTTAACTTAAACTTTGAGATTTTACGGTGTTTCTTTACGGAGTAATTCGGCTGAGAATCATTAAACTCAACTAGTTTTAAAAATAAACATACACAATGTACCCATACGTAACTTATTACCAATTTACTGAATAGAAATCATTATTTTGTTTTATAATTTTTTTGTAAGTTTTTGTTGTTGTACTCGTACAATGTACGAGTATTTTTTTAATTTTTAATTATTTTGCATAGTTTTTATTTTATTTAATTTACGTAAAATAAATTTAAGTAACTATAATTACAATAAAACCAATAAAGTCAACAAACAAAAAATAAATTAAAAAAAAGACCCAAGACTGGCAGCATTTCCACACTGAATCGCATCGTAGATCGTAGTTAAATATTTTAGCCTATGTTTCAAATAACTCATTCGACTGTACACATGGTAGGTAGGTGGTACGTACGTACGTTCGTCACTTTACACGGTAATTATTCGTGAACAATTAGTGAGTGATTGCATCTTTAATTATGTTTTAACAAGGATTTGAGTGGAATGGTGATTACTGGCTGATTTTATTTTTGCCAATTATTTATTTTAGTTCGATCTGTTTGCTTGTAGGTGTACTTTGAAAAATTCAATTAAAATTATTCCACCGCAACCAGCACAAATATTGACTTTCCCTTTATTTACTTTAACTTGATTTTTAAGTGACCGTTAATATTAGAAAGGTCCTAAATATATTGAATCCATTAAAATGTGAGCGTTATGTATGACAGAGTGTTTTTCTAAAATGTATAATTATCTCAACATGCAAGTTTAAAATGCACGTGTATACCAACGCATTAAATTAGATTTATTGATTGACATACGAAAAGTACGAAGAATCGCCAAACTAAATGCCAGTGGGCAGGGCACATTGCTCGTAGAACGGATGGTCGATGGGTACGTAAGGTTCTGGAGTGGCGGTCACGTACCGAAAGAAGTAGCGTTGGAAGGCCTCCCACAAGGTGGAAAGACGATCTGGCGAGGGTTGCGGGAATCCGATGGATGCGAGACGCACAGGACACCGCGGTTTGGCGACTCTTGGGGGAGGCCTATGACCAGCAGTGGACATCTTTCGGCTGAAATGATGATGATGATACGAAAAGTACAAAAGTATCATTCTCGTAAAAAGTCTGATATATCATTTAATTTCTTGTGACTGGTTTCTCTTAAGTCAACCTGAGAGATTACCGTCTGCTTAACTCATAGATCGTGACGTAACCGAACCTAATTCTAGTCACCTTATAAACATTTTAAACTCATTTGGAAATTAGGTGACTATGCACGTAGCGTAGCCCTATTAAGATACTAGTCATACAAGCTTCAGCTTAGGTCGCTACTGGGGGAGGGACAGTAAAGGACAGGCTGTCTCAAACAACTGATTTATCACTCAAACAATCCTAAATTCATACAAAAGGAGGAAGAATCTATCAAATACTCCCACCCCAATCCCCCATATACGATACTTTCCCGAACTATTCTCCCAAATCCATCATAAACATAGATCCATCGATAGAGAAGTTTAAACGGCTGAACTTACATTGAAGCAACATTTACGATTCTTACAGACCAGCGGTTTCCAACCTTTTTTTGACTGGGGACCTCTTTGGTTTCTTTGTTGTTATCAGCGACCAAAAGTGTGGAAGAAAACTTAACTACCCAAATAAAAAATGAAAAAGCTTTATCATCAATTTGAAAGGATAATGGGCAAATTGTCCCAAGTGTTGTAGCACTTTGTGTGATATATCAATTTGTAGATATCGTTTAGAGGAACAAATTATTGTATGACCACGAAGCTGGATTCCGCGTCAGAAAAAACTTACAGGTGTTTAACGTTTCGTTAAAAAAAAAAAAAAAGTTAGCGTTATTTATGGTATTTCATAAGAGATATAGAAGAAGAGCTCTGCATATGGCCTTTTTAGACCTGCAGAAGGCCTTCTACTGTATACCTTGGCAGTCCATCTGGTGGGCACTCTGCTTCAAGGGCGTTCCCGAGGCCTATATTGACAATATCAGATATATGTATCGCGATTCTGTGTCCTCTATCCAGACCGCTGTTGGTGAATCCAATGTTTTCCCAATATCTGTTGGCGTCCATCAAGGTTCAGTTCTTAGCCCTTTCTTGTTTAACGTTGTGCTCGCTGTAGTTACGTCTAACATCCAAGATCAGCCTCCATGGCTAATGATGTATGCCGATGACATCGCCCTCGTTAATCAGAACAAAGCCCATCTTGAACGCAAAGTCAACATTTGCAAAGTGTGTACTGTAAATGTAAACTAAATGTGGCGAAAAACGAGTACATGTCCTGTGGTAGCACGGATGCAAACATTATCCGAATAGGTTCGGATTTGATCACAAAGTCCGATACTTTACGGTACCTTGGATCCTTGCTGCACAAGTCTGGCAACGTGAATGACAATGTCCAAGCACGTATAAACTGCAAGAGTGTCGTTTGCGTTGGTATGGCCACATCATGCGCCGTTCTATGGAGTACGTTGGTCGGAGACACATGCATATGGCTGTCCTTGGGGCTAGGTTCCGTGGTCGCCCTCGCAAGCGCTGGATGGACGTCGTCAAGTCCGACATGAGAGCCAATGGCCTGACTGAAAAGGATGTCGAAGATCGGGCAAAGTGGAGGAAAGTCAGCCAGAAGGCGGACTTAAAGCCAGGTGGAAGAAGATATATTAGTAAAAACCAACTTGACAGGTAGAAACGCTTTGCCACAGCTTTACTGTTCATGTTTGATAGGTAATCGCATCATCTTAACTTGTGCATACATTATGAGTCTTATTTGGTTCCTAGGATTTGTGAGGCACCAGGCCGATGATTTTCAATGCCCCGCAAGATTTTTGGATGATGTATGTAATTCCGATTGATCGTAACGAATAAATAAGATAATCCATTGTGAAGGTTAATGTAAATTGTGAAAAGTGTGTGTAATTATGACAGATACTAAAATAATGGTTAATAAAAATGGTTTTCTCATTTTTTATCCTTTACCGTAATACATATAAAACACTAGCATAGCAATAAAGATGTAGGACAAACATCCTACTAAAAGCGGATAGTTTTTTTTAGCTTGTTTTCAAAAATATTTTTTCCTTACTTGGACATCACTTAGAGTAAAAAGGAGTGAATATATGTAATAAGGGGAACACGTACAATATTTGACTACATATCATATATTGCTACAACGGTTGGGACAAACTCCATACAAATCTGCCCATCATCCTTTGTTGCACACCGATTCTTTAAAATCAGACGTAGTGAACGGTGTCCTAGTAAACACAACATTTGTGATTGAATCTTAAAATCTGTTACTTTTCAGTTGGAAAATTTAAAATTTTTATTCCTCTCCCGAACCATACTTTAGCTCTAAGGAACCACTATGTGTCATGTGAAAATGAACTCCAGGGCTCTGGAACGAATTCAAAGAAGAACAAACGAGTAGGTTTTAGTCAGTAAAAATCTGAGACGCCCTTTCCACGGACCTTAGGTTGGGAACCACTGTTATAGACTTTCTGTTTGTTTTCGCGAGAACCTCACGCCTGGAAGTGTTGTAAAAACTTAAAAGTACTTTCAAGTTTGGAGTTTTTACGTGACAAACTTTACATTGTCTGTGTTAGGCCTTGTGAATTTTGTCTCTTTTTGAGTTCTTTTTTTTCGGGTAAATGATTGTAAGTAACTGTGTGTAGTTGATTGTATGAGTATGCTTTACTGCTTCAAAACAATTATTACATGTTGGTGTTGGATTTTATTCATCTCTGGACGCTGAACATGTCATGAGTTGTGCAAGAAAGAGCCCTAGAACGAAGGCAAAAAAGGAACATAAGAGTCGGTTATATTCAGTAAAAGTCTGACTCGCCCCACCTCGCTCCGTATAGAGCGGGAGAAGTCATGATCATAGTAGGTTATTGGTTAGGGATTAGGAATTCTTACAAGTAGACTTTCCAAATTTCACCCTCGAAAGGGATTTAATGGGGGTCCAAAGTTTGTTTTGAAAAAGCCTACCTGGTTGCAGGTGAAGCCTCTGTTAGTAACTAGTACTAACTATAACTCTGCCAGTAACTAGTTAATGGTATTATGATTCTAGCCATTATATAAAACTAGTTTCCGCCCGCGGCTTCGCCCGCGTGGTGTGTTGATAAAAAGCAGCCTATAGCAAAAATAACAAAATGGAAAAAAATAAATAAAAAAAGTATGAGTAAAAGTAGCCTATATGTTAATCCAAGGTATAAACTATCTAAATACCAAATTTCAACCAGATCGGTCCAGCCGTTTTTTCGTGAAAGAGTAACAAACATACATCCATCCTCACAAACTTTCGCATTTATAATATTAGTAGGATGTTTATTAGAACTTATGACACAATCTTAAAGCGTTACCTTTAAGGTATAAGTAAACTCCATACATAACTTTACCAAGACATATCGTACATATTAACTTTTTGTCGTAGCTAATAAAACGGAAATTTAATATGGGAACGAAATAATTTCTCGAATAAAACGTCGTGTTCTCATTCAATCAAGTAGGAGTGCCATCTGTTTGACACATAAAAGGATATTCATTTACGAGCTCGCCTTGACTCTATGAAAAATATCTTTACTGTCCGGATTTTTCTTTATATTTTAATAATGTATCAGTGGTTATATAATAATGAATCATAAACTGTGTGTTTTGGGTTCAAAGGAGGTATATATTTTTTATTAAATTAATTATTTTGGTAAAAAAAATGTTATGTTTGTTTTCAAAAACCATTTTTTTTCATCAAACTTAGCTCAAAACTTAATGAAAATAATAATGATAAATTACACTCGGATACAGAACAGTTTAGAATGTTTCAGAATGTTCATGCTTGTCGAATCCCACCTTAGACAAATGCACGAACATTTGTCTAAGGTAGGAACCCACGACCTCCGCCATAACTGTCAGGACTAAAAAGCCGGTCAGTCCAATCTGCCCAATATTAATCCAGATATGATGAATCACTCCTGCACAACCGTCTCCCGCATGAAATGATTCGTCATAAGACTATTATTAGTTTGAAAACATCCATAGAATGCCATTGGAACTTGACCCCAAAAAATACTGCAATAATTCAGTTAGAATAATTTACTCATAATAGACTTCCTACAGAGCTTTATATCGACTTGTTTTGCAGCAGTGTGGCGACCTTACAACGCAAATGGCACTTGTCAACTAACTTCTCTCGTTAATTAAATCATTTACCTGTGTCCTTTTTTTATAGTGTGAAATAAATTAATCGATTATTTATCTAAGAAAAAAAAATCATGAAAAAGTACACACAAGTTGTAGTACATAAAATTTCCAATTTATTCAAAGAAACCAAAACGAAAACATTTGAACTAAGTTCAAAAATCTTTGACCTACATATTCTAAAACGTACGAAATTCTCGTAATTTCGCACGCCTTCTCCGAGTGGTGACCGCAGATCTACCCTCCCGCACGAGAGGCGGTAGTAATACGCAACGTGACATGATATCATCTGCGAATACACTGCGGGGGTTAGGGAACTGGGAAAGTCAAAATTAACAACTGAAAAAGAGAAATATAGCCTTGACGTTTTATTGTGTTTGTTTTTGTTACATTTTTGCGGAGGAGCGCAAATCAAAATCATTTATCACACTATCTAAAATTATAATACATGTGACAGTTTGTCATGTGTATGTTTGTAATTTCTTCAGGTTCAAACGGCTGAACCATGACCCGAAGAAACAACGGGTAGACCATATCCTGAAATGACACACAGTATACTTAAAACTTGAAACTACTGTGACTAGGAACGTAAAATTTAGCACAAAGCTTCCTTTTGTCACGTCGACTAGCACTAAGAAGGGGTCTTTGGAAATTTGACCTACAAGAAGGTGAAATGGGAGAATTTCGTTTGTATGCAAAAACTCATGCCGTACACCAATATAACACAAATAGTAACATGACTTATTCATATGTTTGTTTATCATTGTTTGTTTTCTTAACTAAAATTAAAAAAAAAGTATAGAGTTTGAAAATTGTATAAAGGATACTGCTATTGAAAACTCACATTGGTTATTCAATCTCATGCTTAAGATGTCCCCCCCGCCTTAAACACTGGGCCACGACACTTAAAACCTTTTATAAAGTTAAAATAACCATTAACTGACGCAGAATTAGCATCCACCTATACTCCAACTTTACCTAAGTACCTACAAAACTTTGAAACACAACTAGATGGATATCAACCCACCTCACCTTAAAGCGATTGTCTGTTACACAATCGCTTCGCTCAAGCGTGCCTCGGTTCAACCCTAGACCTTATATAGATACCTATTCCTAGCTAGATATATTGTGAATTGTTTAGGCCTGTCTCAGACATTCAAGGTCACACCATCCAAATATAGTTTTGAACAATATTTAGATATATTAAACTAGAACTCAACATATAAAACAAAACACTTAACTCGTAACATTGTATACACCACATAAAATTCCCTAAACAACTAAAAAAGTAATCTTAAGTATGCCTGTATGAAAATTCCCTCGTATCGCTATGGACTGGTAATGTACCCAAAAAATTGGCGGCATTGCCACGTTCTGTATGTCAATGTTTGTCCTTTCTCTAACGTAAAGACCAGCCCTTAGATATCATTAGAGTTTGTTCACATGTGTAGTATTAGTTTATTATATCTAAATAAAATATCAGTACTTATTAAGGTTGGTAAAAAATCTCCGTAGCCCTTTTCCTGAACTATTTTGGAGTTAGTCCAGTGTCACAAAATGCACTTATGCACTAGTTTTTCTCATTGAGCGACTGTCTGGCTGTCCTCTCCATCCAGTAACTGAGGGAGACATACCCCCTGGGAAAGCTGTATTCAAATTTTCAAATTTCTTATTATCCGTAAATACTATCACCTTTATAATTATTACGAGTACGTATAAATTATAATAATAGTGTGAAATATGACTGAATCATGTAACTAAGGGATAAACCCATGTGTTTAAGTCGCGGGTGGTATGTTGAATTCCAAAAATAAGGTTGCTATATTTTAATCCTGAACGCAGTGAAGGATTTATATAATTAACTAATTACTAGTTAATTATATAAATCCTTCACTGCGTTCACTAGGGATTACTAGTTAATTATAGTAATACTCGGAAGTATTACAAGGGAGTTAATATAGAAACCTGAGTAAATCAAAGAAATTCAATCCCCTCAAGAACAGTCTTTTTAGCATACTAAAAGCCAGGTAGCTTTTGGAGCATCAACTATGATGACATGTTGATACCATGGTTCTTGATTGATTTTTATCAAAAATTAACCTTAAATATTTTTGACCATAAAAACCAAGGACACCCCGTCTTCCGACAAAATTTTCAAGAAATTTCTTCAAACTTGCACGGCCATTTGTTTGCACTCTTGTGTTTGTAATTACCGAAGCAATTACGTCTTTTGTAACAGCGGCGAACAGTGCACTTTAATTATTGAATGACGCCGTAGAACGACCCCGCTCGGTTGGACACGGCTCGTAAATTACTTGTGGTAATGTTAAGTAAATTTGACGAATATGCTAATAGATGTAATTAAGAATTTATTTTATAACTAAGTAGGCTAACTGGAGCTAACCTTTTTGCTTTAATTGTTGTTTTTTTTAGTATAAAACCAGTCTTTAAATAACGTGGACTGGCTAGATAGACCTGGCCAAATATTAGCTGATTTCTGTGTTTCTTATACAACATTTTACTAATAATATTTTAATTTTATATACCTACAACCTTTTATCTATCTAGGCAGTACTATCCTACTGCTGGGCAAAGGCCTCCCTTGCCGTCCATTTCTTTCGTTAATCATGACTCTGATATATTTCTTGCCAATTGCCAAGGAAATTGTCACACCATCTCTTTCGTGGTTTCTCACGATTTCGAAGTATATATTTTGTATTTTACGTACCTACCACTCGGTTGGCCTATGGCAGACATACTACACCATTCGCAACTGCATTGAAAATAATTGTGTGCAAAAAAAAACGCCTATGTACTCAATTATAAAATTGCAGTCCACGTTATCCTATCCACATAATAAAACCACAAACAAAAGTTTAATCACAATTCAAATAAAAACCACTCCAAAATCCGCCCATTCACCTTTATGCCACAATGGTATCAAATTGATTGTATTGACTCCAGTCTGATTGAAATGAAAGGAAAACAATACGTCCGACGATACCGCATGTTGTTATACCCAAATGAGAGTATGGATATACACGTATATATGTGCTTATGATAGTACATATGGTCGTATTATGATAGGCTTTGTTGCATGGCCGTTGTTTAGTTATGACTTGCTAATGAAGTGAATCTGTCATGATGAACGTGTTTGGATTCAAAATTCAGAAGCCATCAATATTAATTTGGTGATGGCACTATCGTATTGGGAGTAGAATATTCGAGGATATAATTGCTCGTGTTATTTGGGTGTATTTCGAAATGATGTCAGAATTATTGTATATATTTTTTACATATTTTTTCTTCATACTTAACCTATTATAAATTTTAAGAACAACATTTGAACGTTGATTCTCAAAGTAGGTAACACTTGTATCTTGGGAGTATATAGCCACTAGCTGTCCCCTGCAGTTTCACCCGCATTTTTCGTTACTGATCCGCTCCCGTGGGTCGTAGCGTGATGGTATATAGCCTATAGCATTCCTCGATAAATGGGCTATCTAGCACTGAAATAATTTTTCAAATCGGACCAGTAGTTCCAGAGATTACCCCGTACATACAAACTTACAAATTTTACCTCTTTATAGTATTAGTATAGATTTAGAAACATGTAATAAATAGTATAGTATATTATAGTAATAGTCTAGTATAGTAATAAAAGTAAGAAAAAATATGAGCCAGCACAAGGCAAACACACACAATAAAAACGAAATAAAGAAAAAAAGAAACCTAAATATAATTTAATAATTGTCATCTCCATTGGCATCCTTCTCTAAAGAAAAGATAAACACATTCATTATTACTCATGATATATGTATTTCACCAGCTCCCCATATTAAACACAAAATTAAACAAGTTTGTATCCCACAATACTGGTCAGATCCCTCACCATGTAACCGAAGATAGATTCCATGATAAACAGAGATCCCATAACGTGTATTCCAATAAATCTTGATACAAATGTTCGACGACAGCCAATAAATACAGAACACGAATTGGCCTCAGTTGGAAAATAAATAAGACACGCCGTGTCTGCGGTTACCGATCCGATGTAGAGTTATTTTAATGACTACCCGTTAAGGAGTGAAAGGAAAACTTGGTTTGGGATAAATGGGAAACACAAAAATATATAGTTCAAAAGGTCACTTCTATAACATGAAAACATTGTACTAAAAAACGTGGAAGAAAATTTGGAACCGAATCCAAAGGTTCATAACATTTACATGTATAAATTACAAATAGACTTTGGACTATGGTTCCATCCGGTGCCAACTTTCAAAAGTGTGTGTCTTATTATGCAATGCATTCTCGAATGATTTCAATAAAAAGCCATTGGTCAAGGACTAGTTAAATTGAAAGCAATTTATCTCACCATTCGAAAATTTACATCCACCTAAAAGAGCCAGGTACGCATGCCAAGAATCTCCAAATCAAAATTGCTGGTGGTACTCCACATAAATCTCGAACACTCACAATCGAGCACATTCCGTTAGCTTCCCAAAAATCCTTCTAATTTGCAATAACAACCGCGGGAAAACATTTATCTCCATCCATCTCGCAACTTTTTGCGTACCACCGAGGCTGAAGAAAATTTTCAATTATCGCACAGGCTACCCCAGGTCGGAAAGTCACACAGGATTTTATTCCCATCTGAATTAAAGCACAAATGGAATCCCATTTTATAATTTTCTCCGATTTGCAGATAGTCCTTTTCGTTTTTATTGCTTCTGTGACTTATGTCTGAGTTTGACGTGGAATTAGATGAGAATTTCTGTAGTTTATTGTCATACGCTGACTAAAGATTGGACGGAGAATTTATGCTTAGGAAATCAAGATTTTTACTAAACATCGCTGTTTAAAAGGACGCCAGATTAGTAGTTTTTACATAACTCTGTCTTCAAAAGCGAGTGAAGTGTAATAAAAGTTTGTTATTTCACTCAAAATTATCTTACTATCTGCAACTCTTTTAACTCGACTTCGTATAATAAAATCAACTTTAGTTTCTTCCACTAACAGATTCGTATCAAAACAATCTCTTACATTTCCATTTTAGTCTCTCCAGAAAAAGTTTCTTCAAGAATTATTCCCAAAATTTATGTTTCGGCCATTTTAACTCTTTGCTTAAAATCTTCATTTGGAGCGGCTGCTGCAAGGCGCTATCTCAGTTCGATCAGGCCTTCTGTTGCCAGTGTAAACAGAACCTCTTTTTTACTTAAAAAAAGTCGTTATTACCGTCTGTGTAAATATTTTGGGACTCGTCTCCTGATGAACCTTTGTAATTTTAGGACCTTTGTTTGAATATACTTTATGAATTGGCTTGTTACCGTTTTATGTATCATAATAAAATTCTTTTTGGAGAAAGTTTTTGTGTCTGAATTCGCTCTCTATTCATGACTAATTCTAACTTGATTATTAGGTAACTATTTTCTATATATTATATGAAAAATAGTTAATAATCGAGTTTTTTAAACAAATAATTTATTTATATCAGGCGAGTTTTTATTAGTAGTTATCTATACCCAAAAAAAATATTACGAGTAGTAACCTAAAATGTTGCTACTGCCGACGGACAAGACTTAGCAGCGATAGCAACATATGATCGTCTTGTGGAAGATAGCATGACAACCATCAATAATCCTATCGACACATGTCACACGCGCTATAGTGCCGTGGTACTGTATAAGACAAGTAATGTTACTTATATTCCTTCGTAAAAAACTTTAACAGCACCTAATATACCGAACTTTTCTCGATCGTAAATACATTTTTAAATCATTCGACAGTTGTGATCTATTAGTTGAAACTGCAGAACGTTTGTCATAACAAAACGGTTCATAGTAAACTCTAGTTAATGGCTGAACTTTTGTGTATCTACGATGTTCAAATTTGCCGATTTTCGCTCCGGATAACCTCTATTATTTATAGCTTGATCTTGTGAGTGCTAATATTTAATGCGTCTTCGAAGCAATATTCGTTTTCCATTTAAAAGTTTTTGAATGGCTACACTTTTATACGCTGTGGGAATTTTTAGAGTAGGAATTTTCTTGTAAAAGTATTTGAGAAAAAAATTGTGGTTGATGACTTAAAACGGTTTTATGTAAGACAAATTTTTCCCTTTGGCTTCTTCTCTGTGAATGGTTATAGTAGATGCTAAATCCAATTCGAAGATAGATAAAAAGTAGCTTATGTCCGTCCTTGGGGTTCAAGTTTACTCCATACCTTACATCAATATCGGATGAAAGCGTAACAGACAGATAGAGTTACTTTCACGTTTATACTAGTAGTATGGATTAATGATTATGTCGATGTCATGACCGCCTACGCTAACAAATTAATATCGCTGTGAAAGGTCACGGATAATATTTTATATCCTACATTTTTTTTATGGATTTTTAATTCCTTTTCATTCGAAAGCCTGAGTAAACCACCAAACCACCCTTTGCAGATAATTCCTTTTTTACTATATCGATACCTTTGGGTAGAAAGGTCGTATAAACCAAAACCCGACTTTTCAGTAGAGCAGAAAAACTAATTTTTTTTTACAAAAAAATTCATAACTTTTTTCCTTTTGAAGTTATAAAAAAATGATCTATGAGAAAGGTTCTTACATTTTGCAGATGAAAAAGGTTAAATCATCAAAACCCAGCTATCTTCTTTAGTTTTAAAGTTAGCTTGCATTTACATCTAAGAAAAAATCAATGTTTGGTTTATACACCCCATGAAAATGTACTTTGAAAAAACTGTGGGGGTCGTATATCCATTTTTGGTAACCATAAGGGTCATATTTAATGTCGTAAAAACCCATATATGTATTTTTTTTTGTATTAAAAACCATTTATAATCATAGATCAATTGAATTCTGACTAATAAATAATCCTGTTACGCATAGAATTAGTAGGAACTCAAGTATTATTATTCTAAAACCCAATAATGGTCGATTTAAATAAAATAAAACTAACTGAAATATGAAATCAACATTTACTAAGTATTATAATACATTCTAATCAATGGTATCTGTCCGGTACCTATCATTTATCGCGCTGGTTCTTCTGCTTGTGGCTGCGCGCAAATGCAAACCTTGTATGTTGATCGTAAATTGCTTCTTGCAATCTTCTTCTTCCTGCCCTTATCCCATATTACTTGGAGTCGCCGCAACACGTTTTCTTCTTCCATTTTGTCCTGTCGTCCGTAACACTATCACTAACTTCCTTTTCTTTCTTATAGGTCCTTACGCAATCTATCCATCTTTTCTTTGGCCTCCTTATCCCTCTCCATCCATCCACATGTAAATTCAGAACTCTTTTAGTAACATGCGTTTCATCCCTTCTCTTCACATGACCACACCAAGACAAACGATTTCCTTCCAACTTTTCAGTCACTGACGCCACTTTCAAACTTCCCCTAATACACTCATTTTCTAGTTTGTTCATTCTTGTCACACCACACATCTCAATATTCTCATCTCCACTACATGCAATCTTTTTTCATCCATCTTTTTCACAACCCAACATTCTGATCCATACAGTATGACAGGTCTTATCACGGACTTGTAGATTTTACCCTTCAACTTGAAGGGCACCCGTGGATTAAAAGTTGTTCTCGTGACCTGTCGCTATTTCATCCATCCTTCATTACTCGGATGTGTTATGTCCCGGTCTACCTCACTATCTCCTTGGACAAGCGAACCGAGGTACTGAAAGTCGGAACAAATTGGTATGGGCGTCCTAGCGAGAACTAAAGGCGAAGGCGATTGGAGGGACCGCCGAAATCGCAGAACAAGTACTCTGTTTTGGTTCTACTCAATTTCAGGCCAACACCTCCAATCTGCTCTGAACCTCAAGGCCACTCTCGGCAACCAGCACAATGTCATCGGCAAACAGCATACACCAGTGGGCCTCTTCCTGAATGTCTAACGTCAAAGCGTCCATTATCAGTAGGAAGAGTAAGGGGCTGAGAGCCGACCCCTGATGTGGGCCGACCGCCACATTCAAACTGCCACTGGTGCCTACTGTAGACCGGACTTGGATACTACACCGACTGTACATCGATCGGATCAACTGCACATACTTCTCAGGCACACCTTTCTCCTTTAGGGCCCACCACAGAACCTCACGATGTACCCGGTCGTATGCCTTTTCGAGGTCCATTAATACCATGTGCAAGTTTTTATGTGCACCTCTGTATTTTTCGCACAGCTGGCGTATAGCGAAAATGGCATACGTTGTACCCCGACCAGGCATAAAACCGAATCGGTTTTGTGAAATTTCACTCTCTTCTCTCAACTGCCTTTCAATACTTCTTCCTCCCTTACTTTCATAGTATGTGACATTAGCTTTATTCCTCTATAATTGTTGCACTCAAGAACATCACCTTTGTTTTTAAAGATGGGCACCAAAAAACTTTTGTACCAATCATCAGGTATGAATTCTTCTTTCAACAACTTATTGAAGAACAAAGCTAACCACATCCATCCATCCATCCACTCGCAGTAACTTCCACACTTCAACTGGGCCAATGGCCTTACCATTCTTCATTCCATTTACTGCTATTCTGACTTCATCCATACTAACCATTCTCACTAACCCCACATTTTCTGGTTTAGTTTCTAAAATCCCACTCCAATCATTTTCCTCGTTCATTAGTCTTTCAAAATATTTTTTCCACCTCTCTTTGATTTTTCATCATCTGATAGAACCATTCCAGGTTCATACCTTACACATTTTACTTGACAAACATCCTAAAGTAAGGTGCGACTTGCAATGAACATGGTTTATACACCAACGATACGAACTGTGTTCGGATTTACGACGTCAAATTTAACCTGTGTTTTGGTAATGCATTTATACGGTGTTAGGGCGTATAAACCATTTACAATTAATGCATTTAACACTTAAGGGCGTATAAACCATTTACAAATAATGCATTTAACACTTCAGGGCGTATAAACCATTTTCAATTAACGACTATTTTTACACCCTGAATTAATATAAATTATGGTCATTACGTCATAACAAAATTACAAAAAAAAAATATTTGGCTTTTACATTGAAAATTTACCTTTTTTAAGAGGCTATGACCGAAAATTTCTGGGTCGTATTAACCATTTTTGAGCGAATTTCTACATTTCGTATATACAGATCGATAGAGAAAAAAATTCTGAGAAAAATGGTATATATAACTCAATTTGGCCAAAATGGTTTATACGACCTTTCTACCCAAAGGTAGCGATATTATTAATATCCCATCTCATCAAAAACAAAATGTTATAACACCCTCGATAAAAATACTTGACTACCTAAAACAAATTACTTTTTTCATCTCCTCGGAGTTCGTTCGTGATCTTCGTAGCTAACCCACTTTTCTATCAAATTATCTTTGTAATCGACTGTCATTGAGCGAAGGGGTGACCCGGAGGCATAGGCTGTATGTAATGACGTCCTCGTGTCATCCTTGGACTCAATAGTAGGCATAGAGTATAGACTGATCTCTATTTATATAAAGTGATTATGAGTATGAGAGTGAGGGAGATAAAGCGAACGTGCGTTGTGTTCTTTTTTTTTAAGAATTCTGATTGGATATATGTCACCGGTTTACTGCGTCACCTTCATCACCAAAGTTTTACACAAAAATAACAGGTATTTACCGCATTGTCACTGTATCTTTCTATACTTTACTTTTTCTTCTAGGCCTATTGAATAGTCCTTTCTTTAGAGTACTTATTGTTTGTCAAGTCCTTGAGCTCTTTAGTAGTCCTGAGTTGAGCTACACGAATACTAATAAATTATCCCTGAGTTTGTTTCGGTGTTTCTTCTCAGGGTATTCAGCTAGGAATCACCTGTCTCATCTAATTTAAATTGACTAAAAAATTACATGTTAAAGTGTTTGTTTTTGAAAACCTATTTGCAAAATAAATATAATTTATAGTGATAAATTTTGGGATAGGATAACTCAGTCGATTCTCAATAGCTATGTTCTCAATTGACTCTGAATAACATAGAGAAGTCGATATTAAAGAAACTTTTTTCTCGAACGTCTTTGATATGTAATCTAGGTATGTGATCGGGTGTAATTTATGTATGCCGCAGGGTACCGCAAGATGGGGGATGGCTAACCTCACTTCAAAGTTTAGCCATGGCTACTTTTTGGTAACGTTTTTGTGTGGTGAGTTGAATGAAAAAGAAGGCTTTGATATTTAAGTATATTTATGGAGGGTTTATTCAAGGAAGCGTTTTCAAAGATACAAATAAATGTTATTGAAAAATGAATAAGGAGATGAAACCAAGCTTAGGATGTTTTTATTCAACCGTAAAATTACGAGAAAATATTCAAAATAAAATATGAAAAAAACATATATTTTGGATTTTTTTTCTGTATCTTGACATAACTGAAACTAACATCTATAGCGGCTAGAACCCGTATTAGTGGCAACATCATTTTAAAAACAGTCGCATTCCCCACTTTTTAAGCATTTTGTGAGAAAGGTGAAAATTGAGCCATCTTCTATGCTTAAAATCATCATCTGCCTAGCCTTTTCCCAACTATATTGGGGTCGGCTTCCAGTCAAGCCGGATTTAGCTGAATACCAGTATTTTACGAGGAGCGGCTGCCTACCAGACCTCCTTCTATGCTTGAAATAGTATAAATAATTTTAATATTATGATACTAACACTAAAATTAAGGTATTGTATTGCATTGTATATCGGACTGGTATCGGCAACTCGCGTAATAAAGCGCGTTTTTTTGCGGTCATTTTACTAACATTGGGAATTTTTTGTTAATTGTGAAATAAAATTAACAATCTGGAAAAGATTAGTAAGATTATTAGAGTATGTGACACGTACTAACTGGAAGATTTTTTTAGTAACCAGTAATATTGTATTAAAGTTTGAACGCCAAACAACACACTAAAATATGCTTCTACTAAATATAAATTAAATTTCACCTTTAAAAGCAAAACAACCCAATTAATTTCCCAATTAAACAGACATTAAACCCCATCCATTGTCGCGATCCGCAAATAGCTGAGCTCATAAGGCGACTTGGCACGGATGTATAACCTACAATTTGTATGAAGGTGTCAGGTGCCACTGATTATGGCAATCCGTACAATTGATTGTTAACGTGTGGATTTACCGACGATATTTTCCTGTTTGATATAATATGAGCTGTATGTAATATCTAAATAAAGCCTTTGTTATTATTTTTAAAGATAATCATGAGTTGGTTTGTTACTGAAAGCAAGATACCGATATTTTTTTTAGTTGTAAATTCACTCCCGCTCTTGAGCAGAGTGGGTCAGACTTTTACTAAATAAAACCCTTCCTATGTTCCTTCTTTGTCTTTTGTTCCAGGGCCACGGGTTTTCCTTTCAGAAGTGAACTAATGATCAGATGTTTTGATAATTCTGGGCCCTGCAGTTTTGCTGACATCTCCTTGAGGCACAAAACGCAACACTATGCGCTGCCGACGACTTGGATTCGGTATGTATGATTACTGAACGCCCGGACGGTGAGCTACCCTTTGCTTGCCGTCCGTAATCCCACGCCTACTGTGGTTGCAATTAATCAACGTATCCCTAAAAATACAGCAGCTGAAACATTACTGAAATTAACTCCAAACATAATTAAACATATTATGCTCACCACACTCCGTAACCCAAACTGCACAGAAATGACTTCACAATCATAAAGCCGACGCATCAAACGTTTTTCGACGTCACCACAGAGCAATAAATACATACTGTGGAGCTGTCATCAAATTTGCAGCACTTCATGAATGCCAGTCAATTTGTAGTGGTTGGCCATCCACCACAATCATTACCGAACGCTCCTGCCGCCGTCATCACATTCAAAATTCATGGTTCCGTACAATAATGGCAACAAACTGATTAACGTTCAAAACGAAAGATTGAGAACTTTTTTTAAGGTGGGGAATCATCAAAATGACTTCTCTCTCTTGGGTGGAGCGGGATCTCTGGGCATGTCAGACTTCTGCTGACTAAAATTCACTCCTGTTCTTTCTTTGTCTTAATTTCAGGGTCCCAGTTGAGAGCTAACTCGTAAGAAATTAGCAGTAGTATCATCACAGTGTTAATGTTTTTCCTATTGTTGATTTGAACCAATTGTTTGATGATATAAGTGTAACCAAAAACTTAGAGGCATATGACATCCACCAATCTGCGCTGGGCCCGCGAGTTTGATTAGGGCCCATTCCCTTTCCTAGAGAGAGGAGACTTGAGTTCCAACAGTGGGAACATTAGAAGGCCGATAATCCTCATGCTAATAAGTGTAAGTATGTAATTTATTCATTTGAGTGTTTCTTCAAGGCGGGAAATCGTCAGAATTACTTCTCCCGCTCTTGAATGGGGCGGGAGGGCTTGTCAGACTTGTACTGACTAAACTCCGTTCCTTCTTTGTCTTCATTCCAGGATCCCGGGTTTTCCTTTGGGTTTTTTTGCTTCACCTTAAGGCTGGTTGACTATGTCTAAGGCAATAAGTCCGCCTCGGTACTTTGATGTGCTTAAAACATTTAATAAATAAATAATACTAAGTGATAAGGCCACCAATTGAATGTTTCTATATGGTAAGGTTTCCTTTCATGCGAAAGGATTACAATAAAGGATAATACACAGTATATATAAAAAAAAAAAATTCCCCGTTTTTCGAATGCAATTCCCCAGTAATTACTTCTCAGGTTTAACAAAAACTACTTAACGCGCAAGAGCCAAGTTTGTGTCGCATCTGGCTGTGCTGAAAGCAGACTTCAATATACTAAGGAAAAAGCTAGGGTGACTCGCTAAAAGGGGACCAAATTTTAAGCAAAGTGGTCATTATTTTCGTCTAGAATGAAGTTTAAAAAAAAACTTTTACTGAACATATTTTTAGGTTCCATCAATTCTTGTTTTATACTCTTTTGAAGTGCTAGTTTTGGCTGTCGGGTTTTAGTTTTTAGACTTACATAATTATTATAATTAATTATGTTATATTTAGACTTAGTTAATTAATCGATATACTTATTTTAATTGATTGTTTTATATAAAAGTTGTTTTTGAAAGGCGCTTACTTTAATTGTAACCTGTCATTTGATACCCAACACACAAAGAAACAAAAACACGTTTTAATTCACGACTTCATGTCTTCTAGAGAATGTTAGATTTAATTGAGTGCGACATCACATAGCACCAGTGAACCATTAAGACGCTTCCAACACATCTCATTTGCCATATTATTATGATTATTAGTTTAGAAGTTACGAGAGAACAAATTGAAATACCTATGCATGCCTGTAACATACACAGGTCAAATCGTATTTGCCTTTTGGCTTTGCCGTGTAAAAATGTAGTTACAACACAAAAGAAAAATATCCGTCAAAAAACTAACGTAAATCGAAAAATGTGAAATAAAAAGATGGCGACGGAAAAATTTAAAAATTTCACGTAGAACGAGTTTAGGCATTTTTGTAATAAATTGAAAGGCCTGTGATTGATGACACGGGCGGCGGCCGGCGTGTTTACTCTACAAAATAAAGGCAATAAAATGATATACATTGCACATTGTGTGATTGACATGTACATATTGTTGGAGAAAAGATATTCTAGGATATTTTTACGGTAATTTTTACCCCAGATAGCAATGATTTATTGGCATCTGTTGCCTTGTGGCGCAGAATAAGGAAACAGGTATTTTTTGTAGCAATAAATAACACATGAATAGACTATAATACCGGAATATGGGCAGCATTTGTGTTTCTTCTTCCGATTTTTATGGCAAGAATAGGAAAAATATGTGTAACAGCGACTACGTAAACAACATAACACGCTGAAACTTATTGCTTTCAGCTGACAAAAATTTAATAAGACAATCCTTGGCATAAAGTCGGACGAAATTTATTGACACTTCATTTTGACGACTTGCTTTAATAGTCTCCAAAAACATTTTCACATTTTTTGGAACAAAAATGAAAATAAACACAAAATCCTATGTAAATTTTTAGATATGTGCGTCATCACTTCGTATCATTTGATAGCGAGATTTTACACACTGAGAGAGTTGTCAGACACGTGCGCAAATGGATATCCTCACGCCCCAGTCGAGCTACCATGTGCGCAGCCTTACGAACGACGAGCAATGGGTAGCTCGCCGTCCAATCATCTGGTTACCATCAGGCTCGAAGTAGTAGTATCCGAGTTATCGACGGTGCGTAGATTTCCACGTGCGCCTCAACTATACCGCAAGGGACCTACAAGTCCAATATGTACTAGGGTTATGGGAAAACTTCTAATAAGGTAATCCGTAGCCCTATAACATGAAGGAATACAGGTGTGGTTTTAGTCAGTAAAAGTCTGATACGCTCTCCTACTCTGCCTGAGAGAAGTAACGGGACCATTAGATAATGTCTAACCTCAAAAAAAACCTCGAGAATTTCCCATTTAAAAAAGCTGTATTCTTTAATAAAGAAGATAAAAGTGAATTATTACTTTTCTTGATTATAATTTACAAGTCTTTGTTATTTTCTAAGAACTTTCTGACTGTGTCTGGTGCGAGGTGAAGTCAGCGTTCAGCCATTACAGTGTTTATGGCCCATCTAGAGAGGCTTAGAAAATGTCTAGATTACAGCACCTACATGGTTATCAGGATTATGTGTTTTGACGCGACGTCTGCCGTTAAATCTGTATATAATAATAAATGTAGGAATATTTTCAAGCCTATTGCTTTAGGTAAACGGGGTTGTGTATATAAAAATGTTGGTGTTGTGGTGTATATTAGACACTGAAGTGTTAAGCAGGCTTTTCACTCGGAGAAGATACGACCAAGTGTCTTATACGAATACGACATTCATTCCTGTGACAGTCGCACAACTGTCAAACTGGTATTTAAAACTTGACACAGAAATATAAGATTAAATTCAAAACACGTGCTAAAAGTATATTGATTTCGACCTTAGTAACAATAAATCTACGTGTTTTTCCTTTTTTAAACCATGTTTGACGAAGATTGTGAATGCGTTAAACTTAAACATGTAATCTCACATACACAAGACACCCAGATCCGTAATAGAAAGTAAAATCCGTAGACTGTGCCATCAAAACATGGCTTATTGTAGATCAATTTATTATTCACTCCTACCACATAAAAATAAAGTTGCTGAAGATTTTATAAATTTAGTTAACAATATCAATACGTATTATTATTCACACACAAAAAAAAAACATTGTGGGAATAAACTATAATTATGATACCAATAAAAATATTTTTTATAATTCTGTATGTTATATTTTTATAGAAATAATTTCTAAGAAGCCTTTTGGCTTTAATGAATAAAATATTCACACACAAATATTACAATAGATATGACACAAAACTAACACAATAAAAACACGATTACTTACAAGCGAACTTATATTATCTAGACCTTAATATATTTACGTGATATACGATATAGTGATCTAGTGATAAGTACTATCACCTACCTGATAAGGGGGATTTGTAAAGGCTCAATATTGGCTCTGACATCAGGCCGGTCGGTTCTGAAAAACAATTGTTTGTTTGTTGTATTTTGCACTGAAATGTTGTTCTTGGTGGATAACCGACTACGGTGTTTTAGGATATTTTTGGTTTTATTTTGTGTTTGTTTTGGTTTACTTCTTTGTTTGAAACGCAAATCAAATTATATTTAAAGATAATTTTGTATCTAGCCTGAAACAGTGAACATGCTTTCCGAAACAGACAATTTTCTCTTTAATTTTAAATCACCGTAAATTACAAACAATTTCCATCTATTAGTGCTGTAAATTTTATTGGATTCAAACGATTAGGAAGTATTTATTTCACTATGATTTTATCATTTTTAAATAATGTTATTTTTTAATAGTATAAACTAGTGCTTCACTGTGATCCTACCCGATGGTAAACAGTGATGCAATCATTGATAGTAATGCGCACTAGTTCATTAAGAGCCTTTTCACTCTGGCCTTCTATTATTTTATTGATTCCAGACAACATAAATATAAAATGTCTCACATGGAGCAATTTTGTTATATTCATTTACATCCGACATAAACCATTTCGACAAAAGTAATTTTAAAACCTTTATTCATTTCTACAAAAAAGACGTCTTACATCAAACCATCAACATCTTTTTAGTCCAACAACAAAAGACTTACTAAACTTCTTCGTCTAGCTTTTGTCCTTGAAGTAACTTAAAAGCACTTCAGCCCTACAGATGTAGAGGATTAAACGAGCGTCGACGCGTAGCTACGCTTACTACGCCGTAGCAAGGTCTACGGAGCTACGTGCTACACATTTTTCGTAGCTGTGTTTTTTAAGATATCTATTTGGATAAATATTTACGTAATGGAAACTCTTTGTAAGTTAACGAATAATTCACACAAAAATAAAAAACGTGAAGTTTTTTTTTTGTTTCAGAACAGTATATTTTTTGTTTTTGTAAATTGTAAACGAAAATTACGCTCTATTTTTTTCCATTTTAAAAATAAAATTACACTGCAACACAAAGGACTTTTTCACTATTTTCATTTGAAAAATATTCACAATATTTACCGAACACAATCCTGAAATTACAGGCATTCTTTCACCGTAGTCGGTTAAAAACACAGAATATCAGCTTTTTGCTATGAATTTTTTACACGTTAGCCACTTATTGTGTTATCGCCGGACAAAATGTTTCGATCCTTATCTCACGGGAGGTTTGAATATGAGCATGATATTATCATATCAGTATTTATTACTCCGTACTTGTAAAAACTGTTGTTTTATACACGATAGGTTAGTCTAGTTTTTTATCGTTTTTGTTTTGCTAACGGCGACGTTGTTGGCCTTAAGTTTATTTTTGGTTTTATAGTTTTTTTTTAATGTGTTTGTTTCAATATTTGAATTAATTAAACTTACTTGTAGTTTATTGTTTATTTTGTTTTGTTGCTTATTAGTTACACTTGCTTTTATATATGTTTTTTCAATAAACTAAATAATATTTATTATTTCCTTCTCCTAAGGAGATGGCCTGATCCCAGTCTTGGGAGCATAATAAGGCTGATTATGTTATACTGTAACTTAACTGCCACAATAATAATCGTTTTGTTCCAGCCTTAAAAAATATTTATAATATTTTTCATAAAACGTTTCAATATTCTCAGAAAAAACTCAAACACAATAACTTGTAATTCCACTTGTTCAGTCACACAATAAATTATTCACGAGTCGGTTCAATTATTAATAATTTCACATTCAACAAACACAACACTTTCAAGTTCACAGAAACGTTCACTTTTCCATTTAACTGTTTTAATCACTCACTACAATAATAATAATAATGTCGGCAACACTATTCTCGATAAATCCTCATCTATTATTATGAAAACGGCTACCTGAGAACTCTAACTTCATTCGGTAATCTATTTGACCCTTTAAACTAGTTTTCGTAAAGACGGGTCCCAGCTAAATTGCTTTGTCGATCCAAATACGGTAGATTTCTTCGATTTTATCAAGGTCCCACAAGGCCTTTTTTAGAGAAAATTCTTCGTATAAGGAATAATAAATTATAGTTGACTTATTTATTTATAGGCTACCGGATAATATTGATACGTAAACTAATTTTGTAGATGGATTTTTTTGGGCAAGAACTTTCACTGTTTACTAAAAATGTTATAACAAACTATCGCAACACTTCACTTTTTAGATTCGCACAAAAGTCACAAAACACAAACGTTTTTGTCTACAATCAATCTCAATTTAACCCACAATTCAATGGTCTACTGTCAGTCAATAAAAATACACTTTTTTCATCCACTCTCCACGTTTTCAGTTCGCTATCGAAATAAAACTTTGTAAAATATTTTTCCATCATTTGACTGTAAAAACGACACTTATTCCATCCCCTGAGTTGGTCCAGTAGCATCTGCCAAGAATCTCGGCAAGAATTATTATATGATGCATCCGTTACATTTAAATAACTTTATCTTAATTGAAATCTTATTATGGAGGTGTAGGAAAACATTCACTTTGAAGATAACATTTGTTTTGTTATTAAATTTTCATTATTGCACAGTGGTTGTATTGAGAAATATGAGTATGTTTACGAAATGTTTGTTTGTTAATGTTTTTATTTTTATTCGTTGTTTATTTTTGTTTTTGTTATTATTTTAGTCAATTAACTTCTAGATTTTATTATTCTTAGTTTTTTAAGAATTATTTTGGGGTTTTTATTTACATTTCACGTTTGTTCACTTTTTTTTCGTAACAGTGTGAGAGTGATTTATATTTTTTATGTCAACTAATTTAACCATTTACTTTCACAGTTCAGTCATTCACTTATAAGCAATGAAAGATCACAGTCTCACATACATAAATCACTATTAATAAATATTGTTTCATCATTTAAATTGACCTTTAACCTCTAGTGAACCATTCAACATAATTCTTATTGTGTAACGAAACTCAAGTTTACCTATAGTAACCTTCATTTATAAACAGTTTCCTTACAAAGTCAGTGGAGTTACCCTAATTAATTTTCAGGTCGAATATAGTTAGTACAGCCATAAATTTCAAGCCAAGTTTAGAGTCGGTAGGCCAAACTAAGATAGCAGGAGGTACGTCAAGAAATTTATTTTCCTTCAAGTTATCTTTGTGGTTTCGTGAGGGTTTTGATTTAAAATGATGATGATGAATTGGGCAGAATATTAATAGTATTTCCTTAGGATTTTTTGAAGAAAATCTCAAAAGGAGCTTTTTTCTTGGATATTTTTGTAAATTATAAATATCCAAGGTTGGGATGGAAGATAGAATTGAAAGCATTTTATTGCATACTAAACTAGTGTCATAATTTTACTTTCTATAATATTATATCACTTTATTAAAATTTTTCATCATCTTCATCATTCATCTTAATCTAATAAGAAAGTTGTTTTTTTTTCTTTCTACTAGAGAACTCATCGTCTCATAAGAACCCACTATTTTTAACATAATGAAACGACCGCCAAAGTGTAAAATCTTAACAATGCTTCTCTTAATATTTTCCTTTTACATTTCCCTAACGTGTCCGCTAACTCAAGAAAGCTTTTAAGCCTTTTAACACATTCCTATTCCGTCACTTTAACTTAGTTGTTTTGTAGTTACTTTTAAAATATTGTTTTGTTTTATTTTGTGTTATTATTATTTTTGTCCAAAATTGTGAGCCCTCAAACCACTGTGTCAGTGATGATTTGTTTTTTTTTTTTCATGTTATAAGTCACAGGCCAGACATCGTCACCGCTTTTATCATTGCCGGTTTAACAAGATATTATTTTGGCTAACGTGTAAAAAATTCTGGTTTGTTTTTTTTATTATTGGTAAACTTACCTCCACAGATTAGAGACATCGAGGTAATAATGATTGATATATTTATAAAATCGACTAATTTAAATTTGACTATGTCTTTCTCTAACTAGCGCGTCTAACTCGAAAGCTTGGCTATTTTATTTAAAGAGATTTTTAAATTCTATATTTAGAGGCGTGAAGGCAATGAAATATTAAACTTTGTACTGGCGATAAGTATCGTTAGCGCTACTACTATTATATCACTTTTTAGAATTAAAAATGGCACTAAAAAGACACGATTTATAATCGATTTTGTTACACAGCAATACCGCCGCCGAACGTCAACACCAAAACACAATTATTTACTTGACTAATAATATTTTAAAATTTTTAATTTTTTTATATTTAAATATATCGACGTTGAAATGAATACATCAAAATTGTAACTAAATACACGGAAAGGTTTAGCGCGTCTGGGGTAGTATCATAAGTGTGCGTTCATGGCTTGTTATTATTGTTGTTTACGCGTGTGTGTTCGCGTGGGGCCGTCGCGGCGGGCTTGTGTCTCGGCCGGTGTTGGCTCTGGACTGGCGTCGGAGGCGACGTGACGTCAGATGACACTCTGCCTCTGCCGCCAGCGCGCATGCGTCGCACGCACACATGCGCTGCCCCAAACGCACGTGTCGAAGTGACAGACAGTGTGCGTCTTAGCCTAACTTAGTTATGTGCAAGTTTTGGAAGTTGTGTACGGTGTGCAGAGCAAACGAAGCCGAAAGTTATGTTTATTAGTTTAATTAAGTTGGCGTTGATGGGATGGAGTGATGTGAGCAATTGTTATGTTGGGATAGTTTGGTGCACCTGTCGAAATACCAATGGATTGTATTTGTATTATGTTATTTATTATGACACCAAAAAAACTTAAAGCATCTTGTATTTTTTGTTTGTTCAAGAACTTGATGCATTTTGCAATTTTGTCTCTATTAGTTTGTGTAACTTACAAAATTAATTAACGTCATGACACAACTTAACGCATACATCTCCAAAGAGATAGCCAGAGATGGATCTATTTACCTATGACCTACAGTCCTAAACACCTACACTTTACCTATTAAATAATCTCATTCATAAATTACCTTCCACAGGAAAAATATTAAGAAAAAAATCCTTACTCTATCACGTAATTCCCACACACTCTCTTTAAACCAATTCCCTAAAAAGCCTACTTTTCACCCAAAAAGGGCAAGAAAAAAGAATTCTTTAAAAGCCTCGACAGATCCTAACAGACCTTGACCCTTCGAATAGAGCCTCGCACGTAGAGTCGTTACAAAGGGCATTATTAACTAGCCAAGCACACAACAGTCCGATACAACTCTAAATAGTAGATAGAGTCGACTCTATGTAGAGTTGTAGGGCGTTTTGTTGGGGACTCTGTTTTATATTTTGTTTGTGTTTGGTAATTGTATTGTGGGATTAATTTTAACTGACTTTTAAAAAAGAAATGGTTGTTTTATATATTTTTTTGCATAGATGGATGTAATAAAGATTGATTTTTATTCTTTCTTGCAATTTTATTTTACCCAAGAAATAAAAAATATACCTAATTTGGAGCTCGTCCTAAAGAGTCGTTCTAAAATTATACACGTATATACATTTCAGAGATTTATTTTTATTATTACAGATGAAATTTAGAGCGAGAAGTTATTTATTGTTATTTAAATTCAAAATACAAAAATACAATTTTCTTTACGAATAACCAATACAAACAAAAACACTACAAATCTTTTATAGATACAAAAATATCAAACACGTAGTTGTCTGTCTAACAAAACGGTTAATAAAATGTCTACAGCTGCTACACTGCTACGGCGCGTAGCACGCGGCTACGGCGTAGCACGTCGCTACGATATAGTTGAATGAACTTTTTGCTAGCTGTAAATTGTTATTGATGGGAAGCCATGTGATTGTTTAGTTGTTAGTGATATGTTTATCAATTAATTTGTATTAAAAAAATGTTTCAGATAAACTTTCAACATTGTATGCCTCATTGATTCAGAAGTCACTAGCCTCATTAAGTGTCCTGGAATTAATTCTCAGGCTGCGTAAATTGTTACTAAGTTTTTTGATGAGATTTATTAACATATTGACGGTTTAATGCTTTATTATGTGATGTTATTTTAGATCTTGAAAGTGCAGATCGCTACATGAACTACTGCATAATATTGTTTCTACATTTCTTATTTTAAAAATTCTAACAGATACTTAAAACCCCATAAAAGTGAAAAAAAATACTTGCTCCTGATTTAACTAATATTCTATGTGCTATTTCAGGACTGGTTTACCCGTGTGCCAAATATCTATATATCCGTTTAACCGTTTGTGCGTGAAGATATTACAAACATACAAATTATCGCCATTATAATATTAGTGCAAAGTGTGACTTATTAGAATTGTGCTATAAATCACATAAACATTATCACATAAAAGTCAAGACAATGAAAACTATATTTTTTCATATCTTCCGAAAAAAAAATATATAAATATGGTTCGCCCTATCTGTAGGCCTTACAAATATTTTTTCCGAACGGGAATCGAACCCACGTCCCGCAGTGCAGCAGCGGATCTCTCAACCACTGCGCAAAACGAGCCAACAATCTATATAAAAATTATTCCAACTTGTATTAAACTCATTACTTAGTCACCGAGGTGACATCAGAGCTAACTAGTTGAAGCTCTCTCAAGGGATATATAAAATTTTTATTAGTACCTTCATTACTCTTTTACCGTCCCTCTGACATTATCATGCCTAACTCTTCACTGGTTAATGAAGAACAGTCCAAGATAATTATGTTAGCCACATCGGAATTAAATCAAGTGGTCTTTGTTAGGCGTATGCTTAACACACATGTTTGCGATGCCCGGAAGATGAGGGGCTCAGCATTGTACTAAATGTTTTTAGAAAAATAAAACAACAACTTTTTAGTCAGGTAATGTGTATCTGTCATCATCATCTGCCTAGCCTTTTCCCAACTACATTGGGGTCGGCTTCCAGTCAAGCCGGATTTAGCTGAATACCAGTATTTTACGAGGAGCGACTGCCTACCAGACCTCCACAACCCATTAACTGGGGTAACACGGTACTTCATGGCAAGACTGGAGTCAGATTTACTGGCTTCTGACTATCCGTAACGACTGCCAAATATCTACAAATGACAGCCGGAACCGACAGCTTAACGTGCTTTCCGAGGCACGGAGGAAACTCGATATGTTAAGACGGTCACCCATCCACAGACCAACCTCGGCAAGCGTTGCTTAACCTTGAAGATCGACCTGTGCGGCTGTTATTATCTAGCCACGAGCTCCTCAGGTAATGTGTATCTGTATGTGGGTATATTGCTTGCAGAACAGATGGTAGTTTTTTTTTACAAATACAAATTAATGCTTGACCGCGATCCTGCCTTATGCAGTGCATTGCTGCAGTGATTCAATCATTGACGATGTGGTGTGATGTTGGTCTGTGGATGGGTGACCATCTTAACATAACGAGTTTCCTCCGTGCCTCGGAAAGCACGTTAAGCCGTTGGTCCCGGCTGTCATTTGGAGATCTTTGGCAGTCGTTACGGATAGTCAGAAGCCAGTAAATCTGACTCCAGTCTTGCCATGAAGTACCGTGTTACCCCAGTTAATGGGTTGTGGAGGTCTGGTAGGCAGCCGCTCCTCGTAAAATACTGGTATTCAGCTAAATCCGGCTTGACTGGAAGCCGACCCCAATATAGTTGGGAAAAGGCTAGGCAGATGATGATGATTCAATCATTGATGATGAGGCGCACTAGTTTTCGGGTGGACGTCTTTCTCTTGAAATGATAGATATTTAAGACTTATTACATTAAATTTTTATCCATATTTATACAACAGTTACTGCTCCTCAATCACATTATAGCCAACGTTTATCAAGGAATAACAAAGCACGGTTAATTACATTAACCGCATTACAATTAAATCAAGTCGTTCGTATCACGCACACTCACGCTCGCTTCGCTTCCCGGAAGTTCGCGCCTGGCCCGGAAGCTAGCGCTACCTACGGCGAGAATTTAGTTTGCTTGAAATACAAGTTGAGATGTTTTCTATTCAATGAAGGCTGATTGACATCTACCTGTGTAGAATAAACTTCAAGTGATCCAAGGGCTGGTTTTTACCTATGGCAGAAGATAAGGATTGCCATGGAGCGTGGCAATATAACTATTATAATGTGACAGTGAAAATCCTAACCAAATTTTTTTGAGTTGAAAAACTTCCAGCTCCGGATGGAGTAACGTGACTTGTCAGACGATGTCTTTGGCTTCCAAGGCCAAGATAATTCTTTATGAAATTCCCGTAGCCCTATGAAATTTCAATTTGAAATTTTTATTTGGTACAATGTGTAAAATATTTTTGTTCTACTGTATGTTCACAGTTTTTTTCTGCACACATACTTAGTCAATTTGAAGTAACATCGGTATTCAATATCATCATATTCAATATAGAAGTTAGTACATAGTTAGGTTTAGTGTAAAAGCGATTCTTTTATTAACAATATGTTTAACTATGTATTTAGTTAATATTTAAGTTTGTTACATACTTTGTAAAAATTTTGTATTGGAATAAAACTTTATATACTTCATACAAACTTAGTAGTAGTAACTGAAAACGTTTCTTCAATCTTCAAACGTTCGCTTTATGATGAAAGAGCTTTTTGTTTCAATGTCATTTAATATCATATTCACTAACCTACCTATATAGACTAGATACGGCCTCGCTTCTATCTCGTGTTATCTAGTAATGTAATAGGTACCCTATCACATTCCGCTTACATCATCTCGGTGCGTCCATCGCCCGCCCACGTGGCCGCTTCCAGGAACCGTAACTAGATCAATAAACCCTTGATGGCATTTAGCTTCTAGCTCTCTTGATATATCTAGATCTAGGAAATTGTAAGTTGTGATGACGTGTTGTGAATTCGATACGAGATATATTCTTCGGTCGGTAAATCGTCATCAATTTTATTGGAAAGATGTCCACTGTTAGACACACAGAATTATTTAGATTTCTGTGGTTAGACATAAGCCTTCCGTAAGTGTAGCCGCCAAAACGACCTGCCCTACGCAACTTACAACCATCGTATTCCCGCAACCCTCACGAGATCACAAGTCAAAGTCAAAGGTGAGGGTGACAAGGTAGACTGATGTCTACCAAAAAAGAAGAGAGAAGCCTTCGGGTATAGGGTACGCAGTCGCCAATTCAAAACCTTTAGGCCCCATCGACCGTCTATTCTGCAAATATAGTCCCCTGTCCGCCAGAATAACATTGTTTTGGTCTATCATTACAATTGTTTACTAAATTACATCGTCAAGATAGTTATCATTATAATGATTCTTCTAATAGTACTTGTCAAAAAATCTATCAATAATACTTTTACCAACACAATACTATACTAAAAGTCCCCGATCACTAGACAAGATGTACATAGTCCAATGTTGTCTATTATGATTGATTTACCAGAGTAGAATCGACCAATCACATGCGTAAGTAAGATGACACGAGATTTGCCTACAGATCAATTTACGTAAGCTTTTTAGCTTCAACATACGTTCACTCAGGTACCAAGAAGAATTCGAGATATTCACAGTAGTCAATAGACATGGTACGTCACATACATTTCGTCAGTACCTCAATAAAGTACATAGAATGACTTCTAATTAACTGGCTATATCTAGGGGAGTCCACTGCGTAGAATTACAGTTATATCGATATAAATCGATAAATTATAAATAAAAGTTGATATTTTTCTCAATATTTCTGTCTCTCTTATGACAACGGTTTTGACCGCATAAAAATAAATAATAAATCCCAAAGAAATACACTTCCGAGATAAAAATATACTGTCCTATTCCAAGATATGGTCTACCCGTGTGTGTGCTATTCATCCAAATCTGTCCAATCGTTTGAGCGTGAAATACAAGTAGAAAACACACGCACCCCCGTCCCACACCTCTATATATTAGTGTGATCTAAAAGTGGACCACGAGGTGGACCGACGACCTGGCGAGGGTTGCGGGAATCCGATGGATGCGAGACGCACAGAACTGGTCGTCGTGACGACGCTTGGGGAGGCCTATATCCAGCAGTTGACGTCTTTCGGTGATGATCTAAAAGTAAAAGTTGTTTGTAGTCATAACTAATTATTTTACCCCTCGAAAAATTTACAAAGATTTCAAAGACGTCTTGTATAAAGTAACTCACTTCATTTAAAGATAACAACTACTACTATTTCCCAGTACACCTCAAACGTAACACCAAGAGGGGTGAAGCAAAGATCATCGTCAGGTCGGATCGGGTGGGCGCAATCAGGCGGCCGTCAATCAGGGCCCAGCCTTACTTAATTACCGCGGCGTGTGTGGGCAGTCGTACTTACATGATTACCCCTGTGTGGGGTACTGTGTACATGGTGTGCGGTGTACAGTCGAGACGTTTGTACACTCGTCAGTGTGTTTTTTCATTGTGAATGTAAACAAATGTTATATTTGTTGATACGAGTAACGCGTATAGGATTGGGCCTTTAATAAAACGATTTAATTCTATCAATACGTAGTTTAAATTCAACTTAATTCTTTAAAATTTACAATTTAGCATTTCTTTGAAATAAAGTAATATTACTCGTAATATGACAAGGCAAAAATTTGTGTATGTTTTTTGCTACTACATTACACTGGAAGACTGAACTGATTCGTGGATTTGGATAAAAGTTGGCATACGATTAGACCATATTTTGGAGTAGGATATGACATTACATTTCTGTATTATCCCTTAGGAATATTTTTTACTGATTATGATGATTTTCTATTTAAAGACGAACCAAGCCACTGGCTTAATTTTTAGACAGTTAAATTTTTATATCAGATCTATTATACAGCACCAATATCAGTCGTTCGCGGACATTAGCGTTGTGATAATAGTGAATCACAAACGCTAAGATGACGAACCTATTTTTACCACGAACATACTCATGGGTTTATATGAATGTGTGCGTAAAACCACCCACATTAACAAACAAACTTGGTAGCGTCTATGTGTGTGGGTTCAACGTTTTCCATTTACTGTTTGCTTCAACGGTGTTTAAGCTTGTGTGTGTCAGTCAATTATAAAGATGTGAGTGTGTGCGTGGGTTACAGATACAGAAAGTCGGAGAGAGGATGCTGTGATTGTCAATTTGTTTATGTATGAGTATGTTGACGGCGTTTTTGATTTATTTTGTGATCTGTGAGATTGGTTTAATCAATCGAATTAGTAGTAGATTAAAATCGATTCCTTTCATGATGTTTATGTTATTTGTAAACTCCCACTCCTGGATGATGAAAATGTATGAATGGTGTGTTAGTTTCTCATTATTTAAACTTAACCCGGGTCGTCGTCGGCAGCACATAGTGTTCAAGGGTACGCTTTAAGAAGATGTCAGCAAAACCATAGGGACCCAGCAGGGTTGAATTCTAGTGAAGTCATGGGTTCACTTCTGAAAAAAAAACCCGGGGCCCGGTGACGCAAGGTAAAGAAGATACATAGTCGTAGGTTTTAGTCAGTAAAAGTCTGACATGCCACCCATTCTACCCTAGAGTGAATGGGGCTCCAATTCCAGGGTAGAATGGGTGGCTTTAGGGTAGATCGGTTACATTCCCACCTAAAAAAAATAACTATATAATGTCCACGAGTTATCTATGTTTTCATTGTCCAGAAAGGTATGTTATAACGACATAATCACGTGAGAGTTGTTGTATAGAAATGTATCTCAGGTTGGATGCACTTAATAATGACCCATGAAAACATCACAAGTAAAGTCTAAACAATATCCTTAACATTTACAATCACCATTATCAAATTGAGTTGTGAACACACGTGCGCTCCCACTTCTGATTACGTTGTTTAAAGGGTAGGATGACAATGACGTCATAACCGTTGTGAGGGGCGATCGTATTTGTGGAGGTTAGGCCTGTTTATTTAATAAGGGATTAACTAAGAAATTCACAGCTTTGTTCAAATATTGGTTGATTTCATGACGATGTTGTGTTGGAATAAGAGTGCAATGTATTTTGTTTTTGGTGAGCTGACGAAGTAGATAGAATATGATACACATATTTGACGATTTTTGGTGATGTGATTCGGAAAAGTATGATTCATATTTTTTTTGTTATAATATGATGAGGTAAATCATGACACATATCATTTGAAATTATGATACGGTAAAACATGAGACATATTTTTTAATTATGGTTGAGCAATAAGCTGCTGCGCTGTGTGGGTTCGAACCTGATACCAAAGCAACCAGTTTTGGGAGAATTTCATAAACAGAAAATTGTATACTGTATTAGTTGCTTCCAGTGGCTTCACCCGCATTAAAGTAAACAATTCATAATTCATTATTAGTAGCCTATGTGCTTTTCTAGGACTTGGTTTACGCGTGTGCCAAATTTAATTTACATCCGTTCAGCCGTTTCGAGCTTAAGAAGTAACAAACATACATACACACCATCACGCAAACTTTTGCCATCACAATATCAGTATGATAGCATAAAACTAAAAACAAAATATAAAGTCTTTTCAATGCCTTCCAACGTGCTTATCTGCCGCCGAAATTATTCCTAATTTCCAGACACTTTGATCGGCTATGTATCTCGATAGAAAAGTATCATTGACACAGGTACTGAAGCTCGTCTCTGCAGATAGGATGTAAAACTGAGTCATACGTAGGCACTTTAAGAAATTGCCTGCTGATATTCTTACACATTATGATATTCCAAACATTTTTCTTCGACCAAAACGAGAATAAATGGCTCTGAGCACTCAAATTTCCTAAAGAACTTTGTACACTACATAAAATAATATGATCTTAGAAATACGTAAGCAATTGACCCATTTTATACCTGTGAAACGGTAGTGCCGTAGCACCGTAGCACCAGAGCTTCGTAGCACCGCTACGCTGTAGCTCGTAGGTGGCTACGAATCGTAGTATTAACCGTACAGGGTGTTTATTTGAATCAGTATGTGCTTAATATGCTAGACTATTGATTACAATACAAACACATGTATTGGCTTTCAAGAGATATCTTGAAAGCTGGGTCAATTTGTACTCACGGAGCACTGAGTAACTCAATACTAGATATTTTGAAGTATTTTTTCTTTCAGAAACATCTTTTATTTCTATCATTTATAGATTCAATTTCACTATACTCTCCAATATTATTTGACTGTAACCTGAAAACCTTATTATGTTACGCCTATTCCAGTCACAATTCTGTACAGCCTGTATAAAAATATGAATTCAAGTTTTCTATTTTAAAAACTTTCAAGAATATCTTTAAATATATTCGAAGACATTATAGTATTTTGGACATTAGCCAGATTTGGTTGTGACGTTAATTTTTATGCGTCCGACCTGATCGACCCCACTGCGTATTATTTTTTTGGCAATAAAAGTAAGAATGAAGATGTTTACGCGACACTTGAGACGAATATTAAGAAATATGCTTCAAGGATTTTTGTATTAGCTTGGGAAATTAAGAAAAATAGGCCGACTTTTTTTTCTAATTTATTCACTTCGTGGTTTACATTGTTACTTTGTAATGTAATTACAGATGTTTCTTTTTAATTTCTTCTTTGAGTTAGGAAGTCATACAATAACTTCGCTTACTCTTAATTGGCTCGAGTAGGCATGCTAGACTTTAATTGACTACTGCGTTTGGGGATCACGGTATTTCCCCCAGCGTCAAGAGTCGCAGAATGACTTTAGGGGGTTAGCGAATAGAGAGCCATGAGTAGCTCTTCATCTGGTCATCCGATAATAACCAATGGTCGACGTCAGGTTGTTTCCTGATAACTACAACCTAAGGGTTAAGCGTGCTCCATCTTCGGCCAGATCATCGCTTACCACCAGGTGAGATAGTGGTCAAACCAATCAATAATAATAAAAAAATACTGAAAGCCGATCCTGACTTACTTGTTACAAAACTAAGGGGATGAAACAGCAAATTTCTCGGAAAAAAGCCGATTTTTCCTTCTGATTTAATTTACCAGTTACATAGATACATTGTAGTAGGTAGGTGGAGGCTATTCTTTGTAAGAAAGGCATTTAATTTTGTCCTGCCGCTGATCATTGTCGTGTGGCTACAGGCAATATCCTTTTGTGAAAGCCACTTGTCCAAAAGTGGATTGATTGCTGCCGCCATCTTTCTTTACTGTCGTTAGGCTATCGTGTGTAAGGAGAACTTTTAGTGATTGAAACTGATCTTCATGCTATCAATTGGTAACAAATTTAAAGATTTTTCACTTTCATGGGGCTTTAGCGATTTCAAATATATATTGTTCTCACATATAACTAATAGATATTAAAAATAATATATGTTTTTACACACAGTCGAACTCATGGTTTTCATGCAATAATTTGAAAGAAACTAACATCTTTGATAATTCAAACTAGTGGCCCCTTTTTCTAGTGTTTCGTCTAGAGGTTGATCGAGTAAGAACTAAGTTTCTTTATGTTTTTATGTTACAATAGTATTTGTAAAAAACCCTAAACTAACTTATTATAAAAATGGTATTTTCCGTATCTACCTGTTTATAAGATATCTCTATACACGCAACGGATTTCGATGCTGTTTTCACTAGAAAAATTTGCACCCATGCAAAGAAGGCAGGTTGCTAGTTTGAACAAGAAATGTAGTGGATGTCATTATATTGAAATCAAAGACACTGGAAAATCAATTGCCAATTCTGTACTTTCGAAATAAGAATGCACATCTCCGTTTTAAAGATTTACAACAAATTCCAAGTCACTTAAAGAAAAACAAATGACGATAAATGCACCAGCACCATTTGAATGACTGCTACAATTTCCCGAGCAACAGGAAAATAGCCCACATATCAGTTGCCATAATGACTGCAAGTCTACCCGTCACCAATTATGCGTTGCAATATTTCAAGCGTGTATTGCCATGCGTGGCTTCTAGCTATGCTAGCTTAGATCTAGATACCGTAACCTACTTTCAGGCCAGCTGCATAATTACTCCTGATAATAACAACATAGCACTCGATCATAACTTATGGTTTAATATCGGGATCGAGTTGTGTGTTTAGTTCTGGAGTTGTTATATGTTTTGTAGGTAAATTAAAATGAGTGGGAATTGATTAGTAGTTTTTAGGATTCCATACCCTAAGGGTAAAAACGACACCATCTTGTTTTACTAAGACTCAACTGTCTATATTCCACCAGGCTGAATACCTACCATGAAGCGTCAAAGCTAGACAGTGTTTTTTTTTACAGATGATGTATTTCTATTACTGCTATAACAACAATTAAACCACGCCTTTAGTTGCCCTTGCGTTCTAGGACCACGGGTTTCCCTTTCAGAAGTCGAACCGTGGCCTTGCTCAACCGTGGTTTTGCTGACATTTTTTAACTCGGGCTCAATTTGAGCTTCACGGTCTACCTTTAACTTTAAGTATCTACATCATAATAAATTAAATGTGTGAGACGAACATGACATGACTTTCAGTTTAGTGACACTAAGGAGAGGCCTATGTTCAATAGTGGTTGTCTCGACCATCGGCTGAAATAATGATGATGAAGAGATACATTTGAGAAGTTTGGATAAAAACTAGATTTTACCCATATTTTGGAACGTCTTAGTACTTCACAATTTAACGACAACAAACAGTTTTCCAGTTTGAAATCACAACAAAAGCATAAATAAAATACTTCGGTAAAAGTGTACGTTACAAAACTTATTCCAGAATCGAGCAGCTGTATGGATTGAAGTTATTTTTGTACTGAAATCATACAACTTATTTTTGTAGTGGTTGCGATATACGTAACATTGGTATTTAATTTACTTTGAAAAACTGCTGATTTCCAATCTCATTTGTACCTATTTACTTTGTTATGAATTATTTCTTTAAATTGTAATTTACGTCAAAACTGTTCTCATACGTTGCCAAAAACGTTTTTAATGCTCCTATCGAAATTATCTATTTCTGTTTTTTCATGTATATAATTAAAATTCTTATGAGAAATGAAGAATTCTTAAACATTGAATTACTGAGTGGGAAAAAAAACAAAACATTACGTTTTACGTTAAATTATTTACACTCGACCAAATTACAAAAGAAATGAAATATTTCCTTTGATCATTTTTTGTGAACTTAATTTTATGCACCGCCAAAAACGTTCAAGACCAGAACCGTCAAAAGCCTTCAGAAAAATGAAAGTATAAAATAATGACTTAACCTATTTTACAAAAGCGGTTACACACGGCCCGTGAGCACCAGTTTTCGTCCAATCGAGCAGAAAACGCGCCATTTTTTTTAGCTTTCTCTTTAAACCCACTCCGGTTATTCTTTGAACTGGCTTATTCGTTCGTTAACGTACCCGTCAATTTTGCAACCTTCTGACTACCCACCGTAAAGATAATATCTCGCCAATCATGACTCTATGTCAAGGGAATAAAGGTTATAGTGAAATAATGGGATGGCAAGAGATGTTGTAAGTTTTTTGTAACTTTTTCCTGTAAGATTTTGTCTTTTTATGTGCATGTGATGTAAAGTAGATACTACAATGTCAGACTTGTTATGATGGTAAAGGAAGATATAATGGCAATTTCAAAAGGCAGTGAAATTGTCTATATTCGACATTCTCACAGAAAATTGCCTCTTTTTTATTGTATTTCTTTATTTATTGTCAACTGATACCTACGGTGTACACCACTTTATTTTAGATTTACGGTGTACATCCATTAATTTTAAACAAAACTAAAACTCTTAAAATAGAAATAACCGAAAATTACGTAAACAACAATAATAACGGTTACTGGACGACCGAACGGCGAGCTAACCATTGCTCGTCGTCCGCAAGCCTACAATTACGGTAGCAGGAAATCAGGGTAGAGATCTCGGATGAAGCGTGAGGACCATTCTCGCGCGCGTGCGGCCATCTCGGCAGACAGCAAGGTGTTGTTAAATGGGAAAAGGCTAAGTACAGTGGACTGATTTTTGTAGGTTACGGTACTGGATTATTGTATCAAAAATAGATGACGATCTACATACAAAGTATACCTACGACCTACCTACATACAAGTATGCTAATATTCATTCTCAGCAAGAGGTCAATCCGTACAAGTGTCACTATAGTCCACAGATGCTGCTAGTTAGGCGATATTCAGCCCTAATGAGCACACTTGTTCATATCTAAAACTTAGAAAATATATCTAAATAACTCATTTCATGGAAAATTTGTATTCTTAGAGAAATTATTGTGGTTCATCCGAAATTATTAATGACTTTTATTATTTTCTTTGAGTTTTTTGTGTGAAATTAATTTGGCATAGTTGAACGATAGACTGCTACGCTACGTGTAACGAGTTCGAGTTCCGCACGGATCTAATTTTTGTATGTCCCATTTATGGATTTGTAGTTGTTTCGGGTTCGATCATGTTCTATTTATGAGTGTATATCCCACAACACGGAAGTAATTTGTGGTGTAGAAAAAATGTAACTGTCTTCTATCGGTTTTTCCATCTGGAATTGTTCAATAGCATCAAGAATAATTGATGTTTTTTGGAAAATATTATAACTAAGACGCGGGTAAAACCACTGGCAAAAGCTAATACCTTAATTATAAAACCGTTAAAAAACACATTTAATATCGGTGGCCTATTTAAACTCACAGCAAAATAGGCCAGCCTATTCCCAGCCCCTCTCCGCATCCTAAGCACCTGCGACTTTAAACTATAACGTGTATCTGATAACTATGGCCCAAGTTTTGACTCTTGTGTCATTTATGGTTAAGAACTTTGAACTGGCTGTTATAACTTGTGCGTTGAACAGTAGAACTAGCTAATACTCCTCGAATGTATGGAGAAAGCAGAGCGCGACTTAATGGCACTAAGTATCTTGTGTGCTGAGCATGAAGGCTCCCTCAAAGGGGTAAGTTGTAGCGTTTAATGGTGGAGTAGTGACTGATGAATTTGTGGTAAGTTTGTTTTGAAGTCAATTCAAGGTATGACTTATTTTTTTTCCTCTTACTGAAGTTTTTTCGGAATACACCAAAGGTGGTGCAACTCGTCGCGTTATTAACCAAATGCGGATACTTTTTTACGTTCCAAGACCACGGAATCTATCTCTCACAGCGACTTTCCTTACAGGTTGATTTCTAAATTATTATATGCTATCCATTATGTTATATAAAAAAATACTGATTTTTTGCACTTTCACACAAGACGTCTGTAGCAGTTTTTTTTAGAACCTGATAAAAGCACATATTTCATACATCATTTATGTTGAAAAGGAATATAATATTAACTTTATATTCGTGAAATAACTTACATAACAATAATTCTTTACGACAAAAGTAATAATTTCCATAATAAATATTCCATCTTTGTTTGATTATCTTTCTTTATAAGCCTACTTTACTGTTTATATGACTGAGAGAGAAATGTTGAAAATCGATCATAATTATCAAAGGCGTCGATACCAATAGAACCTGTACAAACGTAGGTAGACACACGAAAATATTTACTAAATAACTCAATATAGGAACCATAAAACACAACAAACAAACCGATGAACCAATAAATCCTATGCAAACTCCGTACAACCCTTCAATACGCAGCCTTAATGAACTCATAATACATAAAACAGAGCCTATTTAAAAACACATTAAATCAAAACCCCGCGGGGTTTAGTCCACGCCAATATTATATAACCATAAAAAGGGGTGAGAATTTATAGTACAAAATTTTATACTCAAGGAAGACTCCTTTTTCCTGTCACCCCTGATAAATATTAGTGTCCTTTTCGTGCAGAACCATTATTAAATTTTATGTGGCAACCCTTGACAATACACCCACTTATTGTAATTGCGATGTTCAAATTTTATTAATGATGGTAGCAGCCCTGTAATGTGTCAGTTGTAATTATAAAGGTTTTGTTAATTATTTTTTCATACTTTTAATTGTCTTTTAACTTGCTAAAGGACAGAGGACATTTGATATGTTTTTGACCAGTAATGCTGTTTGAATTTTAATTTTGCGAAGCTCTACCAAGGATTAAACGTCAAATTAAAAACACAAAAATGGAAATAACAAACCGAAGTCGTTTAAAACAATGCATACTAAATGCAACATCATACTAAAATCATTACATGAATACCAGTCATAATGAGGGCAGTCAAACCATAGCTACTCGCAGTACAGTCGCAAACAACAGTGAAACACGAAACTGCACCAAAGCGAACAACTGTGTCCGCGACAAATTTTTCACTTGGCGTCATAACACCGATTGCGTGTGACTGTACAAATAAAAATGTATGGAAGCCGAAACTTGAAAAGCGTTGCAACGGGCACGCGAGGAAAAAACGATGGGACTATTTTTCTGGATTGTGTTACATTGACGTATGTGTGTAGGTGTGTTATGTTATTTTTACGACCGTTTTCCACCGCAATAATTTTTGTTTTCTAAAGGAGTGAGGGAGACGGCGAGAGTTTGTCAGCTTCTCGTCAGCGGTCGTTGACTCAACTCTCTCGCTCATTTCAGCACTTTCCCGCGTTTGTGTTTGGGCTTTGAGTTATCATTCAATCTAGAAGCGTTTCTGTAATATTACGCACTTATTTTAAAAGATTACTTTTTGATCACGATTGCGTAAATGTATATTGTACAATGTACATCAGGGATCGAAAGTGAACTTGCACTCTTTCAATGCTAAAGTGTCTAATTATTATTTTTTTGTAGAAGGGTGTCAAAGGTTCATGACTGATTTATTTTTAGTATAGACTCTAAAGTAGTGAATTAACTGATTGTTTTGAAATTCTACTACAAAAAAAATTAAGACTATCACATGCACATGGGCACATAATATATTATTATCTATACTAATATTATAAAGAGGTAAAATTTGTAAGTTTGTAGGTTTGTAAATTTGTATGTAGGGGGTAATCTCTGGAACTACTGGTCCGATTTGAATGCTCCTTATCGAGGAATGCTATAGGCTATATACTATCACGCTACGGCCCAAGGGAGCGGAGCAGTAACGAAAAATGCGGGTGAAACCGCAGGGGACAGCTAGTGTAAACATATTTTCAAATACTTGTGTATATTCTGTAAATGTACCTTTCACCTGTACCTAAAAATAAATTCTACAACACCCAATCCTCACACCGACTACATAAAGACATCATCACGACACATTAGTACCCCGCCCACACGAGAACACAGAAAAATCAAAGTAAACAATAAAAATAAGGCACTCGAGTCACGTCACCCGAAGATTATGGCGGCACGAGGTAGACTTATAAAATACACGAATCACGCCGTGTCGTGACGGTGACGCTGACGTCATACAAGTGACATTCGTCACACGCGTGACAACTGAATACCTGGGATTTTTTAAGGACTTTGATGGGTTTTTGAAAACCCTTTTTAGTATGTATGGTAACAGGGAGAGTCCGCGCTATATTACACGTTTAACACATAGTGTTTGTTCCCTGGTAGCACTAATCTAGGGGTCTTTAAGTTTACTTAAAGACCCCTAGATTATGAGTGAATAGGTTACTTATAAGCAAGCGTGTCCTTTGTCGACCACATCATCGCTTACCATCAGGTGAGATAGTGGTCAAACGCGGGCCTACCAATAATAACTTAAAAAATGTATCTATCTATAACTGCTGCGTTAGTTCTACTATTATACGAGCGAAGTTACTACTTCGCTCGTATAATAGTAGATAATTATCCCAAACATCGGGGAACATGTTTCTAGGATAAAAAATATCTTTTGCACTATCTCAGGACACGGTTTGCTACACGGGCGAACCGTGTCCAAGTTATACTAAAACCCGTTCAACCACCCACGCACTCGCAAACTTTCACTTTTACAAGATTATTGAGGTAATTTAAATTGTCACTTACGGGATATCTTCCGTGGTTTTTATTTATTTTGAGTTCCCGATATTTCGACGCTGTTGCAAGCGCCATGATCGCGGGATGACTGGAGAGTGCGGGTGGATGGAAAAAATTTGCTAAGAGCAGACAAATCTGTCTACCCTCTTTCTTTGTCTCTTGCTACGCGCACTATTGCAACTCGACACTAAATCACGGCAAAACGCACTCACTGTATCACCACGTTTTTCGGAGTCTTTGTTGTGATGCCGGATCCCCCTTTTTATCATGTTCACAACTGGATTCCACGTACTTGACAATTTGAAACCATCCTCTCGATTGAAATTTTTGTGTTTACTTATTTCAATTGCTTCTCTTGTCAGCCTGGGTATGTAATGTTTGTCCGTGGACAGGACACTTGGCTTGTGGAATTCGATCCAGTGATTGGGCCCGGACTGCAGCAGATGTTCAGCTATGGCCGATTTTTGCTCATCATTGTTTTTGACCGCCTTTATATGTTCTTTTATGCGGCATGAAACAGTTCGCTTCGTCTGACCTATATATGAGCTGCCACAGCTGCAATCAATTTTATAAACCCCAGGATGTTCAAAAGGAATTTTATCCTTAGGGGAACGCAGACTTTGTGCTATTTTCCTATGAGGAGTAAACACAGTCCTTATCGAGTATTTACTCAATAAACGACCTATCTTGTCTGTTACTCCTCTCAGACAATTTAAATTATGAAACAAACCGTGATAGCCTAAAACAGTGATTATTGAGGTATATATAATATATCTCTTAATATTATCTTACAATAATTCTTCTATTAATTGACGATGCTTTAGGAAAAAAATATCTGCGTATACTATCATGGCCTAAATAGATCATGACAAAACAGTAAAATATTTGCTTAGTATAATAGCTTTATTAAAATTGTGCCTCCTTAGTCGTAATAATATGTGTGCCACGTTAGATTTTCAGAAATATATCAAACATTTTCGATGAGCTAATTAGTGAATACAGGGAAAATAAATCACTTCATTAAAAAAAAAACATTATTAAGCCTTCTTTATATTTGAATCCTGATAATAATGCTGTTCATAACATCAACATGTAGCTTTTATCTTCAACCCTTAGTTGAATCCTACAACGTTTTTAAATTAGTCTTGTACCCTCGAGGCAAAGAAGGTAGCATCACCCCATTTTACCCCGGGGTTGCCAAGTTACCCCTCTATCTCGGAGAAGCGAGAGAATTGTAAAAGGTAGGTAGGGATGCATTACTTGCGTACGCTAATAAGGTTACAGTTCCCTTGTTCTCTAAATGGTATAGTTTAATTAATGTTTTTAATTACATACCGAGGTATATTTTGTAATCTTTGAAGCTGATACTTTACAATAAATTAGGTAGGTACTGGTAGATCAATTTTGAGAGGATTGATATGAAAGAAAGGGGAGACAACGATATTACAGTTGAAAATATAATGAACGAAAAAAAAATCAAAAACAGGAAAAAAAGTATTTTTCTTCTTATTTTTCTTTTTAAAGGAAAATACGTGTTGCTTTGAGAAGATAATGATGATAATAGGTACTGATTACCAATAGCAAATCAATATTTTCAAAAAAAAATTAGAACCGCTGTAGTCTATCACATACCCGCGAAACGAGACACAATAGTAAAACAATAACAGCGCGGTCTCATAGGACCGGTCGGGGATTCAAACGTTAAGTAGGTAATGATAATTACGTATTAAATATCTAGAAGACAATTAAGTAATTGAGGAAAAAACGTGTTAAACTAGTAGAAGAAAAAAAAATGTTATCATCATGATGATATACGTTCAATAACATTAAAGACATCAAAAAGTAAACAAAAAGTTAAAATTTTCTTTGTGGCCATTACCTAAACCAAATTTTCCATACGCAAAATACGCGCTTTAGTCATGGAGTTGCAGATATCAGCCCGATATATAAATATTGGCTGATATTTGCTGGTATCTACTAATATTATTGTATTGTTATATACCTAAACCAAAACACAGTAAAAATGCTTAGCTATACAAACAACCAAAACCAAACCACTTTCCCAAACAACTCAATATAAAATAATATCTTCAACAACAAAAATCACTTTTCAAGCGCAATTTAACACCCGCACTAAAGACCACAGCAATACCAATGCATCATGTGAGAAACAATAGTGTTGTACACACTAATCGATAGTGCTGTGCTCACTACACAGTTTGAACAGTTCTCCGGAACAGTGATAAGTACCCGTTCCTCTCGGCTGACTTTTACAACTTGAGAAGATACATGGCCGGTGCAGTGGCTTACTTTCACCTTCCGATCAATAGTTATGTGTTGTATCTTGGGGTTATTTGATTCTGGTAAAAGGATTTTGTAAGAAAAATAAACAGGATTGGCAACATTACCTTAAAAGGTAGTTTAAAAACAGGATTGGTAAAAGGTAGTTTAAAAATTAAGTAAAAGGTACCTTAAAAGTTTGTTTAAAAAATCAAATACTTCTTATATTCTTTTTCTATAATTTCTATAATTTTCTGCTCTCAATAAGACTATTTAATCCTTAAAAACGCATCAATATCTTCTCTTGTAACTGAAATTATCTGTTACATAATTTAAATTCTAGAGAAATTGTAAACATTTGCCTACCGATGTGACATAAAAATTCGCAACAATTTGTTATAAAAATCAAGTAAGAAATGATTGATTGATTAAGTAATTAACAGTACGTCGAAAGAGGTACCCATTCTGTTAATTCTAAAGTAAACACTCGTAACGTCAGCTTAACAATAACAGTTTTCATCACTATAACTTTTACGACGCATCATGCTTACGAAATAGAACCTACTATCCGCATTATCTTGACATTTCATTGTGACATTGAACAATAAAATTCGTCTCTGTCTCCGTCATTTGCGTAACAAAAAATATAAGAACGACCTTGGCTAGTCGTGCCAATTAGTCGTTGTCAAAGTTTCAGACTCTCAATAAGACACATAAAAAGATATTTTATACGCTATGAAATTGACGCTCCAAAAGTTGTTATCCTCGAAATACTCCTCATATCTTCCTAAAAGGGTACGAGCATAAAATTTAGGAACACTTACCGCGCAACATATTTCTAATCGAACATAAATCATTACAGACCTTTGTGCATGCCAGTGTGCTTATCCTTAAGCACCGTGAGCTCGTAAATCTTGCCGAACTCCTCGAACATGGGCCGGAGGTCGTCCTCCTCTAGGTGTCGCGGTATCTGGCCTATGAACAGTTTGACGGCGTCTTTGCCGGCGCCCGGCGGCGCGCCGGTCCGCTCCGCCGGCGTCAGCGGCGACGCGCCCTTCGGCTCCGAGCTGACGCTGTGCACCGGCGTCGACGGCGCCGTGCCAATGCTCGACTCGCAACTTTGAGGAACGCTCATCATGTTCACATTCTGCATATTGTAACCCAACAGCATCGGGTTCACACTACGCATATTCGCTCCCATAATCATGTTTATCACAGTTAACAGACTTTAATGAACACAAATTATGAATCACAGTGCTTTGTACTTGGTTTCCCTTAATCTATAAATTCGGTTTGCAAGTTTTTTTTTAAAGCTCACTCGTGTTTACTTTCGTTTTTCGCGGAGGGCGAGTGTTTAGGAGGTGGGGCTGGTGTGTGGGTGTGAGTTGACTGCGTCTGTGTGCGTGCCGTCTCTTCTCACAGTCACCCCGTAATGCGTAATATTATCGATCGGTGTAGTAACGGTAGTAGTACAGTCGTCCCCCCGTTTTTCTCACTGACGCGGATTTATTTTTGTTTTTTTTATGAGTGATATTTTTTGCTATATATATTTATATATTTAATTTTATATATTATTATTTAACAGTAATTTAACAAATATTGCACATCGAATTAAATTAACACTACTGCTTAGTTAACACTTAATAATAAACATTTACTAAAACTATTTAATTATTAATTATAATTAACACCGAGAAAAAATTTGGCACGACGCTAATTCTACACATTTATTTTTGAGCGAAAATTTTCTACCACAGTTTTCCGAAAAGTCTTAAAATTTTTCCACTAATTTGGAATGTTGTTATAGAGTTTTTCACACGTGAAAAAAGTGTATAATGTTAGTCAGTGTTTACGTAGCGAAAGCGGCGTCGCACGGGGTTCTGTTTACAAACAAACCGCGGTCCGACACACGTTATTTTCATATATTTTTTTTATTTATTTTTTCCACCGTTTACCTGTGATTGTTCACACGCAATTCGTCACTGTGCATAGGAAAAATGTTAACGAGAAAAATTGTTAATATTTTTTTAACGAACACACTTATCACTAGAAGACTAATCTAACTTAATTTAGCACTTGACGACGATTAACCATGACTAGACGCACAAACGAAAAGCACAAAACACGAACTAAATGAGACAACAAATTTGCCGTGTTCCCGTCTATATGCCTACATGTCCACTAACCTAAAATTCGCTCCGAGGTCCCCTCATAGCACGCCATGGGGGAGCCTCCAGTCTTGATACAATCCTCCCTTTCACTCACCCTTAGATACGCGAGTAAATTCGCTTTGTGTGAATAGGTTGATTATTTGAAATTTCTTGTTTTGCTATTCTGTTGACGGTGTTGAGACGCGTGTTGCTCGCGTTTGGAATTATGTGGAAAATTTTACGCGTTTCTGTTCATTATTTACTGTTATAATGCGTGTTATTTATGTAAAAATTTGTTTTTAAATGGTTACGTTATTTTTTAATTACTTTTCAGATTTTTAGTAAGGGTTTTAAGCTTTGCCCTACATTTTAAATGTGTTTAGTATTCATTTTTAGTCTTGCTTTTATTTTTTATTCACGTAATACAATCTGTCTACAATATGTAAATACTAACTAGAGGAAAAATTATAATTCACAGGCAAGAATTGCGTGTTTGGTTTAATTCTTTACATTTTAATCGGATGATTTATGCCCATTTTTCATTTCAAAATTACATTTCCATTTCTATCATAACGTAATAAATTGTGCGACCCAGATTTTTTACAGCTTTGATTTAACAATAAAGTCCAAAAATATATATAAAAGTGCCAACCAAAAAAGCCCCATGTATCATTATTAATAAACACAGATTAAACCCACATCAAGTGTTTATAAAAAAAACCTCTGGTTCTGAATAATTTAGGAAACCGACGCTTAGTACTCGCTCGTAAAACGCAATGGCAAATTCGGTAAAAGGTCTTCAATGTTTGGTCGAGCTATAATTCAAGCCCCAAAAATAGCGAAGGGGATGAAGCTTCGCCCCCACCCCCGCGCTCCGCTCCCCGGACCTCAGCCTCCGATGATCTTTGCACGCAACTCGTAATAGCTGTTTAGAAAAATACATAAAAAACTCTCGCTGAGTTTTCTCGAAGGTTTTTTTTTTAATTTATGAAGTATAAAAGTATGGCAATGTAGGAGGTTAATGAAAGGGGTTCTGCTGTGCTATTTAGATGTTGTTTTGTACCTGTATCGCTGGAGGGCGCGTGTGGGTTTGACAATGTGCCCACTCGTAATTATATCGGAGATGAGTTCTTAGAATAGAGAGCTTTGACTTATTTATTTATGATTTTCCTTAGTTACTGGAAAAGCGTGTAACAATAATGAGCCTGTTGTATTATTAGATTTATTTCAGAAACGATACAGTTATTATTTAGGTCAGGTCAGATATTTTACTAGAATACTCAATCATGATTGCAGGATTATTAAAGCGTAACTGAAAGAACAAGGGTGGAGACAAAGCATTTTTACTGACAGTAGGTACCTTATAAATCTTTGCACATGTTTTTAAATACGAGTCCAAACAAATACCAGTGGTATTAATTATTGGTATTTAAATGGGATAAATCAAATCATCATCTACCTAGCCTTTTCCCAACTATATTGGGGTCGGCTTCCAGTCAAGCCGGATTTAGCTGAATACCAGTATTTTACGAGGAGCGGCTGCCTACCAGACCTCCACAACCCATTAACTGGGGTACCACGGTACTTCATGGCAAGACTGGAGTCAGATTTACTGGCTTCTGACTATCCGTAACGACTGCCAAAGATCTCCAAATGACAGCCGGGACCAACGGCTTAACGTGCTTTCCGAGGCACGGAGGAAACTCGTTATGTTAAGATGGTCACCCATCCACAGACCAACCTAGGCAAGCGTTGCTTAACCTTGAAGATCGATCTGTGCGGCTTTTATTATCTAGCCACGAGCTAAATCAAATGGGATAAATCAAATGTTGACTAAAAAATAAGTAGGTCGTATATTCTTTCTAGAGCAAAATATTTTCATATTTGAGTGGTAAAGTAAAGAGCCCTAAGCGTGGGATTATCAACACCTGATGCATTGTTTTGTCATATTTATGCGCCATTGAGAGCGAAGTTTAATATTTATGATACGACGCGGTTATAATTACTTTACTTTTCATTTTAATTGAGAAATTGTTGGGTCATGCGTGTTTTTTGAGTGATGAACAAAATATTTGTAACCTATCTTTTAATTGCTTTATGTGGAAATGATATTTTAACTGATTTCATGTAGATACAGATGATATAAGAGATAGGTATAATTGGTTTCGTCAATATTTTACCTTTTTTTGAGATGGGAAATCATCCAATGAATTCTTCCGTTTTAGGACGGAGGTTAGAGGAGAGACGAAATCATTTTTTTAAATCGGTACACAATTAACCAAGAAATCTGTGAATATACACAAAAAATTACATACAGACAAACGTATAACCTTCTCCTTTTCAAGTTGGGCAAGGACCTGTGTCCTTTAGTTACCCTTTGAGTTCTTGGAAAACAGGTTTCCTTTTCAGGAATTTGCCGTGGCCCTAGTTTTACCTTTACACTTGAAAATAGATCCTAAGCAACCTGAGTAGCATTCACTCGAAATACCAAACTTTATGTAGGAGGACATAAACTTAAAGGCTTTTAAAGGACACTTAAAAACTGTGATAGTTAAGGTTCCGTACCTCAAAAGGAAAAATCTGGATCCCTTATAGGATCAGTTTGTTATCCGTCTATCTGTCTGTCAGTCTATTTTTTTATTTAAAACATCCAGTATTTCGTCAAATAGACTCATATTGTACTGGCTAATAATTACAGTTTACAAAACAATTGCTTGAAAATTAACACCTTTATTTAAAACAAATACAAATATTTATAGTAAACTAATTGAGTACCGTTTCACCGCTTTAATTAAACCTTCAATTGTATCATTCAAAAATGTACTGTTGCCAATTTAAAATCAAATAATGCCTATGTGCAATCAAATTAAGTATTTAATTACAAACAGTGTAATTGTACACAGATTGAAAATTTATTTATTTTGATTTGACGGATATTTGGATAATGTCATAATCGTACTAATACATTATACACCAATCAACTAAAAATTTAGTATTTATGACACTTTTATTTGCTGATAATATTTAATAGGTGCGTAATTATTAAATTTAAGCATAATACACTATATAAAAAAAAACAAAATACGCTCCGGCGTCAAAATAATTACTAGTCACATCGCTTTCATACTTAATAATAATAATATAATAATAAACGCACAATGTCTAAATGTTAAATGTCGCGTTCATAAATTATAATCTCGTTAATTATTTCTCTTCTCATAACAAATCACTGCCAAAAATCCACCTCGCTAACAAAAAAACACTAGCATCAACATGTACAGAATCACAGATACATGTCAGTGGTCCTTGCATCTCCCGTGCATCAATTAGGGGCCCGTTTGGTGCGGTCTCGTGCTCCCAAACCGTCAGTCGCATGCGAGAACCGACCAAATTCTCTAAACCGCAAACATTTGGCCAAACGCTAGATATTTTGATTTTACTAATGTTACGTTTTTGATACGAGTTTCGATTTGTAGTTAAATTTGGGATTGGATTTAAACTAATGTGTGCTTAGTGAAATGTATTTTGAGTGATTTGGATGTTTAATGTTTGTAAAATAAAAATCACTAGAAAACCAGGTCTTACGTGAACATATTATTGCTAAAGGCCTTAAAAAGTAACTACATTGAAAGATATATGTTTTTTTGTGGTAAGAAATCTTCAAATACCTTTTCCCGCTCTAGAGTAGAACGAGAAACGTCTAATGACTAAAACCCACGTGTGGCCTTTAGTTGCGTTTTGCATTCTAGGATCATGGTCACTCTTTTGCGGATTTTTTTTTTTTTCTTCTCGTTCCACTTTAGAATTCGTTCCTCAAAAGAAGGGACTATTCTTAAAGAAACACTTTTTCAAAGGGCAATGACCTACCAAAATTACGCACAAGTAGCTATCAAAGCACCCGTTGTGCTTTTATGTGAAAAAGAATCTAATGACCGAAAAATGGTCAAGATAACAGCCTTCTAACTAGTCTCAATATAACCGATAAAGGGTCCTTCGCCATTGGTGCGGGCGGGCTGGCATTGCGGTCAGCTGACCATTTGTCCGGTGTGAAGGCACCCTCGTATACTACCTCCGCGTTAATCTTCTAAGTAAGATGTAATTTTGGAGAAATTATTTACGCCCATTAAAATTCACTTCATCGCCCTTCATTTGATAGGTAAGAGTAAGGTATTTGCAACTGAAGTGAGACAAGAAAACAGGGGAACGATTTGAGAAGTTCATAAATTGTAGACTCATACTTCCGCGTTGGCCCCGGTTTCATAAAAAAAAGCCGATGTCGTTTTTCAGCGCCCCAAAATGAGAGCGCGTTTTTTAACATTATAGGAATTATGTCGTAAATACTTGAGTGGCAATGGGCAGGGCATATTGCTTGGAGAATAGATGGCCGTTGGGGTCGAAAGGTTCTGAAGTGGCAATTGCCTACTGGAAGACGCAGCGTTGGAAGACCTTTTACAGGGTGGACTGGTGACCTGGTAAGAAATGCGGAGATTCGATGAATGCGAGACGCACATAACCGATCATTGTGGCCCTTGGGGGGCCTGTGTTCAACAGTGGACGTTTTCGGTTGAAATGAAGATTATGAATTATGACAGTGAAGTCAATAGTACGTAGGTCAGTTTAACACTGGAAAAAACGCACATTAGTGACATATACACGCTTTTACATAGTTTGGCAAGAGTACGGCTTTAAAAGAAGTGATCAGTACTCCAAAAGCTCTCTTAATCTTTGGACATTGTACGAACAACATTGCCTAGGAACTGTCTCGGCTCGTTGTGAAATGAATACTTAAAGCCTCATCATCATCATCATCATCATCATCTCAGCCGAAAGACGTCCACTGCTGGACATAGGCCTCCCCCAAGCGTCGCCACAGCGATCGGTCCTGCGCGTCTCGCATCCATCGGATAAGCCGAGTCTTAAAGCCTACATCATAATAAATCGGTTGTGGCCTAGAATAGTTTATTTGTTGCTCGTTACCCACTTATTATCCACCTGGGTTCCCTGAAGGATCCTACTCAGATCGACCAATATATTACTGTCAACAACAAGACTTTGTTTGTATAATTTTCACGATTTTGTAGTCACTAGATCTGTTTAAAGGCTCTTTTCCCCAGGTAAACCATAATTTCAGACGTAAGACATCCACTGTTGGACATAGGTCTCCTTCAAGTTATATTAGTATGAAGTATGGATAAAATCAGCAGTGGTGGCCCAGTGGTAACTGCCCCGACTTGTAAGTTGTAGGTTGCGGGTTCAAACTCAAGCAGGCGTATTACTTTGTATAATTTATTTCATCACCACTGCTCTCAAATCGGTGAAGGAAAACATCGTGAGGAAACCGGCATGTCCTAGAACCAAAAATTCGAAGACATGTGACATCCGCCAATCCGCACTGGGCCCGCGCGGTGGATTAAGGCCCATTCCCTTTCCTAGAGAGAAGCCCTGAGTCCCAGCAGTGGGAACATTATAAGGCCGATATATCTGTGCTATCTAGGTTAAACAAATACCTAGTTACAAAGGACCCCACACTTTTCTAGTTCCCTCACAATCACGAAGCCGCCCCAACTCTTTCAAAAGACAATTCCAACAAAATATTCGTTATGCCCGCAAAATTTTAGCTAAACAAAGGAGCTGCGACCTACTTATTAAGTATTCTGTATTGAATATTTGAGAGGCTATGTGCTAACTGTGGTTAGACTGTCTTCGGGATCTTGTTCAACTTTGACGTGTGCTTTTGTTCGGGACGTGAGTGACAGGATAGAAGAGATCCAATTAGTACTGATGTGAGATGTAAGGGGCGGTGCAGTTGTTACAGTTCGTGTTTTAGAAATGAATAGGTAATTGGAATAATGGGGATTGAAGAACAGGTAGATGTGAGTGAGGTATTTTGCGATGGTTGGTTTTGTGTAAGACCTTTATTATTATTGTTTAGTAAGATACTCTAGCAGCTATTGCTGCTGGTGCGTGTGTTTCAAGTTTTGGAGAGATTTAATTTTTCCAACCAATTTTTGGAGCAGTTCAATCTGGGAACTTTAATAATACTTTCAGGCAACCTAGTCTATGCTGTTCCGACTCGGTTCCTTCGCAAACATGTTCTCAAAAAACTAGTTCTTATAATATCTAATGTTATTGTTTTGGAGAAATGGTAACGGACCAGGCGATAAAGCAACTGATCTAAACCAGGTGCTTTATTTTGAGTAATATATTTCATCACCACCTATTAATTTATTTTGCATTCATTAGTTTTTCTTTCAATAAGAGTAGGTTATATACCTCCTCTTATGAAATCGATTAAAAAATGGTTTCAGTTGGGGTTTTTATTAGATAATTCTCTTAGATCTTTAGACCAGTACAGCTAGGTTCGAAAACACCTACGTATCTCCAGTTCTCTCACCCAAACTCCGTTGGTGTTATGCAATTTCAAAAAACTTAAACTACTTCTGCTGAACATAATCGAGCCTCCCGGAGTTCTTAGTGCACAAACAAAGGCTTAGATAAGAGCAACTTTATGCACTTCATTGTGCACTATTGTAACTTTGAATCTTTTAGAAGTTCTGATTGTTCCGCTGAGAAACATAGTTAGGCACCTGATACTATGTATATTCTAGAATATTCTTGTACCTGTCGAAACAATTTCTTAAATATTACCTAGACTCAACACAGACTGCCTCAGTGGCCAATAAAGAACTATATTTATTAGGTTAATGTAAAAGAATAATGTAAATATTATTTAGTACAATGGGTTTAATATGTCCTACAAGGAACATTAAAACCCAATTTTTTTTTGAAGAGGTAATGATAATAATATGCCACAACTTTTTACACAACGCCATCTAGACCCAAGCTAAGCAGAGCTTATGTTATGGGTACTAGACAACTGATAAACATACTTACCCAGACACAGAACAAATCATCATGCTCATCGCACAAACATTCGTCCTGGGTGGGTATCGAAACCACGATCTCTGGCATAGCAGTCAGAGCCACTAACCACTAGAATAACAGGCCAGTCGAAATAACAAAAAATACCTAGTTGACATCTTCAGCTCAAGGACGTCTACAAGGACGTCGTCGTGTTGGACATAGGCCTCCCATAAGTGTCGCTACAACAAACGGTTCTGTGCGTCTCGTATGCATCGCATTTCCGCAACTCTCACCAGGTCATGGGTCCACGTTTAGGCCGCGCCATCGCTGCGTTGACACTTCACGCATCCACTCTTCTAGGAACATTACCAACAATTTACAAGGATACAGGTTTTTTTTTTGTCGCCATATCTTTAATCGTTCTAATTAGACGAATGTTTTTTTAGCTCGTGGCTAGATAATAACAGCCGAATAGGTCGATCTTCAATGTCTATGGATGGGTGACCATCTGAACATACCGAGTTTCCTCCGTGCCTCGGAAAGCACGTTAAGCCGTAGGCCCCGGCTGTAGATAAAGATCTACAAATGACATGATGGGTTCTGAATCCAGTCTTGCCATGAAGTACCATGCTATCCCAGTTAATTTGTTGTGGAGGTCTGGTAGGCAGCCGCTTCTCGTAAAATACTGGTATTCAGCTAAATCCGGCTTCACTGGAAGCCGACCCCAGTATAGTTGGGAAAAGGCTTGGTAGATGATGATGACAACATCTAACAGAATACAGCTATTATTATCATTGGTAGGTATTTAATTTTTAGACAAATATATAAAATCCTTTTAAAATATAGACCTCATTTATATGTTAAATTCTATAAAACAATCTAAAAGACACTTCTAAATATTTACGACTATCAATAAAGTGTCAAACGTTTACTTAAAGACCCTTAATATTCTAGACACGCTTTGCTGTTGTTATAAGTATTTTATTGATCAGTCGTAATTTTTTGAAGACAAACCTACTGATATTGGTCTCTGCAAGATTTCTTCCACAAATGTTTGTAGGCTATCTATCAGAGCTTGAATATAACCATATAATATATACTAACCAGCCTCTATTTTCCTTACTGCAGGCATACGGGTGAAGGTGTGACCCGCATCGATGGAGCATTATCATATCCTCGTTGAGGCGATCGGAAAAGGCAACCTGATAGGCCAAGGTCCGCAACGAGAGGGAATGGGAGGCAGTTGGTGTATCGCAATCATGAGAGAACAGGTAATATCATTTAGGCCCTACCACCAATACAAGAGAAACCCTGGGCGTTAGGAGTGGTGGTTACCGGTCGCCTTAAGCGCAAGCTTGTGAACAACAAGCAGTGGGTAGCTCATCGTTCGCCCGTCCGGCTATTAAAAACTGAATGGCTAGTAGCGAATGGACAGTAAGTAGTGGACGTTACAATATTTTTTTAAGGCGGAAAATCATCAAAAATTGTTTTTGCTCTAGCGGCAAAAACATGAATTCCACATGAGTTCCTATTTTTTATTCTAGGTAATACCAATTGGTATTTATAGGCATAAAAAATCTCAAGAGTATTCCTCCTCAGCTAAAAGAACAGTATCACAAAGCTATACGCTTGCCGAAAATCGTTCCTATTTTCCAACCAACATTCTATTTGCTATCTCACCGCACAAACACGTCAACAACATCACACAGCCAAGGTAAAACACGGCATAATTACTTACACACACAAAACAAACTTTCGCACCCACAAAAAACATGCAGGTTGGAGTCAAAACAACATCAGCGGAAGGTGTCAACAGCAGGGATGTGTCAGCGCCGGTCAAAACCGCACGCACGCGGGTCGGTACGCAGAGGGTACACAGCGGGTACCTACTGGGTACGTAGAGGGTTCATTTTCACGCACCCTTTACGAAATACACGCTGTCAACTGCAGGATTTCATAGGTGTTTATTTGAAGGGCCCGAAATTGTTTGTGAAAAAATACGCGATGTTTATTATAAGCTTTACTATAATTTCGACTGTCAACAAAACATTTTCTTGTACTTATTACGAGTTTAGGTAATGAAAACACTGAAGTCGAACTTGATGAAAAATATAAGAGAAAACAGCAACTGGCATTTAGTTAGCTTAGCAATACTCAAAGTAATTTACTTCTAATTAAGTCTGTGTCCAATGGTGACACAATGGTATTGGCCCCGATTTGCGGATTGTAGGTCGCTGGTTCAAGCCAGACACATTACTTTGTTCATTTTTTTTATAACCACTGCTCTCAAAACAGGAAAGGAAAAGATCGTGAGGAAACCGGCATGTCAATTCGCACTGGGCCCGCGAAGTGGATTACAACCGCGTGGTGGATTCCGACCTATTTTTTCTCCTAGAGGGGAGAAAAATAGGCCGGCTGAGGGAGGCCTAAGTCCCAGCAGCGGGAATATTATAATGCTGATTACGCTTATTAAGTCCATATCGAATGATGTGACTTAGCTTTGACGAAATAAAAGATGCCACCAATTAAGAAGATGAGCCGAGACGATTCTTCATCATGACGAAAAGTATGCCTCAGTTGCAAAACACATTCCTGCCAGCCTGCCTTTCGCATACTTCTAAAGAGTTACCACAGCTTTTGAACGCAAAAGGCAACTGATTACTTACCCACAGCTGGGTTTTAGTCAGTAAAAGTCTGATGATCCCTCTCGTTTGTCTCAAAGCGGGAGGATTTATTAAAAAAACAAAATTTACAAAACACACTAAAAACTATCCAACATACAAGCCTCATAATTCTCATATCAACAAGAAAAACCAATCAAAACTTTTCTCTCACACGTAAATAAATGTCAACATAATCCCGAGCACACCAAAAATAATTAGATTGCCAACTAACATGACTGCTTTAGGAATAATTTAGCACAAAGCCTGTGCAGAGGCAACGGACCGGCACAGCTTATGCCCAAAGAGTGAATAGAGAGATATCGGCACAAGTTGCCACAAACTGCTCGAAGTACCCCTTACGTGCTTACTATTCGGGACAAAGGGGACCTGTGGACCCCTAAAACTTAGGGTAGCGAATGGACCTTGTTAAATCTGGGCATCATTTTCGAGGCCATTGAGGGACGTTCTTATACTTTTTTTTAAGTTTTGGGTCGGAGGTCATGGGTTGGCGAATAATGGTGCTTAAAAAAGGTTTTGTAGGTGGTAGTGTTCTTGTTAAAATAATGAGTGATGCTTGAGATGAAGTTGTAAATATGTGTGATGTAGAAGATTTTGTTTAGAGTATGTTTATGTATTAATAATAATAATAATAATGTTGTTGTGACCGCCAATGGCCTGATGGCCAAAAGCTTCGACGACCACCTGTCGAAGCTGTCGTTGCGCGGTTGGATCAAGGGCCTGATACAGAAGGCAGTACTCCTGGATACGGCTCGTATCGTGAGGAGGTTCCTGTCTCTGGAGCCCTAACCACCGGTAGCTTGGACCCTGCTCCCGCTAACGGTGGCATTCTATTTTTTATATTTTTAAATGTTTTTTTATTATTTTTGTAAGAAATATTTAAAAATATATTTAATATGTTTTAAAAAAGTAAATAAAGAAATAATAATAATAATAATAATAATGATTTATTTGCTAAGAACATGTGTACACATACAAGAATATACAAAAATACATGCATGTAGGATGACATAAAAAAGAATGGTTCAGACATGTTTGCCAAATTCAATGGCGTGCAAATATTGATGGAAATAAGTTTATGATACAATTAATATTTCAATTCAACTTCAAATTTCAATCAACTCAGTTATGGCATAATTATGTGTATAATAAAAAAGAAAATAAAAAATTACGAATGTCCAATAAATATTATTATTAGTTTAATTGCATATGTCAAATTTATATAAAGCATTAGTCATTAGCAAAATTACAATTAAATATATTATGTCAAAGTTGGTATTAAAATTATGGCAAATTTATATAAAACAATAGTCAATTATTACAGTCAAATGTATTATGTCAAAGTTAGAGCTGCCCTGTTTGTGTGTCAAATGTCAAAAAAAATATGTCATAAATAATAAATAATATGTCAAAAAAAAAAAAATTGGTAAAAATAATAACAATACTAATTACACACAAAAGTCAATCATTTTAAGTTGGCATACCTAGTAGTTTTTCTTCCAGAAACTCAGAAATGGAGTAGTAGGCTTTGCTTACGAGAAGATTCTTTAAATGTGTTTTAAAAAGATTAATATTCAATGATTTAATTGTATCTGGTATGTGGTCATAAATTATTGGAGCCTTACAAAAAATACTATTACGCATCAGTGCTGTTTTGGATTGTCGTGAACACAGCATATTGACGTGTCGCCGGCTGCGATCATTTCTATCTGATAGCTTAGGAAATAGTTTTTATGTATTGTGTGCTGTCAAATAGAAAAGAACCCAAAAAGTAACACAACTTATATACTAGATGAGATTTATGAGTACAACTGCTTTCTTATTGCTGGTAGCGATATCTGCCAGGTGACCTTTGGATGAATCGTAAGAAAGAAAATAATACAAGGGGTAGACTACCCCTTGTATGCAATATATTGCTGTATATTGCTGTATATTGCTAATATGCAATATATTGCTGGTGTCTGTGGTAAGGTGCATTATAAATAAGCTTACATAATCACATATTGCTGACCCTTTTTAGTCTTAAGTTACATTTAATTAACCTATCACATACTCACAAAACGAGACACAATAGTAAAACGCTGTCTCATAGGACCGGTCGGGGATTCATGAATTAATGTAAAAAATTTGGTTGTGTACTTAGAGTTGTCTTTATGTGATTTTTTTATGGATACCATTCTGGTTGAAAGAAAACCCAATTGTATGTTAAACTCGACTCTGGTGTGCTATTAAGTATTACAATCCATATTATGGCGCATTTTCACTGGTCGTTAACTCGTTCGGTATACCGCATGCGGGGAGTCCCCGCATGCGGGATAACAACCAATGAAAGTAACATGGTCGTTATACCGTCTACGGTTACCCGAATGCGGGCCATGTGACACGCTTTCCAGTAATCTCTCGCACCCGGCATGCGGGCCCTATCGACTAATGAAAACGGTTCCCCGAATGCGGGCGCTGTGGCATGCGTTCCAGAAATCTCCCGCACCCCGCATGCGGGCCCTATCGACTAATGAAAATGCGCCATTATAAATGTGAAAGTAATTTTCTCCGTCAGAAATAATTTTGATGTATACGTAACAAGCTTACAAAACTCCAAGGATGGACATTAGGCATAGGCTACTTTTTTATTCTTTTTAGGTTACTTTTATCTGTCTTTGACTTCGCGTCCACAATAACCAACATTCACACGGACGGAGCCACTGGCAAAAGCTAGAAAAAAATGAAACGTTTTGTCTACAAAAATACCTCAGAGTTACAAGAGCATGATCTTAAAGAGACAGTATCATGTATGTACCTATTTGTTTATATATTATATCTTTATTTATTGAGAGAGAGCGACTCCAAAACATTATATACTATCTCACAAACACGACCCAGTATTATCCCCCGAACATGCCCGAGGCTTATCCTTTTACTGCAGTAAGTTACACATTCAAAGACTGCCCAGACCAATGTCTTGGGGCCAATAAGTTGGCCATCTACACTAAAATTATAACGTCTGACCGCTTGGGGAGCACGCAATGTTGGTAGATAGTTTGCCAAGGATATAGAACTTGTGTTTAGTGGGACCTAAAGTCCTGTTAGTCTATAAAGTTATATTATGAATGCTAACGTTTAAGTAAAGCTTTAAGGCGTAATTGCTTGTTCCAGGTTTCGCGTGCACTATTAGTGTTTTTATTATTGCTTGCTTATCTAGGTGTGCTTTTATTTTTTTATGTCCACTTTTATTGCCAATCAGTAAAAATTACAAGCGCATTAAAAAAAATTGCCTATAGAAAATAAAAATAAATACTACCTGATTCATGTGGGTCACTTGACTGATTGAAGTTGAAAGTTTTGTATAAAACGTTTTAAAAGTGTTGTATGACTGTATGTATGTTATTTGTTCATGCTGGAACGTCGGAACGGATTTAGATGGGGGAAATAGTTTATTAAGAGCCGATTTAATATAGCCTAGATCATAATTTAGGTGACTTCACGCCTAAATTATGATCAGACGGAAAGATCGCTGATGTACGCGGTATAAACGCCCAGGTGAAATGAGTTTACTATCGCTTAAAAAGAATAAGACACCAAATCACAACCAAACAAAGAACTCTCATTAAAAAAACAAATAAACACCCCCACTAAACCTGTCTCACAAACTACAATTATATTACCTTTAACCTCAAAATAAATGGCCTACTTAAAAACCTCAACGAATTCACCTTCGCCAGTTCAATAGTTACGTCTCCCAACAAAGAGGTTACCCCTACTTTCACCCTCATTGTGCGAACAGATGCTTGAATGGATTTCTGCCACGTCACTTCTATTTTGCGTCGGACTGTCCCGTGACTTGACTAGTTATTCGCCATAGAATGCTGAACGGTACGAAATTGGTTTACTAACATCACTATATTATTATGTATTTTTTGTTAAGTGATTTATTGATAGTGATGGTTTGATATTATTTGGTTAAGTAGGTAGCCATCGGTCAAGAATAAATTAATCCATATCTATACTAACATTGTAAATATGAAAATAACTCTATCTATCTGTTTAGCTTTCATGGTTAAACTACTGAAACGTTTTTCATGTAATTTAGTACGAAGCAAGCTTAAACTACGGCGCGTAGATTAAGCTGCTTTTTATCTGTCTTCGACTTTGACCTTGCGTCCAGTATAATTGACATTCACGCGAAAGGAGCTGCTGAGTTAGTATGTAAAAATAAATTATTACTTTTTTTAAATTATTTCATAAATATTTAAAAAATAATTATGTTTATAAAAATAAATATTTGATTTTAGATATTTCTCTTAGGGCCTGTTTCACAATGTCCGAGTAGGCACTACTCACTGAATAAATTCAAAAATGTGACAGAATTTGTATGAAATTATCTGTCAAGTAAGATACTCAAAACTTAATCATAGGTGGTGAAATAGGCCCTTAGTCGTAGAATTTAACTATGATAAAATTAATAGAAAATAACGATGATAACTGTACTAGTTTGAACTATAAATTCAAGTAATTTTTTGATCGTTATTGATCTTATCAATACCATAAAAGTGTGCCGACGCACACACCAAAACCATCTCAATCAAATAACATTATTTCAAATACCACATTTAATTTACATATCTACAATAATAAAGCGATTTACCATCACCAGAGCATAACAATAAAACCATTGCGCGTCATTCAATACGCCATTTTTTTATGTCACAGAAGAACCCTCTGTTTAATCCGGTTCAAACCGGTTCGGACCAGTTTGAGCAGAATCTTGGCGCGTGGACACTTCACCCCCGAATTTGGTACGGTTTGAAGGTCATTGAACCATGGGGCCCAAAACTAGGGGAGACTCTACTAAAGGAATAATCGATAATTTAGTTTTTTGGCATAGGTGTGTCCCTGGGGTTTGGGTGATCAACAAAGTGCTGTCGCGTGTTTTAAAAGATTTTTTCTTGGTTTCGGTAATTTGATACTTTAAAATGGGGGTAACTTTTTTTCTAATTGTTTAAAAAAGAGTTTTGTAGATGCAGCTTTATTCAATAAAATCTTCAAATCTGTTTGCCAGTCGTCCAACTGTCATATCTCGTAGTGATAAAATTATTAAAAAAAACTGTCCAAATACACTACAAAATAGGTTAATATTTTAGTATAGATAGTTTGTATGTAGAAAGTAATCTCAAAAACGACTAAACCGATTCAGAAAATTCTTTCACTCGTATAATGCTTTTTTATTACTAAGTGACATAGGTATATATTTTATAATTTCCCTTGAGGTATTCCCTCTTAATACACAATACATACACAAGCAAATCCGCTGGCAAAAGTTAATTTTGTATAAATTGCATGTCTATTGTCTTAAATCAAGTCACTTCTCCCTTTCCGTGTCATAGGCGACAAATTACTTAATGATACACATTTTTAATACAAAATACCACTCAATCGTTTGTCCCCTAGTGTTTAAGCGTGATAATATAACAAACGAACATTTTTGTAACAAACTCTGATAAGAATCACAATATCAAATAGTGTGACTTATTCCGGGTATTTCCGGTGCAAAGGGGAGAGCTGTTACCAAAAGTGAGTCGGACAGCCGAGTCACTTTCACAATGATGTAATTTTAAAAGAAAGGAAAACGCGTTGCCATATTTATAGACACAAACAATGAACAAACAAGAAATACTTTTAGATATTTACTTGTTGCTGAATTTATTAAATAGAAAAAAATGTTACATTGTATGTCTCACGGCTTCTTAAGAGAAGGTACCTAGGTACCTACTCATTGTCTCTAAAAACATAAACGCATTTTTTCAAATAAACCATTTACAATCACTTTTAACTCGTAGTCAAAATGTCGGTCAGTCAAAACAAAAGTGAAGGAAGCTAAATTTTACGTTCTTTGGAACAATCGTAGTTTTTTTAGAGCGTACATCTCTATGGAGAAGAAAGTGCAAGAAACTCCATGGACACTCTTTTGAAACATTTTATGAATCACATAAATCTTGGTTACACTTTCCTTGGCGCTTCTATTAAGTGAGAATAATATAGATTCATAATAAAAAAAATAACAGTAGTATAAAAATAAAAATTGAAATAAGGCTTAATCGATATTTCAATTTGAATGATGTTAAATAGTTAAGATATGTTTGGTTCGTGTACTACACGCGGGTCAATTCAACAAGTCACTAGACTGATTGAAAATTGTTCCGCTATCGTTAATGGTGCTAACTATAAGAGCCATTTCTCATACAGTTACGGTCGAGCATTGAGAAACTCCCAATAACATGGCTCCCCAAAAAAAACATCTACAAATAGTTCCAAAAACTTTTCTGAACGTCAATTTCCCACTTCCCGAAACCTGATCAAAGAGCATCAAGCAATACAAACTCCACTTGTGGCCCCTACAAAACTAAGATCGCTATCGATAACCGAATAGTTGTCGTACATTTTCGTGAATTTTCGGCATTTTTCGTACAGTGTCGTGTGCACTAAGGGTTGAACACGTGGGGGGCCGCTATCGAATCGTCCCCGTCGTATTTAAAGGCGAAGGAGACGGATGTGTGATGTGCGATTCGGAGTGGTGTGGAGTCGTTATTGTCTTTTTTTTAGTGGAAATCCCAAGACAAAGGTAGTGGACAGATGGGTTCAAATAATATATCTCTGAAGCTGCTATTGTCAAAAAGGGTATAACATTTTTTTTTTAATCTTAAATAAATAAATAAATTAAAAAATTAATTAATTAAACTAATCGTCAAGTAAATCATATAAAACTCTCCATTGTTGTTGCTTTACGTACAGTAATAATTAAAAAGCAAAAAAATCGTTATTTATAAATATTATTATCTAGAATACAGAAAATCTATTTAAGTTTGAGAGTATACAGGTTAGGTTATACAAGCTCTGTCATTGACCACATCATCATCGTTTACCATCAGGTGAGACAGTAATCAAGCACAAGCATACCAATAATAAAAAAAAAACAATACAGTGTGTTTTCCTACTCAGATAAACCACTTTATTGTAAAACTAATATCACTGAACAATAGCGACTCCACAGTTTCGTCTGTTCCCCAAAACTGTACGCTAAGAGAAGGGCTCGGACTTGGGAACGTTATTGATTTCCATTATACCCGCACCGCCGCTCGTCATCTTAAAGACGTGTCGCGTTTCGCACACTTTTATATATCGCCACATTTTCCTATATCGTCACACTTGTATGTATATATCATCATACTTTTATATCAGAGTATCTTATCTTAGCTAAATAATAATAGCTGTGTTCGTCGATCAAAGTATGATATACTGCCAAAGATCTACAAACTGTCATTTGTAGATAATTTGGCAGTCGTTACGGATAGTCAGAAACCTGACTCCAGTCTTGCCATGAAGTACCGTGTTACCCCAGTTAATGGGTTGTGGAGGTCTTGTAGGCAGCCGCTCCTCGTAAAATACTGGTATTCAGCTAAATCCGCCTTGACTGGAAACCGACCCCAATATAGTTGGGAAAAGGCTAGGCAGATGATGATTCGTCGATCAAAGATAAAGCAGTTCTGGTCGGTGTCGATTGGTTTATCGGTGACCCTCTATTACTTACATCGCACCTTTGGAGAGGACGCTACTAAGTTCTAACAACTGTCATTGAAGATGTTACAGTCGGCTCAGGCAGAAACCAGAAATTCAAACAATCTTATTTTATTTTTTTATTTTATTTTATTTATTTGGGAAAACAAACGGCGCTACATTACAATTTTACAATAAACAGTATAATCTTACAAAACTCCCACCACTGTTCTCAAAAGGTTCACCCTTTCCAAAACATCGTGAGGAAACCGGCATTTCCTAGAACCAAAAATTCGAAGACATGTGACATCCACCAATCCGCACTGGGCCCGCGTGGTGGATTACAGCCCATTCCCTCTCCTAGAGAGGAGGAACATTAGTAGGCCGATAATGCTAATGCTAATAGACGCCCAAGCCCAGGTCCACAACTCGCCTTTTATTTTTGTGTTCCACACACGCCTTAAAGATATGCTAGCAAAGAAAAAATAGTTGTCAGGTAAGCAAGCAAAAGAATTTGTGTGATGATTTGTAACTAGCTAAACTAAAGGTAGTATCGTATAGAGTAACAGTTATAAGCAGTATCAGCTTGGTGTGGTTTGAAAACATACCGGCTTATAATTGTTACCTATAATGAATACTTGACATTCATCATCTGCCTAGCCTTTTCCCAACTATATTGGGGTCGGCTTCCAGTCAAGCTGGACGTAGCTGAATACCAGTATTTTACGAGGAGCGGCTGCCTACCAGACCACCACAACCCATTAACTGGGGTAACACGGTACTTTATGGTAAGACTGGAGTCAGATTTACTGGCTTCTGACTATCCGTAACGACTGCCAAAGATCTACAAATGACAGCCAGGACCTACGGCTTGACGTGCTTTCCGAGGCACGAAGGAAACTCGTTATGTTAAGATGGTCACCCATCCACAGACCAACCTTGGCAAGCTTTGCTTAACCTTGAAGTCAACCTGTGCGGCTGTTATGATCTAGCCACGAGCTCGTTTTAAAACATACCATAAGCCAGTATAATCAAAAATATTTCATTTCAGTCATTCACATCGCATGTTGATGAGGTGACAAAAAGACCGAAGAAATAGAATGAAATATAAATGAATGAAGGCGACGTTCGATGGTATCTGATGAACGAATCGAATGAATTCCTGTGGAGGTGAATGATTCGTTATTCCCCGAACAGAACAATGGAATGAGATAGATAAGATTGAAAACTTGAATGAAATGTTGAAAGAATACTTATGTAAGAAAGTAATTTAAATGTTGTCGCGTCGCTGAGGCAGGTATCTCAATCACTTTAAAAGATTTTATGACAAGACCTTAGTAAAGCTTTGGTTTCCTAGGAAAGCGGTGCCGTCATATAGCGGCCGTAATATATCGGACGCAAAGAGGCGGCCGTCTTTACGGTGACGACATGTGGAAAGTTCCACAACCGTTTTAACACACCGTTAAAAAGTTTAAAACAAACGTCAAACGAAAAATAACCAAGATAGAAAATGGACTACCTTGATTTAGCTTTAGTAATTTACTTGGAGGATGATATATCATCGGAAGAGAAAAATAGTTGTATGGCGGAAGACGATTTTTTCAAATCTCGTGGTACTGAAGGTGCGAATTTCGTCGTCTTCGCTGCTCCAAGAGTTGGAACTCATTTTGTACGGTGCTCCGGAAAAAAAACACAAGTACATTTTTAAATATAGCTTCACCGCTATCAATGAAACGTTCACGAAACCATCTGACACCGACAAGACGGCCGTCATGCAAATGACGGCACCGCTTTTTGACGTTACGGTGTCAGCTACCGCTCTCTAGGAAACCGCACCATTTTGTTTATATAGACAACGTTCTAGTGACGTCATTCACCGCTGTATTACGGCCGCTATATGACGGCACCGCTATCCTAGGAAACCAAAGCTTAAGACTATTTTGATTTTAAAATATTCTGCTCTACTTATGAATTTAAATGATATTTCAGTGGCTTGCAATAGGTAGTTTTTTTTTTTGCGCGTGCCAACTTAATATTGAAAAATAATGCGGGTGTGCGGACGAAAAGCAATAGGAAGCACGCCGTCCGTCCATACCATAAGGACCAAGTCTAAATCGTAGACGGTGCTTGCCTCAAAGAAAAGACAGCAAAACCGGATGTGGGCCAGCAGTAACCCGAAACCCGCTAAGCCCACGGAGAATTTCTGAAAAGGAAACAATTGGTTAGTGCTTTCTAGAAGCAAAGGACAATTGATAGACAGGTTTTTTTTAATAAACAAAAGTCGGAGTCACCCTTTCTCTTAACCCTAAGGCGATAGAAGTCACATCATCTACCTAGCATTTTTCCCAACTATATTTTATTTTTTTTTATGGTAGGGGAATCATCAGAATGACTTCCCCCGCTCTTGGGCGGAGCGGGAGGGCGTGTCAGACTTTTACTGACTAAACCTCTACCCCGTTCCTTCGTTGCCTTCGTTCTGGGGGGGACTCGGTGTCAACCGTTAGGAATACCACATGTTCCCCCCAGAGGCTTCGGCCCTACCGGGCCCCTACAGTTTGCTGACGTCTCCTTGAGGCGCGCGTGGAACAGAACGCGCCGTTGACGACTGGGCTCGGTCCAGATTATTTCCAGACTGCCGGACGGCGAGCTACCCAGTGCTCGCCGTCCGCGAACCCGCGCCTACGGTGGTCGGAAATCGGGATCGGGATCTCGGCGGCGGCGGCGTGAGGACCGTTCCCTCACGCGCTCGCGGTCAGCAGCCTCCTTCACGAGCATTACTGCTTCGCGGAAGGAGGCGACCGCATGCCAACCCTCCTCGCTCCGGACCATGGCCTGAACCAGGGCCCGGCGCGAGAGGTCGCCGCTCCCGATAGTCTCCACGAGGACACGGCGGTGCTCCGCCCAAGCGGGGCACACTTCTACCGTGTGCTCCACCGTGTCCCAACTATATTGGAGTCGGCTTCCAGTCAAGCCGGATTTAGCTGAATACCAGTTTTTTTATGAAGAGCGGCTGCCTACCAAACCTTCACAACCCATAGACGATAGAAGTCGCTGGATAATAAATCGATAATATTAATATTATGGTTCTCAAACGATTACAACCAGTCCTTTTAGCCCTTAAATTCCAACAAATATCCACGAATCAGATAAGTACCAAAACCATCTACAATCGCAGTAAGAAGACCTCATCTCTCAAGTCGACCAGATAAGGCAGTCTTAAAAACTACACAGACGAACCGTCCATACATATCTGCCGATCCTCCGTGAGCAATAAAGGCTGATAGTTGAAGGGACCGGCTATCGCCGTATCTTGGGCTCATCGGAAACTATGAATGTGGGTCGAGGAGTCGAGCTCACACAGAAATGAGACGTAATATATAGGGAGTATTTTATTTGGGTGGTTGGAATTAAAATATGTTAACGCGTAAGTTTTTTTGCATGGTATTTTTTTTTGCTGGGAATTCATATAATGACTTCTTCCGCTCTCAGGCGCATCAGGAGGGCGCGTCTGACTTTTACTGACTAAAGTCCACTCCTATGTACCTTCTTTCTCTGGCGTTCTAGGACAGTAGCACAGTGCGCTTAGTAGCTAAGTGCACATGGGTTGGTGTAAGAGCCATATTTATTAAAAATTCTAAAATATAAAAAAAAACCCACAGATACACATAATGAAGAAACAAGTACGTATATAGGTATTTTCTCCACATATCAAAAGTTTCGCTTAAATGTCATCCTTGGAAAAAGCAATGAAGAGGCTCACAATGGAATACGACGGAAAGAAAGATTAACACCTAAAAGGAAGCCACAATTATAGAAAAAAAAAACGTGAAATTACACAACCGGATAAGTAGCTACAGCTCTTTTAATTGTTTTATAGCAATTTTTATTACCCGAGTTTTTTTTACCTCTAACTCAATAATTTTGATCACAGAAAACATAATCATAACTCTACACCATTTATACCTCGGTGGGTATAATAAATAAACCTAATAAGTAAACAAAAACTATAAAAAGTAGTTGCGTATACTTTATAAGAGTTTAAAAATAACTACTTGTTTATGGCTACTACTTCTACCAAGTTCTTATTGACTGTTACGCATGAACTAACTAAAAAAAGAACTGGAAACAGTTACCATATTATATAACATAAAATTTATGTTTGAATAGTTACTAACATGTCAAAAGGAAGGTTGGAGTAATACGTTTTTGCTTCAATTTTGTTCTATCATTCGTCATGCTCGTAAAACGGATGGTCGATGGGAACGGAAGGTTCTAGAGTGGGAGTCACGTACTGAAAGTCGCAGTGTTGGAAGGCCTCCCACAAAGTTGACCAACAACCTGGCAAGGGTCGCGAGAATCCCATGGATACGAGACGCACAGGACTTGTCGTTATAGCGTCGCTTGGGGGAGGCCTATGTCCAGAACTGGACGTCTTTCAGCTGAGATGATGACGTAGATAATGATCCATCACGCTGTCATTGTCTCGCTTTTCTTTCATTTTGCTTCTCACACAATCCTATCTCCTTTCTACTCACGTTTAAAAACCTTTTACAATACCACACTAAAATACCGTCACAATTTTGATAAAAGCCACTCCTTATTACGGGTCGACCTACTCAGTCTGCTGACCTCCCTAGGGCCGAAACTTCCATAACTAGTTAAGATTTAATTAAATGCTCCACAACAGAACTGTAGCTAATATGCTAAGTCAATAAACTGCGGTATATAGACCATCACTTGTACAATATTCATCTGGGTAGGAGCTTCTAACTCATTGCTATTCCGTTTTAATGTGGGGATACAATTTGATGGTGGATTTAAACTTGGTTGGTAGTTTAAGGACCGTCAGTTTGGCTGTGGTTTCGGTAAGGACAATTCTGGTTTTTGGGTGAGCAAAAATTATGAAGAAAACTGGCAAAATATTTTCAAACACCTGCAGTACTGGAACGTCTGCTGACCGTTTAAAGAAAGATTGCTCCTACCAATACAACCCGCGTCTAGAAGTACCGAGTAACGGTTTCTGAATCAAGCTCCTGACATGGTTGAACTTCATAGCTATCAAGCCCTTGGCACACACGACTGTACAATAATAATCACTAAGATCACATTCCGTATTACGATAATTTCATAAGCCCAGATAAATACTTGATTGCGCCAAGTTCTACAGGCTATGTCAACAACTATAATTGCGCGCTTTTCAATTCGATTTACCAGTTATGTCAGGTTTATTGACTACAATAGTCCTGTCAGAGACGATGGACCAGCCAAACAGTACAATGTGTTATGGCCATTATCGAAAACTGGGTCATGCATACACCTTTAGTACGGTACTTACAATTTCACAAGAGAGTATTTATATAACGCTGGCTGTATTAACTGCTAAACAAATTAATTAATAGTAAAAGGAGAAACAGCCAGATATCCACGCACAACCGAAATTACTGAAACTAGGATCGTAAAAAAAATCCCAAGATTTTAAGATATTCTCACGAACAAAGTTGCTGGCAAAATACTAGTATTTAAATATCCGCACAAGTTACATGACAATGTAACATAGAACAGTGAACACACTTGCAGAAGTAAGCACTACCCTGATATGAGTGGTGTAGCCCGAGGCAAATAGGATGGACCTGGGACTCCGAGCCCAACTTTAAACAACCCTGGGAATAGGATAAAGATAGCTAGCGATATTGTAGAAGAAACTTGTGTAAAGGATAGTACTGTATTTTGAGATAAGAAATAATAGATACGTTTTCCTTTCCTGTACCTTCTAGGTTAATCTATATTCTAAATTAAAATTATAAAGAGGATAGATTTTATATTGCTAACAATTTTTATTTTTACCAATTGCTACAAATTTTTTTTTTTTCACCAGTAGCAGTGACCTATAAGGTATATGAACTGACAACCGGGACAGGTTCTCAGGAACGCGATGGGTGTGACATGTGCAAGACTGGCCATTGTGGCGACACTTGGGGCCTTTATCCAGCACTGGAAGTCTTTTAGCTGAAATGATGATGATAAAGTTTGCAATGGAAAAGACTCTCACGTTAATGACAATTATAATTATGCATAATTATAGTAACTTATGATGTTAGTCTAAAAAGGTTTTATAAATGTATAAGAAAAACGATGACCACCATGATGATACCATTAGAAAGCTTTACATCACGGCAATATTTATTTTGCGGTTTATATTTCAATATTTTTTTCCTAAAATTTAATTCAAAATTCTTCAATCGATAATATTTGTTACCCAATGAAGAATTTGATATATGTAGCGTATAAAATTTCATAAACAGGCTCTAAAAAAATAGTAAAACGCTGGAACCATTAAATATTTACATCAAACAAACCGCGGTCCAGTCTGTTGACTCTGTCAAAATATTCAGTAGTTACCATCAAATAGTTATCGATAGCTCTAGAATAGAATCCTGTTTTGACTGATTTATTCGAGCACGCAACTGAATACCGTAAAATAAATAGATATACGAGAATATATATTTGTAATACTAAGCTGCATGGTATTAAAATGTTTGCACAGAATTCAAGTGGTAAAAGTAAGGAATGGCAATGAGATCTATACTAATGTTAGAAAGAGAAAAGATTTGTATGTTTGTATTTTTGTTAGTAATGAATAAACTAAAAAACTAAAAGACCGATTTTAAAATATGTGTCCTTATCTTAGAGAGGAGACCCGAGTCCTAGCTGTGGGGACATCATAAGGTTGGTTATGCTAGATTTATGCTATATCCTGCCTACTAAACCGTTAAAAAAGTGCCACTCTTACTATATTTTACTAGTATCAGAATTTGTATACCTATAAACCCCTTAATCAGAATATTCAAGTTCGTAAACAAACAAAAAAACAGTATACAGCATCAGCCTAACTTTCAACCTACTATAGTTATAGGGTCAGCTTTCACCATAACTGGATGCACCTGAATCCTAATTGAAAAAAACTGAAAACCCGAATAAAAAAAAAACTATAAAATAAAACCATATATTATAAGCACCGTCCACTGCGCGTCGAGTACTGAAACCCGCGCAGTCATTGCGTTCACATAAACACTTTTGTGAGAACTCATCGTGATCAAATGCTGGTAATAAAGATAGATTAATGGCATCCACCGAGCCGAGCGTTCCCGAACTTTGCCGAACTAACATGTGAGAGCGGAGTACGAATTGCAGAATAAGTTTTATTAATGGTTTTTTGGTTCCTTTATTTTCGGGTTTCAAACTGGATGTAATTTTGATAGGGAGGTTTTTAGTCATTTTGTTGCTGACTCTTGTAGTTTGGCTTTACGGTTTTTGATGCAAAACCATGTTGATTATATCTCTTTTTCAAATAATATATCATTTCATATTTTCCGCATACGTCCTCATAATTTTCACTGGCTTCTACGCCGCAGAAACATATACAAAATAGTAAAATCTAAGGTATATGTGTTTAAAACTTACCTAATATATTTGTTCTACAAAATTCGTAAAACTCAGCAAGTTTACGGTGAAATAAAAATTATTATTATTTTTAAATCTAAGTTTTCCACTATTTAAAATAACGTCAATTCACAATAAATGTACTCCACAAATTCAACGTTTATCTGCAACATCAAATCTATTTCCTAACAAATGCACAGATTCAAAAAAAAACTCATTCATCAGAATCAATTTTTTTGCCAACATTACTATTGATGCAATCTATCTGAAGACGAGTCTTGATTTATTCTGTTACAGCTAAGTGTGCTTGCTTGACAGCCAAAAGATTTATTACTACATTTTTTCCGCTCCAAAGGTAGAGCCTATGTTTATCTGAACCAACTATCTGAATACGGCGGTATATTAAGTAACTTGTTTCTGCCTGATTCATTTTGATCGTGTAAGCGAAAAAATGTTTTTGCTGAACTTTTTATAGCGAGTTTATTTACTTATTTTTGATCTGGTACGTTAGTCTCATTCAAATTTATACTGTATTCTGAAGCCATAATTCTAGATATTAATAGTTCTAATTAGATTCCATTTACAATGTGTTTATTTTCTTTACCAGATCTATCCCGTAGGTACCTATTATTCTATCTGTTCAAAGTTTAATAAAGTAGGTACTGCATTTTGTTTCTTAACAATGTAAGCAAAGAACGTTTGCCTTTTTGTGTTTTGTATTTCCAAAATAACAGTCGTTTGCCAAACTCCTCAGTACATTAACAAAATTGTCTTCACTAAAATAAACAAGCCCTTTGCGCAACTTCAAAAACAAAGCAACGGCAATTTCATACCCAACTTTTTGCGCAACAAAAGAAAATATCCTTTTTCCCAATAATACTAACGACGAAAATTGACGCTTCACAAAAAGGGATCCAAATTATTATTCTAGCTTTGTTTGTCGTCATCAAAAGGAGAAAACCTTAAAGGTATCTTTAAAAATCCATTTCAGAGTTATCCGGTAAAAATGCCTCGGGTGATTTTTTTATATCCATATTCACCAATTCAGAACGCTGGGGTGAAGGTAGATGGTGACACACGGTAACAAAGATTAATGATACAGGACTGGAAAGTTTTTTAGTTTAGTATTTTTCTTAGGATTGATGAAGAGTGATTAATTGTCTTTGAGTGGTGTTGTGATGTTGGGAAGTAGATGTATCATAATAGGCATCTGTATGAAAGATATTATGAAAGAATATCACTCAGAAATTGTGTTCATCAGTTTACGGTATCGAACGTAATTCTGTACTTTTACTTTTTACCATCGGTCTATATGTTCTTCTTCTGTTTTCGATCCAATTTTGGATGAGAAATCTATGACATTCACAGAGAGGAAAATTATGTCTTTTTCAGTTTGATCGTTTATTAAATTAGATATGGACCTAAGATAGTTCCCTGATGCATCCCACAGTGTGTCTCCGGTAAAACTCAATAGGATGGTGGGTGTGACCGTTTTATTCTGCCGTCTCCTCGGCTTTGCAATTCGCTCGCCGTTCCGAGGGCTACAACGAAGGGGAAGTGCCCAGATGTCGCACGAACAAATTATTTACTACCCTTCCTTTTGTCGGAGGCTCGCATCTCCATATTTGTTATTGCGAATACGGTGTCAACCGAATTTCGGAGCATACCTGGAATAGGACGACGCAATTCGTCTTGATTCTTTTTATGGAGCAAATTGGGTTTGATAGAGTATGTAGGCCTTGTAACCATTTGTTAATGTCCACGGGTTTTGGCAACAAATATAAAACATTTGGGTTCTTCCGAAACATATATTTTTACAGGACTTTCGTAATATCTTCTTTGTGTTCTTACTTTTCATAGTGACCTCCTATGAGATATCAGCTTATGAAAGATTGGGCACGCCGTCTTTGCCGCGGTATGTCCCCCCTTTGAGGAGTGGTTGGAAAGAGGTGATGGCGTCCTGTCGCTCCGTTTGACGCAGGTCCTCACCGGACACGGTAAGTTCTGGAGGTTCCTGCATCGGATCAAGTAGGGAAGGACGCCCGGGTATCGCCACTGTGTGGACCGCCCGGAGGACGGATACGGTGGAGCACACGGTAGAGGTGTGCCCCGCTTAAGCGGAGCACCGCCGTGTCCTCGTGGAGGCTTTCGGCAGCGGCGACCTCTCAAGCCGGGTCATGGTCCGGAGCGAGGAGTGGTGACGGGCGATCGCCTCCTTCTTCGCAGCAGTAATGCTAGCAAAGGAGGCAGCTAGCCGCGAGCGCGCGTGGGAACGGCCCTCACGCCGGCCCCAGCCGAGATCCCGATCTCAATTTCCGACGACCGTAGACGTGGGCTCACGGACGGCAAGCATTGGGTTTCCGTCCCGAAGTCCAGTAATAACCCGGACCGAGCCTAATCGTCAACGGCGCGTTTTGTTCCACGCGCGTCTCAAGGAGATGTCAGCAAACTGTAGAGGCCCGGCAGGGCCGAAGCCTCTGGAGAACACGGAAATTCTGAAAGGTGAGCCCGTGTTCCCCCAGATCGAAGCGGGTGAAGTTATTCTGATGATTCTCCACTTGAAAAAAAAATAAAAAAACTTATGAAATATTTTTATTTCTTTCTATGAAGTTTAGCTCATAAATTCTTACAGCTTTTATTTAGCTCGATATTTTCATTGAAGGCCATTTTGTTCGCACTGGTTAGTTTTATTCCATTAATTAATTGAAAAATATTGTTCACATAGACGCAGCGTTCTATAAAGTTAGCCAATCGCTGGTTATAAAAAAGTCACCGGCACATGTTGCAGTAGAGTGCAGTGACCGCACATACACTTGAGCTCTAATAGTACTAGCTCTCGACTATTGTGACTGGAGTAATGTAAAACATAAAGGTACTTTTCACGAAGGTTTCTATTAGCATTAGCATTATCGGCCTTGTAATGTTCCCACTGTTGGGACTCAGGCCTCCTCTCTAGGAGAGGGAATGGGCTGCTGTTGACGCCACTTAACCGTCATGCATTTTTCTTTGAAAACGTAAACATGACATTGAGGTCTAACGTTTGACATTGAGATGGCCGTCATCTACCTAATGTCATAATGATAGCAGGTGAACGTCATTAACATAAATATTTTAACAGGTGCCTGGATCTGATACATCAGTACTGCCACCCGGTGGACGTCATTTTAGAACATCTTCATTTGTAAAAAGTGAAGGTAAAAAACCTCATAATATAGTTGGTAAACAAATTCAAAAACTGAAATCAGAAATTGAAAGTTTGTACCAAACTGATTCGGAACCAGAAGAACAAGCAAAACAAAATCTAAATAATTCTTTGCATGAAACAATTTCAGGAAGCGGTAGCATTAGTCAGATATATTATGCTGTTTCATTTTATTTCAGAGGTTTAGTCGTATTAACGGAAGGTTGCTTTGAAATTTCAAACACGTTTGTAATTTCAAGGAATCTTGTAATGTCACGTTCGTCTATAACCTTATGTTGCCATTTGACGTTCAAAACTTCAATTTACAGCTGGAATTTATATTTCACAAAACGTGATTTTACACTATACATTTAATAGTTGGATAAACTTTAGATATCAAAACCTTGAATACGACATAACTCAAACAAAACATCTTTCTTAGGGATTTGAGTAGAGACATTTTCCCGTGATTTAGACACCAAATCCAGCTCATAACAAGGCGAAATGGGAAAGATAAGTACAAACAAAGCTGCAACGTACTTCATGCAACATATGTGGACGACTCTTTTATAGCTGCGACTGTGTTCGTGTTATTGGTCGAATTCATCCGGAGTTTAATTCCATTGCATCTGTTATTATACCGCTCGGTCTGTTGCCTTTTTTGCGTGTTGGGGCTTAGAAGAGTTATGTTGTTAATTGAAATGTGCTAGCCTTTTAAGTTTTATTTCGAGCTTTTATGCGATTTTGATGGTGAGAAGTGGGAATTTTTCTAAAGCGGTTATTTTGTTTTTGTGAAAGTATTTTTCAGTAATTAAACGCAAATGAAAACCTGATATTTAAACTTTAGGCACAAAAATGGAAAATTTGAGCATGCTGAATTGTAAACTTCTGCTCCTTTATTCCAGCAATATTATTCCATTTATTTGCTAAACAAATAATCTTGTTTTGTCCTACACAAAATGGAACATAATTAAATGACCACAAATATATTTACCCACTTCCATCTCAAATATACCAAAATTGTTTAAAAGCTCGCTGCTATTTCTCTAGTCTCATTTTCAACATATTCCCAGACCACCACTTTATCTCATTCACACAGACCTTAACACAACATAGTGAAGAAATTCGAAACATCCAACTTGCGTCTGCCGCATACATGCAAAATATCGTATAACCTACCATATTTGTTTTCCATTAATCCACTAGTTTGCCAGAACAAAGTAAACACGATTCCACTAACTGTTGTAACGAAACTTCACTTGGAGTCTTCTGTCTCAATCTGACTTGATAAGTAAGAAAGAGATGGGAGTACCGCGATGCTGTGTTGTGATAATGCACAGTGTATCGTTCTTACGAAGGATGAAGTAATCATCATTGAATATGGTAAACAGTTGAAAATTATATTGTTGTTAGCTCAGGGTTACGCTCGTTTTCGTTTAATATTAATATTTGTAGGCATTGTGAAAGTGTTTGCCTGCTGAAGCATATAATCGTCGTAAAGATTGTTATCGCCTACTTCGTAGGGTGAAGCGTAATGTCTTAAGTTTTAGAACCTTTATGACTTAACGAGTATTGTGATAACCAATGTATTCATTTATCCAACCGTTAATGAACCAGTTTTTGAATTCAAAAACATAAGTTTTTTTCTTTTTAAATACAATCAACTTAAAAAAAATAGCTGCAAAATAACTTTTAAGTTTGGAAGTCGGTATTTCTGGTATTATTTTTTTGTCATTTAACACCGACTTGTTTGTGTTTTTTTTTTCTTGGACGTAAGAATAATAACGTCACTGTTATATTTATTATGAAATGGTATTAGTTTACAGCAGTTTTTTCATACAATCGCGCATCGATTTCTCGTGCTAATTACTCAGAAATTGACCCTCACTCAATTTATCGTCCACAATACCTACCAAAACGCAATTGTGAAAACAATAACGAAATTCATTAGTTAGACATTCATTAGGTAAATAGAAGGACTAAATGAGAGCAATATTTTTTGGCAATAGAATTTCATGAAGTCCAAAATAAGGTCTTAAAACAAATTGCTAATTGAAAATAATTTAATTGGCTATAGTGGGCAAACAGAAATGAATAAAATGGATATCATATACTGACAATCTTAATTACAAATATGGAAAAAAATCCATGCCTGGCATCAACATTTAATTTTATCATGTTCATTAAATTTTTCAACGAAAAAAGAATGATACATAATTTAATTGTTTGGGTTTATTTAAAGGGATAATAGAGAGACTTGGCTGGTTATGCCAAGAGAAGACCAAAGGATATATGAACGGATCCTGTTGGTAACCTCTCTCGTCCGACCCTGGTCCAGGTAGAGACAAGGAGCAAGAACACTTTTGAAAAGCAGAAATATGAACAAAAGAGTTAGCGGAAAGCATGAAACCCAAAAAAATAAAACAGCCCTCTGATCATGCGGAGAGTCGAGTCATCATAATCTGCCTAGCCTTTTCCCAACTATTTTGGGGTTGGCTTCCAGTCAAGCCGGATTTAGCTGAATACCAGTATTTTACGAGGAGCGGCTGCCTATCAGACCTCCACAACCCATTAACTGAGGTACTTCATGGCAAGACTGGAGTCAAATTCACTGGCTTCTGACTATCCGTAATGACTGCCAAAGATCTACAAATGGCAGCGGGGACCTACGGCTTAACGTGCTTTCCGAGGCACGGAGGAAACTCGTTATGTTAAGATGGTCACCCATCCACAGACCAACCTTGGCAAGTGTGGCTTAACCTTGAAGATTGACCTGTGCGGCTGTTATTATATAGCCACGAGCTCCTCATGGGAGATCTCTACCATGAGGAAGATTTGTACCATTGAAAATAATTTACCACAATATTTCTATACCAACAACAATAATATTGTTGTAACAAAAATAAAGCAATTACAGCGACAACAGCTTACTCCAGTATCGTCGGTCATCTCTTCACAAATGGTCACAGCGGCGAGTGCGTTTTATTACCCGCAGGTCGTAAGGGCACATGCAAATATGCGTTCTGGTTTCATTGTTTATGCTATGGTTTTATTCGTACAATATTATTGTTAGTTGTGCGTTGTATATTTTATAGGAATTAATTTCCAACTTATCTGGAAATTCATCATCATGATGATGATGATGAATTTCCAACTTATTATCATGTTTATTTCTGCCCTTTTCTAAAGAAATTAACAATGTTCTACTGATTTTAAGGTGTATTTTTTCCAATACGATCTTAAAAATAGTTTTTATCAAAACATTTGTTTTTAGTATCATCACCCAAATCTGTTGTCCACGACTGGGAATTGTGGTCGTTCCATTTCTCTAATAAAAAATTAAAAGATAGAAGAAAGGAAAAAATTATACTAGACTCAATTCAGAAAACATTTATACCCAGCTGTTAGTAACTTCGACGTTTTTATTATTATGATTGATTTGTTCAAGGATGAAGCAAAAAAAGCTTACTCTAAAGGAGGGATCAACATTAAATAGGTTGTAGCCATCAGGAAACACAAAACCTGGCTGAGAATTCCACTTATTAGCTCTACGTAAGATGCTTCTTATTTCATCACCCAAAATAACCTCTAAAACTACAACAAACACATTTTGAATGTAGAAGAATCTATTATCTATGTGTATTCAAATATGAAGACAGTGGATATGAATAGTTAACGCCCTCAGTAATGTTGCCGGAACTACAATCGTACTCGAGCATACATTAACGGGATGCCAAGCAAGCTGATGCGATAACTGGCATTTGAATAACTAACGAAATAAACAAAGTTAACGGATAAATAAAGAATAGGGCATTATATTATTCAACAATTTGCTAGGGAAAGAAATTGATTCAGCCCCAGTGCGATTACTTAGCTATGTCCCATTTTTTCCCACGTCTTACTTCTTGTTAGGTTCACTATTCAATAACACCTGCACTTTGATACACCTTTTTTATTGTTATTTATCACTATGGCTCACGCTCAACTATTACTTTGATCTTATCTCGCCTGATGGTAAGCAATGAGATGGTCAGAAATTGAACACATTTCCCTAGAAGTAACATATTCACTCAAAGCCTAAATACTACTAATTTATACTCGTAGCTATTACGAAACAAACAGGTATTCTGGCAAAGATTTTCACTCCTTCTGCTGTACGTATAATGAATGTGTTCCCAAAACGATGTGGCGTCCACCATGTACCGGTTGCATTTTTCATTATGCAAACCTAACGCACGATTTTCAAAATGTGAATGGCAGAAAACAGGCTAGCAAACCTTTGTCGATTTTATTCACAACGACATCTGGCAGAACCGTTCTTTGCGAGGCGAACGCGAATACTATCGACGTAGCTAAAGGAGATGGAAAACGGTAGGCCCAAAAGTACGAAGTTGAGATATGATCCAAAAAATTAGTCATATTTTTTTACCTGAGAATATGAAAAATCACTTCAATTCACATTCTAGAAGCAGAGAAATATGAGAAAGATAGTTTTCGTGAGATTATCGATTCAGTAATCGATTACACAGTTACGAAAATAAAACTTTCGCACTAACATATTAACTCAAAGTGATTAAATGCACTGTATATAGTTATATGCAATATAGTCTTCGATCAGCTATGTACATATTAATAAATCAAATATCAATTAATTACTGAAAAACCAATATTAATGATTATCGATTTAAATCTCTCTTATTTTTAGTCTATGTCACTGACAGTTGCCGACTGTTCTTGTTTGCTCACTCGTTTTGTGTTTTCCGATGCGTTTTGAGTGCTTTCCCAATTATTCATCATTTTTCACGACCACTGCTTTGTATTTTACGGATTCTGACCCTGCCTACCTTGTACGACCCTTGCTTTCACCTTGGACACCGAAATTGCTCACATGTTTGACTTGGAATTGTTATTTTGGATTTTACCGCCGGCTTGTGGATTGGATATTATTGAAACTATGGATCGCTGTGTGAATTGTGGAATATCCACTGGTCACTGCAATACACTGGGCCGACGACCCTTACACGATGAAACAATTCTGTCAGTGATTCGGCAATGGCTTGCACCTCAGTCTGTAAGTAAATAATTATAACCTCATCTAACCAGCTACCATCCTGGCAGCTTTAAAATATATGTAGTTAGAAGGTCTATAAAGATTGTTTACAGTTATGGCAAAGAATTATTTATCAAACAATGTTATAATACCCTCATACACAATAGTTAATTAGGTAGTGTTTATGTAGCTGAAGATTGATAAAAATGTTCCATTAACTAATTTTATTTATATTTTAGTCGACGGCTCTCGTAGAGGAAGGGAGGCTATATATTACTGTAATTGTATTGTAGGGAAACGAACTGTAGGCTGTTGCGCTCATAAAATGTGCATTATATGGTACCTTAGCTGGGCTAGGTCGTTGACGTTCATTTATACATTATATTATGATTTTTCAAACATTTCCTAGTAAATATAATATTAGTGCGAAACAACATCTTTTGCACTTCGGGAATTAGCTGTTAGTTAAAGATTGTCACATAACTTCACTTTTACTTAATCTCTTATATCTCTGTTCTCAGATTGACAAAATCCGCAGAATTGCCAGTGAAAGGTTGATAATATGTAAGCTATTAATTGACACCACTTTCATCTTCTTACACCCAGGCCCAAGATTGTATGTAATCGTTTCAGTCTCCTTTGGTCATTAAGACAAAAATCCTACTAACAAAGAGTTTTAGTATTACTCATACGATAAAGAACAAGATCGGTGAAAGTGGTCTACCTATACTATGAATGCAAAAAGAAGTAGTCATAATAAGCAAGGAAATCGGATAAAAAAAAATAAGGTATCCTCTTGTTAGATGCATAGTTTTGGGAAAAACAAACATGTTTTCCCCAACCTAATGTTTCCTTTTACACCATTATTTTCTCCTTTTAAATTCTTAAGGAGATGTAAAAGTATACTGCCTACTGCCAAGTTACAGCAACAACAACTCATAAACAACCTCATACTAAAAAAAACCTTTCTAAGAAAAACATCATTACACAAAACACATTTTTTCTAATCCCCCAGCATTATGTACACGCCTTTCCGCACTTTTACAGCCTGTTACTTTATTCGGAGTAAAAAAAAGTAATTCGGCTATGATGTCTTTATTACCGTCCGTAGACGTATGGAGTTATAGCCCTTCTCATTTCGTTAGATAGCCCTTTGTTTAGAGGACATATAACTTTTTATATCGGTGCCTGTCATCTAGTTTTTTGTGTTTATAGCCATTTGTTTTTCCGATGATCCTGCTTACCTTAGTTTATTGGATGAGTCGTGTTTTACAGGAAGTTAAGTGTTGGGAGTTTGTTTTTTGTTACAGGATCTTTTGATTGGCTTTGAACGATCAAGACATTTTATTATAGTCTATTGCTAGACAGAGAACACGGTCGTTTCGGAAGGTTCCTGTTCCTGTGAATATGTTTGAATAGAGGCCAACGGTGGAGTATATGTTTGGAATCTGCCTTACATGGGCGAAGCACCACAGAATCCTTGTGAAAACGATCAGAGGTGGTGACCTACGCGTCGGGCCCTGGTTGAGATGGTCTCCTGCTTCTGCGAAACAGTAACACGAGCAAGGTTTTTTCTTATTCCCCTTTATTTATTTATTTCAATAGCTTACTATACTTACAGTATGCACCAAAGCGTATAGCAAACCAACAACTTACGAACTAAAGAATTTTGTACATTTTTTTTTTATATTGATCATTTCTTTACTGGAATATAAAAAAATATCAAATTTCGGTTCCCGAGCAATCAGGGCGTTAATTTCACAAGTAAAAAAAAGATTGTGGTGAGTTTGAAAAGTTTTGTATAGTATCACAAGCAAGCCACACTACAGTGAAATGGCTGTATTATCCACATTTTAGCCTAGCCTCGCCTTTGACCAGCAACATGAGATTAGCTTCTAATCTAACTGGACGTGGCTGTATTTGTATTTTGCACTAAGCGACTGCCATCTGACCTCCGTAATCCGACCGGCCAATGTCGAGTCGTGAATAGGACTGGCAATCAGATTTCAGGCTACTGACCAGCCGAAACGATAGTATTCGTATGAAAATCGATATCAACGAGCTAACCTGGTTTTAGGCAGGGATAAGTCTGTATCTCTTATGTTGTTTGAAAGATAAAAATACTACCTTTATTCCTGTATTAACACTACTATAGCTCAGGTGTAGGAATCGTGTCATACTTCTTCGGTCTTGTTTTACTATCTGTATCACACTAGTAGTGTTGCAAACAGCGAGCAATGGCTAGCTCACCGTCCGGGCAGAGCCCGTGTCATCAACAGCGCGTAATGTTTCACGTGCGCCTCAAAGAAATATAAGCAAAACCCAAGGTGCTGGAACGCAAAGCACAGACAAAATATAGGAGTGAATTTTTGTCAGAAAAAGTCTGACACACCCTCCCGTTCCGCCTTAGAGCGGAACAAGTCATTTCATGACTTCCCACTTAAAAAAAAACCAATGTGCAAAACGAAAGTCTATGACTACTATGATCACTCATGCTCTAGCATGAGTGATGACATAAGGGCCTCATGTGTTGGGCCTCATCAGAAGACCTAAAGTCACCCAAAGAGCAATGCAAACTGGCGAAGGCCATGCTCAGATTTTCTTTGCGTGATTTCACGTGGGTGGAGGGTGCAGGAGAAACAAGTTGACTGACATAGCCCGAAGAACCGCTAAACTTAAGTGACAGTTAACTGGTCTCATTTATCGCAGAACGGATGGTTGATGGGGCCAAGTCAGGTTATAATCTCAAATAATACGAGATGAACGAAAAATCATTTATCTTCTGTGCTAAGAACTCTTCAAACTTCAAACCCACGAATTCAATAAACAACAAATAATATTTTTACCGCATTATATTTTCATCGACATATTGAAAACCGGTACAACAGAACCCCTTCGCAGCTAAATCTAATACATATAGACAGAAACTCGAACAAACACCCGCCTTCCGTATTCCTTTGGCAATAAAGTTCAATATTGTTTAACAAAAGGATAGTTTGGAGTAGAAAGTTGACAATGGGAGAGTGCGCAGCGCCAAAATGTTTTGGGCAAATATTCATTGAATGTAAATCCACCGAGGCCGTTTGGATTAGAAGTGGTATATACTGTATACGGTAGCAATTTTAAAACGTAAAGCGAATTGTTATTGATTTGGCGAGAGTTGGGTGGTTTGTGGAGGTTTTTACGGTAATTCTCGCTTTGCAGGAACAAGGAAATTTATTTGAATTGATGTCAGTGGGAGAGATTCAGTTGAATTGATTGAAATTTTGTTAGGTTATTGAATATTGTTCAGAATCATACTTTGTATTTTGTTTCCAGAAACTAAGTATCTATTCATAATTTCAGCCAAAGGTGGTCCACTGTTAGACATAGGCCTCCTCGAAGGGTTGGTACAATGTCCGGTCCAGAGCGTCTCGCATCCATCGGATTCCTGCGACCTTTACCATATTATCATTGATCTACCTTGTGGGAGGTCTTCCAAAGCTACTCCTCCCGGTATGTAGTCATCACTCCAGAACCTTTCGTCCCCATTAACTATTTGTTCTGCAAGCAATATGCCAACTGTAACTTGAGTTCGGCGATTCGTCAAGCTATGTCGGTAACTTTGGTTCTCCTACGGATACCTTCATCTCTGATGTGGTCGTGTAAGGAAACTCGGAGTATAGCCCTTTAGATATAGCCTTTTTTAATAGATTGTAGAAAAAACATGTTCTAGTAACAATAAAATTGACTTCCCCGGAGTGGGGTCCCTGCCACGAAAAGCTTTGAATTCCCACAGTGGGAACATTAAAAAGCTGACTATACCATCCTTATGCTACAATCCAAAAACTAGTCACCAACATCAGTATTCAAACAAATTACATTCAGTGTCCAAAAGGTTAATCATTAACAACATTATTCCGAGTATTTTCAAATTCTGCGCATGAAAGTCATAACCTTGATCAAAGATCCGCGAAGATAATGCTATAATTACGGCCACGCCTACCCCGTAGTTACTACGTAGGTACTTCGTAGATTGGAAACCGTAATATCGTGGTACACATATTAAAATGGATGGAGCCTCCCCTAGTGAAATCCCTTTGCGTAAGGTACAAACAAATATGTAGATTGAGTTGGAAATGTTTTTAATGTATACGTATAACTACTGAAATAAATTGATATTATACGCAGTGTGTACTATCGACTCACAAACTAATACTATGAATCCTGTGCATGATTCTGGACCCCCGATGACATTTAAAAAAAAAGTAATTTTTCCGTTCATAATTATAGAATAACGAATATATACAATTAAATTTAAAAATTGTGTAGTTTTTATCCATTTGGAGGATGCCGACGAAAAATTCTACCACTGGAGGATCCTGAATCGTCTACTGGGTCCATAGTATTCGTTTTTGCCACAACGTTTACACACGGTACATAAAACATAAAATATTGTGGAATTCCCTGCCGAAGCCTGTGTTTCCTAATAGCTCCAACTTAGGGGACTTTAAGTAGGTAGGTAGGTAGGCTCCATCGTCGGCCACGTCTTTGCTTACCATCAGGAGAGCTGGTAGTCAAACGCGATGCATGGTTAAAAAAAACCTACACTTTGTATTTTAAACTACAAAAACCTGCACAAAACTTCACTGTTACAGTTTATAATTGTAGGCGTTGGTTCATATTATCACCCGTTCGCATATGCAAGCAAGCTTAAGGGCAGAGTAATTAACATTTTTATATGGCTCATTTGCATACCGCCTTGATAACTCTATGAATTTAAATTTATTAAAGGTTGCTCCACTTGTTGTAGTCATTTCAGTAATCAAAGAGGTCAGGCTTTTGTTGAGTCGGCTTGGGAGTTTTGTTTATAATGTTGAGGTAAATAATAAGTTTAGTCATTTTGGTGTGATGAAGTCAAATAGGGGAATTATTATAGGAACAAAATAAAATAAATAGGAGCTAGTGAGCGATTTTTTTTTCGGTAATCATCAGAATGACTTCTCCTACTCTTGGGCGGAGCGGGAGGGCTTGTCAGACTCTTCCTGACTAAAACTAGGGGACACGGTGATAACCTTTCGGATTTTCCGTGTTCCCCAGAAGCTTCGGCCCTGCCGGGCCCCTACAGTTTGCTGACATCTCCTGCTAGTGAGCGATAAGATATTTAACTTAAATCCGTTGGGTTTGAGCTCTTTAGAATGAAAAACCTTTGTATCATGTATGTGTATCATCGTGGATGCGTTCACAAACATGTAACCTCATAAGTGCCTCAAAGAGATGTCAGCAAAAACTACAGTAAAAGTCTGACACGCACTTGGAAGATTTCCCACTTCAAAAAATGTAGGTAAGTATACACATAAACCACAAAAACTACCTTGGCCTTAAAAATATTAGCACCATACAGGAAACGAAACCCACAGTGCAGCAGTCAATCGATCTAACACTGCGCCAACTGTATCATCAATTTCACAAAATACTTCAAAATATCATACGTTTACTGTTTCCGACATCTTACTTCCAATCACTTTCATCCCGTCAAGTCATGTTATCTCAGGAACTCATAAATACTGATCAGGCGTCCACTTTTTGCGCGTCATCTTCGAAAGTATCGCGGTATAAAAAGTGACGGGACCCCCAATCGTGGGGACGCCATAATGATTCTATGGAAGTGGCCTACTTGAAGTGATTACTGTTTTCCTGCCATTATCCTTATATTTATTTATGTAGTTTATTTCTATAATCTTACTAATTAAACGCGCACTAGAAGACGCAATCTGTCTGAGTCAGTCTTTAAAATAACTTCCAAAGAATCATCATCAGCATCTTGATTTTGGTCAAAAGAAGTAAAATATTGGACTCTTTAAAGTGTCGCCACAATGATCGAATTTGCAAAGAATTTATTACCTATTTTTAAACTGTTATTTTTAGTCTTTATAAATCAATAAATTGTTACGATAAAAACATCAACAAAACATAAATAAATACAAAAACAATTATTTCATCAGAAACGTCATCGAATGTCCCGCTGTCAGCCCATTCATAATTCGTCCCATTCATCATGCGACCGTCCCGAACTAATTTAGTGGACACTATAAATCTTGGTGAACGACATCGCGACAGAATTGTACCACTCAGGAATGTGATGACGCTGTTATTACTTTGATTGAAACAATTATGTGGGCTAGTTTCAAATGATCATAGTACGTTTATCTACCTTTTACTGAAGAGCACCGGTTGGTAACTCACCGTCCGGCCATCTGGTAACCGCCCAGGCGAAAAAAAAAGTTTTAACAATTATCTACCTCCAGGGCAGGAAGATTGTTAAAAAAGTGTTACTGTGGCCTTGAACAGCAAAAGGCAATTGAAAGAATACCTACGGTGGGTTTTAGCCCGTTTTCAATAACCTACCGCAGTTCATAGATAGATAGCTATCCCCGATAAACAGTAAGATTCAATCTATCCATCCACAACTTTGGTAGGAAATGCTATCCGTCGGAAGGTTATAGCACAGCAAGTTAAGGCAAAAGAATAGATTTGTTTATCTTTAGTAGCTGCAACTGTAGATAGATAGCTTATTGAAAACGAGCGTAAGTCTTCTTCTTTTTAATCGTGCACTCTTCACAGAGTGTTATGGTCGTGTTTTGGTGTCCATCCAGTCTTGCACCACGTCTTCCCTCGTGATGCGACGCCATGCAGCTCTGTTTGGCGGCTCGGGAGTTGTCATTGACGCTGAAGTGTGTCACTGTGGCCGTCCAATCTTTTGTAGAGTGTCCACAACATTTTTTTGCTTCCGACTTTTCTATGCACCACCAATATGCACGCCAAAGCCCGAAGAAATTGAGCATTCGTATTTGCACAGATGACGATAATTAGATATTCTAACATAATTATATTTCAGTTTAATGAAAAAAAAGTACGAGTATAGTTATTGCAATCGTTTGGAACCAGACTGGATCGCTAATAATATTGGTAGTAACAAATACGCAGATATTATTTATCAGAAGAATTATAAACTGTAATTTGAATTATTGTGATTAAATATTCAGAGAAACGACCAGACTGGTTTAGATATTTTGCCTGGGCATTCAGAATAATATCTACGGGAAATGACGCCCGTCATATTCATATACCCAGAGTAATGTTATGCTAATAAAATTGTAAAGTTGGAAACCCAAGGGACAAAATGCGAGTGAGGTGTTTTAAAGATTCAGAGGAGGGTAGTGCAAAGTTGGTAATGAGTAAGGCTTACGTGAAAGTGTCCGTTCGTTTGTAGTTTAGGTGCCTCGTAAATTGAAGAGTTTTTATATGGTAAAAATAAAGAGATATACATAAAATGTCGCCTTTTATATGTTTCTTCTTCTGTATTCTAATCGTTAAGGGCCCAAGAACGCTGGACTGCAATCCAACTGCTGGCAAGCAGTGAAGAAATTGTTGATGGTGAAGCGCACAAGTTTTTTAAGAAGCACTCTAGCTTGAAGACACATTTTAATCGGACGGGAATACTACTTTCTGCAGGAAAATTATTCTAGTCTTTTGATGTACTCGTACGGGTATTAACGACGAATCAGAAAGCGAAAAAGACCCAGACCGAAGAGGTTTCAATAACTTATGGGTATGGATATATGGATACTCGCCGTAATTCGGGTTGTTCGATGATAGAAAGGTGATAGCGGAATTAATTCATGTAATTCCTTCGCACACTCACCAAAATTCAACCTGTCCAATGCCGAAAGACCGGCTACCATACACCACGCAACTAATCTGTAAAATCAAACTTCTATTTTCAATTTCAATTATCCCTAACAAAAAAATCTGAGCAGCCTAATCCCCAAACAAACTTCGCAGGTACAAGCAAAAACTGAATCAATAAAATCGAATAGTAGCAGCCGATGCGTCAGTTTGAGCCTCACAGCGTACACAAGTACTCCTCGTATGATGTAACAATGGTTCGACACGACGACCGGTCATTTGCAAATGTCAGCCGCTTCCGATTTTTGTTCTACGACTTTTTTAAATTCGAGTTTTCGTGCTATCCGATCTGCGAAAGGGAATAGCGTTCGGAGTATTTGTTATGTTGAATTGACGGATTTGGTGACAGCGATAGATAAGCTAGTAGTAGAGGGGCCCCAAAAAGAGAGCGCGTTTTTTTTAATATTATAGTAATTATATCGCTGAGGAGCTCGTGGCTAGATAATAATAGCCGCACAGGTCGATTTTCAAGGTTAAGCAACGCTTGCCAAGGTTGGTCTATGGATGGGTGACCATCTTAACTTAACGAGTTTCGAGCTCTTTGCCTCGGAAAGCACGTTAAGCCGTAGGTCCCGGCTGTCATTTGTGGATCTTTGGCAGTCGTGACGGATGGTTAGAAGCCAGTAAAATCTGACTCCAGTCTTGCCATGAAGTACCGTGTTACCCCAGTTAATGGGTAAATAGGCAGCGGCTCTTCGTAAAATACTACTAGAACCCTACCCCAATATAGTTGGGAAAAGGCTAGGCAGATGATGATGATAGATAAGCTAGCATAAAATATTTGAAACATAGATATACTTTTTCCTTATTTTTTTAGAAGTATTTGCTCCAAATTAATAACAATAATTATTTATTTATTTATGATTTAAGTTTCTGTACAATTTATAACTTCTTTTGGTGTACAATAAAGTTTATTCTATTCTATTCTATTAGAACTTTTTAACCCCACAAAACGAGACACAATAGTAAAACAATAACAGCACGGTCTCATAGGACCGGTCAGGGATTCATGAATTAATGGACTACTTAACTAGTGCTTGAACTTGTGCTTTTGATCGCATCCCTCCTGATGTAAACAGTGATGCAATTGTTGATGGTGATGCAAACTACTTTATTAAGACCCTACTCACTCTAGCCTACCTAGTATAATTTAGATGTCTTCAACACCTAAATTATAATCGGACGGGAAGGCTGTTGCAGGCAACTTAATCCCGCCCCTCGATGTAAACGGTATAAACGACGAGTCAAAACGCTGAGTCCTTGGGTATTAACAATGAAGTACCCTTTATCGTGAGTATTTTTACAAATATTTCAACTTACATCCACAAGACTCCCAGACTCGGAACAAGTACTTATAAACCAGGTAAGTATTTGTTCGGTACGGCAATTAAACCCATGATACGCGACGCAGCAGCCAATTAATCAACCACTGCGCCAACCGTGCCTTCAACTTTCTACGTCTGGGACATATTTTTTTTGCCTTTAACTTTCTTAACATTTAACATTCTTATCATCATGTTTTTTTTTATCCATACTTCTTTGTTCGTCGTCATTCCATTGGCTTTTCGGCTTGCCACAATAGCGGCGGTTAGTGTTCTTTTTGAGGAGTGACTAGAGAGACACAGTGGCACCTACGGTGGAAATTATTTTATGAATAACCCGCGTGAAAGTAGAAAATTGTCTTAAAGAACGCACTCCCGGGATAAAAAATGTATAGATTACACTAGATATGATCTAACAGTGTCATGTCAATTTCATCTAAATCAGTTCAACCCTTCAAGCGTGAAGAAGTAAAAACATACACAATTACACAATCACAAACTTGCTCCCTTATAATATTAGTGTGATGTGATTTCTCGTACTTGAAACTTTCTATCGTATTATTTTTTAATCCCTGAGACTAAATTTACACAGGCAAATGTCAAACTTATAATAATAATAATAAAGCCAGTTCGTTTGCGTTGTGACAAGTGTGACCACCCGTGTAATGTCATTTTAGTCTCAGAGATCAAAAAACAGACTTTAATACAATGTTACAATAACTTCAAAACAAAGTATTAATTCCTGCCTCCAAAAAAAACCAGACAACTCAAGTACGAAATTAAATAATTAAAGCAGTTTAAACCAAACATGCTTACCAAGAAAATTCTCCAGAAAAACACGGGTAAAATAAACTGAGAGACATGTTTAAATTAAAGTACACAGAAAAATATGTGCAGTTAATTAAGTATGAGGAATGGCATGTATGTGTGTGAGTGTGAATGTGGGGGTCGGTGTTAAAACGAGACACGTTATGTCCCGAGCACACCAAGAATGTCGGGGGAAGAAAAATTTAAAATTACAAGGAAGATGAAATAACCGTCTCGAATATGAATGGAATGAAAATGTGTTTATACGCGGTTTCTTACTAGAGTGCGTTCAATTTGCAGTATAATATACCTGTCACTGATATTATCGATAGTAACCATTTATTATTTTAAGCCCTACTGCATGTGTTTTAGTTTTTTTTCGCTTTAATTATAATTATTAATTTCCTAATGAACCTATCAATTATAATTATTATTGATAGGTTCGCGCTAGTTCTGTTAGACATAGACCTTCGTCACGACGCACAGTCCTGTACATCTATTTGCCATCAAATAAAAAAAAACAGGAAAGCTCAGCTTCAACATCATAATTTCAGCCAAAAGATGTTCTATACTAGACTCAGAACTCTCCCAAGCATCGAATGCTCTTATCTAGCGAAATCTCAGAGTTTTCAACAATAAATACCTAATAGACGACCGAAATAAAAGGAAATTACTGCAGAAAATGTGTCAAGAATTCCTAAAAACCAAATTCAAGGAAATAATTCCTTTAATTTAAATCAGTAGCGAATTACTCATGAACGAATTCCTCATCGGTAATGTTGGGTAACCGGCGTTCAATTAGAGCGGTCGGCAGCCATTATTGCCACCATCTTGCAAATGAGTCGTTCTAGATGTTTGACATTTTGTCGTAAACTTGTAATAGGGGTCTTCCCATGGCCTGTTTAAATGAAAGGCGTGCGAGCGAGAAAGAGAGATGAAGCTATACATAGTGTGTCAGATATCGATGCACAAAGGAATACCATGAATCCAGTACAGCACAAAGTGGTGAAATTTTTCGTCGGCTTTTTCCTATTGTTTTTTTAATCTGTTTTTTTTTATTTAAACTATTAAAAAAAAACGTAATCATCTGCGAAGATTATTTTAGTGAATAAAATAAATTAATTATGTACTTTTCAAAGTTGACTGCTCATTATTTAGTACAATTTGATGTTCCGCTTTTATGGGATTTAGTAATTACATTTTAATTTGGATGGACAGTTAGTAAATACAAATGTTAATTAAAAGTCCTGCTCTGGTTGTAAATGAGTTGTAATTTAAAATGAGTTTCTACCACTCTATCATGGTTGTGCGTGTTAATATAAATAGGGGATACATAACACAAAATAAGACTTTCAGAACAAATAGAGATTCTTTTTTAATTCCAATTTATTCCCTCGCTACAGTTGATCTGTACCATACACTGAAACAAATTAAATTGATGTGTCTGTTTATAATATCAAAATATTTTTCTTTACTAAATGCATAAGAAAGTATGTTCATACCTTTATTTTTTTTTTGGCTGACCGTTTGTTTTGGCTAATCTCGAAAATATCTAAACCTAGAATGATAGGGGTTTTATTGATTGATAGCTGATTTTATAAAAAGTATTTTAGGCTATTTTTATTTAACAAAATTAAGAATGTTCAGAGCAGAAAAAAACTTTTTGAAATTGTGACCAAACGGCATTATGTTTTTTAATGAGTTTGACGCAGATAAAGTTACGGGCCTCAGCTACTACGAAATAATTTCATTGATTCAACAGTAAACCGCAAAATCAATGTTTAACAAATTATACGAAGCTCTGACCACAGAACATGAAGCATTTCGAGTATTTTCGAGTGTTTCACCACTCGCAGATGTGTAATAGTCGGTCAACACGCCCTGGGGGACATTCGCAAATTGCGACTACGAACGCTTCGAATTTTTAACACGTTTTTAAACGGAGCTACAGAAAAATATATGAGGTGGAAGTGAATACGTACTGTACTTGGTTTGATACAGGTATAGCAAGTGGGGAAACTGCGATTAGACTGAGAGAGCTGTGGCCACGGAAACTATTAACACCATCTATTAAATCTATTAATAAATTAGGCTAATGCCTTATAACGTTCCCACTGCTGGGAGTTAGACTTCTTCTCTAGGAGAGGGAATGGACCTTAATCTACCACTCAGGCCTAGGGCAGGTTGGTAGGTAGGTAGTCACTTCATATCCGGTTAGGCTAGAAGCCGATCCGACGAACGCGACTGCGGAGCGACTGCCTATCAAACCTCCATAACTTTTATAACCTCCATATACTTATTGCTGAAGATAGGTCCAGCTATTTGACGCAACCGTATGGCACGCAGTGTTAATTAATTGTTACTTTATTATTTATGTTTATTTTTAATCTTAAGATTCTAACTACATATTTGTTTTTCCTACCAAATTAATCTTTTTCTTTCTTTCTTACTGGGTAACAAATTCTTTGATTAGACTGATGGTCAGACTTCCTGTAATCTGACTACCTGCAAAAACTGTGAAAGATCTAGGAATAACAACCGGGACGAATGGCTTTACTTACTTTCCGAGGTACGGGGAGACTGTAACGTAAAGTTCACATTGTTACCTTGCTTGACTTGCTCGGCTTCAAACCCGCAACCGCAAGGACGAGCAGCGGGGTCCTTAAGCACTGAGTTATCAAGACACTAAACTACAAAAATTCATCATCTGCCTAGCCTTTTCCCAACTATATTGGGGTCGGCTTCCAGTCAAGCCGGATTTAGCTGAATACCAGTATTTTACGAGGAGCGGCTGCCTACCATACCTCCACAACCCATTAACTTCATGACAAGACTGGAGTCAGATTTACTGGCTTCTGACTATCCGTAACGACTGCCAAAGATCTACAAATGACCGTCGGGACCACAGTCGGGACGTGCTATCCGAGGCACGGAGGAAACTCGTTATGTTAAGATGGTCACCCATCCACAGACCAACCTAGGCAAGCGTTGCTTAACCTTGAAGATCGACCTGTACGGCTGTTATTATCTAGCCACAAGCTCCTCAAAAATTATACTTTTAAAATTGCTTTATATTCAAATTGAGCTCAGCAATTTTACAGATACCTATTCTATTAAAATCAAAATTTAATTTATTTTCAAATCAATGTCAACACCTACAGAACATAAACCAGTTTTAGTCATTACTCGTCCGCGCGAGTCAGTCAACATTGCCTAGGGGAATACAATTTGCGAGCGGCCACCGTTTCAGATTTTTGCGCGTTCACAACAGATAGGTAAATGACCTCGCCGCGAATGTCTCGTAAACCTCACGCATTCAATTACTGCTCGAGGGTTATTTTTTCATTTTATGTTTAAGCTTTACTGGGGTTAAATGAAAATTAATAGGAAAGATATAAAAATTGTTTTGTGCTGCTGCTGAGAATTACAATTTGAGTTTTCGTTTAGATTTACATTATAAAACTAAATTACCTATGTTTGTTTGGTCACAACGTTCAGTTGCAAACCAGCATCATGCACAAGTTGTTTGGCATTTTCTATTTCAGCACAGTCGCGAGGTACCACTTCTTTTTTGTTTTAGGTTTAATTTTCAAAAAGCCCCTTCTTAGTAAACGCTAATGTCATAAAAGGAGGCCTTGCGCAAGATATGTCTTAGAATTTCAAGTGTGCGTTGAAAAAAGTTAATTTCTCCTTTTATATACATACATAGATTAAGGGCCTGTTTCACAATGTCCGAGTAGGCACTACTCCCTGAATAAATTCAAAAATTTGACAGAATTTGTATGAAATTATCTGCCAAGTAAGATACTCGAAACTTAATCATAGGTGGTGAAATAGGCCCTTAACCACGTATGCAGATATATTTATGATTGCATGGTAAATTATTAATTTAACCTATCAATACCCACGAAACGAGACACAATAGTAAGACAATAACGGCGCGTTCGCATGAGACCGGTCGGGGATTCATGAATTAATGATTTAATTTTGTAATTAAGTCACAAGTTTTTTTTTTTGATACATGACTATGAGCGAAAAATACGTATGTTAAATTCATACTAGAATCTAGAAATTATTTGGTACGAGTATGTTCTAGTAGGTTACTAAAACTTAGCCTGCTATCATTTCCTGAGACCCATATACCGAAGTGCTCGTAAGTATAATCTTTAGCACAATCAATACACATAACAAGCCGCTTATCGTCTAACATCGATAATTAAACGTTATTGCGTCACTCATAAATCCTCGCCTTATAAGCCGTGTGACGTAAACACAAGTGCGAATGCTCTAGTGGAGGAATTTCGCAGAAAGTTGGTATTGCTGTGGAATAATGGGAAAGGTGAAGGAATGGGAGGAATTTAATAAGGAGTGGTGCTGTCCCTTTCTGGTGTTGTGCCGTCTCTTTTTGTGGTTATTGAGGAATATGAAAGGTGATAGGAATTATCAATATACTAGCTTTTGCCCACGGCTTCGCCCGCGTGGAAGTCCGATAACCAAGTGAATTCAGGAAACAATAATAATATCGTAAGTGGGTCGCATAAAATATAGCCTATAGCACTCAGGAAGAAAGCAGCTTTCTATCAATACCTACATTTTTGTTGTCTGACCAGGATCTTCAGTGATTAACCCCTACAAACAAAAAAACAAAGTTTACCTTTTTTTTTTCTTTATTATATTAGTATAGATATGGTTAGGCCAGGTATAGGCTATTGCAGTGGTGGTCTAGTGGTAAAGGAAGTTGTAGGTCGTAGGTTCAAAAACTGTCTGGGTTTACTGCCACGAGGTGTAATTTATTTCATCACCATTGCTCTTAAATCCCTTGTGGTAGGCAATGTAGGCATCTGGGTTACCCCGCCACCTCTTTACTGATCGACCTCGGCAGCGTCGTCCATCTGCAGATTCTCGCTTTATGGCAACTCTTGCCCAGTGCACACAGACTGCTGGTTTGTATGTGATTAAGCGAGATACATCAGCCGTATGCACAACAGACCCGCCCAATGCCATTTTACCAAAATATAACCTAAATATCCTAAACCTACCTAGTACCTAGCTATCTAAGCCAGACAACGGTGTCTGGCCCCAAAAAAGTAAACTTATCCGTCCGTATTCTGTCTACCACAAGTTTATCACGTCATAAAGTTTGAAGCGAAGGGAATAGGTCCGTCCTTTATCATCGGCTCTCAGTATAGCGATAAAAATTCGTTTTGTGACAGTCACGAGAAAATGTAGGCGATATGGAAATATTCTGATGGAAATTAAATTTCTGGTTGAGAGCGTCTTCGGTTTCCAATATTCAATAGTATTATTATATTGCATTGTTCTGAGTGAAATACAAAAGAAGGTAGAAGACATAATAGTTATTTCTATAGTTTGGTTTGTTTTAATTTTCCCATTATAACTTTAGAATCTAACTATATTAGAGCATTCTAGCCTACTACTAAGTAGGCTGGATAAAGGTACGAACCTTTCATCAAAATTAGTATTACAGATATATTGATTTTCACATTTATGGTTTGAGAAAAGAGAAGTTCAATTAAAGTAAAAGGTGTAATTTATAAAAGAACCTAAGAGTAAATTGCGTAATAAGCCTCACAATGTTCAAAATGAATTTATTGTTGTTGTGAATGTTCTCACTGCTGGAACTCAAGCCTAGCCAGGCTAGGAGAGGGAATAGACCGTAACCAACTAGTTGAGAGCAGTGATGATGTTATAAGTTAAACTAAGTAATGCACGTGGCCAAGTTTGCACCGGTGACCCACAAGTCAGTTACCACTGAACCACCACTGCTCTAAGTAAAAGTAGGTACTACAAATTAATCGATTACATCTTTTTGAGTCAAATATCAACCATTATCAAGTTGAACACAGTCAACTGGCATCAGATAGTAAGTTTGCCCAATTCTGCGCTTATCGCATCGATTCCGACCTAGATTCTTGCTGAAATTGCCGATCCATCACGCGGCCTCGCTTCTTTTCCCGTTCATTGGTCACGGTGCTGTCAAGGCAAATGGGCTAACTCCGTGTAGGCCCTTTTTTTTCATACATAGAATTTGTTAGCGATAGCAGTTTTTTTTATATAAAACGTTTCCCCGTACCAAGAATTACTTCTGTATCATGGGTGTGTCTTGAGTAGGTGCACTCAAGACTCCTAGACTAGGAACACCTATCTGTACGCCATATAAAATATTAATTCCATAAGAGATTCGAACACACGACTCACGGTGTAGTCAACTGTACCAGGTTATATGACTATTCTGAATACGTCATACCTAAAAATGTACTAAAATTTATTTACTATGGATTTTCCAGATTATAGCTAAATGAATGTGTTATGTTTTGTAGCCTCAATAGATAAAGTAGAAAGAAATTTAAAAGAATGTGTCTCATAGAATTTATTAAAACAAAAATAAAAAATCTGTCCGAAACCAAAATAGGCACTATTTCGATTTCGGACAGATTTTTATCTCAATTTATGCTGCAATATTTAAAAATAACAGAGGTACTGTATTGTTACAGTATACAATGTTCACTTTCCCTTCAAGTTAACATTCCCTAAAAACATGACTGTAAAATAAATAAAAAAAGAAAATTTTCAAATTACGGAAACTAGTTAGTAGGAAAAAGCGATAAAATTCGAAACGCAATAGCGCTTGAACCGCGCGGGCGGCGTGGCGGGCGGCGTGGCGGGTGAGCCGCGAACGAATGAGCGTATCTCCTCAAATGGAAACAACATGGCGAAAAAAACGGAGCAAGCACGAGCTAGGGGATTGTGTTAGGGCCCCGTACAAATAAGAGTTTGTTAATGATCTCTTGTTGCATCTGAGAACCGCTGGACCATTATTAAATAGGCCTTAGGCTTTCTCGGTTTCCCTGGTCCACAATGAGTATGTAAGGGCCGTCCAGGCAGCAGCTTCTGCTACCAATTTTGCCCGCGTGAAAATAGAAAGTTACATCCCTTGCCTAAAAATATAAACTTGGGATATAAAGGAAAAGGACGATATATACTTTTTTTTCAAGTTAGCTTTTCATACCATGACTTATCATACATAAGGGCGCCCCCATGTGTATGATGGTATGTTGGTATGAAAACGACTAGTGATTGATTGATGGAGTTTCTCTTTAAAAATTCTTGTGGGTCTTCTGGGCTTCGGCCCTTCTGGACCCCTTTGATGTCATCTCTTTGAGGCATATGTCGTCCTTAACAAACTGACAGACGGTGATCACTGATTGCTTGCCGTCTGATAATCTCGCATCCAATTCCGTTCCGAAGTTTGAGCTTGATGGAGTAACAAACACACACAAATGCACATATATACTAAATTTTGCCAAAAATATTAGAGTGAAGTTCAAACTCTAGTAGTATTTGTGAAAAAACTATTTAAAACATGAATTCTCATCATATTTAATGAACATTTAAATCACTCTAATCTACCATAATATACTTTTTCGCACACCTAAAGATGAGCGGAGCAAAAGGAACCCCAAAGCCGCGGCGCTTGGTCGGTTGGTCGGAATTTTTACGCGCACTGTTATAGGCTTTCCTGCTAATCTCTTAACTTTTAACTGGGAAACAATAAAACGTCGCAGGCAGTGGGCAGCCGGAAAAATGTATATTTTGGTTAAAAAAATCGGATTACTGGGAGATATTTTTTTGTTGGTAGACGGTGTTGAAAGAGAAAAGTTTTGTAGAGAGATTGAATAATAAATATTAGAGGAATATTGTGAGGATTTTCTGCTTATTGAAGATTATTGTATAAAAGTATATGTGTACGTACATTCTAACTACCGTACCTACTCGTATATAAAACATGTAACTAAAATATAACATATAGGTATAGTTTTTTATCCCAAAAAAAGTAAAAAATTATGTTAGGATAAACAATTACCTTATTTTGAAAACAGCAGAATTCAATTCAATACCTGAATTAAATTTTTAGGATGTGCGTTTATTACGTTATAAGTTTTTTATAAGTATGTATATTTGTATATGTAGTGTAGAATTAAAGGAAAGAGGGGTTTGAAAATTATCCTATTTATTTACAAAATAATTATGAAAAACCTTCCAAAACATTAATTTTCGACAGTACACAATAATCATATGACAGTGTATTCACGGAGACAGCCCACAGCGCACTAAACGCACGTCGTCGGGGGAGCGGCCGAGTTTTACGACAAAACGAATAAATTCCGCGCCGTTTGTTTACTTTTACTACGTCTAGGCCGAGGGATGCGTCTACACGAGGTTAGGGCGAGGATGACTGCTTTCAATATATATGTAAGCCAGTGTTAGAATTACTGCAGGCGCATGCTTGCGGACAGCGAGCAATGGGTAGCTCGCCGTCAGGTCATTCATTTTGATAATTCCCCACCTTAAAAAAACCTTATCAGAATTATTTTCATGTTTCTCTTTTGGTATTTACTTTGAAATAAAAAAAATAAAAAATAAATACCAAGCGCGAAATATTTTTCTTTCTTTTCTTTCTTTTTTTTTTAAATAAACAGTGAATCTATATCGTGTAAGATAAATGAAGTATTTTTTATAAATTCCGCGCCGTTTGTTTACTTTTACTACGTCTAGACCGAGGGATGCGTCTACCCGAGGTTACGGCTAGTGTGAGGATGACTGCTTTCAATGTGCAGGGGGTTTTTCTTATTTTTGCAGGGGGTGAATACAAGCCTTTGTATTTTTAAAAGGAATTATTTTCATTTTTCTCTTATGTTTTTCACTTTAAGGCCTCTTGTACACGGCATGTTTTTCTCTCCGTACGTACGTACTTAATTAAACGTACTGTGTACAAGAGGCCATAGACTGCGATACAACACTGATGGAACACCGCGGCAGCGCCGTGCCGTAACGCAGCCGTTTGTGACAACAAGCACCCCAAGTGATCCATACAACAATGCACGCCGTGCCTACGGACGGCGAATTAACCGTGGCTACGTACGAAGTAAAAACGTGACGTGTACAAGAGGCCTAATAGAAGCAATGAATCTAAATCGTGTAAAATAAAAGTGAGTTTTTTTTAGTCTAGGCCGAGGCATGCGTCTACACGAGGTTACGGCTAGTGTCAGGATGACTGCTTTCAATGTGCAGGAGTAGAATTGAATTATTTTTATGCTTCTCTTATGCTTTTAACTATAGAAGAAGTATGGAGATTTTCAGAACAAAGTGTAAAGTGTCACAAATTCTGACCAGACGGATATTTTTTCTGATCTGGGTAACTGCCCGAGAGTTGGTTTACTTTTATAGCGTCTAGGCCGGGGGATGCATCTACATGAGGCTAACCTCGCGAAGACGCATCTCTAAGGTTAGTGTGGATTAGGGGTTGAATATAAGTATTTGCAAACAGAATTATTTTTATTATGGCTTTTGCTCTAAAAGATTTTTGAGGTACTCTGAACAGAGTGTAAAGTCCTGTAAACTTCCGTTGAAAGGGATCCTCCGACCAGAGAGCAAGAGATGATTTTGTATATTTTTTAGTTTACCGTCCGGCCAATCCGATAACCATACGAACCAAGCCCGAGTCGTCGACGAAGCGTAGTGTCCCAAGCTCGCTCAAGGACATGTCTTCAAAACGGTAGGGGTTCAGCAGGGTCTAAGTCCCCCATTTCGTCGATAATTAATTTATATGGTAGAAGAACCGAGTCAGTAAATTAATATGAATAAAAATTATTTGAAATCACTCTTCTTTACGACGACCGGGCGACCTTACTCCCACAACAAATAATAATAATATCACTTTAAAATGTCCCCACTCCCGGTAATACAGATTGAGGCCACTCAACGTAAGGCCCCAGCCAGGCCCCGGGACTCAAAAAACGCGGGAAGCGGAACGAGACGCGACCACACTTACAATTTCCTCCATTTCCGCTAAGGGATAGGGTCGTCGCCATGTTTAAAATTTAAATGAGATATTTTTATCTGCAACATTAAAATTATCACGCATTGTGATACTGTTTTATGACGGAGCTTTTAATTAGGGTGCCCCTTGTAAAATTATAACGCTTGTAATTGTAGGGACAGTGCGGAAAGGACGGTGTTATGCGAGTATTAATTTTAATGTTTTGTTTTGGTTGGTTTGAGCAATGGTGGACGATAGCCCTTGTACTGATGTCTATATCAGGCGTGAACAGAATTTCAAATGGATGTTAGTTAACACTGATAAATAATTAGAGCCCAGTCGATGGGCGCTTTAAATTTATCGTCAATGATATTCATTACGTCCTTAAAAGTGTGGGTCATATTCTGGATAATACAATCCTCCTCGTACAAATTACATCGGGTATTTCAGACGGATCTGTAAAACCCTATTGTGCCAAGTGAATTACTAAATTGTGAATTGCTGTTATTTGTATGATAATTTTAGTAAATAAAAAAAACTTAATTACGACATAGCCAATAGAATCGCCAAACTTAAATCGCAGTATACAGGGCACAATGATCGCAAACAGGAGATCGATGGCGCCGAAATGTTTTGGAATGGCGACCGCGTACTTCGACGTAACATTCGACCTGGTGAGGGCCGCGGAAATTCGATGGATGCGAGACGCACGGGACTGTTCGTTGTGGCGACACTTTGGGAAGGCCTGCGTGTCTAGCAGTAGTCGTCTTTAGACTGAAATTATAATAATGACCTTACTTAACACTATGCACATTGAAAAGCATATTTTTTTATTTGAAGACCATAATATTATAAGTCTGGTATAACGTAACAGCCACAAACTTCAATCGATGTTTTACCTTGTGTAAAATAGTTTTCCCTCACTTTGTCCATATCCATTTCAGATTAAGTGCTCTTCACTACAATTCCAACCGACTCCATTTTGAAATCTAACTTCCTAACGCGTGCCACCTTCCTTATCACACCATTTATGTGTTCTCAAGCAATAATTGTGCCCATCAAAGGGTAATTTAGCGCGAGCATTGCAACGTAGTATGAGGCGTCTCGATCTTCGATAACTTGCATAACAGTCGGCTTGCATGCGGCGTTGCATGCGCGTCTAATAGCTACGTCTATAGCTTAGAGGGCTACACACGGCTTCGCGTTCTACCCAACAATGTAAAGAATGTATCGTGTTTATTTTGCGTGTTCGAGAAAAACATGAATGTCGCGCTTTGTCTAACTTGTCAAAGTGAGTTATTGTGGTTTTCGTGTGTGACCTGTCGAGTTGTCACTGTTCCTACTTGTATGCTAGTTGTTGTAATTATTTTTGTGACGTTAATGGTGAAGTATATTGTGTGGACTTTAAACGCGTTTAGTGGTTGTTCTTTGTTATCTAAGATTGACGTTAATTAAGTCTAGGTACTATAAAATGATATGCTAATTTAATTTCGCACACCTTAGTCGCATTTTTTCTATTTTAGTAAGCGTTGTTGGCGGAGTTTTTATAAGAATTTGTCGTTTTATAAATAGGTTTTTGTAGTCATACCTACTACACTTTGATTTTTTTGAAAATTCAATTTGAAAAGAGAAATAAATTATCTACCATAAACTGGAGACTTTACAATTAATTTCTTTGTCGAAAAATGTTTACTGACACTTGAACACTCGACACCTTAAATTATCAACTAGTGAAAGGCAGTCCTGCATTCAGTACCCCACAAGCGGCACCAGTAGATGATGCATGATATCTTCTACACTTGGAAATAGCCGGTCACATGATGACGTAAAATATTCTGAGATCTGGCCATAACATATAAATAAATATGTGGCATAGTAAGGAACATTGTCTAATACATCAATGTGAATCATCACGACTTTCTATCTATAGCTCCGTAACTCCTAACTTAGCAATTCTCAAGACTAATCTACTCGTCAATCTTTCTTCCCGTACATCCTACCGCTATCGGGCCGATGATGAGGCTTCCTGGCCCCTGTACACTGTTCAATCGACTTATAATCAAACACATGATACCATCGCCACGTTAAATTACTAAGAAAATAATAGCGAAACTCGTGTCGATTTCAAACTTGTTCGGTTTCTACGAATGGTAATTTAATAGCTTGGCATATGTTGCTTTTCTTGGCATTGGACCTCAATGTATTTTGTATGTAACCTGGTTTTATATCAGGCGATGAGTCATGCCGACTATTAACATACAAAGGTTGATCCAAAGATGGAACGTAGATATCTTTGTAACGTATGTCAGTTAGTTGGATCTGATAGTCTTGATGGCTAAAGTAGGAACCGGTTGCTTAGGCGATTAATAGTCTGGGTTTGATGATAAAGTCAGTGATCATTTTGACTCGAAGGTATATTCATTTACTAGATTCTGCCAGTGGTTTATCTGGGTAAAAGTCCCGGGATAAAAAGTTCTATAGTTTTATTCCAGGACATGGTCTACGAATTACACATAATTTTTTTCCTTCATTATATTTCAGCGTGTTTTAGGTTTAAGTGGTAAAAATAAGTAGTTAGTTATTCGTCTCAGGTTTATTTCTGTAATGGATGTAAGCTAACGCTTGCAGTTGTTTGCCTACTGAGGTCTTCCCGATATATAATTTAGTTGTCTTCAAAGCTAGAGTGAACAGGTTCTTAATAAAATAGTGCGCTTCACCACCAACGATTGCATCACTGCTTACCATCAGGCAAGATCGTATACAAGCACTGATGGTTTATATTATAAAAAATGTACAGTAAAAATGCAAACATTGAAAGTTTCACATCTTTTTCAAAGTCTTTCATCCATCTAAAGGCCAGCACACACTCATCACCTCACATAAAACGCCCTCCTCATAAAGTGCAGTACAGACTATCAAACTGAATCAATGTGCAAGATCGGGCACGTGTGAATTAAGTCTTCCACGTTACGATGAGCGGTGGGGCTCGTAAATCTGGACAACTATCTGCAATACACTAGTTGTCTGGAGAGCACTTAGTACTGTCCTCGACTTCGGGAGTTGGTGTAAGGGATAGGAGGATGCGTGTGGAGCGGGTAGTGAAGGCATTTTTACCTTTAAGCAGGTGTTCTGGCAAGCAAAAACTAAATCCCACGGAACAAGGTATCCTACCTAGAGCTAATTTACTGCACTAAATGTTAATTGTTTTTGAAAATATTGTAATGATTTTATTCATTTGTCGTGCTTAAAGTGTAATGAGCAATGTCTTAATAAAATTATTTTTATTAATGATGCCTTCCGGTAAGAATCAATTTTTATTTTCTACATTTTGGTCCGATTATAAATTTTCATATACAATAGAAAAATAAGTTATTACTTTAAATATATGACTGGATATATTTTCGAAAATAAGTTATGTGACCTGGTGAAGGTCGCGGGAATCAGATGGATACGAAACGCCCGGCGACGCGGTGATGCGTAAGGAAGGCCCGTGTCCAACACCCGATGTCTTTCGGCTGAAATACTGACGATGAAGTTATGTGAATAATCCAGACGTGGCCACATTTTTCGCCCTCTTTCCGCCGATTTATGTGTACAGTCAACAAAAGAGTATATACATAGAAACAAAGAAAGTTTCTATGACAACTTCAACTAATTTGACAACCCTGGTCACTTATCACCTTTATTGACTCTACAAAGTCAAGTCCTCCCGCTACCGTCCCCACCTTAGGCCACGTCTTCACAATCGGCTATACCGGTTTATGCTCTTTTTAGCGCCGTGCAAAGAGCTCACGGGCGGCGTCTCAGGGCGGCAGCTGTGCGGGAGCCGCTAGATGGCGCAGTTGTTAGTCTCGCTCGCTGTTGTGTGCCACTGCGAGAGGCTAGACGTTTGTTTCAGAATTAAAGATTACTTTGTTATGTTTCTTTGTGGAGGAAAAATGTTTTGGAGTTTATTGTAGAGGAGGTTTAGGTGACAATGAAGGAAAATGATGTGAAACCGTCCTGGTAGGTATGGGGTCTGTTTGGCCAAAAAACTGGACCACTTCAAACTACGAACAATTAGCTAAAAACTAAGTACCTACTTAATTCATTGAACGATATCAATTTGTGTCTTGCACATTTATAATTTTACCAATAAATATATTTATCTGTCTATAAAAATGACGCCACGTTAAAACGTTAGAAGTTTTCTTGCAGACGGACTTAGATAATAATTTAATTAATGCAGTAAAAAACCATTTACCACCTTAAACTAATAAACACTCTACACTGGTAGAGAATGCCTTGATGCATTAAGTCCACCTATGGACCACGGTACATTAAGTTCAAATAAATAAGATCTCCCCTTGGTTTACAACCGTGAGATTCTAAAAACACCCGGTACCTGAGACAATTTTCCTCAAAATCCATAATAATATAAAAAACTCGTTAACACAAAACGAACCAGCTCACAAAGAGAATCATAGGCTCAACTGTCTGTGTAAAACGGAAAGTCAGAGCACAGTAGAGAGATAAAAAAGGAATGGACACAGTTCGCGATAGTTTTTAATTCTAATAGATTTTTAAGCTAACAGACTAACTTGCAGTAGTCCCGCGGCTATGAGGGCTTAAAAGAGTTTGAAAGGCTGCATTGGGGAACTGTGACATAGATTATGCGACTACCTACAACGTGGTAGTCGTGGAAGGCTAACTGATACCTATATCATATCAAATTACATTTATAATTTTAATAGGTACTATTTCTATTGCCATTACATTTTTATTGTTGACGTTTAATAATAATAATGATAGCACTATTTTTGCTAGCATTATGTTTTTACTTCTGACATTCTTAAATAATGGTTGAATCCGAATTTAGATTATTTTATTTTCTTTTTTTGACTTAATTTTTTAACTGGAATTTTATTTTTCTTGATTTAAATAATGTTCTCATAATGATTTAAAATAATATTATATTCTATAATATATTTATTGGGTTTGCAATTTGCTTTCGATGCAATTATAAAATTGTCAATTAAATTATTTTTTTTTTTTACTAAGACGGCCGGCCAATAGGACGAAACATTCATTTGACGGAAAGCCATAATCCTCTGCTTCTCAACACTATTTTTTAAACACCTATTTCACTTTTCAGACTGAATTGATTTACAAGAAGCTCGACTCGAAATTGTTTACCTGTTAGAAATATGAAGTAGTAAAAACATAGAGCCATACTTAATACACGACCATACCTATACACAGACAGTATTTACAGACAAACCCCCACATACTTAGCGCGGGTACGCAGATGACAAGCATGTACAATGTGCATACCGAATCAATAGTGTGAACTGTGCCTAACGGTAGCACGTAAACACACATTAAACGCTGATTGAATCGTGATCTGATACAAAGGAGTTCACTGTCGATTATACACAGTTGATTGTAGAATTCTATCATCATCAACTTCCTGCCATATAACTTGGCTTCGGTGGCGCAATACGTTTTTTTTAATTCCATTCCGTCTGTTCACCAGTCATGCTAGTCATCACTAACTCCCTTCTTTCATATCACTCCTCACACAATCCATCTATCTTTTTTTAGCCTCCCTCTCTATCCATTAACAATCATTTGTAGCAACTTTATTGGAAATGGATTTCAATATCAATTTAATTTATCTTAGCTTGTTTGATACCTACTTAGATTTTAGTCTTACGCCTTGCCACTTTACTAAAGGCAATAAAGACTAACTCGAAATTATATTATTTTCATTCCCCAGAAGGATAGTTTTTGTATATTATCTGCTATTGACTAATTCAACGACTACACCTGGAAAAATTTAATACTCGATGCACAAAACGAAATATTTCTACTTTGACCGGCTTCGTTTTTGGCATTTTCAATAATGTCGTCGTCTTAAATACTATGTCTAGATAAAATTAAAGCACTTACGAGAATATCCTTCTCCGAGCATGAACAGGGTCGGAGTGAACTCGTACGCAGCGAGCGCCTCCATCTCCAGAACATGCATCAGCTCCAACCTGCAAAAAAGGTATGAGTAACTTTAGCTATTGTGCCGCTTGGGGGAGGCCTATGTCCTGCAGTGGACGTCTTTAGGCTGGGATGATAATGATCTTGATGAGGAAGAAAAAAAAAAGCTAATCAAGCCACGAGCTGTAGTAGCCAACAGCTGGGCCCAAACAGTTAAACGATTTTACCATCGAATTGAAGAGACGAAGAAGCTAACTGAAGGTTGTCCTTGGGTGACCTTGCACAACATGTATTCGTCAGTTGGTATCACGAGCCATGAAGTGTCAAAGGCATATCTGCGAGTTACTTGCTTCCAGAGGACCTAGAAGCTTCAGGACCGTAGGGATTTGAGAGATAAGATACCAAGACAGATATTGTATAGTAATTGATTCGTTTGTTTTTTGTTTGTAACGACTAAACTCTAGAACTAATAGACCGATATTAGAAATTATTTTACGAGTACAATGCATGAACATGAGAAAAAAAGTACTATCACGCGAGCAAAGCCAACTAAACTAGGCCTAACTATGCCTAGAGAAGAAATAGTTATTTAACGATTTCCCACAAAAAAAAACAATCTTCCAAGCTAGTGATGATAAAACAAGTTAAGTACAACTAAAATGAAAAAAAAAACGTATAAACAGGTCCAATTTAAAAGCAATCATTATAGATTTCCTCATCTGTCCATCTGAAATGCGTCCAATTAAAATGTAAATGTCACCAACCACCATCAACTTTATCCGACGCCTTTCAAACTTATCGGAGTCCGACTAAAACCGACCCATGAATAATACATGTGCTGCCATCTGTTATTTTATACAGGCGACGTCTTCAGAGTTTTAATATTACATTACTGTTTTAATATAGAATAATTATGGTAATGCCAGACATTGCAGGCAATGGGAGTGTAACTGATTGCAAGTCTGAATTTGTACGTTAAATTATTGGTGTAGTGTTTTCTTGTGATTTTTGGTGTTGTTTAAAAAAAAAATCCGCAAAGTGTGTGCCGTGACACACTGGTACTGTACATCGTGACGAAAAATTGGTGAGCCTCGGAAAAATACGGTTTTCTGATAAAGTTATTTAAAGTCATTTAAAAGTATGACGTATTATGACATGACTTGTAAAATTAGACTTAAGTTTTTTTTGTTTAATCTCTGAGACTAAAATGACATTACGTGGGTTGTCACACTTCTCACAACTCAAAAGAACTGCCATCTTGTTAGTTATCTCTCTCTTTTTATATTTCAAGTTTGACATTTGCCTGTGTCAATTTAGTCTCAGGGTTTAAAAAACATACTTTAGTGTGACTTTTCATTATAATATTGACGTGCAGACCTCAACATCTACTTAGCCTTTTCCCAACTATATTGGGGTCGGCTTCAACATACAGAACTCATCACCGTACTTTACTCTCAGCTTAGACAGCTCCACCAAGATATTCCAACAAAATGTCTCGATTGTCCCCGTCTAAACACCGTTCCACACCTAAAATGAACTCACAGATCCGAGTCAGGTACTCTCAGATTCAACTCTTGTTCCCATCGCGGAGTAATCGTGTTCCTGAAATTGAGTCTGCAAGTTTCGGCGTGACGCGTTATCGGATTTGTTCGGTACGCGTTCGGAATCTTTCGGTAGATTCCGAACGCCCCGCCTACTCGCAAATTGCATCGGGTACTGGAAACGTTGGCTGCTTTTTAGCTTTTAGTTCCCCTTCTTCTGTTAAAAGACGAGTTATAGTATTTTGGAGGAGCCATGTATGGATTAGGAGTGTAGTTGTGTGAAATTATGAAGCATTTTGATTGGGTGTACTAACTGTGTTACACTTATACGACTACTAGATTCTGCTGTCGGCTTCATCCGCGTAAAAGTAGGTTTGTTTATACAAACTTTGGACCACGTTTCGTCCAAAATAACCCGAAGAATCGCCAAACTTAAACGGCATTTGGCAGGAAACATTGCTCGTAGAGCAGAGAGCTGAAAGATTCTGGAGCGGCTACTGCGCACCGGCAGAGGCAGCGTGGGTGGACCGATGATCTAATGAGAGTCACAGGAATGTGATGGATATGGGATGCAGAGGACCGTTCGTTGTGCAGACACTTGGGCTGACTTATGTGTAACAGCGTCCTTCGCCAGAAATGATGATGACGGTGATGATAATTGACAAACCAAAGTGTCTGGTTAGATTTGAAACCACGACCGACTACTCGCATATGCATTCAGTTTCATATATGTCTACTAGCCACTTTCCACGCGTGCGAAAAGATACAGTTGACAAATAAACAAAGAAATAGAAAGCAATTTTTTGGAGATCTGAAGTTCAACCTAAAGCCAACCCTTTTTAGGGTTCCGTACCTCAAAAGGAAAAAACGGAACCCTTATAGGATCACTTTGTTGTCCGTCTGTCCGTCCGTCTGTCAAGACCCTTTTTCTCAGGAACGCGTGAAGGTATGAAGCTGAAATTTATATCAATTACTCAGGTCTACTGTCCCTTGAAGCTGTGAAAAAATCAAACTTCTAAGCCAACGCAATCAAAAGATACAGCCGTTTATGCCGCAAATTTTCGACACTTGCAAGGGAATCAAAACCTACAGGGTGCTTCCCGTGAACTTAGAATCTTGAAATTTGGTACGAAGCAACGCGAGGGTATAGTGCTCAAACCCAATAAGTACGAAATTTACACTTTTGAGATATTCAATATTTAAGTTTTATGGGCAAAAATACCTATGTTATTCAAATAATATCATTATAATGAGTATTTATGATAAAAGTGGATACGTTGAATTAGTGTAAAACAGTATTATTAAGTTTCTGAGGTAGTCCATTTTGTAGTAATAAAAATATAAGTTACAAAGGGTACCGACTTATTGGGTTTTAGATCTAGAGAAATTAAACATCTTATGTACTTTACCTATTTCGAGGAGCTCGTGGCTAGATAATAACAGCCGCACGGATCAATCTTCAAGGTTAAGCAACGCTTGCCAAGGTTGGTCTGTGGATGGGTGACCATTTTAACACAGCGAGTTCCCTTCATGCCTCGGAAAACACGTCAAGCCGTAAGTCCCGGCTGCCATTTGTAGATCTTTGGCAGTCGTTACGGATAGTCAGCAGCCAGTAAATCTGACTCCAGTCTTGCCATGAAGTACCGTGTTACCCCAGTTAATGGGTTGTGGAGGTCTGGTCTGGTAGGCAGCCGCTCCTCGTAAAACACTGGTATTCAGCTAAATCCGGCTTGGCTGTAAGCCGACCCCAATATAGTTGGGAAAAGGCTAGGTAGATGATTGATGTACTTTACCTATTTCGCCGAAATTCATTTTTAAAAGTTGGACATACCTTATACTTCACACGTCAGGCAAATATACACCAAAAATACTGGGTAAATTAATAAGGAATTTAAACCCTCCCGCAATTTTTTTATGAGTGCTGTTGTAAACAAATACGACGTTTGTAGTTTTTGAATTCGTCTACGATTTTGCGCTATCAGTACACGTTATCCAGCTGAAGGTTGGTGTCCCGATTTTTTTCTTTTATTGTCTTCTGCCAAAATTGTGTAACTCTGCAGAGAAATGTTATTGGAGCTAAAATTCTTATGGAAAGTAACTCTGTCAAAAGTCTCGCAGTCCTAGCAGACATCGGCCGTAGAGGACCTTATCATTTGCTGACTTCACTTGGAGTCACACCGTTGACTTGGGCTTGCTTTCACTCGACGGCTCGATGGCACCATCACAAGCCCGTGCTTGCGTGCTTGGGAATCTCCCTAAAGCTTGACACCCGGAGCATCACGAAGCGAGAGGATATCCTATCCCTCATATTTACAGCTACCTCCTTCGATCGCATTAGTGATTTATTGAATGAGATGACAGGATGACATTTTCTCCGCCTTTGTTCCAGGGTCTCAGGTTTTCCTTTCAGAAGCTAACCTGTGGCTCCAGAGGCTTCGATCATGATGTGCACACAGCTGTACAGTTTTGCTGACATCTCTTTGAGGCGCGTGCCGATGACGACTTGGGCTCGGTTCGGATTATTACCGGACTGCCGGACAGCTAGCTACCCATTGCTCGCCGTCCGCAAGCCCGCTATGCTGATTGGAAATTGGAATTGGAATTCTGGCGGCAGGGGCAGGAGGGCCTTCCCACTCGCGTGCGGCTGCCTTCTTCACCAGCATTACGGCTTCGCAGAAGGAGGCGACCGCCTGCTACTCCTTCTCGCTCCGGAACTTGGCCTGTACCAGAAAACCAGTGCGAGAGGTAGCTGCCGCCGATCGCCTTCACGAGGATGCGGCGGTGCTCCGCCCAAGCAGTTCCACCGTGTCCTCCGGGCGATCCACATGGTGGTGACACCCAGATGTTTCTTTCGCTTAAATCTGATGCAGGAACCTTCCGAACTTACCATGCCCGGTAAGGACTTGCGTCATAAGGAAGGTGAGGACGACGTGACGTCTTTCCAACCACTCCTCAAAGAGGGGATCTTACCGCCATAATGATGGCATGCCCAATAGATTAACCTAACCCTTCACTAGGGTTAAGCAGAAACGCCAACTGCTACGACCCTTGCTCTTTCGGCTCATTGACGTTCGTACATCTGGTCGTAATACATTAGTACACAACATGTTTCCTCTTGGTCATTTGTGTTTTTTCTTTTAAACGGTTTTTATCAAAGTTAAATTAATAATTTCGATGCTTTCGGAATGAATTACAAGCACAGATTGATAGGACTCTTTTCGAACTTAACGCGGACAAAGTCGCGGGTAACAGCTAGTACCGTACCATATAACTAGACATAACTTTTTACTTTTTAAATATAATCGAACAATAAAACCCGACAAATACATTTGTTTTGATTTAGCTTTTGGTTTTTGTTGTTTTTTTATCGACGTATTTAAAGGTAAAACCCGATAAATACAGATAGTGATTATTGCCTTGAAGCCGTTGGGTGATTTTAGTTGAAATTCTTGAACACTCAATGCCAATAATAAGCTTTATGTGGTTTAAGCGTGAAATAAAAATATTATTTAACAAGATAACACGTTTTATAGGGTACCAGTTTTTAAGTATTGGCTAAACACGGTGACTTTATTGGGTTATTACCTAACGTAACTTTGTTTCTACTGCGAATTCCACTTATTGGATTAGACCACTGGAAAGAGCGTAAAAAATGCATCAAGATGCACTAATAAAACGATTTTTGATTTTTCGACACTTATTGGGTTTGAACACTATACCCTCGAACGTCTTATAGCATAGACAAAGGAAAAATTACGAAAACCATAAATTTTTAGTTACATCACATAATATAATTTTTTTTAATAATTTTAAACTTACTACCCATTTCCTCATAAACGCGTAGAGGTATTAAATTGAAATTCATACCAAATACTCAGGTCTATAATACCTTTAAGCTGTAACAAAATCAAACTTCTATGTCAACGCAATCAAAAGAAACAGCAATTTAAGCTGCATATTTTGAAACTCGCAAGTACTCGCAAGGAATCAAAACCTAAAGGGTACTTCCAGTCGACCTAGAATCTTGAAATTTGGCATGAAGCAACGTTTTATAGCACTCATATAGGGAAAAGTCTGAAAACTGAAAATTTGTTGTTACGTCACAAGAATTATTTTTTTGAAAAATCTTCAACGCTCGATTCGAGAATTGAACTTTATTCATAGGTAAGTTAGAGGTATTGAGTTGAAATTAACACCATATAATTGGGTCCGTGGTCCCTTGAAGCTGTGCAAAAATCAATTTTCAATTCAATTGGTAAAGTGACGGGAAAAAAAGATTCGTCCGTTTATACTGCAAAAAACGTACATTTCGAGACTGTCGAATTGTTCGATTGAACTGTTTTTATAGGTAAGTTACTACGGAACCCTCAGTGCGCGAGTCCGACTCGCACTTGCCCGGTTTTTTAAACTGCAGGCCCTTTTTTTTAATTACATCACAAATACAAATAACCAACGTGCGTATATGTGCATGAATGTGACTTAACAACATATTATCGGGCCGACGAGGAATTTATTTAACGTGGCATTTCACCAATAAATACAATACAACGTTCACGGTCAAAGGAACGCCCACAAATGGAAGTATTTCCATGGCATGAGGCAGCACATTTTTCCGCAGTAAATATTCACGCGTTATAAAAGTCAACTGAGCATTACACCGTTGGTCCGTAACTCGCTGGCAGGCTAACCGGACCCTGCTTTACGCACCATTGCAGACTTTCAAATTGTAAACATTTTTTAAGAGTTTTTTTACTGTGCATTGTGCATGTTCTCGAAAGTTTTCGTAAGGTGAAAAAGTTTAGTCACAGCATCGACACGAAAAAAAGGAGAGGATAAGGTTAAAGTATTTTTTTCGGGCTACAGTAATTAATTAATAAGATAAAGTAACAGAAAGTTACAACTGAGATTTTCCTAAATATATTGAATAGTACATTGTTCACCGACAGGAAAAAGTGACCGATTACCATCGAAGGTGTCGTTTGAAGCCCGAGCCGTAGGCGAGGGCTTTAAAACACCCGAGATCGGGAATCGCACTTTCTCTCGAGTGATACATAGTGCTTTATACTATACCTACGAGGGAAAATAAATTCTACGAAAACTGAATTCTCAAACAACACACAAATTGAAAATGGCGCCAATGGCGTCTGCAATTTTCACATGTTCTTTTTTCGAATAATTTGACGCCATTTAACACACAGCTAGTGGCCAGTGTCATTTTGCGAACTTGGAGATAAAAACTCACTGTAAAAACTTTTTGGCTTTTGATATTTAGGTTACCAGCGCATAGTCTTACCCAAAATTAAAAAAGAAAAGCCACGTAAGAAATGAATTTTCATACACTTTTCTCTCTCGCTTAGATGCGTTTTCTCGCCGCTTATTTGTTCGATATGCAATGACGTACTTTCTACCGTAAATTTAATAAAGCATCAGGGTACTTTCCGAGCAGGTGTAGTATAAAAACAATTATGAAACGGAAACCCAACGGATGCAAGACGCAGAGAACTCTTCGTTGTGGTGATACTTGTGGGAGGCCTACGTCCACTGTTGGATCGTGTTGGATGATGATGATGATTATGACTTATTTATGCAGAATAGAAGAAAAGAAAAATGTTTATTGTACACAAAAAAAAATAACAATTTACACAGAAACTTACATCTATGGGTACAATGGCGGTCTTATTGCTGACAGCGATATCTACCAGACAACCTTTGGATGGCTTTGTATGTTTATAGTTCCACTTAATTTTTTTTTAAATAATAAATGAATATGTTTTCTTTTTTTAATTTAGTGCCTAAACTCGAACTTTTTTGATTTTCTCTTTCTAGGTAATCTAGAATCTTAGGTCTTTTGAGCTCCTATCAACCAGATTTTACTGTATTATGAACAACTTGTCAAGTTAAATCAGAATAAAAAATAAACAGAACACAATTTGTCGAACCCTTTCTTGATCCGTTTCACACATATTCCACTTGAAGTCAGCTAAAAAGATAACTTCGTTCGCCAACATATTGCTACGGCGTAGCTGACACGACGATATGTAGCTACGACGTAGCTGATGTGTCGATATGTTGCTACGACGTAGCTGACGCCATGATGACACAGCTACGAGATCGTAGCAGATAATACTTTTCAATTTATAACATTCAAGATACATCTTCATGACTTTTAAAACGTTGACAGTGACACTTATTTTTGTATTACTTCCATTCCATCGTTTAAGAACATGTTTGAAAAGTATCGTTATGACGATAAGGGGCTTTTTAGACCCCTTAATGTTTAAGAAACTACAAGCATTGTTTGGCTAACTGTGGTACGAAGTCAAAGTGACCCCGTATTTACTCAACTCTTTTTTAAACTAACCCAAATTGAAGTTATGGCCTCCGCAGGGCAGAAAATACTGTTTTTCTTAGCCTCACCTCTTAGGCGTATAAGACCACATTCTGCATTGAACGTTTTAATGTTCGATTTTAGAGAAATAAGTTATATTGGTAATTGGCTTTAAGTTACCTATACATAAACGTACCTATTTCCCATTGCATACCTTAGCTACCCAAAGACCGTTTGGAAAGCCATTCAATATTAGCACAAACATTTACCGAGGACCTTTTAAAATGAAATAACAAGAAAAAACCGGGCAAGTGCGAGTCGAAGGGTTCCGTGCCGTACATAGCAAAAAACATGAAGTTTGTTTTGTATGGTATCCCCACTTGAATATTAATTTTATTCTATTTTTTTTATTTTTTCTAAGAAATATACCTGTGAAAATTTAATTTCAATTGTATAGTAATCACGGCACTAGTAACAACGGATAGACTACTGTCTAGTTATCACGGCTCTTGAGATACAGCCTGGTGACAGACGGACAGTTGGACAGACAGACAGACGGACGGATAGCGGAGTCTTAGGTCCTCTTGTACCCTTTCAGTACGGAACCCTAAAAACATCTCAGTTATTTGCAACGGTTGACAATAACGGTTTAGAGAGCCAAATACCGGTTGTTTTGCCGCCCCCTTTATGAGCATCGGTATTATTGAATTTCGCGAATGTAACGCAAAAAGCCGATATCATGTAATCGCCAAAGGGCTGAATTGTGATTTTGAGGGCACTTGCCGCAAATCCTTTTGGGAATTTTTATCTCTTTGTTTATTTTAGTGTTTTGGGTCTCCTTTTACATGCTGTTAAGCCGCGTTATGGGTTTCGTCTCGTGATATTGGATAAGATGTTCTGTTTCGGCTCATTAAAAGTTTTATTGTCCCTGTTTTAGTATCGCTCTAGAAATATTCCGTTGTAGTGCCTAAAACATAGTACACAATTTTAACACAACGCCGTCTAGACTTAAACTAAGCCGAGCTTGTGCTAGAAGTACTAGACAACAGATATAATAATATATACATTTATAGATAAATTAACAATTTAAATTGTCACTTACGGGATTTCTTCCGAAACCATGAAACCGTGATAGCTTAAAACAGTGTTTATAGATAAATTACTCAGACACAGTATAAATGATCGTGCTCAGCATACAAACATTTGTCTTGGGTGGTAATCGAACCCACGACGTCTGGCATAGCAGCCAGGGCCACTAACCACTACCGACAGGCCAGTCAAACATAAATCAGACGTATGAAACATAGATGTAGTTTAAAAAAAACTACTGCCAGTAAGATTCAAAATTGCACGAACAAAATAAATTAAGTAATAATGCAAAAGCCTAGAATATAAAGAAACAATTCCGAAATGTTATTAAAAAATATCCTCCAACCGAATCCTGATTTCAACTGTAGATTTAAGCCGCACCAAGTCTTGACTAAACCAACGAGCTTGGCTTCAGCTAACCATTCGCCACAAATTGTTCGTATAGCTTATTTACGTTGGGGCACAGAAAAGAAAGAGATACAAAGGTCCACTCTATAGAACGAGCGTTAACAGGCGCACAAGTTCGGTCTGTACCCTACGTTTTCTCACTCATCTTAGAAATAAAAAGAGAGGAATATGGGTCAGACAATAAGAAACACTGACAGTACATTATATAGGCGCGTGTAGTTAACATCATCATCTGCCTAGCCTTTTCCCAACTATATTGGGGTCGGCTTCCAGTCAAGCCAGATTTAGCTGAATACCAGTATTTTACGAGGAGCGGCTGCCTACCAGACCTCCACAACCCATTAACTGGGGTAACACGGTACTTCATGGCAAGACTGGAGTCAGTTTTACTGGCTTCTGACTATCCGTAACGATTGCCAAAGATCTACAAATGACAGCCGGGACCTACAGCTTAACGTGCTTTCCGAGGCACGGAGGAAACTCTATTGTTAAGATGGTCACCCATCCACAGACTAACCTAGGCAAGCATTGCTTAACCTTGAAGATCGACCTGTGCGGCTGTTATTATTTAGCCACGTGCTCGAATTAACATTAGTGCATAATTAGACCTACTGTCCACGGACGCGTAGCTTTATACACACGTTTTCGTCATTATACGCTGAATGTACACCTAAAGCTTGCATTCATAACTATGACGTACCATTTTGACGACGGAGTACGTCGTCGAAACGGTAATGACACGACGGCACAACGTTGGACGTGTGCAGTCAATTTTGATACCAGTTGTGAGTGTACTTACACTCGATGTCCATGAAGTGTATCTATGTTGCGTCAATTTTCGCGCATTGTCTGAACCTAACATTCTGTTCCTATCTATTCTGTGGTCGAGGCTTGCACCTGTCTTCCTTTCTATTGGGGTGATTCTCGTTATTGTGGCACCGTTTGTTAGGGCCGTTTGTGCTACCGAACTTACGGACGAGAAGTGAACAAGATTTTTGGCGTTTTGCAGCTCGAGGGTTGAATTTTGGTGTAATTGTTTGGGTGAGGTTTTGTGGGGTTAATTAAGGGAGGGTAGGAAAGTGGGGGAAAAAGAACGCATTCATTTTCTACGTTATTAAATTGAGGAAGACTACTAGAAAACTTTTCTTGACGCAGAAGTTTGAGGTATACTATTAACGGACGGAATGTTTGTGTGATAAGCACGATCCTTTGTTCTGTATCTGGGCGTAATTTATGTACAATATTCGTACCTACATAGTAATATTCGTACCTACATAGTACATATGTATTTAGAAATATATAAGTACGTCTATCAGTTTTCTTGTACTCATAGCACAAGCTCTGCTTAGTTTGGGAATAGTGCCGTTGTGTGAAAGTTGTGGAATATTATTACCTTTCATAGGTATAATTATGGGCATCAAATTGTCGTTAAGTCTTATTTAGGCAACAGTGCTTTAAAATGCGTGAGATTCTATAGAAAACGAGGCTTCTCAATAATAGAAAAGCCTCTAAATTGCCTACTAAAAATCTAAAAGGGGAGAAAGCATCAAACACTTTCAGGATAAATCGAAAGGACCAATATTTGATTTCACTTGAGGACTGCGTTCGTTGAAGAAGTAAACGGCATTTATAGTGGCATGCTTTACTTTGCTCTTGAAAACGTATTATTATGTATAGGACAACAGGTTTCCTCTATTTATTATATTCTTGCATTTTGAAACTCAAATAATTTTTAATTTTTGTGACAAATACTCGTAACTCGATCACAATACATAGTCACAAAGCTAAAAGAATTTTCATCAGATCTCATACTTTTGATGTTTCATTTTTTTCATAAAAATTGTCAATTAAAAATTAACTTCAAATACAGGAAGTTAAAGTTGATGCGTCGATTATATTTGCGGAAATAATATGTACGAGTATGTATTGACACCACTATACTCATTAAAACTATTATCATAAATCTTAGAGACAAGGTAATTTATTATGAGCCCGTCGTGTCCCACTGCAGGGCAAAGGCATCCCTTCCATTTTTCCATTCATTTCGATCTTGAACCACTGCTGACAATCCTCCAAGAAGGAGTCCAAGTCGTCACGCCATCTCCTTCTGGGCCTGCCGCGTCGCCGGCTCCTGCTGTTCGGAGTTCAGTCGGGTGTCGCTTTAGCCCAATTTTGTTGCGACACGCGGCAGATGTGGCTTGCCCAGTCCCATTTTAATTTAGCGGCTGAGTAACATACGTCTGCGATTTGTGTTCTGGAGTGAAGAAAACTATTCCTTATGCGGTCTGTTCTTCTGACCCCGAGGATACTTCGTTCCATTGCTCGCTGGCAGACCCCAAGTGCGGACTTTTGACGTTTAGTTAATGACCACGTTTGCGCTCCGTAGGTGAGGGTGGGAAGGATGCACATATCCATGAGTTTCCTTTTAAGAGAAAGTGGAAGTGTTCCTTTCATGAGATGTTTCATCGACCAGTAGCTCTTCCAGGCGTTCTCGGTCCGTCTAGCAATTTCTTTATCTTACCTCGCCTGGGAAGAGACCATTTGGCCGAGGTATATGTACTCATGGACATATTCAACCTCCACGCCCTCGATGTCTACTTTACGTTTCGTGCTGTTGGTCATTAACTTTGACAGAGACAAGGTAAAATTACTCCTCATTGCTAATTTAAAGAGTTATGTTAATTATTTAAATAAATATAATACATAACATTACCACAAAAATATTTTTATCCGATACTGAACTACAACTTGCGAAAACAATACGAAAATTTGACATTCGCAAGCTACATTTAAAAATGAAATATTTACGTTGCAAAAATTGATTACTGTCAAGATGAGCATTTTTTATCGTTCAGATACTTTTATACAAAAATATGTAGATTAATTTCACAATAAATTCTCCTTGATGAAGACTTACAGCAAAAATAATAAAAAGTTTAGTAACTTTTTTGCAAAGTAATTAAAAATACTAACTGAGCGCGCTATTTAGAATATTAAAAGCCCTTTAAATAAGGTTGTACCACAGGCTATGCATATTAAACAGCTGCCTCGTAAATACTTAGACTGTGACAAATATACAAAATATTTTCCTTTCGATGGAACTTGGTTCACGGGTAGACCGTTTCCTGGACTAGTAAATAGGACTCTTTTATTCTGGGAGTATTTTCCTTTGTGATAATTTTCTACTTTAAAGTACCTGTATTTAAAGTTACTCTTAAGGGATTTGTCACACTGGATGCGTTCTGCGGCCTGCGGTCCGGTCAACGTTGTCGGTCGGTCCCTCGCCTCCGCCCCGCCGGGCCAACATGCGTTCTTTAGTTGTGCTCGCGCGGTCAGATCGCATTCTGTATAAAATACATTAATACCGACAATGCTGTTCATACATGATGCGGGCTGCGTTCGCTCTGACCTGACCGCAGACCGCAGAACGCATCCAGTGTGACAAATACTTTAATCATTATTTTGGTTTATCTATAATTTTACAAGGAGTAACTGACTGACATATCATCTCAGTCTACTGGAACTCGGAAGGCATTTATTTTTTGCAAAAGTTTTTAATTTAAGACGTAGGCGACCATAATTACAGGATTTTCCAAAATTCACCACTAAAGAGATAAAACATGAACGCATGTGAGTGAATTTCTCAAGCATAATATTTAAGCGGTGCAGCTGAAAATCATATCTTAAAGTAAACGTACAACGAAGTTATTTTTTCTATAGAAAGAAGGCGTACTTATCTAGTTCAGGCCGTCAATATTTTAGTAGATAACATTTTTGTAGTAAAATGAAAAAATAATTATTTAGCATAATTCTAAGTTTGGTGGCGCGTCCACAATCTGTTTTTTTGGGGACGACCACCGTTTGAACGAAACTACACTAGTTTACTAGAAATTACTAATTTTATTTGTATTCAGCATTATTTTTTCTATCTAATGACAGTTTTATTTTTATATTTAGGGCATTACTTTATCCTAGAGAAAATCAAAAAAGACTGTCCGCAGGAAATTTTAAATTTTGGTGGGAGTAATCTAATCATTAAGTGACTCGTATAGAATAAACCTAGACGGAAAACGATCCCAACGTAAACTTCATTTAGTCAGGCACTCACGCGCAGCAGTGATAGATTTGTGCCATCCCGCTGTGATTTCCCGCCAACAACGTAAGTAAGTCTTTTCTTAGTAGTCGGACAAAAAATCTGCAATTTTGGGTAATGTTTTAAAAACGTTTTATGATTAGGTCGGTGTTGTAATTTAAATTTATAATAAAAAAGTTAAGGTATGTTTTCAAAAGTATACAAATATAAAGAGTACAATTTTAGTAGTTTTTTTTTAAATAAACATATTCAACAAGATTCTAATTTTGGTGGTGCAATTTTGGTGATTTTGGTGGTGTTATACCAATCACCAAAATTGCTTAGTTACACTAAAATTAGTTTTTAGAGTTACATAGGTAGTCAATTCAAAGACAAACGAAAACGAATCATAATAAGATCGTTTGGTCATAAAATCGTTCGGTCAAAGCGACCAGCGGCCAAGCTGAACGCAAGCCAGAGGGTCATGGCCATCCAGATGGTGCGGGGATGTGACACAGTTTCCCGCAAAGCGGCGAGCCTCCTTGCTGACCTGCCACCGTGGGATTTGAAGGTAAAAGTCCTTTTCTCGCATGTACGATCTGCGCTTGAAGATGCACTACTGGGGCAAAACGCCTCTGACGCACCAAGTTGAGGCATGCCAGACAGAGTTCCGGCGGGATCTCATGGTGTAATGGCGACAGCGACTGTCGTAACCCAGTGCTGGGCACGCTATAATTATGGCGGTAAGCCCCCTCTTTGAGGAGTGGCTGGAAAGACCTCACGGTGTCCTTACCTTCCGCATGACGCAGGTGCTCACGTGGACATGGTCAGTTCGGAAGATTCCTATACTGGATTCGTGCGGATAAAACGCCCGGGTGTTACCATTGTGTGGACCGCTGAGAGGACACGACCGGTAGAGTTGTGCTCCGCTTGAGCAGAGCAACGCCATATCCTCGTGGGGTTGTTTGGCGGCAGCGACCTCTCGCGCCAGGCCTTGGTACAGTTCATGGTCCGGTGCGAGGAGAAGCAGGCGGTCGCCTCCTTCTGCCAAGCAGTAATGCTAGCAAAAGAGGCGGCTGCAAGTGCGAGGCAATGGCCCTCGCGCCCCAGCCGGGATATCGATCCCGGTTTCCGGCCACCGTAGGCGCGTGTTTGTTGTCAGTACCGGCAAGGGCCCAACAGAGTAGAAATCTATTGGGGCTATGGATGATGTGAAAGTGATGCCGGGGCCCTGGAATAATGGCAAAGAAGGGACAGGAGTGGTTTTTTAGACCGTTTTCACACTATCCGATCCGATATCGGTATCGGACGCCGATACGATATCGGGGTAAGTAAAATGTATGAAATGCTGTGCTCCGATATCCGATATCGGGTCGGACAATATGAAAGACAGGTACATATCTCATACATTTACCTTACCCCGATATCGTATCGGCGTCCGATACCGATATCGGATCGGAAAATGTGAAAACGGTCTTAGTCAGTAAGAGTCTGACACTATCTCCGGTCCGCCCAAGAGTGGAGGATGTCATTAGATGATTTTCCCACCTAAATAAAAAAAAAACATAATAAGATGACTCGGTTTGGAAGTACGGTAGGTATATTATACCTACGAGTTGCTTGAGAGTGACGAAGAAATAAGAAAATGTATAATGTTCGTTTTCTGTACGCTTAGAACGAAAATATCATTCAATAGCATTAAAAAATAATTTAGATAATTATTATTGGTTTTCCAGCATGACAAAGAAAAGAAATTCAAAGTTGACACATGCAGAGTGCTTGAAAAGGAAAAAGATAGCAGAAAGGAAGAGAAAAGAAAGAATTAGGAATGATCCCGTTAACCTAGAGGAGTTAAGAAGAAAAGAAAGAGAAACTGGTGTCAATATTTCTAATTTTGGTGTCAGATATCAATTTTGGTGTCATACCAATTCTGGTGTCGACAATATATTAGAAGCTTTCAGGAATAAATAAATTTCTCTTACATTTTATGTTCCTGAATATGTATCTCTTGCTTATCAACATCTTAGATTATTAAAAAAACCTGAAACAAACTTTTCCACCAAAATTAGGTAACAAATCATAGTTGTTGAAATTCACTCATGTATGGAAAATCTACTATCACGCAAGTAACGCCACTGGCAGAAGCTAGCTTCAAATAAACGTTTCTGTTCTCAACGATTACACCAGCCATGCCTTTGAGAAACCATCTCACAAGCTAACATAACTGTTAACACTCAATCGATCTATCAAAGTACACGCTGTTTGCACCAACCCTTTGTAAACAAAACTTGTAAGCGATACTATAAAATGAAATTAAACAAGCAAGTTAATTCCATTAGTCAAGTTCCCCCTAAGTTAAAGCCTGTAACTTAATTCGTTTGCATCAATCACGTGGCAGCAAGCATGTTACTTGAAACTAGTGCTTACTGAGCTCAGTGATTTGTTAGCTTTTTTTTTACCAAGATTTATGGCTAGACAAAAAAAGATAATAGTAACATCAGTTTCTGCAAAACAAACGATCGACGTGTCATTAACTAAATACTTCGACTGGCAAATAATTGACGTACATATAAAAAATTATTCAACCAATCATTGCAGCTATCATGTGTTTGACAATTCCTCACTTAGTTTTCCCAAAACAGTTGGGCTTGTTTTACGGTGAGATATTATCAAATACCTACTCCTGCTCTTGGTTGAGCGAGAGGAAGTGTTAAACTTTTACTTATTAAAACCTACCAGTGTTATTTCAGTTATTTTTGCGTTCTAGAGCCGCAGTAACTCTTTCGTACAATCCCGCAACCCTGGAGGGCCTCGTTTGAGACGCACTTGGATTACACGACAAAGACGACCTGGACTTAATACTAACCACTGCTCTCCGTCCGTAAACTGACGTCTACGGAGGTCGCCCAGGGTGACACTGGGCCTGAATTTATACTGCAATTTATATTGAATACCCAATTTTATGAAAAAGGCATCACATTTTTTGAGACTGAAAAACATGATCTCAATTTCAAATAAATATTATGAATTCCCATCTATGAATACCTTTCCGACGAAAGATGAAAATGAAAGAAAAAATTGATGAATACCATCTTAAAACACCCTTACAATATAAGACGAGCTTTTCATCTTATTAATTCTTCACAATTAAACTCAATGCACTACCTATTCAAGATGCCTTTCATATTACTTGAGACTGCAATTTCATTGAGCAAAGACATTTGCATGGCGAGACGTTGAGACGAAGACGAAATAAATAAACCATGATTCAGTGTCATAAAAGAGGTGTACTTTGAATTTTTATGAAGCTGACGTCTTGGTTACGTCACACCGTGAATATGAATCTGTCTACCAAGCATGGGTTTTATGAAAATTTCAGGTCATCTAACTCTATTAAGTATGGGTGATGGGTGTTACAGAACAGTAAAGTTCTATAGCTTTAATATGGCTATCTGCTATTATATTTGACAGTCTCGTTGGACAAGACCTCTCGAGATCTTTCTGCGAGGCAGCTAGCAAAGGAGCAGGCGATCGCACACATGTGGGAACGGACTTCCTCACGCAGCTGCCGGATCCAGACCCTGATTTCCAGCCACTGTAGACGTGAACTTGCAGACGGCGAGCAATGGGTAGCTGTAATGCCATCCGTTATCCGTCCTGACCGAGCGATATAGATAATCACCTAATTAATTTTATGCACCAAAACGCTTTCAAAACATAGTCACTTCGTTATTTGCCTAAATACTAAACCGCAAATGAATTCAAGCCAGAATTTTTTTATGGCTAAAAATCATCAAATAACGTCTCCCACTTTGGTTATAGCTAGAGAATACATCCCGTTCCTACCTTTAGCGTTCCAGCGCCACGGTGGTGTTCAAATCTGCCTATATTAAAACACACACAAAACTATAAAAAAAACAATAACCCCTCAAAACTATCTCCCAAACTTACAAACCCATCCCACGAACCCGCAATCGGCATACTCACACACTGTATTAAATCGTCGGCCCATGCCAGCGACGGAGTGAACGCAACGATTTGTAATCTAGCCATTAGCGGAATGTATCGTGCTTGGCGGCAGGCCTACCAGGCTGCCAGATCTGCGAACAGATGGCTCGAGCTGGACCAGATACAACTGTTCCGCTTGCTTGCTCTACGGAGATCGCATCGATAATCTTTTTATTGAGGTTGTTCAGCCAAATGTGTGTGGAGATTTGTGGGGTTGGTTTTTGTAAATTGTAGAAGTATGCTATGTTGAAATATGTGCTATTTGTACTTATAAAGGAGAAACTGACTGATTGACTTATCTATTTATTTATTTAAACTTTATTTACAGTAATGGTACATAGCTGGACTTAATGCATCAACCTTTGAGTCAAAAATACGACATAGGATATATCAACGCATAGCCGAAACTACTGGGCCTAAGAATGTGAAATATTGCACAAATTTTTGTTTTATAATGTAGGCGAGCACTACGAGAGGATTTTTCAAAATTCACGCCTAAGAGTGTGAAACATGGGGCCCAAAGTTTATATGGAGAAATCACAAGCAGAAGCTAGTTATATATATTTTATCAAACTCATTCAAGAATGGAATCACTCACTCACAGTCATGGTTGAATGGAATCTTCAAACTATTGTAAACACGTCACAAATATTCTCAAAAGCAGACTAGAACAGTAGAACTAACGTCGAACCATGAGGAACCCCAAAACAATGGCTCAAAGGCCTCACTATAATCAAAGCATCAAATTCTGCAGCCGTAGGCCCGCACAATACAAAACAAGGGTGGTCTGGCCGGACAGTGGGCAAACGGCAACATGTAGCAACATAACAAGGAGGAATAAAGAAGGGGAGGTGGGGTCTGGGGCAATTAGGATCGCAATTACAGGACAGTATGTCCCAGATTACGACCACACTCCACACAGATTCACATTCCGGTGTCGGGAATAACAAAGCTTGCCAACTAAGTATTAAGACGTTCTGAACTCGGGCCTCGCTTTATGGTAGCTCAAATTGCACTTGTATTTTTGTGTTAAAATTGCCCCGTCGTAATCTAGGATTTGTTGAGATTTTGCAGTTACGTTTTCAAGTGCTTTGTCAGTGGGCTTTTGGGTGGTGATGTACGGTTCTATGTATAGAAACAGAAAACTAGTCTTCGGCCTTACCGATATTTTTTTTTACTATTCATGTACTCGTATCTACACAATAAGAGCAAATGAAACTCGGATATAGGAAATATGTATTTTCAAGCCCATTTAAATAATCAAAAACCTAATGTTTAAGTCACCCGCAATGCCAGAAGTTAGAGCACAGTTCTAATTGATCTTTTCCGAAAGAACCGCCAAGCAACTTCATAGCTTTTTAACAGGCTATTAAAAATATGACGCATAAAAAGTTACCTACATTTAAATGCATCTTGTACGAAACTTCTTAAAATATATGAGATTAAGTTACTATTCTGTAAAGACAAAAAACAAAAGATACAATTTCTTAATAATACCGGTTAGTAAGACAAGAAAAATAGAGCAATAGATGAATGGGTACAATATAGAAAATTAGATGCACTCGTCCATACGCAAAAGCGGGCATGTTGCAGCAATATTTTTAAATTTGTTTCAGTGGAGACGGACTTAGCATGAATATGCGAATTGAATTGTCATGCGGGTATGCAAATCACAAGTTTTGTATTTCAGTTTCTAAATAAAATGTATGTTTATGAATTAGGTACGTTCTGCAGTGGGTACGGTGCGCATTTGCCTACTTTTTTGGTGTTTTGGATAAAATGCAGGGATTTTCTTTTCGCAGAATTCGTTAGTTTATTCTAAAAAACTGGTTATGTGCGAGTCGGACTAGCGCATGAAGAGTTCCGTACAGTCTGTAGCAAAATAACGGCAAAAAATCACGTTGGTGGTATGGGAGCCCCACTTAAATATATATATTTTTTTTATATACCATAAACTAGTACTTGACTGCAATCCCACCTGATGGTAAGCAGTGATGCTAGTGATGTTTTATAATTGTTGTTACAGCGGCAACTGAAATACATCATCTTTGATCTTTGAAAATTTCAACTGTCTAGCTATAACAGTTCATGAGATACAGCCTAGTCATAGACGGACAAATAGACGGACGGACAGCCGGAGTCTTAGTAATAGAGTCCCGTTTTAATCTTTGGGTACGGAACTCTAAAACCGAGAAAAGCGAAAAACTGGCTAGCACTTACCTATCATTTTTTGCTGTAAAGCCCCGTATTTTAAAATGTTAACATAATGTTTCATCTCTGTATTTATTTAGACGAATTTAGTATAATTTACGACGTCAGGTGCTTGCTTTGTTATCAACATTCATCTTTATTAGAAAGGAAATCCGCTTCCGCTGAAATTATGGTTTTAAGTATTTTTAACTTTAGAAAATGCATCGAACCGATATGACAAAAGAATTTGGTTCTCATTTATTAAACTAGTGTTTGTTCATCGGATTTCCGCAACTCGCACCTTGTTGGAGGCCTTCTAGTTCGTATTTCAGTGCGTGGTAAACCCTTCAGAACGTTTTGGTCCGATCGAACAATATGTTCTACACAGTGCTACTGAAGTTTTTTTATTTATAACATAAACCCCCAGTTAATGGGTTGTGGAGGTCTGGTTGGCAGCCGCTCCTCGTAAAATACTGGTATTCAGCTAAATCCTGCTGGACTGGAAGCCGACCAACAACCGACAATATAGGTGGGAAAAGGCTAGGCGGATGATGATGATATATATACTATATATTATATAAACTAGTGTTTGACTGCAATCCCGCCTGATGGTAAACAGTGATATAATTGTTGATGGTGAGGCGCATTAGTTCATTAATGTTTGAATCCCCAACCGGTCCTATGAGACCGCGCTGTTATTGTTTTACTATTGTGTCTCGTTTCGCGGGTATGTGATAGATTAAGGGCCTATTCACCCAAGCCTTGAAGATACCCAAATTATAATCGGTCGGGAACACCGCAGCAGGCAAATTGATCCAGTCCTTCGATATACGCGGTATAAACGACGAAGCAAAGCGCTTCTTCGCGATTCTTTGGGCTCTGTCGCCAACTTTGGTTCTTTTGATGTGATCACGCAAGGATATTCTGGGCATAGCCTTTTCCATTGCCCTTTGAGTGATTTTAAGCCTTCTGATCAGGTCCATTGTGAGTGAACACGTTTCAGAGCCACTGGCATCACTCACTGGTCCTAACCTTTCGTCTTAAGACACAGTGGTATGTTGGACAAGAAGATACCGTGCACCTTGAGAGGTAGACGAAAAGATACCCGTACTTATATAGTATAATCCAACCAATAAAACGGTACCAAGAAAAAAAAAATATGCAAAGAAGCTCTCTACAAATACAGCCTACATTATAATATTCTATTCCCCCATTTTCATATATATCCCAGCCTTTTGTACGAGGCACCCCGTCCGGTGGATCTGCTTTTTATGTAAAACCGAAAGGCTATTTGTCAAGGTAATTTGAATTTACTCGCACGCTCGGGCCCTTTGAAATGCATGCTTTAAAATATACTAGTTTTTACATGGACTGTTTCAAACAAATGGAAATAGAGTAGCTTTTCGTTATGTGGTGAATATTTTTTCGAGGATGATTTAGTATTCATAGGATTTATGGTGATTTTTTGGTGTTTTTTTTTTCAAGGCTGCCATTTTGCCAAAAAACCATGCGGCATGGTCTGACCTTACTCAAAATCATAGTGTTTTTTTTTTCTTTTAAGCAAAAATAATGCACCGTGGCAGCCGCTCCTCGTAAAATACTGGTGTTCACCTAAATTCGGCTTGACTGGAAGCCGACCCCAATGTAGTAGGAAAAAGGCTAGGCAGATGATGATGACGATTAAGCAAAAATAATTACAAAAGTAACGGCTTTCAAATAACAGATATTTTTTTATTATTTTTAAATACCGAAATCAACCGAGCAAAATAAAAAATAAGAAAAGCACTGTTATTATCGGCTCATCGAGTAAAAAAGAAAGCCCATCCAAGCCGACTCACTTGAGAAAACCCAAGGAAGATGGAAACATTAAAATTATTCCGTTATCCATATTTTCATGCTAATTAAGCTATAAAATATAAATAAAACATTTATCTCCCGCAGAGAATATTGCCTCGTTTTGCTCATTATTTACGGCGCAAAGAATACCCTATTAAATCTTAATAAGACTCTTTAATTAGTTCCATGCGATGGTAACGCTTCGAGCAATATTGTGTACACGAGGAGCTAGTTCGATGTGATGTTATGGGAGAAAATAACGTACAAATATCTTTTTACCTATCAAGGGAATTATCATTCCAGCAGAGGTTTTTTTAAGGTGTGTTTCTAATGACCCCTCGTTCTGGATGGAGCGGGACGGTGTGACAGGCTTTTACGGACTAAAAAGACCTCTGTCCTTCAGATTCCCCTTTGCGTTCTAGGACTACGGGTTTCCTTTTCAGAAATTCCCCGCGGTCCTAACTTACGGGCATTGGCCCTGCTGGCTTACGGTCTACTGACATCTCTTTGAGGAGCGCGTGGATCACTACGCGCTGTTGACGACTGGGCTCGGTCTGGTCGGTTACCGACTGCAACAGAGGTGGAATATATGCTCGAAATTTATCAGCACACTTACATGACAATAATAAGTACTTGACAGGGGCTGCTCGGCAAACCTGTAAGTGCTACCCTGAAATTATGATGGAGGCTGGTTGCTACACTTTTCCGCACTAGTGTGAAATGCGCATTATTGTGAGTCGAAATAGAATCGGATTTTCGAGTGTATTTAAAACAATGTTTCAGCATCTTTTCTAAATTAAGTTATCTACAAATTTTTATAAAAATTCTGACCAGAAATTGGGACTCAGCCAAGTAAAAACAGAAATGTGATTTTATAAAAAAACATCAACTTAACTTGATAAAAAAACCAGGCACTCTAAAGCAACTTATGACACTCAAGTAAAGGCAGTGAAAGTAACGAAGCAAAACCAATCAACTGCTTCAACTCGTCAAAAAAGAAACTGAACACAGCACAACGTCATTTAAATGAAAGGCCCCACTAGTGAAGCTCCGATATACACCTGAAAATTTAATCATGCGTCCGTCGGTACGCTCCGTTCGCGGACAGGACACAAGGCCAGGATTCCGCATCGCCTTTTTTGAATACATGCGGATTTCCGCATGAATTTAAATCTGCAACGTTTAAAATGTTGCAAGAATCCCTGTTGCGGAAAGATGGAACTTTGCGTTTTTTTCGTATTCTTTTTTTCAGCCAGTATTGCAAGGTGATCTACTATTTAATTAATTTATAATGTATTGGGAGCCTTCAATATAATCTAAACTAATTATTTCAGTGCTTGGGGGTTTTAACATCGGACTTTTTTACTGTGGATGAAAAAGTATTTACATTTTATTTTTATTAAATTTCCACAGTAAAAAAAAGTCCAAGGTTTTAATGATTTTAGCGCCCCAAGCACTGGACTGGAGAGCATGTTGCCATTGATGGCATATGGCTCTCACAATAGGCTTCATCAGAAGACTTAAACCCGAAAGGTTTGGAGTGGCGATCGTGGACTTGAAAACACAGGGTTGGAAGGTACAGGCAAGGTAAACCAATGATTTAGTGAGACTCACGGGAATCCGATGGATGTGTGACAAAGGACTGATCGTTGTGGCAACACTTGGGAGAGGCCTACGTCCAACAATGGGCGTCTTTCGGCTGAAGATAATTATTAGATATTAATAATTATTAATAATGTAATTAATATAATTATAATTATTAATAATTATTATTATAATTATCTATCTCATCCAAAATTATTGTTTACTGCACTTACTTGCATATACGTCAATAAGTTCTAAAGAGATGCAAGAGATAGTTCTGCCCTAAGGAGGATAGATACGGCTTCAAACTACAGACAGTAATAATATATTGAGTTTATAGTTCGTAGTTCGAATTGCATGCATAAGTAGCTACTGCAAGCATTATGTTTGGGTGTTGCTATCAACTTCTAACTTACTTTGAATACATATGTATGTATAAGTATCTATCTATCTGTATGTATAAGTATCTCTTCTTCTTCTACCTGGCGTTAATCCCGGCAATTGCTAGGGTCCGCCGTCCTACTAAACTCTCTCCACTTTGCCCGATCTTCAACATCCTTCCCGGTAGGGCCATCCAGTATTTATATATCTATAATTATTTTGTCCAGCTGTAACAAATTCGATGTTAAGCCATTAGGAGACAAAATGTCTTCCTATAAGACGCGCAGCGACAAATTATCATATTGTTTAAGCACTGGTTTAAACCAATTTTTAAAAAAATCTCGCGTCAAGAAAATGTGTCGTATCGGGGGACAAGTTGAGGAACACAGGGCAACGTTACAGTGTCACTTAAATTGAATGTTGCGAATCATATTGTGGGACGTTTTGACACCCAAATTATCTAGGGCCTTTAACTTTTTGGGAATACAGTTAAAGAGTGGAAATCCTTACCGAAGACTGTGTTAGCTATAACTTAGACCCCATTTAGTTTAAATTGACGATAAAATTAACTTACAAAAATATTTTTTAAAACCTATATACAAAATAAACAACATTTATCAATACCTGCCTGCTCACAGAACCAAGCAAACTACAAAAATAACTATCACAACATTTTCAATATTTCTCTAAAGTCAAAGCGGCAATAAAGTATTTAGGTCGTGGAGTAAAATTAATTGCGTCCAATAACACTAGCAACACCAAACCGCAACATGGCCGCCATTTCTCAAAGGTCTCACAATCAGACATTATAGTTTTCATTTACTTTTCAACTTTAGATTAAACGTCACCATGTTGGTACAAAATCTGTAGATTTTTCATTTTATTTATCCTCTGATTTTGAGTTTTTAGGCGGTTTAATTTTTTAGTTAAATAATAATAAAACAGCTTTAAATTATTGTTTGATTTTCGCACCTACATATCACAAAATCTTAATGAGACATTTCTGATCATATAAAAAATGTTTTCAAACTATCAGTCAAAGGCGTTGATTAAAAAATTGTCAAAAGCATGGTAGATTGACAGATTGTCTAAATATTTTTCTTACATCGTGATATAAAGCGTACAAAACCACTATTTATCCATATGCTGCGGGATTATTCAAAGAAATCTAACACGCAATGGGCAACTGGAGAAAAGTGGTAGGTATTAGCCCGTAAAAATCCCTCATTTTATATTCTAAACAAGACAAGTCATTCGATGATTTTCCAACGGACAATAAAATCCAATAAATAATTTGATCCGGGTGGGAACTGAAACTACAATACGCAGTGCAGGAGCCAATCGCTCAACCTTTGCGCCAATCGTAACAATAGGTAACATGAAAACTATCTGAAAGAACAAAAGTCATAAATTTTTCCCGCCAATAGCGAGAGTTTTGTAGGTAGTGTCAATTGTTTTGTTCGGGAAGGTGGTAGGGTTATCACTCTTGTGTTTTTTTTTTTATTTTGGTGAAGATTATTATTGATTCTTCTATTGTGTTGTGAAGATCGTAAAGTGTAAATATACGCGCACTTATAACTGACAAAAACTTAATTTTTAATTTAACATAGTTCACCACTCAGTGTTTAAGTTGCGGGGTCGATTCCGACGCTAAACAAAAAATGTTGGCTTACAGTTAATTTTCCGAGTCTGGATGTTTTGTGTATCTGAATTTACGTGAGTGTGAACGCATGCGAGATACAGAAGTAAATGCTAGCGTGAGGGAAAAAATATATATTTTGTTAAATTCAGCAAAATTTGCTTTTGGTGAACAAATGTCGCCATACTTCTTCAAAACCCTGTAAACCTCACAATATTTACAACACGACATCCATATTTCCCTTCATGCCAGCCCTATGAACTAGCGATTATTACCGAAGCGAAGCGTTCGCGAAGTTTTGAGGTGTCCTCGGTGTTCTGTCCCGGTCCCAATGTTTGCGCGCTGTGACACCCGCACTAACTTCTCATCATTTTATTGATTGACTAACGAATTTATAAGCTTGACTCATTTATGACCAGTTCATTGTTTTGATACAAACTTTGTTTTCACGCAGCGTTGTTGTCAGAATTCGTAGGGTACTGCGTCAATATATTATGTAGTTTGGTTTTCAATTGGATCATCATTTTGGAATCTTCTGCTAGACTAGCTTCTGCCATCGACTTCGCCCGGTTGATAGTAACTTACCACCCAAACTTTAGACCCCCGTTAATTCCTTTAGGGACTGAGTTTAGAAAAATCCTTATCTTAGTGCTCCATTATGTCATAAAAGGAAACCCTTTTGCACAGTTTCACACTTCTAGTCCCAGCAGTTTTGGCTGTACGTTGACATGTCAGTCAGTCAGTATATCCTTTTATTTATATGGATCATCACATCTGCTCCAAACTGAACATTGTTAAAAAAAGTAAGAAGAATTAAACTAGCGATTATTACCGAAGCGGAGCGTTCGCGAAGTTTTGAGGTGTCCTCGGTGTTCTGTCCCGGTCCCAATGTTTGCGCGCTGTGACACCCGCACTAACTTCTCATCATTTTATTGATTGACCAATGAATGGATAAGCTTGACTCATTTATGACCAGTTCATTGTTTTGATACTAAGTTTATTTACACGCTGTGTTGTTGTCGTATTTCGTAGTATACGGAGACAATTTTGTAATTATTTTGTTTTCTATTTGGACCATAATTTTAGGATCATGACAGAAGGAAGGCATGAATAAAAATAAGGAGGAGGCAGCCTCGCTTCTGCCAGTGACTTCACCTGTGTGAAAGTAAGTATACAAACTTTAGACCCCTGTTTCCCTTTAGGGGCAGAATTTTGAAAAATCTTTTCTTAGTACTCGATTATTTCATAACAGTCAGTTTTGGCTATTGCTTATTATGTAAACTGTAACAGCCTGTGTTCTTTCTTTTTTTTATACGTGATAATGTGGGGTTATACACTAAGAATTATCCCTGTACCATTAGTATGAACACAAACACGTAAACTCACATGTACAAGACACCCAGACCCAAAACAAATCTACAGGCCTTACAATCTTTGTTCCGTGCGGGAATCGAGCCCCTGACACGCAGTGCAGCAGCCAATTGCCTAACTGTGCTGCAAAAATCGTACCAAATCGGTCCAAAAGAACCACGCGCCGTTCAATCGGTCTTAAAACCTCATAAAGAGATAATACAAAACGTAAATACAGATATGTATGTTCCTATATGCGAACTCATAGAACATCATCACAACACAATAGGTTCGATCGATGAAGAGGTAGCGAGAGTACTTAATCCGCTGAGTGCGTACTCGGGTCGAACACGGCAACACACCGCAACAAGGCACGAGCAGATTCCACGTAATGCGCTTGTCGAGTGTCTTACTAATTTATTAGATGCTGACAGTTCGGATGAGGAAGGTATGCGAGTCTGCGAGTTGTAATTCCAATTTGAGCTACATTATTTTGACTAACAGCTGGTGAACTTGTGAAGCTCACGGGAGTTCGGTAGACATGTGGTACACAGGACTGGTCATTGTGGCGAGGGTAGAGAGAAATCTTTGTGCAATAACGGGAGTCTTTCGACGGAAATGATGACTAACTGCAATTTTGAAGATAGAACAGAAAAACGAATACATGCTACTTACACGTGTACAAGTTGCTGTGCCCTAAAAAGGTCTACAATGAACCATAGCTTTAAGCCAGTTTGTGACCATCTGCGACCATCAATATGTGACCATCAACATTGTGGAAGCAAATAAATTAATATGAATGCCGAACTAACTTTTGCGAACAGTTATGCCTGCGTAAAACCCAAAAACTATTACACGGAAACTACAAGCGCAATAAAAATCCTTGAAATCTCAGCCATGGTCCAGCTTGGGGTACGAGATAATTCAAAAAAGTAACAGGGGCCAAATTTAAAGAGGGTTTTAGGCAGTAAAAGTCTGAAGTCTAACACCAAAAAATTAAGTCTACGAACTTAGGAACTAAATATGTCATTAAGTTTAAGAACCAAAAATCTTAAGACACAAATTATTCTACTCCTGACACTCTAATCATGACAGAAACCCTTCCAAGTATATTGATTACAGCTGTATACAAAGACTTTGACCACTCTATAGGATTAACACAACTGTATTCAATACACGGCCATTTACTAATCAATTGCCATCTGACAAATTGGTAGGATTCTAGTTACATTCCTAAGATACATTCATCTTAAGCTTGTAACATACGCGTGAATAAATAAGCCTGCAACTATATTTCATACTAAACTTTAGACAAGTGGCTTCAAAACATTTTTCAACTTTGGACCATTTTGTCAGTCAATCATTTCATCCAATGGAAGCGTCTCCCATCCATCAGATTTTCGCGACCCTCACAAGGTCATCGGTCCACCTTACATAGTCATCACGCTAAAACATCTTGTCTCCATCGAACATCTGTTCTACGAGCAATGTGCCCGTCCTGCCCACTGTCATGTTTGGCAATACTGTCATGCTTTAGTTTGGTAATTCTTCGGGCTCTGTCGGTGATTTTCAGTATTTTCCCTTGTTATATAATTTTCTACTTTCACGCGGACAAAGCTACTGGCACAAGCTACATCACTACTCTTCCTTTATTAAAGCATTCTCCGACACCAAGCTACGAATGTGTCGGTTTATCTCTCAGTCACCCATCACAACTCAAAATGAACGACCAAAACAAGCCAGCCTATACATAATCAAAGATTCATCTCCCCACATATCTCGTGCATTTAAACCAAACTTCAGTAGAAGACATTGAATTTGATGCACACGTCCCTGCTCGCTCTATAAAATTAACAATTCTTATCACTGTCGGCGCTCGTAAAGTCGTCGTATGACTCTGTCAAGTTGAGGGGAGGTACCCTCGGTTTCAGATTTGGGACTGGTAAGAAACCACGCTTGTATCGTACACGATGATATAGATGTGATTACTCGACTTTTGTAATAAGTTGCGTAGTTACAGGCGTCCATGATAGCTGGAAAACAGAGTTGACAACTCTAATTATATCGTATGTAATTTTTTTTTGGCAATTTTATAAGGCTATAATTTTTATTATTGATAGGCTTGCGTTTGCACGTGCTTCTAACGTTTTATAAGTGCCCATGTAGGCCTATGTGAAATAAGAACATTTTTGATTTTGCTATATGACCTGAAGGTAAAATTAATAATGCAAACGACGATGAAGTTTCAAGGTTCCCTTAAAAAAAGTCTTGAAATAGTACTGGTCTCGAAAACCAGTGGTACCTACGAAACTCTCATAAAAATCACACTATCACGTGACTTTGTGAAGTCGTGAAAAAAAAGCATTTGACAGCCACCAACTGCGAGTAAAAAGATGGCTGACTTCCTTTTACTGTCGTCACAGTATTGCCTACATCACCTGGATATTGCTAGCATCTCATCATTTAAGACCTTTAAAAAATGTCAATCGTATCCGCCACAGTATTATATCACCTGTATATTGCTAGCATCTCATCAGTTAAGACCTTTAAAAAATGTCAATCGCATCCACGATCACCCGTGTAAATTCTTGTGTCCGTGTTGACTAATGAGTTTAGTGTCGACAAAACAAAAAGGAAAAAATGTAACAATATTCCTCAATTTTTTTTTTATTTGACGTAGGCCTAGAAAGCTAGTGCACGGTTCAAATTGATTGTTTTCTAAGAAGAAAAACCAGCAAGAAACTCCATGGTTACTTTTTACTGTTTTCATTTTATTACTACAGGTGCTAGCTGTCGGCCCCGGCTTCGCTCGGATCCAATCTTTCCGTTTCGATTTCTTTCAGTATTTCTTTTTTCATACAAACTTTATTCTAACTTGATAACTATCACAACAAAAAAGGATGAGACAAATAGTTGCAGCCATTCTAAAGTGAATCGCATATATCTAGATTTTTTTAAGGAAATAGATGGGAATTCATCTTTTTTAACAACTTTATCAATGAACTAAACTTTTAGGTCCAGAACTGACCTGACATTTTATGGCTTATGTACCTATGTTGCTATAACCATCCATTTATTACCAACTCCGTTATTTGCTCGAGAATAAAGCAAAACCCTTGAGGTGTCTACGAATAAGTTCGTCTTTGACTAGAGGCGTTCCAGAGATGTAATTTGGACAGATTTGGCAGCATTCCAATTTGATTCATAAGATTTAGTATGCATCTAGGTGCACCTGAGTATAATGCCTCTTGGAAAGCGATCGAGCAAATAAGAAGTTTCTCCGCTTATCTGCATGTAGAGGCTGATTATGAAACTTTCACGGTAAATTGTCATATATTGACTGTTATGTTTTGTATTTTATTGTTAAGAAGCGGAAAACGATCTTATGAAAAGGAAAATTATGAAAGTTATGTTAAATAGTAATAAATTTCAGCAAGCCAAATAACTAAAGTAAAAAAAAACAAACTAGAAACTAACTGTTTAATTTTCGCTTGATTAACAGTTCATGGTCAAGAAAGGACAACGGCTGTCGATTTAACTATGTATAAAAAATAGGTAAATAGACCGTGGTGTGATTTTAATAGAAAAGCACTATAACTATTTTTTTATATCGTCACGGATCCATAATATCCTACGCTGACTCATAAAGATGCAAAAGGGTGAAAAAATTCAGATGATTCATATGGACAAAATATCGAAAATCTATACTGGTTATAAGAAAAATTCAGATGAATCATTTGACTTGACTAACTCGTCCCAACTGGCTTCTGAACTACCAAAAAGTCTACCAACTGTGACAGTCGCTAAGTGTAAATAAAAGAGCCGGACACGGTGCGGCCACAAAAACGGCGCATAAAGCTCTCCTGAGAGGCTCGCCGGTTTAATGGCCTCGCCAAGCATGTTGTGACTGCAGAGAACTTGACAAAATTTAACGCTTTTCTGTTGTTAGTTTTTATTTTCTTACGTTTTAGATTTGGAAGAAGATAAATATTGGAATTTTAAAAAATTACTACTAGTATATTCGTATAGAAGAAAAAAACAATATTAAGACAATTTCAAGCAACATAGGACATGGGCATTATGATTATTATAATTCTGTCTGAATGTAAATTAAGTTATTAAGAATCGAAAGGTATAAAGGTATATTTAGTGCTAGAGATTTTAGGATAACATGATAACGACCCACATTCAACAGTATACAACCATTGTAACAAATGATAAATGGTTGTAAATTGTGTCAAGAAACCTAGACAGTATAGTGGCCCAAAGACGTACTAAAATATGACATTAAATAAGATAGTAAAAGAGAAAGAAGAACTTTATTTAAATTACTACTTACAACTTAAATAATATTATTACAATTATTCTACCAAGCCTATACTGCCCCACTGCTGGTTAAAAGGCTCCCTCCATTCCTTCCATCGTCCTGGCTATGAATAAGCCACTTCTTGCAAATTCTTAACGAGGACATCCAAATCATCCCGCCTTTCCAAATAATAATATAACTCAAAATATTACTAAATACAGTTCGTCCGCTATAAGTTGGCGAGTGTGAAGTTAGGCTCTGAGAATTTTGGCGCTTGAAATATCGTACAAAAATAAAGGTTTTAAAAAAATAAATGCAATTTGCAGTTGTTATTGCTGTTAAAAACAGTTATTGGCATTAATTTTATTAAAACCTTTATTTTTGTACGATATTTCAAGCGCCAAAATTCGCAGAGCCTAACTTCACACTCGCCAACTTATAACGGACGAATTGTACATCATACATACTTCATGGCAAGACTGGAGTCAGATTTACTGGCTTCTGACTATCCGTAACGACTGCCAAAGATCTACAAATGACAGCCGGGACCTACAGCTTAACGTGCTTTCCGAGGCACGGAGGAAACTCGGTATGTTAAGATGGTCACCCATCCCCAGAACAACCTTGGCAAGCGCTGCTTAACATTGAAGATCGACTCGTGCAGCTGTTATTATCTAGCCACGAGCTCCTCCTAAATTTCATGTATAAATGACAAAAAGAACTATGAAAGTTTATAGACAAAGTTAGCATATAAACGGCGACCCACCTGACTATGTATCAAAATATGTTCGGTCGTTAACCACGCAAGTTGCACTTAACGCAAAGGGTTCAACTTTACTGCTGGGCGCGCCATAAAACTGCACTTTACGAGTACATCGCCGCAAAACGAAAGTACTGTTAACTGAAGCTACACTTCAGGTAGAAAAATCACCTTTAAGGTGACCGGAAATATTTGGGGACGTCGTAAAACATTCGAAAATTGCTGCTTGTTTAATTTTTTTAGCCAAATCTATTTGAGCTTGCGCCAAAATATCTGAAACTAAACTGTATTTCGAAAACATTTAGTTGTCCCAAATACACAATTTAAAAAATCACTACATTTATCACCGTAACAGTAATTTCAAGCTTGAACTTCGTTATTTTATTAATAACGAAAAACATTCAGATTCAGATTTATTCATTTGTAAACATAGGTTAGATACACATGTGTGAGATGTTACATTTTTGTTGGTTCTCTATGCTTTGCCATTAGGCGTACAAATATTAATATTTATTTAAGATATTTAAAAATTATAAAAAGTACTGCAGTATTAAACAGAACACCATTCATCTGACAAAAACAAATATAAATTATAATGTCAACTTAAATAACACCAAACTATTATAATATTTAAAAGTGTCAATCATGCAGAAAAATTGATTTAATTTAATTTAAAATGTCAAGAAAAATATTAAATTATAGAATTTTCGAAGATGTTAATTACATTTACCTACAATGTCAGAATTATACTAATTTAATATTTCAAAAATGTCGCTAATCTTACTTGAAACTGAAATGTCAAAAAATAAAATTATAAAATGTCAATCCATACTAACAGAATATTTCAAAAATGTCATTAATAAAAATCTTAGTCAAAAAACAGAAATGTCAAAAGATAGAAAAGATGTCAATTAATGAAACTAATACAAAAAATGTCAAATAAAAGTAATAAATCACTTAAATACAAAACTTAAGGTCAAACGGGTAATTAAATTTTTTTTTATTAAATAATAATAATATAACATTGTACTATGTCGGCAGTATAACTATTGTAATGTCAATTAATAATAATTATGGAATAAATGCGTCAGAATGTCAAAATTATTTATATTTTAAAATTATGTACGCTTATTATTATTTCATTTATTTTTCATTAGAACATATTTTATACATTTTTAAATATTTTTACAAAAACTTTAAAAAAACATTTAAAAATATAAAAAATAGTGGCCCACCGGCATCGGGAACAGGGTCCAAGTTACCGGCGGTCAGGGCTCCTGAGAGAGGAACCTCCGGACAATACGCGCCGTGTCCAAGAGTGCTGCTTTCTGGATCAAACCCTTGATCCAGCTGCCTAACGAGAGCCTCCTCAGGTGTTCGTCGAGGCTCTTGGCTATTAAGCCATTGGCCGTCACGACTATCGGCACAATGATTGCCGTGTCCACTTCCCACATGTCGACAACCTCGCGAGCTAAGTCAAGATACTTAGTTTGCTTTTCTTTCTCAGCTTTCACGAGGTTCTCGTCATGAGGGACCGCTATATCAACAATCATTGTGCGACGCTCTAATCGATCTATCACCACTATGTCGGGCTTATTGGCAACAATAGTCCTATCAGTGATGATAGATCGATCCCAATACAACGTGATATTGCCATTGTCGAGAACTGGGTCGGGCACATACCTATAGTACGGTACTTCTGACTCCACAAGATTGTATTTAAGAGCAAGTTGCTGGTGGATAATCCTGGCCACGAGGTTGTGTCTATGCAAATAGTCTCCGTTAGCAAGATGAGAACACCCAGAAATTATGTGTCGGATTGATTCTCCGTGGGTGATGCATCCGGTTTGCAGTAAGTAGTGAACGGACCCTCCTATCCAGGGCGTCGAGTTCCGTCTGAGTACATTTAAGTATGCCGAAAGAGTACATCAATACCGGCATGACCCAACCGTTGAAGGCGCGCACCTTGTTCCCGCCTGATAAAAGACTATTCAGTACTTTATTCAGGCGGCCAAAGAAGCGCTCCTTCAACGATCGCTTCACGTCAGCAGCATTGATGCCTAACGCTTCCGACATACCCAAATACTTGTAAGTTTCGGTTGAACAGAGGGATCTAAGGTGTATGGAATCCGAGAGTTGGGTTCCCACGGATTCCACAATCTGCCCTCGCTTTACATGCATGACTGCACATTTGTCCACACCAAATTCCATCCTGATGGCACTACTGAAGGTTTCAGTTACCTTCAGTAGCTCCATCAGTTGCAAGTTGTTGGGGGCAAAGAGTTTCAGGTCGTCCATGTAAAGGAGGTGAGATATGACCTGACCACCTCTTTTCAACCGAAAGCCTAAGCCCGAACCCTCCAGCAATGTGCTGAGTGGGTTCAAGGCTAGACAAAACTACAGTGGACTCAGACTATCGCCCTGGAATATGCCACGCTCGATCCTTATCGGTTCACCATTCTCTTGGATTTGTCGACATCCTGGATAGTGAAGAACCGTCCTCCACTGCCGCATACACGACATCAAGAAGGTGCGCAGAGTTGCATCAACTTTATACAGCTCCAGCACCCTCGTGAGCCATGTATGCGGCACTGAGTCATAAGCCTTCTTATAATCTATCCAACATGTCGACATATCCTTTCGAAAACGACGAACCTGTTGGCTAATGGCAATATCTATGAGGAGCAGCTCCTTAGTACCACGGGACCCGTTCCTACATCCATTCTGAGAAGCAGACATAATGGAGTTTGTCTCAATATGACTATTGATTTTGGCTCTCAGGATGGATGTAAGAACTTTATAGACCGTCGGTAAACACGTGATCGGTCTATAATTTTTAGGTTCCGTGGTACTACCTGATTTATGGAGTAGGTGGGTTATTCCTGTCGTCAGGAACTCGGGTAGCACTCCTGACTCTAGGGCAGATTGGAACTGAGAAGCCAAGCGAGCGTGCGATCCTGTGAACCATTTGATCCAGAAGTTCTGCAGCCCATCCGGCCCTGGAGATTTCCAGTTAGGCAACGGACGGACTGCACGAGCTACATCTTGGGGGCTGATGGTAATTGCCCCCATTTCTGGCACAAGATCACACGCGCGTTCGACTTCCTGAATCCAATCACCCTCGGTGTGACTGACAGGCACTGACCAGATGTTGCGCCAAAATGAACTCATGGCGTCATCATCCGGTGGGTGACTATCAGTCACACCTTGGACCGGTCGCTCCCAAGCCCTGTAAACCCACCTTTCATTGCTTTGGAACGTGCGATTCAGGGTATATCGCTCCACTCGCCGCTTGTACCGCCGAATACGGCTTGCCCATGCATAGATTTTCTGCTTCAGGAAGTCGATACGCTCTGTGATGTGGGGCAGATAATCTCGAGGAACAATATCAGTCCCCGAGAATGCCCGTCTCACAAAACGCATCACCCTAGGGCGAGTGTTGCCCTCCCTGAAGCAGATAAGCTTGCCGATGAGTGCTCTAGCCTCACCGATACGACGCTCGATCCTGCACTGCCAAGCTGGTACAGCTGGCCGTGCAGCTCTGTCACTATTTGGAAATTTGACATGAGCTACACGACATGCCGCTACAGCCGCGCAGTACAAGATCGAGTGAGTATCAGTAAGGTCTTTGCTGCTATCAAAACAGTTTGATAGTTGCGAATCTAGAGCACACACCAGCGCCCTATTTTTCTTGTGCATGGGCAAGCGAGGTAGACGAGGTCTAAGCCCAGGCGGAGTGGAGCGGTACTCCCGGAATGCATCCTCCAAAGCGCTCCTCAATTGTTCGTTGCACTGGGTACTCACGGGTATAGTCGCGTCATCAACATCTTCACTGCCCTGGTCGGGTCGCGATGACACACCAGATTGAGATTGCACCGCGGCCGGAGGTGCAGCTTGTGAGACACGACTACTCCGTGATTCGAGCCGTAGTCTATCAAGCACGGCATCATCCAACATACGGTTACGCTGGATGACCCGTACCTGATCCGACAGTCGTTGGTCCGAAACATTGACAGCTGGCTCAAGCACCTGAAACAGAGAGAGCATCCGACCACGGTACGCAGTCAGGTTAGTTCCCCCCTCTGTAGCCCCGTAGTATGAGCGCATGACGTTTTCGTTCATGGATCGTGTCCATCGCATGCGCTGCACACTTCCACCGGTAGCTGGGACCCTGTCAGAGGCCGGTGGGCCTCGAGGTCCTAAGCCTGCCGGCGGCCGGCGTCCTCCCCGTCGACGCGCAGGTGGTGGTGTCGTCGGCGGCGAGTAGTACTCGTCGCTCGAGCTGGACGCAGCTGCCACGGCCGGTGTCATAGCACTCACGATGGGGCTGGGTTCCGGCGGCGGCGAGGCGGAGCTGAGCGACGAGGCCGGAGGTGGTGGGCGTGCACGTCGTGCTGCGGCCCTCGTCAACATTCTCGCAATCACAATTTCCACATTTTCACAATTTCATTTTTCTGACAGCAGGAACTGTCATCGGGTACATTGTCAACTTTATTTGCCAATATTCGTTCTTCATTCTTTTGGTTTTATTTTCGTTTTATTTATTTATTTTATATGTTATGTATCTATAGTTATGTATCCAAAAATATTATGTTTTGATTCAATTATAATTTAATTTAAAAGAGTAGAAATTTTGCGTCGCACGTTGACAGTTGGACCACAGATTATTATTATTATTATCATTTTCAATTACCTAAAGGAGAGATTATAGAATTATCGTCAAAGTAGTCTTTTAATGAATAACAACACTTATCAATTAAAATCTTCATGAGAGCAATTTTGAATTTGTCCAGATTTAATGACTTTAATGTTTCAGGAAGCTTGTTAAATATTTTTGTGTCCATACAGAACGTACTTTTGTTCATTAGGGCAGTTCTACGATGTGTTACTTCGAGATCTAGCTTATTTTTGTCTCGCAACCTTCTATAGTAACTTTTGGGAGCCATTTTATATTGCGAGATGTGTGTTTTGACAAATACATTCGTTTCGAAGATGTACAATATAGGTAGTGTAAGAATTTTTAGGCTTTTAAAAAACGGTTTACAACTATCGGTGCTGTTTAGGCCACACATAGACCTTATGCATTTTTTTTTAGCTCTAAATACGAATTCCCTATCGACCGAATTACCCCAGTACATTATGCCATACCTAAGTATTGATGCAACATAGCCATGATTTTTTTTTTTTTTTTTTTTTTTTTTTTTTTTCCGGTAGGGGAATCATCAGAATGACTTCTCCCACTCTTGGGCGGAGCGGGAGGGCGTGTCAGACTCTTACTGACTAAACCCCTACCCCGTTCCTTCGTTACCATCGATCTGGGGGACACGGTGATAACCTTTCGGATACCGTGTTCCCTAGAGGCTTCGGCCCTACCGGGCCCCTACAGTTTGCTGACATCTCCTTGAGGCGCGCGTGGAACAGAACGCGCCGTCGACGACTAGGCTCGGTCCAGATTATTACCAGACTGCCGGACGGCGAGCTACCCAGCGCTCGCTATCCGCGAGCCCGCGCCTACGGTGGTCGGAAATCGGGATCGGGATCTCGGCGGCGGCGGCGTGAGTTCCGTTGCCTCACGCGGTCGGCAGCCTCCTTCGCTAACATTACTGCTTCGCAGAAGGAGGCGACTGCCTGCCACCCCTCCTCGCTCCGGACCATGGCCTCTACCAGGGCCCGGCGCGAAACATAGCCATGATATGCCATCAGTACCGCTTCTAGGCTGACAGTCTTTGATAATTTGTACAGAACATATGCAAATTTATTCATTTTTTTACAAATTTCGTCGGTCTGAGCTTTCGAGGTCAAATTTTTATCGATTGTAACACCAAGGAATTTTGTAACAGTAGTTGACTCTATTTGAGTCCCTTGATAACAGATTTCAGGGATTTTACTCAGAACTCTTTGAGAAAAATGCATAATTTTAGTTATTTCTAAATTTATAATAAGATTATTTTTGTCAATCCATGATATTAGCATTAGCATTAGCGGCCTTATAATGTTCCCACTGCTGGGACTCGGGCCTCCTCTCTAGGAGAGGGGATGGGCCGTAATCCACCGCGCGGGCCCAGTGCGGATTAGTGGATGTCACATGTCTTCGAATTTTTGGTTCTAGGACATGCCGGTTTCCTCACGATGTTTTCCTTCACCGTTTTGAGAGCAGTGGTAATGAAAATATATTACACAAAGTAATGCGCCTGGCTGGGTTTGAACCCGCGACCTACAACTTGTAAGTCGGGGCAGTTACCACTCAGCTACCACTGCTCACAATCCATGATATAATTGTTTTTAAAGTCATATTTATTTCATTTTCATACGTCATAGGGTCGTCACATTTAATTACTACTGTGCTGTCGTCAGCAAACAATACCATAGGGTTTTTTTTTTTTTTTCTGGTAGGGGAATCATCAGAATGACTTCCCCCGCTCTTGGGCGGAGCGGGAGGGCGTGTCAGACTCTTACTGACTAAACCCCTACCCCGTTCCTTCGTTGCCTTCGTTCTGGGGGGGACTCGGTATCAACCGTTAGGAATACCACATGTTCCCCCCAGAGGCTTCGGCCCTACCGGGCCCCTACAGTTTGCTGACATCTCCTTGAGGCGCGCGTGGAACAGAACGCGCCGTTGACGACTGGGCTCGTTCCAGATTATTTCCAGACTGCCGGACGGCGAGCTACCCAGTGCTCGCCGTCCGCGAACCCGCGCCTACGGTGGTCGGAAATCGGGATCGGGATCTCGGCGGCGGCGGCGTGAGGACCGTTCCCTCACGCGCTCGCGGTCAGCAGCCTCCTTCACGAGCATCACTGCTTCGCAGAAGGAGGCGACCGCATGCCAACCCTCCTCGCTCCGGACCATGACCTGAACCAGGGCCCGGCGCGAGAGGTCGGCGCTCCCGATAGTCTCCACGAGGACACGGCGGTGCTCCGCCCAAGCGGGGCACACTTCTACCGTGTGCTCCACCGTGTCCTCCGGGCGGTCCACACAGTGGCGACACCCGGGCGTCCTCTCCTGCTTGATTCGATGCAGGAACCTCCCGAACTTACCGTGTCCGGTGAGGACCTGCGTCACACGGAAAGAGAGGACGCCGTGACCTCTTTCCAACCACTCCTCAAAGAGGGGCCTAACCGCCTCAATGACGGCGTGCCCAGCACTGGGTTGCGACAGTCGCAGTCGCCATGCCACCCTAAGATCCCGCCGGAACTCTGTCCGCCATGCCGCGACTTGTCGCGGCAGCGGAGTTTCGCCCCGGCGTTGCATCTCCACGCGCAAATCGTGCATGCGTGCAAGGACTGTTGCCTCCAGATCCCACGGTGGCAGGCCAGCGAGGAGGCTCGCCGCTTCGCGGGAGATCGTGCGGTATCCCCGCACCATCCGGATGGCCATGACCCTCTGGCAAGCGTTCAGCTTGGCCACCGGTCGCTTACCTAGCGACGGCGCCCAAACCGGCGCCCCGTAAAGAGCCATGGACCGAACGATCCCCGCGTAGAGCCTCCGGCAGGGGGCGTCTGGACCCCCTAGGTTGGGCAGGAGCCGCTTCAGAGCGGCCCCAGACCTGTCCAGTTTGGAGGCCAAACGTCGGAAATGCTCCTCGAAAGTCCACCGGCTGTCGAGGACGAGTCCCAGGTACTTCATCGCCGACCCGACGTCGATGTGGACCCCCCCTACCGTTATTTGGGAACCCGGAGGTGGCGCGTACCGAGGGCCATGAAAGCACATGGCCTCGGACTTGTGCAATGCCACCTTGAGTCCCAGTTGCTGGATCCTCTCCACGACTGTCGCAACCCCGCGTGTCGCTGTTTCGGCCGCCGCCTGGTACGACTCTCCCCGCGCCAGGACCAGCGTGTCGTCTGCGTAGCAGACCACGCTGACCCCGTCGGGGAGGTCGCCGCGCAGCACGTAGTCGTATCCGATGTTCCACAGGGGCGGTCCTAGTACCGATCCCTGCGGAACACCGCACGACATCTCTCGCCGTCTCCACTCTCCCTGGTGACCGGGATAGATGATGAACCTATCCGACAGGTAGGCCTCGATCACACGACGGAGGTAGGCGGGCACCTCGTGGTACCGAAGTGCCGCCCCGATGCAACTCCAGGGCAGGGAGTTGAAGGCATTGGCGATGTCCAAAGACACCGCCAAGACGACCCTGCCCCGAGACACCGCATCCCCCGTCGTGAGAGCCCTCACGCGCATGATGGCGTCCACCGTGGAACGCCCCCTGCGAAAGCCGAACTGGCCGTCCGAAAGGTCCGGCCCCACCCGCGCAAGATGCCCGACGAGGCGGTCTGCAATTACTCTTTCAAAGAGTTTGCCCACCTCGTCGAGCAGCACAATGGGCCGGTACGCGGACGGAGAGTCCGCGGGGCGCCCCGGCTTCGCAATGGGGACCAGTTTCCCGGTCTTCCAGCGACGGGGAAACTGTCCTCTCTCCATGCATGCGCTAAAGAGCCCTCGCAATCGAGACCCGAGAGCCTCCATGGCCAGGACCCATACCCTGCCGTGCACGCCGTCGGGTCCTGGGGCGGTGTTCTTGAGACTGAGTCTTCGTACCACCGCCCTCATCTCTACCTCGGTCACCTCTGGAACGTCGTCCTCGTCGTCGCTGGTGTGGTCCGCTACGGGTACCGCAGGTGGCCCCGCTCATGGCTCCGCCAGTGAGTGTTCCCCTCGCTCAGGGAACAGATTGGCCACCACACCCTCCACAACTTGGGGCCGGAGACTCTGAGTCAGAGGGGGAGCCCATGGGCGGAGTTTGTCCCGCACCACCTGGTAAGGGCGTCCCCATGGGTCCCTGTTCAGAGTCCCCAGCCACACATTGCGGGCCTCCAACTTGGCCCGCTTTACCTCTGTTCGGAGGGTGCGCCTTGCCGCTCTGTACCCCTCGTAAAGCTCCGACTCCCTGGCCACCGCATCCGGCGGGCGGGTGCGGCGCCTGCGGAACCTGGCGTACCGGCGCCGCGCGGCGGTGCACGCCTCGCGCAGAGCGGCAATCTCCGGCGACCACCAGTACACCTGGCGCCGAGCACGTCCTGGATGGACTCGGGGCATCGCCTCGTCGCAAATTTGCGACATGGCCTCCTGGAACCACTCTGCCTCAAGGTCAATTTCGACAGGCCTGTCCAGTGCTTGCACCCAGGCCTGTACCCTCGCGGCTTCCAGGAGAGCGTCCCGGTCCGTCTGCCTCAGCGCCCACCGCGGACCACACGGGGTCTGCTCCCTGACCGAATACCATAGGGTGGTTTATATGGCTGGGGAGGTCATTAATGTATAGCAAAAAGATGGGAGGTCCTAGTACGCTACCCTGTGGTACGCCGTATTTTACTGTCCTACACCTTGAGCGATATTTCTTCTCATAACCACCATTTTGCTTTGTGCAAATTTGTGCGATTTCAACAAATTGTTTTCTGTTTGTCAAATAGGATTCTAATAGTTTAAGTATATTTCCCCTAATACCATATTTTTCAAGTTTCCTTAGCAAAATTTCGAAATCTACATAATCGAAAGCTTTGGTTAGGTCCGTATAAATAGCACAGACAGGATTTCTTTTATCCATATTTGATAATATAGGAAAGAGAAGATCATGAATGGCCATATTAATAGTATTTTGTTTACGAAATCCCTTTTGTTCCTTGACTAATATATTTGACTTCTCAAGATATGCATACAGAGATTTATAAATAACTTTCTCGAATATTTTTGAGAAGACAGGTATCAAGGCAATAGGTCTGTAGTTTTCCATAAATTATACAACATTAACATGATGTCATCTCCCATCTCCAGCTATCTATAATTGAAGTATGGTTTCCACACTGTGTCCATACTGTGTTTTAACTCTATTATGTATACCCTCTTGTTTTCTAAATTACATTCTTTTTATGCACCTACCATATTATCTCTTCACCACCATATGTTGACTGGTAGATTCTCTACCAGTCAACATATGGCATTAAGTCGGCCTTTGTACATTGCGTTGCATAAAGACTAAATAAATAAATAAATTAACGACCATTGTGCATGGGCTATGGCAGTTTTTGATGGGCTTCATTCCAGCCAGCCCACTTCACTCCAGAAAAAGGCCTAGTGACCTGGTGAGCCTTAAGTGCGCGTGCGATTGTTCTCGAATACTTAAAAAGCACATGCGCGAATGTTTCCTCCGCCTCCATGCATACTCTATACATGGTCATCATCATCATCTACCGAGCCTTTTCCCAACTATATTGGGGTCGGCTTCCAGTCAAGCCTTATTTAGCTGAATACCAGTATTTTACGAGGAGCGGCTGCCTACCAGACCTCCACAACCCATTATCTGGGGTAACACGGTACTTCATGGCAAGACTGGAGTCAGATTTACTGGCTTATGACTATCCGTAACGACTGCCAAAGATCTACAATTGACAGCTGTTACTCTATACTTACATGGTACTGTCCGTATGTACCAAACCCACTCCTATTCTCCTGTTCCTTCTTTGCCTTCGTTCCAGGAGCCCAGGGTTCACTTTAACATAACCCATAATCCGTATGTACTAAGGTTCAATCTCGAATCTTTTCAGACAGTGACTGCACTTTCGTTCATGACACGACCTTAACACTTCGACATAAAAACGTTGTAAAACTCATACTGTTACCTGCTGTTACCATAAACGCGTGGTTGATAGTATCACTAAGCCACAGTATGTAAAAATGTTTACTCTCTAAGATAAACAGGTGATACAACCTGTATGGAGTTTTAGTAGTAACAATAACAGCTGTTAGACGAGTACTTCCTAGATAAAACCTTGTAAAATACCTGGTTGGTATCGTTTTATTTGGATTTAGAAGTAACACTGAGGAGCTCGTGGCTAGATAATAACAGCCACACGAGTCGATCTTCAAGGTTAAGCAACGCTTGCCAAAGTTGGTCTATGGATGGGTGACCATCTTAACATACCGAATTTCCTCCATTCCTCGGATAGCATGTTAAGCCGTAGGTCCCGGCTGTCATTTGTAAATCTTTGACAGTCGTTACGGATAGTCAGAAGCTAGTAAATCTGACTCCAGTCTTGCCATGGAATAACGTGTTTCCCCAGTTAATGGGTTGTGGACATCTGGTAGGCAGCTGCTCCTCGTAAAATTCTGGTATTCAGCTAAATCCGGCTTGACTGGAAGTCGACCCCAATATAGTTGGGAAATGGCTAGGTAGATGATGATGATGAAGTAACAAACACTCAGACTATATCCTAATGTCGTATAGGCCACAACCCCGCCCAAACCTTGTCCGCAAAATGACATACGAGCTAGGAAAATAATAATACATCTACAGAAACTACAGTACCATATAAATTAAGAGAGATCTGTTTCCCGTTGCTGTTTAATTCAAATTAGGAGTTAATTTCTAGTTTTGTCAGTATAGCAGATAGATCCGCAATTTGCCCTCGGGAAAAACCACTGTGACAACTGGTTATACGAGAAGTACGTACATTATTACTAATTACTCTATATTTTAATCAATTAAGAGACAAACTTGTGGTTTTATCAAAAGATAGTTTCAAATTTTTTAACAAATAAATATGTGAAGGAATAATATAATATTCGTTGAGTGTATTTTATTTTTGCATATTATGTAAGTTGTTAGGTTTTCGTACTAATAGTTGGTGAATATTATTTATTTTCTCATGTTCATCATCATTTCAGCCAAAAGACGTCCAGTGTAGGATATAGGCCTCCCCCAAGCATCGCCACAACGACCAGTTAGACCAGCAATTTATAATTACCTACTTTTCATAAATTAATTTATAAACGTTAATTTGAAATGTTTATATGCACAATTTATTAAATTCAAAAACATGTCCAATTTTTTTTTTTTTTTTTTTAATATACCATAAACTAATGCTTGACTGCAATCCCACCTGATGGTAAGCAGTGATGCAATCGTTGATGGTGAAGCGCACTAGTTTATTAAGAGCCTATTCACTCTAGTCTTGAAGATACCCAAATTATAATCGGACGGAAAGACCGCAGCAGGCAAATTGTTCCAATCCTTCGATGTACGCGGTATGAACGATGAAGCAAACCGCTTTGTCCGGACCGTGCAGGTTTCGACAACGTAAGGATGGATACTCGCCGTACGACGGTTTGTCCGATGGTAAAAGCGAGATGGCGGAATTAACTCATGTAATTCCTGCGCACACTCTCCGAAATGCATCCTGTAGAACACCGATAGGCTGGCTACCCTACGCCTGTGCTCTAGGCTTCGCAGATTGGATTTAACCAAATCAGGGTCTCCAATTAGCCTCTTCGCACGCCTTTCCACCGAGTCCAAAGCTGCTAGATGGCATTTTGCAGCGCCAGCCCATATGTGGCTGCAGTACTCCACACACGATCGGACCTGTGCTTTTGTATAGCATAAGAAGCTGTCCCGATGTGAAGTACCGCCGGACCTTTGCCAGAACGCCGAGTTTTTTTGCAGCCACTTTGGCTTTGGACTCAATGAACCGCCCAAAGTTAAGGTCTGAGGAAACTTCAACACCCAAAAGCTGAAGACGGTCGGTGCACTCCAGTGACACATTCCGGAAAGTAGGAGTCAAGGTGAACGGACTCCTTTTTGCAGTGACTAGACACGCTTGTGTTTTGGCAGCGTTGAATTCTACCAGATTGGCTTCACCCCATTTGGAGACTGCCTCGAGGGAGACATTCACACGCTCTACCATAGCCTCTCTTTCGGACTGGATTAGCTCCTTACTAGCCCGAGCACCCGGCAGGTATCTCTCTACAACTGTGCTGTCATCTGCATACCCATAGATACCGGGCATTAGCAGATCGTTGATATGCAGCAGAAAGAGAGTTGCAGAGAGAACAGACCCCTGAGGAACCCCGGCATTCGTTGTCATGGGTTCCGATGAACATCCATCGATAACAACTCGGAGAGACCGTTCACTCAGGAAGTCTTTTACCCAGGTAATCAGACCAGGAGAAATGCCATACGCTGGAAGCTTACTCAAAAGGCTTGCGTGCCATACCCTGTCGAAGGCCTTCGAGACGTCTAAGGAAACGGCAAGACCTTCCCCATTCTTCTCGAGGGCCTCGCCCCACAAGTGAGTGGCATACACTAGTAGGTCCCCAGTAGACCGATTGTGGCGAAACCCATATTGTCGGTCACTGAGGAGATCGTTACCTTCCAGGTATGCCATGAGGCGCGAGTTCAATACACGCTCCATAATCTTGCAGAGTATGGAGGTTATTGAAATCGGCCGATAGTTGGCAGGATCGGCACGACTGCCCTTTTTTGGCACGGGTTGCACGTTGGCAAGCTTCCAGGACTTGGGCACTATTCCAGTCCTATATGAGAGGCGACACAAGCGTGTCAGAACAGGAGACAACTCGGGCGCACAAGCCTTGAGAACTATCGCTGGTACACCATCTGGGCCACTAGCTTTATTCACGTCTAGACGACACAGCGCTCTCAGAACCTCTTTATTCCTTATGCGAACTTCGGACATTGAAGAGTCGCAATGAGGCAAACTCGGTGGAGTAGCACTGCTAGTGTCAAGACGCGAATTATGGGCGAAGAGAGATGCAAAGAGACCTGCCTTCTCTCTCGCCGTATGAGCCAGTGTTCCGTCAGGCTTAACCAGCGGAGGCAGTGTGGGTCGACAGAAGTTCGCTTCGACCGATTTGGCAAGGGACCAGAATGCTCTGCTACCAGATGGCTGTGCAGAGAGTTTTTTGCCAATATGAGTAATACGATCGAAGCGAGCCCTCCTTAGTGCCTTTTTGTAGGACTTGGCAGCATGGTTAAAGGCTCTCTTCTTTGAACTCAGATCCGGAGCTTTACGATCACGAGCGTCCGCCCAGGCAAGAAACGCCGAATGCTTACGCTTTTCAGCTTCAGCACAATCGGCGTTGAACCATGGGTGAGCTGAGCCACCGACGGGTACGTCACTATAAGGAATGTAATACTCCATAGCTTGACGCACCACGTCGGATATAGCATCCGCACAGCTCGACGGATCTTCTGAAGAGAAGCAGACCTGCTGCCAAGGATAAGACGCAAAGAAATGTCGCATCTCATCCCAATCTGCTGATTTGTATCGCCACATTCGCCGCTCACCGCGAGAGTCGCAGTCAGGTGGGGAGAAGGTCGACACAGACTTCACCAGACAGTGATCTGAAGTTCCTATAGGCGAGGAGACTGTTACAATACATCTGTCCGGGTCGGTAGTCAGCAGAAGGTCCAGACAATTGGCGGTGTGACCAACTACATCGGGCACCCTGGTCGCTTGCTTAACCAGCTGGGAAAGGCCCATCGCTACTGCAAAGTTTCGCGCTTCCCTCCCAGCGTGGTCGGTCCTCTGGTATGGGAAAAGCCAGTCTTGATGGCAGGCGTTAAAGTCCCCCAGAGCGACGAATTGCGCGTCAGGGTGCCGATGTAGAGCCATATCGGCAGCCTCACTGAGGTGGTCAAACAGCCGAGTTGTCTCCTGATCCCCGCTGTGCGATCGGTAGACACAGGCATAGACAATTTTGTCCATACCGGTGTCCACCAATAGCCATAAGGTGGATAGTGAAGGGTCTTCAAGATGACGGAGACGCCGACAGCAGATGTCATTACGGACGTACACACAGACCCCGGCACGCTGCAGGAAGTGATGCTCCAGTGAGTATCCCGGGTAGTTGAGGTACGCCGCATCTGGTGGACATCTGATCTGGGTCTCCGTCAAGAAAAGCAAGTGAGGCATGTCGGTCTCGAGATGGTGGTGAACCGCATTGAGATTTGAGTGCAGCCCTCGAATATTCGAGAGCTGCACTTGAAAAGAGAGGACGTGCCTCCGCTGTACAGACTTACCTTTCTTTTTTGGACCTTTCATAGATTTTTTTTTCCAATTAGGAGTGAATAGGATCGATGGAAGATGGCAGTTGAGTGAGGTGTTGCGATATTAGGCCCAACAACACGGTCAGCGTTGCTGCGCCAATGGAGGGTTGATATGGAGACTGCGGGGACGCCCGAACCCCCCCAATTTTCAAATTTATTTCTCGTTTACATTTAAATTACCTATCTTTTAAATAATTAAAGGCTATCCAAACAAATCACCGACAAATACATAATCTCAATAAACCATTTCCGTTCAAACACAATTTTGGAGCAACATCTTTCAAGATTTACGGGACCCCTAACTCCAAGTAATATTTAATAAACCGTTCCCATTAATCAAGTCTCGGAAGTATAACAAGTAATATAATAATCTGTGCGTTCATAAAACAAACCACTTAGCAATAATAAGAGGAATCGTTGGGAAACAAAGGTTTTAGTGAAAAACTTTCTAATTTCCAAGGCATTAGGACCCGGGCCACGTAACGCTGCGTATGAATAATTTAGAAGGCGCCTATATTTGGGCTACACTTGTGGTCTTCCGAGGGTACAACTTCGTGTTAGGGTACTGATGTTTCTGCTACTAGTTGTACTCGAAATTATGCTACGTCGAGAAGACTTGGAAAAAATATTCTTTTGACAAAATATTGTGATCTAAATAATGTTTTAAGCAGTAGTGGATATTGCCCCGACTTACGAATTGTAGGTCGTGGGTTCAAACCCAAGCAGGCGCATTACGTTGTGCAATTTATTTCATCATCACCACTGCTCTCAAAACGGTGAAAGCAAATATCGTGAGGAAACCGGCATGTAGGACATGCCGGTTGAGTCATCTATCCGCACTGGGCCCGCATGGTAGATTTGGCCCATACACTCTCTCTTAACGTTTGAATCCCCAACCGGTCCTATGAGACCGCGCTGTTATTGTTTTACTAATGGGTCTCGTTTCGCGGGTATCTGAGTAATTAAAGAGAAGTCCCAGCAGAGGAAACATTATTTGCATGTGTGTTTACACATAAAACCAACACGCGTACCATCATCTACCTAGCCTTTTCCCAACTTTATTGGGGTCAGCTTCCAGTCAAGCCGGATTTAGCTGAATACCAGTATTTTACGAGGAGCGGCTGCCTACCAGACCTCCGCAACCCATTAACTAGGGTAGCACGGTACTTCATGGCAAGACTGGAGCCAGATATACTGGCTTCTGACTATCCTTAACGACGGGACCTACGGCTTAACGTGCTTTTCGAGGCACGAAGGAAACTCGGTACGTTAAGATGGTCACCCATCCACAGACCAACCTTGGTAAGCGTTGCTTAACCTTGAAGATCGACTCGGCTGTTATTATCTGGCCACGAGCTAGAGAAAACCAACACACGTATACGCTCACTAAAATCCACAAAATAGAATTACAGAACAGCGAAACTCGTGTAATTATCACCTCCGAAGCAAACTAACCGAAAAAACAAATAGTAAGACTGCGAACCAAAACCGGCTGAAAGTTACGAAAAACGGAAACCTTCGCTCATTCGGCTAATGAGTTGCTCGACTTTTTGGACGGTTAAAAAAAAACAACTCGAGAATATTTCTCCAAGTATGTAGGTACCTGCGGTTTGGGAAGTTTCGCAACGTTTTTTGTTTAGACTCCACCGTTTGTGAGCGACGCCTGAGTTTGGCAGCCTCTCAAACAAGTATTGTTCTTTACTTGAGAGACGACATACAAAGTATGAAGATAGGGTAATATTTAGCGGGTCTGGTTAATAAGTCTTGAGTAATTAGCAAACTACCTATCCTTCGTAGTTTTATCTGCGACTTGGATTACTAATACGCCTCCTCAAGAGCAGTGGAATTTATTTTTTATAGGTATTTATGGGACTTACCTAAACTGTGGTTCCGTCATTTTCGTTGGTTTTCTAGTACCTGTAAAAAATTACAATGGTCAGTAATGCATACACCAAACATTTGATCATTATCTACACTAATATAATAAAGAGGTAAAGTTTGTTTTTTTGTTTGTATGACGTAATCTGTGGAAGTACTGGTCCGATTGCTAAAATTGTTTCACCAATAGAAAGCTGCTGTATTCCTGAGTGACAGGCTATATTTCATGTAGGCGGGCGAAGCTGCGGGCTAAAGCTAGTGAAAAATATGGGCAATTGCAGGTGTTTATGTAGGAATGTCTCATCTTTTTCAACCGATGAGCGGTAAATCCTATATCGACGTTGGGATATCTTGACTTTGCAAACTCATTGCATTTATGGAACCAAGTCTTCGGCAAGGTCACTGGTCTTATGGATTATTAAAAGAGAACTACTCTGGTTGGTTGCAAAAGGGGTGTGAAATTTTGCACTACGTTTTCTTTTATGACGTAGACGAGTACTAAGAGTAGTTTTTACCAAATATTACTCCCAAAGGGGATAAAACGAGTGTCCAAAATCTATAACGGAGAAACTTATATTAACGCGGGCAAAACCGCTGGCAGAAGCTAGTCAATAATTATCGAAACACTTACTTACGCTTACAATTAAACCGTATAACCAAAAATCGCGCCACAAAAATAACCAAAAGAAAAAAACCAGAAACTTTCCATAAAAACAAACAAAAAATAACGGTAAATAAAAATGAATGGGCATCGCGTTGGCTTCCGAATAAATTTGGCTGAATTCAATCCGGTGCAGTAATAGTTGCGGAACCATCGGCAGATTTGAGCAAGTTCACGCTTGCCGGCCGGTGGCCCCTATGAGTGAGAACCGGTAGATACGGTATCTGTACCGTGCCTGGTATTGGTTATTTGTATTTCATTGGTTTGATTTCGTTTGTTCGTTTGATTAGAATGCTGTAAATTGTAATTGATTTCTCTATGTTAATGAGCAATTTATAATTCTGTTTCCCGTCAGCCGCCAAACTCATATAGTGCTGGGCCGACCATATTTGCCGCACAGTAGTAATTTAGGTGTCTTCAAGCCTAGATCACCAAATCATCAACGATTGCATCACTGCTTACCATAAGGTGGGATCGCGGTTGAGCACTAATTTATATAAAAATATCGCACCAAAATTAGGCGAAGGCAATCACTGACTGAATCCCGAACAGCAGGAGCCGACGACGTATTAGTTCCAGAAGGAGATGGCGTAACGAGTTAAAATCCTATCTTAAGTCCTATCTCCATATTAAAATCCTATCTATTAGCCAGAAGTAGTTAAGGACGAAGAAGTGTGGAAGATTGAAAGGGAAAGTTTTGCCCTGCAGCGAGACACAACAGGCTCATAATAATAATTTCCCCTTTCAGGTGGCATGTAAAGGAAGACGTTAATTCGTTTATGACGTGGAGTAAACAGTATGTATAATATCACTTACCCAAGATAAGCAACTAAGGCAAATTATGGGACAATATACTAACAAGGACTTTTTTCAAGTAACACTATTTCCTAATAAAGTGCTCTTCACAAATCCATGGCATCTGGTGAAGACAAATCTGCCTGGAGCCGACCGGCGACTTTAATTACTTTTTATTGGAGCCCGAGCCGTACACGATATTAGATCGGTAAACGGTCGTGTGGTTTTGCTACAGGATGTGTTTCTCTTTCTATTGATTTAGAGACTTGAAATGTGGATGCAGTTAGAGTAAGGCAGTCTCCGTTTTTAAACGGAATATGGCGATTGCAGGCTGTAGCAGAAACAATCTATCCAGATGGGGTATCTTTGAGTCATGGTATACACAGTCTCACTTTGAAGTACCTTCAGAGGATTCGCGTCATCTCATTTCCTAACAACATGCATGTACAACCACCTGTATTTTCGTTCTTTATTTCAGCTAAAACGTGTCCACCGCTAGATAAAATCCTCTCTCAAGCGACTCCCCATCAAATGGTCCTGTATTTTGTGCATATATCGACCATCACATGGCTCTCACCAAATCATAAGTCCATAGTTTTTCGTGTTGTAAAATTATCAAAAATCTTTCGGGCAGTTGTCCATACCAGACATAACGTCTGTCTGATCGGAGGATTCTTACCTTTTCAATAAAAGTTTACGGGACGTTACACTGATTACACCCTGTCCCGCATACCTCCAAAGCTACACTCTTAAGCTTATCATAATAAAACTCAGCTCAAACTCACAAGTCGCTATTCAAAGTGGTTTCCATTTGTTATACATTCCGTACAGCTCCGCTCGCTACGCAAACTTCTTTGATTACACTTTAAACAACATCGCCTTCAGAACTTAACTACTTAGTATCTAATAGAATTCTAAAACTATCCCAACTTGAATACATCTCCAATTAACAATGACAACGTCGGTCGAAGGAATTTGTGTAAGTTAATACTTACACGGCCTTGTGTTTAAAATAACTTTAGGTTACACACTAGATGTTTGTTGAACAGTTTGTTTTGGAAAGTGCTGGCTGAAATGCTGTTTAGTATTCATGAGTTGCTTAGTTTAAAGAAGGCAGAGAGAAGGTCGAAGAAGGGCAGGGCATATAGCTCGTAGAAAGAAAGGTCAATGAGACTGAACGGATCTGGAATGGCGACCGCTTACCGGAAGACGTGGCTATGAAAGGACTCCTACAAGGTAAACCAATGATCTGGTGAGGGTTGCGGAAATCTGGTTGCGGGGATGCTGACTGGGGCAACGGTTCTTACCAGACAGCCGGACAACATGCACCCAAGCAAATCAAATCAAATTAAAAATGTTTTCATTTCACTTATAGCTACATGGACATTTATAAATGTCAGAAACTAGTCATCATCATCATCATCTGCCTAGCCTTTTCCCAACTATATTGGGGTCGGCTTCTAAAATGTCAGAAACTAGTACACGGTTCTAATATGTCATTTCGATAGAGAAAAACCGGCAAGAAACTTCATAGCTACGTCATAGCTACTCCAAGCTAAGCACTCTGCCATGACCTTGGAACAGTCCACGTAGCGATGGTAGATGAGTACCTATACTAGAAACCGTTCTCGTTTATCGAATCAACATCATCATCATCTCAGTCGAAAGACGTCCACTACTAGACATAGGCTTCCCCCAAGCGTCGCCACAACGACCGGTCCTGTGCGTCTCGTACCCATCAGATTCCCGTGACTCTCGACTCTTTCTCCGTTTATCGAATGGCACAGAATAAAACCGCTAACAAACTTACCGCAAGATAAAACAATGACATAAATCGGACAACTAATTACGATTGTCTAGATCAGATGGCAGAGTTACCGACTTATGAGAGTCCAGTGTCCACATTATTAAACGAGGCTTAGTGTTGCGCGCGGCGCCGGCGGCTGTACCAGTCTTGTGTTGGGGGACTTACGGGGATGTAGGATGGGGAGTTTTTGAAGCGTATATTTTTCACACAAGTATTCCTTCATCCTTCAGGAGCTCGTGGCTAGATAATAACAGCCGCACAGGTTGATCTTCAAGGTTAAGCAACGCTTGCCAAGGTTGGTCTGTGGATGGGGTGACCATCTTAACATAACGAGTTTCCTCCGTGCCTCGGAAAGCACGTTAAGCCGCAGGTCCCGGCTGTCATTTGTAGATCTTTGGCAGTCGTTACGGATAGTCAGAAGCCTGTAAATCTGACTCCAGTCTTGCCATGAAGTAGGTACTATGTTACCCCAGTTAATGGGTTGTGGAGGTCTGGTAGGCAGCCGCTTCTCGTAAAATACTGGTATTCAGCTAAATCCGGCTTGACTGGAAGCCGACCCTAATATAGTTGGGAAACAACTGAACAACGAGTTGTTCGATTTTAGATACGTTGTTTACCGTCGTGATAGAGTATGCCACAACTCTGCCAAAAAAGATGGCGGCGGTGTTCTTTTAGCTATTTCACGGGATGTTCCTTCAGCCAGAGTTCACAGCTGGGAAAGTGATAGCGAAGATCTCTGGGTGACTGTTAAATTACAATGTAATAATATTGTGAAAACTATATAGCTATTTGTGTCTCATACTTACCTCCTCCTGTAAAAGCAGAACATTTGTCAAATTTTTTGTAATGTAAGTAATACCATAAATAATGTTGAAGATGTTCTCATCCTCGGAGATTTTAATCTCGGATTCATTCATTGGTCATCTTTACATGGACAGACCCATACTATACCTAATAACTATAACAACACTTTAGGGGATATGTTTGTTGATTTCCTAGATATTAACAGTCTTTTTCAATTCAACAATGTTTGCAACATTGATGATAGAACACTTGACTTAGTTATAAGTAATATGCGCAGTCTATCTGTTACTCATACCTCCGACCCTCTGACTAGACTCGACCCTAAACACCCAGCCGTGATAATTTCCATATCACATGAAAATACAAAATGCTTACGTTCAAAGAATAACATTCGCCCAAATTTCTATAAATGTGATTATGCAAAAATAATGTCAGACCTACAAGCTATTGACTGGCAACAAGAATTTTCAAAGTCCAATGATATAAATAACCAAATTACTTTATTTTATTCCAAGTTAAAAGAGGTAATCGATAAACACATACCGAGTTACCTTTGTAAAAATTCGAAATATCCTTCCTGGTTCAGCAAAGTGCTCATAAAATCCCTATCCGAAAAAGAGAAATACCGCATAAAATTTCGTAAATACAATAATCCTAGAGACAAGTTGAGCTACGATTTACTTAGAAGCCGTTGTCATACAATGATCAAACAAAACTACAGTGATTACAAAAAACGTATTGAGACTGAAATAACAAAAGATCCTAAAGTATTTTGGCGCTACATAAAGAACAAACGAAATACCAAGTCCGTGATTCCAGCCAGAATGCTTATGGATGAAGTAGTAGCTGAGAAAGGTACAGACATTGCAAACCTTTTTGCTTCTCATTTTTCTTCAATTTTTACCGACTCACATGATAATACCTCAACCAGTCTGCCAAAATCATCTGGAGTGCTCAGTAACATAAAATTTACAACACAAGAAATCCTAACAAAGATAAATGAACTTGATATATCTAAGGGTGCCGGTCCTGATTCCATTCCACCAGTTTTTATTAAATCTTGTGGGAAAGTGCTTGCTGAACCACTATGTCTCTTATTTAATCGATCTTTAGAGTCGGGAGTATTTCCAGACGAATGGAAGAAGGCTCGCATCGTGCCTGTGCACAAGAAAGGTGACTCTAGTAATATAAAAAATTACAGACCGATATCTATCTTGTCATGTCTCTCAAAGCTCTTCGAAAGTCTCGTTTGTCCACTTATTACCAACTACTTGGAAACCATGCTTTCTGATAATCAACATGGATTTCGAGTTGGACGTTCTACCGAAACTAACTTAGTCAGGTACATAACAGACATATCCGAAGCTCTCGATAACGGACTCGAAGTCGACGCAATATATACGGATTTCAGCAGCGCGTTCGACAAGGTGAGTCATCCACTCCTATTGGCTAAACTTGAGCTTAGCGGTGTTCATGGGTCCTTGTTAAGGTGGTTTGCATCCTATCTTAAAAATCGCTCTCAGTTCGTTGCTATCAATGGCTACGTCTCTTACGAATACTTTGCACGCTCCGGTGTCCCACAAGGTTCCCACCTTGGCCCAGTTTTGTTCTTATTGTTCGTCAATGACATTACAAGTCATATTAAGCATTGCCAGCCACTGTTGTTTGCAGACGACTTAAAGATCTACAGAAAAATTACTGGGCTTGCAGACACCGATCTTGTTCAATCCGACCTAAAAAATATAGAAAACTGGTGCATTAACAACAATATGACCCTACATGCCCAAAAATGTTTCCATATTCGTTTTACAAGAAAGAAATCTTCGAGTCTTACAACCTACTCATTATGCAATACTCTGTTGACAAAAGTATGCGAAATACGGGATTTAGGTGTTCTAGTCGACGATAGGCTCAGTTTTAAGCCGCACATCAACGATGTCGTAAAAAAGTCTGCGCAAATGCTGGGCTTTGTAAAACGAAACTCAAGAGGCTTCCAATCACCAAAAACAAGAATACTGCTGTTCAACACTCTGGTGCGTAGTCGTTTGGAGTACGCCAGTGTGGCCTGGAACCCGTTCTACGCAGTTCATTCTCAAAGGGTTGAAAAAATACAACGAGCGTTCACCAAACATTTAGCATTTATTTCCAAAGAAATTAGTCATCGGTGTCCCTATGAACAGCGCTTAGACTTTTTCAAAATAAAGACACTGCGTGACCGTCGCCGTTCGCGTGATCTAATATTCCTTTACAAAATAGTTAATGGGTTTATAAAATGCAGTGATCTAGTAGAGCGAATTCAGTATTCAGTCCCTTCAAAACTTCCCAGATACCCCATCCTCAGATTACTCCATATTCCTTTCCGTAAGACTAACCTTGGCCTCAATGCACCCTTGCTCCGAATATGTAAAACCCATAATAGTTGTTGCAAATCACCAGACACTGATTTACACGGTGTCTCACTCATTAAGTTTAGGAGAGCTGTCTCGGAGGTATGAACTCATACAAACTTTCTCATTATATTTAAAATTATACATTACATCTTGTTTTTCTTAATGATTTTACTTTTTAATTTACTTTTTAATATACTTTCTATTTTTATCCGTATAATTGTAAGTTTAAATTTTGTGTGTTTGTTTATTAAGTAAATAATATCAGAGTGTAATATGGTGTAAGCTGTGCAAACCTATAATAGGCATGCATACCAGTGCCTAGATCTTAATGTTAATTATTATAATACTTTTGTATGTTATGCTGTTGGTGTGCCAATAAATAAAATAAAATAAAATAAAATAAATGAAACGGCTAGGCAGATGATGATATTTTTCACACAGGTATTCCTTCATAATATGTAATGTGTACAGTCGTCGACCATGACCACGACCGTCTCTGAACTATGGTCCTGCAATTACGGTGGTCCATCAGAATATTTTTTTATAATTACAGGTACTTTCCCACTGCTGGGAAAAGACCTCCTCCTACTTTTCAGATGTATTTTTTTCTTAAACTACTTCGAATCAGCCCTTGCGGTAACAGGACTATAGGTCCTTTTTTCAGATTCGAGTTTTTCTTCTTGACTTCTGGTCTAGACAAAGTATTTATCCCTGTTCTACACGCCACATTCACGGTGGTAATCTTCTCTTCGAGGAGTGGTTAGAGAGTGTCGAAGCGTTCACACTTTCAGCCTGACGCATGTCCAGACTGAATATGGTTGTTCGTGAGGTTTCTGTTTCGAATCCGGTAGGAAAAAACGCCATATAGCTATCGACCAATCATAGGCGCGGGCTTATGAATTACAAGCATAGGGTTCCTCATTGTTAAACCGTCCCGCAAAGATCGAATGCAAGTCGCGGCCACTAAGGCACGAGCTTGAGTCATCGACGGTGCATAGTGTGCCACGGGCGCTTCAAAGAGATATCACCCAAACGAAGGACCCTAGCTGGATCGGTACCTGCTAGAGCCACGGGATTTTTTAATAATTACCGTGGTCTGATACGCAAACGGCAAAAGGTTACAGGTAGGTTTGAACTTGAAAATTTGACATAAATTCTCGCTCCATCCTCTAAAAGGCATTTAATTACATCCCACAACAAAACAAAATAGTCAGAGGAGCTCGTGGCTAGATAATAACAGTGGGTCTTTAAGGTTAAGCAACGCTTGCCAAGATTGGTCTGTGGATGGGTGACTATCTTAACATAACGAGTTTCCTCCGTGCCTCAGAAAGCACGTTAAGCCGTAGGCCCCGGCTGTCATTTGTAGATCTTTGGCTGTCGTTACGGATAGTAAGCCAGTAAATCTGATTCCAGTCTTGCCATGAAGTACCGTGTTACCCCAGTTAATGGGTTGTGGAGATCTGGTAGGCAGCCGCTTTTCCTAAAATACTGGTATTCAGCTAAATTCGGCTGGACTGGAAGCCGACCCCAATATAATTGGGAAAAGGCTAGGCAAATGATGATGAACAAAAAAAAATAGTCATCGGCCTATTTATCACAGCTTACCGTCCTCTAACCCCGTATGTCCCCGCATATAGCTCGGAAACTCGCTGACGGGCAACATGCCCCTTTGTGCTACATACTGTACACAACTTATATACCTAGCCCACTCTATTAAACTTTACCATGGCCCCGGACATTTTTAGATAAAAATATTATTTCGAATAAGAGGGATTTTCTTCTTTAAATGGAGGTCGAAGTTTCAATTGATATGTGGGTTGTTGTATTGGTGGGTGCTCAAAGGTAATGTAATGGGGGCCAAGGTTGTATAGAAGTTTTGAGGAAACCAGTCATTGTGATGTTCCAGCTAACATTAAGAAATTATAATATAATTTATTATGATAACATCGAGGCTATATTTTTTGATAAATTAGGAAGAGGTAAAAAGTTGAAGAGTTAAAAAAGCTATATCCATACTTGCACTATGGATACACCCATAGTGCACGTATGAATATAGCATTTTTAGGGTTCCATACCCAAATAGTACGAGTACCCTAGGTCTGTCTGTACGCCTGTCTCCAGACTGTATAATCTCATGAACCGTGATCTAGAGCTAGAGCAGATGATGTATTTCAATTGCCGCTAATTTAACATACAGATAGGTTATATCCCAGAATAGGAAAAAAAAATTATATCCTGGCAGTACCGATGTTAGTTTGAAATAATTTCTGCTTTCTGCTTCCATACGAGCAATAATGCCGCTGACATAAGTTAACACAATATTATTACAATTATCAATACTGTTAGTTTCTCTAATATACTCGTAATTTTCATGGGGCACAAGTTCTAGAATATATTCTAGAACCAATGAATAAGAAGTATTTTTACACATAAATAGGTATCATCAAAGATAAAAAACATCATCATATTTAGCAGCACATATGCAAAATATGAGTCTTAAACCCTTCAATCGTTACCAAATAGCGACCCTTTTCGAACCGGTCTCAAGAAGAGTTAAAACACTTTACAATCCAGAAATATCGTAAAAGTCACGTCCCTATATTACAGTAACCCCTTTCTTTCAATCGCATCTCAGGACTTTTGTGGAAATATAAATTATTCATATTCGATTACCCCAAGTCGCTCCGCTCAATGTATATGGAACCAAATCTTTTACGTTTTCTCGAAACGATTCTTCGGCCTATTTTTCAAGGAAATTTTTCTTGAGGCAATTGTTTTTGCACTCATTAGTCACTCACGTGCTTTTAGGGACCATTAGGTGCCTTATACGTTTTTACTGGACTACTAACCCGTACTGCTCTGTACAGTGAGACGTAGAAGGTCACAAAGGATATCTCGCATCACCACCAGGTCGCTGAAAATCCGAAAGGTACTCACCGTGTCCCCCAGATCGAAGGCAACGAAGGAACAGGGTAGGGTTTAGTCAGTAAGAATCTGACACGCCCTCTCGCTCCGCCCAAGAGCGGGAGAAGTCATACTGATGATTCCCCTTCCAAAAAAAAAACCTCCATGTCGTTATCAACCACTGTCTTTGCTATATTCTTGGTGTTTAATAGCACGAAAAAATGTCCAACATAAATCTTTGGGAATGTTTCGGTAAAACCTGATCGACCCACCGATCAAACGCCGCAAGTGGAGCTGGGTTGATTACACGCTTCAAAGGGACCCTGAATAAGGCAAGTCCTAGACTGGAATCCTCAAGAAAAGCCTGGTTGCCGTAGAGGCAAAGAACATAGGGAAGACCTGGAGTGAAATGAAGGACAAATAAGACCGAACGGGGTGGCGGGTGGCATGCTGTGGACACATTCTACTCCAGTCTGGTAATAACCTGGACCGAACCTAGTCGTCAACGGCGCATTCTGTCCCACACGCACCTCAAGGAGATGTCTGCAAACTGTTGGGGCCCGATAGGGCCGAAGCCTCTGGGGAACAATGAAATTCAAAAAGTAAGTCCATATCCCCCAGATCGAAGGCAGCGAAGGAACGGGGTCGGGTTTAGTCAGTAAGAGTCTGACACGCCTGCTCCTGCTCCGCCCAAGAGTGGAAGAAGTCACTCTAATGATTCCCCTTCCAAAAAAAAACCCCATCTATAGAACACAAGAACTTCATAATTAATAAATATTAGTGTTCCTGAACCTCTTCTATGCTTTTTCAGTGATTAAAAAACCAGACCTGTAGTGTTGTGACCTGTGGTTGCTAAATACTGATCAAGCAAAATTTAAATTGTGTTTATCGACACAAAGACTATAAGCACGGGAACGGAAAAAATAAGTAGAAAATACTTCCTTCCCGCAGATTACGATGCAAATGCATTTTTTTTTACATCTCAAGAGAATAAACAAAATCTACTTGCCTAGTCCAATCTGTCGTGTTTTCTTTTACATAATAGGACTGTGGCCATGAAATTGGAGTGGCAGCTTGTCATGAAAAGTCAACTTAATTTACTTTATACAATTTCTGTCTCTGCATAAATACTTTATAGCTTAGGCGTTTGAGAGAAGTTAGTGTTTTTTTTTATATATTATGACTTGAAGTGGAATCATTGTCACGCTTAAATACCCCAATAAAAAAAAATAATTATAAGTCGAGGACGACTCCAATCGCTAAAACTAGGTATTTCAGGATTTTTCAAATATTTTATCTAATTTTTTGTAACTAATTATTCTGGCACTAAAATAATCACTGTCACTGAAACCTAGTCTCATCCAAAATGGATCAAAATCCCTTAGTAATAAACAGGAAAAGCTCTACCTGTCTACCTACTCAACAATAACAACCTTCCAAAAAAGATCAGTCACCCATTCAAGCTACCAACCGTTTTACCAGCTAACGCACTTAAAAAAAATCATCACGGTCCCAACAAAAGCTAAACGCTGCTCTCCCAGGCCGAGTTTAAAGCGATCTTTTCTCAGATGCCAGTCACTATCTCCGCTTTTGTACGGAGGCTATTCAACGTCGGCGCTTGAAGCACGGAATTGGACATCCAAACCCAATTACCGTGGAACGTCCACGCTGGAGTTTTTATTTATGCACTGGTCCTTTGAAAAACGTGCCCCTTGCTAATACAATAGCTTCTAGTTTGTTCGTATTGCTTGCAGCGTGGAAGTAGATGAGCTTGTTTTAGATTTGAAAGGTATTATAAGGGGAAGAGCGTTTTGGGAACACTTGTATTGTGTGGAGTCTTTATTTCCTGATAGCTACAACTTAGTCAAGAGTGTATAGGTTAATGCTCCATCGTCGGCCAAATCATCGCTTACCCTTAAATGAGATAGTGATCAAACGCCAGCCGGCAGAAAATTGTTTTTTGTTTAATTTCTGTCTAGTCCTGCATGAGTGCAATCACAAACCTGTAGGCACACATACAAGATATGTACCTACAGATACAAAACACCTAGACTAGAAACAACCTTCGGCAAACTAAACAAATATTTGATCTGTTTGGGAATCAAACTCGCGGATCGCAATGGAGCAGTCAATAGCTCAACCGCAGCGCTAACGCAGTTGTTGCAAATATTAAGTCCATGAAATGGTACTTCAAATTTGCCAGCAACAATATAAGAAACTTGCGAACAAAACTGGTCTTCCACCCCCGTTAGAAAACCACTGCCTACCTGCCACTAAGTATCAATTTGAGAAATCAATTCGAACCCATACAAAATAAAACTTTTTCACCCAACGACGAGATCTTCTAATGATGCGAGCTTCATTCAATACAAAAATGAAATCTGCAGAAAGCCATCAATTTTTATCTTTCCACTACTTAATAGCAGCATAGCTAAAGTGCCTAGATTCAATGCATTGAATATGACTGAACGAGACCCGATTCATTCGTTCGCGAGTGAAGTAAGAACGACTACACACGGTCACGTAGTTTGTCGAGCAACGATGAACTTGTAAAAGCGCTCGTGCGTCACAGATCATACAGATTGCTGGCAGCGTTCCATTTTCGAATATGATTCGTTTTTAAATTTTATCTGTGAACGTTTTGTCGTGACTTAGGAATTTTCTTGTTCAGTGAATCAGGAGAATGGGTAGCAACCGCCATAATGGTTGGATCTGATTGTGATTACGATTTTGTCTTCGTTGCAGCCTTCTGCGCTCATTCGAAGTCTTATTTTTGGTGGTTATACTGCTTCACCTCCTGAAATAACTGCAGTCAATACCTACTTCATTTTATAACAACCTTACGAATTGGTTTTTATTTACCTTTGCGAGAAGTACTATGATATTAATATCAAGTTACGGTTCTATTTCTGTTAGAGAATTTAAAAAATTATGTTTCTTTTTTATAATTATAATTTTAAGTAACTTTTACGATTTTCTCGTCTGTTGTCAGTATTATTACTTCGTTAAAATAAATCATAAATAATTTAAACTAAAACAAAACAGGAATTCTCCTGAAATGTACCGAGCAATAAATTCACAATCCAAGCTATAATATTACCATTCCTCACAGACAGGTAGGAATAACCAAACCTGAGCCAAAAAGATCCAGTCAATAAAACACTCGATTTAAAACACAACATTTTTACACAAACTTCAGCCGAGAAACTTTGTTTTTGGCAAGCAGCCTTGGCTCCAAAGTTGGACGTTCATTTCAGCCGTGGATCACAGCTGGCCCAACTTCAAACCAACGGGTGCTTGATCCAGCCTCTCTTTTTTAATTAATACCACTTCGAACAGAGAACCGAAAGAATGCTCCAAGTCATTAAAAGTTTTAATAGCATTTGACTTCGAGTTGCAAGGATGGTAACAAATTTTAGTCGAAAACTTTTTTGGTTTTTGAAACTGTAAGAAATAGTTTGCGCGACTCGAGTTTTTCAGAATAGGTAAAGTGCTGGTTTGAAAGGGTTGGAGTTAGAGTTTGGGGAAATATGGCGACCGTGTGTTTGAGTTATACCGAACGAACGGGCTGGAAACCTTTTTGTGTTACTTTTGCGTTTACTAAAGTACCTATAGCCTTTGTTGATGTAAGGTCTTTTTTGGGAGAAATAAGAAAAGAAATGTAACTAAGGTTAACAGTTATATTTTCTTTCGAATACATACGTTTTAAATAACTATATAAGTACCTAGGTAAAAATTCCAACCATTTTGGTAGTGCTCCTTAGCAAAGCATTTCTTGCTCTTCAACTCTCAACAAAATATTTCAGCAAAACCAATCAACTTAATCCACATAAACAGACAAAAAGAAATCCAAATTAAGATACACCAAAACCAACCTCAGCCCACACAACATTATCCGAAACACTCAAACGAACACACAAACAAACACTGAACCACCTCTGCAATCATTACAGAATCCCAATTTAAACCGTACCTACACTTTCGGACACCTGTAAAAACATAACTCTGTATAAAGCCTTACATAGCCACCCTCTGCCTTTAAATCGAAAACCAATTACGGAAAAACTGTACATAAATACAACTGAGCATTGTCCGGACGTGTGTGTATACGCATATACTCGTAGAACCGGTAAATGCGACAACAGAGAACTTGTATGGCTGGAAAGGGATTTGAGGAGGAAATAATGAACGGGGAGTGAGGATGGACTTTTATTAGCTAATTTAGATGTAATGTAGGTAGTGGCTTGATTATGAAAATAAATCTTGATACTTTATTGGTAGCGAAAGTTTTTCGTAATTTATTTAGACCCCAGTTAAAAGGTTTTGGAGGTCTGGTAGGCAGCTGCTCCTCGTAAAATACTGGTATTCAGCAAAATCCGGCTTGACTGGAAGCCGACCCCAATATAGTTGGGAAAAGGCTAAGCAGATGATTTAGACTGAATTTATACAAAATGTGATTAACGATGAAGGTTTTAAACAAGAAAATTAAACTAGGATCAATCAGAAAAACCTATATTCAGCAGTAGGCTTCCAATAAAGGTTGCTACTATACCTAGTAGTGTTTTAAAAATCAAACTACCTATCCAACCAAGCAATATTGGGGTCAGCCGGTCAGCGTCCATTCGAACCGAATACAGCTGAATACCAAGTACATGGAGCGACTGTCTATCTGACCGTCAGAATCCAGTAACTGAGTGTGATGATCAACAGTAATGCTACCGAAGGAGGAGGCCACACGAGTGACGGAACGAACATTCTTACGTCCCCAGCTGCAGGTATCCCGACTCCAATATTCAACCACCATCGGCGCAGGACCGGCCGAGTCGTCGACGATGCGTTGTGTTTCACGCTCGCCTCAAAGAGATGACATCAAAACCGGGCTGGGCTTCTAGCCCAGCAGGGTCGAAGCCATTAAGTAGGCTTTGGCCCTGGGATTGTTTTCGAAAGGAAAACCCGTGGTCCTGAGAAACAATATAATGAGGACATAGCTAGGAGTGGGTTTTAGTCAGTAAAAGTCTGACACGCTCTCCCGCTCCACTCTAAGGACGGAAGTCATCGGATGATGTCCCATCTAAAAAAACATCATCATCATCTCAGCCCAAAAACGTCCACTGCTGGAGATAGGCCTCCCCCAAGCGTCGCCACAGCGACCGATCCTGTGCGTCTCGCATCCATCGGATTCCCGCGATCCTCGCCAGGTCGTCGGTCCAACTTGTAGGAGGTCTTCCAACGCTGCGTCTTCCAGTACGTGGCCTCCACTCTATAACCTTCCGTCCCTATCGACCATATGTTTTCAGCAAAGTATCGGTAACCTTACTTCTCTTGCGGATATCTTCATTTCTGATGTGATCGCGCAAGGAAACTCCAAGCGTAGCCCTTTCCATTGCTCTTTGGGTGACTTTAAACCTAAAAAATTGCAACAAAAAATTTTTGTAGTCCGATTGTCTTCCAAAAGCCACCTCGTCCAGTACCGCATCCATGGAACAGTACAGCAGCAGATAGCTCGTTTAATTAACACAAGTGACAGCGCGATGTGAGGCGACGCACGGACTGGCACATATAGTAAAATAACAATACGCCGCTGTGTAGTCGCCTATAAATGGGTTTGATTTAAACACGAAGGTTGGTAGTCGAGAGATCTTTGGGTGTTTGTTTGAATGAGGTGCTAGGAATTTGGGCTGGGAGATTTAGATAGTTTATTCAGGAATAGGAATATGAGTAATGGTAAAATAATAAGAGACGGAATCTTGAAAGTAGGATTTAATTACGATTGTCTAAAGATAACCTTACCTCGTGGCTAGATTATAACAGCCGCACAGGTCGATCTTCAAGGTTAAGCAACGCTTGCCTAGGTTGGTCTGTGGATGGGTGACCATCTTGACATAACGAGTTTCCTCCGTGCCTCGGAAAGCACGTTAAGCCGTTGGTCCCGGCTGTCATTTGGAGATCTTTGGCAGTCGTTACGGATAGTCAGAAGCCAGTAAATCTGACTCCAGTCTTGCCATGAAGTACCGTGTTACCCCAGTTAATGGGTTGTGGAGGTCTGGTAGGCAGCCGCTCCTCGTAAAATACTGGTATTCAGCTAAATCCGGCTTGACTGGAAGCCGACCCCAATATAGTTGGGAAAAGGCTAGGCAGATGATGATGATGTCTAAAGATAACCTTACCTACCTTGATCATAATAAAAATCTCACATATTATGCTATTCAACTAAAATACAAATTTGATGGAGCATGCAAAGTCGGTGCCTACTAGGGCTGTGGGATGGTTTGAAAAAGTTACCGTGGCCTTGGAACGCAAAAAGCAACACAGTTGAGTTTTAGTCCGTAAAAGTCGGACACTCCTCTATTTCCAAATTGATTGGCAAGGGATATTTTGGCGCATTTGATGATAATGCACCTTAAAACAAACAAACTTCTGAAAATGATCTACCTAATAAAAATGCGCTGAGCTATCTTTTCCTTGTCGGTGACCTCAGTGACAGACTTCATGGTATAGTAAAGTTGACGCTGATGACCTTGAAGAGTATTTTCAGTGACATCAAACCAAACACATCAGTTGCCATAAGTTATAGCAAGCGACCGAATTTCTCGAATGGTTCTCTGTCTTGTTATTGGAGTGTGACTTAATATTTTAGAATAATTTACCTTAAAACTGTAGGTACTTCAACTGTTTAATAATTGTCGCTGTTTCATTGTTTATGTTCATAATTAGGTCACAAACACGCCACTACATTATTATAAAACTTTCTTGTTTATATGCAGATGTAGTGCCCCACATAATGATTTACAAGCAAAGAACAGCATTAATTCATTACGAAACAAATTAACATAAAATAACAAGAACGGAAAAATACATAAAATATAGAATAATATAAAATACAGACGGCCATCCATATTCACTAACAAGAGAACGTGCATTACCATAATTTGCGACCTACCTATACAGATACAAATCCATTCAACCTGTTTTATATTCCGCAAAAGTGCCCAGAAAAGGCCAGAGGACTTAACGAGTGAATTAGAATTTTACATTGTAATGGTTGTTGCCCGCAGAGAAGGGTGAAATAGGAGGAAAAAGTGGGGGGATGAAAAACGCGAACGTCGAGTGGCATCTCACCTAGGCGCGGCGCACACTCCAGTGCTTTGAACTAATTATCCGGTGCCGTGTACGCCTCGCAAGCGGCAATTTCACTAATTATTACATTCATTGAGAAACTGTGAAAATTAAACCGTATTTTTTGGTAGCAAGTAGTGATTTAAATGTTTTGTTTTGTCATGAGTGTGAAACAGGAGTAAATTGGTTTTATACTTCTTTATTACAAGTGTACTTGTATATACGTTTTTCTCGTTGACTTGTGTACTGGCGCTGCAGTACCGACAGCGCAGAAAATTGACTCTGTATTTCCACTGCTTGAAACTAAATGCTTTTTGCTTACTGCCTTTGTACTCTTGACATTAAATGGCTCAGTATGGTTTAAATGACTGTATATTTACTCGGTTCTTCCATATACAGATTGACATATTTACTGAAAAAATATACTCTATCTCTCTGGTCGGACATCAACATACCATGTTGTTTGTAAGTTGATAACATACTTTTTCATTTGTACTAATACATAGGTTATGTTAAACGATGAAAATAATACTGACCAGTTTTAGAATTAATTCATAAAATGTAAGTAAGTGTCGTAAGAATAGATAAAATTATACGTTGACCCAGCCAAAATCAAAAACTTCCGTCAAAATTATAACTTGATGGATCCAAGAACGAGATCCATTTAACTTCTTTTGAACTTATACATATTAAAAGAATGACAGCGAACTTGAACACAATTGTGAGTCGTGACAATTCACAATGAAACTTTATTTGAATTTAAATAGTTTGGAGTCGTCAGGCGGGGATAAATGCGTGGATCTGAATCTGCCAGGGGACTCGACTGACATTTGAAAAGCAGCCAAGAAACTTAATACGTTTAAATTCTTTGCATTATTATATTTTTATAGGTTTTTTTTTGGAGGATAGTGCATTGGTAATTGAATTTATTATATGGTTCTTTGTTGTGTAAGGAAGTAAAATTAATATGTTGATTAATTTAGATTTTTCTATTGCAGATTCTTCTGGTGTTGTTGAAGAAAAAAATATTTAGTGCGACGAGTCGTAACATTATGCTAACTAATTTTAGTTTTATGAGGTTGAGTTTGTAAAGTATATTTCTCCCATTTGTGTTATACTTAAGCCATTTTAGTTATATTAACAACAAATAATCACTTAAAGCTACATAATTGTCTCTTATGATCCACAAAAACAACAATTATTTCTGCAACATCCAACTAAATGAATCATTAAAATTCAACCGTACAAAAATTTAACTAGACGAGAAATATCGAAAGCAACCATTGCATTTAATTTTAAAATCCCAAAATTCGTTTTAAATGAAAAATATTAATCCAAATTAAAACGCGGAATCGGAACACATCAGCCGTAACCGAGTTTACCGGCTTCCGATGAGTAATATACCACGCTCGATAGCTTGCAGATTACGGACTATAAATTATTATGAAGCAATCAGTGTATGGCAAAAGTTTGGCTCTTGTTTTGTATCGGCGAGGCGGGGACGATACGACGTGTGGTGTAGCGTTGAAGAGATTTTGTTTTAGATATGTTAGTCTAGAATCAATGTCAAGAAATATTCAAGAATCGTCTGAAAAAAAATACCAACTAAAATCTATTATTCGTTTTTTTGTTGTTTAATAAAACAGCAAGATTCAGGCCTTGTAGGTACTACAGGGCTCACTCGCAAAACAAATGGTTAATGGTTACGAAAGGCTCTGGAGTGGCGCCCGTACCAGAAGACGCAGCGGTGGAAAGCCTCCCACAAGGTGGCTCGGTTACCTGGTGAAGGTCGTGGGAATCCGATGGATACGAGACGCACAGGACCGGTCGTTACGAGTATGGCGATACTTGGGGTAGGCCTGTGTCTAGCAATGGACGTCTTTCGTCTGAAATGATGAATGAATGACTAAAGTCCCATTTTTTTTGTGTCTGTGCCAAAATACTTTTTATTCTCATCCTCCTGAACCCATAACAGGAGGCAGAATAATTCCCTCAGCATATCCAAAAACAAGACGACACCAATACAACATCGCCATTGATAAAGGCACTTGCTCACGAACCGTGAGCCGCCGTAGATTTATTGGTAATATAATTTTGATTGATCGAAGCGATTTCAGCCACCAACTTGAGGTTTAAAGCGACGCACCGAGAGCTTAGCCGTAATCAATCTTAAACGGGTGAACTAATCGGTTCACCAGGTGACATAATATGTGTAAGAGTTTAGTGCATTTCGTTGAGGTATGTTGCAGGTGAAAATGTTTTATGGAGATTAGGAGCAGATTCATTTTAATACAACTTTTTTTTTAAACTGCTTACTGGTTTACGGTCAAATTAATTTTGTGTTTCAGAGTTAACAGGTTACTTCTTAGCAAGCTTGTTTCATCGTCGATCACATCGACGCTTTCCATCATATTTCATCAGGTAAGATAGTAGTCAATCACGAGCCTAACAATAATTATTAGAAGGAGGTTCCTTTTTCTGGAATTTGAAGCGCCAGTAGCTTGAACCCTGTTTTTTCAAATGTTATTTTATAAGTTTTTTTTTAAATATTTAGAAATATAATTTTTATGTTTACTAAAATAAAGACAGAGAATCGACTAAAAAAAAGATTCGAAAAAACTACCTACATACCTAAACTAAAAATAGCCTGCCGTAGTTACAATTCATCTAAAATAATTAACGTAGTTTTCTTAAGTATCAACATAAATTTATTAAAGTATCAAACTAAACAGTCTTTCAATTTCTGAGTTAATTTTCACTTCAACCGTGAGCTTACACGGGGACAAGAGAATCCGTGTCACCTGTCGCCTTTATTACTACATTAAGAGTGAAAAATGAACGTCTCAGTCATATCTCCCAGCTGTTACCTTGATACAGCCTGTATTGGATTACAATTTAATTGTCTTATGGTCTTTGTTTTAGGGGAAATGAAACGTTATTATAATAATATAATATATTCCACAACTTTCACTCAACGCCATCTCGAGCTTGTGTTATGGGTATTTGACAACTGATAAACATACTTATATATTTCTAAATACATACACATTATAGATAAATTACACTCAGACACAGAACAAATGATCGTGCTCATCACACAAACATTTGTCCTGGATGGGAACCCACAACCTCCGGCTTAGCAGTCAGGGTCACTAGACCAACAGGCCAGTTGTTGGATTATTGGACTTAATTCTACATCATTCGAACTTAAAGGCGACCACTATTAAAGTTTGTTTTTTTAAGCATGAAACTAAATTGACACAGGTAATGTCAAACTTACAATAGGAATGATGCCAGTTCTTTTGTGTTGACAAGTATGACAACCCAAGTAACGTCATTTTAGTCTCAGAGATTAAAAAATAGACTTTAAATAATGCGTGTCCATTGTCAATGACAGATGACACTGACATTAGTATGACTACTTACAATGAATGATATTTATTTTGCAAATAGATAAAAAAAACACGTTAATTTTTTCGGCAGTTTAAACTAGATGTGGCCGGTGTTTCCTAGTTACCCTGAGAAGAAACACCAATACAAATTCAGGGATCAATATATGTGTACTTGTCATTGTCTCATCACCTGGTCCTGTGCTTCTTGCATACAGCAGATTTCTTTGATAACAATTTACATCGGTCAATCAGTTATTAGAAGCCTTCCGACGTCCGAACGAGAACTAAACTCATACAAATTAAAAGAAATAGTTTTCTTTTCATTTATTTACTTATTTACTCGGCCGAAGGCCAATTACATTAGTTGAAGTCATGTGTAAACAAAACTAAAATGTTATATTTTAACAGCTAAAGAGTGAAATTCCCTGCCGGGGTCTGTGTTCCCTGATAGCTACAACCCAGGAGTCTTTAAGCCAAGAGTGAATAGGTTGCTTCTAGGCAAGCGTGCTCCATCGTCGACCACATGATCGCTTACCATCAGGTGAGATGCGGTCAAGCGCGAGTCTATTAATAATAAAAAAAAACTACTCTGCAGTCATACACTCATCTCACAAAACTCCAAACAAATAGACAAGATGTTCTTCCATTCATTCGCGAACCAAGACAATGACATGTACACATTCATGCAATATACCACACTGGTTCAAGTAATTAAACTATCCAATTAAAACACAAACAGATTTTTCAAAAACAGTGTTTCAAAACGACAAACTTCCCAAACAAAGCCATTGATAACTCGCTCCACTCACCAGTAACTACCAGTTAGCCAAATAATCTAAAAAAAAAAGCATAATTTGTCACCCATTCAGAGGCACGCTGCACAAAACAGCACGTCAACGGCAGTACGCCAGTTTTTAATTGCCAAACAGCGTGCCTAGTGCCATTTCATTCAATTACTGGGCATGCCAACGCTCTCACATAACACCGTTGAGTTTTGTAGATAATTCCATAATGTATGTTTAAACTTTGTTTTAATTCTGCTACGGGAATGGAGAAAGGTGGGCTGGAAGCACGCTGGCAATTAGGCTTCTGTCACGTTAACATTTTAACAGTAAATGCTGAATTGAATGCGGGAAATTTCATTGTCTGGGACAAATAGAATACAAGTATTTTGAATGCGCATTTTGTTTTGATTGTTTTGTTATACGTAACAAAATATACAAAGGAAAATGTTGTTATAGGAGTAGCATAGCATAATCAGTCTTATAATGTTACCACTGCTGTGAATCCTCCTCTCTCGTAGACGGCATGGGCCGTATCTACTTCGAAGGCCCAACGCGGTTTGGTCTACCAAACCAACCGTGGATCTATGTCACATGTCTTTATGTTTTTGGTTCTGGAACATGCCACGATGGGGTTTCCTCACAATGTTTTCCTTCAACGTTTTAAGAGCATTAAAAATAAAATAAATTACACAAAGTAATGTGCCTGACTAGGTTCGAACCCGCGAGCTATCTTTCCTTCTTTCTTTCACACTGATTCATCAGCTAGTAATCTTAAAATAATACAGCATAAAAGAAGTCCCACATAATTAACACTCGACGTCCCAATATCAACCACACACATACATAGACATACAAGCACATTTCCCGTCGCCGCCCGTCTGCCCAACTCACAGCGCCTGACTAGGCGTTTACATAACTTGCATTTTTGGACATAATTAAAATTTCCACGCTTGGGAATTCTATTATGGAATTTAACACATCCCGAGCCGTGCGGATTTCTGCTGAAATCATTGTATTTTCCGCAGAACGAATACTATGAATTTTTGAGGATGAAATTTCTGAAATATTATGTTGGATTTTATGCTCTTTGAATATTTAGAGGAGTTTAAATAGTGAATTTATTATTTTACTGTTTGAAGCATAGCCTAATTTTAGGTAAAGTGTATTTTCTAGAAAATATTTTGTTACATTCCTGAATTTTAAGTCTAAATATTAGTAAATTAATTTAAAAAAGGCTAATGATAACAGTCTTTATTATTAATTTTGATGAGAATTATTGTCAAGTTTTAGGTTTAGGAAATCGTCTAATAACTTCTTTAACTCTGGGTGGAGCGAGAGGAATTGTCTGGCATGAGATTAGTTCTGAAAAGGTTATTCTCATAATCTGGGAACGCAAAAATCAACTGAAAAAACATAGGTGTGGTTCTAGTCTGTAAAAGTCTGACACTCATTCCTGCTCCATCCTAAAGCAGGAGAAATCATTATTCTCACCTCAAAAAAATAAAGCCACGTAGAACCTACAAAAAAACACACAGTTATTATAAAAGCGATGGTTTGTGAGTAATTGAGTATGTCTGTTACTTCTTCATGCTCGTACAACTGAACAAATTAAGATAAAATTTAGCACATGGATAGAACATATCTTAGTATAGAACATCGGACTTTTTATCCCGAACAAAGCTCTCTTGAGACAATTTTCCACTTTCACGCAGGCGTAGCGACTATTACCACTTAGTTTACATAAACTTAACTTTACAAAACCTAATTAAATTAGCCATTAAAGCGCAAAAACAAACCACTCATTCAACTAACAACGTTAAAACGTGCAGCCAGAACATTGAAGTACAACACAAGTCCAAACAAAAGAAAAGTTTATATCGATTCGCTCGGAACAAGTGCTTCCGTCGACCAATTATGTATGAAAGTGTTGTTAACCAAGTTATTTTATTAGCAGAACTAAGGAAATGCCCCGTCATTGTTTGTGTAGGTTTGAAAGTTGAAGAAAAAAGAAGCCTGCTTTTTTGCTTGCACGTTTTTTTAACAACGTGTTTGATTTTTGTTTAGTTTTCGGAAAGATTCAAGGTGAGAGCGTGAAGCTAAATAAAATAGGCACATAAGTTAATCTTCGAGGTTAAGCAACGCTTCGCAAGGCCGGTTTGTAGATGGGTGACCAATTGATCCTATATTATTTACCGTAACAACTCTGAGCCTCGGGATGCACGTCAAGTCGTTGAGCTCGGCTGTCACATCACACATCTTTGACAATCGATACAAGTAGTTAGTAGCCCAAAAATCTAACACTAGTTTTTCCATGGGGTCTTATAGCCCAGTCAGAGGTCTCCGGTGAGACTGGAAGCTCAGCGATACCAATGTAAATGATACCAATTTAAAGCTGACTTTTCAGACTATCCAACGGTATATCGATTTTTAAAAACAGTTCAGTATTCTTTGAAGAAAACATCTACAAACACTACATTTTCTATTTGGTTGCTCGCGATTGTAGTTAGGAAAAGGCGCTAAGCCGATTACTTACAGACAATTAAGGAAACATAACTGAAAGTGAGAATAAAGTAATATTTATGTGGTTAGAGGAAAAAAGCAATAAAAGCGTTGATGGGAAACGGCATTCGGAAATAAGCGAGAAAATACTAAAAGTAAAGAGAATCCATAGGATGGCCATCAAGCACAATCAGTAAAGTAATCTGTTACTTTCGCCTTATTTCTCTAATTCATCTTTGGTAGAAGTAAAAACGTTGGTTTCATTTCAATTAATCATTCGTCCCCTCGGGAGCGTTCCCAAACGTCCGCCACTTCCAAACTTATTAGAGAGAATATAAAAGAACGAATAGAAACAATAAGTAGCGTCCAACGAATGAATATATGAATAAAATCTTTGTCAACTTTTGTAATCAATCTGCAGCGAGTTTCAACAGTCGCTAACGACCTCATTCATAACAAACTTCGAATAGAAGGCAAGCCTTAATTAAATCGTCGATCCATATTCCCCTGTCCCGATACCCAATCAAAGGCAGATGGGAATCGGAAAAAAGTCGAAAACGTTGAAGACTTTTGTAATTAGCCGAGTGCGGGAGCGACAAAAAATATATTTCGCTCTTCCTATGAATATGCAGGGGTAGTGTTTGTCGCGGCCCGCGGCCACCGCTGAATTATTAATGTTTACCTAAAGCAAACGAGTCTCACTCTAGATATAACGTGGCTAAGTACGGATTACGTTGGCAGAAAGACGAAACCTCTCTGCTTTATTACAATGAATGGACGACGTCAAAGCTTAAGGACTAAGTCGGGGCACAATAGAATTGTATAACTTTCATATTATGATAAATTAGCTCAATGGATGAACGACTTACGGGTTTAATTTGAATGGGAATTACTGTTTAGGTGGCTTTCAATATTACCATTGTTTCAATGTTAATCATAGGATCTGTGTTCGTTCCTTTAATACTTCTTGATGAATTATTCATGGTTCTTATAATAGTTTTGTTTGATTTGTGCGCTGTTTTCTTTATCATTTGCAAATAGAAAGTAAGAACAGACGGGATGCAGAAGGCGGAAGATCGATTGCAAGAGACCATTGTGTAGTGTTTAGCTATAAGTTGAGAAGATTGTATGATTTGCACACAATCATAACGATAGGTCATTTGCAAGTAAACAGTGGAGTTATCCACTTAAGTTCCACACTTTGGGTGGAAGAAATAGATATGTATGTATGTTAAACCTTGAAATATTAAGGAACTGTTCTTCTTGTTTGGTGGTGATATTCTTACTTATTTACAAACTCATGTAAATTTAAGCAACAAAAGAACCCAGAAATATCTCGCAGTAAATAACCTGAAGACTCGTTCATAAAATTGTGACCACTGCACCTTTAGCAGCAGACTTAGCAGCACAATCACCAGTCCATTCGCTTTGTGATCCAAATGTAATTAAACTGTAACAGCCAAATGAATGAGGACGCTTTTCAATTGAAAGAGATGAAGTTCAGAAGTCCCATTTAGCAAGTTCTCCCAATACGTAATAATTTATCTGTCCGTTCATCGTTTTGGCGACGTAAGCCGATGATCTCAGGTTATCACTGATTATGATCTGATAACTAGATCCATTTCTCACTATAGTATGTATGCTATAGTTAAAAATGGCAGATTAGTCATAATCAGTTTAAATCTGCCATGTCCATTCCATAGTCGGACCACTAGACGTACGGTGGCGCTGTGCCTACGCACAAAATGTTTTGATAACACACATACAATGTTAAGGTGTTCACTATCGGAATCTGTGCGTCCGGATAGCTCTACAACCTGACACTCTTTAAGTCCAGATTGAATGGGTTACTTGTAGGCAAGCGTGCTCCGTGCATCATGAGATGAAGAAGAAAGAACAGGAATGGGTTTTAGTCAGTAATAGCCTGACACGCCCTCCCGCTCCGCCCAGAGCGGGAGAAATCATTTTGATGATTTTTTTTATTGACCTTAAAAAAAACAATAATAATTGAATGTTAATCATATGTTGTCAGTAAGACTTCTGACAGTGACTTTTTTATCTACATATCGCTCAGGATATTGACAATGACGTTCATTATTTTCTTGTGCCTTTCTTTTATTTTCTTTGTGATTACATTATTTTTCTTCATCGGACCTTTTTTGACGAGTCTCTTTGAGAGATGAAATCTTTAGTGAAGCGTTTCGATTATTATAATAATGTGAATACCGTTACAATTACTTTTTGTTTTTTATTTAAAAAGAAAACATTTTCTTAAAAACATGGAGAGATAAAAGGACGAACATAATGTTTACCTACTGATCATTAAAAAATAATTGTAAATAATAAGAAAAAAATCGTTCCAAAGAATTTTTACTGTGACTGTTTTTTTATGAATATAGAACATGCTTAATTTTAACAACACCAAAGTAATTTAGATAGGCCGAACATTACACGTAGGTACAGACGTAGATTTAAAAAAAGGCATAATCCTGAGTGTTCGGCCGTTTTGCGCTTTGCGCGGACGTGGCGCATATTTTCCCTATAAAAAGTTTATAATTTGTAAACGAGTCTTAAGATTGCGTCATTTCCTGCAATGAAATTGTTTTCCTTTCTTCCTTCCTTAATTTCTTTTATACCAATATAATATAATATTATTATAGAATATTTTTTCAAGTTGCTATAAATTAAATCATCTGTGAGTCTTTTGCATGACAGCAATGAGGAATTTTAGGTAACAAAAAACATACCCCTACATAATTCAATTTTTTATAATTCTCTAAAAGGCTTTGTCGCTTATTGGCCACATCGCTACATCAAATAATGACTCACAAAGTCTAGACCAGTAACTGAATATCCAACTAAAACATGTATAAGACTTACATCCTTTTATCTACACAGCTTCTAAGGATTAACCTATCAATACCCGCGAAACGAGACACAATAGTAAGACAATAACAGCGCGGTCCTATGAGACCGGTCGGGGATTCATGAATTAAAGTTTAGAACTTCCTAATGCCAGACATGTTTTTTTAAGGTGGAATATAAAGTAAAAAGACTAGAAAAAGAGTAGACAGATTCACATAATTTTTTCAAAAACTCCTCCCAAAGTCTAACTAAGAAGACTAGTAACTGAATACCCAAACGAAACATGTATAAGCCTTATAGCCTTGTCTCTCTACATAACTTCTAGGACTAAAGTTTAGAACTTCCTAATGCAAGACAGATTTTTATAGGGTGGAATAATAAGAATATTTTTTATTAAACATAGAAATAACAAGAAAAATAATAACAGTTAACTACTACATAAACACTAAAATATTGCGTCAAATTATTTTTCCGCATCGCTGTCGACAATTCTTTAATACATTCACATCATTATCTTCGAAAATGACTCCTAAAGTCTAGACTAGTAACTGAATATCTAACTAAAACAGTGTAAGACTTACATCCTTCTAGAGTGCGTCTAATGAAAGCACGACCTGGAGTTTTTTTTTTATTTAATTGGCAACATTATTCAGCTGCAATTGTAGGAAATGAAAAAAAATTGTGAAGTGTTAAGACATGATTCTCCTACTAGTTAGTAATACCACATACAACTTTTTTGGATTTAACCTCTTTTTCCCAGGTCGCGCTTTCATTAGACGAACTATAGTAACTGAATACCTAAACGAAACATGTATAAGCCTTATAGCCTTTTCTCTCTACATAGCTTCTAAGGACTAAAGTTTAGAACTTCCTAATGCCAGACATGTTAACACAAAAACAATGCTACAATTAGCATGGAACGCTCAGTTGGCGATGACTCGGCTGGCTGCGAGTTGGGTCCGTCTTACAAATGTTACCTAAGTCCGTGCTAAGTTGTTTGGCTAACTTCTGCCTGACGATGTCCAGTTACTAGGAGAACAGGCGTTAATTGGAGCGAGAAATTTGTGACTTTGTAGTGGGGGAGAAGGGTTTGTTTTTTTTTTTTAATGCAGTTTCTTGGCTTAAAAAAACACGCCTTTCTTGCTTTAACGTTTGAATCCCCGACCGGTCCAATGAGACCGCGCTGTTATTGTTTTACTATTGTGTCTCGTTTCGCGGGTAACTGAGTAATTAAAAGATACTTACTATAAAGGGTCTTATAAGTAGGTATCTATGCATCAGTGTGTTTTCTGTCTAAGAGAGAAAATAAGCCAAAATGCGCTGCTCGACAGCACCTCTACAGATCTTACAACGCACTCGTTGTATGATAGATAACAACATAAAACTCCAGGCTTTATACACTTAATATTATTATGAAAATTTAGGTTTTATGTTGTTCTGCGTAAAACACAGAACAATTAATAGAAACCATAAAACTATCTTCTTTTTTAAAGTAAGACTGAAACAAACTGATAGTCTTTATAAAAAGGATAACAACTTTATTATTTCTTTAAAAAATCACCACAGCCTGGAAAGCAAAAAGCAAATAAAAAACGTGTGTTATATATGGCCTGTTTTTTAAACCCGGAGACTAAATTGACACAAGTCATGTCAAATTCACTAAAACTAATAAGAGAATGTCAAATTTACTATAGGAATGACGTCAGTTCTTTTGTGTTGAAATGTCATTTTAGTCTCCGGGTTTAAAAAAACAGACGATAGTCAGTAAAAGGCTGACATTCCCTTTCATATCACCCAGAACAAGACAAATTATACGATGTCTTGAAGACAGACAAAGATCTTCTCTTCAGCAGTTTAACATTTCACCCCAAATATTTCGTCAACCACATTCTCAGAAACCTCGAAATCCACACCACACACGAGATGACATGTAAATACAAAATATCAATATCACAAGCAAATGGTAAGGTTTGCGGTTTTTGAACGCAGCACGCCCGAATTTAACAGTATTAAATTATTTTCGATAGCATACAACGGAGTTATGTTGCTTGCGGATACAAGTTTAAAGAGAACTGGAATATGTTGCTTGTGATTACGCGAAGATGATCGTGTTTTGTTTTAAGTGTTTTATTGAATTTCTAGCTTCTAGTAGTGACTTCACCCGCTGTTAGAAGGTTTTTCCATAAAACACTTTTGACCTCCAGTTCCCACAAGTTTAAAGTGAACTGGAATATGTTGGTTGTGATTACGTGGAGATTATCGTATTTTATTATAAGTAAACTTATTAGATTATCTACTTGCTTCTGACAGTGAATTTGTCTCTAAGTAGGTAGCTACTTAGAGACAGGCAAATTCTTCTTTGGGTCTTTCCATGAAAACTTTGGATCTCCGTTTCATCTCCTTACAGGGTACTCTTTGAATAACTGTTTTCTAATTCTTTGTATGTCACCGGAAAATTTCAAACGCCACGCCGTAAGATTGTAAAATATCGTGAGAAATTGTTAACTATTTATTTTAATAAGATACGATTATATTAGAAACTAGCGAATTGGGATGTGATTTATCGTTCTGTCCTTCAGCGTTCTAGATCTAATCTAGGCTGGGAGTTGATATGCCAGTGAGTGAGTCAGGACTTTGTCATTTATACTATACAGACTAGTTTCTGTTAGCCGCTTTTACCACGTGAACGCAGCGCGCCCGAATTTAACAGTATTAAATTATTTTCGATAGCATACAACGGAGTTATGTTGCTTGCGGATACAAGTTTAAAGTGAACTGGAATATGTTGTTTGTGATAACGCGGAGATGATCGTGTTTTGTTTTAAGTATTTTACTTGATTAGTAGCTTCTAGCAGTCTTTGCCTGCCTGTAAGTAAGTTATTCCACAAAAACTTTTGACTTCCGTGTTATTCCTTTAGGGCGTAAATATTTTAAAATCGTTTCTTATTGTTTGTATGTGTCACCGAAAACTTTTAATCGAACCCACGACCTCCGGCATAGCAGTCAGGGTCACTAACCACTAGACCAACAGGCCAGAGTAGGCTAGGCGTTCTTTGCCATTTATACTGTACAGACTAGTTTCTGTTACCCGCTATGCCCACGTGAACGCAGCACGCCCAGAATTTAACAGTATTAAATTATTTTCGATAGCGTACAACGGAGTTATGTTGCTTGCGGATACAAGTTTAAAGTGAACTGGTATATGTTGTTTGTGATTACGCGAAGATGAGCGTGTTATGTTTTATGTATTTGAATTGATTATCTACTTGCTTCTGACAGTGAATTTGCCTGTCTCTAAGTAGGTAGGTAGGTCTTTCCGGTCTTTCCATAAAAACTTTGGATCCTCCTTTCACCACGAATTTGGGAAAATCCTTTCTCATTCTTGAAATATGTTACCGAAAATTTTCAAACGCTTATGGCGTTGAACAGTTGTAAAATATTGTGACAAATATATATAAGAAACTAGTGAATTTGGATGCGATTTATCCATTATAAAATGTCTTTTTCATAATATATCGAAAAATTATAAAGATTTATTACAATCTTACGGAGTTTGCAAATATCTGGTGACATATTCGTATACATTACAAAAGGAATATCTGTGCTTTCAGCGTTCTAGATTCAACGGAAGGCTGGTCGTCGCTTTGATGAGCCAATAAGTGAGTCAGGACTTTGCCATTTATACTATACAGACTAGTTTCTGTTACCCGCTATGCCCACGTGAACGCAGCACGCCCAGAATTTAACAGTATTAAATTATTTTCGATAGCGTACAACGGAGTTATGTTGCTTGCGGATACAAGTTTAAAGTGAACTGGAATATGTTGTTTGTGATTACGCCGAGATGATCGTGATTTGTTTTATGTATTTTTAATAGATTAGTAGCTTCTAACAGAGAGTTTGCCTGCCTGTAAGTAGGTTTTTCCATAAAACACTTTTGACTCCCGGTTCTCTTCTCCCTGTTAGAGGTTTTTTAAGTTAGAAATGAACCCCGGTGAATTTGTCTTTGGCTGGAAATCAAACTTACAGCCTTCGTCATAGCAGTGAGAACACTAGACAAACAGGCAACTCATAATTATTATTTGTACATTGATTTAAAGAAAGTTTTGTTTACAATAATACTCGAATGCTACGAATATTGTTCTATTTAGACACAAAGTGAAATAAATACGAGTATAAAACTATTCAATGCAAAGCACGTATTTACCTATACATATACGTGATATACACTTTAAAAATATCTAAAATTCCATCCAATCTTCACCAAAAGAACCTTGAACAAAAATATATCAATCAATAACGAAGTACCGCGTCGAATATTCACACTAGTACTGAAATAAAAATGTATTCCTGAAAGACCCAGGTATCCCGACCAACTGAGGCACAGAGCTAACTTTCTATCAAACTTTGAACGCTAACTTTATTCCGCGAATGATCCCAAAAGGCTATTTTACGAGAGTCGACCCCTCCGAGTCTGGGGGTGAAATATGTTTATGTCACTTAAAATGTAAGCAGATCTTTTAATTTGTTCGTAGGGTTGTGGAAAATTGGAAAACCCAGTCTGTGTTCCTTTAGTTTCTCTTTGCGTTCCAGGGCCACAGCAACTTTTCCTAACAATCCAGCTGTTCTTTGGCATCAGCCCTTGTAGGTCCCGTCAATTTTAAACCTCTATAATACATAAGATGATAAAATGTCCCCCAAAGTATCCCGCGTCACGTAAAGTAAAAAAGTATTGGGGGACAAGTTGCGCGACACTGGACAACGTTGCAGCGTCATATAGATTGAGGGTTGCATGTCCTGTGGGGGGACATTTTGTCCCCTTATATGTGCAGCTTAGACTTTACTGACAACTCTTTGATACGCACAAGGAACATAATGCAAGAACTATAAATGCGTTGCAAAAATGGCTGTACAGTCTCTTGGTTAGACAGACTTTATCTGGCATTTAGTTTTTATTATTGATAAGCTCGCGTTTGAACACTATCTCACGTGATGGATGGATGATGACTAATCCCTAGGTTGAATCTAACAGGAAACACAGACTCCGGCAGGATTTTTTTAGATTTTAAGGTTTGCTCTTGACCGCTATTTCACCTGATGATAAGCGACGACGTGGTCAACGACGGAGCGCGCTTACCTAGAAATTACTTATTCACTCTTGACTTAAAAGACCTCTAGGTTATAACTGAGTGTCTAGTGCGAGTTTGTTTTACGTTAATATGACCAACAAGTTTATGATCCCATTGGTCCGTTCCAAGCTCTTAACCAATCAGAGAGCCAAACGCGGTAGACGTTTACTTAACGTAAAAATATCTCACATTCAGCGCACCGGAAGCACAGACTTCGACAGAATTCCTTTAAAAACATCACACGCATCAAAATTCAGAGCCTATACCATAACTTGTACCCCTTCCTTCTCCAGCTACCCTCTCCGTAAGACTGAGCACACAATACATTGACAGCAGCGGGTCGACCCTCGTCAGCACAGATAACGTCAAATCAAACACTGCCGCCGACGCGCGTCGCCGACGTCGACGTAACTGGGCCACGTCACGACGTCACAAATTACTCATTAATTGTTGGGAGGTTTATTTTTATTTTAGAATATTTTCTATATCTATACTAATATTATAAAGAGGAAAGATTTTTTTGTTTGTTTGTTTGTTTGTTTGTTTGTACCGAATAGGCTCCGAAACTACTGGACCGATTTCAACCGTTTTTTCACCAATAGAAAGCTAAATTGTCAGGAAGTAACATAGGCTATAATTTATGTTAAAAAAAATTAGAGATCCATAAGAAAATTGCAATAATGAATCCCAGAGTAGCAAAATTTTGCCTATGAAATTCATTATTTGGCGTGCGCTGAGAAAACTATTGATGATACATAAAAATTATGTACTACATGATTAAAGTACTCATTATTACCTACATAAAAGTCCGCGATGGAATATATCTAACTACCATAGTTAAGTCACAATAGCAGCTTTTGTGTTCTAAAATTTAATTAAATCGCCGGTAGAAACAAAAGTTGGTTACATTCGTATCGTAGTATTAATTCTTATTCAAATAAATAGTTTTATAATCAAGGGCATTTATGTAGCAGTAAAATACTTTTTAATTCATTCGAATCGGACATTTAATTTCGAAGTTATAACAAGTATAAAAATACAATACGCGAACCGGCAACCTCGGCAACGCCCACGCGTGGAACGCGTGGGCGTTGCCGAGGTGCGGGAGGGGTTACGTATATGACAATCGGTCAACAGCTATTACTTTTTATCCCGATATTTCCACGGAATCGAAACTTACGCGGGTGAAACCGCGGGGCGCAGCTAGTATTTTATAATATTGTGTTTGTAAGAGTCCTTTATCGACTGCTAGAAGACTTGCCTCGACCAGCGGCTTCGGTCACGTGAAAGTAGGTTTCTCTATACAAACTTTGGACCCCTCTTTCATCCCCTTAGGGGGTCAATTTTGTAAAATCCTCTCATAGAACTCACCAACATCATAAAAGGAAGCCCTTAGCGAAATTTCATGGTCCTAGCTCTAGTAGTTTCGGCTGTGCCTTGATATATCCGTCATTAAGCTTCTTCTTTTATATACGTAGTAAACAATATTAAATAGCAAACAGATAGGTTTTAGTTCGTTACATTTAACATAAATGTAACGAACTAAAACTCATCTGTGTTTTATTTGTGGCCCTTTGCATTGTAGGGCCGTGGTAGCTCTATCGAAGTATACAAGAATGTTGATGAAGTGTGATATACCCAAGACCAGTTGCATTCTTTATAAAGTAAGTATGGGCCACATGGATGTATCTAGCATCCACTGCACGTAACCTGTAGCTTTTATATCCACAATTAATTATACAATATATGTTGTCATTAATACCTAATCACTACGCTGCATTATTAGGAAGCTATTACCCATTAGGCTGTCGTGGACGTCTATTATCTTTGCTTAACAATTAGCCTCATTAGGCCTCTGCTCATTGGCTTTAAACTATGGATAGGTATGTCTGTACATCTATCCATGTCACTGAAAATGTCAGCAAACTCGACGTTTATAGGTACTGGTACACCTGATCATAATTTCTGTTTTCAAGGCTAGAGAGCCTCTTAATAAACAACAATTACATCACTGCTTACCGTCAGGTGGAATTACAGCCAAGCACTAGACCATTATACTATTTTTTTTTAACTTTCTAAGCATACATTTTAGACCGAAATTAAATAAAGCTCTACTTCAAAATCAATGTCTTTAATTCAAGATTGAATGCGGTAGGTTACTTCTAGGCAAGCCTACTCCATCTTCGACCACATAATCGTTTACATCAGGTGAGCTAGATGACCACTATCTGAGATACTGGTCATGTAAAAGCTTAAAATACGAAAAAAAATAAGTAAATAAACGATATGTGCACGACTGTGCATCGGTCAAATGTAGTTCTCTTTTTTAGAGTTTCCCGTGGGTCTTGACAAAGAGATAAAATATCAGTTACAACACTTATCAAGAAATCAAGTACTATCGATATGTCACTTGGTCTTTTGATCATCGATAAAGATGATCAAAAGACCAAGCTAATAGTATATCAACAAACCGCCTCTCAGTTTATCAGACATCAGGCGGCAATTTTCTCAATCTAGGTGTTTTCAAGATTTAATCCATGCTACCCTACATTACTTCCTGCATCTTATAATACAACGTATTCTTTGGTTTTTTCTAAACAACTTATATTTCTTCGTACATACATATTTTCCGGACAAACAAAACGAAAAACTTTAACCCAACAAACCGTTTACCCAAAATTCATTAAACTGCATCCCCAATATCATAACAAAGAAATAAAGTGTTTACAGGCAAACGTACAGCGAATATCATTTTATATAAAAGCTCTTAGTTAAATCCTGAATCGAATTCCATTTGTAGTAACTTGTGTTAGGGTTACATTCGTTAGATTAAGCCTCGCCCGGTTCTCAGCGATAGGAGTCCATAGGGACTGGCAGAGAACGGTTGCATCTAGCGATGTGGTGTGAGGCATGAGCATTAACGATTTTATAACAGCGCAGCGGCCGGTTAAGTACGTGTGTATTACTAAATTCTGTTGATTAATTAAATAACAACATAATTATTCATAAATGCCTTTTAAAGAACTATGATTTTACTTGACTTTATTTTGTGCAAATCTATACTAATATTATAAAGAGGTAAAATTTGTAAGTCTGTATGTAGGGGGTAATCTCTGGAACTACTGGTCCGATTTGAAAAAATCTTTCAGTGTCAGATAGCCCATTTATCGAGGAATGCTATAGGCTATAGAGTCTGACTCCAGTCTTGCCATGAAGTACCGTGTTACCCCAGTTAATGGGTTGTGGAGGTCTGGTAGGCAGCCGCTCCTCGTAAAATACTGGTATTCAGCTAAATCCGGCTTGACTGGAAGCCGACCCCAATATAATTGGGAAAAGGCTAGGCAAATGATGAAATGCTATAGGCTATATATATATATATATATATATATATCATCACGCTACGACCCACGGGAGCGGAGCAGTAACGAAAAATGCGGGTGAAACCGCAGGGGACAGCTAGTTAGTAATAATAATATTCTACAACGCCATCAAGCTTTACATAGTTAGAGGTAACTATGTAAAGCTTGTTTATGAGTACTAGACAACTGATAAATATAATTATGTTTAGTGTAGCCATTAGTGCTGTGCACTCCCTGAGGTATGTGCGCGGCGAGACGGGGGAGAAAATTGACTGCTGCGCTCTGTCAGTGCGCCGTCAACGCTCGTGGCGGCAGGTAGTGTTATCTGTATCGGACTGTCTATGTCAGACGCACATGGGATAAATATTCAAAGATGGGTCGTGCGTTATCTCGTGATATAAAGACTGCCATTTTTAAGGTGGCTGAATATTTTATGAAAAGAAAAGCAGACAAAGAAAGCTTTGAATTTAAAAATGATGTGAATATTGCCAAAATCGTTGCGGAGGCTACGGGGTACAGCAAAAGAACCGTGCATAATGTGATTTCTGCGGGTTATTTATCAATTGAAAATTCAAGCCAATTAAAATTTCAATTTCCAAAAAAACCAAAAGTTCTAAAGAAAAAACACGTTGTGGATGATTTTGACCTTGGAGTTATCAGAAAAAAAATTCATCAGTTTTACGAAGTTGACAAAAAAATACCAAGTGTCCGTAAGTTACTATCAAGTTTGAGAAAGGATGGCATATTGACTTGTGGACGGGAATATTTAAGACAGCTTTTACACAAAATGGGCTACCGTTTCAAAAAATGCAAATCAAAGAGACTTCTTCTTATAGAGCAGCCTAATATTACAGTGTGGCGGAAAAAATATCTAACACAAATCAGAAATTACAGAACGCAAAACCGCAACATATATTTTCTTGATGAAACATACATCAACGCCGGTCACCATGCCAGCAAATGTTGGCAATCATCGTCAGAACCCGGAATTCATGCTGATATTGGGAAAGGACGGCGATTGGTAATTCTTCACGCTGGTTGTCGAAATGGCTTATTGGATGATGCATTGACTATATTCAAATCAGATGCTAGAACCGGTGACTATCATGGAGATATGAGCGGACCTACTTTTTATAAGTGGGTAGATGAAAAGTTAAAAGATAAGTTGCTGCCGAATTCTGTAGTTGTAATGGACAACGCGTCTTACCACAGCGTTCAGGTTGAGAAGAAACCAACTATATCAAGCCTCAAAAGTGAAATGCAGAACTGGTTGCTACGCCATAATGTAGAATTTTCAGGAACCATGACAAAGGCTCAACTGCTATTTCTTATCAAAAATACACAAAAAGAACCCGTGTATAGAATTGACGAACTCCTGAAAGCCAGTGGACACACTGTTCTGCGTTTACCTCCGTACCATCCGGATTTAAATCCAATTGAGTTGGTCTGGGCTGATATTAAAAACAACATAGCCCAAAACTATATTAATTCTTCTCTAGACGAAAAAATAATCTTATTGGATAAATTGTTTTCGGAATTCACGGCGGAAAAATGGCAGAGATGCGACGTCATGTCCAGAAAAATGAAAACGATTACTGGAGTCGCGATAGTAGGTTCGATAATGTTATCGATTCATTCATAATAAATTTGCAAGACTCTGATTCAAGTTCCGGTGGCGAAGTGGAAGATGAAGATGATGACGAAATCGAAGATGAAGTTGAAACGGAATCTATGTCAGAATAACTTTCGTTAGAATATATAATTGTTTGTTAATATAAAAAAGTCCTGCTTTGAATTATAAGTTTAGTTCTTATTTGTCACCTGCACATTTTTAATAAAATAGGAGTATATTTGGGTTATATTTTAATTAATTAAGTAAGTATAATATATTACAGATAGCCTCCGACCTTCGTCCCGCCCCAAGTCTTGCTTTAGAAATGCACACTGAAATCGTAAGATCTGTCCGACATGTATCGATCTCATGTGAACTCATGCACTTTTTTCTTCGCCTCCCACCTCGCCGCGCATACCTCAGGCAGTGCACAGCACTAATGGCCACACTATAGTGCTAAATACATAATTATACATTACGTGACACTCAGTGTAGCAGCTAATCGCTCAACCAACGCACCAACCGTACCGTTAATTAGACTTAGAGAACTCAAAAAATTAAAATAATTACACAAAAAAACGAGTCGGACTCGCGCTGAGGGTTCTGTACAAACTTCAGTTCAATTCCCAAATCGAGTCTCAAAGATTTCAGAACATTAGCAGCACAACCTGTTGGTTAATACGTCAAATCTTTCAAAATGAGATAAGCTGGTCCTTCCAAACCTAGCAATATGATGACAGTAGTCTCCATAAATCGCTACATCTCATCGCTTACAACTTCCACCGAGACGAAATTGGACTCGAAATGATTGAATGCAGTTGTAAAAGCGAGTAGTTTGAAATATACGGAACCCTTTGTTTTAGATGTATTTATTTCGGGCTCACCGTAACAATGTGTAACTTTCATTTATTGCTCTCATATAATTTGTACAGAATGTGCAGATAGCACCATACTGTTGGCAGATGTGAAGATTTGCTGCTGTTACGTAAATGTAAAGATTTTCTTGCTTTCTCCCTTTATTGTGAGATGAGTGACTTGTGTTGTTGTTGTGAGAATTTGTGGGAGCGTTTTGGATGTCTGTAGTGTTTGTATTCTTTCGTAGTTTCAAATTAAAGAAACGGAATGGAAAAGGGTTTTTCTAGTATGTTTGGGTAATAGCAACTGCTTCTTTCGTCTACTGAGAGCGATAAAGTTTTGCATTTGTTTTACTACATTCTCATTTGTTTATTACCTAGATACTAATCAACAAAATATTGTTTTTTATTTAACCTTCTTTGAACACACTTAATATAATCTGACAAACGCGAGCTCAACATCTCGTATCATGATGTTTGAACCACTATCATAATTAATGTCAATGATAATAAAATGATCAAGAGCATTTAGGAAAAGTTTGCCAATGTTACTCGATAAAGATGAAGCTTTCTAATGGTGAAAGATTTTTTGAAATCAGTTAAGTAGTTTTTTAGTTAAATCATAACATATAATCAAACAAAAATATTAAATCTTTTATTTTAATTATATTTATTAGATTAATGGTAACTGTGGCTCAAATCAGAGAATAAACGACACAGTTTCACATTTTAAATCCCCATTACAGGAAAAGACTACAGCTCCATTTTGAAACCCTCATGTACCTCGTCTCCTCATTGATTATTTTCATGTTTTAAAATAAACTCTTTGTGCCTTTGTTTCAGTTGTCTAAGCCGCAGAAGATTATTCTTGGCGCTTTATTAAAAGCTGGTATTTTTCCGTGTTCCTGGCTCGACGTATTTTCAAGTAAAATGTAAGATGCTTTAGCTTGTAAATGCCCTTGTTGATTTTTAAAGAGTGGGTTGGTTGACTAGATTAATATTTATTAGGTAAAGTGTATCTCTGACATAAATTCCTAATCTATCAGCTATTACGATTGTTTGATTTACAAAATAAATAAAAGCTTTGGGTCACATGATCAATCCTAAAGAAGAAGAAGTACCCAAGGCTTTTTTGAGGTTAAATTATCTAACGACTTCTCACACAAGTGGAACAAGAGGGCGTGTCAGGCTTGACTGACTAAACCACATATGTTCCTTCAGTTGCCGTTTGAGTTCTAGGCCCACAAGTGTCACTAAGAACCTCCCGATCTTGTGCGGTGACTACCTGTGTCAGTTGAAAGGTGAGGGCGCCGTGATGTCTCTGCAGCCACTCCTCAAAGAGAACACTTATTACCATGATTGTGGCATACCCGATGTGACCTAAGGATGCGGTAATCTTCGAGAGAAAACGCAAAGGGCAACTGAATGAATATGGCTGGATTTTAGTCTGACACTTCCTGTCGCTCGACACAGAACGGAAGACATTACTTAATGAATTGCCTCTCTTTAACCTATCACATACCCGCAAAACGAGACACAATAGTAAAACAATAACAGCGCGGTCTCATAGGACCGGTCGGGGATTCATGAACTAAATAATGTAACAAACATATTGCTCCTATTTTCCTATCAAAACGAATGAAACCGTATGTGAAAGCTTAGATATTTGATTGTTGCTCAAATACGCTGAAAAGCCCAATGGATTTGAATTTCTGGTAAACATGCGGAATAGAACTGCGTATTTGCCTGTGCTTATTATATTCGTACTATATAGTATACTAGCATATTATTTTATACTAAACATTGTAAAATAATAAGCTCAAATAACACAAATCATCATCATCATCATCTGCTTAGCCTTTTCCCAACTATATTGGAGTCGGCTTCCAGTCAAACCGGATTTAGCTGAATACCAGTATTTTACGAGGAGCGGCTGCCTACCAGACCTCCACAACCCATTAACTGGGGTAACACGGTACTTCATGGAAAGACTGGAGTCAGATTTACTGGCTTCTGACTATCCGTAACGACTGCCAAAGAGCTACAAATGACAGCCGGGACCTACGGCTTAACGTGCTTTCCGAGGCACGGAGGAAACTCGTTATGTTAAGATGGTCACCCATCCACAGACCAACCTCGGCAAGCGTTGCTTAACCTTGAAGATCGACATGTGTGGCTGTTATTATCTAGCCACAAGCTCCTCAAATAACACAAATAATAAATCTTTTTCTTAAAACAACGTCATAGTTGGTTATTAAATGAAACAATTATGAATGGTTGATTAACCAACCTTATATTGTTCCCACTACTGGGGCTCGAGTCTCGTCTCTAGGAAAGATATCGAGCGCTAATTGCACGTGGGATGGTTCATGAATATACCATGTCTTCGAATTGTCTTATCCTAAAACACTGGTGATAAAATAAATTACAAATACGATACCGTTACCGCGTCTTTTTTTTTTGAAGTGTGGAATCTTCAGAATGACCTCTCCCGAAATGACCTCTTGGGCAGAGCGGGAGGGCGTGTCAGACTTTTACTGACTAAACCCTAACCCCTTCCTTCGTTGCCTTCGATCTGGGAACACCGATCTTTCCTTTCAGAAGTCCGATCCATGGCCCCAGAACCTTTACCACACGACATCATTTTGCTAGATCTAAACTCATATTTCCGACATATTACAAAGCCTAAACTAATTTCACAGGAATGCCTAATTGATATCCGAATCACTTTCATCCAGCATAACTCGAATTATTATTCTATCACAATAGCTGGGCTGTATATCTAATTGGCGAACGCGCTAATGAAAAATACGCACGCTTCGGCATTCGGCATCGATCCGTCGACGCGTTCGATGTTACGTGACTGAACGGGTGAGTGTTACACCGAAGTGTAATGCGTGTTTGAGTACTGAGCTAATAAGCGAGCGAAGTGACTTAATAAATAGGAAAACCTAAAACGGTTTTCTTGAGATCGTGCAGTTTTATTTTTAGTACCATCATTGTTACCCATAGAATAAAATGTCTCTTATCTCTAGGTACTAATATTATAAGTACGAAAGATAGGCGATTATTGTACGTCTGTATTTTTGTTTGTTATTAAGAAACTCAAAAACTACTGGGCTATTTTAATTACCTATTTTTAATAACAATATTGTAAAATAAAATACTAATTTATCACAACAACTTAGTTTCCATCATTTGAGATAATGGTCAATCGCAAGTCTATCAATAATAATTTAAAAATACTCGCCCCTATAGTTTGTATTCTTTTTTAATCTTAAGTTACTAAATGTAATTTTTACCACAGTTTGTACAGCGTGCCAAATAAAATATATTTCTTTTTCTTTCTATATTCACTACGGTGTAACAGCCATCCTACTTAAGCTTAACATGCCGTTGGCGTCGTAGAATATTGGAACAATTTATGAGAAGACCTTTGTAATTTAGACGAGCACTCAAATTGAAGGTATGGAGACTGACACCTTGGCCCCTCCACGGAATTTAGATGACTCATTTTGAAAGGCCTGAACCTTTAAGCTTTGTCAGTTATAATGTGATCAGTCTTTGTAACCATTCTGACTTTTATTGAGATTGTTGGAATTTTACGGAGGATAAGAAAGTCTTGTTTTGGGTTACACGTGCCCGGATTTTGTTGGTGTTGACACCTTTTTAAATAACTTTGTTTGGAAATGGTGTTAAAAGATTTATATTCCTGTTATTATTTTCTAGCGTTACCTAACTGTTGCTGTGCTATTTAATTTTTATTTGCCTTTTGTTTATTTTTATAAAATACTAGGCCCTCACAGAGGCTATGCCTGAATGAAAAATTGATTTTCGGGATAAAAAGTATCTTATGAGTTACTTCAAAACATGATCTATCGGTGAACCAAGTGCTATCGAAAATCCATCAGCTGTTCGAGCATGAAAAAATAACATACATACACGCACCCTTACAAACGCCTTTAAAATATGAGTGTAAGGTTATTTAAAAGGTAACTCAAAACATATGGAATTTTTCAGAACAAAAATCAGGGAATATAATGAAAGCTGCAAGATTTTTTAATAGAGTAACCGTAGCCCTAGAACACAAAGGATAGCTGAAGGAACACAAATGGATCTTCGTTATTACCAATCTACAACTCCCTCTCGAGAGAAGGAGTGTCAGGTTGTGGTGGGAGGTGTTATTTGATCATTTTTCACCTCATTTATTATGTATCAAGTACATGTCAAAGTTGAAGCAAGACTATAGGGCATAGGTGGCTTCATCTTCATCAACATCTCTAAGTCAGCCTCCCGAAAGTATCACCATAAAGATCTGTGCATCTCCGTCCATCAGATTTTTACGACCAGGTCATCGGTTCTCCTTGTGGGAGGCAATTCCAACGCTGCATCTTCAGGTAGTAGCCGCTCTAGAACTTTTCGCCCCACTACCCTTTGGGTGTGTATTTTAGTGAAGAAGATAACACGTAGGTTCGGTACTGTTTTAGGCTATCATGGTTTGTTTCATAATTTAAAATGTCACTTACGGGATATCTTCCGTGATTGTTCATTGTTTTGAGTTCCCGATATTCAATCACGGAAGATATCCCGTAAGTGACATTTTAAATTACGTAGGTTCGGTTCCCAATCGACCATAATAAAATCAGAAGAAAAGAATTTCCCTTCAAAATGCAGAGACATTAATTCAAAGAATCATTCCTATTCACAGCCTACAAATTCCAGTCTAGCAAAGACCCAGTGTTAATCCGGGCATCCCGAAACACCGTGATAACACCGCAACACGCCCCACAGACGGACAATAGCCTGAATTATCTATACAGATCCGACAGGCCGACCTACTCGGTTTGCGCCCATAGAGGCAGGCAGCGGCGTTTAGCTGTCACATGCGGTGTGGCGATTACTGCAACATATTGGTGTACTGGGCAAAAGTTTTGTGGTGTGTAGATGGTTTGTTTAGCTGTGTTTTAGGAGGGAAATTATAGTTGCTTTAAATAAAGTCTTTGGTATGAATGACTTCTATTGTCGCAGGTCTGGTGGAAGAAATTTCTTTTGAAAGACAGAGAACCTTTGTTCTCACCTATCCGTTTAATTGACTTCAAAGTGTTTGTATTTATAAATGATAACCAACTGTCGCACACTTATTGCTTAAATAGCAGAAGTTAATATAGATAATACACCGTAGACATGGTATTACGGATGGCGAGCTATGAGTAGCTCCCCGTCCGGCCGTCCGGTAATCATCCATACCGTGTCCAAGTCATCGACAGCTTGCAGTGTACCCCGCATCCCAAGGTGATACGACGAAAAGCGTACGGTCGCAGCAAGGTCGAAGCCTCTGGGGCCATGGGTTCGCTTCTGAAAGAAAATCCCGGGGCCCTGGAACGAACGGCCAAAAAGGAACACAGGAGTGAGTCAGTAAAAGTCTGGCTGTCAAGGCGGGAGAAGTCATTAGATGATCTCCACCGTCAAAAAAACACTCCTACAGGGAATTCAATTCTTCAGCTTTACGCTCAAAGAAAATAATTCCAAAACGTTTCGTGTGATAACATTTATGTATATTCTGTGTGTAATTTTAACGAGAGTACCTCAGGACTCGGTGCGCTTTCCAGAGAATGTTTGGATTATTATTTTAACATTGAAAAACAAAACTGACTCCTGTATCCGATAACATTATATGCTACACATTTTTCCATATAGTTAAAAATACAGCAATATAAAAATACACGTGAAACAGTCCGGTCTACTAACTGAAACTTTATCTACAACATGCGTCAGTTTTTTGGCTATGATTTTCATCGGAAAATAAATAATTGATATTGAAGCTTGGGATATTGAAATAAATTGGATCGTAAAAAATATAAACAGCTCAGTGTAGTAATGAAACTGCTGGTTTTTCATGTATTTTGTGGCGGTGAAATGTAAATATTTTTTGGTATATTTTGTATTTTATGTATTATTAAAATAATATCGAATGTTGTAGTTTGCGTAGTAGGTACATATTTTTTGCATTTAACCTACCTACAAAAAATAAAACTAATGCATATTTTTTTCTGTGTTTTAAAATAATAAATGAAACTAAAAACGAATGTCTCAAAAAAAAATATCGAAAAACCTCACCAATATCTTCACTTCCAACAAACGGCTATTAACAGGATTGATTTTTCGCCTCACCTGCTGTTGTTTATAGTTTCAATTTCGCTGAGAGGTTGCCATGGTGTTTTTAGGGTTCCTTAGCTAAATAGCAAGCTTGAGCTAATATAAATTTGAGAGGTCTGTGTGTCTTCTTATAATTCAAGCATTTTTCTTGCTGCTTCAACCAATAAATCATTACAAGCAAAGATTGCAATAGATAGAGTGTATTTATAATACCACAGGATAGCACCAAGAAAATATAGTGCAAAGTGAAATGTTACTAACATAGTTTTAAGTTGTATTTACTAACAAAATAAACTTAATAAATAAAATTAAATAAATATGTATTACTTTATTTTTTAAGACTATTAATTTGTTGTTTGTGTGTTTACGTACAGTGTTTATGGGCCTTAGGGCCTGTTTCACAATGTCCGAGTAGCCACTACTTCCTGAGTAAATTTAAAAATGGAACAGAATTTGTATGAAATTATCTGCCAAGTAAGATATTGGCAACTTAATCATAGGTTGTGAAATAGGCCCTTAGTAGCCTGATAAATGATTTATTATTATTATTATTATAATCTTCATCAAAGAGTAGTAGGGTAGTTCTTTTATCAAAATTTCGAGGAAGTAAGTAACATAGAGTTGATAATATTTCTTCTACAATCCAAACTAAGATTCTTTAAACATGATGGTTTAATGATGATTGTAAATATACTCTGCCTGTATATATCTATGGTTGAATTGTCGGTATATGTAGTTTTAATGAGGCAGTTATAAAAATGGCTGAATTATAAAATTACACTTGTAGTAAAAGGCCTCGTGAGCGCAGCCGAAGACTTCGGTCCGACCAGATCCGCAAAGTTCATTACTTCACGGTAAACAAGGCTTTCCACACCTCCAGAGACAGAAACAGATGGAGGAATATCATAAAAGTGAAAGTGATGTGGCAGATATGTCACGGCGATGCAAGAAGGATGATACCGATCTCTGAATACCTAAAAAAGAAGCATGGCTGAGGCAAAGTTTCAAAATTTCGAAACTTAGGTAGCGGTGCTAAATCGAATTAAATTAATTTTATTTAATTTGGAATTTTCTACGTATGGCCTAAAGTTAAATACTAGGTATTTATCAAACAAATTTATTTTATTGGTTATTTTGTCGTGAGATATCGATTACCATAATTCTTGCGGAGTTTTGCATTAAATCCTTTGCAATGACTCTTTTAAACAGAATTTATTCACCAACTAGGTTCATTTGTACTTATCATTTAAATTCTTAGCTACGGAATCCTTAGAATTTAAGTGCGGCACGCACTTCACCTATTTTTTATAGTACAAAGCTATGGTTCTCGTATCGAGTGTGTACGAAATGTGGTCACATGTGAAAAAATTCGCTGTATCGTGTATTTTATGGAGAAAATCCATCTGGAGATGGGCTGTATATCTTGATAGGCTATTGAAGTGGGGCTGGGGAATGAGGTGTTACTTCTATGTTGTTTTTATTTACAGTTTTCGTTGTTATTTTTTAGAGAAGTGAGCATATCTGAATATAATGTCACGTCGGAGTCTCTGCGCGAGACAAAACTTATAATAATTTAATTTTATATTTTTAATAGTTACATATTTCCAGTTTCTTATTTTTTAAACATTTTATGTATTTTGTTAATTTTTTATGTGTTATTTAGTAATATACCTAGCGTGTAATTATTTCCTGAGAAACAGGTTCAGGAGGCAGTGTAATATATCAGCGACACTAGTTTGAAAATAAATAATTCGATTCAAGCTTTTACTAGTTAGGTTCTATTAAACCTAGTAAAATTCTTAAAAATAAGGTATAAAAGACATTTTTAATCACTAGCTGTTTCCAGCAGTTTCGCCCGTGTGAAAGTAGAAAATTGTTCCAAGGGAACAAATGGACGTAAATAAACGCGTTTTCTTTCTTCCTTCTTATATGCTATTTCAGGACATGATCTGCCCGTGGGTCTGTCCAAATCTGTTTGAGACTAAAGAAATGACAAACAAACATACACCACGGTGGAGCACACGGTAGAGGTGTGCCCCGCTTGGGCGGAGCACCACCGTGTCCTTTTGGAGGCTATCGGGGGCGGCGACCTCTCGCGCCGGGCCCTGGTTCAGGCCATGGTCCGGAGCGAGGAGGGGTGGCATGCAGTCGCCTCCTTCTGCGAAGCAGTAATGCTCGTGAAGTAGGCTGCTGACCGCGAGCGCGTGAGGGAACGCTCCTTACGCCGCCGCCGCCGAGATCCTGATCCCGATTTCCGACCACCGTAGGCGCAGGTTCGCGGACAGCGGCAGTCTGGAAATAATCTGGACCGAGCCCAGTCGTCAACGGCGCGTTCTGTTCCACGCGTGCCTCAAGGAGATGTCATCAAACTGTAGGGGCCCGGCAGGGCCGAAGCCTCTGGGGAACACGTGGTATTCCGAAAGGTTGACACCGAGTCCCCCCCAGATCGAAGGCAACGAAGGAACGGGGTAGGGGTTTAGTCAGTAAGAGTCTGACACGCCCTCCACGGAGAAGTCATTCTGATGATTCTCCTACTAGAAAAAAAGATACAAACATACACAAAAACCATCATCATCTGCCTAGCCTTTTTCCCAACTATATTGGGGTCGGCTTCCAGTCAAGCCGGATTTAGCTGAATACCAGTATTTTACGAGGAGCGGCTGCCTACCAGACCTCCACAACCCATTAACTGGGGTAACACGGTACTTCATGGCAAGACTGGAGTCAGATTTACTGGCTTCTGACTATCCGTAACGACTGCCAAAGTTCTCCAAATGACAGCCGGGACCTACGGCTTAACGTGCTTTCCGAGGCACGGAGGAAACTCGTTATGTTAAGATGGTCACCCATCCACAGACCAACCTAGGCAAGCGTTGCTTAACCAATATATGTAATATCCACCATGCCACATGTTAGGCAAGTAGAAACTAGTGTACTAGTTAAAGGTAAAGAGTTGAGTCCTGAAGATGCAACAGTGTTCTTGGGCATAACTCTAGATGCTGGGCTTCAGTGGGGCCCACATATAGACAAATTATCGAAGAAACTTAGCTCTGCAGCATACGCTGTTAGACAAATAAGAAATTTAACTGATGTAGAGACAGCCCGTTTAGTTTATTTTAGCTATTTCCATAGTGTCATGTCGTACGGTATTCTACTGTGGGGAAATGCCGCCGATATCCAGACAATTTTCGTATTGCAGAAAAGGGCTATTCGTTCAATCTATAAATTAAGTCCCAGATACTCCCTCAGAGTTAAATTTAAAGAAATTAATTTAATGACTGTGCCCTCACAGTATATTTACGAAAATATCTTGTATCGCCCATAAAAACAAAAACATGTTTAAAAAGTACAGTGATATTCATAGTTTTAATACCAGGAACAAACATAACTATGTTGTTCCTGCAACCAGGCTCAAAAAAATAGGGGGTTCATTTAGATGTCAATGTATACGCTTTTATAATAAGCTTCCTAGTCATATGCAAGAACTAAGCCTTAATAAGTTCAAATCTTTTGTTAAGCGAAAACTTTGCCAAAAGGCTTATTACACTGTAAAGGACTACGTTGAGGACGTAAAGGCTTGGGATTGACCCGCTCCAGTGCGCACTACAACTGTTGTCTTATCTTCTTACTTTATTTTATTTTCGATTGTACTTTTTTACAATTTGAAATTTATTTATTACAATTTGACATTGTAAAATAATGTTTACTTTACAATTTGACATTTTTTTATTATTTTTTTTCTTTTTTATTTATGTTTGACATAAATGCTTACTTTGTTAAGTATTACACTTTGTATTATTATTATTTTTTCTTTTTTGTGAATGTGAGGACTATGTGGATTGCTTTTTTTTTCTTTTTTAGTCATTTTAACTTATGTCTGGCAATTTGAGTGTTTTCTGTGGCCTAACCATTATGTCCTCTCTTTGGTATTGTTCGTCAAGTCGTTGAGCTCCTTAGTAGTCCTGAGTTGAGCTTTGCGAATATTGACAAATGCTTGCACTGACTGGACAGGTCCACTCAAATTGCATGGTTCTTTCTTCAAAAGGCCATCTCAGACACTAATCTGCATGGTTCGCATATTATTTTCATGTTGTACGGACTTTAAAAGAGACTGTGACCCCTGAGTTTGTTTCGGTGTTTCTTCTCAGGGTAGTCAGTTAGGAAACACCGGCCTCATCTAGTAACAAAAAAAAAAAAGTCCAAGAAAAAAAAAATTGACGTGTAAAAGAGTTTGAAAAAACCTATTTGCAAAATAAATATCATTTATCATTTATCATGTCTTACCCTTCTGTCGGTACATATCGGTCAGACCAAAAACAAGGTCACGACCGTAAAAAATCGCTTTAACAATTCTTTACTTAATTTACATATTTTCTAGAATAATAATTTACTTTAAACAAAGACTTTCATAACACAATCACCTTAATATCGAGAATATTGAATAATAAAAGACTTTGAAAACTAAGTCCTGATGGAGCGCGATGAATAATTCAGACTAAATGACTGGCTGCTGATTTGCAAGAGTAAGAGACTGAATGCTTATATTAACTATATTGTTTGTCGTCTTTGTTTGTGGTTACAATGTGGCTTTATTAAAATTTCGGACGGATACGGTTAGAAAGAGACGGTTGCATTTTAATTCTTGTATACAGTAGAGTAGTCGAGCAATGGTAATCTGAAAGGCAAAGAAGGATTATACGAGTAGGTTTTAGTCAGTAAAAGTCTGATACGCTTCTTCATTCCACCCTTGAATGGGAAAAATCATTGGATGATTTTCCACTTCAAATCAAAGTATGACCGTAATTCCTTTATTACAATTAACGGCCAGTAAGCATTTCTGTTTTAAGCCTAGATAATGAAAACTCCTATTAATACCCGGTTGAAAAGCAATTACGAATCGATTTCCCGGTAAACGATATAAGAGCTACTTCAATCATATCAATCATGACCTGGCTATAAGTAATTTGATTGACATTTTTAATTTCAATAATTGCCCAGCAATATCCTCTCTTCATGATTTATTAACAAAACTATAAATAGCTGGTGTCAAGCTACATTTCAGTTAAATATGTAGTACCTATGGCAGACGGATTGTTCTTCGAAAAAGTTACCATGGCTGCGTAGAGGGCTACTGAAGGAACACTATGGGTTTTTAGCCAGCAAGTTGTCTTAAACTACATACTTTTCAGATTTTATCCGTGAGAACCTGTAATTCTCAATGTCTCATACATTTATATATCCATGGGTATAGTGGGTAGTGGGTTGTGGAGATCTGGTAGGCAGCCGCCCCTCGTAAAATACTGGTATTCAGCTAAATCCCGCTTGACTGGAAGCCGACCCCGATATAGTTGGGAAAAGGCTAGGCAGATGATGATAGTCACTGGTTCTCCTTTGAATAAATCAATAAATGTGTCTGCATTTATGTGATGTGACCAGTATGATATATCTCTATTATTTGACTTTCACAATATGTTTGTATCGACAAAATTGCAACTACATAACATCAAAAGAATATTTAAAAAAAAAGCAAAGCATACGACGGACAAACGCAATACCATACCGTCCCACCCTCCCAATTTTCGCGCGAAACATTAAAAAGCAATTCACAATATCCTGCTCTCAATAACGTCCGCTCAGCATCCAATCAGTGTTCCCTAATTACCGATCTTCATACGGTTATTCAAACAAGTAGGAACATGCAATCTGCAACATCAAAGTCGACTAATAGAGCTTGCAGATAGGGCTCCGTGCAAAATTGAATACGTCCCAGGACAATCTCCGCGATAGATGCAGGAGTGTGGGACAAGTTAGAAGCGTAGGACGGTTTTTTTTTTGTTTCTTTGTTCAAATGGGTTTTTGTTATGTGCCAATTTATGTTTACTCTTGCTTTTTTTATTAACTTGCAATATTTGTATATAATTTTTGCATGTTTATTTTGGTCAAATCTACGACAATACGACCGATGGACATCACAACCATACGCATAAAACGTTTTGTAAACTCATTGATTATGCTTATACCTAAAGAGTGAAATGCCTGAGTCTACGTTTCCTGATTACTACAACCTTCGATTTTTGATTTTTAATATTTGATTGATACAACCATTGAAGTAAAAGTGAATAAGTTACTTCACGGCAAGCGTATACCATCGTACTATAGTACAGTGGTTAAGAGCGAGCCTGTCAAGAGAAAAAAGTCGCTGGCAGAAGCTAGTGAAACCGAAAGACGGAGTTAGCGAAAACCGTTAGCGAATTTAATAACATTTTTACCCCAATCGCTACCCACGTAATCCCACAATAACTTAAACGAAAGCTACTTATCTTCTTCATATTTTAGTAAAATAATAATAAATGTAGAGCAGAATTATTAATAATAATCGCCGCGACCTTTATAACTTAGGCAGTAAGTTTATAAAATCATAAACTGAGTGAGATAGAAAGGCTGAGCCAAATTGAGACGTGACCTTAAAATGCTAGTTATATTTTATTAAGTCTAAGGTCTAGCTTTTCTGAAGGAAGACTGGCTTTATTTTATTTAGGGCTGCCCTATCTAGTAAGTTTTAGAATGTAAATAATTAGATTAGAATTGTAAAATATTGTCTAGTTTTATATTTTTTTTATTAGACTTAGTATTATTTGTTTTTCATCCGACCGGTTCTGAAGAAGCAACTTATTTTATGTTAGATGATTTTTCTCCCTAAAAGAAAATCTGACAGGACAGACTTTTTCGTACATGTGCAAGTTACAAATTGGGAGTTACGTAGATACATTGAATACACACAGACCTACTACGACTTACCTTTTTTAATTAAACCTTCGAGCTCTTAAAAATAACTTTAAAAAAAATTATAAAATTACTTTCCTGATGACTTTGGAATCGTTAATTGAGAAATAATGGGATAAAATTATCCGAAAATATATGTAATAGAAATAGAGCACAGGCATCATGGTGATGATCCAAACCGGACTCACGAGAGAAAAACAAACTTACAAAAATATCACAGAAAAAATACAGAAAGTTTCCCAAATATCTGTACTATTGCGAAATAAATAAAATGTTCATAAAAAGTTGAAACCCTAAAAATAAAAATTTCTCCATGCAATGTGAATGAATAAAATTGTTTAATGTCAGTTGGTTAATGTATAAATAAATAATCAGTCTATGTATAAAAATCTGAAATCATAGTGTTTATTATCGAAGTCTTCCGACATGGCTTGACCAATTTTTTGGGTTTTTTTTTTGTAAATAAAAAATAGGTCGTAGGCTATTTTTTACCTTTCAACCCCTAATTTTTCCTGTGATAACTTATATGGCAGAACAATGTTTGCCGAGTTAGTAAGCTGATAACTTGCACCAAATCAGTGAATGTAAACTGTAATAGTGAGCCACGGTCCGATAATATGTATTTCTAACGGCTAAAATGTGTTTGCTTTTTACGAGCGAACAAACGGACGGTAGCCCAGAATAATATTGAAAGAGTTACAACTATAACGATCCAATTTTAAACGAAAATGAATTTCGTACTTTTTATTTTGTCTCTTGAAAAGGATAGTGCCTTGAACCTTTAATGTTATGATAGCAATGTTAGGACTGGGTTTCGATGGCTTAAAAGGGAAACCCTAGGGCAAATAATTTTAGGTAATTTTATTACAAAAGAAAGAAAAAATCCTAACGTACAATCTTGTCTCACACAAAATTTTGAGTCAATTTAGTTTTCGCCTCGAGACGGTACGTCAAAACTTGATGAATATATTGAAAATATATAGAATTATTGTGTTCTCTCGGTCGTCCGTCTCTCTGTTCGTTTCCATCTGTCTGTGCGTCCGTCTTTGTATCCGTCCGTCCATCCGTCCAGCCGTCCGTCAACACTACTACTACTCCTTGGAGCGTTGTAAAATCAAAGTTCTAAGTCTGAAAACTGTATAGTCATACCATAAAACATACCAGTACAATTTTCCGAGCCACATTTCTAAGCCTTCATTTGCAAAATCTATACTAACTATACTAACTGCATTCTATACTATAGCCACTATACCCAGATATACATACAGCACACACAACCAATATTACATTCAATAATTCAATACCTAATCCTAATCGCCATACATCCTCACCTACCTACAGAGACACACTCGACCTGAAGCATCATTGTACTCAAGCACGGACGGAATGCGCTCAACAGCGTAAACATTTTTACGTCACCATTCTATTCAGACCTTCCTCACCTTCCTACATTGACCGCATCAAGGTGATAAAGGGGTGTTTAGCACGAGATACAGGGACCAAGTTAAATGGTTACCGTTAATAGTATTGGCATGACGGCGCCATGGTTCTTTATGGTGGAGACGAGCGTGCGTGCGGCGCCGATGACGTCATGAGAATGACGTCATATAGTGCCTGTTAATTGTTTTGAGCCTTCAACGTTCAGTATGCAAATCTGGCGTAATGGAGTCTTCGAAGAAATTGAGTGGGTTTAATAGTTTGATTATTTGTAGGGATTTCTTTACTATAATTAAAGTGGGATGTTGTAGAGCTCCGTAACCACAACAGAATCTATGGGAAATCTGAAATAACAAAGTATTCGTAACCGTATCCGAAACTTCAGATTATTTCAGATAAAAGCGAAGATTAAATGACAGGTATTGTCAGGAAGTCGGCTCCTTCTTCGAAGCAGTAACGCTAGAGACGGAGACGGCCGCAAGCATGAGGGAATGAACTCCCATACGCCTTAGGCTCCGGGATTCCAACCAACCCCGATTTTCACCCATCGTAGGCATGGATTTGAGGACGGCGAGCAATAGGAAGCTCACCGTTTCAGGAGTTCAACAAACGAAAATAAAGTAAGTCAACCAGGATCAAAAAATAATGTCAAACATGCCTTAGGTCAATCAATCAGTGAACCTTCATTAAAAATTTTGATACTAAAACAACATCCAAAAGACAAAAAAATTCAGGCCACATAGTTCACCAAACATCGTACCCAATTAAAGTTCCAAAGTTCAGAACGAGGTCGCGTCTATTAAAGTTTAGAACAAAAATCAAAAGTTCCGCGAACACCTGCGAAATTATTATCAGAAGCGAAAATGACTTAATTAAAAATTCTTATCTTTACTGTCTTTCTCTCACATTTTTTTCCAAACAGATTATAAGTTTTTAATAAAGTGCTTCAGGTTAGTACCGACGTGACTTTTTCAATTTCATTATGATCTGATAATGTTTAAAGGTCGACCTTGAGTGATGACCTGGTGAAGGTCATAAGGATCTGGTAGATCAAGGCGATAGCGATCCCTTGGAGTAGCAAATCTTAAGATGAAAATGTAGTATAGCTTACTTTCTCCCTTGATCATCTAGTACGCTTTCTTGTTTAAAACGTCGTCCCATACTAGGAATGCCCCCTTTATAGGGCACACATGTGAATTAACATAAGACACCCTGACCCGGAACAACTATCTGTAAGTCATACAAATGCTTGTTCAGGTCGGGAATAGAACCCGCGACAAGCAGCGCAGCAGCCAATCTTTCAACCATTGCATTGCTGACTCAAGAATCACATCGGTTACTAGTACTAAATCTTTCAATAAACAGCAACTTATTGTAGAACTAAAATTGTAATATGCGTCTAATCACACTAACATTTTAAAAGCAAAAGATTGTGAGCATGTGTGTTTGTTTGTTATTTCTTGACGCTTGAATAGCTGAAAGGATTTCGATGAATTCATGAATCCCCGACCGGTCCTATGAGACCGCACTGTTATTGTTAGACTATTGTGTCTCGTTTTGTGGGTATGTGATAGGTTAAACTTGGTAAATACGTAGAGCCTGTCCTGGAACAGCACATAGGCCGGGAGTATGTTATTTCGGGATAATTTTCTTGTATCACGCGTCCGAATCCACTGGCAGCTAGTCTTACATACTTTCTTTAAAACTACTTTTCTTGAACAATATGTTCCATGCCTTTCTTCGTACACCAACATACCCACCTATGCATAAAATAAAACTCCGCTACTTTTCTCCTCATAGATTACCACACAATACCTTGCCTACCACAATACAACCTTTTGGCAGAAACATGTAAGAATCCTGCCAAAAGGCTGCATACTGTTAGAATGTATGACACCCGCCTAGCACAAGTTTAGGCTAAGTTTCATACAGTTTCAGGCAAGTTCATACAGAGACGGCCGTGCTGCGCGACGGATCGTAACTTGTTCCGAGACTTATTCAAGGCAAGGTACGTGTTTCATTGGTTTAAGGTAAGTTTGCAGTATTATTTTGAGTCTAGATTGGGTAGGGAACCGTGCCTCTTGTGTCACGTAACATATCTTCCAAGCTACCGAACTTGACGGCATAATTGGCGCAGTGAGGAAAAGAGAGAGAAATGTCATATCTAAATCACCCGTTTATATTCCAAACATTTTAGAGATATGCTAGGTTGCTGGTTTGTTTGAAAGAGTCACCGTAGCTCTGAAACACAAAAGGCAACTGAAGGAACAATTTCTATTTAAACCACATAGTAAGTTGATGATTTGTGAATATAAAAAACAAAACCTTCTCTTGCGAATATCTTAATTCCAGACGATATTACGCAAGGAAGCATGAACCTTCCCATTGCCCTTTGGGTGATTTTCAGCCCTCTGATGAGGCCCATTGTAAGCTACCAAGTTACAAAACCATATGTCATCACTGGCTAACACACACTGGTCATAGCACTGATCATATGCCCATCAATAACAAAAACACTAACTACTAACGCAAACTAACGCGTTTACGTTCACCACGTTAACATGACACTTGATACACGAACTCTAGAAACAAATAACAGTGAAAGCCTTGATATTTCGCAATCACATCGAGACATGTCTGGAAAGATTTTAGGTCAAATGCGGCCTCGATTAAACTGTCTAGGTAGTGAAACCTTTTATTCGTACCAAAGCGGAATCTATGCAATATAACATTCTGACAATTGATGAATCGGAATTGACGGATGAATACGTACATTCAGCGTTTTTTTTAAGGTGGGAAAATCATCTAATGAAATCTCCCATTCTAGGGTAGTGTCCCGCTCCGTGCGGCAGACTTTTACTGATTAAAACCACATCTATGTTCCTTCTTTGCCTTGTTCCAGGACTCCGGAGTTTCCTTTCGGACTACCCATGGGCCTAGCCTGTTTCAGCCCTGCTGGGCCCCTACGGTTCTTGCTGACATCTCTTTGAGGTGCGCGAGGAAGACTACGCGCCGTCACCGACTCGGCTCGGTCCGAATGGTTACCGAACGTCCGGACGCCAATAATACCTACCAGCTACCTATATTATTAATGTTAACATTTATTTATGAACCATAACCCACATTTGAACTTTCAAAAAACCGTTTATTTAAAAACATCAAGCACTTACATAATTACACGACCCAAAGTGTAGATCTCTATTGAGAAGAACGTGTAAGAAATCCTATGGATGCTGTTTTAAATCAAAATTCGTTTTAGAAAATATTGGTTACATGGTCGTTGGTTGCAACATTCTTGTTATTCGTTATACTATCTACTTGCTCGTACAATATATTTAAAAAGAAAAAGCCTGACGCACTAACTGTATCCGGTGAGTTTATCCTTGAACTCAGTAATTTGATTTTTTCTTCAAGTGTTGTTTTCTAAGACTTACGACAAAAGAAATAAATAAGAAAAGGTAGTCAAAAGTTTATATGGAAGTTCATAATTTTCACATCATAGAAAGTAGACCTATGTTACTCTAAAAACGCGAGAGAACCTGCTAGTAAAAGCTAGTCCTTTCAAATAAGATCACAGTTTCGATTTCTCCACATACAAACCTCTTTTAATTTACATTGCTTCTTCAGTTTCTATCTGGCGTGGTGCCATTCGTAACTGATGCCATCGACCTTCACTCCTAGGAAGCTGTACCTTTAGATACAAAGACAGGGTGAGGTCAAGGCTGACCGCAGGCTTTTACGTAAGGACAGACAACGTTACACGTGGACCTAGATAGATTGACGTGAAGGCAGCAACAAACTGTTGTATATAGCCTACTGGGATCTGGGTTGACGAAATAAAAGAAGGTTTTAATTAGTAGAAATCTGATACGCCCACCCGCTCCGCCCAGAGCGAAAGAAGTCATTTTGATGATCTCCCACCTTGAAAAAACTGTAATATGTGAAGTACTCACTTGGCTTAGAAAGAAAAAGAGGACTTTGAACTGACTTGAAATTAAGGAAATTCTAGTAAAGAATAAGTAGGTACAAATGAATGATTAAAGTAATTTTTCTTAAATGAACCCAACCATTTTTTTATGAAAATGGAAAATCGTCAAATAATTTCTCCTGCTCTGGGTGAAACGAGAAGACGTTTCAAACTTTTACTGACTAAAACCCACTTGTGAGCCGCAGTGAATCTTTCGACCCTTCACGCAGCCAAACGCTATCAAACTATTAAAAAGAAAAATCGTGCAGTAATAGCAAAAATACTTACACACACAATATTTCAATAACTCCAACATACTTAAAAACGAACATAATTTTCGTGGCCACAAAAAAAGGACAGTTCAAAAATTGTAACGAAAACCCGTGCCAGAAAAGTAAGTTCTGAACACTTTTATATGGCTTTACGGTGTACAGTCGGCTAATACGTTTAGGTTGTCTTCCGTGCCAGCAAGTTTCGATATAAATCGTAGGTTGGAGTGTGGTCTAGGAGATAGCAGGCAGAAATTTTGGCAGCCCCACGGGAAGGGAGTAGGTCGGCCAGTCGCCTTGTACGAGTGTTTAACAGTTACAACCGTGTAAGTGAGCGAATTGAATTTTTGTTTTTATGCTAATTTTGGCAAGCGTTTCGGTGTTAAATGCTCGTGTGGCCGCCTTGGTTGGGTATTGTCTTTTTGCTCGTTTGTTGGCAGTCGTGTTTGATATATAGGATCTGAAAGTAGGTAAGCGTTTGTTTTCATGACTTGGAAAAATAAATGTACTAATTGCAACCCCGCTTTTAGTTACTGTTCCGTTTCCGTAGGTTGTGGCGTGCTCCTCAATAAAAGGCAATCCGCAATCTGACACTCAAAAATGTTTCAATTCGAACGCGTTCAAACTCTACAAAGGCGACCAAGTGTATCCAGAATGACCAGTCGTTTGCGTCACACATCCATCGGATTCCCGCAATCCTCACCAGATCGTCGCGTCGGTCCACCTCGTGGGAGACCATCCAATGCTGCGTCTTCTAGTACGTGGTCGCCACTCTGATCTTTTCGGCCCCATTGATATAATCTGTTCTGCGAGCAATGTACTCTGACAACTTAGCAAGTTTGGCGATTCTTCGGGATTTTATCGGTCAGTTTTAACTATTAAAAGGTATTATCCTTTTAAACCATGCATAATTATAGTTAGTTGCGTATTTATTGTGTACGGTAAAGGAAAATCGTGAGGAAGCCGGCATGTCCTAGAACCAAAAATTCGAAGACATGCGACATCGCGCGGTGGATTACGCCCATTCCCTGTTCTAGAGAGAAGGCCTGAGTCCCAACAGTGGTAAGTTATAAGGCAGTTAATGATAATGCTAACATATTTGTTAAGCAAAAGTGAGATTTACCATTCAGATCCGTTTTCGTACAAAAAAAGAGAGATATTTTCGTCCAGGAAAATTAAAACCGCTATGCTTGAACAATTGAGCAGAATACATGAATGCCCCAACAATTTTTCAACTCGTTTCATGACCTTTAAGGACTGTTCAATTTCTATCATAAATGAGTTCTGAATTATTTTTAGATTCAATTCGACTTACCGAAATCGATTACGGATTTTTTTGTACATGGCTGCTGACAGAGGCGTTGCCCACGTGATAGTCAATAAGTTATCTCAATAGAATATACCCCTAGGACAAACACTATGTGCTATTTCATGGTGGTCAAGCCCAGCCAGGTCCATTACTTTGTGTAATTTATTTAGGGTAAAACAAAACATCGTGAGGAAACCAACGCAATCTAGAACTAAAAATTCGAAGATATGTGACATCCTGCATGAGGCCCGCGTGGAGGATTAAGGCCATTCCCACTCCTAGAGAGGAGGCCTGAGTCCTAGCCGTGGGAACATTAAAATGCTGATTATGCTATGTTATGTTCTATTTCAAGATATGGTCTACCCGTGTACCAAGTTTAATCGAAATTCATTCAACCATTCAAACGTGAAGAAGTAACAGACATACAAACACACTCATAAACTTTCACATTTATAATATTAGTGAGAAGTGAGATTAATTTGTAAACTTATGTTAAGTTTACAAATTAATTTGTCAAAACAATACCAATACACATTTTGAATAATATTTATTTGTATTGTGCAATTTATTGATAAATTAGCATTGAATACCTGTTGAACGACAGGTAATTAGTTATTTTGAATTGTTTTAATGTTTGTACGAATAAATACGTCGTAATTATAGTGTAATAAGTTTTTAGTTGCCATTTCAGTTGTTTATCAATGTTTGTTTGTTTTAAATTGCAAAATGTAATCGTATTCAACGTTTCAGAGCAGTGGTGGCCCAGTGGTAACTGCCCCGATTTGCAAGTTGTAGTTAGCGGGTTCAAACCCAGTCAGGCGCATTACTTTGTGTAATTTATTTCATCACCACCGCTCACAAAACGGTGAAGGAAAACATCGTGAAGAAACATGTCCTACAACCAAAAATTCGAAGACATGTGACATCCGCCAATCCGCACTTGGCCCGCGCGGTGGATTATGGCCCATTCCCTCTCCTAGAGAGGAGGCCTGAGTCCCAGCAGTGGGAACATTATAAGGTTGATAATGCTAATGCTAATTAGACGTTTCATAGTAATTTTTGCCACGAAAAATATAAAGAGAGCCACTGTAATGACAATTTTTGTTTGACTGACTATGAAAGTGGAATTCTTATTGCGGGCGACGAGCAATGGTTAGTTCGTGGTTCAGACCGAGTTCGATTCATAAACGGTGTGTAACTGTGTAGTGTCCCACGCGCGGCTCAAGGAGATGTCAGCAAAACTGAAGGAGCCCAGTAGGGTGAAAGCCTTGGTCCTGGGATGCAAAGGGCAACTGAAGAAATTACTTTAAAGTACTTCAGGTGTGGTTTAAGTCAATAAAATCTTGGACGCATTCGCTTTCCGCCTTAGAACGAGAGAAGTCATTAGATGATTTTACACCTTAATAAGACTGAATTTGAGTCATAATGGCTAAATTGTACGGTAGTTTAATAACAGGTTTACTAATTAGATTTTGGGGGCCCCACGTTTGAAGGTGGGGCTTTCATTAGAATATTATCTACACCAAATTCGGGAGAAGCCAAACTGGTGTATGAAATGATTGCTGCATCACTAAATAACTCGCTTACGCAATAACAATATTTGTATAATTTTAGGTAGAGAAGTGTAAAAGTAGAAATTATTTTTTTAAAGGGTACGATGAGGCTGACGTACCTTTGTAAGGTAAAAGCCTCGAAATAAATAAAGATTAAAAAAAAAAAAGTTTGAAGGTCCCGGGTACTACCCCGTCTAGCCCATCGGTGGCAACGCCAGTGTGGTAAAGTACAAATTACTAAGACCTTTATCAACTGTAGAAGGATTTGTTTTCAACAATATAAAGCAGAAATAAAAATAAATCGAGATTTTTAACATCACATTCCGTTTACCTTTAAAATTATTCGCTCTCGTAGCACATCTGCTACGAAGCTACGGTGCTACGGCGTAGCAATGCAATATGTGCTTCGTCATTCACGCCTCGTTTTCACTACAATCGGATGCAGTTTCATTTATAATGAAATTAAATTTTGTGTTTATTGTATTGTTTTTGTTTAAATAACTATCAATAGAGTATTAGGGTAATTCAATTAAGCCTAGACGTATTTGTTAATTGGGTCCAATTGTTCATAGCTTTCATCAAAAGAGAGCTAGTGAAAATGCACATACTCTATCCCTTTTTAACTCTCTAACGTTCTATGTGTGTGTGTATGTCGTTCTATGTTAAAAAATAGTCATCTTGTCAGGAAAAAAAGGCATTTATTGAGTAACGCATCAAAAAAAAAACAAATAGACCGACCGACTGATACAAAAATCAGTTAAAACTGACCAATAACTGACATGAACAAACCAGTTACCACTACATATAATTATATCGTTAGTGTTTGCAACTACACTCTGGGCAACTAAAGCCTTGGTGATTCAAGATATAAAGGTAATTAAATTGAAGGAGTCACAAAAATAATATATTAGTTAATGAGAGGGTGGTCGGACGAATATAATTTTAAATGGGTTTTTCCAATTTAGAAAAGAATTAGAATTTAATAGAGAAATATTTAAATCAGTAAATTTTTGGTAGACCATATCACAGGAGCATTCGAAAACATTATAAGTATCAAAATTTCGATGTCCGGAGTTTTTTCTTCAAACTCTCCAGGTCTACCTGGAAGTCTGGAACCCACGCCTCCAGTCTTTGTTACCGAAGTTACCAGTCCTTTTATAGTCCGTACCTCAGAAGGAAAAAACAATGCCTTTATAAGACCATTTTTATATCCGTCTGCCTGTCTGTTTCTGAGTCTGCCAGTCAACCTTTTATTCGAGAATACTTAAGTATCGAGTTGACACATTATGCTCAAGTCTGCGTTCCCTTGGAACTGTGAAAGAAATCAAACTCCTAGGTTACGTTCTAAGTAACGAAAAAAAAAGATACAGCCGTTTATACCGCAAAAAACGCTTATTTCGACTTCCTCATGGGAGTCATAATTCATGGTCCGACACGCACTTGCTCAGTTTTTTACACTTTCCTTGACATTGAACAATATAGAAAAGAACAGTAGTTACATGATAAATGAAATTGAGAAAATAAACATAGAAGGATGACCAAACACACCCCCTCCACTCTCAACAACTAAAGCCGTGCAACAATCACGTCATTACGTGCAACTGTCCCCCCCCCCCTCCCCCGCTCCGCCGCTGCCCCGCTCCCCCCGCAGCCGCCATTACCGCAAGATGAAGATATGATCCAAGATGCTGGTCATGAATAATTCCACTGTATTACTGATGCCGACTGGCTGGGCATTCATTGGGTGCTGCTGGGCTTTATTGAACAGTTTCACGAATAAAAGGTTTTGGCTGTTTTTAGATGTATATGAATGGAGTGCAGTATAGTAGGTGTTAAGCGAATAGATCGCGTTACAAATGCATGAAACCACTAAAGGTCCATCATTAAACTTCTCCCTCTCTGGGTGGATAGGAGAGGCGAGAGGATTTATCCGACTTTTACAGGTTAAATAAATCCCACTTACTTTACTTTTTACTTTGCCGCCCTTTGCGTTCCAGGGCCACAGCCTAACGTTAGCGAACCATTAAAAAACATCTCGAGATGTTCGTGAAACACAACGCGCCATCCATCGACTTGGGCTTAGTCCTTAACAATCGGCTGGATCGCAAACTACGCTAGCTCATCATCCGTAAACACACGCCTGGAATAATCCATAAATCAAATCTATTTTTTAAATGTTCTTTAAATGGGAATTTTAATAACGAAAAAAATAAATAAAGCGATTCTAAGTATTATTTTATCACATTATAGTGTTATACAGGCGAAAGTTTATTAGTGTGTATATTTATGTGATTGTTACTTGCTCACGCTCGAACGACTGAACGTGTTTCGATAAAACTTGGTGCACGGGTAGACCATGATGGATGTTCCCATGCAACTAATTTCTATTTTTTTTCAGACGGATTAATCCACTCGTAGCAACTAGTAGTAATAGAACACTACAGTCTAGTATACACACAACATCTCATTAAGAGAAAATGCTTGTAAATATATTTTCCTACAACATCTCAATAAAGCGAAATTTCTGAACTATTTGACTTGTATAATATTTTTATATCACGATGAGTGCTCAAAATAACGAGCGACCTACGAGTATAATATGATTCATTCATGAATCTTATAAGCGTACGGTCTATCGATAGGGATGACAAAAACTTGTGGAGAATTAAAGATAAAAAACTATTTTTGTTACCCTTACGTGTAGACCGAAGATAAGATCGAAAAAACAGTATTTGCCGAGATGGATTTTGCCTAGCAGCAGACACAATTCATTTAAGTTTCGGATAAAACAATTGATTGCTTGCTCATAAACACTATTACGTCTCAAAACGCACTTGTAGACCGAACACCCACAGTATTAGTAGTACTACACTTGGAAGCTGAAACCGCGTGGAATGTTGATTTTTTATTGTTACAATAAATATACGGGTTTTTCGAAAAGTTTCAAACTACATGATGCAAAAAATACGAAAATTTTGAGATACCGCTTTTTGACTTGTGAGAGCAGAAGAGTAATCATTAAAACCATTCCTCAAATATCAATCATTACCCAATACACATGAGTCCATAAAATTTTCATATACAATTCTGTAATGTAATCTCGATTGAACAGTCCCGCGGCCCAGAGGCCTGGAGGCCCGAGGCCTGAGCTGATACGGAGTATCGGCGAGAGATAGCGTTTAGGCCGATTTCTTGGCACCAAGCCTTCAATAACCGCTCCTTGGACTTTGGCCTGGCCTATTCTATAGACGCTTGCGAACGAGAAGCGATCCAAGTGATTGGTTTGACAAATTCTTAGTAATATGAGTTGTTTTATTAGTTTGTTTGTCCTGCTTTCACGGCTCAGTGAGTCGAGGTATTGTCGTGAGATTTGGCACAAGGCTGACGTAGGCTCGTATTTTATATATTAGTTGCGTCACGCGTAAACCAATTTTTTTGTAAAAAAAAAGACAATTAAATGTAGTAAAGATTTTCTTGGCTTGGCCTAACTTCGTTCAATTGGATTTAATTACCATAATTAAATCGTGAGGTAACTAAAAACTAAACTATTTCTTCAACCTTTATCATCATCACTATGTCAGCTGAAAGACCTTCCATTGCTGAACATAGGCCTCCCCCAAACGTCACCTTCTCGTCGCCTTTCTGTGCGTCTCGTGACCATTCTTGAATAGTAATCAGTAAAAATGCTGTATTCAACAAGATTTTCCAATCAGTATTACGTCAGATATCAAAGTTCACCTAAAACTGGCCAACCAGAAAGCGACAAATAAAACTTCGCACACAAACTATGTATTTTCAATTCCCCCTACATTCGCAAGTCAATATCCAAGAACAAAAACGGGTCATAGATAAAACCCAGTTCCAACTATCGAATTTTATAGGCGACCAACAAACGATTTGTTTTCCGAAAATCGGTTATCCGAACAGGTATGTACTGTGTCCCGAAATTGCGTTCGGGTTGTGAACAAAAAATGTACATTATGAAATTTGGCTGCTGGCATAGCACGAAGTTCAGGAAGTTTTCACAACAAAAAGGGACAATAGAAGGTCATGTTAGTAGTTTATTGCTTTCGGAATGTGAGGTAATGATGGCAGAATTGAGGTCGAATTTTACCACTCTATATTTGCTTTTAATTAAGCGATTTTACTAAGCATTCAGCCGCATGAAGCTGATTGCATCATAAATTAAATTATCTCGAATGTAAGCCGTTTAAATAATGTAGTATAAGTCGATATAAACGAAACTGGTTTAATGGGCAGACTTAAAGTATCAAGTATAGTGTGGATATGGACTGGCTTTGCTCTATAGCCTCCTATTGCTGAGACACAAATCTCTATTCTAAGAGAGGGAATGGCCCCTAGTGTAGGTTAGTGGATGTCATGTCTTCGAATTCTTCAGAATTTGAAGCTTGCTTCTTATCATGCACTATTTCATGCAAAGCTAACCTTAAGATCCATCCTAAGTGCTTAAGATGCATCGAAAATGACGACCTTCTCAACCTTCATGACCTCAAAATTTAACTTAAACAGGAAACCAATATCAAGACCCACTACAAAACTCGTACCTTCCTAGAACTCCACTGGAAACTCAACAAAACTCATTTGGCAAGTTAAAGAAGTGTTCACGGATGATAGGCAGATCAAATTATCCGAGTGTGTAGGGGTAATTAATTAAAAGCCTGGAGCGTCTTAGCGGGGTCTTGAGATTCCCGAACTATCGGCTTACTCAACTTGCTGCGACCTGGAATGTTCGGGATATTAACCTCTGAAGGGGTGGTGCAAGAGATAGACTTGTAACGACGTTATTATAAGTTTTTTTTACTTGTATAAATTTTGGGTTCAAGTGTGATGGTTCTCTGCGCCGGCAGTCGTCCTATTCAACGTGTTCACTCTATTTTAAGCCTTTAATCTATAAATATTAATGTAAATCAAATAATTAAATACACACATTATTATTATTTTTCAGCTTGGGAAAGCATCAAAAAAGTAAAGAAATCAAAAATAAAGGAATTCATCATTAAGAAGAAAACAATCAATTACAAGTGGTGTACCTGTATCTTGGTGGCCCGGGATTAATTTTATAAGAACTTTAAACTGGGATTAGGTAATAATATCATTATTTGAGCTATTCCAAGACATGATTTATCCGTGTGCCAAATTGTATCTAAAGCCATTCTTCAGCCGTTTGAGCGTGATGCAGTAACAAACATATACACACACGCCTATAAAATTTTGTCTCTATAATATTAAAACTAATAATGACAGCGACCACGTTTAATAGGTACCATTATGGTATTGGTAGAAAATTAATACAATCATGACCGAGAATCAAGATCGGGATTCTGGTATTTTTCTATTTTATCTGTTACTTACTGCATTTTCCAAAATCACTAAGTAATCTTTGCCTTTAGAGTTAAGCCTGGTTTTCACAGGATCTGAAGTTGGCAATCAGTGAAGGACACTGTCACAGTTACTGTCTGACAGGTACTGGGTCCATGAAAACAATGTTGAGCCAGTACTGACCGGTGCTTTTACGGACTCAGTATACTGTTAGACAGTATCTGTCCTTCATTGTCCTCTGAAAACCAGGCTTTAGACCAGCTTATTTCTAACACTAAACATTCCGCTCCCCGCTTAAGCATTGGACAGAGACTTAATAATTCCATAACTAACGCTAGATGACTATGGTACTCTATTAAAACACGATAAATTGTTGATCACCGTGCCAAATTTTATAACTATGGTAATCCAATTAGATCGTCTATGATAGATAGTTCTTTGATAACGTATTAAGATTGTGGGAATTATTGGACAGCCTTGGGATCTAGACATAATAAACCAAAATTGATTAGATACATCCATGGGGTTCTAGCAAAAGTAAAAGATAGCAATAGCTGAGTCGATTCAAAAATCTCTTTCCGTAAATATTTTTGGATGAGAGGATGGTTGGTAAACAATGTTTGAAATATTCATTAATTTTTACCCGACTAACTAAATGTCTTTACTGACATAAAACTTTAAATTGCACTCCACAAACTGCATATAATTCTATCTATATGATATCATTATATGTATGTAAACTTTCCCGGTAGCAATGTTTAAACGAAAAAAAAACACGTAGGAAAAGTTATCGCGATATATAATAACACCAAACTAAAAATTAAAAACGGTACTTGCTTGGCATAATTGCCGTTAAAACACATACTATTATACTTTAATCTTATAAAGTAAAAAGTGAATCAAATATACTTTGATCACGGCAGGCGGTGCATTTTCACGGAACTGACGTATATAGCGTAGGTGTTGGTTTAAAGTAAGTTGTGCCGTTGGTTTCGGTTTGATGTGAAATTTCTTCTCCCGCTCTAGGGTGAAACGAGAGGGCATGTTAGATTCCATCCTTTTCCGCTTGGCCCTAGCAGGCGCCTTACTGAACTCCTATAACTTGCTGATATCTCTTTGAGGCGTAAGGCCACCCAATAATTTCACCAACAATTTCCTCGTCCGTTTGTGTACTTACATATCTCAAGCTTTTACACAACGTAAAATAATGAAATAGGAGAGATTTAGATAAAATAGAGCTGAGAATTTTACTGTAGTATTAATTGACTACCTCAGCGAGCCTACCGAGAAGGCAAACTTGATATATTTGCTGCCATATACTGCAAAACATTCCAATGTGTTCCATCCAACATGGATCTAGTTTAAAATAAAACATTATTTTATACTGTTTTTTTTTTTTAAATTGATTTTGATAAACCGTAATATTTTCTTGACTTGACACAGGCTGAATGCACAAACCATATGAATGCAAACAAAACAAAATCTTTTTGCTGTAACAAAGTAGCACTATTTACTTTAAAATTGTCAATTTCTAACTCTACTTCTAATTTTAAACTAAGTTTCCCCATATCAGCTAGTATATAGAAGCTAGTCAACAGTCGAGCCACCAAATAGTAAGACCAACTGAACATTTTACTACTTTTCAAAATCTATATTGCAAGGAATAAAGCTGTACAATAAACCATCTGTCTTCGTTGGTCCACTGAATTATTTCTCATATCGCCGTCTGGCAACAATTGCTAGGAATCGATAGATATCTAAAATTATCTACCAGTCAGTCATGTCTTATTGCAGTCACATAATATTTGAGAATTAGTTTTGGGATTGTTATATCTTTGCATTAGAGATGAGGTGGAAATTTCACCGTAGTTGCAATTGTAAAGGGACAATATTGACGGTAATTGGGACTCTATTTTTTAATTATTTGTTCTTTGTTTTGTAATTTCGTCAGTCCGTTCTTTTATCGTCGGTTCGTGCGTTTTCTCAAAATTGTACTAGCAATAAAAATGTCAAACTACAATAAAGTCAATGTCAGAATGTAACAGAATGACTGAGCAGTAGTGGCCCAGAGGTGACTATTCTGATTTAAGAGTTGAAGGTCGCAGGTTCAAACCTAACCAAACTTTGTATAATTTATTATATCATCACTGGGCAATCCGCATTGGGCCTCACCTGGAGAGGAGGTCTGAGTCCCAGCAGTAGGAACATTAAAGGCTGATTATGCTTTATAAAATACAACGACAAAAAAGCATAACCTTTAGGTCCCAAATTACATCAATTAAGGATTTGTCACACTGGATGCGTTCTGCGGTCTGCGGTCAGGTCAAAGCGAACGCAGCCCGCATCATGTATGAACAGCATTGTCGGTATTAATATATTTTATATAGAATGCGATCCGACCGTGCGAGCACAACCAAAGAACGCATGTTGGCCCGGCGGGGCGGAGGCAAGGGACCGACCGACAACGTTGACCGGACCGCAGGCCGCAGAACGCATCCAGTGTGACAAATACCTTAGTTTAGACAAGACGTCACGCCTCAATTTTATTATTCAAGTAACTAAACACTTAAACTTTCTCAAAGTTAAAGCCGAAGACTGCTGAAAATAGAAAACCATTTTGAAACAAATTAATTGAGTGAAGTTAATCGTTTCTAGCTCGGCTGCTCGCAAGGGACCGTGTGTTTAGGCACTAACGACACGACTCGTCAATACCTACGGTCTCACGGTTCAATTACTTGCTAAATTCTAGAATATCGCGCTCAGTTAACTTTGGTACTAATTTAGAACTATTGACTTTATCAATTTGAACTTCATGTCAAAGTAAAAAGTATTAGTATTGATACTGGTCACTCAAAAGGCAATGGCGAGGGTTATGCTGGGAATTTCTTGCGTGATTATTTCAGAAATGAAAAGATCTAGGGAAGCGTGCTCCATCGTCGGCCACATCGTCGCTTACCATCAGGGGAGATAGTGGACAAAGGCGAGCCTAAACTTAGTAAAAAATCAACCGCAGGAGAACAACATTTCTGACATAGCCAGGAGAATCGGCTCTAACTTAAGTGGTAGTGGGCATTGTTCACAGAGCAGACGGTCGACGAGATGGATAGATTTTCGTGTACTTAGTAGAAGACGCAGCTTTGGAAGGCCTTCCATAAGGTGGCTCGGTGACCTGATGATGAAGATCGTGGGATCCGACGGGTTTTTTTTAAAGGTGGGAAATCACCAAAATGACTTCTCCCGCTTTGGGTGGAGTTGGAGGGTATGACAGACTTCTACTGACTCGGTCCCAGGGTTCTTTTTCGTCAACCCAACAAGCCCCAGTGGGCTTCGACCCTGTCGGGCCCCTGTGGTGGATCCGATGGGTGTGAGACTATCGTTGTGGTAACACTTGAGGTATGCGTATGTCCAACAATGGACGTCTTTCGGCTGAAATAATGATTGTGTATCGTTACTGTGATGGTGTCATAGTAACTTCGTCTTCGCAACATTCTACCCATGACATTAAATTATACAAAAATAAACAGTTTCAGTCCCTGATGAAATAAAACACACACATTTAATCCAGGATTTCAGTTGAACCTTTCTTTTTTCACCATCGTTTCATCCTGCACTGCAGATGAAAGGCATCATACACGTATGCTCGTTATTAATGTAACAATTAAGTAAAAGAGATATTTAATGAAGCTCATTTACAACCAGCCTTTACAACTCCAGGTTCAATATTTAAAAGCGATATTATTCCAATTGAAAAGCATCCATAAAAGTAACGTAAACACTCTTTGAAAGAGTGAACTGTGAACAGAATTTATGAATAAATATTTGTTAATTGTAATTATTAAAACAAACTAGTGGAGTTTAATGAGCGCTTTAATTACTGCCCTTTTCATGCAGTGTTTTTGTTTGTTTTTCATTCAATTAGCGTTGCAATAGTAGTGTAACGGGCTGGATAATGATAAGTAATAATTTGTTAAAGCGGTTCGAATAATGTTGGAAAAGGACTGCATTTATATGACTAGCTTCCAATAGCTTTGACCACATGATACAAACTTTGAACCTGATTTGATCCTTTTAGAGGTCGAAATTTGGAAAACCTTTTTTTGTTTATTGTGTACATTATAAAAGGAATCTATTCGCAAAAAATCACTGTGCTAGGTTCAAGGGTTTGGAACTGGGTGTTGATAAGTCAGTCAATGAGTCAGGATTTAAACTTATATACAGTTATTCAAAATTAAGTTATTATTATTAGAATTATTTATTTCAAGTGTAAGTAACTTAACCATTGTAAGTGTTTTATAATACAATTTTAATAAAAAAATAAATGACGCATTATCACCCACGCAATAGGATTAAAGGGGTAGGCAGAGAGAATAAATCAGCCTACCCCTAAAACAAACACCCCTAACATACGCAAATATCACTCTAGAAAGCGAAAAAACCCTTTTAACTTTTTAACAATCCTCTTTCAACATTATTCTGCCCTTTGCCGACCTACCCTCTTAGTCTAATCTGGTTCAAGATAAACAGAACTAACCTCTTGTAAACATACAGACTTTGTTACATTAGAACTTAATAGGTGGCCCACCTATTCATGTACTGTACTGTGTACTGGCAGGCCTAGATTATGATAGAGTAGTAATAAGATATAGACCGCTAAATTGATGACGCGAACATAGCGAATTGACCACAAAATGATATGATGACCTACATTGAATGTAAGGCGACATCGTGGCAAACCAAGGCGAAGGTGGAGGGACGAGCTGGACGATTACCGTAGGGACTGGCCCGTAATGGCTGAGGACAGACGTGTGTGGAAAAGGGAGAGGGAGGCCTTCGCCCAGCAGTGGGACGCAATGGGCTAACTAACTAACTAACTAACACACTACATTCTAGAGTAAGCGTTTTGCTTCGTCGTTTATACCGCGTCCATCGAAGGATTGAAACAATTGGCCTGCTGTGGTCTTTCCGTCCGATTAGACTTCAGGTGTCTTCAAGCAAAAGCTAATTTCTTTTAATAAACTAGTACAGTTCACCATCAACGATGCGGCACTGCTTACCATCAAGTAGGATCACGGTGAATCACTGATTTATATTATTAAAAAGAACGACTACCTGAATTTCAATTGATAGTTCAGAAATTATCATGTTTGCCAACAGTAATTGAAGTTTAATGTTTTCATTAACACAGGTGACTGTAAAAATACGTGGAAATGTGTAACCAATATTTAGATAGAAATTAAGCAAACCCAAATATTCATTACCTCAATTTTTGTACGCAAAATACGAGCTTTAGTAGTGAAGTTGTGGATACCAGCCCAATAATGCATACTATAGGTACTACAGCAATTTTGACACTAGCAACATTCTTCACACATAGCAACAAATAAGGAATAGTCTTTATTACATAGCATGGGTTGGATGACAGCAGGACGAAAATATGCATCTTTAAGATGAGAGAAAAGGATAGATAGAATAGAATAAAATTTATTGTACACCAAAAAGTAACATAGATAGCTATCTATGTTACTTTTTGTTTGAAACAAAGAAACATTGTATGAATCTGCCAACTGTCACCGAAACCATCTTATAACAAATTTAGTATAAAACATTTATGCAGTACAAAAATAAAATAAAACACAATGTACATCATAATTCACACACATGCAACCACATATCTGCACCCCAATTTCTTACTGTCCATTAAAACACCTGCGTTCTTGAGCTCCATAGCTTATACATTCTCCCAGGCCTGATCCGTCACAGGCTAAACTAGGTCGTTGTGCCATCCGCCTAATATAATTCCTTAGTCGCCGAGGACACTTAGGGGAAGAGATTGGGTGGCTTATTCTTAGCCTAGCCTAGTGGTTCCCGGAGGAGCACAAGCCATGCAATTTCTTCCTGTAAATGGTTCGTCTACAATGGTCTGATCAAGATGGATGCAATAGGGCGAAACTAAAAATGGCCTGCTGTTGTGGAATTTAGTTTAATTAAAACTAGTCAACTAGTAGATCAACGAGCCATAAGAACTCATTATCGAAACGAAGCGTGAAGCATTAATTTAAGAGAAAATATTTAAAGGCAATGAAGCCAAGGCAATGAGGCCTATGTCCAGCAGTGGACGTCTTTCAGCTGAGATGATGATGATGATGAATGAAACCAAAGAAAAGATGGATGGGTTGTGTGACGAGTGTTATGAAAGAAAAGGGAGTAGGTAATAGCATAACGGGATACAAGACAGAATGGAAAATTAACATGAGGATTGTCAAGAGTCGTTGAATTAGAATGATGATAGGTCTCAACGGTTACATAGTGTAGATTTCTACAGAGATCCAAAACATTATAACTAAATATTGATTTCATAATTTAAATTAAAATTGAAGTTTTAATAAAACTTCAATTTTGAATCTTAACTTTGTACAAATATCACACTCTACCAATCAACCAAGGATGATGGAGTAACCATATACCAGATACATAAAAAAAATATTATCGAGCAAACAAGAATAAATACTAAAGACATATCTTTATAAGTACCTATATCTACTAACATAAATGTGAAAGGGTTAAACTACTGAACCGATTTTAATGAAAATCGGTACGAACTAAGTTTGAACCCCAAGAAAGGGTATATGCTACTTTTCATGTGGCTTCGACTTCGACTTCGCGTCCGCAGCAACAGAAATTCCGAAGACCAAGTCGAGTGCATAAGTTAGTATCCTAATCATTAAATGAAAGGGATTTTTGAGACGACTCAGATATTTGAATTGAAAATAATTCCGCAACTTTCCCTTAGGTATGCATTTAAGTGTACTGACTGATATTTTTTTAGATGGGAATTCATCCAAAACTTCTCTCGCTTTAGGGTGGAGCGGGAAGCGCGCTTTTACTGATTGAAACTCACTGCTATGCATTGCCTTGCAATCCAGTACTCCGGGTTGCCACAGTACAGTACGGCCGTTATAACTTGGTGAGTCTGAAGTTAGGCTCTGCGAATTTTAGCGCTTGAAAACTCGTCCAAAAATAAAGGTTTTAAAAAAATAAATACCAATAACAGTTTTTAACAGCAACAACAACTTTTAAAACCTTTAGACTGGCCAAGTTATAACGGCCGTACTGTACTTTGGCTTTGGTCCTGCTGGGTCCCTACAGTCTTGCTTACTGGTTTACAGACGGAGGACGACGAGCTTGACGACGCATTGCTTGTCGACGTCGTCGCAAGCCCACTGACTGAATATCTATCAGTCAGTGGGCTTCATATATATGCTAACAAAAATAACCTAGCTCCACCAGGAAATACCAAAACATCCCAATACGCCACTGTCATAACATTGAAGCGCATCTAGAGACAAAACTTACAACATACACATAAAACACGGCGGCGCCACCGTCGCTCCATCACGACAGCCGCCGCAACACCACATTTGCATTTTATTAAAATCACAATTTTATTTTCAACGCCTGCCTTCAAAATCCAGACTTTTACGGAGGATTTCGGATGTCTCTCTTAATTAATTCTCGGCTGTTTTGGATTTTAATCATGCGGTCTTTTGATTAGGTCTGGCAATAAAGACGGAATCTGATTAGACGTACCAGGGCGCCATAAAACGGTGGCAATATGATAAACTGACGGTTTAATTTGTGCGGGTTATTGTGGATCGGATTGAATTTAGGAGTAAGCTGGTTTCAGAAGGTTCTATCATAAATCTTTTAACCGCTTATGCAATCCTGGTATCTTAATAAGTTTGAGGTTTGGTTTTTCCGTAATATAAACTGACAGTGTTATGGTGTAGGGTCGGGATAGGAGCCGATAAATAGCGGTAAACTGGCCCCTAATAATAAAGGGACGGTTACCGTCATCAGAGAATTGTAGATATAATAAGTTAACGCCACATTGCCTTACGTTTTGGTGAATTCGGGAAACAAATATGGGGTTTATAATCTAAACTAATATTATGAAGAGGAAATATTTAACTTTTGTTTGTATGTTACAATTTAACTCAAAAACTTCTTTCACGCTAGCAGCAGCTAGTGATATAAAAAACAGGACATATTGAGTTAACATAAGGATCCTACCCAAATTATATTCTGAAGCAACAAAGTTGTGTTTTAGTCAGTAAATGTCTGACAGACCCTTCTGTTTCATCCTACAGTGGGAATAATGATAATGTAATGACTTCTGTCATTAGACCATTTTCTACCTCAAAACAGAAACCCACAACATTTTCATGTCATTAATTATATTCTAAAATCGCCGATTGCTATTGGATTGAGCATATTACTATGATTTAGAATTATTTCCAACCAGGTTAAAGCAGACAAACTAGATAAGAAATAGAGTGAGTAAGTGTTCAACACTGATTCGTTCTCTATTTACATAGAAGCACCTAAACACCATCTCCTTTCTACCATCGGACAACCCGATGTAAGGGGACCCTTACGTTATTGAAACCTCTACGGTCCGGACTAAGCTTTTACATATAATTCACGTGGCGAAACGTTCAAAGGACCTTCGACGTCGAAGGACTAGAATAATTTGCCTGCTGCTGTCTTCCCGTTCGATTGTTATGTGTCTTCAAGGCTAGAGTGAATAGGCTCTTCATAATATACTATAGTGCGCCTCACCATCAAAGAATCCATCACTTGCTTACCATCAGGTGGGATAGCTAGCGGGCTAGCGGTAGGTGGGCTAGTTTACTAGTGCTTGACTGCAATACATATCAACATATCAATTTACAAAAAAATACCTTTTACTCTACAGCCGAACTAATATTTGAAACATCATGAAAACGAGTCAGTAAATAACTCACTCCATTTATTCCAACCTACATAAAACTTTTACCTCAAAAACAAACAAACAACCACACATGAAATAACATCGACAAAATGTTGTCAACATAAAAATTCAAAACTATAAAAATCCGTCACGCATTTTACGATTCGCTACGAGAAATTTTTAATGCGAAAACAGGGTCCATTAGTGGTGAAGTTCTATGAAGCGGCGACGTAGTTTCATAGCCAAAACAAACCGTGCATCACTGCCAAAAATCTCGTGACGGCGGCGGGCCGCATTAGCCGGGTCTTCCTATCTTTGTGTTACATTTTATAGGCACTTCCAGACTTGCTAACGAAATTTTGGTAAGTTGAAAATGAACTGGAGTGTAGACCCTGCTTTGTCGGTTTGTTTTGAGTGGCGTATACTCGTATGATTTTATTAGTAAAATGATAATAGTCCACAACTTTGGCAAATACTCCCAAACCAAGCAGAGCTTGTGGTATGAGTACTTACTTATATATTTCTAAAGACTTAAATATTATAGATAAGTTACATCTAGACACAAATCAAATATCCGTGCTCATCACACAAAAAATTGACTTGGGTGAGAATTGAAACCACTACCTCCAGTACCATTAACCAAAAAGCCAGTCAGTAGTAAATAATACCTCTTCATTAACAACTCTCAGCACAATAAACCACAATCCTATCTTTATTACCGCCAATCAATTGACTTAAGGCATGATAACCTGAACAGCCTAAGCACATAAGACTAAGGATTTAGATAACCGATACTTTTTCAGGCAAACCAATAATTTACCATAAAATATACCACTGATGTCGCAATAAACGTGGCAACTTACTAATCCCAAAAACTATGAGGGAAGGAAAGCCAGCGAAACGACAAGAAGAACATAAAATATTGATAAACCCACACCATCTGTTTTCAATCTAAACACAGCATCATTTTCCTTCCAAAACATCTAGTCCCCCAAACTGCCAACCACGGTTAGACCATCAATAAATTAAAAGAAAATAATGATAAAAAATGTGACCGCATCCTTCAAATAATGATAAAAAATGTGACGCCGTCTCTCGCAATTTGTACTTGAAATATTGTCCTGTCCGATCTTATTTTAATATATTTACTTTTTATATAAAAGCCTATCTTTGCTTACGTTTTCCTTGAGGCAAGAAAAATTTTGTAAATGTAAAGGAATTGTAGACAATGAATAATGAAAAAACATGGTTCTCGTAATGAGACAAGCGGCATTGTTATATTTACTGTTTTGAGTTCATTGAAGGAGTAACAATGTAATACAGTTTTATAATACGGCCGTTTGAGCGTTACGGAGCAACAAATATGCACACACATATATACAAATCAGCTTTATAATATAAGCGTGAATTATTAATTATTATGTACACAAAATATACCCATATACTTTGTAAAGCATTTTATTTATTTCCTTCGTTTGCTTACTCATAAGATTCGTTTCTTCGAAATCCTGGATCTGATAAAAGCAAGTCTCAGACAGCATCGAAAATTACGTCACCGAGATGCAAACACCTCTGATCATTCATTCTCATAAAAACTCAGTGGAACGACCCATAACGTTACGCACACATATAAACAGTCCCTAACCAAAACGTCTCGATACATTTACGTACCCATTTTAACGGTACCAATAATGTATTGTCACTTTATGTGACAGTGTGGCAAAAATGTGTAAGATAATGTACCGATAGCTCGTAACAAAGAGTATGAAATTCGTATAGATGGGAAACCTGGAGATTTGTATTTTACGAGATGAGTAAAGCATAATCCCCGGATTCCGCTCTGCTGCAGTTCACTCGTATATAAATGTCTCACTTTTGCGACATAGGTCTTCTTTTTGTGGGAGGAAGTGGACAGTAATCCATCGCGCGGGCTCTATGTGGACGGTTTCCTCAAGGTGTTCTCCTTCACCATTTTGAGAGCAGTGATGATGAATAAGGTACGCAAAGTAAGGTGCATGCACAGGATTAATGCCATAAACTTGTAAGTCAAGGCCATAACTATTGGGCTACCATCGTTCAAAGCTGCGGTAAAAATAAATCAGGATATTTGAAAGACAGCGAATGAGTCTCATGCTGTGCATAGACTCATATTTAGGATGTGTACAGATCGATATACGTAGTGTCGGAAAGCGGATCAAATCGTACGCCGTTCCGTATACAAAATGCTAAGCTCATCATATTTGTGTAGTTTGTGTTAGCTCATATTTGTGTTAGCTCATCATATTTGTGTTGTCTGTAGAATACCTACTTTGTGCATATGCCGATATAGCTGAAATAATCACCTACCGGCTGTATGACCAGCGAAGCGCTCGAAACTAAAACATAGTTTACTGGCTTGTTGGTCTAATGCTTAGTGGCCGTGACTGTTATGCTGAAGGTCGTGGGTTTGATTCCCACCCAAGGAAAATGTTTATGTTATGAGCTCGATCATTTTGTTCTGTCTGGGTATAATTAATCTATAATTTGTATGTATTTTAATATCCACTACTTTTTCTGTTTTTACCCGTGAGAACCTGTAATTGGCTCATATACAATAGTTATCCATTTGTTATAGGTGTTGGTTCTCCTACGATAATATAAATAAATAATATAACATACCATGTAAAGGCACAATGCGTTCGGTGCGAGAATGTCGCTTCTACCCATTTCTATTCTATGCCCGAATCGAATGGCGGACGGATTTCGTAAGGTACAGAGAATAAATTCTGTGTTTTATGAATGATGAGACTTGTGGCTCGATGTATGGAATAGTGCTCGTTCGATTTCTGTTTTTTGTGCTGATAGGTTTTCGTTAGGGAATTTCGGTATTGTTCTTTTACATGGTGTTTATTTGTCGAGTCAAGAATCAAGTAGATATGAAAGATTCTATTGAGATCATAGAGTGGTATACAAGCAGGCAGTCCATTTGATATTTCGAGAACATCTGCAATAACTATTAAAGGATTCACTAAATAATGTAAATTAGTGCTTGACTGCGATCTCACCTGCTGGTAAGCGGTGATGCAATCGTTGATAGTAAGGCACACAAGTTTATTACAAATTCTAGCCTCTAAATTACGCCGTAAATAATTTGTTTAACCGGTTCCATATGATACTTAAAATATATAGTCCGACAGACGAAGCGTAGGCTAAAATATAATGCTCAAAAGATGGAGTGTAGGCCGTAGTAATGTCCCGTTTTTAGAGTTAGAAGAACACGGAATTAATCCAGCTAAAAGATAAATAGAATTCAAAAAAGAAAAGCAAAACTAACGCACTTCACAGTCACAGACACACTGGGTGCAAACACAAAGTAATCCAATTGTTTCAAATGGCCAATCGGCTATGCGAGACATGGAAAAAAATGTAAATTCGTTAGAACTAGCAATCAGTCGGTCGCTAGTTTGTGGCCAGCAGATTTGCATACTGCATTATGCATCGATGCATCGCAACGTCGTGGATTGATGCTCGCACTTCAATTCTGATGGTGAATGGGGATGTCGGACGACGGGCGTTTGTTTAGGCAACGGGACTGCGAGTCTTTCACATAATAGAGCCAGTAAATGCATGCTTGGACTGAAATACTGAACGTGTGCGTAAATACTGATGCGAGATGCACTAGACGTACAAAATAATCCTCTCGCTTCAATTTCGATCACGGTAGCCAATCTCAACAGAGATTACCACACAAGCGTATACTCAAACACAGGTGCAATCTTTGTTCCTTTACTCTCATAGTCCGATGGGACGGTAATTCGACACGACTGGGGAGAGATCAGACGCAGGACCGTCAGCTTAATGCGCTTTACACAGGGGTGACACATGAACCCAAGACCTCAAGAATCACGGTTAGGACCACGAATCAATGTAACCTAGACGAATATTGTCCAGGTAGGCTAGGTGTATAGGAAATACAGCCTGCGTGTAGGTACAGATGAATGAAGTCTCCAGTATTGGAGATAAATTGCCAGTAGACAGCGATGAAAAGGAAATATTTCGGCATCCTATTTTAGACTGTTTAGTTAGTTTTATTTAGAAATTGTGATTAATTTTTATAATTAATTAAGTATTTAAGTAAATTTAAAATGTGTATGTAAAGTTAAATACAAAGTAAACTACATATTACTATTTTTAAAGATTTTACTAGCTTTATAATATATATACCTACTAATCCTTGCTCGTACTCTATAAGGCTCGTATTTTAATGCCAATCTCAAGCATGATTTGCGATCCACAGATTGAACCACAGATTAGCGTAAAATCTGACAGATTTCACTCCAGTTTCATGCTTGAACACAGTTCACATGGGCCTTAAAATGCAGCCTAATCTCATACATGACAACACAAGCAACATGTCACGCCGTACAATACATAATCACACGTAATCACTGAACCCGGCTCCTCATCCAATTAGCCGGATCCCTAATCCTGACAGAGCGGCAACGTGCAGCGCCATCTCGCGACGCAATTATACATTATATTTACACACATATTTGTGCAGCTGCGTTCGTTGATTCATTGTAAACAAGCTGCAATTTGCATATCGCTCGGTGTGTCGCTGTCTTTAGGCGCGGATATTATTTTAGTTTGTTAGTTCATGAAGGTTGTTGCTTTTGGAAAGGCTGTTTTGGATTTTAGGTTGCTGAAATCAGTTTACACTTTACTTTGAAGTGGCTTTGACTACAATCAAATCGTTCGTGCGCCTTGTTCACTTTTCCAATTCAGTTATTCGCTTATGCTTATGCATCATAATCAGACTTCTAATTTTCCCAATGCTATGACTTAGGTGTCTTGTCTAGAAGACGGAATATGCCATAAACTACGAAGCGGGCCCGGTGTGGGTTACTAGATAAATTATATACGAGTACCTATGATATTTTTTTCATCTCTTTGTATCTCTTTTTATTGTGTCTCGTTTCGCGGGTATATGATACTTAGCTACATAAAGGTAGCTTAGTCACTTCTTCCAATTCTTGGAAGCCAGTCCGAGACACCTTTGAATAATTTATCTCTACCTTATAGCTGCAGATTTGGCCATCCACGCCCTCTTGCAACAACTCTGTAATTCTCTGATGGTCTGCCAAGTTAAGCCATGTTTAACCTTGAAAATCCACCAATACGTAGCTACATTAGTCGATTTTCGATTCTTATAGCTATATTATGCTATGCTTCTCTAGGTTATCTCCTATTTTCTATATGTTAATTTATATCCGCCGTATATCATTCGGCACAGACCTACATATACGCCTGTATTGGCAGCGTCGTTGGCAGATGCCTGTGAAAGTGGCTGAGATTTACATAGGCACGGTTATAAATCCATACCTGGGACAACTTGTACCAGTTTTATAAATAAACCTTTATAGCACTTTGGCAGTGAATTCGTTCGGGAGTTTTCGTAAAAAAAATAACATGCCTAATACCGTATTATAAGGGTAGTTTTTAAAAATAATAATTGTTGTTTGCCTACACTAGGGCTATCTTTTCTACCTGTATGCTAATTTTTCATTCAAATCCGAACAGCTGTTTAAGCGTGAAGAAGACACAAACATGAAGGATTCGGATATTTTTGAAAGAGTTACCATGGCCTAAGAATGCAAGGAGCAACTGGAAAACACAGGTGGACGTTAGTCAGTAGAAGACTGACAAGCCCTTTTGTTCCACCACGAAAAAAGAGTAACAAATATAAAAAATATTACCTCGCAGCAAAAATATACTAATTACTGCCAGCCGTTTCGCCCGCTTGAAAGTAGTAAAACTATCCCTAAGGAACATAATCCCGCGATAAAACGCACCTATGTGCTATTCCAAGACATGGTTTACCCGTGTAGGAAGCGTCATCGAAATCCATTTAGCCATTCGAGCATAAAGAAGTAACAAATATACACGCACGCACTCGAAAACTTTCGCCTTCATAATATTAGCGTGATACAAAAGTACTACAGGCATTTAAGAACCGATTTACCAAAGCAGGTAGAGTGTACAACCGGCTTGTTTCTCGCAAATAACTCAATTAGTCAAGCGACGTACTGGTTTATACTTTTACACGTTTATTTTATGGGAGTTTTATTCTTTATTCCTTGTTTCTAGTAATTGAATACGAGTAAAGTTGTTAGGTTAGTTGTTTAGAGGCATGTCAGACTTCAAAAAATGAAACATTATGGTGGGTTTTTTCTGTAGTTACTCAGATACCCGCGAAACGCGAGACACAATAGTAAAACAATAACAGCGCGGTCGCATAGGACCGGTTGGGGATTCAAACGTTAATTACTCAGATACCCGCGAAACGAGACACAATAGTAAAACAATAACAGCGCGGTCTCATAGGACCGGTTGGGGATTCAAACGTTAATTACTCAGATACCCGCGAAACGAGACACAATAGTAAAACAATAACAGCGCGGTCTCATAGGACCGGTTGGGGATTCAAACGTTAATTACTCAGATACCCGCGAAACGAGACACAATAGTAAAACAATAACAGCGCGGTATCATAGGACCGGTTGGGGATTCAAACGTTAATTACTCAGATACCCGCGAAACGAGACACAATAGTAAAACAATAACAGCGCGGTCTCATAGGACCGGTTGGGGATTCAAACGTTATGGTGGGATATTATCTAATGACTTCTACCACTCTGGGCGGAGCAGAAGAGCGTGTTAGGCTTTTACGGACTGAAACCGACTCCTATGTTCTTTTATTGCATTGCGTTCCAGGACCCCGGGTTTCCCGTTCGAAAGCCAGCCGATGGCCCCGGTATGCTTCAGCTGTACTGGGCTCCTATGGTGTCGGTGGCACACTATGCCTTCGAAAACTCGAACAATTATATGGGTTGAGGAGTCCTTGACTTTCGATTTTCAGTTTTCTTTTTATTGTTATTGATAGGGTCGCGTTTGACCACTATCTCACCTGATAAAACAACATTGCTTTAGGAACTGTCTCACGACTCGTTGTGCAGTGAATATCTAAAGCCAACATCACAATAAATGAATAAATCAATTGTGTGATCTGGTTTATTACTCGATTCCCACTCATCGCCCACAAAATAGAAAATCTGACATCAAACCTGCACAATGGACGCTTGTCTAGAAGTAACCAACCGCAGTTATTTTATATTGTTGTTGTTGTGTTGTTTTCATCAAACAGCCAATTCGCAACTGTGAAAACAATTTTAACAAAAAAAAAACACCGACTTCAAAAAATAAATATTCCAAAACAAATTAATATGCACTAAAAAGTAAAAAAATAATTGCGTATTTTTGTAAGCAGGTACAATTATTTTTATTTTTGGAGTCGGTGTCAGCCAACTAGATAGGTTTGTTATTTATCACTACAAAACATCACAGTTTTACACCAGTTGTGTAAGTAGTTGTACTTAAATGTTAGTAAGTTCATATTATTATTGCTAGGTTGTTGGCGTTTCCTTGGCTGACACCGACTCCAAAAATAAAAATAATTGTACCTGCTTACAAAAATACGCAATTATTTTTTTACTTTTTAGTGCATATTAATTTGTTTTGGAATATTTATTTTTTGAAGTCGGTGTTTTTTTTTTGTTAAAATTGTTTTTTATTTCTTGATTTTTAGTGAATCTGAAAGACACTAATTACTTATTTGAGTATGGGTAGACCTACTAAACGCGCTGCTCATAGAGTCCGCGCCGTTTAAATGAAACAAAGGAAGACAGGGAGAATCGCCTATTTGAAAAAAAGGAAACTTAACTCAAGGACAATTTCAGTCGCGTGAAGTAGCAACATATGGTAGAACACTACCAGAGAACGTGATTCCCAAGGACGTCAACAGCTGTGGTGTGGTTTTCTCTCATCAATAAAAATTGGCCTCGAATACCGAGTGATGTTGAGACGCAACATCGCCGTATCAGAAGGACTAGTGAATGGAGCTATGGATATTATAAAAAAAATCAAACGGCCAGCCTTGTGGAGAGACCAACTGGAGGATGGCGAGCTACCAGATGCCGTATATATTAAACTAGCTGTCCGCCGGGTTCACCCGCATTTTTCGTTACTGCTGCGCTCCCGTGGGTCGCATTGTGATAGTATATAGCCTATAGCATTCCTCGATAAATGGGCTATCTAACACTGAAAGAATTTTTCAAATCGGACCAGTAGTTCCAGAGATTACCCCCTACATACAAACTTACAAACTTACAAACATACAAACTTACAAATTTTACCTCTTTATAATATTAGTATAGATTTGATGACGAGTCTTTTGGGCTTAGACTTAATTAACAATAATGGTTGGATACCCATACCTCCATCTAGTACTACGTTTCAGGCATTGAGAGGTTATACGGAGATGTGGAGCGCCGTATGTTGCATCTAAAATTAAGCTGGGCGGTTACAGTTCACAAACTCCAGGGTACCATCCTTGAAAGAGCTGTAATTGACCTTGGCAAAAAAATTGCTAAAGGGCAAATATATATTGCACTAAGTCGTTTCAAAAGTTTGGCAAGCATAGTTTTATCGGATTTGGACGCCAACAAATTGTTAAATAAACCACACGACGATAGATCATTGCAGGAAATGACAAAAAAAAAAGACTACGAAATCTGTCTTCCGATAATGAAGGTCACACATAAGTACCTAAGTCATAATACACCTTTTTTTTACGAGGCAAAATCATCCAATAAGTCCCACCCTGAGTGGAGCGGGACGGACTGTCAAACTTGTACTGACAGTCATACTACTGTCATACTCACCCACAGTGTTCCTTCAATAGCCCTTTAAGTTCCAGGGTCACGATTACCCAGGGACAGTAGTGCGACCAAGGACCAGCTAACGTAATTAGGACGCATGAAATTTGAAGAATAATATCTCATCAGAACAAACATCTAATTATGTTTATTTTAGTTTCAGTATTGCGTTTTTCGTAAAACGTTGAAGTGCCCTTAAACATATTTTTTTTCGAAATAGTTTTTATAACCTTTGTAGTGAGTACAGACGTGATATTATGTTGTGTGATGGTGTAAACAATGCTTAGATATGCTATAGCAACAATCGCGGTTAATCTGCTGTTATTTATTGAAGAGTTCCCTCGATTTCTACAAGATCCCATCATCAGATATTAAAATGGTGACAATGGGACCACACGGGAAGCACCAGCTTTCAAATAAAAAAAGAATCATGAAAATCGGTTCACCCAGTCGCAAGTTATGAGGTAACAAACATATAAAAAAAAAAAAAAAAAAAAATACTGTCGAATTGAGAACCTCCTCCTTTTTTTGAAGTCGGTTAAAAAAAGTGAGATATTGTTGTATTTCTTTTTTTGTTTTTTTTTTGCTTTTTATGTGTAATTTAAGTTTGCAATTACTTGTACTCGACCATATTGATGGTTTGCCAAATAAACGTGTTTTCTGTCTTTCTTTCAATTAATTTTCGGTAGGAAATGAAAGAAATTATAACCGGTACTCACAAGGGAGGTTCCTTCTCTATACTAGACTAAAATCTATGGACAATTCTGTAGTTCTTGAGATTAGCGCGTTCAAACAAATAAACAAACTTTTCAGCTTTCCAATATTAGCATAAAAATTGAGTTTTTTTCATTGGCAGCCCAAAATCACAACAAATGTGCCTAATTCGTAAGAAATCCATTCATCTACACTAATGTAATAAAGAGGTAAAGTTTGTTTTTTTGTTTGTATGAGGTAATCCGATTGCTAAAATTTCACCAATAGAAAGCTGCTGTGTTCCTGAGTGACATAGGCTATATTTTATGTATGCGGGTGAAGCTGCGGGCTAAAGCTAGTCATTATAACAGACAATATCACCTTCAAACACACTTCTGTCTACCCACTCTAGTAATATCAGTACGAAGAAATGTTAGCACGTAATGTTATGTTACTAAACTTTAAATGTCATCTCCTAAAATAGAATAAGTACCTACGTACCTACAATCCTACATTGTTAATCTAAGTTCAAAGTAATCTCGCGAACTATCGGCCCGAACTTAGATTAGTTGAAGCGATTACAAAGTTACAGCTTCAAGACCTTTATGTGAAGGTAGTTTGGCGACACAATCGGCATAACGGCACCTCTCATGCATAATAACAGGTACAATTATGTTAGTTTATGGATACCAAAATACTGTAACCAGTTTATAGATAGCTTTATTATTTTAGCTTATGCTTAGCGTGAACAGGACAGAATGGAAGAAAAAAAGGTGTTGCGCCGACCCCAAATAAAACGGGATAAGGGCAGGAAGATGATGATGACCCATAGACATTTATGCCTATTTATAACGATTACATTTCTTTGGATATTTACAGATTATTAGCGATCACGGGCCCGACTTATGGCTTTAAATTCGTGGATTTAAACCAAGGTACGCGTTTTAATGTGTGTAATTTAATTCAGCACCACTGCTCTCAAAACGGTGAAGCAAAACCTCATAAATAAACCCGCACTGGTCCCAATTGGTGGATTACGGCCCATCCTAGAAAGAGAGCCTGAGTCACAGCAGTCATAAAACTATTTATGCTATAATAATCATCATCTACCTAGCCTTTTCCCAACTATATTAGGGTCGGCTTCCAGTCAAGTCGCATTTATCTACAAGACCTCCACAACCCATTAACTGGGTTAACACTATTTATGCTATAATAATACAATAGAATAATCATAACTGCATGTTAGTAACACTAAAGTTAGTTATAATCATCACTTCAGCCGATTGGTGTTCACTGTTGGACATAGGCCAACTTCAAGTGTCACCACAACGAACAGTGCCGTGCGTCTCGCGTTCATCGGATTCCCGAGACCCTCACCATATCATTGGTCCACCTTGTGTAAGGCTTTCCAACGCTATGTCTCCAGTACGCGATCAAAACCTTTTGGCCCCATCGACCTGGTTATTTTACGGGCTTGATTTTATTAGTAACGTAAACCTAAAATTAGTAATCTAACTAATGTTTCAGTAGCTAAGACAACACTCACGAATGTATAGTATAGGTATTAATATACGATATTATGTATAGGTAAAATAACCACTCAGTAAATAAAACTCACGAAACTGATGATGTAAACACACTTATTAAAATATTAACAGCAATCAAAGTACAGTGAAAACCATTATCGTCACGATTCACCACAAAGATGTCCACAACCCTACCTCCCTCCTTCACCCCGCGACCACTTAATCAATTAATTAATTAACACTAATTAACAAGCCTATCAATTACCACCACACTGATCAATCTCACCAAGATAGCCATTGTTTACAAAACATAACCTCACTTATACCTAAACATCTCAATCTACTTACCATGTGACATCCAAAACAAATGCACGGAAACTAAAAGGACCTACGTATTACGTAGAAAACGGACGTACGTACGTCGTACGGTCGGTTCGCGCGCCACGTGTTACCGTGACGTCAGCGCCACGTGGCGCGTGCGTGGCGGACGAGAGCCACGCGCTACTGGCAATGTCCTCTAGAACACCCGCCCTCTATCGAACTAGTGCTTATGTTCTCTCGGCTTGACGCTGTTTTAGTTTTAGTGTCAAGGTTAGGGTTTTCTGGCTGGAAAATAGTTTTATTGTGATGTTAATTGCTATTGAAAGTAGAAAAAACGAGTGTGATTTTATGTTGTCGGTTTCAGTAAAATAAAATCAGAACTATTTATTTCAAACTGGCTAGAGAGTGGAAAATTGTTCCAATAGGAACATACTACCGGGATAAAAAGTATATGCGTATTATTCTAGGACATGGTCTACTCGTTTGCCTAATTTCATCCGAATCCGGTGAGCCTATTGATTGTGAATAAGTAAAAAACACACACAATTATACACTCATGTTTGCCTTAAAATATTAATGTTATAAACCATTTACAGACACTTTTGAATTGTTAAAATGTCGATCAGTTAATAAATGTAAGCTGATGATTGCAGATTCCAAAGCGTCGCTATGAAGAAGAACGTGCAAGAAACTCTATGGACACTCTTTTAACGTTTGAATCCCCAACCGGTCCTATGAGACCGCGCTGTTATTGTTTTACTATTGTGTCTCGTTTCGCGAGTATCTGAGTAATTAAATCATATTATTTATGAGTTCACGAAAAAGAATCTAAAACTAGTTGGAGTTAGATGATTTCTTTAGCGCCTGTATGAATGAGATCGTTGAAAAGTATTTACGTTTTGCTTTTGAAATCCGGCTGTCGAAACTGGTTAAAATTGCATAGATTTTGGTTGGCTTAGCTATAAAAAATTCATCTACAGATAATTGTTTCAGTGCTTAACAAATACAAGGGACCAGTTGAAATTGTTCTTTATTCGTAAAACGTCGAAATAAAAAAAAAATATGTTAGGCTTGCATTAGCAAACTATCGTAATTAATTATTATTAAATTCGAAATTATATTAATTTATTTACACATCATGATCTACCTAGCTTTTTCCCAACTATTTTAGGGTCGGCTTCCAGTCAAGCCGGATTTAGCTGACTACCAGTATTTTGCGAGGAGCGGATGCGTACCAGACCTCCACATTTATTTATTTACACGAATAATTTATATTTAAAATAGAGATATGTTTATTAGATATTTCTAAGATTCTAACTTTAAGTGTCATCCTGAACTTCGACAGTTAATTATTTCGACACAGTCTGAATTTCGAAAAATAATACGAGTAGTTCGACTATTCACTGCTTCGACAGAACATAACTAATAATAGGTTTATAAGCACTGTAAATAATTATAATCATTTGATATTGAACGTTAGTATGACTATTCCACCTCCCTAGTTGATAATACGAGTATCTAATACAAATAAACTTTTCCCTTTTGAATCAATAAAGTGCGGACCCTTGACCGTGCTGAAGCCGAACGAATTAGAGCAATGTACCGCTCGAACAGAGTGACGCCGTTGCAGATTAGATTTTTTAAATTATGTGATGACATCCAAGGATTGGATTCCGAAAGTGAAACTCGTTACCCCAGAACGAACGAAAATAAAGAACGGGGTGGGGCTAAGCCAGTAAAAGTCTGACACGCCCTCCCGCTGCACCCAAGAGTGGGAAAAATTCTAATGATACCCTACTTGAAAAAAAAATCCCTTAAGGATGTATAAGTAATCTAGAATTTGTATAATACTAGCTTGTGCGTGCAGCTTTGTCCGCGTGAATGTTTGTGATAGTGGACGTGAAGTCGAAGATAGATAAAAAGCCTATGTAAACCTTGATGTTCAAGCTTGCTCCGTACCAAACTTCAAAATCGGCCTAATATGTAGTTAAGTGTAACAGACAAACAGAGTTACTTTCACATTTGTAATACCATTCCCGTTACTTTAGCAGGTATTGGCTTTACTGTGAAACGCACTGACAACTAGGGCTTGATCCTTATCGGACGGCCGAAAGGCGACCTATACTATACAAGAATTTCGTAGCAACTGTACTGCAAACTACCTTCCGTAAAAAGGGTTTAAAACTACTGCAATTACACTATACACTTTTACCCACAAATTCGCGCAATAAAAACCTTTTCCAAACATGTTACAACCCCTATCAAAAACTTACTCCATTACTAAACTACCCGGTAAAGGCCATAAACCGTTCCCACAAAATGTCCACATGAAATTGTGAAGTACAATTATAATTCTGTCTCCAAGCAGACTATTATGTACTAACTAAAGTGCCTAGTCACGTGGTCTCGATAAATTACAATAAAAATTACCCGCAAAACGTGAAGATAGTCGGAACCGAAGTGGGGGGAGAATGTCTTTGTGTGTGTGAGTGTTGGGAGCTCGAGTTCCGTAGGTGGCCTATTCTATTTTTTTCAACGCACAAAAAATGTGCCCGTGTAAAGAACAGTTGTTAAATCCCTTAATTTTTTTTGTTCCTTTTATTAAATATTTAACTTATTTAATGCTTAGTAAATTATGATATTTGTGTATTGAGCTTATTACGAGTTAATTATTTAATTTATTCTTAAATACCCACACATAGTAATAACGTTGTTCTTCTTTGGTAAGGCAGTCGCGGTTTTAGTACTTGCAAATTGCCCTTTTTGCGCCAAAAATTAGATTGCCTCGGATAGCTTTTGTGAACATTTTCCTAAGAGTGAACTTACATGAGTATATGGAAGTGATCAACATTTTAGGTGCCTAAAGTCATTTAGGATTGCAAAGAAAAAAACAATTATTTAATTTCAGTACTATCAACACTCACGATAAAGATTTTAAATTTTATGTTCATAGTTCAAGTTGTTGGTTTCTTTCTTTCTTAACCTATCACATACCCGCGAAACGAGACACAATAGTAAAACAATAACAGCGCGGTCTCATGGGACCGGTCGGGGATTCATGAACTAAACTAAAATATAATTTATATATTTCTTATTTTGCTTGTCCGGTATTTAAAGACAGAAAATTGGAAATATTACAAACAACCAAACAGCAGTTATTTACTAACAATATTACCGACACGATTTAGTGGTAATGAAAATTTTCATTAACATACAGAATCTATATTTTCCGAAAATCTCTTTACAAAAAATAAATTATTAAAACCTTACTCATGAAATTCTGATAAATCATGTAACATCACAAAATTTCCCTCCCCTCTTTCTACGGAACCCAAAAAATTAACAGGTGAACGCGACTGTAATGAGGAAAGTTGGGAATACCGAAGGATTGCCAATTTAGATATTCAAATCGTGTTCGGTTCATTTTGCGGATATTTTGTGTACGTAAGGATGTTTTTCTAAATAGAGTAGATTGGCGAAGTGGGGGGAGAGTTGGAGAAAAAGGGGGGGAAGTTGTCGAAGAAAGTCGGGCTTTTTTTTGGGGAAGTTGTCGAAGAAAGTCGGGCTTTTTTTTCTGTAGTTTGTATGGACTGAATTATCGGAGAGATTAATGGGATCCTTTCAGGTGCTGTGTTAGGTTGTTTATCGAGATATTGAATGGGAAAGTAATTTATGTTTGCAGCTCGTTAATAGCGAGTTGAGGTTCGTTTCCTTGGCGGTGGGCGATTGAATTACTATAATAATTATGGAAGTTAATAGCTGCGAGTATCGAACAACCTCTTAATCAAGGGCTTGATTTAAACAGCGGTACATTTTTAGGCTATCACTGTTTTTTTCACAATTTAAAATGTCACTTACGGGATATCTACGGGTCATCCCGCGATCATGGCGCTTGCAACAGCGTCGAAATATCGGGAACTCGAAACAATAAACAATCACGGAAGATATCCCGTAAGTGACATTTTAAATTGTAAACAGCGCGGCGGTACTTTTGGATGCAGGTTGTATTTTAAGAAGGTTCCTTTCTCTGGAGCTCTGACCGGAATACTATTTTTGAATTTTAAATATATATTTAAATTAATATCGTCTTATTTTTATGCGCCATAAAAGAAGCATACACCGCTTTATCTTTAGATTGCGTTGACTTTTTCTATTTTCCAAGTGGTAGTAAAACCAGAGTATTTTATTAATTTCAGCTTAATACCTATATGCGATCCTGAAAAGAACGTAACAATAGAATGACGAAGCGATAGGCTAAAAAATTATCCAAAAATTATCTAATAACAATAGATGAGGCTTTGTGTAACCTGCTAACGAACCCAAGACCGAAAACTGCACAAAACACTCATCATCATCATCATCTGCCTAGCCTTTTCCCATCTATATTGGGGTCGGCTTCCAGTCAAGCCAGATTTAGCTGAATACCAGTATTTTACGAGGAGTGGCTGCCTACCAGACCTCCACAACTCATTAACTGGGGTAACACGGTACTTCATGGCAAGACTGAAGTCAGATTTACTGCACAAAACACTATTCACCACAAACTGCAGCTAATTGACAATTTCAGAAATAAAACCGAAAAGCAGCACAGACGTGTCTAATTTGATTCCCAACATGAATACGAAGAGAAACTCAATTTAACTAGTACTAATGTCGCGAAGCGTCGTCACAAGCGAACTGCGAAATTGCTGTAAACTCAAACATTTCGGGTAGAGTTAGCTTGTCACAAAAACTTAGACTCGCAACTTGAGTCGCGCGGCAATGCCTGAAAGGGGTTTTATTCTTGTAGCAATCGATATTTTTTCAATCGACATAATAACGAATGATAATATTTATGTACCAACCCGCACTATCCCGCCTGGTGGATCAAGGCCCATTTCCTCTCCTAGAGAGGAACTTCGCCGATGCTATACTAATATTATGTGGCGACATCTATACAGTCACATAGGAACTAAAAAGTAAAAATCCTGCATCGCGGTATTAGAGTTCTCTGCGTGACTAGACAGATTGTTTCCCAGACAGACCATTGTGAGTCACGTGATGTCTTAAGTGGAATAACTAAGCAAGAGAATGTGTCCCTGCGCCGAAAAGTAACTAAAAAACCTTCAGTTCTTGGTAAAATAATTTACACGTTTACAAAAACATAATGTAGGCAAAGCCTGTAACTCAATTTACACCTTCTTGCAAAGTCTTTGTGGAAACACATTTCTGCAAGTTCTTACTTGCGGTGTACGTGCTGAACTATATCCTTAAATGAAAGTGGTTATTCTGTAGGCTAAAAATATATAGTTTTATTTGAGTAGACACTTCGACGCTTAGAGTTTTTTACTGGTTATTTTAATGACACTACATTTACTGCATATTAAGCAACTTATCAAACTAAACCGAAACCTATCTCAAGGAAAGGCTTCCGGCCTTTCCTTGAGATAGGTTTTTTTTTAGACATTTTTTACTAACGGACTTTGAAGTGGCCACCACATACGGGAAGACGCAACGTTGGACGGCCTTCCACAAGGCGGACCGATGACCTGGTGGAGGTCACGAAAATCAAATAGATGTGAGACGTACAGAGGCGTTGGTTATAGCGATAGCGAAACTTGGGGAAGCCAAAAAAAATCCAATCCCAAATAAAAATTGACACTGGTTCATAATAGTCATAATATCGAGCGTTTCCACAATCGCCCCCCTTCATACAAATCTAATGCAACAAACTACTTCTCTTCTCGCCGACTATTAGCTGAATGGCTGTGACGTTAATTTTTACCAGTACACAAGAGTCCAGACTTTTGTGCAGTTTTATTTTGTGAGTACTGTCACACAGTTTTGGAGAGGTCAGCTAAATGTAGTACGAACATTTTTGTAAGGTTCGTACGGTGATAGAATAAATATTTGAGTCCGAATGTGAGACATTTAGACTTCAGTCTAAATGAATGTTACTGTCCAAATGCATGTTACTAAAAGTATTATGAGTGTATGTATGAAGAGAGAGAGAGACTCAAGACAAAAAAGGTGGATGATTATGTGAGGAGAGATATGAAATAAAGAGACAGAATGGAAGAAAGAGCGGGACAAGGGCAGGAAGAAAAATACTAAACCTGAAGATAAATTCTTGTGCTATCTTAAAGTTAAAAGTACGTTATCATCTGGCAAAAAATGACGAAAATTTGTATCAGAAATCAGAGGTGTTTTTAACAGAGTTAAATTGAGATTTCTACATAAGTACGGTATTTACACTTCTGCTAAGAGACGATGATGGTCAAAGTCTGATATTTTACAAAGAAGCTTTAAATGGATTTGTCAGAGTACAAAATAAACATGGAAAGTATGTGTACTAAATTTAATAGTAGGTACACAGACTTTCTATTTCTTCCCTTCCCTTGCCTTTCACTTTCACTATATACACACACAATCATCATCTACCTAGCCCTTTCCCAACTATATTGGGGTCGGCTTCCAGTCAAGCTGGATGTGTGATTTAGCTGAATACCAGTATCTTACGAGGTGCGGCTGCATACCGGACCTCCACAAACCTATAAAAAATAACGGGATCAACTAAAAACAAAATCCATTTCTCTTACCTACACGAATAACTGACGTTAAAACTAATTCGAAAACATTCACAGGAAAGGTATCTCTGCCAATTTTCCACCAGGAACTACAAGCCATATGTTACAAAATTAAAAACAATATCTCGCCAGTTGCCAACTAAAAATGTTTCCAGCATTAAATTCTCAAAGTACAGGGTATTTGGCATAATGACACAATTTTGCCAAGATTGCCTGCAACATGCATAATGGAGGTAGGCCTTGCCAAAGAGTGCTTCCAACAGTATATCATGTCTTACCGCGTGGCTCTTGCTAATGTTACGACATTTTTATGGATAAACTTATTTGTAGTTTATTTTTATATGGAACGGGGTTTCGTGATGGATGGACGGACATTTTGGCATCTTACACTTTCATCGTAACGTACCGAGTTTCCATCGTGCCTCGGAAAGCACGTTAAGCCGTAGGTCCCGGCTGTCAATTGTAGATCTTTGGCAGTCGTTACGGATAGTCAGAAGCCGGTCTAATCTGACTCCAGACATAAGGTACTATGTTACCCCAGTTAATGGGTTGTGGAGGTCTGGTAGGCAACCGCTCCTCGTAAAATACTGATATTCAGCTAAATCCGTCTTGACTGGAAGACAACCCCAATATAGTTGGGAAAAGGCTAGGCAGATGATTCTTTGATCTTTGGATGGACCGATATCTTGTTGTGTTGCCACTTTCATGCTCTATCTTTTGAGGCCCCTGGAACGAAGGCAAGGAAGGAACGGGGTGGGGTTTAGTCAGTAAATGTCTGACACGCCTTCCCGCTCCGCCCAAGACCGGGAGAAATCATTCCGATGAAAAAAAAATAGGCCGATGACCTAGAGCCTTATTTGGCATGAACCAAGGCCTTCAAGCATAATATTACAGGAAAAGTCTGAAAATTGAAACTTGTAGTAATATAACAAAAGAAAACTCTAAAATTGATTTTTTTACACATATACGTTTGTACGGAACCCTCGGTGTGCGAGTTCGATTCGCACTTCACCAGTTTCACATAATTATGTTCTTACACGCTTCTTCCATTCATAATCTCTAATTGAAAGACCGCTGAATTTCAGCTACTAAAAATCCTCTCCACATAAATTGCCCATTAAATAACAAAACAGCGAAATTAAAAAATCCGCCAGTAAATAAAACCAAACTTCGCAATTTACCGCTTGACCGACCATCAAAAACATAAGACGAGAGTATTAAAACAATGATGATTAAGATGTTTTAATTAAAGTTAATTTTTTGCTCTTCATTAAGTTTTAACGAAGCTGCGGTGAAACACGACACCTATTAAAATGTATATGTCTTCGTTGGTAGGTATCTAACCGTTTATTATCAAGTTGAAAGTTATTGTAATTTTGGAGTTTGTTTTTAGGATTATTTGTAGCGTGAGATTGTTCAATTATCAATGATTTTTATTTATTTAACAGTTTATGCACACGCAAAATTTAAGATTAGAAGGAGATAGAAAAATAGGTACAAAGGTGATGCTTATTTTTAGCTGGTTGTCTTTAAGAAGAAAATTAAAGAGCTTTTCCTTTCACAATGGCACTATGACTGTGTGTATCTAAAATATCTTTGTATATTTTTTCTATGTATATGTATGTTTGTCATCACCATCCTTCAAATAGTTTGACTGCTTTGGATGAAATTTTGTGTATATTTAATTGGGACTCTGGAAGGTTTAATTGGAATATAGCTTTTGATTTTCTAGGGACTGTCAATATAGACGCCTAAACGGGAGCATAAAAGGCCATATCTTTAGATCGCGTTGACTTAGAAGTTTGATTTTCTCACTGCCGCTTGGGGAAGCAGATCTGAGTTCCTATTTGCTACTATATATTTCAGCTTCATACCTCCACGGATTCCTGAGAAAAAGGTGTTGACAGACGGAGAGCCGAACAGATACTGAATTATTTATGTTTTTTATTGGCTATATTTTTTTAAAGACCTTGGCCATTTTAGTTCTCAAAAATGTACCGGTTATTCGACGTAACTGGTACCTTTTTATCCATTTTCATAATGGTAACCAGCAAAGCCGCCTCAATTTTCACAACCATTTTTCAACTCGCAGTAAATAAAGCAAGGTCGGCATTTTAAAACCGCACTCTTCATAACACAAGCATATTGAAGTGCCCCTAAATCACAGTTAGCAGAAAGTGGCTCAGTTATAACATAATCGCATCACAGACGGGACTATAAACAACGATACCTTGGTCCGTGCGTAAATTTTCATTTGTAGCCGGTGCCCGCACAGCGCAACACTATTTCATAATTCTACCATTCTACCATTGAACTCTAAAATATTTCCAAAGCTCACGTGAATTACCGCGTTCCGTAAAAGTGCCGTATTTCATGGCATAACGTTATTTATTGATAAAGTTTTCGATGCAATATGTATGAGGCTTTTGTTTTGGGCCAAAAGGCCGGTGATGGGCTTCAAGTGTATTAAAGCCAGTTTGCGTATAGATAGATTTTTTTGAGCGCGCAATTTATTTTGTTGGTAAAAAATGTAGTTTTGATAAAAAAATATGTAGGTAAAATGAAGTGTTAACGAGAAAAATACTCAGAATCGAATAATTTTTTGCATTAGTTACCTAGACGTTTAATAAACTGAATAAAAAACTTACAAATACAAAAAAAAAACTTATTTACCTATATCAATATAAGCATAAATAAATTGAAGCAGTCCCAGTAGATTACAGTAATACTTATGACCGCTCCAAATAGTTAATGAGGGATGTAAACCGACCTTTGTAACCAGATCGAGGAAGGAAGTTCTTGATGTAACTCTCGCTACAATTCTCACTGCCAGGCTGATATCCAATTGGCATGTCAGTGATGAACCATCTATGTCTGATCATCGACTTATTAAATTCGCACTAAATACATCCAACATTCGCGAAACCATTACTTTTAGGGATGTGAAAGCTACGGACTGGGACTTGTACAGACGAAAGCTCCAGGAGAGACTCCAAGACTTCTCTAAAACCATACGCTCCCCTGAAACATTGGATTATGCTGTTGCTCAAGTTACCGATGCCATTACAGCCTCTTACGAAGAGAGCTGCCCTTTAAGAACTGTGAGGGATAGAAAGGTCACATGGTGGAACAAAAAGCTCGATGTTTTAAGGGGAGAAGCACGTAGGTTGTTTAAGAAGGCTAAATCGACTGACGATTGGGATCGGTATCGAAAAGCTTTAACAACCTATAATAAAGAAATTCGAAAGGCGAAAAGACTTTCATGGAGGAAGTTCTGTGAGGAGATTACTAAAGTCCCTCAAGGAGCCAGAATCCATAAAGTCTTATCCAAATCGCCTACAAATCAACTGGGACTCTTAAAGAAACCAGACGGTACCTTCACTGCGTCGGCGGAAGAAACCCTGAATCTTCTGGCGTCTACACACTTCCCTGGCTCAGTGGTGGCACCAGACATCATCGTGCAAAATACTCCTCACATCCGCCTCTCCAGGCCCTTAAATGAAGACTGGAGAAGAGCGGCTAAGTATTTTAGACCGAACAATGTTGAATGGGCTATAGACTCATTCAAACCGATTAAATCTGAAAGAAAGAAAAGAAAGAAAAACGGTTTATTCGCGCGGAAAGACGCATACATGATAAGAATAATGAAAAAAAGAATATAAAATAAAAAAAGGGGTAAATATGCGTCAGAAACCGCGCAAAACGGCCGAACGCTCAGCAAAATGCCATGCCCTCGTACATAAAACGACGAGGGCACAGCGCTGGTTTTCAGCGCTGGCCGGTCACAGAATGACAAAAAAAAAAAAAAAAAAAAATCTGCAGGGTATGACGATATCTTCCCAGCTCTTCTGCAGCAAGGGAAGACTATGCTCATCCCTATCTTAATCAAAATCTTCAGAGCAAGCTTTGCCTGGGGATATATACCAGAGAAATGGACTATGGTTAAAGTCTGTTTTATCCCAAAGGCTGGTAAGAAGGACTATTCTCAACCAAAGTCGTTCAGACCAATAAGCCTTACCTCTTTCCTACTCAAAAGTATGGAAAAGGTAATCGACAAATGCATTAGGGATGGACCATTAAGGGACAACCCTCTGCATCCGAAGCAACATGCTTACCAAAAAGGAAAATCCACAGAAACTGCTAACTGCTCTGCTAGAACTTACAGACAGGATCGAGAGGGCTTTGGAAGATAAGCAGATAGCCCTATGTGCTTTCCTTGATATTGAAGGAGCCTTCGATAACGTCACCATAGACGCCCTCTCCAAGGGAATGAAGGCGAAAGGGATTGACGAAACAACAACTCGTTGGATCGAATTCATGCTCCTCAACAGAACTATCAGTGTAACCTTACACGGTACTACACAGAGCTTCAAAACAACTAAAGGGTGCCCACAAGGAGGCGTTTTATCGCCACTGCTATGGCTACTCGTTGTTGACCAATTGCTGGTTGAAGCCTCTAAAAACGACTTAGATGTACATAGTTATGCTGACGATGTGGTGGCTTGTGTTGTCGGCCCCTGTCAAAGCACGGTATCATCTATACTACAAAGATCTCTGAACACTATTAACACATGGTGCACAGAAAACCACTTATCGGTTAACCCGAGTAAAACAACGATAGTCCCCTTTACTAGGAAGCGTAAGTTGGACAAGCTTGTAATGCTCACTGTAAAGGGAACTGTCGTACCATTCTCCAGCGACGTCAAGTATCTGGGCGTAACTATCGACCAGAGACTGACCTGGAACACTCACATTAACAATGTGATCCAAAAGGCCAAAATAGCCTTAGGAATATGCTGTCGCTTAGCAGGGACGAAATGGGGCTTAAACCCTAAAATCGCTCTATGGTTGTACACCGCCATAGTTAGGCCGATAATAACGTATGCCTGCGTCGTATGGTGGAGGAAAACAACGCAAGTGACAGTCATTAGCAAACTCGATTGTTTGCAAAGTCTTGCATGCCTCATATCAACAGGGGCCATGTCTACAACCCCAGGAGCTGCTCTAAATGCACTGCTTTACCTACCGCCACTTCATCTATTCATTGCGAAGGAGGCGAAGGCGAGCATTTACCGAACAAACAGCACTGGTAAAGCAAACTGGCGCTCTCAAGCACTGAGATCGCTACACGAATCAGTACTTGAACACGAACAACTAGCTATGACAACAGACCTCGTGCTTCCACAGTGTAATTTCACAAGGAATTACACAGTGGAACTGCCGAGCAGAGAGGATTGGACCAACAACCTCATCAACTGCAAGGCTGGAAGCCTGATCTGGTTTACAGACGGGTCCAAAATGGGTGAGGATGTAGGATGGGGAATATTTGGCATTAGCCCGAAATTCAGCAAAAGCCTGAATCTGGGCAAACACGCCACCATATTCCAAGCGGAGGTTTACGCCATTATAGAATGTGCGGAAGCCAATCGTAATCGACACTACAATAATCAATTGATTCTGATTTACTCAGATAGCCAGGCAGCTCTTAATGCCTTAAACTCGAATACTCTTAATTCGAAACTGGTAAAAGACTGCGTTAATAAACTGAATGACCTGGGGCAAAGGAATAAAGTTATTCTGAGATGGGTACCAGGTCATTCTGGAATCGATGGCAATGAAAAAGCCGATGAACTTGCAAGGACTGGGGCTCAAGGTCAGCAGATAGGACCAGAACCCTTCTGTGGTATCTCAAAGAACCAGGCCATGCAAACCCTTAAGAGCAACGTATTTGGCGATTCAAAAAGGCACTGGTTGGCACAACCAGGACTGTTACACGCCAAATCTCTTATAGAAGGCTACTCACAGAAACGAACTGCCGAGCTTCTTGAGCTTAGCAGGACGAACATCTGTGCGATAGCCCGCGCCTTAACGGGCCACTGCAAACTAAACAGGCACCAATTTCACATGAAACTGAGTGACTCTGATGTCTGCCGTTACTGCAATCAAGAGAGGGAGACGCCCAAGCACCTTTTGTGTGAATGCGGGCTCCTTATCCACAAACGCAGTGTTCATCTGGGTCGGCACATTATTCGCCCGAAGGAGATTAAAACTCTAAAAGCTAGGAGTATTCTAAATTTCTTGGAAGCCTCTAGGCTAAAAGAGTTACTCTAGAAAGGTGGCGAGTCACAATAGATCATTTTGGTCGCAGTGACTACATCCCCCACACTACGGGTGATGCATAGCCCCTTATCCTCAAATAATAAATAATAATACTTATGACGGGGCTGACCCGCACTTTCCTCATTATCAGCTAGTTGAACAATGTTGAAAGAACTTTAGTTGATTCACGATAATGATTGGACTGAAGTAGAGAATCGTGAAAACTAGACAACCTTAACGCGATAATGCGGTCAAAACCATTTCTATGAGTAATAGTTTGACATTGTATTACGTTTGAAAATACAAAATGCAAGACAATGTATTCTCTTTTAATCAGACTCAACATCAATAAATACTAAAACTAAAAGGACAAGTGACTCACGACTCATCAACGTTCAGTTCTAGGGCCCAGAATACTGTTTAACACAGATGTGCCTTATACGATGTATACAAAAATCACACTTGGGGAGGCCTATGTTCAACAGTGGATGTTTTTCGCCTGAAATGATGCTGATGAATATAAGATCTAATTTTTCAAGACTATTAATGAAACAACAACTAAGATGAAACAAGGGTCCAAAGTTTGTCTGGAGAAAAGTAGGGTATGAAACTGAGGTCCAAATGTATGGAGAAACGTCACGCGAGCGAAGCCGATAGCAGAAGATAGCACACCATAAATTCATCCAATCTCATGATACTACAGGACCCATAAATTCTTATCTGCCAGCATTACCACGGGTATGCATTACACAGTAAGTAACCGATTAAAACCTCTTTTATCGTCTGCTCATAAAACCACACACGATGTGACTTTGTAAGCGTTGAAGCTCAACCAAAAATAATTATTGTCAACTCAGAACGTGCCCGTAAAACGTTTTCTATACGTGTAGATAAGTACACTGTAACCTGTGACCTCTGCTTGACTATTTGAAGATCAATCTGCCTAGCCTTTTCCTATATTTTTTTTTTGGGGTAGGATATCATGCAATCACTTCTCCCACTTTAGGGTGAAGCATTGGTAGCCCAGTGGTAACGGCTCTGACTTGCGAATTGTAGGTCGCGAGCTCACACCCATCGTAATTAATTCATGAATCCCCGACCGGTCTCATTGGACCGCGCTGTTATTGTTTTACTATTGTGTCTCGTTTCGCGGGTATTGATAGGTTAATTTAAACATCATTGCCCTTAAAACCATCGTGCAGAAACCAACATGTCCTAGAACCTTAAAATTCAAAGACATGTGACATCAACCAATCCGCACTGGGCCCGCGTCGTAGTACATAACAACCAATTCCTTCGCCTAAAGAGGAGGCCTGATATACAGAAACAGAACATTATAAAGCTGATTATGCTTATCAAAATAGGTAATTTAGTGTCGCACACACCAAAAATTACCTATTTTAAAATTAGCTAGAACGGATTCAGTAACCGATTATAAACATACTACTTTCAGGATGCGCGTTAACTATGTCTTACTATGTTTCATGTTTTATACATAAATGTCAATTAATGTGCAAAATTCACAGAGACAGATTGTTCGTTTTGCTTTCCCGGCACACCCCTAAAACCGCAACATGGAAATGCTTCTTCGGAGGCAATCTTAAGTAAGATGGTAGTACATCTCCCGGTAAGAACCAACACGTACTGCCATTAATTAAAAATATCATTAGCATATACTTAAATTGTACATGAGGCCAAAAAAAATTGGATGGATTGAGTGAGGAGTGGTATCTAAGAAAGGAATTCCGTGATATAATTCCGTGATAATCTGGGGGTGTTTAAGTCAAGAGTGAATAGTGCGTCTCGACACCATCAACGATTGCAGAATTGTGGGATCGCCGTCAAACACTAGTTTATATTTAATTTAAAAAAAAAAGAGTAGATTATATAGGCAAGCGTCCGTTATCGTCAACGACATCATCGCTGACCATCAAGTGAGACAGAAATCACGCACTATCCTAACTAATATTATGAATGTGAAAGTGTTGATGTTTGTTACCTATCACGCAAAAACGGCTGAATGGATTTGGATGAAATTTGGCATGCATATGACCTTTGATATGGAAAAGAATATAGGCTACGTTTTAGTTTGACGAAGTCGTGGGCGGAAGCTAGTAAATAATAATAAAAAACCTTCTTCCTCAATAACGTACAAAAACTACTAAAAAGCAGGCTCAAGCATTATTCTTCCGACTCATAAGACTTAATGACACAGTAACCTAAATTATATACCGGTACTGCCCACTAATACTAAACTAAATTGACCCTAAGACTACCATAACTTATAAGGGACATGGATACTTCATGATTGGTCAAATAAAAACTGATTGCCTGCAGTAAACACTGGGTAGGTTAAATGTGTACTATAAAAATCAACAACCTATGGACGGAAAAAATGCCCACGACAGATATTTTAGTATTTAATTTTTCTGATATTTTGTTTGGTGAAATAAAATACTTTGTAATTCAAAAATTCTAACATTCAACACTAGATTTTTTAATTAATTTCAGACAATGTAAATCAGTTTGTAAGCTAAAGTGCACTCGATCTCGACAATGAAAACATTACACGAACTCCAGAAAGGCAAAGCAAGCCCAAAAGACGCGGCATACTTATGCTAAAGGTTGGCTTGTGGGCTCTATAGATCTGCTAGCAAAAACCGACATTGACAGAACGGTATACATTTTAGCAGTGGACAAACTTCATTGCCTTTCGTTCCAGGGCCCTGGGTTTTTCTTTCAGAATGAACAAAGGTCAGTAAAAGTCTGATACGCTCTCCCACTCCGCCTAAGAACGAAAGGAGACATTCTGATGATTTCCCATCTAAAAGAAAAGACAGTGCACAAACTAAGTAAAAAAAAATTAGAGACCTATACTCAAAAACGAAAAACAAGACCCAACTAACACCTGATGATGTTTGATAAAGACTTCGAAGACTAATGTTTTCAGCACAAGACGGGTCATTCTATACCTCAAGAAGCGATAAAGAAACTGCTTTATATAGCCCCGTTTACTACCCACATAACAGACATTACCTGTCATGATAGTATCTACATCTATAACTTTTTATCTCAGGTATAATTTTTACAGCGCACTTCCCTTGCGTAATTCAGGACTGCGAATTGACCTCACCTCGCTTTGAATTACTCCAACCGGAACATGTCTTTGACATAAATTTGGTAATTCGCAAACTGTATACGGGGGAACAAACAATTTTATTAGCTTAGATAGCACAAAATGTGCAACAGACAGATTTGACAAAAGGTTCACTTTGTTTGGACGTAGGTATCTCTGCACATTCAAAAGGCACAGTCCTGACTTAACATTCATCCATCCATCCAATCAAATTGAGTAGCTCGTGGCTAGATAATAACAGCCGCACGGTTCGATCTTCAAGGTTAAGTAACGCTTGCCAAGGTTGGTCTGTGGATGGGTGACCATCTTAACATACCGAGTTTCCTCCGTGCCTCAGAAAGCACGTTAAGCCGTTGGTCCCGGCTGTCATTTGTAGATCGTTGGCAGTCGTTATGGATAGTCAGAAGCCAGTAAATCTGACTCCAGTCTTGCCATGAAGTACCGTGTTACCCCAGTTAATGGGTTGTGGAGATCTGGTAAGCAGCCGCTCTGCGTAAAATACTGGTATTTAGCTAAATTCGGCTTGGCTGGAGGCCGACCCCAACATAGTTGGGAAAAGGCTAGACAGATGATGATGATGAGTCGCTCGAGTGAACGCTCGGCCCAAACCCTTGGATCTAGAACGCTGAAATTTTGCTCAGAGGATCCTTTTATGACAAAGAATAAGATTTTCCAAAATTGGTCCCCAAATTACCTAACGTCGACACCACTGGCAGAAACTAATAGGGTCTTCATTTGTTTAATTCTGTGGACATTTTTCTAGATAATTGGATTGCACAATGGTTGAGTGATTGACTGTTTCGTTCTCTGTCGCGAGTTTTATTCCCGCATAGAACAACTATTTGTATGATCTACTGATCAGGTTAGGATGTCTTATTTACGAGTATGTTAGTTTCCATGTTTGTGAGCATACCTAAGATACAGGAATCATTCCTAGTGTGGATAACGTTTTTCAGAAAAATAAGACGATTGACGCTGTATGGTTTGAGCGTCAATCTTTTTTAGACTAATCGAAAGATATGGGCAATAGCAAGAAGTTTAGTTTCCACAGAAATTCCTGCAAAACGAAACTTCTGTTGTATATGCCTTGTACGACTGACATGTAAGTTAGGCGTTGTAAAATGAGGGGCCGTTGTCGGCTCGCAAGTAGCTTTTTACAGCCAATAACTGCGCTAATAACTTTGTCAGTAAAATGCTTTTACGTTATACGAACGATCCTACGTACGAATGAATTTGATGGAGGATCAGTCAGTAGGTAGGTACTGGGTTTATTTTGTTGCTCTAATTTAATGATAGAGGATTCTTAGTAGGTAAGTAATGTAGTTGGGGAAATGAGAATGGTCGTAAGAATGTATTGATTGCTGGTTATGGTTCCTGAATTTGTTTTTCTTTGTCCGTGTCTGTATGATGTCTATGTATTAACTGATGGAACATAAATGCCAATTAAAGGAACACAGATGGGTTTCGGTCATTAGAAGAAAGAAAAAAAATTAATAAATAAATATTTATATTATTTTTATTAGAAAGAAATAATAATATTCCACAACTTTCACACAACGCCATCTAGACCCAAACTGAACAGAGCTTGCGCTATGAGTACTGGTCAACTAATAAACAAACATATTTATGTATATCTTAATATATTCATTTTATAGATAAACTAGCTGAACCCCGCGATTTCACCCGCATTTTTGGTTACTGCTCCGCTCCTATTAGTCCACGCGTGATATTATATAGCCTATAACCTTCCTGAATAAATGGGCTATCTAACAGTGAAAGAGCTTTTTAGATCGGACCAGTAGATCCTGAGACTAGCGCGTTCAAACAAACAAACAAACTCTTCCACTTTATAATATTAGTATAGATTATACACAGACACAGAACAAATGATTGCTCATCACACAAACATTTGTCTTGAGCTGGAATCGAATCAACGACGTCCGGTATAGCAGTCAGGGCCACTAACCACTAAACCAACAGTCCAGTCAAATTAAAAAGAATCAAATCATATTTATTTAGCCCATAGACACACATGTAATAACTTAATATTAAAAAACAACAATTACATTGTGTTTGTCTGCGTTATATAATGACATTCCCTCTCACTCCACTCAAATTAGGAGACATTATTTGATAAATTCCCATTCTCAGAACAAAAAATACGATATTTTGTCGACTATATGTAATATGTCATGACTGAATATCATGACTAAATATTTACGAATAACATTAAAATAGTCTGTTTACATACGAGTACATCCTGTCAATGCAAATATTTGTAATCGAATCCACAACCATCAGTTCAAATACGAAAAATGTATTATTAAAGCCTTCATGTTTTTTTTTGTAGTACAAAGCACAAATAGGTATTGCTGTGTGGTTTACAAAATAATGATAACTTACTGAGTTAGTTCAATTCAATTCAATTATTAATTTGTGAACATATGTAATATGCTTAAGTTAGAAGTTTTGACGCTGTGTTACTTAAAATTTACAAATACTTTTAACATATAGTTAAACTTTTTCGTCGATTTAAACTATTTGAGGCCGATGTCTCCTAGCTGACTACTCTGAGAAGAAAAACCGAAACCAAATTAGAGGTCAAAGTCTCTTGTGAAGTCTATACTGTAAATACAATGTAATGGTCAAATTCGAAGAAAGAACCACATGGATTTGATAGAACCTGTCCAGTCAATGGGTTATTTGTTAGTATTTGTCCGTAGTACAATGCCAAATCATATAATCCACTGTTTTGTCTTCCAAATATCACAATTAAAGATTAACACTGCAATTAATAGGCGTTAAAAGTTAAAAGCATTTTTACTACTTTTAAAAACTTTCAAAGTTTGTATTTGTAGTAATTCCTTTGCCAAAAGGCTAAGTACGGCAACTAAAACTATTAATTTCGCTTAGAAATGTTCTATGATATATTACAGGATGCGTTAATAAAAGGGGCCCCATAGGTTCCCGTGAGAGTCGTATACAGGCCAAGGGTTCGCATATTATGACATCACCATGTATTCTAAATTCTAAGTTTAATACTTATTACGAGTATGTGCCTTTTGCGTCGAAATGTGTTAGTTTCAGGAGTTTGGAACTTTTCGCTTCAGGTTAGTAGTTATTATAGTACTTTCCTTGATGAACTCTTTTGAAGTATAGTATAGTAGTACTAGAACTAAAAGAGTATAATAATAAAAATGGTTGATAATCACTTAAAGAACCTACGTTTTGGTGACATTAATTTCAATGAACTGAATGACTGACTTACTCTCAATTACACTAATATTATAAACTCTAAAATGTTTGTATATTTGTTACTTCTCCACGCTTAAATGAATTTGAAAGTTGGTACGCAGGTAGACCATACTCTGGAATGCTAACATAGGATACTTTTTAACTCGGGAGTATATAACACACTTTGGGATAATTATCTACTACCATGGGGGTAAAGCCGCTGGTAATAGCTAGTAAGAAATAATTTTCAGACGAAGTAATAAAATACTTGGCATTGTCAGGGATAGACACGAGATTTATTGTAAACAAAATGCTACAATAACTTGAATTTAAACAATTTATAAATAACCCACGAAAAGCTAGATTTCCAGTAACAATACCAAACCAAAAAAAACTATTTTCCCAGACCATCCCTACATAAAAGTAGCTGAATCGATGCATTTAAGACCACACAACTCTTAAAGGAAATAGCGTTCAAAACTTTGATCATCGGCCAAATGTAAGCCGTACCTGAAAGGTCCCGGCTACACAGATCTTGGCACGAATTCTTAAACTGTCCCAAGCTATGTTAAAATGAATACCTAGAAGGGTTAACAGGGGAACTCGCTTGTGAATTCGTCGCGTTTATTTTTTGTTGATTCGTGGAAAAAAGGTGATGATGATTTTGAATTCATAGATTACTATACAGTAAAGAAAGTAATTGAAAAACATGGAGAATGTTAGAGGCACTGGTTTTATTGCCCTCATCGGAAATAGCTTTTTTGGCACTGCAAGGAGTGTCAGACTTACACTAACGTCTACGCTGCCTACGGTGGAAGGAAATCTAAATCATAATTATCTTATTCGATATTTTTTTAGATCTTTATTTAAAAAGCTTTTTCGGTAGTACAAATATGACAATGGAACGACCGGCCTTGTTCTAAAATCAATTTTAGTCAGTAACGCAGCCAGACCAGTTGTAAAGCCAACAATTGTCTGAGTATGCGGTCTATCTATCATAGACTCGTCCATTGTTTTTCAACAGCTTGGATCGAAATGCTTTTCATTTCAGATCGTAGTCAAGCACTAGTTTATAATCATTTAAAAAAAAAGCATTGAAATCATACAACTAGACATCAAGCCAGTTTCACATCATAAAATCCAAAAAACGCTTTGCTCATTCCGAAAATCAAACTCTGAACCTCATGCTCTGTATTAGCGGTTTAAAAGTCTAACACGGGAGAAGTTATTTGATGATTGGGTTTTCTTTTAGGTGGGAAACCATAAAAATGACTTCTCCCGCTCTTGGGGTTCGGCCCCTACGTGTTTGCTGACATCTTGAGGTACCCGCCGTCATTTGATGATCGACCAGCCAAACCCGACCAAAAATAAGTTTAGATCGATAGGCAAAACCCGACCAAAAATAAGCTCACATAAGCTTATTTCTGGTCGGGTTTTCCCGTAGCTAAGGTGACAACTCATCGCCTACCCATGGTACTACCAACAAACTTTCTCACGATAATGTAGTGTAGAAATTTAGCCTACACGCCGAGCGGGGACAGGTAGGCGCTGCGAAATTACTTAACGACGGTTCCGAAGTAGTGCGGGGAATAATTACTGTGGCGCTCGTTGCGTCGTCTTATCTGATAGAGTTGGATTGTACTGAGGGTCTGTGGTACTTGTACTCGCCTATTATACTTTTTGTTTTTGTGTTGGGAAATTGTCAAAGAAGAAATTTTGCTCTGGGTGAAGCGAAAGGCGAAAGGAGTGTATAATATTTACTGATTTAAACTCAAAAGATAAAAAACGGAACACACCACCACGGCACTTTGATGTCCGTCTGATTGTCTGTCTATCAATCAAGACCATTTATCTCGGAAACGCGAGGAGGTATCGAGCTGAAATTAAAACCATAGAGTCTGCGGTCCTTTAAAGCTGTGAAAAATATACATTTTCGTCATCCGTAAGAATCTTCGAGACTCAATTCGATTTCGAAAATTGTTTTTTTTTCATAGGAAAATCTGTGCGGAACCCTCAGTGCGCTAGTCTGACTCGTGCTTGGCTGATTTTTAAGAACCTATTTGAAAAATAAATAGCATTTACCATTGAACTTACACGGTAAAGAAAACAAAAGTGGTATAGGACCACTTTTAAATTCCTTCCGACTCGCCTTAATAAAGAGAAAACAAAACTATTTACTGCAATACCTTCTTACAAATTAAACGAAGAAGCGTTTCCTAAAAAAATATTCTCATTAGCAATTGCTATCACGCAACGATATCTCGGCAAACTTTAATTAAATATAGTCATTAAAAATATTTATAACGCCCGACGGTAAGACTTGCATTTTTTATGTGTTTTTAAAAGATACGTAAGATAGTACGCGCGGTAGACCCGATAAATATGGTCGCAGTTGGTAATTAAGACAGCAAGGTGTATAATTTTATGCACCGAAAGGCTCCTTGCAAAATTAAGTCTTTTCACTATGTTTTTCTTTTAAGAAACTGGAGGACTTGTAAAGAGCACGCTTGAAAAGATAATGTTAGTATAAAATTGGTATTTATTAAAATCTGTATATATAAAAGGTAAAGTCCTGATCGCTGACTGACTCATCGAAGCCCAGCCGTAAAGCCCTTGGACGTAGACTTATTTATTTATTCTTTATGCACACAAGATACAGAGGTGGACTTAATGCCTTGAGGCAACTGACTAGACTGTTGAAATTTTGCGCAGAGGTTCTTTTTATGATGTAGAAAGAATAAGAAGACATTTTCCAAAATTCAGCCTTTTTTATTGTACCAGTTAATTAGCAGATTACCTAGTTAATGCGCATATCAACATATTCCATATTATAACGGTAACATTAAGAAAGCCAGGTAAATTTTAGCAAAAATTCTAGTAATCCATCATTGATCCTAATCCAACTCTCTATTTGATAGATACTAATTGTGACGGAATTGCATGGAAGATTCTAAACCAAAATCGTTTGCACAGGGTTTCATCGTCTTAACCTATCACATACCCGCAACACGAGACACAATAATGTCAACTGTTCTGTGGCCTTAATAATATGTCTTTTATGACATAGATGGCGCTAGTATAGTAGTAGGATTGGAAAATATACATATCTCTTTAAAGAACATTACTTTGTTTTTTGCTATTTACAAAATTACTTAATCTTAACACAAAGTCTCCTACGACATTACAAACCTTATAAAGCAAAGCACGTAATAACTGGGATTCGAACTCGGTGGCATAAAATTTACCGATTCCATTAGCCACTAGACCATCGAGTCATTACGCAATGAGTTGAAATTATCCTACTCTTTATTATATTGAAGTTGTTTAGCGACTTTAGCCCGTATCATAAATCTCAAAAGAACTGAGGGTAGTTTAATATTAACTGTATAAAAATTAAATCTTTTTGTTCAATCATAACGTTCATTACAATCTTTGAGTGAGTTTAGTTACGATTGCGTTTAACAAGTTTTTAACATTTATTTTATCATGAGTTCGCGATCAAATATTGATATGGCTACGAGGGCCCAAATAATAGCATTGCATAATCAAGACTTAAACGTAAGTAATATTTTAAAGTCACGGTTCGTTATTTATTTTATTATCCACGATTAACGATACACGAAAATAATAAATAATATATTATTTCCTTTATAGGTAAAGACTGTCACTTTTGGATAAAGCGGTTTCAAGAAGAGGGTTCGTTGGAACATCGTAGTAGATCTGGTAGAAGACGCCATATTGACTCAGACCAGCGTCAGGTTATGGTGCAAGGTTATGAGGGAAATGGCTTTACACCAACAAGATATTACGCAGAGTTGTTTGATACATCTTTGTGGACGGTGTATCGTGCTCTTTATAGTGAAGGGCTGCATTATCATCGACATGCTACTAAGCCATTGCTAACCGAAGCTCATAAAAGAGCACGATTGGAGTTCGCTAAATACAGAAATTTCGACTAGAGCAACGTCATCTTCAGTGATGAAATACTTTCAAATCCAGCACGGGCAAGTTAGGTTGTGGCGTAGGAATAAAACGCGTGTGAGTGATCACGTTGTGCCTACCTCTGGATCCGGTCGTGTAACAGTGAACATGTGGGAAATGGATGAGTGCTGACCAGGAGAACTTACTGTAATACTCAGTCGTGCAAATAGTGCAAACTACATAGATGTGCTGAATGACGTCATGCTGCCAACCGTGCGGATTTTTTTTTCCTGTAGAAGAAATGCCTGTAGTACAGTAGTGATAACGTTCGTGCAAGACCATAAAATTGTCCTATACACCGTTCCATAATTGTGCAAGAGTGTGTAATGTTCAGGGTTCCTGTTAACGTTTGAATCCCCGACCGGTCCTATGAGACCGCGCTGTTATTGTTTTACTATTGTGTCTCGTTTCGCGGGTATCTGAGTAATTAAACCGAATAAAAGACGAACACGGCCAGTACAACCATTTATGCACAAACTCTCAACTAGATTAAGTTTAACAATCAATCCGCATAAAATAAACAAAGAAGCGCAATTCTTGTAACAAAAAGGTTATGTCCGTATGAGTCCGGATCGAACCAGCGGCATGTGTCCGCCAGACCACCGGCTGTGCCTCGAAACCAATCGCTCCTTTATAACTGCGGCGATTATGACGATGACTAGTTTGACAGACGGACATCAAATCTGTTTAGCCAGCAATCGGATATACGGATCATTCCTTGGCCTGCGAGATTACCAGATTTAGGGTCCGTTCACACAGACCGGCTCGGAGAGGAGAGCAGATTTTTTGTCAAGTTGAAAATAAAGTTTTAAGTATTTGTAGTAAGGTTTATTTTTGCATGTGCACTGCGCGTTCAAGCATTCTTTATGACAAAACAGTGCACATGCAAAAATAAACCTTACTACAAATACGTAAAACTCAGTTTTCAACGTGATAAAAAATCTGCTCTCCTCTCCGAGCCGGTCTGTGTGAACAGACCCTTAAACCCCATTGAAAGTTTATGGGGCGTTATAGTTCAAAGGTGGGACAATAGGAACGAAAGGACTTAGGAATCACTGACTTTACGGGGTCAAAGCTTATATGAATAATTAATAAACGGCGGACACACGAAATATTAAAAAGAGAATATAAAGTGTTGACTATTGGATTGAGTAATAACAAAGACCGGGGTAGCTATAATTTATTTGATAAATTACAGTGATCAAACTTAGTGTAAGTGGGATTTTAATCACTACTTTATAACAACAAAATGTTATTACACTAATGATTTTGATTTCTTATATAATATAAGAAATTAAAATAAAAACAATATAATCTATATTTATATTGTATTCCTTTCCAATATAAAAAAAAAATATTTATTAAAAATATATTTTATATATTATACAAATCAAATAAAAAAACAAGTTAAATTAATAATAAAGAAAGTCTACTCAAACAACAATAAATATGAAATAAATCAAATTATTAAACAAAACAAAATCAAAATTATATGCACAAATAATAAACCGAAACAATTGTATTAAATCGCTTATATTCTGCACTGTGGCGTAGGCCTTATAGGCGCGCAGTAATCATTCAATTGCATCCTACCCTCATAAGTCAAATTGTTTTGCGCTTCCTTGTGTGAAACCTACCTTCTTATTTTTGGGAAATAAATACCTTAACCGTAAGTAGAAAACTAGTTAAATACACACGCACGCACACACCACGCATACACTATACATAAATTATTATGCACACCATACTTTTAATGCACAAACCTTCGCGCTAAGAGGCAAATTAGCGTTTAGATACTAAATTAATATCTTGCCACAACAATTTTTTTGTTTTTAAATACATGTTATTTATATTCCTCGTTATGTTATACCTGATTCCGTGGGGTGAGGACCTGGTGATCTGTAATACAGGTTTACACCTATAATAGACACCAGCTCCGCACACTAGACTGAATTTGTTTTGTTATGTTAGTTAATTTTAATCATGTAAGTCTTGTTTTTGTGGGTGAAATAATGATATTATTATAAACTACTCGATCCCAAAATTACAGCTATAACCCGGTCTTACAATTTATTATTGTTATTGATTTGAGGTCAAGCTTCAATTTCTTCCTCGTTCTGGAACGAATACTTAAGCTATGAACCTTAGTCATAACATAATGCACAAATCAATCATTATAGTCAATACCACTAACCATAATCATGCAAAACGTAATATTTTTATAATTTATGAGTGGGTAAAATATTTACAGAACTACCGTCTAATGACATTACAACACAAAAGAACTGGCATCATTCCTATAGTAAGTTTGACACTAATGTGTCAATTTAGTCTCAGGGTATAAACAACAGACGATAAGGTTGCATATTTATAGGGAAGGGTATTGTAACATTATGAATCAAACTAAATAATAGGAGAATGGCACAATACAGTTTTCATTTAGAATACTTATAATATCTACTACAAGTTTTATTTTTTTAATGTCTTCCATTTTGTAATAGAGTTATTCAGTTATAAATTTTGCTTGTATTTCTCATAACAAGTGAATTAAATAATTTTTAATTGGGTGTAAAACTGTTAAGTTAGGTTATACACTGTATAAATAAGAAAGAAGTAAAAATTGTATTCTTCTTTGAGAATTAAATGTCTTAAACTATAATATCACTAAAATAGTTTCATTTCTTATCCTTTACTAATTCTCGTAACTTAGTAAATCTTAATCTGTAAGAAAACTATTACTAATAATGCTAATACTTACCACTATTTATGAAAGTAATTTATGTATATATATTTATATAGTGTTAATATATAGTAGTATATGTATACTTGTGTATTATGCCTTTATTACATCTTATACCTCATATTTTTATATTATTTATAACAAAAAATAAAAAAAAAAGTTTAAAAATATAAAATAGAGAATATAAATTATATTATACAATAATTACATTTTAAAAAAGTCGACTTAGAACTGGGATTTGAACCTGTGCCTTGTGGAACTAGTTTTGATATTCTGCCATGCTAATCCACCTGGGCTACCGATCTAATTATTAGAATATGCGAAAATGAGAGCTACTTTGTGAATGTAGGGATTTTATTATTTATGATCTACGCCATCTGTTGTCGAATTAAATAATATACCAATTGGCTTTTTTGCTTTAGTATAGATGGCACTGTATTAAGTACTCGGAAATAAGAAAATAAAATCATTAATGTCTGTTTTTTATTATATTATTATTACTTAGTAATTATTTTAGGTATTAAAAACCATATTAAGTGCCACTGCGTAATAAGATTTTTAAGCTATGCTGTGTTTTTTAAATGTTTGAACAGCGCCATCTAGCCGTCTCATGAAAGTCATGAAAGGTTTTGCAAAACCTCACAGTCAAATGTCGACCTAAGGTCTGCCATGCAGCTTTGTCAATGTTAGTACATTAGATAATAGATACGACAACCGCAACATACTCCGTTTACGCCGCTTCATAAACTGACAATGTAATGTATTTTAGAGCCAATGCATCCAACCGATGTAACGGATTTTAGCAGCCAATGTAACAGCACGCCGATATTGTTTTATGACGACAACAATAATGGTGCATAGCTTCTCAGCTATTCACAGGTAATGTTGAAAGCTTTTAGGTGTAGAGTATGATGTTATGTCTTGTTTAGTGTCTGCCTTGTCTTGGATAGTTTGTAAGGAAAGGTGATGTTTAGAAAAATTTTAATTTTACGGTGATGTGACCGTGACAATCTCCTTCATTATCATTATTTCAGCCGAAACATTACGATTGTTGGAGATAAGGCTTCCAAGCTCAAGCGTCGCCACAACGGCGGGTCCTGTGCGTCTCGCAATTATCAGCTACCTGCCAATCTTCCCAGGTAAGAGGCCTTCCAACTGTATCCTCCGATCAATCAACCATCTGATCTGTGACCTAAGTGCCCAGTCCACTTGAGTTTGGCGATTCTTCGGGTTATATCAATAACCTTGGTTAACACATTACAAGAATATGTTGTACGCACATATCAAAAAATGTTACACGACTGCCTCTTGGATTTACTTTTGGTGAACTTGATCAAGTAGTTAGATCCGTAGAAATGTTTTTTTGCAGTAACGTGCATCGAAGTCAACTTGTATCATAGTATCGAAGCGAGACGCTGAGACTGTTTTTCGCAGTAACGTGCATTGCAATATTGTAGCATCGTCTTAGCATCATATTTTATGCATTTACATTCCTTATTCTACAAGAGTAGAAGACCATTTAACAAAACCTTGTCAAACTCCAAACCTTAACCCACAAATCAGTCTCGACGCAATAAAACAAACGACAACACGGCCCAAACATTAAACAGCTAATCCAGCGCTTATCTAACACAACCAGTATTTATCCGAACACTGCAACACATCACTTGTTGGTTGCTGCAACCATTACACGATCCGACACGCGATTAATCCCGGGAACCATCTACACTGGTGACTGAGCGGCAACCGATAGCCGTGCAACCAACTATTTATCGTGGAGTATAATGAGACCGAAGGGACATCAGCTATTAATATGTGTTTAGAACTTGCTGGATTGGGCATCGTTTAGTGACTGTTTTTGGTGGGATGGGACTTGTAACGTGTTGTGTGGTTGTGTTCTGTGAGAACTAATTGGGGAGGTCGTTGAACTGAATGTTTGGTTAGTTAGGAGGATTTTCTGAACCTATCTGTCAATCATGAACGGGTCTAGTTGGTATTTGACGTAGTTTGCAAGCTCCGTGTCGAGTGAAGAACGGTTAAAGGCTAAGTTGGTTGTTTGATTGATAACTACAATCTATTTACCATCAGTATTTTTTACGATTAAAGTATACACAATTGATCTAACCGCTAAACGCCAAACCGTTCTTACGAGATTTCGATGTTGTGACATATTTTTTCTAGATAATTTAGAAACGCAGATATCTTGACGTTAATATTTAGGGTTCTATTGAAAAAAAACCTTAATTAATTTGTGTAAAGCTAATGGCATCAAAAACAACTTATAAAAAACTGGGCAAGTGCGAGTCGGAATCGCGCCCTGAGGGTTCCGTACAAACTTACATATAAAAACAGTTCAATTCTCGAATCGAACCTTGAAGATTTTTTAATATTTTTTTTCTTGTGACGTAACAACTAATTTTCAGTGTTCAGACTTTTCCCTATATTTGTGCCATAATACCTTGCTTCGTGCCAAATTTCAAGATTCTAGGTCAACGGTAAGTACCCTATGAATTTTGATTCCTTTGACAGTGTCGAAATGTACGTTTTTTGCAACATAAACGGGCGTATGTTTTTTTTCCGTCAAATTACAAGTTTGATTTTTGCACAGTTTCAAGGGACCGCGGACTTGAGTATATAGTTTTAATTTCAACTTGATACCTTCACGCGTTCTTGAGATAAAGGGTCTTGACAGACAGACAGACAGACGGACAAAAAAGTGATCCTATGAGGGTTCCGTTTTTTCCATTTGAGGTACGGAACCCTAGAAAACTAAGTCTCAGTCGCAACTCAGTTATTCTACCGTAAAAAGTTGTGAGATCCATGTCGACTGACTTAACTTAGCAATCGCTGGAAAGATTTATGCAGCTAAGAATTGCTGCTGAGTACATGGACTTTAGAAGTCACCACACAAACTCTTATAAGGTTTAAAAAACACGTACTCATTTTCATGATTAAGTTTTGTCAATTATTCGAGTAAACGATGGAAGTCAGCCTATCAAGTGTTTAGGCGCTATCTTTACGGTACTTTAGAGGTAATCCTCTTTATCAAAAATTGCGTGAAATGAAATGAAATAATAAACTGTTCAATCATGCTTAAGTGTCAGACCAGGAAGGACCCTCTAAAATTTTACTAATTACGAAAATATATAACCTAACTACATACGGAAGTGTATATAACAACAAGTGCTCTTAATTGTCTAATTACCTCTCCATATGGTTGTCATCTGGGCAAGCCAGAAACGTGCCCAGAAAACTGTGAGCAATGCAACATTGAATGGCAATGCTAAAATGTTATTCATGCAACACAGAAAGTTAATATGTATGTATCTGACTCTCCTTGCAGAAGTAAGGTGAAAAATACGATGTTCTCCCAATTGTGAGTATTTTTATTATTATGTAAATTAATGTGTACTTACAATAAAGAAAGTAAGAATCTGTTTAAAATTGCGTGATGTTGAAAACCACGGAAAGGAAAGCACGACAATCAACATAAACGAATAATCGAGAAAGAGACTTCGCGAAACGACAGCAATGTATTAATAAAACAATAGACTTACTTTGAACTATAAATCAAAGTAACAATCAAGAGAACCGCTTAATCCATTCAGCCATTTAAATGCAAGTGGTTCTCATAAAACGGCTGCCAATAAAACAATAGCTGGAGACAGCAACAGTTGTACTACCGGTAGTGCAGGACAGGAGACAATCGTCGTATAAATTACAGTGCATGAAAACATTCGCGACTGCGATTTGGTTGTGCCAGGAAATTTGATGGATATACGGGAGTTTATTGCTGACGGTGACGACGCGGGTAAAGGAAGTATGGATCATAACAATAATAATGTTTTTTATATTTTTAAATGTTTTTTTTTTATTTTTGTATTTGTAAAAAATATTTAAAAATATAACTTATATGTGTATAATTGAATATAGAGATAACTTATTATGTGTATATTTCACACACCGCCATCTAGTCCCAAGCTCAGCAGAGCTTATGGTGTGGGTACTAGACAACTGATAAGCATACTCATATACTTCTAAATACATACAGATTACAGATAAATTACATTATAGAAACTTTAATTCTGATAGCGTTTTAATTAGCCTTTAGTGCCAGACAAATAATAGGTAGTACAAGGGCAACAACTGGGCTTCAACTGGGATTATGGTGGCATTTAAGTTTCAGTACTAATCATACGTGGCAGTCAAGCAGTGATAATAGCCCAGACTTATATAGTACACACACAGGCAGGCACTTTACTTTACATAGTTTATTCTCACTAGTGTCCTCGAAACATCAAAAAACATCGTGTGGAAACTGGCATGTCCTGGATCCAAAATTTGAAGGACTTGTGAAATCCACCGCGCTAGACCCGCGTGGTATGTTTCGGTCCATTCCCTTTCCTATAGAGAAGGCCTAAGTCCCTGTAGTGGGGAATATTGCACATGTTAACAAACGCAGCGTCTCCATGCACAAAAGACGGTCGTATACTTGCCCAACAGTTTGGCTCGGGGCTCAAACCGCCGCGGCCTGTAAAAAGTGGTCTATAATTAAATCGGTGCGCGCCAAGAAACTGTCAATATCTGTGCAATGCCTGTAGGCTCATAACGGAAAACTTGGCAGGTGACTGCGAGCCATTGTTTCATTTTGTTTGTCCGAAAGAATATTCTGATAATAGGGGAAAATTATTGTTTAGGAAAACGGGGTGAAACCTTTTGATCGTGGAGGAAAGGAACGCAGACTGTTTATTATTATGTATTAAGAATTAGTGTGAACTGGTAAATTAAAGCAGTGTTTTGTTTTATTTTTTATTGAAAGAAAAAGTAGATGGCTGAGTTTTCGTTTTCAATCTAGACACAATCCAACTGTCAGAAAAATCGTTTCCGGATTGTTCGAAAACTTTATTACGGCCCTGGAACGCAGAAGACAACTGAAGGAACATGGTATGTTTTAGTCAAAACTCACGCTCACTCCACCCACACTGAGGAAAGCTCTTTCATGATTTCGCACTTAAAAAAAACCAAATTCTTTTGTGAAATAAGTCGATACGATACTAAAGTAAACTGGGTTCTTAGTTAGCTGATAGTTCTTTAGATTATTAAAGTACGACAAACCTGAATATTCAAAAAATCTAAGAACCAAGGCCGCAAAACTACCTTTACTTTTTTTTTAAGCGCACCCAATCGAAAATAGTCTTCCTGACTGCTCTGCCGTAACTTATACGACCAATCCATTACGAGATCATTGAAAGCTTCTCATCATACTAATCTTTTAGCGTTACTTTATTCGTTCCCAAAGGTACCACATGTGTTCCACGTCTCTTTGTCCAGGGTTGAGCGTCGAGGCTGATAGCATTTTATGACGAGCGCGGTTAAACATTTTGTATGCCACGGTTTGGTGATATAGATTGTGGAGAAATGGAAGCTTGTGAGTAAAGATCAGTTTTGACAAGAGCGTGTCGGGCCACGCTCAGTGTAGGGTTCCGTTGTTTCCCGTTCGTCACAATAAGTGTCCCCAATTTTTCAAAAACTATTCATCCCATCAAGTTCAAAATAATTTTCCTAGAAAGTCTTTATAAAGCTCTACTTTCCAGATTTTTTGACGTGACAACGTCTTAAATTAGGTTGCGGCTGGGAGTCACTTATGAAAAAGTGTGAACGAGAGATTTTTTGACGTGACAACGTCTTAAATTAGGTTGCGGCTGGGAGTCACTTATGAAAAAGTGTGAACGAGAGAGAGGCCCGCCGAATGCCTTGCGTCTCTCTCCCACTCAACTATGATCGGTCTGCCGCGCGCGCAGCACTAGAGAATTTTAGTAAACAAAATATATTTCTATAGTTAAAATTTGTGCAATTCTTATTTTCATTCAATTCCTTGTTCCTATTGTGCAATTTAATTATATTCATATCAATAAATATTCTACCGAGAAAAAGACGTTGTCACGTAAAATCTTCGCCCGTAAAAACGACTTTACAGGCAACCATTTTTTTCATATTTTCTAAACTTATGATTCAAAAGTTAGAGCCCCCCCTCTAACTTTTGAATCATTGACACATTGTTTTTTACTTTTGGAGCGATTATTTTCGAAGTTATTTATATTATTATCAAAAAATGATTGTAGTAAACCCCTATTCATTTTTGAATACCTATTCAACAATATATCACACGTAAGGGTTGAAATTTAAAAAAAATCGCTTTTTACTTTACATGTAGGGGGGTACGGGTAGGTACCCTAATAAAACATTTTTTTCCAATTTTTATTTTTGCACTTTGTCGGCGTGATTGACATACATATTGGTACCAAATTTCAGCTTTCTAGAGCTAACTGTCACAGAGATTAAGCGAGGACGGACGGACAGACATGGCGAAACGCATAAGGGTTCCGTTTTTGCCAATTGGCTACGGAACCCTAAAAATGACAGGTTCAATAATATCTAGACCTATGTGTCAGTGTCTGGTTTTCACATTAATCTATCACATACCCGCGAAATGAGACACAATAGTAAAACAATAACAGCGCGGTCTCATAGGACCGGTCGGGGATTCAAACATTAACCTATCCCGTCCCATAAACCTATCACGTCGAGACATACTTAATTTTCTTACTCAGTGACAAAATCTCCAAAAATATGCAAGAAAACACAGAATGTTAAGAACACAAACTACCAATAAGATTGCTTTATTTTTCTAGTGAGCCTTAGCGCAGGGCTGAAAAGGGCTTGTAAAGCTTTATTAAGATGGGTACAGACTGCTGTAACGTAACATGCACTGTAACTTGAAAAAAGCATGTTACATTACAACAATATGGACGACAAATTCTTTAATTACGTGTTACATTGCATGTTACATTTCATAAGTATTTACCTGCCGTTACGATTCAAAACTCCTGAACAGCCACCCAGTCTGTCCACCTTTACAGCCAAACCTAACATACAAAGTCAGTTTTATCGACCAACATACACGTATATGTACATTAACGTACAACTTAGCCACACTCAGTCGGCCCCTGGTCGTAAACCGACAATGTAACGCGTATCGCTCGAAAGGATTTTAACTGCTGTGTTGATGGATTGCCTGCCCGCGACGATACTCAATAGAATGATAAAATAAACGATGTGTTTATGTATCCGCACGGGTTGGAGACCGTGCCAAGATGGCTGGTGTATGGAGGAAATAAATGGTGGAGAGGAATTAGCGGTATTGTTTAGGATTAAGTTTGTAGGAAGTCAGGACGGAATCAGAAGAACAGAGGCCCTATTAAGAGCTCTTAACGCGATCAATTTCACGATCTAAACTAATCTGTCAAAAGGATGGAGCTATATAGAGTGTATAGCTCAACCCCTCTTTCTGGTTCGAAAGCTTGTAATTTCAACACGACATGGTAAAGCACCTGTATAATATATTTGATCATCATATCATACAAATGAGTAATTCTCGCCTGCTTTTTTTTGATGTAGTCAAACGATACGTAGAGTAACAAAATACTTTTGGAAGTAACACGGTGCAAATATACCATATACCTCCACTGAAAAGGGAGGATCCTCCGACCAGACGGACGTTGTCTAGTGTTGGCAACTGTTTAATAGTTGATTTCAGGTTGTTGTATATTATGTTCTAATCGCACGAAGACTCTAATACCGTGATGCATGATTTCGAATTCTAAGTTCTATGTTACGAAATAGTTGTCACCACATAGTTGAAATGCGAGTGCAGCCAGCATAAAGACACATCCTCTTAAGTACCTAGGTAGGTACTTAGTTAGTACTTACAATGGTCACCGGGAAACAATCTATCTAGCGGCTAGTAGCCGTTACCTGTGTTTTGTGTCAGCCTCTCAGGCTAACCAATTGAAGCTGAGTACTTAAACCTACCTATATTTTACATAAAGACCTTCGCAACCTAGCAACTGGGAGACAAGATACCTCTAGGCAAGACTAGTGTCAAACTCCCTGGGAATTAATAGCTTAAAAATTCAGTCGGCAAATCAATAAATTATCCCGAGTCTAATTCAGTAATGGTCGATGGATGGGGCTGAAAGGATCTGGAGTGACGACCGTGCACCGAAAGACGCGATGCTGGAATGCCTCAACTAAGTTGGACCGATCACGATGGCCTGGTGACAGTCACGGGAATACGATGTATGTGAGACGCACGGCACTGGACCGGTCGTTATAGCGACATTTGGGGGAGGCCTTTGTCCGTAAACGTATCTATACTAATATTATAAAGAGGTAAAATTTGTAAGTTTGTAGGTTTGTAAGTTTGTATGTAGGGGGTAATCTCTGGAACAACTGGTCCGATTTGAAAAAATCTTTCAGTGTTAGATAGCCCATTTATCGACGAATGCTATAGGCTATATACTATCACGCTACGAACCACGGGAGCGGAGCAGTAACGAAAAATGCGGGTGAAACCGCAGGGGACAGCTAGTCTCAAATAAAATTATGATTTCCATCTACTTCCCATAAAATATTTACATCAAGTCAGACACAAATGTTACTGAAATTAAAAAGATTTAGAAGTCACTATCTCTTTTAATACTGTAACTTTTCATTCATCTCGAAACTGTTTCAAAAGTAAATTGCTTTTCCAACTTACATACAGAGCGAAGCGTCGAAATTTACAAGTCGTAATGTTTCAATTTATTTGTAAATCAGTTTAAGTTGCGCAAACACAAGACTGTGCGGAAAAATCCCGGGTAGTGTTGCGTCTGTAGCGAACGATCCCTAATATGTTAAGGGTGTTAGGGATGGGACACCTTGACGTGAGTGCTTTATAGAAAGGGAGGAAAGTTATGATATTTTGAGGGTGTGAAATATAAAGTAACCACTTATTCTTAACCTGCATAACCTTAGAGGCATATTTAATTAACCTATCACATACCCACAAAACGAGACACAATAGTAAAACAATAACAGCGCGGTCTCATAGGACCGGTCGGGAATTCATGAATTAAATTATATGATGACTAGCTGCTGCCCGCGACGTCGTCTGCGTGAAGGCTCTACAGCACCAAAAATACTTAAGATGTCGCTATAGCATTATAAGTAAACAACTTTTAAAATAGCATTAAAATACATGTTTTTTTTGCAAGCGAAGCAAGTTTAGAGAATTATATGGGAATCCTGCTGAGTTCAGTCATAAGTTGTGACTGAAGGAAATAGAGAAAATGATGTATGTGTATATATATATGCATGGCGGATGGTTTTTTTAATGATTTGGGGTGCCTGTCTGGGGGTCTACATTATAGTGGGCAACATGGTAGCCATCCTCTCCGCGACAGAACTGAAATGAGAGGATATTGAAGAGAATCGTATGCACGGTGAGTCTCGCTGATCCTTCGAAGCCGGTCATCATGCGTGCCTAAAACGATGTCTCTTTTATCACACTCCTTATCGACTAACACAACAGCTACCCCATTCGTCGTTGGAGCATTATACCACCCTGGATGGGCTGTGATCGGCCTTCTATCTGCTCTGATGACAAACTTAAAGTGGTTGCGCTCGTTCTCAGGCACCGACGCGAGGGCTGCTTTGAAGTTGCTAATTTGCGGATTAACGTTATGCAAAATACTTTGCAATCCTTTGAACAGACCAGACCAAATTGAGGATGTGTCTACTTCAACACTTGCTTGTTGTTCACAAAACGAAATCATCTGGAAGGCGCTGTTATAAGCTCGAATGTATTTCAAAAAATTGGCTGGACTTCGAATTCTGTCATTTAGTCCCCTTTTCCATTTGCGGACTTGGCAGTGGGTACAAACTTCTTCTAAGGAAACCATATCTCCATTGGCGGCGTAGTTAATCACGATATTGAAGATAAATCCACTTCCTTCTTTATTTAGCCGTTTGCTCTTTGATATCGTAAACCGTGGATTCAACATCAGATGTTGAAAGTTGATTTATGTCACGACACAGGCGATCTTATTCTATTTGTGCCGCACGCTGTTCTCTTGGATTCTGTCACGTTCTTGCGATAAATGAGCTTCAATGTCACTTCATCATCAATGAACATCACTTTTTAGGGTTCCGTAGCCAATTGGCAAAAACGGAACCTTTATAGTTTCGCCATGTCTGTCCGTCCGTCCTCGCTTAATCTCTGTGACCGTTAGCTCTAGAAAGCTGAAATTTGGTACCAATATGTATGTCAATCACGCCGACAAAGTGCAAAAATAAAAATTGGAAAAAAATGTTTTATTAGGGTAGCCCCCCTACATGTAAAAAGCGATTTTTTTAAAATTTTATCCCTAACATGTGGTATATTTTTGGATAGGTATTTAAAAATGAATAGGGGTTTACTAAAATCATTTTTTGATAATATCAATAATTTCGGAAATAATCGCTCCCAAAGGAAAAAACAATGCGTCCCCCCCCCCCCTCTAACTTTTGGACCATAAGTTTATAAAATATGAAAAAAATCTGGAAAGTAGAGCTTTATAAAGACTTTCTAGGAAAATTATTTTGAACTTGATGGTACGAACAGTTTTTGAAAAGTTGGGGACACTTAGTTTGACGGACGGGAAACTACGGAGCCCTATACTGGGCGTGGCCCGACATGCTCTTGGCCGGTTTTTATAATACTTAACACCGCATTTTTTTTAAATTGTCTTCCTCAACTCTGCTCAAGATTTTGAGGGTTTTGTTGGAACTTGTATTTGTCAAACGAACTATACGATACAACTGTTATGAAGAAAATGCAAAATGCCATCTATGAATTTTAAGAATAACTAACTACTAACCTCGCCAACATGATAAAATTTTAATTATAAATTTCCAAAAAGTGTTAATATGTAACTTGATTTGATTTTTATGAAATGTCATAGATGGCGCTGTTTTAAAATTTCCTATATACTACTAACATTCATTAAATTATGTTTTTTCTGCCCAAGTTACTTAAATGGCGTAGTTTTTATATTGTAAAGCTAAATAATAGCATGGCTTACTCAAAAACAACATTTATATATGCGTCGTTAGATTACACGCTGCCACATAATGCGTAAGAAAAATAAAGATTCACAGCTCCTCCCCCTTAGGTGATAGCGTGATAATATGTAGCCTATTTGTTTTCCCGACCTCTCAGTAATATTCATGCAAAATTTGAAGTAAATCCATGCAGTACTTTTTGAGTTTAGCCCGGACATACAGATAAACAGACAAACAGACAAACAGACATGAATTCTAAAAACTATATTTTTGGCTTCGGTATCGATTGTAGATCACGCCCCAAGTATTCTTTTAAAAAAATATTCAATGTACAGTTTTGACTTTCCTACGATTTTATTATATGTATAGATAATGAAACAATTTAAAGATGCGACACGCACGGGACCATTCGTTATGGCGACAATTGGGCATATGTCCAACAGTGGACACCTTTGCCATGGGTTCGCTTCTGAAAGGAAAATAAGGTGCCCTAGAACGAAGGCAAAGAAGGAACAAAGAAGCGAGTTTTAGTCAGTAAAAGTCTGATGCCCTCCCACACCGCCCAAGAGTGAGAGAAGACTTTTTGATGATCCTGAACTAAAAAACCGGCCAAGATCGTGTCTGGCCACGCTCAGTGTAGGGTTCCGTAGTTTCCCGTCCGTCACAATAAGTGTCCCCAACTTTTCAAAAACTGTTCGTCCCATCAAGTTCAAAATAATTTTCCTAGAAAGTCTTTATAAAGTTCTACTTTCCAGATTTTTTTCATATTTCATAAACTTATGGTTCAAAAGTTAGAGAGGGGGGACACATTGTTTTTTACTTTTGGAGCGATTATTTCCGAAATTATTTATATTATCAAAAAATGATTTTAGTAAACCCCTATTCATTTTTGAATACCATCATCATCATCTGCCTAGCCTTTTCCCAACTATATTGGGGTCGGCTTCCAGTCAAGCCGGATTTAGCTGAATACCAGTATTTTACGAGGAGCGGCTGCCTACCAGACCTCCACAACCCATTAACTGGGGTAACACGGTACTTCATGGCAAGACTGGAGTCAGATTTACTGGCTTCTGACTATCCGTAACGACTGCCAAAGATCTCCAAATGACAGTCGGGACCAACGGCTTAACGTGCTTTCCGAGGCACGGAGGAAACTCGTTATGTTAAGATGGTCACCCATCCACAGACCAACCTAGGCAAGCGTTGCTTAACCTTGAAGATCGACCTGTGCGGCTGTTATTATCTAGCCACGAGCTCCTCTTTATCATCCTCATTTTTGAATACCAATCCAACAATATATCACACATTAGGGTAGAAATTAACGCGTTTTACTTTACATGTAGGGGGGCTACCCTAATAAAACATTTTTTTCCAATTTTTATTTTTGCACTTTGTCGGCGTGATTGACATACATATTGGTACCAAATTTCAGCTTTCTAGAGCTAACGGTCACAGAGATTAAGCGAGGACGGACGGACAGACATGGCGAAACTATAAGAGTTCCGTTTTTGCCATTTGGCTACGGAACCCTAAAAATGTGATGAACCTGATGATGATGAACTGATGAACCTAAAAAAAGTATAATTTACTTTAACAAACACAAAGTCAAATGTATTTATTTATAACACATAGGTAAAATATTATGATACATGGTGTTAAATACAGAAAATAGAGTTCACAATGTGCAAGTTTAATACAATGAAAAGAATAAAAAGAACCCCGGGGCCCTGGAACGAAAGCAAAGAACGAACAGGCGTAGGTTTAAGTCAGTAAAAGTCTGACACATCCTCCCGCACCGCCCAAGAGCGGGCAAAGTCTTTGGATGATTTCCCACGGTGCCGTTTTGAAATTGCCTATATTATTTTAGTTTTTTTCTTTTAATTTTAAATTCCAGATCCAGAATAACTCTCTTAACCTATCACATATCCGCAAAACGAGACACAATAGTAAAACAATAACAGCGCGGTCTCATAGGACCGGTCGGGGATTCATGAATTAATAAACCTCCTAAAATACCTGTCACAATGCGATCAGATTCAAAACTGCACCTCATACAACTTCTATAGTTTAGATAATCCAGCTGAGTGTTGCACGTGACATCACTAGCGACGCCTTCTCAAGACGACGCGTACTTTGCATGTTGAGTGCGCTGATACCAACACAGCATCGCCTTTTGCACTTCACCCAGAATGCATTTTAGTTATCCAATTCAATTCAAAGTTTATGGTGTGAGCTTAGACGCGGAATATGCTTGAATTATGGTAGGGTTTTGGTAAAACTGTATAGTTGTCAAATAATTCTATAGGTAGATAAACTAACGTGTGTGCTAATGCGCTAAATAAAAACCGGCCAAGTGCGAGTCGCAAAAAAAAACGGCAAAATATAACGTTTGTTGTATTGTAAGGGAGTCGATGGATGCGAGACAACTTGGGGGAGACCTATGTCAAACAGTAGACGTCCTTTGGCTAAAATTATGATGATGATAAAAATACGATACCTGATCAATCAGCAATAATACTTACTAGTTATTTTATTTTAATTTTTCAGAATAATCAACCTTGTGTTGAGAAACAATCCTACCTATACCTCTTTTAAAAAATCTATCATCAAAACAGCACCTCATACAAGTTTTGTAGTTAAGATAATCCAGCTGAGTGTTGCACGTCACATCACTAGCGACGCCTTCTCAAGACGACGCGTACTTTGCATGTTGAGTGCGCTGATACCAACACAGCATCGCCTTTTGCACTTCACCCAGAATGCATTTTAGTTATCCAATTCAATTCCAAGTTTATGGTGTGAGCTTAGACGCGGAATATGCTTGAATTATGGCTGGATATTGGATTGCGCGTGTATTTGTCAAATAAATATGTAGGTAAATTAACGAATGGGTGTGTGCTAATGAGCTAAATAAAAATTGGCCAAGTGTGAGTCAGACTCGCGCACGATGAGTCTCGTACCATCCATAGCAAAAAAGGCAAATAATACCATGTTTTTTGTATGGAAGCCCCAATTAAATATTTATATATTTTTTGTATTTTTTATTATCTATGTATACTAATATTATAAAGAGGTAAAATTTGTAAGTTTGTAGGTTTGTAAGTTTGTATGTAGGGGGTAATCTCTGGAACTACTGGTCCGATTTGAAAAATTCTTTCAGTGTCAGATAGCCCATTTATCGAGGAATGCTATAGGCTATATACCATCACGCTACGGCCTACGGGAGCGGAGCAGTAACGAAAAATGCGGGTGAAACCGCAGGGGACAGCTAGTTTTTATAACAGTTTATACGATACAGCCTGGTGACAGATAGGCGGAATCGAAGATTTAACAGCAGTTTTTTTTCTATTTTAATTAATAATAACTAGGACAGTATTTTTTAATGAAGCCACCCGCGATATATTATTTAGAGATAATATACTTTTCATCTTTTAAACAGAAGACAAAGTCGTTCTTAATCGTATCCTCTACTAACATTTCTACACTAATTTTCCCAAAACTATTTTATTCTAAAAATAGCACACAAAACACAGTTTCATCGCCTACCTTCCAAAGCTGACATCTACATGCACACGCGAAATCCAAATTAAGGCTTTTAATCATCCTTTGAACATAGTCTAGGAGCCAGTGAACAAAATATAACACTCATAATCGTGCGATTGAGTCGCAAAGTCGCAGTGCATGTGACGACAATACACGTTGTCTGTCCTTAACTATGTACGAATATACAAAACAAAGACTTATAGCGGAGAAAATCCTATTTCAAAAGTTACGTCATTAAACGATTTTAAACTTTATGTGAAAGTGTTAGGGTAGAGTTTGCAATGGAGGTTAAAATTTCAGTAGATAATTCAGTTTTGAAAGGCGCCTTCGTCTCGCATCAGTTTGTTGTTGATTCTTATAATTTTGAATTAATGAACGTAGATTTATAGGCTTAGTTCCAACGTTCCAAGTTTCAGTTGTATGATTATGTTTTGTAGGGTATGTTACGACTTTCACTAAAGCGGTTCAATTTTCTGCCAGTGGTTTTTTTTTCTATTCAATCTCTTTATTGTGGATATATATTATATATATATATAGTAAAGGGAGATATATTGGTGATATAAGATATTTAGTGATATTTTCAAACACAACTCCATACGGTTCCCTATGCATAATGTGTTACTAGTAGGAGGATATTTATCCTCCTCACACTTGTAACAACCCGCTAGCGCTGTCTCATGAATGTGGTTGCATGAAACTTTGTGGTTATACTGTTTTAAAAAAATATCTCCACATTACTTATATCACCAATTTATCTCCCTTTACCTTACATATTGTGGTAAGTGTACAAAATACAGCTGGTGTTAGGTTTCACTTGTGTGAAGGAAGAAAATTCTAAGAATTCTTTCCTCTCGTGTTCCTTTCATCCAAATCAATTCACCTATTTTGTGATTGATTACTATTATTTTTTTTACAAAAAAAAAATACAGCCGACTTCAAAAACAATGTCTACAAGACAATATCAAGTCTCATAATTATACCTCAGTTGACACCTAGAAAACGGCTCGTCGCTGTCGAATGAAACGCAAGTATGTTTGAGCATTGGACCTGCATTTTGTCTGTTGCAGTTGTAGCGAAATTTATAATCTTGCATACCTAACACAGTTATTATTCATTATTTAGTGGCCAAGATCATCCCTAATGTCTCTCACTCATTCATTCTGCTCGGTCATTTCTAAGTTAGGCAGTCGCTTCCCGCCACGCGTATACCAGTAAAACACACCAGTGTTTTACTGGTATACGCGTGGCGGGTTTATTTCCAGTCTAATCGTATCCAGTTGTGTACCAACACAACTGGATACGATTAGACTGGAAATAAACTCTTATACACTTGGAAAAAGACTACGAGTATACGTATATTGATAACTCATCATCATTTCAGCCGAAGGCCCTAAGTGTCGCCACAACGACTGGTTCTGTACATCTTGGATCCATCGTATTTTCGCGACTCTATCTTGATTGTTCAATAATTTTTATTTATTATTTTCCACCCCCCATAGCACAGCATTCAACCATCAAACACTAGTTCAGTATCCAACAATGATGAACAATAATCAGTTTTTTCTCATATCTGATGAGTGACGGTCCGCACTTACGTTTCTCGTCACGACGCGCGCCTAACTCGCCTCATTCGGGCGAGCGTGTGGCGCCGATCCAAATCCGATACTCGTCATTGTCTTTAAACTTACGATATATCGCCCAAATGTGATTTACTTTAGTTTTCTCGGGAATGTTTTTATTTTTATGCCGTGAACGTAGCAGTGATATTTCTTCATTGTGTGTAATTTTTGTAGCTTTGCAGAGGTAAAAGCAACTCGTCCTATTTAGATTTGCAACTATGGTTTATAATTTTACTAATTCAATTTATTTCCTAAAATTGCGTAAGAACAAAACGTGTAATTTGTACAAAACCCAATTCTGGGTTAAGCTCGCCTGTGTATATCTATTGTCCTATTTTATTTTTTTGTAAATGTTGTGTAGGTACAATAAAGAATAAGAATAAGCGTTTTGGAAGCACTTTAATTATGCGTACAGCTAAAGAGTGGAATTCCCTGCCAGAGTCTGTATGTTTCCTGATAGCTACAACCTTGGAGTCTTAAAGTCAAGAGTGAATAGGTAAGTTAGACAAGCGTGCTTCATCTTCGACCACATCATCGCTAACTATCAGATAAGATAGTGGCTAAACGCGACCCTATGCATAATAATTAAAAAAAAAATATACTAATCTACTTCATTTCCTAAAATTGCGCCTAAAAAAATCACCAGAGCTTTCAGTAATTCTGAAGTATCTTATTTGAGTTCGTTTTAATTAGTGGCAAAGCCTCCAATGCTGTTTATATGTCGGTAATGGAGTTAAGATAATACAATACATAATGTATACGTAAGTACGTAAATATGTATGTACCGCAACCCTACACGTCTAGCGTAACATGTGAGCTAGTTCATACAAACGACTCTTTGATACCACATGAAAGACTACTTAGACGAGCTTAAAGCTCCTCTCAACCTTAATATAATCATAAAGTTGCCAAAAAAAAAAAACAGAAAACATCAGCTTTGCAAAACTTGGTAAAAAAACTCGGGACATGTGCGGCAGACATGTTGTTGGGACAGTTTCTTGGCACGCGAGGGTTTAATTACAATCTGGCCGGCCACTCGGGACCACAAACATCCTGGACATATAGGACACTTGGCAACCGCTTGCCCGAAAAAAAAAAACGTAAAATTGTCCCCGTAATTGCGATGTGAATTTGTGAATGGAACGTTTTGTGGTCTTAGCCTTTTGGTGGATGAATTGGCACGCTGAATGTTAGTGGCTCTTTGTTGGTCAGGTTAGATAATGGTACCTACATAGAGAGGTAACTTTTCATTTTATGAGAATGGATCGGACGTCAAAGTAAAGTAAATATGAGGTAGCTTTGTAAGAAGAGGGAGAGGGTAAAACTATAATGAATATGTTCCTTGTTAGGTATGAAATATGCAGGTTGCCAAATACTGGCCAGAAAATGTTTAGTGAGAACATCGACACGAAAAGAAGAAGAATAATAAAAAAATATTAAGTAACTCATTTATTTATTACAAGTGACAATAGACTCATTTTTAGGCATATACATCTTAAGGTGAATGCTTCAGGTCAGCCCGCGAAATTCAAATTTTCTTACGTTTTTTACATTTTGCAAGACTTTGGTAGGTTGTATGAAGTTAAAAATACTTAAACGATTGTAAAACATAACTAGTTATATAATTATAACCATAAAAATCATCAATACAAGTCTCCAAGCTCACCTAAGTGTCGGAACGATTTTTTCGAGGTCAAAGACGTTCCTGCAACTAAGCGAGCTTGGAGGCTTGTACTGATGATTTTTATGGTTATAATTATATAACTAGTTACGTTTTACAGTCGCTTAAGTATTTTTAACTTCATACAACCTACCACTAGCTTGCAAAATGCAAAAAACGTAAGAAAATTTGAATTTCGCGGGCTGACCTGAAACATCCCCCTTAAACATTTCAATCCAACGAAAGCAAAATTAGATCAGATAAACGTCACGAATATATTAAATTGCATCAAATTACAATATTAGTAAGTCAGTCATATTCGAACTAATTGCATACAATTGAAATGATTAAAATTAAATCAAAATGCATTAAATTATAACGTTGATTTCATCATTAATAATAATGGATCCTTTGAATAGAAAAGTAGAAGATAAAAATGAGATATGCCTATCCTCCTCCATTTCACTTAAGATTCTATAAAAAGCCGCTATAAAATAAAAACTGATTCTATGCAATCACTCTCACAAAAAATTTAATAATAAAAACTGGACAAGAATAAAATTTGTCAAACGTATTCCAATTCATAGGAGTGTTTACTGCCATAGCGTAGGTATGTTGATTTAGGGGTCCTTTAAGTCAAGAGTGAATATATTACTTCCAGGCAATCGTGCTAATCCATCAAACATAAGATCGCGGTGATGTGGTGGTCAAGCACGGGCTGAAGAATAACAAAAAAAGAACAAAACGTATTAGATAAGTGAATCTAACAAAAAAACATCTTTACAACTCCCTCAAAAATCCATCCAACATTTTTTGTATAAAAATAAAAATTCGTCGTATAATGTTAAGAATGAGATTCGTTACCCGTCGCACAACGCATTATGGCGCTTCAGTCACAAAAGAGATAGGTACAGAAGTCAAACTCATGTATGTCTTTCACTTTTCATATCTACGCTCGGCGATCGCGCTAGTACAAGAGGCCCACACTGATGAAAAACAGCGGCGTTGCCGTGTCGTAGCGTTGCCGTGTATGTCAACAAGCTCCCCCAGTAATCCTTACAACACTGACAACCGTGCCTACAGACGCCGAATTAACCGTGCCTACACACGGTAACAAGAGGCACTAGGGTAGACGCCGGCCGCTAGTCCGAGCTTAAAAAGAAACTGTTTACTCTGAATTTGTTTCGGTATTTCTTCTCAGCTAGGAAACACCGGCCTTATCTAATAAATATAAATTGTGAAAAAAATTGACGTGTAAAAAAGTTTGTACTTGTACTTTTTACTTGCAAAATAAATATCATTTATCATAGCTGGTGCAAGCGCGTATAGTCCGAGACATCGTGTCTGTGAGCGGTGTCTATGAGTTGCTAGAGCGCGCTTTGTACATAGATTGCCTTCTGTACCTACCTCTTTAGTGGCATCATGGCGCTTCAGTATTCAGAGTCGGCGCCAAAGTACAATGGCGACGAATGTACCGCCATAGGTGGATGGTGATTAATGAGCCCGGACTATGCACCCACTTTGTGGTTACATTGACTGATTGCCACGGCCCTGGCGTGGCACCGTGTTTTACAAATCGCTGTAGGCTTTTTGGCAGTTAGATTTTGAGAGCTAGAAAATGTATGATGGTAGATTGTTTTATGTTCTTGGCATGGTCATGTGAAGAGGATAGATGAAAGGAACGAGTATATTACTAAAAGAGTTATGAGTAATGAGTATACATGTGTATGGAGGAGGTAGAAAGAAGCCAAAGAAAATATGGATGGATTATGTGAGGAATGATATGAAAGAAAGGGGAATTAGTTACAGTGAATTGCGTGATAGAACAGTTATTTTGGCAACTGATTCCAGTAGACTTCTTTCAAACGGACTTGGAATAGGGATGGGCCTTTTTCGAAAGCACAAAATCAAATATTTCCTTAGAGAGAGCCAGATTTATTGACTAAATCCTAAACGTGTTACTTCAGTTGCCCTTTGTATTCCAGGACCGCGATAACTGTTTCCTAAATCACCATCCGCACTTGAAACATAAAACAACTAACATACAACAGTTCAGCATAATTTGTAAGTCTAACAAAGTTTAATTTTAATTAGAGAGACTTTGTATTCGCACTAGACGGAAAGAGGTGTGTGTTGTCGTATTTGTTTTACGGAAAACTAGCAGAAATATGTGGCTTTGCTTGGTAGTTTGATATTTAGGCTTATTAATAGTTAGTATAGAAGAAAATCGTGTTAGAAGACAAGATTAAGACATAAAGAACTTTTTAATACAGTTGCTCAAAAAGTGGCGTATTGCAGGGACGTATAGCGTTCGGGAAGTGGACACACTCGTGCTTTTTCTTTACCATTCCCGAACTCGTCCGTTTCCTTTCCCAACTGTCAAAATAATGTCTATTAAAAAGAAAAAAACCACCCACGAAGTTTTTACTAAAAACAAGTTTTTAGTGCAAATATTTCTAAAATAAAGCTTCTAATTTGTTTCAATATCAGATTTAATGATTTGATTCAATGAATTAGGTTAGGTTTCATTTAATTTCATCTCATTAAATTTCATTTTCATTTCATATTAATAAAAAAAATCTACTGAAGACTTGGCTGTATGGGCTTAGTTCCCTTTGCCTACCCAGAATGGGTGAAGAAAACAAAAAAAAACTCTGCTTATATTATTTTACGGTTGGCGCCATTTTGATTTGTTAGTTGAGTTTATTGTGTTTTTATTATTGTATTAAATTGCTTAATTTTTTTGCAACTGTATTAAAAATAGTTGTTCAGTACACGTGCGGAACCGTCATTGCAACTTGTTCCGACTGTCAACCCTCACCTTCGGCTGCGCCTCGGCTCGGGCAAACATTCGTCGGAACTCTTTGCAATGGCAGGGTTTCCGCACTTGTAATGAAATATACTATTTAGTTTACTACTTATTCCTGCCCTTCTCCTCTATTACTTGGAATTGACGCAATCCGTTTTTTTTTTCTTTTATTGTTTCCTGTCATTCGTCACTCTATCACTAACTCCTTTTTCTTTCATATCACTTCTCATAAAATACATCCATCTTTTCTTAGGCCTCTCAATCCGACTTTTTACTTGCTACAAATAACAAAATGTTTTTTACAAAAATAAAAAACACAACTGACTTCAACAAAAACAAAAGAAACTTCCAAACAAAAACAATCGTCAAACTCGGTTAACATTTGACGAAGGTATCACTGAACAAGAAGAAGATACAAAAAATAAAATAAAAAACATTCAGACGCTTGCAAAAAACGTAGCAATGGCAATACAATTGCTGTGCATGATACCGTTATTTGTAACGGCGGTATTTGAATCCTTATATGTAAAAATATTTCATTTTCTCACAAAACCTCAAAGAAAAAGATTATTTTAAGGAGATACCTAGGAATTGATAGGGTTTAACTTGTTTTCTTTGTTTACCTGTGTTGTGTCGATTTTATAGCCGTGTATTTTAGGGAAAGCCTAGTTCTAATATAGTTTTAAGTATTCATTTTAATTTTGTATTTCGCAAAAGTCTTATACTAACCGGGGTTTATACTTGTAGGATGCAAGGATAACTGTTGGTTGGTGTCTCATTTTATGCAACGCCTTAAAGGGGCCTCTGATAGTGTCTACAGTCCCTCGTACGCCTTTCAAAAGTCCTAGATCCAAGTCTTCAGGGCCTCAAGTGTGCTATTTTGACAATTCGGTACTACCAAACTTGTCACAGATCAACAATTATGAAGCCAATGATGAAAATTCTGCTACAATTCTAATAGCAGACATGAGGCCCTGAGAAGTTGCAAAAAAACGTATGATATCACAGACAGACGGAGGGATTTTATTGCGTTACAGACGTCTAGGTTTGAGCGAGCAAGTGCGATGCGATGAGAAGGTTTATGTTCACGGCAAATGTTTAGTTTTAATTCCAGGTATATTTCTATTCTTAGCGTAGATGATTCTCGGCTGGAGTGAAAATTAGGTGCTGTTATTGTATGCGTGTTAGTGCCTGGAAGCTTTCGTATTAACAGGAATTAGTTTGTATATGGTGTCATCATCACTTTAACCAAAAACTACTGCTGAATAAAAGCTTCCCCCAAATTTTGCCACGTCAGGTTTTTTTTTAGGTGGCGAATCATCAAAATGACAGATGCAGAGCGGGAGGGCGTGTCAGACTTTTATTGACTAAAACTTACTCCTGTTCATTCCCTCTGTCTCCTCTTTCGTCAACCCAGGCCCCAGAAGGCTTCGGCCCTACCGGGCCCCTACAGTTTGCTGACATCTCTTTGAGGCGCGCGTTGAATAATACGCGCCGTCGTTGCCACGTCAGATCATGTCATCGTCCAACCGGTGGGAGGCCTTCTAGCACAGCACCAGCCCATCCAGATTTTATTGAAAAAAAAAATAAACAGCATAAATTAAACACAACATTAAAATCTAAAAACACGTCATTTCCTCAATCAAATCTCAACAGGCAATCGGGAGTGAACGCGGAGGAAGTACCCTCCTCAACGGAAAATACATTTTTGTTCTGCTTGGATAGGCAGGGACCCAGGGGATGTTAGGAATACTTCCCTGCTTTTTATGTTGGAAAATGGATCGATCATATTTCATTAGAAGTTTATATTTATGAAACATGTTAAAGATGGCTCCGTCTGAAGGATCGAAATTTATTACAACCGTTGAAAATTGTGCGTTGGAAACAACTGAGTATTTTATTGTTTATTTTTGGGAAATATTTTCTACTAATTTTATCCCTATAAAGAAATCGTTTTCTGAAAAACATCAGAATTGTTTACTAAATAACAAAATTATACTGGCAGGAGGAAGAATAAGTTTTTTTCAGGTGAGGAATCATCCGATGACTTCCTCTGGAGTGGAGTGGAGTGGGAGGACTAAAACCACATCCTACTTTGCCCCTTTACTTTCCAGGACCACGGGTGGCAACATCTTGCTTTATTTTTGTACCCTCGGCCTCGTTACCTAATTACAGTGATGTTACATTTCAGTTTGCGACTTCTTTTTCAACAGATTTAAAAAATTCTTTCTATTTGCGATTTCGGACACAGTTAATTTTCTAAACAAAACATTTAAAAATAATTCAAGTACTCAATTATGAAATACATAATTATAAGGCACTACCTTCATTAACGATGCCTTTGTGATTATATATTAGGTATAGTCCTGCCACTTGATTCTACAACATTTCTAGGAACTTGTAATATTCGTAGTGGATATGCGGCAAACCGTCACAACTCGCAAGCCTTAGAGCCTGTCTCGTGAAGATTATCCTATGATAGCCGGCTGACCACGTGGTGATCCACACGTTTGTGGAAGTAATGCCTTCGTGGCATCATTATTTCAGAAATAGGAATCACGATGGCAATCAAATTTAATATAACATACAGCTCATGTAGCGTAGTGTAGAGAGGAAAAGTCCCAGCAGTGGGGGACACTAACAGACTGAATTATGATTGAAAGGAAGTCGAAAACATGTGTCATTCACCAACTCGCACAGGGTCCATTGTGGTTCATTATGTCTAGTTCCCTCTCCTAGAGCGGTTCCAGTATTGAGAACATTATAAGTCCGTTTCTGTAGATATACTTTATGTAAGTACTTTTTCAAACAAGCTAGTTATTTGTACAAATACGCAGATGATGATTCCAATCAGATACTTTTCAAAAAAATCTTCAATCTCAAGTTTTTCAATTATCCAAGTATTCTGGTCGAGCTAACCTTTACAAATAAACAAGATGTCAGTGGATAAGTGTCGCCAAGTCAGGCAAAGACAGGATTAGGAACTAGCGTGAGCTCAGAAAATCCTAGACCTTCTAAAGGATTATCCGGAGAAGGCAACACAAAGGGTCGCAAAGGCTTTAGGAAAGACATTCGTGCACCTGAATAATAGAACTCTGCCTACAAGTTGTTTTAAGAAATGCATGCACACTTGTACAGCTACCAACCTAGACTTTCTCCATGAAAGATTATGTAAACCAATTAAAAGATGACCCTAGATTACTATAGTAATTGTCCCCACCTGAAACGCCGATTCCTGACCACTGTAAATACAGGCTTGCGAAAGGCAGACACTGCGTAGCTGGCCGTCCTAAGGACCATGCCCGGATCCAAGAAGCATTCTGATTAATGCACGCTTCAAAGAGATATCAGTAAGACTGACAAGGCCAGTGAAGGCTGATGCCTGCCAAGTTTGCAGCGTGTTCGATAGGCCCTCACAAAGGGCCACTGAATGACCTCTGTAGGTTTAATCAGACAGAATCTTTAGATAATTAATCGGGCAGTTTTAGAAGGCTAACTAGACGATATTTTTTTCTAAACTCTGAAGTAGGTGCCTCCAATGTCTTCATCGATGGTGTCAGAACCAACCTACACAAACATTTCATTTCATTAAAAAGTATTAGAGAACAGAGTACTCTGTGTAGAAGCGTCTCAGACGATACCGCTCATCCATCATCGCTGTTCTACGCGACATTCCTGTAGGGCGACCATGCTCGTCACGAATCTATAGGTATAATAATCAAACTAATATTATAATATTATGCGTACAGCTAAGGAGTGGAATTCCCTGCCGGGGTCTGTGTTTCCTGATAGCTACAACTTAGGAGTCGTCAAGTAAAGAGTGAATAGGTTACTTCTAGGAAGCGTGCTCCATCGTCGCCCACATCATCGCATACCATCAGGTGAGATAGTGGTCAAACGCGAGCCTAAAAGTGAAAGATTCTGTGAATTTTTTAGTTATATTTTTTAGTTTATTAGTTACAGGATAAAAGCCCGAACCTTCAACCCGAGATATCTTTCCATGCAACCCGCTCTTACGTGATTATGACGAGTATAACACATCTTTCTTTAGATATTATGTATATATCAGTTAGGTACTTAAATCATACCTACTTTTCTGCATAACTAATCCCGTAAAAACCTATGTTTTACTGTTTTGCTTTTTATATTTCAGCCGAAAGACGTCCACTGCTGAACGTACGTCCAACGGAACGCGCACCGCATCTCGCATCGATCAGATACCCTCACCAGGTCATCAGTCCAGTTTAGCGATTCTTTGGCAATATCGGCAACCTTGGTTCTCCTGCGGATATCTCCATTTCTGATGTAATCACGTAAGGAAACTCCGAGCCTAGGCTTATTCATTGTCCTTAGGGTGACTTTAAACCAAAGAGGAATAGAAAACAGATGGCTTAAAGTATTTCGAATCTGAGGTATTGCTAATTGTAAGTTTCTTAAAACCTGTTTTCATGGTCTCCCTAGGATTCCCGAAGCGTTTTGCGGGCACCGCGCGATTATATCGATTGTCTTCAACTCTTTTGTCCCGCGAACATTTACTAATGGACTTGGCGACTTGATTAATATACTGCTACTTACCCCTTTTGTTCCTTAATTAGTTGGTACCTACGTACTTTGTTAGCTGGTTTTTTAACAGGCAATGAGGAAGACCCGAGTTTCTTGAAAAAAAATCCTAAACCAATTTAAATAAGTAGGTATACAAATAACAGTGGCGGAAATATAAGGGGGCATGGCTTGGAAAATATCACGGGCCTCTGGTCCGACAGGACCTCTATTCTAAAAGGCCGAAAGCTTAGAAGAAGACGCTCGACTTTTTTAAACATAATTATTAAAATGAAACAACGTTACGATTTTTCTGGAGCCCCATCGAATGAATTTGCTATGGGATGATTACGGCACTGACGAGAAGATTATTACCTACACTAGTTTGAAGCCAAAATACAACTTATTGACTATGTACGCGTTCATATTTAGAAAGTCTGTAATAGGTACGTAATTTTTTTTTTGAAGTTTTGTGTTATTTGGATTAGTACTTACCCCGTCTACGCCTGACGCAGCACCTCACCGTACATGGAAATTTCGGGAGGTTCCTGTTTCAATTTCAGACGGAAGAAACGTCCGGGTTTCACCACTGTGCGGATCGCTCATGCGGTGGAAGGCTGCCCCGCTTGGGTAGGTCTGCTCTGGTTCAGGTAATGGTCTGCATACAGTGTTTACATTTTTACGTATTTCAAAAAACCTTTCAGAGGTGAAAATACTACCTACCTATATTTCATACATAAGATAATGGATGAAAATGTGTAAAAGAAATTAATTGGGTAAATACTTTAATCACGTAACCTTCCTATACAACTACAGTTACAAATACATCATCCCAAGACCACGTTTCTTGACATAAAATTTTGTCACTCATGTGTTCTTACAGGTTCAACCTTTAGCCTAGACAGGTACCTAGGTACTTATTACTGAAAGAGGGTCCAACTTCGAACGTGCTTCTATATTTCAAGTTCTAGAAATATTCAAGCGATTGGTCGGATCGCTGAGTGCGATCGTAAAAACATGTGGTGTCTGTATGTTAGGCTTGTAACATAGTAGGGCGCCTTACATCTTCATGAATCCCCGACCGGTTTCATGCGACCGCGCTGTTATTGTCTTAGACACAATAGGTGTCTCGTTTCGCGGGTATTGATAGATTGAACATAGCATTTTGTCTTCTGAATGTACAAAACGACTGACAAAACGTGTACAGTACAAATACCGGCCGTGAAAGGCTTAACATGCTTTTCAAGACATAGAGGAATCTTGATATAATCCATGGACTGACCTCGGCAAATGTTACTTAACTTTAGAAATCGTGAGATAAGCCCGGTGAAGACAAACGGATAGTGTAGTTTTAGTAAAAGGGTTCCGTTTTTAAACTTTGGGTTCGGAATCGGAACCCTAAAAACGAGAAAAGCCATGCAGTACTGGTGTGCATTCGCGCAGCGGAATTTTGTTGAATTTAAAGATTTTAAGTATGCAGATATTTAGTGTATGACGTCGTGTAATTGTGTATGGTAAAAAAAAATTTGTGCACGCAGCCATTGTGGAGAAATTAACCAAAAACTGATTCCGCTGGGCGAACGTTGTCCTGGCGGAACTTTTTTTAATCCATGGACTTTAGAAGAAAAGAGATGTGTCCAAAAATTAGTGTGTATTTGTGTGTAATTGTGTATGTATGAATAAAAGTAGTGCATGCATAAACTTCGGAGAAATTCAAGTTTCCGCTACGCGAACGTTTGGCCAATAGCTAGTTTTCATATAAAGCGCTTACATAGAGAGCTGTAGATTTTTACATACATTGTTTTGAATTTGTTTATATTTGTTTAAAAAACAGATTTAGATAAAATCGTAGGGCTTAAAAGATAAAAATATAAACGTAAAATACGCTTATTAGGTCTTAGTTCTTAAAGTATGCACTTTGGGGTCTAGATTTTCACGTTTATACAAACCTTGTAAGTGTCTGTAACATGTTGCCAAGTATCAATGACGTTCCGTTAGTAATTAAAGAGTTATAGGACAATTTACCATGAATAGATCACTGTTTACAAAACAGTCAAATATCACGACGTTCTAAAGGAATTGCATAGTAAAATGTATGTCAATAATTAGTGTATTCATTCAACTATTCTTATGCAAAATTTCATGTCATTAAATTCAGTAATTAAAGAAAAACAATTATAATACTGACGAAGCATCGAAATCCTACATAACCCGACCAAGTTCAGATGGCTACAAAGAAGCGGCCGTGCCATATAACTAAGAAACGTTCTTAACCTTCCAATATAATATTTATTAATATGGTAAAGTTGCGTACACAAGCGTTAGGAAAAAATAAAACAATTGCATTTCTTGAATGAAAAATATTTTTTTAATAATAACGCCACTATCTACGATAAAATAAATCCTCAATTAACAAGTACTTCTATATTACACTAAAGTTGCAAAGGGGAACGCTCGTGGATGCCTAGTCTATTGGTTAGATAGTGTAATAAGCTACAATATGATAAATATTTACCTAAACAGTAGTACTTATATGTGGTAATTATTTAATTTCCTTAAGGGGTCTATAGTTAGAATCCTGATCCGTGAAATCTTCAATAGAAATTAGCTGTATAAATTTTATTTGTCTTAAATAATATATCTAGATTATATCTCAAGTCTAATATAAGTACGAAAATAAGTGACCTATAAATTATATCGAAACAACAATTGTGTTATCACCTATACCAATTCAATACCGGTATTATACTGTAAATTTTGGAATGTTACCTAAATATATTGCACGGCCGCTTTTTTGTAGCTATCCAAACTTGGTCGGGTTATGTAGGTTTTCGATGCTTCGTCAGTATTATAATTGTTTTTCTTTAATTACTGAATTTAATGACATGAAATTTTGCATACAAATAGTTGAATGAATACACTAATTATTAACATACATTTTACCATGCAATTCCTTTAGAACGTCGTGATATTTGACTGCTTTGTAAACAGTGATCTATTCATGGTAAATTGTCCTATAACTCTTTAATTACTAACGGAAAATCATTGATACTTGGCAACATGTTACAGACACTTACAAGGTTTGTATAAACGTGAAAATCTAGACCCCAAAGTGCATACTTTAAGAACTAAGACCTAATAAGCGTATTTTACGTTTATATTTTTATCTTTTAAGCCCTACGATTTTATCTAAATCTGTTTTTTAAACAAATATAAACAAATTCAAAACAATGTATGTAAAAATCTACAGCTCTCTATGTAAGCGCTTTATATGAAAACTAGCTATTGGCCAAACGTTCGCGTAGCGGAAACTTGAATTTCTCCGAAGTTAATGCATGCACTACTTTTATTCATACATACACAATTACACACAAATACACACTAATTTTTGGACACATCTCTTTTCTTCTAAAGTCCATGGATTAAAAAAAGTTCCGCCAGGACAACGTTCGCCCAGCGGAATCAGTTTTTGGTTAATTTCTCCACAATGGCTGCGTGCACAAATTTTTTTTTACCATACACAATTACACGACGTCATACACTAAATATCTGCATACTTAAAATCTTTAAATTCAACAAAATTCCGCTGCGCGAATGCACACGCAGTACTGACCAAGTTATTTCAAACGCCATCTATGTATGCAAAGTGGTACTTTTATAAAATTGTCACGCACTACCCGAACCAATCAGTTTCGTGACCTAAACTGAAGCAGTTTCTAACATAGATGGCGCTCCCTGTCGAAGTTAGTTTTTTACGCATTTTGGTTTATATTTCGCAAATATATTATGATTTAGGTACACAGTTTTGAATGCAGTGCAGTTGTAACTTTGAAAGCGCACATTTCACCAAGTACTAATAGATATTTAGCGAATAGCGCCGTCCAGTTTTCCAGTGAACTTGAAATAAAACCCTTAAATCGTTGAGCAACTTGCAACATTTATTAATCACTAAAAAGTGAAGGCCCTGTCAGAATTAAGCTAAACCATAAACCCCATCGCTGATTCTCTCATAGACTATCTTTGGCATGGCGGTCCCACAGATAACAAAATATGTGAGACGCCACACCACCCCCCTACGGAGAAAAGAAAGGTATACAAAATAATAATTAAAAAAGAAATTGTTTCAAAATCACACATGAAACGTATAACGAGAACAGTACAGTACCTACTCACAAACATTTACAACTTATTGTAATACTTAACACCAACATCAACTTTAAGTAGCTATAAACACCATAATAATTATTTTCATGAAATTATACCTTAAAACTAACAAAGGTTTTACATAGTTCGAGACACATTCTTGAAATCACAAGATTGATAATTATAAACAGAAATAATACGCAACAATATATCTACAAATCCAGAATATCTCTAAACTTGACCCGTCTACCAGCTCTGGTTGTGATAGGAGCTGGAAGCGGTGCTGTGTCTGTAAGAGTGGGAGATGTCTGTAGTGTTGGTGGAAGTTTAGGTTGGTAGATGGAAGGAGATGGTGATGAGGTAGGAGCAGGTGTTAAAACAGGTGACAAAGGCTGGTGATGTGATACATTGCCTTTAGGCGACACTTCAAGATCTGGGGTCAGATATGCTGGCTTAGTACGGTCAATGCTAACTGTAGTCTCCCTGCCATTCACATCCAAGGTAAGGGTTTTATCCCTTCTCCTTAGAATGCGATGTGGTCCAGTATAGGGAGGTTGCAGGGGGCGTCGGACAGTATCGTCACGTAGCATGACATGAGTCGCTGTAGGTAAATCCTTGAAAATGAAAGTAGACGGACACGCATGGCGAGAAGCTTGTGTTGGACGAAGGGCTTCCATACGGCTTCTAAGATCTGTGACAAAATCCGAGGCGCCACTTGAGCTCCTAGGTTCCCCAGTCGGCATGATAAGTTCTCCGGGTAAACGGAGCGGCTCTCCGTAGACGAGCTCAGCGGACGAGGTGTTCAAATCCTCTTTGAGCGCTGTTCTCATGCCCAGGAGTACTAATGGAAGTGCCTTTGTCCAAGAGTGAGAGTGGCACATCAAAGAAGCTTTAAGTTGGCGGTGCATGCGCTCTACCATGCCATTAGCACACGGATGATAACTGGTCGTCCGAACCCGCTTTGTTGCACACACGTTCATGAGGCGCTGAAACAAACCGGATTCGAATTGACGTCCCTGATCAGTCGTCACAGTGCTCGGAACCCCAAAACGAGATATCCAACCAGTCACCAACGTGTCAGCCACTTCTTCCGCCGTGATAGAGGACATAGGCCATGCCTCGGGCCAACGCGTGTACCTGTCTACTGCGGTAAGACAATATGTGTAATTACCAGAGTATGGAAGAGGGCCAATTATATCAATGTGAATATGACGGAATCTGTGGGACGGATTCGCGAAAGATGAAAGCGGTGACGAAATGTGTCTGCTGATTTTACTACGCTGGCACTGTAAACAGGATTGGGCCCATACGCGGCAGTCTTTGTTAATATTGGGCCATATGTAACGCTCAGATACTAAGCGTATTGTTGCGCGTACACCTGGGTGACTAAGTCCGTGCAATTTGTCAAAAGCTATTCGGCGAAAGACGGGAGTAAGATATGGACGAGGTTTACCTGTCGAGGTATCGCAGAGAATGTTGATATTGGTCCCGGGAACGTTAACCTTCGCCATTTTTAAAGAAGACGAAGAAGAAGAAGATGTGAACTCTTTGAGCTCATCGTCATGTTCTTGAGCTTTCGCCAGGGCTTCGTAATCGGACTCAAGTGATATCGATTCAATGCGGGACATAGCATCCGCAACTATGTTGTCAGTACCCTTGACGTACTGAACGTCTGTTGTATACTGGCTTATGAATGTGAGTTGGTTGAGTTGAATGGGTGGTAACTTCTCACGACGCTGCACGAAGGCATAAATGAGAGGCTTATGGTCGGTGTAAATCGTGGCGTGTTGAACCTCTAGGATATGTCGAAAGTGTTGAACACTTTCGTACACAGCTAGGAGTTCCCGGTAGTATGCTGGCCACTCTGACTGCTTCGCCGTGAGTTTCTTACTAAAATAAGCAAGAGGTTGCCACGCGTCACCAACTTTCTGCTGTAGACACGCGCCGATATGCACACTAGATGCGTCCGTGAACAGGCCTAATTGAGCTTCGAATACAGGATGGAACAAAAGCGTGGTATCAGCTAGACTCCTCTTACAGCTCTCAAAGCACTGCCGGAGTTCAGGCGTCCAGGGAAAAGGTTTGGCACCCTTACTATTGGTGGCTGCTACTGCGTCAATAAGGGGCGCTTGGTACTTGGCGGCGCTACGCAAGAATCTACGAAAATAGTTAATCATGCCTAGAAATCTGCGCACACCTTGTACTGTTTCGGGCAAAGGGAAATCGCCTAATGCGCGGATGCGGTCCTCGGGAGGATACGTGCCCGAAGCGTTAATACGATAACCTAGAAAGGTTACTTCTTTTTCCCCGAAAACGCATTTTGCCGGGTTGATAACTACTCCGTACTCCTGGAGACGACTAAGCAAGAGCCTGAGGTGTTCAGCGTGCTGCTTGGCGTCCCTGGAATGCACGAGGATATCGTCGACGTATGCAAAACAGAAATCTAGACCCCGCACCACTTCGTCAATGAACCTCTGAAAGGTCTGACCGGCATTTCGGAGGCCGAAGGTCATGTAGGGAAACTCATAGAGTCCAAAGGGTGTTATAATGGCTGTTTTGCAAATGTCTGACGGATTAACGGGAATTTGTTGGTAAGCTTTTACGAGATCTAAAGTACTAAATATTGTGCAGCCGGATAGGTTATGGCTAAAGTCCCCTACATGACGAACCGGATAGCGGTCCGGTATGGTGCGGGCGTTTAGAGCCCTGAAATCTCCACAGGGGCGGTAAGTCTCGTCCTTTTTAAGCACGAGATGCAGGGGAGAAGACCAAGAACTGCTAGACGGCCTGGCCGTGCCCACTCGTACCATCTCTTCAAATTCCTTTTGAGCAGCCCGAAGCTTTTGAGGCGCCAGGCGACGCGGTCGCGCTGTAACTGGTGGTCCATCAGTTGTGTTGATGAAATGCACCGTAGTGTGCTTGGGGTCTTTAGGAGCCCCAGGAGGACGCGAGACATTAGGGAACTCGGCTAAAATGTGTGCGAAGAGAGAAGCAGGTGAGTGTATTAATTTAATACTAGGCTGCCTAAAAGATCCAAGTTCGGTGTTAGTGGATAGGCCAGTTTTATTATCCCGTAATTTTCCTTGGGAACAATCGGGCAATAATCCATAATAGGCCAGAAAATCGGAGCCGATTATTGGGGTGCCTACTTCAGCAACAACAAACTTCCATACGAAATCTCGACGCAGGCCTAAATTTAATTTTAATTCAACGAGCCCGAAGGTGTTGATTTTGGTGCCGTTGGCTGCGACGAGTTCGTACGGAAGAGGCTCTGTGTTGCCTCGGTGGTGGCGTCGCGGTAGGCAGGAAAGGTCGGAGCCAGTATCGATAAGAAATCGACGATTTGAAAACCGGTCCGTAACAAACAAGCGACGACTCACTTGTGAGCAATCAGATGTCGCCATTACTGATTGCTGTTGAAGTTTCCCCGTTTGGTCGAGGAAGTTGCAGTAGCGTCCGACCAGCTGCATGGTGGGACGCATTTTGAGGCTTTCGCTGCAAATTGCTGATGGTACCAGCAAAACCGAGAGCGAGAGCGTGAACGGCTGCGAGTGCGGCTGAACGGACGTCTATGGTCGCTACCAGTAGAGAGTGAAGAAACTATGAGTGTCAAATCTGCCACTTGCTGTTGCAGCATCCGCAACTGCTCTCCCATGTCATCATTTGATGGGCTTGACTTCTGTGTGCTGTGGACGCTTGCGGTTTGCGGGCCAATTTCGCTTAATTTGTCAGCCAATTCGCCAAGATCTTGAAGTGTTGCCTGTTTTTGGGCTATCAGTATTCCCTGATAGGTATTAGGCAATCTATTTAGCCAGATGGTTTGAATGAGATGTTCTGGCACGGATGTGCCAGCTAAAGATCTCAGGTGCCTGAGGAAAGATGATGGTTTCCGGTCACCTATCTCTTCTTTTTCTAACAACCTTCTAATTTTTTCTTCGTACGAATCTGAAAATCGGCTAATCAACGCTTTTCTAAGTGTTGTGTACGGTTGGTGTGCAGGAGGTGATGTTATTATGTCTTCCACCTCACTGGCAGATTTTGTGTCAAGTTGACTGACAGCATGGTAATATCTTGTCAACTCCTGTGTCACACCATTGATGTGGAATTGTGCCTCGAGACTGGCGAACCATAATGCGGGTTTGTCAGGCCAGAAAGGTGGAACACGGATGGATATTTTACTAATGTTGTGTGTAGATGTTGTCTCTTGCTCACCACCAGAGCCAGCAGGATCATGAAACACCTCCTTATCATCCGCCATTTTAAAAAAAGACACAATCCAAAATAAAGCAAAAAATTAAAAATTAAACCGTGGTAACGACAAATATGAATTAAAAGAATGCATACAATGTTCAAAAGGTACACCAGCTAGCCGTCTTGGAGAATAGGAGAATAAGCACCAACCAACTGACCAAAAGTCAGCACCTCGCGACGTCGTAGGCGCCGGCAAGGTGTCCTTGGCGGGGCAGCGCCAACCAGTAGCGCAGGCAGTTCGTGAAGCTCAGCTGGATCTCGTCAGCGGCTCCAAAAACTCACAATTCTTAGTTTTCTTGGGTCGCCTCTATGTCAGGCGATATGACATTGGCAGTTTAAATCCTTTAAAAAAACATCGCTTGCTCGCGACGTTGCTGCGTTTATGTCGGGGTCACCAATTTAGCGAATAGCGCCGTCCAGTTTTCCAGTGAACTTGAAATAAAACCCTTAAATCGTTGAGCAACTTGCAACATTTATTAATCACTAAAAAGTGAAGGCCCTGTCAGAATTAAGCTAAACCATAAACCCCATCGCTGATTCTCTCATAGACTATCTTTGGCATGGCGGTCCCACAGATAACAAAATATGTGAGACGCCACAGATAACTAGCTGTACCTCGCCTCTTTGGTAACTGCTCCGCACCTTTTGGTCGTAGCGTGATGTAAAATTTAGATAATAGTAGGTAAGTATAAATAACAGTGTCAAAAACGGTAATCATGAATTACTTACGTGTATCGTACGACGTTTTTCAATACACTTGTAAAGAAACACAATTTAACTACTTATCACTTCCGTAATACACAAAACAAACAACACTAACTAATAACAATAACACTACAACAGAAAAAGAAGTCATTTTTATCACATGGCGGTAAAAAAATAAAACAACTTCAACTCTTCAAATAGCATTTGAAAAAGGGACAAAACAATTTTGCCAATTACACGTGCGAAATGTAAATAAACCGTCAAACTGTCCGGATAGCATTTAGCAATAATATAAACATATTTATTATGCAAGTCAAAAATTATAACATTTTTCTTATTTATATGTACGCGCGCGACTAATTTTTTTTTATTTTCCCCCAGGGGATGGATGGCTATAGTCTTTGAATCATATCGCCTAGTCTTACGTTATGTTTTCTTGCGTGAAAAGTTTTTATGATAATGTCTTTCGTAGTGACAATAAACAGCCACTGAAAATAATTCGAAAAATAAAAAAAATAAACCGCGCGTTTCTTAAAATGAATGATTTATTTATTTAATAATATTGATTAAATAAATTGTATGTTAAAATGATTTATATAAAACATTTATTTAGTGCATGAAATGAGCAAGCATAAGACACAACAATAACCTAATTATTTTTTTGTAATAAACCTCTTTTTGAGAGCCATTACAGTGTAATTAGTCATTTTCTGAGTAAATTTATTGAAAATTGAACCTACATTTTAATCTCGAAGGCTCCGAGAGGTCGTAAGATGGCGTTGGCACGACGTTGATTGCCACGGCTTGGGCTGGACAGGACATTAGCGTAGTGTCACAAATCTTTAAATAATTGTCCTACAGCTGCGCGAAATGGAGGTGTCTCTATTCCTTTCATTGTTCCTACCTGTAGGTCTCAACTGGGGACCTCCATTCCTTTCGATATTCCTAGCTGTAGGTCACAACTGGGCAAAGACTTCCATTCATTGTTCCTTGGTCACCTAAAATTCCAAATGAATACTGAAGTCGTCCCACCATCTTCTTCGTGATCTGCCTGACTTTGTCTACCGATGGCACTCATTCTGCATTTTACATTTTGCATGAAAAAAAAAAAATCTATTACATACCCGCGAAACGAGACACAATAGTAAAACAATAACAGCGCGGTCTCATAGGACCGGTCGAGGATTCAAACAATATAAGTACTTAATTCAATCATAGGAAGTAATAAAACAAACCAACAATTTCTTTCTGTTATTTTATAAACTTTATTAGAAGTAATTATTATAAATAGACAACAGGAATGTTAGTGTATTTAAATACGACTCTTTTGAACTACAAGTCCAATCACGAATATGAATTATTTGGACCTAACATAAGTAGGAGATGGGAGAATATAGGTAGATAATTTGACTTTCAAAACTCCTCTTCCACTATTTTCAGTAAGTTTGCGATGCGTCATGAATGATGAAAAATCAAATCAAATTATGAAATTGCCGGTTGAACATTCATTGAATCAGATGCAGTAACTAACGAGAGTTTTATTTATTTAATTCTTTACACACATCTCTTCACACTAATCTATTTCTCTGGTTGGTTGGTAGACAATATATTTTGTTAAAATGCTGTCATAGGTGTCACGAAGTGGAATTGATTTGGAATTATATCTATTGTTTCAGTATAATTCGTTTTATTTTCTTCCCGTTTATAAAGTTTATGCCAATAACAGATATTACAACTGACTCACTCCGACTACAACCTACTTTTTGACTTCTAGCCTCAAAATTTTATTTTAAAATATCATAGGTAGCGTCCGCCTCAATTTCAAATGTAATTGATAGTTCATCCAATCACGTGGATGAAAACAACATTAACTTTTATTTAAATTAGGAGTTTTCTTGTGATTCGCGAGTACGTCGCCAACGCCCCGTATACATAAAAATGAGCCAAAGAATACACACAGTTCATAATGTACCTAGTTTTTTTTTTTAAATGAATACAGGAATCACTTTTTACTTCAAAATACACATTTTTGCAATACACAATTTTGCCCACATTAAATATAAATACAGTACGGCCGTTATAAGTTGGCGTTAAAAATAAAATTATGTTTCACATATAATTCTCTTCTTATTGAATAGTGATAAGTTCCAGTATAATATGTGTAAGTATGTAAATAATACTGTTAAGAATAGATCTCTTACCAAAATATACAATTATCAAATTTGTTTTTATTTCTTATTTAGTAGAGAAGTAATCTTTCTATGTTCTAATTCGTACTTGGGACGTTCCTTTTTACCAACAATCGCTTGTCGCCATCGAAAAATAGTGTAAATATCGTATTTATGATGAAATTCTTAAGTTAATCAATTGTCATTTATTTCACACGGTATAAAAGAAGAATCTGACTGTCATCAACGCACAGCCGAAACTACTTGGACTGGAAGCGTGAAATTTTGCACAAGGTTTCCTTTCATGGCGTAGGTGAGCACCAAGAGAGGATTTTCCAAAATTCACCCCCTAAGGGGATGGAGCGAGGTCCAAAGTTTTTTGTATGTACCTATTTTCACGCGGGCGAAGCCGCTCGCATAAGCTGGTTAAGATACTATTACTGTACTATTATTCGGAGGCTTTAAATTGGACTTTTTTTACTTGCGTAACAGATTGGTCAAAATACGCTTCTACAAGGTAGACCATGTGTTAGTAATTTTTATCCCGGAAGTATCCCATGATATAATTTTCTAGAATCACACGAGCGAAGCCTCTAGAACAAAAGTAAAAAACAAACACTCAAAAATTGCAAGACATACATTGATATTTACATTATTTTAGAGGGGTAAAGGATTGTGGCATAAAAAAGTGTATTGTCCCACATAAAATTATACCTCTTTATTATATTAGTTAAAATTTAGATTCACACTAAACGTAATCACACTTTATTGGGACCTTGCCCTGTATTTCGAAAATTAAGTTTGAGATATTATTTGATTTCATAGGCCGGGAATTGTACACTGAGTTTTAAAAATATTCTACCTATCTCAGCGTCGTCAGCGTTACTTAAACTCTTGTGACTCGGTAACTCTAAGGCCTAGTGTCCACGGATACGTAGCTTTATAAACGCTTATTCGTAATTATGCGCCTGCATACAGCTTACATACAAAACTTTGAAACTCTTTCGACGAATGTGTTGTGGTTTGTCATGATATTATTGATTCTACACAATATGCGGACAAACTTTGGATCAAAAAAAAGTTTTCTACACAAGATAGTAAGACTCATTAGATGTAAAATTACTACAAACTCAAGAAAAAATGCTATGAAATATGTAAAACATTCATATGTCATCATGTAGTCACCATACAGTGCAATAAGGCTGGCGCCCACTGCCGGCATGGCATGGCATGGCATGGCACGGCAGATTGTGCTTCGGCATGCCGCGGCGTGCCACGTCATGCCACAGCATCCCGCGGCACGTCGCAGCATCGTGGTATCGAAATAAAGTAACATGAACTCTAAACTCATTGAAATAAAATTCAAAATAACTCGCTTGGTAATAAAATCCTTTGCCATGCTATGCCGTGCCATGACGGCACTGGGCGCCGGCCCATAGTGGTCAATCGCTTAGGATCGCGTTTAACCACTACGAAAAAAATAACAATGGTGAAATAATTCCCTTTTAAAGGTTCAAAACTATAAGAATATTGGAAGCACCTCCATTTACTCATAAAATAATATACAAAACATATTAAAAACTGTTAAACTTCCTAGAGGTTGCTCGACACTAAATTCTTTTCGTTGGCAGTGAAGTGTAGTACTGCCGCTATCGCGTTTAACATATGTTTTCTGCCGGCGTAGTCTGTAGACATGAGGTACGCCATCACAACGTTTTTCAAATATTCTAGGTTCGCTCCTTCCCGCGATTGTATCCGACGTAATCTGAAATGAATAGTACTAGTTAATTATCATCATTAATTCAGCCGAAACGCCTCGGAAAGCACTTTAAGCCGTAGGTCCCGGCTGTCATTTGAAGATCTTTGGCAGTCATTACGGATAGTCAGAAGCCAGTAAATCTGTGTCCAGTCTTGCTTTGAAGTACCGTGTTACCCCAGTTAATGGGTTGTGGAGGTCTGGTAGGCAGCTTCTCGTAGAATACTGGTATTCAGCTAAATCCGGCCGGGATTAATTCAGCCGAAAACCCTCTACTGTTGGAAATAGTGCTCTCCAAGCATCTCTCTGTGCGTCTCAAACCCATTGGATTTCCGCGATCATCACTTTCGGAGATCTACAACGCTGTGTATTATGGTACGTGATCCCCACTTCAGAACCTTTCGGCCCAATTGACTGTCTGTTCTGCGATTCTTTGTGTTATCTACATATTTCATCACCACTGTTTTCAAAACTATTAAAGAAAATACCGTGAGAAAACCGATGACCTAGAATTAAAATTTTTAACGGCCTCTTTTAAAGAGGAGGCTTTAGTCCCAGCAGAGGGAATATAAAAGACTGATTACGAATACAATGACTGATTTTGCTTATGCTATATTACATAAATATTAAGATTTGCTTTCCCACAATTACATCATAATCAGCCTTTTTTGTGCTACAACAGTGTAAGTATAATATCAATACCTGTCAATTTCTTCTTTCAGTGTTCGTATGACTTCCTTGAACCGTTCTTTTTCGATGGTCGCCTCACGTTGACAATCTCTGTAATTAACCATAACACTATTTAGAGTTCTAATCACCACGATTGGACATTATTACACTAAGTTCTTTTGTAGTTTGCTGGTACTAAATTCTTGATGTTCGACTAGACGGGCGTTTTCCAGTTTCAATACACATTGTTGTTTACGTTAACGCAATCGAATAAGTACAAAAACACGTGTCGAGGCCTCTGTACATACAAGTTTATAAACAAATTATAAATGGCAAGCTGCAAATATAAATGAATAAATTATAATGACTAGCTTCTGCAAGCGGCTTCACCCGCGTGAAAGCATGTTTCTCCATGCAAACTTTGGACTCCCATTTCATCCACTTGGGGGATGAATTTTATTAAATCCTTCTTTGGTGATCGCCTACGACATAAACGGGAACCTTGTACAAAATTTCACGCTCCTAGTCCCAGTAGTTGCGAGTTGATATGTAAGTCAGTAAGTTTATCCTTTTATTATATAAATATAAATAAGATTTATTATACCTGAACTGTCCCTCCAAGATATGCTTCTCCTTCCGTAGCTGCGATATGTCGAGGTCCTTGCGAGCCAACTCGTGCGCATAGTGTAGCATATGCGGTGGTGCTGTCACGTCCTGCAAGTATAATATTTATATACACTTTACTGTACACCAATATAACAAATAGTACACAGCTTGAGCCTTAAAACATACAATTGCCGGCTTCGAGCATTCTGCGATCTCTTCTTCGAATGCACAGAGATTGCCTAGACACAAAATGAGGTTGCTCTTGTTCATATTTTATTTATAATTGAAATTTATGCTGACCAAATGATTTTCTTGAAACTAGCTGTACCCCGCGGTTTCACCTGCTTCTTTGGTTACTGCTCCATTCCTGTTGCTTGTAGTGTGATATTGTATAACTCATAGCCTATCCAGCATAAAAGATTTGTACAAATTGAACCTGTAGTTCGAGAGATAATCACGTTCTAACAAATTTTTTAGCATTATAATTAATTTGTTTTGAGATTTGTTGCGGCAGCTGAATTTCGCCCCGGCGTTGCATCTCCACGTGCAAATCGTGCATGCCCCATGGTGGCAGGCTAGCAAGGAGGCTCTTCGCTTGGCGGGAGACCGTGCGGTATCCCCGCACCATCCGGTTGGGCGTGACCCTCAGGGCTATGGACTGAACGATCCTTGCGTAGAGCCTCAGCCATTCACTTACCGTAAGCATACCATCCTTGTAATGCGTGTGTTCCTCGGCACTGACGCGTCGCTCCCGCTCGTGCTTGGCGCGCAGGTACGAGTCCGTCTCGTCGAGCAGCGCGGAGTAGCGCGCGCGCTGCGTCGCCACCTGCTTCTCCAGGCTTAGGATACGAGTCTTCAGGTCTGACACGATCTCCTTCTGGAATTCTTGCTCGTTCTTGATTTTCTGTAACATTACAACAAGTTGTTAAGACACTGCGGCTTTGATATTTTTCTTTAGTGCATGGAGGACTTAAAAAAAGAGACCATTGTCATTAGAAAGCCAATTACGAATCCTCACGTATAGACAAATAATACATTTATGGTGTGTAAAACTTGCTTGGTTAATAGTAATTTGTTTCCTTTAAATAATAACTGCTTCTGGTCCTTAATACTATTGTAATGACGCGTCGTGCGGTACACGCTTAGTACGTCAACTCTGTAGCGTCACCCGATTTATTATTATATACTTATTTTTATTTATTATATACTTTATTGTACACCAAGATTACAATAATAATAATGAAACCTTATGGTAAAACACATACAATTGGCGGCCTTATCGCACTTGGCGATTTCTTCCAGGCAACCTTGAATGGACAAAGACAGACCTAGAGACAAAATGGGGTTGCACTTGGTGCATATATAAAAGTTTACAAAAATATAAAATACAATAGATACATATATACATACATAAAAAATATATATAGGCAAAAAAACCGATCGCCTTGGGCGTAGCGATGTGCGATGGTTAGAGGTTTTATTTGTGCTGTGCTCCTGTCCAAAACATGAGCCACATGTTGGAGTGCCCCAAGTGCCCCTACACCTGCACTCTGGAGGATCTAATGAGCGCCACTGATGCAGCTATTAACGTGGCCATTTACTGGGCCCAAAAAATTTAACGAGTTTACCGTCGAATCGAGAAGAAGAAGAGGATTTATTCGATTTTTTCGATTATTCGAATATCTCGCTGGTTCATGATTGTTTCGATTATGACTTGAGTCCGACTCCACGTGTTATACGTGTGTGATTGGCGCTTAGCGCGTTAATTCGCAAGTTGTCCCTAGCTAGTTTATAGTTTCGAGTGAGAGAAATCGATTTAAAAACTTTTTTTTCTTCTTTCTCTATTCGTACAATCAAAAACTAGCGTTCGATTCCGTTGACTTGAAAAAATCGAAAAACATCTCGATTATTTTGTCAAACGGCGAGTCGATGGTTGACTCGATGGTTCATTTTAACGACTGATTTTTTCGATTGTTAAAACAACTCTGAATCAACATCGCTACTTACGGCGTATGCTATCCCCGCGCGCTCACGCTCACTCGCTGCTCGCAAGCTTACCTTGCGTTACTGCGCATTACCAATGCACAAGTCTCAAGTGGACCCGCGCGATTCACACAAGTACAATGTATCGGGTGGCAATGCGCCACTCCCCAACGGAGTTGCTAAAAGTACGAGATTCCTCGTACAAATACACAGTTTGTAATCTTAGATGCTTCTTTGAGACACGTGTGGAAACACTACACGCAGGAAGGATACCTGAGAGTGGAAATAAGGACCCAATGCTCTGCAGTCGCGTTCACAACCATGAAACTAACAGAAGACTTCGAGATGTCAAATAATAAATGAGTTACTACTGCCGGATAATATTACTGCCGCGGCAATAGCAGAGGATGTTTACTGTGCCTCAGTGTCGCACTATTACACGTGCTCAATGTCCAATACCTCGCACTTTAGCTACACTAAATGATCTCTTACCCTGGCACTCAGGGACATTCATTAACGTTAATCATTACTTAACTTCTAAACGATCTATTAAGAAATTGTCACATTGACAGTTTTACACAGTTTTTCAGTGAAGGTTTGACAATACTTAACTTTAATGGGCATGAGGGACGCTAATGAACCATTAGCTGGACTCTGAGTATGACCGTTAAATCGTAATCCAACAAACGATTTGTTTGCGGATGAATGGAAGATGATTTTATTAGCATGTCAGGATTACTGCGAGGGAGAGGGAGGCCAAAGATGGATGGATTTTGCGAGGAGCGATTTAAAAGAAAAGGGAGTTAGTGATAGTGTGACGGACGACAGGACAGAATGGAAGAAGAAAACGTGTTGCGCCGTCCCCAAGTAATATGGGATAAGGGCAGAAAGAAGAAGAAGTCAGGATTACTGCGAGAGGAATTTAGTTACTAAAATTGTTTGTAATTAAATAAATAACTCTTACCTCTTCATACAACTTCAGAGTATCCAACTTATCCTGTTTCTCTTCCTCCAACACCATTTTATAAGTCTCCACCTTCTCCTTCAACAACGCTATCTCATTCTTCAAGTCCCCCACATCATCTGTCTCACTCCCAGCATCTCTCACTTTCATCTGCTGTTTATACAGATCAAACTCTACTTTTAAACTCTCATACTCCTCTCGACACTTCAGGTGTACGTTTTCATAGCCTTGGACTTTGAAGACAGTTGGTATGTCTATTGGACTGCCCAGTTTGTCGTTTTCAGCTATTAGTTCTTTCTTCAGAATGTGTATTTTGTCTATAAGTGTTTGTAGGTACTCGCTGTCGGCTAGTTTTTCGTTGTCCGTCTCGCTTTTCTGTGTTGTTTCTGTTGTTTCTTCTGTAAAATTGAATAGTCTTGTTACTTTTTGAAACTTTTATAAGTCATATCTCCGTCGAAATAAACAGAAGCATCGCTTAGTCATAGTTCTAGAATTGAAGAAAGTTCGACAAACTTATTATTAGTTAATAAGTGAATTTATACTTTCCGCCTTATATAGAAAGTCAGAAATCAGATGAAGTCGCGAGATTTATGACTCGTGGAAGCGACTGCATTGTTCTACAGTGACCTACAAACGTCTTCTCGAGAATAATCCTGGCCAGGCATATAAGAGCGATCTCCCGATCGAAAAAGGGTCAGTTTTGTTTTGACAGCGATACTTATGCGAACTGTGATAAGTAATATAGCCTGATGACCTTTGCAGCAGTTAAACGAATCCCAGTGCATATTGGTTACTGTTGAGTGAACAAATTGTTATTATACGCTATTTTCTCCTAAACATGGTGCTACAGATTTACAAATTCATACTAGACCCGCGTGGTGGATCTTACAGAAAGGAGGCCTGTGTCATAGCAATGGAAACATGATGGTCTGATAATGCTATACAATTAATGGTATATGTATAGTTACCAAAGTTAGTATTAGCAGCAATTTTATCCATAAGCCTGCCGTTAACGGAGTCCTTGAGCTGCTGTATCAACTGCTGGTCGTGTCGCCGCCGCAGGTCGTACTGTCCGACCGTCTCCGACAGCTCGGCGATCTTGCTCTCCAGGAGCGCCACCCTCTCCTCTTGTCGGGCGCAGATCTTGCGGGCTGACTCCTCGGCGCGTTTCGCTTTTATTTGCTCCTGTAATTTGATGAGTATTTGCTTTAAGGCTAAAAATACTAAACATGCTTCTAACTTGCATAAAGGTGTTTTGCATGCCATTTTTACGTGTGACCTTGGGTGTAGATTCCATCAAAGACATAATGACTAACTCATGTACTGACTCTTGATAAACTACAAGTACAAGAGAGAGAGAGCCTAAGAAATGAAATCCTATTACACCACCCGTTTTTACGACCGGTCTACGTAGACTGTCGTTAACCGTGCCGTCTTACCATTATTAGGTACACTACGCGACGTAGACTAAGACCGTTCGTAAAAACGAGTGGTGTATATATATGCCTTTAACTGATCATTGCTTCGTAAAATATACAAACTTGGCTTACACTACAACATGATACATCTTTAATACTAAAGCGTATACACGCTATGCCGTTACACCATTGTGCCAAAGTTACTAATTCCTCCGACCTCTACCAGTGTGGGCGCCGTCGCTGCAAAAGTGAACACTTGCCCGAAGATCATGACCATTCGGATGGTGTGGGGATACCGCATGGCCTCCCAGCGAGCCTCCTTGCTGGCCTTCCGATATGGAATGTGGAGGTGCATGCAATAAAGAACTGTAGGTCCTTGCACACATGCACGATCTGCACCTGAACAGTGATCTCATGGTGGAATAGCAACAGCGACTGTCGCAACCCAGTGCTGGGTACGCAATAATTATGACGGTAAGTTCCTTCTCTGAGGAGTAGCTGGAAAGATGTCACAGCGTCCTCACCTTCCGCATGTTCTGCGGAACTGTTTTTCTTTCTTCTATATCCTCGCCGGAAATGGTAATGTCGCGACTACGATCTACTACATATGACGTCACAGAATCCTGACATAACACCCGCCCGGTCGGAGGATCCTCCCTTTTCAATGGAAGTATGTGGGACTTTACTCTCTGTTCCACTACCTCCAAAGTAAGATTGGGAAGTTCCTGCTCCGGATTCGTGCGAGAGGAACGTCGGGTCGGGTGCCTGTCACCATGGTCTGGAGTGAGGAAGGATGGCAGCTTACTCACCTCTCGTATAGCGACAGAGTGCGACTGCTCCAGCAGCGCCAGTTTCTGCTGCAGCCGCACCAGGTGCGCTGGCGTTTCTACCGTGCGCGCCTCTGCACGCTGCAGGCGCCGCTGCGCCGCCTCTAGCGAGCTGCTCAGATCCCGCACGCGCTTTTCAAGCTCTGCTTGAGATGCTGGAAGACACAAACTTGTTTAAGTCCTGTGCCACATAATATTGTCCATCGAAATAAATTGGACCTACGAGTAGGACGTATAAATACCGACTTTCATGCTTGCGGAACCAAATATGACTTACCTTGAGCCTCACTGGAATGTACCACTTTATCTTCTAACTTTTCTTTCGTCTTCCTCTCACTATTTAGTTTAAGATGCAGTTCTCTGGAAATATAAAACAAAAACATGAGTCTATAAGTACGCTTGAGTTCTTCTTTTCAGATACTCAAATGATTTCAAGCGCGGATTCAACAGCGTGCAGCGGTTGAATACTTCATGAAAGGACAAAGGACATTGGAGTACAGTGCTCAGATTTCTTTGCGTGACCGAATCAGAATTGAAGATATCTGGAGGTCTGGAGGAGAACCGTTTACCTAAAGAGTCCGAAGAACCGTCAAACCTAAGTGACAGTAGATATGGCGGCAACATTACACGAAGAACAGGTGCACAAAGTACTTCACAAGGTGAACCGATGACCTGGTTAAGAGCCCGCCGGAAACGAGACGCACAGGACCAGTATCAACATTTGATACACCTGGGGGCCTTGAGATGACGGTGATAACAAATTACGTATACTCACTTCATCATAGCCTGATGATCAGCCCTCTCCTTCTCCCTCTCCTGTATCTCGTAGGCTACTTTAGCCTTCAAGTTGTTTATCTCAGCAAAGTGTTGCTGTACTAATGTTCTCGTTTCTTCTCTCATTGCAGCTATTTGGTTTTCATACTGTGGATAAAAATTGGGATGGTTACCTATGCGATGATTCAGTTAAGCTGCAGTTCTTCATATCTCAAGAAAATGTGGAGTTATTTTTTTAATGAATGCGCTAACGGATCTTCCAGTTGGTTTTAAATTTAAATATTTTTGAATTTGATGGCTCACTCCTTTAGGAAGGTTATTTAGTATCATGATAGGATCATGTTTATACTTCTTTTAAATTAAAACGATGGATGGAACTGTGGGGTACAGCTACTATTACATTCATGCAAATGGTAACCTTTTCGGTATGGGTACGCTCAGAGCAATTTTATGGTGTAACTCTGTCCTATGTATGTATGTTTCTTTTTTATTTTGTACTAGCTGTCCCCTGCGGTTTCACCCGCATTTTTCGTTACTGCCTCGCTCCCGTGGGTCGTAGCGTGATGGTATATAGCCTATAGCCAGGCCTCCGTCACTCCATGTACTTGCGCGCTATAAGTGCCTACCGCCCAGCCGAGCGGTCTCGGTCCGCTTGCGGATCAAATTCAGTGCGGTTTTCGCAAGCGAAGCGCGCGCACGCCGTTCAATTTTAATAGTGCTGTTCGTTCGTACGCGTACCTATGATGCCTTGCTTGCTTTAGATGGGTGCAAATCAAGTAAAAGAAGGGATAAACACCTAACACTTTTCCATTTACCTGACAATGACGAAAGTACGACGAAATTTATAAAAGAAATATTTTATAAACGATACAATTTTAAACTGTATTTAATTATAAATAAATTGTAACTACAAGTCAGAACATTCACAGTTCTCAATAACATAAACCCAAAAAGTCATGTTAATTTAATTTTATCGAAGAGGCAGCCCTGCGATTCCTGCGGGATCGCGCGGTGCGAAGCAATCACAACTGTACGCTTGAGCATTAAGGCACATTTTAGCATGCAGTGGTTGCCGACGCGACGTAGTAGGCTATTATAGTAGTAGGTATTGTAATTTTTCTACTGAGTGAAGTATCTGTTACGTAGTAACTATTTAGTAATCTGTGCTATAGCATTCCTCGATAAATGGGCTATCTAACACTGAAATAATTTTTCAAATCGGACCAGTAGTTCCAGAGATTACCCCCTACATACAAACTTACAAACATACAAACTTACAAATTTTACCTCTTTATAATATCAGTACTTATAGATTTATTGTCATTGTTTTGTATCTCTGTCTAATCACTCTTTTAAAAGAGCATAGTTTCAATTGTGCTCACTTATATATTACTTTTTATCGTGCTTGTTAGTGATCTTCAGTTGTCAACTTCTTTTTCTGTTTTTACCTGTGAGAACCTGTAATTGGCTCAATTTCTCACAGACAATTGTTATCCATTTGTTACAGCTATTAGATCTAATACGATACAATAAAAAAATTATATTCTATACATGAAGATGAAACCTTTGTAATAATAAGTTGGTTTTTGTCTATGTTTATGTTTTTAGCAAAGAAATTGCGCGGATAGCACTACGAATAACTATCTAACCACTAGACATCTGCTCCTCTATCGACATGTAACCGACTATCTATCTATATACTAATATAATAAAGAGGTAAAGTTTGTTTTTTGTTTGAATGAGGTAATCTGTGGAAGTACTGGTCCGATTGCTAAAATTTTTACACCAATAGAAAGCTGCTGTATTCCTGAGTGACATAGGCTATATTTTAAGTACGCGGGCGAAGCTGCGGGCTAAAGCTAGTCATCCATATGTTCGTAGGTTCAAGTTACTAAAAGAGTTCATATCAATAGTTGATCACTGAGTATTCAGACTAGTCAATAAGAACTCTCCCGACACTAGTTTGTCGAAGTGACAAGAGTTTTCTAAATTACTAGAACTAGAAGCAACTCGCTTGGTGTTAACTTTCCTCATTTTCCGATGAGACAGGTACCCAATATCATTAACAGCCGAAACCAATAACCTATCTTTCACATACTGGAGATAGAAAAACAAATGAAACAACAGAAATCATAAACAATTTTTGTATTGTATCATTTGTTTTACTATCTTCAGACTTATACCAAAACTGGAAATAGATACTTATTATTGGGTTCGGCCGTTAGAGCGTCTATGCACAGAATGCAATCCTAATCTGAGAAATAAACGTCACACGTTTATCTATGGCGCATATGATAGATGCGGAAATAAACTGAAATGTTAACGCTTTTACATACAGTAACACAAACATTAAATGAAAATTAATTATCTTTTAAAACATCTAATTAGTAGAAACCCAAATCACAATCTGGCTTAATTATTACGTTCAACATTCGTAACCCATTTAAATGAATGTTTTCAATTATAAAACTAGTTCGATAACGATCGTGTTTTGATTGCAATGAGTTCCTGATCAAGGCATTTGATGTTTGTATGTATTATATTATGGTTTGATTATAAACATTGCATAGTGTGCAAAAGTATAAAGCTTGATTGAGGAGTATCAATTCTTTATTATGTTTTATTTCTTGAGGAACATTGGCTCCTAAAACACACGTCTTTGAACTAGATTAGGAGAAACTATTTTAGCTAAACATGCAAGAAGACATTCTTCATTAATCACTTTGTCTATTACCTACTGAAAACTACATGGAAATGTATTAAAAATTTCATTAAATGTTAATGAAATTTGAACTATTAAAGTTAAATCTAAGTGAAGGAAAAATGTTATTAATTACATATCTCAATCTACATTAGCTACTAAAATATAATTTTTTTAATCACAATTTTTGACTGGCCTGTTGGTCTAGTGGTTAGTGACCCTGACTGCTATACCGGAGGTCGTGGGTTCGATTCCCACCCAGGACAAATGTTGGTGTGATGAGCACGATCATTTGTTCTGTGTCTGGGTGTAATTTATCTATAATATGTATGTATTTACAAATATATAAGTATGTTTATCAGTTGTCTAGTACCCATAATACAAGCTCTGCTTAGTTTGGGACTAGATGATGTTAAAAAAAAAAAAAAAAAAAAGAAAAAAAAAAAAAAAAAAAATTTAAAAGAGAATCAGTTTGCCTTCTTATTTTTCGTCTTCCGTTCACTCACACTCACACACACGTACACAGACATTTCACTGTGATCACACCTGAGGCTGGGATCACAGTCAAGCACTAGTTTAAACTAGGTACACAGAAAAAAACTTTGGCTGAGGGTAAGCAGCGGTGCAATTATTGCAAGTTTAGCAAATATCTTGTTTTGCTCACCCTGCCAAACTGATTAGATTTCACAGCTATGACGTCACAATACGGCGCTAAGTCAATCCTATTCTTATAAGAATCTCATAGTACTTTCGTACTCGGACCGATATCGGGCCTATTTCTTACTTAAGATAAGAAGGATAGCCGATTACTCTGAAAGCCAGCTCTCTACGCAAACCTACCTTATCTCTAGTTAGTTTCTTGTCTGCCTGGAAAGCTTCTTCCATCCGGGACTTCTCAGCCGTCAAGGTGGATAGAGATAGCATGAGAGCCGAAACTGATTCATCTCTGCTTTCCTCTGGGAAGAGAGACAAAATGCCTTATTAAAAATAATATTAATAACAAAACTGTTATTGCTCTGTTGCTCTTGTTTCTATAACTATACCACTAGAGTACAGTTTTAAATCGGTCGGGGTTTGGTGGCACAAATTTTTGCCAGCGGTTCTCAAAGTTAAAAGGTAATACTTGTTTACTGGCACGTTTTCGTGCCACTGCACCGGGGTTCTAGACGTTAAAAGGCTGCCCAACTTAATGGGACTGGGCAGTCATATGCCTAACGAGCTGTGGGCTCGTAGATCACAGGATTGGTGCTTAGATACAGAGACGCGGGCCCGCGGCTTACTACGAAGGAGATGGCGGGCCGACCCGTAATCGTCGGAAAGAATGGAGGGAAGTCTTTGCCCAACAGTGGGACAATATGGGCCTTCTATAATCCTACTAATATGGTAAACGCGAAAGTTGGTATGTATGGATGTTTGTTACTCTTTCACATGAAAACTAATGAATGGATTTCTATGAAACTTAATATAGCTGTATATCACTAGATACAGCTCGACCATATCGTTGAACAGCATAAAGGATAATTATCTCCCTTAGTACTTATACCAGAATCAAAACAGGTTCAGTTTTGAAACAATCAACTGCTGCTTCCATTATTTGAAAACAATGTAAGTAAATAAATCTCTTGGAAGTATTACCCTGACTGCTCGTGGCTTTTAAGATGCAGGGAACTACTGTAGCACAAACCAAGTCATTAGTTTAGCTGCTAGACAATCTAGTAATGAGATGAACTAACTTTCAGAGTGATTGCGCTGAGAACAATTAACTTATAAAGAGAATTTAAACTATGCTCACCTGCACCACCCCCTTCAACAGGACTTTCAGTTTTATTCAGTGCTTTCAAACTAATTTCCAACGCTTCCTTTTCTTTAATTAGTCCTTTGTATGCAGCAACAACATCTGAAAATGTAACATGTAAAAGTAAAAGTTTAATATTGTAAAAGCAAAAGTCAGATGTAAAAGTATTTGTCTAATGATTGATTGATTACACCTCATGAATAGCTAAAATGAATTTGTATAATATTTGGCGCCCAGGTAAACCATGGATAAAGTTAATTCAGATTTTTTCAACTTTCATGTTGGCAAAAGCTAGAGTTATTTTACAATAATAAGCTGCCATAAACAAATAGATTTTCGAATGGATATTGTAACTAACAGTACACTGCGGTCCTTTTTTAGCTAAGTTGCCGTTATCTGACATTTGGCAGGCTTTCGTATCTACCATATCACGTACCCGCGAAACGAGACACAATAGTAAAACAATAACTATATATAACTATATAATAATAAATTTATGTGTTATTCTCTCCAAGTAGCACTTTTCTAATATCAATAGTTAAACCGAGTACCTAATAGTTGTACTAAGATATATAAGTTCTCCTGATTTATATGTATATCTATGCTGTTTTGTGTGTATGTAACTCAAAAAGTGATTTTGCCAAATAACTGCATTATAGCTTAAGGACAGCAGTACAGCATAATGCTTTTAAATTTTATTGAGGATTAATTGTTACAGTGATATGATATAATAAAAATTGAAAATTGCCATAATTGCTTTTCAGATTATCTAAATTGAATATCTTGATAGTCATGCACCGTAAACTGTTACTACATATTATAATTTAACTTTCTAACATTTTCGAAACCATATAAAAATGTTTAAATCTAGGACAGGTCAAGGCAGAATGTATATTGTATAGTTACAACAATTATTTTAAATAATCAGCTGGTATATTTGTAAATTCTATTGGTCTAATGCACCACTTCTTCTTCTTTCTGCCCTTATCCCATATTACTTAGGCTCAGCACAATAAGTTTTTCCATTCTGTCCTGTCACCCCGTCATGTCAAATTCACCACTAATATAAACATATTGGACATGGACTGCAGTAATTTGGTAAATACTTTTACCCAGTAATATGTTCACGTCGGATAAATTTTAGAGTACCGCAGCTGAAGACATAGGCTACCTACCAACTGGTAATGATAACAAATACATGAATATCGTAGAGAACAGGAAAATGAGATCAAAACATAATATGGTTCTGTGTTAATGTTTCAATTATATCAATTTCTAGCACTCACCTCTAAGACGACCTTCATAACGCTTGATTTGATCCGCTTGTTTGGTAATAGTTGATATTAACTCTTGTTTCGATAAAGATTCCATGATTTTTCGACAATTCTTGTTTTGTACAATTACTTACAAATAAATCACTTTAAACACTCACTGAAAACTAATTACGCATTTGATATGAAAACCGTAATGGAAACTTGATTGCAAAGCAGTTTGATTACAATTTAATTAGGCAAGTTTTCTGAAACAGTTCAATTCTCTGGCTTGATAATTTTCAATAATATTTTCATTGCGTTTGACTTGGCTAATACTCTTCTGACAGTCAGTGACAGTGACGCACAGTGACGTAATGTGATTTGACATCTTCAGAGTTCAGATGAATGAATGAACGGCCATAACCATAGACAACACACACACACACACCATTAGACATCAATATCAGGTGTGTGTGTATGTTTATTAGGTACTGTTTCACGCTGACCGGATTTCGATGAAACTTGGTACACGGACAGACCATGTTCTGGAGTAGCACATAGAATACTTTTTCATCCCGAGAGTACCTATAATCCCATGTGATAATTTTGTATTATGACGCAGGCGAAACCGCTTGCCGTCAGCGGCTAGTTTCAAGTTATAGAGTAGGTAGGTAAATAAATAAATGTATTTAAGATTTATACCACAGACATCTCTTTTTATGAAGTCTGTGATGTATAATAATAAAGAAACTTTTATCTACACTGCAAAAGTTGTTTGTGTATACTTTGCCCACAGAGCACATTATTATTGATTCGGTCCAATGTCAAATGCTGCAGTGATTAATAATTCAATGAATTATTAGACTACTACTTCTACTAGAAAAAACATGAATAGACTACTAAATAATATAGTTTTCCTTCGAATATTCTTCATTATCGTTTGCTGTGAGATAAACGAATTTTGTAAACAAAGTAAAACGTATTTAGAATAAATTGTATTAAGAAAACAAGATGATGGGATGACTTTCGATTTTGACATGGATTTAGTAAGTTATTTCGCCAGAAATTTCAAAAGATAGCATGGATAAAAAGATCTGCTTCATGCAACATGGGTATTATAAATTATTAACGATGTTTTATACAGCATTTACAATTTTATGTCTAAATGAATAGTGGCATGAAAGCAATCCTCAACTCTTTCTGTCAAATGCTACTTTTCTATTGATTCTCGTTTATAATATTCGTATTTTACACACTCACTCTCAATGGAGGATTATGTAATCCGAGTTCAAAGCACACGGCAAATAGTCTAAACCGGATCAAATGCCAATAAAAAAGAAAGCATACCGCGCAGGGCAAGAATTAATTAATTAGAATAATTTTCATAACTCATAAACATGAAAGAGGTAGGTAGGTAGAGTATCAATCTCTTTTTATCCATAATTTATTTCATTGAAAGCAAAACTATTTCTTTTTTATTTGTTTATCAAGCTGTAATTTTATACATAGGTAGGTAGGTACTTAAGAAATAAAGTTAATACGATCAATAAAACGACACGCTAGTTAAATGACTATATTTACTTATCTGCATTTCTCTAAACTGTTTTGTATTTTAGTTCTAGGTAGGTAGGTATAGTTAAAAATATTACCCAATTCAGGGTAGATACATTTAAATTATTCTGTGATGCAAATAACACGGCAATCATTTTGCAAATCCCAGCATAAACATCGTTGCTATAAGAATAATAGCAGGCGTTATCGATGAGTTCATTCGTAGTATCCTTCTGAGGGGTCATCGACCCAACGATTTAAAAATGGGGTAGCATTCACCCCCTGGTTTAATTAATGCACATGTTGTTACAAACGTAATGTCCAAATGTGGCACGTAATTATTGTTTCGAGTTATCCAGTCATAGACCGTTCGGTTTTCGAAGAAATCATGATTCTCGTGGTTGTAGAAAAAAATATTTTTTTGTTTTATGTCAAAGAAAGACGTCAATGAACCTAAATATCGGATGAGTAAATTTACTAGGCACAATCTCTTCCTTTTCGAGATTTCCTAAATGAGTAGGTATCCTGTACCTACCTACTTACTTATGTGATCGATCATTGATCCTAATTATTATTTAAGTACCTATACCTACTATATCTTAAAAATATCAATTAAAATAATTGTAAAATTGTGATAACGTAGGTTGTTAGTAGCAATTGCGTTCACATTTTTTGGAAGCTTTGGTTCTGATTTTAAGTTTCAAGATGTCCACTGTCGCAGAGACCGCGCTCTAAAAATCGAAGAATGCAGGAACCTAGATTGAACAAACAAAATTCGGGCACCTATTGTACCTCCTTTTGGTTTATTCTACCCATTGAGTCTTTCAAAGCTTTGTTTGGAATCCAATTGCCGGGTTTCTAGCTAACGGGTGTGGCGCCTTGCTGTCTGTGGTTCGGATCGATGCATGCGTACTGCGTAGGTACGTGTCACCCCCGGCTTATATTAGCGTTAGCTTTGTATACGCTGGCTTTTATTACCTTCCTTTGGCGTCTTCAACACTTCTCTATAAATATCTAAATGATATTATTTCGACAAGTTTAGGAATAAGCAGGTTTTATTTTTAAATAAATGCCTTTTTATTCCTTGGGGTTTTCATGAGTCGACGACGATCATAACCTACATCTTGGGCAAATCACCCTTGCAAATGGCGTAATCCGAACGATGCGAGACGATAAGCTCGAGGAGAGGAAATGCTTCGGATTGGAATATATTTAGATTTGGTGGAACAGGGGGAATTAAAAAGATTTTTTGAAATAAAACATTATTTATATGTATTATTGCTAAGGTCAATATTTAATTTCTATCAATATCCCCTACGTCAGATTACATTCGTTGACATTATTTAAAAAATTAAATGTAAGTAAGCCAAACACTTTTTCATACATTATCGGCGATTTGTACTCTGTCTTATAATTCTAGCTACATTCTAGGCCAAACCCTACAATACCCAAACCTGCCCAAAGTAAATACAAACGAAAAAAAACTAAACCAAATCATTAAACGTGGGATAAATAAACACTAAATAGAAAGATGTTAGTTATATAAATTAAACAGAAACTATTCTAAATAAATAAAATACCACAACTTAGAACACAAAATACTAAAGTTGAACAAAACGAATAAGTGGACAGGTGTGTACTGGTATTATTTCGGTGGAGAAAGCAAGCGTATTTGTTTTTACCATTCAGGGACGACACAACATAGACTATCAGTAATTGTAAAATGGATTCTTGCTTATTTTATGCGCGAATGTTGCATGTTAGCACGGGAAGCCGAAAGCGGCAATAAAATTCAAGTTATAAATTGGGTTTGATAAACTTTGGCCATTTCCTTCCAGCCGAATTTCGACTCTGTATCAACCCTTTCTAATTTATCTTCAATTAAAAGTTAGACGCTTCTAATTGCCACTCGCGGAGGTAGCGGGTACAATCGCGCACAAGTTACAGCACATCCACAACATAGCAATATAACTCAGAGGTACATCTACCTTTGACTAGTTTTGATACACACCATTTAGTATTTTTATGTATTGTGTGCTTTATATGGGTATATTACTTATATTAAACCAAACACCACACCAACATAATTTTAAACCAAAATCCTAATCTACGTTTAAATTAGAGAACACAGTATTCTTTAAATACTTAAGTATACTTACTTAAAGATTTAAATGTTGCGCAAAATTATAACTGACTAGTTTCGCGTATTTTAAGTACTTTAAATAAATAATTAATATTAATGAAACATTTATCCTTACCATAGAAATTAAAGAAAATACTTAATCAAAATGCATTATACAAGCCATTCTTATGTGTCTGTGAATATCTCGCCTCGGTTTTTATTCCACTTTAATTATGATATGCATTTGACTATCAATAATTTAACTATTACAGAAATTACTATAATGAATATCAGAAACGATACAAACAGTTGGATAAGGTATAGTACTGAGTAGATTACCCAACTCATTTTGAACTTACACTACATTCAATATATTAATATAAACATCGAAATGAAATCTATAATTTCTATTACGATTATGACAATAAATTATGTTTACAATGAATTTTTAAGTTACTTAAATTTAATAATAAATAGTGATGATTATACAATCAAATTAGAGAGACAATATCATGACGTGAAAGTCAAATGTCATGGATTTTGCTTTGTGCAGTTGTATATGCTAACTTTCAGCAGAAAATTGCATTGTCAGTTTTCAAATTTCGATTTTAAATGCACATGAAAAATTTCCAATTAATAATTATCAATTTGACTTTCACTTTATACAATCACTATAATAATTATGTGCCCAATGTGATACATGAAGGTATCCAAGTCATAATAAAATGTTGATCAATAACTAATTTAGTTGTAATGTCATGGTCCTTAAATACATAATTTCAATCGAGATTTTCTTGTCAGATTTCAAGTAGATGTTATGAATGGAATCAAATTATACATAAGTAAATAATAATTATGATCCTAATTATAATTGCTCTATAAAATGTATCCACCTTACTTATGACTTTGTGCACAATTCAAGCTCCAGAATTATATTATTATATCCAACGTTATTATAATAATGGGGCCATCCTTATTTTATCAAAATGAATGGAAGTATAGTTTTTAGTCAAAGTTTTACTTACAAACACCATTTTATATATCAGTCAATGCATTTCTGACATCTTTGGTAATAATTATACAATGAACATTTTGTTTACATATATGTTTTATTATTGCAACTATTTTTCAAAAGAAAAAATAATAATAGTTGTTGGTACAATAAAAATTGCACAGCATTTCAATATACATATTATAATAAAATATTTTTTTTTATTTTTTACTTACAGTAAAAAAAGTTTAATATTGCACTGTCAATCGTTAAACACATTATAATTATTGCCTGAATTACGGTTAAATATTAGAATCTTGTTGGCATCATTATCCTATTACAATACCAGAATTCTACAGGTTAGTCTTAAAAAAAAGACTTGTACCAATGGACATAAGTTAATACATAAACATTGAGTTAGCAAAAAGTATGCAGTTAATTATTTATATGTATGTATGTCATTGTTCTCAATTCATATACGTATGACTATGCTACTGACACCGTCTGATTTATAACTCAGCGCGTCAGGTAAGCCATTAAAATATTACACAAAGTTTATCCATCTAAGTACTGCATCACTTGTTACTAACTTTATTATCTTAGGACATTAATATATCAGGTATTTCACTAGACAGGTATTTCATGGACTCCGTAAATTAAAATTAGGTCAATTTTGTAGAATACTTGGTGTATAATGTCAGTCATTTAGAAATTTTTCTAGATATTATTGTGATGATTTTATTTTGTACTTATAATGTATGAACGTCGGTTCAAACTGACATCATGTCATGATTTGAATCACATTTATTCCGTATTTCACTCAGTAATTAGTCAAACTTCAAACCATGACAAAGTAATGATCAACATTTTTGCATTAGCTACAATTTATTGACTAGAAACTGGATCATTTAAGATTTACTCTTGTTCGTTTTGAAGCTGACCTGGAGTACCTGGCCATTTAGCGAGTATCCATTCAAGGATTGGATGGCAACGACAGCCTCGTCATAGTTGGTCATGGTGACAAAACCATAGCCCTTGCACTTGTTGGTTGTGGGATCTCTAATTATTTTAACACTCTGGACGGCACCAAATGGGCCAAAGAGCTGCCAAAGTACACTCTCTTCGGTGTCAGCTCCAATGTTATAGACAAAGATGCACCAACCTGAGCCGCCGATGGCATTTCCCTGTATGAGGGGGTCAGCTAATGGAGAAAATCTTTGGAGACCTTTGTTGATGGCCAGCAGAGCTTTTCCAGCAGGACCTACGAAGCGGCGAGCAGCAGCAGGCGCCAGGTAAGCTGCCAACGGAGCAAGTGCCTTGTTCTGGTTACTCGGGTTGTTGGCACACTTGACTGTGATGGGACCTGTTCCACCTGGAGGTATAGTGCCATTCAACTCACGTATTGCGTTCTCGGCCTCGTGTCTCTGATCGTAGCGGATGAATGCGACGCCCCGCGAAGGCCCGACGATGGTCGGTTCGTCGCCGCCCACTTGAAGTAAATGGCCGACATTCACATTCTCATGAAGTATGCGCGAGCTGATGATCGTTCCGTACGGACTGAAGAGTTTCTCCAATTCTTGCTGTGTCATGTGCTTCGGCAAACCCGATACGTAAAGATTGGCGCCTTTGATCGCGTCGGAACTAGGGCGAGCGTAAGATACCTTAATGATCTTGTTCTGCAGTCTCAGGCCATTGAGCGTGTTCACCGCCTTCTCCGCATCCTCCGCCTTGTGGTAGTTCACGAACGCGTACCCCAAACTCTGCCCGTTCAGAATGTGGTCGGGGAATACTGTCACTTTGTCTCTAATAAGCTTGCAACTTTCTACTTCGCCGACACTCGAGAACAACGATCTAATCTCCTCCTGGGTCATCGTTTGCGGCAAATAGTTGATTATAAGGTTGGTCTTAGACTCATTATTGCAAGGTTGGACCTTGCTACCATTTTGCGTGGGCTGGTTCGCGTTTACGCTGTCGAGTGTATTTGCCATCATTTTGCCTATTTCTATGTTTACACCGAATCAGGTGAAAAGTCACAGGATCTGTGACTTATTACAAAAAATATAAAACGGATGAGTTAAAACATAGATCCACGTTCTTCGTTAGTTATAACAACACCACCACTTCGCGTTGGTTGAAAGCATATGCAAGGGAAGAAAATCAATAAGATGCTGTTCACTTTTGTACTTATCCTGTTTTAGGTGGTACGGCGCCGAGTCCGTTGAATCAAAATATAACGAGGAACACAAATAAGCTCTAGTTTATTAGATCTTATGGAGAATACGAAAGAAAAGTGAAAAGGAAATCAACCAAAAATCTATGCGACTTGCGACCTATTCTCGTAAATTCATTTCTTTCACTTCACTTTCTTTTTTAAAATGTTGCCAGACTGTGATCCGTACTACCTTACCTAAGCTGCCTCTTCTTTCCTCCCCGAAATATTTTCCCGAATTAAATACATTACATTCCTTTATAAATTGACAAAAGATTAGTAGATATTGTATTTTATTTTTATTCTAATTAGAAATATGATTGCCAATATTCAGTAGTAGATGGAAATGTTTTTTTCAGAATGTAGTAGGTATTTTGGTGTTAATTTTATTTGATATACTTTGTGTTGAGTGTTTGTAGCAATATCCTATGCAATAACTATAATCTCGAAATGTATTCCTTGACTAACTCACTGGTTCTATAAACGGACTTATAAGAAAAAATATGTTTCTTAATTTAAAAACTAACTCTGTCTACGCATCGATATAAAACCAAATGAAATAAGTTTATTTGAGCACACACGTACAACTTAGGTGTTATAAAATATATATCTCTCCGTGTTCTGCCACAGTAAGTGGTATTCAAATATTAGTATTAGCACTATTTTCAATCACCGACTATTATAAAAACATATTTTTATTACTATTATTGACCGGAAGTTATTTGTAGTGTATACATGTTATCTCAAAAGTTGGGTAATATTTTACTACTTGTCACACTAAAACAGAGCTGCCAACATACACGCCATACAATTTAGCCAATATAAAAAACTTATAAGAAAAAGCGTTCATGGAAGTAGCTAAAGCGAAATATTATACAATTTACATAATTTCAATGGATTTAAAATTTTTACTTTCGTAATTATTACTAAAATAATACAAATTTTTAATTTAGATTATAATTGATTGGGTTTAGTTTATTTGTTTTATTACATGAACGTGTAATGGTACTAGCGCCATCTTTTGTTGCGGTATGGAAACTTTAAAAGGGGTCAAAAATTGTAGGTGTAGGCTGCGAATGATCATATATTTAGATGGCCAGTGCTGTAGTAGTGGATTCTTATGTGATTGTTATGTGGCCACGGTCAGCACAGCGTGGTTCTAATTTTCTTTAGAGTAAAATGATTTCAAATTTAAAATTCTTTGTAATAGAAAAAGAAGTCACGGATACGATAACAGATTGACTTTTGGTAGACGGAGCGGCGTTATACTCCGTTGGTTTAGGTAGTTAACTAAAGGTAAACAGTCTTGGTATGTCTTTTTATATTAAAGAGGTCGTATATAATATACACAAAGATTATTTAAATTTAGTTTATTAGCTAACATCGATTTAGGTAAATACCTATGTGCAAAGATTTTTACATACAATTTTTAGACAACTTTTACAAAAAAAGACATACCAAGATTGTTTACCTTTAGTTAACTACCTAAACCGACGGAGTATAGTAACTATAGGTAATGAAATGGAGGTACTTATAGGAATTAAATAGTAAGTATAAGTTTTTTTAGGTAGGGGAATCATCAGAATGACTTCTCCCGCTCTTGGGCGGAGCGGGAGGGCGTGTCAGACTTACTGACTAAACCTAAGGAACGGGGTGGCCGTTTCTTAGTTGCCTTCGATCTGGGGACACGAGCTTACCTTTCGGAATAAGAAATACTTCTTCCACCGACACACTAACTATCAAGTTATCAACGTAGAAGATCTACGTTTATAGATTACTAGCTTCCGCCCGCGGCTTCGCCCGCAACAACAAAATCGAAGAATAAATAAGATCACGCTTTTTTTTTCCTATAGCCTATATGTTAATCCAGGGTATAACCTAACTACATACCAAATTTCAACCAAATCGGTCCAGCCGTTTTTGCGTGAAAGAGTAACAAACATACATCCATCCTCACAAACTTTCGCATTTATAATATTAAGTAGGATTCACAGATTTTCATCAGGGAAAATCTTACCTTAGGTCCCCTTGATCTCTTGACGTTGTTAGAGTATCTGTATAAGTTGCTAATTTCTATATAGTAAAACAATAAAAAAAGATAAACCTATTCAGTCCGTTAGGTATAGTAGTGGTGGTGGGTAGAGTCCATTGCTCGCAGAACAGATGGTCGAAGTGGCCGAAAGGTTCTGGAGTAACAACCGTGTACTGGCCTTCCACAAAGTGGATGGATAACCTGGCCTGAGTCGCTAGAATCCGCTGGATGTATGATGCATAGGACCGGTAGTTGTAGCGAAACCTGGCCTATAGTCCAATAGTCGATGGCTTTTAGCTGAAATGATGATGGTGATGATAAGTTCGGTTATTATAGTTCCACCTCCCTTGTTACCGCCTTCAAGGATCAAGATATAATGAAAAGTCAAGGCGACCGGAGCGAATGTTATTGATAAGTAATATCCTGGTCGAGGCCTCAGTTTTCTTGTCACCCACCCATCCCCTCGCTCAGTCCTGTAGGTACCAATTTCATTAAGGTTCTAACCGCGACCACTTCAATATTGACTTCAAGTGAACCGTACCGTACGAATTGTCACGAGATACACTCAGTGGCTACAAAAGTCAGAGTGTATCTCGTGACAATTCTGCTAAACCCAAACACAACTAGGATAGGTAGGTACATCGTTTTATCAGAGAGCTCCTGTGCGTACCTTGCATCATCAGATCAGGTCGATGTACCGAGATACCTTATAGCCAGAGTGCATTTCATGAAAATTCTAAGTATCCCGAACACGGCTAGTATATTGATTTATTACACAGTTCCAGTGCCTACCTTCCGGCTTCATCATCAGACCAGTTCGATGTATGCCTTCCCTTCATCCTGATCTTTCAGTCTTGGTATAAACAAAGCAATTTTGTTTGTTTTGCTGTAATTCTACTAGGATTCCCGTTCCATATCTTCGAAAGTCATCATCAGATCGTAACAAGATTTCTAAAGAACCAATTTAGTAGTAAACAATTCAATAAAAAACATCATAATTATTGGTACATAATGGACAGAGAAATCAGTGATCATACATTAAAAAATAACATCCAGCTGAACATTATAACCTTTTGGAAGTCGATTAAAAACAAACAGGCATAGGTTTTTTGTGCGTGTTTTTGCACGCAGTTGGTCAGAGGCAGACAGTTTCGTATGGCACTGGGCCATAATTATATGCATACGCATAAATTAGTGGACTTGACCCCTTTCTCTAAAGTATTTAATAACCGAGGGTGCACTGTACCTATTGTACAGCAGCTGTTTAGTTTCGGTGCATTGCGTTTGGACTGTCTTTTTCCATCAGTTGTTTGGTCACTAGTGTCACTACGCTATTGAGCGCAGTGGCATAAATAGCATCGGCCCTAGGGCACAAAAAAAATTAGAGCCCGTTTTCATACGTAGGACATCAATTTAATAATTTCTTTTACTCTGGGTAAAGCGGGAATGTCTGACTTCTAGTGACTAAAATGGTTTGCATTCTATTTTTTGATTTAAGATTTCGAATGTTGGGGAATGTTTCGCTAATGTCTATTTTTTTATCTCTGAGACTAAAAAGCTATTTTGTACGTGGGTTGTCATACTTGTCACGACATAAAAGAAATGGCATCATTACTATTGTTAATTTGACATTTGCCTGTGCCAAAATAGTCTCAGGGTTTGAAAAGCAGACTTTAGTTTATTAAAGGGTTTGTTGATTAACGGTTTGGGGTCCCTCGAGTTCGCCCCAGGGCACTGTCGTGCCTATAGCCCTTCGGTATAGCAGCAACGGCAATAGCTGAGCGGCATGATATGATCATAATAATTTAAATTCTTTGAAGATCGCTCTACATTTGTGACAGTCTTCAGGGTGCTGGAGAGTATCGAAGGTTTTCTGGTCTCGGAGTTGCTTTTGTTGATTGTTACTTGGTCAGGCTGTCGTATACCATGGATCTAATACATTATTCAGGACCCCCCAATAGTAGATATTTTTTTTCCACCATTTTTTTTTTTTTAATCTGTAAGTACTTTTCCAATTTGTCCTGTATAAAATCGTTTATGCACATTACGTATAGGTAACATATGTAAATAATAGTAATAGTAAAATTAGCGATAAGCCGAGAATTCCAAGGATTTCTAACACTATACTCCGTTTGTTTAGGTAGTTAACTAAAGGTAAACAGTCTTGGTATGTCTTTTTATATTAAAGAGGTCGTATATAATATACACAAAGATTATTTAAATTTAGTTTATTAGCTAACATCGATTTAGGTAAATACCTATTTGCAAAGATTTTTACATACAATTTATAGACAACTTTTATATAAAAAGACATACCAAGATTGTTTACCTTTAGTTAACTACCTAAACCGACGGAGTATAGTACGAAACTGGGGCGGCTCTTTAGCCCTAGATAAATTTTGATCTTCACGTGGGCGAAGCCAATGGCAGAAACTAGAAGGAATTATGTAAATAGGTATCTCTATAAAAGAGACAAACTAAATATTCCAGTTCAATGTACAGTAGGTTGAGTGTGAATGGGAACAGTTTGACCTTGATCTGGCCTGGCGTATTACGGAGTTTCACTAAAAAATAGGACAGACTTGCAGCCTAGATGCGGCCTTGATGGAGAACAGGTACTAGGTCTGGTCACCAACCCTATCTGAGTTCTAAATATCTGATTCTTTGTATAACAATTAATGTTTGAATCCCCGACCGCGAGACCGCGCTGTTATTGTTTTATGTGGTTTTACTATTGTGTCTCGTTTCGCGGGTATGTTTTAGATTAAATATAATTGAGTTCCTATACCTATTGCTAAATCTAATCATAAATACGGAGATGGAGGTATTTTAGTCTAAAATGAATAGAATAATAGGCACGCAATTTACTGTTTTCCGCACTAGTGCAGAAATGTACTAGCGTCGTCCCTGCTATAATTTATTATTTTTATTGAATCAGTCTGAGCGCTACGCGAACTTTACGAGTCACACGTCAACTCCCGTTTATTACTTTCTTCCTAATTCCTAAGTTTATTAAAAAATGCCTATTGTTACTTTTTTTTATTGTTATAAAATAGTGCTTGACTGCGATCCCACCTGATGGTAAGCAGTGATGCAATTGTCGATGGTGAGGCGCACTAAGTTTCTTAAGAGCCTATTCACTCTAGCCTTAAAGATACCCAAATTATAATCGGACGGGAAAACTGCAGCAGGCAAATTGTTCCAGTCCTTCGATGTACGCGGTATAAACGACGAGGCGAAACGCTTAGTTCAGACCTTACTGCAGCACTTGGCTCTACAAAACCCTCGCCTGCAGCTCGGGCGAACTCCACCTCAGTCGCAATGGCAAACTTTCCCCACTTATATCAAAATGTACTACTTATTTTGATTAGAAAAGATGGATGGATTGTGTAAGGACTAATATATAAGAAAAGGGAGTTGATGATAGCATGACGGGTGACAGGACAGAGTGGAAGAAAAAAACATGTTGCGCCGACCCCAAGTAATATGGGATAAGGGCAGGAAGATGATGATGATTTTGATTAGAAAAGAAAAAATCACTTGCTGCCTAAAACGCACTCAATTGCTTACGCTATTCTTCCTAAATCGGGTCGATATGGTTATATGTCGTCAGTATGTCCTATCTGAGAATCATAATATGCAAAACAAAGGCATGTATCACAGACGGATGTTCACAATGGAACCGAACTGACTCACCGTTGCCGGCTGACGACTTTGTACGTATTGATTTGGTCCAAGTTACAGGAGATAGCGGCCAGATTTACGGTTTTTGAATTTAAAGTTTCGAAATCGACACTGATAGTCTCAAAATGGGTAACAGTTTATTGTAATGGTGGTTTTTCAAATATCGTCAATTTTTTTTCAAATTTATTTCTTTACTTTAAAAATGTAACCCCACCTGATGATATACAATCGTTGGCAAAGCGTACTAGTATATTAAGAGCCGGTTGACTCTAGCCTTGAAGATACCTAAATTATAATCGGACGGAAAGACAGCTGTAGGCAGACTGTTCCAGTCCTTCGATGCACTCGGTATAAACGACGAGGTGAAATGCTTAATCTGAACCGTATAAAATTATGTTAAGTTTTGCTTGCTGCTCAGGGTAGAGCGAGTCCAGGGTCACATTAACTCTTTCAAACATTCTAGTAACCTAGCTAGCTTTGAATAATAGGGGAATCGTGTTTCTAGAGTTATTAACAAGATTCTCACAGCCCTAGCAGAACCTACCTCAGAATCTTAGAATTTTTTTTCTTATAAGAAAAAACACGCTGGCTTCTAAGATCTAATGTCACAATAACCGTTTAGCCAGTAAGTGATAACTATATTTCCAAAGGATTTCTTATCCTTTTGAATGCCAGTACCTAAGAAAAAGCTACTGTTATTTTATAATCATCATCATAGTCCTCAGTCACTTTTCGCAATGCCGTAAGTAATGGCATAACTGTCAATAGTTAGAAGAACGCCATAAATGCAATAGGTGATTGCATTGATTGAAGAAAGCAGATGAAATAATGAAGAAAAATGTTTATCGTTTGTTGTACGCTAAATTGGAAATACTTGCAGAAATGACGAAAAGTTAATGACATGCAACATTGTAAAACTTTCTTCTATTTATCAAGAGATTGAAATAAAGATTACTGATAATGACTACATTGTATTGATATTGTCACAACATCTGTCTTCTGTATCAATCAAATTGCATAAGTCTGAGATTGTTGAGGTAGAAAAGTGCACCTTAGTCTAGATAACATTATCTAGACAAGATGCACTTTTTTATCTGTAATTTAACATTGTCTTTAATTATCTTGATATTAATGGATTTAAAAATTCGGGCTGATTGTATTTTTGATTTGCCTCGTTATTAAAATTATTGCAACAAAAATATGTGGTAGGTAGATCTGTAGATGTGTAAAGCGAAGAAAAACTTTCTAAAGAACAGGAGAAGACTGCAGTTTATTATTTGGTGAGAATAGACCTCACGGAATAGCTAAGACCTTTTTCGCTTATTTCCTCGAGAAACTTCTGTAATTTTTTCTATTAAGTTAGCATTAAATATATTTATTATATTTAATAGTTATTATTAAAAATATATATTTTGAGGGCTTAGAATAGCCAAGAAATTTATAAAATCAAGTTTTGTTTTCATGCTGGAACGAACACTGCATATTATAGAAGGTATACTACCGACTCGTTTAAAACTGTGGTCAAAACAACCACAAAACTCACTAATCGTTTTGGATAGGGGTGGCAAACTTGATTTGACCCAAGCTGTTTACTAATCACACTCTGTGAGATCTAAAGTAAGTGAGCTAGCGAGCGAGCTCTAAAGCTTTAGCGAAACACTTTTGAATTGTTCATTAACTTACAATGACTGAATAAACTTTTATTGAACTATGCTAGCTCAAATTTTTGAGCAACATGCCTCAAAAGCGTTCGATTTTATTACCTCAAACAAGAATTTTCAGAGTGCCAGGGTAACAGGATTCAGTACGCTCTCGCCATAGTTTTTGATCAGTTGAAATACCAACCAAGATCGATCGGTCGATCGCTGTCAACCGGTTGGCCAACCCTAGTTTAGAGGAACTAAGCAGTTACAGAAAAAACTGGAAATTAAGTGACGTCAAACGAACTCTATATCACAACTTGACAAAGTTTTTTAGAACTTGTTTTGACACTCAATAATTCCGATTTTAGTTTATTTAGATTTTTCCTCATTTACTTAGCTACTCAATTACAATCTATTATAACGTCAAATAAAATCCCTGATACAAACCAGAAAGGCCTTCGCCGATAACCCAAACAAACCTTCGATACAATGACATAATTCGCTTATCACTTGCACCAAGTTCAGACGTCGTACTCGCGTTGTACCGGGCGGTGTGAGTGCGTTCGGTACGCGTGCACTGGCGACCGGCCGTTGCGAAACATTCAGCCGGTTTCCTTTGCCGCCTGCTTAGTAAAGTTTATAGCCTTTGCTCTCTGAACCTTTGTTACTTAATACTTCATTTATTTATTTATAGCAAGTCTCATAACAATTTATGTACATTACAAATATATAAAATATATGAAGTACCGTGTTACCCCAGTTAATGGGTTGTGGAGGTCTGGTAGGCAGCCGCTCCTCGTAAAACACTGGAATTCAGCTAAATCTGGTTTGACTGGAAGCCGACCCCAATATATGTAGTTGGGAAAAAAAGGCTAAGGAGATGATGACAAATATATAATTATAAAAAACCTTAAGAACTACCTTAGTAACTAAAAAATGGCGTTGAATGCTAGGTAAATGATGACAAAAATATATAAAAAACCTTCAGAACTAACTAAAACTAATCTAAAAAATGGCGTCGAGAAACTCCTCCACAATACGATTTACTTAATACTTAATTCTGCAATCTAATGTTGAACAGATATTATTTAGGGATAATTGTAGCGCAGTTTTATTTACATTTATTGTAGAAATTGTTTCGCGAGATATAGTAAATTTTTTTGCGACTCGCTTCTTCAGATTTTCTGTGTCGGCTCGATCGATAAGTACGCGAATAACTCGTGTTTTGGTGAAATGAATAACAAGGTTGTTAGCGGCCAGGGTGTGGCGAAGGTTTTGTTGATGTAGGTATTTTTTTACGTGTAACAGCCAACTGGCGAGGGTCGCGGAATCCGATGGATGCGAGACGTACAGGACCAGTCGTTGTGGTGACCAGCAGTGGACGTCTTTCTGCTGAGATGCTGATGATGAATTTCAATAACAACAACAACAAAAAACTGTGACCTAATAGTCGGCTCTTCATGTGCGTGTGAACTGAGGGACCACACCAGTATTTAGTTAGTCCATTTCTGGAATATATAATTTTATTGAGGTTTTATTTATTTTGATAAATATAAGCTCAAAAAGTTAAAAAAATCGTAATTACGTATAATCCCTGTCCCGTAAACTTAAATCTACACAAGACTGAAGTTTAATCACACTCACATTATAAAACCGAGAGTTTGTGTATTTGTATGTTTGTTAATTCATCACGCTCTGGCAGCAGAACGGATTGCATTAAACTTGAATCACGGGTAGTTCCTGTCCTGGAATAGCAAATAGGATACTTTTCATTCCGGTAGTAGATTATGTTCCTTTGGGATCATATTTTACTATCAAAAGGGCGAAGTCGCTGCCAGGAGTTAGTCAGTATATTTTATAGAAGTTATTTTTTTCAAAGCGATGGTAAACTCATTACACCGTTTGAGTCCAATAGGTGGCTACGTTAAGTGCAGCACCGGAGACACTCATTAGATCCTTCAAAGTGCAGGGCCATAGGTACTTGGGGCACTCCAGCGTGTGGCTCATGTTTTGAACAGGAGCACCGCACTCACACTGAATGTCCGACGGGTCTATAAAACTCCATTTCGCCAAGTGGTGTTTGCAACTCAAAAACTTTGACCTTTATAACACGTATTAGTGTGCTAGAAACTGGAAATGAATTGTATTGAACTACCTATTTAGTCATGCTACTACTAATTAACAAGCGTGACTGTTGAGCGCGGAAGTATGTTCCCTTGGGATAATTTTCTACTATCACGCAGGCGAAGCCGTTAGCAACAGCTAGTCCTACCATAAAACTAATCTGATCTTTAGTTTTATAGTTGTTTTATTACTGAACAGGGTTTCTTCATAAATGTCATTAGACGGAGGATGACGGTGACGTTGAACTTAAGTCTTCGTTTTCTTTTTTGTTTCTCAGCATGACAGACAAGGTTTTTTTAAGCTTATTGTTAATCTGGTCGTATTCTTGGCACGTTAAGCCGTAGGTCCCGGGTGTCATTTGTAGATTGGCTTTGGCTGTCGTTATGGATAGTCAGAAGCCAGTAAATCTGACTCCAGTCTTGCCATGAAGTACCGTGTTACTCCAGTTAATGGGTTGTGGAGGTCTGGTAGGCAGCCGCTCCTCGGTAAAATACTGGTATTCAGCTAAATCCGACTTGACTGGAAGCCGACCCCAATACAGTTGGGAAAAGGCAAAGTAGATTGTTAATCTGGTCGGATTCTTGGCGACTGTGGCGTGAGGAAGTTCGTTCCCTCACGCGTGCAGCCTCCTCGTTCGCTAGCATTACTGCTAAGCAGAAGGAGGCGACCGCCTGCCATTCCTCCTCGCTCCGGACCAAGGCCTGAACTAGGGCCTGGCGTCAAAGATCGCTGCCGCTGATTGCCTCAAGCGGGGTACACCTCCAACGTATACTCCACTAGATTCCATTGTGTTCCCAGCGGTCATCACAATGGTGGCCCGGGCGTTTCTTCCGCCTGGCTTCGATGCAGTAAGCTCCTGAGCTTGCCATGTCCGGTAAGGACCTGCGTCATGCGGATGGTGAGGACGCCGTGTTGCCGCACCAGGCACTCCTCAAAGAGGGGACTCACCGCCTTGATTATGGCGTGTCCAATAACATACACGAGTATCCACGTCATACAAACAAAAAAACAAACTTTACCTCTTTATTATATAAGTATAGATTTAGCTCAAGAACCATTTCTACATCTATCGGTTGATTCTTGAGCTAAAGAACATCAACACATCATCAGTGTGTCCATGAAAGTGTGACGTCACAAGTCTATTAGGGTTGTGTCCATGCTCATTGTGGCCACAATTATGGATCCGCGCTCGCCTATACTTACGAGTATGTTCTGTAGTCTGATGGGGACGCCTCTATGTAATTACTAGCACGCAAGATCCTTATTTGTTGGTATTTTGTTGCTTGAAGAAGTCGATAGGCGTGGGTAGCCAATTGCTACTATCGTCTGTTTTCTATACCCTGAGACTAAAATGGCATTACAACACAAAAGAACTGACATCAATCCTATAGTAAGTTTAACATTACCTGTGTCAATTTAGTCTCAGGGTATAAAAAACAGACGATAGGTAGGGGAGGTAAGCGATATGTTTGTGTTTGTGTCGTCATCATCTTTATGTTCATCTTCCAAGTTGCTTGGTGTATAGACGCAACGTTTCTTTCATTCTTCTCTGACCACTATCATGTACGCTGTTTTCCACTTCTTTTTATTTAATTTTATTCTCCACACATCACATCATCATCATTATTATTATTTTAACCGATAGACGTTCACTGCTGGACATAGGCCTACCCCTGAGTCTGGTATTACGGCGCGTCCTGTGCGTTTCGCATCCATCGAATTCTCGTGACTTGGCTTCGGTCCACCTTTTGGGATGGCAAACAACGCTGCGTCTTCAAGCGCGTGGTCGCCTCTCCAGATCCTTTCGACCCCATCGACTATCTATTAGGTGTATTGGCCCGGCAGGGCCGAAGCCTCTGGGGAACATGGGAAATCCGAAAGGTGTCCACCGTGTCCCTCAGATCGAAGGCAACGAAGGAACGGGGTAGAGGTTTAGTCAGTAAGAGTGTGACACACCCTCCTGCTCTGCCCAAGAGTGGGAGAAGTCATTCTGATGATTCCCCTACCATAAAAAATCTATTAGGTGAGCAATGTGCCCTACCTACAATACAATCTACAGGTAATCTTACGTTTTGGTGTTATTTTATAATCCAGAATTATTCAAATTAAAGGCATATCATCATAAGGTGATAGATAATAATATGGCGGTCAAACGCAAACCATATAAAAAATCTTGTCATTATTATTAGTATCTTTCCTATTGTTGCCGTGAGAGCAAGTTCTAGCAGGATGGATTTTCATCACATTATCCGTTTGGCACCTTTTATGAGCCTTACAATGATAAAAGTATCTTTTGTGAAATCTGTGTGAATCCTACTCTGCACAAAGAAGATACAAAAATGCAAATAAAATTGTCTTTTACAATAACAAAGAAATTTCAAGATAGTATACTAAGTTTATTTAGTTAGGTAGCTTGGTAAATTATATGTAATTAAATAAATATCATTGTTGAGGAAAAGGCGTCAAATATAAATATTCGCTGAGGATTTACATATCAAGTTTAAGTAGACGCATAATAAACCCGCATTCATTATGTAAATAAATAATTATATATCATTTAAAGAATAACACATATGTATTTATAAAGGTTTATCTAAATTAATATTATTAAGAAGAAAGATTTGTTTTTTTGTTTGTATATTACGATTTAACTCAAAAACTTTCACCACTACAAGCTACATCTTCATTGAGTAATATAGGCTTTTTATTTTCAACTTTCAAGCAGGCGATTTTATGAAATTCAGAATGTCCGTAAGGATTATATTTAATATCTGCGGGTTTAATTTAATAAAATATTTAATTAACAAAGATTATGGGAATCTTGGTTAGATGAAAATTAATGGTAGAAACTTAATTTAAAACACGGTTACTTATGTGATTAACATTTTTATAGTAACTAGAAAGGTCCCGTATTTCTACCTAGCTAAAATACTTGTTTAGATAGATAATATAGTAAATTAGGTAGCCTGTGTGCTTGCTTGCCTAGACTGTTTAAAAAAAAATCTTTTCTATAAAAGATTTTTTTTCTATCATAAGCTTCCTCGAGTCGCTGCCGGCACGTAGTTTTCCGTGCGTGTCTGAAAATACAAAGTTCTCTGTGAAAATATTTCTGCAAATCTATAGGGGTCCAGTAGGATAGGAATGGTGCCCGCAAGGGCCACGGAGCGAAAGAAATCATTGGATGATTTCCCAATAAAAAAAGGCGTATATCTTAAAGATAAGTCTTATAGAATCTTTAAAAGGGTATTACTAGGATAAAGCTTTTGTACATCAGCTGAAAACGCTTACGTGCTGCATGTGCGGTGACCGCTTGTAGATTATTCCGCCAAACTAGTACCCATCACTTTTTGTATTAATTCATGAATCCCCGACCGGTCCTATGAGACCGCGCTGTTATTGTTTTACTATTGTGTCTCGTTTTGCGGGTATGTGATAGGAGAAAGAAAAGTTTGTTTTCTTTTAGTCTTACATAACTTAAAGAATCTTTTGCACACGATTGCTCTCATTCTTAAAATCCAAATAGAAGTTCTGAAAAAGTCGAATCCTTGTGATTGTAATGTCTCAAGGTTATCATTATTGAATATTCAATTAAAAAGGGACTGAAAATATGCGTCGACTGTTTGTTTATTTGTGTCTTTGAGTGCGAGTTTTTGGCTTTCAGATTGGTCCAGAGCAAGGAGAGAGCACGAAAAATCGCCATACTTAAGTACCAGGGGGCACGGCACATTGTTCTTAGAATGGATGGCCGATGAGGACGAATGGTTCTAGAGTGTTGGCCACGTACTGAAAGAAGCGTTGGAAAGCCTCCCATAAAGTAGACCCATAACCTGGGGAGGGTCACGGGAATCCGATGGATGCGAGACAAACAGGACCGGTCGTTGTGGAAAAGAGGCCTTTGTCCAGCAATGGACATCTTTCGGCTGAAATGATGGTGATGATGATGATAATGATGGAGTGGGCCATTCAGAGTGCCGAACCAAAGTCGTAACATGTCGAATTCGCACTAGGTATCGTTGCTTTGTTCGGTTGTGATTATACAAACCGCAAAACTGATTGGTTTCTGTTTCAATTGTTTGACCTAATTTTTGATATCACTCATTGTGAGTACCTACAGTGCTTATTGTTTAAATATGTATTTGATTTCTCTTTCAGTGACTCATATAAAAGTTGTTTCTGGTTTAATTGAAAGAAAAAACTTTTTTGAGGTTGAGAACATGGTCGATCTTTTTTTAAATTTTATTATGTTTTTGCGCTGCTTTTTTTAAATTTTTAAATTTAATTATTGATAAAACTTTAATTTAGCTCACAGATAAGGGCTCGGTAAGGATGAATATTTAAACAGATTCTTGGTCAAAATCTTCGTCTCCTCTAAACTCCATGCCACCATGTTTCAGGTGACTGTAGGCTCGCGCTAGATCAGTCGCTCACCTGATGGAGCGTTTGCATAGAAGTAACCTATTCACTCTTGAATTAAACATACATAGGTTCTAGCTCTCAGTAAACATCAGTCTACAAGAATTAGCAGCAGTCAATTACTGCAACAGTCATTCAAAGTGTTTTAGCAGATATTTTTCTTTACCGTTTACCTGGTCGCCAATTACCTAGGTACTTATCTATTGCAATAGTCACCTAGTTTCCTCGACCTAGCTGGCAATTTGCACTGCACCAGTCCGACAGTAATAAAAGTGAAAGTATTTTATTTAACAACTCATTTATTAGATACTATTGAACTGTTCCTTATTGCAGGAGTATGTTTGAGAAAAACCTAATAAAGAAGTAATAAATAACAATCGTTAATATCGGGCAAACATGTTATATTGTAATGAAAGAAATGACTTATGTAATTGCAAGTTCCTGAATTCAAGCACTTCTGTAAAAAAAATCATGACATCAATGACAGTCCTATATAAAAAATTATAATCTATCCGATTAATCTATCACATTCCCGCGAAACGAGACACAATAGTAAAACAATAACAGTGCGGTCTCATAGGACCGTCTCATAGGTCGGGGATTCAAACATTAAAATAGGTCTACCTATGAAATAGCTGTTTTTTGAAACGCGATACTTTGAATAATGATATATTTTGATTGACTTAGAATCATAAGTTCAAATGAACTTTATATTGTAGAAACATTATTCTGCTATATGCGTTCTACCGTGGAAAATAAAAGTTTGTCTCGCTCTCCCACTCTATTGTGAGCGGGAGAAGTCAATGGATGCCAGCTTAAAAAAAATATCCAGACAAATCCAACAAAAGACGTCCAGAGTTGGACATAAGTTTCCCTCTAGTATTTATTTATTTATTAATCTTCATCTTACATTTATCTTTACAGGTTCAGTATCTCCAGAGCAACCAATGCTGGGAGTCTCACCATCCATCAGATTCCTACGACCCTCACCAGGTCGTCAGCCCACTTTGTGAGAGACCTTCCAACGCTGCACCTTCCGGTGCATGGCCATCAGTGCAGAACCTTTCGCCCACATAGGCCGTCTGTTCTGCGAACAATGTGCACGAAAAAATAGTCGACACTTTGTGACATCGAGTTTTTTCATATTGATACTTTGTTTTTACTCAAAAAGAATTTTTTGCCTGGTATCGAATCGAATAAATCTTAGAACTACTACTTATTTTTACTTATTAGGTACTTATTTTTATTTCATCTGAAGCAATTGACTGGTATCGTAACGGTTAAATCTTAGAAGTAACTGAAGTACTTAGTTTACTAGTGTCACCACAATGACCAGTCCTGGGCGTCTCGCATTTACTGGATTTTTGTGACTCCACCATGTCATCGGTCCACCTTGTTGGAGGCCTTCAAATTCTGCGGCTTTTAGTACGCTGTCGCCACTCCAGAACTCTACCCGTCCACCATTACTATCTTACTTGAAGATGGAACCATCGGCGAATGGACAAAATGAATGAAATTAATGAATGGGGATGGATGGATTGGGGGATGTTACTTTTTTGGTGTACAATAAAGTTTTCTATCCTATCCTATCCTATTCTCTCCTATCCCACCCTATCTTATCCTATCCTATTCTATTCTTCTCTAATCTATTACTCGCTCACCCGTCTTTCGTTAATTGATATTACGAGTATTAGCAGAGACTCTGTTGCCCATCCTCTTGAGTCTTGACCAAGCCCCTGAAGGTCGGCTCTGAAACATAATGAGCCATTATAGTTAATTGATGTCGCCCTGTACAATGTACGGCCATACTTGTTTACGATACCCTCGAGCCGTACTCGTACTAATGACGGTCCCATACTGAAGTAACATCAAGTCTGTTCTCTCCGACGGGATGGTTAGAGGTGGAGGAAACACGTTTTTTTAAGTAATTTTTCTGAGTTTCTTAAAAGTGTACAGTGTCAATTCCTTTTTTCTCGTGCTTGTTAGTGATTCTAACTGCTTTTTTCAATTTTACCTGAAACCTGTAATCGTCTTAATGTGTCATATATTTATTTTTTAAATAATACAAACCAGTGCTTGACTGCGAGGCCACTTGATGGTTACAATTATTATCCATTTGTTTTTATTGGTGGAGCGAGAAGGAGTATCAGACTTTTACTGACTAAAACCCACCTGCGTTTCCTTGAGTCAGTCCGACTAACCCATACTTCATACCTACCATTCTTGTGAATACCAGAATACCTACATAATCAATTATAAATGTAACAATTAGAACCTATTAGGTATCAATGATACTTCGAGTATTTATTTCCTTATAAAAAAACTGTTCAAGGTCTATTTATTTTCCAGGCTTTGTTCTTGAACACTAATACCTAAGAACTATGACTAGTGTAGATAATAATGCTGTGGTAGTATCCTACTAAGAAATAATAGCCTTATTGGGATTGAAAACAGCAATCCACAATAATAATAATAAAATTTATTTATTTATTATTTTATGCACATAAAGATACACAGGCGGACGTTAAGTTTTTAATTTTCATTGCATTTTCATTTATTCCATATTATGTTACTTAGTCAACTTTTAGGTGATACAGAGAAGATTAGTGGCAAGTGCAATAAAAAAGAAAGAAAAAAATATGAAAAAATACGAATGAATCGTAGATACAATGCAATTTAATAAAAAATCGAGTAGTAGTAGTAAATATCGGGGACACAAAACAATGAATAATCACGGAAGATACCCCGTAAGTGACATTTTAAATTGTGAAATAAACCGTGATAGCCTAAAACAGTGTTTAATCGAGTAGTTACGTTAAATATCTGGCACAATGGCTACCAGTCTACAATTCAGGCAACTTGGGCCCAATTCGTACCCAATTAGGTACACTACTCGTACATTCCCAACCCTATCACAGAAAAAAAACTGTAAAGAACAGTTTAGTGTGTGTTAAGTTGAGCACACTAACCCAAATTTGTAAAAAGCTGTTACTCAAAAATACATCATGCAGCATGATGTATTTTATGATATATTATGCTATGTTATAATTTCCAGCTGCAAAATAAAGTAAAAGAATAACATCCAATACTACTACGATTGCATAGAAAAGTCAGAAAAGAGCATCAAAACACATGGCTATTTTCATTACATACCACTTACGAGTATATCTACGTACAAGCGACTGGGGAAACCGCAAGGCACCTACCGAGTTATTAAACAAAAGTTGCGTCGCCGAGTGCGTTCGGTGCACGCGTACTGAGGCCACTCACCTTAGTACCTACTTACTGCTGTATTGACGAGGATTACCGCGCCTAATAACGAGGCTACGAAGGCTGGGAGGGCCAAGAGGCATAGTGCGAATAGAATTTTATCATCTTATAGGCACCTACTTCAACAAAATTACTTAATTGAATTTATATTTACATATTTACAGTATAATAAAAACTCTAAACTAGTTAGAACTAACTAAAAACGAAGTAAATATGGTGTTAAAAAACTCTTCCACATCGCTGTCGACTGGTAATGTGCCCAAAAGACTGGCGTATTGCCACGCTGAATGGCAATGCTACCTACTTACTCGTACATTTTACCTTTAGTTAGAAGTTCACCTAAAATAGTTAACCACAAAATTAATTTGTAGTTACTAAATTCATTAATTAAGTGTTATAGGTAGGTATATCTGCACTCTAACAATGACTATAAATTTTAATATTATTAATTAGTTGTGGTTTACATCGTTTGCGGTCGAAAAGCTTGGGTCACGGGGTCCGAGTGCGCGTCTCATTTTCAAAGATATTTTACACCGACCGAACAAGCCAGCATTCTTAGCCTTTTAGAGGGCTGCAGCTGATTCTATGCCCAAAAAATTAGAATGGCCAATCATCGTGGTAATGCTGCCAGTCTTCTGGGCACAGTTTCGGATGACAACGATGTGGAAGAGTACTTTGGCGCCTGAGTTTGTGTTGTGAAATCTGTGAATATGGTTAACTAAGGGCAGTCTCCAAGACAGTTTTCCTATATGTACCGACGGAGTTTTCATATCTACGTCTAGATCAGAACTGTTGAGCTAGGTACAGGTTATTTCTAGGCAAGCGTGCTCCATCGTCGGCCACATCATCGCTTACTATCAGGTGAGATAGTGGTCTAACACCTAGATACAACATCAAAACAAAAAACTGTATTTCGCCATAACATTCTCCTACAAACTACATACAGTCCAGTTAAATGTAAACAACCGTCGTACTCCACACTAACCTGATGGTGAATACACTGCACAGCTATCCAAACAATATCTGACGTAAGCCTACCACCGTTCAGTTATTAAACACGATAGTTTTACAAGTTCCAGTGCATTCAGTGCGAATGCACTCGACCACTTCGCGGCTGTCCGCGTTTATTTTTAATGAGGTTAAGGACTTGATGGTTCTAAGTTTGGTTTGGGATGCCATCTTTTCAGTTGTAGTAACTTAGTATTCCATAATCATTCACGGGTAATGGAGAAAGATTTGCTCGGAGTTTCCTTGCGTGATCGAATCAGGAATGAAGATAATAGCAGAAGAGCCACGGTTACCGACATAGCTTAGAGAGAATCGCCAAACTTAAGTGGTAGTTAGTGGGCAGGGCAAATTGTTCGCAGAATCGAAAGTCAATGGGATTAAAAGGTTCTGGAGTTGCAACCGCGTACTAAAATATGCAATGTTGGAACAGTTGGAAGGGCTCCAGAAGGTAGACCAATGATCTGGTGGGTAACGGGAGTCCGATGAATGCAAGACGCACAGGATCGGTTGTTGTGGCGACATTTAGGGGTAGCCATATAAGACTGATGTTCCTTTTTCTATAGCATATGCTTCCTCTGTATGAATGGGAGTGAGTCATAATCCATGTTTTGAAACTAGTGTGGGTTAGTGTATTTCATAAAATCAAGCTTATCAATTGCAATGTAAACAGGAAGAGTACAAACTGATTCGTTTCAGATGAAGTTGTTCTAGCTACAAACAATTAAAAAATAATAAGTAAAACTTCATAAACATGGTATATTTATTTAGTAACGAGATATTATTAGAAATGGCTTGCGGATTTCAGTCTCCCTTGGGCTTGTGTCCTAACAGGCATTGCGCAGATGGTGTTCTAACGTGTGGACTTGCAAGAGGAATACTGATAACTCCTCACAAAAATTATAGATGTTTGGTGCCGGGCCAAATGACCATAGATTAGCCAATGGTTATGGGACCTATAAAAAACTGATGGGGAACATTAGGGTGATTTTAATGAGGCAGTAATTTCCTAAATGTCAGGCTTTTCACCACAACAGCAAAAAAAAACAGAAAACAATCTCCCCGTGTCATCTCTAGATAGGAACTCCCTATCTTACCAAATACGACTAGCACAAGGGATTTACTTCGTCTCACTATCGTCAAACCTAACGCGACTAGTTTAAACCCGCGATAAAAATAACTACCTCAGTCCGTACTAAACTTTAACAGCTTCAGTCCTTCCCAGTCCCTCACAAAAAGATACATAAAGAGATGAGGTTTCACTGACCATCGCCGAGGATGGAGTGAAATCACATAAAATACTTGAGTTGACACGGAGCGTTTGCGTAAAGACACAAAATAAATAGGTGCAGAAGGTATCAGAAGGCTCATCCGTGATAAGACCTACCATACTGTATGGATCAGAGTGTTGGGCTGTGAAAAAGATGGATGAAAAAAGATTGCATGTAGCGGAGATGAGAATGTAGAGATGGATGTGTGGTGTGACTAGAATTGATAAAGTGAAAGTGTTAGAAGAAGTTTGAAAGTGACGCCAGTGACAGAAAAGTTGGAAGGAAATAGTTTGGTATGGTCTTGTGAAAAAGGAAGGGTAATACAGATGTTACTGAAGGAGTTCTGAGTTTACTTGTAGATGTATGGAGAAGGAGAGGAAGATCAAAGAAAACATGATGATGGATTGTGTGAGGAGTGATATGACAGAAAAGGAAGTTAGTGATAGTGTGACGGGTGACAGGATAGAGTGGAAGAAAAAGACGTGCCACCCCCTACTTTGGGGTCGGCTGAACACGTCGTACATATGAGACAAGAGCAGAAAGAAGAAGAGAAGGCAAAATCATGTAAGTACTTTACTTTTCATACTTACGCTCGGCGATCGCGCTTGGCCGCGGGCCGGCCGCTCAGTCCGAGCACATCCCAAGCGCGTATGGTCAGAGACATCGTTTCTATGAGCGGTGTATATATGTGTGTTGTTCGAGAGAGCGGTTGTATGTGGATTGCCTTCTGTACCTATCTCTTTTGTGCCCTAGATCAGTCCTACCTTAGTCCAAGCGTGTACCTATAGTCCGAGACATCGTGTCTGTAAGCGGTGCTCGACCGCGCTTTGTAAGATTGCCTTCTGTACCTATCTCTTTTGTGGTTGAGCCAAGTGCGTTCAGTGCGAGTGCACCGAAGTGTACTCAATCGAACCTTTGTACCTACTCAGATATGTACAGTTGCATAATACGTGTTGCGGTAAAGGGCTAGCAATTAAATAGCTAAGGTGCAAAGAGTCGAGGTTAAAGAAGCTAGTAGATATGCTCGCGTTTGATCACTATCTCACTTGATGTTAAGCGATAATGAGTCAACGATAGAGCATTCTTACCAAGGAGTAAGCTATTCACTCTTGCAGGAAACTCAGACTCCGACAGCGAATTCCACTCGTTGGGATGGGATGTCCAAAATAGCGATGTGGCTATGTAAGTACCGGTGGCGCAACGTCACCGTACGTCTAGTGGTCCTTCTGCTAATTCACTATCCACTTCTTCTTCTTCTTTTCGAATCGAAGGTAAACTTGTCAAATTTTTTGGGCCCAGTAGGTAGCTACGTTGATTGCAGTCAATCAATCAATCAATCAACCATCCACTAATTCTTCCTGAAATATGCAAAAGAGTTTATTAAATTTTTAGTAAAAGAAAGAGTAACAAATAAGGATGATTTACGTATGATATCATAATTTAATCAGTGAAGCTGTGGAAGATCAGTTTTATATAACGTTTATTTTAATGAGGTGCGTTTATTTCGAATAGCGTTTCTTTACTTGATTAGATACCTATTTTACGACGAAATGATGGCCTATATATTTTCCGCTCCATAGCAACTAGCGTTGCCAGGTATCCGGATTACTCTAGGCACATTCAGGCTTTTTGATTGCGTGTCCGGCTAAATTGGACGGTGCCCGACCTGTCCGCCTTTTTGTTATGGACTTTTTTTTACATTTGTCATATATGTTCACTCTGCCCGCCTCACGTAGGTATCGCCCGCTAGTGTAAGCGAGCGGGCGCTAGCAGTCATGCATATTCTAGTAGGTACATTACTAACTACTATTGCAGTTAATATTGATTAAGAAGACTAAGTAATTCAATCGAATTGCAATTTAATTGAAGTATCATTGGAGTTTAAGAAGAAATGCCGTGTTATATAAAAAAAAATTGTACCTAGACTTACATGTACTGTCATTTGTCTAAAATATAGGCTTTCCGGTTGAAATCTAGAAACTTTATTAGCAACCATAATACAAATATTTAGTGAATGTCTATAAAATATTTACTTTTGGTGTTAACGAAATACATAAATTAAATTAAAGGCCAATTTTTCATAACTAGTCAAATCTAAATCTAGATTATGTGAATGGACTTTAAAAGAGACTGTGACCCCTGAGTTTGTTTCGGTGTTTTTTCTCAGGGTACCTAGTCAGTTAGGAAACAACGGGCTCATCTGGTAAAAAAAAAGTCCAAAAAAAAATTAACTTGTAAAATTGTTTATGAAAACCTATTTGTAAAATAAATATCATTTTATCATCTCAGACGAAAGACGTCCACTGCTGGACATAGGCCTCCCCCAAGCGTTGCCACAGCGACCGGTCCTGTGCGTCTCGCATCCATCGGAATCCCGCGACCCTCGTCAAGTCGTCGGTCCACCTTGTGGGAGGCCTTCCAACGCTGCGTCTTCTAGTACGTGGCCGCCACTCTAGAACCTTTAAATATCATTTATCATTAGGTGAATCAGTTGTAAACAATTTTTTAAAATTTTATGATGGATAAAGAGTGAAAGGAAGCACCCGAAGGCCTTACATATACCTACTGACATACTGTACCAGTACCAGTTGACATTCTTAGTTATGATTAACAAACCGGAAAAAATACCAGTTATTTGTGGAAACATTGATGCTATGTCTGAGTACGTCTTGAGTGCACGCGTACTAAACTGGTTGAGCGTCGAGATAATAATTAATTCTTGCATACTTGGAATCAAGTAATCAGTTGCTGTGACTAACCACATCCTGTGATATCTATTGGATAAACCCTTGACCATTTCAAACGAGGGCATGAATCATGACTATCATCTGTACTGTTGAAAACAAACCATTTGCACGCACTTCTGAAATGTCAAGAAGACAGTCAGTGGTCTCGAATCTATCGATTTCAGAGAATACTGTAATACTAGATCAAGTTTCTGGTATAACTATTTTTCATTGCCCAAATAAATAGTACTTATAATTTTTTTTTATCAAAAGAAGAACAAGGAGAACATATAGAAGCTTCAATATCCCACTAAGTTGAAAGGAAATTTCTAGATTTACCCCCAATTATAAGCATTTGAAACTGAGTATATCTAAAACTGAAGCTTAAAAACCTGTTAAAATTTGGCATTAAGAGGTTTGCTGAACCTAAAATACCCAAATCAGAAGCCCGCCATTATTTAACCATATCTATAAATAAATAAAAGCAAGTAGAATACAAGAAAATTCTTAATTTCTTTATTGTACACATTATTTTTACAAAACATTATCTAGAGGACAAACAATGTACACAGGCGAGCTTAACCTAGAATTGGGTTTATAATAATTACCTTCATAATAATTTATGATCAGCTTCCAGCTCGTGGCTAGATAAATCAGCTCGTGGCTAGATAATAACAGCCGCATAGGTCGATCTTCAAGGTTAAGCAACGCTTGCCTAGGTTGGTCTGTGGATGGGTGACCATCTTAACATAACGAGTTTCCTCCGTGCCTCGGAAAGCACGTTAAGCCGTTGGTCCCGGCTGTCATTTGTAGATCTTTGGCAGTCGTTACGGATAGTCAGAAGCCAGTAAATCTGACTCCAGTCTTGCCATGAAGTACCGTGTTACCCCAGTTAATGGGTTGTGGAGGTCTGGTAGGCAGCCGCTCCTCGTAAAATACTGGTATTCAGCTAAATCCGGCTTGACTGGAAGCCGACCCCAATATAGTTGGGAAAATGGCTAGGCAGATGATGAATAATTTATGATCTTAAAGATCGTAAAAAAAATATTATAATTATCTTTGCTGTATAAGACTGTAAGTTAATTTAATTTTTTTATAAATAAACGAATTTGATTTAAAAATATTGATTTTTTAGTCATAAACTAGTGGGCAACTCTATCAATATCCCACTAACGCTCGTTTTCAATAAGCTATCTATCTAAAGTTGCAGCTACTAAAGATAAACAAACCGATCCTTTTGCCCTTACTTGCTTTCCTATAACCTACCGACGCATGATAGATAGAACCGGTGCATTGATAGATAGAATCTTACTGTTTATCGGGGATAGCTATCTATCTATGAACTGCGGTAGGTTATTGAAAACGGGCGTAAGACGTTGGAGACCTCTGTATACAATTTAAATACAGTTAATTTGGAACTCAATTCCATAGAATTTCTACCATAACTAACTAAATGATTTCTTAGTAGACAATCTACAAGTCTTGACTCCATTTCTTAGAAAACTGAGAAGAACACTGGCAGGTAAATTAAAACAGGGTCAGGAAAATGATAGTCAAAAACAAACTTTTAGCAGAAAATTCATAGGAAAATTTATATTCGAAGAAAATGGAACAGGATTAAATTTCTAAGGAAATCTTTAGAGAATCTCCTCGTAGAGTAGAAGTTAGGTCTTGGATACATAAGTACGTTAGTGCCGTTCGTAGAGGCCAAGCAGGGTCGAAGCCTCTAGGGCCGTGGGTTTTTTTTTTTTTTTTTTTTTCTGGTAGGGCAATCATCAGAATGACTTCCCCCGCTCTTGGGCGGGGATATAATAATCTGGACCGAGCCCAGTCGTCAACGGCGCGTTCTGTTCCACGCGCGCCTCAAGGAGATGTCAGCAAACTGTAGGGGCCCGGTAGGGCCGAAGCCTCTGGGGGGAACATGTGGTATTCCTAACGGTTGATACCGAGTCCCCCCCAGAACGAAGGCAACGAAGGAACGGGGTAGGGGTTTAGTCAGTAAGAGTCTGACACGCCCTCCCGCTCCGCCCAAGAGGGCCATGGGTTGGCTTCTGAAAGGAAAATTAAGGATCTTGGAACGAAGGCAAAGAAGGAACATAGGGCGAAACAAGGGTTTAAGAAAGGAACAAGGGTTTAAGTCAGTAAAAGTCGGACACGCCCTCCCGTTCCACCCAAGAGCGGGAGAACTCGTTGAAGGATTTCCCGTATTAAAAAAAACCTACACATTGTTGTAAACCTAACCTTTTAAAAATAAAGCGTTGGTTTTCCAAGTAACCCATCAACCACAAAACAGACAATCAACGCTGTCATTGGTTACTTTTTAGAGAGCGACAGTTCCTACCTACCACGACTTGCACCGAGACAATGCATTGACACTTTACACCGCATTTACATAACGCCATTGAATTGTGACGTTTTTATATACAAATTGTATTGCAACAGCTGGATAACTTGCAAACAAAAAATGTCAGTAAAAACTCGTTGCATTAAGTACGTTTTGAGTGCTTGTGTACCGAGATGGATTTTCCTTTATACCAAATGACATTGTAATTGATTTGCATCATTCAGTTAACTGTGTCATTTTATTAATGAACTAGCTGTTGCCAGCGGTTTTACTCGCGTGATAGTAGAAAATTATCGAAGGGAATTTAGTCCCAAGATAAAAAGTACCCTATGTGCAGTTCCAGGGTATGGTCTACCCATGTATCAAGTTGGATTGAAATCCATTCAAAAGTTTTTGCTTGAAATAGTAACAAATGTCCATACATACAGACTTTCGCGTTTTTAATATTAGTAGCATGAGTATGAGGCGCGCGTGGAACACTACGCGCCGACGACTTGGGCTCGGTCTGGATGATTACCGGACGGCCGGACGGTGAGCGATCCATTGCTTGCCGTCCACAAGCAGCGTAGGCAACTGTGGCTGGAAATCGGGGTCGAGATCCCGGCTCGGTCACGAGGGCTATTCCCTCGCGCGTGCGGCCGCCTCCTTCGCTAGCATTACTGCTTCGCAGAAGGAGGTCGTTGTGTATATTCTATTTAGAAACAAAGCTGGTCCGTGCCCCTGTCTGCACGGACAACAGAAAGCAAAATATGTACACAACTTAGTTTAATATCGATTAGACAGAGCGCCAGATGGCCGAGGAAGGTTGAAGGACGGAGGCACTATTCAGTGTTGCCTTCTCACGCACTTTGTTACGGCCAGACAGAGCCGTATTAGGCACGTAGGGCTTGCTAAGGGCCCCACGAATTAGTTGGGCCCCCGCTTGGATGCACAAGTACAAGTCAAGCTAGGTAGAGTACCTGTACTATATGTATGGCATCTAAACAATTCTGGAATTTCGATATGGACTAATGTAGGTTACTAGAGGCCACGTGTACTGATTTGAAAAATTAGCTTTATTTTGTTATCATCGCTTTGTATACAAGACAAAGTCCTGACTCACTCACTGATTCATCAAGGCCCAGCCAAAACCTTTGGACCTAGAAATCTGGTACAGTTTCCTTTTATGATAAACACTGTTGCTGCCCTGTTGTTGCTGCTGTGTTGTTGTTGTTATGATATTTACAAAGAAAAAGTCAAAAATAGGATTTTCTAAAATTCACATCCTATGGGGATGAAAAGGGGATTCAAATTTTAAGCGGGCGAAGCCGCTGGCAAATTTTTAAGGGGGCCATTTTTTAGAATAGGCCACAGGGCCCACCCGGACTTGATCCAGGACTGGGAAAAGGTTTTATGTATTTCTTTTATCACTTTCCTCTTTGTTTTTCAGGAACAAAAAGAGAATAGTTTTTCCATTCTAACTAACATTATGAACTAAACTATTCTGCCTAGTTTGCATAAGATTTAATATTCATAATCACTCGACTCGTACGTGTTCTATTAGCATTCAATATCAAATTAAATTCAGACAACGTTTTGTGATATTATCTCAATTTTGTATCATATGACTAACACAGTTTCGTATGCTAGTTAGTAACAATAAAAATACTTCTACGGTCTGTGCTAAACGCTTTGCTTCGTCGTTTATACCGCGTACATCGAAGGATTGGTACAATTTGCCTGCAGCGGTCTTCCCGTCCGATTATAGTTTTGGAGTCTTCAAGGCTAGAGTGAATAGGTTTTTAACTAACGTATGCCTTCATCATCAACGACTGCATCAGTCGCGAAGCCTGCATATAACTCCATTCCTTTCGAGTTCACTTTGAAACAGAAATCTATAGGTCAACAACCCTTCTATTGTTCAATTACTTCGATTTTTTTAAATGTATTCGTCAATGCCCAAATCATAAGCCGAAAAATACCGGATTACCTTTTCAAACAACTAAAACCCATAATACGCATCTATCTCTTTCTTTCCTATAAACTAACGCCTATTACTCCAACTCTTGCCGTCTCGTTTTCGCACGTAGAAAATTGAACTCAATATAACTCGATCCGGACCGAGTTATGAGGAGGAAGACAGTGAACATAGCACAGGTGCAAGCGAGAAAGAAAAATTCATTCATTGTGCAATTATAATGATTCCAAAATAAGAATGAATTTCACTGCATAATAACTGATATTGGCGAGTAATACATCTTATTTGGTAGGGTTTTTTATACAACCGAATTATCATGGCGGTTATCTTTCATTTTCTGTTTTGTAGTCGATTTTTTTTGTTTTTAACGTTACTGTACATATATTTCGTGCTATTTAGTAATGGCATTAATTCATGGTAGAGATATATTGTTAATAGATTCTTTGTATTGCAACGAAATCCTGTTCCCAAAATTAAGTTACGAGTGTTACGACAATTAATAAAAACGCCGGTTTTGATTTATTGCATCATTGAGCAAACGGCATTTGGTGAGTGAACTTTAATAATATATTTTACATACTATTTTTAAATAATAATAATAATAATAGATTTATTTGTCAGAATAAAATTGTGTTTATATAAATATTGGTTCACTGCGTCATCTTTTGAGGAAATTGTGAATTTGTGAAAAAAGTTGGGAACGCGGTCACTAGATGGCGTTGTTAGTTGAGCGACGGTTTCTGAATCTCGCAGTTAAGATTCTCCGTCGCTTAATTAGGTCAGGTTTATAATAATTTTTGGTACAAGCAGCGGATTAACTTGCGCGCAAGTCTACCCCTCGCCACTGGACTGCATCACTGCTTACCATCAGGTGGGATCGCGGTCAAGCACTATATATATTATAGCAATAAAAACAATCACGATTTTGTTCGCATGAGTGCAATCGTCATTCGCCAGAAGTACAAAAGGCGTCTCGTTTAGTCGAGTGCATTGTAAGTGCATGCGCACTGGACCGGCCGATTACCTTTGCACTGAATTAAGGCGCATAGTCTCTCGAACATCTGGCCGCAGTTAAATGGACACAGTCATACTCGTACTGCGCTGCCCGCCGTCTAATCAGCAGTACGAGTACGAGTATGTGTGCATTTAATTCGGGCCAGCTGCGCATTGATAGAGCCCCGCTATCCTTTAAATCCGTTTTCTTTGCGAAATATTAATGCATTTAATTATGTTTTAAACATTCTGAAGAATACCTAACTAGTATTTTTTTTGTATAAACATATTTCTAAAAATCAAAGCCGTTGTGCCCAAAGGAAAACAAGTGAAAAAATATGCATGTCGTCTAGGGAATGCAATCCGGACTATCCGTAATCCGAAAAATGCGGATATCCGTACATTTTTACTCGACTTGTAAATCCGGATTTGAAAATCAAATCCGCGGATTTTCTGAATAATAAGAAATTTTAATTCGCGATTATATTATCTACTTTTATTATTAGTTTAGCACTAAGTTTTGCCCATAGCTTCACCCACGTGGAAGACGGATAACCAAGTACCTAAATTCAGAAAAAAAATATCATAACGTGGGTCCAATATAATTCGTGGTCTACCCGTATGACAAGTTGCAATGCATCGCGGGCTCGCGGACAGCGAGCACTGGGTAGCTCGCCGTCCGGCAGTCTGGTAATAATCTGGACCGAGCCGTTCTGTTCCACGCGCGCCTCAAGGAGATGTCAGCAAACTGTAGGGGCCCGGTAGGGCCGAAGCCTCTCTCTCCTCTGGAACACGGAATCCGAAAGGTTGTCACCGTGTCCCCCAGATCGATGACAACGAAAGAAAGGGGTAGGGGTTTAGTCAGTAAGAGTCTTGTCAGACTCTTACTGACTAAACCCCTACCCCTTTCTTCGCCTCCCGCTCCGCCCAAGAGTGGGAGAAGTCATTCTGATGATTACCGGAAAAAAAAGTGGCAATGCATGCGTGCCTAAAAAAGACTGAATGTCTTTTAAGGCGCCAAGCGTCATCATGCTGACAGAAAAAAATATGAACTAATTACCAACCCTACTACATTCTTTGGGCCCGCCATAATTATGGCTATAAGTCCCCTCTTTGAGAAGTGGTTGGAAAGACGTCACTGCGTCCTCACCTTCCACATGACACAGGTCCTCACCGGACGTGGTAAGTTCGAGAGGTTTCTGCGCCGGATTTGTGCGAAAGAAACGCCCAGGTGTCATTATTGTGCGGATCGATCGCCTGGAGGACACGGTGGAGCTTATGATTAAGGTGACGTTTGACTGTCTTGTCGGACGAACACTAGGTTCGTAAGGGCGAATGCTGAGCGTGGGTACTGGGCTCGACCTAGAGGTCAAGCAAATAGTGCTATTGGGTTTTTCCATTAGGAATTACTCTATAGCTGCCCGAGTTTGGAAGTTGGTGGTATGATACCCCCATGCCTCTGAAAACACGTCAAGCTGTGGGTTCTGCACCTGATCTCTCTCCGGTCGTGTTGAATTGCCTTCCCATCTAACTATAAGTTTAAAAGAACAGAGAGTGCGCCATTGTTTGCGTACACACTTGTGCACTATAATATCTGCAGTATACATCAGGCTTCCAGGTTTCAGTAGGCATCAGGTCACCGTGATCAAAATTCGGTCTGGAGGTCTATTTATTAAAGGTATGCTCCGTTTGGGCAATGACCACTCACGCCAGGTCCTGGTACGGCCCATGGACCGGAGCGCAAAGGAATGTGACAGGCGGTCGCCTGCTTCTGCGAAGCAGTTATGCTAGCAAAGGAGGCTGCACATGCGAGGGAATGATCCTCACGCTCCAGCTCCCGGATAAAACCCTGATTTCCAGCTACCGTAGGCGCAGTCTTGCGGATGGCGAGCAATGGGTAGCTCATCGACCCCGCCACGGCGGCGGCGCATAGTGAGTCTCAAGATGATACAAATCGTAGTGACCCAGCTGGTCGAAGCCTACTGTTGCCATAGATTATGTGAAAGTGGCCCTAGAACGAAGAAAAAGAAAAAGAAGAAGGAAGAGGAGTGGATTTTAGTCACAAAAAATCTGATATCCCGCTCTGCCCAGAACGGGAGAAGTCATTGGATAATTTCCAACCCAAAAATGGAAAAAATATACATTCTTTGTTTTTACATGTTGGGAAAACGGCTTCTTGGAGAGGCCGTAATCCACCAGGCGGGCCCAGTGAGGGTTTGTGGATGCTACATGTCCTAAAAGGTTTGGGTTCTAGGACTTGCCGGTTTCCTCACGATGTTCTCCTGGCGAAGGGAAATCGTGTGAAGGGAAACATCATGTTAATAAACTAATATAAGTAGGTTTGTTTAATTTTCATGAAAAATCCGTAAAATCCGGATAATCCGGATTGGACCCAAAATCCGTTAAAAAAAATCCGGATTTTTAAAACACGACGGATTTGCATTCCCTAATGTCGTCAACTTTTTTATTGTGAACGGTCTTAGTTATACGAAACAATTGTTTGTTGATAATGTTGTATAAGAGTTTATAGTAAACATATATTTTTTTCATACCTATTGACCAACCCATTACCGAGGAGAGGGCGCTAGAGCCTTAAGTGCGTAACGGTAGATGCACTGATCACTGACACAACACAGTAGGTACTCTGTGCTTTGTTCAAATGATTTGATCAAAGTGCATTCGTTTTGTTCAAATGGTTTAATGCTGATCAAAGTGCATTTGTGCCTTGATTAGATACAATGTTATGATAGAACTAATTTGATTTATAATTGACATTTCAAAGGTTCCTGTTCGGTCACAGAAAGGAAGTTTATACGAGTATGTTCTGTGTGTTCGCTTGTATAAAGAACTTAATATTGTCATTTGCAGCCGTAGTTAGCATTAGCAGTATTATCGGTCTTCTAATGTTCCCACTGTTGGGATTCAGGCTTCTTCTCTCTAGGAGAGGGAATGAGCCATAATCCATCACGCGGGCCCAATGCGGGTTGGTGGATGTAACATGTCTTCGAATTTTTGGTTCTAGGACATGCCGGTCGTATTTAATAGCAGAAAATTATTAGGTACTTTGTTCACCCGTGAGTAGGGGAGAGACCCTGTGGTAACTGAACCGACCACGGAGGTTCCGACCCACAACATGTAGGTCGCGGGTTCAAACTCAGCTAGGCGTATTACTTAGAGTAATTTATTTCATAACTATTGCTTTTAAAACGGTGAAAAAAAAAGAGCTCGCGTGGTGGATACAGCCCACTCCCGCTCTTAGAGAGGAGGCCGGAGTCCCAGCAGTGGGAACATTAGGTACAATTGTTCACCCAAAGACAGTCCCTTAAAAAATTCTATCAAATAATTGTAGCTTTATTTTTAGTAAGCAAAAGCACATTTTCCGTGAATGAGTTATCTGTCGGCAACTCATGAATCGTGACACAATTTAACTTGTTATAAATAAAATAGTAAATATGACTCATTGCTATGACTAGGCACTATCTAAATTAGAGGGTCAAATAGCACAGTATCAGGGCCTATTATTTTAGAATAACTGTGCAAAATAGGTTTAAAATTGAAACGAAATTGGTGGGTAAGTACCTACTTGTGAAGCGCTGCTGGAATGATCTGGTTCATTACGATTTTACAGTCCTGTAAAAAATAAATGCTAAATATTCTAGAGCCAGAATCTGTAGCATTTATCTTTTTCAAAAAATGTGTATCGGTTTCGGAGCCGATACATATTTTTTGATTTTCATATATGGAAATAGAAGTCAAGTTGTGGACTCTTGTAGATGTTTAAAAATACAACAGTGATAGGGCTTTAGAGCAAATTCTAAAATTTTGATTCGTTACTGTGTTTGCCTAACATAATACATTTTGGCCTCGTATGGGACTTGTGTCCCATTAAACGCATGGCGACATCGTGGAAGACTGCGAGGCTGGAGAGATGAGCTTGTCTTTTACCAGAGGGACTGGCCCGCAATGACCAAGGACAAACCTGTGTAGAAAAGGGAGAAGGAGGCCTTCGTCCGGCAATGGGAAATAATTGGCTAACTACTACTACCTATCAATAATATTTGACAAAAAATAAGTAAGTATGTACTACTATAATTTATGCTTAAACACTATTAATATAGTTTTGGCAACCCTACTTGGATAGGCCAACGTCTGTCAGGTTAGCTCGTGAACGGTAGGTATTTGAAAATAAATTAGTAAACACTATTAGTCATTGCTATGACTACAGTATTATTATGTACTTCCACCACACATATGTACGGGATTAAATAGCACAGCATGTAGTAGCCTAGGAGGAGCTCGTGGCTAGATAATACCAGCCGCACGGGTCGATCTTCAAGGTTAAGCAACGCTTGCCAAGGTTAGTCTGTGGATGGGTGACCATCTTAACATACCGCGGCGAGTTTCCTCCGTGCCTCGGAAAGCACGTTAAGCCGTAGGTCCCGGTTGTCATTTGTAGATCTTTGGTAGTCGTTACGGATAGTCAGAAGCCAGTAAGTCTGACTCCATCCTTGCCATGAAGTACTGTGTTACCCCAGTTAATGGGTTGTGGAGGTCTGGAAGGCAGCCACTCCTCGTAAAATACTGGTATTCAGCTAAATCCGGATTGACTGGAAGCCGACCCCAATATAGTTGGGAAAAAAGGCTAGGCAGATGATGATTACTCATTGCTATGACTACATGCAGTCCTATTATGTGCTGACTACCAGATCTCCACAATCCATTAACTGGGGTAACACAGTACTTCATGGCTAAGCTTTTTTTTAATACACACATCAAAAGTGTCTAGGGATCAAGCATTTTTATGCGGATTTCTTGAGATTGAGATGTGGCTTTGTAATAAATTTATGATTTTATAAATTTACTAGCTGTTGCCCGCGACTTCGTCTGCGTTAAGTTCGTTAAACTGCACAAAAGTATATAGTATATTATAATTAATCCAATTCATTAATTTTACTTTCACATAAAAAAGTTTGACTTCATTTTTTTAGTTGGGAAATAATCCAATTACTTCTCCCGCTCTTAGCTGACGCATCAGGGCGTGTCAGACTTTTACTGACGTTCCAGGGTCGCAAGAATGCCTTTCAGAAGCGAAACCATGACCCCAGTAGGCTTGGCGACCCTGCTGGGTCTCTATGGTTTTGCTGACATCTCCATGAGGCACGCTTGGAACACCACCTGCCGTATACTCGGTCTCGGTGTAGATATTTGGTTACCGAACGGTCGGACGGCGCCCCATTGCTCGCCGTCCGCAAGCCCACTTCTACGGTGGCTGAAAATCGGGGTCGGGATCTTATTTCCTCAACGCTGGGGCGTGAGGGCCATTCCCTCATCCATGCGGCCGCCACCTTGGCTAGATTACTGCTTCTCAGAAGGAGGCAACCGCCTGCCACTCCACCCTGCTCTGGACCAGGGCCCGGCGCGAGAGGTCGCTGCAACCAATGACCCCTACAAAAACACGGCAGTGCTTCGTTCAAACGGTGCACACCCGTATGCTCCACCGTGTTCTCAGGGCGATCCACATAATGGTGATCCACATAATGGGTGACCATGAAGATGAAGACGCCGATTGGCTTACGAACATCAACGAAGCAGAAATAATAAGTGAGGGTGCAGCAGTTGGTGATCTGAATATTTACCTACTCCTTGGTTAAAGGCGTTTGTTTATGTACGTATGTCTCTAGTCTATATTACGGTTTAACAAAGATGTACGATTTTAAAATTATTTGCTGATCAAAAAAATCATATTAACCTTGAATGAATTCCAAACACCACTAAGTAGACACTGTAAGTTCGGGAGGTTCCTGCATCGGATCAAGGAGGAAAGGACGCCCGGGTGTCGCCACTGTGTGGACCGCCCGGAGGACACGGTGGAACACACGGTAGAGGTGTGCCCTGCTTGGGCGGAGCGCCGCCGTGTCCTTGTAGAATCTATCGGCGGCGGCGACCTCTGGCTCCGGGCCCTGGTACAGGCCATGGTCCAGAGCGAGGAGGGGTGGTGGGCAGTTGCCTCCTTCTGCGAAGCAGTAATGCTACCGAAGGAGGCTGCCGACCGCGAGCGCCGCCGCCGAGATCTCGACCCCGCTTTCCCACCACCGTAGGCGCGGGCTCGCGGATGGCGAGCAGCACGCCGTCCGGCAGTCTGGTAATAACCTGGACCGAGCCTAGTCGTCCACGGCGCGTCCACGCGCGCCTCAAGGAGATGTCAGCAAACTGTAGGGGCCCGGTAGGGCCAAAGCCTCTGGGGAACACGGAAAATCCGAAAGGTTCTCACCGTGTCCCCCAGATCGAAGGAACGAAGGGGAACGGGGTGAGGTTTAGTCAGTAAGAGTCTGACACGCCCTCCCGCTCCGCCCAAGAGCGTGAGGAATCATTCTGATGATTCTCCTTCCAAAAAAAAGCACCACTAAGACCGTTTTCACATTTTCCGATCCGATATCGGTATCGGACGCCGATACGATATCGGGGTAAGGTAATTATATGAGATATGTACCTGTCTTTCATATTGTCCGACCCGATATCGGATATCGGAGCACACCATTTCATACATTTTACTTACCCCGATATCGTATCGGCGTCCGATACCGATATCGGATCGGATAATGTGAAAACAGTCTAAGTAAGTGTAAATAGCACTTACTTATGTAGGCTGAAAAAAAGTGCATAAAGTAGTTTTTAGTTGTCAAAATATATGAATGGTCAGCACAAAACTGATCCTGAAGTCATTAGAAGGTTTAGTATTTGCCTCTTTTTTATTTGAGGTAGTTATCCAGCTCTAGGTGGAGCAAGTGGTTTTTTGCGAACTAAATTCCACCATGTTCCTTCAGTTGCTATTTACGTATCAGGGCCACTAACTTTTGCACGCCTCAGTTATTAGGTACTTCGGTATATTCTCTCTTTAAAGAGTAACTACAGAGGCGTCATGGCGTTCTCACTTTCTGCATTATGCAAGTACTAACCGAACATGAGTGTTTCGAGAGGTAGATTCTTTATTCTTCTTTATTCTTTATTCTTTATTGTACACAGATAATTTACATACATTAAAAGTAGGACAGGCGATGTACATAGGCGAGCTAAGAGGAGAGATATTTTGGATTCGGCGGGAAGAAAAGTCCAGGTGTCACCATTCTGTGGAAGAACGCCCAGAAAACACGGCAAACGTTATGGTCGAAGTCTACTCCGCTAATCGGAGCACCGCCATACTGTTTTGGCGTCAGAATCTGAATCCTACTGCCCTAGTTTGGGTCAATGTATGGGGCAAGACCTCCTCTTGCCCTGCCAATGGAATAAACCTGCTATAACAATACCGTGAGAAAGACACAAAGTGAGAAGACCTTAAGCCTCCTATTGTCGTTTAGACATTTCTTAGGTGTCACTAAGCGATTCCCGAAGTTTTTATTTATTTAAATTATCTGTTTATTTAGGCAGATTTTTTACTTTAGGTGATATTAATTTGACTGATGCCTTAATAAATCATACGGTGGTTTTTTTTTCAGCGGGGACTACCTTCTTTACCGAGAGTTAACTTTGCAATTTATGAATTAAATTAACTCTTGAGTGCGTGCATTTTTACTAAGCAGACTTCACATTATTGATGGTCAAACATGGTCAAACGCATCCTGTGGTGCGATTTTAATCGGGTACAGTTTGCAGAGCTGTAAAAAAATCCACAATATTCCTTCAGATGCCCTTTGCGAACAATTTCTCATATCAATTCTATCTACCTATACTATGATAGCACAATTCATAAGAAAGAGACTTCGCAACAGACCGTGCAGCAGGAATCGTAATATTTTAATTTCGCCATAACTTCAAAACCAAACGTCCAATTTTAATCATTCAAAGACCAAATATTATCTACATAAACTGTACTTAGTGATAAAATAATTTATTTTGATAAGGGTTAATAGCATGAGTAAAATAAATGCGTTTAAATGTAGTCCAAAAAAATTCAAGATTTTTAGTTAAAAAAAATGGTTGTTGTGCCTCACTCGACATAGATAGGTATAGTGCTTCGCGGACTTTTTTGTAGATATTTATAAAATCTACAATTAATTAGAACATTTTATGGTTCTATCTTTTACAGTTTAGGCAGCGTACGCAAAATAAGTAACTTTTCTTGTTGATTTTTTACAGAAAAACCCAATTATCTTACGGAACCCTATTTTTTTCCAAAATAAAAAGTAGCCTATGTTTTTCGTGGATAATGTAGCTTTCGAATGGTGAAAGAATTTTTAAAAACGGTTCAGTAGTTTTGAAGCCTATTCATTACAATCAAACAAACAAAGTTTTCCTCTTTATAATATTAGTATAGATATGGATCCTTTTTGGTGCATTTCATAATTTGAATCAGGAACTGTGAATCAAATTCGAGTAAAAGATGAAAATCAGCTGTCAATATTTTCCCTATAAAAACATACAACGCATTGAAGACATTATTAGTGCTACTGTTTCCCTACTACTGATTAAAACCAACGTTATTATGGAGCGGCGACGTCATTTAAACAGGGAAGAAATGTTCAGAGCCGTGGGAATGATAGAAGCTGGTTCCCGGCAACGTACTGTGGCTTTAGCTCTGAATACAAGTCAGAGTGTTATCAGTCGACTTTGGACACGTTACCGAAGCACTGGTACCGTGGCTGAGCGCCATGGAGGACGGTATCGCTGCACCACACGGAGACAAGACCGATACATTCAAATCTTAACTCGAAGAGCTCCAACAATAACCGCCATGATTTTAGCCGTGAGGCTTCATCACTCTTCAGGGAACTTAATTAGCGACCAAACAGTCAGAAACCGCTTGCATGAAGTGAACCTTCATTCCCGAAGACCGCTACGGGTACTACCTATAGCAATGCACAATCGTAAGATTCGATATCAATGGGCTCTTGAACACAGAAATTGGGCAGAAGAACAATGGCGTTTCGTGTGCTTTTCTGATGAGTCTCGTTTTGGTATGAGACCGGATACAAGACGTATACGACACTGGAGAACCCCTGGACGCCAACAGCGATTAAAATCCTGCCAGGAAGTCCATCCTTATAGTGGTGGAACCATCATGGTATGGGCGGGTATTTGGATCGGCGGAAGAACTGAGTTGATTTGGATCAGAGGCAACCTCAACGCTCAAATTTATGCTGAGACGATTGTATCAGACGTCATCGTTCCTCTACAAGTGCAAATCGGTCCCTTATTTCAGTTAATGCATGATAATGCACGACCGCACACCGCAAGAGTTGTAAGACAGACTCTCGCCGCAGCTAACATCAATGTCCTGCCCTGGCCTGCTCAGTCGCCAGACTTGAACCCGATTGAGCATGCATGGGATATGCTACAGAGAAGAGCTCTGCCGAATATGGAGGGTATCCAGTCGCAAGAAGACCTTTTTTTGTTGTTGCAACGAACATGGGCGGCCATTCCACAGCGTGATTTGGATGAACTCATTTTGAGTATGCCAAACCGATGTTCTTGTGTTGTTAGTGTTCGCGGTAGAAACACGGATTATTAATTGTTTAAGTTACCCAATAAAATTTTAAAGAAAACTGTTATTTCAGTCTTTTTTTCGAACTTTAATGTTAGTGGTTCAAATGTCAAAAATCCCTTTATTAGGAAAATGGCAAATTTCTTTATTAATGCAAAGGTGACTTGGTTTATAGTTACTGTGACAAACGAAAACACTTTGTTTGATGAATCCTTAAAGAAAATTTTAATTAATATCAATCAGGAGAAAAGTTATTGCAAAAATATATGTTGATCCCTAGACACTTTTGATGTGTGTATTTAACATAAACTAGTGCTTGACTACAATCCCACCTGATGGTAAGCAGTGATTCAATCGTTTAATGGTGAGGCGCAGTTGTTTATTATTTACTGGCTTCTGCTTATCCGTAACGACTACCAAAAATCTACACAGCCGGGACCTACGGCTTAACGTGCTTTCCGAGGTACGAAGGAAACTCGATATGTTAAGATGGTCACCCATCCATACACCAACCTTGGCAAATGTTGCTTAATCTTGAAGATGGACCCGTGCGGTTATTATCTAGCCACGAGCTCCTCACCTCAGTTACACTACTCATTATACATATAGGATTAAATAGCACAGCATGTAGTAGCCTATTGTTGGTAAATAACAGTACATAATACAAACATCAGTTAACGTTATTCCACACGGGCCGACTTCAATTTACCAACTGACCTCAGTGACCTTCGCAGGACCGCAACGGAATTTTGTGGAACATTGAAACGTTAGATTGGTCCTTTGACCTTGAACTTTTTGGTTGGAGATAGCAACTGTTTTCGTGAAAATATATTACAGTATTTAGGTACTTTTTTGTGGAAAGTTTTCAAAAGGGTAGCGTTACCATGATGTGTTAAAATGACACACGTGTGAGCAAGAAAGAGGTATGGATACTCTCCATATTAATAGTTACATAGCAGGTCGTCATATGGATCGCGTTAAGAGCTCGTGGTAGGGCCTTTGGTCTTTTGGTGATAGGTAGGAACGAAGAGAGAAAATGTGGACTTTTCTGAAAAAAAGTCTTCAAGCTTTGTGTTTGTTTCGGATGATACTTAACTAAGTATAATTTAAGTTAGCTTTTGCTCACTACGTAGTCCAGTTGAAAAGAAGTTTAATTGGATTTTTAATTGGTTTTCATACGTTATTAATTTTGTAATCCTCTTCTTCTTTCTTCTATCAATTAAAATAATAAAAATGAATCACGAAAAACTATGATCGATTGAACCAAATTGGATGATTTTGTTCTTGTAAGAGGTTTTGCATTGCATAAACCATTTTTAAGTCAATTCGCTTAGAAATTGCCATGAAAGCATGTCATGTCAACAAAGAATAAAAAAAACAAATGTTAGAGCTTCGACTGTCTCATTAGACGAATTTCCTTACAATCATCATCACCTGAAAACTATTTCGCGGACCATAAAAAATAATAATCTGTGGAGGACGAGGTATTTTCTACCGCATCTCAAGTACGCATGTGACGTGTACTTAAGTACAAGCTCACTTGGTACGCTAACCTTTCACGTTATAGTGACCATCATTTTTCTAACCCCGGGACATAACGTGGTTCCTTTGTCATTTTTGTTAGGTTTATTACACACGATAAAGGTTAGGCGTTAAATTGCCGATGGATGGATGAATTTCGCTTTTTCAGAGAGGAGGCCTGAGTCCCAACAGTGAGAACATTACAAGGTCGATAGTGTAGCGTAGTGTATTTTTATTAAAGGGCTTCTTCTTCTTCTTCTTCTTTTCGAATCGATGGTATACTTTACCTCAAAGTTTTAGAACCCCTAATGTAAAATCGTGGCAACCAGCCACGACTTTAGCACCGTCGGTGGCATTTTTGAGTTCAAAGTGCAGATGTAGGGACACTTTGGCCACTCTTATAACTGGGCCATCGTCTAGTCAGAGGCATTGCACTCGCACTGGGTGTCGGAGGGGTCTATAATCTTCCATTTTGCCAGCAGTGCAGTCTGTTGATTGCTTTCCATTTAGGCTGAAAGAAAAGAAAAAAATCTTATTTTTTATATTCTTTAAATCTTTTTCTAAAAAATATATGTACCATACTTAAAGTCACGCTTTCATAATTAACTGAACGGATATCTATGAAATACGTACGACGTAAATAGGTACGCAAGTAGATACGGGACACTTCTTACACATTTGCAGCTAAAAAAAATGTTCCAATCACAATCCTAGTCATAAAAAAAATATTATCCCGGGATTCTATGTATGGTCTAAATATGTGTTATATTTTATCCTTTTAATTCTCTAGATTCTTATTGTACTTATCACACTCTACTACCCAGGACGCAGGAAACACTTCATTACGGGTTCTGTTTATATACCCAACGAGGGGACTACCGGCGTATTCTCCTGATACGGCAGGTCCCAGCTCCACACGGGTCTACTTCCGGCTGACTTCCGACTACCCTAGGGGTACTTACGCTTTCAAGGTATGTTGTTTATCTTCTTGACATATTTCCTGAAATATAAATGTTTATTTGTCAATATCAACGTGATAAAGTTTTTGAAAAAAATATTATAGAGAACAATATTGTGTATATTTGAATAGTGTTAAGTAACTTTGTTGAATATGATTATAATAACTGGTGTTTTTTTTAGTCAAATACTTAAAGAAGTATACGTTTTTTATTATTATTTAGTTTGCTTTATATTATAGGTAGAATTATTTTATTACGTGAGTGTACTATGCAAGAAATTATGGCTCCCGGTTCCCGAAGTACAGGTAGCTACCCAACCTAAACCAGGATTCTGTATTTCAAGACAGTATTAAATAAAGGTTTTATTTGTTTGTAAACCAATGGAGTGCCGATATAGAATTTATATAAAAAATATATGCAAATTATTATTAGAATTTCTGGAAAGGTCACGAATACAAAGAGCAACTGTCTTTGCGTTCTAGGACCTGTGATCCTTGAAAGACACAGTTGTGGTTTTAGCCAATAAAAGTCTGGCACGCATTCCACCCTAGAGCGTGACCGGGTGTCGCTACTGTGTGGACCGCCCGGAGGACACGGTGGAGTACACGGTAGAGGTGTGCCCCGCTTGGGCGGAGCACCGACTTGTCCTTGTGGAGGCTATCGGCGGCGGCAGCCTCTCGCGCCGGGCGGAGCGAAGAGGGGTGGCAGGCGGTCGCTGCCTTCTGCGAAGCAGTAATGTTATCGAAGGAGACTACCGACCGCGAGCGCGTGGGCGCCTCATGGCGCCGCCGCCGAGATCCCGATCCGGATTTCTGACCATCTTAGGCGCGGGCTCGCGGACGGTGAGCACTGGGTAGCTCGCCGTCCCGCAGTCTGGTAATAATCTGGACCTAGCCTAGTCGTCAACGGCGCGTTCTGTTACACGCGCGCCTCAAGAAAATGTCAGCAAACTTTAGGGGCCCGGTAGGGCCGAAGCCTCTGGGAAACACGGAAAATCCGAAAGGTTGTCACCGTATCTCCCAGATCGAAAACAACGAAAGAACGGGGTAGGGGTTTAGTCAGTAAGAGTCTGACACGCCCTCCCGCTCCGCCCAAGAGCGGGAGAAGCATTCTGATGATTCCCCTACCGAAAAAAAACCCTAGAGCGTGAGAAGTCGTTGGATGAATGACGAGTATAAAAAAGAAAGTTAGTAGGTGTAGTTAATTTCTGTTACACAGAACAATAACAAAAGCATTTCATAGTTACGGCATATATTTAAAATGTTTTACCTATTGTTTGCATCTGTTACTTTTCATAATAGTTATAAATGCGTCATTCGCGTAAATGTGTTAGGTATTATGTCGTTCATTGTTATTGTACTAGAATAGGTACTAGAAACACAATATTAACTTAACTACCATGACCTTTGAGGTTAAGGTGAGAAACACAGATGGAAATCTATAGGAAAACTAGTGTTAGGTTTCCAGTTCGAATAAAATTCAACGGCGTAGCTACAGGCTTTTAGCATTGTAATTTATTTATTTTATGTTAATTCATCCTGTCATCTAGTCCAAAGTCCATTTTTTAAAGATATGTTGAGATTAGAATATAAAATAAAACTTTAAACAATAGGGCTATTAAACCACATACATAGGGATAACAATTTATTTATTTATTTATATACAATAAAGAGTATTGTACACCATAAAAATACATATTCTTAATTAACGGGTATTATGATGCCCATTAAGGCCGCAGATAATTTTTGAAAAGGAAACCCGCGGTTTTAGCACGCAAAGGTGTAGTCTTAGTCAGTAAAAGTCTGCCACTCCCTGGCTCCTACAGCGAAAGAAGTAATTGGATGATTTCCCAGCGAAACTGTGTCGATTCTCTTTCCTTTTCAGTAATTTGAACCTTTGTCTAGCAGTTTGAATACTTTATGCGGTCTATCCTAATCTCTCTTTGCAATTGTTCGTCGAGTCGTTAACTTAGGGATTAAAATTGTCCCAAAAATCACACAAATCATGGCCTCACTAGCGACACCAACCATTAATTCTAGATTACTAGCTCGTTCTAAGAACTTGGTAATTTTTCCTTGGCGCAGAATGTTACGCAAAAAATAGTCATCACTTTATGGTGTTGTGGCGTGATAATGACTATAATGATTTACATTGTTTAGTTTGACGTCATTAGTCTATGCTAGTGAAAAATCTGCCCGATCATCAGAAGTTATTTAAAAAACTTACGATTGGCAGTTGGTGCAAAGGCCTATGAAAATCTGTTGATTTTAAAACAGATTTTTTGGTAAAAAATAAACCAGTTTTTAAAAGGGGTTTCGCTCGCGTCAAAGTCGTAAATTAGATACCTATCTCATAAAAAAAAGCTCATATGTTTTATTTACACGTGTGCCCAATTTTATCTAAATCTCTTTAGTTGCTTGGGCTTGATTGATTGTTAAATATGTAAACAAGCAACATTTAAAATATTTTTTACAAGTTTTGCGGCACGTAAGTTGAACTATGACCTTCAATGCACAATAAACGATTTTTTTATATCACATAAACCAGTGCTTCACTGCAATCCCACCTGATGGTAAGCAGTGATGCAGTCGTTGATGGTGAGGAGCGAAGATTAACGAATCTCAATCGTAGTGCGGTATAACGTACACCACGGAGGGGCCGCTTCTTCCTAGAGCGGGAGAAGTCATTGGATGATTTACAATCGGTTTCTTCAGTTGCCCTTTCGTTCCAGGGCCTCAGTAACCCTTTCCCGAACTTTTCCGCAGTTTAATTCTATCCTCTAGATAGAGGCTTTAGATACAGTGGTTAAAGCCTAACCAGGGGTTGGCTTTAAGTTCTCTTTCAAAGTCTTTTGGAAACTTATTGAAACTTTTATCTTTTAAACTAACAAGCAACATAATCCTTCTGAAACTTAAAGCCTTTTAAACCTAACACTACTTCAAATATTTTGATCCTTCGCAACCACAAAAGATAATAATTTAATTAGGGACATACACTTATTTGGACGTCTTAGGATATGTTTTTTTTATTGTTGATAGGCTTACGCTAGACCACTATCTCATGGAAAGATGGAAAGCGACGATGTGGTCAATGAGGAAACGTGCTTGCCTTGAAGTAACCTATTCACTCTTGACTTAAAGACCCCAGGTTCTATCTGAAAATACAGACTCCGGTAGGGAATTCCACTCCTTTGCTGTACGCACAATGTACATGTATATTCCCAAAACGTTTTGTGTGTATAGTTGGGATGTCCACCGGTGGCGCGTAATTCTAACACACTCCCTGAAATGCACTGGTAGAAAATCGACAGTCTAGCAACTTGGCATCGATGCTCAAGACTTTTTTAAACACAGCTCTGACTCTTTCTCTCACGTGGCGACATACGGCCAAACCCAATAACCTCTCCAGTATCTACATAGTACTATCTATCTCCAGTTTTAGCATACTAGAGATAGTAAAACAAATGATACAATACAAACATGTTTTCTGTTGTTTCATTTGTTTTCCTATCTCCGATTTGTGGCAGATAGGTTATTGGGTTCGGCCTTCTTGGAGTATCACAAGTTCCGTATGACTTGGCTTTATAGCCAAGTGTAGTGAGCATGTAACGAATGAATTTTGGGAATTGGAGATTCTGAGAATTGGACAGAGTATTGACGGGGCCCTCTAGGGCCGATGTCTATCAGCGTTGTGGTATTGTCCAAAAGGGCTACCGTGGTCCTGGAGCGAAATGGTAACTGATAAAACACATGTAGGTTTTCTAAAAAAAAAACTATTAGACAACATATTTTAAGCTATGTTCTATAGTTCTACTAACATGCTTTATCTTACTATTATCGTTATTACGATAAGTTTGTTTTCATTCCTGATCCAGAGCAGATTTTTGTTTAAAAACAAACAGATTCATAATACAGTGTTCATAACATTATAATGTTTGGTTTTCATTCTTATAGTTTTCGGAAACAAATGCATCTATCTGCTTTGTTACTCCGTCAGGGACAATGCTCATTGTGGCATCATTGTCATCTACTCTCTGTCTTAACACATCCTTTGTTATGCTTATTTACTGATTATTTTTGTTATACATAACTTCCTGGTGTAGCGACATCTATATTGATACATAGGAAGTGAATTTCAAAATTTTGCATTGCGGTATCAGAGTTTTACGTGCTGTTAGAATTTATAGAACAGTCCGAAATCAACTATCAGGTAGTTGCCTTTGTAGGGGACCGATACGGCCGAAACCTCTGGGGAACAATGAAATTCCGAAAGGTAAGTCCATGTCCCCCAGATCGAAGGCAACGAAGGAACGGGGTGGGGTTTAGTCAGTAAGCGTCTGACACGCCCTCCCGCTCCTCCCAAGAGCGGGGAAAGTCATTCTGATGATTCCCCTTCCAAAAAAAAGGTAATTGCTTGGATCAGACACATCGCAGTTTTAGGCGGAAGTTTCCTCCTTTTCAGCGAAGGTTTGTGGAATTACATCTAGTGGGGATTTCTGAAAAAAAATATGCAATCCCCATAGGTGGAGCTTTGTCGGAGGGGATTTCTGCAATAAACCATCATATCATGGTGTATTGTAGAGCTGTTAAATTAATTTGATTTCACGTAACTACAAATGATAAATGATATTTATTTGCAAATTGGTTTCACAAACTCTTCATTGCCATTTCAGCCGAGAAATGTCCTTTGCTGGACAAAGGCCTCATCAAATGACCACATTAAACTGCCCTATACCGCTTAGGACGATTTAATGTGAAAAAAGAACAAATCCTGAAGTCGACTCATAGTTTATTTAATAAGCATCTGCTCTAGTTGTCACTTTTCAGTTCCCTTATTTTTATCGGCTATTATTTTTTGTAAAATTTGTGTTTCCAGACGTTCAAGCGGAGCCTCAAAGTTAGTGTTAAATCAAACGCGTTCCCACAAAAACTACTAACGCCCGTTTTCAATAAGCTATCTATCTACTGTTGCAGCTACTAAATATAAACATCTATCCTTTTGCCCTTACTTGCTCTCCTATAACCTACCGACGGATACCATTTCCTACCAAAGTTGTGGATGGATAGATAGAATCTTACTGTTTATCGGGAATAGCTATCTATCTTTGAACTGCGGTAGGTTATTGAAAACGGGCGTTGGTGATGAGGATGACACATGATACGTAAAATACGCGCTTTAGTTGTAGAGTGGCAGAAACCAGCTCGAAACACAAATACAAACACAAAATATCTACTAGGTAAGTGAAAACTGGCTTCTGAATTACCAGCTTCGACCATTGTGTGCACAGGCGATACAACTATCAACCAAGTACAACCAACTTAGACAAAGTATGAAAGATTAATCACTACACTCCAACTTTACATAATGGTTTAAAGTTCATTCCTTTGTTGCGGTGGGGCAGGGTTTTCCATTGTCTGCTGTCCTTTTCTGTCTTCAGGAAAAAGAGCAGGATGGAAGACGAGCATTATCGAGCAAATCGTTTTGAATGTCGATTGTGTCTTTGAATTTGAAGTTAGAATGGTGGAATGAATGTTGGGGCTATTATGGCGTGGTAAGTTGATAAGTGAAAATATGTTGGTACATGAAGCGTGAGAAGAGTTTTTGGTGGAACAAGGAATGCTTAGCGTAATTATCATCATTTCAGCTAAAACTTGTCCACCGCTGGACACAGGTCTTTCCCAAGTATCGCCACAACGACCGCTTCTGATCATCATTTTAGCTGAAATACGTCCATTGCTAGACATAACGGCATATACGGCTTCTCCAAGCGTCGTCACAACGACCGGTAATTTATTTATTTATACTTTATGCACAAAAAGGTACAAAGGCGGACTTAATGCCTTAGGTAATGTGCCTCTCGCACCCATCGGGTTCCTGCGACTCACACCAGGTCATTGGTCCATCTCGTGTGAGGCCTTCTTACACTTCGTCCATTACGTGGTCGCCATTCCAGAGTCTTTCGTCCCCATCAACCAAATGATCCCTACCCACTGCTATTTAAGTTTGGCTATGTTGGTAACCTTGCTTCTCTTGCGGAAATCTTTATTTGCATCGCGTATCCATCGAATTCCTGCGACTCTCAGGTCATCGATCCATCTATTGAGAGGCATTCCAATGCGTACTAATTAATAAGTGTCAAGTATCACCAATGCTTCAGGATAAAAAACATCATCTACCTAGCCTTGTCCCAACTATATTGGGGTCGGCTTCCAGTCAAGCCGGATTTAGCAGAATACCAGTATTTTACGAAGAGCGGCTGCCTGCCAAACCTCCACAACCCATTTACTGGGGTAATACGGTACTTCATGGCAAGACTGGAGTCAAATTTACTGGCTCCTGACTATCAGAACCGACTGCCAAAAATCTAGAAATGACAGCCGGGACCTACGGCTTATCGTGCTTTCCGAGGCACGAAAGAAACTCGGTGTGTTAAGATGGTCACCCATCCACAGACCAACCTTGGCAAGCTTGGGTTGGTTTGGATTGCTTAACCTTGAAGATCGAGCTGTGCGGCTGTTATTATATATCAGGATAAAGAAACGTGGAGGAAAAAATGATACGCACACATTATGGTCAAGGTTCATATCCAAAGGACCGCGACCGTAACCATAATGAATTTTAATTATATGAGCAAAGTTCAACTAACGTGGTCCATCAAAAACAACCTTCTCACAATACTCATCTACAACTAGTGCTCGTTAGCACAAAGCCCGTTGATCCCAGCTGTGCGTCTGCGCAAATTGATCTGATTGCCGCTAACTGATGTAGATTTGTGCTAACTAATAGCAATTGAGAAGCAATTGCTTTTCATTTTGTTACAATTACTTTGCCTTGTCGATGAGTGGCGTTTGACGTATCTTTTCTAGTTTAAATTATCTTTTAACTAAGAAATCTTTTCTCTTAGAGATGATAGTATTAATAATTTTTTTGCACACTATCTCTGTCACTATTTTACCTGATAGTAAGCGCTGATGTGGTTGACGATGGAGCACGCTGGCCTAGGAGTAACCTATTCAGTTATTCATTCTTCACTTAAAAACCCCTTGGTGGTAGTTATCTGGAGCTATACTTAATCCTAGCTATCCTTCGCGGTTTTAGCCGCGTCATGGGTAACTGCTCTGCTCCTACATATTATAATTACGTAGCGTAGGTAGGGTAGGTTGGTAGACTAGGAACATAGGAGGTAGGTAACATAGGGCGTTGTAGGGTAGGTTAATATATTTTTTGGCTATTACCGATTAGTTTTGTACTCTGTAGATATAATCAATTGCTAATGTGGCTGTCAATTATGTCTCCTATTGACTTCATGTCAACGGCTCTTTTATTACTATTATTTGGTAAGGCACAATTCAATGGAATTCGAATTGATGATTGAAATGGACACTTACGCAGAAGTTAGGGCACGGTTTCAATTGGTCGTTTTTTATGAAGTAAAACCGTTAGTCATTAAAGAAAATGATTGATTGATCAGCCGAAAACCAGTGTCAGGCAACTACTACGTACCGTCAAATGGGGTGAATAGGAACGCAGAGTTCAATAGAAACACAACTTTGATTAGGACTAGCTGGTGGGTGATATTTAAGATCAATAAAGTAAATACTAGATTAGCTTATTATTAGATTAGCTTATATTACACAAGCTCGTCCAGTGACACAATACATTGAACATCTGTTCGTCTGTGTTCTAGTTCTGTGACGCTTTCCCTTTATTTTGCATCTTTCTCAGATACGCAGTCAAGCGTGGCATTCTGGGTGTTCGAGTGCATTGAATCTGAGTGCACTTTGTCTGTTTATCGATACGAATGAAAGTGTACCTATCTTACTTCTTATTCTTCTTTTTAGGGCGCCGTAGCCAAATGGCAAAAACTATTCTGCATATATTTTTCAGTAGGCCTAAAATGGTTAGATTGAGCAATTCATAAGAGCCAATCATATCCTGAATTCCTAGTAAATCATAAGCAATCTTTCTAATATTCGTAAAATGGGTTCACAAATTAGCTGAATCATACTCAATTTATTTCACAGAAATAAGACTTATCAGAATCATATTCCATGTAAATATTGCCGTATGAAAAAAAAATGATTCACATTATTCCATCATTATTCTATCCTAATACGATTCTTCGCTGATCTACAGTTAATAAAAATAATAACTCTTTATACAGTTTGGAATTTTCTCCACTTAGATCGAACATTATAATTATATCAGTAAGAAAAACGCTGACAGCAAAATGTCAACAACTAATCACCTTACATTTTCCCTTTCACAAAGTAAGCGAGTTACATTTCATAGCACTAATTGAGCATAACAATATACCTAAAGTGTAATTAATTATGGAGTGTGATAAAATGTAGGCCATTGGCCATTCTGTGCAAGTGATAAGGTTGCAATGTAATATAGGTCACACGTGGGCAACCATTGCTCATAGTGCACGATGCGTGCAAATATAAGTAAACATGCTGAAATGTGCGAGTCAGCAGTCTGTTGTTTATGAGTTTATGCACTGGAGCAACAGGCTGGCGTACAGTTACGTACTTTTGATGATAAACGCAGTTTTATCACATAAAACATTAAACGCAGTCAATTTAGATATTTAAGGTTACAATAATTCGCACCCAGCTGAAAATTGGTATGATTGGTCAACACACATCTAAATATTATTCGTCGAATTTGACCGGTTTACGCCCGTTTTCAATAACGTACCGTAGTTCATACCAGCTACCACCGATAAACGATTCTATCTATCCATCCACAACTTTCGTAGGAAATGCTATCCGTCGGTAGGTTGTAGTAAAGCAAGTAAGGGCAAAAGGATAGATTTGTTCATCTTTAGTAGCTGCAACTGTAGATAGATAGCTTGTTGAAAACGAGCGTTAGACATTATAAGTAAACATGCTGGAATGTGCGAGTCAGCATTCTGTTGTTTATGAGTTTATGCACTGAAGCAACAGGCTGGCATACAGTTACGTACTGTTAAGGATAAACGCAGTTTTATCAAAATTATCACAAAACATTTAATTATGTGTTTGGCCACGCTATAGTACTGAGCGGTGGACCGTTTTGGGTCGATGTGGCGCATATTTCATGATAATTGTGTTTTTTTTATGATTTCATTAATATACTCGTATATTTGTAAACTAGCCACTGTCCAGTAAATAAAGGTCTTTCTTTCTTTCTATCGATTAGAACTTCACAACTATTTAAAAAGGATAACACCATGAAAAGAGCACGCAATTCTCTGTTCGATTGTCACATAGAGTGTGGCGACAACAGTTAGGGATGCATGAGCGCAATGATTTTTTAGTCTAACAGTACCTACAAAAGAACCTATTTGATTTGAAATTGGGAAATCATCAAATAACTCTTTCTGCTTTGAGTTGAGTGAGGAGTGTCAGAATTTTACTAACTAAAATCCACACTCTGATTTCTAGAGCCTCGGAAACTTTTTCGACCAATCCCACAGTTTTTCCAGGCAACGGTCCATCTGACATGCTGAACAATTTTTGAGACGATTTTTTTATATTTAGTATTGATTTCATTAACTTGAAGAATGTGTCAGACCTTTACTACCTTAAACCCACGTGCGTCCTTCAGTTGCCCTTTCAGAAATTTCTGGTGCCCTAGCGGGCCATTGGAAGCGCTCTACGCACTGTCGACCACCACTGTCATCATTATCAAACCAACAAAACATTGTTCTCTGTCCACAAGCTCGCACCTACGGAGCAGCGACTTCCACCACCCAGGGCGTCACCAGCAGAGGAGCTTATTGAACACGAGTATGTAATACCTACTCAGCAATTACCCAATCAGCAACTAGTTCAAGTTGACTTACCGAGCTTGTTTGTTTTACTTTTGATAGTCCAAAGTAGGCAAAGTAATATCATTGAACATACTTTACCTATTAGCATTATCATTGAAAGTATGTGCGAATTGTATTGTTGTAATTGAGATAAAGGGGGTCAGAGTGCAATAATTATTTTGCAATAATTTTGATATTCATTTGTTATTGCTATAATGGATTATGAAGTAAAAACAAATATTGATTACAGTATTGTAGTTACCACTAATTAAGCTTAAAACATTAGAAAATAATGATAATGTAAAATCAGGTAGGTTATCACTAAGTTATTAAAACTTTACTGCGCATCATCTCTTTGGATGGAGGCGAGAGGGAACGGCCCTCACGCCCCTGCCGCCGCCGGAATCCCGATCCTGATTTCTGACCGCCGTAGGCGCGGGCTTACGTACGGTAGGCGAGCACTGGGTAGCGAGGTCTGGCTGTCCGGTAATAATCCGGACCGAGCCCAAATCGTCAACTGGGCGTTCTGTTCCACGCGCGCCTTAAGGAGATGTCAGCAAACTGCAGGGTCGAAGCCTCTGGGGCCATGGATCGGATTCCGAAAGGGAAGCTTGGTGACCCCAGATCGAAGGCAACGAAGGAATGGGGTAGGGTTTAGTCAGTAAAAGTCTGGTACGCCTTCCCACTCCGCTTAAGAACGGGAGAAGTTATTCGATGATTTCCCTTAAAAAAAATCTAGGTGGCTGCCACATAATATGTGTAGTACATAAACATGATTTTAGTATAAATATAAACTAAATGAGTGCAGGCGCACTCGAGATAAGCGCTCTGCTATAAATATTTACATTAGCACTTGGCACTGAATTTATATTTAGTTCGCGAACTAATTATGTATTTTTTTAAACCGAGATACAATGAAGGTTACCGACATAGCCCGAAGAATCGCTTAACTTAAGTGGAAGTGGGCAGGATATATTGCTCGTAGAACAGATGGTTGACGGGGACGGATGGTTTTGGAATGACGACCACGTACCGGAAGGTCTTTTACAAGGGTATGACCTGGAGAAGGTTGCAGAAAACCGATGGATGCGAAATGCACAGGACTGGTCATTGTGGCGACGCCTGGCGGCTGAAATGATAAAGATGACAATCGCATCATTGCATCTTTAGTATTTTGATTCTCAAATATAAACTTTTGAATTCTCATAGTACTTAAGGTACGCCTTTATGACTCTATTGGCCATTTAAAGCAATGCTGGGTCAGTTATGCCTGCAACATCATGATCATTATTTTAGCAGTAGGTACAAAGTCTCTGCTGGACTAAACAGTGGGCGTAGACATTCCCGGAAACTAACCAACCACATCGTCCACTGGTGTGCTTCTCACATCAGCAGACATAACACCGCGTTTAATTAAATCTGACTGATGATTACAGTGCATCTATCAGTATTGATATCTTGGAGTTATAGAGCGCATGGTGTTAATAGTACATTACGATATTAGTGCGTAATGATGGTTATAACATGCGAGGCAGAATTTCAGCCCGAGCCGAAGGCGAGGGCGTAACTGAGCCGAGCATGTTATAACCAATACGCACGTATATCGTACGACGTTTTTTAACACATTTGCGGGGAAACAGAAAAAAAAAACATTTTTTAACACAGTTGCTCGTAAAGCTGGTGTAATTCCACCGGTTTTAAATATGTAAAGCGGGTCATAAAGAACGCGTGTGTTATGTAAAGCAAATAGTTAAGTTATAGTCCATACAAATTCCATAACAGCATTATTTGCCATTTCGCGCGTGGCGATTAGTTCGAAATTTGAATAGCCTCATCATTTTATCATTTGTAATTTTTTGTAATTTTTTGTAATTTTTGTAACTTTTTGTCACTTTTTGTCATTTTTGACACTTTTTGTCATTTTTTGTTACTTTTTGTCATTTTTTGTTACTATTTGTCATTTTTGTCACTTTTGTAATTTTTGTCAACTTTTGTGATTTTTTGTCACTTTCTGTCATTTTTGTCTCTATTTGTGATTTATTGTCATTTCAGTCATTTTTTGTCACTTTTTGTGATTTCTTCTCAACTTTTGTGCTTTTTGGTCACTTTTGTGATTTATTGTCATTTCAGTAATTTTTTGTGATTTATTGTCATTTCAGTCATTTTTTGTGACTTTTTCTCATTTTTTGTGACTTTTTGTGATTTTTTGTGATTTTCTGTCATTTTTTGTCATTTTTTTGTTACTTTTTGTCATTTTTGTCACTTTTTGTCATTTTTTGTCACTTTTTGCGATTTATTGTCATTTCAGTCATTTTTTGTCACTTTTTGTGATTTCTTGTCAACTTTTGTGAATTTTTGTCACTTTTTGTCATTTTGGTCAACTTTTGTGATTTATTGTCATTTCAGTCGTTTTTTGTCACTTTTTGTCATTTTTTGTGATATTTTGTGATTTTCTGTAATTTTTTGACATTTTTTGTTACTTTTTGTCATTTTTGTCACTTTGTGATTTGGTGTGATTTTCTGTCATTTTTTGTAATTTTTTGTCACTCTTTGTCATTTCAGTCATTTTTAGTCATTTTCGTCATTTTTTGTAAATTTTGTCATTTTACCAAACAATATTTGCGTTCGATTTCTTTGGCGCTAAACACTAAGATGTTCCTCACACAATAAGTGCGCAGCAATTTTTAAAATGAAAATGTTTTTAAATGTATTTTTTTCTGTTTCCTCGCAAATGTGTTAAAAAACGTCGTACGATATACGTGCGTATTGGTTATAACATGCTCGGCTCAGTTACGCCCTCGCCTTCGGCTCGGGCTGAAATTCCGCCTCGCATGTTATAACCATCATTACGCACTAATATCGTAATGTACTATAACCTCACACAATAAATGCGATGTTTGTAGATGTTAAATATAGGCTGCCAGGCTAAATAGAGAATGAGCAGGTAATGGTAGACCCACGCACATTGATGCTGGGCAAGACTCTCTACAAAGTGGGACGATGCCACCAAAGCCAACTTTTGAGAAGTTTCGAAGTTTGAGAAGTAAAGATAAAGAAGAATGATGCGAAAGTAAGCAAAACCGATTCAACAATTTTCGCACCTTAAACCTATACTCAATTTTTACATATTATTTATATTTTAAACATATTACATATTATTATTTCATTTATTTTACATTATATCATATTTCTTACATGAGGAGCTCGTGGCTAAATAATAACAGCCGCACAGGTCGATCTTCAAGGTTAAGCAACGCTTGCCTAGGTTGGTCTGTGGATGGGTGACCATCTTAACATAACGAGTTTCCTCCGTGCCTCGGAAAGCACGTTAAGCCGTTGGTCCCGGCTGTCATTTGGAGATCTTTGGCAGTCGTTACGGATAGTCAGAAGCCAGTAAATCTGACTCCAGTCTTGCCATGAAGTACCGTGTTACCCCAGTTAATGGGTTGTGGAGGTCTGGTAGGCAGCCGCTCCTCGTAAAATACTGGTATTCAGCTAAATCCGGCTTGACTGGAAGCCGACCCCAATATAGTTGGGAAAAGGCTAGGCAGGCAGATATATCATATTTCTTACATTTTTAAATATTTTTACAAAAACTTAAAAAAAAAACATTTAAAAATATAAAAAATAGTGGCCCACCGGCATCGGGAACAGGGTCCAAGCTACCGGCGGTCAGGGCTCCTGAGAGAGGAACCTCCGGACAACACGCGCCGTGTCCAAGAGTGCTGCTTTCTGGATCAAACCCTTGATCCAGCTGCCTAACGAGAGCCTCCTCAGGTGTTCGTCGAGGCTCTTGGCTATTAAGCCATTGGCCGTCACGACTATCGGCACAATGATTGCCGTGTCCACTTCCCACATGTCGACAACCTCGCGAGCTAAGTCAAGATACTTAGTTTTCTTTTCTTTCTCAGCTTTCACGAGGTTCTCGTCATGAGGGACCGCTATATCAACAATCATTGTGCGACGCTCTATTCGATCTATCACCACTATGTCAGGCTTATTGGCAACAATAGTACTATCAGTGATGATAGATCGATCCCAATACAACGTGATATTGCCATTGTCGAGAACTGGGTCGGGCACACACCTATAGTACGGTACTTCTGACTCCACAAGATTGTATTTAAGAGCAAGTTGCTGGTGGATAATCCTGGCCACGAGGTTGTGTCTATGCAAATAGTCTCCGTTAGCAAGATGAGAACACCCAGAAATTATGTGTCGGATTGATTCTCCGGGCAGGTGGCATGCCCGACAGATGTCAACCGTACCATCCTTCACAATGTATTTCCGGTAGTTGTTCGTCATCATAACTTCATCCATAATTGCAAAGACAAAACCTTCGGTTTCTCCAAAGAGATCACCAAAGCGTAACCAGGATACGGACGCTAATAGATCAACATCGGGCCCATGTAAGGCCCGATAAAAGCGTCCGTGAAGCTCCTTACTCTGCCATACTTCCCTGCGGTCATTAGTATCCAGTACTATTGGTTTGCACCAGTTCTCCTTAGCCAAGGAGAGCGGGGTTAGGCCGTTGTCCACCGCCACTATATCGCGATGCATACCCACGTCCACAGCCAGGAAATATTCCCTGAGACTGCATATCTCGCGGTTATGCAGGGTCTTGGCATTTAAAAAGCCACGACCCCCACACTTCCGCGGGATATACAGCCTCATCACCGATGACCGTGGGTGATGCATCCGATTTGCAGTAAGGAGTGAACGGACCCTCCTATCCAGGGCGTCGAGTTCCGTCTGAGTCCATTTAAGTATGCCGAAAGAGTACATCAATACCGGCATGACCCAACCGTTGAAGGCGCGCACCTTGTTCCCGCCTGATAAAAGACTATTCAGTACTTTATTCAGGCGGCCAAAGAAGCGCTCCTTCAACGATCGCTTCACGTCAGCAGCATTGATGCCTTACGCTTCCGACATACCCAAATATTTGTAAGTTTCGGTTGAACAGAGGGATCTAAGGTGTATGGAATCCGAGATTTGGGTTCCCACGGATTCCACAATCACCCCTCGCTTTACATGCATGACTGCACATTTGTCCACACCAAATTCCATCCTGATGCATGGACGTGGCGCTTAATTCATACCGTTTTTTTTATAAATATATTGTACATGTTTTTTAAATATGCCACTTGTTCATGTAAATAAAAAATTTTTCTTTCTTTCTTTCTTCTATGGCACTACTGAAGGTTTCAGTTACCTTCAGTAGCTCCATCAGTTGCAAGTTGTTGGGGGCAAAGAGTTTCAGGTCGTCCATGTAAAGGAGGTGAGATATGACCTGACCACCTCTTTTCAACCGATAGCCTAAGCCCGAACCCTCTAGCAATGTGCTGAGTGGGTTCAAGGCTAGACAAAACCACAGTGGACTCAGACTATCGCCCTGGAATATACCACGCTCGATCCTTATCGGTTCACCATTCTCTTGGATTTGTCGACATCCTGGATAGTGAAGAACCGTCCTCCACTGCCGCATACACGACATCAAGAAGGTGCGCAGAGTTGTATCAACTTTATACAGCTCCAGCACCCTCATGAGCCATGTATGTGGCACTGAGTCATAGGCCTTCTTATAATCTATCCAACATGTCGACATATCCTTTCGAAAACGGCGAACCTGTTGGCTAATGGCAACATCTATGAGGAGCAGCTCCTTAGTACCACGGGACCCGTTCCTACATCCATTCTGAGAAGCGGACATGATGGAGTTTGTCTCAATATGACTATTGATTTTGGTTCTCAGAATGGATGTAAGAACTTTATAGACCGTCGGTAAACACGTGATCGGTCTATAATTTTTAGGTTCCGCGGTACTACCTGACTTATGGAGCAGGTGGGTTATGCCTGTCGTTAGGAACTCGGGTAGCACTCCTGACTCTAGGGCAGATTGGAACTGAGAAGCCAAGCGGGCGTGCGATCCTGTGAACCACTTGATCCAGAAGTTGTGCAGCCCGTCCGGCCCTGGAGATTTCCAGTTAGGCAACGGACGAACTGCACGAGCTACATCTTGGGGGCTGATGTAAATTGCCCCCATTTCTGGCACAAGATCACTATTATTATTATTTTTACATATTATTTATTTATTTTTAAACTAGGGAGGTGCATCCCATCTCCGTGCACCCCCTTCCTGCCGTTTATGCTTGACCCCACCTTGATCACGCCTAATGGAGAGTGGATGCGATTTACTTTAAGAGGTATAGGTCAGTTCAAATGAAAATGTCATGAACACTTGCTGCAGCGGCGTAGCCTGGACCTAAAGGGGCCCCGTATCAAAAATTATCGAGGTTCTTTTTATTTTTTTACGAAGTAAGTGATACTAGCATAGCGACAGTGAGACGAAGTCACTATATGCCACGATAGAGATGGCCAGACTAACTGGATATATTACGTTTATGTTATGTAAGAGTTCGTTTATTGGATCATCTTTGACTAAAACTGGTCTAGTTTTTATTGTGATCTCATGTAGATAATGCTAGTATGAGCAGTGCGAGTTATAAAGATAGAAAATCGTATAGTTTAGTTATTATTCATTAATTCTCCTCCTACACCTCTTAACAATCAAATCAATAACAGAATGGAAAATTATGAATAGGTACCATTTTACAAATTTTTGCTCTCGTCGGGGCCCCTGTAGCCTGGGGGCCCCTTTGCAATTGTACGACTGATACAGAGGTAGCTACGCCCCTAGATCTAACTCGTAATTATGAAGTAGGCCTCTTAATCACTGGTTCATCAAACCATTTGTACTTAGTCACAAGTAACTGGTCTTGCGTTCAATAATGTCGTTCCTTCAGTCACGCCAATTTAATGCCGAGTTCATTGACCTAATCGTAATAAGTATGAAGGGAAACTTATTTCACGCAATGTCACTCTTGATTGATGTTTATAAAGCTATATAGTTATGAGTACATATATCTGGAGTATCTCGAGGTTAAAATAATAACAGATGCGAAAGGGTCGTCTGTGGACTATCTAAATATACCAAGATTTCTTCTGGGTCCTTTCCATGACACATGTTAAAAATATAGATGTGCGAGTGAGAAACAGGGATGGACCTATACACCTTATATATTATACTGTGTTTTTCCTATTACCATCATCATCATCATCATCTCAGCCGAAAGACGTCCACTACTGGACATAGGTCTACCCCAAGCGTCGCCACAGCGACCGGTCTTGTGCGTCTCGTATCCATCGGAATCCCACGACCCTCGCCAGGTCGTCGGTACACATTGTGAGAGGCCTTCCAACGCTGCGTCTTCCGGTACGTGGCCGCCACTCTAGAACCTTCCGTCCCCATCGACCATCTGTTCTACGAGCAATGTGCCCTGCCCACTGCCACTTAAGTTTGGCGATTCTTCGGGCTATCCTATTATAATAAAATAAATTATAGCTTTTTTCCTTCAGTTCGGGATAGTTCGTCAAAAGGATTACGTTAAGAGCTCGTGGTGCGGACTCTTAAGCTGTAGGTCTGGCTGCCATGTTATATGTGTACCCAATAACTGGGTTGTGCAGATCAGAAAGTCAGTAGCTCCATATAAAAACTGCTAATCCGACCCCAATTTAGTAGGAGAGTAACCGTCCGGATCGATTCTAAATCGTCGACCTTTACTAATGAAAACTGTCTTGAGAATAAGACATCGAAAACTCCTCCGCATAGCTTCTTCTTCTCCTGGTCGTGTCGATTGAACTCAAATTTTGTCCGACCAATATTTAGCCACCTGGACAGCTCTATCGGTGACGCATATCCTGCGAGGGCGCTCCACACTTGCATGTTACTTGCTTGATGGGTCGAGGAAACCCCATTTGGCCAGATTATTTCTGCAGCGACCAACCTAAGCCCGCAGTCGATTCAGAGATTTCCAGGTTACTGGAAATACCAGTGCGCACGTTGGACAGCTAGCACTCGGTAACGCAGAGTCTAGCTGACTAATCCTTTCACCACGATGACTTAAACTCAAACTCCACATCGCTGTCGACTGGTAATGTTCCAAAAAGTCTGGCGGCATTACCACGCTCGCGCTGTACACTGTATAAGTATGACGATAGATATTATTCAGTTATAAGTATAATAACAAGACATATTCATACACAAACCAACGACATTTTCCTCATTCCCATACAAAAACTAACAACCAAAATCCCTAGAAACCCGGATAACGAAGTATATCCGTAGAATAAGCCTCTTAGCCCTCAAAGGCAATGCGTAGTGGACTCGTGGCTATGTTTGCGTAGCGAGGCGCCATCTTTGCTTCCCTCAAAGCGAAATAGGTTGACCTCTTTAGCGTGACCTGCGTTGATGATGACGGTACTCGTATGTTTAGGTTCTTTAGTTGATAATATGTTACTAGGTTTTGCTAGCAGCTTTACCTGGTTTAATATCTCAGCATAATGAACAGTAGACATGTGACATAAACCAACCCGCACTAGGACCGTGTGGTGGATTACGGCCCATTCTCTCTCCTAGAGAGGAGGCCTGAGTCCCAGCAGTGGGAACATTTTAAGGCTGATGTTATGCTATGCTAATGTACAGGCACACAAGATCGGTCATTGTGGCGACGCTTGGTGCAGGCCTAGTCTAGCAGTGGACGTCTTTCGGCTGAAGTGATGATGATGGTGTACTTCTGTAATAAAGAATGTCCTAATCCAGGTCATAGTCTACCACTGTGGCGGTTTTATCTAAATTCGGCCAGCAAAATTGAATTGTAGTGGCCAAACGTCTAAGCTTACAGAATTTTTGTACTATACTTTAAGTATTTTAAATATCTAGGTAAGTATACAGACTTTAAATTGTTCTATTCTTTAAATATTATATGGATTCAGATGGCGCTGCCGTCACGTAAACAACGCGCTCCGTATAATTAAATTTAAAAAATGTTTTAAAGCGATAGTTTTGCATAATTGTGATGTTAAAATGACCCTAACAGTGTAAATATTCCGTGATACCGTTATCCTGATGGAACTCCAACCCTGGACTAAGTACCTAACATGTTTAATATGTGAACATTTAACAGTTACTAATTCAGTGTTTGTGGTGTTAAAGTGACCTTACAGTGCACGAAAACTAAATATAACCCTTACAGTTTGGAACAGTTAAGTTAAAACAGCAATTAACAATAGGAATATAACGAACCAACAGTAAGCAAAAATATAAACATACGCTTCGGTTTTTTAAATTTGGTTCCAAGAACAGCATCATAACGAACTTTTAAATAAAGCATTAAACCAAATATAAATTTCAACAGAATTATTAACATCCGATTAGCCTAACTCCCTGTGTATAGGACTGCAAAGAGAGACATCCCGAGTTCAAACCCCACGAAAGTTGAATTCTTTTTGTGCCATCTGAACATTTTGCACTATTTATATGATCTGACACGCGCCTAACTTTAAAGTGAACTTTTCCATAATACTATAATAGGTATAAACAAAAACTTTGAGTTTAAATAAAAAGTGATTACGTGACCTCAGTGACCCACGATTTAGGGACCCTCTATAAACAGCTGCGCAAATTCCGAGAAACGTAGCCGACGCTCTCGCCTTCTATCCAAACATCGCTGCACTGTCATCGTGCTTCACTAAACGCCGCCCGCTGCCCAATTCGCTTAAAGCGCTAGCGCTGCACGATTAGCGACGCTTCTATTGAATTGTTGACATAAATAATAATAAAATGGCGAACACCTGCACGTTATGCACTAAGCCATTAAGATCGACGAATGCTAAATGTTCGAAATGTTACAAGCTTTTTCACCTCAGTTGCTCCAAAGGCGGAAACCTAACAAAAATAACCGAGGAAAATAAAAGTTTCTGGGTATGTCAGTCTTGCCACACTATGCAGGCAATTACTAACACTATTTCAAGCTCAGAAGGGCCTAATTTCCTAAGCAAGTCCCTAAAGTCGCCCGACACATGTAACTCCTCAACAGTAATTATTGAGTCGCCAATTATTGCGTCTGCCGGCAGCACTGACACTTTAAGCATACTGACATCTGAAATCAAATTACTCCGAGGTGATATGGGAGAACTGAAATCTCATATAAAACAGTTGAGCGACCACCTCACCCATTGCTACGGCCGCCTGGATGAGTATGATGCAAGGATTAAAACTCTAGAAAAGCGTGAGGAGGAGATCATCTCCTTGAACAGCACAATTGCCAATCTTCGTGAGCAATTAAACTCGCAAGCGCAATCATCCATTCGGAACGAGCTGGAAATCTCTGGAGTGAACGAATTCAAAAATGAGAACCCACTTCACATCATCCAAGTAATGGCACACAAATTTGGAGTAACTGTGGAGGATCAGGACATTGACTCTGTTACAAGAGTAGGACCACGTCGCCAGGAAATCGGAAAAGCAACAGCTGAAACTCCCACTCGTCCCCTCATTGTCAGATTTGTTCGCCGCTACAAGCGTGACGAGTTCTTAAAGGCTGCCAAAACTAGAAAAACCATGACATCGTCTGACATGGAAATAGATGGGCCTTCAAGAAGTGTTTATTTCAACGAGCGACTAACGCAAGAAAACCGGCAGTTATTTCGTGTTACTAAGCAGGCCTCAAAACAGCAAGGTTATCGTTTCTGTTGGCACAAAAATGGTGTTATTCTTATACGTAAACAGGAGGGTAGCCCCCCTATTCATGTACGCAACATCGAAGACCTGGAGTCCCGTCTGGGCCCTTTGTCTACGGTGCTTCACCGGTCCTCCCCCTCAGCTGAACAACGTGACTAAAAGTCACCTGACTACGAAACAGTACCCTTTTGTTATTATTCCTAGTTGTAATAGCTTTTATATCACTTTCTTTTTTATTGTAATGTTTATTTTATTGTTTACAAGTTTACGCTATGTTTTAACACAACTACACCAATCACTACGCAAACGCACTTATACTATGAAAACACACCAAGCTAACACCACCTCACCACACATCTTGTCCAAATATGTTTACCTGCAGTTATCCGCACCACACCATCTCGTCGTCGTGACTAAACCTCCTGTACACATTACTTCCTCAGCTTTTTTCAGCAACTATGCCAATGACATCATTTGACATTATCCAAAATATAGAGGAAATCACTGCAATAGATTGTCACGACCTCGAAATCTTGGAAGAATGCAGGTTACACACAAATGATTCCGAGCCTAGCTTTAAAATTCTATCTTTTAACATCAGAAGTTATCAACGTAATTTCGATGACTTTTTAATAGCATTTAATCGACTCGAGATTGACTTCGACGCCATCGTACTAACTGAATGCTGGCTAAGCGAAGGTTCTATACTGGGTAAACTACCTGGCTATAATGTGACTCGAACGAATACCCAAAATAATAAAAATGGTGGGATAGTAATCTACACCAAAACAAATTACGATGTAACTGCAATTGAACCGAATATACTGGAAACAGACAGCCTTTTTCTAATTCTTAACAATAAAGTAGCTATACTCGGGCTGTATCGATCACCATCTTTTACGAACCTTTCAAATTTTACCGCTTCACTAGACACTTTCCTTAAAACAGCAAACAAATTTTCAACTCTTATTATCACCGGTGACATCAACATAGATATATGTAGCACGACAAGTAATAAACATCATGATTATGTATGTCTTCTTGCTTCATATGGCTTACTTCCCGTCATAACCAAACCGACTAGGCAAAAAACTTGTCTTGATCACATATTTGTTAAGTGCAGTACCAAACCCAAAGGTATAGTGTGTAAAAGCTCCATTACAGATCATGACATAGTAATTGCAAATTTTCCTCTCAAAAATACTTATACTACTCGCAATAAAAAACACCGGGTGCTCAAACTAAACGAGGATGACTTAGCCTCAGAATTAGCTAATATTGACTGGACTGATACCCTCAACCAACATTGTGTGGCTTCCGTCGCTAACTCTTTTACTGGAACCCTTGCAAAACTAATAGAAAAATACACATACGAAGTCAAAGTTTCCCGCAGTAAACGTAATCTTCAACCATGGATCACACCCGGTCTCATAAGATGTATGAAACACCGGGATAAGCTACATCTATCTGTACGCGGTGACCCCAAAAACGAGACAAAAAAACTAATTTACCGCCGTTATAAAAACTTCTGTAACAAACTCTTACGTAACCTCAAAATTGAATACGATAGCCGTCGAATCCAGGAAAACCAACAAAACTCTCAAAAACTATGGAAAGTTTTAAAAGCAATGTACGACCCTAATAACCAAAAGTGCAATACGTCCAACTTATTGACAGGCTCAGTAGACCCTGTTGAGTCTCTCAACAAGTGCAACTCATACTTCACGTCCGTAGGCAAAAACCTGGCTGATACTATATTGAGCAGATTATCAGAAACACAGGCATCCATCACCAGCAAGTACTCATCACCAAATACGTCACCATTCTCTTTCTTTCTACACCCTACTGATGAAACCGAAATTACGAACTTCATCAATCAGTTAAAAAATGATAGTTCCCCTGGTCCTGATAAAATCGGCGTAAAACTCATAAAGAAAATACAACCACATATTATAACACCTCTAACCCACCTCATTAACCTCAGTCTGGAAACAGGTGAATTCCCTGATCAATGGAAGGTAGCAGCAGTAAGCCCGATACACAAAAGTGGCCCAAAAGACCAACCTGAAAATTATAGACCAATAGCCCTTCTTAGCATTCTATCCAAACTTCTGGAAAAGGTTGTAAACACCCGTCTAGTGAATTTTCTTGAAAAGCACAATCTCATATCAGAGAGACAATTTGGTTTTAGAAAAGGAAAATCCACTGAAGACGCGGCTGCACTACTTACAAACTCCATATCAACAATAATAGAAAACGGTAACCGCTGCATGGCAGTCTTTTTAGACCTAGCTAAAGCTTTCGACACCATTTCAATAGATCTCCTCCTCAAAAAATTAGATTCAGTAGGAATAAAAGGTAAACCGCTCGAGTGGTTTCATAGCTACCTCACCAACCGCCGACAATACGTCAAATCTGGCGACCACTTAAGTGACGAACTTCCTATAAATTTTGGAGTTCCGCAGGGTAGCTTATTGGGCCCAACACTATTTATCGTATATATGAACGACATACTAAACCTCGAACTAGAAAATGCAGAACTAATATCCTACGCAGATGATACTGTTATCATATTTCAAGGTAGAAACTGGGAACAGGTTTATCATCTTGCTGAAGAAGGATTAGCAACAATTGCGCAAACACTCAACCATAATTTACTAACTCTCAACATAAAGAAAACGAAACACATTCCATTTTACAAAACATTTTCATCTAGCCCTCCTTCCAATCTTACACTAAAATTTCATACATGTCAGCAAAACACAAACACTTCACACGAAGACTGCACTTGCGACTGCATCAATCGAACTCAGTCTATCCGTTACCTGGGTCTAATAACTGACGAAAATTTATCGTTCAAAGACCACATCAAACACTTGTCAGGACGAGTGAGAAAACTCATCCACATAATTAAGAAATTGAGAGACCGCACCCCAATAGACATAATGCGAACGGTTTATTTTGCTATATGTCAGTCTATTTTACAATATGGAGTGTCTATATGGGGTGGAGCTGGAAAAACCATAATGATCGAGCTTGAAAGGGCACAGAGAGCTATTATAAAGGTTCTTTTAAAAAAATCATTCTTCTTCCCTACTGACTCCTTGTACAGCGAATTTCCAGTTTTACGTGTTCGTCAATTGTACATTCTAAATGCTTTTATCCGTACCCATAAAACCATAAAACTCCGACTGGACTATCGCACATTAACTTCTAAACGCGTCTTTCAAATACCGCTGCAACGAACAACCTCCCTCCTAGCTAGGCGGTGCCCCGCTTACCTACACACCCTCGTGTATAACAAGGTAACTAACAGTCTACCTTGTGACACAAAAATACTCTCCGTTGCTGTGTGTAAAAGATTAGTAAAAAAGTGGCTTTTAGGACTTACATACGATGATTCGGAAAATCTTCTCACATCATTTCACTCGGAATCCCATCACAAACACTAACACCCACACATCACACTCACACATTCACACACCCACACCTCATCTTCACTCATTAATTATTCTAAGATATAGATATATATTTTTTTCTATTCTCCAAATTCTGTGCCAGGTCCAGCACAATTTTTATTAAAATTTTTGTTATTGATTGTTTTTGAAGTGACTGTTAATGATACAACAGTACCTAGTTTTAATTAAGAAACTTTGATCTCCATTCTTTATTAATTTGTTATTTTATTTTTTATAGTTATATTTTTTTTCCTTTTGTCACAACCTGCGGTAGCAAAAGGTAATTTCACATGCGTATCCCAACCGGTCCCCAAGATACAGGCACCGCCGAGTTTGGGGACCACCGTAATGGAATATACAATGGAAGCTCGCAAATAGTTACAGACCTAGACTAAGTTACGATTATTTAAATTTAAGGCAACTGTAACAATGGTTCAATAAATTTATTATTATTATTATTATTATTATTATAAAGCAAGAGTGTTTTTTTTTAATTATTTAAAACCAGTGGCAATGGGTTGGCTGCAACCCCGCCTTTATGATAAGCAGTGAAACAATCGTTGCTGGTGAATCGCAGTAGCTTATTAGAGCTTATCCACTCTAGCGTTGAAGACATCTCCTAAATTATAATCAAACGGGAAGATCGCTGAAGGCAAATTGTTCCAATCCTTCGATGTATGTACGCGGTATAAACGACGCTTCAAAACGCTTAGTCCGGACCGTAGAGGTGTTAACACCGTAAGGGTGGACATTTGCCAGATGTCGGGTTGTCCGATGGTAGAAAGATAAAGGCAGAATCAGGTCATGTAATAGATGTTTGTTTGATTGAATGTGCTAATCTTTGGACCTACTGTTTTTTTTAGTGTTGCATAGCCAATTTATAATGAGGAAGGTTATGGACTATATAACAGCACGCTACAATTCACTGGAGACGTGAAGTAAACAAAGATATGGTTCTAGGTCATGCCGGTTTCCTCACGATGTTTGCTTTTACCGTTTTAAGAGCAGTGCTGATAAAATAATTTAACGTAAATGCATTCACATTGTTTTATATAGTATATTATATAGCGACTAGGTTGAACGCACGACCAGCGATTTACAAACTCGTAAGTCGGGGCTACCACTAGACCACAACTGCTTGAAGTTTCATCGTAGACCTCATCTATCGTAGAGACGATACCAGACGACCCAGCTTTGACCTCGATCTCACCTCATAAGAGTATGAGGTGAGATCGAGGTCAAAGCTGGGTTATCATGAATTAATCATCTTCATGATCTGCCTAGCCTTTTCCCAACTATATTGGGGTCGGCTTCCAGTCAAGCCGGATTTAGCTGATTACCAGTATTTTACGAGGAGCGGCTGCCTACCAGACCTTTACAACCCATTAACTGGGGTACCACGGTATTTATATGGCAAGACTGGAGTCAGATTTATTGGCTTCTGACTATTCGTAACGACTGCCAAAGATCTATAAATGACAGCCGGGACCTACGGCTTAACGTGCTTACCAAGGCACGGAGGAAACTCGGTCTATTAAGATGGTCACCCACAGACCAACCTTGGCAATCTTGGTAATCATGAATTACAAAGCTGTGAAAATTCATCATATGTCAACATCATCATCATTTCAGCTGAAGGACGTCCACTATTGTGCGTTGCCACAACGAATGGTCCTGTTCGTCTCGCATCCATCGTATTGCCGCGATTCTCGACAGGTCATCGTTCCACTTTGCGGAAGGCTTTCCATTGCTGCGTCTTCCAGTGCGTTGTGGCTCCTCCAGAATCGAGTCAAAATCGAAAGTGAGTGTGTGTGCATGTGTGTGTTTGCCAAAGAATTTAAGTTTGGCGATTCTTAGGACTATATCGACGACCATTATTATATGTATTTAACACTTACAGGTTCTTACCAGTTCAATGATCAATTAATTGAGCATCAATAATAATTTATATGTTTTATCAACACCTATAACTTTACAAAATATTTATGTAAATTGTTAATCATTATTAATGGATACCAACAGTACTTCTTTATAAGAATAAGTTTTTTTTTGCTTATAAATTGCAAAGAAATAGGTACACGTGTCATTGAGGTATATAGCAGTTAATCAAATGGACTCTGGAGTTTAGATAAAAAATATGTTGTTATTCCCAGCCATATTTAAATAACTATTAATAGATAACAAAACTTGTATTTTTATTTTGACCTTCATCTGCGAACATACAATGATAATGATAAGCATCAACATAAATTAAGTTTACTATACCTAAAATAAAATAATAAATACCTAAATGTTTCGTTCATAACGACTGTTTAAAATCAAATGAAGTAAAAGTTCTCATGTCACTTTATTTTTGGGTCTGAGTCCTGGGTCTTATAAGACTGAATTGCCCAGTGACTCTTGATGCCCGGGGCATCTCCTGAAGCTGATAGGGCGTGATAATCACGCGCTAAAGATGGATGGATGGAAGGTCATGATGTGGATGTAGTCAGATGGCATGGGATTTTGATGTCATGTTGTCAATCCCAAACATTTGTACTTATGGTGTGACTCATCGTTGTCACTCAGCTTAGCCACGCCCCTTGACCAATTTGATCATAGTAATAAGTTGAAGCAGCTTTGGAGGAGAGAAAGAGGCCTTCTTCTTCCGATAATGATGAATAAGTGTTCAACCTGTTGAAGTAAATCCTTCAGACAGCACGGAAGCAGTTGGGTCTATTTAAACAACAAATACTTCACCAATGCATAAATATAAAAGTGGAAATTGTAACGATACTGACTTTTTTTTATAAAATTATATTTTAAAATACGGTGTTGCGATAATGAAAGATTGATTCTTATATTTACCCCAGTAAAAATACGCCTTTACTTTGCAGTTGCACTGATGAGTGATGAACTGATGAGCCTTTCATGTTCTTAACGTTAATAGACTGTAGTTAGGTACTATATGATAATCAAACGCTTAGAATTTTTACTTACAATCAGTGAACTAAGGTTACCGACATAACCCGAAGAATCGCCAAACTTAAGTGGCAGTGGCAGGGCACATTGCTCGTAGAACAGATGGTCGATGGGGACGGAAGGTTCTAGAGTGGCGGCCACGTACCGGAAGACGCAGCGTTGGAAGGCCTCCCACAAGGTGGACCGATGACCTTGTGAGGGTCGCGGGAATCCGATGGATGCGAGACGCACAGGACCGGTCGCTGTGGCGACGCTTGGGGGAGGCCTATGTCCAGCAGTGGACGTCTTTCTTCTGAGATGATGATGAATCAAACACTTTGCCTGCAGTTAGTCTTTTTCTCTTTTTCTATTTAAAATAGATAATCGCTGCTAGGATTTATTCCCCGTACTCAAGAACATTGAAAATAATGTTGATCTACTACCTAAACGCGATGACGTATTATTTTCGCAGCTAGACGCAACATCGATAATGTTCTGCGTTAGTAAATATTGATGTTATGTACTACAATATTATTAGTGCGATGCGAAACTAAACGTCTTTGTTTACTATTTAATATAATAGATTCGATCATGTAATTGATGTCATATCTTGTGTTGCATGTTTCGCTGTAGATGTCGTTAATAATTAATATGTAGTAAGTAGTGTAGTAGTACCATTACTAGTACACGTAGTTTAGTTAGTAATTTTTTTCGACACACTTGCTCATAAAGTGGCTGTTATTGCACTGCACTTAGGTAGGTATATAAAGGGGCTCGTTACCAAACTGTGACATTTTGATTACTATTATGTTCATGTGCGGTAATGTAGTTAGAACCTTTTTGTTTAACCTCTTTTTTGTCAAAAAAGAGTTTTAAGACAAAAAAAAATTAAAATTGTTATTGCGTTCAATAGCATGAATTAGGGCCTGTTTTACAATGTCCGAGTAGGCACTACTCACTGAATAAATTCAAAAATGTGACAGAATTTGTATGAAATTATCTGCCAAGTAAGATACTCGAAACTTAATCATAGGTGGTGAAATAAGCCCTTAGTGTTTTATTTACTTATTTCATGCAATTTCGTGTTTAAATAAACTGTTTAAAGTTTTACATATTTAATTAATTAAATCTTTCATCAAATTTGTATTTTCTGTTTATATGCAACCTCATTCTTATTTTTTCTAAACCAAGAGATGGAGTAGCTAGTCTATGGCCGCCATTTTTCGCGCATGCGCGCGTCTAAGAAAAGTCCATTTTTTTTGCCGCCATATTTAAAAATAAAATACAGATTTCACAACAATGTCTACAACAACTATTTATGAGGAAAATGATTTATGCTGTACGCCTTCAAGTAGAAAATCTAAGTCATGGGACCACTATATAGTCAAACTGACTGCACATTTACGAACTGTTTCTTTAAATAGACTTTTCATATACCTACTAAATAAAGTTGATTTTTAATTTATTTTCTTGACAAGTGTATCGAAAAACGTCGTATGATACACGTGAGTAATTGGTCATTATCGTTCTTGGTTCTCTTAAGACCCTCGCCATGGCTCGGGTCTTAATACCACCGCGACGATAATGACCCACATTACACACTTGTATCATAATGTACTAATATGTAAACTTTAAGTAAGCAAATATACCTTTTGCTTGTTTAAAGTGCTTTTTTAATTTTGTAAGCAGTACCCATTCCCTTTCCTAGAGAGAGGAGGCCTAAGTCCCAACAGTGGGAACATTACAAGCCCGATAATGCTTATGCTTATATTAGCAGCACACCGTAGATTACCCCCTGTATTATTTTTTAAGTTCTTACGACTAATGTTAAGGCTGTCTTAGATATCGCTATTAGCGATAAGACCGCCAATGAACCCATAGATTTAAGTTTTCTTATACGAAACCTGGAAAGGTGGACCGGCGACCTGGCGAGGGTCGCGGGAATCCGATAGATGTGAGACGCAAAAGACCGGTCGTTGTGGCGACGCTTGGGGTAAACCTATGTCCAGCAGCAGACGTTTTTCGGCTGAGATGATGATGATACAAAACCTATACTCAATTTACTATTTTATCTCAGTAGTAATGATTTTAGCATCATACTCTTTAGCTATCTCGTTAGCTAAACACTGCCAAGTGTTTCCTGGCACGTATTCTAAATAATGTTTTTACTCTCAGAATTTAACAGTGTATTTTTTATGCGGCCACAAAAATGACATTAGGACTGTAAAATGGAAGGCTATTAAAGGTAAACCATAATGCAACCATAATGTCAAGTGTTTTACGTGCATTTTATGTTTACAAAAACCCGCAGTGAAGTGAATTTTACTAGATAAATGTGGGCCATAAAAATGTCCCCCATTTAGTTTTTATTTTGGTTCTAGATTTCAAATGTTAGGCCCACGGAACAGATGAAAGAGGATTTATGTGTTGGCCTCTATTTGAGTTCGTTTGACCATTACCTAGTTACATGGTATGTATAATTTTGTCACAAAAAGAGTTAATATGTTATTCTCTGAAAAGATTTTGGAAAATCATCTAATGGCTTTTATCATCTGAATTATCAAATTATATATACCTAGACTGTGTAACATTTACAGAGGTTACTTTTACTTTGGTTGTGGAGGTCTGGTAGACAGCCGCTACTCGTAATATGCTGTATATGCTGTATTCAGCTAAATCCGGCTTGACTGGAAGTCGACCCCAATATAGTTGGGAAAAGGCTAGGTAGATGATGATGAACATATACAGAGGTCAACCCATGGGCCCAGTAAGTTTTAGCCCTGTTAGGCCCCTACGGTTTTGGTGACATAACTTTGAGACGTATGTTGGAACACTACGCGCGCCGTCGACGACTTGGGTTCGGTCCTCCGGACATCTTACGAATCTTCAAATATTTACTGGCCAAAAATGCTTTCGCGCGGTGTTAAGTCGGGTTTCCCATAAAAATATCGCATACTTTATGATATATATTCTCTTAAATATGATTCAATCACATCAGGTGTGTCGTAAGATCAAGGCAAGGAATATTTTATGCTAGGTTATCTAAAGAGACGATTTTAGATAACCTAGCATAAAAGTCAGGATTTGTTTAATCTCTTTAAAATAAATTGTTGAGGTCATTTTTCAATCAACGTTGAAACTTTAGAGTAAGTACAATTATTGAAGTCAGAATATAGTTCCTTGAAGAGTCTTAACACTTTGTAACTAAAACCTGGATACCTATCAAACAATAACAAGAAATAACCTAAAATCGAAATGGTGGCAAAACAAAGTTATTTAAATTGAATTTGGCTAGCCTATACAATAACAATGAAAAGCTTACTTTATTTTGTCTTAAGCCAGGTAAAGACTGCTGTAACGTAACATGCAATGTAACATTATTCCCATAGTGCCTTGCACGTGCGATTTGGATCCGGGTGTCATCATTCTGATGGACGCCTAGAGGACACGATGGAGCATGCGGTGGAGGTGTGCCACGCTTGGGCGGAGCACCACCGTGTCTTCGAGGAGGCAATCGGCGTCAGTGACCTCTCGTGCCGGGCTCTGATTTCAGACTATGGTCCGGAGCCAGGAGGACTGGTATGCAGTCGCCTAATTCTGCGAATCAGTAAAGCTAGCGAAGGAGGCACCCGCACGCGACATGTTTGTTCGTGCGCTCTTATAAATGCTCCTTTCATGTTACATTGCATGTTACGTTACAGCAGTCTGTACCCAGCTTTGTAAATACTAAAAAGAGTGTTTTCCAAATCTATTGTATCGCCAGGAAATTGGTTTTATTGTTACGAAACTTAGTTACTAGTTATAATATCTGAAAAACTCTTTACAGGGTGTTTAATAAAGAAAATGTGTGGTTATATTTTAAATACGGCTTCTACCCTTAGGCGGGAACACGAGTCATTTGTTCAATTTAGAAAGAAATGTGAACCTTCCATGGGTGCTAATTTTGATTAGCTAGCTAAAAGATAATAAATAATACTACTTCATTGGAATTGTACACAGAAGTCATTGTGTGTGTGTTACGGTCAGTGGACGTCACAACTGAAGCCAAGAGCCTCGACCAACATCTAACGAGGCTTTCGTTGGACAGTTGAATCAAGGGCTTGATCCAAAAGGTAGTACTGCCTTCAGGAGGAGGATTGTTCTTCAGGAGTACTCCTGGACACGGCATATTGTTCAAAGATTCCTCTTTAAGGAGCCCCGACCATCAGTAGCGTGGTAGCTGTTCCGATGCCGGTGGACTACTATTTTTTTATGTTTTTTAGGGTTCCGTAGCCAAATGGCAAAAACGGAACCCTTATAGTTTCGCCATGTCTGTCCGTCCGTCTTCGCTTAATCTCTGTGACCGTTAGCACTAGAAAGCTACAATTCGGTACCACATATTGGTACCTAATTGCAGCTGTAAAAGCAAAATGTGGGGACACATAACCCCTCTAACTTTTGAACCATAAGTTTAAAATATATGAATAAATCTGGAAAGTAGAGCTTTATATAGACTTTCTAGGAAAATTATTTTGAACTTGATATAACGAATAGTTTTTGAAAAATTGGCGACACTTATTGTGACGGACGGAAAACTACGGAACCCTACACTGAGCGTGGCCCGACACGCTCTTGGCCGGTTTTTTTTAATATATTTTTTTTAATAAATATTTTTGAAATGTAATTACTAAGCAAAATTCATGAAATAGGTACTTTATTTATTAAATGATAAATGATATTTATTTTGCAAATAGGTTTTTTCAAACTCTTTTACACGTCAATTTTTTTTTTGGACTTTTTTTTTTGTTACTAGATGAGGCCGGCAGGTATAGGTATTGTCAAGCATACCCTGGTCCCTAGATATTAAGGTATATCTAGGGGCCAAGATGCCTATTGATAAAGGAAATACAACTTATCGTTAGTATCTACATAAGATTTAGGGCTATGTTAGTAACACTTCACAGTTCAATATTACATGTAATATTTGTTTCATTCATTTCTATTTCCGTTTCACCCTGTATATTTATAAACCAGGGCCTGAAATTCAGACAACCACAATCTCAGGAACACCAATTTCTTGTAACAAGGGCGCGATTATTAGAATTTCTCGCTAACTTGTTCATTGTTGCGATTTCTGAGAAGATTATTTTGAGCAGTGGAAATCAAACACCCCAACAACCCAGTTTCTGTAACAATTGAAGGATTTAGATGAATTATATTTTAAGCTTATAAAAAATATTTGTTGAATAATATTGGCAGATATTCTCTGGAAGCAAATTCTTGGCTTCTCCAGGTTTGTACAAATGAAATTCAAACTCTTTAAAATTAGGCTTACCACAAGATTATGGATCCTTAGTTTGTAATGCAGTGAGTCCCAAATATGTTCTTTGATTATAAAATTCTGCCAGACTGTACAACATTTTGGCGGCGTTTGTCGGTAGTTGTTCTCGTTTCACATTTTTACAATTTTTTTAAGGACGGAAACTTATGCTAAGTTCACAACATGAAATAACTACTACGTAATCAAACAATTCCGCATTCTACATCCATATAAAATAGTAAACTTAGAAAATAAGTGGCTTAGGTAGTAGTAACAGAAGTATTTCATCAATAAATGGCGTCACATGATTTTTATTTTTTATTGGATTGAGCTCCGCATAATCACATAGACAGAGGAAGAAAAAAGAAGAGTTACTGAGGTATTGCAAAACAAAAGTATCGGTAACTCATTGTAATAATCTGAAGCAGAGATTTGTCATATATCCGAGACCCACTTATCTATAAACTCTTATTAAAGGGAAAAACTAACTGACTGACATATCAACGCACAGCCGAAACTACTGGGACTATAAACATGAAATTTTGCACAAGGTTTCCTTTTATGATGTAGGCACTAAGCACAAACAAAAGATTTTCCAAAGGGAACTTCGTTTGGAAAAACCTACACTACATAACATACAAGCTAGTCCACGATTAAATTTGTCCTGACAAGACATACTCAGAAACAGATTCTAAAAAGATACAATCATTACTCTCTCTCATCACTTCCTACACAATACCTGCAGCCTTCCACGATAATTCAATGAACTGCCATACAGACGTAGGTCTAGACGGGATCCCTGCAAGTTTCAGTTCAATGTCACCCATTCACGCTGATAGTCTGTAGTGCCTAGTGCGCAGGTAAATCGATGCCGCTGCGTTTCCCGGCCCCCACGATGTAAATTGAAGCGTAGGGGTCGTTGCACTGGAAGGGAGGCTTGTTCAAGGCTGTCGTGACGGGGACGATGCGACTGCGATGTGGGGTGGGTGGCGATTTTTGGACAGGTCGTATGTCCGGTCGTGAAACTCTTTCGGCGAAAATAATGAAGGTTTTACGTCATTATTTTCGCAAGTGGGGAAATCTTCTAACGACTTCTTTTACTCAGGGCGGAAGGGAAGGGTGTATCAAACTTTTATTGACTAAAATCACACCTGTGTCCGTCTTTCCGGAAAATCCTCGCAGTTCTAGTTAGCGGGCATCCGCCCTTTCTGCTTGCTGACGTCTCTATGAGGACCGCGTGGATTACTTACTACGCGCTGTTGACGACTTGGGCTCGGTCCGACGCTATATGATTCTGAAAAAGAATTAAACCGCAAAAAATTGTTCGAAATTCGGAACGGTCAAGATGTTTTGGCCCGTACCTATGGAATATTTCCCAAGCTCGTTTTGGTAAGCTAAACTGAAAATTCGGCAATATATTATTTTTGTACAGCTAACCATAGCATTAACCTATCACATACCCACAAAACGAGACACAATAGTAAAACAATAACAATCGCGGTCTCATAGGACCGGTCGGGGATTCATGAACTAACACATGAAAAGTTAGCTTTTTACATCAAAGAGAAAACAAATAAGAAAAGAATTACTTCACGAAGAAAGCTCTTAGTACAAATTGCAAGTAACACGACAACGGTCAGTGCAGATACCTCGTCAGGATGTAAATAGCGGTAGCGTGAGTTCTTTACCTTGACCACTGTATTAAAAGAAAAGAACACAGCTCCTATTTTTATCAATTAACCGTATTTAGCATAATTTGTTTTACGCCTACCTTGAGGACCCAATTAAGTAGTTTATCTAAACTCATTTTAAAGTAGTTCCTAGAATAATTGTTAGTCGCTTTGACTAGTGGTTTTAGATGTTTAATTACTTCTGAGAAATGTTAATTTAAAGACGTTGTTACTGTGATCCCCTTTTCTTTTCAGGCTAGACCAGTGGTATCCAAACTTTATAGTCTCATAGATTATGAAATAACTTCTTGAATGTGTATCCGTCATTATACGCTTGGTGTACATTTGCGTAAAGCTTGCATACAAAACTATCAAACTCTGTAGGCGAAGCTGTGCGACGCCCGTCGTGTCGTCGTATCGTTGCTGACGGATACGCGTCTATGAAGTTTCGCATCAAATAATTCCTCCCGCTCTGTCCTTTGACAGCCAGGGTTACGCCTACAGAATTTTCCCATAGAGTTCCCGTTGCCCTGGAACGCAAAGTGCCACTGGAGTAACATACACTCCCTCACACCTCCCAGAGCGGTATTGATGATTTTCCTCCACCAAAGGACCTTTTCTTCGACATTAACTAAATTCATTGTCCCACCAAAGCATTTTCGTTTCACCAGGTGATCATCGGTTCATCGTCTACCTCTCGTCAGCATCACGTTTCCCCCTCGCCTCCTCCCTTATAAAACGCAGTGAGATTATGGCGTCGTATCGCTGCGTTGTCTGCTAGTCTAGGGTAATAAATACGTACTTGTATTTCAGACAAAGTGGTATTGACAACGTAAGAAATATTGTTGCTTATCATATTGTTTGTGTGACGATATATTTGGATTGAAAGGTTTGTAAGACTTGTAGAATTAGATAGAGATGGAGTAATTTATGGGAAAATGACTGTTTTTAGGTGGGTAGCCATCAAAATGATTTGTCCCGCTATATGTCAGAGAGGGAAGGCGTGTCAGACTTTTACTGACTAAAGTTTAGTTTTAAGATAAAGAACGATCATTGCGTAGCGGTGCAGGATCCTGGGTTTTCCTTTCAGAAGTGATTCAGTAGGCTTCGACCCTGCTGGGCTTTTATTTGTAATGAATGAATTCAAGAACTACTGCACCGATTTTCAAAATTCTTTCTTGAATAGAATGTTGCTTTATCACCGACTGATATAGGCTATATACTATATATTTATATCTCCTATTTTAACAAGGGCGAAGCAGCTGCTAGAAGCTACCTACGCAAATAAATAAGTAAAATCTTGTAAAATCATCTTGCAAAATGCAAAAAACTTAACTGAATTTGAATTTCCCATGCTACGCTAGGGCTGTCAGTTTAACGCGATGGAAACGTTTAACTAGCACGTTTGGCTCTCTGATTGGCTTAGAGGTGAACCACTCAGAGTGCCGAACGTCATAAACGTGTCGATCGCGTTGACGAGTAATAACTCGGACTACGGTAGGTACTCAAAAAACGCGAGTACATCACTATCAATATTATAGTGAATAGGATACCAGCTTGTCACTATCCCACGGTCTTTGCAATGAAAAGGAATACATTATATGCTTACTAGTAATTTGCCCGCGACTTCGTTTACTTTTCTAATGCGCCTCACCATCAACGATTGCATCACTGCTTATCATCAGGTGGGATCGCAGTCAACCACTAGTTTATAACAATTAAAAAAAAAGAGATTTTTTCAATAAAACTTTAACAGCCCTTAAATCGTTTTACTTACTTAGGTTAGTATTTGTGCTAACTTTCAAGTATATTGACACACGGAATAAGATTATGTTTACGAACTAAATTCCCCCTTTTCACCCACTTACTCGTAAATGATGAATTTTCAAATATATCTTTTTAGTGCCTATGTCATAAAAGCATTCTTTTCTTCCTTCTGTAAAATTTCATGTCCCTTGGGCCCAGTAATTTCGGCTATACGATGATATTGTAATTCAGTAAATTTTTCCTTTTATATAATGCATTTATGTAGATTTACTAAATAATGTATATGAATTAGTAGTGACCACACATGGCAACTTCCGACAAATTAAGTATTTATACATTTTCTATTTCCTCATTTGACAGTTAAAATAACTTTTTGTATTCACAAAAGAAGAAAGGAATATAATTTATGAATGTATAGCACTATTACGTCGGTAAAGGGGTGAATAAATTCATAAATAGGTTTCAGGTGAATTGATGTTGACAACTTCTGAAAATAGGGGTTTTACTTAGCAACAAGTATTGTGAATTTGAGACCGAACTTATCACAGGTTTATTGAACTTCGTTTCAAAGACAATAAAGTTGTTTTTGTTTGTTTTGGCTTTGGTTACAAATTGGGTTCTTGGCTGAAATGAACCTTTCATTATGAATGGTTTTTATTTTCATGCATCTAATATTTTTTCGTGCGAAGGCACAGTGTTGGAAAGTCTCCCACTAGGTTGTCGGATGACCTGGTGAGGATCGCGGGAACCGATGGATGCGAGTCACACGGAACTGGTTGTGGTAACGTTTGGGGAATGCCCATGTCAAGCAGTGGACGTCTTTTAGCTGAAATGATGATGATCATGATTTTTTTTCCCGTCAATGGCCCATTGATTACCAGGTCGGGTAATACGTGTCATTTGCGTTCCAGAATCATGGGTTTTCCTTTTGGAAGTGAACCCATGGCCTCAATAGAATGTGACCATGTTGGGCCCCCTACGGTTTTGCTAACATCTACCGGCGCGCATACCTACACCTTTACATTGTATTTTAAACTGTGATATGTTGCGGAAGCACCAGGTGTGGCGCCAAGCAAATCTTATTACTTCCCCCCGCTACCCCAGACTGACTTAGTTAGAATATAATTACACTAGTGTGGGAAATTTTGTACGTTCCAGCAACTCGGCGTTATGCCAAGATCCGCTGGAATCAACATAGCCATTAATTACTAATTAGCAAGTTCTTGTAGCCGCAAGTGTTATGAAGAACAACAGAACTATGGTAAGTGGAAATCGGTTGTGGCACGTGATGCGGAGGATGGACGGTGAACCTTGCCTTGCTAGCCTTTTTTTTTAGGTAGGAAATCATCTAATGAGTCAGGTAGACAAACTTTTACTGATTAAAATCCACTCCTATATAGGAAGGCAAGGCAAAGAAGGAACATTGGAGTGAATTTTATTCGGTAAAAGTCTGACACACCCTCCGACTTTACTCTAAAGCGCGAGAAGTCATTGGATAATTTCGACCTACAAAAATAAAGCATTGTCACATTCACAACCCCCTTGCCTTGCCTTCCAGGACCCCTGGTTTTCCTTTCAGAAGTAAACCATGGCCTCAGTAGATTCACCAATTGTTCCTTAACTGCACAAGTGACACTATTACATACACACGATCCCCAAACTCCCTGAAAGACGCCCTGAAAAACCTGAGAGGTCTAATCAGTTTTTGAAGAGAGTTGGGCTGGTTGGAATCGTCATCTACCTAGCTTTTTCCCAACTATATTGGGGTCGGCTTCCAGTCAAGCCGGATTTAGCTCAATACCAGTATTTTACGAGGAGTGGCTGCCTACCAGACCTCCACAACCCATTAACTGGGGTAACACTGGGTTAAGATGGTCACCCATCCAAGACCATCCTTGGCAAGCGTTTCTTAACCTTGTAGATTGACCCGTGCGGCCGTTACTATCTAGCCACGAGCTCCTCCTGCGTAGGACTAAGTGCGGAAACCATACGTAAACCAAACTGAACGAGTCAAAATTAGCCTCAAACATTATCGATCGATTGAAAGTAATCTCTATTATTTCAATGACGCACTCAATTAATAGTCCAATACAATACAATTCTCAGTACAAACTTCGTATAAGTTACAGCCATTTAAACACGCCTACACAGTTAAACTGACGTCACTTATTAGATACAACGAGACGATATTACAGCTAAATGTTAAAGTAATTACATCTCGTAATCGCCAGCTCGAACTGACTGGATCTAGGTCGGAAATAGACTCCAGTCAGAAATCTAGATCAAATGCTAACGTTTGAACTTTGTTAGTAGATGTGGTGTAAAATTTTACATGTAATGGAAGACTTCGTAAGTAAGGCCCACTGTCCACGGTAGCATAGTTTCATAGACTCGTATTTGTCGTGGCGCGTATTGTGTGAAGTTCAAATACAAAACTATAAAACTGTGTCAAAAAAGAGTCAGGGTCTTGGCGTCGTGTAGTTGCAGCTTCGTCAACAGTTTCATAGTTTTGTATGCAAGTTTCACGTAAATGTGTGTGTGTGTTTCGTGTCTATAAAGTTACGCGTCCGCGGACAGTAGGCCTTAGTGGCATACCAGTACAATTGAAAAAAAAAAAAACTAAAACGAAAAAAAAGCACGTAAACGTAAATAACACTACAATTTGTCAAAAGTTCACTTATCTCGTAACTCATTAATTAATTGTGTGTACTAAAGTACTATTTGTACATTTTTTTATCTATGTGTGGTAGTTTATAATTACCTACTTATTTGTTAATGTACGTTTTATAACATTGATTTATTAGTCTGTAAGGCTTCTGTGTAAAATAAAATAAATAAATCTATACTAATATTATTAAGAAGACAAGTTTGGATTTTGAACAAACTAAAAAATACGGGACTGATTTTTAATAAACTTTTCTAGTAGAATGCTACTTTAGCACTCAGTGACATAGGTTATATTTTCTACTGTCCTGTGGATGAAGTCGCTGGCAGACACTAGTATAATATAATTTTATTCAAACAATTTTTACTTTAGGTTATTTTGGGACACTGTTTATTCCCTAACCCTTTGAAACGCCTTTTGGCTTTGGGTACGGTACAAAAAATAACGGTATAATTATAAAGCAATTATGAACATCAAGGCTTTTTCTTGGAAAATATTTTCCAGTAAAAAATGTGTGATGTTTGGAAACCAGCTATAAAGAAATTGGTAGGTATTTACAAGATTGTTCGTAAAGTCATCGCGGCTCTGAAAACCCAACTGAGACAGAAACCCAGACCCGTGAGATTTTCAGTTTTTTAAATTGATATTAACTAGTGCTTGACTGCGACCCCACCTAATGGTAAGCAGTGATGCAATCGTTGATGGTGAGGTGCACTAGTTTATTAAGAGCCTATTTACTCTAGTCTTGAAGACGCCCAAATTATAATCAGACGGGAAGATCGTAACCATCAATCTCGCAGAGAGACATTTTTAGAGTTTTATATATGTAGGTGTCGTTACAACAAGAAATATTTGCGTCAATAATTTTTATTTGTTCGATTTTAATATTGTACCATTGTACCTTTCAAGTGAAAGTCCGACTCGCACTTGGCCAGTTTTTTTTCAGTAATGTTATTAAGCTATATCATGCTCATTATTATGCAGGTAATAATGTATTACAGGTATAAACAATAATCAACTTGTATTAATTAACGGCATAATAAAATATTTAACATTTTATCCGAAATTAATATCATATTTCGCTGTAAGGTAAAAAGGCAGCAATGTATAAATTCCATAGAAAAGTTACGAATTCCATGGAAAGTTATAGCATCAGCCTTATAATGTTTCTAATGCTGTGATTCAGCAGTAGAAACATTGCATTGCGTTGCATTTTCTCTATGAGAAGGAATGAGCCGTAATCTACCACATGGGCCCTGTGCGGGTTAGTAAATGTCATAAGTCTTCGAATTTTTAGGGTTCCGTAACCAAATGGTAAAAACGGAACCCTTATAGTTTTGCCACGTCTGTCCGTCCTCGCTTCTTCTTTTCTTAAGTTTAGAAAATATGAAAAAAATCAGAAAGGAGAGCTTTAGAAAGACTTTCTAGGGAAATTATTTTGAACTTGATGGGACGAATAGTTTTTGAAATGTTGGAGACACTTATTGTGACGGACGGAAAACTACGGAACCCTACACTGAGCGTGGCCCGACATGCTCTTGGCCGGTTTTTAGTTCTAGGGCATACCGGTTTTCTCACGATGAAGTTGTTATATCACATAGTTATTAATGATGCTGTAGAATGGCACGTCCCTCGTCTTTCCCATTTTTCTTATAAATAAATTCAACCTCGAAAACGTGCGATATCCCCAGTGAGTAATCCCGCATAAAAGGTGCGGGATCCAATCTTGCGTTTGCGGGTTTATATTCTCTAAGGGCAATTGAAAGAACACGTGTAAATATTAGTCAGGAAAAGTCTACACTCCTTCTCGCTCCACATAGTGCGGCAGACGTTGTTTAATGATATTTTAACCGGTAAAAATATAACTGATACAAGTCTTCTTCTTCCTGCCCTTATACCATAACTATCCATCTTTTCTTTGGCTCCTCTCCCTCTCCATCCAACTACATGTAAACTCAGAACTTTTTTTGTAACTCAAGATTCGTTTCTCCTCTTCTCTGCATTACTCAAAGGTTAACTGGTAGAAAATGCTTAAGGCATTAAGGCCGCCTCTATACTTTTATTTGCATGAAGTGTTAAATAAATAAATAATACCCAGACAAAGACGATTCTTTTTCAACTTTTCAGTCACTAATGCAACTTTCAAAATATTCATTTCTCACTTTATCCATTTTCGTCACCCTATACATCCATCTGAACATTTTCATATCCGCCGCTCAAGAGCTATGAACAAGTATAACAATAAAATGTAGTCAAACAGGAAGACTTTACTATGATAACATCCTGGGATAGGAAAATACGAATATTGTATTTCATCCTTATCTATTCATGAAATACAGATACACAAAGGTATGAAAGCCGTCGAGGGATTTCCTAGAGAAGATTACGTTTCAAGGCGGATGGAACTAATAAAACACATGTCGATTGCACTCCCAGGAGAATTAGGTAGGATAGGTGTGAAGGAATGATAATAACTATAGCTTGTGGTTATTAGCAGGGGCGTAGCTACCGCCGTATCTGCCGTATCAATTATACGGGGCCCCCGGGTCACGGGGGCCCCCAAAGTGTGTAAGGAAAAAAAAAATAAAAATTTCTAATTTATTTTCTGAACTTTAATAGTTCACTATCCTGCAATTACTTATAATCCCTGTCTCTTGGGTAGGTCTTCGTTTAACTATCATAATTTCATCATCATCATCATCATCATTTCAGCCGAAAGACGTCCACTGCTGGACATAGGCCTCTCCTAAGCGTCGCCAAAATTATCATAATTTATCTATTTATAAAAGGAGAAACTGAGTAACTGGCTGATATATCAACGCACAGGCAACACTTCTGGGCCTACGAACGTAAAATTATGGACAAAGCTTCCTTTTACGAGTACGATATAAGCGAGCACTAAGAAAGGGAATTTTGAAAATTTCCGAAGGGAGTGAAAAGGGGGAAAATGGTACCTATACAAAAGTTTATTTCTGGGACCCATAGTCCCATATACTTGAAACTTTGCATAAATAAGAATCCAAGTAAATAAAAAGGTTTTCATTCTCCATTTTTCAAAACTACCCCTATAAAACTTTTTAGGGAGTGTTAAACATTTTACGGAAGAATTTGCTTTGGATTTTCATGAACGAAGTTGCTAGCAAAGTGATAAGCTCTGGTTTTTAAACTCTGACACTAAAATGATATACAAAGTTTGTCACACTTGTCCAAATACAAAAGAACTGACATCATTATTAATGTTTGAATCCCCGACCGGTCCTATGAGACCGCGCTGTTATTGTTTTACTATTGTGTCTCGTTTCGCGGGCATGTGATAGATTATTTTAAGTTTGACATTCCCGTGTCTGCCGCAGCCTGTGTCAATTTAGTCAGGGATTAAAATATAGACTTTAATTTTCTATATTTTTATTGGTTAACTAGACCCAAATAAAAACAAAAAAAAATGTTGTTTTAAGCTCAGCAGCTATCTGTTTGTGTTAGGATCTGTGCACGGATGCTGCGCAACAGGCTGATAGGATATGGTTATATATATAGATACACCTCTACCTAACCCCGCTGAGGACAAAAGCGTGAAGTTTATTGCGTAATAAGGTCAGGTCAGGTCAGTTACTTTGCATGACATCTTTGTATAACATTAGCAACCGATAATCGCGGCACAGTTGCGCTGTGGTCATTTGCAGTTGCCCTTGTACGATCCAATACTCCTTTCTAGTTAGAAGTCGAATGCACACTCATATTTTATTGGTTATTGTCTGCAGCTGCGTGTAAAATCGATTGTTCTGTTATGACCAGCACGTGGGTCTTAAAACAAAGTGAATTTCTATTAACGGTTAGTAGCGACTCGAACGCGAAAGTATAGGAGATTATGCTATCAGAATTTTCTTTTTATTTTGCCTGTTACCCTGGTTTTAAATAACTTTTTTTAGCATTATTGGCCTTATAATGTTCCCACTGCTGGGACTCAGGCCTCCTCTCTTGGAGAAGGAGTGGGCCATAATCCACCGCGCGGGCCCATTGCGGATTGGTGGTTTTAAATAATTATTTCTCTTTTATGCAGCTACCTTATTATCTCTTCACCACCCTAGGTTGACTGGTAGAGAATGCCTAAGGCATTAAGTTCACCTATGTACTTTGTGCATGAAGAATAAATAAATAAATTTTCCTGTAGCGCATGTCATTTCCATACATTTCAGACTTTTTGACAATCAATCATTATCTTGCTAGAGGCACAGGGAAAATTCTGAAAAGGAACAAACGAACATAGGTGGGTTTTAGGAAGTAAAAGCCTTACACGGTCTAAAAGTCCTTAGACGATTTCCCAACTCCAAAAAAAGGCCTTAAAAATATATAATATATCATAGGAGTATGGCTAAGAACTCACGGAGCGATTTTTGCCCGCGACCGCCGCGGTCGTGGAACTGCGGTTTTATTTCAAAACTCACGAGAACGGTTATTTGCGTGGTTACGCAGCCGCCGCGGTTGCGATCATCGCCCGCAGACCTGGCGGGCGATGACCGCAAGACGGGCGGTTGCAAAATAGTGTTCGATTTCTGTACCTCCCGCCATCCGCCGGCCACCGCGGTCGCCCGCCGACCGACCGCTGAGCGCGCGGGCGCCACCCGCCGAGGCTGCGGGTAACCGCGGCCCGTGCGATTCTACTAGTTGCCCGCCGGTACAGCGGGAGCAGCATACAACCGCGTACACCGCGGGCGTAAAACGCGTCGTGAGTTGTGCTTTAATTTTTTACATATGTATCTAAATTCTACAGAAGCTGCGGGCCCGCAACCGCGGCGGCCGCGGGCGAAAATCGCTCCGTGAGTTCTTAGCCTAAAGCCTACGGAACATGAGTGGCTATGAGGAACTAGGTACATGAATAGTCTGAACCCTCCCGCTCCGCCCAAGAGCGGGAGAAGTCATGATTTCCATCTAAAAAAACCGTTTCTTCTTGTTACGGAACGATTATTCATTCCATAGCAGGAAGCATATAAGCATTTCAAACTCTTATTATATATTACGAATATTACAATAACAGAAGATATAATAAACAATTACTTGGAGGATTTCTTTGTTCTTCTCTTCTTACGAGTTCTTAAGGGTATCAAGAAATTGGATTGAACTATATACTTATATTTATAAGCCTAAGGGCTTATCTAAGATATACATATAAACCCTTTAGAATCTTGTACACACACGTTTTTTTGCCGAGATAATCTACGGTTAGTTCCCCGTGTGCAGGCACGGCTGTCAGTGTTGTATGGATCACCGGGGGAGCTTGTTGACATACACGGCGGCGTTGCCGTGCTGTAGCGCCGCCGTGTTTCATCACTGTTGTATCGCAGTCTATGGCCTCTTGAAGACGGTATGTTTTATTAACCGTACGGCGCGCTAGTCGTACATAAATACAACCGTACCGTGTACAAAAGGAACAGATGGTCGATGGAAACGGAAGGTTCTAGAGTGGCGGCCGCGTACCGGAAGACGCAGCGTTGGAAGACCTCCCACAAGGTGGACCGACGACCTGGCGAGGGTCGCGGGAATTCGATGGATGCGAGACGCACAGGACTGGTCGTTGTGGTGATGCTTGGGGGAGGCCCATGTCCAGCAATTGACGTCTTTCGGCTGAGATGATGATAAGAGGCCTTAGGTTTGGTCAAAGTTTTCCGACGTATGGAATTAAACAAATCCATGGTAGCCTTCACACACCATACAAACGTCTAGTGGTTTACACCTTCTAAACCTGTTATTGTACTAAGTCAGTACTTTTCCTACACGAGGCAATGACAATCTATTTTAGTAAATTGCATAACATTAAGATCGTAATTGTTGTGTTGTTTTGCAACTGGCAACCAATTGTTAGTTGCATGATAGAGCGGATGTATTATTAGACGTGCATTTCTGACTTGGACCTAAATTCATATCAGTCAATAATGCAGTTTTATTTTTGGACCGCCTACGACATTTTTAGAGAATAGTAAGTAAACAATGTGTCTGGGTATGATTGATCGAAATCAATTAAAATGTGTCATGGTATGAATTTTATTTTGCATTGTTGGTAGTTTGTCGATGAGTTTAATTAGAATTAGCTGACTCGCCAAAATTTTTGTTCTGTCATATAAACTATCAAAGATATTATGTAACATTTTGATTTACTAGAAGAAAAACTATATAGAAAGCTACATTGTTTGTTACATTGTTTCAATTAAGGTAGAGATGTCTAGTTTTTTTATAGCTTTCTATTGGCAAAAGATTTTTTTAAATCGCTCACTTAGTTTTTTAGTTAAGTCGTAACAAACAAACAAAAAATGTGTGGTTTTGGCTAGACGTTGATGAGTTGGTGAGTAAGTTAGGACTTTGCCATTTATATATACAGATAGGCTCACGTTTGACCACTATCTCATCTGATGCTAAGCGATAATGTGGTCGACGATAGAGACGACAATCTTGGCTAGAAGTAATCCTTACATTCTTGGCTTAGAGACCTCCAGGTTGTAGCTATCAGATTTTTTTGTCAGCCCATCCACATTACAAGAGTCATTTTGTCAAGTTTCTGGTTTCTAGAAATCGCTCCATAATATTTAGGCTAGTTTTTATTCATCCGCATCTTTTTACACTGGAAGATACCACATTACAGCTGGAAAAAATATAGGCTAGATTTTTCTAGCATTTGGTTAGTTCCACAAAGAAAGTAATTTACATTCATGAATGTTTTACTTGTTAGCCGGTTGTTTCCTTTGTATGTTGCTAACCTAACCATCACCTATATACAGTAGAGGCGTCTAGCGTTGCGCCACAGCGAGAGATTTTATTCCATGGTTTCGATTGTTTGAGGAGCTCGTGGCTAGATGATAACAGCCGCACAGGTCGATCTTCAAGGTTAAACAACACTTGCCAAGGTTGGTCTGTGGATCGGTGACCATCTTAACATACCGAGTTTCCTCCGTGCCTCGGAAAGCACGTTAAGCCGTAGGTCCCGGCTGTCATTTGTAGATCTTTGGCAGTCGTTACGGATAGTCAGAAGCCTGTAAATCTGACTCCAGTCTTGCCATGAAGTACCGTGTTACCCAGTTAATGGGTTGTGGAGGTCTGGTAGGAAGCCGCTCCTCGTAAAATACTGGTATTCAACTAAATCCGGCTTGACTGGAAGCCGACTCCAATATAGTTGGGAAAAGGCTAGGCAGATGATGGTTTCAATCATTCGAATATCTCGAGGGATCTCGATTTTTTTGACTTTGACTCGAGTCCAACTCGGTCTGTTATTGTGACTGGCGCATGTCGCGTTTATACGAGAGTTGTTCCTCGATGGTTTAGAGTTTCGAGAGAGAGTGACTGATTCGTACAATCTAAAACTAGCGATCGATTCCATTGACTGTAAAATATTGAAAAATATCTCGATTATTTTGTAGAACAGCGAGTCTGCGAGTCGACTTCGTTGGTTGACTCAATGCTCGATGCTTTATTTTAACGAAGTCGATTCGTTTGATTGCTAAAACTTCTCGGATTTGCCTATCGCTAGAGGCGAGGCTTCCCTCATTCTCTCTGATCCCCGGAGCGTGGCAGAGATGTAATATCATATCACAGTTCACTGACCCTCGGTATTAGATCGAAGGGTCCGGTGAACTATTCAAAGCTAATAACGAACGACAGTAAATGGATAATTCTGAAGTATTTTTACTTCCCACTGCTGGGAAAATGGTTACTTTTCCATTCAATGTAATAGAAGATAAAATTATTTACCCATGTGTATAACATAATTATTTTCTCTCGCCTTTATACTAAAGGTGAAAGTTTATATGTACTTATTTATTTATTAAAACTTAATGTTCTAATAAGAAACACTGTACAAAGGCGGACTTAATGCCTTTGGCATTTTCTTCCAGTCGACCTTAGGATAGTGTGTTGGTGGATATATTTATGTCTACTTGTTACTTATTCACGCTGAATGGAGTTGAATTAAATTTGGCAAACGCAAGGACACACCAAAAACTAGTGCGCCTCACCATCAAAAATTGCATCACTGCTTACCTTCTGGTGGGATTGCGGTCAAGCACTAGATTAAATCAATTTAAAAAACCCCATGGCATCGAGTATGTTTTCTTGGGTATGAGTGTGTTTCCTTCGATTCCTAGTAATTTTTTATTTTCACGCAGGTGAAGTCGCTGGAAGCAGTAAATATGGTATTCTACGCCGTAAGACATGGCGTAGGAAGGCCAAACAAGAATGACCGATAACTTATTAAGCCATGGGAATCTGCTCAGTTGGAAGAACAAATGGTACTCGTATCTGTGGGACAGAAATCGAGCCAAACTTTTTATATTATTCATAGGCTCACGTTAAGTTGACCACTATCTGACCTGATGGTAAGCGATGATGTGGCGAAACACGTTTGCTTAAAAGTAACCTATTCACTCTCGACTTGAAGACCCCTAGTCATCTAAGCTGAAATGAAAAGTAATATCTAACATCCTCATTGGAAATTCTAATCTTATATAAAATCTACGCGTCGTGACTGCCAACTTGCTAACTTAATCCGACATACATTTTCTGCGTACAGATGGTTGTATAATTTGAAACTTTTCATTATTCTTTTCGCTTGAAAATGTAGAGTACAAAACGATCCTTTGGCGAATCGTATGCTTAAATGGTTTTAGAAATATTGCCACTAGAACTATACACTTGGCTATTGAACCAGACGTTGCGTGGTTGTTTTGAGGGTGAATTTGGATGTCTAACATACAAACAGACTGAGTCAAAGATGAAGAAAGACATAGAAAGAAGAAAAAAAAAGCTTTAAACATTGCCAAACTTTAGTGGCAGTGGGCAGGACACATTTTTAACAGTGATAGCTAGTCGATGGGGATGAAGGTTCTGGAGAGGCTACCGGAAAACGCAGGGATTGAAGTACCATAAACGTTTATTTTTTCTTTCTTTTACCACAAGGCGGACCAATAACCTGGCGAGGGTTGCGGGAATCCACAAGGATTCCGCATTTTTTGTTCTAGGACAACCTAAAACAAAAAATGCGAACACACGTGAGATCCACCGAAACGCACAGGACCCGCGTGTTAGCTTAGCTCCTTTTCCTTCTTATAGACAAGAGGCCGGAGTTCCAGCAGTGGATACATCATAACACTAATAATGTTTATACCAAAGTCTTACGGGAATGCTGTCCTCAGGTGACATCTGAAACGTGTCCAACTGAAATTTAAAAAAAGTATAAGATTGTTCTGATCTGGTTGTATTTTCTGCATAAGTATACATATAATTATACCCCTGTAAACATGCTTTTATGGTTCACGTTAGCAATTTGTTCCTGATTAAAATCAGCGTATACGATATTGTTTTTAACATAAAATTGTTGCTCTAGTTTAGGAGGTCGACCTAGATTGTTTTTTACTGTTGCGTTGTTATTTATTTTAGATTTTATGCACTCTATATAATACTGAATCTTACAATTAGTTTCAGAGAATAAAATAAGTAGTAAATGACACAAAGGAGAAGAGAAAAGTTCACTTGGTTCTGATGAAAATATTCTCAGTACAAAAAAAATTGTTTGTACTTATACAAAATAATAGGCAGTCGTTACGGATAGTCAGAAGCCAGTAAATGTGACTCCAATCTTGCCATGAAGTATCATGTTACCCCAGTTAATGGGTTGTGGAGGTCTGGAAGGCAGCCGCTTCACGTAAAATACTGGTATTCAGCTAAATCCGGCTTGACTGGAAGCCGAGCCCAATATAGTTGGGAAAAAGGCTAGGCAGGCAGGCACTGATAGAAAATAATAGAAATTACCGTAAATTATACTTTTTAAAGAAATGGAGCATCCCATAAGGTGGACCAATGACCTGGCGAGGGTAACGGGAATCCGATGGATGCGAGATGCTCAAGACCGGTCGTTGTGGCGGCTCTTGGGGTGGCCTATGTCCAACAGTGGACGTCTGGCGGCTAAAATAATGATAATGGTGATGTGAAAGTGTATTTTAATTAACATTTACGACAAACTTTTAAACAGATTCATTATTAAACAAAATGTTAGAGCCGCATTGTTTTAATAATGCGCACAAATTATCCAGAAAAAAGAAACAATTTCGCGAAAATAAAATAAACAAAGCAAGTAGAATCGTAAAACTAACAATAGTCACTTTCGCCTTTATAATTGTGCTTCATCTTCGTGCACTGAATGCGAAATAAGACATTGAAATTCCACTCAAGATCTAAAATAGTATCAAAAAATTAAGCGAGCAGTCTTACTAAAACGAACATAGCTATAAATTTTTAAAAACCTGATCTAGCAGCACCTATTCATTCTAAAATAAATTCCATTTCAAATCGATTTCTCAATCGAGTTTGTCTACGATATTAGTAGTATTATTTTCGGCATGAACTAGCGTAGTTGGAGAATGCATTCACGACTTTATCCTAAAATAGGGCAGTTATTTCCCGAGCCGCTACATCCGCAGTGCGCGGCCGCTCCGCCAGAAAGAGGGGCACATTGCGCCAGAAAAGGACGGGCACAATGACCGAAATCGATGTTAGAAAGAGCAAGTGTTAGATAGAGCTGTCTCGCTCGCCGCCGGTACGCCCGCACTAAGAATGCACCGGAGCCTCGAGCGACAGTGCGTGGTGTACTCGATTCGCACTCATTCTGATGTAACCAAAACGTACTAGAAACGATAAATTGAATTGTAATCAGCGTTGCGGATTGCTTTGATTTTTTATGTTCGGTTTGAAAGCACTTCCGCGATTTAGTCACGTTGATTATAGACTAAAATGATATCGCAAAGAATGGAAACCTCGAATTGACTCGAAAAAAATTCTAAACAAATCGAAATTTGAAAGAAAATATCAGTCAAAATTCTTAAAAACAATAGGGCCAAAAGGTCAAAATCAATACTTAAAATAAAGAAATGCGTTACCTTACATCACAAGACGTTAGAATTGACAATCGATTGGCGATGTGTCGGGTTCACAAACATTAAACAGCTGTAGAGGTTCGGGCACCATCGTCTTTGTTCGGTGCCAGGGACGTAGAAGTACATCCAGTACGTATAGTCCGCGCGCCGTGTTGAGTTCGTTGTCGTGATGAATCAGTAGCACATGAGCTCTGCTAGTGAGACAACGCGTTGCCGCGAGCTGCTGCACACAACAATAAAATATTAACCAAATCCTTTGTAGTGCGTAGACATTTCGTTTTTTTTTATTATTATTTCAATGTGTGTGACAGGCGTGTGCATATTGTGACAGAAGATTGTTTATGCTCTCTGGATTTGGATAGCTATTTGAGTATCAGGTAAGAAATGTTTATTTATTTTCTCGAATTTTACGTCTATTATGTGAATGCTGAATGGTAAAATGTCCGCTTTTGTGGAAAATAGGTCTCATGAATATTCGTTATTTAATTTATTGCAGTGAAAATTATGGATGCGTTTAATTTTAGTGTAAAATTGGTCTCTAGTCAAGCGAGAGAATATTGGTGTAATGTTTTTGTTTTGTTTTTGACCCCACGTTTAGTAGTTGCGACCAAACGAACGCACACAGAGCTACAGAATATAAAAATATATATTATACATATAAATTATCCAGTTTCAGTGCTGTAAAAATGGCGTGCTTTGGTGTTATTAATCAGATTATAATGAGCCACGTTGGGTGGGTAACAGCAACAACGTTTTTACTTTCGGCTCTTTCTTGAAAAGAATGAAAATGAAACCAAATGAATAAAATTGTCATTCAGAGAAAAGGAAATGTTTTTATTATCTGCGTCTTTATTAACACACCTTTGTGCAAAATAGATCTTAATCTGCAGACATTTTACGGAACCCGTAATAAAAAGTGTGCAGACATTATTTATTTTGTCTGAGTAATAAAATAACTTACAGATTAAGGTTAGAATATGTAATTTTAAAATCTGAGATGTATCTCTTTAGGAGCCAGATTTTCACATCCATAACTAAAAATCTGTCCTCAAATGGGTCTATACTTTGTCAACGTGACTTCATATCGCAGTCTTCACTTATACTCCGTCGGTTTAGGTAGTTAACTAAATGTAAACAGTCTTGGCATGTCTTTTTATCTAAAAGTTGTCTATAAATTGTATGTAAAAATCTTTGCAAATAGGTTTTTACCTAAATCGATGTTAGCTAATACTCTAAATTTAAATAATCTTTGTGTATATTATATAAGACCTCTTTAATATAAAAAGACATACCAAGATTGTTTACCTTTAGTTAACTACCTAAACCAACGGAGTATAGTACTATTGTCTGAAGACATAACCTAGGAGAAAGTTGCACTGTTGTCCACATTAGTCGTATTCTCACGATATAGTGTAAACTATATAGGTATATTGGTTTGAAATAGAAAGCCTGTAGTCATTATCATGTGTGATATTATAAATCTAGGATGCGTTTTGATCGAGATACTGCTCAATTTTTTTTTAAATGCATGTTTTGTTTTATTGATATAAACTAGTGCTTGACTGCGATCCTACCTGATGGTAAGCGATGGTGCAAAAGTTGATGGTGAGATGCACTAGTTTACTAGCCTATTCACTCCAGCTTTGAAGAGTCATGAGGCTCTATGACTTTCTTTATTCCTTTATAATTGTGACATTACGGCAAGGGTGGTTTTATACTATTCTTTTTCTCATTGTAATGTGAAATAGGTAGGCATGTAAAATATTTCATGTGTCTTCGTACCTACTTTGGTAATATTGCCATGACTGTTACTGAAGAGCTTCTTGTAAAAGCAGATAATATAATTATTGCAGTCTTTAATTTTTCCAATAAATATAGAACTTAATTTTTAAAAGCACACTGTTAACTATCAGACATGCTTGAACAGTCTTCAATTATTTTTAATTCATGAATTTCTTGAGTAAAGGCCACCTACAAGATTATCCATATGTCTCTATTTGTTGCTTTAGTCATACAACCGTTTTTCCGTAATTTCTGCCTCCTCTAGATAATTTAATATATCTTTTATTAAATCACACTAATATTATGAACGTAAAAGTTTGTGTCTATGTTGGTTCCTCCTTCACAATCAAACTAATAAACAGATTGAGAAATTTGGCACACGTGTTCAACATATCCTGGAATAGCACATAGGCGGAGGTTCCTTTGATATAGTTTTATACGTCTATCACATACCCGTGAAACGAGACACAATAGTAAAACAATAACAGCGCGGTCTCATAGGACCGGTTGGGGATTCAAAAATTAATTATAGCTGAAATGCTAGTCAATTACTATTAGAACGATCAAAAATTTATGAAAAGGCAATCAGTATAATATCATCATCTGCCTAGCCATTTTCCCAACTATATTGGGGTCGGCTTCCAGTCAAGCCGGCAATCAGTATAATACCAAACAGAAAAAGTTGCCGATATTTAGTTTTTGCCGTAATCACATGTAGGCACAACAAAAAATGATAAAACGGGTTTGATTTATCACGCTAAAAGCATTATCAAAGCTAACACGTGTAAATATAATTAATGAAACTGAGTTAAAATTCAAGAGCCCCAATTTACTACACTTATAAGTGAGCATGTCTAAGTGCATTGATGCTGTTAAGTGCAGAGAGAGAGCTCTTAGACTACTCTGTGTAGAATATCGTAAATGATGGAACAGAACCGCTACGGTGGAAAATTCGTTAATGTTGAAACAGAATTGCTATGGTGGAAATTCGTAAATGTTAGAACAAATATAAATCCACAACAATACAACAGAACAGATATCAATTGTTGTTAATTTTGATTATTAGCATAGGTTGCTTCTAGGCAAGCATGTTCCATCGTTGACCACACGATCGCTTACCATCAGGTGAAATGTGGTCAAGCGCAAGCCTATCAATAATTTAAAAAAAATAGCATCATCGGCCTTGTAATGTTTCCATTGTTGGGACTACGGCAACCTCCCTAGGAGAGGGCCGTAAACCACCACGCGGGCCCAGTAGGGATTTGTGGATGTCACATGTCTTCGAATTTTTGGTTCTAGGTCATGCCGGTTTCCTCACGATGTTTTCCTTCACCGTTTTGAAAACAGCTGTTTTGAATGATATAAATTGTTGACAATTATGACTGTCAGAAATAATTAACTGTCGAAGTTCAGTATGATACTCCTATGATCGAAATTGGTAAAAGTTAGAACAGTATCGTCAAGGAGAAAATTCGTGAATGTTGGAGCATTATCGCCACCGTGGTATTTTATCAGACTTAATGTGCACAAGTGCATTGATGTAAACATGAAAATAATTTGGTATAACAACAGCAGTAACTGATATGAACCTGTACAATTCGGCACAAGCTATAAGAAAATTGGCTTAAAAGAATCGTTTCATTTCTAAATATTTACAATAACTAAACGTGGACTAAACATTTCTAAAAAAACAATAATTTATAAATGTTGGACAGAGCTCTTGATTTGATTTTCACTTAAACGAAAATGCAATGGTTAAATATCTTCATCGTCTATATTTCACTGTTCTTTTTCTTATAAGACCTTGTGTAAAACTTATCAGCTATGTAAATATTTACGAGATTATTTAAAAGAGAGCACTTCTGTTAAATTTTTGGATAATATCCAGCAATTCCACGTAGAAAGATTTGAGAATGAGTAAATAACACTGAATGATAGACTTCATATTCTTTTTAAAGAATTCAGCTCAATATCCATTTAAATTTTTATTGTTACTCATCGTAGGTATTTCCCACGTATTTCCTGTAAAGAACAAACAATATCAGTGTTTACCAAAAAAACATATTTAAATGCATTTCATAGTAATTTTACTGTAAAATACACAACAAGCGGGCTCGCAAACTATTGCTGAACCTTATAAAAAAGTAAAAGATTTTAGTAGGCCAGACTTAGTAATCAGCAAGGCACTCAGGCCTTACCTTTGAGCCACTTCAAAAACCGGTCAAGTCTTTAGGGATTTCGGAGAATCTGACAGCTCGTGAGACCGACCAGAAGGCCAATTCTCTCTTGCAAAACGTTAGAATTCTAGTCTCGATATATCTTCTTAGTCTCAATGTCAAGAACTTGTCAAAGTATTGGGGAATTAGAGGAGATTTTAATATATTGCGAAAGCGATTTGAATTGTAACGATGCTTAAAAATACGGAATTTTCTCCTCCTTACCATGCCAGGACTGCGAAATCATTAAAAAAACCTCCGCTATTCTGGAATGTGAAGAGCAGCTGAAAAAACTCCCTATCACTCTACCTTAGAGCGGGTAAAGTCATTTGTAGATCATCTCCTCTCCTTAAAAAAAGATCGCATATTGAACTGCAAGGGAAAGAAAACAGCTACAAACATGATTGATTATTAAAAACAATGTATGATTGCATTTCAAGACATTAATTGGCCAAATAAGATTACAAAAATGATGGATGAAGAACTCCTGTCTACTCCAGTATTCCTCCGTCCACTTCCATGCTATTAAAAGAATAACAATTAAAAAGTTAGCCAGTACTTAATTTGGCTCGTATCCGACCCAGATTTGAGAAGATTCAAGGAAAACCTCTCGATCTTATTCGATTTTATGGTAGAAACTGAGACGCGAAGAATAAAATACTTCGTTTACTTATAATTCATTTCAGAGCTATGGTAGAAACTAAGACGCAAAGAAAAAATACTTCGATGTATTTCGTTTTAGAGGTTCGAAGATGTAATTTTAGAAGTTCAAATGATTGCAGTTTATTTTTTTTTACGTTTTAAACATTGTCCCATACAAAAAATTAGTTCACAAACATGTAACATACATAAATCATAAATCATAAATCATTTATTTCTTTGCAAATATGGGTGATTGGTACATAGATGTTTTTAAAAGGTAATTAGCTCCTCCATATTCTACCGTCTTGTGGGCATGCAAAAAATTATTTCATTCACACAAAAAAAAATAGTGATATAAAATTGTAATGATAATATAAATTTAAATGTCAATTTATCCAAATACAAAAAAAAATTCTTTTTTTTTAAATTAATCAAGCAAAAGTATAATAATAATTGAAAAGTCAAAATAATAATGTCAAAGAGAATAATAAATAAGTCAATTAGGAAAAATACAAATGTCGAAATAGTATGATACATGTCCATCACAATAATAATTTTTAAGTCATTGTAATAATTTATCATTAAGAAAGTCATCAATTGAGTAATAACATTTCTCTATTAATATTTGGCTTAGTGCCCTTTTAAATTTTATTACAGTCATACTTTTTATTGCATCAGGTATTTTATTATAGATTCGTGGGGCAAGACCAAAGAAACTCTTCTGCATAAGTGCTGTTTTGCATTTTACTTGGGATAGTTTATTAACATATTGAGCCCGTGTCGGATTTTTTCTGACTGCTGACAGTTTTACAAATTGTTCTGGATTATTTTTTACAAATAATGCTGTTTCTAAAATATATAAACACGGGAAAGTTAAAATGTTGAGAGACTTAAAATAGGGAAGACAGCTATCTGTTGTTTTAAGCGCACACATTGACCTTATACATCGCTTTTGCATTCTAAATACTAGTTCCCTATCGGTAGACTGCCCCCAAAATATGATACCATACCGCAAGACAGAGGCAACTAGTCCATGGTATGCTGATAAAAGAGCCTCCATGTTGACTTTTTTTGAAAGTTGACGGAGAGCATACGCGGTTTTGCTGAGTTTTTTGCACACAACTTCAATATGAGGTTTCCAAGTGAGTTTACTGTCAATAACTATACCCAAAAACCGTGCCTGGCTTGCTTCCTCAATATTACAACCTTGGTAAGCAATACTAATATTTGGGTTTTCACTGCGTTGATGAAATTGCATTATTTTGGTTTTATTCAGGTTTATAATTAGATTGTTATTATTTAGCCAATTTATTATGTCATGTAAACAAGTATTTATGTCCTGCTCGTAATTAATATGATTCTCACACTTAATCACAGCTGTACTGTCATCCGCAAAGAGAATCATTTTATTTGATGTTGCAATGGGGAGGTCATTGATGTAAATTAGAAAAAATGGTGGCCCCAGTACGCTACCCTGCGGAACACCATATTTTACGTGTCTTGGCTTTGATACATAAATGGTTTCCATTTTAGTCTTCGGACAGATTCTAGAGACTTCTGTGTATTGAATTCTGTTGCTTAAATATGACTCTATTAGCTGAAGAATATTTCCTCTTATTCCGTAGCTATGCAGCTTTGCCAACAGAATTTTATGATCCACATGATCAAAAGCCTTAGACATATCAGTATAGATAGCACAAACTGGCATTCTCTTATCTACAGATGACATGATGTTTGTAAAGAGGTCAAAGAATGCCATATTAACTGTAATATTTTTGCGGAATCCCTTTTGTTCTTTACAAAATAATTTATATTTTTCGAAATACGAGTAAAGAGAGTTATATATAACTTTTTCAAAAATTTTCGAGAATATTGGGATTTTCGCTATAGGTCTATAGTTTTTCAAGTCCGTTTTGTCATCTTTTTTGTGTAAAGGTTTTATGACAACCGTTTTAAGCTTGTTTGGGAACTCGCCATTAGCAATACACAAGTTAATAATATGCGCCAATGGAGGTGCTATTACGTCCCTTGCAAATTTTATGACTATTGTAGAAATGCCATCGAATCCTACAGTGTTCGTGTTTTTTAAGTTAGAAATTATTTTTATAATGTCATCGGTAGTAACAGGTTGCATGAATAGGGAATTTAATGTCAGATTTTTTAAATTAATATTATTTAACGTTATGTCAGCTTTAGTTTTATTTTCAATTTCGTCAATAAAATAATTGTTAAATTCATTCGGGTACCATATACAGGTATCATATCTGTTTCTATAATTCATGGGTATTTTAAAACCCACAGTTTTTGGGATTATTTTACAGCCGAAACCAATAACCTATCTATCACATATCGGAGATTGAAAAACAAATGATACCATACAAAAATTTACATGTTTTCTGTTGTTTCATTTGTTTTTCAATCTCCGATATGTGATAGGTAGGTTATTGGTTTCGGGCGTTAATTGCCACCTATAAAAAACTGTACTTAACTCATCCTCAATTCTCATCTTTGGTTCGAAACTAAAATAATATCTAATACCAACCTAACACCAATCATAGTGTCTTCTCAAGTAAATCTCGAGTGCCTTCAAGGGCTGTAGGATCATCCTTAAAACAACGCCCTTCTCTGACCTTGACCTCAAAAAGATACACGTTTGACTTAGTAAAGGACCTTTACCGATAATTGTACATACTTTGCATACATAGGTTTTTTCATTGGTCCTTGGCGGTACCTAGTAGAAGGTACGAGTATGAAAGGGTTTTGGTATCATACTTGATCTTACGGGAATTTGAGCAATGTGGAATGGAGCAAAATTTATCGATTTTGAAGGAATTTTCACTGAAGGATGGAGTTTTCAGGGCTCTTTGGATATTGGCGCTTGAATACTGGGTCTCGCTAAAATATTATATTGTAGACTTTTCATTTATTCGCTTGAAATATTTGTAATGGAAATTCACGTGTCGTTTTTGCGTTTGCTTGGTGTCATGGTGTCATCTGAAGGTCAATTCTCGTATGTAAAAATAATTTAAAGTAAGAAATTCAAGTTGTAATATCATCTTAGTTTCAATCTACTTCAAAATAAAGGGAAATTTTTGTATATTTTGCGACTACAATACAAATACAAACGTTCTGAAAATACGGGAATTTTCCCCTTTATTCAAATAACTTCTACCACTTTTGGTAAAACAAAAGGGAGTGTTAGACTTTTACTGATTAAAACCATCCATGTTTCTTTAGTTGCCCTTCGTGATCCAGAGCTGAGATGTCTATTTCGAACAATCTCGCAGCCTTGGCAGGCATCGCCCCGTGATTTATGCTGACAGGTTTTTCAGACGGGTATCGCCCCTCAGTTATCATTTCGTTTATATTATATTAACCTATCACATAGCCGCGAAACGAGACACAATAGTAAGACAATAACAGCGCGGTCTCATGCGACCGGTCGGGGATTTATGAACTAAATCAGCACATTATAAATTGTGCTAAAGGATAGAGATTCACAAAATTCACAAGAAAAACTATTTGTAAATTAACTTCTGTCAATAAGTCAATAATCTTTTATTATTTATTTGGTAGTGAATACAGATTTTAAATTAGAGTTCATAGGTCGTTATGTTATGCGTAGAGGCGTATAAATACGAGTATGCAAAGAGTAAAATTATAATAATTATTAATTTTGTGAAAAGTAGAATCAAATTATTTGCTAGATATGTCAAAAAACTATAGAAATTGAAACTAATTCAATAGTTAATTTAACTGCTAAATAACCTTGAAAGAAATTTCTCGGAACCAGAGACCAGCGAAGCTTTGCATAACGTGTTTAGAATTTACGATTACTAGCAGTTGAAACTATGAAACCGAGCAATCGATACAAGATTTTATCGGAGATCGGAAACACGTAACAGGCTGAACGTGGAACATTAAATGTGGCGCATGCATTTCAATGGCACTTGCTAGTTTTATGTCATTTTGCTCAATTCTTAATACAATCAAATTCAGCAAAACTGTTTCGTTTTCATTTGTATCTGCTTAGTCTGCCTGATCTTCTTTGTCTTCCTTCTCGAACTGGTTTACTTGGAGTAGGCGTGTCATGCCCTTTTTCATTACTGAGTCCGTTTTTTGTGTCCTGTCATCGTCAAGTTGAGCTCTCAAATCTTTTCCAACCATTGTGAACTAGACGATCTCTATTCTAATGATGTTGCAGACTAGTATCCGTATCTTTAGTAATATCGCTTTAAATAAGGTTGTTATATACTAAAGCAGAGATGAATATGATTGTCTAGACTTTATCCCCTCCTTACTCTGCAAGAGGCGAGGGTGTTACAACAGCGAGTAAATTCGTGTGTGGTGCAAAATAATATTGTTTATTGAACCATATTATTTAGCACATAAAGCACTAAATGCTAAGCAAGCTTCTAATTTGTCTTTAAACGGTGATTCAGAATCGAAAGTGACACTGACGGAGGCCAAATAGAATGTTGTATCTCCCGCAGAGTCTGAACGACAAATAGCATTTATCTGAATGTTTCCTTAAGTCGTGGGTTTTGAGTCTAAATTCCAATGGCTTGGTTACTAACTAGACTTGGATGGATGGGTCTTTTTGCTTTAGTGGTCTTAGGTTGGCTAACAATGGTGCCAAAATTTTGGGCACGCCGCCATTTGTTCCTGATGGCAAAATAGTAAAGATCTCTTTTTGATTGGATTTCTCTTTATTATTGTTTATTGAGAGTAGTTTGTATTATTTATTATGTCTTAGAAAAATATAGGAGATGCATACAAACTACAACTCTGAATTCGATATCGTATCAGCATATTTTGAATAACATGAAATTACAGTCTCATAAATATGTACATATATACAGGTGCTCCACTAGACGGCGACTACTTTAGGTACAGAAATGCCCGTAGTACAATGCACCTAAATTACCTTGAAAACTTGGCATCGCTCCATAATCGCACAATTTCTCATGCCCAACTCTGAAGATGATTATAACAATGTTATGCTTACATAACAAGGGTCAAACTTACCGAAACAGTTCTTATAATCCCTCAAACTGGGTTAGGAAGCCACTAAATGCTATTACGTGAACTATGCACGAGTAGCTCTGTAGCTACTCGTACCTACCAGAGCATTGAGGAGGAGACCCAACTCCATGTAAGTAGGGTACGAACTGAAAGTTGCTGAAGTAATCAATCACGATAAACTAGGTTAGTTTCCAGCTATCGGAGAGGGTCTGTTGTTCACAATTGCTGGATGGATTATCCCTGGAATTTGACGAGCCGTTAATGAGTTTTTGCAAGACTCGTATATATTAATATTTCGGGATATTGAAGTTAATAGCTATGGACGTAAAGGCCCTTGGAGATTGGAGCCTATTAATAACTTTGGCTATTAAATATGGTCTGAAATTTGATATTCTCTTGAGGCAAACAAAATGGCTAGACTAACATTTTATGAGCGTTTGTTAAGAAAAGAAAATGTAACAAAAATAAAATGTTTTATGTTCCTAATAGGAGTGCAGACTACATCGAAGTTTTATCTGTACAGTAGTTTCCGGAACAGACTCCCAATGCCAATACAAAGGAAAAATATATAGAAGTAAATTCTCAGCTGACAATGTGATATTACATCTGAGAGTCAATACAACGGACAGTGGCAAGTGACGCCATTTTGTCATGTAACAATATTGAAGGCACATACTAGAAAAAACTATTGACGTCAAAAAAAGAAACAAGTTGTAGAACCAGTTTCTTCAAGAGTCTGAAAAACGTGCAAACCTATAAGAGCATTAAACTTTTAAGAGGTTGCTTGTTAAACATTCTAAATATGATAGATGCTCAAATAAAAAACTATTTGACATACCATACAATTCGTTTGAGCCTTGAACTCACAATGGTGTCAAAAATTTCAATGAAATGGAATGCAGACATCCAATAATCGAAGTTATTTAGACCATCAATTTCCAGCTGGAACTGATTGTTTCGCATATGCTCGTAACAAGCACAATTGTTTGCTCCACTTGAAATCATAAAGCAAATTGTACACGAAGGAACTAAATTTACACAAACTCATGCTCAAGGCGACGAAGAATTACCTATAAGGCCTCCGAGTCTTGAAGTAAATGAAAAAAATAATCTAATTTGGAGTGCCATTTGCGCTAAAGTTATGTCGAAATTATATTTTGTTTTATTTTTGTGATCTAAATGGAATTATTAATGTCCTGTTTCAAGTGCTGGTCCAATAGCATTTTCCTTCAGAGTTGTTACTTTGAATTTCTCATGTTTGTGTTTACTTTTATTTGAATTTTTTATACCGTCATTTGTTAAAGTAATTCTTTTTGCATTTAGTTTTGATATAGCTCTAGCTTCTGCAAGCGTTTTGGCTACTTATCCTAATGGAACATACTCTCCGGGTAAAAAGTATCCTTTGTAATATTTAAGGATATGGACTACCCGTATTCGAAACAAATCTGTTTAGCCGTTTGAACGTAGAGGATTAATAAAAATGCACAAATATATCTATTTAGCCAATTGAGCGTAAAATAGTAATAAAAATGCACACGTTTATTATTAAATACAAACTTTCGCCGTATGTGAAAATTGTGGAATAATTAACAAAATTATTCCATAACAACAGGAATTTCTAGCTTGAAATTCTTATCGATAAGCCGTAACAGTTGCGTGTGTGCCTCGGGTAAGCAAGGATCGGCAATCCGATATAATATTGAAGCTATTCGAACTTGTACGTACGAAGGTCAGAATTTTTATATGAGAATTTGCGTGTAAAGGTGGCGTGCTCCGGCACAGTCAAAACCGTATCGATCGTCGGCATTGTTACAGTGACTTTTAGAAGTGTTGCTATTACGTCAGCTATAATAAGAATGATTATGTAAACTTGTGGTAAGACTTAGTTAACAATTGTTTTTGACGAAAGTGAAAGGTTTTGGGGTACTCTAAGCAGTATAGTGGACCATTGTCGTCAGCACAAGAGTATATTTAAGATCGTTTATTTATTAGAAATTCATACAGCTATGATTATAGACCAGCCGACTAATAATTTCATACCGAATCTACTACAATAATAAGTTCATACCTGAATCTAATTCAATTCCAGATAGACAAGAAAATTTTAACATTATTTTATTAAAATTTATGCATATATAACTTATTATCGAAAAGGTTAAAATTCTTCGTCTCTAGCATATTAAGTTTATTCTTGGAAACACGCATAATAATCTGAAAAAAAATCTAGAAATTTCAAATTTTACTCGTGCCAGAGAAAATGAGACGGTACGAGGACAAGAATAGTGTATTATGAAATTATACTGCATGTCATTCATTATGCTTGATCTTGAAATTGTGCGGCTTCTTCTATTCTTATGGCGAGTATTTTGCCTATAATGTACGCTACTGGAAACATTTCATCGTTCATTCATGGATCTTTGTATTTAAGTTAGATATTTCGCATGAAATTATATTGTGTCTGCAACCTGATTGGCTTGCGATTTTACTTGATTTTATTCATTACTAAGTTATAGCTTTTTTAGCCTGCCACCGATAAACTTTCGACGGAAATAATATATTTCCTTAACGGCCCATTTCTATATAATGAAATTTGATAAGCCCGTTATGTCCCACTGTTGGGCAAAGATCCCCTCCGATGAGTTATTTCGTCATGACTTGTCGCGATGTCGCCTTGCATTTAATGGGCTCTTTTAGCCTACAGCTCATCTGATATGCGGCAGACATGTTCGGCCCAATCTCGCTAAAGAATAGTAGCTCCATTATTAAGCGCTCATTATTCAACATAAACGATATACGGGTGGTCTTTGCTATAGACATTGAAGTATGATCCTTTATGTACAGTAGTTACATAAAGCTTTTCATGATGGTACTAATAAATCAAATCTACTCATTATTCAGGCAATATACTAGTTGGCATAGCAACGCGGTTGAAACATGGCAGCGTAAACTGTAGCTCAGTTAAGTCGTTAAGCTGCCTACCTTCCGTGGCGTAACCTATTTCTGAATAATTGTCTTGCTCAAGTCGGTATTTAATCAGCCTATAATATTTCTTCTGCAGAGCCACGCCTATTTTCTGGCTAGTGATCGGCATCTGTCTTGTCTTATTTGGATTTTGAATATGTCTCTTTTATTACTTTTTAAATTTACATTATCGGCCTTGTAATGTTCCCACTGTTGGGACTCAGGCCTCCTCTCCAGGAGAGGGAATGGGCGGTAATCCACCACGCGTGCCCATTGCGGATTGGTGGATGTCACATGTCTTCGAATTTTTAGTTCTAAGACATGCCGGTTTCCTCACGATGTTTTCCATTACCGTTTTGAGAGCAGTGGTGATGAAATAAATTACACAAAGTAATAGTGTAGTAACTTTTTAAATAATTCAATTTTTAAAAAAATTCAAAATTGTTCAAATCAGTGAGGCCCAAAAACAATTATGCTAGATACGGATGACGTTTTTAGTAATTTCTAGTTTGTATAAAGTTTACTGGACTGTGCAGAACTTCTTAATAATTTCATACTCTTCCTGACTCGATTTTCATGTCATCCAACAGTCACTTGAGCTAACTCAATACAGCCTGAACATAATCGTATACAGCCTAGGTAATAAACCGTAAATAGAATACGTTTAAATTCCGCCCTTCATGTTCAGTCGGCAAGTCAGATCCGACTGTTGTATCCTCATTTGCATTTACTGCTTTGAATTTCATCCTGTTTTAGCGAGAATCGGGGATTACTGTTTTATTATGGAATTTGATTGCAGCTTTTGAACCAACTGATATGTGTTTTGGGATTGTGTGTGATATGGAGTGACTTAATGCCCATTGGTTTTATTGTTGAATTTCACGTACATATACTGAGATATTAGACTTTTGGATTCAGATCCTGGTACCTCCTCGTTTTAAGACCTATTTTAACGGTCAGCAAATGTACTCACGCTAAGGGTAGTAGTGTCCCGTCATGAGATGACAGTCCGTCTGAGTTTCTCTGAAAACTCACCACATATAATGACCTATTTCATAGCAATACCATAATAAAATCGGTTGGTAGCTTCTACAAAGTAGAAGTTTCTAATTTTATCCAACGAGAATAGTCTGAATGTCTGACAAAAATAGAGCACCCCTGTTACCTGGCTTGCATTCAGCAAGAGTCAATTAATATTCAATGAATTAGACTGGCTGTATTTGTCTACGTCTATTCGTTTATTTCTAGACACAAACGAAACCATCTCCATTTTTACATTCTTATATAAAGCCTCCAGTCTGCTTAGTAACACTAAGTCCATATTATTTGCTACCAAAGTTTCCGCCCGTGAAATTAACTAACATTCTTGCCAAGGACCTTTCTAAATAAAGGGACCATGCCAACGACCAATTAAAAGCAAGCCTATTGTAAAGTCATATGAGTTCTCAGCTCCTATTAAAATACCGACAAGTTTCTTACTCATATCTTGGTATTTTGATCGGAATAACTCGAAGGAATTTCATTTACGCCTTGAGAGATTTTTTAATTCTAACTATGCCAAATATTTCTTTGTTTCTAGAACCTGAATGGTTGAGGTACTTTATTATTTCAGTCCAGCTACGAGAATCTTCTTACGACCAATTATGAACCAAGAATTTTCTTTTATTGTGTGTGTTTTCAAATGATTCATTACTAACGTACCAGTAAAAATAAATATCATTATAAAACTTTGCCCTTGTCACAAATTTTTGGAACTAGACTAGAAATTTTTATACTTACATTTTTAAGAAGAATCATAGCAGAATGACTTTTCCCGAGAATCTGAAGATTACAACAATGATTCACGCATCAACAATGAAATTAAAAACATGCGTCATTAGTTCATTGCATTCATCTTGAAATACGTTTCACAAACATTGAGAAAAACACGGTATGTAGCGGTAAATATGAATCTTTGTAATCCTTACAGTGTTAAGTTCACTAACACCTCGCGGTTTTATTATCTTATCACTTTGCCTACATTGTTGCTGAAGTAAAACTACTGAAACTGTTTCTGTATCTTTAACTGTCTCGCTAATATGCTTTGTATTTTTATTTTCACTATCATTCCTTGGATTAATAGAGTCTATGATATTATTAAGATTGGCTATTACTTTTCGTTCCGCTTCAATAATAGAAGCTTATAAAATTCTGAACATAATGATTATAATTTCTAATATTCTTATCAGTGACGTTATTTGACGATTCCATTTCGTTCGATATGAAATCAAATAAATCTGATGACTGTTAATCTATTATCCGTACTTCTGAGATACTGTAAGTATTTAGGTAAAGAGATAATACAGATTTTGCTGATAAAATCAACTACGTGACAAGTGTAAATCTGTTTTTGATATGATTTATAGTTATGACGTTATCTGACGAACAACTATCTACAGAAGTTGAATTACAATTTGGAGATAACTCTTAATAAATTAACAAGTGTCAAACAAATACACACATCAAAAGTGTCTAGGGATCAACATATATTTTTGCAATAACTTTTCTCCTGATTGATATTAATTAAAATTTTCTTTAAGGATTCATCAAATAAAGTGTTTTCGTTTGTCACAGTAACGATAAACCAAGTCACCTTTGCATTAATAAAGAAATTTGCCATTTTCCTAATAAAGGGATTTTTGACATTTGAACCACTAACATTAAAGTTCGAAAAAAAGACTGAAATAACAGTTTTCTTTAAAATTTTATTGGGTAACTTAAACAATTAATAATCCATGTTTCTACCGCGAACACTAACAACACAAGAACATCGGTTTGGCATACTCAAAATGAGTTCATCCAAATCACGCTGTGGAATGGCTGCCCATGTTCGTTGCAACAACAAAAAAAGGGTCTTCTTGCGACTGGATACCCTCCATATTCGGCAGAGCTCTTCTCTGTAGCATATCCCATGCATGCTCAATCGGGTTCAAGTCTGGCGACTGAGCAGGCCAGGGCAGGACATTGATGTTAGCTGCGGCGAGAGTCTGTCTTACAACTCTTGCGGTGTGCGGTCGTGCATTATCATGCATTAACTGAAATAAGGGACCGATTTGCACTTGTAGAGGAACGATGACGTCTGATACAATAGTCTCAGCATAAATTTGAGCGTTGAGGTTGCCTCTGATCCAAATCAACTCAGTTCTTCCGCCGATCCAAATACCCGCCCATACCATGATGGTTCCACCACTATAAGGATGGACTTCCTGGCAGGATTTTAATCGCTGTTGGCGTCCAGGGGTTCTCCAGTGTCGTATACGTCTTGTATCCGGTCTCATACCAAAACGAGACTCATCAGAAAAGCACACGAAACGCCATTGTTCTTCTGCCCAATTTCTGTGTTCAAGAGCCCATTGATATCGAATCCTACGATTGTGCATTGCTATAGGTGGTACCCGTAGCGGTCTTCGGGAATGAAGGTTCACTTCATGCAAGCGGTTTCTGACTGTTTGGTCGCTAATTAAGTTCCCTGAAGAGTGATGAAGCCTCACGGCTAACATCATGGCGGTTATTGTTGGAGCTCTTCGAGTTAAGATTTGAATGTATCGGTCTTGTCTCCGTGTGGTGCAGCGATACCGTCCTCCATGGCGCTCAGCCACGGCACCAGTGCTTCGGTAATGTGTCCAAAGTCGACTGATAACACTCTGACTTGTATTCAGAGCTAAAGCCACAGTACGTTGCCGGGAACCAGCTTCTATCATTCCCATTGCTCTGAGCATTTCTTCCCTGCTTAAATGACGTCGCCGCTCCATAATAACGTTGGTTTTAATCAGTAGTAGGGAAACAGTAGCACTAATAATGTCTTCAATGCGTTGTATGTTTTTATAGGGAAAATATTGACAGCTGATTTTCATCTTTTACTCGAATTTGATTCACAGTTCCTGATTCAAATTATGAAATGCACCAAAAAGGATCCATATAAATTTATAAAATCATAAATTTATTACAAAGCCACATCTCAATCTCAAGAAATCCGCATAAAAATGCTTGATCCCTAGACACTTTTGATGTGTGTATTAGGCCTAGTGCTGTTTTATCTCCTTTGATTTATTCATGAATTAATCCAAGATGTCTTTGTGTTCATAACTTCAGAGTGATGCTGAAGTTTTATTAAATTTGTAGCTTCTGCCATCGGCCACTTCGAATTGAATGTCTTCCAGCTTGTCAAGTTTCATCCAAATTCTTTCAGCCTTTTGTGCGAACTTTCGTCTTTATAATATTAGTGTAATATTGCTTAATTTAATTTTTATAATATTTTTAAAATCAAATATTGGTTAAGTACAGGTGTGTTACGCCATTTTCATATTTAGCTAATTAGCCGAACTTGTGTTACTTGCTAACGATTTATTTGTGAGTAATACTCGGAAAGACTGCCTCAGATTAAAAAAAAATAATAATACGACCAAAAGACTATCTCTAAAAAGAACAAAGCTTCTTAGGTATTTACGCCATAAAATGTTATACAAGACCTAATAGATTAAGCCTTGGTGAAGTCGGAAACTTCCTGGCCGATGCTAAAACTATCACTTCCTCTAACGAACAAAGAGGCGGCCATTAATAGCTCACTATGTTAATTTATTAAATGATCGTTTCATATTTCCATGAATAATGGAGAAATGTGATGCTTTTTTTCTGTGTTACTAAGGCAAATAAAATCTGAGAAAGATAACAATGGAGGAGTAACCCATCTAACACTGAACTCAGTCTATCGTATTGGATTTCTCCGTCATCATCTACCTAGCCTTTTCCCAATTATATTGGGGTCGGTTTCCAGTCAAGCCGGATTTAGCTGAATACCAGTATTTTTACGAAGAGCGGCTGCCTACGAGACCTCCACAATCCCATTAACGGGAGTAACACGGTAATTCATGGCAAGACTGGAGTCAGATTTACTGGATTCTGACTATCCGTAACGACTGCCAAAGATGTACAAATAACAGCCGGGACCAACGGCTTCACGTGCTTTCCGAGGCACGGAGGAAACTCGTTATGTTAAGATGGTCACCTATCCACAGACCAGCCTCGGCAAGCGCTGCTTAACCTTGAAGATCAACTTGTGCGGCTGTTATTATCTAGCCACGAGCTCCTCTTATTGGATTTCTCCGTATCTAATTAAAATGCTTTTATTTCCAATTCCATTCAAAACTCGTTAAATCTGTCACTGTTTCGAAGAATAGAAAATGAATGTTACCATGAATTTCCTTGGAGTCTTTTAATACATTTTATGAATGGGGTAAAAGTTCATTTCAAAAGCAGACTTTCGCTTAAAGCGTAAAGTATTAAGATTTCAGGAAAACCAATAACGGTCGTTCTATTGAATATTTTCCATTATGTAAAGAATTTATAAAACCTGGTGATATAACTTGTAAAATATTGACGTAACCTCAGAAGGGTGGCCATTTTGTTGCGAAATAAATTGATGAATCTCAGTTTGTGTGAGATAAGACTAGAGCTAAATTGAAATCTTCAATATTGTATTGGTTTACTCTATTTATTGAGATTTGATAGGAGCAAGAATTTGATTCAAGTGTAATTGAAAATCTAACTGCGGTCAACATCAGCAAAGCCTCGAGGTTTTACTAGCGGCTAGCGGTAAACAGTTTTCATAAAGTAATTCCCAAAGGTGTGGTTTATATCTTGCCTTGCTCTTTATTATCTAGCCTAACCTTCCAAGTTTCATAGTCTAAGCTCTTATTAAAAAAATCTTGTATACCGTTTTGTAAAAATTCCCTAACACGAGCAAGCTTTTACAAACAAGGTACCCAAGTTTCTTACTTATGGAAATTGCGATGCGTTCCGTGGCTCCGACCTTGCCTACATCTTCCCTTTTAAGACCACTCATATCATGTAAGGGCCTTATGTCTACTTAGTTTGCGGAGTCCATAATATTTTTTTTTTTTCAGTTGAGGTTTTTGTTTATTATGTTAAACAGTAAAGCCTGCTGGGATAATCGTGTCAGGGTTACGGGATTATTATAAAGAGTTATCGTGACCCTGGAATCCTTTGCATTCTAGGGTTGCTCTTACACATCTGGGTTATTTTTCGCACATGGTGGTTTTCTATCGGGACTCTTGCAAAGGACAACTGAATTTTGTTCAATTTATACACTATGATTTTTAGTCAGCAAAAGTCAGAAAATCCTTCTCGCGCACCCTTAGGCGGAGAAATAAAATGATTATTTCTTAACTCAAAAAAGGGTTAGGGCTATGAATGTCCCTTTGTAATCAAAATTCTTAACTGTTTTTAATATAGCTAAATTAAAATTATTCATTCCTGTGTTTTCTTACCTTTTCTGAGATAGTTAAATTTATTGGCATAGTTGTGTTCCAGTTATATAAGCTTCACCAAGACCTTTAAGGAAACCACGTTTTGCAATTTGACTTAATAAAGCCACAACGCCCACACAACGTCAGGTAGTTCCTAAGTCGCCCCTCGTGTCACCTACGTGATGAAATAGGGTACCTAGGCTATTCTTAGAACTGAATAAAGTACATGCTTTAGAAGCAAAGTACGATGAATATGCTAGAGAAAATATGGATGTAACAAATTTCCAACGAACATTGTAGATTGTTGAAACTCTTCTAGCAGTTTTCAATAACAAAAATGTAAGCTTAAATATTTTCAATCTTTATGCAAGTAATAAATTGCTAACTACGAATTATAGAGAGGAAAATAAATTTTCAGTTGATAAAATTGAAGTTAAGGTAGAAAATAAGGCACTAAAATGAGCTTGTTTTATTTTAAAGTTAAATAAAACTTTCCTAGACGAAAAGAAAGAACTCACGATAGAAAACGAATCATAGAAAGCAAAAATTACTTTAAACTTTGACTAAAAGCAAAAATTTTAAACGATTTGACATTTAAGACACTTAAGTGTACGAGTATTCCGACCTACTCAATGAACCATGATTTTGATAAATCCATTCATAACTTATTATCTTCATGATCAAACAATATATTAATCTAATCTTCTTTACTAACTTGACCTTTATCAAATCAATCATCTACCATTTTCAAAGGCAAATGAATGTTATCGCAGCTGTTAAAATGCATTATCAGCAGACAAAGATATATATAAAATTGTACAATGTAGAGATGACAATACAACTATAAATAAAAACACTTGTACAACTCATTTGAGCAACTCTTATGTTCTAAAAGACCAAATCAAATTAAAATATTAAAAAGAAATCTGCTGTGCAATACATTCGATTTCTAGAAAAAGTTGTTCCAAATGATGAGTATTGCCAGAGATTCCATTTATTGTTATAGCCTCTGCAATGTATTTATCCTTATCTCAGGGTGTGGGAGGAAAGTAATTGAAATGCTATTCTCGTTTCAAGTATTGTTCTCTTCTTTATTAAATGGATGAACTCTAAATTGAAAGAAAATACGGTGTTGTACATTAAATGCTTAATTGTTTTGACGACTATACTGCTACAGATATAATTAATTTCTTGTTTAGCAAAATTTTGCTACTTGAATGTGACGAGTATAATGTACATTTCTATCAATTTCTGTGATTTAAAATCCAATTAATATCTAGATATTAATCGTAGAATATTGTAAGTTGTCAGTGTCAATGACTGATCGCTTGTCAGCCTGTAGCTATCTTCTACTGCTGTATCGTTATCCATTAACATAATGTTCTAGACTGATTTCTGAATTCGGCCTTGAGTAGTTACAAATTCTTCCACGTTTGCTGAAGTAATTACATTTCAGATTCTAGCTTCCATTACCTTATATACTAAATTGCTTTCGCGATTGCCAATAGTCGTAATCAATGCTTGGCACTGGATGTAGGGCCAGGTGTTACCGCTGTCCTCATTTCTACCCTACTCTACGTATGTACATATATAGTACCTAATATACGTGAAGTAACGAGTATAATCCTAGACTGGATAAGCAGAGAGACAGATATGGTAGTGTCAAAGTACTCCTTTTAATTACATTTGGCAGGAATGTGGTTAGCTTAAGGAAGATTATGTGGTTGTATGTGCTTACCGTTTGCTAAACCATCATCTGTCTTTATATACTATTGTTCGACAAGTGCAGCATGGCTATAAGTTTAACCATCTGTTTGCTTTTGAGTAATTTGGCTAACTATTTTATGCATCGTTTTCATCAAGTTGGTTTGGAAAGTAAGCTGAGTCACTCGAATTATGCATTATATAATCTGTATTATTAATTCTTAATCCCAAATGGTTTATACGCATTTCCCTATCCAAAAGTTCAGTCTGACGTCGATCGTTATCATAAGATTTGAGATAGTTGCTAAGTTGCTAAGCAGGTAGGCATCGGTAATTAATTGATACATATTGATATGGAATCAATTTTCATAATTAGTGCTGATGTCCCGCGTGTGTAGGACGTGATTGTGGTACAAATTGTGTAATGATTAATTTAAGCGCGACTTGGGTGCAGGTGGGTCTTTAATATTAATTTATCCTTGTTTTGTGTTTGAATTGATTAAATTTATCTGTGTAATTAATTGGACTGTTAGCAGTGTTATTAAACTCAATACTCAACGTGTTTAGTAAATTTGTAGTTATTTCTGTCACGTTGGCACGGTAACTGCAGTAATTAAGTGAGTTCCTTTCTTTCCAATCAATCTCAATGTCGTGATTTTTCCTAACATAGTACCCCATTTCTTTAGTTTGCATCATAGCTGGGTTTTATGTCTTTCGTAACGGGAGTAACAGCTTTTTGATGTCTGAGACTGAAACTATTTACTTTTGAAACCGACAGCATTCAGTTTTCTTACTTTATCCAATATTCGCTTTCTTTTAAAAAAACAATTAATCGAACTTGTTGCCAGAATATTTTTTTTGAAATTAACATTCAAATTCGTTCTTGAATGTTAATTTTAATAGTGCTTGCAGTTTTGAAAACAGCATTTTTTTACGTACCTCTATTTCCAACCATTTTTCACGTTGCTTAATTTTCTTACTACGTTTATCTTATGTGTTGTACTGTAAAGTATAACATACATTGTTGCATTAAATTCTCCCGCGCCAATGTATGAAAGTAGGCTAATAAAACGCTTCCAGGGGGAGTTGCTGCTTGCTAAACAAACACTTCCATATAATTGTGTTCAATTTTATTAAACTGACATTTATATTTAGGAAAAATATTTTTGCCTTCTAAAATCTTGTAGATATAAATCATTATTATCAAAATACTTTTGTCATATGCGTGGGTGAAGAAACTGATTACTTTTGAATTAATATTTATTTTATACATAGGTTCATAAATAAAATACATAGAACTTTCTCACCCGGAAGGTTGACATTTTCTCCGCCCACAAAAGTTCAAGAATGGAAAATATTTGTGCTTGGCGAAACCAAACACTTCGAAATTATTTTACGAAACTTTGTTGTTTTTGGTATTATGGTTCACTCTACTCATGTTTTCGTTAATAGATTTATTAAAATCGATATTAATAATTATAAAGTGGTAAAATTAACCGAACTTTAAAATCATATTGATAATTTACATCTACCTAATATCGTTCTAACCTTCAACCATCCAGTATGCATACTTTCCTTATAGGTGTTTCCTTATGACAATAATCACAACCTCGTGCACTATTGTCAACCTTTACAGGCTCGGCCATTTCTAATGCCACCTTATTGGTTGCATGTCCTGTATGCTTAACTAATGTTAGATCAGAATCTTTAATTCGTTTTGCAAAATTGTCACATGTTCTTCCAAATTGCTTGAATTTCTAAGCCATGAAAACAATAGTAACTCTAATGATAAAACTTGGTAACAACACCAATTTCAGTTTCTAACTACAAAACCTAATACTGAGAGAGCTAAACTTGTGTTTACAATAAACTTGGTATCTTCAAACTAAGCTAGAGTTGTTAGATTGATATGGTTAAATATTATTTTAAATGATAAAGAAACCAATTGAATTAAATATACAAAAAGCTTTAAACCAACACTGGTGCAAATGTTGCATTAAAAAGATTTAAGATGTGATTTGTGTCAGTACACATACAATATCTTTGCTAGCCGAAAGATTAAGGCAAGCCAAAGAGCATTTAGTTCTAAGTAAGGATCTATTCCGTGCCCCCGTCGTCATAAGCCCCATAAGTAGACCAAATATTATCTACGTTCAATGAACTGAAATTGCCTCGGCAGTCGATCTTTAACAAAATTTTCGTGCACGAACCTCGGTAGAAGACACGGAAATTATTGGATCAGTCGAATTTAGTTAAGATGAAACGAATTTTGGTATCGTTCATGGAGGTTCAATGGCTGCTGGCTTATTTTTTTTCTTTGATGGTATATTAACCTTAAAAGCTCCTTAACTAAAGAAATAATAGTGCTTTTGTCATAGTTGATTCTTCGCTGTAGGTCTGTTCTTCAATAAAGCGGATTATAATTTTTAAGTTATCAGAATAAAGTAAGTTGTTATTCAGGTTTTGGTTATATTAGTATCTGCAATAAAAAAATGAAAAATGTCTGAACAGCTAAGCATGCAAATGGACATAAAAGGGATATAAATGCTAAAATCTGATAAAGAGATGTATCGCTTTGAGCTCGAAGTTGCAATTCAGATCAGCGTTAGATATGAATTCGTTGAGGTGTATAGGATTGTTTCTTTGCTTTTTGCCAGTCTGCAGTCTTTATGTATTGGTCATCGATACACTCAGGTCTTTGCAGTTGGGATTGCTGTGTAGTCCTTTTTGCCAGTAGGTTTTGTTTCTTTATTTTATTTAGCCCAAAATGTTTGTAACGTATAACTGATTTCAATGAATGTCCATGGTTTTGCACGTTATACTCCAAAGAGTTCTGCGCTATAGAATGTAGGTACGTTCAGTATAATTTTTCTGACTGACCAACTTTTTGACAATTGAAACGTGCCTGTGAATTGTTTCTTTGAAGTAAACTCTTTCAATTTTCGTTTATGTGTACAAAGGCAACTCTGAAAATATCTTTTCATTAGCCAATACAGAATTGTTCCAACAGTTGTTATTTTTTCACTGAAGCCTTGTAAGTTGTCTGAACAATGTTGAGGGGACAAATTGCTTACCTATTGTGTTTCTTTTGGTCCACGTCATGAAAGTTAACGGTAGAGTAGCTTGTTGTTTGAAATCCTACATTTTGAGTTAGTCAACTGTTTATTTAGTTATTTAGCAACGCTTTTGTTCTGTTAGGGGCAATGACACAAAGAGGTCGGAGTTTGAAGGTTTCATTTGATTGAGGTTTGATGAATTAAAATTATTTCAATGGAAGTCTATCATGCAAAAGATAAAGACATCCAACAACAGCCAAATTTCGATATATGTTTACCTACAAGAGTATTATATAAAAGAAAAACCTGATTCATAGGATTTGTAAAAATTATCCAGTGCTTATTTTGTGAAATGTTTTTATTTTATCGTATGCAAATGCGAAATACTGACCGAGTTATCATATCACCTATCAACATGTGTTGGAATGAGGATTATTTTGATTAAAATGTACTGAAACATTGTAATGATGATAATTATAACAATCATGACTTGATTTTTCGTTTTGAAAATAAATTATCTGTTACATTATGTTTTGTTTCCGACCAAAATCATAAAATGCACGATCTTTTCACCAAAAAAATGGCAACAAATAAAATAATGTGAATGTCGCACCCGCCAAGTGATTATCCATTGCATACTATGGACATTGTAGAACTCGATGGGATAATTCAATATGTGTTGTTCCCCGTACTGTGTTTAAAATAGTTAATCCTATTTTGCCTTTCCCACTAAATCAGGGGTGAAACGTGCGCAATTCTGTATTATTCTACAATGTGGTTCAGCTTTCACGATTCTTACGAAATTAACTTTGTAAGCAGACTTCGGGGTTTATTACACGTTCGTAGTTTTATGGGTAGATTTATCGATAAATATGAACTCTTGTGTGTTACTAGCGTTAGGTAATTTAATTATTATATTTCTATATTTGTACGTGAGAGGTTTATGAAGTAGATATAGTAATTTGAAACAACTTAAGTCTTAAACATGAAATTAGATACAATTTGTATCACAATTAACTTCTGTGACTGTTCCTACAGTAGTGCTTATTTGGTTATAAAATATCACATTATTGAGAAAGTTATTTAAACAAAAAGTAAATAAATTTTTAATTGAATTGTTCATACGATTTCATATTATTCATTACTAGCTGTCCCCTGCGGTTTCACCCGCATTTTTCGTTACTGCTCCGCTCCCGTGGGTCGTAGCGTGATAGTATATAGCATTCCTATAGCATTCCTCGATAAATGGGCTATCTAACACTGAAAGAATTTTTCAAATCGGACCAGTAGTTCCAGAGATTACCCCCTACATACAAACTTACAAACCTACAAACTCACAAATTTTACCTCTTTATAATATTAGTATAGATTTGTTTGTTATATTCAGTTACTTCCTCCGTACGCAACCGAAATTGTACGCTCATACATGTATATGATGAAACGGTGGCATTGTTTTTATGCTAATGCACCTATTGGCCTGATTCCAAAGGGTCCTATCGATCTAGCCTGAAATTTAGTACCTCGAATACAATCTAATATATAAAAATCTTGTGTCACAGTGTTTGTTCTCGAACTCGTCCGGGTCGGTTAGAACGATTTTATATGTTTTTTTTGTATATACATATTTTGGTAGATCTGACAATACGTCGTAGGCATATTCTTTACTCTCCTACCACGAATCCCCTTTTTTCTTTGATATTTTTTATATGGTGGTATGAATAACGAGTCAGCTAATAATAACATATTTCTCGGTTTTTATTTTCATGTTATTTATACAGATGACAAGGAAATACGTTTGAGCAGTAATTGAATAATATTTTAAATAATCAGTCTGCACGTCGTCAGTTAATACTGGCTTGGGCAGTTTAGTTTTTGGATATTTTTTACTTGTTGCTATACAAATTATAATAATCATAAGAGATACCAGTTTTGTGAAATGTCAGCAGACTTAAACGTTCGATTATAATTATTATAGATTGATGCATTTATTAGTGCTAGCAACACAAGTTCTTTTATTTTACTTTGAGATATTCAAATATTGGTGAAATTTGAGTGAATAATAATTACCAGTTAGTGTTTTGTATCGTTATTAGGAATTGTACCATTGAAACTTTTCGTACGTCATGTACTGAAGTCCTTATTATAAACATACTAGATTTTGCTAGCAGTCTCGTCCGCAAGATTATTGATTATTGTAAACGCAAAGTCGAAGTCGAAGACAGATAAAAAGTACCCTATGTTCATCCTTGGAGTTCAAGATTGCTCCACATAAACATTTATCTAATAACAGTTCAGTAGTTTAACCTTCAAAGTGCAACGTGGATTATTTTGATGAACACAACTAGATATTGGTGATCCATTATACTTATTAAATAGTACCTGAGTCCAAGAAGGCTAGATCTATTTCATACAATTGCGGATATAGGAATAAAATTTATTATACAGGTTTCGTATAGTTTTGGTTTGGTACGGATATTAGAATTTTAAAATTGGAATTTTAAATAAAATAGACATATCTAGATTTGACTTTTATTTCTAGTCTAGATTACCAACCAGATGTAACCTATATTTCAGACGGCTATATCCGAATGTTTTATATCGGCTTCAATTACTGTCGATCTGTACGGTTATTTAGTCCTGCCTGGTTCTCCAAAGATAAAATCAGTTTCGAAATTATTGTAAGCATATGTTTTAAAAATATGTTAACTTGCCATATTATGTTAATACGCCAATTGTTTAACTTGCTAATATAAAATAAATAATGCAGTCTATAACCATTAATATGAAAACTTTAATATTCTTCAAAATAAAGTTAGAGATCGCAAACCATAGCTACGAGTATAAAAGTATATCACATATGCTGTTAATAAATACCTGTAACATCTGTTCCAAAAATACTGGAATTATAAATAGAATAAAGGTCACAGAGCCATAATAAATGGCTCCGAGATATTGCTGTTATATCAAACAAGCTCGGCACACTGATTGATGATAGCGGTACAATTTAATATAAATTGCCTAAGAATGCTAATTTTCCGAATGGCGATCGATCATGCAATTTCCATCCACAAAATTCATTACAAAAATCAATCTTAAAAAAGCTTAGCAAAGCTATAAAACTGACTGCATGGTGTAAACAGGCAAATTTTATATAGAGGTAAAAATTTCAGAAATAAATTTATAAACTTTACTACCCGTAGTTCAGTTTGAGAATAAACAGATTTGAGTATACTTTTCAAACTGTCTAGAATCAGGTCTACACAAAGTTATTGTACTGCCGTCCAACTACTCGCGAGATGCTCACGGTATTTTAGTTCAGTAAGCCTTTCAGGAGGGGAATCGTTTTGAATGCTGAATAGAATCGTTTTAAAGTTTCATAGCTATTTGGGATCCAGTTTCTGCCTTGATGTTGTCAGTTTGTTTTAATTCATCGTTATTATTAATGAAGGTTTCTATTCTTACTAAATAGATGTTTACTAATAGGACAAGTTTATTTTTGTCTTTAGTACCTTTTTGTTGATGGTTCATCTTCTACCAAAATTTGTTATTTAGTATCATTATGATGCAAACTGTTTGATTGGACAGATGTGTTATCTAATTCATCCTTACGTAACACATCATCATGTGCATCAAAACCAGTTGATTGTTTGATATTCTTCTCACGGCGCCTATTTATAAATATTTCATTATCTTAGTTTATATGCACAACAATCTGGTAGTAAGACATGGTTTTGAAGACATTATTTAAAAAACTCCAATCAATCTTTTGATTTCAATAACGCATTTCTAAGATGAAAAATTGACCTATTAAATTCTGTCCTTGCTGTGTAAGAAAAACAACATTGAAAGGATTCAAATGAAGAAGCTTTTATCCTTTCACCTTATTATCTCATTACCTATAATTTAGTTATTAGAGTGTCTTTTCATTGGATTTCTATAAAGAGGAAAGCTTTCAAGAATATAAAATCAGGTTAATGATCGTCGACCTTTGGCAATTAGTGTCTTTATCAGATTTTGAACAAAGAAAGGCTGTGTACGATAACGTTATCTTTCTACCTACTGACACAGTCGTTCATTTAGTCCTTATCAAATCTGGTAAACATGATACTCATTAAGCTACCGTTAATGATTTTCATACTATTAACGTCTATTGATGATTGTTACACTGCTTTGATTCCAACGATAATGATGATGACAATTTTAATCGCATAGATGTAGTCAATGATGATTTAGTCATTAAGAGTCTAATCAAACAAGAAAGTCTCTATAGTCAAAGTATCCATATTGCAATTGATGAAGACTCGTCTTTTATCGTTAAGATCCATATCTTAACGAGTTTTGAAAAGAATGGACTTCTGTCAATCCATATTTGTAAACTTTTCACGACTATATATCTAACAGAGTAGAGGTTTAGTCTTAACAGTAAGCTACGATAAAAAACACTGAGTTTTCACACCAACTGCTAACAAATATAACATGTTTTAATTCATATAAGCTTGACAAAAATCCGTCGACACGGCAGTGATATAAGAATACTTTCTACATTTCTCGTATATGCTCCCTTAGCCCTCATGACTATGACGCGACGAGTCTGGAACAAAGAATAAGCGTCATTCGCTAGAATGGAGTGTTTCCAACCCTAATTGGAAGAACATTTTAATTTTTTTATGGCGTCATTAGTTTTCCTAATATTTTTATGTTTAGAAAGCGTAACTCATACTTAAATTTATATTTGGTGGATTAATTTATATTGGCCACCAAATCCACCCAAAAATCCACCAAAAATCTGCTTGTTAGCAGATAGACTTTAAAATTAAAATCTGAATGAAATATGCCTATTAGGTGAAAAAAAACACTAATTTGAACCTGTGAAGGAAAGCCTGAAAATGATTGAACTTTGAAGTAGATTTTTAATGCAATAAAATAAAACGATATACATATTTGTGTAACTAGCATTTTGAGCATAATATTTTTACTTCACAGTTGAGACGTATTGCACTTATTAATGAAATTGTGTAAGAGATAAAAATAAATACATCTGTAATTTGGTTAGCAGAGCCCACGGTTGGAAACAGTGTGGGTAGTATGTTAGCGCAATCGAATTAACTGCATCGTTGGAGCTGTTGACCAATCAGTCTGTTTTTCCAATTGACGATCTGTTTCGTTGTATCCACGAATTCATTGATATTTATAGCATCGTCACAATGCTTTGTAGGTTTTGTTTTGTCTAGTTTTTAGTTCTTATAAATACGGTCACCTTCTAGGCATTCTTCTTCTTTTCGTGTCGATGCTCTCACAATTTTTTTCTGCCCACTTGCCCAGTATCATTATAGGCAGCATTTAAAACTTTGTTAACTATTGTCTTAAAACTAGATGAAATAGGAAATTTGGAAAAAATCTGTCGCTACGGCGATTAAATTCTTTGATTACAATCATAGCAGCTATCATCTTAAATTTTATAATCAGTCATTACAGAAAACAGTAGATTAAAATTAGATCTTTAGATTACAGAAAATCTGATAATCTATCAGTTTAATCCTGTTATAATCTACAGCTGTTCACCTACGCATTTCTTTGTACGTATGGTACAGGTGTTAAATGCTAATTTGGTATCTATAACGAGTAATTGCTATCTAACACTTATTATTCATGACATGTCCAAAAGGCTAATGATCTCCAGAATACTAAATGGTTCCTATGTTAACATGAATTTCGTGTTAGTTTTATCGGAAAACGATAAAGAAGATATTATTTATGCACGAAGTCAATTTCGTTTGTTTGGGCGAAGCTGAATGTTAGACGTGATTTATATGAAGAAGGTAAACTGAACAATTAACCTTTCTACGAGTACATATTGGTTAATAACCAATTTTTCTATAATAAGAATTAATTGGAGCTTGAAAAATAGATTTATTTAAAAATGTATGCGTAGGTGATGAAACTGTATTAAAAATTATTTGATAATTAAAAGTTTGATTCTAAATTAAAAAGTAATCGCACCAACAACGTCTGTAACTATTAATTTGTCTTAGTCCACTACTAATTAGATACTCGTAGTATCATAAGCTAATAATACATTTGGTTCCCATAACAGGTGACATCCTTTATATATAGTTATTGTACTCACGTACTCACGATCGTACTTCCAAATGTTTTGTCATCATCGTCTCTTACCTCTTACGAATTGAATATACTGCACCTATTACATTTGAAGAACCTAGAAGATTCAAATACAACCTTCAGATAACCGGTCGTCGCAGTAAAAACCGTTGTTGGTGATACTAGTGTTACAAACAGGTTATGTCACGTAAATAATAATTATGTAAGTATATCCGTAATTATTTAACCTTGAAACGTACCATGAGTGATTCTTCCACGAAATTTATCATCGAAGACTATAAATGATATTTATTTTGACAACTATGACATGTCTATTAAAAATTGTAGTTTAATATGTATACTATAGTATTGCTATCCAACGTGGCATTGCTGCCTGCGTTCTGGGCACTTTTATCATTGACATCGATGTGGACAAATTTTTTGATGCCCTAAGAGTTCTTTTTCTACCCATTTGTACCCATTATTATTTACACAGACTTCAATGTTTACATCCAAATTAAACACGACTTGCTAACTCCTCAATCTTTTACGACGATAGAAAAGTAAATAACTGAATTTCCATTTCCTTGTTACATAAATACGTAATACATTTTTCCGTGCCAGAAATAGCCACTAGCCATCGAGCTGGCGTGGGTGTTGCGTAAATATTTTAGGGTCTAACAGAAGATTGTAATATTAATGCAGCAGTACAATTGAACGAACTAAGCGAGCCAGAAGATATCGCTCTTGTAGAAAATGGTACAATGAAAACTATAGCAGAAGAAAAAACTGTTTGCGATGTATTTGACTTAAAGCTGCTTGATAAATTCGCTTTAGCTATATAGAATAGAATAGAATAGAATAGAAAAACTTTTATTCGGGACAGACACAGCACAACGATTACAAACACAAAGTAAATTAGAAAAAAAAAAAAAAAAAAAAGTACAAAATGCGCCGAGCGTGCCCGTACCGAAAGGGTGACCACCTCAGCATTTGCTGGGCGTCAGACACCCAGCGCTGGTTTTCAGTTGGCACCCCGCAGTGACTCACGGACGAGGGTAAACAACCTATTATTCAATTAAATATTTTATAAAATACTATGTGTTCACTGTATAAAATACATAATTATTTTTTAATAAATAAGTACATAACATCAACAAATAAAACATAATGCCACATTGAGAAGAAAGAAAAAAAAAAAAGAGGACAAAAAATAACAAGATACCCACAAAACTCTAATAATAAAATAAGGCTCGACCCTTGCACATCAGCTGACGCGTGACCCGACAATCCACGCGATGACGCATACGACGAGACGCCGCGCCGGCCAAGCAATTAGCCGTCACCTAGGACTAATATATACCAATAAATAAAAATAAGAAGCCAGTAAATCAAAAACATTTGCCTTCTAGAAAATATTTCCAAGTGCCAGTAAATCAAACTTGCAAGAGATATGAAAAGTTTCTGCCTATGTGTGTGTTTTTTTTTCTTTTTAAATTGCCATTTGAAAGAGATCGACCGGCAATAAATAAAAGTGAAAGTTAAAACATGAGGTTCCCGGACACAGATACAACGGGCTCTCCGCATCAAGCATACCCACCGTTTACTCCCATATACTCGTAGTCAAGAAATAGGTACATAACATAACGGTAAGTTGTATAATACGATACAAAAATAGTGGAATAAATTAAATGATTTCAAATTCAAGGAATGCGTCATAAGATTAATGATTAATTATCTACATTATTATATCCTAAAGAATGATTAACTTAACCTATTTTTGTTTAATTTTATATAAATGATTTGTCAACATTAATTTCATTATATTGGATTTGTGAAGTTAAAATAAATTGCTTAAGACTAGACTTAAAACTATTTATACTTTTTAGGTCCCTAATAGGCGGTGGAATATTATTCCAACATTTGGAGGCTGCGTATCGAAAACTTCCCCGAAAAGCTGCAGTCCGGTGATGCGGAGTAGCCAGCTGCTGAGCACAACGCCTGGCCTTGCGCTGCCGGTGACTATTTACCCACGCAAGCTTTGAGTACAGGTATGACGGACATTTCGTTTTGATGACGCCAAAAAGAAGACAAGCCAAATGCAGCTTACGACGCGACTTCATTTTTAAAATATTATGCTTGTTTAAAAATGGTGTGACGTGACCTCTCGGCGGAACGTTAAAGCAAAATCGTGCGCAAGCATTTTGAACCCTTTGTATTAGTCTTACGGTACGTGCCAGAAGTCGAGGTCCTACGACCGTATCAGCGTAATTCAACTTCGATAGGACCAGACTTTCAACTAACTGTACACGCAGGTCTTCGCTTAGATATGGGCGCATTTTATATAGTACCTTTAAACGATAGAAGCAGTTTTTTACACAGTCTGCAATATGAGACTCAAAACGCAGCTCTTCGTCCATGACCAAACCTAGATTTCTCGCCTGATTAACACGCTCAATACATTGTCCCATCACGATCACGTCCGCACGAGGAGAGGGTATTGCACTGAGTTGACACTTTGAACCAAATAGCATAAACTTTGTTTTGGCCGGGTTAAGTAATAATGAGTTCTGTTTTGACCAAATCACTATCCTGTCCAGATCCTCATTTAGCAATTTTACAGCGGCATCATAGTCCTCAGGTTTAAAGGAAAGGTACAATTGAATGTCATCTGCATAAATATGAAATTTACAATTTTTCAAAACATTTACAATGTCCGCACTATACAAAATAAACATGGGGGGACCCAGTATAGAGCCCTGTGGAACACCTTTTTCCACAGGAGTCAAATTAGATAAAGCACTGGTACCATTGGCATCTTGAATTTCAACCAGCTGCTTACGATTGGTTAGATAACTCCTAAACAACGCAACCGCAGGCTCGTCAAAACCATAATACTTCATCTTGGAGAGCAAAAGAGACAAATTAATTGCATCAAATGCGCGTGAAAAGTCTAGAAGAACTAATAGGGTACAACATCCCTCATCCTGAGCAGCCACTATGTTGTCTGTTACATCCAACAGAGCTGTTGAAGTGCTACGACCCCTCCTAAAACCAGATTGCACCTCCGGTAGAATATCATTTTGCTCGAGATAGGCTGTCAGTTGAGTATTTATAACCTTTTCCAGCACTTTAGATAAAAAAGGTAAAATGCTTATGGGCCTTAAGTCCTTTAAAGTGCTTGGGTTCATGACTTTAGGAATTGGACGCACAACTGCAATCTTCCATAGGTCAGGAAAAGTTGATGTAGAAATGGAACAATTAATAATTGAAGTCAATATATCCAAAGTTTGCGGAAGGGTCTGATAAAACATGTCAAGCGTAATGTGGTCAAAACCCTCTGCATTCGATTTAAATTTAGATAGAATTTTGATTATGTCAGATTGGTCAACAGTATTAATAGAAAAAACAGCCTCACTAAATCTTTGAGTCTCAAAGTACGCTATACAAGATGCTGGTGGAGTGCTATCACCTGGAACATTCAAGAAATGAGAATTAATCTCATCAGGGTCGTCAAAATGAGAGGGCAATTCAGCCACTACTTTAAAGGGCAATAAGGTTGACTTCAGGTTTTTCCATAGAATTTTGGGATGATGAATCTTACTATTTATATTGTGTTTAAAATAAGCCACCTTTTCGTAATACAAAGATTTGTTGACTAAACCTTTTAACTCTTTGTAATATAAGATTTTACTCTCTGTAGGTGACTTTCGGCATTGTAAGTGGGCCTGATTACGCAGGCACATCATAAGTTTGATGTTATTTGTAATCCATGGGTATGACCTTTCCTTAAAAATCTGAGTCTTACGTGGAGCATATTCATCAAAAATCGTGATAATATTATAATTTAAATCAGCCACCATAGCGTTTACGTCACCCAGCACAACTGTCGCAAGCCAATCAATCGAGATCAAGTCCTCGTTAAACTTGTCCAATGGTATATTATTTAGATATCTACGAGTTATGACTAAAGGCGGTATTTTCTCTTTTTTGAAATAAAAAACTGCAGTTACAAAAGCATGCGCACTAAGCGCACTAATCCAGTCCACCTCAATGGCGCGTGCCCTAGCATCCGTGCAGACTAGGTCTATGAGAGTCTCGCTAGTGGAGGTAAAATGAGTAGGAGATGGCACCAGTTGGTTTAGGTCGAGACTTTGAAGGAACATATTTAATTTGTTTGTTTTTGAGTCTGTTTTATTTAGACAGTTAATATTAAAGTCGCCCAAGAGAATGGTGTGTTTGCAAAATGATAAGGAATTTATAGAACAAGTGAGCGCATCCAAAAATATATCAACATCCATCCATGGCGGTCTATACGCAGTGCCGATAGCAATTTTTACACCATTCGTGCTCAGGACTAGCCACATTTGTTCAACCATCTTATGAAGAGGGTCAATCGGATGCGGATGAGTGCGCACTTTAGTCCCGCGCTTGATGTAGTACCCAACACCACCGCCGCGGCCACCGCGCACGTCCACCGGCCGCGGAACATGCCGCAGCCGGTACCCGGGCACGGCGGGCGCGCGCCCCTCTTCACCCGTTCTAAGCCAGGTCTCATTTATTGCCATTATACTCACATCATGACGCTCCATTGCAGCGATAAACTCATCATGGTGAGTACCTAATGAGCCCGGGTTCAGAAATCCAAATTTAAAATATTTGGCACTCATTACAGTGATTCTGTATCACTAAACAGTACATGATAGCAACATTGGAAATATTTACTTGAAACGAGGCGGCAAATATTAATCGGCTTATGGAAATAACGATTACCCAATTTTATTGTAAAATAAGGATTAATACTTATAAATTTTAAAATATGCATACAAGTGACTAAAATGTTGTTAAATACTAAGAATGTGTTATAAGGTTGCGTTACAATAGCGCGTGAATATAAAATGGAATATAGGGAAAAAAATTGTGATAAACTAACATCTTTACATATGGCAAAATAGAAAAGCAAATGGCCTGGACGGGAGGTAGTCACCAACGAATCTGCATCACCACGGAGAATGCCAACCAAAACAACGCACCCTTTAGGCCAAGCCAGCTGCGGCCTTAAAATTATTACAGACCAAAAAATTAAGAACAAAATGGAACCGATAACAGTAAACTCATTTAAAAAACAAACGTTAGCGTAACATGCGTAATAAAAAATGCTTAACATAAAAGAGACTTTTTCAATTAATAAATAGCTGGTCAAACAGAACCACTGCCAAAAATTTGGACTATGTCCAGGTCGCAACGAATGCGCTGAGCAGGTACACCATCTTCTTTCTTTACGTAGATGCGGCCGTCTTTGGTCCACACGTATTTGTACTTATGTTTCTGCGCAGCGTCACGCGTGTTATAAAACAACCTTCCGTTATTCGGCGTCAGCCGCTCGTTTACGTAAACCCTTCTCGAGGGCCCGCGCAGCTCGAGGTCCGCCGTGGTGAGACCGCGGCGCACGCGCGCAGCGCGCAACAGTTGATCGCGGGCAGCGCGCCGCGACAGGCGCACAGCGAGCGCGCGCGGCCTAGGCGGCTCCGCTTTGTCCCCACCGCCAGCCTCGGTATAGTTGCGGCGAACCATACCAATACGTTCGGCGTTCACGATTTCGCGCTCGTCAATGGTAATTCCTAGCCTCAGAGATAGCATATGCAAAATGTGAAGCGGGCTCTCATCTTTCGATTCCGGTATGCCCGAAATTATGACGTCATTGAGGAGAAGGTCCTGATCTCGATCATTTAGTTGTAACTTCAGCTCGGTAATAGTCTCTTTGAGATGATCAAGAGACGATGGCTCCTTCTCCCTCTCCTCAAAGCGTTTCTCGAGGCAGGAAACCTTGCCCTCAACCACACTCACTCGCTCCCCACACGACCCGACATCAGCCTTCAAACTTGCCATTTCGTCCCGGAACAGTCGCAACTCCACTCTCATGGCGCTAAGTTCCTCCCGAAAACAACGAATCTCATAGGCTACGTTGAGCTCCTGAGACTCCGCCGCCATCGGAGGAAGCGATTCTGCGTGCTGGCTGACTGCTGGTACCGCGGTTGTTTGATTAGTCAGCGCCTTCTGAATTACCGCTGCAGGCTGTGTTCCCGGAGAAGACCGTACCGGGCTCGGCTGGCTGCTGACGGCGATACCGTCTGAAGGACCTTTGACAGGTGTCGCCGAGTTATCCTTTTTTGGTATCTTCACCTTGCAGTCGGGGCACAACCAATTAGGTGACACCTTTGTTGACGTTACGCCAATACAGGTGGGATGATAAGACCCAGGACATTTAGTGCAGCGAACACACTCAGCCCTCGCTAAAAACTGACCACATCCACCACACTTCCCCATAATTGTTATTATTTGGTTATTAAATGGTTTGTTGACACAAAGCAGATTAGTACCACTGGGGAATCACAGATGGCGTTATTAGCGTTATAGTATTATAGGTCCTATAAAGTTGTGAACTTGATTCTGTCACTATCTCCCAAACTCAACTTTCACTATAACAAGTTACACTTATAAATATTATTATTTTTTACTGTTACTAGCTATAAGTTTTTATTTGTTTTAAGTTTCGGGTAGGCGTTTTGCACTGGTTTTAATTGTATTTGGTTTTTTTAGTGATTATTAAAGTTTTTAGCATCACTGTCACTGCGCCACAATATATGTGAATTATTGTATCTTGCACAATACTTTAAACAATAAAATTTTTGAAAAATTACTTTGTTTATATTTTAAAACTCGTAAGCAAAGCCAGTCAGTCAGCTGTTACCGATGTCCGTGACGTCACTCCAATATAAAGTATATTGCTAGCGATTACTTTTAGTAGAGTCTACTATAATAAACAAGATATTATTTAAATTTGTCGCCCTGAAAGTATTGTGTGTACCTTGGGTGTGCCCACAATGATTTCGCTAATTAATTTGTTTTTCTTCCGCCATGCCATAACAAAGGGCCGGTATTTTTCCAAGAATTTACACATTTTTCCGTAGCATGTATTTGTTTTGCTGCTGAAAAATTTGTGTTTTTTTAGTTTAAATTGTAAAGCATACAGATTATGATTAGGTGTTATTAGTCTTCAAATAACTGTTTTTTTGACAAGAAAAAATTAATAGTCTGACTGATTATTATTTTAATGAAATAACGTTACCATATGGTTTGCAGTATTACTGTTTTGGGAAAAAATATCTCATAAATTCACAAACAATGTGCAATTTCACGGAACAATTTATCATTCTAAAGGGTCTCTTTGAACATCATCCATCGTTGGAATCTGTTCTGTTTCAGCTATATAAAAATGGAATTGCTACTCCAACCCTTTTAATAAATCACAAACAAGCTTTGTGTTTGTCCAATCCATTTTGTTTTCCAATTCTGTTAGTGTGACGTCACCCATAAGAAAATCGATAGTCTTCCTACGTCCAACAAATGTCGCGGTCAATGTTTCTCTCATACTTTTACGTCACCGTTTTGATTTAATATTGTTCTTATTTTGGAATCGAGTGGGTGTATAATTTAAAAGTTTGTTTGTAAAAGTGCTGATAGAATCAATACTTAGTGTCTAAATGATTGATTGTGTAAGAGTTTTGACTAGAATAGGTAAGCCTATCTATTTTTAAATAAGTCTTGATATCGGAGAAAATTACTTATCAGGAACGTTTAAATTTAACTACGTCTTGATGTCGAAGAAAGTTAACTTGTTGGGAACATTTAAATTTAGATCTTTTATTAACTTTTCTCTGCTTCTACTGTACAAGTATAATGGATTGAAAATTTCACAAAATTTCCTAAATAAAATAAATAGTTATTTGTGCAACAAGAGAGCAAAGTTGGTTTTTGCCGCGAGTGTTGATTTTGAATCCCGAGTAAGCGAAGGATTCTATATTTGAATCACGAGCGTAGCGAGTGATTCTAGGTTAGAATCCTGAGTGCAGCGAGGGATTCAAAGACACGAGATGCAAATAACTTTGGTCTCGTGTAGCACATACAACTTTTCACTTCAGCAGCGAGAACAAATAATGTAAATATTAATATTAATATTTACTTATATATATATATTAATGAGGAGCTCATGGCTAGATAATAACAGCCACACAGGTCGATCTTCAAGGTTAAGCAACGCTTGCCTAGGTTGGTCTGTGGATGGGTGACCATCTTCACATAACGAGTTTCCTCCGTGCCTCGGAAAGCACGTTAAGCCGTTGGTCCCGGCTGTCATTTAGAGATCTTTGGCAGTCGTTACGGATAGTCAGAAGCCAGTACATCTGACTCCAGTTTTGCCATGAAGTATCGTGTTACCCCAGTTAATGGGTTGCCCCACAACCTGGTAGGCAGCCGCTCCTCGTAAAATACTGGTATTCAGCTAAATCCGGCTTGACTGGAAGCCGACCCCAATATAGTTGGGAAAAGGCTAGGCAGATGATGACTTATATATATATTAATATTTATTTATTATTATTTTAATAATATCCAACGTGTATCGCACTTTGTAGCTAGCGAACATAAGAAGAAAACAATAAAAAATTAAAGCCCGCTATTTTTTAAAGATGCGTTCGGAAATTGCACTCATCATCATCATCATCATCTCAGCCGAAAGACGTCCACTGCTGGACATAGGCCTCCCCCAAGCGTCGCCACAGCGACCTATACTAAATTATTCTGTCACAATAAAGATTGTTAAAACTTTAAATAATTATGTAGATACATGATAAACTTCGTATTTTTTAATTCAACATCTCTTTATTTGATCATAAAAAAACATAATTCGATTATTAAGAGAAAAGTATAATAATTACATTTAAACCTTGATTTGAAATTTTATAGGTGACGTGTTTCCGAACGTTTAATTGTTGGTTTCTTTTTTGAGCCTATTATATATGGAATTTGAAAATCGAACTTTGAATCGACTTGTTTCTATCTCTCGCTCTTTTCGTATCGAAGTGAAAGTGACAGAACAAAGTGAAGTTCAAATCTTTCGAATGTTGTGAGTAGACCCAGCACTGACTCGGCATTTAAAAAAAATAATTAAAAAGTTACTTTGTCTCACGCTCGCAGCAAAATCGAATTTTGCTCACTGTTTTTAAACTGCAAAACATACTTGTTTGAGGTGCTGAGGTGAAAAAGAGTTTTACAACCTAAGCAAATTTTTTGCAGAGGTCCGTCACTAAATTGTGCGCTTTCATGAACTTTTAACAACACCTGAGCCTGGTTTTAATTGAGGCTTTTGGCTCTAATGTTGTAACTGATTAGCCCAATGGGAGCCATAGACCTTGGGACTTTTACGTACACACGGCGAAACATCACGCTATACACATCCAGTATCAGCTAGCTTTGCATTGTATAGAATGACAAGTTGATTCTGAAATTTATTAGCTATTCCTGTGTGTATATTTGTGTGTCATTACGATCTTGACAAGCTTCTATTTCTTTCTAAATGATATGTATATTATATCTGAACTTCTCTTCAATGTTTTTCTTATTCGTGTGTCGTCGAAACACCAGTTAATTTTTTTCGAGACTGTTACTAAGGAGCTATTTTGACGTCTGAAAAGGATCAATCTTCTTCACTTTGATTGTCAGTTACAAGTCTCTACTTATTACTTCTATACAGTCAAAAAAACTGGCAGATATATGTTTCGTTTTAATTTATAAATGTTATCTGCTAGAAGTTTTTCTAGCTGAAAGCTTTTTATATTTTTTATGGTCCGTTTGCCACTATGAGAAAATATGATGTATCTGATTTTAACTTGCAGTTAGCTTGATTATAATAATTATTTTGTCTTTGTTTATCAAGTTAAAATAAGGAAAATGCATACTTTTACTTTCTTTATCTTTGATAAGATCACATTCCTAATTACTTATCTTTAGTATCTTAAACATTTTATTTCGAAACATAATATTAAAACAGTTTACGACATAAAACTTATCTTATTTTAAAATGGATTGTAATAAATTTAAGAGATGTATCTCATTCTTAAAATCCGAGAATTCCAAAAAAGTAACAAGTTTTGTAGTCAGGTTTTTATTGCATTTTAAAAATAACTCGGTTTTATTATTTTAGACTTGTAAATACAACATGATTACAACTTATTAATAAAAAATCAATTGAAATGCCGTTTTCGGCTTGGTAATTTGCATTTTTATTTCATTGCACGTGGAAAACGTGCTTTATAATAATAGCCTACTGTCGTTAAGTGACCTTTAATTTAATGTTTACGCGGAATGACATAACACGTGTAAGGCAGCATTCCATGATAAGGCTACTAAGATGATAGGTTGGTACTGAGGTGGTAAACAAGACGATTCTGATTTAGTTGCGACCTTTTTAGGTTTCCGTACCTGAAGTGTTAAATGGGATCCTATTACTGTCCGTCTGCCATCAGTTTGTATCTCATGAATTGTGATAGCTAGCCAGTTCAATTTGAGATGATGTATATCTGTTGCTGCTTTAACAACAAATACTAAAAATAGGATAAAATAAATATTTAAGTGGGGCTCTTATACAAAACTCTTCGTGCGCGAGTCCAAATCGCACTTCTTTGGTTTTTATTATATTTACATAGACAAACTTCTGTCACATTTGAAAAATATTATTCAATTATTTAAACTTCATGTACAGTGTGTAGGGGCACAATATTTAAGCAGAGTGTAAGCAGGGAAACCAGGATAACGTATACAATGAATTTTATTGTGTTATTCTGAGAACTGTTTATGATCAACTGACAACTATAAATATAAACAAACAATCCGTGGAACGGTTACTAGGTTTATATGAAATTGACATAGTTCTATCGATAGCCAGATAGGTACCACCTATTTAAATAGGTCCGTATATAATATCACATTAATTAACTATTTCAATACGCCCCCTTAATGCGCATATTAAATACAAACAGCAATACAAGAAAAAACACATACAAAAGAAAGTAATATCAAAGAACAATCATAACAAAATAAACAATTAACAAGCAATGCCTAAACCACGCATGCACGAATAGTGCTTTACTCTGGGCAAAGCTTTCGTTAATATGTCCGCGAGCATTGAGTCTGTCGATAAATACTTTAGCTCAATACTCGTATTGTTCTTCAATACACTTCTAATAAAGTGGTACCTGATGTGAATGTGCTTACTCCGAGAATGAAACATTGGATCACCGGCAAGGCAAATCGCCCCCTGATTATCTACATGTAAAGATAATGGTGCAAACTTACATAGCCCAATCTCAGTAAGCAAGCTGTTCAGGTAAATTGCCTCCTTCATAGATGACGCCAAACTTATATACTCGGCTTCGCAGCTCGAAGTCGATACACATTTCTGCTTTTGTGACTTCCAAGACACGCATCCACCTCCTAACATAAAAACATAACCGGAATAAGAACGTCTATCTATCAAACATCCACCCCAGTCGGCATCTGAATAACCATGCAATGTTTTACCTGTTTTCGTAAACATAAGTCCGTGATTTCTCGTATGTTTTAGGTAGCGCAGTACACGTTTTGCTGCATTCCAGCACTGTTGATTAGGACAATCCAAGAATTGGCTCAATACTGCCACAGTATTCGTAATATCCAATCTTGTGCCCGTAGATAAATACATTAAACAACCGACTAACTCTCGATACGGATACTGCCCCGTATCACATTGTTCCGTAGGTTTCGTAATCTTAGTTTTCGGATCCATGGGTGTAGAAATCGGATTACATCCACTTAATTCAAATTTATTTAACAAATCGTCAATATATTTTCGTTGTGACAATTTAATGCTCTTGTCACATCTGTCAAACTCTATGCCTAACATATACTTCGCAATGCCATAATCTTTCAATTCAAACTTCATGGCCAGTTCCCTTTTGAAAGTTTGTATACACTCACCTCTTTGCGATGCGACTAAAATGTCATCTACGTAAACTAGTACAAAGAGTTTCGTTTCTGAATCTACGGCCTTAAAATAAAGGCATGGCTCGTTTAAAGAGACTTGTAGCCCCATGGACTTCAGCTCCTCGTCCAGCCTGATGTTCCATTGACGACCTGACTGGCGTAAACCGTACAAAGATCTTTTCAGCAGGCACACCTCGCCCCCAGACTTCAGGTTGCATAACAACTTGCTGGCACGTTCATGTATAACTGAACCTGGCTGTTCTATCCGCATGAGGTCTTGCAGGCATTCTTCTAGGAGGTCTGGCACCTTCATATATATTTCCTCATCCAACAAACCGTTTAGGTAGGCCGTGTTTATGTCCAATTGATGAATCTCAAGGTCAAGTTCAACTGCAAGTGCAACTAGCAATCTTACTGTGTCAAGTCTAGCTACAGGCGCAAAGGTATCCTTATAGTCTATTCCATAAAGTTGACTAAAACCTCTTGCCACCAGCCTGGCCTTCTTCTTCTCAGTTTTATCCACATTTAACTTTGTCGTTAAAATATAACGGCAACCTACGACGTTCCGTCCCATAGGTTTGTTGACTATATCGAAGGTGTCATTCTTGATTAAACTCTTCACTTCTGAAAGTATTGCATCTTTCCATCCTTTTCTTTCATTACTGGATAAAGCTTCCTTTAAAGTAATTTCAACGACTCCGGCAAAATCCTGACAATCAACAAACTCTTCCGTTGATTCGACGCGTTCCTCCACGGGAATATCTGGCTCTACGTTAACCATAGGTATTGTATATTTTCCGTGGACGTCCGACGTGACCTCGTTCCAGTCGTGGTCGCCCTGGACCTCTCTTCAAATATTTCGCGCCATTTATTGACGTATGTTGCATGGGTCCACAAACGTCAGAATGTATAATTCTTAACTTTTCATCGCATGGCCCATTTGAACTAGTAAACGGTAACATACACATTTTACCTTTCGCACAAATATCACAATTGTACAAGTCACTCACATCTGTCATCTTAACATTCATGCCAGATTTATTTAAAATTCGGACGAGATCCTTTGCATTTAAGTGTCCTAAACGTTCATGCCACATCCATACGTCAACCTTTTGCTCATAAATGGCTGACACACTATCTAAATGTTCCTCAACGTAATATAAATTACCTCTACGATTCGCAACAAGTTTAGTGTTACCATAACTATCTTGAACACTAGCTATGTTATCCTTAAACGTAACGCTAAACCCCTGATCAGTAATTTTGCTTACTGAAATTAGGCTACATCGTAAATCCGGAACAAATAGAGTATTGGGCAATTGAACAATTGTTTTAGAACCATTATCACATGTAAGTAATCTGACTGTCCCCTTACCTTGTACGTTTGTGCTTGAATTCGTTGCTAAGTTTAGCTTACCGAACAAAGGCACAAGTGTTTTGTCGAATTTACTTGCATCATTGCACAAATGTGATGTACAGCCACTATCGATGATCCAATTTCCACTCCCGTTGCAAACAGCATTAACATCTGAAACACAATTAAATGTTACAAAATTGGAATCGATATCAGGTACTTCATAATCATTCGACACATACTTTACGGTATCACTACACTGTTCTTTGTTCTTCTTCGTACAATCAGAGGCTTTATGACCATACAGATGACATTTAAAACATTTGTATCTGAATTTCGAACTTGTCAGCTCAGTACCACTCTTTGGTTTAGAAGACTTCTTTCCCTTTACAAGAAATGCTCTATCTACACTTTCTTTTCGATTTCTGGAATGATCTTCTTCTAAAATCTTAATCTTGAGCGTATCTGGATCCGGCAATGAATCTCGAGATTCTATGGCACATCTAAAGTTGTCAAAGCTGGACGGCAGACTGTACAGGAGCATTATCGAGGTCAGATCATTATGCATTTCGATATCCATGTCAGCTAACTGGCTTTTCACATCGAAAAATCTCATAACATGTTCTCTTACATCACCACCTTCTTCCAATTTATGGAGCAACAGCTGTTTTAGTAATGTCGCCTTTTTTGCAGGTCCCTTCGACGCATGAATGTTCTGTAACTTTAACCATACGTCTCGCGAAGTCTTACATCCTCGTAGATGTCGTAATTCGCTCGGACTTATCGATAAAATGAGATCAGACTTAGCTTTCGAGTCTCCAATGTCCCACTTTACTGCTTCGGCTGGTTCTGCTGGGCGTGCGATACTTCCGTTCACGTATCCCCAGGCATCGTTCTTAACTAAAACGGCTTCCACTTGGATTTTCCAGGTCTCGTAGTTGCTCTGATGGAGTTGATCAATTTTGAAAGAACTCATTTTCACTCCAATTTCTTCCTTTATCACGTTTAAATCTCTCCTGATTTATGCGTGCTGGGCCCATAACCACTGTAGGGGCACAATATTTAAGCAGAGTGTAAGCAGGGAAACCAGGATAACGTATACAATGAATTTTATTGTGTTATTCTGAGAACTGTTTATGATCAACTGACAACTATAAATATAAACAAACAATCCGTGGAACGGTTACTAGGTTTATATGAAATTGACATAGTTCTATCGATAGCCAGATAGGTACCACCTATTTAAATAGGTCCGTATATAATATCACATTAATTAACTATTTCAATACAGTGGTGGTACATAGGTGGACTTAATGCAACAAGGCATTCTCTACTAATCAACCTTTGGACTATAAAAGACAACAATTTGGTAGATCTACACAAAATACAAATACAAAATAAATAACAAATATTTATTTATTTTTTCCCTCTTTCCAGGGCCCCAAATCACACGATGTCAATGCAGCGATGACGTCAGGCCTGAAGATGGAGTCGAAAGGCACCCAGATCCACCTGCCACTCATGGGGCGCGGCAGCAAGGGAGAGCTCAACGACAAAGTGACCTTCGCCCAGGTCAAGTCGCCGCCGTACTCGGAGCAGCTGAATAATGGACAGCTGTTGGGGTAAATATCTTTTTTGATACTATTAGGGTACCTCAGTATAGGTTGGCTACAATGTGGCTTTGGACTAAAATAGATGGTCTCTGGCTCAGATTGGAAAGAAATTGAAGAGAACATTAGTATGGGTCGGCTACTATGTGATTTGTCTTGCTTTGAACTTAATAATACATTATTCAAGCAGCAAATACACTCGTGAGCAACTAAATCGACTCGATGTACAAGTGCGCTCTTGCAGACGTTTTCATAAAAAACTGCTAAACTGTTATATGGGTTTTTTATAGAGGTAGTTTTTGCCCTAACTCGTAGGCATTGCAGTGAGCACATTTTTGTATGCGCCCAATTGAAATAATTATATTACAAAAGTAATGAATTAATTTTTATAATAATGATACCAATTTAAAGCTGAAGTTACAAGCTACAACTGTAAATCGCTATAGTTGAATATTGTTAAAAGAAAATATTTGCAACTGCGCACGTGTACTATAAGTCGATTTTGTTGCTCGCGAGTGTATTTACATGAAAGATAGGTAACACTTCGGAATGAGCATTTTAAAAAGCAATCTCAAAGTTATAGCAGAAGGTACTAAAAATGCTTAATGCCGCAATCTGAAAACCAATAAATATTGTATCACTAGTCATAATAAGAAAATTCTTTGATGAAAATACTCGAACACCGAGATACAATTTATTAAGAACATACACAGACATTCGGAATCCCACAGAGAGATAGGGACACAGAATAATAATCTTTAGCAGTCTGGAAAAGGCCAAAAGCAATTTCAGTTTACTTATAACTTACTGAATGAAATGAAAATGGGACGGTCAAAGTTTGTGTTGTATATTAAGTTAAATAACAGCTTCGGTTAGACCCGGGAATATATGTCAGAATTCAGAATAATTTGGGTCAGAGACGCGAAATTGGTAATGTGACATTGCAAATCTACTCTGTAAACTTGTTTCATTTGTATAATGATATGAATGTTTTAGGATACGTCATGGTATATGAGATTGCCGCTAAGCCGTAGGTCCCGGCTGTCATTTGTAGACCTTTGACAGTCGTTACGGATAGTCAGAAGCCAGTAAATCTGACTCCAGTTTTGCCATGAAGTACTGTGTTACTCTAGTTAATGCGTTGTGGAGGTCTGGTAGGCAGCCGCTCCTCGTAAAATATTGATATTCAGCTAAATCCGGCTTGACTGGAAGCCGAACCCAATATAGTTGGGAAAAAGACTAGGCAGATAGATATGGCAGATGAGACAGTCATAAAAGAACTTCGTCTAGAAATATCTAAGAGAAATGTGACAGGAATAGAGAAAGCTCGGGAATGTTAGACGTCTGAATCGCTGGCTTACAGAGGTCACATAGGTACACACAATAAAAAAATAGCTAGAGCCTAAATTCAATACACGATCAGCTAAAAAAAGGGGTCTTCAAACTTTGTATCCGCTGTTTTACTCTTAGTGCGAATGTACCCAAAAGTTTTTGCTGCTCACAAAAAGTTGGGTAACGTGCTTAGCCGTTTCTTCTCCAAGTTACGCCCGTCATTTGCTCATCTGATGTATGTTATTAGCTTGGTTACAAACAAGTATAAATAATAGACTGTTCGTAGATTTGCTCATGTTTTTTTGGGTCGGATGCAGGTTCAAGATGAGAATTATTTAAAGAAAGATGGATACAAAATTATTTAGTCATTTTTGTTCATATGCCTAGGTATATTTAACTAGTTGGAGCTTTTAAAACAAGGTATACCTAGTATCTGTAGAGAGGTTGAACGATTGGTAACAGTGCTGCGTGCCGCGGTTTCGATTTCCACATGGAACAAATATTTACATGGCCTACAGATAGTTATTTGCGTTTAGGTGTTTTTGTATGCAGTTTACACGTATAGGAACGTATTTACGATACCGAAATTATTCATATTGCCGGCCAACGAATTTTAATTGCTTAAAAAAGCATTGTATTGTAATGTGTGATTTTCATAAAATTATAATATAATATTCAAAACATAATAACAGCCAAAATTAAATTCGTAACAAAAAAATAAATTGAATAGCTATAGCAGAAACTTCTCATCATCATTCTAACAGTTTCGTTTTGACGGAATTTCCTAATTAAGTGAGATTAATTACTCAACAGAATAAGGCAGGCATAAACAAGCAACATCTTAATTGCCTCTATAAAAAACCTAACACGGGAAGATTTTTAAAACTTGAAACAGGTTTTATACACGAGTGTCTGTAATATGCATATTTTAGTGTAGACGTAAAATTTTAAAGCAACATCCTACAGTATAATTTTAATTAAGGCAAACACATTTTGTGTAAAAATGTGGCCTGTCTAAGGGAGAGGGCAGGAGGAGAAATTTTCCGCTAACCCTGCATGAAAACGTGTGTAAATAAACGTGTTGGTGAACAACACGGCTGTTACCACAGACTGAGCGAAGGTCATGTTTGGAAAAATGCCAGAAAATGTAGTTATGAAGCTTCTGAAGCTTCATTCATTAGTAATGTTGTTTTAGGATTCTAGAAGAAATAATTGTAATAAATCACGGTAGATGATGAATATGGTGAAAGTACAAACTGTATAAAACATTGAAATTTATTGAAAAAAAACAAAAATCCATGGTGAATTTATCACACGAATAGAAAATCTGTACAAATTTTCTAGAAGCTACAATAATAATTACGTGCCCTTTAAGCCCTATTATGGCGTCATAAAGGTAACATAACGTCTACTCTATCTACAAATCTGTCGATAGATAGCAAAAATTTATGGCTACTTAAGTCTAATCCTGTAATTAAGTCCTAAGTGCTTTCCACGTTACCATTAGAGCACTCATGTGAAGCACTTTATGATTGGCTTTTAATTACTACAATTAGCGCGGTAAAAGGTGAATGATAGAGGCATTTTAAGAAGCGTGCTAAAAGTGTGTGCGTGAGTAAAATTAGTTTCTGCTCTCCTCTGTAATATAATTATTCAATATGCGTCTTTGACGTCAGTTTTTGAAACGGTAAATTCAGTCGGCTGAGGCGGTACCTTGAAATTAATTTAGACCTAAGACTAATTTGGAGTTAATTCGTTGATTTGTTTATGCTTTTGATCATGTTAAATTTGAAAATGATAACTACGGAAAGCAGTTTGCTTTAGGGCAGATATATGGTAGTCTATTTTAATTTTCTTTAATTAAATACTTCAACAGTTGTTGCTAACGCATGTTCTATTCTATTTATAATACACAATATCAGCTGATTAATAAACTTGAGGTTACGTTTCTCAAGACTCACTTCAGAGGTTTCACTCCTTGTAAATTTATGTGCACACTTACGTATGTACATAAATCTGTGTTATGTTCTTCTTCTAATCTTGTTGAAGAGTCACTTTACTGATGTTCGAGTACAAGATTTGATAAAGTGAAGTGTGGGTACTTCAATTTCAGTACCAAATTATTGATACAGAATCTTCATTCCTGAACAGGTTAGGTAGCTAAATTTTTAGGTAGGCAGGCAACAGTGTTACCCTCTACAGGTACTATAAAAATCTAATTTTCGTAAAGGTTGCGTTGTAGAGGTCATTGTTTTAAATGAAGCCTGAATATAAATGTCTGCTGTTGAGCCCAGGCTTCCCATATTAGTGAAAGTTAAAGCAGCAAAAAATTTAGCTTCTACAACTGTTTGCAGATTTGCTTGAAAAAATAATTAAATTACAATTTTTTAAGTCGTTGAAAGATAAAAAGTGGTACTAAAGTGATCTCATTTCAAGCTTTCTGTGGTTTTTAAATTGCTAACTCAATAGTACTAAGAACGCAATTATCTTTTATTTCTGCACCAGTTTCTTCAGAGTCCCTGTTTAATAACGTTTCCTTTTAGATATTCTGGTTCCTATCTACTGGCACATTTACACTTTCGTGAACAAGATTCGGGGTAAACATAATTAAGGGCGGCGCCGCGGCTCGGTTCGCTAGAACGACGCTTTTGTCCCTACCATTATTTAGTTCGTTAATTTTATATGATGTTTCACTATTATATGCTTCAAGGCTGAATATAATATCCACATTAAAGATTGTATAAATATTACTCAAATTGTACAAAAGTTCATTAACTAATTATGGCTAATGGTTCTCTTCGTTATTAAGAGCGTCATTATCGTTGAAATTTGCTGTAAAGTGTGCTATATATTATGGAGATAATATATTAGCTATATTCATTCATTTTCTACCGTAGATAGCTTCTGTTAATTTTTTAATCATCAGTTTCGCTGTTATTATAAAAGTACTGTAGGTTGTTATAGTTCTAGATATGGATTTCAAACTGACCAATATTTGTCAAATTTCCGCTATCACCTGAAAAATTCGAGCTTTTTGGAATAACAACCTCACCGTTAATCCTAAATCTTTGCCCTGTTATCCAAACAGACATTAATAGGGTGTCACCCGGTATGTAAAATATTCGGCATTCCACGAATTGTTAGTATTCCAAACGCTATTTGGAAAGGGTGGTTGAAAAGTGGTGTGACCTTAATGTCAGCGTCAAGGTCATAAACGAATGTAGGTGTACCTACTAAGGGTTTGTACGAGCTGTCTTTCAGATAATTTTAGTTTGTTTCATTAGATATTTGTCGAAAAATTAGGTAGGTGCAGCAAAAGAAAATATTTTTCAAAACTAAAAAAGTTTTGAAAAATATTTTCTTTATTTATAAAGACATTCAGTGAAAATAATATTAAAATGAAAAAAGTATCTAACCGGAACAGATCTTCTCAATATGTAAAGATAAAACTCGACAACGGCATGAAAAAATCTGAAATAAAATCATGACACACTGAAATATACATACACCCTAACGTAAGCAACAACAAAAACCCGGATACAAGAAACAGCAAAACGGAGGTTTATACTATGATGAATAATCATACACAGTACTTTTATTGCTTCAAAATCTCTAACACAAAACCAAAATTACGACTCAACTAACAGTGGTGATAACGGGATCACTACGGATGCAACATTCAGAACTTGTGAATTGAATACGGCCCTGACGTCAATGGCTCCTACACTATTAATATTGTAACTGTCCAATCGTAGGCATTTATGAATATTGGATTTTTCTGTCATGTGCCGAACACAATAATGTGCCAGATAAATAAAACATCGATTGGTACGTGATTCAAATCAGATCATAGATATAGGAACAAATACTTTCAGTTCTATACGCGAACTCGTCGCGTAATAAGCTCTTTTAGGAGCTCCGTGCTAATTTGAAAATGATCAGGAACATGAAAAAAGAATAAGTGAATAAAACAGTATAAAATTTTACGCTTGATGAAGATCCTCAGTAAGAAATATTTAGGACGATCCTGAAATCGAAAACGCACCCACATACAGAAAGCTGTGAGTCCAGTATTTAGGCCACTGTCGTCACTCGTTTATATTTACCAAAGTTTTTATTTCTTTCGTTGTAAGTTGATTGCCAAGTACTCTCAGTTTAATAGTATCATTAAAAGTCCCATAGGGAAAGTTGGTTCATCGCTTGGAACATGCAACGTTGCATTAGCAGTAATTACTTGTAATCTGTCACGCCCCAGTACCACGGAGTCCTTTTGTCCTACGCTCTACATACGTGTCTATAAAAGCAAGCAAGCTGACTTTCATTTGTATTTTTATACTGGTGTTAACTTTAATGTTGGGACATTTTCTTAAATTATCTTCAAAATATTATCGTCTTTGATCGTGTCACTTTTACTATATGTATCTACTAAATTATAACGTTTAAATTTATCACAAGTTTGAGTAGAAGATTTTCTTCTTAGGTAATGAAAGAAAGTCTAGTAGGTAGAATATGACGTTTTACGATAACAATTCGAAACAAAGTATAAGTAGACAATCTATTTACATTGTTGACCTTTCTCTAACATAAATATTATGCTTCTGTGTCGTGATGTCAGAATATAATTGAATGAAAGTCATCCATTACGTGAATTGCGATATCGCCCTTGGTTCGTTTTCCGCAAACAATGATATCGCGTAGTGACCTATTAGTAATATTATCATTTTACTAAGAGTATCATGTTGGGTTAAATTATTATCAGTTTAAAATACGCTTCATTGTCAGCGGTTGTATTAACCTTTGCGCTCTCATGAAATAACTGTATTTTGTAGTTGTAATTGAAGTAATCAGTGTTAGATCTTGTATAACAGTGTTTTCAAACCGATTATGTATCCTGTCACATTTAACTACTTTTCGCGAGCCAGGTACATATTTCTTGTTTTATAATTTTTATTGATTCGTCTTTAACGTAACACTCTCTTCAGCAATGCCTTTGAGGTGTATTCATGTATGCTGCTGGATTCCGTTGAACTGTTTCGCAAAATATACAATGCCAGTTGGCAACGGTCCAGAGCGTTGTAAATGACTGAATAACTGACATGACAGCACTTTGTGCTCAAAATTTTGTAATGGCCATGTTTGGAACAATTATGAAGAATTTTCATGCCTGTCAGGAGAACGTGAAAAACGATAACATGATTACGCAAAATATGTCTGAAAGCATTTTAGTCAGCTTGGTATATACATATCTACGTTATTTCATAAAAGCTGTGAAAAAGAATAACTTTCGGTATCTTTACGAAGACTCTAATAGCACGAATTGTACCAAGCAATAAACAAATTATAAATTTACTTGATTCTGATCACTGTGGTCAATTGATTACTTTTCAAAACCCTAATATCATAGTGTCTAAAAAGAATATCACTGTTAACCCAAAAACTGCAAGTCGCTTAGAAAATTTTAAAACTAAACTCATTGATAATTTAGTACTGTCGCCAAATTTAACAGATATCAATCATCAATATGAAGACTTTTTCAATATGTACTGTAAGCAATATAATTCGATCTTTATACCTAAGACTATTGCAGTTAAGGGTAACGTGTCTTTTGGTGAATGGGCTACTATTGGTATTCATAAAAGTCGAACTCGGCTTTATGAGTTGTATGATGAAAAGATTCATGTTAATACTGCGGAATTTAGTTTATATGTTAGAAATTATTCAAAATTATTTAAAAAAGTATGCTCTGTTGCAAAGTCGCGTTACTTGAGTTCCAAAATTAAGAATAGCAATAATATAATTAAAACGACTTGGAATATTATAAATAGTGAAACTGGAAGGTCTAGAAAATCATGTAGCGACTATAGCCTTATAATTGATGACGTTGTAATCAAATCGGACTCTCAGGTAGCAGCGGCTTTTGAAAACTTCTTCTCAGAGATCCCCATACTAACAACAAAGTCTCTGAACTCATCACCCACTGCTGCAGAGTCCCTACTTAAAGAAAATGTTGAAGTTTGCGATTTTGATTTTAATTTCGATCATGTGACTCCTGCGGACATAATTAAAACTTTTAACACTCTGAATGTAAAAAAGACCACAGATCTATGGGGAAATTCTGTGGATGTTGTTAAAACCATTATCAACCTTGTAGCTCCTAGTCTAGCACTTATTTTTAATAATTGTATTGATTGTGGACAGTTTCCTGATTTAATGAAGGGTAGTAAAATAATACCATTGTTTAAAACGGGTAGTACTTCTGACCCCACGAATTATAGACCCATTTCAGTACTACCTACCTTTAGTAAAATATTCGAGAAACTCATTTTAGAGCAATTACAAAGATTTTTCAATAGACACAAATTGTTACATTCTAAACAATTTGGTTTTACAAGGGGTCGTTCAACAACCGATGCCGGGGTTGAACTTTTAGGTCATATTTATGATGCATGGGAAGACAAATGCGATGCTCTGGGCATTTTTTGTGACTTATCCAAGGCATTCGATTGTGTTCTCCATGAAACTTTAATCAGGAAGCTTCGCCATTACGGGATCCGGAACTCCTCTCTGAATCTTCTTACTTCTTATCTGAGTAATAGGATTCAGACAGTCGATGTAAATGGGAAAAGATCTCCCGGATCCATAGCAAAAATGGGTGTCCCTCAGGGCTCAATTCTTGGCCCCTTTTTGTTTCTTATTTATATAAATGACTTACCTTACCTCATCAAGGATAACCATAATATAGTGTTGTTTGCAGACGACACTTCACTTTTGTTTAAAATTAAACGTCAACAGACGGTTACTGACGATATAAATGTAGTTCTTTCGAAAATAATACACTGGTTTAATGTAAATAACCTCCATCTTAATGAAAAAAAAACAAAGTGTATTAAGTTTACCATGCCACATGTTAGGCAAGTAAACACTAGTGTACTAGTTAAAGGTAAAGAGTTGAGTCCTGAAGATGCAACAGTGTTCTTGGGCATAACTCTAGATGCTAAGCTTCAGTGGGGCCCACATATAGACAAATTATCGAAGAAACTTAGCTCTGCAGCTTACGCTGTTAGACAAATAAGAAATTTAACTGATGTAGAGACAGCCCGTTTAGTTTATTTTAGCTATTTCCATAGTGTCATGTCGTACGGTATTCTACTGTGGGGAAATGCCGCCGATATCCAGACAATTTTTGTTTTGCAGAAAAGGGCTATTCGTTCGATTTATAAATTAAGTCCCAGATGCTCCCTCAGAGATAAATTTAAAGAAATTAATTTAATGACTGTGCCTTCACAGTATATTTATGAAAATATCTTGTACGCCCATAAAAACAAAAACATGTTTAAAAAGTACAGTGATATTCACAATTTTAATACCAGGAACAAACATAATTTTGTTGTTCCTGCAACCAGGCTCAAAAAAATAGGGGGTTCATTTAGATGTCAATGTATACGCTTTTATAATGGGCTTCCTAGTCATATGCAAGAACTAAGCCTTAATAAGTTCAAATCTTTTGTTAAGCGAAAACTTTGCCAAAAGGCTTATTACACTGTAAGGGACTACGTTGAGGACGTAAAGGCTTGGGATTGACCCGCTCCAGTGCGCACTACAACTGTTGTCTTATCTTCTTATTTTATTTTGTTTTCGATTGTACTATTTTACAATTTGAGATTTATTTATTACAATTTGACATTGTAAAATAATTTTTACTTTACAATTTGACATTTTTTAATTATAATTTTTTTTATTTCTGTTTGACAAAAATGCTTAATTTGTTAAGTATTACACTTTGTATTATTTTGTTTTTCTTTTTTGTGAATGTGAGGACTATGTGGATTGCTTTTTTTTTTTTAGTCATTTTAAATTATGTCCGGCAATTCGAGTGTTTTCTGTGGCCTAACCATTATGTCCTCTCTTTGGTATTGTTCGTCAAGTCGTAGAGCTCCTTAGTAGTCCTGAGTTGAGCTTTGCGAATAATGACAAATGCTTGCACTGACTGGACAGGTCCACTCAAATTTGCATGGTTCTTTCTTCAAAAGGCCATCTCGGACACTAATCTGCATGGTTCGCATATGACTTACTTACATGTTGTATGGACTTTAAAAGAGACTGTGACCCCTGAGTTTGTTTCGGTGTTTCTTCTCAGGGTAGTCAGTTAGGAAACACCGGCCTCATCTAGTAACAAAAAAAAAAAAAGTCCAAAAAAAAAATTGACGTGTAAAAGAGTTTGAAAAAACCTATTTGCAGAATAAATATCATTTATCATTTATCATTTATTTATCATTTACGAACAAAAATAAACGATTCCTCTATAGTACTACAGATCCCATAAAAACAAGGTCTAAATCTAATAAAGTAGCAGTACAAGGTTTCATTCATGCCATTAATGAATACAGCAGCAATAGCAATTATTGTAGATGATGAAGAGATGTCGTCCATATAAACGGAGCATTAGCTTTTAATTTAATTTAAGTTTGATGTGGTCTAGGCGGTCTGAATTCAGACAAATGTCCTACATTGGTTCTATATATAAATGCCTTGTTTGTACCACTTATAACTGCACATTTATAAAAAATATTAGATTATATATTATTATATTGTTTTTGACGACATGAATCTGTAAAAACCTTTTACTCAAATCCATTTTTTTGTAAGAAATAAAATGATAACTCCGTTTATGTCTAGTTCGCCGTAACACGCTCATAACTGTGTTACGGCGAGTGCTAGGCAATATTGCTTATTAGTTTTTTATTAGAGAAAAAGGCATGTGACGTTATTGCTAGAATAGCGTCATATGTGGCAAAATTTGAATGGTTATCTTACATTATTGGTTTTTCGCGTACTGATACAAAGCTGGGATCTAATGCTAACTAAACTGAATTCGGTTCGTAACCAGACTACTCGTACGCAATAGAAACGTAGCGATTTTGTTTTTATTATTAACATATTCTTTTATTTTTTGCAGAGGCTCACAGATTAACCTGTGCAACGGTGGTGCTGGCACAACCGCCATGACAGGCCTTCCAAAAATACCCAACGGGTATGGAGACCAGAAGAAACCCATGGCCTCACTCACACACTTGCCCAAACGTCCTCCGGTAGACATCGAGTTCTCAGACTTATCATACTCAGTCAGCGAGGGAAGGAAAAGGGGCTACAAAGCCTTGCTCAAATGCATAAATGGCACATTTAGATCTGGTGAACTGACAGCCATCATGGGACCTTCGGGGGCCGGGAAAAGTACGCTTATGAATATCTTAGCGGGATACAAGTAAGTCAATCTTAGTTCTGTATTAATTAATAGTTTCTGCTTATCAGTACAATAAAGCCACAGCAAATTTATTCCGGGTTTGATATTAATGTTAAATGAACTCTAGGTCAATTTAAGTTTAAATGTACTCATACAAACTTGAATAACGTCACAAGCGTAGTTACTATGTGCGTCGCAGACATAATATAAACTAACATGTTTTTTCTTTAATACGTGGCGTTGAAAATGACGAATTACGTGCGGAATGCTACTATTGGAGTGCTGCCAAAATGTTCCAGATTCCTTTTTCGTTTACGATACGCTTTCTGCTTTCAGAACGTCCAATGTCAGCGGATCGATTCTCATAAACGGCAAGGAGAGGAACTTGAGACGATTCAGAAAGTTGTCCTGTTACATAATGCAGGACGACTGCTTGCTGCCACACCTCACAGTGAAGGAAGCCATGCACGTCTCGGCGAATCTAAAGTTAGGGAAAGACATGACAGTCACTGCCAAGAAGATCGTTATAGACGAAATATTGGAAATGTTGGGGCTCGTAGAGGCGGGAGATACGAGGACTATAAATTTATCAGGCGGCCAGAAGAAGCGGCTGTCCATAGCTTTAGAGTTAGTTAACAACCCACCTGTGATGTTCTTCGATGAGCCTACTTCAGGACTGGACAGCTCATCGTGTTTCCAGTGTATATCACTCCTGAAGTCACTAGCGCGAGGCGGTAGAACTATCATATGCACTATACATCAACCGTCCGCAAGGCTTTTTGAGATGTTTGACTTTTTGTACACTTTGGCCGACGGGCAGTGTATATATCAAGGAAGAGTTAGTGGTTTAGTGCCGTTTTTGTCGTCAATGGGTCTCCACTGTCCGAGTTACCACAACCCTGCTGATTACGGTAAGTGTTACATAGAATAGAAACCAATTAATTTAAGTACGAGCTCATGTTGATTTCAAATTAAGGGCAAACAGTAGTAAAATATTAATTGGGTCATGCTTTAGTGGTTCTGTTATACGATTAAGTATTAACTCATCACCGTCAAGTTTTAGCTATATAAAAATTTTAATTAAAACGTTTCATGTTAATAAGTTTAGTTTGAGATTATCCTTGATTTGATGTTCTTGTTAAATCAGATTGATTAAAGCAGTTATATAACATTACTACAGTTAAACATGGAAGGACTCAATAATACAATAAGGTCAATTGAAGGAAATTCAATACTTGCTTTTCAAACAGACTTGTAAAATTTGTAAATTAAATGGAACTGTTATTAAATTAACACGCTTTCTTGTTCAATAGTTGTTCGTTTAGTATGAAAATATTATGACTTGCTGTATTTTCTAAATAGTGTGATTGAATATATTCAAGGGATACTTATTATTATTATAATCGTAAATATGACATATCTATGTGTGTTTATCGTTCGTTCTGCTGCTGTTGTCAACTCAATATTTTTCATTCGTTTTGAATTCAATGAGCAGAATAATCTATATTCCTACGATTCTAAAAACAGCTTCAGAATGTTCTGCTAAGACACCAATCGTATCAGAATCATAATTGACAGACAATCAGATCAAAACAGTTTTTACATTTGAAAAAATTTCATGTCTAGTTTACCTAATTATAGGTCAGTTGGTATCGAAATAGTTCACGCAGCTGAAGCGAATGAAGTGTTTTCATTTGCGCAACTGGTTCAGTATCATTTATTAAAGAGTGAGTTATTTGAGTCGTAAACAAAATGATTAACTACTGACATCACATGCACCTCTGTTTCTTCTTTGCTCCAGTTTTTGGTTATCAATAACAATAAATTAAGAAGGTATATGTTGTGAAAAGACCTTGACCGTAATATTAAAAATAATGTACCTGAACGAATTTTTTGTTTTCAATTTGTTCAATTCTATAAATGAAAGTTAGTTAGGTTAGAATTATTAAACCACTGAAATATAGATAAATATTTGTTGGCTAGCAAAGCTATAGGTGGCTATAGACTATATCAGTATTAACATCAATAATATAATATAAAGAAATCTGTGACATTGTTCCTAAAGATATTTTAGTAAGCAAATAATGATTGGGGAAAAAAAAGTAGAAGTACAAGAAAACATGTCATAATCCGATAAATTTAATGACATGCTTGAGCAATTTGCTGAAATTTGCGGGTTTGATTCGCGCATCTGATAAATATTTATATGGGCTGGATAATTCTTCCGGGTCTAAGAACCTCGTGTATTACCTATATACCTTGCGTCCATCAATATCGTATAGGTTCATAAGAGAAAACACTTGAAATGTCAGCCAAACAGGTCGATAAGCAGTACCTTCAAAATAACTTTTTTTTTCGTCTGCTATAAGAAGATAGGCGCTCAAGGGACTAAGGAGTAAAAACTAGTTTGGGTCGCCCCAAACTTGGATTAACTCGTTAATAGATTTCATTAAATGAAAAGCAAAAAATACACTATAACGATGACCTCGCATTGATCGTAATAGAATGAAGGTTGAATTTGTTAAGGTTTATTTACAACAGACTGACTGATATCATAAAGACAAAAACTAACAATTACAGTTACCATGCGGGTAATCTAATTGAAATAATCGTCTACAATTGATTTGCTATACCTACAATTAACGAGTTGGATTAAATGTTGTCGGTCTTAAAAAGCATACGTACCACTTACATAGGTAGCAATATGTTCTTGTGAGACTTTGACCTTAGAAGTATCTTCTACCAATATGTAAGGAAACCTTTTTGATCAATCAACATTTGTATCTTTTTACCCGACTGACCCAAATTCATCCTAAAATAAAGTGCGATCATCTGCAAGTGCGAAACCCTCATCTTCTAAATGTGCTTCTAAATATAAACCTTTTTATAGGATTACTCCAAAACGTAGTATTTTATTCAGAGCAGAAACGAAAGGGAGATATAGTAGAACAATATCTTTTTAACGCTGCGATAACCTAAATACGTCAGTTACTGACTTTATAACTTCCTGTGAGCATAAAAACAACAATTTTTCTTCATCGCTTGCACTGTTTGTCTTTACTTTTGAATCAGCGGTACTGAAAGCGAAAACATTTGTTCAGCATGGATTCATTTCAGTAACGTTATAGATATGTTTATTTATGACATGCAATCTTAAGAATCTTATAACTATGATGCAATTAAAATTACTTGTGTTTTGATATGATTCTGCTACTATTAGACGAGACTACGTTTCTACATAATTATTTTCTGATCTCAGAATTCTATCTTTGAGGCACTATTGTATTCTTTTTAGGACTCTGTGACAAGAAACAAGTTCGGTGAAGTCTTATTAAATTTCAAGAGACGTACTTATCTAAAATATTTTTTACCAGTTAGACTCGTATCTGTAGGACCTTATTAAATTATTTTCAAAGCGTTCCCTTGAATGTACATGAAGTGCCATGAATAAAGAGATATGGCTAAGTCTCGCAAAAGCCATAACCAACCTACCAGACGATCAATGACCACGACCACTCCTCCAGGAGTGTACGACTAAGAAGAAGAAGAACCCATTGGTTTACTATGTCTAGTCTTAACCTTCTAAATTTTCTTTATTTCAGTAATGGAAGTAGCAACAGGCGAGCACGGTGACTGGGTACACAAGCTAGTGATGGCAGTCAACAAAGGCAACTGCGGCAGAGGCCAGTCTTCATCTTCATCATCATCGTCCTCAGTACCTCAGAACTTGAACTACAATAACCAGATAAGCAAGAATAATGCTCAGAAGGCGGAACAACAGGCCCTTGCTATTGTGATAGGTAAGGAAGAAATAGTACATTGTTCACCGAGAGGAGAAAGTGACCGATTACCGTCGAGGCTGTCGTTTGAAGCCCGAGCTGTAGGCGAGGGCTTTAAAACACCCGGGAATCGCACTTTCTCTCGAGTGATACATAGTGCTTTATATCATACTACACCTACGAGGAAAATAGTTTTATTTTACTTTTCTACGAAAACTGAATCCTCAAACAACATTGTTTGACACCATCCAACACACAGCTAGTGGCCAGTGTTATTTTGCGAACTTGAAGATAAAAACTCACTGTAAAATCTTTTTGGCTTTTGATATTTAGGTTACCAGTGCATAGTCTTACCTAAAATTAAAAAAGAAAAACCACGTAAGAAATGGATTTTCATACACTTTTCTCTCCCGCTCAGATGCGTTTTCTCGCCGCATATTTGTTCGATATGCAATGACGTACTTTCTACCGTAAATTTGATAAAGTATCAAGGTACTTTCCGAGCAGGTGTAGTATAAAAGTTATTTTGGATAGTAATAGCTATTATAAAGGCTGGGAAAGGTTAGTCAAGGTTAGGGTATAGTTTGAATGATGAATAATGACAAAGATTGAAATAAAAATTTGATATTTTAACTTAGAACAAGAAAAATAAGAACACTTAACTAATTTAAACTACATAAATACTCGTACACGGAAAATTGAGTGCAAATTAGCAGTGCGCTGGTCTCAGATTAGAATAAATTGATAAGAGAATTTGAAGCAGACGATAAATTGCACGTGAATTCGTGCAACACTGTAGCCAACTAAATAGAATTTGAATTTTCGCCAAATAATTTTGAACAGGAATTACCAAACTTTTACAATCATTTGCAAGTATGAGGCACTTAAAATTCCTTCTGCTTTTAGACACTGACAATAATATTTTCTTTTTCTCGTTTCCAGATAAACCAACCTGCACTGTGATAGACATGTCAGAACCAGTCCTAAACCCAGAGAAGCAGAACGCTTTACCCAACTCCACTAACCTCGCTCCAGTTACCTGCACCACATCACTCCTCGATTCCAGTGAAAGCTTCACGAAGAAACCCATCAAGACCGGCTTCCCCACATCAGGGTGGAAGCAATTCTGGATCTTATTGAAACGTACCTTTAGAAGCATTTTGCGAGATCAGATGCTGACGCACTTAAGGCTCTGTTCGCATACGGTGGTTGGGCTGTTGATTGGGTTCCTGTACTATGATATTGGGCGAGATGCTGCGAAGGTGATGAGCAATGCTGGCTGTATATTCTTTACTGTGATGTTCACTATGTTTACTGCTATGATGCCTACCATTCTTACATGTGAGTATTCTAATATTATGATCTTTATTTAGTCAATATCATTGGTATTTTAATAAACTAGTGCGCCTCACCATCAACGACTGCATCACTGCTTACCATTAGGTGGAATTGCAGTCAAGCACTGGTTTATGTAATATAAAAAAAGTATTTTACTGTTAAAACACTTAACTATTGTGAATGTGAAAATTTTCCCACCATGCCTACCAGGTAGGTTATTGCTAGATAGATTTAGAGTAATACTTTGGTAAAATCTTACTATACTCTGTACTACTCTGTAAGAGTATATGCCATCATTTGATGTCAAATATTTTATTCATAAGCAAATTTTATTCTTTGTTACAGTCCCTACTGAGATGAGCGTGTTTGTGAGGGAGCATTTGAACTACTGGTACTCGCTGAAAGCCTTCTACTTCGCTAAAACTATGGCGGACCTACCATTCCAGGTAAATATAACAAACTTGATAATTTCCCTAAATTAATTATTAATTAATAGAATTGATTGAGACTAGCTAGTCTCGGTCAATTGGGCCGACCGGCTTTAGTTCCTATGACACTCACTCGAATAAACATAATAGAATAACCTAGTGTCTTGGTTATATTCTGTCATATGCACAAAGATTAAACAGTCGTAGTTTTTTTATATTTCCCAAATGATTCCAGTTTTCTTAATGTTACTTTCTGTAAAAACTTTCTTCAAAATATTAGAACTCTTAAAAAAAATAGGAATGATACCGGTAAAGTCATTCATGATACCGGTAAAGTCATTCTCAATTTCTGAAGTAACCCACAGAAACAGAGATTCATTTAAATTAGGCTTAATTAATTCGCAGACAACGGTCTAGGCTAAAATTGTATATTTTGATCAGCCTTGCCGTTAGAAACTTAAATCTGTAGAAGGCATACAAGATGTTTTAGGATGGACAAACAAGATTTTAATTAATTGTAGGCAGTGAACTTTCGACTATAATGTTTACGACCAATAATATTTAGCTGTCCAATTCTGACTGACATGGCCTCAATTACTCATAAAGACACCGCTATTGTATTTAATAGGTACTTGACTACAATCAAGCTTCAATTGGAAGCTAAATATTGATACGAAGCACTCAATGTCAAATACTAAATCAACAATGACATAAAAACAATTAACATGGAATTATTTTATTTCTTTGTTGTTAAAGTGACACCTGTTTGTGATGGTATCTTCCGTTATGATAAAATACGTATTACTACAGCTGTTTATTTATCATCTCTAACCAATCTTAAAAATGTCTCATTGTGAGAGATACGAAAAAAATGTTAATCTTCTCTGACTACTCTTTATTAAATCTTGCTTTATGTTTTTGTATTGATTAGTTCTTACTAATTTTAGGCTAACACTTGTCTTATTTGTGACGTCTTCTGTATTTTAGGTATCAATGTTAAAGTTTATATCTTTATCATTGCACCTGAAAAATTTTCCGTCCACTATTAGACATAAGTCGTCCCTAATAGTTAGGACTTCTAATTCTACATCAGTTTATTGGTAATAGACTTTTAATCAAATTAAACTCACAAAAACTATTCTTCCTTTCTCAGATAGTCTTCAGCGGCGTGTACGTGATGATAGTGTACTTCATGACAGGGCAGCCGATGCAGACGGACCGGGTGCTCATGTTCACGACCATTAACATCCTCACGGCCCTGGTGGCGCAGTCCCTCGGCCTGCTCATCGGGGCCGCCATGAAGATCGAGACCGGGGTCTACCTGGGACCTGTCACTACCATCCCCGTAGTACTCTTCTCAGGCTTCTTCGTCAACTTTAACGCAATACCCAGCTACCTACAATGGCTTACTTACCTCAGTTACGTTCGATACGGTTTCGAAGGAGCCATGCTTTCAGTGTACGGATTCGGAAGAGAAAAACTGCACTGCTCCGAAGCCTACTGCCACTTCAGGAATCCTAATCTCTTCCTGAAGGAAATGACTATGGATAAAGCGAACTTTTGGATTGATGCCGGCGCACTAAGCGCACTCTTCGTCTTCATTAGGGTAATCTCTTACTTAGTCTTAAGGTTCAAACTGAAGATGATGCAGTAGACGCACGCACAAACGATCAGGACGATTAGCTTCGTTGGCGATGACTATTTCTTTAAATTTGTCGATTTTGATGGAATCGGAGTTAAGTGAATCTTTGCGTGATTCGGTAGAGTGTGTGTACCAAAAGGATATTAATGAATCATTCCTAAGGATAAATTATTATGTTTTAAGTTGGTTTGAGCTTCGTGTGTTTGCTGATGAGGTGTTCAGGCTCGTAGAGTTTATGGGAGTTTGTTTTTTAATATAAACGTGTTGTCACAGCTAGCTATGCTTTAATATTAGGAATGTACTTAATGGGGTTTGCCCCATATAGCTCAACGGTCTTAAGTCCGATTCTATTCCAAAATTCTTTGATCATCACGGATTCTGATAGCAAGTTCGTAGTTATAATAATAAAAATAGTTTTCGAAATACTTTAGCTTTTTAGTACGCAGATAAAATATAGATTGTTTATACGTACCCATAGGGGATAGTCGTTAAGGTTTTATAGGAAATCGGGCCCATGACTTAATTTTTAAGTTCTTTAATTAGTGATTTTTCATACGTTAGTTTATGATTCATTTATAACATCACGCGTAGGCGATATCAACTTGTATGTACTCAACATTCTTAGGTATTTAATTAGTATTTTAAAGTACCTTTCATTACGCTAAAGATTTTTTCATAAATCTCTATGTCTATCCTAATTACCAGTATTTATTATTAAATAAACGACTGTGATTTTTATAAAGTTGTTGTTTGAATTATTTTATGACCCCCAATTTTAATGAGTTAGACTACTGTCATGTTCATGGCAACATGAAAAGTTGTCTATGTTAGACAAAGACCAGTCTTTGTTAGAAGATTGTGTGGCAGAAGGTGGTGAATTAAGGAGAACATCATTATGGGAGGAACCTCATGTTTTTTTGGTTAAAAAGGCAACGCTAAGCTGGCTCTTTTAAGAGAGACGATAGTATCAAGAGAAACAATCTTAGGCGAGGGTGAGACTAACTTACTGTTCTTCTTGTCATTAAATGGATGTCTTACATACTTCGCTACTTCTTCCAGCTTTTACCGCATTTTGATTGGGGTTGGTACTCGACACATAGGAGGAGCTCGTGGCTAAATAATAATAGCCGCAGGGGTCGATCTTAAAGGTTAAGCGACGCTTGCCAAGGTTCGTCTGTGGATGGGTGACCATCTTAACATACCGAGTTTCCTCCGAGCCTCAGAAAGCACGTTAAGCCGTAGGTCCCGGTTGTCATTTGTAGATCTTTGGCAGTCGTTACGGATAATCAGAAGCCAGTAAAATCTGACTCCAGTCTTACCATGAAGTACCTGTTACCCCAGTTAATGTATTGTGGAGGTCTGGTAGGCAGCCGCTCCTCGTAAAATACTGGTATTCAGCTAAATCCGGCTTGCCTGGAAGTCGACCCCAATATAGTTGAGAAAAGGCTAGGTAGATGATGATGGTGCTCGACACATACCTACGCAACATAAATGCTACTGTTGGAAATTCAATATGATCAATCTATACTAATATTATAAAGAGGAAAGATTTTTTTGTTTGTTTGTTTGTTTGTTTGTTTGTACCGAATAGGCTCCGAAACTGCTGGACCGATTTCAACCGTTTTTTCACCAATAGAAAGCTAAATTGTCAGGAAGTAACATAGGCTATAATTTATGTTAAAAAAAATTAGAGATCCATAAGAAAATTGCAATAATGAATCCCAGAGTAGCAAAATTTTGCCTATGAAATTCATTATTTGGCGTGCGCTGAGAAAACTATTGATGATACATAAAAATTATGTACTACATGATTAAAGTACTCATTATTACCTACATAAAAGTCCGCGATGGAATATATCTAACTACCATAGTTAGTCACAATAGCAGCTTTTGTGTTCTAAAATTTAATTAAATCGCCGGTAGAAACAAAAGTTGGTTACATTCGTATCGTAGTATTAATTCTTATTCAAATAAATAGTTTTATAATCAAGGGCATTTATGTAGCAGTAAAATACTTTTTAATTCATTCGAATCGGACATTTAATTTCGAAGTTATAACAAGTATAAAAATGCAATACGCGAACCGTTCCACGCGTGGGCGTTGCCGAGGTGCGGGAGGGGTTAGAGCGTTTCCGCATTATCCGATCCGATATCGGTATCGGACGCTGATACGATATTCTGCCGCGCTAGCGATATTAGCAGTAAGTCAAATTTTTGACAAAATGAGTTAAATATTGATCCCGAATCAGCGCAATGAGCTCTACCAGATGTGCTGACACCTGTTTTGATAGCTTATCGGGAAACAGTAAATTTCGTTTAGAATAACGGCAGCTCTATTTCAGTTGCTTCAACTTACACTAAATATAAAAGGAAATTCGTCATCTAAAACTATTCAAATATATACACAACCTTATTGAGTGAAGAATATAAAAGCGCTTTATTTGGGCTATACGTTTCAACCATCACAATTGATATAAACAAAATTTGTAACAAAAACTTTGCGCGTCAATTACTCAAAACTACGCAAAACGTACTTACTGCTCATATCGCTAGCGCGGCAGTATTGGGGTTAGACCGTTTTCACATTATCCGATCCGATATCGGTATCGGACGCCGATACGATATCGGGGTAAGTAAAATGTATGAAATGCTGTGCTCCGATATCCGATATCGGGTCAGACAATATGAAAGACAGGTACATATCTCATACATTTACCTTACCCCGATATCGTATCGGCGTCCGATACCGATATCGGATCGGAAAATGTGAAAACGGTCTAAGTAAAATGTATGAAATGCCGAGCTCCGATATCCGATATCGGGCCGGACAATATGAAAGACCGGTACATATTTCATACATTTTACTGACCCCGATATCGTATCGGCTTCCGACACCGATATCGGATCGGATGATGTGAAAACGGTCTTACGTATAATTATGAGTAAGGTACCGCTCAGTTCCCGGTTAAAGTATCATTTGCTATAACAATTAATAAGTCCCAGGGACAAACATTTTCACTGGTCGGCATCGACTTAAGAAAAGAGTGCTTCTCTCATGGGCAACTATACGTTAGCCTGTCTCGTGTGGGATCTCCGGAAAATCAATATATTTTGCTTCAGACGAATAGCACGTCTAATATAGTTTACAGAGAAGCCTTGCAATGATTCTTTATAGGTATTTACATAAAATTTTTATTTTCTTTCTTTTTTACCCTTTTTAGCCACAACTGTCACCTAAAAAGGTAACATCTATGTACCCATCAAGTTTCATCGCAATCGGTCAACAGTTATTACTTTTTATCCCGATATTTCCACGGAATCGAAACTTACGCGGGTGAAACCGCGGGGCGCAGCTAGTGCAAAATAAAGTCGTATGTAATAGGTCAATTCGTGATATACTCCCATGCCTCCTTACGGTTGTCAATTTCCGGGACCTGGTACAGGCTATGGTCAGGAGCAAGGGGGAATGGCAGACGGTTACCTACTTCTGCGAAGCAGCAGTGCTAGCGAAGACTGGCTCCCCATACGCATGAGGGAACCAATATCCTTACGCTTTAGTTGCCGAGAGCCCAACCCTGACTACAAGCTAAGGTAGACGTGGGCTTGCGAACGACGAACAATGGGTAGCTATCCGTCCGGCCATCTGGTACTTAATTGACCAGACCAAGTCCAGCTCAAAGATATGTCAGCAAACCTTAGAGGCCCAGCAGGGCCGATGCCTGCTAGAACCGGGGGGATTGCCTGAAAAGGAAACCCGTGGTCGAATGCAAAAGGTACCTGACAGACATAGGTGTGGTTGTAATCAGTTTAATCTGCTGAGCCCCGAGCGGACACCAGCGTCCGCATACCTATTGTCTTTCTATTCTGTCTCTAATTACGGTACTCCAAAGATTAAGTCTGACACGCCCTCCCGCTCCACACAGAGCAACCCACCTTAAAAAAAATTGAAGCTTCGTAGGTACTTAATGTTGCCACTTTATAAAAAGGAATGTAATTACAATTCCTCTTTACGTTATTTTTCTCATTCACGACTTAAACGAAAATTTATTCTAATTCTGAATTCTATATTGTACACAAAAAATAAACATTACAAACATAGTGGTAGGTATAAATTGTTCGTGTACAAAGGCGAGCTTAAGTCAGCAATGAGTTTTCTTCCAACAAACCTTCTACATTATTCTACTCAAATCTATTTGCATACTAAACCGTTTCGACGTCTGTTTCGACACCGTCACTGGCACGCGCTAAAAACCAACTCTGTGGACTCGCCAGTACTCGCCACATTATACCTACTCGTACATGTGGCCACGGCATTATGCTGAGCGGTCGGCCATTTTGCGCAGACGTGGCTCATACTTTCCCTTTAGAATATTTATAAGTCTTAAGATTGCGGCATTTCCCTCATATACTTAAATTGTTATACTTACTTTCACATTATTGCTGTCTGACAACTAAAAATCATTTTTTCAAGAAAAATAACTGACTTAAGAAGCACGTGTACTTGATACACAAAATGCCGTATCGATCGGGACGCAAGTCTACCGTATCAAAACAACCCCTGGGATTAACCTGGGATTACCTATTGATTTTAGTTGGAGACTAAAGTGATTGAATACAGTGCCATCTGTTGTTGTATAGTTGAACTTTTAACGCCAAACTATACATGACGTTACATTGTTATAACGTTTCAAGCTTACGCCACTAGATGACTCTGATTTAAATATTGGGACTTAAAAAAAACTAAGTCGATTTGGTTGAAAAACTTCGAATTTGAATAAGCAATAGATAATATAATTTATCTTATTTTGAGATCTCAGTCATCAAAATCGTCATACTCATTTCAGCCGAAAATTATCTACTGTTAGACACAGGCTTCTCCCAAGCGCCATAACGAGCGATCCTGTGCGTCTCGTATCCATTGGATTCCGGCGACTCTCCCTGGGTCATCGGCCCACCTTGGCCTTCAAACGCTGCGTCTTCCTGTGCAGGGTTACCACTCTAGTACCTTTTATCCACATCGACCATCTATTTTGCGAGTAATGTGCCTTACTAACCGCTACTTAAGTTTGGTGATTCTTCGGGCCACGTCGGTAATATTGGTTCTCCGTAGAACCAAGGCTCGTCCGGAAATCTCAGTGGATTGGTGTAAAGAAATCAATAGAAGTAACGAAAACCATTTTACGAACCTACAAAAAAAATATTGATTCAAAGAGTACCTAATTAATATCACACAGTCTCAGATACGACAGTTAATTGAGTTAATTAATGACCATTTTAATTACCTATGATAATTAAACACAATTACTCGTGGAAAACTTTGGATATATTGACATAAGCTGCATCCGATTCATCCGTGAACACTGCTATATAGGCAGTAATTGGGGACAGTGTCAAATATAACGTTGAATGTGTAGCGTGCTTACGATAATACAGAACAAGTGTGTATAATAATATTGTGCGTTATGAGTATTTTTTTATTTCAAGTGTGGAATCATTAGAATGACTTTTCCCGCTCTTGGGCGGAGCGGGAGAACGTGTCAGACTTTTACTGACTAAACCTCACCCCGTTTCTTCATTTCCTTCGATCTAGGGACACCGAGCTTACCTTTCGGAATATCGATCATGAGGACATGCCAGAGGAGTAATTGGGTAGAGTACTTATCAAATATAATGTTGATCCACCAAGTATACGATAATACAGGACAGGTAACAATAATGTGCGCTCTGTGTATTAGATATCACTGTAATCTTTAGGATTGAGAAAAGAGAGAAAAGAGCTCCTGAGCTTAAGCTTACTTAAAAGAGTTTAACCTTGAAAATGTAACAGAAGGGCAGAATTAAATATTACTAACTGACCCGCAAAATGTTTATTTGCCATATCCATTACCAAAGACAAAATGAGGTAAGGGTAGGAGAGTAAAGAATAGCCTCCAACTTATCTCAGGCCTACCAAATAAACAAAAAAAAAAACCACAAAAATCGCTCACGCAGTTTCGAAGGAACTCTATAACAAACAATGTGTCCCATGTATTGATAAAACCATTATAAGGGAGGTAGGCAACTTTATATTTACTACCAATCTCCGCCATCGTTTCCCAGTTTAGCAAAAAATCTTGATTTCTGCTGAATCAATCGATCACCCCGAAACGGATATTTAACATTTAGTTGTCAGTATTTTACAAAGAGCTATATACTATCATTACCTCCACAATACTCCACATGCCGATTATTGCGTAACAGGATACCCCTCGACAAGAATGGCGTCACATTTCCAGGCTTCTGAGAATTCAAACCTATTCCCAAGATCTACAAATGATAGTCGGGTCCAAAGGCTTAACGATGCTCAAATATTCCTCACTATACAAAAAAACCTTCCTACCCTCCCTCCAACAAAAGCAACGCAAACTACCCAATTCCGTTAATGACACCTTATAATTAAACGCCCATACATTGGCAAATTCGCACTCGCTAGCTCGGGACTCGATTAATTTGTAATCGAGGACATTTCCGACTCGCACGTCCGATTAGATACCTCTGCTTTAACTGGATCGTTTAATTATTTATCGATGGGGACCTTTGCTTTAACCAAATCGATTAATGGGGGTGCGATGAGTTGCTTATTGGGGCTGAAACCCTTGATTTGGCTAGCGTTAGGGCTGTAAATTGATATTGTGGCGTCATGTTCGGCAATTAGTAAGAGGGTAGATAGAGGTGTATCATGGTGAGGTTGACTGTTGAATCGTTTGTCTTGTAATCATGGTTAATGTGATTGGTTGTGCAGATATGATAGAGATGTTCTGTATGCTTGATTGGTTGGCTTTTTCTTGAAGAACTAAAGAATGAACTTGTTTTTAAATATAATCAACTGAATTGGTAGTAAAATAAGCTAAGCTAGCCTGGTGGTTTCCATCGATTATATTCCGGGGAGTGTGCGTCGGATTAGATTTAGAGGATATCTAGAACTTGGGGCGTCTTTAAGTCAAGAGCGATTATGATGCTCTTAGGCAAGCAACTTCAAACGAGATAGTAAAAAAAAAGTATTTTTAAAATTTTCTTGAAGCACTTTTGTTCCTTCTCCTCTTCCTCGAGTTGTATTCCTCATTACTGAGGGTCAAGATGTTTCCGCTAGATTAGCTTCTTCTTAATGATTTCTCGCAATGCATCATGTATATTATTTTGCGTCATGTCATGGTCATGTGTCAGTGTGGAGCGGAACTGATCTGCCTACCTTGTTGGACTGCTTCTTGATCAAATGACTTAAAATAGCTGAAAAAAAAAACAGGGAATTAAATTATAATTGAATACTCAAAACTTATTAACAAGTTTGTTCCTCATCGCGGTGAGTATAGAACTCCAAGCATTAACTATAGTTACCCACCCTCTCGGTACCTTCAAAGAGCACGCGTTATAGTGTCTTCCAAGTGTTGGGGTGAAAACCACAATATTTGCGTTAAGTTTAATGATGAGTTGCTTGGTAACTGGGTATGGTGATGTTACTAGGGACCAACTACAGGACAGATCGTCATGAGGTTTGAAAATAACATTTGGTCTCACTAAATAAGTAAATATACTTGTATATTACACTAATATCGTAACGGCGTTTGTGAGTATGTGTGTGGCATTACGGGTAAACCATGTTCTGGAATAGCACATAGAATACTTAATTATCTCGGAAGTATATATCCTTGGGATAGTTTTCTACTTCGGTCGAAACTATATTACTCAGTGAAGATGTAGTTTTGTAATGATGAAAAAAATCCGAAATCGGTCAAGTATTTTTGAGTTAAATCGTAACAAACAAACAAAGAACACAACTTTTCCTCTTTATAATATTAATATAGATATAGATAAATACAATCCACTCCCCACCACACAATATCTTAATAACATCCCTTACAACACCCACGAGGCCACAAGATTAAATAAAATCTCCTCTCGAAGTCAAAACCGCACTCCGGGACCACACACATTTTCTCACAAGTCCGTTCCTTTTCACCGCATATTAACAAGGGTACTCTTCCCACAGCTTTTCGACCACATTAAAACAAAGATGGAAACTAAAAGAGTAAAGAGCGCTTTTATTTCTACCAGGAGTGCAGAGGTTGAGAGATAAAAAGATAAATGTTGGACGTCAAGCTAGTGTTGTAAGAAAATCGAGTCTTTTAGTCTTCATTTCGAGACTTGAGTAGACTTGTCAGTCACATGAGTCCGAGTCCTCTGAGTCTTTTCGAGTCTTTTCGATTCTCTTCGAGTCACTTCGAGTCTTTTAAGTTCTTTGAGTCATGAAGTTGAGTTGGTGTGACGAAAGCGATTTGAGCGATTTTGTGGCAGTTTTATGGAAAGACAGTTGCGTACTTAATAAATCCATTGTTATTTTCACAGGACTCAGTCATGAGTTCTTTAAAAAAGGTTGAATCTTTGAGTTCTTTTAGGCAAAAGACTTCGAATTCTAAAAGACTTCAGCTGAGTGCCAGCGGCTTCGCCGGCGTGTAGAGTTAGTTTAGTCTTAGCGTCATGATATATATATTCGTATATCTTATAGCCTTCCTCGATATAACGAGCTATCTAACACTGAAAGAGTTTTTCAAATCGGTCCAGTAGTTCCTGAGATTAGCGCGTTCAAAGAAACAAACTCTTCAGCTTTATAATATCAATATATTCAGCATTTTCTCAGTCTTAAAAAATAGCCCAAGTCTTATTAAATGAGACTTCAGTTTCTTACAACACTAGCCGAAGCTCCAGGAAAGGGCCAGTGTTTACAGACAACTACAAAGTTTGTTGCATTAGCTCTTAGGTTACATTGTTGTGGTTCGAAGAGATACTGTAAGTATGAAGGAACTGTTCTTGGTATTATGACGGAATATTAACAGTAAAGTTTTGATGTACGAGTAGGAAATGATGAGGTTTCCTGGAGAAGAAGGTATCGTGGTTCTGGGAATTGAAAGTTTCTAAAGATGTGGTGTCTAAGGAAAAATATATTTGGTAGCGTTAACTTCCTTATTCTTACATATTATAAAATTAAGTCACTCACTGCGTCTGTTTGTCTGTTCACGATAAACTAAGTCTTTAGTAATAGGCCGAGTATTTCATGAATGGTTTAAGTGTGTGGATGATCAAAGAAATAAAAATGGCGAGTATCCGTGTTTGCTATTGAACTCATCCGAAACAACTAGACCGATTTCTAGGTTTCTTTTTTGTGTATGTTTGGTGGGCTTGAAAATAGGTTGTAGGGTATGTTTATCATTCGATCCCCACTACCCCTATTTTTTTCTTTGATAAATGATGTTACAGAACAACGTGTGCCGGGTCCAATCGATTTTATACTACTCTGTCAAGAAAGTACCGGGAAAAGATCAATAATACACAAAATGTCTGTTATTGGATGAATATAGTAATTTATTTTATCACCTTCAAAGTATGCTCCTTTAGAAACAATACACTTGCGCCAACGAATAATCCATTCATCAAAACATTTTTTAAACGCTGCTTCCGGAATTGAGTTCAGTTCTCGCCGCGAATTCTCCTTTTTTCGGTTTCGGTTCAGTTGGAAGGCGCCACTCCGAAGCTTGTTGACTAGTTTGCATGTCAAACTCGTAAACCCACGTCTCGTCACCAGTAACAATGCGTTTCATGAATGTTGCCTCTGTTGTCCTCAGCGACTTTCATGCGATTGAGTTTTTGGAGAAAATTCAGATCTTTTGGGACTAGCCGAGCAGCAACATGTTTCATACCCAAACGATTAGTTAAAATGGTACGGATCGACTCGTGAGATACAGAAAGTTCGGCGGCTATCTCTCTCAGAGTTGAATGGGGATTTTGAGTCACTATTTTCTTCACTTTTGCGATGTTAACTTCAGTTGCAGACGTTGACGGCCTACCAGAGCGAGGCAAATCTTCCATCACATCTCGACCGCTTTTGAAGGCTTTGAACCACTCATAAGCACGAAATTTTGATAAAGTCGATTCACCGTCAGCCTTCTGTAACATTTTCAGTGACTCCGAACACGAAATTCCATTGGCGATGCAAAATTTAAGACAAACTCTTTGTTCGATATTTTTGTCCATTATGAAATTCGCAATACACACTATATAATGATATTACTAAAACCAGCACTGTATTTAATATAAATAACAGATGCAACTCAAACTCCGCGCCAAAATGGAAAACAGTTGTGCCAATCTAGCAACTACAAAAAAAACAAAAATTTGAATTTGGAACCATAAACAAATCATCTATTCCCGATACTTTTTTGACTGAATGTATAAAATTCTCGTGTCAGTGTGATGTGAAGAGGAGAGATGAAATGCATGTTACTAAAAGAGTTCCGAATTTACAAGTAGATGGATGAAGGGGGAGAGGGAGGCCAAAGAAAAGATGGATGGATTGTGTCAGGAGCGATATGAAGAAAAAGGGAGTTGGTGATAGTCTGACGGATGACAGGACAGAATGGAAGAAGAAAACGTGTTGCGCCGACCCCAAGTAATATGGGATAAGGGCAGGAAGAAGAAGACTCATGTCAGTGTTTTTTATTGAACTCCTCTGTACTTTCTCTCTATCGAACTTCCTAGAAAGCTACTTCTTCAATGAGTAACAAAGGCTATATAATGTTTTAAAAAAATAGAAATCCTTACTTAAAGTGGAACCCAAAAGTTTGTATGGAAAAACTATTTTCAAGCGAGCGAAGCCGCTGGTAGCAGATAGTCTATGTTAAAGTCAACATTACCTGTAATTCTTCTTCTATAGTCCCATCTAGCTGCACATTAAAAAACATTCTTCTGCCAAATACCACAGGAATCGTTAGGAGTTTTAAAACTTTTTTCCCCGTTGCGAAATTAGCATGGAAATAAAACATTTACATAAGAAACTTCGTTTTATCTTGTTATTTCTATGTTAATCAGTTTCATTTGACCTTTGAAACGTTCCGAACAGAAAACAACTCTACTAAAATGAAATTGATTTTGTTTTGTTCACTATTGGACTTGCTGTATTTTGTAAAATATATTTGGGTTGAGCTAAATTAAGTTTATTGTTTAATTACTTTATTAATCGGAACAGCTCATCACTGCCTGAATATAGTTTTCACCCAATTTGCGATGTTAATTTATTTATAATTTGGTTTTCGGTACTTTTGGGAGAAGAACGTTGTATTTTCAAATTCTGTTATTAGAAACTAGCTTTTTTCAGCGGCTTCGACCGTGTGAATGTACGTTTCTCCATATAATCTTTGGACCCCCATTTCATCCCCATAGGAGATAAATTTTGGAAAATTCTTACAAGCCTTCCTTTTATGACGAATACGAGAACTATCTCGCATTCGTCATAAAAGGAAGCCTTTTGCAAAACTTAATCGTGCTAGTCCCAGTAGTTTTGGTTGTGCGTTCATATGTTAATCAGTCAGTTTCTCCTTTTATATTATATAGATTTTCTTTTTTTTGTAAAACCCAACGAAGGATCAGAAGGGAAAAAAGTGCCCATTGAATTTACTCAGTAGTTCAATGGGCACTATTTTACCATTTTAGGTGCGTCTGCAAGAATTCGAATTCTAAAATGTTAAAAATTAAACAAATAATCTCCTGTAACATCTCTTTAAAACCACGAACATCATTCAGAAAACACACAACAAATAAACAACACAATAACCGCTCAGTTACAGCACTAACCCAAAGTCTGTACATTTGACAGTTTATTAAACGTCAACAACAAAGTTGGCGCATTCGAGTTACAGCGCGCCATCGCCATTGCGAGTTTGTTTACGCTTACCCTGCTTCATTTTATTGCCACGTACTACAGATTTTATTGTAGTTTTGATCCTTTGGAGTTGTTTGCTAAGTTGGCTTTAAATAAATTCTTGAGCCTTTTGATTGTTGATGTTGATCATAAATTCCGAGCTGTTTTTTGGTTCTATGAATTTTATTTATGTATTATTCTTTACAAGTCAACCTTTAGGTGATGCAGAGACCAATTGTGGTAGGTGCAATATTAAACATTATAAATCAATAAACATTGTGTTTTTCATATATATATAAAAGCTATAAATACAATATATCGAGCCATTACCGCCGACTTACCGTAACCGACAAAAACTTTTAACCTTATAACTGTCGGATATATCTGACAAACACTCGCGTTTTTTTCGGCTAGGTTGCACATCCACTTAATACTCCATCTTGTCAGCCCTTTCGTCACCTATGGGGATTGAATAGGTAAACGAGATGGAGTACCGCAAATACTCGACCTTGGTGAATAGGACACGAAAACACTCGTCGGACTAATCCGACGCTAACGGTTTAACCGAAATAGCTTCAAGACCAACTAGAATAAGGAGTATTTGGCTTGCAATCAGATTTTTAACGTCTAATATGACTATATCAATCGATTTTATGATCGCCAAATCGTTCGACTTTAGAAATTTCTGCAATAAGGGATACCAACAATTCTCTATATCATCATCATCATCATGATGATGATATAGAGAATTCTCTATATATGTTCTTAAATACTATTGTGTAAATAACATTTACAAACAAAAATAAATAGATCAGCTGATGTAGGGTACAAATTCAGGGGTCCAATCCGCCCATACAGTAAACATGTAATAGACAAATCATATGAAAACCATACAGATGCATGCAAGCTTGTAACACTCGTCTGCAAATTCAATAGAATTGATTAGAATTACATCCTAGAAATGACTGCCTCACTAGTTTATTCAAATACGTATGAGATATTCATCAGTGTGACTAAAATGGGTCTACCATTCAAAATATTTACCTAAGTTGTTCAACGAGTGAGATAGGGGAACATTAGCTATCTCTCTCTAACTTCAAAAGAGTAGGCTTAGTAAGTCAGAACCTTTGAAGTAAAATCCACAAACGCTAAGCGATTTCCGGATCCATCTTCGACAAATGTCGGAGTTTAACATAAGCTGGGGTCGAAATGTAGTAACATACATAGGTACCTACTGAAGTGTTGCCTCTTAGCAGTAATATTTGTATTACGAAAAGTGAATGACTCTTTAGATATAAAAGAAACCTATTATACCTGTATTTACAAGTTCCTAACATATTCCTGTATTACAGACAGACATAAAGCTGTATTCTTGAAGTCCGTTTTAAAAATAGTCTTTGTAATTTTAGTTTTAAAATCGATCATTATCAACGCTAATACTGAAAGAAGGTCAAGTTTGTAAGAGGTAATCTTTGATAGTACTGGTCCGATTGAATTTTTTTCACCGTTAAAAAAGCTGCTTAATTCCTGAGTATGTACATTACGTAAAGCCGTATCAATGACGAGTATGTACTCGAAATTGATACGGCTTTATGTAATGCGGGCGAAGCAGGCACAAGCTAGCTAGCTAGCCATTAATCATTGATCTCTTTGGACTCCATATTACTTATCAGACGCTTAACAATTTTAATCAGAATGCAGCCTTACAATCACTCCTTGGGTTGAATGATAGAGAACTCCGGGACCCTGGAACGAAAGCAAAGAAAGCCAACAAAAAAAGCCTTGCTATCTCTAAGTCTAAGAAAATAACCTTTTTTCAATCCGGAAACCACAGAACATAAACTAGAATTAAAAGAATATAGCGTGTTGCGCAAGACATTTGTTTAATTCACCGCTTTTTCCTTTGCGGGGCATGAATTGCTTACCAAGCGGGGCTGCGGGGCCGATGCATGTAATGCGGACCCCACGTAAGCAATAACGTATAAAAGGACGCAATAAAATAAAGTACAATTGTTTTTATTGTGCAGTTAAATAAAGTTAAGTTATTTATTGGCCTCGAGTTGTTGTTGGAGAACCATTTGCATTGATTCTGATAATTGCCTGAGCTTTGAAGTTTGTGCTTTTTTTTCTAGTTTGTCGTCTTGCTTTGGTAGCGACAAAATTGAAGAAGCAAGATTATTCAATGCTTTTCTTAAACAATAAAGATTTAAAATTACCCATTTGGCAACGTCTCTTCGTTTAACGTTTGAATCCCCAACCGGTCCTATGAGACCGCGCTGTTATTGTTTTACTATTGTGTCTCGTTTCGCGGGTATCTGAGTAACTACGTTGTAAACAGGTACACACTTGTAACATCAGGATGCATTTTATTTCTGATAAGCTGCTGCAAAATGGCTTCGCCCGCATGAAAGTAGAAAGATATCCCATGGGGACCTTTTTCCGGGATAAAAAGTATTACATGTGTTTATTTTATAATATTGTAATCTACCTGTGTGCCCAATTTCATTCAAATTTGTTGGCTGTTTGAACGTGAAGAAGTAACAAACATACACACACTATACAAAAAACTAGATAAGCTTGGAATAAAGTATATTGGCCTTTGCCTAATATCTCTGCGTAAGTACCCAAAAAATAAACAATGAACCATTTTTTATTACTAGAAAATGTAAAGGATCGCAGCTTTGTGAATAAACAAAGCGGAAATAAACATATTTCCGTATTTGAAATTAAGAATATCAAAAAAGGTCAATGACCGCTATTCCGTGTTATTTGGCGCCTACCTTTACAAACTTTTACATTTATAATATTTTATTAAAGTGATAAGTTTGATACCTTCCCTGGTATTATGTAAGTACTTTGTTGGCAGTTCATTCACTCTATCAATGAAAGGATACTCAGTGAATGATTCAATTGGCTGAAAATACCGGCAACAGCGCTAGATCTTGTAAAGTCGTTTACTATAATTTAATCTTGGAAACATCTGGAAACCCTTCACGTTGCTTGATATACTTTTAAAGAACACTTGGGTAACTAATTTGTTTTTACTGAATTATTGATATTATGAGTTTTAGATCATTTATAGTTTAATCAGACGGGTAGCAATATTGGTTCAGCGCCATTCTAAGATAGTTGGGCGCCATTCTATTGTGGTTGGGCGCCATTCTAGGTTAGTTGGGCGCCATTCTAGGTTAGTTTGGCGCGAGTAGGACTCCGGTTGGGCGCCATTCTAAGATATTTGGGCACTATTCTAAGAAAATGGGTGCCATTCTTAGATAAATGGGCTCCATTCTAAGGCAGTTGGGCGCCATAAGACTCCAGTTGGGCGCCAATCTTAGGAAGTTGGGCGCCAATCTAAGGTCGTTGGGCGCCAATAGCAAACATTCTCTTTTTTAGTGCACCACTGACTAATCTTCTCTGCATCACCCAAATGTTGACCGGTTGGACGTGTAAATTAGTTGGGCGCCATTAGTACTCTAGTAGGGTGCCATTCTAAGGTAGGTTGGCGCCATTCTAGGATAGTTGGGCGGCATTATAAGATAATTTGGCGCCATTCAAGGAATTGTTTGTCATTCTAAGGTAGTTGGGCGCCAATAGGACTCCAGTTGGGCGACAATCTAAGTTAGTTGGGCGCCAACAGGACTTCGGTTGAGCGCCATTCTAAATTAGTTGCGCGCCATTCTAAATTAGTTGCGCGCCATTCTTAATTAGTTGCGCACCATTCTAAGTTATTTGGGCCCCAATATGAGTCTGGTCATCATTTTCAGCTGTATGTGTGCTATTAGAAGTCAAATGTCGTAGCAGTTGGGTGTTATTTGGTCTGTCACAGTTAGTCAACATTCAGTGTCAATTTATAGCCAATCTGTGCCAGAAAACTTCAATATAAAAAGTGATACTTCGCTACACATCGATTTTCTTACAAAATAACTTTAGTCCTGTGTACTGTGCACTACAAAATAGACCTTACGTACACGGAACTACAAGAAAATTTCGCCATTAATCCTTAAATCTTCATATCCCTACATCTCTGCCTGCACTGATAACGTGCGCCTTTGACTGCACGGTACGGAACCCAATTTGTCGCCGGAGTTCAACCCGGCTGCGCAGTGATTGGGTCGAAATTGAAAATCGAATGAACCACTCAAACTGGATGTACCTTTGAAGGGACGAGGATGTGGCTTACATTTATTTTGTTTATAAAAAAAAGGTTGATTTAATTTTTTTTTTCGTTGGTAAGCCGGTTATGGGTGGTTTTAGCTTGTTCGCCTTTAATTGATTTTCAGAATTGCAAAATGGGGACCACTCACGATAATAATATTCAGCCTAAATTTTTGTTTCTACCCATCTGTTAAAAAACATAATGTTAATAGCAACAAAAATGATAAAATCTGTCTGGTAGCAGAAATATAAAACAATTAAATAACAAGTGAATGTAAAAAGGATAACTACAGGATGAAAAGTGATCTCATCATCATTTCAGCCGAAAGACGTCCACTGTGGACACGACCTTTTAACGACCAGTTCTTTGCGTCTCGTATCCATCGGATTCCAGTGAACCTCACTAGGTCATCAGTTCACCTTGTTGGAGAATAATAATAAAAATAAATAAAATTTATTTGTTTTGAATTATTCAGAGGCTTACAATATTTGGAAGTATTATTCGACAGCGTTATCTAATGAACTGCACCCAGTAAAATTTTATACCTAATACAATTTATTTATATAATTATTCTATTTTAGATTGCAATTTTATTACATTTTTAGTAGCTAATGCTACTACAGTTAAATATTTCAAATTATTATCCCAAAAACAAAGTCAAAGAGTTTGGAGTACACATAACATATTACTGCTATTTGAGAATTATTAGTAAAGAGACTTGAAAACTTTATGAAGCTCTCATGAATCATTGTTGATAGTTATTAGCATCTTTATAACTGATGTTTAAATACATATATACCTAATCTAAGGCTTAAATTGAACGGTGCTATTCTCTGATAGTCATTTTCATAGCGACGAGCCTGTCGTCAAGACAGCCGTCAAACAGCGAACGCAATAGTATGAAGAACTATCATTCTCAATAATTGCATCTGTGAGTTGAAAATGATAGTTCTTCATACATTTGCATTCGCTGTTTGATGGCTGTATCGACAACGAGCTCGTCGCCATAAAAATGACTTTTAGAAAATAGCATAGCAGCTCGTGAAGGCAGTTTTGGATTTATTCATTATAATTATTATATTTCTAGAAAGAAATCCACTTGCCATTTAGCAAGTCTTAATGTCACAACCTTCCACACAACAAATAAAAATAGACCTTAGATCCTAATCTTTATACCTACAGCAAATAGCATCTCATTTTATCAAATTCATAGATGTAATCAACCATATACATTTACCCTTACCGACGTCCCAATATTAAATAAACTCAATTCATTTTCCTACATCGAATGTAACACGCAGACGGATCAATAAAAGTCTAATATTAACATAAATGTCGAAGCCAAGCCGCGGGCAAGCGGCTGTCTGCAGGTAAATTGAATTCGGTAAACATACGTACATACATACACCTCGACGTATGAGTAGACAATAAAATGAATCAGAAGGATCGTTTTAAAAGGGGTATAATTTATTTTGTTCTGTTTTGGTGTTCAGCTAGTTAGAATAGGCAATTTGCATGCATTTTTTTTATTTGCTAAATTAAATTACTTTTAGCTATAGTGAACAAAATATCATCATCATCTGCCTAGCCTTTTCCCAACTATATTGGGGTCGGCTTCCAGTCAAGCCGGATTTTAGCTGAATACCAGTATTTTACGAGAAGCGGAGTGAACAAATATGAAAGAATTATTAAAATATGCCCAAATAACGTATTTATAAAGCTGCTAATAAGAAAGAGAAATCCGATATAGAATTGGATGTCAAAGTTTATCGCGCTACTGCCGCCATTGACAACTTATGGAATGGCTAGACAAAACGGTTCCTATCAAAAACGTTCTAATCTTTTTAAATGCAACTAACCGCAGTTAGGATTAAATACAGTTCCAGAACATCATGATAGTGTCAAACCATCACAACTGCAAACTCAATTGAGGCTTATCACTACCTGATGGTAAACGACAATGTGATCGATAACGGAGCACGTTTGCCTAGAAGTAACCTATTCACTCCTGACTTAAAGACACCAAGTTTATAGCTATCAGAAAACACAGAACCCGCGTGAAAATTCCAATCCTTAGCTGTACATATAACCGACGAATCCCAAAACGTTTTGATAATACTGTGGATAGAATTCATAGAACTTTTCATCACTAATTTGCACCGACTAAGTATTCTGAATCTCCTCATCTCATGGCAGAAGGTACGCGGCAAACGACGCATCCCACTTGGAAATGAGACGAACTGATTGCATTCAGCTGATGGGGCTGGAGTGTTTAATTCCTGATCAGGTACCAACTGATTGATTTTTCGTACCTACGTTTATTTGGTTAGGTTACGTTATTTTATTTAGCGCTCGTAAATATTCAAGGGAAAAAACAGTTCGATATATGGTTTTTACGTTTGGATCAGAGTAAAAAGTTTGGTAGTGCCTCTTGTGATCGTGAAAATGAAATGACAGTATGTGATGTCGGTGTGGAATGCAGAAAAGAACCTAAGGCCAGGAATTGAAAGAAGTTTTTTTCTCTTCTCTTTCTTCTTTTAGCAGTCTATAAAATATTGTTGCGGTCTACAATTTATTGTATTTACTTTTTTATAAATGTTCAGCGTTTATCAAACCAAAATGTATCAATGTTTTTTAGAGGAAAACGTTATTGATATCAAAGTAGAACTTTCGTAAATCCTTTTTAAGTGTATTGAAGATTACATAAAGAATTGTGTTTTATTTTTCCTCGACAAATAAATTAAAAACAAAAAGGTCAGATTTAAGATAATTAGTAGCGTCTTTCAATCAATTTATCTATCATCTAAAAAGTCTTTAGCAAAAAAAAGTCTTTCACGAGGCTCTGGTTATCTTTAGCAATGTTTGAAAGGGTTAATGTAAACACGTCAAATGAAAATAAAACGAAAATGTTACGAGTTTATAAGAACCCGTTTAAAAGTTCTCAACGTTCCTGCTTCAAAACCACAACATTATTATCCTTAGTAATTAGAAAAGTGACCTTTAAAGATGCCAAAGAAGAACAAAGCATCCTTATAATAATGCACCTTAGAATTGTCAACCTCCTTTTTGAAGTCACTAGCGAACATTCTCACTTTTGTCACCCTTGACACGTAAGTTCCTTGAGTAACTTCATCTAAAGTTGTATGAGTGCTTTGAAGATAAACCTCCAGGAAAATTAAGATGGAAGAGCAGCCGTATGTAGGTGTACATTGTATGAAATAAACACTTCTTGCATAATATTATGAACACAAGGCCAAGTATTTGCTTCTTCGGTTTCGAGGTCAACACGAAAATGTTTGAAAATAAAAGGGTTTATATTTTTGTTGTCATGTGGGTACATATTTATTTTGTTCGCGTCAAATTTGAAAATAAATTGTAGGAATAAATTTTGCGTTCAAAGTGTAAATGTGTAAACTATAAGAGTTTGTTATTATTCTTGTAATGCAATAAAAACTTGCTTGTTAACTCTATTCATAGGCGTGAATCCATGATTATTTGTTTACTTATCTACATATTTATTACGGAGCAACGACCGACAATTTATGCGGCTTTCATCAGGCTTCTGGATTAAGGGCGTAAAACAAAAATCTGTACTTCTTGGTCACGATTCATATTGTTAGAAGGTCTCTTTCTCTAGAACCTTGACGGTGGAATACTCACGCCTGCATTATTGTTACTAATATCATAAGCGCTGAAGTTTGCATGTAACGCAAGAACTTCTGAATGGATTGCGTTGAAACTTGGTACAAAGGTAGACTATATCTTGGAATAGCATTTAGGACACTTTTTACCACTGAAATAAAAAAATGTAGTAAATATAATATGTATTTTTTTGAAGAAACGTTAGATTGCTAAGCATTGAGAATTTGCAGGGCATAAATATGTATTTGGTGTAGGTAGAAACCTACACTGTTTAAAATTCACCATAGCCATTAATGTAAAAAAATTCACCACCAAAAATGTTATTACGCAGAACGCCTACGAATTTAAGCGTCCACAAATCATGTTAGGAAATTAGATTTTCAATCAAGATCAACCCAACCAAATTCACACAGATGTTCATATGTGTGTTTCCGCCCTAATTCCCCTCCCCCAAGGAGGGATGATATCTAATTCCCCCTGAGTGAAACCACGGCAATGAGCTGTTTACATAACAAATTCTTCGTATTTGTAAGTGCATAATATCTGGTTTGTGGCACAGTATTACTTGTAGCAGTATTTCAACGGGATCGTTTTTTGAAGAAGAATAATCATATTTCGAGAAGTGGATTCAAATGAACACAGTTTGTCCTTTTATAGTTTTCCTGCGTGATCGCATTAGGAATGAAGATATTTGTAGTAAAACCAAGGTAGCCGACATATATAGCCAAACTTAAGTGGCAGTGGGCAGGGCACATTGCTCGCAAAACATGGGGCTGAAAGGTTTTAAAGTGAGGATCGCGCACCAGAAGACGCAGCGTTGGAAGGCCTCAAACAACTTGGACCAATGACCTGGTGAGGTTCGTTGTGGTGACACTTAAGCGTATGTCCTACAATCAACGTCTATCGGCTGAAAGGATGATCCTTAGCTGCCAAGGTTGAGGTATTGATTCAAGTTGGTGAAGCCACTAGCAGCAGCTAGTATTTTTTTTAATTTTTATGAACTAGTGCTTGACTGCGATCCCACCTAATGGTAAGCAGTGATCCAATCGTTGATGGTGAGGCGCACTAGCTTATTAAGAGTCTATTCACTCTAGCCCTGAAGACACCTAAATTATAATCGGACGGGAAAACCGCAGCAGGCAAATTGTTCCAGTCTTTCGATGTACGCGGTATAAACCACGAGGCAATGCGCTTATTCCGGACCGTGCAGTTTTCGACAACGTAAGCATGGATACTCGCAGTACGACGGTTCGTCCGATGGTAGAAGGGAGATGGCGGAATTAGCTCATGCAATTCCTGCGCACACTCTCCGAAATGCATCCTGTAGAACACCGACTAACCACCGACATGTGAATTCTGACATTTTATTGGCTCTGAACGTACTTTGCCGTTGAACCACTGTTAGTGCATGAACTATGATTCCAGACTGCGTTTGCTTCTGAATATCTAGTGCGAGAAACTTCGCATTGTAGCAAGTTGGAAGTTAAGACTTGAGTGCTACTCATCTTCATTTGAAATTGTAGGGGAGAGGGGGGGAAGTAAGTAGTTGTTTAATATCGTATGCCGTCGGACGAGTCCCAAGTTTTCGGCTTGAATCCAACTTAGTAGTGGACTGCAGTAGTATTTGTATGGTTTTAATTTTGGTGCATTGATTGAATGTGTTGACTGGGACAACTGTCTTATTGCTGATGTCTAAACGTACGTTCGGTTTTGGTTTGTAGAAGTCTGACACGCCTTTCCGTTCCGTCCAAAGCGGGAAGATCAGTCATTCGATGTTTTTCCACCTAAAAAAGCCGTGCGCAAAATAAACGTGTCCCCAAAACACCGCGAAAGTTTTACAAAAATAACAAACGCGAGTTTTTATACAGCTGAAAAACGGAGTGCTTTTTCCATTCCCAAATCTCCAAGGAGACAACCTCGTAACATAATACATCCGTACTCCTCACTTCTTACTACGCATCCAATAAAGGAATCTGTACTCATACATCTTAAATGTGTCTCTACAGATTCCTAATCCAGCTGCTCTCGTCACGGATGTTGGCTGCAATAAAATAAATTGGGGCAACTGACCCGAAAGAAAAGCACTTGTGTCCTTGTAATGGTTAGCACTGCCTAGGGACTTAGTTGAGTTTTGTGAGTTCACTTGATTTGGGAAAGCATCAGATGGTTTTGTAAGTTGGGGAAATGGTTTCAAAATGCTGTCGATAAATGAAATCTTGGTTAGTAATATCTCAGTTATGATAAGGTTTTTTTTTAGTTGGGACATCGTCTAATGTATTCTCCCGCTCTTGGGTGGAGCTGGAGGGCGTGTCAGACTCTTACTGACTAAAACTTATTTCAATGTTCCTTCGCGAACCGAAGCGAACCCATGGCCTCAGTAGGCTTCAACCCTATTGGGCCCCAACGGTTTTAATGACATCTCATATACTCTGAAAACTACGCACCGTCGACGACTTGTGCCTGGTCAGGAAGGTTATTGAAGGGCCGGACGGCAAGATACCCATTGCTCGCCATCCAGAAACCCACATATACGCTCGCTGGCTGGCTATGGCGTGAGGGCCTTGTCCTCTCTTGAAAAAAACTTTTTTAAGTTGTTTTACATTTTGCAGATCGGTGCCGATTAAAATTGTTTAAAATATATTTGGCGATCGTAATACGTCTTTGTTTACGGGATTATAGTATTAAAATCATCTATAGAACCCTCTTAGTTCTTCTTACTCTATTGAATGAGCGCCAATCATATTTTAATCAACGTATGGACTTGCAAAATGCAAACAACTTAAAACAATTGAAATCTCCACACATCCTCCTTCAGATCGTGTGGTGCTGCTGCTACCAACTTCTAGAATATGATGTTCGTATAATAGTTACTCAAAGCAAAAGTTGACTCACTACTCTTCAACATTCCAAGAATAGATTACTTGTTACATGTTCGAGGGTCCATGGAATTGGAGCTTAAAGTTTAACATCCTATTCAAGAATACGAGTAGAATTTACCATGTCTGACTTTATGGATGGAACTAGCTTCTGCCAGTGGCTTCGCTCGCGTGAAAATATGTCTCTCCATACCAACTTTGGATTCCCGTTTCACGCCTTATGGGAAATATTTTGGAGAATCCTCTTAAGTCATAAACCTTGTGCAAAATTCCAGACTGTTAATCCCAGTAGTTTCGGCTTTGTCTGGACGTCCGATAACAGTACGGACCAAACCTATGTCGTCGACTGATTGATGATTTCACACTTAAAACCGGTCAAGAGCGTGTCGGGCCACGCTCAGTGTAGGGTTCCGTAGTTTCCCGTCCGTCACAGTAGTGTCCCCAACTTTTCAAAAACTGTTTGTCCCATCAAGTTCAAAATAATTTTCCTAGAAATCTATATATATAAAAATGAAACCCGTTTTCCGTTGTCACGACATACCATGAAAACGGCTTGACCGATTTGGCTGTTATTTTTTTTAAATGTTCCTTGAAGTTCAATGATGGTTCTTACGGAGAGAAACAAACGAAGAATTAAACAAGACGAAAAATTAAAAAAGTTAGTTAAAGTAGGGTAGGTAGGGTAGTGTAGGGTAGTGTAGGGTAGAGTAGGGTAGTGTATGGTAGTGTAGGGTAGTGTAGGGTAGTGTAGGGCAGTGTAGGGTAGTGTAGGGTAGTGTAGGGTAGTGTAGGGTAGTTTAGGGTAGTGTAGGGTAGTGTAGTGTAGGGTAGTGTAGTGTAGGGTAGGTAGGGTAGGTAGGGAAGGTAGGGTAGGGTAGCGTAGGATATGTAGGGTAGTCATTTGACGGGAGCGAAGCCGCGGGTAACAGCTAGTTCTTCATAAAGCTCTACTTTCCAGATTTTTTTCATATTTAAAAACACATTGTTTTTACTTTTGGAGCGATTATTTCCGAAATTATTGATATTATCAAAAAATGATTTCAATAAACCTGTATTTATTTTTGAATACCTATCCAAATATATCTCACACGTTAGGGTTGAATAAAAAAAAATCACTTTCCACTTTACGTGTACAGCCCCCGTACCCTAATATTTTTTTTCCAATTTTTATTTTACTACTTTGTCGGCGTGATTGATATACATATTGGTACCAAATTTCAGCTTTCCAGTGCTAACGGTCACAGAGATTAAACGAGGACGGACGGACGGACGGACATGGCGAAACTACTCGTATGGGTTCCGTTTTACCCATTTATTTGGTTACGGAACCCTAAAAAAGAAGTAGTTTCGGCTGTGCTTTGATATGACAGTCAGCCAGTTTCTGTTTTTATATATTATGTAGATAATCAGTAATCGATATCCTACAGACATAAAGTAGAGAGATGAAGTAGAACTTCGAATAAATAAACAAAATTTTCTGCTCCACATACTGCGGTAATTATTATGGAGCATTAAATTCGGCGCTCGGATACAAAATTTACTCTAATTACTGAAATTAAACATTGAGGTATTCGGTAGACATCAGAGTTTGTGTATGTTGGGTATGGTTTTCTCTTGATTCATTGTTTTGGTAGGATTGTGTTGTTTCTTGGAGAGAATACGTTCATTCCACCAAAAAATAACTCAAGTATAGCTAGCATTCATATTTATTTATAAAGTCTTAATATAAAAATGCAATGCCACCAGTCTTTTGAGCACATCATTTTTCGACGTTGTATTTTAGCCGTGGGGACTTCAACCTCGACAACCAGTCACCGTAGGCGTACGACGAGCAATGGTACGCTGTCCGGTAACTGTCTGAACCGAGCCCGAGTCCGTGTTCTCCACGGCGTGTAGTGTTTCATATGCGTCTCAAAGAGATGCCAGGAAAGCCTTCGAGACTAGCAGGCTCAAAACTTCTGGGGCCGTGAGTCGACTTCTGAAATGGGTACTCGAGCTCCAGGGATGCAAAGGGCAACTGAAGGAACACAGGCGTAGTTTAAGTCAGTAAAAGACGGACACGCCATCCTAATCCGCACAAAAGCAGGACAAGACATTAGATGACATCCCAACTCAAAAAAAAGACAATCAGGATCATCACAAAAATAATCACTACCCATAATTGCCATATCAATAAAATACGACAGTCGGAAACAATGATAACGAGGGTTTCAGAGCGAGTGGTTAGCATGGAAACCATGCAACCACGAAACTCTCAATATTATTTATTCCCAGCCAGTAAATTGTAGCCGGTCGGTCCGACCAGAGGAGTTACACAATCATTATTTTACGACCCCTTTTAAAAGATTGCCTGCATGTAATGTTTCTTTTAAAGGCATTCCTTTACAGAATTCGTACGTAGTAATTACGAAAAGTATGCCAGACCGTTTATGTATTTTATCCGTTTTTTAGGGTTCTGTATTAAAAGTGTAAATCGGGACCCTATACAGGCAGATAGAAGGAGGGACAGCAGTCTTACTAAGATACCTCAGTGCGTGTCTTTGTGTCCGTCTGTTACCAAGCTGTATCTCATAAACCATGATAGCTAGACAGTTGAAATTTTCACAGATGATGTATTTTTGCTGCCGCTGTAACATCAAAAACCAGACAGACCTACCACAGTGTTGTCTTTTTAACCCTAAGGTTGACTGGTAGAGAATGCCTTGATGCATTAAGTCCGCCGATGTACTACCACTGTATATGAAGTTTAAATAAATAAATAAATGAAAACTAAAAACAGAACAAAATGTATATGTATACTAGCTTTTACCCGCGGCTTCGCTCCCGTCAAATGACTACCCTACATATCCTACGCTACCCTACCCTACCTTCCCTACCTACCCTACACTACACTACACTACACTACCATACACTACCCTATACTACCCTACACTACCCTACACTACCCTACACTACCCTACACTACCCTACACTACCCTACACTACCCTATACTACCCTACACTACCCTACACTACCCTACACTACCCTACACTACCCTACACTACCCTATACTACCCTACACTACCCTACACTACCCTACACTACCCTACACTACCCTACACTACCCTACACTACCCCACACTACCCTACACCATCCTACACTACCCTACACTACCCTACCTACCCTACTTTACCTAACTTTTTTTTTTTTGAATTTTTCTCTCCGTAAGAACCATCATTGAACTTCAAGGAACATTTTAAAAAAAGAATCAGCCAAATCGGTCAAGCCGTTTTCATGTGATGTCGTGACAACGAAAAACGGGTTTCATTTTTATATATATAGATAAGTGGCTCCCATACAACAAATAATTTTTTGCCGTTATTTTGCTATAGACAGTACGAGCCCAACTCCCTTCATGTACGAGCCCAACTCGCACTTGGCCAGTTTTTGATTGAAAATGTTAATAGAAGAGAAGGAGTTTTACTATTTTTATAAGGAAAATAAAAAAGAATTGCTGATAGAGTTCATCATCATCGTGCCGTCGCATTATTAGAGGTCGGTGACACGCGATTTTTTTTCTTCCAATTTGTTTTGTCACCCGTCACGCTATCACTAACTCCCTTTTCTTTCATATCGCTCCTCATATAATCGATCCATCTTTTTTTTGGCTTCCCTCTTCCTCTCCATTCGTCCACATGCGTATTTATGACTGTTTTAGTAACATATCTTTCATAGCTCTGATAGCTATAACCTAGGGGTTTAAGTAAAGTTTCTTTAAGTAAAGCATTGCATTTTGAAGAATGAGCTAGGAATTGCATGATTTGATTCCACCGTCTGTCATTGGGCAAACCGTCGTACGGCTGGAACGAAGGACTGGAACAATTTGCCTGCAGCGGTCTTTCCAACCGATTGTAATTTTAGGTATCTTCAAGGCTGGAAGTGAATAGGCTCTTAATAAACTAGTTCTAAGCAAGCGTGCTCCATCGTCAGCTACATCACTTATCATCAGGTGGGATAGTGGTCAAACTTCTTCTTCTTTTCGTATCGATGCTCTCATCAAACTTTTTCTGCCCAGTATTTGGCAACCTGTATGGCTTTGGCATTGGTTTCGTTTAGATCCTGCAAAGTACAGGTGGTTGTGCATAGCAAGTGCTGCATGTCCTGGGTAGCTGCTCCACACTGGCACTGCGTTAAAGATGGGTCGGGGAAGCCCCATTTGGCCATGTTGTTTTTACAGCGGCCAACCTGGGTCCGCAGTCGGTTAAGAGATTTCCAGATTGGCCACTGTAATTCGCTTCCAAAGTGGTCAAACGTGAACCTATACATAATATAAAATACAAATAATATGGTTTATTAAAAATAGCTCCTACTGGTACAAGCATTATGTTTCTAACAACTTGTTTACGGTAGCAATCAGGCGATACCTTATCATGGCGGTTACCGCCCTGTAAGCCTAATTCATTAAATGCTTACAACCATAAAATGAGCCTTGAAAGCTCAGCTAATCCGGCCGATGAAAGCTTTTTTGTCCGGAATAATCTAACTCTTTTTATTCATTCAATTTTATTGATGTATTGCGGACGTTCTATTTAAAGATTTTTTTTTATTTGGTGAATTGAATTCGTTTTGTTTTGGTCAATGTGCGTGCCTAGAATGGATAATGTGGAATTGATTTTGGAATATTATGTTGCTTCTAAAACAAGATTTCGTAATTATTTTGTTTCATGATTGGCGCTGTAGGTTGTGCTCGTGGCTAGACAATAACAGCCGCACGTGTCGATCTTCAAGGTTAAGCAACGCTTACCATGGTTGGTCTGTAGATGGGTGACCATCTTAACATCACGAGTTTCCTCCATGCCTCGGAAAGCACATTAAGCCGTAGGTCCCGGCTGTCATTTGTAGATCTTTGGCAGTCGTTACGGATAGTCAGAAGCCAGTAAATCTGATTCCAGTCTTGCCATAAAGTACTGTGTTACCCCAGTTAATGTGGAGGTCTGGGTTTTTTGGGGCTGAGTGTCTAGAGATGTTTATTCACAAGCACTCACGATACAGGAATAATTTACTTAAAAAAAAAACTCATTAAGAACATGTTACATGCGCGCATAATTAAAGATGAAAAAACCGGGCAAGTGCGAGTCGGACTCGCGCACTGAGGGTTTCGTACCAACCTACCTATAAAAACAGTTTAATTCTCGAATCGAGTCTTGAAGACTTTTCAATTTTTTTTTCTTGTGACGTAACTAAAAATTTTCAGTTTTCAGACTTTTCCCGATATTAGTGCTATAATACCTTGCTTCGTGCCAAATTTCAAGATTCTAGGTCAACGGGAAGCACCCTATGAGTTTTGATTCCTTTGACAGTGTCGAAATGTACGTTTTTTGCAACATAAACGGGCGTATCTTTTTTTCCCGTCAACTTACAAGTTTGATTTTTGCACAACTTCAAGGGACCGCGGATTTCAATATATGGTTTTAATTTCAACTTGATACCTTCACGCGTTCCTGAGAAAAAGGGTCTTGACAGACGGACGGACAGACGGACAACAAAGTGATCCTATAAGGGTTCCGTTTTTTTCCTTTTGAGGTACGGAACCCTAAAAACTAAAAGGTGTCAAAACAATAAATAAAAGTTAAATTAACATGATTAGAAACTCATAAAAAACTCACAATAAATTACTGTCAAATTAATTTTCCTGACAAAGAAAAAAGTATGCGTAAAAAGTGCCAACACAGATGAAATAGCGTCCTTTAAGATATTATTATGCCAGACCACACACACAAGCTGACAAGGTAATTTATACCAGAAGAAAATTTATATTCTTTGCCGAAAAAAACCTTCAGTTCCTATCGAGATATTTTTATGTGAATTCCCTTGACAGAGCTGTTGACTTAGGTATCGACTGTCAAATACTAAATCAAATATTTTTTCGACCCACATAAGAGCTTAGGTTTAGCCGAAAAAGACTATCCTCTGACCTATATCATCACTTTCAATTTGGCGGAAAAAATGTAAGGGGAAAAAATAAAGATTTTGTTGAGTACAAATACTCATGTTTGCTCTGTTGGATTCAATTCAGTTAAATGATAATCAAGAGCCTTCAGTCAAATCTCTGTCCATTCGTAATGAAGCCTTCAATTCCGTTCGAATGATAAGATTGATTTGTACATTTTTTGAAAGCATTGATGGCGTAATTCCTTCGAGAACTTGGGTTCCTGATTGAAAGTATGATCTCATTAAGGACTTTGGAAGTCTTTATGTAGGAGAAGGTCAAAACTTTTGTATTTTTACCGTTGTTTACATTACTGTATACTCTGCGTTCAATGCGTCTGCTAAGTTTAGTGATTATACAATTTATTTATTTAAATATAATGAAATCTTCAACATCACGTAGGTTATTGGATAGACTGTTGGACATAGGCCTCCCCCAAGTGTCGCTACAACTAGTGGTTCTGTGCATATATTCAATATATTGTATTCTCGTGACTCTCACAAGGACATCGTTCCATCCATCCATAGGAGGCCTCCCACAGGGACGTGTGGAACACTATAACATAAAATATTTAGTATTACATTTAACTAGATAAAAATGCTTCACCTTATTGACTACAACTATTCCTCTTTGACGCAATGAGAGGCAAATGATCACTGTTAATACCACTTACATAATAAAATGAATTAATTTTATTGAAAAGGCTTCATAAAACGTAGTGATAAACAGCGATTAGTTATCAATAGCATTATTATCAATCAGTTCAGTTGAAGGACTTTGTAATGCGATTACAATTCATTACTGGACTGCCGAATGGTTTTGAGTAGTGAACCTAAAATGAACGATAAGCTGAATGCAGTCACTAGTTGTTGATTTGCATTACACAATCGGTTATTAATGTGAACTGTATTTAATGGAAACAATAGTTTGCCTATATTAAATGATTTTCTGTGTACTAATAGTTATCGGATTATTTTTATTTAAGGTGGGAAATCATCCATTGATTTCTTTTGTTCCATGGCGTAACGAGAAGGCGCGTCAGACTTTTGCTGACTAAAACCTGTCTTGTAGTTGGTCTTTGCGTTCTAGAGCCATGGGTTTCCTTTTTAGAAATTTCTGTGGCCCTAGCGAGCATGGGCCTTGCTGGGCTTCTACTGTTTACACTCAGTCTTGGTCCAGACGACAAGCTCTTCAGTCTTCTAGTCGTTAGCAAGCAAGTTTACAACAAGAGATTTTATTAAGTTAATACGATTAGTTTAGTAGGGTAACACAAATATTATTTTTGTTTATTATGTATAGGCTGGCGTTTAACCACTATCTACTGTTATGTTCTAACTAGAAACTAGCCATAGTTATATTTGTCATTGTTGCATCAGATTGCATCAATCCACAACCCTAGTTTTGGTAGCCATGGGCCCTGACGTGCCTCATCAATTTTGCTGACATCTCTTTGAGGTGAGCGTAGAACGCAATGCACAGCCGATCGGCCTTTGTCCGTCCTTACAGGGGCCTTGCCATGACGTGACCTGTTAAAATGTCAGGCGAGCGAGCGAGGAAGAGGTAAAGAGATATATAGTTAGCCATCCTATAATCAGTTCCGTTTAGGTCATCAAATGGAGTGCGTTCAAAGCTTGTGGTAGGACCTCAGGACGGCCTCACTCTAGGTTAACCGTTGTTCGTCGTCTCACATGCCTGCGGCGTCTCTGGCGGGGGATGTAGTGGGAGGCTTGTCTCCACCTTATAGTTTAGGTCACCTCCTTTGCTCATATTACTTCTTCATAGAAGAAGGTGACCGCCTAACATTCCCTCTAGCTTCGTACCATGTCCTAAACCAGGGTAGTAAGCGAGTGGTAGTAACCAACGATCGGTTCCATGGACACCGTATGCTACACTGTGTGCTCCGAGTGATCTACATAGTGGTTATATCCGGGCGTTTCTTCCCACCGAATCCAATACAGAAACCTCCTAAAACACCGTGTATGAGGACCTGTTTTTGGTGGAAAGTGGAAAGGTGGAAGTGGAAAGTGGAAGGTGGTAGTGGAAAGAAGGTGGAAAGTATGCCTTACCTTTAAGGGCCGCGACCTTGGCGTACCCATGATTACGGTTTGCTAAGAGTTCATCAATCGAAAATATACTAAAATAATATTAGTAATAGGCACTCAACGGGATCAATCAGAGGTACAAGAGCCTTGAACAAATTAATATGCTAAGAGCTTTTATCTCAAAATAAATATAGTCCTCTTATATTGTTTCAAACATTTATTTCACAGCACCAAGTAGACATCTCCTCAACACCAATTAAACAATTTACAGCCTTTAGAGTCCCTGTCAAACAATGTTAGTCTCTCATCCCCTTGTTTTACAAATCGAATTATTCGCCATTCTTCCTTAATATCTGTTTTTGACAAATCCATTACTCCGTATTGTCCTCCAAATTACTCAGCCATCGGAGTTTATTCTGGTCATGACAACAAAAGACGACCGAGTCTTACTTACCTACAAACAAATGCTCTGAACTGTTCCTGGCCAATCGAAATATCCAGTATTTTTGGCGAAGACAGAAAAAATGGCGGTAATGCATCTATTGTCCGTATTTGTGGCGCGTTCGGACCGCAGTTTTGTGGGCCAACTGAACACAGCCCGGATAGTGTTGTGTGAATATGTGATTGGAAAATTTTGGGACATTCGGTTTTTGGCCGGACGAATTTACATCAATTTTAGGATGGAAATAGGAGCTCCGATATAGCTTGGATAAATGGGCCAGCTAATCAACGGTGTCCTCATCCTATAATAACGGTTTTAATTGCTGCTGTGATGACATGACATTAATGTTGCGTTAAATGAGGGTTTGGAGAGGTTAAAAACAGAAATAGACAATGAAATCTATAGGATAAACTAGGCATGCCCCAGTCGGTAAGGTACTACTTGCAAAACAAAGACATGTATTTAAAGTTACATAAACTTTATTTAGTCATATTTATAATCTTACAAGATCAGCTCAAATAAGCACCAAATAAATTCGTGTCCTTATCTTTACTGACGTCTCTTTAGTGTTACCGACTGGGCCATTATGCCTGATTTACCATTTGTGAATGAAGAACTAATTCGTGGCCATTAACGACATGAAAGTAGACTACCTCCCTGCAAAGCCTAGCTCTTCAAGCTAATAAGCTCTTCAGGTGGGATTGCAGTCAAGCACTGGTAAATGTAAAAAAAAATGTAGGTAATACCCGTGATAAATTGTTCACTTACGATACTTTAAAAACTTCATTAGGTACTCTGCCAATTTTAGGCAACCGTAAAGTTCCCTGTGTGGTAACTGACAAGCAGAGACTTTTGCGGTCAGAGTTGCTGAGTGTTACGTCTCTAAATAAATTAACACTTTGCGTTAATCTCATCATCATCATCTCAGCCGAAAGACGTCCACTGCTGGACATAGGCCTCCCCCAAGCGTCGCCACAGCGACCGGTCCTGCGCGTCTCGCATCCATCGGATTCCCGCGACCCTCGCCAGGTCGTCGGTCCACCTTGTGGGAGGCCTTCCGACGCTGCGTCTTCCGGTACGTGGCCGCCACTCTAGAACCTTCCGTCCCCATCGACCATCTGTTCTACGAGCAATATGCCCTGCCCACTGCCACTTAAGTTTGGCGATTCTTCGGGCTATGTCGGTAACCTTAGTTCTCTTGCGGATCTCTTCATTCCTGATGTGATCGCGCAAGGAAACTCCGAGCATAGCCCTTTCCATTGCTCTTTGGGTGACTTTAAGCCTTCTGATGAGGCCCATTGTGAGCGACCACGTTTCCGAGCCATATGTCATCACTGGCAACACACACTGGTCATAGACTTTTGTCTTGAGACACTGCGGTAGGTTGGACGAGAAGATACCGTGCAGCTTCCTGAACGCTGCCCAGCCGAGTCGGATTCGACGATTGATCTCTTTCTCGAAGTTAGATCTACCCAACTGGACCGTCTGTCCCAGGTAGACGTAGTCGTCCACAACTTCGAGTGTAGAGTCTCCGATCTTGATAGGAGTGGGAGCTACATGGATGTTTACCATGACTTTGGTTTTGTCCATGTTCATTTTGAGTCCCACTCTTTCGGAAGCCCTACTGAGATCACCGAGCATTGTACTGAGCTCCTCCGTAGTCTCAGCCATGACTACTATGTCGTCGGCAAACCGAAGGTGAGTGATGTACTCGCCGTTGATGTTGATGCCTCGCCCTCTCCATTCCAGAACCTTGAAGACATCCTCCAATGCGGCCGTGAACAGTTTCGGAGAGATAACGTCTCCCTGTCTCACACCCCGCTGTAAAAGGATAGGTTTCGAGGTCTGATCCTGGAGTCGGACTGACATGGTGGCGTTTTTGTACAAACATTTCAGCACTTCGATGTACCGATAGTCAATCTGGCACCGTTGGAGAGACTGCAGTACAGCCCAAGTCTCGATCGAATCGAAGGCTTTCTCGTAATCCACAAACGCTAAGCAGAGAGGCAGGTTATACTCCTCAGTCTTCTGTATAACCTGCCGTAGCGTATGTATGTGGTCTACGGTGCTAAAGCCTTTTCGGAATCCGGCTTGTTCAGGAGGCTGGAAGTCGTCGAACCTGCGTGCGAGACGATTCGTGATGACTCTGGAAAACAACTTGTAGACATGGCTCAGAAGTGAGATGGGCCTGTAGTTCTTAAGGAGGGCATTGTCGCCCTTCTTAAAGAAGAGTACCACCACACCTCTGCCCCATGCCTGTGGCGTTTTGCCCTCGAGTATGACGGAATTAAATAGCTTCTGAAGGGCCTTAAGGACCGGTTTTCCACCCGCCTTCAGAAGTTCGGCCGTAATTCCGTCCTCACCCGGCGCCTTATTGTGTTTAAGTTGTTTCAGAGCCACCCTAATCTCGTACAGGCTGACGTCCGGGATATCTTCGGTATAGTGTCGGGTCAATCTAGCTCTTGGATCACTCGCTAGATTTGTCGTGGGTTTAGAGATAGACGTGTATAACTGTCCATAGAATGCCTCGATCTCTCCCAGGAGCTCCGATTTAGCGGATATGACTCTGCCATCGTCGGTCTTCAGTTTCGTGAGTTGGCTCTGCCCAATAGACAGATCCCTCGCAAAAACTTTGGAGCCCTTATTCCGCTCTATCGCGTCCTTAACCCTTTCGGAATTAAAGTGGCGAAGATCGCGTTTTAAGGACTTCGAAATCTGTCTATTGAGCTGACGGTATCTGCACAAATCGTCTGAAGACTGCAGAATCATCTCACGCCTCTTCTTCATGAGCTCGAGAGTCGGATCCGAGAGCTTCTTGTTCCTATTTGTACGGTGGGTCTTGAAAAACTTAGACCCGACCGTATGGACAGTTTCCACGAACCCATCGTTACATTCGTCCACGGAGCTACCTAGGCACTCGAAACGATTGTGGAGTTCGAGCTGAAAGCTCTCGGGGTTTTGGAGCTGGATTTGTGCTGGACGGAGCGTAGACTTCACCAGTCGAGACCTTTCAAGCTTGATGTTGATATTCAATGTGCCTCTCACCATGCGGTGATCACTACCAGTTTTCACTGCATTGATCACAGAGACATCATTGAATATTTGCTTCTTCGTCGACAAGATGAAGTCAATCTCATTTTTAGTTGCACCATCGGGGCTTTGCCAGGTCCACCTCCTATGCTCACGCTTTTTGAAGAAAGAGTTCATCATGTAGAGGCCCTCCTTCTCCATAAAGCTAGCCAGTAGGTGTCCCCGGTGGTTCCGCCGTCCAAATCCAAATTGCCCCACTCGCAGCTCATCACCGTCTCGTTTGCCCAGTTTAGCGTTGAAGTCCCCCATGACCAAGGTGAAGTGAGTCTTATAACCATGTATGGCTCTGGATATATCCTCATACATGGTCTCTACTTCGTCGTCGGAGTGTGTCGAGGTTGGGGCATATACCTGTATGACCTTCAGCGAATATCTTGCCGATATTCTGAGTATAAGGTAAGCCACCCTGGTCGACACACTCTCGATCCTCACCACATTGTTCACAAGGGACCTGTGGACAAAAAACCCGACACCACCCTGGGACTGCTGGTCACCCTCCCGGAAATAGAGCAGGTTACCGGATTTGAGAATTATCGTGTCCTCCCCCTGTCTTCGGACTTCGGATAATCCCACAATACTCCATCGTACCCCGCTCAACTCTTCCTCAAGTTCGGTGATCTTCTCGTCGGTCCGCAGTGTACGCGTGTTGTATGTTGCCAGGTCGAGTCGTTGTAAGGGGTAGCCTAGCCTCCTCCGGAGATTCTTCGCACCCCTTGCCTCGCCGTAGCCTTGACCGCTACCGTAGTCAAGGTTAGACGGGCTGCCGGGTACTAGGGGCCGTTTTGTTTTGCGTGTCTGCATTGTTGGGGGGGTTTTTGCCATAATCGCCACGCTTGGCATGCGGGTTGGCGATCGCAGTGTAGATGTTGAAATGCACAGAAAATGCTGCTGCCCATTTTCTGGTGTGTCCCTTAGTCGCCTCTTACGACACCCACGGGAAGAGATGGGATGGTGTAAATTCTTGCGTTAATCTATTTGTGGATATTGTTCGACTTCCTGCCTTTCCATATTTAATGACTATCTCTGTACTTACGTGGACAATTTGCTACTCGTAAGCTTCATGGAGGTTCATTCATTGGTTTTAACATGAAAACGTAATAGAGATACGGACACACCTATAGGTGTCTTTGGTTTCACTCGAGTGGAGCTAAAAATATATATGCTAAGAGAACATATTGTCGAGAATCCTAGTCTAATAGATGGTTTACCTGTGAGCCAAATTTTAATAAAATCCGATCAGCCAATTGAGTCTGAAGGAGTAAAAATCATACATAAAAGTAGAGAAAACCTGAGGCATTAAGTCCGCTTATATAACTTTATGTTTCATGAAATGTTAATAAATACAAAGTTGCCGTACATTGTATAATGTTGGTGTGATAGTTGTATTCATTTGCAAGTGTATGAATTTAAAATGCTGCCTTATCTTTGTTAGTGTTGTGGATTTGACTAATCTCACAGGTTGAGATGACGTCGAAGATGTTAGTCGAAATAAATAATAATTATTTTAATACATCACCTTCAACCATGCCGCCAAATTCTAGTACCTAAATAAAACTCTCAATTTCCAAGCGACATCAGCGTAACTGAGCACTCAAACCTTCAAAGCGTTGTGGTAACATTATTTAAATATGCACCCTTTGTACCGACCTACCTCTGTTTGGCGACGGCGACATAATACAGTCGAGAGGCGACAATGTCGGCCAAGGCCAAGATCTTGCCTCGTTTTAAGTTATGCATCAAAGTAACCTAATCTACTTATAGTATACGCTTCTTTTGGGTCGAATATCTTGTTTAGAAGGAAATAGAAAAGTGCTTCTAGGGAAAATAAGTATATAATATATTGTTCTTCATTTTGATTTACTCATTTTTCAGACTACTTCTTCTTCTACCTAGCTTTTTCCCAACTATATTGGGGTCGGCTTCCGGTCAAGTCGGATTTAGCTGTATACCAGTATTTTACGAAGAGCGGCTGTCCATTAGACCTTCACAACCCATTAACTGGGATAACACGGTACTTCATAGCAAGACTGGAGTCAGATTTACTGGCTTCTGACTATCCGTAATGACTGCCAAAGATCTACAAATGACAGCCGGGACCTACGGCTTAACGTGCTTTCCGAGGCACGGAGGAAACTCGGTATGTTAAGATGGTCACCCATGGACCCGTGCGGCTGTTATTATCTAGCCAGGTAGGAGGTCCTACTATGTAGTTATTATTCGATCTCCTCTAGCATTTTCTCATTGCTGGGGTCAGTTTCCAGTTCATCCGCATGCAACATAATATCTATATTTTACACACAGTACAGTCAAAATATTACCGTAGGTGTCGAAGCCTACTGGGGCCTTGAGATTAACTAAAGAGAAAAAAAAAGAAACAGGAGTAGTTTCAGTCAGTAAAAGTCTGACAGCCGCTCCGCCCAGAGCGGGAGAAGACATTTTGATGATTATTGAAAAATAAGTCCTTAGGGACTGTTTTATAATACGTAAGGATCTTCATCCTCAAATATTACAAACATCACACAAATCTCAGAAACGACTCCTGTACATTTTTAGAGAAAAACAGGCCTTAATTGGAAAAGCTTAGGTAGGCTCTCGCAAAGTCTAGATATTATACATAACGCCTGTCAGAAAAAAATGTCCTGTGAAAATGCTTTAAATCTCTTATATGATGATGAAATTATGAAGGTATTATTGGGTTTAGAAATGTAGTTTTATTCGACAATATTGTAGTACCTAAATATTGCTAGCGTCGCATTTAGGTGGTTGAAGTAGTAATTAGTGGTTAAATGATCGATAATTGCCTTCATTGTCGTACTATTCCAGTTGATCCATAGGTTTATGTAAACGAGAACCCGGGACCCTGGAACGAAGGCACAGAAGGAATAAGAGTGGGTTTTAGTCAGTTACAGTCTGGCACGCCCTACCGCTGCGCCCACAGAGGGAAAAGTCATTGAATGATTTCCCACCAAAACAAATATCTCTGTTGATTTTTATTCCTGTAAAGAGGTGGGCTCTTTACAGGTATTCAGCTAAATCCGGCTTGACTGAAAGCCGACCCCAATATAGTTGGGAAAAGGCTAGGCAGATGATGAAAGAGGTAGGCTCTTTGAAGGATAAACAGGTATAACTTTTGATAAGAGGCTGTCATCGGACTCTGAGTAGCATTAGGCAAGACGTTTTAGGCCCGGCGCCCACTATCGGTGGGCATCGGTGCGGCTCGGTAGAGCTCGAGCGCTTTACGCCGGCTTCGGGCGGCTTTGGGCGCCTTAGAGCTGCGTCGGGCGACTTCGGGCGGCTTTAGGCGCCTGAGAGCTGCCTTGGCAGTCGTAAACACGCCTAAGGATGCCCTAGCTGATTTTGGGTAGCCTAAGAATAGTTCTGGCTGCAGAAACATCGCAGAGCAGTCACTCGTAACGTTCTGTGAAAACAGTTATGTGTGTGTATTTATAATGATGGATTGGACTTAGTTCTCATTGTTCATCTTGCTGAAGAAGAAGAGAAACTTGGAGCCTTAAGACAAAGAAGAAGATTTTGGGTGAATAAGCTTTGGTTAAAAAAAAAATGCCAATAACAGTTTTCTTTACGAATGTACATGCGCAGAAGTTCGCAGAGCCTATGTTCAGGACTGCCAAATTATTTTGCGTCTACTTGTACGATACGATAATGAAGGCATGTGCGGTGATCGAAATGACTGTTCTACGACGTGTCTGATCCGAAAATGCCACCCGAGCTACCCGAAGACCGCCTCGGCATCCTTAGCCATGCTTACGGCTGCCGAGGCCGCCCGAAGTCGCTCGACGGAGCTCTAAGGCGCCTTAAGCCGCTCGAAGCCGGCGTAAAGCGCTCGAGCTGTACCGAGCCGCACCGATGCCCACCGATAGTGGGCGCCGGGCCTTAATGTTAAGCTAGCTAATTCTGATGGAAAATAACTAGCGTTAAATGATTGGTTTGACATTTTCCTGGTTTGGTGCTGGTAAAATTATAGGTAGAATCTTTCCAACTTTATATTTGATGGAATCAAGAGTGAAAAAAATTAGTTTATTTCATTAGGCTATAATATTATTATCATCATCATTTCAGCCGCAAGACGTTGACTCTAGGACCTAGGCCATCCACAAGCGTCGCCACAACGACCGGTCCTTAGGCTATAATATTATAGTCTATGTTTTAATGAATCAAGTAAGTACTCGGTTGTCCCAAAAAACCATAAGATTGGTGCATCACTAGTGCAAAATTGGGCCGATCTACATCCGCGTGTATTGTCATTGTCTTTAGTTCTTTACCTTTCCAATTCACAACTATAGCTCTATTTTAGTATCGGCCTGTTTTTATACTCGCTCGCTGCTTCGTATGAGAACAGAATGGACTTGTTTTAAAACATAAATAATGATTGTTTTTGATGAAACTTTGATCTATTTGTTATGATGTATAGTAAATGGTATCTAATCAATTTAAAAAAATCTATTCAATACAAATAAAAATATCAACGACCGATCACCTACCAGTTGGACAGATCTCATTAAGTAATCTTCAAAGTGATTGAATGTACAAGAAGTGAACCCATCCACAGACCAACCTTGGCAAGCGTTGCTTAACCTTGAAGATCGATCCGTGCGGCTGCCCATTAAGAGGGTGCTCCTAGCGAAAATGTACAGCTTCTGAGATAGATGCAATTCATAAACGAGATCATAGTGGGAATATAACATACATAGTACATACGACTTGTATTGTTAGAATGTTCTATTCTCTAAACCACTTACCCCCTGTTGCTTAGACCCTATTCCTGATACTAATGGGTTCCTATTTATATATTTTTGAGAGTATTCAACCATTGTTAGAGGAGCTCGTGGCTAGATAATAATAGCCGCACAGGTCGATCGTCAAGGTAAAGCAACGCTTGCCTAGGTTGGTCTGTAGATAGGTGACCATCTTAACATAACGAGTTTCCTCCGTGCCTCGAAAAGCACGTTAAGCCGTTGGTCCCGATTGTCATTTGTAGATCTTTGGCAGTCATTACGGATAGTCAGAAGCCAGTAAATCTGACTCTAGTCTTGCCATGAAGTACCGTGTTACTTCATTTAATGAGTTGTAAAGGTCTGGTAGGCAGCCGCTCCTCGTAAAATACATGTATTCAGCTAAATCCGGCTTGACTGGAAGCCGACCCTATTATGGTTGGAAAAAGGCTAGGCAGATGATGAGTATTCAACCATTGTTAGGATATGTCATGTTGGTATTGGTTTTTAGATATTTTGATGAATAACATAATTTATTGGTATTTTTACAGTCAGCTCTTTGGTTAAACGGATTTATAGAGAAACTTTAATTGAATCTATAAGTTTCATTTAAGTTTTCAAATAAAACTGACGCAGATTTTACAGTAGCAGTAAAAACTGGAGATCGTTGATTTATTCTATTATTTAGTACCTATTTTATGACAGGAACTATAATATTATTAGGCACAAAATAGAAATACTTGAGGTCTGGTAAACCAAAAGAGTTTTCATCAGACAAAAAAATTATATTAAAAAAAATATGTATTTAAAGAACCCTATTGTAGCACCACAAAATTGAACCTGGGAGGTTCAATTTTATTTTCTAATAAGAACTCGCAATAAGGCCTCTTATCGTGTTTCAGTTTCTTAAAAACACTGCAGTTAGGGTCAGTTCACACCGAGACGCGACGCGACGCGATGCTGCAGGAAGAGGGCAGTAATTTAGCGCTGCGCCGCGCGCCGCCGCAAGACGCATCGCAGCGTTGCGAGGCGCATAGTAAAATCGTTGGCAACACGACACGGTTGCGAATGTAAAAACGTTCCGCTGCGCAGCGAGACGCCGCGCGGCGTCACGAAGCGCAGCGCTGCATGAAACAACGTATTTTAAATTTTCACTACGAAATGTGTATCTTTTCGTGTAGTAAATAAAGTTCTATTTTGAGTTACTCTATTAAAATGTGCATGCAGCGTCAAGTCGCGTCGTGTCTCGGTGTGAGCTGACCTTCACGCTACCATGGATCAGATGAAATTTCAACTGTTCTGTGGGCGTCCACAGAACAGTACACACTGTCCACAGTACAGTCATATACAAATATACAAGAAACAATAATATTACACAATTATTATTAAAAATGGAGTTGGATATTTATTTATTTTTAAGTCTAAAAATTACTCCTGTATCGCAGGTGCGTACACAAATATTTTAATTCACATACACAAGTCACCTAGATCTCAAACATCCATTTGTAGGTTATACTAGTAGATTCCATGGGGGAGTCGAGGCCGTCACACACAGCGCAATTACTGCCAAACTTTTAACTTTTGCACCATCTGTACCGTCAAAGACTGCTAACATTTATCTAAAAATACTCACAAACAAAATTTTACCCATGGATAAATAATTACGATCTGACACATTTAAACAGACGTAAAGTACGATTACCGTTTCGGGGCAGAACGAGGAAGTTCCAAATAGCAAACTCATTATAAATGATACATTATTTAGTTATGAAATATTCTTTAATTTTGTTTTGCTTTGACAGGGGATACAAAAATAATTAACGGCTGGAATTAGAACTCGAGTGCCTCTTTCCTTATCTCGCGAGAAAGTGATGGGGCGAAGGAAGTACAGAGGAAAAGGAATTCTATGCTACGTGAATTCTAAGTCCAATTTTCCTCGTGTTTTTCTAAGTTACAGCCCCAACAACGCTTTATTTAATTTAATTGAATGTTCATTTTCTTTATTTGATAGCTAATATTTCACACTTATAATGAAGACAATAAAGCTCTTGGATAGTTATGACACTTTTGTAATAAGGCCCAGCTGGTATTTTCCCACTTTATTATATAAGTTTTTAATAGTTTTTCTTTCTTAAATAGAATGGTGTATAAAAGCTGGCCTTGGAAAGTTGAGAATTGTGATCGATATTGAAGATGGTGTATTTGTTGTACAAATTGACGTGGTAGGTCCGGTTACACGTGCATATTTGCCTAGTATATAATTACTTGTACTCGTATGTGTGAACTATACTACATAATACCACAGATGATACGAAAGAGTAGTACTATGGTTTTGAAAAAACTGAAAAACGAATATCAGTATTTTTTGAGTACAGACGATTCTGTTGTCAGTGTGTTGGTATATGTAGACAGCTGCCATGAAAAAAGTTGGAGATCGTAAGTTTTGCAGAATAGCGCCTTCACCTGCGTGAAAGAAGAAAATTGTCTCAAGGGAACATAATCTCGGGATTAAAAGTATTTTATAACTAGTCAAGGGTCACTTACTTGTGTACCAAACAGCCATTTTTTTTCTTTTATTATTATTGATTATTCACTCTTGACTTAAAGACCCCTAGGTTGTAGCTATCAGGAAACACAGACCCCGATTCGATCATGAAGAAATAACAAACCCATCATACACTAACAAATGTTTTAAACAACGCTTTTTTTACTTAGGATAAGCTCATGTTTGGTCACTATCTCACCTGACGGTAAGCGATGATGTGGCAGACGATGGAACATGCTTGTTTAGAAGAAACCTATCTATTCTTAACTTAAAGACTATAGAGAATATTGGTGTGATTTTCAAAGCAAAGTTTATTTAGGTATAGATCTACGTACTACAATCTTCTAGAATTGAAATAGGATATTTTCACTCAATGGAAAATTTCTAGGTTAGTTATTTATTTTGCTTTATAAAGGAAGCCCGTCAAAAGTAAGTATGTACTTAGAAAAAAAAAACCGCCAGGCAATTTATTCTCTGGAGGTATTTAATTTAATTACGTAAACAGTAAGATCGTCCTGTGCCGCCGTTCAAGGAGAGCCTCTTGAAGTCATAAGATACTTTTATTAATTTTCACTGGATGTAATTTTCTGGCTTCGTCGCTTTTTTCTTGAAGCTTTCAAATGAATGTGTTGATATGCCGTAAGTCAGTAATAATTTTACTCACAGTTAAGCCTGTAAACCTGGAGATTGCATTGGTATTTGACATAATAGTGTTGATTAAACGTAATATTTTTTTTTTATATAATCGCGTGTAACAACAACAAACAATTTGATGTCAAACTCCTCCGACAGAACGAATTTTATGTTTTTTTTTTAGTGTAGAGTGTCTGAGAATGGGTTTTAAAGTATTTTCGGCGCATAGTCTTCCACGCGCGCCTCAAAGATATGTCCATGAAACCGTAGGTAGCAGGGCTGAAGCCTACTAAGGCTATGAATCAGCTTCAATAATAGCCCTAGAATGAAAAGGGCAACTGAAGGGACAAGGATGTGGTTTTAGACTGTAAAAATTTGATACACCCTCTCACGCCGCCCTAGAGTAGAAGAAGTAAAAAAAAAACATCACCGCCTTTTTTTTCTATTATTTATAGGGCAGAACAATATTTACCGGGTCCGAGTACTGTTATAAAGAACTTTCCAGAAGGTCTCTTTCACGCACATTTCTACTCTTAAACTTTTCACACATCAAAATCAGTAGCCACACACAAGTTTCACATATCAGATATACCATCAAATAGCCATAAGCAAAAACTGTTCAAACATTCAAAATTCTCGCATAACATTGGGTCCAGACGCTCCTCAGATAAATTAGTAACTCACAACTTGCCAACAAGTTAGAAACCCTCATCAAAAAGTACGGAAACACTTAATTCCAACGTCCGTTTTATGAAAAATTTATACTCCCCCCATAGTTCCGTAAAATGAACTTGGCTAATACAAGTTTGGACCAGCCCGAGCAACTTCGAACCGGTTTAAGGCAGATTGAACTGGTTATCGCGGATATTGTAAGTTTTTAGTTCGGATCGAGTTTTCAACAATATTTATTGTAGGTACCCCAAAAGCTTGTTTTGTAATTTCGCAAACTTCCGATCGGAGTTTAAGGTTTCTTTACGTTTAATTAATTAATTTATTTATATAGAAATAATAACCTACTTAACTTCCCACGAAGTTGATTGAATCGTTATTGCTGTTAAAACATGTTTAAATAGGCTCTTATTAGGGCGGTTTGATTGGAATTCTGACGGTAGCGAAATTAAAATTTCCTTCTAGGTTTTCCGAGGGGATCGATTGTAAATAATTTTGATTGGTTTCCTTCCTTTCAATATCTTAAATTGGCCACAAATTACGTTGAAAAAGTCACGAGTCAAGCTTGTGTCGGTGCCTTATGATTAAAAGATCTACAACGTCAGTTTTACGACAAAATTACATTCATTCAAATAAGGCTGTGATAATTTCTGACAAAAAGGCAAGACTCGAGCAAAAGCGACAAGATTTGCAAGATTAATCTCTCGTTTACCTGAAATTCTTCCTGAAACACTCAGCGCTTTGTTTCGGAAGGATTACATTTAAACCTCTTAACTGTGTTATCAGTATCTTTTGGTGTGAAAATTCGTGATTTACATCTTAACTAGCTTTTTGTGACTTTGCTTTGATGGTAATGGATTTTTTGGGTGCTTTGAATTTTACATCTAGTTTTAGCAGATAGATTCTAAATTGTTGTAGACATTACAGGCCTCACTAACTAACTACGTAGTTATGTGGATTTTTACTGAATTCCCTGTTCTTGTTTCTTATCTGCCTGTAACTTTAACGGACACCTACTTCATTGTTTTCGTTACTATACGTTAAAAGAATGTTTAATTTAACTTTCACATTTAAAAAGAATTTTACAAGCACTTGTGTCGTCATCATTATTTAAACCGAAAGACGTTTACTCACCACCAAGTCATCGGTCCACCTTGTGTGAGGTCGTCCAACGCTGCGTCTTTCGATACGCGGTCGTCACTCCAGAACCTTTCGTTCCCATCGATCGTTTGTTCTGCGAGCAATTTGCCCTGCCTACTGCCAACTAATTTTAACAATTTTTTACGTATGGTCCAAAGTTGTTTCTCCGTAGAAGTACTGGCAGCTACAACGATGGAACAATGAAAAGCAAAACTTGCTGCATAAAAAAATCACACCGGTCTTACTCATAAAACAATTTACTACACCACTTTCAACTATAGGTACACTTGAACCTTTTCACTCGTCCAAAGCCTTCTGAATGACGTCACTTAACAAATGCTCAGGTTCGGCGCGAGGTTTCTTTGGCGGCAGAAATGCGAGTGACTGATGAGGATGGATGCCCTGATAGGAGCGCGGTGGTTAGTCGGGAGGTACTAATTAAATAATGATTTGGCAACGAAGACCTGGATTAATAAAAGGTGTGGATAAGTATTTTGAAATGAATATATTCAATGTCGAAATTACAGTACAAATGTCAAAATAACTATAAAAATTGGATAATACATATCCTATTTTTAATAGATTTTATGTCATGCGTCAATAAATAACCCGCCCCTGATCGTTCCCGGTGCAAAGATGCCCATAACACTGGCTGCATTGCTACGCTAAATAGCAATGGCCATCCTTTGCACCAAGAACGACCTAGATCGGGAGTCACCCGTTGCCTCTCCGAGCCTACCCAAATCCCCCACAAAACACTTTGCACTTTAATTTTTAAATTAGTTATAAAAGGTTTGGATACTTTTTTTTAACTGGTTACCGTGGCATAGGAACGTAATAAGCAATGAGAGTTTTCCAAAATGGTGTTCACCAGGTGGCAAAACTGAGTGGTCAGAGTTATTCCCACCTCATATTATTAATTTGATTAGCTGATGATGATAGGTTAAGGAAGGCCTCCCACAAGGTGGACCGACGACCTGGCGAGGGTCGCGGGAATCCGATGGATGCGAGACGCGCAGGACCGGTCGCTGTGGCGACGCTTGGGGGAGGCCTATGTCCAGCAGTGGACGTCTTTCGGCTGAGATGATGATGATGATGATGATAGGTTAAGAGCTAGATGTAGCTATCACATTAATATTATAAAGACAAAAAAAAAAATATGGGAGTGTGTGTATCTTTGTTACTTCCTCAAGTTTGAACGGCTCAACGGATTTTGATATTGGTACACAGGTAGACCATGTCCTGAAAAGCATAAGCATATTTTTTATTTCGGAATTATTTTCCATTCCGATAATATTGGAATTTCATGCTGGCAGAAACTAGTGTCGAACCCGGAGCAGGTAGTTCTACAAAAAGCTTTTCCAAATACCAACAATTTGCAAAATTCGTCAGTCAGCAGAATGCAAAATGGAAACAGGTTTTACACTATTCATTCTTTTATCATCTCGTTTAAATTGCAAATCCTTTCAGGGTATGTTCTTACGCCCAGTGCGAGTACAGCCTCGGGGCATGTGGATTATTTCCCCTTGTAACTAAGTTTAAAAACACGTTGTATACACGATGAAGGGGACTTGATTTGAAAGACTTGTAATATGAAGGGTTGTAAGGAAATTGTGGTTGATGCTTGTAGACACTGTGAGTTCCGTGTTTATTTTATTTTTTTCCATATTTTATAACACAGTTACGTGAAAATAATTCAGTGGATAAAAATAGATTCCTCGATAAATTCATACTTAATCGGTGAATCTCTTTTGTCCACGTAGTCAGCATTTTAAGTTGAAAATGAACTAAGTTAATATTTAGCAATAGAAAGTAGTCCTCTTTTAGAGTGCTAAAAGAGGACTACTTTCTATTGCTAACGAGTACGTTTAAGTCATAAAAGGAAACCTGGTGCAAAATTTGACGCTCCTAGGTCCTGTAGTTTCGGCTATGCGTGGATGTCAGTCAGTTAGTTTCTCCTTTTACATAAACGTGCACAAAACGGCCATCAACGCGCAGCAGGCAACGACTACTACCTTCAAAAACACGAATATTTCACTCAAAAATAACTCTCCAAAATCTGTAGCTACCCTCTAATCCCTCATAATCAACTCGGCTCATTCCTGCATCGTTGTCGCGATCCATCCATTCATTATTTATAATTAGCTACTCGCCGCACGCATCTGAGAGGGACATTAATCATTTCAATTACGAAGTCGCGCCAGACGGAAGGGCGACAGAAGTGTTCCTCGTTTTTTGGAGAGGACCGCTTTTTGGATTTAACTTTTAAGCCTCCGTAAGTTGGATTGTTGGCTTTTTGTTTTCTGTCAGCGTTTTCTTTTGATGTAGTTATTAAACTTTTTTGTTACTATCTCTGCAGCGATCTTGTCGATGTAAGGTACGATGCAAAATAGCATGGATAGTTTAAAGTTTGAATCCCCAACCGGTCCTATGAGACCGTGCTGTTATTGTTTTACTATTGTGTCTCGTTTCGCGGGTATCTGAGTAATTAATGTCTATTTCTCCGTAAACGTTTGAGTTCAAGTGTTCGAAAAATACTCATCGCGTTATTCTCGCTTCTCACGATTTTTTCCTATATTAATCATGCAATTTAAAATCTGACAGTACATTCGGGATCATTTAGAAGGTTTAAAACTATCATATATAAAAAAGACATTATATTGCTTGCATGATAACTTAGTTTTTGGTTATAATCAGTAATTATGTTCGGTGAGTAACTTAGTTTTAAGTGCATCTAACATCAAATAACAACAAAGTTATGCATGTTGTGCTTAAGTAAGCACAACATGCAAAAATAACAAAAAAAATCAAAGATCAATTTATCAAATAAATAATAATAATAATAATTGTGTGGACCAATGGACCAAGAGGCGTCCGTAGCCTGGCTACGTTTCGGTGACCTCTTTGGGGAAACCGAAGGTTTTGTCTGTGCAATTATGGACGAAGTTATCATGACGAATAACTACCGGAGATTTATTGTGAAGGACGGCACGGTTGACATCTGTCGGGCATGTCACCATCCGGGAGAATCAATCCGTCACATAATCTCTGGTTGTTTTAGTCTAGCTAACGGAGAGTACTTGCATAGACACAACCTTGTAGCCAGGATTATCCATCAGCAACTTGCTCTAAAATACTCTCTTGTGGCATTGGAAGTGCCGTACTACAGGTATGTGCCCGACCCAGTTCTTGATAATGGTCATATCACATTGTACTGGGATCGGTCCATCATCACTGACAGGACTGTTGTGGCCAACAAACCTGATATAGTGGTGGTGGACCGAATCGAGAGGCGTGCAATCATTGTCGACATATCCGTCCCACATGATGAGAACCTCGTGAAAGCCGAGAAAGATAAACAAAATAAGTATATCGATTTGGCTCGCGAGGTTGTCGACATGTGGGAAGTGGACTCGGCGATCATTGTACCGATAGTCGTGTCAGGGAATGGTTTGATAGCAAAGAGCCTCGACCAACACCTTAGGAGGCTCGCGTTAGGTGGCTGGATCAAGGGCTTGATTCAGAAAGCGGTACTCCTGGACACGGCTCGTATTGTCAGGAAGTTCCGTTCTTTACAGCTCTGACTGCCGGTAGCTTGGACCCTGTTCCCGATACCGGTGGGCTACTATTTTTTACATTTTTAAATGTTTTTTATTTTTTATATCAAATATGTAAAAATGTAATTTATATGTATATGTTACGGCTAATACCCGAAGTGCGGCTACACCTAGTTTTAGCCGGTTAGAACTAGGTGTAGCCACTTACTCTTGGTTAAACCTAGTACGAGCCGATTGTTTTCGGGTAAAACTAGGTCTAGCCTTCATCATGCCGGCTACAACTAGGTCCAGCCATTCCCTGTTGGATAAAACTAGGTCTATCCGATATCATTCCGGCTAAAACTAGGTCCAGACAATCCCTGTTGGATAAAACATTCTTGAAATTATAATATGCAACTACTTATTGTCTGTTGTTAAAAAAAGGTTTCTGTTTGTTCCTATTATATTAAAAATTGTACTCCTAATAATTAGGTCGATCTTCAAGGTTAAGCAGCGCTTGCCTAGGTTGGTCTGTGGATGGGTGACCATCTTAACATAACGGAGTTTCCTCCGTGCCTCGGTAAGCAGGTCAAGCCGTAGGTCCCGGCTGTCATTTGTAGATCTTTGGCAGTCGTTACGGATAGTCAGAAGCCAGTAAATCTGACTCCAGTTTTTTTTTTTTATGTGGGTAATCATCAAAATGACTTCTCCCGCTCTGGGCGGAGCGGGAGGGTGTGCCAGACTTTTACTCACTAAAACCCACTCCTGTTCCTTCTTTGCCTTAATTCCGGGGCACCGGGGCTCTCTTTAGTCAACCCAGGCCCCAGAAGGCTTCAGCCCTACCGGGCCCCTACAGCTTGCTGACATCTCCTTGAGGCGCGCGTGGAACAATACGCGCCATCGACGACATGGGCTTGGTCCGGATTGTTACCAGACGTCCGGACGGCGAGCTACCCATTGCTCGCCGTCCGCAAGCATGCGCCTACGGTGGCTGGAAATCGGGATCAGAATCCCGGCGGCGGGGGCGCTTCCAGGCTGCTTCGCAGATGGATGCGACCGCCTGCCACTCCTCCTCGCTTCGGACCATGGCCTGTACCAGGGCCCGGCGCGAGAGGTCATTGCCACCAATCGCCACCACGAGGACACGGCGATGCTCGGCCCAAGCGGGGCATACCTCCACCGTATGCTCCACCATGTCCTCCGGGCGGTCATCACAATGGTGACACCCGGGCGATTCTTCAGCACGAATCCGATGCAGGAATCTCCCGAACTTCCCATGACCGGTGAGGACCTGCGTCATGCGGAAGGTGAGAACGCCGTGTAATCTGACTCCAGTCTTGCCATGAAGTACCGTGTTACCCCAGTTAATGGGTTGTGGAGGTCTGGTAGGCAGCCGCTCCTCGTAAAATACTGGTATTCAGCTAAATCCGGCTTGACTAGAAACCGACCCCAATATAGTTGGGAAAAGGCTGGGCAGATGATTACAATGTGATTTATAAGAATAAAAAAAAACTCTAGGTACGTTTCTTTTTATGGGATGTTTTTTTAATATCTAAAAAAACTCTGCCAATAGCATGCCGGCTACAACTATGTACAGCCAATCCCTGTTAGATAAAACTAAGACACGCGCTACTACTGCAGACGCTGTGAGTCACACTCGCTAGTAGACCTGCAGTAGATCAGGTGCACCTGGCGCTCACAACCTGCAGAGGCGCGTGCCTCGCTATGCCCTCCACCCCGCGCCGCTGCTGCAGATGCTGTGAGTCATGAGTGTGACGCGAGGCGGAAGGCTTGGCGGGACATGCATCTAAGTTTTATCCAACAGGGATTGTCTGGACCTAGTTTTAGCCGGAATGATATCGGATAGACCTAGTTTTATCCAACAGGGAATGGCTGGACCTAGTTGTAGCCGGCATGATGAAGGCTAGACCTAGTTTTACCCGAAAACAATCGGCTCGTACTAGGTTTAACCAAGAGTAAGTGGCTACACCTAGTTCTAACCGGCTAAAACTAGGTGTAGCCGCACTTCGGGTATTAGCCGTAACATATATACCAAAATGAATAAAGAGGAAATAATAATTGTAAGGATTTGCTACACTAATTAATAAGTTATAGTTTAGTAGTAGTCGTAGTTTTTATTTGATATATCTCATCTCACTTTGTATACGAGAATGTGTAGTCAATAAAGTGTTGATGAGCCAAATAAATAAAATAAAAATAAATGATCTCGCGACTTTAGAAATGAAGCAGTGTTGTATTATACAATATCTAATTCATGGAAGTCTGCTGGATGCGAGAAGCCAGAATTTATTCAGGTGATGGCACTTGGAGGAGCTCTATGGCCAGAAAAAGAAGTCTTTCGGCTGAAACTACATTGGCTGTTCACTGAAAGTGGGGTGGGTGAACACCCATGTAATTAACTCATGTAATGAATAAGCTGTTGAGTTTCCAAATAAATAAATGAAATGATGATTTATTTATTTTATTATTAATAACATACAAAGAAGCAGAAAAAGAGAGCACATTATAAATATTCGCACAAAAATAATGCCTATTTCAAAAGAACTCTGCTGAATTTCTTTCAGCAGACCTTCGGAAGGAGAGATTAGAAGAAGTTTATATCTGTATGGTACACAATAGAAGAAGAATATGTAAAATTTTAAACTAAAGAATGAAACTAAGACATAATATGATAATTTTGATGGTACCGAATTATGGTTTCTCTGATTCATAAAACCAACTCTAAAAGACGTACAATATCATAAATAACTACTCTAATTAAAAATTATTAATCAAAACAAAACGTGTTTTTCAAACGAACATGTAATCCATTTCATTTGCAAACAGTGAACGATTAAAATTTTTATTTATGCAGAAAGAGCATGCGGAATCATTGTGTTTGTTCCAAAACACATTCATTTAGAGCGCAATTCCAGTGATTACTTGTGAATTGCTGGTTTATTTGTTAATTGGAATTTCGGCAATTAAATCCAATGTGTACTGGATTTTGGTATGCTGGTAGGTATTTGAACTAGAGATTGTTTGCTTTGTTCTTTTTAATATGATAGATTACAGTTCATAAAAATCTGTTTTTGTTATTCCACAAATCCATCTAGTCCCAAACTGAGTAAAGCTTGTGCTATGAGCACAATTGTGTTTGTTGCTTGTCTAAAGCATGAGGTAGATTTGCTTCTTTAGTCTTTTGTTGCAAGCTGAGCTGAGCATAAGTACTTTGATTTGATTCCCGGGTTAGGCAAAGTGTTGTGCTGTGTTCACTATCTGAAATTTATCAGCGGTGGGGTCTGAATTGGTGGCAATAGGCTCCTCTTATGACAATAAACTTAAACATAACTGATTCATCAGTTATGTTTAAGTTTATTGTCTATATGACTGTAAGAAAGAAAGAACGAAAAATAAATAAAAAGAAAGGGTACATTGCTCGCAGAACAGATGGTCAGTGGACTCGGGAGGTTCTGGGATGGCGACCGTACGTTATAGCGACACTTAGGGGTGGCTTATGTCCAACAGTGGACTGGGAGTCTTTTGGCTAAAATGATGATGAATACTCTCAAAGCTCAAATCAATTATGTCAATTAAATTACATACAGAGATTTTTTAATAATCAAATAATTTGTCAATAAGAAAAATGAGGCTACTAGGACATTTCAAAGCGTAGACCTCTATGGAAAAGAACGTGCAAGACACTTCCTTAACACTCTTTTTACCCATGTTATTTCTTAGAAAATCCATTTACTTTTACAAACAACTACTGCCCCTCAAAGCGATCGATCCCAGCGTTTATATTTACCTACAAACCCCTTTTAAAGGCTCAATTTTCCAAAGTAAATGAATAATTAGTGAAATCGTTACAAAACAGCGTCAATTATGATCTTGAATAAATATAACTCGTAGCCTATTCATTGGGGCGAATCTTCTTACATTTTTTCCCTTTTTCATTTCTTTTCTTGTGCTAAATTATTCCCCCTTCAAGATGTTTTTATTCCTTTACTTTTTAATTACGGAGCCATTTTTATGCGAATGTATTTCTTAGGAACATTTTGCATCCTATAAATTACGTTTTGACTTGAGGCAGTTTTTAAATGTCATTTTTTTTCAAATGTTTTTTTTTGGGGTTGTGAATGGCATCGTGATAATGGTCGTGATTTTTACTAAAGGTTGGTTGGAAATTGAAGGGTGGGTGAAATTTCATTCATTGTTTTAACAATAATTCCTTAACTTAAGATATTATGCGACTGACCTAAGATACTATGCGCTAATACTATGCGACACCCAAATGACAGCACAAATTAAAGCATGCAATTGGATTTCGAACCTTTGGATATTTTTTGAGACAATAACTCATCAACTTACTCATCCCGCTCGGGTTGGAGAAAGAAGGAGCGTTTGTCTTTTACTGTCTACCCACCTGTATTCCTTTACTTGTCCTTTGTGTTCTAGGCGTGGTTCTAGAACCGCGGTAATTATTTTGCAATCCCGCAGTCAGTTATAAAAAGAACATCATTCATAATATATATGTGTCATCTATATTTTAAATTCCAGTTACTATCAGATTTCGATATTAGCAACTCTGTATCACGCAAGATTAAGTGCAAAATTCATTGCAACCCAAGAATTTAATGCAAATGGTCGTTTAAAAATCAACTGAAAATACACAACAATAAAGTTGAAAATACCAAGAGAGTTGATGGCGATGAAATGAATAAATATCGTAGGTATTATGAATTTAAACAGATATAGTGATGGTGGTAACGGATATTATTTGTTTATAGTTTTCCTGGAATTCAACCAGGAACATGATAATTCTGAAAGCATCAAAATCATTGTGACAGGTCTTTTTCAGGTGAAAATATTCGTTACAACAGTATTAAATTCAGAGAACTGTAGCATTTGTCGAATTTATATAAAAAAAAATCAGTGCCTAAAACAGGGAATCGGATTATTTGATTTAGCTCGATTTAGCGTTGTTGGTTTAATCAGCATTTGGGTAATTACAAGTGACGGACGAACAAACTGACCTACATAGAATTACAGACTAATTTATTTCCAGCTAACGCTGACGATTTATTGGATCAAAATGGTTGGCTGCGTATTTCTAATTCGACGCTTTAAAATGAAACTGTTTAAATGGAAAAAATATCTTTATTTGTTTACTGGGTGCTGCCAGCGGTTGATGGTGCAGGGGCAGTGGAAACAGCCTCGACTTTTACGTTGTAGGTCGTGGGTTCAAACCCAGTCAGACACATCATCACTATCATTTCATTCGAAAGAATTCCATTGCTGGACAAAGGCTTCCCCCAAGCGTCGCCACAACGACCGGTCCAGTGCGTCTCGCATCCATCGAATTACTACGACCCTCACCAGATCATCGGTCTACCTTGTGAGAGGCTTTCCACGGCTGCGTCTTTCGGCACGCCAGATGCATAACTTTGTGTAATTTATTTCATGACTACGTTGCTGTCAAAACGGAGAAGGACAAAATCGTGAGGAAACCGGCACATCCTAGAACTAAAAAGTTGAAGACACGTGACATCCACCAATCCACACTGGGCCCACATGGTAGATTACTTCCCATTCCTTCTCGTAGATAGGAAACCTGGGTCCCAACACTGTTCTCAAATGCATTTAAATTAATTCATTTCAAGTTGTTATCATCGACGTGAAATGCTATTTTTTTTGTTGATATAAACTATCGCTTGACTCCGATCGCACTTCGGTTTAAAGATATTTATTCTCATAAAGAACACAAAATAGTTCACTTAAATATGAGATTATAACTAGATCATGCAGTTATACATAACAAATCGTGACTCCGTGAGTCGATTACATAATATATAACTTGATTGTAAGCAGTCATACAATCGATGATGATGAAGCGCACTGGTGTTTTAAAAGCTAACCATTCTAGCCTTGAAGACACCAAAACAGCTTTTTATTATGATACTTAAAATTTTTTACGAAGTTATTATACATTTTTCTATGAATTTTGATGTCTTTCCCGTGGGGTTTATTTCTAAAGATGTAATAAAGTAATATTGATCAAAATGAAATTCTGAGCTTTTCATTCTAAAGCAACGATTTGTAGAATAAACCACATCTCATTTCCTTCTATTTTATTTTCATTACATTTAGTGGAGCAACGTTTTGTTTGTTCTAGTAACTGGATTGTGGATGTGCACAGCAAAATAAAATTCGGCTGTATTGTTCCCATTACGCAGATGATCTAACATAGTTATAGTTTTTAATCCGATGATTGACTATAAGGTAATTTCTTTTTCATTTAATCCACTTATGTACTTAACTGTCCAGTTGCAAAACGTTGCAAAGCATAGCAATCGGACTGATATGGGGCGAGGTCAAACAAAAGCGCAAGACCGGTAGCGATGGGTGACTACTGGCGCCGCCCTCTGCCCCAGGGAACATAGGATCTTAAGTCAAGTCATGTACCTACGAGTATCTTACCCCCGCTATAGGGGGTGAGAGAGAGGCCGTATGAGACTTTTACTGTCTGACCCATGCTCTTTCGCCTTCTAGGGCCATGGTAACTCTTTCTAACGTTCCCATAGCATTAGCTGCCATCAAATTGGGCTAAGTCCTTACCGGACGGTCGGACAGCTAGCTGCCCATTGCTCGCCGTACATCTACGGTGGCCGAGATTCGCCCTGCGATTCGATGTCTAATATGAGACACAGAACAGGCTACGTCGTAGCACCTCTGCTACGTACTATGGCAACGCGTCTACGAAGTTATGTAACGCTACGAAGCGTTACAGCATGACTACGTAGACAGAAACTACGCTTTTGGTGAAACTAAACTGTTTCATGAAATGCAACTGAGTAGTGAAATTAAACTGTATAATGAAAAGTAACTGTGCATTAAAACTACACTGTGAACGGAAAAGGTTTGATGAAATGAAAGTTTTTGATGAAAATAAGCTGTTTAATGAAACAAATCTGTTTGGCGAAATCACACTATTTGGTGAAACTACACTGTTTCATGAAACTGTGCTTTTTCATGAAACAATATTATTTGGTGAAACTAAACAATTTGGTGAAAAAACACTGGTAACTCTTTATTCATGTGAAATGTTTTTAGTTTTTAGAAACTCTCTCTTTTCAAAGTTGAAAAAGAAATTGAAAGTTATTCATATTTATGATTATTTTTACTCCATAAGATTCCTAATGATTTAAAAGTATACATCGTGAATAGGATAAAAACATATGAAAGGGAAGCTAACCCTTCGGAAGCTCCTTTGCTACCGTAATAGTATGTAGCGGGGTCACAAGTGCATAAGTGTACAAGTCGTAAACGAAGCTGTAAACATTTTATTTATATCGCTCTACGTGATATGCATGCCCTGAATTTGTTAGCGTTTACATTCTGGGGGAGACTTGTCAACTCTTCTCTTTAAAAAAAAATTTTGCTTATTTGGAAGTTTAAAAACTGTGCCGTTGAAAAGTTTGAAACTGAGGAAAAACCAAAATAAGGTTTACTTTTAAGTTCAATTGATTTTAGAAGTTTCTCCATTAATGTGGTCAGTACTGCCGTAGACCTTTGACTGTATTTACACTACAAGTAATCAGATATACATATTTTTATTTCGGGGTAAGAAATCATTAGGCCATTTCTCTGTCAGACTTCATTCTACACTCTATTATTGTGATCTTTATCACTCTGGGAGAAAACTCAATTTTAAGTTAAGCTCACCTTTGTCAAAATCATTATTTTAGCTAAAAGATGTCCACTGTTAGACTGTTGTTGTCCGTTGTGTGTGTCGTATTATTGTTTTCCCCAAGTTTCGCCACAATGAACGGGCCTGTGCATCTCGTATCCATCGCAATCCCTTGACTGTTATCGGGCCATCAAAATCAAAATTGATTTTATTTCACATAGGTCTATATGAGCACTTATAAAACGCCAGAGGCTAGTGTATAGTCTAAGTTGATCGTTTCCTATGGAGAAGAACCAACAAGAAAATCCAAGGTAATCTTCAGCTAGTGGGAGGCCTTCAAACGCTGCGCCTTCCGGTAACACACGATCGCCACTCTAAAACCTTTCATCTTTATCGATCATATGTTCTGCAAGCATTGTGCCCTACCCATTTTTACTTAGATTATAATAAAGAATTAATAATCACACACCAAAATAATTCTTGACTGGCCGGTTGGTCTAGTGGTTAGTGGCCCTGACTGCTAAGCCAGAGGTCGTGGGTTCGATTCCCACCCAGGACAAATGTTTGTTTGATGAGCACGATCATTTGTTCTGTGTCTGGGTGTGATTTATCTATAATATGTAATATGTATGTATGTATTTAGAAATATATAAGCATATTTATCAGTTGTCTAGTACCCATAATACAAGCTCTGCTTAGCTTGGGACTAGATGGCGTTGTGTGAAAAGTTGTGGAACATATTAATATTAATTAATACCAAAATCCCGTCTAAAAATAAATCCTTCCAAAAGTCAAAGCGTTGGTCCGTTACCGATACAGTTTACATAATTATTTCTCTTAATATGAACATTAATTAACCGTCGGGTGTCGGTGACAGCGAGAACGCCTCGTTCACTGAATATTGAGAAATGGTGAGAAGTATCTAGTTCAGCGGCGCTTAAAGTGTAGCTGAGGGGGTCGCAAGTTATGAATATTTCCTTTGTGAATTCTTTGATTGAATTAATGGCACAATCCATTTACTCATACCAAGTTATGGAACGACAAAAAATGTAACGTAGATGATAGCTTAAATAAAACGATACAAATACTGTAGTTGGTATGTGGCTAAGACTTACATTTAAAGGTTTTATAGCCACTTCATATAAAAGTGTCTATAAATTTTGATACATGTTTACAAACCGAAAGTACAGTTAAAATTGTTAGATTGCTTCCTCACTAGTAATTTTAAGAAGCGCCATTTTTTGTACCACATTATCGTGTCATGAAAATATACGGTGCTGAGCCGTACTAATTATTCAATTATCACAGCTCAGCAGCAGCACCGTATATTTTGTATATTTGCATGAAAATGCAACGTATAAAAACTCCTTTGTTGAAAACCGGTCGTAAAATGTCTGATGACTCAGTGCCTGATCATTACGGTGTCGTTAATTTTACTAAAATATTGAACAACGTAGATTGGGCCCTAAAAGTACATCTGGATAAGCTAAGCAGGCCACACTTCCCCTCAACTTGAGCACCCCTGATGTGACGTTGTTAGCGAAAGTGAAATAGTATGTATGCAAAGTTGTTTAATGTGTTGTGTGAGAGAGTGAGGGAGGGGAAGACTGTATTGATTTGTATTCAACGGGGCGTAACACATGGGATATGACTTATGATTAATTATGTAATTAAATGAAAATATTATTATCGGTATTTATTTGCGATTGCTTTCATGAGGTTGCGGATTCAACAATCGGGTAAGGAGCAATGTGATTTTTAGGGTTCCGTAGCCAATTGGCAAAAACGGAACCCATAGTTTCGCCATGTCTGTCCGTCCGTCCTCGCTTAATCTCTGTGACCGTTAGCTCTAGAAAGCTGAAATTTGGTACCAATATGTAGGTATGTCAATCACGCCGACAAAGTGCAAAAAAAAAATTGAAAAAAAATGTTTTATTAGGGTAGCTCCCCTACATGTAAAGTAAAAAGCGTTTTTTTTTATTTCAATCTTAATGTGTGATATATTGTTGGATAGGTATTCAAAAATGAATAGGGGTTTACTGTAATCATTTTTTGATAATATCAATAATTTTGAAAATAATCGCTCCGAAAGTAAAAAACAATGTGTTTGAAACTTATGGTTCAAAAGTTAGAGGGGGGGGCCTCTAACTTTTGAACCATAAGTTTAGAAAATATGAAAAAAAATAGAAAAAAAAAAAAAAAAAAGTAAAGTATGGAAAGTAGAGCTTTATAAGGACTTTCTAGGAAAATTATTTTGAACTTGATGGGACGAATAGTTTTTGAAAAGTTGGGGGCACTTATTGTGACGGACGGGAAACTACGGAACCCTACACTGAGCGTGGCCCGACACGCTCTTGGCCGGTTTTGTTTAAATTCATAGGTACTAAGTTTATCTAGGATATCACTGATACCCCGTGCCTCGGAAAGCACGTAAAGCTATTGGTCTGAGTTGTCGTTACGTGTAGTCAGACGCCTGAAAGTCTGAACATTAATTTATCCAAGCGAAGAATAAATAGTGTTGCCTATTGACTGGTTGAGGAAGTCTGATAGACAGTCGCTCCATGTAAAACACAGTTATACAGCCGTATCCGGTTAGACTGGAAGTCAACCTCATGCTAGTTAGGAGATGAAGATTATTTAGAGATTTTTGCGAAGTTTGAGGTTTTATTCAAAATGGCAACGATTGATATTTTAATCTTTAACAGAAACCAATGATGATGAAAGATGTGATATGATCAAGAAAAGAGGCCTTATACCATTTTGCTAGATTGATATTATTATTATTATTAAACCAATGTCCTAAAAACGTCGTACTACTTTAAACTATAATAGTACTGAACAAAGCGTCTAAAAAAAATAAACAAGCGAAGACCACAGCATGTCTGTTCGTTCCGTGTAACATGCACTCGTAAGTTTTCTTTTTTTTCACCGCACACAGCAATTCGTAACCCAGTTGCTATAGTTTAAGAGCCCGCTTCTAGAATACTCTGTTATGTTATATTTATTGCGAGACGTACTTATAAAGTTGCATCGTAGAAATTGATGAGAACCTTTTAAGTTCGATATTTTATGATGCATAAGAAAGCATTTTGCGGATTTTTGAATGAGAAAGAAAAATAAATATAATATTTTTTATTATGTTTAGTGTAAAAAATTAAAATACAATAAAAGTTTGTACGAGGCCAAAAATGCGACTAACCGAGCCATATAGTGCTGGTATTCTGCTAGGGCTAACTTTATTTACTTTTAAATTTAATAACAAATTCCTACTGGACTTTGTTGAAATATTTAATAGTACGTATAACTTTATTATCTACTTGACCATCTAACTAACGAATATCTGCATCGTTGTCATTTGATTTGACCATTAATGCTTACTGTACCTATGGACCTAAAAGAGACCCTGAGTTTGTTTCAGTGTTTCTTCTCAGGATAGCCAGCTAGGAAAAACCAGCCTCATCTAGTTTAAAATGACGAAAAAGTGTTTTTTATAACCAATTTGCAAAATAAATATCGTTTATTTAGCATTTAATAAGTTTAGTATTATGAAATTGGAAAAGACATGCTGTCTGACAAATTTTAATACGTAATTTTAGTCATTGTTTTCAACAAATATTTCAAGGAAGTTACAAGCTCTCGACCTATAACTAGTTTCATACTATTTCAAAAACTACAGGCGTGTAGAAATGGCTGTCATAAATCTCAGGGCTGAACTTTCTGCTTATCTTATAAAATGCAACGATATACATATACATATATGTTAAAAGTTGCAGGTAGCCCCAACACGAATAATATATTATATCGGGTAAAGCTTTCACTTATTTTACGCGATCGACGTAACTTTTTTCCCCAATTTTATTATAGTCGACGAATGTAATAATGATCGGCATAAAATTTTATTAAGCTTTTTAGTTTAATACCGCTTTTCCGTTTTATTGGGAAGTCGGTGGTAATGCTTTTTATATTGATTTTTAATTACTTTCAAAAGAGAGTATTTTTTGTTGGAAGTGTGTAAATCGGTTACTTTTATGGGGTAATTAAGATAAGGGACTTGGTACCGTTTAAGCTAGGTAGGTGATAAAGCGATCGCTTTAATTGCCTTATGGAGGAAAATATTAGGTAGATATGTAGTTATCGTTTTTATCAACGATCCACGGTTATTATAATGTGGGGTACATTTTCTCCATATCGTTATGAAGGGACATTTTGGAGAAGCATTTTTACCTGCACGCTTATGGAGTATTATCAACATAAATACCTATTTGTCGTGACTGTTTAGCATTTTTTAAAGCAAAAATGAAAATTTGAAGCTTTCTTATGGATTACAAAACCTTGTTGTTGCAAAATTATTGTAATGTACTTATTGGTTTGGTTTGTTAATATGAGATTTACCTTAGTCAACAAACAAACATGTAGTAATGGATACTTACAAGCTTCCATAAAGCTGAAGCAAACAGAACGCTATTATGAATCCGTCAACAGCAATCCCATAATGTTGCCTTCAAACCTCACTATGAAACACAAATACGTCCAAGTCCATTGTACCCCAAAGTACACATACACTGTTCGATTGTGCTAGCATCGAGCGTAATGTAACATTCGAAACAGAATGTAACGCAACGGAAACGCGTAAAAGAAATCACGCCCTAACTTACAAGTAAAACTTCAGCCTTAACGTTGTGTTCAGAGGATTTTATACAAACTAACGGTTATATAAACGTTTTATAGTTGTATGTAAGGCTACGTTGACTCAAGTAGGAGGAGAGAGCAGTGGTGGTCCAGTGATAACTGCCTCGACTTACAAGTTGCAGGTCGCGGGTTCAAACTCAACCAGGCGCATTACTTTGTATAATTTATTTCATAACCACTGCCGCTCTCAAGACGGTGAAGGAAAACATCGTGAGGAAACCGGCACGTTATCTTAGAACTAAAAATACGAAGACATGTGTCATCCACCAATTCGCACTGGGCCTCTTGTCCTCCTTCTAGAGAGGAGGCCTGAGTCCCAAAAGTGGGAACATTACAAGGCCGATAATGTTACGTTGACTCGAGGAGATGAAACTTTACATTGTAAAAACAACAGATTCATGTATCTCAATGGAAATAGGGGCCTCAATATTCAAGGGATGTCTGTATTTTGGCTCGTTTTCAATTACACGGGCTAGAGATTTTTCCGAAGGGTTGGGGAGATATTGAAGATAGTGGCGAAATACTTGACTCGGGATATTTTCGCCTTTACTGGGATATAGTCCTAAGCGTTAAGCGGTTTGTTGTTCCTTGACAAAAATAGTTTTTTAGTGTATGGAAATAGGATCTTCTACGTGTTGTAGGGTTTGACTTTCGTGGAGAGTATCGGCCATTTTTTTTGGTGAAAATTGTGTTTCTTTGCGGTATCTTTAATGAATGTGCAGGGCTTTGTTGGTATACATAGATTTGTGTGGAATTAGTTAGCCTAATTTTATATTCTTGGGCACTTAATTTTAATGATGCTTCTGACAGTCAAGCACAAGCTTGACTGTCAGAGAATACTTTTTTACTTTAAGTCTGCCCTTGTACTACTATTGTTTGGAAACTTAAATAATACATAAAAAAATCCATCAATTTTCACTTGCAAGCGGGCAAAACGGCTATCTAAACCTAGAGAATGAATAAATATAGTCTCAACCACAAAAAAAAAAAACTAAAACACACAGACAATATCAAAAAAAGACTCATAAAACATTATTCTTTTCCAAAATCTAGTACATAATCCGCTCATTTAGTAAATAAACAAGAAAATGAACCCGCTTTTCCGTGAAATATAATATGTACACTATGTACAGATTCCTGAAGGCTACAATAGAGACATACCGACATTTTATCGTGAAGAAATATGTGTTGCCCTGGGTTCGTGGGGAAACGATTCAAGCGAGCGAACTATACAACTTAGGCACTCGTCTCTTATTGCTGTGTTTATTGTTACCTCTTTTTCTTTGCGGAATTATAAGCAGTAGGTGATTAGAATTTTGTATGTTCTGTGGGCTGGCTTTTACCTAGGATAGAAGATAAGCATTGCCATATATAGCGAGGCAATACCGCCAGTCTTATGGGCCACTTTTTCCGTCTTTTCGACAGCGATGCGGAGGAGTTTTTTGATGCCATATTTTAGATTGTTTAAAGTTTTAAATAGTTAAGAATTTTTATTGAAATATTCAAATTCCACTAGGCACAGATTCCTCTAGGCTACAATAGAGATATACCGACATTTTATCGTGAAGAAATATGTTTTGCCCTGGGTTCTGTTGAAGTGATTCAAGCGAGTGAACTATACAACTTAGGCACTCGTCAGTTATTACTGTGTTTATTGTTACATGCTTTTTCTTTGCGGAATTATACGCAGTAGGTGATTAGAATTATGTACGTTCTGTGGGCCAAGGTAAAAGCTACCATAGATAGAACATAAGCATTACCACTGTTGTCTGGTAGATATCGCTGTCAGCGATATAACCGCCATTATAAGTTATTGTATAAACTGTACCGTTACTTTTTGGTGTACAATAAAGTTTATTCTATTCTATTCTACCACACCACAGCGAAGTAAGGCGTTAATTTTTTGGGCCACTTTTTCTGCCAAATAACAGCGACGCGAGTTTTTAGACGCCATATTTTATTTTAGCTTCCTTTAATTTTCTCACTACTGGAACTCAGGCCTCGAAGGCCCAGTGCGAATTTATGGGTGTCAATAACTTGAATACAGGGATGATGAACACTTGTGAGTCTCTGCCGTTACAAATAGGCCACCCATCCTCTTTTTACCTAAGCTTTATTACTGTAAATTGACATTAAAATCCGAGCTTGAAGAAATAACAAACATAAATACAAACCAACTTTCGTCTTACAGGGATTACCGGTTTGCTCTCTGAATTTTGATTCTAAACTATTTTGCTTCAAGACGTTGTTTTCAAACTGGCGCATCTAAAATGAAACTTGGCAAAACTAAATTGTAAGACAAACCACGCATATACAGGCACTTTTTCATAACAATAATCCCCCAGTAGGCTCAGCCTTCTAAAACAATCGACAATTATAACTTTTTAATTATCAAAAAAGTCCTTGACTCGAGACATTTTTTTCGTTGTCATAGCGACTATGTCGAGTGAGGTGGAGGAAAATTCTTTCAAAAGGAATTCTTCGAATACGTGTAGGTGTTAGAAAGGCGGTTGAAACCAAGCTAAATGGGTGGAATCCAGAAACAACATTTATTTTTGTCGTCTATTCATTTTCAAATATTAGATCACTTTGGTCGATCGTTTCCAATTTTTCCTCGTGGGTCCTTGGATGTCGCATGTCTTATTTATACGATGTTTTCATTCACCGTCTTTAGAGCAATGGTAATAAAATAAATTACAAAAAGTAATACGCCGTAGGTATAAGTCAGGGCCGTTACAACTACCACTACTATAATAATAATAACTAGCTGTCCCCTGCGGTTTCACCCGCATTTTTCGTTACTGCTCCGCTCCCGTGGGTCGTAGCGTGATAGTATAGCCTATAGCATTCCTCGATAAATGGGCTATCTAACACTGAAAGAATTTTTCAAATCGGACCAGCAGTTCCAGAGATTACATACATACAAACTTACAAATTTTACCTCTTTATAATATTAGTATAGATATATAATTTTATTATTCCATAAAGCCAGATACAATTTATCCATCTCAATCGAATATGGAAACAATGAAGGACAATGCAACGCTATACAACACTTGAGACAGAGTAAACGTCTGTGTCCGTGCTAGTGTTAACTGTGTTACAGACACAGGCGCCTTCCCCTTACAGTTCATTCACAAAGCTGTGCTTTGTAGGAGTTCTTAAAATTTTGTTCAACATCAAAAACTCATTTAAATAAATGCAAACAAAAAAAAAGGATTGACTTCTTCCACTACTGCTCGAATCTAGCCTTTTCATAACTTTCTACCAAAACAAAACCTAGATTTGTGAAAGCCTATGTTTAAACAGCCAGGCTATCGCGACAAGAAGCTAACATCAAGCCATAATTTATATTAACAGATTGGCTACCAAAAAGACGCCCTCACAACCCGAACTGTGGCAAAAAGTGGTGCGCACATAAATTTATTTGGAACAAAACTGTACTCATTTATTTCAGAAAACTAAAGGCGAAATTGTTTGATAAAGATTTTTTACGCGTCATAAAAATGGTTTCCTACTCGATTTATGTTGAACCTGTTTTTGTCCCCGGGCCCGCTTGAGTTGCGTGTATGAATTATTTTCGTGTTATTCCGTAAGTTTTATTATAAAAAATGTGTTACAAAAATGTTTATTTTTGTTTATTGTTTCGTTGCACGTTGTTTTATTTATGTGTCGTCGATTTTATTGTTAAGGATGATTGTTATGTTATTTTTTTTGACAATAAATTCTATCACATTTTGAGTTTTTTCAAATGCATGCTTCCACTCTAGGGTGGAGTGGGAGGACGCTGCAGACTAAACTGACTAAAACTCGCCTCTTTCCTTGAGTTAGGCAACTCAAGGAAACAGGTGGCGTTCCACGGCCACGGGACTAGCTCGAGTCGATGGTGTTTTGTGTTCCATGCGCACTTCAAAGAGATATCAGCAAAATTGTTGGGTTGAGATAGGGCGGACGGCTGCTAGGGCTGCAGATTGTTCCAATGAATTATCGCAATAAAATGTAGGAACACTGCGAGCTTTAGTCAGTAAAAGTCTGAATTTTCCCACTGCATCCGGAGTGGTAGAAGTTATTTAATTATTTCCTACGTAATTAATGTTCACGGCCCTAACGGGTACACATCCTGATACTAACAATACAATCACAGTTGTAAAATGTGTATTTTGAAACTTTACAGTTTCATTGAAATTTCATATACACAAACTTCCTATTGCACACTCACAATTAGCCATTTCTCAGAACTTCACGATCTTAAACGCGTCAACTTAACTGGGGCCTGTAAAGCAAGGAAATTAGTGTGGCTAATTAATCACTGCGAATTACTTGAGCGTGTCTGTGTCAGTACGTGTCAATTCCCCGACTTGAGTAGTAGGATCAACAGCAAGGGGCGTAGCTACCGCTGTAGCATCCGTATCAAACTCGGCCCAGATTCAGGGGAAGACTAGAAGCATAAATTTACTGTCCGAAAGCTCAATTTCCAGTTGGAAACATAAAATTACTGTAAAAACTCAAATTCTTAAGGGGAGCCTAATAAGAGGCTTAAGCTATCGGCCTGTTGAATTGCCGAATTGTCAGGTTATTTTTGGGTTTCATTATCATCATCATCTCAGCCGAAAGACGTCTACCTGCAAGACATATGCCTCCCAAAGGTGTCGCCACAACGACTGGTCCTGTGTAATAGAAAAGAGATATGGTTTTTATTACGAAATTCCTCAATCCAACAAGCACAGGACTTTACTGCAATCAGACAAAAGAGGGGCCCCTATTTTCATTATCTTACGGGGCCTCTTAGCGACTAGCTACGCGCCTAACAGCAAGTGACGCCTCCGTAGACTGTACAAGCAAACATTCCCCAGCTCAATTTACTATTCCTCGCTCATAAGACTTATTTAGTTAAACTTAATTGCTTAATCTTGCCTACCTTTTAAGTTCAAAGTTTTAAGGAAAATGTTAATTAATTTAACGTTAAGTTTAAGCGGCATTAGGAAGACTAACTAACTTCAAATGGCGAGTCTTTTGAGATTTAATGGGCTGATCTAATGATCTAATGATGGAAGGAGATCTTGAGTCGTTGATCACTTGTAGGATCAGCGATGTCAATGGTATAATCTTGTAATCCCTTTTTTGTATTTAACGACCAAATTGCGAATCAATTTTTGAGACTGTGGTTTTGAATGCCTAATCACAGGAGGAAAATGAATGAAATTCAGTCACAATTCCTCAAGCAAATCAGGAAGTTCAGAGGATAATTGCTGTGCTTGAAAAAGGCTGCTAAGTCATCCTTATATATAAAAGGAGATACTGACTGACTGATATCAACGCACAGCCGAAACTACAAAGCCTAGGGGCGTGACATTTTGCACAAGGTTTCCTTTTATGACGTAGGCGTAATAAGAGAGGATTTTCCAAAATTCCCCTAAACGCATTCCTTTATGGGTGATAATAGGGGGCAATATGTTTCTTTATACAAACTTTCCCTGTTTAATTCATGAATCCCCGACCGGTCTCATGCGACCGCGCTATTGTTTTACTATTGTGTCTTGTTTCGCGGGTATATTGTGATAGGTTAATCGAATTCAATCAAAGTTTGTACGGAAAAAACTAATTTCACGCGGACAGAGCCACTGGCAGAAGGTAGTTCATACATAATAATAATATCTAAATTATGGGAAAATATAGCTAAAACTAAAAAAAAAACATGTTTGAAAGCTTATAAAATATTGACTTATTCCCCAATCCGTTGGCTAAAGAAGAAAAATTAATATCTTAAAATATTTTTCTTGAATCTCAGAGGATGAAATATGAGCCCTGAATAAATTAATCCTGTACAAAAACGCTTTAAAAGATAAAATAAAAAATAAATGATTAAAAGAGTTAACCGATTTGAGTTAAAAGAAAACTTTTCAATTAAAATATTTCACTAGCTAGTATGAAATGAATTTGGTTAGAATTTGGTTATATGTTGGGCGAGGTCGGTCGAAATTGCGAAATTGGTCACATAGTTAGTATTTAATTTGTCATCACTTCAATTGTGTGACGAGCATTTTAAAAAAAAGAATCTTCGTCTTTTTAATTCATGAATCCCCGACTGGTCGCATGAGACCGCGCTGTTATTGTCTTACTATTGTCACAGATTAATATATAGTTACTTCGTAACTATTGTGTCTCGTTTCACGGATATGTGATAGGCTTGATAAATGTTCACTAGCGAATGACCACTAAAAAAACTTAATTAAAACTAACTTTATCAGTCTAAAACATGGCGTCTAGAAATTTCTTCCCATCTGTGTTTGAAATATTAAAAAAAAACATACTCCACATGTATAACGTCAGAAACTTGTGCACAGTTTCTATTGGTCGTTTCCTACGGAGAAAAACCGGCAAGAAACACCACAGTTACGTTCATTACTAGATGGATATTATCATAAACATACCTCCGACAAGCAAGAACATTGTGTTGAAAACCATCCAATTTTACCAAAACAGTTAACCAACAAACAAAAATATAATTAAAGAAAACTCCAAACGTCTAAAAACCTAATTCCCCCGAAGAAAGACCGCAAAAACATCGAAGTAGGCACTCAAACCAGATCCTATAAACGAAAGGCAACGTCAGGCCGCAGATATGCCAATATTCTCGTGACGGATCGTCGGCTTATCTCGCCGTAACCCTCTCCGGCCCATTTTACGACTCACACGTGATGATAAACTGCCAACACATGTTTATTCATCCCCCAATCAATATACAATTTTGGGAAAGACAAAAATCTGCCCTAGAAGAGAGGACTGCGTGGTTGACTGCGATCTCAACTGATGGTTCGCACCTGATGATAAGCAGTGATGCAATCATTGATGGTGAGGCGCACTAGTTTATTAAAAGGCTATTCACTGTAGCTTTGTAAACACCCAAATTGTAATCAGACGGGAAGAGATAAGGCAAATTGTGCCAGTCCTTCGAAAAAATTACGTATTATTTAAACTTGAGGAGGTCGTGGTTAGATAATAACAGCCGCACGGGTCAATCTCCAAGGTTAAGCAACGCTTGCCAAGGTTGGTCTGTGGATAGGTATCTTAACATAACGAGTTTCCTCCGTGCCTCGAAAAGCAGGTTAAGCCGTAGGTCCCGGCTGTCATTTGTAGATCTTTGGCAGTCGTTACGGATGGTCAGAAGCCAGTTAATGGATTGTGGAGTTCTGGTAGGCAGTCGCCCCTGGTAAAATACTGATATTCGGCTAAATCCGGCTTGACTGGGCCCCAATATAGTTGGGAAAAGGCTAGGTAGATGATGACGTGATGATAAACTGCCAACACATCTTTATTCATCCCTCAATCAATATACAATATTGGGAAAGACAAAAATCTGCCCTAATAGTTTATGGAAAGAAAAAGGCGGGATAGCAAATTGTTTGTCCGAAAGGAAATTGGGACAGATTTAATGGTTATTTTTTATGTCGATTTGGTATTATTTAATGGCTTTTATGGATCTGTATGTCCGAATGAGAAAATGGACTAGCTGATGCGACAGATTTGTTGTTCGTTCTTGGTTATGACTAGCTTTGGCCAGCGGTTTCACCCGCGTGTAAGTAGGTTTCTCCATGCGAACACACACTCTCTTTTCTCGTGTTAAAACTTTTTTGAGAACAAACTGGTTTCTCGAAAAAGTTTTAACTACATTATAGGTCACGTTCAACGATGATTTTGTTTTATTTTTAAAGCAAAGAGGCGGATATTTTTAAGGTTTTAATATTGAATGAAAATTTAAATTCTGTTTGTTAGCTACCAGAATCAAAATTAAACATGATTATTTTCACAATAATTTGTTAATCGCATAAAAAAATACAATTATTTGTGTTCTAAATTCAAAAATAATTATTTGAATTTCTATTTTTAAAATTAGGATGTATACGGTTTGATACCTTTGCTTCTTCTGTAACAGTCAAGCGCGGGAAAAAATTGTATCAAATACCTACTGTCATTATTCATTTGTGTTATTTGTGAAAAAAAAAGTGAAATTAAGATTTGAAGAGAATTCTTTAGATGCTACGCCGTCAGATATTGTGATTGAGGTAAATACTTGCGATAGCCTGCTTCAATCTGAATCAAATGGCAAATTTGGTCAATTTTCTTCAGTAAGTATAAAATGAACAAAAATGCGTCGTGCCAGAACCCGCCTTCCATTTTTGAATTCGAAACGTTCGCATGGCGGCGTCCACGCTTATTACAAGAAAATTGATAATAGTGAGATTCAATCGCTTTTGTAGACTAATGACGCTAATAGTTTGTGTAGTTTTTGGAGGTATGTGGAACAGGGAATAAAGGCCTACATATCTTCGTTCCAAAAGAAGAATTCTCCGACCGGACGGGACGTTAGTTCGGTGGGCTACTGCCCGATAGATGATTTCGGGCTGTTCTATCTATTCAAATCGCGCGGAGAACTTTGCTTGCGTGATGCAGAATTCTGTGACGTCATGTGTAGTAGATGTCGCTACAGTTTGTGTTTGTGTGTTTGTGTATGTGACTCGTGAAGTGTAGTCAGTGCTATGTCCCCTCGAAACTGGATCGAGAAATTGCAGAAACCAGGGAGCACCGGTCGGCTGCCGCGTGGTGAAAGAACTCAAGGGGTAAGTGCTTCTTCTTCCCTACCACTTCGAGCTGTTTTCTGTGTCTATCATAACCCTGAACGGCTCCATCTATAATCCATTAAATTGACGCTTGGCGTCGATGAAGTAATGTTCAAAAACAATATAACAACAATAGAGAACTAGCCAAATTATCGACGCGCGTATCGATCGAAAACACTCATCATCTACCTAGGTAGATGATGAGTGTTTTCGACCTCAATATAGTTGGGAAAAGGCTAGCCTTTTCCCAACTATATTGAGGTCGGCTTCGAGTCAAGCCTGATTTAGCTGAATACTAGTATTTTACGAAGAGCGGCTGCCTACCAGACCTCCACAACCCATTAACTGGGGTAAACAGGGTACTTCATGGCTTCTGAAAGGCAGTAACGACTGCCAAAGATCTACAAATGACAGCCGAGACCTACGGTTTAACGTGCTTACCGAGGCACGAAGGAAACTCGGTATGTTAAAATGGTCACCTATCCACAGACCAACCTTTGCAAGCATTGCTTAACCTTGAAGATTGACCCGTGCGGCTGTTATTATCTAGCCACGAGCTCCTCAAGTTTTAAAAAACACTATAATGCGTAATTTTTTCGAAGGATTGGAACAATTTGTCTGCTGCGGTCTTCCCGTCTGATTACAATTAGGGTGTCTTCAAAGCTACAGTGAATATGCTTTTAATAAACTAGTGCGCCTTACCATTAATGTTTGCGTTACTGCTTATCACCAGGTGCTTACCATCAGGTTTCCCAGTCAAACACTAGTGTACGAGTACAGTTCGTTCGTTATAAGTTGGCGAGTGTGAAGTTACGCTCTGCGAATTTTGGCGCTTGAAATATCGTACAAAAATAAAGGTTTAAAAAAAATGCCAATAACTGTTTTTAACAGCAATAACTGCAAATTACATTTTTTTTTTAAACCTTTATTTTTGTACGATATTTCAAGCGCCGAAATTCGCAGAGCCTAACTTCACATTCGCCAACTTATAACGGACGATCTGTATGTTACATAAAAAAAACAAAACAGTCCTGCAAATAGGTACCGAATGTAGGTCAACATCAATCCCACTACAAACTGCTAGTCCTCCACATAAAGGTCAAGCCTCCCAATCAATCCCACCCAAATGGTCCTCCTACAAAATTAATTAAACTTTTCACTCCAAGCATCGCAAATTATTTTTATCTCGCCATTGGACGGTGTTATCGAAAAACAAACGGTTCTCAGATAAGCCTGGTGACACTAACAAGTAGCCCTAATTTAACTTTAGCGGATCTTTACGAGTTCCCGACAATCGGGGAGGAATCCCAATGAGGGACCTCAGAGGATTATATTACGAGAGTGAAATATTTGTGGTGCGTACTATGATATGCTGGAAAGTTGGTTTGCTGATTTAGTATTTTATTTTATTTATTTATGCACACTATGAATATCGAATTCGTGAATTTTCGCACATTTTTTGACATTTGCATTCACAATCACAAACGTCATAAATCTTAAATTTAGTCATCATCATCATCATCTGCCTAGCCTTTTCCCAACTATATTGGGGTCGGCTTCCAGTCAAGCCGGATTCAGCTGAATACCAGTATTTAACGAGGAGCGGCTGCCTGCCAGACCTCCACAACCCATTAACTGGGGTGACACGGTACTTCATGGCAAGACTGGAATCAGATTTACTGGCTTCTGATTATCCGTAACGACTGCCAAAGATCTTCAAATGACAGCCGGGACCAACGGCTTAACGTGCTTTCCGAGGCACGGAGGAAACTCGTTATGTTAAGATGGTCACCCATCTACAGACCAACCTAGGCAAGCGTTGCTTAACCTTGAAGATCGACCCGTGTGGCTGTTATTATCTAGCCACGAGCTCCTCTAACAATGGTAGAATACTCTCAAAAATATATAAATGGGAACCTATTAGTATCAAGAACAGGATCTAAGCTACAGGGGGTAAGTGCTTTAGAGAGAAGAACATTCTAACAATACAAGTCGTATGTACAGACTATGTATGTTATATTTCGCACAATGATCTCGTTTATGAATTGCATCTATCTCAGAAGCTGTACATTTCCGTTAAGAGCACCCTATTAATGGTCAGCCGCACGGGTCGATCTTCAAGGTTAAGCAACGCTTGCCAAGGTTGGTCTATGAATGGGTGACCATCTTAACATAACGAGATAAATCTAAAATTTAGTATGTACGAATATATTTTGACATTTACATTCGCGTTCACGAATTTGATAAATCTAACATTCGTTATTACTAGTACACACAAACACTTCAACATAAAAAGAATACATATAAATAGAAGAGCACAAAGGTGCTGCTTATTTCTAGTGAAATTTCTTCCAGCAGACCTAAGGGCGTGGACCCATGTCTACGGTGCGGCGCCGTTTGCCATGCCGCCCTTTCAGTCGATATTTCGCTGTTGATTCGATCGACTGATGAGCAATGGACGGTGCACCGTTCGCGGTACCGTGCCGCACACGGCGCCGCGCCGTCCGCCGGCGGCGGTGCCGTACCGTTGCACGGCAAACGGCGCCGCACCGTAGACATGGGTTCCGACCACCGTAGGCGCGGGTTTGCGGACGGCGAGCACTGGGTAGCTCGCTGTCCGGCAGTCTGGAAATAATCTGGACCGAGCCCAGTCGTCAACGGCGCGTTCTGTTCCACGCGCGCCTCAAGGAGATGTCAGCAAACTGTAGGGGCCCGGTAGGGCCGAAGCCTCTGGGGGGAACATGTGGTATTCCTAACGGTTGATACCGAGTCCCCCCCAGAACGAAGGCAACGAAGGAACGGGGTAGGGGTTTAGTCAGTAAGAGTCTGACATGCCCTCCCGCTCCGCCCAAGAGCGGGGGAAGTCATTCTGATGATTCCCCTACCAGAAAAAAAAAAAAAAAAAAAAAACCGTAGACATGGGTCCACGCCCTAATACAGGACAGTTTGATGAGAGAGTGGATATAAATAAGTTAGAAAAATATACTATAATAGGCTCTGTTGCCAGCGGCTTCGCCCACGTGGAAATAGGCTTCTCTATACAAACTTTGAACCCATTACGGGGGCAAATATTGAAAAATCCTCTCTTAGTGCTCTCCATTGTCTTAAAAAGAATCCTTGTGCCAAATTAGAGGTTCCTAGGCCCGGTAGTTTTGGCTATGCGTTGATATGACGGTTTTCTATCGTTTGCATTTCGGAGAGTGTGCACAGGAATTGCACAACTTAATTCCTTCAAGCCCGTTTCATCATCGGAGCACTAGACGTACGGCAATGCGCCACCGGTACATGGTGAACATCCCACCCATACGTACAAAGCGTTTAGGAGTAAATTTATTATGCGTACAGCTAAAGAGTGGAATTCCCTGCCGAGGTCTGTATTTCCTGATAGCTACAACCCAGGGGTCTTTAAGTCAAGAGTGAATAGGTTGTTTCTAGGCAAGCGTGCTTCATCGTCGACTACATGATCGCTTACCATCAGGTGAGATGTGATTAAGCGCGAGCCTATCAATAATAATAATTAAAAAAAAATGTCAGTCAGTCAGTTTCTCTTTTTATGATACGCAATAGTCTGTTGCTGGCCTTAGAAGAGACTCTTGTTCGAGTACGAGTGACTGAGATACGGAGCCCGATAAATCCAATCATTTTCTAAAATTTTACGTCTAACCTAACTATTGCTTAATCTAACCTAACCTATAGTTAGGTCGTCTATTCACACGTAAAAGAAACGTACAGCACAGTGTAAAGAAACCATTGACAAGCATGTACGTAATCTGCCTGCCTAGGCAGATTATTAATCTAATTAAGAAAAATAGTAAAAAATATTTTCTGGAAAGCTTAAATATTTACATAATATTTAAGCTTTCTCATACATATCTGTTGACGTGGAACAGGTCGTCGAAACTGAGAGGAACTTTCGCTGAGGCCACATTTGCGAGATGTCTATGTCTGCCTTTTATACATTTATAAAATAGCTGTTTACAGCGTAGCGTACAAAATATTGTGGATATGGCATACAACGCCACAAAGGGTGTTAAAAGTGAAATTAAAAGTTGAAATTGCGTTAAAGCACAGAAGAAAAATATTCAGCTATTTTTATATGCGAACCCATTATTTTAGTTACGATGTTCCTTGATTTATTGGTGAATAGAAGGATACCAAAGCCCACAACTTCCTCTAACAACAGTTTCCCTTAAACTGCCGGCAGAATTCCTCATCCTAGCTAGTTATTTATTAAGAAAACTGTATTATGTAGCGTAATGTATCTTGTTTATAGGCGATAGTCTATTGTTTCGGAGAATGGAAGTCATATCGAGCGAAAACTGCGGAAACATGGTCGGAGGAGTTGATGCTAGGGCTGTTACAGACTTGCGGCGATGTTATAAGTAGTGTTGCTACCCGCGATATATACTACGCCGAGAGATCTTGATACTTTGAAGTTTTCATGTCGAAATACGAATGGAAAAGTTTGTGATAGCGAAGACTTTTTAAAAATAGAATAGTATTTCATTTGTTTTTTTTATTGTGTGTTTTCCTATTCAGCCTGTTATAAAAGGAATGTTTTTAACAAAGTGATGCCGCTATGAAAATAGAATTCCAGTGTTCCATTTACGGAATTCCATGAAGTGCTTTTGACATCTACTCACATTTAAAATACTCTCCCACTCAGGCTTTATTAAAAAGAAAAGACTTAACAAACATTTTCTATTTTTATTTGGTATTCGTCGGAAACCTTTAAAATCTCACTAAAATTCGCAATAAAGATATTTACAGAACCATTTAAACGCCGCACAATGGTCTGTAAAATGAGACCAGAGATACAGATTTTAATGACGACTCTCAAGCCTAATATTGTGCTCTTATTACTATAATCCAAAGTCAGAGTTGCGATTATCGCCACAATTGGCGATTATCGTTACAATTGGCGATTACCGCTACAAATCTGTATTATAAGCGATAATTGCGTGGAACAGTAATGCGATTAATATTACGATTAATTGGTCTATTAATATACGAATTTAATTATTTGGCAAACGAGACTTTAAATAGTGCTGTTTTGATATACATAGGTATTTATATTTGGTTAAAGGACTCATCCGTTCATTTCAATATATTGTGTCAGTCAACGAGTGGTTCATATTGCAAACATTTATTAACCAACTGCAAAATTTGTAGGGTGATACTTGGCCACCGTAAGCGGCTTGCGGACAACGAGCAATGGGTAGCTCGCCGTCCATTCGTCCCGTAATCGTTGATCATATCTATTTCGATTTGATGTTGATAAATAGTATTATTTTTATTTTAAAATTTGATATATTTAAACCAATTGTTGAAATTATTATTTACCTTGTAAATACATAAGTACATTTACATTTTAGTTTTCATTTTATTTATGTGAATGTAGGGACTAATTGTGATTTGTTTTATTTTATTATTAAACCTAATTTTAACGTGTCTATTAGTTTACCGTCTGTCTGTTCTGTTAGTTTAGTTTACAAAACCTAAATGTCGTTTCTTTAGTGTTGGTTTCCAAGTCGTTTAGCTCCTTAGCCCTAGAGTGGGCGCGCTATGAGCATTTTGCCGCCCTCATCAAAAAAACCTTGATAATTTCAAAAACAATGGCCCAATAGGTTCGCGTCTTTCAGTAGCTGGCTCTACTTTCGTTCGCAACTCGTGCCTAAGAGCTGCACGACATCAGAGTATGGGGTTTTGCTACAGGAGGAGTTTATTACCATCAGGTATCGCCGGGCGGCATTTTGCTCACCACGTGCCCACTAACGTAGGTGAAATTTGTGTAATTTTTTTTCGTAAAATTGAAATGTAGACAATATTTTATGGTGCATTTATTATAAAAACTAAGAAAAAGTGTTTTGATTTCAAGATTTAAAAGTATTTAACGAAAACTCAAAGAATACTGCTGGTATAAATTATCAAATAATTGATGCTATGCCGACAGTATGATAAGGAGATCGCGATGTTCTAACTAAGCTATATGGCTGATTACCATGTGGTCATATAACCACACGGTAATCACCCTATGGTAGTCTATTGAGACATCAAATATTTCTTGGAGAATCTAAATTTTCACTATGTACCTATAAAACAAGCGTTATCTTCGCGACTGGAAAAAGGATGTTGCAGACGCTCAAAATTACTGTGCAATGAACATTGCAGATACCTTTGTGAAGACTATTTTGACAAAACACACCCAGTAGATGAAGAAAATAAAAAAAAATGTTATGTTTTTCCCAATTTAATGAGTGTCATATAGGATAATGCGAGATAAGGTAAAATATTCAATTAAAATATTGCGTTTTCAAAAATCTTTTATAAATCAAAGTTTATGTAATAAAGTTCAATAAATAAGTTGATTTCTCATTACTTATTAGTATTTCATTAAAATCCTGAAAAAATAAATAAATTTAATAACTGCATTCCTACTTAGAATGGTCATAGAAAAGGGGCGGCAAAATGCTCCCCACGCGCCCACTGACGTTACGCGGGAAGACGCGCCCACTCTAGGGTTAGTAGTTCCGAGTTAACTACACAAATACTGACAAAAACTTGCACTGACTGGTCTACTCAAATCTACATGATCCTCATATGATTTGGCTATTACATGTTTGCTGGATGAACTTTAAAAGACACTTTGACCTCTGAGTTTGTTTCGCTGTTTCTTTTCAGGGAGTCAGCAAACACCGGCCTTTTGTAGTTAAAGTTGACGTTTAAAAGTGTTTTTAAGATCTATTTGCAAAATGAATATTATGTAGTGTTACATTTTTTTTTGGTAAGAATAACCGAAAAATTCTAACAGGTTTTGATTTACTTTTTAGCTTAACTTTAACAAGGAAGTTGTCATCCTAGCTAGACTCATCAACCAGTATATGTAGCCTACAAACCAATCGCATGTCAGTCCTTCCCTCAACAGCAACACTTATACCCAAATTGTTTCACACAAGCATGTTTGATACTTTCTTCTGACGGCTATAAATTAGTTTTATGTGAGGTTTATGTAAAAACATTGCAATAAAACCGTTTTCCTTTGAATATAGCCGTCTGAGCATGTTTCAGTGAAATTGACTCGTATATAAAGAAGTATGGAGATTAATATTATAAAGATGTTGTCGGTATGGTTTTTGATGTGGTGGCTTTTCTAAGAAAATCGTGTTTTTATGAATGTTTTAGTAGTTATGTTTTTTAAGGCTGTGTTATTGTATGTATAAGTTTATTCGACTCTTACTCGTAGTCTTTGAAGATCGAAACAATCACTGGTTTGATGTGAACCGTGAGGCTAAAACTCACTTGGTGATTTAAATAATGTGTCATGTTATCATTATCATCATCATTTTAGCCAAAAGATGTTCACTTCTGAACACGTCTCCTCCAAGCGTCGCCACAACGACCGGTTCTGTGGGTCTTGCATCCATTGAATTTCTGCGTTCCTCACCTTGCGAGAGGCCTTCCAGTACTGCATCTTCTGAGACGGGATTGCCACACCAGAACCTTTCGTTCCCATGGATGATTTGTCCTACGAGCAATGTTCCCTACTCTTACCTTAGTTTGGGGATTCTCCGAGCTATTTTGGTAACTTTGGTCCTCTTGCAGATATCTTCATTTATGATTATGACCATGTAAGGAAACTCGTTGTGTTATATTTTTTTTAACACAGTTGCTCGTAAAGCTAATGTAATTCCACCGGTTTTAGATATGTAAAGCGGGTCATAAAAAACGCGTGTATTATACCAAAGCAAATAGTTAAGTTATAGCCCATACAAATTCCATAACAGCATTATTTGCCATTTCGTGCGCGGCGATTAGTTCGAAATTTTGAATAGCCTCATCATTTTATCATTTGTCATATTTTGTCATTTCTTGTAATTTTTTGTAATTTTTTTTCACTTTTTGTCATTTTTTGTGATTATTTGTGGTTTTTAGTCATTTTTTGTGATATTTGTCATTTTTTGTCACTTTTTGTCATTTTTTGTAATTTTTGACACTTTTTGTGATTTATTGTCATTTCAGACATTTTTTGTCACCTTTTGTGTTTTTTGTCAACTTTTGTGTTTTTTTTGTCACTTTTTGTGATTTATTATCATTTCAGTCCCTTTTTGTTACTTTGTGTCATTTTTGTCACATTTTGTCACTTTTTGTAATTTTCTGTCATGTTTTGTCATTTTTTGTCACTTTTTGTCTTTTTTTGGCATTTTTGTAACTTTTTTGTCATTTTTTTATCATTTTTGTCAATTTTGTCACATTTTGTCACTTTTTGTCATTTTTTGTGATTTTCTGTAATTTTTTGTCATTTTTGTCACTTTTTGTCATTTTATGTGATTTTCTGTCATGTTTTGTCATTTTTTGTTACTTTTCGTCTTTTTTTGGCATTTTTGTAACTTTTTTGTCATTTTTTTGTCATTTTTGTCACATTTTGTCACTTTTTGTCACTTTTTGTCACTTTTTGTCACTTTTTGTCACTTTTTGTCACTTTTTGTCACTTTTTGTCATTTTTTGTGATTTTCTGTAATTTTTTGTCATTTTTTGTCACTTTTTGTCACTTTTTGTCATTTTTGTCACTTTTTGACACTTTTTGTCATTTTTTGTGATTTGTTGTGATTTTCTGTCATTTTTTGTCACTCTTTGTCATTTCAGTCATTTTTTGTCATTTTCGTCATTTTTTGTAATTTTTGTCATTTTGTCATTTTACCAAACAATATTTGCGTTCGATTTCTTTGGCGCTAAACACTAAGATGTTAATTTTTTTTTTTTCTGTTTCATCAAATTCATTCAAATGTGTTAAAAAACGTCGTACGATATACGTGCGTATTGGTTATAACATGCTCGGCTCAGTTACTGAAATTCCGCCTCGCATGTTATAACCATCATTACGCACTAATATCGTAATGTACTATAAAGAAAAAGCTTGTTTTCGAATAAAAAAAAAGGCTAGATCAAGTCAAATATTGCTAGAGCAGCTGTTGGCTAACTGTTATAAAAAACTCTTGCTATTTATTATACACATTCGTTTTCATACCTTCTGTTATAAATGGCTTTAAAAATATTCCAACAGAATTCATTTTTGCTAAACTTGTTGAACGGAATCCGTGATAATAAATTTAAAACTTTGTCTACTTTTTATGCGTTTCCTCGATGACGCAATGTGGAAAAGTTTGGCGGTTTAACCTTCAGATTAACTTTGATGAGTGAACCTTTAAAGAGCGACGCCATATTTTTCCAATGCAAGGTAGTGAGAGCAGTAGATGCCCAGTGGCAACAGCTCTGACTTACGAGTCGTAGGTCGCGGGTTCAAACCCAAGGTGCGTTACCCAAGGGAACATGCCTCTGTAGTAATAAGAATTGCTTTGGCCGTTCTTAGGAATACTGTAATATTAATCATATAATGTTTATAGCCAAAATTAGAGACAATGGTTAGTCAATGTGAAAAATCTTTCTTTCTGCTAAAATATGATCTTTCTTTACTTTACCCCAACCTCATTTTTACCCATCGTCATTGTCAATTTAGTTCTTCTAGTTCGGAATTGAAGTAGTCATATCTGTAACTCAGTTGATCCTGTTTCAATAGAGTTTCTATCAGTTCTTATTTGTAAGCCAGCCGAGCATAAAAGAAATATATACGTGTACACACCCACAAACTTTTACTTTTATAATATTAGAACAATCACCATGGTTCTGCAAAAATTAAGATAGGCATCTTAATTCTGCAAGGCTGCAATCCTTGATGCCAATATCCCATTACAATTTCTGTATAATAAAGTTGTCACGTTGTCCCATAGTTGTGGTAGAGTCGCGACGCGCCTGCTTACGGAAGCTTCGTATCGAAAATCGCTCACAGTGCCAAAGTTTAGGTGACGAATTTTCACTGCAACACTTGCTGAAAATAAGAAAACTTCACACAGTTTTCTTCTGGCATCTTAAATCTAAAGAAGAGCATAAAGTTTCCTCGGAAATCCCTATCCTATACATACAAATGGTTCTAATGTTCTTAGCCAAAGATTGGTAAGCCAATGGAGCAATATAAGTCTAATTTTAGATCTAGATTCTAATGGATAGATCCCAGGTTGCAAAACTGTCGTAGGCTATTGTTATATCTTAATACATTACTTCAGTGTCCAAATGAGTAACAATTATAGAGTTTGTATACAGGTCTTATTAAAATTATTACAAGAAACCGATCAATATAGAGGATAGATATAAATAACTAACTGTCCTCTACGGATTCACTTACATCTTTAGTAACTGCTCTATTCCCGTGAGTCATAGGGTGACGTACACGGCCTATAAGTTTAATAAACAAAAGGGCTATCCTATCCATAGCTATTTTTTTCAATCCAAACCAGTACTGCTTAAAATTAGAAAAAAACAGTCTTCAATATTAAGTATACTTATAATACTGAAGTACCGTGTTACTCCAGTTAATGGGTTGTGGAGGTCTGGTAGGCAGCCGCTCCTCAGCTCCTCGTAAAATACTGGTATTCAGCTAAATTCGGATTGTATCTTGCCCCAATATAGTTGGGAAAAGGCAGATGATGATGATAATACTCTTGAAGTGCGTGTAATATTATTACGTTACTATATAGGGCGCCTATTTGATTCCGGTGCATATAAAGCAATATAAAGCGTGTTGCAGCTATCACAATTTAGCTTTTCATAATGACATTTCTATAGAATCTCCATTTATTTTCTCCTCTGTGTTCCCCAAAGCGGATCGCGTTTTAGGCGACGCGACGCAAGGCGTGTTACGTAATTGGAGGCGGAATCGGTCTAGACGTGAGACATGTCTGGCACACAATTATAGCGGGGAAGCAGCTAGATAAATATGGCTACCAGTTCTCCCGCGAGCATTTACCGTGATTTGCTTTTATGGGCAATGAGCGGTGTAGAATATTCAGTGTTTTGCAGCTGCTGTAGCGTAGCAATAAGCGTTTTTTTAATGTTGGAAATTCATTAAATAACTCCTCCTGCTCGATCTCTGGGTGGAGCAGTAACCGCGGTAGACTTTTACGGTGATTTTTCGCCGCGTTTTATGGCCATTGGAACTCTTTCGAACAATCTCACATAGCAATAACCATGGATGTGAAAGGCGGGAATTCAAGGTGGAAATATACTATGAATCTACAGTCTGTTTTTTATACCCTGAACTGAGACTAAATTGACACAGGTAATGTCAAATTTACTATAGGAATGATGACAGTTCTTTTGTGTTGTAATGTCATTTTAGTCTCAGGGTTTAAAAAACAGACTGTAAATCATAATGATTTTCATTAACATTAAGCGCCACATTAATGAATAATGCCACCATCAGGTGAGATCGTAGTCAAGCACTGATTTATATAATTAAAAACCAAAAAGAAAGCTATTGGAGGAACATGGTATTTTATGCAGTGATTGGCAGTGTAGTTACTAAGCCATAATGGCTTTCACAGGCAGCATAAAGCCAGGAGATTTTTTAATCGTACTTTGAACAGTCGTTTTTTTCTAATTCTCACTCATAGATGAAAAATTGAACCATTACAATTTATTGGTACCTATCACTAATTTCGTTGGTTCTTAGCATTACAATCCGTATACACATAATACCTCCCTCAAAATCCCGTATCAGGATTAAAACGCATTCCACAGTTGATATAATTACAGGCTAAGGTTCAAAGCCGACTGCAAATGCAGTGCCCCGCAATCATGGGAGTCAGACAGCAAAATCAGGCGTGATTGCGTTGCAGACTATTTTAGCTCTGCTTCGTACGTGATCGCGTGTCATCGGCTGTAGTCGGGTCGGCGGACGCCATTTTGAGTTTGTTAGTGATGTTAATTTGTTTTGGTTTTGAATTTAGAATGGGGGACGGTGACTTTTGTTTTTGAATGGAATTGATTGGTGGGGAGGGAATTTGCTGAACTTAATGAAGTGGTAAAATGGTTTTTCTTTTAGAGGAGGGGATTTCTTGAATCCGGGAAATGGCTTCTATTGCCCGGTAGCCCATCAACCCTTGACTTCGATAGCGGTCAAGGTTAGCAAGGGGTGCTAAGGATCTCCAGAAGACAAAAACGTCCGATGACCTGGTGAGGCTCGCATAGATTTGTTCGTTGTGGCGACACTTGGGGAGATACAACTCTCAAAATTCGTATTTCGGCTGAAATTGTGATGAAAATAGTTTTTGCAAACATACACTCATTCGATTACGAAATCAAAAACTCTAGAGAGTCAGACTTCTATACTCGTATGAAAGATAGTATTTTCTGTAGCATACTTGCCATCGTTGAATTGAGATTTAATCACCGTCAGAAAGACGCAGGAAATATGCACTGCCATTGAAGTTTAGTGATTCTTCGGGATATGTCTGCAAGTTCATATTTGTTTCTAACAAAATAGCAGCAACGATTTATACAACATTTACTATCTAACTTGACAGTCTATGAAGTAGGACGCAATTTATTGTGAGACAAAACAGCATTTTATATTTATGTTATTGACACAATACTAAAAGAAAAGAACAAATGAACATTTCCCAATGTTCTACTTGTCGACAAAATGCAACATAGGTACGTGGTTAGAAGCAATTTTAGAGTATGATGTTACTTATACGTATTTGAGTTATTTATTGTTAGGCTTGAGATCGGCCATTTTTTCACATGATTTTCGTAAGCGATGATGTTGATTACTCGTATGTTGGAGCACGCTAGACTAGAAGTAAGGCTATGTGACGTAATTGCTTTTCCGTTTGTCAGAATAAATTCATTGGTCTCTTTTTTTTTGTCAAATTTTATTCTATTCTATACCTATTGGGCACAGTGGGACGCATAATCTAGTTTTCTTTTTTTGTTTGGGATTCGAAACCATCAAGAAACTTTTCTTAGTCTGGGTACAAGAGGGAGTGTAAGAGTTTAATTCATGAATCCCCGACCGGTCTCATAGGACCGCGCAGCTATTGTCTTACTATTGTGTCTCGTTTCGCGGGTATTGATAGGTTAACTGGTTTTCCGCTACCTTCTTTGCTCCCATTACTACTTCGTAGAAGGAGTTGGCTACTGTCCTCGGTCCAGGTTATGAAAAATTTGCCTGCTGCGGTTTTCCCGTCCGATTATAATTTAGGTGTCTTCAAGGCTAGAGTGAAAAGGCTCTTAACCTATCACATACCCGCAAAACGAGACACAATAGTAAAACAATAACAGCGCGGTCTCATAGGACCGGTCGGGGATTCATGAATTAATAAGCTAGTGCGTCTCACCATCAACGATTACATCACTGCTTACCATCAGGTGGGATCGCAGCCAAGCACTAGTTTGTAAAAAAAACCGGTGCCTGGAAGCGAAAAGTCGACGCCATCGATCCTCGAAAAAATTCTAGTATTGTACCTTTAATGTTTTGCTTTATTTTTTTAAGATTTTGTCATACCACCGCATCGCGTATCACACTTTTCACTTACATAAAACTCCTGTAACCCACAATATTGACGTCTGGCGTATAGTTAACGAATGTTCGAGGGAACGCCGGTATACCGGGGCGCGGTGTACCGTACAATAATGTGGGACGTCGAGGGTGCTGGGCTCGAGAGCCGCGCCACAATGGAAATAATTGACGAGCAAGAATACTGAGGGATGTGATGCAATTTTGTGGAGTAGGAGGAATTGTGAAGACTTAAGAGTTTGGGGAGGGATTGAGTAAATGGAACGTAAGTTGTGTTACAATTCGAACATTTAGTATGGTCGTGTAATCGTGGCTTGTAATAATGTTATTAATATCTCATTACACTAATATTATACGGGCGAAAGTTTTTAATGTGTAGCTGGAACCGTAAACCAGCTTCTGCCGTTTTGGAATTTGGGCTATGCGAATTGTACATATTTTTCATTACATTTACTTGAAAACATCTATCTTGTTCCTGCCGGTTTTGAGCATGTAATTTACCGTTTTCTGAACATGTGTGGAAAAGTATGCAAGCTCGCCCCTATTGATTGTATTTATCTTATCTAGGTCTACCTTAATATGTAAAAGTCAATTGCTGTACGTTAGTTTTGTTAAAAACTCACAAAATGGCTTGAGCGATTTATTTTTTTCTGTCCATCGCGTCGTCCGTTTTAGTTATAGCTAGTTACTAAATATTTTAAATCCAGATTAACTCTTTCTGTTTCCATAAATACAAACATAAACGAACAAATGCAAAACACTACATCGTTAATCAAACCACATTACTTTTAAATCGCCTCTTAACTTACAGGAGCTCAGTTAATGGCCGCCATTTTTCTTTAGTGCAAGCGAACAATGTATTTAAAAGATTAATCACAGCTGTCCCTGGAGCATTCAGGGCGGAGCCGTTCTTGTACTAACAGACGGACTGCACATTTTATTATAAAATATGAGTAGAAACGTGGTGTGCTCGGTAATCCCTAAAGGTAAAATATATTAAAATCATTCTTTGTTTAGGAGAAAAACTGCTTCTGTGCTCTGGAGAAGGGAAAAAATCACTGGTGCTAAGTATATGCTGTATAGTATATGACTGGAGAGCCGTACGGGTTGCTAAATACTGGTCGGAAAAAATTTAGTTGAAGAATCGACACGATATGAAGAAGAAGTATATGACTGGTCACCGTTTGCGCATTAGTTAAGCGATTGGCTGCTGTGCTAAGTATCGCAGGTTAGATTTCAACATGAAACATATTATGTTCGTATGGCCTAGAGATACCTAGTTGTTCCGGGTCTAGGTGTCTTGTGTATGTGAGTTAACATATTTTTGAACGTGTCGATGATACCGGAGTAAATGTTAGTGTGGCAAAAAAATAAAACTCTTGCTATACATCATTCAACTGTTCATTAAATTATCATGCTCACTTGTATGTTGTGTTGTAAGTTGAACTCTCGTTCTACTCTCGAACTCTCGGCTAGAACAATTGTAAACTGTAGCATGTTACGGTATCGAGTCGAGAATTGCTTTCCCTACTTCATCATCAGATAATTTCGCTGTATCTACCCTCTTCCTCTTTTCCTTTAGTCAGCCATTGACTACGTCATGTATCAACAAAGCAAGTTTACTTGTTACGACAGCTCTGCTATGATTGTATAAGGAGTTCCGTTCCTTATGTCCAAACGAAATTCATCATCAGATGATGAACAATATTTCTATGGGACATGCCGTACTTTGTAACCCAATTTGTCCCATGATCCTTTGAATTTATTATACCTACCTACTTACTGTCTTCTCCGTAACCTTTTCCCAACAATCTTCAATAAGCTTCCAATCTTTCCGGCTGCAGCTGAACTGAGCTGAGCTCGTTTTACATGAGCGACTGCTTATCTGACCTCCACAACCCAGTTACTGGTTAACACGATACACTCTACTGAAGGCGACGGCCGCACGCGCGAGGGAATCGAGTCTTCATGCCCCAAACGCCGGCTTGCGGAAGGCGAACACTGAGTAGCTTGCCTTCCGGCCGTCGCGTCCGGTAACCGTCCAGACCGAGCCTACGTCGTCAAAGGCACGTTGTGTTCTTTGGACATGAAAAAACCTATATTAACTAACATAGTAAAGTAATAGAACTAGTGCTCACTACTAAGCGTTGAAAGTGTAGTAATTGAATCTTTCAGCAGACAGTTCAATATAAAATACGGACATTAATGGTTCTTTATAGTCGAGGAGCCGGCGACAAAACGCTTTACGTCATGTTTATTGAAAAGGCAGTTTTCTTAAAAGTTCCTGTAACTTTAATGTTGATTTACAACGGTTTGTGTGTTTCTATAATAGTTTTGTCTTTTCATTATTTAACATGGAATTTCGAAATTAAAGCTATTTTGTACTTTTTAGTGATTTTTAATCATTGAAGTCCGTGTTAAATATTTTTTTTGTAAAAAAAATATTTTTCACTCTTTATGATACCGGTCAGTCATCGACTGCACGCACGTATAAACAAACCAATTTTACTTGTTACTCCATTTCTGCTATTTTCCTATGAGAAGATCCGTTCTATAGCTTTGAACTTTATTATCAGATAATATTTTCTTTCTTTCTTTCTTCAATAAATTGAGAAAGATACCGATTAAAATACATTTAAATATAATTTATACTTGTAAAAACATATAAAAATACATACAGTTGAACATAGTATTAGTACTTCCTTCTTTTTGAAGTCGGTTAAAAATACTGACATAATAGTTCTTTATAGTCGAGGAGCCGGCGACAAATAAACATGACGTAAAGCAATTTAAATTGTCACTTACGGGATATCTTCCGTGGTTTTTATTTATTTTGAGTTCGCACTCTCCAGTCATCCCGCGATCATGGCGCTTGCAACAGCGTCGAAATATCGGGAACTCAAAATAAATAAAAACCACGGAAGATATCCCGTAAGTGACAATTTAAATTGTGAAACAAACCGTGATAGCCTAAAACAATGACGTAAAGCGTTTTGCTTTACGTCATGTTTATTGAAAAGGAAGTTTTCTTAAACGTTCCTGTAACTTTAATGTTGATTTACTACGATATAAATTTTTGATAGATTTTCTCTTCGTAATTTAACAGTGACTGCCGAAATTGAAGTTATTTTATACTTTTTAGTGTTTTTTTTTTAACATTGACGTCAGTTGTATTTTTTTTGTGAATAGTTTTTATTTTATATTTTTTAGTTGTGGTACCCCTCCTCTTCCCTTCCCTTCCCTTCTACTTTAGGTCAGTCAACGACTACGCATATGGAAAAAGTAATTTTACTTGTTACTATATTTTTGCTATGATCCTATAAGGAGTTCCGTTCCATAACTTCGAAGTTTATCATCAGATAATAATATTTTTTCTATGGGACCTATTATTCGGGAGTATAGTCAGTGTAAGAGTCAAAATCGACCCACAATTGACCGAGAAATCGATGAAAATACATAAAAATAAATATACAGTCGCACATAGGACCTCCCTTTTTAGAGGTCTGTTAAAATACGGACATTAATGGTTCTTTATAGTCAAAGAGCCGGTGACAAAACGCTTTACGACATATAAAAATACATACAGTTGAACATAGTATTAGTACTTCCTTCTTTTTGAAGTCGGTTAAAAATACTGACATAATAGTTCTTTATAGTCGAGGAGCCGGCGACAAATAAACATGACGTAAAGCGTTTTGCTTTACGTCATGTTTATTGAACAGCCAGTTTTCTTAAACGTTCTCTGTAACTTTATGTTGATTTACTACGTTTTGCGTTTTGTGTGGTTCTATTTGAGTGTAGAAATAAATCATCCTTTCCCGTTGAAATAAACTGTCGCGTCTTCATAAAACCAAGTGATGTGTGTAGATTGTGTGATAAAGTCAAATCAAATATGGTTTGTTTGTGTCTTGTTAAAGTAAGTGACATTAAGATATTAAGAAGAAAGACAGGGATTTTCAGGTTTATTTTGATTTTAGTAAAAGGATGTTGGCTCAAGTCTACCAAAGGGTTTTTTTATAAGGTGTGGAGATCATCCAATGACTTCCCCTGCTCTGGGCGGAGCTAGGTAGTGTCAGACTTTTACTGACTGAAACCACATCTGTGTCTTTCAGTTGTCCTTTGCGTTTTTGGACTGTGGGTGTCAATTTCAGAAATTACCCGCCGTCCAAGGTAGCGGGCATTAGCCTTAGTGGCGGGTTAGACCACATACGTTTTTAAGGAGTGGCAGGTGGCCGTCTCCTTCTGCGAAGAACGCGAGAGGGCATCGATCTCACATCCCCGCCGCTGGGATTCCGAATAGCATCAAGAATGAAGATCTGACAAGATAACCAAAGTTACCAACATAACCCGAAGTATCACCCAACTTAAGTGGCAGTGAATAGGGCACTTTACAGCACAATTTCTACAGGGAATTAATATGCTAATAATTAATTAAATTACTGACTTATACTAGAAAAAATCTCGCTAAAATATGAGACAAACCGCTAAAAACACAGACAGTCAATAGTCTGTCTGACATTTATATCACCCCTAAAACAAAAGATACTACCAAGAATCTCGAAAATCAAAACAAAAAAGTTAATGTAATCTACGTGTTACCTAACCTAAGTGAAGAAAAAACGAAAACAAAAAGATAGTCGCTAGCTCTTAGCCTAGTGGTCTGTTATTAAGTAACTTAGTGTCTTGGTAGGGCCGTATGTGGACTTGTAAGTCAGCTCGTAGATTTACTAGATAGATGAGACTTGCTGGACAAAAGCGTATACAAGACCTGAAATAAATAAAGAAAGATAAGAGTGATTTAATTTTAATACCAATAAACTAATACCACTGGTATTTGTTTGAACGAATTTGTATTACCTATTCTTAACGGGTTCTCTTTAAATAGTTTAATTTAAACAAACTCAAGTTGCTGGAATCTATACTATTTTAGCATTCGTTTAAACAATGGTATCTGTCCAGAATAAATACATCATGAAAATTCGTTCAATCAAATATCAGTGGTATTAGTTTGTTGGTATTAAAATGGCTGAACTGGATCTATTTTGGTGCAGCCACTATTTTAGTGCAGCCATGTCAATGTTTTTTTTTGTTTCGTGTAACATTAATTTAAAAAGTTAATTAAGACAATCAACTTTTTTAATTAATGCTCTACCAAATAAATTATGTTTCTTTCTTCCTTTAAAATAATTCAAAGAAAATATGCCTGTATTGAGGTCAGTCATGAGTTTGAATTGGAAGTAATGAGATAGTTATCTGGTTGCTTCTACTTCGTTTTATACTTTGAAGGAAAATAAATTGAAGTAATGATGTTTGTATTTACTTATCAGATAGCGTTTGAGGAAAAGGATGCTTTGTGGGACTGTTAGGAATGAATTGACATGTTCATTAATAAAGTGTGTCTTGTGAGTACATATATCAGTTGACTGTTCTATTTTTGTAGCCGCTGCCAAAGGCTTTGTCCACGTGAAGGCAGTTTTTTTTCCATGGAAACATACTCTTGGAATAAAAAGTATTCTTGTTTGTGCAGTGCCGTAACTAGGGCGGTGCGAGCAGTGCCCAGGCACAGGGCGCAGACCCTGGAGGGGCGCAGAAATGACTAGACTAAGCCTGGTTAGAGCATTTTTCAGGGGCGCAGTTTTGAAAGCTCGCCGGGTGCATAAAAGGCTAGTAACGGCACTGTGTTTGTGTAGGACATAGTCTTTCCGCGTACCAAATCTCATCCAAATTCACTTAGTCGTTTGAGCGTGAAGAAGTAAAAAACATACCAACGTACATACTATCACTATTATAATATCACTTGCTGCTGCCTGTGGCTTCGACCGTGTGAAAGTGGAAAATTGTCCTAAGAAACATACCTATTTCCGGGATAAAAAGTAGCCTATGTGCTATTCCAGGATGTGGTCTACCTAAGTTCAGCCATTCGTGCATGAAGTAATTACTAACAAACAGATACACTCACAAACAGCCGCACAGGTCGATCTTCAAGGTTAAGCAACGCTTGCCAAGGTTGGTCTGTGGATGGGTGACCGTCTTAACATAACGAGTTTCCTCCGTGCCTCGGAAAACACGTTAAGCCGTAGGTCCCGGCTGTCATTTGTAGATCTTTGCCAGTCGTTACGGATAGTCAGAAGCCAGTAAATCTGACTCCAGTCTTGGCATGAAGTACCATGTTACCCCAGTTAATGGGTTGTGGAGGTCTGGTAGGCAGTCGCTCCTCGTAAAATACTGGTATTCAGTTAAATCCTGCTTGACTGGAAGCCGACCCCAATATAGTTGAAAAAAAAAGGCTAGGTAGATGATGAGATACACTCACAAACTATCGCCTTTGTAATATTAATGGGAAGCGTGATTTACAAAGATAGGCGAAACCGTCAGAACAAATACGCCCTGCCCTTGACCGAATTGTATTGTCTTACTTCCTACAACCCTCTTTATTTCAGACCTGTCAATGTCAGACCGCCTTAACAATGTCTTCAATCTCAAAACATATTTCTATGAAAACATAAGGCAGGAAAACATAGCTTCCTTACGGCCATAGTACAGTCAGCACCAAAAGTCGATGAACAGAATCAATATAACAAAACACCTGTTCGCAATAAAATGTGTTTCATCTGTTCACAATAAAATGTTTTGTTATGTTGATTCTGTTCATCGACCTTTGGTGCTGACTGTACCTAAAAGATATCAACTGCAGTATAACCATGGATGGTGGAAACAACTAACGCCGGTTACACACTTTGGTCCCAATGTTGGTGCGAGAACGTTGGTCCTTACAATGCTTTGGAGACAAAGTGACGTTACAACGTCGTTTTGGATTTACTTCTCGTTCGAGAGTGGTCGTCCCGATGTTTTGAACATCTACACAAAGTTACATTACAAAATCACAATTGTATTTACTACTTCCACGTGACTAAATTCTCAGTGTAGCACTTAATAATTGGAATAATATATATTGTGCTTAAAATGTAAGAAGTGTCTTAAAAAACCTTTAAAAAAGTTTTAGAACCGGAGGCCTAAAAATCGGGAGTTAAACTACGGGCGGTTAGGGATCCAGAGAAAATAACCTCCTAACTATACAAGCCATGTCCAAGGTTACCACATTCTAAATCAAACCCTCAATCCAGTTTTCCAACGCAAGCCTCTTAAGAGCCTCCTGGCTATTAAGCCATTGGCTGACATTATTATTATTATATCCCATAGCTGGATATTGGTCTCTCATTCCTTATACGTAAATAAATAAATCCCTACTAAGCCGCTATCATCTCATTTGTGTAGTTTATTTTGTCAATCGTTCTTTTTGATCGTAAATCACCTCTTTTCTCGCGATCCTAAGTGTATGTCCTTGAAGATACCTAAATTATAATCAGACGGGAAGAGCGCAGCAGTCAAATTATTTTCGCACAAGTTAGGCAAATTTTATTAACAGCAATCATAATTGTAAACCTAAAACAAAAACCAAATTCAATACTGTTACAAGTCTGTATAAAGGCTATCTAAGTTGAACCTAATCAACTAATCTGTGATCATCTTCAAGGAGGAACTGGCTCCTGAGATACAAGTATTTATTTTACTTAATTTAGGAGTCAAATGTTCATTTAATTTGCATCGGCGTTTGTATAACTAATGTATTTGCTTGTTCTATATTGTTACTGTGTGTGTTAAAATGTACAAATAAAATAAATAAATAATAATTATTATTAAACAAAGTGCGCGATCAGTGTTGGAACCAACGTTGGAGCCAACGTCTGGACCCAGCGTAACAAAACAAGATGGTGGATAATTCCCGCGTTTTATACCCTGCCTTGAATAAACCAAGGGATATACTTGCGTTTTACCGTTTCTAAGCGGTTTATAAATGGCTGATGCCGTAAGCGACGCCTGGGGAGCTGGGTGTCTGTCAGTTTATGCAGTTTGATGGTCCAGGAGTTTGGAGTTGTAAAAGGATATTGTGGTGTAAAAGGATTGTATGGTTAGGGGAGAAATAGAAAATATTGGTGACATTAACTTTTGAAGCGTTTTACTGAGGCTGGACGAATAGTGGACAAAGATGGTGGTTTGTGTAAATTAACGGCGGAATTGAAAATGACTTAAATGTCACCTGACGGTGCGCCACTGATAAACAACATCTTTATCTCTCCAATATAGGATTACGTTAATTTTGCGCACAGCTACGAAGTAGAATTCCCTACCGGAGTCTGTGGCTAGAGATAGGTACAATCTAAAAATTATACCCAGCCAACAAATTATCGTGTTCATCACAGACATTTATATCGGGTTGGAATCGAAGTCACGACTTCCAGCATAGCAATCAGGACCATTTACCAGTAGACTAAAAGGCCAGCTAAAATCCTCATCATCTGCCTAGCCTTTTCCCAACTATATTGGGGTCGGCTTCCAGTCAAGACGGATTTAGCTGAATACCAGTATTTTACGAGGAGCGGCTGCCTACCAGACCGCCACAACCCATTACTGGGGTAACACGGTACTTCATGGCGGTACTGCAAGACTGGAGTCAGATTTACTGGCTTCTAACTATCCGTAACGACTGCCAAGGATCTACAATCGACAGCCGGGACCAACGGCTTAACGTGCTTTCCGAGGCACGGAGGAAACTCGGTATGTTAAGATAGTCACCCATCCACAGACCAACCTTGGCAAGCATTGCTTAATCTAGAAGATCGACCCGTGCGGCTGTTATTATCTAGCCACGAGGCTCCTCAGCCAGCTAAAATCCTAATATTCTTAAAAATCCGGCATTTCTTAACATCCAGTCTACACTGTGTTCCTCTAAAAATAAGCCAAAACCAACAATAACAAATGGCGACACAAATAAATAGCATATCACACCACAATAAAGAGGCTGTCCCTTCTTAAAACTTAGTAAGTACGTAATTCCCAACGTGCGTCAAGTTTCATCGCTCACTTCGCGTTTAAGTTGTTCAGTAATATGGGCATCTTCCACTATAGTACAACGTACAAGTTTGTTTATTTAATAAATGTACTTAAAGGCCTCTTTCTCGCTCGTGGCTAAATAATAACAGCCGCACAGGTCGATCTTCAAGGTTAAGCAACGCTTGCCTAGGTTGGTCTGTGGATGGGTGACCATCTTAACATAACGAGTTTCCTCCGTGCCTCGGATAGCACGTTAAGCCGTAGGTCCCGGCTGTCATTTGTAGATCTTTGGCAGTTGTTACGGATAGTCAGAAGCCAGTAAATCTGACTCCAGTCTTGCCATGAAGTACCGTGTCACCCTAGTTAATGGGTTGTGGAGGTCTGGTAGGCAGCCGCTCCTCGTAAAATACTGGTATTCAGCTAAATCCAGCTTGACTGGAAGCCGACCCTAATATAGTTGGGAAAAGGCTAGGCAGATGATGATGACTTAAAGGCCTCTTTTGTGTAGGCTTTCTAAGATTTTTGTTTCTAGATATTATTGAGAGAAATAACATTTAAATGTATAGGTAGGCTGGTGTTTTGTAAAAAATGAGAATGAAAATCAAAACCAGTTCGATATTAGCATTAGCGGCCTAGTAATGTTTACACTGTTGGGACATAGGCCTTTTCTCTAGGAGTGGGAATGGCAATCCACCACGCGGGCCCAATGCGGATTAGGTTATGTCACTAGTCCTAGAATTTTTACTCGTAGTTCTTGGACTTGGTTGATGGTTTCCTCACGATATTTTTCTTCACCGTTTTGAGAGCAGCGGTCTTTAAATAAATTACCTACATAAAGAAATGCACCTGGCTGGGTTTGAACCCGTGACCTACATTTTGTAAGTTGAGGCAGTTACCATTGGACCACCACTACTCTCATTTAGTTCGATATGCTTTGTGGCAATATGTGAAGGAAAAAAATGTAAGGTGATATCGCGAAAGACAAAGGTTAAGATGAAGAGATAAGCTTTATAATTACAGGAGAGACTGCCCCGCAATGGCCGAGGACTAACCTGTATGGAAAAGGGAAAGCCTTCGCCCAGCTGTAGAACATAATAGGTTACTACCAGTTACTACTAGAGTGCGTCTAATGAAAGCGCGACCTGGAGTTTTTTTTTTATTTAATTGGCAACATTATTCAGCCGCATTTGTAGGAAATTAAAAAAAATGTGAAGTGTCAAAACATGATTCTCCTACTCGTTAGTAATACTACATACAAAATTCTTGGATTTAACCTCTTTTTCTCAGGTCACGCTTTCATTAGACGGACTCTACTAGTATTTTTGTGAGAAATAACAATTGAAAAACAAAAAAAATGACAACAGTTACTCTAAAAATAAACTGAAACAGTAAAAAGAATACTGAAAGTACAGCGTACACTGTACGAGTATTGTAACATATTTAAACCCATAAAAGCAGTTTTGCGCGCAGTTTATGAAATTATTCAGGCAGTTCCGTATTACATACACCTAGCGCGCATTACAGGCCCGTGCTATCCTAGAGGGAGCCACCTGTCTATCAGGCTCCTACAGCAAGCAGCTTTAAGAACTAGGCTGACCACCATTTTGAATTTGACAGGATAGTACATTTTATTTTGATTTTAAAATCATTGAACAAATAGGCGTGACATAGGCGATTAATAATGCCATTCAAAATGATAAAAGTTTAAGGAGTCTATACAGTTCCTACATTGTATCGTTATCTTAACCGTGCTAGGAACAACCACATTTCTTCTTCTCACATTATTTTCTGTGTCTGATAAAACTAGCAAAGTGCGAATCTGACTCGCATCGTAAGATCCGAGACTAACCTATGAAAAAAGTGAATTTTCCGAATCAAGTCTCGAAGATTTTCTGTATCTCAAAAAAATTATCGTTTTATTTATTTATTTATTATACTCTTTATTGTTTGTAATATAAAAAGAAACTTATTCTAAAACACATGGTACATACAATGGGCGGCCTTAACGCATTCCCCGATCTCTTCCAGGCAACCTGGAATGGACAGAGATTGTCTGGAAAAGAAATGGGGCTGTCGTTGGTGTGACAATACCAGTATTTTTACATATTATATATATTATAATAGATACATAGATATATACATATGCTGTATAATAAATATATATATACATACATGTTGAAAACTACAGACAGAAATATAAATTATGACTATCGATACTCACAGCGACAAGTAATGTTCCCTAACGTTTGAATCCCCAACCGGTCCTATGAGACCGCGCTGTTATTGTTTTACTATTGTGTCTCGTTTCGCGGGTATCTGAGTAATTAACGAGTTTTTAATTCATTTTGTTATATAACTATAAATAGTACAAATATACGGTTTTCAGACTTTTATACAAAGACCTTAGTTTTTACCAAATTTCAGTATTCTAGGTCAACCGCGGAAAGTACCATACACGGTTCTGATTTCTTCACGAGAGACAAAATATGAAATATTGACACTCGCAATTGATTTTTTTCACTTGAATCTTTGATATTAATTTTATCTTAAGATTTTCACGTGTTTCTAAGAAAAAGGTTTTGACAGACAGATCAATCGACAACAAAGTGATCCCACATAGGTAATCTTTAAAAAAAAAGCACGTAGTCCCTTCATGCGAATACGTATAAATATTTCAGGTAATAACCTGAAATATTTTCAAAGGCAACAGGAATATCCTAATATCCTGCAGGAACCTCCTATCAAGTAATTCTATAGCACTAAAACATAGCCACCTAATATTCCTAATTAAGTGCGTCTTATGCTTAATTATCGGAATTAAGAGCGTTACCAAAGATGTGGCCATCAACAGCGCTCGTAAAAACTTCGGGGTTAAAGACACACGCATTTTTTATGTGCTATGAGGCAAACGTATAAAAGTTATGTTCTTTATACATCAGTTACTTTGACATCATCGTAAATGTTAAATTAATAGGATTTAGGCGTGTTTTTGTTTGTTGTGTGAAAAATGATAGGTACGTCTTGTGAATACCGAATATCTTCTATAGCAGTAATCTGTAGCCAGATATAACTTTCTTGTATTTTTTTAATATGTTTTTATACACCTTACAAAAGGGGAACTTAGTGAATTCAAATACTCGTAATTAAATTGATAACGAGATTTTATACATAATATGATTATTTTTTAATGTTCTTAAATTTAAATTTTTAGTATCTTCATATATTGTTGTATAGTATGAAACATGTTAAATGCACTGTAAAAAATAGTAAATGAAATAGATAAATAAAAAAAGCATAATATTTTTCGCCATTTTACTACTGAATCACTGAAAATTACATTATCGTTGCCCACATACATACAAAATTAATTATTCTCAAACCGCACTTATTTAAAGCAACACTATCCCGCAACACCACAACACACAGACACCCCACTCATAACGCCTAGTCTACACAGTTGTGACGCGGAAATATTTATCCCACAGCTATTGTGAGCACTTATCCTTATTCCTCCTTGAATTTTGTACGCAGCGAGAATAAGCTCTGTTCCTTGGCACAAGATAAGCCATGTATGGTAATGTAGTTTCCTCAAAAGCCTCCCAAGAACCCACTTTTCAGGATCACGGGGATTTTTCTAGATACAACGTTTTTAGATTCAAATTGTGTCACTAAAGTGCCACTCCTGTCAAATTGTATGAATAATTCAGGAGGGGACTTAATTTGAATGAGAGCTTTTTTACAAACGTATTCATGACCTCTTTGCCCTGTCTGTGATGTGTTGAGAGAACTACGCTCTTCACTCGTTTTAGTCTGGTTGAAACTTTGATTTCGTTAAAATGGATTTTGTTGACAGTGCTTTGCGGAGTTGAGTTTTTATCTTCGTAGGAGAACTGTTAATTATTGAAATATCATGAAACAAGATATGGTTTGGAATATTTATTTTGTAAGCCTTATAGAAATTATCTTACTCCAGAGCAAAAGAATTTGTTACATCAATTTACTCTTCTTAGCGTCTTCTCTGATCAGTTTGGATTACGCTAACTATGGATTAGGACGTAAAAACGGTTATGCGGGTATTTTTATATCCACTAAATTATGAGTATAAAGGCGAAAGTGTGTCTGTTACTCTGTTACGCTTAAATGGCTTAACGGATTTGAATGATATTTGACACACCAGTAGACTATGTCGTGGAATTTCACACTTTTATCCCGGAAATATGTTCTCTTGGGGTAATTTTCTACTATTTCGTGAGTAAATCTGCTAGCTAGTTTTTTATTTATCAAATAGCTGCCTATTTGACAAATAAAAGGCACTATTTGCATTTGTTACAGGATATAATTACGTCCTTCTTAATTTACTCTTAAAAATTATAACAAATTAAAAAAAAACAAGATATCTTACTACTAGTCTAGTACGAGTAAGTAATTAGAAAAGCTAGTAAAGATGTTACTAAGTCAATCTTATTCCCTTTGTTTCAAAAGTGGACGCGTTGTATGCTGTGTCTGTAGAATATGTTGGAGACTTTGGGTAGGGGATTAGAACGCATCAGAAAATTGTGTTTGCTGAAAATAGATGAATTTGCTTGAAAGCTAACTTAAGAACAAAATGTGACAGTAATAATAAATTAAATCTGCGTATCGAATGTCTAACTTACGGCCTTCAATAACGACTATATACATCTCTCGCAAGCCAAGGCATTTCAAATCCTAAGAACCCCCACAATTGTGAGATATGCAGTCTCAAGGGATATAATATCTTATTTACAGACTTGGTTATGCATCGAATTCGCTTTCCCTGGCTAATCAGATCTGTCACATACCTGTAGTGCTAGAAGCTAACGGTCGCAAGGAATTAATAGCAGAGTAATAAACTTTTTGGATGCTCTTTTCAGGCCTTACCTTTACAGGTCTACGTTAGGGCTATCTAACGTAGACCAATTACTGTCCGTAGCCTTACATTTTTCCAGTGGGTAATCATCAAAATGACTTCTCCCGCTCTTTGGCCGTGCGGGCGGGCGTGTCAGACTCTTACTGACTAAACCCCACTCCGTTCCTTAGTTGCCTTCGATGTAGGGGACCTTGGTTCACCTTTCGGAATTTCCATTTTCCCCAGAGGCTTCGGCCCTGCCGGGCTCCTACAGTTTGCTGACATCTCTTTGAGGCGTGCGTGGAACGGAATGTGCCAGCGTCCGTAGCCTGGCTGCGTGTCGGAGTACTCTCTGGGGAAAGTAAAGCTTTTCATTAGGATAGAAAAGCAGATAACAAGAGTTTCCTGGGTGCTCAAGCTCATTAATGACATTTTTGAATCCGTTTATAATTCATAAAATTCATTCATGCCAAAATTGAATTCCGAGAATCTTTCAAAAGCACTGTGGACCCTTTACGACTTGCTCCTCAAGCACAGAAGCTCATCATTCGAACATGAGTGGAGAAGCATTTTACAACTTGTTCTTAAATATTCCTCAGAAGCTGAGCTATAAACTCAGACTGAGAGGAACCCTGAGCTTCTATAAAAATAATCTCTCGGAAATATTTTACAATTGCATTTTATTATTATTCTGCAATACGGAGTGTAAAAGCTGAATCAATTTCCTTTCAGAATTTGCAAGTTTTATTTGATTGAAGACGAAGATTGTAGATTAAAATTACGACTTACGGCAGTAGCTGTGTGAATTGAATCTGTAAGTAGGAGGGAGTAAAGTCGCTTTTCGTTTTCTTTTACAGCTTTTTACTATAAAGTTTTAAAAATTCTTACGTTGAGAGAGCTAGAAACTGTGCTGTTTTTTGTAATATGAAGGACATAGCCACGTTTAGGCACATGCTAAAAGAGGGACAGTAAAAATATATCTCTACTCTCTCTTTAAATCCCTCTTGTTCCATTTATAAAGAAGTTACTTCTGTCATGTATACTACGGAAAAAAAAACTAAAAACACTACTAAATACTTTCTGACTATGGTTTCCATTTTGAGAGTACCAATGTTCTTATAGACAGTTTCAATAGCGTTAGATACCTAAAACTGTTTAAACAAAACACATAAAAATAAAGTAAACTTCAATAGTCGCTATTGCAACATTCTATGACAAATCGCACAATGATTGATGTAACCGCAGTCCAGCCGACTAGCGATCACCCTAAGGATTCTGTTGGTGCTGCCACGTACTTTACGCACCAGGAATGCGCAACTTTTACGCATCGTAGCGTAATCAAGCAGTCTACACGATGTTCAGCAAAGATCCCTGAAGCACTACAAAATCGCTGCAGCCCCATAAGCATTTTGAACGCATTATTAAAATGTACTCGAAGGGAACTGTAAGACTCTTGAGTGTAGTGTTGGTCCACACGCTAAAGTCCTAAATCCTATCATCATGGTGATATCATACCCATAAGAACGTCATCATTGGAAGGAGATTTCACTCAAAAGAACCACCTCAGCTTGTTTATTTTGAATCACAGTCTTATCAGTACGATCACGTTGGACCAAACACAATCTTCATAAAAAATTAAAGTCACCGTAGCCACAGAGAGATACATAGCAATTTTCATAAAAAAAATAATCTAGTGGGTTGTTGAACGAAATTGGGCAATGTTGCAGACTGAAAGTAATATCCGTTGTCAGAACTGGATCGTTCACTGCTATTGGCTCTTTGTGTTCCCTTGTGCAGATAAAATGCAAATCACAAATGGACTGACGATGAAATGCAAGGCTTTATATGTATTTGGATGGGAATTGGAGTTCTTATGGTTTGTTCTAGTTATTTTTGGATAAATCTGTGAAAAATTTAGATGTGAAAAGATTAGATGTAGCAGAGAATGTTAACATGGATGGGAGCAGTGAAGAGAAATCTTGTATTGATTTCTCGTCACACAACTCATCCGTCATCCATCTATCATCCATCTATTAAAGGAGAAATGCGCAGCCAAAACTACTGAGATTAGACTAGAAATTTTGCATAAGGTTTCCTTTCATGACGAAGGCTAGAGTTAATAGGCTCTTAATAAACTAGTGCGCTTCACCATCAACGATTGCATCACTGCTTACCATCAGGTAGGATCGCAGTCAAGCGCTAGTTTATAACCATTTAAAAAAAGACGTGTGGCACTCGGAGACTGCCGTGGTAAAGCTATTGCATAGCATTTTTTATCAACTTATGCAATTATAATTATTTATTTATTTTACCTATACACCTATATACTTTCTCACAAACAGCTGATTATGGTAGTTTTCCAATACTACCAATGCCACCTAAAGGCGGGTTGCTGAACTAAAGAGACAAGCGTGATATTTCAAAAAGTCATTAAAAGTATTAAGTAAGATATTTATCGATAGATGGCTGTGCCGGTCGGAGTGTTAGGTTTTTTTCGTTACGGATTTTCTGGATTCGGTCCTCACGCTCAAGGCCCGCGATAGAAGCTATGCAGTAGCTTAAGAAAAGAAAAAAAAGGTGAGCACTAAAACAGAATTTTCCAAAATTCACCCCTTAAGAGGATGAAACAGGGGTCCAAAAACCTATTTTCACTCGAACAAAGCCTCTGGCAGAAGCTAGTGATGCATATTTGTAAGGAATAGAGTATCTAGTGACCTGTCTACTAGATCTATCGAATGGGGGTGCTGTCGATTTGAAGCAGAATCGTAAAAGTATTTAAACCTTTCACAGCTACTGCCAAGAAATCGGTCACTCAGTACGATGAAGCTAATTGCAACTTTCAAAATTGGAGAGCTCCTATGCCAAAGAAGATGAAAGAAACTTCATCATTTTAGCTGAAAGGCGTCCAGTGCTGGACATAGCAACACCCCTGTAGCGACCTGGGGGGCAACGCGTCGCTGCAACAACTGGCCCAATTTTGCATATTTCCTCTATAGTAATTTCACTGATCGTATATCTGACAAAATCACTAATTGTAGCACCATAATTATGTTGTGATATTAGAGGTTGTCAGAACAATGCTGCCTAATAGTCTATTAACGGTCTTGGAGTCAAACGAGCGAGGTAATGGACTCCTGAAGAGCTTATAATTGTCAACCTTTATAGTCAGGTTGTGGCTCAGTTGAAAGCGAATGGAGATGGAGGTAATAGTCGTTATATTTGTGAGGTGATTATTGTTCTATTTTTTGTAAACTTAAGTTTTGAGTTGTTTGAAAGTGAAATTGGGATCTGGCTGAGTGACTCTTTTTCAAGGATGTTCGTCACCAACTCATTGACACTTTGTTTGATCAGGGGGCTGGGTCATTCTTTGCCTAATGAATTAATCAATCGAAACGTGAAACTCCGGTCCACAGTCTGAACCAGAGCGTGAAAAGTCACTGCCACCAATTGGCTCCACAATAAATAAAATAAATAAAGTTTATTAATGCTTCAGTTTACATAAGTGTGTTTAGTGTTTGGAGCCTCCTGTTACGCAAATAATGCCTGTGTTAGGAGACTCCGCTCTTCCATAATATAGCAATAATTACATTCACATGTAGGTACTAATGCTAGAATCATTAAATTTCATTTTAAAAACTTAAAACTAAAAGGTAAATATTAATAACAAATAATAATAAGGACGGTGTTAAGAGTATTTCTCGAGTATGGATTGAAGTGTTAATGGGTGTGTGTGTATTTGTGTGTGTGTGTGGGTGGGTGTGTGTGTGGGCGGACCATAAGGAGCGGTGCTTCGCCGAAGCGGCAGTTTTTTCCGCCTGAATCCGATGCCGAAGCCAGAAAACTCGCCATGTCCGGTGAGGACCTGCGTCATGCGGACGGTGAGGACTCCTCGGAAAGGGGACATGTCGCCATGATTATTTTAATGTAAAAGTCATTCTAATCCGTCTCTCCACACAGCAAGTAAAATTCACCCGGCGCGATAGCCAAACTTCAAAATAGTTTTGCACTGGCTAACGAGTCTGAACTGTGCAAAGAATGTGAAACACTGGTTTTCAACTATATCTGCGAAGACAGGGATCTTATTGGTGGGTAATTTGGGTTAATGTGGGCCCGAAGTTATTTTTTACTTGTTTGTTGGTAAGTGCTCAAGTCTGACTCGCACTTGCCGTGTTTCACATAGAATTCGGTTGGATTTTTTTGTAAAACGATTTGTTTTTTTTTCGTTAACTAATTTGACTGTAAAGCTATGTTTATGACTATTATTTGATTGTTTTTACTTGATTTTAATTTTCGATTTGATTTAATTATTTACTATTTTTCCTATGTTGCTGTGCTCTTACAAGGCCCATAATGTGCCTTATCTTTTAGCCTGTTTTAAGAAGTGCAATGAAGAAATAAGATGAAAAATTACGTACTTAATTTAATTGATCCATATTATTTTTATGGTAGGTACATATAATTATACTTGATAAGTTAAGATGATGTCACACTAAAGAAACAACACAATATTATTATCAAGTGTTTAGAAATTATACTAACAGTATTATCATTCACTCATTCGCTCATTTATCACTAGTAGGTTCGACAGTCTATTTAAAGACGCCCTTAATATCAGTCCATTGATAGCAACACAAATAGACTCATCACAGCATTGTCAAGTCCCCAACTCTCAGTTACATTTGTTTGTTAATTTGTATAGTAACCTGTTTGTGTGAAATAGGTTAGTGGGTCGACTAGGGCACAGGATAGATAGATACAGAAGGTTATCTCATGTGTGTGCTTCATTTTTAGGGTTCCGTACGTGTGGAGGTATGAACACGGTATCCGAAAGGTTGTCACCGTGTCCCCCAGATCGATGGCAACGAAGGAACGGGGTAGGGGTTTAGTCAGTAAGAGTCTGACACGCCCTCCCGCTCCGCCCAAGAGTGGGAGAAGTCATTTTGATGATTCCCCTACCGGAAAAAAAAAAAAACGTGTGGAGGTATCGAGTTGAAATTAAAACCAAATACTCAGGTCAGCGGTTCCTTGAAGCTGTGCAAAAATCAAACTTGTAAGTTTACGAAAAAAAAAGATACGGTCGCTTATGTAACAGAAAACGTTCATTTCGACACTCTTAAGGGAATTAAAATTCATATTATTATGACTCCTGTTCACCTCGAATCTTGTTTGGCATAAAGCAAGATATCATGGCACAAATATAGAAAAACTGTTTTTTTAGGCTTATCACAAGAAAAAAAATTTTGCAATTCGGAAAAAATTTCAAGACACACAGTCCGAGGTCAGTGCAAGCGCGCATGTTCCGAGACATCGTATCTGTGAGCGATGTCTATTTATGCGATGCTCAAGCGCACTTTGTATGTAGATTACCTTCTGTACCTATCTCTTTTGTGGCAAGGGTAAAGACGCCGAGACAATGGGATGATACGCAAATGGTTTGTTTGTATGGTGATACACGACAAAACAAGAGAAAACTTAGGTGGGTGCTCCAGTCTAGCGACGCGATTTATTCGATTATCTCGATGGTTCTCGATGGTTTCTACTTTGACTCGAGTCCGACTCGGTCTGTTATTGCTACTGGCGCATGTCACGTTCATTCGCAAGTTGTTCCTCGATACTTTAGAGTTTCGAGTGAGAGTGACTGATTCATACAACCAAAAACTAGCGGTCGATTCTGTTGACTCAAAACAATCTAAAATCAGTTCGATTATTTTGTAGAACGGCGAGTCGATGGTTGACTCGATGCACTCGCATTATGTGTCTGTATTGTAATGTGGAAGTATTGTAAACCCAATATTTTTATGAAAAGAGTAACCATGGAGTTTCTTGCCGGTTCTTCTCCATAGGAAACGACCAATTTGTGACCGTGCACTAGTTTTTGACGTTTTATAAGTGCCCAGGCCTATGTAAAATAAAATAATTTTGATTTTGATTTCGATGGTTCATGTTATCGACTTTGATTCTTTCGATTATCAAATCATCTCGGAATCTCCTATCACTACCCTAGTATGTGTTATCCTGTTCACTCGTGTGGAATGTAGGTATATTAACAAAATAATTACTTAAACTGTATACAATTAAATAAAGGACTGAAATGAAGGATTGTTTCCTAACTTATCTAGATGTGTGGTAGGGTTAGAAGTGGAAAATAATTAAAGATTATTGTTTATATAATTATCAGGTTTATTCTCATAAGCACTTTACTTTATTGTATTATCTTTGTATGTTTTTTTTTGTTCGTGTGTTTGTCACCTAACTTCTTCTAAACGGCTTGACCAATTCGGATGAAACTTTATGTTTATATTTGAGTGTCTTTTTGGATGGCGATGTGAGCGCAGGAACGGCGGCGCGTGAACTCGTAATGCACGCAATCAAATCACGTGCGCGTTTTTTTGTTAGTCAGAACTAAATACGAGATCTACCTGAGAAGAGGTGGTGGAATGACCCAGACGCTTACTACAAGTACATACTGGTGCGAGTTGGCTCAAAAAAAGAATACCTGGAAGAAGTTGGGGAAGGCCTATGCCCAGCAGTGGCCAATAAAAAACGAAGTATTTCAGCTAAAACCTTACTAAGACACCTTACATCTTACAGTAAGCTTGCAAAAGATTGAATCCAAAGATGATTTTCTCGTAAACTGTGGATTGAACGTTGCTTTGGTGAAATTGTGAACTTATATCTGCAACTCGAAACGTTTTGGAGAATACAGCACAATTTCACTAGATGCTTTCGGAAAATTGCTTTTCGATTTTACTATAAATTCACGTGAGTATAGGTAAATTGATTCCGATGTAACTTCACTGTAGAATCAAATCAGTACAGTGTTGCTTTTTGGCCAAACATATTGACTAAACGGATTTTTAATTAATTTACCTTGGTATTGATTTGTTGGTGATGGTCGATGGGGCCGAAATGTTCTCCACTGCGCACCGGTAGACGTAGCGTTGGAAGGCTTTCCAAAAGGTGGATTGATGATCTGGTGAGAGTTCAGGGAATCCGATGGATGCCCGACGCACAGGACTGTTTGTTGTGGTGACACTTATGAAATTACTTTTAAAACAAGGTTAACTAGTAAGTTGTCGAAGGAAAGATAAAAACTGGGCAAGAGCGAGTCCAACTCGCGCGCTCCGTACCAACTTATCTATAAAAACAGCTCAATTCTCATAATTATATTGATAATTATGTTTTTGCGACATAGACATCCGCATCTTTTTTTTTTCGTTAACTTGAAGTTTGTTTTTCACACAGCTTCAAGGGATCGGTTGGGTATATGGTTTTAATTTCAACTCGATACCTTTTCACGTTCTCGAGATAAATGGTCTTGACACACAGACAGACAGACAGACTGACAACAAAGTGATCCTATAAGGGTTCCGTTTTTTCCTTTTGAGGTTAGTACGGAACCCTAAAAACCAACAGCCGAACATAGAACCTCCTCCTTTTGAAGTCGGTCAAAAATATAAGTGACATTAAAGCATACCTATTATTAATCAGGTAATTATGGGTACATAATTATAACCGGTTATTAGCTGTCAAAACAAGACCTAGATTTGCCCTTTCACAACCTATTACGTGCCAAAACAAACTGAACTAAACAACATGCCTATTTAACATTAATTGAAAATTTCGTAACCCTGAAAGTTCAGGTGGTTAGTGGTAAACTATTAGTTCATTACTTTGAACTTGGCTGAGTATTAACAAGTTAAAGCCGGGATTAAGTAGAACTGTAATAATTGTTGAGTGGGATTGTTTAGTTATGCTTACGTTATATAACGTAACATAACATAGTCAGGCTTATAATGTTCACGTGTTCCCACAGCTGAAACTCTACATATACGCACAAAATCTTTTTGGGAACACATTTATTGTGCAGCAAAAGAGTGCATATGTGTCTGTGTTGTAATATGGAAGTATTGTAGACCCAATAGTTTTTTTGAAAAGAGTAACCTTGTAGTTTCTTGCCGGTTTTTCTCCATAGGAAACGAGCAATTTCGAACCGTGCACTAGTTTTTGACGTTTTATAAGTGCCCATGTAGGCCTATGTAAAATAAAATTATTTTGAATTTGAATTTGAGTGGGTTTCCTTGCTGGAGTCTGTGTTTCCTGGTAGATAACTACAACCTAGGGATTCTTCAGTCAAAATTGAATAAGCTAGGTACTTCTAGGCAAGCGCGCTCTGTTGTTGATCATATCGGCGCTTTCCATTAAGTGAGATAGTGGTCAAGACCGAGTCTATGAACAATAAGGGAGGCCACGGGTTTGCTTCTGAAAGAAAAACCCGGGGCCCTGAAACGAAAGGCAAAGATTAGACAAGGAGTAGGTTTTAGTCAGTAAAAGTCTTAAACGTCCTTCTGCTCCGCCCAAGAGCGAGAGTAGTCATTCTGATGATTTCAAAACTAAAAAGAAAAATGGGCTAAGGGTTGGTCGGTGCCTGCCACATGCGCAGCTTCTGGAACGCTGGCTAGCCGTGTTAAACTCATATAACAACTAAATGTTATATAAACTCCTCATCATCTACCTAGCCTTTTCCCAACTATATTGGGGTCGGCGTCCAGTCAAGCCGGATTTAGCTGAATACGCAGTATTTTAAGAGGAGCGGCTTGCCTAACAGACCTTCACAACCCATTACTGGGAAACACGGGATTTCATGGCAAGACTGGAGTCAGATTTACTGGCTTCTGACTCGGTATGTTAAGATGGGCACCCATCCACAGACCAACCTTGGCAAGCGTTGTTTAACCTTCGATCGACCCGTGCGGCTGTTATTATCTAGCACGAGCTCCTCAAATGTTATATAAACTACACCTACATAATAATATAAAAAGGTATGAAGAATATAAAACAATTATATGATTATATTATCATCTAATAGAAATCTTATAGAATGAGCTGGGATTCTTGCCAACGGCTCAACATCCATCAAATCAGCATGGCACGTACAAGTAAAATATGGATGGCGAAATATTCTGTTCGTGAATGTAATTTGGCTTTGGTCAAGGTTATTTGGGATATGTTTTTGGCTAGATATAAGGTGCTGGGAAGGTGGAGAAAGATACCTTTTTTTTTGTTTTCGGGGGGAAACCTTCAAAAGGCGCCTGGACTTTTGGGGAAAAAGACCAGGGAGTGTGGGATTCTTACCTCACTAAAACCACCCCGGTGATCACCATCTACAAATGGAAGAGGGCCCCGTGTCTTCTTAAAAGACCACCCCGGAACCCCCTCTGTACAACGCCTGTTAGAGCACATCCCGGAGTAGACTGTGAAGGGTCTCCTCTGTTTCTTGTTGTGCACGGCAGCACGTGATCATTGTGCCACCGTCCTTCTCGAAGGGAGAAAGATACCTAGGTATATAATTGCAGGCTAAATTCTGCCAATGGCTTTGCTTACCTAGGTGAAAGTAGAAGGCCTAAGGGAATATATTCCCGGGACAAAAGAACCGTCCTTTTTCTTTGAGTTAGGTATCATCCAATGACTTCTCCTGCTCTAGAGGGGAGGGGATGATGGTTTCGGACTTTTACTGGCTAGAACTCACCACTCTGTTCCTTCTTTACCTTTATTCTAGGACCCTGGGGTTCTCATCCACATTAGTTTTTGCTGACGTTGTGAAGGTATGAGGGTGACGCGTGGACACAAGTTAAACTACTCGCTGCTCATAGCACACTGATTTATTCGTAAGTAATGGTTGTGCGGGAGCGCAGTCAACGCACTCATGCATTGTGCTGACGCACACGTATATGACAGCTGACATCTCTTTTGGGGGCTCGGGAAAATCTACGCGTCGTCGAAGACTTGTGCTCGGCCTGGAAGGTTACAGGGCGGCCGGAAGACAACCTACCGTTGCTCATCGTCCACTTACTCTTGCCTAAGGTAGCCAGAGATCGCCTTGCGGCTCCCGAAAAAACAAACTCTACGTTGTTCTAAATTTAATCGAAATACATTCAGGCGTTTGAGTAGAAGTAACAAACATTCATATGCATAAATCATTTCATACAAAGTTTTACCTTTACAATGTGAAGTAAGCATACAGTTGAGTATCGATTACTTGCTCCCATATTAACAACATCTAGTGCTTTACCATTGTTTTATGTAAGTTAAAGATATGTCATACTGTGCCACTTAAGATCCCATTTCGCCTAGGTTCTCCAAAGGGCAAGGTTGAGTAGTATCATATGTACCAGCTGTTGTTGGGTCGGTAGTTAGACTTACGTTTCATTAGTTATGGATACCTAAGCTTTAACCTAACCTAACCATAACATATTTAATAGTTCCGGATTATTCTCTACCTATTACATACGCAGGACATAGCTAAACACTATGAAACAGAAACGTGCAGCGTAATTTGCAGTACTACGCAATTTCATGTTTTGGTGCGGAATTCCAAATCATTCAATTATTCCGTTTTGACGATTTACCCAGTACTGCCCGCTCGGTGTGTGGGAGGCCCAAATCTGTCACTGAAAACATCCTACCTATAACGGCATTACCAGAAATGGTACGCAATTATTCTGTTTCACCATTTCAGCCGAAAGTCGTCCACTGCTATGTAGGCCTTCCCCAAGCGTGGCCACAACGACTGGTACTGAGCATCTCGCATCCATCGGATTCCCGTGACTCTCTCTAGGTCATCAGTCCACTTTGTGGGAGGCCTTCCAACGCTGCGTCAATATTCTGTTTATAAAAGCAAGACTCCAGTTTAATGATTTCCAATGATAACACCATAATAGATATTGATGAAGGAAAATCCGTTCAAAAAAATCAAAGCCATAAAAACTCAAAAGATGATATTATTCAAAGTTGACGGAAATGAAAAATGACAGGGTTTGTAAATTTATTCAAAGACTATGGTTCTGCCGGTTCGTGCCGGGGCGGTAATTTGGCGAATATTCGCTTTTCGGACTCGTCGCGTCGCTCGCATACCGGGATAAGGAAAGATTTAAATATCAGTAGTTGTCCAGAAGCATACAGATTATTTCAAACTTTTATTGTTGCGAACACTACAGTCTCTGTACGTTTATAAATGTGCAATGACAAGTCATTATTTGGACAGGTATATAAAAATGCTCAATGGTGATCCATAACTGCCAATTGGTGATGATTTTCTTCAGCATCAGTATATGCCATAACTACCCATCTTAAATCGAAAAGGCACAATATTTAAAGTCGGATGCTTCTTTCTGATATTATGAATGATTATTGGTTGGATCGTTTCCATCATTGATGTGAACATCTGTTTTTTTTTTAAAGTTATCCAAATATAGAAGACTAAATACAATGCCTATCTCATATTTTCGGGTAGTATGGTCGACTAGGCCTTTTATTTTATTTTTTCCGATACAAACAAGTATTTCTTTTCCTCTGGTGATTTCCTGCGTTGCGGTGAGTGTGCGTGCATCGAGATTTAGGTACGTAGTTTGATGTTTTTAGGTTCCCGTACCTATTACGCCAAAAACGGAACCGGTTGGTCTTCTATCCGTCTGTCCGTGTGTCTTTTTGTCCATTTATCCATCTGGCCGTCTCTCCGTCTGTCCATCTGTAAGTCTGTTTATCAGTCCGTCTTCAATCTTGGACTATTATATTTAACTAGTTTCCGCCCGCGGCTTCGCCCGCGTGGTGTGTTGATAAAAAGCAGCCTATAGCAAAAATAACAAAATCGAAAAAAACAATAAAAAAATGTATGACTAAAAGTAGCCTATATGTTAATCCAAGGTATAAACTATCTAAATACCAAATTTCAACCAGATCGGTCCAGCCGTTTTTTCGTGAAAGAGTAACAAACATACATGCATCCTCACAAACTTTCGCATTTATAATATTAGTAGGATACGTAAAATTCTGTCCTCCAAAACCCCTAATAAAAGAGGACCCCTACACTACCTATTTCACAGTAATATCTAATTCAATGTTAATTTTATCTTCCCTTGAATTGGAATATTCAGTTATTCACTTCTATATAAATCTAAACCAAAATACTGTAAAGCAAAATGTGTAAGCACCGGTCCTATGCCTCACAAGAGGATCTTTACAGGATTCGCAGCTCAAAGGCTGGACTCGAGCTTGGAAATTAATTAAATGGCGCAACGCATTGTTGCCTCACAAATCGATGAAAACGTAGAAGTTCCCGGTACAAATGTTTGTAGGTCTTCATTTGCTCAGAACAGGTAAGTCGAGGTTATTTTGAAGCAACTTTAAATATAGGAGGAGGTTCACAATTTGTGTTTTCTTCTCATTTTTTTACATTTGTTACCTCATTTATTTGTTATTTATGAACCGATTTGCAAAAAAGTTTTTGTATTGGAACAAGTATACTTTAGTGTACTAGTATATTTATAGTAGACACACAGATCATTTCAATAAAGATAGCTAAGCGACAATGATAAAAAAGTAGGAAATGCACTGATGAGAAACAAATGACAAATTAAATTGTAAAACAATATTTTTTACAATATTAGTCCAGTGCCTGGGGCGTTAAAATCATCAAAACCTGGAACTTGGTTGACTGTGGAGTTTTTTTTTTAATCCATCCACAGTCAACCAAGTTTCAGGTAAAAACCCCCAGGCACTGGATTAAATTTAAAAAGAAGATTGGCAAAACCCCATGTACTTTCAGTATCACATACAGGCTTAACGTTCAATAGAATGAATATATGGATTAGAATGCTACAATAGAGTATAACAAAATATGTAATGGTAAGACATACATTAGAGTTGGGGATATAAAATGATTTATAGACATAACCTCAAAATGGACCACCAAAAATAATACAAGGTACCTACCTAATTATGTAACTTAGAGCTTGACCAGAAGGGGCGAATTCATCGCGATTCTCTCGTGCGTATTACGCGCGACCGTTGCGCCCAGAAAGAGCGTATCAACGCTGGAGCATTCAACAATTCCGTATCAAATGTAGGTGCTCAATTTCCTTGGATATGTGCACTCGCTCTGGAGTTCGCGCGTTTAACTGGACGCAACAAGGTGTCCCTAGTATCTCGATTCGCGTGTAATACGCGCGAGTTGAGGGTCTGGCGTTGTGCACGCGATTTACGCGCGTATTTGGAATTCGCGCGATATTTGTGGACGCGACGTATTTGTGCTAGTATCTTACTAGTATATTACTAGCGCGCGAATGAATTCGCGCGAAACGTTTCTAAAAGAGTACCAGCTTGAGGCGCTAGAGTCGATTGAGAGGCGAGCCAAGAAGATCATAGGTAATGATGCACTCTTCGAGTCGAAGCTTCAAAGTCTGGAGCATCGACGACGAGTTGCTAGCCTGTCGGTTTTCTATCGGTTGCATTTCGGAGAGTGTGCACAGGAACTGCACAACTTGATTCCTTCAAGCCCGTTTCATCATCGGACCACTAGACGTACGGCAATGCGCCACCGGTACATGGTGAACATCCCACCCATACGTACAAAGCGTTTTGGGAGTACATTTATTATGCGCACAGCTAAAGAGTGGAATTCCCTGCCGGGGTCTGTGTTTCCTGATAGCTACAACCTAGGGTTCTTTAAGTCAAGAGTGAATAGGTTGCTTCTAGGCAAGCGTGCTCCATCGTCGACCACATGATCGCTTACCATCAGGTGAAATGTGGTCAAGCGCAAGACTATCAATAAAAAAAAAAGAATTCGCTTCTTCTGGACAAGGTTTTAAGGCAGACCCTTAAGCGTCGTCCTATTTAGCTAACTATCATACGATTGAACGATGTGATTTCGTCGCACGATGAGATTAGTTTTATCGACGAAACCCTGTGCTCGCGCGATGATTTACAAGCTTCTATTAGGACACTCTAAAGAATGTGTATTTAATCACATCGTTCAATCGTACGTGGTTAGGGTCAGCTCACACCGAGACGCGACGCTGCGCGCAAATTTTAATAGAGTGACTCAAAATATAACTTTATTTACTACGCGAAAAGATACACATTTCATTGTGAGAATTTAGAATACGTTGCTTCATGCAGCGCTGCCCCTCGTGATGCCGCGCGGCGTCTCGTAACAGGTAAAAAACAAAACCATAGTATTTATAACATTTTTTTATTATAATTGTAACAATACATTGTCAAGAAATACCGCAGGGAGATTGTTCCTTCGTGTCGATCGTAAGCTAAATACCAGACTACACTCATGACATGTGAACAACAGCCCACGGTTCTGAGTCATACTTTACAATTACAACAGTAGCCGATAATGGCTTTGGTTTTCTCCTTTAAACTGGTCAAATCAAGACACATCGGCGAAGGCGTGATAAGCGCACATAACAGTTTATACACCACCGAAGATCAACTGCTAACATTGTTAAAGCATGAAAAACATTCACAAAATAAATAAGAGTCCTATTTCAGTTCTGCGCAGGTTTATACACTAAACGCAAATTGTAATGTACTAAAGTAACGTGGCGGCACAAAATAAGAGTTCACACTTCATTTATAGATGCAGACAACATTACAAATAACACGAAAGACGAATTATGTTTAGGCAGGGTCAAACAAAAATGTCATGATAGTTTATATTTTTTTTGTATTTGACATACCTAAGTAACAGCTGACGCAATAAGCCTATTTTATGCGTTTTGTTTTTACCGACTTCACAAAAAGGACGAGGTGCTATTGCATTATTGCGTTTTGTTTCCGTAACGGGACTGTACCCTAAAATCATGGTTTTTTAATTACTCCGGACTGCTAATATTGTATTTTAGCTTGGAAAATAAGTAACGATATATAACCCATAAGTTGCATATAACTAGATTTGTGTATGTTTGGATTTTCATGTGATACCCAGCTCGCCAATCTTCTTTGAAATAAAACAATAGACTTTATAAAATTAAAGATATTTTAAAATATTTGAAAAGTCGTATAAAAAAACTTTATTAGATACCACATAATAATATGTTAATTAAAATACATAACATAATTTTATAATACTCTACTGTTGCCGGTTACATCGATCCTTGTGATCGAAGATACTCTAGGTACCTACCGTACTAAACTTTCTGATGTTAATGGAATGTCAATTTGTCAAGAACATAACAACTCCCAAACTTTTGTCAACAGCGTCTGTTCCTATACTTAAAAGCGTTCAAAATCTAGCCGTATTTTAAACTCAGCGACAATCAATATCAGTCTTGATATAAATATAGGGAAATATGAAGTACAGTCTCGAGCAGTCTATGAATAGTTTCTAAGTTTGGTGGGATGTGCTATAATACTCTAATTATCAGTAAATACACACATCAAAAGTGTCTAGGGATCAAGCATTTTTATGCGGATTTCTTGAGATTGAGATGTGGCTTTGTAATAAATTTATGATTTTATAAATTTATATGGATCCTTTTTGGTGCATTTCATAATTTGAATCAGGAACTGTGAATCAAATTCGAGTAAAAGATGAAAATCAGCTGTCAATATTTTCCCTATAAAAACATACAACGCATTGAAGACATTATTAGTGCTACTGTTTCCCTACTACTGATTAAAACCAACGTTATTATGGAGCGGCGACGTCATTTAAGCAGGGAAGAAATGCTCAGAGCCGTGGGAATGATAGAAGCTGGTTCCCGGCAACGTACTGTGGCTTTAGCTCTGAATACAAGTCAGAGTGTTATCAGTCGACTTTGGACACGTTACCGAAGCACTGGTACCGTGGCTGAGCGCCATGGAGGACGGTATCGCTGCATCACACGGAGACAAGACTGATACATTCAAATCTTAACTCGAAGAGCTCCAACAATAACCGCCATGATGTTAGCCGTGAGGCTTCATCACTCTTCAGGGAACTTAATTAGCGACCAAACAGTCAGAAACCGCTTGCATGAAGTGAACCTTCATTCCCGAAGACCGCTACGGGTACCACCTATAGCAATGCATAATCGTAGGATTCGATATCAATGGGCTCTTGAACACAGAAATTGGGCAGAAGAACAATGGCGTTTCGTGTGCTTTTCTAATGAGTCTCGTTTTGGTATGAGACCGGATACAAGACGTATACGACACTGGAGAACCCCTGGACGCCAACAGCGATTAAAATCCTGCCAGGAAGTCCATCCTTATAGTGGTGGAACCATCATGGTATGGGCGGGTATTTGGATCGGCGGAAGAACTGAGTTGATTTGGATCAGAGGCAACCTCAACGCTCAAATTTATGCTGAGACGATTGTATCAGACGTCATCGTTCCTCTACAAGTGCAAATAGGTCCCTTATTTCAGTTAATGCATGATAATGCACGACCGCACACCGCAAGACTTGTAAGACAGACTCTCGCCGCAGCTAACATCAATGTCCTGCCCTGGCCTGCTCAGTCGCCAGACTTGAACCCGATTGAGCATGCATGGGATATGCTACAGAGAAGAGCTCTGCCGAATATGGAGGGTATCCAGTCGCAAGAAGACCTTTTTTTGTTGTTGCAACGAACATGGGCGGCCATTCCACAGCGTGATTTGGATGAACTCATTTTGAGTATGCCAAACCGATGTTCTTGTGTTGTTAGTGTTCGCGGTAGAAACACGGATTATTAATTGTTTAAGTTACCCAATAAAATTTTAAAGAAAACTGTTATTTCAGTCTTTTTTTCGAACTTTAATGTTAGTGGTTCAAATGTCAAAAATCCCTTTATTAGGAAAATGGCAAATTTCTTTATTAATGCAAAGGTGACTTGGTTTATCGTTACTGTGACAAACGAAAACACTTTATTTGATGAATCCTTAAAGAAAATTTTAATTAATATCAATCAGGAGAAAAGTTATTGCAAAAATATATGTTGATCCCTAGACACTTTTGATGTGTGTAGTTTAAAAGGAGAGCAGTGGTGGCCCAGTGGTAACTGCCCCGACTTACAAGTTGTAGGTCGCGGGTTAAACCCACCCAGGCGCATCACTTTGTGTGATTTATTTCATCACCGCTGCTCTCAAAACGGCGTAGAAAAACATCTTGAGGAAACAGGCATGTCCGAGAATCAAAAATTCAAAGACATGTGACATCCACCAAAGCGCATGGGCACGTGTGGTGCCCATTCCCTCTCCTAGAGAGGAGGCCTGAATCCCAGCAGTGGGAACATTATAAGGCTGATACTAAACGAAGGGTAAACATTGTGAACAAAAATCAGCTAGCCACATTGCCGATGCTCAGTCAGTAAAAGTCTGACACGCCTTCCCGCTCCTCCTAAGAGCGGGAGAAGACATTCTGATGATGATGAAAAAAAAGCTAGCCATTGCTCGTCGTCCGAAAGCCCACAAGAGGAATTACCAATGCGATTAAGGCGTGCCCTAAACTAAGTCCCTCTTAAGATTATAGTTCCAGCATTTCGCTCCAAAGCTTTGGCACAGTATTCGCGTACAACATAAATAAAGAGAAACTGCACTACAGTCACAAAATAAAATCGTAGAGCAATCTACGTTGCTCCGGGACATATATTAGAGGCAACATGTCACAATGCGACGTTGCTGACACAGTAAAGAAATAAAGAAAAAATAAAGAAACTCGAGCTACCGTCATTGGTTCATATGGGAACATGGATGGAGGAAAAACGAGGGAAAAGAGGGTACTATGGTTACATACGAATGTGTTGAAAGGAAATTCGTGCACTTGATCACGAAATTCGTTTATCATTTTAGGGGAATAAGGAGCTAATCGTGAGTTTTATAATGCGTTCTACTAGCTTTTGCCCACGGCTTCGCCCGCGTGGAAGTCGGATAACCAAGTAAATTCAGAAAAAATAATAATATCGTAAGTGGGTCGCATAAAATATAGCCTCAGGAAGAAAGCAGCTTTCTATCAATACCTACATTTTTGTTGTCTGACCAGGGTCTTCAGAGATTACCCCCTACAAACAAAAAAACAAACTTTACCTCTTTATTATATTAGTATAGATTGCAGTAAACATAATTAGAAGAGTAATATATAAAGGGAGTAAAAAGACCTACAGTGGGCGCGCTATGAGCATTTTGCCGCCCTCATCAAAAAAACCTTAATAATTCATAAAACTATGGCCCGTTAGGTTTGCGCTTTTCAGTAGCTGGCCCCACTTTTGTTCGCAACTCGTGCCAAAAAGCTGCACGCCATCAGAGTATGGGTTTTCGCTACAGGAGGAGTTTATTACCATCAGGTATCGCCGGGCGGCATTTTGCTCACCACGCGCCCACTGACGTAGGTGGAGTTTGTGTCAATTTTTTTTCGTAAAATTGAAATTTAGACAATATTTTGCATTAGTGCATTTATTATAAAAACTAAGAAAAAGTGTTTTGATTTCAAGATTTAAAAGTATCTAACGAAAACTCAAAGAATACTGCTGGTATAAATGATCAAATAATTGATGCTATGCCGACAGTATGTGAAAGAGATCGCGATGTTCTAACTAAGCTATATGGCTGATTACCGTGTGGTCATATATAATATCATAAGGTAATCTATTGGGACATCAAAGATTTCTTTGAGAATCCAAATTTTCACTATGTACCTATAAAACAAGCGTTATCTTTGCGACTGAAAAAAGGATTTTGCAGACGCTCATAATTACTGTGCAATGAACCTTTGTGATGACTATTTTGACTAAACACACCCAGAGAAAATATAAAATGTTGATATGTTTTTCCTAATTTAATGAGTGTCATATAGGATAATGCGAGATAAGGTAAAATATTCAATTAAAATATTGCGTTTTCCAAAATCTTTTATAAATCAAAGTTTATGTAATAAAGTTCAATAGATAAGTTGATTTCTCATTACTTATTGGTATTTCATTAAAATCCTGAAAAAATAAATTAATTTAATAACTGCATTCCTACTTAGAATGGTCATAGAAAAGGGCCCACTCTAGGGTTAACAAAAACGAAAACCCCATATTCTACTCATCACTAGGATACTTTTTTTCTTCTAGACCATACCTGGGAATTCACTGGTTCTGGAGATATTGAAGGTCAAAGTCAACATTTTTTTTCGTTTTTTTTTCAAAATCGTATTCCAAGTATCATTAGTAAACTTTCTTCCGAGCAAACGTTACCAAAATTATCAATTTTTCATAGTCAATTACGCATTTGAAGTTACTAAAATACATTGAAAACTAAACACAACGAGCGCTTCACACACACAAGCGTGCGGTCGGTTCTACGACCAAGTGCGAGCGGCCGAACGCGCAGCTGATCGGAATTATTATTAATTAATTATTTTTTAAAGATGAAAAGAAAAGTTTATTCCCAGTAATATTTTTTGGTCCAAGTTACTTAATTACACGTACAGAATGTGAAGTTATCGGCTTTGTGATCGGTCTTTTTACACCCTGTATGTTAAACTCTGTTTAAGGCTATCACGGTTTATTTCACAATTTAAAATGTCACTTACGGGATATCGGGAACTCAAAACAACAAATAATCACGGAAGATATCCCGTAAGTGACATTTTAAATATATATGTTTTCTTCAGGATAATTGCAAGATAGGTAGTGTGTTAAAAACTTTATACAGCTAATTTAGTACGATTGAAAGAATTTAAGAAAGATGGCTCTAAAAATACATTTATCGATTAAAAACCGGACTAATAAACATGTAATCATTTTGATTGTATGTAGTTACATTAGTCTATTTATGTTATAATTTTGTGATCAAAATACTAACCATATGCAGCTGAGTACCAGTGCTTTACATGGAGCGACTGCCTCTCTTACCTCCATAACCCAGTAGGTAATTTTGTTACACGATACCCTATGGCAAGACTGTTAAAAGAACTCCTAAAGTTTGACTATCCGAAACGACTGTCAACAATCTTCAACTGTCACCAACGGTTTAAGGTGCTTTCCGTGGTACGGAAGAATTTCATAGATCTCCAACATCTCCAATCAAGATCAACTGTGGCAAACGTTGCTTAACTTTGGAAAAAAATACGTGTGAATATTATTAATTCTATCTCTTCATCATCATCATTTTAGCTGAAAGACGATCACTGCTGAGTCTACTCTAAGCGTCGTCACAACGATCAGCCCTATAGGTCTCGTACCTATTTATTTAATTCCTACAACCGTTACGAGGTCATCGGTCCGCTTTGTGGGAGATCTTCCAACGCTGCGTCTTCCGGTAAGTGGTCGCCACTCCAGAACCTTTCGTCTTCAATGCAGCAACTCGCAGAACAGATGGTCTGTTTTGCGAGTGATCTGCCCTAACCACAGCCAGTTCAATTTTCCGATTCTTCATGCTACGTCGGTATCCTTGGTTCTCAGGCCGATATCTTCATTTCTGATGCAACCACGCAAGAAACCTCCTAGCTTTTATCTAAACAATTCTTCCCATCCCCCTAATAAAAACGAAACAGTTAAGCTAGCCTTTCGCATAACCTTCAACATTATTGCTGTAGTACGACTTTTGTGACCCATCCAATTTATATAAGCCTTTAATCGCATCTTACGGTGCCATGTGGACGGACTTATGTACCTCCCGACCTACATAGAGGACATATAGTTATTACTACGGCTTCTTCACATTAAAACAAGGTTCTGTACTAAAAGCTCAAGGATCAAGTTGGTAATGAACGGAGATCGGCATAGGTAGACCTGAAGTTTGCGGAAGTATGTAACGCAGAGTTGATAATACCTCTTCTAAAATCCCAGAATCATAAATGTGACGATTAAATTCCGGAACTGTTAGATTTAAACATCATCATCTCCCTAACCTTTTCCCAACTAGCTTGGGGTTGGCCAGTTTAACCGGATGCGCCTTAATACCTATATTTTACATTGAGCGACTGCCTATCAGACCTCTACAACACAGTTACTGGGCTACTCGATACTCCTTGGGTAGACTGGTGGTCAGATTTTCTGCCTTCATTTATCTGCAACGACTGTCAAAGATTGACATCCGAGACTAACGGCTTTACGAGCTTTCCGAGACGCGAGGTGTAAGTAATGTCGTAGATAAACTAGAAAAAAAGAAAGAAAAATACACATGAATTGAAAAAAAATACATTGGTACTTGTCCAGTTTTGATAATGGGTTTAAAACAAAACTCTTTAGTTGTAGTCTGGGCTTATAAAATAAAATTAGATTCAAATAATATATTCAGATTACCATAATACGTAACGTGGAAATTACACAAGTCCCAGAATTGAATCGTCATATTTATGATACCGGAATTTAGATGAGATATATTATCATCAACTCTATACTACCTACTTCCACGAACTTTAGGCAAATATGTTTAGTATATTTTGATCTCTGGTTATTTTTTAATGATATAAACTAGTGCTTAACTGCCAACCCACCACCACCCACGATGGTAAGCAGTGATGCTGACACTGTAGCCCTGAAGATACTTAAATTATAATCGGATGGCAGCAGGCAAATTGTTCCAGTCCTGTATAAACAACGAGTCAAAACGCTTAGTCCGGACCGTAGACATGGGGTGTTAACAATGTAAGGCTGGATACCCAAAGTTCGTCGGGTTATCCTATGGTAGAATAGTGATGGCGGACACAGACTTGTAATTCTCGAAAATGCATCTTAAAAAATACCGAAAGACTGGTTACCCTATCCTTCAAATATAATTATTGAAATCTTAACCAATTATTGTCTCCAGCCATAGCAGGGGGGAAGGTTGGAAAGAGTCACTGTGGCCCTGAAACGCAACGCGAATAACTGAACAAATACGCCTGGGTTTAAGTTAGTAAGGGTCTAACACTCTACGCAGAGTGGATAAGTTATTTAGTTATTTTGCCCGTAAAAAAAAACAACGATGTTTGATGGAAATATGGATACATGTCGGTGATAGGACATCAATACTTTTCTTTTTTCTCTTTTAATTCATGAATCCCCGACCGGTCTCATTGGACCACGCTGTTATTGTTTTACTATTGTGTCTCGTTTCGCGGGTATTGATAAGTTAAAAGGTATATATTAAAAAAATACAGTTTTAAATTGAAAAACTTCGTCCTTTTTTCGTCGGTTATTAAATAAAGAGAGTATTTAACGTTACAACAACAACACTGTACTCATGTTCCCTGTTCTGGCATCGCCTGCACTCTGAAATACTTTCACGAGGCAAAATATGCTAAAGTCGACAACGTGACTGAATTCTGAGAAGTATGTCACGTATTTAATTGTTCTTAGAACTAGCGTTCATATAGCAGGCTGCGAGGTTCAGTTTCTGAGAAGAAATTCATCAAATAAACCACTAAAACAAAATTACAATTAAAAATTTAAAGAATTCTCGGTTTAAAATAAATTATATTGTTTAGACACATAGTTTTAAATAAATAAAGTGAATGTCGACACTTATTATTTTTTTTTGGGTTAGAGCATTGTATTCTTTATTTTCAATGTAATATACAAATCAGGCCGGTCTACCTAGATAGAAGAAGGAATGGCTCATAATTTACCATGCGGACCCAGTGCGAATTTTTGGTTCTAAGACAAGTAGGTTTCCCTTCAACGTTTTGAAAGCAAGAAAGAATACATTTATTTAAACATAGATACTTAACTTTATAAATAAATATAATTTTATACTTAGAAAATTAAAATTACGGTGCTACGAATAGACACACACATGGCAGTCTAAGTTATAGTACCCTTCTTTTTACATCGTGGATAACTTTACGTGAAAAATTAGCACATGCATTACTGCAGTAGTGCAGTGTGATTGTCCAAATGAATTATCAATAGGCAATGGAAAACTTTGTATAATTTATTTCATCACCAATGCTCTCAAAACGGTAAAGGAAAACTTCGTGAGGAAACAAGCATGTCTTAGAACCAATAATTCGAAGACATGTGACATCCACCAATCCGCACTGGGGCTGTGTGGTGGATTACAGCCCATTCCCTCTCCTAGAGAGGAGGCCTGAGTCCCAATAGTGGGAACATTACAAGGCCGATAATGCTAATGCTAATGGAAAACGTACAAAAGAAGGGCTTACACCAAATAGATGGGATAAGGTCTAGCCAGAAGAAGAATAACAGAGCAATTTTATTTGCGTTTGATATGTGATTTCTCGATATAATTTCTTTCCAGATATGGAATATGAGCTGTGTGGAAATCAAAGTGTTTGAGCCTATTTTACCGATATTGGCTCTTTAGAATTTCTCCTCCATTGAGAATGCTTTCACAGACACAAATCTCCGAAGCGCAAACATACCGACGCGGAAACACAGCTGTATGGCATACAAATATTTTATACGCTTCAGATCCATATCCGACCTGTATTGGTCTATATAATAGTGAAGCTTTGTGAATCTACACTTTGTCTGTGGAAATCATTTTACGGATATAGCTTTAAGTTTATAGTTTAATATTAAGAACTTACTTTCTTAATGTCTAGAAAATTAAGTGACAATCGATTTACAAAAGAAATAAGAAATCTCAAGGCAAGGCAATATAGGCCTTCCCCGAGCGTCTTCACACTGACCGGTCCTGTGCATCTCACATCCATCGGATACCCGCGACTTTCACCAGGTCGTCGGTACTGTGGGAGGTTCGTAACTCAAACGGCAGGGCTTGGTACTTTAACAACTATTTTATTAGAGAGGTGTTTACATGGACGCGGCTAATACAATAATCCACATATTTTTCTAAGCCATTTTCCACGATGACATATCTGTCTAAGAAACAATATCATTCAAAATATTTAGAACAGTTTATTTCTTTTCAAACGCGCCAGCAACACATTACTTAAAGAGTTTTAGTAATAACTCTTTACAGTACACCTTGTGGAAAGCCTTGCAACGCTACGTTTTCCTGTAAAGTTGTTTTACAAGCAATGTGGTGATTGCCTTTTTCCTATATTTATTTAATCAAACATTTACAATGCAGCTGCTTTTTAGGGTTCCGTAGCCAAATGACAAAAACGGAACCCTTATAGTTTCGCCACGTCTGTCCGTCCGTCCGTCCTCGCTTAATCTCTGTGACCGTTAGCACTAGAAAGCTGAAATTCGGTACAAAAATCTGGAAAGTTGAGTTTTATAAAGACTTTCTAGGAAAATTATTTCGAACTTGATGGGACAAACAGTTTTTAAAAAGTTAGGGACACTTATTGTGACAGATGGGAAACTACGGAACCCTACACTGAGTGTGGCCCGACACGCTCTTGGCTGGTTTTTTTTTTAATCTCTTTCTCTGTTTTAAACGATAAAAACTATAGTTTTCGCATTGTGTCATCATACGGACCAAGTGCTCCTAAGCTTTGTGATAGCGAGTCTGCAACTAAAATTAATAGCCTATTTACGCTTTCAGTTGAGCTTAAATTCTAGGAACTTAGTTGGTAGTCCGGTCAAAATAGACTAATTAATTGGGGTGAGGTAAAAAATACACGTATTTTTTTTTGCACGTGCCGGATCGATGAGGACTTTTCACATTTCCTTTATAATAGTGTATTGAACAATCCTACCAATTTTCAGCCAAGTGCGAATTATTGTAACTTTGAATGTCTAAATTGACCGGACTATGGTTGTTGGACTCACATTAGCTTTCGTCTTCGTGTTCTAACAATATTCTTTAAATACAGATATTGTGATATCGATGAGATCGCATCTGCTACTGCCCTTATTAATTTGAAGACTAGTAAGATCTAATACCTTGTGTTAAGGTTTATACAAAACTAACTGCTGCCGACGACTTCGCCCAAGTAGAAATTTCTGCTAAGCGTAAATAATGTACTGTACTGTAGTATATTCTAGTCCATGGTCTAACGGTATGCTGATTTTATTCAATTTTGTTTAGCCGTTAGCGTAACATAACATAACACGCACTAACAAACATTCGCCTTAAAAGCAATCATAATCATCCTCATCCTTTCGGGAAAAAGATGTCTATTACAGCTGCACATAGGACTGACCTAAGCATCTATGCATCTCCCATCCATTGAACTCCAGCGACCCTAATCTGGTCATTGGTCTACTTTGTTGGAGGACTAACAACTCTGCGATTTTTGAATCTTCTGGCCCCATCAATCATCTGCCACGCAAGTAATATACCTTACCCGCTGCCATAAATGAAGGCCAGGAGTGAAGATGTCCGCAGAAGAACCAAAGTAACCGACATAGCCCGAACAATCACCAAACTTAAAAGCAATCATGATTTCCAAAATATATCTACGACAAAAGATGAAGGAACTATTTTAAATCACGTTCAGAAGACGAATCGCTGCACGCAGTTCGACAGGCCGACCTACATTCTAATAATATATTGATAGCAAAAATTGTTTCAAAACAAACTTCCCGGTTTTATAATTCCCGGTCCTTTCTCCCGGGATTAGTGTCAGGGGGATATGTCTGAAAGTTTTCCCGCAAACAGGGAAAGTTTCCGTCCTTTGATCCAAAGTGACGCGAGAAGACAAATAGACGTGTCGTGTTCTATGGAAGTTCCGAGTTGGAAGATGATGAAGCGATCGGCTTTCGCAAATGGCTTTTTAAGGTGTGAAGTATGCGGAATTGGGCAGGTTTTTGCCTTCGTTGAAGGTAACTTCACCTGCGAAAATACTGGCGTGGAAAAAAGGATGTCAGAATCAAAATATTTTGATTTCACGTAGACCTACATGGGCACTTATAAAACGTTAGAAGCTAGTGAACGGTTCCAATTGGTCGTTCCCTATGGAGAGGAACCAGCAAGACACTTCATAGTTGCTCTTAAAAAAAATGTGATAATACTAATGTGATAATATTATTTTTAAACAAAGATATCGCTTAGTTTTTGCTACAATCAGGTTTACTGTACACCCCTTTGATTGGATTTCGCAACTGCAAGCAATAAAATCATTAGATATTAAGGGGACTACATGAACTAATCGCGAGTTTTATAATGCGCAAAAATGTACGTTCCACTGCGGTAAACAGAATCAGGAAAACGTATTATTTATGTATTCATAATTGTACGCCAAGATTACAATTTATAAAAGGGAAGCCTCAGATAGATATAATTAATTCTACTACTCATAGTAGGCACTCTACTAGAACTTGTAATTCAAATCATGACACTGCTAAATTTGTACGATTGAAAAAATCAAGAAGATGCCTTTAAAAATTACTTTTACTGACTAAAATAAAACAAGACTGATATACTTAAATATTTGTTAAATTATTCTATAAGCAACGTTTTACGTTTATAGTATTTTAATTTAATAATTAAATCTGTAGATTTTTGTTAAACCGCTAAAATGTTTCATATTAAATGTTTGGCATATAATGTGTCTACGCATGAAAGAGATGCGTAGTTTTTTTTATATGTAGTGGGAGAGTGACCGCGCTTTAGGAGCTGTAGTCCTCTTTATATAAAATTGAAACTTCTAACAAAGAGCTAAAAAGATAAACTATAAATCGCTGGCGCCGACGAGACTCACAAATTCATAAGAAAAGAATGTCGTAACAAACATCAAGTCCTGCGAGACTACATTAAAAAAAAAACAACAACAATATGGAACGATTAAGAAAATATCCCCAGAACAATATAACAATAATTGGACCAAAGAACGGGGAACAATTTCAACAAGTTGTAAAAAATAACGTTGGAATTTCAATCGTCGTTTCATGCACTTTCCTTTTCGACCTGTTTCTCAGCGACGCCGTTGCCCCAACGTTTTATTAGTTCCAAGGGAGAAATATATTATTTTCCCTCGAGTTTTTTTTACGATGTCTCTCCCAGTATTTTTTGATATATTATATAGTCTGTGTATCTATACGTTTACGTGTTGATTTCTTTTTGTTATTTATATGGTTGTTTGAGCTCGTGGCTAGATAATAATAGCCGCACGGGTCGATCTTAAAGGTTAAGCGACGCTTGCCAAGGTTGGTCTGTAGATGAGTGACCATTTTAATATACTGAGTTTCCTCCGTGCCTCGGAAAGCACGCTAAGCCGTGGGTCCCGGCTGTCATTTGTAGATCTTTGGTAGTCGTTACGGATAGTCAGAAGCCAGTAAAGTCTGACTCCAGTCTTGAAGTACTGTGTTACCCCAGTTAATTCATGTATCCCCAACCGGTCCTATGAGACCGCGGTGTTATTGTTTTACTATTGTGTCTCGTTTTGTGGGTATGTGATAGGTTAATGGGTTGTGGAGGTCTGGTAGGCAGCCGCTCCTCGTAAAATACTGAAATTCAGCTAAATCCGGCTTGACTGGAAGCCGACTTCAATATAGTTGGGAAAAGGCTAGGTAGATGATGATGATTGAAAGGTTATTTCATAAAAAACATTTACCGATTGAATGGTTTTTTATTAGCTGCAGAATGCAAGAAAAAAACTAAGAAAATTTGAATTTCGCAGGCTACCCTGTTGCATTCTCCGTAAAGTGTGATCGACATTTAGAGCTATACCTATATTAGTAAACCAGGCATACGTGCCTCCGTCGGTAACGTGCCCCACTTGCAAAATTCAGACCCGAATTTAAAATTTGTTACTTATTTGAACCAAACGAAAGGTTTTTTCTTTCTTTCTTCTTCTTGTTTCCGGTCTGGTCAGTATTAGGCTTGAATTGTTTTGAGAAAAGAATGGTATGGCCGTGCCGTTATTTGCTCGACTTAAAGATAAGTATAATGTCGATGTATTTTATGTAATCTATACTAATATTATAAAGAGGTAAAATTTGTAAGTTTGTATGTAGGGGGTAATCTCTGAAACTCCTGGTCCGATTTGAAAAATTCTTTCAGTGTTAGATAGCCCATTTATCGAGTAATGCTATAGGCTATATACCATCACGCTACGACCCACGGGAGCGGAGCAGTAACGAAAAATGCGGGTGAAACCGCAGGGGACAACTAGTTACATATAAGTCTGAGCGTCTCGTATCAATCGGATTCCCGCGACCCTCACCAGGTCGTCGGTCCACCTCGTGGCAGGCCTTCCAACGCTGCGTCTTCCGGACCGGTCGCTATGGTGACGCTTGAGAGAGGCCTATGTCCAGCAGTGGACGTCTTTCGGCTGAGATGATGATGATGATGATGACATATAAGTCTTAGTTTTGCAAGTGGGTTACGTTACCGACAGGGCCAGGTATACCTGGTTTACTCTAATAGTGAGTTTTGTAATTATCACGCAGGCATACCCATTACCCAGTACCCACAGGCAATTCCACGTAGACAATTTTCGCGTGGGTTATTTTACCGAAAAAAATATTCGAATCCACTAAATGTCAGTCAAAACGAATATTGTCCAAAACTGTCTCGATTTGAGCAAGTTTTTCTTGGAAACAACTTAGGACGCGGGTATTGGCCCTTTGAGACTAAAGTATTTTCTTCTCAGGTATTTTATTTTCTTATTTCGTACTGGTTGACAGTTTGTCAGACCATCACATCACCTTTGGATAGATTTAGATATTTGTGAACTCGGATTTTATAAGACAGATTGTGGAATAAAATTTTGACCTTTTGGAAAAAGAAATAACTAAAGCACATTTTTATTTGTTATTTGTTGGATATTGATGATAGTTATTTTAATAGAACTAGTGAAGGCTGTTGAAAAAGTGTTAAGTTTTTTTCCTTGGGGATAAGCAAAAGCTTCAGATAGGCATTTGCAAACATTTAAATTAATTTTGTGGTCTTCAACTGCGCAATAAAGCAGTGGTGGCCCAGTGATAGTGACCCTGACTAAAGTAAGTTGTAAGTCGCGAGTTCAAACCCAGTCAGGCCCACTAATTTATGTGTAATTTATTTTAAAACCATTGCTCTCAAAATGGTGAAGGAAAACATTGCAAAGAAACCGGCATTTCTTAGAACTAAAAAATTGAAAACATGTGACTTCCATTAATCCGCACTGAGTCCGCGTGACGGATGACGGCCCATTCTCTCTCCTAGAGAGGAGGCCTGAGTCCCAGCAGTGGGAACATTATAAGGCCACTTATGTTAATGCACTTTCTTAGATTTGCACTCAAAACATATGACTCGTAAAGTGGGTATTACTACTAGGCTACCACTGTTCCTTTTAACTCATTAAGCTACAAGTCAAACAACGTCTTTTCCAATTTTTCTACAAGAAAATCAACCAGTAAATTGATAAATTGAACACAGGCAGGCCCAACGGAGCGATCTAAGTAAATAAACAATTTATACATGCATCGCGAAGCTCATTTCTCACGAAGGGGAGAAGAAAATACTTCGGAGCCACACTCTTGATTATAACAACCCTTGAGCATTACGTACATAAATGTGTACAATATGTAGCGTATGTCAATCATGCCAATTCTAACCTTATTGCAATGGTATAAGAGTTAGGTATGTGATGTGTTCGTGATTTTCATTATCTTTAAAGAAGGTGTCAAGTATTCTTATTATTATGTTAACGAAGCTTTTTTGTACTATGGTTTTTTTTTGTTAGAGGTGGGAGATTATCCAATGGCTTGTCCCTTTCTAGAGTTGAGTGGGAGGGCGGGATAGACTTTTACTGACTAAACCTACACCACACTGGTGTACTTCAGTTGCCCTTTGCGGTTTTTGACCACGGTTTCTCTTGAGGTGGGAAATCATCTAATGACTTTTCCAGCTCTTTGGTGGAGCGACAAAGCGCGTCTGACTTTTGCAGATTCAAACCACATACCTATGTTCCTTGAATTTTCTTTTGCGTTTACTTTTTTTTTTAATTGGCTCAAGTTTGTATTTTTTATATTATATTTATCAAGAGATTCCGGTAGGGAGTTCCGCTTCTTAGCTTTACCATGATAAGCTCCTGAAGTCCTCTTAAATTATTATCTAAAAACCTGTCGCACCCCTTTTCACGGAGGTTCACTTAAACAAAAGTTTAACCGGCGCAAAATCCAATCCAGTTCAGCTAAATCACATTAAATCGTAGTTAATTTAAAACAGAATCCATCCCAAAATGTATCTGTTATTCAACAGATTAGATTATCCGAACTCCTAAATCCATTATCGGATGTCAGTACAGCAATCAGTGTCGAATCCAATTTGTTGCACTCGTTGCAATGTTGGAATAATAAATTTTAGTTACTTCATGATTGGTTAAGCTTGATTTTTGGTACTTCATTGTAGTGAGTTTTTGGTGGTCTGTAAATGGTTTTAGATTGGCTATTTAGACGTTAAAAAATAGGAGTCTGTAGGGTTCTGTATTTCAGTCGGCAAAAACGGAATCCTTATAGGATTACTGGGTCGTCCGTCTGTCAAGACCTTTTCTCAGACAGGCGTAAAAGTATTAAGCTGAAGTTAATAGTAGATACCTAAGTTTGCTACTCTTTGGAGCAGAGAAAAATCAAACTTTCAAGTCAACATAATCTAGGCACTCGTTACGAAATCAAAATCTACTTATAGGGTAGTTTTCCTTGACAAAGAGGCCTGAAATTTAGCAACATATCATCAGGTCTCGTGGCAAAAGTAAGAAAAATTGCTATTTCATAGAGTTTGCCCACCTCGTCGAGAAGCACGATGGGCCGGTATGCAGACGGAGAGTCCACAGATGGAGACCAGCTTCCACAAAGAACACACAGACACAGTTTGCAGAAGAAGGAAGTAGGAACTGGCGCCTCTCCATGCATGCGTTAAAGCCCTCTTAGTTGGAGCCCAAGAACCTCCTTGGTCAAGATCCAGGCTTTTCCAGATAAACCGTCGGGTCCTGGGGCGGTATTTTTGACGTAAAACATTCTGGAATGTATATAAATCAGTACCAAATCCAACGGTACTGAAACAGTTGTTTCAATAAAGTTGCACTAACCAAGTCAGCGAGCGTGTACCTAACTGTAACGTGTTTATCTACCGGATACGTTTGTGAGTGAGCTGTGACGAGCCGGGGATTTTGGCTAGTTTAGTTAACTTTGATTTTTGGTAGGTCACTGGTGATTGTTTGACGTTTTTTTGGCTTTAAGGCGTATTGTTGGCTTAAAGTAGTTAATAATCGTGTGACAGATCCTTTTAAAAAAAAACATACAATCATCTGAATTTTTTTTCCGGTAGGGGAATCATCAGAATGACTTCTCCCACTCTTGGGCGGAGCGGGAGGGCGTGTCAGACTCTTACTGACTAAACCCCTACCCCGTTCCTTCGTTGCCATCGATCTGGGGAACACGGTGACAACCTTTCGGATACCGTGTTCCCCAGAGGCTTCGGCCCTACCGGGCCCCTACAGTTTGCTAACATCTCCTTGAGGCGCGCGTGGAACAGAACGCGCCGTTGACGACTAGGCTCGGTCCAGATTATTACTAGACTGCCGGACGGCGAGCTACCCAGTGCTCGCTATCCGCGAGCCCGCGCCTACGGTGGTCGGAAATCGGGATCGGGATCTCGGCGGCGGCGGCGTGAGTTCCGTTGCCTCACGCGGTCGGCAGCCTCCTTCGCTAACATTACTGCTTCGTAGAAGGAGGCGACTGCCTGCCACCCCTCCTCGCTCCGGACCATGGCCTGTACCAAGGCCCGGCGCGAGAGGTCACCGCCGCCGATAGCCTCCACAAGGACACTGCGGTGCTCCGCCCAAGCGGGGCACACCTCTACCGTGTGCTCCACCGTGTCCTCCGGGCGGTCCACACAGTGGCGACACCCGGGCGTCCTTTCCTCCTTGATCCGATGCAGGAACCTCCCGAACTTACCGTGTCCATCTGAACATAGTACCTCCTCATTTTTGTGAAGTCGGTAAAAATGGAAAGCTAGCCCTTGAATAAACACTACTCTGGTCTCAGATAAGAAAACTCGACTCAAAATCATAAAAATTAAGCAAGCTGCTGCCAGAGACTTCGAGGCACTTCGAGGCATGTTACGAGTATTAGAAAATTCTCTCGAACATCGGGAACATACTGTAGGCATATAAAGGTATCCCATGTGCTATTCCAGGACATGGTCCAACCGTGTACCAAGTTTTATCGAAATTTATTCAACAGTTTGAGTTTGAAGAAATATCAAACACACACAAACTTTTGACTTTATAACATAGTATGATAAACCAATTGCAGGCTAAAACAGGCAGAGGAAACTCCGTGAAGTCTCTCGTAGTGTGTGAAGTACCTACATCAAAATAAATTGTTTACGTTGAACGTATTGCATCTGCCATTGTAGCTAGATTACATAGTAATCTGTGTTAGAGACACCAGTTCCATTCACGACAGGGTTGCATTCTTATCATCTCATAATAATATTATATAACTTCTCATTATAATCCCTGGAAAAAATCACTCTCTCAACAAAACAATACGTAACAATTTAAACTCTATCCTCAGACATTCGTTACACGACAACGCAGAACTATTAACTCCAATGCGAAAACTCCTCACGATAATAGAATATAAATCCTTCATATATACAAGACTTAGCAGGGTCGGAATAAAACGCAGAATACTATTCAAGATAATAATATTTTTACAGTCCTCTCGTAGACACAGCATTATGCTGGAGTCGTAAAAGAGAAACAATCTGAGAACGACAAAGATTACATTAACGATTTAGATACGTTTGTTGGTATGAATACTTGAAAGGATCAAAATACTTGAGCACTGTATATCGGTTTAAGTAAAGAGTGAATAATATAGGAAAAAGTTAAAAAAGCTGTTAAAAATATTAGGTTTTATTGTTTTAGGGTGCGGTTTCACTGAGGAGGAGCTCTGAGAAGTGGAGTAGAAAAGAGCTGTGAAAAAATGGTGAATGATATTTACTTTGCAAATAGGTTTTTTTAGGTGGGAAATAACCAATGACTTCTAGGCTCCCGCTCTTGGGCGGAACGGTAGGGCGTGTCAGACTTTGACTGACTAAAACCCACTCCTACTAGGTACTATAATAAGATTAAATCTGCATGTGTTCTGTCGGTCGCCCTTAGCATTCCAGGGCTCAAGTAAGTCTTTCAAACATTCTGGGCTCTGGTAGGCTCCGCCACAGTCCCGTTCATTTTGCTGATCTCTTTTTGAGGTGAACTGGAAAGGGGAATGATATGAATGAGCCTGCATCACCAGCCCTTGTTCCATGTTACTTAGGCTCAATGAAAATCATTTTCTTTTTCTATTCTATCTTGGCAATTGATGACAATACTTGCATTATCAATTAAATTGTAACAAAACATACCTGAAACAAAAAGTTGAAACGTCTTTCCTGCCAGTTATTTTAAGACACCCTTTGATCCACAAGACTACCTATGTCAATATAGTTTCCGAATATAGCTCTGACTAATATTTGTGCTTTATGCGGGTCTCGAATACGCAATCCTAAGTATACAGCTGAACGGCAGGCCCCTGCTATATTTAGACCATTTGACCTGATTTTTTTGGGTAGTTTTTTTAACCTACTGTGAGACGAAATTTGGGGCTCATGAAATATGAATAACAAATCTTTTAAAACCTTTTTTCAGTTAGATTTATGTAATCTTTGATCCTTTATTATGTATAATTTTTTTCATAGTCCTTGAAAGTGAATTTCAATAAAACATATATATTAAATTGTATTTTTTGTAGTTTCTTATTAGGTAAACGTAATTACCCATTTAAGAGGTTGGATTGTTTGACTGGATTTGTTTACAGGGTTTTATTTTAATTTGCCTTCAAAATTAAACACATACAGACAGATAAATACAAGAGATCAAAGAGTTTATAAGAGGTAATATTACACTAATATTAGAAAGGTGAAAGTTTATATGAATATTTGTGTATGTTTCTTGCTCCGTCACGCTCAAATGGTTGAATGGATTTGTATGAAAATTACAGTCATATAGTTCGCGTTACACAAACATAGAGGTTTATCATTAATTAAATATGTATGTACTCATCTCATGCAGGCGAATCCACTGACAGAAGTTAGTTATCAATGCAGTGATTTCTTGTACAAAAAACTTACTGCATTAATAACTCGAAACTCAAACAGTAAAAATAAAAACACACAATTTAAAACTTAGCCTTAAGGCAATAACTCCTATCTAAAATATGGTGTCAAAAATTCCTTCGCATCGCTGTGGATCGAAAGTGTGCACAAATGACTGACGGTATTGCCACGTTGTATAATGTCAACAAGTCATTTGAATAAGGGCCTGTTTCGCCACCTATGATTAAGTTTTCAATATCTTACTTGGCATTTTTGAATTTATTCAGGAAGTAGTTGCTACTCGGACATTGTGAAACAGGCCCTTAGTCTTTAGGGCCTTTTCACAACAAAAATGGAGCAGAATTTGTATAAAATTATCTGCCAAGTAAGATACTCGAAACTTAATCATAGGTGGTGCAACAGGCCCTTAAAAAAATATCAGTAACAACATAAACGACTATCTCTAACTTAAAATCACTCTCGCAACCAGAAAACCACAGTAACCACGACTTTCCTTCAAAGCAAACACACTTGGCAGCTTTAATGAGCCGCCGTGGATCCGACATTAAACGGCAGACGCAGTCAACCGACTGTAAATCAAGCCGGTTGCTTTGCATAACAACCCAGCACAATAGCAGTTTGCCGTGTGCCGAGTTGTCGTAAGCGCTGACTGCGAGAGAAAAATTGCATCTGTTCATCTGTTTTATTGAAGCTTTTATTTGTCTGAAGAATTTAACTTGGCATAGCTTTAGCTTAGATAGATATTGGAGGCGGGAGCATTATGATTTGAAGTCAGTTTGCTCAGACTGACTTCGCAAAACCAGTTAAAAAACGTTCAAGTTCTAGTCGCAATATCGAATGCCCAAAAGACTGGCGGCATTTACACGTTATATGTGGCAATGTCTCTATTCGAGGTAAAAGCCAATCAACTAGGCGTCTGGATAAGTCTTAAAAAAATATCAGAAACAACAAAAACGCCTAGCTTTAACTTAAAATCACTCTCGCAACCAGAAAACCACAGTAACCACTGCTTTCCTTCAAAGCAAACACACTTGGCAGCTTTAATGAGCCGCCGTGGATCCGACATTAAACGGCAGACGCAGTCAAGCGACTATAAATCAAGCCGGTTGCTTTGCATAACAACCCAGCACAATAGCAGTTTGCCGTGTGCCGAGTTGTCGTAAGCGCTGACTGCGAGAGAAAAATTGCATCTGTTCATCTGTTTTATTGAAGCTTGTGTTGCTTGGATGCTTAGATAGGTATTGGGATGGGGATATTATGATTTGAAGTCCGTTTAGTGCAACGACAGCTAAAAAACGTTCCAAAATCCTATTAATATTATAATTTATGTGAAAGTTTGTGAGAATGGATGTGTGGATGTTTGTTACTCTTTCACGTAAAAACGGCTGAACCGATTTGGTTGAAATTTAGTACGTTGATAGGTTATACCCTGGATTAACATAAAGGCTACTTTTTTTTCGAGCGAAGCCGCGGGCGGTTGCTAGTTCACAATATCGTATCAATGATGCAAGGCCGATAGGGAGGAGACAGAGCCTTATAGGGCCATAGAAATGATTCTGTAAAGGTATTCTCATAATCCTAGAATTTTCAGCATTTTTTGATGACAGAAATTATCAAATCTCTGTCATCAATCTCCTAATCTAGATGGAGCGAAAGGGTTTAATTGTACTAACCTACCCGAGGTGAGTTTTGTGGTACGGCAGGAATAAAAGCCTCTGAAAAAGTTCTACCAGCGTTACCTATCAAATTCGAATTAATTATTTTTACTTTAAATGGACACTTACAGGCCGTCAAAAAGTAGCACTCGGTTCCAATACATTATTTCCTATGTAGAAGAGTCAGCAAGAAAGTTTAAAGACAGTAGCTTCTAGGCGCTTACCTAGAAGTTACTGTCTTCTCTCTTTTTTCGATTTAAAGACCCCTAGGTTAAGTAGTTATGAGGTGGAGCTCGTGGCAAGATAATAACAGCCGCACAGGTCGATCTTCAAGGTTAAGCAGCACTTACCAAGTTTGGTCTATGGATTTGTGACCATCTTAACATAACAAAATTCCTCCGTGCCTCAGAAAGCACGCTGTCATTTGTAGATCTTTGGCATTCGTGACGGATAGTCAGAAACCAGTAAAATCTGACTCCATTCTTGCCATGAATTACCGTGTTAACCCAGTTAAGGGGTTGTGGAGGTCTGGTAGGCCGCCGCTCCTCGTAAAATATTGGTATTCAGCTAAATCCGGCTTGACTGGAAGCTGACCCCAATATAGTTGGGAAAAGGCTAGGTAGATGATGAGGTTAGGTAGTTATTAGAAAACACAGACCACATTAAAAACATCACAGGATAAACGTTTTTCCCTTAAATTTTTACCATTTCACAATCACTACTGCTTATAGCATTCCCCTTTGTGTCTAAGGTATGGTGATAAGATTTTCTCAAGCACCCTTCTCAAGAATCTCTCCTAAGTTCAAGCCATTAACTTTAGTTTTTAATTAAGTCCCTGTTCTAGTGAATCGGCGCTATTGACTCGGCAGACCGCCTTCAATGGGGAACGCTACGATAAATCAACTCCCTCGCTTTACATAATAAGTAATAACAATAGAAGTTTGTGGCGCATTTTCTGAGCTTCATCTAGCTGACGTGAAAGAGAAATTGCATCTGTTTTATGCTCTAAAAGCCAATATTTACCTTGTTGATTTTGTCGTCTGAAATGGGGTATTTGCTTTCCATTTGTGGTGACCCCGTTGCTATTGGACGGTATTAATGTTAGGGATTTATACTCGTAGTTCACTTGCATATCTGAAGACAAATAATGTCAAATTTTATTAATTGTAGAAATATTTGTATTGAAATTTTTGTGATTATGAATAAAATCCCGGTTTACAGACTACATTGATGCTGAGGAGGCCGAAGAAAAGATGGACGATTTATGTGAGGAGTGATATGACATAGAAGGCAGTCATTGATAGTGAGACGCGTGAAAGGGTAGTGACAGGGTAGAATAGAAGAAAAAAACTTATGGCGCCGACCCCTAATATGTTACAAGGCAAGAAGAAGAAGAAAACACATTTGGAAATGCTGCACTCACGTTTTTTCGGTTCCAGTTTAATTACAAAGTTGGATAAGGTTATGCAAGATATAAGATGCAATCAATATAAAGTATGTATAATTTTCTGTCAAACTACATCGTCGCGTTTATGTAAATAAAGCTTAACAGCGTAGTTTGAAGTGTATGTATAATTGTACATATATGTATAATATACTGCTTTTATTTGAACCGGGAAGATTGTTAAGCGTATGCTAACAAGGTCAACGTTCGCGAACATATTGACGCCCCGTAAAATAGCTGTAATTGAAACAGGTTTGAGATTTCAATGTTAATATTTCTAATGACAGAAACATGCATAATTGCTGCTGCTGAATGTATTTTAGAGGGATGCGTGTATAGAATAGGAATGCATCGTTGGATAAAAGCTCTATTTCGGGCTATGTTAGTTAGTGCAGGATTTGGGGGCTTATGGGAGTTGGGAAAGAACTGGCGTATTCCGACACACGGGGCGTCTCCTGTCGTGGTGGCTGGGAAGTCCCTTACGGTCGCAACCTTCTTTTGTGCTAGCATTACTGCTATGCAGCAATAGGCGACAGCATCACATTCCTTCTCGCTCCGGAGCATGGCCTGAACTAGGGCTCGGCACAAGAGCGCATGGCGATGCTCCTTACATATGGAGCACTCCTTCACCATATACTCCATCATGTCCGTCAGGCAAAGATGACACCCAGGCCTTTCTTCCATCTGAATCCGAAACACAAACCTTCCGAGCTTGATATATCCGATGAGGAACTACTCCATGCGGAAGGTAAGCACTCCAACCACTCCTCAAAGAGCTCTTACCACCACAATTGTGGTGTACCAGGAACAATATAGGCTGATTATGCTATCTATATACCTAGCCTCTACCAGGTAAGTGAAGCTCCAATTAGGCGCAGCTTAATTACAAGTTAGAATACCGATTAACTTGGTACTAAGTAATTAGGTAGAACCTGCGACCTACAACTAGCTCTAATTATAGCACTCGTGACTGTAACTGAGACGATAATGATGTATCTATATATATATATACTAGCTGCTACCCGCGACTTTGTCCGCGTTAAGTTCGGAAACAGTACTATCATTCTGTGCTTGCAATTCATTTCGAAAGGTTCGAAATTATTTATTTAACTTTCCCATAAACCGTTTAAAAGTAAAAACACAAATTACCTTGAGGAAATGTTTTGTTAATGTTTTACGTCCAGATGTACGAACAGAAAGAGTATTTGTAAGGGTCGTAACAGTTGGCGTTTCTGCCTAGCCCGAGTGAAAAGGCATTATTAGTTTATATATTGGGCACGCCATCATTATGGCGGTAAGTCCCCTCTTTGAGGAGTGGTTGTAAAGACGTTACGGTGTGTTACGTCTTCACCTTCCGTATGATGCAGGTTCTCACCGGACATGGTAAGTTCGGAAAGTTCCTGCATCCGATTCAGGCGGAAGGAACACCGAGGTATCACCACTATGTGGATCGCCCGAAGGATATGGTGGAACATAAAGTGGAGGTTTGCCCAGCTTGGTCGGTGCACCGCCGTATGCTCGTGAAGGCGATCGGCGACAGCGACTGCTCACGCTGGTTCCCTGCTACAGGCCATGGTCCGGTCACCTCCTTCTGCGAAGCAGTATTGCTAGCGACGGTGACGGCCGCACGCGAGTGGGAACGTCCCTCCTGCACCCGTCGCTGGGATTCCAATCCCGATTTCCAACCACCGCAAGCACGGGCTTGCGGACGGCGAGCAATGGGTAGCTAGCCGTCCGGCAGTCTGGTAATAATCCGAACCGAGCCCAAGGTGTCAACGGCGCGTTCGGCCACGCGAGCCTCAAAGAGATGTCAGCAAAACTGTAGGGGCCCAGCAGGGTCAAAACCTCTGTGGCCAAGGATTGGCTTCTGAAAGGAAAACCCAGGACCCTGTAACAATGGCAAAGAAGGACCGGAGTGGATTTTAGTCAGTAAAATTCTGACACGTCCTCCCGCTCCGCCCAAAAGCAGAATATGTCATTCTGATGATTTCCCAAAATTATTTTATGTTCGTTTCTCGTTCGTGTTCTTTTGTTGTTCGTTGTAAGATTTTTAAATGATTTGTTCGTCAAAAATTTTACTAACAGCGGTAATTTTACTAACAACAAATAAATGCTTTTTAATGTAGGCTGTAAAAGAAATAGTGATCTGTGAAGTTGATCCTGTGATGGGCACCCGCAACCTCTAGGGCTTGCAGTTCTGCACCTTTTTCTTAAGATAAATGAACGAATACCTTCTCCCATTCTGGGCAGAGCAAGAGAGACTATCAGAATTTCACTGACTAAAACCCACTTGTGTTACGTCAGTTGCCCTTTGCGTTTCAAGCAAGCACGCCACCATAGCTAGTGATTCAAAAGGTTTCAGTTTCGGATCTGGCTGGAATTACCTTGATAGTAATATTATGCGAATCACTTGGAGGATACAATAGAGCATGCGCTGGAAGTCTGCCCTGCTTATGCGGAACGCCAATGCGAGCAAAGGAGGTTGCTGAAAATATGAGGGATAGGATATCCTCTCGCTCCGTGACGCTCCGGGTGTCAAGCTTTAAGGAGAGTCCCAAATACCGCAAGCACGCCTGTGATTGCACCATCGGGCCGTCGAGTGAAAGCAAGCCCGAATCCGCGCGACTTCAAGTGGTGTCAACGAAACATGGAAAGTTTGGCAGAGGTTAATAAAGAAGCATAATCGGGACACTGACCTTCTGATAGCGCAAAGCCGTAAGCGAATCCAAAAACTACACCATGTGTAGTTGTAAAGAAAGACATCTTTACAACAGCACTCGTAAAGAATTTGAGATCATGATTACATTAATTATACGTTTTTGTCGTTTAAATTACTTGTTCATTTACCCAGTAGTAGTTTTTGGTGTATATTTGTCTAACGTCCTCGTAAATCAGATGAATGTTTTTCCATAGTGGGAACTATCCTATAAAGTTTGTCCAACTTTTAAATGAATTTCGGCGAAATCTTGTTGTAGCGTTTATTGATGGCCAAACGCGACTGTAGTCGCCGCCGCCGATTATCTCCATGAGGACATGGCAGTACTCTACCCAAACGGGGTTGACTTCTACCGTATGCTCCACTGTGTCAAATGATGTGTGTGTGTGTGTGTGTGTGTGTGTGAAATGATGGTAAACCAATGTAGGAGTCGATTGGGGTTATTCCAGTGTTCTTCACCACTTAAGGCTGCTAGAAATGTGAGATACGTCATACTTTATCAAACTGTCCTCAGAAAAGCTAACTACATTCAGCCCCGAACTATATGAAACAGTAACCGCAAATACACGCAATTATTAAGCCGCATGGTGCAACTCCTTCCTATAAAGTTGTCAATAGTAAAACTCATCTAAGTATTTACTTTTATCGCCTTTGGTTGGTATGCCTTGCCGAATCACGGTCAATTAGCTTGTTACAACCTCTGGTAAATAAATAAAAATAGACAGTATGATTGTTAAAGACGCTCTGGCCGTTCAATAATAAAATTGTAAGTCCGTCATGCTCGATCTAAAAAACCGTTTTAATAAAAAAAGTAGTAAGAATGCAAAAATATGTCAGAAATTTGTGCCAACAGTTAAAAAAAAAACTATCTTGCTAAAAGGTAAAAAAAAAACTATCACCCAAAAAACCATCTGAGATTCGAACCATGATTAACCGACTTACAAATCTAGTCACCAAACCAATGTGCTACATGTCTTCTATGACATATTTTCAAAATAAGCGTTCTTATACAGACTTAGTAAATGTATTTTGCACCTAATTGATTAAATTCTATGTTTTGATTACTTTATTGAAAAAAAATGTCGAAGTTAAGTTGAAAACATTTAAAAATCAGTTTTAGTATTAAAATCGACTTATCTTTAATAATAATAAAATAAACACAAAAAGAATAGCTGGAGTAGGGATTCGAACTCACGACCAATGACGTTCAATATGGTCCACGGAGTGCGGACAAAATGCAATATTACTCACCCCCCAAAGCGAATAGCGTGATAATTTGCTGCCTATGTCCTTTCTCAAGCTCTAGTTTGTCTTGGTACCAAATTTCAACAACATCGGTTTGGCGGTTTAAGCGTGAAAGCGTAACAGACAGACAGACAGACAGACAGACAGACAGACAGACAGAGTTACTTTTGCATTTATAATATTAGTTTGGAAGTTTGGATATATATATAAAAGGAGAAACTGACTGACATACATATCAACGCACAGGCAAAAGTATTGGGACTGGGTCGTGAAATTCTGCACAAGGTTTCCTTTTATGACTTAGGCGAGCACTGAGAGAGGATTTTCCAAAATTCACCTCCTTACGGGATTAAACAGGATTAAAATATTGGTAAAAGAAACCTACTGACACAATAAAAAAGAATGGCCTTTATAAGGTCTCGTGTCATCTATCACTGGTTTTATAATGAAAAAAAAATATTTTTATTTGTACTGAATGAACTCAAAAATTACTGAATCGATTTTAATAATACTTCCGTGAATAGAATGTTACTTCCTCATTAAGTAACATGGGCTTTCTTCTACTTTTACGCGGGCAAAGCTAGCCCATCTATAAAAGTTCACTATTAGACATAGACCTCCTTTCTATGACATATTGTCGAATCTACAACACTGGAAAAATGTACATGTCACCATCTTCAATGAAATATAATTTTAACACCGATTGACAAAGAGTTAAATGACCTATGTTTTATGAATAATAGAGAGCAACCAGGACGATGCCACTTGGGCCAGGCCAGGAAACTTTAAGTAGTTTTTACAATATGATAAAGACATGGTAATACCTCTACTTAACTCATCCGCCCCAATAGCGTCGATTCGCCGACAAAGTACCCTCTCCTGTGAGTTCCAAGCAATCTAAGTTATTGAACTGAACACTTCGCTTACTTCTTTGTGAAGAAAGTAAGTTGGATCGTTGTAAAGCATCTCTTAACTTAAGTTAGAAAGAAGACATGCTAAGCTTTATTGAGTTGTTGTAGAAGTTTATATGAAAATGTCGCTATGACAAACTATGTGTGTCAAAGTTTAAAGCTAACATAAACAAATACAAAGAAAGTTGAAAAATTACAGGCTGTGGCTTCTATAATAACTCATTTTATATTTAAATATTTTGTTCTGAAAGATGCGGCATTGGAGGACCTCCCACAAGGTGGTTCGATGACCAGGTGTATGATGCGATAGTCTCATTAGATTTGTGATCTAAGGTTGAAGGAAAACCGCTTAGTGTAAGCATATATCCAGGAGTGGACGTCTTTTAGATGATATTAACGTGAGTGTAAATAGATGTAGAGAAAAGATGCCGGAAAGAAGTTGACAGACCGGCAAATATCATCATCATCATCTGCCTAGCCTTTTCCCAACCATATTGGGGTCGGCTTCCAGTCAAGCCGGATTTAGCTGAATACCAGTATTTTACGAAGAGCGGCTGCCTACCAGACCTCCACAACCCATTAACTGGGGTAACACGGTACTTGCCCTTGGGAAGAACCTACTAAATCATCAATCATCGACCTGTATTGACATCTCTACGCTCTAGAAATTCATTGGAGGCCTGCCACTTCAACACCTAGTTTCAAACCGACAATCCATCATGCCTCTTCAGCAGTCCCCCACGTCTACCGCAACCGCTCCGGCGGCCGCACCTGTGCTCGGCTCCAAACTATCTGAAGTATGTGTGCCTGAGGCATATGAATCGGATACGGCGTCTGAGAGAAGCTGTCGCAGAAATGTCAGTGTTAGACATAAACGTGGACATGGCGACGATGATATCAAGGAGCTCAAGGGCTTGATCTCGTCCTTATCATCTAAGGTAGACCAGAGCTTTCTTGAGCTCAAGCAGAAGAATGAAGAGCTTAAAGAAAGTCTGCAATTTATGTCCGATAAATATGATTTGATTTTTAAATCGCTTCAAAACATACAAGAGGATAGAGCAGAAGATAAGAAGACAATCCAGAAATTGGAAGAAAAGATTGAGGGTCTTGAGCGTAAGAGTAGGTTGTCAAGCTTGGAAATACGAAATGTACCCATTTGCTTGCGAGACGGCAGGAAATCTGAGTCCAAGGAAGATGCCAGTCTCATAGTGAAAACCTTGGCGAAAGCTGTCGAGGTAGATATACAAGACTGTGATATAAAAGACTTATACAGAATCCAAACCCACAAAGAAGGCAATAAGCCTATCATAGTTGAGCTGAACAGCGTCCTAAAAAAGGACAAAATAATGCAGGGGGTCAGGAATTTCAATAAAAATAAATCGAACGAAGAAAAACTAAATACTGGACACCTAAATATACCTGGATCTGTTAAACCGGTTTTTATATCAGATGCCCTAACACCTAACACGCAGAAACTTTTCCACGCAGCTCGACAATTTGCCAAAGAAAACGGTTACACGTACTGCTGGACTTCGCGTGGTTCTGTATTCCTGCGTAAAATCGAAGGCGAGCCTCAAATTCGAATCGAGTCCTTAACAAATCTAAAACTGTTAGCAAAAAAATGACTATCCTGTTTTGTTCTCAATGTCATATCCCAGGGTTTATTTATTGCACGTAATTTTTGTTTTAAATTTAGTTATACAGTAGATAGTATTTTTGGTTCGCTATTAACTTGTATTAGTATAGTTAGAGCCCACTATTTCATAACTGTTTGTTATTTATATGCAAAGTATATTTTTGTGGAAGCCTTATTACTCAGTATTTCACTGTGTTATAATTATAATGTAATTGAGTTTGTAAAGAACCGAAATTTGCTTGATTCTTTGTTTGAAACAAAACTTGTAATTAATCACAATGCAACACAACTGCAGTTACACAATCAAAACATTCACCCCAAATATTACCACAAATTAAACACACTAAACACACAATATTCCAACTCTACAGTACTTACACAAATCATACTCTACAGCAACAATATATTATACTGGGCATTAACATTTAAAGCTATACATTCGATAAGGACAACTTAAATAAATTCATTGATTCTGTAGAATCATTTAATATCTCACGGTCTTATGCGACTTCTCCGGACCAATGTTTGAAGTATATAAACACTACCCAACCGACCTTGAATATTCTGCATGTTAACATCCGAAGTTTAAATCGTAACTTTGATGGCCTCAATGTCTTACTGCATTCCATGGATGTTAAATGTGATGTGGTTATCCTCTCTGAATGCTGGTTGAGTAAAGTGACAGATATTCCTGTATTAACTGGCTTCACTTCGGCTAGATCCTCATTTAGCAACCAAAATGATGGGGTGGTAGTATATATAAGCTCCGACGTGACTCATAAGTTAGTTGAGCCGGTTTTCCAGGACGCTAATTGTCTTATTTTGAAACTAGGTCTTGATATAGCTATTGTTGCAACGTATCGTTCACCCTCAGTCAGAAATATAGAAAATTTTCTTAAGTCTCTAAATGATATTCTGGAATCCCTGGCGACAATAACAACTGTAGTAGTGATAGGAGATTTAAACATTAATATTAGACCGGATAATAATGACCCAAACTCCGAAGATTATTTAAATACAATGGCCTTTCATGGACTCCTACCTGCTCACGTTCTCCCCACCCGCATTAACAATTGCTTGGACCATGTCTTTTTGAAAACGGATAGACCCTCCACAACCTTGATTCTAGACTCATATTTTACCGATCATACACCTATCCTTTTTTGCCTTGAACGAAACCCTCTTAATGCTGCAAAACCTAAAAGTATGATAAGACACTTAAACTTTCAAGGTATCACTTGCTGTTTAGAAAATTCTGATTTCTCAAGTGTTTTAACTAGCACTGATCCCAATCAAGGAGCGGAACAACTCATCTCTATTATATCAGATGCAATAAAACAACACAGTACGCTAAAGAATGTCCCTAACAGAAAGCAGACTATTAAACCGTGGATGACCACTGGACTCTTGAGGTGCGTGCGTAATCGAGACCAACTACATAAAAAAGCAATGCAAAATCCTGAAAACCATACCGCTAAGCTAATTTACTCTAGATACCGAAATTACTGTAACAATTTACTGAAGACTGTTAAATGCAATTTTGAACAAAAAGAACTCCTGAAAGCCAATGGCAATCCCAAAGCAACTTGGGACATCATAAAAACTATCAGCTACAAGAACACCTCACCCGTATGTAAGACAGGGGAACTCCTTAATATGTGTTGCGATCCAAACTCCTCAATCAATGCTATAAATAGGTATTTTGCAAACGTTGGAGCAGAACTTGCTGGTCGAGTTGCGCAGGATCAGCGTGTAGTTCACTCAAACTTTGAGTTTGACAGTCTAGTGAATCCCCGAGGTAACTCATTCGTACTACTTGAAACAAATTTCACAGAGATAGATAATATAATTGTTGGATTGAAACATAATTGTGCAGTGGGTCACGATGGAATACCAGCCTCGGTCATTAAATCTGCAAAACATGTACTTGTTCCACCAATAACGCATGTTTGTAATTTGTCTATCTCAAAAGGTATTTTTCCCGACACCTTTAAGAAGGCATTAGTCACACCAATATTTAAGGGCGGGGATAGTGACCGTGTCGAGAACTATAGGCCTATATCTGTACTCTCCACTCTGTCCAAAATTATGGAGAAGGTGCTGAACAAAAGACTGCTTAGCTATCTCGATTCCAACAACGTAATTGCGCCAAATCAATATGGTTTTCGGAGAGGCGTATCAACAGAAGATGCCGTTCTTGAGCTGACAAACCAAATTGTCAAGAATCTTGATTCTAGGACAAAAACCATAGGTATATTTCTAGATTTAGCCAAAGCTTTCGATACGGTCTCTACTCCCATCCTTCTACGTAGTTTAGAAAGCTTGGGAATAAGAGAAATTGGTCTAAACCTCTTCCGTGACTATCTAACTAACCGTAGCCAAAGAGTTAAGGTGGACAACTACATCAGTGACGATGTGAATCTGACTTTTGGCGTACCACAGGGCAGCGTGTTGGGTCCCACCCTGTTCCTTATATTTGTAAACAGATTGTGTCAGCTGTCAATCCCAAACAGTACAATTCTTGTATATGCAGACGATACTGCACTTATCATCAGTGGAGAAACATGGGAATCTGCTCACCAAGCAGCTGAAAATGCTCTTCGTGTGGTTATGGATTGGCTTTCATTAAATTTTCTTACGCTAAATATCTCTAAAACGCACTATGTTCCCTTCTCAGCGAACTCTACTACACAGCCTAGTATGCCAGACATTAAAGCCCATAGCTGCCACCCCGAATTGACCTCTTGCAGTTGCTGTACTATAAATAAAAGCTCTTGTGTGAAATACTTGGGGGTGCACATTGATAACACATTGAGCTGGAAGGAGCATATTAGTGTGACGGTTATGCGCGTTCGTAAACTAATGTTTCCCATGAAGAAACTAAGAAGAGTAGTTGCTGACCGACTATTAAAAATTATTTATTTTGCACTGGCTCAGTCACTGCTGACTTATTGCATATCTGTCTGGGGTGGTACATACAAAACATATTTACTTCGCCTTGAGAGAGCACAGAGAGCTGTCTTAAAAGTCATGCTTCACAAACCTTATCTGTACCCGACTACCCAACTCTATAAAGATATATCTGTACTCACTGTCCGACAGCTTTGTGCACTTAACATGACATTACGTGTTCACTCATCATTAGTTTATGATCCGAGGCTACTAGAGCAAAACAAAAGACGTAAAGATCCTGTATGTCCACCTGTCATCACCAAGACTGCCCTGGCGAAGCGAAGCTACCTAAGTCTTAGCAGCCACCTTTATAATACTATAAACGAAGCTTGCAACGTGTATCGTTTACCTAGATTTAAATATAAAACTGTAGTTAGTAGTTTCCTCCAAAAGTTAACCTACGATGAGACTGAAAACCTTTTTGCGGGAAGATGTTACGCACGCCGTGTCTAAACAGACGTAAATATAAAGCACACACATATACACCACACACTACACACACATACACCACAGACTACACACCCATACACCACACACTACACACCCATACACTACACACTACACACACATACACCACGCCACACACTACCATTTTTTTTTTCTTTTTTTTGTTTGCATTTATTTAAATGAGTTTTTGATGTTGAACAAAATTTTAAGAACTCCTACAAAGCACAGCTTTGTGAATGAACTGTAAGGGGAAGGCGCCTGTGTCTGTAACACAGTTTACACTAGCACGGACACAGACGTTCACTCTGTCTCAAGTGTTGTATAGCGTTGTATTGTGCTTCATTGTTTCCATTTTCGATTGAGATGGAGAAATTGTATCTGGCTTTATGGAATAATAAAATTATTATTATTATTATTATTATTACTTCATGTCAAGACTGGAGTCAGATTTACTGGCTTCTGACAGAACGGCAAATATCATTAAAACGAAATCGTTAAGAAAGGAAATGAACAAAGAAATAGTAACAAAATCTCATCCACTACGTACGTACGTATTCACTTTTCCACATTCGTGAACCGACAGTATCCTACGTAGATTGGTCTAAACAGCGTCATAGTCACGTAGCCTCGCCTGCGGTTATTGCCTCCGTTTCTTTGTCCGACCCCATTTCAATGCAATAAACCATGCTACCTATGTGAAAACTACCCTCTAAACTAATATAACGTGTCGTTTTGTTTGTATTTGCTTTTGTCTGAAACTCGGAATTTAGATTTTGTTGTGTGTTGAAAAGTAGGGCAAGAAAAATGGGTACGCCACAATCATATCAGTAAGTCTTTGAGTTGTGACTGGAGTGGTGTCCTCACCTTCTATATGTCACATGTCCTCACCGGTCAGTTCTTCCAGTCAGGCTCGGGAAGTTCCTTCCTGTTCTAGATTAAAGCTCTTTTTAAAAAAATATATTTCTTTGGTAAGTATACAATAAAGAGTATATAAATAAATAAATAATAAAGCGGAAGAAACGCCGGGGAATACGGTGGAGCATATGGTAAAGATGTGCCTCACTTGGGCGAAGTACTGCCTTATCCTCCACCATCCAGCACCTGCCATGTTTTTCTCTTCAACTGAAGCTGACTTCAATGGACGGGAGAGAATGTCTAAGGTATTTAATTCGCTAATGTAGGTATCTTTTTGTCATGAAGTATCTTTTAACTAGAGAGAGAAAACTGCCATCGTATGAAGACGAACATCCTCACGCCCTAGCCAGTGCCAAAGATGACTTTCCTTATGTCAGGAGAAATAGGGCGATTCCCAGTCATCATAGGAGTGGGCTGGCGTTTGATGACGGCAACGGGTAGCACATCGTCCACCTGTCCAGTAAGAACCCGGCCTGAGTCGACGATTTGTAGTGTTCCACACGCGATCCAAAGAGATGTCTGCTAAACTGAAGGGCCGAGGCTACGGGACCGTTTGAAAGAGTGACTATGACTCTAGAAAACAAAGGGTAAATGAAGAAAACAGATGTGTTTTGAGACAATAAAAGTCTGACACGTCCTCTCGTTCCAGCCTAAAATGAAATGACAAAGGTTCCTTTTACGATGTAGGTATACAAAATAATAATAAGAAAGGTTTTTGGAAGGACCAAGGATATGAAAGGGGTAGAAAGTGTATATAGAGAAATTTACTTTCACGTGAATACAGGTAAATAATTGAGCTGTGAATTGTTCGAAAGAATTGCTGTGGCCATCGTCTAGGCATCTGAAGGGACTCTGTTAGTTTTAGTCGGTAAGCGTCTGACACTCTTTTTCGTTCTATCCAGAGCGGGAAAACTCATTTGATGATCAATTTCTTACGTAAAAAGGTAAATAAATAATAGAGCAATAAGACGTACTCGTAAGTAATTTCGGAAAATTGTTATAGAGTAATTCAAAAATTGACATTTGAAGTCGTAAATTGTAAAATTAAATTAAATTTAAATAATTTATACCAACAATTAAGTAATTGATTTAAATTCAGTTATGTCCAATCAATAAAAAGTAAAGGAAAAAAGTCAACATTAACTTCCCTATTACGATGGTAAAACTAAAACTGACGAGCTAATGAATGAATGAGACATTCCTAATTAATACCACAACTTCAAGAATACCTCTTAATTAGGAAACTTTTATAAACCGGACAATGGGCTGTTATTGAGTAAAACCAGGTGGAAAATTTATAGTAATCTGTTAAGGATGGGTCGAGGATCCTTAACACAGTGCCAGTGTGGAGCCGCTACGCAAGACATGCGACACTAGCTGAGCTGATCATCCTTCACAACCACCTGTACTTTTCGGGATCTATGCGAGGCCAACGATAGAGCTGTACAGGTTGCAAATTACCGGTCGGAAGAAATTTAGTTGAAGATATCGACACGATAAGAAGAAGAAGAAGTAATCTGTTCGAACGACGAACCGAATCATTTCCAGAAAGAGCGCTTGCAATGAATTAGAATAACGTTAACACAAACTAACGTAAAAGCTAATAAAATCAATTCCCAACAGTCTGTTACAAAAACAATTCTAATAAAAACAGATACCATAGAAAATCGAAACGCTAAAACAAATACTAATCAAGCCGCGAAACTAAAGCCGGTACACTATAACGAAGTTCCAAACTTCGTTCTAAACAAATCACCATCTAGTTCGACTCCAAAACCTGGCAATTCATTTAAAATCGATTTTGTTTCAAGAGTAAAATGCATGGCAGGCTGCCACTGAATGTGATGAACAGAAAATCTACTCCAGTAATAAAATGGAGGAGTCTAGAGAAATTCGGCGTCTCACGCAAATGTACAATGGACATTTCATTTAGATTGATATATTTAAAATATGCTTAGTAGAAATGCTTTTCAACGTTTTAAAGTTATTAGTGCACCGAACCATTTTTAGAATTGACTAGTTTGTAAGTGCGTAAATGATAATATGTGAAAGTTATAGTTATTACATTGATTTCCTTTCGCATACCTTACTAATGAGTATAATATAATAATGTAATCTCGTTCATTTTTATCCCAATAAAAAAAATGAAAATAAATCGAATGATAGGGTCTCGGGTTTAGTATTAATTGCTGCGAAAATAGGAGAACTAAGGTAACCGACTTGCCCTGAAGAATTGCCAAATCAAAAAGACAAGGAAATAGGGCTTGGAGGCTTAGGCAGCCTGCGTCCAGCAGTGGACGTCTTTTGTCAGAAATGATAATGATGATGATGACTGTATTCAAGTGATTGAGCGATTGACTGCTGCAATGCGTGTCGCAAGTTAAATTCCCGCACAGAACAAATATTTGTATCGCTTGAAGAAAGTGGCTTGTTTTGTGTATGAGAGTCTACATGTTTATGAAAGTAAAACTTTTTTTTTAATATTACTATACATCTATTATAAAAAATAGTTTCACATAAATGTGAACATCCTATTTATTAATAACGGAACACAATTCTAGACTTCTATCCGATACTCACGTTGCGGTATACGCTTTAATTATTATTGCATGTTGCATAATTACATTAATTTAATCGCTCCTTCTGCATGTGCATAATTTTCCTCGTGGGAAATGCTACATACTGCATCTGAGGATGGTAAACCAATACTTAGTGAAAGTAAGGGTTGAGCTACATCTGGACAAACCGAACATGTTTTCTACCGCCTCGACGACGCTATGATTTCCTTGCATGCAATCATATCTCTGCTGTCTTTTTCACTCTGGTAAATGACAGGTCCAATTAACAGAAAAAGATAGAAGCAAAAGAAAGCGTGAATCGATGCGTCCAGATTTATTTATTTATTTATTTAGTCTTTATGCAACGCAATGTACAAAGGCGGACTAAGGCGGAAGATTTGTGTGTGTTGTTGCCTGATGATGTGAACTGGCACAACATCACACGAAGATTTGGTAAGACCGACGCAGTGTCTGCGTGTCATGAACTCGATTCCCACACAAAATGAGTTACAAAAAGTAAAAAGAAATTAGACATTGTAGTTTGTAAATGCAATTTTTGCATTTAGTTTGTTATAGCTACACCTACGTTTTGCAAAAGTTTACCTTTTATTTTTAATAGACTCGCATTTCACCACTATCTCACCTGATGGTATGTGATGATTTGAGCAACGATGGACCACGCTTACCAGAAGTAACCTTTTCTTGATTAGTAGTATTTTTTCTTGAGTTAACGACGCCTAAGTTGTATTCGTATATAAATTCCGGTATTGAATTCTAATCATTAGCTATACGCACAATAAATGTGTTCCCAATACGTTTTTTAATGTCCACCATGCACCATGAATCTCTATAGCTAATACTTAACTGTTTTTTTTTACTATTTGTAAGCTGAGTGATACAGGTATTTAATCTAAAAAACACACAGTCCCCATACATATAGATCACAAAAGCGAACCTGCCAGCATTAATATTGTATTCTAGCCTCAGGTTGAAGATTAATGTTCTCAAGTGTGCAAAGTGGATCTTCTCCTTGCCCCCACATAGTGCCCCCAAGCCGTCGAAGGCGAGTGAATTGCAATTAAAATCCAGTCTCCCGCCTGCCATTAACAGGAATTGTTATGTGCATAATATGGCGATATTAATTTTACGGTCGCAGACATTATTTATTTATCAGGAATTCCTCGAGTATTGAAATGAAGGCGATATGGTACGATTTTTTTTTAAAACCGGGTCTTTTAATATTTGGGAAGTATTAAATACAAAGGTTATTTATGTGACTCTATACTCGTAGATGTAAAGTACCTTTTTATAAATGATGACACATAAATGGTTTGCTCAATCGTTGAGCAATTAACCGTTTTACTCTTGACTTACGCCCATTGACAATAAGCTATCTATCTATCTAAGTTGCAGCTACTAAAGATAAACAAATCTATCCTTTTGCTCTTACTTGCTTTCCTATAACCTACCGACGGTTAGCATTTCTTACCAAAAGTTGTGACATTGACAACTAAAATCTTACTGTTTATCGGATGAACTGCGGTAGGTTATTGAAAACGGGCGTTAAAGTTTTGATTGTAGTCAGACCGTTTTCACATTATCCGATCCGATATCGGTATCGGACGCCGATACGATATCGGGGTAGGTAAAATGTATAAAATGGTGTGCTCCGATATCCGATATCGGGCCGGACAATATGAAAGACAGGTACATATCTCAAACATTTTACTTACCCCGATATCGTATCGGCGTCCGACACCGATATCGGATCGGATAATGTGAAAACGCTCTTATGGATCAAGGTTATCTGAATTATAATTTTTATTTTTTTACTGGCCACAGAAGCTGCAGCACTTTTGGCACACACAGACACTGGTAGGGACAATTAGTAGATATGCGCAGCTCAGCTGATGTAAGTTCTTAGCTATCAACGGCAATTGCTTGAATAATCGTTTTTTAAGAAAGTCTATTGAAGTATCGTCTGTTTTTTATACCCGTAGACTAAAATGACATTACATTACAAAATAACATGTTGAGTTTTTCGGCTGGATGGCATCATCATAATTTTTCGACATTACCCGTGTCAATTTAGTCTCTGAGTATAAAAAAGGCATGTATTTAATGCAGCAACTAAGTAAAAGGAATATAGGTTTTAAAAAAAATAGAATGGGTACCATTATATAATGGGTTGGCAGCTATTAGGGAGTACCGTAATAAGTAAAAGGTAGCATTTAATATATCAGTTATAAGCTCCGTTTTAATTTAAACTAGCATCAAGTTTTTCTTTTGGGAACTGAATTAATATCTAAGCGAAAACTTAATGGCGAAAATAAAATAGAAAATGGGCATTCATAAATAATACAAATCAGATTCTATTTAAAATTGTTTGTATGAAGAATAATTATAAACTAGCTTATATTATACATATATTGTGTGACTTTTAGAAGCTTTAAATAAACTCTAAAATGGCATGAATAAAAAATAATTTTAATTATTTTTTTTTAATTTATAAGCTTTCTTTAATTTTTATTGGCAGCTATTGTTTGGTGTTTTGAGTTAAAAAAGCGTGAAATAAATAACTTTTTCCAAAAAAATATTCGAGAAGTAGCGCGGTTGGTCACAGTTCTAACCTAACCTAACCTATTTTATCCAGTTTCTAACCCCAAGCCAACATTTTATGGCAATCACAGTAGTTTATTTAGGCAAAAATAGCGCATTAATTTGCTCGCTAAGATTTGATGATCATTTACTAGGTACTTGGTGTTCGAATACAATTTGAGGTGCAGTCGTGACTAAAATAGCTAGTACTATTGTAATTTTATATATGTCATATCCGTAGCCCTAGCTTTCTCACTAGGTACTATATATACAGTACGCACCCCGCCACCCCGCACTACACTCGTATCCAACCATCGCACCTTCCGCCGTTTTCATGAAATTATGATAAAAAAATATTAATAATTAACTCTTATTCCTTTTTATTGTACTCATTTTAACATTTAGAGCTGCCCGCAAAGCGGAGCCTGAAAGTGGGTTTTTAGACGGCACGAAATAGTTGGTAATATATTATCTTTGCCCCCCCTACTAACATTATTAGTCGCCAAGTCATTATATAGTTCCTCGCCTAATATTTCAATTGACTGGTATAGTTTATTTGCTACCTAAACGCAGCTGCTAGTTTTTAGTTTTTATAACACCCTTAATTTTGAACCTTACATAATTATAATAGTCGCGAAAATATTTAATCGCTGGCAAGTTATTTTATTTGTTGCAAACATTTAGTCGACTTTTAAGTTATTAGTCACTTGGAAAAAAATAAGCTTATAAAAAACAGACGATAGCCCTTTCGAGCTCTGTCGCTATTATGTCCGATTTAACCATACTCAATCGACATACCACCAAAAATCCCATAGGACCCTATTTCCATACTCCTCTAAAAGCCGATTCCACTCGTAATATTTGCAGTGTCAGGGCGAAAGTCGCGTGTTTATTGTGCGTGTTCGATATACATATGTATACGCCAAGTAATTGGTTTTTGTGATGTTATTTCGATGGCTTATAGAATGGGCCCCTGTTTGTATTGGCAGAAAACATTTTAGTGGCGTTTTGCGTGTTTGGATGACATAAATGTGTGTTTGCTCTGTGTTTCAATGATTTGTTTGTGTGTTTTGTATTTGATTGGCATGCGGGTTTGTTTTAAGTGGTTCGGTTAATATGTATGGTGGAATTGCGATACGTTTTGAATATTGATTTGATTTAAATTTTGGTTTGGTAGGGATTTACTGAAATGGGTATGGTAAAATGAGGTTTTTTTGAGGATTGAAAGTTAATGGCGTTTGTGATTTCTGAAAATCCCCATGGAATTAAATATTTTTTACTTTACTACGTCGATCGATGTCGATCGAGGATATGTATTTATGTGTATTTCTTTGGTGAGCCCTCGCTCGAGCTTTAACAGCTTGTTGAATTTTACCTTGAGATCGAGGGATCGTCTTAGTAATGAAAATAACAAACACTGAGTACCTAAATCAAAAATAGAATGGCGAATTTTGGTCTTGTAGTGACATTTTCATGTAGGGTAGCAAATTAAAAGGCTCGAGGAGGCGATCAAAATAATATATACATAGGAACTAAAAAGAAATAAAATGTAGTTGTCGTCAAAAACTCGACCGCAAAAAAGCGCTAAAAAGTCTGAAGTCCAATTGATGACGTCAAATTTATGACTGAATTAAATAAACTCCATACAATTTACTTATTGTTTGTTATGTAATAAAAATAGCTTAGCTGAATAAATGTAAAAAATACCCACACCATACTTTTAAGGTAACTTTAACGAGTTAACAGGTGTCAGCGAGAGCCAGAAGGATTCAATATCCACCTCTCAATAGATCGCCTGCATTTTTGCAGCTTTGATCTTTTGAGTCTGTGTGTCCGTTTCAATCAAACGTCAGATTCGAAACTGGTATTACATTTTCTGAGAAGTGGATGTGTCACCGGGTTAGTGGACTGATTCGCATGCTTTACGAGCAGTCGTGGTCAGTGGTAACGGTTGTGATTTACAAATTGCCTCAAAGAGATGTCAGCTAAACCGTAGAGGCTCCAGCAGGGCCACAACCTACTGGGCTCATAGGTTTGTTCCTGAAAAGAAAACCCGGGCCATGATAGGCAAGGCAAAGGAAGAAATTGGGGTTTTAGTTGGTAGAAACTTGACACAACCTCCATTTCGCCCTAGAGCGGAAGGAGTCATTGGATTATTGGAAAATACCAATAATTCAAGAGAATTCGCACAAACGAAATCGCCAATTTATTACTTTTGACAAATGCGAAAAACACAAGAAAGGCTTTACTTATAGGCATTACTTATAGCCTACTCATTCTCGTAGAGAAGAGACCTGTAGGTATCCATATAAGGAACATGACAAGCTGATTATACAAAATTCATTAGTAGAACAAATTACTTTAATACCACCACACAAATCACCGTGTAATCAAGCTTTCAAATCCCAAGAACATTTCAACATTCATATAGAAATAACCAGCAAAGTTTTAATACAGTTGTAACTGCATAAACGTAGGAATAATATTAATCCTGCTGCGCGAGGCACGCTGGGGAATGCAAAGCTTACTGAATGTAAGTGGACTCAGACTGACGACATTAATAATTCGTGTAGTGGACGCCATTTATCATTCTGTATGTTGTATTGTCTGCTCTCCAGTATGACGGTAGTGTGCGGTTTTTTATCTAATTTTCTTGTTAGGTTATGTTTAGTTTTGTTTTGTTGGAAATCGGGTAACCTATGATCATTGTAACTATTTCAGTGTTTTTCATTTCTGGGACCTGCCCTTTCTTCTACTTTAGTTCCTGTTTCTGTCATCTAGGTGTTTGACGCAGGTTTAAGTATTAGTAAGTTTAATATTAGTAAGTTTACAAAGCCGCGTATTTAAACCCAATCAGGCTCATTACTTTTTATAATTTGTTTCATGACCGCTTCTCTCAAATCGGTGAAGGAAAACATCGTGCTTAAACCGATATGTTCTAGAACCCAAAATTTGAAGTCATGTGACATCCGTCGATTCACACTGGCTGGACCCGTGCGGTGTATTGCAACCCTTTCCTAAAGAGGAAACCCCTCGCAGGAGTGGGAACATTATACGGCCGATTATGCTATATTTAATCATGGTTTACCTACTAAACTTTTGGAAATATTAGAGTAAACATCAGAGAATATTTTTTATCATTCCAAATTAACTATTTTTTATTAACTCTAACCAGTCTCAAACTTTTCGTATCCAGCACATTCCTAAAAACATCTACAAGTCCTGATATCAATTATACGGAAACACACACCACACTTAAAATGAAGCGACTGAAGATTTTCTTGTTATTATCAAGTAGCTGTGTCGCTGTTTTGCGGTTTTCAAGAATAATATAAGAATATCATTATCTAGTTCGAAGTTTAAAATCCAACCTGTAAAAATGTAGGCACTTTGTTGTCGTAAATAAATGTAGATAAACGTAGCTTGCATTGCATTTAAGGAGGAATTAATGGATTTCCAAAATACAGGCATTCCTTTCCTAGTTCAGGTTCCTAGTTCAAATGATCTCAACTAAATACAAAGATTAAAATGTATTTCAGAGATACGACCGCCATTGTATTCATAGGTTTATTTTAGTGTAAAAATGTTGTTATTATTTTTGGTGTACAATTAAGTATATTCTCTTCTATTCGCATCAAGTCGGTCCACAAAAAAACAGGCTAATGTGCTTTACCAAACTACTGGGCAAAACCATCTCTTTACAACTGTCATTTGTTTAAGTCCGGAGTTAATGTCGACTTAGTAGAAAACGTTCACGTAATAGTTTGAACTTTGATATTTCAAGAAAAGTTCTAATGCAAGCAGAATTGTACCTAGACTTCTGTATCGAAAGCTTGTCTCAATTTAAACTGATTAAATTTACAAAATGTTATTTTAGCTGTTCACAATGTTTAACATTCATATTACCTATCTACACTAAAAATTCTGAATTTTTCTTGAAAATAAAACGCGTGCCCCTATTTTACGATGAAACGTAGGCTGAGCCAACGAACCATGAACTACGATTAGGTTTTATCAATTCAAAGACTGAGTCCTGAGATCAAAGACCTGGGTTTTCACATCATTACACATGAAAATGCAAATAATTTTTAGACATTTTCGGCGAATAAATACATCGTCAATTAGGTTTTTTATTCAACTGTTGACTGTGGTTTATTGACGTGAACTTTCCGCGCAATATATTAATTTAAACTTTAATTTGATACCGAGTAAACTGGGGTTCAAGAGAACCAAGGTTGCCCACTACTACAACCTTGAAGAATCGCCAAACTTATGTAGCAGTGAGCTGGGCACATACTTAACTCGTAGAACAGATGGTCGATGGGGATGGAAGGTTTTAGAGTGGCGACCACGAACCAGAAGATGCAGCGTTGGAAGGCCTCCCTCAAGGTGGTCCGATGACCTGGTAAAGGTTACGGGAACCCGATGGTTGCAAGATGCAAAAAACCGGTCGTTGTGACGACGCTTGGGGGAGTCCTATGACTGGCAGTGGACGTCTTTCGGCTGAAATGATGACGATGATGAAACTGGGGTTACTTTAGACCTGGAGTATAACTTTAACACAAGCTTATAAATCAATAGAAACAGTGATTACTCTGTTTCTATTGTTTATCGAGCTTGACTCAAAGTAACCCCATTTTATGGTCTTTCATTACTTTATTACTATTACCTAATACAATTGAAATAACGATAACAAAACTTCAATCATCAAAACTCAATGCATCTTACACAAACACAATCCTTTACAGTACACACTAGTTTAATTTTAATTAGCAACTTCAATTAACTCGCTCTATTACCAAAACGTTTCTATTTCCCCTATGTACTAATACATTTATGTATTTGCTATGTACTTGTGCCAAGCAAGCAGAGCGGAGTTACAAGTATGATGGGTTCAGAAGGTCCACTTAACGCAACGCGTGAAATGAAACGCACATACATGAAAGGTGTGATCAGCAGCAGCGAAATCTCGCTTTGAGCTTTGCTATAGGCCATGGTCTGGAGTGAGGAAGGACGTACACTGTTAGAAATAGGCCTCCCCCAAGTAGCGCCACAACGGACGGTCCTGTGCGCCTCTCACCAGGTTTTCGGTTCACTTTGTGGAAGGCCTTCCAACGTTACTTACGTTTTCTGGTGCGCAATCGCCTTCTTGGAACCTTTTGGCCCCATTGACCATCCATTCTACGAGCAATGTGCCCTGCTCACTGCACATTAAGTTTGGTGATTCAGCGACCTTGGTTCTCTTACGAATATCTTCATTTCAGAAACTCCAAGCATAGCCTTTTCCATTGCCCTTTGGGTGTCTGTAAGACTTTTGATGAGGCCCATTGCAAGTGACATGTTTCAGTGCTATGTCATCACTGGTAACACACACTGGTCATAGACTTTCGTCTACTTCTCTCAAATCAATAAATTTCGTACCTGCAGTTGCAGTCACTATTAGTAGATGTGCAAATACGAATATGTTTTCCCTCGTTTAATAGAGCTGACTTTCTGTATTAACTTATTTTGTGGCGTAGTCGTAAGAACAAATCTGGCGAACAAATATTGGACTGTGGAATAGATTACATAAAATATTGCATTAAGGGATTACTTGGTTGGTTCAATAAGATGATTGTATATAGCTAGAGATGTTTTTGAGCTTGTCATACGTATAACTATGTTAGTAGAATGAACAGATGTTTCTTTGTCTTGATGTTGTACCATTCTTTGTGTATCAAAGACTAATTGACGCATTTCTTAAGATGAAAATATGAGTAGCTACCGAAAGTACGCTGGTTAACAGCGTTTCTTAAGTTCTCCAGGAACATTAACGCCTTGATGTTGGCAACCTGTAAAAACCAATAGCCAATTTTCATATTATTCATGAGGAACAACTTAAATGGAAAGCGATCTAAGGCTAGCATTCCCCTTAGGCGACGGCGATTCTACGAATACTACTTATAATTTCCCAAACGCGCATTAGAACTTGGTACATTGGAACAATACTTGTAATTGGAAGAAATGCTGAATTCAGTGCAGACAACGCATTAAAATTTGCTGTGTATCATTAAAGTCAATGGCACGAATAATCAAAAAAGCTACGGGATACCTGATGTAATAATAATATTTCGCTGTAACAATATTTAATAGGGTAGTAAACCAAAACCACTATTGACAATTTTCTTGATGATAACTTGATGAAAAGTAAGAAATAGAGTATAAATAATTAGTTAGTAAGGTTATATGACTCAACATAATATCAATCGTACAAAATGAGAATTCCATAATTCCGCCGCGCCCATTCCATTATCAGGCTACTAGACGTACGGCGTTACATGCTTGTTTTATAAACATACTAGCTTTTACTCGCGGCTTCGCTCCCGTCAAATGGCTACCCTACCTATCCTACGCTACCCTACCCTACCTCCCCTACACTACCCTACCTACCCTACACTACCCTACCTACCTTATTTTACCCAACTTTTGATTTTAATTTTTATTGGAATTTTTGTTTTTAAGATGTATTCTGCTATTCGGGGCGGAGACAAATCCACGAATCAATAACCATGAAAATTGGTTCAGCAGATCTCGAGTTATAAGTGTTGTAACAAACCCGTCTTTGTTTTATATATATAGACTAGCAGCCCGTCCCGGCTTCGCACGGGGTAGACAATTACTTATTTTTGGAAATTTTTCTACACCTTCGGTTACATTGTTCAAATTTTACCTAGGAACCCTAATTTTTTTCAAAATGAAATGTAATCTATGTCAAATTGGAAGAATGTAGCATTCTATTGGTGAAAGAATTTTTCAAATCGGCCCAGTACTTTTTGAGCCTATTCATAACAAACATACAAAAATAGGTACAAATCTTTCCTCTTTATAATATTAGTATAAATGTATAGTGTGGACAGCTAAGGAGTGGAATTACCTGCCGGAATCCATGTTTCTTAAAGCTATTAAGAAACATACAACCTAGAAATTTTTAATAGGGATACTCAAGCGTGTTCTACCATCGCTAAAATCGCCAACAATTTTTTTTTCGTTTAAAGAAAACATTTATAGTAAATAAAATTATGATAGAAATCTAGTAACCTATATCCAATTCACAAAGCAATTTCTAGTACAGTAATCTACAGTATTACTTCAGAAAATAATGATGTTGGTACCTATTAAGTTACATACATGAGAATTAATTACTGGCATTCTAGGAAACAAAGCGAAAATACTCCACTGTGTAGACAGATGTGTAATAGTGGATGCTTAAATATTTAAACACAGGAAAGCTTGAACTGAGTAAATGAAAATGTAATCTAAATCCAATTCTCTTTTCTGAAAGTGTTAATATGTTGTTTTAGAACTTAAGAGCTTCCAACCCGGGTTATGTTTTCATACAACTGGTCATACGTGGTTATGATTTTATCACACATTTTTCTCTAAATATTTTGGAAACAGATATATCAAGTTAGCACTAGCGGCCTTATAATGTTCCCACTGTTGGGACTCAGGCCTCCTCTGTAGGAGAGGGGAAGGGCCGTAATCCACCGTGCAGACCCAGTGCGGTGCGGATTGGTGGATGTCACATGTTTTCCAATTTTTGGTTCTAGGACATGCCGATTTCCTCACGATGTTTTCCTTCACCGTTATATCTCAAGTATTTGAATAGAATAGGTATCTTATAAGTTTGTACCACAGGTCATTCCAAGTTCACGAGACTTACCATGACAAAAAAGGTTAGTAGCTATACTCCGTATATAGCTCTATCCCTTTAACAGTTCAGTTAACGTTGTCAAATGGATCGCTTAGCTTGTGGAAGATACTCAGGTCATCAACATTGATCTACTTTCAGTCCGTAACGCGATGATTCCTCATCAGCCGTTTATTTTTCCATCTTCTGTTACGTTTTCGTGCTCCATTCCAGACACAGTGTCGTCCAGCTCATAACGTGGCCGGTGATCAGTATGACAGTGGGGCAGCACACATAAACGTTAAGCGCGCGCCAATCCCGCTAATGAATGGTGACCGGAGCCAATGTGCTGCGGGTCTAAGAACAGCGGGGAGCAGGAGGGGTTTGGGAAAATTGTAATATTGATTGTGTTATTAAATCGAGAAGAATTAACAAATACAAAAAATGCATCAACGCTCAGGAGTATGGGCATGTAACTTCTTCTTCTTCTTCTTCAACTTGGCGTTAGTCCCGGCTTTTGCCAGGGTGCTCCTTCCGGCTTAGCTTGCTCCATTTTGCCCGATCGTCTACATCCTTGACAGTAAGGCCATTGGCTCTCATGTTGGACTTGACGACGTCCAGCCAGCGCATGCGAGGGCGACCACGAGACCTAGCGCCAAGGACAGCCATATTCATGCATCTCCGGCCAACGTACTCCATAGGGCGGCGCATGATGTGGCCATACCATCGCAGACGACACTCTTGCAGTTTTTCCCCCACGTCACGGACACCAAGACTACCTCGGATGAATGAGTTGCGTATGCGATCGGATCGCGTTACGCCGCTCATCCACCTCAGCATCTTCATCTCCGTGACGCGAAGCTCCTGGGTGTGTCTGCTTAGTGCTGGCCAACACTCGCCGCCGTACAGGAGGACGTCCTGTCCTATGATGCATTTATATATCTGTCCCTTAAGCTTCGGAGGCATTTTGCGGTCGCATACAACGCCCGTAACCTCTCGCCATTTCGCCCAAGCCGCGCCTATACGTGCTTGGACATCGTCGTCCACGTTGCCAGACTCGTGCAGCACGGATCCAAGGTACCTGAATGTATCGGAGCTTGTAATCCGGTCCGAGCCTATTTGGATGGTGTTTGAATCCGTGCTGCTACAGAACATGTACTCAGTCTTCGCCACATTTAGTCTCAGACCGCCGTTTTCCAGCGTGTCCTTCCAAATGTTGACCTTTCGCTCAAGTTGGGCTTTGTTCTGGCTAACGAGGGCGATGTCATCGGCATACATCATTAGCCATGGAGGCTGATCTTGGATGTATGCCGTAACTACATCGAGCACAACGTTAAACAAGAACGGGCTAAGAGCCGATCCTTGGTGAACACCAACAGATATTGGAAAGACTTTGACAACAGCGGTCTGGACAGAGGACACGGAATCGCGATACATGTCTCTGATAATGTCAATATAGGCCTCGGGCACACCCTTGAAGCGAAGTGCCCACCAGATGGACTGCCGAGGAATACAGTCGAAGGCCTTCTGCAGGTCTAAAAAGGCCATATGCAGAGCTCTCCTTCTCTCTCTGTAAGCCTCAGTCAGAGTCCGCAAGGCGAACACTGCGTCCATGGTGCTGTTACCCGCCCGGAAGCCATATTGACACTCAAAGACAGTGCACTCGCTACGGAGCCGTGTGTCAATGATCCACTCGAAGAGCTTCATGGTGTGGCACATGATCTTAATACCGCGGTAGTTACTACAATCCTGTACACTACCTTTGCCTTTATAGATAGGAATAATAAGCCTTGATCGCCACTGGTTCGGCATTTCCTTGGTGGTCAGGATGCGGTTAAAGAGATCCGTCAGAAGGTCCACACCAAGTGAGCCCATCGCCTTCCACACTTCGATTGGCACATTGTCAGGCCCGACCGATTTCCGGTTCTTCATGTGGCGAAGAGCAATGCGAGTTTCGTCGGGGGAAATAAGTCCAAGGTTAGGAGGCGGTTTGGGAGGCAGGTTATGGGGATGCTGTTTGTTAGACAGCTCCTCGAAGTATGTGCACCATCTCTCCTTAACAGAGGGGGCATCATAGAGCAGCTTACCCTGGGCGTCCCTTACACAGAGGCATTTGCTAATGTCCCGTGTACCTTTTTCCTGGGCACGCGCCAGCTTAAAAATAAGCTTTTGCCCCTCCGCAATTTCCAGCTTGTCGTACAGGGGCGCCAAACTATTGCTGCGGGCTCTGGCTACTGCTTTTTTGCAAGCGCGCTTAGCCGCTCCTTATGCCTTCCTGTCCTCCGGAGAGTTAGAACCCTGCCACTTTTTAAATAATCCTTTCTTCTTCCGGGTCGCCTCCTGCACCCCGTCATCCCACCACCACGTCTCACTGTCCATGGTGCGACCACCACGAGAAGTGCCAAGGACGCGCTTACCCGCGGCGGTGATTGCTGAATGAATCCTACTCCATATCTCTTGAGCGGACTCATGCGGAGAACTGATCTCGAGGTGTTCGACCTCCGCGATAAATTCCGACAGTTTAGGACCATTCAGCAACCACCACTTGGTGCGGGGATTGCGTTTCTGGGTCACTTTTTTCCTTGCTACGATCGCCAAGTCCATGACAAGGAGGCGGTGTTGAGCCGTTAAGCTTTCGCCTGGGATAACTTTACAGTTGGTAACCTTGCCAATGTTGCACCGTCGCACCAGCAGGTAATCAATTTGGGTTGAGTATGAACCACCACGGTACGTAATAAGATGCTGGGGCTTCTTCTGAAAGAACGTATTCGCGATGGCTAGGTCCGACACGGCGCAGTTCCTGAGTTTGCTGACTCCCTCTGCATTTAGTTGGCCATAGCCAAAACCACCGTGAACACGTCCGTACTCTCCAGCACGCTGACCTACGTGACCGTTGAGATCCCCCCAACCAAAATACCTTCAGAATTCGGAATACCGTGCAGTACGTCCTCGAACTCATCCCAGAAGCCCTCCTTTTCAGACTTACAGCAGCCAGTTTGAGGAGCATAGGCGCTGACTAGGTTCGTTACCGACCCTTCGATCAGCACCTTAACTCGCATCAACCGGTCGCTGTATCGGTCTACTTCAAGAAGTCCTTCCTGAAGGTCCTTAGACAGTACTACGGCTACTCCGTTCCTGCCCGATGGTGATCCGGTGTACATTAGCCGGTACCCCTGCCCGATGTCACGGGACTTATTCCCCTTCCCGCGCATCTCCTGAAGGAAGGCGCACTGGACCCGACGCTTCGCAAGTACGTCCGCGAGTTCTCTGCAACGACCAGTTAGAGAGCCAATGCTCCAAGTGGCAAAGCGGAGCTTCTTTTTGGGTACTAACTTCTTTAGCCGTGCCCGTACTTGACACGGTAGCCCTAGCCCACTTATCGCAGGTTTAAGGCGATGTGCCTGCGCGTCGTTGTTCGGCGACGCCCTAGCCCGAGTACCCACTGTATTCTTTGCCATCCATGTTTACATGACTGTAACTTGGTTTTACGTGGGGCAACCAGCCGTCTGACCCCCACAACCCTACGAAAGGGAAACCAGGATCGCCAGAGCCTCGTCCGTTGAACAGCAGGGTGCACCGCTAGCAGGTGAGGTTGGCTTGGGTCCTTAGGATGTAAACGGACCCCAATCACCCCTGTGGGCATGTAACTTCACTTCTAAATAAAATGTGTACCAAAGCATGACGTATTTCTAAATTTAAACGAACTATACCGATTGTTATATTCGTGACAATAGATAAAATTCGTGTTCAATTTTTTATTTAGAATTTTTTAGTCATCAGTCCTATTGTACGCTGGAATTATGGAATCCGTAGAGAGCTTTTCTATTATTTTATTCCTAACTAAACTGAGGTAGAAATAATTCTGGATGAACTAGAATAGGATTTTTTGAGGTTAAAAATCATGAAATAACTGATAAGGGACTGTCAGAATTTTACAGAATAATTTTTTTTAACCAAATCCCGCAGTTCGAGTCTCCAGCGGTTATTAGGGCCTGAGGATATCCTCTCCCAAAAGCAATTTGGCAAAAAATACTACAAGAATTGCTTAATATACTATCGTTAATTAACCTATCAGATAACCGCAGAACGAGACACAATAGTAAGACAATGACAGCGCGGTTGCCGGCTACCGCTCGGGGATTCATGAATTAAACCGAAAGATGTCCACTACTGGACATAGGCATCCCCTAACGGATATTGACTTGTGCTTCCCACATCCAATGAACTTCTGAGTACAAATAATAACTCAAAACAAAAATAAAGACCGCTTTTTTCCTGGCCTTACATTTAGGGTTTTAGGCCATTACACACGACATTTGTGAGGGAGCAAGACACTGAAACCGGCTAATAAGCCTGAATCGTCACGCGTGGCGACCCTTTACTGCAGTTTGACCCTTTACCTGAACAATTGACTGTAAAAAGTTATCTGAACTTAAAAGTTCAGAACAATTTAAAATAAAACCAATATTAATTTTACTCACTTCTTTATTGGACTTAAAAATTTACTTTAGGTTACGTGCTACTCAAATCTAGTGTCAAAAATGATTGCAGTTATTTCAAAATTGAATTAGAGATTAAAAACCAGTCTATTGTCTTTCAAAATTAACTTTATTCAAATAGTCAGTATGATTTGGTACTCCATTCTATCAAAACTTCTATTCAATTGGATTCAGAACTAAAATCTTATTGCAACTTAAAATAATTGGCATGAATAAAATAATAATTAGAATAAGCTACGTAATTACTTATAACTATAATTTGCAACGTAGGTCGCTCACAGAGTTGCAATTTCAATTTCGTAGTGTTTGCAAACGGCCAAGCCTGGATCAGGGATGGCAAACCCTTTACTGTTGAATTTTTACCTTTAGAGGCAATATTGTTTTTTTTTGGTGAAAAATTTGAATGAGTCCAAAGATTTCATTTTTTGTACTTTTACAGGTAAATCTGTTGACATCTGTTCTTTGTTTCTCCTTGTGCCGTTTATCCTCAATAGAAAGGGTTGTGAACTCGACGAATAAGTTCCATGTGGACTATGTTTCATCATCTATTTTCGGCGATGTGGGTGGAATCGCAAACTGGTCTTTAATGTAACACGGATTGTTTTCTAAATGTTATTGAATTGTTTTTTTGGAGAAGAAAAATTACAAGTACCTTTTTTGTTTATAAGAGAAATCATCATATATTTATTTATTATTTATTTATTTATTCTAAGCTTGCTAAAAAAGGAACTAAAAACTATAAAACAGGTCCAACTCTAGGGCATCACAGAGTTTTACTGACTAAAACTATACTTTTGTTCCTGTACCTTGTGTTTCAGGACCCCAGAGTTTCCTTTCGGACTACCAACAAATTAATAAGTTGTACCTCCTGAATCACACGAAAAATGTTCCACATGTTTGTCACCCCTGCTCTAAAATAATACCGCCTCTTAGAACAAAGGTTATTAAAAGTTCTGATTATTTTCACTCGGTTTCAGCTGTACATATAATAAAACGGCTTACAAACGAACCTGATGCGCCGTTTGTTGATTGTTTTATGCCGTTCGTTTGAAATTAAAGTTTGCAGCGAGCCTTAGAATTCGCGAGAAGATTTGATAGCCCTCTCGTATTGGAATACTTAAATAATTCGATTGAATGGAAACTCCGTAACTTCGTTCGAGAATACAGTTATTCTGAATTTATTATTTGAATGGTTTGATGTTAATTTATATATTTTTAATTAGATTTAGTAATTAAGAGCAGCTGCTTAGCTAGTTTCTGCAACAAAATAGCTAACTTTTCAGCCATTTAACTTAATACCAAATGACTTTAAATTAAATTTCAAATGAATGTTTAAGAATTTATATACTTACGAATTATCTCATTACAAATTACTGTCCAGTTATAACTTTAACCATCAATCTTTTCAGCCAATAAAATAAACTGAAGTATACTTAAGTTTGTTAACTACACAAGTGTATTTAAGTAATATCTTTGCACAGTATTTTCTCGACCCAGCAATTTGCAACTGCGGCGCAAAAAAAAGGGCACAGCCCAATGTGACCTCCGCAGCACTATTAAACCGGACAATTTATTCATATTTTTTATCTGTGCCCAGGGAGACCGTCAAACGACACCTTTTGTTTAACATTCATTTACGCACCCTAATCTTTATTTTTAATCCAAGGTTCAGCCATTTTTATTTTAACAAGAATTGCGACGCTCCAACGGCGAAAAGAAATTAATTTGCGAAAATGGCGGCCATGTTGTATTTCATTTTCGTGAATCGACGTTCAGAATATAGTTTTAATTTGAAAGTGGCGTGTGAATGTCAGGTCCAATGAACTCGTTAATGAAAGAGGTCTGCGAACGAAGGGTAAATAAGGGGCAATAAGGCGGGATCCGACGTATAAATATGGGAAGGTCTGATTTTGGGACGGTAAAAGACAATGGATAGTGATTATTATTTGTTTAGTTTTTGTGAATCGGTCTCGTGTTAATCACGCGTCTAGTTCACTTATAGGTCCTTTCCAATATTAGTTAGCTTCGGTGCGTGACATTATATGAAAGATAATGGAAATTGATGATGATCAGAATAATAAGAATGACCAAATGATACTTCATTTATAAGCGCATACATTGTTTTTGGCATTTATCTTTATTGTTTGATAATGCTAAAAAGAGACATAAATAACTTTGGACAAAGTGACTTACTTTGTTCAGTCATTTATGTCTCTTTTTGTAGCATTATCATATTTTTCAATAACGGTATTCGTAGCCTGGACGGGTGATTGGTGCTAACTTCCTTAATTACTCAGATACCCGCGAAACGAGACACAATAGTAAAACAATAACAGCGCGGTCTCATAGGACCGGTTGGGGATTCAAACGTTAAGCGATTTTTATAATTTCTCTTTAGTTTTAAAAGGGTCCATAATAGCTTAAGCCTTAGTTTTTAACAAAAACGAATTATGTACCTTTAGCTCTCTTTACCTTTGATCGCTTCAAAACATGCGGTTCTCAGCATATCGACCCAATAGTATTCCGCCGGGTACGATTTGCCCATGCATAAACTTTCTGCTTCACGAGTCAAGTAGTCGGTAATACATATTGGATTCTTCAATATATCAACACAATTTTAAAAATCCTGTACAAAGTTGGGAATTTAAACTCTTTTAAAACATATTAACGTATTTCGTTTGCATCTGCAGGATGATCACACGTTTTTAAAACTTATGCTGTGCTAAAATTTATTGCTTTCATTAATATTATATTTAAACTGTTGGCGTTGCAAATGATTTCGTGCAATTTAATGTAACATTTCCCACACATTTTCAGTCTGAATTTACAATAAACTAGAGTAATCTCAATTGTGGTGGCTTGCCAATATCCAGCTGATTTGCAGTACGTAGCGATAGTTAACTGTAATTTCTGTTAGTATTTGGGAGTATTCCCGTTTCGGCACTAAGAGGTATAGTATAGTATAGTATAGTAAAACGGGCTGGTATCCGTAACTCCACGACTAAAGCGCGTATTTTGCGTATGGGTGGGATAAATGTGTCATTCGATCCACCCCAGCTCCTCAAGAAAGGCAAGTAGCGCCTTGGTATTACTGACCATATCCCGGAGGGTACCTGGGTCTCCGAAGTACTTTGCCCTGTAACCTGCGACTGCTGGGCAGCTTAGCAGCAGGTGAGCTGCAGTCTCGTCCTCCTCCATGCAAGCTCTGCAGAGTGGGCTATCTGTAACTCCTAATACAGAGAGATGCTTATTAAGGGTCCCGTGGCCAGTTGTAACGGCCGTTACTTTCCGTAGCTGAAGCTTGGTGAGTCTTAGGATCCGCTTCGTGAAGCGGCCATCAATGGAGGGAAGTGCTTCCTTTATTTTAGAGTGGGATTTTGTATAGGTTACTACCATCCAAAATACCTATTGGTGCTGAAACGGGAATAGCTTGGGTGCCGAAAATCTAGATGGTGAAACGGCAATAATCCAGTATTTGCAATATTAACCAGCGTAAGTACACATATTGTTTTCGGTTGTACTAGTAAGTGGCTTATGTCTGGATTGAGTTATTTATGGAGTAAAACAGATGGGCATTTTGAGTATGCTAATTAGGTATAGTTCAGGTATTTACTATCGCACTTTGTAAGCCTGATATCATCATATATTGGTTATTTGCCGTAGTGATATAATGATCAATGGATAATAAATGGTAATTTCAATGAAGCCATCCATACTGGATACGAGTAACCACTTTTTACTATTATTGGCAGGCTTGCGCTTGACTACTATTTCACTTGATGGTAAGCGACAATGTGGTTGATGATGGAGCACGTTTGCTTAGAAGTAAGATTCTCTCAAATTTCGTTTTTATGCGGGAATGCCGAATAAATTACCATTGGTTCTCCTGCGAATAGCTTCATTCCTAATGCGATAACGCAAGGAAACTCCGAGCATAGCTCTTCCCGGGGGTATATTCCCTTAGGATTATTTTGTACTTTCAGTGCATAATGTATTTATTATATTATAAAGAAAACAGATTTGTATGTTTGTTTGCAATGAAATACGCTAAACCGACCGATTTAAAAAAAAACTTTTTTCAGTAGAATGCTTCTTTTTCATTGAAAGACGTAGGCATAAAATATCTTCTACTTTCACGCGAGCAAAACCGTGAGACTTTGCTCTAGGCCAAATTCGAAGATTCTAGGTCAAGAAAAGTAGGTATCCTATGAATTCTTATCCTTTTGAAAGTTAATTTTTAACTTAGTTTTTTTGCACAGCTTCAAGATACCGTAAAATTGAGTATTACCTCGACGTGTTCCCGAGTTGAAGAGACAGACAAAAAAAAACGTTCCGTTTTTTCCCGGAACCCGAAAAAAAACATTCCAGAACATGTATTTAAATGCGTGAAAACATTTTACTAGTAAAGGATCAAGATTACTTTACTTTTCTACTAGTTCCCAGAAACATGACAGCCCCTAGACACAAAATAGACAGATATCAGAAGGCAATCTCATGTACGTATTTTACTTTTCATAAATATAGTACGGCCGTTATAAGTTGGCGAGTCTGAAGTTAGGCTCTGCGAATTTTAGCGTTTGAAAACTCGTATAAAAAAACCGGCCAAGAGCGTGTCGGGCCACGCTCAGTGTAGGGTTCCGTAGTTTCCCGTCCGTCACAATAAGTGTCCCCAACTTTTCAAAAACTGTTTGTCCCATCAAGTTCAAAATAATTTTCCTAGAAAGTCTTTATAAAGCTCTACTTTCCAGATTTTTTCATATTTTCTAAACTTACGGTTCAAAAGTTAGAGGGGGGGGACACATTGTTTTTTACTTTTGGAGCGATTATTTCGGAAAATATTGATATTATCAAAAAATGATTTTAGTAAATCCCTATTCATTTTTGAATACCTATCCAACAATATATCACACGTTAGGGTTGAAATTTAAAAAAAAAATTACTTTACATGTAGGGGGGCTACCCTAATAAAACATTTTTTCCAATTTTTATTTTTGCACTTTGTCGGCGTGATTGACATACATATTGGTACCAAATTCAGCTTTCTAAAGCTAACGGTCACAGAGATTAAGCGAGGATGGACGGACAGACATGACGAAACTGTAAGGGTTCCGTTTTTGCCAATTGGCTACGGAACCCTAAAAATAAAGGTTTTAAAAAAATAAATGCCAATAACAGTTTTTAACAGCAATAATAACTACAAATTGCATGAATTTTTTTAAAACCTTTATTTTTGTTCGAGTTTTCAAGCGCCAAAATTCGCAGAGCCTAACTTTAGACTCGCCGACTTATAACGGCCGTAGTGTACGCTTGGCAATCGCGATAGAGTAGGCGCTGGCCGCTCAGTCCGAGCACAGCCCAAGCGCGTATGGTCCGAGACATCGTGTCTGTGAGCGGTGTCTATGTGTGCGTTGCTCGAACGCGCTTTGTATGTAGATTGACTTCTGTACTTATCTCTTCTGTGAGCAGGCGCCGGCCGCTCAGTCCGAGCACAGCCCAAGCACACATGGTCCGAGAAATTGTGTCCGTGAGCAGTGTCTATGTGTGCGTTGCTCAAGCGCATTTTGTATGTAAATTGCCTTCTGTACCTATCTCTTCTGTGAGTAGGCGTCGGCCGCTCAGTCCGAGCACAGTCCAAGCGCGCATAGTCCGATACATCATGTCTGTGAGCGGTGTCTATGTGCGCGTTGCTTGAGCGCGCTTTGTATGTAGATTGCCTTCTGTACCTATCTCTTCTGTGAGTAGGCGCCGGCCGCTCAGTCCGAGCACAGTCCAAGCGCGCATAGTCCGATACATCATGTCTGTGAGCGGTGTCTATGTGTGCGTTGCTTGAGCGCGCTTTGTATGTAGATTGCCTTCTGTACCTATCTCTTCTGTGAGTAGGCGCCGGCCGCTCAGTCCGAGCACAGTCCAAGCGCGCATGGTCCGAGACACCGTGTCTGTGAGCGGTGTCTATGTGTGCGTTGCTCGAGCGCACTTTGTATGTAGATTGCTTTCTGCACCTATCTCTTTTGTGAGTAGGCGCCGGCCGCTCAGTCCGAGCACAACCCAAGCGCGCATGGTCCGAGACACCGTGTCTGTGAGCGGTGTCTATGTGTGCGTTGCTCGAGCGCACTTTGTATGTAGATTGCTTTCTGCACCTATCTCTTTTGTGAGTAGGCGCCGGCCGCTCAGTCCGAGCACAACCCAAGCGCGCATGGTCCGAGACACCGTGTCTGTGAGCGGTGTCTATGTGTGCGTTGCTCGAGCGCACTTTGTATGTAGATTGCTTTCTGCACCTATCTCTTCTGTGAGTAGGCCGTGCCGGCCGCTCAGTCCGAGCACAGCCCAAGCGCGTATGGTTCGAGACATCGTGTCCGTGAGCGGTGTCTATGTGTGCGTTGCTGGAGCGCACTTTGTATGTAGATTGCCTTCTGTACCTATCTCTTCTGTGCCCTAGATTATCTTTTCTCTTTATGGTGTTAACAAGAGAATTCCGTGCGCCGCGTGGATCAGCTTATTATTTTATTCTCACGCTTGCTTTATTTATTTTTATTTTGCTTTTCTTGTTATCATCCGTCCGCTCTTCAGTTTTATGCTTTTTATGCTTAACGGAAAACAGTTTTTAGGTAAAAGCTTTGTATGTGTGATAATAATAATATTATTATAATTTTTAACCGACTTCAAAACAAGGAGGTTCTCAATTCGATTAATTTGATTTTTTTTTACCTCAGCTCAGTCAAATTTGAAACTGAAGGAACATAGAGTTTACGTCAATAAAAGTCTGTCACTTCCTGTCACTTCGTTTCACTTTACCCAGAGCGAAAAAGACGCAAAATTTTCTTTTATGCGTTAAATGAGAAAGGTTTAATTGGTTTATTCATTGAATTTTGTTTTTCGGCGTAGCAAGTTGACTTTTAGTTTATTATAGTATGACTATTTATTTGTATACTAGTTATTTACTATGAGTAAAAACTAACCTTATCTAATCTAACTATAGCATACAGAATATGTATAGGTATACAAATTCAAATGAATTTTAACGTCATACCCTGTAGAAGTATAGGGTATGACGTCAAAATTTATTTGAGCGGTGAGAATATCGCTGGCATCTGGACAGGTAATTTCTATAATCATCATCTGCCTAGCCTTTTCCAAACTATATTGGGGTCGGCTTCCAGTCAAGCCGGATTTAGCTGAATACCAGTATTTTACGAGGAACGGCTGCCTACCCGACCTCCACAACCCATTAACCAGGTAATTTCTATAATAATAATTATATATATGTATACTGACAGCGCCAGCTTTGACCTTCAAAGCACTGCCATGTTGAATGGCAATGTTAATACGAAGTTGGACAAAGAACGAGCCAGAGAGCTGGTCACGCGAAAAGTCCATCAGCAGGCGAGAAATATCTTTGAAAAGATGACGTGCATTCGAACCCAAATGGCTCAAAACTGTAATTATGGTTATTATATTAAAGTATTTGCTGAGGAGCTAGTAGCTAGATAATAACAGCCGCATGCGTCGATCTTTAAGGTTAAGCAACGCTTGCCAAGGTTGGTCTGTGGATGGGTGACCATCTTAACATACCGAGTTTCCTCCGTGCCTCGGATAGCACGTTAAGCCGTAGGTCCCGGCTGTCATTTGGAGATCTTTGGCAGTCGTTACGGATAGTCAGAAGCCAGTAAATCTGACTCCAGTCTTGCCATGAAGTACCGTGTTACCCCAGTTAATGGGTTGTGGAGGTCTGGTAGGCAGCCGCTCCTCTTAAAATACTGGTATTTAGCTAAATCCGGTTTGACTGGAAGCTGACCGCAATATAGTTGGGAAAAGGCTAGGCAGATGATGATGATATTAATGTATTTGCTCAGCTTGAGGGGGATGCAGTGTCAGCTATACTTGTAAAATGAGACCTTTAGGTATAAATTATAGAGTCATATAAAATTTTCATACTATGCCATTGTGTAAATTCTAATTACTTTCTATAAAACTGTAACTTAATGATATTTACATTTAATTTAATTACAATGAGATTGATTAATATGTTAATAATGTAATTTAAGATTTAATTTTAAGTCAGAGATTTAATTTAGTTTCAATTCTACAGACTGTCGCACTCACGCACACAATGACATAATTATGACGCGTGATAAATCGTAATTCTGTTTTTTTTTTAACGGTTTTATTAAGATAGTTATTCTGACGATTAAAATTAAAAAAAAAAACAACTAATATAACAAGCATTATGCTTATTGACCGGGAAATCGGGCATTTATTTCTATATGACTATTTTCGAGTCTTATAACTACCTCCTAAAATTTGTGCAGATTTAAAACTGCAACTTTTATAAGTACGTAAATAACTTTTGCCCACACAAATTTAAAATTTTTAAGCAACCACCATCCGAAAATAGGAGGGAAGTCAAATAGATTTCTAGCAATAAATATGTAGATGGCACAATACATATTTTCACCGCCTGTAACGACCTTTAGCTAACTTTTATAACCAGTAGATAGACAGCTACAAACTCGTATCAAAACTCACAATTAACCCTTTTACATATTTACACTTCATATACCTATTCAAATTACACCAGCGCCACAATATTTTCAAGCTAAATACACGCCTAGGAAGACATGCTTAGCGATGCAGTCAGTATGCAAATTAAGATATCGATCGAGCGTAAGAATAACCTCCTCCATTGTGCCAGTGTTGCCAGACTCCAGTCAAGTGTGCATGCAGATCTGGACTGATTAAGACTGATGCTTCCACTGTTTAATTCAGGCCGAGGTCGGGAAGTAATATCAGTTAAGATAGACTATTAATACTCCAGGCATGGTAAGCATGTAGACTAAGATGGAGATAGTGAAGGCACTTATAAATAGTTGATTGAGTTAGTTCAGAAGTTGTACGGAGTTTGGTATGCATGGTATTGGCGATCGCTGTGCTCTCTTTGCTAAGTTAAAAGTGACGTCATTGGATTGGTTAGCTAGTTTATGGCGATGTTTTTTTTTCTGGTGGGAGATCATCAAAATGACTGGCTGAATCTGTCGTGTCGACTTCTACTAACTAAAACCCACTCCAGTTCCTTCTTTGCCTTAAATCCAGAGTCCCAGGGTTATTTTTCGTTCAAACCGAGCCCCAGTAGGCTTCGACCTGTTGCATAGCCCAATACGCACCGCTGACGATAAGGGCGGTAATTACCGGACGACCGGATGGCGAGCTATCCATTGCTCGCCGTCCGCAAGCCTACGCTTACGGTGGACCAGGCCGATCTATGGTGATGTTGAGGTGTTTGTTGCGCTGCAAAATTCCGGGCCTAAATACTGGTACCCAGTACCTACTTGAGGCTCAAAAAAATGGGTCTGTAAATAAAGCCATCGCCATTTAAATATTAAGACATTGTTCAATTTTAAATTGACTTTAGTTTAGATTGAGTTGTTACGTATTAAAATATTTAGAGCATTGTTTAATAAACAAGAGTAGTTTCAGAGTGATCTTTGTATTTAATTAAAATAATTATATTAAACTAGCTTTTACCCGCGGCTTCGGTCCCGTTAAATGACTACCCTACATATCCTACGCTACCCTACCCTACCTACCCTACCTAGCCTACACTACCCTACACTATCCCACAGTACCCTACACTACACTACGCTACACTACCCTACACTACCCTACACTACCCTACACTACCCTACACTACCCTACACTACCCTACACTACCCTACACTACCCTACACTACCCTACACTACCCTACACTACCCTACACTACCCTACACTACCCTACACTACCCTACACTACCCTACACTACCCTACACTACCCTACACTACCCTACACTACCCTACACTACCCTACACTACCCTACTTTACCTAACTTTTTTTTTTAGATTTAAACTATCCTATCTCTCAAGTTGGATCGAACTGCACATGGTGTGCGAATTTTATTATAATCGGTTAAGTGGTTTAGGAGTCCATTGAGGACAAACATTGTGACACGAGATTTATATATATTAAGATGGCTAGTGAATCTCCGTAGACGTAATGAACATCGCTTATAAGCACCATCTTCAAGCATTTGTGCTGTATTATTTGTTGTTGGCGCAATACGTTTTTTCATCAGTTCTGTTCTGTCATTCGTCACTCTATCACTAACTACCTGATAGGTATCGTATAAACTTTCATAAGTTCAATAAACATAATCGCAATTGAATATTACTAGCGGCCATTGGCTTCGTAATCAGCAATAGAAGTCATTTGATCCTTGAAATCTGTTATCATTATCTAGATACCTACGTACGGTACGTCAATTCCTCAATTACAGTGGAGTTTCTCTTGTCTGTTTACTATTAGAATATATCGTTCAATTACCAATTCACTATGACCTTTCTGGCATTTTCCTTTCTCTTATTCAACCGATCTTCACTCGCCACCAAATACGAGCACTAGTATGAGCAGCCATCATCATCATCATCTGCCTAGCCTTTTTCCCAACTATATTGGGATCGGCTTCCAGTCAAGCTGGATTTAGCTGAATACCAGTATTTTATGAGAAGCAGCTGCCTACCACACTCATTAACTGGGGTAACACGGTATACTCCATGGCAAGACTGGAGTCAGAGTTACTGGCTTCTGACTATCCGTAACGACTACCTAAGATCTACAAATGACAACCGGGTGCTTTCCGAGGCACGGAGGAAACTCGGTATGTTAAGATGGTTACCCATCCATAGACTAACCTTGGCAATCGTTGCTTAACCTTGAAGATCGACTCATGCTGTTATTATCTAGTCACGAGCTCGTCTCACTAGTATGAGCAGCCAGCTATGCCGAATTCAGATTCATCTAACACGACTCCGTACGATAGTCATTGAATCGAAACTTTGGCAGCTCCATATTTCCACATCAATACGTTCCCAATCTCTGCCACTAATTCAACCACACTGATAACTCGTACCAGTTGACAAATAAAATAATGCCCCGCAAATTACAACATTCACGCGTCCCCTCGTCAATTCACTGAATATGTCGTTATCTGATTTGTCAATTTGAGCTACAAACAATAGCAGTAATGTACGAATAAGCGACGCGTGATTTCAAATGAGTTTGTTATACATTGAATGCTGTCTATCGAGTCCCATTAGCACGGCTTGTTGTTCAACCCTCAATGTATAATGTTTGTATTTAATTACGCACATTTAATGTTAATAATCCCTAATGAGTTAGTGTGTGTCAGTTATGTTTAAAAGCGATTTGTTGGAAATAGTTGTGAGTAAGTGAGGTGGAAAGTTAACCATAATAATATATTAGGTTTAGTGTATTTGCCAGTGGAATCCATTGTTAATCTACTGATGTGTTATTTCGCAAAATCGTGTGAATACGAACATAATATTGGTATCATCAGAATAAAATTTTTGGAAACAAATTGAACATTTTCTGTTTTCATAAATACATACAAATAAAATTGAAATGTCTGTTTGTAATATCAAAGTATTCTCTTTTACTGAATGCTTATGAAAGTATTCTTATTTTAGGAAACGAACTAGGGCACCACGTAATAAAAAATTGTAAATTGTAACCAAATTCCATTGTGTTGTTTTATGAATCTGACGTGGACGTCGTCACAGGGACCCAGCTAGTTGAAAACACAAAAGCTGGTTTAGTTAGGACACCAAGTTTCAAACCACTCTACATCTCGCACTTTACGCAATCAATATCAATGTAACAGTACAAACAAAACTTAGAACATTCTAGACACCCTTCTAAATTGATACAAAGACTTGATGCTAATATGAAACCACATCGAACTTAGGATCGGTATCTATTCATTATGTATTGATTAGTAGTATTGATATCGATATAAGATGAGCTCGTGGCTAGATAATAATAGCCGCGCGGGTCGATCTTCAAGGTTAAACAACGCTTGCCAAGTTTGGTCTGTGGATGAGTGACCATCTTACCGAGTTTCCTCCGTGCCCCGTAAAGCACATTAAGCCAAAGGTCCCAGCTGTCATTCATAGATTTTTACCAGCCATTACGGATAGTCAGAAGCCAGTAAATCTGACTCCAGTCTTCCCATGAACTACCGTGTTACCCCTGTTAATGAGTTGTGGAGGTCTGATAGGCAGCCGCTCCTCGTAAAATACTGGTATTCAGCGAAATCTGGCTTGACTGGAAGTCGACCCCAATATAGTTGGGAAAAGGCTAGATAGATTTAGATGACTAGTAGTATCGATTGAACTCTCGATATTATGTTTGCCAGTTATAGTGGCAACTAGCAGATTGAAACAATAATCCTAGATTATAATACGGCAATTCAATTCCATCTATCGTTACTAATATGTTTATTATCAGTGTGTGCGTTTAAAGACAGATGTTTGTGGGCAAGCCTAATGTATGAGACAGACACTAAGGTCTCTTGTACACGACGCGGTTTCAAACCGTACGTAGCGACGGTTAATTTATAATATTTACTAGCTTTTACCCGCGGCTTCGCTCCCGTCAAATGACTACCCTACATATTCTACGCTACCCTACCCTACCTTCCCTACCTACCCTACACTACCCTACACTACCCTACACTACCCTACACTACCCTACACTACCCTACACTACCCTACACTACCCTACACTACCCTACTCTACCCTACACTACCTTACACTACCCTACACTACCCTACACTACCCTACACTACCCTACACTACCCTACACTACCCTACACTACTCTACCTACCCTACTTTACCTAACTTTTTTTTTAGAATTTTACTCTCCGTAAGAACCATTATTGAACTTCAAGGAACATTTAAAAAAAAATCAGCCAAATCGGTCAAGCCGTTTTCATGTTATGCCGTGACAACGAAAAACGGGTTTCATTTTTATATATATAGATAGATTAGCACGGCGCGCAGTGTTGTATAATAATAATAATAATAAAGATTTATTTTCTCACCATAATATAACGTACATTGACATAGTGTCACGACTAGAGTACATAACTTCAGTTATACAAGTATATTGTGGGAGACTGGTGCCTAAGCTAGACAAAAAGCCTGTATTTCAGGACACCAGGACTCCCTCTCATTCGGAAATGGTTACATTTTATAAATCATTATGTACCTACTTACACACTAAACTAAATGCGGCAAGATATTAATGACTTATCATGTTTACAAATAGGAAAAAATAATAATTGATAATAATAAATTAAATTAGTGGTACTATTGGCGTGAATATTAGTTGTGTGGGTGTATGTGTGATGGCATGTAAAGGAGAGAGAGTGTGTGTGTGTGTGTGTGTATGCGTATGTGTGTGAGGGAGAGAGTGACGAGGTAAAGTGTGGTTCCCATATTTAACGTTTGAATCCCCAACCGGTCCCATGAGACCGCGCTGCCATTGCTCCACCATTGTGTCTCGTTTCGCGGGTATCTGAGTAATTAAATATAATACCTAATTGTTTCGAAAATCACCAATGATTCCGTATAAAACAATCAATGATTCACCAAACCAGTAAAACAATAATTATAGTTTTAGGAATATTATATCGGGGAAGCAAGCAGGTTTTCTGTCGTTATAGTTAAGTTCCTGGAGCCAATTTCTTACTTTCATTTTGCACTTTTTGCTGGTAAAACTGTAAACAGACAGCTTCCTATTTATGTTGTTGTATAGGAAGCGACCTAGGAGGCAAAAGAAGCGTTTCGAGAAGATAGTAGTAAGCCGGATGTGATGGCGGTCTATGGGATCAAAACGTCTTTTACCATGTGATAGTAAGGGGTTGAAAGAACTGAGTCTATGCTGTTTTAGGACCGTTTGTAATATAAACAGCTGACGAACGGTTAGGACTTTAGTCTATTTATACAAAAGTGCTGTCGGATATTGGAATGGTAGGAAGGAAGACACCTTCAAAATGGCTCTCTGCGTTCTCTCCAGTTCCAATATTGTATATTTAGGCGCCCCTCCCCAGGATGTTATGCAGTAGGTTAAAAGTGATTGGACGAGGGCGAAATACATTGTTTTCCTCAGCCTTTCGTCTGCCACATGTCTCACAGACTTGAAAACAAATATTAACTTACGCAATCTATTGCTAAGGGTGTTGATGTGTTCCTGAAATCTTAAGTTACAGTCTATTATAATACCTAAATACCTTACGCTATTTTCTTTTTTTAAATGTGTGCAGTTACATGTGTAGTCATTTTGTTTGAAAAAGGAGTCGGCTATAATGGAATACAGTGGCATGTATGGATCAATAGAGGAGCTTGTTGACACAAACGGCAACGCTACGGAACGGCGCCGCCGCCGTCTGTCATCAGTGTTTTTTGGCAGTGTATGGCCGCTTATACACGGTACGTTTTTTACGACGAGCGCGCCGTACGGCGCAAAAACCGTCTCGTGTACAGGAGGCCTAAGGTATTTAGAGAGCCAGTACATGCGTCTGGCGCTAAATATAAATGCTGTAAAGCTATTGTCTCGCTACATAATACTTTATGTTTTTTGTATACACTATTTTTCGAAATTCAACGTCATTCAGCATTGCATGATTATGGCTAATATTCAAATGGTAATAAACAATTACATGCCAGTCTCCTGTCGGTCTACTGCACATCAAGATGACATCAATTGGTCAACAGTTAGTCGATCTATTATTTTGTTGGCGAAATTAATGTCGGGATATCGTTGAGTCGAGATAAACTCTACCAGAATAGTATTTTGTCGGTCTACTGCAGTTTGAATAATCTATCTGTTGGTACAGCGTTCATCAGGATTTCGTATGTCGAAATTACGTGGCACAATTTAATTAGTTACATTGAGCATCGCACTGGAATCACGGGTTAGGCCGCGTGGCTAAACGTGTTTGTCCTCCTGACTGATGGCTTGTAACTACGCGTTGTGAGCCATTGAATTGGTCGAAATGTAGTCTGGTTAATGTCACTGATTAGCATCAACCGCCGACCACGTATAAGCATTTACTAAGAAGGATTTCTTTAGAAGTATTCACTAGAATCCACAGGACTCTCCTGTGTGCTCTAAAGGTTTTTTTTAGGTGGGAAATGAGGCGCTCATAGCCAGTTGCGCTCACTAATCGGTAAACGATTAGCAAGTTAAGCAACCCTTGGCGCGGCCAGTCTATGGATGTGTGATTGTTAAGTGGTATTTCATCTGAGCGTCTCCGTGCATCAGAGGGCACGTAAAAAGTCGGTCCCGGACAGTCTCGGTTGTTGGCAACTGACAGCAGTCGTTAAGCCAAGTCAGAGATGTTCGGGTGGCTTGAAAATTCTGACACCAGGTTGGCCACTAACCGTACGATAAAAGATAAGAAGAAGAAGAAGGTGAGAAATCATCAGAATCGGTTCTCCCGCGCTTAGGCAGAGCGGTAAAGCGTGTCAGAATTTTACTGACCCACCCTTTTTACAACCTACTCCTTTGTTCCTTATCAGTATGTTCTAAAAGGAATTCAGAACAGAACCCATGGACCCTTCGATCCTGCTGGGTCCCTACCGTTTTGCTCCTTGAGGCGCGCGTAGAACATTACGCGCCGTAGATTTGGGCTCGGTCTGGATCATTACTGGATTGCCGGACAGCGAGCTATCCCCATTCGTTCAATGAATTTGTCAATTGCTGTTTATACGGATTGTAATATCGTAACTCCTATTATACATCCAAATGTTGAAATCACGGTAATAATTAAATAACTAGAACAAACGCTCTCCATTTCCGCTATGACCGTGTAACCAGCAATTGACAAATTCGGTGAACGAGTGGAAAATGCTAGAACATTTCATTCAAATCGCCAAGTCATGTAGTGAAGTGCCTGCCCATTGTACTTGATTGCTTCGCATTTATCGAATATCTCGTCATTCAATGCCGTTGCAATAGTTAATTTGGACATTGGACAAATCGGCTTGTGTGAGCATTGGGGTTGGCCTCTGTTACGTGTTTAGTCATGTCGTCTGGGTAGAGGAATGTTTTCTACTTATGTATGTAGGGGCATATTATGTATACAATGTGGTTGTTGGAGGAAAATGGCTTGTCTTTGTATGAGAGTCTGTAGGTATGGTTTGTGTCTGAGAACCTTAAAAGCTTCTTATAACACCTTAGTAACATTATGGTATGCAATAAAGTATTGAGTTTGAGTATTAAAGATCGTGGAGCAAATATAAATTCATGATGCTTTTAGAGACTCCATCGTATATGCTACAGCATTTTAGTAGTAAAATGGTTCCAAATAAGAGCAAAAATTGCAATGCAATGCTTTAGTTTCAACTAACTCTTTAACATATTAAAATCGAATTTAATATATAATAAGATTGTATCGGCATTTCCTTTCAAAATACGAGTACTCTGATAAAAAACACCGCAACTAACTCAGTGGTAAGTTTAATTTAAAATTCAGTTGGAACTTCAAAAGACACCTTACTATAAATTAGGACTGAGGTCGTGTTTTGAGGAAAGAATCATACAGATTTGAATTCATTTAATTTTGTTATAAATAATTATATATGTACGTACGGACGAACAGTTAAAAACAAAAAAAAACCATCACTAGGGGTGCCAGATTTTTTTTTTATTATTCGTAGGCTCGCGTTTGACCACTATCGCACCTGATGGTAAGCAATGATGTGGTCGACGATGGAGCACGCTGGCCTAGAAGTAACCTATTCACTCTTGACTAGAATTTAATGTACTGGATCAATGGTATTCGTTTGTATTTCGATGTCTGGCCTATGGTGTAGATATGTTACGGCTAATACCCGAAGTGCGGCTACACCTAGTTTTAGCCGGTTAGAACTAGGTGTAGCCACTTACTCTTGGTTAAACCTAGTACGAGCCGATTGTTTTCGGGTAAAACTAGGTCTAGCCTTCATCATGCCGGCTACAGCTAGGTCCAGCCATTCCCTGTTGGATAAAACTAGGTCTATCCGATATCATTCCGGCTAAAACTAGGTCCAGACAATCCCTGTTGGATATAACATTCTTTAAATTATAATATGCAACTCCATACTTATTGTCTGTTGTTAAAAAAATGTTCCTGTTTGTTCCTATTATATAAAAAATTGCACTCCTAATAATTTGTGTTAATTATTACAATGTGATTTATAAGAATAAAAAAACTCTACGTTTCTTTTTATTGGATGTTTTTTTTAATATCTAAAAAAGCTCTGCCGATAGCATGCCGGCTACAACTATGTACAGCCAATACCTGTTAGATAAAACTAAGACACACGCTGCTGCTGCAGACGCTGTGAGTTACACTCACTAGTAGACCAGGACCTGCAGTAGATCAGCAGTACCTAGCGCTCACAACCTGCAGAGGCGCGTGCCTCGCTATGCCCTCCACCCCGCGCCGCTGCTGCAGATGCTGTGAGTCATGAGTGTGACGCGGGGCGGAAGGCTTAGCGGGACAAGCATCTAAGTTTTATCCAACAGGGATTGTCTGGACCTAGTTTTAGCCGGAATGATATCAGATAGACCTAGTTTTATCCAACAAGGAATGGCTGGACCTAGTTGTAGCCGGCATGATGAAGGCTAGACCTAGTTTTACCCGAAAACAATCGGCTCGTACTAGGTTTAACCAAGAGTAAGTGGCTACATCTAGTTCTAACCGGCTAAAACTAGGTGTAGCCGCACTTCGGGTATTAGCCGTAACAGATACATTGTAAAAAAAATTATTCAAAATACACATTTTTCAGAGCAAATTCAAAACCAGAACAAGCGCTTACTCCATAATAGTTCCTTGTTTGCCAGAAACTAAAATACTCGTATTATTCGTACTAAAAGATTTTTTCCGGTCCTGTAATCTTTCATTTGCAGGCATTATCATGGATTTGCTGAAATTATTCCTAAGCTAAAGCCTGTGTTCTGCTTTTTCAGTATTCGCTTAAAAGTGCAAGCCAGGAGTAATGATTAAATATTATTTTATTCTACTTCTTATTTTCATTTAAAATGCTGGCTTTAGTTGGATTCAGTATTCAGTTCTGGTAGGTTACAAAAATATGAAAATAACAATTTTAATGATTAGATAAACGGGGTGATTTTCTTTAAATGGCAATTTTATATTTTTAACAGTCTCTTTAAACCCAAGAAAGGGAGACCCAAGGTAACCTACACAGCCCAAATCGCCCAACTTAAGTGGCAGTGAGCAGGACACATTGCTCGTAGAACAGATGGTCGAAGGGACGAAAGGTTCTGGAGTGGTGACCACGTACCGAAAGACGATTCAAGATAATAGTGCTCAAAGTGAAACCAAAAAAACCGTCTGTGAAAAAAATATTACTTTCTTTTAATCTTGAGAAATGTGTACCTATTTCAAAGAAAAACATCTATAATAATATGTAATTTACATGAATTATAACCAATTATATCTGTATTATTAGTTGATATTTTTTAATCTGTTTGGTTTTATTAACCAAAAAGTTCTTCCTTCAAAAACAATAAACAACCATACATTTTGAAACATTAATAATCAGCAAATAAAATAAGGCACAGTAAACAGTTCGGGCCGCAAGAATCACAGCCGCATTCAACAATATCAGCATCCAATCTGGTCTGAGAGCAAACGGCGTATTTTTCGATAAATAAATATGATAGGGTAAAGAACCACTGGCGATTCTGAAAAAATAAATAAATATTTGTGACTGTATTTTTTAATGGTATGGTCAGCTGGTAAACATAAAGGATTTGATTGAGTGATATGGATCTGGAATGTTAAATCTACTCAACTGTATTAATAACGAAAAAGTTATTTTAAAATGCGTCTGTAAATAAATAACCTGGTCATATTAATAAATACCGATCATTGTATCGATATTCGTATCCGTCATTGGCTTAACAGCCAGAGCCTCGACCAACATCTCAGGAGGCTCGCGTTAGGCGGCTGGATCAAGGGCTGGATGGGCAAGTCCCCTCTTTGAGGAGTGGCGCCTCATAAGAAACGTCCAGGTGTCAACATTGTGCGAATTGCCCGAAAGACACACGGTAGAAGTCAGTGTGCCTCTTAGGGTGGAGCACTGTCGCGAAGGCAGCGACCTCTCGCGTCGCCACGTCGGGTTCTGGTTTAGACTATGATCTGGAATAAGAGAAAATGGAAAACGATGAGCTCTTTCTCCTAAGTATACACAAGCAGGACTGAAAATAATTTTGTATGGAATCTGCATTAATTTGCAAAATTGTTAGTAATTTCTAGTGCTTTGAATATAATAATTATAACACGATGAACAACGCAAGGACCAATACTAAGACCAATCAAGCAAACAGCCACATGAGTCTTTGACAAGCAATAGACCGCATGAACTAAAGTGAATTAAAATTGAAATTGATCACACGAAAAGTTTTAATGAAGTTGGATTAAATAAACTTTTTTATTTCATTTTTAAGACTGTCACTCGCTTTCAAGTGAACTTTTTATAAAAGTACAATTTATATCAAATTTAATTTTATTTTGTTAAAAATAATTACTGCGCGTAAAGTTAAAATTGCAACTTTATTTTAAGCAATTTCGTGTTTTGTTGAAAAATAAGATCTTAAGTTAATAATGAGGTGCTTGAGAATGAGTTGTAGGTACAGTTTGTGCAAGAAAATAATTTTAAATTCATTAACTTTAGGAGTACGCAAACACTTTACGAGTCATCGCTTTAATAAAATAAAGTTCTGAGAAACTCTTATATTACAATGTTTATAGATGAAATAAATAACTTTTTATTTTTATATTACTTAAATAAATAAGACCTCAAAGTCATCAACAAAAAATTTCATCATGCACTCTATATTAAAATAAATTCTAATGACTTCAAATATGCAAACTATTTTCTGTAAGTATGATAATTTATTCAATACTAGGTGCTGCCCGCGACGTCGTCTGCGTGAAGTCAGCACCAAAAATACTTAAGATGTCGCTATAGCATTATAAGTAAACAACTTTTAAAATAGCATTAAAATATATGTTTTTTTTGCAAGCGAAGCAAGTTTAGAGAATTATATGGAAATCCTGCTGAGTTCAGTCATAAGTTGTGACTGAAGGAAATAGAGAAAATGATGTATGTGTGGAATATCAGTCTTGCCATGAAGTACCGGGTTATCCCAGTTAATGGGTTGTGGAGGTCTGGTAGGCAGCCGCTCCTCGTAAAATACTGGTATTCAGCTAAATCCGGCTTGACTGGAAGCCGACCCCAATATAGTTGGGAAAAGGCTTCCCTATAAATTACGTTGCCAGGTGCCAAAATGTAAAGAGAATCAGGACTGGTGACGCGGGAGCAAGCACCGTACAGTTGCCTTTGTGAGAAGCAACTCGTCCTGAGAACTGTACGCGCTTGAACTGGAACGGGAAGTTGTAAGGTAGGGGGGAAATGCGTGGTATAAATGCTGCTTCGCCGATGCCACAACCATAAGAATTTCTGCTTCAATGGTGTGTCTGTGGAGTGAGACGACTTTAAGGCGAATCTCGATACACAGCTCTGGAGGAGATAGGTTCCGAAGAAGCACAATTGGGACACTGAGCTTCAGCTGGATGATATGCACTGAAAGTCCACTTGCTGATACTGTGACCACGGGATAATGTGTAGCTTTATGTTGCTCGACAACAGTGTTTATCGAGGTGTAGACCACATCATTCCCCTCAATTTCCCAGAGAATGCATTCGTTAATTGCTGCAGCCTGATCATTTATGGGCATCTAAATGGCCTACTCACACACCCAAGAATTCTACTGCAGTATACGACTGACATCCCCGTACACACAGCGAATGAGTTCTTCTACGCTGGATACTATTTTTTTGTATCACCCAAAGGTTGACTGGTAGAAAATGCCTAAGGCATTAAGTCCGCTTCTGTACTACCAAGAGAGTGTACCACTCTACCGAGAGACTCTAGCAGCACCACCTGTCTACCTCTCTCTTCTTGTGTGCGTTTGCCATGACTTAGAAGGACATCGTAAAATTCCAGAACACGTGCATTGTCTCCAAGCTGAGCATTAAAAATTAGCATTTCTAATTGAACTTAACTTCAGGTGGAATACGCCAGAGATCAAGTCGTGCGTGTCGTACGAAGCCTACCCTGCAAGGAGTTGAGCTGTTATTTCAGGCTACTTTGGGTTGGTAGTGATGATAGTGAAGAGGTCCGGGCGACCAAACTTTCGCACGTAACAAAATGCATCTTGCGTCCTCTCGTCCATGTACCACGGACCTTTTGTGAAGGTGGAGGGGAGAATGACCATGAATGAGCATTTGTATTATTCTGCATAGAGATAGACGTAATTCTCAGCTTTGAGCTTTCTTTAGTTGGACCTTATAAATACCAAACGCTCTGTCTCAATTTTGGCGTACATGTCCTAAGAAACTGACTAAAGAGCGTACGATAATGGCGGAGATAAGAACCATTGTTTACCCTCAGCTGGATCAAGAAGCTGTAGAAATGCATGGTGGATGGTTTTTTTTATGATTTGGGGTGCCTGTCTGGGGGTCTACATTATAGTGGGCAAAATGGTAGCCAACCTCTCCGCGACAGAACTGAAATGAGGGGATATTGAAGAGAATCGTACGCACGGTGAGTCTCGCTGATCCTTCGAAGCCGGTCATCATGCGTGCGTAAAACGACGTCTCTTTTATCACACTCCTGATCGACTAACACAACAGCTACCTCATTTATCGTTGGAGCATTATGCCACCCTGGATGGGCTGTGATCGGCCTTCTATCTGCTCTGATGACAAACTTAAAGTGGTTGCGCTCGTTCTCAGGCACCGACGCGAGGGCCCTGCTTTGAAGTTGCTAATTTGCGGATTAACGTTATGCAACATACTTTGCAATCCTTTGAACAGACCAGACCAAATTGAGGATGTGTCTACTTCAACACTTGCTTGTTGTTCACCAAACGAAGTCATCTGGAAGGGGCTGTTATAAGCTCGAATGTATTTCAAAAAATGGCTGGTCTTCGAATGCTCGCCATGTAGTCCCCTTTTCCATTTGCGGACTTGGCAGAGGGTACAAACTTTTTCTAAGGCAACCATATCTCCATGGGTGGCGTAGTTAATCACGATATTGTAGATAAATCCACTTCCTTCTTTATTTAGCCGTTTGCTCTTCGATATCGTAAACCGTGGATTCATAATCAGATGTCGAAAGTTGATTTATGTCACGACACTGGCGATCTTATTCTATTTGTGCCGCACGCTGTTCTCTTGGATTCTGTCACGTTTTTGCGATAAATGAGCTTTAATGTCACTTCATCATCGATGAACATCACTTTTTTGTAATACTTAACACCGCATTTTTTTTTAATTTTCTTCCTCAAATCTGCTCAACATTTTGAGGGTTTTGTTGGAACTTGTAATTGTCAAACGAACTATACGATACAACTGTTATGAAGAAAATGCACAATGCCATCTATGAATTTTAAGAATAACTAACTACTAACCTCGCCAACATGATCAAATTTAAATTATAAATTTCCTAAAAGTGTTAATATGTAACTTGATTTGATTTTTATGAAATGTCATAGATGGCGCTGCTTTAAAATTTCCTTTATACTACTAACATTCTTAAAATTAAGTTTTTCTGCCCAAGTTACTTAAATGGCGTAGTTTTTATATTGTAAAGCTAAATAATAGCATGGCTTACTCAAAAACAACATTTATATATGCGTCGTTAGATTACACGCTGCCACATATTGCGTAAGAAAAATAAAGATTCACAGCTCCTCCCCCGTAGGTGATAGCGTGATAATATGTAGCCTATTTGTTTTCCCGACCTCTCAGTAATATTCATGCAAAATTTGAAGTAAATCCATGCAGTACTTTTTGAGTTTAGCCAGGACATACAGATAAACAAACAGACATGAATTCTAAAAACTATATTTTTGGCTTCGGTATCGATTGTAGATCACGTCCCAAGTATTCTTTTAAAAAAATATTCAATGTACAGTTTTGACTTTCCTACGATTTTATTATATGTATAGATGTGGTTTTTAGGAAGTAGAAAACTTCTAACAACAAAACTCACATATTTTTAACAAAAAATATTTTCTGAGACTGCAACCGACAACAGTCTAGCTCGCCCTATCAAATCTTGCTATACAAAAGTGCATCGAGGCGTTTCCCGCAGCAATAGCAGGCAAGGCAGACATCGCGGCAGGTGGGAGGGAGTATTACGACAAAATATTTTTATCTCCTTTCAATTTCCGTACGAGATACCTACAGAGATTAAACGCCGTATCGAACTATCTCGAACTTCGATTAAAATCGCTAGCTCGGAAAACGGACAAACTTCTCTGTAAATATATTTTTGCAGACTTGCCTCTGGACCAAGTTTCGAGTTTCAACTTAATACGTAGTGATATTAAATTTTTTTGAGACGTTCGAGATGCATTTGTAGGAGACGGAATTCTGGAGATTCGACGCGATTTTTCAGCAGCAGACGAAGTTTTATTTGAACTGGCCGAACAGTCGAAATAGTTTTGTTGAAAGCTGATTTCCTCAGGTTTGTTTTGGTAAGATTGAAACGTTTCGGTTTTGACTGCTAATCGAAAAATGTTCTGCCAAACCGATGACGGTATCGGATTTTTGTTTTCGTCTTTTGTCAACTAGTTATTAGTGTGACTTTTGTTTAGATCCACATATATGATTTTAATAAGGATGCCACAGGAAAGTCATGAGATGATAAAAATACATACTTATTTAAACATATCAGATTTACTATTAAGGTACTAGTTGGTTACTACCTACTCGTTTTCCGATGGATTGCAGCGTGATTTTGTATACCCTATACATACACATTATGTATTGGGCTAGAATATTGTTTTAATTCGATTAACTCTTCCGTTTTAATATTTGTAAGATAGAAGAAGATAAAAAAATAACAAAAAAATAAAACGGGGAAGAACATAGATTTTTAGTTTGATAACTTTATGGACGCAAACGTGTTTGAAAGTTCAGAAGCGGAATGAATGCCTTAGGCATTCTAACATCCGCACCGTCTGAGAAAAATACAACATACTTTTCCAGAAAATCCTCAACATTTCTACTCAGAATCTCTTCAAAATATAAAGTACAGGATTGTATCAAATATACAGTCAGTAAGCTGCGTTGGATTTTATCATGGATCTCATCACATACCATATAATTTTATTATACCTTCGCCGAGCGTGTTAAGTCCTCAGAATATCTTGATTTTCTTAATGGTTTCTTAAATGCTACACATTATCCTTACTTATCTTTATTTACTTTTAACTTTGTAGCGAGATCTTTTTTCAGGGAGTCTGCTTAAGTACGAGTATGCTCATCTCATTTCGTTGATGGCTCATGGCTTATATTAGTACCTACTAGCTTTTGCTATCGGCTTCGCTCATGTCAAAATAAGTTTCTTCATACAAACTTTGGCTCCCCGTTTCATCCCTTTACGACAAGGTGTTGAATTTTGGAGAATCCTCTGTTGGTGCTCTACTACGTCTTAAAAGGAGTCCATGTGCAAAATTTCATGCTCCTAGGCCTAGGGTAGTTTCGGCGAAGCTCTTGGCAGAGTCTAGCTAGACATACAATGACACTAGCTCTTGTTATGGCTTCCGTACCTCAAAAGGAAAAAGCGGAACCCTTATAGGATCACTTTGTTGTCCGTCTGTCTGTCTGTCTGTTAAGACCCTTTATTTCGGGAACGCGTGAAGGTATCAAGTTGAAATTAAAACTATAATACACAAATCCGCGGTCTCTTGAAACTGTGCAATAATCAAACTTGTAAGTTGACAGGAAAAAAAGATTCGCCCGTATATGTTGCAAAAACGTACATTTCGACACTATCAAAGGAATCAAAATTCATAGGGTACTTCCCGATGACCTAGAATCTTGAAATTTGGCACGAACTAAGGTATTACAGCACAAATATAAGGAAAAGTCTGAAAACAGAAAATTTTTAGTTGCGTGACACAAAAATTTTTGTTTGGAAAAATCTTCAAGTTTCGATTCGAAAATTTTACTGTTTTCATAGGTATGTTAAAGGTATCGAGTTGAAATTAAAACCATATACTGAGATCCTCAGTCCCTTGAAGTTGTGCAAAAATAAAACTTGTAAGTTTACGGAAAAAAAAGATACGCCCGTTTATGTTGCAAAAAACGTACATTTCGACACTATCAAAGGAATCAAAATTCATAGGGTACTTCCCGTTGACCTAGAATCTTGAATTTTGGCATGAAGCAAAGTATTATAACCCAAATAAGTATAGGGAAAAGTCTGAAAACTAAAAATTTTTAGTTAGATCAAATATTTTTTTTTTTGAAAAATCTTCAAGGCTCGATTCGAGAATTGAACGGGCGCGATTCCGACTCGCACTTGTTTAAACCAACCTAGCTGCGTAACACTTACAGGCATATGTATTTATTTCGGCTAATAATTCTAGACTCGGCTCTGCTCGTCTCCAGTTCACACCAACAAACACCAAAAGCCAATTTTACCTTAATAACCAGACCTAACAATTGCACGGCCAATGCAATACATCCTCATTACCCCAGATATCAACTAAACAGTTTAGCACAAACTTAATCACATAATCCATGAATACATCACAAGATTGTATCTTAACAATACAATTTGGTTCAGCGAAGTCTAGTGTATAGTTGTAGAAACAGAGTTAGGAGTCGATCTCTCGCACCGGCCAACGGTACAGGCCATGATCCGGAGCTAGAAGAAACGAGTGATGGTCGTCTTCTTTTGGGAAACAGTAATGCTAGCGAAGGAGGCGGCCACAGTCAGCGAATGGACATCTTCATGCCTCAACCGCCGGGACTACCAGCCACCGTAGTTGTGGGCTTATGGCTGACGAGTAATGGGTAGTGGGAAGAGTCATTGGATGATTTCCCGCCTCAAAAAAAGGCCCAGGAGTCACTTTGGCAGCCATAATTATATGGTACACAACATTACCGAAACACAATTTAAATTGTCACTTACGGGATATCTTCCGTGATTTTTAATTATTTCGAGTTCCCGATATTTCGACGCTGTTGCAAGCGCCATGATCGCGGGATGACTGGAGAGTGAATTTAAATTGTGAAACAAACCGTGATATCCTAAAACAGTATTATCGAAACACTAAAAAATAAACCAAAATTTTGTTTTTTTTTTTTAAATGGCGCCTCTATGCGCTGCCGTGGCAGTGTTTCCGTACTCTACGGTAATAACCTATTTAACAGAGTATTGTAAGCGGGTTTGCTCGTGTTGTGCTCAATCTAATTAATGAGTGCAGTACTGAATACGAATAGAGTTAGTCAGTAAATAGTTTAGGGGCCAGATTGTAGTTATTGTTTGTAGAAGTGGGTTAGGGGGGAGTGTGATTACGGAGTCCCGACTGCAAGTTGAACTGATTTGTTTGGAAGTGCAAGTGGAATCTGAATTTTGTAGTCACAAAGGTGGCCTAAATAGTAGGTATTGTATTGCTTATTGGAGTACGAGTATTTTATTGCTCAACAACACTACGAGATAGATATATTCACACCACACGTTTGCTCTATTTGACCGCCAGATAGCGACTGACAGGTGTCAAATATATCATGTCATTATCGCTTCAAATACCAACAGAAACAATATACTCGTACTAGTATGATTCAGGCGCATGTGGCGAGACTGGAAGATAAACTAAAAAAAAATTACAAACATGTTTAGCAAAATAGAGTCGTTAGAGTTACCACTGATCGTATTTTAATTAATTCAATCTTTGAGGTAGTTTTACAAGAAAATTGTTAGTTAAGTAATAAGTAGTAACACTCTCTAGTCTTCAGGGCACTATTGAATATTCCAGAAGTCAGTCCCTAAGTCCCAGTAGTGGGAACATTATAAGGCTGATTATGCTATATGTTTATGCTATGCTCAGTAGTTTAGCTTGCCGCATTAGTCGTTGAATAAGGCTTATCACGTTTGCAGTTCCAAATGGCTAGGTAGTTTTTTATTTAGGTAACTAATGGAATTGGCAGCTCGCCCACCTCATGTTGTGTCCAGCACCTCGTTACATAAATCTATTGCTACTGCAGCACTACTTCTGGGTTCCATCCATCTAGATCTGGAACGGGCTGGAATGTCGCTTTGAGATAAAGACGATAATGACTTTAATTTGATTAGGAATCATCATCTCCAAATTGAATTTTTTGCAGGTTGAGCCTGGAGTTCTCGCACACAGGTGTTGAATCCAGTATAGACTCCAGCTCTCACAAAAGAGAAACCTGGGAATCAATATTGTTACTGATAACTTATGTACCTCTTTGAGAGAAACAAATAAATATTATTATCATTTCAGCCGAAGGATGTCTACTGTAGAATAAAGGCCTCTCCCAAATGACGCCACAGTGTACACTCCTGTGCGTCTCGCATCCATTGCATTCCCGCAATTCACCGGTCCATCTTGTGGGGGGGCCTTCGGACGCTACGTCTTCCGGAGCGCGGTTGCAATTCTAAAATCTTTTGGCCCCATCGATCATAGACGTTCTATTTGGAATCATCTCACTAATATTTTAAAGGTAAAAGTAAGTTTCTATGTATGTGCGTGTTGAGTAAAGTCAACTGAAGGTCTAAGGTGTGGTTTTAGTCATCAAAATTCTGACAAGCAGTATGAGTACAGTAAGAGAAATCATCGGATAATTTCACATCTTTCATCCGAGGAAATATACTTCCTAGTGGCAATTTTCTACTTTCACGCGGGCATAGTTTAGAAAGACTCTACAATGACCTAGAGCAAACCAAACACACATACCTGCATAAGCATGTATAAAACTATAAAAATCCCGAACAGCGAAAGATCAGATTCGGCTCATAGAAAAAAAAAACAATAACAAACTCCAAAACAGTTAATAAGGACATAAAGAGGAAGGAAGGCCATCTGAAACTTCCATATTATCTCCGTCCAAACTGAGGGTACTTCGAAATTGAATTCAGATATTATTATGTTTATTTCGACTATCGGGCCCCTTAGGCCTGAAACTGCGTTAAGCGGGCACCTGCGCAGTTTCATACAAAAGTGCTCCGTCGCGGGGACCAGCGCGGGTGTCCGTCACGGGGAGGCACGCCCCACATTTGTTTTGCTACGTAATAATACATTAAGTTATCCATCGACAAGACTGCATGCACACCGTTCAAGTTGAACAAGCTTCATTGCGAGGATAATAATTTGGTTTCTGCGACGAGGACCGTCGGTATAAACACACGCGCTTTGTTACGCGACGGTTGCCCGTCGCGGGCGCCCGCTTAACGCAGTTTCAGGCCTTAGGTTTATTGAGCGGAATGGTTAACGCGATTTTGAGGTAGGACAACGGGAATTTTTTTCCAATTGTTTTTTCGTGGTTCGCAAAGAAAATTGAAAAGGTTTTCCGAAATAATTGATAGATTTATTTATGAGTGGAATGGGGACTTATACGTTATTCAGGGAAGCGAAATGCAAACAGAATTGTTTCTTAGGTTTACAAACTGTTTCTAGGTATTTTGTTTCATTTTTTTCGGTACTATTTGAGTACTTTTCGGTATTCAAATAATTGATTATTTTGTTCGTATTGTCTAGGTAAACATTTTATGATTGATTTTTCTTTCTTAGAAGTATAAATAGACCCGAGAATACGCTTCACCTGGGCAGTTTTATATGTGTGTGTGGCAGTGTTGAGGGGTCTTACCGTAACGTGTTAAAATGACAGGCGTGCGAGCGAGAGAGAGGAATGGAGCTAAACACTTTTTACTCGTATAGCTCTATCCTTAAAGAATTCAATTTAGGTTGTAAACTGGATCGTGTTAAGAGCTTTAGGTAGGTGTTGTTAATGCCTCAGTAGCCGCTAAGCATAGAGGATTACGTTCAAAGATTTATATTCAAAAGCTATAAAGACTACAAAATTTAGTCCTTGCACGTTAACCCTTTATCCACCTACGTCGAATATATCCGACAAACACTCGCGTTTACTCCAGCAGGGTCGCACATCCACGACCAAACACTATCTTGTCAGCTCCATTGTCACCTATGAGGATTAAATAGCTTAACGAGACGGCCTCAGTCGCAAACTAATTACCCTGGCGACTAGGACGCACAAACACTTGTCCGACCGAACCGACGCGAGTGGTTAAAAGCTTCATCTACACACAGACTCTCATACCAATCTCTGGTAATAACCTGGACGAGCCTAGTCGTCAAGGGCGCTTTATGTTCCACGCGCGTATTAGAATCAGGAGGTAACTGTATGGATATATATATTTATATCTACCCACATGTTGTTCAAATGTCAAGATGGAAAACGATTATTTACTGTGTGTAAAGTTCCTACTACTGTGTTCCTATGACTGGTGTGTAAGGAAAGGGTTTTATGAAGAAAAGCACAGAAAGACAAGACTAAGTATTTATTTAAAAAAGGCTTGTCAATTAGTCGAATAACTAGCTGCTTGTTCAAAACTAGGTCTCGTGGAGAAGAACAAGCAAGAAACTCCACGGTAGCTTATTTATAGCATTTTTAAATACACATTTTACAATATCATTAATTATAGTTGGTCACAATAACATAATTAGAAACAAAAGTCACAGTATGACACATACACAGAATCGATATAAGATTATTCAACTTACGTGAGCTTTGGTACTCTGTAATGGTCTATTGCTGGATAAGAAGTAAGGGGCTTTCATAGGAATTGCATCGTTTTTATAGAAAAGTGTCGACCTGTGGGTTGACAGGTTGACACTTAACGTCACCTTCTACAAATCCATACAATATCCCGCTACCTTCTACAAATCTCAGATTGTCACAAAAGCAATTATTGACTCTGAGTACTTATTACATTAAAGTAGCAATATAAAATACAAGACTCGTTCCAAAGATTATTAATTACTTGATAATTTATAAGATTATAATCAATAGGGCTTTTTATATCTTTATCGTTTTATACTTGTAAACACAACAATAATTTTATTATTCTTGGTAGGTACTTCAATATTAGATTCAAGCTACATAAATGTTACCAATGTATAAAATACAACTAAAAATATAGTGAAAAATGAAAATTCATGATTTAATTACGTCATAAATAATGTTGAATCTAACACGGCCATACTGACAGTACTTTGTCCTCAAAGTATCTATTTACAACTGTTAAACTGCTTTGATGTGAAAATAACAATAACATAATTATTCAGTGAGGTAATATAAAATATCTAAGCGTCAAACAATGAGCTTGAAATAAGTTGGAATAAAAACAGTAACAACTATTTTACGTAATTTAGCTTTCTTTACATTAATTCGGTACTTTAATTTTTGCAAAATATGGAAACCAAATTACAAATAAATATACACAATGCTACTATTGTACTAGTAATTACTTGTACCAAGATATGATCGTCTCCTTCAGTACTACTGAGAACAGAAATTATTTACAAGTTTACTAAAATAGTTTTAGTTAGTTTTTAGTTAGTTCTAATTGAACTTTAGTTTAGAGTTTTTTTTTATTATACTGTAAATAAATATAGTATATAGTTAGTTGATACTAAAATATCATTGCAAGATACACTGACATGTCAATCACATTCACCCGCTGCTAGTGAGATAACTGACATTGAATAAAAAGTTTACCAGCGAATCATTGAGCCAAATACATAGCCACGCTAATAACATTCACCTGCTGCCGGTGAGACCTATTAGCGTCAAATAAGAGGCCTAGCAGCTAAAATTTGAGCCAAATACCTAGTCACGCTAATCACATTCACCCGCTGCCGGTGAGATTTATATATTAGCGCCAAATATAAGGCCTAGCAGCTAATATTTGAGCTAAATATACCTGTCACGCTAATCACATTCACCTGCTGTCGCCAGTGAGATCTATCTATTAGCGCCAAATATAAAGCCTGGCAGCGAATAAGTAATAACTAAATGACTAAATCATTATAACAGCCATGTTGATTCCGCTCACCTAATATAGGCCAAATTAGACTAGTCAACAGTATGTTACAGAAAACAATTTCTCTTTACATGTTGGCTTGTTATAACTTACTACTCGTCTTAGATATCATTTAACCTAAATATCATGAGAAAAAGAACTAACCGGTTTTAGTAACATTACCATCGCTCGGTCTACCTGACAATATTATCGCAAATTGTTCTGTACCCCCTAACACGTTTATTTGTAAGTTTCGTATCGTAAACGTATCGAGTTGACGATACGATAACGCAATACAAGTAACGTCGGAAGTACGAAGCTATTTCGTAAACGTATCGAGACCGCGATACGATTAAGTTAGTGACGACATACTAATATAAGTAAGGATGTACAAAATTGAACGAATTGATTGAATGTTTCGTTCAAAAACTATACGTATTTAGTTCTTAGTGATTTTAGGGCCTTTAAAACTTTAAAACTGTTCAAATTTTGATGCAATATAGAAACTGCAGTAAAATTTATTATTAATTCATGAATCCCTGACCGGTCCTATGAGACCGCGCTGTTATTGTTTTACTATTGTGTCTCGTTTTGTGGGTATGAGATAGGTAGTTAAGGTAAGTGTTATAATTATTTAATTATTATTAAAACTGTTTAGTGGACTGTATTCCTAAACGAACGACGCATAATCCTTGACACTTCTTGATGCGAAGCTCATTCAAGGTCAACTTTGTTTTATAGTGTACTTTTATTTGTTTACATTTAAAATTCTAAAACATAAGCTAAAACTTTTCGGTACTTAAGGCTTTACTATTTTTATTTGTTCCTACATTACTTTATGTTTTAGGCTGATCCTTTTGCTTGATCTTAGATTGGATTTATCTCTCAATTCGCGACATAAAAACAAAAATGCTTCCTCACTTACGACGAAATATATTATTTAATTAAATAAATTCTGTATCGCTTAGGTTTTATAGATTAAAATTTGCCATATTTTTTTTAAGGAAATTTCTACTTGAGACTTCTCCGTAATCATAATAGTAAACTTAAAAAATTAGTGTTCTAAAATAAATCACACACGATCTCTTCGTAATTTCTACTTTCAACAATTAATCGCCCCGCAAGATAATTATTACATTTAATTTGTATTTATTAGTTTATATTTTTAGCATATTTATGTATTTTATTATTATTAGCAACTTATTTGTTCTGATTGTTATTTTGTTTATTATGCAAACCTACCACATGTTTCCTTTTGACCCAAAGGTTGGCTGGTAGAGAATGCCTTGTTGCATTAAGTCCGCCTATGTACCACTACTGTACATAAAGTTAAATAAATAAATAATTGTACACTCCACAATGTCGAGGGGTGCTTCTAGTTAATCTAAGCATTTTCTAACAAAATTTATCAACTCAATCACTTCAATAATTATTTCATGCTCCCAATAAACTCTCACTGCCAAATTTATAGTGACAAAACTTTCGAGAAACTCGCAAGCCAGCCTTCGGTCAGTGGGTAGCCTTAGGGGCGGATTTCGACAATGACGATACTAAACATTTGCTCAAGTTTACGTTACGGATTCGATACGAAATGAACTTGACATTATTCATGCTCACAACATCAGTTAAAATAACGCACACCGAGGGCGCTGTTCATGTACAACGATACGAATACTTTTTCGCAAGTTGTTCGTGCTAGAGGTATTGAACCTCGAATGTTCTAATTACTACTATACTTTTACATATTTTGAAATGGCCACTTAGACCAGTACTGGACATGACTAAGTCAGTGACATTTATTATTTACTTCAGACCACAACATAGGTATTTTTAAAGTTAATAATTACAAATAGATAATTATTACAAACTGTTACACCTGCTATTAGTGATATCTGAATTAAAATTGAGGTACTAACTCAGATTTTATTATTTGATTTCGGAAACAACCTATGCTTCTGACTAAAACTGAGGGTACATTTAATTTACTCTTTCAACTTTATCAGTAACTATTGCAGTTATTCTTAAAAGCCAATTAAGTAACAAAATTTTTAAACACCAAAATAAAATTTAATTATTTTTTGATAAATCAAAATTAATCATAAAACTTTTGTTTACTTTATTGTTTCACCTCAACTTAATTTCAATAAATAAAACGACTACCTATGAACTGCTAGTACGCTGTAAATCCTTCTCGATTTTAATTTTATAAAACTAGCCGACTCGGCAAACAATCCTTTGCCATATAATTCATTTTTTGTGAATATGTTGGTAGTCTTATAAAAATATAAATAAAATATCTGCCCTACTTATCTAAATACCCTATGCTAACCTATGCTACCCTACCTAATCTATAATATCCTACGCTATCTTCCTACTCTATAATACTAAACTATTGACTGTATTAAGTTATTTATTTTTTTCGCTAATCAACTTTTAGATTTCGATGTGATACCAACATCGGTTTTCGTTATAAGTTGGCTTTGCTTAAAGTATTACCATTTTGCTTCAAATAGATGGCTGTCTAAGGTGGCTTAGATACGGACTACCCCGTTTTTTAGACTTGGACAACTACTTATCCGCAAATAATATCTATGTACCTACAATATTTTTGTACAAGTTTCTACCTATAACTGTACAATTCATGTACTCTGTCATGTTCCTGGTAAACGAATTGGAAATTATTCCTAGTACTTTTTATTAGGTACAATTTTACGTTTGTACATAAAAACTCTTTACGACATTTAAGATACTCGACAGTCAGATATTTCATCATCTGGAGGATGATAGATAAGACGAATCTTTAAAATAAATAAAATCAATGCCAATAAAGGTCTGCCTTTGGAAACCACACATACTTTGTAGATATAATTTTACCAGTGCTGATGAAACAGCTGGAAGATCCATAGCTCGCTGGAACCCAACGCAACTTGTAGATTTGCTGTGCCGTTGTCCAGGGTGGCATAGCGACTTGTAGACTTGACGTCGGGTTGTCTCCAACGGCTTCAAAAGTTCACACAATGCTCCAACATAGTTCATGAAACAAAACACAATACATTAAAAATCGGTTATGTAAGCCAGAGCCCTATCCCACTTCTGATATTAGAATCAGGAGGTAACTGTATGGATATATATATTTGTATCTACCCACATGTTGTTCAAATGTCAAGATGGAAAACGATTATTTACTGTGTGTAAAGTTCCTACTACTGTGTTCCTATGACTGGTGTGTAAGGAAAGGGTTTTATGAAGAAAAGCACAGAAAGACAAGACTAAGTATTTATTTAAAAAAGGCTTGTCAATTAGTCGAATAACTAGCTGCTTGTTCAAAACTAGGTCTCGTGGAGAAGAACAAGCAAGAAACTCCACGGTAGCTTATTTATAGCATTTTTAAATACACATTTTACAATATCATTAATTATAGTTGGTCACAATAACATAATTAGAAACAAAAGTCACAGTATGACACATACACAGAATCGATATAAGATTATTCAACTTACGTGAGCTTTGGTACTCTGTAATGGTCTATTGCTGGATAAGAAGTAAGGGGCTTTCATAGGAATTGCATCGTTTTTATAGAAAAGTGTCGACCTGTGGGTTGACAGGTTGACACTTAACGTCACCTTCTACAAATCCATACAATATCCCGCTACCTTCTACAAATCTCAGATTGTCACAAAAGCAATTATTGACTCTGAGTACTTATTACATTAAAGTAGCAATATAAAATACAAGACTCGTTCCAAAGATCATTATTAATTACTTGATAATTTATAAGATTATAATCAATAGGGCTTTTTATATCTTTATCGTTTTATACTTGTAAACACAACAATAATTTTATTATTCTTGGTAGGTACTTCAATATTAGATTCAAGCTACATAAATGTTACCAATGTATAAAATACAACTAAAAATATAGTGATAAATGAAAATTCATGATTTAATTACGTCATAAATAATGTTGAATCTAACACGCGCCTCGAGGAGATGTCCGCAAACTGTTGGGGCCCGGCAGGGCCGAGGCTTCTGGGGAACACGGAAAATCCGAAAGGTTTTCACTGTGTCCCCCAGATCGAAGGCAACGAAGGAACGGGGTGGGGTCCAGTCAATAAGAGTCTGACACGCACTCCTGCTCCGCCCAAGGGTGGAAGAAGTCTTTCTGATGATTCCCCTTCCTAAAAAAAAACTATACCAATCTGCCATCATAAAATATAACATCTAAACCACCTTTCAAATCAACTAACGACTTGAAACATTGAATCAATCCCCCTAATTGATTGTAAAAGTTACTGAACGAGCTGACAGATCCAATTTCCTTAAATTCTCCCTCGAGAGTCAAAATTAATAACGAGCCGAATATCAAAATTGATAATTATATAATAAACTCGCAATCTATCGTGATGACTGAAAATAAGCGATTACTTCCCATTAGTAGTCAGAGCGAGTTCCATGATTATTCCGTTTGGTATATTACAATAACTAGCGACCTGCCCCGGCTTCGCACGGGTGCTATATTATACATGTATTATACATAAACATATCTCTTAAATCAGTATATCTATTTTAAACATGGGAACACAATTATTGTGTGTGAGTGGAATTCCCTACTGGAGTGAGTTTCCTGATAGCTAAACTACTTCTAGGCAAGCGTGCTCCATCGTCGGCCAAATCATCGCATACCATCAGGTGGGATAGTGGTCAAACGCGAGACTGCATAATAAATAAAAACGCATGAAAGACCTGTTGTGGGATTTTAAAGAACTAAGCATATAATATATAGGGACAGACAGATAGCAGAAAGCGACTTTGTTTGTTAATAGTCTGAGTGAGTTCGGACACGTCATAATTATGGCATTCTGATGAAGTCCTACCAAAAAAAAAATTCAGTGAGTTCCATGGTGTGTCTATTTGATATATTAGAATAACAAAAATGTATTGGACATTAGCAGGCATATTTTGAATTTAGTAATGTCCTGGGGTTTCCTGTATAATAATTGGAATTTTAGAGTAAATATAAAATATTGCGATTTTGCTCCCCAAGGACCTTTTAGGCCTGTGAAAACACAACCTCTACATGGAACTCTGTTTAGCTGTTTTCGTTTATTATTATTTGTTATTGTAAAGCTCGTGGCTAGATAATAACAGCCGCACAGGTCGATTCTCAATGTTAAGCAACGCTTGCCAAGGTTGGTCTGCGGATGGGTGACCATCATAACATAACTAGTTTCCTCCGTGCCTCAGAAAGCACGTTAAGCCGTAGGTCCTGGCTATCATTTGTAGATCTTTGGTTTGTCGTTAGGGATGGTCAGAAGTCAGTAAATCTGAGTCCAGTCTTGCCATGAAGTACCGTGTTACCCCGTTTAATGGGTGTAGTGTTTGTAGAATTATATAGTTCTGTCGTCTCATGCGTACACGCCGCGCGCTATAGTATAGTGGGGGAGCGGGGCATACTCCCTCTCCCTCACTCACTTTGCTTGGAACTACGGAGCTAGACGGACGCGCGTGCGGCGAGTAAGGCAGTGAGCCGATATCAGTTAAGTGCACGAACAGTACATTTTGGCGACGAGTATTGTAAGTACTGTGTTTTTTTTTCTGATCGAAAAATGCGAAATTGTCAACGTTTATTTTTCTAGTAAGAAAAAGTTGGAAAGGAAACCTAATATTAGTGTGCAAGATCATAATAATTTAATCTTGGTTATTTACTGCAACAAAACTTTGCTTTGTTGTTGTGGATAATTAACTTTGCGCGAAAAAGGACATGAGTTAAATATTTATAACACACGTTGATGATAATGCATAGCTTGGTCATTTTTATTTATATAAACGTGGGTAGTATCATATAGTTTTAAACATTTTATTTTATCGTGTGATAAGATCATGTTAAAACGTAAAAGGAAGGTGTTACGTAACTATGTAAACAATACGATCTAGCGTCTACATTTTGTAGTATATATGTTACTGTAAAAGCCCGATCCACGGTATATCTCAGGTTTTACCAGTAAATCTTAGGTTTTACCAACACGAGTTGGTAAATGTAAGAATATGTGAAAAAGAAACAATTTAATCGGGCTTTTACCATTAGAATTTGGTACATGCTAGGTTCTACCAGTGAGGGTTGGTAAATGTTGGTTTTGTATTTTCGACGATGGAGCGCGTTTACCAAGAAGTAACCTATTCACTCTTGACGTAAAGATTCCTGGGTTGTAGCTATCAGGAAACATAGACTCCGGCAGGGATTTCTACTCGTTGGCAGTACGTACAATAAATGTGTTCCCAAAACGTTTTGCGCGTATAAGAGGGATATCTACCATGTAGGTGCGGTAGGTGCCGATGGCGCATCGCCGTAAGCCTGATGGTCCGATGATGGAACGGGCTAGGAGGAATTATTTTTTTATGCAATTCCGACGCACACTCCTCAAAATGCAACTGGTAGAAACCTGACAGGCTAGCGACTCGGTGTTGATGCTCAAGATTTTGAAGCCTCGACTAAACGAGTGCATCATTACCAATGATCTTCTTGGCTCTCGTTTCAATAGCTTCAAGCTTAACCATCAATTAATCTGTTTAATTTAAGTTAGTCATAAGTTCTTGTAGTAAAGTTTGTGTAGAAGATAAAACGAGCGATTCTCGCCATCAAACTGAGAAAATTGGCGAGCTAAACTGTAACACTTTAAAAAATGTAATAAAATTGTGTTTAAATAAATAAAAAAAAAAAACAAAAAAGCGCTTCAAGCTGATAATCGGGCAGATCCATCCCAAAGATAAGAGGAGTACTCCATACATGATCGAACTTGCGATTGATAAAGTGTGAGCAGCTGTTCCGGTGTGAAGTACTGTCTCACCTTTGCAAGGATTCCTAGCTTTTTAGCAGCCAGTTGAGCCTTTGCTTCAATATATGGAGCAAAGTTAAAAGTCGACGTCAACGTAACACCAAGAAGATCAAGATGGTCGGCTATCGGCACGGTTGCACCCAGGAAAGTAGGAGAACTGAATTGCCTTCTTTTAGCGGAAAATTGGCATTGCCCCATTCAGTGACCGCCTCCAAGGACCAATTCAAGTGCTCAACCATAGCCACTTGGAGAGACTGGATCTGTGACCCACTAGTTCGTGTATTGGATATGTACTTATCTTTCAGTAACAGTACTGTCTGCATACCCAAAGGTACCAGGCTTAAGCAGATTGATAATGTGCAGCAAGAACAAAGTTGCCGAGAGCTTAGGGACTCCGGCATTAATTAATGGCCATTTGACCGGACGAGCTGCCATCGATGACCACTCGAATGGATCGGTCACTCAGGAAGTCTGCGATCCAAGCACTCAATCCAGCAGGTAAACCAAATGAAGGAAGCTTACTAACAAGGATTTCGTGCCAGACCCTATCGAAAGCCTTCGAGATGTCGAAAGAGACGCCAAGCATTTCCCCATGCTTCTCGATGGCCTCATTTCAGATACGGATGGCATACGCTAGAAGATCACTAGTTAACCAATTTCGGCGAAAGCCGTATTGACGGTCACTTAGGATGTCATAAGTTTCTAGGTAGGTATGCCAGGAGCTTAGTGTTGAGTACACGGTCCATACTCTTACAGAACAATGCATAATTATTATTATTAAACACTAATTGTACTACTAATGAGTCAAATCGTTACCTATCTTTTGGTAGTGTTTATCTTAACATTTACCGTGTCTTTGAGGTAAATCCTAAGATTTACCAAGTGAATGGTAGTAAAAGTCCGCAATAAACGATGATTATAGAACAGTTCGGACTTTTACCATTAAGAGTTGGTAAATCTTAGGATTTACTGGAAAATCTTAGGATTTACCGTAGTTCTGGCTTTTACAGTAACATATATAAACATTATTCGAATTACATTTTAACAAATCGTGAATGATAATGAATGGTAGCAAACACCAACAAAAATGGTAGTTGTGTATAATGCAGGTATACCAATAATAAACATAAAGTTAATTAGGATATTATAAATCTGTAGTTATTCTACCTACCCACTATTCTATCGGGTTCGAGCCCCGATTAAATCTGCGGATTTCTGGTTTATATAACAATTTCACAGCTTTATATTATTGCATTATGTTTCCATTGTGGGTATTTATTATTTGAAATATGTTTATCGTAATTAGTTAAATACAGAGTATCTATTGTCTGTTGCTTAAAACTTGAAAAGATGATTGTTTTATTGTAGAACAAAACGGTTGACGTCGTATTGTTTACATATTTTGAGCGATAAGATATTGATTAATGGGTTAAATTATTCTATTAATTACGGTTAATTAATAGAATAATTAACGAGGAGCTCGTGGCTAAATAATAACAGCCGCACAGGTCGATCTTCAAGGTTAAGCAACGCTTGCCTAGGTTGGTCTGTGGATGGGTGACCATCTTAACATAACGAGTTTCCTCCGTGCCTCGGAAAGCACGTTAAGCCGTTGGTCCCGGCTGTCATTTGGAGATCTTTGGCAGTCGTTACGGATAGTCAGAAGCCAGTAAATCTGACTCCAGTCTTGCCATGAAGTACCGTGTTACCCCAGTTAATGGGTTGTGGAGGTCTGGTAGGCAGCCGCTCCTCGTAAAATACTGGTATTCAGCTAAATCCGGCTTGACTGGAAGCCGACCCCAATATAGTTGGAAAAAGGCTAGGCAGATGATGATGATGACGGTTACATTGCGTACATAGGGAAGTTAGTCAGAACGGATGATGACTGTTCATGACTAGAAATGTTATGATCAGTAATGATTGAAGCTTTCGTAAAGGTTAGTCAGAACGGATGACGCCCGTTCATGATTAGGTAGAAGTATTATGATGAATTATGTCGGTCAGAACGGATGATGCCGGTTTATGACTAGAAGTATTAGGATGAGTAGTGATGGAAGCTTTCTTAAAAGGTGATCAGAACGGGTGATGCCCTTTCATGATTAAAAGTATTATGATGATTGTTGTTGGTCAGAACGGATGATGCCCGTTCATGACCAGAAGTATTATGATAATTGATGCCCTTTCATGATTAAAAGTATTATGATGGATGTTGTTGGTCAGAACGGATGATGCCCGTTCATGACCAGAAGTATTATATATAATTGATGATGGAAGCTTTCTTAAATGTGTTTTCCGAAGCCATAGAACGGATAGTGTCCGTTTTGAGACCCATTTCGTTATTTACAGGTAACAATGGCAAACCTAACTTTAGAAAAATTTGAATGCGAGGGTGAAGTGACATCGGTGTGCGTAAGATGGGAACGATGGAAAAGAAGCTTGTACGTATACCTAGAAGCTGCAAATGTTACTACACCAAGTCAGAAGCGAGCAAGTCTTTTACATTGGGGTGGGTCAGAATTACAAGAAATATTTTATAACATTCCTGACGAAGCCACAACGAATACCTCAGAGGAAGCTTCAGCTTCCTCTGAGGAATCTGTTTCAACAGATGTTTTTAAAATGGCAATTAAGAAACTGGATGAGTATTTTGCACCCAAACAAAGTAAAAGATTTGAAAGGCACGTGTTTAGATTAATAAAGCAAGAAGAAAACGAGAAATTTGAAAAATTCGTTGTCCGGTTGCGGCAACAAGCTGCTAAATGCCAATTCGTTGATGTAGACGACCAGCTCCTGGATCAGATTACTGACAGATGCAGTTCAGAAGAATTAAGGAAGAAAATCTTAAAAAATGGAGATAAAATGACTCTTGAAGATGTTATAGCTGAAGCAAATGCGTTAGAAGTAATAAACAGACAATTAGAAGATTTTAGTCAAAAACAGAAAAGGAATCAAGACGTAAATCAAGTAAAAGATAACAGTAACAATAAAAATCAAAGAGGCAAAAGAGAATGTTTTCGATGTGGCGGGTGGAATCACTTAGCATACGACGAGAAATGCCCAGCAAGGGGAAGGAAGTGCACAAAATGCGGAAGAATCGGGCATTTCAAACTGCAGTGCAAGACAAACCCGCTAAAGAGGAAACCAGAAGAAGACGCAAAACAAACACGCAATAAAGATACAAAGAAATTCAAGAGACCGAGAAAAGATTCTAACAACATAGACGAACAAAAAAATAGTAATTCAGATGAAGAAATTGATTATGTGTTTAATATGAACAACGATGATATTGTAATCTGTAAAATAGGAGGCGTGGAAGTTGACATGCTGATTGATTCCGGCTGCAAGTACAATTTGATTACAAGTAAATCTTGGAGTGTTATGAAGAGAAATAAGATAAAAGTAATGGAACAAACGCAAAATCCAAGAAAAAAATTTTATGCATATGGATCCGATTCTCCTCTAAAGTTGTTAGGAGCTTTTAAATCTTCAATAGAACTTGCAGGAAAAACTCAGCATTCAATTTTCTACGTAGTTGAAAATGGCACTAGAAATTTATTAGGAAAAGAGACAGCCTTAGCATTAGGAGTATTAAGGATTGGGGTAGCAGTAAATGAGATACGAAGTAAAGTATTTCCAAAATTCAAAAATGTTCTAATACATATTCCAATAGATGATAAAGTAAAACCGATTGCACAGCCTTATAGACGTATACCAATCCCTGTAGAAGGCAAAGTTAATGCTAAAATAAATGAACTTCTTGAAAAAGACATAATTGAAAAAGTTGATGGCCCTTCAGAATGGATATCACCTATAGTTCCCATATTAAAAGAGAACGGAGATATCCGCCTATGTATAGATATGCGACGAGCAAATTCAGCAATAAAACGCGAAAACCACCCGTTACCGACCATGGATCAGTTGCTACCGAAGATAAGAGATGCGGTCATTTTCAGTAAATTGGATATTTGTGATGCTTTCCACCAATTGGAACTTCACCCAGATTCCAGATCCATCACAACATTCATCTCAGCCAAAGGTCTTTACCGGTATAAAAGGATGATGTTCGGTATTTCTTGTGCTCCGGAAATATTTCAGAAAACACTTGAGCGTATTCTCTTACCTTGTAAAGGGGTTATTAACTTCATTGACGACATCCTGGTGTATGGGAAAAATCGAACAGAACATGATGCCAGACTTGAAAAAGTCACTAAAGTGTTAGAAGCCAATAATATTATATTAAGGCATGAAAAATATATTCTTAGTACAAACGAAGTAGAATTCTTAGGCCACAAACTTTCTAAACAGGGTATAAGACCATTAGATAAATACTTAAGTACAATTGAAAAATTTAGGGCTCCTACAACTGTTTCTGAATTACAAAGCTTTATGGGCTTGATAAATTACGTGGGCAAGTGGATTCCCAACTTAGCTACAAAAACAGAACCTCTTAAACAATTGCTTCGCAATAAATTTGGTAGAAACGCTGATATACGTGAGTTGTGGGGAGAGAGTCAGCAAGCTTCTTTTAACTCTTTAAAAGTAGACCTGGCTGACATACCTATCTGACTTGGGCTATTATAATGTACAAGATAGAACACTTGTATTTGCCGATGCAAGTCCGGTTGCTATAGGTGCTGTTCTAGTACAGGAAAATGATTCTGGACCACGTGTTATTGCATTTGGAAATAAAACCCTTACCGATTGCGAACGCCGCTATTGTCAAACTGAAAAAGAGGCATTAGCACTGGTATGGGCGGTAGAACACTTCCACATGTTCCTTTACGGAAAAGAATTCGACTTGGTGACTGATCACAAGCCTCTGGAAGTGATATTTAGTCCAAAGTCAAAACCATGTGCGAGAATCGAAAGATGGATGCTCCGGTTACAATCATACCAGTATAAAGTTATTTATCGCCCGGGAAAAAACAACATTGCTGATCCACTTTCTAGACTATGTAAACTAACCCCGGAAAATAGTGCCCCAAATGTTGATTATGTACAAAACATAATCGAGTATGTTAGACCCATAGCGGTATCATTGAGCGATATTGAACGTTGTTCTAATGAAGACCTAGAAATTCAAAAAGTTAAAGAAGGTGTTAATGAGCGTAAGTGGGATGCAGCTGTAAAATGTTACAAGCTGATTGAAAATGAACTCTGCTTTCACGAAGGAATTCTACTCAGAGGAACTAAAATCGTTATACCAAAAGTATTGCGGAACAGGGTACTATCAGCGGCGCATGAAGGACACCCAGGTATCGTGGCAATGAAAGCGAGACTCAGAACAAAAGTGTGGTGGCCTAGATACGACCAAGATGTGGAGAGGATGGTTAAATCATGTAAAGGATGCACACTCGTGTCTGTGCCTAATGCACCACACCCTTTGAAAAGAAGAGAATTGCCATCACACCCATGGGTTGATATTGCAATCGACCTTTTAGGACCTATGATCGATGACGTTGAGCATAGGAATGATGATATGGACTTACGAGACAAGGACAGAGAACAGAAGGAAAGAGGGAGAGAGTATGCGGACAGAAGAAGGAAAGCACAAGATATTGACCTAGAACCTGGAGAGAAAGTATATATCAAAGATATGAACAAAGCAAATAAACTTAGTACAAATTATGAACCAACACAATATACAGTTAAATCACGAATGGGAGGCGATGTAGAGGTAGAAAACGACGAAACAGGACAACGTTTGAGACGAAATATAGTACACCTAAAAAAGGTAGAGGGAGAATGGAAAGTTATAAGAGAGGACGAAACAGAAGGTCCAGAAAGAGAAGAAGAGCACTAGAAGAATTACAGTTTAAAAAGTAATAAATTACAAGCAAAGAACTGGCTAACGAAGAATAAATTATTATAATAGATGAAAATCTGATGTTTTGATTTAGGTTATGCTTAAAATTAAGAACTAGGAAGCATGGTGTTAGTTATAGTTGATAAATTGTCATTAGAAAAGCGATGGGAGTTAGGAACAGGAACAAGCGAAGCGTTATGAGGTTAAAAGCTAATAATAAAAGGTTAACTGGGAAGTGAAGGAAGTATTAAATTAGTTAGTTATTACGAAATGTTTCTTAAAACCAGAATATTGGAAAGATTATTGATGCTATTAATTTTATGCTGAATCGTAAACTTTAGTTGATCATGATAGTTGAAAAGTAAATAGAAAAGGTAATGGAGCATTAAAATAGTTTTAAACTAAAGAATACATTACCTTTGGGATGTCAATTAAAATGTAGAAGGTTGTTATGATGCTCTAATAAAGATGTTACTAAATATAATAAAAGTTATTATTATATCTAAAACTTTCATTAAAATAAGGAAGAGATGTAGTGTTTGTAGAATTATATAGTTCTGTCGTCTCATGCGTACACGCCGCGCGCTATAGTATAGTGGGGGAGCGGGGCATACTCCCTCTCCCTCACTCACTTTGCTTGGAACTACGGAGCTAGACGGACGCGCGTGCGGCGAGTAAGGCAGTGAGCCGATATCAGTTAAGTGCACGAACAGTACAATGGGTTGTGGAGGTCTGGTAGACAGCCGCTTCTCGTAAAATACTGGTATTCAGCTAAATCCGGCTTGACTTGAAGCCGACCCCAATATACTCATAGTTGGGAAAATGCTAGGCAGATTGATGTATAGGGTTACCGCAACCCGAGAATTACCGCAACCAAAAGGTTAGGTGAAAAAAGCGGGTTAATTTTAGTCAATAAACTGAAGTAGACGGCAGAAGTTATGTAATGACTTTCCAATAAAAAAAAACTTGATTAGAATAAACTTTATGGTACATCAAAATATAGCATAGCATAATCAACCTTATGATGGTCTCACTGCTGGGAATCAGGCCTCGTCTCCTAAGGTCATAATTCATTACGTGGGCCCAGTGCAGATTAGTAGATGTTACATAAGATGTCTACGAATTTTTGATTCTAGAAACACACCGTTTTGAGTAAGAGGTGTGCTGATGAAATAAATTACACAAAGTTTTGCAATTGGCCAAGTTCAAACCTACGACCTACACGTTAGGTTTAAACTCGTTAAACAACTTACCGTTACCACTGGCCCAACGCTGCTCACAAATTGTAATGACATTTTAGTGTTTGCCATTTTACGCATATTCATGTTATGTGTATGTTTTTCTTCTCACTTGTTCGTGGTTTTTTTCTAATCTTGTTTTCGGATCCAAGACAGGCTTTTTTTATTTTTTTTTATTGTTGATAGGTTCGCATTTGACCGCTATCTCACCTGATGGAAAGCGACAAGTAGAGTCGTCCTTCCGGGACTAGTCCAGCTTGATTGCCTTGGAGCCTTTCTGTTGGTCACCACCGTTGATTCTCATTTTCAGGAGTTGGTGAGAAGTCTTAACTATAATTAATTTATCCATAAAAAGTTGCCCCACCCAAAAATATAATAATATGTGTATTGACAGCTTTGAAAATCTTTGAAAACTGAAGATTACTTTCAATTCCAAAGGTTTTACTTCTATCACCTCTAAACCCAAAAGACAAACACATTCTCAAGTTTGAGCAAACACATATAACATATAACGTTACCGTCTATTTCCGTTGTGCAAAGGAAACTTTGTCTGTAAGACTAGTCAAATATATTTTAGAAAGATATTATTCAAGCGCTCTCCGTCAATGGTGATTTATTTTGAGGCGAGGCGCAATCTCCAGATAAATGACCTTTCTCAATACTTGGTGAGCGAACGGAATATCAAGGAGGTTAGTAGGTTCGCTTGGGACAAGTATTTATAATGAATTAGGTACGTAATGTTGGGTTTCTGTGAGAATATCATCTTTTCACGGATTTCCAGCAGGATTTTTGGACTTTGGCGTGTGGGAAAATACGAATATTTTTAACAATTCTATGTACGGAGGCGTGTTATAATTCTTCTTCTTCGTCGGTATCACTATTGACAGAATGGTCGTGGTTATCACTTCAGGTGTTGGTGGTAAGCTTCACAACACGCCGCCAGTCGTCTCTGATGGTCCATTCGTATAGTAATGATGAGCCATTTACTGCCCCTCTCTAGGAGAGGGAATTAGCCTGTAAGCCTTTTGTAAAATAAAATAAACTATTTTTTGTCCCAAAGCGATAGCTAATTTTTGGTTGGTCCTAGATTCAATAATATTATTTTAAATATTTTCCACTGTAATAATTAAATTAGATTGACTGAAGAAAACAGTATAATTCGATGAGTGAAAATATTAAAAATAAATGGAACCCTTTTATTTGAAGTAGAAAGACGTCAAATATTTTCTGTCCTTCTTGGTGGAGCGAGATGTGAGTGTCAGACTTAGACTGACAAAAGTCCAGTAGGGTTTTGTCAGTTGCTTTGCATTCTAACGTAGCGAGTTAAAATTTTCACAAATGTGTTTCCATAGCAATTACTGTAACAAATAATAAAATTCAAGGGTTCAAATACAAGAAACGTTATTTTGTCGGCGTTTCTTGCTCGATTTTAAAATTATAGTTCAGAATCCCTCATGTCCGATTCCGACTAGGCCTTGGGCTGTGTTTTCTCAACCTTTTACATCAATTCCATGGCTTTTCCATTTTTCTAAAAAACAAAATCCTATTACCATTTTCCTTCTGTGTTCCTTACTTAGTACCGCAGTCCGGTGCATACAAAACGTACCTACAGACAAAGCACACACCACACACTATTTGTTCCCAACATCTTATTTATGAGTTGTACGACCATCTGTCATGGCGATTGATCCCGTTCCTGCTGGAGATATGATGGCTTTTCAGAAGATATACAGGCCGTTGAATTGAGATATGGGTATTTATGGCGTGTTTATGAGTGGAGGTCCAGCCTGCTGCCATGTTTAACGTATGACGTACGGATGTCTGACGTGGAAATCAGTGCTTGTCAACGAAGTCTGGAGCAAAGTATAACGCTATAGTCTTTTTTACATAGCATGGGTTGGGTGACAGCAGGACGAAAATATGCATCATTAAGATGAGAGAAAAGGATAGATAGCTACATTGTATGAATCTGACAGCTGTCACAGAAACTATCCTATAACAAATTTAGTATAGTGTATGTACACTCTACTTCTACACTCTTACTTATAACTATAAACTTGCGTTGTATTATATTGTATAGTTTACACTATAAATAAACTGCATCGGCTAAAATAAGCACAAAATTTATAATGTGTGGCTCAATTTGCAAGTAGGGTATGTTATCGACTGGGGCATGTACACTTGTACAGTTATACCTGGTTTACCAACTGAGTATCTTTTATGTAAAGTCTACACCAAAGATACATAGAGAAACAAGTCTATTAACAAGCATCATCATCATCATCTCAGCCGAAAGACGTCCACTGCTGGAAATAGGCCTCCCTCAAGCGTCGCCACAGCAACCGGTCCTGTGCGCCTCGCGTCCATCCGATTCTCGGGACCCTCGCCAGGTCGTCGATCCACTTTGTAGGAGGCCTTCCAAAACTGCGTCTTCTACCACTCTAGAACCTTCCGTCCCCATCGTCCATCTGCTCTACGAGCAAATTCTATTAACAATGCAAAGCTACAATGTGTTAATTTTTTTGCCACTGCTTTCGTATTCTCAGAAACCAGTATCGTATGGCGTCAATTGATCGTTTATTAAATGCACTACAGACTAAGCTCAGTGTTTTCTAGAAAATACCGAGGATTTGCGGAGACAAATTGCAGGTATTTTTCCACGTCTAGATTTGCATAACAATGCTGTTTAAAGGAGTCGACAGACCATTTGCGAAAACCAGCTTTTACTACCTATCCTATTTTCTAATGACAATGGTTGGTAGTATAATAACCTTAGTTCGAGTTTTTATTTGTGCCGTTTAGGGTTTAAAATCTAGGATAATTAAGATAATTAGTTATTGAATATCAAACGGCTTAAATAGGTTATCGTAGTACCTAGAGGTTTTGTGGATCTCTACGTGGTATTAGCTGCTGGCAACGGTTTCACCGTTGTGTTAGTAGACAGTTAACCTAAAGAAATATAGTCCGGAGATCATTTTCTTCTCGAGTCGATAAATGTCTCTTCTCTCAAAGTTTTTGGGCCCAGTAAGTTGCCTGTAGGTTGTTTGTTTATAGCGATGCCAGTGGCGTTTTTTAGGTCCATCAACGTGCAAATACAGGGGCACTTCGGAGACTTTAATAAGTGGGACATCATCTTATCAAGAGCACCGCACTCGCAGTGAGTCATGGAGGGGTCTATGATTCCTCATTTTGCCAGGTTGTTTTGTACCTACCAGTATACCACGTTTCATTGAAATTCGTTAAGCGATTGGAGCAGATTGCATTAGTGTGATTTGAGAACGTGGATTCTTTCCCTGTCACTCAATGTTAATTGGAAGATATGCTGCGGGATTATTTGAAAGAGTAACTACGGCCCGATTGTAAAATGCAAATAAATGAACTCGGGTAGGTTTTGGTCAGTTGCTTTTTCTGGTTCCATTTAGATCTGTAGAACTTATTTGTTGATTCACTCTGCGAAAAAATATTCGGCTCTTTTTGTGTAAAGAATCAGCATTGCTATTCAACATGGCAATTCTGCCAGCCTTTTGTGCACTTTGCTCATTGATATCTCGCAATACGGGTGCGTTTTTTGACGCCAGGAATTGGTCAGACTATCTTTTTTTTTATTTTTGCTTGTACATATTTTTATGTGCTATTTTTAAATATTTGTAAAACATTTCAAATTAATATACACACATCAAAAGTGTCTAGGGATCAACATATATTTTTGCAATAACTTTTCTCCTGATTGATATTAATTAAAATTTTCTTTAAGGATTCATCAAATAAAGTGTTTTCGTTTGTCACAGTAACGATAAACCAAGTCACCTTTGCATTAATAAAGAAATTTGCCATTTTCCTAATAAAGGGATTTTTGACATTTGAACCACTAACATTAAAGTTCGAAAAAAAGACTGAAATAACAGTTTTCTTTAAAATTTTATTGGGTAACTTAAACAATTAATAATCCGTGTTTCTACCGCGAACACTAACAACACAAGAACATCGGTTTGGCATACTCAAAATGAGTTCATCCAAATCACGCTGTGGAATGGCCGCCCATGTTCGTTGCAACAACAAAAAAAGGTCTTCTTGCGACTGGATACCCTCCATATTCGGCAGAGCTCTTCTCTGTAGCATATCCCATGCATGCTCAATCGGGTTCAAGTCTGGCGACTGAGCAGGCCAGGGCAGGACATTGATGTTAGCTGCGGCGAGAGTCTGTCTTACAACTCTTGCGGTGTGCGGTCGTGCATTATCATGCATTAACTGAAATAAGGGACCGATTTACACTTGTAGAGGAACGATGACGTCTGATACAATCGTCTCAGCATAAATTTGAGCGTTGAGGTTGCCTCTGATCCAAATCAACTCAGTTCTTCCGCCGATCCAAATACCCGCCCATACCATGATGGTTCCACCACTATAAGGATGGACTTCCTGGCAGGATTTTAATCGCTGTTGTAGTCCAGGGGTTCTCCAGTGTCGTATACGTCTTGTATCCGGTCTCATACCAAAACGAGACTCATCAGAAAATCACACGAAACGCCATTGTTCTTCTGCCCAATTTCTGTGTTCAAGAGCCCATTGATATCGAATCCTACGATTGTGCATTGCTATAGGTGGTACCCGTAGCGGTCTTCGGGAATGAAGGTTCACTTCATGCAAGCGGTTTCTGACTGTTTGGTCGCTAATTAAGTTCCCTGAAGAGTGATGAAGCCTCACGGCTAACATCATGGCGGTTATTGTTGGAGCTCTTCGAGTTAAGATTTGAATGTATCGGTCTTGTCTCCGTGTGGTGCAGCGATACCGTCCTCCATGGCGCTCAGCCACGGTACCAGTGCTTCGGTAACATGTCCAAAGTCGACTGATAACACTCTAACTTGTATTCAGAGCTAATGCCACAGTACGTTGCCGGGAACCAGCTTCTATCATTCCCACGGCTCTGAGCATTTCTTCCCTGCTTAAATGACGTCGCCGCTCCATAATAACGTTGGTTTTAATCAGTAGTAGGGAAACAGTAGCACTAATAATGTCTTCAATGCGTTGTATGTTTTTATAGGGAAAATATTGACAGCTGATTTTCATCTTTTACTCGAATTTGATTCACAGTTCCTGATTCAAATTATGAAATGCACCAAAAAGGATCCATATAAATTTATAAAATCATAAATTTATTACAAAGCCACATCTCAATCTCAAGAAATCCGCATAAAAATGCTTGATCCCTAGACACTTTTGATGTGTGTAAATTCTCGCTTTTTATCATTATTACTGTTTATTTTATTTTAGATACTGTATTTACTTAAAGTCCGTGAGTGTACCAAACAGTATATCGTTTTAAATAACGCAGCTTATGCTGAGTAAGTTAGGCGCTTTTTTTGGCCTAGCACAGATTTTGATTTTATTTGTTCACACTTATCTATGTATTTTTAATTTATACTATTGTGTGAGGTACGGATAAACATTTTTATATCTGTATTATGAAAAGTACTGGTGGCCGGGTGGCCCAGTGGTAACGGTCCCGACTTAATAGTTGTAGATCGTAGGTTCAAATGTAGCCAGGTACACTGCTTTGTCCTTAGTTACCACTGGTTTAAGAACGTTAAATTTAAAAAAACATGGTGTATATTATAGAAAAACTTAATAAAAAAATGTTGATGTCGTTAAAATAGTAACAAATATCTTTAGATTTTGAACGCTGACACAGTCGGTGACGTTTACAAGAATGTGAGTTTGAAACGAGCAGCCAATACATTTCACTTTCGTTGGGGATCAGCACAGAATTATGCGTTATGTGAGTGGAATAAACAAAGATATACGCGGACGAAACAAACTGAAATAGGGGACGAGGGAACTCACACGGGCCGGTTTAGACAGCAACATTTTTAGGTGGGGTATGTTTTTTTTACATTTTTCAGCAGTCAGTGTTCCCTCTCCTAGAGAGGAGGCCTGGACCCAGCAGTGGGAACATTATAAGGCCGATAATGCTAATGCTAATGCAGTGTTATCTTCAAAACTGCCACTAAACCTGGGTGACGATACAATTATTATTTACCAATTAGAAATTTAATTATTTTATTGTGATACTGGTAAAGGTAAAAAACAATCACTTTCCACGCGTAGCAACACTACCGTAAAAACAAACAAAAGATAGAATTATTAATTGAGGAAAATAATTTACGACACGAGGCGTCTTAGATGAAGAAAACGCCCTGATTGCTAAGTAACCGAAATTCGATATTTTTATTAATAGTACAGAGATGATCAATTTTTGTATCATTCTTTTTAGTTCGTATATTGTCTTGCTATACGCTTTGGTGGACACTGTAATTGTAGCTAGCAATTGATAAATCTACACTAATATCATAAAGAAGTAATGTTTGTTTTTTTGTTTGTATGAGATAATCTGTAGAAGTACCTACTGGTCCGATTGCTAAAATTGTTTCACCAATGGAAAGCTGCTGTATTCCTGAGTGACACACACTAAATTTTATGTACGCGGGCGAAGCGGCGGGCAAAAGCTAGTAAATGTCAAAAGAGTTGATGCCTTGGATATACCTTAGTCTTATTTTTTTTTTATGATTTATTTATTTATTATTCTAAGGATAAAACAGAGCCTACACCAAGATAAGCGTAAGGCAGTGGGGTACTACATCACCTTTTCTCAAAGCGTCTTTTTTAATATCATCAGCAATGCAAAATATATATTTGCTACTGGAAACTTTCCCACCGTAAGGTAATTGGCCTGAATTCTTCCAAAAATATCTTTTTTATTTGTCGGAGAGCTATTATTATCAGAATTTCATTCACATTCCTATCATGTGCCCACTTAAATTTCACCACCACATACAAGTATTCACATATTCTGTTCTTGGAAACAGGCGATTGAAAAGTCAAATCGAAATAGTTTCTAGTACTAAAAATAGTTTTAAATCCCTTGGTGAAAGGTTTTTGCACGATTATTTTTCACAAAAGCTGTAAACAGAGGTGGTTTGGGTCGCCACAATCTTGCGTTAGTACTTTGCCAAAAATATGGCCTAACTTAATCTAATAAATTAAGATTTAAGAACAACTTTATTCCTCGTAAAGAATTGCATACGTATACTCGTAATTCACTTACTGAGACACAATATCTAAAACTAAGATAATTAATAAATTAGAGTGCACAGATGTGAATCCCAAAACAAAATAGCAAAGAAAAACAAGATTAAAACTATCAATTCAATCATTTATCACCATACTCATGAAAATAATGAGACGTCAGTTTTTGACGGACAGTTGGCATGAAAAATAATTTATTATGCGTAAGATATATAAGGTGTATATAAGTAGCACTTACAATCATAATTATTTATTAAATCACTCAAATCTTCTGACAGAAAACTGTCTTGAGTGCAATGCATTCTTGATTAAATTAATTTATTATTAAGTTAAATATTAGCAATTTAGTAAAGTGTTAGATTTAAATTAATTATTGGTACAAGGTGGATTTTATTCGAGTTATAATGTGTTCTTGAGTAATGATCGCATATTCAGAGCTTAGAAAACTGCCAAGGTTGCAAAATTGTTTGACCGAGTCACGACTCTGAAATGTAAAGGACAATTGAAGGATCATGAGTCTGTAGTGAGTATAAGTCTGACCCTCTCTCACTCCACATGGAGTTAAGTGGGGAAATTATTTGAAAATTTGTCACTTAAGAAAAAGGTGTTTCTATCCGTAAACTTGTGTGTGAACTGGTATGAACGCAACTATGTGATAGTGATTCCTAGATGGAGCAAAATAGTAAAAAAGTACAAGACAACAACAAAGCTCTGGGTGGCTACGATTGATGACCGTAAATGTATAATCGACTAGCTGTTAACAGCGACTTAAAGTAGAAAATTGTTTCAAGTGAACATTATAAATTCTTCGGATAAAAAGTATTTTATGTGCTATTCACTGATATGGTCTACCCGTGTGACAAATTTCATCCCATTGAATTATTTGAGTGCAAAAAATAACCACTCACGAACTTCCGCCTTTCCAATTTTACACGAAACGATTATTCTGGCTATCATGACTGTTATACTTATGTAACCTTTTAATCTTTTTACCAACCTGCAACAAACCTGAAAATTCCTGAAATAGTTCCGTCTGAGTTCTCCCACACATTAAGTCGAAAAACGAAACGTTCTTGGCGTGACGGCTGAGCTCCAAACAATGTCGTTACGGCCGGCGTTCACAGTAAACTGACATTTATGGCCCATTGCCTCTATCAAATGGGCCGAACACAATGACACAACTTATATAGAAATTATCGGCGTGTTATTATTTTCTTGTGCGGAATGCTGATTGATGTGCCGTGTTTATGGATGTGAAGATGTTTCAATTAGTTGTGGGGGGTTTTATTGCGCGTCATTTAGTTAGAAGAGTGGACCGGTTTTGTTTTCTTTAGGAATTATTAACCCAAGAGTAGCGTTAAGATTTTTTAGGAGCTCGTGGCTAGATACTAACAGCCGCACAGGTCGATCTTCAAGGTTAAGCAACGCTTGCCTAAGTTGTTTAACGAGTTTCCACCGTGCCTCGGAAAGCACGTTAAGCCGTTAGTCCCGGCTGTCATTTGTAGATCTTTGGGAGTCGTTACGGATAGTCAGAAGCCAGTAAATCTGACTCCAGTCTTGCCACGAAGTACCGTGTTACCCCAGTTAATGGGTTGTGGAGGTCTGGTAGGCAGCCGCTCGTCGTAAAATACTGGTATTCAGCTAAATCCGGCTTGACTGGAAGCCGACCACAATACAGTTGGGAAAAGGCTAGGCAGATGATGATGATGAGTAGCGTTAAAATTTTTGTTCACCCTCAGTAAATAACTTTGCAAGATTCACAATCAAACGTATTATGGCATAGCTTGGTTTCTTTCAGCTGTCTGTATTGTAAGTTTGAGTACAACTAGTTCGCAGATAACCACGATGGGAAAAAAATCTACTTGCAGAGGTCTCGTGAAATGGCAATTTTTTTTACCACATAAGCATAGCTCTAGGGTTTCAACTACAGTTATCATCATTATTTTCTAACTGTTATCCCAATATCACTTGGGCATGCGCTTTATAATTATGTTTTTCTTCCTGACTTTTCTTTTAGTTGGTAACTATTTATCTTTATCTAAGTGTTACATCTTATAACTAGTTTGTTTTATATATAGTTCCTACTCCTATTTTTTTTTTGCCAGACAAACAGTCCATCTTTTATTAGTCTCTCTAAATCTGCAGATTCACTCTAAAAACTGTCCTGATGTCTGCCCGCAACAAATACTCATACAGCGATTTCCGCACAAAATTTCAGTCTGTATTAACTTATGTTTCGAATGTAACTGTAGTGATATATTTTACGGTGAAAATTTCATAAACTGCAGTAAAATTTCATGACAGTAGTTATTTTATATTTAACCAAATTGTCAGATAAAATATTTTTATGCCAAGCCAGAAAATCCATTATCTGGTCGTGATTATATTGGTTTCAGTAATAAAATTAAAATAATCATGAAAATAACAAATGTTTTCAGTGAATCTGCTGAAAGCAACAACTGAAAATGTGAAAAGCTGTCGATTAAATGAGTTTGTATTAATTAAATTCTGCTGATTTGCAAATTAATATTCATTATTTACAATGGGACATAATTAACAATTAACACGTTTTAATGAAAATCTTTATTTTATTATTTTTGTTGATTTTAGCTTGTCTGTTATCATTTTTACATAGGTTGCGCTCCACTAGGTAGACTTACGAATTGGTAAAACTTTTTGGGAACCCATTCATAGTGCGTACAGGAGGAGCTCGTGGCTAGATAATACCAGCCGCACAGGTCGATCTTCAAGGTTAAGCAACGCTTGCCTAGGTTGGTTTGTGGATGGGTGACCATCTTAACATAACGAGTTTCCTCCGTGCCTCGGAAAGCACGTTAAGCCGTTGGTCCCGGCTGTCATTTGGAGATCTTTGGCAGTCGTTACGGATAGTCAGAAGCCAGTAAATCTGACTCCAGTCTTGCCATGAAGTACCGTGTTACCCCAGTTAATGGGTTGTGGAGGTCTGGAAGGCAGCCGCTCCTCGTAAAATACTGGTATTCAGCTAAATCCGGCTTGACTGGAAGCCGACCCCAATATAGTTGGGAAAAGGCTAGGTAGATGATGATGATTCATAGTGCGTACAGGTAAGGATTGGAATTCTCTTGCGATCCCGCAGAGAATTGTATGTATTTCCTCATTGCAAATAAATCTGGAGCTATTTAACAGTGAATAGTTTACTTCTAGGCAATCCTGTTTCATCGTCGACGCCTAACAAGTGATATAGTGGTCAATTGTAAGTCTATCAATAATAAAATAAGTGTACTTATATCCAAAAGTGGAAGTCCTTTTGCTTCAAAAATCATCTATTCTAATTTATTAGGCTGAGAATCTTCTCGTTTTCAATGTCAAAAATTACTTAATATAAGACGGTCCCCCAATACGCCCACTCGTCTCCGCTTCTTAGAGCAGATGGAAGGAAGCACAAGTCCCCAGTAACACATCTGTCTTTATCATTAATCTTAACTTTGAACTTTGAACAAATGATGAAAGATTTTGTCAGTCGTCGTTATTTGTCTCAAATTAAAGGTCAATGACCTAAGATTTGCTGATATAACCTTATATACTTTCTATATGATGTGAAAACATTATAACATTTCGTTTCTAAAGTCCTTGAAGGAACATAATGCCTACTATGGTTTAGCTTATCAATAATACTCATCATTTTGTATTATTATTACTAGCTCGTGGCTATATAATAACAGCCGCACGGTTAAGCAACGCTTGCCAAGGTTGGTCTGTGGATGGGTGACCATCTTAACATACCGAGTTTCCTTCGTGCCTCGGAAAGCACGTTAAGCCGTAGGTCCCGGCTGTGGTCCCGGGCTGTCATTTTTTGATCTTTGGCAGTCGTTACGGATAGACAGAAGCCAGAAAATCTGACACTAGTCTTGCCATGAAGTACCCAGTTAATGGGTTGTGGAGGTCTGGTAGGTAGCCACTTCTCGTAAAATACTGATATTGAGCTAAATCCGGCTTGACTAGAGCCGACCCCAATATACATAGTACGGAAAAGGCTTAGTAGATGATGATGATAATGATTCTGTATTATTAAATGACATAGATATTTTCTTCTGTTTTGCAACAATTGCGTGCTATGATATTAATGAAGAATTCCTTCTTGACAAAACAATAAATAAGATACGTATTTGATTTGTCTCTACAACCCTTTTACAGAAAAAAAGGTATGATCACTGTACGTAAAAGTAAGCCTTTTCTTTTTTTTATTATTGGAACCATATAAATTTATTGCTAAATTGCATATGAAATTGAATCGATGTAATATAAAATTTAATGGCCCTTTAAATTGTGGCTTGCACTAAAAACTAATCGTTGGGATAATCTTTTTAAGTGTTTGTAATGGTTTGTAAGATGCTCTTGGAAACTGCACAAAGTAAAAAAAATCTCAAAATGTGTCGTGTGTATTATACTCATAGGTCACTGTTGTGTTTTGGTGTATTTGTACTTTAAACTTTTTGTTTTTATGATAAAGATAAAAATAAAATCTATTGAAAATATAATTCAAGCTTCCATCCATAATTTGCCAGCGGACTCACTCACGTGAAAATAGGTTTCTCCATTAAAAAATTAGAACCCCCTGAGGAAAAGAATCGGTTCTTCCCCTTAGGGGGTGAGTTTTGGAAAATCCTGTCTTAGAGCCCGCCTACGTCATAAATGTGAGTGCAAAATTTCACAATCCTAGTAGTTTCGGCTGTACGTACTGTACGTTAGTTAGCCTGTCACATTTTTCTTTCGTTTAATTATGTAGATAAGTTAAAGTTATAAGTTGGGTTGTGGAGGTCTGGTAGGCAGCCGCTCCTCGTAAAATACTGGTATTCAGCTAAATCCGTCTTGACTGGAAGCCGACCCCAATATAGTTAGAAAAAAGCTAGGCAGATGATGATATAGATAAGTTAAGTATGATTAAATGTATAAAAAATATTTTAATTAAAAAAAAACGTTTAAATCTAGGGCGCGAATATAATTTCGACCCTCTGTCTTCCATTCAACCCTTATATGATAATGTATGTCCCATTTAATTCAAGGAGCATAAGTAATATTTCACGCTTAAGCATTAGGTACAGCACTAATCTCTTAAATCTAGACCCAGGCACAACCACTTGATTTAGTGTTGCCAACCTTTGTATGTAGTTAATAATATAATATGTTCTAAATATAGCAGCTTTTGTTTCGATATTAATTTTGAAGAGAAAAGGTTAAATCATTTAAGATGTTTAAGTTATTATTTTCTGTTATAATTGCTGTAAACGGTCCCATCTTTGTTATTTAGTTGCTAAATTAAAGAGTCGTTTACGTTACCATTATCCATTTAAAGGCAATTGGGGAAGAGTCAACGTTGACTAGCGCCGTCGAATTGACGTAATTTCATGGATATGGTATTGGATGGAAATACTCGGAATCCACTGGCCAGAGAATTGATCAACAAATCTATAGGGATTTTGGTGGCAATTTTTAAGTGAACTTTACTAATGGCTGTTAATTATTATTCGCTAATTGTTTCATAGCCGACATTGTGTTATGAAATTGGTGCGATTTGATATGTTAAGTGGCTACGCAGCTGGATAATGTGTGCAAGTATCGAAACAGGCGCGATTTCGATAAATTGGAGCTGAAAAATATTGTAGCATTGACTACCACAGCGAAGCTTTCTGAGAAGGCTGACTCGATAACTTCGTTGCCAAATACTGCAAAAACATAACAATGTGTGATATCCGCGTTCTAATGGATCTCGTAACGGAACGGTACACTGGCTCAATGCAGAAAACTTGCGAATACAAAAAAAAAACCATAATAACTGAAATTAAAAAAACCTTTATTGTTTCCAAATGCCAAAAAATGCAAAAGATATAGGAGTCCATTACGTTGGTCAGAGCAAATTCATTCTGTAATGGAGACCACACGTCGCCATCTCCATCGTCGAAGATAAGACAACGCGGTGGAATTTTGTTCACAACATAATTATTCGTCAAAGTCAAGAGTCATCATCGGCGAGGAATGTCCTAAGCGCCTAAAAGATATAACAAGTTTACCAAAAAAAAAAAACCAAAGTTTAGCTTGCCGTCCGGCAGTCTAGTAAATCCGGACTGAGCCCAAGACGTTAACAGTGCATACTGTTCCATGCATGCATCAAAAAGATGACAGCAAACTGTAGGGACCCAGCAGAGTCGAAGCCTCTGGGGCCATGGGTGGGCTTCTGAAAGGAAAACCCGGGATCCTGGAACGAAGGCAAAGAAGGAACGGAGTGGGGATTAGTCAGTTTAAATCTGACACGCCCTCAGGAGCTCTGCTAAGAGCCATCACCACCAAAAAATAAATAAACAGTAATCCTTTTAAAACAACATTCAATTCAGTATAAAAAAACAAATCTACATAACAAAATATAATAACCGTCACACAGCATTATCAGGACACTAGAAAGTACGAGATACGAGTCGGGAATCAAACCAAGTCCCCCAGCGAAAGCCGTAGATACAAATTGTATTAACTCGAGAGAACTGGGATCAGTGCGACTATGCTTGATTTATTGAGTAACTAACCTTATTTAGAATTCCATCTTAGATTTTCTGCAGTGCATAAACAAGATTTTTATTTTTATTTATTTCTGTACGAGTGTCTATTTTTGCTGTTTTATGGGTTCGTGTTTGCCAATTGTTGTGAAGCTAAATATCTCAGCATGGCTGGAGATAGGTCTTTGTTGTATGTACGATGCGTTCTTTTTTTAGTTTGGGAAATCATTAAATAACTTCTCACCTTTTCACTGGTTTTTGTATTGTTCTAGGACCGCGAGGACTCTTTCCAAAAATCCTGGGGTAAGTAGCGTCTGCTAGCGATTTCACCAGTGTAGTTTAGTTTTTTTTTTCCATTATACATACTTACTACTAACTAAAAACTAACTTTATCTGTCGGTTTGTCTATAACGCTTTGACGGTTAAAATACTGAACCAATTATGATGTACAAAGTAAAAAAGGTACAAAGCAAGCTTGAACTGCAAGGATCTACATAGGTTATTTTTGATCTATCTTCGACTTCGACTTCACGTCCACAATAACCAGCATTCACTTGGACAGACCCGCTGGCAGAAGCTTTTTCTTTAAAAATAATCAAAAACCATCAAAACAGGTCCTTAAATCATTCAATGCACTCTAACTTTCATCTTAAATGTAGACCTGAATAAACGAGCAACACTGCATGCCATGCTAACCATTCGCTTTGGTGGGCTCGGCATCCGAAAAATTCCTAGTGCAAGCCCGTAGACTTACGCCATAGCGTTCCTATCTTCAGTCCTCAGCACTCAACAGTTAACAGCAAGAATGTTGTACTGGATAACCAGTGCTGGAGTTAAAATTCCATTCAGAGTACACCCGTAGGTAGTTCCATGGTTTTTCGTAGTTAGCTGAAATACAAATACCAAATCTTTTTTTATGAACTAGATAGTTACTTTACTCCTCCTACTTGTTATTTTGTTATGCCCGACGGGGCCCACAATGCTCCAAAACTGATGTATAACCCTATGTACCTACCGCCTAAGTTCTCATTGTGGAAAGCAATAAACATTTATTGAGTATTGTGTTCCATATTAGTCGTGACTTGTGTTCCATTGGTGTAATTGCCGCAAGGCTTTCCAATGTGAGGATAAACCACTAAATAAAAAAATAGTATGTGATTGGAGCCTCCTTTTAAGCAGAGATATAACCAGCCAGCTGTTTAGAACCCAATGGCTTGGAACGTGACGTTAGGGAGCGGTCAGACGGGATGACCATAATGTCTTGGAAGTTGAACAGTCCGTTGGCGTGGGATGCAACATGTGTCGACACCCATACCTCATCCCACTTGCTTGGCACAGTGGGTTGGGACAGCTGCTGAAGGTTCAAAACATCAAAAAGCAACTATAGCTTATGTTTAAGCATTATGGGGTTACTTGGAGTGGAGGGTTACGAGTATTCATCGAGTTAAGCCATTAACATTCTTCTCGTTACCAAAGGTGCGTAAGCTTTTCTTTGGCCAAAGAATCAGCAATCTATTCACAATGCTGCTAGCGTTCTGTGTAGGTGGGTACTGTTATGTCGAAATAACTATTACCCAATATATAAAATAAAAATGCTGAGTTTCCCATTGCTTTGACGTCAATGCAATAGGAAACTGTTGTCATTTTCATAAGCGATTGTAATTGCGTTTCCTTCAGTTTGGATTGGACTTCCGTCGAGCACAGTAATTTTTAATACGTGTTTACTTTCTTAATTCAATATATAGTTCTTTTAGCATATTAAATAGTTTTTTTTTGAACCATCTTCCGACTCACTCCGTAACAGTACGTTTTACACACAGTTATTATGTCGATGCTGCATCTTCCGGTACGTGGCCGCCACTCCAGGATCTTTTGTACCCATCGACCATCCGTTCTACGAGTTGTTATATATGCTGCGTGTTAATAACAACGCAACGCATACTTTGTGAAAAATTATGATTTCGTAATTAAATCGGATAGTTGTATAATTGTCAGTATCGAGTTCACATGGCTAAAATCGCGCCCGCAGAACGTATGTACATACCGATATGCACACTTTCAAAACTGTGCTACACACTCGCTGTGCGGCATTTGTTTGCCCCGCAGCCATACCATACCGTGGATGGGATAAAAGTAACGTATATCACTCAGTGTCATTTTTTATATTTCGTTATTTACGAGTAATGGGTTGAAATAAGTTACACAAAGCAAAGCGCCTGGTTGAATTTGAATCCACGACCTGGCACTCGCAAGTCGGGTGGTTAACACTGGGCTACCACTGCTTATAAAACGGCGAAGGAAAACATCATGAGGAAACCGGCCTAGAACCAAAAATTGGAAGACATTCCCCAAACAGCACTGACTGGGCCCGCGAGGTGGACTACCACCTATTATGTCTTTCCCAGCATTGGGAACATTATAAGTCTGATTATGTTACGTTATTTACAAGAATTAGTAGATTTCCCACAAAGTAGATCAAGGCTGTGGAAATCCACTATATTTTACTGATCTATGATGTTTTTTGGCGCCTTCAAGGGAACGTAAAGATGATGAGCCAGTAAAGCCCAGCAGAGATCAGAAAAGCATTAAATTCCATTTACCTGTCAAAAGGAAAAGTTAAGCTCCGATTTACTACCTACAAACGATCTTACGAATCAGGTATAAACGTACATAAACCTTCGAAGGTGTGCCAGTTGTCGAGGCAGTTGACGGCCTGTGACAAATCGCACCGTCTACCCTCAGAAACACACGTCCCGAATATATTAACAACAGCATGTTCGCATGTTTCCTGCTACGGGTGATTAAACTCATACGTGATGCGCGTTTCATAATAATGTGGGTAACGGAGCATTCTCTTCAATGAAAGGAAAGAAAAAGTCTTTTCATATACGAGTATGTATGCGTACAAGAGAAAGATATAAAGACGAAGTTGATGATTTGATTTGTCAAAATCGCGCTGAAAATTCGCTGTTTTGTTCATATTCATGAATCCCCGACCGGTCTAATGCGACCGCGCTGTTATTATTTTACTATTGTGTCTTGTTTCGCGGGTATGTGATAGGTTAATGCGTTAGTCTATTCTACCTTTAGAACTGGATCTTGGTAGGTCTTAAGGACTGAAGTTCTTGGGTTATAGAGTCTACTTGCTAGGGCTGCGGGAACGTTTAAAAGAGTTACCGTGTCCTTAGATGGCAAAGGCTCAGTGAAGAAACATAGGTAGGTTTTAGTCAGTCACGCAATGACAGATATCATTCGAGCGCGAGAAAAGTCATCTAATGATTGCACAATGCAGAAATAATTGGGATCCGAAGGCTTATCACCTTTAAAGTATATTTCTCAACAACTGATCGATAATTTGCGTTATCAGAGGGCTGGCGCGTACTTTACCCGAAGAATTTGCATTGCCATACAATGTGGCAACGTTTTCGACGTCTCGCGATTGTCTCCACTTTTCAAATATGGTAGGCGTTTTGATAGTGTTAACGTAAATACATTCGCACTCAGTGCATTGATGAATGCACGTGTGGGTAACTTACATAATTATGTTTACACAATTAACACATTACACATCATCTACCTATCCTTTTCCCAACTATATTGCGGTTGGCTTCCAGTCAAGCCAGATTTAGCTGAATACCAATATTTTACGAGGAGCGGTGGCCTAACTGACCTCCACAACTGGGGTAACACGGTACTTCATGGTAAGACTGAAGTCAGATTTACTGGCTTCTGACTATCCGTAACGACTGCCAAATATCTACAAATGACAGCCGGCTTAACGTGCTTTCCGAGGCACGGAGGAAACTTGGTATGTTAAGATGGTCACCCATACACAGATCAACCTTGGCAAGCGTTGCTCAACCTTAAGAATCGACCCGTGCGGCTGTTATTATCTAGCCACGAGCTCCTCTCCTATTGACGTGACGCATTGGAGACGCACATCGATGTCGGGCCTGCGACCTATTTCATTCTACCCACAGAACATCTTGTTTCTACCGCCACGTCATTATATTCGTTTCTCACCAGTCACGATCTGCGCTGCCTGAGAGACATACGTGCACCTGCGCCGATAAAATTATTTGCGAATTATGTCTGTCTACCCGCGTTACGCGATAACCTGCAGCCACGACTCTGTGCTAACAAATACTGTAGTGTACGTTTTATACTTCTTGTGCTTAGCTTGTTTGCGCCTTCTTAATATAAGTGTTGTTATGTTGCGTGTGTGGCACTATACAATCCGGTCACATTAACTTGACGCATCTTTGAAATGCGAGAAACTCCCTGATTCCCAGCGCGTTCCCTTAGCTCGCCCGGCAAGTGTCAGGTATGGTCATCATTTTTGCTATCGATACGCGCGTCGATAATTTAGCTTGTTCTCTGTTGTTGTTATATTGTTTTTTAACCTATCAATGCCCGCGAAACGAGACACAATAGCAAAACAATAACAGCGCGGTCCAATGAGACCGGTCGGGGATTCATGAATTAACATTATTCTGTCAATTTATTTACCACCTACCCAGTGAGTACCAACATCACACATACACCAAGCAGACAACTAGATTGGTGAGCCGACGTGAAAAATTCCATTACGGTAGCGATTCTGAAGGTGCTATCGACTTACATAGGAAAAATGCTTGAGTTAATGCACATGTATAAGTATGATCTTTTTTTATTTTTTTTGCTAATTGTTTAATACCTATTTCCATCCCTCTTATATCGGCTTAGCGTGAATGAGAGAGCCTAAAAACCTACCCGGGTGCATCTTAACGTGACCGCGTATTCGAAAAAGGAATAACATTTCAAATGACTACCCGCAGTTTTTAATGGACGCCATATGTATGCTGGCCAGTGCGTGTCGCGATCTTCAATCACATTCGAAAATCGAATGTAATATAGTGTTCGTGTCTAGAAAATTGTGTCATTTTGTGTGCCAAACTGTAAATAGAATATACAGGTATTGCGAAAACCTTCGCTCTTCAACAACATTCTAAAATCGAGTGATATTTGGTGTTTGTGTCTTGAAAATGGTGTCACCGTGGTAGCTGAGCTATGACGAGGATACTCAGGTAAGTATTGTATAAACCTTCCTTTTAAACTTTGACTCGTTCTGACATATTTTTTCCACGAATTTTCAATGTCACACCATGCACCAACTGGAATTCAAATAGACACCTTAACCGTGCAAAGAAAATATTTGGTCAGTGGGTAGCCTTAGGGGCGGATTTAAATATTTTTTGAGACATTAAATTGGTTCTGTGCGCGTCACGTTCTTTGATAAAATTCGAAATTCGAATAAAATTTGGTGTTTGTGTTTTAAAAACTTTCATCGTGGTTGCTGAGATGAGACGAGGATAGCCAGGTAAGTACCTATTGCATTTTACTTTTAAACTTCAAGTCATTCTGATCTATTTTTTTCCACGATTTCAATCCCACCATTCGAAATTCAAATAGTTCAAAATCTTTCACAAAATATGTTTAGAGACATTAAAACGGTCGATAAATCTTGTCTAATTTTCCGTGCACCTTATATTTGAATTTGGAATATATCCCGATATAGCGGCCTTCGTTCGTAAAGTAATGAATAAAAGGCATGCAAAATCGGATTAATTCTGCCAATCCTTGCGAACTTCGGTGGAATGCGACAGGAGTCTTCGGAAGAGGCTTCGGGAAAGTTCTCAAACAAAAAGATTTAATTAAAATATTTCTACACTTTGCGTCTGTTCTATGTTTAAATTCGTGTGGTTTAGAAAACTTCTGCTACGTTTACGAATAATTGTTTTACTAAATAGTAGAGTTTAATCTGTGTTTTTTTTCAATCATGTTTTTTTTTGACGAACTAGCGTGACGTGCGAAGTAATGTGTTGTTGTATCATCGTTGGGTTATTTTCAATATTGTGCCTATACACAGTAACTAGCTACATTATTTTGGCATACCTATTTAATTGTTGCTAACTACATAATTATTACATTTAATCTGATTTGTATTCCTGCAGTTTCTAAAAACCTTTTTTTTATTTAATTACGTGCATTTTTACCCTAGAAATTATTAATGTATCGTGGGTTCGTTCACAAACATGTATACTATATACTACATATACGTATACACAAGACACCCAGACCCAAAACACCTATCTTTAGGCGGATACAAATATTAGTTTCATACGAGAATCAAACTCACAACACTCAGCGTAACATTTAATCGCTCTACCACTGCGCTATAACATAAAATGGTTGTTTACATAATCGTGCCAAAGTTTATGGCATGAATATAATATACTTGCATGATTAATATGATTATCTACGAAGGAACAGTTTACATACAACTTTGATAGCCGTATTTGATATCCAAAGTTCGTGCAAGCCAGACTAGTGTATGATGCAGGTTGAAACCTGCTGAGCACCGTGAATTTGCTCCCAAGCACTTAACTAATTAGTAATTCTGATAACTTATGAAGGATGTGCAGCATGTTACAACTTATGTAGCTTGTATGCTGAACTGGTAATTAAAGCGTAGATTAATTAATCGCTCGACACTAAATTTTGTTTGTCGTTTGGAATGTAGGATTAGATTTTTTGATTTTTTTTTGCGCAACGCTTGTCAAGGTTGGTCTGTGAATGTGTGACCATCTTAACATACCGAATTTCCTTCGTGCCTCGGAAAGCACGTTAAGCCCTAGGTCCCGGCTGTAATTTGAGTAGATCTTTGACAGTCGTTACGGATAGTCAGAAGCCAGTAAATCTGACTCCAGTCTTGCCATGATGCACCATGTTACCCCAGTTAATATGTTGTGGAGGTCGGGTAGGCAGCCACTCCTCGTAAAATACTGGTATTCGGGTAAATCCGGCTTGACTGGAAGCCGACCCTAATATAGTTGGGAAAAGGTTAGGTAGATGATGTAGAGCGAAGGGGGCGCGTGTTCCTTCTTTGCTTTGTCTTTTTCTTCCAGAGGCGAACTCTAAAGCTACATTAAGCTTCGGCCCTGCTAGACGCCTACGGTTTTGCTGACGTTTATTTCAGGCTCACGTGGAACAGTACCATTTGCCGCCGTCCGCAAGCCCATGCCTGCGGTGGCTGGAAATTGTGGTCGGGACCAAGATGGCTAGGGTGTGAGGGCCATGCTCTCCGCGTGCAGCCGTCTCCTTCGCTAGCATTACTGCTTCGCAGAAGGAGGCGTCCACCTGCAATTCCTTCTCGCTCTGGACTATAGTTTGTACTAGGGCTTAATGCGAGAGGTCCTCCGACCACCCTTACGGGGACACGGTGTTCCTAAACCCAAGTGAGATACACCTTGTACCACCGTATCCTCGAGCAGTCATTGAATGAATTCGTCATCATCATCATCATTATCATCTCAGCCGAAAGACGTCCACTGCTGGACATAGGCCTCCCCCAAGCGCCGCCACAGCGACCGGTCCTGTGCGTCTCGCATCCATCGGATTCCCTCGACCCTCGCCAGGTCGTCGGTCCACCTTGTGGGAGTCCTTCCGACGCTGCGTCTTCCGGTACGTGGCCGCCACTCCAGAACCTTCCGTCCCCATCGACCATCTGTTCTACGAGCAATGTGCCCAGCCCACTGCCACTTAAGTTTGGCGATTCTTCGGGCTATGTCACCGACATAAAATTAAGGTTACCGAACCTTAGTTCTCTTGCGGATATCTTCATTCCTGATATGATCGCGCAAGGAAACTCCGAGCATAGCCCTTTCCATTGCTCTTTGGGTGACTTTAAGCCTTCTGATGAGGCACATTGTGAGCGACCACGTTTCTGAGCCATATGTCATCACTGGCAACACACACTGGTCATAGACTTTTGTCTTGAGACATTGCGGTAGGTTGGACGAGAAGATACCGTGCAGCTTCCTGAACGCTGCCCAGCCGAGTCGGATTCGACGATTGATCTCTTTCTCGAAGTTAGATCTACCCAACTGGACCGTCTGTCCCAGGTAGACGTAGTCGTCCACAACTTCGAGTGTAGAGTCTCCGATCTTGATAGGAGTGGGAGCTACATGGATGTTTACCATGACTTTGGTTTTGTCCATGTTCATTTTGAGTCTCACTCTTTCGGAAGCCCTACTGAGATCACCGAGCATTGTACTGAGCTCCTCCGTAGTCTCAGCCATGACTACTATATCGTCGGCAAACCGAAGGTGAGTGATGTACTCGCCGTTGACATTGATGCCTCGCCCTCTCCATTCCAGAACCTTGAAGACATCCTCCAATGCGGCCGTGAACAGTTTCGGAGAGATAACGTCTCCCTGCCTCACACCCCGTTGTAAGAGGATAGGTTTCGAGGTCTGGTCCTGGAGTTTGACTGACATGGTGGCGTTTTTGTACAAACATTTCAGCACTTCGATGTACCGATAGTTAATCTGGCACCGTTGGAGAGACTGCAGTACAGCCCAAGTCTCGATCGAATCGAAGGCTTTCTCGTAGTCCACAAACGCTAAGCAGAGAGGCATGAATTCGTACTTAAAAAAAAAACTAAGTATCATTTAATACCTACTTGATAATAATAATGTACAACATAAAAATTTATATTTACTTAAAAATTTATACTCAACCAAACAAAACTGCATCCATACACTAAACATAAGTTTCAGTTGGAATTCACCTTCAGGCAACTACTTTGTAGTTTTCTGGCATTTTGCTAAACTGAACCTATTTGGTGCAGCCGTGAGGCACACAATTTTATCCTTAAGTTTCTACATTTTTATCCGTACATTTTGTTTGTCAAATAAACTTGTATTCTTTCTTAGTAGTAAAATCGGATGCTAGTAAGTAGGTACTTACTAATAATTTTCGTTGCTGTTGCGTTTTTTAGCCACAAGACACATTAACATCGTTAATTCATCCGAAGGACGTCCACTTTTGGACATAGACCTCCCTCAAGTGTCGCCACAAAGAACGATTTTTTGCGTTTCGCAGCAATCGCTTATCGCAACTGAATAAACGCCAAACCTAAGTGGCAATGGCTAAGGCACATTGCCCGTAAAATAAATCCTACTAATATTATAAACGCGAAAGTTTGTGAGGATGGATGTATGGTTTGTTACTCTTTCACGCAAAAACGGCTCGACCGATTTGGTTGTAATTTGGCATGTAGATAGGTTATACCCTGGATTAACATATAGGCTGCTTTTTATCCAGGTCAGAAAAAAAAATTGAAACGTAATCTTATTTATTCTTCGATTTTGTTATTTTTGCAATAGGCTGCTTTTTATCAACACACCACGCGGGCGAAGCCGCGGGCGGAAGCTAGTGGGTAATAGGGCTGAAAGATTAAAGAAAGTGAATAGGCTCTTAATAAACTAGTGCGCGTCACCATCAACGATTGCATTACTGCTTACCATCGGGTGGGATTGCAGTCAAGCACTAGTTTATGTTATATAAAAAAAACACTTCTCACTCTCACTCTAGAGTGGGGACCACGCACCAGAATACACAATGTTGGAAGGCCTCCCACAAAGTGGACCGAAGACCATAAGCCGCTGCCAAAACGTCCTATTTTCTTCACAATGAAACAGCTTATCGTTTTTCAATCTTCGGTCAGCACAGAAATGGCTTTTAAATGTACCTGAAGTATTAAGTTGTCACACGATCGATCGATTTGGATGCAAGCCAAAATATAGATGTGGTTCCGATCCAATTGGCAGGCACTTTAGAAAAGTAAAGTATTATTATAGTCGTAATATTTTAGGTTTTCTTCTGGTTTTTTTTCATAAAAACTATGAATTTATGTATTAGTTAAAGTTCATAAGATCATCGTCTCATGGTCAAAGGAAATACTATTAATCTTCATCATCATCTCAGCCGAAAGACGTCTACTGCTGGACATAGACTTCCCTCAAGCGTCGCTACAACAACCGGCCCTGTGCATCTCACATGCCGACGATGCTCACTACTCCATCGTGCGGGAGGCCTTCCAACGCTGCGTCTTCCGGTAGGTACGTGTACACATTAGCCTTGGTTAGCTATATTTGTTTAATTCCGTATTGAAAAATCCATTCACTAAACTTTCAATAAATTTCTGAAAACTGTAACACTTCGCGCATTGACTACTAAAGAATGAATATAAATTAATGCCGTTGGTATTATATCGTTTAAAGATTTCAAACTTGTACGCAACAACGATTGCGTCACTACTTACCATCAGGTTGGATCGCAGTCAAGTACTAGATTACATTATAAAAAAAACAGCTCTATATGACGCCACCAACTGTCCAGCCTCATAACATTCCATACTATAGCACTATATAGGCACCCTGTTTAACTATTGGACGTGCGTTTATGTTCATTTAATACTCGTACCTTCTCTTATTTCATTTCAGCTTCATAAGTACCACTATAGTCATTCAATTGAACATTGATACGACGCTGTTCGCGCCAGTAGTTTTCACTTTTATAAAATTGGATGAAGCCTTCCAAAAATTAAATTTCGTAGAAATAAAAGGTGAAAAATATCTCGTGTATATTTGCGATTCCGGAATACAATAAAAAAAATGAACGTGAATAAACTCGGATGCTATCCAATTACGGTATTATCCCTATTGCATAATTTTTATATAACAAAGCACCGCACTTTTGTCTGTCTGTCCGCAATGAGATTTTTTTGTAACTACGAGTACTTATCAGATATTCATGCGGTTTTCAGAAATAGTTGAAGTGATATAATAATAATGAGAAAACTTTAGATGACACTAATATTAAAAAGCGAAAGATTCTGAGTGTACATCAGTGAACGTCCTTCGGGTGAAATGATAAAAATGTAGCTTGCGGCAAAAAAAAAAACGATGGAAAAGAAAATTCCTAGTAGGTACGAGTATGTTCGTTATTTCTTAAAGCTCGAATGGCTTAATGTATTTGGATGAAATTTGGCACACGGGTAGTGGTCTACCCTTTTCATGTCATCTTACATAACATATTGTTTTCTTGGAATAGAACATAGGTTATTTTTTATCCTGGGAGTATGTTCCCTTGAGATATGACGATGACGGGGAATACTATGACATATCAAATAATGTTTAAAGAGGTCTATAAGAGTAAATTCCTATAAAATTACCCCCACAAGATGTCATAAGGGGAATGAGAGCTAACATCAATCCTATTACTAATTTGTGTTTCAAATTCAACGTTCTTCCACTCGTAAATCTGAGAAACCTCGACACAACATAAATAGTGGAAATCCGACACAAAATAGCACACGTTAGGAATGTATTATCACCACGGGTTTCCGTGATGTTTTCCCCAACGCTCGATGGCACGATAAATTCTTTAGCATGTGTACATGTATATTAAAGAGTAGAGACACGTGCAGGAATCAATTAACAACTCCAGTGAAGTGGAAATGTTACACTTTATTGTTGTTGGAAGTTGTCACAAAATAAAAGGCCCGTTTTGTCATCTGTCATGGCGACGTGATTCTCTGAAGTAAGCGCAAAAAGAATACTTGCATTATTTAACGCGCCAAAAAAGTTGTTTTTTTTAAAACACTATGTAATTTATTATTATTTCTCAAATGTCAAATTGGGAATTTAATTTTTTGTCCACTTTAGGTAAATACGTATTTGTGTAAAAATAGTGATGTATAAACAATCAAACTCATAATGACCTGTAATTTTCTGTAGCTACTCATCCGTGGAAAATAAGACTAATTGCTGCCAGTGGCTTCACTTGTGTGGAAGTACAAGGGAACATACTGCCGAGATAAAAAGTATCTTATGTGTTTTACCAAAACGCGATCTACTCGTATACCCAATTTTATCCAAATTCCTTGAACTGTTTGAGCAAACAGACATACACACAAATAAAGAGACATAAAGCGATTTCCAAGAACAATTATTAAGCTTACTGACATGAATTGCTAAGTAAGTTATACATCCTAGTATACTACGATCGGGTGAAATGTTCTATTGAGCCCAAAGTTCTATGCAAACGACCGGGTATAATGTAGGCTTTCACGTTTGAAAGTGATCTACAAGGAGGTAGTTACCTCATGTATAGGATCGGTCGATATGGCGATACTTAAGAGTCCGGTTGCAGACGTAGTTTGAACCAATTGCGTATTATAATACAAAGACCAAGTCGATTGCAATTAGTAATCGAATATGAAATTTATTTAAATAATGTTCTTGGGTAAAAACAACAGAGCAAAATATAATCTGATTACGTATTAAAATCTTACAAACAATAGTATATTTCATTACAAGTGCGGAAAGCCTGTCATTGCAAAGAGTTTCGACAAATGTTAACCCGAGCCGAGGCGCAGCCGAAGGTGAGGGTTGACAGTCGGAACAAGTTGCAATGACGGTTCCGCACGTGTACTGAACAACTATTTTTAATACAGTTGCGAAAAAATGAAGCAATTTAATGAAATAATAAAAACACAATAAACTCAACTAATCAAAATGGCGCCAACCGTAAAATAATATAAGCAGAGATTTGTTTTCTTCACCCATTCTGGGTAAGCAAAGGGAACTAAGCCCATACAGCCAAGTCTTCAGTAGAATTTTTTTATTGATATGAAATGAAAATGAAATTTAATGAGATGAAATGAAATGAAACCTAACCTAACTGGATTGAATCATCATCTGCCTAGCCTTTTCTTTTTGGGGTCGGCTTCCAGTCAAGCCGGATTTAGCTGAATACCAGTATTTTACGAGGACCTGCTGCCTACCAGACCTCCACAACCCATTAACTGGGGTAACACGGTACTTCATGGAAAGACTGGAGTCAGATTTACAGGCTTCTGACTATCCGTAACGACTGCCAAAGATGTCCAAATGACAGCCGGGACCAACGGCTTTACGTGCTTTCCGAGGCACGGAGGAAACTCGTTATGTTAAGATGGTCACCCATCCACAAACCAACCTAGGCAAGCGTTGCTTAACCTTGAAGATCGACCTGTGCGGCTGTTATTTTCTAGCCACGAGCTCCTACCTAACCTAACCTAACCTAACTCATTGAATCAAATCATTAAATTTGATATTGAAACAAATTAGTAGCTTCTTTTTAGAAATATTTGCACTAAATACTTTTTTTAGTAAAAACTTCGTGGTTGATTTTTTCTTTTTGATAGACATTATTTTGACAGTTGGGAAAGAAAAAGCACGAGTGTGTAATAGCCCACTTCCCGAACGCTATACATCCCTGCAATACGCCACTTTTTGAGCAACTGTATTAAAAAGAAAATTACGAAAACACATAAAAAGAAAAACATTAAGAATTAACATAACAAAATAATCGTTCACTAGAATTGAATGCAAAAAAGTAACGGAAAATTTGTTCTCTTGTTTTAGAATCGTATTCGTGAGAAATCGGAATGGAATTGTGGTCGGATCTAAGAATAAGAGAAGCTGTATGTTGCGGTCGCTCCGGCGAGAGCTTACAATGTGGCGAGACAATCTGCGATGCCGGATAATCAGAACAGGCTTCGGGAAAATCGTTGAATGATTTTCAATTGCATGAAAATTTTTCTCGACGTTTTGTGTGCGGTTTGTGCAGTGGTTGAGTGGATGCTGCACTGTGTGTCGGGGGATCGATTTACGCAAGGATATTTTAATATAAGATATTTGTGATAGGTTTTCTGCATCTGAGTATTTTGTGCATGTGAGTTTATTTTTTAACGCACCCACGATACCTGAAGAAGTTTTTGTCAGTGTACTCGTAAGTCAACGTTTCCTATAAACATAAAGCAAGAAAAAATAAATTAACTAATATTTTTAACTGACTTCACAATTTTTTTAGCTGGCTTTTGCAAGCGGCTTAACAATTTTTGATCGACTTATTTGTCTCAAATAATCCCAAAAGCACAGGTCAGGTCACCAATACCTTAAACTTAAACCTAAGCCGTTGATAAAATGTTTAACAAACATCTGTTCATACAGATTTAAATAATTTTGTTATGTATTTACTTGGAAGTAGAACAAGATGAGCAAATTAAAAGAAGCCTTAGTAACTCCGTCTTATTTTCCTCAGCTCATTTAAACCCCACGCATCTTCGTGACAAACAAACGTTCCACGTAAATTATTTAATTCTTGAAACACTCGCTAATAAAGCAAGGGCACACAGTTGAGACACCACGCCAAAAGTGCACAAACCGGGTATTTCGTACCCGTATCACGTCGCGTAGTGGAAGACTCCACTTCCAGTAAGTATATTATTATGCAGACGAGGTTTGGAGGCTTCATTGAAAGGGGAAGATTTCCTGTCACGTGAAAGGGTGTTTAAAGTACCTACGCAAGTACGTGTGCTAGTGAAGGAACCAAAAATCGGTCCAGTGACTCCACTAAGAAAGGCCAGACAGTCATCGTATGAAAAATAAAACACTTAGCCAGGAGATAAAATTTTATAGAACAACGATTTTTGTGGTTACTGATATTGTTTAGAGGGATAGGATGTAGGATAACGGTTTAGAAGAAAGCATTGAATATAAATTGAAGTTTAATTTTGCACTTATCGTTTGAAAAGTACGTGAAAATGGAATAAAAAAATAATTATGTGTTTCAAACGGGTTTTCTATCTGATTTTTTTGTGGGTTTCGTTATGTAGACCGTTTTTATTGGTCGATATCGGTATAAGCATGAGCATAATCGAGTTTATAATGTTACCACTGCTGGGACTCAGGCCTTCTCTTTAGGGTAGGAAATGGGCCGTAATACACTACATGGGCCCAGTGTGGGTATGTGGATATCACATAATATAGATTTGAATATTTTAGTTCAAGTATATGCTAGTTTTCTCACGTTATGATGTTATTCTTCACCGTTTTGTAATATATTATGAATATCATTTTGTAATAAATCACATAAAGTAAAGCTTGATTCAACGACTTACAACGTATAATTCAATATATCTACCACTTGGCTACCACTGCTCCCTGATATATTTAAAAATAAAATTTTAGTGAGAATCACATTGGTGGTTTTCTTACAGTCGAAACCAATAACCTATCTATCACATATTGGAGATCGAAAAAGAAACAACAGAAAACATGATAATTTTTGTATTGTATCATTTGTTTTACAATCTCCAGTATGCCAAAACTGGAGATAGATTGACTATTAATTTCGGCCGTTAATGCGTCCATTAAAATTTAGATATACCAAGTGTATTATATATTATTCAATGAAAACACGGCACGGTTTGATTAGTGCAATGACTGAGCACTTTGATGCTGTGCTACGTGTCGCGAATTCGATTCCCGTATACGAGTATATGGAGGAGCTCGTGGCTAGATAATAACAACCGCACGAGTCGGTCTTCAAGGTTAAGCAACGCTTGCCAAGGTTGGTCTGTGGATGGGTGACAATTTTAAGATACCGGCTGTCATTTGTAGATCTATAGCAGTCGTTACGGATAGTCAAAAGCCAGTAAATCTGACTCCATTCTTGCCATGAAGTACCGTGTTACCCCAGTTAATGGGCTGTGGAGGTCTGGTAGGCAGTCGCTCCTCGTAAGATACTGTTATTCAGCTAAATCCGGCTTGACTGGAAGCCGACCCCAATATAGTTGGAAAAAAAGGCGAGGAAGATGATGATACGAGTTGGCCTTCAGAAACTTTTTCCTGTACACTTCTCTACGAATCCACGTGAAGGTGGATCAGCGGCCATATCCACGGCACCATCCAAGCTGGGCAGACTTCCAACGTTATCTAGAAGCGACACTCACTGGGATGAAACCCGGTTGATTCTTTCAATCGAAACCAAGAAATCTCCCGAAACATGCATACCCGGTGAAGACCTATGTTAGGTGGAAAGTGAGGATGCTGTGGCGCCTCATTAGCCACTACTCAAAAAAGAGCTTACTGCTGCAATTGTGACGTTTTCAAGAATGATGAAGCCCTAGGGTTCAATTACGGGGTCCACCAATTAATTTATTGAATTTTCCCATTGGGAATTTCCTGGTAGCATCCTACGATCTCTCCCCAAATTAATCTTTCCTTTAATGCTTGTCCCCATTACGTAATGGAACTTAAACATTAGGTAATGATGAACCGAACACGAAACCATATGCGATTCTTCTTTAAACCTCAAAACTGCTTGCGACAGTAATTGAAGGTTGTCCAAGATAACACCAACCAATCTGATTAACTTGACATCACATTAAATTCAATGACCCTTCAGAAGTCGAGGATAAATCCTTCAAACATTGGTAAAACTTTCATCCATTAAATATTGACATCATTTTCACGTATGACCTATTTTCTCCAGGCTGTTAATCCGATGGGTTCCAACCACTTCTATCTTTCGGAGATACCTCCCCTAAGGTGAGACGACGACGATAAATATTTATTACTCATTAGGAGGTAGTAAGGGGTTGCAAGGTGGTCATAATGTTCAAGATTGTGGTGTAAATGTATTTATAAGGAACCTTTCAACGGAACCCTAATCGGATCAAGTGTCTTCGAGCAATTTAATGGATTTCTAATTTATTCATAAAAATCAGCGGAAGGGTTTGAATTTTAAATAAGTTTTAAGTGTCAAAGAGTTTGAGAGGAGTGCTCGGATCGATTTACCGTTGTACGTAAAATAGCATTTTGTGCTTTGGCACCTAAACGAAATTAGATGAAGATGAAATTAAAAAAAGCGTTTGGTATAAACGGTTTTGTCAATTTTTACTTGATTTCTGTCACTATTAGAGACACTACTTATCTATATTATAGGTATAGATACTTATGTTGGGTGGACTTTTCAAGTGGGCGTGGATGACCTAATCCCAAACTAAAGTGCGTCTAATGAAAGCGCGACCTGGAGTTTTTTTCTTAAATTTAATTGGCAACATTATTCGGTCGCAATTATAGGAAATAAAAAAAAATGTCATTTGAATCATGATTCTCCTTCTAGTTAGTAATACCACATACAACATTTCCGGATTTAACCTCCTTTTCTCAGGTCGCGCTTTCATTAAACGGACTATATCAGAATACGAATCTATAAGCACCAAAATGCTGAGGATCTTGTTGACGGGATAGGCCGAATTCCCATTAGGCTAGCTAACCCGGCCTTTAGTTAACGATATGATATTGTAGAACTGGTATACGATTATTCCCGATGTCCACCACTTGTCTGGCCACCACTGGGGGACAGCGAGACAACTTTAAAACATTGTCCTCGTTGTCCACCACTGGGGGACAGCGTCACAACTTTGTAAGATATTTCCATTCGCCACCACCGGTGGACAGTGACACGGATATTTTTACATTCCCTATATTCCATATCCCCCAACGGTGGCCACCGTTGGGGGACAATGGCACAATTCTTTTGATCCAATTCCCACTGGCCATCAATTTAAATCATCGCTGACTTATTCGACATCGGGAATAATCGCTGGTATAGTCACATTTCATCATAATTATTATAGATAAGTCTGAAATTTTCCTCCTACAGGGAATCTTCTGCTTCAGTGAAGTCATTAGCATCTTACGCTTGCTAACTTGAAATCTTCCAAAATATTAATTATTACTTTAAACATTTTCGTAACATAGGCTTTTGTTAAGTAAGACGTATGATTTTACCCAGATACAGAATTAATGATCGTGCTCATCACACAAACATTTGTCTTGGGTGTGTCCCTAACCAGCAGACCGACCAGCAAACCATTTAACACGACATGGTCTACCTGTGTATCAAGTTTTATTAAAATCCATTCGTTCGTTTGAGCGAGAAGTAGTAACAAGCACAGATACAGACACACACAATATACAACCAATCAAACACACTATACACACACTCGCACACACTATACATACACTCATACACACTCACTCTAACAAATGTTTATAATTAGTGTGATAAAGAGTTTTCTGCCATAACTATAGACAGCTATATTAAAATATCTAGATTCAGATTCACAGAAATGTTATAAACTATCGTTTAGAGAGCAAAAGTTTTTATGACTTGTGGGGAAAGTTCAACTTTAATGGCTTCTATAGCTACTCGTATTCCGGCTGAAAATGAAATGAAAACGCGCTCTCTGGAGAAATAAAATGATCTGATAAAATAATCTTTACGGTAAGGTAGATAGAATTTATTAAAAGGCAGTGATTTTTGCTTCAAGAAAGTTTTTAAAAATTATTAGACAGCGTAGGTCATGATAGTAATGTGAAGAAGAGTGGTGAAACGCGTATTACTAAAAGAATTATGAGTAATACATGTAAATGGATGGAGAGAGAGAGGGGGAGGCCAAAAAAAGATGAATATATTGAGTGAGGAGTGATATGAACAAAAATAGAGTTAGTGATAGTGTGACAGGTGACAGGGCAGAATGGATGAAAAAAACGTGTTGCGCCGACCCAAAGTAATTAATGACAGTTACAGTCCAAATCAGTCTTACGTGATTGTTAGAAAGAAGCACCCTGGCCTTGGAATAGACACAGGAGTGTAATTCCCTGCGGGAGTCTGTGTTTCCTGCAATCCAGATAGCTGAAAACTAACTAAATGTCATACTCGTATCAACACAGCCGATACGTTGAACTAGAAGCGTGAAATTTTGACAAGGTTTTACTTTTTGGTCAAGGTCGATATAGGCGAATATTAAGAGATTTTTTTTAAATTCTCCGTTTAAGGGAATGAAACGGAAATCCAAATAATACATTCTTTTAATATATTTAATTAGAACAAAGATTCCTAGAATTATGTGAAACAAAAGCCAATCGAAACGCATGGGTACATAAAAATCGGTTTATGAATGGACGGTGTATTCCCAGTAACCCTGATAACAAACAGTCTCAAGGAAACGATTCCAATCTCATCACCCCAGACTGTAAATGAGGTCGATCAAACGCAATCAATGGCCTATTACGACAAATTAACATTCAAAATTACACGGATCAGTTTCCAAATCACGTATAAATCATTCCATTCGAGTTGTATCTAGCAGCTGACTTGGTAGGCCTCGTTTAATCAGTATGCTGTAAGGGCTGGCAGGTGGGATTGAGGGAATTCTTGAGTAATTACTGACGTTTAAAGCAATCTATGCATGAATTTTTATATTATTGCCAAGGTTGGTCTGTGGATGGGTGACCATCTTAACATACCGAGCTTCCTCCGTGCCTCGGAAAGCAAGTTAAGCCGTAGGTCCCGGCTGTCATTTGTAGATCTTTGGCAGTCGTTGCAGATAATCAGAAGCCAGTAAATCTGACTCCAGTCTTACCATGAAGTACCGTATTACCCCAGTTAATGGCTTGTGGAGATCTGGTTGGCAGCCACTCCTCGTAAAATACTGGTATTCAGCTAAATCCGGCTTGACTGGAAGCCGACCCCAATATAGTTGGGAAAAGGCTAGGCAGGCAGGTATATATGAATTTTTATGACATTGACAACATACGACAACCATAAAGGGCCTTGCCCACGTCAATTTTTTACAGTAATGCTGTCGTGTCTTTCGTAAACGCATGACAGCATCACTGCTAACGCGTGTTAGTCGCATTTGCAACGCGCTACTATCGCGCTACAACATCGTGACTGAATCGATGTAAACACGCGACCGGGTAGGACGATATCGTGGAGAGATCGGAGGCAAGGTGACGCGTGTTGCATTCTGTAAAAGAAATCTTCATATTAGTTCCGTTATTGAATCGCGTTTGCATCGCGAGATAAGCGCGACAGTATTGCGTTTGCATTGCGACTGAATCGTTGTGTGGGCGAGGGTAAATAGCTAGCGACCGCATCACAATTGCATCCATGCGAACACGCTACAGTATCACTACTGCATCGCCACAAAAGTAGCCGTGGGTGAGAGGCCTAACTGGAAGTGAACAAAATCACATCACACCAATATTACAAAGGCGAATGTTTGTTAGTTCTTCAAGTTCGATCGGCTGAAGATGACATGGATTACCTCATAGGTAGATCTTGAAATAGTGTGTTTCATTATTAACAAGTTCATAATTGCGTATCATCAGCTCTCGTTAGGTAGATGGATTAAGGCCGGGCTTGATCCGGAAAGCGCTACTTCTGGACATGGTTCATACAGTTAAGAGGTTCTTCTAGCCCTGAGCTTGGATCCTATTCCCGATACCGGTAGGCTATTTACACTCTTACCAGATGCAGCTAAATACGATATTATTTGAGATAGATATTTGAGATAGATATTTGAGATAGATATTTGAGATAGATATTTGAGATAGATATTTGAGATAGATATTTGAGATGGAGCGCCTCCCCTTTTGCTCTTAAGTTACTGTATACCTGGTAATCTTTGTCACTGTTTGACCTTCTGACTGCTCTTAAAATAGTTAATTTTTCATAATGACACAGGGTACAAAGTGAAAAAAGTTATTTGCAATTTTGGGCAATAAACTACTGAAAAATGTTACTGTGTATAATTACAGTTTTATATTTTGACGCCATTATTTTATCATTATTTTACTCACTGTTAGACATAAACCTCCTCCAAGTTTTGCCACAACGACCAGTCTTGTGCGTCTCGCATCTCACAGGGTCGTCCATCTTGTGAGAGGCTGCTAATGCGGCTTGTTCCAGTACGTGGTGCTCTTTCGACCCCATCGAAAATCCCCGTCCCTGGAAGCAATGTGCCTTGCTTACCATCACTTAATTTTGGCGATTTTTCGGTCTGTGTCGGTAAACTTGGTACGCCTGTGGATTTTAAACTCTTGAAGAAAAATAATTTGTGTGTTGTTGAATACAATATTACTGTACAACGAAACCGCAAGAGCTTTATAATAAATAGCTGAAGATAATTTCCTTGCAAGTCCTGGCAGCAGCCCTGTTCGATCTCCCGATCTGTTCGGACGCTTTTGTATCCCTGGCGATTTGCATAATAACAACCTCGACACTGCGATGCTGATCACAGAATGTTGTTATTAGCGTCCAAGATAATGTTGGTTCCGTGGCTTGAAATAAGTCTGTGGCATCTGCTGACTATTTTTATTTATTTATTAAATTAGGTTCACAAACGTTTGCATACAATGAATACAGCAACATAACTTATAGGTAAACACCACATGCATGAAACTTAGTCACTGTTTGAAAAAAAATATGCAAAATATGGTGGTCTTATATGTTGTAAAGCTAGACACAATATTTTAGTTGTCGTCTTTCGCTATCGCTATTTACATTTCTATTAAGGTAAAAACCAATAGTTTAGGTCGGTAACACATTGGTAAAATGGGTTCGTACGCTAAAAATACCTCAAACTTTCGATTTTCTTCACAAAAAGCTTGATCAAGCTCCTGAACACTGATTTCTAACAATTATAATTTGCAGAAATATCCCCTCTAATAGTTTTTATTAGAAAATCAGAGTATTTTTTTCAATAACAAACATCATTAAATTGAGCTAAAGACATCCACTGTTAGACCTAGGTCTTCCCAAGTATCACCACAACGAACGATCTGGTGCATTTTGCACCTATCGGATTCTTGTGACTCTGACCTTGCTAACAGTTCACCTTGTGGGAGGCCTTCCAACGCCGCTTCTTCCTGGACGCGGTCGTCACTCTAGACTCTTTCAGCCCCATTGACCATTAGTTCTGCGACCAATGTGCTTTGTCCACTGACATCTCAGTTTGGCATTTCTTCTAGATATGGCGGTAACCTTAGTTCTTCTGCAGATATTTTCGTTCCTAGTTCAATATCGTAGAAAACTCAGAGCATAGCCCTGCTTTTCATTAAATTTCTATTCAACAAATTCCCCAACAAGCCCCACTTACATTATTATAATCCCATGAAGGATCCTCTGCATCAAAAGAAAGTGTCCCCCAATCCCAACGGTTCGGGGATATAAGTCGAACACTCCAGGAGATAGCTGCGCAGCCCTGCTCAATCTGCGGGTTGGGCCGTCATCAGTCCTTCTTTCTGCATCTGACCGCCACTCCAGAGCCTTTCGGCCACATCGTTCAACTCTTATAGTGCCTGAAGCAATGTGCTTCATCCACTGTCCTTTTCAGTTTGGCGATTTTTCTGGCTGTGTCGGTAATTTTGGGTCTCCTGCGGATATTTTCGTTCCTAGTTCAATATCGTAGATAACTTAAAGCATAGCCCTGCTTTTCAAATTTCTATTCAACAAATTCCCAACAAGCCCCACTTACGTTATTATAATCCCATGAAGGATCCTCTGCATCAAAAGAAAGTGTCCCTCAATCCCAACGGTTCAGGGATATAAGTCGAACACTCCAGGAGATAGCTGCGCAGCCCTGCTCAATCTGCGGGTTGGGCCGTCATCAGTCCTTCTTTCTGCATCTGACCGCCACTCCAGAGCCTTTCGGCCACATCGTTCAACTCTTATAGTGCCTGAAGCAATGTGCTTCATCCACTGTCCTTTTCAGTTTGGCGATTTTTCTGGCTGTGTCGGTAATTTTGGGTCTCCTGCGGATATTTTCGTTCCTAGTTCAATATCGTAGATAACTTAAAGCATAGCCCTGCTTTTAAAATTTCTATTTAACAAATTCCCCAACAAGCCCCACTTACATTATTGGATTATTGGGATTATCCCATGAAGGATCCTCTGCATCAAAAGAAAGTGTCCCCCAATCCCAACGGTTCGGGGATATAAGTCGAACACTCCAGGAGATAGCTGCGCAGCCCTGCTCAATCTGCGGGTTGGGCCGTCGCCGGAACATTTGCATAATAACACCCCCGACATCCATCGGCGTCGCGTTGGTACAAGTGATGAATGAACGGGGTTTACGCGATTGATTTGCCACGATTTACGATTGAAATGTTTTTGGGTTACGTAATTGAAGGAATTGTGTGGAGACGCTGGTTTGAGATCAATTTGATAATAAAAATGTTATGTTAATGACACAATATTATCACCTGTATATTTTTTCGGAACAAAACATCTTCTCTACGTATAATAAAACGGTAAAAATATGGAACAATGTTTATAGTTGGCTCAAAAACTACTAAACTACTACCACTATTTTCTATAGTATAATAATAATATAATAATAATAATTTATTTATTTATCAAATACATCTTAACACCTAGTGATTGGAGCCTCCTTTTAAGCAAAGTAAAGCCTGTGTTAGGATCTTAATTACATTTATGTTTTTTTCCCTCTTTGTACTTATTTTGCATAACAATAAAAATAAAAAAGAACTAATTCTAAACTTAAACTAAAATACAAAAAAAAGAAACAATCTATAAGTAAATAAATAAATATATAAAAAACTGCAAATTGTAGAAGTGTGTAATTATGTAAGTGTAGATGTGGTGTGTTGTGTGTGTGTGTGTGTGTGTGTGTGCGTGTGTGTGTGCATACATGCACACACAAATGCAAGATAAGAATCTCAAATCAAAACCAAATAAGTACTTTTCTTCTTACTTTACAGAAAACCTAGTTCTAGCCGATGATAAATAGGGTACACCTAAGTTTAACCACCAGTGTGTGGCTGCACCTAGTTCTAGCCGCTATGATAAAGGCTAAACCTAGTTCTAACCGAAAATAGTAGGATACACCTAGGTTTAACCGCATGTGGCCGGCTACACCTAGTTCTAGCCGGCTAAAACTAGGTGTAGCCGCACTTCGGGTATTAGCCGTAACATATATATAATATTCCAAAATATCGGTATTGAAAGACTTTTGCGGTGAATTTAATCCCCAGTAATATTTTTGTGAGTGTTTGTGAGTAGAGTTAATGTCGTCGTTTTGTTTATATTATACGACCATATTTTTGTTAAAAGTAATGAAAATATTTATTAAATCCAATACAGCGAAACAAATAATATTTTTTTCACTTTGCTACTAATTTAATAATATCTTCACGCCAAGTCAAAGAAACGTATTTTTATTTTACCAAATTTATTTCAAAATCATTTCAGACGTCTTCTAATTATGATATAATATAATACCAAATCAACAAAATAAAATCAACAATTAATATTCTGGGAAACAAATTAAAATTTCTGTTGTTCATTAAATAAAAACACCTTTACATCAATAAAATTACAAAGGCACACAGCAGTCATTTTCTCAAAGAAAAATGTCATCATAATTAAAAGTAAGGATTTAAGGGGAGGCACTGTCGGAAACGTTAATTTAATCAGGAATATTAAAAGGTGGGCACGAACCGTAGGCTCGAGATTTTAAATAGTCCTTCGCCTTAAGTAGCTGTGAGAGAAATGGGCAATGGCCCTTCATTGCTCATAGCCGATGGGCTAATAAATTGACACTACTTCAGAGATGAGAACAAGGCTTAAAGGGTCCAGGTAAGAAATGGTTTTGTCGGTTTTTCTGTTTTGTTTATTGTGAAAGTTTAAACTTATGATGTCTATTTTTGGGTTTTGATAGCTTCTGTGTATAAATAGGAGTACCAAAATATTATGTCAGCCTATTGTAAAAACCCAATTCTTCCTCTCGTTTCACATTAGAGTGGGAGAAGTAATTCTATATTTTTTTAATTCACATTAAAACATATATTTTAGCAGCAAACTTGCCCTTAATTTAGTTTAAGATCTGGGATATCACAAAGAAAAATTGGAAAACAAATTTTATTTCGCAAGAAACACTTAAATACTTAAAAAATAAAAAGACTACCGTATACAAACTATTACTTTTTCACAATTTATATAAGGTTTCGCTTAATCACTTCACTCAAACCCCTACAAAACTGCACTACTATAACAAAAATACTGTAAATTCTGATTCTCATAATGAAGATTTTAAGTTCATTAATCTCAGATTTTATTACGCGCAGAAAGATGTCCGCCGTTAAACGTACAAATTGAATTCGCACGACAGTAAATCTGCATGCTTAATAGCGAATATTGGCAATGCATTGTTTTACGTTAACTCAGTTTTGTACCCGGAATTGATTTGGGCATGCTCCTTTGTTTTATTTGTTACTGCTGAGAATTTTTCCATTTCCAAAAACAATCGAATTTTTTTGTTTCTTTTTTTTTGTTATTGAAAGTTCGTTAAATCCTTATGGTGTAGTGTCCTGTTTTTTAGCAATATTTTTTATAGGATAGAGGCCACCTAAATAAACGGTTACCATTGCAGTTTTATTTCTAAAGATCTTTTTTTGGTGAGCAATCATCAAATAACTTTTCCCTGCTCCAGGTGAAGCCTCTTTAGTTTCAGACTTTTATTTACTAAAACCTATGTTCCTTGAGTTGCCCTTTTTTAACTTTATCGAACAGTCTCACAAACCTGGCAGGTATCGACCCTAACAGACGCCTTGAATTAAGCTGATATCTGCTTTTGAGGTGAGCGTGGAACATGATGCGTCATCGACACAGGCTCGATCCTTTACAGAAGGCCTGACAGCGAACTACTCATTGCTCGTCGTCCACATGCCCAATTTATATGAAGCCCTGAAACCAAAATTAATTTAGCTGCTAGGTACTTGAAGGACTGTTTTCTGATAAACTATACTTATATTAAACTTCAACAGACTTCAATGAAAATTCTTGAAAAAAACAGCGATGGACAGACGACTGAAGTGTAAACAAGGCCATTTAGTTTCGAACCAAACTTATAAAAGACTATTTAACTAAGACTTAAAAACGTTTATTGCAAATGAAAAATAAATGTATTTTTTTAAAAAGGTTTAAAGAATACTTTTACATTTCAATTTTTTCGTCAGTTTACACTAGTTGGGGGCGGAAACCAAGTTAGTGTACAATGTTGATATAATACGTATTATTTTTGTACTTATGACCTCGTGGAGCTCGTGGCTAGATAATACCAGCCGCACGGGTCGATCTTCAAGGTTAAGCAACGCTTGCCAAGGTTGGTCTGTGGATGGGTGACCATCTTAACATAACGAGTTTCCTCCGTGCCTCGGAAAGCACGTTAAGCTGTAGGTCCTGACTGTCATTAGTAGATCTTTGGCAGTCGTTACGGATAGTCCGAGGCCAGTAGGTAAATCTGACTCCAGTCAGTCTTGCCATGAAGTACCGTGTTACCCCAGTTAATAGGTTGTGGAGGTCTGGTAGGCAGCCGCTCCTCGTAAAATACTGGTATTCAGCTAAATCCGTCTTGACTGGGAGCCGACCCCAATAAAGTTGGGAAAATGCTAGGCAGATGAGATTGTTTCAGTCTATGTTAAATTTTTTCCTAACCTGGCAAAAGGCTTATTTTTTTACTTTATAATTTTATTTTAATTTTGTACGTTAGTTAATATTTTGTTACTTGTTCTATGTAAGTCTTCTTTATACGCATATTACGTGAACGTTGAAACATAATCCCTTGATTCTACATGTCATCTGTTAAACAAAACAAAAGCATCACAAAGAGTATAATCAGACGATCCCTCATACACAAACACAATAAGAGCTCCCCAGGTGACTTATGTACAAAAAGATAATCATGTAATACGATTCGTCTTCGTGGAAATGAGTGGTAGGCCGTTAAACGTGTTCTTTATACACGCTTCGGTGGTTAAGGGGGGAAGAGGGAGTATTCTCGTTTTGGCACCAACATTTTTGGCACCTAAGCTATTCTCTCTTCGGCACCAATAGGCATTTTTAATGGTAGTAACCTATACAAAATCCCAATCCAAAATTAAACTATTCGTGCCGAAACGGGAATAGCTTTATCATCATCTGCTTAGCCTTTTCCCAACTGTATTGGGGTCGACTTCCAGTCAAGCCGGATTTAGCTGAATACCAGTAGTTTACAAGCAGCGGCTAGCTACCAGATCTCCACAACCCATTAACTGGGGTAGCACGGTAGTTTATGGCAAGACTGGAGTCAAATTTACTGGCTTCTGACTATCCGTAACGACTGCCAAAGATCTACAAATGACAGCCGAGATCTGCGGCTTAACGTGCTTTCCGAGGCACGAAGGAAACTCGTTATGTTAAGATGGTCACCCATCCACAGACCAACCTTGACAAGTGTTGCTTAACCTTGAAGATCGACCTGTGCGGTGTTATTATCTAGCCACGAGCTCCTCGGGAATAGCTTGGGTGCCGAAAATCTGAGTGCCGAAATGAAAATACTCCAGGAAACGACATGTGATACATTTACAATAGCAAGAAAAACATTCTGATGATGGGTAGCTTCCTCGTTTGTACAAGGAGAGGTGGTTTTAACAATTATTCTGTTACGGGAAATCGCAGTTGGGTTCAGAGTGATATTTGATTAAAATACGGAAAATTTTAGTTAATGATAAGGAAAAACGTTAATTTTCTACCGGGATCAGATTTTGTTACCGGCTTTGTCCACGTGGAAGAAGTTTTTCAACACAAACCCCTGTTTCATCTCCTTAGAGAGTGAACTTTCAAAAACCCTTTCTTAATGCATCAGAAACCGGCCAAGAGCGTGTCGGGCCACGCTCAGTGTAGGGTTCCGTAGTTTCTCGTCCGTCACAATAAGTGTCCCCAACTTTTCAAAAACTGTTCGTCCCATCAAGTTCAAAATAATTTTCCTAGAAAGTCTTTATAAAGCTCTACTTTCCAGATTTTTTTCATATTTTCTAAACTTATGGTTCAAAAGTTAGAGGGGGGGGGGACATTGTTATTTACTTTTGGAGCGATTATTTCTGAAATTATTGATATTATCAAAAAATTATTTTAGTAAACCCCTATTCATTTTTGAATACCTATCCAACAATATATCACACGTTAGGGTAAAAATCTAAAAAAAAATGTAGGGGGGCTACCCTAATAAAACATTTTTTCCAATTTTTTTTGCACTTTGTCGGCATGATTGACATACATATTGGTACCAAATTTCAGTTTTCTAGAGCTAACGGTCACAGAGATTAAGCGAGGACGGACGGACAGATATGGCGAAACTATAAGGGTTCCGTTTTTGCCAATTGGCTACGGAACCCTAAAAAAGAAAGCCTTGTGCATAATTTCACGTTCTTAGGCCCAGTAGTTGTGCCTATGCATTGATATGTTAGTCAGTTTCTCTTTTTATACATATATGTAGATGAAGACTAGCTTTTCATCAACGCAAACTAAAATCATCATCACGACTATGACCACGAACATCTTAGCAACAATATTGAGGAGTCTGGAGTGTGTAAGTTTCCACGCTCCAAACTACATATTATGTACTTCGTAGAAAAAAAATGAACATGTCAGATTTCATTTAGTTTTGAAACACTAGAATAAATCTAAGCCAGTCAGGGATGCAAAATATTCAAAAGATACCCATGACCCTGTCATGTAAAGGACAATGGACTTTTTAGTCCGTTAAAGTTTAACCCTGCTCTCACTAAACCTAAAGCAAGACAAATCAAGTGATGCGGGATATAACTGCACATTAAAAAAAAGTTGAGTAAGTAAGACATCACCGGACAATTGTAAACACTGTAATCTGACGTATCCTATGCACAGCCAAAACAACGATGCCTAGAAGCGGATAATTTTTCAAAATTCAACCTCAAAGTGAATGAAACGAAGGTCCGAAGTTTGTAAGGAAAATGTATAAAAAAAAAACGTTTTTTATCAAGAAATTATAATCCAATAAAGATTAATAACAATCCATACGCAGTCTGCAATATCCCGGTAATATAGAAACCATGCAACACCGCCCATAGCGAGGAACAGCTCCAATGTTCGTCAAAACACGGAGACATATTACATAATTTCCTCCAAGTCGGTGTACCCGACTTATTCCTGACTCGAGAAGGAACATTAGTCATGTACTGGGTAAATAAATACTTTGCAATTTATCACTTTGTTCCCTTTAACAGAATTGTCGGAAGGAGATGATTTTTGAAGAGATTCTTCTCATATTAATTTTGCTGGAAATTGAGCGTGAAATTGAATTCGTTGTTTTTAATTTTATTGTTGTTTTTGATGTTTGTTTCGGGTTTGGCAGCGGTGTGAACAGTGAGGAGAGATTGATGTGATTTGGTTTGAGTGGTTTTCTTTTGGGGACTTTATAAAATAATGTGGCGTTATGTCTGTCTATTTATCTAGCTTTATTCCACGGAGTAAAACTTGAGAGGAACGTTTATTATTATTATTATATTACATATCCTATTCCACATAATTCTGCCGTTTGCTAGTGCGGGCTAGTAGGGGCTAATAGGGGTTCGTGATATTTTCCGGTGTTTCCAAATTCATCTAATTTTGTAAAATTAAGAAAAGATATTGTATTCTTCCTCTTTTTCCAGAACGGCACTCAAACGGCTTAATTCAAGTTTCGAAACACAAAATACGACTCGCTGCTACGACAAGTGCACGGAGCCTGACGGCAGTCACATACGGTCGCTTATACTCACTCTGGCTGCGTCCAGCCAATTGACTGCCCTGTAATCAGTCGCATGTAATGGCCGTCGCAACTGGCAGTTCATGGTTACTTAAGTATGAGGGTTCCCTTACACCGTCATACTTCGACTGGCTGCTGTAGCCAGTATTCCGCATTCAGGCTGCCTAGTGCGCGGGGTGACTAATGGTTCACAGAAAATTCAATTGTTTTATGCAAAACCACATAATCTTCCTACGAGTACCACTGTCCCATCACCATCATCATTTCAGCTGAAAGATATCAACTGTTGATGCGTGAAGGACTAGTTTTGTGCGTCTCGCATACATCAGATTCCCATGACCCTCACCAAGTCATTGGTCCACCTTATAGGAGGCCTTCCAACGCTATGTCTTCTAGAATGTGGTCGCATTGTCCTATGCAATTAATGAAATCGTTCTCATTTAAAAACCATCAGGCTTTAATAAAAAATTATCACAAAATAATACTTCTACTTACTTCTATATTTTATTCTTAGATTCAAAAAGAAAAATTTATTTAGCAAATTATTGGAAAGGATTCTATTCTTTCATCATATCAGCTAAAAGACGTCCACTGTTGGACATAGGCCTCCCCCCAGCGTTACCACAGCGACCAGTCCTGTGCGTCTCGCATCCATCGGATTCTGCGACCCTCGCCAGGTCGTCGGTCCACCTTTTGGGACGCGTCCCAACGCTGCGTCTTCCGGTACGTGGCCGACACTCCAGAACCTTCCAGCCCCATCGACCATCCGTTCTACGAGCAAAGAAGAGGAAAATATATGTTACAGGACAATAAACAAACAAAGACTCAAGTCATCCCAATCCCAATCTCCGTAAGCGTTCGTAAGTTTCCGTGAATGCTCGTAAGTTTCCGTGCACGTCCCGAGATAACGCTCGGGACCTCATATCGGGCAAGTTTGAGGATTGGACTAGCTGGCTCTAAAGTTGTCCCAACTTTGTACGGAGCTTGTATGGGATGTTAAGTTTTGATCAATATTTATTTGGAGGGATAGATTTGTTTAACCTATCACATACCCGCAAAACGAGACACAATAGTAAAACAATAACAGCGCGGTCTCATAGGACCGGTTGGGGATTCATGAATTAAATGACGTTTATAGTGACCATGTGATTGAGTTATTTTAGTATCCAGGATACATTGTAGATGAAAATCTTGTACAGCGTTAAAAGATCATGTTCTAAGGCTCCTATTTGATTGTATAATAAAAAGCTTGCAAGTTTACGAGTAAACCTTTCTTTTCTTTTTTTTTCGACTTCAAAAATGGAGGAATATCTTAATTCGGTTATTTTTATTTTGTTCTTTTTTTTCAAAATTATTTTAACCTACTGTTGTGTGTGTTCACCTACTGTTATTTCATAAAATAACACTCTTTACCTAAAAATCTAATTTTTAACCTATCACATACCCGCGAAACGAGACACAATAGTAAGACAATAACAGCGCGGTCTAATGCGACCGGTCGGGGTTTCATGAATAATACCAAAGAAATTGTAGTGTAACAAATAAAAACGGTTCTATTTAAAAAGGCATTCTCAATTCGAATTTAACTGAAAATTTTGTACTCACTAACACAATTTAATTCTAATTTCAGCAAAGCTCACAGTCCACTAACTTACATGTATTTGCATTGGAAAACTGGAGACGGCCTGTAACGGCTGTAGCTTTCCGAATCTGTAATCCAAATTGTTTGCTCCCAGTTGCCCAATTAATAGTTTACCAGTTTGCGGGTTGTCGAGCCAACTGGAACATTTCCACTGCATAATACACAGATAGTCATTTACATATAAAAGTAACGAAGCTTCGCTCTGTAATCACAGGGTAGGGTAGATTGGACTTCTGGATCGAAAGATTGTGTCATCAATGGAGGTCTCCTTGGAGACTTTGTGTTGTTTTGGTCAGCTCTATAACAGTTTCTCAAGAGAGTAGATTTACCAACAAAAGAGGTAACTGTTTTCCTTGATGACTATACATGTACAGTCGTTGTAGTAGGCGTACAAACATAGAGCAAACCACTGGTAAACATCATCATCATCATTTCAGCCGAAAGACGTCCACTGCTGGACATAGGCCTCCCCCAAGCGTCGCCACAGCGACCGGTCCTGTGCGTCTCGCATCCATCAGATTCCCGCGACCCTCGCCAGGTCATCGGTCCACCTTGTGGGAGGCCTTCCAACGCTGCGTTTTCCGGTACGTGGCTGCCACTCTAGAACCTTCCGTCCCCATCGACCATCTGTTCTACGAGCAATCTGCCCAGCCCACACTACCTGCCTGGTAAACATATTGGCTTGTAACGTCACCAGCAGTTACGGCCAACGCGTGCGGCTCAGTCAAAGGCCCGCATGCAACTGTCAACTGTCATTGCCTGTGAACTCGAGACAAGTATACAAACATTACAGTCATTTATCATTTGAAATTTCACTATTCACAGTCAACTGATTATAGATTCTCTTTTCTTACATTTTTTTTCTTACATTGGTTATATTATAGATTCTCTTTTCTTACGTCCTGGACCATCCTTATGCAGGTTCTACCCAAATTATAATTAAGCTTATTTCATTGCCGAACAATCAGCATCCATTTCACCAGTTCTTGTATACCAATTGAGTCACTGCCTTATTCCACTTTCCATCATAGCACCTTGTCATGAGATCTGCTAATTTCATTTGAGTAACATAACTGATTCTCTGATATTGAAGTTTTGACAGGCTTAAATTTTATGTAAGACGAAAAGTATTGAATTCCGTTGTCAAGTCTAACTTGAATAGAGAGGACATTTTCTGATTTGTTAATGAATTGCAGTTTTCTATAATATTACTTCTTACTGTTTATATTTTTTTACAATAGTTGATATGCATGCTGAAAAAGATTGGGATCATCGAAAGTTCAAAGGCTGTTCTACTTTCTACTTCAAAAAGTTATTAACGTTTGAATCCCCAACCGGTCCAATGAGACCGCGCTGTTATTGTTTTACTATTGTGTCTCGTTTCGCGGGTATCTGAGTAATTAAGGAGCATATCTCTTTATTCCCTCTATCTTTAGAGCAATACTCTTCAAATTCAACTCGTAGTAATCTCAGATTGTGAACACTTTGTATTTACAGTTCATGGCTCTTTACCGCAAATTCACCCTCTTTACCTCCTTCATCCCATCTAAATACAAACTCTATTTCTTCACAATAAGGTTCCTATTTGAATGACAAGTTCGTTAAAATAAAATCAACTTTGACAATTGGCAATGCCTTCGGCGTTTTTCTGGTATTTGTAAAGGCTTCAAGTTTTATTTCGGATATCTTTTATGCAAATCAATACAAATGATATCTATTGCCTATATCTACAAATTGTGGTTACGAAAAGTACCTATCAGTTTGCTCAACGAAAGCGTTTTGTTGCTAAATATTACCTTTTGTTACTTATAGCGGATCACTTTTTTTTATGTTTATTTATTTAATACTTTATGCACTTAAAGGTACAGAGACGGACTTAATACATACAGTTACCAGTTAAACGTTGGGTCTTCTTCTTGTCGTGTCGCTTCAACACAAAATTTTGTTCGACCAATATTTTAGCACCTGAACAGCTCTGCCGTTGGTCTCGTACATGTTGCTGAAGCTGCAGGTAGTTGTGCATACTGAAGAGGAAAGGAAATAGCGCATAATTATCGTGTGATGCAATAAAAATAGGGGCTTTTGCATTAAAGAGCAAAAAAAAAGCCGGATATAAAAAACACAAACACAAATGAATCGTAAACATGATACAATTATAGTACATGACACAATTTAATAAAATATTAGTATTCAAGAAATTAGTTCAAATCAACCAACAGAGAAACCTTAACGTTGTTATGATACTACTGCCAACTTCTTACGAATATGCTCACGAATACTTGTGGACAATAAAGCTTTAACTTTGATTTTGAACCTCAATCTTGAATTTTAATCGGTTTCAGGATAGTGTGTGCTAAAAATTATGCAGCAGGCAGCTTTGTAAATTGAATGGTAAAAATAGTAAGTTTGTAGTGAAACCTTCCAAAATAACGAAAAAGTAGTAAATAGCAGACATCAATACGAAAGGTGAAATACTCAAACACCTATTTTTGTTCAAAACACCTCTGCAACTAAAATAACAAGACTTTAACTTCAAAAGAGCCTCCCCGTCAGTTGATAGCAAACCGTCGATGTTACGAGTAAAGAAAAAAGAAACCCGCGTTGACATCGTTCCGTTCAATTTTTCGTGATATCAACATACATACAGCACAAAATTGTTAAAAATAAAGTATCCCAACTAGCCCTCTGAAATAAAAACAAACGGGCGAATTGAGATTTTTTGTGAAAAAGATTTTTCGGCCAGTCTTTTTGCACGGCAGTTTTTAGAAGCGAGCGGATTTTTGGTGGCCCGTCAGATACGTATAGGCTTGATATTTGAACTGTATTAATGATGCGACACGTTTTTCTACGCTCTCGAACGTTTTTCGGATCAAGCAATTCCTGCTGAAAAACGTTTTGATCCAATTTGCAACGGTCGAAGGGGGATAAGAATTGGGTGTTTGAATACTTGAAGTTTCCGTGGAAACTTTATTATATAGAACGGCGAGTCTTTGATAGTAAAACGCCTTTTGAATAATAAGAAGTATAAAAATTATTTAAGTGTCGCAGAAATTACATGGACGTTACTGTAATGTAAGACGTTTGGGGTTGAAGTTCTCGGATTATAAGTGAGCCCCGTTTACAAATTAGTGGGGCTCACTTATTTGGATCCCAAACGCCTTATTAAAACTTCACATGACTTATGGGCTTGATTTTACCATGGACAGAGTAACATAATACATATAAGCATTACCATACAGAGCGTCGTTATTTCTTTTGAGCACATTACTCTTCGACAGCGATGTGGAGGAGTTTTTAATGCCATATTTTAGATTTGTTTTTGTGTGAGATATAAATAGTATTTATAACTTACACAAGTAAGATGTTACCTCGGTTAAAATGAAGATATTCTCAAAAGTAGGCCTATATAACATACGACCGAAATTCTACCGAAAGAGTTTTTCACTCGTAAATTTTGCGACAACGTACCCGTCCAATTTAGTCTATCTTTTCAGTAAAAAAAACCTTGACGCTTTGGTTTACGTCAAGCCTAAACGTAAACTTAGGTGAAAAATATATCCGGCTAGGGTTGCGGATAGGGATGCTGGCCTTTCCACGGCAAATACGAGACGCAAAAATGAACGTGACGTGCTCGGCATAGTTTTATGGATTTGTGAGTTGACGTCGACTTTGCAATGTCGGAGAGTTAGAAAAAACCTTTGGGTTTTATTTTTGATTGGTAAATGGAATTGATTTGATGGTGTATAAAATGTTTTTGTGTAGTTCATATTACTATGTATATGTAATAGTTTGATTCTGATACGCTAAGAAGTTTTTTATAACCAATCCGTAAAATGTACTCGGATACTACGACAATGAGACCATCCTCTTTCTTATAACGGAATCTTCTTCTTAGCGTGTCGATGGTGTTAGGTAGCGTGTTGCCTGACCCAGTATTCAGCCACGGTAATGCCACCGATGCTATCATTAGGTCCTTACGTGAACAGGGAACACTTTGCGAGGACGGTCTGCGGGGAGACGTCGCACAAACTGACACTGATGACGGCATGAGAGCCAGCAATCCAAGCTTCCAAACACATTATCGATGTACTACAGTATCATGACAACCCCAAAAACCTACTAGGAACATTATTAGCTATAATACGTAAATCGGTTAAAAAAACAATAATTGTCGTATTGTTCTCGCAGTGTTGTGAAGCACATATCCATGGGAGCACAGATTATCTCACAGTTTGTATGTTGAACGTTTATGTACTCGTATGTATTTACATACATTCATATTCTAAAGTACACATGCCTACAGGATTGAAAGTCATTGCCCAATGAACCTTCAAACCTTCACAAGTTATATCTAAGACAAACATAGACGCACTAATTTGCTACTGAATTTCTGAGAAGCATACCTTGACTCAAAACACATAAAGGGCAACCAAAGTACACAGGTGTATGTTTATTCTATTCTATCTTACTCAGTAAATGTCTGACACACACTCTCGCACCTAGGCTCTACTCTAAAGCGGAGAAGTATGGGATATACTTCTCCCGCTTTAGAGTGGAGTCATATAACAAAAAAAAAACTCGAACAATTTTTTCGTCCATATAACCTCACTTTTCATAGATTACTTTCTACTTCGATCTAAGTACGATGTTGACAGGTCTACACTACCCTCTCATACTCATCATCATCATCATCATCATCTCAGCCGAAAGACGTCCACTGCTGGACATAGGCCTCCCCCAAGCGCCGCCACAGCGACCGGTCCTGTGCGTCCCGCATCCACCGGATTCCCGCGACCCTCGCCAGGTCGTCGGTCCACCTTGTGGGAGGCCTTCCGACGCTGCGTCTTCCGGTACGTGGCCGCCACTCTAGAACCTTCCGTCCCCATCGACCATCTGTTCTACGAGCAATGTGCCCTGCCCACTGCCACTTAAGTTTGGCGATTCTTCGGGCTATGTCGGTAACTTTAGTTCTCTTGCGGATATCTTCATTCCTGATGTGATCGCGCAAGGAAACTCCGAGCATAGCCCTTTCCATTGCTCTTTGGGTGACTTTAAGCCTTCTGATGAGGCTCATTGTGAGCGACCACGTTTCTGAGCCATATGTCATCACTGGCAACACACACTGGTCATAGACTTTTGTCTTGAGACACTGCGGTAGGTTGGACGAGAAGATACCGTGCAGCTTCCTGAACGCTGCCCAGCCGAGTCGAATTCGACGATTGATCTCTTTCTCGAAGTTAGATCTACCCAACTGCACCGTCTGTCCCAGGTAGACGTAGTCGTCCACAACTTCGAGTGTAGAGTCTCCGATCTTGATAGGAGTGGGAGCTACATGGATGTTTACCATGACTTTGGTTTTGTCCATGTTCATTTTGAGTCCCACTCTTTCGGAAGCCCTACTGAGATCACCGAGCATTGTACTGAGCTCCTCCGTAGTCTCAGCCATGACTACTATCTCGCCGGCAAACCGAAGGTGAGTGATGTACTCGCCGTTCACATTGATGCCTCGCCCTCTCCATTCCAGAACCTCTCATACTTATTAATATATTTTTTAAAAGAGTAGCCATGGTATTTCTTGTAGGTTCTTTTTCATAAGAATCGACCAATTGGAACCCTGCAGTTGGTTTTGACGTTTTGATAAATATCCATGAAAGTACACCGGTGGCTTTTAATCAGTATAAGTCGGTCACTTCATCCAGCTCCGATCAGAGTGGGAGAAATTAAATTTCTAACAAACTTAATAATTTCTGGTCCGAGTGAGTGAGACTTATATTTACCTAGCCATGTTCTTACAGTTTTTTTTTTTCTAGTAGGGGAATCATCAGAATGACTTCTCCCGCTCTTGGGCGGAGCGGGAGGGCGTGTCAGACTCTTACTGACTAAACCCCTACCCCGTTACTTCGTTGCCTTCGTTCTGGAGGGGACTCGGTGTCAACCTTTAGGAATACCACGTGTTCCCCCCAGAGGTTTCGGCCCTGCCGGGCCCCTACAGTTTGCTGACATCTCCTTGAGGCATGTTCTTTCAGTTGCTTTTTGCATTCCTGCAGCCCTACCTAACCTACCTAAACTTGCAAAAAGAGAAAAATATATATCTATTACAAAATCTAAAACCCATTTTTGTGATTCATAAAATTTGAGATTTCTTTTTCTCAATTTACCTTTGAAAATATAATCACAAATCACAGAGATAAGGTATTCAAAATATTCCCTTCGTAAAACCCACGACGTATTTTAGAAAGAAAATCAAGATATTAGCTATATTATATATTTCGTGTTTTCAGCGCTAGAAGGTCACGTGCGATGCGTGCAAAGTCTACAGTTGTTGGAATATATTTTATGTCATTGAAAGGGTTCTGTAGTACATTTAATTTTCTATTTGTTAGTGTTTTGTTAATTTTGTAAAAACTTGTAGAAGTTTCTAATTGTTCGTTGTGTATTTCTTGTAATTCAAAGTGCAATAAGTTTTATTTCACATAGGCCAACATGTGCATTTTTAAAACGTCAGAAGTTAGTGGACTAATAGGTTGGAAATTCTGGCAATCTGAAATAAAATTCACTTAAAGAGCATATGAGTTGAGAAATACTAAGCTCTACTAGTTGGTACGTCGTTAATCTAGAGAAACTGAGAAAAAATACTTATAGAAACAGAAAATGTTTGAAGGTGCAGAAGTCTATGATAATTATCTATACTAATATTATAAAGAGGTAAAATTTTTAAGTTTGTTTGTAGGGGGTAATCTCTGGAACTACTGGTCCGATTTGAAAAATTCTTTCAGTGTTAAATAGCCCATTTATCGAGGAATGCTATAGGCTATATACCCAGGAGCGGAGCAGTAACGACAGCTAGTAAGAAATATTTTGGGAATTCTTGGGTAAAAAAAAAATGCAGAACTTTAAATAAAAAGAAATATTTTTGATGGTATTAAATTAAATTAATTTAATAAAGGTCAGGTGAATTTCCTGGCACTTCTCAACATACACGTACGTAATACAGTCACTTTTTTCCCAGTAGAGTAGATGTAACACTTTGTAATATTTTTACTGTACCTATTTGGCTACAAAATTGAGTCAACTTTTTCGGCAAGCTTTACTGAGGTTATTTTTACTAAAATAAAATTCTCAGTAGTTTGCACAACCAATTTGCGAGTAACTAAAATTGTCAGTGAACTTTCCTAAAAAAAATCCACCATAAAACGACTTTTATTTTGACAGCCTTGTGGGAACTATTGAAATAGTTGCCATAGCCTGTATAGTCCCCACTATTCAAATAGTTGCCGTTGACCTAAAAAGTAAACAGCAAATGAAAGAACATAGTTAGATGTCATTAGATGATTTCCCTCCTCAAAAAAAAACCTTGACAACTTAGCTCAATGCTATCTTTATATTGCTACAGAACCCTAAAAATTTGTCTCAAAAACAAAATATCTGAGTCTTGAACTAAGTAGAAATAAATATTAATGTAACCCAAGTTGAAAGACAGACCGTCGACGGATCGGCACCTAGCTGACGAAGAGATAGACCTAAGTGGCAAAGTTTGGTTCAGGGTCCTATGACAGAGATACTCCATCTTGTCCCACCGCCCTAGAGAGAGCAATCTGAATTTAATTTTAAAGTTTCTGAATAAATCATTTTGTTTAGCGAAATGTTTAGTTTGACATTTTATTTTCTTGTAATCTGGAGTACGGTTCTTAGTAAAATATAATTTGTGTTTTGAGTGTTTGTTTTACGTGACTTTTGTGTCAAGAAAGTTATTGTAGATCATCTTAGACTGAATCTAATCATTTATGTAAACTATACTTCGTGGATTTTAATGAAATAGTCAAAATATTATTTTTGATTTTAAATATTTTGAGGTATACGGTATAGCGTGTGTAGTCTCCGTTGAACAGCCCATAGTCAGGGTAACTGCCCAATAGATGATTTCAATCTGTTGTATATGTTCGAATCGCGTGGAGAACATAGATATATTTATCCACTAGAATTATTATTTTATTAAATTGACATTTTTATAGTTATTTAAATAGGACAGGCCATGCGAGCTTCGTTTTTATTTTATTTTGAGTTTCAATAAAAAATATTGCTTTATTCTAATTTTGTTTTTACAAAAACACGCTCATTTTAAAAACGCTTCATCTATAATAATTGAACTAACATAATTATTCAAGGCATAAGTAGCCCAAAAAACCAAAAGAAATCCTTTTGAAAACCCCATTTACAGTCGCAGCAACGTTAAGTGAGAAATTCTCTCGTGATGCGACTATGCGTGTCCTATGACAGCGGCGCTCAACGTTTCCTCCCTAGGGAGTCTTCAGAATCCATTACGCGACGTACAAGGGACATTTCCGATGGAAGCCGACGAATCATAAATCATTTCGTATCTAAAACGAATCTGCGATGACGTCTCGTATTATTGTGGCTTGTTTACATATTGGTTCTTGCGGTTTTTGGTAGTGTTTTCAATTTCTTCAGGCTATGTTATCATCCTCTATGATGTTAATTTGTTCTTTATTATCATTGAAATCACAATTTCGGAAAAGGATGTTTTGGTTTGGTGGTAACAGCAATTTATGTTGGTACTCACATAGATCTGGTCACTACTAATCCAGGGCAGCGAAAGTCCAATTGTACCCGTAGTTTCCGACTCAAGTGTACAAGGGAACACTAGGATAGTTTTAGTCAGTCAGAGTCTACCCTAGAATCTACACAACAAAAAGAGTTTGCCTAAACAGACTTTATAGTTAACCAGACATACATGCCCCAGTCGTCAACGTGCCCTACTTGTAAAACTAAGCCACGTATTTAAAATTTGATGTTTATTTGAGCAAATCTGGTATACAATACGTCAGTTTAACTTATGTTGTACAGTTTATGTAATTTTAAATGCGTGTCTTAGTTTTCCAAGTGGTCATTTATCCTAGATTGGTTAGAGTGATTAACACAAATACCAATAAAACATTAACCGCATTACTACAAATCATTTGACATCACAAAAAATTGGAACCTCCAGCCAATACTTCTCCCAAATAAAGGACTCAGACAGCCATAAAAGTAGCTCATTTTTTTGCTCCAACTTTGGCAACCACAGTCCACGTCAATGAACGACACATTAATCTCTCGATTGGCGCGGGAGTCTCATAAGTCACTGACAGTCCAATAATTTTGTGCAGACCAAAAGCCCTACCATGAGCTCTTAATGCGATCCATTTGACGTTCTAAACTGAACTGTTAAAGGGATGGTGCCATATAGGTTGTATAGCTCCGTCACTCTTTTTGGCTCGCTTATCGGACATTTTAAACCATACCTCCACAACCCATTAACTGGGGTAACACGGTATTCATGGCAAGACTAAAGTCAGATTTACTGGCTTCTGACTATCCGTAACGACTGCCAAAAATCTACAAATGACAGCCGGGACCTGCGGCTTAACGTGCTTTCCGAGGCACGGAGGAAACTCGTTATGTGGAATGGTCACCCATCCACAGACCAACCTTGGCAAGTGTTACTTAACCTTGAAGATCGACCTGTGCGGCTGTTATTATCTAGCCACGAGCTTCCCATTGACTTGTCGGACATTTTAATATGTCATGGTAATGCCCTTGCTTTGGATTGGGTTGACTTATAGTTGATGTTTTTTACTATTAATTTAGGGCCATGTGCACCGACATAAGTTTAAGATAACTATCTGATTAACGTCAAAAACCGACGATAAGGAACAGGAAATATTGCTAAAACAGCCGTTTTAATATTAAGACAGTCGATTTGGTGTCGGTGAACATCGCCCTTAGTTAGTTTGTAAATGTACCTTTGTTTGAGATGAGAAGCCATCTAATGACTACTTCTGCTCTAGATAGAAGCGGAAAACCGTGTCAGGCTTTTAATGACTAAAATTATGTTCTTTCAGTTGCCTTTTGCGTTTGTTCTTTTCGTAAGGATTCATCGTAAAACTTACGTGAAAATGCTGCACCACAGTTACGATAAATGCAGCAAGAGTTACTCGTAGGCCGCGTCCCTACTCTGTCGTGACGACAGAAAGTCGCATAGTTTTAAGTGTCTTGTCATTTAAATGGAGATGTTAAAACGAGTTATTGTAAACTCGTCACATTTTTATTTCATTTTAATTCACCAGTACATTGTGTGGCGTACCAAACTATGATGAATTTATAAGACGACACTATTAACTATCGTTTACGATTTTTTTACGGTGACAACAGATTGTCATGACAGTAAAAACGACTCGCATGATATGTCCTAAAACGATAAAAACTTGTAATAACAAAACTGTGTCTGTAAATCATGTGTCGTTGTTGCAACTGTCTATTATGGTCACGACAAACAGTTGTTCTAATTGGAACAACTAGAGACGATAATCATCATCTGCCTAGCCTTTTCCCAACTATATTGGGGTCGGCTACCAGTCAAGCCGGATTTAGCTGAATATCAGTATTTTACGAGGAGCGGCTGCCTACCAGACCTCCACAACTCATTAACTAGAGACGATACTCGTTCGAAGATAAATTAACCGTTACAACATAGTGGGAACGCAGTCTTAAGCTTAATGGATATTGTAATATACCAAGTGGCTTCATTTTACGAGCACAGCTTCCACACATTGTTTCCAACAACAAATTGTTTAATACAGACTTTACACACAAATAATATACAACCGAAACTCAAGTACATCGAACACTACACTTCAGGGCAAACAAAGTTGCTTACGATCAACTTGTACGAGTCGGAACAATAAAATGGACCACATAAACTGTAACCGAGGCGATCGCAACTTTGGCGAATCAGTTTGAGTGTCATAAAACATCGGAACAAGATAGACTATCGGAAGGGTGATATCGGATTTAGCGGGTAAACGCGTGGTTCGAACGCAAATCTGAGAAAGGGAAAGGAAAGAGATGAATACTCATTTTTATTCTTTAAAAATGTGTTTAGACAAAAAAATTAAGCAAACAAATTAGAAGTATTTTTTTTGCAATGGTCACTTTTAGGGCCTCTTTCACCACCTATGATTAAGTCTCGAGTATCTTACTTGGCAGATAATTTCATACAAATTCTGTTCCATTTTCGAAATTATTCAGTGAGTAGTGCCTACTCGGACATTGTGAAACAGGCCCTTAGACAAATAAAACCTTTAAAAAAGTAACAATCACTAAAAAAGCTACATTAATTAGTCACTGTGCCTTACGGCTGCGTCAAAAAGGTTTACGAGAATTTCAATATTGTTCCAATAAACATCAAGTTACGAATGATAGAGCAAACGGTTTAAAACATATCACACAAAAAACATCAATAAATTTACGTGGTAATATATTGACGTTGTGTAAAATAACGTGATCCACAAACACATGCTCATTTAAAAAGAAGTGCCTTTTTTATATATTTTACATGCATTGCATATATTTCATGAACTTACAACATTAAAGGTAGACCATATTCTAGAATAGCACATGGGATACTTTTTAAGGGACAATTTACTACTTTCACGCAGGCAAAACCGGTGGCAGCAGCTAAGATTTTATAGAATGAATAGTGTTACTTCTGATAAAAGGTAGAAAGAAAATTACAAGATCAGAAATCCAAATAAAACTATCGAACTCGCCCAGCTTTTCTAACTAAAAGAACCAGGAACTAGGAAATCTGAAAGACAAAGAATAAAACTGCATTACTGTAAATTGCAACCGCCGACCACTGAATACATCCAACTGCTTAAACACACAGAACTTTGTGTAAGCAGTGGTCCGTGAGGCTCCTTATAATGAATAAGGCTTACTGTCCATGAATGCGTAGCTTCATAGACGTATATTCGTCACTATACGCTTGCGTGAAGCTTGTATATAAAACTACTAGCAGCCTGTCCCGGCTTCGCACGGGGTAGACAATTATTTATTTTTGGAAAATTTTCTACACCTTCGGTTACATTGTTCAAATTTTACCAAGGATCCCTAATTTTTTTCAAAATGAAATGTGGCCTATGTCAAATTGGAAGAATGTAGCATTCTATTGGTGAAAGAATTTTTTAAATCGGCCCAGTACTTTTTGAGCCTATTCATTACAAACATACAAAAATAGGTACAAATCTTTCCTCTTTATAATATTAGTATAGATGAAACTATCGACGAAGCTGCAACGATACGACGGCAAGACGCTGTGGCTTCATTTTCACGGACGCTTAACTTCATAATTATATGCGTATTAGACGTACACAATGCTTGTACATCAAACGTATAATGATGAATATGCTTGGTATACACCTGAGTGAAGCTTGCAAAATATGAAACTGTTGGCGAAACTGCAACAATACGACGGCAAGACGCTGCCACTTCATTGAAAGAGTTTCATACTTTTATATGCAAGCTTGACGCAAGCGTACACCAAGCTTATAATAATGAATACGCGTCTATGAAGTTACGCTTCCGTGGAAAGTAAGCCTTAGACTTTAGAGGACCGGCCGACACGAAACTGAATTAGTTTAGAAATTAATCCAATTGTTTTCGAGCCGGGTCACTGGTTGAGAAATTAATCTTAAACAAATAAAGTTATGAATACTAATAAATTGTGATTTAGAGGGTAGTTTAATTAAATTTTCTGATATACCAATAAAGGGTTCAGTTCAACGAGTTAATAAATAGCTTCGTTTACATATTTCTCGATCAATTCCAGCTTTTCCCTTTTATAATGGAGCTTCCAGTCTAAATGACTAAATTATTGGGGTTTTTTATACCGGATTAGTGTGAGTTGGACTTTCGCACCAAGGTTCTGTACAAACCTACCTTTAAATAGTCTAACTTTGATCAATTCAAACCGAGAGCTCATGTATACTTGGTTTTAAAACTAAGTGTATAACGTATATCTAGTTATTGTAGCATACTGCTCGTTTTTTAAAGATAAAAAAATCTTCTAATAACTTCTCCCGCCCTAAAGTGGACCGAGAGGGCGTGTCAGACTTTTACTGACTAAAACCACGTCTATGTTCCCTCTTTGATTTGCGTTTCAGGATCCCGGGTTTCCCATTCGGAAGTCATCACATGGTTCCAGTAGGCTTAGGCCCTGCTAGGCCTCCCTACGGTTTTGCTGACATCTCTTTGAGGCGCGTTTGGAATGAATACTTGCGGAGAAAGGAATGTAGATACAATCCTTTCTCCGCAAGTGTTCATTAACAAAGATTCTTGACCCACGCGTATGTTATTCTTTAGTCAGGAGTGCTTTGAACTCATTGACCTACTTCTCAATGAGGTATCAGTTAGTTAGCGAGGAGTTAAAGACCGTGTTAGGAACGTCGATAGGACAAAAAGTACGCACAACTAAGTTAGTTTAACGCGCACTAAACAGAGTTGGCTAACGCAATTTAGTCGAACTAGTTTGACCTAGGTTGAACCGGTTTATACGAAAATGGTGTTCGGAGGGTAGTAGTAAGGGCATTATAAACGATGAATGCAGGGGAATGTATTGCATATATGTAAATAAAGGGCGAATTTCACCAATAAAATTAAACGAGAACTGTAGATGTCATCTAAACTGCGTTTTAAAACTGTTATTGTCGGTATTCTCCAGCATTATTGACACTACACATGAATGTCATCAGAGCTATAGAATACTGATGCGTTTATAGAGTTGAGTTTCATTAGTGAAATTGGCCCTTAGGGCTGTAGAAAGTTGAACAGTATTTGGTAGAGAGCCTTATTTAAAATTACTTGTTTATAATTCCTGGATTCCATATTTCAGCCAAAAAACGCTTTTTTACGCCAATCATGATACCTCTTTTTCTATTTTGTATCCATTGATTGGAATTAAATTTAAGATAATATCCAATACTGAGGTCTTCCACCGTTTTAAGCAATGAAAAAAACAAATTTCTAAGTAAACGCAATCTTAAGATAATGGCCATGTATGATCTGCTTATGGCTCATATTTTGATGTTCGCTTAAAAACTATAGGAACCTTTCCGTTGAGCTAGACATGGTCTCAAAGCAAAAGACAAGTAAAGAAAATAATCCAGAAACCGTACATTTTAAGTTACATCACAAAATAATTACTTTTCTGCAGTTCGCAAAGTGCTTCGAGACCCGATTCAATAATCGAACTATTTGCATAGTTAAGTTTGTACAGAACCCTCGCTGTGGGAGTTCGATTTGCACTTGATCGTTTTTTAGGGTTCCGTACCTCAAAAGGAAAAAACGGAACCCTTATAGGATCACTTTGTTGTCCGTCTGTCCGTCCGTCTGTCAAGACCCTTTTTCTCAGGAACGCGTGAAGGTATCAAGTTGAAATTAAAACCATATATTGAAATCCGCGGTCCCTTGAAGTTGTGCAAAAATCAAACTTGTAAGTTGACGGGAAAAAAAGATACGCCCGTTTATGTTGCAAAAAACGTACATTTCGACACTGTCAAAGGAATCAAAACTCATAGGGTGCTTCCCGTTGACCTAGAATCTTGAAATTTGGCACGAAGCAAGGTATTATAGCACTAATATCGGGAAAAGTCTGAAAACTGAAAATTTTTAGTTACATCACAAGAAAAAAAAATTGAAAAGTCTTCAAGACTCGATTCGAGAATTAAACTGTTTTTATAGGTAGGTTGGTACGAAACCCTCAGTGCGCGAGTCCGACTCGCACTTGCCCGGTTTTTTTAGAAGAATATCAAATGGATTCATGAGTGGGCCACAAATATTGCACAGAAGGCACCACTTGAAACCAAATGGTTGCACACTGGAACTACGAGTACTAAAACATTGAAACGCATAGCAATAAAATTTTAAATCGTAGTTTTATGGTGGACGATATAAAAATCATGGCGATATAATAAAATACAGGAACATAAATCTTGATATATGTGGTTTTATGGTTTAGTTACTATGACATTAAAATACTGCAGATAAGGCGGCCCGCGACTTTGCTCTTTTTCCGCAATGCTTCCATTTTTCCTTAACAAATAAAATATGCCGATGACACTCGTACTTTTTTTTTGGTGAAAAATCATCTGATTTGCGTGTCAAACTTTTACAGACTAAAACCTACTTCCTGTTCCTTCTTTATCTTCGTTCCAGGGGTTTCTTTATCATCATCTCAGCCGAAAGACGTCCATTAACATAGGACATAGGCCTCCCCCAAGCGTCGCCACAGTTTATTTTTACGTAACTCATGGCTCTAGTAGGCTTCGATCCTGTTGGGCCCTACGGTTTGCTGACATCTCCTTGAGGCACGCGCCTTCGACGTCTTGGACTCGGACCGGATGATTGCCGGACAGTCGGTCGGTGGGCTCCCATTCCTCGCCATCCGCAGGTCTAAGTCTACGGTGTCTAGAAATCGGGGTCGGGATCCCGGCGTCAGGGTCGACAGAGCCATCTCCTTCGCTTCAGCAGCACTAACAAGCATAACCATTACTGCTTCACAGAAGGAGGTGACCGCCTGCCTGCTATTCCTCCTCGCTCCGGACCATGCCCTGTACCAGGGCCCGTCGCAAGCGGTCGTTGCCGAGTTCAGAAAGTCATTAGACGTTTTCCCACCATAAAAATAGTAATAACTTTGACAGAATCAAAACTAACAGCACTCAAAAAGGCACATTCAAAAGAAAAAAAAACAAGACCACTACTCACATAAATTAAAAGCAGTAATCTTTCCATTTGTTCAACAAGGCTTCTAGAACAAAGCTGTTATAATAAAATGGCGGGCCACATACGACGTAAAATATTCGCATATTTGTGAAATTGCTTTGCAAACATGCGACGAAGCTTGCAGGTCGCACCATTTTCCGGCTTGCACACGGAATCGCGTCGTCTAGAGGATAAAGTCGTAGTATTTTGTGGTTGTAATTATGTAAATATTGTCGGAAGACACACCTGCGCTATCTGCTGTAAATTCTTAGTTATTTTTTCTTTCTTGTGCTGTGTTGGAAAGATTAGGGCTCCGTTTTGGAATGGTTTCGATTAATGCAAACTGAATGTCGGGCTTTTCTACTTTTCTGTGATCAATGATAATTTACTAATAATAAAAATTAAAACAGATAATTATGCATCGTCATCATTATCCTGTCCAAGGGGAATCGAGATAATATGGAACAAGGTCCATATTCCTTGGGGTTGACACAAACCGTTTTTTTATTCCATTCTGTCCTGATCATGCTATCATTAACTCTCTTTTTTCATACCGTTTCACACACAATCTATCCATTTTTTCTTTGATATCCCTCTCCTTTTCCATCCATTCACATGTATAATCATTAATCTTTATGTAACATGCGTTTCACACGTCTATGCATCATTGACTGTAATTAAAAAATCTAGATTTTCTTTCAGAGTAAATGATAGAGAAAGAGATAAATAATATAATAAAAGTCTTGTATAATCAATAATTTAATTAAAATAGTAACCATGGAGGTTCGTATCGGTTCTTCTCCATAGAAAACGACCAATTGGAACCGTGCACTAGCTTCTAACGTTTTATATATGCTTATTTATTTATTTTATTATGTACAGGGCCTGTAATAAAATAAAATCATTTTGATTCTGAATTTGTTCCAATATTTCCTCTTCAATTCTCAATCTCCCCGCTATCATTCACTCGCTTCTCTTTCATCGCATAATATATCAAGCAATGATTGTGTAGCTGAAGACTTTTTATTTTAATTTTAAACTTTTTGCCTCAATAAGTTCTGAGTGCGAACTTTTCAAACAAACTTAGTGTCAATACTGTTTGAAGTCGCACTTAAGTTAAAGTAACCGCAGTGAACACTAATTACACAGAAAAGGCGATGGCACATAAATCAAACTAACATTTTAAAGGCAAAATTTCGTGAGTGGGTATACTCGTATTTGTTACTTCTTTGCACTCGGTTAGATTTGGGTGAAATTTGGCACACAGGTTTTATTTTTGGGAGGAAATCATCTAATCACTTCTCAGATTCTTATTGACTAAAATACACTCCTGTTCCTTCTTTGCCTTCGTCCCAGGCCCCAGGGTACTTTTTCGCACAACCCATGGCTTCGACCATGCTGGGTCTTGCTGATATCTCTATATGAGGCGCGCGTGGGGCTCGGTCCGGATGGTTACTGGACGACAAGCTACACATTGTATGGTACATAAACATTGCATGGTACATAAATCACACTAACATTTTAAAGGCAAAAGTTCGTGAGTAAAAGTTTTGTAGCACACAAGGGATCGATGAAGATTTTTAAAACTTTATTTGTAATGGTAAACCCTAGCTCTCCACCAATATTTGGCTTTCCCGGAATTTTTATTATTCGATATGTCTATATTGACCGGACTATCATGTCCTAGAGTAGGTAGTACATAGGACTTTTTATCTCGGAAGCTCTTTTGGGACCACTCTCTACTTTCACGTGGATGAAGCCACTGGTAGCAGCTAGTTTTTCATAAAGCAAGCAAACAAACTTTTATATTTTTTTATTTCAGCATTTCCATAGAGTGCACGTTTGCACTTTGCGTGCTGGGCCCGTTTGATTTTAAACGGAGGTTTTTTTTCTAAGCGTGAAGAGGTCACTGAGATGGTAACCCAGTAGATCAAGTTAAATAGATTCTTCAAATTCAAGAATTTTGATTGTAATGTGATTTTATTTGTTTTGCTAAATGAGTCGTTATGTCTATTTCTATAGTATGTTTTTTTTAAAGGGATTAATGGACTTTCTTGCACATTCTTTTCGAAAGAGGTTCTTGCTTTAGAACGTGCAATTAGCATCATTTTTCTAACTGAGTTTTTAATAATTAATTTAATAGTGCCTGAAAATTGAAACTCATGCTTTAGCTGATTGATTATTCTGCAAATCTATCCATAAGTCAATGATTTAATAATATCTCAACTAACGAGCCAATATTATTTTAGTGCAGGGCAAAGCCCTCCTTGACCCTTTCACACACAATTCTGTTTTCGTATAGTGTGAGGTTACGAATCAGACCTCTTGGTAGGAGTCGAGCACGTCATGCCAGTTACAAGTGGTTAGAAAAAATATGGCTTATATCCTCACTAACGACCTGCCCCGGCTTCGTACGGGTGCAAAATTATCAGTGTTTTCCTACTACATATATTATACATGTATTATACATATAAACGTTCCTCTTGAATCACTCTATCTATTTAAAACCGCATCACAATCCGTTGCGGAGTTTTCAAGATTTAAGCATACATAGGGATATAGGGACAGAGAAAGCGACTTTGTTTTTTTCTATGTAGTGATAATATCTGTTAAATATACTCGTATGTGACTGATTCAGGGCCCTGCCATGATGTGTTAAAACAGACAGGCGTGCCAGTAAGTAAGCCCGTAACACGTAAGTAGTGTTTAATAGTTCTATTTAGATGGCCAAATGGTTCGCGTCACGAGCTCGAAGTTAGAGGTCCTTGATTTTAACCTGGGATAGTTCTAGTAACTAACCTCAGTTTGTTGTCTGTTCTATCCTAGGTTAAACTACTGTTTTAACTGCACTACACTAGCATCGTTTGCATCCAATATACGAGACAGTTCATACGGAGTTTTGAATTTAATTGGGAAATATCGCGAAGTAGGTCAACTGCGCTTGTTTTTATGTTTGTGGAACTTTCGTCCTCCGTATGTTGTGTTTGAAATTAATATTAAACTATTTTTCTTAGTACCTACTGGATTTAAAAAGCTGGTATTTCTGGAGAGGTTGTTCAGCAATGGGATGACACAGGCTAATAATTTTGGGATCAATGTTCATCATCGTGACGACGATGAATGACGATTCATCATTACAGCTAAAAGACGTTCACAGTCAGACACAGGTCTGTAGCAACTACTATCTACTACACATGACGTCACAGAATCCTGCATCGCGCATGCAAAGTTCTCCGCGCGATTTGAATAGATACAAAAGCTCGAAATCATCTATCGGGCAGTAGTCCACCGGATATAACACCTCGTCCGGTCAGAAGATCCTCCCTTTTCAACGGAGGTATGTGGGACTTTATTTTCTGTCTGCCTACCTCCAAACTGGTGATTCCGACGTCTCTCCAAGTGTCGCCAGAACGAATGGTCTTGTTTGTCTCGCATCCATCGGATTTCCACGATTCTCACCAAGATCCACCTTGTAGGAGGCTTCCCAACTCTGTGTCTTCCGGTGCGTGGTTGCCACTCCAGAAGCTTTTGGCCCTATCAACTACCTCTTCTGCGAGCAATATGCTTTGCCTACTACAATATGCACTGCCTCTTAAGTTTGGCGATTCTTCGAGCTTTGTCCGTAACCTTGGTGCCTCTGCGGATATTTTAAATCCTAATCTAATCACACAAGAAAACTCCTCCCATTGAAAGCGACAACGTTTTAGAGCGTAAAAGTGTCAATAAAAAGTTTTCTTTTATGACTATCATTATAGTAGCATAGTAATCTAGAGATTAGTACCTAGCCAACAAGCTTAGTCGATATTACAGGGGATTACTAACATGGGCGGTGGGATTGTTTAAAAAAGTTGCCGCAGACCTTGGAACACTTAAGAAACTGAAGAAACACAGGTGTGTAAAAATAGTCAGTAAAAGTCTGACACTTCCACACTTCCTCTTTCTTCAGCTAGTATGGGAGAAGTTTTAGATGATCTACATTTTCTCAAATATGAACTCCACTCCATAGGTCTGGATCTCAACTTCTCGAAATGCGAACTTTTCTTATCTGACGGTACTGACAGACAACTGACTATTTCCAAATTCAAGGCAATAGCCCCAGAAATCAAAATTATAGAAAAAAATTCTCTTCGTCTCCTAGGGTCTCCAATTTTCGAGAATTCCTTTCCCGATTTTGTGGAGGCCAAATTTCAAAATTTTACTGATATTTCGGAAAGATTGGTTGAAATTAGTATTCATTCAGCCATCACCTTAATTCGTTTCTGCTGTTTTGGCCCTAAATTAATTTATTTCCTTCGGTCATCTCATTTGCGGAAACACCCTCATCTTTTAGAAAAAATGGACAAAATAATCCGTCACACAATAAATTTCATCAATTTTAAATGTGGCCATGGACGACCGAGCTTGGGCTCAAGCTACCCTTCCTATTCGTATGGGAGGCCTCGGCGTCCGCAAAACTAGTATCAGTTTACTCTATCTATTTATATCCTCGGTTCACGGCACTGAGAAATTAACCAAGAATATATTATCTTCCTCACTGGTTGATTTCAATGTGCCCTGCTTTACTGAGGCTGTAAATACCTGGAAGCTCGCTTGCCCGAGTTCTAAACTACCCGACAGCCTTTCTTCCCAAAGGCGGTGGGATGAGCCGCTCTGCAAAGTAGTGCAGGATAACCTGCTCGCAACATCTCCAACTGCTGCGGAGCGCGCGCGCCTGCTTGCCGTGGGGGAATGGGAGTCGGGTCTCTGGCTTCACGCACTACCGTCGTCGAACATAGGCACCTTGCTCGACGATACTACTTTCCGCCTCGCTGTTTCCCTTCGTCTTGGCACTCCCTGTTGTTCTCCTCATCGCTGCCACTGTGGCGAAGTTGTCAACAGCCTAGGACACCACGGTCTTTCATGCAGCCGTAGTGCGGGTCGCATAACGCGGCATGGGAATAACAACGACATCATCCGACGCACTCTTGTCACCGTCGGCGTTCCGGCCGTATTAGAACCCCATGGCCTGGCACGCGACGATGACAAGAGATCGGACGGTATGTCTTTATTTCCTTGGAAGATGGGTAGGCCTTTAGTGTGGGACGCTACTTGTGTCGATACTCTTGCGCCATCTCATGTTCCTAGCTCGTCGTGCTGTGCTGGTGCTACCGCTGCGACTGCGGAGAACCTCAAACGGCGAAAATACAATAACCTAGTAGGTAATTATATATTCGAGCCGTTTGGGGTTGAAACTCTCGGACCGTGGGGTCCGAGCGCCCACCAATTGTCTAAAGAACTCTCAAAACGCCTTGTTGACACTTCGCGTGACCCGAGGGCTGGCTTTAATCTTGGCCAGAGAATTAGCATTGCCATACAGCGTGGCAATGCTGCCAGCCTTTTGGGTACATTACCACCAGTACCAGTCGACAGCGATGCGGAGGAGTTTTTCCGGTTTTTCGACGCCATTTTTTAGTTTACTTTTAGTTAGTTCTTTAGGGTTTTTTATTTTGTGTAAATATATATTTGTAATGTTAGTAGGTACTTAATCTGGGAGAAGTAACTTGATTATTATAGTCTTTTTAGGGTTCCGTAGCCAATTGGCAAAAACGGAACCCTTATAGTTTCGCCATGTCTGTCCGTCCGTCCTCACTTAATCTCTGTGACCGTTAGCTCTAGAAAGCTGAAATTTGGTACCAATATGTCAATCACGTCGACAAAGTCCAAAAATAAAAATTGGAAAAAATGTTTTGTTAGGGTAGCCCCCCTACATGTAAAGTAAAAAGCGATTTTTTTTTTATTTCAACCCTAACGTATGGTATGTTTTTGGATAGGTATTCAAAAATAAATAGGGGTTTACTAAAATCATTTTTTGATAATATCAATAATTTCGGAAATAATCGCTCCTCTAACTTTTGAACCATAAGTTTAGAAAATATGAAAAAAATCTGGAAAGTAGAGCTTTATAAAGACTTTCTAGAAAAAATATTTTGAACTTGATGGGACGAACAGTTTTTGAAAAATTGAGGACAATTATTGTGACGAACGGGAAACTACGGAACCCTACACTAAGCGTGGCCCGACACGCTCTTGGCCGGTTTTTTACATAACCTGGGTTGGGTGACAGTAGGACGACCATATGCATCTTTAAGATAAGAGAAAAGGATAAATAGCTACATTGTATGAATCTGACAGCTGTCACCGAAATCATCATATAACAAATTTAGTATAGTCTAAACTTAAACACAGGTTTTTACAAACTTGGCGAAATGTATTTCTTTATACAGCTCTATCAATCCACCAGCAATAATTCTCCAGTTGTTTATTTTGGTTCTAACCTTCACAAAGTTATAGATCAGCTCACTGTCTCCGACAAACACACTCAATCTCAATAAAATTTACTCTGAAGCCTCGTAGACTACAACTAAATGTCACGTTCTTCCAAAATATGGTTTTTCCAAGCAATATAAACCTGTCTGATAACACAGCTTAGTGTCGCATCAAGGGCCATTGTGGGCCATTGTGTGCGGTATATTGTCCAAGCTCGTCCACTGTATGTCCTGCTGGCTGGCTTCATTGTGATGGAAAGGTATAGTGTCCGTGGGTTACACATCAGGGTAGCTAGTAAACTATGCTTGAAATTGACGAATTTGCGATATGAATATGGAAATTATGTGATTTTGTAGGGAATATCATATTGAAGGAAGATTTTAACACGATATTTTCACCGGTTTTCTACCATAGTCTAATAAGATCACGCAATTCAGTATTAAATAATATATTTATATACTCAATCAATCAATTATCAAGAAGTTAGTGAGAAAAGTGATGGCAATTGTATATTCCAAGAGTAGCTATATGGAAAAAATGTGAAAGAAACTCCATGAACACTTAATTTTTACTGATTAAAACTGAACTATTTTTCACCAGGTTTTTTAGTTGTTTTTTTCGTTCTAAGGCCACAGTTTTTCTTTCAGACGAATTTCTGTCTTCTTTGGCAAATTTTTGTGATTAGGTATCATGAGCGATCATATTTTCAGACATTAAATCTCAAAAACCTTTACAGATATACGTAACAGAGTATCATGTTCCACATACTTCCATTGAGAAAAGAGGATCTTAAGCCCAGTTAGGAGTTGCATCTGGTCAGGGCATCTGCCTTCGAGCTATTTTATAATAATATGTTTTATACGAGTAAACAACTTTACTACCACGATGCAGGATTTTGAATTTTAATTCCAAAATGGCGTCATACATTTCACTACAAACACATAAACAAGCAGATTTTTACCCCTTCACAACTCAAAGATTTTTAAAAAACATTTTCTCATTGTTTTTTATTAATGCATATTCCATCATTTCGAACCTCTACTCGCCACAGAAACTACTCCACACCCGGCGCAGCGTGATCCATATGCATTTGTTTTTCCCTTTGGATATTTTTATGCTTCAATTTTTTGTTCACATATTTATGGATCGTAGCATATGAAACGAAACAAAGGCGGCTGGATTTTGAAAGAGTAGCTATGGCCCTATGGTTAAGGAATATAGGTTGGTTTTAATCTGTATTGTTAAAATAGAACTTATTTCATGATTTTACACCTCAAAAAACTTTGAACTCTCGTTTTATCCCCTCAGGGGGTTTTTTTTTAATATTTTTTTTAGTACTTATGGCGCTTGCAACAGCATCGAAATATCGGGAACTCAAATCAACAAACAATCACGGAAGATATCCCGTAAGTGACAATTTAAATTATAAACTAGTGCTTGTCTGCGATCCCACCTGATGGTAAGCAGTGATGAATGATTTGAAAAAAATCTGTAGTGCTCGCCTACATCACATAAGGAAACCTTTTATGTGCCTAGTTCCAACAGTTTTGGCTGTGCGTTGATATATCAGTCAGTCAGTTTCTCCTTTTCATTTTTTTTAAAATCAATTATAAATAAAATTCATCGTCATCGATTTGACACTGTCTTTTTATTTCTTTCAATTTGATGAGTAATATTTTTGAAATCATCTATTCAAGTGTTTTATTTTAGTGCCTTAATTAAACTATGTAAACATTGAATCTAAGCTAGATGCCAATCTTGGGCTCACCTTCCATGTGTGACATCGTTGGATAGGTATTTTTGACCTGAATAAAAGTTACTATGGCAATAACTTCCAAATCTTAGTCTCTTCCAAGTTATACTTGGCTTAACATGTTATTTTTGCCAATAACTAACTAATGCTATTTGTATGTAACTAGCTTCATACACAAAAAATCAAAACTTTCCCTTTTACAAGTTTTTGTTTTTCACTATTGAAACAATTCTCTTTATAATATTAGTATAGATAAATTGCATTTCTGCGCTTCATACAAGTAGTGTGTGATTTAACGACGATAAAACCGCAAACTTTTTTCACTTCAGCTCAAATATATAGGTTTTGCTGCGTGAAAACAGTGAGCAAAATTGCATTTTAATTTTCAGCAGCCCGCGCGAGTTTATCTTGTTAACTCTGTGCAGGTGATGCGCATGCGTGGTGAAGGTGACGTGCATGAGACAAAGTAACTTCATTTTGGGCCTATTTTAACAAAATAATATTGGAAATATCCGGACTACAGTATACTCTTCTCTCCTGTCGTTATCAAAAAGCTAGTGAAAAAACAAGGCAACCACAAAATACCGTATCAGTGTGTCATTTGAATAGCTCTAAACGGACTAAACTTTGGAACTTGGCACTAATAGTAACTTGTATTCAGCTCAAAAAACCTATCTAACGTTATAACATACAAAGCTATTGAAAGAAGGGGCCCACATTTCATAAAAACTCTGCCATCATTATTTGGCGTCAAAAACAGCCACTAAATTTCTTTTATTTACTCACTCTCACAACTAAAAAAAATTCAACGATAGCTCTCAAGCTAAAAAGCAATGACTTGCCCTAGAGCATGCCAAAAAAATTTAACTACACACCCTCTTCCTCGCGCAGTCAGATAAATTAAAATAAAAGAATAAAACAAAAAAAGAAGCAAACACCGTAATTCGTGGCCAACCATCCTTGGCAGATTTTCTTCTCGCAGGCGAATGCGACGTAGGATTGATCGTGAATTCTTTTGACGCGTCAGTCGCTAATGGCCTTATCCTTTTTAACGTTAAGAGTATATGGATTTATAAAATTGTGTGTACAGATAGAGATATTGTTCGCAAGTTTTTAATCGAAAAACTGGTACCTGATGGTTAAATACACTTTAAATAGGTTACTTTCTGAACAATCATCATAATCGTCATTGTAGCCAAAAAACATCCGTAGCTGGACATAATCCCGGCCTACATAAAGTCGGCATATCCCCTGATGTTATGAATTTTGATCCTTTCAATCACATTAATTAATTTCTGATTTTATAGCATGTAAGCATTAAGAGCGAATCTAAGTTGACCTTTGTAACGAACGAAAGACGTCTACTGTTTGACAGTTCTGGACATAGACCTTCCCCAAGCGTCGTCACAACGACCGGTCCTGTGCCATTCGCATTCATCAGGTTCCCGCAATACTAATCAGGTCCGACCTTTGCTTTATCCATGTTCATTTTCGGATCTACACTTTTGAAAGCAGACTCTTGCTCTTCCTGAACAATCATGATAATCTAAAAGCATACCTAGTCAATTTATCAAAAGGTGTTCTAGCCTCAGTATTTATATTATTTTTAAAACAAGTGCCTAACTACAACAACAACAGCAACTTGAATCACTACGACGCCGACGGTGTGGTTATATTTTGCGTGTTGTCTTGTGTCAGTGACGTTTATTATAACATAGTCTATGGTTTCATAGAAGAGCGAGCCACTAGCCAAGATTATTTATATTGTATTATAATTATAATAGTCTTGCATTAGAACCACCTGCGTTCTTACCTAGAGTGTGTGTCAATCATTTAATTTGATGATTGATCTCACAGAAAAAAAAACCTGGTTTAGGAAAAATGTTGGTTTTGTCATTTAGCAGCCCGGAACATGGATTTATTCAATCAAGCATCGCAAGCTCAGCTCAGTCCTGTTCAAAACTTACTTAGTCAGTGGAGTTCAGACTCCACTTTAACATCAATTCCCAAAATTCCAAGTGGAATTCCCTGGGTTAGTCTGTGTTTCCTGATAGCTACAACTCAGGGGTTTTTGGATCTTTAGTTTATGAATCCCCGACCGGTCTCATGCGACCGCGCTGTTATTGTTTTACTATTGTGTCTCGTTTCGCGGGTAGAGATGTCAAGAGTGAATAGGTTGCTTCTAGGCAAGCGTGCTCCATCGTATACCACGTCATCGCTTACCATCAGGTGACATATTGGGCAAACATACACCTATCCATAATAAAAAAAACCGGGCAAGTGCGAGTCGGACTCGCACACTGAGGGTTCCGTACCAATTTATCAAGATGAAAACAGTTCAATTCTCGAATCGAGTCTTAAAGATTTTACAAAAAAGAAAATCTTGTAATGTAACTAAAAATTTAGGGTTTTCAGAATTTTTCCTTTATGTGTGCTATAAAACGTTGCTTCATGCCAAATTTCAAGATTCTAGGTCGACTGGAAGTACCCTTTAGGTTTTGATTCCCTTGCGAGTACTTGCGAGTTTCAAAATATGCAGCTTAAATTGCTGTTTCTTTTGATTGCGTTGACATAGAAGTTTGATTTTGTTACAGCTTAAAGGTATTATAGACTTGAGTATTTGGTATGAATTTCAATTTAATACCTCTACGCGTTTATGAGGAAATGGGTAGTAAGTTTAAAATTATTAAAAAAAAAAATATTATGTGATGTAACTAAAAATTTATGGTTTTCGTAATTTTTCCTTTATCTATGCTATAAGACGTTGCTTCGTACCAAATTTCAAGATTCTGAGTTCACGGGAAGCACCCTGTAGGTTTTGATTCCCTTGCAAGTGTCGAAAATTTGCGGCATAAACGGCTGTATCTTTTGATTGCGTTGGCTTAGAAGTTTGATTTTTTCACAGCTTCAAGGGACAGTAGACCTAAGTAATTGATATAAATTTCAGCTTCATACCTCCACGCGTTCCTGAGAAAAAGGGTCTTGACAGACGGACGGACAGACGGACAACAAAGTGATCCTATAAGGGTTCCGTTTTTTCCTTTTGAGGTACGGAACCCTAAAAAATCATAACATCGTTACTACCTACGACTAGTTGATAGTAACCACGCAGTAGTTTGTGGACGCATATCACAGCAACCATAATTTGACCTCGCTCTCTGCTGGTGACTTTTATAGTAACAGTGAATGGTGACACACTAGACAGGATTATTGTTATGGATAGCCCTGCGGGTTTTTGCGTTTTAGAAATAGAGGTTTTTTGGTAGGTAGCCGGTTTGTTGAATGATTTTTCGAGAGCAATTTTTTTTTGGTGGTGGTCGGTGCAAATATACGTGAAAGTTAAATTCGCAGACCGCTTTTTTTGCGTTTTGCTGTCGTTTTGATAAAGTAAATAAAATGTGATTTTAGAATCACATTGATAAATACGGATTGTACAATTTTAAATTACTAGGTTCTACCAGCGGTTTTGTCTACGTAAAAATAGGTTTCTCCATACAAACTTTGAACCCCCGTTTCAACAAATTAGGGGGTGAATGTTTTTTTTTTTTTCTGGTAGGGGAATCATCAGAATGACTTCTTCCGCTCTTGGGCGGAGCGGGAGAGCGTGTCAGACTCTTACTGACTAAACCCCTACCCCGTTCCTTCGTTGCCTTCGTTCTGGGGGGGACTCGGTGTCAACCTTTAGGAATACCACGTGTTCCCCCCAGAGGCTTCGGCCCTGCCGGGCCCCTACAGTTTGCTGACATCTCCTTGAGGCGCGCGTGGAACAGAACGCGCTGTTGACGACTGGAGGGGGTGAATGTTGGAAAATCCTCTATTAGTGCTCGCCTAAAATTACACGCTCTTAGTCCCAGAAGTTTTGGCTAAGCGTTTATATGTTAGTCGGTCAGTTTCTTCTTTTAATTTCATAAATTAATTAATTTATCTGTCTCATCGCCTCGACGTTTATAACGCTTACATTGAAGGACTGGAACAATTTGCTTGCTGCGGTCTTTCCGTCTGCGGGTGTCATCAAGGCTAGAGTGAATAGACTAGACATAAGATTTACGACCTCCTTAAAGAACAGCGCTTCGGACCAAAGACGTACACTGTGGAGGGAAAGACACCCCACTTCTCCTAACTTCATCTCTCCGGCAGAACATCTGCCACCGGGACACGAACTACAGTGGCCAACCTGGAAATCTTTGAACCGACTGCGGGCTCAGGTTGGTCGCTGCAGAGATAATCTGGCCAAATGGGGTTTCCTCGACTCATCGCAAGTATCATGCTAGTATGGAGCCCCCTCACAGGATATGCGTCATCTCCTTTCCTGCCCAGCATGCCCAACTACCTGCACCTTCAACGACCTATGCGAGGCCAACGACAGAGCTGTCCAGGTGGCTAAATATTGGTCGGACAAAATTTGAGTTAATCGACACGACAAGAAGAAGAAGAAGAATAGACTCTTAATAAACTAGTGCGCCTCACTATCAGCCATTGCATCACAGCTTCCCATCAGGTGGGATCGCACTCAAGGACTATAGTTTATCTATCTATATACATATAATAAAACAGTAAAATTGTGCATCGTTTGCCGCAAATGGCGCCAAAACTACTGAACCGATCCTGTTCAAATTTTGCATACATAATCCTTATAAGACCCTTTTTGCTTTAGGCTATATTTTATCACGCTATTTGCTATGGGGGGTGAGCAATATTGCATTTTGTCGGTTTTGAACGAGTTGCCCCGAGTTCGAATCCCACCTACAATTTATATTTCTGTCAATGTTTTATCTTATTGTTTTTGGAAAAAAAAATACTTTTACCATTTTTTCATAAAAAAATCAACATTCCTATTTGATTTTTCCCAAATATTTTGTAAAAACTAATCAAAACACGTTATAAAATCCAAACGTCCACGAAATTCACATACTACAATGTTACATTAGTCCATTTAGCTGCAAATTTATCTACTGAAATGAAAATCATCACGCTATCATCGACGAAGAGCGGGGCAGTCATTTATGACATTTATATGAGAACGTCTATTTTGCTTGGTTTTCATCGAACACTGCAGCGTGATTGATTAATGACTAGACTGGGACGTAACACGGTGGTGGTTCGAATCCCAGGAGGTGTTTTAGATTTTTTAATTTTTGTATATTTTTTTTTCACATATTTTTGCATTCTCACAATTTTTTTAACAAAAATATTAGCTAAAAATATTATTATTATTGTTTAAGCAAAAAAAAACCATGGTGACAAATTTTACAACTGCGGAGTTGCACGCCGTTTTCAAAATACAAACAATGACATCCTTCTTCTTCTTCCTGCTCTTATCCCGTATTACTTGGGGTCGGCGCAACACGTTTTCTTCTTCCATTCTGTCCTGTCGTCCGTCACACTATCATCTGCCCTTTTCTTTCATATCAGTCCTTACTACACAATCCATCCATCTTTTCTTTGGCCTTCCTCTTCTTCTCCATTCATCCACATGTAAATTCAGAACTCTTTTGGTAACGTGCTTTTAATCCCTCCTCTTCACATGACCATACTAAGACAAACGATTTCCTTTCAAAATACAAACATCCATTTAATTTTTTTTAACTAAAGGCGATTTATATTTTAGGTGATTTCTTCCACTCTAGGAAGGAGCACGAGGGGATGTCAGACTTTCACTGACCAAAACCCACACCTTTGTATGTTCCTTCTTCGCCTTGTTTTCCAGGACTCCGGGTGGAGGTGATCAGCAGTAACGACCTCTCACGTCCGGTCCTGGTACAGAGAGAGAAGGTATGGAAAGCAGTCATCACTTCCTTCCGCAAATGAAGCGAAGAAGGTAGCAGAAAGCGCAAAGATGATGCCCTTGGCATTACGAGTCGCAGGGCGATTCCATGATACCGTTAGCGCGGAGTTTTGGACGGTGCACTATTGGCATTTCGCTGTTGAATAAAGACTGGTCTTAGTCGACTGACGTTGCGTTATGTGCCACGCGCACCTAAAAGAGATACGCATAAGAGAACGGCCCTAACGGGCTTCGATAGCTGGAAAATTGTTCGTATTCTAAAGGAACAAAGTGGGTATTTTTTACTGCTCTGCATGCTCTACCCGTAAAAATCGAGAGTTTACAGACTGTGTTCGATCATCAGCATGTGAAGTCGACTAGGTGAAAATACTCGCACACAAGAATTCGTTTATTATTCTCACTAAAGAAAAACATTTATTTGGTGTATTAGGGTGTCAGTCAAATACCGCACCAGAAAATTCCTGCCTGAATAAACAGGTAATATAAACACAAAAAAATGATGGTGATCGGTAAACGCCCTATACATATGACACCTGGGAAGTGTCCAAGTGGCGATGGGAGGGGTCTAAGGATGTCCTGTTTCGCACGGTTTCAGCCACGTTGCTTCACTCTAGGAGGTGACTGCTTTTCATTCCTCCTCCCAGCTCATACCATGATCTGAACTAGGGTAGGAGGATTCTGATTTTGACCCGCAAACAGTATGGCGGTAATCCGCCCTAGCGGGGTAACTTCGATCGTAAGGTCCACCGTGTCTTCCCGCCGAATCCAAAACATCTACCTCCCGAAACACTCATGTTCGGTTAGGACCTGCGTAAAGCGCTTGCGCTTAGAGTGAATTTATCATAGTAATAATCATGGTGTGCCAATATTAGTCGCCCTAGAATGTAAATTGCAACTAAAAGAACACTGGGGAATTTAGTTGGTAAAAGTCTGATACTCTCTCTCGGTCCACCTAGAGTGGGAGAAGGTATTTGGTGGTTACCCAACAAAAAAAGAGGCAAATACTAAAGACGATTATCGGCCCTAATTTGGTTTTTTGAAGAACAACTCATTTTCATTTTGGTTTTATCGCAATATGAAGTAAACTAACGACTTTACCCATAGAGTAGGCAATTAACTATTTTGAACGTGAACTCTGCGGCTCTGTGCTTCGTTGATGTTTTTAAGGCAATTGACGTCGTGCGGAAGAAAAACCCGGGTGTTACCATTGGGTGGATCGCCCGGAGGACACGTTAGATCATAAAGCACTGGTGGGCCACGCTTAGGCGGAGCACCACCGTGTCCTTGTGGGGACGATCGGTGACAGCAACCTCTCGCGCTGGGCACTGGTACAGGCCATGATCCAGAGCGAGGAGTAGTGGCAAATAGTCCCCTCACGCCCCAGTCGCTGGGATTCCGACCCCGATTTAGAGCCACCGTAGGAGTGGCTTGCAAATGGCGAGCAATGGGTAGTTTACCATCTGGCTGTCCGGTAATGATCCAGACGGTCAACCGTGGGTATTGTTCCACGCGTGCTTCAAAGAGATGTCAGCAAACTGTAGGTGCCCAGCAGGTTCGAAGCCTCTGGGGCCATGGGTGAGCTTCCGAAAGGAAAACCCGGGACCCTGGAACGAAGGCAAAGAAGGAACGGGGTGAGGTTTATTCAGTAAAAGTCTAACTCACCCTCTGAGAAGTCATTCTGATGATTTACCACCTAAAGAAGAAAGCTGGGCACGCCGTCATTGCGGCGGTAAGTTCCCTCTTTGAGAAGTAGTTGGAAAGAGGTCCTCACGTTCCGTATGCCGCAGGTCCTCACCAGACACGGTAAGTTCGGGAGGCTCCTGCATCGGATTCAGGGGTAAAGGGCGCCCCAGCCAGACTTGGGCGCACTGTCTGGACCGCCCGGAGGACACGGTGGAGCACACGGTAGAGGTATTGCGGTCGCCTTCTTCTGCGAAGCAGTAATGCTAGCCAAGGAGGCGGCCGGCCGCGAGCGCGAAAGGGAACGACCCTTACGCCCCCGCCGTCAGGATCACGAGAACGATTTCCGACCACCGTAGGCGCAAGCTTGCGGACGGCAAACACTGGGTAGCTTGCCGTCCAGCAGTTCGGTAATAACCCGGACCGAGTCAAGTCGTCAACTGTTCCACGAGCGCCTCAAGGAGATGTCAGCAAACTGTAGGGCGCGGCAGGGCCGAAGCCTCTGAGCACGTGGATCTGTATTCCGAAAGATAAGCTCGGTGTCCCAAAATTGAAGGCAACACAGGAACGGGGGTGGCGTTTAGTCAGTAAAAGTCTGACACCCTCCCGCTCCATTTAAGAGCGGGAGAAGTCATTCTGATGATTACCCATCTGAATAAAAAAACCTAAACAAGAAACCTACTGGGGCTATGGTTTCGCTTCTGAAAGGGAGACCCTGGAACGTAAGGCAAGGAAGGAATATAGAAGTGAGTCTTAGGCAGTAATAATCTGACACGCACTTCCGCTTCACACAAGAGCAAAAGTCATTAGATGATTTCCCAACTAAAAAAAGTACTAATTGGAGTTTTAACTTAAACAGTTTTATGTAAAATTAATTAATCAGATCTTTTCGGAAGGATAGGATTAGATACTTAGATTACTTTTGTGCAGTTTTACGAACTTAACACGGACGAAGTCGCGGGCAACAGCTAGTGTTACATAAAAAAAGAATTTTATTTTATTAATGTAAGCAAAGACATACCTGTATAGTGTATGTATGAGGACCACCTCATTCCACGAAAAACTCAAAAGAAATGCATGCCATAATGACCGGCCCAATATAAATATTTATGCAGTAGTTGGTATAAAATGTTTAAGAGTGATGAAGTACGGTTTTTTACGCTGAAATTCACTTCACTGGCTCCTAGCAATATTAATTTCGAAATCCAACGAGAAATTCGGAAGTTTAAACCCAATATCTGATATTATTAAAGCATGTTTTCATTCATTCTTATGTCGATCCAGAAAATACATATTATTAATAGGAGACAGTTAAATAATATTTAACGTTTTATCGTCGGAGCAATTTAAACCGTTTTTATAGGATAAAGTCATAATTAAATTCCGATGTTTCAGGAGATTTTAAAAGAAGATTAATTTGATTTTTTATGCTGCAAAAAATAAATGGATTGACATTGATAATTTGGTTAGAGTTCAAATCAGTTTTGTTACCTTAAACCTAACATAACTTGGTAAGAACCTCTCGCACCGGGCCCTGGTTTAAGACATGGTTCAGAGTGAATCTAGAAATCTCTTAACTGACTGTGGACCCAGGTTTGCCGCTGTAAGAGCAATCTAGTCAAATGAGACTTCATCGACACATCTTTAACAACATGCGTCACCTGCTAAACTGTCCATCCTGCACTACCACCTCTAAAAAATTGAAAAAAAGAAACTTATCCTCACACCCCAGCCGCTGCGACAGTAAAGACCCTGGGCATCTGGAGTCACAAAGTGAAATGAATGATGAAGATAGTGATAAAATATCTGTCTGAGGTAGTTAACAAACGCTATTTCTAATTACAAGTTCTTATAGACTGCAACGTCTCTAACAACGTAACAAAGCCTTTACAAAAAGAACGAGCAAAAACCGCCCTCAGAGAGCAAAGATCACTGACCGGATTCCATTTCAATCCCACCAATCTTCGATTAGGAGTATAATTCATTACACCAAGAAAGGGGAGGCGTTGCAAAAATGAACGACAATCTTTCGACTATCAATCAAACTGATTCGCTTGATTAATGAATAGGTCTCCCCTCGACACGTTTCCGTGAACTTTCTTTCCGCGCTGCCCCTTAGACGGTCCAACTTTTGCAGTATTTCTTCGAGAGGTTAGCATTAAATTCTTAGGTCCGCATATTAAATTTGGTACACAGCTTATTGGTTTTGTTCAAATTTCGCGACTTTTAGTCAACTTTGTGTCGGTATGAGCAAGAACTCTCTGCTTCTAATATTTCTCTTTGATTTTATGGTCTTGGATTCTTTTGTTCACGTTTTGTTGGCCAAAGTCGTAATTGTATGGACGTATTGGATCGAGTTTGAGAAGTTTAAGGAGTTTAATGTTGTCATTTGTTTTTGGCTTTGCCTGGCAAAAGTTTTAAGAGCTTGCCTTCTTGGCATTATTAGGTACCATTTCCTTCATGTCATAAAATTCTTATTTTAATACCATCAGAGCACAATATATAAATTTAAATGTCATCATCTCCCTAGCCTTTTATCAACTAGTTTGGGTTTGACTTCCAGTCTCATCTGATGTGGCTAAAAACTTGTGTTTTAGATAGAGCGACTGCTAATCAGATCTCCACAATCCAGTTACTGACCAACACGATATTCCTTGAATACACTGGTCAGACTTTCTAGCACTGAGACTGTACTGTTACTTTTTGGTGAACAATAAAGTTTGTTCTATTTTATTCTCCGAATGATAGCCAGGACTTACATACTTTCAGAGTAAAGGACGCCAGTAATGTCCTCGTTAAATTTGAAAAGTACATATAAATTAAGAAATTCACATTGATACTTGCTTAGTTTTGAGTTTGCAAATTCATGTATAATGCCGCGGCCAGACTATGCTCCTCGCGCTGCTCATCGCTCTGCTCCTCGCGCTGCCGTGATTTGCCGCGATGTTGCTCTCTCTCTCTCGCGCGCAAAGACCGACAAGATAGGGAGCAGTGGGCAGGACGAGGAGCATGACGAGTAACGTGGCCACACTATGTCTCTGCCTCCTTTCCTCGTTACTTCCCATGCTACTCGTCGAGTGTGTGGCCGCGGCATAAGAGGTGGGTTACCTTAACCACATACATAAAATATCAACGTAAACTCCAGAACTCATCTTTCTAAAATGCTTAGCAAGCACTGTAAGACCAACGAAGCGTCACCAACATAAGCTCGATAAACGACCCCTTTCTTCCAACCCTACAGGTAAGTAAGGTGACAGCTATCTCACAAAGCCACGGCAATAGTCACGACTGTCAGTTTGTCACAGTATAAGTAAGTTGGAAACATAGGGTCGGAAGTTTTAGTGACTCGTGCAGTAATAGAATTTAGTGTGCTGGTAAATTAGTTATTTGTTGCTACTCTGTGAATTTCACGGGCTTGTGTTCCGAGAAAATTCCACTTACTTTGCTACAGTTCTTAAGTATGTTTTTTTACGGTCAAGGAAAACATCGAGAGGAAACTAGCATGGTCTTAAAACTAAAAATTTGACTGAGTGGATGACACACATTTATCAACCCGCACTAAACCCGCACGGTGGATGATGGCCCTTTCCCTCTCCTAGAGAAGGAATCTTTCTTCTAAATCCCAGAGGTGGAAACATTGTAAGGCTGATGCTATGCTATGTTGTTTTGTTGCTTTTAACCTGTAAGGTGTAGACATGGAAGTATCTAAAAATACAGCTTCTACCGGTGGCTTCGCCTGCCTGAAAGTAGGAATTTACTGGGTAACCGTACTTACGGGGTAAAATAGAATAGTAAATCCGCTTAACACACTTTTGTAATAGTAGCGCTATTTATTTATCAAAAATCTCTCTTGTACTGTGTAAGTCGTTTTCAAACAAATAACTTATCTATCTACCTATTAACCTCTAAGCTGAACCCTACACGGTTCAAAGTGTGGTTTTCAAATAATGAAACATATTCCTAGGATTTCTAATTGCGGTCTTCACAGTGGTGTGAAGTTCAGTAGTCTCTATGTTAGAAGGTGCTGCCTTTCAAACAAATAGAGTTTGTTTACAATATTCCTAGAAATTGTTACAGAACATAATAATTGCTCTTGCTAAGTTAGAACTGCTAATTGAAGACTTCAACTTATCTACCCAGGCTACCTAGGAGGCGTAATTATTGTAAATAGTATCATGTATCTAGCAACCTCCATATAGTATCTTAACTAAACTTGCATATCGGTATCAGAGTTATTCGAACATATTTTATACAGCAATCCGAAATCAAATATCAAGTAGTTGCCCGCTCCAGACATAATACTGGTCTGGTTGAGAGAACCTCCTTTATTAACGAAGTTATACGGGACTTTACCTACATCCTGTTCTACATACCTCTAAAATACTATCACGTCCGGCCGGGATCATCATCCTGTTACCATATTATACCTATAGATACTCTGATAATGGATGTATTAAAAAAAAAAAACCGGGCAAGTGCGAGTCGGACTCGCGCACTGAGGGTTTCGTACCAACCTACCTATAAAAACAGTTTAATTCTCGAATCGAGTCTTGAAGACTTTTCAATTTTTTTTTCTTGTGACGTAACTAAAAATTTTCAGTTTTCAGACTTTTCCCGATATTAGTGCTATAATACCTTGCTTCGTGCCAAATTTCAAGATTCTAGGTCAACGGGAAGCACCCTATGAGTTTTGATTCCTTTGACAGTGTCGAAATGTACGTTTTTTGCAACATAAACGGGCGTATCTTTTTTTCCCGTCAACTTACAAGTTCGATTTTTTGCACAACTTCAAGGGACCGCGGATTTCAATATATGGTTTTAATTTCAACTTGATACCTTCACGCATTCCTGAGAAAAAGGGTCTTGACAGACGGACGGACAGACGGACAACAAAGTGATCCTATAAGGGTTCCGTTTTTTCCTTTTGAGGTACGGAACCCTAATTAACAAGCTTTCTTTTGCAGCAATTAAATTGGCCAAACCATTAAAATAATTTCATAATTAAACCGCACATTAAATCAAACAAACCATAATTACCTAATTAGATTTTATTTTAAATTGATTTTAGTTAATTAAAAAAATGGGGCCCAGCTGTAATTGCAGTCAAGACGTTCCGTACTAGGATTTATAACTTGTAACAAACAATATCACATGAACACATAAAAGACGCGCTAAAAACATAACCCATCTTAGCAGCTGTCTTACTCGTAGCAGTCGAATAAAGCCGCCTTACGCCACCATACAATCAAAATCAACATAACATTATCAACGCTTCCGCCCTCACCGTCATCCCGTGTACCTCTGAACTGTACCTACTACCCACCTTTCCATAAACGACGCAGGCACCCTGTATACACGTATATACAGGGTGCCTCATTAGCCGCGCGAGTTTGATTCAGTCACCCCGCCCGGTGCCACCAATCAATATCTACCTACCGGTTTAGGGACTATTCCCGTGTCGGCAACCAGATTTTCGGCACCAAAATTTTCTGCACCCAAGCTATTCCCGATTCGGCACCAATGGGTATTTTGGACTGGTATTTTGTTTGGTTACTACTCTACTATGAGGAGCTCGTGGCTAGATAATAACAGCCACACGGGTCGATCTTCAAGGTTAAGCAACGCTTGCCAAGGTTAGTCTGTGGATGGGTGACCATCTTAACATAACGAGTTTCCTCCGTGCCTCGGAAAGCACGTTAAGCAGTACGTCCTGGCTGTCATTTGTAGATCTTTGGCAGTAGCAGCCATGAAGTACTGTGTTACCCCAGTTAATGGGTTGTGGAGGTCTGGTTGGCAGTCGCTCCTCGTAAAATATTGGTATTCAGCTAAATCCGGCTTGACTGGAAGCCGACCCCAATATAGTTGGGAAAAGGCTAGGTAGATGATTTCGTTGGTTACTACCTGTCCAAAATACCTATTGGTGCCGAATCGGGAATAGTTTGGGTGCCGAAAATCTGGGTACCGAAACGGGAATCCTGCTCCTGGTTTAGCAAATGCGGGTTTTTACTCCGACAACATTTGGTTTACGATTTCCCCTTTCTCTGTTGTCAATTTGATCCGGTGTTTGAGTAAGATTGATTTTTTTTGCGGCTGTGAAGATTTAGTAATGTGTGGTGTTTGAGGTTCTGATTTTTATGAATCGGCTGTGTGGGTTTTGGGTTAATCTTGTACAGATTAGTTTAGTCTTACTATGGTTTAACAAAAATTTAAATGGCATATTTTAGCACCTTATACATTTTGTATCTAGACTAATACTCACTTTTCAATCAGTAAATGAAATTACAATAAAATTAGAATTCAAACACTGATTCTTTATTTAGATGCACTTAGGTACCTATTTTTAATTGTAGACAAATCATACGGGAATTAATGCATTACGTAGTGCATTGGTATTGTGGTCTACGCACGCACACACCCAAATAGAGTAGTGGTGCAAACAAAATCATGTCAAAATTTTTTCCAGTCAGGTTTTCTAGTATGAATATTATAGGATAAAACATATCTCATCATCATCTACCTAGCCCTTTTCCCAACTATATTGGGGTCGGCTTCCAGTCAAGCCGGATTTAGCTGAATACCAGTATTTCACGAGGAGCGACTGCCTACCAGACCTCCACAACCCATTAACTGGGGTAACACGATACTTCATGGCAAGACTGGAGTCAGATTTACTGGCTTCTGACTATCCGTAACGACTGCCAAAGATCTACAAATGACAGCCGAGACCTACGGCTTAACGTGCTTTCCGAGGCACGGAGGAAACTCGTTAAGTTAAGATGGTCACCCATCCACAGACCAACCTAGGCAAGCGTTGCTTAACCTTAAAGATCGACCTGTGCGGCTGTTATTATCTAGCCACGAGCTCCTCCAGGATAAAACATATCTATTTAAAAAAATATTGAAATTGATTCCGAACATACTACTTTTAGGATGTGCATTTATTATTTCATGTTGTATTCATATATAATTTCCTATGCAATAAACATATACAATAAAGAGCAACCATAATCTGTCTCGATTATTTTGAGATATTTCTGAATTCTATTTTAACTGCCCTGTTTGTTGGCCGAACTGCTAGTTCAAACAAAAAAATGCTATTGGATTAACCATAAGGCTTCCCTATATAGATGCCTGGAGTTTGGAAGCCGGTAGTAGGATATCCCTTGCTTCGAATAGCATGTAAATCTTGCGCCTTAACTTCGTGTCGGATTGCCGTTACATCGGACGAGTAAAGATACAGAGAGTGCACCTGCGTTTGGGCACACACTTGAGCACTTTAATATCTCCCGAGCCTGCCTGGTGAATTTCTATATTGTAAGGCCGGGAGGCTATATATATAGAAATGGGTTTGTTGCACACAAGAGTGAGGGATTTAGTCGCGTTGCATACAAAATAGTTCACCTCAAAATTATACAGCGTTTTCTTACAGCCTTACTAACAAACTTCTCAAAAAAAGAAACCACAACACCCAAATCAAACCTAATCATTCCTCGCCCGAACTGTCTCACATTGATAGCTTCTTCTTCCCTCCCTCCTAACATTTCGAACGGTAACTAATAAAGATAAGTGCTCCCCATAAGACGCACACATACATATACCCATGCACACACACAAATTCTCATGCACACACACATATCGCCTTTGAATGCGTCAAATCAAAAATAAATCTGAAACTACACATCTAACTCTCATTCTGTTCGAATCGAGATAGGTTCCGAATTCATAGTACCGCAGAATACTCGTATTAGGGTTGGCACATGCTCTGTTATCGGTTTAGTTAGGTATTTTTGTAGTTTATATGTAGATTGTGTGTCGTGATGACTTTGCGTATCATGCATAAGTTTGCAGGTTCGAAAACATACTCGTACAAGTACTAATATTAGATTTTTTAAATCTATATGTGTACTTTTTAAAGTATGTCTAGGGAATCTCTGACACCTCGTGCCTTCTAGAGCACGAGCTCTTAACCCCAGTTGTCATTCGTGAACTTTGATAGTCGGTCGTTACAGTCATACGCCAGAAAGTCGTCCCATCAGTCTATTGTGTTGCCCAGTAGCTGGGTTGTGGAGAGTCTGATAAGCAGTTGTTCCATGAAAATATGTGTATTCTGCCGCATCCGTTTAGACTGGAAGCCGATTCCAAGCTACTTTTAGGAAAAGGCTAGAAAGATGATGACCAAATATTCTGTAAAAAAAATACGATAATTCCATTAACGAATGTTCGATTTTTAAATCTCACTAATTAAATTAGTCTAAATGGAACAAGTCTATAGTCTCTTAGGATCTACTTTTACCAGTATTTTAAACCTTAAAGCCTGCAACTCACCAACGTGAAGAGCTCTAGGCAGGTAAAAGGCATAGTCGCCCACACCTCCGCTTTCATCCGGTGTAAAACTAATTAAACGCAAACTTATCAAATATAAAAAGCAATAAACGAAGCCTTAAGTATTAATAAAGTCTTCGCAGCATCTTTTTCATTCTCTATTAGTATATTTACGTAGATCTCCCCTCTTTATGACTTCTATTAAGAGGATATGAATACCAAAAAGCCTGCCCACATTTAAACGCTCATTATTCAAATATTTTCAGTAATATTCAGCTCAAATTTGGGTATTTAACTACCGGCCCAGTAACAAACTTCAGTCATAAAGATATCCAAAATGGGCGATTCAATCAAAAAACTGGAAGGGAATCGTAAAAATTTTAGTATTATATTTTTGTAGGCAACGATTTTAATATCGGACTTTAAAACTGAATGAAGGTTGATTGCAGATGAATGGCATTGTCTCGAATTCGAATAAAGAGTTTTTTTTGTTCTTTAAGCCGATTTGAGTTGAATTAGCTTAACAATTAAAGTAAGTATTGTGACTTTGCAATAAGAACTTTTCTTTGGCTATAAATTGCTATTAATTTTGAAAAGCTAATCTGAGTGAGTACTTATTAATTATTCTATTTTCAGTATACCATCATAATTATTTCTGCCAAAAGACGTCCTCTTTTGGACATAAGTCTCCCCCAAATGTTGCCACAATAACCAGTCCTATGCGTCTCGCATCCATTGGGTTTCCGTGACCCTCACCTGGTCCTTAGTCCACCTTGTACACACTATTACCTTTAAAAGGTGCCCGGATTTCGGGTATAAATCCAGGGAGTATGGGATTTTTCCTCATTAAAATCACCTTGGTGATCACCATCAGCACAAAAAACCCGATACCTGTCAAAAGACCAACTTACTTGTATTACGAGTACACTATTATTTTATCGATAACTCTATCGTGACAACCATAGAGACGACCCACACAGCCTCGATTAGGGAAGATGAATTACGATGAATCACCGACTGGGGTCGCCCCACACATTTATTATCAAACAACCATAATGGCTCTAACAACGCCATCTAGTGACACGCTGTGTAACTTCAGTAATCACCGATTAACTAAACCCTGGTTAGTTTATACTTGACAAAAAATAAATGGTCTGTTTTGACATTTGTGAATGTACAAGTTACATTCTAAGGTCTTTCAGGAACGAAACTGAAAGAAACAATAAAATAATACATAATCACATAAAGTATTTAAAAAAAATACATATTTTTTAAAGCGCGTTAAATCATCATCATCTCAGCCGAAAGACGTCCACTACTGGACCTAGGCCTCCCCCAAGCGCGTTAAATAATATCATGAAATTGCGAGTGTTCTTTTTAATAAACTTACTAATAGTCCAGTCAAAATATACTAAATTATTATTCAAGTTTGCATTAATTCCCAACAAGCTGGATTTTTGTGCAGGCCTTGAATACGTCATTAGGAATGATATGTCAAAAGTCCCCATCGATCCCGCATGTGCGTTGTTTTTTATTCGAGGTCAAAGTTCACAAATTAGCGTTTTTTGCGTATATCTCTGAAACAACGAGAGCTTTCGAAAAATGGTTCAGACAAAGTTTGTAGATCGTAAAATTGTCTACAAAAAAGATCTCGACACTTTTCTTCTATAAAGCATCGCTTTCGAGATATCGTGACTTTAGACCGCAGGAAAGTCGTATTTTAAGTGTAACAATCACTGTAGTACTTAGCCTCAGCAGCAACTAAGTCGTATTCATACTGAATGCGGGCAATGACACTATTGTTTGCTCATGAGAACGAGTCTGAGCTTCCTTAAAGATGGTTTTCTTAAAGTCAAGGGTTGACAGTTGAGGACACTCTTGGTCGAAGATGCTGCGCTTTTTTTTATTTCAGCCGTTTTATTTGCTTCATTGCCACAGAACAAACAGTATTTCGTCAAAAAGACGATTCATTACCTCGTGCTAGTACAAGGAAGACTAATCCCAGATGTGGTAGCTATCTCCGCCTCACACTGTCTTTTAGCTGCAGCGATGCTGCTCTTCCGGGTGGTTGCTTTACGACACTGCTTATGTATCATTACAGATGGTTTGTCCTTCAAATATTCGTCGAACCCATCATCCCTTAGTATGAGTGCATATTCGTATTATCTATGTTTAAAATAGCCATAATTCGAGAACAGTGCACCGTAGAAGAAAAAGTGTAAATCTTTTTTGTAGTCAATTTTACGATCTACAAACTTTGCCTAAACCATTTTTCGATAGTTCTCGTTGTTGCAGAGATATACGCAAAAAACGCTGATTTGTGACCTTTGACCTCGAATAAAAAACAACGCACAAGCGGGATCGATGGGGACTTTTAACATATCATTCGTAATGACGTATTCAAGGCCTGCACAAAAATCCAGCTTGTTGGGAATTAATGCAAACTGGAATATCTATTTTGACTGGACTATAATATTATTGTGGGCTTATTAATTTTTGCGATGACAAATGTCAAAATGGGCTTTTTATGTTTTGATAACTGTACATGACTGTAATTCAAAGCTTCGCTTCCCATGATACGAAATGTACTAAAAAATATTGGAAAATATTGAAAGCAGGTCATGTCAGTTTTAATGATGGGTTTGAAAAACACATGATTTTGTGGATGTGAAATTAAACACCTGCTTTTCTGTGGCAAGAGGGATCAAAATAATGAAGGATACGTAGGAAAATGTTTACTTTCATTTTTTTTGGGTATCAGCGTTCCCTTTGAGACTTGTAAGTGCTGGAAGTTTTATTTTTAAATGTGACACGAGTATTAACGAAGGCGAGACGGCGTTTTTCAGTTTCATTAAAGTAAAATGAAGTATCTAAGAAATATTTTTGCACAATTTATTTATAAATAAAACTTACTATACAGTGAGTTACCTTAATTAATATTAAGGTAATTTCTTTCTAAATCCGATTTACTTTATTTAATTTATTTATTGTAGGTATTTATTTTAATTTTGTTTTTGTGTTGGCATTATTATTTAACTAAAGATAATCATCTCTGACATATGTTTTTTACTCGTTATTACTATCAAATGTTTAAAATTACAATTTTTCTTGTCTAAATTGTCAAAACACAATGAACAGCGCATTTACATGACATCTAGAAATGTGTAATTTTTTGTATTGTATTCTGCACTAAAGATTAAAAATACTAAACAAACGAACAGAACAAAACACACACAAACACAAACTTTGATAGGTATTGACTTTGAACGATAATTTTTGGACCCGCACAGACTGTGGACTATGGTCTATGTGCTATCGATGTTATGGCGCAGTGTTTTAAATACCAGCCTTATAAATTGAATTCCAAAAACATACCTCCACTTCCTAAGTGATTATAACAAAACCATCTAAAAAATAGAACAACATCCCAGCATCAGATGAGTACAAAAGATTCCTCTTACGTAAGCTACTTACCGTCACACAGACTCACGAACTCTCGAAGTCACAACTTTAAATTCGTAGGGTCTGAATGTCAAGATCTACCTTTACCAAGTTTGTTCAGAACTCCAAACTCGCCAGGACAATTAATTAAACAAGAAATCTTTTGAAGTACGACACGTTGGGAATAGTTGAAGACTGAATTTGAATTTGCGTTTCGCATTTACAGAGGCTTCAATATATTTCTTATTTACAGAGAAAGTAGAATTTTGTGAGAGTCAAATAACTGAAGTACCTACCTACTGTAGTTTAAACGCCATTTTGACATCAAGATGTTCTATATATAATTTTTATTATTTTACTATTACTCATAAAATATAAGTACCTACATCAACAGATAGTACCTAAAAAGCTCAAGTAAAAAAAACACACGTGATCAGTTACATAATTTCTGGATAACAGGCCTCACTGACAGCAACGTATTGATGCGATACAGAAGCGCGGCTGCCGCGCTACTAACGTGATACAGTCGTGATGTAGTCGCTAGCGGCTTACCACCAGCCACGCCATGATTCTCAGTCGCGATGCAAAGGCGCGTCAGCCGCGCTACTGCTTCGCGACTGTAGCGCTGCTAATGCGCGACCGTGTACCGTTTGTATGTAGATTGTTTTTGTTTTTCACGTGCCACCCTCCCTCCGTCCTCTCCCCGCTGTCGTCTGACACGGTCGCGCGTTAGCAACGCTACAATCGCGATGCAATAGCACGTTAGTAGCGCTACTGACGCGCGTTTCAAATGCGACTGTAGCACGTTTCTGACCCACGTGTCAGCTGCGCTGCAGAAATTCGCCGTGGGCGAGAGCCCTAAACAACTTTGTTGTTATTATTAATATTGTAATTTTGAAATAATTTCTTCGATATCAGAATCATTTTTCTTAGAAGGTACAATTAGGTACTATATAGTATACTAGCTTTTGCCCGCGGCTTCGCCCGCGTGAAAGTTTTTCTGAATTTACTTAGTTCCTTTTTTTACATAAAATAAAGCCTATAGCACTCAGGAAGAAAGCAGCTTTCTATCAATGTATACATTTATGTAGTCGGACCAGGATCTTCAGAGATTATTCCATACAAACAAAAAAAAAACAATCTTTATCTCTTTATTATTAATATAATTATAAACTCTTCTCTTCTTTTCTTCTCTTTATTACTAATGTAAAGATATAGATTTTAGAACTACACACGCACGCACGCTACTACACGCGGTACACCCGCCATTTTGACTCTTACAGAATTTTGGGTTGCTATAAGAATCTCTTCTCTCGCTTCTTCGCTCTCGCGTTTGATGGTGGCTGCGTTATGACTTTATATAGATGATTCAAGAATCCTTGAAAGAAAATATCTTATGAAAACCAGAAACCTCCTCCCAAACCTCCTATCATGAAACCTCCACGAGCGGACTAAGCGTTTCGCTTCGTCGTCGTTTATACGGCGTATATCGACGGAATGGAACAATTTGCCTGCTGCGGTCTTTCTGTCTGATTATAATTTAAGTTTCTTCAAGGCTAGAGTGAATAGACTCTTAATAAATTAGTGCACCTTACCATCAACGATTGCATCACTGCTTACCATCAAGTGATGAAGCACTAGTTTATAACTATTATAAAAACAAAAATTACTAATCCACTGCGGAAATTACACTACCCTAACAGTGAGAATATTATGGGTTAATAATTTTTTATGTTACAAACAAAAGCTTGAAATACGATTATTTTAGCCAATAGATTTAAAAATGTAAAAATTATAAAAACCTTTTTTTTTTATAAAAAAAATATGTTGGCCTTCATTTGTTTTAAATCCGGCTCAAGCTGACTCAGTGGATAAAGTTTTTATCAAAAGTTTTCCTGTTCGCCAAAATGCGGGATAAGTAATTAGTATTTTTAATCTTTCCTTGTCTTGTAGTACCAATCAATAAATTAAAAAAATCACTATATTTTGTTTATGTTAAACATAATACATAATAGTTCTTAAGACTGACTCACATTATCTCACATAATTAAATAACTGGCTTAGTGCAAGGCAGACTCGCGCCCGATAGGTTCCGTACCGTCCGTAGCAAAAAAACTCAAAAAAATTGCCTTTGTTGTTTGAGAGCCCCACTTAGTTTTTTTTTTTTGTATAGCGGCAACAGAAATACATTATCTGTAAAAATAATCAAGTGTCTAGCTATCAAGTTTCGTGAAACACAGTTTGGATAGACAAATAGACAGAAAAGCAGGCAGATAGACAGACTGACGGACAGCAAAGTCTTAGTAACACACATATTAAAAAAACTATTATTTTCTTGCCTCAACGATTACAATCAGTTAATTCACAATATCTTTTAACAGCATAATAATAACTAACCTAGAATCCGAATAGAATAGAATTTAAGGTCTAACAGACTTCAAGCAAAAAATTGCCTATCTAAGAAGGTTTCTAATAATAATGCTCTATTTACTAGTAAAAAAGGCAATATAGGTCGTCATATGATAGTCTGGTAATACAAGATTGCCAGATAAATCATATCAACGCTATTCCTTAGGTTTTTGCGAACTATACCGTTACCGACCATAGATGTAGAGATTTGGACTGAGCATTCCCTGTCTGGTGGTCAAATATGTGTGAGTGAGACCAAAAGCGAGAGAAACCGTATGGCCAAGTTTTGTTTTTATCTAGAACTTTGATTGGTCCACGTTACAAGCTATCAGTGTTACTTTCTTCTCACAACTTCTAATTACGAATATAGTGACTTAGGAATAGACAAGTATTGCTTGGAAATGTCGGTAACTTTAGTGAGTAGTCAAGTGACTATTCAAGTAAAAATGAAGTAATTTTAAGGTTTTATAATAACTCCTGGTCAGACGTTTTAATTTTTTGAGGACTTTAGAGGCAAGTTTGGTTAACGTTTGAATCCCCAACCGGTCCTATGAGACCGAGCTGTTATTGTTTTACTATTGTGTCTCGTTTCGCGGGTATCTGAGTAATTAAAGAGACTACCACCTCGAAGTTTGATCTACTATAGTCCGTCTAATGAAAGCGCGACCTGAGAAAAAGAGGTTAAATCCAAAAATTTTGTATGTGGTATTACTAACTAGTAGGAGAATCATGTCTTGACACTTCACAATTTTTTTAATTTCCTACAATTGCGGCTGAATAATGTTACCAATTAAATTTAAAAAAAGAACCTCAAGTCGCGCTTTCATTAGACGCATTCTATAAGCAAACACAGACACACTAAAGAAAAGAGGTGGCAAAAATGCACAGTCCAGTTCTAAACATCCACGCGCTCGACCTTTTCAATTATATTAATGGCAATATACTGGAAGATTGCGACTTCTTTTATTGAAACAAAAAGTTTGTCGTGCGTACTCGAGGCGGGACAAAAGACGCGCTCGGAGTTTGAGGGCGATTGTGTGATATTATGTTGAAGTGGAGGGAGCCTGGAAACTGTGGCGTGTATCTGTAGGTCTGTTGTGTGAAGTTTTTTTTATTATATAGAAAAACCCCGTAGGGTATTTGCTTTTAATCTTAAGAACTAACCAAATGACTGACAACTCATATTAGTCCTATTTAACCAAATTCTTCCTGGCTTCCAAAGCATCCAAAGCACCCATAGACACCCTAAGGTTGACTGGTAGAAAATGCCTAAGGCATTAAGTCCGCCTTTGTACCTTTATCTGCATAAAGTATAAATTAATAAATTGTGTCTCGACATTTTTGTTATTTTTGTTTGGTTACAAAAACAACAAAAATTTCGAGACAAATGTTGCTTTAGTACTTTTGTAAGTCATGAATTCATTTGATTTAAATCCATATTCATTTATTTACCAAATAGTTTATGCACAGAAACGTACAGAGGTAGACTTAATGCTTTATGGTGCATTTTCATTAGTCGTTAACTCGTTCGGTATACAGCATGCAGGGAGTCACCGCATGCGAGATAACCACAAATGAAAGTTACCAAGTCGATACATGTTCGGTATACGGCCGTCTACGGTTTCCCGAATGTGGGCCCTGTGGTACGCATTTCAGACATCTCTCGCACCCTATCGATGCATGCGGGCCCTATCGACTAAAAACCTTTCCCCGAATGCGGGCCCTGTGGCATGCGTTCCAGAAATCTCTCGCACCCCGCATGCGGGCCCTATCGACAAATGAAATTGCGCCATTAGGCATTCTCTACTAGTCAATACAAAGAAAAATAGCATGGCAGTGTTCTTTGTAGAAGAACAAAATACGACACAATTAAGACACCTCGTGTTATGTGCAAGAATACTGAAAACAAAATATAATTACTCAAAAATCTTTTTATTTCAAATAAATTGTAATAATTATGATAAATGATATTTATTTTGCAAACAGATTTTATAAATACTTTTAGGAGAGATTTTATAGAGACGAGGAGCTCGTGGCTAGATAATAACAGCCGCACTGGTCGATCTTCAAGGTTAAGCAACGCTTGCCAAGATTGGTCTGTGGATGGGTGACCATAACATAACGAGTTTCTTCCGTGCCTCGGAAAACACATTAAGCCGTAGGTCCCAGCTGTCATTTGTAGATCTTTGACAGTCGTTACGGGCAGTCAGAAACCAGTTAATCTGACTCCAGTGTTGCCATGAAGTACCGTGTTACCCCAGTTAATGGGTTGTGGAGGTCTGGTAGGCAGCCGCTTCTCGTAAAATACTGGTATTCAGCTAAATCCGGCTTGACTGGAAGCCGACCCCAATATAGTTGGAAAAAGGCTAGATGATGAAATTGTAATATGATAAATGATATATATTTTGCAAACAGATTTTATAAAGACTTTTGTCATTTTGACTAAATGAAGGTGGTGTACTAACCAATATATATTCCCACACACCAATAAACCCCGTTATATACAAACAAACACACAGACATTCCACCACTTGGCCAATCATGTAATCAATCAGTTGATTCAAGCGGAATTGAGTAATGAAGTTTCAATCGTACATCTGTACGGCTTTAATTGCTTCCCTGACCGATGATTAGTCGACCCTTTGGCCCAACTTTACTATCGGCCAACTGTTTGAGGAACTTAGAATAGATTGTGAAAACGATAAGATTTGATCGGTTTATGTGCTGTGAGAAATTGTCTTTCAATAAAGTGGAGCTTAAGTTATGTAGAAAACAAAATATAATGATAGGTCTAAACGCTGATGAGTAGGTTCTTGACTACATCATCCATCAAAAGTTCGAAATTCCCACATAACAATAAATAATGTAAAAAAAAAACTAATCGTAACACATATACATTTGTTGTCCGAACAAGGTCCGAACAGTTGAGGCGTTCTAGACATAGAACATAGGTTTTCCGAAAGCTATAACTAGGAGGTCTTTAGCTCAAGAGTAAATAGATTAATTATAGGTAAGCGTGCATCAGTTGAGATAGTGGTAAAACTATTTTATTTTCATTTTTTTAAACTATGGAAATGAGCGGTTCATGAACACGACTTTTTATTACTCTTTACTAACGTTACTCTTCACAAGCTTTGTGGGGGTTAGGAGGTTAATTCAATATGAGAATTTGAATCGAGAAACAGCGAATTAGTATTTAAATCAAGCGTGTGGTTAGCGAGTTTAGTAAATATAAAGCTGAAAGATACGAGAATTCAAGTAGCATATAACATCACGCCGGATTTCCCTTTAATTAACAAAAAAAAACATGTTTAAAAATAAAAATGTCTGACACATCCAATAATTGTTTTATAAAAGCTGACATCGGTTGAAACCCTGAGTTTCTGAGTAGGGTTCCAGACACTAAAATTAAAATGCTGTCAAATGATTTGATTGACTATTATATTCCGGTAAACCTATCGCAATAAAATCACACTTCGCACTAATATTATAAAGGGAAAAATTTCTTTCCACGTATATGTTTACTTGATACTGCTTTACACTCAAACGGTTGAATTGATTTGAATATGTTATGTCATTTGGTGCCTTTCAATACGGTTGAGCTGAACGGTTCGCGAACGGGCCCCGTCAGTTACGACTGGTCATCTCTCAACTGCAATGGTGTATTTTAATTATCTGTTCTTTAAATAGTTTTTATTATCCTAGGACGTTTTTAACGAGAACTGCTCGACTCTGCTGCTTCTATATCCTTTTCACATATAAGTTAAATGTCAATATTAACGGTGTTTTTTAAGGTGGAAAATAGTAAAGTAGGTACTAGGTGGAGCGGCAAGGTGTGTCAGACTTTTGCTAACTAAAACCACACCTGTAACAAAAACACAATAGCACCAATCTGATGGTTAAATGTCAAGCTATGAAAATATAATCTGGAATCTGCATTGTAACTAAGAGTTACAATGCAAGAGCTTAGATTTAATTTCTTGCATAAAATTAAAATCAGCTTTGGTTTACATTTGTTGTTTAAAACAAACACTGCACAATATTTCAAAACGATATTGAACCAAAAGCTATAAAGTCCTCTCAAAACCAGCAACACTTTCACATCGGTCGTAGTTTCAGCAAATATTTACCTTATTACATATTGGCTGTCACGACATCAGTTTGTTCATAGTACACTTGGTTTCTTTCGCCAGTTCATTGCCCCAATCTATCCACAGATTGAGAGATCATTCACACTGTACACAAAGCTGGTACAATATGATCGATTATATTGTTCTTCTATCATATTTATTGGGAGGGAAAATATAAAATAGGTAAACGGTATAACCGTGGCAGAAATATGAATGGCTTTGTGGTAGACTCATGACCTGATGAAGGTCACAGTAATAGTTTGAATGAAAGGGTCCGGTCGAAGTGACCACAATTTCAGAAGTGGACGTATACGAGTCTCAGCAGCAGTAAAATTAGCCTTTTAGCGAAGTCGCAAAGAGTTGTAAAGTTGTTTTGACAATCTTAAGCATTTTTGTTCATGTTTCAAATCAATTGACACGCTGCAACTATTTTTGCTGGGAAATCATCCAATGGCAGAAGTCAACTAGGTTTAGAGCTGAGAAGAAGGTCGTGTTAGACTTTTTCTGATTAAATTCACTTATATGTTCCTTCTTTGCCTTGCGTGCCAGAAACCAAGAATTTGCTTTCTAAAGCAAACCCTTGGCCTCAGTAGGCTTCGGCCCTGCTGGACTCCTACGGTTTTGTTGACATCTCCTTGAGGCACGTGGGGAACGCGTGTCTTTCTCACTACGCGCCGTCGTCGACTACTCAGACTCGAAACGGACAACCGAAGCCTGAATTTACCGAACTATCAATTAGACATTGCTCGTCATCCGCAAGCCCACGCTTACAATGGGGTACGCTGTGGCTAGAAGATGTTATGTCTGGCGAAAAAAATCTTCCTCCTATCAACCTCGACGTTTCCTGTGCGTATTTAACAATGGCAGATTTTTAATAGTTTCATATAAATTAAATACTTAGGTTGTATCAAGTAGCCTTCAAAGTACCGACACCATCTCAAACAACTTCACAATATTTCAAAAGCATCAACCGATCTACTTACAGTAAATTGATCGCGCCTCATCATTCGCACCTGCGTGACGATTATAAATGGCCGACGCCAGATTTGACGGTGAATAGCCAAGCCATTTTTGTATTAATTGATCTGGAAGACAGACGAGCGATCGTTAATATTATGTCTATAAATGTCAGTGTTCCTTATGACAAAGTTGGATCACTTAATTGTGTTCTCGGCCGAGTTCCGGAGATTTCTTTTGTTACATCATCTGTCTAGCCTTTGCTTAATTATGGTGAGATCGGTTTTCAGTTTTACTGGATATAGCTAAATACTAACATCTCTTTGAGGTGCACGTGGAACCGTAGTGGCCCGACAGGGTCGAAGCCTTCTGGGGCCTGGGTTGACGAAAGAGAACCCCGGTACCCTATAATTAGGTCAAACAATGAACAGGAGTGTGTTTTAGTAAGTAGCAGTCTGACACACTCTTCCGCTCCGCCCAGAGCGGGAGAAGTCATTCTGATGATTCCCCAACTTAGAATACCTAAATACTAACATTTTATATAAAGAGAAAGAAAACTTTTATTCGTACCTCACACAAACGTACACAATACAACAAAAATAACATTAAAATCTTTGTGAGGCCAAAAAGGCTCCTAACTCAGCATAAAAATATGCTGCGATATTTAAAACAATAAATAACGCAGCGCTGGTATTCTGCTAGGACTTGCTACGTGTGTCATGGAAACACTCACGGAAGTTAAACTAAACTAGCTATCGAAATAAAATAATGAACAATCATGAAAACGTTGATAAAACGGCTTGAGATTATGTTAAAGTATATCATTTATGGAGCAATTCCCTATCGGGAATTCTACCATTTAGTCTTTGATATCCATTATTATCCATATTTTAAAATTATTCCTGCGTATGAAAAAAATGCGTTTCGCTAGATCTTAATTAAGTCTTTAAAGATCCCAAATCCTGTAAAGTGCTTTGTCATCATCTAAATAATTTATTCACTCCACTAAAGTGATCAACAACAGCGGTTCCATAAATCGCTTTACATTTCAGTCAAAAAAATAAATAGCAATTCAATTTTATGCTAGAACCACTTTAGATCCTACAAATAGAACAGAGCTACAATTTCATGAATTTCGCTTTTTACGTTCATCGCTTCATTCTTGCGAACATTTTTCTGCGAGACATCGTGAGAATATTTGATACTGCAAAAAGAGGGTTTTAAAATCTTATTTCGTTTCTACCTATGCATAAAAAAGCTACGAGGGTAAGTTAGGTCTATTTTGTTTCCCATCTTGAAAATATAGAACCTTAGTTTTGTTCTCTTGGTTATGTGAAAAGGAGGGATGAAACTCATGTACAAAGTAGGGGTCTTTAACTCAGGAGGCTACTTCTAGGTTAAGAGTGCTCCGTCGTCGGTCACATCATCGCTTACTATCAGGTGACATAGTGGTCAAACGCCAATGCATAGTAAAAACAATGTAGACTCATGGAGAAGGAGAGGCCAAATAAAAATGTGCGGAGTGATAATTTATTTTTTTATTAATATTATGCATAAGCTCGCGTTTGAGCACTATCTCACTTGATAAGGAGCCAATCATTTTTTTGAAAAGAGTAACCATGGAGTTTCTTGCCGGTTCTTCTCCATAGGAAACGACCAATTTGGAACCGTGCACTAGCTTCGACTTTTTATAAGTGCCCATGTAGGCCTATGTAAAATAAAAACATTTTTTATTTATTTATCCATTTATTTATTTAAGGGAATTAGTGATAGTATGACAGGTGACAGGACAGAATGGAAGAAAAAAAAACGTGTTGCACCGACCACATAAAATAGGACAAGGACAGGAAGAAGAAGAAGAAGAAAAGTTTTGTACACTGTTATACCACTCCACTTCGTTTATGCAATACATTTAGATTGTACTGTAAAAGTTTTCATGAATCGAAAATCGTGGACGTGTCATCGGCCAATATCTGAAGCTATAAAGTAAAATGGACCCAAGACCCTTCACCCTTTGCCATGGAATTTTACTCAACATCTCTATGTAAAGAGGTGCGCCGTATTTCTGCGATGTGTAAGGGAATTAGGGACGGTGACAGCGGGAGGGTGCTATTATTTATTTGTTTATCTTTGCGATATTCTAAGCGGTGGGTGAGTGGCGGAAGGAATTGTTGATGTATTGTCGGTGTTATGTTGTTAAATAAGAGTTTAAGGGGATTTGGAATGGTGTTCTTTTGTTGTAGTATTTAAAATGTCACTGAGATAAGCATTTTTGTTATGGTTTATTTCGGGAACCTAAACAAATATTGTTTTGACTATTTCAGAACAAGTTTTTGAAAACAATAGCTTTAAAATTAAGAAAGCAAATGACATTCTTCCGCATAACCCTTCCAAAAGTACAAGTCATTTTTTATTCTTGTTTATAGACTCGAGCTTGACCACTATCTTAACTACTGTAAAACGACGATGTGTTCGACAATGTAGCACAACTGTTTACTTGTGCTGTGACACTTTGCTTTTTGTCAATAAACGAGAAATACCCTATGACATATATTTTTAAGTTTTTTATTGTTCCAAGGGGCAGCAAGCCTGGGTTTTTTACCTTAATTTCAGGTTAATACCGTAAGGCTGACAGACAGAAAACCAAGCGGACAGACGAACAACAAAGGGATCAGTATTGGTTTAGTTTTTTATTGCTCCCAGGGGTGACAGACCTGAGTTTGTGATATCAATTTCAGCTTCTTTCAGTAATACTAACAGACAGACAAAGAAGCGCACAGACGAAAATAAAGTTATCTGTTTTTTGCTAATAAGGTACGCAATCCTATAAATGAACATAAATGAAAGCCTTACGACGAAGGAAAAGCACGTGCTCCTCAAAGAGTAAACACGAGCCAAACGATAGCACATTCGTCGAGATGAATTCTTCCGACGTTTGTAACCGCCGACTCGGCATTAGAATACCTGAGTTCTTCAAGGGAGACTGATTCGAGTGCGACTGTCGCATGAGAATTTAAAAGTGAAATTCTACCAGCTTTATTATTGAAAGTGTTGCTGTGGGTAGAATTACGTTGGATGGAGTAGATGTTACTTTAAATTACATGTTTTTGCGTGGGATTATCATCAAATTTAAATAATTTCTCCCGCTCTTGGTGGCGTGGGAAGGAGTGGCAGATCGATTCCCGCACGAAACAAATAGGTATTTGTATAGCCTATGTACAGATACGTTTTTTTTGACGAGTGTACATATGAATTTCCACGTTCAACCTGTACCAACGGGAGTAATTGCTAGTGACAGGCAACTTTTTTTTTAAGTTTAATAACCTGTCAAATAATCTAATAATTAATTAATTAAATCACGTTTACGAAATGATTTTCAATAAAATTTCACCGTTAAAACAAGTCATATTGTAAGGACCGTAATAATAAGCAGATCTTCTTTCCATCCAACAATTTCTCGCACCTTAGAAGTCTGAAACTTCCGAGTAGGTAAGCGATAACTTGAAAGGTATAACTTTTATAATTCAAAGTTAAATGAAAGTTTGAATAATGGTGGCGGCCTTGAGCACTTCAAACTTGGCTCAGTAGTGAGATTCGAGGAAATTCACGACGTTTTGAAATGACGATTAGGAATAGAAGAAATAGCTTATTTGCTTGAGCCGTTTCGTTTAACACGCCGTACCTATTACAAGTATACTCATCATACCGGATTATACTATAAGCGTCACTGTAATGTGATGGTTTTGAAAACTCTTGAGCATTGACGCCGAGTTGCTAGCCCATCGGTTTTCTATCGTTTACATTTCGGAGAGAGTACACACTGACTTGGTAGAATTAAATTCCATAAGTCCGTTCCATCATCGAACCACTAGACATAAGGCGTAACGCTAACATTTGTACATGGTGAATATCCCAGCTATAAGTACAGAGCGTTTTGGGAGTAAAGTTAGCGCGCCGGATTAAAAAATGTCACTGTAATAGGATGTTTTCTTTTAACCCAAGGTTGACTGGTAGAGAATGCCCTGATGCATTAAGTCCGCCTTTATACCACCACTGTACATAAAGTTTAAATAAATAAATGTTTTTAAAAACTCTTGAGCATAGACGCCGAGTTGCTCGCCTGTCGGTTTTCTATCGTTTACATTTTGGTGAGTGTGCTTTGGAATCGCAAAATTTAATTCAACCAAGTCTGTTCATCATTATCGGACCACTGGACATACGGCGCGGGCGTTACGTCATCAGTACATAGTGGATATCCAACCCATATGTTTCATACAAAGCGTTTTGGGAATACATTAATTGTATTGTGCGAAATCTAAGGAGTTTCTTGGTTCTTATTGAACTGCCTTATTGGACAGTGAGCTAAACTTTGCTAGCTATCCGCAAGCCTGTGCCTACGATGTTTGGGAGTCGCCCTGCTACTCTCGACGTCCGAGGCATCTTCATGGTTTCGGTCACCAGCTTCACTCGCATTTCTGCTTCACAGAACGAGCACTAGGAAGCAATAATTTCCCATCCCCTCTTGCCTCGTATCATGACCTGAACCAGAGATCCAAAAGGTATGCAGATCATCTAAAAGATGTAAATTTAGACGTTAATATACATTATTTAAACAAAAAAATTGATACAAATTTAACATAAAAATAAAGGTTATAAACCTTTAATTATGCCAAAGATCCTAAAAATACGAATGAAGTGCGCATATTATGTATGGTAGGGACCGTAAAACATACAATTTCAATAAATTTAGAATGAACTTAATTTCAAATAAGAATGGGTTACATCCGACAGCCTAACATAATATTTTCTTACATATGATAACAGTAGTAATTCTTGTGTTACAATGTGGAGTATTCATCGCGTTAGATTTAAGAAAAACATGTTCCTACCATTTCTAATGTTATTGAAACGTTGAACTAATTATAAACTGGCTTTTGCCCAATACCTACTCAAATATACTGACATACTTTTGAATCATGTACCTTTTTTAGGTTAAAATTGTCTAATGACCTCGCCCACTTTAAGGCGGAGGTAGAGGTCTTGTCAGACTTTCACAGACTAAAACTCACTCCTATGTATGTTCTTTCTTTACGTACTATGCACCTAAGTAGGTAGTTGCAAACAAAACGTGACATAATGAGGGAGTACAGACCCATTTGACAGCCAGTGCGATTGCTTTGTACCTGACAAAATGGTTACCCACTTACTAAAATGTCCAAATTATTCCTGCAGAACTGACCTTAAAAAAGTCATTGGTGCCGCTGTAAACGTGGCCATTTACTAACTGTGCCCAAAATACTTAAAAAAAAAAAATCATTTCGAAAAGAAAACTAACATCTTTTTTAGGTGATAAATTTTAATCATGCAGTGCTCACTCTCGCTCTGCGCGAAACGGGAGGGCGCGTCATACTTTTACTGACTAAACCTCACTCTTTTTTATTCTTTGCCTTCGATTTAAGTCCTAACTTTATATTAGTATATGTATATATATATATATATGTGTATTTATTATATTAAATATATATGTATGTTTATTTTTACTCTATTATGTATACTCCTTATACTTACTCTGTTTCTATTTACATTTTCTTTTTATGCACCTACCATTTTATCTCTTCACCACCCTAGGTTGACTGGTAGAGAATGCCCATGGCATTAAGTCCGCCTTTGTACATTGAGTTGCATGAAGACTAAATAAATAAATAAATCTTTCAAGAAAACGTAACTATCACAATAACTATTGCATAATGAAAAAGAAATATAATATATTTTCTATCAATTTCTGTTTATTCATTCGTCATTATAACCCTTCTTATACATACAATAATTATCTTCAGTTTAAAATATTCAACAATGGAGATTTTCTCTTTATTTCTATTTTGCTACGAAACCCGAGAGCCATTGTCATTCGTCCCATCTAATGACTGTTATTTTTAAATTATGAAGAAGTTTTTTTTGTTGCTCTTTTTTAATTAAAAGAAGATAGGTGCTTCGTTTCGACAGCTATTAATAAAATGTAACTTGATCTATTTTTAGCAGGCTTGTTTTCAACTTTGTGTTACTTAAAACGCCCATATTAAAAAAATATTATGTGTATATTAAAAGGTTGACAGCGTATCATATTTAGCTAGCTAAAATGCAGAGGCACATTTTTGTTAAGTTATGTGCCGTCATTATAGTACACTACTAAAGTATCTCAAGGAAATTACTCCTGGATTAAAAATTATCCTATGTGCATTCCAGGACATGGCCTACCCATGTACCAAGTTTCATCATAGTATATTCAATCATTCGAGTGTGGAGAAGTAACCAACACACACACTCATCATCTGCCTAGCCTTTTCCCAACTATATTGAGGTCGGCTTCCAGTCAAGCCGGATTTAGCTGAATACCAGTATTTAACGAGGAGCGGCTGCCTACCAGACCTCCACAGCCCATTAACTGGGGTAATACGGTACTTCATGGCAAGACTGGAATCAGATTTACTGACTTCTGACTATCCGTAACGACTGCCAAAGATCTCCAAATGACAGCCGGGACCAACGGCTTAACGTGCTTTCCGAGGCACGGAGGAAACTCGTTATGTTAAGATGGTCACCCATCCACAGACCAACCTAGACAAGCGTTGCTTAACCTTGAAGATCGACCTGTGCGGCTGTTATTATCTAGCCATAAGCTCCTCAACCAACACACACACTAACATACACAAACTTTTAAAATATTAGTTTTTCTTTTTTTGAGATGTGGATTAACCTAACGACTTCTTTTGCTCTAGAGTAGAGCGGCAATGCGTGTCAGGATTTAACTAACTAAATTCATACCTAATTTTCTGTGATTGCCCTTTCTTTCCATTATCATGGGTTACCATTTCAAAAGTCATGACATGGCCCTAGTAGTCATCGGTCTTGCTGGACTTTACGGTTTTGCTAACATCACTTTGAGCATGTAGAACACTACACCCGACTCGTAGACTAGATCGAGTCGGGTTCGGTTTGGGCGCTTAAAGGTCGGCCGGACGGTGACATTCATTTTGTTTGCCGTCCGCAAACCCATGCCTAAGGTAGTCGGAGTTGGGGTCGTGGCGGCAGGGACGTGAGTATGTCCGTTCCCTCACGTGTACAGCCGTCATAATGTTGTAGGTACTATGAGTTTTATTACTATAACTACAGTCATGCCGGCGAACCTGCCGGCAAGAGCTGGCATGTAATAATTCCTAGAATCACGATTGCAATCAAAACTAACTAGATATATTTTCTCTAGGATTCACAAAACCTCACTAATAGGCAATCTGTAAACTAGCCCGAAGCACTTAGTATAATTAACTCTTTCACACCGTTTGTTGTGGCATATTACTATCCAGGTACGTTTTATTTTTAAAGTGGGAAATCAACTAACGCCTTTTTCTGCTCTAGAATGGAGTGAGTGCGTTTCAAACTTTTACTGAATAAAACCATTCCTATGTTCCTTATTTGCCTTTGAGTTCCAGGACTTTGGGGTTCCCTTTCAGACTACCCATGGCCGCAGTAGGCTTTGGCCCTGCTGAAGCCCACGGTTTTGCTAACATCTATTTGAGGCACGTGACACACTACTCGCTGTCGAAGGCTCTCGGACTCGGTCCGGACAGTTACCAGATACCTGGATGATGAGCTACTCATTGCTTGTCATCCATAATCCGGTCGGGATCCTAGCGGATGGGGCGTAACTTCCGTTTCCTTACGTGTGCGGCCGCCTTCTTCGCTAGTGTTACTTCTTCGCAGAAGCATTAATTCACGCACCGGACCATGGCCTGTACCAGGGCACGGCGTGAAAAGTCGCTGTCGACAATTACCTCCAGAAGGACGCTCTGCCCAAGCGCACACCTCCACCGCATCCTCTGGGCGGTCCACAAAATGGTTATACATGCACGTCTTTTCCACACGAAACAACGAGTTAGACGTTTCGAGGACATGAGATTGTTGTATTATTAAATAGAGATTATCTTGATTTCTGTTGCAATTCTAGGATTTTGTTTTCATATTTGACATTTTACCCAAAGTTTATTGGTTAACAAAATCATGAAAGGAGAACTAATTTAAAATGAAATTAAGAATAAAACCCAAAGATTTCCTGTGTCTTTGAACTCGTAAATTTACTTTCCCAGTAATTGCTTGTGACTTACAATTTGATATAAAATTCTCAGAAACCCTTTCGCAATTCGAAGTCAGTTTACCAATAAGAATAAAATAAATATTGGATCCGCTGTTTGCGATTAACTTTCTCTTAAAGTATTGGTAGCTATTTCTAGATTAAATTAATTTAAATAAGTTTAAGTAATAACTTATTTACTAAATTAGAGTAACTAAAATCAATTTTCTCAATTGTTCCGGAAAATCGCTCTATTAATGTCACTGAAATTAAGCTACAATTTTGTTAAGGGGGGATTAGTTTAGAGAAAATTACTTAGAATTTAAGGGTAAACGCGCCGAGAAGTTCCTACTTTGAGGAGTGATTAAAGAGGCGTCACGGCGTCTTCACTTTCTACCTGACATGGATTCGGTGAGAAGATACACCAGGGTGTTACCGTTGCTCTGAGGGAACGGTGGAAGTCTGCAATCGGCGGCAGTGACCTCTTCCGTCCGGCCTTGATCCATATAGTACGGAGTGTGAGAGAGCATCAGGAGCAGTCATACCCAGGCCGCCCATCACAGAAATGCAAAGAATATGGATACCCATTCATACTCTTTCAGTCAGTAAAAGGCAATTTGATGATTATTTATTTATTTATAACTAGCTGTCCCCTGCGGTTTCACCCGCATTTTTCGTTACTGCTCCGCTCCCGTGGGTCGTAGCGTGATGATATATAGCCTATAGCATTCCTCGATAAATGGGCTATCTAATACTGAAAGAATTTTTCAAATCGGACCAGTAGTTCCAGAGATTACCCCCTACATACAAACTTACAAACATACAAACTTACAAATTTTACCTCTTTATAATATTAGTATAGATAATTATATTCATACTCTTTCAGTCAGTAAAAGACAATTTGATGATTATTTATTTATTTATTATATTCTTCATTGTAAGTACACCATTAATAGGGTGATCGCGCTGGTTTTCGTTCAATTATCGGAGTTGCTGGCTTTGTGATGCGAAATAAAAATCTTGAAGTAGGTACCCATACATAAATGTATCATATTTGTTTCTATTGCTAACCCTTAAAAAAAAGTCTGTACAAGAAAATATACGGTCCTGGTGTTGAAAATAAAATCATGTTTATGACAAACACCCGTCCGCTTCATGAAAACGAAAATTTGTTACATATTCATAAGTTTTCAGTCTTGAATAATGTAACCTTTTTTGAATAAAGTACGAAGTTACAGCATGGTTCGTGTAACTTGAGGAATTAGGTGAGGTTGAAAAATTATATTTCGATACCTATCAACACAAAAGAAAACACGAAAGGAAAATAAAATAGATGTTATACTCGTATACTCGTAGGTATATAAGGTAAAACCATTTTTCCACTGCTGTACTCTAAGGCCTCTCTCTATGCTCACTGGTTCTGTTACACTTTTTTTTTCTATTTATTACGATGATGACATTCAACCTATTCTGCTATCTGCTCCGGAGTAGGACGAAAGCAAGACAAGGATGCAGAATGCATTCATGGTATAAAAATCACATAAATGCGAAATTATGTGAAATGTGTTTGAGGATTGTGACGGTGTATTTGTATCTGTATATTTGTTATTTCTTTACGCTCGAACGGCTGAATAGATTTTCAATGAAACTTGGGACATAGGATATTTTCCCCGTTGGTATGTTCTCTTGGTATAATTTTCTACAATCACTCGAGCGATGGCTTGCCGCTGGCAGCAGCTAGTAGTGTTATAAAGGCCAGCGTTCACTGTGGTGTAACAACATACGTCGCTGGCTGTCACACAAGTAAGCAGCTTTATGCAGTGCATGCAAACGAGACACATTTTTTGGTTCTTCCACGTAGGGAGAAACTTACAAATACATTTTGAACGTTTACGTTGAAAATGTTTGTTTGGTTGGTTTGTGGATGGGTGACCATCTTAACGTAACGAGTTTCCTCCGTGCCTCGGAAAGCACGTTAAGCCGTAGGTCCCGGCTGTCATTTGTAGATCTTTGGCAGTCGTTACGGATAGTCAGACGCCAGTAAATCTGACTCCAGTCTTGCCATGAAGTACCGTATTACCCCAGTTAATGGGTTGTGGAGGTCTGGTAGGCAGCCGCTCCTCGTAAAATACTGGTATTCAGCTAAATCCGGCTTGACTGGAAGCCGACCCCAATATAGTTGGGAAAAGGCTAGGCAGATGATGATGACGTTCAAAATGTTCAGAATTTACTCATTACCAGCTGCTGCCAGCGGCTTCGACTAGTGCGTCGTAGTAGAACATTATCCCAAGGGTACAGTCGTTCTACCAGAATAAAAAGTATCATAATGCTATTTCAGAGCATGGTCTACTAGTACACTAAGTTTCATCGAAATTCATTTGGTAGTTTTTGCGTAAAAGAGTAAAAAACATCCATAAATTAATAGGTATACATAGAAACGTCCATGTTTACGAGTATAATAGGTACTAGTAGGATTCACTTTACTGTAAATACTAAAACACACAAAATATCAGAATGATGGATAATGTGAGTAATAAAGTACTTAAGAGGTTTGAATATAAGTAACGCGAGAACTTTCTTTTTAAGGCAAAAGTGTCGAGATATTCAAATTTTTCGTAAGTTTTTTGCATTTTACAGGTCAATGTCAAGTTGTATGTTGAATAAAATATTATTTGTAACCATAACACGTATCTGTTTACAAAATTATAGTATTGAAAATAACATATAAAATTAATCTACACTGATATAATAAAAGAGTAAAGTTTATTTTTTTGTTTGTATGAGGTAATCTGTGGAAGTACTGCTCCGATTGCTAAAACTTTTTCACCAATAGAAAGCTGCTGTATTTCTGAGTGACATAGGCTATATTTTATGTACGCGGGCGAAGCTGCGGGCTAAACCTAGTCATAAATATTTTCAGACACTTTTGGATTGACAAGGTTGTTTAATCACAAAGACAGATGAAATTATTTGCTCTTTCCAAAGCGTAAATCTCTATGGAGACGAAGGTAAACTGTCAGGATACTCTTTAAAATCAGTAAATAATTGAAAAATTGATTATTTTATCCTAAATGAGGCTTCCTACTGAGCAGTAATGAATACTAGCGAAGGAGGCGGCCGCACGTGTAAGGTAACTTCCTCAAGCCGCCGGGATCCTAACCCTGATTTCCAGCTACCGTAGGCGTGGGCTTTTGGACGACGACCAATGACTTGTCCGGTAATCTTCCAGACCAAGGCCGAATCGTCTATACGGCTTAGAACAGCACCCTTTTTGCTGGGAACCGAACAGTGTAGCACATGTACCACCATCTGATCATCAAGAGGTCAGATTGAGCATCATTAGGATTAGCATTATCGGCCTTATAATGTTTCCACTGCTGGGACTCAGGCCTCCTCTCTAGGAGAGGGATTGGACCATAATCCACCGCGCGGGCCCAGTGCGGATTGGCAGATGTCACATGTCTTCGAATTTTTGGTTCTAGGACATGCCGGTTGCCTCAATTGTGAGATTGAGCATCACATTCTCACAATTGCCAAGGCACATTAAGTCTAAGACGCTTTCAGTAAATAGTTTTTGAAGATACATAGCACTCACATGTGCTATCAATGCGTGAAGTTATATACTAATTATTACTAGCTGATCCGATAGACTTCGTACTGCCGAATTTTCTTTGTTTTTTCGAATTTTTCTCACCTTTTAAACCTTCCCTAGACCTCCACGAACATTTCAAAACCAAGAAAAGATAAATCCGTTCAGCCGTTCTTGAGTTTTAGCGAGACTAACGAACAGCAATTGATTTTTATATAATTAGGGTGACTGACCCAAATGCTAGCACTGCACCAAATAATCAGCACTCCGCATAAATAGTACAATTGTAAGGGTTTCATCAAATAATTTGGGTTATCACTTTAATAGATAAATAAGTAGATGTTTTTAGAATCCTACTTCTAGAAATAATAATACTTTCCAACTTCAAACTGGCGGTAATTTAGTGAAGAAACGTTCGTGGTCAGCAGTTGCTCTTATTTTTGCCTGTTCCTTGTGATCGAAGGTAAATTCACGTGTTTATATTTTATAATATTTTAGTTCTTTTAAAGGCCTTTATACTGAAACGTTTGATTTCTCTGATTTCTTAGATGGTTTATGAGGATAATTTGAAATTAATAGTTTGATGTTATGGTAATATATTGGTAAAAAATGTGGTGCTGATATGGATCTAATATTTTACAAATTCTAAATTATCAGCACTGGAGCTGATAAATGATAAATATTACGTAAACACTAGTTCCATATATTTTTTTGATTAAAAACTGTGTTATTTTATACTTAGATAGAATTCACTATTTTTTTGGTAAAGGTAGTTTATATGTCTTCGGAATACAAATCTTAGCATGCTGCTGAAACCGCATTTGCAATTTGGCAGCAAAGTGCTGATAATGGATCAAAAGCATGCTGATAATTTGGTTCACGTAGGTAGCATTTCATCATTTTTCCTTTTTTCAGACCCACCTACCATGAAACCAAAGGAAGTAAATACACCAAATGAAAGAAAAAAAGTACACAAACGAAAATTTATAAAAAAGATTATAATTATTGATAAATATCGTTTTTATTTCATATAATTTCAATACCACTATCACAGTGCTGTTAATTGGTTCTCTGTATGCTTGTAATTGGTGGTGATGGTGCTAGTAAATGGTGCAATAGTCATTTTTTACTCTTACCCATCTAAAAAGAAATTGGATAAAGATAAACCTTTCTTTTTTTCAAATATCATCTTTCTGATTAAATATTAAAACTAGCAAACTCGTCATAACGGGTGAACGAGTATTTATAAATGAGATAAACGGGATTAAGTTAAGACTAACTCTTACAAGTGCTGATAATTGGGTCCTTACCCCTATATGGATGTTTGCTTAAGGATATAATACATATTTCCTGGGTGAAAAATCCTTCGCATTTAAATTATGAGACACCTTATTTTATATAAAGAGAAAGCTTATTTTCCATTTTATTACAACGTTACTTCAATATATTTTACGCTTCATATTTTAACTTCGAAACCTAAATACCGTGTTTTTTTTTTCATTTATTTTTGTTGCGATAGAGGTGACCATTCACTACGCCGTACGCGACCTAGTCGGCGCACAAACAATGGCTTGCGAGGTTACCCCTAGATTACAACTCTATTGTCCCAGTTTTCCCCACAAAAATTTAAATACGGCTTTATACTAACATAAATACAAGTAGCCGAGTACCTACTAACGTTATATTTTTCTCGTTAAAACCAAATAGCTAGAAGAGAGAGGTGACAATTCTTTCATAAAATATACAATACGGCCGCTATAAGTTGGCGAGTAAATAAATGCCAATAACAGTTTTTAACAGCAATAACAACTGCAAATTGCATTTATTTTTTTAAACCTTTATTTTTATACGAGTTTTCAAGCGCCAAAATTCGCAGAGCCTAACTTCAGACTTGCCAACTTATAACAGCCGTACTGTACTCTAAGGATATTTTTCGTTACGCTATTTCTTGACAAATGGCCATCGCATCTTTGTCGCATTGTCACAAGTCTTCTACTTAGCGTGTCGATAGCAAAACTAGTTAAATACCTTGCCTGGTACAGTACTCGACCATGGCAATTCCGTCCACTGATGCTGTCATTACGTCCTCACAAGAACAGGATCCTCGTGATCACGTCGGGGACCACCAGTTTGGAGGTAGTGGAACAGACAGTAAAGTCCCACATACCTCCGTTGAATAAGGAGGATTCTCCGACCGGGCGGTCGTTATGGTCGGTGGGCTACTACCCGATAGAGATGATTTCGGACTGTTGTATTTATTCAAATCGCGTGGAGAACTTTGCTTGCGCGATTCAGGATTCTTTGACGTCATAATTATGTAGTAGATCGTAGTCGCTACACAGGCTTCTGGACACGTGGTATCTGTTATTTTTCAATTTGCCCATTGTGCTAGTGAAGGATATACTTAACCTCAATCATAAGGGAACGGATATCCTCATACCCTAGTCACTATAGCAGATCCCCCAAGGTTCTGGGTTGACGGGCAAAAATCATTGGGTAGCTTGTCGTCCGGCCGTCCTGTATCGACTGGGCGATGACGTGTAGTGTCCCACGCGCGCCTTAAAGAGATGTCAGCAAAACATAATGGCCTTGGTAGTGCCGATACCCACTAGGCCACAGTGAAATTCTTGTTTAGTTTTTGATCGCGACGATAGTCGTGGTGAAAAAAATGAAAGAGTAGTGGACTATATAACATGAAATATAATGAAATCTGAAATCGAATGAAAAGAAATTACAATGATCGTCGGTGGTCGGTGGTTTGAGATTTGGATGACAAAAAGACGCGAGCGCAGCCGTGCGTGAGCAACAGCTGACTGGTTGGCGGTGTGGCGCGGGGGCCCGCGCCGGCTGTTGGCCGGCTGGCTCCCCGCTGTCCCCGCACCCTGCTTTCACTGCCGCCAGCGCGCGGCGATGTTGAGTGGTCTCAACAGTTTTCTAATTCTTGGGTTTTAGTCAGTTAAAGTCTGATACGCCCTCTCGCTCAATTTTAGAGAGGTAGGAGTTATGATGTCCCAACTAAATAAAAAAAGATATATTAGCAGTTTTCCTTTTTACAATATATTTGTGTTATAGCGATGTAAACTAATATCTAGTAATCTGTGAAAGATATTATGTGTAACAATAACAACAATATATGAGTGTATCTTGAAATTATTCTTGCTTGAATGACAACAAACATTTGAACATTTGCGTTCACATCTTAATCAGAACAAGCGTATGTGTTTCAAAGCGAACCTATTGCAATCAATATGAGTAGCTACACAGTAAGTTCAGATTGCTACGATATAGTCCTCATATAATATAGTCGTAATATGTAGTAGCTAGTAGATAGTAAGGTTTGTGTTATCGAAGGAGATTGAATGAAAATTTTTCCTACTTACCAGAACGTCTACTCTTTTTCGCCGAAATACGAAGTTTCGACTGAAAATTCACGTTTTCGTCAGTTTGATGTTAAAATTCCGAATAATCCGTCAAGATAAGTTCTCGATACTTATTGATATTACTATTGATTGAAACGCATTTTATATGGATTATTAACACACTGGTATGTTTTTGTAACATTGGAAATCATAAAAATGACTTGTCCCGCTCTGGGTGGAGCGGGAGGACGTATCAGACTTTTGACTTAAACCCACTCCTATTCCCTCTGTTGCCCTAATTCCCGGGGTTCTGTTCTGAAGGAATGAGACATATTTTTACTAACAGGACACTCTTCCGTGATTTTAAAATCGTACGAGAGTTCTACAGCAACATAATATTGTTAATGGAAAACTCTCAAGTCACTCCTCCCAGGTTTTAGAATCGTAGGCGAGTTCTACTACATATTATTGTTTATGGAAAAACTGAAGAATAACATTGTTGCCCAGAGCTATCTCAAATATAATCTCCCGTGTATGTACTTAAGCTTTTTATTACACTATATTAGCATATAACATTCTTTGTTTACTCCCATATTAAAGTCGTGAAACAATGTATCTTATGTTTACATACATAAACAATTTTCTTTGTTAAGTTATTACATTCGTAATAGGAGCGGAAATAAGCATTTTCCTGTTTGTATCTTTATCATTCAGGATTTTAATGGCACATCCTTTATTATGGTTCGAAGGAAAATATCTATAGTTACCTATTATTATTATTATTATTCCGACAATGAGACAACTACACGTGTACTGAGATTGTGAATAGATGAAAAGTAGGTCAGGAAAATATAATTATACTGTTAGAAAGAAAAAGATAAAAAAAAATAAAAAATTGTATGTATTGGTAAGGAATCTTCTGTAGCTCTATATAATAGGCCAAACCAGAAAACTGAAATTTGGCACAAAGATTTATTTTATGATGTACAGCAGGCCTAGCCACAACCGATTAGTGTCGGATCTCTTTCTACCTACGCCTCGGCGTGTGAGTGTGGATTGATTTAAAAAACGTTTGGCCTTATATGCCTTAAAACTACATGGATGTAGCGATGAACATTGTAGAAACTATTTCATTTTATCATTTTGAACTTGATTATGTGACTTATCGTTGAGAAGAGACGTGCTAATAGCGTTATCGATTGGAGATTATCAACTTGATTAAGCCTTCAGGAAGGAAAAGAAAGGATTTTTCCATATTTACCTTTTAAGGGGATGAAACGGGTTCTAAAGTTTGTATAGAGAAATCTACTTTTACGCGAGTGACGCCGCTGCATGGCAGAAGCTAGTATTGTATAAAGGTGAAATCAATTTCAATTAATTTATTGTTAAGAAGAGAAGCGTACATCATTATCATTTCATCCGAAAGACGTCGGCTGCTGGAAAGTTGGTCAGAGATCTCCGCCAAATGTCGCCACGTGGTCGCCACAACGACTTATCCTGTACGTGGACGTCTAAGCTGTAGATCGAATAAAATCTTTAACTCACGACCAATAACTTAAAATTCGGGGTTCTTGTAAGATTAGAGCACCACTTTTGTGATTGCCGGATGCCTAAACAAAAAAATCGACAAACTCTAACAATCCTTTGCGTTTCAACCTTAACATACAATTTCCCCATTGTCGTAAATACAAAATCACACCCTAAACACTTTCACAGCCACAGAGCCGAACAATAACCAAACAATAAAATATTACATTCAATAACACGTCAATGTATTTCCTTTTCTAAAAATCGTTCTGAATATCAATGAAAGAATTCCCACACATTCGCTGCAAAAGTGAAATAACAAACGGCTGTTTGCTGAATAAAATAAACGTTGGGGCAACATGGCAGTACATAGGTAGTGTCGCACATCGTAACGTTAAAAGGCTCTAGACAAAGTGGTACTGTGACGACAGTAAAGTTTGGGTCAAACCGTCAAATAAAGCGGGAACTATATTAGACCAAACACGTGGGCCTCGCCTGATTTGTACGTAGAAAGAAACACATCGCATGGCCTAGGTCTAATGTAGCCCTACAAGTCTATGTCCTGTAAAATATGTGGAGACTGACGCGTCCAGATCGGTTGGAGCCCACGTGTGCGCAATGTATTTTTAACTTAACTTCTCCCGTTCTGGTTGCTTTTTACGTTCCAGAACCGCGGTTATTCTTTCGAACAATACTGCTGTTCCATTTGTAGGAATGGGGTTTACATGCGCTATTGAAATGTGGCATCGCAGCGTCGTCAATGACAAATATTTTGGCATTTTGACTCACGCTCAATCATTTCAGCCACAAGACGTCCACTGTTAGATATAGACCTCCTCCAAGTGTCGACACCAACGGTCCTGTGCGTCTTGCATCCATTGCACTGCTATGACTCTTACAAGATCATCGGTCCATCTTGTGGTACAACGTAACTAGGCCACGTTGTATCTTCTATTATGCGATCGCCATTCCAAAACCTTTTGGCCCCATTGACCAACTGTTCTGCAAGCAATGAGGCCTGTTCAATGCCACTTAAGTTTGGTGATACTTCAGGCTGTCGGTAACCTTGGTTCTCTTTCGGCTGTCTTATTTTTTTGTGTTCTGGAAGGTTTCTATATATAGATGTTTTCAGTCGCTATTACTGATAGAATAAATATTTCATTTTGACTTAAATCTCAGGATAGTAATGACGACATCATAACAGTAACTAACAATAAGAAAACAAAAATAATATTTCTAAATATATTTTTTTCAAATTTATTCATGCGTTATCGTTACGTTCGTTGCTGGAGTGTAACATTTCTAAGTAAAGGTTTCTATTTAAATAAACATTCTTATTAAAATATCTGTTTTGTACCATTCATTTTTCAATATTGAAATATTTGAAGCTTATTTGTAAATGTCAAACCAAGTAAATAGCCTACGCAATGTTGAGGCTTAAATGAAAGAAATAACCAAGTTTGTATTCAAACAAGTTAGTAACAAAATCTTCTATTTTCTTAGTAAGTTATTGTTTATTCTTGAAAGCTTACAATGTGCTGTCATTTGTCCCAATATTTTAGAGGATGATAACAATGATGAACAGACCATTTATCTTTTTATAATATTAATTTTTTTATTACGATCTCACCTGATAGTAAACTAGGTAAGTCCATGTCTCCCAGATCGAAGGCATCGAAGGTACGGGGTGGGGTTTAGTCAGTAAGAGTCTGACACGCCCTCCCGCTCCGCTCAAGAGCGGGAGAAGTCATTCTGATGATTCCCCTACCGAAAAAAAACCTGATAGTAAACTGTGATGCTATCGTTGATGGTGAAGCGACCTTGTTTATTAAGAGCGTGAATACACTCTTAATAAACCAGTGCACTTCACTGAATACGCCTAAATTATAATTGGACGAGATCGAAGACCGCAGCGGACAAATTATTTTAGTTTATCTAAGAACTGGAATAACTTTTAAAGAATTGGAATAGTTCTTGGATAAACTGGAATAATTTGTCTGAAAATCTCATAAATAAAGTTATTTTAGCAGCGGTACTCGGCCCAAGCGGGGTAAGCCAACACTGTAGGTTCCACGGGGTCCTATCTTCATGGTCATCATCATCTCAGCCGAAAGACGTCCACTGCTGGGCATAGACCTCCCCGAAGCGTCGCCACAGCACCGCACTGGTCCCGTGCGTCTCACATCCATCGGATTCCCGCGACCCTTACCAGGTCGTCGGTCCACCTTGTGGGAGGCCTTCCAACGATGCGACTTCCGGTACGTGGCCGCCACTCTAGAACCTTCCGTCCCCATCGACCATCTGTACTACGAGCAATATGCCCTGCCCACTGCCACTTAAGTTTGGTGATCTTAGTATTACATCAAAACTCACTACACAATGTCAATAACTAAACCGCTATTGTTTTGTATGCCCGAAGATTCATTAAAGCAATTAGGAATCAATTTATTGATAATAGAGCGAGGTTATCACTCATACGTACGGATTTATTTTCTGGGCAGCTGACGTTATAAAGTATGATGATGATGTGTCTTGATTAAAATTAAAATTAAAAAAAAATCCCGACTATTCTTCACCTCTCAGGTCCTGATGACCTTGAAGACCTGAACCGATTTCCACCAAACATAGCTAAGAACACTCTCGACTAGTATACCTTTCAAACAAAAAAAAACCTCATTAAAATCGGATCATCCATTTGGGAGCTACGATGCCACAGACAGACACATATACATTTACACACACAGACACGTCAAACTTAGAACACCCCGTCATTTTTGCGTCGGGGGTTAATAAATAAGATACATCACGAGCCGCACGCGTGAGGAAACAAACATCCTCAGTTCAGCCCAGTGCCTGGGGCGCGAGGACGTTCGGTCAGGATCGGAATCTCGGTAGATTCCAACCCCGACTACCAGCCACGGTAGACGCAAGCTTGCGAACACCGAGCAATGGGTAGTTTGCCGTTTGGCAGTCCGCTAATTGACCAGACCGAGCCTGAGACGTCGACAGCACGTAGTGCGCCCCTCAAAGATAGGTCAGCAAACCGTAGGGTTCAAGCCCAACTGGGCTGGAACTGGGAACATGGGGATTTTCTGCAAAGGAAATCTATAGAACGCAAAGGTCAACTGAAGGACTTAGAAGAAGAAAATTTTAGTAATAAAAATTTGACAAGCGACCACTCCTTCCAGAGCGTGAGAATTCATTAGATAATATCTACCCTCAAAAAAACACATAGTAAACTAGATCGTAGGCTAGCGTGTCTCACGCTGCGTGGAATTTTCTGCACGCGGGGGTCCTATATGCATGACGAAAAACGCATGATATTAAAAAAAACCCTCCTTACTATAATGCAACAAAATTGACTTCTTAGTTTTGCCCGCTCTGTTCTCTACGTATATACCTACACATAACCAGCCAGTTATATACATTTTCAGCAAAATAAACACGTGAAGAACTTAACTGGCAAGCGAACGTCATAAAATAATACCTCTTAAAGCTAGCAGCTCACTTGACAGTAATTGAGAATGACAACGCCGCTTTCGGGCGCTTCGGTGAACAGTGTGAGAATATCTCTTACCAAAATTGCATGTTAGATAATCATAATTGGATAGGTACCGCTTTTGTGCAGAGACGTTAATTTGTTCGAGAGGGTTCAAGGGTTTAGTCAGAATATAGGTCAAGGTGACTGTAAGAGGTGCTAGAGAGGCGCCACTGCATGCTCACACACCGCCTAACCAAAAGTGGTTAGTTCGGGAGTTTTAGGGTTTATTTTTTTTAAGTTCTTTATTGTACACAAAAAACATTACAAACAACATGGTGATTTACATTGATGTACAACGGCGAGATAAACTCAGCAATGAATTTTCTTCCAGCAAACCTACATTCACTTCTTAAAGAGTAATAGTTTAGTGCTTGATGTGAAAAAAGTTTAAACAATATAGGAGAAAGTGTTGAGTTCATACGCTGCAAATCTGATAAGAATTGAGCCATTCAGTGTGAGGAAATGAAAATTGTATGGCCCAGTAATCGCCTTGGGAGATATCCTGGGCGTCGAGAGTTGCAGGGCTATTAAAGCTTCTGTACGAGTAAGTACGGGTTTGCGGACGACAAGAAATGGGTGGCTCGTTGTTCAACTGTCCGGTAAGCATCGAGTCCGAAACGTCGACGGCGCTTAGTGTTTCACGCGTGATTCAAAGTCAGCAAAACCGTAGGGGCCCAGCAAAGCAGTAGAGTTTGAAAGAGTTAGGCTGTAGCCAGAAGTAGTTTGACACGCTTTCTCGCTCCACTCTTGAGTGTAAGAAGTCGTTTGACGATATCCGAATGATTTTCAACGTCAAAGAAAAGCAAACGTTCCTGGTCATCATCATCTGCCTAGCCTTTTCCCAACTATGTTGGGGTCGGCTTCCAGTCAAGCCGGATTTAGCTGAATACCAGTATTTTACGAAGAGCGGCTGCCTACCAGACCTCCACAACCCATTAACTGGGGTAACACGGTACTTCATGGCAAGATTGGAGTCAGATTTACTGGCTTCTGACTATCCGTAGCGACTGCCAAAGATCTCCAAATGACAGCCGGGACCAACGGCTTAACGTGCTTTTCGAGGCACGGAGGAAACTCGTTATGTTAAGATGGTCACCCATCCACAAACCAACCTAGGCAAGCGTTGCTTAACCTCGAAGATCGACCTGTGCGGCTGTTATTATCTAGCCACGAGCTCCTCTCCTGGTGATGAATTAATATACACTGTTTTATTTGTTAGTGATACTTTGTGGATGGAGCAAACCAATACCAAATTATTGCAAAGTGGTTTAAATCATCCGTAAATGGTAATTATTTTATACCGATTAACCTCAAATTAATACATCACTCGTTCATTTAGTGGTTGCAAGCCCTAACGCACTATAATAAACTAGCTTTTGCCAGCAGCTTCGCCCGCGTGAAAGTAGGATTTTCCATAAAAACTTTGGACCCCGTTTCATTCCTTTAATCTGAAATTAATGATGATTTAGGGAATGAATTTTGGAAGACATTCTCATAGTGCTTGCCTACGTTATAAAGGAAACCTTCAAACTTCTACGCTCCTACTTCTAGTGGACTGGGAGCGTTACATTTTGACTGACTGACATATCAATGCACATTCAAAACTTCCGAGTTTTGGCTGTGCATTGTCAGTTAGCCAGTTTTTTTTACGAGTATACTGGGTGTAAGGGACAGCCCTCCACAAACTTTAAGGGCTTGCTCAGTAGACGAATCTGAACATCTTCCCGCAAACATTTTTTTCAGGAAACGAAAAATGAAATCGACCTCCCCATACAAATTGTCCGATATATATAATTTTGTATGGTAAGGCTGATTTTTTTTTTCGTTTCCAGAATAGAATTTTTGTAGGAGGATGTTCCAATTCGTCTACTGAGCAAGCCCTTAAAGTTTTTCGAGGGCTGTCCCTTACACCCAGTATATTATAGACAGATTGCAAAACACAATATATGCAAAACTAAACGTGCATGTTTACGTTACGTACGTCATAAAATAATACTCTCTCCTCTCTCTAAAGCCTTGAATTCACAAGAGCATAACAAAACGACAGTTCTGCTTACATTTATTCTCTATTAAATTATTCTGAGAATATCATTTCACATTGTTCTACTTAATAATCGTAAGTGAATTATATTTATGTTTATTTGTTCTGTAGCAAAAAGAGGTACTAGTAGTAGCTGAAAAAGTTTTTCAGCATAATTTTGACAATGACTATAATTATCAAAAGTTTTGGAGTTACCTGGAATTTCTGTCTAACTAGTCAACATGTTTTATAAGTTTATATTACGATAACCATAATAGTATAATTTATCTTTAACCTAAATATTTACCTATATCCCACTTGAAGAGAGAAAGGGAGGAATAGTGATTGTTGCAAAGAAGGAAAGATTGTTGGCGGAAGGTTTTTCAGCAGACAGTACCGTATTGATTAGAAATAAAACTACTCGTACGTATATATTTACCGTCGAAGTACTCCTCCTGCTATCATCTGAACAAGCCGAAAACGTACCCAGAACCTTCCCCTTTTCTGAGAAATCACTTTTGTGATCTCTTCCCTCTCAAATATTCTGTTTTCATCATCTACCTAGCCTTTTCCCAACTATATTGGGGTCGGCTTCCAGTCAAGCCGGATTTAGCTGAATAATATTTTACGAGGAGCGGCTGCCTACCAGACCTCTACAACCCATTAACTGGGGTAACACGGTACTTCATGGTAAGACTAGAGTCAGATTATGACCTCTTTCCTCTCAAACATTCTGTTTTAGTAATCCAAAATAAGTTGGCTCTATTTTACACAACTCACTGTTTCATCAATCAACAAATCTGAATACCCAGATCATAACACACCATAATACTACCAGTTAAGCAAGTGCCGCAATGTATTGTATCCGTCATCTAGATAATGGGATATTCATACCTACCCTATAATATCAGATCAGCTATTGACATTATACCATTCCGCAACATGTAGACGGATATTGCAGCAATAGTTTCAATCATTGAATATTGGTTTGTGATTAGTGAAATTGTACTCAATGTCTTTTGGTGCCCGAAGTGCAGTATACAAATGAAATGGCTAGTCATGTTTTGGAAACTGCCTCCGCCCATTGAAGACGTTGCGTGAGATGGTGCAACTCCATGCGTCTGGTGGTCAATTCTATAATTATACTCAATTATACTCCTCCGCGTTGATGCATCATCGCCAATGATCTCTTTTGCTCTTCTTCTTTTGACTCAAGAGCATTAAGTTGATATTTGGCAGATCCAGAAAGATGCCAGAAGTACTCCATATACTCGTACGATCGAACTTGTGCTTGATAATGATTGAGTATCTATTTTTGTGTGAAGTATCTTTCACTTTTGCAAATCACCAAGTTTTCTAAATCTCACACTTTTGATCCTTCTTTGCTTTCGTTCTGCGGTATGATTTCCTACCTAAAAAAACTGCATTTTCAATATTTAGATTTGAATTAAATATCTTCCGCATCAATAGTGCCTAGTCAATATCTACACTGATTGGCTGCTATGACCGATATTCGAGAGGACTATTATTATTGTTAGCTATTGAATACCTATACACGACGTTTAGTGAGATGAGCTCAATCACTTCGGACGCTGGTAGTGCAGCAATATGTAGGCTTGATATTTTGATGTATGACGGTTTTAACATAAGGCCAAGTTCCCACTTTATCGTGACGATAGATAGTCGTATAGTTTTAAGTGTCATGCGGTCATCACTTATAACAATGGTCAACACTTATATAAATAGAATTGTGCACTTATAGGATGACAAGATTAAAAATGTTCTCTATGATTTTTTTGCAGTGACAACTGATTGTCATGATAATGGGAATGGCTAGCACGACAGTCGTGAATAAAAATATATCAACTGTAACGGTAAATCATGTCTCGCTGTTGCGACTTTCTGTCGTGGTCACGCCAAACTGTCGTTAAATGGGGAGAGACGACAGTCGTCCGACGATTTTATCGTTACGACAAATTGGGAATGCAACCTGAATATAAATTGGCCGTGATAATCTTTGAGTTATGGACGTGTGCATGTTTTATTTATTGGGGAGTTAGTTATGTTGAATTGATATATCGTGGGAATTTTTTTGGTATAGTTTTAAACAAATGCGTGTTTTTGTAAACAGTGCTTCATTGCAAAGCAAATTGCGTTTAAATTTACTATAGGCAAGGTCTAATTTCAACTGTCTAACTAATCACGGTTCAGTACGCTTCTAGAGACAGACAGACAGACGGACGGACAGTGGCGTGTTAGTAAAAGAAATATGTTTATGGAAACTTTGCCCATTAAATTGATTTTAAATGACGACTTTTTTAAACTTTTGAAGTCGCAAAAAGCACATATTTTTTTGTGAAATAGACGAGTGAGTAACGGAAGTTACCAAATGCCAACCGAGCGTTCGGACGTGCTATCTCTCGTTATTCGTATCGCCTCTTTTTCAAATAATGCCTTGGATAAAAAACAATAAGTTTTTCAACCGTGCTCTACTTGAACTCCAAGTCAACATAAATCTAATAAAAGCGTACGAAATTTACTACTACTGCTATTTTTTTTTAATTCCGTCATTAAAGTTATTTAGAATTCGTGTTTTTTTTAAATTGAAAACGGTTGTTTGATCTACAATTGATAACTAAACAGCCAATTCCAAATCCCCAATTATAAAGGGTATCCATAAATCGGAGTGTAAAACACAGCGCAATTTAATATGATAATGATCTAGCCAAGGGGCGTGGTGCTCCCCCCAACATTCGGGTCCCGGATTCCTAACTATTCCAATTTGGACAAGTTCGAAATTTCCGATCGCCTTCACTTTAGAATCTAAATAAACTAGTTCCGAAACCAATCGGGTTCAGTTAATGAGTGTAGTTTTATGTAATGGATTTTTTGTTGACGGCTTTAATGTTTTAGGCCTAAGTTTGGGATTAATTAAGGAAGTTTTTTCTGTAGGATGTTTTTGTAATGGCATGTTTAGTCGTCGTCGGTGTGCAATAGGATTGCATAGTCAGCCAATAATGAACTCAGTGCAGGGAAATGGGCACTGTTTTTTTAATACACTCTGGTAAGACAAAAGTACGGGAAGTCAGGGAAGAGCGTTTTTTTTTTATTCGTTGTCCCACAATAGGAATTACTCCTGTATCGTGGGTGCGCTCACAAACAGGGACTTAAAAACACCTTCATAAAGGTTACAGAATTATAAGTGTTACATGTTGAATCTGTAACTGAATCAAATCTGTAACACTTATAAATGTGTTTTCAATATGTTTAACCCAAAACACTTATAAAAGTGTTAACAATGTTAATAAGTGTAACAGGTAAACGTAGCTATACTTACTGTGCAACTGATTATTTCTGTTACACATATTAACACATAAAAAAGGTTACAGTTTGATTCGGTAACATTATTGTATCTGTTACATTAAAAAGTGTTTTTCTGTTAAAACTGTTTATAAAAACTGTGTTAAAAACACTTAATACGGTTACAGTTTGAGTCCCTGCTCACAAACCTGAAACTAACACACACAGCTAGCATAATATAGTTTTTGTTTCTCTTACTCTCCAAATGATGTATTTTTTTCTCTTACTCTTTGGCAGTTACTCGTAAGCTAAACTTTGTTCGAATAAATGAGACATGCTATCGACGCCGGATTCTAAGTGAATATGGCGAAATCAAAGTTAATGACAGCACTAAACGTAATCGTAACGACCTCTAGAATGAATATGTCCACGAGTTACTCGTGAGCTAGGCTTATATAGTAGGTATTGGCTTTAGCCAGCGACTTCACCCATGTAGAATTATGTTTTTTAATTATATAAACTAGGTTTTTACTGCGATGACACCTGATGGTACTTTGAATAATCCTTTCTTATTGTTCGTTTACTTACATTATAAAACGACATCGTCCCACAATATTGGGGGGGTTGTGGGTTTGGGCTGAGCGATGATGAGTCAGTTAATGAGTTAAGACTTCACCTTTTATATTTATTACAGAATACAGATACCTCAACCAAATAGTCTCTATCCGGAAGAGGAAAGATATAAAAGTTATTCGACTCGCCGATATTCCTGGAATTCCTAGTGATCGATGAAACGCCGTTACGTATTTCAGCTTGCATTTGAGAAATTCTCAAAAGCAAACTCATAGATATATTATTACTCGTATGTGCATCTCTCACCCTTACCTACGGAGCGTAAACGTGATCATTAACGATACACCAAAAGTTTCTCGGAAAAATAGAATCGGGGTCCGCTAGCGAGCAATTGTACAAAATATTCTCGGAGTCAAAATCAGATCGCATAAGGCACAGTATTTTATTTATTTATTTATTTAACAATTTAGTACACACACATATGAAATGGACAATAAAGAGGAGACAGAAAATAGGTACAAGGTAATGCTTATTTCTAAAGAAATCTCTTCCAGCATACCGCGAAAGGATAGTTGGAAGAGAAGAGATGTAGACAACAGTGTGTAACAGTAAAAGGAAAAAAAAAATACAAACAGAATAGTTATAAAAAAAGTAAAAATATATATATATATATATATATGTATCTACATATAATAATTATATTCATACGTACATTATACATAATATAAATAATATCTCAAAAATACATACTAAATAATACTATATAAAAAAAAAAAATATACATATAAATATAATTATATGCAACTATGACGAAACAGATAGATAGTGCTCTTTCACTCTTCCTTTAAAAGCAGCTAGAGTTTGACTGCCCCTGATGTCAGGTGGCAGTGCGTTCCACAGCCGTACGGCGTGCGAAATAAAGGAGTAGGAATAGAAATCGGTGGAGTGGGGAGGGGATTTTAGGAGATTCTTCAGATGCGACCTGCAAGGTGCATCAGAAGGACGGGAGTAGGAAAATCGATCCCGTAAATAGGAGGGCGTTTTCGGATTGTGAAGGATGTTAAATAGCAAACATAATATCCGAGAGTTCCTGCGAAGTCGAATAGGGAGCCACTTGAGTACCTTGCGGAAGCCAGAGACATGATCATACTTTTTAAGATTAAAAATAAAACGAATACAAATATTTTGCAAACGCTCAAGTTTATTTAAAAGCTCCTCGGTGGCATCCAAATAACATGCGTCAGCACTACGCTATGATGGGCTGAATTAGTGTTTGGGCGAGGGAAATTTTGGTTTTCAAAGGCAAGAAACTCTGAAGGCATTTCAACGAATGGAACGTGTAGTGCACTTTGCGACTGACCTCAGCGACTTGGGCAGTCCACGACAAGTAAGAGTCCATTATAACCCCCAAGTTTTTAGCTGTCTTCGCGTAGTCAATTTGAACTCCGTTTAGCCAAAGTGGAGACAGCGACGCAACATCGAGCTTATTACGCATATACCTGCCGCCAATAATCATAGCCTGGGACTTCTTGGGGTTTATTTTCAGCCCAAAAGACCGCGACCACTCCCCTATCAGCTCCAGGTCACTGTTTACAGCGGACACGGCGGCTTCTGCATCTTCACCACGAAAGTGATGGTAAAGCTGCAAGTCGTCTGCATAGAGATGGAAGTTAGAGGAAATTACTTTGGTGACAGAGTTAATAAAGATAGAAAAGAGAAGAGGAGAGAGAACGCCACCCTGTGGCACACCCGCAGTAAGACGGCACCAATCCGAAGAAGACTCGTCAAGGCGTACCCGCTGCGAGCGGCCATTGAGATAGGAGTCGAACCAACTAATAGTAGAGGAGGAGAAGTTTAGGGATTTAAGGATTCCAAGAAGGATATCAAAGTCAACAGAATTGAAGGCACTGCTGAAGTCGAGAAGAACAAGTAATGTAAGAGATTTGTGGTCCATAGCCCAGCGGATGTCATCAATAACCTTTAAAAGAGCTGTGACAGTGACCAGGCCGAAAACCGGATTGAAAAGGGCTAAGAAGATCATTACTAGACAGAAAAAGAGAGAGTTGCTGATGGACAATGTGCTCAAGAACTTTGGAGAGGTAAGGAAGGATAGAAATAGGCCTGAAGTCGGTCAGTGAGGCCGGGTTAGGGATTTTGGGTAATGGAATAATGTGTGCTTGTTTCCAGACACCAGGAACAGCGCCCGAAAACAAGGAGAAGTTAAAAATGTGGGTCAAGACGGGAAGTAGTGCAGGAAGAATAGGAGAAATCATTCTTGAGCATACGTTGTCATTACCTACAGCAGAAGAGGAGATGGCATTGATAGATTTCTTGACATCATCTTCACTCACAGGACGAAACTCGAAAGAAGAACACTTCGGCAATGGCAAAGAGGACAATTTATTCAATGTCGCTGATTTGACGTGTGCATCTATGGTAACAGGAGGAAGTGAGAAATGTTTGTTAAGAGCACACACGTCAATATTGTTGCTAGCAGCGACAGGAGACTTACCAATGCCGACAGTCTTCAGAAACTTCCAAACCTCCGAGGAGTTCCGGTTGTCAAGAGAGTTATGGAAGTAGCGTCTCTTTGCATCTCTACACATCCGACTGCAGCGATTACGCAGCTCCTTAAACACGCTCTGATTGCGCTCAGAAGGACAGCGCTTCAACCTCCTTTTGGCACGGTCTCTACTTGCCATGGCATCCTTAATAGCAGGAGTGAGCCAGGGAGCTGGAACATATTTAACTTTCACTCGACGAATAGGAGCATGATGATCGTACAGGTTTAGGATTTTACGATTAAAACTAGTAATCATGTCGTCGATACAGGAGCCATGCAAAACATCCGTCCAGTCAATGCCAGCAGCATCACGCGTCAATGCCTCCAGGTCTATGCCCTTGTAGTTCCGAAGTTGAATGTATTGTGGCCTACGCTTAGGAGGGCGAATCTTATATGACAAGAATATAAGGTCGTGATAGGAAAAACAAGCGGTAAGCTGGCCGTGGACAGAAACGTTACTAGGTTTAGAAACTAACATAAGATCCAAAAGAGAAGGGGAGCAATTAGGAAAATGATGAGTAGCAGAGAGAGGCAGAATATTGAGGTTAAGAAGATATGAGAGATTGAAGTTTGTGTGAACGAGAGTCGTTCTTAAGGAGACACGTATTAAAATCACCCATCAAGACAACGTGATCATAGGTAGGACAAAAATTATTTAAAAGTGTTTCGAAAGACTCAAAGTAATCGACACTAAGGTTGGGGCTGTACATTACTCCAAGCAGCATTTTAACATGATGCAAAGTGATTTCTAAGAAAAGATGCTCTGCTGACCCCGAGTAAGAAGATGGTGAAGCACTGATAATCTTATAAGGAATACCAGCACGCAAATACATAGCAACACCACCACCACCCTTGCCCGTTCTGTCGTTGCGAACGAGAACAAAGCCAGGAAGGGAGTAGTGAACTGACAAAAGAGAAGGTTTCAGGAAAGACTCGGAAATCAATAGAACATCTAAATGTGCACAGTTAATGGAAGCCAGAAGATCGGAGTAATGGCATGGAACACTCTGAGCATTAATGTGGGCTATATTAAGGTTATTGGGATAGGGAGAGAACAGAGAGGAAATTTGATCACAAAGATTTAAAGGAGGGGAAGAACTACTCGCCGCACTAAGAAAGCTACTGTGCGAGGAAGAACAAGAGAAGAAGTCGTCATCAAAATTACTACCACTATTATCCATCATATTTGCAATACACTATTAATAAAAATAATAATAATTATATAGAAAAATAAGTATACAGATAACCAAAAACAAAACAAAAAAAAAAACAATTAAAACTATTAAAAAAATACGCTTAACTATTGAAACCACCGTTCGCCTATGAGGAAAGAGATTTGACAACATTTACATACAAGTTTATACATATTACAAGAAAAAGTAAACCAACGAGAATAACAATATTAAATTAAACGAAAGCAGACTAAATAAACACATGAAAGGTACAACAAAACGTAATAAGGTTTGACAGACGTCAAATGTCATGTCATGATGTATAAAGATTAAAGTGTCAAAGTACAATATTAAATACCTCAGCATTGACTTTTTATACAATTAATGAATAAACAAGAGTACTTAAATTCTGAGAAAAACGCTTAAATAACGAGAACATCCACTTCAAATTTTTGTTTCTATTCACCCTTGAGTTCCTATTCACCCCATTTTACGGTAATACGAAATATCTACCGACAGCCATTCAGAAAGTTAATAAAAATCGACACAAAAAACAAAAAAAAAAAAAAAACTAGTAAGAAGTATGGGTAGACACAAAAGTGAAAAATAACTGTAACGACGGTACCAAATACAGCAGTGCAAAATAGTCGCTATGGAATAAACCGTAGTTCGTATAGGACAGCGAACTTAGCGGCGGACCTTCCTCAAAACTTTTCCCTTGGGTGTTGCTGTAGGCAATGAAGCCGCACCTGCAGGCGAGGTCGAAGTAGTCGGGCCGCGGTCGCGCGATGCAGCAGCGCCGGCGGCGGTGGGGAATAGCGCGATCAGCGAATGAAGCTCACCCATTGTCGCTATCTTCCGTCGAGACTTATCAGGCGTCAAGACAACAATCTTTCCCTCAGCAGACCAGCAGCTATTAACGCCAAAGTGCTTGCGGGCGGCCATAAAAACCTGATGACGTACTTTTGTTAAAAACTCCGACAAGGTGATCCCGCTGCCCTTGAGTGAGGTTTTGGCATCCCAGACCAACCGACGATACTTCATATCGCTGAACCGCACCAACACCGGTCTGGTTTTGCAGCCTAGGGGAGCGCCTAGTCTGTGGCACACATTTAGGTACTCCAGCTTAAAGTCTCCAATGTGAAGTGTCTTAGCGATTGTATGAAGTATGGTGTCACTCAGCTTCTGTAGTATGGTGTCACCAGTATACTTCAGTATACCTACTTTTTTTTTTATTTGTATAAACTAGCGCTTGACTGCGATCCCACCTGATGCTAAGCAGTGATGCAATCGTAGATGGTAAGCCGCACTAGTTTATTAAGAGCCTATTCACTCACTGAAGACACCCAAATTATAATCGGACGAAGTACACAGTAGGCAAATTGTCTCAGTCCTTCGATGTACGCGGTTTAATTACTCAGATACCCGCAAAACGAGACACAATAGTAAAACAATAACAGCGCGGTCTCATAGGACCGGTTGGGGATTCAAACGTTAAAAGACGAAGCGAAGGGATTAGTCCGGACTTCGTCACAAAACACAAATTGCAAAGAAAAGTCTACTATCAATTTAAAATGGAACTGGGCAGGCCATAATTATCTGCTGAATTTTATTACAGGATAGGGTGCAAGCTCTGGTGTGATCCCGTGCAATAGGAGATGGCGTGATAAGCTGGATTTCTACCTTAAAGATTCGCTAAATGTAGTGTTTTTTTATGTGTGAAATCATCAATATGTCTTCGGGAGTGTCAGACTTTTACTGATTAACACCCACTCCTGTTCCTTGTTTGCCTTCATTTCCGGGTCTTGGGGTTCTCTTTCGTTCAACTCAGGGCCTCAGTAGGCTTCGACAAGGCTAGGCAGACCAAATGTAGCTATTTTCTGGGTACCTACTGTGCCTCTTTTGAGTTTGTGTATACATAAGTTAAATGAATAATCAGGTATTAGAATAATATTTTTCCGGATTAAGTTGGCTTGCAAACCTTACGATTGCAAGCCAACTTAATCCGAAAAAATAATAGAGTATTTAAAAGTCAAATGAAGACAATTTTGCTTTTAAACGAATATTCCTACCGATATTGGATAAAATGCATGAGATCGCGAGAACTAATATTGAACTTAGATGGTTGAATGAATCCTGAGTACTCAGTTGTACATTTGTATGAAATATGCACCTACTTTATATAATTACATCTCTTTATAAACATATTCGTACATAATACTACATGTAATTGGAATAATGCACACCCTTATATGCCCCAAAGTCACAATCATAATTCAAGCAGTAAACTTTTACATGTCCGTAAGGATTGAGGAGCCACATCAGATTTTTTAAATTTGATCTCACCATTATTTAGCAGCAGTGTAGATTATTTTGCAGCACGAATTCTAGATTTAGCAGCAAAATATATCACTAGTTATTTTAATGCAAAGGTGGCTCCTCAATCTAAACGTCTGGATTGAGGAGCCACCTGAAAACTCGTTAAGTAATGGATGCACATTTATGAAAATTTAGCAGCATTTAGCAGCTATTTAGCACATAACCGTCTAAAAATTTCGCTTCTGTAGCACTAAAATTAAAGAAAATACAATACTTTTAATATGGCTCCTCAATCTAAACGTCTGGATTGAGGAGCCACCTGAAAAACTCGTTAAGTAATGGATGCACATTTATGAAAATTTTGCAGCATTTAGCAGCTATTTAGCACATAACCGTCTAAAAATTTCGCTTCTGTAGCACTAAAATGAAAGAAAATACAATACTTTTAATATGGCTCCTCAATCCTGACGTTCTAATTATATATGTTTGACTGTAGCCACCTGAAATCTCAACGAAATCTAAAGCCAGATATACTAACATTTAGCAGAAATTTCTGCTAAATATACCAGTACATTTCAGCAATGTACATACTTTAGATTCTGAAAAAACCATCATTAACTATTTTCTTGTAAATTCAGTGTGTAGGGTGACCACATTTTGGGGTACCTACAAATTAATATTTCACTTACGTACGTGCAAACACACAATGATATTCATTTAGTAAAGGTTGACAGGATATAATGGAACAATAAAATGTTTTAGACCTACCCCAAGTAACATGAGCCAAGATCTGGAAGATGATGATGATGATAGCTTAAAAATACTTAAATGTTTCACCTGACACCTTATTTAAATACCTATCTATTTTAATGATTTACTGCGAAGTTTCGAGAAATTGAAATAAAACACGTAAATGAGTTTTTTTACGTCTCGATAACTTTATTAGAAAATAAGTTAATAAAAGATTTAACCATTAGTACTTAAACAGTCTTATGGTTGTATTCTTCAATGTAGGCCTAGGCGAAGTAAAGGTATTACCTATGCGCTATAAACGTGTGAGAGTAAGGGCCTGTTTCACAATGTCCGAGTAGGCACTACACACTGAATAAATTCAAAAATGGAACAGAATTTGTATGAAATTATCTGCCAAGTAAGATACTCGAAACTACACAAAACAAAACAAAACAGGCCCTAAGTACTCCTGGTTAAATGATCATAATTTTTTTTTTTTTTTTTTTTATTTGCTTAAAGGGCTTTGTCGCTTTGCGACCACATCGCCCAGTAGAGAAAAACACAAAAAACTTACAATCTACCTTAAAATTAACTCAAACAATTGTTTGGCTTTATCGGACATTGGAAAAGCAAGGATTACATTACAAATGCCAATATCATAGGATTTACAGTGTCCAAAAACATTGATCCTCTTATTTTCATTCCGGACACACTCCATCAAGATATGGACAACATCATCAACCACTCCACAGGATCATAATTTGGAAATTAACTTTAAAAAAAAACTAAACTTATTACGTTCCACCCCCACCAAAAAAGTAACTTACATGTGAACTTCTATTTTAATAACCAAAAATTGGAACTGGTCAACGAGTTTTCCTTGTTGGGATTAACGATAGATACGAACATTAGCTGGAAAGCACATATTCAGAAGATAAAGGCTAAACTTTCTACATTTTTGTACGCTTTTCGCGAAATAAAAAAGACCACAAACCTACAGACGGCTCTAGTCACTTACTACGCCTATGCACATTCATGGCTAAACTACGGTGTTATAATGTGGGGGAATAGCACAGACGCACCAGCACTGTTCATAACCCAAAAAAAGTTAATTCGCATTTTAGTCAATATTGAACCTACCGATAGCTGCAAACCCCATTTTAAAAAACTAAATATCCTAAATTATGAAATGTTAATTAATGTAGAATATATAATTTAATGTAATTTAATAAATTTATATTTATTTTAAGTAATTTAATTTATTGTAGATTGACTTGTATTTTTAAAATAATTTACTATTGACATTGTATGTAATTGTTTATTTGACATTGTTTATTGTGATTTTACTAATTATGTGTATTCCTGTTAAAGGTTTTATCTCATAGATTTGATTTTAATTCTATATAATTATAGATCACGATAGAAAAATATATGAAAGTACTGATTAATATATTTATTGAATGTAAAGATAAAAATAATATAAAGTTTTGAAAGGTTTAAATGATTATTGTACTTAGTATAAGTTAGTAAATAAGAATTTACCTACATAATCTTTTGCTGTGCCCAACAGGGTCCACAATTGTGTCCATTATCGAAATGTTATTTACCATCTATGTATGTACATTGTGGAATGCAATAAACGTTTGAGTATTGAGTATTGAGTATTGAGTATAACTAGGAATATAGAAACGAAGGAATCCTAACTTATCTATATTAAATAAATAAATGTAAAAAAATAACAATAGTCGGCACAAATGTACTTACATTGAAAACTTAATTTTGGGAAGCGTAAGAAAAAAAAGCAGCCGATTCGTAACTTTGTAGATTTATTTCAAATCTGACACAAAACCAAAGTCAATCCGCCAAAAGCGACTGAATAATGTTGCCAATTAAACTGAAAAAAAAAAACTCCGGGTCGCGCTTTCATTAGTCGCACTCTATCAAACTGCACTTAATTCTCAGTCACTGCACGTAATTTAATTATTATTATCCCCATAATTTAATTATGATGACCGAAATATGATAATTAACTTTATAATATAAGAAATCCAAGTTAATTATTTATTTCGTACATTAAGGATTGAGAACAAAATCATGTCGCATATATGGACCAAAATGCTAAACGTAAACATTCACCTATAAAAAAAAAAGTTATAAAATAACAATATTAACTTCTGTTACTTAATTATAAATCCTATGGCACAATTATAAACTTTAATATCGTTTGCGTTATATTTGTATTTAAGACCTTCTATATTTAGATAGTAAGTAGAATCAGTCAATTTAAAAATGACATTCGAAATTCAAACCTCATTTTTAAATGTATTCAAAATTATTTATTCCAAAATTAAATCTAATTGTAGGTAATAAGGTTTAAAATAAAATGTCAACAATGGTGTTTTTTTTTTGTTACCCTGTTCTGTCGCACTCATGTTTCAGGGTACCAACTTTGTGTTAGTTTGTTTATATTTTTTTACTAGACTGATGTAATTTATAGAACTTAGAACAGAGTTTTAATTATAATTTATTATCGAAAGTACTTTCTTTTTTGTTCAAGTTGCAAATATTAACTTACCGGCTTAAATAATTTAAGGAGTTTTAATATTTTAATGGTTTTCTTTAAATTTGTTTATCGCCATATAAATAAAACGTACCCCCAAAATGTGGTCACCCTACACACTGAATTTACAAGAAAATAGTTAATGATGGTTTTTTCAGAATCTAAAGTATGTACATTGCTGAAATGTACTGGTATATTTAGCAGAAATTTCTGCTAAATGTTAGTATATCTGGCTTTAGATTTCGTTGAGATTTCAGGTGGCTACAGTCAAACATATATAATTAGAACGTCAGGATTGAGGAGCCATATTAAAAGTATTGTATTTTCTTTCATTTTAGTGCTACAGAAGCGAAATTTTTAGACGGTTATGTGCTAAATAGCTGCTAAATGCTGCAAAATTTTCATAAATGTGCATCCATTACTTAACGAGTTTTTCAGGTGGCTCCTCAATCCAGACGTTTAGATTGAGGAGCCATATTAAAAGTATTGTATTTTCTTTAATTTTAGTGCTACAGAAGCGAAATTTTTAGACGGTTATGTGCTAAATAGCTGCTAAATGCTGCTAAATTTTCATAAATGTGCATCCATTACTTAACGAGTTTTCAGGTGGCTCCTCAATCCAGACGTTTAGATTGAGGAGCCACCTTTGCATTAAAATAACTAGTGATATATTTTGCTGCTAAATCTAGAATTCGTGCTGCAAAATAATCTACACTGCTGCTAAATAATGGTGAGATCAAATTTAAAAAATCTGTTGTGGCTCCTCAATCCTTACGGACATAACTTTTACTATGCACTAAAGTAGTGATAACATCTGAGTGCTAGCGACTATGTTTAACGTTAACGCGATCGACACGTTTATGACGTTCTGCGCTCTGATTGGCCCGTTCCAAGCTCTTAACCAATCAGAGAGCCAAATGCGGTAGGTAAACGTTTAGATCGCGTTAACGTAAAACAACTCGCACTCACTAATAATAATATGATTTGTCCTCAAACTTCACAACTACTTATAAGATCTTCTTGCAGCCGAAACCAATAACCTATCTTTCACATATCAGAGATTGAAAAACAAATGAAACAACAGAAAACATGTATAATTTTTCTATTGTATCATTTGTTTTACTATCTCCGATATGTGATAGATAGGTTATTGGGTTCGGCCGTTAGACAATCTTCGAAACGTAAATCTCAGTGTAATTTTGAGCTTGCAGTAAATCAGTTAGTATACAATGATCTGAACAGTTAGTAACGACTGCTCCATTACTGAGAGAACGCGACGCGATTAAGATTGTCTGCAGCTCAGGGTTAAAGGTGCGGACATATTGATGGGTGGTAGCGATTTCTGTGTTACTCGCTAGTCGCTACCGTTGAGGCTGGCTTGCGGGCGAGGAGCAATGAGTAGCTTACCGTACGGTAAAGATCAAGCCCAGATCGATCATGCTTTATGTTTTCTACGCGCGCCTCAAAGAGATGTCAGCAAGATTGAAGGCGGTCATTGATGGAAAGAGTTATTTCTTTTGCCTTTTCAGACAACTAAAGGATATAGGTCAATTTTGGGATAGTTGTTCCGAGTCTAGGTGTCTTGCGTATGTGAGTTTACAATTCTGTGAACGCACCCACGATACAGGAATATTAATATTAATTTTTAGTGTGAGGCAAATTATTTCTATTAAAAAAAAAAGAGTGCTTGAGTACAGTTAGGCTGACCATTTAGCGAAAATCCGACAGCTATAGACCAAACAGCTCAAAATGCCTATATTCTATTTATAGGCAACGAAAGTCACATCAACTACATACTGTGAACAGTGCCTAACACATGTCTGGGCCCACAATACACAACTATCGTGGGAGGATAGAATTTCTATTAAGTAAGTTGCCATGTCACTTGAAACTTCCTCATTATTACTATATTATGGTGTAAGAGGAGCTCTGCAGAGGGGGAAGGGAGGAGTGTGTTAATCTTGCTATGTCTTCCTCATTCGTATATTAGTTGGTTTTGACAGAGAAATTAAGTAAACTAGGTCTTTGAACAGTACTAAGATGAGCTTTTTTTTGGAAGGGGAAACATTCGAACTTCTCCCGCTCTCGGGTAGAGTGGAAGGGCGTGTTAGACTCTTACTGACTAAACCCCACATCGCTCCTTCGTTACCTTCGATCTGTGGGACATGCACATACCTTTCGGAATTTCAGTTTTCAAAAAATAGGCTAGCTTACCTATCTTATTGTTTAGAGATTTAAATGTTGTAGATCCTACCTACCAGTTTAAGCTGTAAGTACCTGTAATAGTAGATTATGTCACTAGGAGATTAAGCAGTGTCTTTAAGTCGAGGACAGCAGGCATGTTGATTCATCAGGCATGCATGTTTGTTCCGAACGAAATGAACGTTGCTAAGTTTTTAATTCCGAATGTCCGTGAGGGTTTCCTATAATTAACTCCAGAGAATTGCGAGGGAGTTTATATAGAAATCTCAGTGAAATGAAGAATTCAAGCAAGATAAAGACAGCTTCATCCCCGTGTTGGATACTCTACTTATTACACCATTCGTGAAATAAATAAAAGTCAATTAACTAAAACAAATCATTCATTTAAAAGTAAAGAGAATTATTTACAAGTTAATCTTAACAATCATTCTACCGGTTTGAGAATATGTTGTATGTTCCCTTGGGATAATTTTCTACTACTATGCAGTCGAAGCCGCTGGTAGCTGCTACCAAATAAATAAATTCAAAAAAAGATTGTCCATTTGAATGAAACTTTTTGTTTTGTAAAGCACCTACCTGACATTTTTAAATGAACTACGACCCTATTAGAGGCCACTGGGGACGATAACAAAAGGAACGGAAAAATAAGCCATAATTAAAATTCCCCAATGGAGGGGAACTTACAAAAACAGTAAAGAACTTTTTTTATGATAAGTCTATCAGACAGTATAAAAGCGAGAATGCGGAAAAGGAAACGTTGCGTTCTGCTTATCTATGGTTCGATCGCTACACGCTACCACAAAGGAGATAGGCACAGAAGGCAATCTACATACAAAGCAAGCTCGAGCAACGCGCACATAGACACCGCTCACAAACACGATGTCTCGGAACGTGCGCGCTTGGACTGTGCTCGGACGGAGCGGACGGCGGCGGCGCTATTCCGGAATGGTCTTTTGAGAGGGAACGTGACCCTTCTTTGTGCTGGGGTAGTTTTAATGAGGTAAAAGCCCCACTATCCTTGGTCTTATCCCCAAAAGTTCGAGTGCCTTTTGAAGGTTTCTACGCGAAAACCTAGTTCTAGTAGTAGTTATTTGTAACTTATGTAATTTTTTATGAGAAATAAAGCGTGTGTACATAATTACATAAGATTACCTTCTGTGCCTATCTTTTTTGTGACGTTTACGCGTAGACCGGATTATTGCGGTGAACTTACCTGAGCCTACAAGCAACACGAACCTAGCTTACGTAGTTGTTGCCGATTATCTTAACAGTTGGAGCGAATACACGAACGTGTAAACAGGATGTGGTCTATTATGTATTTATCGCTAGTATGTATTATGTCACTGCTGGGCAAAAGCCTCCGTTCATTCCGCTAGCTTCTTCTTTCCAATCAAAAATCAGAAACTTTTATTTCAAATAGACCACTTACTTAACTTACACTTTTGAATTGTTAAAAAGTCGTTCAGTTATATAGCACTTTCCAAAGCGCGTAGCAATTCTTAAAGAAGACTTTTTTGACTGACGGGCAGACGAACATTAAAGTGATTCTCTAAGGGTTCCGTTTATGCCAACTTATGTACGGAACCCTAAAAAAAAAACGATTGAACGAACACGTGGTTTTAGTCATTAAAAGTCTCTCACTCTCTCTCTTCCTTAAAAGCGGGAGAAGGGAGCGAACAATGGGTAGCTCCGCGCACTTCAAAAAGATGCAAACCGTAGGGACCGATGGCTAATCAGTCATCGGTCCCTTGTTGGTTGATCTGAAAAACAAATCTCATATTCCCGGCCTTGGAACGGAAATGACAACTAAAGGAACATAAGTATGATTTTAGTCAGTAAAAGTCTTACACGCCCTCCCGCTTCACCCTTAGAGCAGAAGAAATCATAAAACAATTTCCCACCTCAAAGAATTCAAACAAAAATATATAATAATAAATAAATAATATATAAAACTAAAACATTTGTGTATCACCACCCTAAACCAGCTCGGAGATCATTCCCCACTTTTTGTCTCTTCGCAAATAAAAATTTGCATATAAACAGTACTGTTACGTCTCTCAGTGTCCCATTCGTTAGGGCGCCTGTATTAGCTTAAGTAGTTTCGCTTTTCGTACTTAATTTTCTGTCTGTACTGGTTAGTTCTTAGTACGTGATACGCTTGGCTTTGATAGCGGTTTCTGTTTGTGATGGTAATTGAATTTAGGACTGCACCGCACAAGTGAAATGCTTTTCACTTGTTTTAATTGCGTTTGGGATTGCATAAAACATGATTGTTTGAGAAGAGATGTATCTTTTTCTAATGTGGGAATGGTAATTATAATAAGTTGATATGGTTGGAGCGAGAGGAAAGGTCAGATACCTACTGATTAAAACCCAGCTGTGTTCTTTTTTTTGGAAGGAGTATCATCAGAATGACTTCGCCCACTCTTGTCAGAGCGGGAGGACGTGTCAGACACTTACTGACTAAACCCCACCCCGTTTCTTCTTTGCTTTCGGTCTGGGGGACACGGTGAGCACCTTTCGGATTTTCCGTGTTCCCCAGAGGCTTCGGCCCTACCGGGCCCCTACAGTTTGCTGACATTTCCTTGAGGCGCGCGTGGAACAGAACGCCGTTGACGACTGGGCTCGGTCCAGGTAATTACCAGACTGACCTGTGTTCCTTGAGTTTCATTTGTGTTTCAGTGCCGCGGTAACTCTTTAGATAAATCCCGCAACTCTGATAGAAGGATTGTGGATTGATTTCTTTTAAGTTATTTTTACCATAAATATAGTAAGAATGTTAAGTACCTATAGATTTCCAATTTAAAGGACCAATGACAAAACCAAACCGCACTAGACTTTATTACCTTAGACAGATTCCAACAGACTAGTAGGGGAGCAGAATTCTCTGGCGGAATCAAAATCTCTGAAACTCATAATATCAATTTCACAAGAACTATACTTCGACATATCAATATTTCTTTTCAAATCAATCAATATCATCTAAGGTATTAAAGCTAATTATATTAGCCCGCATCTACCTCTCCTCGCTCCGCGCGCACTTAGGAGATTAGCTCAATATTGGCGCACATGACCGCTTCGCTGAACATCTGAGCAGCTGAGCTCAACTCAGCATTATCGCACGTCTGCTGCACTTGCGTACCGGTGCAACTAATGCAGGTTTTGTATGCTTTTTAGCATACAGCGTAAATGTAGTTTGTAATGTTGAAAATCATGTAAAACTCAAAAAGGAATGTAGATGACTTCACAAAAAGTGTGTGAGTTGAACTTGAAGGCTTGACTTTGGGTGTCTAAATGATATTTATTATGCAAGTAGTGTTTTTACAAACTCTTTTACACGTTTTTTCGTCAGTTTATATTTACTAGATGAGTACGGTGTTTCCTATCTGACTAGTCTAAGAAACATCGTTACAAACTCAGGGGCTAAGTCTCTTTTAAATTCCATACAAAATGTAATGGTCAAATCACATGAAAACTATGCAGATTAGTGTCTGAGATGGCCTTTTGAGGAAAGAACCATGCAGATTTGAGTGTACCTGTCCAGTCAGTGCAAGCATTTGTCATTATTTGTAAAGCTCAACTCAAGACTTGAAGAACAATACCAAGGAAAAATCTTCAAGGCTAGAGGTAATAGGCTCTTAATAAACTGTTATTACAAAAAGCCTTTTAAATGACTTTTTCTGCTACTAGGATACTTGTCATTTTCTCACAGAAGCGGGACAACACAAACACCTTTGACTGGATTTTAATTCGTAATTAGCTAATGTTATAATTATAAGTAACTTAAGATACAGTTGATTTCTTGGGGGAACATGTCCGAAAGATAAAACATTTTCTACACGGTTTTCTCAAGAAGAGAGTTATGTTTTTAAATGAATGCGAACAATGTCACGAGACACAACTAGTCATTAGTAGTTAAATAACAGTTTTATACCCAGGGTCATGAGGTCCGAGTGCATCGTCTTTACAAAGATATTTTTCACCAACTGATCGACATTTTGCGTGACCCCGGGCTGGCTCATTCTTCACCCAAATAATGGCGTGCCTATAAGGGCAGGCTGGCTGACCTCCAACGGCAATGTTGAGGAGTACCACCAAGTCTATTTGTTTTTCTTGTTTTTTTTTTTTGAGTTGTGATATCATTCAATGATTTCTCCCACTCTAGCGTGAAGCGTGTCAGATTTTTGCTGACTAGAACCACAACTTTGTTCTTCAGTTGCCTATTGCGTTCTTTGAAAAAAACCCGTGTTGTTTTTCTGTGAGGTGGAAAATTATCCAATGATTTCTCTCACTTTTGGGTAGACTAGGCGAGCGTGACAGACTTTTACTTACTAAAATCACCCATTGCCCATTAAGTGCTATGAAAATTCCAAAACATTTATGTGTTAAGTTTAAAAATACTTATAATACATTTTTTTACACACTCGTATTATCTAAATATGATGTTATTACAAAATAGTGGTGCCACTAACATTATGAATGAGTATTTCTAGGTCCAGGTGTTGTCAGTAATAACGAAGAATAAACTACACAAAATGGTTCATTATTTCATTAAATGTCAAAGTAGAAAAAAAATAAAGTAGAAACACTTAGGTATATTAGGCTGAAAGTAGAGCCACTTACGTATAAGTGCGACATTTTCTTTGACTAATTAAATAGAAAACTATTAATTATATAGTTACGACAAAAAATATATCAATGAATTGGAAGAAATATAATATTAATCTAGCTGTTGCCAACGGCTTTGACTGCGTGAGAGTAAAAACTAAGATTTAATAGTTAAGAGGGACAAAAATAATATTAATTAATTTTTACATTTATTTTTATAACCTTTCGATTGTATAACAAACATCCAGACATACAGAACTTCGCTCTTATAATATTAAAAAGTAGTTATTAACAGTGTCTAAATTATGGCGATTATTTTAATTATATTATTACTGAGAATTATAATATCAAGTTGTCAAAGAAAGGTGTTGTTGATTTATAGCTTTACCAAATTTTACAAGCAGACTACTTTGATAAAAACAGGTTTTAACATTTTATTTGAATTAATTTGTTGGATCACAGAAGACTTATTAATTAAAGCTTAACCAAATTTTTCGGTTAAAATATTTAATCAAATAACTAAACTCGCTCTGGGTGGGGCGAGTGGGAGTATTGGCCTGCTACTGACTAAAACCTACCTGTGTTTTTTCATGTGCCCTTTGTATTCCAGAATCACGGATACTTTCTTGGATTCATCTTAAAATTATTTTAATCTTTTTTTTTCATGTACAATTTAATATGTTGTGTGTTGTATGTTTTTCCGTTCGCTATGAGCATCAAAAAAAGACTGGAAGTCACCCAAAGGACGATAAAGTTAGTGGAGAACAAAGACTTTGGTCTGGAGTAGTAACCGCGCACCTGAAGACAACGGCTTCCCACAAGGTGGACCGATGACCTGACGAGGACTACGTCATTCAGTTGAATGACAGAATAATAAGATCGGTCAATATAACAACACATGATGGGTGCCAGCAGTGAATGTCTTTCAACAGAAATGATGATGATAAAAGATAATAATAATAAATTCTTTTTTCGCATAAGGTGATACAATTTATGAAGCCTCCCGAATAGTAATAATACTCCCAAACTAGGCCGGTATGACAGGAGTCAATGCCTTCCCAACTTGTCAATAAAAAATAATTTGAAATAATACATTTTTGAAAATTGAAACAACTATAATACTAATACAAAAAAATTACTAACTGATGATTATAACACTATAGTTTTTTGCTTTCACGGTGGATCGGGTAAAAGGTGTAAAAGTCTGAAACTCCCTGTGTCAGACTTTTACAGACTAAAACCCACCTGCGTTTCTACAGTTACTCTTTTCTTTCCAGAGAAACTCGATTAAAGATTACAGAAACTGCTGCAAGGCTATATCCGTTTAATAAAACCCCGACCTTACTATAATAACACTACCCTTAGATCGATCATTGTTTTCTGTCTGGCACGCACTTGTGTCCACTTCCTCAGCAACTATACAGAGGAAAATAGGAATATCAAGGTCAAGACAATGACGTAAGGGTCAAGGTCATTGTAGGATTTGAAGGTTAATTAATTTAGTTAGTTGGCTATTTTTTTTTATTCGCTTAGGTTAGGTTAGGTTTAGCTAGTAAAGCTTAGTAACCAACTATAACTAAGCTTTACTAGAGGTGTGAAGATTTGTAGAATAGACTAATTAGGTGATTTTTTTATAAACGATGATTTTATTACACATTCGTCTACAGACATCCGTCTGTAGGTAACAAAATCTCTTTTTTATTTTAAAAAACCTAATTTAAAATTCAGGACGTTTTGATTTTTATTATTTATTTAATTCGTATTCCAATTCTATTATAATTTGTTTGACATAATTGTTCTAATTAATTTTAACATTGACATTACTTTTAGTATTATTAGATGCCTTTAATTTTTTTTTCCTTTGTCTTTTTGCATGCCAATTACTTTTTTTATTAATTTAAACTAACTTAACTTTGGACTCCTGTGTCAGTGCTCTGAGAGGGTGAAACGTGTGTCACTAAAAGAGTTGCAAGTGTACCTGTGGAGAGCGAAAACCAAAAAAAAAAATGGATTGTGTGAGGAGTGACATGAAAGAATACTACTAATCCTCTGCTTAGCTTGGGACTAGATGGCGTTGTGTAAAAAGTTGTGGGATATGTTGTTATTATTAATCCCCTTGGATTAGTAGCGGAGGTTCGGTAGTAGGATAGAATGAAAGAAAGAAATATTCTGTGCCGACCCCAAGTAACACAGGACCTGGGTAGGACAATGATGATGAGCTATCAACATTTAGCTAGTTTTACTCCTTTCCCCAAAACAATCTAAATCTTCATCAAACGACGCACAATCCCATTAATTCCGAAATCATGAACACTAGACTAGCGAGACACGTGTACATACATACGCACACATTAGTGTATGTGGAAACACGCATACACTAGTGTATGTGGAATGTAGCGATATCTCACTAATTGGAATGGGCTGTGTGTACATTTGAGCAATTATTAATCCCTATGGCCTATTATTATAGACTACAGTCGTGCCGGCAATTTAATGGGTATAAGACGCAAGTGAAGCTAAATGATGTGGGATGTGAGTGTTAGGAAAGCTTTAAGTTTTTATTGTACTTAAGAGGCCTGCGGAGACCGCGCGCTATCTCGAGTTGAGACGAAATAAAACACGTTTTTGAGGTTGATGGAAGCAATCCAGATAGTTTAAACAATTCTTGGACACACCGACTGGAGTAAAGTCATCATCCGCACACTGACAGTTGCTTGCTGTGATAGCAATACAAACTATTGGAAATTTGGGAGAGGTTCCGTAATACCAAAAATGATGAATGAAAAATTAATGTATTTCCATTATTGTTTCGAGTATTTATAACTTGATAATAATATCTGTGTTCCTACGAAAAGATATTTAGAAATATTGTTGTTTATAATGTAGAAAAAACAAAATAAAAACATGACATTTTCGCTGTGAAAATGTGCAAATTTAAATTCGCTTAAATTTCGTTTGGGGTAAGTTTTTCAACAAAAAGACGATGTAGGAACCTAGATAATTATTGTCTGAATCCGAATAACATCATATTATGGTGTAAATATGCTTAAATTGCAAATGATTTTGGTATTACGTTTGTATGGATAATTCTAACGTCGCGCCCGCCTTAAGATTAAATAGAGGAGTACTTCATCACAGGGACTCAGACTGTAACCGTATTAACACTGCTTTTTAGAACAGTTTTAACAGAAAAACACTTTTAAATGTAACAGATACAATAATGTTACCGAATCAAACTTTACCTTTAATAAGTGTTAATAATCAGTTGCACAGTAAGTATGTTTGACATCGCTGCTTTTACCTGTTACACTTATTAACAATGTTAACACTTTTATAAGTATTTTTTTTGGGTTAACACATTGAAAACACATTAATATATTTGATTCTTTTACCAATTCAACAGGTAACACTTATAACTCTGAACCCTTTGTGAATGTGTTTTTAAGTCCCTGCTTCATCGTCATTTTAGCCGAAAATCGTCCACTGTTGAACATAGGCCTCCTCTAAGTATCGCCACTACGAACGGTGCTGTGTGGCTCTCGCCAAGTCATCGATCCATCTTGTGAGAGGCTTTCCCTTCCGGTACACGGTTTCCACTCCAGAACCTTTCGACCCCATCGACCATCTCTTCTACGAGCGATGTGCCTGCCCACAGCCACAAACTTGCGTGATGGTAAAATTTAACCAAAGACTACATACTCATCATCTACCTAGCCTTTTCCCAACTATATTGGGAAAAGGCTAGGTAGATGATGCTTGCTTCCAGTCAAGCCGGATTTAGCTGAATACCAGTATTTTACGAGGAGCCGCTGCCGACCAGACCTCCTCACCCAATAACTGGGGTTACACGGTACTTCATGAACCAAAGACTACAATCCCGGTATAGAAAGTACTAATTCACTAGGTTACGATCGCCGATCACCTGCATGAAGCAGTTTCACGCTGATGCTACTTTCGGCACTATCTCAAGGAGTAGTACATTGTAAAGTTCAGAAATTGAGTTAAAACGATCCGAAGCATTGAATATTTAACACTTTCAGGCGAGCTCGCGAGATTGAATATTGTATGGGAAGCGATCACAGCAACTTCGTACCTATGTTCTTATGTACTTTGTATCTTCCTTATATTGCCGCTTTTTTAAAGTCGGTAAGAAGAGTTTCGAAGTTTCCTCAGTACTTTGAAACGAGTTGTCTTTCTCCTTGCGGCTTGTGTTGTGCTACCATCATTTTCATTTTACGAAGAATCAAACAAAAAACTTTGTGAGGTAGGTATCGTGTCTTTTTTGTCGGGGAAAAAGTTAAGTTAGTGCACTTTACTAAGGAAGTAGGTAGTCGACAGCGATGCGGAGTATTTTTTACCTCGTTTTTTTTAGTTTTAATTTTGTTTTTTTTCGGGATGTACCAAAGTTGTAAAATAAATCGAAACTTACTGCATAATTATGTTCATATCATGTACAGTGAACGCATTAGGCCAAAAACGATGACAAACAATGGCTAATAGCGGGTTCGTCGTAAAATAAGGACTAGGCCCAATTGAAATTGATTGGCGCGTTGTGATTCAAACGCTCTAAAAAGAGATGTCGGCACACGTGATGTGGCCCACCGGAGTCGATGCCTGCCTAGGCTGTGGGATTGTTTGAAAGAGTTACAACGGCACTTAAACGAAACACAGATGGGTTTTATTTAATAAAAGTACAGAAGAAGTTATTTGCCAAGTTCTTCTCCCTAAAAATAAGAACAAAGACAACATGAATACATTTGAAAGTTCGATTTATGAGTTCTCTGAACCAATCATATTGTATGAGACATGGATTGAATCCAAAATAATAGAAAGACGTTTAGTTAAATCTAAATCACAAGAAATATATTGGCAGTGCAGCTTCAATTTATCTTTAAGGCGGGCGCGACGTTAGAATTATCCATACAAACGTAATACCAAAATCATTTGCAGTTTAAGCATATTTACACCATAATATGATGTTATTCGGATTCAGACAATAATTATCTAGGTTCCTACATCGTCTTTTTGTTGAAAAACTTACCCCAAACGAAATTTAAGCGAATTTAAATTTGCACTTTTTTACAGCGAAAATGTCATGTTTTTATTTTGTTTTTTCTATATTATAAACAACAATATTTCAAAATATCTTTTCGTAGGAACACAGATATTATTATCAAGTTATAAATACTTGAAACAATATTGGAAATACATTAATTTTTCATTCATCATTTTTGGTATTACGGAACATCTCCCAAATTCCCAATAGTTTGTATTGCTATCACAGCAAGCAACTGTCAGTGTGTGGATGATGACTTAACTCCAGTCAGTGTGTCCAAGAATTGTTTATACTATCTGGATTGATTCCATCAACCTCAAAAACGTATTTTATTTCGTCTCAACTCGAAATAGCGCGCGGTGTACGCAGGCCACTTAAATGAGCTGTCACTTGAAAACTATTCTTTGACAAGAATTATTATTTCTGAAGGGCTCTTTTACTACTAAATTAAGGCTATCTTGTACAAAATAAATAAGATAAGGCTCGTTTTCTTAAAGATATCTGCTATTGCCGGATCTCGGCTATTAAAATATCCATTGTTTTGACCTTGAAGAAGCCTTGACCTTTCAATCGAAAAAATGAAATGATAAAGAAACGTTTTTTTTCTGTAAAGGTTCTTTTATTTCAGGGTTAGTTCCACGAAAGGTTTGGGATAATAAATGCTGAAAAGGTAGGTTCTGCGAATCTAGATATCAATGTAGCGCTTATTAATTCCAGGAAATATATTAATTTACGTACCCAATTATCATGTAAATAATACTAAGAGAGGCCAACTCAATATATATTTCCATGCCGTTTTTACGTGATTATGACTTATTTTACTTTATGCTTAATTATTTTTTAACTCATGTGACTTAATTAATAAACTATCGAGTTTGCAAAAATAAATCAATAAATGACATTATTGATTTATTTTATTATTCAGCCGCACAGGTCAATCTACAAGGTTAAGCAACGCTTGCCAAGATCGGTCTGTGGATGGGTGACCATCTTAACATACTGTATTTCCTCTGAGCCTCGGAAAGCACGTTAAGCCGTAGATCCCGGCTGTCATTTGATGTCAGATCTTAGGCAGTCGTTACGGATAGTCAGAAGCCAGTAAATCTGACTCCAGTCTTGCCATGGAGTACCGTGTTACCCCAGTTAATGGGTTGTGAGAGTTTGGTAGGCAGCCGCTCCTCGTAAAATACTGGTATTCAGCTAAATCCGGCTTAACTGGAAGCCGACTTCAATCATCATCTGCCTAGCCTTTTCCCAACTATATTGGGGTCGGCTTCCAGTCAAGCCGGATTTAGCTGAATACCAGTATTTTACGAGGAGCGGCTGCCTACCAGACCTCCACAACCCATTAACTGGGGTAACACGGTACTTCATTGGAAGACTGGAGTCAGATTTACTGGCTTCTGACTATCCGTAACGACTGCCAAAGATCTCCAAATGACAGCCGGGACCAACGGCTTAACGTGCTTTCCGAGGCACGGAGGAAACTCGTTATGTTAAGATGGTCACCCATCCACAGACCAACCTAGGCAAGCGTTGCTTAACCTTGAAGATCGACCTGTGCGGCTGTTATTATCTAGCCACGAGCTCCTCAGTGCTACGGTTATTTGCTACGAAAGCGTAGCCGCTTAGCAAGCGTAGCACCACAGCGTCACATTTCGTAGCGATCTCGTAGGCGTTAATTCTAGATGGCTAAGAATTAAAAGCTGGGTACTCACTTAGCAGTGTAGCACGTAACGTATCAGATACGGTATCAAGTGAGTACGTAGGCACGAGCCCGCTGCGAGCCGCTCGCGCGTGGAGCGCTGTAAGCTCGCAGTGACCCGCCGAGTGGCGGTTTCACTGCGAACACAAAGGCGGCTCGCAGTGTGCTCGTGGACGGCGTCACAACCGCTAGTGTAGTGAGTACGTACGCGCGAGCTTCAAACGAACTATTGAGGTTGTCGGCGTGACGTCGTTGCGAGCACTGCGGATCCGGCAGCTCGTAGCTCGATACGCGGAGGACCGTGGACGAGCCGTACCCACTTGCAGGTTGATATCGTATCTGATACGTTACGTGCTACACTGCTAAGTGAGTACCCAGCTAAAGAGATTATGTGATACTACCGCATGTACATAATTGTATACTTACATTTCTATAAAAAGGCTTTCCGATGAGCGGAAGCCGACTTCAATATAGTTGGGAAAAGGCTAGATAGATGATGATCGTGTACCATCAGGTGGGATCGCAGTCAAGCACTAGTTAATAACAATTAAAAAAAAAACAATAAATGACATTATTACATATCTTTCTCTAGATATAGTCTAGATATATTTATCTCTTTTTTCTTCCAACTGTCCTTTCGCTGGTAAGCTGGAAGAGATAAGTTAAGAAATAATTTAAAATTTATTTGTTCTAGTTTTCCTAACTTTATGTAAGAACCATTACACTATCTTTAAATCTGTATAGTAAAAACTACGTATACGTTTTAAAACGTCAGACAAAAGCTTGAAGCTAAGCACGCTAAGTCGAGATAAAAAGGCACTAACAAATAAGTGCGCGGTGATAGTCGATGTTTGTACACCAAGAACTGAAATACTCATTTATCTCAGCCATACCTACTGTAGCTAGGGCTGTGGTTAATCCATCAATGATTTCTTGTCGATATACAAAGTATATAGTTGAGGGAACGAAGGCTAATAAGGAATAAAGGAATGGATTTACGAATAATACACAAAAAGCTGCAACTGCTGATTTGGTGGCTAAAAAGGAAAAATACACAGAATGAAATAAACTATTACGCTCATCAGAAAGCCTTTTTATAGAGTTGCAAATATATAAATTTGTACATGCGGTAGTATCACATAATCTCACAGGCGTTAATTCTTAGTCATCTAGAATTAACGCCTACGAGATCGCTACGAAATATGTCGATGTGGTGCTACGCTTGTTACGCGGCTACGCTTTCGTAGCAAATATCCGTAGCACTGAGTTCGATTTGCAACGTTGTATTTCCGTATAATATAACTTATAGGTGATTTTATCTAAGACCAGTTAGGTATAAGAAATTAAGCCACCGTAAACTCACACATGCATGTAGATAAGTATTATGTAGTGAAGAGAACAGACTCCAAATAAGGGGATAAAAGGCAAAGAGAGGAGATTAGTTTACTAAACGATCATTGGTTTACTTGAGAAGTCTTTTACTGTTAAAAACCAAACTCATCTATCGACCATCCCCCTCCCTAGTCGTAACAAAGTTACCGTATCAAAGAGAAGCGCACACTATTTTCTACGAGCTCTTCTCACTGCCATATACCGTCGGTTTACGACGCAAACGAACATCTTCGGTATCCGAACATATTGTTGTCATAACATAGGGACCAGTTTGTAAACTACAAATTTTGGTAGAAGCTGAATTTTGATTTATGGCTTTGCAAAATGCATAGATACTTGTTATGGTTGGGAGTCAGCATTTTTTATAAATTAATTGCTGTGTTAATACGAAAAGTATGAATATACGAGTAATTACTCGCTAGTTGGTGGCCGCGATTTTGTCTGCAAGTTCATAAAAATCCACAAAAATAACTAATAATTCTATGCTTGTAATTCAAGCAGAAAACATTGAATTCATTTGTTTAACTCACACATAAAACGTATAAAGTTCAAAACGTAAATTACATCCAGTAATAATATTAAGTTACAACATGGTATGGAAATCTTTGAGTCAAAAGTGAATAGGTTGCTACTAGGCAAGCGTATTCCATCATCGATCACATCATCGCTTAGTACCAAGTGAGGCAGTGGTTAAGCGCGAGTCTACTTATGATAAAATATAAAAACAATAAAGACAGGGCTTAGTGACATCTGAATCCAGAAGCATTGAAATAAAAAGTCAGGATTGTCACATTTTCTATCTGTTTTATTATTATTAACATTTATTTTCCAAGAAATAGCTATGTGTAAGACAATTGGATTCAAATAACTTATTTGTAAGATAAGTAATTAAAAACCATGTGCCGTATAATTATTTCTTGAAAAACAAAAGTAAAGATAGATTTAAAATATAATAATGTATTTATTTATCTTATTGCTCGTGACTGTGCTGTGATCTCAATGTATCCTTCCGCTGCATAGTACCAGCGTCATGTATCCGTATTTACCACTAAACAAGTATTGACATCAAGGTTGGGTAACATTGAGTAATGTGTGCCCGGAAACATGGCCCTTATTTGATGTATAGGCATCGACAGCGCGACATTTTGATGTATAGTGTCGGATTTTACAAAGCCAAACGCCAAACCACTGTTATAATTTATGCTAGTGTTAAGAGTACAAGATCATAGGGTGACACCCGAAAGGTCATGAGGATTTTGCTGGGAATATAAATTAAAAAATCATGATCATCATCATCATAACTTTTGAAAGAGAAATAGTGGATTTACACGTCTTCCCGCTCCACTCTAGAGCGGAAGAAGGCATTGGATTATGTACCATATTATAATGAAAATAAAAAGAACTACACAATTGTTTACGTAAAAACAAATAAACGTGGTAATCTAACAAAACTCTTCAGAGAGAAGTTTGTGGAAGATTTTTCGTAAAAACACTTTGTAAACACTATTATCTTAAAACATTAATTAATTTAAAGTTAAAGCTAAAAAGGTAAAGCTATCTTAAAAACATTTACTAAGTCTCAGTAAAAGTTCACTTCTGCAAAAAAAAGCATCGAAGAACTGAAATCCTCGCAAGAAGGAAAGCATTTTAGTGCTTGTATATAGGTCTCCGGGGAGAGCTGGATTGCAGTTTAACATGAACACACTATGTTAGGTTTAAGACTTGCTAGATAACGTTGTTATTTACTGGGGCAACTTTTTGATATACTATGTTTGATGTTTAAATCGTTTTTTCATGATGTTACTCGTAGTTACATTAATATTATTATAAAGGTAAAAGGTTGTGAGTATGTGTGTGGTACTCCTTTCCGCTCGAACGACATAACCGACGTTTTGTGAGTGTGTGTACTCCTTTCCTCTAGAACAGCTGAACGGATTTTGATGAAACTTGGAACACAGGAAAAGCCCTTTATCCTGTAACTATGGTCTCTTGTCATAATTTGCTACTATCACGCGGCGAAAGTCACTGGCAGCAACTAAAATGTACTTTTATTTACACAAAACATAAAATTACTGTACATAAAGGATTCGAATCCAAGATATTTGGTATACAATACTGTCCTTCAACTCAGTTATAGGCTGTTTTGTGGAGGTTTTAACTTCCTTTTAACTTGTAATCTTTCTGCGGGATAAGTGAATAAAAATATTGGTTTTACATGACTAAAATATTTATTTAAAGATAAAATAACTGCCATTTGACGGCACTGTTGGCACAGTGGTTGAGATATCGACTATTGCGCTGTAATTATATTTGTAAGGACCACAGATATAAATAATCCACGGTAGAGGAGTAATTTCTAGTATGGGCAAGGGTTTTTTTAGTATATAAGACGGTTAAACCACACACACAGGTATGTAGTGACATCTACACCTAAACGACTCTAACACCTTCTAGGTCACGTCCACATAGACCGTTCCCTGTGACATTCCATTGCGAGCCATCTAGAGGCAAAATTAAAAGTTTTCTTGTGCTCTTAATTAAATTCACCCACCTACACAGCTTTCCAGAAAAAAAGGTCATTGGTAAATAATTTCTTGGAAAAGTACTTAGGAAATATTGATATTCAATAGAAATTTTCCACAGATTTCTAAGAATTGGCAAAAGTAAGAAACAAAATAAAGTACAGGTCAAGTAACTATTTAGGCCGGCCACACACCTTTCGGTACGGACGGATCCGACTCATACCGATAGTAAAGAGAAAAAATAAAGAACAGTCATTTATATAGTACACAGATACACACAATGAAGAAACAATTTATGTAGAAATTTAAAATTAAATTAAATTAAAAACACCAGCCAAATAAAAGACACAACGTGTCTCACGGCTGCACCAAATAGGTCTAGTTCAGCATAATGCCCAACAACTACGTGGCGGTTGCCTGACGCTGGTTTTCTACTGCACCTTACTTTAGTCATTGCAGGACTCAATGCATAGCAGATCAGAATTTTAATGGTCGACGTCTTTATTCCTGCATCCACATCGATGCAACCCGGTTGCTATTTTGACTAAACGTTCTTACCCGGATCGATCCTTCGTGTTTGTGGCGATAAAGATATGTTGTGTGGAATTTCGGTCTCAAGTTTACTTAATTTTCATCAAGAATTGGCCCATATCGGAAGGTTTGCGGTCGGCCTTATATTCCTCTACTCAGATTGACGCCATTGAATAGCCATTACGCTTATCAAGTGAGAGAATTATAATGGTAGGAGAAAAAAAGGTGAACGAAATCAAATTGACAAGGAATATGAAAGAAACAGGTAGGTTATAAAATACTAGGTGCTGCCAGCGGCTGCGCTTGGGTGAAAGTAGAAAATCGTCCTGATAACAAATATCCCATGTGCTATTCTGAGATATAATGTACTCGTTTGTCAATTCTATGCTAGTCCTTTCAACCGTTCCAGCGTGAAAGAGTATCAAACATACAAACAAAAACACAAAGGTGACGAGAATGGATAAAATGAAAAATGAGCACATTAGAGGAAGTTTGAAACGCGCCAGTGACGGAAACATTGAACTGGAATCGTTTTCTCATGTGAAGAGGAGGGATGAAAATTAAATGCATTTTATTAAGAACTAGCTTTTAAATACACACAGTTACACTTTACAATTTACACTTCACACACACACATACACACACACAAAATACATTAGCAGATATACTCCTAAGCAATTCTTTGTGTTCAGATATTTTCTGTAATTTATTATTGTTACTTTATTTTAATTTCGAGTTTATTTTTGATTTTAATCTAATTCTAATTTAATTTATAATTTTAATTCCAATTTAATATATTTGTTATACTATTTTGATAAATAATAATTTAATGAAATTTTAATATTAGCTGCATATGAATAGGCATTGAACACAGAAATCTGAATATTGACTTATTATTTAGATTTCTGTGGGCAGGAAGGAACGCTGACACCTGAGATACAGGACTTATGTCCTAGTTTGGGTGTCAGAAGGCACAATTGTTTACTGCATGCACTATTACATAGCCTAATCACAATCACAAGGACTAATGTATTTTATCCTGTACGTTTCGCTCCATCTGTATTAGGCTTATGGATGAATAAATTATTAAAATTTTACCCGCGGCTTCGCTCCCGTCAAATGACTACCCTACATATCCTACACTACCCTACACTACACTACACTACACTACCTTACACTACCCTACACTACCCTACACTACCCTACACTACCCTACTCTACCCTACACTACCCTACACTACCCTACACTAACCTACACTACCCTACACTACCCTACACTACCCTACACTACCCTGCACTACCCTACACTACCCTACACTACCCTACACTACCCTATACTACCCTACCCTACCCTACACTACCCTACACTACCCTACACTACCCTACACTACCCTACACTACCCTACACTACCCTACACTACCCTACACTACCCTACACTACCCTACACTACCCTACACTACCCTACACTACCCTACACTACCCTACACTACCCTACACTACCCTACCTACCCTACTTTACCTAACTTTTTTTTTTAATTTTTCTCTTCGTAAGAACCATCATTGAACTTCAAGGAACATTTTAAAAAAAGAATCAGCCAAATCGGTCAAGCCGTTTTCATGTGATGTCGTGACAAAGAAAAACGGGTTTCATTTTTATATATATAGACTATGAAAATATATATTTGGAAAGGATTTTGTAAGGAGTGAAATGAAAGATAAGGTAGTCAAGTCGTAACTGCTGACAGGAAAGAATTGAAAAAAAAAATAGCGATACAATAGCTTTATTCGTTCACAAGTTGAGTGGGCAAATTGTTGTCTATACTCGTATTTCACGAAAGAAAACTTACATCATCATTGACTACACGTAACTACTAATGAAACATACTTTAGTCGTTTATTTTCAGTAATTTCTTATTAAGATAAACACCAAAAGTATGCAAAACAACAACTTTACAACATTCCCCAAGTACAACTTGTTTACATCATTAATATAAATAAAAGCAAATCTGTGGCGAGATTTAAATACGGGCCATCTGCGAACGTCATAATTGCATTAATTTGTGCTTTGTTTTTTGCGAAGGACAAACCCGTGATCTGCATTGCTAATGCGAGTTTATCATATTCGTGACGTCGTTGGCGTCAGGCAGATGGCGGCTTTGTCTGTACAAGTGTCCTGTTGAATGGAAATTATAAGGTTTTTGTTGATAATTGAAAACCGTTTTACGTATTAAGGAACGTGTTTTGGGAATAAGAGATTTGGTTGCTGAATGCATGATTAAGATCTACTTAATTTTTTTTTCTTATGGCTCTATAATGACAATATTATGATATTGTTCGGTTTACTCTAGAAAGAGAAAAATCCAGCATTTGATCGTCTATTCAAGCGTGTTATTATCAAAATTGTGTCATCCACAAATGCTATTAAAAGAAATGAAGTTGAAAAAGAGAAGTTATGAATCATAAACAGGACTCCAGATAAAAGAACCTACTAACTTAACGATAGTAAACGAATAAAAAAAAGTCAGTTTACTTAAAACTACTTAATACCAATAGTGATAATGTGTCTAGTTTTAATTGGTTAAGTGTTTATATTTTTCCTATACAAAATAAATTAAAAGATGTTCTTAATATCTACTTAAAACAAATTTTGTAATACAAACAAATAAATAAGAAATACTCGTAAACCTTCAGTCTTCGCCTCAACTACCCAAAACAAAATCAATTTCACAATTCAACGGCTGCCAAACCAAGCGGCTACTGCAACAAGACTCCAAATCTAGAATAGCCTCTGCTTACAATCTTAATTGGCCACAATTTATCGTGGAAGGTGGGCCAAATGGGCCATAATGGACGTAAAGGGTTCAGGATCTAATCTTAATTGTGTGGTCGATATAAATGTGAAATCAGAGGCTTGTTTTGTGGGCTGCAGTAACTTCGGGACTGGTGTAACGTAATTGCGTTGAAAGATAGTGTTGATTGTTTTAGGAGGAGCTCGTGGCTAGATAATAACAGCCGCACAGGTCGATCTTCAAGGTTAAGCAACGCTTGCCAAGGTTGGACTGTTACCGAGTTTCCTCCGTGCCTCAGAAAGCACGTTAAGCTGTAGATCCCGGCTGTCATTTGTAGATCTTTTGCAGTCGTTACGGATAATCAGAAGCCAGTAAATCTGACTCCAGTCTTGCTATGAAGTACCGTGTTACCCCAACTAATGGGTTGTGGAGGTCTGGTAAGCAGCCGCTCCTCATAAAATACTGGTATTCAGCTAAATCCTGCTTGACTGGAAGCCGACCCCAATATATCTAGTTGGGAAAAGGCTAGGCAGGTGATGATAGTGTTGATTGTTTTAGTTTCCTCTTGAAAGGCCGCCGTGTTTTACTCGGTTTTGGGTAGTTAGTAAGGCTTTGGTACAGTTTTAGTTGTCTAGATGGAGAATGCTTTGATTTTGAGAGTTAGTTGTGTTTGAAAGTGTTTGTGGGACATGGAATTCGATTTCAGAGATCAATCTGATCGAACTTCTGAAATTGGATCATCTACTACCTTTACCGGTTTATGCTAGCAGTGTCGCCAGTGTGGAAATAGAAAATTATTCCAATAGACTACTTACTTCCGTATGTCCAATAGACTACTTACTTCCGTATGACTACTTACTTCCGTATGTGATATACTTACTTCCGTATGTCGTGAACCCGTCCACTAGTTTCTGACAATCCATTCAGCCAGTTAAGCTAGGAATACCAGAAACAGACATGTATAAACGTTCACCTTTTTAATAGTAGTGTGACATAAAAATATAGCAAAAATAACCTCGAAACTCTGAAAACAGTAGATGACCAGCGCAGGCGTGGGCTTGCGGATGACAAGCAATGGGTAGTGACGTAGTGTTGTGTGTGTGTTCCACGTGTGCTTCAAAGAGATGTCTACAAAACCGTAGGAGGGTAGTAGGGCCAAAGTGCTACTAGGACCATAGCTAATTCGGAAATTGTGGAACATAGAAAGGTATTTTAGTTAGTAAAAGCATGACACGCGCTTCCACGGGAAAAGTCATTAAATGTTTTCCTAACTAAAAAAACGGTTAGCATTAGCATTATCGGCCTTATAATGTCCCCCCTGCTGGGACTCAGGCCTTCTCTCTAGAAGAGGGAGTGGGCCATAATTCACCACGCGGGCCCAGTGCAGATTGGTGGATGTAACATGTCTTCAAATTTTTGGTTCTAGGACATGCCGGTTTCCTCATGATGTTTTCCTTCACCGTTCCGAGAGCAGTGGTGATGAAATAAATTACACTGGGTTTGAACCCGCGACCTACAACTTGCAAGTCGGGGCAGTTACCACTGGGCCACCACTGTTCTGATGGTTACAAACAAGAAAACTTTGCTTAAAACTAATTTTTGTTTGCAACGTCAATAATAGCCGTAAATTCATCTCTAAATTTTTATATTTTTTCGCGTCTCGTATTTTTCGAGGCGCCGTCTCCCGCATCGTTACAACGCTTGCCTCCGTCGGATGTTTATGCACACGATTTGTGTACGTAATGCATCCGTGTCGGTAAATATCCTGATGTTAAACTTCGTGTGGAAGTTTAAAATGCAGGTTGTATTCTTACATAACCCTTGTTGATACTGATCTTTTACTATTACTTTAGGTTTTGTCTTTAACTACTGTGTTGACTTAGGCCTACAGTCCACGAACTCGTAGCTACATAGACGCGTATTTGTCATTCAACCGTCGATGAAGCGGCAGCATTATACCATCGTGTAGTTGCAGCTTCTTTGACAGATTTTCATAGATTTTGTATGTAAGTTTCACGAAGACGTATAATATCGAATAAGCGTCTATGAAGCTACGCGTTCGTAGTCAGTACCATACATAACGAGTTTCCTCCGTGCCTCGGAAAGCACGTTAAGCCGTAGGTCCCGGCTGCCATTTGTAGATCTTTGGCAGTCGTTACGGATAGTCAGAAGCCAGCAAATCTGAGTCCAGTCTTGCCATGAAGTACAGTGTTACCCCAGTTAATGGGTTGTGGAGGTCTGGTAGGCAGGCGCTCCTCGTAAAATACTTACTGGTATTCAGCTAAATCCGGCTTGAATGGAAGCCGACCCTAATATAGCTGGGAAAAGGCTAGGTAGATAATGATAAGTTGGCGTAAGACTACTATCTCACCTATGGGTTACCGATAATTTGGTCGACGACGAAACAAGCTTACTTAAAGTAACCAATTCACTCTTGACATAGATGTAAAACGAATAAAAATGTTAAAGTAATATTTAAATAAGACGTAAAAAACGCCGTGCAAAATTTTTTAGTAACATAGCATTAACTTTTCAGGAAACATTCAAAACTGTCTGAAATGTCAAAAACATTTTCATTTTTCCCTTCGTCAAACAAAGGCTAATTGGATCAAAAGGCTCCACCGTGTTTACAACTTTCTACATTTAATTTTAGGTGAATGCATTAAAATGCAAATTAATTTAGGTAAAAGTTCAGCCATTGTTAGAGTAGCGCTACAATTCAGATTCAGTTGGAATCGAGTTTGTTGCGACGGTTTGATTTTGAATCGATAATTTGTAGAGGTGCACCCGAGAGTAGTGCAGACTTGTCGATGGCTTCTAAACTTTCTCAAGTTGTTATTCAGTGGAAGTTCTTCAGAAGTACTAGAGGTTTAATCGAATTGAATACTTGTTTATGGTATGCTGTTTAAACGAGGGGCGTAATTTTTTTCTAAGTTAAGATACAGGGTGTTTTTAGTAATAAATCATTAAAAAACTCTTTCCGTTCTAGGGAGAAGGAGTTTCATATATTCACAGTTTAGAAGATGACGTGAAAAGAAAATAGTTAGACTTTTACTGACTAAAACCAGTCTGTGTTCTTTTAGTTAGTACTCTTTGTTATATTTATTGCAAAATTATATGCATAAACCCGCATGCAATTTTTTTAATCGCTTTTTTAAATATCTTTTGGCTTTAATAAAGAAAACAGTGATAGTAAATATTTCATTCAGTTTTTAGTGTTTGTCGTTATAGCGGCAACAGAAATACCTGCAAAATCTGTAAAAATTTCAACGGTTCTTTAGATACAGCTTGGTAAAAGACAGATGAACAGTGGAGTCTCAGTTAACTGAGACCCCGTTTTTACCTTTTCAGTACAAACCCCCTTAAAAAAGACAACCACAGTAACCATGTAACCGATTCTACTCTGATAAAATATTAAAATGATATTGTTAATAAACCATCACAACGACAGGACGGCTTATTTAATTAAAATCCATTACTTAGTTAATCAAATTTTGGATTCAATCGTATTAATTTATGTGAAAAGTCCTCGATTTTCATTGAGACTGGCTTTGTGTTTTATAGCGATTATTCATTTATTAATTGTGAAAGACTGAAATTCATGAATCAAGTACTAAAAAGAGGGATTAGTTTTAGTACTTGATTCATGAATTTCAGTTTTAGGGTTATTCATATGTTCAACTTTATATACGTAGTTATAAAACGCGATTGTCATGGCTTTCAAGAGCCATATTTTGATAACGCTTTTTTCGGATATTATTTGTAGTTCATGATTAAAGAAGATACGAATATGTAAAATATGAATAAATCTATACTAATATTATAAAGCTGAAAACTTTGTTTGGTTATTTGAATTTGCAAATTTCGGGAATAACTCGAATTGAAATATTATTAATTTTTTAAAACTCGATAGTTTCATTTCCTTTTTGTGCGTAGGTAATTCAGATTTATATTTGTGTTTTAACCCAAAAATGTGGATATCAAATCAATCAATCAGTTATTTATTTCCTTAATATACGTAGACAGATTTTACAAATAAATAATGAAGAATGTGTTTTTCGCAATTACCAAAATTTTCTACAGCCTATTCTAAACCAACGAGTACTTCAGCCCCAAATTCCATATAAAACATAACTGGGCCCTCATGCTCACCCACCGAAGTTAGAGCACCGTGAAGTTTCCCTCCTGACGTTGATCCCTCTTTGATATTCGTACTCGTCGCACTCTCTGCTACTCAAGCGCTGTGAAAATAAAGCCTTTCAAAAGGATTCATGTTTTTGAGTGAAACTAGAAAACTTTATAAACTATTGAAACACGCTGTTTTTGGATGTATACTATCTGACTATACTAAAATAATAGAGAGGTAAAGTTTGTTTTTTTGTTTGTAAAAGATAATCTGTGGAAGTACTGGACCGATTGCTAAAAAAATTTCCCCAATAAAAAGCTGCTGTATTCCTGAATGACATAGGCTATATTTTATGTACGCGTGTGAAGCTGCGGGCTAAAGCTAGTTTTTTATGTTTGTATAGTCTTACATAACTGTGACAAAAATGTTTGACAAAAATAAAAATAAATTAGTATTATGTAAATCCATTTTACTTGCGTCAGAAAATAACTCAATGTCTAAGTTAAACTGATCAACAAACACAAACAATTGGAAATAACGTTAAATTTAGCTACCACTCGAGGCTCCGGTCGCATGAAATTAGTACTTTCCACCTACGAGTATATAAATAACTAGCTTTAGCCCGTAGCTTCACCCGCGTACATAAAATATAGCCTATGTCACTCAGGAATACAGCAGCTTTCTATAGGTGAAAATATTTTAGCAATCGGACCAGTACTTCCACAGATTACCTCATACAAACAAAAAAACAAACTTTACCTCTTTATTATATTAGTTTAGATAGTTTAGGCGTCAATTTAGAAACTCGTTTCAAATGTCATTCAAATTCGTCTGACCGTTTCAGCGTGAAGGAGTAACAAATAACATACATATACACGCATAACTACAAACTGTCACCCTAATAATATTAACGTGATTATAAGCCCGACAAAAAATACCTTTCTATTTATTTTTTTTTGCTCAATAAACATGACAAAAAGGACCTTCATTATGTGTAATTCAGTTTAATACGTGTCTATTTTCCTGTATTCTGCAGAGCTCACTAAAAAAGCGTCAAAATTACACGAATACACGCGTCCATTTCGGGGGTCTTTTTATTATAACGTCTATATTTTACACGGCTATTTACCTGGACTTTTGGCCGCACAACAAATTGCCGGGAAGAACATAATGCAGACATTATTACAGCGTGACGCGTGACACGGCGCAATTAAACCGTGAATCGTGCACGCCCGACTCTAGACGCGTGACACGTGTGTTGTGACGTTAGTGTGGCGTATATTCACGCTGTTTGAGTAATATTGAGTCGTGAATGGATTGTTTACGTAAGAGAATTTGATGAAGTTGTTATTGTAGCAGGATACGTGATTTTCCAACACTGGACTCCTCAACCCTTTGCTGGTATCGCCCCTGGCGTTGAGGGTTACAGAATAATTTCTTGCCACCGAATGGGCAGGCTTGCGGATTGCTAGGAATGGGTAGCTCACTGTCAGATGGTTCAATAAGAACCATAACCGGAACAAAGAGATGTCAGCAAGATTGATAGGGCCAGTAAGGATCGATATCTGTTAGAACTGCGGATTGTTCGAAGAAGTTACTGTTACCCTCGCATAAGTGCAACTGAAGGAACACTGTGGATTTTAGTCCATAAAAGGCTAAAACGCTCTGCAATGTCAGTAAGAAAAAAAAAACAATTTAGTGAATTCTCAGTTTAAAAAATAGATACGTAATATTATGAAAATTAAACTATAAAAATAAATCATTGCCCTTGATTTTAGAAAAATTTCGTATGTTATGACGTCAAGTAACTTATTGTCACGCTCACCGAGTAACACGGAGTGTAAACTAGACAGACGTGACATAAAAAACTTGATACAAACATTATTTACAGCGTGACAACAACTGACATGAAGCAATTAAACTGAAAAATAATCGTGCTTGACTTTGAACGAGTTTCATTTGTTGTGACCTAGTGTGGCTTACTGTCACGCTCTGTGAGATAAGTGAAGTCTAAAATGGATGGGTCACGTAAAGAACTTGATATAGACATTATTATACTGAGTTACGTGATATTGTGAAATAAGCAGGTAGAGCTCAACTAGGAGTACATGTTTTTTGTTGGGGTAGGAAATCAGCCAATGACTTCTCCCGCTTTAGGGTGGAGGGCGAGGGCATTTTACATTCTTACTGACCAAAGCACACCCGTGTCTTTCATTTGCCTCTTGCATTCTAGGAACACGGGTCTTCTTTTCAGAAATTTGCTGTGGCACTAGCAGGCATCGGACCTCCCAGACTCTTACGGTTTTACTGACATTATTTTTGAGGCACGCCTGGAACACTATGCGCCGTCAACGTTTTGGGCTTAGTCCAGACAGCTACCGGACGGTCGGACAGCGAGCCACACATTGCTTGTCGTCCGCGAACCTAGTCAAAAGCAAGTCTGAGGATTATGACATATGCGTGTAGTATTTCTTGTCGAAAATTAGGTAGGTTATTGTTACGCGTGCGTTTAGAGTCATTTGGAAGATAACATGTGATTTTTATAAATTTCAACAGCCACAAAACTCTCTAAACTATCGATTCATCAATACTATTTTCCTAGTACATTTCCTGCTCACTAAATCCACACACTACACTTCTACCTCAGACTATCAGTTTCAATCACGCTCGAGAAAACGAAAGGATTCGACGAGAACGTCTAGAACCATTACCAAAGTAACTTGCACGGTGGGAATACTCCTCCAAACACGTCGATCTAGCAATGTTGAGCATCGCTTCGTCGACTTTCAACGTTGTTAAAACTATCCCAAAAAGAGAACGAGGTTGGATGCTTTCGTTGCATTAACTTTTGGTTTCTAGGTAAGGTAGGTACTAGTCGGATTTTCATCGGGTCTTTACTGAAAATTGAATGGAATTGTTTAACAGATATTTGATATAAGAAGTTGTCATACTAAGTTACTAACCCGTAATTCGTAGTTTCTTTTGTAGCTATTAAATATGTGAACAGAGGCCTTAAATGACCGACATCAATCTACCTAGCTTTTTTTCCAACCTATATTTGGGTCGGCTTCCAGACAAGCTGGATTTAGCTGAATACCAATATAGTTTCATGGCAAGACTGGAGTCAGATTTACTGGCTTCTGACTATCCGTAACGACTGCCAAAGATCTACAAATGACAGCCGGGGCCTACGGGTTAACGTGCTTTCCGTACTTTCCGAGGCACGGAGGAAACTCGGTATGTTAAGATGGTCACCCATCCACAGACCAACCTTGGCCAGCGTTGCTTAACCTTGAAGATCGACCCGTGCGAGTTGTGCAATTTGTAACTATGCCTGGGCACTTTAGAGCCATTACGCACTGTCGACTAGTCGCCGGCGACTCAGTCGACGGCGACTGTTACTTACTATAGTTTAAATAGGTGCTTGCGCACTAGTCGTCCAGTCGCCCAGGCGACTCGGCGACTCGCTGCGTTGTGGCGACGCACAGGCGACTGGCGGGTGCTGGCGACCAATAGAAGCACGGCTTCAAATGGGAGCGTTCACACTGCGAGCAACTGTCGTAGCGACCGGACGCCGCGCACAATGAGTTTTGACACTGCACGAATGTACTTGGATTACTGTCGCTCGGCTCGGTCTCCGGCCCTAGTTTCCCATGTTTCGGTCGCCGAGGGACTGAGTCGCCGGCGACTAGTCGACAGTGCGTAATAGCCCTTAATCACTATATCCGCCTAGCCTTTTCCCAACTATATTGGGGTCGGCTTCCAGTCAAGCTGGATTTAGCTGAATACCAGTATTTTACGAGGAGCGGCTGCCTACCAGACCTCCACAACCCATTAACTGGGGTAATACGGTACTTCATGGCAAGACTGGAGTCAGATTTACTGGCTTCTGACTATCCGTAACGACTGCCAAAGATCTACAAATGACAGCCGGGACCTACGGCTTAACGTGCTTTCCGAGACCCATCCACAGACCAACCTAGGCAAACGTTGCTTAACCTTGAAGATCGACCCGTGCGGCTGTTATTATCTAGACACGAGCTCCTCTCGAGCACTTTAATCACTGATGAACTTTAAAAGGCTGTAACTTTTTAGAGTTTATCGTTAAAAATGCAGCGATATAGCGACGCTCAGCAATGTAGTGTTTTTGTTTTAAATATCGCAAAGGTATTTTTTTATTATTATGTGCAGGCTCGCGAGATATTTATGCTGAAATAGGAGATTTTTGACCGTTCACAGTTCTTTTTTTATTTTTTGATTTATATTTCAGTTATCTAGTTTAGGAGCTCGTGGCTAGATAATAACAGCCGCGCGGGTCGATCTTCCAGGTTAAGCAACGCTTGCCAAGATTGGTCTGTGGATGGGTGACCATCTTAACATAACGAGTTTCCTCCGTGCCTCGGAAAGCACGTTAAGCCGTTGGTCCCGGTTGTCATTTGTAGATCTTTGGCAGTCGTTACGGATAGTCAGAAGCCAGTAAATCTGACTCCAGTCTTGCCATGAAGTACCGTATTACCCCAGTTAATGGGTTGTGGAGGTCTGGTAGGCAGCCGCTCCTCGTAAAATACTGGTATTCAGCTAAATCCGGCTTGACTGGAAGCCGACCCCAATATAGTTGGGAAAAGGCTAGGCAGATGATTTCAGTTATCTAAAGATTACATAACAATATTTTTTTATTTTCGTTGTTTGTATATACAACATGTAACATAATTAACGCACATCCTCTTGGGGGATCATTGTACTCATGTACTCATCATTATGACAACTTTTACTATATATGGGTTAAACAATACCTACTTACAGGTTGTGGCGCTCGTCATTGAGAAAAATCATTGCCAGTATAGTTTCATCATCACTTCGCTGTTGGTTTAGTGCATTGCAGCAGTTATACTACAATTTATACGACAATTTATGGTATCAATAATATATCCTTTCGATAAGTCGCCCGTAAAATCCAATATACTGCACCAAAGTCAAAGTTTAAATTGTTCAACACAAAAGCCTTAAATACAACTTAATTAAATCGGAAGTCCGAAGAAAGAAAAATTGAGGTCGACAGATATACTAAAGTATCAGTAAAATATTAGAAAATAACTGAAAACGTAAATGCACGAAACAGAATTCAAAGAGTATAGACGAAAGTAGTGATTGAGCATGCGTGTATATCGAAACGAATTTAAAAAAGATTTAAAAAATAAATCGATTTGTATCGATTTTTTAGCTTAGCCGAACTAAATGATATCGATCTATACAGCCAAATTAATCCGAATTCGAATCGTAAATAAAATCACAGAATAGTACCACTTAACGATTTTTGTGTGTATCCCAACGCAAACTGACCAATGCGCAAAACTTCGAAAAAGCGTTTTCTCTTTATAAACAAACGTAACAGCAGAATTGCGAAATTCAGATTTTTGTAAAACTCTATTGCACATTGAAATATAATGATCAGTATCATTTTTATTTTCAAGTGCTTAAGACTTTATTTACGAGATATGCATTAACGTATTTTATTTTACGGTTCATTGTAAGGTTATGCGCAACTGAAACCGAATATCCAAAAAACCGAAACTGTATTTTGAAGTCTGATATCGGATAAATATCGGTTTGTAATCGAATCTAATAAAGCGCCCATCTCTACGACTGATCACACATAGAGTAGAAAAAAGTATATACGTCAGTGTCATCACAAATTAAAAAAATACCTTTGAATAAACCAGAACCAGAATATATTGTAGTAACTGACTGCTAACCTAAAATAGGTTACTAACGACTAAAACTTATTTTTTAGATATCTCATCTTCCGGGCACGCATAGCCCTAGTTATTTTTGTATTTTGAAATAAAAAATAATAACTAATTTTTTAAGCCATATTTCAACCCCTTACTTAGACGGGGCCCAGAAGTCCCAGTCTCCTTTATACCAAACCTGTTTTGTCTAGTGTTCTTATTGTAAAAAATTGTATGTAAAATATTTTTATCACGACAAGTTTTTTAATTATACATGAAGTTTTTGAAACAACAATTTTGGGGCGTATCGAGTGTATCAAACGTTATAGTTGTGTTTAATTACGCGGTGTCCTGCGTGAGCGACGAACGCGACGCGACGCGACGCAACACGGCGCGACGTAATGCGACGCGATGCTATACGCGACAAATGTCCTATGTGATTTTGGTCATTACTTCTCGAATCATGGAGAACAAGTACAGTACAATTTTGCTTGAAAGTTCATATTTAAAGTACAGACTTTAAAAAAAAAAATTGTAAAATGCACAGAAAGAAAACAAATATAATATTTTTACAAAGAAACACATTTGGCGAGTTCCATCATTTATATCCAAAATTAAGAGACGATTCTAAAATGTTTAAACAATATTGTGGAGTGTTACCGTCTACTTTCGATTACATTATCTATACTAATATTATAAAGAGGTAAAATTTGTAAGTTTTTAAGTTTGTATGTAGGGGTAATCTCTGGAACTACTGGTCCGATTTGAAAAATTCTTTCAGTGTTAGATAGCCCATTTATCGAGGAATGCTATAGGCTATATATCATCACGCTACGACTCACGGGAGCGGAGCAGTAACCAAAAATGGGGGTGAAACCGCAGGGGACAGCTAGTTGCTTATATTAAGTCTGAATTTCAATTAAAAACAGTTCAGTTCGTGTTGTCGCATCTGGTTGCCCTCAAAACAAGTGCGCGTTACGTCACGTCTTGCCGCAGACTGTCATATAGGCCGCATGTAGGGTATGCCGTTGATTTGATCGCGTTCGTCGCGTTCGCAGCGTCGCGTCGCGTCGAGTTCGTCGCTCACGCAGGACACCGCGTTAGTAAAATTAGGTAGGTACAATTTTTTTTTTAAATGTCCTCAAGATAGTGTTAATTTAATTTGAATAACTTTTGCTATGTTTGTGGTAAAGTTATTTTGACAAACACGACGACACCAACTAGAGAAGCAGTAAAACAGGCGTATTTTCAATACTTCCAAATTCCCGTAACAGACATTGAAAAATTTGGTTTCTGAAGTAATATGTGAAAATAATAGAAGCATATTAACTAACTGGGCTGCAGGGAATATTATAAACTTGCGTTTCATGTCCGTTATTGGTTGCAATTTAAGTACAGAAAATAACTCAAAGCACATGGACTTGTTCATGAAATTTTGCATATTTAAAAACCATCTGTCCCAAACTCTCTGATACTAAACTTAAAAAAGGAATCCTTGTAAGCACCCAAATTAAAAAACAAAGAATAATATCAATTTTGATTGCCACTTATTTAGTGTTGAAAAAGATGCCAGAACCAGTAAGCTTTGCTTTCTTAGGCAACAATAAAACTGAGGAATATGAATAAATTGTATTTTATTTATTGATTAAATATCTCAAAATGAGTGTACACATATCATTGAAAATTTATTTTTTACATTCACACTTGAATATTTTTCCTGAATACCTGGGAAGTGTGAGTGATGAAAATAGCGAACATTTTCATCAAAATTCAAAGTTATGGAGAGAGGTTTCAAGATTTGTGGGATAAAAATATGTTAGGCGATTACTATAGGAGTAACAAAAAAGAAACTGACACTAATTAGTATGAAAGTTGTGCTAGTTATTATTTTTTTAAGTAGCGGCTATGTAAGAAAATCGGAATATAAAAATATTAATATTTTTAAAACTTGACGTGCTAATTTTTTTTTGCTTCTATATCCAACTAAGGGTTAAATAACCTACCCATTTTCATTGGTTTCATGTATGGGTATAAAATCTTGTAATCTAGTGTAATCAGCTGTTCCCTACATTTATGTTCGAATATTTCGTCAAAATTTATGGAACAGTTGATTATTTTTTCTCGATTTCAGGTTTGGTCCTAAACTAAAAGTTGTTCATGATGATGAGTACAATGACCCCCCAAGACGATGTGCGTTATGTTACATATTGTATATATAAATATTTTTCTTTCTTCCTTTATTTTTCTTTCGATGATAAAACGGCTGAAAGTAAATTGATTAACGACGACTTATTTTCAGCAGCAATTTAGAATAATAAGCACCAAACAAATTCCCTAGACAACCTTCATAGAGACCTTTAATCCGAGACCACACCACGTAAAGATGCCTAACTAACTTCAGCCTCCTCAATATTCTGCTCAGCCTTCATCTCACGTGTACACTAGGCCTAACAATAATAAATTCAACGTCATTACGGCAAACGAGGTTAATACAAAGGTAGCTACTCATTGTCGAGAATGGCGGCATTTACACGCGGGACGCGGGACGAACGGGTGCCGCATGAAGTTACAATGTTTAACTTATGTGTGTGAGAAATGGCCTTATTTTGCCTCGTCATTCTTGGCGTTAGGTGTAAATTGTTTCATATTATGACGTAGTGTGGGAAAGTGAATATCTTGGTTCTGTTTTTTTGGTAGGTGTGTTAGTTAGGTGAGTTTTGCGTCTGTAAGTCTGTCTTGCTTCCTGATGAGCCGATGAGTCCGATTTCATTCGCTCATCAGGAATGAGCGAATGAAATCGGACTTGGCTTATTGTTTACATCTTCAACTTGTAGATACAGGGTGCAACCAGGTCATAATCATCATCATCATCTCAGCCGAAAGAGTCTACAGCTGAACATAGGTCTCCCCCAAGCGTCGCCACAACGGCCGGTCCTGTCTGTTTCACATCCATCGAATTCCCGCGTCCCTCGCCAGGTCATTGTACCACCTTGTGGGAGGCCTTCCAACGCTGCGTCTTCCGGTACTACGGTCTTCCATCCACATCGATCATCCGTTCCACAAGCAATGCGCCCTGCCCACTGCAACTTAAGTTTATTGGTTTTTCATTTCTGGTGTGATCATGCAAGGAAACTCCGAGCATAGCCCTTTCCAATGAACTTTGGGTGACTTTAACGCTTCCGATGAGCCTCATTGTGAGCGACTAAGTACCTACAATAAAATAAAATTGATGCAGTTACTTGTAGTAAATTTTTCGATAAAATTATGAGACTTTTGCCAGTTAAAACAAAGAGATCGACGAGCGAACAAACGTTCGTTATAGTCATTAATTATAATTTGTTCGGCAAACTCCCATGCGTTCTCTAGGGCAGATAAAATTGAATTCGAATTCACCGAAAAAGTAATTGCGACGGACATATTGTGTTCGCACGACGATCGCTTCGTATTGGCACACTTTTACAAGTACCAAATAAATTAAGAATAAAGTACATTGACCTTTTCGTAATATCTCTGAGTGGCTACCCCAAAAACAAACAATGAACTGTTTTTCTTTACTGGAAAATGTAAAGGATCGCGGTAGACGTCGATTCAAGACAATTTTATTACGTCTTCATTTCCGCTTTTCAAATTAAGAATATTTATAAATGTAGGCGGGTCGTTGACTGCTATCCTTAATTTATTTGACACCTACCTTAATTACACCCACCTTTTTTTAAGCCAGCTTTGGAACGACGTCATTTACGAGAAAGAGGTCAGTAGTCGTATCCGACTCGGCTGGGCAGCATTCAGGAAGCTACGCAGTGTCTTTTCGTCGAACATACCACAGTGTCTCAAGATGGGTCTATGACCAGACGCGTGTTGCCAATGGTAACATAAACATGACAGACTAGAAAATCGGGGTCTAGCATATGTACGCATAATGAATGTGTTTCCAAAACGCTTTTTACGAATGGTTTAAAAAAGGTTCCTGTGACTTTAGCATGAAAAGTTATAAAAAGACGTCACGAAGACAAATTGATTACTTATTACCTATAAGTACAAAATCTTCACAACCTAATTTCAACACTTGACAACTTATTTCCTTCAATCCCGCCCAACAACACAATATAAATTCCTCTCGCCTTAAATTACAGCACCTTCCCATTCCTCAGTGGAATTAAGCGATCGTATTGCAAGCCGTAACGTGGTAACTCCGGTCTATAGCACCCAGTAATACCAGTCTAAACCATGACTCGAGGAGGTAAGAGCCGCGAAAGTAACAAAAAATTGGCTAAATGTGAGTAAGACTCGCGTATGAAGGGCTCCGTATCATCATCTACCTAGACTTTTCCCAACTACATATATTGGGGTCGGCTTCCAGACAAGCCAGATTTAGCTGAATACCAGTATTTTACGAGGAGCGGCTGCCTACCAGACCTCCGTTTCCGTAACAAAAAATGGCAAAAAATTACACTACACAAAAAATTACAGTTCAAAATGTATCATAATCTGTTTTTAGCATTTATTATTATAACGGCAATAGAAACATATCATCTGTGACAAGAAAACGACGTTTGTTGTATTGGAGCTAAGGTTAAAAAAAAAATATTCCGTTTTTAGTATGTGTTGTTATGATGATGTATTTATGATGTGGCAACAGAAATAGAATACGTTCATTTGGTACAGCCTGGTGACTTACAGACTGAAAGTATAGTCTTACTAATAGGGTCCTGTTTTTACCCTATGTGTACGGAACCCTAAAAAGAAATCCAAAGCATTCTCGTAAATGCTCGCTATTATGGTAAGGTTGGCAAGAAAAATGTCGCCGTTATTTTCTCTTGTGTTGTATGTTCGTGTCTTTTTTCCTTGTGTGGTGATTAAATCTTTGTGGCGTTAAGTTGGTATGTTTATAGGTTTTGTGTTAAAGGGTGGTGTACACTGACGGTTGAGGAAAATTTGTGAAAAATCCTTGTGTGTAATTTTTTTAGAAAATAGAGAATAGAATAGAATATGATTTATTTAACGCAAAATACAATGTAATACCGTGTTACGTATTATATTTCCGTACTAAAGTATTATTAAAAATACGATATTCGGCATTCATTTAACTGTACCTAAATATTAGTATCACTGCATTCACATATTTGCAATATAATTTGAAATAGCAACAAGTAAACAGTGGCTGAGGTATGATTCAATGAATTGAAAATGAATAAACAGATGGATTTGAACACATATACTTATAATATTTGTATAAGATCAAGTTACAAGTCAATTCTACGAACTTGAGCATGATTTCATAAATATATTTTCTGATAAGAGCATCCCATGATATAGAATTTATTTTTCACAGGGCTGGATGTGAGGATTAGACACTTACCAGACTATCTTACATCCAGGTAGAGTGCGCTGAACTATCTTGAAAGTTCTAACTTGATAGTTATTAAAAAACCCTAAGTGTGTTTTTTTAGGTGTAGTTATAAGACTGATTAAAGTGATTAGTTCTCACAAAACACAACATTATTTAAACGTTTTTATCACGTTAGCAGACACATTTTGATTTTTGCACAACACTTGACACACAAGAGAAAAAACTGAACAGCCGTAACTTGAGGATGAAACAATCACTGCCAAAATTAAATACGACCTAAAAGTTAGCGTTATTCCAATCAACACTTTTGTTAAGAATTGTACTTTTAATAGTCCCAGAAAGGGTTCTTTGAATTGTAAAACACGTTTTATAAAATTATCCGCCTATTATTAACTAAAACTTTTTATGGAAGAGACAAAACGGTATGATGAAACGTGGTTGCCGCAGCAAAAAATACAAAGAGAAATATACTCGTATACCATACCTATATCTGTCTTGTTTCAAACAAGAGTATGATTGACAAAGAGACTTTTTTCAAAAAACCTCAAAAAAACAATACTGAAAAAAAAAACAAGTTTGCAAGTTGGTGTTTCTGGTATTGTTTCTTTGTTCTTTGATACCGACTTCTGAACTAGAAAGTTTTTTGTTTTGAAGTCGGTTGTATTGAATTAGTAATAAACCTTTTCTATTTTTACTTTTTTTACCCAGCTGCTAAAATTATGAATTATAAATAGTGAGCATGTTCTCTGGGATATTACATAGAATTGACAAAATACCCATTATTACTAATTTTTTGTAATAAAGGTTTTAGGGCCTGTTTCACCACCTATGATTAAGTTTCGAGTATCTTACTTGACAGATAATTTCATACGAATTCTGTCACATTTTTGAATTTATTCAGTGAGTAGTGCCTACTCGGACATTGTGAAACAGGCCCTTAATATTATATTTATATTTTTAGTTACTCGTTACAGATAAATGTTATTTCTTTCTTTATTTTAGTATTAAATCTAATTAAAAAATAAGGCTCAGTTACTTTAAAAATTAAATAAAGATTTCTTCTTTCAACACCCGTCATATTTTGGACTTAAGTTTAAATATTTGTAGTATACAAGTTAGAAGTGTTTGAAAGTCCAAGTTTTACGAGTACTCTATAGTATTGAAGTTACGAAGAATTTCGACATTAAGTAGCTATTGTTGAGTGTTAAAACGGCTTTAGAACTTTGACGTTTCATTTTAATTTTATGAAACGCTTTTAAATGGACAGGGTTTTAATGTGTATTATTTTGAGACTAAAACGAAGGACAACGCAAGGAATTCTTGTGTGCCTTTAGTTAAATGTTATCTAGCACAATAAAGGTTTTTTTAAGGACCCCGAATTCCTTTCCCGTCAGTTATCTACCGGTTGCATTTCTGGGAGCATGCGTTGCAATGGCATTAAAATTAAATACCGCTGAATCCGGTCTATTAGTATTAGGGGACCAACAGTCGTACTCACAAAACGCTATCACACACATATGCAAATAATGTTTTAGAAACACATTCATTGTGCCAACATCTACGAAGAGGAATTTCCAACCAGTATCTATGTTTCCTGATAGCTACAACCTAGAAGACTATACGTCAAGAGTGACAAGTTACGTCTAGACAAGTATGCTCCATCATCAATCACCATCAGATGAGATAGTGACAAACGTGAGTTGATTAATAATATAAATAAAAACAAAATTAAGTGGTTGGAGATCAGGTATTTTACATTTGGTTAGTTCCGCTCGCCTCCCTTAAATTGTGGAAAATACGTTTCCCGCTATTAAGTGTTTAAATAAAACATGTAATTGAGTGTAATTATGACAGACCAAACGTACACTTGGTAACAATGAGGTTGAGAAATAAAACAAAATTATATGATGAGTTGGCAAATGATTATTTGGCGAAATAAAATTCTACGAAACGTAAGTTGACAAGTGAAAATCTAACAAACAATTTTCGACAAAAAGGCAGAGAACCCTAAAATAACTCTAAGGCGAATACCAAAAATAGGATTCAATGCTTGATTTGAAAAGTACATCTAAAGAATTGAAAACCGGGGAAAAAAAGGATAGTAACATCTTCCACCTCCATCGTCTAAAACGACACATTCTAAAGCTTCAAAAGAGCCAATACTTTAACTCTGGACAGCTGAAAGCGAAGTGCTTCAGTAATTCAGCAGACCAACTGTCTGAACGCAACACCTGCAATATTCAGTGGTTCCTCCGCGTCGTGATAAATATTCAATGCGGTACGTTTTGTGTGTCCAGCTGATGCATTTAGTCACTTCGTCTGGAGTGCATGAGGTCTGCCTTCCTTTACAATCTGTTTTTTTTTTGTATCTAAGTGGGTTTTTCAAGCGACTTCAGATTCGTTCTTCTTGACAATGGTTCTTTTATTAGGGTGGTATATTTTATGAAATGACTTCTACTATTCTGTGAGAATTTTACTGACTGAAAGGCACCTGTATTGCTTCTAATGCCCTTTGTAATTGTCGTGAGTTTTTCAAATAATGCCACAGCTTTGGCATTCTCTTCACCTTCCATCCTCTACTTGATCTCCCACATGACCATTGATCACGGTCAAAAGCAGTCTGAAACAAAAATATGCGGCAACGTTATATAGACTAGACTAAAAACAAAGACTTATGTCACAAATAAAGTTTCATAATTATTCTTTATCGAATTGACAGTACTACAATTACATAATCAAAACAAAGAAGGAATCTTTTCTTTCTACTTCGCGTAGATTATGTCACAACGAAGTAATAACGATAGCTAGTCAAAGTCAAAGTTGAATGGTCTCTTTATTGTTAGTTTGACATTGCGTAATTCTCCAGCCAAATACAAAAGTATAGAACTTGGCAACAGCCTCAAATATATAGCAGATATCTATCTCAGTGTACTCAGGCGCCTACAGGGATCCAATAACCTTAAGATTACCCCAATGACTTGCACTTAAAAATGAGAATCAATCATGGATATAACTTGGAGTATCACTTTCTGGAAGGAACATTCCTTAAAGTCTGTTTTTTAATCCCTGAGACTAAATTGACACGGGTGAATGTCAAACTTACAATAATAATTATTGCAGTTTTTTTTTGTATTATGACAAGTGTGACAACGTAGTGTCACGTTAGTCTCAGACATTAAAAAACAGACTTTAGTACATACTTAATATACAAAAGAATTATGTAAGAACAAAAACAACGTACTATGGTATAAAACACATCTTCCATAAATATAAAAGGAGAATTTGACTGACTGACATTATTAACGCACAGTCAAAACCATTGTAATAGAAAAGTAACATTAGGCACAAGGTTTTCTCTTATGACGTAGGCAAGCACTTAGAGAGGATTACTTAAGAGCAATAGCGCACTAGCGGCCAGGCTGCAGCGGCCAAGTCGCGGCGGCAATCGAGATAGATATACGATGTGGCCGCTGGCCGCGTTCGGACAGGTGCACGTGCTATATGGCGATTTCACTGCGACCTGGCCGCTGCGGCCTGGCCGCTAGTGAGCTATTACTCTAAAATTCATCCCCTTATTGGATGAAATGAGGGCCCGAAAGTATGGATAACCTATTTTAACGCTGTTACCTACCTATGCAAGTAGGAATGAAACTCACAGGAAACACAAACTACTATTAAGCATCTTTTCACCACGTACTCTCCATCTTAGGGAAGTAGTGGATACAGGCTCTCAGGAAACGCAGACAATCTGTGTCAAGACACAATCCAACCATCCTTTCTCCACTAATCCTCCATCCAGCCATTATAGCTCCACGTACTATAATAATATCATGTTTTTTTCCCGACATCTTATCCTTCAATATCGTTACTAAGGGTGTAAATAGGGTTATAAAGTATACCCATTACCATTTATCAGGCGATAATTATTGTCCAACAGGGGTTGAAGGGAGGTTATGAATTTAGCATGAGCAAACGATGTGGGTACCAGTCGTCCGTTCGGTCACCATTACCGTGAATTTCGAAGTACCTGTTCCTAAATTGGATGCTGTAAGAATTAACTGTGGTCTGCAAAGCTGGGCCCATCGTTAGTCATGTTTTGAAATGTTGGGACGGAACTTTGTGTCATGTTTAAGGGTGGACCAGTTTGAGATGGTTGGAATTCCGGTTAGAGATACTGTTTATGGGTTGTAGTTGAACACATTTAAGTGTTAATTTTAAGCCTTATGTAAGTGACAAGGTATACGCGTACCTTTTTTGTTATCAAACTAAAAAATGGTGTGTTGGTTTTGTTAAAGTTAACTGTGATTGTGTAAGCTCCTAACTTAAAACGATAAAAATATGTCAGCCGTGAGAGCAACTCACATGTTGTTGTTTCTAGTATGTCACGTGACCACAACAGACATAACTAACGTTATAATGGGAACAGCTAGAAACGACAGTCGTTCGATTTAACTATTGCAACATAGTACGAACGTGGTCTAAGGGTTAATAAAATTACTATATCTTTTTTAGTTAAACCACAGACACAGATAATAATATTATTACGACATTGCAGCTGCATATAGCCAATACGTAAGCAAGTTTTAATCATCTATTAATACTCCTAATAGATAATTAAAACTTGCTTTACGGTGGTCTAAGCCGCTTCAATAATCTAATAGATATCTTCATTTTCAGTATACGGTACAAAACCGTATCCTTGCTATGTTTTCCGCTGCTAATATTGTATCAAATACTGAGCTATTACTGATTTTGTACTGAGTTTAATACAAACAGAATATTTGAGGAAGAATATTGACGGCTTTGATTGGAACTTGAATGAATCTTAAGGAAACGTAGCGTATTCCAAAAATAACATAGTAAATACATCGATACTTAACAGAAGATAGCATAATAAGCCTTATAATGTTTCCACTGCTGGGACTAAGGCTTCCAGGAGAGGGAATGAGTAATCCATAATACGGGCCTAGAGTAAATTTTTTGTAACTTATTGTAATTTGTTGTTTGTGTTGTTTTTTTGTGTTTTTGGTTGTAGGAACATGCCGTTTTCCTGCGTTTGAGAACTATCTCACCTGATGGTAGTCGACAAATAGAGCACGCTTGCCTAGAAGTGACCTATTCACACTTGACGTGATATTAGTATTTGGCATGAAGCTTGGTTTAAAGCAAATCTCCTGCGCGTGTATATACTGTACACATAATATATTATATACATGTGGGGATGGATACATAGACGCCCTCATGATATATCTGAACACGATCTTTTGTTGGGAGTGTATCAAAAAGTTTCATCTCATGTATTGTTTTTGGCGGCAGTATTCATTACTCGGCAACCTTGAAACTTCTTCCGTTTTTGGCCTTTTCCTGAAATACTCCGCTTTTATTAGCCATATTTCTTTATACAACATTTTTTTTTTTGAATAAAAGAATCTTTTGAAGAAAGTTCTCAATAGAAAATTGTAGAAGGTACAAATGTTTTGTTCTTTTACTTTTTTTTATTTAATTTTGTGGTTTGTTTGTGTTTTTGTTTGTTAGAACGTCTATTTTTAAATATAATGGTTAACTGAATAGGACTAAATACTAAATAAGAGTCGTGGTGGCCTAGTGGTATCGGCCCCAACTTAAAGTTCGCGGTCAAACCCAGCCAGGCGCATTACTGTGTAATTTATTTCATCACCACTGCTCCCAAAACACTGAAGGAAAACATCGTGAGGAAACCGGCATGTCCTAGAACCAGAAATTCGAAGACATGTGACATTCACCAACCTGCACTGGACTCGCGAGGTGGATTGCGGTACATTCCTTCAGTTCCCACCCCTAGAGAGGAGCCCTGAGTCCCAGTAGTGGGAATATTATAAGGCTAATGCTATACTGTGATAAATGGATTAAAAGGTATTGTCTTGAATCGTCTCTGATTTACGATATAAGCATCACTTGTCATAATATATCTAGTACATTTCAAGTAAGATTGTGCTATTCATCTTTCTAACATAATAAATATCAATAGTTGTTTCGATTTAGCTAGACAATAGCGGTCATTGCCCTTTCCCTGATGTTTCTTCATCAAACGTTATATTATTTATCTAAAACTCATATATGTACAAATAATGAGTTATGTACCAATTTTTATTAGTATTTTGAGAATCATGACTTATGCTGATTCAAGTTGTTGATTCTCATATCTTTATATGACAAATTAAATCAAGCTGCTTTGACCGCGTGGCAGAAAATTTCAAGGAACACTATAGGACGGTATAGGATCATCCTTTCATTATAAAACACAACATCTATATATCCCCATAGCATGTCTGCGAGATTGGTACAATAACAGTCAGGCAGTGTCTAGCTGTCAAGCATCAAGGCGGTTAGTTCTCTCTCAGTCCCGAGATACGAGAGATGTCTGAGGAATTTGCATCTGCACCTAACATTCAAAACTTAATTAATTTGCATAGATTAGAAATAAACTGGCTGCACTATTACAGGAGGAAGACACAAGTTTACAGTAATAAATAGTTTCTGCCAACCGCTTTGCGTGCGTAGAAATAGAAAATATACAACATGTACCATAATGAACGCACATCCTCTTGGGGGGTCATTGTACTCATCATTATGAACATCACCATCATATTTTGACGAAATAAGCGAACATAGTAGGGAACAGCTATACTACACTTACCGCTTTACATGTAGGGGGGTAGGGGGCTACCCTAATATTTTTTTCCAATTTTTATTTTACTACTTTGAGCTTTGTCGGCATGATTGATATACATATTGATACTAAATTTCAGCTTTCTAATGCTAACGGTCACAGAGATTAATTCATGAATCCCCGACCGGTCTCATTGGACTGCGCTGTTATTGTCTTACTATTGTGTCTCGTTTCGCGGGTATTGATAGGTTAAGCGAGGACGGACGGACGGACGGACAGACACATGGCGAAACTATAAGGGTTCCGTTTTTGCCATTTGGCTACGGAACCCTAAAAATCAGTCCAATAGTTTTTGAACTAAAACCGAACATAAAAATAAATAAAACTAAAAAGAATTCAGAGCCCTAAAAGTTAGTTTTCCTTTAAAACTTTTACTATTAACTTATAACGTCATTAGGTTCACAATTTATATGATACTAGCTTCGACTAGTGGTTTTTCCCGCGTAAACATTATGTTTCTTCATATAAACTGTGGACCCCCGTTTTATCCTGTTAGGGGGGTGAATTTTGTGAAATCTTCTCTTCGTGCTTGCCTACGTCATAAAAGTCTTGTGCAAAATTTTACGTTTCTAGTCTTGGTAGTTTCGACTGTGCGTTGGTATGTCAGTTAGTTTCTCATTTTATATAAAAAGACTAGCATCTGCCAGCCGCTTGGCCCACGTGAATTTAGGATTCTCCAAACAAATTTTGAAGTCCTATTTCATCTCCTTAGGAAGTTCTGAAAAATCCTCTCTTAGTGCTCGAAAGCTTGTGTATAATTTCGCACTCCTTGTCCCAATAGTTTCGGCTGTGCATTGATATGCCAGTCAGTCAGTTTTTCCTTTATAAATATATAGATAGAAAATCAATTTCGTTTGGGGGAAATTTAAAAAAAAAAGACTACGACGTAGGAACCTAGGTAAATATTGTCTGAATCCGAATAACATCATATTATGGTGTAAATATGCTTAAACTGCAAATGATTTTGGTATTACGTTTGTATGGATAATTCACATGTCGCTATCATCTTAATATTTCAATATACAAAACACAGTTATGCCATTATGATATCAAATCGATTTCAATACATAATATAACCATTATGTATCCACGCGCCGCGCTTCAAGTAGTTAAAATAAATCTAAATACATTTCCTATCTGGGTCAGTACCTACTCCAAAACAACATTATTTCGTACAAAATAATATTTTCCTATTGTATTGTGAAGTTCTCAAGAGATTATTGTATAAAACCGGCAACACTCCAGGTACAAAAAGCAACGAAAAAAAAAGAATACATAAGGTTTTATTTTTTATTTGTGAAAAGAACAAAAGCCGAGTGAAGCCTAAATGATCCTTGGCAAAGTATGAAGTATTGCAAGTATTTAACCGCGCCTGGGGACAAATAAATTTTCAAAGTAACCCCGGGAAAGTGCTCCAAGACTGGACGCGGTTTATTTGGCCTCCATTGTATGTTGGTGTGTGTTTGTACGTACGTGTGTGTGTGGGGGTACTTCTGTTTGTGTTTGCTCAAGTTCAGACATTTATTTATTTTACGTGCGTCAGTCAATACATATCTACGTACTTATGTATCTAGATGCGAGAAAAAGAGGTCGTTTAAAGGTTATAAGGTTAACAGAAGCTCGGATTTGGTATGATGGATTTAGATGCCAAGGTCAAGCGTAAATCAGCGCAAGTTTGGTCAGTTGTAGCATGTACAAGCATGTGTTTATATTAATTACGTTAAGTCACGTTTGATTTAGGTATGGACGAACCAAATCCATCGTACCAAGTTTGAACGTTTGTTAACACTATTATATGTGTATTATAATTATGAAAATAAGTCTGTTACGTGTGTTTGAGTTAATAAGACATTTTGCGAATAATAATAAAAAAAAAATAATGACAATTATAGTGTGAATGGGTAATTTTTTGCCAAAAGGTCATCTTGCATCAGATCCACAACACATAATAGAAAATAAAAATTCTTTAAAACAAATACCACTGGTATTAATTTGTTGATATTAAAGAGGAACAAATCGAATATCCGACACCATTGTGCCGATAACGATGTTGTCATCGACGCTTAATACATAATTCAATCAACAATTTCGCCTATGTTCTTTACATCTATTCCTAGAACAATTTCGATGATAATGCGTCGCTTATTCCTGTGAGAGACTTTATGCTAACGATTTCTAGTAAATTCAGCTATAAGAGGTTTTTAGGAACATGATTGAAACATCACGCTGAAGCAAACATCATCAGCTTTTGAAGTTAGAAGACCGTTCCTGGAAAAAACCTTCCAACAGAGTTTCTTTATTAAATCCTACGGAAAAGAACTCTCACACAGATAGCAGGTACATAGGTTTTCATGGTATCATGGAAATTCGTGGAAAGGGAAATCACAATGGATGTTCCTCCCATAATATGATTTTTTTTTGACCTGGTTTAATTAACACGGACTTTTAAGAAAGAATAATTCCACAAAAGCGATATTCTGTGAAATCGAAATTTGGAGAGAGAGAAAATTTTATGAGTTTTGAGAAAGATACGTTTTGCAACTAAGCTAAATCATGTTTTTTTTTTTTAAATGTCCTGCTTCTTAGCAATCTGTTTTGTTTTAAACAATAATCTAAAATGTTGTCAGACTCTTTTCTTGAAATATTTCTTTTAGCTGAGATTTGCACCCAGTGGTGCATTTTTCATAATTTGTCTGCAAATCTTTGTGCTAGATCTGGTATACTGTGTTTCTTAAGGCGAGAGAATCTTAGGCTGCCCACTCCCTGAAGTTCAGCAGCAAACTCGTTTATATGTTGGCCCAATCTGGTTTGGTATTTCTTGCTGTTTCACTCAATTTCTTCTTTGACAGTTCGTAGATTACAGTCTAGGTTCAAATCATGTATTAAAAAAATTGTCATATTGAATGACAGTGATCCTCAAAATTATTTGTTTTAAAAAATCCCATATTAAACCAGATTTTTAAAACAATTAATCTACTACCTGTAAAGACTATCAAAAATCTACGAAGGGTTACCGGGATAAAAGGGTTTAGGTACTTACTACAGTTAAGTACTAGATAAACTTACTTGAAAAATTCACATTGGTACTCACCTGGATGCGAATCTACAACTTCAAGCATAAATGGCGAGTGCCTTAACCACTAGGCCAAAGCGACATTAGAAACTTCCTTCTTAACCCCCGCAAAAGATCATTGAATGTTTCACCCCCAAATCTCTTTAACGATCAATTGACACCATAAATCGTAGCCCACATCTAAACCGCGTTGCCATAAACAAGAGAACGAATTAACCCTCCTTTACTTACGAGGCTTATTTACAGACTCCCATTATTACTTAAACAGCTATAACTCATCACTGTTGCTAACTACAGAGGTAAGAAACTTCATTTCTGCTTAAGATAATGCGCATATTACGATATATTTTGTAGTTATGATTAGTTTTGTATGGTCCCGGCTGTCATTTGGAGATCTTTGGCAGTCGTTACGGATAGTCAGAAGCCAGTAAATCTGACTCCAGTCGTGCCATGAAGTACCGTGTTACCCCAGTTAATGGGTTGTGGATTTCTGGTAGGCAGCCGCTCCTCGTAAAATACTGGTATTCAGCTAAATCCGGCTTGACTGGAAGCCGACCCCAATTTAGTTGGGAAAAGGCTAGGCAGATGATGATGATTAGTTTTGTATGAAAATTAATTTTGGTAAAAGTTTACACAATAAGTGACATATCGTAACAACCGTACAGGTTCGTTTGAGATTAAACAACAATAAATTGCCGAAGTCAAACCGTAGACGGGTGGCCATTTTATGCCTCGTACAAATATGGTAATATTACACGTATGGCTTTGATGAAAAAAATAATGGTTTCAGTTCGAAGCACGGGCAATCCCCAAAATTTATTGTATTTTTTCTATTTTTGTGTAAAAATTTTAATGCGGTTCATAGAATACATCTACTTATCACGTTTTAACAGTATATTTCTTAAAGTTTCGGAAAAAAGTTACTGTGGCATACGGACGGACAGACAGACATGAAGAATCTATAAGGGTTCCGTTTTTTCCCTTTGTGGTAGGAAACCATAAAAACCGTCTTCATTTCAAGAATCCTGAACCACCATCTTAAAGAAAACCAACTAGAACTATTTAGTAACAGAACGTGCGCCGTTCCTTACAAAAACGGCGGCAGCAAGTACCGGTGCGTTTCATTTCGCAAGATGAGCGTCTGGTGGGACAAAGGCGAGACGGCGCCCTGTGTATACTGTGTATGTAGCTAGATCTTAATCACGTCCATGAACCACCGGCAACACACTAAGTGAATAGACGCAGAAGGCTGGATTCTTGCGATGAGTAAGTGAAAACGCATGTAGCCGATTATAGATTATGCCGGCGCATCTGAGGGTCTATTGAAGATGGTTGAGCGAATGTGACAAACTTATGTTATAAAAACCTCTATATTTTTTTAAAATTTAAATTTTAGAAAATCGGTTTTCTGATATTTTAGTGAAAAAATAAATTAATTACTTTTAAAATTTGTTTGAGCATGAACCAGTAACAAATACGTCCACATAAAACATTTTTCCATTATATTTATTTATTTAAACTTAATGTACTCGTACAATGGTGGTACATAGGGGGACTTAATGCATCAAGGCATTCTCTACCATTCAACCTTAGGGTTAGAAAGACAACACTGTGGTAGGTCTGCACAATAAATAAATAACATATATTAAAAAAAAGTTTTAAGAATAAACTAAGTTGTTTATAATGATAAAATACGTATATGTGCTAATATTATAAACTAATAAATACTATGATATATGTATATTAAATTAATATAATTAAGAGTACTATCATAACTAGCTGCTTCTAGCGGCTTCGCGAAAATTGACCCAAGGGAACACTACTCCCAGGTTAGCTCCCGGAATAGCTTCCAAGGTATGGTACCCGTGTGAAAAACCCGTGTAAATTTTATCCAAAGCTACTTGAACGTGAAAAAGTAATAGATATTTAAACACACAAAACTTTCTGCTTTATAAGTAGAATATTTTGTATTTTGGTAATTTCAAATTGTATAGGGGACTATAATCGGGAGATTATAAATAGATTAATTTCGTTTCATATTAAAACTTAAAAAAAAAGACAATCTTCTCATCGTCTGTAGTAGATCTTGAAGGACGTTGTGAAAAGAGATCAAAAGATTTATATATAAGCCGTTTTCATTTCAGAACTCAATTTTGCCTGAAAATAGATGTAATCGAAAAAGCAAGCGTGTTACAAAAATAAAGTATTTGAAATGTATAGTAAGAGATAATGATATCAAATAATTATAAGGTTACCAAACATTTACCGCCCCTTTGGTACATTCATTGGATTATCTGGTAAGCATAGTGTTTTTTTTAGGAGCTCGTGGCTAGATAATAACAGCCGCACAGATCGATCTTCAAGGTTAAGCAACGCTTGCCAAGGTTTGTCTGTGGATGGGTGACCATCTTAACATAACGAGTTCCCTCCGTGCCTCGGAAAGCACGTTAAGCCGTAGGTCCCGGTTGACATTTGTAGATCTTTGGCAATCGTTACGGATAGTCAGAAGCCAGTAAATCTGACTCCAGTCTTGCAATGAAGTACCGTCTTACCCCAGTTAATGGGTTGTGGAGGTCTGATAAGGCAGCCGCTCCTCGTAAAATACTGGTATTCAGCTAAATCCGGCTTGACTGGAAGCCGACCCCAATATAGTTGGGAAAAGGCTAGGCAGATGATGAAAAGTTTAGCCGACCCCAATATAGTTTAATTGTATATTTCCTAAATTCACGCTAGCAGTAATCAATAATAATATGTCAAGCCTTACAAATTGGAGTTCCATAGGAATTACCATCCAATTATTCCTGGCAGTTACTGTAATAATAGCTCTTGCATACAATATGATTATAATTCAATCCAGTTCAGCTTCTAACAATGATTATATTGTCACGTTCGTATTATTGCCATAACTCATTACGTAGATATCACTGCTCGTCATGCTGATACTCACTGGCATGGATATGATTACACATTATATTATGGCCTATATCCAAACTATAGTAGAATCATATCATATCATCACAGTCCACACACCAAATATAACACACCGCACCTCTCTACAATATAATATATACTTACTAACCATTTAGATTTCTTGAGATTCGTCCACTATTTCTTCTATTAGATACTTCGTACACTATTTGTTGTAATTCACAGTTAGAACACGGCAATGTTTTGGAAGCGTGGAGTTTTCTAATACAGGCACTGTTTTGCTTAAAAGGTTCTGCAATAACTTGTAAATATGTTAACGCTAATAATTGTGAATAAACGTTTTTGTATTTTTATAGTAGAACCCGCTTAATACGACTTCTCGCATAGTACGCTCTTTTTTCGGTCCTTACAACATCAGACATGATTATATGATTTTTTAATCATTTCTAAACTAGTGCTCGACTGAGATCCCACCTGATGGTAAGCAGTGATGCAATCTTGGATGTTGAAGCGCACGAGTTTATTAAGAGCCCATTCTGAATAAACCGAATAAACCCTCTATAAAACAATTTTGAAAAAAAAATAAGAGCCCATTCACACTCCATATATATAGCCTTGAAAACACCGAAATTATAATCAGACAGGAAGATCACATAAGACATTGCAGGAGTATGTTCTCTTAAATAATTTCTAGGCAAGCGAAGCCGCTTGCAAAAGCTAGTATTTCTATAAATCCTATTAGTGCTACAATCGGATTTGGTGCGGGATAGCCTCAAGTATCCAAACCTAATAGATTTATGTCTCGATATTCGGATGCTAATAGTGTGGTTTAAGGCTACCTCACTCGAAGTTTCCTGTTTACAAACACTGTGGCATGAAAATTCTACTTTTAGCCGTTTTACAACCAAGATGACATTACTCTGTCCTACAGAATCGTCAGGTGAGATAGTGTATAAACATAATATCGATAATACATTATCTATATATATGTCGCATCATGGGTGGCCGAGATGCGAAACATCGGGTCTTCTTCATGATCCGACATGGTTCTTGATAGATGTGGGCTCTGACGTGGGTACTCGAACGAAAGATGATTTGAATTTAAATAACTTTATTCTCTAACGGTTTTACAAAACGGAAACAAACACGTGCGTTGGTACTGAGTGAATGCCAGGGCTGTCCGAGGTAGAATGCCGCTCCGCCTGGTCTTCCCTCCAGCCCTCGCTGCATCCCTTCTACCGACGATCGTGTCCAAGCGGTAGGGCGCCGCTCGCGTTTCCGGGGACGACAATGTTTAGTTCCTAATTGAATTGATAGATGGCGCTGTCCGTCGCACCATAGCGCCATCGATCCACGACACGGCCATCACTGACTAGCACCCGTCCTCGGGTGTAGTACCTGTGGACAAAATATACTCAGAGAGTAAACTAGCTCGGCTATCCTGCCAATAGAAAGAAAGGTGGCTGTTCCTCATTTGTACTTTATTTTTCCCAAATCTAAGTATAATTATCAACTTTCATAACATTAAATGAAAACTTGGTAAATAAGCTTACGTACATACGTAGGTAGTGCTCCCTGCACAATATCATTCATTGGACAAGATCCGATCAACAAGTTAAAAAAAATAAACAAGGTAATTCTAACAATACTGTTTCTTTACCATAATTAGCTATGCATACTCAACTCATAAAGCTTTCACTGTTTCTGTGCACCAACACAGACTTGAATCGCACCAACGATTCTTTACAGACCCATCGCCACATGTTACTCATGAGGTGCGGTCCAGAGTGAAGTCGCACCAACGACTTCTTGCAGACCCATCGCCACATGTTACTCATGCGGTGCGGTCCAGGTTAAAGTCGCACCAACGACCTTTTACAGACCCATCGCCACATGTTACTCATGAGGTGCGGTCTAGAGTGTCGAGTGTGAGTATACAAGCCTTAATTAGTGCTGGTTTCACTACCACTGTCATCAACTATGACATCTAATTCTCGAGGAACTTGGTGATCGGGAATCTTCACACGATCATGGGGGACTGTAAATTAACTTTATGATCGATAGATGGGGGATGATTTTATGAAAGAAAATTTGCGTAGGGTATCATTACTGGGCATCATCCTTTTTGGATTCATCCTCCTTACTTGGCACCACCGCCACACCCTGTGGCCTTACCCTATAGTCCGCCTAGCTAGATCAGTATGCAACTCCGCTAGGTATTTGTGGATCACAAATCATTCAAAACCGAGTCCTACGTAAGAATGCGTTCGTGGCTCTGTTGCCAATAAAAAAAAACCCTAATCACACGTCTACTTCATAATGGTTCTCGGAAACTTGATCCTCGTGACGCTGTTGCAACACGTCAATTTTAAAACGGACCCATGAATATGCGTGACCTACGATTTGTACCCTAGTAACTGAAATTGCATGATACAAAACGATCAATTTCTCAAAACTTATGAAACCCGGCCCGTAGTCAATGTAAAACTACATCAGGTCTCTCAACTCAATAATTTCCGAAATAATTAAAACATCTTCAACGCAAACTATGACGTAGGTATTTATCAATTCGCTTAGAACATCAACAATAGTTCGTTAGAAAATCGTACACATTCTATCTTGTCACGAACTATCTATCACGCTTGTTAAACTACACTAAAGTTCTCAATGACCCTTTCCATAGTTTCAAAATGTCAACCACTTAAGTAATTACCGATTCACCAAAAACCGCGCCGAAAAGCTAAGATCGCGCTTCGAAGCCCGTATGGTATAGAAAAATGTTCGTACTAGCCGTGGCAATGAATACCGGATGGGTACAGGATTATTATTTAGTTTCCAGTAATCCCTGTATAGTTAACGCGTTTTATTTCTTAAACCAAAGAGCTGAACTAGGAACCATCGAATTATTCTGTCAAATAATTTTTGCACACAACATAACACATCTACCCACTCAAACATTTTTTTCTTTTTCTTTCGCGCTAAACCTATAAGGTTTGTCTTTGTACCGCCAATTCAACGAATACTAAGTTCACCTGTGTACAAATATTACGACATACTGGTAATAAAATATCTGAATAACAAATCTCCACAGGCATTGTTGATCGAAGCTCCACAGAAACAACCACAGATTTATACTTAGAAACGTCAGTAACGTCAAAATTATCTAAGGACGACTATCACTGTCATAAAAATCGGAACGAAATTTACTGAGGGTATTCAAAATTACAATCTTTTACATACGCGTCATAAGCTATTAGTATTTTTTTTAAATATGTCGCGATAATACTAACTGAACCTAATACTTGCAACAATAGGTACCTCACGGTCTAAAATAATATTATTTCAGAAATAAATCTCGATTATGTCATTATCAATTTCGACCATTAAAATAATTGAACCAAATTGGACTGACTACCTTTCAATGATGCCACTTTTTGCTTTAAATCTATCGGTTTTACACGACACCTTCATTTTAACGAATGAGCACCAGAATCATAGTGAAATGGATGTGACTCACCAGTATTTATCAGCGTACCGCTGGGATTGCTAACATAGCAAACTTCAACACGCCTCTCGTTGCTCGCCGTAGCTGCAGGTGCTGCACCGGAACTATTTGAGCCTCCCGCCACGCCGGCGCCTCCACTGTAGCTTCGTGGACATTTCGTAGCAAAATGTCCGGCGCTGCCGCATCGGAAACAGATGACGTCCAAACGCTGCTTTGGACCTGCAGAAGTTGATGCTGAAGTAGCAGCATTGGTTGCCTTGTTATTCACCTCGCTCCTGGAACGGCAGTCAGGCGCTCGGTGGCCTATTTTACCGCAGTTGTGACATTTCAGCGTCGCCGACTGAAACTTCGATCTCTTGAACTCTGGAGCAGCATCGGTTGAATTTTCCATCAAAGCTTTCCTTTTCAAAAACGAAAATGCTTGAAGTTCGCACTGAAGCTTGTTTCTATTACTTACTTCGGTAGTGAACGCCAATCTCTGTATACGCCCATCAAATTGCGCCATATGAGCAAGCACAGTAGATATGGCTATCTGCTCAGTGCTCATGTTCTGCCAGCGTGATGCGAGGGTAGACAACAATCGGGCGGCGTACGCAGCATAGCATTCATCTTGCTTGGGCTTGTTGCTCATCATCTTGACAAGAGTAGCGGCTGGTGTATCCACGCAATCGTAACGGGACAAAAACAGGCTTTTGAAGTCACGCCATGCCATGCCCGCAAACGATACTTGCGCCAGCCAACGTGAAGCACTGCCTTTCAGAGCCTTGCTTAGGATGATGATCAGGGCACTTCCTTGAAGCGGTACTTCTGATAGGCACAGATCCGCTGTAGCACACCAGGCACGTGCGTCTACGTCCGGCTTATCCGGGTCAAATTCAGGCAAAGAAATATGCTTGGTACTTGCTGGGCCCTTGATGGCTTCTATCAGGGACATCATGTTCTGGTTTTGAGCAGCCAGCAGCGTACGAAGTAGATTCTCGCCGCCGCGTGACGTCATGGCTCCATTCTGCAATATTTCTTCGCTTTCTTCAGCTCGAGTGTATCCCAGTTCTGATGTCGCATCATGGGTGGCCGAGATGCGAAACATCGGGTCTTCTTCATGATCCGACATGGTTCTTGATAGATGTGGGCTCTGACGTGGGTACTCGAACGAAAGATGATTTGAATTTAAATAACTTTATTCTCTAACGGTTTTACAAAACGGAAACAAACACGTGCGTTGGTACTGAGTGAATGCCAGGGCTGTCCGAGGTAGAATGCCGCTCCGCCTGGTCTTCCCTCCAGCCCTCGCTGCATCCCTTCTACCGACGATCGTGTCCAAGCGGTAGGGCGCCGCTTGCGTTTCCGGGGACGACAATGTTTAGTTCCTAATTGAATTGATAGATGGCGCTGTCCGTCGCACCATAGCGCCATCGATCCACGACATATATATAAAAATGAAACCCGTTTTTCGTTGTCACGACATCACATGAAAACGGCTTGTCCGATTTGGCTGATTTTTTTTTTTAAATGTTTCTTGAAGTTCAGTGATGGTTCTTACGGAGAGAAAAATCCTAAAAAAAAAAAGTTAGGTAAAGTAGGGTAGGTAGGGTAGTGTAGGGTAGTGTAGGGTAGTTTAGGGTAGTGTAGGGTAGTGTAGGGTAGTGTAGGGTAGTGTAGGGTAGTGTAGGGTAGTGTAGTGTAGTGTAGGGTAGTGTAGGGTAGTATAGGGTAGTGTAGTGTAGTGTAGGGTAGTGTAGTGTAGGGTAGTGTAGGGTAGTGTAGGGTAGTGTAGGGTAGTGTAGGGTAGTGTAGGGTAGTGTAGGGTAGTGTAGTGTAGTGTAGTGTAGGGTAGTGTAGTGTAGTGTAGGGTAGTGTAGTGTAGTGTAGTGTAGTGTAGTGTAGGGTAGTGTAGGGTAGTGTAGTGTAGGGTAGGTAGGGTAGTGTAGGGTAGGGTAACGTAGGATATGTAGGGTAGTCATTTGACGGGAGCGAAGCCGCGGGTAAAAGCTAGTTTTTTAAATAATACATGTAATTTGAAAGGTAAGGGGTACAAAACATCCATATTTTGATCTATAATAATATTTTTGAGAGAAAAAAATAGTAATTTTGTATATAAAGACAAATTTGTGAGACTGCTGAGCCGATTTTGTAAATTATTTTACTAATACGTAGCTGCTCTGTCTCCGACTGCTCTTTTTATAGCCTATGTTGCGGATCAAAGGCCTAACTATAAAATGATTTTCATACCTCATATGTGTATTAAAAAAAATATATAAACTAGTGCTTGACTGTGATCCCACTTCGTGGTAAGCAGTGATCCAATCGTTGATGGTGAGGCGCATTAATTTATGAGAAGCCTATTCACTCTAGCCTTGAAGACACCCATCTTCTTAATACTCTGTGACAAAACATTGTAAATTACCCTCTAAGCTCAACAGTCAAGTTTCAAGTAACAAAACAGTTACAAAGATTCATAAAATTTCACCAACAAGTTTATATAACAAATTAAAACATTGTTATATCTCCGTAAACAAGCTCAGATTTACAACTTCTAAATAACTTAATAGCAGTAACTGTATGTTTATTATTCCCTCAACAGTAATTTAGGTTCACATTTATTCTAACTAATGAAACCAGGCAAAGTTTCGTCGCGAACAACCCTAACGCGTCATTGACATGTGATACTGAGAGATAATTTTCTTAGTTAGGTACTTGTACCTGTGTAAGTTTATATAGTTAAAGAATGAAATGAAAGATGGATTGTGTGTGGAGTAATATGAGAGAAGAGAGAGTTAGTGATAGTGTGACAGTTAATAATAATAATAATATTTTTTATATTTTTAAATGTTTTTTTTTAGTTTTTGTAAAAATATTTAAAAATGTATAAAATATGTTATAATGAAAAATAAATGGAATAATAATAATAATAATTTGCTCCCGCTAACGGTGGCATTCTATTTTTTATATTTTTAAATGTTTTTTTTATTATTTTTGTAAGAAACATTTAAAAATATATTTAATATGTATTTAAAAAGTAAATAAAGAAATAATAATTTTATTTCTCTTCCACAAATAACAATAACAGTAGAAAAATACAACTTATAACATTGATGTGATACCTATAATAATGTTAATTTGTAGGAGACTGGCGCCTAAACTAAGCCGGGGCTTGTATTTTACCAGGGGCTCCTCTCTACAGGGTTAGCAGCAAAATAAAACTTTATATCGTATTAAACAACATTATAGATGGTGAAAATCTAACGAAAGTTAAAAAACAAAAATTTGTTGCTTCAGGTTATATAATAGTGGAAGAAGAAGCTAAAAGAAAAAATAATCAAAAATTAAATTCATGTAAAGTGTAATGAGGTTTTAGTTGTATGTGAGTGTGTGATGGTGTGTCTTTGAGTGTTTAAGTGTGTGTGTGTGTGTGTGTGTGTGTCATATTGCAAGGTGTGAAGATGTGAGCGTGACTATGTTTACGTCGAGTTGGCGAGTGGCTGAAGAAGATATTAGTATAGTCGTAGTATTAGTCAAATAGTTTAATTTATCTTTTTATGGCTAGCAATTCTTCTGTTTTTATGTAGTCCAGTTTAAGTAAGTAGCTATATATTATTTGTTTACATTTAGTTTTATTGCAATTGTAAATATTTAATTCTTTATTTAATTTATTATATAGTTCAGGTCCTCTAGAAGTATAAAATTTCTGCGAAAAGCCTGTCTTAGATTTAATGGTTTTACAAATCGCGTACGGCCTTCTAGTAGTTAATTTTGAAAGATCAAAGGAGGTTGGATTTGAGTGTTGCCGAAGTACAGTAAAAAGTATATAAATTTGTCTAACAGTCAAAACATTGGCTTCTTGATACAGTGTTGTTGTGGGAAAGAGACGCGGTTTACGGAGACCAACTTTTAGTATTAGCCTTTGGGCTCTTTCTATTTCTAACATTTTAGTTTTCGCGGCTCCCCCCCAAATTGTTACACAATATGTCAGGATAGATTGAACTAGGGCAATATATACCATTTTAAGCGTTTTATCTGTGGCTACCTGTCTAAGCTGTTTGAAAATATAAACAAGTTTTCGTACTCTTTTAGATAAATTATGAATGTGCTCATCAAATGACAATCGTTTATCAATGGTTACACTAAGGTACGGAATACTTTGTGCTGGTTGAATCTCCGTGCAGCCACATTGGCTCATGGGTGGAAATGAACACTGATGAATATACATATAAAGGAGGCTTATTATGTAAAAAGGTTTCTGTACTCCTAATTGCAAAAGGAATGTATTTTGTTTTGTCTACATTAAGCGTAACCGTGTTTTTAGCTAACCAGTGGCACACCGTGTTCAGACCCGATTGAGCTAGAAAATAGGTTTCCTCCCACGAATCACCAGTAAAACTAAGAGTAGTGTCATCAGCATATGATATTATTTTGCAGTTTTGAAGTTTAAGCTGACACAACTCATTTATGTAACATAGAAACAACGTGAGGCCAAGAATGCTTCCTTGCGGAACTCCATGCGATATAGGCAGCTCGTAACTCAAGTGGTCACCAATTTTCACACGCTGGGTACGATCTGATAAATAATCGTTAAACAATTTGAGTTCATTTCCTCGTATTCCCATACTGCTTAACTTACAAATCAGGGTGGGAATACAGACTGTGTCAAACGCCTTAGCAAGGTCAAGAAAGATAGTCAAGCATTTTTTGTTTTTATCTATATTTCCCACCAGGAAGTCAGTTAAAGCGTGAACAGCCTCATCAGTGGATTTGTGTGATCTAAATCCATATTGTGTGTCAGCAAGCAATTTCTGTGTCTCTAAAAATTTTACGAGTCTAGAATTATTAATACGCTCAAACACTTTGGATAGTGAAGAAAGGATCGAGATGCGCCTATAGTTATTAACACAGTCCGTATCCCCAGCCTTATATATGGGGAAAACAATTGATTTTTTTAATGCTTTAGGAAACACACCTCCGTCAAATGAGCCATTTATGAGATAAGTGATAACAGGAACCACGTGGTCAACAACACTTTGTAATAATTTAGATGAGATAGTATCCCACCCCGGTGAACAGTCGCTTTTTAGATTTAATATAGCAGTTTTAACTTCAATAATATCAGCTTTAAGTAGTACAAATGAGTTACTGGGAGTGTCTTTACTTATAACTGTATCTTTAAAAGGTGGAACACTTGAGGGTATGCGCTGAGCTAACACCTGTCCAATTGTAGAAAATAAAATATTGACTTTATTAATGGACGATTGAAGGCTTTGATCTGTATGTAGAAGGCCTTCTGCAGATGAACGGTTTTTATTATAATTTGTTATAGATTTAATAGATTTCCATAATAATTTAGAGTTGCCTTTAGCCATGTTTAGTTGATTTTGTTCGTACTGATGTTTTAGTTTTTTAAGAAGATTGTTGCAAAAGTTCCTGTATCGTTTATATGTTAATCTTAAAATATCATTCAATGGTTCTATTTTAGTTTTAATGTGCATCCTATCCCTATTTTTAATGCACCTTAAAAGTCCTGGTGTGATCCAAAGTTTTAGGGTAGTTTTATTTCGTGGCATCTTAGTGACAGACATGTGTTTAATTGTAAAGTTAGATAATAACTCTATAAATAAATCAGTTGCGATATTTAGATCATCTTCAGAATATACTTTACTAAAATCCAATTCCGTACTGTCCGATACAATCTCTTCCCAATTCAGTTTTTTGACAATTCTTGTGGTTACAGGTTTCTTTGGGTCCACATACTTAAGGCAAAATAAAATAGCATCATGATCAGTTATTGAGGTTTGAAGATTAAATGTATAAGACTGTAACTTACTCTTAACAAAAACATGGTCCAGGCAACTATTTTTTTTTTTATGGTAGGGGAATCATGTGTTGTGTGCGGGGAATAGTCCATGGAAGGAGGTTATATCTAGATATGACAAGACATCAGAACCAGCATTTAGTATATTAGTATTCATGTCACCTACTATTATTATATTTTGGAATGATTGCAACTGTTCAAGAATGTGGTGTAGAGATTGTAGAAATAAATCCAGTTTTTTAAATGACGGAGACCTGTAGATAGCCACTATAACTGTGGCAGTCCCGAATTTAATTAATAAGCAGTTACATTCATTAAGTAGTGGTTCTTCTATCGTGTAACTGTGCTCATTGCTGATCAAGACCACCACTCCATCATTTTGATTGAAGATTCGATTGGTTTTATGAGAGTTATATCCAGGTATCGTAGGAAGGTCTGATGACTGACGCAGCCAGCACTCAGACAATACAATAACGTCGCATTTAAAACTTAATCTCCTCAGTAGCACAGAAAGTTCATTGAAATTACGATTCATACTACGTATATTTTGTTGCACAATTTTTAAGTAATCGGTGGCAGTTGGTACATATTTAGCACAATTTTCAGGGTTACAACTTATTGATTCAGATACACTAAATTGATCAATGTTATTCAATAAATCATTTAACATTGCGAATGTTATCATAAACTACTTTCATAGGAAAAATAATTGACCAAAAATTATTATGGTGATTTCTTATTTTGTATTTTATACCAGTTGAAATAGCCTTAGAATTAACAAATTTATTAGTTTTATATGACATAAAAATTAACCTAAGCTCAAATAATGTAAAGGGATCAGGACAGATAACCCAAGGTAATCTCAGTTTATAGCCACGAAAATAAATTGTGATTTTATATTTGTATAGTTGGGTATGTGTATGTATGATGTAAGTGTTGATTATGTATATAATTGATTTTTACTGTCGAAAATTGGTAAAAAGCGGTAGTTAGTGTTATGCACAGTGTATTAACAAGTAGTAACAGTTGACAGGACGCAGTGGAAGTATGAAAAGTATTGCACCGACCATTGATAAGTAACATGGGATAGGGGTAGGCATATGATCAAGAACCTATAGAAGCTTAAGAAGATGGCTGAGATGTATAACGTTTTCTTTTCGAGGTAGGTAATAATTTTTTGACTTCTGCCGCTCTAAAATGCAGCATAGTGGCGTACTTTCCCTTTACGGCTTTCCTTTTCAGAAATTACCCGCGGCCCAAGCGAGCGTTAGCCTTGCTGGGCCCCTACGATTTTGTTAAAACCTCTTTGAGACGCGCCGTCGATGACCGATAGCTGGACGGCGAGCTACCATTGATTTCTTCGCTTGCGTTATTGCTTGAAAGAAGGAAGCGACCGCTTCTCATTCTTTTTCGCTCCAGATTATAGCCTGACCTAGAATCGAATGTGGGAAGTCACTGCCACCGATCACCTCCATCTCTCATCCAGGACTCGTCAGTGCACTGCTTTAAGTATTTTTTAAAGTAATTTATGTATATATTTTGTTGATAAAAATTATATGGCACTAAATGCTTTTTATATCACAACAAACTCACTAATTCTCCATTTATTAGATATAGTTAAAACAATTTATGTGAATTTAACGCCCAAATAATATTACTGTAATAGGACTAACGGCGATATAAATAATTTACCATAAACTATATTTGCTAACATGATAATTAACATTGTTTAAATGAGTAATAATGCAGGCTTTACGTAGTTATTGCACAAATTAATTGTTTTAATGTTTGTGCTAACGCACATTGTGTACAGTTTAAGGAAATTTGAGCATAATATCTGTTAATGTATGGTGTGGTGTGATTAAAAGCCTTTTTCGAGGATAGAATATAATAGAATAAGCTTTATTGTACACCACACAAGGATAGATGGAGAGGGAGAGGGAGGCCAAAGAAAAGATGGATGGATTGTGTAAGGACTGATATGAAAAAAGTGGAGTTAGTGATAGTGTGACGGACGACAGGACAGAGTGGAAGAAGAAAACGTTTTGCGCCGACCCCAAGTAATATGAGATAAGGGCAGGGAGAAGAAGAAGAAGAAGCTTTATTGTACACCAAAATAAAAACAAATTTACAGAATCTTAAATCTGGGTATGAAAATAAGTGTGGCTTATGGTTGTGTTGACATAAGTTGACTGCTGTAATTGAGCATAAGCTTAATCAGCCATATAATGATCCCATTGCTGGGACTCAGGCCTCCTGTGTAGGAAAGGGAATGGGCCATAATCCACCTCGCGGCCCCAATGCGGATTGATGAACGTCACATGTCATGTGTTTAAAATTTTTAGTTCTAGGATATGCTAGTTTCCTCACGATATTTTAGTCCACCTTTTTGAAAGCAGTGTTGATGAAATAAATTACACAGCAGTGTATTACTTTAATACATCACTATCTGTTGTGATATTTGAATGAATATTCCACGCTTCAAGAGCTTCTTAAAAAAATAATACACTAAAAAAATCATCATTAATCCATTCGGTTAACTATAATTTTTTTTTTAATATATTCATTCCAATATTATTTCTGTGTATCGTGTATATTATTTTCTTCCATTACCATTTCACAAGACGAACCTAAATATAGCACACCAGTTTCTGATAACCCACTCAAAATTGGACCTTAATATTAAGCCCATAATGTTCATAACTATTCCTTTTGTTATAATGAACATATTAAGCAATCAATACTTCTAATGTGTATAGCATATAAGATATATATAGATACACTATTTACTTAGGATGAGTACATCGGTGGGGTAAGATGAAAGGCATTTACGGGCAACGAATTAATGAGAGATCTAAACTAATATTATTATAAACAGACCTTTTGTTTCAAAATCATACCGTATTAATGTTTCGACTCTTTGATGTGTGAGGAGATTTCTCTTTTATCTCAATCGTAGATACATGCATGGAGCTGGCATTAAACAGAGGAATATGAAGCTCACACATTAATAGAATCTCTATCACATTTATGCTAAATTCACCTTTCTGTACTTGCGCTAAATTTTGTAACACCGAGAATAGGTGTTTCAAAATTTAGCGCAAGTATAAGTTCACGGTTTCTTAAGTCGGACATTTCGTGTCCTACCGACTTCGCTTCCTAGTGGGACGAACGGGAATTTACAAAAATAATATTATATTTGTTCCCGATCGTCCCCTTCAGGATTATAGGGGGACGAATGGGAATATTTTCTTCCATTAGTGCCATTCGTCCCACTAAATAATTTTGTGCGTAAAATGTGAAACAAAACGCACCTAATTATAGTTTCTTAAACTATCCAATATTGTGAACAAGATTTATTTGGTATATTTTACAATATTTTTACCGATCAATTGCTGAGTAAGATTCTTTTGTTAAACACTGGAAAATAGAAGATTTTTGTAAGAGTTTACTAAATGTAAGCAAAAATAATTTTCTTCAGTCAAACAAAAACAATTTTTTCCATCTGGAAAACTTTAGGTACAGTAAAATACAAAAAGAAAAAAAAATACTACCAATCGGAAAACGCGATCGTATCGATCTATCCATCATGGGAATAATTTCGAAACTAAAAATTTGTTTAGTTATAATGTGCTAGCCGTAAGATGATTTTTATTGAACTTTTTAGAATATTTTTTTGTGCATTTTTCTGTAAACCACTGTCGCATTGAGTTAAGTCTGTGAGGAAAGGGTGTATGTTTTTAATAAATAAATAAATCCAAGAAAACGCGTTCATTTGTTTATTAACTTTAACGCTGCACTGCAGATGTTGTGTCGACCATACTGAATATCTATTACCGAGCTCTATTAAGCAAGAAAATTAAAATAGCTATAGAATAACTATACGAGCTTTTATTAAAGAAAAGTTAAGTTGCTTTTGGTTTTATCACTCATACTACGTTCTATTCTATTTATAAATAGGTAATGCCATATGCATTAACTAGCTTCTATCAGAAACTTCACCTGCGTAAAAGCAGGTTACTCCACGCAAACTTTTATCTCCTGTTTCATCCCCTTTAAGGTGATTTTTTGGAAAATCTTTGTACACATCATAAAGAGAAACTGTCTGTACAAAACTTTAGTTCGTTCTGAATCTAATGGTTCGGGCTTGGCATTGATGAGTCAGTGAGCGAGTCGCCTTTTACACTCGTATATACAGATAGACGAATGACAACTACACGCTAGTTGACAGTTCAAACAATAAAACCAAAAACAACAGGAATAAACAGAAAACTAACAATGCAGAGCAAAACTCGCGGGAACACACAGTGATGTCACTAAAATCAAACGTCGGATTTTGTGAGAGATTTTTTCGAGTGAAATTCAGTGACTGTTTTAATTATTTGGAAATAGATTTTTGGGGTAGATCTGTATTTTAACAATGTCAATAGATTTACTAGAAAATACTGCTCAAAATATGTGTGGCATAACCACATGACTCCCCCCTGATTTCAAACGGTTTGTGGTTATGTCACATAAGTAACTACGGTATTCTGATTCTATATAATCGGTTTTGTAATGTTCCCACTGCAGGGACACAAGCTTCCTCTCTGGAAGAGGGAATAGGCCTTAATCCACGTAGGCTCAGTGCGGATGTCCCCGAATTTTTGGTTCTAGAACAGGTCAGTTACCTCATAATGATGTTTTCCTGCACCGGTTTGAGAGCAGTAGTGATAAAATAAATTACACAAAGTAAAATCGCGACCTGCCACAACGCGAATTTAAGTAGGCTATCTGTGCTCTGAAAATGACTGAATTATGTAACCAAGTACTTTCAGAACTATATTACTATTAAAAAAAAACAAATGTTGTTGTCAAAATATTGTCGGAATTGGAAGATATTATGAAAACATGACGCAATGTGTTAGTTACATGGCGGATTACGTACGCTGTAGTAATATTTTGGTTTATTTAGAAGTGGACAAAAAAAAATTCAATTAAACTTTGATTGGAAAATGTTTTCATTCGCTTACGGATTTTAATTAAATAAAATAAACTCAAGTAAAGCTTTGGAAAACATCGTGAGGAAATCGGCATGTCCTAGAACTAAAAACTCAGACATGACAGTACGTATCGGTAGATGTCACATTGTCACAGTGGTAGATCAGGTATGGTCCATTCCTTCTCCTGGAGAGGAGGCCTGACTCCCAGTAGTGGGAACATTATAAGGCTGATTATGCTTATATTTATAACCTTAATCACACCTCTATGTTGGAATCATTGAAAGAAACAAAACCTAAACACAAACACATTCAAAGTTATAAGGTTGCACAATGTAAAACTTTGCCGTATTGCATAACTTAAGATTTACTTGCCCACTTTTCTTTACAAGAAACAAACCAAAATACTCCACCATTTATTTTCAAGGAACAGAGCAGAAATTTACAAACAAACTAACCAACAAACAGTGCAGCATCTACATCGAGTCTAGCTTCTAATATATTCAGATCCCGTAACAAATTACCGCGGGTAAGGAATATCGCAGCATTATCATAATGGCTTGGCAACAAATACATTAGTAGCCTGATTCATGTAAAATCAAACAAGTCAAATATCTTGTAATTTTTATAGTCAATTGATCGACATCCTACCCAAAATTGGTATTCACATGTTCCTTGAACGCGATTCGATAGAACGACAATTTAATTCTAGTGCGTTTCACACCATCAACGATTGCATCACTGCTTACCATCAGGTGGGATCGCGGTCAAGCACTAGTTTATGAAAAACTAGCTTAAGCCCGCAGCTTCGCCCGCGTACATAAAATATAAGCTATGTCACTCAGGAATACAGCAGCTTTCTATTGGTGAAAAAATTTTAGCAATCGGACCAGTACTTCCACAGATTACCTCATACAAACCAAAAAAACAAACTTTACCTCTTTATTATATTAGTATAGATAAAAAAAGTTCTATCAATGGCTTATTTCCAGTTACATTATCATTTATTCAATGAGGATAGATACACTTCGATCGAATGATCTAAAATCGGTGTCGTTCAAGGTCGTTTGATGGATGTGAATACGATAATGCTCTAAACGACTAAGTCGCTACGATATCGTTACGGTTTTGATTACGTAAATCGGGCTACAAGACGGCTTTCGATACAATTGGTCAAACTTCATATTTACAGACACAATCGTGTTTATGACGGGGAGAGAAGATGGTGTAAAATGCATTTGGGAGTCAGTGAGTTGAATATTTTTCGGGAAAATGTTGAATTTGATTTTATAAAGATGAAACCGAAACACTGTTTTAGGCTATCACGGTTTGTTTCACAATTTAAATTGTCACTTACGGGATATCTTCCGTGATTTTTAGTTATTTCGAGTTCCCGAAACTAAAAATCACGGAAGATATTTAAATTATGAAATTATTTAAATTTGGTTTATAAGGTGAAACCGAAATGAGATCATATTTTAAATGTTCTTTCTGCTTATAGAAATGAATACTTTCATAGACAATTATTCCAGTTAAAATAATGATTGCCTTGTATGTATTCTTTTCAGCTGATGTAAAGTCTATCATTTTTCATCAATTTCTTGGTAACTTTTCATATAGATTGTGTGTGTATGTTTGATCTTTGAACTTACTGAACCGATTCTGGAAATTCTTTTATTAATATGCAATGCCACTGGCAGAAGCAAGTTTTATTCTATTTTTAGAGTAGGTGACCAAACTAATAGTAGAAAATACGATTTTAAAAACCACTCATATATTGAATGGCCTATTACTTTATGATCTTTGAAAATTGATACTTTGTAGTTGTAGCGATATAACCTTGAACTTTCACTGTAAATTAAACCATGACCTTTATTATCATTACTTTATCTAAAAATATTTGTGTACTACAAGTATTTCACTAAAATCTATTAACAGACAATACGTCTTTATGTCGTCGACACCGTCACCGGCCCACGCTGAAAACCAGTGCCGTAGACTAGTCGCAATATGTATGTGGCCACGGCATTATGCTGAGTCGTAGGTACGCATATGTGTCTGTATTGTAATAAGTAAGTATTATACCCCAATATATTTTGTGAAAAGAGTAACCATGGAGCTTCTTGCCGATTCTTCTCCATGGGAAACAACCAATTGGAACAGTGCACTAGCTTCTGACGTTTTATAAGTGCCCATGTTGGCCCATGTAAAATAAAAAAATACAAATAATTTGGTAAGCAATTTTGCGCAGACGTGGAGCATATTTATATAATGTTTTTTTTTAATATTTATAAACTAGTCCTAACATTACTTCATTTCCCACAAATAAAATATTTTTTCTTCCTTTCTTTCTAACTTACAACCTAAAAACTACATACTAAAGGAGAATGCTCAAAAACCTCCAGCTCGAGAGATAAGCTGCATATTTCCTCGTGCGCGTCTATCTCTACATCATGGTAACAGATGGCACATTACGCTTTATCAAGATGAGGGTACGATCCAATGGGGGCTAGGAATATCTCTGTATTGTGTTTTTTTTTTGTATTGCTATCTGTCTTTATTGGATGGATTGTATCGATCATGTGTGTTTGATTTTGAGTGGATCTGTGTCATGTGAGGTCGATAGATTGTGTCTGAACTGTTTAAGGTAGCCTTTCGAACCGAGCGTCTATAGCGTCAGTGCCGCCGCGACAGTAATGAACGTATATATAAAATTGAAGTTTAGTAATAGTCACATTATGTTGAATTTTGCCTGGACCTGCGTGGCGTCAGTGACGTCACAGTGACGTCACTGACGCGGCGTCACTGACGCTGGGTTCGAAAGTCGTTCCCTAGAATTTCATACATTTGCATAGAACATCTATCTGTCGCTCTGTCGCGGCGTCACTGTCGCGGCGGCACTGACGCTATAGACGCTCGGTTCGAAAGCCCACCTTTAAGGTTATTAGATGTAAGTGCATACTATGACATGACGTTTTGAAAAAGTGATAGTAAGCTGATTATTTATTAAATTTATTCTTCATCTCTAACTACATAATAACTTTAGGTACTTAATTTTACATCTTGGTGCTAATAATAATAACGCACAAATGCACAGACTTTTATGTAATGAGAAATTATCCAATTACTTCTTCCGCTCTAGGGTGGGGTAAGAGGGAGTGTCATTTTTTTACTAACTAAAAACCGCATCAACGTCTTCAGTTACTTATGTGATCTAAAACCGCGGGTTTTCGAACACACGTGCATCGGTCGTGTTAGGCCCGATTTGGCTACCTTTTGGTGAAGTTTCTTTGAGACGTGCGTAGTCAACGATTTGGGCTTGGTTCTTACTGGACGGCCAGACAGTAAGCTAGCCATTGCTTGTCGTTCGCAAGCTTGCGTCGAAGGTAGCCAGAGATCGCCTTACAACTTCCGAAGCTCACATCCTGGTAAACCAACTAACCATGAAAATCGGCAGTCGGTGGTAGCAACATGCAATCCATCCCTAAAGATACTCTTCTTCCCAAGAAATACACTTAGATTGCTTATTGATATCTCAGTGGCATCAATAAGTAATAAGCATCTGAGAGTGAAACTATAATAACAGTAAGTACACAAAGTTGAATGTTTAAAATTTTATTATAACAAGAACGCTGCAATACTGCAGCTATTAGCATGATCAAAGTACTTTTACAAGGGAGCAAATGGAACATAGGGTAGGGAAAAACTATTTTACTAAGCAGAAATATTTTAAGTTATAACAGAAATGGTGCAATACTGTAGCATGCTATAAGCATGATCACAGAGCTTTTACAAGATAGCAAATGAAACACAGGGAAGGGAAAAAAGTATTCTACTAAGCGGATTGAATCTCCCCGCATAAGTAATTGAATAAATCACAATTTGAACAATAACAAACTTAACTAGAAACTAGAACTAAACGCGGAAATTTTGCAACAACTCAGCTCGTTCGGAATTGAATTCCCGACCATTCAATCGTAAATTCAAACACGCGTGGTGGTATCGCTGCTGTTAATTCGATTAAATTGCAGTCATGCCATCATAGGCACAGCGGAGCGATGAAAAGTCGGTCTAGTCCATTCAGCCTATGAATTGGGCGATGAAATGCCCAGCCTACTGCCGAACAGCCGCCTAACTTTTAAATTATCAAAATATAAATAAGAACAAAAAATTGTACACTTCTAGATTTTGTTAACCAACTTCAAAAAAGAGGAGGCAAGGAACAAAAAAAAATGACGTTAATGGTATGGGCACTTCACTCAAGAATATTAATTCTGTTTTTAGTATGTTTTGTTATAGTGGCATCAAAAATATGATCTGAGAAAATGTCAACTGTCTAGCCATCATAGTTTATGTGATATAGCCATACAATTAGCAGAATCTTAGGAATAGACTTTGGGTACGGAACCCTACAAAAAACTATGATGTTCGAAGCCGGTATATTATTTGACTTTTGGATGAAAGTGCAACCAAAATAATCTTAAATTTTAGAAGGCTAACACCGCCTTCTAAAATGAGGAGGAAACAAAACTAGGTACCGGCTTCCAAAACGTTTTGCGTGCATTTTGTATTGAAGGTTTAGTAGTTTCTGTTAGAAAATATACACCGCAAATCAAAATTCTGTCCCAGGATATGACCTACCCCTATGCCTTATTTTATCCAAATCGGTTCACCCATTCTCTGTTCAAAGAAACAACAACACATAACAACACAACAACAACACACCGGAACTAGGGTAGAATGACAAGCAAGAAAGTTTCTTCACTTTGTTAACTTCTTACCATGACTCATAGAAACTGTGTATAAAAAAAGAAACAATACTATTTCCTCTATAGCTTATCTAACCAGTATCACATAAAAAATACATCTCCTAGCAACATCATCGATCTACCCTCGCTAATAAAATATAGAGCAATACACCTGTGCCACACTATTTAGGGAAAAGGTCTCGCTGAAACAATGACCCTGCTTGTAAGGAGGCATGCTCACTGTCCAGGAAAAAATCACTACCTATATCGGTTAAGATTTTTGCTAACTCTATCAGCTAAGACTTCAGGCTACTCTATCGGCTAAGATTTTTTTTTACTATATCGGCTACAAATTTTCCTACCTCTTTTCATCCTCTAGTGCCACTGGAAATTTCCTCAATTTTTTTAGAGATTTTGGGTTTTGGTCAGTTAAATTTCTTACTCCACTCGTAACACGCTACGTCAGGAGAAGTTGTTGGATGTTTTCTCACCTCAAAAAAACACCATTCATAGACCGACCGTTGTTTGTGAAATACAATTTACAAAATACAATATATAATAAACAGTATACAACATACAACATGCAATATACAATTAACAATATACAAAATACAATAAAAATATACAAAATTATTTATGAACTACTTCCACAAATTCCTAGTGTAGTGGGTGGGACAATATCCCAACGCCCTCGACGACAGACGATTTAATTTTAACACGGAATCTGGGTTCGTATAAAATCAATTGAGTGTTTTCTGTCTTAAGTCGAGGTTTTAATAGAACCGGATAAGGTCGTTCCAGCTGGAAATTAGATTCGATAGGAGATGTTTCTCGCAGTATCGGTTTTAATAAATTTGTTGTGGTCGACGAGGAAATTCACACAATGCAAACGTCTTGGGGACTGGGAAATGTTGTTGGTTCCATCTGATTCGTTTTTAAGACCACTGATACGAGTATGTAAACCTTTATTATTGAGAGTCGATAGAATAGAATAAACTTTATTCTACACCAAAAAAGTAACAGTTCAGATGGAATTAATCAAACCATTATTTTCCTCATAGTATTTGCACTATGAGGAAATTGTAATTGTATTCTACAGTGCAGTTTAGGATATTATTTCTTTAAACTGTAATTTATTTCATCAACGTTGCTCTCAAAATGATGAAAGGAAACGTCGTGAGGAATCCACATATTCTAGAACCAAACATTCGAAGATTCAGGCGTCTGCTCTAGGGTAGTGATGATAGCATCAGGATTATCCTAGATTGTTGGAATATTTTAAGACTGATTGTATGATCAGCTATGCTATGCGATAGCGTACTATCTAGTAAAATATCTTGCTTTCTTTACACATAATATAATAATACTACGTGTAAATGAAGCAACATATTTTTCTTTTAATAAAAATGAAACCTAATATTTATTACTAAGTCAAACTAGAGTACCATATTATTAATCATGTTCATGTAAACAAAAACAACATTCTTATCCAATACATAAACTAAAGACTAAACATAAACAAGTATTCTATAACACACTATTCATAGACCTAACTATCTCGATACTTGGAAATCAAAGTGTATAATTATAATTTCAAACTAATATCGGATAGACTTTACCGGAGGGTAAGTATTGTAGAGGGTATGTATAAGTTGATTTTAAAATAAGATTTTGAAATATTAGATATTTGAATTTAGAATCCGATTTAATCTTCGAATAGAACAATAAACTGTATGTTGTTCAATTAAAAAATCAAATCCCATTACAACTCACACTTTTTAGGGCCTTTTTTAAAAGCTAAAGTAAATACTTGAGTTGATTAATTTAAATTTTCTCGATTAACTCGACAGAACTTCAAGGTTAGGGTTGTTTAAATAATATAAATTAGTACATGTCTGTGATCCCGCCTGATGGTAAGCAGTGACCTAATCGTTGACGTTGAGGCCTTGAAGACACCCAAATTATAATTAGATGGGAAGACCGTAGCAGAAATAATTGTGTGTTTAATATAAAAATCACATTCCACAACAACTCATAATTTTCAGGGCTCAATCGTTGATCGAAAAGCGCTCTAGTTTATTAAGACCTATTCATCATTCTAGCCTTCAAGGCACCTAAATTAAGTATAATCGGACGGAATGACCGCAAAGTTAAAACTACAAAGTAAGAGTTCCTACTAATCCTCATTCCAAGTCGAAAAGCTCCCTAAATAAAAATGTATCGCCAGTCAGGTGGGCACTCCGAAACTTTCAGATGGATAATAAAGCATTCTTAAAGAGGTGGCCGTAACAACGGCCTAATGAGGGTCAACATGATTATTATAGACATTAATTACCCTCCAACGAGCGGTTCTCACATACAGAAAAATTGGGGTTCGAGTCAGAAGAAATTTGCTGTAAGTGACTGAGGAAGAAGGGTGGGCTAATGCAAGGAAACGTCTGGACTGACTTCGGGAGAGTATAAAAAGAACACGTGCATCGTATAGATAGGTTTATATGTAGGTATAAAGATAATAGGTATAACATTTTTGGTTGTGTAGTATGACATTTTTGGGGATATATTTTCGCATTTTTATATAGTTAGTTAGTTAGTTAGTTAGCCTGTTGTGTCCCACTGCTGGGCGAAGGCCTCCCTCTCCCTTTTCCACACACGCCTATCTTCAGCCACTGCAGGCCAGTCCCTTCGGTAGTTATCAAACTCATCTCTCCACCTTCGCCTCGGTCTGCCACGATGTCGTCTTGCGTTTAATGGGGTCCAGTCAGTAGTCCTTTTAGCCCACAGCTCGTCGGACATGCGGCAGACATGTCCGGCCCAATCCCACTTTAGAGCTAGCTAGAGCTAGCTAGCTAGCTATTTTTATATAGCTTTTTTTAATTTGAATGCAATAGTTAATATTGTAGACTGCAGGGCTTGTAGAACAGATGATCGATAGGGACGAAAGATTCTGGAATGGCGAACACGTACCGAAAGACGCAGTGTTAGAAAGCCTCCTACAAGGCCGATTCTGATGGATGCGAAACGCACAGGACTGGTTGTTTCCAGTTAAAATGATGAAGTGACCAACCAACGTACAGAAACTGTAGGGGCCATGGTACTCCTAAAGGTTGACACCGAGTCCCCCCCAGATCGAAGGCAACGAAGGAACGGGGTAGGGGTTTAGTCAGTAAGAGTCTGACACGCCCTCTCGCTCCCTACCAGAAAAATAAAACCAACGTACAGACGAATAATTTCTATAAAGATATCAATATCATCAACATTTTTACTATCGATGTAATCCAAATAATATCAGGTAATCAGTTTTCAAGCTGACTTATACAATAAGATGGCACCGCGAACAACTCAGAGGTCACAGTCTTAACTAAAGTCACTTTAAATGATTTAAATAATTACGTACTAAGTGACTAAGTTAATTTCTCTAACTTATTCAGGTACTAAATGAAATAGGCTAATTCACCAAGCATTGTCGTAACTTTGGTCTTGGTAGAAATTGTCCAAAGCAAATATTATAATATCATTTAATGACAGAAACTTAAAATATTTCAAACTGTATTAAGTATAGTTGTTAAATAATTTATTTCATCATCATCATCATTTATTTATTCAAACAATTTACATTGTGTCGAACATTACTTAGGTACTTATTAGGTATTTATTTAAGTATCAGGTGAAAAAGTTAGTGTTTCATATATGTAGCTGCTGATTTGGTTAAGTCCAATTTACAAAGCCTTTCGGTGTTTTATAAGATGTATTTTGGAAAGTGTACGCAGTAATTGCATAACTTGATTCTACCATCGTACAACGTACCGACGTACGGCAAGTATCCGTCCTTATGTTGTTGATCCTTCTACGGTTCCGACTGAACGTTCGCTTCGTCGTTAACACCGTGTACATCCAAGAACTGCAATAATTTGCCTGCTGTGGTCTTCCCATCCGTTTATAATTTAGGTGTCTTCAAGGCTAGAGTGAATATGCTCGTAATAAACTATTGCGCTTCTCCATCAACGATTGCATCACTGCTTATCATCAGGTGGGTTCGCAGTCAAGCACTAGGTTATTTCTATTAAAAAAAAATCCTCTCAAATATTGTATTACAATCTTTCCTGTTTATTTTGTTTGTTGTTTCCTTTCCTTTATCCGGATGCTATTTAAAATAAAACTATAACAGTCGCATACAATGTAGTGTATGCAATAAGAGAAATCTTGTCGCGATATTAGAAATGGTAGCAGTTATGAATTTCTCATTTAATTTAATCTGGAAAATTCTCGGAAACAATTTAGTTTTCTTAAGAACATTGTTGAACAAATCTTGCTGTTTTTATTTTCCAAGAATTGCCTGCAAAATACAGCAAATATATGCTTAAATTATGCAACTTCCAAAATAAATCTATACCCTATTTCATTTGGTACTTCTGATCAAAAAAAGACTCCATCCATTTTAATCATTTAAGAAACAAATATGAAGTAATCTCGTCTTCTCATAACTCATGAATGATTGATTGATTGATATATACTTTATTGTACACCATAAATATAATTTTACAACGAGCTTAAAATTAGTACGGTGTTACAATGGGCGGTCTTATCGCTAACAACGATTTTTCACAGATATCCTTTATTACTTCTGATTCTGATTACAGCGTTTTTTGCTAGCTTTACTACAACATGTAAAGTTTGTTTAATAACCGACCACTTTTATTTCTTGTTTACTCTACTTACGTAGTTTAGATTATTTTATAAAGGTATTCGTATAATGAAAACGCTACAAAGTTCCGCAAACCTCCATTCTAAAATAAGAGTTCTCTAATCATATATAGCTGTTGGGTCTGGTCTGGGCAATTGTGTGATAGTTGGTTTTCAAACTGTAATTTATGTGCTAAATTTTCCAAATAAATGGAGATCTATTTAAATTCTCCACATGTTTGGTGGATAATTTTGATGACGTTAGATCTTAAGTTATATGTTTGCATAAATGCCGCTACAACTTAACCTATCAATACCCGCGAAACGAGACACAATAGTAGGACAATAACAGCGCGGTCGCATGAGACCGGTCGGGGATTCATGAAAAATTCATACTCAGAAAAATCATATCAATTAGACACACTTTATTTGATACAGTCCAAATTACTCGCTACCCGTTCTTTACTTGTAACGAAACAAAAATATAAAAGGGTCGACGACTAAGCGGCACGGCAACGTGGAAAACTGTGAGCAGGCAAATAGATTTGTAGCTACAGCGATTTTCAATTGTCCTCGCACCCTGGCCTTTGTTAGCAGTCTCTGTGCCTTATTTATTACTCTCCAGACCCATTGTGAAACCAGCCGAATTGTAATTAGTTATACTGTGGATATGTTGATTATTAATATCTCGTTCGTTGTTTATATTATTTGAATAGGTTATCAAGATTAAAAGCTATTCTATTGTCCTTTACTTAAATATGCAAATTTTTATATTTCAATAAATCCTGACAGAAGCAACCTTCGTAAACATCTATTTGTGTTTCTTCAATTTATATTTAAATCTTTCTCTCAGGCGGGTTTGCCAATCAACATTGAAATCTTGTTTTCATTTTATTAATCAGAATTATATGGATTTTGAATGGCCCTGTCGAAGTTTTGACAAAATAAACTAAACATTTGTTTGTATTGACGTGACTTTGCTGTATAGGTTGTTTTAAAATGGAATCAATTTTAATAGAAATCACATTTCGGGAAAACGGCTAATAATTCACGCAGTAACGTCGTCGTTCGCAGGTAGTTTTACGGATACCCTTACGAAATTTCTCAAAAAAAAAATGCTTAAATATTCTCAAAAATATACGAACAAACCAAGTTAATACCTTGTATAAACACAAAATTATAAGAATAGTCATTTACGTTAATTCGGAAAACAATCATTGGGATTCAAATTTAAAATTAAAATATAAGGATATAATAAATATAACAAAATAAAAGTATATTAGGTTATTATTTTAGGTGTCTTCAGGGCTAAAGTAAATGGTTCTTAACAAACTAATGCGCCTCACCATCAATTGCATCACTGATTACTATCAGATGGGATCACAGTCAAGCACTAGTTTACGTCTAATAAAAAAAGAAACTGGAAATTATAAGTTAATAGCACCATGACACATAAATAATAATCCACATCATTACTGTAAAGAGTCTAAGCGTCTTATTTATCCAGTAAAAATCTCACAACTATTACAAGATCTGTAACCGAGTCTGAACCAAATAACGTAGTTCCACGTCGAGATCTGGCGAGCCAGAAAATACCCAGCCTGTATATAGTACAATCTAAACGATTTTCAACATCTGTCTTTGACACCGTTCCCAATAAATTGTCCGAGAAATATTACTTTCTGATTTTTCTTTTCGCTCTTAGATAAAAATTTTAACTATATATTCTCGTATCAATATCGGAATAGAAATAAAACACCAGATATCTTTTTCTTTGTTCGCCGTTTTGAATTTTTAGTGTTTGTGTTGTTTGTTTCGTTAGTGTAGCTGTGAAGTAGGGTGAATAATTTTTTTGATATTGATTGTCTAGATTTGAATTTAATTTAATTCATGAATCCCCGACCGGTCTCATAGGACCGCGCTGTTATTGTCTTACTATTGTGTCTCGTTTCACGGGTATTGATAGGTTAAATAGATAGACGAACATTTACAATTTATTAATAATGATGACAAAAATATATTGAAATATCTTCATCCTCTCTCCTATCTTTGCTATGCCCGACAGGGTCCAGATTGATCTTAATTATGTTTTTATACCATCTATACTACATATGGAATGCAATAAAGAATTGATTTGAGTATTGTATGTTTTCAGTTTTTTAATTGATATTTCAGTTTATTGCAGTGTAAACCTCTTAGTTCCAAGACTTCCAAGTTAGTTACCTACTTTATTAATGACGCAGTGATCTAAGGATTCAAAGTTGACGTACATAAGTAGAAGGTAGCTTTAATTCATTGACTTCAATCCAGAAGATACGATTATTTATAACAATATATCAAGTCGATACTAACCCAAAATTAGCATTCGTGGTTGGATAAAACATTTACTATTCGAAGCCTGGCATAGACATCTTTAAATATATTTTCTTTTAGTTTCAATTAAAAACATGCAATTGAATCATGTCAATGAGTTAATTCTGTGGACCAACTACAGCATGGCTTCGTACGTCAATATTTTAATTGTATTTCGATCACAAAGTAGGTAACTCTGAAACAAAAATGTACACAGGAAAGTTTACCATAAACAAAGTAAAATTTCTCATGAAAAATGTTCCATACAAAATTAGCATAGAAAAGTGTCCAAAAACTTGTACCGTCAATCGTGCCTATGTGGGTAGTTGTAAGTTGTGGCAAACAGCTGGAACAGGGGTGGCGAACCTTTGTTTCAACGATCGCAATTTTTTTTTATGGACCTACGTATTATTAAACGCACAATTTCAGCTATTTTTAAAATCGTTTTTTTTCTTTATTGTAATATATGCTACCAGTTAGAATGCCCTAAATGCCCCCTACACCTGCACTTTGAAGGATTTGATGAGTGCCACCGATGCTGCTATTACGTAGCCACCTACTGAGCCCAAAAAATTAATCACAACTTTACCACTAAATCGAAAAGAAGTATATCGAAACATAATGAATGGGGCAAAACAACTTTGTGGCTTGTCAGTAAGCCTGAATCCATAATTTTTATGGTCTTATTCCTTTTATATTTTTTTCTTTAGTATATAAGTAATGTTAAAGACTAGTATTGTGTAAGGTACAATGGGGTTGACGTATCCTTGTGGATAAAAAACCCAAAAACCGCATGTTGGTGTGGCACCACAGAACATTTTATATATTCTGTGTATGGCACGGTTGAGCCGCATGCACAGAGACCGCTGGGCAAGCGTCACCACGCAGTAGGTTCCTGCAGAAGGATTGAAGGAAGGCGCAGTCGAGGCCAGCCTAAAAAGAGACGGCGTTCCCGCCAAATAGATAGTGATCTATGTGAATAAAAATCAATTGCCACATGTATGACGGAACATCACTCAAAAACGGCTACACTGATTTAGTTATAACGGCTCATACTTGATTAATTTAAGCAGTATACAAACTGAACAATAAATGGACCAGAGTTAGTTATTTTTAAAATTGGAGCACCTTTATTATTTACGGGGCCTGCCAGGATAATAGTATTATTTCAAAGAATTAGCAATTAACGTTTGTATCTCCGACCGGTCCTATGAGACCGCGCTGTTATTGTTTTACTATTGTGTCTCGTTTCGCGGGTATCTGAGTAATTAAGTCTCTGACTTGAGACCGCAAACGGCGATTTGCAAAAAAGGAACTAGGGTTTTAAGCATTGAAAGTGTGACACTCTCTCTCGCTCCACCTGGAGCGGTTATTTGATGGTTAAAATGAAGCAAATAGTGTGCAGTTTATAGGATTGCCATCCCTAATCCAGAATGTTTTCCGAGGCGTTTCCTAAGAGTTCGCAACAAACTCGGAGTTGCCAGTGAAAATATTTACAATGGCAGGAATATTTTATACTGCTGTTTAACTAGTTTCGAGAGACTTTCATGAAACTCTTTTCATGTATAAATAGAAGACTTTGGTTTTTTTATGGGTTTTTAAGAAAAATGTGGAGTTTGTATAGTGTTAAGGTAAATGTCGGGCAAATCCTTGTCCCAACACGGATTTGCCCGACAACCTATCCTCGCAGAGACTGTGGGACGTGCCGCTCTGCAGTACTGTACGTAAAAACCTATTAAATACATCGTCAAGTACTGCTGAGCGTGCGCGTCTGCTGGCTGTGGGGGAATGGGAGTCGGGTTTGTGGCTTCAGGCACTCCCGTCATCCACCGTAGGCACTATGATGGATGACGCCTCGTTTCGGCTCGCTATCTGTTTACGCTTAGGCGCCCCTTGTGTTGCTCCACATCGGTGCCACTGTGGCGAAGCTGTCGACAGCCTCGGACACCATGGCCTGTCCTGCTGTAGGAGCGCAGGCCGCATAGCACGACACGCTAGCATCAACGACATTATCCGTCGAGCTCTTGTCACCGCTGGGGTACCTGCTGTACTAGAACCCAACGGCTTGGTACGTGACGATGGGAAGAGACCAGACGGTATGACGTTGGTGCCATGGAAGGTGGGTAGGCCTCTGGTGTGGGACGCAACCTGCGTCGACACCCTTGCGCCATCCCATGTTCCTAGTTCGGCGGGCTGTGCCGGCGCTGCCGCCGCGGCTGCTGAGTCCCTCAAACGGCGCAAATACTGTAATCTTATTGGTAATTACAGTTTTGAGCCGTTTGGGGTTGAAACTCTTGGGTCATGGGGTCCGAGTGCGCGTTTTCTTTTTAAAGATATTTCACGCCGTCTGATCGACACTTTGCGGGACCAGAGGGCTGGCTCGTTCTTCGCCCAAAGAATTAGCATTGCCATACAACGTGGCAATGCCGCCAGCCTTCTGGGCACATTTCCAGATGACAGCGATGTGGAGGAGTACTTCGACGCCTGAGTGTATATTTTATATTTGTATTATATGTACATAGCTAGGTTTAACTTAAGTTTTTTATTTAAATTGTTAGTATTTGTATATAATTTATAATTGAATGTCAAAGTTAAGGTAAATTAGTGGGCGTCGAAAGAAATACCGTTTTAAGGATGTCACTAATAACAGTTTTTATATAGGTACCTACTGGAAGCTGAATTTCACTAGAATTACGTTATTTTTATAATATTACTAATTAACCCGGAAAACGTTTTTCTATCTTGAGATTCTAAGAAATGATTGAAGTGTGGGAGTAGAAGGGTAAAAATAGGACTTCTTTCTCAATTCAACCTATTCGGAGACACACTAATTACCTACACACAAACCGTTTCATAAATATTATTGTTTATTTATTTTATTTTATTTGATATAGCTAAACATCCCTCTTATTTACCAAATTTGTTAATTATTCATTTTTGATAGTAGGAGCGATTTAACGCCACAAAAAAAAGATGGCGTAATATACCAAAGCGTTTCCTTGAAGAGTTGGTTGGAAAAGGTTCCTCTTCTTTTCTCTCTCATTAGTTCATCAATAATTTTTATTTTTAAGTCCTTCTATCCACGGGCGTGTAGCTTCATAGCTACAACGGCACGACATTGCTAATTTGTCGACAGAGTTTCATAATTTTGTATGCAAGCTTCACGCAGGCGTACACCAAAGCGTATGATTACAAATACGCGTCTATGAAGATACGCATCTATGAACAGTAGGGCTCAGTCACCTAGAAACAAAATACCGTCAACAACAATTATGTATAAATACCACAGAAGTGTTTGAATACGGTAAACATCAACCTCATAGCATATAAATCGTAATATATTTGCAATGAAATTCTCTCTGTAGTCTAAAAATTCAAACCAAACACAAAAATCTACAATGAAAATGAGCACTAAAATATGTAAATCGGGAAACAACACAAAACTTTTATGTTTGCAGGTAATATTTCAATTACAGTAACGAAACTCCGAATTATTTGAACGTAAAACTACCTATTTAATTAAAGTTCATTCCAGAAACACTCGGTTTTATTTAGCAAACATGCAAATACGGGTAAAGTATTGTACGTAACTTTGTTTGGAAACCTGGTTGGGATTTTTGTAGCTTGTCAAGCTTATTGCTACATATTTTATGCGGAATGTGAATAAGCGGTGATGGAACATCGTTACCAACAAACACCAAAAATACTCTGATGAAATGCAATAAAACGATGTTGTTGCCCTTGCAAAAAAAAAACAATCCTTTAACAAAAGTTGCAAATTGTCAACATGAGCAGTTAAACACAATGTTCAAACGTTTCTTTTTTAAAATAATATTACTAGCTTCTGCCGGAGGCTTTACCCGTAATAGTAGAAAATTATACCAATAAACTTACTCCCGGGATAAAAATCTGTATGCTATTTCAGGACATACTACCGTACGTACCGTATCCGTGTGCCAAATTTCATCCAAGCCCGTTCAACCGTTCGTATGTAAAGAACTTACAAATATACTCTCAAACTTTCCCTATAAAATATCAATGTGAAGAATATGTTTGTTGTCAATCAAACGTATTAAATAGCAACATTGCATAACTCATCTGGTTGCATCTAGTCTGGTTGAAAGGCATCTTAATAAAAATATTACAATCTTCACACCAAATTCATCTTGACAATCTTCTTAGTACTACAGCAACCTTATAAATCTGTAGATGCCATTACAATACACGAGCAATATAAAATACATGTCCAAAATGTTGCCAATACATTCTGAAGTAATGGTGTCAAACCTATTACACGGGCTCGCTCTCACATAATCAGTTTTCAGAACATTAACTCGATAAAGTGCAACGCCAGTAATTACGACGCGGTACCTGTCTCTAAATAATTCAGTTTTGTATTACATTCATGAAATTTTACATAATATTTTGGGCATATGGACTTTTATATCGTCTCTTCTCTCTTTCATCTTCTTATCTTTGTCTCTTTATTTCTCTCTTTCATCTTCTTATCTTTATCTCTTTATTTCCCTTTGTTTCCTATTGTGACATAAATCGTATAGTAAATTTTTAACCGTCATCTGAATCGTAATGTTAAGATTTTCTTGACTAGGGGTTATTTGTGTAGTAAATAAAGTCTTTTCACTTCACTATATTACAAATGTAAATATTTATAACTTCAGTTGGCTTGGCAACTGATTTGAATTTAAAAGCAACCACCAAACTCTCAGAGACTTTCTGTAATTCAATTAAAATTTGAAATAGCTAACGCATAGTGAGTAAACGTAAATATTAATACCTATTCTAGATTTCTGACTGTGTTAAAATATTTCCCGTAAAGTTAACCATAAAATGAAAACCTTAAACATCCTTCATACACACAAAACTAGCTCTTAAAACAACTTACACAGGTCAACAAACTGCCCATTCAGTCCTTCAGTCCTCACCCAATTCATTCACCGCAAACATAGTAGAATATTCTATGTGAGACTTTGCGGAGGCTGCAGGCTTTCACGTGAAGACTTGAGTCTTTCATCAGGTCCCAGACAAAGACGGTGTAATCCTGCCGGTCCTGTCGCTGAAAAGAGGGTGAATGGCGTGGCGTTGATTGTGGGGGGCCTTACTTTAGTTCCCGCGAGCTTGTGAGCCTGTGAAAGGGGAGAATAAAAGGTTAGGAACATGTTTTGGCTGCTTTTTTTTTCAGAATGTATTTTTTGGCGTAACTAGAATAATGTAAGTACACCTTTATTAGAAAATTAAGCTACAATCTTATCTCTAGCACTGGAATTTTACTTATATAGGTATCAACATGGTAATGATGCAATCAAAATTTGTTAAAACATTTATCAAAATAGGTAATTTTTTAACCTAAAATATTTTCTTATGGTTTTAGGATACAATAATGTCTAAGTATTTTAATAATTATTTATTTCACACTTTATGTACATAAATAATTGAAATCGATTCTGAACATTTACTTTCAGTAAGTTCGCTTATTATGTTACATATTGAATCAATCTCATCATCTACCTAGCCTTTTCCCAACTATATTGGGGTCGGCTTCCAGTTTAATCGGATTTAGCTGAATACCAGTATGTTACGAGGAGCGACTGCCTACCAGACCTCCACAACCCATTAACAGTACTGGGGTAACACGTAACACGGTACTTCATGGCAAGACTGGAGTCAGATTTACTGGCTTCTGACTATCCGTAACGACTGCCAAAGATCTACAAATGACAGCCGAGACCTACGGCTTAACGAGCTTTCCGAGGCACGGAAGAAACTCGTTATGTTAAGATGGTCACCCATCCACAGACCAACCTAGGCAAGCGTTGCTTAACCTTGGAGATCAACTCGTGCGGCTGTTATTATCTAGCCACGAGCTCTTCTATTGAATCAATCTAGATATTGAATCAATCTAGAAAGCATTAATTGAATGTCCCATTTTACCACACTATAACTCAATCTAGTTCCTCTATACCGCGTATGCTAACGATGCTCAACGGGCTCGTGGAGACCAACCTTAGATTGGATTTATTTGCTGATGAATAGAAGACGATGTTATTAGAAAGTTTGCGGTTCCGTGGTAAGACAGAGTGAAAGGATTAATGTATGTACATATATACAGGGTGTAAAAAGACGGATCACATAGCCGATAACTATACATTCTGTACATGTAATTAAGCTACTTTAACCAAAAAATATTGCTGGAAAAAACCTTTTTTCCCAACTTTAAAAAATAATTAAATAATAATAGCTACGATCAGCTGAGCGTTTGGTTGCTCGCGCTTGGTCGTTGAACCGACGACACGGTTATGTGTGTGAAGTGCTCGTTGTGTTTAGTTTTAATTACATTTTTGTAACTTCCAATGCGTAATTTGTTATAAAAAATTGATCATTTTGAAAATGTTTGTTCAGAAGAAAGTTTACTAATGTTATTTGGAATATAATTATGAAAAAATTAAGAAAAAAAATCCAAAATCTCCAGAACTAATGAATTTCCAGGTATGTTCTAGAAGAAAAAAACTAACCCAGTGATGAGTAGAATATGGACTTATCGTTTTCGTTAAGGGTATTTTTACAAGCGATAGTGTTTTTGCTTTACTAACTTACTAAATAAATAAATGTTTTATTGAATGGAGAAAGTACAGATACAATTTTAAATAGATTAAGTGAATATGTAAAGCCTCAAATCTAATAGAAAATGTACTGAGTTATAACTACATCATGAAAATTTCGAGCCATTATTTAGCATAAAATACTCGGTACGTGGCTTCCTGCAGGTAATGATACGTCGCATGTACCAAGAGTACTCCTCCCTGTATGTACCAAGAGCCTCCACGAGTGAACTTTGAGGTGAAGAAAGGAGGGCACACAATCGAAGAGTGCACAATTAGAGGTGATGCACTGTCATCTACCTAGCCTTTTCCCAACTATATTGGAGTCGGCTTTCCAGTCAAGCGGGATTTAGCTGAATACCAGTATTTTACGAGGAGCGGCTGCCTACCAGACCTCCACAACCCATTAACTGGGTTAACACGGTACTTCATGGCAAGACTGGAAATTAGAAGTGATGCACTAATGTGTGTAAAAAAGAAGTCTAGAGAATTTAGCAGAGATATTATGGAGCACTGAAACTAATATAGTCTCGGATAAAGGCAGAATTTTTAAAGTGGCTATAATAGTAATATTTACTTATAGGACTGTTTGTAAAAACAATTTGTAATGTAGACATCAAAAGCGGTTTGCTTATAAACAGTCGCGGAGACTGTGCTATCCCCTTTTTTTTAGATATTTTGTGCGGGAAATGAAACTTGAGCCATCTTCTGCGGTCTTCCGTCCGATTATCATTTGGGTGTCTTCAAGTCGATCTACGATCTACGATTGCATCACTGCTTACCATCAGGTAAGATTGCAGTCAAGCACTAGTTTATATAACTTAAAAAAAAGATAGTGCCTATTAATAACTATAAAACCTATTCAAGAAAAAAATTATATAGCTGTATAGCATCGGTTTTAGCATCGATTTGTAGAAGACTGAATGAAACAAACTAATGCATCTAAAAAAGTTTTGTTTGATTTACCGTCAATAACTATCACCTCTGTAAACTTTCACAAGCTAATCAATTAAAATCTACTAACATAGCAATTAAAACACTTGACTAAAATGGTTTGTTATACCTAAAATGTAACAACAGACAATTTGGCGTTGTAATAACGTATTCATCCTACACAGCAGGCACAAGCATTCACTCCAGGCTGTTTATCTAGACCGACTCTCCCTAGGGACTAGTGGCAGGTTCTCTCTGACGCTCAAATGGCAAAAAGGAACAGTTGGGCTTTTTGTTAATTTGATAACTGGGCTATTTATATAATGCCGACTTCGTTCACGAGGATGTTTTCGTTAAAATAAACACCTCACAAACCGTATTTGGAAGATCATTTTGAAAAACTAATAATGACAGTCTTTATTATTGATTTTCATTCGTGCCAAGTTTCAAGTTTATCAACCCAAAGAATAATATTCTCCCATACAAAATTGATTACCCCCTATATTGTTTTGTAAGGCTAGTTTTTTTTTAGAGCCTAGTTTGTGTCCCACTGCTGGGCGAAGGCCTCCCCTTTCTTCTTCCAAATCTCTCTCTCTTGAGCCAAATAATGTAAACCTTTTTTTTATTTCCTTGGGCGCTTATTCAGACTGTGACCCCTGAGTTTGTTTCGGTGTTTCTTCTCAGGGTAGTCAGTTAGGAAACACCGGCCTCATCTAGTAAAAAAAAAAAAGTCAAAAAAAAAAATTGACGTGTAAAAGAGTTTGAAAAAACCTATTTGCAAAATAAATATCATTTATCATTTACTAACTTGGCTACCCCTTTTCACCCCCTTTTTTGGTGAATTGTTTGTTAGCTTCTCCCGCTCTAGAGTAGAGCAGGAAAACGTATCGGGCTTTTATTGACTAAAATTGCCCTTTGCGTTTAGAACCACTCGTTTCTTTCTCTAAAATTTCCCATGGCCTTAATGTGGACTACTACGCGCTATGAAAAATCAAATCAGGAACTCAGCTTATAATATATATAATATATATAATATATATATAATAATCTAATCATACTATGCTAGAACACAATAAATTATAACTACTGACATCACAGCTACAAACCTGCTAAATCCCAACCTCGACACGTTCATTATCCACCCTCTTTACTTCATCTCCCGACTTACAAGCGTGATTTAGCATCAGAAGGATCGGCGTCTGTGCGGCAGACTCCTGGAGTCTAGGTGAATGGCAGAAATAAGCAAAAAGGTTACAGCGACGCTCGTAATAGCCAATATCAACGTCTGGAGAACCTGCGTTTGTCACGGCTAGGGAACAATGTAGGTTTGGTTCAGAAGGGCAACTTTGTAGAAGGGTATTAATTTCAAGATAAGGTCTTAATACCTTGTTAATACGATATTAAAAGACGATAATTATAATCTAGACGACCTGACGTTCGGCTAGGGTAGGGCAGCAGAAGTAAAACGGTACCCGCTGCCGACACAAGTGCACGTGGGAATACCGGGGTGGTTTTAGTCAGTAAGAGTCTGACAGACTCTTCCACTTACCCCAGGGAGATAAGTGGAGGAGTTAAGATTTTGAAGGAGAAGGAAGAAGAGGAGAAGGTAATGAAGATTCTCACTCCGAAAAAAAGGGTAGGGAAGTGTATAATATAATATTTTCTTTTTCAGTCTTCCACTTCTCTTCTTTTCTCACTTCGTTTCGGAATGTTTGTATCATTTTTGTGAAACTCCTTGTACATAAAGTACAAGGAGTTTCAGTTTTGCGCTTTTCTGGTGCTTGGTTTTTACTGTTGATTCTAGCTTTCAGAAGCTATATAACTCCTACTCCTCTTGATCGGTGAATAATGTGGAAAGGTAATATAAAAGTTGACAATTAATATTCCTGCAAGCGTAAAATTCAGAACTGTAGTAGTTGGCTTGATATCTTCTAAAATCTAATTATGGTCTTCGTCATAATTGTTATTTTTTCTGTTTATTTGGTTTTAAATATTCAGTATTATTATTACCCATCACACTACAGTGTAATCTTCATAACCGCAAAGGTTGTCTGACAGCGAATATCTGATTATCTTATTAAGTGCGTATTGTTTACTGTACCTAAGTGATGTTTAATTATGTTCTTTTTTTATTGTGCTTGTTATTGATTGTAAGTTTTCTGTTACTTTATAATTGTATTATACATCCGTGCGAACCTGTAATTGGCTCAACGTATCTTATACTGTTGCTATCCCTGTGTTATAGCTGTTGGTTCAAATAAATAAATAAATATTTCCACCTATTCAGCACTATTGTACGTAAAGTTCAAAATTAAATAAAGAAAGGACACCATTATTTCCCAACTGATACTTCTAGAGTCTTTGTCTTCATAACAAAGGACTCAAAATGCTAGGAGCTGAATTTATAGGAACCGTCGCACAGTCACTTGCGCAACGTTTGACTGACTAATGTTTGGATCAGCAAGTTTTTTTTTAGTTCAACGTATTTCAAATGATTTTATGTATATTTTCATGTTTATAAATCCTTCTATCAGGTGGGATTGCAGTCAAGCACTAAAGTCTTTTTAGTTTTTTAACTCCTGAGACTAAATTGATACAAGCAAATGTCAAACTTACAATAATAATGATGCCAGTTCTTTTGTGTTATGACAAGTGTGGTAATCCACGTAAAGTCATTTTAGTCTCCGAGAAAACTGACTTTAGATTATATTCTTTAAAAACAGTTTCGTTTTTAAAGATACGAGGAGATAATTTTCTTTTTTTGCATTTTGTCAGCCAAATTATTTTCAAACTAAGTTGTATTAATTAATTAGTTGGATAATTTTAAGCGACTCGATTCACAAAACTAGCGAATTCACAAAGTTTTAAAAAGATTTTTATGGCATGTGGCACATCACTAGCAAGAAGATAGACTAAAGAATTGTTGAGAGAGTTTGAAGATCCCAGTCGCCTTTGGTTCTTTTTTTGTAGCCATGTAAATAGCTGTAACATGAACAGCTTTAATTTAAGTCCGAAACTTTGACAGTAAATTAAAAAAAATCGGGGCTAATGTTACTAATTTTGTATTCAAAAGTACTCTTATACAATAGACGTCTAAATACAATAAAAATTCGGAGTCTAAGCTATATACATTTTGGTCTATTTTTCAAAAATCACTAAAATGTCGAAGAAAAAATATCCGCAGGTCATTGGTAGTGTTTAGGGGCCTGAAAGGATAGCCGCGCGATGACCCCTTCAGTCGACCATTTCAATTTGGCTTACGATGCGCCAAACACCCTCTATAGTTTAATTAATTCGATTAAATCAATAAATTACTCTAATAAAATTAATGAACGTCTTTATCAGTAGGTACACACAATAAATAAATTGTCATCTATAGAATTCAAACTCTCAATCTTGCAATCCTGGAAACATTGAGAAAAGGATTTGATATCATACCATAAACTTGTGTAAGATAAACCGCAAAAGTAGAATAGAAATTCGCTGAAAAAGACTTTTCTTGGTTCTCGTTTTGTTTACTCAAAGGCTTTAGAATCTATTGAAAAAATGTCATTGTCCTCTTACTAGCTAAAAGCTAATAATTATGTGAAGGAAATTATTATAGAAAGTGATGTCTTGGAAGTGTGGCTTTCTTTTACATCTGTGGGTGCATAAGATTCTATTTCACGAAAATCAACCTATTTTCTTCTTCTTTTCATTTTCGTCTTGCATGCATAATTATTTAAAATGTAAGATTTTAAGGCTGTAATATTTGTACACCGCTGTTAATGGTAGTGTATGGTCAAAATAACGACTGTTTTATTTTACCAAGTTTTTCCCGTACTGTACATATTTGGATGTGTGTGCATACTTGTGCGTGAGCAATTTTCTTCCTTTTTGTCACTCTTCGAGAGAGGAGACTTGAGTCCCAACAGCAGAAATGTTACAAGGCTGATTATGCTTATAAATAATTTCCTATGATATCGAATACTTTGAATACGCAGAAACAAAAATACACAGGAAATAAAGTATAATTATAATTATGGGCTCCTACGCAAAATTCTGATGCAATGCGATACCACGCGGTATCGTAAAAACGTGCAATACAAATTGTTGTGATTCAATTCGGTGAGGCGAAGCATCGGATCAGGTGACCGAACTATGTGGGAGCTCTTATGATGCATCGTGCGAGCTCGTTGGTTTTTTGACTTTGCATTGCAGTTTTGTGTTTGGCCACAACTACAAAAAAAAAATATGCACTTTAATGATATTGAACAATTTATTCGTAAAGTGAGCACCAATAGAAAATCCTAATGACGTAGCCAAAACCTAATGTTTTCACAATTATACCGATTTTGCAATTTTTTATTTGCGATTTTGGATTTGTACCTAAAGCCTGCAGAAATTCCTGACGTATTGCTGTATTGAGTGAGTGAGTTACTATTTTTTGATTTTATTGTTTTTAATACAGTTGAGGACCATCAACATAATCAGGTCAGGTTTTCTCTCTAAGAGTGGGAATGGGCCGTAATCCACGTGGGTCCAGTGAGGCCTACCCTCAACCTCGTATGTTATATTCCTTCTAAGTATTGACATGTTCGTTTCCTAGCGTTGTTTCCCTTCAACATTTGAGAGCAGTAAAGGAGAGGGATGGTGGTAGGGGAGCAATTTATAGTAAAGTAAGTTCTTCGATTCGATAAGTAAACTGCACTCCCGTGCTGCTGTCAGCAACATTGTTCGAAATAGTTTTATTGTTCTTGTGTGGCTTCCGATTCCGTTATACTTTAATTGTCCTGTAGGAGTTAAAAAGTATTTAGGATTTAGTCGTCACATATTTTATCAAAAAAATTAACAAAACACCTATAGAAAATTTAGAAGAATTAATGATACCTACACTAGCTGAAACTTCACCCGCGTGAAAGTAGCAAACTGTCACAAGGAACATAATCCCGGAATAAAAGAGATATGTGTTCTTCTTCCATATCGTTATGGTCTACAAGTGTACAAATATGCAGTATGCGTGAAGAAGTAAAAAACACACATACATACTTTTGCCTTTATAGTATTAGTATGATTGAGACTATGATCGCAAATTGTTTATAAAAGTACGTGCAGAATCGCTTTTCTTGTTTAATTTGTGTTGTAAAAAAAAAAACTTATACTACTTGTCTAGAATGTTATGGACGTAAATCATATAAATATGTAAAAATCTTAATATTGCTAGCACAATGATTAAGAAACATTTGACATGAATTGGTCGGAGACAAAACAAGAAAACAACTGGAAGGCTATGGTCTCTCCATAGCCGTCCAGTTTTTCCTTAAGTGGCCTGCGTACACCGCGCGCTATCTCGAGTTGAGACGAAATAAAATACGTTTTTAAGGTTGATGGAATCAATCCAGATAGTATAAACAATTCTTGGACACACTGACTGGAGTAAAGTCATCATCCGAACATTGACAGTTGCTTGCTGTGATAGCAATACAAACTATTGGAAATTTGGGAGATGTTCCGTAATACCAAAAATGATGAATGAAAAATTAATGTATTTCCAATATTGTTTCGAGTATTGCGGCGGTAAGTCCCCTCTTTGAGGAGTGGTTGGAAAGAGGTCACGGCGTCCTCTCGTTCCGTATGACGCAGGTCCTCACCGGACACGGTAAGTTCGGGAGGTTCCTGCATCGGATCAAGGAGGAAAGGACGCCCGGGTGTCGCCACTGTGTGGACCGCCCGGAGGACACGGTGGAGCACACGGTAGAGGTGTGCCCCGCTTGGGCGGAGCACCGCCGTGTCCTTGTGGAGGCTATCGGCGGCGGTGACCTCTCGCGCCGGGCCCTGGTAGAGGCCATGGTCCGGAGCGAGGAGGGGTGGCAGGCAGTCGCCTCCTTCTGCGAAGCAGTAATGTTAGCGAAGGAGGCTGCCGACCGCGTGAGGCAACGGAACTCACGCCGCCGCCGCCGAGATCCCGATCCCGATTTCCGACCACCGTAGGCGCGGGCTCGCGGATAGCGAGCGCTGGGTAGCTCGCCGTCCGGCAGTCTGGTAATAATCTGGACCGAGCCTAGTCGTCGACGGCGCGTTCTGTTCCACGCGCGCCTCAAGGAGATGTCAGCAAACTGTAGGGGCCCGGTAGGGCCGAAGCCTCTAGGGAACACGGTATCCGAAAGGTTGTCACCGTGTCCCCCAGATCGATGGTAACGAAGGAACGGGGTAGGGGTTTAGTCAGTAAGAGTCTGACACGCCCTCCCGCTCCGCCCAAGAGTGGGAGAAGTCATTCTGATGATTCCCCTACCGGAAAAAAAAAAAAAAAAAAAAAAAAAAAAAATATTGTTTCGAGTATTTATAACTTGATAATAATATCTGTGTTCCTACGGAGACATATTTTGAAATATTGTTGTTTATAATATAGAAAAAACCAAATAAAAACATCATCATAAATTTGCTCATTTTCGCTGTGAAAATGTGCAAATTTAAATTCGCTTAAATTTCGTTTGGGGTAAGTTTTTCAACAAAAAGACGACGTAGGAACCTAGATAATTATTGTCTGAATCCGAATAATATCATATTATGGTGTAAATATGCTTAAACTGCAAATGATTTTGGTATTACGTTTGTATGGATAATTCTAACGTCGCGCCCGCCTTAACTCAGCAATTTAGGTTGACAAAAATTAAATGTTAACTTAAGGTCACCTTAACATTTAAATATCTTTTCCGGTTCTTTTTGTTTCGTTAGATTAAAAGCCTAGTGAAATAAAAAGAACAGGAAAATTTATTTGGTTATCTGTTTCTGTTTCGATGGAAAAGTTACTTAATTATAAACGTTTACGTAACGTTTTGGATATATTCGTGCGTTTAACGAATGATAAAAATAAAAAAAACTAAAGAAGCTACAAACCACAGTTTAAATAGCAAATCTATAAGATTTAACCACGTTTTAGCACAGATAATTTCTTTGACTTTTAGATATCATTCATCGGGATTTCGTCAGTAAGATTCATCATCATCTACCTAGCCTTTTCCCAACTATATTGGGGTCGGCGTCTAGTCAAGCCAGATTTAGCTGAATACCAGTATTTTACGAGGAGCGGCTGCCTACCAGACCTCCACAACCCTTTAACTGGGGTAACTTCGTCAGTAAGATTAAACTACTGTAATATGTACAAAGGGTGGTTATGTACCAATCCAATCCATCAGCATTTCAGTCGAAAGACGTGCACTGCTGGACAAAAATCTTTACAAAACGACCGATCCTGTGCGTCTTGCATCCATCGTATTCTCACAACTCACACACAAGGTCATCGATTCACCTTGTAAAAGGTCTTCCAATGCTGCGTCTTCTGGTACGTGGTCGTCACTCCAGAACATTTTATCATCTGTAATTCTGCGAGCAATATGCATTGCCGACTGTCACTTAAATTTTACCATTCTTCTGGCTATGTCGGTTACCTCTAGTTAAAAAAACTCGACCCAAAAGCCTTTTTATCAGCTATCGACAGGGTCACAGTAAACACCTTATCTCTCCATTACGGAACAGGCAATGCGATGGTGTTTTTATGGCCTCCGTAAAACATTCAACGGTAGTAGTCGGTCGAATATCAGGTAATATGACTTTTACTGTCCCTTGAAAGTAGGTTAACGTCCAAAATAATACAGGTCGCCTGTTAAAAGTGTTGACATGGGTATCACTTCACTGGTTAGTAAATTTCAGTGTAATTCGTTTTTTTATTTTATGCATAGGCTCGCGTTTCACCACAAACTCACCTGATGGTAAGCGATGATGTGGCTGACGATGGAGCACGCTTGCCTAGAAGTAACCTACATATTCACTCTTGACTTGAAGACTCCTAAGTTGTAGCTATCACTAATTTAGAATTTCTAGAAGTTTCTCGACTAAGCAGAGGCATACCTAGTCAGTTTAGAGTTCATTTTCCAATTACTTTTAATCAATCTGATAGATCTACTTGTTTAATTAATTCGACAAACCAATCTAGATCGGTAAGAGATAAGGCGATCTGACAACTAAATTAAAATAGAACACTGGGACAAAACGGGGTTAACCGTGTGTCTACTACCGTATATATTTGGGCTATTTGAATAACCCAATTTAGTAGTATACTATACTTTTCATATAAATCCTGAGTGAATAGGCTCTTAATATACTAATGCACTTCACCATCAACGATTGCAACACTGTTTACTATGTGGTTGGATCGTGTCTATCACCAGTATATACTCATCATCATCATCTACTTAGCCTTTTCCCAACTATGTTGGGGTCGGCTAATCAGCTTCCAGTCAAGCTGTATTTAGCTGAATACCAGTATTTTATGAGGAGCGGCTGCCTATCAGACCCCCACAACCCATTAACTGGGGTAACACGGTACTTCATGGCAAGACTGTATCCGTAACGACTGCCAAAGATCTACAAATGACAGCTGGGACCTACGGCTTAACGTGCTTTCCGAAGCACGAAGGAAACCCAGTATGTTAAGATGGTCACCCATACACAGACCAACCTTGGCAAGCATTGCTTAACCTTGAAGATCGACCAGTGCGGCTATTAGCCAAGAGCTCCTCAGTATCACCAGTGTATACTATTAAAGAAAATAAGTAAGAGCCACGTAATCGACCTTCATACAAGTATAGTATTATTTCGGCCCGCTCCTATTTTGATAAAAAGGTTTCTGAGTCTTTCAAGAAAAAATATATTAGACAAGACTAGATTAACCAGACACAGAGCCGGAGTGAACGTCGAATATCATCTCAAAAGAAATTCCAGGTTTTTTTTATTCATACGCTCATGCTTGACCACTACCTCACCTTTTTCTTTTTTTTTTGTATCGATGATCTACCGTCGAATCCGACTCGGCTGGGCGGCGTTCGGGAAGCTGCACGGTATCTTCTCGTCCAACTTACCGCAGTGTCTCAAGACAAAAGTCTATGACCAGTGTTGTCAATAATGACATATGGCTCGGAAACGTGGTCGCTCACGATGGGTCTCGTCAGAAGGCTTAATGTCACGAAAGAGCAATGGAAAGGGCTATGCGCGGAGTTTCCTTGCGTGATCACATCAGAAATGAAGATATCCGCAAGAGAACCAAAGTTACCGACATAGCCCGAAGGATCGCCAAACTTAAGTGGCAGTGGGCAGGGCACATTGCTCGTAGAACGGATGGTCGATGGGGACGGAAAGTTCTGGAGTGGCGGACACGTACCGGAAGACACAGCGATGGAAGGCCTCCCATAAGGTGGACCGACGACCTGGCGAGGGTCGCGGGAATCCGACCAGGACCGGTCGTTGTGGCGACGCTTGGGGGAGGCTTATGTCCCGCAGTGGACGTCCTTCGTCTGTGATGATCATATTTGTATCGATGTATTCATACTATTTTTTTTCTGCTAGTAACCTATTCAAAAATGGGTGAAAAGAATCGAAATGTTCTAATCTAGGACATGACCTACTCGAGTGCAAAAATTCATCTAAATCTGTTCCGCCATTCAGACATGCAAAGCAACAAACAGACAGAAAGACTCGTAAAAAAGATATGGACTGATTAACTCCCAAAAAAAAGAAAGATAAAAGAAAAAAAATGGCTTTATTTGGCGCAACACAACACTAGTTAGATATAAACGAAACAAAAAAAACCAGCAAGTAGGGTCAGCGCCAAAATACGCTAAAAGCTAGTTATTAAAAAAATGAAAATACAGACGTTCTGATGTCAGTCATATGTCGACAGTTAAACGGATTTGTAGAAGAAAGTTGATATGCGGTTCGAACCTCTTTCAACTAGTCTGTGGGGTCGACCATGACCCGGATACTAGGTACGATCCCTAGGGATAATTTTCGTCTATGACGCGGACAAAACCGCTGGCAGAAACTAGTGAGCTATAAAGAAGTAAGGACTGGCCGCACCTTGTTGTATGAATAGTGTATGAGTTTTGACTGGGAGCGCACCGAAGCCATTATGAACGCGCAAACTCATGAAATTTAGATAGACAGAGCCAGTGGTCAGTATCCGAAGAGTTATTGGTGGCACTGTATCGGAAGTAGGGGGAAGGTTTTTATGGTTATATTTATTGATGGAACATGAGCTTCTTGTTGGTAAAGCCTGATAATACATATTTAAACTACTTTTCGTGTCTGTAGGCAGGAACTACAGAACTCTTAACCCTTATACAATTCTGCCGAGTTAAACCGAGTTACTAGCCTGTCGGTTTTCTACCGGTTGCATTTAGGGGAGTGTGCGTCGGAATTTCATAACTTAATACCGCCAAGCCCGTTCAGTTATCGGACAGAAAATGGTAGAAATTCCACTCATACGCACGAAACCTTTTGAGAACACATAAATTATTGTTACCAAAGTCTGCGATTCCTGACAACTACTCAATTATGTGTCTTTATTAAGGGTATTTCAAGTCAAGAGAAAAAAAATGAGGGCTAAGAAGAAGCCTAGGTGTACTATTTATAGTCAGTAAAAGTCTAATACGCCCTTTAGATCCACCTCAGTGCGAGAAAAGTCATTGGATGATTTTCCAACAAAAAAAAAAGATCCAACAGTTTCAAACCCGTTTCAAGTTCATCAGTTAACTACACAATATTACTGTACCCTTAAAAATACCTCATCCATCCCGGAATGTGTCCATCCATATGCACCATCTGCCACTCCTGTGAACTTGTTTGCTTTGGCCGTAACATGCAAAATGCAGCATGCAATTCATACTTGAAAAACTGTGTGTCTAGAGAGAAACATGTCTGAAAAATTGCACTTTGTTTTATGGTAAAACGTACTTTATTTATACCACGCCCTGAAGTCTTTAGTAAAAGAAAAACGAAAAGTATGGAGTGGCAACTACGTACCAGAAGACGTAGCGTTGGAAGGTCTCCCACAAGGTGGATTGATGATCTAGTGTGAGTCGTAGGAATCAATGGATGCTAGATGCATAGTACCGGTCGTTATGATGACGCTTGGGGGAGGCTTATGTATTATAGTAGACGTCTTTCGGCTGAAATGATGGTTAGTACCCACTAACCTACTACGCTCGGCAATAGTGTGTAGTGTTTAATAAGTTTATTTACGGGTATGTAACGTGCCTCGGAAAGCACGATAAGCCGTAGGTCCCGGCTATCATTTGTAGATCTTTGGCTGTCGTTACGGATAGTCAGAAGCCAGTAAATCTGACTCCAGTCTTGCCATGAAGTACTGTGTTACCCCAGTTAATGGGTTGGTCTGGTAGGCAGCCGCTCCTCGTAATATACTGGTATTTAGTTAAACCAGCTTGACTGGAAGCCGATCCCAATATATAGTTGGGAAAAGGCTAGGCAGATGATGATTTACGGGTATGTAACGTCAACCCGCACAGGGCACTTGATAAATAATAAGGTTTTAAATATGACTTTAACGCCACTTTGATGTACTGGCTACTACTAAATTAAAATCATACAAAGTTTTGAAACCATCCAGCTATCTAAAACACATTATACAACTCACTAACGTCGCCTTTGCCATAATATACTCGTATAGACAATAACTTCATATTTATTCTTGCCAAGTTCAAGTTCGAAGCAAGTCATTAAAAGTTGAGTCTGTTTAAGTTACTCACTTTTTCTTGTTATATTTAGATTTATTACTCGATTAGAGCGAGACAAAATACTCTTTGGAGATACTTTAAGCTTCGCCAAATTCCATTCAAACTTTTGACCTGATATCAGCTCTGTTTTAAATTGAATATTATTAAAAATAATTCGACCTAATTGAGATTAAAGTCGTTCTGGAAAAATAGGTCGACTTCTGAGCGATGTTCAGTGGATTGCGAGAAAATGTTCGTTTGAAGTTGAAGTCTGAAGTCGTTTTTGGTAACGAAGCTCCGGCCACGAATGGGGACACTGGAAATTCGACTTCTTGAAAAGTTTGAGCTATGATCTTAATTCTCACTTTAAAATTCAGATTACAGCCCGGTCTGCGAATTCGGAAATGTTTGAGTAGTCCCGTTTCAACGTTTTATATTTATTTGGCGAAGCAAGACTTTGTTTAGTATTCAAAACACAGCTTTACCGCATCTTGAATAAATATGTGACGTAAATTATAATCGCGTTTTATCTCACTACGCGAATGACAAGTGCTGGGCGGCATCCAATCTTGCGGTAGTTTATTGGCATAAGTTTTATACCAGGAGAACAATAAATATGTTAAATTCGTCACATCAGCCACATGCACACTGTCCGCTTAGCAAGATTCTATATACAAAGTGGATATCTAAGAATAGATGACGCCGCTGAGGTTGACCTGGGAACATCTTCCTATGAGATGGCATAGATGTCTACTGCAAAGGCTGGTTCGAGGTGGCTTGAAAAACGAATGCCTGGAAGGAAGTTAATTAAAAATGAAGTAAATTAAAATGATCAAATTATACATTAACGCACGTTAAGCGCACTGATTGAGTTATTGACTGCTGCGTTGCGTGTCGCGGTTTCATTTCCCACACAGAACAATTATTTGTATGGCCCACAGATAGTTGTTACACTTACAAGCGTTTTCGAGTCACGATACAAGAGTGATCCTTAGTGAGCAGCCCTGCGTTTTTTAAATATCTTTACTAAGAAAATAATAGTTTTCAAAAATTTTCCTTGTAAAATTTTGTCTTTTTTAAGTTAACATTGCAAAGTAAACGCTTCTCCTAAATCCCAAACCATCTAAAACAAAATGGCGTCCGTAACTGCCAACTCTACATCATCGCAGCAATAAAACCTCCACATGGGGACCATAGACACAGACGCTCTATCAACCGTTGTACAAATGGCGGAGCCCTAACTTTATGAACACTATTCATCCGCACTTTAGGCAAGCTATGTTGTGACAAATGAAAATAATTAGAAATAGTTTGTTTCAGTTAAAAAATAAACAACAAGAATTTCGTTGGAGAAGCACTAAATTAGTAAGTAGGTACGTGTCTTTGTTTAATTTACGAAATCAATTCAATTTTTTAGCGACCGCGACCGTTACCACGACGTGCAACCGCGACCAGGTGGTAAGCAGTGGCTTAGTATGAATAGAATATAATAGTATAAACTTTATTGTATGTAAGTACATCAAAAAGTAACAGTACAGTTTATAAAAATAGTGGTAGGCAGAGGCTAAGTATGGATTTGAATGGCACCGGTTGCGCGACGTGGTCGCCTGATTTATTTAGTACTCCATAACAAGTCCATACTCAGCAGTGGGTCGCGCAACCCGGTCGCGGTTGCGTTTCGTGGTTGCTAAGAACCGAATGCTAACTTTAGTGTGATAGCTAGAAGATTGGACTGCCTGTACATGAATCGTTGTATTGATGCTCACGTGAGTTTTGGTACTTCGATTCAAGGGTCAGGCAGAGTAGATAAAGGTTGTATTACTAACGCTAGTTGTAGTTTTTTATAATGCTAACAAATTGGATCCCAGTTATTATATATTATATATTAATATAATAAAGAGGTAAAGTTTGTTTTTTTGTTTGTATGGGATAATCTCTGAAGATCCTGATATATTGATAGAAAGCTGCTTTCTTCCTGAGTGCTATCTATACTAATATTATAAAGAGGTAAAATTTGTTAGTTTGTAAGTTTGTAAGTTTGTATGTAGGGGGTAATCTCTGGAACTACTGGTCCGATTTGAAAAATTCTTTCAGTGTTAGATAGCCCATTTATCGAGGAATGCTATAGGCTATATACCATCACGCTACGACCCACGGGAGCGGAGCAGTAACGAAAAATGCGGGTGAAACCGCAGGAGACAGCTAGTAGGCTATATTTTATGTAAAAAAAGTTACTTTCACGCGGGCAAAGCCGCGGGCGAAAGCTAGTCTATAATAAAATTTTATTACCAAGTCGTCAACAGCGAGTACTGTTCCATCCGCGCCTCAAAAAAAAATGTCAGCAAACTGTAGGGACCCAGCAAGGTCGAAGCCTCTAGAACCATGGATTGGATTCCGAAAGGGAAGTTCGTGACCCCAAAACGAAGGCAAAGAAGGAACAGGTCTAACACGACCTCCTGCTCCGCCCAAGAGTGGGAGAAGTCATCCTGATGATTCGCCACTTGATAACAAAATTGATTTACGAAATCAATACAATTCAATTTACGAATTCGATGGAATGATACGCAATTTAAGTAATTTTCTATTTCAAATCAGAGTTTTGAAGGAATTTCCTAATAAATTGTCTCTTTTACTTGAAAAAACTTTTAACGCTGGTCAAGATTGAATTTATTTTCATTTTATTTATTTTGCTGGATTTTTGTGCGTAAATTCCAGCGAATGTTTTAATTTTTCGCAAATTGATAACTAGTGAACAAGGACATTGTGATGTAAAATTGGGGTAGTTTTGTATCTAAAGTCACAACAACAACAACAACAAGTACAACTGGACAATAAATAGAATCATTGAAACAGGTGCGATTTTGGTAAATTGGAGCTAAGAAATTTTTTTTTGTTGCATTGACTACCTCAATGAAGCTTGCCAAAAAGGCTGACCAGCTACATTTACTTTCAAGCGCTGGAACAAAGTGATTGTATTAAATACTAAATACTTTCTAAAGTTGACCCTAGTTCAAAATACAAACTGAGTACAACCCACCGAAAATATAGTAAAATAGGAATTAATTTTGTTGGATTCTCAAAATAAAATGTTATCGATTGTGTGAAGCATTGGAAGTCCTCGCACAAAGTGCATCAATGAGCAGCTGCTGAGGGTCACAAGAATCCGATGAAATCGAGATGAAAATAAATGTTCGTTTTACCCTGGTACTCAGGGACATTCATTAACGTTAATCATCACTTAACTTCTAAAAAATCTATTAAGAAATTGTCACATTGACAGTTTTAGAAGTTAAGTGATGATTAACGTTAATGAATGTCCCTGAGTGCCAGGGTTAGAGACATCTGGAGGAGCCCTATGTCCAACAGTGGATTTTTATTATTTTTAGAATGCATCGGTGTAGACTGGAATCTTCCCGCACGCTTATTTATTAATATCTTGCAGGTTTCTCGGAAGAAATGCAACGAACCAACTGATTTCTAGATATTCTCTATTCGTAAATACAGTTTCGTCAGCCAAGGCTGATCAACAATGAAAATACCTTTACATTTTTAACAATATCATAATTATTACTAGTCAATATTATATTTAGAGTTACATTATAAAGACGTATAATTGCTACTTCTAATAAATGCAAACAATTAAAGGGGATTTCCTTTTAATTGGATTAAAAAAAAGAAAGGAAAAAAAAGGATAAATAAGGAAAATTGGTTTTTAATCTCAAAAACTCGATTGATCCTTTGAGAATGGATGAGTGATGGATGGATATATATATCTATCTATATATATAATATACTAGCAGCCCGTCCCGGCTTCGCACGGGGTAGACAATTATTTATTTTTGGAAATTTGGATATAATACATTTATTTTAGTGACTTAAGACTCATTTTTCTACACCTTCGATTACATTGTTCAAATTTTACCAAGGATCCCTAATTTTTTTCAAAATAAAATATAGCCTATGTCAAATTGGAAGAATGTAGCATTCTATTAGTGAAAGAATTTAAATAAATCGGCCCAGTACTTTTTGAGCCTATTCATTACAAACATACAAAAATAGGTACAAATCTTTCCTCTTTATAATATAAGTATAGATATATATTTAATAGGAGAACAAAGCCGTGGGAAATGTAAGTAATTAGATATAAAGGTTTGTATTTATATGTGTACGCATAATTATGTCTGTAGTAACACTTAACGCTCAAGCGGCTGATCGGATTAGAATAAAATTTAGCAAACGTCATCACTATCATTTTAGCTAAAACGACGTCTACCTACTGTTAAACATTGGCAAGTGTAGCTGCAACGACCGACCCTGTGCATCTTGTATCCATCAGATTTCTACGACCCTCACTAGGTCATCAGTCCATTTTGAAGAATGCCTTCCAACGATGCGGGAACGCAGTCGCTACTTCAGCACCTTTGGGCTCCATTGACCATTTGTTCCGCGAGCAATCTACCTTGCCAACTGCCACTTAAGTTTGGCGATTCATCGGGATTTGGTATACGGGTAAAACATATATTTCTGGATTAGCACAGTAAACTTTTTACCGTACATTATGTGCCGCTTGCAGCATTTATTATTGCTTCCAAGCTCTCTTCGATTCTACTCATTGTATATGTATAGTCTACACTGTGTTTCACTGCATTTTAATGAATTAGGATGAACAAATCCTTCAAGGCTACATTGAATTTAATAGCATTACATACGACTAACACAAGTACCTAGCTATAGTAACGAGAACAATTTAACGATCAAACTTGATAGATTCTACGATCCTGCACACAAATGGATATCAAATGCACATTGTCGGGTTTTGATAATATGATCAATCTTTGCTCATAAAAATCTTTGAGAAACAGATTTATAATTCAAATTCTATAGCAAAAAAATTAGTTTATTAATTTTTAAACAAGCTAAAAAGTTAGCATTTTTTACCGGAGACTGTATTATCAGTCAAATACTTAAAACTTTGAGGACTCTATGTAAAGAGTGAATAGATTAGATACGTCTCGACAAGTATGATCGTCGACCACATCCATCAGATGAGATGACTATAATAAAACAAAACTTTTAAACTGGATATGAACATATAGAGGATCACTTAACTCAGGCGATAACGAAAACATAGTAAAGAAAAAATATATTACCCCTAATAAATAGGTATAACTTCGAGAGATTATAGATGAGAACTATGATGGATATGAGATATGAGACAAGACGTCAAAATGGTGTCTTGTCTTGATAGACAATCTTTTTTAAATCAAAAAGAAGCAACGCATACTAGATGAATCATTTACAGGACATTTATTTTATTTTATTATCTTCGGAAAACTTAAAGATAGTTGAAAAATATTGAAAGAAGGCCAAAGAATGAGAATGCCAAAAAATGTTTGAGCTGTCAAGAAGCCAATTAATCAGAAAAATGACGCTAATTGCATATTCCACAATGTAGGTCTTTCTACGTGCTAGAAACTCCGTAGACCACAGAAAACATTTTTTTTTGTCGCTACTTTATGGTGATTTAAATCAACATTTTGACTAAGTCTTTATCTCTCGTCGACAAGCAAATGGCTTTTCCGGCCCCAATTCCTTTTAAGTCCTCTCCTGGAGCGTCTAAAATTAACTCTCATGATACGCGTCTATAAAGAAAACGGTAGGTTACCACTATAATATTATTTTTATTAATTCTGGAGTAAGTTCAATATTTTTCGCTTTAAATTGGGCTAAGATCGTCAGATCGTCACACAAAATAGGACTTTAATCCCAGTATACTGTCCAGGGTAAAGCTGGTTTTAATGACAAGCACATTCACGGAAGGCCACCCACAAGGTAGACCGACGACCTGGCGAGGGTCGCAGGAATCCGATGGATGCGAGACGCACAGGACCGGTCGCTGTGGCGACGCTTGGGGGAGGCCTATGTCCAGCAGTGGACGTCTTTCGGCTGAGATGATGATGACTTTTCACGGACTGCCCTCTAGATGTCTATGTGGGTGTGTGTTGCTAAAGTTATGCGTGTGTGTAGATGCGAGTCTGTACTAACACAATAGCTCAACAAATCGGCTGAAAAACAAGCCTTTATATTCATATTGCTTATTTGTAATTATAAACCACCAACTCGCACTTCCGGTACGTGGCCGCCACTCTAGAACATTCCGTCCCCATCGACCATCTGTTCTACGAACAATGTGCCCTTTACACTGTCACTTACGTTTGGCGATTCTTCGGGCTATGTCGGTAACCTCAGTTCTCTGGCGAATATCTTCATTACTGATGTGATCGCGCAAGACGCAGCGTTGGAAGGCCTCCCACAAGGTGGACCGACGACCAGGCGAGGGTCGCGGGAATCCGATGGATGCGAAACGCACAGGACCGGTCGCTGTGGCGACGCTTGGGGGAGGCCTATGTCCAGCAGTGGACGTCTTTCGGCTGAGATGATGATGATGATGAACTCGCACTAGGGTCACGTGAATTACAACCCATTCCCTCTCCTACTCGTAGACAGGAGGCATGTGTCCTAGCAGTGGTAAAGTTACAAGGCCGATTAAGCAAATGATTTAATAAAGTAATTTCATAATTATATGATTAAATGGGTAATCCGATTAAAAAACCATAATATAATTCGCAAAATTTAAATTCAGTGATTGATTTCAATGTGGATTCACCGCTGGTTGGTTCTGGTTCATTGGATTATTACACTTCACGCGTTGTAAAGTAATCGCTGAACTCGTGTTTGAGTTTTATATTTCCTCTGACGATTCATATTTTTGGAACGGTATTGATATTATTGATCTAATTTTATAAAATAGCTCTGAAATGAAACCACTTGTAGAGTTTTGAATTTGCCTTGATGATCAAATTATTTCATTACTAAAATTATTCCAAAATTTTCGTCAAATTACTGAATCAAAAGCTCTTACATGTTTTGAAATTTGATGTTGATCTTTCAGTTTATTTCCTCATTTCTTCTTGGGGATAGTCAGATAGGAAACTGATTTTGTTATGTTATTTACAAAATAAATAATTTCCCTTCATTTATTTTTCATTTCATTCATTTGTATTATGCTACTTTTGACAAAAATTACATGTCATACTGATATTATAAAAGCAAAAGTTTGTGAGTGTATGTTTGTTTGTTATTTCTTCACGCTCGAACGGCAAAACGAAATACGCTAAAACTTGGTTTTGGACTTCATGCCATACTTTTAAATCCATAAGGCACCGGCCCTATCTAGTTTAAACTGACGAAAAAAGTTGACGTGTAAAAGTATTTTTTAAAACAAATTTGCAAAATAAATATCATTTATACATAGGAAAACCCAATTGTGGCTTAAGCTCGCCTGTGAGTGTGTACAACACCTGTCCTATTTTTATATCTACTTTTGTTGTGTACAATAAAGAATAAAGAAATATTATCTAATTTCCAGCAATTACTCAGACGAAACTATCAAGGTTCTATTAGCTGAGAAAACTGGAACATTCAACACAGACGTTACATATCGTTGATATTCGACAATTAAAAAGACAGATAAAAAGCTCACATACTTACATTCCTTTTTCCATCCAAATTTTATGCATAATGCAATCAACGGACTAAAAACCGGTGAAAAAAAACTTGTTAATTCTTCGCCAGTTCCCCAACAGAACTTGTGTTTAAAATATTCAGGGATTCGTTTATGAATTTACGCCACTCTTTGGCTGGTCGCTGGGAGCACGGAAGCCCGTCTCGTCAAAGTACCATCGCTTATTCATGTGTTATCTGCTGTCATCCTACTCGTATTTTATGTATCGCTCTATATTATGTTTCATATTCGTGGCAGTGACGGAATTTCAGTACAATTGATGATTTAATAATGATTTTAAATGTGGACGGAATTTATTATTATTAAGTTACTGCAATTTTTATCTTGAAGCCGCTGCTTCAATTTTATTGTAAAGATGTATTTACGTCAATATACCGCTGTATATTGACGTAAATACATCTTTACAATAAAATTGATCCATCTCATATGTATAGAAGTAACAAAAAGAACACGCGGTCGTGTTCATAGTACAGTCGCATTCCACTTTTTTTGTACTGTTGGTATTAAGACAGGCCTTAGTCTATACCTAAAAGTACAGAACTTTTGAAGGTTAGGTTTTAATAAAAGCGGTTAATCTTACGGTTTTCAGTAGGAATCTTTATCAAGGACTAGCTGTCCCCTGCGGTTTCACCCGCATTTTTCAATACTGCTACGCTCCCGTGGGTCGTAGCGTGATGGTATATAGCCTATAACATTCCTCGATAAATGGGCTATCTAACACTGAAAGAATTTTTCAAATCGGACCAGTAGTTTCAGAGATTACCCCCTACATACAAACTTACAAATTTTACCTCTTTATATTATTAGTATAGATTAAAAGTCAGATGATCTCAGTTTTAGGTAATAATTCCGATTAGAACTTTAATTTAAACTTTAGTTTATTTAAGCCGGTGTTTAATAAACGGATATTCATGTTCAACTAGGGATCAAAGAGAAAATTTACTTTTACCAGGAAAATGAAATCAGTGTTTGGATTCGTAAAATCCCGGATCCGGCAGTGTTTTTAAATCATTCTGTTAGAAAATTCTCATTAGCAGTCCGGAGTTTGGAACCCAATATACGAAAAAAGGGTTTACCTGCCCCAATTATTTTGAACCTGGACACCAATGAATTGAATATATACGATTCTAGACCCATTTACGCCTATGTATTAAGGAATGTGGAATGTATACGTATTAATATTATTAAATACAATCCAAGGATTCGTAATAATACAAGTCATACATTACGACAAATCGAAGATGCCACAATAATAGATCTTTCACTTTGTTACGATATTGTACCGACATAAATCTAAGCACGAATGGGTCTCCAACCATGAATAACTTTATTGGTAATAAAAAGCGATATCATAGAAAACTTGCTCTTATAGCAGAAACAGTTTCTTAAAATTAATTTTATACATAATGCTGTGCTTCACGAGAATTTCTTTTCACATCTAGGTTAGACTTTTTAACGTTAAATTTTATTAAACGTCGAGCATTTCTTATCTTCTTAATTTTCTTGAGCTTTTCCTCGTAAAGGTTAGGGGGATGCGTGAAAATGTGCCTATGGAATGTATATTTCTCGTATTTTTTCCTCGTGTCAAAAAATCCCTAACTAAGCCCATCTTAGCCTACATACTGACATGTATGGAAATGTCGACACTTCTTTTCTCACCGAGTTTATAATACAAAGCTTGTTGATTTTAATAAAAATGTGTGTTACTTTTAACTGAATTGTTTTCTTTTTTATATTGACTGCCGTTTGTTCACAATAAACTTTTTATTTTTACCTAACCTAACACCCTAGCTTGTCCTAGAACCAAAAATTCGAAGACATGTGACATCCACCAATCCGCACTGGGCCCGCGTGGTGGATTACAGCCCATTCCCTCTCCTAGAGAGGAGGCCTGAGTCCCAGCAGTGGGAACATTATAAGGCCGCTAATGCTAATGATAAAATCATGTTATCAATTTTAACATCAAAGCAAGCTAAAAAATCACAACAACCTTGGCTCGAATCCAACAGATAATATCGCTCAACATAAAAAAAGCTGAAACTAGAACACTCAAGTACTAAACTTCACTCTATAATTACCCTATTTGAAGTTCTGCCTACGATGGCCTAGTTGCCCAAGTGACCGTAACATTCGTCTGATTATACAAGCCTTTGTCTCTACATAGACCATTAAAAGAAATGCACAGACTATGCAAATACCGATCACTTTATCCCTCACTCCCGCTCGGATCTAGAAAAGGTTTTTATCAAGTCTTGTGGCGGATTGTTCTTGCACTTAATTTAGTTTCTGAGTGTTTTATTTTCACGTACAGAGCTGATAATGGAAGAAAAATCCGGAAATAAAACCTTTATCCTGTAAACGAATGATATTGTGTTTCTATTTGGAATTAGGTTAGCATGGTGTATGTAGATGAGTCGATAGAATATTCAAGATGCTTTTCTGATCATGCATTTTCTATTCGCATTTGTTTTATATTCAATACTCGTTTCGTTTCCTTCTATATTTTCAATAAAATGTGCAGAATTCTCTTATGAACGTCTTAGTACATAAACGCTTTCAGTTGCACAATGGAATTAGTGAACAAATGATGACAAATTGCTTGTTCAAGAGAGAGATCGCGGCGTCTCTCAGATGCTTTTCTCTTGCTAATTGGTTGAAGCTACCAACAGATGCTGTTTCTATTTTACAATGTCTCAATTAGTGTTTATCATCATACAATGCTTAGTAAAGTAAACAAAGAGAAGGTTACATGGAAAACTTAAATCGGCACATAGTAAGAAAAACAATAAATGTAATTAACCGATTTAGTTCAGTTTTGTAGTGAAACTTTTATTACATCGTCTCAAACTTTTTCGTCTGTGTTTTGCATGTCGCGTGACGGTGATGTTAGAGCAACCGAGGCCATTAGGGCGGCGCTTATAGTTCGCATCTGCTGACTGTGTAGTGTATAGACTATTACTCATTTGTGCCAGTGCTCAACGCTATTTTATTTGTTTTTGTCAATGTTTAATCCTTCGAGTACCGTAATTAGAGACATAATAGAAAGACAATAGGTGTGCGGACGCCGGTTACCGCTCGGGGCTCAACAGAAAAATGGAATATTATTCCGAATTTTTTTAGTTAAATGTCTGTAATGTGAAAATACTCTTTTTTTTTACCGTGGTTTCATGAAAACCACACAATCCTTTTTAATTACATCGTAGTTAAATCTTGTCAGTAAAATCTCATAGGTATTACTAATTCCGAAGTCAATACAAGTATCGTAGTCACGAAATGATGATATTGTAGTTAAAAAATAAGTACCCAAATATAGAAGAAGAATGAAATAATAATATATTTCCGTAGATAACGATTTCTCAAATTCGATTCGCTATTTTTCCTCCGATAAAAGTTACACGTAGTGGAAGATTTTATTAATAAAAATTCTTCCCTATCGCAGCTCGGTATTAAACGGGGTTTCACTGAAAATATTGTGATTTAGTTATTTTAGTTCGACGACTTTCTTCAAATATTAGGGAGCCACTATGAATGAGTAATTATTGATTTGGTTAATATGACTGTTTAAGTAGACAAATATTTTCAGACCATATCACTAAACTAATATTGTAGGTTTTTATAGAAACCGTTTTTCTTATTTACTTACAATCAATCAGTACAAAATACATTATACAGAGGCGTATTTCGTCCAGTCAGTTAAAAAAAATGGTTCTAATGAATTATTTCGAATTATTATCATTATTATATCTAAGGAAGTAGTTATGTTGGAACTGAATTCTTTCTAAATTTAGGTCTTCGGAATCAGAACCAATACCGGAGACCTCGGGACTGAGGAAGAAAGGAGAGGAAATGAAAATTTGACACTTCACTACTAAAACAAATAAAAAACTCGGATAAGTATAAATGACGAATGAATTCCCAAAATTCAGGTTTCGATTAAAAATAATCGGAACCTAAACGGAATCAAACCTCCGTAACATCTCTGATTCATCATCATCATCATTTCAGCCGAAGGACGTCCAATCTTGGACATAGTGTCACACACAGAACATATAAAGGAAGTTAGAAAGGAAATAGTTCCTGATTTGTATCGGAACGCGTGTCGCCGTTTGTCTCCCACTCTTTTATTTCACTACAAGCAGAAAACCAATGCCTACGCGGATTACGCACACAAATAAACAACATACACTTCGATCGTGAGTTTGTTATTGGTTGTCACATTAACGCAATTAATGCGTTTGACGTACACTCATACACGCGTAAAAATCTCATGTATGCTAGGGCGACCAAAAGGTCGATTATTGATATCGATAAAATTAATGTAATCTTGCTTCTTACTTTGCAAGTATTGTGGACTATGTGGACTTCTGTAATACATGTTGTGAACACGTACGATATTCATATATCATTCAACAAATAAAAAAATACATAACTGAATAATTAAAAACAATTTTATTATTAAAATTAGGATTTAACATGGAATATTAAAAAAAATACATACACCCAAAATCTATTAATCGTGATAAATAATGTTATTTTAGTTATAAAGTGTTCTATTGATAATAATCATTTGTATCATAGTAATTTTCGACATTATTTACAAATTGGCACAGCACTATCGATATGCCCAGATTTCGTGGAATTGTACTTTTGGTTCTCGCGCAGTGAACGTAATACATTGCGCGATCGCTCAAATGGGGTACCATTTTGCACGACGTGCAAATCTATTGCAAGCAATATATTACTATTGGTCTGATTGCGATTATATCGTTTTTGTCTACAAACTTCATAATGCTAATGTTATAATTACAAATATCACAAGTATTTTAATGTTTTGGACTTACCGATGGAAAGAAATCACATCTCGTGCTACACTACACACCTGGCTTCTTTTCCGACACGTTACAGTAGCGCAAGACGGCATAATTTAATATTTTTGCGGAGCTTACGTACGCTGTCAAAACAAAAGCACGACTGCTGACCGGTAAAGTAAATTTCGGTTGATTGTGAGCATTCGCTCATAACCGCGGTGCGCGTGCCACGCCCACAAGGCCTTTCTAACTTCCTTTATATGTTCTGTGGTGTCACACAATGAACGGTCCAGTTCGTCTCAGATCCATCACATTCCCGCGACTGTCAGCAGGCCATCGGTCTTTGCGAGGCCTTCCAACACTGCGTCTTCTGGCCCACGGTCGCATCATTGATTATAACTTGCATTGCCTTTCCCAGATTTTCATCTCGAATTTGGCCCATAAACATTCCTTTTAAAATCCATTTTGCCTAAATTTTCAAATAACTAAAATAATTCCTTACTCTCAATTATAATAATTACACCATTAATGTTGAGCGATACCATTCCCGATCTCCCCTAGAGGATAAACACTTAAACACATCGGGGGAGGCAGTACACCTTAATCTGTACCGTTTAACGAGCCCGGACTCAAAGCTCGGCCAATTATGCGCCAATATTGGCTAGGCACGACAACTTTATATAGGAATTAAGGTTCTCAGCATTTGCGTTTAGATTTCAGACAAGAATAATTGGAGAATTAATTTGATGTCAAGTGTAGCTCGTGGCTAGATAATAACAGCCACACGGGTCGATCTTCAAGGTTAAGCTACGCTTGCCAAGGTTGGTCTGTGGATGGGTGACCATCTTAATATACCGAGCTTCCTTCGTGCCCCGGAAAGCACGTTAAGCCGTAGGTCCCGGCTGTCATTTGTAGATATTTGGCAGTCGTTACGGATAGTGAAGCCAGTAAATCTGACTCCAGTCTTGCCTTGAAGTACCGTGTTAACTCAGTAAATGGGTTGTAGAGGTCTGGTAGGCAGCCGCTTCGCGTAAATTATGGTATTCAGCTAAATCCGGCTTGACTGGAAGGCGACCCCAATATAGTTGGAAAAAGGCTGGGTAGATGATGATGAATTTGATGTCGGGTCTCCAGCTAAATCCGGCCTGACTGGAAGCCGACCCCAATATAGTTGGGAAAAAGCGGGGCAGATGATGATGAATTTGATATTGAGTCCGCCAGCTATAATAGTTGAAGTGGTTACCGGAGAAATATTATTATTTGTACAGTTTTTTGAACAATGAACGATATTATATCGTAAAATACGAGTGGTTGCCAATTTTACTCGGCTTACATTTTGTCGGGCCAGCCATGTAATATGTTATAAACATTGTTGCTGCAAACTACTATGTCGAAATTATCTGTAGACCGATCGTAAAATCCACTGAACATTGTGTGTAGCCAGTAGACCAAATAGTGATAGTCTTAAAAAATTATATGGCTATAGCAACTCTAGAAGTCTAGTATTAAAGAATTTCAAATATGAAATACAATAAAAACGTTGACAAAGATTAATAGTCTAAATGTCAATAGCAATTGTCTTTGAAAAAAACCAACTGAACTTCAAAAATTTTTAAACAAAAAGAAATAGAACAAAAAAACTGCAATCCTTAAAAGTCTTACCAGCTTTGAAAAATCTAAAGAACTGATCGTTATCTTGAGCTATAAGCAAGCCATTAATTCTGACTGCACTATCACAATCTTTAAATCAAACTTGTTTTTCTTGCTGGGATATAAATTGCGCTTGAAGTGAGTTTTAAGATTGGCTTAAATGATACACGCAATGCTAAAGCTCTGCATTTTTATGGTGGAAATTCTTAAACAACGGAGTGAAAAAAGTTTCGGTTTTTAGCGCATGCAATTTAGTTATGGCCTGCATAAAACAGTTTTGATAAAAGATAAAGCAAATTGAGTTCACATACAAGGTTACTGACAAAGCCTGAAGAATCATTGCTAATCATCAGGTGAGGAGGACAAATGCGAACCTATCAATACTCGTAATAAAAAAATCACAACAACTTAAGTGGCAGTAGGCAAGGCACATTGCTCGTAGAGCAGATGATCGACGGAGTCTAAAGGTTCTGGAGTAGCGACTGTGTACTGCAAGAGGCCTCTGATGGTGGACTCTCAGATTCGCAAGTAATAAGTCAGATAAAGCAGGAAGATGAAAATGATAGTGCGGAACGCGTGTGGGTCTGATCCATATTTTTCCAGATTTTTTTTGTTTATATTTCTATACTGTATTCAAAACACGCTACAAAATTATCCCATTATTATTATACAAAATTATGCCATGAAAATCAGCCAGGGAGGACATTATGCCTCCCTGCACCTAATCTCCCCCAAGCTAAGCTGACACAGTTAAACTTACTTTCCACGCGTCCTTGGCCATTACTATTCAGACTCGATTTTTTTAGACTCTCACAAACTCAAAGAAAATCTTCCTAATGCATTTTTAACGTTTTCATCTCGAGCTGTGTAACATCTGTATATTGAATTGGTGTAAACTGTTTTGATCTGCTTGTTTCGTTGTGCATTCTGTTTTAAAAATAACTTTTTTACAAAAAAGTACTATCGTTTTTCCGAAAAATAATCAGAAAATTACAAAAAAAGTGTATCTGGAACACCAGATACACTTTTTTCAGCCCAAAAGTAAAAAAAAAACAACTTATGGAGTTTTATTAACTTATTAGTTGCAATAGTTAAATTGGGTAACATGGGAACTCTCGGCATGACTGGTGTTAGATTTCCTGACTATCCATAACGGCACTCAAAGCTCTAGAAATAGCGGGACCAAAAGAGACGAGTTAGCATGCTTTTCGAGGCATGGAGGAATCGTGATATGTTAAGATGGTCACCCATTCAAAGAACGTGGAGAGGCCATACAGCTGATTCATATCTTCATGTTTAGCTTCGAGGTTCAGTAACGAGAAATAATACATAAGCATATGTTGTCACATTTTCGATGTACCTTAACTTCAGCCATTCAAATAATATGTGTACGACAATTGGTTCTCAATTACCTACCTTATTGTAGGTAACTACGATTTATTTGTTAATTATTTATTTTTACTTCATGAACAGTAGTGGTGCATACGCGGACTTAAGTGGCCTGCGGACACCGCGCGCTATTTCGAGTTGAGACGAAAAAAAATACGTTTTTGAGGTTGATGGAATCAATCCAGATAGTATAAACAATTCTTGGACGCACTGACTGGAGTAAAGTCATCATCCGCACACTGACAGTTGCTTGCTGTGATAGCAATACAAACTATTGGAAATTTGGGAGATGTTCCGTAATACCAAAAATGATGAATGAAAAATTAATGTATTTCCAATATTGTTTCAAGTATTTATAACTTGATAACAATATCTGTGTTCCTACGGAGAGATATTTTGAAATATTGTTGTTTATAATATAGAAAAAACAAAATAAAAACATGACATTTTCGCTGTAAAAAAGTGCAAATTTGAATTTGCTTAAATTTCGTTTGGGGTAAGTTTTTCAACAAAAAGACGATGTAGGAACCTAGATAATTATTGTCTGAATTCGAATAACATCATATTATGGTGTAAATATGCTTAAACTGCAAATGATTTTAGTATTACGTTTGTATGGATAACTCTAACGTCGCGCCCGCCTTAATGCAACAAGGCATTCTCTACCTGTCAAACTTTAAGTTAAAAAGCTAACAGGCACAACAAACAAATAACAGACATGCATCAAACAGAATAAATAAAAAAAATTCTTGCTCGTACTCCAACACGAGGACACCGCTATGTAGATTACATACAATCTTTGTTACCTCAAATATCAACAGCGTACCAAACCAGGTATCCATCACTCAATTTACGTTGTCAAATGTATTTCTGAAAGCAAAAGCTCTTTCTTTTCACTCCATACACCTTCGCTCACACCACCTTTTTATACGGAACATGATACATCATTTCTACATAAAATAATCTGAGCTTCAACTAGGTTCGCGTTTTATCCGGGCTCAGCCATGCTCGCAGACTTAAAAGCGTATGTTCGGGCCTAATTCTCTACGCAAAAACGAGTATTCCATCTTCCCTTTACATTATGTAGGTACGGCAGCAGTTAAAAACGAAAGCAGATTCGTATTTTCCTAGCAACACCTTCCGTTCATCAACCTTTCATCGATTTTGTCGCGTTTTACTCTCCATGCTAATCTAATCCTTATCTTTCACACAGTAAAGTCAAAAATCGTGAAACACGATTTGAAAGTTGAATAATTCGTGCCTTATCCACCTAAAATAGGCTTTAAAAATAAACCCTGAATTACTCAACTATCCAACAGTTTAGATTAAACTGACCACTTAACATGTAAACAGATTTTCACAAGGTTCAACTATAAGTTGGTTACGCTTTAACAAAGCAACATTAACTAGTGTAAGTTGAACCTTGTTAGTAAACTGGATTCGCAATTTGAATTTAAAAAGCAATTAACCGTTGGAGAGGCGAAATTGAACATCGAACTTGCTAATGCATATTAGGGAATTTAAAGGTAAAGTTTGAGGGAAGAAGAAGAATAATAATTTTCTTGGTAATTTCAGGGCTGGAGAACAACATGAGCCCTGTTGTTCTTTGGAGGAACATTTATATGAAGTTTATAAAAGTGTTCCAGAGACGGAACTTGAACAAAACGAACAAGTCGATCGAACGTAATATTATGTGCTCGTAACTCTGAACAAAGTTCAAAAGAGCTGGTTTTTATGATATTTTACAATGATTTATACTTTCCGCGGAGTTTACCCGCAGTTTATAACAAACTGGAAGTCAACAAAGAGAAATGTTTTATGAAAGTAAAGCATTGCTCATCTAGCGGCGATGACTGTACAGTTATGTACTTTATGAATGTGAGCCACTAAGCCAACGGCCGTAGTACAAAAGAACGATGTAAGTTCAGAACTAGGAGGGTAGTGGGTATTTAATATTATATGGGCAATTAGGCATATTACTACTACAAGGCTATTGTATCCCACTGTAGGTCAAAGACCTCCCTTATATTCTTCCAGTATTATGGTAAATTACCAGATGTCTTAAGACATAAGCTAATAAACAAGCTAAACAGATTATCTTGTTAATATAAGAACTTAAACATTTTTTTCACTTTAACGGACTCAATCAGATAATCTACAGATTACCAAGGTAATCTACACTCTAACTTATTAACGCACATTAGCACCCGTTATAACTAATCATTTTTAATTTTGTAAAACCTCTTTTTATAATGTGAATGTGAGATCTCCGCGGATTTATAGACGACTATTTTTACTGTTTGTTTGGATACAAAGGCGACCGGTCTTCATTGTCCTCTCATATCTATGAATATATTTTGTAATCCTAACTAATATCATAAAAGTGAAAGTGTGGATGTTTGTTACTTATTCACGCAAAAACGGCTGAACGGATTTGGATGAAATTTAGAATGCATATGGCCTTTGACATGGAAAAAAATATAAGCTACTTTTTATACCGTTTTTTTTTCTGGAGTCCTCGCAGTCCGAAGTCACGGGTAGAAGTTAGTATGGAAATATTGTAGAGACAACCATTATTTTTTATAGTGATCATGGTGTTACTTGCCAGTTTTTCTCCATAAGAAACGACCAATCGGAACCGTGTACTAGTTTCTGACGTTTTATAAGGGATAGCCACTTATGCTTATATATGTAGGCCTATGTGAAATAAAATAATTCCGATTTAGAGTTTACCAGTGTCAGCTTCATAAAATATTCCGCATATAATTTTCTTGAAACCCATCGTTCGCTTACATTACTCAAACAGCATCCCTTAATTCTGAATAATAATTTGAGAACTGAGTTACTGTAAAGCCTTCCTTTTGATCTCATTACAATATGAGAATTTTCTATGAAGCGTTTTACATCTTGTTAAAATGGTTCCTGCGTGAGTAAGATGTAATCCGTTGTGCTTCGAAAGCGATTGTTGTTTAATGAATTGATTATATTATTGTATACGTTATTGTGTATAATATCAACTTTAAAACATAATGTAAATAAATACAGAAGGGTCCATTCATTTCGTAAGAACAGGTGCAAGTACGCATAACACTGGATTTACATCTACCAGATAAAATAATATTAGAATTATAATCATTCCAGGTTTTGTTCACTGTATTGAACGTATTTAACGCAATAATAATTACGTATAGTAGACGCCGATAGACACGGACTGTGCTAGGTCAGCCTTCCTGGAAATAATTATTTGCCTTTGCGGTGAATTTCTCTGCGTGTCCACCGAACAGTGTGAATACAGTATCAGGACCTTGCAGATGTATTTCTTATTATCTTCCATAGAAGTACTCGTATGAACATTTCCGACAAAAACTAACGTGATTTTCAAGGTGCTGATGGCACAGTCTGTCAACGTTTGACTTGGAATGCTTCCAACACCTCAGATGTGAATAGGTCATCACCTAAGTCTGGCTAAGTCTGAAATGACGTGACGTATCTGATACTCTCGTTGTTTAAGGATGTAAACATGGCGGCTATCTGAAACAAATGACAGTTGAAATTCCTTTTGCACTCGCTTTACCTGAAGCGTATCTATGCTTTTGCACTCGCTTACTTTCAGTATCTAATCCGTACTGAAAGACTTGTTTACACCCCTTTCTCCCCTCTAGAACTTTGCCCTCGCCATTGTTCTCTAACTCTATCTTGATTTGTTTTAATCACATCTTGTAGGGTCACCAGCTAATGACTAAGGCATTGTTTCCTCATTTGGATTTCTAAAATTTATTCGGTTTGTACTTATAAGTTTGGGACTTAGGAACAAAGAACAAAGCCCAAGAGCGGCAGAAGTCATTCTGATTATTTTCCATCCAAAAATAATAATCATAATATAGTGAAACCATCTTAACATAAGATTCTTTGCCTTGAAAAGAATATTAGAGCTATGGTCCCAGCTTTCATTAATTACTTATTTAACTTAGTATATTTGCATGCTAAAAATGATTTGTACGACTGAAATGCCAAATTAAAATAAATAGAGTACAACCCCAAAGATCTTAAGAACTGGTTTTCAGCTTTCAAAAAAATATTATTATAGCATAGATTCATTAAAAAAGGTAATTCAAACAATAAATAAATATCTCTCGATATATATTTTTCGCGAGATTAAAAGAACAATGGAATAGAATTGTTGATTGAATTTTTAAACGTCTATAAATGTCACCACTCTAGATATCGATAAAATAATTTAATTCCTCCAAGCCCGTTTAACATCCGACCCATACGTACAAAGCATTTTGGGAGTACATTATTTTATTATGCGTACAGCTAAATAGTGGAATTCCCTGCTGGGGTCTGTGTTTCCTGATAGCTACAACCAGAGGTCTTTAAGTCAAGAGTGAATAGGTTGCTTCTAGGCAAGCATGCTCCATCGACCACATGATCGCTTACCATCAGGTGAGATGTGGTCAAGCGCGAGCCTATCAATAATATAAATAATATATTAAAAAAACCAGTCAACTTCGTCTAACTCAGAATACAGTCATGCTTTGTTTTACGATTTTTTGTATGCATTACTGCCAAATAATATTTAAAGTAATAAGTAGATACATATTTTGGATTTCGCTCTTGCGACCACTAGACCAACCACTAGTCCTGATCTCTCTCCGGTCGTGTCGGATTGCCGTCCCATCGGGCTATGAGAGTAAAGGAACAGAGAGTGCACCTGTGTTTGCGCACACACTTGTGCACTATAATATCTCCTGCGTACTTGGCTGATCTCTGTTGAGATTGGCAACCGTGATCGAAATTCGGTCGGGGGAGTATTATTATTATTATTATTATTATTATTTTGGATTTTGAAAAAATATTTTATAAGGTCAGAAGATACAGATCTTAATTGAATAACAATTTTTTCGGGACTTCGCCACTGTTCTTTCCCATTCCGCTAATTAAGACATAAATATTGATCAAAATACTCCTTACAACGAGTCACGTTTGGGTGACTTAGCTTGTCAGCTTTAGGCTCCGTTTTCTCGTGAACTTGTCAGCTTATGCTTATCAGTTCAAATAATGTTTAAGTAGCAAAAATGTCTAAAGCAGTGCGGATTTTCTTCACTCACTTTTAGGGGATCTTGATGTTATTTATGTAGTTGATTTTCAACGGTATACTTATTCGTCAATCATAATCAATCATCATTTCAGCCGGAAGACGTCCACTGCTGGACACAGGCTGTTTCTGTTTCTGCAATTATTGGAAAACTGTCCAGACAATCCCAGGAACAAAAAACAATGCAATACTCGTACCATTCTGTCTTTCTTTTTGTCCATTCAAAACTTTGCAGTCCCATAAGTTTTTCTTATACGCTCGCGTTTAACCGCTATCTCATCTCATGGTAAGCGATGATGTGGCTGATGATGGAGCTTGCTTGCCTAGAAGTAACCTTATCACTCTTGACTTAAAGAACCTAAGTTATAGCCACCAGGAAACGAAACACATAGTCCTGCTCGAAATCCCAAGGAAGTTCCATTGATACCAAAATATCTTCCCCATTTAAAAATTTTCAAATCAATTTCAAACGCGAATGTATAGCTGGATACCGTCGTTATCAGCGATTTTCGTTCATAAAAGAGAACATTTCAGATATAGTTGAGGGTCTTATCTTCTAATATCGAGTAATTCTAGGCCGAACTCGGTTCAAGCTTCGCAATTCTTCGGAAAAATATGAAATATAGGTCTTGGTAGAACGTCGTCCTTAATATTTGTGTAATCTATTAGTATTGCCATAGAAACGACGTCTTTTAGGTCAAGTTTGTCTCTTTATCCTAAGTAATAGCAGTAATAAAAAGCTAATTTACTATCTATTTTTTCTACGTTGTCTTTTTGACCTTCTTGAAAGGACAAAATGTGTTTATGATGCTGTGTGAGTCAGTGAAGAAATTTCTAAAAGTGTTTTTGTAATAAATTAAGTTGAAAGGCTGCCAAAGAATCATCTGAGATTTAGAACTAAGATTATCATTTTTAAATATAAAAATAAAATTCCTCAAAATTAAGAATGCTGAAAGGCTGTTAAGTCATAAGTACTAACATGCTATAACACCGACATTGTACACTTAGTTCGCAATAAATGTTTTGACTTTGACTTTGAATATTTGAATTAAATAACATAAAAACATTATCTATTCAAAAATAACCGAACACAAAAAGTGGTGGAGCTGTTTTATTAAATTCCTTTATGTCGGCTCACAATTTATTTTGTTCGCTTAATTCAAAGTGCACATAGAGAAATATTTTCACGAATGAAAAACAAAAATCTGAATTAACCTATGAATGAAATCAACGAATTGAATCAGATATTGGCTTGCACCAATTTTGATAAATTTGAGTTTTGTAACTGAGAAATACTGAGTCGTATGTACCTCAAAAATATTATTTTACTGTACCTACTTATTTTTTTACTTTATTGTTCCATACTTTTAATTTATGATAAACCAGGCATACATGGTCCAGTCAGTATAATATGCAAAACTAAGAAACGCATTTAAATTCGTTGTCAATCTTATAAAATAAGTATAACGATCACGTAATTAAATACATCGCAAGTTAAACTTAAATTGTATTCGTATAGTTCATATAATTTTAAATACGTGTAGTTTTACTAGTTGTTTATTACCGACTGGGCCACAATGGCTTGTTTACCCTACATTAATTAGAAGTATAAGAGCGCTTGTGCACTACACGGAATTTAGTGTCTGGCAGTCCGATTTCTTGCAATTGTCAATGAATTTCAATGAATTCTCAATTAAAGTGGATGTCATCTGACTGCCGGACAGTAAAATTCCGTGTAGTGCACAAGCGCCCTAACACGGTATAACGTTAAACCAATCAAAACAACGCTACATTCGAACAAAATACTAAATGTACGTTTTTTCCCTATTGATATAATTCCATTAGTTGATTCCTCATAGAAGACGCACTCATTCCAGTCACCATGGAAACCCGAGCGAGTCACCCCACAAATTCTTGCTAGCTTTGGCTATTACATATTTCATGAGTGAATTTATATCGTCAGTAGCAACCATTCCTAAGGGCCCTTTGAAAAATTAGAGAAAAAATAAATTGGTTCGCTTACTTCGGTTATAAGTACTGTGGGTCTTGGAATCGAGGGAGGTTCTATGCAATGTTACATAATAGGGGTTAACCGTTTGTTTATAATTTGAATACTGCCCGCAAGGACATGGCGGTTAAAAAACGAATAATAGAATTTTAACTACGAACTATACAAAAATCACCTAATTAAAAACAAAATCTCTGTAATTATTAGAATCACTTTTTTAATTGGTTGAGGTTTTTTTTAAGTTACGTAATGCTATAAAGACGAAGGTGAGTGATGGTGTGGGTAATATTTATTACTAAATTAACACATATTATAGGCTACTAGCGATCCCAAAAGATATTTTCCAGTCAAAAGTTTGTTTTTCACCAGGATAAAAATGAATACCTACCTACCTACCTGACTTTAATTGTATTTTCAAACAAGCCAGAGAAGGAACGCACTCAAATATTTTTCTCTACTCACTCAAAATTCCACTAACATCGGTCAAGCCATTTTGAAGGAGTTAGGCGACAAACAGACGTACAGAAGAAATTATAAACATATACATCTATATATGTATATGTTACTGTAAAAGCCAGAACTACGGTAAATCCTAAGATTGTCCTGTAAATCTTAAGATTTACCAACTCTTAATGGTAAAAGTCCGAACTGTTCTATAATCATCGTTTATTTCGGACTTTTACTACCATTCACTTGGTAAATCTTAGGATTTACCTCAAAGACACGGTACATGTTAAGAGAAACATTATCAAAAGATAGGTAACGATTTGACTCATTAGTAGTACAATTAGTGTTTAATAATTATACATTGTTCTGTAAGACTATGGACCGTGTACTCAACACTAAGCTCCTGGCATACCTACCTAGAAACTTATGACATCCTAAGTGACCGTCAATACGGCTTTCGCCGAAATTGGTTAACTAGTGATCTTCTAGCGTATGCCATCCGTATCTGAAATGAGGCCATCGAGAAGCATGGGGAAACGCTTGGCTTGTTGGTCTAGCACAAAATCCTTGTTAGTAAGCTTCCTTCTTTTGGTTTACCTGCTGGATTAAGTGCTTGGATGGCAGACTTCCTGAGTAACCGATCCATTCGAGTGGTCATCGATGGTAGCTCGTCCGGTCAAATGGCTATTAATTAATACCGGAGTCCCTCAAGGGTCAGTGCTCTCGGCAACTTTGTTCTTGCTGCACATTAACAATCTGCTTAAGCCTGGTATGCAGACAGTACGGTTACTGAAAGATACATATCCAATACACGAACTAGTAGGTCACAGATCCAGTCTATCCAAGTGGCTATGGTTGAGCACTTGAATTGGTCCTTGGAGGCGGTCACTGAATGGGGCAATGCCAATTTTCCGCTAAAAGAAGACAATTCAGTTCTCCTACTTTCCTGGGTGCAACCGTGCCGATAACCGACCATCTTGATCTTCTTGGTGTTACGTTGACGTCGAATTTTAACTTTGCTCCATATATTGAAGCAAAGGCTCAACTAGCTGCTAAAAAGCTAGGAATCCTTGCAAAGGTGAGACAGTACTTCACACCGGAACAGCTGCTCACACTTTATCAAGCGCAAGTTCGATCATGTATGGAGTACTCCTCTCATCTTTGGGATGGATCTGCCCGATATCAGCTTGAAGCGCTTGAAGGTATTGAAACGAGAGCCAAGAAGATCATTGGTAATGATGCACTCGTTTAGTCGAGGCTTCAAAATCTTGCGCATCAACACCGAGTCGCTAGCCTGTCAGGTTTGTACCGGTTGCATTTTGAGGAGTGTGCGTCAGAATTGCATAAGTAAATAATTCCTCCTAGCTCGTTCCATCATCGGACCATCAGGCGTACGGCGATGCGCCATCGGTACATGGTAGATATCCCTCTTATACGCGCAAAACGTTTTGGGAACACATTTATTGTACGTACAGCCAACGAGTAGAAATCCCTGCCGGAGTCTATGTTTCCTGATAGCTACAACCCAGGAATCTTTAAGTCAAGAGAGTGAATAGGTTACTTCTTCGAAAATACAAAACCAACATTTACCAACCATAACTGGCAACACCTAGCATGTACCAAATTCTAATGGTAAAAGCCCGATTAAATCGTTTCTTTTTCACATATTCTTACATTTACCAATTTGTGTTGGTAAAACCTAAGATTTACTGGTAAAACCTGAGATATACCGTGGTTCGGGCTTTTACAGTAACATATATAAAAATGAAACCCGTTTTCCGTTGTCACGACATCACATGAAAACGGCTTGACCGATTTGGCTGATTCTTTTATTAAAATGTTCCTTTAAGTTCAATGATGGTTCTTACGGAGAGAAAAATTCTAAAAAAAAAAGTTAGGTAAAGTAGGGTAGTGTAGGGTAGTGTAGGGTAGTGTAGGGTAGTGTAGGGTAGTGTAGGGTAGTGTAGGGTAGTGTAGGGTAGTGTAGGGTAGTGTAGGGTAGTGTAGGGTAGTGTAGGGTAGTGTAGGGTAGTGTAGGGTAGTGTAGGGTAGTGTAGGGTAGTGTAGGGTAGTGTAGGGTAGTGTAGGGTAGTGTATGGTAGTGTAGGGTAGTGTAGGTTAGTGTAGGGTAGTGTAGGGTAGTGTAGGGTAGTGTAGGGTAGTGTAGGGTAGTGTAGTGTAGTGTAGGGTAGGTAGGGTAGTGTATGGTAGTGTAGGGTAGTGTAGGGTAGTGTAGGGTAGTGTAAGGTAGTATAGGGTAGTGTAGGGTAGTGTAGTGTAGTGTAGTGTAGGAAAGGTAGTGTAGTGTAGTGTAGTGTAGGAAAGGTAGGGTAAGGTAGCGTAGGATATGTAGGGTAGTCATTTGACGGGAGCGAAGCCGCGGGTAAAAGCTAGTATATGATAAAGATATTGTTTGCAAAGGCGGCAAATACTAATTTTGTTGTTAGTTCATTAAGTATGAAAAAATAGAACGTAAAAAAACTGCTCTGATTTTACCGTATTACCTACTTACTTTAACAAAAAAACATCATAACAAATCCACAATTCTACCTTTGAGTTATAACTGTGCCTGTAACAGTATACTGTTACAGGCACGCTCGGCTGTTATTCAAAGCCAGGCTTTAATAATGAAAAAATTCAAAAAACAAAAAAGTCTTAAAACGAACCGTATTGTGTACAGACGATTCATTTGTTAGGTTTTAGGCTTACGTACCCATACGCGCTTAAGGGTCAGTTCACACCGAGCGGCGATACAGGAAGAGACCAGTGATTTCACGCTGCGGCGCGCGGCTCACAATTTATTTTGTTCGCTTAATTCAAAGTGCACATAGAGAAATATTTTCACGAATGAAAAACAAAAATCGGAATTAACCTATGAATGAAATCAACGCAATGAACCAGATATTGGCTTGCACCAATTTTGATAAAGTGATTTGAGTTTTGTAACTGAGAAATACTGAGTCGTACCTCAAAAATATTATTTTACTGTTCCTACTTATTTTTTTACTTTATTGTTCCATACTTTTAATTCATGGTAAACCAGGCATACATGGTCCAGTCAGTATATGCCAAAAAAACGCATTTAAATTCGTTGTCGATCTGGTAAAATAAGTATTAGACCGTTTTCACATTTTCCGATCCGATATCGGTATCGGACGCCGATACGATATCGGGGTAAAGTAAATGTATGAGATATGTACCTGTCTTTCATATTGTCCGACCCGATATCGGATATCGGAGCACAGCATTTCATACATTTTACTTACCCCGATATCGTATCGGCGTCCGATACCGATATCGGATCGGATAATGTGAAAACGGTCTTACGGTGATGTAATTAAATACATCGCAAGTTTAACTTGAATTATATTCGTATAGTTTATATAATAGGAGCTCGTAGCTAAATAATAACAGCCGCACAGGTCGATCTTCAAGGTTAAGCAACGCTTGCCTAGGTTGGTCTGTGGATGGGTGACCATCTTAACATAACGAGTTTCCTCTGTGCCTCGGAAAGCACGTTAAGCCGTAGGTCCCGGCTGTCATTTGTAGATCTTTGGCAGTCGTTACGGATAGTCAGAAGCCAGTAAATCTGACTCCAGTCTTGCCATGAAGTACCGTGTTGCCCCAGTTAATGGGTTGTGGAGGTCTGGTAGGCAGCCGCTCCTCGTAAAATACTGGTATTCAGCTAAATCCGGCTTGACTGGAAGCCGACCCCAATATAGTTGGGAAAAGGCTAGGCAGATGAGATGAGTTTATATAATTTTAAATGCGTGTCTTAGTTTTGCTAATTGTTTATTACCTACTGGGGCACGATGCCTTGTTAACCCCACATTAATTAGAAGCATAACACTGTATAACCTTAAACCAATCGAAATAACGCTATGTTCAAGCAAAATACTAAATGTACGTTTATTCCCTATTGATATAATCCCATTAGTTGATTCCTCATAGAAGACGCATTCATTCCAGTCGCTATGGAAACCCGAGCGAGTCACCCTACAAATTCCTGCTAGCTGTGGCTATTACATATTTCATGAGTGAATTTATATCGTCAGTAGCAACCATTCCTAAGGGCCCTTTGAAAAATTAGAGAAAAAATAAATTGCTTCGCTTACTTCGGTTATAAGTACTGTGGGTCTTGGAATCGAGGGAGTTTCTATGCAATGTTATATGGTAGGGTTTAACTACGTGCTTATAATTGGAATACTAATATACTACACATAACATTAATTGGTCGAGGATTTTTATTTTTTTTACATTGCTCTAATGCTCTTCTTCTACCTGGCGTTAATCCCGGCCATTGCCAGGGTCCACCTTCCGACTGAGTCTTCTTCACTTTGCCCGATCTTTAACATCCTTCTCAGTAAGGCCATTGGCTCTCATGTCGGACTTGACGACGCGACGTCCAGCCAGCGCTTGCGAGGGCGGCCATGGGACCTAGCCCCAAGGACAGCCATATCCATGCATCCCCGACCAACGTACTCCCTAGGGCGGCGCATGATGTGGCCATACCATTGCAGACGACACTCTTGCAGTTGTTACCCCACGTCACGGACACCAAGACTACCTCGGATGAATGAATTGCGTATGCGATCGGATCGCGTTACGCCACACATCCACCTCAGCATCTTCATCTCCGTGACGCAAAGCTCCTGGGTGTGTCTGCTTAATGCCGGCCAACACTCGCCACCGTACAGGAGGGCAGGCGGTGCTCTAATGCTATAAACGCAAAAGTTTGCGTGTATGTGTGTGTGACGATGTGGATATATTTATTACTAGATTAACAAATATTATAGGCTAGCGATTCCGAAAGATGTTGTCCAGTCCAAAAGCTTGTTTTTTACCAGAAAAAATATCTGACTTTAATTGTATTTTCAAACAAGCCAGGGAAGTGACTCATTAAAATATTTCTCTCTACTTACTCGAAATTCCACTAACATCTGTCAAGCCATTTTGAAGGAGTCAGGTGTCAAACAGAGATAAAAAGCACGCTAAGCCGTAGGTCCCGGCTGTCATTTCCAGTCGTTACGGATAGTCAGAAGCCAATAAAACTGACTCTTGCCATGAAGTACCCTGTTACCCCAGTTATTGGGTTGTGAAGGTCTGGTAGCCAGCCTGTGCTTTCCGAGGCACGGCAAAAACTCGTTATGTTAAGATGGTCACCCATCCACAGACCAACCTTGGCAAGCGTTGCTTTGAAGATCGATATGTGTTCTATTACTTACATTGAGCCACCAAAAAACATTTACGCAGTGGTTGTACATAAAAATATTGTTTGTAAAGGCGGTAAAGACTAATTTTTCTGTTAGTTCATTAAGTATAAAAAAATAGAACATAAAAAACTGCTCTGGTTTTACCGTACTACCTACTTACAATTACAAAAAAAAAACACCATGACAAATCCACAATTCTACCTTTGAGTTACTGTTACAGGCATACTCGCCTGTTATTCAAAGCCTGGCTTTTATAATGAAAAAATTCTGAAAACAAAAAAAAGTATGAAAACGAACCGTATTGCGTACAGACGATTCATTTGTTAGGTTTTAGGCTTACGTACCCATACGTGCTTAAGGGTCAGTTCACACCGAGACGCGACGCGACGCGGCGATGCAAGAAGAAACCAGTGATGTCACGCTGCGCCGCGCGCCGCCGCGAGACGCATTGCAACGTTGCGAGGCGCATAGTAAAATCATCACGATCAAGCAACACGACGAAAAACGATCCGATGCACAACGAGACGCCGCGCGACGCAGCGCTGCACGAAGCAACGTAATCTAAATTCTCACAATTTAATGTGTATCTTTTCGTGTAGTAAATAAAGTTCTATTTTGAGTCACTCTATTAAAATGTGCCCGCAGCGTCGCGTCGCGTCGCGTCTCGGTGTGAGCTGACCCTTAGTCGTGTAGTTGCGAATACCAGCCCGTTGTACTATACTACTAACAGTATGTTAGGTTAAATGAAGGACTTATTGAGGGAGGGTATTCAGTATTCGATTCTCGTCCCAAATATGTAATTAAACAAAAATAGTGTAAGAAGAAGTAATCAGACAGGTTTAAAGTATGAAAAGACAATGGATTCAAACTGAAGGACATAGGACCCACAAATATTATGTTCTCTCGCAAGCGTGTAATGTATATTGTATACACGTTGCGAGACTTTTGCAAAAAATTTGATATGATTCTGTCTGTTATTTATCAGTGTTTTTATTTGTTCCTATTTTTATTAGTATCATGTAAGCGTACACTATTTTGGGTTTAAATATGTCCCTCGTTTAAACTAACATACTGTATACAAGGCTTACGTTACGACCGATGACAATGAACATATCGATACCTTTGGGTAGAAAGGTCGTATAAACCAAAACCCGACTTTTCAGTAAAGCAGAATAACGATTTTTTTTTTACAAAAAAATTCATAACTTTTTTGCTTTTGAAGGTATAAAAAAATGATCTATGAGAAAGGTTCTTACATTTTGCAAATGAAAAAGGTTAAATCATCAAAACCTGTCTATCTTCTTTAGTTTTAAAGTTAGCTTGCATTTACGTCTAAGAAAAAATCAATTATTGGTTAATACACCCCATGAAAATGTGCTTTGAAAAAACTGTGTGGGTCGTATATCCATTTTTGGTAAGCTTAAGGTCACATTTAATGTCGTAAAAACCCAAATTTATGTAATTTTTTTGTATTAAAAACCATTTATAATCATAGATCAATTGAATTTCTGCCTAATAAATAATCCTGTTACTCATAGAATTAGTAGGAACTCAATTATTATTATTCTAATACCCAATAATGGTCGATTCAAATAAAATAAAAGTACCTGATCCAACATTAATTAAGTATTATTATACCTTCTAATCAATGGTATCTGTCCGGTATCTGTCTATCGGGCTCGTTCTTCTGCTTGTCGCTGCGCGCAAAATGCGAGCCTTGTGTGTTGGTCGTAAAGTTCTTCCTGCCCTTATCCCATATTACTTGGGGTCGGCGCAACACGTTTTCTTCTTCCATTCTGTCCTGTCGTCCGTCACACTATCACTAACTTCCTTTTCTTTCTTATCGGTCCTTACGCAATCCATTCATCTTTTCTTTGGCCTTCTTCTCCCTCTCCATCCATCCACATGTAAATTCAGAACTCTTTTAGTAACATGCGTTTCATCCCTCCTCTTCACATGACCATACCAAGACAAACGATTTCCTTCCAATTTTTCAGTCACTGGCGCCACTTTAAAACTTCCCCTAATACACTTATTTCTCACTTTGTCCATTCTTGTCACACCACACATCCATCTCAACATTCTCATCTCCGCTACATGCAATCTTTTTTCTACCATCTTTTCATAGCCTTACATTCTGATCCATACAGTATGACAGGTCTTATCACGGACTTGTAGATTGCACCCTTCAACTTGAGGGGCATCCGTGGATCACAAGTTGTTCCCGTGACCTGTCGCCATTTCATCCATCCTGCGTTGATCGGATGCATTATGTCCCGGTCTACCTCACCATTTCTTTCGACAAGCGACCCGAGGTACCGAAAGTCGGAACAAATCGGTATGAATGTCCTAGCGAGGGCAAAAGATGAAGGATTGGAGGGACTGCCGAAATCGCAGAACAAGTACTCTGTTTTGGTTCTACTCAATTTCACGTCAACACTCTCCAGTCTATGCCACCAAACCTCCAATCTGCTCTGGACCTCTAGGTTACTCTCGGCAATCAGCACAATATCATCGGCAAACAGCATACACCAGGGGGCCTCTTCCTGAATGTCTAACGCCAAAGCGTCCATTATCAGCAGGAAGAGTTAGGGGCTGAGGGTCGACCCCTGATGCAGGCCGACCGCCACATTCAAACTGCCACTGGTGCCTACTGTAGACCGGACTTGGGTACTACACCGACTGTACATCGCTCAGATCAACTGCACATACTTCACAGGCACACCTTTCTCCTTAAGGGCCCACCACAGAACTTCACGATGTATCCGGTCGTATGCCTTTTCGAGGTCAATTAATACCATGTGCAAGTTTTTTATGTGCACCTCTGTATTTCTCGCACAGCTGGCGTATAGCGAAAATGGCATCCGTTGTACCCCGACCAGGCATAAAACCGAATTGGTTCTGTGAAATTTCACTCTCTTCTCTCAACCACCTTTCAATACTACTTCCTCCCAGACTTTCATTGTATGTGACATTACCTTTATTCCTCTATAATTGTTGCATTCAAGAACATCACCTTTGTTTTTAAAGATGGGCACCAAAGAACTTTTGCTCCAATCATCTGGTATGAATTCTTCTTTCAACAACTTATTGAAGAACATAGCTAACTACATCCGTCCATCCACTCGCAGTAACTTCCACACTTCAACTGGTATTCCAAACTGGGCCAATGGCCTTACCATTCTTCATTTCATTTACTGCTATTCTGACTTCAACCATACTAAACATTCTCACTATCCCCACATTGTCTGGTTGACTTTCTAAAATCCCACACCAATCATTTTCCTTATTCATTAGTCTTTCAAAATATTCCTTCCACCTCTCTTTGATTTTTTCATCATCTGATAGAACCAGTCCAGGTTCATTCCTTACACATTTTACTTGACAAACATCCTAAAGTATAGTGCGACTTGCAATGATCATGGTTTATACACCAACGTTGCGAACTATCTTTGGATTTACGACGTCGATTTTAACCTGGGTTTAAGTAATCTGGGTTTAACACTTTAGGGCGTATAACCCATTTACAATTAATGCATTTAACACTTTAGGGCGTATAAACCATTTACAATTAATGCATTTAACACTTAAAGGCGTATAAACCATTTACAATTAATGCATTTAACACTTTAGGGCGTATAAACCATTTACAATTAACGACTATTTTTACACCCTCCGTTAATATAAATTATGGTCATTACGTCATAATAAAATTACAAATTAATAATATTTGGCTTTTACATTGAAAATTTACCTTTTTTAAGAGGCTATGACCGAAAATTTCTGGGTCGTATTAACCATTTTTGAGCGAATTTCTACATTTCGTATATACAGATCGATAGAAAAAAAAATTCTGAGAAAAATGGTATATTTAACTCAATTTGGCCAAAATGGTTTATACGACCTTTCTACCCAAAGGTAGCGATATATTTTATATTTATGTTTTAGCCTCAGATGGATATCAGAAGCTTCAATTTGTCAATTTATTTCGATGTAAAATGTTTATGGCACCGTCGCGTTTTACGGTTTATCGAATTTTGACGGACTACGATGTTCGTTTTCGTGGAAATTCGAAGGGAATTAATTGTCGCAAGAAAGTTGTAACTGTTTCCAATATTCATGTTGGAATTGGGTGGGTTTGAAATAATGGGCTATATACAGATATTATAAAGTGTATTGTATTATAATTCTTAAATAATAGTCAAATATAGTTATGACTTCCTCTCGAATATAATTACATTACATAATAATTCGGTTTTATTGAAGTACTTAATAAATTGGCATTACACCAGCAGGACCGAAGACTACGGAATCATGAGTTATATTCTAAAAGGGAAATCCATGGTTTTAGTCAGTTAAAGCCTGATAAGCCATCTCGTACTACTTTGGAGCGGAACCAGTCATTAAATGAATTCCGACCTTAAAAAAAACGCAGTAATAACTAAGCAGACTAATTATTTTTTTCTTTTTGTCACTGTTCTTGATAGTTGATAAATTAAATTTAATATGATGTAGGACTAAAAAAAAAAAATAAAAAAATAAAAAATGTTTTTATTTTACATAGGCCTACATGGGCACTTATAAAAAGTCGAAGCTAGTGCACGGTTCCAAATTGGTCGTTTCCTATGGAGAAGAACCGGCAAGAAACTCCATGGTTACTCTTTTCAAAAAAAATGATTGGGTTTACAATATTTTCACATTACAAAACAGACACATATGCGAGGACAGTGTAGACCAATCAAAATTGTAACCCAAATAAAAATAGATTCAATCAAAAACTGGGTTGAATTAAGTAGTAATTAAAATTCGTAGTCTACAGTGTTCTCTCATTCACACTTTAGGAGAGAGGCTATATAAATATGAGAGAAAAGAAATCAAACCTATCAACAAATTAGTTTTTATCAGAATGAAATCACGACTTAATGAAATTAAGGTGATTAATATCCAAATAATATAAAAATATTGCAAAAGCAACGTGTTGAGTAAAAAATAAATTTATGAGTAATATTTTATGAAATAAAACAAACATGGAGCAGTTAATAGACAAATTTACACAATAATGTTACCAGGGGGTCACATGTGCAGAAGCAGTTATTTCCAAACAAGCGCGTCTTCGACATAGTCTCTAACCTTGTAATATGCTTTTTTGGTTAGGACACGCTTAATATGGGTTTTGAACTTTCCCTCGCTAAGGTCAATAACCGACTTGGGCAACTTATTATAAAAGCGTATACTATTGACAAGGAATGACTTACTGGTCTTAGCTAGTCTCCATTTTGGTAATACGATTTGGTGTTTGCTACGCGTATTTTTGTCATGTAAATCGCTTCTAATTTTAAAAAGTCCTAGGTTTTTGCGTACATACAATATACTTTCCAGAATATAAAGCGAGGGCAGAGTTAGTATATCAATTTCTCCGAACGTATTTCTAAGGGACTCACGGGGACCCATTTTATAGATAGCCCGGATTGCTCTCTTTTGCAGTATGAAGACTGATTCCACATCAGCGGCAGACCCCCACAATAAGACGCCGTACGACATAATACTGTGGAAATAGGCATAGTATACTAATCTAGCTGTAGCTACATCTGTCAATTGCCTTATTTTTCTTACTGCATACGCAGCTGAGCTTAATCTACCTGAAAGAGTTCTAATATGAGTGCCCCACTGAAGTTTAGAATCAATAGTTAAACCTAAGAATACAGTTTCCGTAACAGTATCAAGTTTTTTGCCGTCAAGCATTAAATTAAGGCCCACTTGAGGAACATTTGGTAGTGAAAACTTTATACATTTAGTTTTGTTCGCATTTAGTAAGAGGTTATTAGCTGCGAACCATTTCGAAAGAACAGCCAGACTTTCGTTTACATGCAAGACATCCGCATCTTTTCTGTCTACTTTAAAAATAAGAGAAGTGTCGTCAGCAAATAAAATTATATCAGCTAAACTAGCCATCATGTAAGGAAGGTCATTAATATAAACCAGGAAAAGGAAAGGGCCAAGAATTGACCCCTGGGGCACGCCCATCTTTACTAAAGACCCCGAGGACGTCGCCCCATTAATGGTTACTTTCTGCTGCCTGTAAGATAAATAGGAAAAAACAAGATCAGCAGCTCGTCCACGAATTCCGTAATGATGTAATTTACAGATCAGAGTATTATGATCAACACAGTCAAATGCTTTTGACAGGTCACAGAATATGCCAATAGCATCTTGGGACTTCTCCCAGGATTCCAAAATGTGACTGATGAGTTTCACTCCTGCATCTGTCGTTGACCTTCCTTTCGTGAAACCAAACTGATGACTATGCAAGATCCTATTAGAATTAAAATGACACAACATCTGGTCAAGCATGATTTTTTCATAGATTTTACTCAATGCTGGAAGCACAGATATCGGTCTATAATTAGAGGGATCACTCTTACTTCCTGATTTGAAAATTGGTACTACTTTACTATGTTTCATTAAATCAGGGAATGTACCACTGTCTAAACATTGGTTAAATATTCCTGTTAGGATAGGAGCAATTGTGTCAATAATATCTCCAAGAACCTTAACGGATATACCCCATAAGTCCTCAGTGTTTTTTACGTCAAGACTTTGGAATGTTTTCTTGATTGTATCAATAGATATACGCTTGAATTCAAAGGTTGGTATATCCTTAGTGAAATTTTCTTTCAAAAAAGATTCAGCTAGCAAAGATGAAGAAGGGAGAGATTTCGTAACTTCTATTGGGATGTTGGTGAAAAAGTTTTCTAATGTCTCCGCCACTTCTGACTTATCTGAGATGATCCTATTATCAATTTTTAGTGACAAATCATTCCGATCTCGTTGATTTGTCTTTCCAGTTTCCTTGTTTATTACCTTCCAAACAGTTTTAATTTTATTATTGGAATTTCCTATTGTCTTACTTATTGACTTAGATTTAGCTTGGGCGCAGACTCTTTTGAATATCTTTGAATAAAGTCTAACGCGGTTATGCAAGTTAGGATCAGACGTCAATGATTTTTCATAGTATAACTGATATAAAGTATCTCTGCTTTTTCTAATACCAGCAGTTGCCCATTCATTAAATTTGGATTTATTATTTATTTTAACTTTTTTAATTGGACAGGACTTATTAAATTCTTGGCATACTGTAGAGAATAATGTATCATAATTTACATTGGGGTCTTGCGAATCAAAATTGGCTGTTGAGAGACTACTGAGAACATTGTTATTAAAAGAATTTAATTTATTTTTAGTAAGCGGTCTAAACTCTGCAGTTGAATCTAAATGAAACTTCTTGACTAACTCAAAAGATACGAGCTGACCAGTATGGTCAGACCTCACGCCACTAATTAAGGATGAGTCTTTTATATTACAATTAGTAAATATGTTATCTATGCATGAAGCTGAAGTAGCTGTTATTCTTGTAGCTTCATTAAATATACATTTAAGATTAAAAGAACTAAATAACGAAAGAAGTTTACATTTTTCTGGTGAATTCAATAATAGATCAATATTTAAATCCCCACAAACAAAAACTAACTTGTTATCTCTAATGAGTTTATTTAGTATTTCTTCCATAGTGATCAAAAAGGATGTCAAGTTTGATGCAGGTGGTCTGTAAACACATAAGAAAGTTTGGCCTTCCACCTCTGCACATGCTACCTCACATATGCGATCAACAGAGCAAGCAGTGATATCTTTTCTTTCCTTATATCTGAAGGAATTACTACATAAAATCAAGGTACCACCCCCTATTGATGATCTGTTGTACGCACTGGCAACAGAAAAATTATTAACATTAAAAAGCATTCTATCTGGTTTTAACCACGTTTCACAAAAACATAAGATATCCATATGATATTTATCTATTAACATTTCCACATCTAGAATTTTACCCGAGAAGCGATTTATATTAGGCTTCCCTTTGGTCGTATCTAAGAGTTTAAAGAATTATTATCAGTATTATTAGGTATACTAGATAATACCGATTCGTCTCTTAACCTAATCTCAGTTAAATTATTAATAACTGCGTGTATATTGTAAGCTAACAAAGTAGCCAATACATGTCGACTGTTTTTGGGAAGAAACATATGTTCCCGAATCAAAACAAAATCTCTAACAAAATTGTTAGTGTCAAAATACAATAAACGGTCACTATGACGACATGACAAAATATGCATTGTATTATTTAGAGTAAAAATGTATTCATTTTCATGATCTAGTAAGCTATTTGAGTATGGGAGTGCACATAATATTAATTTACAAAGTTTTAATTTAAGCAGGGTTTCGATACCATTAACAATGTCTCTTTTTGTAATATTAAAACTATTTCCGACCATAAGTACCACTGTGGTCTGCTCGTTCATTTGTGTGTTTTTTATTTTATAAACAAGCTCATTAAAATAAACTAAGATAAAAAAAGCTAACTAAGATAAAAAATAAAAAAGACTAGGCAGGTACTTACCTACTTACGTTATAGCGTAACCTACTCGTACGTAGATTCGTTTGTAGAAATGAAAGATATTTGTATAAAATATATAAAATAGATACATTAATAAATGTAACACGCTTTTCAAGCAAGTGCATCGTAAGCTGCTTAGCTTGTGTCACGCTGCGCATTTTGCTTCAGTATAGAAACTGCTAAAGTAGGTACTAAGATTGCATAGCCTCGAGTTCGTAAATTAAAACTAGTAGTACGAGATCCGATAGACGAAATGTATGAGAAAATATGCGTCATCTGTTATTTGATTATGATTAAGATTATATGCTAGATAATGTATTTATTGATGCATTGCGAATAGGTTGCCGAGCTAAATTTGGTGCAAAAGATGTTAAACAATTAAATTTGCAATTACATTTTGGACATAAATATACCTCATCTGTTATTTAATCGAATTATGTACCAAATGAAAGGTTATTTTATTCCTAATTCAACTGTAATAAGTTGCCTTACCAAAAATGGTGCGTATCCAGAGTTGCCTAAATTGAAGATGGTAAAATAACTATAAAATAACACTTTGGAAGTGTTTCTCGCGCAAACTGTTCAGTTTAGAAAAAAATGATATTAGAAACCTCAATATATTTTTTAAAGATCTATCCATTGATACCCCACACGTATGGGTTTGATTAAAAAATACTTTTTGGGTTTCAGTTCTATGTAGGGAAAATCCCCAAAATTTATTGTTCTTTTTTATTATTGTGTGAAAATTTTAGTGCGGTTCACAGATTACACCTGCTTACCAAGTTTCAGCAGTATAGTTCTTATAGTTTTGGAAAAAAGTGGCTATGACATACGGACAGACAGACAGACAGACATGACTAATCCATAAGGGTTCAGTTTTTGCCATTTGGCTATAGAACCCTAAAAAAGTAGCTTATATTACTATAAACTTATCCCAAGGAAAGTCCCGATATTTTCGTTTAACTATGTTGAATACGTATTCCGTAGTTTGAAATTCCATTTCCACAGAAAAATTAAAATAAGCCTTACTTACGCATTTCCAACCTTTCGGAGATGCCCTACCCCGGGAACCATTTTTATTTTTGTTCATTTTTTGGACCAGGAATACTCTCGGGCGTCCACAATCTGAACAATGATTTAGGAACGCATAGAGGACAAACATATAAAAATTGTTTTTTATTTAGGTACCTATACAATAAGAAATAATTATCCAACATGCTGATTCTAACTTTTAGTTCTATACACTGGTCATAATAGGATGTTACCACGTTTTAGTAACTTTTTTATTGATTTAACTTTTTTACGATCGTACCGAAATTGGTTCCTCTTTAATCTTAGAGCATTTAAACAATTTAATAGTCGGCTAAGTTCCCTTATTATTGGTGACCATGTATTTTGTTTAAGACTCTTTTTACGTTTACTTTTACTTCTGTCGATTCTTTTCTGACGCATTTATTTATTCAAATCTTTATGTAGGTAATTATGGAAATATATACATAAAAATGTTCCTTTTAATATATACTTTCATATAAAATAATAACATTTAACATTAATTTGCACATAAAAAAGTTTCTGGAACATCATTGAGTAAAAATGTTAACTCGACCATACTTATGAACACAAAGCTTGCCATATCTTTTCCAATAAGATTCTAACTAGAATTATTATTACTATAATATCGTTTTCTGGCTAGATCCAAACTAATTACTCAAAGATTTAGTTAATAAGTTATCAAATTAAAAGTTTCATTTTCAAATTCTAATTACGTAATTAAATGGCGAACAATAAATATTTTTTAACATCTTTTGCACTAAATTTAGCTCGGCAACCTATTCGCAATGCATCAATAAATACATTATCTAGCATATAATCTGAATTATAATCAAATAACAGATGAGGTATAAAATTCTTCTTTGGATCTTAGACCATAGTTAGTTTTAGTTAGAATCGAACATTTTTGTTTTAAACAATAGTTGTGTGATTATTGAAGTAGGTACTAAGAGTGACGTCGAGTTCGCAACTTAAAACGAAGTTGCATCGAACATTTTTGTCTTAATCAATAGTTTCATGATATTGATGGAGATTGCATTAAAAATAGCAGTTTTTATTAAATCACAAGCTGGTTAGATAAAAAACTTATTTTCGGTAAAAAAATACAACTGACTGTTCATGAATCCCCGACCGGTCCTATGAGACCGCGCTGTTATTGTTTCACTACTGTGTCTCGTTTTGCGGGTATGTGATAGGTTAAATACGAACTAAAAAGATGTCGGTTTGGAGTCAGTCAGTTATTTAGTCATTTATTCATGAACATTCAATATTTGTATCTGAATTCACAGACACAATAAGTTACGAAATTACACTTTTCAATTTTTAGTTTTTGTATTCCATATCTTCACCGTATAATCCACAGTGTGCTCTAGTGTGGTGGTTCGCATTATGTTGACAGCCGAGTGTTTCTCCCGTTTACATCAGCTCCAGGAACCATGGTGAATTCAGGAATTTAGGAAGTTCGATGAAGACCTGCACCATGAAATCCTGCATCGGAAGGTGAGCACGCCGTGAAAGAAGGGACTTACCGCCATAGTTATGGCGTGCCCAAAAATGTCTGTACATGTATACAAAAGAAAAGTCGAGAATTTTAAAGATTTGTAACATCCTTGTGAAACTAGAGCGGATAGCTAGTAATACAATAAAAGGTCACCCAAGTCCACTTTCAATCTAATAACAGAAAAAATATAAAATAACTTACTGAACCAACAAAGAATTCAAAATTGGATCAAGTAAAGTATATAAACAGTAGCAGATGGCACACATTTTAGACTGTAACGAGTTTGGACAACTCACGATGATTAGTTTAGAACAGTGGTTCTCAACTAGCGACGGGCGATTCCGAGAAATTATAATAATTAAAATAATTAAATACCATTGACTCGCCTTTCTAAAAAATAATCGAGATATATTTCGATTATCCCGAGTTTTATTTTTTATAAACTAGTGCATGACTGCGATCCCACCTGAAGGTAATCAGTGATGCAATCGTAGATGGTGAGGTGCACTAGTTTATTAAGAGCCTATTCACTCTAGCCTTGAAAACATCTAAATTATAATCGAGTCGAGTCAACGGAATTGACCGGTAGTTTTTGATTTTATGAATCAGTCACTCTCACTAGAAACTATAAACTACTAGCAGCCCGTCCCGGCTTCGCACGGGGTAGACAATTATTTATTTTTGGAATTTTTCCCGTCAAATGACTACCCTACATATCCTACACTACCCTACACTACCTTACACTACCCTACACTACCCTACTTTACCTAACTTTTTTTTTTTTCTAGATTTAAACTATCCTATCTCTCAAGTTGGATCGAACTGCACATGGTGTGCGAATTTTATTATAATCGGTTAAGTGGTTAAGGAGTCCATTGAGGACAAACATTGGGACACGAGATTTATATATATTAAGATTATTGAGCAACCGGCTAATGAACGTGTCGTGTTCCAGTTGCAATAACAGTCCAAATCGGACTCGAGTCAAAGTTGATACAATCGAGAACCATCGAGATATTCGAACAACCGAATAAAACCTCTCTCATGCGTCAACGCTTCCGGCTCAGTCCTGATGGGACGAGCTAGTAAGCTATAAATTTAGAAAATATATGATGTTAGCTTTTTTAACTTTTCTTTTGGTCCTTGTTAGCAGGGACCAAAAAATGCCAGGTCAAAAAAGGTTGGAAACCACTGGTTTAGAAAATATTTTCTAACAGTTGGGCAACAGTCGCTAATCCCACTTGGACAATTTTACACTTCGTTTTTGTTCGCTGTTTTATTCATAAACGTAAATTGGTCTGATTGTTCTGTATTGTGACACTTCTGTTCAATTTATTTTAAAGTTTCGTAAATCTATGTCAGTAGCCATTTTTTCTATGTTGATACCTTTGTGACTGTTGTTGAGGAGTTCTTCTTCTTCTTTTTGTGTCGATGCTCTCACTAAATTTTGTCTGCCCAGTATTTAGCAACCTGTATGGCTCTGGCATTGGCTTCATTCAGATCCTGCAAAGTTCAGGTGGTTGTACAGAACGGACAGCATAGCAAATACCACATATTCTGGGTAGCGGCACTGGCACTGTGTTAAGGATGGGTCGAAGAAGCCCCATTAAGCCAGATTGCTTTTACAGGTTGATGAGTTGGTTCGCCAACTCATCAATAACCGTCTTCTGCCTTAAAATTCACCTCATTAATCTTATTTCCGTGTCTAGTGCATTCCTAGGAACTTTTGAGTAATGTCAGCTTAGGATCTATGGCAAACCAGGCACCTTTTTTTTAGGCGGGAAGTCGTCAAAATTACTTCTTCTGCTTTGGGCGAAACGGGCGTGTCAAATTTTTACTAATTAAAAACCACTCCTGTTTCTTTTTTGAATAAAAGTTCCAGGGGTGTTCACTTTCATTTGGTGCTATGCCCCACTTACAAAATTAACACACGCTTTTAAAATTTGGTGCTTATTCGAGCTGATCTGGTTAGTTTATAAGTATGACGTAAACTGTACAATAAAAGTTTAACTTGCGTTGTATAGTTTACAGCGTGTCTTAGTTTTGTAAGTGGAGCACGTATGCCTGGGTTACCCTATACTATCTACACAAATATTATAAAGGGGAAACATTTGTATTTTTGTTTGTAATAAAATATATGACAACATCCATAGTGAAGCATTGATCCGTAAACCCAATGGTGGAAAATCATCTAATAACTCCTCTCGCTGTAATAATTTCTCCACCTGGAAGCAAGAGGCAACGTAAGACTTTTACTGACTAAAATCAATCTGTATTCTTGGCTCTCACTCTTTCGAACAATCCTGAAGACACCATAACCCCTCATAATCATTATCAACATCTCAGCCAAAAGACGTCCACTGCTGGACAAAGGCATCCCCCAAGCGTCGCCACAGCGACCGCTCCTTTGCGTCTCGCATCCATCGGATTCCCGTGACCTTCACCAGGTCGTCGGTCCACCTTGTGGGAGGCCTTCAAATGCTGCGTCTTCCTGTACGTGGCCGCCAATCTAGAACCTTCCGTCCCCAACGACCATAACCATGCCATAACCCCTACATCAAAACATTTTAGACACACAAAGTGAAACATCAAAATCCCACCCAAAGCATAACGATAAACTTCTTGTTACCTTCTAATATTTAATACTTTTAAGCCCCAGCTAATTCCGGACCTGAGTCAAATTGACGAGGTGTGACGTCATAGATCCACGTCGCTCTCTGAGCGCAAATCTAAAGTTCGAGTGGGTGTTAAAGGGAAGTTTATTTTGCAGTGTATCGATTTGCATTTTCGTTTGTAGACACATTCTATTTTGGTTTGTTTCGTAACGAGAAACTGTCATGCGGTTTGGGAATAGTTGGTGTAGAGAAATTTTTAGTTAGATAAAAGAAATATTGTTAGTAATGGATATACAATCGGTGTGTTTTGTAGGTTATTTTTGTAGATAGAAGATATTATGTGTGGTTAATAAGGGATGCAGAATTAAAGTTACAAGGAAAACGTTTGTCAATTTATAAGAATTAAGTATAGTAATAAGATTATATAATGTTAAAAGGTACGATGGGGTTGACATATCTAATTAGATAAAAACCCCAAAAAAAATAATAAAGAGAAAAAAAAAAAAAAATTATAAGAAGTTTACAATGTTAACTTAATTCCTATCGGGTTTAAATCTAACTAGGAGCATTGTGTAACGTATTTAATCATCGCTACTGTCAAAACTGTGAAGGACAACATCGCTAGGAAACCGGCATGTCCTAAACCCAAAAATTCGAAGACGATGTGACATCCCCCAATTCGCAGTAGACCCACGTGGTGGATTGTCGGCCCAATCCCTCTCCTAGAGAAGAAGCCTGAGACCCAACAGTAGGAACATTACAAAGCCAATAATGCTAATGCTAAAAATTATACCTACATAATGTGATACACGTAACCTAATGAAATGCTGTTTACACTTATGGGAGTACTACGATATTGTCTTGTATGTAAATAGACTCGTGGGTGTCCTAAAAGGACACCTACAAGTTATAAGCGGGGCTTGAAAGTCAAAGTGGGAGTTTCACAAGGCTCAATATTGGGCCCTTTCCTAATTTATTTTTGTAAAATTAAGTTTATTTTTTATTACTTCACTTTTCGATCAACAGTGTACTGTCGATCGAAGACTTCACATTATTTTTTTTAAAAGCAAAGAAACGAAAACACGAAGTATCACTGCACAAGTTTGAGGCCATGAGCTTTCATGGCCGCTTTCACAACGTGCCAGCACCAGGTTTTCAAGTAAAAGTAGGAGGGGTAATATCGGCGTTGGGTCAACGATAAGGTCCTCAGGACTTGCCTTAACTGCTGGTCGAATTTTGAGGAGTACTCCTGATGTCTGGCTTACAAACTGGAGCAGGCTGGGGCTGACTTCTCTAAAGGCAACTCTATTGAAATAGTTAATTAATGTGATATTATATACGGACCTATTTTAATAGGTGGTACCTATCTGGCTATCGATAGAACTATGTCAATTTCATATAAACCTAGTAACCGTTCCACGGATTGTTTGTTTATATTTATAGTTGTCAGTTGATCATAAACAGTTCTCAGAATAACACAATAAAATTCATTGTATACGTTATCCTGGTTTCCCTGCTTACACTCTGCTTAAATATTGTGCCCCTACAGTGGTTATGGGCCCAGAACGCATAAATCAGGAGAGATTTAAACGTGATAAAGGAAGAAATTGGAGTGAAAATGAGTTCTGTCAAAATTGATCAACTCCATCAGAGCAACTACGAGACCTGGAAAATCCAAGTGGAAGCCGTTTTAGTTAAGAACGATGCCTGGGGATACGTGAACGGAAGTATCGCACGCCCAGCAGAACCAGCCGAAGCAGTAAAGTGGGACATTGGAGACTCGAAAGCTAAGTCTGATCTCATTTTATCGATAAGTCCGAGCGAATTACGACATCTACGAGGATGTAAGACTTCGCGAGACGTATGGTTAAAGTTACAGAACATTCATGCGTCGAAGGGACCTGCAAAAAAGGCGACATTACTAAAACAGCTGTTGCTTCATAAATTGGAAGAAGGTGGTGATGTAAGAGAACATGTTATGAGATTTTTCGATGTGAAAAGCCAGTTAGCTGACATGGATATCGAAATGCATAATGATCTGACCTCGATAATGCTCCTGTACAGTCTGCCGTCCAGCTTTGACAACTTTAGATGTGCCATAGAATCTCGAGATTCATTGCCGGATCCAGATACGCTCAAGATTAAGATTTTAGAAGAAGATCATTCCAGAAATCGAAAAGAAAGTGTAGATAGAGCATTTCTTGTAAAGGGAAAGAAGTCTTCTAAACCAAAGAGTGGTACTGAGCTGACAAGTTCGAAATTCAGATACAAATGTTTTAAATGTCATCTGTATGGTCATAAAGCCTCTGATTGTACGAAGAAGAACAAAGAACAGTGTAGTGATACCGTAAAGTATGTGTCGAATGATTATGAAGTACCTGATATCGATTCCAATTTTGTAACATTTAATTGTGTTTCAGATGTTAATGCTGTTTGCAACGGGAGTGGAAATTGGATCATCGATAGTGGCTGTACATCACATTTGTGCAATGATGCAAGTAAATTCGACAAAACACTTGTGCCTTTGTTCGGTAAGCTAAACTTAGCAACGAATTCAAGCACAAACGTACAAGGTAAGGGGACAGTCAGATTACTTACATGTGATAATGGTTCTAAAACAATTGTTCAATTGCCCAATACTCTATTTGTTCCGGATTTACGATGTAGCCTAATTTCAGTAAGCAAAATTACTGATCAGGGGTTTAGCGTTACGTTTAAGGATAACATAGCTAGTGTTCAAGATAGTTATGGTAACACTAAACTTGTTGCGAATCGTAGAGGTAATTTATATTACGTTGAGGAACATTTAGATAGTGTGTCAGCCATTTCTGAGCAAAAGGTTGACGTATGGATGTGGCATGAACGTTTAGGACACTTAAATGCAAAGGATCTCGTCCGAATTTTAAATAAATCTGGCATGAATGTTAAGATGACAGATGTGAGTGACTTGTACAATTGTGATATTTGTGCGAAAGGTAAAATGTGTATGTTACCGTTTACTAGTTCAAATGGGCCATGCGATGAAAAGTTAAGAATTATACATTCTGACGTTTGTGGACCCATGCAACATACGTCAATAAATGGCGCGAAATATTTCGTCACTTTTATTGACGATCATACTAGGTGGTGTGAAGTATACTTTCTCAGCAAGAAAAGTGAAGTGTTCACGACATTCAAAGTATACAAAAGTCATGTCGAGAATTTGTTAGGACATAAAATAAAATATCTTCATACAGATAACGGCGGTGAATTCTGTAATCGAGATTTCGATGATTTTTTGAAGAAAGAAGGAATAGCAAGAATGTTGACAGTTCCTGGCGTCCCGCAACAGAATGCTGTTGCTGAGAGGAAGAACAGGACGTTGGTGGAAATGGCGAGGTGTATGCTCATCTCGTCAGGATTATCTCCGGGTTTCTGGGCTGATGCTGTAGCGACAGCATGTCACGTAAGAAATCGTTGTCCAACAAGAAGTCTTGAAGGTGAAATACCGTTTGAGAAATGGTTTGAACGACCTGTCAGATTAGACTACTTACAAAAGTTTGGGTCTAAGGTACACGTGTTGGACAAGACACCCGTTAAAGATAAGTTTGCTCCACGAAGTTTCGAAGGAATCTTCGTAGGTTATCCTAGAGATCGAAAGGGTTATAGAGTATGGATACCAGCGCAACGACAAGTTATCATGTCAAGAGATGTGAAGTTTCAAGAATTGAAGAGTGAAGAAAAAGAAAATTTAAATTTACGATTTGATCCCTTCAAGATTGACCAAGAAGGGCCTGCAAATATTTCGGACCAACCAGCAACGGTGGAAATAGAATTCAATCCTAACCAATCCAGCAGAATCCAAGATAACAAAATTCCAGAGGTGGAAGGTGAAGGCATTTCTGTACCTGTGGAAGGATATGAAGGTCAAGAAACATCCTTTGATGCACCACAACTGACGGACGTTCCAGATATTGCTGTAGGACCATTTCAGCACGATCATCATCGGGATGATGTTCATACTGATGGGGGGAGGGCAATGAAGAGAGGTCCAGGGCGACCACGACTGGAACGAGGTCACGTCGGACGTCCACGGAAAATATACAATATGGTTAACGTAGAGCCAGATATTCCCGTGGAGGAACGCGTCGAATCAACGGAAGAGTTTGTTGATTGTCAGGATTTTGCCGGAGTCGTTGAAATTACTTTAAAGGAAGCTTTATCCAGTAATGAAAGAAAAGGATGGAAAGATGCAATACTTTCAGAAGTGAAGAGTTTAATCAAGAATGACACCTTCGATATAGTCAACAAACCTATGGGACGGAACGTCGTAGGTTGCCGTTATATTTTAACGACAAAGTTAAATGTGGATAAAACTGAGAAGAAGAAGGCCAGGCTGGTGGCAAGAGGTTTTAGTCAACTTTATGGAATAGACTATAAGGATACCTTTGCGCCTGTAGCTAGACTTGACACAGTAAGATTGCTAGTTGCACTTGCAGTTGAACTTGACCTTGAGATTCATCAATTGGACATAAACACGGCCTACCTAAACGGTTTGTTGGATGAGGAAATATATATGAAGGTGCCAGACCTCCTAGAAGAATGCCTGCAAGACCTCATGCGGATAGAACAGCCAGGTTCAGTTATACATGAACGTGCCAGCAAGTTGTTATGCAACCTGAAGTCTGGGGGCGAGGTGTGCCAGCTGAAAAGATCTTTGTACGGTTTACGTCAGTCAGGTCGTCAATGGAACATCAGGCTGGACGAGGAGCTGAAGTCCATGGGGCTACAAGTCTCTTTAAACGAGCCATGCCTTTATTTTAAGGCCGTAGATTCAGAAACGAAACTCTTTGTACTAGTTTACGTAGATGACATTTTAGTCGCATCGCAAAGAGGTGAGTGTATACAAACTTTCAAAAGGGAACTGGCCATGAAGTTTGAATTGAAAGATTATGGCATTGCGAAGTATATGTTAGGCATAGAGTTTGACAGATGTGACAAGAGCATTAAATTGTCACAACGAAAATATATTGACGATTTGTTAAATAAATTTGAATTAAGTGGATGTAATCCGATTTCTACACCCATGGATCCGAAAACTAAGATTACGAAACCTACGGAACAATGTGATACGGGGCAGTATCCGTATCGAGAGTTAGTCGGTTGTTTAATGTATTTATCTACGGGCACAAGATTGGATATTACGAATACTGTGGCAGTATTGAGCCAATTCTTGGATTGTCCTAATCAACAGTGCTGGAATGCAGCAAAACGTGTACTGCGCTACCTAAAACATACGAGAAATCACGGACTTATGTTTACGAAAACAGGTAAAACATTGCATGGTTATTCAGATGCCGACTGGGGTGGATGTTTGATAGATAGACGTTCTTATTCCGGTTATGTTTTTATGTTAGGAGGTGGATGCGTGTCTTGGAAGTCACAAAAGCAGAAATGTGTATCGACTTCGAGCTGCGAAGCCGAGTATATAAGTTTGGCGTCATCTATGAAGGAGGCAATTTACCTGAACAGCTTGCTTACTGAGATTGGGCTATGTAAGTTTGCACCATTATCTTTACATGTAGATAATCAGGGGGCGATTTGCCTTGCCGGTGATCCAATGTTTCATTCTCGGAGTAAGCACATTCACATCAGGTACCACTTTATTAGAAGTGTATTGAAGAACAATACGAGTATTGAGCTAAAGTATTTATCGACAGACTCAATGCTCGCGGACATATTAACGAAAGCTTTGCCCAGAGTAAAGCACTATTCGTGCATGCGTGGTTTAGGCATTGCTTGTTAATTGTTTATTTTGTTATGATTGTTCTTTGATATTACTTTCTTTTGTATGTGTTTTTTCTTGTATTGCTGTTTGTATTTAATATGCGCATTAAGGGGGCGTATTGAAATAGTTAATTAATGTGATATTATATACGGACCTATTTTAATAGGTGGTACCTATCTGGCTATCGATAGAACTATGTCAATTTCATATAAACCTAGTAACCGTTCCACGGATTGTTTGTTTATATTTATAGTTGTCAGTTGATCATAAACAGTTCTCAGAATAACACAATAAAATTCATTGTATACGTTATCCTGGTTTCCCTGCTTACACTCTGCTTAAATATTGTGCCCCTACAAACTCGTGGTAAAACTACAAAGAGCAACTGAAGGAACCTAGTGGTTTTAGCAGTGAGAGTGTGACCCTCCCTCGCAGGAGAGGCCATTATAATATATTATAACTCCTCACGATAACAAAAATGATGTATTACTAAAGCAAGTGAATAATAGTAATTTATAAAAATTTGAAAATAAATATTTAGAAACTCACAATTTGGGTTGACTTTAGTTCAGTATATTATTAAAATGGAACTTTGGAGATATCTACCAAACTATTTACAACTTTATCGTACACCAAGATAACAATTTACATAATAAATAATAATAAAATAGACATTTATTTCCAAACTTTGAGGTAATTCATTTTCTCATTTTAAGTCTAGTAGGTACTGGTCATGTCCCTCAGTTCAGTAAGGCTTTTGGCATAAGCCTCTCCCAGCTGCTTCCATTGGACCCGTAGGCATACGTTTGCGGAACGCGAGCAATGGGTAGCTCACAGTCCGGACGTCCGGTAACAGTCCAGACACACTCCCATTATTAGGCGCAGCAAACCATAAGGACCAGAACCAGAAGTCAGCAGGGTTGAAACCTATTGAGGCCTTTGGTTGAACGAAAGAGAACCTCGGGACCCAAGAATAAAGGCAAAGAAGGAACAGTGGAAGGAACACAGAAAAAGTGGGTTTTAGTCAGTAGAAGTCTGACGCACTTCTCCCGCTCTGGGTGGAGCGACAGGGAAGTAATTTTGATGGCTTCCCACCTCTAAAAAAGCTGCCTCCATTGAGCTCTGTCCGTTGTTACCCTTGTCCAGTGTGTACACAAAGTCCGACGAATGTCGTCCCCGCATCTTGTCATTGATCATAATTGAGGTAATGTAAACTAACAACAATACAATTGGTGGCAATATCACATTCCACGATTCTTTTTTTATTGTTGATAGGTTCGCACTTGATCGCTATCTCACTTGATTGAAAGCGACGATGCGATTTCTTCCAGGTGACCTGGAATGAATAGAGGATACTTGGTTACCTACTTAAAAAAATATCGACGTACTTTACTTCTCTGCCCACTTCTGTTTTTTTTATTCCACATGATATTCTGTTACGTAAAAAATACTTAAACATGTAAACGTCTGTACCAAAACACTTGTTATAAACACTAACGGCGTAACTTTTAAGCAAATTCTTCTCGAAGCGCTCTTAGACTAGCGTAACATAGGCCATAAATAACATCAATTTTATGCCTAGCTCCGAAACTAGTAGTACTTTATCTGAGTTAGGCGTATAAGTCTAAAGTTTTTGTTTAATAGATATGTTGGTACAAAATTTGGATACAGAATGAGCCAAAGCATTTTCTCAAGTGTGAATTGGTTTATCATCATCAATTACACGCACATCCCGTGTACATCAAGGGACTGGAAAAACTGCCTGCTGCGGTTTTCCCGTCCGATTATAATTTGGGTGTCTTTAAGGCTAGAGTGAATAGGCTCTTAATAAACTAGTGCGCCTCACCATCGACGATTGCATCACTGCTTACCATCAGGTGGGATCGCAGTCAAGCACTAGTTTATAACAATAAAAAAATGAGGTTCACAGAACATCAGAGTTAGCTCTACATTTCTCGCATTCAGCAGATTTTTACGGCCGTACCTTGTCATCAGTTCACTTTGTCTAATGCTGTGTCCCAGTATGCTGTCGCTATTGCAAAATTCTTTCGTCCCACAGTCCGTTCTACAAAGCATTCAGCTCACGCGTGCGGTCTCTCATTCATTGATATGACTGCTTCACTAAAGGTGACTGAAAAGGGTGACCATTCCCTTTCGCTCCGGACCATATTCTGAACAACGGCTCAGCGGCAAACGTCACCACCGTTTCTTCTTTGTTTAATAGAAAGGTTTTTAAAAAATCGAGCAAGTTATACGGATTTGAATGGTAGCACAGGGTGAATCATGATCCGATTATCATGCAGGAACGGCACGTAGTGAGCGCCCTGTTTAGCACCATGAGAATGTTGACCAAACGCTCGAATAAATTTCCTATCGCCGCGCGGACCTAAAATTCAGCAGAAACCAACTTTTCCTAAGTTTTCTACGAACCCGAGTTGTTTTTTCTCGTCAAGAATAAAAATATGTAGGTCGTGGAATACTCCCTCCGTCCTTCAACTTACACACTTATCTTATATTCCACTTTATGTGCCGCTTCCCAACGGTATTATAAAACAATTTGTATCGAACGCTCTTTTAATAACTCCTAAAGAGATTACTGAATATTAAGGGTATGGAGTAATTTGCCGGAATATCGCGGTGAAACTTTCAAACTAAGTCCTTATTAAGAGTTTAATATTTGCTCCCTGGAGCCGACGATGAGGCGAAAAAGCAATTTGTTTTGATAGTACTTTGATGTTGTTGTACATAGATAGGTTTAGGTAGGAAATGGTGTTGGTATCGACTATCATAGTAGCATCAGTTGATGGTGGCGGTAACGGTTTTAAATGAAATAGTTGCAAAGTTTCATATAGTTTCTAACTACTAGTGTGCAATTATATTAATAAAAGAATAATCACTATCTTAAAGCAAAAATTGTGAATCTGTGAGTGTTCGTTACTTCTTCACGCTCAAATGGCTGAAAGGATTACAAATGAAACCTGATACAAAAGAAAACTATGTCCTATATTACTCGTATAGTACCTACATATTTTTTTTACTATTCATAGGCTAGCGTTTGACCACTATCTCACCTGATGGTAAGCGATGATGTGGTCGACGATGTAGCACGTTTGCTTAGAAGTAACATATATACTTTTTATCCCATGCGAGTACGTTTCCTTGGGAGAATTTTCTACTGTCCCGCAGGCGAAGCCGCAGACAGCAGCTAGTAATCATATATTTCTTTTATTCAACTGAAGAGCCCTACGCCCTGCAGTGGGACAATGAAGCCAGCATTATTAGTTATTGTATAGTTACGTGGTTAGAATAGCAAAGGGGAAATCTTGAGAAAGAATGGGAATTGGATCAACATAGCAAATATATAGAATAGGGTGGCACGTAACATGGGAAAAGACTGGTAACAAAGTGATTTTCAATTTATCTTTTACAAGCTATAACAAATCGATGGAATCATAACAATATAGTAAGGTATACCTACCTCTGTAAGTCATCTGCTTAGCCTTTTTCCCAACTATATTGGGGTCGGCTTCCATTCAAGCCGGATTTAGCTGAATACCAGTATTTTGCGAGGAGCGGCTGCCTACCAGACCTCCACAACCCATTAACTGGGGTAAAACGGTACTTCGTGGCAAGACTGGAGTCAGATTTACTGGCTTCTGACTATCTAAAGATCTACAAATGACAGCCGGGACCTACGGCTTAACGTGCTTTCCGAGGCACGGAGGAAACTCGTTATGCACTTGTACACTATGTATACTTATAGAGGTAGATGTACCTACCTTACCTCTGTAAGTGATATTATATTATAGGACTAGTTTCTACCAGCGGCTTCGCCCGCTTCAAAGAAAGTTTTCCCATATAAACTTTGGACTCCTGTTTCATCCCCTTAGCAGGTGAATTTTTAAAAATCCTGTCTTAGTGTTTACCTACGTCATGAAAAGAAATGGGCATAACTTTACAATCCTAGTCCCTGTAGCTTTGGTTGTGGGATGATATGTCAGTCAGTTTCTTCTTTTACAAAATATACAAATGATAGATAAGGTTTCTTTTTAGAAAAAAATAGTGTCACGGTGACCTAAAACAAATTGGGAATTGGGTCGGTTTTCCAGCTTTAAAGTTAGTCTTAGTTTGAAAAAGCGACGAGATATGAAAAGTTGTGATTTATAAAGTTAAATCCAAACCAACCCAGCAAACGCTGATTTTCGTATAAATCAGAGTTCTCTTATAATTTATTTATTTATTTAAACTTTACGCACAAGTGAAATGCGAAAAAAATGAAATGATAAATGAAAATGAAATGGAATGAATGTGAAATGTGTGCGTGTGTATAAGACGGACTTAATGCCTTAGGCATTCTACCAGTCAACCTTAGGGTGGTGCAGAAACATCACATAGTAGGTGCAACTTACTCGTAAACAAACAACTAGAAAAAATCTAACACAATAATAAATACATACTCATGTAAATATATTATAATGATTTCATATTTTTCATTTTATTAGTTTATAATTTTAGCTTATACGTATTTTATTGCGCCTTATTTTTTTTAAATATTACTACCAGTGCTTGAGTGCAATTTCGCTTGATGGTAAGCCTACCATAGTCCATACCATAGGTCTGGTAGGCAGCCGCCTTCCAGACCTCCACAACCCAATAACTGGGGTAACAGGGTACTTCATGGCAAGACTGGAGTCAGATTTACTGGCTTCTGACTATCCGTAACGACTGTAAATGACAGCCAGGACCTACGGCTTAGCGTGCTTTCCGAGGCACGGAGGAAACTCGTTATGTTAAGATGGTCGCCCATCCACAGACCAACCTTGGCAAGCATTGCTTAACCTTGAAGTCGACTTGTGTTCTATTACTTACACTGAGCCACCAAAAAAAATTTACGCAGTGGTTAAAAACTTATCCTGTATACAAAAAAAAGGAGATACTAACTGGACTGCCATTTCAACGCACAGCCGAAACTACTGAGTCTAGGAGCGTCAAATTTTGAACAAGGTTTCCTAATATGACGTAGGCAAACACTAAGAGAGAATTTATAAAATTCATCCCTTTAAGAAAGGAAACGGGAATTCAAAATTTGTATAGAGTAAGGGCGAAGCCGCTGGTAGAAGCTAGTTAAGTATATAATGTACAAAACATAATCTCGATGTATGCATCATGGACTATTATTTCAAAAACTGCAAAGATTACTACAATAAATCAGACTTAGGAGAGTTTCGAAGTATTTTATAGATAAATACAGCTTCATCAGATGTAGGCAGCGAGCCAACCCATCCATAGTTAAGACATAATGCAGTAAAACAAATATCTTAGCGAGGATTTATGTTTGCATCTCAAATAAACATCTCTCACTGAGCTCTGGCGTGTATTGCATGCGCAAATTAAATGCGGTAAGGTGAGTTGCGTATAAGCTGTAATTGATGTTTGGAATGTTGGGGAGGAGCTCGTGGTTAGATAATAACAGCCGCATAGGTTGATCTTCAAGGTTAAGCAACGCTTGCCAAAGTTGGTCTGTCGATGGGTGACCATCTTAACATAACGAGTTTCCTCCGTGCCTCGGAAAGCACGTTAAGCCGTAGGCCCCGGCTGTCATTTGTAGATCTTTGGCAGTCGTTACGGATAGTCAGAAGTCAGTAAATCTGACTCCAGTCTTGCCATGAAGTACCGTGTTACCCCAGTAAATGCATTGTGGAGATCTGGTATGCAGCCGCTCGTCGTAAAATACTGATATTCAGCTAAATCCGGCTTAACTGGAAGCCGACCACAATATAGTTGGGAAATGGCTAGGCAAAAATGATGATGTTTGGAATATAGCTGAGTAAGGGAGAAAGAGTTTGGCTAAGTATATTTGACCTCTACATTTTTCAACAATTTTGATTGGGTAAGAAAGGATACTTGAATGTGTAAATGAACAAAATAAATTAAAGGTACTTTCCTTAACGCAGTTATCGCAAGATGAGGAAATACCTTCTAAAATATTATTCGTTAATCTACTATATTTTTTAGATTCTACTGGGAGTAAGAATATGAAATAAGGCACAAAGCCTTGTACTTGTGTGTCCTTTCATAACGTAGGTGAATACTCAGGGGTTTTTGGAAATTTAATCTTTAAGGTTGTGAAAAGAGAGAATTTCGTTTTTATGCAAAATTACGTTCTTTACATCACCAATCTATAACAAAGCTTGCCATTATGATCTGTTTGCACAGTTATCTCAGTTCTTAGATCAGTTCGGTTTTAAAGATTGAATGGATGCTCCTTATTTTTTGGGTTAACAAACTTGAAATTTTGCAAAAATTTAACTTATTTACTCTCAAAATATCTGCAGTCTAAGGGTTGTTACTACTGTTTGGTTGTTAGTACTGCATATATAAAACTGAATAAGTATACGATCTAAACTGTAAGTAACTGACTACGGTTATGACACGTTCTTGAATATTTATGTAGTTTCATTTATGCCACTCCAACATCAGATTACGTTGTCACAACAAAATCTCCTAAGGGATCTTTCAAAAAATATATTCAAACTAACGGCAACAGGATATTTCCACAACAAAATAAACAGTCCTGAAAGCACTTAAAAGTAAGAAAAAGCGATCTAATTTCCTATATTTGTTCGAGCAAACAACTAGAGAACACTATTTTCTTACAGTACTCTAAGAATTTGTTTATTTTTTTCCTGAAATTCATGAAAGTACCGCTGTTTTGGGTTCCGTGCGATACGGAATTCCTGTTGGCAAGACAAGTTTATTTGTTTGAAATGTGCGCGAGTCGGCAGGCGAAGTAAAATATTAAGATAGATACTGTTACTATGCTCTTTCAAAGATACACAATGAAGTACTTGTAAGGGTACTTTGTATAATAACAATTGTACCTAGTAGGCATGACTACAGAATTCAAATGGCAATAAGAACGGCACATTTCTCGTCGTACTAGAAGACGTAATCGTTGGAAGGCCTACCACAAGGTGGACCGACGACCTGGCGAGGGTCGCGGGAATCCGATGGATGCGAGACGCACGGGACCGTTCGCTATGGCGACGCCTGGGGGAGGCCTATATCCAGCAGTGGACGTCTTTCGGCTGAGATGATAATGATGATGATGATTTCTCGCTAGACAGATAGTTAATGAGGCTGAAAGGTTTTGTAGCCATTGACGAATACCGGAAGGCCTATCACAAGATAAACCGATGACTTGCTATGGAACACAGGAATCAGTTGGGTGCGAGATGCACTTCGACGTCTAGTGTCTACTCTCTTTCTCCGAAATACGAAGTTTAGACCGAAATTTCGCGTGTTTCTTACCACGGTTCCATAAGTTTCCGAGAAAATAGTTCGACGTTTCCAATCTCTAAGCCTACACTAATTCGTAAGGTTTCGAAAAGAAAAATGGTCTTGACACATAGATCATTCGGAATTTTAACGCCAAACTGACAAAACACGGGAAATTTCGGTGGAAACTTCGTATTTCGGAGAAAGAGAGTCAACGTCCAGGACCGATCGTTGAGGTGGCTTTTGGGGGAGGCTTATGGCTAACAGTGTAAGTACGATTTTCAGTTATGACTAGTGATAAAAAATTGGCATGATAAGTTGCATTTAGATATTAGAAAGTGTTGCGTCAGTATCCAAAAGAGAAAAATGAAAAGTAAGTGACCCCAGCACGCAAAGGGTTGAAACAGAATATCTTTTAGAGATTAAAATTAAAATTATAGAACCTATCCAGGCAATACTTGTATCTCGGGACTCCCGATTGGTGGTAGTAGGATGTTAGTTGCTAAGAATCTAACATAAACCTCCGTTTTCACCGTAAAGAGTGTATCTATAACGTTTACTAACAAAAAGGTATAAATACCATCAAAGAAACAAAAAGATAAGGAATATTCACACAAAAAAAAAGGCAATATTCGATCGATCTGACGGCAATACCTGTCGGGAGATAGTTTGTTAACTATCGTATCAGTGTGCCCTCCAGGCACCCCCGGCCTACGTCAAAACTTAGTTGAGGCTATGCAGCGCAAATAGCGAAATAGTTTCTAAAAATTGGTAGTTGAAAAAGCTCGACTATCAATCTCAGGGCTGTTGAGTTTACACGTGACACCCCACTCTACTGTATCTAGCGGTAAAAACTTAAGGTAAATACTTTCAAAAAATAAAAGACGAATTAAAAATGTACGCCCTAAGGCTAGAACATTGCTTTTCACAAAACATTCTTTACAAGATTCACAATAAAGATGATTACCATAAAGTATATTTACATTTTAAATTAATAAATGACATAATAGATATATATACAAACTAAATATAAAAGTATTTACAAACCTATATATACAAAAATATAAAAGATGATTGAATTGAATTGAGAATTCAAAAACAAAATGTAACTTGTAACCAGTAAAAGTCCAGAACAATCCTACTCCATATTATCTAATCTTTATCAGTGATTTTGCTTGAGTGAATATCAAAATTATCCTAGGATAAAAAGTATTATACTAATCGAGTGGTTTCAAGAAGAACATCGTAAGTGACAGTTCACGGGCACGTCCTAATCGTGGTGGTACGTCTGCTCGTCCTCAACTTCTGTAAGAAGGTGCGCGCTTGTGGACGAAGAGTAATAGGTAGCTCGTGGTCTGGCCATTTGGTAAACGTCTAGACCGAAATCAACAGTCGCTGACGGCGCAGATACACCTAAGTTCGAGTCTAATATGTTAGACTTTTACTGCTTAGCTCCACCCTAGACTGGAAGATGTCATTGGATTATTTTTAAACACAAAAGAAAATCCAAAACAGTTAAATAACCACTTAACATTTTTAGTAAAACTTAACGTTTTTTTATCCTATTTACAAATACCTATTTATTCAGTGAATATTTACTCGTACATCTTTGAATTCGTAATCCCCACACAATCAAACTCATATATCAAAACACAATCATACTTGAGTGATTGGATCGTCTTCTCTGACTGGTTTCAGTAACACGACTGCTCACGCAATCGACTGATTAATATAATTACAATCTGCGGTTATGGCGGTTATTTAGCCCTACTGATAATAGTATAACAAAAACAGAGCTCAATTATTTATTTATTTATGTTTAAAGTACAGCAAAATAGTCATTAATACTAAAAAGAAAAAAAAGTACCTAAAATCATTCACTCTGTCTTCTCACAGAACCGCAAATATTTTATTGTGTATGCACACAAGTAAGATTCACATTCAGTAGGTGTCAATCTATATTGTGTTGTGATTTATTTTTGTATATGCGTAATTGCACATTAGTTTTGTGGATTAATAATAAAAAAAACGTCTTCAACAACAAATAAATCCAATCCAGGGTATTATAACGTCTGTTAAGTAAAGAAAGATTCTTCATGCCAACTATTGATCTTAATTTTATAATTTCAGGGGGTTAATTTTGGAAAATCATTTCTTATTCTTTGCACACATTGTAAGAAGAACATCTATGAAATATATCAGCGTCCTAGGTGTAAAGGTTTGGGCTGGGCGTTGATGATTCAGTGAGTTAGGACTTTACCTTTTATATGTACAGTTAATTATTTATACAGATAACCTCTTTTCTTAGTCATCATCTACCGAGCCTTTTCCCAACTATATTGGGGTCGGCTTCCAGTCAAGCTCCACAACTCATTTAACTGGGGTAACACGGTACTTCATGGCAAGACTGGAGTCAGATTTTACTGGTTTCTGACTATCCGTAACTTCTTTTCTTAGTAATTTTAAAATATCTAAGATTTTTTTTAAGTATCTTAGTACTTTATACGCAGTCTGTTTGCCGAGCTACTTCCCAACGATGTCGGGTCAACTTCCAGTCTAATCGTATGCAGCTGAAAATAAGTAGTTAGCTGACCTTCACAACCCAATTTGACACAAAAATTTGTTACACGGTACCCCTGAGTAAGACCGGAGGGTGGTTTCCTTAACTTTAATTCATGAATCCCCGACCGGTCCTTTGAGACCGCGGTGTTATTGTTTTACTATTGTGTCTCGTTTTGTGGGTATGTGATAGGTTAACTGTCCACAACGACTGTCAAAGATCTTCAAAGCGCAGCCGAAATCAAACGGTTTAACGTGACTTCTGAGGCACGAAAGTCTTGTTATACTATAATGATCGTAACATAGGACTTGAATAAAGTAGCAAAATGCAGGTGAAGGTACTTTAGCCATACTTCTACCTAACCTTGCAAGAAATACAGTTGTGGTATTATGTTATCAAATCTTAGGTCAGTCTCACAATCTATCTCTATCAACTCAATGTAAACAACAACAGCCAATGTAAATAAGGTAATAAATGGTTACATCGAGTCCTTATACAAGTCAGCCTAAATCAGCTAAAAATACGACCTAAACAATAAATCTAAGCTGAACTACAAATCGTCCGAAACTATTTCGCACCTAGCTTTTAGCGCAAAACTTTAATTATTGGAACTGGAAAAAAAATAGAAAAAAAAAACTACGTATTTTAATTGCGCTTTTGTATCAATCGGCACCGGCGAAGACCGAAGATAAGTGGCCGATCTGAAAACAGGAAAAATAAAGTTCGGGCCGAACTCCCGATAGTGGACGGGGAGGGGAGCCCGGGTCCGCCTGCGCGGCGCCGCGACCCCGCGCCCGCACCCTCCCCGCCTTCAGTCAAAACCAACCCTCGAATGGTTACGACGTCCCCGTCGTTTTATATATCATAACCCTTATAATTCACGGTGTGAAAAACCACAATAATGTTGACTGCCTAGTACTGTGAAAAGTGTTGTACGAATGGTCAGTGTATGAAGTGTGTGTGTTAGTGATGTTTCATACATAAATGCACTTACAAACAAATACTCGTTTAGTGTGGATTCTATCCCGGGATGTGCTTCACGTATGTATTCTTGATGATTTATGTTTATTATTAAGGGATCCTTAATTAAGGAAATGGTTTGCTTTTTGAGGGAAATCTGACGGCAATACAAAGTGGTTCTGTTAGGAAGGAGATGAAAGTAATCACTAAACGTAAACTAGAATTTTCGTAAAATAAAAATATACCTTGAATTAATCAAAACCCAAGAAACTTGGTAACACGTTTTCTCATCTCATTCTGTTATTTTTTCCATAAAAAACCAAACCATTTAGAAAAACAATATCATATATTTTCCGAAAAATAAGAAACATGGAGTTTTCGTTACTTAAATTTTCCTTGCTAGGGTCAACGACGAAATAACTTTCTCGACGTAAATGAAAATGAAAAAAGAAAGGATTTTCGGGCAATTGCTCAAAAAATCTTGTCAGTAATGAATGTTTCATTGAAGCGAAAAACCTTTTTGAGACCATTTTTTTTTCTATTCTCTCGATGTCGGTTCTTGGGCAGCGATTCGTGGATATTACGGTACACGTTCCAAACTTGAAATAACTTTTTTTAAACTGAAACATGTGGCACCTATAAGCCTATACCAACTATACAACCTTTTTGAATAACGGTGCATTTTCTTCTTTCAATTAAAATTGGTATCGTTATGAGTTTGTAAAAATGCTTTTTTTGTTTTTCTCCGACTTTAAATTGGCAACGTTACAAAACCTTATATCATTTAAAACCTTTATAGCATATTTTATATGCTTTAAACATAAAATACATAAATATTACATATTTTTTCAAGCTCCTTTAACTGCATTTCCTCTTAATGAAATTACCACAACAAATCTAGCATATAACTGTAAATAAATAACTAGTTATAGGGTTCAAGGAACTCTTGAGGAAAATGGGAAGCTGTATAATGCTCTCGAAACTAGCTGAAACTACCCGGCTGTCATCACCCTTGGGGGTTGTAAGACGACTAAGGGATTATTTTGGTAAGATAAAAGCGGCCAGGAGTTTCGTATCTGGTGACAGAATTAGTCCGCGCACTGGGAATAGAAGCCATTCGAATAGTACCTTTTACTTGTGTTTGTTATGTAATAATTCTAAGTTGGAATTGTGTTAGTTTTGTGCTTTTTCTTGGAGGAGGAATGAGAATGGATCGGAGTGGTTTTCATGCATTTTTTTTTTATAAGCTTTAGAGGTTTATCTCATTGACACTATATGAAGACTAGATACGAGTAATAATTATGACAGATTTAAAAAAATTTGTTCAATTATTGCATGTATCAAATCCAGTTTTGATTTGAAAATTAGAGTAGCTATGAATATTAAAAAAAAACGAAAGGTGCGTAAGCTGTTATTTATTCAGTCGCAAAAATTGATTTTAATTTCAATTTGTAATTTTTTTTTTCCAAAACACTGGTTTTAAAATATCATGTTGATCGAATATTTGATAAGAGGATGTATTTTTAAAATTTTTAGTTATCGTAAAGTCTGCAACGATCACTTTATTAATTATCATTGATAGAACAAAAAAAAACCTTGTCTAATTAAAACTACATAATTATACACTAAAGACTCTTACTTAAAATATAGCTTCAAATAGATCTTCCGCATGGTTGTCGACTGGAAGTGTGCTCAAAAAACTGGCAGCATTGCCACGTTGTAAGGTAAGACCGTGACCCCTAGATCGAGGGCAACGAAGGAATGGGCTTTAGTCAGTAAGAGTCTGATACGCCCTTCCGCTCCACCCAAGATCGGGAGAAGTCATTCTGATGATTCCACTTCCTTAAAAAAAAATACGTTGTATGGCAATACTTAATATCTGTCAGAGGTAAAAGCCAGTCCTTGGGTCACGTGAAGTGTCAACTAGGCATTTGGATTGTTCCTTAAAGAGTGTATTAGCGCACGGAATGTCTAAAACTATTAATTACCAGCTTCCGCCCTCGACTTCGTCCGCATGAAATTGTTACTTTGGGCTTTAATCTATCACATACCCGCGAAACGAGACACAATTGTAAAACAATAACAGCGCGGTCTCATAGGACCGCTCGGGGATTCAAACATTAATATATAGCCTGTAGCCTTCCTCGATAATGAGCTATCTAACACTGAAATTTTTCAAATCGAACTAGTAGGTCCTGAGATTAGCGCATTCAAACAAACTCTTCAGCTTTGTAATATTCGTCACACCTAACTAGCCTTTTCCTAACCATGTTGGGGTCGGCTTCCAGTCAAGCCGGATTTAGCTGAATACCAGTATTTTATAAGGAGCGGCTGCTTACCAGACCTCCACAACCCATTAAGTAACACGGTGCTTCATGATAAGACTGGAGTCAAATTTACTGGCTTCTGACCATAGGTAACGACTGCCAAAGATCCAGATTTATAATATTAGTACTATGTAACTGCCTCGTTGGTCTAGTGGTCGCAAGAGCGACTGCTGAGCAAGGGGTCCTGGGTTCGATTCCCGGGTCGGGCAAAAAGTGCTAATGAGTTTTTCCATTATGAATCACTCTGTAGCTGCCCGGAGTTTGGAAGTTGGTGGTGTGATACCCCCGTGCCTCGGAAAGCACGTAAAGCCGTTGGTCCTGCGCCTGATCTCTCTCCGGTCGTGTCGGATTGCCGTCCCATCGGACTATGAGAGTAAAGGAACAGAGAGTGCACCTATGTTTGCGCACACACTTGTGCACTATAATATCTCCTGCGTATCTGGCTAATCTCTGTTGAGATTGGCCACCGTGACCGAAATTCGGTCGGGGGAGTATTATTATTATTACTATTAATTTATTAACGTTCAAGTCTATTTACGATCTACAACATTTTGACCTCTTCCTCTTATTTTTGAATCAATCGGCTTTGGAAAATCGGTGGTGGTTTCCATTAGAGATGTTTTTTTTTGTTAAGTGATTTCAAGAAAGACCATTGGTCAATATTGGTTACGGCCCTGAAGAAAGCCGTTTCAGTTTACCATCGTGATGAAATGATTATTCAGCTTGACTACTACTGTACGTCGGGTGCACCGAGCGTTTGGAATCGCAGAAAAATATATGAAAAATATATTTATTTAACGCCACTCGGGGATGTTCCTTGCATGCATCCCAATTTTTTATCTCAATAACATTTAATTTTTTATGCACCTACAATATGTCTCCTCAAGTTCCGGGGTTGACTGTTGGAGAATGCCTAAGGCATTAAGGCGTTCGTATTTTTACCACTACCGTAACCGAAGTTTAAAAAAAGATGTAAAAGAAAAAAATGGGGGAGGGGATAGAAGAGTATAAAAAACCTTACGACCTATACTCAGACCTACCAAATAATAAAAAATAATGTCATGAAATCGGTGAATTTTGATAAAAAACAATGTGACACGAGATTTTTTTTATACTGGAAGATCATTTTTGAAGGTCGGATGAAGCATTAAATCCAGTTTTGTACTTTTGTGTTGCGTGAAGATTAAATAAATAAATCATCCCATATATCATCTTGTGTAATCTGGCATTTACACTCCGACGTTTCCTTGTTTACAACCTATTCAAAAAACTTCGATACTTCTCCAAAGAAACAACGTAATAAATTCTCAGTAATCACCAAAGAAAACTGCTCTTAAAACAAAGCTGAAGTAGCGGGAGCGCCCTGACTCGGGAATCCTAGCCGGGTGGTGGTTCCGGCCTAGCGGCGTGGTTCCGGCCTAGTGGGTGCTTCCGACCTAGTCACCCATTGTCTGCTCTCAATTGCCTCTTAAACGAAAAGGGATCGTATTATCATTCATACGAAACTGTACGAGTATTATTATTCGTAAAGTGTAATTTTGTTTCTGACATTGTTCTAGGAAATTGTTTTTAGTGACTGTGAAAGGTAGTTGGATATGTTATTATGTTTTGAGAAGTTTATAAATACAAATCATTTGTTTGAGTACGGGTAAAACAAAACAGTCGTTCCGACAATACTCTACCTTTACAGGTGAATAAATATTAGACTTAAAATATGTTAATAATAACTTTAATAGTTTGGTAACTTCTAATAATAAAATGATGTGGCGATGGTGCGGTTTGTGTGAAAAGCACGATCATTTGTTCTGCGTCTGGGTGTAATTTATCTATAATAATATGTATATATTTAGAAGTATTTAAGTATGTTTATCAGTTGTCTAGTACTCATAACACAAGCTCTGCTTAGCTAGATGGCGTTGTCAGAAAGTTGTGGAATATATTTAATAATTTTTTTTAGATTTCCAATTGGATGCTTCAAACTCTTGAAGTATTTCAGCGTAATATTGTTTTACAGATTAAATAATTAAACACTATAAACCACGCGACTTCATAAAATTAATCATTCAAATACATATCAGCACAATCGGTGACAATACATTTTAATGGGCAACCCGTAATTGCAACTAAAGTTAGTTCACATTAACGGACGTACCAAAACTAACTTTTGACCAAAACATTAAGCGCCAATTTAACCTAATTAAATTACTCTTGTTCCGCATCCTATTACATTAAACATTTCTCGTTTAAACGTCAAACGAATATTGCAAATGGCCGCCGCCGCTTTTACCCGTAGTCTTTAAAATGCAACGAAAACGGTTTAAATGTAAATAAAACGGTTTCGTGATGACATACTTAGCTAATTAATTCTTTAATAACAAATTAACCAAAGTGCAGTAGCTGAGTTTTCCTAAATACAGCTGAAAACGGCAAATGGCATAAATAATTTAGTTTGTAACTTAATTCGTGTATTGCATTTCGTGTCGTACGAAAGTTTGTTTAAACTTTAAACGAGAACTATTTTATTAAGTTAAACTGAAATTGTAAACAGTAATTACGTCTCATTTTGTTTTTAAATAGAACTCTGCATGAGCGTTTTATTCCAAATAGTTTTCACATCACAATTTCAGGGATAGATAGAATTATACTTTTCTCAGCTCGACTTACGCCTGTTTTCAATAAACTACCGCAGTTCTTAGATAGATAGCTATCCCCGATACACAGTAAGATTCTCTCTACCAATCCACAAATTTTGATAGGAAATGCTATCCGTCAGTAGGTTATAGGAAAGCAAGTAAGGGCAAAAGGATAGATTTGTTTATCTTTAGTAGCTGCAACTTTAGGTAGATAGCTTATTGAAAACGGGCGTTAGGTACACTACGTTTAGTTACCCGTTTCAAAATTTTAAACGTTAAGGATTAGGTAAATCCCATTCTTCACGATTATTCGTAAGCATCGGAGCTTAGCTTTTGTTTTCATAGTTCCAACGTCCATATTTCAGAAGAAATGGAATTAAATTCGAAAACGTATTTTCATAGTTATAAGTAAGCGTAAATAAAACACGTTTTTGTTATTATTATTACTCATAGTTTTGACCTCTATCTTACCTCACGGTAAAAGACATGTGGTCGACGGTAGAGCACACTTGTTTAGAAGTAACCTATTTACTCTTCACTTAAAGACCCCTAAGCTATCCGGAAACATAATTATACTCTGGCAAGACATTTCACTCCTTTGCTGTACACACAATCATGAGTGTAGTACAAAACCGATTTGTACGTCTGATGGTCCAAATAGAACGGGCTGGGCAAAATTGGATAATTACAGGCGGCTTTTAAGTGGGGTTTCATTATTTTCAATCCTATAAAGGACTTAGCAAGATAGAGGATTGAAAGTTTACCATCACTTATTTACGGTCTAAACAACGGTAGACCTTATAACTTTTATATTAGAACCTTTGGTAGTGTGTTTAGCGTTCTCGATTTCTAATGAAAAAGCCTTTTGGCTAAATGGCTTTTGGCTTTTCTAGAATTGCTCACCCTTCTTGATTTTCTACCTTTGTCGTATCGCGATTGTTTATATATTTTCTTGCAGTCTCCTACCTTGACTCCTGATGATAAGCAGTGATGCAATTGTTGATGTGCATTACACTAGTTTATAAGAGTCTATTCTAGCCTTGACGTTATTTAAATTACAATTGGACGGGAAAACCATAGCAAGCAAATTGTTCTAATACTTCGACTTCGTCTGTGTAGGTTGTGAAAAGACAGCAATGCAGACGAAACAAAAATGTATTTTTCAATTCGCTAGCAAACGCAGAAATAAGTTCATTAAACTTAATTTTATTTTTTTGCAATTAAATTACTTAAATTAACTCTTCAATATTTTTTTGTTAATTTACCTAAATAAACTCTTTGAAAATATAATGAAATCTCTAGAGTCTTACATTGTTTACACATATTTATCTAATAACTCGAAATCTTTAATGAAAAATGTTGTAGACTAAGAAATTAAATAAAGACGGAGTCTTTACCTGGAATCGACTGAGCTCTCCTTGTGTTTGATCAAACTATTGATAACTTGAAGTTTTGTTCTTAGAATTCTCTGATCAAAGATTTGCAATGAGAATTTATATTAATTTGAGGACTACTATATTTACAAATATATTTCAAGACATTCCTAGAATGAGAGTTTTTATTTAAACAAAAGTAATGTACAGTCTGAGAATGAAAGTATAGGTGGTGCTTTACTTACTGTCCAAAATTATGTTGTAGGGAGAAGTTTAATGGTCCACAACTACGAATATAAGAACCAGTTATCATATTATCTTAAATATTTACTACGTTCTCCAAAGATGTCATTTTTTTTAAGCTTGCACAGTTACAGATACAATACTTATAAAAGACTGATCATTGCCCGAGAAATAATATTATAGATAGATCCCTTTTAATTATGTACCATGAAAAATTACAGTAGGAGCTTAAAATTAATAGAGAAAAATAGGAAATTAATAGGGATTTAATATACAATAGTTATATTTCTGTTCAAAATCGGCTACTGAATCCACATCAGCTACTTTTAAAATATATTTTTTGTTCTTTACATAATTTAAAGATAATGATTATCTACTTTGTTCATAAAAATGAATCCCTATTTCCTTTGGTTACATTATCACGCGTGAACAGCAGAACCTATTTCGCTGATTCTTTTTTATGGTTGTTTGTTATTATCGGGAGGAGGTTCTTATGAAAGAAAAAAATAAAAAAGTTGCGTAGAAAATTAGGAAATTTCAGAAAACTACGTAAGGTGACGCATTTAACATAACTAAGACAGAATGCCTCTAAATTTCACAGTTTATCAGAATTTTGAAACGTAATAACGAAAGCAAATTTAGAACAAACCAAATAAAACAAAAATATAGATCGAAGTCTGTATCGAGTAAATCGCTCGCAGACATTCGCTAGTAATCCCTTACTAATTACTCGCTCGAACACTATGTACACACAACCCAACCTTTGCACGTATATATTCGTACCACATAAATTTACACTGATATTTGGCAGCAATTCACATCAAAGACAGAATATATTCAGTAGAGCGGAAGCCAGTCAGTCCTGCCCAGGGCTATGGGCTGCGGGCTGCGATCACAAAGTTCCTCCCCAACTTTTGTATACTACTGGTGGTGCCACCCCTCCGCATTTATCTTAGTTGGGGATGGGAAACTAATAGTCTATGGGTAATGTTGGTTTTTTTGCTGTCTCGAGACGGAGAAGTAACGTTTATTGATTTGTAACGAGAATGTTAGTGGAAGTTTTTGAGAGTTTTTGTATTCTGTTAGATCGAATAAAACATGGTGAGTTTCTAGACGCGAAGCTGACTGTGAAACTTGCTGAAGGTTCGCTCTGATAATCTCTAGCTCCTACATTAGTGGTTCTTTATTATTTTTTGACCTGGGCTTTGTTAATTTATATTGACAATATTACATTGCCGGCTGTACAGTTTACGGTTTTTATCATTGTTATTTGTTGTCATAGCGACAGATTTTTTTAAATTTGTTATTTGGCTTGATTACGATCCCACCTGATTATAAGCAGTGATGCAATTATTGATGGTGAGGCGTACTAGTTTATTAAAAGCCTATTCACTCGACGCCTAAATTATAATCAGGATTTCGTTTTTGTGTTTTGCGAGCCTTCTATCCTGAAATACCCGGAAAATGGAAATTAGAAGGACGGAATTCTGGCTACCTCACGATGTTTTTCTTTACTGTTTTTAAACTGTAGTGATGAGATAAATTACAAAAAGTAAAGACGTACCTAGTACTCGTAAGTCAGGTGCACCACCACAGGGCTTATAAGTTAATTCGTTTAGATTTTCTGTTTTCTTGATTTGATGGACTTATAAGCACGCTACGTCCATCAATCGACACCTTACATTACTTTTTTTTTAGATGGGAAATCATCATTATGATTTCTCACGTCCTGAAGCGGGAGGGCGTCAAACTTCTACTGACTAAAACCCACACCTATTCTTTTTTGCCTGCTGTTTATTTCTCGCCATCATTTTTATAATCTCAATATGGTCATTATCAATATGGTACAAAGTCCACTTATTCAATTATCTCCCTGAGATCTTGAACAGTTTAATTGTCTTAACACATTCCTTAGCTGATTTCATTGTTTCCTATATCCGTGAAACGTAACCAAAACACGATATAACTAAACGTTGTTTTTACTTCTTAGTTCCGCTGTATGTCTTAGGGCTTATTTCACCACCTATGATTAAGTTTCGAGTATCTTACTTGACAGATAATTTCATACAAATTCTGTCAAATTTTTGAATTTATTCAGTGAGTAGTGCCTACTCGGAGATGGTGAACGAGGCCCTTAGTAGTCTGAAAAATTACAGCAACTGTCAAATATATTGGTCTCAAGCTTTCTATCATTCCGTAAATACACTCATTGACTGCTAAGCGGTACGAAGTTCACCGCGTCAGCTAGTTCAGGTATATTAAAAAGACTTCTTTCCTATTTTTGATTGAAAACAAGAAAGAAAGAACTGTTCGGGATCTCAGAGAGATTCCTGATATCTTGAACAGTTGGTTTTTAGACAAACTTTAACTGATTTAATTGGAACCTATATCTGTAAGAAGTAACCAAAACACGATATAAACGTTGTTTTTACTTCTTAGTTTTTTTTTAATTATTATAAACTAGTGCTTGAGTGCGATCGCACCTGATGTTCCGCTGTGTCTCAGTTGGTTGAAAAATTACAGCAGTTCTGTCAAATACATTGGTCTCAAGTTTTACTGTTTGTAAACAATCTTTAGCTGATTTCATTGCCACCTATATCCGTAAGCCCTAACTAAAACGCGATATAAACGTTGTGTTTTACTTCTCAGTTCAGTACATCTTAGTTGTTCTAAGAGCAAGATCCCCCGTGCATCGTGAACGACGACTTACGGTCGGTATTAAAGTTAATTAAGAGAAATGGGGAGTTCGTGGGGATGATATAGTATCCCTATTGTGCACATAAGGAGTTAGGAACGCGGGCAGATAATTGTTAACTTCAACAATAATGATAAGGGGGTATGTACATAATTATGTTGAGGGATTGTGTTTGTTAATTGTGGTGTTATTGATTTAGATAGAGTGCGTCTAATGAAAGCGCGACCTGGAGTTCTTTTTTTAATTTAATTGGCAACATTATTCAGCCGCATTTGTAAGATATAAAAGATATGTGAAGTGTCAAGACATGATTCTCCTACTAGTTAGAAATATAACATAATTTTTTTTTGGATTTAACCTCTTTTTCTCAGGTCGCGTTTTCATTAGACGGACTATATTTTGAGCAACCAACCATATTTGTGGGTAAAATAGCTCCTTCTGTTACTAATAATTTAAGAAAATAAAGAAAGAATTTGTTAATTTAGCGCAGAAATACATAGACTGAAGAAACAAGTACCTTGGCATATAGAGACAAATAAAACAACAAATATATGTGCCACGACTGCGCCAAATAGTTCAGCATTATGCTAGAAAACTACGTAGCAGTTTAAGTTTACGGAAGTACGTAAATCAGTTTTGTTAGATAATTATGAGGTAAGTAATTTGGGAATTTAGATAGATACATAACTATTTTTAATTAGTGCATCATTTAGGAGCCCTTGTCCATTTGTGGTAACTAAGAAAGTCTTGTCAAAAAAGGTGACTTTTTACCTTATCATGATGTATAATTATGAATATCCATCGTTATTTTGTCCCTTCTCTATATTTAGCGTTCCTTAAATTTTCTTTAGTCAAACCTCAGTTGAAATTATTGACTAGCTTTTAAAAATGTATCTTTATATTTTCTGTTCTTCATCATCTACCTAGCCTTTTCTTAACTACCGGGCCGGCTTCGAGTTTAACTAGATGTGGATTAATAGAGTGCGTCTAATGAAAGCGCGACCTGGAGTTTTTTTTAAATTTAATTGGCAACATTATTCAGCCGCAATGGTAGGAAATAAAAAAAGTTTTGAAGTGTCAAGACATGATTCTCCAACTAATTAGTAATACCACATACTTACAAAATTTTTGAATTTAACCTCTTTTTCTCAGGTCGCGCTTCCATTACACGGACTACCTATATCACTACTTAACTAGGAAACACGATATTTTTTAGACTGATTATCTGACTTTCTGGACTGTCATTGACAATCCCAAATAACTAAATCTCCAAAATTACCAAACGTAAATCAAATAAGCAGTTTACATAACTTCTTTGCGAGATTATCAAAGAACATCGTCGTACTCCAAAGGAATTGACTAACAAAGTCTGAAAAAGGTCGGATTGGATTAGCAAGTGAAATCAGTGTAGGTACCGCTATACCGTACAGAAACGTTGAAGCTCTAGATAAATAGGGGGTGACTTAAGTGTGCGTGAGGGAACGTTGAGACGACAAAAAATCTTCACTACCCTTATAACAACCATGGAGTTGGGGGAATGGACTGAGCGTGAGCAATAAGATTGACTGTGCTATATAACGAGACAAAACTACTGTGCGACTATTATCTGTCCAATTTTTCACTAGTCAGTGACGAATGCGAGTGTTTATTCTTGTATTCGCCACTATCCTCTCTTTTAGTGCACCTATTAATATTATTCTGATCACTCAAAGAATACGTAAGGCATTAAGTCTGACTTTGTACTTTTGTGTTCATAATGTATTTAACAAATAAATAATAATTACGCACCATACGTAAAAAAAAGGTGAGGTAACAAATGGATAGAGATTTTAAATGGGTTGTGTTACAAATTTTGTGTACTAACTATAAAGTATATTCCATTGAACTCTGTATCAATCAGGCCAAAACGACAATTGTTTTTCACATAATCGTTTCGTCTCTCTCACACATATTTGACTGTCGTCACTGCGCACAGCGCAGTTGGAGTGTGAGCGCTCAGTCTATTTCTCTACGTCTGTGATATCAACCCCTCGCTAGACTCCCCAAAGGGCCGCAATGTCGTCTGCGACTGTCTAAATATTCTCAAGAATTTTCCGGAATGTATTGGATTAAATTGTAGGTACTTGTCTCAAGATCTCCGTCGGTATTTATATTAAATTGTGACACGTTGATTTTATAAAGCTCGATTAAACAAATGTTGATTCAGAAATTATTTAACCTTCCATTTACAGTCGCAGAATTGTTTGATTGTCGCCCGGTTCTGATAGGCTGTCGCTGTCTATAACACAGATTAGACAAATCTGGTTAGACTAGAAGCCGACCTCAAGCTAGTTGAAAAAAAGGCTAGTTAGTTTAGTACAGTCGTAGAATTAAATTTTCATTTTTTCCTACGGTTTTGACTGTGTTTTTTGTTGACTGGTAGAGAATGCCCTGATGCGAAGTTTGCCTATGTACCATCACTATTACATGAAGTTTATAGTACATGAAGTTCAAATAAATATTTTTTTTTACCTTTAGACAATTTTCACTGTGGTAGTTTTCTAAGTTGAAATGAGTTCGTTTTTAAAGTATGCTGCATGATAACTACCCGACCTTTATCGCGTCTCAAGTGTACATACAATCACGTACAAAATCGTTCAATTAAACAATTCCCCACTTACGATAAACTCTGCAGCACAGCTTCAACTCTGCAGTTCCATTAATTAAACGAGTGCTAAGTGTTAACCCAATGACTACTTGTAGTATATAATTTTGTTCAAAGTGACGTCACAATGGAAACTGTGAGGAACTAATGTGAATCGTTTAAAGCAAATGCTTTTCACACCACGTATAGCTTGAACTGCTCAATTAATAAGCCAGCAGTGGTGGCCCAGTGGTAACTGCCCCGACTTGCAAGTTGTAGGTTGCGTGTTCAAACCGGGTCAGGCGCATTACTTTGTGTTATTTATTTCTTCACCTCTGCTCTCAAAACGGTGAACGAAAACATCATGAGTAAACTGGCATGTCCTAGAACCAAAAATTCGAAGACATGTGACATCCACCAATCCGCAATGGGCCCGCGCGGTGGGTTATGGCCCATTCCCTCTCCAAGAGAGAAGGCCTGAATCCCAGCAGTGGGAACATTATAAGGCCGATAATGCTAAAAAAATGCTCAATTAATGCGCTTAAAGTTCAACGATCGCAACGTGTTCCAACGCAGGCGTAGGATTTCTTCGTCATGGGTGAAATTAATTGAAACGGCTAAAGGGGACACGTTCAAACAACTTATGTAGGGGTGGATGTTTACTTGATTTATTACGGGGTAGGTATTCCTTAATACAATCACCCTTATTGGAGTGTTTAGGTTGTTATGTTAAGACAGAAGGAAATAAATATTTTTCGTGTGACTGTGTACATTACATAGACGAATGAATCTGGCAGGCTGTGTATGTTTGCGAAAAGCCGAGAATAGAACTTATTACGTTATATTGCCTGTAGGCTGTTCAAATACTTTCTAATTTCAAATGATTGTTTTTCAGAACTTTCCTTTCTACTCTATGACGTCATAAGAAAAGAAAATTTTGGAAACTTGATTACGTATTCAGTTATTTTAATGTTGAAAGAAGATACAAACACACAGGGCCCTTAGCATTACGTTTTAAAATGGCAAGCGTGTGAGTAAGAAAGAGGGATGGATCTATACCACTACATAGTATAAAACAAAGTCGCTTTCTGTGTCCCTATATCCATTTATGCTTAAATCTTTAAAACTACGCAACGGATTTTGATGCGGTTTTTTTTAATAGTTATAGTGATTCAAGAGGAAGGTTTTAGGGGAACACTGATAATTTTGCTGTCGTCCGAAGCCGGGGCGGGTCGCTAGTACTCTATATATAACTCCATCCATTAGGTTGCAAAATGGATCGTGTTATGAGCTCGTGGTAGAGCCCGGGAAAACATTTTAAAATTTAGTTTAAGCAATATTTTCAGCGTAAGAAGGCGATGACCACAATTAAAAAATACTGTCTTTGGTTTTAGATCTAGAATTATGATGATTATTTAAGTTTAGAATACCACCTCAGGCTTATGCCCCCCTAGCTTACCCCCAACGGAGACGCCTCGGGCGACAGACTTCTGGACGCCGTCCGACAAAATCAGTCAAATTCGTTTTCATATAATTTAATTCGCAGCTAAAAAGTTTTTACTAAACCAGGTAATATAAAGTTTCCATGAGATGAACAAAAATAATTATTATAAAAGCGTGTATGCTTGTATGCATGTGTAATGTTAATGCAATATTTGTTGCTACTTCACGCTTGAAAGCCTTAATGGATTTGGAAGGACACATAGACACGATATAGGATACTTTTCACCCCAGTAGTAGGTATGTTTCCTTGGGATTATTTGAAGCTGTTTCCAGTAGCTAGTAAATAAACCTTTTAGGGGAGCTCGTGGCTAGATAATAACAGCCGCACAGGTCGATCTTCAAGGTTAAGCAACGCTTGCCTAGGTTGGTCTGTGGATGGGTGACCATCTTAACATAACGAGTTTCCTCCGTGCCTCGGAAAGCACGTTAAGCCGTTGGTCCCGGCTGTCATTTAGAGAACTTTGGCAGTCGTTACGGATTGTCAGAAGCCAGTAAATCTGACTCCAGTCTTGCCATGAAGTACCGTGTTACCCCAGTTAATGGGTTGTGGAGGTCTGGTGGGCAGCCGCTCCTCGTAAAATACTGGTATTCAGCTAAATCCGGCTTGACTGGAAGCCGACCGCAATATAGTTGGGAAAAGGCTAGGCAGATAGACAGTAAATAAACCTTTTACTATATTTTTGATGTTAAATAAGTAGGAAAACAGCGAAAAGAGTTCGTCAATCAATCACTAAACGAAATTGATTATTATGGTGCCCGCGCTCCCAGGCGAGTGGCGTTGGATGGCCCATCTATCACCACTAAATGCGTTGTAATAACTTGACGCCCAGTATACCTACGTAGATGTAAGGGTTCGCTTCACTTTATTTTGAGTTTTAGGTTAAAAATATTACTGTTAAGATTTTCTTACGTTTTTTGCAATTTAGAGTGGTAGGTTGTATGAAGTTAAAAATATCTTTTGCGACTGTAAAACGTAACTATCATCTTCCTGCCCTTATCCCGTTTTATTTGGGGTCGACTGTAAAACGTAACTAGTTACATAATTACCTATAACCATAAAAATCATCAATACAAGCCTCCAAGCTCACTTTAGTGTAGGAACGTTTTTTAGCTTGAAAAAATCGTTCCTGCACTTCAGTGCAAAAAATGTAAGAAAATTTTAATTTCGCGGGCTACCCTGATGCTTTCACCTTAAATAGATTGAACAGGAATAGACGTGTAACACTATTTTAAAGACGATTTTTAGAATACATATTTTGTAAACGTGTACAGTTGTATATAAAATGGATTCTTAATCATAATATTCTGGTATCTACATAATATTATAATGTCAAATGACCGATTCTGGCAAAGGATTCGTGGTGAAACTTTTGCAGAGCAGTGAGTCAGTAATAGCAAGGGAAAAAAAAGCAAAAAAGTGCCAGTAACTAAAACCTTTTTGTACTGTTTTTGTCAATAAACGATTTTTTTCCTAAACTATTATAAAACTGTCAGAAAGGTATATATTCAGGAACCTTTGCATAAAAATATTTATAATTAATGTAATATTATTGAGTGCATAATTTCGTTTAAACGGTTTTAATTAATTGCACACTTACAATAGCGTAGTCTTTTTAACCCTACGTTTAACTGGCAGGGAATGCCTTGTTCTAAGTTAGCTTCATCATCATCATCATCTCAGCCGAAAGACGTCCACTGCTGGACATGCATAGACCTCCCCCAAGTATCCCACAGTGACCGGTTCTGTGCGTCTCGCATCCATCGGATTTCCGTGACTCTTGCCAGGTCGTCGGTCCGCCTTGTGAACCTTCCGTCCCCACCGACCATCTGTTCTTCGAGCAATAAGTTAGCTTATGTACCACATAAAAATTAAATAACTTATTTCTATCATACGAGTATATAGGTTATGCAACATACTACCTCATTACCTACTTACCTACTACCGAATTTCATCAAAAGTATATTTCACCAAAACCAATTATAAAATGATTAAAATAAGTGAATACAATTTTAAATGTTTAAGGTAATAGCAATCATCGTAATGTTTTCACCTCGTTATTGTAAACAGTTTATCGATGCGCACACAGCAAATTTACATTGTTCTGACATTGTTTTTATGTATATTGCCTTTTCAGCTTCAACAATATCCCTTAAATTTATTATTGCATGCTACAATGTGTTTTGATGGTCATTTTTATTAAGGGCTCTCAATTGAATGGAATTAAAAATTATACCATACACGTGGACTTTTAGTAAAAAAGTCATACTATTATTTAATCTTAGAGAGATAAGATTATTATTATTTAATCTTCGGTAGAGAGATGGCGCTAGCTGTCACGTTAAGAAAGGCTCCGTAATAATTTATAAAATAAAAATAAAATAAACCAATTCAGAAACTTTAAAATAATTAGTATTGTTTATAAAGCTCTAAAATACTGGTGAAAGTGTTATCCAACTTTAAATCTTGTAAATAAGTACGCAAAACTCAACTACAAAAACAGTGACTCAAACTAGTGACAAAAGACTTAAAGTGTAACCATAACAAACTAAATAACAGTGTATTGAACTTGATTGACATTTTGACTGAATATTTGAAACATCACAACAATCACCTGTAACGATTGTCGACAAAAACTTAAAAAATAGTGATTTCTAACAAAAAATCCTACAAAAAGTTCCGTTTTTTATTCAAAACAATTCGCGGCGGGACTCAGTGGTGCAGTACAGCGGGACTCGGTGGTGCAGTACAGCGAGACTCAGCGGTTCAGTGCAGCGAGGCTCAGCAGTTCAGTGCGGCGGGACTCAGTGGTGCAGTACAGCGGGACTCGGTGGTGCAGTACAGCGAGACTCAGCGGTTCAGTGCAGCGAGGCTCAGCAGTTCAGTGCGGCGGGACTCAGTGGTGCAGTACAGCGGGACTCGGTGGTGCAGTACGGCGAGACTCAGTGGTGCAGTACAGCAAGACTCAGCGGTTCAGTGCAGCGATTTATTGGACGTTTTGCCACCGGTTCAAATCTCATAAAGCGAAATACTTTTTATGTTTTATTAATTCTTTTCAATAACACTAACCAGCTATAAATATGAACTTCTTTGAGAATATTACTCTTCGGCGGACGCGTACCCGCACTCAATCACTCAATGAAAGTATCATGGAACAGGGTAATAATTCCAATGACTCGTCCATAGATGGCGCCACACATAGTTTACCTACAATATCGGACGATGAAAACGACGAAGTCACACAATTAAAACATAAAATTGACCAACTCAACTCAGAATTACTGGCGGCCCATGAAGAAATAAATAATTTATCATGTGAAAACTCTGAGTTAAAGAGAACGATTGACTCACTAAACAACAAACATAAACTTGTAAAAAAGGTAACTAAGAAACTAATTAGTGACATTGGGACACCTAATAAAGAGCAAGCCACCCCTATTCGTAATTCAAATCCACATAAGAAACTGGAAAGTTCTACAATAACTTTGACTCCAAAAAATGTTAATACTTTAGTTACGAAACAGATCAGTAAAATACAAAATAGTCCATCACACACTGCTAAACCAAATATCGAGGTACTTAACAATAAACAACAACAAAAACATAAATTGTGTATTCTGAGTTCTAGTAAGACAAATAACATCTTATCAATAGCAGAAACAACTTTCCCGAATTATAATATATGTCACTACCTCAAACCATACTGTGGGATAAGGCATCTCGTCAGCGACATCGATAAAAAATTAACTACTTTTACGACTGATGATTACTGCATAATTCTCATCGGCGAAGAGGACTTCAGCACAACAAAAAATTATCATGATCTGATTCTTAACTTACGTGAAACACTTGTAACTGTGAATAACACAAATATTATAATATGTTTACCCACGTATAAATACAGCTATTACTCTAATATGTACAACTTAAGAGTAGAATTGTTCAATAACCTATTATACAATGACATTCAGATACACAACTATGCATTTCTATATGACTCTAATTACGATCTACCTTGTGATTATACAATGTTTTCTAAATTAAATGGTGTAATTAATAATACTGGTATTAACAATATTTTTTGCAATGTAAAATATGATATTGATATGACCTTTCATAATTATTTTTCCGACTCTAATGATATAGATAATGTCTCTTATAAAGTAGATACTCCTGAAACTGTGAACAATCAAAATTTTTTTCTTGTATAACCATATTCATGTTGTTCATCAAAACACAAACGGTTTAATAAGTAAATCGGACTTACTAAGCTTACACATAAATGATCTTGCTACCCTTGGTAAACATGTGGATGTACTTTGTATTACAGAACACAATATGATAGAAGAGGACCATCTCAATCTCTGTATTCCAAATTATACTCTTGCTACCTTCTATGCAAGAAAGTGCCGGAGAGGTGGCTCATGCATCTTAGTAAATAATACACATCCGTTTAAAATTCTAGACTTAAAAGAATATTGCAGTTCTTGTATCTTAGAATCTTGTGCAATTGAATTAATTGAACATAATATAATTGTAGTATGTATTTATAGATCTCCTAAGAATAATATCGACTCTTTAACTTCATTTTTCTATAACTTTGATGGAATCTTAAGGAAAATAGGTCTTAACTCCAAGAAAAAGGTGTTGATTTGTGGAGATTTCAACATTGATATTTTAAAAAACACGAAAATGTCAATGCAATTTCAAAATCTCTTACATAGATTTAATATGAAATTAGGTGTGCGTGAACCAACTCGGCTAGATAGCGGTACATGCATCGACAATATTATACACAATGTAAGAGGAAGTGTATGTGAGGTAATGGAGCTAGCCGTCTCTGACCATACAGCTCAAATTATAAAATGTCCTGTCAAAAAGACCTGCACGATCACACACTGGTTCTCTTATAAACGCGATTTTTGTCAGGAAAATGTTAAAAAATTTAAAGAGGCACTCCAAAGTCTTAGTTTTAGTAGTGTCTATAGCAGCAAAGATCCAAACAATGCATTTAAAGAATTTCATAACTTATTCAAGTTATTCTACAATCTGTGTTTCCCTTTAAAGAAGATAAGAAATGTTACTACTAAACCACAGAAATGGATCACAAAAGGCATTAAACTGTGCTCTAAACGTAAACGTGAGATGCTATGGACCTTCAGGCGGCATCCTAATTCAGTCAATAAACAAAGATATAATTCCTATTCCAAACGGTTAAAAACAATTATCAAACTGACCCAAAAATCGCAAAATAGTCATTTTATCAATAACGCTGTAAATAAAACGAAAGCAACCTGGAGAGTTATAAACTCATCAAAAAATAACATTCCAAGGAACGGTCCTTATAAACTCCTTATTGACAATAAATGCGTAACAAATCCAACTGACATTGTAGAACTATTTAATAATCATTTTATTGACCAAATACAGCCAACAAACAATTCTGACCATAAAATAACAGTAACAAATTCAAACATGAATTCATTATTCTTATCACCCACAGCACCAATTGACATTTATAAAATAATTACGACTCTGAAAAATACGAATAGCTCTGGCTTTGACGACATTGAGACTAAAATAATAAAAAGCGTAGCTGTTGAAATATCACCGGTTTTTAGCTATATCACTAACCTATGTATAGACAATGGTGTTTTTCCCGAAGACTTAAAACTGTCCGTAGTAAAACCACTACATAAAAAGGATGATCCTCAAAATATACAAAATTACAGACCCATTGCTCTTCTTTCAATATTTTCCAAAATAATTGAAAAGGTTATTTATAATAGTATATACATGTTTCTTGAAAAAAATGGCATTTTAACTAAAGAACAATATGGTTTTAGAAAGTGTAAAAACATAAACATGGCTATTTATGAATTGATTAATGAAATAGTTACGAATATGGACCAAAAAATACCTGTATCAGCCTTATTTATGGATATGACTAAGGCTTTCGACTTTGTTGACCATAAAGTCCTTCTAAATAAGTTATATAAATATGGCATCAGGGGCAAAGTTTTGGACTTAATAGAGTCATACCTTACTGGCAGAAAACAGGTAACTAGTATTTCGGCAGTCGATGTTCAAACTAAAACTGAAATTAATTACCAATCGAGAGAGAGACAAATTCACTATGGTGTGCCTCAGGGAAGTGTGCTCGGCCCTTTATTATTCTTATGCTATATAAATGACCTTCCGAAAACCATACCACATCCTATGACCCTATTTGCTGATGACTGTACTATAGTATTTTCTGGTAAAAATAGTGACTCGTATGAAGATGACATAAACAATAGCTTAAGTCTAATAATTCAATGGTTAAATAATAACAACTTACAGATAAATTTTAATAAAACTCAAATAATGACATTTAAACAAAGAACTAATCCTAAAATTCTTGACATTAATTATGACCACAATAAGATTATACAAACGGAACGAACCAAATTTCTGGGCATTTGGCTTGACGAAAACATGACATGGAAAACACACATAGAGACTATGATAAAAAAAATTCATCAATTTTGCTATGCTTTACATAATTTGAATAAGGTTGCAAATCGTAATACTGTCCTTACTGCATATCATGCATATGTCTCCTCAACTCTTCGTTACGGCATAATATTCTGGGGTAACTCTACCAACAGAGAAATGGCATTTAAAGCCCAAAAACAATGTCTTCGAGCCATATGTTTGTTAAAAACCACCGAAAGTTGCAAACCATTTTTCGTTAGTTTAAAAATACTTACGCTGCCATCCCTCTATATTTATGAGATTTCAATATTTGTTAAGGAGAATTTGTCAAAATTCGAAACACTAAATACTAGACGTCACCAAAGCACACTAAAATCAAAAAAACACAATACTGCACTTTTCTCAAAGAGTTGTCTCGGTATGGGTCCAAAGATTTTTAATAAACTACCAAATACTTTAAAAAGCATGAACAACATAAACCGTTTTAAATCGCAACTTAAGAAATTCTTGATTGAGAAGGCCTACTACTCTATCAATGAGTTTTTAGATGATAGAAGTATAAAATAAGAAATGTCCGATCCACTTATTATTCCGTCTTGTTTACTTAGAGCATTTATTTGTGACGTTACTTGTTTGAAACAGTTTTATTTATTTTATAGATACTAACATTGACAAAGCTGCATGGCAGACCTTAGGTCGACATTTGACTGTGAGGTTTTGCAAAACCTTTCATGATTTTCATGAGACGGCTAGATGGCGCTGTTCAAACATTTAAAAAACACAGCATAGCTTAAAAATCTTATTACGCAGTGGCACTTAATATGGTTTTTAATACCTAAAATAATTACTAAGTAATAATAATATAATAAAAAACAAACATAAATGATTTTATTTTCTTATTTCCGAGTACTTAATACAGCGCCATCTATACTAAAGCAAAAAAGCCAATTGGTATATTATTTAATTCGACAACAGATGGCGTAGATCATAAATAATAAAATCCCTACATTCACAAAGTAGCTCTCATTTTCGCATATTCTAATAATTAGATCGGTAGCTCAGGTGGATTAGCATGGCAGAATATCATAGCTAGTTCCTCAGGGCACAGGTTCAAATCCCAGTTCTAAGTCGACTTTTTTAAAATGTAATTATTGTATAATATAATTTATATTCTCTTTTTTATATTTTTAAACGTTTTTTATTTTATTTTTTGTTATAAATAATATAAAAATATGAGGTATAAGATGTAATAAAGGCATAATACACAAGTATACATATACTACTATATATTAACACTATATAAATATATATACATATATTACTTTCATAAATATTGGTAAGTATTAGCATTATTAGTAATAGTTTTCTTACAGATTAAGATTTACTAAGTTACGAGAATTAGTAAAGGATAAGAAATGAAACTATTTTAGTGATATTATAGTTTAAGACATTTAATTCTCAAAGAAGAATACAATTTTTACTTCTTTCTTATTTATACAGTGTATAACCTAACTTAACAGTTTTACACCCAATTAACAATTATTTAATTCACTGAGAAATACAAGCAAAATTTATAACTGAATAACTCTATTACAAAATGGAAGACATTAAAAAAATAAAACTAGTAGTTGATATTATAAGTATTCTAAATGAAAACTGTATTGTGCCATTCTCCTATTATTTAGTTTGATTCATAATGTTACAATACCCTTCCCCATAAATATGCAACCTTATCGTCTGTTGTTTATACCCTGAGACTAAATTGACACATTAGTGTCAAACTTACTATAGGAATGATGCCAGTTCTTTTGTGTTGTAATGTCATTAGACGGTAGTTCTGTAAATATCTTACCCACTCATAAATTATAAAAATATTACGTTTTGCATGATTATGGTTAGTGGTATTGACTATAATGATTGATTTGTGCATTATGTTATGACTAAGGTTCATAGCTTAAGTATTCGTTCCAGAACGAGGAAGAAATTGAAGCTTGACCTCAAATCAATAACAATAATAAATTGTAAGACCGGGTTATAGCTGTAATTTTGGGATCGAGTAGTTTATAATAATATCATTATTTCACCCACAAAAACAAGACTTACATGATTAAAATTAACTAACATAACAAAACAAATTCAGTCTAGTGTGCGGAGCTGGTGTCTATTATAGGTGTAAACCTGTATTACAGATCACCAGGTCCTCACCCCACGGAATCAGGTATAACATAACGAGGAATATAAATAACATGTATTTAAAAACAAAAAAATTGTTGTGGCAAGATATTAATTTAGTATCTAAACGCTAATTTGCCTCTTATGCCTAGTTCGCACTAAGCTAGTAATTTAGTTTAGTAGCGAGTAATTTAGTAGCTAAACGCGTCTGAACACCAAAAATTTAGTCGACTAGTTTAATAAAGTAACTAAATAGCTACTAAAATACTCGTTACTAAACTAAATTACTAGCTGAGTGCGAACTAGGCATTAGCGCGAAGGTTTGTGCATTAAAAGTATGGTGTGCATAATAATTTATGTATAGTGTATGCGTGGTGTGTGCGTGCGTGTGTATTTAACTAGTTTTCTACTTACGGTTAAGGTATTTATTTCCCAAAAATAAGAAGGTAGGTTTCACACAAGGAACCGCAAAACAATTTGACTTATGAGGGTAGGATGCAATTGAATGATTACTGCGTGCCTGTAAGGCCTACGCCACAGTGCAGAATATAAGCGATTTAATACAACTGTTTCGGTTTATTATTTGTGCATATAATTTTGATTTTGTTTTGTTTAATAATTTGATTTATTTCATATTTATTGTTGTTTGAGTAGACTTTCTTTATTATTAATTTAACTTGTTTTTTTATTTGATTTGTATAATATAAAATATATTTTTAATAAAATTTTTTTTTATATTGGAAAGGAATACAATATAAATATAGATTATATTGTTTTTATTTTAATTTCTTATATTATATAAGAAATCAAAATCATTAGTGTAATAACATTTTGTTGTTATAAAGTAGTGATTAAAATCCCACTTACACTAAGTTTGATCACTGTAAATTATCAAATAAATTATAGCTACCCCGGTCTTTGTTATTACTCAATCCAATAGTCAACACTTTATATTCTCTTTTTAATATTTCGTGTGTCCGCCGTTTATTAATTATTCATATAAGCTTTGACCCCGTAAAGTCAGTGATTCCTAAGTCCTTTCGTTCCTATTGTCCCACCTTTGAACTATAACGCCCCATAAACTTTCAATGGGGTTTAAGGGTCTGTTCACACAGACCGGCTCGGACAGGAGAGCAGATTTTTTATCACGTTGAAAACTGAGTTTTAACTATTTGTAGTAAGGTTTATTTTTGCATGTGCACTGTTTTGTCATAAAGAATGCTTGAACGCGCAGTGCACATGCAAAAATAAACCTTACTACAAATACTTAAAACTTTATTTTCAACTTGACAAAAAATCTGCTCTCCTCTCCGAGCCGGTCTGTGTGAACGGACCCTAAATCTGGTAATCTCGCAGGCCAAGGAATGATCCGTATATCCGATTGCTGGCTAAACAGATTTGATGTCCGTCTGTCAAACTAGTCATCGTCATAATCGCCGCAGTTATAACGGAGCGATTGGTTTCGAGGCACAGCCGGTGGTCTGGCGGACACATGCCGCTGGTTCGATCCGGACTCATACGGACATAACCTTTTTGTTACAAGAATTGCGCTTCTTTGTTTATTTTATGCGGATTGATTGTTAAACTTAATCTAGTTGAGAGTTTGTGCATAAATGGTTGTACTGACCGTGTTCGTCTTTTATTCGGTTTAACAGGAACCCTGAACATTACACACTCTTGCACAATTATGGAACGGTGTATAGGACAATTTTATGGTCTTGCACGAACGTTATCACTACAGGCATTTCTTCTACAGGAAAAAAAATTCCGCACGGTTGGCAGCATGACGTCATTCAGCACATCTATGTAGTTTGCACTATTTGCACGACTGAGTATTATAGTAAGTTCTCCTGGTCAGCACTCATCCATTTTCCACATGTTCACTGTTACACGACCGGATCCAGAGGTAGGCACAACGTGATCACTGTCATAACGCGTTTTATTCCTACGCCACAACCTAACTTGCCCGTGCTGGATTTGAAAGTATTTCATCACTGAAGATGACGTTGCTCTAGTCGAAATTTCTGTATTTAGCGAACTCCAGTCGTGCTCTTTTATGAGCTTCGGTTAGCAATGGCTTAGTAGCATGTCGATGATAATGAAGCCCTTCACTATAAAGAGCACGATACACCGTCCACAAAGATGTATCAAACAACTCTGCGTAATATCTGTTTGGTGTAAAGCCATTTCCCTCATAACCTTGCACCATAACCTGACGCTGGTCTGAGTCAATATGGCGTCTTCTACCAGATCTACTACGATGTTCCAACGAACCCTCTTCTTGAAACCGCTTTATCCAAAAGTGACAGTCTTTACCTATAAAGGAAATAATAATATATTATTTATTATTTTCGTGTATCGTTAATCGTGGATAATAAAATAAATAACGAACCGTGACTTTAAAATATTACTTACGTTTAAGTCTTGATTATGCAATGGTATTATTTGGGCCCTCGTAGCCATATCAATATTTGATCGCGAACTCATGATAAAATAAATGTTAAAAACTTGTTAAACGCAATCGTAACTAAACTCACTCAAAGATTGTAATGAACGTTATGATTGAACAAAAAGATTTAATTTTTATACAGTTAATATTAAACTACCCTCAATTCTTTTGAGATTTATGATACGGGCTAAAGTCGCTAAACAACTTCAATATAATAAAGAGTAGGATAATTTCAACTCATTGCGTAATGACTCGATGGTCTAGTGGCTAATGGAATCGGTAAATTTTATGCCACCGAGTTCGAATCCCAGTTATTACGTGCTTTGCTTTATAAGGTTTGTAATGTCGTAGGAGACTTTGTGTTAAGATTAAGTAATTTTGTAAATAGCAAAAAACAAAGTAATGTTCTTTAAAGAGATATGTATATTTTCCAATCCTACTACTATACTAGCGCCATCTATGTCATAAAAGACATATTATTAAGGCCACAGAATAGTTGACATTATTGTGTCTCGTTTTGTGGGTATGTGATAGGTTAAGACGATGAAACCCTGTGCAAACGATTTTGGTTTAGAATCTTCCATGCAATTCCGTCACAATTAGTACTTACGCCTAATTTGTACGCCTTGCAAGGCAAAACATAGTGATACAACACAAATTTTATACCATGTACCATATAACCTATGTTCTACAAATAAAATACTTTGACTTTGACTTTGACTTTGAATCTATTATATTTAGCCTGTCTCACCGCTGGGCTCCATTCCTCCCATCTTTCCCGGCTTTGATCCACTTCTTGCAAATTGCTAAGATAATTGCTAAGATCTGCCGCAATCCCGTCGTGCAATTTTAGGGCACCGACCTTGTGCTAGTCATACTAATAGCTATTGTAAATATGAAAGTATTTCAGTCTGTGAGTGGGCTGTCGTTGACATTATCACTCACAGTTCAAAAGAAACCTATTCATGTTTGACACATAAACATACTTTGTTTAAATGTGCAGATATACCTACTCCACTTATGATAAACTTGAGACTAAAAATAATGTTTATATGTTCATTGTTAGGCCACAACTCAGGTCAAAACAAAGGTACAAATTCTATCTAGTTTAAGGGTCCACCATCTAAAAATCACAAGTTTTTATAAAATATTTGCAGATTATTTTAATGATTATGTAATAGTTGTAAGTTGTTACAACTAATACGCAATCATTATAGCATCATGTTTTAGTCAGTAAAAGTCTACGACGCCTTCCTACTCCGCCCTAGAACGGTACTTGTCATTGGACGATTTCCTACATATATAACACAATGTAGGTTTTGTAATATTCGAAACTTCCACGTGTTATTTTACTCATAACCCTCACATCTATGTTAAAATAACAAATTGATGTCCGAGCTATATCTTTCTTCCTATTCCATTTTAAGCTCACCGTTAGTTTATATTAATTAATTAATCAAAACATTAAACGGTCCAATCGCCCATCCGACCTGAAACTGCCAACTAATAGAGATCCACATTTCCATTCGCCTAAAACATCTACTAAAAGGTAATAAAAGGATCCTTGTCTGAAGCGCCGTACTTTTAACCATTTGATGATATACTTCATAATAATATAATGTTATCTTTTATTCATTTAATACTACAGCGGTCTATTGAAGCGGAGGGTACAGGTTGATAATGTTAAACAAACAGGCTAGACCTTTGCCGACCCACACTGGACTACAAAGGAGGTTCGACCACGTACTCAGATTTATAAGGATTTCGCCATAGAGGTTATCCCGTCTTGTTTGTATTGAATTTCGTAAAGCTCACAATATCTTGTCAAAGCTAAACTCGTAATGGACTGTATTTTTGTTGCTGTGAAACTTTTGAAGTTGACCTTTTGGATAATTTGTTAGTTTACTTGTTAGGCCCTTTTGAGCAGTTTTTACTCTTTGATCTTTTCTCTGAGAAGACTGTTACATAGTTGGTTACATCACTATTTTATTCTCACCATTGATTGTAGGCGGACGTGTTCATATAGCGAAAAAACTTTCCAGTCTTTGACGTCAAAATCAATTACTTATATAATTTTTAAAGACCATGGAGAGAAAAGTAAATAGCACGTAGGTACCAAAAGTATTGATTTTTACTAACTTAAAACACGAATAAAATAATTTAAAAACGTATAAGATACAAGCATATAATTGCAAGTTGTCTTATAGCTTCTTTAATGTATCAACTCTTTAGTACAGGATACAACGCGTTTTTCCTTTACAAAACGTCATTGAAATTGTTCTTAGTAAAGTTCGCACAGACGTTGTTTTACTCCACTCTTGGCTTTGAACCTAACTTTGAGAACTTGTTTTTTTAAGCACCATTTAAGATGAATGAAAATATTCCTGAATTTAGTTCCCAAATTCAGGAATTCTAGAATTCTGGCCGTCTATTTCAGGGAATAATCGCCATAACTTTTAAATTAAGTACATTTCTGGCTCTCTAAATTATTTCAGAGAGATAGATATTCCGAGCTTTGGCAGACTTACGACAAAAGTCTTCAGAAATTTTGATTTTCTTTTGATTGTTCTAAAACATTTTCGTCTGCTTTATCATTAACATTTCTGTTGAAATGTCTGTGAAGTTATTCCTACAATACCTAACTACCTAAAAATGGTAGATCTTTTTTATATTATGTTCACTATTTCAGTAAGTCGAAAGATATCTATCTACATTTTGCTTCATCAAATGATATAATTCTAGCCCGGTTAAGTTGTTACGCAATAAAATGAATCCTTCTACAATCAAAATTAGGAACAGCATTGGGTGGGACCGCAATAACTTCAAGTTGAGCGTCGGCGTTCAATAAAGTTATTAGTGTGGTAGTTAAAACTTAACGATTATAGTAAGACATTGTTCTTGATTGTTGTAATGTGAATGTGAAAATAATTGTAAACCCAATCATTTTTTCTTTTGAAAAGAGTAACCATGGAGTTTCTTGCCGGTTCTTCTCCATAAGAAACGACCAATTGGAAACGTACACTAGCTTAGACTTTTTATAAGTGCCCATGTAGGCCTATGTAAAATAAAAACATTTTTGATTTTGATTTGATTTGATCGTGGTGTTAGTTTAAAACAAGCCGTATCTCAGAGGGTAAATCAGGCGTACGTGACCCAGTCGGTAGCAAACTTGCAAAACTAAGACACGCATTCAAAATTACATAAACTGTACAGTGCAAGATAAACTTGCGTTATACCTACAGTATATATCGCCGTCATACTTATAAAGCACCAAATTTTAAATGCGTGTTTTGTTTTGATTATTTATTATCTATATATAATAGCGATCAGGACGCCCGGAAGTCGACCCTGACATAGTTGGGAAAAAGGCTAAGCAGACGATGATGACACTAGCGATCACAAAAGACCTGGGTCTGTTTAAAACTGGCTTTTCATCCGAAAAACAATTGAGATCCCGATTGTAGTGCCGCCTGCTGGGTTCAATTTTTGTAAACCGTCGAGGGATCCAATCAAATATACACACAGAGTTTTTATTAAATCTTTAGGTGCTAGGTGACAGATATACGTAAACTAGATTTATATGTATAGACAGATATTTATCTTATATTATAGTTATATAATTTGAGTGTCTTCAAGGCTAGAGTAAACAGGCTCTTAATAAACTAGTGCGCCTCACCATCGACGATTGCATCACTGCTTACCATCAGGTGTGATAGCAGTCAAGTACTAGTGTATAACAATAAAAAAAAATAACCATCATCTGCCAGTGGCTTTACCTACGTATCTAAAGCCACTGGGAGAAGCTGGTTGGTGGTACGGAAAAACGTACCGCTACATACACGTTTTTCCGTACACATTTTGAACCACGTTTCATCTCCTTAGCGTGCCTATAGGTACATCATAATTTACTATCTGCCTGTCAATTTACATGGGCACTTATATAACGATAGAAGCTAGAGCTTAGTTCGAATTGACCGTGGAAAAAGACCGGCAAGAGAATCCATGGTTACTCTTCACTCTGCGAAAAGGATTTACATTTTTTGTTAACTAAAACCCAGCCGTTTGCGTTTTAAGACCGCGTTAACTGTTACGAACAATCCCGCAGAATAACGTTTTACGTAACAATTTACAGCCCAAGAAAATATCAAAGCTCTTTCTTAGTCCGTCGCCAAAAAACACAATTTTTACGACTATTATAAACATAAGCAGAGTTGTTGCCAGGAGCCGTAGCATTCACTATTATTATAATTTATTCTATTTTATTGCTCCTACAAGGATTTCTTTTTACATTGAATATAAATATATTTTTTATTGAAACAATTTCTTTTACTACTTCGGTCGTTGCGAAAAGATTTCGGCTGTAAAGTTTTCCTTTCATGTTATCAAAGTTGTTTTCGTTTTAATGTTTTTAGTGTTGTTTGCTTTCCTTTGAGGGTGAAATATGTTATCTTCAAATAACAGTTTGTAAGTCTGAAAGGTTAAATGCGGCACGTGTACGAATTGTTTATAATTTACAAGTCAAAAAACTGTAGAGTACAGAAAGACATTTATTAATTACTAGCTTCTGCCAACGGCTTCGCTCGCTTGAAAGTGGGTATCTCTATATAAATTTTTGAGCACCGTTTCATCCTCTTAAGGAGTGGAAAATCCTCTCTTCGTGCTTGTCTACATCATAAAAATTTTACACTCTTAATCCCAGTAATTTTTCATTTTTAGACACTTGTAGTCCTCTAAAGCAAATGGCAAAGAAGAAACATACAAGTAGATTTTAGTCAGTAAAAGTCTGACACACCCTCTTGCTTCACGTTAATACGGAAAGAAGTCATGAAATGACTTCTCACCTCAAATAAAATGCACTTATAAAATACTGTACAAAGACGAACTTAATGCCTTAAGCAGTTTTTATTAGACGACCTTAATGCTGAAGAAATATCCGAGTAACATGTCAGGTACAATTTAATAAAAGACCAAATAGAAAAGAAATATTTAGATACATAAATACATATAAATAAAGAATGATCTTGTGAACAAAACGAGTCCAACCAATCAATACTCAATATTATATTTTTGTTACTTTCTGTATTACCACAATTACAATGGCAAGCCAAAATAAACTTATATCTACAAGAAAACCAAACAGAAGATAAACATAAAATAATCATGACACATCTTATTAAACATAAATATAACTTATTAACATTCTGCGGCGAATAATATTCAGAGAAAGCTTATTAAAATTAACTAAAGCTTTAAAGAAAATACAAATATTATAAATTATTGTGGTTTGTGCACACCCTGTATATTCGTGAGTGGAGTAAACTGCCGGAGGTAGATTGGCTCCATTTCAAGTAGCGTTCGGCAAATTCGGCAGAAATACATATTATGTTTAATATGTGCCAAAGCTTACAAATACCGACAGACTGCCGACCCAAATTCTAAATGTCTTTGACCTTCCTATCGTTAATATGTTACAGATTTGATAAATGGTTTTTCATAAACAAGCGTTCAAATTAATGTTTTGAATACTTCACTTTACAAAGTCTGCAATGAATCTTCTTCACAAACTTAGCCTACATTTTGAGGCCACTTCAGACAAAAAATTGAATTAAAGTCATCTACGAGTATAATAACCCGTAGCAGCAACAACCAGACAAATATTATCTTGCTAATTCGGAGTCATAAAGATAACAAAGGTGCTGCCAGGTTTCGCCTGCGTGGTAGTAGACAATTATCCAAACCAAGACATAGTGAACTTGTGTACCAAGTTTCATAGAAATCTTTTCCGTCGTTAGAAGAAGTAACAAAAATATACTAACACACTAACTTCTGGCTATAAAACAGCACTACTCAGCTACCTGAAGACTGTTATAGGCGACGAACTAAAAAAACATGCCGCAAACGAAACTACAGCTAGGGAGTGGAATTCCCGCTGTGTTTCCTGTGACCTAGAGGTCTTTCAATCAAGAGTAAATTGGTTGCTTCTAGACAAGCGTGCTTCATCTTCGATCGCATTATCGCTTACCATCAGGTGACATAATTTTAACAAAACGCGCAATATTATAATAGAATCATAAAATGTTTAAAGTGGGTTTCTGATCTGAGTATTAATAGTTAGAATCAACCCTAAAATGAAGAAATCTCAAACCCTACTTAAATGCCAAATTACGATAGGTTTTCAAGCTAAATAGAGTTTTAGAAATACTACTAAACACTACTGAACTTCAAGTTCAGTATACTTAAATCAGAAATCGAGAGTAAATCTTTAGCAATATTTCCATTCTCTGCCAACAATTACACTACCATTTCTTTCCCTAATACCAATAACCGTGGAAAATTCCTTTCTACCCGCCATTTTCTAATTCCAAAGCAGGTGTTCAGCCAACAATCCTCCTTGCATAGCAAATATTGTCTATTAAATAAGCCGACTTTATTAAGGCAAGGCGTATCGACTTGACCTAAATATCGAGACGTCGCTCGCTCGGGTACTTGACAATGCATGTCGCTAGGTAGGTGACTGTACATGTATAGGTATATATATACATAGCTTTGGGTCGGTTCAGCGAGGATACGAGGTGCTTTTGAGATTAGTGGAATATTATTGGAGCGGTAGAGATGTACTGTAGTCATAGGAATGTAGTTTAGACGTCATTTTGCGGTTGTAGCTTCTGTTTTCCTTGAAAGGGTTAGCGGAGTCAGAAGAAACTATTCGGCGTTATCTAATATGAGCATTATTGTTATTATTGCTAGGTACATACACCTTTGAAGCTAGACAACTTTTTTATCACACAAAATACTCTCAATGTAGATATAGATTAAACTTATTTTTTTACGGGGGAAATCGTTTGACTCTGGGTGTAGTAGGAGAAAGTTTCAAACTTTTACTGACTTAAGCTCACAGTGATTCTTCAGTTTTATTAACATCCATAATTTTACTAACATCTGACATCAACGCGTCGCGCGTCGTACCAGGCTTTGTCTTTACCGGAGGACTCGACGGTAAGCTACCTATTGCTAACAGTCTATAAGCCCGTGCTTAACCCATCACATACCCGCGAAACGAGACACAATAGTAAGACAATAACAGCGCGGTGACATGAAACCGGTCGGAGATTCATGATGATGGCCGAAAACCGTCCTGCGACTTCCGACACTCGGAGCATCTAACTTCTAAAGTCTAATACTCTCAGTCTGTCTTATTTTCGCCTCACGGACCCAAAACCCGCCATCAATCCACCGATATGCTGTCACTAGTCAATACTGATAAAACCATTACACGTGGCAAAGCTTTGGGGCACTCAACTAAAAATAAAACCAATAAAACAACAAACCTAATGAAGAAAATGGTGAATCAATTTGTACACATGACTCAATCCACAACCGTCTCACAAAATACAAAACACGTGTAAAGCCCATCGAAAGCAAACACACCGTTTTGTTGATTCTACCACCAAATAGGCCATGGTTTTGTTCATAACTTAAATTGAATTCTGAATGGCCAAAGTTTAGTTGGCCAGCAAAAGTGTTCTAATTTATTATTATGAGCTATCCCAGTAACTGTTGTTTTGATATAACGACCGAATTTTAATGATTATGTAACCTGATCGTTGTTTGTTATATTGATTATGATTTTGTTTTGAATAGGAAGCGGTCGATTTTGATAACAATGGGGAAGTGGCCCTATTCGACAGTGGTGTAAGGCCGTGATTAGACTACTTTATTCGTGGCGTTATCTTTTAAGGAGATTGAGATCTAAGGTGCTATTGTTCCGAAAGATTTACCGAGGCCCTGAAACAAAAAGAGCAACTGAAAAATACAGGTCGAATTTAAGTAGTTCAAGTCTAACACTTCCTGTCTCTTCACCTAGAGCAGGAGAAGGCATTTGATGATTTCCCACTTAAACAAAAAAGGTTCCATTATCTAGTCGGTCAACATGTAATTGGATTTTTCCATTAGGAATTTCCTATTCGATTCTTTCTTGGCCGAATGGAGTATGGCTCAGACAGCACATTTGGAAGCGTTGGTCTTGCGAGTATTGTGGTCTATCTTGTGTTAATATGTTATAAGCATTAGAGTGAAGGATAGAATAACGTATCTACACATGTGTTTTTTGTTTGTCTACTTCGTTGATCGCTAATGTTGACCGCTATGACCAATATTCGACTAAAGAGATTTTATTTCGTTTAATTCAAATATTAGAGAAAGGTATTTTCCGAGAACACTACCTACATTCAATTTTACAAACTATATAACATAAGTGTAGATAAGCTAAGACACCAATAAATTGTCAATAATGCAGCTATTATGCTGAACAAGGCCAATTATTTTCATAATAAACGCTAATTTCCTCGGAGAACCACGCCAATTTCCGTTTTCACTCGTCTATAAGAATTTCCGACGGTGCCTCGTTATCCCGACTCCAACAGTGAGACACACTTAAGTATTGGTGTATAGTAAGGAACCATTTGGTACAAAAGTATTCGAAAATGACAAAAGTGAAAATGTTAACAAATAACATTTTGATATTGGCATCGACACCGAGTCGCCAGCCTGTAGGTTTCCTACCGGTTGCATTTTGGGGAGTGTAGCGTCATCGATACATGGTAGACATCCCTCCTCATCATCATCATCATCTCAACCAAAAAACGTCCACTGCTGGACATAGGCCTCCCCAAAGCGTCGCCACAGCGACCGGTCCTGTACGTCTCGCATCCATCGGATTCCCGCCTATACTCACAAAACGTTTTGGGAACATATTTATTGTGCGTACAGCCAAAGAGTCGAATTCCCTGCCAGAGTATGTGTTTCCTGACAGCTACAACCCGGGATTTTTTAAGTCAAGAGTGAAAAGTTTACTTCTATGTAGGTAAGCGCGCTCCATCGTCGACCGCATCGTCGCTTTCTATCAGGTGAGGTGAAACGAACGAACCTATCAACAATAAAAAAATAGTTACGAATTTTTGAAAACAAAAAGATCAAAATGAAACAAAGACCCTCTAAGAGATTGCTACTACCTACAAACCTACTCCAAGGCTGCGAGAACGTTTGAAAGAATGACCTTGACCCTAGAGCACAAAAGGCTACTCAAGGACAAAGGTGGGTTTTGGTCATTAAAAGTCTGAAATGCCTTTTGTTCCGGAGTCGGAAAAGTCAGTGGATGATTTCTTACCACAAAAAAGGCGCTAAATTTTTTTAACCATAAGGTTTAATTAAAATTGATATTGATTCTCCGGTTATGCTTTTTGTGTGATTAGTATTCGGTTGATAATAAAAAAAAATTATTGGTAAGTGCGAAGTATGAGCAGTGGTTGCCAAGTGGTAACTGCCCCGTCTTAAAAGTTGTTGGTCGCGGGTTCAAACCCAGCCAGGCGCATTACTTTGTGTAATTTAATTCATCACCACTGCTCTCAAAACGGTGAAGGAAAACATCGTGAGGAAACCGGCATGTCCTAGAGTCAAAAGTCCGAAGACATGCGATATCCACCAATCCGCACTGGGCCAGCGTGGTGGATTTCAGCGCATTCCTTCTCCTAGAGAGGAGGCCTGAAACCCAACAGTGGGAGCATTACAAGGCCGATAGTAATAATAAAGTGGGATAAAAGAAAAAAAGGCAAATACAAAGAAAAGTGTATACCTTTTATTTGTATTTGCCTTTTTACCCAGTAAACCATACATACCGCACAATTGTGTTTGTTACGCTTTTGCGCTTTAACGGCGAAGAGTTTCCTGGAATAGAACATAGGATACTTTTTGTAACGGTTGTATGCTCCCTTGGGATAATTTTCACCTTTACGCCGGTAAAGCCACCATACCTGGAACTAGTACAGAAATAAAACCGAAAAGCACAAAAAATATCTCCGGCAAAAAATCATAGTAATAAATTCGGTTAGTTTTCCGTTCAACGTAAATATATTTTTCAACTACCCTCATTTTCCAACGAAAGAATTAACTAAATGAGTTTTAAAACTATATTAATGATACGACACTCTGCTTTTAGTTAAAAAGTGGGGGTTTCATTAAAACTTTGATGTCTCCGTAATGCACTCGGTTGCTGAAACTTTTGTAAACTAAATGAAAAAACAACTGAAAGTTGCCGGCACATAAAGACGAAGCCATAGTGAACCGATGCAGAATATTACAGGTTTTTAACAAGTAATCAATTTTACTTTGTAAGTTACGTTTATTAAAAAATCATGGATGAAAAGATTCAGCTGTTTTTAATAAAAAATTAAAATGTTCGCAATAAATTTTAACGGGCTTTTAAGTAATAAGATTTTAAATGAAAACGTTGTAAAATATTAAATAAAAACTTACTTTTTTATTGAAACTGTAAATGATTTCATTACCGTTCGATTGAATAAGTAAGCAACATCGTGTTGATATAATTCTGGAATAGAGCAACTTCATTTGACGCCCTCTAGTTTATCATATTTATTTCGAGGGAACGTCTATTTTATGATCTTATTCCTATGCTGCATCTACTTAGTGCCACAACAAAGTTAGTTGATTTTCTCTGTTTATACCACCACGTATCGTAAAAATTGTTCAGTTCTAAGATACATTGTTACGGCGGAACGTTTATAGATGTTGCTTAACTTTATATGGGAAAAAGGTGCGCTGCAGAAAAAACATTTAGAGGTGAGTTTGCACACGCAAATGTGTTAATACGAAATGATAATAATAATACATTATTTTTGGTAATTTCATATGGCAATAAAAGCAATAGTATATGGTTCATAATTGCTACATTAAGGCATGAGGAAGGCGGCCATCAAAGAAGCGGCATGTTGTGAAGCTTGCCACCAACACCTAAAGTGATGACTACGACCACCACACAAGACAACCACTCGGTCGAAAGTGATGCCGGTAAAGAAGAATATCATCATCTGCCTAGCCTTTTCCCAACTATATTGGGGTCGGCTTCTAGTCAAGCCGGATTTAGCTGAATACCAGTATTTTACGAGGAGCGGCTGCCTACCAGACCTCCACAACCCATTAACTGGGGTAATACGGTACTTCATGGCAAGACTGGAGTCAGATTTACTGGCTTCTGACTATCCGTAACGACTGCCAAAGTCTACAAATGACAGCCGGGACATACAGCCTAACGTGCTTTCCGAGGCATAGAGGAAACTCTACGTCAAAGAAATCTAAATATTTAGATTTCTGTGAGGACCATGTCAAGAGTGATACCAGCAAAGAAGAATATAATCCAGTATATAAAGCGATCGTTATAAAAACGTGCGAATTTGCGGCACACCCGAATAAAATTGATCCAAAACGAAAGGTTTAAAATATAACCCTAATATTTCCAGTTCCACACATCGTCACAATTTTAATAGGCCATTACATCCATATGGGCAAAACTGGGGCACATTTCTCAAAGCTGCCTAGTCTTTTTCCACATAACGCTGACTTGGAACCTATTCTAGCACTTAAGAAAATGGTGAGAAAAGCATTTAGTAATTCACAACGCGTAGAAAACCGCTCGGTTAAGGGATGGTGTAAAAATGAGGGAACATTATCGTGACTGAGATCTTCGTTTCACGCCGATTCGATATACTCTGGTGAACGCTCCATTTTGGTCTGGTTACGAGTAATGTGTTTTAGTATGTTGATACGAGAAAATCACGTTTGCAAACAGTATAAGTTGAGATGTACTCATAAACATCGTAAAAAGGAGAAAGATTTTTTTATTAACTATGTAGTTTTTTGTGCATTCTACGTGTAGGGGCGTACTCGTCTTAATTTCATTTTTAGTATCAGTGCCGACAAAAAAATAAAAAATTATTGTGTGACAGAAATCAGATTTTGAGGCGTTTAATAACACATTAAACTATAAAACTGTTGAATTTCTGTCACATCACAATCTCAGGATCAGGTCTTCAGAGTACAGGCACTAGTTGTCTGGTATATGCTGAACTGGGCTTATTTTAGCGCAACCATGAGACCAACTATTTTATTTTTGTTTACAACTTTAACTAATTGTGTTTGTGTAGTTGGAGTATCTTTGTGTTGTGCCAAATAAACATTATTTTTATTTCCTTCTTCCAAACGTTTCTTTAGTATGACACAATTTTTAGGGAGAGTTACTCATATATCTCTTGCCAGAGTTTGTACTTCTTGATAACTACAATCTAGGGGTCATTAGAATAGGTTACTTCTAGGCAAGCGTGCTCCATCGTTTCTATAATTTTCTGTTTACAGTATAAGTAAGTAAACTCTTTCATAATAAGTCAAAAACATTGACAAACTCCTGTTTTCAGAGTTTTCTTGCACAGTACCTGTAACACGCTGATAAAATTTAACCAAACGAACAGCCAAACCATTAATCGTTAGTTCCTCCAGTATCAATACTTTACGTTTAAACTTCTTCCGTAGCGAACGGCGCACAGTTTACTAAATAAATCGCTAAACTCGCGCTGAAAATCTAAACTTTCGAGCAAATGTAGCTAAAACTTGTGCTTTTACGGCTAAACAGTCGGTCGTTAATCAAAACATGGTTAAATGAATTGGCTAAATTATTACTTAAATATTTATGCTCAACGTTGAACCAGAAGTAAATAATTTGTGACTCAGCGTTGAAACTTTTCTTTGGTGCAGAAAGTTCAAACGTTGTACAGTCGATAAATTCTACAAATTTAGTAGAAAAACTAAGATTTAAAAAAAAAAAAATATATTTTGTTATTATAAGGTTCCTGTAAATGTGAAACCATACGCTGATGCTTATTCTTGCTTTTTTACCTTATTTCATAATTCTAAATTAGTTAAGCCGTGCAGTGAACGATTAGCGGTCATCGCGTGTGCTCCCTCGCTCCTTTATCATTCTAAACTTTTGGTCCGTATAATATTTTTAATTTAACTATTTTATCAGCAGAGTCATTTCACAATCTTTCTAGCTTCTGCAGTTCCTGTAGAGAGAATAGGCCACCAATATCAGCTTAGAAAAAGGTGGCGAGATGGTGTAAATGTGTCCCATTAGGACGAACTCGAAACGCCGTAGTAGAAGAATATCCGGGAATACTTAGCGGAGACCTTTGTCCAGCAGCTAGCATTGCTAGGGAAAAAATATAACTATCAACTCAACTTTCTAAAGTTGAGGTAATAGTTATATTTAAAAAAAAAGTTTACTTTTTTGTGTTACTTTACGGCCTGATTTTATTCTTGTTAGCAAAGTCTTAGAGTTAAAAATTTTTCAACAGACTTGCTAATAAATAATATATTGGCTATAAATTGCAGGTCTTCTTTGTAAAATATGGCTAGTGAACTGGAAATATAAGAAACGTCTAGACAGTGCAAATCACATTTTCTTTTCTTGATTTTTGGGACCTTGTTTTAAGCCTTAGTTCTGGCAAAATAAAAATACCCATTCTGCTATTTATCAAAATCTGCTGTTTAATTATTGGTTGCCAAAATGCATGCAAAGGAGCTTTTCGCTGTCAACGTAAGGATAATTTAAGTTTCCATTCGGAAATTCTTACGTTTGTTTCAATACTTGGCAAACATGCTTTATTACCGCATCTTCCCTTTCTATCAACAGTAAAACAGAAAGGAGTCTTTTTTTAAATAATAGTTTTGTCTGACGCAATATTCTGTACATTCTAGTTTGTCTGAACGGAATACGTTATGGCCGCCAGTTTTTTGTTTTATTTTGTTGTGCTGAAATTTTTCCAGGTTGCATTAAGAGATCGCGGAATAAGTTATAGCAGCCAGTTATAATATATGCTTTATTTTTAGGGCTCAAATTGAGTCATTATTTTATCTTTTACAAATAGAGTATGTAACCAATAATCACATAAAGATCCTTCGTAATTCAACACAGCGTCACATTTAGCTGTTCCAAAACATTAATAACACCAGCACAACAACGGCTCAAAAAATGTGAACAATTTACACCCCCGTATCTGTGTTTTGAAAAATGACCGCAGACTATCTACAGAACCCGGATCCTAAGGTTCCATCCATCAACTTCAGAGTATCGTTTACTAAATCAACTTTATGTTCCCACATAAACATACACTCACAGCCAAAATAGGTTCGTCACCTTAAAATCTGTTTTACTCTTCGCAAGACATTTTCTTTAATAGACTCAGTATTATAAAAATATCACTCAGAAATAAGACCTTTAGTAGTTAGATAATTTATAATGAAACAGATTTCAAGTTAATTAATAAATGCAACTACTCTAAAAAGATTTCAGTTTCAATTACATTAGACGTTAGTAAAATGTTTATGATGTTTTAAGCTTTTTATTTTAAGTGATTAAATAACAGTTTTATACTGAGCACTAATGTGCTAATATGTATTAATAAATAAATGATTACACTAATGTGTCCTAACATAGAGGATTTACTAATCCTCCCAACTGAATTTCGATCCTGGTAACTTAAATCTAAACAGAGATTTGATCTTCTTTGAAATAAGCACCACATACACCGGTGCAATCTCTGCTCTTTTATTCTTGTAGTCTACCATAAACTTTCCATCTTGGGGTTGTGAACCAAGTCCTTTCATAATGGAAAAGTCCAATACCAATTTTTGTCTGACTTTGGAATTCAATCGCAGACTCTCTCATTTAGCAGTTTTACAAAGCAATACACTCAACAATGTAACCTCAAAAGTATGCCTAATACACCTTTCTCGGTATACAAAAAACTGAAGAACGTATAAAGGTTTTGACTGTACATGTACACTAGACGCCTGGTTTTTTTTCTATCAGACGATTTTTCACCGACAATGCCTAGGTTTTGTAAGAAAACGTAGCGCATTTTCAGATTGAGTGACAAGTAAATAAATCTTAGTAATGCGTTATACATTTCAGCAATGAAAGGGAGATTCGGATTATATCATCAGTTTTATTGTGAGGGGTATAATAGATGGATGTAACGCGTTATTCTTTGGAATACAAAATAGTTTTTGTTACATTTGTTTTGTCTAAGAGAGTCGCTGAGACAGCAGGGGTAGTGAACCTTTTATTCTTTTTTGTGTCGAACTTGGCTACAAGGGCAGTTGTATTTTAAGTAGATATGTTTCGTAAGTGATTTTTTTCTTAGTTTTACCATTATAATGATCGAAAAATTTTAAAAAAATCTTTTTATTACAAGTAATAGAAGACTTGACAAAGAAATTTGAAAAAAAAAAACGCTGTTTCAGTGTCATTGGACTCTATCTACGTGCCCATAATGGGTTTAGTAACTGGACGTTGAAAAAAAATTACTCCCTTTTGCTTCAAGCCTAATTTTTTTAATGCTCAGGGGACGGTGTAGGAAATAGGTATCTTATATGAACATTGACGATATTCAAACCTTTCAAAATGCCGTAGCTACACGTATCTATATGATTAGTTACATTCGTCTAAACATTTCCTTGTCTGGCCAGTCCGATTGTTTCACGACCGTCGTCTGGGAATGTGGTTAGCCGCATAACCACGTTATTGCTGCGTCTGTCCACAATGCACACTGTGTTCCCTGCTTGAGTGGAATTGTTACATGTATTGACGGTGATACACTAGTATTAGATGTTGCTATTGGATAGGTTTGATTGCTATTTATAGTATTGGAGGTTGCAGTAGCAGCCAAATGTACATGAAAGATAATAGAAAACCTTACTTTATTGATTTACGATTATTTGATCCTTCGAACAAATGTCTCTAAGAGTCAATCTAGAATTCTTTTACTGTACTTTAATTGTCTTTTCGTTTGTGTTTGTAACTGTTGTGCTGTGTTTGACCCTCATACAAGTTTTTCGATTCTATTCTATAAGTTTTTTACAAGTAAAAGTACAGTTGGATTTGAAACATTTGCAACTTTGAAGAATTTTTACGATCGGACTCAGGCGAGAAATTCATCACCATTATCATTTCAGCCAAAAACATCTATTATTGGACTTATGTGTGTTGTCACAAGTGTTGCCACAACGACCGGGCCTGTGCGTTTCTCATCCATTACCCAATTCCGGTAATGTTCACAAGGTCATAGTTCACCTTGTGGTAAGTTTCCTAATGCTGCATCTTCTAATATGCGGTTACCACTTCCAGAACCTTTCAGCACTATCAACCATAATCTGTTCTGTAAGCAATGTGCTCTGCTCTCAAGCATTTAAGTTTGCCAATTCTTCGGGATATGTCGGTAAATTGGACGAAAAATTAATTCCCACAAACATTATTGCTTCATCTTTTAAAAATATAAATTCAATTTAATAATAAAAAGCTTTTATAACACACTTAACAACTTTACTACTTGCTACATATTTATAGCCAACCAAAACCTCGTTTCATCCGTGAAACTCCGACAAAAGGATAAAGAAAACAGTTTCCACATCGCTACTAGCGAAGTACAGAGGAATACAAAGTAACTGTCTTGTACACATGTACTCAACTTAGATTGAACTTTGGAGATCTTTCTGCGGTTCTATCAAACACGATTGTTGGGAATCAGGAGTACTGTCGCGGCTGACACAGAAGTCTGGTTCAGTTTTAGATGAGGGAAGTTTTGTATGTTGGAAAATTATTTTGTTTGTAACTGCAGTAATAATTACAAGAAGATAATTACATTGCGGGGCACATTGCCCGTAGAACAGATGGTCGATGGGGACGTAAGGTTCTAGAGTGACGGCCACGTACCGGAAGACGCCGCGTTGGAAGGGCCCACAAGGTGGACCGATGACCTGGCGAGGGTCGCGGGAATCTGATGGATGCGAGACGCACATGATCGGTCGCTGTGATGACGCTTAGGGGAGGCCTATGTCCAGCAAAGAACGTCTTTCGGCTGAGATGATGATGATGAATTATATTGGGATTGGTTCAGAGCAATTTAAGAACGAGAGGGAATGCAAAACGGTCGCCTCCTTTTTTTCAACAAGTTGTGTTCCAAGCGCGCCTTATTTGGAAATCGGAAAGGCTCAGCAGCCGATTTTGTGAATGGAAAACCGTGGTCCTAAAACGCAAAGGACAGCTAAAGTACACAAGTTTGGTTTTAGCTTGGCAAACGTTTTGATCGATCGTAAGAAGTAATTAAATGATATCCCATCTTAAAAAAAAAGATAATGTGTTGGGATAGCAGTAAAAACAGCATAATTATACTTTTATTTACTCTAAAATTTTGACAATCGAAATCTCTAAAACACGCTTCACCTAATAGTTGACGGGTTATCCGTTTTATGTGACGCCATTTCAATAAATCAACCGGATTAGTATAAGGGGCTGAAACATCTGCGCTCATTGATCCTTAGAAACCCATCGGAGACCTGAAGATCACGTTGAACCGTCGTCGATATGACGAGTATCTATGACAGTTAGAACTTAAAGTGTGACAATGTGTCAATCATGAGTATATTCGGATCCTTTAGTTCTTGAACTATGAAATACGGACGGTAGGTGATCGTTTTATGCAGTGTCTTGATAACTATTTAACGTTTGAATCCCCGACCGGTCTCATGAGATTGCGCTGTCATTGTCTTACTATTGTGTCTCGTTTCGCGGGTATGTGATAGGTTAATCGCATCTGGAGTTTACGGCTAGAATTCCTTCAAAGCCACAGTCTTTGCCTTAATTCTAGGGTCCCAGCGTTCTCCTTCGTTCAACCCAGGCGCTGTAGGCTTCGACTCTGCCGGGCCCCAACAACTAGCTGACATCTCTTTGAGGCGCACATGGCACAATACGCGCCGTCGACGACATGGGCTTGGTCTGGACTATTGCTTGACGCCCGTATGGCATTGCTCGCTCTCTGCAAGCCTGATAGGACATAGATACTTTTTTATCCTGAGTGTGCTACTTTGACGTGGGCAAAATCACTACCAGAATCTAAATGCTTCATAAAACATCAAAGAAATATTGTTCAATAATAAATTTCATTTTTGTTCAATTCAAAGACATGTGACATCCCCCAATCCGCACTGGGCCCGGGCGGTGGATTACAGACCATTCCCTCTCCTAGAGAGAAAGCCTGAGTCCCAACAGTGGGAACACTATAAGGCCAATAATGCTAATGCTAAATGAATTTCATGATAGTGTCTATGAAAAGGTAGATATTTTCTTAGCATGTCAATGGCATAAGTTTTCAAAACGAAATTTTCAATTAGTAATGGCTAACCGTTTCCTGTATAAACTGGATCTATTCCACCATTTTCTGTTTTATTAGACCAAAAGCCAGATAAAAGACGGTTAATCCATTTGTGATTGAATAATGAGATTCGGATGTACTCTTTCCTCTTACGCCTTTCATATGAGAGGGAAGGAGACAGCAATGTCTGAGAGAGTAAAAACGTGAGGTTTACAATAAGAAAGAAAATTCCGAGTCGATTGAAACATTCCCTTTGTTAAGGGTTCGTTGGTTCTTCGTTATATTGTGTAATTGCTATTTCAATTATGACAATACATTGAAATGTAATGGTAGGTATTCTTCAAAGTATGTATTGTGTATTTTATACGGACCAAAATCATGATAATATTTGGAATTGTACTGTATGTAGGATATGTAGTTAGGTATAGGATAAACCGTAGGTATTAGTGCCTCACTTGCAAAACTAAGACACGCAATTCTTCACTGCGTGTGTTAGTGTGCCACACAAATGTATTTTCTTTCTTTCCTACACATACAAAGACATATTATTTATTTTGCAAATATTTTTAATAAATAGGTACGTTAATTTTTTCCTCAGTTTTAACCAGATGACGCTGGTGTTACCTAACTGATTACTCTGAGAAGAAACACCGAAGCAAACTCTGGGATCAATATAATAAGGAAAGTCATCCCCAAAAAGGGCTAGGCCACATTCCCACTATGTCGTAACAGTTAATTTGCCATCAAACGACTGTCGTCTCTAGCTGTTCCCATTATAACGACAGTTTGTCGTGGCCACAGATTATAGTCGCACAAAAGATACATGATTTACCGTCACAGTCGACACATTGTATCGTTATACGACTGTCGTGCTAGCCGTTCCTACTGACATGACAATCTGTTGACGCTGCAAAAAAGTCGTAGGCGATAGTTAACCGTTTTGTCATATATGTGAACACATCCATTTAAATAGAATTATAAGCCACAATACATAAAACTACAGGATTATCTGTCGTGGGCAAAGTGGGTACGCGGCCTTATGTGTAATGATGAAAGTTTGTATAGAAAATCGTTATTTTTATCATCAAAACACAGTTTGTAAATCATATAATTTCCCATATAAACGTACCTACTCTATTAAACCAAAACAATTATAAACACAAAACCCAGTCTATTTCGCACATCACGCACTACTAATACAAAGTGCTTAGCTACTGCAATATGAGTTAATTCCACAACGCTACGTACAATCGCGAAATTACTCGAAATTGTTTCAGAGCACTGGACTCACTGGAATCCTACTTAATGCTGCTGCAGTTACAACAATCACGATTTGAATAATAGGCAGAATATGGTAATGATCCTTAAAATAACATAATTCGTATGCAATTAGTCTTTAATACGTTACCTAATCTTTGAGACTTGTATCGTTGGAAACATTGCAATGTCCGTCCACAAATATTAAGTAGAATTTTACCGTATTTACGACCCACAAGTTTGGTAGTATCAAACTGTCAAAATCAACAAATATGAAGACAATGATACATAATTCTGATACAATTCTAACAGTAAACTTGAGGCCCTGGGCAGGTTTTGTTGGCGTGGGCTTGTGGACGGCGAGAAATGGGTAGTTCGCCGTCCAGTAATCAGGTAATCGATCGTTGTTGACGACGCGCGTCTCGTACGGTCGAAACCTACTGATAGTTTACCAACGGTACTACGAATGGGTTAAACATAATCAGTACTGGTACTACTTCAGCTAAATCCGGATTGACTGGAAGCCGACCCCAATATAGTTGGGAAAAGGCTAGGCAGATGATGATGATGACTACGAGTAGGTTAAACATAGTTCTTTTTTACGTGAGAGATCATCAAATAACTTCTTTCGCGACAAATTTTCAGACTTTTACTGACTAAAACACATTTTGTGATTGAACACAGTGTTGATAGAAAAAAACCGGGCAAGTGCGAGTCGGACTCGCGCACTGAGGGTTTCGTACCAACCTACCTATAAAAACAGTTTAATTCTCGAATCGAGTCTTGAAGACTTTTCAATTTTTTTTTCTTGTGACGTAACTAAAAATTTTCAGTTTTCAGACTTTTCCCGATATTAGTGCTATAATACCTTGCTTCGTGCCAAATTTCAAGATTCTAGGTCAACGGGAAGCACCCTATGAGTTTTGATTCTTTTGACAGTGTCGAAATGTACGTTTTTTGCAACATAAACGGGCGTATCTTTTTTTCCCGTCAACTTACAAGTTTTATTTTTGCACAACTTCAAGAGACCGCGGATTTCAATATATGGTTTTAATTTCAACTTGATACCTTCACGCGTTCCTGAGAAAAAGGGTCTTGACAGACGGACGGACAGACGGACAACAAAGTGATCCTATAAGGGTTCCGTTTTTTCCTTTTGAGGTACGGAACCCTAAAAAGGCCCTAATTAAAATTAATGAGTAAATCATGATGTCCAAATTGTTAAATTATCCAACTGTGGTAATCCACGGGGAAAAAGTTTCCTCATATTCCACAATTTTCATATCAAATAGTTTTATATTTACCCTAAATATTATAAAGCTACTAAAACAAAAGTTCATGACCGATTAAAAGCAAAAAGGTATTCAACGTTAACATAGGCTTTTAGTGAGGATAATAATTAGTACCTCTGAATATTGTATAAGTAGATATGTGTAACGACCGTTGGTTTTGCCCCTAAACGCTACTAATGTTACTTTTGCTACAAGAATGTGAGGCAATATGTTATCTGTCTTTATTGCTATTGTGGAGCCCCAGAGGCCTATTGGGGTCCATTCGGAGCGTGGAATTGATAATAATTATGGTTAGGAGGTCAAGAAACTGCGTGTTTTGCAAACATTGTGAATGTAGAGAAGATATTCTTTTTTTATCAAAGTTTTTACAAAACAATACTGGGCAAGTGCGAGTCGGCAGTCCGACTTGCACTTGCACAATATTTTTTGAAGTTAGTTTGTACGAACGAACTAACTTTGTAAAATGTTCAATTCCCAAATCGAGTCTCGAAGATTTTTCTAAATCGAAAAAAAGTGTTTTTTATGACGTAACTTGTGCTATAAGCTTTTTATAACTTTGCTTCATGCCAAAATTCAGGATTCTAGGTTAATGGGAAGTACCCAACGAATTTTTGATTTCTATTTTGATTCCTTTGAGAGTGTCGGAATTTAGGGACGCACTTGATACCTCTACGCGTTCCCGAAATAAAAGGTCTTGACAGACAGATAGACTGATAGACAATAAAGTGATCCTATAAGGGTGCCGTTTTTTTCTTTTGATGTGCGGAACCTTTAAAAAAAGGCTGTCTGATACAATAATGGCACGCCACTCAGCTATTTAAGTAGGTATAAGATTCACTGACGCAGTTATTTGTGGCTTACTTCGGACCAAGCTGCATAATGCAATGCAAATTGAATGCGCAACGCACACCAAGGGAATGGACTGGACGTGGACGAGAAACAGACTGAACTAGATTGAGTAAAAAAGTAGTCCAAACTGTATTACTACTCTGTTTACTTCAGGCTTTGTTTCTTGGCCATTTTTTCAGCTACTTTTATTCTGAGATCAATTGTAGTAGCATTTTTTAAACAAACGTTATCGATACTTTATAAATACCCTTAACCTATCAATACCCGCGTAACGAGACACAATAGTAAGACAATAACAGCGCGGTCCTATGAGACCGGTCGGGGATTCATGAATTAAGGCCAGAATATACATGCTTGTAACTGACACTAGCTTGGATACCAGCGAGCCATGATAAGTACTGATTGGTTTTGAAAGTCCTCAGCATTACGCTGTCGTTGTAATGTACCCAAAAGACTGGCGGCATTTTCACGCAATTTGTGGGCACTTGGACCGCTGGATCTGAGAGTTTCATCCCCAGACGGCTCGAAAATGTAACTACTAAAAAGGTTATTATATGTCTGCCGCTTGCGGTTTCTGCAGCCGCAGCCGCAGCGGCAGCGGCACCTCATGGCAAGCTAGGAACATGAGATGTGCATGAGTATCGATGCAAGTAGCATCCCATACTAAAGGCCAGCCTATCTTCCAAGAAAATAAAGACATACCGTCCGGTCTCGTGCCATCTTCACGTATGATATTGCTCACTTTTGCATCAGATATAGGACAACTGTATTTCGGCGTCCCAAATTTTACCCATTTCAATTTTCTTCCTGCTCTAGTTGATGTTTAATTAGATGATTTTCATTTTTTATGATGTTCTCATGAAGTCGCGTGTAAAAAAGTTTAATAATCATCGCATTTTATAAAAAAAAAAACTCACAGTTTATTATATTAGAACATCAAAATAGGTCAACGGGTCAACTTTCGAACGATCGCGTTTCTAGTGTTATCCTAAATGTAAACGTGTTAACTTCACTAGCTTTATAACCTACTTAAACAAATCCGACTTCTATTTAAAAACACATCTCGATAACAATTATTAGCATATTTCATGGCAGATTAAGCAAAACAAACTCCTTTACTTCGTGCCTGTCGTCACGCATTATACGTTTGCACGCGGTCACCAATCAAACGGCATTATTCATACACGCATAAGTCTGTAACACGCATAAGTCTGTAACACGCATAAGTCTGTAACACGCAACGTTATGTGTTTTGTTTATAAGGCTTGTTTATGGATCTGTGTTCTGATTTTATGAATAGCTGTTTCGCATGCCATATCTATTCTATATTTATGAATGTGGGTCGTAGGATCTGTGTTTGTAGTGGCCGTGTGAGGACTATACACGTGGCAGTCTATAAACTTCTATTAGGTTCGGTTAATTAACTGAATATACTTATAAAATGTGAGTTTTTAAGTGGATACCTAATTAGTATATTTTTTTAGCTCCTTAATAATAAAAGAAACTGACTGACTACCATATAGCACTGACATAGATATAGAGACATATTTTATGACGTAGGTATGCACTAAGAAAGGATTTTACAAAATTCAGCCTCTAAGGAGATGAAACAGGAATCTAAAGTTTTTATGAAGAAACTTACCTTCACTCAGATAAAACCGCTTGCAGAAGCTAGTCAAATAATCCACAAAGTAAGGATGACGAATTGTTTTCTGCTTTATCGTCGCAAGTTCAAGTTTCGTACGTATCAAAAATATTTTGTGACATAATTGCGTCCAAGTTGATTTGGGTCTACGCGTACCTATGATGATGTGTGATATAATACGAGTATATTACAACATTGTATATTCTATGTCTGTAAACACCACCTTAAGGTACCCGCCCCCGTCTGATAATAATCGGTGCCCGATTTTTTGTAGCTGAAAATTGGAGCATATTTATAGCAAAGTGTAACGCAACGTCCTGAGGAGCTCGTGGCTAAATAATAACAGCCGCACAGGTCGATCTTCAAGGTTAAGCAACGCTTGCCTAGGTTGGTCTGTGGATGGGTGACCATCTTAACATAACGAGTTTCCTCCGTGCCTCGGAAAGCACGTTAAGCCGTTGGTCCCGGCTGTCATTTGGAGATCTTTGGCAGTTGTAACGGATAGTCAGAAGCCAGTAAATCTGACTCCAGTCTCGCCACGAAGTACCGTGTTACCCCAGTTAATGGGTTGTGGAGGTCTGGTAGGCAGCCGCTCCGCGTAAAATACTGGTATTCAGCTAAATCCGGCTTGACTGGAAGCCGACCCCAATATAGTTGGGAAAAGGCTAGGCAGATGATGATGATGTAACGCAACGTCCTACAAAAAGTCGGCCAGAATTTCATATAGGATTATAATTTATTCTGATTATCGGTCCTACAAGAAGTCTGACGTGGGCGGGCAGCGTCAATATGCCATGTAAGTAACACATTAATAACACATCAACGATTCCATCACTGCTTACCATCAGGTGGGGTCGCAGTCAAGCACTAGTTTATAATAATTAAAAAAAAAACATTAAATTAGTTGTATTAAGTGATGTACATTGTACTGGGTGTTTGGTGCATCGTGTGCTAAATTGAATCAATCAACTAGAGAGGTCTATTTTTCAGATCCCTAAATACTTCTCATGTCCTGTGGATTTTTTCTATCGACATTTTATTGTTTTAGTTAAAAAAGACCCAAGTAAATTCACATATACGAATATTAAAAAAAAGTATAAGGCGTTGATCCTGAATTTTAATTTTATTTAGATATTTATAGTATTAGGGTACATTCTTTAAATTCAAAATTAGTGACATTATAGTTAAGGAATTCAAAGTGAATTTTAAACTCAGTTTGAAAAAGGCAACTCTGGAAGATGTAAACTGCTATTTTACCACTTGCATAAACGCGAAAGTTAAATCTATCTACCTACCTAGCCTTTGCCCAACTATATAGGGATCGGCTTCCAGTCAAGCCGGATTAAGCTGAATGCCAGTATTTGACGAGGAGCGGCTGCCTACCAGACCTCTACAACCCATTAACTGGGGTAACACGGTACTTCATGGCAAGACTCACTGACTATCCGTAACGAGTGTCAAAGATCTACAAATCTATAAACGCGAAAGTTAATCAAAAGAAAACCGCAATCAAAGTAACCTCTGAAGCATATAAAGCATCAAAAGAGCGCCTTTGACTTTGTTATTTGCAAGTAAAAATAAATATTTGGTGTAAAAATATAGTATTAAAGCGAACCTACATGACTTTAAATTAAGTACGTGAAACAAATTTAAACCAAAATATTTTTGTCTCATCAATTCTTTATAAGAAATATCGCAAGACATAAAGATTTTATAAAAGTTAAGCTTTTATCCAATGGAAGCCCTTTATTACACCGATTTCAAGCCGCCGTAGGCTCATGCTTGCGGACGGCGAGCAATGGGTAGCTCGCCATCCGGACGCCCGGTAACAGTCTGGACCAAGCCCATGTCGTCGACGGCGCATATTGTTCCACGCACGACTCAAAGAAATGTCAGCAAACCGTAGGGGCCTGACAGGGGGCCTTGGTTGACGAAAAAGAACCCCGGGACCCCGGGATTGGGGTAAAAAAGGAACAGGAGTGGGTTTTAGTCAGTAGAAGTCTGACACGCTCTCCCGCTCCACCTAGAGCGCGACAAGATAATTAAAATATTAGGCCTAAAAAAATGCCTTAATTACAAAGAAAATAAAGACTGTAAGTCAAACATCTCTAAATAGACGCGTGCCACAAACAAAACCCTTATCGCAAAATATCTGTCATAAAAAGTAATGTTGTGGCCACAAAATCATTAAGTATTTGAGATGGATTTCAAAAATTTTGCTAATGCTTGGGTAACTGAAGTCCTCACATACCACAAAGCAAATACAGTATTATAATCTAATTTTATTTTTGCTCTTATCACGCATTAACTTAATTTTTTAGAGATGAAATATTACCAAAAGCTCTCAGAGATGGAAACCTACTAGTAAAAGAATTTTATTATTTGAAACTACGTCTATAATACAAATTGAATTAGTTTGAGGACTAAACGTAATTGCGACGATTCAACTTAAAAAATACTTATCACTACATAGTATAAAACAAAGTCGCTTTCTCTGTCCCTATATCCCTATGTGTGCTTAAATCTTTAAAACTACACAGCGGATTTTGATACAGTTTTTTTTAATAGATAGAGTGATTCAAGAGGAAAGTTTACATGTATAATAATAGTAGGGAAACACTGATAATTCTGCACCCGTGCGAAGCTGGGGCGGGTCGCTAGTAAGAAATAAACCAAAGTCTTCCAAAATTGAATACAAAATATTCACACATCATTACAAACATGGTAATAAAACAAAATAACTGGACTGTTACATGAATATACTTGAAAAAATCCCAGCAGTGTAGTAAACAGGAAACCATTGCCGACATTCTGGCCACACAGTCTAGCCTGCAAGAAATAAATCTGAGCCTCAGTAATGACATATCTGTGTAATGTGTCTGCTACAACATATTTTTTGTACTAAAAGTGTTTTAGTTATAGATAAGATTTTTATTTGTGTTTTGGCTACACTTTTTTCGGTTTGGCAATCATAAAAGATTTACTTGGTTCTAATACAACACTCAAGTACAAATCGAAAATCTTTTTATTTCACATAGGCAGTAATTATAAAACGTACAACTACACATTGCTATTTTATGTATCTGCCAACGTATATCAGCAGTTTTCATCACAGCTTCAAATTGCAGGCATACATGCATTAAATTCAAATAAATTTATTAAGCTACTAGCTATCCCTTGCGGTTTCACCCGCATTTTTCGTTACTGCTCCGCTCCCGTGGGCCGTAGCGTGATGGTATATAGCCTATAGCATTCCTCGATAAATGGGCTATCTAACACTGAAAGAATTTTTCAAATCGGACCAGTAGGTCTAGAGATTACCCCCTACATACAAACTTACAAACCTACAAACTTACAAACTTACAAATTTTACCTCTTTATAATATTAGTATAGATATACAATTACGTGGATGAAAAATGTCTGGAGAGACAAGAAATTGCTGGGTATATCTGATGACGATACTCATCAGTAAAATAGATGGCGTCTTAAGATTAGGAAAGACGACCCCGTGTAATGGGAAGAGGCGAGGGCGCAGAAAAATATATAAAAGTAATAATAATAAATAAAGATTGAAATAATAAATGGACAAAAATTTTAAAATTACTGTGATCGTAATACAGTATCTATTTAGATGCATGTGTAGCGACTATACTGATATATAGAACGATAAGACATATTTTTGTGGGACATCTTCAAATAATAACAACAATAGCAACAAAGGGTGTCAGACTTTTATTGACTAAAATCCTGCTGTTTCTTCAGTTACCCTTTGTGTTCTAGGTCCGATATAACTCGAGTTATGTCAAAAACAGAAAAAAAACAGAAAGAAAGAGCTATCGCTAGGATAGCATAATTATCTGAGCTTCAGAACTGAGTAAATGTTTTACCCAATACTCTTTGAAAATACTGCTTTCAGAATTTAGAGCTATTGACTTCTCATAATGACTATTAAATTAAAAACCTGTCTCATCATTCATTTCTATTGGTAATAATAACGCTGCTTTAAAATTAAATCTTTTTCCAATATAAAAAAAAACCGAATTAAAAGAAAAGATTTCTTTGAGCTGTGTTATAATATTTCTATTTATACCAATATCAAAAGAATAAGGTCACCTAGTTTATTAACAAAGGTATAAACGAATTTATTATGAATGGTATGATATAATAAATACTAATTTTCTTCAAAACTATTTTGTGTTTTGTTATTATATTCTGTTTAGGCAAATGTTTTAGTAAACAAGGAATAATTTACCTAGTCATAATATTATGTGCTCGCTGTAATCCTACTAATGTTATAAATGTGAAAGTTTGTAAGAATGGATGTGTGGATGTTTGTTACTCTTTCACGCAAAAACGGCTGGACCGATTTGGTTGAAATTTGGTATGTAGATAGGTTATACCCTGGATTAAGATAAAGGCTTTTTTTCTGGCAAAGCAGCACGTGGAAGTTAGTTTTCTATAACTGAAAGGATACTGGTTAATGAGACGTCTGTGTCACTATAATTTTATGAATAATCGTGTATCCTTCAGATTCATAGATCCAAAATAAACATAATTATTTCAAATTTAAAAGATTACTTTGAACTAACTCATTAAGCAATTCTGAAATTTTCAAATTAGTCTCTTTTTCAAATTGTTAACAGTTCGCTTTTGATCTGTTTGACAACTTACCTGAGTTGTTAAAGGGATGAAAAAGCTTAAAGTTACTTTTTAATCTCCTCGTCAGGCGATACCTACTACTTCGTCTTCTTCTTTCATTTCAGGAAGTTGACATTTGAATTGCACAATTTTATTCTGCTAAGCCCGTTCCATCATCGAAATCTAGACATACGGCGATGATCCATGTACATGCCACATTTTTGACTTTTCCCATAAATATAATATCGTTATGAAAATTTTGTATTTACCTGTCGTCATTGCGGGTTTTGTGAAATAGTGAAGCAATATCCAAATACAATCTAATCAAGACAGTAAACACTTAAAGTTCTACAATCAACAGTTCTGTGTTGATTTACATGAAAATTGTAACAATTAGTATACTTCTATAAGGAATTCTACAGAGAAACACTGAATAACTTTCAATATATTATATTTTACTAAAATCACAACTTAACATAAATTCATAAAACACGTGTAATGATATTCTAACCTCAAAACATAATCACAATACTTGTAACTGATCAGGAGATATGTTCTTCGTACTGACTTCGCCAACCAAGTGAACGATCAGTCGATGGTTTCATTTACGCAGGCTAGTGTCGCCCCACCATTGCTCCGGCAGTTTGCAACGGACCAATAGTAGTGCGACACCAGTGTTACCAACTTAATTAAATAATTCATTTAAATTTAGACACAAGTCTTTTAAGCAAATAAATTGACTTATTAAAAATCATAATAATTTTACTCATAATTAAATATTCTTTTAAAAATGAACGTCCATCTTCGAAGCGACAACATCCGGCCCTCCTGCGCACGCATCCGTCCTCGGATAGCGTCCCAGTCTGGTGCAATTGCTGAGAACAAAGTATAACCGTGCAATTAGTCATTTTATATATTGTGAAAATTGTTTTACTAATGTTATTTGAATCGGGCGTCTTCTCCGCTATTCCATCAACGGCCAGCAGAAGAAAGACCCCAACTCAAAAGATTTGTTGACATGACATATATTGGTATCCAGAAGTTATAACTGTTCCATCATCGGTCAGTTATTGCTATGCTTAGATTTTGTAGTTCACCCTAGGCGATGCCTTTGGCCAACCCTAGTTATTTTACTACAAAACCCAAACCCATTAGCAACAGATCTATTTTACATGAATAAATACTGTTGTCCAAAATACCAAGACATGTTTGAAGCAAATGCACTAGACACGTTATATAATAGTAAAAGTTATAAGAGATAGATAATGTGGATATATAAAATCATTGGACATGGATTAAAATACCTGACAACATCTTAGGCCATTTCTAAGCCTTCGGGATCTAGGTCTGCTAATTTGATCCAAGGTTTCATATTTTCAGCACACGTGGTCCCCTCATAACACTTGCTTGTTCTTTCGGCTCCACGCATATCCTTTACTTTGTAGCGATCATGTCCTAGTACTTCAGTTACCTGGAAAGGTCCTTTGAACAGAGGTAATAATTTAGTACTTTGCCCGTCATTCGACTGGCTGGGAATTTTTATAACCACCAAATCATTAACATTATACATATGAGCCTCTTTTCGTTTGGAATCGAAAGCCTGCTTTTGTTTGTCTGCATTGGCCTGAATGCGACTGTTAACGTTATTCCTCAATAACGTGACATCAACAGAATGATCTTCCTGTGTTAACATGTCAGCATCAGTTTGGAGTCGGTACCCAAAGAATACTTCACTGGGTATGGCTGAAGTGGTTTTATTAATGGTACTGTTAATCCCTTGTTGGATACTGGTAATATGCGTATCCCATTTATCATAGCTAGTGTTTGCACCCATACTTCTTAACGCGTCCAAGATAGTGCGATTAAAACGTTCCACCTGACCGTTAGAGCGTGGGACAGCAGTAGCTATTACATGTTGTCGAATGTTTTTGTCCTGGCAGTACTTAACAAACAATTTGGAAGTGAAAGAACTGCCAGCATCGCATATCAGACGCCTTGGATTACCGAAAACTTTAAATATTTTATCTAATTCATTAATAACAATATGACTTTTAGTGTTACGAACAGGGGATATAAATACAAATTTGGTAAATGAATCAACAGTCACCAAGAGGTAGGTATTTTTACGTGTAGTCTTTACAAACGGACCTAGATGGTCTATATGCAATGTGTGAAATGGCTTCGCATATTTAGGTATAGGATACAGTTTTCCTTCCTTTTTGCCGTGAATATTTTTATAGTAGATACAGTTAATACAATTTTTAATATATTTAGATACAATTTTCTTAATCTTAGGAAACCAATAACACGACTTTATTCTCTCAATTGTTTTATCCACGGCAAAATGACCAAGATCGTCATGATTGGCCTTAATGATCTGCCAAATACATTGTTTAGGCACAAGCCATCGTCTACCATAGTCAGTCCGGCGGTATACCTTATTACCTAACAATTCATAATCATTATACACTTTCTTATTAAGCTCGGCCTGACCTGACTCTAATATTTCTTTAATTGTACAAATACTTGGGTCTTGTAACTGGACTGATAATAACCAATCCGTTTCAGTAATAACCAACACACTTTCATTGCATATGGGGGTAGAATCTATATCAATCGAATTCCGGCTCAAAGCATCAACATGTTGCATTTGAGCTCCTGGTTTGTGCATTATCTCGAACGTGAATTCTTGGGTAAGTAACACCCACCTACCAATTCTAGAATTAATTTCTTGTTTATTAATTGTATATTTAACAGCGTTACAATCTGTATAAATTTTGAATATAGATCCTAATAAATAGTGACGGAATTTTTGGAGTGCAACAGCTATAGCTAAAAATTCTAATTCAAAAGAGTGATACTTCTTTTCTTCATTAGAAGTCTGTCGACTATAAAAATAAATTGGTTTTTCCCCTTTGTCAGTCAATTGAACCAAAATGCATCCTATGCCGTCACGACTGGCGTCTGTGTACAAAATAGTAGGTAATTTGGGGTCATAAATGTTCAACATGGCGTTTTGTAACAACTCTGTCTTTAATTTATTTACGGCTAAGACTTGTTCATTTCCCCACTCCCATGTGATATCCTTTTTCAAGAGCTTTGTCAACGGTTTTGATAAAAGAGCACAATTCTTTATAAATTTTCTAAAATAATTAATGAGGCCTAAAAATTGTCTCACTTGGTGCACATTTTTAGGTTCAGGATAATTCTCTACGGCCTTTAGTTTCTTTTTACCAGGACGTATACCGTCTTTAGATATATCGTACCCAAGAAAGTTAACAGAGCTCTGGAAAAAGTGACATTTTTCTAAATTTATTGTCAAACCATTATTTTGCAATATTTTTAATACTTCATCTAATTGTTTAATATTCTCGTCTAACGATTCGGTAGCTATTAATAGATCATCCATGTAGCAAATTACTTTATCAAAGCGTAGTTTACCCAAGACCGTGTTCATTAACCTTTGAAATATAGACGGTGCATTGCACAACCCAAATGGCATCCTTTTAAACTCGAAATGACCGTCAGGGGTGATAAATGCAGTTTTATGTACGGAATTTTCATTTACATTAATTTGATAATAGCCACTTTTTAGATCAATTGATGTGTAGCATTTACATCCTCGAAGTTTGTCTATAAGGTCTTCCACAATGGGCATTGGATATTTCTCTTTCACAGTTATTTTATTTAAGGACCTATAATCAATGCACATACGTTTTTCGCCTGATGGTTTATCGACTAATAAAACCGGACTGGCATAAGCGGAATTACTCTCACGAATTATGCCATTTTTCAATAGGTCATCAACAATTTCCCTAGTTGCTGCCTTCTCAGATTCCGACATACGGTAAGGTCTTTGGTACACGGGTTTGTTTATTGTTAGCTCAATTTCTAGTTCAACACAAGATGTTTGTCCTAACGATTGTAAATCTTTTGAAATAACCCGAGGATATTTAGCAAAGATGTCATTTAACAATGATACGTGTTCAATAGAATCCGAGTTAAACATAGACGACTCTATTAAGGCTATGTGTTCATTGTTTATAGGGCAAAAGGAAAGGCTGTTCCCAATACGTGCATACATAATTCTTTTGTCTTCTGTAAAATTTCTACCTACTAAAATAGGGCAGCCAGCTAATTCGTCACAAATGTATAGAACTACATTAAGCTGAGCTTTGTCGACCGTAATGTCAACCTGTACCCCATGAGTGACCTCGGAGTAAGAGTTCGTTTTAAATCCAGTAAGTAAAACCGACTTATTTAACTGAAAAATTGTAAGGTTTAACTCGCGTGCCAAAGAAGATGTTATTAGAGAACAACTACTACCCATATCAATGAAAGCTTGTCGTTTGTATCCATTAACGACAATATCTTTATAAAATTTATCCTTAGGAGCAGGTTCAACAATAAGCTTAACTTCACTTTCCTTTTCAGGTTTTACTCTAGGCTTAGATCTACAAGCAAGCTCTAAATGACCAAATCGATTACAAAAATTACATTTAACACTATCCTTTTGACTACAACTGGTCTTTTTGTGCCCAGGCTCACCACAGCGAAAACATGTAATGTTTGTGCCAGCATTGGAAACTGAAGTATGCATCGGAGTTCCATTAAAGCTTGAAGAGCTTTCTGCCTTTTTATCTACATTAGAATAACTTGAGCGAGCTGAAATTTTACTGTTTAGGCTGCTATGCTTCTGAGTGGACTTTTGTTCAGAGTCGGCATGGATTTTCCCGTGCAAAAATGAAGCCAGTTCATCACAGTATTTAAAATTACCAGCATCTGCCGCAGTGCTTATATTTTTATCGCCAATTGATCCTACAATAACCGAAATAATATCTTGTTCAGAAAACGACAACCTCATTTTATCAATTTTGCCTTTTTGTACAAAATAAAATTCATATAATGATTGACCATCCACAGGCCTTGTTTGGATTAAATCTTTTAACAAACTATACATGTTACGTTTTATTTGAAATGTATCCAATAGTGTATTTCGCCAATCCTTCCATTTCCAGGTCGTCCACTCCGTTTTATTTTTTTGAAGCGAGTCGTACCAGGTTTTAGCAGTATTGCGTAATTTTTGTAACGCTTGATATGTAAAACACGATCAGACCAACGGAAAGCATAAGCATTGGCTTCTACCACATTAATCCACATTTCTATATCGTCCACCAATGGGTCGAACTCGGGAATCACTGATGATAAAATAACATTTTGACTTACTGCCGGAGACGCACGCCTGGTGCGTCTCCTTTTCTTTCTCCTGTGTCCATCAGAACTGCTCGACGATGGCGAGTTAGATCTAGAGGACGAACTACTCGTGCCACTTGTACTCGACACTCTTTTCCCTCGAGCGCGCTTGTGGCGTCGCGGCATATTCGGGCGTGTTTTCGTCACACTTCTGATATAAGGAATTCTACAGAGAAACACTGAATAACTTTCAATATATTATATTTTACTAAAATCACAACTTAACATAAATTCATAAAACACGTGTAATGATATTCTAACCTCAAAACATAATCACAATACTTGTAACTGATCAGGAGATATGTTCTTCGTACTGACTTCGCCAACCAAGTGAACGATCAGTCGATGGTTTCATTTACGCAGGCTAGTGTCGCCCCACCATTGCTCCGGCAGTTTGCAACGGACCAATAGTAGTGCGACACCAGTGTTACCAACTTAATTAAATAATTCATTTAAATTTAGACACAAGTCTTTTAAGCAAATAAATTGACTTATTAAAAATCATAATAATTTTACTCATAATTAAATATTCTTTTAAAATGAACGTCCATCTTCGAAGCGACAACACTTCGGGCAACACAGACCGTGCACAATATTATTCGTGACGTTGTCGGAATAATTATGTGTTGTCTTAGCCATAATACAGTTGATTACAAACATTGGTGAGACGAAACTGTACAGGAAGATGACGAAACTATTTGCTAAAAAGTCACTGAAGAGAAAATTATAAATAATTTTAAAGTAATTTGTAGTCATAGGCACATGTTTTTTAAGTTAATGCTAGACTTTGCCAGCAAAATTGTCTTCAAATGTAACGGAAATTATCTTTTAGCCTCCCTCCCACCCGCACATTAGTTCTTCTCCTCAATTCTTCTCAAATACCCATTATTGAGGGACGTGAAGATCCCGCTGGGTTAGCTTCTTACTGATGGTGTCTCACAATCTATGACGGTTCTTGGCGTCATGAAGTGCGACTTGCCATTGGGTATCTAGTGCAGAGCGCATGTGATGTGCCCATCTTGTTGGGCTGCAGCCTCTCGGTCGTTTGCCATCAACCATGCCAGTTACTAGAGTAGAGTAGTGTAGAGAGTTAGTTGTTAAGGTTTTGGCCATTGTTCCTGGCTATATGGCAAACGACTCTAGTACTCTGCGTATACAGGGAGTCTGTCTAGTCTGTCTAGTCTTGAATTTCAGTTCTCTTAAGATTTAGAAGTTTGTTCGTTGAAATTTCAAGTTAGTACTCCCCACATTTTTAAATTATAGTCATAGCAGTAAGGTCCCATTTTTACCCTGTAAGTACATAACCTAAAGAAGTTATAACGAAAAGGTGGGAGGATCTATTCTAACTTTAAAATGTATAACTTTATGAATTCGATAACTTTATTAATAGTCGGTTATTTTAAACGAGTCGCGGATCGGATACTATTTCAATTTTATATTGCAGTCATTTTAAATTTGAGGATTCATGAAATTTAATAGCGAGATATTTCACTTTAAAATTGAGGATTTGTAAAATAAAGTCACTCAGCTGACTGCTGAAATGTTTATGTTACTTTTGACTTGTTTATTGTATAAATATATTTTTTCGTTTAATAGGTGTAGGATTTCCAGCCTATCGGTATTTTACAGGATGCATTTTGGAAAGTTTGGGAATTACATGATTTGATTTCACACTCACATTTCTGCCATCGGACATCCTGACTTACGCAAAGTATTTACCCTACGTTGTTGAAATCTCTACGGTCCGTATCCAGCGTTTTGCCTTTTTGTTTATACCGCGTACGTTCAAGAACGGGGACGATCTGCCTGCTGCGGTCTTCCCGTCTATGAAAATGTCACTTCTTCCCGTCTGATTATAATATAGGTGTCTTGAAGGCTAGAGTGAATAGGCTCTTAATTAACCAGTGCACCTCACCATCAATGATTGCATCACTGTTTATTATCAGGTGGGATCGCAGTTAAGATCTAGTTTATACTCGTATAATACGTAAAAAATATATTTTAGCTAGTTTTAAGCACTGTTTTTTCCACTATAAAATATAGGCTAAAAAAACGAACAATTTTATCTAACATCTTTTTATCTAAAATCTTACTTGCTAAGAATTATTCACAGCTGTTATCTAATGGGTCTCCATTTACTTATCATTATATCTAGAACAGTGACAGTAGGTATTCTGTCAGTAACTGTACTAACGAACTCATTCACAAAGAAAAACAAAAGACTGACGTTATACTTTCTCCATTTTCTATTCGTTATCTAGTTTATTTTTTTCAGTAAGTTAGTTTTATTAAAGAATTTTTCTAGAAAGACCTAACTGACATCATTTATATTTAAGAGGGCTGTCGCAATTTTTGATGAATTTCAGCGTTTTATCCGATTTTTGACGTGTGAAGATGCTTTAGATATACCCATAAAAAAAAAACAAAAATATGGATAAGAAAGTTTGATAACTTATCTTGGGAGTGCTTTAAATAAATATTTGAATTTGTTTACCTACATCAGTAAAATGCTTGTCTCCGCAAAGGATGTTTTATAAAATGTTGCTTTTGGGTATCTTTTGACGCCTTGGTACACCGAAGATATTAAAGTTTAATCATTTATAAAAATGTCTATGATACAACTGTATCTTCTACATTGGAGTGCTGAAACCACTTTATTACTATTCATACAGTAATACACCAAAAATAATTCTGTAAAACCAAGATCTACTGACAGTTTTCCGTACGAAACTACAATTTTTATCTACGAAATTATAATCCAAACTCAAATAAAAAAAATTAACCAACTAAGGTGGTATTTCTATATATCTTGAAAAAAATTAATTGGGCTATTTAAAAGTTAAATAATATTTTTCAATAATTTTTGTATGCAATGCAAAAATCGAGCGCGACTGCTGCCGCCCGTCGTTTAATTTACCTATCGTCTGTTTTTTATACCCTGAGACTATATTGACACAGGAAATGTCAAAATTACTATAAGATGATGCCAGTTATTTTGTGTTGTAATGGCATTTCTGTCAAAACGCTCAAATTTAAGAAAAATTGTAATAGCGCCCTTAACATCATAAAGAGAAAAGATTCTCACTATTTTTGTTTAATAAAACCTACTAGCTTTTGCAAGCGTCTCTCGCTTGAAAGTAGGTTTCTTCACACAAACTTTATACCTCCGCTTCACCCGTTTAAAAATTAAAAATCCTTTCTTAATGCTCGCCTTCTAAAAATTTCAAGCCTGGTGCAAAATTTCAAGTTTCTAGGCTCAGTAGTTTCAGCTTTGCGTGGATGTCTGTCAGTCCGTCGTTTTATTTAAAATAGATAAACTCAGAAACTATTGGACCGATTTTAATTTATTCAGAAACTAATCATCAAAGAAAAGTCCTCTTAACTATTATTGGAGAGCCCTTTCGAACACTTTTAGTAAAAACACTTCAAAACTTAGTCTCTAGTACAAAACTTCCAGACCAAAAGACTGTATATATACAATCTAAAAAAAGAACTTGAATCATAGCCTCCGAAACCTGATTTACTCGTCGAGTATTCGCTGAAAATGGTGAAATAACCCGTTTTTATTGCATCACGTTATGGTTGAAATTCATCGTATACGCAGGACTATTTGTAGCACTCACTTACAGAGCGGTAAATCACGGGTGGAGCGGGTAGTCATGCATATGGAGATTTTATAGTGTCCGCTATTTATGTAGCTAAGTATTCGTTATGGATGAGAATACTTTACGGAGATGTGTGCTTATTTAAGTTAATGTGTTTCCTTGTTTTTTTATGCAAAATTAACACACAAATTGTAATGGGTATCATATAAAAGAATAGAATAGAATGGAAAACAGTAGTGTATTAAAAATAGTTACACTCCTGGAACACGAAAATCAACTGAAGAAAGGCGGTTGGGTTTTAGTGAAGTAAAGTCTGACTTTCACCCAGAGCGGAAACGTAATAACTTCATGCCTACAACGCAAAATGTAACTGAATAAAGACGGTTAGGTATTAATTCCATGGTCAAACACTCTCACTTGCCCTACCGAGAGCGGAGAAGTAACTTCATGACTCGATGATGATCTTAAAAAAGGGATTAAGATCCGCTAGGAAGCAATACTCCTGCAGCAATATTTGGTGTGTACCCTGCATTAACAATAATTCTAAAATTCAGCCATAACTTATAAATGAGGCATTCAATGCAACTCCAAGCATAATAGCCCAATCAAACTTACCCAACCACGATTCATTCCAAAACATGCAATGAAGTACACACACTATAAAATATCGCAGCAAGTTTATCAACAGTCGACAGTCGGCCATAATTCAACTGAAAGACATAGTAAAACCTTACAAATACCTATTTTATAAGGTGACCGTCGTAAAACTGGAGGATTGGAAGAAACTACGCTGCGTCAAATCTCCCTTTTTATCGCGAAAGGGAACGATCAATCATACATCGTAGACAGTTGTAATGTATTTGCATTTTGTCGCCGATGTTCACGCAGCCTTACTTTAAATATGAGGATTATCCACGGAATCCGAATGAGGCTTTGGATGGAATAAATAAAAATGGGAAATGTATTTGAGGCCGCGTATAAAATGGAGGCCTGCCTTTGTGGGTTTCAAAGTCAAAGTCAAAGTCAAAGTCAAATGTATTTATTTGTAACACATAGGTAAAATGTTATGACACATGGTGGTAAGTACAAAAAAAATAGTGTTCACTATGTGTTGCCTTGCTGGGCGTACAAATATTGCTTACCAGAATATGGTTTTAGACTGTCATGGGACAGTTTAAATAATTCTTTATTACTTAAATAGTTCTATGTTAAACATTACAAATATTTTTATCTACTAATTAAACCTTTATTTATAAATATAACGCACTATAGAAAAAAACATAATAAAATATTAAAATATAACAAAAATATCTCGAATATTATATCCTTATAACTAAAATGGGCTGCTACTAAATAAATCGGAGAATATGGAGTTAGACACAGTTTGTCATTTATCTTCTAAATATTCATTAATACTATAGTATGCTTTTTGTACAAGAAATTTATGCAGTGTTTTTTTGAAGGATGTTAAGTCTTTTGAAGTTCTTATGGATTTAGGCAGTTTATTAAATATTTTAGGAGCCATTCCTAAAAAGCTTTTTGAGTAGAGGGTGGTTTGGTGGTGTTTTGATTTAAGTGCTCCTTGATGGCGTTTCGTGGATAATTTTTCAAAAAGGTCTTGATTAGTTCTGATGAACATGGCAACTTCATAAATATATAAAGACGGAAGTGTCAATATTTTCAAATTAATAAAAAAGGGTTTGCAGCTATCGGTGTTTTTGATCTGGCATACTGCACGAAGACACTTCTTTTGGGCTTTAAAAGCAAAATCCCTATCCGTTGAGTTACCCCAGAATATTACGCCGTATCGCAGAGTGGTGGAGACGTATGCGTGATAGGCGGTAAGAACAGTACTGCGATTGGCAACCTTGCTTAAATTATATAAGGCGTAGCAATATTGGTTCAATTTTTTTATTAAGTGCTCAATGTGTATCTTCCAAGTCATGTGTTGGTCTACCCAGAGCCCTAGGAATTTTGTGTGTTCAATTTTGGAAATTGTGTTTTGTTCATATGTGATATTAGGATTAATATGATTTTTTCTTTGGTTAAAGTTCATGATATTGGTTTTTGCGAAATTAATTTTTAAATTATTGTATGTCAGCCATTGAATAATTAATTTTAAACTATTATTTATATTATTTTCAAATGTGTCTAAGTTCTTTCCTATAAATATTGTAGTACAGTCATCAGCGAATAGAGTCATGGGGTGTTCTATGGTTCTGGGGATATCGTTTATGTAACAAAGGAACAGTAATGGGCCCAGTACACTACCCTGCGGTACTCCGTAAAATATGAATCTTTGCTTAGAGAAATAAGTTATTTGAGATTTTGTTTTCGGACAAATTTTTTCAATTTTCGTTATTTGTTTTCGGTTGACTAGGTATGACTTAATTAATTCTAAGACTTTTCCTCTAATCCCAAGCTTATTCAATTTAACGAGCAGGACTTTGTGATCTACGAAATCAAACGCCTTCGTCATATCCATGAACAATGCTGACACTGGGATTTTTTTGTCCATATTTGAGATAATTTCGTTAACTAGTTCATAGATTGCCATATTAATATTTTTATTTTTCCTGAAGCCATATTGTTCTTTGGTTAGAATGTTGTTTTTTTCTAGGAATGAATATAGGCTGTTATAGATAACCTTTTCAATGATTTTGGAGAACACTGGAACAAGTGCGATTGGTCTATAATTTTTCATGTTTTGTGGGTCATCTCTTTTATGTAGTGGTGTTATAATAGAAATTTTTAAATCATCAGGAAATTTGCCGGCATCTATACACAGGTTTACAATATAACTAAAAACTGGTGAGATTTCAAAAGAAACGCTTTTAATAACATGTGTGATAATATCGTCGTATCCGGAACTACTGGTATTTTTTAGAGCAATAATGATTTTATGTATATCGTCTGGTAAAGTGGGTGCTAAAAATATTGAATGAGGGTTCGAATTAATTAATGTAAAGTTACAGTTCCTATTTTGGTTATGGTTGTTTATTGGTGGAACTTGATCGATGAAATAATCATTAAATAATTCGGCAATCTCATTTGGTTCGGTGATACATTCATTATTGTTTGTGACTATTTTCGCAGGGATTTCTTTTGGGTAATTGATTTTGGTTGAGTTTATAACTTTCCAAGTTGCTTTTACCTTGTTGTTGGAGTTATTTATGTAGTAACTGTTTTGCGTTTTTTGAGTTAATTTAATTACTAATTTTAGACGTTTAGCGTATGTCTTAAATGCCCTTTTATTTGTTTTATTTGGCTGTCGTCTGAATTGCCATAGCATCTCTCGTTTACGCTTACAACATAGTTTTATACCTTTTGTTATCCATTTTGGAGTTTTATAGCATACATTTTTTATTCTTACAATAGGGAAGCAAAGATCATAGAACAGTTTAAATAAGTTGTGAAATTCATGGAATGCATTATCTGGGTCTGTACAGTTATAAACATTGCTGAAACTAAGGTTTTTAAGGGCATTCTTAAATTTAAGCATGTTTTCTTGACAGAAATCTCGCCTGTAAGTATACCAATGCGAAATGGTACAAGTTTTTTTGACAGGACATCTCATGATCTGAGCCGTGTGGTCGGAAAGGGCTAATTCCACTACTTCACTGGAGCTGCCTCTAATATTGTGAATTATATTGTCAATGCATGTACCGCTATCTAAGCGTGTGGGTTGACGAATGCTTAATTTCATACGATAGTTATAAAGAAGATTCTCAAGTTGCTTAGATAACTTCGTATGTTTTAGTATATCAATGTTAAAGTCGCCACATATCATGACTTTCTTTTTGTTATTGTTGCACACTTTTTTTAGTATACTTTCAAATTGACAGAAAAATAAGTTCAAGGTATCCGTTTTGAATTTTGGTGATCTGTAAATGCATATTATAGTAATATTATGATCGATTAGTTCTATCGCACAACTTTCTAAAACACTAGGACAGCAGAATTCTTTTAAGTTAAGTATTTTATATTTATGTCTATTGCTTACCATAATACATGAACCTCCTCAAATTACAGTGAAATAAAAAAGACACGCGCTGATATTTCACAAAGATAATGGTGCAGAAATAATGCTTGTCTTTTTTATATGTGTAGTGTAGAAGCTGAAATAAATTGTTGTGGTATTAACTGTTGACATAGTTAAACCAGTAGGCTCCACCGGTCTCTTTGTTTTAAACTTAATTAATAATTATGTACTTACCCACTTTGAAATGGGTAAGCAACAACTAGAGCCTTAACTAGCCATTGCGCCCGGTGCGAGCTTCTATAACTTAATGTACTATAACCCTTAAAAAGTTTTAATCTTACTCGTCTCATCAAAAAAGTAATAATTTATAGTGATGTCCTGTTGTACTAGCTGCAAGCCTGAACATTCAAGAAATCAGCAATCTGCAACTATAATCGGGGCTGTTACCACTGAGCTAGGTATCTATCCATCTCAGTCACTCCCTTTTTTGACTTGATTCAATCTACTAATTTGATTACCTCTCTTCATTCTGTCAATCATCTTTGAAAGAAAGAAAACTCAATTTAAAATATACAGTATAAAATAAAAGATGGCTTTCATAACAAAATACGGGGCACATGTTCCGTTAAATTGTGTCCAGCCAATCAGTCTGCCGGATAAAACGGATCCCTGGACATTGCTTTAAATTAACCACTCCGTTTTCACAACCGAGTAATTTTTCAAGCCAAACCGGGTGTAATTTTATTTATAATTAAAAAGGTATTTTTTGTGCGGACTGTACTTTTAATGTGCATTAAGTTGATCTGATTAAGTTTTGTGGAATGATTTGATTGTTAAGATGAGGTGATCAGAGGAAAAAATCTAATCGTTTTTATTAAATTTTACGGTACCGTTGGCACAAAAATTGAGCGATTGACCGCTGCAGCGCGTGTCGCGGCTTTGATTCTTACAAGGAATAAACATTTGTATGACCTAAACTATTAAGACTAGTGTATGTGAGTTGATGTGTTTGTGAACGCACCCAAGAAACAGGACCTATTCCTAGTGTACAGAAATTATTTCTTAAAAAATACGATCTACCAAAAAAACCCGTATCTACGTAACGTTCAATACGGAATGAGGTTTAATAAAAGCAGAATTCAACATTAAAATATAATGCAAAAATAAAAATAAAATGCGGAAGTAGTAGTCACTCGTATCACACTTATACAAAAACAAGATTGTAGTTTCTTAAAAGATACGAGGTCTAATAATCCCCTTTCGGTCATAAAGTCAGTTTTCAAACAAGGTCTTAAAGACCCCGTATTTTTTATTACATTACTGCGATACGGGGTCTTTGAGACCTCGTAGAATATATAAAAATGTATCGCGTCGCTGCCTACGTGATGAGCTGATTTTAGTATAGCTTGCTACTAAAACTTTAGGCGAGTTCGACATTAAAGTTTCATCCCAGACGTGCGGTAGCATGACTAATGAAATAAATATTCAAATTACATTTTTTATCTTGCTTTACATTAAATTGCTGTAATCTATGCTAATGCCTAACGACAGTGGCTTTTTTCCTTAAGTAAGATGAATAAATTGCTAATTCGATCAGTGTGTCTATTCATCAAACAAAATTCGGTTCATTTAGTTAATTTCAGACTATAAAATAATTAGTGAGAATAATTGATTTCCAATGACATGGTTTTCCACTTTAGGAGCACGTCTTTGGTTTTAGAGTCATGTCATCTACAAGGTTATATGAGTTCAAGGTCAAAGTCAAAGACTTTGAACTAGATCTAAATCTTCTTTGAATACCTGTCTTCTGATTGAAACATGATAATTATGTACATGAAGTGTACATGATATGTACGAATATGTGTGTACATCATAGTCTTCTCCTTTTTAAATACAAAACCTTTTCAATTCACATAGGCCTAAATGAGCAATTATAAAATATCAGAAACTAGCACACGGTTACAATTGGTTGTTTTCTATGAAATCGAACGGGCGAGAAATTCCATGGTAACTCTTTAAAAAAATTTATTGATTTTAATATATTTGTTCTTGTCTTCAGGAATATCGTGTTGATATCCCATGGGAAAATTAAAGTCATACTTTCTGGCATCTGGCTACATGAAATTACTGTCATAAAACTATGAACGAAAAATGGGATCAACGGATTTACGTACTGTACGAGGCATGGGATGTCAGTATTATCCAAGGGAATGTCATAAAAGTACATAGGAATTGAAAAAATCACATTGGTACTTGTTCGGTTTCAAACCTGCAACCCTCAACTTCTAGCATGAGAGGCAGGTTAACTAATGGCCTATTTCTCAACCTAGCAAGAACGTACATTTAAATACATTATATTTCTCTACACTCTCCAACACAACACACACACATACGCATTCGCACACCCACACTGCTATGATTGCAACCGACTATGTAATTAATTTCTGAGCGTACTAACGTGAATACGTATTTCTGGAGAAACTGACTTCCAAGTCGCAAGTAATAAACCTAGTTTGGGTGCAAGGGAACCTGTAACTATGTAGAATGTATGTTTATAAGTAATTATATTTAAAAAAATATTCCCCTTGCGCCCTCGCAAGCGCTGGCTGGACGTCATGAAGTCCGACATGAGAGCCAATGGAATGACTGATATGGATGTTAAAGATCAGGCAAAGTGGAAGAAGCTTAGCCGGAAGCCGGACCCTGGCATTAGCCGGGATTAAAGCCAGGTAGAATAAGATTTAAAAAAAAAATATTTGTGTTGAAGCTAACTGAACGGTAAAAGGTCGGATTTCTTCACAACAACATTGCCTATTTATAGAATGTATATTATGTATGCATCTAAGTTTGTATCTCTTATAGTATATTTTTTTCTATTTATTAAGTTACATGGAGGAGCTCGTGGCTAGATAATAACAGCCGCACAGATCGATCTTCAAGGTTAAGCAACGCTTGCCTAGGTTGGTCTGTGGATGGGTGACCATCTTAACATAACGAGTTTCCTCCGTGCCTCGGAAAGCACGTTAAGCCGTTGGTCCCAGCTGTCATTTGGAGATTTTTGGCAGTCGTTACGGATAGTCAGAAGCCAGTAAATCTGACTCCAGTCTTGCCATGAAGTACCGTGTTACCCCAGTTAATGGGTTGTGGAGATCTGGTAGGCAGCCGCTCTTCGTAAAATACTGGTATTCAGCTAAATCCGGTTTGACTGGAAGCCGACCCCAATGTAGTTGAGAAAAGGCTAGGCAGATGAACAGATGAAGCTATTAAGTTACATGTTATGTTTCTGCATCACACTAAGGTCAACTGATAGAAAATGCCTAACGCATTAAGTCCGCCTTTGTACAGTGTTACTTATCTACTAGTGCTACTAGTACATAAAGTTTTACGCCCGTTTCCAATAACCTACCGCAGTTCATAGATAGCTATCCCCGATAAACAGTAAGATTCTATCTATCAATCCACAATTTTTGGTAAGAAATGTTATCCGTCGGTAGGTTATAGGAAAACGAGTTAGGGCATAAGGATAGATTTGTTTATCTTTAGTAGCTGCAACTTTAGATAAATAGCTTATTGAAAACGGGTGTTAGTAAATAAATAAAAGTAAACAACAGAAAAAAATCTAGGACAAATAAATACTGTTGGTCCTTGGTGACGGCGTTATTTTACAAAACAAGAGAAGGAATGGTCTGTAGAGAGGAAACGGAGAGAGAGAGAGAGATGATAAAAGATTCTCCGTTGATGGTGATCACCGGAGTGCTTTTAGTGAAGTAAAAATCCCACGCTCCCCGGATTTATCCCCAAAGTCCTACCGCCTTTTGATGGTCAAAACAAGAAACACTATATCAATATTATGACAAGCTTCTAAGGTAGTTGAATGACCTTTTTATTATTAAGATGCATGACGACTATTATTTGCTACTTCTAAACTGTAGTTTTTTTTCAGTGAAGCGCAATCTTGTTTGACTTATTAATTTTTTTTAGTTTCTACTTAGACTACCATTAAATGTTCGCAATCGTAGAAAAATAAAATATATTCTCTGAATACCAATAAGAAACTACTTCTGAACATAGCAAAATCATACGATGAAGCACATAATACATTTCATCAAAACCCCCACACCCCCAATTTCATTAGCACTAAGCCCCCAAAACCGTAAGCCCCCATAATTCTTTTCTCTTCGGCCTCCATAACTTTCCATCAGTCTTCCCCGGAATATCCATAATTTCCTCAAGAAGACAGGTAGACCGGTCACGTAGGCTGCGCGATCCGTCACGGAACTCGTTGGTAAGGAAAGGACCACAGAGCACGGAATGGAGGCATCGGCTACGATTAGAGGACCTTTAGGTACTTATATTTGAGATAATTATTATCACGCCTCATCTATTTAGAATCTCTTATCTATATAGAAACCAAGAAACTAAATTCGTTCATTGACATAAACACGAAAAAATGCATAAGTATAAGATTTAGTAAAAGAATTCAGTTCTTAACCATGCAATATTGGCTTCAACTCTGCTTAATATCAGATGACAAGATGCTAATTTTCAACTTAAATGTGGCGTGCAAAAACAATTACTAATCATAGAGATTTTAAATAATAATTTTATAATATACCTACGAGTACAAATATGTATCAAAAAGATCCCTTTATCCCTCTCTTAGAGAGGAGGCTTAAATCCCAGCAGTAGGACCATTACGAGTATAAGGGTGATAATGCTTATGATTATGCTTTTTTATCAAAAACGGATTATAGAAATAAAAAAAAACAAATGAAGGTTTTATAATTTTTAGAAGAATGTATCCAACATTCCCTGACTCTTTATTTCAATGGTATTTTTTGACAACGCTCACTCTAGTTGTGACTGGGTTCGATGCTCTGTGGGAAGGCTTACAAGACTAGACTTACAAGATATTATAAGATCACTTGTAGATATAGGTAACTTGAAGGGGAAGTTTTGAGAACAGACTGCCAATAAGATATGAGTACACACATACATTTCATTTCATTTTCATTCATGTGTGTGTGTGTGTGTGTGTGTGATCTTTAGAGTTCAGACTGACTAATGAAAGTTTGGAATGTTACTCCTAAAAAGTCTGTTTCACATAGATTGGATTCCGAAAGGGAAGCTCCGTGACCCCAGATCGAAGGCAACGAAGGAATAGGGTGTGGTTTAGTCTGTAAAAGTCTGACATGAAAGAGTGGCAGAAGTTATTCTGATAGTAACCCATTTGAAAAAAAAGAACAAGTCGGTTCCATCATCAGACTACTAGATACATGTACGGCGTTGCGTCTCCAGTAGGTACAAATAAGACATCCCACCCAACCATACAAAGCGGTTTGGATGACATTTATTGGTATTACAACTGAGGAGTGGAATTCCCTGCCGGTGTCTGCACTTCCTGATAGCTACCACTTAGGGGTCTTTAAGAGTGAATATGTTACTTCTAGGCAAGCGTGCCCCATCGCCGGCCACAGCATTGCTTATCATCAGTTGAGATAGTAGACAAACGAGAGCCTATCACTACATAGTATAAAACAAAGTCGCCAACTCAGGTCGGAAAATCTTAAAATTTATAGGTAAAACATAAGACTGAAGTCTGAAGAAAAACGGTAAGCCGTTATCCTATTATTTACAAAATTCTTCAGACTTAATGTGTTAGGCATTTTCTACAACTGAATTCTCACATGCAATAAACGTTGCTTGACAATTTCTGTAATGAAATTTACCTATATTTTTCTTCAATAAAACAGCTCCAACATTCCTGCAAAAAAATATCTCACAAACTAAGTTTTCAATTCTCGCTTTCCCGTCGTAATAAACCGTGTACATTCCTACCTTTACGTATAAAACCGCCAATATTCTGCGTCTGCACTCCCCTTGTGTACTGCAGGTCACGTCGGATCGCAATCCGTCACGCTCTCCTGATGTACGTGCAGGGAACCACACCAGGTATGCATTGTACGGGGGGACATGGGGGCCTACCTCTACCTCATGGGGGCCCGACTACTGGGGGGCTTTAATTTGCGAAGCGATAGAGTTATGGTGTAACAAGAGCACTGTTAGTGAACACGTGTGTGAATATTTCCATGTTTGATTTTGGGTTGTCGTATGCGGTATCTATACTTTTTTTTAAAGAGAAAAGTATATATTTTTTACTTGTTTGTATGTTACAATTTAGCTCAAAAATTACTTGACTTAGTTATTTAAAAAATTCTTTCCCCATTAGAAAGCTAAGTTTTTCCTGAGCTTGACTTTCGTGCGGTTTCCGCTGGCAAAAGCTTTATGTACCACCACTGTACATAAAGTTTAAATAAATAAATAAAAGGTAGTTCAAAATATTTTTGTGTTTACTTTTTTATTGTATACAATATATGTGAAAGATTTATTTGCGATTTACGATGATGCATATTTCTCGTTAAAAATATTCCAGTTTCAGTGTTTGCAAAATAAAATACACTATCCGTTGCTCTTGTTTCAAATAATATGTTGATTAATCAAATGAATTTTACAGTAGTATTTATAAGAAACGAATATTTAATAAGTAAATCACTACATGGTATAAAACAAAGTCGCTTTCTCTGTCCCTATATAGGGATATAGGGACAGAGACATACATACATAGGGATGTATGCTTAAATCTTTAAAACTAAGCAACGGATTTTGATGCGGTTTTTAATAGATAGAGTGATTCAAGAGGAAGGTTATATGTATAATACATGCATAATATAGTAAAGTAACACTGATAAATTTGCACCCGTGCTAAGCCGGGGCGGGTCGCAAGTAATGGTGTAAAATATTATCTAAAATCATTTAATCGGAGCATTACAAATAAAATACAATTCTCACCGGATTGACACTTTTATCGCAAATTATGTCGGACAAATGTTTCCGAGAACTAAATCCTCATTTTACTAACAGCTGACTCTAGTTGTTAGTAAAGTTTCAGCGTCAAAACCATTAACTAACATTATTAGCTCTCAAGCACAGAAGGCTCAATAAACTAAGTGACCAAACAGCAAACAACTAAAGACCAATTTATCTTCAAAACTCGTTTCCCCAAAGACTTCATTATGAAACTTGTTAAAAAGTCCAGAAAAAAAATATCTTTTAATTACAATATCAAAGTGATCGTCATAAATTAATCTTCATGAAAGTCTTTCGACCTTTTTCCCTCTCAGTTGTCTACTTTTATGTCTTTGAAGTCTGCAACTTCCGAAGCGGAAGCCCGATTTTTCCACTGGGGATTCACCAAGTTCACGACACTTTAGGCTGACGGGGAACGTGAATGATCTTCTCCCTGGAGTGATTATTAAATGGCAGGAAGGAGGCCTTTGCCAACATCTTCAGGTAGGCACAGTTATTACATTTTCGTACGCTCATTATTCATTTTCAATCATTAGCGCTGATAAAGAAGTAATTAGTTTAGGCAGGATTCATCGTAATGAGGGGAAAGTATATCTGTTTTCGGTGTGGAACTTTTATGTAAGACTAATTGCTGATAGGTGCTTCGCACGCAGGCAAGCACGAAATTGTCCCAGAAAACACACTTCCGGTATAAAAAAATACCTTAAGTGCTATTTCAGGACTAGCCGTGTATCAAGTTTTTTTAAAGAAATCTATTTAACCGTTTGAACGCAAATAATAATAAACACACACACCAATACAAACTTTCACCTTTATAACTTTAAGTGTAATTTTCATATGTCAGTGATGAAGTACCCATGAAAGATTGCCAAACAATATAATTATGAGTCACTCTGTAAACAAACGAGTATTTCAGTGCATTAACCAATCGCAAATTAAAGCTCAAAAATCCAACTGATGATAAATGAGCAAAAGCAAAATTAAATAGGTAAGTTGTCAGGTAATTTGAAGGTGAATTTTGTCAATCTGTTGTACCAGTATAGTTAAATGGGAGATTGGAAATAAAAGGTTAATCAGCTTTTTGCAATATTGCCGTCAGCCAAAATGAAAACCGTTATCTTTTATAAAGCTTTGTAAAATGATGTTTCAGTTCATAATAAAAAGAGCCTTTCATAATAGTTCGTCGGCTACAGCAGCAACGAGTTAATATTTCATTACCCTTTTTTTAATAACAGCTTATTGAATCGTTGTTTATAATTTAAACACTTATGTTCAAAAGCTAGAGAAGCAAACAAAAGAGAGAAAGGAAATATTTATTTGGAATACATAAGCTCATACTCAGGGACATTCATTAGCGTCCCTTAATGTCCATCAACTTAAATCATCACTTAACTTCTAAATGGTCCATTAAGTAATTGTCACATTGACAGTTTTACACAGTTTTACAATGAAAAACTATCAATGTGATAATTTTTAATTACCGTTAAAAAGTTAAGTGATGATTAATTAATTAATGCCTCTGAGTACGAGCAGTAGACACACAATGTAAAAAAAAACTTAAGATTAAAGCAAAATCTGATCAAAATTTTAAGCCAAATATTTTAAAATGTTACTTCAATGTTACTCAACTTTCAATCTCCCAAACAGCTTTAGTTTATATCCAATAAAAAAATCTTATGTTCCTTTCTTCCCAATACGTAGAGATAGGCAATTTTTACGATTCCACTCTGGTAGATAACGTAATAAATCTTCAGAACTCATTTGTTTACGGCCTAAAGTTTTTGAGTGGCCGGAATTGTTGTGGCAGAGTCTTGGAAGAAAACAGCTTGTTTGTCTCCCAGGACTCAAGGACTATACAGATTATTGTTTAGTAATAAACCTTGACTTCGTCAGCCTTTGTCTTAATGCAGGGCAAATTCCTCTCTGAATACCAAGAAAGACCGATCATTAATCAACTTACTCAGTGTGTTGGCGATTTTAAACCATTCAATCCGAATTTACACACAATATTTTACGTAAATGTTTAAAATATGAACCTTTTAAATTGTGACGTTCATATTTTGTTTAAATTGTGATTATGGGAATACATTTTCAGTTCGATGCTTTAATTTCCATAGCTGATGTAACATTATCGTTTAATTCATTGCCTTCAATACTGTCATCAGCGTTCTGATTATAGACTGAAATTATTAATAAGGCAAACATATCATATTCCGGAGTCTACAGATACAATTTTTCATCAGAATCTCAGTCACGTCTGCTCCCAGTAGGATCCAGAATGGTGGATTAGAAGACGCCTGAGTCTAGCCTCGGATATTGTGCGAGGCTTACCACAATACTTATTCTTTCTGTAAAGTTGACGCTGTCGGGGTTATCCTACGTATCGAGTTGGTGTCTGCATCTTAATCAGTTGATATGAAGTCTGTTCTTTCAACTGAGTTGTATCGTGGTCTCGGTTTTATCATTTATTTTAATCTGAATATGATGCTAGGACTTTATTAAAGTAAAGAGGTGAAAGCTTAATTTTCTATATCGTCCCTTTAGTTAAGTGGATCTACTTTTCTGAAACGTGTAAAGATTTTAAAAAGATATTAAATGGTACACTTACCTTAAGAAGAATAGTACGTTTAGTGAAAATTCAGTTATTCAAGTATTTTTAAAATGAAATGCTACGGTTTGCCACATTAAAAATTACTGTTGTTTCATGGCTGCGTTCACAAACATGTAAACTCGCAACTGAAGATACTAGTTATACAATATGATTAAAGTCGGAATAAGTAAAAATGTTTAAATGATGAATTGAATTTATGTTTTTCAACTTTGTTCAAATTAAATATGTCGCTTACTGAGTTAAAATTCTGTCAACAACCTTGCCAGGTTTATTGACTTCAAATAAACATATCTACAAAATATTAAATTGTCAAAGAGCATTTACATTTATTAAGTATTTTATAAAAATGTAAAATCTATACTTTGGTTAATATCAAAATTATACAGTGCAGTGTAATCAATTCTAATAACATTAAATTGAATTGTAGCATTAGATTTTGATTTCGTTTGACCTCAGGGTCCGTAAGGTCAGTTTCATTTGAACTTGTAAACCTTTTAAAATTCATGAAATGGGAAAATACTCGTGTGTACGATAACTGAATATATAAAGGTGATACGATATGTGAAATTGATATTCACAGAGTATAAAATATTAAAAATAATTATTTTAAAATCGCTCGTGTATTAATGCTGTGAACATCTATTTTTTACTGCGAAATCTCTCGCTTGTATTACAAAAATATTGGATAACATGATTCTTCATTGTCAAGTTTCATTTTCATAATTAACTTGAAGGGTTTTACAAAAATCGTGTTTATTTTGATGAAAGCCAATTATTTAAAATTAAAAACAGTGTAGCAAAATGTTGAAAATACATAGCTGAATGGTTTTAGCTAGGCAACATAACAGCGGTTTTAATATTTCTTCGTAAGAACCCGATTAATAAATTGTATAGGTACTTATAATAATTCATTAAAAAAATTAAATGTGCCTACTAAGGCTGCGTTTCCACTATATTGTAACGATTAATTTATCGTCGGACGACTATCATATCTAGCAGTTTCTATTATAACAAGTGTGTTAGTCACAAAAGGTAGTCACAACAATGTCACATGATTTACCGTCACGGTTTAGTTGTGACAATTTTTTATCGTTTTACGACTGCTGTGCTAATCGTTCCCACGGCCATGACAAACTGTTTTTCAACCCTTAAAACGTCGTAGGTGACAGATAATTATGTTGTCTTATACGTATACATTATACATTATTTATTACACACCATTACACGTACAAAAGGAAACTAAAACACACACATACAATGGTCGGCCTTATCGCAGAGCGCGATCTATTCGAAGCAACCTGGCCATACACCCATATGCTATGAGTATGACACTTGAAACTACACGATTATATGTCGTCACAACAAAGTAGGAACACAGCCTTACAGATATTAAGCTGTTGAATATCGCTATTGCTGAGCTAAAATGAAAAAGGTATAGTTATTCAAAGCCAAGACATAATAATAAATTTTGAACATAGATTTATAAGAAATGGCTGCCATTAATCTTGTTGGCATTGTCATTATTGTAAACATCTTGGTCGTTATATTTTGATGAAGAACGTTTCATTTTACACTCATCTAAGAAATGTGATCGTCATGATAATGTCATAATGATGTACAAATTTTCGATAGCAATTAAATCATTATTTTTGAGAAATAATCTGGTTTTCGTGAGCGGTGGCATTCTAACCTTGCTTTATAGTTTAATTTTGTTTCGATTCATAAACATTTCTATTACATTGTTATTCTCATGAATTTTGTTAACATCTTCTGTAGGTTCATAAAGTTATGTTATTATTTTTAATATCATGAGGAACCTAAAGACCTCATAAGAAGTTTCTTTGCGTGATTGCATAAGGAATGAAGATATCTACTGGAGAACGAAGTTTACAGACATATGTAGATCGAAGAATCGCCAAACTTAAGTAGAAGTCGGCAGAGCACATTGCTCGCATAATAGACCGTTGGGATCGGAAGGTTCTGCAGTAGTGACCACGCACCGGAAGACAAATCTTTGGAAGGTCTCCCACAAGTTGGATATGGATAGATGACCTAGTGAGGGTAGTGGGAATCCAATAGATGCGATACGAAAAGTAGGTTTACTAGTGCACAAATTTAAAATAAATGAAATCACCTAGATGGTTATTTTGAGAACTGCCATTTCGTAGTCAGTTTATGTCTCAAATCAGCTAGTACATTAACCGAGACTGGTTTTAGTGCTCGTAGCCAGCTAAAGAGAAAAATAAAACGCTTGAGCGCTCAAACGCAGCATTGGACTTTTGATTTATATCTATTTTCTGCGCCATTAGTCTAAACATTAGAGGCACTAAACATCAAATAATAATGTCTCTCATATAACTCCAACATTACTTGTTTTTGAAGTTTAATTGAGAGTGAATTTCACTGAAATAAAAGTCTTTATAAAAATAAATAGTGCTCATAAAATGGTATGAAGTAAAATGGCGGGTTCAAGGTAGGTATTAAGTGGGATTAGGTGTTTTTAATGGAATTTCTATTTTCTGTAAATGCTTTATATTTCATTACTCTTTTCTTATTAGGAATTCATTAAGTACATTACTTCTCCCTCGTTGGGTGGAGCGAGATATTGTCAGACTTTTAGTGACTAAAACCCACCCGTTGTTTTTTTACTTGCCTTAATTAATTAAAACTATGTGCACTGAAGACAACTCATCCTAATTATAATACGGCGTCAAAAAATTCCTCCACATCGCTGTCAACTGGAAGTATGCCCAAAAGACTGGCGGTATTGCCACGTTATTTGGCATTACATAATATTTAACCGAGTTAAAACAACAATTCACAATTCTTGGGTCAGGCGAAGTATCAACTCGGCATTTGGATAATTCTTTAAAAACCTATGAGCACGGGAGTTGCTTGTTAGTATTTTAGGCAAGATTGTAATAAATTAATTATTTAGTAAAATAGCACAAAAACAAAACAGTAAATCTTTCGCAATTTTTACGGCTAAATAAGGCATATAATTCGATCTGGCGAGGGTCACGGGTTCCGAGACGCACAAGACCGGTCGTCGTAGCCACGCTCGATGGGGAGGCCTATGTCCAGCAGTGAACGTCTTTCGGCTTAGATGATGATGATGATGAATGAATCAAGGCATGACAGACGGGTGTTAATGTCTAATGATAAAAGGATAGAAACCTCTACTAATGTAAACAAAATGTAAATCTCAGTTAATTGCGAGAGCACAGTGGTGGGTAACACATGTCCCCCTCACTCGTGGCATCTGACTTGTTTACGATGCAAACTTAGCTCGTAGGTGCCGCCTGATCGTAAATCATCACACGTTGCAAAATAATTCGGTTAGCTTCCCCCGCTCCGATATTCAGGTGTCACTACGGTTTGCTGTATTTTGGTATCACTGTTTTTAGTTTTTTGGAAGATACGGACTAGCTGCTACCAACAGTTTTTTTCGTGTGATTGTAGAATTTGTCCCAAGGGAATATATACTCTAGGGATAAACGGTATGCTATGTGTTATTCCAAACACAACATGACTAAATTTCCAAATACCTCGTTTGACCGTGAAAAAGTATCAAACCTTTGCTTTTATAATATTCATTAATTAGTGTGATACACTACATAGAATAGTAGGATTTACTGCATCACGACTTGAAGTGAGAGATTTTCCTTAGCACCAATTGCCTGAACGAAGTCAAGGTACTACAATGTATGGGCTGAGAATTCCTCCGACGTTGACTACTTCATGCCATTAACGCAGCAAAATACATCTAGCAGTGTTAATGAACAAAAATAAACAAACAAATGTTTAATGTTGAACAGCCTGATTTAAAACGAACGAAAACAGTATATATTATTTACATTATTCCAGTATAATGGGAATATAAAATTTTATTCAAATAAAACAAATAAAAATATTGTTGCGGCTGACAGCACTTTTTGAATAATATACTACGAGGCCTAATCCTCGAACTTGTTTTGTTATTGTAACATATTGTTTTACTATGAAAAGCACAGAAATAATCTAATTTTCACCTGAATTTTAAAATATTTTAGGTCGTAATATCGTTTTTTCACTTTGTTTGGCGTGCCAGACTTTTACTGACTAAAAACCCACTGTTATATTTCTTCTTTTTCTTGCGTTCTGAATTATCCTTTCAGAAGCGAAGCCATGACTTCAGTAGGCTTCAAATCTGTCCGAATCATACATGCCAATCTGTGGGCGAAAGTAGCACAGTGTTTGGCCCAATAGGACCTAAGCCTATTATTGGGAAACCCGTGGTCCTGGAACGCAAGACAAAGACGGAACGTGTGGAGTGGTTTTAAGTCAGTAAAAGTCTGACACACCCTCCCACACTTCCTTAAAGCGAGCGAAGTCATCGAATGATTTACCACCCAAAAAAAAAAACTCTATTTAACTAAAGCCTACTTAGTACACACAAACGTTCGATACACATCTTCTACTAACGCAAACTCAGATCCCTCTATAAACCAGTCAAAGGCAATGAATATAGTTCATTGCCCCATCACTAACATTGACAAAGCAAATGTTTGTCAGTCGAATTGATGGCCACCACTCTCGTCACAGCTACCGCTGACAAGACATAACAGTGGCCCAATGTACCTTTTAGTTAGATTGAATTGGTATTTGATTTATACCTTCATACAATAGGGATCTAGCGAGCTTTTTGTGACTAATCTATTAATAAACTTTTTTTTTCTTTGGGATAGGAAATCATCAAATAGCTTTTCTTGCACGGAGAAGCTAGAGGGTGTTTCAGACTTTTACTCACTAAAACCCATTGCTATGGTCCTTCTCTGCCTTGTGTTTCAGGACTAGTCAACCCCAGTACGCTTTGGCCGGTTTTCCTAACATCATTTTGAGACGCGCATGAATCCATAAAAGGAAACGTTGTGCACGAAAAACGCATCTTGTTTCAGGGGTTTCGGTTGTGCGTTGCTATATCAGGCAGTTAGTGTCTCCTTTAAATTCGTTAGTGTTTTTTACACATAAAAGATTATAAATGAAAGTAACTATATAATAATAATAACCCTGCTCCCGCTAGCGGTGGCATTCTTTTTTTTATATTTTTAAATGTTTTTTTTTAATTATTTTTGTAAGAAATATTTAAAAATATACTTAATATGTATTTAAAAAATAAATAAAGAGATAATAATAATAATATGTTTCACAACTTTCCACACAACGCCATCTAGTCCCAAGTTAAGCAGAGCTTGTGTTATGGGTACTAGACAACTGATAAACACACTCTGTCTATCTGTTACGCTTTTACGGTTATAGCAGATCCGATTTTGATGAAATTTTGTAAGGAGTGAGCTTGAACCCCAAGAATGACAAGTTTTATCTAGTTTCGACTTTGTTTTCACGCCCGCAATATCCGACATCCACTCGAAGACGCGGTCTAAAGCTAGTTTTAAATAAAACAGAGATATTGATCCAGTGTCAGATAGGTTTCGAAATACTTCTATTGGTCTAGCCTAACTTTCTTCATGTGGTTTTGTCTGTCTGAGTACTACTAAATCTCTCAACTGATGTAATTTGGCCGAATGTCGCAACTTAGAGCAAGTAATTTAAATTCTGCTATTCCTTTGATTCACACGCTTGTTTGTAACAGGCTTTAGAATTAAGTATTAACATGAAAACTTCGTGTAACTTGATGTGGGATTTGGTAATCTGATTTGATTTGCGATTTTGTAGAATACTTGAACATAAATGGTGATCTTAATTTTATAGGAATAAGCATACATTTTATTTGCTAAATTAAATCAGTTTTATTGAAACCATTTTAAAAAAATTAAAATTTTAAAAATGTTTGATTTTGTACGGCTCGAATATACGAATTTGCTTTCTTTTTTTTTATCAGCAACGAAGTTATAATGCTTCAAAGCTGCCAATAAGAATTCCAAGAATGTCGAGCGTGATGAACTTTGACGTCGCCGCGTCGTAGAGACAATGCCACGGTCTAGAGTATAGTCGCCATAGAAAATAGAGTCCTGACGAGAAAGATAGATATAGATTATTATCACATTTATAACGAATATTATAAATGTGAAAGTGTGGATGTTTGTTACTTAATCACGCAAAAACGTCTAAACGGATTTGGATGAAATTTGGCATGCATATGGCCTTTGACACGGAAAAGAACATAAGCTATCTTTTATCCCGATTTTTGAACACGCGGACGAAGTCACGGGCGGAAGTTAGTTTGTTTATAAATAATAAAACTTGGTATACAAGTATATTATCATGTCGTGAAATAGCGTATCACCATCTGACTAGCCTTTTCCCAACTTATATTAGGGTCGGCTTCCAGTCAAGCCGGATTTAGCTGAATACCAATATTTTACGAGGAGCGGCTGCCTACCAGACCACAACCCATTGACTGGGGTAACACGGTACTTCATGGCAAGACTGGAGTCAGATTTACCGGCTTCTGGCAATCCGTAAAGACTGCCAAAGATCTACAAATGACAGCCGGGACCTATGGCTTAACGTGCTTTCCAAGTCACGGAGGAAATTTGGTATGTTAAAATGGTCACCCATCCACAGACCAACCTTGGCAAGCGTTGCTTAAAGATCGACCCGTGCGGCTGTTATTATCTAGCCACAAGCTCCTCGTAGTATGTTCCATCTTATTTTCTACTATTACACGGGAAAAGCCGCTGACAGCAGCCAGTATTCCCTATTTATGAACCAGCAGTAGGACATGTATTTCGGATCGGGGTCGTAGTGACGTAACTAAACGGATAGTGATTTATAAACGCAGTTAAACGGTGAGAGCACTACAGTTGATAACCTTCCATTACTCACTAGTGTTGGGCGTGACGTTTTAATGTGAATAGTGTTGGGACACTGCGGGGTTCATGGTCGATATTTTCAAAGTTGACATATTAAGCTATGGGCGAGTATGTTTCGTCTTTCCTTGCATTTGATTTTTTTCCCATCGGAAATATCAATATCGATTTTAAAAATTATTAGTTCAATACTGATAATTTTCAAATTTCGGTTCCTGAGCAATCAGGGCTAAGGTATCCACGATACAATATTCCAAGACATGACCTACTCGTATGAAAAATTTCATCTAAATCCGTTCAGTCATTCCAGCGTGAAGAAGTAATAAACATACACTCTCACATTCTTTCGCCTTTATAATATTAGTGTGATGTGATTAGACTACTAATAGATTACTTAAAATCTATGTATCTTCTTCCATGATACAATATAATACAATTCAAAAAGTGCCTTTTTTTAAACTAAACAGCCTACAAAAATCTCAGTAACAATAATTTCAGTAACAACGTATTAACCTCGCCGCCGACTTCCACTCACACTCTCAAAGCTGCTGATGCTGTAAGTGGAACGAGATGAAAGGATTACCCGGAGCGGCGCTGATCCTCGATTAATCACAATCAAACGAATCTGCAACCGTAGTCTTGGTGATTTTTCATACCCTCCCCAAAACATCCCAAATTCATTGAACGGTGAAGTTCTAAAAATAGCCTTTTACTTGATTGGAGATAAGGATGTTGAAAATAAGATTATAAGGAAGTTAAGATCTTCAATTGAAGAATATTTTATGTGAGTTTAAACACAGAAAGGCTCTTTACTATAAATAATTTATTTCATCTTCACTTCTCTCAAAACGGTGGAGGAAAACGTTATGAGAAAATCGGCATGTCCTAGACCTAAAAATACGAACACGTGTGACATTCACCAAACCGCACGGAGTCTGCGTAGCGGGAAAAAGACTTTCCATTCTCTTAAGTGAAGTCCTGAATCTCATGTAAATTTTTCATTCTGTAAATTTTTATTTCTAAAAATGGTAAATTACTGTCTATACTTAATATAAAGAGGTAAAGTTTGTTTTCTTGTTTGTATCTTCAGAGATTATCTCTGAAGATCCTGATTTGATTACATAAATGCATATATTGACAGAAAGCTGCTTTTTTCTGAGTGCTATAGGCTATATATTATATAAAAAAAAGTACTTAGTTCCCGACTTTCACGCGGGCAAAGCCGCGGGCAGAAGCTAGTATAATAATATAATACAATATTGAGAAATGTATTTATAAATTAATTGTATTCACGAATATAAAAAGAGAATAAAATATACTTTTGCTATGAGTTACTGTCAGTCTTAAAATTTTATTTACCGTACATTAAAAGAAAAGTCAATGATCTACTAAAAGAAACGCTTTATAAATACAGGTTCTAAGTTGAAGACAACACAAAAGCCTTGTTAGACTGAAATGTTTAATTAAGCACCGAAAAAAATCTAAATTTAAAGGTCAACCTAAAAATAACTAATGTTATGAAGTGCCTACTTTAAAGGTTCATTATACTATGAAAAGCTAAGATAAAAGCACCATTATAAAGGTATTAATTTTAATTACCAACCTGAAAGGACGATTCTAAATAAAGTATCAAAACTACTAAAAATAGTTTCGTAAATTATTATCGTTAAAAGACCTTTTAAAAACCTGAATGTCATAAATCAAAAGAGAAGTTGAAGCTCTCAAGAATTAGCTGTCACAATGACTTTTAAGTTTTTTTATGTTATACTTCAAGAATATCTATAAAGTGTCATCTTTCTTTGATACTTTCATAATATTCTTGAACATTTTCACTAGACGTTGTCGCTACTAGAATAGAAAGGACAATGGACATTTTTGTATAGACTTTGTATCCGGTGCTATTATAGGTATCAAGTTGTGACATGTGCCATTTAAAACGACATGATAATAGCTTTACTTTATTGTTCATCATCAATAGCCAGATTTGTGTAAGGAACTAATTATGACTCATTTTTATTTTAGTAACACATCAACAATGTGGTTGATAATATTTCCATATCATACCCTTAACTTCAAGTTTTGTCGTTCGCTTCTCTACTGAACTCTATCTATAGTGAGTGTTTGGTTTGGTTTTAATGGGTGCTGATTACCTTTTCGAGGTTCTAACTTATCAGGCTTCCAAATAAAGGATTGTGCACATTTTTATTAACCTAACACATACCCACAAAACGAGGCACAATAGTAAAACAATAACAGCGCGGTCTCCTAGGACCGGTCGGGGATTCATGAATTAATATAGATTTTAGTCTCGGTGTCTATAAGACATGTCTGCAGCTTTCTCGTCTCGTTTTTTTAAACGGCTATTAGTTTGATTGCTTAGTTTCGGGGAACATGTTCATAGAACTAATTGTTCGATGGTACCAAAAGGCCCTGGAGTGGCAACCGCGCACCGGAAGGCGTAGCGTAGGAAGACCTCCCACAATTTAAACAGATGACCTGGCGAGGGTTATGGGAATTTGAGGACGCAAGAAGCACAAGTACGGTCCTTATGGTGACACTTATGAGAATTATAATTATTTATTTATTTTTATTTATTTATTTATTATCTCCCTTTCACTATCATTACAGGTTGGAACCTAATGCGACAGTGCGGTCTTAGCATACATTAACTTAATACTTATAAAATAATAAAAAAAAAGAAAACTTAAAAGAAGAATCTAGTCCATAGGGGACTAGATTCGATAGATATAAAAAAGAAAAAAAAAACACCCACATCCACATAATCTTAAAACTATACAAAAACAAAACAACAAAACAAAAAACGACAGCATACCTATAGCTCACATCTTATAACATAAAATAAATAATAACAATTTTGCGAATTCACTCGAACTACATACGAAGACGTCAATGCTTACGTGAAGTTCATTAATGACCCGAATTGCTCGGGTCATTGGCGTTTTAGCCAGCATATTGGTCCTGGCCACTGGCACGGCCAGCAGCGGCGGGCGGCGCCTCCTCCACACATACCGATCAGGTACACTCAAACTCAGGCATTGCAGTACTCCTGGGTTATGCTCAATACCACGAAGTACCCCAACCAGATAAGAAACCAACGTGTATTCCCGTCGTACCCTTAGTTGGTTGTACCCGACCATACCGAGCACAAACAGAGTTGGGTACATTAACGGGTAAAACGGGTACACCCCATATAATTTCCTGTACAAGTGGCGCGTAAATTATGTCACACAGTGGTCAACTATCGGCTGAAATAATAATGAAGATGATAATGAATTACTTTGATAATGACACTCAATAAAGCCATGACAAGATGAGACTTTAGGGTTACGTTTACTTTCGTTCCTTATGTTCTTTAACCCACACATATAAGCTAGCGAGCCGTTCTAGTATCGTATAGATAAAAACCTATGCTACATAAACATGATAATGCAAGATCATATATCTACGCTGCAATGTATCAATCTAAGGTACATTGCTACGTATCTATCATAGAACTCGTAATAAAAGACAGTACAATAAAGAAAATAATTTTAGCAGAAACATGTAAAGTAAACAGTCAGTTACTCTAAGAGCTCTTGCCAAAAATATGACATCTCGAAAATTCATTTGAACAGAAGAAAATGGATCTTGCCTACAAGGAAACAAGCGCCATTTTTATCCTGTCTCGTCTATTTTTAATCACTAAGTTGAGAAAGACATTTATAATTTATTTGAAATTTTAACTTGAAATGACTACTGACTATTTTTTTTTGGCCTACTTTTGTATTTACTGTCGTAATTATCTTGTCTTCTGAGAAATATAATGGAAATAACAAGCAATGATGTATATTGGAAAGAGATCCACCAATTTACCCGGAATCGGATGGTAATAATTTCGGAAACTTTACATGAAAAAGCGTTTATTTATGAAGTAATTATATAATAATTAATACTTGTTACTTCTGCTAAACTGCATAACAGTTATTTGGCAGAAGAAGCATTTTGTATAAATTATAATGAAACATGTATATTACTCACGAAACATTCATTGTTTAAAAATTTGCATGAAATGTTTATTCAAGACTTTTAACAAAATATATATCACTTAAATAATAATTAACTGTGAGTAGATCATCATCTGCCTAGCCTTTTTCCCAACTACATATATTGGGGTCGGCTTCCAGTCAAGCCCGATTTAGCTGAATACCAGTATTTTACGCGGAGCGGCTGCCTACCAGACCTCCACAACCCATTAACTGGGGTAATACGGTACTTCATGGCAAGACTGCAGTCAGATTTACTGGCTTCTGACTATCCGTAACGACTGCCAAAGATCTACAAATGACAGCCGGGACCAACGGCTTAACGTGCTTTCCGAGGCACGGAGGAAACTCGTTCTGTTAAAATGGTCACCCATCCACAGACCAACCTTGGCAAGCGTTGCTTAACCTTGAAGATCGACCTGTGCGGCTGTTATTATCTAGCCACGAGCTCCTAACTCCTAACTGCGAGTAGATATACAACCTAATAACGTAACTTAGCATAATCAGCCTTGTTCCCATTGCTGAGACTCCTCTCTAGGAGAAATAATGGGCCGTAATCCGCCACGCGGGCTTCGTGTGGATTGATAGATGTCACATGTCTTCAAATTGTTACTTTCAGAAAATACCGGTTTACTCACGCTATTGTCATTCACCGCATGGAGACCAATAGGCATCACTATTGGTCTCCAAATACGAGTAAATTACACAAAGTGATGCTGGGTCTGCACACATCACCTATATCTAGTAATTCGAGGTAATTGTCACTGAACCACCGCCGTTCTTACACGAACATCAGACAATAGTGTGGTACATAGTTGCTTAACAATTTTTTTTTTCATCAACATAATATGAATGTTTCTTGATCCTTAATTACTCAGATACCCGCGAAACGAGACACAATAGTAAAACAATAACAGCGCGGTCTCATAGGACCGGTTGGGGATTCAAACGTTAATAAATAAAATTATAATACATTTGTTTTTAGACATCGAAGTAATGTTCCACATCGCCATTATTTAAACTTGCATTCCCGTAATGCAAAAGTATACTCCTTCCTTTTTCCCTCCCATAACAAAACGATTCATAAAAAACAATTCTAACTCAATCCGAGAATTCCATTCCAACTTTCAAGCCACATTTACATCTCAATCTTGCCAATACTGTTGGAAATATTAGAAGGTACAGGAATTCTCGTCTTACCTGTCCAGATTCCATTTAAATGTACATAAATTCCGGAAGCTTGCACCGACCATCGTCTCAATGTACTACTGGAACCGACTTTAGAGAACATTATTCAACTGTCTTATTCTGATTTGCTTTAAATATTCTGTGGAAGCGTGGTACATTTTTGACGAACTGTTGGCAGTTTCTGTAGTTGTGTACTATTTGACATGAAATGGTTCTATCTTGTGTTTATTTAGTTTTTAGTATAGTAAAACTACTGCCACATTTGTTTCTGACTCTTCTTAAGGCATTCAATGCATGTGTAGCTGTTGCTGATGAATGGAAAGGGATAGGGAGGCCAAACAAAAGATAGAAGGATTGTGTGAAGAGTAATATAAAAGAAAAGGGAGTCCGTAATAGCAATACGGGTGACAGGATTGATTGGAAGAAATAAACGTATTGCACCGATCCCATTAAGTACCATAGGACAAGAGCTTGAAGATGATGGTCTGAATTTATTTTTAAAACATGCCCTTTTTTCTTTGATAAAATAAAACCCTAAACAAGGTCATCCGTATTTTTCACCCTTTTCCATTACTCTGAAAGTCAGAAGAAGCAATCTAAAAGTTTTTACTTACCCATATTCAAGTTACAGTCGATAAAACACATAAAATAACAATACACAGAGCAATAGTTGTCTATAAAAGCTGAAGAACAATATAAAGTATCGTTTCAAACGGCTGGCGAAGTGGGTGAGGACGACAATCGAGGCACTAGGTTTTTTATTAAATAGGCTCTTCAATAGAAATGAAGTGGCGTTTGTTGCAGACGCGCAACTTGTGGGACACTTTGCTGTGGCAAACGAGTTTGTTATTGACGATAGAGTGGTGTTAAAGATTTGGGCCCGGCTTTTATGATTGCTATTGGGTTTAATAGTTCATGGAATAAAATTTCCCTTAAGGAGATTAAAAAATGAGATTACTTTTAAGAATACATTTTTTATTAAACGATTAGTACAAGTATTTTATTAAACTTACGAGTAGGTATAAAATTAATTGCATATCGGTAACAGGATTTGTAATTTCCAAACTAAGCAATGCCTGTACCTACTTTGAGAGCCGTCGTTACGTTAGCTTTAAAAACATGCAAAAAAACTATAATTAATGACAGATGACATAAACTAGTCTGAATGACCAAGAAACAAAGATCAGATAAAAACTTTATGTTATAAATGGTAATAAATAAATCTACCTACAGTATTTACTTTCATAATGAGGGTTTTCACTAAAAACAGTAACTTTCAACTAAAACACGATGAAATATCGCTCGTCTACCTATTCTACGAATGGTTAACCAGACCACAGAGCCAGCTCGGGTCGTACCTTTTTAATAATTCAACCGGTTTTCAAAGAGCACTGAAAACCCAGTATTTTTTATTTTAGGATTTGTCTAGGTTCAGGTTTCTAGATGGTTGAATGTACTGAATGAAATGGGATCCTGCGCTAGCTTTTGACGTTTTATAAGTGCCCAACTGCCCATGTAGGCGTAAGTGAAATAAAAAAGAATGAGTATCGGTTTGATGAAAAAAAAATTGCATGTAGCGGAGATGATAACGCTGAGATGGATGTGTGGTGTGACGAGAATGGATAAAGTGAGAAATGAGTATATTAGAGGAAGTTTGAAAGTAGTGCCAGTAACAGAACAGTAGAAAGGGAATCGTTTGACCTTGTGAAGAGGAGGACTCAAACGCATGTTATTAAAAGAGTAATTAGTAAATATGTGAATGCACGAAGAGAGAGAGGGAGGACCAAGAAAAGATGAATGGATTGTGTGAGGAGTGATATGAAAGAAAAGGGTGATAGAAAATAGAGAATATAAAAACACACGAGACTAGAGTAACAAGATGATTTCTCTGGGTTCATTCAGTTTGTGGTATTTTTCCAGAATATAATGTTAAAATTACCATATTCTTAGAGTATGTTTTTTTATATTATTATGTGTGTTGAAAGTAAAAAGCTAATATAATCTTAAAACGTTTACTTTGTATGAAGATGTTATTATGTTTAGTCTGAGAACACTTGGCTGAAAATAAATATTTTAGAAGTTTACTCAAGAGATATTTATGTTGAAGATAAAAAATAGACAATTTTATAAAGAAAGATTACCTAAGAAAAGATCGATGGATTTGGTTTGATTGAAGATGTTCTAGAAAAAAATGGAAAAGCAGTAAAATGGCGGTTGTCAGATAATTATTTCTTACAGACTAGTGGCTACACCCATGTGAACGTAGAAAATTATTCCTAGGAAACACTTTACCGGGATGTGTCCTATGTGTTATTCCAGGAAACCTGAAAGTAATATAGAAACCATTCAAGCCTTTAACAAACCAAAGTAACAAACATACAGACATACAACTTTCACCTTTGTAATATTAATGTGGTTGATTGCTGTGATAACAACAAAATAAATAAAATCGACTTTATTCGTGCTGATTTCAATGTGTGAAGCCACAGTATTTTCCTTTATTTATGCCCGGTTTAAGTTCATTGAAACGAAACCAATTTTATAACTGACACCGTTATTATTGTGCGTACATTTTTATTTTTTTCCTATAATTTTATGAAAATGTTATTCTTCGTTCGTTACGTGGACACATGACTGGGCTAGATGTACCGGTATAGTCTAACGGGATTGATATGAATTGGTTATACTGGTTCCCTCTCCTCAAGAGGAGGCCTGAGTCCCAGCAGTGGGAACATTATAAGGCCGATAATGCTGATGCTATACTAGTGTATTCTACATCGATGTAGAATAATACATATAGGTAGTATCTATCGGACTTCCATAGCCCAGTAATCGTATAACCACACCCCTTATTATTAAGATTGGTGTCAGATTAACTGGTTTTTGACTACCTATATCCTTCCTTCTACTTGGCGTTAGTCCCGGCTTTTGCCAGGGTCCGCCTTCCGGCTTAGCTTGCTCCACTTTGCCCGATCTTCTACAAGGTTTTTGACTACCTATAACGACAAATAAAAGTGACCGTCTGACCAACGGTTTAGTACCTATACTTTCCGTGGTAGAGAGGAATCTTGATTCATTTAAGTATGGTCTCCCATCTATAATCCGATCTCAATCAGCGTTGCTCAATTTAGAAGATATACCTGTTTTAGGGTTCCGAACCTCAAAAAGATGAAACGGAACTCTTATAGGGATCACTTTGTTGTCCTTTTGTCTGTCTGTCTATCAAGAAGCTTTATCTCGGGAACGCGTGGCTAATTAATAACTAAACTATATACTCAAGTCCGCGGTCGGAAAAAGATACACCCGTTTATATTGCAAAAAACAAAAAACGTACATTTCGTCACTGACAAAGGAATCAATATTCATAGGGTACTTCCCGTTGACCTAGAATCTTGAAATTTGGCACAAAGCTCAAGCTCGATTCGAGAATTGAACTGTTTTCATAGGTAAGTTGGTAACGGAACCCTCAGTGCGCGAGTCTGTCTCGCACTTACCCGGTTTTTTTTTAAGTGGATATTCATCCAAAACTTCTCCCGCTCTACTTTTTTCTCGCCGGTAGAACGAGAAGATTGTCAGATTTTTACTGACTAAAAACACAACAATGTTCCTTCTCTATGTAGCGTTTCAGCGGGCTTCCCTTTGGTTTGCGTTGTTAGCGGACGGTCGGACGGTGAACTACTCAATGCTTATCATCCGCAAGCAAGATAGACTTGTACTATTGTGTTTTTACCACAAAAAACCGACCACTTCAATCGGAATCATTTAACGCTATTCAAAAACAGCTATATTACAACAGTTTCCCTCTCACCATTACAGCGCAGCAGAGCCCCACATAAATGATTACCAGCCTAACAGTATTACTTATTGATAGTGCCAGCAGCCCAATTGGCATGCTGCCACAAGCTCGGATTATGTTTGTTCTACATCCCCGAGGATAGTGGTCTACAGTTTACTGAACCATTCTGTATTAGATATAGATGTTTGTAGGTCATTCTAATTATTGTGATGGTCGGTGGTTGGTGTAATCAGAACTCTTTCATGGTTCAATAGTTCGTTAGAGACAGGTAAGTGTCTAGGTTTCTTTCAATCGTATTGGATGAATGGGATAGAAAAATGTGTGGTCTGAGATGAAATAGTTGATACAGTCTGTGTACATGTGTAGTATTTTATCGACCGACTTCAATAACCATGGTTGCAGTCGGGAAAAAATAGGAGAAGGTTCTCAATTCGCTTGTATTTTTTTTTGTATATGCTTCCAGATTAGTCTCATTTTTTTTTAATCTAGTTTTGATAACGCGATCCATGAAGAATCGAGGAAAGTAATTAAATATTACTGGTAATCATATAATGTTTTTAGTGTTAAACTGTCAAATTAGATCAGTTTGAGTTTTATGGATATTATGATTATATGTTTTTCTTTGAAATAACATTGATCTACATTAGGCTATGTAAACACACCAACACAAGACACCTTAGACTTGCTGTACGTTAAATGATTCATCATCTGGTAACGATAAAACTCTGATGGTGATAGTATCATTTCTAAACGGTCGCGATACAGGCCACATCCAGCTGCAAGCAGTTAGACTGGAAGCCCTAATAGGTATAATTAGTAGAAGGCTAGATGATTGACGTATGGATGAGCTATGCGATGAATGGATAGCTCACTGTCCGGCCATCCGGTACCCGTTCGGATCGAGCCAGAGACGTCGACGGTGACGAAGAAGACGTTAGAAAAACCGTAGGGGCCCAGCAGAGTCGAAGGCTACTGGGGCCAGTAAAGAAAGTACCCCGAGGCCCTGGAATGAAGGCAAGGAAAAAACAGGAGTGGGTTTTAGAAAAGGCTAGACTATTGATTTTGTCTTGAAACGACAAAAGAATATACGTACATGAAAGATGGAAGTCTACGTCGAAAAATAAATAGTTACTAAGCTGTTAAAAGGAGAAAAGCTCAGGCTAAGCAAACACCACGTTTTCCTTATATTATGTATTTATGTTAGACCACGCCTACTGTGCTGGGATGAGACTAAACGTGCCGCTGAAATAAACGGAACGCTTCTAAAAATAGACGGAACCTCTTTCGCGTGAATATTAATTATCGCGGTAGAACACCTACGGAGTTACAGAAGACAGGGCCTCGAACAAGTCAGGTCAAATTTCCTGATGCCACCTACTCGCATTTGAGTTTAGATTTCGATATAATTTTTTAAGGAGTTTTCGCTAAGGATTTTAAGAGATGTTTTAATTTCCTTAAATTGATTCTAGCTTAAGAATTAGACTTTCGTCATTTTAACGCTCTAAGTTTTTATGAAATAACGAAACTGAAACTCTACTCTAGTTTTGTATCTCAACTGTCTGCATTAGGTACAATAAATATGGAAACATTAAAAAATATGGTTTAGACTACAGTCCGTCTACTGAAAGCGCGACCTGAGAAAAAGAGGTTAAATCGAAAAATGTTGTATGTGGTATTACTAACTAGTAGGAGAATCATGTTTTGACACTTTACAATTTTTTTCTTTCCTACAATTTGCGGCTGAATAATGTTGCCAATTAAATTTATAAAAAAAAATCCAGGTCGCGCTTTCATTAGACGTACTTTATAAGCACACACCACCTGACAAGAAGGCTGACTCTATCTCTAGCTATTTACTATCAAATATTGAAAACATATTAAGTAGACAAAAAACCATCCACATTCTAATGGGAAACAAAATGATTGGATTCTGTGTCAAAAACTGAATACATTCTAAACTTGACACTATTTGATTGGCTAAATGCTTTTGCAAAGCCATACAAAAACTCATACATATTTAGGACTGTTTTAAAAATTGACAATTAAAAATCTACTATAAATGGATAACGCTACAATCGATATTTGATTGCTGTTGATGGCGATTCGATATACTGAAATTATCCCGAATTATTTATGACAGTGTGTTCATTTGACACTTTACGTGAATAATTTCGATACAACGTGGCGATGCCGCCAGTATTTTGGGTACACTTCCAGTCGACAGCGACGCGGAGGAATTTTTGAACTCCAAATTGTCAGTTGTTTTTATTTTTTTGTTCCAGTGTTTAATTATTTACAACATAAATTTCCTAGTAGAGTATCAAAAAATATATATTATGTATACAAGTACAATGAGTGCGACGTGACAACACTGATGCGGAAATGGTCGTCAGAAAAATGTCACTTGTCACTTTGCATGACGCTCCTGTCTGAAGAACCTTTATTTCCGGTAACATCAATATTTACAGGTAGATATTCATAAACGTTTTAAAGGTAATATTAGGTGACTAAAGTAACTATTTTAAATGGATAATAATAATTTTGGCAGAGTTAACTAAATATATTTACCTCTCACATTGTTGTACTGATCAGCTGTCGAAACAAAGGAAAAACATCATGTATGATAGCTATCAATATAGATAAAGTATTTGTTTCATCATCATCTCAGCCCAAAAACGTCCACTGATGAACTTAGGCCACCCTCAACCGTCGCTACAACCACCAGTCTGTGAGTCTCGCATCCATCGAATTCCCGGGACCCTCATCAGGCTATCGGTCCACCTTGCGGGAGGCCTTCAAAGGCTGCGTCTTCCGGCACGTGGTCGCAACTCCAAGAATTCCCAGCACTATCGACCATATTCTGTTCTACGAGCATTGTGCCCTGCCCACTGCCACTGCAGTTTAGTGATCTATAAAGGTTGTCTTGAAACCAAAGTGTTTATTCGCCACAATACAATAAACCCATTTATTTGAACATTGGCCTCAATTATTTATGTTCCACAAAGTAAAATATTTCCATAGCATTTCCATCAATGATGTAGGCATGTTTTCTCATATTTCAATACCCATCTAGGCGTCTTCGAAGCAAATTCAATTACTGGCTTTCATTTGGCTAAAAGCAGACGAATTCCATTCGCTCTTTTTATTCATAATCCCAGTGCTCAAATTAGGTTCAATTTCAAAACACGGCTGTTCTTACAGACCGTTCCTTTGCAATATCAATTACATTATCTTTCTCATATTTTCAAGCTTCGCTTTTTGGTTAGTCCGTAGTAAGTCTAATTTTGGGTTCAAATGATTTTTTTCTTTGTTTTTGTCATAGTTTATTTGCTCGACAAGGTAAAAATAAACTTAACCTATAGCTTGTTGTTGAGACCCATTTTATATAACACAGCATTAGCATTATTTATAAGTTTATTCTTAGGAGAACCAACAGCTATATCCAATGAATAACAATTCTGAGACATTGAGTCAATTACAGATATACTAAAATAAATCATAAAAATGGCATACAATACAATAAAATAAAAAATATGGAATCGAATGTGAAAAATGCAGGAAACTCCCAAAGCAACCGTTAGGCAGAAAGTGAGAACGCCGTGGTACGTTTCTAACCACTCCTCAAAGAGGGGACTTATCCAATAAGATATTCATTATATAGGGATTACTGTGATCAAAACGCCTACTACCAAACCCTAATATTTTGTAGTTAAAGAGAATAGTAATAAATATAATTACAAAACCCAAAGTTCAGTAACCTTACATCTAAGGCAAGGTGAACATTAACTTTATAATTTCAGTAAATAAAACCGTCTCGAAAACGAATAAGAAGACAATCTTCGACGAATTACAGACCGCTACTGCGAACTAATCTTCGATTCAACACGACAGATCAATTGAACAGAATCCTTTACAAATTGGAAAGAAGATAACATCTATTCGAATCAGTTTTTAAATTGTCTTCCAATATTTAAGAAAACGAACTAACGAAATCTTGATTTGATGTAAAGTTTTTTTCATCATCTTCATCTACTTGTCTTGTGATACTTGGGGTCGGCACAACATGTTTTTTCCTTTCATTCTGTCCTGTCATTTCTTACACTATCACTTACTCCATTTTCTTCATAATTTATTTTTTTGTATAAGTGACATAAACTAGTGCTTGACTGCAATCCCACTTGATGGTAAGCAGTGATGCAGTCGTTGATGGTGAGGCGCACTAGTTTATTAAAAGCCTATCTTGAATATACCCAAATTATAATCGGACAGGAAGACCGCAGCAGGCAAATTGTTCCAGTCCTTCGATGTACGCGGTATAAACGACGTATAAGTAACACACTTCACACAATTCATCCGTTTTCTCTTTCGTATGCCTCTCCTTCTCCATCCATTCACATATATACTCACTCTCTTAGTTACATGTCTTAGTCCCTGTTAATTTCTTTCAACTCCAATCGTCTCAATCGTTATCCCCAAGATCTTTACTACCAAGCAAAGCATTTATGGAGTGTTATTCACCACAAAAGCCTTCCCTTTGGATAACAAGGTGACCGTGGATTAACGGGGATATTTTGAAAGCCTGTGTGCTTAATAATATGCATATATACGAGTAAGTTTTCATATTTTAAATCAGTTACATAATAATCTCTGCAGTAGAAGTTAAAAAAAGAAATCTATCTGTCCATCTCCAGTTACTTGAAATTATTAAGTTAGATGATTTTTTCTTCTTCAGTGAATATGATACCTATCATCCAACATGTGAAGTTTGGAAAACTAATTTCATTCGACCCTATTGAATAGTAGTCTGATGTTTTCGTGATGTCGTCTGCAAACTTTCTCTAGTAGCGATAGATTACTTTCTTAATTCGTGTTTTTTTTTTAGTTATCAGTATCTATATTCTATGATAACGCTACATAGAAAGTTTTTCAAGCTCATTAATATTCCATTTTCAAATAATGACATTTCATAATACTCTAGCAGCCTTGTCCTACTTTCTCGTAAGTGGCCAGTACGCTATCTTGTTACGAGTCCTTCTAGAGCTCTTACTCAACACAAATAATACATCGTACCTACTCCACCCAGTTTCTGCACTCCTAGTATGTGGAGCTGTTCATTTTTCAAACAGAATCTTTTAAAGACAGGCGCGAGTCTTGAAACCGTGCATGAAGAGAAATGCCCGACTAGCCGACATTTAGTTCCTTTTTGGAGCTTCCTACATGTTTTAGAGAATTTAGTGCACTTTTATTTCAATGTTCTACGGATTTTTAAAAGGATTTTAAAGATCGGAATGATGTAAAAGTGATACGTAAGAAAAGAATTGTTTGAAGTCGGTATGATCTGGTTGTACCTACTTATTTATATTTAAAGAGGAGATATTTAATTGCAGCCTTTTCGATAGACCTTTTAGGTTTTTGTAGATATTTTTTCGAGTTCCCTGACAGAAAGTTTAGACAGGATCGATAAAATATGAACTTGAATTTTACTTGAATCATATTTTATTAGTATTTTTATATTATTGCAATTTACCTATAAGTTTTTTCCTACATACCTACCTAGATATAGCAGTTCTATTTCATAAGTGTGGTAACATAGCTTTCTACAATATCGAATCGAAAACATACATCAATTTTTGATATCCGATTCATATATTTTCTGAAACTATTTATATTGACATACACATGTAATATAACTTGATGTTATATCTTATTTCATATAAGCTTGCAATAAAGTACATTGACCTTTTCCTTATATCTCTGCGATGGTACATGAAAAACAAACAATGAACTGTTTTTCATAAGTAGAAAACGTAAAGGATCGCAATAGATGTCGATTCAAGACAGTTTTATGTTATTATTTCCGTTTTTGAAATTAAGAATGTCAATAAATGTAGGTGGGTCAATGACTTTTATTGCACGTTTATCTGGAATGAACTTTATAATATATTCATATCGTGAATAGCAACGCTTGCATTGGTATGTGAAAAAAATAACATAAGGCGATTTATCTCTACGGTGGCTAATTTGCTACAAACAACGATAGTTTTTGTTTAAAAAAGAAAATAAAATAAAGTAGACATAACTATACCGTTCTTATTACAGAATATGATATTGTCGATATCACAAAGAATTTACCGTATAGTATTAATAAAAGAAAGAAAAAAAAAGGAAAATATTTTATTTGCCACACATACTCGTAGATATACACACCATAGAAATGCGATATCTCCGTCGAGTATGTCTCGTTCGCTTATTCGAATCGCATGCTTGTTACGCCATATAGTGTTTCGTCCAATATATCGTTTTAGTTTAGACCAATATTCGATTTATGGTATTCCAACGATATATAGATTCAATATCTATAGGGTAAACCAGCATACGTGCTCCTGTCGGTAACTTGACCTACTTGCAAAACTAAGACATGCATTTAAAATTACTCAAACTTCACAACGCAAGTTAACTCCGTTGTTTAAAGTTTTAAAGTATTGTTTACTTCGTTGTCATATATCTATAAACTAACTAGATCAGCTGAAATATGCACCAAATTTTCAATAAATGATAAATGATAAATGATATTTATTTTGCAAATAGGTTTTTTCAAACTCTTTTACACGTCAATTTTTTTTCCTTGGACTTTTTTTTTTTTGTTACTAGATGAGGCCGGTGTTTCCTAACTGACTACCCTGAGAAGAAACACCGAAACAAACTCAGGGGTCACAGTCTCTTTTAAAGTCCGTACAACATGAAAATAATATGCGAACCATGCAGATTAGTGTCTGAGATGGCCTTTTGAAGAAAGAACCATGCAATTTGAGTGGACCTGTCCAGTCAGTGCAAGCATTTGTCAATATTCGCAAAGCTCAACTCAGGACTACTAAGGAGCTCAACGACTTGACGAACAATACCAAAGAGAGGACATAATGGTTAGGCCACAGAAAACACTCAAATTGCCAGACATAAGTTAAAATGACTAAAAAAAGAAAAAAAAAGATGAAACTGAAAATGATTCAGTTTTGGAAGTGAGGCAACTTACCTTCTTCTTCTTCTTCCTGCCCTTATTTCGTGTTACTTGGGGTTGGCGCAACATGTTTTTTTCTTCCATTCTGTCCTATCACCTGTCATAACATCACTAACTCATTTTTCTTTCATATCGGTTCTTACACAGTTCATCCATCGTTTCTTTGGCCTCTCTCTTCCTCTTCATCCGTCTACATGTAAATTAATTACTGCTTCAGTAACATGCGTTTCATCCCTCCTCTTCACATAACCATTACCTTACCTACTGGGGCAAAAGTGCCTTGTTTACCATATATGTTTTGTATCACCTACTCCTACTTTCTCACCAATGGCCTGGCTAGCAGGTTGGCTGCAAGTTCATGCAGGCACACTTTTTTTAATTCCCTATTTGTTCTGGAAACAGTCGATGTCATAAAAATGAGCTTCCACACACTGAAACAGTGAATGTACACATGAATCTGCGCCCACATCCAATTCCAACAAATAATTTAAACCCACAAATTAAACAGAATTTCTATACGCAGAAATCAACAACAAAAACAAAAATCAATACACCCGATTCAAACACGGAACACTACGAAATAAAGGCGTGAAACCCAATAACGACCATCAGAGTTCCATTACAATTCTTGAACACAATGCGCGATCAGATCTCGGTGCCGTACAAATAGCCGTCCGGACGGAGCGGGCGCGGTCGATGCCTCACATAATGGACCAGCATGCAATATGGACGCTGGGATCAACAAATACATTGACATGCCACATTAGCGCCGGATATTTGTGGATATCTGCCGTGTTTACGGTTATCCAGTACTCAGTACTGCGGGTAATGTTTGAATTGTAAGTTAGGAGATATGGAATCAGGCATTAGTTTGGGGATATCTGTGCAATGATTTAGTGCTAATGCAGTTTGTAGTGGTAAGTCATCCAAAGAGCAATGGAGAGGGCTTGAAGTTTTCCTGCGTGATTAGATCAGTAATGAAGATATCCACAGAAGAACTAAACAAAAAATCTCCAAACTTAAGTGGAAGTAGTCAGGGCACATTTCTCGCGGGGCTGAAAGGTTTTAGAGTGGCGATGGCATACCAGAAGACGCAGCTTTGAAAAGCCCCCAATAAGGTGAACGATGACCTGATGAAGAATCCGTTGGATGGGAGACATTCAAAACCAGTTATGATGATGACCAGATGACCACTTGGTCCTCCAATTGGCCTATGTCAAGTAGTAGATGTTTTCTGATGGTACTGTTGTGTGCATGAAGAGTTAAATAAATAAATGATGATGATTACCTACTAACAACTATACTAATCAATAGTCGCAGTAAGTAAATGCATTTGAAAAGAGGGATTGATTGTGTAGAAAGAGGGATGGATTGTTAGATATTGATAGGGGAGAATGCAAAAAGAGAACCGCAATGTTCTCTGATCTCAACTAACAAAGAACAAGAATGTATGATATATCTATAAGTAAAAATGTATCAAGAGAGAGAGAAAAATGTAAAAGAGTGATAACCTCACTCTTCAAAACATTACAGAAATATTTAAAAATAAACTCTTGAATGCTCTATGCTTTTACTATTCTTTAAAAAAGCATATAGAATTTTAAGCCCACTTAAAAAATATGTTTTTACGAGAAATATTCTAATGTGTTTCAGTTTTGACAGCCCCTTTTATGAACTGAAGCAAAAGGCTTAGAATATATTATGTGGAACATGAATAGTAAGAAAAACCTTTGCTCAAATGAATTTAAAAATAAGCATCATTCATTTATATGAAAAACTAGACATCAAAAAAATACTGAAAAGGCTTTATTTATTCCAGGAGCATTTGAGCGTGCCATACGAGTGTGAGCTAGGTTTGATCTCGCTGTTGTATAAGGCCATATAAATAAAATACAATCAATATTATCTATTGTGTTAATTACTAATTTAATGGTCGGTTAACCACTACACAACAAGCTAAATTCTAAAACGAAGTGATTAAATTAGAATAACAATGGTACAGGGCCAAAGCCTCTGAGGATACGGATATTCCGAAAGGTAAACCCGTGTTCCCAGATCAAAATAAACGTGATGGGGTTTAGTCAGTAAGAGTCTGACACGCACTCCCGTTCCGCCCAAGAGCGGGAGAAGTCTTTCTGATGACACCCCTACCTAAAAAAAACCACAACAATACGAATACCTGGTACAATTATTTATAAACTACCATCACAACTTTGATATAATATTATTCAAACATTAACGAAAGGAAACTTACTAAAATATCACACAGAGAAATGGGATTCTTCACAGTGTTCACCAAAGAACATTTCCGAGATTTTTTTTTTGTTATTTAGGTCATCCGCTGATTTCAATTTCTAAGAAAATCTACTCCCAAAGGCAACCTTTCCCCTGAAAACATTTTGATATAAAAATATTGAGAGACTTTTTTCAATATATGAATCTCTAGAAAATGTATAATACGGACAGATGGGGCAAATAACTGGAATCGTGTTTTCTGGAAGTGAAAATTATTATTTTTTGGAAAAATAGCAGTCGTATGTATACCTTAATATATTTCTCCTACGTACATATTTGGGATCAAGTAAACGTTGACATCAAATAAGATACCTACCTAATTAGTAGTTGTAGGTATCATCCATATATATACTTATATATTTTAGGCATAAACCACAGTTCTGTGTTGTGTATTTCTGTAATATATTGTATTATATTTTACATTATTAATGTTGTTGTAATCTGACAGCCCTAATGTTTACTTTACGTTCAGTCGATCCTAAGACTATGTCTGTAAGTAATTGCCCTGTGCGATAAGACCACCTATTGTGCACTTACTATTATTAATGTAAGCCTAGTCCTTTGAGCAAAAAAGTATATAAAACTCGAAGTACTAATATAGCTCGACATTATAAATTAATGATTTCAGATATTCTTATACTGAGTGAATTTCAACCGAAATATACTGAGTGAATATCAAATTCGAAACTATGAAGAATAGTAAAAATACCACTACAGCAGGCCTAGCTAAGTTACAACCGTTTTTGTCGAATCTCTTTCTACCTATCATAGCGCCTCAGCGTGAGCGATTTAAAAAAAGAACATTTATTCCTTTTTATCCTGTAGAATATAGCGATGAACATAGTAGAAACGATTGGCTACGAATTTTCTATTTCTTTGTTCTGGCCACGTGACTTAACTTTAAGAAGAGACTTTCTAATAGCGTTAATATTTGTAGATTATCAGCTTGGCTAAGCCTGCAGGAGTCTAAAATTATAATTTAAAAAGCGTTTAAACGGCTGTTTTAACATTGATCAAATTCCAATATCAAGAGCGTCTTAACCTATCACATACCCACAAAACGAGACACAATAGTAAAACAATAACAGCGCGGTCTCATAGGACCGGTCGGGGATTCATGAATTAATTATATACACTACACAAACAAAGTAAACTCTTCATAACTCTGAAATTGAATCGACGAACAAATACTCCTTGTAGCAGGACGAAGGTTACATGTGCACTTCTCAACAATGAAACTAAGCGAAACAACAATAATGCTGAGCAAAAAGATACGTAGAATAAAGTGGTTCGTTCCAAAACTGCAGTAGAAACTCGCAGGTCATGCGCAATACTTGTATAGCTAGTGCTAGGGGAAACTTGTTCCTTATGTTTAAATGTACTAGAACTCTTTGGTTGAAGAGTTTTGTGATTAAAAGGCAACCTGGATAGCTACTTTTATAGTGTCATTCATGCATATTATGGTATTCTGAGGGAATTACTAGTTCAGAATTTAATTTCGACCATGAGTTCTGCAATTTAGTACTAGTTTCTGTCATTTAAAACAATGTGTTGCAGAAAATGCCCATTTGTTCAATTTATAAATTAAGGTGGTAGAAATGTAAAAGTAACGTTTACTTTGTTTATGAACTTTATAAATGATTGATCAGCTAGGAGACACCGGCCTCATCTAGTTTAATAGACGAAAATTTTCTCGTGCAAAGGTGTTGTTTTAAAAGATATAACATTTATCATCTTCTTGCTCTTATATGTTATTTGTGCTTTGTTGATTGGAATCCGCTTAACACGTTTTCTATCCCCATTCTATTCCGTCAACCGTTAGACCGTTTTCACATTATCCGATCCGATATCGGTGTCGGACGCCGATACGATATCGGGGTAAGTGAAATGTATGAAATTCCGTGCTCCGATATCCGATATCGGGTCGGACAATATGAAAGACAGGTACATATCTCATACATTTACCTTACCCCGATATCGTATCGGCGTCCGATACCGATATCGGATCGGAAAATGTGAAAACGGTCTTACGCTTACATCAAGTCCCTCTTCATTCTTATCGCTTGTCACACAATGCATCCAACTTTGTTATGATCTCCCCTCACCACTCCCTTATTATTGAACGTCATTTTCAATAACAAACGTGTCCATTCGGAAAATTGAATAACTTTATTCGTTACATCTGAGAACCATCTTCTAATTTAGCAAAGGTAATATTTATGTGTACTTTACACCAAGATAATAAGTATTGCAATTTGAACCTTATATTTAAAACGTAATATTAGTGATCTTATCGCATTCTGCGATCTCTTCCAGGCAAACTGGAATTGAAAGAGGTTACCTGGACATAAAATGGGGTTACACTTGGTGCTTTCAAAATTCTTTAAACAATTAAAAACGAAACACATGCATAATACTAAAATAGATTTATAAATACAGACATACTAATTGTACCTACAATAAGAAAACAAGTGACAACTACAATAATTACTACACATAAAAATGAACATAATTACAAGGACTTCCATATCTCTCTATTCATGTCACTTCGTATGTATTGAATACAGGAGTACTTTGAAGATGATTTAATAAGGTCTATCCATCTGGTAGGTGATCGGCTGCGAAGAAGTTGACCCTCTACTCTGTCCTGTATCACTAATCGTTTCAGAGCTTCCATTGCGAATGATATGTCTAAACCTCTTAAAGATTCTGACTGTAATATAATTGACGAAAGTATTTGTTCTCGAAGCTATTTCAAAATGAAAGGGTTAGTGCGATGAGCAATCTATTTTATCCTAAGTGGTCGCCTCCAGCACCACACATCTCAAGAGCGTCAATCTTTGTTGTACAGGGTCAAGTAATATTAATATTAGTAGGTATACATTTGACCGATAACCTGATGGCAGGATGACGCAGGAATCCGATGGCCGAGACGCCCTTGTCCAAAGGACCAACCGTTCTGGCGACGCTTGGGGGAAGCCTAAGTCCAGCAATGGATGTCTTCCGGCTTAAATGATGATAATAATACTTTACTTACAGCTACCGTAACCCTAATTGTACACTTCAACAGCGATATTGTTATCAAAACTCTATTAAAACTAGCCAATCTATTCAATTTGCAACGGTCTCTAAATATTGCATTTCAAAACTTTTTTGATTGCAAAAATGGATTCATTCGATTTCAGTTTTATGTTCGTTGAATTACTTACAGTTATTTTTATTTTAACTGTGCTTTTTTTTGTTTTAGAAATGTGGAAACGGGATTTGAATAGTGAAACTTTTTTAATGGATTTAGATGAATTTAGAGTGAAATATTTGACAATAAACCAGATAAAGTGCTGACTGTTGGAGTGGCCGTTCATATTGAAAACTATTTCTTCTCTGCATATTTTATCAAATTTTAAAAACAGGGATTTATAGAAAAAAACACAAAACTTTTACTTAATGACAATGAATAAGTGAGCAGGTTTTTATTTACAACACAACAACAACAACAAAAACTACAAGAAACATTTAATTCCTTAATGGAGAAGTGCGAAAACGTGGGCCGTTATACCACTGAATAAATCATCACACTCTCTCAAATGAAACGTAACCGGAGATCGCTGAGCAACATTTTAATTTTGAAACGCAAAATTTCGTTACCCGAGCCAATAATTGGTTCTATCAACGGAAACAACGAAAAAACAAACATTGGTGGATTGGTACCCTCGTCAATGTCCGAATGATACCTACTTTTAATTTGCCAGTCCGTTAAATTCGCGATGTCACGAGAACTGTGGGGGGTGTGGGAGGAGGGGTGTTCAATCCCAATTTGTGACTCCTGAACAAAGTGAAAATTTAATGGAAAGCATTCGCCTGTTTCGTTATTTGATTATCAAGGTGGATGTTGTATCGCGTCTGTCACCGGACGCAAATGGCAGTGGACGGAAAACTTTATACACAATGAAGATTTTTTGTCTGTCAATAAGGTTCTGAAATGACTTTTATTTTATTTTAAGTACAGGTATTTACCTATAAGATAGAACATTTATTTGACGCAACACAGAATGGACGGACAATAAACAATACAATTACAAAACTAAGCACAAAAATAAAAAAAATGAGAAATGGAAGCAATCACAAACATCAATGTTAAGAACAGGATACAATTATATAAAAAAAGATACCGGTACATTAAAAACAAGAAAATTAAAGTTATTTGAAAAAAAACAACATAATGCGTTGTTTACTTCAAGGCATCAAATGGAAGCAACTCAGCACGTGTCAGGCAAATATACTTACCTGATGCTACAGTAACAGTGTAAACCCAAATAAGAAATGGCGTAGGTATGGAATCCGTAAAAAAAAGAAAAGAAAGAAACATTACATTATATAATACGTCTCTGATATAAAGACGAGCGACATGACATATTGTTTTGGTAATAATACACGTTATTTGTTCTCAGATAATATCTAATCTAAGCTCAATAATATGGAATACAATAAAACAAGAATTCGGATAACGACATGAATCGTCAGAATGTTATAGCCAACAAAACATGATATTCATTAAAATAAATCTCTCATTTTTTGACAAAAAACAAACACTTACTACGACCTGATTTTAAATTAAACTCAACAGCGCAACGAACAAACAAAACACACATTTCGTTCATTTACAAAAGCCCACTCCCTCTTCCCCTCTCAAAATTTAGCGCCGCATATTACAGCGAGAAACAATTCCAACATTACTTCGTCTGCAAGATACCGTGCCGATGCACCCTTTGCCAAATTCATTTAGCATAATTAAGATAAGAATTTCAATCTATTGTTTTGTTTCTCCTCCTGACAGGGCCAAAATGAAGGATAAGTTAGTATGTTCGCCCTTTTCGACCTTGGTACGTAATATACAAGTATATGGTCTATAGGTGCAGGCTTTCGGACGGCGAGCAATGCGGCGTTCACCGTTTGGTCGTCTGGTAACCGTCCGGACCGAGATCAAGTCGTTGACGACACGTAGTGTTCCGCACGCGCCTCAAGGGAAAGTCAGTAAATCATAGGTGTCCAGCAGGGTTGAAGCCTACTAGGGTCACGAGTTATCTGAATACAAGTATGAACCCCCGGGGTTCATTTTGGAACGAAAGCAAAAAAGGAACAGAAGTGGGTTTTAGACAGTAAAAGTCTGAAACACCTCGAAAAAAAGAGTCCGTTGTGAATTGATTTGCGGAGTAATTTCAATGTCTGTCAGTCACCTGCTTGACGCAAAGGAATTTGTTTCTTTTGTCTTATAATATAACAGACGAAGGGTATAAAAATATGTACTTGACTTTCATTGGGTTCAGGAAAAGCCGCCTTTTTTGTTATTCAACGAAGTGAAGTTAATGAATTACTCGTGCGTGAATGATAGCGGAGACCGTAGGTAAATACAGGCAATAAAAACGTGTGAATTTTCATTGTGTGGGTGGCGACACGGTACGATGGAGTCGCAGAATTACCTGTAGATATTATTTACGACATGTTTCTTGTACCTTATAAAATAACTGTATTGATTGCTAGTACCTTCATGCTCGAAGAACAGATAGTCGATGGGGACGAAAGGTTCTCCGAAAGACGGAGTGTTGAAAGGCCTTCCATAAAGTGGATCGATGACCTGGTGAGGGTTGTGGGAATCCGAAGGATGCGAGCCGCACAAGACCGATCGTCGTGGCGATGCTTGGGGGAAGCCTATGTTCAATATGACAGTGGACGTCTTTCGGCTGAAATGATGATGATGATGAATGACCTGAATGAATGAAAAAACCTCTAAACTCTGTTAGCAATTGCTTAATTTAACAGCATAGTGATAAATGATATTTACTTTGCAATTAGGTTTTCACAAACACTTTTACACGTCAAGTAATAAGCCAAAGGTGTAAATGATTCCATATTGTAATAAACATAACATTAAACCAAATTCCATTAAAAACAAACAAATGACCCTTAAATATCACATTCACAGTTTTTCCCGTTCTAATGAATTTACGGATTAAATGAAAACATTTCCATTCATTTGCCATGAAGCATCCCCGTCGTTATGAATCACGCCGACAAACTGCCGGATAGCTTCACGAAATATATTTCGCAACGAGACTGTAATGGGACCCGGCCTGTACTGTCGTTTATATTGTAAAATGTCAAAAAATATATTTAATATTACATAAGAATTAAAAATACAAACAATGATATAACATGATATTATTATTACGAAATTACTCAGAAATGAATGGAACGCGTACTCCGATTATTTTCGAAAACCTAGGTTAATATTACCTTCGAAATTAAAATGGTTTTCTCTTTGTTTCAGATAATGTTCGCGGTCCACCCTCGGATGCCTTGAGGCAATATGAACGTGAGAAAGAGTCTGGACGTGAGGCTGATTGCGCTGTGCACGACGTGCCTGCTGCTGCCCGCCATCGCCTGCCCCGCGCAATGTATCTGCAAGTGGAAGAACGGCAAACGATACGTCGAGTGCTCAGACAAAGACCTCAAAACAATCCCAAACTCTCTCGACCCAGAAACACAAGTACTAGACTTCACAGGCAACGATCTACAAGTTCTACAAAAAGAAACATTCCACAAATTAAACTTGCTCAATCTTCAGAAAATCTACCTACAGAAATGTAGACTGCAGAAAATCGATAACCACGCGTTCAAAGGTCTCGCGAACCTCGTCGAGCTGGATCTCTCCAACAATTACTTGACAGTCATACCGTCGACCAACTTTGTTTTCTTCCCGTCGCTAATGAGGCTCTCGCTTAACAACAACCCAATAACGAGCATAAAAACTCACTGCTTTCAACATTTATCGTATTTGAATACTTTGGAACTGAGCGATTGCAAAATAGAAACAATAGAGAGAGAAGCTTTTTCCGGACTCAACCACCTGGAGTGGCTGCGACTGAACGGCAACAGACTATCAAATATTCAAGGTGAAAATTTATTCCCCGATACGCTGCGAGGGATCAACTTGCAAAATAATAATTGGAATTGCGATTGCCATCTCAGGGATTTACATAGTTGGTTGTTGAATTTCAATATGCCGCACGCCGTCGAACCAATTTGCTCCCTCCCTGAACGTTTGAGGAAACGGACGATCACGAACGTCGTCGAAAACGAGTTGGCGTGTCTACCGAAAATGAGCCCTACGTCCGTGTTCTTAGAGACGAACGCGGGCAACAACGTAACCCTCGAGTGTTTAGTGAAAGCGATACCCGAAGCGCAAATAACGTGGTTATATCAGGGCCAGATCATTCATAATTATTCGAGCATGTCACCGGACGTTCACGACCTCTATTATGTGGAGAACGGCGTTACAGATAAAAAGAGCGAATTGTACATATTCAATATCGGGAGCGATGGCAATGGCACGTACTCGTGCATCGCCGAGAACCCCGCGGGCAGGTCTCGCGCCAACTACACGATACGCATACTAGTGAAAGAAGAACCCGTCGTGATCGTGGTCACGTTCCCGCAGAGGCACTTGGTAGTCATAGTCACAGTAGTGTTTCTTATTATCGTCTTACTTATAGCCATAATAGCCGTAGTATTATTAAAATTTAAAACAGATACACGAAGTCGCAAGAAAAAGGAAAGCGGCAAAGACGTGGCGTTGTGTAATCAAATCCTCCCTTCGAACCGGGGGAACGGGATGCCTAAAAATAACGGCAGCGTGATTGTGAACGCGCACTCTCATCACGCACTGCACTACACCGTACAAACAAACCGTGATTACGAGTCGAGCGACGTGTATCAAAGCAATAACATGAAAGGCTTTGTCGACAGGAACCCCGACCTAATTAGCGACGCGGAAACTGTAGCTAACAATGCGCAAAACGAGAACACAGTGTTATCAGTATACAAAGCTCAAACCGCGAGTGGCGATGGGTTTCAGGAGGAAACCGCGTTTACCGCGCCCACAATACCCCGGCAGGTCACGTGGCAAGACCAACAGGCCATCAACATGCCGCAGAGCACTATCAACAACATGTACCAGCACTCGGCGGATGTACACCTCAATCCGGGATGCTTCCTAGATAACGAAGGCTATCCGTACGACTACGGCCTTCCAAAACATCCCTGCCGGCCGCCGATAATGTCCAACTATTCAGTTGTCGGTCCGTTTTATCAAACGTTACCACACAATCGGCCGAAGGGTCAGAAGCTTGTTTGTAAATTCGCTAAAGACACGGAGTTTAACGCGCCCACGCCACCCGCTTGTCCTAATTTTGAAATGCCGTTTGGGCCGGGAAATGTGCGGCGTACGTTGGAGGGGTACCCGGTGCCAAGGAACAGGCAGATCGCGTTTGTTGGGAACGGGACGGTGTATTATAACGAGGAGTTCGTGCCGTCACCGCCGGAGGGGTACAAGACGGAGCCAGTGCAGTGTTGCGCGCCCGCGGAGGCGTGCAGTTCGTGGGTGAACCCCAAGGGGACGTGTGCAGTGATGGTGCCGATGAGTGTGGCGGAGGGGCCGGGCCGGTGCTACCAGGTCGAGACCCGGTGCGTGGACACTCAGACTACGGACGCGCGGCTGCCCGGCGAGGGCACGGAGAGTGTGCTCAAACCCTTACCGCAAGTGTCTAACGCGAAGTGTGCCGCTGACATATGTTCCGAGAGCCCCGATGAGGGTTACGTCGGTGACGCTAACGATATCTGACGACGACGCCAGACCGATAACGCTTAAACAGGGCAATTTAGACGCTAACAAAGTGATAAAGCGACTGAGTATAAAGTAGTTTTGTAAATATATGAGCTCGCGGCGACGCCGAATGGAGGCGGAATTCCATTACTTAGCGAACGATCCTGTTTGATCCCTGTTTTGCAATTTTGTATATTTCAGAAGTGTGAGTCCGTTTGATACCGCCTTTGTTCGACAGTCGTCGATAAATGGTTAACCAAATATCATTACCAATTTCAATTTAGTTATTTTTACGGCGACGGTGTTTTTCAATTCTGTGAGAACAATTAAAAACTTACAGAGTCAGTAGTTAATTTTTCTACGAAATATCTATAGTGTCGTTGGTTAGATTATTGCATTTGTACTTATCATTTCATTGTGCAAAGATCCATACGTTACAAACGTTTTTATTTACTGCCAAATCGCATTTTGTAACAATACCCATATCTAGAAGCTAATGAACGGCCTCAGATAATTAATATCTCAGTTATTTAATAAAAGTTTTTCTACAAAACATTTTTTTTTACTAATTTTAGCAACAAAAATATGATAGAATTGATATGTTACAAAATGTTACATACGAGTATGTCTTGTTTCCTGAGTCCTATAAAGCTCGTTCTGCAGAATGTTTCCAACACGTAAGATGTTTTATACGATTAATAAATAAGCAACCTCTCTGGATCGATGTTAATATTCATAAAAGTTGTTTTAATATTCTTTCTGTCTGTATGCCAAACATTTTAAACTCTGAGGAGTGCGCATAAGCAGTTTATTCTGCCTTTATTAGGTATTCGTATTCAGTTTTTTACGGTTAAAAATATTTTTGCCACGAACTTAAAATTGAAAAAAGAATATAGTTTGGTACTTCAAAATTGCATGTGTGCACATCTCAGTTACTAATTTTGTATTGTCAGTAAATCATTGTGGATTAAATTTTGCTAAAAAACTTCAAAAACATATAAAGATGATACGGACTAAATAACTTTAACTATGTACAGTCACGAGACATAAGACATAGTACATAGTCGCATTTTCTATCTATTTTGACTTTTGCAATTAAAGAGATAATTTACACGAGAATTGGTTCCAAATTACATATTTGATAGTAAAATAATTAAAAATGATTTATCGTACACTTATTTCTTAAATAACATAAGTTAAGATATAACTGAAAATATGACGATGTATTATAGCAAAATAGCCATACATGCCCTAGTAGGAAATATCCCTCATTTGCAACACTGAGGCACTCATTTTAAATCATAGAAACTATATGGAGCAAGTTAAGCTTCCCTAGTATAGTTTATATTGCCGTCATAATTCTAATACTAGCAGAAATAAGCACCATATTTAAATACATGTCTAAGTTTTGAAAGTGGGACACATTACTGACTGGGGCAAGTATGGCCGACTTACCCTACCTTATTACTCGTGACTGTACAAGTGTTAATTTATTTTAATTTGACAGTTAAATCTAACATAATTTGGCGATCTATTTAGAAGATCAAGAGAAAGATCTAGACGAGTAATATTTTTAATAAATAATACTGTAAATAGATGTAAATATTAGTAATTACTTACTTTCTATAATCTAAGTAGCTGATGTTAAGTATTAAATTGATATCAGGGTATCTCCTAAGAATAGATGTGTTGTTTCTATGACTAACGTTTCATAGATTAGTTAGTATAATTTTTTAACGTTATCTATGTTATGACTGATATGTTACCATTGTTTTTGTTAGTTTTGTGATATACATTTTTCAGGGTTACCAGCTTTTGTTTAGTTAAGTTTTTGATCTAACTTTTTAGTAATAATTTTCTTTATCTTCCCACCTTTGAAACTGTCTCTCTTTTTCTATTTCTTGGAACACATACAATATACATACATGTAGAATACTATGCCTTTGTTCCACCTCTTTTGTTAACAAACTTGAGTCTAAATGATTAAATTAATCATTAATGTGACAAAAATCACTATAAAGGGGGTTCTCACGCAAAGCTTTCTTTATTTAATGATAGCTCTTTCATGTCACATGGTAACACATAGCTTCATAAAAATCTCATAAAAACACTTGAAATAGCAGCCTAACACCATATTTTAATAAGCAGTAGTACGTTCAAAATATCTATAGACTTAAAGTGTTTAGTGGCCAGTAAAAGTCTGACACACCCGCTCGCTCCACCCAAGATCGAGAGAAGTCATTCTGATGTTTTTAAAAAAAGGAGTAAAGACGTTGAAAGAGTTAAAACAACATGAAAAGAAACCAACTAAACATCAAAGATATTTTACTAAAAAAAACATTTTGTCCTTTAAAAACAAACGAAAACCAAAAACAATAAGAAAAAGCGAACAATAAACTAGCCACAGCAAAATTCCAAGTACCTCCTCTATTGTCTATGAGCAGTAAACAAAACCATTTCAATTTCCTGGACAGGTTCGGATGAACAAACCAATAACACTATGCTCCGGTCAGCATTTTGTTTCCCTGCTCTGGCCGCAATATCAAAAACATATGTGACTTTTAACCTTTAACGCTTTGGTAGTGAAAGGACTATGGAGGTAGGCGTAAATAATTGGAGCAGATAGAATTAAAAGGAGGTCTGGCTATGAAAAACTGTTTAGTATTTTTTGTTTGTACTAGTATTATAAAGAGGAATTCGGGTTTATTTTGTAATTAATAAATTTAATGATTTTAAACATTATTTAACCATCAGAACGCTAGTTTATCACTGAGTGATAGATATCTGTAGGGGCCCAGCAATGGCGAAGCCTTTGCGGCCATGAGTTCGTTTCTGAAAGAAAAACCCGGGGCCCAGGGACGAAAGGCAAAGGAGTGCGTTTTAGCCAGTAAACTTCTAACACCTTGCTTACTTCCTTGCTTGCTTCCCTTGACAGCGGTAGAAGTCCTTCGATGATTTCCGACCAAAAAAACGTGAGAGTGATATAAAACTATATTTTCTAGTTACTTAGAGTGCGAAGCCGCTGGCTGCAACCAGTTTCGAAACGAATGTAGCAATTTATTCAGATACTCAACAATGGGTTATGTTTTTTAGGTTCAGTTTCTGTAAAAATAAAAATACCCAGAAGGGTGGCAAATACTGGACAAACAACTGTTATGATTGAATGATTGAACGGTTTTTTCGAAATTCACACATCAAGTTCCATTTATTGTATGTTTTTTAGTACTATGGTGACTAGTCTAGGGTGCCATCTCATATATCAAGAGAAATATTGTAAAAACCAATATTTTATTTTGAAGAGTAACCATGAAGTTTCTTTCCAGTTCGTCTCTATAGTCATTGTCAATCAATTTGAACCGTGCACGGACTTTTAACATTATAAAAGTCTAGTCAAAGGCCTCCATAGCCTACGAATTTGACATACATTGTGATGTAAATTTGCTTGTATTCCACTAATGATAAATGTCAAAAAATATGTACTTAAATTACTTTCTATAATAATCAAAATAATAAATGATGGCACTAAATATAGTTGACGGCAAGTCATCAAGTGTGGTAATGTTTGAACGGCTTAAACGGTTTAATTTGTTTGCACCGACGCGGGTAGTACGAAACGAAGCAATTTCAGTAATGGTAGGTTGAACTTACCTAATGAGTAACGACTAATTAAAATTTAATAATTAATAGGTAATCTGGTATGTAATAAACACTAGTTAATTGAAGGGAAACATCAGAGTGAATTAAATTCCACGATAATGATTTAAGTTTAATTATTTTTAGTATCAATATAATTTTTTTATCGTAATAATATCTCAGATTTAAGGTTCCCATTCCATCATCAGACCACTAGACGTACGACACCTGTACATGTTGAACCTCCAAAGCGTTTTGGGAGCACGTTTATTGAGCGTACAGCAAAGGAGTGGAATTCCCTGTCAGAGACTGTTTTTTGATAGCTATAACTTAGGGGTCTTTAAGTCAAGAGTGAATAGGTTACTTCTAGGCAAGCGTGCTCCATCGTCAGCCACATCATCGCTTACCATCAGGTGAAATAGTGGTCAAACGCGAGCCTAAGCATAACAAAAAAAAATTACAAAACGTTACGCAAAAATGTGACAAAAATGCATCTAGATTTTTCGTAGAAATTGATCTATGGGCCAATATAACTGGAAAACCTTTCAATATAAAAACAAAAGTTTTTATAACAAAAAATTCAACAAATTTTTTTGGGATATTATGTATGTGAAAAGTTTATTTTTAAAGCTTTTGGTGTGCAACTAAAAAATCGCTTCTGTCTACTGTGAAGTCCTTAAAGTAAAAACAAAAATAAAAAGCTTACATTTCATGAATTAAACTGTAAGTACCACACAAGGTCCTGATTCAATCCATTATCTGGAGCAAAAAGGAATGGGGGCAGTTACCTCCTTCTGTAAAGCAATAATGATAGCAAAGGAGACGACCGAACCGAGCCCAATTCGTTAACGCACGTAGTGTTCTACGCACGCCTTAAAGAGTTATCTAGCCGGAAAATTTCTGCTTGTGGTCTTAGAACGGTTTAAGGGTGTGGTTTTTGTCAGAAAAAAGCTGACACGATCTCCCGCACTCTAGAAGTCATGTGATGCTGAAAAACACCAAAAACAACAATCAAAACCGAACACAAATCGATATCATAAAACAGGAACCGTACACAAAGGACATTCACAACCCTAACCGCACAGAAATTAACGATATTTACGACTACGTAAACTTAAACCCATAACCTTGAGTAATACGGGGTCTGGATGTTAGCCAAACTCATTCATAATAACAGCCAACTATTAAGGAGACACTTCAACTTAATTTATTCATTAATTAATAGACTAACAACCTTAATTACTGGATCATAAGTTTGATATTTATTTGGCATGTAATCTGAAGAGTTTGTTTGAGTGAGTTGGAACTTTGTCAAAGGGACTGTTATTATGGTGATGGAGACAAATGTATGTTGGTACTACTGCTTTGTGGGGATTAATTACTTTAAACTACCTACATAGATTTTTGACTGTTTTTGATACGGTCAATAGGTAAAAGACAAAGGAAACACTGTTTTTAAGGATTTAAATTGTAACTATTTATTAACCTTTTCGTTAATACTGGAAGGTGTGTTTTAGTGTTATCATATGTGAGACGTGTGCTCGTAAGCAAAGTTAAATGAAAACAGTGATGTGAAATCTCTAGAATGATTAGTATCACAATTGTTTATCACAATTGTGATACTAATCATTCTAGAGATTTCAGTAAAGTAGTGACAAAGGGGCTCGGAAAAACACAATACAATTAAATACATTATGAGTATTTATTGATTGGAAAGAGAATTAGGATTGATTTGCTTACGTTATACTCCAACAGTTTTCATCTTATAAATAAAGATATCAAACCTCGTACACTGGTTGTGCCCCAATTATGCTCGGCGTGTCACACGCGACACTGGCACGCGTGTAATAGTTTCACCATTCTTGCTCTAAGCCATACAAAATATTGGTTATGCTGTAGCTACATCTATTACATATGACGTCACAGAATCCTGCATCGCTCAAGCAAAGTTCTCCGCGCGATTTGAATAGATACAGCAGTCCGAAATCATCTATCGAGCAGTAGCCCACCGGACATAACACCCGTCCGACGATCCTCCCTTTTCAACGGCGGTATGTGGGACTATACTCTCTGTACCGTATACCTCCAAACTGTCATCATCTCAGCCGAAAGACGTCCACTGCTGGACATAGGCCTCCCCCAAGCGTCACCACAGCGACCGGTCTAGTGCATCTCGCATCCATCGGATTCCCGCGACCCTCGTCAGGTCGTCGGTCCACTTTGTGGGAGGCCTTCCAACGCTGCGTCTTCCGGTACGTGGCCGCCACTCTAGAACCTTCTGTCCCCATCGACCATCTGTTCTACGAGCAATGTGCCCTGCTCCCTGCCATTTCCCAAATTGTGTGGGAATAGAACCCATGGCTGACACGCATCACAGCAACTAATTGCTCAGCCTGCACCAATAGTGCCCAAGTTAGAATATCGGTATCGTTAACTGGATTACAGCAGCTCGTACACAATTTTGGTATTCATTCCGATGGTAACTAGATGAAAGCCTGCCTCGATGTCGACATAGACTAGGCTGTAGGCTAGTCATCATCTGCCTAGCCTTTTTCCCAACTATATTGGGGTCGGCTTCCAGTCAAGCCGGATTTAGCTGAATACCAGTATTTTACGAGGAGGGGCTGTAGGCTAGTGTGGTTTAGAAAATCCAAAGCCTCTAGCGTTGCAGGACAATACACAGAAAATGGAAATACGAGTATCAATACAAAGCTATAGTGTTTGTTAGTCGATATACGCCCGTGTTCAATAAGCTATCTATCTAAAGTTACAGCTACTAAAGATGAACAAATCTATCCTTTTGCCCTAACTTGCTTTCTTATAACCTACCAATGGATGGCATTTCCTACCAAAAGATGTGGATTGTTAGATATAATCTTACTGTTTATCGGGGATAGCTATTTGTCTATGAACTACGGTAGATTATTGAAAACGGGCAAATGTCATTCATTACTTGAGAAACTGAAATAGATACCCATTTCTTCACTTTTACTAGTTGTTCTTTGGTATCTGTAGCTTTTTTTGTCCCACTGCTAGGCGAAGACCTACCTCTCTCTATTCCACATACATCTGTCCTCAGCCATTTGGGGTCCGTACATGAAAAAACCTAGAATAACAATGTTTTTCACGTCTGCTCCAAATAGGTCCAATTCAATATAATTGCAAACAACTACGTAAGCGTTGTCTGTCGCTGATTTTCAACTAAACCTTGGAGTGTAGATAGATACAGATGAAAAATCACGGAAGATATCCCGTAAGTGACAATTTAAATTTAGATGAAAATGAGTTTTATTGTATGTTATCATCATTTTAGGTAGATGATGATAACATACAATAAAAGGCCTTTTCCCAACTATATTGGGGTCGGCTTCCAGTCAAGCCAGATTTAGCTGAATACCAGTATTTTACGAGGAGCGGCTGCCTACCAGACCTCCGCAACCCATTAACTGGGGTAACACGGTATTTCATGGCAAGACTGGATTCAGATTTACTGGCTTCTGGCTATCCGTATTGTATGTGAATTAAATAAATATAATAAAAGCTGAGGGACTTATGAATTGAAAATTAATCAAGGCTATTACCGAAAACGAATACGAGATCTTTGACAGAAATCTCTTAAATTTTTCGCCAACAAATAAAACCAAGGTTGCATAACGCATTTAGCAGGGAAAACTGACAGGTGAATGAATAATTAAGTTAGAAAAGTTACATCAGGATAAATGAGGAGCAGCTCGGGGTAATGGGCAATGATTATTGTAACTTTGGGCCGGGGTCCGAAGTTTAGGAGATAACTGGGACTCTATTAGTCAACGTCGGATCTCGTTATGTGATGCTAAAGACTTTTATGAAGGTAATTGCTTCTCTTGATGGTGGTGAGGAGGCGATTAAGTGTGATTTTACTTTTGACGTTACGAGGTTTTTTTGTGGTTTGAATGAGGCTCTTAAAATTGGTCTTCTTTTGTGTGGTTTTTTTTTTATTATGGATAGGCTCACGTTTGACCATAACCTGATGGTAAGCGATGATGTAGCCGACGATGGAGCACGCTTGCCTAGAAGTAACCACTATTCACTCATGAATTAAAAACTCTTAGATTGGATCGATTAGAAAACGCGTCAACATGACTAAAGAGCTAGTTAAATTAGTCAAAAGATTATCAAAGCGTTGGATTTTTCTATTTTTTTAAATTCTATTCAACTAATAAAAGTACCTAGCAACGTACGTTTGAAGTCACATAAATTAGCGATAAAATGGCGTCTAATTTTGAAATATCCACAACAAAAACTTCCAGTAGCATCCCGACTTAAAAGTCGTACACCATTTTATTTGCTTACCACAAAGAAATAATAATTACACAGATAGGATAGGCTGGGCTTAAGTCTAGACTGAAGGCGGAAGCTATAGTCCCATTAAATTACGTCAGATCTCAGCCGCAAGTCTTTGTAGGCTAGAGGCAGTCTACACAGCTCTTGTTTTTGTTCTTTCATTCCAGAAAAAACCGCTGAAAAACGTCGGGCTGAAAATACTCTTAGGTACGAGAAAATGAATAAATCATGTAATGAATAATTTTGTACCCATTACTAATAATATCATGAGATATTGTAATAGGTAGTTATGAAAATTTTCTGCTTTGATCATAAATGCGTAAAGCTGGTTACAGATTATGGGCTGAGCTGTGTTAGCTTTTATCTCATTGAGCGCAGGATTATTTCATACTTTTCTCCGCTTTGCCCACTAGTATGGAAAATTAGCACAGTTTACAGTTATATCAGCCAAACTAGGCAAAAAATCATCAAATAACTTCTCCCGCTTGTCATCGTGATCAAAAATGTCGCTAATTTTGGGCGAAAAGCACTAGTTGAAATACCTTTTACGTAAATGTTACGTTTTAGTTTTGTGTGCTCATTGCAAACCTTTTATATCTATTTTTTAGGGTTCCGTACCTCAAAAGGAAAAAACGGAACCCTTATAGGATCACTTTGTTGTCCGTCTGTCCGTCCGTCCGTCTGTCAAGACCCTTATTCTCAGGAACGCGTGAAGGTATCAAGTTGAAATTACCGCGGTCCCTTGAAGTTGTGCAAAAATCAAACTTGTAAGTTGACGGGAAAAAAAGATACGCCCGTTTATGTTGCAAAAAACGTACATTTCGACACTGTCAAAGGAATCAAAACTCATAGGGTGCTTCCCGTTGACCTAGAATCTTGAAATTTGGCACGAAGCAAGGTATTATAGCACTAATATCGGGAAAAGTCTGAAAACTGAAAATTTTTAGTTACGTCACAAGAAAAAAAAATTGAAAAGTCTTCAAGACTCGATTCGAGAATTAAACTGTTTTTATAGGTAGGTTGGTACGAAACCCTCAGTGCGCGAGTCCGACTCGCACTTGCCCGGTTTTTTTGCGTTAATATTAATATTTCCATGATCGATACAGCGCTAAGCATTCGTTTCATGTACTACTCATTGAAGGTAGACATTATTTTTTATCGTACTCTATTTTAATCTTAATATTGTTATTTTAGTCAATACGCAGTTTTCGTATTTATATTATTTTTGTATATTATGATCGCTTACTCCCTCGACATATATGTATAAGGTATATAAATATACACAGAGTCACAAAATATGCTGTTGATTCAAGACTAATATTTATATACCTAAGGGACAGTATTTCCATATCTTGATTAAGGCACAGGCGATGTATATTAGACTTGTATATTTTGTTTATTACGTGTTAAAAAAATGTGTTAGAGTTTTTGTTTTTGTATGATAGAATAACTTGTAAATGTTTTTGTAGGTGCCTATGAAATATTTTTCATAAATCCACTCTGTCTGCTATAAAGGGCGTAAAGACTATTTTGGTAAAATTGACTTTTTGATCATCTTCGATCTGTATATTCAAAGTTACAGTACGATGAAAAAAGTTATATTTAATACTCAATATTTTCATATAACTCTGTGTGATCTGCTTGCAAAACTTTTTTTGCTCATTGCCAAAAGTATGAAATTTTTAGTTACGCCTTTTGTAGCAAAATGACTCGACATATAATTTTGTTAATTATATTTATGAAACACAGTCATAGAAACACCAAGATAGGGACATAATATTATTGTAAATGTAATACTATCTTTTGTAAGACGATTAGTTTTAACTTCATTTTTTTAAATTGCGGTAAGACATAGCAATAAATAAATCTATGCAGTCTATCTTTATGTAATACTTACAGGTAACTAATAAGTTGGAATATTAAATGACGAAAACTTTTGCGAGTTGTGGTGGCATGTATTGAATAGGGAATGACAGAAGATCGAGTCCAAAAATGCACAAAAATTCGATAATACTTACGGTAATATAAGTATATAGCTAATACACAGACGTTTTTAAAGAGTCTTGGCACTAATTGCACTAATTTTCAAACGGTTCCAGAGTGTTACGATTGCGAGCACTTGGACACATTCTTAAAACAATACTTTTATAAAAAAAATACAATTGACTGACCACTGCCACGTTTAAAAAAGAGTGAAATCGATTGTTTTTCAAAATTAATTTCTCTTGTACTACACTTGTTTCAGGGAAAATATTCGATTGCATGAGCTGATTTCATACGAGTACGTTCCAGGAAACCCAAACATATTTCTTGATTATCTGTATGTTACTTAATACTATATAAACCCATACCCATACGTTTTAATTAAAACGCAAATATAGAAAATCTTTTCCAAAAAGAATCGATATTGGGATGATGATTTAAAATCAGTGTGCTTATTAAGGGCCTAGACCAAAAACTGCGACACTACATCGCATCGAAAAAATCTGCGTGCTCGGACGACACATCGCAAGATCTTGGTAATTGATTAACATTACACACCTGAACAAATGCTTTGCTGATCAAAATCGCATCGCAGTAATTCACATCTCAGGCTTTTGCGATGCGGGGTCCCATTGTATCTCAGTTTTGTGATAACTAAGTCGTAGTATTTCCATGCTTTGAACCTTCTGTCCTTTTTGTCGAGTGACTTGTTATTGGAAAATTGAAATCTGTATTTTAATTTAGTCATAATTAATACGTAACGAAATGTTAGAACTAATTAATTTTTGAACTCATTGTGGTAATTTGTTATTATGTTTTAATTAAGCCACATTTTCTTTATAATTATTCGTCCAAAATTGCAATAACTAAGTAGAAATAATTAATTTGAAATTAATTATACGTAGTGGTCACTGTTTACTTTGCAGTATAATTTAGTAGGCACTTTGGTAATGATTTACATTATTTTGGTAATATTCGTTCGCTTGACTGAAATGGTGCTCCTCAAGCAAATTGAATGGTATTATTTTTAATATGATATTGTTATGTTTTTTTTTTGACGTTATGTTGACGTATAGTTCTTAAAAAATAGAGGTTGAATATGCCAATTTGAGACTAGGTTTATGCTCCCATATTATCTACTTGTATTCAGTCAAGTTGATTTAATTGGCAAAAACAACTAATGTAAAATGAAGATATATCTTGCGGTGTTAGTTAAAGGTTTATATCTCATTTATCTTAAATCAAAAAACCAAATATTTCGAATAAGCATTTCAATATTATGAGATGCCAACATTGTATTAAGTTTATTAAGTAATTTTTTTCTAGGTATCACTAATTTCGAAAAATCTAAGTTTCTTAATTTAATTAGTTTTACGTGTAAATTAATTTCTAAAATTCTAAATAGCTTGCCAGCACAACTCGCAAGACGTAGTTTCCACACTATGTATAAAGCCAGGTTGGAACCGACAGACTGGATAGCTCACGAGTGGACTAGCACAAGCGATATCACATTGTTACTCTTTAGTGGAAACAAATTGTAGATGTGCATGACATTGGAATAAAAGTGTATTTTTAGCTCGTTTCTTTTTTTTAAACCCATTAGCATTATCGATCTTGTAATGTTCCCATTGTTGGGACTCAGGCCTCTTCTCTAAGAGTGGGAATGGGCTGTAATCTAACATGTGAGCCCAGTGCAGATGTCTTAGAATTTTTGGTTCTAGGACATTCTGGTTTCCTCACGAAGTTTTTCTTAATCGTTTTGAGAGCAGTGGTTGTAGCCATTTTTAAACCCGTATTACGTTAAATACGATTTCATTTATTTTACGAGGGCTGCCGTAATTCCATTGAATAATCTGCAGACCTAGCTGAGGAGCTCGTGGCTAAATAATAACAGCCGCACAGGTCGATCTTCAAGGTTAAGCCACGCTTGCCTAGGTTGGTCTGTGGATGGGTGACCATCTTAACATAACGAGTTTCCTCCGTGCCTCGGAAAGCACGTTAAGCCGTTGGTCCCGGCTGTCATTTGGAGATTTTTGGCAGTCGTTACGGATAGTCAGAAGCCAGTAAATCTGACTCCAGTCTTGCCATGAAGTACCGTGTTACCCCAGTTAATGGGTTGTGGAGGTCTGGTAGGCAGCCGCTCCTCGTAAAATACTGGTATTCAGCTAAATCCGGCTTGACTGGAAGCCGACCCCAATATAGTTGGGAAAAGGCTAGGCAGATGATGAATCTGCAGACCTAGCATGTGTTGGTCTTAACTGATATTTGTATGAATCGTGAGTGGAAGGCAACGTGCCGTCGGCACCAGCATATTGGACAGCTGGACGGCGAACTACATACTGCTGGAAATGATATAAAGTAAATTGAAGAAAGAGGGTTTTGATAGTCCAATTTGTTCCGCTCGCGCCCGAAGAAAATATCAGCAAACAGTTAGGGCCCGACAAGGTTGAAGCCTTCTGGGGCCAGGGTTGACGAAAGATAACCCCGGGACCCCGGAATTAGGGCAAAGAATGATCAGCAGTGAGTTTTTTGCACTTCTCAGTTGAATTGAAAATACACGTTGCGACATAAACATACACAAGCAGCAACATATCCAAAATAACGTCCCAACCATCATGTAGGTCAAACAATTTACCTCAGAATCTCAGGACATCCCATTCCGTCGACCCAAAAACGTCACGTGAACGATTCATTTGTCACCGACAAAGATTGGATAAAAGTAAGCCTACAAAGTTACAATTTGAGTTGAGGCTCTGTAGGTGTACATACCAATATTTGTGTGGGAGCCAACCCTCAGGTATGTGCCGCATGACTGGTTCCTGCTCACTGAGGTTTGCAGTGCGTGCTACTGTCAACATAGAGCGATGTTTAACGCTACAAAATACTGGTGGTAAAATATGGCTTTATTATTTTCGTGAAATGTTTGTGTCTATTTTATAAAGTGTGGGGTCGTCAGAGTAAAAAAATCTTTAGGTGAAACATTGTGATTTTATTTTAAATGATAGGTTTGGGAGGTCTGGTAGGCAGCCGCTCCTCGTAAAATACTGGTATTCAGCTAAATCCGGCTTAACTGGAAACCGACCCCAATATAGTTGGGAAAAGGCTAGGTAGATGATAATGATTTTGGATCATAATTATAGGGTCTTATGTCAGATAGGCATCTGTTCCAATCCCAACAAGGTAGGCACATACCAGTCGGCTTTATTCAGTAAGTCTGACACCCATTCCGCCTAAGAATGGAAAAGGTAATACAACAATATCGGACTTAAAAAAGAAACATTAAAATAGTAAGGCAGATTTATTAATAAAAGCCAAGTTAAAAAAAAACTTTTTGATGGTTACTCCCAAAAAAATGGAAGTACTTATATTCATGCCAGTTGTCAAAAAAAAATTATTCCCGAATAGAAAACCATTTTTATTTCTGTGACCATGAAAACTGGAAATATTCTAAAAATGTTAGCGCGCAGAATTTTTATATAAACCCAAGATGTGTAGGGAAATCGAATAGAGGGAAATTCGCGAGACCGTAAAAAGGTAAAACTGGATTAAGTATGTATGAGGCCATTAGTGTGCCAGGCCGGGTGTCGGCGCGCGGCGGAACCCGCGAGATGCTGCGATACATTGTGCCTATCTTCATAATATTGAAGAGATGGCGACATATCAGTACAAGAATTAAGGCAGGATTTCTGAGGACTTATCCTTTGCACTTCAATCTGTGGGTTGATTAGGTAATTACTACAAATATTTTTTAAATAAGCTTAACCAACAGTTTTTAGGGTTCCATACCTCAAAAGGAAAAAAAATTGGAACACTTATAGGATTACTCTGTTGTCCGTTTGTCTGTCAAGACTTTATTTCGGGAATATGTGGAGGTATCAAGTTGAAATTAAAATCAGTTACTCCAGTCTGCCGTCCCTTGAAGCTGTAAAATTTTGCACAAGGTTCCTTTTTATGTCGTAGACGAGTACTAAGAGAGTGAAATCGGAAATGAAATGGGAGTCCAAAATTAGTATGGATCTACTTTCCCGTAAGCAAAACCACTGGCAAGAGCTAGTCTCCTTATGTAATGTTAGTTTGTGAGACGACTTCGTAGAAGAGAAATAAAAGAATATGTTATATAAAAAAAAATATCTGATGTAATTTTTCACTACTTATCCAATAAGCTCAAATACAACAGTACAATCATGTCCGGTTGCAAAGTTCCTATGTCCGCCTTCCAGTTGCATCTTCAGCTTAACACCGAAGTTTCTTAAGAGTGCCAAGTTTTGACTTAATGAGATGATCGGCCGGTCCTGTCTGTTTCCTATCGTTTACATTTCGGGGAGTGTGCATAGGAATTGCATAATTTAATTCCGCCTAAGCCGTTTTATTATCGAACCACCGGACGTACTGCTTTGTCACATCAATACGCCCACAATGTTTTGGGAAGATATTCATGCACAATGAAGAATAAAATTCTCTCCCAGATTCTGTTTTTCCTGATAGCTACAACCGGAGTCTTTAAGTCAAGAATGAATTAGTTATTTACAAGTAAGCGTGCTTCATCACTGATCACATCATCGCTTACCCGCTTTACATTTAAGTAGACCACCAGTCACTCACACAATCAAACTCTCAGCAAAGCTCGTCTTGTCATCAAAAATTGACGCAATAGCTAAAACTTGTACTACTAATAAGCTGTAGTGCAGCATTGAGTCTTAGCCAAATATAATTCTCAAAAACAAATTCTGAAAACCTACTTCTTATAGAACTCAAGTAAATTTTGTTACCAAGTCAGGTTTCTCCAACAAATGTACAAACCGTTTGACAATACATTTTTAGCTAGAATCAGTCGGAATGTTTTCCTATTTGCTACAAGTTTCGAGATCAAGAGGATTAAAGTGAATTTGTAACCAAAAAAACATTGGGAAAGGCGAGTAGTACTCCTGTACTGAGGGTTCTGTACAGTCTTACCTATGTAAACTCGTATAATTCAATTCCCGGATGGAGTCTCAAACAATTTTATAATCACCAAAAAGTTTTTTTGTAACTTAACAAAATGTATACTGTATTCAGATTTATTCCTTACCTTCTATTACCTAAACGCGTTCCCGAGATTAAGGATCCTGACAGACAGATAGAAGAAAAACAAAGTGAACCTATAAGGATTCCACTTTTTCCTTTTGAAGTATGGGATCCTAAAAAACACAGACATCTGTTTTCTCAATAAAATAAAACCACGATCTGTCTAACAGGTAAAACAAAAACAAAAAAAAAATCCAAATTTTTTCCATTATCGGATTTTCCTTTTACAAAAAACTTACCTATTAAAACATTTTAGATTACTATTAGTTCAACCGTTAAGTAGGTACTTCTTTAAATATTAAAGTAATTATGTAAAATGAAGATATTTTACTTACAAATTATTATGGACCAATGAGCTCTTACCGAGAATTCCTTTGAGGATTCTGAAAAGACTAAAATTTTCCTCGTAACTAAAATTAGCAAATTAAATAATGATTCAATATCATATTCAAATATTCTTGGGAAAAAATTTAAATCTGTTAAAGACTTGAGTAAGTTTTATCATTAAAATATTGAAATTCATAGTTTACTTTAAGTAGATACAGTTTTATTATAATAATGAAATAGGAAATTTCTAAATTTTAAAGTTTGCAGCACGTTTTCACGTATTCAAGAAACAGTGCGTGTTAAATGTGACGTTAAACATGGTGGCGCAGTGGTTGAGCGATTGGCTACTGCGATGTAAGTCGCGGGTTGGATTAACGCGCGGAACTAATTCGCGGATATTTTTTCGCTTTTTTTAAGCATCCACGAAACAGAAGTAATACATTGCTAATGCGTACAAAGTTAAAAAAAAACACATTTATGGCTGTAAGTGTTGTAAGGTCCACATTGACAGTGCCACAAAATAGAGGCTACTGATTATGAAACATTTAAATTAAAATACGGTTAAAAAAGTGGGCTGCAATAATGTTAACCCTTACACTATCGTTAAGTATTAGTAAGGACTCTATATTTTGACCGCTATCCCTGCACAAACAAAATAATATCTAATAAAAAACCGTGATCCCACAACAGGGCTACCAGTTAACCATCACGCTATCTGAAAGTGTCCCGAATTGAATACTGATAAAACATCATCGAGCTATTAGCCTATTCCATCGTTTTACGGCTCCGCGGATATGAAATCGATAGACCCGGAGACCGAATGCGCAAAACGGAGTGTGTGTTAGGACCTTTATCTTTTTATAAGCAAGGCTATAAGCAGCGATGATGTGGAGACTGCAGTAACATTTTTAGAGCCCTTACTGTACTGAGTGTGACATAGGTTAATTAAAAAAGTCGTTTGTTTTGAAAGTGATTTATATTAGGTTCTAACAGGATCCTGTTCTCAGTTTAATTTGCTGTTCTTTTTATTTAGGTTATCTAGTTCCTCATCACAGGATATCACTTGATCTTATTACTAAAGCAAAATCTTATTACTTAAATAAAAGTAGGAATTTCTTTTTCATCTTATTCTCTTTTTACAAAAAAACATAATCACTAGGTACCATCAAATAGTCTTTGAAATATAAATCCAAGAGGTAAATAACCTCGCAAATATTGCCAAAATACGCGTATATTTTTTTACCACGACCAATAACAAAGGTTTAAGGATTGCAATCCTATATCTTTTTTACGATAACCAGAAAAAAAATCAAATCGATTTCCCGATAGCGCGGAACGTAGTAATGTGAACTACGGTCGCAGGTGGCCTTGGGGGCTATTCTGATAAATGTCAATGTCGAATTTACGATCGAAGTCGAGTCGAATGAAGCTTCGCACGCGCGTTCGGCTTATTTCGGCTTTATTCGGTAAGCCGACGACTGGAACCGACTTGCGGCGTGCTTTGGGCCAGATTTGCGAGGTATTTGGAATTGATTGGTTACTGGATTGAGGGTTTCAAGTATTTTGTAGCTATTGCAGGCTGTGGTGCGTGATTGATAGCGGTTTCGTGGAGAAGCCTGAAATACCTGTACCATAAACTTATGTTAGTAGGCATTTCGGTGAGATATTGAGGTCGTCTTGAAACTAAAATAACGATTCTATTTTATAGCTGTATATAGGATAGAGCAAAGAAAATGCTAATCTTGCTTGACAAACAAAAAACTATGACTCGGTATTACAAAATAGTAGAAAAACTTTTTGCTAGACTTTACTGTAACAAAAGATGAAAAACCTCCACTAAAACTTGATTTATCCCTAAAGAAATCCTAGTAATGCGAAAAACTAAAACGAAAAATAAATCTATCTTACGTATTCGGACAGATAGGCGTAACGTGCTTTTATCGTGGACAAATCTAAATAATACAATAAAGAAAAAAAGCCTCTCCATGCCATTGTTCTAGAATAATAAGAGCGACTCTGGTTCGAATATGAAACGACCATAACTTACCGGAATAGGCACCCTTAGTATCTGTTATGAGTCCAGCACAAAAATAATAATACTTATTAGATTTTTTTTCTCCTACAAGTCCTATATTTCTCTTCAAACTTTGTTTTGAGTACTTTATGAAAGTAAATGAGAATAACAAGGGGTAACAGGCTAAAAGGTCGGTGAATAATGAAAATATCAGAAAAACAAGTGTCATTAACGGTCGAGTTTTATCTCGGAGAAAAAGTTTTGTGACAAATTAAGAAAGAAGCGGCTAGCTCGCGTTTGGGGGCTAATGGAAAATACGTTTTGCTTCGAGATAAAAAGTTTACAGGCAGAAGTTCCGGGGACGTGCTCGGTTCGACAGAAAGCATTGGACTTGAACGATTTATTGAGAACGACCCGTACATTTGTAGCGGAATCGTGAGAGTTCAATAACTTCTGAATATTTCGGCGAAGTGAGGGAAATGTGGTGTGCATTGTTAATGCGTTTGCTTATTTAGGACGTCGTCTGTGACGTAACGTATGATAAGCAATAAGGCCTGATGTTGGGTTCGCAGCGGTCTCGGCGCCCTCGCGTCAAGATTTAACATAAACCTTCAAGACGGTCTTGTAGTGATCTACATAAACAGAGGATCTTGATCAATCTTGGGACGAGTTATCTTATAAAATGATGTGGCTGTTTCCTGAACACACATTTTTAGTATATTTCTTGTATTGTAAGGATTGCATATCGACATTTGTTTAGTATGCATTGGCTCGCGTTTCACGACTGTCTCATCTAATTGTAAGTGATGATGTGGTCGAGTATGGATTGTCTAGAAGTAACCTATTTACTCTTGACTAAAAAAACCAATCGCTTGATGAGAGTCGAGGGTATACGATAGATGCGAGACGCACAGGATCATTCATAGTGGTGATGAAGTCTTTCGACTGAAGTGATGATAATAATGATGCATGCATCCAACGAAAATGAGAGATGAATCGCCGAACAATACGCGCCGCCGTGTCCAATAGTACTGCCTTCTGGATGCCAACTAGATTACAGTAGGCTATTAAACCAGTATTATTATTATAATATGACCAGAATAAAATACTCCTTTAACCAACAACTCAAAAACAGAAACCCACTTCACTAAAAGTTAGCCTGCCCGTATCTCCTGCTACAAATACGCTCTATTATTTCTCGGATTGTTAGAACAAGTTTGATAACTTGAAAACGTTTGAAGCAAACAATATAACACATGCACTGCACGTTTCAGTCTCATATGAGTTTGTGTAGTTTGTGTAGGTACATCGGCCATCGAGATAGAACTTCAGAATATGATTTGTTGGACTAAGCTGGCTGTGACGGAGTTATTGTGGAGTAACAACTTTATAATGTTGTTGTAATAATTCTCTCGACTGAATTTGGATCATTTTGGAAAATCCACAACGGGAATAATGCAGGAGATATTGTATTACCCAAATACGCGTCCACTCTCTGTTTCTTTACTTTCACTGTCTAATGGAAAGCAATACGACATGACCTGACATGAAAGAGTTAAGGCGCAGAATCAATGGCTTTACCCCAATGGGATACCCCCACGCCTCGAACAGCATTGTCCGAGGCATGGAGGTATCCAACAATTTTCAACCTCTGGACGGCGTTGTTACGGAAAACTTGTAACATTTTATTTTTGCTCAACCTTTGAATGGAAGCTAAGATCCCACGCTGAACAATTTTACTTGTGACCACGAGGCTAACGAGGCAATGATACTGTGTGGTAGGGAAGTTACGTCAGCTGATAAGCAATGCAGTGCCCACAAATGACATTTTCCAACAGAGAAAAGAGATCAGCCAGAAAGAACGGGTGTTAATGATAAATGAAATAAATATTTCTTAATAGAAAAATAGGTTTTACTAAGGTCTTTTTGAGAAATCAATAATTGATGTTATAGCGTAATGAGCAATTAGCAAGATGACTTCAGAATGAATTTGAAGACTTGATTGAATGTGTCGCACACGGAATGTGTTGACTTAAATTTCAGTCACCCATGTACGATTGGTCATTGTGATGAAATTGTCAATATAGTCGTCTAAAAGTGGAGTTAGCGGTTTAACACTTTTAGACGACGATTTATTTGTAAAAAAATAGAAAATACATTAAAATTATTCGATTTGTATTTTTGTTACTTTCAGTTTTTTTTTATTGAAGTGAAAATGTTTTTGATATACAGTCAGTGACTAGATTATTTTTCCCACAGCTATACGTCTTGAACACCGAGGATGTTATTCAAGAAAGTTTACTAATTAGTACCCGCTTATTACTAAGTAATAAGTACTAATTAGCAAACGCAATGGATATGTCAGCAAAAAACCGTCGAAACATGCTGGGGCCCTGGAACGAAGGCTAAAAAGGAACAGGAAGGAAGTAAGTAAAAGTCTGACATACCTTTATAAGGAACGACATAGAAATATGCAGTGTCTTGGCATATTTCTAAGTAAAAACCTGCAAAAGAAGAAATAAAAAAAAGTAAACAACAATGTCATCTAACTATTTCAATCAGTTTAAAAGTAAATTATTCAACTATGCTAATAGCATACTCAAAGCTAAACCCACTTAGGACTAATAAAATCGCACATAAAAACAAAACAGCTTAGCATAGGTTTCCATTTAACGACAGCAGGTCAGTCCGAGTCCCTCTGGGTCAAATTAGCTAGGTTATCAGAAAGCCGTCTAATGTGCCTACTCGTAATTCTTGCTAATGCCTTTATTGGTCGTAATATACGGTCCAGACTTTCAGACTATTAAAGGAATGGCAAAAGGATTCGTTTTATTGCCGGCACCCCATTATAATCAGGCACGTAGTATATTGTGTTCAGAAAATCGATGTCATGTATAATATTTTCTTTTTATAAAAAATTGTTGGAGAGGTATTGTTTTTGATTTTAGGTTTAAGGAGGAGGGGGTGGTGACTCTATTGAATAATCTTGCAGTTTTAATATTAATTATGCTTAAAATTTAAATTCAAAATTAGTTAGGCTTACTGTCCACCGACGCGTGGCTTCATAGATGCGTTTTCGTTATTATACGCTTGCTGTACCTACACCTGCACAAAGCTTAGGACACGATGGCTCGACGTAGCCACTTCGTCGAGAAAGTTGCATAGTTTTGTATTTAAGCATAACGCAGGCGTAGACCACGCTTATAATGACGAATAAGCGTCTATGAAGCCACGCGTCGATGGACAGTGAGCCTTAAAAGCTATCGTCGTCGCATCTAGCGTAGACGCGTAGCTTTCGTAGACTCTCGTAGCTACATCCGTAGACACGTAGCGATAACTATAACTTTAAGACTGGGCCCTAAGATAACAATGACTGCATCAGGTAGTAGTTAAACTAATTTGTAACTTTTATTTACCTTTTATTTAGAAGTATTGTCTTTTATCTATTGGCAAATATACGTTGTAACTAGATGGTTCCACTGGAAACCACAACTGGAAACCACCCCCGAGCTAGTTAGAACCGACTCGGGACTCTCGGGAGATGATGTCTTCTACTTGTTAAACTCTTTACTAAGCAAACGGCTAGTACGGATAGTAGAGTACTATCATAACCTACTATCATATTACAAACCATTTGAACCGCCCCGTTACATATTGTAAAGCAAACTATCATTATATCACAAATAGCTATCTACTAATAACAGATAAAAATCAGCAAACACAAACAGAATAGACCCTTACAAAAATGTTGCGTCATAAAAATACCTAACTACATACAATATACTTCACAATATCTGCAATATCACATAAAAAACCGCTCCGTCCCTTAAATGGACGGTCAAACACAACCCCTTTGCAGGACCTCTTAATTTGGCTGATATATAAGGGCTTGGGGAGCTCACATACGCATAATAAATTCGCTGTACGTGATTGTACCGAAGCAATCTATAATGCGACCAAATATAAATGTTCTTATCGTTCTGTCACAAGCGTAATTTATTCGGGCGGTGTATACGCTAGATATTGTCACGCTAGCACGTTTGGGGGCGACGTAAGTAGGCAAGTGTGAATGGGTTGACTACAATGCTTTTGTTTTGTCTCTGTTTAAAAAAAGGTTCGCGCCAATTGGAATATTTTTGCTTGTTTTGAATTATGAAATGGCGTTATGCGTCTGTGTTGTGTTTTGTGGTGTCGTTATACGCGATAAGACTAATCATTTTTACACCGTATTAATTTAAATGTCTACTTAACTGTATTTTTATGGTGGACAATAAACATTATAATTATATCTATCTATGCTTACTTTTTTTGAGGATGGAAATTTTTCCAATGATTTCTAATCTCCCACTCTAGAGTAAAACGAGCCTATTTTACTGGTTAAAGCAGAGATGGCAAACCTTAATATAATTATAGGAGAATGTGCCACTAAATATACTTAAAAAAACTGTCAATTTCATACCGCCAAAGAATTTAGACTGAGTAGTTTAATGGAAAAAAATAATGAATGTTATTAATAAATTATTTCACGGCTTCTACCTCTGGCACGCGTGCCATAGATTTGCTATCTTTGTACTAAATCCTCACTTATGTCGTTCTGTTGCATTTTGCATTCTAAGAGCATAGTATCGTTTTTAAAAATGTCTATACTTACTGCAGAATCTAATAAGTTTTTTTTATTAAGTTTGAATTATAAAGTTGTTATAAGAACGCTATGTGAAAATATGATTTAGCAATACGTGAATGACTAGAAGGGTCTAAAATATGCTGTAACATTACTATCAATCTTTTGTAGTGACTTGCATTTTTGCGGTTTATTTTTTCAACAAAAAATGTGTAAATTCACTGACCAAAAGTAATAAAGTGTAAATTTTATTTTCACTTAACAACTTAACTTGAAAATCCAAAAAATCGTGCCTCAAAATGCGGTGCTCCGTACAACGTACGTGGGAGAATTTCGGTGAGAAATAACTCGAGGTGTGAACCGATTAGTATTCTGCTTTGAGGAGAGTCTGTGGCCAGGATTTGCACTCACGCCGAATGTCCGGTCACACCGGTACACCAATTTGGAAATATTGGCACACGCGGCTTTTCCGTACCTTTGGACGTTGAATTCATTTACATATCGATATTTGCCCATTTTTAAGGTTTAGAAATTTTTTGTCACTAGGATTCTAATTTTGGTCTTAAACTAACGGCCGCACTCAGGGACATTCATTAACGTTAATCATCACTTAAGAAATTGTCACATTGACAGTTTTACACAGTTTTTCAGTGAACACAGTTAAGTATTGACAAAATACTTAACTTTAATGGACGTTAATGAACCATTAGCTGGACTATGCGTTCGGCCGTTAGACGCCTTTTTAAAACTTCTTTCGGTTTAGAGAGAAAAAAAGCGTAAGTAGTGAAAACCCATTTAGTATTCCTTCCACCCAGTATTCCTTCAGTTTCCGTTTGCGTTTCAGGTTCTTTTTGACTCGTTCAAACCACTCCTTATCTTTAGTGAGTAAAAGTCTGACACGCCCTTCCGCTATGCCCAGACGGAGAAAAGTTATTAATTTGTTTATTTTTTTAAACGATTTTTTTAATGTATCTAATCGTTTTCTACCAACAATAATCTAAAACATAGAGAAATTACAATATCAATTTTTTATAATATGTCTTTAGTCATAGTCAGTGTCATAGTAAGTTTATATTTACGTAAGCATGTCAGAAAATAATGAATTATTAATTTTTATTTCAATTATCTTTAATCTAAAACAGTATGACTACACCACAATACAAACGTTCGCAAGAGTTGTATTACCCTTATGTATTAGCACAAAAAATATCTAACAATACATCATTAATTTAATGAAATAATTAGATTATTAATATAAATAGATAAATGTAGCAATTACCGTTATTGCAAATTTATCAAATAAAATGATTGTATTGTATTGATTGCGTTATTTTATTGTTTTTGTCTAATTGTATTATACTGATTTATTATTTTGTATTATTATGAATGGTAAAACTTGTAATTGAAATATATTTTTTGTCTACAGTATTACATAGGATTTTTATCATGATATCAGTATCTATGTATGTGTACAATTTCTTTTTTACTGCTGGGTACGGGCCTTTTTTTAAAAATAATCAGATCCTCCCACCATTTTCGACGCGACCGACCCTTATGCATTCAATGAATGACAATCCTCGTCAATCTATCCGGATGCGTTCATGCCACGTGGCCAACCCACTCCTACTTCAGAATGCTACTTTTCCCTGACATTTGTAACTTGAGTTGTGGAGCGCAGCATGGTGATTCAAGCTAATGGATCGTTTAATAACTAAACCAATACACAAAAAAAAACAATACTATTCTTTTTTTTCTTTCATAGTACCTCTTTCACAATCCGAACTCATAACCCTTTTGCCCAATCATGAGCATCGGCACATCACTATGCATTACCACGAGACGTCAAATGACGTAATTACGCCACACGCATGCTTCGCCTGCGGGATTTGCGCCCGAGTGACGAGTACTCACGGCTATGAATAGCGAGGGTAGTTTTACAAAATATGGAGCAATTTGTACTTGGGGATTTGGATTTAGTGGTGTGTGTACGAAAATCGGGAACTGGTAGATTGATTGTCCGTTACAATATTTTTCGAAGAGCGTATAGAACGGAAAGTGAAGAATTAAATAATTTTAGTGTTGCTGTTAGTTTGAAAATAAATGAGTATTTTTAAAACTAAGTCCATGCGAAAAGGATATTTATTATAAACCGGTGTCTAAAATTAAATCTTATCTTATACAATTAAAAACTATCTGCAGACGTTAAACCTCCCAATAAACTAAGCAATACAGATAACATTCCGCTACCAACTTTTACTACGAGAGCCGTAGCATTGCTACGTAAGCGTAGCAAAATCGTAGCACTGTGCTACGAGACGTATACCTCGTAGCATTTACGGCATTCAGTTTGTTTTTACGTATTTATTAAACAAAAAGCAGTTTTGAATAATAATCATAACAAACCAGATTTCCCTAATCCGCAGATTATAAAGCCTAAATCCTAATATTACACAGTATTGTTTAGTAATATTACCACGGAATATTACCGACATCAATTACTAAACCAACACGCTATTCTTATCAGCTAATTAGCTAAAACATATACCAATTACATATTCAATCATCGACTAATCATCTGCTTATAACGCCAGATATTACCAAATCCCCTGACGATTAATATTAACTGAACACTATGCGGCGAACGTCCATTTATCTGACACATACCATTAATTATTATTTAATTGATAAAGTTTTGTTGGCTATTCTTAATCACTTTGAAAATAGGTTCAAGTTGCGAAAGTCTATTTGACTTTAACTAACGCTGAGAAGTTTGATTGTTTTGTTTCTGATCAGATTTCTTAAAGTACCTAGTCTCAGCACACAGAATAGATTGAAGCAGAAAGTCAACACTGTACAATGAGTAAAATTACACGCACTCGTAGACACGTTTCACGTAAGGTACTTGTGACTGACATTTTTGAATTACTTGTGTTTCAAAAGTGTCAATAAATAAAATTATCATTTGTTTGTCGCCATACGAAGCTGCTATGTGTGAGTGTATTAAGAGGGTCGATTAATTTCTAGGATTAAGAAGGCTTTTACACGAGAACTTCTTTTAAATTTCGATCCACCTACCACCGGACCGACCAGACTACCCTCGCCTGGCCACCTTACTATCACATGGAGCAACAATAAGCACAAAAATAAATTATTCACAAGTTAGACCAGTTGAGATCATGGTTTCAATTCCCACCACCATAAATGCAAATGCACATATTTGTCAAGACAAATATGTGTATAATGAGCACAATCATTTATTCTGCATCGCAGTATAACTTTTCTTAAATTGAAATCTTTAAAAATATATAAAGTGTGTTTAGTTTAAGACTAGATCGCGTTGTGTGAAAGTTGCGGGAAAAAGTCGATATTAAAAAATTTTCTGCGTCTGTTTTCACTCATTAAAAAAGCAGCTGATTTACTGTGTCTTCTACCGTATCTTGTATGTAGGTTTTGAAATTAGAAGTTTTTGAAAAGAACTGTTTTTTAATTAAAGTCTGTGATCATACTCGCAGCCAGCGGGCTTAATTTATGAAAAGTGAACTTAGGACCTAGTTATAAGTTAGATACTGGGAGTTTTCAAACTTGAAACAATTTGGTGTTTGTATATTTAAGTTAGGTTTTGAGTTTATTGTAAGGCAGTAAGTGTGACAAAAAGTTTCCAAAGTTTATTTAGATGAAGATTGTTTATTTTATCTGAACATCACCATCCTTTTTTTGCCCACCTTCCATTTTATTTTAAGTCAGTGCAATATTTTTTTTAGTAAAATTAATTTGACATCACACTCATCTAATATTTTTTCAATGAATTGACTTGATTTTTTATTATTTCATTTAAACAATTTTATTAATTATTTTTGCATTTTAGAAACAAAAAAAAACGACTTTGTCGAGAGGTTTTTCAATTTCAAGACTAACAAACAGCAATTGATTTTTATTTTTAAGATACTCAACACAGTGTTATGAAGAAGAAGAAGCACCTAAATTACCAAACATACAAAGTGTACTATACGCAGCTAGCTAGGTACTACGTGATAAGCCCTTCACCGTCAGCTGTTACAACCACCACTAAACAGAACAGGACAAAGTTCTCGCATCGCCGCCGAACCGCGAAACTTCCCCACTTCATAGTTTCCACATAAAAATGACTTCGCACTCGTGCCGCTATGACATGCTAACAAACTTGTAAGTGTTATTATGTCAGTAGGAAAGTGAATGTCGTACTTGTTTACAAGGATTCTCGGAAAGATCCAGAGACAAGCTTTCGTCTCGTAGGAATAATGAGAAGTTATAACCATGCATGTTTTGTGTGTGATGACAATTATGAACATTTTTGTCAAGGTTTTCTGCTAACTTTAGCATAAGAAACGAAATTTCGGATACGTAACTGGAAAAAATACATAATATTTATCAATAGATAGATATATTTATGAAACATGCTTTAATTGTAAACGGCTAAAAGTTGGACAACGAGATTGTTTGAAAGAGTGACCACTGTGCTGAAATGCAAACGGCATCTGAAAAAACCACAAGTGATTTTTAGACAAAAAAACTCTGACACTAGTGAGTGGTGGTGATTAGTGGTCCTCTTGCACTACTGAGAGTGAGAGAAGACAATTAAATGAGTACCTACAATAACGAGCCTGGTGACAGTCGCGGGAATACAATGAATGCGAGACGCACAGTACCGTTCATGGAAGCGAAACGTGGGGGAGGCCTATCTCCAGCAGTGGACGTCTTTCAGCTGAAATGATGATAGTAAGGATCTACAATAAAAACTATCTCCTACAGTTAATATCCACCTCAGAAGGTTTCAGAATAAAGTCTTTTTTTTGACGAATTAATCCACAGAAACATTGCTCGATTCTCAAGATGAAAACTATACATTTTCATTAACTAAGACAACGAAATAAACCTAAAAGAACATAATCTTTTAACTAAATACCTTACAGGAGCACAAAAAATATGTTCATCTATCTATATAATTATAAAAAGCTAAATTGACAGATCCAGGCTCAGCCGAAACTACTAGGGCTTTTCTTCCTTGCGTCGTATTCCTCAATGCTAAAGGTTGTGTCTTCCCCGCTTCATCGCTTTCAGTTATATGATATTCCTCTATCTATTTCTGTCTCTGGCAGTGTAAATGGTATTGTATACCGTAGAGTCAAAAGCAGTGCAAATTTTGTCGGACCAACGCTGGGCAGGGCTGCGCCCATGAGGGCTTTTTCTATCTAGTTTACCAGTTATAATGAGCCTTTCGTGGTAGCCACCGCCTTTCCTTGCAGAATCTTCTCCTTCAGAAGTGAACTCATGGCCCCAGAAACCTCCCTGCTGGGCCCCTACAGTTTTGCTGACATATCGGGTGGTTCAAGTTTTTATAAAAGTATTCGCGCAAACCAAGTCGCTGTCTAGTACTAGTCGTACATAAACAATATCGCCACAGGCTAAGGACTCGTATTAATTCTGCCAACGGGTGTAATAAATAAATCCGTGGCTAATATATGGGACGCCCCGCCGATGACAAGCGCGCTTACTATTACTCTATCAGATTGTATTGTCACACAAAACGCTTCGTAAGCTGACAATATTTCCGATACGGATTTTTTGGTACATTCAGCATAAAATGTTATTGGACGTTGTGTTATTTAAAAATTGGTCCTTTATTGAATTCTCCTATAGAGAACATCTGTTTGTGGTAGCTACGGTTCTTATTTTCCAGGGACTGGGTTACATTGTGTATGTCATGTTAAAACCCTGTTTCTGAAAAATTTGTAACCGACGCGTATATGGAATTTATACCTTCACACAACGCTCCATAGTGTTGAGTTCGTATATACATTAAAATTGTATATAGCTCGTATTAAAATTTCAAAGTATACCCGACTACAACATTTTTTTGGGGTATACTTTCAAGGAGGACACTTCATTTAGCTACACTATAATCTATACCCGTTTTATTAAGTGCCTTTCAATGAACTCAGAGACAGAAAAAGGGATATAGTTATTTATATGGCATGTATTTAAATCGATATCTGTATATTCCCTTTTTTCGAACAAAATACTGCAAAGTTAAATCAAAAATACTGACTTGCACACAAATTATGCACGCTAAACAAATCAAATTAAATATACTGTTTAATGGTATTTGCAGAACTGTTTAACCGAACGATAACAATTATTAAAATAGTATATCTAAAATTTTCTTAGTTCAACAAACATTCGAAAACATTTTTAAGGAAAACCATCACCTAATTTACTTTTAACGTTTGAATCCCCAACCGGTCCTATGAGACCGCGCTGTTATTGTTTTACTATTGTGTCTCGTTTCGCGGGTACCTATCTGAGTAATTAAGAACATATTCTAAAAAACAATTTGAGAAGTAGCGCGTTTGGTCACAGTTCTAACCTAACCTAACCTATTTTACCCAGTTCAAAATGTTCGAGTGCAAGTTAGTATTTTTGATAAACAATAATTCATATTTTTAGGTATGCATTCAGTTAATTAATGGAGTTACCTAGTGTGCTGATAAGTGTGCTGATAGTGTGCTGCCTAGGTTGGTCTGTGGATGGGTGACCATCTTAACATAACGAGTTTCCTTCGTGCCTCGGAAAGCACGTTAAGCCGTGGGTCCCGGCTGTCATTTGTACATCTTTGGCAGTCGTTACGGATAGTCAGAAGCCAGTAAATCTGACTCCAGTCTTGCCATAAAGTACCGTGTTACTCCAGTTAATGGGTTTTGGAGGTCTGGTAGGCAGCTGCTCCTCGTAAAATACTGGTATTCAGCTAAATCCGGCTTGACTGGAAGCCGACCCCAATATAGTTGGGAAAAGGCTAGGCAGATGATGATGACCTAGTTAAGTGTGCTGATAAATTATACAGATGTACATTTAAAAATATCCCTTGACCATATTGCTGAAATGAGGTTTAGCAGCCAGCGATAGCTGCGTTACGTTCGGGTATATTTTATATTAATCGCGCGCGGGTATTCAAATTGAAAAATATACCCCAAGTCAACTCGCACCAGTGACGTCCTAAATGTTACGTAAAGGTAGGCTTTCTAAGAAGTATTTTCGCTTTCTGGATTTGAAAATATACCCGACGACAACACGGCCTGTAACGTCACAAGCGTTGAGTGAAGGTATAAATTCCATATACGCGTAACCGACACATCTCAAATCCAACACGTGATACGGTAAACTGTTGACAAAAAAAAACCAATAAAACTTTTTTTTATATTTGGGAAATTATCTACAGACTTCTCCTGCTCTAAGGCGGGGGGCGTGTCAAACTTTTACTGACTAAAACCTACTCCTGTGTTCCTTTTTTGCCTGGCGTTCCAAGAACCCGGGTTTATATTTTATATGCTATTCTAGGATATGGTCTACCTGTAAACCAAGTTTCATCGAAATCCATTTTGTAGTTTTTGCGTGAAACAGTCACAAACATCCAAACATACAAAGTTTCGCGGTTATAATATTAATAGGATATAGAATCAATTCGTGTCATCCATACAACCGAACCGTCTTCTGTTGCGAAGACGTAAGCTATCACCTTGTCATAACAATCTGACGTATGAAGTAACAACTGCAATCTCACCTCCAAACGCACTGTAGGTGTGTAAACGGCCCCTGGGGACGACAAAGTGATTACATGTAGGAAATGTACAGCGGTATCAATTTGCGTATTAATGACGTCGCAAGATGGCGTGCTCAGGACCTGGCCATAACAAAGGTACAATGTGTTGTGGGCCTGCTAACGAGCATATGACACGTCTGCTGGAGTAACTGTAGACTTGCCTGTTTCCATTTCCTTTGTTCAAAATTGTACGTATACTTTATTTTTCTGTTCTGTGTAGCTGTCTATGCTTCACCATCATTTTTTTGCCAAATGACATTGTGACGGCATTGACGATCATGAAATCTAAAGTCTAGCTCATCCTAGAGTCAACAATGTTAGCTTTTTTTAATATTTTTTTTATTTAAAAGCTATCCAACAATTGTTTATACTCAAAATAAATTACATACATTATATACAACAATTACATTTGCGTTTTACTTAAAGGTTGACGCCGGATGCACACAAAGTTATGTTCTTAAGTTTTCACATGTGTGCCAAATATATTTCTTACTTGTTCTTAAAGTAACTGAATTTAAAATCTTCGTACGTTTGCATACGTTATTAGTGACATTTTCATTAAATAGCCATTCAATAGGAACCCCATCGGCCATCGAACTGTGAGAAATGTGCCCTACCCACTACCACTTTAGTTATATAAACAATTCTTCGTTCTATTCGTACATCAAAAACCTTTGTTCTCTTGCGGATATCTTCATTCCTGGGTCGTATTGTTACCATCAAAATATAACACGACGAATATCAGTCAGTGTGGTAACTGTCTGGTGGATATAGTACCTATCACATATTTCAACACACAGAAGATTTATTACCTGACACGTTTCTAACACGGTCTTAATATGATATTTTGTAAAAACCGTCATTGATAGTCTTAAAACTTAAAAACCGTAATTGATAGTCATTGAAAGTCTAACTTTGCCACGTTGTCAATGGACCCAAAAACATTGTTTTTTTAGGTAAATGCATGCATTCCATTCAGCTAAACCCGCTGACTCAAATGATATATTACTTTACGTGTTTTTTAATGGCATCCCCCATTCTCCTGCTTCTCATATTCTAGAGTAATAAAATGCAGCTGCCGCTAAAAGTTTTAAGAAAATTCATGCAACCTCATTCGCCATTCTTCTCTTGATTTAAAACTACAGGGGTTTATCGCGGGCATGCTTTTAACATCTGCGCAGTTGAGACGAATCCTCGAACGCTGCAAGATGGCCACTCAACATTATACGGGTCTCCCTTGTTTTACCAAAAAGAAATTGCCAAATTATCACTTCCCAAACAATTTTTCGCATAATTTCATTTGCCAAATTATTACTTAGCAAATAAACTCTACACAAATAAGTGTTACGCAAACCTAATGTTTGGCAAGTTAACGTTTAAGCAATAATTTGCTTACCAACTAGTTCTTTTACCAATTTTTATGTAGTCAAATGTTTCAGTTGGTATAACATATTTTACCCAAAATAAAATTAGCCAAATTTTGGTATCTTTAGTTTACTGTTTCTGGTTTTACATATAAAAATATGCTTCTGGCGTGGTTTGGTCACTACTCTAACCTAACCTAACCTAATAGTTCTGGTAGCAGTTCGTTTTTCATTCGTCGTTTGTAACCGTCTTCATTTTTTTTTTCATAGCAATTTATTTGATAAAATGTTCATTTTCTAAAGATTTTTTGCCGTAATAAATTGTTTGATTTAAGACCAAATGCCTTAATGAAATTATTCTATGGTCTGTCCAATAAACCCGGAGACTAAATTGACATAAGTAATGTCAAAATTTCTATAGGAATGACGCCAGTTCTTTGGTGTTGAAATGTCATTTTAGTCTCCGGAATTATTGAACAGATTTTAGGTAATATTCTGCCGAAGTAAAAATTTGACCAAATGAAAATTTTCGAACTAAAGTTTTTCCAAATATTGCATTGGTAAAATAAAAGGTTTCGAAAATTGCTTTGGGTAATGACAATTTGGCAAAATCTTTTCGGCAAAACGGCAGACTCCCACATTATACTGCTTGATCTAATGGCTTAATTAAGCCCATCTAGCAGTGTGTGGGAAGACATTATGGGAGGATATGCCATTTAAAAATAAAGAAAAGAACAGTTTAACATTTATAATACTATACTTTATCATGAAGGAAATGTTTTTAATAAATTCTGACACAAAATTTAACTTCTGTTTTAATCGCCAAAGTCTTCATCTATCACAATCGTCATATAACAATATGTATAATGTAAATAATCATTCTATTTATTTCTTAACGTAGGAAGACACGTCTAGCAGAAAAGCTTAACATCCATCGCTTTACACTAAGTGACATCAAGTTGACCTTGATGTCACGTTGGCTTATCATAAAAAAGGTCCACACACTTCAGCGACAATTTATTAGTGTAGAGTCTACATAAATTTCTCACACATTACTCACTTTCCACGTGTACCTCTGCATCTGCGTCCTACTATAATTTATCTCGAGATGGTCGCGCCCGGGTACATAAATCACGCAGCGTTTTTCACACGCGTATACGATACGGGAAGCCGGAGTTACACGGGTTAAGGCTTGGGACGGACGCTGGCATTGTAAGGGTTAAATTGTAACAATACTACGGCTAAACAAAAACGAGTGAAAGGAGATCTAAATGAGCAGGTTTAGGAATAGGTTTGTAAAGTGTAGGTTGTCGCTGTGTTATCTAAACTAGTGTTTTTCAATATTTTCGTTCCATCAAAACCCCTGTGTGTGTGTGACCTTTTTTTAAATAGACAAATAGTGGTGACCGCCTATTTTGACATCTAAGTCGAAAATGTTTTAAATCCCACGTAATGCGTGACAAAAATAGAGCAAAGATCAGAAAAAATGTAACTACACTTATTACACTTTTTTTGGGTTCCGTAGCCAATTGGCAAAAACGGAACCCTTATAGTTTCGCCATGTCTGTCCGTCCGTCCTCGCTTAATCTCTGTGATCGTTAGCTCTAGAAAGTTGAAATTTGGTACCAATATGTATGTCAATCACGCTGACAAAGTGCAAACATAAAAATTGGAAAAATATGTTTTATTAGGGTAGCCCCCCTACATGTAAAGTAAAAAGCATTTTTTTTTTAAATTTCAACCCTAACGTGTGGTATATTTTTGGATAGGTATTAAACAATGAATAGGGGTTTACTACAATCATTTTTTGATAATATCAATAATTTCGGAAATAATCGCTCCCAAAGGAAAAAACAATGCGTCCCCCCCCCCTCTAACTTTTGAACCATAAGTTTAGAAAATATGAAAAAAATCTGGGAAGTAGAGCTTTATAAAGACTTTCTAGGAAAATTATTTTGAACTTGATGGGACGAACAGTTTTTGAAAAGTTGGTGACACGTAGGTTGACGGACGGGAAACTACGGAACCCTATACTGAGCGTGGCCAGACACGCTCTTGGCCGGTTTTTTTTTGTAGCGTAGGATCAGTAACACTCGACTTGCAATCGCAAGCTACCTAAGCAAGGCTTTGTGACTACCTGGGGGTCACGACCTACAGATCGAAAAACACTGATCTGAACTAATCTTATGACACTAGTTTTATAAAGGTGAAATTTAATATGTGTGAGAGTAGGGACACATTTAACTAAGTTCGAGTATGTAAGAGTGCATAGTAATCAAAATGTACGCCCTAGCTCAAGTGAACGATTCTCTCACGGGGATTTAACGCAGAAATAAATACGGTATCTAAAATCAGTTTTTATATTGATATGCCGAGACCCCTAGGCTAGACGAAGTAGTGCTCATAAACAGGGCTTAGCACGTTCGTGAACCCACAAAACCTAAACCCTAAATATATTTGTTGCTTCTTCACACTCAAACAGTTCAACGGGTTTGGATGAACTTTGTTTCACCGATAACCTGTACCCTGAAATAGCAGGCATACTTTTTATCCCGGGATTGTGTTCTCTTGGAATAATTTTCAAACGGGCGAAACCGCTGGCAGAAGCTACTATTAAATAAAAATAGAATATCGTTTCATTGTATGCAGATATTTTTTTGATTGTCATTTGTAGATCTTTGTCAGTCGTTACGGATAGTCAGAAGCCAGTAAATCTGACTCCAGTCGTGCCATGAAGTACCGTGTTGCCGCTCCTCGTAAAATACTGGTATTCAGCTAAATCCGGCTTGACTGGAAGCCGACCCCAATATAGTTGGGAAAAGGCTAGGCAGATGATGATGTATGCAGATATTTTAAAGGTAATGCTAATCCGACTCACCAAAGTTTGTACCTCTGGCTACTTTTTGTTCTAAAAAAATAAGATCTCTAGAGTTCCTTTGGGAAACATGATAATAACGGGACCCTATTGCTAAGACTCCGCTGTCCACCTGTCTGTCACCAGGCTGGATCTCAGGAACCGTGATAGCCAGAAAGTTGAAATCACAGATAATGTATTTCTGTTGTCGCTACAAAAACAAATACTAAAAACAGAATAACATAAATATTCCTCGCATACAACATACGTGATATTTTTGTCGCTTTTTGCTACGGACGGTACGGAAGTTTTCTTGCTTGAGTCCGACTCCCATATGACCGGTTTTTTGCGGTAAACCGCACACGGAATACAGTCGTAAGAAAATGCTATTATAGTAGTTATTACTAGCTAAATCTTCTTCCTAATAAGGTTGGTGCAGCCAGATGAATCAGTGATACTTTTTTGTGATGTTGATAAAGTTTTTCATAACATAACTTCTACCGCTCTGCAAGGAGGTCTGTCATGTGCCTCATGTACGCCCGTTTTCAATAACCTACCGCAGTTCATAGATAGATAGCTATCCCCGATAAACAGTAAGATTATATCTATCAATCCACAACTTTTGGTAGGAAATGCTATCCGTCGGTAGGTTATAGGAAAGCAAGTAAGGGCAAAAGGATAGATTTGTTTATCTTTAGTAACTGCAACTGTAGATAAATAGCTTATTGAAAACGGGCGGTAGTAATTAGGGTAGGTTAGGGTAGGGTTAGGGTAGTAATTAAACGATTTAGTAATGTTTCACTGTGTTGCTACTTTACATTAACACTATTTTTTTTTTGTTTTCATTTTGTGACGAACCGCTATTCATAAAGTTAGAATGTGAGACAACATAGCATGAGAGTATGAAACATTATCAGAATGGTATAGTTTCTTGCTCGTGACTTATGTTGGCACGATCGGCCGCGGTGCGGTGTTGTGGCGCATTGTTGTCTTAGTTTTTGTATCGCACAAGAAAAACCTATTTATGTCCATTATTTTTCTTAGATTAAGATACGTTTTGTTATTATTATTCGTCGCGTTATTTAAAGTGGGATTGAGCCGGACATTTCCGTTGAGTAAAGATGCGACTAATTGGATATTATAAAATACTATGCAATATCGCAAAAAAAAGATGAATATGAGATAAATTATGCTATTTCTCAAAACGGTGAAGGAAAACATCGTGAGGACACTGGCATGTCTTAGAACCAAAAATTCGAAGACACGTGACATCCGCCAATCCGCAATGGGCCCGCGCGGTGAATTATGGCCCATTCCCTCTCATAGAGAGGAGGCTTGAGTCCCATCAGTGGGAAAATTATAAGGCCGATAATGCTAATAAAATGATATAGCTGTAGATAAAGTAATTCAGTGGATAAGGGACAAAGAAGGCTTTGCTGAGCTGTCGAACAAAAAAAAGTTAAATAGGTAGATAACCTAGATTATAAGCGCCCTAGTAATCTTCCATCAATCTAGAAAGCGTCCACCTATTTTTTTGTTAAATAAGCTGGTTTTTTAATCATTTTAACACTACCGACCTTTTTTTAGGTCGAAAATCGTTCAATAACCTCTCCCGCTCTCTGTGGAGTCAACCAAACTTTTACTCACTAAAACTGAACTGTACCTATTTCTAAAATCAATCCACGGCCTAGCCAGGCCACTGCCTGTCACTGCCCTACTGGGTTTACTGACATATTTATCTACCACATGTTCGCTATCCGCTTGGTGGTGGTGGTAGGCGTGTGCCTACACGGCCGGCAACCACCCTGCGAAGCCCTGAGCGTCTCCTGCGGTGGACTATCATATGCCTGGCAATTGTAGTGTTATAATTGTGGGTTAGAAAACCGCTTTAGTATGACTTTACAGCATTATCATAGCGTTGGAAGGACTCGGACTAGGTGAGCCGATGACCCAGTGAGGGTGGTGAGATCCCGTAAATGCGAGATGATCATTGTGGCGACACTTGGGAGAAGCCTATATCCTGCACTGAGACATCTTTTGGCTAAAATAATGATCATGTTAATGATGACATTACATACTCATAACTAAGTTGCATTGTGTGATTTTAGCGCAACGACCGTAGGTCGTGTATGTAAGGAATGCAGACGAAGCATGCATTTGTCAGTGTAGCAGCTTTAGTGTGAATAGCGTCGTTTTTCAGCGTTTAGCCGTTCAGCCAGGACAAAGCCTTATTTATCCCTTCGGTCGGTCGGTAACCCTTGAGCTGTCGTATAGAGTAAGCTGCAATAAAGCTAGAAACTTGTTTTTTTGGACATACAGCTCTTAGGGAATTCGTGATTGGAAAGAGATAGGGGGGTACTTAGTAATTTAGAGTTTTTTTACTGTATATTAAAAAAAAATGTAACTAACTAATGAACTGTCAGAGGTGGAAAACCATTAAAAACTATTCGTGCATCTAATTTTCTTATCTAGTTCTAGATGCACTGCACAATATTATAATAGTTATTTCAATTTTCCATCCACCAAGATGCATGTAAATCGTCCTAACTTATCTTACTTAATTTCTTTTTTTCCACTGAAATTCAATCAATTATTCTATATTTTGCAAAAACAGTAAACAGTATAATTGTTTTGTCTTGTCACTCTACAAGGTAACGTATACGTATGCTATTCTTTCGATTGAATTTCTTTCTATTAGTATACTTAAAACAAATACTCTGTAACTAAATAAACTTAAAAATATTGGTCAAAAAATTCCTCTGCATCGCTGTCGACTGGAAGTGTGCCCAAAAGTCTGGCGGAATTGCTCCGTTTTGGAGCGATGCTTAATTTGTAACCGAAGAAAAGCCATGTGAACTAAGCGTTTGAATAAGTCTTTAAAAAGTGAACGAGTGCTTGAACCGGCTTTTGTAACAAACTAGATCTTATTCGCAGGAGAAAACATAACTAATACAGGCATACTGAAATCTATGGTTTTTTTTTAAGTAGGGGAATCATCAGAATTACTTCTCCCGCTCTACTGAAATCTATGGGTACAATAATATATACCAGGCAATCTTACAATGGATCTAAAATAAAACAGGGAATAGTCTGCCGTGTACTATTAGCAAATCAAATATTAAGCTTACAGAATTTTATTACTTGCCATTTACATTTATCGGTATCAAATATAACCTAGCCGCGTACATACACAGTTCAAGTTGAAATAGAAATACTACCATTTTACTGTACGATTATATTCATAGAACATTTTTTTATTATTTTTCAAACGCTGCTGTTAGTTAGTGATTCGTGTTTTTCTATTGCTTTTTTTTTGTATGTCTAAATCTATTCATATTTTAGAGTTTTTAGAGTGTTATAGTATCCAGTTTTTTTGAATATCATAACCATTGTATTCATTTCAGTAAATGTATTTTACATTTGAAACGTAAACAATAAAATAAATTCTTTTCGGTAAAGAATCAGTGTGATCCGAAAACCCATGAGATTCAACAGTTGTATTTGTTGGGACTAAAAAAGTAGAATATTTTTGTTTATTTAACTGTGGGACACCTAAATGCAATTGACAAAATTTTAGACTAAAACCAGCACAGTTTTTATTAAGCAAACAGCTAAATTTAATATTTAATTGATTTTATTCTTAAAAAAATTGCTAATTTTAATAACATAATTATAGGACTACAATTTATTTGACGGTTCTGGCCAATAACAGCTTGAGTCGATTGATCAAGAAGCTTATCGGCAATGATGCACTACTAGAATTAATACTCCTTAGCCAGAAACACCTAAGTCAAGTGGTCAGCTATTTGGTTTTCTATCGATTACCTATAATTTTGGGAGAGTGCAATCTACAATTTTTTCGTCAAGCCAGTTTCATCATCAAAACTACACGTAATGCAATGTGCAATGGTAGATGGCGAGATGTCCACCTATCTTACCGACGACCCTTACATACAAACCATTTTGGATATACTTTCATGACGATTCTATGTAGGATTCAGTGTATCCTAATTGCTATAATCTGGAAAATGTGATCAAAAATTATTAAAAAGAAAAACAAAGAACTGATATTGTAGGTACTCGTAGTTGCCAATGCAATGCCTGACCCCACCTAGCTCGAACAGTGTGGCACTAAAACTAGAAAAGAGGAAAATATCAGAAATGAGCTAACAGCTAGTTATTAGCCGGTGGCAGCTGTTGCTACCCTACCGCACTTCCACCAAACTTAATTCCAAGTAGTAAACTAGCAACTCTGCCGAACCCATTAAATTCTTAAAGGTAACGTACTAACTTTTCCATTACAGGTTCTTTCAGCCACTTTCAGGAACACAGCAGAGCAAATAAAATTTATTAGCATAATTTCGGCCTCACACTTTCTGATACTTTGAAAGACTTAATAAGGTTTGCTGGCCCAAGTTATTAAAACCCGAGTAATGCCGGTTAAGCAAACATTACGCACAACAAAAGTCTAGCTTTTAACATTGTAAAAGGTCCATAAATTAAGCACGAGCCCGTATTACTTTTAGTCAAAACTCTGCGGGCACTCGGGCTTAATTCAAATTTATTTTTATTGTGCGCATAAAATGATTGTTTTGTCGAATGGCTTCTAATGTTGCGAGCTAATAATGATGCTGAAATTTGGAAATTATGAAGTTATTCCGGATGGTTTATAGGCCATTTGTTTTTTATATTTGTTGCGGCTTTGTTTATTTTCATTTACATCATAAATACATATTTTTGTATTAATGTCAATGAGTGATAAAACGGGTATAATGGACATAGGTAAAAGGTTGCTACGTTCAAATGATATTGGGTGGATCACGTTAGCCTTCAGGGAAAGTGCCGTCTAGGCCAGCCTAGAAAGAGGTGGTGAAATGATCTAGACGCATGCTGTTGTATGCGTTTATTTCTCAGAAGACTGGTTTCAGACAGCGTAGGAGCAGAATGTCTGGAAGGACTTGGGGGAGACCTTTGCCCAGCTGTGGGACAGTAATAGCTAGGAGAAATAAACAATAATTGTTGAAAGTTTCAGAATAAACTTATTTTCAGCTTATGAGAATCTTTCGCAAAATTTAGCCGTCGTAATAAATTGCTTCAGTACATTGAACATGTACGGCCGCAAGCACAGTCATTTAGAAGGCATGTTGTTGTCTTATTTTAAATTGAAAATTATATCAACATTCTTTTCAATTAAAATGGATGAATGAGAAGAGAATGTGTGAAATAAAGTGAGAAATGAGTACATTAAAAAAAAGTGTGAAAAAACAAATGGGTGTAAGGTGAATAAATAAAAAGGAGTCAGTGATAGCGTGATGGCTGACAGGAGAAATGAAAGAAAAAAATCGTTTTGCAGCGACCCCAGCCAATATGAAACATGATCAGGAAAGTGATGATTATTTCGACTAACATGTAATGTGTTCATCCATTGAACACAATTTTAATTGATACCTAAACCAAAATTCCGTTCCATTTATATACCCCGCAAAATTCAGTATAACCCGCAACAATACACACTGTCGTTTAACCAAAACACCCGGTTGGATAAAAACATAATAAAAAGTATAACCATATTAGAATTCGTAGTATAAAAAAATAAAGCTGCAAATAAAAAATATAAACGGGGACAAAAATAATATTCAATTTGGCATCGCCGCCATAAGGCCGTGTCCATAACGGCGGCCATGTTTTTTTGTTATTGTAGCTATTGGGGAGTGGGGCAGATGTGTGTATGGCTAAAATGTATGGTATGGTGTTGTTTATTATAATGTGTTTGGAACAAAAGGGTGATTAGACAGTTGTATATTTTTTATTGATATTAATGACTAAAGTTTCTAAAATCTGACATTAATTTTATATGGCCAATGGTTTATTTGACTTGTCTAACAGTAGGTAAATGTTGCAAAATTTTTCACATATCTAAAAGATAATTTAAAGAAGAAACACAGATTTGGTATAACTTATCCTGTACCGCTAGATATCGTTGCAGCCAATATAGATATTTGCTTCAATTAACACGTATTTACGTTACAACGATCGTGCAGTCTAACCCATTGTCACCATATTTCGCTTCAAATTACATACACCAACACACTACACGTCACTCCCACTTACTTTGCAAAGTGAAACCACATACATATTAAAACTACACACACAGAATGAATACACACATACACACAGAAGGTACGCCTGTATGGCACTGGCCTTACAATGGGACCCACGCAGTTATTATGCAAAAGCCACAAGTAATTATTCCGAGGGTGGTCGGGAACCAAACACGACGCAACACAATTATGTACCAACCTTCATAGCGTTTGCGTATACGATTATATACATACCTCTACCTACCATATTTATTTATTTAAAAAATATATTTATTTTCATATTCAGACAGTGTGTTCGTGGGTTATATTGTTTGTAATGAATAAACTCAAAAACTGGAGGACCGATTCAAATTTTTTTTTTCTTTCCAATTCATCGATGAAACGCTTTTTTATCATTGAGAGACATAGGTTATATATTTTATTTTTTTATGCAAAACTGATAGCAGTACCAGATTTTTTTTAAACATTGATATCTAAGCAAATATAACTACTTTATGATATTATTTTAATCTATACGCCGTTACTACAATAATATGTAACAGGCATATCGCAATTTGGATTCCTTGAAGTTAGAATACTAAAGCACGCATTCTTGGAAGAACCAATAAAACCGTTAGAGCAATTTATAATATATAGTTTGTAATATATTACCCATTTTACTAATAAATTGAAAAAAGAAACTATTTCTGAGCAAATGTTTTTGCAGCATAAATGAATATTTTAATGACAAAATTGTACAGCTCGCGTTATACTATTAAAGAATATAATTATCCTAACTAATATTATAAATTTTAATATGAGTGTGGATATTTGTTATATATTATAATCACGCAAAAACGGCTGAATGGATTTTAACAAAATTTGGCATGCATATAGCCTTTTTGTGGCAATTTTTCATTTCTTTTTGGACCTAATTCTGAAATCCTCGCAGACGAAGTCGCGGATAGAAGCTAGTATTGTAATAAATTTGAACTAAATTGTGCTTCAAATAAGTTTGATTGTAAGTCCTCTTCACTCATTCTATTGTCTTATTCACAGAACAGTTGAACCTCTTTCTGTGGTCTTATCAGTGTGCCCAATAGTGTCCACGACTGGGTTTTCTAATATTTCACTTACCATGCACATTGTGAAATGTAATAAATAATATATTATATTTTAATACACATTTTCGTGTAAACTTCAAAAATATTGACTCCGAGTTCAGGCCTTCCACTGGTTACCCATGCACGCAGCGTCTGTACTATTAATTAATCATATACGAAACATTTACTTTCCTTATCTGTAGGTGAACCTAATCAAACTTTAAGCCTCCATTTCTCAAAACCGATAAAATTAATAGATCTCAAGAGAGACTCAAAATCCTGAAAGGCCAATTCACTACACTTTTATTAAAATTCTCTTAGTCAAGAGGGCAATTACTCTAGTCTAAAATTCACCCAAAGTACACTTACTTTAATAACTTTTAATTTTGCCCATTAACCCCCTCTTTTATTTGATTCTTGTTCGTTATGTTGTCAGATCCGAAGAGTTTTCATAATGGTCCCTGAAGTCTTTGGAATTCAAACCATCTTCGTAACAAAAAGTTTTTAAATATCGTTGTGACAGAAAAATTAATGTTCATTTTAACTTTTTATCCGGGGTCTTAATCTAGATTTGTTGGTTAATTTTTTCTGTTGGGGTCCAAGGTTGGAATTAAACTGAGATTACCTTACAAAGATAGGTCAAGAAAAGTTTAATTTTAATACTTTAACAATTTGATTTATCAGAGTAAAAAAAGGTCTCTAATATCTAAACGCAGTCTTCGTCCACCTAGCTTATTTGCCCTGCCAAAAATACGTACGTACTATGCTAAAAATAATACGTCCTATGAAAGAGGACAATTTTATTACTGTTTACTATCTTATATCAACAATGAACGCTCTTTTCTTTTCTGTTCTTTCTTTTCTTCCATTTTTTGTTGTACATCTTAACTATCAAATCACATTATTGAAACTCTTCGCCAACAATATTACCATTCTGCTGATTGAGAATAAAATCATAAAATGTAACCAACCACTTTAAAACTAAATAAAGTTAAACTGTTTTGTGACCTAAGAGTATCTTTATTACATTATCTGGTATTCTCATGTACGTGGCTCTTTTGTCTTGAAGAGAAAAACTATTTAAACTTAAGCAAAAGGAATTCTGACTGACTGAGATATAACTGTTATGAGAATAGATAGCACTATCTATTATTATAGTACCAAAATGATAATATAATATTATAGTTTTGTCTCTTCGTTATTTAAAATTAAAGTTAGTTTTGCACTTTTTAGTGGTTTTTATTTTGCATTGAAGTTGGTTAATATTTTTTTTTTAATTTTGTATTTTACACTTTTTGGTAGTAGCAACCCTCGGACAAACTTAGTAGTTCCTGGCAGTTTCATATATATCTTAACTAAACATTTTAATTATTGTCTAAATAATCAATTTTCCAACTTCAACTTCGACAAAACCAAAGACGAATAACTTGTTAACACTAGCCTTATATTTATAAACATAACCACCATAATAACCATAACATTTCCAACTTCTTAAGTTGTAAGTCTAACAGAGTTTCAAACAGTTATAGTTTGTTCATAGATGGAGAGCATACAGTTAATTCCCACGGGTGTCATGAGAGGGAACTAAGGGATTATTCTGATGGAACAGCCCATCACTGGAGTATAATCCATGAGGATACTGATTCCTACAACCACAGAACAAAGAAGTAGTTAGAAGTGCCCTTACACTGGCTAAGCACGGAAACCCGTGTCGCCAAACTCACACATTTGCAAATCAAATTGTCCATAACACTCATAAAAAACAGTGATACGATTGGCTACAAATTACAAACGTAACTTTTACATATGATCTTCTTATTGCTTTCCAAAATTAAGTCTTATTACAACGTACGAAAGTTGATATTTTTTGACATGACACAAACAATAAAGAAGTTTTTCGTCTAAAAACCTTTATTGACAACATTACAACGAGTTCAGCTACTCAACACTAGATGGCGTTGTAACCAATTTATTCTATTCAGATCGTTATTTCCTTTGAAATAGATGTCATATTCGCATGCACATGTTATCTATTTTGCTACTCATTTAGAGATGTAGACAGATTTCGATATTTTAATATCGATGATACGTATTTCATTCAGGTGAGCAGTGTGATAATTTATTAACGATATAATCAACCTTTTCCATTATAAGCATTTGTATGATATGCTTAATAATGGAAAAGGTTGATCATTTAAAGATGATCATCATCTATGTTAAAGAGGTATTTGTATGTTTGTATGAGAAGGAGGACCTTATTTTCATATTTGATTAAATATACAATGTGCAGTTTTGAAGCTGCAAAATATTTCAGGAGGCTAAAAATATTTATTGACCTTGAATATTTATTTAATATTTGCCGTTTTGATTGTTTTACATTTTTTAAATCAATATATTTTGCCGTGCCGCTTTCATTAAGTTCGTAATATGTTTAGATGCAGAAAATTCCCCTAATTGATGGTAACTTATATTTTAAGTTTTATTAAAATCCGTTAAACCTTTCGAGCGTGAAGAATAAGAAACATACAAACTTTTGGCTTATAATAATAGTGTGATTAACAATCCGCACCTACGATGAATGCAGGCTACGTGTTGTTAAAACTTTGAAATTTCCGTGCAATCTAGTAAGATATTTAAAAATTATGCACATGAACCATAAAATGAAGAGTTAGGAATAAATAAAATTATCGATACTGAACTTCTTTACAAATGTGTCTCATCCCTAATTGAGTAGCGTCGAAGTTACTAGAATGTTTGTTATGATCTTCCAGATAACAGTTAAGTGGTTTTTGACTTTGTTACGGTGGACATAAGGTTGCTTATAGTTTGCATTGAAGTCATAAAATGTGTTATTGTCATTAAAATCAAATATATTAAAAAATAACAAAGTTAAGTAATTACCGATGATACGATACACCTCCAGAACATACATTTTTTTTTCTGCTATCGTTTTTGTAGGTCAAAACCGCATAACTGGGCATAATTCTGAATATTTCGTGTATTTTAGAGACCACCAATCGCGACATGTATCTGCCGGCGAATGAGCTAAATGTTGCGCGTTTGAGCATAATATTGACACGCGTGCGATATCTGAGGGGCACTTCTAACTACTTCTTTTTTCTGTGCCTACAACGTTATCATCTCAGTACCAATGTCGGACAGTTGGGATTCAATTATTACTGGCTATCCAATGGTGTCTGATAGCCTTGGGATGGCTCTTCACTATCCGTCTGTCGTTACCCTGAGCATGGTTTAGCTTGTTGGTTCATTGTATGCAATGTTTGTTGAAGAGGCAATGCGAAAAAAGAAAGATAACACATGAATAGTCTGGCTAATTACCGTCATTCACTCGAATATTTTACAAAACTTGTTTCAGGACATACACGACGTGAAAAAGTTTTTGGAAAAAAAAATGACCTAATTCAAAATCATCATTACGCATGCAAAGTTTCTATAAACTTATATTATAATTTGATTTTTATAAGTACATAATGAAGAGTCAAAGTTCACATAAAATCTTACACATATGATTTGATTTCCTAAAATGCCGATTTTTTAGGTTGGGAAATCATTAAAAGACTTTTTCCTCTCTGGGTAGAACGAGAGGGAGTTCTCAGGTTTCCATTGACTTAAACTCATCCGAGTTCCTTCAAATACCCCTTGCATTTTAGAAACATGACTGACTCTTTCGGACAGTCCTACATCCCATTCAACTTACCAAATATTTTTTTAAATGAAAGATCACTTAACTACTTTTAATTACCATTCCTACGAATAATGAAATTCTGGCGCTTTAAGCACTAGTCTACGTTGCAGTAGGGTCACCACCTGAAAGTAATGTTATATTTAATGGCACCCCTATCAGTTCGTTCACGCGACGGAGACGTATCGCAGCTATAAAACACGACTGGCGAGGCGTTAGAACATATTTACCTTTTAAAACATAGAGGAGATAGGACATGGAGACTTCATCAAATCAGTACTATGTAGATTAAATAAAAACTACTTGTTTTGCCAAGAAATGAAAGATTTTGTAAAACAACAATTGATTAAAAAGTAACTTTAACATAAAATTTACAATAATTACTTAATAAGTTACTTTAAAAAATGACAAAATGTGAATATCGAACTTTACAACTAGCGCTGTAACAAACGTTTTTAATAAAAACGCTTATTTATATTTTTTTTTTTGAATTCACAGATTTTTTCTACGCTATGGTATTGCATTCCTCTGTTTAAAGATATTATACAGTATATTCCTACAGCAATAACTGTGTTTATGTCTGTAATAAATAAAATTATCTATATTATCTGTAATGCAAAGAAACACCCACTACCATGTGATTACCAGCAAACCAAGACTTTGATTATTCAGGGCGAGTATCACTATCACTTTATATAATCGAATCATGGCAATGACTTACTCTACGTCGTGTGACTCTGTTCCAATATGAAAGGGAGACCGACAGGATAAATAGAACCCAAAATTTTTGTATCGTACAACAGTATAATAATAACATTAACTGGTATCGGTACCGTTGCGGTAAATTATTATAATACGAACACTCCACTCACATCTTACTCCATGTTTCAACCACGTATGGCTTCCGATCAACGTGTAACTTTATATCAATTACCGGCGAAGCAAAGTGGTGTAATATTTTAATGGGCAATTACAGAATAGCTTTCCATGTTTATCCGGGATTAATAGTGGCTGCTACGTTATTTATCTAGGTTTTACGTGATCATTCTGTGATTTACTGCTTTTAAAGATTAATAATATCTTTGTTTGTTTGTTGTTTATGTTTGAAATGAACGAGTTGAGAACTTGTGGAAAAGCAAAAGCGGTTCATCTCAGGGGAAAATAAACATCATAGTTTTAGCCGAAAGCCAGCTATGCCAATCATTGTCCAGTATTTTTCTAATCCAGTGGACTTCTGTAGTCTTCTGCAGGTCGTTGATACATTTTGCGGGAAGCTTCCTGATTGCATCTCTAGTCCGTCCCATCAGCGAAGGAGCTAGCGAAGATCCTTACATAGCCCACTCCCGACTACCAGCGACCGTAGGCCCGTGCTTGCGGACGACAATCTCCGTACTCGTCTGGTAATCGTCTAGACCAAGCCCGAGTCGTCGACCGCGCGTAGTGTTCCACACCCGCCTCAAAAAGAGACCGCGGGAACCCAGCAGGGCCGATACCTGCTAGGGCCGGGGGCAATTTCTGAAAAAAAAAAACCCGAGATCCTAGAACGCAAATGGTAACTGAAGGACACTATTGTGGTTTTAGTCAGTAAAGTCTGATATGCCCTCCTACTCCACCCTCAAGCGGAAGAAGTCATTAGATGATTTTCTACCTAAAAAAAAACACGCACAAGATGGTGTCTAATTTCATACCACAATTCATCAAACTCATTTTATTAACCATGAATATTCCATACTCATTAAGAGTTTTCATCGCCGAGGGGCCAAAATGATGAACTCGCTAATCCGCACATGATTCTACCAGACCAAAACAAAATTAATATAACCACCTCAAAATATAATACATTTGTCTAACCCCGAAGCCAAAACACCAAGAAATCAACTTAATGAAACATCATCTTATCTGGCAAACAAGTCATAAAACGAGTAGATTTAATTAATCAAACATAAATTACACGAACCATTGCTGGTTGTGACGGCAATAAAGACGGTGATTCATGGCGTGCGGCGCGCAATGTAGCAGGAACACTGCTAATGTTACGAGCGCGGCATTACGCTGAGGCCGCGATTTTGGCTACTTAGAACTGCCGTTAAAGTTAATGGCGGTGTCACAGTGCAAGATGTTCCAGTCTAATACTGGTTTAAGGTGTTTTACGTTTGTGGAGAGCGGAATTAAAGCTCTTGTTGGTAATGGGACGCTTAACGCGGTTTAATTCTGTAAGGACAACTTTTACAGGTAGACGTTTGAAATGATCGCAGAAACCAGTTGGTGGTAACCGTCTTGGAGTGATTTGATTTCAAATTAAAACTCATGCCACAATTAAGACCAGCCTCTTACTATCTCGCGAAGGAGGGTTATTGTGAACCTCTGCCTCATCTAGTAGAGAACATAGGACACTTAAGGTACAGGTAACGTATATTGACCAAAACCCTCCACTCCAACCATCACTCTACATCTGCACGTACAATGCAAGATCACTTTTATCGAATGAAAGACTACTTGAATTAAAAGAAGCATTATTAAAAATCAAATATGACATTATCGGCCTTGCAGAAATAAGAAGATCAGGATACAATATTTCCGAAGACGAAGAACATATATTCTGTTACTTTGGCGAAACAAAGGGGCAGTATGGAGTAGGGTTTCTTTTGAAAAAGAAACTTAAAAGAAATATAGAGAGCTTTATAGGAATATCAGAACGTATATGCATTCTAAATCTTAAATTTGATAACACATCGCTTTCAATCGTCCAAGTCCATGCACCCACTATCGATGCGAGTGATCAAGAAATAAATAATTTCTACAACCAACTTCAGCTAATTCAAAAGCAGTGTTATAAAAACCTTATCATATTGGGTGATTTTAATGCTCGTGTTGGACAACGAATAAGTGGCGAAGAAAGAGTGCTTGGTTCCTATTGCTATGGAAAAAGAGACAAAAGAGGCGAAATCCTGCTCCAGTTCTGTTGGGAAAACAATTTGTTTGTAACAAATAGCTTATTTAAAAAGAAAACAAAAAACATGTGGACATGGCTTTCACCAAAGAAAACGAAAAGCCAAATAGACTACATATTAACTAATATTAAAGAAAAGATAACAAATATTGAGATATTGTATGGATTGTCTTTTGCCAGCGATCACCGATTTATAAGAAGCACAGTTTTAATATCAAATACAAAGAACAGTAGAACCAAATATAAAAATAATTATACAAAACTCAAATCAATAGAAGAGAAAGAACAATTCGTCAAAATTCTGAGAAAAAGAATCGATTCCGAAATAATAGAAGAAAATGTAGATGTAGAGTCCTACTACTGCAAAATCAAAAAAACAATATCTGAAAGCCTAAACTCTATCCAAACCGAGAAACCTACAAATCGAAATATTATCTCTGATCATACAAAAAGCCTTATTACTAGGAGAAACGAATTAACAAACAAAAAACTATTATCAAGCGTAGAAAAGAAGGAACGTAGTTATTTATACAAAACTACTCATAAGCTTATAAAAAAAGACTACGATGAACATAGAATAAAAGTAATAGAGAAGCATCTAAAGTCATCAGGTAGCCTGAAAAAAGGTTTCAAAGCTCTTAATACTGCCAAACAATGGATTCCTTGTTTAAAAGACATGTCTACAAACAAAAAAACTCTCTCTAGACCAAAAATAATAACAGTGGCTACAGAGTTTTATAAAAATCTTTATTCAGTACAGAATGAAACCCAAGAAGAACTACCACACAATCAATACTCTACCACTTTAGACAGATTTTCTATATCAGAAGTCATGAAGAAAATTGAAGCATTAAGCGTCGATAAAAGCAATGGACCAGATGGTATTCCAAACGAAGCGATAAAAACAGGCAGATTCTTACTAATAACACATATAACTACTTTATTCAACAAGATTCTAGATGATAGAACAATACCTAAAGAATGGGCAGAATCCGATATAATTCTACTATATAAAAAAGGTGACCCTGCCGATATCGGCAACTACCGACCGATCAGCCTACAACCAAACTTTTACAAATTATTCGCTTCGTGTCTCGAAGAACGTCTTGCGTCTTACACCGAAAAACACCAACCACCAGAACAAGCAGGTTTTAGAAAAAACTTTTCGACAACAGATCACATCCACACACTAGACTTAATAATAGAAAAATATGAAGAACAAAGAAAACCACTATACTTAGCTTTTATTGATTACGCAAAGGCGTTCGACTCTATATCCCATAACAGCATGTGGAAAGCTCTACACGAGTGCGATGTCCCAACAGAAATGATCGAACTTATAAAGGACATATACAGTAAGAGTGTAAGTAGAGTAAAAATGGAGATTAAGGGCTCCGAAATCAACATCTATAGAGGTGTCAGACAGGGGGACCCCCTGTCACCAAGAATTTTCATAACTGTTCTCCAGAGCATCATGAAGAACTTAAACTGGAAAAGAAAAGGCATCTACGTCAAAGGTAAATTTCTAAGCAACCTTAGATTCGCTGACGATATTATACTCTTCTCAGAAACATCATCACAGCTGGAAAAAATGATCAATGAATTATACGCTGTGAGTCATGAAATCGGACTAGAATTAAACACCATGAAAACAAAGATTATGACTAATAGTATTAAAATACCCATCAAAGTTAATAACATCTTACTAGAGTATGTACAAGATTACATATATTTGGGCAAACAAATATCATTCACTAAGTCTAGACACCTCGATGAAATAAATAGGCGGATTAACCTCACATGGAATAAATTCTGGAGCAATAAAGAAGTCCTAAAATCGAATCTCCCTATTAAACTTAAGAAAAAAGTGCTTGACTCTTGTATACTACCATGTCTGTCATACGCCTGTCAAACTTGGGTATTTAATAATCAGTCTACGACCAAAATACAGACATGTCAAAGATCGATGGAAAGGAGTATTCTGAATCTGAAAAGAAAAGATAGAAAAAGACATGTAGACATAAGGAAAACAACCAATGTCATAGATGCCTTAGATCATTGTAAAAAACTGAAATGGAAATGGGCTGGCCATATTGCGCGTATGGATGATGTAAAATGGGCCAAAACAGTAACTTTTTGGACAGGACCACCTGGTAAAAGAAAAAAAGGAAGACCAAAAGAAAGATGGATAGACGAAATACACAAAACCGCTGGGAAACACTGGATAGCAAAGGCGAAAGACAGACAAACTTGGAGTGAAATGGAGGAGGCCTTTACTCGCTGAGAGGTCTCTAATGAAATTATTTTAAGTAAGAAATTGTACTAACCATTTTATTTTATTTTTTCTATATCTTATTTACTAACATTTAGATTATATTTAAAAATGTAACATTTCATTGGAGAAAAATAAAAGGCTATAATAATAATAACGTATATTGGACCCTCGTATGCCACGTAAGCGGATCTGGGCGAGTCCGTCTCCATACATTTTACGAGCATATAGTAACTAGATTTGTAGAGCATTAGACCCACGCCCCCGAAGCCGTGCGACGCGCTTCTACGTACAACTCAGAAATCGCCCACAAGCGAAGCCGACAGTCTCATGTAATTGTCGCTTTAAAAAAATACATTGGCTCTGTTCAGTGGACCGGGAATACCCGCATAGAGCAAATATTTGTATATCTGCAGGATATACAAATATTTGTTCTATGCGGGAATCGAACGCGCGACACGCAACGCAGTACACAACTGTTCGACATCTGCGCCATGCCGTCGATACTAAGTCAAGTAAGTTGTACTTATCCACAGTTAGATGAAGGTTTATCTCATATAGAGACGGCAGATACATAATTTAAAGAAAATTACCTAAAAATTTAAGCAAAAAATGCGGTCTCGAATTTAGGTCCTATTTTAATTAACCTTTCGAGGTCCTAATAAAACGTCCTAATAACCTAAACCTAAATAGCGGGGACAGACGACCTCATATGCTTACACTTGAAGAAACGCGTAATATATAGATATAGACGTCACCTTTTGATCTCCACAGGATTATCTCTCGTTAAAGGATACCTATATAAAAACGATTTTTGTTTAAATGTTCTTTGTGTAAGAACCAATCTTTTTTGCTGGAAAAGTCATCAAATAACTTCGCTGGTCCGTGGTCGCTCACAATGAGCTTATTCTATTCTATTCTAAAGTCACCTAAAAGAGCAATGAAGATATTATCTGCCACTAACGTAACCAATGTAACTGACTGGACCCATGACCTAGTACGGCGCATCGGAAGGCGATGGATGCGGGACATAGAGGACCCGGCCATTGTAGTGGCGCTTGGGTGAGGCCTATGTCTAACAGTGAACATGTTTCGTCTGAAAAGATGATGATGAGCTTTTCCTGTACTGGGTTGAGCAAGGGCTGTCAGACTTTTACTAAAACCCACCATTAAGTTGAGTACGTGAGGAGTGATATGAAAGAGAAGAGTGCCAGTGACAGCTGGAGGGTTGACGGGACAGAATCTACGAAAAAAACTTATTGTGTTGACCCTAAATACAATGGGACAAGAACAGAAAGATGATGAAGACTCACATATGTTCCTTCAAAAGCCATTTGTTTTTCAGGGCAGCGATTACTTTTTTGAACGATTTCGTACCTCAGCCTAGATATTTTCGCATAGACTTGACTCTTACATGTAGGAACACGTAAGACTCAAGTCTAAGCGACAATATCCTGTATCAAAATCCCCACAGATTCTCTTCCCTACTAATTCCACTTCCGCAAATTCTATACATTATCCCTATTCAGATCCAGTCTCGAAACAGCTTCACAACAGCCACTAAAACTCACAAATTGCCTAATAAATCCCACAATTAATGTAATGCATAAATCATATTTATTACAGCCGATTGAAATCGGGTGAGAGAGCTCTAAAAAGCACAGCCTGAGCAATAATCGATACGAAAGCACTTAAATATCCAGTTGGAGTTAGTAACTGTTCGTATTAGTGAAACGGTTTAACTTGCAAAAGTCGTTAAGCTGGGCCGGTTTTATGAAAGTATACTTAGAGCGTTTTGTTTTGGTTCAGGTCTGGCTTTCAATGTTTTTTCTTGTGGCGCTTGATTTGGATTTGGTTAGTTTTGCAGTGCTGGAAATTTAGGTAGGATTTTTTTTGTCTATCACCGTCAAAGAAGAAAGTTCCTAGGTGCCCGTCTATCTTCCACTAAACCATTAAAAACCCTAATGAAACGCCAAAAAATTTCACACCTTTGCTTTTTTTTTGTCCTTCAATAAGCACCTAATAGCTTACGTACGTAATTATTTGTACCTATGTACAATTATACATGTAATTGAAATGAATGAGATAAAAACTATTAGGTACTTACTACTTTGATATTTAGAAATGATAAAAAGAAAACTTGAAAGACAGTGTAGTAAGTATAACTGGTAACTGCATAATATGGACGACGCTAGGTTAGGCTCGAGTAAATAAGCTTTTAATTAACTTGTGCGGTTTACCATCTACATCTGCATCACTACTTATCAATAGGTCGGATCACAGTCTAAAGCAAGTTTATATGGAGGCGGCCGTTCCCAAAGATTATTTTATACCTATACTTGCAAAAATACTTTTAGTGTAGGTTAAGACTGCCAAGACACTATCAAGCATTTTCAGCAGAAAAAAATTGTAAACTAAAACCCGTAAATCAGAAAAGAAAAAGACACTAACTATCTCTGAAATTGACACAAAGAAAAAAAGAATTCTTAATGTTTCCAATAAACCGATTTCCAACCAATTGACCAAAAATAAAAGAAAACCTCCACGGTTTTCAGTTTCAATGGAATTACTTGAGAGAAATTGCTCTGTCGCACATAATCCTTTGATCCCTTCGTACTTCATTGTTCTAGATCTAACATAAATTAGTACTTTTTTTTTTCAGTCAAACTTTTTTAAAGTCGATCCCAATTTTCTTTTCGCAATAAATAGTATCGGCTGATAATTTTCGGACAAAGAGAATTTTTATAAGTCTTCAAATGGTAATGGTTCGAAAAGAATTTAGATTTAAATATTCCGTAGTTTGAAATGTCATTAGGCTTTGTGTTTTGATTTTTGCTATTTTAGAAAGATTTTTCGTTTCAGAAGAAAAAATACCTAGTTTCCATTAATGATCGTTTTGCAACTAAGTACTTTTGTTACATTGAAATACCTACAAAATAACACTGTGTTTATATTTGTTAGTTACACATATGAAACCGCATGTTACATGTCTATCGGAGGTATTTGTTTCGGATTCGGCAAAAAAAACCGCCGAATTTTGGCGCAATGAACACATTGGTGACAATGTGCGAAATGCCCGAAGGAGATATTGGAACAGAGGCCCCTTTAAAAAAAAACATGGTTTATCTAGGATACATGAGAGAATATGCCATATGTTTAGTCGGAAACTAAAGAAACACAGAGTTTTAGTCACTAAAATAATATCTTAGCGAGGGTCACAGTAACTCTTTCAAACCCTTCCCCAATATCCTCAATCTTATTTCACTCATCTCTTAACCGACTACGGAGTCTATCCAGAGGACTACCCAGGTTGACCTCTGCAAAAAAAGTGCCAAATGGGGTTTCCTCGACCCATCTCTAACATAGTTCTAGTGTAGGACCACTGCAGAAGACATGCGTCACACACTTTGCTGCCTTTCAGGATTTATACGAAGCCACTAATAGAGCTGTCAAGGTTGCCAAAAAAAGTATAAAAAAAAATTTAGATCAAAAAAAGATGATTTCACTAATGCGTACTTACATTAATAAAAAAATAAATGATGCTACTTTAAAAGATAAAGCCAAACTGTTACTACTTCAAAAATCACCAGGAACGTTCTACTAGTAATTGACCTACCAGCAACTGACATAATTCTCACAAACAGCAAAATCGAACTCAAACTCTAAACTACAATAAAGCAAGCTAAGCGCCGTAAATACGTAGAAACAATAACAAACGACGCATAACTTCTGAACGAGAGGGGACTTTAAGGCATTAAACGTAAAGACAAAAGAAACCCATAAAACTCAGTCCCCCAAAAGTTGGAGACTTTGGGGTATGAAGATTGAAGGTAACAATTGGCTGGAGGCCGGTTGAACCCGGTTCGATTGCGCACATTCATCTATGTGGCTCGCTAATACATTGTAATCATTCATTTGGGGTACTGTGCGACTAAAGATCCTGATGAATTGATATTAAACGGTGCGTAGTTAGGTGGGATGCTGTGTCGAGAGATTGGGTTTTTGAAAGTTAGGAAATTGCTTCTAATTTATTGAATTTGTCAGTTACTAAGTAAGATAAGTTGAGAATTAAGTTGGAACTACATTAGACCGACGCACACGTGGGCGATGCCTGAGGTATACGTAGCATCGCGTCTCGTGGCGTGGGACTAATGTAACTCTACAAGTCTAGTTTCCATATTATAAATTGTATGGAGACCCACGCGACCAGCCATCGACGTACGTGGCCTACATGGGCTCAATGTAGGTCAACCTTAAGTCTAACATCATCGTGTTTTTAGAGAAGCGAACTCAAATCCAACACTCACAGATTTTTTGTGTACTAAGGCCTTATAATACCAGCCGCATGCGTGAGGGAACAGATATCCTAACGCCGTATTCGCAACAGGAGACACGTCAGATGTCAGGAGTCACAGGACGACTACTGGCCATTGGCGTCACGGACTATGAGTAATAGGTAGCTAGCCATCTGTCAACGATCCGGATCGAGCCCGAGTCGTCGACGGCGCGTAATGTTCCATGCGCACTTCAAGGAGATGTCAATTGTCAGCAAAACCAGTAGGTCCAGAAGGGCTGAAAACATCTAGGACCATGGAGAAAATAATGTGGACAGGAGGATGAGTATTTCATAAGGCCTCTTGTACATGATATGGTTTTCTCCGGACGGAATTCTCCGTCCGTAAGCCCGGCGCACAGTGTTGTATGGATCACTGAGAGAGCTTGTAGACACAAACGGTGACGCTATGGAACGGTGGCGATGCCGTGCCGCCGCAGTGTGTCATCAGTGTTGTTCCGCAGTGTATGGCCGCTTGTACACGGTACGTTTTTCGCGCGCTAGCCGTATGGCGCAAAAACCGTCTCGTGTACAAGAGGTCTAAGTGTATTCGATTTTGTCTGTACACACAAAATGTGTACGTAGACTGGTAGTAAATACTCGTTAATTAGTTAGTTAGTTTTTGAGTTATTTATGTACATCATATTTTGTCAAAAGACAAATATTTTCAAAGTAAAGTTAAACACACGGTTTGAGTACATACGAGTAGGTAAACGTACTACTACGTATCTAGATTTTAAACATGTTCCAAATATACGACAGAATATTAAAAATAATTTTACTCTTAATTTAAAGTCAATATAACAAACTTATCTGTTACATTTGACTTTAGTTTGATTAAAAAATAAATATTTCGTCAACAAAATTCCAGACTCGTTACTTCGCTCGTGATAATTGATAAATACGAGTACCTACTATGAACGAAATTAAACTACCTACCTACCTTTTAAATAAACTTCAATTTTATTAAACGTTTCAATCAGCACCGTGCGCACATGTTTGAGCAACTTCTGTTCCAATAAATTGAATGTTCATTAAACTAGATCCAAGAACTGTAGATGGGAGAGTTTTTGCCGAGTTTGATTTCATTTTTAAATGTACCTTGTTGTTTTTTTTACGCAGCTATCCAATGAAGAATAGGTGAATTTATTAAAGCTATATTTTACATCAATGCAGACAACATACCGAGTTTTCTTCGTGCCTCTGAAAGCACGTAAGACCGTTTTCACATTATCCGATCCGATATCGGTATCGGACGCCGATCCGATATCGGGGTAAGTAAAATGTATGAAATGCCGTGCTCCGATATCCGATATCGGGTCGGACAATATGAAAGACAGGTACATATTTCATACATTTTACTTACCCCGATATCGGATCGGCGTCCGATACCCGATATCGGATCGGATAATGTGAAAACGTTCTTAGGCCGTAGGTCCCGGCTGTCATTTTTAGATCTTTGGCAATTGTTACGGATAGTCAGAAGCCAGTAAATCTGACTCCAGTCTTGCCATGAAGTACCGTGTTACCCCAGTTAGTGGGTTGTGGAGGTCTGGTAGGCAGCCGCTCCTCGCGTAAAATACTGGTATTCAGCTAAATCCGGCTTGACTGGAAGCCGACCTCATTATAGTTGGGAAAAGGCTAGGCAGATGAGATATTCTACATCAATATTCAGATATTGTGGGATTGTGTCAGTGGAATATATATATAGACATCTTTACTAGTATTCTAACCTATTTTCGTCCTAAGAAAATGTTTGAAAAAGAGACTGTGGCTTTAGAACACGAAAGGTCACTGAAACACATAGGCGGGTTTTAGTCAAGCAAAGCCTAACACACTGTCTCATTTCACTCTAGAGTGGGGGAAGACATTGGATGATTTGACACCTAACAAAAAAAAAACCTGTTTTTGTCACCATATGTGGTGATGGTATTTTTACCGTAAGCGATATGTTAATGTAAACTGTAGCTTATATGCTCAAGACGATTTAGTATGTTATTAGCATCAACCATTATAAAAAAGACGCATAATGTTCTACGCACGCCACAAAGAGAATTCAGGAAAACCGTAAGGGGAATAGCAGGACCGATGGACGGGGATTTCCTGAAAAGACAACCCTTGGTCTTAGAACTCAAAGGACAACAAGAGGACACAGGTATGACTGGTCAGTAAAAGCTTGACGCGCCCTCGCGAGAACTCATTGGATGACTTCCCATTAAAAAAAAACAGTTCTGTCACTGATGTGTGGCCTACAGTACTCCAACGTAAATAGAACAAAATATACACACTTAACTTTGCGGGACCAGCTTCGTATCTTCATCCCGTTAAGAGTAATGGGCCAATCAGTCAGAGACGTGGAATACTTTAGCGCGGATTACGGCTCGGGTGGATTTTATTAAGGGAGCATCAAAATGGCTTCCTTTTGATTAATTCGTACAAATCGCAAGATAATCGTTTGTATTGTTAAGGTAAAAAGATGCAGTAATTAAGTTTTTAATTAGGTTCTTACGTTTGTTAATAGAAAGGCAGCCATCACTTTGAACATTTTGGTTAATTATCTAAACCAAATGCCGTACTGAATCAAACTCTATTTACTCAGTAGTCCATGGTTGACGCAGTGGTTGAGCGGTTGGCTACTGCCCTGCATGTCACGGGTTGGATTCCCACGCAGAACAAATGTTTGTATGGTCTATATATAGGTTCCGAATCTTAGAGTCCTTTATACGCACTCACGGTACAGGAATTATGGCTAGTGTGGCGCAATATAATAAAAAAGAACCAAGTGACAAACTACTTCAATAGAATTCATTACAAGTGCTAGTGATTTTTTTTTTATTTATTTATCTATGGATAAAGCTAGTACCTTTCAAATTAGAAGTATGAGAAAAGTGGATATTATGAAAACTTTATCACTCACAGTAAAAAATTAAATAAAGAAATCTAACATACAAAGAATCCCCCATGAAAGGAAATCTCTGGCTCGGGAGTTTAAGCTTATTAATATGTGGGGTTTTGGACATATTCAAAATATTTTGGTAAACCCTTAGTCACAAACTATTAATAAATTGTGTTTTATGGTTTAGTTTATTTTTTTGAGTTCTCTTTTCTATTCTAAAGTATAAGAGTATGTAGGATACGAATACAATGGGGCTGACATATCCATCCAGTTAAAACCTCCTTATTAAAAAAAATGAATCCCCTAGTGCAAAAGCTTTTTAAATTATTACTTAGAGCGACAAACCATGCAGTATATACGCACAACGCGGCTCAACATGTGCCTACGTACGTATATTTACGCGTATGATTTCCCCGTGGATTAATCAGTATTCCTGATGACTATATCATGTAAGTATTCATTACCAGTTCCTTCAGGGAATTGGGGGAGCTCGATCCGTCTATATCGCGGCGGCAATTCATTAAAATCACCCTTGTTTTGATTAAAGTTTAATTTATGATTATTTTATTATGAGCTTACCGCATTGTGTTTTGAATCGTGATTTATTTACTTCTGGGAATGTTGTGGATGTTCTTAGTTTAGTAAAGCGATTTTCAATAAAATACTTCCGTACATATAATAATAGTTATAAATGTCTAGTGTTTTTTTTAGGATTCCCACCGTCATTAGTGTCGTTGCTGTCGATCGTCTTCACAAAGACAAGTTGGTGCTCCGCCCAAGCGAAGCCTCCGTCCCGGCTCTGGATTATACCATGGCCTGGAGCGAGGAGGAATGACGAGCTAAACCCGAGTAGTTAACAGTGCGTAATGTTCCACACGTGCCTTAAGGAAATGTCATAAAAACCTACTGATGTCAAAGGTTGTGCGAAAAAGAAATCCGGGATCCTGGAACGAAGGCAACGAAGGAACATAGGAGTGGTTTCAGTCAGTAAAAGTCTGACACGATAGAGCGGGAGAAATTAAAAGATGATTTCTCACTTAATAATAAAAAGCCTCTAAAAAAAAGTGCCGGCATTGCCGAAAGAAAAATGGAACGAAGGTACAAAAACAAACGTAAGATCCGAATTTTCGGAATCAGAATAGAACCTGCGTAAAAACTCTGATACTGCCAAACCAAATCCATGTTACAATTTTACAGTCTACCAACAATTGAGGAGAAGAAAGTTTTAAATAAATACATACTTCAAATTCGTAAGAAAACATTAGAAGACTCTGTTTTCAAAAGCTATTATTGTAAGCTGTTCGTGATATTATTCATATGTTAGAAAATCATACGTACGAGTGTTTCTACTAAAGCAATATTTGGCTAACCTTCCACCGTGACTGGTTGAACGGTAATTGTATAACAGTTGAGTGGTATTCGATCCCTGTTCTGTTTTTGAGGTGTAGCAAATTCACACATCAACACTTTTTTTGCCAACACTCGTCACCATATCCCTAGCATTTTTCCTAACAAGCTTGGGATTAGTTTACAGACTAACTGGATGCGTCTAAATAGAATGGAATAAAATGAATTGCGATTACCTATCAGACCTCCACAATTCAATTAGGTACGGTAGGTACTCGGCAATACCACACTTCTCAGATAGACTGATGGCAGACGTTTAGTGTAGCACTAAAAAAAACACGTTCCCTAACACTGTTTCCCTAACAAACAAGTAAACTAACAAGACCATGTCATTTGTTTCGAGCAAGAATCAAAACCTCAATTACAACTATCAATTGCTTTACCACTGCGCCAACAGTGCTATGCATTCATCATCATCGTTATCCTTTCAGCCAAAAACGTCCACTATTGGACATAGGCCACCCCCGACTGTCGCCACAACGAACGGTCCAGAGCGTCTCCTATCCATCGCGTTCCTGTTACTCTCACCAGGTCATCGGTCTACCTTGCTGTGCATTACAAAAACAAATTAACACCAACAGTCGTATTAATAAAGTTTCGCAAGCAATCTTGCCAAGCTAATCATGAACTGCAGTTATTTGATATTTATAACAAACTATGAATGAAAATGCGATCCCAGGAAAACTAAGTTTGTGGAATATTACGTTCCTTTGTTTGGAATTTACATACATTTGTACAGTTTTAATTTTGCTCTGTTCTCGGCTGAGCCCATTTCCATACTAATTTCGAGATTCAAAATAAGCCGTGGAATTTTAACGGTTTCAGCCTTGACGTTCTGTTTGCTATAATGGGATTTGTTTCATAAGATTGTTAAGAAAAACCATTAGTATGTCGATGGGGAAAGCGTTTTTAATGATTTTTGGCGTTCAAATATCCTATCGAATTCATACATAAAGTTTTATTGGCAAGACTTTGTGTGTGGTACCTAGTAGCTAGGTTATTTCATTTAGGCAGTGGTGTGTACAGCTATTTTACATCGGGAGGGCAAAAAAGGATTTATTGATTTATTTAGTTCATGGAGGACTTACAGCTATTAAAAACACAAAAAAGACACCATAGTCATTAGAAAGGCAGTACAATGATAAATGATAAATAAATCAGAATGATATTCTTACTAACTAAAACCATACATGTTCTGCAATCCCAAATAACTTTTTTCTGGCAAAAAATTACACATCAATATACAGTAAGTTCAGATGCAATGAATCAAAATAATTACAGTCGTTAATAAACTTGTCTACCAAATGAGATTCTCTGTCTCATTACTTCACAAAAACATCCTTTAAACTATTAAAACCCTTACAAACTGCGATTGTTTCAAAACCATTTCACGATATTTTACGCTACTGAGTACAAAACAGTACAAAAATGATAAACGACGGCGCGGGGACACGGATACATTCGCTGAAAAAAGCGCTTTATTTTATAAAGCGTAATTTAAGGAACGCTTGTACTCTGAAAAAGTATAGCGCTTGATTTATTTTTCAATTTGTCTTGTTAGTTTAAATTTTTGTTTCTTCGGTGATTTATAAATTGTATTAGGACACTAGGTTTGCTTTTTGTTGGTTTACTTTTGGTGTTTAGTTTTTCTCTGGATATTATAGTGAACGGTCAATTTTCTTATTAAGATTCAAGTGATCATTCTATGGTGAACTCAATTTGATGTCTTAGTTCTTAATTTTTTATAGTGCACAAAACTTCATTCAAATTCATGTAACTACAAAGGCGAGCTTAAGTCGACAAGGTTCTGGGCAACGGAAGACTCAGCGTTGGAAGGCCTCCCACAAGGTTGTACGATGACCTTGTGTAACCTTGTGGGAGGCCTTCCAACGCTGAGTCTTCCGAATTGCAGGAATCCGATGGATGCGAGACGCACAGGACCAATCATTGTGGCGAAACTTGAGGAAAGCTAATGTCCAATAGTTGTTATATGTGGTCCAACAGTGGTCGTGTTTCAGCTGTAATGACAATGATGACATTTTGTCCAATTCTGTTTTTCTTATATTAACGCAATAGCAAGCTAAACTCTATTGATCTGACCTAAAGAAGAAAAACTTTTTCGCAATAAATTACAAATAGCAGGTAGAATGGCCGCCTACCTTATAATAATCCCTTATTCGGTTCTTTCGACACTTACAGGAAAGATGTCGGCTTATCTTCCGGGGCTGCGGCATAACCGTTTCCTATTGACTTAAAATATCGTTTGTCTTGTAATCCAATATTCAGGGAAAACATTCTAATGCGAAAAGGACCCAATTCTTAGATTTCTTCTTTTCCTTTTAAGTGCTGGTATAAGTTATACAGCTGTAGGACATTTCTGTCGCATCGATTCTCCGTAAAATAAAGTTGCCTTTGAGGAACCACAACACGGCATGGGTATTTTTTATCCGTTTCTGCGTTATCGCGTAATTTTTGTCAAAGAAAATTAATTCTATTTTTAGAATAACGTTTTGCTCGTCTAAGAAAAATTCCTTTTGCCACAAGTCGTAAAGTTTTTATTCATTTACGAGTTGTGGTAATATTCAATGTGGAAATATTTTTTTAAAGGTATAGAATGTAGAAACATTTGAAAGAATCGCCGTAGCCTTAAAACGCAATGGGTAAATGAAGGACACATGGGGGTTGGCTTTAGCCCTCTTGCTCCACTTCGATTTCAGAGAAAAAAAGGCATACCTAGTTATTAAGACTTTCTATTCATGCCTCAGGTCGATTTTAGATAGAGAATTCAGCTAAGCTTCACTTTAACATTGCAATAAAAAATCTAGTTCCAACGTCACAGAAATTCCCTCAGTAGCGTATCTAGATCAAGGCAAGGATTACCGTGGAACTTGCTACATGGACTAAGTATTTATGTAAAGGAACACTGCTCAACACCAAACACTGTACGCGCCTTAATCTGCTTCTAATTCCACCATTATTCACTGAACTTAACTAACCTTACCATTTGATCATCCGCGGATTAACAAAAAGACGGTTACGATTAGTGATGTAACTGTGTTGTCGATAGGTCGATAAAAGATGGAATAAAATACTCTTTACCGATGAACGTCATTAAGTATCAAGATCGCAGTCAAGCACTAGTTCTCTCTTAAAGTGTGAGAGAACACTGTAGACTACGAATTTTAATTACTACTTAATTCAACCCAGTTTTTGATTGAATCTATTTTTATTTGGGTTACATTTTTGATTGGTCTACACTGTCCTCGCATATGTGTCTGTTTTGTAATATGAAAGTATTGTAAACCCAATCATTTTTTTTTGAAAAGAGTAACCATGGAGTTTCTTGCCGGTTCTTCTCCATAGGAAACGACCAATTTGGAACCGTGCACTAGCTTCGACTTTAGGCCTATGTAAAATAAAAACATTTTTTATTTATTTATTAATTTATTATTTATTTATTTATTATTAGTTTATAACAATTAAAAAAAAACAAAAAGTGAGTTCAGGAGAATCCGTAAATAGTATTAAGTTATTCCCATTTTGGCACGCAGATTTTTGGCACCGAAATTTCTGGCATCCAAGCTATTCCCTTTTCGGCACCAATAGGTATTTTAGATGGTAGTAACCCATACAAAATCCTAATCCAAAATACCTATTGGTGCCAAATCGGGAATAACTTGGGTGCCGAAAATCTGGGTGCCGAAACGGGGAATACTCTCGTAAATATTGTGATAATTATGACACAGAAAACCTATCTTATTTATTTTTCTACTTTGCAATGACCGTTTCTAACAAATCCTCCGACGAACACTTCTCCCATGCCTTAAAACAACCAAGGTCACACGGCAGATGCTAAGTCTCAACTTAAATGCACGAAAAAAGGCCTTTGTTCAAAACCATAAAACGTCGAGTATTCTACGAACACTGCCTACCTAAGTGCCTAAACACCAACCACTTAGTCTAAACGATTTCAAGATCTTTAGACAGTCGCGCTTGGGCCGTAATAGCCCTCTCACCATTCAAAAATGTAGTACTTCTGAAAATTTTAATACCAACAAAAGGCCTATATTCCTTAGCAGTTTAAAAGCGGGGAATTGTTTTATGTTACACGAAGTAAAAATATACAAAAGCGTCTAGCGTGGCCAGAATACAATTTGAAAAGTTAGGTACTGTGAGATGAAACAGCCTTGAAGGTCCTTTTTGAAGTTGAACTAAAACGAAGAATTTTGTTTTAATTTATGGCTTAGCAAATCTTGATAATCGTTACAAAGTGAGAGGACAAAAGTTTGCTTTCTATGTTTGATTTCTAAAGACTTTTATCACCGTTCCGTTTGTTTAACGTGGATAGGTAAGAAGTTATAAGGACTTTACAAAAAAATATTTAATTAGTTTTAAATATCGACCCAGAACCAAAATATCTGGCGAAGAATGACGAGGAGACCCGACCCTAAATGAAATGGGATAAGGCTTGGCAAAGAGAGATAGTTTTAAATATCGAATTTCGGCAAAGGTACAACACTATCCACAAAGTTTACTCATATTAATCATTAATACCATTTAAATCTTCCCTACAGAAACCAATCAAAACCATCGATACTATTACATCATAACTCGCCCCACCACATCTCTGCATTGGGGAGCTTCCAGTAAGAATGCTTCCTATGTAAATTTATTGCACTAGTCGCGCGCCCCGCGGGGTTGCTCGCCACACAACCCCGCCAGCCGCTCCTCTGATATTTAAATCAGACAAAATAGGGACACTCGCTGTATTCTGCGTCTCAATAGTGGTTTGCTTTATTGAGATCACGACATTTTTGTGTACTTGTTTTACATTGTGTCTCTTGAGAACTTGTTTCTAAGGTGAATTGAAATTTTGATCTCGACTTTTAAGTTGGATGTATGTGGTTTATGATATACTGTTGTGAGTATCTTTCGAGATCTCTATTCACAGTTATGACCTACTTAGAGGTTACAAAATGCGTTGATAAATATTCACAGAAACATTTCAAAAATACTTTGGTATAATAGCAGTATTAAATATGTAGATTGGAGTTGTTATTCACAAGTAAAACATTCCTCCAAAGACGGTGCTATGAGCAACTGTTACGTAAGAAGCAATTACTAGTCAGGTGAACTCAAAACAAACACGAAAACATAAATAAACTTACTCATAACACAGACAGAATATTCCACGAAATATTCCGTTTACGTAACCTGCCAAATTAAAGTCAAGTATTGTATATTGTACAAGATTTTTTAGATTAACAATGTAAACAAGAAAAAACTGGTTAAAACTCGTAAAAGGATAAAACTGAAATCAAATTCAAAATGTGTCGCCGGGGAATAATCCTTCGCTTTTAAAACAGACACTATCGCCAGAGCCGGTGGGACATTCTGCAATTTATTTCTTTACAGACATCGGTTTTGCTCGGGTTTGCTCGTGGATTTATTTTAATTCTTGCGCATTTGTCGATCGTTTTTAACGGGCTTTAGATAGTAGAAATGTTCATGTAGTACAGAAGTGGGTATTGGCTGAATAAGTATCTTTAGAGGATATCGCATGGTTCTTACCCTAGAGGGGAAACCACTCGCTTCACAACGCTGATGCTGAGAGAAAGCAAAGCGCAGTCACAAATCTAAAAAAAATCTATCACTGTATTTTGCTTTTTACACTTTCTGAGCTCTAACTGGTACTGCTACCGATTAGAGCTCCATCAAGTCTTGGTGGGAATTCCAAGAAAAGCTCTAACAACCTACCGCCACTGGCCTTGATACAATCAAGGCGTTCCGAGCAGTATTTCGTTGCAATGGAAGAAAGTACAGCTTCCTTAAGTTTTGAAGCCCCTTAAAGAAGTCGACAGATTCATAATCAGGAGCCGAGATTGCAGCACTTAGGGTTCCACGCGCGCCGCTCTTATATGTAAGGACTTTATATAATGCTACAATATAAAGTTAAATATTCCACTACTCCACTATTCCGTGATGAATGGCATATTACCAAGGTCATCACTCATCGTGATTCACAATGATGACCACGACCATCTGGTATGAGAGTAACGACTAAGAAGAGAGAGACCACTCATTATAAATAGAAGATTTTGTGTGGTTTTTGACAGCAAGATTACATTCAGGACATATTTTGTTCATTTTGAGAAAATTTCGCACAGTTTTAACATAAGAGAAGTGTGTTATGCAAGGACCGACAAACAAACAAAAGTCCCTTTATTTTAGCACCACATAATCCAGCAGTAACTACAATTTTATAATGAAAATACATGTATATTTCATCTCGTGCTGCATCCAAAGCACTTAACTCAGTGATAACAATGTCCCTCTTAAGAATTTAAAGAGCTACTTAAGAAATAAAAGCTTTTTAAATTACTTCATTTGTGATTGTGTACAACCTCGTAAGTTTGCAGGATAGCCCTGGCCATGATCTGGGAAAATAAAACATATTTAAGGTCATTTGAAGGGAACGGTTCAAGATAATGAAGCCGTTAGAAAAGTTGAGGATCGGGAGACTTGTTGTCGACCCATTATTGCCTGGTACATTTTTTTGGTGCTTTACGGAATCCATGTTTATTTAATCAGAGGGACCTTAAACTCCAAGATTTTTAGGGTAATTAACAGAAAATTGTCGTTGAAAGTCAATTGGTTGGTGAAACTAGTAAAACCAATTGGATGGTTACCATCAGCATGGATGGATAGGGAAATGTTTGTATGCTGTATTTCAGTTTTGGTAAACATTTTAAAACGAAAGACGCATTGCCAGGCCACAAGGTGGACCTGATGACCTAGAGAGAGTTGCGGAAATGTGATGGATACGAGACGCACAGAACCATTTCTTGGGCCAACACTTGAGAGTCTATGTCCAATAGCGTACGTCTTTCGGCTGAAATGATAATGAATAATGAAACAATTAAAAAACTCATATTGTAGATGTTAAATTGGTGTAGGTGTGTTAATGAAGCTCCAATTTATTTACCAAAAAGAACAGTTGTTCTCTGTTCGGTTTTGGTTTGGTTGTCACAATCTATTATATAGCCTTTGAACCATTATTCACGTGGCTTTTCCAGGTATTTGCTGTCGAACCCAGAAGCCGCGCAAAGCCGGTGGCAACCGGTAAACAAAACAATTTATTTCGTAATATATGAAACAGAACATAATATACTAAACTGAGTAGGTTAAATTAATATTAAAAAGCAGGGAACAAGTTTTTTTTTTCATACGAGAGTAATGGAAAGCACTGGTGGCCGAGTGGTAACTGCCCTACAAGTTGTAGGTCGCGGGTTCAAACCCAGCCAGACGCATTTCTTTGTGTAATTTATTTCATCACCACTGCTCTCAAAAACGGTGAAGGAAAACATCGTGAGGAAACCGGAATGTCCTAGAACCAAAAATTCGAAGACAAGTGACATCCACCAATCCGAAATGGACCCGCGTGGATTACTGCCCATTCTCTCTCCTACAGAGGAGGCCTGAGTCCCAACAGTGAGAACATTATAAGGCCGCTAATGCTAATGCGAGACGATGTGATGCGAGAAACAATAACTATAATTATCTGTGTCAGTGTATATGTTACCACTAATGTGTGTACATCAGTTAGAGTGCAGATTAACTTTTTAATCTGTAGATTATCTGTTTGAGGTTGTTAAAGTGGAAAAACATGTATAAAATCTTACATGAGCTAGATAATTTGCAGATTTCCTAAGTAATCGGCAGACTTACGGCTTAGCAAGCGAGTAAGTTATAAAACAGGTTCCTTTGTTGAATATAACATTCGAATTGAATGCAATTCAATTTCTTTGTTTGTTTGATAATACTAGGTGCTGCCAGATGCTTCGCCCGTGTGCAAGTAGAAAACTGACCCAAGGGAACATATTTCCGGGATAACAAAATATCCAGATGTGCAATTCCAGGACATGCCTTACGATATTTGGCGTGAAAAAGTAACAAACATACAATCATTCACACTCACAAATTTTCGCTAATATTAGTGTGATGATCTGTCGTATCAACAAACTCTATCATTGACAGATAAAAAATACAAAATCAACAAAGTCCCACTAAAAGGGTGCTACGATTTTTTTCCAAAAAGTCGCCGGGGACCTAAAAAGCAAAATTCTGAAAAGGAAAAACTCTTTAGGATGTTCTACCATAAAAAAACGGTTCCCTTTTCCCATTTTCACACAAAACTCTTACACTTTCAGCTTACAAAGTCAAACACTAAAATATAGCCATCCCAGTTTATACTCAGGCGTAAAATGATTAAGGCAAGCAGATTAGCTAGACGATGAATAGAATTTCTAAGTTGATATGAGATTAGAGTGTAAAGCTGGTTATTATCGCGCCAAAGTTGGAAGGTAGACGAGACGTAGCCGGGATGTTGACTACGAGTTCTAGACTTATGCATATTAGACTAGCATCCTAGAGATTGCCTATCATGAAATTTTAAGCTTAGCCTGTCTAGTCCTATTTTCGACTTAGTGCAGGACAATGGCCGAAGTAAATGTTGAAAATTAGACCACGGTGATACACGAGAACTAACGTAGTGCCTGCATTTTGGTTTACCTTTTGAACTCAGGAATAGGTTTTAATTATTCCTTAATAATATCGTATTTTTTTACTTATTTTTAATCAAATTCGTATAGCAGTTTAGGCGTGATTATCACCCAAAATGGATCACAGGTGGGATCCCGGTAGTGCTTAACCGGGATCCTACCTGTTTATAAACATTAAAAAAAATCTAAACTAAACTTTAGACTTTAGTATTTTTTTTTGGGTGCGAAATCATCAAACACTGTTCCAAGATTGTAATGTAATGATTATTACAAATCACCCTTGAATTAAATATATTGATTGTGGTCTATCTGTTTTTGGAATTGGAACAATACGGATATCCCACCATTGTGATCTATTGGACTAAACGATCAATTTTCAAATTCCTAATAATTTTATATATATCACAACACTCAACTAGCTACTGTACATAGAAATCAGTACATAGTGGCCATCAGTACCTACTGAACATTCCTAACAAACAAAAACACAACCACAACCACGAGTGTTAACAACGACAAAACTTCCCCATCTTTGTCTCTAGAAAAGCAACATGACTTTAAACAAATCTCATATTTCCCTCACCCAGTTTCTACATAGAATACCCGTAGTAACTTCAACTAGCCCTGCTAACATAACTTCTATTCTATCTTCCATTATATAAATTGCATTAGGTCCACAGGAATCTCGGAGATATGAAAATGTGAGCAGTCAGTATGCAAAAAGGTCGATCGCTGCTACGACGAGATGATATTTTATTACCATCTACATTATTATAGTCTGGTTTAGGGTTCCCTTTATCCATCCGGGAATCTAAAATATTTGCATAATAATATTTTTCAACACTTTGTGTTTTTACATTTTTGTTTTATTTATAGACTCGTGTTTGACAACTATATTACCATATGGTTTTTTTTTCAGGTTGTGGTATCATCAGAATGACTTCTCCCGGTCTTGGGCGAGAGGGCGTGTAAAACTTTTACAGACTAAACCCTACCCTGTTCCTTCGGTATTACCTCATGGTAAGTGATGATTTGTGGTTGATGAGGGAGCACGCCTGCCTAGAAGTGACCTCTAACTTTAAGACTGTAGAAGTGATCTCTAACTCTAGAAGTGACCTCTAACTTTAAGGTTGTAGATATCACGAAAAAGAGTACGAATATAAAAAGCAAACGTTTGGCTGTAAGAAATGTGAGGATAACATAAATCCCCTTTAGAGGATAGAGAAAACAAAGTGTACTTCACATTTTAGATAAAGAATTCAAGACAGTAGGAGGAACCTTTAAACTAAATAAATCTGGAACTTAACCTCTTTCCAACAGCCCCAACGTTGTGCAATATCGTGGAGCAAGTTTTAGATAAAATTGATTTTAGCTTTAAAATAAAACCTACAAGAAACATCACAGAATATTGCCGTCAAGCCTTATGCAAAACAGAACAACATTAAATATTAATTTTATTGTAAGAACCATCTTTTTAATCCGATGGTTTCATTTCATTATGGCTATTATGAGTTTTCTAGTTAATTTTATTGCAATTACTTGGAAATTAATAATGAAAATGTGGAAAATACTACAAAGCATTACGCTTGTATTTCTTTTGACGGATTAGGCAGCAGTGTGTTTTTTTTATGAGGAAATAAAATCATTAAATTAGTTTTCATACAAGAAATCGATCTAATAGCTACAGCAACAATAACTTGTCAGTGACTGCCGGGATCCCGACCCCGATATCCTGTAACCGTAGGGGTAAATTTGTAGACTATGAGAAGCGGGCATGGGCGATGGGTAGCTTTTTTTTTTCAAGTGGAAAATCATCAGAATGAAAAAGTTAATTAAACTTAAAAACTTCTCCTGCTCTTGGCCGGGCGGGAGAGCGTGCCAAAATTTTACTGATAAAACCCCACCTCAATCCTTCGTTGCCTTTGATTTGGAGTCACGAACTTTCTTTCGGAATCCGATCCATGGCCCCAGAGACTTCGACCCTGCCGGACCCCTGCAGTTAGCTGATATCTGCTTGAGGTGAAATGGGTAGCTGGCCCCGGCCTCGGTCCGGTAACCGTCCAGACCGAGCCCGAGTTATCAACATCTCGTAGTGCTCTACGTGTGTCAAAGAGATGTTAGCAAACCGATAGGGGCCCCAGCAGTGTCAAAACTCCTGGGGCCATAGCTGTGCTTGCAACGCAAGGCACATAGTTGTGGTTCTAGTCTGTAAAAGTATGTCACGCCCTGCCACTCCACGTTGGAGCGGGAGAAGTCATGGGATGATTTCCCACGTTAAAAAAAAAGTCAGTGACAATGAAATTTCATAAAACAGTTTGTTTTCAAACCAAAATAATGAAATTCATAGTCCCTATAATAACGCATCTAATCATTCTCCCTTGTTGATATAATTTACACTTCAAACTTAAAAGCCATTCAATTATTAGCTGAATTCGCACCTAACTTCGGAAAGTTTCTCCGGCCATGTAATGTACCAGGCTGCCATAGCTGCGAGGAGGGTATTACGAAAGCCTGCGCGCGTGACGCCACAGTGTTGTCCCTGTAAACATGTCGCGACGGCGATTGAGCAGTATTTCAGCTCCGTACTCAGGGAATTCAAGATATAGTGCGAACGGTTTTTTGGCTGTATTTTTTATAGCTGTTAGGTTAAGCTTTTTGTTTTCTGGGTGATTTGCTGTTTTATTATTTTTTATGTCTTTATATATTCTAGGGTTATTTGGGCGTATACTATCCAGTTTTAAAGCTCTGACAGAGCCTCTAATATAATAGTTATACAGAGAGTTCAAAACGACATATTAAAACACATATCGAATGCGTTATAACTTATTAAATAGAAGCCCACAAAAAGCTACACATGCCTATGACTAAACAAAAAATAGACACTCAAGGAGCGAACTTTAAACTAATACTGTCGAAGCAACCAGACCAGCTAACAGGGTAACTTACTCTCCTCGAAATCAGACGTCAGATTAAAAAGCGGCGTAATATCTTCGAGAATTAGACGTTCTGAGATCAACCCAATTACAAGACAGTAAAGGGCAGCTCACTCCACATCTGCTTATAATCTGGAGTTTATGACCAGGATCTTGGGGTACTAAACCTTCGAAAGGCGTTTAAAGGGCCGATGCCCTTAAACATTTCACATTGAACGTGGTAGCAACCCACAACTTATCCATGTATGCGCATTACAAGTGCACCCAAACACAACCCTCGGTTAGTGAGAAAATATTGTGAACTGTTCTGTAACTTGAGATTTTGGCTATGGCTTTAAAAGGTTTAAGTGGACCCCTACTTGAACAATGCTAATACACCTCGATAGAAAAGGCAGGGGGTGACTTGCACACTCAATGAGTGGGCCCCCTAAATATGATTGCTTGCACTAAGTGACGTAGCAACAAGGGGGCAACATTTTGAGGTGCTTGAAGAGTGTTGGCAAATCTGAGTTTGAACTTTCGATGAACCTTTCCAGTTCGAGACCAATTCGGTAAACTTTAGGTCAGAATGGGAAGAATACACAATGTACTTAGATACTTTATATTGGTTTGCATAATTTTAATTTTCTAAACAATAAAATGAAAGCTCCGAACACCAAAGTGGTCGTGTAGTCAACGACATGTAATGTTCCACACGCACCTCAGAGATATCAGCAAAACTGTCCCTACAGTTTTGGCCCCTACCCAGTAGGGCCTTTGCCCGCTAGAGCCACAGAGACTTCTGAAAAGGAAACTCATCCGAAAATGCAAAGGGCATCTCAAGGACACCGATGCGGTTTTTGTCAGTAAACACTTCTGCTCCAACTTAAAAGCAGGAGAAATCTTTAGACGATTTTCCACCACAAAAAAAACAGGTATTGATATATGCCATATTATGTCACGGAATATTATCCATAGCTATAAATAAACAAACGTGGCCCTTCTGCCTCACGCCTACCTACAGTCAACTGACGGAATGACAAGGGTCACCCGATACCCCGTAATCTACTTATCTAGTAGATTTGGCGCGGATTTGAATTAAATTGAAGAGTATGGCATCGTGTATCTGCGCGATGCTTCGATAACATTCGATACGAGCACGAGCGTGTTGAGATGGAGATTATGAAGTTATTGGAAATTGTACACGAGTCATGGTTAGTGGAAGTTGTTTTTGTGGAAGCTTATTTAAGAAGGCACCGAGCTTTTTATACACAAAAACACGTTTTAATAACCCTTGTTTGAAGGAGTAAGTAATTAAATTAAAATCTAAGAAAATATGTTGGTATTATTGAGGATATATACTAGGCCGTATATACGATGGAAACACGATTTGATAAAGTTTGCTTGATAGAATAAATTCACAAAGATACCTCTAAAAACCACAATAAACGCTTAGTACGACGTGAATTCTTGACGGAAGGTTCTCAGATTTTGAATATTAACAAAACTACATGTTTTGTATACGGTATACACTTTATATTTTCAAAATGTGTATTTGTTTAACAATACGAAGGAAATACCTAAACTGGCGCGCAACCAGCCCATCATAACTAGAGCCGCCTCGCCTCCCTCCTATCCGCTTTAGTCATGCTTCGGCCGTCGAACGGGGAACCTGTGTCGCTTGCGATTACGCACGGGTTTAAAAAAGTTACGAATAAAATTGGGTTAAAATTCACTGTAGGTACCTATTTAAAATGAGGAATAAAGTAAACAAAACAAGGGAGAGAAGTGGTTGGCGAAAAATCAATGCTAAACGGTTGCATGAAAAAATGAATTAATATTCGTATACGTATATGTACCTACCTACATACTTATTTACCAATTATCTGACTTGGGTATATTTTTTTTCAAATGGGATATTTTAAAAAACAATTATTTTATCTTTCTAGATCAAGATATTACAGACCGAGAATTTTGAAAATAAAGAGAATACTGAAAAAAAAATATTTGAGAGTGAAAAAAAAAATATCTTCGCAATATTTTTTTTTTAGTTGGGGAATCATCAAAATGACTTCTCTCGCTTTGGGCGGAGCGGGAGGGCGTGTCAGACTTTTACTGATTAAAACCCACTCCTGTTCCTTCTTTGCCCACATACGAAATATTTTTTTTTTAGTTGGCGAATCATCAAAATGAGTTCTCCCGCTCTGGGCGGAGCGGGAGGGCGTGTCAGACTTTTACTGACTAAAACCTACTCCTGTTCCTCCTTTGCCCACCTACGAAATATTTTTTTTTTTAGTTGGCGAATCATCAAAATGACTTCTCCCGCTCTGGGCGGAGCGTGAGGGCGTGTCAGACTTTTACTGACTAAAACCCACTCCTGTTCCTTCTTTGCCTACCTACGAAATATTTTTTTTATTTGGGGAATCATCAAAATGACTTCTCCTGCTCTGGGCTTAGCGGGAGGGCGTGTCAGACTTTTACTGACTAAAACCCACTCCTGTTCCTTCTTTGCCCACATACGAAATATTTTTTGTTTAGTTGGCGAATCATCAAAATGACTTCTCCTGCTCTGGGCGGAGCGGGAGGGCGTGTCAGACTTTTACTGACTAAAACCCACTCCTGTTCCTTCTTTGCCCTAATTCCGTGGTCCCGGGGATCTCTTTCGTCAACCCAGGCCCCAGAAGGCTTTGGCCCTGTCGGTCCCCTACAGTTTGCTGACATCTCTTTGAGGCGCGCGTGGAACAATACGCGCCGTCGACGACATGGGCTTGGTCCGGATTGTTACCAGACGTCCGGACAGCGAGCTACCCATTGCTCGCCGCTAAGTATGTGATGAAAATATTTTATGCAGCTAAATTCATACTGAATTCTCGGTAATTACTCAGTGATAAAATAGAAGCAATAAAAAGAGATAATATAATTCTAGAAGAACATTATGGAAACAAAGTTAAAAAGTTTTTTCTTTGATTGCCTTCTACCAGAAATAATTGATTCAAGGCTGGACAGAAAAATGGAAATTCGTGAGCCACAATATATTTTAGACGCAATAGATAAGAAAGAGTCAGCAAAACGAAAAAAAGCTATGCCTTCCGCGACTATTATTCCAGAAGCGAAGCGGAATAAGTTACAAAATAGTAATACACGTAATAATATTGTACGGCGGCACAGCAGCGCGGTGACGCGCGCGCGGCTCGCTCGGTCGCTTGCCGGTGTGCCTCACGCACACATACGCGCAAAGCAAACCTAAAGTCGATTAGCGCTAGAAACTCGGTGCGCTCTTAAGTAACGCGCTGAGGTCGCTCTGTGATGGGCGATTATACGTCTATTGCGTAACAAAACTCGTCGTATTCAGGTCTCTTAGTACGATGTCGTAACGCCGTTCAATTGTTCCCCCGACTATCAATTGTACATCTTTGGCAGTAGTTATAGACTTGTACGGACACGAATCTATAATTATGTTTTTTTGAAACTAACCCCAAAAGATAAATTGGCTTTTGAAAGGGAAACCAAAGGTGAAGAATTAAAAGTCTGACACGCCCACCTAAAAAAACCGTTTAAGTCCCCCATTAAAATCTGTCAAAGCCGATTTAGGGATTGATAAAGTCTTTATGGTATAATTTTATTTATTTAGTAAAATAACCTAAAACTTAACACGAATACTCATCAGAGTAAATATTAAAAATTGCCATTATGAAATAATATGGTTGTCAATATTCGGTTTTGAATATCTAAAAAATAATTAATTAGGAGGCATCAAACTTTGTTTGAAGGTATCATAGCGTAGGTGTAAAGGTACGGACATTGAGCTATAAAAACCAGTCACGGGCGAATTACCTACTAGTCAAAAAGTAATCTGTCACCCACTCTCAATAACACTTTTATTTTTGTAAAACCAATTCCTTAATTGATGAATATTGTTTTATTCAAAAACAATTACAAAAATATTGAAACAGAAAACGAATATTTTATTTATCCTTCTTCTTCTACTAGGCGTTAGTCCCGGCTTTTGCCAGGGTCCGCCTTCCGGCTTAGCTTGCTCCACTTTGCCCGATCTTCTACATCCTTGGCAGTAAGGCCATTGGCTCTCATGTCGGACTTGACGACGTCCAGCCAGCGCTTGCGAGGGCGACCACGCGACCTACCGCCAAGGACAGCCATATTCATGCATCTCCGGCCAACGTACTCCATAGGGCGGCGCATGATGTGGCCATACCATCGCAGACGACACTCTTGCAGTTTTTCCCCCACGTCACGGACACCAAGACTACCTCGGATGAATGAGTTGCGTATGCGATCAGATCGCGTTACGCCGCTCATCCTTATCAATTATTTTATTTATCCTTATCAAGAGAAAATTGTTAAAACATTGGAAAGTAGAATTTAGAATTGATCATGCAAATAATAAAAAACAGCTTGAGTAATTTCGAAACGAAATGAAATTGGTCGTCTGAATAATTCATAATCAGAATCAATATTATTATGCCGGATATAGATTAAGCGAATGAGCGAACCGGGGAAATACTGATTTGACAGCTTTCACACACTCTTCGTTCTTTTTAAAAGGGAGTGTCAGTCAGTCTTCTTCTTCTACCTGGCGTTAATCCTGGCTTTTGCCTGGGTCCGCCTTCCGACTGAGCTTCCTCCACTTAGCCTTATCTCCAATATCCTTTCCAGTAAGGCCATTAGTTCTCATGTCGGACTTGAAGACTTCCAGCCAGCGCTTGCAATGGCGGCCACGAGACCTAGCCGTACTGTCGACGGACGGACGATTGACGGAGTGTCAGTCAGTCTTACTGACAAAATAACACCTGTGACCTTCACGTACCCTTTACGTTTTAAGGTCACGATCACTCGTTCCAACATTCTCGCAGCCCTTGCAAAGCAAGTGAAAGAAACGCCCAGATGTCACCATTGTGCGAACCGCTCGGAGGACACGGTGGAGCGTACGATGAAGGTGTGCCTCACTTGAGCGGAGCACTGTCGTGTTATAGTAGAGGAGATCGTTGGCAGGGAGATCTTGCGCTGGGCCCTAGTTCAAGCTATGGTCCGGAGTGAGGGAGAACGGGCGGCATGCTAGCGAAGTAGGCGGGTGAGGGAACGGACATTTTTACGCCCCAGCCTGGAACTCCCGAGAGATGCGTCCCTTACAGAGATGTCAGCAAAACCATAGGGGTCCAGCAAGCCCGAAGCCCACTGGGGCCATGGGTTGACTTTTGAAAGGGAAATCTGTGGTCGTAAAGGCAATTTAATGATAGATAATAACCTACTTCAAACAAAAAATGTTAGTTGTTTGCAGAAAATAGCGACAGACGAAAGAAAATTGCACTGTTGGCATTTACTGTGATCGCTATAAAATCTCAAGGATAAGCAATTCGCTTCAATTTGTAACTTAGTACAAACTTAGTTTAAATATAACCCCTAATGTTCTCCTAGTCATTATGGCATGAAGAAAAAGAGTCTACCCTTGATATTTGAAACAAAAAGCAATCCATTTTCCTTCATCTAGGTAGGTATAGATCTCAATTTACATAGTGTAATCTCCATAATGTGATATAAAAGCAGAATCTATCTTTTTTGTCAGAGTAAACACAGAAAACATCTTAGAGATTCAACGCTTGAAATCTTTGATGATTATTTATCATATTTTTTTATATAAAATGGCGGAGTCCATTTAGCGCTGTGTACGAAACTGGAGCCTCGTCATCAATCACGATTGTGAAGTGTGTAAGATCACGCGGAGGCTGCGATAAAATCGAGATTAAAGTGAAGAAAACAAAAATAGATCAGTGGGAGTAATGTGAGTAGGATGATATTAAAATAATTTGGAAGTTATAAAGTTCAATCGCAAGTATCCACTTTGCGTATCCATCAATTGGGCCATCTGAAACTCCTTTGAACCACTATTTAAGAAGACTATTAAGGTAGTATTGGCTAGGCAGGCTAGTAGTAGGGTAGGTACGCTCGTCGTTGGCCAGGTAAGCTGGTCTATTAGTAAGGTACAAGGGCGAGCAGTACCTAGTAGTCGGCTAGGCAAGCCAGTAGTTAACCGGGCAGGCTAGTAGTCAACTAGGCAGGCAAGTAGTAGGGTACACAGACTCGCACTTGGCTAAACAGGCTCATAGTACATTAGAGCTTGTTGTTGGCTAGATAGGCTAGTATTTAAAATGTACTTTTGCAGGTTCTTGTGAACTAACTCGTTTGATGCAATACTTTCATCACGTTTCAAAATATACCCTGCTGGGTCTACAGAGTCACTGCAGGTGCCAGCCCACTTTTTCTCGAGGGCTACGGTAACTCCTTCAAAAGTCCGCAATCCAAACTACATCCATACCAGACCCTTACATTTTCTCTCCTTTCGCTTCTACATCTTCAAGCAGAAGAATAAAACCAAATCCCTTTCCTCCTTCTACATTCCACCAACCAGCTCCGTCTGAACTATTTACCAGCCTGATAGATGCAAGCAGTAACAAATGGGCCACATTAGTAACAAGTAATCTCGTGTGCACCGCGGTGTTTGTGCCGCAACTTTGCGACTTGCCTCGTTGTTGCCGCGACTGCTGTCAAGCGACAAATACTTCCTACTTTGTATGTGGAGCGGGTAGTTTATACTTCTTGTGGTTTGTGTTCTTGAATACTTTAGTTAGAAGAATGTTAGAGAATAAGAATTTTTAATATCGTATTAATCTAAAATAAGTTCCAGTACAACTCAAATACAGAAATACCCTACGAGAATGAATGGTGAAGCATGGCCTTCAGAAGTATGTAGAACAGGGTATAAAGTACTACATTCCTTTGTTAAAGGGGACGGATCCTCGAACAAGACGGTTTTGTGTCCTCCGGACTGTTGTATATGCTCTAATACTATGATGTCAAATTAAATCAATCATTTATTTGAGAAAGTGTTACTGGTATTATAGTAAATTTATTTCAGCATATCCTGCCATAACATGGCTTGCAAAAGACGTCGCTACAAAACCTTTCAAAATTGATCTCAACAAAAAAAAAATGGACATCTATTTCTATGTTATTGTATCCGACAATATACTCGTAGTATCTAAGTATGAAACTCCAAAAGAGCCCAAACTATTTACAGTCTAAGACCAAAGTTTTGCTGATCGTTTTCCAAAACGCGAAGTAACTTTATCCGGGTATGCAGTTGCTGGTAATTTAAAACTCATTGCAGACAACTGTATTATAGCATGCCGAACTATGTAACATTTATGTACTTACCTACCTTCCTTTACTTCGTTTACGTTCATAGCAGCTCCGAATGTGACTGCAAAAAAAACGTACTTAATAGGGTGTTATTTTTTTTATAATGGATTGGGTCATGTTTGACCACTATCTCACCTGATGGTAAGTTATGATATGGCAGACGATAGAGTACACTTGCCAAGAAGTAACCTGTTCAGTTATTTACTCTTCACTTAAAGATCCCCTTGGTTTGTAGCTGTCAGGAAACAGAACCCAACAGGAAATTTCACTCCTTAGCTGTACGCACAATAATTGTGTCCCCAAAACGCTTTGTACGTATGAGTGGGATGTTCACCATGTACCGGTGGCGCATCGCCAAACATCGAGTGGTCCGATGATGGAACGGGCTTGGAAAAATAAAATTGTGCAATTCCTGTGTACACTCTACACCCCAAAATGTTACCGATAGAAAACTGACTTATAATGAAATAACTTACGTACACGCTGCATCGATTGATAGCTCATCAAAGTTTACAAAATAGCATTACAGTTACGTGTAGCCACACTAAACTTAGCTTAGATTACTTTTACGGGCTCAGTCTCAGTAGGACCGCATCCACTTAGCCATATTAAGGCAGTCTCACACTCCAGACTCGCTAACGGCGCGATTACGGCGTGTTCAGTGTAATTGCGGCCAAACACAGCGTTACACTCATAACCTCATATTGTTATGATCTCATTTTCGGCTGCTCCTAATTGTATGGCTAGCACTCTCATCGGGAGGAAATAGGGAAAGTGTATGTGCTTATGTGTTGAAAGTTTTCATGCAATCATAATAATAACATAAGCCTTTTACATTTGGCGTTTTTTTAGGGTTCTGTATCTTAATTCATGAATCCCCGACCGGTCTCATAGGACCGCGCTGTTATTGTCTTACTATTGTGTCTCGTTTCGCGGGTATTGATAGGTTAAAGGGTTTTGTGTGTCTGTCTGCCTGTCACTCTTTATCTTTTTTTGGGATCACATAAAGGTATCGAGTTAAAATTAAAACCATTTACTCAAATCTACAATCCCTTGAAGCTGTAAAAAAAATCAAACTTCTAAGTAAACGAAAAAAAAGATACGGCCATATAAGTTTATGTCAGTGCGCGAGTCTGATTCGCACTTGTCCAGTTTTTTTTGTTATATTCATTGACTTTTCCATTTTCAGGTACCGTTATTATTTTGTCCGAGATAGACAATTACCTACGTTTACCAGGCGTATGAAGCCCTTTATAATTAACTAGTTTTTACACATTTGGTACTTTTCATTTATATTGGGGTCGTATCGTATCTTTTAAGTGTTCGGCCACACTGACAGCGCAGGTGCGGGGCGGACGCGGCGCGGCAAACTCAAACATAAGAACTTCCTTTGAGTGTCCATAGTAGTCACGCGGGCGCCAACTGCACAACACAGGACGCGCGCGGGCATCTCATTCCATAGCTCGGCCATACAAGTGGCCACACTGGCCACGTCAAAGGCGCAGGTGGCGAGCGGCAACCCGCGCAATCTCAACCAAAACCAAAGGGGCTCGCACCTGCGCCACTCCCTTCCCGCGCTTCCAATGTGGCCGTGCGCTAACAGATAGATGTCGTTGATTTATTTGGTTATTGTAAACTCGTCACAGTTTGACACGCCACACAATGCACTGGTGAATGAAAATACAATAAAAATGTGACGAGTTTACAATAACCCGATTTATTTACATGAAGCATCTACTCATCTTAAATTCTTTTACAAAATGATACTTCCAAAACACTGAAATTAAATCGGCTTTTTTTGTAGGGCTTTTTTTTCAGTGGAGAATTATCAGAATGATTTCTCCCGCTCTTGGGAGGAATGGGAAGGCGTGTCAGACTTTTACTGACTAAAACCCACGCCATTCCTTCGTTACCTTTGATCTGGGGACACCGAGCCTACCTCTCGGAAATCCGATCTATGGTCCCACAGGCTTCGGTCCTGCTGGGCCCCTACAGGCCTTTTTTGTAGGTGAGATAATATTATGTAATGACTTCTCCCGCTCTAAAGTGTTTGGTGGTGTGTGTGTGGTGTTGATACTCACAGCGTAGATGGTACATAAATTATAGTCCTTCTTCGTATCTACAGGTATATGTTTCACACACACAACACAACAATACTAAAAACAGAACACTAACCTATCACATACCCGCAAAACGAGACACAATAGTAAAAGAATAAGAGCGTTTTCACATTATCCGATCCGATATCGGTGTCGGACGCCGATCCGATATCGGGGTAAGTAAAATCTATGAAATGCCGTGCTCCGATATCCGATATCGGGCCGGACAATATGAAAGACAGGTACTTACATATTTCATACATTTTACTTACTCCGATATCGAATCGGCGTCCGACACCGATATCGGATCGGATAATGTGAAAACGCTCTAACAGCGCGGTCTCATAGGACCAGTCGGGGATTCATGAACTAATAACATAATTACACTAATAATACAACAACATTATACCAATAAAAAGCTAAGCACAAAAGTAAAATGGTAGCAGTAAAGAGCAGTGTTTGTTAGCTCAACGCGGCGATGGTAGGTTATCGCGGGTAGACACACAATTCACTAATATCTAAATCGGCGCGGGCGCACGTACCTACGTCTCTCAGGCAGCGTAGATCGTGACTGGCGAGAAACGAATATAATAACGCGGCGGTAGAATCTAAGTATTCTGAGGGTAGAACAAAATGTGTCGCTGGCGCGTTACCGACGATGTTCGTGTCCAACGTGTTACGTTAATATTTGTATGCTGTATTAGTGAATGTGTGTCTGTTTAATATGGGAATATAAAGCCGAGAACAATACTGCACTAATGTGAAAAATCCAATACTAAGGACATTCGCATTAACATTGTCATATTACGAGATAATGGTTTCTTGTCCGTTCTGAAAAAATTGCAATTTTGAATTAGTGCAGTATTGTTCTGAACACAGAACATATTATGTTCTGTGGTTCTGAACGTGCGATATATGGTATGTACCTATAAATAGTTATAATATATGTTAGTGATTTGCATACCTATATTTATTATTCACGTATAATTTGTAAATTATGTAAATATAATATATATTGGTCATCCACTGTGAATCGAAAATTACTGTTAGATAATAGGTTTATCACTTATGGCCTACGAGTAATCTGTAAAACACTATTGACATACTTCCACATCCATCAATTAACAAAATTGACATGTTTTTGTAAAACACTCGTGAAATAAACATAGGCTTAGTAGAGAGTTAATTGATTAATGGATGCTTCTAACTGTTAACAAATACACACAGTAAAATAGCTGTATTTGTTAATTTAATTAACTATATTTAAAGACACTTGAAGACCTAATCTCGAATAAATAGTGATAGATATTTCGTAATATTTTATGTTTACTCGCCGTTCTTTTATCTAGAGTACTTACATAGCCTTTTCCCAACTATATTGGGGTCGGCTTCCAGTCAAGCCGGATTTAGCTGAATACCAGTATTTTACGAGGAGCGGCTGCCTACTAGACATCCACAACCCATTAACTGGTGTAACACGGTTTTCATGGCAAGACTGGAGTCAGATTTACTGGCTTCTGACTATCCGTAACGACTGCCAAAGATCTACAAATTACAGCCGGGGCCTACAGCTTAACGTGTTTTCCGAGGCACGAAGGAAACTCGGTACCTATGTTAAGATGGACACCCATCCACAGACCAATCTTGGCAAGCATTGCTTAATCTTGAAGATCAACTCGTGCGGCTGTTATTATCTAGCCACTAGCTCCTCTTTCAGTATATTTATTCTTGTACATAAATAGACTAATAAATACTACTAACTCCACTTATTTATTCGTAATACGCTATTGACCATTTCCTAGAAAGTGCCTTAATGATTAAATCGGATATAACTTCACCTAAGCCCGTCCTCGCTCCAGCACCTCTTGAACAAACGCCTACCGACATTGAAACAGGAGTTTTTGTGTAGTTTCAGACTACTCAAGTACTTCATTGTTATTCCTATTTTAAGCTTATAAAATATTCATCTCAATTGAGCCTTTAAACCTGTGAAATTGTTGATCCAATATCTAATATTTATATTGGAAGAAATTATAAGATTATGTCCGCACTAGAGAACATTTATTTTAAGAAAATTATCCGTTCTTCAATTCAGAATTTATAAATGATTTAATATTCGATGAAGATTTTTCTTTGAAGTGGAAAATCATCAATAACTTACCCAGCTCTGAGTGAACTGAGACTCTCGATTCGAGAAAGAGAGTGTTGGACTTTTACTGACTAAAACCCACCTCTGTCCCGTCAGTTGCACTTTGCGTTCCAGAGCTACAGAGATACGTTCGATCTCGCAGCTCCATGTTATATCAAATTGCAAACAAGGAATTATAAAAATTGAAATAATATTCATATCAAGTTAGTTTATTTTTGCAAAGATATGAATACACGGTACATACTTGTCAGCCACGGCAGATGAAATTAAATAATGGTCAAATGCAAACCTGTGTATAATAATTAAAAAAGACTAAGACTTGTTCTCAACTAAAGTAAATACCGTCATTTTCTGGTTCGTTTTCTGACAGAAAGGATCTACAAACAATTATCTACTAAGACACCCATAATTAATGGAGATGGCGAGGCTTTCCGTCAAGAGTGGATCTGCCCAGCGTCGTTTATAATTCAGGGGCAATACTTTCAGGACGCCACGTGTAAGTCAGAATATTTTTATGGATATATACAAACACAATACATCATCTACCTAGCCTTTTCCCAACTATATTGGGGTCGGCTTCCAGTCAAGCCGGATTTAGCTCAATACCAGTATTTTATGAGGAGCGGCTGCCTACCAGACCTCCACAACCCATTAACTGGGGTAACACGGTACTTCATGGCAAGACCGGAGTCTGATTTTACAGACTTGTGACTATCCGTAACGACTGCCAAAGATCTACAAATGACAGCCGGAACCTACGGCTTAACGTGCTTTCCGAGGCACGAAGAAAACTCGGTATGTTACGATGGTCACTCTTGGTCTGAACCACTACAAATGACCTACAAATGACAGCCGGGACCTACGGCTTAACGTGCTTTCCGAGGCACGAAGGAAACTCGGTATGTTAAGATGGTCACCCATCCACAGACCAACTTTGGCAAGCGTTGCTTAACCTTGAAGATCGACCCGTGCGGCTGTGATTATCTAGCCACGAGCTCCTCTAAACATTCTTCTTTTCGTGTCGATGTACTTCATCTAAATTTTCTCTGAACATTGTTTGGCCTCTTGTACAGCTCTATTATTGGCCTCCAATGGATCTTAAAAAAGAACAGGTGGTTGTGCAGGATGGGCAGCTCAGCAAGTGCCGCATGTTTTGTGTAGCGGCTCCTAGCACTGTGTTAAGGATAGTCTTGTAATTTTCCCATTGTTGGCTATCAGGCCTCCCTTCTGAGAGTAGTAAGTTATTAAAAAACATCGGTAAAAAAAGCAGGGATGAGCAAGTAAATAGCCACTGAGCCTCTAGTTGTGTAGATTGGACTGATGCTTAAGTAGATAAACAAAACACGAACGAAACCATAATACTTTGTTTTAATTATTATTGGCCATTAAGTATTATTATTATTATATTATTGACTATTAATCTTATCTTTCAAATTAATTATGTTTGATTTATTAAAAATAAAAATGTGTGTACCTCTTATGCATGAGATTGTGGGTCCGAAACCTATCAATGTGGATTTTTCAATTCATCCGTAAAACCATTGTGTCTGGTTGTCATTCGTAGATCTCTGGCAGTTTTTACAGGTATTCAGATGCCAGAAAGTCCGAACATCAGTCCTAACAAAGGAATATCGTGTTGCCTAGTAACTGGGTTGTGGAGGGCAGTCGCTCGATATAAAACATAGGTATTCAACTACTTCTAATTGGCATAAAAATTAAAAGAGATTTTTTTTAAATTATATAAACTAGTGCTTGACTGCGATCCCACCTGATGGTAAGCAGTGATGCAATCTTAGATGGTGAGGCACACTAGTTTATTAAGAGCCTATTCACTCTAGCCTTGAAGACACCCAAATTATAATTGAACGGGAAGACCGCAGCAGGCAAATTATTCCAGTCTTTCGATGTAATTGAATACATCTTCAAACAGAGGCTAACTGTTTACACGTAAAAATAATAATTACACAGAATGTCTAAATTATTTTATTAATAATAATTCAATGATTACATAATCTGCTTACTGTTTAAATAATTTATGAATATTTGAGTACCTTATTATTCAAAGATTTTGCTTATAAGGGTGTATTTCTTGAGAAGTACCTAGTATAGTACCTTGTATAACTTAGAAGTTTTAATTAAGATTACGTAAGTCAATATTTTAGTTATTCGAAACGGATATTAATCAAGTAGAATGGATAATGAAATTCAAGATTGTTTTCTTTTAAAACCGAAGATAACAAACTGAACTTTTATGTAACTTCATTAATCAGGGTAGTAGGTAGGTATATTATGAGGCCACTGCTGACAGTCAAGACTTACTTGCTCTGGGAGAGAATCACTTCATGGTTCTTGTCTTAGAATTTTGCATTATTTAGAACACGAATTGCCATAAATAGAGAGGGATGGAAAAGTCTCGCAAAATTCGTAACCAACCTACCAGACGACCTATAACGATCACTACTCCGCCAGAAGTGTACCACTGAGAAGTGAAGAATATAAACTAGTGTATAATCGTCATTTCAACAATTAAAAAAAGATATCCGCTGTTGGACTACATGCCTCCCTCAATTGTCGACACAACGAAAGCTTACTGAGCGTCTCACATCCATCTGATTTTCGTGACCCTCACCACGTCATCGGTCCACCTTATGGGAGGCCTTCCAGCGCTGCGACTTCCAGTGCGCGGTCGCCACTCCAAAACTTTTCAGCCCTATTAATGTAAATAAGAACTGAAATAATTTCTTTTATTCTGAAAAATTACAGCAAAAACCCCACACAATATAAGATAATCAACACAAAAATCCAGACATAAATAAAACCCCTGAAGTTAGCTACCTAAGTCTCCCAAGTCCTTCTATCCTCTTACACGATAACCAGTATTGATGGTTGTCGGGAATTTTCGGGCATCTTCGGGCATTGTCGGGCCGCCTAAGTTGGTAATTGTGACCGACGCACTCTCCCGATGACACTAACTACTTATTGTACTCAAACTTATTGAGCACTTTCCAACTTTTTCTCGGATGCTCGAAATGGCCGTAATTTAGATTAATGACTACTTTTGTTTCAGCTTTCAGAGTTTTTTGGAAATAGATGTTTGGATAACATAATAATCATGTCTGTATTTCCTGTTACATGTTTCTTCAGTTACGTTACTGGTAACCGAGTAAGTAAGTAGTTTCTTGTAGTAGGCGCGATCTAATAACTTTAATTCTGATACAATGAGAAAATTATTAGCACCAGTAAATCTGGGCAGCGATAAATACTATTTTATTATTCCGCCATGCCGATAAAACCACAATAACAATGTATGACCTGACATCCTTTGAGATTTTCTGAAAAATATTTTGATGGTCTCAATAGACCACGAAAACATTTAACTTAACTAAATTATAAAAAGGAATTAATATTTTGGATTTTAATTCTTCAATTTTTAATTTTTCAATCTTTAATTTTTCAATCTTTTCTTAAGGTGTGTAATAATCAAATGACATCTCCCGTTCTAAGGTTGAGCGAGAAGGCGTGTCAACTTTTTATGACCTATTGATTGCCTTTAGTTTGTCCTTTACGTTTTAGGGACACGGTAACTCTTTGAAACGTTAATCCCTGGAAGCATAGATCTGATGAAAAAAAACAATCGTTAAGAGTCAAAAGTTGGTTTTTGACTTTAAAAAATGACACGATACGATAAAACATAGAAGTAAAGTCGTGGAAATAATATAGGTTGTGAATTTTAAAAAATCCTCTCTTAGAGCTCGCCTACGTCATAAAACCTTGTGCAAAATTTCACGCTCTTTGGCCCTGTAGTTTCGGCTGTGCGTTGATATGTCAGTCAGTTTCTTCTAAATATATATGCTATTCTAACCATCAAGACCCTCTTACAAAAATTAAACACAGCGGAATGAAAATAAGTTCTTAAGCCAAAATATATATATTTCTCACAATTATTTATTAAGTACGATTATAGGGCCCTACTGAATATATGATGTTTATATCCTACTAATATTATAAATGCGAAAGTTTGTGAGGATGGATGTATGTTTGTTACTCTTTCACGAAAAAACGGCTGGACCTATCTGGTTGAAATTTGGTATTTAGATAGTTTATACCTTGGATTAACATAATTATAGGCTACTTTTAGTCATACTTTTTTTTATTTTTTTTTTTGATTTTGTTATTTTTGCTATAGGCTGCTTTTAATCAACACACCACGCGGGCGAAGCCGCGGGCGGAAACTAGTAGATAATAACATTGTAAGTGATACGAAAATACCAGAACAACTTGAAGTTGTGGATGTGCGCTCAGCTTCCGCTTTCCGCTTCACGGGTTCAATTCTACACGGATCAAATAGTTTTATGTCTCACACAGACAACGTTGTCTTCATCCGGATGTTTGTGCACGTCATTGTTAGTTTTTACACGCTTTTGTTTTGATATCGAACTAGTTTTGTGCAATAGAAGCATTTTAGAACGCTTGGAAGACTGGAGTTAGTTATCTACTTGCAGTATTACAAATAACATAAAATCTTGTCTGTTTTCGTGAACGGTTTGTCATCAATGTGGTAGTAGAGTATTTTGACGCTCATGTAATAGAAGCGAGTTTAGGGTGAATCTTGAGATTAAGGATATTCAGTAAAGTGGATATCCCTGGCTTAATTTTTAAATTAGTGTTTTTTACAAGTTATAGTTTAGCACGATTTTTAGCCGAATCATCAATCATTTGTCAAATATGGAGATTCTAGACTCAAAACCGGACCTCAAATTCACAAGGCTATGGAATTGTTCAAAAGAGTTACCGCAGGCTTTGAAGGGAAAGGTTTAGTGGAGAAACACGTGTCCAAATTTAAAAAAAGTCGAGTTTTTGATGGGTTTCCGATCTAAACATACAAACTTATCGTGGTAAAGCAAACTAAGCTTAGGAGCATAAATATATAAGAGTTGAGAAAAGTTTCTTTCTGTCATGTCTGTTTACCCCAAAGAATAAAACGCGAGTTTATTTAATGGTCACCATGTTATATTTTTTTGTACAAAAAAGAAATAGCATGGAAAGCGACGACGACGGTCGATGGTGGAATGCGCTAACCTAGAAGTAACCTATTCATTTCTAACTTAAAAAAACTTTGAGAAAGTACTTACATGATGATTCAAAACAACATTGATTGTAGCTGCTACACCAACGGAGCAGTCCCACAGTTCCAAGATTATTTAGTTAACTAATGACTAAATATTAACATGCTTCAAAGAAGAAACAAGTCTTAAACTAACAAGCTCTTAAACTACCCTTATGAGTAAGTTCCTGATTCCTGGAAGGGACCGCCATACCAAAGGTAAGTTTCCAGGAATCGTTGTACTAAGCTGGTTGTAGCCAGTTTACTTAGGTGGCGAAACTGAAATTCATGATAATTACCTAATTATCATGAATCTCAGTTCAGCGTCCAGAATAATTGGCATAGTAACACACCTGTGTTACTATGTCGAATATTCTGGACGCTGTGACGATACTATGTAATCGATGACGATAAAATTGTTTGGTTGTGATGTAATAATAATAAAATTATTTATTGATTTATATGAGGAGCTCGTGGCTAGATAATAACAGCCGCACGGGTCAATCTTCAAGGTTAAGCCACGCTTGCCGAAGTTGGTCTGTGGATGGGTGACCATCTTAACATAACGAGTTTCCTCCGTGCCCCTGATAGCACGTTAAGCCGTAGGTCCCGGCTGTCATTTGTAGATCATTGGCAGTCGTTACGGATAGTCAGAAGCCAGTAAATCTGACTCCAGTCTTGCCATGAAGTACCGTGTTATCCCAGTTAATGAGTTGTGGAGGTCTGGTAGGCAGCCGCTCCTCGTAAAATACTGGTATTCAGCTAAATCCAGCTTGACTGGAAGCCGACCCCAATATACAGTGTAGTTGGGAAAAGGCTAGGCAGATGATGATGATGATTTATTGATTTATTATCCCGACCTAGCTTAGAAATTGTATTACAGGAGCAGTTTGTTCCCCATACTGTTAGCTCGTAAAGCCGTTGGTCCCAGTTGTCATTCATGGTCTTGATGCCATAAAATCTGACCATCAGTTTATTGAAGGAGTATCGTGTTGCCTAGTAACTGAGTTGTAAGAGTCCGTTAGCAGTTATCTATATATATAAAAATGAAACCCGTTTTCCGTTGTCACGACATCACATGAAAACGGCTTGACCGATTTGGCTGATTCTTTTTTTAAAATGTTCCTTGAAGTTCAATGATGGTTCTTACGGAGAGAAAAAATCTAAAAAAAAAAGTTAGGTCAAGTAGGGTAGGTAGGGTAGTGTAGGATAGTGTAGGGTAGTGTAGGGTAGTGTAGGGTAGTGTAGGGTAGTGTAGGGTAGTGTAGGGTAGTGTAGGGTAGTGTAGGGTAGTGTAGGGTAGTGTAGGGTAGTGTAGGGTAGTGTAGGGTAGTGTAGGGTAGTGTAGGGTAGTGTAGGGTAGTGTAGGGTAGTGTAGGGTAGTGTAGGGTAGTGTAGGGTAGTGTAGGGTAGTGTAGGGTAGTGTAGGGTAGTGTAGGGTAGTGTAGGGTAGTATAGGGTAGTGTAGGGTAGTGTAGGGTAGTGTAGTTTAGGGTAGTGTAGGGTAGGTAGGGTAGTGTATGGTAGTGTAGGGTAGTGTAGGGTAGTGTAGGGTAGTGTAGGGTAGTGTAGGGTAGTATAGGGTAGTGTAGGGTAGGTAGGGAAGGTAGGGTAGGGTAGCGTAGGATATGTAGGGTAGTCATTTGACGGGAGCGAAGCCGCGGGTAAAAGCTAGTTCTATATAGAACTCTGATATTCAGCGGCATCCAGTTAGGGTGGAGGCCTACCCCAAGCTAGTTGAGGAAAAGGCTAGGAAGATGATAATGATGGTTTGGCGATGGTCCCCGCCACCAAGCGCAGGTTACGTACTTAGACACACCGTTCTAGTTGGAAGCGAGGAAACAACACTTTATTTTTTGGCCAGTCCTCGTAACGAGACCGATCTGAAAATCCCAATAAAGTCTAGCAATACCGCTGAAATGCACGTTTATAAAACCGTACATTTCTCAACATCAATTTAACTTACGAGGTTCCTTTTTCTGCCTTTAAAGGCCGTTAAAATCCCCGTAACTGTCCATTAATTAAACGGACACGCACAACTGACCCATCAGATAATTATCGGAGTTAAAATAAGCATTTTCACAATGCTAAATTAGATTTTTTTCCTCGCCTTTTTTCCCTATAATGAGATTGTAACAGAAGCTTTGTTTCGACTCTAATTGGTTGTTCGGGCGCTTTACAAGTCAAACAAAGGTACGATTTATTTATTAGGGTTCCGTTGCCATATAAATAAATGGTACAAGGCCATGAAATCGGAGTTTTGTCAAATCCTTTGAAGTTAATTAAAATCAGTAATAGGGAGAAATAGATACGATATCGAAAATATTTGTGATGAATAATTGTTTTATAGTCTGCTAAGGAAACAGATAAGGAAAACTGAACTTATTATCATAATTATGATTAGTAGTTGTGTAGAAATTAATTAATTACTGCCAATAGGTAACTTTTCTTTGTAATCAATAATATTTTCCTTATAAAGAAATTAATTATTTTCTTGATTTTTATTCAAATACAAACACTTTCCGTCCAACTCCGTTTGCGAGCATGTTTTCATAAAAACTTCAACCCTCCTAAATGGTCTGTTGAGAATAGTTTTGACTAACAATGACATAGTCTTTAATATTCATTTAAGTGACAATTGGACCCGAGTTTCAAGTTCATTACCCACCAAAATCTCTTTATGGGGGTAGTTATAAAAAATGTAACCTTTATTATTTATTTAGATTACTATTCATGCAAAGTTTAAGCTAAATTGGCACACGATATAAGATTACCTATGCTTACTAGAATCGTTCTTGAGTGACATGTATATTGTTGCGTTAACCAGAAACCAGGAAGGCTTTCCCTTTGTGGTCGACGGGGCGTTGGACCGGCGTGCATACCTCACCGCTTTGACGAATACATGTGTATATGCAACACTGAATTAGTGTAACTGTTTGCATAAGGCATTTATGTATAATGTATTTAGTGTGCATCATCGTTGCCTATAAAAACAACCTGGATGTCAAGCTATTGGCTTGTGCATCGAAGTAAGCGTACCTAAAGGGTGCTTAGTATGAATTCCATAGCATCTGCTACGCAACTCGTAAAGCTCGCTACAAAACTCGTAGACCTTTTTACATGTACGTCGAGTTTGCTGCGTAACCCGTAGAGCTTGCTACGTAATCCGTGATTTTCGCTACGTAACCCGTAGAGCTTGCTACGAAATCCGTGTTTTTTGCAACATAATCTGTAGAACTCACTACGCAACCCGTAGGGATTGTAATGCACGGTAGAACTTGCTACATAATCTGTAGAGTTTTGTACATATTCCGTAGAGCTTGCTACACAACCTGTAGAACCTGCTACGCTATCTGTAGACCTTGCTACGTAATCAATTCAACTTGCTACGTAACCCGTAAAGCTTGCTTTAAATTTCTTGTGTAATGATTTAACGGTGAGCGCAATGTCAACGGTAGGTTGTTGGATCTTGTTTTTTCGAACGGTGCAGTAAAAGTTGGTGAGTGTGGTGATCCACTGGCGCTGCCTGTTGATTTACACCATAAACCATTAATAATTAACGCCGATTTTGTTGAAGTACACAAATATATTGAAAAACATAGTGTAAATTTCAAATTTTATCAAGGCGACTACCCTGCAATAACGTCGGCACTAGATCTCATAGACTGGAGTACATTGTTGTCGGCAGGATCCTTAGACCAAGCCCTCAATCTCTTTTATAGCAAACTTTACGAGTTAAGAGACCTGCATGTTCCCGTTAAGCCACCAAAAAGATCGACACACCCCCCTTGGTATACGAGTGCTTTAATTAAAATATTGAAAGAAAAACACAAATACCACAGAAAATATAAAAATTACGGCAATTTATCCGATTACCACTCTTTTTCACTATTGCGTAACCGGGCCAAACAATTAGAGTCGGTTTGTTTTGATGCTTATATGGAAAAGATAGAAACCTCAATAGCAAAAAACCCTAAGTGTTTCTGGTCTTACATCAAAAGCAAAAGGAGCGTTAACTCATTACCTAACGTACTACATTATATGGGCGAGTCTGCAGACAGTGGCGAGGGTATCTCTGAGCTGTTCTCTTCTTATTTTCAGTCCACTTTTCAAGAACCTGACACTAATTCGGACCCTGATGATTTAGATCAGAATATTCATTCCTCTAGCCCAGTGAATCTGAGTACCATTAGCGTGTGTCCTAATATTGTATTTAAGCTTCTTAAAAATTTGGACCCATCCAAATCTGGGGGGCCAGATCTGATACCTCCTATTTTCATAATAAATTGTGCAAAGAGCCTCGTGGCGCCAATCTGCTTGTTATTTGAACGATCGCTAAAAGAAGGTATCGTTCCCAAGATATGGAAATCAGCTTTTATCACACCTGTCTTTAAAAAGGGGATAAATCTAATATAGAGAACTACCGGCCCATATCTAAACTTTGTCTCTTTTCTAAGGTTCTCGAACGCGTAGTACACACTCAGGTTTACTCAGCTTTCCAACGCTATTTTGGTGACGAACAACATGGGTTTCTTAGAAGACGGTCAACTGCCTCCAATCTGGTACTATCCAATGAGTTAATTACCGCTGGGATGGACGACCGGTGCCAGGTTGATGTTATCTACACGGATTACAGCAAGTGTTTCGACCGAATTGATCACCGTGTGCTTCTTCAGAAGCTACTATCTGCAGGAATACACGGTGACCTATTCCGTTGGTTCTCGTCTTACATAGACAATCGGACACAGGCTGTGGTCTTACGTGGATACTCTTCTGGATGGAAATCTGTCCCATCAGGTGTGCCTCAAGGCTCAATCTTGGGACCTTTATTGTTCACTATATTTATCTCCGACATCAAAAGCTGTTTTGCTAATTCGCAAATATTACTTTACGCCGACGACATGAAGGTCCTAAAGTCTGTACGAACAGTGTCTGATACCGAGCTACTTCAGTCTGACCTTAATAAATTCGTGGCATACTGTAAAATTAATAAATTGCAACTTAACGTATCCAAATGTTTCCACCTGGTATTTACTCGTCAGAAAACCACTATCGGCTCAGGATATACACTAGATGGTACAGCCATAAGTAAGACAGGTAGTATCAGAGATCTGGGTGTAATACACGACAGCAAGTTACTTTTTGATGATCATATAGAAACCATTGTCAAGAAAGCTTTCAAAACCTTAGGTTTCATCACTAGAGCATGTTCTAACTTTCGTACCATAAAACCAATTAAAGTACTTTACTGTTCCCTCGTGCGCAGTCACCTTGAGTACGCTTCTCAAGTCTGGAACCCTCAATACGAGACTTACAAATCTCGTATTGAGTCTGTACAGAGAAAATTTTTGCGATATTTAGATTTTAAAGCGAGACAATTCTCAGTCGACTACGAGCACCGTTGTAAGCGATATCATTTCTTGCCATTATACATGAGGCGTAATATTAATGACATATGTTTCTTGGCAAACGTGGCAAATGGCACAATTGACTGTCCCGATCTGCTAAGTAAAATACTTCTTCGCACTAATCAGAACAACTTACGTATGCGGCCTCTGTTACAGGCACCACGCTCATCAACAAAGTACAGGCGTAACGCCTTCTCCATACGTAGTGTCACTGCCTTTAATAATTTACCATCGCACCTAGGGATTGACTTATTTTGTACCAATGCACATAATATTAGAAAGATCCTGAATAAGGAGTATTTTGGAGATAGTGGTGAAAAGGCAAATATTTAAAAACACTATTTACAATAATTAATGATTAAACGAACTTACCTGTACGTGAAGTTCTATCATAATTATACGAGCGCCGAGTCCGAAGAGATTAGTAATTCACACATGTAGTTACGCTAGTTGTCACCACTCAAGCACTTAGTTGAGAAAAAAAAAAATATAATATTATATTTTTCTTATCTATGGCAATTCATTTTGACATACCCACAAAACATTTTTTATTTTTATTTTTTATACATGTGGGTACCTCGTCCAGTTCCTCTCTCAGACGATGTCGCCAATCATTTAGTTTAGAGTAAAAGATCCTGTAGTTCATTGATGTATTTCCGATACCCTACCGATAATTTGGGGTGTGTATGTACAGCACTGGGAGGGCGGGATTACTAATCTCTTCGGACTCGGCGCTCGTATAATTATGATAGAACTTCACGTACAGGTAAGTTCGTTTAATCATTAATTATACTCGCGCCTCGTCCTCGAGATTAGTAATTCACACATGTAGACTTTGAGAGTATTTTTGGAAATATCATCAATTTATAATAGGTACCTAATGTTTGTAAATATAAACAATTTTATTAATTATTAATGTTTATTTTTGGTACACTAAACAGAAAAACAATTTTGTACTTCTAGGTTTATAATATTAGGCGATTTCTTTGAGTATAATTACTCAAAGGGTAAAATCAATCACAAACAGATGAATATAATTAACTGAGGAATAATTATTCTTATAATAGCTATCACAGTTATCTGTAGACAATAATTAAAATCGCATTAGATAAATTATGCATGTTGGTTGATTATTGATTCTGCTAAGGCAGTACTATCATCATCAATAATAACTCTCTGATAGAATTTTGCAAAAGTTGTGGAATTCCTACTCCAGCCTGCCGTTTTACGGATAGTATCTAGGCTGACGCCCAGTGAGTGCGCGCGCGATGATGCTGCATGTCTCGTGCTGTGAGCACTAAACACGCTCGTGTCGATCCCACACTCACTGAGCGTTTGCTTTATCCAGCGGCTAAGCGTTTGCGTTCCCACTGGTTTATGAGGTTTCCTAATTCCAACAAATAAATCGTCAGACGTTCTTAATAATGAGGTGCGTTCTATGTAACACAGCAATGTAGTAGCTGGGCATATGGATGTTTTTTCAGTAAAAAAGGGTAATTGAACAATAGGTTGTTGAAATCCCGGTCTAGAAGTCTTTATAATATCGGAGATTTTAATTGTAATACGCTGAGAAAGGTTTTGAACGTTGCTGACTTTTATCTTCGAGAGAGTTTGGACTCTGTGTGCAGTTGACAGAGCCAGTAAAGTAATAGTTTTATTCGTAAGTTTATCTAAAGTTAATTCCTCATTAGGATGCCATGAACTCAATTTATCCAATACTAAGTTTGTATCCCAGGTAACTTCATATTTAGGTCTCGGTGGCTTTAGTCTAAAAACCCCTTTGAGGAATCTTTTTATTATATCATCACTAATTAGTTCAGGGCTCAGCACCAGGGAAAGAGCAGATTTGCATGAATTGAGTGTACCATATTGACAACCGCCATTAAAGAGTTCGGTTAAAAAGGATATTACTGTGGGTACAGAGGCGTCATAAACATTTAAGGAATTTGTTTTGCAGAAGTCCCACCATTTCTTCTAGTAAACATCGTATTGTTTCATGGAGTTAGGTGCTAATGAAGCTAACATTATATCAAGTGATGATTCTGGTATGTTTCTCCTTGAAAATGCGTCCCGGATAATATGCCTGCCACCAGGGTAATCGACTCGTGTATCCGACGGGGGCTGGAATGAGACAGTAAGGCGTGGGTTTTAGGTGGAAATGTAACAGTTTCCGAAATAAGGAGGGACCTAAACACGGGGTACCATGGCTGTGATGGCCAAAAGGGTACGACCATGATACCTCGTGCCTTGTCTGTTATTATTTTTCTAAGAGTTTTAAGTATGACTGAAAATGGCGGGAATGCATAGAAATCATAATTTGTCCATGAAACCGTAAACGAGTCTATCGCGAATGCGTCTGGGTCTCGGTGCCAGGATATGTATGTGGCACATTTGTTATTTATACGACTAGCAAACAAGTCAATTTTTGGTTGACCGAATGCACGGGTGAGACTGTCAAAAGCCCAATCGGACAGTTCCCATTCTATGTCCGGATGAGTTCTTCGTGATTCGTAATCTGCAATAATATTATCACTAGATTTTACGTACGAGACAAAGACGAAAAGCTTTTTGCTTTCGCACCAGTTCCAAATATCACGAGTTATTTTTGTGAGATGAGGGTATTGTATACCCCCCATCCTATTTATATATGCTACTGCTGTTGAATTGTCAACGCGTAGTAATATTTGGCAATTAAAAAGGTTTTTTGCAAAAATCTTTAAGGCAATAAATGCGGCAAGCAGTTCTAAATAATTTATGTGTCGTTCTCGCTCGGTATTCGACCACTGTCCGCTCGCAGACCTTCCTTCACAGGCGGCCCCCCACCCCGTCGTTGAGGCGTCAGAAAATATCTCAACTTGGTAAACATCAACTTTTATTCGATGGACAGAATGTTCTATCTTATGTAGCCACCAGTCAAAGTCGGGTTGTAGTGATTCAGGTAGATTCATATATTTGTTATAATCATCATGACCCTTTAAGTTGAGATATTTACATCTTTCCATTTCTTTAGTGTGCAGCCATCCGTATTCGATCGCTGGACAAGAAGAAACTAATAAGCCTAATAACTGAGCAAAAGTCCTAATTTTACAACGCTTTAATTTTGAAAACATTACAAGTTGTGTTTTTATTCGTAACCTTTTTTCTGTTGGCAAATTAACCTGAAAGTCGTGTGAATCTATAACCATACCTAAGAATCTGCATTTGGTCGAAGGAAAAAGTGCGCTTTTTTCTTCATTAATAATAAAACCAAGTGAAGTTAATAATCTTTTAGTTAGATCTATGTTAGTAAGGCATTCCAGATGGGAATTTCCAATCAATAACCAATCGTCTAAATACACAGTGGACAGAAGGCCTGCAGAGCGTAATAATTTAGCTATAGGTTTACACATTTTTGTGAAAACATATGGGGCTGTACTTAACCCAAATGGTAAAACATTAAATGCGAATAATTTACCCTCAAAATAAAATCTTAGATATTTTCGAGATTCTTTACATATTTTAATTAAGAAATATGCGTCTTTGAGGTCAATTGACGCCATTTTGCAATTATACGTTACCAGTTTTAAAGCCGTTCTTAAATCCTCTAACTTAAAATGATCAGTTTTAATGAATTTGTTAAGGTTTTTTAAGTTTAAAATAAAGCGCATCTTGCCATTTGGTTTGGGTATCAAGAAAATATTTGAGACAAATTGATTTTCACATGGAGAGCATTCTGATATTGCGCCTATTTTGAGTAGGTTATTAATCGCTTCTAAATAATGCGGTCTTTCATTAGCCGAATAAGTTGGTCTAGCAGGGAGTGTATGTTGTACAACGGGTGATATAAATGATATTTTATAACCTCTTATCCAAGATCGTATAGTCTGATCGTTCGTAATTGCAGCCCATTTATGATAGAATTTAGATAAGCGGCCTGCGTACTTAACTGTCTCTAGAAGCGGCGACGGGGATACGTCGCCTGATGGCCCCGCGATGACGTTTTCGATGAGTGCGCGTGCGGTGGCATGTACTGCGTCTGCGGTGGGGGATATTGCGCGCGCGACGCTGCAGGCTCGCGGCTCCTCGGTGCTGGTGCCGGCCCCGCGGGCGGCCTGCGCGCCTGGGGGGGAGCCCTGCGGTTTAAAGCTCTCGATGCTGGTCCTTTATAATAGGTATTCGCAGTTTTGCTGCTAGCTTCAGCTTTCAATTCGATTCCTGATTTATTTACAGCCTTTGCTGATTTTAATGTCTCTGCTAAATTTTCACCGAACAGATACGTGTCTATCTTGGTGTTTTTAAGGTGTTCCTTCATGTCATTTTTGAGGGCAAACAAAATGAAATTTCTACGCGTGATGGAATCTGCATGCTGTAAATCGCATAGAATTCTGCTAATATCCATTAATTTTTGCAGAACGTCATTGGTTATTGTTTTGGAATTTAATTGGGCATTTATGATATCGGCCAAACAAGCAATTGCGCTAGACATTTGTTTCTGTTTGTTTTCTATGCCTTTATCTCGTTTAATTGCGGTATCAGCAATTGCCGCCTTAATTTCCAGATTTATTTTAGGGGCATCTAGTTGGATACAATTTTTAGGTAAAACATATTTTGACATCAAATTTTTACGATTTTCCTTATTCAGACCGTCTTTCGCAATGTATAATAAACGATTTGCAACTTCGTTACGTATTTCAGGCCCGTATTTGTCAGTGTTAGTAGGATCATCGCCTAAGATGTCTAGAATGTCAGTGTCCAGATCAGGAATATTAACATCATGAGCAATTGGCTCTTCGGAGGTTACATCCGTGGAAGTACTAGGGCCTGGTTGTGGTTCACAGGTTTTATTTGAATTCTGCTCTGGCGCTGTTTCATCTTCAGGTGGCCATTCTAATAACCAATCATCTGGTCGCAGTGCGGGTGTGTCTGAAAATTATCATAGATATGATAATTTTTTGAACGTAAGTTAAATAACTTACAAATATTAAAAAGTGGACTTAAATAAGTCTATGACAAATTTTTACGATACATAAATAATCTTTTATCTTTATCCAAAGTACTGAAATTTCAGCTTAGTAGGTAAGTAATTATTGTTTCTAGGTTAGCCATAGTCATAATAATAACTATAAGGTAAGGTTGCAATCACCAGCGAATGGAACGCCAACCATATTTTAAATGCGTTGAATCAGCCCCAGTGACTGTTCAGGTTGCATTAAAGTAACTTAAATACGTAGTACGTAAACAGGGCGGTAAGACAATAGTTATCACTATATAATGAGTTAGTAGGTAAATACCTGCACCAATATCTTCATCGTGTAGAACAATAGCTTCCTCCAAGTCTGATACACTTTCCGAAGCACTAATTTGTCTATCACGAATTTTGCGTTCTAACTTTTTTATTTTATTTTTGTAATGGTTAATATCTTCTTCGCGAGACCTAGAATTCTTACGTTTCGGCATTTTTTTAACAAACTTGTGCGAAGAACGAAATAGATGTTGAGTGGTTGAGCACTAGAATGCGTATGATTGGCGACATCGTCTGAGAGAGGAACTGGACGAGGTACCCACATGTATAAAAAATAAAAATAAAAAATGTTTTGTGGGTATGTCAAAATGAATTGCCATAGATAAGAAAAATATAATATTATATTTTTTTTTTTTCTCAACTAAGTGCTTGAGTGGTGACAACTAGCGTAACTACATGTGTGAATTACTAATCTCGAGGACGAGGCGCGAGTATAATGTATTTGTATTTAAGTCAATTATTTTTTGTTTTTACCAATTATTATGAATGATTCGGCATAATATTTCTGTGGCATAAAAACTTTGTAAAGTCAACGCAGTATAACAAATGTGTAACTAAATGTATATATGTATATGTGGAAGCTTTTAATTAGCAATATTCACTACCTATGATAAAAAAAACAATTATGATATTAGTCTGTAAGCTTTCTGTAAAAATAAATAAATAAATAAATAAAATTATTTTTAGAATTTTATCTATAAAATCCATGACTGGCATAATACGATTCAAAATAATAATTGTTTATCTGGCTTGTACGTCATGTTAGTAATATTATACTGATTACGTTGAAATTATTGGAGCCATGATATGTCTAGACGTCGGTGAGGGATATACTTATCAAGTCTAGACACTACATGGTTTATAATATCTTTTTTCGATTCGATATTGACGAATCGACGTTTCTCGGAAATAAAATAATGTTAGATTAAACATAAGTCGTTTCCTTACATCACTGCACTCCTAATATACTCGTATATATCGATACTCGTAAATTAAAATGTCTTTCCTCTAATAAAACGATTACAACGAAAATTAAAAAAAAAGTTACTTGTTCTCGAGTTTTAACGAGACTAACGAAAAGCAATTATTTCCTTTTATATTTAAATAAACTTAATCAAAGTAGGTATTTTTTTCATTCTAAAACATAACACCAAAAATACAATTTTTGTTTGTGATGGTATTAAAAAGTATTAAAAACTACCCTCATAAACATGTCCAAGTACTAGTTTAGATGCACTAAACTACCCTGGCGAGCGTTCGGTGACCGCTCAAAACTTGGATAGAACACTTGAGAGCTAATGCTAACTAGGATCTGACTCCACTAATTACTAACTGACTAATTAGTGCGCCTGCACGGACACTGTCATCTGTGAGGCGATACGGATTGTCCCTTTTCATTATTTTAAACTGTTGTGAAAGATAAGCCTTCCTTAGGTAGGAAACCGGTAGTCCTAGAACGTCAAGGGTTATTGAAGGACACAGGTGTGGTTACCATATGCAAGTACACATGATACTTCATAAAATATGCGAAAAACAATAAGTGAGCCTATAAAATTTGTGGGTTGCCCTCGATTTCTCTAAGATACCATCATCAGATCCTAACTTGGTGACAGTGGAACCACCGCAGAACTACCTACTTTCGAACAAAAAAAGAGTTTTGAAAATCCGTCGACAATTGGCGGAGAATTCGATGAACAAACATATAAAAAAAACATACAAACATCCGAACATAGTACCTCCTCCTTTATGTGAAGTCGGTAAAAAAGTCAGTAAACTGTTGTGAACGATAACCCTCCCATATGTAGGAAAATGTCCTAGAATGTCAAGGGTTATTGAAGGACACAGGTGTGATTTTAATCAGTAAAAATCTCACACGTACTCCCACTCGAGATGCCATTTGATGATTTTCACCCTAAAAAAATGTAGGTAGGTACTATAATTATTTTTTTTAAGTCTATACAGACGTGGATCTCCGTGAGATTTTTTTAACGCAAACGGAAAAGATAATTCCCAAAAATTATAAACTAAACGAAATTATAAGAAAGATTACGGTTCTCCACAAAACTCCACACATCGATCACAAGTTAATTTAATAATCTGGTAACAGGAAGTCAGTCCCACATAATTAGATAATAATATTCCAGCGAAAAAATCGGCTAAAGTTCTTATGTTTACCAAAAGAATTTGGGGTAGTTTCTCAAGAGTGGCCGTCTTCTGCTTAATCCATAAAACCGTTTGTCGATTATTTATTTACATCATTACATATAAAAAAGGAAACTAAAACACACACATACAATGGGCGGCCTTATCACATTCCCCGATCTCTTCCAGGCAACCTAGAATAATAGACAGTGATTGCCTGGACAAGAAATGGGGCAGTCCTTGGTGTGAAAATACCAGTATTATCCATATATAAAGGTATTATAATAGATACATAGATATATATACATACTTATTGAAAACTAAAAAAAAAGGCCGAAATATAAATTACAAATATCGATATTCACAGCGACAGGTAATTTTCCCTAACGAGCCTTTTAAAAACCGGCAACGATTGAGCGCGTTTAATCGTGTCTGGCAATTCATTCCACAGACGAACAGCTTGGAAAGTTAATGATTTCTCAACGAAAGTTGTGGAATGCATTGGCATTTTAAGCCACAAGATTAGTTAACTTCGTCAATTTAAAACCTGAAAATAAACCCATTAATCTTACTTGCAAGAAGGCTAAAAAGCCTCAGTGTAACCTTCCACCACGGTTTAAAAACCGCAGCACTTTAAAACGTCAGCTTTAACTTTGCTCCGCAATAAATTAACGAAAATGTCAATGCATACGGGCTACCCAGTTAAAATCTCGGACAGGGAAATGTGGACGAGAAAAATTGCCGGACACTACGCTAAATCGTAAACATACCCTTTAAATCCCGTACGGTACCATAAACTTGGACACCGTAGCGCTTTCCAAACGAGTGTCGGCTCTCTCTCTCTGTTCTAAGTAGGAGGAAAGAGACGGGGATACTAAGGAGGAGCTGAGTGGATTTCGGGCCAAACTCACATGGACAAGTCAGTTTGTTTTGCGGTAGATGGTAGCTTAGTGGTCACGATCCGCTCGATAACGAAGCGTTTGGACGCCTGAGAATAAGCCCCGCTTTTTATTTTACTGACCATTAAGCAACTTCATTAAATACTCAGAATTGATGCCGAAAAAAAGACTTCAAAATTACTTTTATGATTTATTTTCAGCAATCAAGATCTTGATGGTCTAAGTTAAATAGTTTGGGGGTAATAAAAGAAAAAGTCTATGCCACTTTTTGGGATCACAAGTTTTTTTTTTGTTCTGGCAATAAACGTTCAGAATGCTCTAGATGTCCTTGCCCCCCATAATAAAATCGAGGGTCGGAATCGAACCTTGACACTCGTACTCTTGACCTGTCTGAAGAGGTCGTCGATGCCTCGAAGGCTTGCTATTAGCTCCCCTTATCACATGCATAATTCACAATGTGTTGAACAACTTATTATAACTTTTAACAAAGAGATGAATACTTAGAAAGGTAATTTCTATGCACATATTCAAGTTGGATTAAGTTCCTAACATACTTAAGTGGGTATCATGTGTACATTGTTTTATTATTTGAACTGGAATTCATCATTGAACCCCTATGAATAATCGTTCGAAGGATCGTTTATAATTTAGGCGTCTTCAAGGCTAGAGTGAACAGGCCTTTAACAAACCGGTGCGCCTCATCATCAACGATTGTATCACTGCTTACCATCAGGTGGGATCGCGGTCAAGCGCTAGTTTATACCAATTAATAAAAAAAGGCTCTTACAGGCACAACGCGACAATGCAAATCAAATAAAATCACTTTTATTCATCGGCGATTTAATACGAATAGAAATTGTTGGATATAGTCAGGTTGCAGAAGCTAAGAGGCTCTAATTACTTGTAAACGCAGAACATGGTCATGTACTGGGTATACACGTAATTACCTACCTACAACTTTTTTTTAAATTTGTTATAAACTAGTGCTTGACTGCCATCCCACCTGATGGTAAGCAGTGATGACTTGGCATACTAGGTGGACAGGTAAAATAGTTTCTCATTGGATTAACTGAAAAGATGTTGTGTTCCGATGAATGATCGGTTCATTTTAGAACTAGGTAATTTTATTATGCCTGCAATAACTAAAGCCTGTCTATGTTTACCGAATTGCTGCAAGCTGGAAGCGTTTAACTCAAGAGTGAACAAAAAACGTGCTCCAACATCAACCACATCATCGCTTTCCATCAGAATGAAAAGTCAAAGAGAACGTATCAATAATAAAACGAACAGTCATATAAAAATGGCTACAAACACCATTGAAGTCCATTGTAGAATACTAAGAAATGCTTCACAGTAGCAGTTTTTTTATTACAAATACTGCAAAATCCTTTGATCAGCGTTGGTATTATGCTTTCCCCCAGTTCTTGTGAGTCGTACGTCTGCAGCAATCAGTAGGAAATGCAAAACGTTTATTTATTCCAGCTTACTCGTGAATTTCCATCTTTTTTACTGTTGCGCAGTTTGCACACTCACCATTTTTGAATGAGTGGTTTTGATGTTTGCTTTTCGCTAGCATATTATGCTTTGAATTTAATTATATTGGACCTGAAACACAGGTTTAAATTTAACTAACACGGTCGGGTCGCTATCAAAGATTGCAACTCCAAACCACCATTAATTGCACCTTTTATTAATAAGTAATATCTCAATTTTAGTTTATTCTTAGGCACTGTAAGCAACCATAACAAAATTTTCGATTTTCCATGTACACTTTTGTAAACGTTGACATTTGAATAAAAATTATTATTAAAACAAAATACACCTAATTATTTTTAAAACGGATGAAATAAGAAAGTATTATTAATGCAGAGTTTTGGAAATCTATAAACCAATTTTACTGAGAAATACATGTATATTTAAAATTACTACATTACAATTGTCCAATGAAAACCAAAATATCCTTCATACAAAACTTCTATGAAAATAATCAGTAACAATAAATAAATATCCAGATGAAATGATTTAAAAATTGTTGCTTAATTAACTATCTTTTGTTCACAGTTCGCTGAATGGAAGAAAAATAACAAAACGAACAATGTTACTGTTTTCTTTGCTACAAGAAAATATCAGCGGCCATTCATCTTTCTAATGAATACTTTTATTGGAAAATATGGCGGGCATTATTCTGTGCTTTCTTGAGTAGACATGATGTCTGCATGCGCATTTTGCACAATTCAAAGTCCGCAACCGCCTTGCATGACAGTTGTGAACTCAGTTTTAATTCTGTTTTATTTTAATTTGGTTTTCTTTCAATGTTTTTCTAGATTTTTTTACCAACACTACAAACATGACTTGACGAAATAGAGTTAAAAAGATCAATTGGGTGCCCAATGTACGCTTGTTCGGGACGTGAGCGGAGTACTTCTAGTGCCAAAACTGCTCATATATCAGAACTTAGCTACTGGACTGCACTAGCTACTGAACCGACTGATCCCAAATCCTTGACAGCGCGTAGTATTCCATGCGCGCCTCAAGAAGATGTCAGCAAAATCTCGAAGCCTCTAGAGCCCTGGAACGAAAGGGAAAGAAGGAACAAAGAAGTGGTTTTTAGTCAGTTAATCCTATCCCGCCCAAAAGCGGGAGAAGTCAGTCTGATGATTTTCCACCTAAAAAAGCTACTAGTTCTAAACCACCTAAAGAGATGGAAAATAAGATAATACTATAAAAGACAAGGATTTGCATTCAAATCTATAACAGCTAAGCCGGAGCGGCTGAGAATGCATATGAAAGTGTGGAAATTTCTCACGCGACGATTTGCAATAAAAGCGTTTATTGAAGCAATATTTCCAAAGTCGATATGAAATAGTGGATATTCACGAGCAGCATACTAACGTATGAAGGTATTTCTGGAAAAAAGGTTAAAATAATAAGCGGAAACACAAGTAAAAACAAACAGCATCCTATCAGAAAAATAAAATGAAAAGTAAAATAAAGGTAAGGAAGGATTAGCTCCACAAAAACTTTTCAGACATTGTTTGACATTCTTGAAACAACAATAACTCATTCTCACTTCAGCCGTACTAACTAATAAAGGCAGTAAACAGCTTGCAACTATTTGAAATAAAACTTCTCAAGCACCTTTTTGTCCGTTTTTTCACGACAATCTGCGAACCCTGAAGGAACAAGGAGCAAGTTTAAACAAGTTCTCCCAGTTATATTAACTACCTCTACTAATAATAAAGAAAAAAGTCGCATTAGAGCGTTTAGTGCAAAAAATCTGCATGATTTAGTACTTCAATTAAAGTTGGCAAAGTTTTTATTGAGTACTGAAGATTGGTCGCGCGGCTGCTTTCAGGCACCTTTAGGCTTTTGAATATTTTAATCGAATTTTCGCGAAGTGTTTTGACGAGAATTTTTCAAAAGTTTCGCTTGAATTCTCGGCGCTAAACCATGAGGAGTACTTGTTAGCGCTGTTGACGGGTAATCGATCGTCGTGGCGAGTGCTAATTAATTTCCAGTCTATCGTTAATTTGTTTCTTTATTTTTGCTTTGATGGAGTATGATATGTGTGCTTAATAACTTAGTTGGTTTTCTAGATAGTTCGAGAAAAGCTCGTAAGGAACCCTAAAGGTCAGGTGTCTCTTCTCGAATTAAGTGTTCCAGAAAAAAAACTAATTTCACGAAAATTTTGGATAAGCATCTACCAAATCCATTTAGTGCGAGAGTAAAGTAATAAAATTGTTTTTCTCCCTTAGATTTATGCGTAGGTACTACACAGCAGACGCCGTACTTTCCCAATGTTTTATTACGAGATAAAATAACAAACGCCAAGTTTTATCATCTGTTACATTTATGTGTTTCTCTGAATTACATAGGCATATTATATGTCATGGGCTATTATTGAATAATAAAACATTCTGATTTTTTCTTGTCCTATTTTTTGGCAAGAGTTGTTTTGTCATACAATTATAGGCTGCCTAGTAGTTCCAGTGTTAGATTTTTTTTTTTTTTTTTTTTTTTAATTGTTATAAGCTAGTGCTTGACTGCGATCCCACCTGATGGTAAGCAGTGATGCAATCGTTGATGGTGAGGCGCACTAGCTTATTAAAAGCCTATTCACTCTAGCCTTGAAGACACCTAAATTATAATCGGACGGAAAAACCGCAGCAGGCAAATTGTTCCAATCCCTCGATGTCCGCGGTATAAACGACGAAGCGAAACGCTTAGTCCGGACCGTAGAGGTTTCGACAACGTAAGGGTGAATACTCGCCGTACGACGGTTTGTCCGATGGTGAAAGCGGGATGGCGGAATCAGTTCATGCAATTCCTGCGCACACTCTCCGAAATGCATCCTGTAGAAAACCGAAAGGCTGGCTACCCTACGCCTGTGCTCAAGGCTTTGTAAATTGGACTTAACCAGATCTGGATCTCCAATTAGCCTCTTCGCACGCCTTTCCACTGAGTCCAAAGCTGCCAGGTGGCATTTCGCAGCTCCAGCCCATATGTGGCTGCAGTACTCCACACACGATCGGACCTGCGCTTTGTACAACATTAGAAGCTGTCCTGATGTGAAGTACCGCCGGACCTTTGCCAGAACGCCGAGTTTCCTAGCAGCTATCTTGGCCTTGGACTCAATGAACCGCCCAAAGTTGAGGTCGGAGGAAATTTCAACTCCTAAGAGCTGAAGGCGGTCGGTGCATTCTAGGGATACATTCCGGAAAGCAGGAGCCAAGGTGAACGGGCTCCTTTTAGCGGTGAATAGACACGCTTGTGTTTTGGCGGCGTTGAATCCCACCAGATTGGCTTCGCCCCACTTGGAGACTGCCTGAAGTGAGTCATTCGTACGCTCCACCATGGCCTCTCTTTCGGACTGGATTAGCTCCTTACTAGCCCGATTAAGCGGCAAGTATCTCTCTACAACTGTGCTATCATCTGCATACCCATAGATACCGGGCATCAGCAGATCGTCGATGTGGAGCAGGAAGAGAGTTGCAGAGAGTACAGAACCCTGAGGAACTCCGGCATTAGTCCACATGGGCTCCGATGAGCACCCGTCGACAACAACTCGGAGGAACCGTTCGCTCAGGAAGTCTTTTATCCACTTAATCAGGCCAGGGGAGATGCCGTACGCTGGAAGCTTACTCAGTAGGCTAGCGTGCCAAACCCTATCGAAGGCCTTCGAGACGTCCAAGGAAACTGCAAGACCTTCCCCATTCTTCTCGAGGGCCTCGCCCCATAGGTGAGTGGCATAGACCAGAAGGTCCCCAGTAGACCGATTGCGGCGAAACCCGTATTGTCGGTCACTGAGGAGATCGTTACCTTCCAGGTAAGCCATGAGGCGCGAGTTCAATACACGCTCCATAATCTTACAGAGTATGGAGGTGACTGAAATCGGCCGATAGTTGGCAGGGTCGGCACGACTGCCCTTTTTGGGCACAGGTTGCACGTTGGCAAGCTTCCAGGACTTGGGCACTATACCAGTCCTATATGAGAGGCGATACAAGCGCGTCAGTACAGGAGACAACTCGGGCGCACATGCCTTGAGAACAATCGCTGGAATACCATCTGGTCCACTAGCCTTATTCACATCTAGACGACACAGTGCTCTCAGAACCTCTTTGTTCCTTATACGGACCTCGGGCATCGAGGTGCCGCAGTGTGGCAGAATCGGTGGAGTAGCACTGCCAGTGTCAAGACGAGAATTATGGGCGAAGAGAGATGCAAAGAGACCTGCTTTCTCTCTCGCCGTATGAGCTAGTGATCCATCTGGCCGAACCAGCGGAGGCAATGTGGGCCGACAGAAGTTTGCTTCGACCGACTTGGCAAGGGACCAGAATGCTCTGCTACCGGACGGTTGCGCAGAGAGCTTCTGGCCAATGTGGGAAATGCGATCGAAGCGAGCCTTCCTTAGTGCCTTTTTGTAGGACTTGGCAGCATGGTTGAAGGCTCTCTTCTTTGAACTCAGGTCCGGAGCTTTGCGGTCACGAGCATCCACCCAGGAAAGAAACGCCGAGTGCTTTCGCTTTTCAGCTTCAGCACAGTCGGCGTTGAACCATGGGCGGGCTGAGCTACCGACGGGTACGTCACTATGTGGGATGTAATACTCCATAGCTTGACGCACCACATCGGAGATTGCCTCCGCACAGCTCGACGGATTTTCCGAAGAGAAGCAGACCTGCTGCCAAGGATAAGACGCAAAGAAGTGCCGCATCTCATCCCAATCTGCTGACTTGTAACGCCACATTCGCCGTTCTCCGCGTGAGTCGCAGTCGGGCGGGGAGAAGGACGTTACAGATTTCACCAGACAGTGATCTGAAGTTCCTAGTGGCGAAGAAACTGTTACGATACATCTGTCCGGATCGGTGGTCAGCAGAAGGTCCAGACAGTTGGCAGTATGACCATCTACATCAGGCACCCTTGTCGCTTGCCTTACCAGCTGGGAGAGGCCCATCGAAACCGCAAAGTTTCGCGCTTGTCTCCCAGCGTGGTCGGTCCTCTGGTAAGGGAAAAGCCAGTCTTGATGGCAAGCGTTAAAATCCCCCAGAGCGACGAGCTGCGCGTCAGGGTGCCGATGCAGAGCCGTATCGGCGGCCTCACTGAGGTGGTCAAACAGGCGAGTTGTCTCCTGATCACCGCTATGCGATCGGTAGACACAGGCATAGACAATTTTGTCCATACCAGTGTCCACCAATAGCCATAATGTCGAGAAACTAGGGTCTTCAAGGTGACGGAGACGCTGGCAGCAGATGTCATTGCGGACGTACACACAGACCCCGGCACGCTGCAGGAAGTGATGCTCCAGTGAGTATCCCGGGTAGTTGAGGTACGCCGCATCTGACGGACATCTAATCTGCGTCTCCGTCAAGAAAAGCAAGTGTGGCTTGTCGGTTTCGAGATGGTGGTGGACCGCTGGGAGATTTGAGTGCAGCCCTCGAATATTCGAGAGATGCACTTGGAATGGGAGGACGTGCAACCGCTGTCGACACCTGCTTTTCTTTTTACCTTTCATTATATCGGATTTTGAGCGAATAGGAGAGATGGAAGATAGCAGTTGAGCGAGGTGATGTGATGTTAAGCCCAACAATACAACCAGAGTTGCTGCGCCATTGGAGGTTTGATCTGGAGACTGCGGGGACGCCCGAACCCCCCCAGGGATCGCCATCGGGTCCTCCCATCCGGTCGCCAACCGGCACGATGGGGCCACCCTGGGATTTTTCGCAGATGGCGGGGCAGCCTTTCGTGTGTGGCTGGCACACTACTTGGGCCCCCAACTGTCTACGGTCGGCCAGCGGAGCACCGTGCTTCGGATCCCGCTACCCTCCACGATCAAACATCCGACACAACAATACCGGTGCATCGCACCCGGTATACATCACAACACAACTGCTCAGACCCATCCTCCACCGTACGGCTTCACCAGACATCACGCCGGAACACGACGGATCGTTTGGCGGCATGGTTTTTGTCTAGCGGGTGGTAACCTTTAAGCCGGCGGCCGATGCAATGGCCTACCACCGGATTTACTGCTCGTTTAGCACTACCCAGGGGACACGTGTAGGGTGGTCAGATTTCAAGTAAATCCTACGGACGCAAGCAGTTCATCCCCCAAAGAAGATTTTTCAAGCTTCTGACTATTTGTTACAAAATACCTACAAATGGCAGCCAGACTTAACGAATTTTTCGTATAGGCATAGAGGAACCTCGATATGTCAATCTGGTTACCCATCCATAGACTGACCATGCCAATCTTTGCTTAACCTCAGGTGTCAACATTTGTGGCTGCTATTATTTAGCTTCCTCATCATACATCAATTTAATCTTGCTATTACGACTTTTTTATAACCATTTACACTAAATGGCATATTAAGGTTTCATCCTGCAACTACCTACTTCTTAAACAAACTAACCACCTATATACTTACAGATCTGGAACTCCAGGAAAGGTTAAGCGATACGCTTTCAAACTATAACCACAAGTTATAGTTACAAGTTACGAATATTAGTTTAAAACTAGACCATAACACTGGTTTGCGCAACAAATATGTTTTGTTATACCTTCCTGAAAGCCGGGTCCACTAGAACGTCTTCAAACCCTTTCTACGAACATCTTGATATTTCTACAGTAAGTAACCACATGCTAAACTTTCATCAAGATCCGCAAACCTCTCTAAATTTAGAGCCGATAGTCAACATCTTCACCGCTGGGGGCAGATTATTGTTCGGTTGGCCTACTCCAGGGGTGCTCAAATCGTCGGTTGGAATAACAGGAAACTGTAGTAATAATAACAGGAATATCTGTGGTTTCCTTTCTCAATAATATTTGCTGTACTCGTATAGCTCATTATACTGTCTGGGTTAAATTGTGTTTTTAACACGGATATTTACTACATCATAAATAAATTCATAAAGCATTTATTTTAAAGCTTATTTTTGAAATAGGGTGGTTTTTTACGTCTAGTTTTTTTTTTATTTCACTAGGAATTATTGCTATATCCTGTATCATGAGAGTGTTTACAAACATTTCAATTCACTTATGGTAAACCAGGCATATCTACATGCTCTAGTCGGTATCGTGCATTTAAAATTTGATACTTATTTGAGCTAATCTGGTTATTTTAAAAGTATGACGGCGATGTAAACTATACTGGGTGTAAGGGACAGCCCTCCACAAACTTTAAGGGATTGCTCAGTAGACGAATCTGAACATCAACCCACAAATATTTTTTTCAGGAAACGAAATAAAATTTATAATTTTGTAGTGAAGTGAGGCTGAATTTCTTTTTCGTTTCCTGAAAAAAAAAAATTGTGGGAGGATGTTCCTTACATCCAGTATTAAACTATTTATTAAATGTTAAATGTGTGTCTCACTTTCCCAAGTGGGACACGTTATCGACACCAAGGCCTGGAGCAACCAAATGTAGGCCATTCAAACATTAGATCAGTGCGGGAACCGAAGCCGCTTAGTACACAATCGCCTAACCGCTATGGCATCCGTGCTGTCAAGTCGATTGCCTGATGGCTGGCTACATGTAACACAGATCCCAGTCTTCACAAGTTTGAGCAGCCCTGGCCTAGATTAACCAGTCGCTATGTAAACCGAGGGCTTGTTTGAGTAGCTCGGATTATTCCTTAGTAACTAAGGATTATCGATTGTGGTCCTTTAATTCGGTGCCACTGACTGTCCTGGTACTGAAGGGCTGATATTGATTATACAGTGTCTGAAGGTTTGGATACGCAAGGTTTAAAAGGGTCAGTAGGCATATTCGATGGCTTTATCTTTCTTTTAAATACCAGGGGTGATTTAAGTCAAGACGAGGTGGTAGTTATCAGGCGATATAATCGTAGACTACGGTAGGATATTTCACTCGGCTGAAAGAACGTAAGAAAAAGTGAAACACTTATGTTAATGAGTTTCGTCTACTAATAGCTAAAACAGAAATGAGTGGTTCATGCCAGTCGCATGCACTCTGACCGCTAGGCAAGAGTCTCCACAAAGTGTGTGCCTGAGAATGGGTGACACCACCGTGGACGAACTAGAAAGAGAAGGCGAAATGACCTTAGAAATGAGGACAGTTTCGAGGAAACTCGAGAAAACAATATCTAGAAGAAGTTGGGGGAGACTTTAGACCAGTAACGGGAAAATATAGGCTTATTTTTTTTTTCTTTTTACAGCTGATGCTTGGTTATGTTTTACTACTTTCAGGGTTTTAAAGTTTCAGGAGTTAAAAATGATAACCAGAACACGTTTGCTTTACTCACCCAACGATCATTGGAAAACTATCTTCATATTTAGTTCAGCTATTTCCCTTTCCGATGGAACTTCAGTCACTTGCATGACGGTCATTCCAGTTCCAAGTAACGTACTCCAGAACTATGTCGGAACAAGTTCGCTTCAGTTGCGAACTATTAATTACAAGTTGGAAGTCACTGTCGCGCGATGGAAGGCACGTCACTAGTTCCAGTTCCAAGTTCCCAGTTCGGTTACATTACCGATCAGCTGACTCATATGAATAGTCTAGGTATGAGCCTAGGTCTGAGTGAACGCGTATTTACTGGAGCGCTTGCGGGCGCGATTAAGAGCCCTTATTTATAATTAGCATTAATAGCTTGTAATATACACATTACAAGCTGCTTATGATATGCACTGTTGGAACTCAGACCTCCTCTTTAGGAGAGGAATTCCATTAAAAATGAAAATAATACATTTATTTCTAAAACTTCAGTAAATAATTGAAATAAGACAACTTGTATAACAGGGGTTGAGGTATTTCCGATAACATTTTTCTACTAGGGAAAACTTAGACAATGCTGCAAAATATAATGAATTTACAAAAAAATGTTATCGGCAAGTACTAACAAAAAATAGTAATCAAGAAAAGAGAAGATGCTAAAAGGTAGAGGTGATCAATATTTGAAACAGTGACCACGAATTATACCGTGCCTCATTGCGCGTACTACTACAATCCGGTCACATTAACTTGACGCATCTCTGAAATGCGAGCAACCTCCTGCTTCCCACCGCATTCCCTTAGCTCGCCCGGCAAGTGTCAGGTATGGTCAGTATCTTTATTATCGATACGCACCTCAACAATTTGGCTAGTTCTCTGTGACTGTTATATTGTTTTTGGACATTATTTTATCGACGCCAAGCGTCAAGTTAATGTGACCGAGTTGTAAAGACTCATGCAATGATTTCTTGACAATTTTCTTGTTTGAAAAGTCGCGCCCGCTGTCACACTCGCGCTCGCTTCTCACCCAGTTCGAGCCCAATCGCTTATTGCCCAAGTATCAGTTACGAGCCGTCACGAAACTAATGTTGTGTTTGAGTGACGTCATCGTGCCACTTGTGCATGAGGTTTGAACCTGCGCCAATAGGTGGGCGATGACGTAGGACTAGTTACAGTGCAAATGTAGGTGAGGTAATATTATAATCGGTCTTCCCGTCCGATTATAATTTGGGTGTCTTCAAGGCTACAGTGAATAGGATTTTCAAAAACCAATGCGCCTCACCATCTACGATTGCATCACTGCTTACCATCAGGTGGGGTCACTAGTTTACATCAATTTGTTTTAAAAAAAGGAAAGGGATGATGCTAGAAGGTGGAAGTGATCAATATTTGAAACACTGTGCATGAATCAAACCGTTCTTCATTGCGCGAACGACCAAAGACGCATGACATGAATTTTTGAAAATTTTCTTGTTTGATAAGTCGCGCCCGCTGTCGCCTCCGCGTTCGCTTCTCACCCAGTTCGAGCCCAATCGCTTATTGCCCAAGTATCGGTTACGAGCCGTCACGAAACTAATGTTGTGTTTGAGTGACGTCACCGTGCCACTTGTGCATGAGGTTTCAACCTGCGCCAATAGGTGGGCGATGACGTACGACTAGTTACAGTGCAAATGTAGGTGAGCATCATATCATATTGATTGGACTAAGAACCAGCGTCTTATGTGGAAATGTGACTATTGGTCTAGTTTATAGAATAACTTTAACTTTTGTGCGATATTGTGACATCAGATACCACAACCTTTTAACGCAATCCGTTTTACGACCTAAACTGAACTGTAGAATGGATAAATTAGATAGGGCATGTAGTTCCATCCCTCTTCCTTGCTCGCACGACTGACTTTTTATCACGTCATGGTAAGGCCTTTGTTTTAATTTCAGTAATGTTTGATCCTTTTTTTCAGTTTTTTCTCACGTTACTTTGCCTGTTCATGTTTTCGAGTTAAAACAGGTATAATAAACTAACTTTTAAGAGGTCATAGAACCCTCTTCATTTGCTGATGTTGATCATAGAGATGCTTTTAGAGAGTAAGTACCCCAATCTCCCTGATTTATCCACAAAAGTCCAGATGTCTTTTGCAGGTTTCGCCCAGTATAGAGTATCCCTTACAAACAAACAATAAATTTTACCGTTTTAGGGTCTCAGCACACATATGGGATCGGAAAGGGATCGTAACCGTAACGCCTTTCGCCTCGCTGTCAACCAGGCGTCAACCTACCGTATGCACGTAACGAAAGCGTATCAGCAGCGCCTGTACGTCAACTCTGCTACGGCTAGGCGACACCGCGCTTACGCCTCGCCGCCCTCTGGCTGACCTGGTTGGCACCAGAGAAGAAGGGAAAAGGAAGGGGAAGGGGAAAGGGTGGACGAAGAGATGTGAGCTCGGGTACGGAGAGACGTAAGCGCGGGGACGGAGAAACGTAAGCGCGGGGACGATGAGCCGTAAGCGCGGGAATTCAAGTTCGGAGCCTGTTCCGAGGCGAGGCGATTACGTTATTATTCCGATTAGTGTGCGTTGCAGTAGGGAGTTTAATACAAACCATTCTGAACGGCTCGAGGCGATACGGTGACGATCCCTTTCCGATCCCATATGTGTGCTGAGACCTTTATAATAATCATTTGTTCGATGAGCAAATGATTATTATATCGTGAGTTCATGTGATCGTTGTATTATAATTATTTTGTCGTTCATATTTTTTATTAATTAAAAGCGGTGTTTTCCTCTTCGTGCATCCATCATTTTTCTGACATTCTCATCAGCTAACTCACCTCTTGGCAAAACCGCTGGCCTTAATGAGCGCTAAAGCCTATATTGACTAGCCTGTTGGTCTAATGGTTAGTGGCCTCGACTGTTATGCCGGAGGTCACGGGTTCGATTCCCAACCAAATGTTTGTGTGGTGGTGGTGTTCTGTGTTTGGGTGTAATTTATCTATAATAAATATGTATGAATGTATGTTAACAGTTGTCTAGTACTCATACCACAAGTTCTGCTTAGTTTGGGACTAGATCGCGTTGTGTGTAAGCTATGGAGTATTATTATTATTGTCGTGTAGTAATCAACCGATCTGCTTCTTTTCTTGTAATAGGTAAAATTCATCCCTAAAAATCTCCCGGAGGACACGGTGGAGCACACGGTAGAAGTGTGCCCCGCTAGGGTGGAGCACCACCGTGTACTTGTGGAGGCTATCGGAGGCGGCGACCTCTTTCCCCCGCCGGGCCCTAGTTCAGGCCATGGTCCGGAGCGAGGAGGGGTGGCATGCGGTCGCCTCCTTCTGCGAAGCAGTAATGCTCGTGAAGGAGGCTGCTGACCGCGAGCGCGTGAGGGAACGGTCCTCACGCCGCCGCCGCCGAGATCCCGATCCCGATTTCCGACCACCGTAGGCGCGGGTTCGCGGACGGCGAGCACTGGGTAGCTCGCTGTCCGGCAGTCTGGAAATAATCTGGACCGAGCCCAGTCGTCAACGGCGCGTTCTGTTCCACGCGCGCCTCAAGGAGATGTCAGCAAACTGTAGGGGCCCGGCAGGGCCGAAGCCTCTGGGGGAACACGTGGTATTCCTAAAGGTTGACACTGAGTCCCCCCCAGATCGAAGGCAACGAAGGAACGGGGTAGGGGTTTAGTCAGTAAGAGTCTGACACGCCCTCCCGCTCCGCCCAAGAGCGGGAGAAGTCATTCTGATGATTACTCTACCAGAAAAAAAAACCCTAAAAATCTTAAGTTTGATTCTTCTTAAAGATTACATTTAGAATATTTCATAAAGAATCGTAGGCTTATTTATGTAGGTTCATATTGTGATCCTATTTTCAAATGTGATCTCTATCTGTCACTTAAAGGTTTGCTGGGAGAAAACTCTTAGTCGAATTAAGCTTGCTTTTGTACATGAACTGTTAAATCACTGTGTGTGTATTAAGTTTTTTCTATACATTAATAAAATAAGAATAATTGAAAACATTAACATTTAGGTAGCATTAATTTTATTTGGCGTTGGACGCTAAACTAGTAATTGGTTTGCTATCCATGATTGATTTTATTTTTCATCGTTTTCTTTTTACAAGATGTTAAACTTCCAAGCTGTAATTAATTAATAAATGAAGCCTTTAGATTGATGCATGTGGTAAATCGATGGGTAGCAGGATTCTTGAGTTCATGCAATCATGCCTCAAACAATAGAATATCTAACGCATAATAAAAAATGTATTTCAAATAAGTCTTTTCAAAAATGGGTTCGTTATCCCCATCTATTATGATCCCATTTACAGCACACTGAAAGCATCATGCACGCATACCTAGGCACGATATATATATATGTATATAATATACATTTATACATATATGTAGCTTAATTTCGTTGGTTGAACCTGTCACATTGATTCGTTGCCGTCTTATGTGACGTGGCAGCCAGTCTCTCGTGAAACTCATCCAAATTATTATCTTTACCTTACTTTGGCTTCGCTTTCTCGTATTTAATGAATGGCAAAATGCGTTTAAACAATGATGGAGTCCTTTTATAAATTAATTTAAACATTATCTGCTCCAAAATTAATATAGATAAATGATTACGCCAAATGTGATAGTTAATCTGTCTGTTTTTTAGCGTAAAAATATTTTAATTTTTTTTTTTTTTTTTATTTGTAATTCACAAAACTGATGTACAATCACGCATATACAAAAATAAATCACAACATAAAATATCTGATTGACACCTACTGGATGTGAATCTTACATGCATACATAAAATAAGCCACTTAGGTAGTGTAAGTAAGTTTTATAAATCTATGAGGCAAATAATAATACATAATAATAACAATTAAATTAAATTACAAATCAAATTACAAGTAAAATTACAAATTAAATTACTAATTAAATTACAAATTCAATTACAAATTAAATCAAATTACACATTAAATTAAATCAAATTACAAATTAAATTAGATTACACATTAAATTAAATTACAAATTACAAAATAAATTAAATTAAAAATAATTACAAAATTAACTTTTTGAGTTTAATTTTTATTGAGGCGACAGACCCAGCAAAGACATCTACTTCGCTACGAATAGAGTTGGCAAAAGAAAGCATTCGGTATATGGGAGAAGAGTTACCTATATTAGTTCGACTATGAGGCAGGACGAATGTTCTTCGGTTTATTAAGCGACTACTACTACGAGGTATACTAATTTTAACTTTCCCTAATATCTCGGCAGAATCTACTAGACCATTAAGTAATTTAAACAGAAACATAAAATCCAAGCATTTCCTACGTGCGCTTAATGGTGTTATTTTATAATGACTCAATCTAGAGACATAAGAGTTCAGACTACGACATCTGTTATCTGAGTAGCACAGATGATACAGAAACCGTTTCTGAACGCGCTCGATCCGATCAGAGTGTACCTGGTAAAACGGGTTCCATACTGTACTACAATATTCCAGAATACTTCGAATAACGCTATTGTAAATGGAAATAGTCAGGGCGGGTTCTCTAAAAACTTTCATTTTTCTGACGATAAAACCTGACAATTTCGATGCCCTACTAATAATTTGGTCATAATGACTCCTAAAATTTAAACTGCTGTCTACTAAAACACCAAGGTCCCTAATAGTATTAACTTCTTGGAGTGGGCTGTTATTAATCGCGTAAAAAGCTTGAATCGTTTTTCTTTTTCGGCTAAATTTAATGAAATAACATTTATCTTTATTTAGGAACATATTATTTTCTACACACCAGTTGAATACGTTATCCAAGTCTTGCTGAAGCTGAACAATGTCGGAATCGTTACACACAGTTCGATATAGTTTTAAATCATCGGCGAAAAGTTTATATTCTGACTTAATATTTCTGCCCAGATCATTTATAAAAACTAAGAAAAATAATGGCCCCAAATGTGATCCTTGAGGTACCCCGGATGGTATGCAACACAGCTTAGATTTAAAACCCTTAAGATACACCAGTTGTGAACGATTTCTTAAGTACGACTCACACCAGCGCAGCAACGACCCATGAACACCCATACTTTCCAATTTTGCGATAAGTAAGCTGTGATCCACTAAATCAAACGCTTTTTTAAAGTCGGTGTATATTGCATGAACTTCATTACCTTCGTCTAATGCTGATGATATGTAAGAAACGTATTCAACCAAATTGCTCTGAGTCGATTTCTTTGGTCGAAAACCGTGCTGGTTATCATCGAGCATATTTTTAATGTGTGAAAACATTTTTCTCTGCACAAGCGATTCAATGATTTTACCACACGTGGAAAGTATTGACACTGGTCTATAATTAGCAACATCATCAACACGACCTGATTTAAAAATTGGCGTGATGTGCGCTATTTTCCACTGATCAGGAAAACAGCCCTGTGATAAAGAGCAGTTGAAAATTGTAGTCAGAGGATCAGCTAGGTTTGCTGCACACTTTCTGAGAAAAAGAGGAGGGATTGAATCAGGTCCTGGACCCTTATCACAGTCGAGGGAAGACAAGGTATCAAAAACTTCCTTTACCTCAAGTTTGCAGTGACTGAAAGTATTATTATTTGAGGAAGTAGGGTCAACTGACGTTGAAGAGTGTGTATTTTTATTTTGTACATATATGGACTGAAAATGATCGGAAAACAGATTGCAAATTTCCTGACCACCCCGGGCGAACTTATTGTCTTTTAGAGTCATTTTATTAGGAATATAATTGTCACCTACCCGTTTATTTTTTAAGTAGCTCCATACATATTTCGGATTGATACGCAGATGTTCAGTTATATTTTTTTTGAAATTCGCATAACAGTCTCGAATCATAATACTGCAACGCGATCTTAAGCACTCAAAAGTAATTTTATCCCTAGGGTTACCGTATTTTTTATAAAGTTTGTGATATTTAGCCTTCTCTTTAATTACCTTTAGTAAAGCTCGGGTATACCAGACAGGATAGCGTTCATCTCGTGGTTTTGTAATCGGAGTATGCTGGTTTATAATTGGCATAAGAATATCATAAAATTTTTGCAACATTTCGTTAACGTTAGTTGTAGAGGTCAATTCATCATACCAAGGGATTTCCGCAAGTTCAGCGTAGACCGCGTCGTAGTTACATAGATAGAAGTTTAAATATGGAACCTTGCTTTGCATTAGAGGATTAGCATGACCAGTTTTAAACAATATTTCTAACGCTGGATGATGAGGATCTATAGGTATTAATGGACAAGAGGCCTGAGATACTAGCATTGTACTTTTGTTATTACTAAGAACTAGATCTAAAATTCGATTTGAAGCGTTGACTATTGTGTTGCACTGGTGAAGGTCATTAAATGCTAGCATGTCTATAAACATGTCCTCCTGACTACTACCTGATCCTTTGGGGATTAAATGGGCTGAATCTACATCATATTCCCAGACGATATTACCCATATTAAAATCCCCGATTAGTAAGTTAATAGAATTGTTTTTGCTCTTTTTGTTAATGACTTCTGTAAAGTTTCGAAATAGAACATCGACGTAATCATGCTTGATTGGGGGTGGGATGTAAACCGCACAAATATTAATATTTAGACCACCCTCACACTTAATCGTAATCCACAATTCTTCACAATGGGACTCCCAATTGATTCTCCGTAAGACCTCATATTTGTCTAAAGTAGCAATAAATACCCCTCCGCCATCTCTCTTCGTAGTAGAGGACACCGTAGATGATCTGTCGCGCCTAAACACTCTGTATCTGTTATCAAAGATTTCGTGATCAAACACCGTATCATTAAGCCAACTTTCAGTACCAATTATTACATCGTAATTTAGATCTAAAGCCGCGGTATAAAAAGCCTCTGTCTTGGTACGTAAGCCTCTTACATTTTGATAATAAACTTTAAAATTGAATGTGAAATTTTAAAACACTATTGTGCGTGCAGAAAATGATAACTAATACAGTTACAAAGATGCCAAACATTCAAAATTTTTAACTACCAGAGATTTGGTTGTAACATCTTTTCTCACAAATATGCGACCATTCCGAACCCACACAAAGTCGTATTTCTTTTCCTTAGCAGCGATTCTTGTTGCTGCATGCAGTTTTTTATTGGCTATTGTCAGATTTTCCACTACGAAAATCGGCTGCTTTTCTCCACGAATGCCAACATGGCTAGTATTAAACTTCTCTGACGCATTCTTCTTATTAAAATTCCTTACTGCAGCAAGTAAATTGTCACGTACGCGAGGACTGGCAAGCTTGACGACTATGCTGCGAGGACGATTTGTTTCTGCATTTAATTTGGCAACTCTATGAAATGACTGAATTTCGGTATCATGAAGTTCATTTCCTACAACTATGCCCAACTGTTGTACTACCGTTAATAGGTTTTCGGTTTTGTGTTCAGGAACACACTGTATCTCGACATTGCTCTCACGAGCCACCTGATCCATCTGCTGAAATCTTGTTTCTAATTCCCTTACTTGAGCGCTTAATAGGGTGTTATTTTTAAGAAGTGCAGCATTAGAATTCTTATTCTTAGCATTTAATTGAACTTGATCATCAAACGCATCGGAAAGGAAAGAAACAGTCTTTTTAACCTCCTCCAAGTCTTTGTACATTGAGGAAAATCTAAGGGCTAAGTCATTCACATCCTTTTGCACCACAGCAAGACTGTTTTCAAATTTGTCCAGAGAGGCCTGTTGATTATTAAACTTTTCATTCATCTCTCGGCGCAATTTACGAATTTCTATGAGGATCGTGTCTTGCAAATTGACTTCAGTGCCAACTTGAGTCACTCGAGGCGTAACTGGTGGTGATTTCTCGGCTGCCGTAGGTCTCTGAATAACCATTTTGTTTTGGCTGCTAAGTGGTCCCGATTTAGGGGAAAGCATTGGAACCGGCTCCACAGCGGGCTGTTCAGTATGAGCAGCGTGGCTCTTGGCGTGGACTGGTGTGTTTGTGTTGTCCAGTTTAGGTCGACTAGAAACGCAAATTGGACAAGTCCATTTGGTCCTAGGTGCTGACGCTTCATCGTACTTTACACACTCCAAATGGTACTGGAGGGCGCATTTGCCCAAACTACATTTTATTCTCTTTTGCGTAACGAGAATAGTGGCATTGCAACAAGCACAAATCATTTTGGCAAAGAAAAAATGCAAAAAGAATATCTTCTTCTGGGGATCGAACTCGAGCCCAAGCCAACCTCAGCCACTGCTCGTCAAACTCGGCCACAAGCGATGTAATTTGTATCGTGAAATACGTTCTTGTTAGCCGCACGGCTGTTGTCTGCCAGTAATCACGGTAAACTATATTGATAGTTTCGTTGACAAAATTTTTTCAAAACACCCACTCTTGTATAACTCAACTTTGCAAAGTCACTTATTGAAAATCTTTAATTTAAGTTTTTGTTGAAATACAATCACTGTACACTCTGCGAACGATATCACGTATGTCACGTGCACTTAGTTACAGTTTCTGCATAATGTTTATATTGTACGCAAGTTTTAATAGTGTTAATATTTTTTGTTTACGGAACGATGAATTACAAGTGTTTACCAATTCACTACCCGACCGAAAAAAAAAGATGATTTAATTTGATGAAACTTATGAAATTCGATTAGACTAACCGCCGATTTCTGAATTAAGAATATAAAATGCAAACTTTGACATAAAAGTACAATTTGACACCATCCTAACTCCAAAAAACAAACAAGAAATCTAAGTGATTTTTTGAATATTCTTGCCCTTGTCCCACATTACTTGGAGTCGGGGCAAGACGTTTTTTTTTCTTCCATTCTGTCCTGTCACCCGTCACGGTCCAACTCCCTTTTCTTTGTAATCACTTCTCACATAATCCATTCATCTTTTCTTTGATCTCCCTGTCCCTCTTCATCCATCTACAAGAAATCTAAAAGTAAACCTACTAATATTTTATGACCTGATTTTAGTAATATATCTTATTATAGTTTCCATCCCACTAATATAAGTTTCATGATAATAAAACACTTTGACGCGAAAGAAGCCGCGGGCTGTAGCAAGCTTTCAATAAATGTTGAACGTAAGACAAAAGCCCTGCTCTCTTAGGTTTGTGTAAAGAATCTTAGCAAAACATTTTCAGTTTAAAGCCAGCTTCTACAAGAAAATTTAATTAAGTCATAGCAAGTGGGCTTTTGTACTTCACCAACGAAAAGTACAAAGACAATATTTCCATATTTAATAACATAACCACGCAGCACTAACCGCTTGGCTCATTACGCCACAGAGCTCATACCAGTATATCTATTATCTACAGCTTAGTCTAAATTTAAACGTCGTTGAGCGGCGATCTAGCTTAGAAAGCCCTTGTCATTTCAAAATGAAACCTTATCTCTAATACTCAAAGTTGGATTTTGAGTAGAGGATTTTCACCATTACCAAAATCCCTATTTTATAGTCTGTAATCGCTGTAAGACGTGTGACACGTCTAAGCGATGTTTTGCGCATTATCTCATCTTGTAATCTCTCGTATAAGTAATAAGAAGCACTGGTTTCGTATGTCACTCTGATTTTGTCTGTCATGATTGTGTTGTTTCATCCTATTATGTATACTAACTATCGTAATTCGTAAAATCAAGCAAGATTAACTTGAGTGCGAAAAACAAAAAATAAATATAAAAACTTTTTTTAAATTAGCTTTCATTTTAAAGAAGAAAATAAATATTAAAGTAAGTAAATTAAACTCACCAATTTATTACATTATATATTTTTTATGCTTTCAAAGCTTGTTACGAGATTCATTTAATAGTTTTTATCAAATTTTTAAAAAGAAACTAAGTTTGAAAGTTTGAATAAAATTGTAATCAGCCTTATATTTTTTTCCACTGCTCTATTCTTCTCTCTCTAACGGCCAATTTCTTCAAAAAAACTAAAATTAAAACTAAAGTAATAACTTTTCCTTGACCATTACTGTTGTCAATAACAAATGTCAAGTTGTCAATGTTTTCATCCAAATGACAGCTAAATTAAAGGTCGTCTAAAATAAAATGTTAGGATAAACGCAGTAAAACCTATACAATTTTTCCAAAATGACAGTGACTTCGGATTTAACAGCCTTTCAATGAGCAGTTAAAGTTAAGGACAAAACTAACAGTTAAAATTGTAAAGAAACGAATTTAACCGTTATTATTACTTTATGACGTTACTTTGGCTGTTACTGTGGTTGTTACGTTTGGTGAAGAAATTGGCAGTGAGAGAGGGAATGAACCATAATCTATTACGCGAGCCCAACTCAAATTGGTGGATGCCTACGAAGTTTTGGTTCTTAGACAAGTCGGTTTCATCACGATGTTTTCCTTTACCGTTTTGAGAGCAGTGGTGATGAAATACATTACACCAAGTAATGAGCCACGCTGGGTTTGAACCCACAAATTACAATACGAAAGTCACGTCAGCTTACCACTGAGCCACCAATGTCCGCCATATTAAATTTAGAATGATGTGACTTAAAACTGCCTGACTGTCATATCAATGCACAACCAAAACTGCTGGGGCTAAGAGCATGAAATTTTGCCCAAGGCTTCATTTCATGACGCAGGCGAACACAGTGAGAGGATTTTTCAAAATTCATCTCCCAAAGTGGTATGAAGAATTCTACTTTCACGCGGCTGAAGCTTCTGACAGAAGCTGTTACTTTATACATTCTTATCCAAACTGAACATAACTGCAAAACCTCAGATTAATATTCGTTCGTAGAAACCGCTGGCAGTAACTAGGCTATAAAAAAAAAATAATAATAAAAGATTGTAATTGATATAAACATAGAAGTTATAGCTAGTCTGGAGTAGGTATAAACTACTTACGTTTCAAATTCATAACACAAAATTTACCCAAACTACATCTTATAGCAACAAAAATTCGCTCCAACTGCGAATAAAAGCTAAAATAGTTGACGTAAAAGCCCAGCAATTTACTTACTTTACCGTATAGAGTACATTTATTTAGGAACAATCTCATTTACTTAGCTCGACTCACGGTAAGTAGGACATGCGGCAGATTAATCGCCGGGTCGACACGACCAGCTGCAGTTTGGGGTTCAAGGATTTAGCTCTGCACTTACGAGTATAGCATGGTGGTAATGATGAGAGTAATGGCTTTATAATTACGTTTTAACTGGTTTGACAAGATATTTGGATTTTATAAAGACAACAGTTTTTAGGGTTCCGTAGTCAATTGGCAAAAACGGAACCCTAATAGTTTCTTAGTGTCTGTCCGTCCGTCCTCGCTTAATCTCTGTGACCGTTAGCTCTAGAAAGCTGAAATTTAGTAACAATATGTATGTCAACCACGCCGACAAAGTGCAAAAATAAAAATTGGAAAAAAATGTTTTATTAGGGTAGCCCCCCTACATGTAAAGTAAAAAGCGATTTTTTTTTAAATTTCAACCCTAACGTGTGATATATTGTTGGATAGGTATTAAAAAATGAATAGGGGTTTACTAAAATAATTTTTTGATAATATCAATAATTACGGAAATAATCACTCCAAAAGTAAAAAACAATGTGCCCCCCCCCTCTAACTTTTGAACCATACGTTTAAAAAATATGAAAAAATCAGGAAAGTAGAAATTTATAAAGACTTTCTAGGAAAATTATTTTGAACTTGATGGGACGAACAGTTTTTGAAAAGTTGGGGACACTAATTGTGACGGACGGAAATCTACGGAACCCTACACTGAGCGTGGTCCGACACGCTCTTGGCCGGTTTTTGGTATTATTTTGACAGAAGTTTTGTGGTTAATGTAGCGAACTATCATAAAGTTGTGCAGAAGTTTGTTTCTTGAAAATAGTAATTTTTGACTTGACTTTCAAGTCTTCAATTGTTTGGAAAAGTATTGTGTTTTAAAACTATTGAGTGAGGCAAGATTTTCCAAATTCAGGTAACTTTAAACAATATGGAGTAAATTGATACATTTAATTGAATAAGATACATAAATGTAACCTAAACTAGGTTCAGTACAGATCTAAACTAATATTATAGAGAGGAAAGATTTAATTTTTTGTCTGTATATTACGATTTAACTCAAAAACTTCACGACCCGATTTTATAAATTATTCTAGTAGCTTTCTAATCACCATTAGAAAGCTACATCTTTATCTACGGAAAAAACATAAACTATTTATTTACTACCTTCATACGGGAGACGCCACTAGCAGGAGCTAGTAAATAATATACGCGGTAATACACATCCAAAGCAACGTAACTCCTAATCAATATCCGAAAAAGGATAGACATCCCTTTCACCACGAATACCAACCGAAAGATGCACAGAAAAAAGCCTTTCAATTTCCCAAAGCACCTACAAAACTGTATCGTTAGCCGAACCCCCTTAACATGACCGGCGCGGCAGCGAAAAGTGACGATGCACGATGTACCGATAGCCTAAAAAACGTCGAAACAGCTAGGGCAGCCGTCAGGGTAGCTAGGCGGCCAGGCTGCTAAAAAGAAAGCGGTGTCGAACGCGTCCGTCGCATCGTGTCAAGTCGTTGGCTAACCGCCAGCCGACGCGACACTATCGTTCAATAATTCTAGCCAACCTTGAGCAAACAGTGCAGTAAGGATCTTTGTATTTTCTTGAGGGATGCATCCGAATATGCATTGCACTAACGCCCATTTTCAATAACCTACCGCAGTTCATAAATAGATAGCTATCTCCGATAAACAGTAAGGTTCTAGTTATCAATGTCACAATTTTGGTAGGAAATGCTAACCGTCGGTAGGTTATAGGACACCAAGTAAGGGCAAAAGAATAGATTTTTTTATCTTTAGTAGCTGCAACTTTAGATAGGTAGCTTATTGAAAATGGGCGTAAGTGGGTTTTGGGATGGTTTTTACGATGTTTCAGTGTCCTTTCCATGGGTGGATGGTAAACACTGGGCTGGTTTTAGTTGGCTAAAAATCACACCATCCTAGGGGCCGTACTATGACGTGTTAAAATGTCAGACGCGCAAACGAGAAAGAAGGATGGAGCACTATATAACTCCGTCTCCGTCTGTTTTTAAAATAAAAAATAAAAAAAATCATTCTCCACCGAAAATAGAAAAATGTACAATCGTTGTATTTGCTTCGCAAATATAAACTGTCCTTTTTCTCTCTTATTGCACTTAAAACTACTTTTCTCTGCATCATACAAACGTCCCGACTGGTAGAAAATGTATTAAGTCTGCCCGAGTACTTTAGTGTGCAAGAAGTCGTTAATAAATAAATAAACTGGTAAGTCTATGATTTATTAGTGCGGTCCACTTCAAAAGAGTTAGAAGTTAAGTAGCATGTGTCTAAGACTAAATTGTTCGAGTAATTTATTTGTGTACCGTACCTTAAAGAATAAAGAAAGTATATTGCAATATCAAGTTACGTGACTTAATCAAGTGGGATCACGCTTGATCAGGTTACAAATTACAACGATAAATAAAAAGAGGGCTCACACGGGGGGTTAACAATATACTCTTTACTAAATAAAGTACTAGAAGCACCCTAAGTTCTTGAGTACAGGCAACTTTAGGTATTCTTGGCAATTCCTGTCAAGTTAATGATGACTACAGCTGATTGTAATTCCCTGCTCTTTTTCCTGGACCTGGATATCTTCAAGACAAAAGTAAATAAGTCACTTCTACGTCAACGTGATCTATCGTCGACCGCATCGTCGCACCAGTGCCTAGTGCGAGTTATGAACACGTTTATAATGTTCGGTACTCCGATAGACTCGCTTCAAGGCTCTCGACCAATCAGAGAGGCAAACGTAGTAAGCATTGCGATCCATTAACGTAAAAACAACTCGCACTCAGCACACAGACGAGATAATAGTGAGTTTAACAAAAATAGTAAAACAAAAGTTAACAAACCAACAATATGATATTATGTTGTTGATTTGTTTCGTAATTAGCAAAAGGTTCTAGTTCTTTGTCATTGACAAGGTCAAATATATAATTAAATAGCCAGTAGCTTGTCGCGAAAACTGGACACAAACCTTCCAAAAAGGTCAACACAAACTTTCCCTACAGTATTATCGTAATACATTTTGTTTATACGATACGACAGAACTCCGAAGTTACCTTGACCCCTGAATTTGTTTGTAACAACTCGAAGGAAACAACTTTTTTAAAGTGATATGTAACTGAGTTTCACAAGAGCCATTTACAAAATAAACAATGTCGTTATTTGGTTTAACTCTTTGTGAAATACTCGTAATTTTGAGGAATAGAATGACTTGTTTTTTGGTTTTAGAAAAGTAGTTTTTTTAAATAATCTTCGCACTTTTTCAAGCAATCAGGTAGCACGAGGCTACTGATGAAGTGTAGAAAACTGAACTACAGTAAAAGCTAGTAACACAACAAAGGCAAAATTTTTTTTAACACACGAAATTACCTACTCCATAGAGTCATAAGACACCCAGACCCAGAACACCTATCTGCAGGTCATAGTAATATTTGTTCCATACGGGAATAGAATCGCTCAACCACTGCACTAACCGTGTCGTCAAAGCAAAGTTAGTTTGGTCTGCCATAGGTTTAGAAACTTTTTTTATGCCTCATTACAACTTTTAACATTAATATGGATGTGGTTGTTACGATTGTAGACGAAATCATTTATTTATTTATTTAATCTTACCTACACTACCATTACAGATCTACATATGATCCAATGCGACAGGTTGGCCTTACTAACTAAATCTTAAATCTACACCTTATACGAATTCACTCAAGTTGCACCACAATACATCAACCCTCCCGTGAACCTCATTCACCACGCGTATGGCTCTCGTGAGAGGAGTTCTCGCCAGCAGGTTGGTCCTGGCTGCAGGCACCGCGAGCAGGGGCGGGCGTCGCCGCCTCCACACGGTCGGGCACGCACAGCTGTAGGTGTCGCAAGTTCGCAACACTCCCGGGTTATGCGCCACGCCACGTAGTAGTTTATGTTTTCATAAAACGAAGAGACTGTCTAATTCCTGCTACGTAGGAGGTAGGTAGTTAGACACTCTCTTCGTTCTAACCTAAGCATAAACCTAAGTATCGTTGCCCCTCACATACTTTTGTTTCTACCTACCCCCCAACAGAACAAAAGCACAAGTACATGTTAGTATTAGTTGGTATTATTTACAACAAGGTTCTAGCTTGTTCTCGTGTTAGTTGTAAGTACCTCGTTAATATTCCGCTGTTTATTGCGTCCATGAATAAATGTATGAGCGGAGAACTTTCCCGGCGCCCTGTATCGATGTAATGGAAGTTATTGGCAGGAAGAATATCAGAGATGAGGAGTTTTGTACATGGGTTTAAAAGTTTTGTTTGCTTTTTGTTTCAGCAGATCTGGTGGGTTAAGTTGGATGTTTCTAGGCTAAAATATGTGGGGGAAAATGTTCTTTTATTAGATAGGTTGACCGAATATTTAAAAGGAACAACAAAGCTTATAGAACGGGTTTTAAAAAAATATATTAACTTGGTTTTAGGAGATATTTTAAAGAAAAAGTTGAAACGCGAAAAGTTTCCCTGATATATAAATTTCGTTTTGCGATGAAAATTAAATAGGTTCCTCTTCATAGTTTTCAGTAACAATGTACTAACTACTAACAGCGCAGTATAGATGACTTGTGTTGTGTTGTGACGAATGTAGGAAGCTTTCTAATAGTTTCTAATTTAATCTAATACTTACCCGCGAAACGAGACACAATAGTAAAACAATAACAGCGCGGTCTCATAGGACCGGTCGGGGATTCAAACATTAACAGCCTATTTTGGAAGAGTCTTATGTCCAACAGTATACTGACACAATGAAAACTAAATGACTGAAAAAAAAATGAGTCAAATCTTGATCAAATGATGAAAAAAGATGATGAAAAAAAATGTCTCAAAGAAAAGATACTGGTTTGAATCACCACACTGCGAGCCAGCATTTTGAAGGCCCACAACCGAGTCCCCACACGACTTCCCGACGTAACTCATTGGTCTGTAAATAAATGACTCTCCCCTTCTTAATTTCACCTATAAGTCCTGTCCATGGGAGCAGTATATCCTCATTTTTAACGCAACCTCTGTGAACCTGACCTCTTCATCCGTTATGCGGCCTGGAGGAGACTTCACACATATTTCAGAGGGCACGCATCATGACCTCATTTAATGCAAGGAGACGGGTCATAAGTTTGTGTCTATATTAGAGTTTGGGTCGTTGACAATGCAATGTTTTAAGTCTTGAAAGATTTCACTGAAACAATGATTTAAATCAAGATTCAGTATATTTGCTTGATTATAATTGTGGTTCAAGGTGAATGCTTCAAGGTACCTTGCAATTTGAATAGAATGGAAATACTTTAAAGTTCTTTCTTTTGACGTGACAACGTCTTAAATTAGGTTGCGGCTGGGAGTCACTTATGAAAAAGTGTAACGCTCGGTAACGTTACGATGAGTCACCGAACGAGAGAGAGGCCCGCCGAATGCCTTGCGTCTCTCTCCCACTCAACTATGATCGGTCTGCCGCGCGCGCAGCACTAGAGAATTTTAGTAAACAAAATATATTTCTATAGTTAAAATTTGTGCAATTCTTATTTTCATTCAATTCCTTGTTCCTATTGTGCAATTTAATTATATTCATATCAATAAATATTCTACCGAGAAAAAGACGTTGTCACGTAAAATCTTCGCCCGTAAAAACGACTTTACAGGCAACCATTTTTTTTTTTTATTGTTTTTTATTTGCTATTCAGTATTGGATAGTAGTTAGAGCAGTGGTGGCCCAATGGTAACCGACTTGTAGGTTCCAACTTACGAGTTGTATGTTACAGGTTTAAACCCAGCCAGGCGCATTACTTTCTGTAATTTGTTTCATTACCACTACTCTCAAAAAGGTCAAGGAAAACCTCGCTAGGAAACTGGCATGTCCGAGAACCAAAAATTCTAAAACATATGACGTCCACCAACCCGCACTGAGCCTGCGTGGTAGACTAGACACTTGAGTGGTACTTTAGACATAAAAAGTGAAGTCTATAGCAGTACTTTCAAATTAAAATTGAAACAATTCCTATTGAATAGATGTCTATATGCTGTGGAAGAACTCTAATTTCTGTTTTTTTTTTATCATTGTATTGTTTTTTATTATTGGATTTTATTCATTCGTGATTTTGAAATTGTTATTTTTTTATTCATTTTGACATTCTGTGCTATTTTATGTGTAAATAATGTTTATATGGTAATTTATTTTAAATTTTATAATTTGACCATACTTAATTTATTAGTGACATTTGAATTTATTATTTTTACATTCTTGTCATTATATTTACTTTTTTTTTCAATTTATTTGTAAACTGTAATTTCTAATTTATTGTGTAAATTCAGATACAATTTCTTTGTTAATGAATAAATGACTATGACTATGACTATGACTACGGCCCATTCCCTCTCGTAGGGAAGTGGCCTGAGTCTCAGCAGTGGGAACGTTATAAGGCTGTTGCTATGCTATTGAATAGTAAGACTAATTCAATCAACGTACTAACACAAACTCACCTATTCATTACAACTAGTCACTGTACTGACCAGCCAGGGGGTAAATTGGCCCATACACTATACTGTTCACAATACAAGCCATTTCTAACACTAAACCAAACCATAATGAACAAGCTAAGGCCAGAGCTACACTTGCCAAGAATGCCTGGCAATGTAAGCCTACTTAATGTATTCGTGAGCGATTCATTCGGCTCGTGTGAACAAGGCACGGCTGTGAGGCATGTGGACAGCACAATTTATGGGAACAATGAATTGGTGCTAGATTAAGGCCTTTTAAAACTATTGTGGGGTTAAATGAACATGTTTAAGGTGGTAATAAATTTTTAAGATATTAATCGGTAAGGCTGGTTATTTTGTAACCTAAATAGGCACTGTTAGAGTAGAATATTTGTTTTTTTTTACGTGATAAATGAGCCAAGATAGCCCAGAAATTTCAAATTTTCTTAAGGTTTTTTTTACATTTTGCAGGTCATTGTTTTTTTTACGATTAGTTTTTGCCAGTGACTTTGTACGCGTAAAAATAGGTTTCTCCATGCACCCGTTTAGCCCATAAGGGGCTGAATTTAAAAAAAATCCTTACTTTGTTCTCACCTCCGTCATAAAAGCAAGCCTTGCGAAAAATTTTACGTTCCTATGCCCAGTAGTTTCAGCTCTGCACTAGGAACCCGACACTGATTTACAGGTTCCATAAACGTGGGCTTGGGGAAGACGAGCAATGAGTAGCTTGCCGTCCAGCTATCATTAAATAAACGGCAAATATTTTTTTACCTTTTCATTCGTTAAGTTTAGTTATTGGTCAAGCCATTTCTACCAACAAAGACACACCAGCCTTATAAAGCTAGTGCTACACTTGGCATAGAAGGCTCAGTAACATAAACATGGCGTCGACTTGAGCTGCCGACTGTATTCGTAAACAATTCATCTGCGCTCTGCCTCCGCACAACAACGCCGACAAGACTGACTTATATTACATCGTGTGTGCTTCATTTAACTGGATACATGTCCTTGTAGCTTACTTAGGAAATTACAGAAAGCCAGTGATAATCATGATAGTTGACGGAATGGAACGGCAAGAAGATTTTTTTTATTAATAGACTCGCGTTTGGCCACTATCTCACCTGAAGCTCAGCAATGATTGCGATTGGTTGAGACCAGTTAAACAGCTCATGCTACATGAAGTAATAACCACTTATTGTCAAAACTAAAGCAAAAATTGTACAATTACCTTGGATCATCCAAAGTAGGAAGGTACAATTTTAATCTGTAATCTATTTCAGTGATTGTCGACTTGAATCAACAATAAAATTGGTAGATTAAAGGAAAAAAATATTACGGAAATCAATTTCAGCGTTTCGTAGAGTAAGTGGGGGATCAAAAATCACATAAAAATACGATACCTGGTATTTTTATACGATTTTAAATACGAGTTTTATATCAACCTCATGTTTGTACAGATTCATTAGGTATCATATTGCAGCTAGGCCGTCTCCATGGTGATGACTATCTTACTTAGAAATACTTGCTTTGGGGACACAATAGGCCACAGAACACTCGTATTCCAAGTATATTCAGTCGTCAGTGTTATTGATTAACAAGCGTTGCTTCGTCATTTCAGCCGAAACACATCCACTATTGAACATAGGCGTTTCCCAAGTGTCGCCACAATTAAACGTCCTGCATCCATCGGATTCCCGTAACCCTTGTCAGGCGCTGCGTCTCAAATACTCAATCACAATATTGGTATTTAGTATAACAATTTATTTTCACAGTTACATTTGTATTTTAAACTAATTATAACTAACTAAAAACGAACTAAAGTATGCCGTCAAAAAACTTCTCCACATCGCTGTCGACTGGTAATGTGCCCAAAAGACTGGCAGCATTGCCACGCTGTATGGCAATGCTTATTTTCAATAGATATGTATTCATATCTTCTTGTTTTTATTTATTGATATTTGAATAAAATTACATGATTTATTTAAAAATACTTTAGTAACTATAATGTTTTTACAAACAACTAAAGTAATGACAACTCAATAGGCAGGATTAAGTACATACTAAAAATGATAAAATGTTCAAAGGCGCGTAAAAAGAATCTTTCTTTTCATTTGACACACTACGTACTAACACCAATCTAACTCGAAAACCTTGTTACACATTGCCAAGAATGCAAACACAGGGGATGCATATGCGAGCGATTCATTCGGGATGCGCGGACGAGACGACCTCGTACCTCCACCAACTGCGTAGGAAAATGCAGTAGTACAATGAGCACTCAATGCATCAACACATACAGAGCAAATACACTCGAAGTTGGTGACCCAAGAAATCATAATCGTCAGACGTTCACAGCTGGACATTCGCCACACCCACGCATCGTCATATCGACAGGTCCCGTATCTCTCATATCCAACGAAATTCAAACCAAAAAAGAGGTATCTTTGGGGATAAGTCTAGGGAGTGTGGGGTGATCACCATCAGCACATACAATGTTACCTCTTAAACCATTTCGGAACCCCTTATGTGCAAGGCCACTTAAGGCACATCCCTAAGGAGACTGTATTGATTGTCATTTCACCTCATGGGAAGACTGTTCCAATGCTTTGTCGTATACATAGATCGGCAATGTTAGCGCAAGGGTTTAACGATTGGCTGCTGCGCTACGTGTTGCGGGTTCGAATACCGTACGGAACTTTGTATGAACTACAGATAGTCGATACAGATCTATGTATCTATCTGGTGCATGTGAGTGTACATCTTTGTGACCGCAGTGACGACACAGTCGTAATTTTCTAGTGTATGGCAATGTTTTTTAAAAAGAAAGAAAGCAAAAAAAGCCTGCCTTCTGCACCTTTCTTTTTGCGCTGGCTGGGTGGTAGATGTGCTGTGCACTCCGCCTAAAGAATATTTATATTTGCAATGCTTTGTAAGCTGCTAGTAATAAATGAGTTTCTTGTCGGTTCGCGGCTGTTTCGCGCCGGTAATGAGAATTCAGACCTACAATAAATATGCGGAAAGGGTTTTTCGACAGATTTTGTGTCGCGTTTCTGTGTTTGTTTGACGATTGTAGTTTTACTTTTGTTTTGTGAATTTTAACGGCTTTACATATATGTGCTTTGTTATTGAGTTTAACAAGAAATGTAGAGTATTTACATGCTTCGAACACATCTGTAATTTATTACTTGCACCTAGGTATCCCAATGTAAGTTAGAATTACTCACAATACAATAAATAAGTTTTATCCATCAAAGAATGTTTCCATCTTTGAAAGCAGCCACAATTAGTTTGAAAGATAAAGTTTTACAAGAACTTTCCATAGTCTTGGGTAAAGAAACAAACTAGACAATGTCGGCACAAATGGAGCAAAGACACAAACTAAACTGACAGGTACAATTATGACAAACAAATAGAAAAAGGTAAGTTTTAATGAGATTTTTTGACCAACACAACTAAACATTTAATTAAAAATCTCAATTACGCTCACCTGACCACAAAGTTGTGGAGCAGTTTCGCATGACCACCGGCACTGCACATAAATCGCACCCGGCTTCGGCTGCCCACGGAACTAATAGGAAATGGAACGCTAATGCTCAAATAATAATAATAAGACCCTGTTCCCGATACCGGTAGGCTACTATTATTATTTATTTTTTTCATTTTATTTTTTTTACATAAATATTTAAATATATAATTTTTGTGTTAATTTAAATAATAAACGGAATTATAATAACAGTTTTAGGCAACGGAGGTCCTTAAATAAAATACATATTTATAATCTAAAACAGGCGACGATCACTTCACAAAAAAGCTCTAAATAAAAGAGTTCACGGTATGACAATAACATGCACCAAAACTTCATGCGATTTCTAACATTTTGACTCGCCAATCATAACATAAAATAGGTTTATGTTAACAAACATAAACTTTTGTAAACGATATAATCTCGCATGTTACACTTTATGAGTAATAAAATCAGCCTGTAACAGTCCCTCTGCCGGGCAAGAGCCCTATTCTCAGATAGAGAATATACAAGGATTAATCACTATGCTTGCGAGTGCCTTACAATATTATATTAGTTTGCTCACCTGTTGGTTTTACACTGTTTGCGTTTCGTGGAATATGTGCATTGAAATTGCACAATTTAATTTCGCCAAACCTAAACAGTGTGAACAGGTTAGGCGAAAACCAACATAGGACCACTAAACGTGAGCTGCTTCATTGTGGACATCCAACCCATATGTATAAAACATTATGGGACCACATTTATAGTACTACTCAGGATCTGTGTTTCCTCATAGTTAGGTACGACCTAGGAGTCTTTAAGTCAAGAATGAATTGGTTACTTTTAGGCAAGCTTCGACCACAACATCGTTTACCATTAGGTAAGATAGTGATCAAACATGACATTATCAGTAATAATTATAAAACAAAAACTGATTAACAGAATGATATCCACAATAATTTTTTTTTGGTTCGGGAGATAGATAACTACAGTCAGATTGCAATTTACCACTCCATTTACTAATGATTCCGTGTCCATATACCACAAATGGTTGCTGCCCATAACTACTGCCAGTTTCACTGCATCGGTGTAGAACACTGACTGCTATGCCCAATTGCTATTGATTCGTGTCGCAGTAATTAATGGTTATTTGATTAAGTGTGGGTTTACGAACGGATAACTTGTGGATGTCTCCACCCCACCAGACCACACCTATTAACTAAACATCGTATGCATATATCTATTTGAAGAATTATTTAGCATACTTGGTATGGTACAAAACGAAAGTAACTTTTTTAGTTACAGTCACCATGTAAGCATGTTTTGTAATAGTACTTTAGCAAAAGAAAAATACATTGTTTATAAATAAAATTTGATTTAGGCTTTTATCATTACAGCCCAAAAATGTCCACTGTTGGAGGAAGTATCGCCAAAACGACAGTTCCTTTGCATTTCGCGTCCATTGGATTCCCGCAACCCCCTCAAGGCCATTGGGCCACCTTGTGGGAGGCCTTCGAACGCGACGTCTTCTGGTGCGTGGTCGCCATTCTAGAACCTTTCATCCCCATTGACTATCTGTTCTGCGAGCAACGTGCCCAGCTCAGTACTACTTAAGCTTGGCGATTCTTCGGGCTATGTCGGTAAACCTGGTTCTCCTGTAGATATTTACATTTCTGATGTGATCATACAAGAAAACTCCGAACATAGCCCTTTCCATAGCCCTATGGGTAAGTTAAAGTCTTCTAATAAGGCCCATTGTAAGCAACCACGTTTCAGTACTATATGTCATCCCTGGCATCATGCATGACTTTCGTCTTGAGAAAATGTGGTAAGTATGATGGACGAGAAGATATTGGACAGCTTAAACCTTCTTCTCGAAGTTAACCTAACCAACAGGATTTCTGTCTCAGGTACACGTATTCGTCCTGTAGCTTCGAGTGCAGTCTCCGGTTTTGATTGTAGTAGGTGCTACATGGTTATTTACCATGAATTAAATTTTGTCCATTTTCATTTCAGGACTTGAAAAAAAAACACATAAATGCAATAATCAGGAACCACAGGTTTGTACCTAACACCGCACATTACACAACATGTACCAAATCCGGTGACTACTTTGTTAATAACATGTACGCGTGGTTTCGTATTTATACGACCACAGATTATACAATATCTACCACACCAATAAAACAGTACACGACTGCGGAATACCACTGAGCTATATTGAATAGCTGTATACCGTAGCTTTGGCATTGTGATGGCATACAGGTATTGCAAGTAAATGTAGGTGTTACCGTGAAATGTATTTTTGAAGTATTTTTTTTGTTTGTTATAAACTAGTGCTTGACCGCGATCCCACCTGATGGTAAGCAGCGATGCAATCGTTGATGGTGAGGCGCACTAGTTTATTAAGAGAATATTCACCCTAGCCTTGCAGACACCAAAATAATAATTAATTATAAACGTATCGCAGCATGCAAATTATTCCAGTCTTTCAATGTATAAAATCGTCTAATACCTATCCTGCTCTAGGTGGAGCAAGAGGAAGTGTAAGTGAGACATTTATGGACTTAAACTCTCCTGTATTCCACCAGTAGCCTTTTGCGTTCCAGGGCCACAATAACTGTTTTGAACAATCCCATAGCCTTAGCGGGACGCCACGGTCTATCTGTGTTGTACATTTTAATACAAGGGGAGAATGTTTGTTATTGCAACCGAGGCGGAATTCACCCGAGTCACAGATGAGGGTATTTTGGATTCAAGTGCTGCAATGCACCAACTTTCCCCATGAATCTTCAGTCTATCAGCGAAAACTACATGAACAGATTTTCATCAGTTTTAGAGTTTATCACGTTCATAAAGAAAGACACGGTTTGTTTTATAAAAATATGTAATGTTAGAGGAGTAGAATTCGAGAAAAGCTTGTTTCAATCTAGCTAAAAGCTTACATTGTGGACTGAGACCGAATTTAGACAAGACTAAGTTAAATAAAGAAATACGGAGAAACTTTGTTAAAGGTTTCTCGAATAGGAGGGCATTTGAATGAGTTATTCATACGCCATGGGGCTTTTTGTGCCAGAAATAGGATGATCTGGGTACAAAAGGTAAAGAACGCTCGGTCTAAGGATGTTTTTTTTTAATATTTTATATTTAAAATGTATGTTATTTAGGAAGTAAAATTAGATTATATATCATCATTCACTTAATCTACAAACTAAAAATATTAAAAGATTTATAAATATTAGTCTTATTATTTTAGTCCGGCTCTGTACTTTTGTGTGCATAAAGTATTAAATAAATTATAATTAATTTCGTTTTTTTTCAAGGCTAGAGTGAATAAGCTCTTAATAAACCAGTGCGCCTATCAATCACAGACCATCCTGCGTACCATCAGGTGGGATCGCAGTCAAGTACACGTTTAAATTACATAAAAAATAATATATTAGTCTCAATATCTTTTTATTAGTTTATCTGAACTTGTAAACATACTCATTTATTTATATTTTTATGAGTATGTAATTTCAAGGCCCGTTCAATTTGGTTCTAATATGCGTTACTCTACAGATAGGTCGTTAGTAGTCCACCTAAATGCTTATACCAAACTTGCCCATCCCTGAAATCGTCTGACTGATATGGCATCATGTCTGAGAATCACGACTCGGTAATCAGGAATAGGACGCAAGGAAAAGAGGGACACGACAGTACCTATTCAACATTTACTTAAAAAAAAACCACATAATTTATTTTCCTAGTACAGACATACCTATCCTTTCCTAAAAGCAATCTACAAAAACAAATACTAAGTAATGTAAAACGCTTTCAAAGTCTTTGAACATCCTAGAATGTACGGAGAAGGGTGTAAGGGAGATAAACGAAGGGTCTAATGTCGCACGTAAGCGATCTATCACAGGCAGCTTGGGGATTTTAAACGTTATTGATGTATTATGTAAAAGAGCTTTAGGCATATGAGGTGAGAGGGAATTACAGATAGAATTTTGTGAGATACAAATGGGAAGTTGGTTGCTTTTTAATGATGTAGGTTCGTATTTTCTAGCTAGGTATTTCTTTCAGGATTTGGATGTTTTTCCATGATGAAAATTATAAATCTACATTTTAAAAATAGTATAAGTAAGTAGTAGGTTTTAACTGTATAGTAGTAGTAGATATAAATGTTTTAAAAAAGAATTAACTTTACTCAACACAAATCATGAAATTCCTACACACACTCTCCAAAATGCATCCAATACTCAATACTCCTTAATCCTATAATATCGTGAGGCTGGTTTCCCTACATCTGTCCTCCAGGTTTTGTAGATTGTTGCTAACCAAAACCACCAACTAACCTCTTTGCACGCCTTTCCACTGATGCCTTACTGAAATGTCTTTAGAATCATCTCATAACGAAATATCCATATTGCTTCAAAATACATCGAAAACTCTACTCCCTACTATTCCCATCCTGAAACACTAATGTCTAAGAATAAAGTCTTATAAAAATGTACGTTCGCTTACTCTACAATGTACAGCAAAGGAATTGATAGTCTCGCAGGGAACGCCTATTATAGAGCCGTTATACAGCCGTTACAGAGTTTATCGATGCCTGCGAGGCAACTTTACTATAATAGAGCTGTAGAGTTCTCGGAAATGCGCGCAAGGAAATGCTAAGACTGGTATACGATGTATATTGTTGTAGTATCTGCAGTAAATATAATATGTAGTGAACCCGATGGAATTTGATTGTCTGTTAGCAAATTTCTTAGTACTTAACTGCTCGTGTGAAACGATTTACCTACAATACGTTCTGATCAATGTTGTTTTCACTTCAGTGTACAACGAGCAAACCTGTGAGCCAATGCTATGAGCCACACGATGATTTCCCAGCTAAAAAAAAGCTCAATTAGCATCCTGCCTCGAAAATTCTGGAGCGTTTTATATACTCACAATTTTATTGAATACCTGGAGGCGAAAAAATACATCCAACCTTCGAAAAATCTTCGAAAACCTAAGTTTTTGGCGGTCCCTGCCTCCGGGCGCAGGATGACTCTGTCCAGCTGCAGAAGGCTTCTTAATTTTTACGGTAAAGGTCCATCTAGCCGGAGCGAATCGCACTCCAATAGAAACAGAAGATGACACTCAGGGCAAACAGAAGATGTAGGTTAACTCTAACAGTGAATCTTCGTAATCGGATCAGTACGTAAGTACATCGAGAGAATAGCTGTTACAAACTTATGAACAAACTAATTTATTATGACAGCGATGTGGAGGAGTACTCCAACGCTTAAGTTTATGTGATATTGTACATGTTAGGTTATAAATACTTGTAGCTAGTAAATATTTAGGTCATGTATTTACATAGGTATACTGGCTTCTGCTAGCGGCGTCGCCCGCGTGAAAGTGGGTTTCTACATACAAAATTTGGACCCCATATCATTCCCTTAGTGCTCGCTTACGACATAAAAGAAAACCTTGTGCAAAATAGTACGCTCCTATTCTCAGTAGTTTATCTGTCTGTCAATAAATTTCTCCTTTTATTTAAAAACTGTGTATCAAACATTAGCTCACAAACGAATACCATGGATCCAGTGCATCATTTTGAATCCCCCTGTGTTCAATTTAAAAAACATTTTAAAATCGTTATTATTATCAACCTCGATGACATTTTTAATTATAAAGAGACTAGGAATATATTTTCTTAATTCTAACAGAAACATAGTGATTTGACAATTCATATACAAAGCCGAACTTAACTCAACAATGAGATGTCTCTTAGGTATATAAGTTTCGATTTCAACAACATTTTCGAGTGCCTTCGCACCGAATTAATGTCAAACAAATCTCGATCCAGAACCATGACTGACATTTCATTTATTTATCTTGGGAGCACGTAGCACTCTCATTTCCTTTTCAAAGTGAGCTTTTTTTGTTTCCTTTTGAAGTCAAACTCTAACAAATGAGTGATGGATAGTTATGATTATGACAGAAATAGCGACATCTTGTCTCGGAGAAAGGTTTGCCGTTAAAAGTCTACGAGAAATGGACGTCGCACCGAAAAAGAATAAATCCTTCTTTCTTTTTATTGTACATCATAATCAGTTTAAATTTTTGTAAATAACAGAATTCATGCACTGTTGATGTAATGTTGATGTTTTCAAGGTCTTCATCTATGGCACCCACAGTCTCAGCGAATTAACCTATTTTAAAATGACGGCATAACTGCAAGTCGTCTGTATAGAGTAGATAGTCAGAGGTTAGGATCTTAGTAATAGGTTCATAGAAACTGAGAAAAGAAGAAGAGAGAGGACGCTAACAAGAGGCACACTTGCAGCAAAATCACACCATTCAGAGGAATCTTCATCAGAAGATAAGATATAAACCACTCAATTACTGGTGTAGTAGAGATTATTTTCTTCTTTTTATATAGGTACTATTGCAATACGTCTTAGAACAATAAGCTACTGGGTTGACGACTTGTGAAGAGATATAAATGGGGGAAAAGATTCCTAAGAGGATTTCAAAATCAACTGAGTTAAAAGCATGACTGAATAAAACCATCACGGTTATACATTTATTTTCCACAGCCAGTCTTATGGCGTCGGTATTTTATCAAGAGTTGTTATAGTTATATGGCCAGGTCTGAAATCAGATTGGTAAGGACTTAGTAGATTATTAGAATCCATCCGGATAACGAGGCAGTTGATTCTGAACAACACTCTCAAGGACTTTGGAGAGGATTGGGAGGATCGATATTGGTCGAAACTGGGATCGTGAAGAGGGATTCCAAACTTTAGGAAGCGTTTGGACGTGAGCCTCCTGCCAAGCAGAAGGAAAAGAGTTCGTCAAGAGATATTGTTTTTTCCTTAACTGCAGATCACCTACTATACGCACACAGATAAATAGATGTACATATCTATCTCTTTTATCTTTGATTTTTTATTTGTAGGACATGCCGTATCCTCACAATGTTTTCTTTCACCATTTTGAGAATAGTGGTGATGAAATAAATGACATAAAGTAATACACCTGGTTGGGATTGGACCCATGACCTGCAACTTGTGACTATACTGTGTGTAGGTATGTGTGTATTTCTTAACACTGGAACAGCTACACGGATTTTGACTAAACTTGACACACTGATAAACTAGGTCCTGGAATACCACATAGGATACTTTTTATTAGTCCAGTCAAAATAGACTAAATTATTATTCAAGTTTGCATTAATTCCCAACAAGCTGGATTTTTGTGCAGGCCTTGAATACGTCATTACGAATGATATGTCAAAAGTCCCCATCGATCCCGCTTGTGCGTTGTTTTTTATTCGAGGTCAAAGGTCACAAATTAGCGTTTTTTGCGTATATCTCTGAAACAACGAGAGCTATCGAAAAATGGTTCAGGCAAAGTTTGTAGATCGTAAAATTGTCTACAAAAAGATCCAACACTTTTTCTTCTACGATGCACTGTTCTCGAATTATGGCTATTTTAAACATAGAAAATACGAATATGCACTCATGCTAAGGGATGATGGGTTCGATGAATATTTGAAGAACAAACCATCTGTAACGATACATAAGCAGTGTCGTAAAGCATACACCCGGAAGAGCAGCATCGCTGCAGCTAAAAGACAGCGTGAGGCGGAGATAGCTACCACATCTGGGATTAGTCCTCCTCGTACTAGCACGAGGAAATGAATCGTCTTTTTGACGAAATACTGTTTGTTCAGTGGCAGTGAAGCAAATAAAACGGCTGAAATAAAAAAAAGCGCAGCATCTTCGACCTAGAGTGTCCTAAACTTTCAACCCTTGACTTCAAGAAAACCATCTTTAAGGAAGCTCAGACTCGTTCTCATGAGCTAGCAAGTAGTGTCATTGCTAGATCGTAAAATTGTCTACAAAAAAGATATGGACACTTTTCTTCTATAAAGCATCGCTTTCGAGATATCGTGACTTTAGACCGCAGGAAAGTCGTATTTTAAGTGTAACAATCACTGTAGTACTTAGCCTCAGCAGAATTTTTTTTTTATTTCAGCCGTTTTATCTGCTTCATTGCCACAGAACAAACAGTATTTCGTCAAAAAGACGATTCATTACCTCGTGCTAGTACGAGGAGGACTAATCCCAGATGTGGTAGCTATCTCCGCCTCACACTGTCTTTTAGCTGCAGCGATGCTGCTCTTCCAGGTGTATGCTTTACGACACTGCTTATGTATCGTTACAGATGGTTTGTTCTTCAAATATTCATCGAACTCATCATCCCTTAGCATGAGTGAATATTCGTATTTTCTATGTTTAAAATAGCCATAATTCGAGAACAGTGCATCGTAGAAGAAAAAGTGTTGGATCTTTTTGTAGACAATTTTACGATCTACAAACTTTGCCTGAACCATTTTTCGATAGCTCTCGTTGTTTCAGAGATATACGCAAAAAACGCTAATTTGTGACCTTTGACCTCGAATAAAAAACAACGCACAAGCGGGATCGATGGGGACTTTTGACATAACATTCGTAATGACATATTTAAGGCCTGCACAAAAATCCAGCTTGTTGGGAATTAATGCAAACTAGAATGTCTATTTTGACTGGACTATATCTATGACCAGGTTTCCTTGGAATAATTTTCCACTATCACGCAGATGAAGCCGCTGGCAGATACTAGTTTATATCCTACATAACTACCTCATATTTGACCGCTTGCAGGCATTGGTTTGAAGCTCTGTTTGTTTAATTTATTGGCAATTGGCACCCACAACACAGAAAACCCAATCAACGGTAATTATTGGTCGGAGGTCAGTTTCACGTTAAAATAAACGGTGGATTTAACTGTGTATCAATTGGAGGCAGCACACAGAGAGCGCTGCAGAACTGAGTCAATGTTTAGTGACGGTAAACTCTCTGAATTTCAGTCGATGCTGTAATAAAGGTAGATCATTGACTAACACGCGTCAATGATCTACCTTTATTACAGCATCCACGTAGGATTTACAGCTGATGGGACTTGGGATGACAGTATGTATCTTGTGTCAAATATATACAGGCTGTATACCTATTATAATCATCATCTCAGCCGAAAGACCATCCACTGCTGGACATAGGCCTCCCCCAAGCGCCGCCACAACGACCGGTCCTGTACGTCTCGCATCCATCGGATTCCCGCGACCCTCGCCTAGTCGTCGCAAGGTATACCTATACTTAATAATAATAGTATAAAGAGGAAAGATTTGTATTTTGTTATAATGGTTTGTTAACATTACAGCCTCGTACACTATATAAACATCTCCTGTACACTCGTATTTGGTTAATCTCAGTTGAGATTGGCCTCCGTGAGCGAAATTCGGTCAGGAGGATTATCAATGTAAATATTATTTGTGATGTTCTGATACATATAGGTCAGGTCATGTATAAAAATTAAGTAAACAAAATCAGTACATATGTGAAGAACGTAGCAGGCGGATATCTACATACTTACTTAATACTATTATTGTAGAAAAAAAGAATTTTGAAAATCCGTCGACAATCGGCGGAGTATTCGATGAACAAACATACAAAAAAAAAACAGCCGAACATAGTACCTCCTCCTTTTTGTGAAATCGGTAAAAAATCATAACTTTACAAACGAAAAAAGAAACCCGTAGACGTTGGTTCCGGTTGTTATTCGTAGACTTTTGACAGTCGATAGAGGTAGTTAGACAACAGAAAGTCTGCCCATTAGGAGTATCGTGTAACCCAGTAACTGAAATGTGGAGGTCTGATAGACAGTATGTCAATATAAAACAATGGTATTCCGCTGCTTTCGGTTGAAGGCCAACCCTAAGCAAGTTGAGAAAAGACTAGGGACATGATAATAAAGCCAAAAAAATATTAACTTACCGCATGACTCTTGTAAGTTGAAGCCAATCCCAAAGAAGGGTTCAAGAAGACAGATTTATTTCATATAGATACGTAAAAGCTTAAACGGAAGAATAATAAAATGTAAATCGTATTATACTACAGACATTGAACCCACGGACCGTCGCGTCCTAAGACCTCCAACCAAAGGGTTACCGACCGATAATTCAAAATCTATCAAAACCCCTACTGAAAAAATGTTATCGTTGATCCCCAAAATATTACGAAAAGTTTTTTTATCGTTCCAAAGGGTTAATCCGGTCATTACCCTTGGTTTACCTTGGCAAATTCAATAGGTAAAAATTTTCTTTTACGCATAGTACCTATAAGTACATTTTTTTCAAACAGGGCATCATCAGTCCAACATTTCCCGCTCTTGGGCGGAGCGGGAGGGCGTGACAGACTTTTACTGACTAAACCCCACCCCATTCCTTCGTTGCCTTCGATCTAGGGATACCGAGCTTCCCTTTCAGAAATCCAATCCGTGGCCCCAACGCTTAGTACCTATAGTTGACTTTGAAACCATGTTTGGAGTAATACAATAAGTAAGTTCACTAGGTCGCTCGCTGGGCTGATCCATTAAATGAAAACACTCCTCCGTGCCTCCTCAGAGCATCTTGGCTATGATTTTTATATTATTATCTTTGTTGGTCATTATGGGTAAAACGTGCCACCAAGCCAATTAGTTTTACCCAGTTATTGGGTTATGAAGGTCAGAATCTATTAATATTATAAACGTGACAGTTTGTACGTCAATGTATGGATGTTTATTACTTTTTCTTGCAAAATCTACCGAATGGATTTCGGTTAAACTTGATATAAGGGTAGACCATGTCCTATAGGATTTTTTTTACCGCGCAATATGTCCCCTTGGGATACCTTTTTTACTATCATGTCAGCGAAGCCTGTGATGCTACCACTACGCTAGTACTTTACAAAAAAAAGTGCACTAACCTGCACCTAAAATAAATATAGTGTCACGTTACATTTATTGAAGTTTAACGGTGTTTGGCAAGGGGAACATAATCACTATACAATCTTGAAGAGAAAATAAAAAAAATAAGCGTTGAGGAGTTTCTCCACGCCATTCTTTAGATTACATTTAGTTAGTTCTAAAGGTTTTTAAAAATAATATATGTATATAATTATTATTATCATACACAGTCGCTCTATGAAAAATTATGGTATTCCCAAACGCACAATAGGTTTTGGGAATACTTTTTCATCCCATCTATTCGAAAAGGACGACTTTGTTCGCCTTTAAGTGCGACCAAAGGTAGTGTTTTCTGTATCAAACTTTTAACGGGAAATAAAAGTATTTTTATTTCCCGTTAAATGTTTTATTCCCCGTTAAGTATTTTTATTCCCCGTTATCTGAAATAAGTGCGCAGCAATGAATTTGGAACATCTTAGTGTTTAGCGCCAAAGAAATTGAACGCATATATTGTTTGAATGATAAATACAACAAAAATGACTAAATTTTATAAATATGTCTAAAACCAAACAAAAATAGATTAAAATGACTAAAAATGACTAAGTATTACAAAAATAACTAAAAATAGATTAAAATGATTAAAAATGACGAAGAATTACAAAAATGACTAAAAGTAGATTAAAATGACCATAAATGTCAAAAAATGACTAAAATGACTAAATGACTAAACATAGATTAAAATGACCAAAACTGTCTAAAAATGACTAAAAATGACTACAATTACAAAAAATGACTAAGAATTACAAAAATGACTAAAAATAGATTAAAAAGACCAAAAATTACAAAAAATAACTAAAAATGACTAAAAATAGATTAAAATGACCAAAAATTACAAAAAATAACTAAAAATGACTAAAATGACTAAAAATGACAAATATTGACAAATGATAAAATGATGAGGCGCCTTTTATTTCCTCATAGAGGGTGATGAAAAGTAGAGTGTATGACTCGGGCGCAAATATATTTTTGGCTCGGGCGACGTACTTTGAATCCCTCGCTACGTTCAGGATTCTACTAAAGAACCCCTCGCTACGCTCGGGATTCTACACAAGAATCCTTCACTTCGCTCTCGATTCAAAAAACGCCCTCGCCGTAAAAATATTACTTTGCTCCCTTATGATACAATCTACTATTATTGTACTTACAGCTAAGGAGTTAAAGAGTAGAATTCCCTGCCGAAATCTGTGTACCCTGATGCTTCAAGCCCCCAGGCTGTACAGGCTGTACAGGGAACACATTTCATTTTTAATTCCTTATTTATATTGTGCTCTGGATCCTGCTCTCGAATTTTATTTATATAATATTCTCTCTCTATAAATAACTCAACGGTTATCTGAGAGAAAGCTCATTGCTGAGTTAAGCTCGTCTTTGTACACGTGAATTGTCGAATCAATAGTAATTAATCAGTAATACATCGGCACGATGTAAAGTCTCTGTGTAAAAAAAAAAAACAAAATTTAAACAACGCCCATTTAATTATCCCATCCTGAATTTCCCCTACTCATACAGCCGTAAATAATTAACATCCAAATAATTGGAATATAAGATTCATTAGTTGACTATGTGGCCTAACCCATAATTATATTAGTGACATAGCTTGAATATTAATAATCATTAGGGTGGCTACGAAGGACCCTCGGAAATCATTTTGCGTTTTATCGCTCTTCAGAGCAGCCCACAAAAGAACGGTCCGAGAAATATGTGAATAGAAAGGGTGAGTGTGGAAGGGTGAGTTTTGCGATTGTGTTATCACGTTTTTCTTTTATTTGGCGTGAAATATCTTAAATCTTAAGCGAGCAGTGGTGGCTCATAGGTAACAGCCCCGACTTGTCGAGTTGTAGATCATGAGATCGTACCTAGCCAGGTGTATTACTTTATGTATTTATTTCATCAGAAATACTTTCAAAAACGGTGAAGAAAATGCCATATCCTAGAACCAAAAATTCAAAGACATGTTACATCCACCAATCCGCACTGGGCCCGCGTGGTGGATTATGGTCCATGCCCTCTCCTAAAGAGGAGACCTGAGTCTCAGCAGTGGGAAAATTATTATGCTTGTGTATCTTAGATTTCATTTTTACTACTAAGACAGCTTTAAGTAAGTCTCCGCGGACAAGCTAAAAAAGACTATGCGACAACGGTACGACCTGTCTTTTTGTAGAATTAATTTTATTTTGAAAAATGTTTGCCACATTGTATCGTCTCGCCTGTCCGAGAGAACTTTAAACGCTAAGGCAATATATACATACAATGGGCAAAGCTAAGTCATATCACTTAAGTACTTAATATACGGTACGAAGAAATATAATTCCATCATTACACAAAATCCAAACCAAATCGTAACAGCAAATTAAAACGCAATCGCCTAAAAAAATACCAGACAAAATAATTGAAACCTAACATAATATGATGTTCAGTTATCAGAGTTCACGTTTGAACAATTTGCAAATGGCGTGGGGGAAGCACGGCTCGGACTATTTATCACCCACCTCTTTGCCCACCAATGAAATGGATACTGGACGCTAATTTACGCACCAATGGACCACAATACAGAAGAGGAAGTAGGTCCACTTCTAAGAGAGCAAATACTTTAAATAAATATTTTCAGTGAAATCATCATCATTCATCATTGCATTTTGGTTAAATATTTATCGTGCCGTAAGAGTAGTAGTCAATGAGTGATCAACACTTAAAAGGAAAAATTTATATTTTTTATTTCCATGTTTACATTACATGAACTCAACTATCCAACAGGTTATCATATAAAAGGGGAAACTGACTAACATATCATCACACACTACGACTAAGATTAGGAGCGTAAATTTTTTCACAATGTTTCCTTTCAAAGTAGGCAAGCAAAATAGAGAGGTATTTTCAAAATTCGTCCTCTAAGGCGATTAACACACGGTACTGCGCAACGCCGCGGTCGGCGGTGAAGTGGATCTCATGTCGCATTGGCCTCTAATAAATCCGCTGATGCCTTACACACGTACACCGTCCGACCGCGCGGTTGAGCGGACGAAATTCCCTTTACAGTCACTACCGACCGCGGCGGCTGGCGGTGCCGTGTGTTAATCGCCTAAGGGGTGAAACGGGGATCCAAAGTTTGTAAAGAGAGACCTACATTCATATGGGTGAAGCCACTGGTAGTTACCTAGTGATCAAAATAATACGAATGCAAAATAATTTAAAATTGTTAGCCTTCTGGCCCCAATTATTTGCAGTAGGCGGTCCCGGCTTTGCACAAAAGCGTATTTTTTTTCTAAACATTTTTCAATGCCAAGGAAATTCCAGATTGTGGATTTTTTAACCATAGCCTTTGTTATTTTTAGGGTCAGTGACCGTGTAATTCCTGGCGAAGAATATTAGTATCATATCTTATTTATACTTTTGAGGGCACGGTTGGCGCAGTGGATGAGCGATTGGCTCTACGGGTCGCGGGTTCGATCCCAGCACGGAACAAATATTTGTATAGCAGGTATGCGTTGTGTGTTGTATCTGGGTGTCTAGTGTATATATGAGTTTACCTGCATGTTTGTAAGTTTACCCATAATAAAGGAATAATTCCTATTGTGGGGTAACGTTTTTTTTGTCAGTAAAAGTCTGACACGCCCTCTCGCTCCACCCAAGAGTGGGAGAAGTTATTAGATGATTTCCCACCTAAAAAAACACGAATATCGGATTAATTTCTTTGAAAGAAGTCATCTTTGCGTGACACAGGTGTTAATATACCTTACATTATATTAAACTGATTTGCATTTGCACACTCAGTTGAAAACCAGTGGCCGGCAGTGCAGTGGCAGTGGCCGTCAGGCCACTATTTTGTTTGCTAAACTGATATCATTTGGCGCAGCCGTAAGGTACACAATGTTATTGATCAAAATTTAAGTTTCCGTTTGTTTGTTCCTACGTTGTGTGCATCTGTCTGACAAACAAACATGTTTCTTAGTTGTTCATTGTAAGTTTGTAGAATAGTTAATCCGAAAAGTAGTATCTTCAATAGTTTTGTTCGCACATAAGCATTTAGGAAACAGCACTGTATCTTTCGCAGTCGTTACGGATAGTCAGAAGTCAGTAAATCTGACTCCAGTCTTGCCATGAAGTACCGTGTTACTGCATTTAATGGGTTGTGGAGGTCTGGTAGGCAGCCACTCCTCGTAAAATACTGATATTCAGCAAAATCCGGCTTGACTGGAAACTGACCCCAATACAGTTGGGAAAATGGCTAGGTAGATGATGACTGTATCTTTTCATCCGACATACAGCATCTCAAAACAAAAGTCTACGGCTAGTATGGTCGCTTCATCAGAAGGCTTAAAGTCACCCAAAGGATGATGGAGAGGGCTATGCTCAGAGTCTCCTTACGTGATCGAATTAGGAATGAAGATATCCGCAGGAGAACCTAGGTTGCCGCCATAGACATCATAGTCATCGTCGATGGGTCTGAGAAGTTCTCCTCTCGGCTCCATTGACTCTCTCGAGAAGGCCTCCCACAAGATAGACCGATGACCTGGTAAGAATAGAATAAACTTTATTGTACACCAAAATAAGTAATAAATCATACAGAAACTTAAATTTACGGGTACAATCAAGGTGGTCTTAACGCTGACAGAAGACAAGAAAGAGAAGGAGAGAAGAAAAAAAGGGAAGGGAGAGAAGGGTCACTGAAATCCGATGGATGCCAGACGCACAGGACCGGTCGCTGTGGTAATGCTTGAAGGAAGCGTAAAGCTAGCAGTGGACGTATTTTTGGCTGCAATTATGATAACTGAAATATTTTACCAGTTAATTGAAATACGAGTACTTATACTGTTTGCTCATAAATATTTCAATTGTTTGGTAGTTATCGAACTGTTAAAATTGTTTCATTAGCCGTCAGCATATTTGGCGTGTACTGGAGCCAATTTACTGGCTTTTCAGTCATTTAACATGTTTTGATTTAACAACAAATAAATGAACAACTTCCAGTGATGTAACTATTAACCAGGATTTTAATTACCACCGCAGTTTAATGGACACGTTATTTTTGGTAAAATTAAGTATTTTTAGGGTTCTGTACTGAAATAATAAAACAGGCTTTATCTTATCAATCATAATTGTTAGACAGTTGACATTTTCGCAGATGACGCATTTCTGCCGCTGGAACAAAAAATAAATGAATAAAACAGAATTAAATAAATATTTGTGTGGGATCATTTTTTGCTACGGACGGTAAACCTTCAAGCGCGAGTCCAACTCACACTTGGCCAGGTTTTATTTGGTATTTTAATAAAATTTTAACACTTAGATTTGTATTCTTAATAACCGTAAAATATAAAGTTATTCATGAATATTTGCGCATAAAATATTCAATTTCTATCTTTGCATCTCATTCGAAACTTTAAGCCAACCTTAAATTTTACCCAAAAATACATTCGACAAAGTTATTACTTGCTACGTGTCTGAAGAATTTGATGTTAAAATGGTGTGAAAAATACGGGGTGTGGTCTAAAATCTACTATTTTTATTAATTTTATTGTTAGCTTTGTACTTGACCATTATTTCAGCTGATGATAAACGATGATGGGGTTTATAATAGATCACGCTTGTCTAAAAATTATTTAGTCACTCTTTACTTTAAAACCCTTCAAGTTTTGTAAGAAACGGCCTTGTTATACCATAGCGCAGTTTGCCCGTGGGACATGGTTTTTTTTCGGTAGGTGAATCATCAGAATGACTTCTTCCACTCGTTTTCACTTTCGACGGCGCGTAAAGAGATTTAGCATGATTAACGTGGCTCGCCAAAGCCAATGACTACCAGGGCTGAAGAATTGTACGAAAGAGTCACCGTGGCCCTGAAATGCATAAGGCAACTGAGCTGTCAGCGATAAGACCGCCATTATACCCATTAATTTAAGTTTCTGTTTTTTTTTACTATTTTGATGTCCAATAAATATTATTAAATTCTATTCCAATTATTTCAAATCCCCAAAAAAGGTAGCATGTTGGTCGATTTTAATTTTCAGTACGTCTTAACCGACGATTTATCAGATTTTGGGTTAGATTTAATATAGGTTAAATCTAGCCATGAGTTGCAAAAGACAGACATTTTTTATACTTATAACGTAGTTGAAAAGTATGCACTCATTTGAATAACATTTTACCAGTTTATTTATTTTATGACTTATTATATGATTTACCCAGAAGGAGATGGCGTGACGACTTGGACTCCTTCCTGGGGGATTGGTCAGCAGTGGCTCAAGATCGAAATGAATGGAAAAATGGAAGGGAGGCCTTTGCCCTGCAGTGGGACACGACGGGCTCATAATAATAATCATAATAAAATAATAATTTATTTTATAATTCCTTTACAGGCAATAGAATATAACACATAAATAAAAGACAGCATAAAAATGTAGTACAAAAGTCCTATTTTCTTTTACAAATAAATGCGTTTAAAACTAAATGAAACAAGTTGCCAGAATTTCAGAACATAAATTGCACCAGCCTGTATATGGAGGTCGTTCTACTGCTAGATAAGACGATATATGGTACTTGGACTATAATATATTCTTATTGAAAACACCTCATCACATATTCATACAATATATCTTTGGAATAAGACAATATAACCAAGATATCTCTGTGTTCTGGCGACATATTGTCAAATGCTAGTCTCAATTCACGCTTTTTACACGTGCCACAAAATAAATTGAAATCAGGAGAAATCCTGTCACTATTTTTTTGTTGGACTCCCACACTAGCAAAAATCAAAGCGTAAATAATCCTCTCCTCGTGGGCTCTAATTCAACGTCAAAATTTCGTGAAAGCATAATCTAACGAAAGTCCGCTACCAAGATTTTTGGCTACTGGAACATCATATCGAGATTTTCTATAGCAATTTCTGAAAAAGCTTTATAATATAATTATTAGCCCAGATTGCGGCTTAAAAACATTTAAAGCCTCACAAGCTTAAAAAAAAAAATACGCGCAAGCCAGGTTTATGCAGACCAAATTTGAAGTCGAAAAGTTCACCAGCAGCGCTAGGTTTGCGTTGGTTTGCGCGTAATACAGTTTTATCAACCACATGCACGGTGGACCGTGTACAAACCGGCCTGCGCAGGTAAAAACTTGGCGAAACTTTTGCGTGTGTTAGGCCCATAAGCGGAGGTTACAGAACAATTATCTACACTAATAATGGAATTACCTCAAAAATCCCTCACCTTTACTCTTTAATAAGTAGGTACATAATTATGTTTACCTATGTTTATTTTAACCATACGAGTAGGTATATCCTTTTATACTCCTTGTTTTCAAAATATAATTTTCCTGCCATATTGTTTCTCCACCAATCTAGATTGATTGGTAGAAAAATCCGATAGCATTAAGTTCTCCTTATCACCTTTGTACTGCACGAAAATTAAATAAATAATTAAATTTGATATTAACTTTTTCTCTGTGTGAAAAAGAGTCATTTTCGCAGCATCGTGATATAATATCCTTTGTGTAAAAATGGTAATTTACACATTTTACACGAGGTGGAAAGTCCTCGCAGATGAAAGTAAATTAAATTTACGATTTTCCATTACGTTGGGAACACGTCAGTTTGGCATGCTCTTTTATTTAAATATAAAATGCACCATCGCGTGATGATGAAGTTTCAATAGTCGGTAAACAACAGGTGGCTGACAAACTTACACAATTGACTTCGGTTTTTTTTTGTGGGTAAATCTAATGGCTTCTCCAGCTTTTGGAAGGAACGGGTATTAGATTTTTACTGGCTAAAATAACATTTATGTTCTTTCTGTTGCTTTTGCATTCTAGGACCACGGGTAACCTTTTTAGAAGTCGACCTATGGCTTTTTGCTAGTCGTCCGCAAGTCCACGCCTGCGGTGGCTGGTAGTCGGGATCGGGGTCCGGCAGCCGAAAGCTAAGAAAGTTGTAATTACATTTCAAGTCAAAAGTTAATTAACTTATTCCAATTTTAGTTCAAAGACTAACCCTAGGTCCTTCTTTTTGCGCAAGTCCCATATTACTTGGGGTCGTCGCGACACATTGTTTTCTTCCATTCTCTCATATCACACTTTCAATAAGTCCCTTTGCCATCTCGGAGTTAGATCATAATTATTAATTAAATTTAATTAATGTAGAAACGCAGATGTTTTATTCCTCGGAGGTGGACTTTAATAGCTACAACACAGTTTTGAACTATTGTAGTTGTAAACGAATATATAAAATTTTATAAACGTGTTAATTGTCCTATTAATTATTATTCAACAACGCATGTAACATACTGAGGAATGCTTTTGAAATCCATACTTTAGCTTAATTATAGTAATTAATTTTATGGTTTTGACACCGCAAACGCGAACTCTATTGTTGTTTTACTATTCAATCCAAAAAAACCAATTACACATTAAAATAACTTTCATCCGTCGAACAATTCCTTGGAATCGTAATAAAAAATAATTAATTTGCCAAATTATAGAAATTTGTAACTGAAGCGAAGTTTTAATTACCAGGTTTAAATCAGTTTGAATTGAATTCCAACTAAATTGTACATATTGGCATAATTAATATTGGTTAATGACTCATTAACGTGTCGCTAAACGGTTGCGAAACAAAAACAGAACTCGATTGAAACATTGTTCTGCATACTTGAATACCTTTTGATAGCATACTTGAAAAACTGTGTTGAATTACTAAAAGATACCTATTACGTAGGTACATAACCTCTGTTATTCCCGGGTGTCACCATAGCGCGGACCACCCGGAGGACACGTTGGAGCATATGGTGAAGGTGTGCCCCGCTTGGGCGGAGCACCGCCATGTCGTCGTGGGGGCCATCGGCGATACCCGTGGTCCTTGAACACAAAAGCAACTGAAAGAACATAGTTGTAGTTTTAACTAGTAAAGTATTACATGCCCTTTCGACCTTAGAACGAGAGAAATCGTTAGATTATATCCCATCTTAAAAATACCCTTTTTTAATGAAACTCCTTAATTTGGATGGAAAAATTTTAAATAACCCGCTCTCTCAGAGAAGCTGGAGACTTTTACTGACTAAAACCCACTTGTGTTTTTCTATATTTTTTAAAATTCTAAGACCGTGGTAACTTTCCAATTTCTAAATTTAATAGTAACTTAAAGCGTCAACATTACCTTAAAATTACTTATATTTTATTTATTTATTTATTTTAAAGTTCATGTACACACAAAATATACACAGGAAACAATAATTTAAGAAAAAAATAGTACATAGGCACTGCTTATTTCAAAAAGAAATCTCTGCCAGCAGCCCTGCGAAAGACAAATTAAGTATAATTATGAGATGTAGACAATAGTGTGTAATAAAAAAGAAAAGGAAAGTTTATGGAAACTTAAAATCAATGTAATAGATACATATATATATATATATACCTTAAGATTATACTAAAAATAAATATATAATATATATACGTAATACTAAAAATAAATATATAATATATAAACGTATATCTACAGTTATCATACTACAGAGGAGAGATAGTGCTCTTTTACTTTGTTTTAATTAAATTTCACATTCACAATCAATCAAAACAAGAGAATTTCAACTCGTTTACTTGTAACAAGATGAAACTGTGCAAACATCTGTACAAGGGCGTGCAATCAAACGTAAGTCGCTCCAGCGTGGCCGTCGCTCAAGTAATCACCGATGCCTTTGAAAGCCCGCGATCGACTTCATAATGTCGACGTCGAGACGCTGAATATGGATGCTGTGTTACCATACTGATCTTCGGCGAGAGGAACGTGCGATGGTTGGTGGGAAGGAATTAATGGGCAAACTGTAATGTTATGGGTTAGTTGTGATGAAGGATAAAAAAAAGATATGCTTTGATAGCGATAAATATAACTACGTATTAAAATTAGCGTCATGAGAAGGCTTACTGTCACCCCAAAGGCCAATGGAAAGAACTATGCTCAGAGTTTCTTTACGTGATCGCATCAGAAATGAAGATATCTTCAAGAGGACCAAGTTCACCACATAGTCTGAAGAATCGCCAAACTAAAATGGCAGTAGGCTGAGCACTTTACTCGCAGAACATATCGATGGTCCCTAAGTAAAGTATCGAATCAATAAAATGGCAATTTTTATTATGACTGTTTTGAGCTCTTTTTAAAGGATGTTTTTTAATACCACTTCAAATATCGGGAAACTTAAGAGTTTTCCTAATTTTTGAAGTTGTATTAAAAAAACATCCTTTTAAAATGAGCTCAAAACAGTCATAATAAAAAATTACTATTTTTTTGAGTCAATACTTTACTTAGGGACCTTCGATATGGTTGATGGGGTCGAAAGGTTTTTTGAGAGCTAGCTGCGTAAAGGAAAACTCCACATTGGAAAGCCTACCAAAAAGTGGACCAGGTCATCGGTCCACTTTTGGTAGGTAAGGGTCGCGGGAATCCGTTGAATGCGAGAGACATTGGACCGATTGTTGTAGGGACACTTGGGAATGGCTTTTGTCGGACGTTTTTCGGTTTAATAATTATTATGTATCGTATTAAGTATGACAGTTGTACGACAAGAAGTGGCTTAAAAGCCAAAAGGACAATAATAATGGGTATATTTAGTCAGGTTACTAAAAACATGTGAAAATTACCCAAACATTTCAGTAGGTAACTGATTGCTTACCAACTTTTTTACCCAAGTAAAAATTATGTAAATACGAGTAGTCAACATAAAACCCGTAGGTACATATATGTAACGCAGCTGCCCCTACATGAATTGAATGCAATCTGAAATGGAACGGTAATACAACATAAAATACCAACGTACAGGAGTGACTTCGAAATTACCATGGAAATATTGAAACGAAATATTTTATTCGCAGTTAAATTCAGCAAATTCGTTGAAAATAGTACCTGAGATGCCTCGTGTTTTGCAATATGATAGATTGAAAAATAAACTGAATGAATTGAAAGTTTTCCATATTTGTGATTTTATTTAGATGCATTCGAACTACGCTGACTCTTTGAATGTATGTATGTTCAGTTAGAGATGTGTGTGTGTTTTTGTGAATACACGTCGATGTGAACAATTTGTAAAATTCAGCAATATCAAAGTTAAGTGGCATTTATTGCTAAAATGGTTGCGTTTTTGCAGTTGCTGTAAAATCACTAATAAATGTGATTTTTTATTTGGTACTAAAGGTTTAACATTGCGTGATTTTATTGTGTGATAAAGTTTTTAACGGCTGGCGTTAGCATTAACTTTTGAAGGAGACATTTTATACTACGCGCAGTGTCGGCCACGTCAAACCTATCACTATTTCGCACTGATTTTATAAGTTAAGGCTTACGTAGAGTCTGCGAGACGACAATGCAACAGCGCTTTTTCTCAGAATTGTTTTTATCTGCAAAGCAATTTTAAAATAACTCCTTAAAGTAGGTAACATTTTTGTCTCTGTTGCTGTCTAGTTAGCTAGCTTACACGAGAGTGACAGTGACGCGACTTTTTCGTAAAAATTGTTACCAATACACGACAGAACAGTTGCGTCACCGACGGTCTAACGTATAAAAACATTCTCCTATATAGCTGTCGCGTCACTACTCGTACATGCACGCATTTTCATACAATTCCGTTGACTGTGTTTCCTGATAACTAGACGTACGGCGTTGGGATTTAGTGGACATCCTACCAAATGCACAAAACTTTTTGGGAACACATTTTCTATCTATGTTTCTGTCTCACTCCCTCTGTAATTAGTTCTGGAAAACACTTCGCGGTCAAGCACTGCCTGCCTAGCCTTTTCCCAACTATATTGGGGTCGGCTTCCAGTCAAACCGGATTAAGCTGAATATCAAAAAAAATTGTCACAAGCGCTAGCTCTTCGTCTCAACAGTGTCAAATCGCACCGCAGAAGCCTTATCCTTACTCAAACTATCGATACAAATCTAAGAACTAACCCACAAATGACGTCTGATTCAAACCCCTACGTGAAATAGCAGTGTCACCATGCTCTAACTAGTGCTACACCGAGCGTAATTTGACGGTAACATATCGACATGCCATCGCATCGCTCATCGTTCATTCTATCGCTATTCGAGCTCTGACGACGACGCGACGTACATTTGACTGCTGATATGCTGTCGACGTTAGTTGCTAGCGATGATTGCTATAATTGAAATGGTGCAGATATTCACGTATACAGCAAATTATAGGTTAAACCTATTTATATTAAAGCCTGCCATTCATGTGTAGTTACTAATTAGAACACTTTATAAACCATTTAACTCGTTAACTGCTATTGAAATAATCCACTTTTCTCATTTTAACTCATCATCATCATCTCAGCCGAAAGACGTCCACTGCTGGACATAGGCCTCCCCCAAGGGTCGCCACAGCGACCGGTCCTGCGCGTCTCGCATCCATCGGATTCCCGCGACCCTCGCCAGGTCGTCGGTCCACCTTGTGGGAGGCCTTCCGACGCTGCGTCTTCCGGTACGTGGCCGCCACTCTAGAACCTTCCGTCCCCATCGACCATCTGTTCTACGAGCAATGTGCCCTGCCCACTGCCACTTAAGTACTAGAACACTTTAAAACCATTTAATACGTTAACTGCTATTGCAATAATCCATATTTTTTTAGCATTAGCGGCCTTATAATGTTCCCACTGCTGGGACTCAGGCCTCCTCTCTAGGAGAGGGGATGGGCCGTAATCCACCGCTCAGGCCCAGTGCGGATAGGTGGATGTCACATTTCTTCGAACTTTTGGTTCTATGACATGCCGGTTTTCTCACGATGTTTTCCTTCACCGTTTTTGATAGCAGTGGTGATGAAATAAATTACACAAAATAATGCGCCTGGCTGGGTTTGAACCCGCGACCTACAACTTATAAGTTGGGGTAGTTACCACTCGGCTACCACTGCTCTCTTGATTTCAATAATCCAATTTTCTCATTTTACCTATAGATATAATATTACTCAGTGGTTTTATTATTTTTACAATTATTTTATTGACTGTGAGCGCGATCACATAGTTCAAAAATCGCCAAACTTGTGTGGCTGTAGGCAGAGTACATTTCTCGCAATACAGATAGCCGAACGATTGTGGTGTGACGACCACGTACCAGAAAGCGCAGCGTTATGAAGGCCTCCTCACAAGGTTATCTGATAACCTGATTAAAGGCACGACTATCTAATGTTCTGCTCTCAAAACGATGAAGGAAAACATCGTGAGGAAACCGGCATGTCCTAGAACCAAAAATTCGAAGACATGTGACATCCACCAATCCGCACTGGGCCCGCGCGGTGGATTACTGCCCGTTCTCTCTCCGAGAGAGGAGGCCAGAGTCCTAGCAGTGGGACCATTTTAAGGCCGATAGTGCTAATGCTATCTAATGTTATTCATATCCAGCGGTGGAGGTATTTCGTTTGAAATGATGATGATAAGCGCTATTCGTATAATATTCTGAATAACCAAGATCAATATTCACAAAGCAGATAGAAATAAAATTGTTGGAATCCTGTACCTCGAAACATCATTAATATTCATATTTTGTACTATAGTTTTATTTAGATTAACTATCTTTCATTTTAAAATATCTACTAAACCTATATATTTCAGTAAAGGTCAAGATTAAGACCTTGATCTTTCAATTAGTTTCAGGTTTTTCTTTTCAATGTCGGCAGGGTAGTTGGGAATACCGGTCCTGTCTAGACCGAAAATTACTCGGAAAAAGTTATTTATGCTGAATTAGTTTCTTAGTATCGTTCATCATCTGTACAAAGAGGTGTACCGAAAGTCATATAAAATCACTGAACATCACGAACATCAGATACTAAGTGGCCAAGCTTCTGTCAAAACAGAGCTGAATTAATATGGCCACATTAAGGGTCAGTTCACACCAACGTTGTGAGACGCATAGTAAAATCGTCGGCAACATGACGTCGCGAATGTAAAAACGTTCCGCTGTGCAGCGAGACACCGCGCGGCGTCACGAGGCGCAGCGCTGCATGAAGCAACGTATTCTAAATTTTCACAATAAAATGTGCATCTTTTCGCGTAGTAAATAAAGTCTATTTTGAGACACTCTATTTTAAAATGTGCGTGCAGCTTCGGACCCTAAAGTTTCTTTTACTTCTCAGCCGTACACTCCTGGCAGAGTGGTCGTGGTCGTGAAGCGTCTGGTAGGTTAGTTGCTACTTTTGCGAAGCACTTCATGCGCATTCGACGAGGGATCACTTTGAAAATGATTTAATGAGGTCTGTCCATCTGGTAGATGATAAGCTGTGAGAACGTTGGCCCTCTATTCATCCCAATAGCACTAAACGTTTTAACCTACCAGATACCCGCAAAACGAGACACAATAGTAAGACAATGACAGCGCGATCACCGGCTACCGCTCGGGGATTCATGAATTAGACAATCTTTCAGTGTTAATTATATTCCGAAATATCTTAATAATTCGCTGTTGCACAATCGACTGGAATCGGTTTTAAGCTTTAGTTCAACACAACAGGCTATGTTATGTCATGTACACAATGCAATATTGTCATGAAGTATGAAACTACAGTTGAAAGAGAACTTTAGAATTAACTGGGAAGCAAGTTTGTGCTTTAGAAAGTTGGCAGAAAGTGGCTGAAAAACTTACCGCCGTGTATGCGGCTTTAACTTGCCAGCGATGTAAGATTCATAGGATGAGAGTATACTTGACTAAAGCATGCGGGCTCTCGCATGCGGCTCACAACTCTCAGCTAAGAAACTATTTTTACAATCATTAATTTTTTCAGAGTAATATATACGTTGTTGGGAGTAGGTATGTACTCGTATGTGTAAGGCGTGTGTCTATGTTTGTAACTCGCTCACACTGAAACGGCTGCACGAGATAAAACATTGGCACGCGGACAAACCAGATCGTGTTTCATTCTAAGAGTATGTTTACTCGGGCGAAACCAGTAGAGAAGCTATATCTAATGATTCAATATTTGACACTAATAAAACTACTGATACAGAAATATATTTTTCAAATAGGCTGTGCGTAGGATTAAAGGTTGGTTTATTATTAGTAAGGTTAAATAAATATATAACTATAACTATGTTGGAGTACAATAAAATAATATTCTATCTCCACATTAGTGTAAGTTGTAGTCGTGTGTACATATTTCAGAAACATAACTCGCTTGTTCATTATCTCAGGATATGTCAATAACAGGCGGTTCCTTTGAACTTGGCTTTGTTTGACAAAGATATAATTCGGGAAGGCTGTAAGGGCAATATTGCATGCCGATTGTAGTGTGTCGTGTGTTACGACACAAACGTTCAATGTATTGAGACAAGTTGATAAACTGTTACTAACTACAAAGGAAATATGAGTTCAAAGTTATACAAAGCGTTTGGTACACTGAATACGATGTGTCGGACAAGTAATGTTTTCTTGAATGGGATCATATAACTTCTCGCACTCAACAGTGAAATGAGAGGGTGTGTTAAAGTTTAACTGACAAAATCCCACTAAAACCAAAAAGAAAAGAAAAAAAATAATCACGCGAAAATGACGAAATCTCAAATCTAGCTAACATACATAGGAAACATATGCATACGAGTATCATATCTGCGCGAAACGGCATAAAAGGCGGTTGTTTTTGTTTTTCATTTCTGTTTGGACTACGACCTAAACCAGAGCCGGACGTGAAAGATTACCACGGCCGATCGCCTCTACAAGAAGACGGCGATGCTCTGCCCAACCGAGTCAGCCATTCGTCGTATGTTCCACCGTGTACTCCGAGCTATCCGCACAATAATGACACCAGGGCGTTTCTTCCTCCTGAATCCGCAACATTTTGTGACCTGACCTCCGCAATAGAAGGAAGGTCCGAACCGACCCGTACTGGCCATGTCCTATTATACCGTAGCCGTACCTTATTCCCGCTTCATTCACTATAGCGTTAACGACGTAATATTTTCAACTACACAAATCTAAATGACGTGTATATAAAAGCAATTTCCAAAAGCTCAGACTTGACACCTACGCGTCCTGCAATTAGCAGCCCTCATATTGTTGTTCCAGAATGGAACCGCCCACGACTGCCACGTAGTTGGCCCACAGTTAACGAAGATTTTGTTTACTCACTGACTACATTTACAATAGTTCTCGTAATTTTAAATTAGAGCCCATATTCTAAAATAGCTGACTCTCCCACGCATACTATTTTTGTATTTCAAACTGTAACATGTAGTAAAGAATTTCATACTTGTACATTTCATAGTTCAGGTTTAGTTAAGTCACAAAACTGTAAGAATACTTATTAGAAAAAATCTATACTTGATAATATTGTTGCTTTATTTTTAACGGTCAGTTTACTACTTAAAGGACTTAAGGCCTTTGAGAAAAGTACATATTGATATAAGTTTACAACGGCATCCTTTCAACAACATAAAAAAAAACATCTGTATCCACCCGCTGAGGCAAAGCCAACGTACACACACTCCTGATTGATTATACACTCCTGTATGTACTAATGTTGGCAAAAAGGTAATTAATGATTAATTAGTTAATAATGATTGACGATTTGATTGATTTGTTTAATATATGATTCATGATTTATTTAATAACGATTAAAGTTAATCTGATTTAAATTTGTCCGATTAAAATTAATCAAATTGAATAACTTAATAAAAAATCGATAAACACCCTACGCACTGGAGCGTGTATTTAGCTTAATATAATTGTAACCCTTCTCAGACACAAATCTACAGCTGTATCATTTGGCAACTGCTGGACCTTGGAAGCTTCCTAGTATGTAAAGCAAAACCTTACTATTACCATTATCGGCCTTGTAATGTTCCCACTGTTGGGACTCAGGCCTCCTCTGTAGAAGAGGGAATGGGCAGCAATCCACGCGACCTAATGCGGATTCGTAGATGTCATGTCTTCGAATTTTTGGTTCTGGGACATTTTCCGGATGTTTTCCTTCACCGTAAAACAACAAGCAAAATCTTATGTTATTTGAATCTGTAACCTATTGGAAGTGGTAACAGAAATACACGTTCTGTGCCTAGACAGACAATAACAAGAATAACGAACAATAGACCCAGAATATCTGGCTCAATAGAGCCTAGCAAAGCAAAGTCTGTGATTGAAGCCTGGGGGAGTTTTCAAGAACACGTCTTATTTTAACATTTCATGAAACAGATGCCAATGTATTTCAAATTATCGAGACACTATTATTATCTAGCTACTTTTGAGAAAGCTCGTCTTTTGAAATATAACAATAATACCTAACTATTTTTGTAGTTTAACTGCTGTCAAAAAAAACCGTCGAAATAATTGAAATCTCCTTTTCAAAAGTCTTATAACAAATAGAACGCTCAAAAAAAACATAATGAATATTATGAAGCTGAAGAGTTTTTATATCTGAACGCGTTTATCTAAGGAACAACTAGTTCGTATTGAAAATAAAATTTAAGTGTGAAATAACTAATTTGTTGAGGAACGCTATACTATATTACATCATGCTGCGACCTATGGGAGCGGAGCAGTAACCAGAAACATGAGCAAAACCGCGGGGGACAGCTAGCATCAGAATAAAATATCACGGGACCACTCCCAAATAAGAGCAAAAGAATGATACGCTGATTCATAAGTTTTCTGCCATCGTAAATCGGTTTATTGTATGTAATAAGAATTCACATCAGAAACCATTGTTTTTACCCTAAAACTAACCGCCTATCCCAAGAAAATACAGCCAAAAAATACAAATCTAAGAGCACAAACCTACCTATAAGGAAAGAAAACCTCAATCGAAGTAGGGACGTAGTTGGGAGGTTGGAACATTCAAATACATAAATCTTTGGGGCGACGTTAAGTTTTTTATGCCCGACCCGATAAGTAGCCGGCTCCCTCGGGCACACTTACACATTCTGAATATCTTACCAAGCGCGCACTTGCGACTCCGACTAGTCGGACGACAGTTTGTCTGAGTCGTAAAATATAGCCTAATATTTTAACTTACGACTGTTAATACATGTTGTGTATGATGTATAGTGGCCTGGTATTATGCATGAAATGGTTTCCTGAAATTGTCTTACCCGCTGGCTTGGAGAAGCAACGGAAACGTAAAGTATCACCGAAAAAGGTAATGATAATGGTAAAGATTGTGTTTGTTAGTCAGCTAATGGCATTTTTTTTGAGATTAGCAATAATCAAATAATTCTTCCGCACTAGTCAGACTCTTACTGAGTAAAATATATTCCTTAATTTACCCTCAGCGTTGTAAATCGACGGTAACTCTTTCAAACATTTCCACGGCAACCAATAGCATAATTTGGAATCAAGTTTACCAGTACGTCATTTAGTTTTAAGCGCTAATCAAAGTCGTTGGTTTGTGCACAGCCTACATAACTGCAGATTTCACCATAGTATTTGGTTTTACGAGCAAGAATAGAAGTAGTCCTAGATTGTTACAGCTCCCGATTGAGAGAGCAGTCTCCTAAGTCTTCAAACTTATGTAAGTTAATGTGATCTTTGTTATAAAGTTAGTTTGTAACGTCGTAACCTGCCTGTTATTGGCAAGCATACACTTAAAATAGAATGAAATTCGAAAGGACGGTTAAATTTAGTGCAAAGTTTTGTTTTCTAAATCATTGAAGGCTTGCAAACACAGGCCTGTAACTTGGACAGAAGTAAGCAAGTAGCTGGTATGACAGAGTCACAAAAAATATGATTGCGTGGTTTATGTTACTATGGTAAGCAAGCTTCTTGAATACTTTTCTGTATATTACATACATGTGTACTGGCCTGTATACTATGTTTATCCTGTGAATTCCATCCCGTGTCCTGTCTGAAAGTCTCTATCTGTGTGTCTGAAAACTTTTTTCAGATAAAAAGAAATGGCTCTCAGTAATGTAACTTTATTTAGTAAAATATTTTTTTCATAATGATACAAAGATGATCATTCTATCCAGGCCCACTGTTTAAGTACAGAAACTAAAAAATGAAACAATCCATCACCGTTAAATTGAATTATTACATACATATTAACATAATAAAAACCTTTAACTTATTAAAGGTTTTTATTATTAAAACTAACTAAAAATAATCCAAAATATCTCAACGAAAAATTCCTCCAGATCACTGTCGACTGGTAATGTTTTTCCATTCGTTGAAATAAATTAGCATGTATTTCATTACTAAACAGGCATTAGATCTGGTAGCCTACCCTGTGAAAACCTTGGAATGAACTCCTTTACAAACAAACTGTTTAAGTTTGTTGTAAACATTAGCATAAGCATAATCAACCTTATAATGTTTCTACACACAAGCCCCTCTCTATGAGAGGACATGGGCAGTAAGTAATCTACTACGGTAAGTACCTGCGAATTTATACACCACACCTTACATACACACACCATCATCATCTGCCTAGCCTTTTCCCAACTACTCGTATATTGGGGTCGGCTTCCAGTCAAGCCGGATTTAGCTGAATAGATGAAGGTCTGGTAGACCTCTACAATCCATTAACTGGGGTAACACGGTGCTTCATGGCAAGACTGGAGTCAGATTTACCGGCTTCTGACTATCCGTAACGACTGTCAAAGGTACCGTCGGGTCGGTCCCGGCTTTCATTTGTAGATCACAAATGAAAGCTGGGACCTACGGCTTAACATGCTTTCCGAGGCACGAAGGAAACTCGGTATGTTAAGATGGTCCCCCCCCCACAGACCAACCTTGGCAACGAGCTCCTCGTGGATGCATGCCTTTTCTATTATAAGTACTTTAAGAGACTCCTCTTTTATTGTGGATCATAGGTTCATAAGATGTTATTTTAGATAAAAGTTTTGTTATGTCCCGCCACTGACTCCTTGGGGTTATTTCGCTATTGTTCATAGTTCGTTGCTTAACCTTGAAGATCGACCCGTGCGGCTGTTATTATCTAGCCACGAGCTCCTCGACCTTACGTAACTATATATACACACAATAATATCTTTGAATTTTTGATTCTAGGACATGTCGGTTTCTTCTCAATGTTTTCTTTTACCGTATCGAGAGCAGTGGTGACGAAATAAATTATACAGAGCCTGCGCTTGGCTGGGTTTGAAACCGCGACCTATAATTTATAAATCGGGGAACCTGTAAATATTAACTCTTTATAATGTCAATATCTACATGTAACAAATAAAACTATAAGTTATCCATGTACCGTGTCACCCTGGCCCCCATACTAATGAACTCTCGCACACACTAACTAAATCTTTATAATCTCATTGCACAAATGAGCCCCTTTGAAAGAAAGTAAACACAACTCGAAGCTAGTTTAATTCTCACTCAAAAGTGTAGAACGACGCAAAATAAGAGTAAAAGCATAGTTATTGATTCTGTAATTTAGTTTGCGCCAGCGAATGGAACGAATCTGGAATAGGGGCGACTGCGAGCGGAGCTGGGAGGTGGACTGACGCTCAACTTGATTTGCACGGTTAAAACGAACCTTACTGCTTTATCTTTGAAACTGTACAAGTGATAAGAAACAGCGAATGTTATGATCATTACACAAATCGGAATAATAATAATAATTTTCGTAAAAATATTCAAAAATGTAAGCAATACGTTAATAAAGGAAATAATAATATTTTTTTTATTAATCAAGAAGATACAGATGATGACAAAAACAAAACTTAAGTATGTAGAAAGAATTGCACTACAGAGTAATATATCTACAGGGCATAAGAGTAATATGTTACAGATTTCTGCGATTCATGAAAAAGAAGAAAAGTGGTTTATAACAAAAGCAGTTAACGAGGACTGGAACAATTTGTCTGATTATAATTCAGGTTTCTCAAGGCTAGAGAGATAGTACGGATCGCTATCAACGATTGCATTACTGTTTACTATCAAGTGGGATTGCAGTCAAGCACATTCTTTTTAAAGCTTATATTTACCTTTAATTCTTTAAAATAAGTTAAACAGACTTCTTAATCATCATCTGCCTAGCCTTTTCCCAACTATATTGGGGTCGGCTTCCAGTCAAGCCGGATTTAGCTGAATACCAGTATTTTACGAGGAGCGGCTGCCTACCAGACCTCCACAACCCATTAACTGGGGTAACACGGAGTTACACAGACTTCATAATACCTCCTTTTAAATCCCGGAATTATAAACATTACGATTAAATCCCAGGATTTTATCAGAGTGGCTTTAATACATTTAGGGCCTGTTTCACAATGTCCAAGTTGGCACTACTCACAGAATAAATTCAAAAATGGAACTGAATTTGTATGAAATTATCTGCCAAGTAAGATACTCGAAACTTAATCATAGGTGGTGAAATAGGCCCTTAATGCAACATATGAAGGGATTTAACGGACAGGATTCACCTCGATGGTGTTTGACTTTCAGAGAAGAAGACTCACTTTTATGAAACACATTTCTAAACCACTAACATTAGACATATATTTAAGTTTGTTTAAGTTATTGTAGAATAAAGTTTATGCTATTATATACATTATCATTTATTTTATTGTCATAGTCATGTAAACCTTTGAAAACACTTTGTCACCGAACATCTAATGTAGCGAAATCTTTAGCAGTCACCTCTGTACCTATATTTGAATAAGTTTTCAACTAAGTGTTTGAGCTCTCAAAGCTGTGTTAAAGGCACAATTTCAAGCGTAAAAGATCAATATAACAAAGTAATTCGTCTCAAGGCTGTCTTGAGAGCCCTTACACTCAAAACTATCTTTCACAGCTTCGACATCAGAATACGATATCAAATGGAATTTCTATTGATATTTTCGTACAGTCAAGACTCAAGGAGTCTCGAGGATATTTTTAAATGTCAAAGTTTCTAAAGCAATTTCTGCGAAAACTTTTAAGTGGAACGCAAGCTTGGGATCCGTGCAAGTGACGCCCCTTGAGCATTTGTTAGAATAGGCAACATTTTATAAAACGTTCGGTATATTTGCAAGAATCGCCGCCGGCGGGGACAACAGATAACTGTCGGCCTGTCGGAACATTCGTCGGTTTGTGTCGAGTTTAGCGTAATTTGAGGGTAGTTAGAAACGTACTTTTTGTTGTTTGCGGTTTTATTGTGACGGGTGGGATGTGTGCTCGTGAACGCGGATGTCTGAATTAATGGCATGTCAAGCGAAATGAAATGCTCGAAACATTATTAAATTAGGGATTTGGGATTTAATTGAGTTGAAAGTAGAAATGTCTACACGCATTCTATTTACCTAAAAGTCGTGCATTGTTGGACATAGGGCTCTCTCAAGTGTCGCCATAACGACCGCTTCCTTGCGTCTTGTATCCATCGGATTACCGCGACCGCCACCATGTCATCGGTCTACCCTGTGGGAGGCCTTCCAACGCTGCGTCTTCCGATACGTGGTTGCCACTCCAGAAGTTTTTGTCCCCATCGATCATCTGTTCTGCAAGAATGTGCCCTCTGCCAAGTGCAAACTTAAGTAAGTTTGTGATTATTCGGGCTATGCCAGTAACCTTGGCTTTTCTTGCGTACTTAGTTATTGAATGTTTAAGATAAATAGAGCGTGGTATTTAAATGAAGGACTTCTAATCCTGAGTACACTTTCACTCAAGATAACAATATTTATTCCTAACTATTACTTATTATTATCTTCTTTATTTATCTTTTAATCATATCAATTACATTTTTAAATATTTTTACAAAAGTTCACAAAAAACAAAAACATTTAAAAATATAAAAAATAGAATGCCACCAATAGCGGGAGCAGGGTCCAAGCTACCGGTGGTTAGGGCTCCAGAGACAGGAACCTCCTCACGATACGAGCCGTATCCAGGAGTACTGCCTTCTGTATCAGGCCCTTGATCCAACCGCGCAACGACAGCTTCGACAGGTGGTCGTCGAAGCTTTTGGCCATCAGGCCATTGGCGGTCACAACAATCGGCACAATGACAGCCGAGTCCACATTCCACATGTCGACAACCTCGTGTGCCAAGTTGAGATATTTAATCTGTTTCTCTTTCTCGGCTTTCACGAGGTTCTCGTCATGCGGGATGGTGACATCGACTATCATTGTGCGGCGCGCTAATCGGTCTATCACCACTATATCCGGCTTATTGGCTACAATAGTCCGGTCAGTGATGATAGACCGATCCTAGTACAGCGTGACATGATCATTTTCGGGAACTGGGTCGGGCACATACTTGTAATACGGCACCTCTGATTCCACAAGTTACTAAACTTTCTCCACTTTGCCCGATCTTCAACATCCTTCCCAGTAAGGCCATTGGGTGTCATGTTGGACTTAACGACGTCCAGCCAGCGCTTGCAAGGGCGACTACGGGACCTAGCCCCAAGGACAGCCATATCCATGCATCTCCGACCAATGTACTCCGCATGCGGATGCACGTAGGGCGGCGCATGATATGACCATACCATCGCAGACGACACTCTTGCAGTTTTTCCCTCACGTCACGGACACCAAGACTACCTCGGATGAATAAGTTGCTTATGTGATCGAATCTTGCACCTCACCTCAGCATCTTCATCTACGTGACGCGAAGCTCCTGGGTATACCTGCCTAGTACTGGCCAACGTATTACCAAAGCCTGATCGGATCAAAATAGCTGCATCTCGTTTCACGCTAGGTCCGAGCTTGTGTGTCGAATTTGAGCACGCCTGAACAAAGCAGGTTTAGTCCCCATCGTATAATTTTCTACGGCTTTGGCTATCGTTATTTTTGTTCGGCACGCATTGCATTCTGCTAAAAAACCTTTATTATCAAGTCCATGATCCCTTAGGCGTTGTTATAGACATCCGACATATATATCGGAAGCCAAATTAATCGACGTTCGGTAACTGCCAACATTCGGACTGGAATATTTACGTGACGGCGCCGCCACGTTTGTCAGAATTGACGTTTATGAACCGGCCCCGGTTCGAATGGAGCTTGAAGCGGCTAGTGGAAAACCGATGAATATGTGATATCTGTATCTCGATACATATTCCCGAATCCTGTGTTCCTTGTTAGGTCGGGTAGTAGATTGCAAGTAACCTGCAGCAAATTTAGACTCCAGGTGGTGTCTCTGTTGACAGCTCAAATGATGATACCTCGATAAACCCTGCGTTCCGAGATGCAATAAAACTGATAATATCGCAAATCCTACCAATGCGCAACGTCACCATTATTACTCATATTTTGTGACTATGCTGTCCCACTGCTGGGCAAAGGCCTCCCTCCATTCCTTCCATCACTCCAGGGTTTGAGCCACCTCTTGCCAATTCTTAAGGAAGATATCCAAGTCGTCCAGTGGGAGAGCACAGGCTAGGTATAATAATATTTTGTGAGTATTTCGCAAATCTGATCGCCAAATTGACATGATCAGTGCACTTTTTTAATGCTGGAAATAGGCCTACCTAAGCGTCACCACATCTAGCAGGTTCCTAAGTGTTTATACAGCTTCACATCTCAGTCAGTCATACTGCTTTTCAAGTTAAAAGCAGTATGGCTGACTTGGTAAAGGCTGTGGTGAACACTTGGTGTCGCACGAGTAAAAAATAAGTACCTACAGATATCCCAAAAAAAGTAATTGTGCTTAGGAAATCATCGTCTGTATTTCATAATAGGAGCGCGTGCTGATGTGATCTAATATAGGCAGTTATGGCTTATTTTTGCATGCGGATGGATTGATTGATAATAATTTAACGATGGTATCTAAAAATAACTACTGTGACACCATTGTGCATTGTCAGTGTCATTCACAATCATTAGGGTCCGTTCACACAGACCGGCTCGGAGAGCATCGGCGCGCATTTTCCTTTTCACACAGTCCGGATCGTATACGCTTGGAGTTGGTCGGAGCGGAGCCGCCAACTATTTTACATAGACCGGCTGGAAGCGGATGCGCTCGGAAAAGAGTCGGATGCACTCGCAGCCGCTCGGATGCGCTCGGAGCCGGGTGGATACTCTACAAAAGCAGGACCAGTAACTCACGCAGTCCAAGTTTTGTTTCGGCACGCACATAATCGGAGCCGATCCGCTGCTCTAGCGAGATAGAGCACGCAATAGGAGTCGATCGGCTGCGCGAGCGAGAAAGAGCATGCAATCGGAGTCGGTCAGCTCCTCTTATTATTTCACACCAAGCGCGTTCAAGCATTCTTAATGACAAAAGCAGTGCACATGCAAAATAAACCTTACTACAAGTACTAAAAACTCTGTTTTCAACATGTTAAGAATCTGCTCTCCTCTCCGAGCCGGTCTGTGTGAAAAGACCCTTATAGTCAGTGTCAGTGCATGGCTCCGATTTTTATTCGATTTGATTTAGTTTCACAGCCGACTCACTAACGAACTTACTGGCAGTCAAATCCTGACATCGATTTTTCGTCATTATACAATCCGAAATCCGGTGCCATTTTTTTTTTTTTAATCTGTCATACATACTACATTTATTTTGAATGCAGCATTTAGCATTTACAAACATATTTGAATTATCAAGTTGGTCAGTTAGAAAAACGAAGCCAGTTTCACATTTCAACGCGTAGATTTCTAGAGATGAACCTTCAGAAACTCCATCCATCTGTTTTTTGGCCCCATTGACCACTTGTTCTGCGAACAACGTGTGTCCCTGGCCACTGCTACTTCAGTTTGGCGATCCTTTACAATATGGCCGTAGCCTTAATTCTCCTGCGTCATATCTTCATTTATGAATTGGTTCGTAATAACAAGATTTAATCATCGAATTTCTGTTGTGAGTTTCATGAAAACCTCCCTATTCTTTCGAACCTGTATATTGTTAATTCCTCGTTTACTTAAAGCCTAAGTCGCGCCGTTTAACAGCGCTCGGACGAAATTTAATCTACCTTTTAGCATGCAAATATCCGCAATATTCCTTGAAGCGGTTTAAGAAAGACATAAATGACGTAATTTCGAGGTTTCTCACTGTTCCCTGCGGTTATGGAGGGCCGTGGTTTATCTAACGACACCTTGTATTCACGGACTTGATCATTTTATAAGTTAATGAGCGCCATTTGTATTTTCTTTTGTGTTTTTATTATCGTACTTTTACGTTACCGCTGAACCGTTTGCGGTTCACCTTTTTGTGTTTTAGAGCTACTTTTTACTTTTTTTTCTATTGTTTTAAAATAAAACAAAACAGTAAGCTTATCTAGGTATTAGAATGTTTTTTTTTTTTATAATATAAAATAGTGCTTGACTATGTCCTGCCTGATAGTAAGCAGTGCAGCAGTGATGCAATCATTGTTGGTTAGGTTTCTATTCACTCTAGCCTTGAAGGAAACTAAATATAATAGAATGGTAAGACCGCTGCTGAAAGATTGATTTTAATTTATTTAGTATATTTTTCTGAAAAAAATTCTACCTGCGTTGTCCATCGTCTGTGTAATTTAATATCTAATAATACTCAACAACTACTAGCGACATCCAACTATTCGACTATTAAGAAATAGTAAGAATAATCTACACGCTCGAAAAAAACTTCAAGAGTTCAAAAAAAAATCTAGAAATCTTAGACATTGCTTAGAACATACAGAATGTCAACAGCAAGCACAGAGCCTGGAATGCCAGTTATTTTTTATTAAAAAACACAACAACGCCATTTGCAAACTTTGCAGGCGAGAAAAACAGGTCGACGATCTGAACACTGCTAGAAAAAACACACTGTTTAGTTTAAAATTAAACTATTCAGAATTTCTAAAGAACTTATTCTGTACGTTTGAACAAGGCACGATGCTTGTAATCTAATTCGTTTTCATTTTTGGATCATGCGAGGACGATATCGAAAGAGATTGGATTCTCGAAGTAAGTCTTGTTTATTGGCTGTAATGTACAAATGTCAGAATATACTGTATCTGTTTATGATCCTAGCTTACTTCAATACAGATAAGATTAGGAGTTTACTTGCGAACTGAAATGCGAAGGACATCTGAAAGGAGCAGTCCTTACTGGCGTTGATTACGTTTTCTGAGAGACGTCTCAAGGTTTAATGGGGCGAATATATCGCGCGAATGTAAACTAAGACGTTTACATACTAATTATATCAGTATATTTGATATTTTGTATTTACATGTTCGAAGTTTTGATAGGACAATGCCTGAGGATATATTGATTTCTATTTAGATTTTTTTTTTTAATATTTGCACTTTACTATTTTTGTTTATAATGAACTTACAATCTAAGTGTACTATAAAGAATATGATAAATAAATAGACTACCGCCGAAATAAGCAGGAATACAGGCAGAAGCTAGTATTATATGATAATAATGTATTAATAGTTTCATCATTATCATCTCAACCGAAAGACGTCCACTGCTGGACATAGGCCTCCCCCATTGAATAGTTTAGTTGTATTTAAATAAAGTATATCATTTTTAATAAAGTATCTTCCTAAAAGTTGAGATTTAGAAAATGCCTTAGATATTAAGTCCGCCAGAAAACATTTGTGTGCATAAAGAATTTAATGAATAAATAAATGGTAAAGATTATTTTCCGAATACATAGTAGATATTCCCAACTGAGTATTTTAAGTTAAGTACGAACTTAACTTAAACTCTATTTTGATGCCAATTTTTGTCAGATTTGTAGCTAGAGTTTGAGAAATACTCAACCCCAAATGCTTAAATCAAAAATCGGCTGTTACTCAATGTGTAGCTGATGTAAATTGGGAAATAAAACTTTGATGAACCTTGTCATAGCACTAATATACCTAAGTAACTCAGTCAAGCTCAGTACAGACCGTACTGACACTTGGGCTGCTTCCAAGTCTTTCAAGTTTTCATTATTTAAGAAATCTTGAAAATCGTCACTAAATCTAACGTCAGTCTATAAAATAAAATATATTCTCCAACTATTCCAACTTTTCTTCTACGCCATTAAAATTCCAAGCACTCTCATAGTTCGTTAGTTTTTACATACAATCGAGTTATATTTTCTGAAGGTCTAAAGTTCGAAGTGCTGCTAAACCTTAAAGCTTAAAGTTGTGTGTCAGCGTCCGATGGGTCGTTACATCCCAAGGCTTAATCGAGGATCGAAAGGGGATATTAATTGATACAAGGATCTTCCATATTCCTTTACATCGCTAAATTCGGAGTTGCTACCTAAGTGAGGTTATTGTACTCGAGAAATTCGACAACTACCCTCTGGGGAGCTTGGGAGAATCCGTTCATTGTTTTATGTAGATGCTTAGATTGATTTTGACTGAAATGTTCTTGAGGGAACGTTGCCATACTGTGGGTATACCGACCTATCTTATCTATGCAGGGCGTAAATATTAAGTTGCTTTTTAATTCTTTATTTTACATAAAACATAATACTAAAAAACAGTGATTTGACATCTACAAAATCGAGCTTAACTCTTAACAAAGAGTTATCTCCCAAAAAATCTTTGAGTGACAGAGAGAGAGAGATCACGCTTTTTTCATAAACTCATTCTAGCTTGTTTACTGATAATGGTGTAATAAGATACTTAGGTGTGCTTTCAGAACTGCGATAATATTGCTTCTAAAGAAGCAACACACATAAAATTAGGTACGAAACGGCTCCAATAAAAACGACAAAATATAATACTCGACAGAATATCCAAAGATAAGGCTGCTCTTAACCCGCTACTTTATTACGCTGCCAAGATTCACGAAAGAAAACAACTACATAAACCCAATAAATAATAGAAAATAACAAAAACGAATCTCTCTAGCGATTACAATCAGCACGCTCGAACTGTTACATAAACAACGGAAATAAATCATACATTCATTCGTTCATTCGTTCACGAATGGGATCGGACGTGATTCGTTCATTCGGACAATGTATGAATTGGTGGTCCCGTTAAACAAGTCGCCGGGGATGATTCAAATATTGAACTGAACATCACTAGACTCGTTAATATCTGAAATTGTGAACAGAGATATTGTATGCAGGTATTACTTTCAATTATTTAAATGGCACGATGTGAATGAAAGATTTATTCGGCATATGAGTTGGTTTTGTGAGAACGATCGTTTACTTTAATCAAAATATTTCATGAAAGGCAAACTCAAATTGCATGTTGAAAGAGCCAACATAAAATGATATCATGATACGTAGTACGAATATTTTGAAGCCATTATCATTGATAGAATATCATTTTACCTAAAGCCCAAGCTGGGATAATCTTTACAGTCCTACAAGTCTTTGTTCAGTTACATATGTATGTTGTTACTTGTCTTTGACCGACTTGGTCTTTGACTAACATTCAAAAGTTTGCACACGTTTTCTAATGTGATTTGAAATCTAGTAAGCTTCCGTGGTGTTAAACTAATGAATAACGTTCGAAACACTATGCTACGCTTTAAAAGATCGTTGGCGTGGCTCAGACCTCTGACCAGCTTTAGCGAAACTGGGCTGGGCATGCCAGTCGAGCGGTGGGTTCTGAAACCACAAAAGTATCTACAATCGGGAGACGAAATAAAAAAAAACCCTTAATTTCACATAGGCCTATACATGGACACTTATAAAACGTCAGAAGCTATTGCACGGGTCCAAATGGTCGTGGTCGACCACAAAGGACATAGCGGGGTGACTTACATGTCATCCTTGAGAATTTGCAAGAAGTGGTCTAGAGTCGAAAACAATAAACGAAATAGAGACAGACCTTTACCCAGCAAGCTAAATATAATTATAATAATAATCCAATGAATTTGAATTCTCAAAAAAGACTCAATTCCGCTCAACGTGTCAGTCACACCCAGCGTGGCAGGTGCCACATTTCACAATACCCTCGATTGCGAACAACGCGGAAATTAAAACACTTCGGGCCACACTGCGCGAGTTTCCAAGTCGTTTTTAATATTATCCCGGCGTGCCTAACAAAGTAAGTAATCCTTATATACGTATGTACATGTTACAGCAAAACTCGTATTTAGTTGTAAGGCGTTGTTACTAGTTAAAACTGTAATTGAGTCTGGTGAAAATAGTTTAGTTAAAACTGCCTTAATTGAAGTCAAAGTTCCTCTAAAGTACACTTATCATAAACCTTCATGAATCATAGACCTTTGAAAACTGTGACCTTGTACAGGGCAACTGAAAGATGCGGATGGATTTTAGTATGTAAAAGTCTGACACGCCTTCTCGATCCATCTAAGAGTGGCCATTGGATGATTTTCCGCCTAAAAAAAGAATCGTAGACCTTTTTAAGATCAAACTTTGCTTTAATTCTAGTTTTAACAAACGCTTCCAGTATAGTAACTAGTTTGAACTGGTTAAAACGCGTTTCAACTAAATACGGGTTTTACTGTAACACACCCGTACGTATACTTCAAACATTATCTACTTAGGATGTATAAAGAATCGCTTACCTCGAACAATTTTGAACGAAGACGTTTTCTTTTGATCTCATTTTTTGTTTGTTTGTTTTGTGCTAATCTGAAGATTGGAAGTGAATTAAAGAGAGACTTTTCATAATGTATGGTCTTAGAAATAAGTCCTGGTATTAGAAGTTTTGAGACTAGGTTTGCTCAATCAGATCGATTAAGGCTGCATACACGTAGAGAGAGTTTCGTACAAATAGTTCGATCCTGAATCGAGTCATGAAGATTTTTCCAAATAGCAAAAAAGTTATTATTTCGTAATGTAACTACTAAAATACAGTTATCAGCCATTTTTTTTTACTTGTACTATGAGACATTACTTCTTGCCAAATTTCAAGATTCTAGGTCAACGGGAAATACCCCATTTTGCGTTAATGTTTGATTTTTCGTAGTTCTTGATATCAATGTAAGTTTAATATCTCCACGGGTTTCTAACAAAAAATGTCTTGATAGCAGGACAGACGGTTACCAAAGTGTGTAAGGGTTTCGTTTATGCCGACTGAGGTACAAAACTCGAAAAAGTATGAAAAGTAATTTAAATTTATTTTAACCCATTTCGATCACACATACAACATTGCTTTTAATTGACTGTTACTAGGACTTCATAGATCAAAATTACTTTAGAGCTAATTTAATGAATAATTACGTCGACATCAATAATTCAGAACTACACCAACCACACCCCCCCCCCACCATGACTCCTAAATCACGACAGTATATCGAACATACAATAATTTATGAGCAACCTCAAATTATCATCAATACCTAATTTCAGTTACATATTAGATGATTTGTTTATCCATTCTATTAATTTGACAGGTAATTAACATGCTGTGTTAAATATGAAATATCAGTAAACAAGCATCAGTGCCATATCTCCGTTTTGTGATGAAATTAAATATTAACTTAAATATTGATCGTTAATGCCGTTCGGAATGTTGCTGTTTCATGGATTAAAGAAATGTGGATATGAAAACGATAAGGTTCTAAGGTAAGAATGTGTATAAACCTTAGCACACATGATGATGCTTTGGGATAAGTTTCAACGCACACTCAGGTAAAGCCGCTAGCAGAAGATAGCTTGTGATAAATGCTTTGAGTTTGAATAAATTAGAAACTGTTCTGTAGTGTTGTTATTGCATCGTTGAAACTATATTTTAGATATTATAATTATTTAAAAAGGAGGTGTTTTTTTTTAAATCAAATGTTGTGAAAAAACTGTTAGTACGCGCAAGCACACACAAGTAAATCGAAAACGGTGGCGTAGTGGGGGCATTACGGCGTCTCACCGTCTACCGTCCGCCGGCATTCGACGACGACGATTACGGTTGGGTTTTACTGCCAAGGCGCGCTAATTGATATGTCACACAGAAAAATCTCGAACCTCCAAAGACCTTTAAAGTAAGAAGTAAACAAGTCCCTGAACATCGTTGGCAGGTATGGTTGATGTTACATGGTCACCAACCTAATCGTAGCGTCTTATCGTCTGCGCCCCGCACTTGCGACTCTGGAGGAAAACAAACGACTCTCTCTCGCACACAGATCTCCTCTGGACTCTATCTTGACATATTGTGAAAATAAATTAAACATATTAAATAAAACCCCCACACAAGTTAATTTCGGAGCCACCGAGCGTCAACACTTACCACACACTAAACGGTTCATCGAAAATAGACCCAGATACACACTTGCCCCACATCGCAATGTTTGTAATTCCGCCCGAGTACGAGTTACGAAGTCAACTACAAACTAAAGGAAAAGGCTACACCCTGGCAACAACTTCGCACGTGTTTAATTACCTTCGGTTAATTACCTTTTCTAGCAACGTTAGGTGTTGAGAACTAAGCTCGACTATCCTGTGGATTTCAACTTTACATCGGGAGTATTGCACTGGCGCGCATTAAAAAGGCGACGAGTGACGATTATGAAAGTGTGACTAGCTTGCTCTGGTTAATTTTTTCAGCACGTGGCTTCAGCTTTTTCTCTTTAATGCGACATGAGGGAATAGTAAAGGTTACACTAGTGGATAATGGATCTAGTCGACTTGCATTATATTTAACCGACTTCAAAAAGAAGGAGTTTATAATTTATGACTATTTTTTTCTGATGCTGTTAGTTTCAGCCCCGATATTTTATATTTTTTGTTGAGTAGCTAGAAATTCTGTTGAATTCGGTAGCATAAGGCTGGACATTGGACCGACATCTATTTCAAGCAGTGGACGTCTTGCACCTAAAATAATTGTATCAAATTATATAACGACTTCGTAATTTTTATTGATCTATTCTAGTAATCAATGCAATTTTGACTTCTTATCCAGTGTCTTTAAAACATCCGAGTCCAGAATGAAATATATCATTAAATTACCTATGTTTCGAGAATTTTACCAAAGTACATATTTACTTGGATGTATTTATAGGAATACACCGTGTTCGTTTCTGAACAAAGATTGCTTTCCGACGAAAAGGAAATTAAACTTATTTCCATAATTTGAATTGCATGTCATATTTGAGAGATTTTCATGAGGAATACTTCCGTAAACACCTGGCATTTGTAACGCATATCAATAGACAGTTTACGTATAAAAATGATGGTACATATTTTCTGTCCGATTGTTATAATTTAGGTGTCTTTAAGACGAGAGTGCATAAGCTCTTAATAAACTATTGCGCCTCACTAAAAACAATTTAAACACAGCATACTAAGTATCGGCTTTTTTTTCAGGTAGGGGAATCATCAGAATGACTTCTTCCGGTCTTGGGCAGAGTGAGAGGGCGTGTCAGACTTTTACTGACTAAACCCCACCACGTTCCTTCGTCGCCTTCGATCTGGGTACACCGAGCTTACTTTTTGGAAATCCGATCCATGTCCCCAGAGGCTAGCTTACTATCGGGTGGAATCACAATCAAGCACTAGTTTAAATATCAACAAAAAATAAAAAATCCTTGAGCATCACTTCAAAGCTCAAACCGTATATGTGCAGAATATTTGAGAACAATGAGAACTGTATATTGATTGCTTCGCTACACGAGTTTGTAATTAGCATTGCTATGTTCCTATGAATATAGTTGTGAACGAGTTGCCGACTGTCTAAGGAACTATTAGGAATAGTGGAAACTGTTTGGGAACTAGATAGTGGTACTTATAGTACTTTGGGGAGCGGATAGACAGTTTCTAACAAGGAAATTGTAATTGGGATCATAATTTTAGGAGGAAACAGCACGATTGTTAAGGAAATTTACGAGTACCTTTTTAGGGTTCCGTAGCCAAATGGCAAAAACGGAACCCTTATAGTTTCGCCATGTCTGTCCGTCCGTCCGTTCTCGCTTAATCTCTGTGACCGTTAGCACTACAAAGCTGAAATTTGGTACCAATATGCATATCAATCACGCCGACAAAGTAGTAAAATAAAAATTGGAAATAAAACGTTTTTTTGGGTAGCCCCCTAGTACATGTAAAGTGGAAAGTGATTTTTTTTAATTTCAACCCTAGCGTGTGATATATTTTTGGAACCTATCCAAGTGTACACCCTATTCAATGTAGTAAACCCCTATTCAAAAATGAATAGGGGTTAACTAAAATAATTTTTTGATAATATCAATCGTTTCGGAAATAATCGCTCCAAAAGTAAAAAACATTGTGTGTCCCCCCCCTCTAACTTTTGAGCCATTAGTTTACAAAATATGAAAAAAATCTGGAAAGTAAAGCTTTACAAAGACTTTCTAGGAAAAATATTTTGACCTTGATGGGTCGAACAGTTTTTGAAAAGTTGAGGACGCTTATTGTGACGGACGGGAAACTACGGAACCCTACACTGAGTGTGGCCCGACACGCTCTTGGCCGGTTTTTTAAATTTAAACTCAGTATTACATAAATTGCATCGAACAAAGAAACATATAACTTTATCCATTCTTAAAATATGATTTGACATTGAAAAACACAGTGATCTCTAAGTTTCTTTCAATATGTCTTCTCAAGTAAACTAGAAAAAACCGGGCAGCGAAAGTAAAACTGCACCTGCTTCCCTTGACACAAATGCGTAAGACCAGGGTGGTTTTAGTTCTAAGTAAGAGTCTGGAAGACTCTTATCCCCACATCCACGAGGATATCCACTCCAAAAAAAGAAAGGAGCACTAAAAACTAGGTATATCAACTGAGTTAACTCCTTACTTTAAAACAATAATCAGATAGCTGATTACGGTCCGACACCACACGTCAGAACCCAACAGCAACCATAAGCGAATGAAATATTCATGAGCTCGTGTAGCGGAACCGAAAGGGAATATGCAAAGACTGGCGCCCTTCACTCACAGGGACGAGGGTCTGAGTAGACTAGGTATGCCTATGTTTTATAAATATGTACGCTACAACGATACATTAAAATAATAATCTTTGAAAGGGATGGTACTTGTGTCATGATAGCCCAGTGGTTAAGGGTTCGGCTTCGCAGGCAGTTTTCCTACTTTTCTTTCTTACCAGTGTCACGGAAAACACGTAAAGCCGGTTGTCACTCATAAATCTTTTACAGTTATTTTTGGGTCGTCAGACGCCAAAATTCTCACCATCAGAGTGGCTTTCACTACTATGTCGAAGGTTGTGGAATCGAAATCGAATCTAGATCGTCAACCCACCTCGTGAAAAGCCTCCCACGTTATTTACAAACGTAGTCGCCAATCTAGAAACTTTCGGCCCATCGACCATTAGTTCTGCAAGCACTATGCCCAGCCCACTGCCATTCAAATTTCGGGATTTTTCGGACTGTGTCGATAACCTAGGGTCTCTTAAAGATATCTTCATTTCTGATCCGATGACGCACGAAAAGTCTAAACATAGACCTCTTTATTAACTCTCAATTCCTTGATTTGCATCTCGGATCGAAAATTAACTAATATATCTTTGCCTACGCTTATAGTAAGTTCCAGAACAAACTCACGTGCGTATCTATTGGTTTTCTCAACGGCCTCCCGATATACATACCTTCTCGTATGACAAGACGTGACCACTTCTGGCTCCCTGGGGTCGCTTTAGAGATGCCCCCAGTCCCCAATCATGAAGTTCGTATCGCAATAATATAGTTTGAAACTTCATGTATGTCTATTCTGTTATCTACTCTGTGATCGTAGAATGAAGCTGCGTAGAGATGACGTCTATCGTACAGATGCGAGGAAGATGTTTCTCTACCTGTTTATATTGGCCTTTAATAAAGCTAAAGTAAATATTTGTAACATGATACACATGCCTCTATACACGTGTTAGCGGGGGAGGTGACCCTGAAGATATGGATGGGTACATATACGTTAACGTAACAAAATTATTATTAATATAATTATCGTCTACAGATCAGACGCTGTTTGTTCTCAATCAAAGTTAGAATAAGTGTTATGTAGGTATTATAGATATAATTATTCGCACAAATTCTAGATATCTAAATTAAAAACTTATAGACAAGTATTTGCCAAACTAACCTGAAAGCCGTCAAGGCTTGTCTTTCCAAAAATGGTCATAGCTAACCGGTAAACTGGTTAACATAGCCAACTTAGCTACAGCCGAAAGAAACACAGAAGCATTACCGTCCGGAGCAATATGTTGGGTCAACACGACTCTCTATAAACATCTCGACTACCCTGTTGCTCACCGGTATGGAACCCTATTTACAACTGCTACATCCATCGTATTGAAAGTATCCTAAGGAAATTTTTAAGGTGCATTTAGTATAGATCTAAAACTTATCTACGTGACTATGATAGTCGTTGCAAGAAGTTTCACATTCTTCCACTAACTGAGCTGAGAAAAATTGCTGACATGGCATTTTTATTTAACATAGCCAATGGTTCAGTCGACTGCTCGGAACTGATTGGCAAGATTAGGCTGCGAGTTCCATCCTTTACTATTAGGAATCATAGACCTCTATATGTTCCCTCAGTGCGTTGTATTTACAGGAAAAAATCCTACAAAATAGATCCTACAATGCATTGTGTATAAGTGTTAATGATGATCTGAATTTGTTCTCCACCAGCGTCACTAAACTTGTAATTTGCCTTCTGTCAATATTATTCAACTATAACATCAATAAACTAAACGCGTGACCCGAGGGCTGGCTTTTATCTTGGCCAGAGAATAAGCATTGCCATACAGCGTGGTAATGCTGCCAGCCTTTTGGGTACATTACCAGTCGACAGCGATGCGGAGGAGTTTTTCGACGCCATTTTTTAGTTTAATTTTAGTTAGTTCTTTAGGGTTTTTTTATTTTGTGTAAATATATATCTGTAATCTGTAAATAAATTATTTTGAGTACTTAATAAATTAAAATAAACTAAAAATAAAATAATTTGGCCACCTTTCTTTTGTCACTATTTACATTCAAGGCAAGAGAGTTTTATGTCATTCATTTTTTAGCTAAGATCCGGAATTTTATTTAAGAAGTTTTGGAAGTTTCTGCCAGGGCTTTTCCCACAGTAGATAGCACTATGTCACTTAGCGATAAAATTGTTTGACTATTTGTTTTTATCGGGGCCACAGAAATATAATATCATTTGTGAAATTTCAACTGTCTAGCTATAACGGTTCATGAAATAAAGCCTGGTGACAGTCACACAGAGAGTGAAGTCTTAGTAATAGAATCCTGTTTTTACCCTTTGGGTACGGAACCCTAAAAATTGGATACTTATAGATTATAAGGTGACCAAGTATGTGATTGTATTTCTAAAAGTTACTGTTTCTCTGTTTGTGATTGTATTTTTAAAAGTTACTGTACCTTTTGTCTAGATACGAGTTGATTACAAACAAAAGAGTAAAAATAATGTTTTATTTTTAGTCAATTATCCCTTACACCGCTGCTAGCTTACATAAGCTGTCATCAGATATCGATTCAACACCGAACTCGCCACGGTCAGTTCGTGGAACGACCAAAAATCTACCAACATTTATTAAAACGGCCTGCGATTTTCGTGAAATTAGCGATCCATTAAAGGATCGGTCCGTTTCCGTCCGAATGGCCTGATAAATGGGATTTTTTGAGCTACAGGGCTAATTGCAATTTTGTGGATTATTTGTGATTATTTTTGGCGCTTGATTTATTTTACTGTTGATATTTTTCAGTAATGTTTTGTTAAATATTTGAACAATATTAATCTGTAAAATGTTTTTTTGCTTTTTACACAATACGTCCTTCCGTTATGCTGATAGGACCTTTTTTAGGTGGGAAATCAATGAATTTATCCAATGGCTTGTCCCACTCTAGGTCGAAGTGGTCTGAACCATTAACGGACAGCGAGCTACCCATTGCTCGTCGACCGCAATCCCACGCCTACGACGGACCCTTCTAGAAATTTCCAATGGACCTAGCGGGCATCTGTCTTACTATGTTGGGGTCTAATCGGATGCCTCTGAGTACCAATATCCAACACCATAATACACTAACTAGTAGGACTAAAAAAATCAACCTTTTGTTAGTTTTCAATCACATTCAACTATCAACACAACTCTAAGTCCTCGAATACACAAACTTGACATTTGCGAAGAAAATACACGAAAAATGTCACAGCTGCAACTGTATCACTGGCTCCCTTGGGCGGAGGATAAAATAAACAACATCTCTTTGATATCGCCGCGAACTGCATCGGAGCTGAGGTTGAATCGCATTACATGAATAAGGCATTAAGTGCTTTTGAAATACACTTGAGGATTAGGAAGGCGTGAACAGGTGGTAGTAAGTGGAGCTGCTGATGATGCCCAGCGCATGCACCAACTTATTCCAGAAGCGCGTACTGTGTATGCTCAACGCAGTAGATAAATTGGACGTTTTTCTAGTTCACTCAAAAAAAAGGCAGTATTCCACGCACGCCTGAAAGAGATGTCGGCAAATTGTACGGGCCCAGCAGAGTCGACGCCTATTAGGGTCATGGGTTCTGTGAAAGTGATCCCCAGGGCCTTGGAATGAAGGCAAAGAAGGCACAGTAATGGTAAGTAAAAGTCTGACACGCCCTCCCGTTCTGCCTAAAAGCAGGGGAAGTCATAGGATGATTTTCCACCTAAAAACTGCAGTCCGTGACAAATGGTGTTGTATTACTAACATCATCACTCATCGTGATTTACAATGACAACACGACAAAAACACAAAATTTTACTAAATTATGCATGAAGAAAATGCACTTAACCACTCTATATACATATCGTCCTCCGACGCTCGGGGAATACGGCCGTTGCCCAACAGTGACGAAGATTTCTATGCGCATTATCGCTTTAGGAGACCTGTACATCGCCTTTTTTCCAACTCTCCTTTCGCAAGTATGCTAGAAGAGATTTCTTTAAAAATAAGCATTATTTTTGTACCTATTTTTCTTTTCCTTCTTCTTTTCTTTTAGTATAATTTATGTGTATAAACTGTGAAATAAATAGGAACAATGCTAAAGAAACATGGATACAATTACTAAAGTTAAGAACATTAAGCCCTACTCAGTTAGTTTTGTTTAGTAATACTTAGTGAACCATTGTAAGGTCGCACGAAACAGTTAAGCGATTAATTCAGTAACTTGAGTAAGAGATTAACACCTAAACCTCTTACTGTATCAAGTCGCCGACCCAATTAACTTACAAATGTCTCGAATTACAAGATCCTGTTCAATTGGAGCCGTTCATTCAGAGTTTTGCTACCTTCGGCTTCAACTTAATACGGTCTATGTTGAATTCAAGTTAGTAAGGAAAATGGAGATTGACATTTAAGAAGAGAGAGGTGTATAAAGCATACGAGTATGTGTTCTTTGCACGTCATTAAACGTTAAGTTTTGTTTCATATCGATAAAAAAACCTAATATTTAATCACGTGCAAAGAACTAGCGTTTGACTGCGATCCCACCTGATGGTAAGCAGTATTGCAATCTTTGATGATGAGCCGCACTAGTTTATTAAGAGTTTTTCGACTCTATCCTTGAATATACCTAAATTATAAACGGACAAGAAGACCGCAGCAGGCAGTCCTTCAATGTACGTGGTATAAATGACAATGAAATGCATAGGCCGGACCGTAGAGGTTTCAACAACGATTCTCAGTCTGTTCAAATTTCATTTATTGGCGGAACAGCAATCGTTATCTTGTGTCTCCTATTGATAAAAAAGTGCCTGCCATAGAAGATACGAGACGTATTAATAAAGCCATTATGTACTCTGCACGTGAAAAAATATAATCCTTTTCAACCTTCATTCAATGACCGGACAGTAATCGCGTCTCTCACAGATAAAAAATTACCTGCTACATAAAACTAATTTAATGCGCATTCGTTTAAAAACTACGTTTAACTTGATTAAGAATAAAATATTCAACATTACTAATTCTTATTCACTTAACAGACTTTAAATTCAATGAAAATTAAAATGTAATAATTTATTTTTTATCACTATTTACATACTATCAAAAAGAATATTATGCAAATAATAATATATAACTACCTATCAATAACGACCGAACGCTAGTTACGTAAGATTCTGTTTTTTTTTTATTTTTATAAACTAGTGTTTGATCCCACCTGATGGTAAGCAGTGATGCAATCGTAGATGGTAAGGTGCACTAGTTTATTAAAAGCTTATTCACTCTAGCCTTGAAGACACCCAAATTATAATCGGACGGGAAGACCGGAGCTTGCAAATTGTTCCTGTCCTTCGATGTACTCGGTATAAACGACGAAGCGAACGACGACGCTTAGTCCGGTTATTTTTCTTGTCAATTATAAATGAATTAAAACAAAACAGACCAGGCAGGTTAGTGCAGTTAAGCGCTGCTTACTTTCATAATCCGCTTGTTTTGAATTGTGATCACAGGATTAGCTTTTTAGTACTTTTTATTTTATCATTAAAATTGACGTTTATGTTTACATTGGAGAGATTAACATTCGAATTTAAAATAAGTATTTCCGAATGTTTATCTAAACAAAAAAGTACAGTACAATTTAAAAATATCTTAGTTATTTACATTTATTGAAATGCTCTTTAATATTGCACCATAAATTTTTTTATCTTAGATTAGTACGGGCAGGTGTTACAATGGGCGGTCTTATCGCTAATAACGATTTTTCACAGACAACCTTTTGATGGAATTGACAGAGAATGGGAAAAGATACGCAGGTAGTTCGTGGTGTACCTACTAGTTATATCATTTAGAAGAAATTTCTTCTAATAAATGTATTTTTTTTCTTATTCTTACTGTATAAGAAGTGACGGTTCTTTTAATCACGGCGGGCCCTAACAGAATACCTGAGCTGCGTTATTTATCATTTTAAATATCACAGCCTAAGCTGAGTTAGGCGTCTTTTTAGCCTCACACAGATTTTAATGTTCTTTTTCTATAGCTATCTGTAAATATATGGTGTACGATTGTGTGAGGTAACCTGAGGTAAGGAATAAACGTTTTCTTTCTTTCTTAATCAACCTACTTACACACTTCCACTACCTTCCCATCCATAACACTATTAGCTGAACTTTATTTGTAAGCAAACACACAAGCACAGAGTAGTCACAGATGTGGAGACTGTTCGAGACTGCGTGTAGCGGGGTTAAAATGTGGCCGCGCAAGCTCTGATATAATCATTGCTCTGTGGCCGCAGGCAATGCCGGTTCGGGACACCGATGTTCGGTAAAAACTAGATATGATTTTTGACTATGAATTTTTTGGTATTCGAATACATATGAAGTTTTTTTTTTAAATCAGCACCGAAGGCTACAAATCCTGCTAAAAGCTTCCTTTTAAAGCCAAGACTGACAGATACATTGAAAAATTTTGTGGCATAAACATCATGATATATTGTGAGTTGACTTTGTTTCATGGACAGAAATAGAAAGAAATAAAATTAATTTATTTAGCACAACACATGGCTCACACACAATTATAGTTACATAAACATGAAACGCAAAAAATACAATTGTGTGCCTCATGGCTGCACCAAAATAGGTCCAGTTTAGTGTAAATGCAATAATTCTATATTTGGTAGGTCTGAGAACAGGTTGTAGGCATTTTTGGTCCTTCTAACATCAACCCCCATTTTCTACTTTGATAATTAATCTAATCAACAAGATGAGGCATCTTCCATTACCGGTTACGACCCTCCTTTAATCTGTTCTGACATACCAAGACAACTTATCACAATTAATTCTGTTTATATTTACCATCGCTTTGCGGTTTGTCGCACCATAATCTAAACAAACCGAAAATCGAATTTCCTTATTTAAATTGGCATGGCAATTTTCCATTTTATTGAGGAAACCTTTTGAAATAACAATCGCTTCCAGAACCTCTAAGCGTCGTGTTCGCAAGACGGAATCATCCCCCGGGGAACGCTCCCGCACGTATTAAGAGCTCTTCTCCCGCTAATGTTCGCTCCGGTATCGTACCAAACTTCTCCACGACCACTGCACAAGTGGGGTGCAGCAGAACAGTAGCATTTTGTACAATATGTTGCAGGTTATAATTTCCAAACCCCAGATATTGCGCGCCTCAAGCAAATGTTAACAAAATCGTAGAGACCCAGCACGGTCGAAGCCTACTGGGGCCATGGGTTCGCATCTAATAGGAAAACCTGGGGTCATGAAGCGCAAGGCAAGGAAAGAACATAGGAGTGGGGTTTTAGTCAATAACAGTATGACATCCCGCGCAACCCTAGAGTGGGAGAAGTCTTTGAATGATCACACCTACAAAAAATTGTTTTAGCTACTTTTATTATTATTACCGTTTAGTTATAATGAAATAATAATAAATTATGAAAAAATTTGACAGAGTTATCTTCTCTACGAAATATTATTTTTTTTCAAGCAAAGTAGAAGTCGATCTTAAATATCTAGTTTAAATATAAGTTTTACGTAACACAAAAAAAAATACATGTCGCAGCTCAATGACGTAAATTAAACCGATTATTATTAAATTTTAAAAGTATCTCTAAAAAGTATTATTCATTTCGACGGGTTCCGGGCTATTTGTATTAACCGACATTTTTGAAATTTTACACCAGAGCAGTTTAAAGTTTCGATTTTTACAAAAAAAATCATAACTTTAGCAAATCGCATTATTTTTAAAAAAAGGAGGATATTATTGTTTTTATAACATATTCGCCATAATCAGATTAATCTTTTTTTCTAATATTCCTATTTTTAACGAAGATAAATGTCGCTTCATACAAAATGACCCATATTTTACTTTTTTTTGTTCCAGGCTAAATGACTTATCCGCCTATGATTATTGTTTCTTATTCCAGGCTAAATGACTGAACCGCCTAGGTTTATTATTTCTTGTTCCAAGCTAAATGACTGAACCGCCTAGGCATGCAAATAATGGCTCTAAGCTAAGTGCTTTAATCAAAGACTTGGTCATATTTCAAACCTAAGCTAATTGATTTAAATACCATATCATAAACTTATTAATGTACGGCTAATTAGTTTACGCGACTGATTTTTTTAAAATAAATTGTTTGTAATCATACTTGAATAATGAAGTTTGCAGAAATTAGCGGTTAAAACATTGATAAATTTAAAGGTAAACACATAAGGTGTACCTACCTATCTTGTTAATAATTATGAAAAGAGAAATAAAACACGCATTACAAATTGTTTAAAGACAAGTTTTTTATTTAAAATGACAAACACCTAGGAACAGCAGTAACTTCTTAGCTTACCAAGGTAACAACTAAGGTTGTGGAGGGTGTGGTGGCCAATCTGTTCCCTGAGCGAGGGGAACACTCTCCCCCGCTCATGGCTCCGCCACCTGCAGTGCCCGTAGCGGACCACACCAGCGACGACGAAGACGACGCTCCAGAGGTGACCGAGGTAGAGATGAGGGCGGTGATATGAAGACTCAGTGTCAAGAACTCCGCCCCAGGACCCGACGGCGTGCCCGAAAGGGTATGGAGCCTGGTCATGGAGACTCTCGGGTCTCGATTGCGAGGGCTCTTTAGCGCATACATGGAGAGAGGCCAGTTCCCCCTTCGCTGGAAGACCGGGAAACTGGTCCTCATCGCGAAGCCGGGGCGCCCCGCGGACTCTCCGTCCGCGTAACGGCCCATCGTGCTGCTCGACGAGGTAGGCAAACTCTTTGAAAGAGTAATTTTAGACCGCCTCGTCGGGCATCTGGCGCGGGTGGGGCCGGATCTTGCGAACGGCCAGTTCGGCTTTCGCAGGGGGCTTTCCACGGTGGACGGCATCATGCGCGTGAGGGCCCTCACGACAGAGGATGCGGTGATTCGGGCCAGGGTCGTCTTCAACCCCCTGCCCTAGCGTTACATCGGGGCAGCACTTCGGTACCATGAGGTGCCGCCTACCTCCGTCGTGTGATTGAGGCCTACCTGTCGTATAGGTTCATCATCTATCCGGGTCACCAGGGAGAATAGAGACGGCGAGAGATGTCGTACGGTGTTCCGTAGGGATCGGTACTAGGACCGCTGGAGGACGAGGACGTGGTCTGCTACGCAGACGACACGCTGGTCCTGGCGCGGGGAGAGTCGTATCAGGCGGCGGCCGAAACAGCGACACGCGGGGTTGCGACAGTCGTGGACAGGATCCAGCAACTGGGACTCAAGGTGGCATTGCACAAGTCCGAGGCTATGTGCTTTCATGGCCCTCGGACCGCGCCATCACCGGGTTCCCAAATAACGGTAGGGGGGGTCCACATCGGCGTCGGGTCGACGATGAAGAACGTGGAACTCATCCTCGACAGCCGGTGGAGTTTCGAGGAGCATTTCCGACGTTTGACCCCCAAACTGGACAGGTCTAGGGCCGCTCTGAAGCGGCTCCTGCCCAACCTAGGGGGTCCAGACGCCCCCTGCCGGAGGATGAGGGGATACCGCACGATTTTCCTTGCTGGCCTGCCACCGTGGGATCTGGAGGCAACAGTCCTTGCTTGCATGCACAATTTGCACGTGGAGATGCAGCGCCGGGGCGAAACTCCGCTGTCACGACAAGTCGCGGTATGGCGGACAAAGTTCTGGCGGGATCCCAGGGTGGCATGGCGACTGCGACTGTTGCAACCCAGTGCTGGGCACGCCGCCATTGAGGCGGTAAGTCCCCTCGTCCCCGTTGGAAAGAGGTCACGGCGTCCTCTCGTTCCGTATGACGCAGGTCCTCACCGGACACGGTAAGTTCGGGAGGTTCCTGCATCGGATGAAGCAGGAGAGGACGCCCGGGTGTCGCCACTGTGTGGGTCCGGAGGAGACGGTGGAGCACACGGTAGAGATGTGCCCCGCTTGGGCGGAGCACCGCCGTGTCCTTGTGGAGGCTATCGGCGGCGGCGACCTCTCGCGCCGGGCCTTGGTTCAGGCCATGATCCGGAGCGAGGAGGGATGGCATGCGGACGCCTCCTTCTGCGAAGCAGTAAAGCTTGTGAATGAGGCTGCTGAGTACGTGAGGGAACGGTCCTCACGCCGCCGCCGCCAAGATCCCGATGTCAATTTCCGACCACCGTAGGCGCGGTTTCGCGAACGGCAAGCACTGGGTAGCTCGCCGTCCGGCAGTCTGGAAATAATCTGGACCGAGCCCAGTCGTCAACGGCGCGTTCTGTTCCACGCGCGCCTCAAGGAGATATCAGCAAACTGTATGAGTCCAGCAGGGCCGAAGCCTCTGGGGCACATGGGTATTCCAATAGGTTGACACCGAGTCCCTCCCAGATCGAAGGCAACGAAGGAACGGGGTAAAAGTTTGGTCAGTAAGAGTCTGACACACCCTCCCGCTCCGCCCAAGAGCGAGAGAAGTCATTCTGATGATTCCCCTACCAGAAAAAAAAGGTGACGACTAAAGTTTTTATCACAATTGTATAAGAATCAGAAGTTAAGCAGTCTTTTTATTACGTAGCCTACGCAGCTACGGTCTTATTACCTGAATGATTATTCTCATTCTTCTTCATTTCTAAACTTTAACATTTAAGTATATAAGAATCTCTTCAATTACAAAAAAAGGTTTATCTATAAAATAATTTCTTTTGAAAATAATCACATAAATAAATTAAAATATTTACGACCGTTTCTTTGGTTTTCATTTCTTTACTTATTTTCTTCTTTTCTCAATAATTAAAATCAAAAATATCTCTCATAAAAAAAAAGTTTAGATGTTTTCTTACCTATTATACGTGGTTATTTTTCAATGACCGGCCAAATTTTTACTGAGTGTTCTACTCATGAATATGTTTCACTATGGGATCGACTCTGAAATCTCGAAAACAAGTCATGTTTCATATATTTTAGTCGAGTTTTCGTGATTTCAGAGTTGGTCCCATACTAAAAGTTGCTCATATTCATAGGTAGAGCTCCCTGTGAAACTTTGGCCGGTAATTGAAAAATAACCTTTTAAATACTATCCCTAGTTTCTCTTCAATAACAAAGATAAATTTTATCTCCTATGACAATAATAAATAATAGTTCACTACAGTTACAAGAAATAATAATTAAAATTATAAAAAATGTTGCACATGTTAGTAAAAAAATTCAATCAATTTTTTCCTTCTTACTTTTTAATTTATTTTTCTTGTCCCACAAAACACTCGCACAAAACACGTACTAACTTGCTCACAATTTGCGTCAACTAAAACGAGGTGAGAGACGCCTGAAGCGTCCGCGCGGGGTGGCGGGGGCATTTAGACTCGAGCGGTTTATCGCGATGGCGCCAAAATCATTGTTTTTACCACCGTCATAATAGTCAATCCATAAAAATTTTATTGTATTAATGTGTATACTATTCTTATTCCATTAATGATAAACTGTTTGAATTACTAGAACTTTACTTTTGTTATAACTGAAACGACACTGCAAATCAAATATTGAATTAAAAAAATTGGTTTAACCATAATTTTTAAATGTTTACTGTTGAAATCTTAAATAGTTGATGCGACAGACATATCATTATCTACTGTAAGCTAATTGTTTGAAGTGACATTTCATGTACAAAGCTAAATGTATGGATCGACACTGGGTATGAATTTGACAAGGAGACTAAATGTATTAAACAACGTTCTTGTATATTTACAAGGTAAAGCTAATTGTATTAAGCGACACTGGATAAGAATGTAACAAAGAGGCTAATTGTATTAAGCGACACTGGATAAGAATTTAACAAAGAAGCTAATTGTATGAAGCGACATTTCTATTTATTTATAAAGTTAGGCTAAATGCTTTAACGTACGTTGCCTATAAATTGTTGCTCCAGGACAAAAAGTTTAAACGACTGCCTGATATTTGGCAGTAAGCTTAAGTTCACAGTTCCTAAATTTGTCAATATTTTGTGTCGCTTCATACATTCTTCTTCTTCTTCTTCTTCTACTAGGCGTTAGTCCCGGCTTTTGCCAGGGTCCGCCTTCCGGCTTAGCTTGCTCCACTTTGCCCGGTCTTCTACATCCCTGACAGTAAGGCCATTGGCTCTCATGTCGGACTTGACGACGTCCAGCCAGCGCTTGCGAGGGCGACCACGAGACCTACCGCCAAGGACAGCCATATTCATGCATCTCCGGCCAACGTACTCCATAGGGCGACGCATGATGTGGCCATACCATCGCAGACGACACTCCTGCAGTTTTTCCCCCACGTCACGGACACCAAGACTACCTCGGATGAACGAGTTGCGTATGCGATCGGATCGCGTTACGCCGCTCATCCACCTCAGCATCTTCATCTCCGTGACGCGAAGCTCCTGGGTGTGTCTGCTTAGTGCTGGCCAACACTCGCCGCCGTACAGGAGGACAGGACGTATGATGCATTTATATATCTGTCCCTTAAGCTTTGGAGGCATTTTGCGGTCGCATACAACGCCCGTTACCTCTCGCCATTTTGCCCAAGCCGCGCCTATACGTGCTTGGACATCGTCGTCCACGTTGCCAGACTCGTGCAGCACAGATCCAAGGTACCTGAACGTATCGGAGCTTGTGATCCGGTCCGAACCTATTCGGATGGTATTTGAATCCGCGCTGCCACAGGACATGTACTCAGTCTTCGCCACATTTAATCTCAGACCGCCGTTTTCCAGCGTGTCCTTCCAAATGTTGACCTTCCGCTCAAGTTGGGCTCTGTTCTGGCTAACGAGGGCGATGTCATCGGCATACATCATTAGCCATGGAGGCTGATCTTGGATGTATGCCGTAACTACATCGAGCACAACGTTAAACAAGAACGGGCTAAGAGCCGATCCTTGGTGAACGCCAACAGATATTGGAAAGACTTTGGATTCGCCAACCGCGGTCTGGACAGAGGACACGGAATCGCGATACATGTCTCTGATAATGTCAATATAGGCCTCGGGCACACCCTTGAAGCGAAGTGCCCACCAGATGGACTGCCGAGGAATACAGTCGAAGGCCTTCTGCAGGTCTAAAAAGGCCATATGCAGAGCTCTCCTTCTCTCTCTGTAAGCCTCAGTCAGACTCCGCAAGGCGAACACTGCGTCCATGGTGCTGTTACCCGCCCGAAAGCCATATTGACACTCAGAGACAGTACACTCGCTACGGAGCCGTGTGTCAATGATCCGCTCGAAGAGCTTCATGGTGTGGCACATGATCTTAATACCGCGGTAGTTACTACAATCCTGTACGCTACCTTTGCCTTTGTAAATAGGGATAATGAGGCTTGATCGCCACTGGTTCGGCATTTCCTTGGTGGTCAGGATGCGGTTAAATAGATCCGTCAGAAGGTCCACACCATGTGAGCCCATGGCCTTCCACACTTCGATTGGCACATTGTCAGGCCCGACCGATTTCCGGTTCTTCATGTGGCGAAGAGCAATGCGAGTTTCGTCGGGGGAAATAGGGGAAATAAGACCAAGGTTAGGAGGCGGTTCGGGAGGAAGGTTATGGGGGTGCTGTTTGTTAGACAGCTCCTCGAAGTATGTGCACCATCTCTCCTTAACAGAGGGGGCATCATAGAGCAGCTTACCCTGGGCGTCCCTTACACAGAGGCATTTGCTAATGTCCCGTGTAGCTTTTTCCCGGGCACGCGCCAGCTTAAAAATAAGCTTTTGCCCCTCCGCAGTTTCCAGCTTGTCGTACAAGGGCGCCAAACTTTTGCTGCGGGCTCTGGCTACTGCTTTTTTGTCGCTTCATACATTGCAAGTCCAAAATGGGCCCAAAAATGCGGTTGTATTAAGCGACAAAAAAGTGCTCCGATCGTCACCAAACCCAGCTCAAATGACGCAGAAAAATTCGCTGATTCCAAATATGTAAAAAAGTCTATATCGCTCAGAGTGTCGCTTAATACAATTAGCCCGGAACCCGTCGATTTCATATTGAATGAATGGAATAATAAAATAAAATACTTCTTGGTGTCCTTGATTTTCTCTCTTAAGGTAGGTAGAATTTGGTATACTCTTCAAAAATTGTAGATAGTTCAACAGTAATCAAACTTGACAGTCAAACAGTAAATATTTCAGTCAGGTCTCCCAAAATCTCTCCTTACACACGTAACTTCTAATTGCCGTTAATTATTTTACCCTCATTTAATACCTGCTAATTAGCAGTTTTTAATTACAAAGTAGGGCTGGTGGCGGCGCGCGGGTTCCGTACAATACGCATTGTTTTGTTCAACAACTTTGTTCGCCGAGTTCCAACTTTACTGTGTGCACGTGTTACTTTACGTAAATATCCAGTTTCCATAATATATGTTCTTTATTTCGTTTAAGTTTTAGACGTAGACGTGTATAGAAAGTCATTATTAGCTTTTTTAAAATAATTATAAACCAGTGCTGGACTGCAACCCCGCCTTACCTTATCATTATTCTAATTTATTTAAGGTCCACGAACATTTACTCAGACTTTTACTAATTCCGGTCTTCGCTTCTATAATTTTTTATCTATCGTTATCTCAGTAGTTACGCCTTGGCAGTTTTTTTTTTGAGTCAGAACATCATGCAAAGATTTTCCACTCTAGGGTAGAGCGATAGACATAGTGTCAGACTTTTACTGACTAAAACCATTCTTGTGTCCTTCAGATGCCCTGTGCATTCCAGGACTGCCCTTTTAAAAAATCCCCTTGAGCCTAGTGGACGTCGGTCCTACTTGGCCCTTACGGTTTATCGGACATAATTATCTTAAAAGCACGCATGGATTAATCACTAAATGACAATAAATTAAAGAAACTCAACAACACCAGGTTACATTCTAGTTTTTAGCTAAGAAGACCTGCCTTGCTCATTACTTAGCTATTAAAGTTTTGAGCAGAGCATGCAGTTAGCTCGGCAGTTGGGAGTAGTTGGAGGAAATTGTCTTGTAATGGGCGAATTAACCGCCCCACTACTTCCTCAACTTTTGTACTACCCTCTTTATGCTTCTTGCTAAATCGCTGCTGGATTATATGTATAAAAACTGCGGTTGTTTCTATTTCTAGGTTATTTTATTTATATATAAACTAGTGTTTGAATGCAATCCTACCTGATGGTAAGCAGACAATCGTTGATGATAAAGCGCACTAGCTTATTAGGAGTCTGTTCACTCTAACCTTGGAGACACCTGAATTATAACCAAACGGTAAGAACAGTAGGTAAATTGTTCCAGTATTTATTCTATGAAACATGAAATTTATTATGGCGTCTGTACAAAAGCTTAAGACTAAGTGTCCTTTGCTTGAGCAGCTCACAACTCAGTCACTATAAAAATACTACAAAAAAATAATAAAAAGTGCGAAATAACTTTACTTTCCTTGCTGGTATTTCTAAAATAGCTTTGTCTTTTATTTATTTAACACTAACGTCCGAATTTAATTTTAAATCGCAGTTTGTAATGTTTTTATTTGTCCTAGAAAATTACCCGTTTATAATTGCTTTTACTTACATAATGGAATATTTTAATACCATGTTTGATTAAAGCGAGAACTACGTTAGACCGACGCCCACGTGGGCGACGTCTCAGTTCGCATCACGTGGCTTGGGCTGATGTAGCTCTACAAGTCTAGTTGCCATTGTATGATGTTGCATTGTGTATGTAGACCAATGCGCCCAGATCGGCGCACGTGGCCCACGTGATCCCATTGTAGTTCTACCTTTATGAACACCAATCTAAAGGTCAAGCCGGTTGCATATCAGGAGTTATTTTAGCACAGTAAGCAAACACAGCTGATATAATGTTAATAATGTGATTGCTTAGTTAGCGGACAGTACACAAGTGATAAAATATAGCCCAAAGCTATGGAAACTTGTTAGAAACTTAGCTCTTGGTCTACAACCATAGTAAATTTGACTTGCTTTAGGCTATGATCTAATTAAAAGAAAAAATACTACTTACCACAAAATGTCCCTATAACAATATTTTCTAGGATCCTTTGAGCTTAAAGTAGGCAAAAACCAAAGCAGACATTCCGTTATCAGGACACAAACATTGTTTTTGATCACCAATTCCCAAAACCTAAAGCCTACTTTCGACGAAAACAGAAACTTGATTTCTTCAAGATTACTTTGAGATCTCGATGTGAGATAAGACAGGATTACGACAGAAATTAGGATTTTCTATACTTGGTCTTATCAGACAATCTAAGTCTAAGACGGAAATTTAGGATCTATTTTCGGGGCTTAACTTCTAACCCTACTTCTAGGTCGAGTGTGCGGGCGACAAAAGCCTACCTTTTTCGGGTGGCTAAGCCGACGTGAATGTCGAAAACTTTCTTACGGTAACGTAGTACTGAGATAAAATTATCCTAATTCGGGTCATGGATAAAGTTGAACTAGTTTTGAAACTTGATTGATTAACAGACCTCAAATGCACACATTTGTAATATTGGTAGCGTAATATTACACAGTATTGAAAACCTGGCATGGCTGCATTCCCTTTTACCAGCGACACGTGACACAATAGCTATTTGCTCAACGACTGCGCCAACCATACTATCATAATTATAATGTTAGTAAAATAGATACTGAATTAATTAGACTAAACCGCAGAAGTTTCAAGCAGTTATCAATACGAGTATGGTTTCCATTTACAACTTGTATCAATCGTATAAAACTACGTGGAATAAACTTGCGAAAACTTAGTCTAAATGATCTTGTTATTATAACAAGCTTATGTAGCCACAAATTGTCTGAGATAAAGACAGTCTGTAATTCTATCCACAAGCACAGGATCGTGTCCCTCGAAGGGTGAAAGATGTCGCGATTATATCCCGGAGAGAGCGAGCGGCGGCGGCGGCATGCAAAGCGCCTCGCTCCGGGCTCGCGACAAGTTTGCGGCGGCTGCCAGTATCTGAGGATACCGGAGCCTGTCACTTTGCGAGATTTATCATGTGAATGAATTATTTAAACGTTAAATTTTTGACAGTTTGCTTTAGTGTAGGAAAATGTTGAGCTATCTGCAGATTTAAGATGGGGCAGTGGATATTTTATAACCACTGCTCTTAAATTGGTGAAGGAAAATATCGCGAGGAAACCGGCATGTCCTAGAACCAAAAATTCAAAGACATGTGACGTCTACCAGTCTGAACTGAGCCCGCGTGGTAAATTACGGCGCCATCCCTCTCTTAGAGAGGAGGTCTGAGTCCTATCTAATCAGTGTTGTGATGTGCATATTGGAAACTCCTTAGACAGCTGTCTCTATGCTAAATCGTTAGAGGCCATTATAATATGTTTTATGAATGCACAAGACTTATTAATTGTGAACATTACAAGGCCGATAATGCTATTATGCTAATGATGTGTACTCTACCTCGTGTGCATTATTCCAGTTTTTCTTGGAATCCATAAAAAACGACTAACTTTTCTCGGACTTAAGGACTTTCAAACTTTCTTAGCGGCTAAACTTTGAGCGGGTAATTTCACCGGAGCACGGAAGGCGGTTCCTTTCATCGGTTCTCTAAATGACGCGGTTACTTAGCGGAGAATGGTGCGATCGGTTCATGGGCCTGCGGAGTGGACTCACATGAGTGCCGCGCAGTGAGTGCTTTCTGCTCTGTGTGCTAACATGCTCACGGGAAGGAATCTTGGGCAGAACTGCTGAAATTTCTTGAGAAACGTACAAATATTTTCCTTCTTGCGATCATCGCGACATCGACTAACCCATGCCTTTCGTATTCACTAAACTCTTGCCTTCTTCACCGGACCATAAATCCATTTAAAGAACATTAGTTGTAACTGAGCTGGCAATAAACCGCGTACCTTTTTGCAATACGCATCCAAACGTTGTCACATTGTTTTAGTGTTATTCTGTTACCTACCTGTGAGCTTCTTCAACAATTCCTCTTCATCATGTAATACTTTAAAAATGATTGATTTGTTGATGAAAATAGTAATATACGTAGGTTTGCTTATAATATAACAGGAATACGCTCAATCCTTCATGGTTCCCACCATCAGAACTGGATACGGGCGGCCATCCGGTACAAATCCAAGTCATCGACAGCGCATAGTGTTCTATGTGCGATATGTGCAAGTGAACTCCAGAATTCTCGAACGAACGAACAGAAGGAACAGGAGTTTTAGTCAGTACAAGTCTACCACGCCATCCTGCTCCGCCTGAAGTCATTAGACGATTTCCCACCTAAAAAAACCGTCACAAAAGATTTTTGATAAACTTTCTCGTTTTTAGGGTTCCGTACCTCAAAAGGAAAAAACGGAACCCTTATAGGATCACTTTGTTGTCCGTCTGTCCGTCCGTCTGTCAAGACCCTTTTTCTCAGGAACGCGTGGAGGTATGAAGCTGAAAATTATATCAATTACTCAGGTCTACTGTCCCTTGAAGCTGTGAAAAAATCAAACTTCTAAGCCAACGCAATCAAAAGATACAGCCGTTTATGCCGCAAATTTTCGACACTTGCAAGGGAATCAAAACCTACAGGGTACTTCCCGTGAACTCAGAATCTTGAAATTTGGTACGAAGCAACGTCTTATAGCATAGATAAAGGAAAAATTACGAAAACCATAAATTTTTAGTTACATCACATAATATTTTTTTTTTTAATAATTTTAAACTTACTACCGATTTCCTCATAAACGCGTAGAGGTATTAAATTGAAATTCATACCAAATACTCAGGTCTATAATACCTTTAAGCTGTAACAAAATCAAACTTCTATGTCAACGCAATCAAAAGAAACAGCAATTTAAGCTGCATATTTTGAAACTCGCAAGTACTCGCAAGGGTATCAAAACCTAAAGGGTACTTCCAGTCGACCTAGAATCTTGAAATTTGGCATGAAGCAACGTTTTATAGCACTCATATAGGGAAAAGTCTGAAAACTGAAAATTTGTTGTTACGTCACAAGAATTATTTTTTTGAAAAATCTTCAACGCTCGATTCGAGAATAGAACTTTATTCATAGGTAAGTTAGAGGTATTGAGTTGAAATTAACACCATATAATTGGGTCCGTGGTCCCTTGAAGCTGTGCAAAAATCAATTTTCAATTCAATTGGTAAAGTGACGGGAAAAAAAGATTCGTCCGTTTATACTGCAAAAAACGTACATTTCGAGACTGTCGAATTGTTCGATTGAACTGTTTTTATAGGTAAGTTACTACGGAACCCTCAGTGCGCGAGTCCGACTCGCACTTGCCCGGTTTTTAAAGTCAATTATAAACCTGTAGCTTTCTCATCCCGTATATTTCCATCTAATGCGCCTCTTTCGTCCGATCCGTACTTGGGTCACGCGCTTTCGTACAGCCTCCTTTTTCCCCGCCTGACTGACACAGCGCCATAATAACTTAGAATACAGGCAGCTGGGTGCTTCGTGTCGAAGGGGTTTTGTTGTAGCACTACTTACTTTTAGTACTTACTTGGAGTTTCTGCGTTTTGTATCTAATACTTTATATTGTTATATAGTTGGGTCTGCTTCTGATATCTCTATCTGTTTAATGATACGACTCATTTTTAGGTGCGAAATCATCCAATGACTTTTTCCGCTCTTGGGCGGAGCGGGAAAAATCGATCCAGGCCCCTTTTTAGGGTTCCGTACCTCAAGAGGAAAAAACGACACCATTATAGGATCACTATGTTGTCCGTCAGTATGTCTGTCTGTTGGTACGGAGCCCTCAGTGCGCGAGTCCGACTCGCGCTTGCCCAGTTTTTCTCAGGATTTTCCTTTCAAAAGCGTAGTAAGTTTCGAACCTGCTGGAGAGTATCAGGGCTCGGCGCAGAGGTCGGTGCCACCGATCTCCCCCATGAGTACATGGCAGTGCTACGGGCACATGGTGTCCTCCGGACAATCCACACAATAGTGACACCCGGACTTTCTTCCGCAAGAATCGTAATGATACGACTTGGTGTTCTAAAGGTACTTTTTTATTTTTGATTATTTCAAGATATATTTAGGTTGAAACGGTGGTATCAGTAGACACACAAACCAATAAATGTATGAATTTATAAACCACAATTACAATAGGTATTCATCTGGGGCGGTGGCACGTCAATGTTAAAGTGCTAACACTTTGTTTTTCTGATTATATTAACTTGGTTTATGCCACTTTATGAACAGACTCCCTTTTGACTCGTTTTGAAGCATTTATTTAATCTTATTCTTTGCCTAAGAAAGCACTGGGCGCCGTTAGTCCTGCGTCTTGTAACACTCCGGTCGTGCCGATCTACCGTTCCATCGGACTATAAGAGTAAAGGAATAGAGAGTACACCTGTGTTTGCTCTCACACTAAAGCACTATAAGATCTCCTGCGTACCTGGCTTCTTTTTATAGAGACATTAAAAGATATTGATCTTAGAAAATCTGTAAAACTTTACTTGAATTCCAATTTGTAGTAGGCTTTCCAATGCTGCGTCTTCCGGTACGTGGTAGCATTCGCATCTCCAAAACCTTTCGTAACCATCAACCATGTGTTGTGTGAGCAAAGTGGCCTGCCCACTTAAGTTTAGGCGATTTTTCGTACCATATTAAATACGATTTCGAATATAAATAGACACCGAAATCTGTATTTCGATCACATATCCCCACATGAGTGGTTTGCACGTGTATAAAGCGAGGTCCTCACCGACTCATAAACCGGCCTTTATTAAGACTCGCTCCTTAATCTCCCCACAAAACACAAAGATATCGAATGAAAGGTTGCACCGGTTCAGAGAACATCTTCAAAGGGTTGTAATTACGAAGCAGTAATTAATGGTCGACATCTTGTTCGCTGTGAATCTGACCAGTAAGCCCAAGGTTGTGGAAGATTGAGTTAATTTGGTGGAACGGCTCGGTTAGGTCTGATGTTGCGGAGGTTTAGCTCTTAGACCTTTCAGGAACAGAACGCTTTTAGTGCTTCCAAAATAATACCTAAGTTTTTTTTTTTAAGTGGGCAATCATCCAATGTTTGCGCCCGCTCAAGGGCGGAGTGGGACGGGGGTGGGGTGATTGGGGTCCGTTTACGGGGGTGATTGGGGTCCGTTTACATCTTAAGGACCCAAGCCAACCTCACCTGCTAGCGGTGCACCCTGCTGTTCAACGGACGAGGCTCTGGCGATCCTGGTTTCCCTCTCGTAGGGTTGTGGGGGTCAGACGGCTGGTCGCCCCACGTAAAACCAACCTCAGTCACATATACATGGATAGGGCAAAGGATGGAATAGGTACTTGGGCTAGGGCGTCGCCGAACAACGACGCGCAGGCACATCGCCTTAAACCTGCGATAAGTGGGCTAGGGCTACCGTGTCGAGTACGGGCACGGCTAAAGAAGTTAGTACCTAAAAAGAAGCTCCGCTTTGCCACCTGGAACATTGGCTCTCTAACTGGACGTTGCAGAGAACTCGCGGACGTACTTGCGAAACGTCGGGTCCAGTGCGCCTTCCTTCAGGAGACGCGCTGGAAGGGGAATAAGTCCCGTGACATTGGGCAGGGGTACCGGCTAATGTACACCGGATCACCATCGGGCAGGAACGGAGTAGCCGTAGTACTGTCTAAGGACCTTCAGGATGGACTTCTTGAAGTAGACCGATACAGCGACCGGTTGATGCGAGTTAAGGTGCTGATCGAAGGGTCGGTAACGAACTTAGTCAGCGCCTATGCTCCTCAAACTGGCTGCTGTGAGTCAGAAAAGGAGGCCTTCTGGGTTGAGTTCGAGGACGTATTGCGCGCTATTCCGAATTCTGAAGATATTTTGGTTGGGGGGGATCTCAACGGTCACGTGGGTCAGCGTGCTGGAGAGTACGGACGTGTTCACGGTGGTTTTGGCTATGGCCAACTAAATGCAGAGGGAGTCAGTATACTCAGGACCTGCGCGGTGTCTGACCTAGCCATCGTGAACACATTCTTTCAGAAGAAGCCCCAGCATCTCATTACGTACCGTGGTGGTGCCTACTCAACCCAAATTGACTACCTGCTGGTGCGACGGTGCCACATTGGCAAGGTTACCAACTGCAAGGTCATCCCAGGCGAAAGCTTAACGGCTCAACACCGCCTTCTGGTCCTGGACTTGGCAGTCAGGCCAAAGAAGAAAGTGACCGAGAAACGCAACCCCCGCACTAAGTGGTGGTTGCTTAATGGGCCTAAGCAGTCAGACTTCATCGCGGAGGTCGAGCATCTCAAAATCAGTGCTCCGCATGAGTCTGCTCAAGATATCTGGTGTAGGATCCACTCAGCAATCACCGCTGCGGGTAAGCGCGTCCTTGGCACTTCTCGTGGTGGCCGCACCATAAACAAGGAGACGTGGTGGTGGGATGACGAGGTGCAGGAGGCGACTCGGAAGAAGAAGGTTTTATTTAAACAGTGGCAAGGGTCCAACTCTCCGGAGGACAGGGAGGCATATGGAGCGGCTAAGCGCGCTTGCAAAAAAGTAGTAGCCAGAGCCCGCAGCAAAAGTTTGTCGCCCTTGTACGACAAGCTGGAAACTGCGGAGGGGCAAAAACTTATTTTTAAGCTGGCGCGTGCCCGGGAAAAAGCAACACGGGACATTAGTAAATGTCTCTGTGTAAGGGACGCCCAGGGTAAGCTGCTCTACGATGCCCCCTCTGTTAAGGAGAGATGGTGTACGTACTTCACGGAGCTGTCCAACAAACAGCATCCCCATAACCTTCCTCCCGAACCGCCTCCTAACCTTGGACTTATTTCCCCTATTTCCCCCGACGAAATTCGCATTGCTCTTCGCCACATGAAAAACCGGAAATCGGTCGGGCCTGACAATGTGCCAATTGAGGCGTGGAAAGCGATGGGCCCACATGGTGTGGACCTATTGACAGATCTCTTTAACCGCATCCTGACCACCAAGGAAATGCCAAACCAGTGGCGACTAAGCCTGATTATCCCGGTTTACAAAGGCAAAGGTAGCGTACAGGACTGCAGTAACTACCGCGGTATCAAGATCATGTGCCACACCATGAAGCTCTTCGAGCGCATAATTGACACAAGGCTCCGTAGCGAGTGCACTGTCTCTGAGTGTCAATATGGCTTCCGGGCGGGTAACAGCACCATGGACGCAGTGTTCGCCTTACGGACTCTGTCTGAGGCTTACAGAGAGAGAAGGAGAGCTCTGCATATGGCCTTTTTAGACCTGCAGAAGGCCTTCGACTGTATACCTCGGCAGGCTATCTGGTGGGCACTCCGCTTCAAGGGTGTTCCCGAGGCCTATGTTGACATTATCAGAGACATGTACCGTGATTCCGTGTCCTCTGTCCAGACCGCTGTTGGCGAATCCAGTGTTTTTCCAATATCTGTTGGCGTTCACCAAGGTTCGGCTCTAAGCCCGTTCTTGTTTAACGTTGTGCTTGATGTAGTTACGGCAAACATCCAAGACCAGCCTCCTTGGCTAATGATGTATGCCGATGACATCGCCCTCGTTAGCCAGAACAAAGCCCATCTTGAGCGCAGGGTCTGCATTTGGAAGGACACGCTGGAGAACGGCGGTCTGAGACTAAATGTGGCGAAGACCGAGTACATGTCCTGTGGCGGCACGGATTCAAACACTATCCGAATAGGTTCGGATCTGGTAACAAAGACCGATAAGTTCCGGTACCTTGGATCCGTGCTGCACGAGTCTGGCAACGTGGATGACGATGTCCAAGCACGTATAGGCGCGGCTTGGGCAAAATGGCGCGAGGTAACGGGCGTTTTATGTGACCGTAGAATGCCCCCGAGGCTCAAGGGGCAGATATATAAATGCATCATTCGGCCGGTCCTCCTGTACGGTGGCGAGTGTTGGCCGGCATTAAGCAGACACACTCAGGAGCTTCGCGTCACGGAAATGAAGATGCTGAGGTGGATGTGTGGCGTAACGCGAACCGATCGCGTGCGCAACTCATTCATCCGAGGTAGTCTTGGTGTCCGTGACGTGGGGGAAAAACTGCAAGAGTGTCGTCTGCGATGGTATGGCCACATCATGCGTCGCCCTAGGGAGTACGTCGGCCGGAGATGCATGGATATGGCTGTTCTTGGGGCTAGGTCCCGTGGTCGCCCTCGCAAGCGCTGGCTGGACGTCGTCAAGTCCGACATGAGAGCCAATGGCCTTACTGGGGAGGATATTGAAGATCGGGCAAAGTGGAGTAAGCTTAGCAGGAAGGCGGACCCTGGTAATGGCCGGGACTAACGCCAGGCAGAAGAAGAAGAAGAAGAAGGGCGGAGTGGGACGACGTGTCACATTTATACTGATTAAAACCACTCCTATGTTCCTACAGATGTCTTGGGCCCTAGGTCTACGAGTTTCCCTTACAGATGTCGTTCTACTGTTCACTTTACTCTTCGGCCCTGCGGACGCTCTATGGTTTTGCAGAAATCTTGAGGCGCCTGTGGAACACTACGCACCGTCGATCACTCGGGCTCGATTCGGACGATTACCGGACGGCGAAAAAATGAGCTATCCGTTGCTCGTCGTCGAAATTGGGAAAAAAAATAGTGACGGTACAGAACACTTCGTGTGCGAGTCCGCATAACACTTAGGTACCCAGTTTTTCTTTGTATTTTCTTCCAAATACTTGCACGGCATCGAACCCGCAACCTACCCAAGAACGAGCAAAACTGAGCCAGCACCCCATGCCGCATCAAAGTAAACTATTATCCAGGAATTTTCTAATTAGCCAACTTAGTAGCAGCGCAAGTCAAACCTCGCAGTAGAATAGTAATAAATTCAGTAAAACTAACTTTAAACCAACTTCAAACAGAGAGTAAGGAAAACGTCCGTCCAATTTGTTCGTACGAGTGCGGTGGCCCACTGTCCAGCGGTGGGCTTATATAAACTGAAACTATTGCCACTACACCGATAATACAGAAGGTATGTAGGCTTTAATTTGTACAGTTTTTTTGATGTGGGCAATCATCAGGAATTGCTTGGCATCTGAAAGCCCGTCTACGGTGACCGGCGATCAGCCTGCAACCTGTCGGTTGGAGACTAACCTTTTCTGGTCCGTTACGTTCGTGGCCATCTCTTTCGTTAATATTACTACTTCGTATAAGGAGGCAACCGCTGCCTTTCCCTTTCGTTCCAGACCATGGCTTGATCAGGGCATGAGAAGTCACTGCCTCCACGAAGTCAATAAAACACATTCATAGATGCAGAGCAAATAAAAATGAATATAATTGGAAATAGCACGTATCAAAGATGATTTTGAGGAAAAAAAAGGTTAATCTAAATCACTTACTTTAAATTGCCGTATTTTTAGGGTTCCGTAGCCAAATGGCAAAAACGGAACCCTTATAGTTTCGCCATGTCTGTCCGTCCGTCCTCGCTTAATCTCTGTGACCGTTAGCACTAGAAAGCTGAACTTTGGTACCAATATGTATATCAATCACGCCGACAAAGTAGAAAACTAAAAATTGGAAAAAAACCTCTAACTTTTGAACCATAAGTTTAGAAAATCTGGAAAGTAGAGCTTTATAAAAACTTTCTACGAAAATTATTTTGAACTTGATGGGAGAAACAGTCTTGAAAAATTGGGGACACTTATTATGACAGACGGAATACTACGGAACCCTACACTAAGCGTGGCCCGACACATTGTCGCGCTTGTGTCTAACTTAGCTCGTTGATTAGAATTTATCTTCTGTACTTATCTATATAGTGTTGGGATACTAGCTATTATATCAAGTTGAAAGGATTAACTTTTGAAACTATACCTCGAGTTGTTGCAGGGCTGGCGGCTTGGAGTTTATTTACTTTTAAGTACGAAGCAAGTTAGGAAATTATTTTATCAATGATACACATTCAAAGTGTGCGAAGAAGTGGAATTCCCTGCCGGAGTCTGTGTTTCCTTTTAGCTATAACAAAGGAGTCTTTAAATCAAGAGTGAATAGGTTATTTCAGGAGTGACAATGGTCAAAAGCAAGCCAGATATCACACATTTTTATACATTCCTTTATTTTAGCGTCTATCTTCTTTTTTTCGGCAGAATTATCTTCTTCAACAAATTCATGTAGAAGTGGATCTTTTCGAAACCGAAGTATATAGGTAACGTAATTTTACCATTAACGTTTGAATCCCCAACCGGTCCAATGAGACCGCGCTGTTATTGTTTTACTATTGTGTCTCGTTTCGCGGGTATCTGAGTAATTAACACATAAATTACTGTCGAGCCTCTTAGGGTAACAAGCGATATAATATTGACGACTTTGAGCAATTACGTGCTAATTAGTAACCTAATAAGTTACAATAAGTAGGTCGCATGTTGTCTGCAGGCTTGGGATATTGATTATTCTGCCTATAGGATAAATATATTTATGGGTCGTACATACGTAGTTACTCTGTTCGTCTCCACCACAAGTTTTTTTTTTGTTTTTCCATACTCGTTTGATACACGTCAAAATATACACTTTAGCACTCGGCTCCATAGTACCCTCGCCTGCTGCTCGGGCGAATTCCGCCTCGGTCGCAATGACAAAATTTCTCTACTTCTCTTGTCTCGAAATGTTCTATTTCTTAATTTATTTTACCTTTGGCTTATTTATTTATTTTATACAGAATGGCCGAAGCCAATTACACCATTTTAAACACAGAGAAATAATTACAAAGGAGGCAGAACAATATAGAATAAAACAAAAATTAAAAATTAGCTCAGTTGAAGGAGTCTAAAGAATGTGATGATGACGTGGATATGAGTATGTGTGTGATGTGTGTGCGTGTGTATGATGTGTGATGATGATGATGATGTTTATTCTATTCTATTCTAATAATGTTAAATTCAAATGAAATAAAAAACATCTATCCAACCGAATTCTCGGCAGCCCTACACAACTTCACAATAATAAACTGTGTCCTTCGGTGAAATATCTTTAAACCGCCCAAAGGTAAGAAAATTAGGTAACTTAGTGACAGCACCGCGGTGCTAACAGATTTTAGGATTATCAATTGAAGTTCTATTTTATCGCTTTTCGGTGGAATGAAAAACGACTTTGAAAAAAAGGTAGGCTACTACCATTATTTAGATTTCTGTGGTTACTACTAATCGGTGGTTTGAAGAGAGCCTAAATAACTAGCTTCAGCCAGCAGATTCGCCTGCATGAAAGTGCAAATATTATTCTGGGGGAACATACTATCTCCCAGGATAAAAAAATTTCTATGTGCTATTCGTATACCAGGTTCGTTTAGCGGTCGTACGTGAAACATACACCCGGGACAAAAAGTGTTATGTATGAAATTCAGGGATATGGTCTACCCATACGCAGAATTAAATCAATATTCGCTAAGTCGTTAAAGCGTGATAAAGTAATGAAAATACACACACACTATCGCCTTTTATTAGTGAAATACTAATATTGTCACCTAGTATTCAAGGAAAATTCCATTTTCAATCACACGTTGATTGGATTTCCACGTAAACTCGCGTATTTGCCTATGAACTACACATGTTGGTCAACACAGAATGCCAGACACAACACAAGCTATACGATCAATGTGCTATAATATATCAAGGAACCCAGTCGTCCGATGTCCGGTGTCCTATTATTGGCACAAACTTTTTGTGACATCGAGTCTGCGGCGCACAAAAAGTAGACGAGACGTAGATACAGATTTTTGCGCAGCGTTTGAGGACTTTAAGTTTTCCGCCATTTAATTTAAGGTACTTATACTACGGCTACGGCCATTAAAATTAGTTATTTGAGTAGGGTTTTTGACAAATTTAAACCTCTTACTAAGTTATGTTAGACATGTAAACATATACCTACTTGATTCTCTAGACAAAGTCACATTCTACTGATATCGGAACTAGATATCAGTATTCTAGCGAAAATGGCACTCAAAAACTACAAACTGTGAAATGATTCACAAATGTTCAAGTAGTCATCGTTTGAAATTCCGACTTCCCGACAACCGTAATCGCTGAAAAACTGTATCTATGTCTGAAATATATGCTACTGCGACTGACTTTAACCATTTGCGCCCAGTTTCTACAATCTCCCAGTACTAGCAGCAAAAATGTTTGTTAGTGCTTCCTCGACCCAATCAGTAACGAAGCAAAAATGCTTCAAACGGTTATTTCAGGAAAATGGTAATTTTAGCTTCAGTCGACACATTTTTAACAACGTTGACGCCGAGCAAACATCAAAGCTGCCTATTTTTAGCTGCCGTCAATTATTTTTCAGATCCATATCTCTTGATCGAGTCAATATTCCATGTTTTTTACTAGCATATGAAAATATAAGATTTCTGTTTCCACGAAAAAGTGTAAATTATTAGAGTTGATGACGTGCTACGAGAATTTTTAACTGGCCTCAAGAAGGAGGTTATACATATGTTCGGCGGTTTTTTTTTAATGTATGTTCACTGACTTCTCGGTCACCGTATCCTTTGGAAGGTCCACGCAATGGTGACACCTGGAGGGGACTCACCGCTTCGTGATCCAGGATTCCATATTAAATAATACAGAAGAATTTTACGAATTCCAAAGCATTTCAAAATCATTGGGTACACCATAATTACGGCGGTAAGTCCCCTTTTTAAGGAGTGACTGGAAAGATGTCACAGCGTCCTTACCTTTCATCCTCCCTCATCGTTCATGGAAGTTCCTGCACCGAATTTGTGCGGATGAAATGCCCGGGTGTCACCTGAGGAGGATAGCTTGGAAGACAGGATGGAGGTGTCCTCCGCTTGGGCGGAGCACCACCGTATCATTTGGAGATTACCCACCTAAAAAAATCAATTTCTAAAACATGACCACACGTGAATATGGAACCTAAACGCGATTACTATGTCGGCGAGCGACGCCTTGCTCCATAATCACTGGCTCATTACCGAGCCGGGTTAATTACACCGCATTTATCCGGTGGCACTAGAAATTATGCTAATTATACCAACATATATGTCATTGGTATCCCTGCGGTTTGGGAGTTCTGCCTGATTAGGATTTTGTGTAGTGGTCGGGAAATATGTTTTGAATATCATCGTTATGATGATTGCTGGCTAGTGTAGCTAGTAATGGTGATTACCCAGGCTTGAAATGCGAAAATCTATACGTAAGTGCAAAATTTAAATATCTATTTGTAATATCTATCTAAATAACGCCGTAACACCGTACTAATCTTAAGCTCCTTGTAAAATTATATTTATGGTGTACAATAAAGTATATATCAATCCATCAATCAATATTTTTTTTCTAAATGTATATGAGAAGGTACTCGTATATGCAACACCTCTAACAAAACTTCTAATTTTTAAATTTTGGTATCCCGTGGTCAGTTTGTTTATCTACTGGGGCTATGAGTTTACATCAGAAAGGAAACCCTTAGTCCCGAAACGCAAAGAACAAACGAGGAACATAGCTGGCGTGTTGTTTTAGTCTGCAAAAGTCTGAATTTCCTTCGAGAGCTCTGCCCAAGAGCGGAGACATTAGACAATTTCCCATTTTAAAAATGAAACAGTTTTAACATAATTTCGTAAAAAATAAAACGTAATTAAATTATGACGAGTATAAGTGTATGTAACGTTAATGAATATTTGGAATAATGCTTAAAAACAAAGTACAAGAAAGATAAGTTTTTGGTCATCATCATCATGCTTATATTATGGTTATCGTTGGTCCTAGTTGTCAATCAATGTCATCCGATGAAAACTTAAAAACCGGGCAAGTGCGAGTTGGACTCGTGCACTGAGGGTTCCGTACCAACTTAATTGCGTGAGTGTGGTACCTAGCGATCTTCAGTGTTTCATGTTTATTCAGCGTCTCTCCCCAGACAATAGCCCACCTATCACCTCGCACCGCAAACGGATCATTCGCAAAATAGTCCAGTCAAATTAGCTCAATTAAGGTAAGAATCTCGGAATTCGAGATACCCAGCTGTAAGTTTGTAAATAGTTGTATATTGACACCCTAAAAGTTGTCTCAAAACCTACATATGGTAGGGTGTACGCAACTATTAAATTTCATGGTCGGGGGTCACAAAAATCGGGTTTTTGCGCTTTTTTTGTAAATATCTCATTTCCTATAGGTTTTTTGCTATTTGTATGTTTAACAATATTGTAGAATATAAAATTCTCTACAATTTTTGTACAGGAAACTTTTTCCTACGGTGAACCGTTTTCGAGATATAGGGCGGAGACCGCGCGGTCACAGCATCACTTTAGGTCAACTGGTGCCTCCGGTCGAAAACGCGCCATATAAATAAAATATTTGTCTGAATAGTCGTGACTATTCGGAGAAAAATACAAAAAAAAATATCACACAAATATTTTTTAAGTAATAAGTGAAATAACACAAATAAATTCTTTTAAAATTTAGATCTGTTGTGATATTTTCCTCTACCATTACCACAGTTGTTTAAATATTGCTGTTCTTTTTTTTGTAGCGACAACCTGAATAAAACTGCTATCTACTGCTATTCTTAAAAAATCCAGAATTCCTCTAGATTTTTCACAAAAATGAATGAAACTTATGTGATTACCCAAATTTATTGAAGATTTTTACTTTTAGCCAACTTTAGCTTGTCCTGGTGTAAAAAAAAGTATGAACACTACTATGGCAAGTTTTTTTAAAAATTGGTGCAACTAATCAAGATTCCAAAATGGTATACTACTTTATTAAAACCAACCACAAAAAAATAATATCCATACAAGTTCAAAACAAGAAACTAATTTCTTAAATTATTGTTAACAGTAATCACTTTTTCTACGTGTCCAAAATAGGTTCTTGCTACAATTTCTATTAATGAATGACATACCCTAGTTATTTAATTTGAAAATTAAAGCAAGATAGAGATATTTAAGTTAAAAAAAGCATAGCATAGTAAGAGAAACTAATTATTCTCAGTAAGTGAGTTCAGTTCAGTACGCACTGCTCCTTTCCATCGTACATCCGTTCACAAGCCCATGCTGGCGACGACGGACGACGAGCAATGCGTAGATCGCCGTCCTGTCGTCCAATTACCATCCGGATTGCGCTCAAGTCGTCGACGACGCGTAATGATCAATGCGTACTTCAAGAACATTTCAGAAAATCGTAGGGGCCCAGCAGGGTCGAAATCCACTGGGGCCATGGGGTATGTGAAATGGTACACTGACTGAGGCCCTAGAACAAAGGCAAAGAAGGAACAGGAGTGGGCTTTAGTCAGTAAACGTCTGACACGCCAGGTAAGTGTTGTTAAATAAATGAATACTGAATAAAAAGTGGATAGGTTAGAAAAAAAAAACATGAAATATAATATAATAGTTAATAAAAATTGACAAATATTTATAATCATTGATTTATCGATAGTATCAACTTATATGGCGCGTTTTCGACCGGAGGAACCAGTTGACCTGAAGTGATGCTGTGACCGTGCGCTCTCCGCTCTCTATCTCGAAAACGGTTCACCGTAGGAAAAAGATTTGTAGAGAATTTTGTATTCTACAATGTTGTTCAATATACAAATAGCAAAAAACCTTTAGGAAATGAGATATTTACCAAAAAAGCGAAAAAACAACGATTTTTGGGCCCTTTAACCTTGAAATTTCATAGTTGCGTACACCCTACCATATGTAGGTTTTGAGACAACTTTTAGGGTGTCAATATACAAGTATTTACAGACTTACAGCTGGGTATCTCGAATTCCCAGGTGAAAGTACTATAATGACTGGACTAAAAGGCATGACCGAACCAAAAAAAGGCGGCCAAAACACACTATTATTTTAACTTTAGAAAATGTGCATTTTTATCATCAAAACTATGAAAATATTTACATATACAGAGACATAGACATCAAAGCTATTGGCGCAAAGTTGCCTCCTAGCTCGATAGATGGCGTTGTTAGCTGAGGGCGATATTTCTGAATGGCGCTATAGTCCAGTCATTATAGTACATTCACCTCGGAATTCGAGATACCCAGCTGTAGCTAAAAGTTGTCTCAAAACTTACATATGGTAGGGTGTACGCAACTATTAAATTTCGAGGTCAAAGGTCACAAAAATCGTTTTTTGCGCGTTTTTTGTAAATATCTCATTTCCTGTAGGTTTTTTGCTATTTGTATATTTCACAATATTGTAGAATACACAATTTTCTACAATTGTTGTCTACAAAACATTTTCCTACGGTGAACCGTACAATATACAGGTATTTACAGAGTTACAGCTGGGTATCTCAAATTCCGAGATTCTTGCCTTAATAAAGCTTAAATGACTGGACTACTATGGTTTCGTTCCCGAGCCTGATATATAGTCGGGGCGCGGACTTGCGCTTTTTAGGGTTTTGCCACTCCAGCTTACCTGATAGTTATTTTTGGAGAGGTTTGTCCAAACTGGTGTACAATCCTTGAATCTAATGTTAATTCTTCTTATTTGAATACTAATAGGCTTTGCAATCGTATGAATTAGTGAAATAGGTAACATTATCGTCACTAGAAAGTTTAAGTTCAGATTTAATTATTTGTAAACATAGGTTACAGATACACATGACTGTAACATGTTACATTTTTATTGGTTCTCTATGATTTGCTCTTAGGCGTACAAATGTTAGTATTCATTTAAATTAATTATTTATTTCATAAATATTATAGAAAGCGCTGGTTTTGGATAGATCAGAACAATATTCACCTGACAATTAAATAAAAATTACAATGTCGAAACAAATACCAAACTAACAGAAAATTTGAAAAATGTCACCAATAAAAATTTTAGATAAAACAGAAATGTCAAAAGATATAAAAGGAAAATGTCAATTGATTAAATTAATACAAGAATATCAACTTTATTTGTTGGAATTCAAAACCTAGTTCCAAAATTTAAATATTTTAGTAATGATGTTGCCAAGTTCCACAACTATGGAGAAGATCAAACGTTGAGTACATTACATTAATTTACATAGTTTAGTAATTATTTTCGAAGTTTGACTTGTGAACAACATCCTAACTTGAGCCCACAAATACTTATTTAATTAACAAGGCGTATCAACTATCTTTTGTTAAAGAAAACCTCTAATTGTCTAAGACGTTTTGGGAACTCATTCATTGTGTGTACAAATAGGGAGAGGAATTCCCTGCCGGAGTCTGTGTTTCAAAGGTCCTGGGGGTCTTTAAGTCAAGAGTGAGTGGGTTATTTCTGGCAAGCGTACACTCCTCCTTGCGTCGTATTCCTCAATGCTGAGGGTCGTGACCTCCCTGCTTCATCACCTTAGCCCTTATGATGTTCCTCCATCTGTTTCTATCTTCGGCGTTGTGAAGGGCATCGTACATCGTGGAGTTCAGAGCGGCGCGGATCTGGTCGGACCAACGTATTGGGCTGCGCCCGCGAGGCCTTTTACCATCTACTTTACCGGTCACAATGAGCCTTTCGAGGTTGCCACCGTCTTTCCTTGCAATGTGACCGAAGTATTTCAGAATCCTGCGAAGACACTCGGACGACAGCCGTGAGGAGATTTTAAGCTCTTTCAATATGGATACGTTGGTCCGAAATGCTGTCCAAGGGATACGGAGCATCTTTCTCCAGCACCACATCTCAAAGGCGTCGATGCGTTTGCGGTCTGCAGCTTTCAGAGACCAAGTCTCAGCGCCATAAGAAAAGATCGAGAAGACTAGTGTCCGTACCAGTTTGGTTTTGGTCTTAACGGAGATGTTGCGATCTTTCCAGACCTTATCAAGCTGAGCCATGGCGCTCTTAGCCATGCCGATTCTCCTGCGAACTTCCTTCTCGCACGACCCATCGTTACTGATGATAGAGCCTAGGTAAACAAAGTTGTCCACTGTTTCTAGGTCCAACGCACCAGTGAGCTCTAATTTACCCGATCTGTCCACCACCATGACCTTGGTTTTGGACCTGTTCACAGAAAGTCCCATCTCCTCGCTGATACGCTCCATTCGGTCTAGGAGTGCAACCATTTCCGACTCATTTGCTGCAAGAAGAGTAGTGTCATCAGCGTATCGCAGGTTGGTAATTTTTACGCCACCAACTGTGATGCCCCCCTCCCAATTCTCACAGGTACGTCTCATGATGTATTCTCCATAGATGTTAAACAGAATAGGGGATAGAATACATCCCTGGCGCACTCCCCGACGAAACTTAAACGGTTTCGATGTAATTTTATCGACCCTTACAACTCCCTGGCTTGAGTCGTACAGGGTACGAAGTAGGGCGATGAGATGATCTGGAACTCCCAGTTCATGTAGAACCCTCCACAAGCAACCCCAGTCGACACAGTCAAAAGCCTTGCTATAGTCGACGAAGCACATTATTACTGGCGTATCAAACTCGTAAGCCTTCTCAACGAGCTGCCTGACATTAAGAATCTGCTCTCGAGTGCCCTTGCCCTTGACGAAACCCGCTTGCTCCTGCGGAATTTGCCAATCCAGGTAGTAACGGATGCGATTATTAAGAATACCTATGGAGCAAGATTTTGCTGGCATGAGAGATAAGGGACAAGGTCCGATAATTACTGCAGTTCTTGGTTGACCCTTTCTTGTGCAGCGGAAGACTTACAGATTCCGACCAGTCATGCGGCCAATCACCGTTTTGCCAGATGTGTGTGCAAATCTTGTGGAGTGTCTCCACACCTAAGTCACCCATAGCTTTAAGCACCTCAGCTGTTATTTGATCACTCCCTGGCGCCTTTTGCTTTTTGAGGGACTGAAGAGCAGCACATATTTCGGAACGAAGAATTGTGGGTTCCAGTTCTAAATTCTTCAAGTCCAGGACGCCTTCGGGTGTTGAATGGGGAACCGTGTACAACTGTTCGCAGTAGGTGCGCCATCTCTCGGCAATACGGTCAAGCTCGTGGAGCACAGTTCCATCTGCATCTTCTATGACCCACGATTTAGCTCTGAACTGCTTGGAGAGTAGTCTAACTTTCTTAAAAAGGTCTGCAGTTTGTAACTTGCTGGAACTTCTCTCGATATCGCTACAAATGCCCTCGACAAATTGGTTTCTATCACGGCGACAACTGGTTTTAATAGCTCTGCTAAGCTCGGAGTATTCAGCCATTACAGCATGATCCTGTAGACCCCGAGTTTTTAAAACCTTTCTACGCCGGATGAGCTCCCACGAGTGATCAGAGATCCAGCACTTTTTCTTCTGCTCTGGATTCCTCTTCCTAGAGACCCGGTCAAGCGCGTCGTTGATGTGACTTTTCAGATGTGTCCACTGCTTGTCGGCGTTAGCATGCTCTTGCACCGGACAATCCTTCAACTTCGCTTCCAACGCCTCTCGGAAGATTGGTTGTTCAGAAGGATCCAGGTTTCTTGGCTTTGGTGGCAGACGTCTAGGTGCCTGTAAACGCAGTGAAAACTGGGCTACGAGAAGGTTATGGTCAGAGCCGCACTCTGCGCCGGGAAAGGTCTTCACGTTAGAGACCGAGGATCTCCAGCGGGTATCTAGAATGATGTAGTCGATTTGATTTCTGTGCCTGTCGCCTGGAGATCTCCATGTGTATAAACGTCTTGGATGATGTTGGAAGTACGTGTTCATGATACTGAGTTTTCTGTCAATACAGAACTCAATCAGTTTTTCACCCCGTTCATTCCTAGTACCAAGGCCGAATTTTCCAACAGTGCCTCTGATATGATCGTCAGCAAGTGTTCTACCGACCTTGGCATTCCAGTCACCAAGGATCATTTTAACTTCCCGGCCCGGAATAGAGTTCAGCGTTTCCTCTAGTTTCCCATAGAAGTCCTCAATTACCTCATCCTGAGCTTGTGCCGTCGGAGCGTATACTACAACAATATTCAGTACGCACGGTTTGGTGTTCAGCTTCATTGTCAGGATTCTATCGGACACCGGGCAATAACCGAGGACATATTTGTTCATGTATGGTGGCAATATGATTCCGACCCCATTCCTACTCGAGTCCTCGCAGCCTGAAAAGTACATGGTGTTCCCTGTCGCAGTGTTGAAGTGGCCATTACCACGCATGTGTGTTTCGCTGACGCCTAATATGGAAACCTTGTGTGATTCCATTTCCTTCTCCACGATGGTTAGTTTGCCCGCCATTAGTAGACCTCGGACGTTCCCAGCGCCAATACGATGCTGGGATTGTATTGAGGTCCTCTCGCTCTTATGTTTAGTTGCACCGACAGTAGTAACTCTTCCTTCTGAAGCCCGTCGGTACACCTCAGGGGAAGCTTCGGTCGCCAATTTCACACCATCCAGCCCGGATACTGGGTGGCGCCGATGGTTAGTCGGGTCGCCCAACATAGTCTCTCTTACTGTTCTTGATTCCATAGGGGGGTTTTCATGGGAAGATAATCGTAGTGGGTTCCCACGTCCTTCTACGTCAGTCTTTTAGGGCGTATTTAGGGCCCCATGGTCACTGGTTACCTACCCACGGACGCTAGGTCCTCTCGGGGTTGACGGGTTAGTTGCCGCCGCCCGCTACTCGGCGTTGACTGTTTTGCGGCATGGGTAGGTCTCTTCCATACCAACCCTCCTCCTTTCTCATTCGGGCTTGGGACCGACAACGGCGGAGTTAGAAGAAGAAGAAGCGTACACTATCGTCGACCAAATCGTTGCTGTCCATCTAGTAAGGTAGTGGTCAAACGCGAGCCAATCAATTGTAAAAAGGCGTGTATAACAACACTGTGTTTCATACACCGACACTGCGACAGTGTTCTTTTCCACTGTTGGGCAAAGGTTTCCCTCCATTTCTTCCATCGTTGCCGCTCAAAGTCTTGAGCCACTTCTTGCCAATTCCTAAGGAAGACATTGAAGTCGTCCCACCTACTTTTTCTTTGTCTGCCGCGACCCTGTCGTTCGCATGACGGGGTTGCAACCTCTAATTTCAGGGCATATACCGAACATATTTTAAAACCTTTCTTTAAATTATTTATTCACAAAACATTTATTCGAGAATATAATGGATAGATGTAACTATTCATTGTGATACTCGTACATTTACGCTGACACATAATAAATAAAGTAAAAAAGGCTTTTAGTTCATGCATTAAGTAGGTAGGTACTTATATTATAATTATTGCATCTTCAATGTCTCATTTCGAAATAGATTAAAATATTATAATGATGAGATAATTTGGTTACATAAAATCTTTACCAACTTAATTTTGGCAATCATTATTTAAATTACCATATTTAATTACATAGTAAATGCGTACCTCATATTAACAATTAAAATAGTAAAATTAACCTGTATAAAGCTGACACATACACTCGTAGCTTAATCTCATTATACTTATTAACTGAAACAAAATGGTTTTAAAATAAAAATAAAAAAGCAGTGAAGGGAGTCAAGAGCAGGGCTTACTATCAGTAAAAGTTAAAAAGTAATAATTTATTTATTTTCCACACTAATATAGTACAGATTACATTATTAAAATAAATGGAGTGGACTGGAGCTTAAACTAGGGCAGCCCCGTATTTCAATAGGTACTAACCATTTTAATCCATTTACTTTTCCAACTCTAGGGTGCAGCAAGAGAATGAGACAGACTTTTATTGACTAAAACCATGTTACATATGTTTCTTCTTTGCTCTTTGCATTCCAGGACCACAGGTTTCCCTTTCATAAGGCACAGAGGAAATGACATGCGCAGTAATCCTAATCTTTTTAAAGTTTTGCCGCTAGTTATCCCGAATAGATTGACATTTTAATGAGTTGAAACTAGAGCTTGACTGCGATCCCAACTGATGGTAAGCAGTGCTACAATCAATGATGGTGAAGCGTACTGGTTTATTAAGAGTCTATTCAAACAAGCATTGAAAACACCTAAATTATCGGACGGAAAGACCGCAGTAGGCGGATTGTTTTAGTTCTTAGATGTAGGCGATATAAACGCCGAGGCGAAATGCTTAGCTTAGACAGTATAGGTGTCAACATTGTATGGCGATGACAGAATGAAATCATGCAATTTCCACCCACACTCTCCTAATTGAATCCAATAGAATACCGAAAAGCTGGCTACCCTACACCAAGTAACACTAAGTCAAAACCAAGTTTAAATCATCATCTGCCTAGCCTTTTCCCAACTACATTGGGGTCAGCTTCCAGTCAAGCCGGATTTAGGTGAATACCAGTATTTTACGAGGAGCGGCTGCCTACCAGACCTCCACAACCCATTAAATGGGGTAACACATGGCAAGACTGGAGTCAGATTTACTGGCTTCTGATTATCCGTAACGACTGCCAAAGATCTAAAAATGACAGCCGGGACCTACGGCTTAACGTGCTCTCCGAGGCACAGTGGAAACTCGTTATGTTAAGATGGTCACTCATCCACAAACCAGCCTTGGCAAGCGTTGCTTAAACTTGAAGATCGACAGGTGCGGCTGTTATTATCTAGCCACAAGCTCCTCTAAAATCAAGTCTAAATATAGAACCAAAATCAAATATCGGAGTATATATAGATATTCGAATGGCCCCCTTAGTGACGGGTACTGATCCTATTCGTCTTATACCCGTCTCAGGCAAGATACGAGTAGGTCGCGACCTCGGCGGCCATTGTTCTCAGCATTTTGATTTATAACACTCTTTAGGATCACCGAATTAGCTAGGTTTAATAGGCTTTAGTGGTTAGGTACATTGACGTTATCCCGTCAATTTTTTTAAGTTATTGCAGTTAAGTAACTACAGAGTTACAGTACCGATTGTAATTAGGGTGTCAAGGGTGCCAAGGCTAGAGTGATTAGGCTCTTAATAAACTACTGCGCCTCACCATCTACGATTGCATCTCTGCTTACCATCAGGTGGGATCGTAGTTAAGCCCTAGTTCACATCAATTAAAGAAAAAGACTATGCAATTAAAATGAGTATGGGGTCAAGTTAACGCCATGTTGCGACGTCAAAGCTGTCAAATTGAATTGATTAGGTAGAGTGAGCATAAATATTCCAAGGGGTAGCACTCTAACTTGACTGTTAACAGAGATAACACTCAGGCTTGAGTATTTGATATTAATTTCAGCTTAATTATATCCACGTGTTCCTGAGAGAAAGTGTCTTTACAGACGAAAAACACTGTGATTCTATAAAAGTCTTATCTTGCCGACTGGTTGATTTTAGAGCGGGAGTGCATGTCAGAATTTTACTGACTAAAACCCACTCCTACATTCCTTCTTTGCCATGCGTCCCAGGACCGCGGGGTTCCCTATCAGACGAACCATGTTTCCGACTGAACCTTAAAAAAAACTACAATATTCAGACTCCATGATTATAAAAACAGACGAAACTAAGCAAATAAAGTTTGAAACGGTAAGGAATCCAGAACTATATGGAGTGAATCACAGGAAGTTAGCCTCGCCGCGGAGATGGCTCAGATGACTTGAATGCCATTGCCGGTCGTATTTCAAATATTATTTGCACATTACTGCATCTAACCAGTTCGATTTAGTTAGTTAGGAATCGGAATATTTGAAAGAAAAAAGATAAATGAATTATTAGTAGGTTTCATTGCAATCTTTAATTGGAAAAATAAAATTATTTTTATTAAAAAACAGAGCATAATTTGATTTTGCTAATAAAACATTAAAAGGTTTTGTTTTCACTTACCTGTAAATTGAGCTTGAAAAAAATTAACAATGTCACATTCACAAAGTGTGGGTTTGTTTCTTATTTAATTTATAATTTTTATCAGCGATTTCGCCCTCGTTAAAATAGAAAATTATCACAAGGCAATATACTCCCAGTATGAAAACGCAGCTTATGTAGGTAGGTAATAGTAGTAGGTACATTGGATTAGGTAGGATACTTCCTACCTAATCCAAAACGTGGTCGACCCGTGATCCAAATTTTATTCTAATTCGCTCAGCCGTTGATCGTGAAGGAGTAGGTAACAAATATACACACAAATAATCAGCCTTACAATTTTCCAACTGCTGGGATTCAGGTTTCCTCTCTAGGAGAGGGAAAATAAAAACAATCACCTCTATAATATAAAATATCACGCAATATCTAATTAGCGTTCGCAACAATAAACATACAAAATTGACCTGCCCAAAAACATTTCATAACCTAATAATAATAATTATAACAAAAGCTGACCAAAAAGCCCAGTGAAGCAATATTACTGAATAAAATAAATTATGTATAGGCGTGTACAAAGTTTAATAGGTCCCACATACGTGATTAAGTTACAAACATATGAACAGTTACGGCTCTAGTTAGCAAATTAGAATTAGCATTTTATTGTATTTGCTCACCTCGTTATTTCCACCCTTTATTATTCTGTTAGAGTGATAATAATTGATAATAGGGGTGTCCGTATCGATTTGAGTGTAATATTCGGGTTATTCGGCCAACGGTTTATTTTGTGAAGAGGGTTATTTTAGTAAACGGTAAAGTTTTTGAAGTTAACTGGCTCCATTTTGATAATGTTAGTTTTGATTTTGATGCAAGTACTTTTGTTTGAGTAACGAGTTATCGGTTTTGGGCTGCTCTTCATGATTTATAGATTGAACAATCATTTTCTCTTGAAAAGACTTTGTAAATTAGGAATTAGTCCTGTATCGTGGGTACGTTAAAAACATGGACAATTAAACGGACGTAGTTAAGCAGAAAGGACTCAATCCACACTTTGGCCAAAATTGAGTTAAGTATGCCATCGTACTCCCGAGGGTCGAATCTATCATATAATGAAAACCCTAGCTTTAAAATGTACATTCAAACTAGTTTTTTCACTACTCCGACTCAACCCACAAGTATGAAGAGCATACAAAATGTATTTGCTGAATTAACTCAGTCCGCTTGAATTGTTTTTGAGTAATGAGATTGCTATGAATGTGTTCCTAAGATCAATAAAACAGAATAAACTCAAACAGTTTGAATCCTTTCTAGGAATTAGTTTTGATTAGAAATATCATTTTACCAAATAACTGAAACGACTCAAACAGATTGGGTCGTTTCCGTGATACCGGTTTACTGACATAAAATATATCTTTTTGTTTATCAGAAACGACTCAAAACACTTGAGATATTACAGAAAAAGCGCTTTTGATGAACAGCGCATTTAATATCAAATAATTTAGAAATGACTCAAGCAGAATGAGTCGTTAGTAAGAAATAGATGTTAGACTGATAGTCATATAGATTTGATTGAATTGAAACGACTTAAAATATTTATGTATACGTTGAAGTAGTAGTAATATTTAATTAATCAAAGTTAGTACGTTTGCGTTGTTAATAAAAGACACGGATGTAATAAAACTATAACTATTACTTTCCTGAAATTTTTACAGTGGCAATATTTTGTTGATAGCTGGTGGAACTCTAAAAAACTGGCAACTCTGTCATTTTTTCGCACACTGACTAGTGAAACGCGTGTTTTGATTTATTTAGTTAAAATTAGTTCATTCATCAAAAGAGAACGGAAGATCTTCGTAATCAAATTTCTCAAGACTTGGCGCGTGCTAAAATAGATCCCAAATTTGAATGTGTTACCTACGATCTCGAAAAATCTCTACCTTTGCCCCGTATACCTACTAACATAGTATTATAAACGTCAGTTATGGCTTTAAAATGCTGGGATTCATGTTGGCCCTAACGATCAAGGACGATGCTATGTCTGGGTTGAAGGAGGAGCCCAAGAAGTTGGCACGTGCCTCACGAGCGAATTTACACCGCAGAAGAATACATGAACATCATGAAAATCTCTAAAGAGAAAAACCCCCTTCACGTTCTTCTTCTTCTTCTTCTACCTGGCGTTAATCCCGGCCATTGCGAGGATCCGCCTTCCTACTAAACTTTCTCCACTTTGCCCGATCTTCAACATCCTTCCCAGTAACGCCATTGGCTCTCATGTCAGACTTGACGACATCCAACCAGCGCTTGCCAGGGTGACCACAAGACCTAGCCTCAAGGACAGCCATATCCATGCATCTCTAACCTACTCTCTAAGGCGGCGCATGATGTGGCCATACCATCGCAGACGACACTTGCAGTTTTTCTCCCACGTCACGGACACCCAAGACTATCTCGGATGAATGAGTTGCTTATGCGATCGGATCGCGTTACGCCGCTCATCCACCTCAGCATCTTCATCTCCGTGACGCGAAGCTCCGGGTCATGTCTGCGCCGTACAGAAGGAGAGGCCGTATGATGCATTTATATATCTGCCCCTTGTGCTTCGGAGGCATTTTGCGGTCCCATACAACGCCCGTTACCTCGCGCCTCTTCGCCCAAGCAGCGCCTATACGTGCTTTAACATCGTCGTCCACGTTGCCAGACTCGTGCAGCACGGATCCAAGGTACCTGAACTTATCTGGATGATGTTTGAATCCACACTTCAATTGGCACGTTATCCGTACGTTTCCGGTTCTTCATGTGGCGAAGAGCAATGCGGGTTTCGTCGGGAGAAATAGGGGAAATAAGTCTAAGATTTGGAGGCGGTTCGGAAGGAAGGTTCTTCTTCACGTTAATAGAATGAAAACAAGATAAAAAAATAGTTAATCGCAAAACATGTACAATGAATAGAGATAAAGTGAACTGGCTAAAAACTAAACAAATTTTATTGAAAATAAAAGATCCTTACCTAATACGATGACTTCGGAGAGTAGAGATATATACAAAAGCTGGATTTGTCGAAAAGAAACAAAGATGTTTTAATCCAATCTTCAAAAGAAGAATATGAAGTTCTTTGGCCCCAGGGAAAACAAATCCCTCAAGCTAAGCTCCAAGATCTCAGATGTATGTTTAATTTAATACCTGAAGACTGTCATCCATTTTACAGTAACCTTAAGGGAGACTGCAATATCAACGAGGATGTTGATGGATACGGGCCATCTCTTGACTTCGACTCGACGAGGATGAGAGAAATTAATAGAGTGCGTCTATTGAGAGCGCGACCTGGAGGTTTTTTTTTTCAATTTAATTGGCAACATTATTTAGCCGCAATTGTAGGAAATAAAAAAAATTGTGAAGTATCAAGAGATGATTGTCCTACTAGTTAGTAATATCACATACAAAATTTTTGGATTTAACCTCTTTCTCTCAGGTCGCGCTTTTATTAGACGGACTAGTGCGTCTAATGAAAGCGTGACTTGGAGTTTATTTTAAAATTTAATTGGCAACATTATTCAGCCGTAATTTTATTGTAGGAAATAAAAAAAATTTGGGTGTCAAAATATGATTCTCATAGTAGTTAGTAATAACACATACAATTTTTTTGGATATAAACTCTTTTTCTCTGGTCGCGCTTTCATTAGACGGACATGCGTGACCATTTCTACTTTTTGTATGTCAATCATGGCATTTTTATGTGATTTTGCTAGCTTTATATTTATTGACAATAAATATATAACTTTTTAATCGTTTTCGTTATAATTATTGTTTTATGAGTAGATTTCCTAGTCTAAGGGTAGTTTTGAGTCCATTCTGAGAAAGTATTAAAAATCCCTGTCTTAACAAACTTAAGTTTAATTGTAAGGACTCAACCCACATTTCAGTTAATATCTCGAAATCGATTGCAAAATATATGATTATATTTGATTGATAAATAAAATATAAACTATCCTTTTAATTAGGGTGCAAAATTTAAAAAAAAATGTGTCTTTATTTTAGAGAAATTACAGCTGAAACTTCAAACGCCCATAACTCAAAAGTGACTTTTTGTGGATTGAGTCCTTTCTGCTTAACTACGTCCACATAGACATGTCTGTGATCTGGGTGTTTTATGAAACGCCCATCTACAAGCCGCACAAACATTTGCACCGTACGAGAATCGAATTCGAGACACGTGACCAATCGCTGAACCACTGATTTTTGTGGTGTACAATAAAGTATATATCAATCAATCAATCAATTAACCACTGCGCTAACCGTACCGCTTAATTGGAAGTAGAAACTTAAAAGGATCACTGTGTAGGCGTTATAACGCTTAAAGCAAAATTAAAAAAAATGTAAACCAAAAATAACCAGAATTTAATAAAATAAAAAATATATAAAGTCATCTTTCTTGAACTCCGCCACTTACCAACTTAATATTCAATGATCCAGTCTCTTAACCTTTCAATTCTTCATAAATCTCAAAGAAGAATTTCAAGTAGAGGTCTAATCAAAAATATCAGTGTTCTAACAGATAATCTAGAGTCGGGCCGAGTTACATCTTGTAGAGGCACTTATCTGAGGGGATCAAAGTTGCCGCCACCGTACAGTCGCTATCAGCGCCCCTGGGATTAGCATCGCCGTGCCTGACTGTACCTCCAGATAATGGGGACAGTTCGAGAGATCCTTTGATGGGATCAAATAATTGGCGAGTTTTTTTTTTTGAGTAAACAAAACGGATGGCTGCGATTTCTTTGAATTAGGGCATTCAGAGAAACGTTGTACTTATCTAGTTTAGACGTTTTTGTTTTTAAAAAACTGTGTTTGCATATTCTTCTTCTTCTTCTTCTTCTTATCGTGTCGATGGCTAAACTAATTAAATTCCTTGGTTGGCCTAGTATTCGGCCACGGGAATGCCGTCTACTGACTGTTTGATCGCGTCTAACTCCCTGTGCAGGCACATACTGATTGCGCAGACACAAGAAACAAAGGAAGTGAGGTCTTAACTACAGCTACTGAGAAGTTCCACAACTTCGCACATCTATTTTTTTAAATTTCGCGTTTAAAATAATCATGGTTCATAATAACCCATCCTGGTTAAATGAATATTAACATTTGGATGCCTTATGGCAAAGTAGAGCAGCAAAGTTTTGTTTGTTCTCCAAACCAACAAAACTTGTAACACGCACACATACCTGTATAATAGGAGAAGCCTGAAGATTTAGATATTATTTACAAAATCAATCCAATAAACGATGTGTATCGTCCCGTCTATACCTAGATCACGATTGTTGGTTCACTAACGTGTTATGCCAATTTATGTGGGATTAAGTCATCTCGCTGTTAGTTGCGGTAAGCCCTCTGAGCTCGTAAATCAAATATTTTGATCTTGCTGTTGTATTGTGTCTGAAAAGATTATGCCGATCTGATCTTGGTTTTGTATTGGTATCAGTGGCGATTTCTGTTTGAGAAAAGGTCAAAATATTATGTGGGATCGGAACGTTATGAGTGTTATGGGTTTTACGTTGTGCTGATGAGTGGATTGAAACGTAGCTATAATATAATTAATTAATGACGAAGAAGAATACATTAAAGTTAAAGAAAAAAATCGCCTCGTCGTTTGTAACGCGCACATCGAAGGACTGTGACAATTGGCTTGCTGCGGTCTTCCCATCTGATTAATAAATGGATATCTAAGGCTAGAGTAAAAAGGCTCTTAATAAACTAGTACGCCTCACCATCAACAATTGCATCACTGCTCACCATCAGGAGGGATCGCAATGAAGCACTAATTAAACTTACAAAAAAATTGCTACAGTATAACTAATCCCACATTTATGACCTACTTATTCAAATCTAAATTTGTAATCTTCCTATTCACAAACGGGTCGGCGAGGCAAGTTTAAGTTAAAGCTAATTATTTTACTTGTTCCACTTTAAAAATTTAAATAGTGTACTTATTTATGTTAATGTACACTTTTACGGATAACTACTGCCATAACTTAGGTAAATAGGTTTCTTTATTACGTTACTACTTAACTTAAGCGTGTTTAAAATAAAATATTATGTCGAGGTTAACCTGTACGAAGTTTGAAAATTAATGTTTAACGCGGTATACAATTCTTAGTATTAAAGCGAGCCGGAATTTAGTAAAATGACTAACGTCTATTTTTAGCAAAACTTGACTGGGTACAAGAACAAACTAAAAAACAACCTCCGCCTATCATCTGCCTAGCCTTTTCCCAACTATATTGGGGTCGGCTTCCAGTCAAGCCGGATTTAGCTGAATAGCTCAACCCATAAATAAAATAGAAAACAACCTCCGCCTATATTCGCCCAAAATGATACATATTTAAACTTTAGAAAGCATAATAATAGTCTAATCCCTATGAATGATGGTTAATTACTTTCAATTAGCGCCTACTAATGGCGGCGAATTTAGGCACCGTCACACTCGCTATTAGCAGTTATAGAATCCATCTAGCGTATTTGTAGACTACATGTTTCCTAGATTAATATAATATACTATAATATTATTATTAAAATTTATATTATTAATAAAGGAATTAAAAAGTTATCCAAACGCTAAACACTGGTTTGAAAAACTTTCTTCGGAGATTTATTACTATCGGCTTTATTAAAGTTACTACATTAAATATCTATTTAATGAGTCTTTCAGTTTCTGTGACTAAGAAATTCAATGCGAAAATCATGGTTAAAATGCCCGCTTTCTTAAAATAAATGTATCCCAAGAATATGTTCCAGGAATATAATCTGCAGGCGCAGCCACTGGCAGAAGCCAGTCATATCATAAATTATCGTATCCTCAGCATCTGCAGAATTTCCAGGTATTCTATATAGCAAGCATGCAGCCGATTAATATGAGCATCCTAATAATTTCACGAACGTGTCGAGCTCGTAGCGCTCGGCGTAGCAGCTGAGTTTGCGTAGCTGCGGTGCTACGGCGTAGCAGACATTGTTTGCGAGCAAGGCTCGGAACCGGTTTGAAAAATACCGGTTAACACCGGTTTATTTCGGTTTTACTCCGAACTTTTCTTAAGAACGTAAACGTTTTAAGAACTATATTTTTACCTAAATTAACCGGTTTATTCCAAGAACGGCTTGTCAGTAAACGCGTTGCAACTTGTCGAGATGCCGTGCATAGCGGCGCGGTATGAAGACGTAGGTGATTTGTGATATTTTTTTCTTTTCATTCGATTCGTGTTTATTTAATACGTTTTAGATGCATTGATGGTACGCTTTTTAGGTGCTAGCAATGATTGAGATTGATCATCATCATCAGAATATTTCTGTCTTCTTTTTCGTGATTCACCAGTTACAAAGTAATAAATAATACACATTTGTTTGAAAAAACAGTGAAATAGTTTTTCGTTACCACAGTTTCACTGGTCTTTAATACCACCAATGAAAACTGGACTTTAGATCATCTACATATTTTTGTGTTGTAGTCCGATCTTGGAATTGATCATTTCATGCAGTATTCGAACATTTCAAGTTTTTTTATTCAAGTGAGGAATCTTCAGAATGACTTCTCCCGCTCTTCTGTGCCAGACTCTTACTGACTAAACCCCATTCCGTACCTTGCCTTCGATCTGGGGGAACGCGGGCTTACCTTTCGGAATTTCCGTGTTCAGCAGAGGCCCAGGCTCTGTCGGGCTCCTACAGTTTGCTGACATCTCCTTGAGGCGCGCGTGGAACAGAATGCGCCGTTGACGACTAGGCTCGGTCTGGGTTATTACTGGACTGCGAGCTACCCAGTGCTCGCCTTCCGTGTGCCCACGTCTACCGGTGGTCGGAAATCGGGATCGGGATCTCGGTTGCAGCGGCGTGAGGGCCGTTCCCTCACGCGCTCGCGTTCGGCAGCCTCCTTCGCTATCGTTACTGCTTCCCAGAAGGAGGCGACCGTCTGCCACCCCTTCTTACTCCAGACCATGGCCTGTACCAGGCCCCGGCGTGAGAGGTCACCTCCGCCGATAGCCTCCACAAGGACAAGGCGGTGCTCCGCCCAAGCGAGGCACACCTCTACCGTGTCCTCCGGGTGGTCTACACCCAGGCGTCCTTTCCTGCTTGATCCGATGCAGGAACCTCCCGTACTTACCGTCTCACCAGAGACGAGACGAGAACGAGAGGACGCCGTGACCTCTTTCCAACCACTCCTCAAAGAGGGGACTCACCGCCGCAATGACGGCGTGCCCAGCACTGGGTTGCGACAATCGCAGTCGCCATGCCACCCTGAGGTCGGGACTCTGTCCGCCATACTATGACTTGACGCGGCAGCGGAGTTTCGCCCCGGCGGTGCATCTCCACACACAAATCGTGCATGCATGCAAGGCCTCCAGGTCCCACGGTGGCAGGCCAGCAAGGAGGCTCGCCGCTTCGCGGGAGATCGTGCGGTATCTCCGCACCATCCGGATGTCCATGACCCTCTGGCAAGCGTTCAGTTTGGCCGCCGGTCGACGGCGCCCAAACCGGCGCTCCGTAAAGGGCCATGGACCGAACGATCCCCGCGTAGAGCCTCCGGCAGGGGGCGTCGGGGAGGTCCTATCCAGTTTGGGACGTCATAAATGCTCCTCGAAAGTCCATCGGCTGTCGAAGACGAGTCCCAGGTACTTCATCGTCGACACGACGCCGATATGGACCGTTATTTGGGAATCCGGTGGGCCATGAAAGCAAATGGCCTCAGGCTTAGGGAATGCAAATCCGTCGTGTTTTAAAAATCCGGATTTTTTAAAACGGATTTTGGGTCCAATCCGGATTATCCGGATTTTACGGATTTTTCATGAAAATTAAACAAACTTACTTATATTAGTTTATTAACATGATGTTTTCCTTCACACGATTTCCCTTCGCCGTTTTGAGAGCAGTAGCTCTAAAAACGGTGACAACATCGTGAGGAAACCGGCAAGTCCTAGAACTAAAACTTTTAGGACATGTAGCATCCACAAACCTACACTGAGCCCGCCTGGTGGATTACGACCTCTCCAAGAAGCCGTTTTCCCAACATGTAAAGACAAAGAATGTATATTTTTTTCATTTTTGGGTTGGAAATTATCTAATGACTTCTCCCGTTCTGGACAGAGCGGGATATCAGATTTTGTGTGACTAAAATCCACTCCTCTTCCTTCTTCTTTTTCTTTGTCTTCTTTCTAGGGAAAGATAACCCATGGAAACAGTAGGCTTCGACCCAGCTGGGCCACTACGATTTGTATTACCTTGAGACACACTACGCGCCGTGGGGGTATCGATGAGCTACCCATTGCTCGCCATCGGTAGGTAGTCTACGCCTATGGTAGCTGGAAATCGGGGTCTGGATCCGGGAGCTGGAGCGTGAGGATCATTCCCTCCTTCCTTTGCTAGCATTACTGCTTCGCAAAAGCAGGCGACCGCCTGTCACATTCCTTTGCGCTCCTTTCCATGGGCCGTACCAGGAGTACTCGGGCTTATGCAATGCCACCTTGAGTCCCAATTGCTGCATCTTGTCTACGACTGTCGCAACCCCACGTGTCGCTGTTTCAGCCGCCGCCTGGTACGACTCTCCTCACGCTAGGACCAGCATGACGTCTGCGTAGCAGACCACGCAGATCCCGTCGGGGAGGTCTCCGCGCAGCACGTAGTCGTATCCGATGTTCCACAGGGATAGTCCTAGTACCGATCCCTGCGGAATACCGCACGACATCTCTCTCCGTTTCCACTCTCCCTGGTGACCGGGGTAGATGATGAACTTATCCGACAGGTAAGCCTCGATCACGCGACGGAGGTAGGGTGCACCTCGTGGTGCCGAAGTGCCGCCCCAATTCAACTCCAGGGCAGGGAGTTGAAGGCATTGGCGATGACGACGACCCTGCCCCGGATCATCGCATCCCCCATCGTGAGGGCTCTCACGCTCATGATGGAGTCCACCGTGGAGCGCCCCATGTGAAACTGGCCAAACTGTCCGTCCGCAAGATCCGGCCCCATCCGAGCTAGATGCCCGACTAGGCGATCTGCAATTACTCTTTCAAAGAACTTGCCCACCTCGTCGAGCAGCACGATAGGCTGGTACGCGAACTGAGAGTCCGCAGGGCGCCTTGCCTTTGCGATGAGGACCAGTTTCCCAGTCTTCCAGCGAAGGTGGAACTGGCCCCTCTCCATATATGCGCTAAAGAGACCTCGCAATCCAGACCCGAGAGATGGTTGTATTTCATGGTGATTTGATGCGATGCAACAGGGGGTACAAGAATTTTCACACAGACGAAGACGCGGGCAGTATCTACAATGTGGATATGACAATACGACAATAAATGAAAACACTGGCAATACTCATCATTATGAATAACTTTTAGTATGGGATTTCAGCTGACCCTTACGTTTTGTCGACTCATGCAAACGTAAATGTATGGGACAGCTGAAGTTTTTTTCGCGATTTCAGGGTTGGTCTTAATTCTACCTAACAGTATTATAAAATAACCTACGGTCACTACGTACACTTTCAAATATACTACCTACATAAACTATAAAATTAAAATCTATACCTACGACTTTAAAAAAAATCAAAATAAATAAGTCTAAGGGGCGTTAGTAAGCTCCACTGCGGGTGACAACATACGACAAACTTATATTTTCGGTTAGTACAGTAGTCGGGTCTAGGGATCGAACCGCAAAATTAAGTTTGTTTTTTCCGGGATAAAAAGTACCCAGTGTGGTGCCTAGAATATTAAAGAATAATTATACCATGTTTAATCGTAATCGAACTGGTAGTTTTTACGTGATGTCTGAACAAACAGACAGACAGACAAACGGACAGACAAAAATGTTTTTTAATCTCATTTTTGGGTTCGGTATCGGTCTAGTAACACCGCTAGCCATTATTTTTTTTGATATTTTCAATATACAGATTTTTCACTTCTACAGATTTATTAAAAGTACCTATAGATGACGTAAACGTCCGTCCCGAAACAAAAAATTCTGAACACCGTGCGGCGTTTCTTTGTAGTGCGTCCGCATTAACCGGTTTTTATTGCTCTAAACCGTTTAATCCGAAAAAACCTTTATATAAAACTCTTCTAAATACCGGTTTTAAAAAACCGGTTTTTGCGAACGAAACCGAATGTAAAGGTTTTTCCGTCAAGTACATCATAACGGTTTGGAAATTTAACCGGTATCCGAGCCTTGTTTGCGAGAACGATAGCGTGGGTAAGCGTTATCGAGATTAGTGATATTGATTTACATGGATGCAGATACTATAAGTTATTCTTGTTAGTTTATTTTCATTTACTTAATATTTGGAAAGTTTGTAAAAAACGCATAAATAAAAGAACTTGTAAGTGTATGAAAAATAATGTCTCATTTATATCAGGACCGGCGCGCGAGGTTGTTGCCGCTGCTCATGATCATCATCCCTCACGAGAATATGGTGGTACTCCGCCCAAATGGTGCACGACTCTGACATATGCTCCACCGTGTCCTCCGGACGATCTACACAATGGTGACACCCTGGAGTTTTCTCCGCACGAATTCAGTACAGGAATCTCCCGAATTTACCATGAGACCTGCGTGATGCGGAAGGAAAGGGCGCTGTGAGCCTGTGACGTCTTTCCAACCACTTCTCAAAGAGTACTTATCGCAATAATTATGACGTGCCCATTGTTGACGCTGGTGCTGACACGAAATTATTTTATCACTGGACAGTATAGCCACTTTTATTCAAAATGAAAAAAATAAAATGAAATTCAGCGTAATTAAAAAATTGCAAAAATGTATGTAAATACATAATTGCTAGTTAAATTAAAACGATAATAGTATTTGCATGGCCGAGCGCAATTAACAAAAATAATAGCCAACAAAATACCGCAAGCAAATAAATATGCTGCACTGACTAAAAACCATTATGAATGTAATTGAAACAAATGGCTGAACATCAATTTAATTGGGACATTCAAACAATAAAATTAATATTTTGTGTTCGCATTACGGAGCTAGATTTAGTCATTTAGATCACTGCGGTTCGTATTATTATTTTGTAAAGTTTCAAGATGGCCATCTATACAAATATTATAAAGAGGAAAGTTTTTTTTTTGTTTGTTACTGGACCGATTTAAAAAATTCCTAGTTTCACCATTAAAAAGCTACATCTTCACTGAGTAACATAGGCTATGTATTTTCTACATTCATGTGGGTGAAGCCTGATAGTTGTGGTGGTCTGGTTGTGGTGGCAGCTCCTCGTAAAATACTGGTATTCAGCTAAATCCGGCTTGACTGAAAGCCAATCCCAATATAGTTGGGAAAAGGCTAAGTAGATGACGTGGGCGAAGCCTTTGGTAGAAGCTAATCTAACATAAATTGACATAAATAATAACTGAATAATCATGATTCTATTTTATTATTTCAACCTTGTACGAATATATTGGTATTGTTTCTGAAATATACTATTTTACGTACAGTAAGTGTTCCACCTTTACATTTTTAATACTTCTATAGACCGGAATAAGCATTTGGCCTCGTCATTTACACCACATAGAATGCCTTATGTAAGCCTTTTCTTAGATCCTTACTTCACATGTCAAATCTGATGTAGACACCACTCAAACCTTAACCGCTTCACTAGTCGATTTTGTATTTCTAGTTATCAGGAAACAAACTACCTACAACTGTTCCTTAAGTCAAGAGTGGGAGAGGTAACCTTTAGGCAAGCGTGCTCCATCGTGGATTACATCAACGCTTACCATCAGGTAAGATAGTGGTCAAAGACAGTTTTATCAATAAACTAAGTATGTATATTGTATACCTATGTTACTTGACTGCCACTTCTATACACAAAAGTAACATTTACAACATATCTCTCAGGATATTAAGGTACCTTTATCGACAAGTAACGGTGGCTAATAGCTTATCTATTTGCACCGAACCCTTAGACCGTTTTCACATTATCCGATCCGATATCGGTGTCGGACGCCGATACGATATCGGGGTGAGTAAAATGTATGAAATTCCGTGCTCCGATATCCGATATCGGGTCGGACAATATGAAAGACAGGTACATATTTCATACATTTACCTTACACCGATATCGTATCGGCGTCCGATACCGATATCGGATCGGATAATGTGAAAACAGTCTAAGGGTTCGGTGCAAATAGATAAGCTATTAGCCACCGTTACTTGTCGATAAAGGTACCTTAATATCCTGAGAGATATGTTGTAAATGTTACTTTTGTGTATAGAAGTGGCAGTCAAGTAACATAGGTATACAATATACATACTTAGTTTATTGATAAAACTGTCTTTGACCACTATCTTACCTGATGGTAAGCGTTGATGTAATCCACGATGGAGCACGCTTGCCTAAAGGTTACCTCTCCCACTCTTGACTTAAGGAACAGTTGTAGGTAGTTTGTTTCCTGATAACTAGAAATACAAAATCGACTAGTGAATTTTCACCACTGAAGTGAATGATTATTAAAAAAAAATTCAGTGTTTATGTAAGAGGTTAATTTGCAAAACTACTCATTCGATTTTTACTCGTAAAAATCTCTCTTACAACTTCTTTTCTCTTTACTATCAAAGAGTGTGGCTAATTTTAAACAAATAATACTCGTTTCCAGTGGAATAATAGCCTTCAAAAGCAAAACCACTGAAAATGGCTAGTTTACTGTGCAAAAGTATTAATTTTTTTGTTAATTCAAACATAAAATTTTGCTGTGTAGCATAGCGCAAAAAAAATTGATATCCAGTAACAGGCTAGAAGCCGGCGATTTTACGCTTGTTTCTGCTAGCGGCTTAATCTGCTTTTATATCAGTTATTGCGAAAGCGAAGTCAAAGACAGATACAAGGTAGCTTATCTCCTTCCTTGGAATTCCTGCTTACTCCATATAAAAAATTTATCAAAGACGATTCCGTAGTTTAGCCGTAAAAGCGGAACAGACAGACAGATGTACGTGTACGTTTATATTATTTTAAGTATGGATTATTATGACGTTATGCTATAAAAGTTTGATAAAAGTTGTCTTTTTAAAAGGAAGTCATTTGAATATTGTTACGTAGGTAGATGTGATAATATAAAGAGTAAAAACAAAATAACTAGAAAGTGCTGATCTAATCGCAAACATTATTTTAATGTACAAAGTTCTCACTATCACTGAATGTATAAAGAATTCTTATCGACGCCAAGACGTAAAAAACTAATGACTTCGAAAATATTCGCTAATGCCAAGAATATTAACTTTAATGAAGTTTGTTCTAAATTTTATGACCCTTATCACTGTCTTGTCCTAAGTAAGTTGGATACTTTTTTCAGAAAAGAAAATCTGTCCGATATGTATCTCTTGGGGTAGGTTACAGCAACGAAACCGCTGTTACCTATAAGTATGTGACTGAATAAATCAGAAATCCGACTTGTTTTACGTACTTATTAAAGGTAAACAAAACTCACAATAAATGAAGAAAATATAGTCAAGGTTTTTGTTTACGAGTAATTATAAATTTTTGATCCTTCCTGATAAGATTTATACAGAAACCAAAGACTAGCACATGACTAGGCAGTTATGCGAATCATGCAGTATAAGGACCATCGTATATGAGGGAGCTGAGTTATATAACGTAAAGACATAAAGGAATTAAAATCTTTTCCAACTTTTAAAAAACTATTAAAACATCATAATTTATTACTTTAGTTTTTTTCTGCGATATCATCACTCAACTTAATCCTTATTTTTTTTTTGTTTTCCTTATAACTTTATTCTTTACTAACATTTGCGTTGCCCCATACAAACTTGATCCGGTCATTACAAAGCATTTTATAAGTGTAGATTACTTTCTAACTTTATTCAATGAAATAGAATAACATATTCGCTTCGAATATGTTATTTCTTTTTGAGTGAATAAAATTTCTTTAACTACAATATGAAAACAATGTCTCTCATAATTCTCAACATTCTTGGAAATCATTATTGACGGCATTATCCTGAGTCGAGGTGGATGAAGCAATGAACCCGAAATCTTAACCGTCTCGGCGAGAGGGCGCGTGTGGCTTGATTAACGAAAAATTCGTCAATTACGGTCCCTCGGAGAAACGTGCGGGAATTGTGTTAGAGTCGAGTATGGCTTTATTATAATGTTACCTACGAGGTGTTTACTGTGTTAAAATATGTCATCGTCAATCTTGCTAAATTCGTATGAATGAATTCCTTTAGCCATTATTTAGACTGGATTTTATACTCTTGGCTTACGAGTACCTATAATATATGTGCCTTGGCGGTTGGAAGTGTCATGCTCACTCAAATGTCTTGCTGATGGCAGTGGATGTTAAAACTATTGTGAAATTATACTTTTAATAGAGATATTTCGAAGTTTAATCAATGGAGTAGTGTTTTTGCTATTGATTTATATTTCTATGTGCACGGGCAGTGACAGTTGACAATTCAATTGACATAAGACCGTTTTCACATTTTCCGATCCGATATCGGTATCGGACGCCGATACGATATCGGGGTAAGGTAAATGTATGAGATATGTACCTGCCTTTCATATTGTCCGACCCGATATCGGATATCGGAGCACAGCATTTCATACATTTTACTTACCCCGATATCGTATCGGCGTCCGATACCGATATCGGATCGGATAATGTGAAAACGGTCTAAGGGCCTTTGGCTAAGGCGCACGCGTTGGCCCTAAATGCCCGTGACATATCGAGCTAATTGTGTTTAACCCCTGTGTTAGTACGTCTACTACTTGCAGTATTCCTTCATCATATACTAAGGAAGAATTCTTCTTCTTCTTTTCGTGTCAATGCAGGTACTCTAATAAAAATGTATCTGACTAGTATTTGGTAACCTATACGGCTCTGTCATTGGCCTCGTACAGATCCTGAAGGATTCTTGATAAATAAACACACAGAAGTTCTATGAACAAACCTATAAATTCAGTTCCGGGCACCCGTGTCGTTACCGGACAACGTTTTGGACACGACGCGTCGTAATCCCGAAGAGATTGTATTTACGGAGCATATTGGACGCTTCTAGATTCGGGAACACATACGACAAGCTGGTCCTAGCTCCGAAACACCGGTATCGTAGTAATTCGGGATAAACTCCTAGCGAGTTCGACCGTTTGCGAATTGTTCAAAACATGTTTTTATCGAGACGGTATTCATTAGACATTGGTGTTAATTTTGGAATAAAAAACATGTCACTGTTTTAGTGAAAACATTCAAGTGTTTTTTCACGTCAATCGTCGTTGAATATGAATATAATAAAAATAAACTTTGTTAATAATTATGTTTACTTGATCTTCCTACGCAATTGGTTACATAAACGTTGTTCCACAATATTTATTTCGACTTCTCTGGAATAAATGTTTCTTGCTCGTATTGCGTATCCTAAAATTATACAACAATTATAGGCTACAAACCGAATACGAATTTTTACAAATAGGTTATTAGTACACAACAAACAGATGGTTGATCGGGACGAAATGTTCTGAAGTGGTGATCACGTACCGGAAGACGCAGCGTTGCAGACCTCCCACTAAGTGTACCGATGACCTGGTGAGGGTCGCAGGAATCGGAAGGATGTGAGACGTACAGGAGCGGTCGTTGTGACGACGCCTGAGGGCTTATGTCTAGCAGTGGACGTTTTTGGGCAGAAATAATGATTATGAAGAACTTCGTCCATTGTTTGTTTTTAACAGAGTTCCATAAAAGGAGGAGGCATCGTTATAGGTAGTCAGGTACCCGAAATCTCTATCAGTCTATCCAAGGAGACCAAGGAGTACAGTGTTACTCAGTAACCGGGTTATGGAGGTTTGACAGGTAGTCGCTCCATGTCAAACATTGTTAATCATCCGTTTAGACTGCAAGCTGATCCCAAACTGCTTAGGAAAAGACTGGAGAGATGATGACTATATTATTTATCTTCACAAACCTACGTTTTTTATTTTCTTAGCATAGCTTTATGGAAAAAGTCGAAGTCTATTCATTAAATTCGCGCTATCAAGCTAATCTGCTGGCGTAATGCAGTCAAGTATCGGGAAAAAATCCAAACTCCCAACTAGAAAAAAAGGCTTTCATAAAATCCATTTAACACCTTGCAAAACCAGGACCTAATTTAAATACAGCGCGACCAATAACGTTATTTCCGCAGTGAATGCACTAATCCTATAGTGGCGTTAATAAAATATATAATTAGCATGGAATCCTATAAGCTAGCTTTACTAACTGTTGCGAGCGTATTAACAAATAGTTCCCGCGGTCTGTGGCGGCGATGGCGGCCCACGGATTGATATTTTATAACCTCGCTTTTATGGAAGTACAGTCAGCATCAAAAGTCGATGAACAAAATCAACATAACAAAATATTTTATTGTGAACAGATGAAACACATTTTATTGCGAACAGGTGTTTTGTTATGTTGATTTTGTTCATCGACTTTTGATGCTGACTGTACTAGCTTTTGCTGGCGGGTTCGCTCGCGAGAAAGTAGAAAAGTATTCTAAGTAAACATATATAAATACAAATAATTTATTATAAGTAGTATAGTGGTTGAGGTGACCTTTTAGACAAAAATTGCTTGTGTTAGGGCACTTCGCCCATCCTTCTGAAGTTTAAAGTTACAAGGTATACCAACAATTTAGATACTGTAAATCTTAGGAATTTCAGTCACCTATGCCAAATTAAAAATGGATAAAAATTAAGAATTCATAAAAATGAATTATTAATCCTGTGAATCTCGGCGGGTACAGAAAAGTGCATAATGTCTACCAGCGTTCAATCAGAAGAAGCTCACACATGAAGATTTAACACTCTATACCTAGTTACTTTATTCACATGCTAAGTACAAACAGTAAATGACTAGAAACGTCATTGCTATATGATATTCAGGCCACGGAATTACTCCAGGCACAACTTTTGGGTGGCGGCAACACCCAGACACGATTAGTTCGAATAGAAAGTTTTGACGATACCATCGCTAGCAGTGACCAGTGAGGCAACTCGGCGCTCTCAGCGAAAACCCATTTCGAAACTAACCACAAAATCATCTATCACAACTTCGATCACGCGTTAAAACAGTTATTATTCGTCGCGCGCGCGTCAGAGCACGTAGAGTAATTCTGTTGGGCGTCTTTGTCGCGGCGACAAGGAAGTTTGCGAGCGACAAACTCTCAAATAATACGTGCCCCAGTTGCCTTCTGCTTGCGATTCCGTCGGTGACTGTCGTATCATCTCGCGTTACCTAAACTTGTAAGTTGTTCGGAGTTGTCGCGTGTTGAATGGGAAGCTTTAGCTAGATTTTTGTTTGTTTCTCTGGAATACTGTGTTATATTTGTGTTTTGGGGAATAAACTGCGGAGTGCCTGCGTAGTTTATTAAAAATCTGAAGAGGATGTTGACTATAGAAGTTTCTAGCTACCAAGTTCTGTGCAATCCGATGCGTTGAATATTCGCAAAAGGTATTCGAGCCTCCCAGTTTGAATTTCAGAGGTTTGTGGGGCATACATTGTATAGCTGCTGAGCCTGTCAAACAGTAACAAAGTTAGATAGGAACGCATGTCGCATGTGGCTTCGTAATGACTGTAGGTGGGCCCGAATTTTAGTTCGTTATAGAGTTTCATGGATGAAAACTTGTATGATGGAAGAGGAATATACTGGAGCTAATTTCCTTGATTAAATCAAGACAGAATCTATAGAATAATATATGTATCTCATATTGACAGATAGCTCAAGAAAAGAATAGGTAGTAAAATCACACTGAAATTATAACGGTGAAAGTCTGTGAATTACTTCTTCATGCTCGAACAGCTGAACGATTTTGGATGAAATTTGGTACACAGGAACCAGGCTGTTTTTATTTCAAAAGTATGTACTCTTGGGACAATTTCATGCGGATGAAGCCGCTGGCAGCAGCTAGTTTGCCATTTTACTAAACGTTCGTTAAACAAAACATTGACAGATTTATAATAATAACCCTTTATATTATAACAAGAGAGAAAAATAAGGCTATATCCCCCTTTAGCTTGTAAACGAGGGATTACATAGTCCAATTTCGACCAAAAACTTTTAGGTAAAGTAATACCATTGATCACGGCTTGATGAATAGGATTAACTTCAAATATGTAGGTGGTATAGGTACGTATCTATATTGAACGTAGGTGGGTAGGTAGAGATACCAACTTATATTGGATGTAGGTGGCTACACCTACATAAACGTCGTCTTGGTCGTTACCAGCTGTTGAAATAATCTACCTGTAGAGGTATAGAGGTGGGAGCGTGGCCTTTCAAAATAATGTTAAATTGATTCTATTCTCGCTTTACGAGTATATGCTATATACCCACCAAGTTTAGGTACGGTTTATGTATAGGTTACGCTTCTCTGTGCTGGGTGAGTAAAGGGAATGTGCGATTGGATTTTCGTTTAAAGATATTTATTTCTCAAAAAAGACAAAGTCACTTACTTCAGAACAATTTTTCAATTTTCTGTCTTTAAGTAGATTTACGATTGTGTGGTTACATAACAAGCAATTTTTAACCAACTCACTCATTTCTATGAAATTGTATTTTATTGAAATTCCTTTTTGTTACTATTTTTAAGGTGTGTGTGTTTTCTACAAATACCTTCTTCTGTTTTAGATGGAGCGAAAGAGAGTGTCACACTGTTACTGAATAAAACTCATCTTGATTCCTTTTGCGTTCAAGGTGCTGCGTTATAACTCGTTCGAATATTTCTAAAGTAAACAAAACACAATCACAACAGAGCGCTAAAGAAAAATCAATTTTTTTATAACCACGTCAAATCGTTTGCATTCGAGAACGTTGCAATCAGTTGACATGCGACAGCTACCCGTACCGCAGTTCCCTAGGTCCCTGGGGCCCTGTGCCATGCGGTTGCACCCCACTGTGCAGTCTGTACGCCTACGCGAGTCGCGACAAGGGCTAAACGTACAATGCGAGGTACAAAGTGACCTCAAACAGGTGAGGTGCTTTGGCGCTGCAGAGTGATTGATTGCGCTGATTGAAACGGCTGCAAATGTTTGTGGTGTCAAGTGCATGGATGCTGGAAGAGTGGGAACAGTTGCAAGATGGGTAGATATGGGCATATATTGCATCGATTGTTCATCGTAACTATCTAATCTGAAAGCCCCAGAAAAATTGTCACGCGGTGATTTTTTTAAATTTAATTTTTTTTAAAAAAGAAGAGCTCGTGGCTAGATAATAACAGCCGCACGGGTCGATCTTCAAGGTTAAGCAACGCTTGCCAAGGTTGCTCTGTGGATGGGTGACCATCTTAACAAACCGAGTTTCCTCCGTGCCTCGGACAGCACGTACCAAAAAGTAATAAATTAGATACAAGTGGAGAAATTTTATCATTGTGACGGAGTTGGATTTCGCCCGAACCTCAGACAAGGGTGTTATGGAGCCAAGGGCAAGTGACAAATTCCAAGCGTATGGAACGACGTTTTTTAATACACTTACGACAAAATAAATAAACGGGGGGTGCAACTAGGGAGGGCTGCTTGGTGACCAGCCTGATACGATAAATACAGGAAATGTGTTCGTCTTTTTGGGCGTAGTTTTCTGCACTAGTGCGAATGTGAATCCCATTGGTCAAATAAAATAACAAGTCCACTGACGAGTATAATAGTAAAATGCCGGTTATTATATAAATGTCACGGTATAGTACAGCGTTTTACACGCTTTTATAATCCTTCGAACTGCGACAACTTCCCAGCCACAGTTATTTTGCGCCAATCCGCTCTTCTCCGTATCGGGGCCCGTAACAAGCGCCCAGCGTCGATCCCATCGAACCACTGAACTGCGCAATTTGCGACCAAACTCTACATTTTATTTTTATTTCACGTTTTTCATACAACTTACTCGGTCCGTTTCTGTACTGTGACTGACGTTCAATTATTTCGCCATTTATATAGATTTGGTAGCCAGTGTGCGATTTAAAAGTTTGTTCGAAAATGACAGGATTTATAATTGGTTTCTTTGAATATGAATTGTTTACTGTACTTTGCATTTGTGTTAGATTTATGTGAAAACTAGGTGCTGCCAGTGGCTTCGTCCGCGTGACAGTACCAAAATGTTCCGCATACCTGTAAAGTATAACGAAGGATAAAATAAGAATTTTTGAGAATTCTCTCCCTAAAGACGTTAAGAAGGAGAGCTTATCGTAAAAGTTCGTTATATTAACCGGTGTGAAACTTTTATAAACACATTCCTTTTTTAAGGTGAGAAATCATCCTCTTGTTTTAGGGTAGAGCGGGAGGGCCTGTTAGACTTTTACAAACTAAAACCATACCTGTATACTTCAGTAACCCTTTGCCCGACACCCGGAAGGCGAGCTACTCGTTGCTCATCGTCCATAAGCCCGTATCCTAATGAACTTGTTTAAAATGGCTTTAATTAATAAAAAGCCATAGTTAAAAGTATTTCAGCATTCAGCATACCCACAAAGCATTTTCAGCACACACCACACGCACGGGATTATTAAATAATTCTCTCTACGTTTTAATTTATAACAAAACTAAACAATTTTACGCTTAATTAGTCAGGATGTTCGTTAGTTAATGTGATTAACATGTTTTATTTAAATTAATTATGAAATGGTTTATGGAGCAAATGAATGCGTTTTTATTATTATTTTATTAGATCATAAAACCGCGAGTGTGGCGGCTATGTGGGCTTATCACGGAGGTTCATTTTAGCGGCTGCTTAATGCGGTGTTGGTCTTTTAAATTAAAATAGCAATTTTATACATTTAACCACAGGATTTAAGCTTGATTTTGTAATGCTTATACCAGCTTTACCTATGTCCATTTTCAAATAATGCAATTTAAATGTTTGCCTTAAGAATAAGCATTACCATTCAACGTGGCAATGCTGTGAGTCTTCTGGGCAAGTTTGGAGGTATGTATGGAGTAATCGAGTGAAAAGTCCTGCAAACCTTCGTCGAAAAGGAAGGATCCTCTTACTTGACGATTGTTTTTTTCAAATTTGAGCAACTGCCTGATGATAATGATGCCTGATAAATGATTTTGTACTCTTGTATTTGTTCTAACGGAGAGCTGTAATTGCGCTATGCAGGATGTTGTAGTTTATTATTGTACATTTTATACAACTAATAAGTTTATATTTAGATTTCATAATAAAAAAATGTTTAATATTTATTTAAAGAAACAAGAATAAACAAGCTAGGTGCACGTAAAAACGTCTGATTTTTCCAACGTAATGAGAACCTGACTTCAGAAACTAGCAGTATATCAAAGAGCACTTTTAGCATTTTAGCTCGCAAACTAGTCGCGTGTTTTAGTCCTTAAGGCTTAGGTCACAACGGTCAAAGTTCCTTACAAAAAGAGGAGTTATTGTAAAACGCCACGGAAGACGGAATGATCTCATTTTCTATTCCATTCGTTTCACACAAACCACACAAATCACTGTAGCTTGCCGCGACTCGAATTCCCGATGCTCAAGTTACAAGCGACTGTGGGTAAAAGAAAGAGTTCATTTGGTAGTTCTTTGGAACAATACAATCCACTTATGTCATCATCATCTGCCTAACCTTTTCCCAACTATATTGGGGTCGGCTTCCAGTTAAGCCAGATTTAGCTGAATACCAGTATTTTACGAGGAGCGGCTGCCTACCAGACCTCCACAACCCATTAACTGGGGTAACACGGTACTTAATGGCAAGACTGGAATCAGATTTACTGACTTCTGACTATCCGTAACGACTGCCAAGGATCTACAAATGACAGCCGGGACCTGCGGCATAATGTGCTTTCCAAGGCATGGAGGAAACTCGTTATGTTAAGATGGTCACCCATCCACAGACCAACCTTGACAAGCGTTGCTTTTTATTAGGGGTCAAAAGTGCAGGTAACTATCAATGTCATCATGATCATTCATTATCATTTCAGCCGAAGCACGTCTACTGCTGGACATACATGACTGGTCCTGTGCGTCTCGCAGCCATCTATCTATCAATCTAAGGTCTCTAAAATTTATTTGTAATAGAAGTTCAACGATCCGCATCTAGCTTATACAATACTTTAGATTCTATGCTACAAAGTAAAGTCATAAACCATTGAAGCTCTTCTACAAATAAATAGTCACTTTAGCATTGGGAAAATGCAACTGCAGTTTTAACCTGAGTATGGTTTAAAAAGTTCTTGGTTCATGCAACGTAGTCCAACACAACGCTTGATATTGACGCCGCGCGAAAAAAGAGAGATAACACCTGAACGCTCAGTTGGCATTCGGTAATTCCGACACTTACTCGAATATTTCACAAAACTTGTTCCAGGAAATACGTGTTTTTAGTTTCTTATTCATTTTAAAAGTTTTTGTTTTTCATCTTAATTCTTTTTAATTTTTAAAGTTCTTGTTAAAAATGCATCATTCAGAATTTTGAGATCTTGTTTATGGATTTTTTTTTTAGTCATGTATACTATAATATAATACAAGGGTAAAATAGCACATTTTCAGAGGTCTTTTATACACTGGGCAACAGTTGCTCTAACTTCCGTTCATCGATGGTCAATGCCTTTTAAATAAAAGAAAATTCACTCAGAGTTTACCTTTCGATTATACGTAGATCCATTATAAATTTGAACTAAGAGAGTAGTATTTCACAAGGAGCTCGTGAACACGTGAAACCTTCGTAACCTGACCTACGAATCCTATTAAAACCAGGAGCGTTAATACCGTGGAAGCAAGCTATTGTTAGCGTGGCGTGTGGGCGGTGGTAGAGGCGATTATCGGTTACGACTGGTGCGACTACCATTACAGACTAATCCGTTTGGTAAATAAATAATGAAGGATCTCAAGATCAAACACCTGATGTGATCTCAATAAGACATACAATACGGAGATAAATTGTTTAAAGTAGCATTGTGCAGGTGTACGAAATGTTTCCTAATTTTTCTGCTGAAAACCTACAACGAACATCCGAACCTACAAGGTAACCTTTAAAGTGTTTGCTAAAGAATCCCAAAGGTGCATAATATCATGAGCAATGCAAGGTCCACATAAGCGAGAGGGGAGGGAAACGAAGGAGAAAAGAGGATGATAAGCAGAAAGATTTTTGTTTCGAGATTGTAGAGAGCAGAAAAAAGAAAAGATGAGTGTTTGCTAACAAAGTCTTTCGAAATTCCCGCCAAAAATAAAGCGAATTCAAAAAGTTATTTTCAAGTGACCTAGATAATTAAGAAAAACATTATAAAAATAATTATGAAATTATCATTACAATATTATCTTTCCATATCAAAAAGTAGATATAGAACATTAAGACTGCGCTTGCAGGAATAATTTCGTTTCACGCGGCATTCCAGCGTTGACGTCGTAGGTCGTCATATACGTCAGTGAATACAATAAATAAATAAAAACAAGTACGTTGAATTTGTGTTCAAAGATCTCATAGACCTAGTCTAATGACGGTACTACTGGATAGTACACTGAAATAAATAATTACTCAGTCATTAGATAGATTCCGAAAATACTGTCACTGAAAAGTGTTGATCACATGTGAAAATCATTTCGTTAAATACAACAATTACATAAAGAAACTCATACCCATTTTGCAGACGTGCAACCTTATCAAGAAGATCCACAGTCACACCCAGGCAGCACCCACCAGCAATCTAGAATAGGTAATAAGAAGAGACTAATCAGAAAACTTAGTCGAAAAGGTTGAAACTTGGAGTAGTTTCAATGACCGAACGAACAAAACACCTTCCTGCTTACTTCAAGTTTTCAGTGAATTCTAGGAAAGCTCTTAAGTTTTTGAACTTTTGTACAAAACTAGACGGGGAGACTGGCTTCATTATAAAACGAAACTAGATGTTTCGTTTTCACTAATTATAAAACGAGTTAGTGATTTTTTTACGTGGTGTTTTGGTTTAAACCAGAAAATATAACTTATAGAAACAGGGAACTGGAATAACACACTCGAATTAGAAAATTAAGTTTCAGTCATTCAAGCATTGAAATACTTAAATGCACTTAGGGAGTGATTTTTCAAGAATTTAGGGTCAATAGAAAGGCCACTACCTAATTTTGTGGGAATCAATGTAAGTACTACACTGCTGGTGAATCGATGTTGGTATATACACTCACACACAAACACTAGTGCAGCAATCAAGATTTATCAAAATAGGTGTTACCTGATTTTAATAATACCTAAAATCGACTATGTAACCGATTCTGATCATTTTAATTTTAGGATGTGCGTTTATGATGTCAGACTAGATGACCCGGTAAACTTTGTTCTGTAAAATAAATTATCAAAGAAACAATTGAGGGTCTCAAACCTACCACATGTCTAGTCTGCCTAGACATGTGGTAGGTTTGAGACCCTCAATTGTCAAACCTACCACATATAGACCACAAAATCATAAAAGTCGATCAAGCTGTTTCTGAGGAATTTGATAACCAACACTACACGCGATTTTTATATACTATATACGATGGTGTTGCCTAATAAATAACTTGCTTCGTTAACCAGGTGTCTGTGTACTATACAATACACGTAGAGGATTTTGTTCCGTCACAAGTTTCGAGGGTAAAAGGGGATGTTCCAGCCTACTCTATTACTATTCCGCAGCTTCCACGCACCCATGGGAAGGGCCAGCTTTAGGGAGATGATAAATGATGCACTGCTCTAGATCAATCATTTGATATCATTAATAACTGTTTTTGTTGTAAAATACTTGGGTAGTTCGAAGTAAAGTGAGATTGCCAATATATCTATAGTGAAAACTTTTTTATTGTTCTATTGTCATGCTAATTTATCTATTACTAGCTGTGCCTGCGGTTTCACCCGCATTTTTCGTTACTGCTCCGTTCCCGTCGGTCGTAGCGTGATGGTATATGGCCTATAGCATTCCTCGACAAATGGGCTATCTAAAGCTGAAAGAATTTTTCAAATCGGACCAGTAGTTCCAGAGATTACCCCCTACATACAAACTTATAAACCTACAAACTTACAAATTTTACCACTTTATAATATTAGTATAGATTAGGCAGGTATATCGATACGTGGTAAGTGAAATCAAGGTTCAAAAAGGAATTCTATTTTCCCATTTTAATAACGGTAAAAAACCGGCCAAGTGCGAATCGGACTCGCGTACGAAGGTTTCTGTACTATTTTCTATAAAAATACTATGACTCACATAACGGGGACCCAGTGCGTGTTGGTGAATGTCACATGTCTTCGAATTTGTGGTTCTAAGATATGACTGTTACCGGTTTAAGAGCAGGTGGTGACGAAATAAATCACACAAAGTAATACGCCTGTTTCGGTTTAAACAACTTGTAAGTCAGAGCCATTTACAAAGGGACCTCTACAGCTATAATGTTTAGAAATTGCCAGTAGCACAAATCAATTCTATAGATTTTTGTCGAATATCTATTTCCTCCAGACTCAATAGTGTTCAACCATTTTCCACTAGCCCAACTACCTCGCTACCCGCTCCTCCCATACACTCTGGCAGATTTACATAGCTTACTTTATTCAGTCGCACACAACAATACAATCGAGTCTATTTAAATAATCAGTAGGGGAGCTCACGACCTACTGGTGACTGCGGTGACGAAGCTTGAAGGATTTGCGAACGTTTGATAGGTAAGTGCTTACAGAGGTTTCAATAAAGAATGCAGAGATGATCGATTTGAGGTATCAACGGTTTTGATACAGGTGCCCCAAAAGTAAGATAAAGTGACAAAATGATAGACAGATCACGTGATTCAGAAAGATAATATCCCAAGAACAAAGGTCACTGACATAGACCGAAGATTCGCCAAACTTAAGTGGCAGTGGGCAAGGCACATTGCTCGTAGAACAGATGCTCGATGAGGATGACAGGGTCTGTAATGCCCGAAGATGCAGCGTTGAAAAGCCTCCCACAAGGTGGACTGGTGACTTGATGAGGGTCGAGGGACCACATAATCAGATAGATGGGAAACTGTCGTAGCAACGCTTGGGGGAGACCTGTATCCAATAGTTCTCGTCTTTCGACTGAAATGTTGATAATGTCATAATAATATATTATTATACTCTTGGCAAGATTGATGTCATATTTCTTAACTTCTGACTATCCTTATAACGACTGTCAAATGTCAACAAATGACAGCCGAGATCAATGTCACCTCTGTATAAGATAGTCACCTTTAGACCTAGGCAGAACAGAATGTACAGCCTCCACCAGCCTAGAGGATTCTCTGAAATGGATAGTGTGTTTAGTCTGGGCGACTGTCCGATAGTTGATTTCGGGTTATTTCGGTTAGATTCTAATTCTGCGTTGGAAGATTGTGAATTTTAGTTCGTTTGTGTTTGTATATATTTTACTACACACCTATCCTCAACCTGACCAGTGCTGCTTTCATTATTAAAGCCAGGAGCTCATCGAGCTGTGATATTACATCACAACTTGTGTATATCATATTTTGATTAGTTTGGTTATACGTAGAACAACTGCACAGGTAATTCCCTATCTATAATGTGGCTAGTTTATGGTTTATGCGGAACCAGTGCAGCCTGCAAACCTGCGTCCTCGGGGAAATCACATTTCTCAACCGAATCACTGAACAGTTTCATGTTTCTAACCATCTAACTGCTTTTCTGGGACCCTATTTCAACTTACGTACTAACGATTACCTAATAATATTACAATTTTAAGTGAAGTGATCTAAGAATTTTTTTTTAATACGCTTTTTACATCCCTATTTAAAAAAATGTCTTACTAATTTTATATACAGTCAATATTTCTGTGGAATACGCTTTCTCTTGCCCACCAGTTCCTTTTCCTTTTGGCATTAAATATTAAAAATAAATCATTGATTTTGTATTTGAAGAGAATATCTTATAGTGGTCCAATTACAAAACTCTTTCACAGATATAAAGCTGCAGCACCGCAGGGCACACTGTGAGTACGGAAGCAAAGCCGTGAAACTAGTTCATTATAAAATATTCGCTGATGCCAAGAAAATTAACTTGAATAAAGTTAGGTTAACTTTTATGACCCTTATCACTGCCTTGTCCTAGGCACGTAATAGGGTCTGGCTAATTAGGCAGCTCGTTAGCACTGTTTATTAGCTGCACGGTAAAGGTACATTAATTTGGTGGAATTCAGAATAATGGCTACCTACCAACTAGACGTTTTTTTTCCTAAAACGGGTTTTCTTTGTTATTTTATATCAGTTGACTCGGCAAGCGTGGTTCTGTCATATAAATTCTAGGATCAAAGATAAAAATGGGGAGTAGGCCTACGCCTACTCCTACCTACGTAGGTGGGTAGAAAATAGACTATGATCTACGCAAACCTACCAAATACTCGTATATAAATACTGGGATAGGTTTGTTTTAAATTACACTTTTATAATAAAAATGTTGTGACAGAAGGTTTGTTATCGAACTCCTTCGAAAAAACTCATGAATTGTTATTTTTGCGCTTTTTTATTATGTCGGTTAGTAATATTATAAATTGCCTGCAAATTAATTTCTTCATTGACTGAATTCAGGTTTTGACTGTCACAAAATAAGTTAATGTCGCCATTCGTGGAGCTGACCCTGTTAATAACAGTTATTCATTCGGTTTAACGAAGATGACAATCAAGATAAGAGCGATATAGTAGCAAAAGTTTCGAATATTGAACTAATCTGTCAGAAGACATTTCTGGACCGAGGCTATCTGACCATTTAGAATTTTGAAACAGTCGAGACACCGGCTATCATGCGACGCTGTTATGCGTAAGCAAATATCAACAAAAGTGAGTCGATAACTGAGAGTAAGCAGTCATCCTGTAGGGGCACCTGTCATCATCGTATCGAAGGTGGTGAATTGTTGTAGGATTTGCTCGATGCGATACATGTATACTCTATTCTGTATTGGACTCTACTGGATCAGTGTATTCAAGGGTTTTTTTTTAAGTGTATCACAACACACCACACATGTAATGACTTCTCCTGCTTTGGCCTGAGTGGGAGGGCGTGTCAGACTTTTACTGACTAAAACGACATCTGTGTCCTTCAGTTGTCCCTTGCGTTCTAGAACTACGGGTTTCCTTTTCAGGAATTCCCCGTTCAAGGTTCCCATTTAAGGGTACGGAGGAATTGAAAAATACTGTCATTGCACGTGTCTCTTTGAAGTCATGACCAATCCGTGCGATGATACCGAACATTTATTTAAAAAACAAACGATTTATACAACAAATACCAATTATTACACCGAATTGCTACATCCAATTCTACTTACTCATGTAGAGGCTTTAGCGAGAGACAAAAAAGGAATGAGTTTTGTAATTACAGGAAAACAAGTAGCTGGACGCAACCGTTTCTTTTTGGTATATTAGCCAAAAAGTCTGAAATACTGAAAGTGAAAGGGCTGCGCTATGAGGAAAATGAGCCAACGGCAACGTTATGAAGCCTTATTTTTTGTTAAAATACAGGTATGACTTAACTTCAACTCTATAATGTCCATATTTTTTTTTATAACGCACGGGACGATCTTCAAGGTTAATCAACGCTTGCCAAGGTTGGTCTGTGGATGGGTGACCATCTTAACATACCGGGTTTCCTCCGTGCCTCGGATAGCACGTTAAGCTGTAGGCCCCGACTATCATTTGTAGATCTTTGGCAGTCGTTACGGATAGTCAGAAACCAGTAAATCTGACTTCAGTCTTGCGATGAAGTACGGTGTTACCCCAGTGAATGGGTTGTGAAGGTCTGGTAGGCAGCCGCTCCTCGTAAAATACTGGTATTCAGCTAAATCCGGCTTGACTGGAAGCCGACCCCAATATAGTTGGGAAAAGGCTAGGCAGATGATGAAGTGCAATGGTCCTGAGACGCAATAGGCAAAGAAGGATCATAACATTTAGTTTTAGTTGGTAAAAGTCATTAGATGATTTCCCACCAGTTGGAAAACGTATGGGCAGATAGCGAGGACGATAGCTATTACACATCTCTTTTTTTTTAATTGTTATAAATTTGTGCTAACTTAAACTAATCAGTGATTCAGTTGTTGATGTTGAGCGGCACTAGTTTATTAAGAGCCTATTCACTCTAGACTTTAATACGTTTCTGCAAGGCTTATAGTGTGTAGATGATCAAATTGTCTCTTTTAACCATTTTTACATTAGAAAAACACTGCACGGGCGAATTCTGGATTTTTCCAATCAACGCAGTCTCTAGGGCCTGGTAACAACGCTGTGTCAGCAACAATCAGTGCCTACGGTTTTCAACGCGTTATTTATGCGAGGGCTGTGTTTGCTTGCCACTGAGGGACAGACACATCTGCTTTATGAGCCACTTTACGAAGTGATCCATTAGTAGTTAGCTCCTTAAAGTTTTCTGCTCTTAGGGAGTATTGCTGGGAATCGAACTAATCTCTATACTCTATATCTCATGTTATTTTCTCTCCGATATCGGCGTGGGCTCGCCGTTTGGCCGTCCAGTAACAATCCGGACCAAGCCCAAGTCGTCGACGACGGCGCGTAGTTCAAATCTGAGGTTGATACAGGCTGCAAACAGTTAGGCCACGTCATTGATCGTGACGATAGATATTATGTTTTTACTAGTATGTGTCGCTTTAAATACATAAGCAACGACACATAAAGGACGACACGATTAACTGTCGCCTACGACATTTTTGCGGCGACAAAAGATTATCGCGACAGTGGGAACTAGAACAGTCGACAGTCTTAAAACGATGAAAAATTGTTATGACTTAACTACCACGGCAAATCATGTGTCGTTGTTGCTACAATCTGTCGTGGCCATGACAAACAATTATCGAAATGGGAATAGCTAGAGACGATAGTCGTCGGACGATAAACTTATCTTCCGACTAACGGTTAACTAACCGCTACGACATAATGAGAAAGCGGCGTTTCAAGGAAATGAAATAAAAAGTGTGTGATAAACTTTGGGGGTGGTCTTTGAAAACATTACCGACAATAAAAACGAAGCGATCTGTAGAAAAAGTAATCACCAGGAGCCGATCCTTCTAGGAAATAAGGTTCGCTCTAGTTTGAGCAGGTATTAAGTAAATTAACCTTGTTCGGGCGCAATTTAAAACTCCATTACGACTGCTCTCAGAAAAACCTGATAACATTTAACTTCAAATTGATAAAACCAAATTAGAGCTTGGCTTTTAGGTTTCTATAAGACCTAATATATTTTAAATTGTTTAATGTCTTCTGTAGCAGTTGACATCCACGTCACGACGGTAATCTTTGAAGGGCTAGGCAGAACACTTATAGTACGCCGTCGTTACGCCTTTTTTACTTAAGATGCTACGTTTGACGGTGATTGGTTTTCATCATCATCATTTCAGCTGAAATCGTCCACTATTAGATTTAGACATCTACAAGTGTTTCTACAACGACCCGTCCTGTGCAGCTCACAGCTATCACCAGCCGCCTCACCAGGTCATCGGTCACCTTGTGGAAAGCCTTCACACTTCTGGTATGCGGTCGCCACTCAAGAACCTTTTCTGCCCTATCAACCAGATGGTTAATGGGCCAAAGATTGAAAACATGTTCTAAGAAAGATAGAAAAGTATTTTATTTGACAAACATTGACACACACAGTGTAGAAACTTAAGAATAAAAACGGAGAACTACGCAATAGTTCTCCGAACAACGTGCCCTGCCCACTGCCGCTTAAGTTTGCCGGCCTAAGCTAGTACTCGTATTAGCAAGAATTCGGCACTATTCTGAACTCGGAATATTCGCCAGGTGTAGTTGTTTCCCAATATGGATGTCAATCAAAACAGTGGTTAGTAAAGAGTGAATCGCCGCAGAAATTACAGCGCTTCAATTTTTTGCCGGCGGGACAATCACCGGGGTGTTCAATGGCTGTTGGCGCACAAACAAGCTGCTGCAGCGCTTGATGTAGCGCGTCGCTCGCTATTTGTTGTATGAAAACAACCGCAGCGCTGCGGCTGTGCCTCCACCAGCGACGCCGCTGTGCAGGAACGACAGAAGATTAGGTGGTTTTTGTTCGTGCATTTGGAAGTTATTAATGTTTAGAAATAGATAGGTACCCACATCAGGCAAAAAGTTACCAAGAAAAATAGTATTTTATTCAAAAATGTAATTGTCATTCTGTTGCCCAGAGGCTCTACCACAAACTCTTAACGCTTTGTAGGGTTTATAGCTCCATTCCTCTTTCTTGCTCGTCACGTCATGGTAAGGCTCCTTTTCAAAAAGCGTCAAATAATCCCGCTTTTGGTGATGAGAGGGAGGGTCAAACTTATACTGTCCATCCATAGATTTATGGCGATTAGACTTGTAAACTTCATTAGATCTACACCACGCAATGCGATACTAAGTACAAATCACGCGTGCTCCACGGTTGCGTCGGTTTAATCTAGTTTCCGCTTTAGTCAATAAAAATCTGACATTCCCTCTCGCTTTTCACAGTGTAGAAGTATTTATCTGATGATTTTCTGCATCAAAAAAACATGATGTACCTCCAGCAGTATAATCTTATTACAAAATATGTGTGTAGCAGGTGTGTTCTTATGAAAACTTGCCAAACTTACCTATTTGTGTATCATAAAATTCATCGCCCTCTCCCGACTAGTTTCAAACTTCAAATTGTTCAGGTTTGTTGCGAGGTGGAATTTATTGGAAGTTTGCGTAAGATAGCAACGTGCTCCACTTCAGTTTGTACTTGTGTACTCGCTGTACTCGTTGTACTCCGGCTATGGAACTGTTACAACTTAGGACGCGAGTGCAACGGATTCAATTTGTGTATGTTCAGTTTTAGAGTTTCAGACTTCTTTGAAGTTAAAGTTATTGGTTCAAATGTTAAGGTTAGCTACTTTCTGATCGACAGAAACACAATACTTAAACTTCTCAGCTTTCTTGACTTTTTATCTGAAATACACATATCCTGCTGAACATAGGCTTCCCCTAAATGTCACCATATTAAGGACTCCGATGATCCATGCATCCAGCGGATTTCATCGACGTTGTAAGTTTTATAGCGGTTTTCAGATCGCTCAAAATCCAAAATAATTGTCTGCTAGCTATTAAAGCGCACTAGTTATTAAGAGTCTATTCACTCTTGCCTTAGAAAAACGTGTGCGTCAGAATGGCTGGTTGTCTATGGCGTTGGTCTATGAGAGTTGATTTGAAAATTGCTACATAATTGCTTATATTTGCTACATATAATAAATAATTGCTACATAGGATATATATTTAGAAACGAAATATTTTTTTGACCAGCCATCCTGACGTCAGGATCAGATATATGTATATGTGGAACAAAGGACGAGGTGAAATGCTTAGTCTGGACCGTAGAGGTGTTCACAATGTAAAAGTGGATACTCGCCGTACGTCGGAATGTCCAATGACAGTAGAAAAGTGATGGCACAATCAAGACATGCAATTCCCACGCGCAATCTCTAAATTACTCTTATTTTTCGCGATCGGCAATCGATTAATATTAAAAAACAATGTTACTTTTTATTTCAGTAAACCTTCTGTAATCTCCTACGTACTGGCTCCATCCACTCGCCCGCTGTACTTGCCAACTAATTAGCTGGCTACGCATAGCATTCCTAAAAACATGAATACATTGCGGACAGAGCCGGCTAAAAACGTATGTATTACACTCAGAAAGAGCATTCATGAAAAGGTGAGTTGTTTACGAATAAAAGTGTACGTTATTCACTATTAAATAAGGAAATACAAAGAGGTTTTTATATACGTTAGTTACCTAGCTTTTACCCTTTCAAAGTAAGCTAAATATGCTTATAATAGTAGTGGGTTTACGTCAAAAGTACGGGTAGGGTCCGATCTCATATATATTTCAGTTCGCCACAAAATGTATTGTGTATCAAATTGACCGAATACAAGTATCTACACTTATCGGTAAGTAGTGTTGACAGAACTTGTCTGGAACAGATAAAAACCGTTTTCTGAAATAAGATATGGCAACATATCTTCACGTTATACAAAAGAACTAATGTATAAGATGATATCTAGTCTCTAGAGAAAAGGTGAAAATACAGTTTGAAAGTCTTGAATAAACTCATAACTGTTTTCATGTCTGTTTGCACGCCCAGCAAATAGAACAAAAATAAAACGAGTCGTTACGAAACTCTCCGATGATTCACGAGCAGAATTTTTTCAACCCTGAGCAAGTAGGTGATATATAACGTCCATTCGCAGCATCCCTTCTGAGCTATGAGTCCAGATTAAGCGTCCTTCTGTATTATAACGATAAAGAGTCACCCTGTTTCTCCAAGGAGCGGACAAAAAAACACTTGAAACTTTTATAATTGCCGAAGTTTAGGGATGTCCACGGGGTGAAGCTAGATTTAATTTGGACTTGGGAAGTTGAGGGTGAAACAAAGGGAGGGTTTAATTGGCGTTGATGTGGCGACAGGTCGCGGCAGGCCCCGGCAGGTCGCCGTGTTGTGTGAGGCCGGCCAGTCTTTATTTATGTATGTCGACAAGTCCCGCCAAGTCCGGGACGAGAAAACTCGGCGAACTAAATGCTAAACATGTTTTTGAAGTTGGATAGCAGTTTGTCAAATTAACATCTTTGAGCTTACGGGAAGTTTTTACTTTATGAGTGACTAGTACATTGCCACCGGCTTCGTTCGCAAGAATGTTTTCATAAAATCTTTGACGAAATGTATTTTGAGTTCAGAAAAACTAATAATGACAGTTTTTATTGTTATCTTTGATTAGAATTTGTACCACGTTTCAAGTTTATTAAACGAAGGAATAAGATTATCCCTTGCAAAATTTAACAACCCTTAAATCGTTTTATAGGATTTTTTTTAATAACGGACAGTGAGTACTAAGTAACAAGTATATTGCTAAAAGGAATAAAATGTTGCATACACAAGAACCCTCTTTTCACCCCCTTAAAAGTTGAATTTTCAAAAGCCCCTTTTTAGTGCTCGCCTACATCATACATAGCTTGCAAAATATCATGCCCAGTAGTTTCGGTTGTGCATTGATATATGTATCAGTCAGTTTCTCCTTTTATGTGCATAGATAAAAGATAAATAAAACAGGAATTGGCTATGTTGCTTTCATGACGAAAGTAACATTTTTTTAGGTTAGGCCTACTGTCCACAAACTCGTAGCTTCATAGACGCATACTAGTCATTATACGCTTGGTTTACGCCTGTGTGAAACTTGCATACAAAACTATGAAACTGTATCGACGAAACGGCAGCGTCGTGTGGTTGCCGCTTCATCGACACAGTTTCATAATTTTACACCAAGCGTATCAAGACGAAAACGCGTGTATGAAGCTACACGTCCATGAACAAAAGGCGTACTGTTCCATGCGCGCCTCAAGGAGTTGTCAGCAAAACTTACTTAGCAGAGTCTAAATCTCTGGGGCCATAGATTTGCTTCTGGAAGGAAAACCCGGTGCCCTAGAACGAAAGGCAAACAAGGAACAAAGGAGCGGGTTCTAGTCAGTCAAAGTCTGACTCGCCCTACTACTCCGCCCAAGAGCGGGAGTGGTCATTCTGATGATTTCCCAACTAATAATAAAAAGGACAAATGGCCTTTGTGAGATTATCATTAATATTAGTCAGACAAAGTTCCAAAAAAACTCTGACACGAATGTCACCGACAGGTAAACGATAATAAATGCGTAGTTAAACTAGAAATAATACCGTAACGGCTACATGTTACCTAATTATTCCTAGCTTGTACACCTACACACTTTACGAAAAACAAAATAGAAATATTTAATTTTGCTAATTGAGCAATTACTGTTCTCTACTTTTAGAATTTAAATAGTAGGTACCTACTGTATTCCTAGAATTCAAAAACAAATTTGTTTTTTATTTCGTCTCGGTGACCTTTTCAGTTTTCTTTGAAATAATTTTCCTTGTCCTTTATGAGATTAGTACTATTCAGGCCAATTTGCTAGTACAAGCTTAATCTAGTTTGAAATTAGACGTAATTCAGCCTAATAGTAAGAAATTAGAAACTTCTTATTCGTGATGTTTACTATAATGAAGACTAAGGCCTGAAACTGCGTTAAGCGGGCACCCGCGCGGTTTCATACAAAAGTGCTCCGTCGCGGGGACCAGCGCGGGTGTCCGTCACGGGGAGGCGCGCCCCGCACCCACGCAACGGGGCCCGCCTCCGTGCGACGGAACCCGTCGCGGGGGCACGCGCGCTCCCCTCAGGGAACACGCACGGGCTTGTTCAGGGCTGTCATTTCATCATTTTACAAAAATGACATAACGAATGTTGCCACTTTTTGCAATTCTTAAATAGTGATGACCTCAACCGTAAATTGCCGTTAATAAAATCAAGTAGTATCGTTTTTATAATAATTTTTCCTGAATAGTAGATAGCTATTTAAAATGAAAAAATACAGAAGTAATAACGTATATTTTTATGTTAAACATTTAAAAAATATTTAATGAATGATAAAATGATATTTATTTTGCAAATAGGTTTTCACAAACACTTTTACACGTCAATTTTTTTGTTGGACTTTTTTTTACTAGATGAGGCCGGTGTTTACTAACTGACTACCCTGAGAAGAAACACCGAAACAAACTTAGAATTCTAATCGATATGAAGACTGGTTAAAAAATATTCTCCCAAAATTGAAACAGAATGCAGTTATACTGATACTGTATACTGCAATCGGTTTTAATTTTGGAAGAATATTTTTTAACCAATCTTCATATCGATTAGAATTCATTTCCAAGACAATACAAGCACACCGTTAAAATTTAACTAGCGACACTGCGTAAATCGGTCTCCGCGACGGGCCCCGCGACGGGGACCGTCGCGTAGCCACGGAGCCCACCCGCGTGTCCACGCGCGTAGACACGCGACGGTTGCCCGTCGCGGGCGCCCGCTTAACGCAGTTTCAGGCCTAAGTTACTAGAGTTGACCTAATCTTAGATACTATAGGATTTTTACGTTACTATTTCTTGGAACAACATATAATTTTATTTTCTTATAATACAAATTTTACAATTATAACTTCTTAGCATTAGCTTCAGCGACCCTTTAGGGGATGGATTTACAAAAGTCTTACCTTAGTGCTAAACTTTGTAACATAAAGCTGTTGCCTGTCAGTGAGTTTTAGATGTTAATAATAATAATTTAATATTTTTATAATAATATATTTAGGAGTATCTCTTACTAAAAATTGCAGAGAAAGGTAAGTAAACAGTCTACACTAAGTATTTTACAAAGTCTGTCAGATCACGAGCGATAACCCCAAAAGCCAAGTTTTACATTATCATTGTTGTACTGGAGGCGAGTTGAATCAGATATACATTACAACAATTACGTTAATAATGTTAATTACATTATTCAATTACATTTCCATTGGAAAATAAAAATATAATTATATCTACAGTAATTTATTAAGAATACAAGCAAGGGGAAGGATCATATTGTGTGATTTGTAAATGTGTGTGGTGTGTGATGCGGAGTGAGTGTGTGTTATGTGGGGAAATACTGTATGCGTAGCAAAGGGATCATTTTATTTGTACATATATGATTTTGAATAAAAAACTCAATGTGGGTATACTCTGAAGTAATTATTACTTATATTATTACAGATTTCCTGTCGCTATAATAAAGCAAGAGAAATGTTGTAATTGAAAAAGGCAAGTACTTAATTAATAATTACATTGTTACAGATTTCTTGTCGCTATAATATTGCAAGAGAAAAATTGTAATTGAACACGACAGCTGTCACCCGCCGTTATGCTACATCGACAGTTTTACTACAGATAATCACAAATACATTTAGGTGTTGGCCGTATGAGCCCGATCATTTGTTCTGTGTCTGGGTATAATTTATCTATAATATGTATGTATTTAAAAATATATAAATATGCTTATCAGCAATTATAATTATTTATATTATTAAAAAAAAGTTGTCTAGTAGGTACCTATAACACAAGTTCAGCTTAGCTTGGGACTAGATGAAGTTATGTGCAACAAGTTGTGAAATATTATTATTTTAAAGTAAATTACTGATTACGTGCCCAAACCCTAACACAATAAACTATGTTTTACAAACGCAAGGAACTGCGGTTTATAGTTATATCTTGTGAGCTATAACTGTCAATTTCATTGTGTCAAATTGAGGAAATGACTTAGAAAATAGAGGTTATACTTTTAACCAAACCGTTTGAGCAGTTGTAGAGGATTACGGGAGCAAATACTCCAACACAATATTGACAACAAACACAGCTGACATTTAGTGTGCTATTTCTACGTTATGAAATCATTTCATTACTTACCGACACCACAAAAAGAGAGACAGAAGGCAATCTACATACAAAGCGCGCTCGAGCAACGCACATAGCGTTGCCAGGCGTCCGGATAAAGCCGGACAAGGTCAGGCTTTTTGGTTGTGTGTCCGGCCAAATTAGGCGGAGTACAGCCTGTCCGGCTTTGTTAGGCTTTTTAAATTTGGCCATTTTTTATAGATTTTCATGTATTCTTGCAATTGCAAGCGTTTGCAGACCAGCAATGTCCTGTTATTTCATTAGAATGTAAAAAGTAAAACATCCGAATGGCTTTAAAAAAAATTGTCGGCCTTTTTAATCAAATGTCCGGCTTAACTGGCCAGTTGTCGGGCTTTTCAGTTTGAAGATCTGGTAACCCTTAACGCACAAATAGTCACCGCTCACAGACTATGTCTTGGACCATACCTACTTGGGCTGTGCTCGGACTAAGCGGCCGACGACGCCTACCAGAGCTGGATCGCCGAGCGTAGTCTGTTTTTTAATCCCTGAGACTAATTTGGCACCCATGAATTGGGATTTTGTATTGGCTACTACCATCCAAAATACCTATTAGTGCCGAATTGGGAATAGCTTAGATGCCGAAACTTTTGGTGCCAAAATCTGGGTGCCGAAACTTTTGGTGCCAAATTCTGGGTGCCGAAACGGGAATATTTCAGCCCAAGTAAAGTAATTTTAGTCTCAGAGATTAAAAAAGCGATTTAAGGAATGAAAAGTGAAGTACATACAAGAGATTGACTTCTGTACCTATCTATTTTGTGGCTACACGAGCTAGCACGAACGAGCAGCCACATGTATTCAATCAGAAGCCGTGACGTATTTGTGGAACTATTACGTGGTGCCTATTAAATGATGCAGTTTGTAATACTAATAATATAACTAACTGTTTTCCCGTAAAATTATCAATATTAATATCGTTTCTAAATACCAATTTATACTTTTCTTCATAATTGACCAACACGTGGATGAAAACACTGAGAAGAGTTAGTTAAAGTTTTTAATTTAACGGTAATAAATACTTTCTTCATTACATATTTTTAAGCCACCCCGTGTTTAATGAAGTTAAACCTTCCCTCTTACATATCAAGCCAACCCCTACTCGCTCAAGACCACTAACCTCGCCGTAGAGCCTGGTCACTACTCGGTAGCCTCCCCCGTCTAATGGCAACAAACTGCGTCCATCTGTCCGTGTGTCAAGGGTAACAATTACGGCAATTTCCCTGGACTCTGGCCGTTCATTGCCGCAGGTCATTTACTGACAAATGATACGTGGTTAACGTTTGAAGGCTGATATGATGAAACTGTCACCTTTGATCAGTGTGCAGGTTGAAAACTAAACTGTCTTTTTGCCAAATTAAGAACTTTAATTGTCCATTAATTTATTAGGTTAGGTTAGTTAGTACTTTGACACTAAAACATCATCTAAACGTGATCTAATTACTAATCAATTGGTTGACCTTTTTTGAGACCTCAATTGTTGTCACTGATTGACTTTAGATAAAGATAAATTTAGAACGACTTAACCCGGACTTTACGGATAAAAGTATTATGAATCCATCGTAATAAAAATGTGATTAAATAACTGAATCGCTTTTGATGTAATTTGGTACAGAGGAAGGACATAGGCTACTTTTTATCTGTACATATTTAACTTCGACTTCGCATTAAACCAACATTCACATGGACGAAGTCGCGGACAAAAACTAGTTGAATAATTATGTCTTCCTCGAATAGACTATTTTACTTAATTCTCGCAGTCTGTATAAACAATAATTTTTTCTCTTCGATACACATTCAATGAAAGACAGCACATTGCTGCAATACAATAAAATTCCTCTTACCAATAACAATACCTTAACAGCAAATCCAGTAAATCAGAATTATATGTGATACATATTATTTACAAAGTGCTAACAATAGCCACAATAACAATAGAACAAAAATATATACATATCATGTATCTGGTCGTCCTTCACTCTGCAAGCTATGAGCGCTCCGTTTTTCGCATACGCTATTTTCTTTGTTTCATTCGCTATTTTATTTTTGTTTGAAATACGTTTTATCATACGTCCATACACGAATTCGAGGCGGAAGCGTCTGTTTCGTATCATGACGGAGTGGGAACGAATTTACGAAATGGCTTTTGTAGTTTAACAGCGGCGGGCGCGTTTGTATCTGCGCTTGTATTAGCATAACGGAGACGTTGTTTGGAGATGGAAAGTTGGGAATTGTATGCAATTTGTATCTTTTGTTGCACATAACATGATAAACTGCGGTTTGTGGAACATCAAGGCTTCAGAAATTATTCACAAGTCCAGTGATACCGTAGCTGTTTACTGGCACAGTAATAGTTCATTCAGCAGATCACATTTTTGTACTTATAGAATTCGTCACCAATTATAGTAACCGTTAAGCATTTGACTAAATTAAAATTAATTTTACTTAGAACCGTGTAATTGTCCGTTTCATCCATCATTCTTATTTCACAAAGGCCTACCTGGTCATGAAGATGTAAGACGTCAAAAGATAGCGCATGGTTCTAATTGGTCGTCCAATATAGAGAAGAACTGGCAAGAAACTTCACGGTTACTGAAAAAAAAAATTGAATGATTTTCATATTACAATATTAGTTTCACATTCTACAGGTCTACCTATGACAATTAATGTATATTAAAGACAAAGTCCTAGCTCACTAACTCAACAACACTCAGCCCAAACTTTGGGATTTAGAATGCTGAAATTTTGAAATTTTTATCAATGCCAAAAAAAGAAAAGCAAAGGATATTTTGAAATTCAACCACTGAAAGGATGAAACGGTGGTCCAAAGTTTATGTGGAGAAAACTACATTGGAGAATATCAGTTCAAAAATAAATTAATAAAGATAATTTTGGATTGCGAATTTAATTTCTATGCATCAAATTACATTTAAGAAGCCTGCGGGGACCGCGCGCTATCTCGAGTTGAGACAAAATAAAATACGTTTTTGAGGTTGATGGAAGCAATCCAGATAGTTTAAACAATTCTTGGACACACCGACTGGAGTAAAGTCATCATCCGCACACTGACAGTTGCTTGCTGTGATAGCAATACAAACTATTGGAAATTTGGGAGAGGTTCCGTAATACCAAAAATGATGAATAAAAAATTAATGTATTTCCAATATTGTTTCGAGTATTTATAACTTGATAATAATATCTGTGTTCCTACGATAAGATATTTTGAAATATTGTTGTTTATAATATAGAAAAAACAAAATAAAAACGTGACATTTTCGCTGTGAAAATGTGCAAATTTAAATTCGCTTAAATTTCGTTTGGGGTAATTTTTTCAACAAAATGACGATGTAGGAACCTAGATAATTATTGTCTGAATCCGAATAACATCATAAATTATGGTGTAAATATGCTTAAATTGCAAATGATTTTGGTATTAGGTTTGTATGGATAATTCTAACGTCACGCCCACCTTAACAAGTAATTATTTTCAAAAAGTAAAAACCTCTTTATAATCGATTCTTTGCCAGTTTTTTTTTACTGACATAAAAACACAGGTGCACGACGAACAGAAACAAAAAAAATGGCGGTTTTTATTGCACGTACCCTTTTATTATTTTTGATACATTCGTTGTTTTGGTGCCCATGGGGTTACAAATGGCCGTGTCGTATGGTTTCCGGTTACAAATGGACCACCCCTCGCTACCCTCGGGGGTCGTCACCGGGGTCTTAGGGACCGTGGTGTTGCCCCCTCCCAACACAACAGTATCAATATCTGTATAGCTTCTTAAAATATTATACCTATATTGTATTATAGAATTATTTTAAAAATAAAGACGGGCAGGATTGGTGCCATGGTTGAGCGATAAGCTGCAACACTTCGTATTGAGGAATATTTGTATTGCCTGCAGATAATTGTTTCAGGTCTGGATGTCATGGGTATTTGTCACCCACGAAGTAACTCCTAGTGCAAAGCAAGGTTCTCAAATATCTTATATATCTTCAAGACTAGAGTGAATAGGCTCTTAATAAACTAGTGCGCCTCACCATCAACGATTGCATCACTGCTTACCATCAGGTGGGATTGCAGTCAAGTACTAGTTTATGGTATATAAAAAAAACTGGGCAAGTGCGAGTCGGACTCGCGCACTGAGGGTTTCGTACCAACCTACCTATAAAAACAGTTTAATTCTCGAATCGAGTCTTGAAGACTTTTCAATTTTTTTTTCTTGTGACGTAACTAAAAATTTTCAGTTTTCAGACTTTTCCCGATATTAGTGCTATAATACCTTGCTTCGTGCCAAATTTCAAGATTCTAGGTCAACGGGAAGCACCCTATGAGTTTTGATTCCTTTGACAGTGTCGAAATGTACGTTTTTTGCAACATAAACGGGCGTATCTTTTTTTCCCGTCAACTTACAAGTTTGATTTTTGCACAACTTCAAGGGACCGCGGATTTCAATATATGGTTTTAATTTCAACTTGATACCTTCACGCGTTCCTGAGAAAAAGGGTCTTGACAGACGGACGGACGGACAGACGGACAACAAAGTGATCCCATAAGGGTTCCGTTTTTTCCTTTTGAGGTACGGAACCCTAAAAAGAAACACAAAAAAAGAAAAATTGTCGACATTCCGATTATCGAGTTTATCGAGGCTGAAAAAAACATTGTCTTGTTTTGTAAATCTTTCTGCTGATAATCCAGTATTTCAATACGGTTATAGCTCACGTTTACTGCCACCCTTAGGAACCGTAAACAGGAAAGTAAGTAAGACATATCCTGCGATGCAGTTCTACATCCACATCTTTCAGCCGTACCATCATGATCCTCACTTTACCAAATTGACCTCAACAAAAAGAATAATCGAAAAGTGTCAATGATTTCTGATCTCACGTATTCTCGAAGGCGAAATACTGAGATATGATTGTGTATCTCCTTCTAAAACACAGCACATGTCATATCCAGTCGGCTGTCGTATCATGTATAAATCAATAGGCCGGGCCCGTCACGTCGCGCTATCACGCCTTTGTAATATATTGGACAATCTGTGCGTGATAAACTATTAATCATTATCCTGCCTTGTTGCCATTGTGATTAATAATGTGGAAGGATTGTTTAGTTGGGCTGTTCGCGGAATCACGGCCTCATTCATGCGTGTTTGAATTGGTAGGTTTTCAAACGGGCTATATAATTTTGAGCGGTAATGGATGGAGCGGAGAATTGATCGTTTCACGATAATTTATTATATAATGACACCTAGCACACGACCAGTATATACCAGGGCGGTAGGATTGTACGGAAGATAGATAGATAAACGTGGTCCTGCAACGTTTAGGGCTGCTGAAGAAGCACGGGTGCTTATAATCAGTAAAAGTCTGACTCTCCGTCTCACAAGTCTCACTCTACCCAGATGAGGGACAAGCTATTTAATGATTTTCCATATCATCATCTCCCTAGCCTTTCACCGACTAGTTTGAGATCAGCTTCAGGTTTAACCGAATGTGGCTAAATATTTGACCTTCATGACCTACTTACAGGGCAACACGATACTCCTCGCATAGACTGACGGTCAGACTTTCTAGCATCTGCCTATCTATAACGACTGTCAAAGATCTATGAATGACAACCGAGACCAATGGCTTTGAGTGCCTTCCAAACCCGACAACGTCCTAAATAAACTTGGGAAAGTAGGTATATATAAATTGAAAAATTCACATTGGTACTTGCCCCAGTTTCTAGCCCGAATAAGAGGCGGGTGCCTCTCAGCCATCACGACACCCCCAAACCCCCGAAAAAGCTTTTATTAAGGCTTTTACAAAATACTAGTAGTTTCAAAGAAGTGCTCTCATATATTTCCAAAGTTGAATTCTAAGTATGATATCGACATAATACGAGTCAATTTATCTGAATGCGTTCATAAATACGCACCATAACGTGTCTCGACCCATATGACGCATGTGTCGTAAGCGACATGGGAACATGAAATATGACGTCACATACAAAAGCCTTATGTACTTTTTCTATAGACATAACAATGATGGAGACAGGTGATGATAAGGAACAAGATGTTTTATACTTTTACGTACATTTTCTTTAGCTGAAAAGAAATCAAAGAGAAAACACGTTTAAAGCACGTTAAGCCGTAGGTCCCGGCTGTCATTTGTAGATCTTTGGCAGTCGTTACGGATAGTCAGAAACCAGTAAATCTGACTCCAGTCTTGCCATGAAGTACTGTGTTACCTCAGTTAATGGGTTGTGGAGGTCTGGTAGGCAGCCGCTCCTCGTAAAATAATGGTATTCAGCTAAATCCGGCTAGACTGGAAGCTGACCTCAATATAGTTGGGAAAAGGCTAAGTAGATGATGAAAAGAAATCAAAGAATTGATTTTATCAAAACTTTAACTCAACAAAGACCCTGCTTAAATTCCCATACATTCCGGACCGTATCGTAAAAAATAAAAGATCTCCGGGACTATAATAGTTGGGGAGTCGGCCGTAGCAATGAAACGAGGTCAGTGGCTGAGGAGCTCCTGAATCCAATAATAAATTCTTATTATACACCTCTTGTGTGGAGCAAGGTGCGTGAAAAGGGACGGCCGTCGAATACCTGACATAGAAACGATTTGTCTCATCGAAGATGGATTATTTCGTGCTCTGAGCTTTTTCTATTTTACTGAATTTTGTTGAAAGGCGACGAAACTGGAGCAAGATTAAGTTGAGTACACTTGTTATAAGTATTGTGTAAGTGTACTTAACTTGTTATAGAATAAAACCAAATGCTAATAAAATAATAATAATAATGTTCCCGATACCGGTGGGCTACTATGTTTTATATTTTTAAATGTTTTTTATTTTGTATCAAATATTTAAAAATGTAATTTATAATGTATATATCAAAATGAATAAAGAGGGGATAATAATAACATTGGATGGGATTGCCCTATTATCAGGTTCGTAAGCCAGCGTCATGTTTGGACAAGCCATAATCTCGGCGGTAAGTCACCTTTTTTAAGAGCGACTGGAGCGGCAATACGGCATCCTCACCTGCACCTCACCGCATGATGCAGGTCCTCACCGGACATAACAAGTTCGGGAGGTTCCTGCATCGGATTCAGATAAGCCAGATTCAGACTACATAGTTTTATAAATTGGTATGGTACTAACAAAATAAATGTATATGGAATTTATTCTTGAAATAAAAAATATCTTTAACATACAAAAATCTCGTGTCACAGTGTTTCATACCAGACTCCTCTGTAACATCTTGACCGGTTTATCTGTAAACTAGCTGTTACCCACAACTTCAGCCACGTCTAGTTCGTAAAAATGCACAAACGTAACTTATAATTCCATGCATTCATCCATGTGATTCATGCTGAATTCATTTATTTTACTTTAACTATTCAGCACAGTGTTTGTAGGGTCAGCCAGTTATTATACAAAAACAATTGAACTTAACAAAGAGCGACTGGTCTTTCTGACCTTTGCAACAAAGCTGGGTATTTTCTCCACTCTTAAGTTTGACTTGCTATCAAACTTTTGTGATTTAAACCTAGGTACAGCTGTGAGATCTTAGGTTACGACAAGGACTGGCTCTAATTCTTGATATTATAGGTGCCAAAAGATTCTTGCTAAGTTTCTAAAACCTAACCTAATTCCATGCGCTTATTAAAAGATAGCCTTTACATACTGTATACTTAGCAATGCAAAGTAAATGGCGCCATACGTCATCTCCTTTCACTCTCTTAACTTGATCCTCATTGAATGGGTTTAGGGAAGGGAAATAAAGTGCTGTACCGCGGGAGGACGCGGCCGGGTCAGCGGATATTGAAATAAGGTTACCTATTTGTGGCGCTCTTTTTTATTATTTATGCCCTGTGTCAGGCGGATCTTTGGAAATAACATTTGTTTTTAAGGATGTTCGATGTCCGTAAGTGAAGGTACAATGTGGTAATTTTGTTTAGGAAGGTATATCTTCTCGTCAAGTTTTACAACGTGTCTCTGGCCGTGAATATGTAGTTTTCTTAGGAGCTTCTTATATCTATTTTTGTTTATAAAAGTTCCTAATAACAAATAACGCTTCCCCGCCTCAAAATAGGTGAAATATATAAACATGTAACTTGGCACAGAAGCGGTAATCCTGCCTGTTACCGATTCTCTGTTAAGTTTTGCCAAGTACAGAACTTAAGCTATCGCTAAATTATTTGTTTCACGTTAATTAATTATAATAATTACTAACGTAAACCACGTTAACATGCCATTTGATGTTCAGAATGTTACTTTGTGCCTCGTGTATTTCCAGCACTCAACAAGCCACTACATAATTATCAGCATGTAATTAAGCAAATGAATTTAATGACATAAAACGAAATCACGGAATATCGTTAGTTTCCACCGAGTGACGGAAACTGGGTCACAGACTCACAGTTCACAGCGAACTTGGGACTTGAAGCGGTGTGGGAAATATGGAAACATTTTACATTTCATCTTATTTTACTCTTCGACATAACAAAGCACTAGGAGAGGCATCGCGCCGATCCGAGCCTTTGAGGGGTTGTAGGTTCGAGAAATAGCGAAACACCAAACTCATTCATTGAAAATTGTTTATTATGTGACACAACAAACTTATAGCACAAAAAACTAAAAGGTAAGCTCTGAAATTGCTTCCTCGCAAGGTCGACCTACACGGCAAGCGTAACCTAAGCGTAGCGTAACCTTGATGAGCTAACCAACTTTTGGTCTTGAAGCAATTAGAAAAAGTCAGAGGATTTCAAGAGTACCGTCTCCCCATATCGTCCGTAGATGATTTGGCACGCTACAATCGCGGTGAAAGGAGAGATGATTCGACAGACGCCCTAACTTTCCAACTGATGCAGGCCTTTGTATTATTTCGGGATATCCCTGTTTTGGGTTCAGTAGGAAGAGACGCCTGAGTATTATGTGAAATAAATTACGAAGCCAATACCTGTCAGGGCTACAGGCAGCCCTGGAACTCAAAGAGCAACCGAAGGAAGACGAGTGGGCTTTATTCAATAAAAGTTTGACACTCTCGTTCACTCCACCGAGAGCAAGGATGATTCTCGAAATAAAAAAAAGTTTAGGTAAGACGTACGTTAAAGAAGCTAAGGGTAAAAGAATAATTGCACGTTATATTACGCCTAGCCTTTGGCTCACAACCTCGAAGTCGGCTTCCAGTCTTACCACATGCGGCCGAATACCCATGCTTAACATGGAGCGACTGCCTATCAGACCTCCACAACCCAGTTACTGGACAACACAACAATCTACCTAGCTTCATAAATATAGAAACAATTTATATAGTTACGTACATTATATAGACCCGCACACCTGGTATTACGAAAAAGCATACTGAAATAATGAACCTGTCTGCCTCCAGCAACAAACGTGTTAACACTGAAACGTATGTCTTTTGTGTCTCATTCTAAACGAAGCTTAATATCGTCGGGAGGTGTAAGTAGGTCACATCGCGCTGCTGACCGCATCACATTAATATCGCCGTGAGCCCGTGGCTTCAAACTTGTATCTGTTATACTGGATTAAATTATGTGCACTTTGTTAAAGTAGTGTGACCGAGCACTGTGTTTGCAACTTTGATTGTGGTTTAAGTGTAAACTATTTATTATAAATGCAGTTTGCAGTGTGCTGTGTTTCTCAGTGTAGGGGTAGGATTGTTTGTACGTAATCTTTGAAGTGGCAGTGGACAGGGCTCATTGCTCGTAGAACAGATAGTCGTTGGAGACGAAAAGCTCTATAGTAGCTAGCGATAGACATCCCACAAGGTGGACCGATGATGGTGAAGGTCGCGAATGTTTGATTTTCGAGTAATCTTAAACTAGGTTTTCTCGCTGGCTTGTGGACAGCAAGCAATGGGTAGATCACCGTTTGGCTGGCAAGTAACCGCCAGGAACGAGGAACCGAGTGATCGAAGGCGCGTATGTGTCCCACGCGCGCCTCAAAGAGACGTCAGTAAAACCGTAAGGCCCCAGTAGGATCGATGCCTGTAAGACCGTTTTCACATTATCCGATCCGATATCGGTATCGGACGCCGATACGATATCGGGGTAAGTAAAATGTATGAAATGCTGTGCTCCGATATCCGATATCGGGTCGGACAATATGAAAGACAGGTACATATCTCAAACATTTACCTTACCCCGATATCGTATCGGCGTCCGATACCGATATCGGATCGGAAAATGTGAAAACGGTCTTAGAGCCATGGGTTGACTACTGAAAAGGCAACCCGTGGTTCTAGAACGTGGAGGGCAACTGTAAGAATATAAGCGTGGTGTGAGTCAGTTAATGTCTGACACGCCCTCCCGCACCCTAGAGCGACAAAAGTCGTTAGATGATTTCTCACCTCAAAAAAAACCTAAGTTTTTTAACAATATTTTCTTATACTTAAGAGCACAAAGACAACCATAGAAAAAAAAAAGCTAAAGCCCTCACGTTCGTAAACTTATCACGACATTACACATTACTTATTCAGGCCACGGAAAATATAATCGTTCCCACGTAAAAGAACTTAAACATTATAAAGCCTTCTTTTTCTTTTTCCCCGCTGAAAATAACTTCAGGAAAGTTTGTATGAATAGTAAACAAGAAAATAATCAAGGTTGGACACTTGGTAGTGTTCTCAAAGATTGCAGCGCGTTGCTACGTGCGCCAGGAATGAATATTTCACAGCAATAAGCAACAAGAACAATATTATGCAAGATTGGAGGAATAATGTAGGATTTATCTCAAGGCGATGCGATTTTTTTGGAATTATTATAAACTTTTGTAACAAACTGGCTTCCGAGTCTTTGGTTACAATTATGTTTTTTTGGTCGTAGCCTTCTTTAATGAGTGGGTCTACCCAAGACTCGTTTCTCTTCCTGCCCTTGTTCCATATTACTTGAAATCGGCGCAATCCCTTTTTTTCTCTTTCATTTTAACCTGTTACCCGTCACGCTATCACTAACTCCCTTTTCTTTCATATCACTCCTCACATATCCACATGTATACTCATAACTTAATCTTAATCTTAAAAGAATATTTATGTACCTACTAAATACTTGCACGCCACACAAGACAGATTGTGAAGAGACCATCAAGATTCAAGACCATATTATGTACCACATTCAGACTAAATAAATGAATTTGAATTTTAAAAACTCTTTAAGTAACATGCACTTCATCCCTTCTCTTCAGACATGACCGTACCAAGACAAATGATACCCTTTCGACTTCAGCCACTGGCCCCACTTTCAATATGAAGCTGCATTAAATATGAGCTGGCTCTCATCAATTTACTAATCTTTGACAGTCGTGACAGCTCGTTAAAAGTTTACAAGTCTCCGAGTAACATCTCAATAACTGGTTAGATTGGAAACTGCCCCGACCTACCTAGTTGTACATGATGGAAATCCCAACCATACGCACAAAACGATATTCATTGTGCGAACAGCAAAGGAGTGGATCCTCATTCCTGGCTGAAGGAATGAGGACCTTTAAATCAAGAGTGAATAGGTTACTTCTCGGCAAGTACGAGTATGCTCCATCGTAGACCATAAGACTATTAATTTGTGTATAGTGTTTATGGGCCTTAGTAGCCTGAAATAAAGGATTTATTATTATTATTATTTCATTTATTTTTCATTGACACATATTTTATACATTTTTAAATATTTTTACATAAACTAAAAAAAAAAAATTTAAAAATATAAAAAATAGTGGCCCACCGGCATCGAGAACAAGGTCCAAGTTACCGGCGGTCAGGGCTCCTGAGAGAGGAACCTCCGGACAATACGCGCCGTGTCCAAGAGTGCTGCTTTCTGGATCAAACCCTTGATCCAGCTGCCTAACGAGAGCCTCCTCAGGTGTTCGTCGAGGCTCTTGGCTATTAAGCCATTGGCTGTCACAACTATCGGCACAATGATTGCTGTGTCCACTTCCCACATGTCGACAACCTCGCGAGCTAAGTCAAGATACTTAGATTGCTTTTCCTTCTCAGCTTTCACGAGGTTCTCGTCATGAGGGACCGCTATATCAACAATCATTGTGCGACGCTCTGTTCGATCTATCACCACTATGTCAGGCTTATTGGCAACAATAGTCCTATCAGTGATGATAGATCGATCCCAATACAACGTGATATTGCCATTGTCGAGAACTGGGTCGGGCACATACCTATAGTACTTCTGACTCCACAAGATTGTATTTAAGAGCAAGTTGCTGGTGGATAATCCTGGCCACGAGGTTGTGTCTATGCAAATAGTCTCCGTTAGCAAGATGAGAACACCCAGAAATTATGTGTCGGATTGATTCTCCGGGCAGGTGGCATGCCCGACAGATGTCAACCGTACCATCCTTCACAATGTATTTCCGGTAGTTGTTCGTCATCATAACTTCATCCATAATTGCAAAGACAAAACCTTCGGTTTCTCCAAAAAGATCACCAAAGCGTAACCAGGATACGGACGCTAATAGATCAACATCGGGCCCATGTAAGGCCCGGTAAAAGCGTCCGTGAAGCTCCTTACTCTGCCATACTTCCCTGCGGTCATTAGTATCCAGTACTATTGGTTTGCACCAGTTCTCCTTAGCCAAGGAGAGCGGGGTTAGGCCCTTGTCCACCGCCACTACAGCGCGATGCATACCCACGTCCACAGCCAGGAAATATTCCCTGAGACTGCATATCTTATTATTATTATTATTATTATATAAAAAACTAGCTTTTACCCGCGGCTTCGCTCCCGTCAAATGACTACCCTACATATCCTACGCTACCCTACCCTACCTTCCCTACCTACCCTACACTACACGACCCTACACTACACTACACGACCCTACCCTACACTACCCTACACTACCCTACACTACCCTACTTTATCTAACTTTTTTTTTAGAATTTTTCTCTCCGTAAGAACCATCATTGAACATCAAGGAACATTTAAAAAAAAAATCAGCCAAATCGGTCAAGCCGTTTGCATGTTATGTCGTGACAACGGAAAACGGGTTTCATTTTTATATATAGACTAGCTTCTACCCGCGGCTTCGCTCCCGTCAAATGACTACCTTACATATCCTACGCTACCCTACACTACCTTCTCTACCTACCCTACACTACCCTACCTACCCTACACTACACTACCCTACCTACCCTACTTTAACATTTTTATTTTAATTTTTCTCTCCGTAAGAACCATCATTGAACTTCAAGGAACATTTAAAAAAAAAATCAGCCAAATCGGTCAAGCCGTTTGCATGTTATGTCGTGACAACGGAAAACGGGTTTCATTTTTATATATAGACTAGCTTTTGCCCGCGGCTTCGCTCCCGTCAAATGACTACCCTACATATCCTACGCTACCCTACCCGACCTTCCCTACCTACCCTACACTACACTACTTTACACTACCCTACACTACCCTATACTACCCTACACTACCCTACACTACCCTACACTACACTACACTACCCTACACTACCCTACACTACCCTACACTACCCTACACTACCCTACACTACCCTACACTACCCTACACAACCCTACACTACCCTACACAACCCTACACTACCCTACACTACCCTACACTACCCTACACTACCCTACACTACCCTACACTACCCTACACTACCCTACACTACCCTACACTACCCTACACTACCCTACACTACCCTACACTACCCTACACAACCTTACACTACCCTACTTTACCTAACTTTTTTTTTTTGAATTTTTCTCTCCGTAAGAACCATCATTGGACTTCAAAGAACATTTTAAAAAAAGAATCAGCCAAATCGGTCAAGCCGTTTTCATGTGATGTCGTGACAACGAAAAACGGGTTTCATTTTTATATAATTATATAGATTTAGAGCAAAGCTGGGCCAACAATGACAAATAACCATAGCATTTTTCTGCCCTATTTTATCTGCGATCTAGCTGACTTTACCACTTGACTCGCCTAGTGGATACAACGCCAGTGACAAGCGACTGGCGCTAGCAATAACCCGGGATCAAAGACGGTTGATTTGCACAGCGCCTCATTACGCCACATGATGCAGATGTGCTACAGATCAATGGATGCTAGGCTGCGATTGTACGTCTGTGTCGATTTCATTGTGTGCGGATTTGTCAAATAATACGCGAGTGATGCTGGAGGTTGTGAATAATGAGAATATATTTGGAATTTCTTTTGAAGTTCTTAAAAGAATCAAAGAAAATCCATATTTACGTGAAATGACGCAACGTTAAGGCTTAAAATTATTATTATTACAAATTATTAAAAACGGCCAACTCATCATGCATAATACAACGAGTCCACGGCACTGGTTTTCAGCATGGGTCGGTGGTGGTGGCGACACAAAGACGTCGGAATAGTGCAGTGTGTTACTATATTTGTGTAGAATAAAGAAAAATAAAGATATATCGCTTAACCTATCACATACCCACAAAACGAGACACAATAGTAAAACAATAACACCGCGGTCTCATAGGACCGGTCGGGAATTCATGAACTAATTGTACTTTTTGCAGTTCTTTTTGTTTATCATGATTGATAAACTTGCGTTTGACCACTATCTGACCTGATGGTAAGCGATGATGTGACCGATGATAGAGCACGGAGTATTTGTTTATTTTATTACTAAGGTTTCTCACAAGCAAATAATCCTCAAACAGAAGAGTTTCAGACAAATATTTGTACCTTGAATTTACTCACACATCCGCACTCCAGCATAAGCCGTTTACACAAAGTTCATAATAATATTACTTGGAGAGGGAGCAGTATAAACTTTTACTATGTGAGCTTCTCTGACGCAGATCACTCATTTGGAAAGTGCACGTTAAAAATGCACAGCGTAGCTTACGTTATGACGGAATCATTCGTTTGTATTAAAATGTAAGTAGTATTTTAGTCCTGTGTCGTCGACGGCGCGTAATATTCCACACGGGCCACACGGAGATGTAAGAAAATCGTTGGGACCCAGCAGTGTTGAAGCCTACTGCGACCATTGGTTTTGTGAAAGTGAACCCCAGGGCCCTAGAACAAAGGAACAGGACTAGGTGTTAGTCAGAAAGTCTAACACACCCTTCCACTCCGCGTAAAGTGGCAGAAATCTTAGGATGATTTATGAAACTAAAAAAAAATGGTATTTTAGTATAACAATACAAGCATTCAGTTATATAATCTCTTTACCAATGAAACCTAAACTAGCATGTTATTATTATTATAGCCTTTTATTTGTGCAATAAAAATACAACTTAATTCCTTACTTACTATTTAACATGCTTAAACTATTCTGACATATTAAGCATCGTATAGTATCAGCCTTTTAATGTTTCCACTGCAGGAACTCAACGTTTTTCCATAAACCAACATGTATAACTTTGTGAATAGTAACTTACTAAAAATTTAAATAAATCCATTTTTGGAAATCGGAACTTTCAATTAAAGGCTATCTGAAAATTATACTAAAAATTGAATTTTTAACCCAGTTTTTCATCATAGCAGCGATATCATTTTTCGTGGAAATAATTACGTGGATGAAACTTAATACTGCGTTAACTGCGTTTACGAATATACTGAATATTTAACTTCGAATAGCGCTCTGCATTTTACCTTTTTTTAATTAAATTTTGCTCGCTCTGTACGAAGCAAGAGGAAATACCAGACTTTTGCTAACTAAATCCCATCCATGTTTCTTCTGTTTCAGCAACTACTATTCTGCAACCTGCAAATAATGGTAATAGGCGTGTGAGGTACACAAAGCGCCGTCAACCCAGGTTCAGTTTTTACTGGACAGCGATCTACTTATTGCTAGTCGTCCATAATTCGTACCTTTGGTAGCTCAGAGTCGCCTTGCGACTCCAGACGGATTACCTCTCCCACGCACTTTCTGTCACCTCCTCCGCTCTCATTACCGCTCCGCAAAAGACAGTAACTGCTTCCCATGTCCTCTCGTTCTAAACCGTAACCTGAACCATAGTAACACACACACACACAGACACACACACACATAGAGAATGCCCATGGCATTAATTCATGAATCCCCGACCGGTCCTATGAGACCGCGCTGTTATTGTTTTACTATTGTGTCTCTTTTTGCGGGTATGTGATAGGTTATGTCCGCCTTTGTACATAGAGTTGCATGAAGACTAAATAAATAAACAGTCAGGCGCAAAAGTTCACCGCCGTCCATCTCCACGTGAATAGAAGGATCCAAGCGCCGCGGTAGACATCCAACGTAAGCTCCACTGTGATAGGATTCTTAATTGCCATTTTAATTAAAGTTAAATTATCATATCATACAAATTAGTTTGATTACAACAATGTTGTCAATTTGAATGTTTCATATTATTATAACATTCGGCAAATAAACACTATATTATTCCCAGCTAATTGGAGCAAATTCAGCAAATAATTATAATTACGTCTGAAACAACGTTTACATTTTGATCATTATTATTTTGTAATATCAGCCCAACGTTTGTTGTTCGGATCCGGACCGGGTTACAATAGATACGTTTGATACTTGTACAATACAAAACAGTTACAAGTACGAGTATGTTGAAGGTAAACTTACATAATTATGTATATTATGACTAGCAGCCCGTCCCGGCTTCGCACGGGGTAGACAATTATTTATTTTTGGAATTATTCCCGTCAAATGACTACCCTACATATCCTACGCTACCCTACACTACCCTACACTACCCTACACTACATTACCCTACACTACCCTACTTTACCCAACTTTTTTTCTTTTTTTTTAGATTTAAACTATCCTATCTCTCAAGTTGGATCGAACTGCACATGGTGTGCAAATTTTATTATATTTGGTTAAGTAGTTTAGGAGTCCATTGAGGACAAACATTGGGACACGAGATTTATATATATTAAGATGTACCTAACCAAACGGTCTACGTTACTTCGTAGCCGCTACGTCGTAGCTCAAATGGTCGCTACGCCGTAGCTCAAGTGATTGCTACGAAACCTATGGTGTTGTAGCCGGTGACCGAGCTCAGGCGTAGTAGCTCGGTCACTCACATTTTAGTTTTGGTAGCAATTGTTCGGCTTTTTTCCTTGATAAAACCGTATTTTGTATTAAATGTAATGCAACTTAGTGCAAAAACCATAACGATCCTAAATTCTGCTTAGTTTTTGGTTTTTGTATATTATTTACCTGCCATCCTTTCTAGTGCTTAAAATAGTCCCAGACACAAAACAAACGAAAAATTTGAATTCAGTTTTCAAACTGCGTCTGTTATTCGTAAAGTCCATTCAAATGCGCCCATTTATATGAAGCACCTCATATTGGACTGCCACATAGTAACAACGTATGATCTCGGAATACAGCAGCTCGTTCAGTAGCGGCTACATAGCGACTATGTAGCGGCTATATAGCAGCTATATTAAAGTATCCTGTACCACTGGAGATAATTGCAGCAGAATGTGGGTGTTGAGAGAAAAGTGATATTGTTGAGTTACTTTTGATGTATTGGAAATACGTGTACTGGAGAGAGGATGTGAATTCTTATGGTTCGGTCATACGATACAGACAAGGGTCGCCACCTGTACTTTATAATAAACTAAGTACATATTTCAGCTAATAGTACTTTATACTTTATGAGAACAATAAAGTAGGCACTTGAAAATACTTTGTTTTTTATAATTTGATTTATTTTTCGCTAAATGATATTGCTATCGATTGGTGCTGAATAAAAAAAAAATATGGCCTATTCCCGCCATGTCAGCATTCACAGAAATTGTTTTTTCGGTAATGCATAGCCAATAGCGAAACAAAAGAAACAAAGCCTCTCTAAATTTGATAAAAAATGAATAACTAATTTACTATAACTTAAATAAAAGTAAAGATGCTGTGTGCTATTGCTTAGTAGAGTATTTTTAGGGTTCCGTACCTCAAAAGGAAAAAACGGAACCCTTATAGGATCACTTTGTTGTCCGTCTGTCCGTCCGTCCGTCTGTCAAGACCCTTTTTCTCAGGAACGCGTGAAGGTATCAAGTTGAAATTAAAACCATATATTGAAATCCGCGGTCTCTTGAAGTTGTGCAAAAATCAAACTTGTAAGTTGACGGGAAAAAAAGATACGCCCGTTTATGTTGCAAAAAAGGTACATTTCGACACTGTCAAAGGAATCAAAACTCATAGGGTGCTTCCCGTTGACCTAGAATCTTGAAATTTGGCACGAAGCAAGGTATTATAGCACTAATATCGGGAAAAGTCTGAAAACTGAAAATTTTTAGTTACGTCACAAGAAAAAAAAATTGAAAAGTCTTCAAGACTCGATTCGAGAATTAAACTGTTTTTATGTCCGACTCGCACTTGCCCGGTTTTTTTTCTTACCTATATTAACCAGTGTACTTTAACTGCGAAAAAGGTGGCAACCCTAGGTAGACTTTAGTAGATTTATTGACAACACCAGTGACCAAATTTTCCACGTGTCATAACCTCAAATAAATAGATTAACTACAGACACACAATTAGCAAAAGGTTCTAATTAAAATAGTGTCAGGTTTATTTAATTAAAATTACTTTTCTCTAGTGAGTGCCCCTTGTCGGACTGAATTGTACTAGTTAAGTAATGATTTGGTAATTAGACGAGATAATATAGTTATTTATTTGTTAGTAGGACCCGTGTGAAGGTGTGAACGGAATTTTTGATTACGTTTGACAGACTTTTGTGAAAGTGAAGCCATAACTAAGTGTTTATTCGATTAGGATTTGGTGTCGTGTCATTAAAAGTGTTACCACAGTTTAAATATATATTTATTGGTTGCCTTTAACTTTTTATTGGTTGGAATATACCTAGTGGAGGCTTGATATCATCAGAAATCCTGTAAAACATATTTACCGATAGCATTTTAAAATTCATCCACATTAAAGAAAGAAAAAAAAACACTATTCTAACGAGAAATAACGCAACCTTAAGACTAGCTTACTAATAACATTCTATAGGGAAAATATGCGCCAGTTCCGCGCAAAACGGCCGATCGCTCAGCATAATGCCGTGGTCACAAGTACAATGTGAAGAGTCCAGAGCGCCATGGCACACAATTTAAGTTAAGGAATATTAAACGGATTTCAAAGTAAAGAAAAACCTTGAATTTTCAAAATATCTATCCCTGAGAGAAGCTGGGATGGGTTGCTAGTCCATCCATCTATCCATAAAGCTTATGCCGACATTAAAATATCACCTTAAATACAACTATCACCCGTTTACAATAACCACAAGCATAACACTGCAGTTTCAGATTTCTCCAACATTCGCAGCTCAAAATACCGGTTCCGTACAAAGTTAAGAGCTACGTTTAACGGTTACGGCCGAGTCTATAACCCATTGGCTGTAAGTGCCTCTAACTCGAGGACAGGCCATCGAACTTGCGCACTTATACCTGCCACCTCTTCATAAGGTCATGTAACTTTATGGGCCATACAAGCGTATTGTTGTTCGAAACATATCCGCAGAAAATACACGATATGGGGAGATAAAGAAGGCTCACTACTCAATTTAGCATATTGTTGTAGACAAATACAAAATAATATACGAAAGAAAAAGTAACTTTTTACAAAAAAAAACAAAATAAACATTTGTGACCACCAAAAAACTAACATATTAAAAAAACCTGTGAAAATCTTTTTGAACCACGCATGGATTACCTTAAACCCTCGATGTCACTGGCTCGGTCCATATCAGACGACCGGACGGCGACCTAGCTATTGCTTGTCGTCCGCAAGCCTGCTCCAGTGGGCTCTCCAAGTGCCCATTAATAAATTAACCCTTGGATGTTTGGAAGAAAATGACATGCTAGGCCGAAAGCTTTTTCAGAGGAAAGGGAGATGTCAGACTTTTATTGACTAAAACCTTCTTCTATGTTTCTTCTCTGCCTTCGTTTCAGGGCGCCAGGGTTCTGTTTCGCACAACTCTGGGCTTCGACCCTGCTGGTCCCAAAGCTAAAGAATGCTGTTGAAACTGTACCTTCTACTTTTATAGTTCCTATGCTCCATCTTACATAAACTGTTATGTATGTAAATATGATCCAAGTTTCGACTCCGGTGATCAGGGTTACTGTACTCGGATCAAGCACAAGATTACAGGAGATTGAGACGTTTTGAATATCGCTGATTATGATATTAGATGAGATTAGGTACTATTGTGACCATGCCACACTGTCTGGTGGTAGCTACGGAGGTTACTGAAAGTCTAGTAGTGTTCGGGTCAATCACCGAACAATAATAAACATGTCAGCATATTTTTTGTCTTTGTATTTTGGGTTGGTTTCCGCAACTCTATGACTAAAGCACGTATTTTTCATAAGTGCTACATCGAGCTCTATGCATACATTATTTTATGTGTCACATAAGTGCAACCGCTTTCGGATGGCAAATTGGGTGCGACTCAATCTCATCTCATTAATCTCATTATTAAAATGTGCAATGGGTAGAGTTCTGATGATTTTTAATGAAGGTTTCCATTACACCCAGATCAATGGATTTCCGTTTACAAATTAAAATTAAACACTGTTTTAGGCTATCACGGTTTGTTTCACAAAAACCACGGAAGATATCCCGTAAGTGACAATTTAAATTGTGCAATGTGCAATGGGTAGAGTTCTGATGATTTTTAATGAAGGTTTCCATTACACCCAGATCAATGGATTTCCGTTTACAAATTAAAATTAAACACTGTTTTAGGCTATCACGGTTTGTTTCACAAAAACCACGGAAGATATCCCGTAAGTGACAATTTAAATTGTGAAATTAAAATTATCCCAAAAATTATGAAAAAATTATTCCTCAAGTTAAGACCCAACTACCCACGCCCTTCAACAACACCCATTGAAGCATATACACATATATTAGTATAACGGTATAATCAATAAATAATAAATGATAATATATTATATTAGTATCCATCCTAAGTTTGTCTGGTAGATATCGCTGTCAGTGATAAGACGGCCATTGTACCCATAGATTTAAGTTATTGTATAAACTGTACCGTTACTTTTTGGTGTAAAATAAAGTTTATTCTATTCTATTAGTATATAATCCAGTACATCTGTAGATAGCAGATAGTTGTTACTGATTCGAAACAGAAAACTTTTTTTAAATATAGTACAAACTAATGCTTGACTTCGATCCTACCTAGTTTATTAAGAGCCTATTCACTCTAGAATTGAAGACACCCAACTGATAATACATCTCAATATTAACATTAGAATTTCAACGTTGTCATTACGCAAATTATATCTGTACTTACGATATTACACAGCAAATCTTAATACCACTTCAAAATAATGAGGTCAAAAAAGTCGATACAGAAAATATATTCCCTTCTAACAAATACAGCATCTCGTTATATTCAAACGAATCTCACAAACTACATTAATATTGCGAAATATTTATTTTCCACAGTAATGGAAAGTATCGTATTTTTAACCGACTTCAAAAAGGAGGAGGTATATAATATTTCTTCATGTATGTTCACAGATTTCTCTAAGTCAGTGTCAAATAACGAAGAAACAACGTCTAGAAACATCGACTTCTGAAATTAGGATTATTTTTAGTATGTGCTTTTTATTGAAGTCGGTTGTATTTTTTCATATTTTTTTTAATCGTAAACTAGCTGTCCCCTGCGGTTTCACCCGCATTTTTCGTTACTGCTCCGCTCCCGTGGGCCGTACCGTGGTATATAGCCTATAGCATTCCTCGATAAATGGGCTATCTAACACTGAATTTTTTTTTCAAATCGGACCAGTAGTTCCAGAGATTACCCCCTACATACAAACTCACAAACTTACAAATTTTACTTCTTTATAATATTAGCATAGATTAAGAGAAGGGATCTGTAGATAGCGGAAATAATCCGATGGTACGGAAAACAAATATGGCAGGAATGAGTGTTTAACGTAACCCTCATATGGTTGGGTGAGCAGACCTCTGATTAGAGGCTTCTAGACCACCCTTTTATTCCGCGACCCTCTGCCATCGCCGCAGGCTTCGAAGAGACTATGATTACAGAGCTAGGAAATGTTGTTGTTCGACAGACGTTCAAACGTATCTGACTACTTATGCATGTACGTCTCAACGTGCCTACCTAAGAATCTTTGGCGTATTTTCTTCAAGATTCTAACTTTTTTTGTTATGTGGAAATCATTTAGGTAGTGGTAAAGCTGTAAAGTCGAGTGTCAGACTTCTAATGACTTAAACCCACTCATGTTCCTTCTTTCCTTAACTTCCGGGGTCCCGGGGTTTTCTTTCGATCAACCCAGAGCCCCCGTAGGGCTGCCGGGCCCCTACAGTTTGCTGACATTGTATTACTACTTACTGTTTTTAAATAAAACACGCCGTATTTTTGATTTTCTCTATAATAGTCATTTTTAGTGTTATTATTTTGTATTTAAGCTCTCTCTAGCCTGAAAGACAGATTCACCCTAGTTCAGGCAAATGAGCAACTGTGTCTTTTTATTTTTTAATATACCTTATGGTAAATGTGTCCAATGCTATAAATAAACGATTTATTATTATTGATTCTTTGGGGCGCACGTGGAACAATACGTGCCGTCGCCGATATACCTGACTGCATACTTATGCATGTACATCTCAACGTGCCTACCTAAGAATCTTTGGTACATTTTCTTCACGATTGTAACTAGAATATTCCAGATGAAACAATAAGAAATCTAGGCGAGCAGCTACACAAGTAAACCTTAATTAGAGGGTCCTTAATCATCCCTTTATGTTCATAACCCTTAAATGGCGGCTGAGATCGTCTGTTTGGGATAATTGTAAGTTACATAGACGGCGATAAACGTCAGAAGCCTGTGCCTAGATCTGCAAGTGAGGAGCTAAATTTAGCTCTAAGTTAATTGCTTAACCAAGTCGTTAACGGCGTGTACTGTTCCACGAGCCTCAAAGAGATGTCAGCGAACTGTAGGGGCCCAACAGGGTCGAAGCCTCTGGGGCTATGGGTTGGTTTCTGAAAGGACAACCTGGGATCCTGGAACGAAGGCAAAGAAGGAACAGGGTGGGGTTTAGTCAGTAAAAGTCTGACACGCCCTCCCACTCCACCCAGGAGCGAGAGAAGTCATTCTAATGATTCCCCAACTTAAAAAAAGTGTATTGCTTAAAAAATTGAGAATTTGTCTTCATTTATCTACCAGACGTTTTGGGAAAACATTATCTGTGCGTACAGCTAAGGAGTGAAACTTCCTGTCTGAGTCTGTGTTTCATGATAGCTACAACCTAGAGGTCTTTATGTCATGAATGAATAGGTTATTTCTAGGCAAATTTGCGAATGACATCAATCACATCATCACCATCAAATGGGATAGCAATATATATATAGATAAAATAGCAATGGGTAAAGCGCGAGCCTATCTATAAAAAGAAAACTGGCCACTTGCGAGTCGGACTCGTTCTATAAAAACGCCAAAAAAAATCATGTTTGTTGTATGGTAGCCCCACTTAAATACTTATTTTATTCTGTTTTAAGTATTTGTTTTAATAGCGGCAACAGAATTTATTAATTATTATGTATTCCTGTGGAAATTTCAATTGTCATGCTATTACCGTTTATGAGATACAGCCTAGTGACAGACAGACGGACAGTCAGCGAAGTCTTAGTAATAGGATCCCGTTTTATCCTCTGGGTACGGAACACTAAAAAAGAACAACCTTCTTACAAAACATTTATTCATAATCGAAACATTTACAATTTTACCACGACAGTTTAATTTCCCTAAGAGCATGAAGCACTCTATTCTAACTCAAGTGAAATAAACAATTTAAAGTAGTTTCCCCAAAAACTTTTAAGCACTTTCCCATCTCATAAAGACAACGTCAAATGGTCCAAATATTGACAATAGCAGGGATAAAATAAATTGGTTTGAAGTCTAGACCGGTCCGTGTATAGGATAGCTATTACGTGCCCACAGCGCCCCCTAGCGGCCGCCGGACTAATTGCAAGGGCAGTATAATTGACTGCCTCGAGACACTAGGCCTTGCTTATCGAGACACTTCAGACGGATTTTAGGTTTACATAGCTCTCTAAATGTCTAAGCAATGTTTCTAAATAAGACGGTGTTTTTCCGACACTGTTTCTAGGGCAGTATTCTTGAAACATTTATGTAGGTATGTTTTCTTTATAAATATTTGCTAGATCTTCTCTTCGTCCTATAAATTATTTAAGTAGTTACGCGAAGCTTGGCTGATCAAATGAAAGTAAACTCCAATTATTTGATATTAGAGTGCTATTTTGGATTCGTTAATATATCTGTAGATGTTTCTAGGCCAATGTTACCTACATTGTAATAATGATATAAGAATACTTTTACACGTTGTGTGATATCTTCAGGTATCGACGCGCAGTGATCAATAAGATTTCAACAATTAGGTTGACTTACATGTTGTTCTTAATTGTTTTTATCTTTGGTAAGAACGGTGTCACATACCTAAATACATATAATATTTTATAGTGGTGTTATTTGCCTGCTGCGGTCTTCCCGTCCGCGTCCGATTGTAATTTAAGAGTCTTCAAAGCTAGAGTGAATAGGCTTTTAATAAACTAGTGCGCCTTACCATCAACGACTGCATCACTGCTTACCATCAGGTGGGATCGCGGTCAAGCACTGGTTTATACTACTAAAAAAACCAGGCAAGTGCGAGTCGTACTCGCGCACTGAGGGTTCCGTACCAACCGCAGACTTGCGTAAATGGTTTTAATTTCAACTTGATACCTTTACGCGTTCCCGAGATAAAGGGTCTTGACAGACAGACAGACGGACAAAAAAGTGTTCCTATAAGGGTTCCGTTTTTGCCTTTTGAAGTACGGAACCCTAAAAAACATAGAATTGTTAGTTATAGTGACATAAAATTTATCGAAAATGTTAGATACCAAAGTTTTGATGGCACAGTTAACTCAGTGATTGAACGATTGACTGTCGCACTGCGTGTCGCGTGAATTCCCGCACGGAACAAATGTTTGTATGGCCTTCAGAAAGTTATGCCTATTGTGGATATCTTATATACGATAATTGTGTGGCTGTCTTATGCATGTGAGTATACACTCATGTTTGTGAACGTGAAAATGAGTAAATAAATGATAAAGCAAAAATTAATCTCAAAGTGAAAACAACGACAATTGATCACCACGCGCTGGTAATTAACAAATCCCCATTAATTAATATTTAAATCTGACCCAAATACACGACACCTACTCACGCGTCGTACGGCCGCGAGATGGCGCCTGCTCCGCGGGCTGGCGTAATGAAACCAAACAACATTAATCAGTGTCACCACTCTCTTCTAGTTTTTGAGCTCCTAGTACTTTTGTTTTACATTAAAATCTTTTGCTTTTAAAATCTCGAGAGAACACTTAACATAACGTTTTGGGATTTACATTACCATATAAATATCAACGTTTATTTACGTTTTAAGTAATTCCATTGTAAGCGACCGCTTACAATGGAATTACTTAAAGAATCCGATGGATACGAGACGCACGCTATGGACGTCTTACGGCTGAAATGATATTGATGATGATGAGGAATATAGAAAGGTTACTTTAATATCAGCTAGTTGTCCCATATTTATACTCCAAAAGTATCATCAGACCGTCACCAGGATGATTAGGTAGGTCCACAGATTTCCTTTTTAACAATATTAGCTTCTGATAGCGGCTTTGCTGGCGTTATCTGCCTAACTTTTTCCCAACTATATTGGGGTCGGCTTCCAGTCAAGCCGGATTTAGCTGAATACCAGTATTTTACGAGTAGCGGCTGCCTACCAGACCTCCACAACCCATTAACTGAGATAACACGGTACTTCATGGCAAGACTGTAGTCAGATTTACTGGCTTCTGACTATCCGTAACGACTGCAAAAGATCTACAAATGACAGCCGGGACCTAAGGCTTAACGTGCTTTCCGAGGCACGGAGGAAACTCGTTATGATGGTCACCCATCCACAGACCAACCTTCGCAAGCGTTGCTTAACCTTGAAGATCGACCTGTGCGGCTGTTTTTATCTAGCCACGAGCTTCTTTGCTGGCGTTAATAGCGGGTATTATGACTAGGGTCTGTACTCCTCGGATAGTGTATCCTTCGTCTTCACCGAGGATCTATATCTAAATTATATACCATAATGAAAATGGAAGAAGTCACTGGCTCCAGAAATTCAGGAACCTAACTTAGCTCAGGAGTCAGGGTTTCATTTATCTGTTGAAATATTGCAACAAGAAAGAATTATTATTATACCAAAATACATAAAAAGTTTTTCAGCGTTTTAGGTCAATCACACTCCATACGATAGTTATACCTAACTATATGCCAATGCTTAGTAAGAAACATAACCTAAAGGTCAGATTCCCATACAAGTTCTAGCAGCTACACGGCACGGACTATAAGTTCGATTAAGAAGGCTTCATCAGAACAGTAACGAGAAATCGTTTTGAAGATCTCCCAACTTAAAAAAAGATCTATAATAGTAATGGAAATATTAGGATAAATATCGAATTGGCATTTAAGTCACGATATTTAAATATCCCACTCAAAGACATATAAATAAATTTAATCATCCCACTCTGGGTGGAGCGAGAGGGAGAGTGTTACCACTCCATAAGTTAGAATTGACTTTTATTAATTAAAGCCCACCTCTCTCTGCCCTTTGCACTTCAGACAGCTACAGAGTTATTTTCGAATCAATTTACAAATGAATACATGTAAATAAACAAATGTTGATGTTTGCATATTCTTTTCTCACATGTTTTTAACAAGCCAGCAAAATATTTACAAATAGGGAATATTTGGGATGAGAAGGAAAAATGTCTGAAAATAAAACCAGACAATTTGTTAACAAGTAACATTACTCATTCCGAGCTTTGCAAGTCTGCTACCGAATTGTTTCCCGCTCCGTCACAAAAATACGCTGAGTTGAGCTGCAATGTCAGCACTTTTATTTGTACAAAGCGTAGGAGGTACTTAGGTATACCTAGTTTGTATGTTTGTAAGCGATGGGCTATGTGTGCAAGCGATACCGAGATGTTTTAACAATCGAAAAATTCGAGGTCGTTAAAATAAACATTCGAGCCAACCATCAACTCGCCGTTCTACAAAACAATCAAGTTGATCTTCGATTGTTTCGAGACATCAGAATTGAGCACTAGTTTTCAATTGTTCGAATCAGTCTTTGTCAGTCACCGAGTTTCCCCCTGTCACCGAGGTGAGACTAGCCATACCAGACCTAGAGCCAGTTTTTTCATATAAGCTAAAACTATCAGTAAAAGTATTGGCCGTTGCTGTTATAATAGCAAATGTCATCTTGTGGTCTTCATCCAAGTGACAGCTAAATTAAAAGTCGACTAAAATAAAATTTAGGAATAAACGCAGTGAAATCTATACAATTTGGTCAAAATGACAGTAATTTTAGCTTTAACAGCACTTTAATGATCAGCCAAATTTAAGGGCAAAGTAACAGTTAAAGTAACAGTCAACATTGTGAAGAAACGAATTTAACCGTTATTATTGCTTTATGACGTTGGCTGTGGAGGTCTGGTAGGCAGCCGCTCCTCGTAAAATATGTACTGGTATTCAGCTAAATCCGGCTTGACTGTAAGCCTACCCCAATATAGTTGGGAGAAGGCTAGGCAGATATTACTTTATGACGTTACTTTGGCTGTTGCTTTTGATGAACAAAATTGGCTGCTAGTCGGAGTCGAGTCAAAGTCAAAACAATCGAGAATCATCGAGATATTCGAACAATCGCAACAATCGAATTAAACCCTTCGCCATCGCGCATCGCTAGTGTGTAACGTTAACAACTCTTAGTATTTGTGTTACGATGTTCAAAAGATTCGCCGTAGCCCCGGAACGTAAGGGGCAACTGAAACACATGGATTTTTTCCCACAAAAAAATAATAGTCTAGCTCTGCTTTCAGTTTTAATTGGATATAAGTTGTTTTACTTTGTAGATCGATACTGTGCGGCGCTGGAAGGATGAGAGGAACAGAAAATGCTATTGTTTGTACCGGGATTTAGCATGCTGCTATTCAGTTGTATACTGTTAACCTAGAAGTTGAGACCAACATAGTTGGGGAAATAATTTGACAGCAATAAAATATTATTAGTAAGTCAGAATGTTAAAATACGTGAAAGAAATAAGAAAAGGAAGGATAGAAAGGTTTGGAAGTCTGCTGCAAGATGAATCTTATATATCTTTTTAGTAAATATGTAATTTATTATTTTTAATTGATCGTAACGCACGCACTTGCTCCGCGATCAACAGAGAATCATTAATATACAATTATTTTAGATTTAACATTCAACAGTGAAAACAAAGTAAAAATTATGTTTAACATTTTTGAAAGGAAGCAATGAAATGCGACACCGCGAACATGAAAAACAAGAGGCTTACCGGCCACAAGCGCAGGTATCCCACAAAAAGATAACAGAAAAAATAATCCTACCCTCGTCTTCCAAATTGCAGACACACCATTTTAATTCTACCATCAAGGATACGCCAATAAAACACCGCCACCGTTGACAGCCGCCATCACAGAGACACCGCGTTGAATTTCGTATGATTTATTAAAATTAACTTGTTACGACGCGGACGACGGTGGAATAAAAAAATATATAAATGGCTCCTGATTAATCAACACCCTTTTGGTTTCATCCGAATTTGCCAAAACCGCCCGTAAATGCTCCCAGAGTACTGAACACACGAATATAGAGTTTAATTGTAAAGTTATTTATTCATCTGGGGAACGGGCGGTGAATATTAATGCGCCGAGTTAACTGCTACTTACAGTTTAAGGGGTAATCAATTTTTAGATGCTTTTAGTCTGAATTTGCTGCGGTATATTAAATTTTTCCATTTGCACGTTACATTTAATTAATTATACTCATTTTGGGAGAGCAAGTTCTAATTAAGGGTCGTTCAATCTTAGTACATCTCTAGCTTAGGCACCAGTGTCTGTGATTTTTCTTTTGTAGCCATTAATTTTAATTTTTCTCGTTTGTGTGAGTCGGCTTGTCTAATCGGTCCTTAAACATTTGTGATGATTCTACGCAATTTTGTATTTATTTAGCCTCATTACAGTATACACTGCAACGATAATTATATGCTCTATCAAAAATGCATAAAACAGAACAGCCAGTGCTAAGAATCTAAGCGTAGATTTATCGATCATTCAAAAGTATTTATTTCAAATAAACCATTTATGAGTACATGTACTTTTGAATTGTCAAAATGTCGGCCACTCAACAAAGTGAAGCTAAATTGCACGTTCCAAAGCATAGATCTCTATGAAGAAAAACGTATAAGAAACTTTATGGACTACAAACTCTGCAGACGTCGCAATTAAATGCAATCAACAGACTTTAAGCAGTGAATAAGAGCAAATAATTGATCATACTCTTTTTTAATCAGTCGACAAAAAAGGAAGTAAATGAAAATCTTTTTGAATTGTCCAAAATCCTGCTCTGCGAGCCGTTGATTGGCTCTAGCTTGATTCTATAACTTAGTCAGAGTGACTAATTAGTCTGAGCTCTCGACAAACAGTGGCGGTGACCGGTCGCCCGGCAACCGTTGCTAGCAACGAGCAACGAGCAACGGTGGCAATTCATAATTTGCGTAAAAACCAAGCGTTCATTAGTGAACGAGCCGAGGTTTGATAAATGGGGGATGCGAGTGTGAGTGTGGGTAGCGGTTTGGAAGGAGGGGGGAGGGTCACATGTACATTTGGTTGCGGTATTTTTGATATAGGTTTTAAGACTGTAGACTAAACATTATAAAACAATCAATAGGTATTTTTCATCTTTATACGATTATAATAGCTTCGCCCGCGTGAAAGTAGATAATAATGTATAAGCCTACGCCACTCATTGACAATTAAGTAGCATTGCATTGTACTGGTAAAATAATTTATTGAATCAGTCCAGCACGACTGGTTTTTTGCAAAAAAAAAAAAATATAACCCTTTTGCACGGCAATTTTTTCGTCAGTTTAAACTAGATGAGTCCGGTGTTTCCTACCTGACAACCCTGATAAGAAACACTAAAACAAACTCAGAGCTCAGCGTCTTTTAAAGTCCACACAGCAAACATGTAATGGTCAAATAATTGTAATATCAAGTATCCTTCACATGTTATCAAACAAAACATCCCCCATTGCGTGACTCTGTCTATAAACGCGATAAAGTCAAATACTACTGAACGGATTTTCATGCAGTTATCACCAATATACCTTATGATTCATAAAAGTTTTTGGTTTTGTATTAGAGAAAAGCTGAGAATTTAATAGATTTCTAATACCCGAAACTGGGATAGGTGAGTTTATTTGTTTGAACACGCTTATCTCAGGAAGTACAGGTTTGAATCGAAAATTATATTGTTTTTTGTATTATTTGTAGTACATAGTTTTAGGTTTAGCGTCAAAGTATAGTTAAGTTAAAATTTACGTAGTTTTTTGATTTGCGAAATAAATAAAACAAAAATAGTGTTGAATAGTCTATTATTCAATTTAACATCATGCAACAGAAACCAAAAATGCGAGTGAATCCACATGGGATAAAATAACAAAACGTATTCATATCGATGAAATTTTTTAAAAGCGTTTTCTGGAAAAACGTTAGCCGTATTGCTGTCCGAAATAATCCAATTTGCTTTTCCAGTTATGACAAACCAAATTCCAGCTAATCGTACAATAAGCCGAATACCAACAATTGGTTTCGGCCTAATTCGGCGAACAATCGCTGCGTATTCGGGCGGGGCGACAAAAAGCCGCCGCTATCTCCGGTGGCCGAGTGTTTTTGCTGAGCAGCTACTTACCGCATTGTGCGGCAGCCGCCCATCGGATGGAAACCCGCGATAAATGCCACCTAAGAAAAATAACCGCTGGTTTTTGTGGCTCGACGAATGGATCTGGGAAATGGCGTCGCCGAATCTGAGATAGGATCTTTTTTGTTCAAACGCACCTGCGATATCTGAGTTTTTCGTCTAAATAGGGATGGGACGCGTGGCTGATTGATGGTGCGAGCATTGCCGCGAAATAGTATGCGTCCTTATTTACTTAAGTATTGCGATCAGAGTGAAATGAATTACCTACCTGACATCGTCGTCCAACTGATTGAGTATCGCTGTTCTGAATGGTTGAACGGTTGTCTGTTTTCGATTGTCTTAGGCCATTTGTTGCAGATTTTTAGGTTTTATAAGTGAACTATTTCGGAATCAACTTTTCAATGACATTATAAAATTTTAAGTTCTTATACTCGTCTATATGTATCTCTATATATTCATTCTAAAAATAAATATATTTTATGTTATGACTACTACTAAGCCGGACTGATGCTGCAATCTACCAGATTTGAATTCGGTGGAAAGGCGTGCAAAGAGGCTAATTGGTGATCCTGATTTGATTAAGTCCAATCTACTAAGTCTGGAACAGGCGTACCTTTCGGTATTTTACAGGATGTAGTTTGGAGGCGGAAATTACATGATTTGATTCCGCCATCTCCTTTCCACCATCGGACAACACCCTTACGTTATTAAAACCTCGACAGTCTACACTAAGTATCTTGCTTTGTCGTTTATATCATGAACATCGAGGGATTGGAACAATTTGCCTGCTGCGGTCCTCCCGTCCGATTATAAGATAGGTGTCTTCAAGGCAAGGGTGAACAGGAAACTACCTCGGTGCCTCGCCATCAACGATCGCATCACTGCTTACTATCAGGAGGGATCGAATTCAAGTACTAACTTATATTAATTAAATAAGAAAAAATAAAACCGTCAAAATTTTAAAACTAAAACACGTAAAGCAATATTCTAGTCTACCTAACATACTTCGTTACTTACTCAACAAAAATGAAATTCATTGCAATTGAAAAATATAATATTTAAGGGCACAGCCACACAGACGCGGCTGGCTGCGCTGCGTTCAAAGTTGGGAGGTCAACGACCGCGAGCTGCGACACTGCAAATATTAACTTTGTCTAACGCGGGTTCAGCACAAAAGAAAATACTAACGTTTTACAAGTTCGCGAAGAATTTAGTTTTAAAGACGGAGTTACACTGGTGAATGTGTGTGTAATGTAGGACGACAGTATTATCGTCTTCTTTCATGAAGACAGTTTCTTAATTTTCTAATTTGGACATAATGGTTTTAATTACTCAGATACCCGCGAAACGAGACACAATAGTAAAACAATAACAGCGCGGTCTCATAGGACCGGTTGGGGATTCAAACGTTAAGAACATGTGAATTGTCAAACCCAAAGCTTCACAGGTTTCCTAGCTAAAGTATCACAAATATTCGACTTCCAATTTTTACTCAACATATCGATCATCGGGGTTTCTCTTTCTTTTGGACTAGTTATCCCCCGCTGGTTCATTTGTGTATTTGGTTGCTACTCTGCTCTCTTGGGTCGCAGCGTGATATTTTATAGCCTTCCTCAATAATTGGGCCATCAAACAACATATTTTTTCGATTTTAAAAAGTAGATCGTGAGAATAGCGCTTTCAAAAGTCAAACAAACAAACGCTTTTAAATATAAGTTAAGTTTTATAATATTTCGTTTTTAATGGATTAATTTAATCAATCCTTGGAGTTGCTTTTATATTAATATCCAGACTAGCTGAGCGACTTACGGACGTCTCAGATTGCGTTGCTGCAGTGCGGCGTACTGTCTGAAGCGCCTGTATAAACGCTCCTTAAGTATCCAGTACTTAACGAATATAATCACGTAACAATTACAAGAAACCGCATCAGAATTGTATGAAAATTCTTTAAAAAAATTGTAATATTAAGTTTGAACAGAAAAGGTGGTTTCTATCTAAGTAGCGATACGGTACACTGTTTTCAGTTTTAATATAAATACAAAAGAATAAAACGTAAGTTTTAAAGTATATCCACAGATATTTGCTTGTACTTTCTTCAAACAATAATAATGCTCAGCAACTTTCACACAATGCCATTTAGTCCCTAACTAAGCATAGCTTGTGATATGAATACTAGACAACTGATAAACAAATTTATCTAAATACATATATATTTTACTTGAATTACACCTAAACACGTAAGATCACGCTCACACACGACTTTTGGCATTAGGAGTCAGGCTATAAGCCACTAGACCCATAAGTCATTCAATATAGTAAATTAAACAGACAGCCATTCGCCCAGGGCCCGCGTGGTGGATTACGGCCCACTCCCCCTCTTAGAAAGGAGCCCTGAGTCCCAGCCGTGGGAACATTATAAGGCTGATTTTACTTCATCATCATCATCTACCTAGCCTTTTCCCAACTAAATGGGTGTCGGCTTCGATTATACTTAGGTATGCTTAGAATAAACAAGAAAGATATTTATATTCTGCTAAGATAGCACAAGCCTTCTTGGTCTCGTTGGCTCCCCAGGCGATAGAGGCAGATCCATAACGCAGCCACAGGGTAACAAGATTATTCATATTCATGCAGGAATTAGCCACCAACTCCGTAATCCTCTTTGCCAACGCTCTACAGATCGGTAGTCAAGCGAGCTATCTAGAGACACGGTAGTGTTTCAGCCAAGTTCATGAAGAAAACAACATTTCAAAATCGGTTCACAATTGACCGAGAAAAAAATACCAAGTCCTCTATTCTTAAGTAGTTTTTTTTTTATATCGCTCAATAAAGTGATTTGGCAAATGTAGACACTAAGTAGTAGTTAAAACCAATTCTAACAAATATCTAAAGAAAGGCGAATCGAGGCGACATAATAGGTAAAACAGAAGGTTGATTTCATACACTGAGCGAAAACACACGCTCACATAGACAAGCTTCACACACAGCATAATTATGCACGCACACTCGCAACTGTCATTTATTTGAGATGGCAAGAACGCGTCTGGGTGTGTGTGTGCGCCTGTTTATCGATTGTTGTATGGAACTTACCTTCTGTAAATACAATTCTGTGTATCAAGGAGCATACTTGGTAAGCAAGTATGCGGCAAGTATCAGAGACGTCGTGAAAGCATGCAGTCTGCTACACTATCTTGTTCAAGTATGCAATTTTCCGTTGGACAGTCTCCATAAGATTATGTTCTTGTCGCCATTTTACTAGACATTTTTGCTATTATCGTATCATATTCCGTTTCCCAGCAGCACAGTACGGGGTGGAGATGTCCTAGTTTGCATGTCATTGGCCTCGGGTTTGTGCTAAAATGCGGGTAGCTTGCAGATGTCGGCAATCCATCTTGCTGGACGCCTCCTAGTTTTCTCTTCCCCTTTCATAGGTAATAAAGTTATTTAGGTTTAAATGTCCAAAACAAACACTTTTAAAATGGACACAAAAAACTCAAAGCTACTTTTATTGTAAAATAAAAGAAAAACATTAAAAATCGTAACCATTTACGATTCGTATTCACGTCAGGAACGTGCAGATTTCACATCACGCCGCATTTAAAGGATCTCTAAAAACAAATGGCTACTAGCAACTAGCTATTTTAAAAACCGTTGGAACCATTCCTGGTGAGTTACACCCCTCCCCCCTCCCCGCTAACGTCCCTGGGTGGATGGCCGCCATCCCCACTCAAAGGATAATCGGCTATGAAAACAAATTCGAGCACTTTAAAATTATAATTTAGTTTTTGCCTTTTTAATACTGGAGAAAATGTTGGCGGTGGTGAGTTTGAAAGAATAGCTTGCCATGATGCGAATGCAATTATACTGCTCACTGTACTACACATTATGCAAACAAAGGAAAGCGTTGTTTTTATTATGTCGAGCTTCACTATAATTCAGTCATGTCAACTTTTACAATAAACTTAATTTTAAAAAATAGCACATTTACTTAGAATCTTGTGATGATCAGTCACACACACACTTTCTACCACTTGATCCAGTAACTTGATGAAATAGGATTTAGGAACCAATTTTGGAAGGCCATGCCAGAATTTCTACATAGACACAGTTACTTAGAGACAATATGTTGAAACGCGTACTCGGACCCCATGACCCAACCCCAAACGGCTTAAAACACATAACGTATTTGCGCCGTTTAAGGGTCTCAGCAGCGGAAAATTAGACTTAAATTCAAATGAGAATTGCTAGTTACGTTACAAGCCTGTCATGTGTCGCAAACAACAATGGCTTATGATGCAACCATCCAGTATCTCTGTAAGCGAATGTAATCTCTCTGTACAGATGTTTGTGGAAATAATCAGCACTTACAGCTCTAATTCCATCCAATGAGCGAGAAGTTTTAGGATGACCAGAAGCGGAGTGACCACACCGTTCTAAGAATTTGTTTCTGGAGGTTCGCTTTGTACTTCTGATTCCACACCACTGAAGCAGCTTTTGCAGAATGGGATTGCTGATATTTACACCCAGTTTTAAGGGCTCCATAACCAAAGGGTAAGACGGGGCTCTATTACTAAGACTCTGCTGTCTCTTCGTCTGTCATAAGGCCAGGTCTCATGAACCGTGACTGCTAAACAGTATACAATTTCACAAATGATGTATTTCTGTGGCCGCTATAACAATACTACTAATCATCATCATCATCATCTGCCTAGCCTTTTCCCAACTATATTGGGGTCGGCTTCCAGTCAAGCCGGATTTAGCTGAATACTTACCAGTATTTTACGAGGAGCGGCTGCCTACCAGACCTCCACAACCCATTACTGGGGTAACACGGTACTTCATGGCAAGACTGGAGTCAGATTTACTGGCTTCTGACTATCTGTAACGACTGCCAAAGTTCTACAAATGACAGCCGGGACCAACGGCTTAACGTGCTTTCCGAGGCACGGAGGAAACTCGTTATGTTAAGATGGTCACCCATCCACAGACCAATCTAGGCAAGCGTTGCTTAACCTTGAAGATCGACCTGTGCGGTTGCTATTATTTAGCCACAAGCTCCTCTAAAATATATATAAAACTAATAACTATATGCTTTTAATTTTAATATGATTGCAAAGATGCTGTGTGCAATTGTTTAGAGCGTACTTTTTTTTACAATACTACTAATACATATACTAAAAACAGAATAGAATTGATATGTGTTTTTTTGCCGATTTTTGTTATGGACGGTACAGAATACTTCGTACACGAGTCCAACTCGCTCCCTGCCCATTTTTTGACTTAATGCAAACATCAACATACGTTTATCTACTGTCTTATATACAAATTAATGTTGTAGAAGTAAAGTAATTACACTAGGACCATAACTCATTTGAAAGTTTGTTCCGTAAGTGCATTCCGTCGGAGTGTCGGCGCGTCGAAACGTTGCGGAGCGATTAGTGCGGTGCGGCGCGGATAGTCATTAGAAACCTTGTAATTCGAACACAAACTAACAGACACACTCCAATGTTTACACGGACTTTTTCTTATCTTTAAAAGTACTCTCGTATTTGTAACAGCTTTTCTTACAACCATCTATTCACAACTTAGATGTTAAACGCTCGTCAGTGGAACAGTTTTCAACCCTGTTTTTTTCCGGACTGTTGTTTTAATACGGCTATCCTGACTCGACGTATTTCTACCGTGATCCTTTACGTTGTTAAGTAATGAAAAATGGTACAAAGTTTATTTTTGGGTTGCTATGTTGATTCATTCGGGAAAGGGCAATGACCGTAACCCCGAATCAAGATACCCTTAATTATATGTATACCTATGTACTTACTTGTAACTTGTCTCTTGTCAGTCGCACTATCTACGCTTGATTTTAGAAATCATAAATATTAGAAATTTATATCAAAATCTTTTTAATTGTTTAGTAAAACAACGTACAGCCGCGGTAGTGACCCACCCGAGCTTTGCTGGGGTGTTAGAAATCTTTAGGTTTTTCTCTACTATCATAATAATGCATGTATTAATTAAAAACAGTCAATATTGGTGACACTTGCAATTCATGGTCACATACATAGCATACGTCGCAACGCTTGCGGGTAGTCGCAAACGATCATTAGTAGCTGTATTATTTTGTGATTACAAAAATCTTCGTGAACAAAAATAATAATTAATGAAAATCTATTCAAAGCCTTCTGCTCATAATGGTCTCCACGATTCGGTTTGACATTGATTGCCTCAAAAACTTGGCTGCCGACCAGTCTTTTATTGAACTTTATTACCCAACAATAGCTTTTAATGTACCTACTCAGTTTTGTTGATTTTCGATAGCGATATTTTAAGCGCTTTTTTTCTTTTGATTAAAGGAGCTGGCTTATCAATGCGTGACTTAAGTATAAAGCGGGACTACATTAGACCGATGCACACATGGGCTATGCCTGATTTGTAAGTAGCGTGCATATAATGTAGCTCTACAAGTCTAGTTGCCATATGAAATGTATGGAGACCGACGCGCCCAGATCGCCGTACGTGGCCCACGTGTGCAATGTATGTAGCTCTAGCTTTATAGCGACTTATTAGTTCGAAAATTATTGTAGGCATAATTAGTTTTCAGTGTACCCTACTCAAGTACACACCTAATAGTTATTTACTACAAACCCTAACCGTCCGATACACTCACCACCCAGTATATTTGCGAACCTGTTCCAAAAGAGTACTAAAACCAATCAGGTACTACTGGATACCCGAGTAAACAAATAGATTATCACGCCGCCTAAAACCAAACGATATTAACTCAGTTTACATAGAATCTCACACGATAGTGACGTCCCAACTAACAACGTATTTCAATAGCCGGTTACCGACGACTTAAGATAATGCTAAGCAAAGCGACATTCATATTACGGAGATAGCATCGACGGTGACACGGCCCGGACTCGGGGATCGGAACGGAGATTATTACGACCTTTTACGTAAAGTAACATGGTACCTAATACCGGGATACTATCTGTAGGTTTTTGTGTTTTCACAGACACCACTTTAAATCTTCTTCGTGCTTGCTTGACTGGACGAGGATTGAGGACTATAAGTCCTGAAGCAGTGGGAAGCGAGGTTTTAACTCTCTTGTTTCTCTAAGAGAAGTAAACGTGGAACACTAAGTTCCGCTATCTGTGGTGCTAATTGATGAGGCGATGGACGTCTCCGTACCTACCGACCCTGGAGGGCTGGAAGAGGGCCAGGAAGAAAGGGTGCAAACGCGATGTGGTGCGCCAGTTGAGTAGGCAGAACACGTACAGAGAGTACACATATCAGGCGACGGAAAACATCGTTAAGAAACCGGCGTGCCCTAGAACAAAGAATTTGAAGACGAAGGACATTCTCCAATCCACACTGAACCCGCATGGTGGATTACGTCTCATTCCCTCTCCCAGAAAGGAGGCTTGAGTTCCAGCTGTAGGAACGTTATAAAGCTGATTATGATATTTAAGTGGATAGCGAACATTCAGTGACAAGAGAAAAAATCTTTATAGTTAAGTAATGTTACAACTATTACAGATAGATCAATTCATTAGAGTCAATTTTTAAAGAGAGCTGACTATAATATTATGAATGTTAAGCCAAGTATATTGCGCACCCTAAATCCGTCCCTGCGCGCATTCAGCAGTGGTGTGTCTCGAAGTAACTTAATCCGCAGAGATATGGCGGAACTCCGGACGCTGCCTCTCTGCCTCACTACCTCACCGACGGATTTGCTATCTTCAGCGGAATTCAGAGATTTTCCCAATTACTCCGAAGACTGGAGTCAGTCGGCTTAGAACCCTCACTGAAAGACGAATGCCTTTTCAAAGCAGTGTAAGCTATTGCTTGAAATTGCAACTGCTGTACAGTTTTCATGGTAAAACGGATTATGTGATCGTTAAATGTCTGGTATATAATTTAAATTATTTACGTATTTACTCGTACACTTTAGTTTCTTGTATTTTGAGACGGCAAACTAAATAATAATAAGCTTTATTTAAATAAAAACCTTTAACAAGACTTAAATACGAGGTCAGTGTGCATACTGTGCATTTAGGGCAAAGAAGGAACAGGAGTAGGTTTAAATCTGTAGAAGTCTGCCACCCCCTCCCGCTCCGTCCAGAGTGTCTTTGAAGAACCCCACCTTAAAAAAAAGGTCTATGTGCATAAAATTACAGAGAATTAAAGGTCACACAGATTGAGAAAACTCTGATTCCCAAACTAGGAGGTCCTGTGTCTTGTTGACTTGTGCTAAATGACAGATTTTTACGTAGGCCATGACGTTAAGCCGAATGTATCTTGTTTTTGTCGGTGGAAATTGCCTAAAATACTGGATAATACTTGTGTGTTCTGTAGTAGCGGTGGGACAAAGATTTATAGTGCGGATGCAAAAACTGTGATATGAAGCTGTTACGGGGACGCGAGGAACACTAGTGCCGTTATTTATGTTACTTTTGATACTGTTCCGCGGCTGGTTTAGGATAGACTAGCGCGTGAGTTATTGTCATCGAGTTTTTGGAGCTTTTCATTATGATATTATGTAGTTTTAACTTGTGTGTACTCTCAAATATTACATTTATTATTTTAGTATCATTGGATATGGACTCTTAACCTATCAATACCCGCGAAACGAGACACAATAGTAAAACAATAACAGCGCGGTCCAATGAGACCGGTCGGGGATTCATTCTGAAACACTACTGTTACTTTTTTTAAATAAAATGAACAAATTTGCCCACAATGGGAATAACTTCTGTATCGTAAGTGCGTTCATACATTATGTAAACTCGCATACACAAGATTACCCAGATCCGGAACAAGTATCTTCAGGCCATACCAATATCTCTAACATAAAAATAAAATTATTAATTTTTTATTTCCTCTTCACACAGCATAATGTGATCTTTGATTGATGAATCTGACCTTGATATTTAATGAGAACAGCAATTAACTGTCGATTTTTTCCTGGAAACAATTTTAACTTGTGGTCTTATTTCCGTTCATTTCACATACAATGGAGCTACAATTCACAAAATAATCATATATTATCAAACATAATCAATAAGCTACTGGGAACTGAGTCCCGTTTCTCTCGTCACGTTTCTGATGATTTTTGTAGCTTTTCGGTAAATACTAAACTGTGTATGTGTATAATAAAAAATAGACAAGACTTCCCCCTACAGCGACGAGCCATCATATAAAAACATAGCACAGCATCGCAGTCCTGTGACCATTATAAGACTCATATAGCGCCGAATCACACGACATATGTACGTAATAGCGCTTGTAATCGTGGCTATACGACCTCTGTCGTCTGCGGGACGCGGGACGTGGCCACTGAGGTTATTCTTTGTACAGATTCCATTTGATTAGCATATAGATGACACCTGCTTGTTTTTTACTATGCTCGAAAGAAGGAGCGACTTCTTCCTAAGCTAAGTTTAGGTGTTTTAAACTTGGTAGTACCCTTCCTTCCTTGTTCGTCCTTCGTCTGTTGGCTGCATCGTTTGTTTCGGTTTGCCGTCCCATCGGACTGTGGGAGTAAAGAAATAGACAGTTTACCTATGTTTGGACCCGATTGGATTGACCCCCACGAAACAGACGAAAGCTGCCCCATTTGATTACGCGCCTCACTTGCAAATCTAAGACACGCATTTAAAATTACATAAACTATGCACTGTAAATTAAACTTGCGATCTATATAGTTTACATTGCCTTCATAGGTACATTTCAATTAAACAGATCGTGTCGTAGTTTTGCAAGTGGAGCACGTTACCGACTGAAGCATGTATGCCTCGCTCACCATACATTGTTGTTATTTCTTTATAACTAACAACTTCTTATTATAAAATTTTATAATTGATTCGTCTTTCTGTCTCTCCCGTTCAAATATCGCCATCTATGTGCTCTACCATACCCATTGCACTTACACGTTATGTGAGAATTATGTAGAAAGAAATGGATAAGAATATCACGTTTTAACTATTGGTGTGTATTGGACATGGGTACTATAGGTGTCTGTTATATTTTATGTAGCTTGCATGCTGCATATTGTCGATACATGATCTTTAAATTTTAGTGAAGGAATAAGCTGCACCAATATTCTGATACTGCCGTCCTGGCTTCCATACATAACCACGTATAATGTTGAATATTTGAACGCAAAAGACGTTGTAATAGTCTCGAATGGCGCATTACATGCAGTTTCTGAGACTCACTGGCGCATTTTACTTAGTATTTCGGTCTCAGCAGCATATATTACTGAGTATGGTCATAAGCATAAATTCTAAGATACTATCATTCACTTGTAAGTAGGTACTTTGTTCTCTAGATGAAATTCTATTATGTCTAGCTTTTTGGAACTATTGTTTATAATGATTCAATTAGTTAGAAATAGTTACTGGCATGACGGATGATAGGGAAAAATTGAAGATAAAAACTAGTTGCCCAATCTCGGCAGGTAATATGGGATGATAGAAATATGACGATGATGCCTAATACTGGCTAATAGACAGAAAAATATACAGCACAGACGCTTACGACTTCATGGAGTCCGGGTTTCCTGATAACTACAACCCAGGGGTCTTTAAGTCAATAGGTTACTTCTAAGCAATCGTGCTCCTCTCGAAGAATCGCCAAACTTAAGTGGCAGTGGGCAGGGCACATTGCTCGTAGAACAGATGGTCGGTGGGGACGGAAGGTTCTAGAGTGGCGGCCACGTACCGGAAGACGCAGCGTCGGAAGGCCTCCCACAAGGTGGACCGACGACCTGGCGAGGGTCGCGGGAATCCGATGGATGCGAGACGCGCAGGACCGGTCGCTGTGGCGACGCTTGGGGGAGGCCTATGTCCAGCAGTGGACGTCTTTCGGCTGAGATGATGATGATGATGGTGAATCGTGCTCCTTCGTCGGTCACATCATCGCTTACCATCAGGTAAGATAGTAAGTAGGTTCTAGGTACAACGCGTTTTAACTGAACCTAGTTAACAGAATTTGAATTAACAGTGTTGTCTTTAACATATACATACATCATCATTCTTATTACTTTACCCTTACCCGTGTATATCTTCTTCTTTCATATTTCTCTATTCGCTATCATCTCATCATATCTCGTATCCACCCATCCATCTTTTTGTTGGTCAATAAATTCAAAACGTTTTAATTTTGAATCCGCGTAAAAACACGGTAAAACAACACGACTCTTTCTCCCCTCTAACCAAAATAAAAAACATAGTAAGAATACACAACGGGGTCCATTAAAAGATGAAATTTTGGTCGTTTACCTGGTGCAGCGTGTTCGTACATTAATTTACTTAGCTCAGTGACTCCTGCTTCATTAGTGGTGACATCCTCACTCGCACCCCTCGCGGAACAAGCCACGAGATGCGGCAGACCGAAATTTTCATATAATTGATGCACGAGATATGTGAGGGAGACAAGAATTTTCATATGATTGAGGCACGAGACATGTGAGAGAGGCAAGAATTTTCATATGATTGATGCACGAGATATTTGAGGGAGAAAAATACCAAAGCCAAAGAAATTGTAAGAAATCGCGTGTTTTTATTTCACGTGCACCCATAACATTTATTCTTGTTTTAAATCCTAGCAAACTGATACTGTTGCAGCGGTCTCTTGACACAATTTGTATTGATTGAACATAAAAGCAACCTGACACCCTCTCAAACGCTAGATATTCAGCTGCAAGCAGTTTGAAGCTCGATGCATATGCTGTATGCCGTTTCCAAGTTGCTTTAGTTAGAAATCGAACACCGTTAGCTACAAACAGTTTTACTATTGTATTATTATAGCTTCTGCTAGAAGTTTCACCTGCGTGAAAGTAGGTTTCTTTATAAAAACTTTGACCGCCCGTTTCATTGCAATAGGGGACGAATTTTGGAAAATAACGACGCCCAGCTGAAACTATTGGGACTAGGAGCGTGAAATTTATCACAAGGCTTCCTTTTATGAAGCAGGCGAGCAATGAGAAAGGATTTTTCAAAATTGAACTCCTAAGGGGATGAAACGGAAGTCTTAAGGGTTCACACGGCCGAAGCCGCTGGTAGAAGTTACTCTCCACTTGCTATTACTAAATATAAGGTAGAGAACATAATGTCATCATCTACCTAGCCTTTTTCCCAACTATATTGGGGTCGGCTTCCAGCCAAGCCGGATTTAGCTGAATACCAGTCTTTTACGAGGAGCGGCTGCCTACCAGACCTCCACAACCCACTAACTGGTGTAACACGGTACTTCATGGCAAGACTGAAGTCAGATTTCACCACCACTTCCACCATTCCACCACCACCACCATTTCTACCATTACTTGATATGTATTGCATGCAGCATCAGCTTCCAGTTTGGACCACGCATTAAATACGACACATAAAGAGTTTAGTACGCGGAAGTAATTCTACCTGCATGTACATGTGACACATGATTCCACAAACATGATTGTTAAAATATTATTTTCTTTTTAACGTGCCGAATAACAATGCGCATTTAAAGCTTTATGAAAAACAATAATTTTAAACAATTCCATCTATTTCAATGGATTAAAAAATATTATATATTGTTTAGCAAATGCTAAACAATTACAACAAATTTTTAGACATGAAAAGTTGCAACATATCACAATTAGATAGCAGTTGTGCAAACAAATGTTAAAATAAACATGTTTTCTTTCTTTCCTTTTTGACGTGACAACGTCTTAAATTAGGTTGCGGCTGGGAGTCACTTATGAAAAAGTGTAACGCTCGGTAACGTTACGATGAGTCACCGAACGAGAGAGAGGCCCGCCGAATGCCTTGCGTCTCTCTCCCACTCAACTATGATCGGTCTGCCGCGCGCGCAGCACTAGAGAATTTTAGTAAACAAAATATATTTCTATAGTTAAAATTTGTGCAATTCTTATTTTCATTCAATTCCTTGTTCCTATTGTGCAATTTAATTATATTCATATCAATAAATATTCTACCGAGAAAAAGACGTTGTCACGTAAAATCTTCGCCCGTAAAAACGACTTTACAGGCAACCATTTTTTTATGGGTATTTATATTATTTCTAACAAAACCAATTTTGAAAGAAAAGGCTTTGTTGAGATAAGGTTTAATTAGTATGCACTGGTTCTCATCGAGGAGCGAGGCCAACCGCCCTTAGTGTGGCAACTGGGAAGGGTCATCAAGGTCTTCCCTGACTGCGACGGGACCACATGGGTTGGAAACTAAGAGAGGAACGGTGGTGCGGCTTACAACAACGTCTTCTCACTTCCTCTCACTGGAATGTTTCTGCCCGGGGAGGATGTTCGGGCACCTTTGGTAACTCGGCAATCTCCGACTGCTGTCGTTAGACATTGCAGCGGCAGCAACACCTGCAGCGTGCGGGACTTCACCACCGATGTCTGAAAACGACGCTCTTGTACTCCAAGTGCTTACCAACATTGTGTCTATTCGAGAATTATCATCTGCCTAGTCTTTTCCTACCTATATTGGGGTTGGCTTTCAGTTAAGCCGGATTTAGCAGAATACCAGTATTTTACGACGAGCAGCTGCCTACCAGACCTCCACAACCCATTAACTGGGGTGACACGGTACTTCATGGCAAGATTGGAGTCAGATTTACTGACTTCCGACTATCCGTAACGACTGCCAAAGATCTACAAATGACAGCCGGAATCTAAGGCTTCACGTGCTTACCGAGGCACGGAGGAAACTCGTTATGTTAAGATAGTCACCCATCCACAGACCAACCTTGGCAAGCATTGCTTAACCTTGAAGACCGACCTGTGCGGCAGTTATTATCTAGCCACGAGCTCCTCTATTCGAGAATTATAAATTAATAAATAAATACAGTCCACTTACCTTCGAGGTTTGTCCCTATATATTTCCTCAAACCGTCACCATTCTCTTAATCTCATCCCTTGCACCACTAACCTCCGAACCTCACAGAAGTCTCCCGCCGATCGAACGCGAACAATCCGAAGACTTTCCTCCAACTTGGCTGCCCCGTCGGCATCACTTTGTCAACCTATTATTACTTCGGACTCCGCCCCAATCCTGACTCGGGATGACTTGGAGTGTTTACAACTCTCTATACGAACTTATTAACCCATAAACGAGTTTGATTAAGTTGTTCTACAGCATACTTAACGATCTTCATCTGAAAGTTATAAGGGTTATGGTTAGAGAGGTACTTTTGCAGCAAAAGAAGTGGAACTGTCGTGGTAATTGAGTTTCTTAGTCATAGAAACATGATAGATCGGTCAATTTTTCAATTAATTCTTCGTCTGGTTTTGTTTGAAAAAGTATACATTCTTTGCATTTTTTAAAGCTGTTGTTGAAAAGAAAACGAAGGGTTTCGTACAATATTAAAATCGAGCAAAAAATACCGACAAAATAACGTTTGTTGTATAAAAACCCCCTTTAACTTTTAATCTTAATTTTATTCGTTGTTATAACGGCAATAGAAATACATATTCCGTCAAAATTTCCTCTCCCTACCTCTTACGGTTTGTGAGATACAACTCATTGACAAACAGACGGACAGACGAGCCGACGAACAGCGGATTCTTAGTAATAGGGTCCCGTTGGAACCTAAATACATGTTAAGCCATACGCCTTGTAGGGTTCAGTAGTCGTTACAACTGGTGGAATTAGAAGGTGGGTTAATCTTTATTACTATGAAATTATATCACTTTAATAATAATGTGCCACTGCATGCAGAGGCAAGCGGTTCTAAAAAAAATCATAGCCAACGTCACGTATTAATTTTAATTCTACTGTATTGTCGTTATGTAGATAGTCTTCGGTAAAATCTACAAATATTATACAAGGGTTGTGTTATATAATGGCAAATTAGTTACAGAACCGACGACAGCTCTGTTAAGGAAGGTAATGTGCGTTTTACCTTTGAAATGCCCCAACAGTGTAGTGTGATAGTCGCCATCGTACTCTTTACATTGTATTCTTCTACTAAAAATTCTCCTTTTACCTTACCCATGAAAAATTACAGCTTTCTAGTACTAACATGCTCTAGGTTAAGCTGCGGATGGAACCAAAATAACACACACCGTTACGAATAATCCTGTATCCTACTCAAACCAGAGAATCCTTGTTCGATAACTACGAATATTCTAACATTTCTATTAAAGTGGAACACATAATCGTATTCTTACGTAACAAAACAAAGATCTTGAGCAACAAAACTTTTCACAGATACCTAAATAAAAACTCCTATCTCAAATGTTACCGCTGGCATACATTCGCATTTTGTTTCTCCACTGTCTTTTGTTTCAATTCCGCAGCGCACTAACGTTTGCCAAATAACAGAAGATCATGAAATTCAACGACATGCCCACAATGAAACACTAACATTCTATTACTACGGAAAAAAAGCTCTTTGTAAACAATGGCTGCTCTTAGATCGTTATAACGTTTACGAGTAATCGCAGATTCGTATTCAAGGCGTCCACGAGGCGGTAACGTGGTGACGTGACAGCCCTAGGTGTGAACGTCTATCTACAGTGCATAGCAGGAGCGTAGCTAGGCGTAGGTGAAAAGGCTTCCCGTCCATGGCCTCACAAGTAAAAAAAATGCGAGGGTTAAACCTAGGTGTTGGCTAAGCGGCCCCTTGTATCAGAAAAAAATGCAAGGGCTAAAATTCATGTACCCAAATATTACGTTTCTATCATAGATTAGTTTAAATTCGTTCATTTGTTGTTGTTTTTTTTTCCTTTCTTTCTTTCTATGTATACAGCGTGTGTTAGATATCGACTCACAAACGAATACCATGGATATCGAATACCGCTTCCATGGTATTCGTTTGTGCAACGAAGACAGTGTAGTGTAAATGTAGTGAAGTGCACTCCCGATATAATTAAAATCCTCGAATTGCTTTTGTTATTAACATAAAGATGGCAGGTTCTCTGAAAAGATATTTAAAATATTGGATCAATAAGCATTGAAAATAAAAGGCTTCTCGAAGGTGCATCATCGCCTACGTCTACATTAGTCCACGCTACGCCTCCGTTGCACAGTGTGGGGTGGCTGCGAATCGCTGAGTGGTTTCCGAGTGCAAGATTGACGTAAGTGTGAACTCTAGACCTTGTTTTATAGAAACTGTATTGTACGAATCTTAGCTTTTTTATATACGGCAAGTGTCAATCCACCTTTACATTGTTCAAAGCGTTTCGTCTCGTCATGTATACCGCAGACTTCAAAGAACTGGAATAAACCTGGAATAAATTAAGTGCTGCGTTCTTCCCGTCTGATTATATTTTAGGTATCTTCAAGGATAAAAGAATCTCCAATAAACTAATGCGCTCACATTGACCACCACTCCCTCACTGCTTACCATCAGGTGGGATCACAGTCAAACACTGGCTATAATTAAAAAAAAGTAGAAAATCATCAACTTCCTTCACTCTAGGTGGAATGGGAGGGAGTGTCTGAGTTTTACTGACTAAAACCCACACTGTGTTGTTCCAGTTACCTTTTTTTGCGAGGGCTGTGATAACTCCTTAAGCGCTGGCCACACAGAAAAGACGTAAGACGCAGACGGGGCGCGGGCATTTGTCTCTACCGCGTCTCTTTCATACAAAATGTATAGAAGCGTCGCGACTCAAAACATACAGAACAGCCAGGGCGCGGGCGCAACGCTGGTACATTTGCGCCTGCCCGCGCCCCGTCTGCGTCTTACGTCTTTTCTGTGTGGCCAGCGCTTAAGACCCCTCCGCAGCCTTAGCAAAGAGCATGCCTGCCGAGCCTGAACAAAGGGCTCTTAATTACCGTGCCTAAAAAAGGTGATCTCAGTCGGTGCGATAACTGGAGAGGCATTGCACTACTGTCAATTCCCTCTAAAGTCTTCTGTAGGATAATCCTGGATAGGCTGTCGAGGGCCCTAGAACCTTTACTGCGCAGGGAGCAAGCTGGTTTTCGTTTAGGACGTTCGTGCACGGACCAGATTAACACGCTGCGTATAATACTTGAACAGGCATCAGAATGGCAAAGGGAGATATATCTCACTTTTGTGGACTTCGAAAAAGCCTTCGATACGTTGAAGTGGTCCAGTATTTGGTCTCGCCTGCTGGAAATTGGAGTGCCACCAAAATTAGTCCGCCTAGTACAAAGCATATATCGCAAATATACATGCAAAGTGGTTCACGATGGTCTCATCTCGGAAGACATCGCAGTGCACGCGGGTGTTCGCCAGGGTTGCCTTCTCTCGCCTCTTCTCTTTATAGTCGTTCTTGACCGAATTTTGCTTCGCATCTTCGATGAGAGACGCCGCGGCATAGAGTGGGGATTGTCCAGCGTTTTAGAAGACTTGGACTACGCCGATGACCTATGCCTGCTTAGTCACACACACGCCGACATGCAAGCAAAATTAAACGACCTTCGTGAGGAGGCAGCGAAAACTGGTCTTAAAATTAATACACGGAAGACCCAAGAAATGCGTTCAGGAGTGATAAATTCTGCACCGTTGCTGATCGGCACCGAGGCGGTGGAACGCGAAAAAGGAAGCGTGGCCGTCCTCGACAGACCTGGCGACGAACCGTGTTAGCTGAAGCAAGGGCCGTCGGACTGACATGGAGCGAGATCAAGCGAAAGGCGCAAGACCGGTCGCGATGGGTATCTACTGTCGACGCCCTCTGCCCCAGCTAGGGGACATAGGATTTTAAGTCAGTAAGTCAGCAGCCTTAGCAAGATACAAATCCTAGCTGCGTTTTTAAATAGTTAAAAGAAAATTTTATAGGTTAAACGGTTGGTGCAATGGTTAAACGATTGACTGCTGCGTTATGGGTCACGAATTCGATTCCCGCATGGAAACAATGGCTGTATGATCTACAGATAGTGGTTTCAAGTCTGGGTATCATGTGTATGTAAGTTTACATGTTTGTAGCGTTTACCACCATAAAGAAGTAGTTCAAAGTGTGTTGCAACATCAAAAAAAACTGTTTACTTAACTGTCTCTAGCTAAACACCCCAATCGCGTTTAGAGTCGAAAAAGACCTGTAAAAATGTCGAGAGAAAATGTAGAAAATGTCAAATATAATAAAAATACTGTTAGTTTTCTTATAGCCGTTACTTCTGGCCCTTGTCAGGCCCAAGCTTACCGCGAACGTTAAAAAAAATACCAGCCTGGGGCATACGAGGGTCAGCCACCCGGCGGAACACATAGGGTTGTCACTTAACCCAAATTAAATTATACCGGGTGACTACTGCCGCCTCGCGTTGTCCGTAAACCCTCTCGTTAGATCCTCTGAGTATTGCCACATAATGAGATGATACAGAAGTTCTACTAAAAAAGGAAGTCACAAAAATATATATAAGAATATATATATACGTAACGTAATGTGAAGCGGTTTAAATAGACTTTATACTCTTGAATTTGGCATCGTGGTTTAGCGATTGGCTGTTGTGCTGTGTGTCATGGGTTCGTTTCCTACGTGAAACCAATAAGTATAGCCTAAAAATAGTGGTTCCGGGTCTAATTTTTTGTTTAATAACAGCCTCCCATCTCAACATGACCATAAGACAATCCCCTTAAACTTTTCGGTCACTGCCTTTATTTTCACAGACAAACTTCCTCTATATACCAATTTCTCACCTTATTCATTCCAGTGACAGCAATATCTACCAGAAAAGCTTAAGATGGACTGGAGGATGCTGAATCCGTCCAACCTATTGATTTTTGAAGCTGTAAATATCCACATAATTAAAATACTTTCAAAGCCTATTTAAAGAATTTACCTTCTGATTGTATTTCCTTGGTGTAATAAACTTGAGTACGCAACCAAATATTATTAAAAGTTAGTAGTAAAGTGTTAGATGTACCATCATTGGGACTGGTCATGATGACGGACTGAAACTTAGGACTGATAGCATCGTTGACTTTCATGTCATTTGTTTGTTTACACTAATTATCGACTATAATTTTCAGTTTGGTAAGTATCTAAGTACTCTTTAGGATTCCGTACGACCGAATTAAGAAACAGAACCTTACAGGATCACTCTGTCTGTCTGTCCATCCGTTGGTCACAGCCTAATTGGTCTGGATCTATTGGACTAATTCAGTTGTTTGAGATAAATTTACCTATTTGTGTAATAAATCAAATATGGACGCGTAACGTAAATAAAAATACAAATTAGAACAATAATACTAAATCAAGCTGTGCCCTGACAAATTTCTAAAGAAAGAACGTATTTTAAGGGCCTCAGGTATTTTTCTATGGTCTCAAAATATGATGTTAAAAAATATGTATTGAACTCTCTTCAATGTTTTTACTTTCAAATATGCGGTATCACGGAAAAGTGTGCTCATATTTTACATTCTACTTCTGCCCACGAAAATAAACAACCGTCTTCGAACAAGTCATAGCCTGCTCTACACACCTCCCGTAGTACTAATTTTGATCATTACCATATCAAATTATATCACTTTTATTTGTTAACATAGGCAGGTACAAAAAAAGTTCTTATTTTCAATTAACAGAGCGCCATGTTATGCCTGCAGGCGCACAAATTTGTTGGGCATCTAACTCACGATTACAATTGTTTCTAAATATTTTTTTATAAATGATTACATAATCATAAATGATAGAAAAAAAAACTACTACTATAGTGTGGCCATTAGTGCTGTGCACTCCCTGAGGTATGTGCGCGGCGAGACGGGGGGGGAGAATTGACTACTGCGCTCTGTCAGTGCGCCGTCAACGCTCGTGGCGGCAGGTAGTGTTATCTGTATCGGACTGTCTATGTCAGACGCACATGGGATAAATATTCAAAGATGGGTCGTGCGTTATCTCGTGATATAAAGACTGTCATTTTTAAGGTGGCTGAATATTTTATGAAAAGAAAAGCAGACAAAGAAAGCTTTGAATTTAAAAATGATGTGAATATTGCCAAAATCGTTGCGGAGGCTACGGGGTACAGCAAAAGAACCGTGCATAATGTGATTTCTGCGGGTTATTTATCAATTGAAAATTCAAGCCAATTAAAATTTCAATTTCCAAAAAAACCAAAAGTTCTAAAGAAAAAACACGTTGTGGATGATTTTGACCTTGGAGTTATCAGAAGAAAAATTCATCAGTTTTACGAAGTTGACAAAAAAATACCAAGTGTCCGTAAGTTACTATCAAGTTTGAGAAAGGATGGCATATTGACTTGTGGACGGGAATATTTAAGACAGCTTTTACACAAAATGGGCTACCGTTTCAAAAAATCGCAAAGAGCAGCCTAATATTACAGTGTGGCGGAAAAAATATCTAACACAAATCTGAAATTACAGAACGCAAAACCGCAACATATATTTTCTTGATGAAACATACATCAACGCCGGTCACCATGCCAGCAAATGTTGGCAATCATCGTCAGAACCCGGAATTCATGCTGATATTGGGAAAGGACGGCGATTGGTAATTCTTCACGCTGGTTGTCGAAATGGCTTATTGGATGATGCATTGACTATATTCAAATCAGATGCTAGAACCGGTGACTATCATGGAGATATGAGCGGACCTACTTTTTATAAGTGGGTAGATGAAAAGTTAAAAGATAAGTTGCTGCCGAATTCCGTAGTTGTAATGGACAACGCGTCTTACCACAGCGTTCAGGTTGAGAAGAAACCAACTATATCAAGCCTCAAAAGTGAAATGCAGAACTGGTTGCTACGCCATAATGTAGAATTTTCAGGAACCATGACAAAGGCTCAACTGCTACTTCTTATCAAAAATACACAAAAAGAACCCGTGTATAGAATTGACGAACTCCTGAAAGCCAGTGGACACACTGTTCTGCGTTTACCTCCGTACCATCCGGATTTAAATCTAATTAAGTTGGTCTGGGCTGATATTAAAAACAACATAGCCCAAAACTATATTAATTATTCTTCTCTAGACGAAAAAATAATCTTATTGGATAAATTGTTTTCGGAATTCACGGCGGAAAAATGGCAGAGATGCGACGATCATGTCCAGAAAAATGAAAACGATTACTGGAGTCGCGATAGTAGGTTCGATAATGTTATCGATTCATTCATAATAAATTTGCAAGACTCTGATTCAAGTTCCGGTGGCGAAGTGGAAGATGAAGATGATGACGAAATCGAAGATGAAGTTGAAACGGAATCTATGTCAGAATAACTTTCGTTAGAATATATAATTGTTTGTTAATATAAAAAAGTCCTGCTTTGAATTATAAGTTTAGTTCTTATTATTATTATTATTAAACTAAGTAAGTATAATATATTACAGATAGCCTCCGACCGTCGTCCCGCCCCAAGTCTTGCTTTAGAAATGCACACTGAAATCGTAAGATCTGTCCGACATGTATCGATCTCATGTGAACTCATGCACTTTTTTCTTCGCCTCCCACCTCGCCGCGCATACCTCAGGCAGTGCACAGCACTAATGGCCACACTATACTTAAAACATGATTGCCGATATTTGTTATACCCTGTATAAGTAGACTTATTTAATTCGGAGTTTTTATGTTTATCAATTTATCCAAGAACTCTTTGTAGTTGCCGAATTAGTAATTACTAGCTTCCGCCGGCGACTTCGTCCGCGTGTTCAAGAATCGGGATTTAGGTAGTATGTTCTATTCAATGTCAAAGGCCATATGCATGCCAAATTTCATTCAAATCCGTTCAGTTGTTTTTGCGTGATTAAGTAACAAACATCTTAACATTTATAATATTAGTTAGGATTATGTTTTATTTCAGTTCTCAGTTAGACCAAAAATATTGTCCGTTTCTATCTTCATGACATGCGACCACAGAAATCTAAATAATAAGTCAATAGAAATGCCATCTGCTGTCTTTTATACCGGGACGCGTGTCGCCGGTTCACAGCTACCACCACATAAACAAACAATAGATACACACTAACACCTACACATGCATTTTGCATTATTACAACGACATTAAACTTTCAGTGATGACATTAGACAATATTTTCAAAAAACGCATAATCTCAGGGGGCGCGGCTTCTGCAACCAATAACAAACGTGTGCGAAAAGCAAAGAAATATATCGCGCATTCATTCTCACTTAGGAATAGTGCAGTGCAAAACTATTAATATCGATAATTTTCCCAACTATAGGTAATTTATTGAAAATGTTTCATTCCTCGACGCTCTTTTAGTTTTTTTTTTAGGAGAAAAGGGTATACAATAAAACGTTAAGTGTAAGAATATATTTTTATTATTTTGTTATAAAAATATATTTTTACGATTATACTTTCGTGGTGATTTAAATTGTTGACGAGTTAAATTTTTCTGTTCATTTATGAAATGAAGAGAATTTGTTCTGTTCATTTATGAAATTAACCGAACTTTTTGACGGGAACCAATGTCTCTTTCCAGTAGCAGATATCCAATTATCTTTAATTTCTGGATCTTTTGGAAACCTGTAATAATAGCATTGAATAAAGTAAATCAGGTGCATAAATAGCGTGAAAACGTATCGATTCGATCCAACTAAATCCATTATACTTACAATGTATATAATATGTATTAATGAATTATTTAATACAATTAATTATTTTGACATGAAAATGAAAAATAGTGAACACGTCAAGGATACAAGGATACTATATATAAGGATACAAGTTTATTTAAATTACCCACGTACATAAATAACATAAATAAAAAAGTAGTTTAATAATATCTGCTAATCCGGTACGGATTAGCAGATATTATTATAACGTTAAAAAACCACTTTTTTGTAAACTATTTAGGCAGGAACAAAACATGCATAATGAAAATCCATATTTAAATAATTAATGAAATATTATACACACATCAAAAGTGTCTAGGGATCAAGCATTTTTATGCGGATTTCTTGAGATTGAGATGTGGCTTTGTAATAAATTTATGATTTTATAAATTTATATGGATCCTTTTTGGTGCATTTCATAATTTGAATCAGGAACTGTGAATCAAATTCGAGTAAAAGATGAAAATCAGCTGTCAATATTTTCCCTATAAAAACATACAACGCGTTGAAGACATTATTAGTGCTACTGTTTCCCTACTACTGATTAAAACCAACGTTATTATGGAGCGGCGACGTCATTTAAGCAGGGAAGAAATGCTCAGAGCCGTGGGAATGATAGAAGCTGGTTCCCGGCAACGTACTGTGGCTTTAGCTCTGAATACAAGTCAGAGTGTTATCAGTCGACTTTGGACACGTTACCGAAGCACTGGTACCGTGGCTGAGCGCCATGGAGGACGGTATCGCTGCACCACACGGAGACAAGACCGATACATTCAAATCTTAACTCGAAGAGCTCCAACAATAACCGCCATGATGTTAGCCGTGAGGCTTCATCACTCTTCAGGGAACTTAATTAGCGACCAAACAGTCAGAAACCGCTTGCATGAAGTGAACCTTCATTCCCGAAGACCGCTACGGGTACCACCTATAGCAATGCACAATCGTAGGATTCGATATCAATGGACTCTTGAACACAGAAATTGGGCAGAAGAACAATGGCGTTTCGTGTGCTTTTCTGATGAGTCTCGTTTTGGTATGAGACCGGATACAAGACGTATACGACACTGGAGAACCCCTGGACGCCAACAGCGATTAAAATCCTGCCAGGAAGTCCATCCTTATAGTGGTGGAACCATCATGGTATGGGCGGGTATTTGGATCGGCGGAAGAACTGAGTTGATTTGGATCAGAGGCAACCTCAACGCTCAAATTTATGCTGAGACGATTGTATCAGACGTCATCGTTCCTCTACAAGTGCAAATCGGTCCCTTATTTCAGTTAATGCATGATAATGCACGACCGCACACCGCAAGAGTTGTAAGACAGACTCTCGCCGCAGCTAACATCAATGTCCTGCCCTGGCCTGCTCAGTCGCCAGACTTGAACCCGATTGAGCATGCATGGGATATGCTACAGAGAAGAGCTCTGCCGAATATGGAGGGTATCCAGTCGCAAGAAGACCTTTTTTTGTTGTTGCAACGAACATGGGCGGCCATTCCACAGCGTGATTTGGATGAACTCATTTTGAGTATGCCAAACCGATGTTCTTGTGTTGTTAGTGTTCGCGGTAGAAACACGGATTATTAATTGTTTAAGTTACCCAGTAAAATTTTAAAGAAAACTGTTATTTCAGTCTTTTTTTCGAACTTTAATGTTAGTGGTTCAAATGTCAAAAATCCCTTTATTAGGAAAATGGCAAATTTCTTTATTAATGCAAAGGTGACTTGGTTTATCGTTACTGTGACAAACGAAAATACTTTATTTGATGAATCCTTAAAGAAAATTTTAATTAATATCAATCAGGAGAAAAGTTATTGCAAAAATATATGTTGATCCCTAGATACTTTTGATGTGTGTATTTCATTCGAATTTCTGTAAAACTACGTAAGGTAAATGTAATAAATTATCGATAGGTAACAAAATAGTACTGGCACGTCACTATTCATCACGATTATATTTATAATAAACAACATTATTACAAAAATTAAGTACCTACTTATGATACGATATCCCTTTATTTGTAAAATTACAAGTTTTGGAAGAGTTTCCGCAGTTGGATATGCTGCAAAACACCATATTTACCTCTCCGTGTCCGAAACAACACAGGTAACCACAGCAACCGGTCAACACGCTGGAGACGTACTAAAGTACATATATGAGCGGCGACATTTTCACGCGTCTATGCCACTTCTATTGACTTATTATTTAGATTTCTGTGCATGCGACGCTTAGATCGATTTACGAACTGTTCACAATTTTCTTATTAGTCCAGCAAATTACTAATTACTACTTGTCCATCCTACATACCTACAACCTAGAACGTGGCCGATTAAGACGAAAATGAAGGATTGGCCTTGGTTCGTATCGTGAAGACTGGACAGCAATTTCAGAGGACAGATGTTTGTGGTAGCCTACTGGTCTTACGAGTCGCAGTTTGTGTAATTTATTTCATCATCACTGCTCTCAAAACGGTGAAGGAGCTCGTGAGCAAACCTCGTGTTCTAGAACCCAAAAATTCAAAGACATGTGACATCAACCATTCTGCATTGGGCCCTCGTAGTGGATTAGTTGGAAGAGCCCATTCACTCTCTTAGTGAGAAGGCCCGAGTCGTAGCAATGGCAACATTTTAAGGCTGATTATGTTTATGTCTATTAACATATGTGCGAAAAAATATAACGAGACTCTTCTGTTCAGCTACGGGGTATAACAAGCTAACTAGTTTAGATAAGAACCTTCTTACCAACATTTCTAAAAATAACCCATCTCCTATTATACCTATTGCCTAAAACACAAATCGTTCGTTTGTTCGTCCGTATACACACAGTTCGGACACAAAGAAACGGATCCTTGCCAAAGAAAAGCTCACAATAAGAAAGAAACATGGAGAGCGTTCCTGATAAGTGAAAAGGTTCTGTAATCGAGCCATTGCCTCGGGCAGACGAATTACGGAAACTAGATATCCTCGAACACAGGCCAAATGTCTAATGAAAGTAGTTTTTGTATACTGTGGGGCAGCGGTGCTCAAAGTTCAAGTAGAACTACATTGGGCCCACGTAGGCAAAGTACGCCGATCTGGGCGCATGGTGTCCATACATTTATTGATTTATTTAATACTTTATGCACACAGAAGTAGAAAGGCGAACTTAATGCTTTATGCATTTTCTACCAGTCAACCTTTGGATGATGCAGAGAAAAATAGTGCTAGATGCAATAAGAGCGAAAAGGCGAATACATTTTATATGGCAACTAGACTTATAGAACTACATTAGACTGACGCTACGCGGTTCTATGTTCAACTCAGGCGTTGCCCACGTGTGGGTCGGTCTAACGTAGCTCCTGCTTAACTTTTAGCTTTTATTAATAATCCTTCCGACCGAATTTCGACACTTATTTTCGACATATTATAGTGCACAAGTGAGTGCGCAAACACAGGCACACTCACTGTTCCTTTAAAAAAATCCGATGGGACGGCGGAATCGGACACGACCGGAAAGAGATCAGGAGTAAGACCAAAAGCTTCACATGCTTTCCGAGGCATGGGGGTGTCACACCACCAAACATTAAACTCCTGGCTGCTACAATAAATCTTAATGGAAAACACCAACAGCAGTTTCAACCGACACCGGAATCGAACACAGCACCCCGCAGAGCAGTCTCGTTTATGACCACAAGACCAACGATGGCCCAGCAGGGGCAATGCCCGCTAGGGCCGCGAAGTATTGCTGAAAAGGAAACGCAAAGAGTAACTGAAAAACACAAGTGTGGTTTTAATAAGTAAAAGTCTAACACACCCTCTTACTTCACTCTTAAGCGAAAGAAGAGTAGAGCAATAAAATTATCCGCAAAATGCTTCATTTTGGACACAAATTATTTGCCAGAAGCACCGAAGCCAGGGGTTAGGTATGGGCAATGAGTTTCGGGAAAGACGTAAGGGGAAAAATAAATGAGTTTATTCAGGTAAGCAAGAGGGGGGTGGCAAATTGAATTTAGGATTTTTGTATGTAAGTATGTATGTATGGACAATTTATTATTTATTTATGATCAAATTCCAACGTCTGTTCCGTTTTAGATTCGAGAAGTGTTGTAATTGAAGAATTTTTGGAATTTTGTTAATATTTATAAGACATTTGAAACACTTTGGCGTTGAAACCTCCTTTGAACACTTATTATCCTCGAGTTATTTTCGAGAATTCATCTATTTCCCCTTATCCGTACTTACACGTGCCTTAGTCGATTATACTAATAAGCTAGACGTGTTTAAAGGGTCTTTAAGTTCATAATATAAGCCCTAGTTACGAAAGTCCTATATAACGAACCTAAGCAATGTTAAATTAATAATCTCTAGTGTAAACTAATGAAAACCTTCTTTGACTTGTAAAATTTGACTCTGAAGAGGCCAAATTAACGATGCGGCATTTATCCACTACTAGCTTCTGTTAATGGGTTCGCCCGCGTGAATGTAGAAAATGATCCTAAAGCAACATGCTCCTATGTCATACCATGAATTTAGTCTACCTGTGGGCAATTCGGTTCAAATTCCTTCAACCATTCAGGCATGAAAGAGTAACAAACATATACACACATACAAACTCTGCCTTTTATAATATTAGTAGGTATCAGTTTAGCTTGCCTCTTACTCGACAGAAAATTCGTAACTAAACTTCAACTAACTTTTTGTAAATAATTTTCTGTAAAAAAGCATTTTTACTACATTGTGAGCCAATAGCCACCGAATGCTTAGGTACCTAATTAAAAACAAGGATCCTGATCTTATATAACTTAACATCATTTTTATATAATTATTTTACATCAGCTCTACACTGATGCACGGGCTTTAAATATAACGATATTATAATATTTATAATAACACTAACAAGAAATGTAACCTGATTCTCACGACACAAGGGATCCTAGTGTGAGTTCCAGGAATTCAACCCATGAAATGTATGTTTTAATTAATAAAGTATTCTATCCTATTCTTTTCTACCTCGTTCTAGTTGCGAGTCCGCATGCGGGCGCGAAAGTAAACCGCACCGTGAGTTGGTTCGCCCAACACTCTTCACAATGTTTTCAATGCCGGAAGGCAATTCTAAGAATTCTACGATTTTATAAATCTGAATATTGCAATGCCATCTCTCCATCCTCTTCCCTTTTAACCAAATTAGTATTTGGAGCTCCAAGAATTCCATATTTTCAACAGTAATTCAATATCATACGAAGCAATTTCGTCTCTTTGATATTTCGTAGACTTATTTTATCGACCTACATTCTTAACATTTGTGATCGGACTGGTAAAGTATTTCTGAGGAAACAGCATTTGACATCGCTCAGTATCTTACAATTCCTCCAAAAATATTAATGGAATTCAAGAAACATTAAGTATAAGTACCTACTGGAGGCTTAAGAGCTGTTTGACGGGTAAGGCGAAACGTGGTAAGTTTTGTGAGTAGGTTTGTAAGGGCTCTAAGTAAATGAAGTAATGATAAGTCAAAAAAGGAAAATGTAAATGACGGTACAGGTTCAGCGGTTTAGCGATTGACTGTTGTACTGCGTGTCACGGGTTCGATTACAGCACGGAACAAATCCGTTTGACCACTATCCGGCTCGCGTTTGACCACTATCTCACCTGATGGTACGCGACGATGTGGCCGACGATGGAGCACGCTTACCTAGAAGTAACTTATTCACTCTTGACTTAAAGATTCCTAAGTTGGAGCTATCAGGAAACCGACTCCGGCAGGGAATTCCACTCCTTAGCTGAACGAACAATAAATGTGTGTATGGCCTGCAGATAGTTGTTTGGGATCGGGATGTTTTGTGGATGTCAGTTTACATGTTTGTAAACACAGTCGCGATATAGGAGGAATTTGTCACTTCTGTGTAGCAAAGTTTTTTTTGTACAAAAGAAATAATTGACCTCGTTACATTTAGGTAACGCTTGTCATATACAAGTATTTTAAGCTTTGAAATAGGTTTCTGTCTAGAGCCTAAGGGCACCAAACAAAAAAAAACTTTGTGAAACGCCGCCCTCTCATAGTTAGGTACATTTAATTCTATTGTAGCCGCCGCTGTGGGTAAATCGTGTATACGCGTATCCAGTACAACACATAGGGCATGTTGTACCATGTTTTTTGTTTATTAAATACCCCGGATTCGCCGGCACCTGCGGCCGTGTGTTCGCGAGTACAGGCGTTTGTGTATCATATGTAGGTACGACTTCCCTCTTCAGAGTGCGCCCTTGAACTTTTGCCAAGGTCTGTTTGAGTAAATGTAACAATAGAGAATATTTTGTTGTGTTTAATGTGGGCTTACTTATACTGGATTTGTGAATCCGAGTGTGTTTTAAATTATTATAAGTATAGTAAAGGCATAATCAGCCTTTTAATGTCCCCACTGTGACTCAGGCCTCCTCTCTAGGAGGATGAATGGGGCGTAAACCACCACGCGGGCCAGTACGGGTTGGTGGATGTTACATCATTGATTTTTTAGTTTTAGAAAATGAGAGAGTGAGGCACCTTATCAACACATCATCACGCCAGGGCTGGCATCATATCACTCAGCAATTGGTTATTTGAGAGCACTTTCTCTACGTATGACAGCTGAGACGCTATTGAATCTCGTTTTACAAGTCATCTCTGAAACACAGCAAAAATGCATTTAAACTTTTAATCACGAGTCACGAGTAAATTCATGCTTTGCTGGAACGAAAACGCGGATGAAAAGTACCTATTTCCGTAAATTCTAATGTACCCTAATGCATTGCTTTCATCCCGGCATTGATCCCTCAATCAAAACACAAACAGCGCCGGCCTGTATCCGATACATCTCGCAAAATGGCGGCGTCACCTCTGCAAAAACCTCGTCATCATGGCCGCCATAAATTAGAATTCATTATAACTACCCTCGCAAGTACGGGGGAGTAATTTGCGTCCAACCCTCCGAGGAGTAGCTTGCCGTAATGAGTTTTTATTCAGCAAAGTTCGGCAGCGGCCTAACATGCTTTACGGAAGCTTTTATGCTCTTTTTTTTTGTTTTTGGGAGCATCGAAGACGGTTCGAGTATTGTTTACGTTAGGAATATCGACAGGAATAATCATGCAGTTTTGCTAGAATTTTTAACATATTTTTATAGCTCTAGGATCTATAAAAATAAACAGAATAAATAAGGACATAAATACTCGTATATACCTTTTAAGAGGATTATTCTTAGGAAGATATTAACCGAATAGCTAACATCAAAGACTTATGATGAAAGTGAAAAACTTGTCGAATCATACACTTCACAAACTTATACTACATACACTTCCCCTGCACACTCGCACAACTTTAAATGAAGATAGGTAAATGCAATTTAGGAATAGCTAAGGATATAGAACTACTCCTGTTCATATGTGTCTGGAGATGGGCGCATTTCTTTGTATTGTTTATATCACACTCTCAAAATATGAAGGAAACATACATATTATAATATTTTCTAGAACAAACATATTCGAAGATATACGTGTCATCTTGCTTCATCTTTGTTGCCTGCAGCCTCGCCTTACTACATACCTGGCTGGAACAAGAATTTGAAATCATCAGCATCTGTCAGATTGTGTCAACTACATATATTGGAATCGGTTTACAGAAGAGTTTTGATCAGATTTCCAAATATTAGGACAACAATTTTCCACTTGTACTTTAACTGAGCCAACGCCAAATAATTGTCAGAATATAATAACGACAATGAGGTGTCTTTTGTTATACATTCAAATTCTCTTGGTTGAAATGAAACGCTAGAGTCTCATTAAAATGTAATTAGATGCAACTTTGCCATGCGCCGTCATTTTAACTTCGAATATAGAGCTAGCAAATGTACTTCAAAATAGCTGTCTGACGCCTGTGTTATCGTAAGAGGCAGCAACCGTATAAGGTGTTATGTAAGATAAGGATAGTAGAAGAAAAATTGCTATCACAGTTTGTCTTTGACAATTGAAGAAAGAAAGAAAGAATAGAATAGAAAACATTTATTCGGGACAGACACAGCACAACGATTACAAACACACAATAAATTAGAACAAAAAATAAATAAAAATAAAAAGTACAGAATGCGTCGGGCGTGCCCGTACCGAAAAGGTAACCACCTCAGCATTTGCTGGACGTCAGACACCCAGCGCTGGTTTTCAGTTGGCACCCCGCAGTGACTCACGGACGAGGGTAAACAATATATAATTACTTAATGTTTTATAAAATACTCTGTGTATCGCGAAAATACTGTTAGGAATACATGTAGGGTTTAAATAACTTTAATTCAGATACACTTTAAAGTAAAGATATTTATTTGGCACACACAGACAATCACAATGTAGAAATAACAAACAAATTAAAAAAGAAAACTAGCACAGTGTGTCGCGGCTGCGCCAAATAGATCCAGTTCAGCAAAAATGCCAAACAACTACGTGGCAGTTTTGTATCGGTTGCATATCGGGGAGTGTTCATCGGAATTGCATAGTTTATAATTCCTCCAAGCCCGTTCCATCATCGGACACTACCAGTACATCGTGGAAATCTTAGGCATACGCAAAGTTTTGGAAACACAGTAATTGTGCGTACAGCTAAGGAGTGAAATTCCCTGGCGTAGTTTGTGATTCCCATTAGCTGCAACCTGAGGATCTTACAAGAGTGAATTTCTATTGCTTAGAGGCAAGCGTGCTCCATCATTGACTAGATCATGGCTTACCAACAGGTGAGATAGTATTTAAGACGAGCAGTTCTAAAATAAAAACCGGCCAAGAGCGTGTCGGGCCACGCTCAGTGTAGGGTTCCGTAGTTTCCCGTCCGTCACAATAAGTATCCCCAACTTTTCAAAAACTGTTCGTCCCATCAAGTTCAAAATAATTTTCCTAGAAAGCCTTATAAAGCTCTACTTTCCAGATTTTTTTCATATTTTCTAAACTTATGGTTCAAAAGTTAGAGGGGGGACGCATTGTTTTTTACTTTTGGAGCGATTATTTCCGAAATTATTGATAATATCAAAAAATGATTTTGGTAAACCCCTATTCATTTTTGAATACCTATCCAAAAATATACCACACGTTAGGGTTGAAATTTAAAAAAAAAACACTTTTTACTTTACATGTAGGGGGGCTACCCTAATAAAATATTTTTTCCAAATTGTATTTTTGCACTTTGTCGGCGTGATTGACATACATATTGATACCAAATTTCAGCTTTCTAGAGCTAACGGTCACAGAGATTAAGCGAGGACGGACGGACAGACATGGCGAAACTATAAGGGTTCCGTTATTGCTAATTGGCTACGGAACCCTAAAAAAAGAAGTACCTAACATAAGACTTAGTTACCTTCGATAAAGACCTTAGTAGCTAACCAGGTTGTTGAGGACGGACAGAAAACATGCGACAGAGAATGTACGCTTTATGTAAGAAGATTACTAAGGTGATGAAAATAGGAGGGGAAGAAGAGGGGTGGGGTGAAGTAACTCACTAAGCTGAGCCACCATCAACACATACATTGCTTCGGAGAAAACCATAAAGGTGTTCTCCGAAGGAATTGCTGATAACTGTTGTTACTACGGTAAACCGAATAAATTACATTCTCCCCACTAAATTATATTTCTTCGAATCCACTTCAAAGAAAATAATTAATGTTAATGACTAGAGACGTTGTTTAAATCCAATATTTTATTAATACAAAGATCAATAGGAATGAGAAATATGGCAGAAATTAAATATACATATGTAGTAAACTGGAATCCAACCAAAACAATAAAGATAAAACTTATCAAAAACTGTTTATCGAAAAGAATATTGAGTTCTTGAATAAAAAGGTCGTTAAAGTCAAGGAAACAGACACATCAATGTGCCTAGTGTTTACGAGTTGGTTTTACATGAACGTGTGTAGTCCCAATATTTGCATGTCCTTTTGGACATTTGTCATCAAGGTTGCTTAGAACTTTCTCAACCCCTTTTTCTTGTAGAAATGGAAAGGCTTTTTAATCACGCAACGTGAACGTCTTCTGACAACGTGACGGTACCATCGCAGCTTAGCATCAGAAATGAGTTATGGGGGTCACCTTGAAGCTCGCCTTCATACTCGTATGTTCATTTCACACTTTGTCTTTAAGAGTAACCCCAGCTTACTAGGTTAACATACGTATCTCCGTTGTATGTAGTTTCTATAACGTGATACTTACTCGTAGTTACCGATACGCGGTAGCGAGAAGCTTTATTGGATTGTTCGAACATCACGATGGTTCTCAATTTGTTTCGACTTTGACTCGAGTCCGACTTGGTCTGTTATCGCGACGGGCACATAGCGCGTTCATTCGCGAGTTGTTCCTTGATGGTTTAGTTTCGATTGGTGAAAATGACTGATTCATACAACCAAAACCTAGCTGTCGATTCCGTTGACGCGAAACAATCGAAAGTCATCTCGATTGTTTTATAAAACGGAAAGAAAGAAAACGAATTTAATCGCGTCACACACGAGTCGCAACGGCAAGTTGATGGTTTATTCTAACAACTTCAATTCTCTCGATTGTTAAAGCTTCTGCTTCTTGAATGGCCCATCGCTACTCTTAGAATTGTCGGCCAGACTAGATCAACGTTCGTAATCTCATCAAAAATAAAGTCCCCCTCAATCCCAGTAACACAGAGCGCAGTAACGTGATAGTTTGTCCGGGAAGCCGTCCGGATCACTTACTATGTGCATACATTCTAGCCCGCCCAGCGTATTCGTCGCCATGACTCGCTGCGGAATATCTTTGCACAAATACAGCTATGGAATGTACGGGGGCAACGGCTTGTGATGGACACGCTAGTTTTTAACGTAGCAAGCTGACTTGGCAAGCGTTGTTCTACTAATGGGAGGTGGGTGCAGGAAGGTAAAAAATACGCATATGACCTGTTAGACGTCCTACCAAAAATATCATAAAAATCGGTTTGGCCGTTTCGGAAGAGCTCGATAACTAACACTGTGAGTTGTGACACGACATTTTTGATGATTGATGGTTACCAGCAACTACACCCATGTAAAAATCGAATATCTACGGGAACGTTTTGTTTTTATTCTAGGATAGAACTCGACCCGTGTATAGGTTCTGAAGACAGTCCAGCGTTGTTTGATGTTAACATTGTAAAAATTTTAGACAATTTCGTGCTATAATATGTAAGGTTATTTTTATGATCAGAGAGCTCTGACATTTTTCTTATCTTTATTCCCCCAGCATCCTTCGCCCCTGAACCTTTGTCTTATCTTACGACATCTTCTGTCCTTGAATTATTAAGTGCATCATTTGTATTTTAAAACCTATCGCTTAACCGTAATTTACCTAATGACATTAAAATTTCAGTTTGCCGTTTTAATTATAATTACGTCTGACTTTACTTCAACTAGAAGTTGAATCAAGTTCAATCTAATTTTAAAACTACTATTTCGTACATCTTTTATGTCTTTAAGTGATTAAGATCCAAAACACAGAGTAAAACTAATTTGGACAGTAACCACAAACTGAACACTTAACCCGGCGTTTAATTTGAGTTAACTACAGTCGAGCAAGACCCTCCACGTTTAACTGTATTTTTAACTTAATTAAACTCAGTTACAACTAACAAAATTCACTTACATGATGCCAATGGCCGGCGCCCGTACACGAGCCAAGCTACGATACGTATTTAAATAATTTACCAAACGAAAAACATTCAAGTTAAATTTTATATTTGTTTTACCGGAATATTAAAAAGCCATTAAGAGTAAAACCTTCAATATAATACGAATATTATGTACAGCCAATATACAAGTTTTAATTTTGCTAATGAGTTTTTTATTAACTATGTATTTAACTGTGTATCATTCATATCTACCCAGGCGGTATCCATGTAAACTTTAACCCGTTGCTTTAACCATATATGACGACTCTGGTTACTTATGTCCCGTCGGAGTTATGAGTTCATTTCATTAGACATAATTCACCTCTTGTTATCTAAGCATCGGGTATAAAAAATACCCGTAGTCACATTTCATCATCTTGAGTAACTAACACCCATAGTTTCCACTTCATTTTGTTTGAGGCACTGGTTCCCTCATACCGATGGTACCGCGTATATTATCAATCCGTGTGTTTCCCCACTCTAAGACGGGATACAGTATAAATTCTTGTTTATGTTTTCTGGCAGCGAGCGTGGCGATGCCTTGGCCCCGGACATTACCAGATCTAGCAGCACGGACGCCATGTTGGGCGCTATTGGCATCAGATCTAGACATTACATCGAGCTGCTTACAAGTAAATGTTATGCTAAGTTAAGAGGTAATGAAACTGTGGCGGACTACGGTTGCTTGGACAATAAGAAGTTCTGAAAATCCTTATTAGTTTCATCAAGTTTCTGTATATCATGGAATAGGTAAAAGATATCCAGTGGCTGGCCTACGTTAGGGATATTTAGGAAGTAACGTTTTAAATGGACTCTAAAAAGGAGGAAGTTATATACACGGCAGGCAGCATGTATTTTTTTATGTAGGTACCTATGTTCACCGATTTTGCGGTCAGTTGTTTTTTTTATAGGTTGTACTCCCGAGTTGAACCCATTGAAATATTGTTATGATCTAATGATGAACTTCAAAGATATTGAAGGGAATTCTTCGCATCAAACAATACCTAACAGATAAACAAATAAAAAAATTCCCCAGCAGTTACAGCCATTTTTAAATGCACGGCTGGTTCTTGTAATGAGAGCTCGAACCATATGATATACGAGTATCAGGGAAATGTTAGACTGAAGCCTCAACAATGCAAAATCCAGTTCAACGGAAACAGATGAATAGTTTCGGATGATGGCTCCTGAATCCATTGCATTCATTCGGGAAATATTGAGGGGCTTTCAATTTGCCCGCGCCCGGCTTCCGAGCCATCAATTTAATATTGGAAGCCCAAAAGAAGCCATTTACTCCAATTTGGCGAGTGATTTGATTTGACGTTACATTTCAGATCTTTATTTTTAAACGCAAGCGATACCGTGTCTTGATGTAAATAGACGATTTATAACTACCTACAAAATTATGTGTACGTTCAATTTTCATTCCTTTTTCAATGTTTTAATGGTGACTCGCAAATTCGAGTCATGATCGTCTCCCTAGCTTTTCCCAATTAGCTTGGGGTGGACTTGCAGTCTACGGAGGCGGGTGAATACCCGTGTTTTACATGAAGCGACTGCCTATCAGACTTTCACAATCTAGTTACTAGGCAAAACATTACTCCTTGGATAGACTGATGGTCACCGGTAATGACTGCCTACAAACTGCAATATCACCTGCTGTCACTATAACTAAGACACACCATGATTAGAAAGCCTAGGAGATTGCGGCTTCGATAGAAAACTATTTCCCGATGCCAATCATAAAAAGTCACAACAAAATGTTTAATACATATCAGGGCCGAGTGGTCCCGACACACATGACCTCTGGTTTACGTCCTCAATCCTCGGCCGACGTCCGTCAAATGGCTAGCAATCAATCGATAACTCTGCTTGCTCGGCAAAGAGTCGCTGCTACAATTTATGGCTATCAGGAGAACAAAGTTGTTAACAAACATAGCTCGCTGATGAATTTGTATGCCGCCTGCGAGTTAGCGGTGAGGAGGACTGCGAGGAATAAGCGATAAGCGACTTGAACTCGGGGAAGTAGGGTTGCGGGAATCCGATGGATGCGAGACGCACATGACCGGTCGTTGTGGCGACGCTTGGGGCAGGCCTATGTCCAGCACTGGACGTTTTTTCGGCTGAGATGATGGGGATGACTAAAACTCGTAGGAACGATGCTGTAGGGTGACTACTTTTGAATCTTCTAGAAGTCAATCAGTTAGAAAGATGATGCCCATTTCAAACCGTAGATCTCTATGGAGAAGAATATGCAAGGAACTCCGAGAAACACTCTTTTATACCATGTTATAGGTATATTAGAAATACCTCGGTTAGGTAAATTTTTCCGGGCGCTACAATTAAGTAAGAACAATGTTAATCAATAAAGTCCTCTTCCAGAGATTACAGTTTTTCACGGTCTTAAACTACCGGTGTTCAGGGTCGGACCAGCTACTTTCCTGACGACGTCCTCTCTTAATGGCGCTTGCCTAGAGGTCCATTTATGCTGAACCACATTAATTAATTATAATACCTAGCCGTACAGCGTTTATAGGTTCTATAAAGGCTTTTACGACGGCTTGCCAACCTGTACCAGTAGTAATACCCCGCTATCCACCCATCCCTTGCCCCCTATGGCGGAGACGTGAGCCGCCAATAAATGCGGCCACTCTGTTAAATGGACCACCCCACTCCAAGGCCAGGCCTCCGGGCCAATCGGACTAATCAAACTTTTTTCATGTTAAACTTTAAAGACTCCACTACGAGATGTTACTTTCTACTATACTTAGCTACTTTGAATAACTTTACTTTCTTTGTTAGCAATTCCAATTTCGCAGCTGAATTTGCAAATGGTGTTTAGTTAGAGTGGGATAAATTCAATTAAGTGCAGTTTTGTGTTTGAGATAAAAAGAACACGTTTTCATTTAATCGTGTTGCTGGACTAAGTTTGTATTTGCTGTAGGTGCCTAGGTGGTGCCAATAGTAATATCACATAGAACTATGAACAATGTGCACTTTTGAGGACCTCATGAACGACCCTGATGCACCGAGGTGGCGAGCAATAGGTAGTTCGCTTTTCGTTTGTCCGGTAATCATCAGGACCAAACCCAAGTCATCCACGGCCCGAAGTCTTCCACGCGCGCTTCAAGATGATATCAGTAAAACCGTAGTCCGGGTCAGCAGGGCATGGATTCGCTTCTAAAATGGAAATACGAGCCTGGTACAAAACGCAAAGAAGGAACAAAGAAGAGAACATTATAAAAGAGACCTGCAAAATTTCAGCGTTCTAGGTCCAAGGGTTTAGGCTGGGCGTTGACGAGTTAATGAGTGAGTCAGGAGTTTCCCTTTTACATAATACCGATTTACACGCTAAAATAAATCCGTTACTAAAGCTCTGTGTTTTCAAACCCATTTCAAAGTTTATATAACCGGCATCAGGGCGTGTGTACTCAAGGCGGAATGAAGCCTCGCTCGATTGAACTCCATAGTTTGTTCGATTGCTACATTTGTATATGTTTTTCCATTCGGTAATACAAACATCATACGTTTGAGGGAAATCATTTCCCTCCGTTCGTTCTGTTTGCCACAGCACACACGGAATATTTGAAGGCTGTGTTTTTTCACGATAGGTAATTTGAATGATATTTTTATTGGCTTTACCTACTCGACACGTATGCCTGTATATATTTATAAGGTAATTTTTTGTAAGTTGATACGTAAATAAAAATAGCACGTAAAACTGAAGACTAATATTCAGTGATTCCAGGGCATGCAAAGTAGGATACTTATAGAGTTTTGTACAAGAACATGAAAAATTATTAATCAATCCAGGAACGATGTTAATTATTCCCAGAACTTTCTGCCCAGTATTAAAAGTAACTAGTTTAAAAAGTAACGCCATTTATTATGTGCGAGAAACGGCCCCGTAAATGTAATTAGGTGCCGGGGAATGATGCTTAATGAAAAAAATGCGCAGCTAGTCGCTACATTTTCACTCATTTCCCTACCAACAGAACTGCAGAAAAAATACCTTCCATATTTCAAGATATTATAATTTAACCACTGCAACGATGCATAAAAAAGGTTGAAACAAAACGAGGTCAGATATGAAAGTGTGAATAAAATCACTTTGAGAGAATGCGCCCTAAAAATATTATTTTTCCGGAATGCTCGCGGCTTGCATGCCGCAATCAGAATAAAAGCTCTAGCTAAAATGTAACGAAATTTTTAATAAATTTAGCTTGAAATATACACGCAAACACTTTCATCTAAATTTGGTTTTCTATTTGCCTTCATTAAAATGAATTGATATACGTTATTGGCAAAGCTTTTAAGTTTTTACAAGATACTTGTATGATTCAGACAGACATTAGCGTCCTTTTAGGCAGCTAATGCCTGTCTGAAGAGGCTCCGTTCTTCCGCAACAATAAGTATCATGAAGGTAAACAGGACATATTATAATTTTATTCTAAAGCTATATGAATTAAATTAATATTATGTATGTGAGTAGATGTATGTGAGCGAGAGTGTAGTGTAGGTAGTATGTAAGTGTGGGTGATATCACGTAAATGCTAGAGTTTCTATGTATTAAAATTTCGTTTTCATTGTAGGTATTAGAGTATTAGGTAAGTATATATTAATCTTGTTGTACAGTGTAGCAGACTCGTATCTATCTAGCTACTAATTAAAAGGCTTACTAGGCTTATAAATGGAGTTCCAAACGATAATAAAGCTTTGTTTCCTATAGCGTAGGTATTGGTCCCAGAGAATAGAAACCTATAGCCAGTAGTTGGCGTATTGAGGACGCGGATGATAGTGACCTCTCGGTAGTTAGATCCACGTCCAAATTCAAAAATCAATCATGGGACCTCTATTTACTAAGACTCCGCTATCCGTCCGTTCGTCTGTTCGTCAGTTACCAGGTTGTGTCTCATGAATCCTGATAGACAGCTGAAATTTTCACAGATCATGTATTTCTGTTGCCGCTACAACAACAAATAACTACTAAAAAACAGATTAAAATAAATATTTAAGAGAAGCCACAAAGCAGACACTTGGTAGGTTTTTATTTTTACTGTAGTCAATATTTCAAAAGATCTTTCTAAAAAGTAATTTATTTTCGTACAAAGTAGTAGCTAAGTTGGCGAGCACCGCGATACCTACGATACCTATTACGTTCAGAATAAACTACAGACGTGACACGAATTTAAACCATCTAATACTATCAAGAAAATCCTTCATTTTGTACATTTTACACGATTTCTTCCAACTATTCATTTATTTATCTCCTTATGTTCTGCTTACAGACGACTTTATTATTTGAAGTTTTATTTATTAGATTTCTCGTTGCAACGTCTGTGTGTCTTCCTCTATGATTTACGATATGGTACAGCGCAGCCACCACCGTACTGGAAACTACGAATGATGGAGTAACACAGGATGCGTCTTACTTGGAGCAAATAACCTCGTTTTCTTATTCTTTTACGCTAAAGTTGACAAAAGTAATAGGTCCATTTCGATATTTGAAGAAATTGTATGATATTTTATAGTAAGCGCTAAAAGAATACTCGATATATATTCCATCATTAAATTTTAAAAATAGAAGTTGTTGCTAGTGTTCTTTTGCACGTACTTTATAATAGCATAGCATGCAATTTATTCAAATGTGGCCTCTTATTTTTTGATATCTCTAAGTCTTAGTCTGGTTGAAAGTAACCTTAAATAGCAACTTGTAGTAGCTCCTACACCTCTTTGAGACGAACTTTGAGTTTGTTAAGTATCCGTGGTTAACTTTTCAGGCAAGTAACGGTAACTTTTTTCTCTTCGTTTTTCATTATTTGTACACTATATAACTGGAATAATGCACACCTTTATAAACCCCGAATAGAAAATTGAACGTTATCGTCGCTACAATCACAATTGAAGGAGATACTGAAAATTTCCTTTTTTTAATATAAATATGCACTGGTACATTGGTAACGCATCATTCATGCATTACATTACATTATACAAACACAAATATTCTACTGATGCTATCAAGATTTATCAAGAATTTATCAAAATAAGTATTTTTAGGGTTCCGTTCCTCAAAAGGAAAAAACGGAACCCTTATAGAATCTCTTTGTTGTCCGTCTGTCTATCAGTCAAGACCCTTTATCTTGAGAACGCGTGAAGGTATCAAGTTGAAATTAAAACTGCATACTTAAAATGTTACAGCACCTCCTTTGGCTTCTTGAATGCTATTGCCTTATAGGAAGAAGTTTAAGATATCTATGTGAACGATTTCATACTTCGAATTATAACTACATCCTACTAACATTATAAAAGTCATCATCTGCCTAGCCTTTTCCTAACTATATTGGGGTCGTCGTCCAGTCAAGCCGGATTTAGCTGAATACCAGTATTTTACGAGGAGCGGCTGCCTACCAGACCTCCACAACCCATTAACTGGGGTAACACGGTACTTCATGGCAAGACTGGAGTCAGATTTACTGGCTTCTGACTATCCGTAACGACTGCCGACTGCTGGTATTTACTAACATTATAAAAGTAAAAGTTTGTATATACAGATATTTGTTACTCTTTCACGCAAAAAATACTGAATGGATTTCGATCAAACTTAGGCTTAGACCATGTCTAGTATCTACCTTATCTTTTAGGCATAATTTTCTACTAACACCCGGACGAAGTCACTGGTAGTTCGTAGTGTGTTCATATTACTTTGTAAATTCCAGACAAAAGCAACAAATAACGAGTAAAACTTAGCAATGGACAGCCATAAACCACGAGCAGAGTGTATCGGCGTGAGCTGAACAGAAAATAACCAGATAAAATATGATGCAGGCCTGGAGTCACCTCGCAACGGACGATTGAGCGGCCGCTTTGCACCCAGGGCTGGACTTGGGACCTGCTAGGCGATACTAGCTTAGAAGTAACGTGGAAAACACAAAATATGGGACCATCTATAATAGATAGTGCTGTTCGAACTAAATGAACTTATAGGTATGATAAAGCTGGTTGAAATCCAATAAATTATTGTCTTTTTAAGTATAATAATGTCTTACATTAGAGCTGCTGTTTGGGATTCAAATGAATTGTAGAAAATATGAATATAAGTATTATTAGAAAAGCGTGTGTTTGAGAATGTGTGCGTGCTTTTGTGTATATCGTTATGTTTGTACTCGGGTAGACCATGTCCTAGAATAGCACCTACAATATTTTTTATCCCGGAAGTACGTTCCCTTGGCACTATTTTCTACTTTAAGCGGATAAAGCTGCTGGCAGTGTAGGTATGTCGGTATTTAATAAAAGTTATTACACATCTAGGAAACCAAGCATACCTAGGTACTTATATGTTAAAAGGTTAATTATGCATATTTTAAAGATCACCAAAATTCGCTTCGTTTTCGAATATCCCAAAATTCAAGTGCCACAAAAGTGTCTAAGAGAAACTAGAATCGTGTTCGTATCGCTATTTTGGTGGGAAAACCCATTTATGTTTCGACAACCTTTTAGTAGTAAGAAAAGTACTACAAACTAGCAGATGTTAAGAGGAATAGACATCCATTTATACATTTAGATAAACTCCTCGCGAGTTACACGCCTAAGTGGTAACTGATACGATAAATCGAACTACATGAGAAGTTTGTTCGTTTAGCGGCTTCTAATGGCCTGAGGGAGCGAACTGGCTAGGATATGAACACACCATGTTGTACATGACACTCTTTATGTATTGTAATTAATGGTTAAACTATAAATACCTAATAATAATCACAATAAGCAACAAAACATAAAACATTAGTTCTTCTTTGACAAAATAGCCCTCACGGACAGGCGCGAGCTACAACAACGCCCTTACCAATTTTTATTCGGATTTAAATTGACAAATTTATTAAAACTGCATGCAACACGAAACTATATAGGCGGACTTAATAACTGTGTTATTGCTTTGGGTACTCTACCATAAGTGGTAAAAATATAAACCCGAAACCCCGACCCCTTCTGTACCTACTTGAAGTTTAAATTAATTAATTCTGTTTTATTAAGACACAAGTGATGATGTATTTATATAATCAAAATAAACATACTCATATTTTTATATACATATAAATATTTATATAATTTAATATACATATACACATGTAATAATTTCAATGAAAAACGTATGTCGCATCGCGCCTGCCTTGAAATTAAAAGGAACTAAATGATAATTCTAGTAATACTTTTCGAAAAGCTTTGAAGAACAAGTTAGAGTGTGTAAAACCCACCTCCACTTCAATATGGCAACACGTGTAAGTTATTTTACCTTAAACATTAATAACAAAGTGTGCCACTTTTCGGGTATATTCCGAGAACCGGCTAACAATGTATGATAAATTATATGGGTTCGATTTAATATAATTATACAGTAATGTAGAGAAAAGTTGGATCGCCCAAGTGTCTAACTAATTTTGGCGTTTTCAATTATTAGGTTTTCGCAAATTGAAAAGAATTACCTATTCAGACGTGAGTGAAGCTCGCAAAGTTTGCTATAATAATACTCTAGGCAATCACATCTGCAACAACTAAAATATTCTCGAGAATTGGAAATGAGAAACCAAAAATAGAATTAACCTGAAGATTAACTATTCTTTATTCTGGAGTCCTTCCAGATTTGGACGATTCGACGCGGTTAGATGCGAGGGGTTTTTCATAGTATTTTTTATAAACAATTCTTAAATTATTTATTTCGACTCGTTCGGCTCGGATAACTGTGCCTTCATATTTAGTAATTCCTTTACCTAGTTAATTTTATAGGTGTTTTTAATGTATGGACATTAAAAACATGTAAAACTATTAGTTGTAAAGCCCCAAGTACGCTCCTGTGAAACTGGACTTGACATCTCGTGGAAAAAAAATGTCCCCTTTCCCTTTGTACCCTTCCCCCCTCGCACCTCCCCCCCCCGTGCCCTGAGCCCAGTCCCGCCACCTTCGTGCGTCTCCATCGGAGTCCTGTGACGTCACACCGTAATGATCTACAACGTGTTTAGGGTACAAAAGGGATGGGTAAAGTTTGCGTAGATAATGGGGTGCAGTGTCAAGTTTATTTTAGGATAAGAAATGGAGGGAGGTTTATGTTTAGTTTGTGACAGGTGATGCTAAATAAGAGATACTTAATTTGGTACGAATTAGTATGAAGTAACTTTGTATATCAAAATATAGTATTAACTACTTTGGCATCAAAAAAGATACAATAAAAGGTTTATTTGTAGGCAATTCTTTTTTTTTTCTATGTAATTTCTTAATTGCAATTACGTAAAGCCGAATAAAAGAAGCTCAATATAAACCTTTCAAATCAGATTTGTAAATTATTTAAAATGCACTACAAAATAAATCCACCTTTCAGAATAAAATGTTTCCTAAAATATTTATTCAAACAAAAACATGAAAAGCCTGCAATAAAATTGCGAGCAATATGTTTCGTTCCGTCCACTGTCAGCTCAGAGCGCCACGGGGCCGATATGAATAAAAATAGATAACCCGGGGCCACACATCATTATGGACGTATAAAAATAGTTTGGAAAAATCAAATGCTGCACAGAAACTGGCTACCTGCAAATAAAACGTAAAAACTGTGCAGAAATACTGTGGAACGTGTCAGGCGGTGAACATATTGTAAACAGTGTAAATCCCAATGAATCAGATGGTATTACATAATCTTTAAAACAATAAAATAAAAAACCAGCGGCTATGGAAATACCCTAGTTTATCCAGTAAAAGAACTGCTTGCCTACCATTTGTTGTGTTGTGTACATATAAACATAAATGTTAGGTATATTTAATAAATACCTATGTCCGTAGAACAATCATACCTGAGCCTTTGTATAAAAAATGTAGTCATAAATTTAAATTAAGTTCAAATGTATAGTGTTACCCTTTACTAACTTTACATTTAGTGCAAAATCATGACTCCTATGTTTTGACTAATTTTCCTTGTTAGTCACAAACGGGTTCTTTACAAAATAACAGGCTAGGCACCGAAATATATAACCACAGTTTCCCAAGTGTGTTCCAATAAAATAGGTTTTAGGTAGGTATACACTATTCAGACAATACTAGCTTTTTCCTACGGGTTTGTTCCGTTGCCTAACCCACGAAAATCATATTTTTTTGGATAAAAAGTAGTTTATTGACTTTGATACTAGGCTTGAACAGTGTAAAGTAGTTTTCTAATAGTAATAGTAGTCATTTCGTAATACATACCTAGGTGAGTTTTGTAAAATGTCAGTAGGGAATTATTGTGTACCAGTTAGTTCATGACAAGTCCGTCGTCGTAAAAAGTACTTAAACTTTTTATTATTAACAGGACTTTGATATAATGTAAATAATCCAATTTGAACGATATTAAGTTACCTTGAAATGATAATATATGTCAAGAGTTTAGATGTGTGCAAGATTTTTTGTAACCTTACAATGCAGGTGCCTGCAATTAAGCGGTGCTCTTATATATTACCTATATATATTGTCTAGATGAGTCACAAGGCATTTACCAATCAATCAACCTCTCAAGGACAAAGCTCTTAAGTTTAAATTAGAGGAAAAATTACTCAACAAATGTTCGGAGAAACTGGCCATCATCATAGTGGTCACCCAAACGTGAAGGGGTCTTCATGAATCACAGTGGTTTCATGTTGGTATAACCGATGCGTCTGACCTGACCAATCGGTATGTCCCACCTTCAAGACACTTTCCTGTAGAAAACCGGACCAGCGTTTTTTTAGGAGGGAAATCGTACAATGAGTTTTCCCTCTTAACGATTTTTTGTTACATTTTTTATTGATATCCAGAACGCCTGGTTTGAAAGTGGTGCCAGCCTAGTGACTGAAACATTTAAAGGGATCGTTTGATAAAAAGATGGATGGATGGAGTTATTGATAGCGTGACGAGTGACAGGAAAGAATGGAAGAAAAAAAATGTGTTGCGACCCCAAATGAAAGGGACAAGGGCAGGAAGATGATAATCTAGAACGCCAGGTAAAGCTACTGGGCCACGAAAGCGCAAATAATGGGTGTTCGGCCGATCTCCCTGAAGCGTAACCACATCGACATATGGTATCTTCATCCAGTTCAGACCTGGATACCACCAAATTTTAAAAGTGTCGCCTTAGGGTTTGTCAGAGAGCTATAGAGCGCAGCATTCTGAATGTAAAAATAACAGATAGAAAACATATTGCAAACAGTGAAAAAAACGAAATAAGAAACTGCGATCCAAAACGGACCCAATGGACGTGAGCTACCTGACTTTGGGTTACGTCAGTCGTATGCTCAGTGGTCGCTGAGTAGTTGCCGTGACACCACCATTGGGTTCCTACAGAGGGAAAGCGCCGTCGTGGACGCCCTAGAATGAGGTGGCGGGATGATCTAGACACGCGAATTAGACGGTGCGGGAGAAGGTTGTTTGGAAGGACTTTGGGAACGCATTTACCATGCAGTGGGATAGGAATGGGGACTAAATAAATATTAATACACTTTTATTACTGACTTGAGTTATTTCTATCTATCTATCAAACCTAGCTTTGTAGTTATTCTTATACCCCAAAGTTCAAGGGGTATTTATTTTGGATGTCCAACAAAGGATACAAAGTTATACAGGAAATTACGGCGACACAGAGGGTTCTTTATTGAGTGGTCCTTCAGCTAAAGTAGGTAGAATCACGGTAGAGCACAGATTAATCTCAACCAGCGTTGCTTGAGACTCGACACATGTGGCTGTTATTATATTTATCTCGACTCTACATAGATCGATGCAGTAATATAGGTACATAATTATTCTTGCCAAAATAATGGTATAAATGCCTTCATAGGGGCTAGAGCGGAATGTTGTAGAAACCTGATTTTTTTATGTGGGATATCATCCGAATTATTTCTCCCGCTCTTGAGCGGAGCGGGAAGGCCTGTCAAACTATCAATGTCTAAACACACGCGTATATTCCTTCTTCACCTTGCGTTCCAGGGCCCTGAATTTTCCTTTCAGAAGCGAACCCTTGGCCCCAGTAGGCTTCGACCCTGCTGGGCCTCTACAGTTTTTCCTTGTACAATCTGGTCACATTAACTTGACGCATCTCTGAAACGCAAGCATCCTCCCGCTTCCCACCGCATTCCCTTAGCTCACCCTGCAAGTGTCAGCTATGGTCAGCATCTTTGTTATTGATACGCGCGACGATAATTTGGCTAGTTCTCTGTTGTTGTTATATTGTTTTTGGACATTATTTCATCGACGCCAAGCGTCAAGTTAATGTGACCGAGTTGTACCTAAGTAGTTACATTTTAGAGACGTTTGGGCTCGAAACTTTCGGTGCTGTCGAGTGCTCACAAATTGTTTAAGAACTTTTCCAAATGCCTTGTTGACACTTTACGTTACCGAAGTGCTGGTTACCTTGGTTAGAGAATAACCATTACCATACAACGTGGCAATGCCACCAGTCTTTTGGGTACATTACCAGTCGACGTCAGCGATGTAGAGGAGTTTTTTGACGCCATATCTACTTTGGATTGAGTTTAGTTTTTAAATATGTGAATACCATGCATATTAAAGTAGGAAAAGACCGTGAATTTTTATGATTTGTAACACAATTATAATCTCAGTATAAAGATATTAAGGATTAAATTAACTTCATATGAAATGATAAAGCCTTTATAAGTTGTAGAGCCAAGGCTTTCGAACAAAAATATTCAATAACTGACGAGTACATAGATGACTGTATAACAAACCATCAACATCTTACTCTTAGAATACGAATTATCTTACGATTCTTAAAAAAAAACTTATGAACAGATCGCAAAACAAAATCAGCGTAAAAAAAATCACATTTAATCCACCGTCCCATCTCCCCTGCCAATTTGCTTCAACAAAGTCAACATTAAAACAATCGGTGACATTCAATGTCCCTAGCCACCTGAAACAAATACATAATTTCTTTGAAAATCTCATAAATAAGTATCTAAAACAGTGAGAGGTAAATGATGTTTTGGTGGAGGAGAACGCCGATACAATGCTGCCACGGTATTCATCTCCTTTGCTGTTCAATGGCGGTGAATAATACAATGATAGCATTATCATCGTTAGATCAAAGGAAGGCTTTTGTCGCGAAACCTTATGAAATTACTGACCCAAATGAATTAATCACGAACGTTCTGGACGCTGATGAGATTAGCGATGCAGCGCCTGCAATGGACGATGGCGCGCGCCCACTCGGAATATTTTAAATTTTCTTTCAAAGATACAGCTTTTACTGGATTTTAGATTGCTTCCTTGGGATGCGTCCTTAGTCAGTTAAAAGCACGCTTAAAAATCTTTAAATTATAACTAGGTACTCATTTTTAGCATAAAAAAGTTGGTGGAAATATAATGAGGTGCAAAACCCAATTTGCCATAATTTCCGTCAGCAGTGCTTCACCTCTTTATGAAGGAAACATATAGATCATTATGTTTGGGTTTCCTCGCGATGTTTTCCAATTTCCGTCAGAGGTTCAATATATTTTATGAAATTTCAAAAGCCTTAACCTAAACCTACTCAGAATGCAAATAACTCTGTTATGTACGTAATGTATCTCTCTGTTATGTAGTAACAAAATCAATATATATTTTCTGAACAACCAAACTAAACTAATAAGTAACAACAATTGACGGCTCGGCTCCCTCTAAGAATTTAATAACTAGATTTACTCAGACATTTCATTTGTTTACTTTGGAACTTAAATATTTACAAGGGATGCTGTAACTCGATTTAAATACGGGGTCGATGGCTGAATCGTTAGTGCCAAGATATATCTTATGATAGCCCCGGGGGATGGCCGAGTCCATTACTATTAAGAGAGGGTTATCCATCATCCCCGCTATCGAAGCCCCAGGCGAATGTTCACTCGATACAAAATCGACTAACATCGGTCAAACGCGATTCGGTTACACGCATTTCCCTATTCCTATCAATCACTTTTGTTGACCGGACTTTCAACGCGATGAGGAAAAACTTGAGGAAATATAACACGCCTGAAGGATTACGATGTTTTAAATTACAAACTATTTGTAGCTACGAGTACATGCTACAGATGAGACGGAGATAGTAAAAAGGCTTATTATGTTTATTCATAAGAAATCACTTTTTAATCATTTACGCCTATAGGCTTATTAGAAGTCCTATTAATTTCTATGTATATCCCAAGTTTTTATTCAAAACCCGACTCAGTGTTTGGCTTTTATTTTTTTATTTAAATTGTTCCTTCACACTAAGAATAACTCCGCTACGTTCACAAACATACAAACTTAACCATTATATTTCAATAATAATTTATTTAGACCATATACTCGTAAATACTTACCCGTGCAGGAATCGAACTCTTGGCACATAGTGTAGCAGTAGCCTTTAGTCCTAAACCCTCTAAAGAGGTACTGATGTAAGAGCACACACAGAACACATACCTATATAAATAGGTTTATAAATAAATATAAACTTACATACACATGTACAATAGGTAGCAGATCAATATTTGTACTAATAAAGATGACTCTACAAGACCTAAATATACCTAGTAATTTGGACTTCCCTAGTTCTTGAGACAACCTACAGTAAATTTAAAAGAACTTTATAAATAAGAGTAAAACTTGGACGGTGGAAACAAGAAAGTTAATAACGAAACTCTAATTAATAAAATGGAAGTCGTTAGTCAGACAAACAGAAACTCTTTCTCAGTAGAACAAAATAAAATCCACAAGATAATAAGCAGCAGATACATTGTGTGTTGTTGTTTGACTTGAGAGGGCTCGGGATGGATGAACCCTTCTCTATTTAACTTAGACTTACTTCGAAAGCACAACAACATTGATAAAATAAAGACTTTTGTAACCCACCATTGTTTGTGACAAACACACGTGAATCGCTCCCTGGTAACAGCAGTCGGGACGACGCAAACGACAAAATATTGCCACGAATATGATTTATTTATTGTAAATCTCCGTTTGAAGAAAATCTCGTTATAGTTGCACGTGTCGCCCTCGTCTTAGCAGACAAAGGCGAGGCTAGTGCACAGATATTTGATACTGTGTTTGAGGGGAAGGTCGCTCAGCGGATAAATCGTATTTGAGAAGCGCCTTGTTGTTCGCGCGATAGATTGTCTCGCTGTCTGTGCTATACACATTCCTATGTGCTGGGGCTTTTCTCTGCAGCTATATTTTACGGATCTGTTACGATCAGATAGAGGACTTTGTCGATATATTGCACGTTATGCAATAAGCGCTGCAGCAGCTTTCAAATCATGCTTTTAGGTTCAATTGCATATTGCATTATTGTAGACGTGGTTACGTTAGGGTTAGGTCAACCAAAAAGGTTGAATGACCAACTATCAGTTCGAGTACTATATCATTATGTGTATAGTCTGCAAGTAAAACAAGTCTTTGTTTATATTATATTAAAATAAAGGTGTTTGCCTCTCGTACTTTAGTAGTTTCGTAATAAAAGAAAATGGACATCAAACCGCAGAAGCTTGTTTAATATTTTTCTCGTTGCCACATTTTTATGGGCTTTCCTCAGACTAACTAGTTGCAGCAGTGCACAAATCGAGTAAACTACTTAGTCCATGTTTTATTTCTCGAGTTCTAAAAGGAAATAAAATTGTCACTTCGTTTTATGTGTCTGTCACTGTGAGGATGACGTCACCGTGCAGTAAACACTTTTATTTCTACGATTATGAGTCGGTGCGATAAAACTGTCTTTAAGGAACATTTGCAGATCGTTCGTGGAAGACCTTTCGGTTTATAAACAACATTGTGTGTTACGCAGTAACGCGTGTTTACGATTTCGGGGATGAAAAACGATACTTAGTCTGTAAAGAATGAAGTAGAGGAACAAGCTGGGTGACGTGTGGTGACAGTGACAAACTGCGTTAAGCCTCGCCTCGTTAAAATGGCAACCATTTTTAACGCGAACGCCAGATACAGACGCACAAAATTGGATTGGCTCCATCGACCGGCTTAACGGAGGTTTTTTAACGAAAAGGTAGGCTCGTCTGTCAGAGGGTATCAGTCAGTTTCGCAAAGTTTCAGCGGACGTAACGAAGGGCCATTAGAAATGTTTTGACAGGATCCCGTGGAAATAAAATTCGTGCCTACTTCACAATCACGTCATGCCGTGTTTTTTTAGATCCAATACGGATTTAACAAATGTATATTAGGTTAAAGTAAATATGAAGGTGCAAATAAGGGGCTCGTCTAGTGTATATTACATCACGCATATAATCTCTGACGCACATGGTCAACAGTCAACACTTGTGTCGCAAAACAACAACAAACCGTTCAAAACAGATTACAATTCTTCGAAGAATGATTCAAAGATCAAAAAACAAAATCCCGTGCGATTCGAAACAGTTGCACAATATATAAATTATGGATGCAAGTGAGGCAGAGGAATGTGGACGCGGCCCCGAAACTTCCGGCCTCGCTGGAAAGCGGAATTTTTCGATGTCGTGTGGGGAACGCCTTGTGGTAAGAAATACCTATAAAAAACTTTCGGGGAAATCAAAACCGTGGCCGTCAATGATTGTTGCTGACCTACAAAGTATAAGAAGAATTTTGCTCTGCAATATTACTATAATAAATAATTAGGAACAACATCTCACAACTAATACTAAGTAACTAGAATTTTTTAAATGGGTAGTCAGCCAGTGTCTTCCACCGCTCTAGGGCCCAGCGGGAGGGCTTGTCGGACTTATGCTGACTAAATCTATTCCTATGCTCCTTCTTTACCTGGCATCAAAGTACCCCGGGGTTTCCTTACAGACAACCCATGGATATATGGATAGATTTTTTAACTAAAGATAAATAATAGTACATATTCCAAATTCACCCTAACTTCACGAGTTCAAAGACCGCTTTTAACCAAAACCATCATCATAATGTATAAATAATAAAATAGATACCTAAGGCCGTCTTAATTAGCATCAGTAGGTAACTACTGTGATGAGTTAACGAAAGTGTTCCATAGCAACAAGTAGCTCTGTGACACACATAAAGTAGGTTGGTTGGAGACAGCTGACCGCAAGCAGATACTTCTACGTCAGGTCACAGCTTACCTAACTAAAAACTACGCAGCAAGAAGCACCTTGTGCTTGCCACGTAATATCGATTGCATTTTTGGGTTTTCCTGTTACATTCTATTTGGAAATACCGTGTGTAAATGCAAAGGACATTGACCATCCATGTAAGGGCGTTGGATCAAGTGCTTGAACACATAGTGCAATATTTTCCTTAGCCTAATAGTAGTCTAGTAGGTAATAGTAGATTAAACTAGGTGTATATTAATTACATACTTGAATATAAAGGTTTTTTTTTGTTTACTTCTAGTAAACTAAAGGCACTTCAGCCTAGACGACCGTTTGACAACTACATTTTTATATATTCGCATGACTCTTCAAAAGCATTGTTTTGCCAGCCAGCAGGTTGTAATAAAGTGGAATCTATTTAACATGGATTTAAATATTATATTGGTTAGTAAACATATTTCAAAACGAAAATAATTAAAAAACTGCCCGAAAACCCTTTTAAAATAATGATTTTATTCCTTTGTTTAATATTAAAAAAAAACATTTTGGAAGTACGTCCACGCGTTGAAAGCGTTTGATCTAGACCTGGTCAATGTACTTTCTAAGTTATACAAGGTGTTTGGTTCATCGTGTGCCAAATTGATATGGTCGACTGGAGGGGTCATCTACTTTCCTTTCAGACCCCCAAACACTACCCATGTCCAGTGGAATTTTTTTCATAGACTTTTTAAAGTTTTTTGAAAAATAGACCCGATTTTTACATTCAAATATAAATATAACAAAATGTATAAGACGTAGAGCCTCAATTTTAATTTTATTAAGACGTATATTGAACAGAGGTACTTTTAAATACAAAATTAGTGATATCAGCCCTCTAGATTTTTTAAAATTTATTTGCAAAGTTTCGGACTTAAATTAACGCTATTTGTGTTACTGCTATTTACATGGCTGCAAAAAAAAGAAACTAAAAGAGACTGGGATCTTCAAACTCTCTCAATAATTTTCTAGTCTATCCTCTTGCTAGTGATGTGCCACATGTCATAAAAATCTTATTACAACTATGTGAAATCGATAGTTTTGTGAGTCGAGTCACATAAAATTAACATTCAAAATTATGATTTGAAAAATGATTTATGCTTGAATGGTACCTGAAGCACATATTTAATCTATTTAATCACTCATATTAAGTAAAACCTGCTTCGTAACACCCTATTTTTGTGGGTTTTACTTGAAATAAAAGAAAAAAAGCGTCTTTTACAATAATTTCATATTTTTTATAAATGCCTCTCAAATTTTGGCCTCTGTTGCAAATGCAGACCCGACACCTGTTCCGTATTTTCGACACTCAGTTTTTCTTGGTCTACACTTGTACGCAGGGTCTGGGGAACCTGCCAAAGAGCTGGTATACGTGACGGAGGTTCCAACTAGGGAAGTACTAGTTCAAAGCATTGGAACGGCTTTGAATACAATTAAAGAGGGAAAATGACTTCGTACAACAACTAAGTGACGAAATACAAAACAGATGTCGGGCCTGCACTTGCAACAGATGCCAAAATTTGAGCAGTATTTGTAAAAATCATGAAATGGTTGTAAATATGGAATTTTATTTTTTTATTTCAAGTAAAACCAACGAAAAGTGAAATACGAGACAGATTTCACCTTCTAAGAGTGATATAACAGATTAAGTAGGTGTTTCAGATACCATTTTAGCAAAAATAATTTTACAATTCACAATTTTGAATGTTAATTTTATCCGACTCGATTCACAAAACTGGCGATTTTATATAGTTGTAATAAGATTTTTACGACATGTGGCACATCACTAGCAAGAGGATAGACTAGAGAATTATTGAGAGAGTTTGAAGATCCTAGTCTATTATGGTTCTTTTTTTGCAGCCATGTAAATAGCTGTAACATGAACAGCTTTAATTTAAGTCCGAAACTTTGCGGGTAAATTTAAAAAAATCTAGATGTCTAATGTCACTAATTTTATTTTCAAAAGTACCTTTATACAATATACGTCTAAATAAAATTAAAATTGAGGCTCTACGTTTTATACATTTTGTTATATTTGTATTTGAATGTAAAAATCGGGTCCTTTTTTCAAAAAAGTCGATGAAAAAAATTCCACTGGACATGGGTAGTGTTTGAGGGTCTGAAAGGATAGCAGATGACCCCTCCAGTCGACCATATCAATTTGGCACACGATGAACCAAACACCCTGTATAAGAGGTAAACCGCAGGTCAATTGTTTTGTAGGTATTCGTTCGGCAGGTAACAATCTAAATATACCTAACACATAAATAATCCCACCTTAAGATATAGCTATAGCTAATATAGCTTAGGAGAGAGTTAATAATAATAACATCATCTGCCTAGCCTTTTCCCAACTATATTGGGGTCGGCTTCCAGTCAAGCCGGATTTAGCTGAATACCAGTATTTTACGAGGAGCGGCTGCCTACCAGACCTCCACAACCCATTAACTGGGGTAACACGGTACTTCATGGCAAGACTGGAGTCAGAATTACTGGCTTCTGACTATCCGTAACGACTGCCAAAGATCTCCAAATGACAGTCGGGACCAACGGCTTAACGTGCTTTCCGAGGCACGGAGGAAACTCGTTATGTTAAGATGGTCACCCATCCACAGACCAACCTAGGCAAGCGTTGCTTAACCTTGAAGATCGACCTGTGCGGCTGTTATTATCTAGCCACGAGCTCCTCACGAGAGTTAATAATAATAACGTAGAGATATAAATGAATGTGTTTCAAATCATTGAAAGCTTTTACCGGAGATTGTGTGCCCCGACTTGAGTTATAGGTCGTGGGTATAAAACACAGTAAGGCGCATTACGTTACGTGTTTTATTTCATCACCACTGATCTTTAAACGATAAAAAAAAACATCGTGAGGAAACCGGTATGTCCTAGAACCAAAAATTTCTATAACATGTGACATCTACCAATCCACACCACGTGGTGGATTCCTTCTCCTAGAGTCCAGCAATGAGAACATTGTAGGGATAAATATTATTGTCACCTTAAGTTTTAACCATTGGAACATTGTAAACTGATGAAAACCTTGTTAAGTTAAATGAACACAACAAGATAAGAAATAAATCTAATAATATATTGAATTCTCGTATTACAGTGTTTGTAACAAAACACCTCCGAAATAGCTTGATATTCAATAAGTCTGAGAATAGGACGTTAACTATTTTTTAACACTAACAACCACGCTGGGTCAGCTAGAAAATATAACATTTCTTTGAAACTAACGAAGCTTCTTACCAAATAATAGGCATTGCGGTCATGCTTGTGCCGTCATAGGATTGTACTTAGTGCATTGGCAGCAGCTCCTAGAATCTGAACAAGACGTCACTGTATACCGCAGTGACGTCTTGATCGAACAATGATGCATTAATCTAAATATGCGATTCGTGTGATCTATACTTATCTATTTATATAAAAGGAGAAACTGACTGATTGACATACCAACGCACAGCACTACTGGAATTGGGATCGTGAAATTTTGCGCAAAGCTTCCTTTTATTTTAAGGTGAACAAATCGGGATCCAAAGTTTGTTAGGTGAAACCCACTTTTATACGCTGGCAGATGCTAGTTATTTATATTATAAAACTGAAAAGTTTGTTTGAATGCGAAAACCTCAGGGACTACTACTATATGAAATTGAAAAAAATATTTTAGTGTTGAATAGTCCATTTATCGAGAAAAACAAAAGGTTACATAACATTATGCTGCGAGGAATAAAAGTGGAACAATATCTTAATAAGCAGGCGAATCCGTGTGGGCCAGTTAGTAATCAATAAACGCATCATCATACATGACTCATGAAAATAACAATAGATCGTTTGAATGCATATTTGGGTCGTCTGCGCAAACTTTTTTCTTGTAATTGTGAAACTAATATACCTAAGTAGATACGAGACACATGCTAATGGATATCATAGAAAATAGGTACATTATGTTCTTTAGCTACAACAGACGAATGTAATCAACACGAGCAATTAAAAAATATTTTATAAAAATTAATCTAAAATTGCTCTACTAATAGGTACTAAGATAAGGTGCCAGATTAATTTTAAATAGCATTTCTTGACATTCTTAATATAAAATAAAGCTGTCTTGAATCTACAGTTCAGTTTACCTACGCAGGCAAAAAGGTCAACGTAGTTTATTCCAAATTTATCTGGTGCGTATTTCCCCAGAAATAGTTCGTAACACCGTTACCTACTAATTCAGAATAGTTTTTGTGGTTTCCATTTTGAATAGCAATTACTTATTCATTAGGAGTTTTTGTCCGTTCTTAAGGTATTTCATTTTCGACGTAATTATTACCTAACTTGTAAAACCAATGGTGTAATAATAAGGGAGTTAGTTAACAACGGTAAAACACAATTTACACACCCTAGTTCGTTACTTGCCCTATTTGGCTGCAGCATTTTTTTACTAAAGAGTTTAATAATCTAAAATCAGTATTGTTTGGTTAGATTTATCTCAACAGGGACAAGAAGATACCAGAATCGTCTGCAATGTAAAGTCAAATTGGGCATTTTCTTTCTATGACGAAAGAAAATAAAATGGCTGTGAAGCTTTTGTAGGCCTCTTATATTATGTAGAGTCTAGAAAGTCTACCCTCGGCACGTGTGAATGGTCTCTGTAAATAGCCGTCCGCCCACAGCCTGGAACCTCCATCCTGTAGACATTCCTCCACCGGCAGGGGTTCAACGTCCCACTGTAACACTTTGTCCTGTTCGCAACGAGTTCATTCTATAAATAGGAACGCATAAAAAGGCAGGAATAAAAGGTAATTCGTAGAACTTGAGACTTGCATTCGTGGGAAGCCTGAAGAACATTTCACGTTTTGAATGTGCATTTAAAACAATTTAATGTAGGTACATGTTTTCTCTACGCACGGAAAAGATGAAGAAACGACACCCTACAACAGGAGAATTATGTTATGGTGTGTTATGGTATGTTATGGTTCAGAATTGGATTTATAAATAAAAACAACGCAAACTAAAATTAAATCAGGTAATTTAAAATTTTACCGATTGGACAAACCACAGGATATACGAAAATCCGGATTCCCACATTATACTATTATAAACTCAATTGACTACCTAGCATATTATAGACGGCTATAACATATTCCGCTAAAAATAGCGAGTTTAACCGCAAAATTAGAGAAACATTGGGAAACCCGCGATGATTTAGAATTTGGTAGATCGAAATAGAAATAACTGTCTCTCATCTACATTTACACATAGGTACATCACTTTTCTAGCCGGCCCAGAATCAATTTCGTTAAACATTTGCCTGTTTACACGAAAAGAATGTTGTGACTGGGTATTCCCGTTGAAACTTTTTTTAAAGCTCTTCCATTTCAAAGTGGTGAGTCTCTCTATTATGGCGGTTTTATTATTGTTTTTGTAGTGCAAGGGCATAAATGTTTGAGTCTTTGTAAGTGGTAATGGGCTTGCTACATTGCGAAATAGTTGTGAAATAATAACCGTTAACTTTAAAAGTAGTTTTGTTGCTTTTAGTGCGGCATACTGTGCTGCAGTAATATTTTTATCTGCAGTAGGCACTCTTCCGGAAACTTATGAGTCTATGCGGCGTTGCCGGTCACATACCTACCCACATCGCAATCACTTAACCATACTCATCGGTTTTCTATAGGTGCTTAGCTACGGAATAATATGGGCTGCATTCTTTAAACGTGGAGATTGCCATTACGTTGAAATTTGTCATTGTTTATTATTTTTACATAGACTTTATGATATGGTACGGAGAAATAACGTCTGCATATGAGCTGGCGCCGGTCCAGGGTAAGAGGTTTTTTCCGACCCCATTGAGTCAGATGCTCACTTCTGAATTTCCGACACTCCTATCACGCGTCAGTCAACACATATCATATCGTTATGTGCACGTGTCTCTCCAGGACTGAAAGTGTTTGTTAAGCGCCATCTGATAGTGGAAAATCATCATCGTCGGAACTCTGCAGTGAACAAGAAATACTACAATGACGTAAGTTATAAATACTATTTACCTACTCCTTATTTTATTAGTTGTCAAGGGTCTTCAAAATTTTGTAGTTTTATCCTACAAATTCTTCAATAAAAAAAATATAATCACATAAGTAACTCACTGTTATTTAAAATCCTTTTGAAGAACTTGCAAATAAATATTCATTCATTCATTCAAGGAACTTCCTATACTCATACTCAACCATGATAAACCGATACGACTTGCGACTTGACCATCAAAATGTTTTCGAAACTAAATACCGAAATGATCGATGATTTCAAAGAAGAGAGTATAAATATTACTAGATTCTGATAATATAGGTACTATAGTTTTAACTGAACTTCAAATAGGCTTAGGTATCGTCAAACTTCCTCTTTATAAAACAACATCTTACTATCGCCACAAGACATTTGAAACATGCTGCAAACCATTGGCCGGACGCTGGTCCATTTATCAAAGCTGCTTGATAGTCAAACAGTAGCTAAGTAAGAGCTGCTTCATCATAATTCTTCGCACACTAGCTTTCTACTTTGGCAAGGTTCCAAGCCTAAGATGACGGTGTGACTCAGCAGTTCTGTAATCCTCCTGGCTTGCCAACTGATCGGACTTTTTTCCCGTACAATGAAAATAACTTTACTGAATGTAAGCTAACACGCCTTTCGTGGAAGTTTTGCGGGTACTAAGACTTATTTAGCCTCGTTTTGAGGGTAGGTATTCCGAGTACGTGTCTCGCTTAGCGGGTAGGTATGAACAGTGTATGTGTGCCATTCTGTGGCTACAGTAATTGTTTTAAAACATTATTGTGTGTGATTCGCGGTAAGTTAATTGAGGAAGATGAAATTGGGGCGTTCGGTTAGTAAAGGGGAAAATCCGTGCAGATGTACTGATTAATTTGTGAAAACCTTTCACCGGTACCGCTTTAGATGGTTTTAAAACTGGCACGCTACAAATAAAAGAGATAATAATAACTAATATTCAAGTTATAGAAAAAAGATTATGGCACAGATGAAAGTAGAACGTATCAGGCCGATAGGCGCAAGTAATTAGCAATTTGATATAGAGCTTTTTGATTACGTCTGATCCTTACAGTACCTTTTAAAGACTTAAACATAAAGCTGAGGATCTACAACGAGTGGAACTACCTGTTTTATCCTGAAAACCGGCAGATACCTTCTGACAGATAAGAGTTCTAGCTAAGCCTACAAAAGAAGAGTCTAGTCTAGAAATAGCATTTAAGGTCGTTTACCTTACGAAATTATTCACTCCTAATATTTCCACCCCTCAACACCTTACAAACAAGAGGTCTATTTAAAACAATGACTATAATAGGTATTCTTAGTCAGAATGTGGCGCCTAATTAGTGCGTAATATAACGAAGTGTCTTCTTGGAACACGTTTGTTCTTCATAGGTATTATTGTGTATTAAAATATCGTAAAGCTAATGCCTTACAAGCGAGTACTACGCGAGGTTATTCTACTGTGATCCTTTGTGATTGAAGTGCCTTGTCTGTCATAATTATTACCATCTTTATTAATTGTTAATTTGATGTTGTTTGTTAAGAAAAAATTTCACGCGATAACCTAATTGACTCGTGGAAGGAGATACCTACGCGCTTTAAAGATAGATTTTGCTATTTTTTATATAAAAAAAACAAAGGTCCTTGAGGTACAGCCGAGTACAAGGATACTAAAACAGAGGTATGCGGAACAAAGTGTAAAGTACCGCCAACCTCCTATCAAAAGGGAGGATAATTCGACTAGACAGAGTTTGGGTAATTGCCCTATAGATGATATCGGTCTATCGTAGGTATCTGTTGAAAACTTTAATTGCACGATACAGAATTTCGTAGTTGTTATGTGGCGCCATATTTGTCGCTACATCATTAACATCCCGTTCCTACACCGGGAAACAAACCGTATGGCGATGTGCCATCGCACTTGGTGGGCATCCCACTCATATCTACATCCAAAACGATTTGGGAATGCTGTCATTATGTGTAGATACCGCTAAGTAGTGGAGTTCCTGGAAAGTCAGTTTGCTGATAGCTAGGTATAGGCTAGGGGTCTTAAAGTCTAGATTGATAAGGTTATTTCTAGGCAAACATGCTCCATTGTAGCCCCACATTATCGCTTGCAATTAGTTGATCAAAAGGAGTTAAAAAAACCTTTTTTGAAACGACATTAAAAAAGTTTTTGGATCATTATTTTCACACATTTTTTGTCAACTAAATTGTAACTAACTGTCCATCCATAGCCTGAATGGAGGCTTACGTTAAAAATAAACGTTGCAGCCATGTCGACGGCGACAATTAACGGACATAAATTATGTAAAAGCCTTTGTGACTTCATCTGCATTGTATTTTATCACTGCGTTAGTAGGACGCCATTACCCCTGCAGTTAAATGTCGCTGAAACTAGACTTTGCTCGTGTAGTTTCATAGCTTCAGCATTGGCAGTACTACTACAAATATTAATTTTGAAAATCGCTTATATTATACGAATACGTATCATATTATGTGAATAAATTATTCTAGGATCTTTTAACTCATTGGCAATGTTTTTAGAGGATGAAAATGAGAACAAGGACTGAGCAATTTAAGTGGTTACCTATTAGTTCGGCAGGTATTTCCATTCCTTAGCTGTACGCATAATGAATGATTGTGTTCCCAAAACGCTTTGTACGTATGGGTGGAATATCCACCATGTACCGGGTGGCACAACGCCGTAGATAGGTACGTCTAGTGGTCGATGGAACGGACTTGTCGGAATTAAATTGTGCAATTCTTGCAACCCATCTCTATTTTGGAAGCCAACACAATCTGAAACGGGCGTGTATAAGGATGTAATAGAATATGGTCGCAGTACGCGCGAGTTAAACCATTACTGCTTCTCTGTGGCAGTGAAAGTTTCATCGAAATCGTGCCATTGTCATTACTAGACGCACGACTGAATCGAAGAGCTGTAATTTAGTCTTTGATTTATAAGTAGCGTACCGTTGTGATAGGTTGTGATGAACCATAAATTAGTAGATACATCGGGACAGCTTTCCATTTTTGATTGCCCTAGTAGCCTATTTACGACTTACGAGTAATTCATTTATTTTATAGTCCAGTCAAAATAGACTAAATTATTATTCAAGTTTGCATTAATTCCCAACAAGCTGGATTTTTGTGCAGGCCTTAAATACGTCATTACGAATGATATGTCAAAAGTCCCCATCGATCCCCCTTGTGCGTTGTTTTTTATTCGAGGTCAAAGGTCACAAATTAGCGTTTTTTGCGTATATCTCTGAAACAACGAGAGCTATCGAAAAATGGTTCAGGCAAAGTTTGTAGATCGTAAAATTGTCTACAAAAAAGATCCAACAATTTTTCTTCTACGATGCACTGTTCTCGAATTATGGCTATTTTAAACATAGAAAATACGAATATGCACTCATGCTAAGGGATGATGGGTTCGATGAATATTTGAAGGACAAACCATCTCTAACGATACATAAGCAGTGTCGTAAAGCATACACCCGGAAGAGCAGCATCGCTGCAGCTAAAAGACAGTGTGAGGTGGAGATAGCTACCACATCTGGGATTAGTCCTCCTCGTACTAGCACGAGGAAATGAATTGTCTTTTTGACAAAATACTGTTTGTTCTGTGGCAATGAAGCAAATAAAACGGCTGAAATAAAAAAAAGCGCAGCATCTTCAACCTAGAGTGTCCTAAACTTTCAACCCTTGACTTCAAGAAAACCATCTTTAAGGAAGCTCAGACTTGTTCTCATGAGCTAGCAAGTAGTGTCATTGCTAGATCGTAAAATTGTCTACAAAAAAGATGTGGACACTTTTCTTCTATAAAGCATCGCTTTCGAGATATCGTGACTTTAGACCGCAGGAAAGTCGTATTTTAAGTGTAACAATCACCGTAGTACTTAGCCTCAGCAACAACTAAGTCATATTCATACTGAATGCGGGCAATGACACTACTTGCTAGCTCATGAGAACGAGTCTGAGCTTCCTTAAAGATGGTTTTCTTGAAGTCAAAGGTTGAAAGTTTAGGACACTCTTGGTCGAAGATGCTGCGCTTTTTTTTATTTCAGCCGTTTTATCCGCTTTATTGCCACAGAACAAACAGTATTTCGTCAAAAAGACGATTCATTACCTCGTGCTAGTACGAGGAGGACTAATCCCAGATTTGGTAGCTATCTCCACCTCACACTGTCTTTTAGCTGCAGCGATGCTGCTCTTCCGGGTGTATGCTTTACGACACTGCTTATGTATCGTTAGAGATGGTTTGTCCTTCAAATATTCATCGAACCCATCATCCCTTAGCATGAGTGCATATTCGTATTTTCTATGTTTAAAATAGCCATAATTCGAGAACAGTGCATCGTAGAAGAAAAATTGTTGGATCTTTTTTGTAGACAATTTTACGATCTACAAACTTTGCCTGAACCATTTTTCGATAGCTCTCGTTGTTTCAGAGATATACGCAAAAAACGCTAATTTGTGACCTTTGACCTCGAATAAAAAACAACGCACAAGGGGGATCGATGGGGACTTTTGACATATCATTCGTAATGACGTATTTAAGGCCTGCACAAAAATCCAGCTTGTTGGGAATTAATGCAAACTAGAATGTCTATTTTGACTGGACTATTAATTTGAGTTAGAACTTCTTACACTGTATATCTAGCGCACTGATCTTAATGCAGTTTTGAAGAGCAAGATCCATGTTCGACGCTTATCTAAAAATAGGTTAGTAGATATCATTCGCATTTTCGTTTTCATTATTTTTATCTACATTTAGATAACCCAAATATACATAAATAGTATTAGCCTTCATCTCTCTATAGATATTATCATTTACCTTACCTATTATTTAGATTTCTGTGCCATTTACAAATAAATGGATCTACACAGTCAACATTATTATGTGTTAGTATTAGCTAGTATCACATCACTCGAATGTGACAGCATTGAATATTTACCATATTTACCTACAGGAAAAATGTGTGTAAATAAATAGTTGTAATTCGTAAAAGCGCATTCGATTTCCGAGCAATCTGCCAAACTCATAACTCATGAGTCACTCGCTCCGAGAGAACAGGGCGAGAATACTACGCTTTACTATTGGTTTACAAACAATGGATGAGGAAAAAACATGAGAAACTATTTTTAATACCTACTGACGACCTGGTCGTGAAAAAACCCTTGGTATACATTCCATTCTACTAAACTAAATAGTACCTATACCTAAATGGTACGGTACCTAGGACCTTGGTTCGTGGGTGTGGGCTTACAAACGACAAGCAATCGATGGCTCGTCTTCCGGCCATCCGGTAACCGCCCAGTCCGAGCCCGAATCGTCAACGGAACGTAGTGTTCCATGCGCGCCTCAAGAAAATGTCAGCAAATCCGTAGGGGTCCAGAAGGGTCGAAGCCTCTTGTGGCCATGGGTTTGCTTCTGAAAGGAAAATTCAGTCCTGAAACGCAAGGCAAAAAAAGGAACATAAATATAATATATAATAATAATATAATATTATAATATAATATTCCACAACTTTCACACAACATCATCTAGTCCCAAACTAAGCAGAGCTTGTATTATGGGTACTAGACAACTGATAAACATACTTATATACTTCTAAATACATACATATTATAGATAAATTACACCCAGACACAGAACAAATGATCGTGCTCATCACACAAACAATTGTCCTGGGTGGGAATCGAACCCACGACCTCCGGCATAGCAGTCAGGGTCACTAACCACTAGACCAACAGGCCAGTCAATATAGTCTGACTATATAGTCTGACACACCCTCCGCTCTGCTCAGGAGCAGGAGAAGTAATTGGAGATGATTTCCTAACTAAAAAAAAATCTAATACCTAGGTGTACACATCTAAGTAGTCCCATCTTACCTGCGTAAACACTATAGGAGTATCTAACGAGATACCTACCTACTTCGATTACCAATCCACTTCCCTGTCGAGGGTTCAGTAGGCATTCATTAAACCGTTTGTCATAGGGCCGACCTACTTAACTGTTGACGTTCCGGGTCACCCGATGACCTGAGCGCGTTAGTACAACGATAGCTGATCATTGTTAGATCTAAACCTACAATAACAAGGAAAATTGTGATAAACTTCTTGTTATTTTACAATAATGGTTTCACCCGAAATGTACTTAGAGCAAACATGTTTGCATACATACGTACATACGTACTTATGTCGTAAAATAAGATTGTAAATGATGTAAAGGTACTCATTTCCTGCCGATGTGCTGGTCAACTAAAAGAACTCAAAATTATTAATTTCATATGGCACTTATAAAACATCAGAAGCTAGCGCATGGCTTCTATGGAGAAGAACCGGTAAGAAACTCCATGGTTACAATTTTTTTTTAAATATTGTTTCAACAATATTTCCGTATTATAATACTTATTAACAGATATGAGAGAACAATGTAAACCAGTCAACTTCATACCCAAAAGCACAATAAAAAAAGTGATTTATGAATCCACGAAGTCTACAATGTTCCCACATTCTCATTATAAAAAGAGGCATTAACCATCAATATATAATACAAATTACAAGTAAAATTAAGGTGGTTGTGGTTTAAATGAATGTGGCTTAGTTGGACTAGGTATAAATCTGGTTTCCCCATTAATTTCCCATCTCACAAAAAAAAACAAAAAAATACTCGTCAGAACATTGCAATTGAAAGAAATTCCATTCCGCCGCTCGTAGCTCGTAGACCAAAAACAATGTATTTCCAGTCCACACAAAACTTACGGAACAAACACTTGCAAACGAAAGGCTGCGAATAAAGTTTTGTCCTCCACTGCAATCCCGAATTGATTCCGTCGGACCTCGTGCAAAACGCTGGAAGCTGCTGCATTCAATACATGGAGTTCCAATGTGCGCTATGCTCCATACTGGCCGAAATGTGAACAATGGCGCCCCATAAAACTTTATAGGTCCTTACCATCGTGTCGCTCGTAAATCGCTTAGCGTGTGCAGTGCTTAATAGCGCCGCTTTGCTTTATGATGCCTTGATACGGCTAACGCGCCCGCTAAATATTGCACAGCTAGACGTGCATCGATTAATTTTATTAGAAGTTCAGCCAGCGGGATTTCTTGAAGTAGGAAGTTCGATGAGATGAAGATTGTTGTAGAAAATGTTCAAAGTTTAAAGACACGACAAGTTCTAAGTAAGAAATGAAGTAGGAAAGTAAAAATATTAGCCAACTACTCACTTCTTAGCATAAGCATAGTCATGTTTCCCCTGCTGCGTCTCAGGCCTACTCTCTTCTAAAAGGAAAGCCCACCTCGTAGGCCCAGTGCGGGCTGGTAGAGTCGCATATTTTCAATTTTTGGTTCTAGGGAATACCGATTTCCTCACGATGTTTTCCCTGACTGTTTTGGCAGCAGTGGTAATAAATTAATTACGCAAATTAATCAATATTTATCAAACTACAAAATTTACCGCAATAGCAATAACCCCGCTACCAGTTTTTGGCAAAATGTACAAGAAGTAGGTAAGCTAATTACATATAAGTACCGCAATTCGTAATGGTTATTTTAATAGCAAGGAGGAAAATCCGTAGCAAGGACAAGCCCATGTCAAGGTCGCTGAGAACTCCTACTTCCCTAAGGCAAGAATAGGAAACTATCTAATTAGCCCACCTGCTTTACAAGATACTTCCTCATAACGATTATAGCAGTAGGTATTTCTATCATAGATATAAAATTTCAGTTCTGAATACCTTTTTAAGCATTATACTGGTTATGGATACAGTTCCAGACAAGAAATTTTTCGGACTATCCGCTATAAAAGCAAAATATGTAGTAAGATTTGACTTTTATTCCTCGTCTAGATTATTATCATTTGTTTGACCGAGTAAAAAAACTAAAACCAGTCGTAAGCATTTAAACGCCGCTTTTATCCGTAACTATTATAGTTGGTTACGGTTACGGGTATTTTTTTAATTCGGAGTTTCGACGGTTTCATTTACTATTACGGAGCTCCATAACATTCCTAGTTTTTAATAATTAAAACGATTTTTGACCAGATGACATATATGGTTTTCTTTTCATCAACATCTAATGTTTAACTTGAAGTTGTAATTTAAAGAATGAACAACGAATACAAAAGGTGTATTCAAGGCTAGAGTGAATAGGCTCTTAATAAACTACTGCACCTCACCATCAACGATTGCATCACAGCTTACCATCAGGTGGCATCGAGCATTAGTTAAAAAAAAACTAAATTCTCAATTAATCAAGAGCCATTTGGATCTTAAAATAAAATAAACTATTAAACAGACATTTAGAAAGCCACGATCTAAATAATGAGGTTAGAGTGAACTCCATAACCTGAGAACAAAGAGTGTTAAACTTCACTGGTCAATACCTAAGCACAGTTCTTCGTATTGGGCGCGCTGCCCGGCACTCTGGGTCAAGAGCAGGATGTTACAAGCGGTCCGGTTTTCCCGCGATCCGATTAGGTACAGCTATAGGGAAAATATCTGCAAAACGATGGTCTGCCTGCACGATTTCAGGGGGTAATTACTTGAACCACCATTTTTGGAAAACAAAGGCCTTGCAAGTGCTATAAATAAGTACCTACATAATAATCAGCTATAGAGATTGTATGAAACTCAATTCCTGTAACTGCTATTTTCAGTGTGAGAGGTAAAAAACAATGGGTATGGGAACTCCAAAGCTGAAATCTGTTTGATAAATGGACTTCCCCTGTATCGTTCCTACACGTACCTAATCATTTATATCTAAACTGGAAAAACTCTGGGTACTATAGTATTATTATCACCACAGATATCAGAAAGATTGCAACGAATGAGCATTTTTCACTAATACACGAACACTATAACTATAACAATTTATAAGCATTGTAGGTTTATTAAACGTAAAAGAAAATATTGTTTTAGCTATCGAGAAAAGAGTGACGCCTCAGTGACATAAAAAACGAGTACATAAAAAAGTCTAGAGATAAAAATAGAACTTAAGCGGGCAACGGATTGTTTTTTTTTTATAGGCTTGCGTTTGACCACTATCTCACCGACGATGGAGTACGTTTGCCTATAAGGAACCTATTTCTTGACTTAAAAACCCCTAGGTTGTAGTTATCGGGAAACACAGAATCCGGCAAGGAATTCCACTCTTGGACTCCAAGCTAGAACTTGATGAGTGCATCATTGCCGATGATATTCTTGTCTAACATCATTATTGAATCTAGCGTATCAAGCTGGTTCTGGATATGGCAGATCCTTCCTAAAGATGACAACACTGCATGCATGATCGAGTTTGCGCTTGATAAAGGCTGAGCAGCTGTTCTGGCTTTTTTGTTATTTTAAGATTAAAGCTATATGTGAAGTCCTTCGGAAACCAGGAAATGTACTACCTACATTTGTAAAATTATTCATAATCGTCGGACGAGACAATTACATGAGTAACCTCAATCGAACCACGCTTACAGGTAAGCTAGACTGATTGTTCAATTATTACAAAGAATGAGACATTTTCTCAAATCCACGAACGCTACAATTTGGGGTCGAAGGGCTGACGAGACTGTTGAGGAAAGAAATAGACTGTATGTAAACAAACGTAGTCTACTTTTCGATTTATTTTCCTTATTGGGTTTCTTGTGATTGAAAGCTCTCAACAAAGGATTCTTTTTCTATGCCTTTGATTCATAAATAAATGTGTTCTCATTTACTGGAATGCAGTTCTAGAGAATTGTGATTGAAATTTACAAAGGGAGTTGGTTTAAGGAAATACATACTGTATTTAAAAATATTTAACAGTAACTGAAAATGCCTATATTCTTAAATCTAAACTGTCAGGCGTAAGAGCGAGAAAGAGGGATAGAGTATACACCTTATAAAGCTCCATCCCTTTTACAGTTCAGTATAGATCGTCAAGTGGATCGCGTTAAGAGCTCGTGGTAGGGCCTCTGACTTTGAAAAGATTTAACGACTTCTCTAATACTTAATTAAAAACTTATGATAGATCATATTCGAAGAGAAAAGAATATTTGAGTGAAAGTTCATCGAGTTCTTGGCAAACAAGAGCGGGTGACAACGCAGTAATTAATTAACTCCTAAACTTTAGTTTAGAGATGGGCAACTCCGAAATGTTTAACAATCGAAACAATCGGAGTTGTTAAAATAAACCATCGAGTCAATCATCGACTCGTCGTTCTACAAAATAATCGAGATGTTTTTCGTTTGTTTCGAGTTAACAGAATCGACCACTAGTTTTAGATCGAATTAGTCACTCTCACTGGAAACTTTAAACCACCGAGGAACAACTCGCGATTGAATATGAAAAGATAAGCCAAATAATTTTTGAAAAAAGTAACCATAGAGTTTCTTGCCGGTCTTCTCCATAGGAAACGACCAATCGGAACCGTTCACCAGCTTCTGACGTTTTATAAGAGCCCACGTAGGCCCAAGTAAAATAAAAACATTTTTTATTTTGATTGAACGCGCCATGCAGCAGTCGCAATAACAGACCGAGTAAGACTCGAGTCAAAGTCAAAACCATCGAGATATTCGAATAATCGAACCAATCGACTAAAACCTTTAGCCATTGCGCATCGCTACTTCAGTTTAGAGTTGACAAGGTCCGAGCTCTGGCGCTGTGCGACCCAGCTCTTGACATTCAGCTCGCAAGGAGCCCTCAAATTAAACTTATTTATTAAACGAGTCAACTGCTATCAAAGTTCAGAGGTCAAACTGTTTGCTGAAGAAATTATTAAATGTTACATTTAATCGAGAAGTTTTGTTGTTCCGTCCGCGACGAGGCGGGTTTCTCTGAACAGATGTTCCGAATGCCCTTTTATCTTGTGTGTCCTAGATAGATAATTAATTTAGCTACCTACTACAAATGAGTAGGTATGTTGGTAGCTTGGTGGGGCAACAATGAGAGAACTTGTCAGCAAGGTTGGCCTAATGGTTGAGCGATTGGCTATAAACATTATAATAGAAGTGTAGTAAGAAGTCATTTTTTATGGTATAACTACAAATGGTTGTTTCGGTGCGAAAGCACCCACGATACAGGGTTAATTCGTTATGTTTTATTTGAGAAGAAGAAGAACAAACACAAAAACACCAATCCTTTCTGATTTGGAAAAGAACAAGTTTTTCCGCGAGTTTTGTCTGTGTGCTCCTCAGAACAAAGCCATCCTGTTCTCCACTATGGTAATAAAAGAAAATATCTAAACACATGACAATGGGCATCGAGAAAAAAATCTTCGAAGCAATGTGTTTTCAGGGTGTTGAAACCTCAGCAAAATGTACGTCCAAAGGGTTCGTCATTATGAAAGGGCAAAGGAAACCCACAATTAATGCATTGTTTTAAGTCCCTAAAACAGACCGTATCGCAACATTTGTAACAGATCATTATCACGAATATCAAGAAGCACCTAAACAAACAGTCCTCTTTAAAACCAGGCCCAACAAGGATGCAAGTCATATTATCAGAAACACACGTATTAAATCTCGAGTATATAAACGTTTAAAAAAAATCGCCATGTGTACGGCAAACACGGGAAAACCCCAATGACGTCCTGTGTCTCTGACCGCGGTCAGCTGATAAAGTTTTTTTGTGCAAAGCAATGACCTGTCTTGAAACGTCACAGTAGTTTTTTAGGAGAATTCTATAAAGCACGTTGTTACTAACTCACTGGTGTTCAACGGTTTTTAATGGTCAGTTCACACCAAGAAGCGAAGCTACGAGAAGAGCGACTCAAAATGTAGCTTCTCCTATTGGCTTCTTCTGAAAGTATGTTTCTCCATTCAAACTTTGTACCCCCGCTTAATGTCCTTAGCGAGTGAATTTTGGAATATCCTCTCTTAGTGCTCGCCTACGTCAAAAAGAGAAACCTTGTGCAAAATTTTACACTCCTAGTCCCAGTAGTTTCGCCTGTGCGTTGATATGTCAGTCAGTTTCTCCTTTTATTAACTTCACGAAAAAAAGGAAATGTGTATTTTCTTCGTGTAGTAAATAAGTAAACTTAAAATTTTGAGTCGCTCATCGCACCGCGTCATGTCACGTCGCATCTTGATGTGAACTAGACCTATGTTCCACCAAGTTAAATAGTGATGCTTAATAATCCTAAAAGTGAATTTATAGTTTCTTGCTTATTTGAGTCGTTTGGGGTCAAACCGCTTCTTGGGTCATGGGTTCCGAGTGCGCGTCAAGGAAATTTTACACCGACTGGTCGACACTACGTGATCAAAGGGATCGTTCTTTTCCCAATAATTAGCATTGCAATTCAACGTGGCAATACTGCCAGCCTTCTGGGACTATTCTGGTCACCTTTCCGTATTTTAGCTATGATAAAGGAATACTTCTATTAGTAGAGTAATGGGTAGCTCGCCGTCCGGCCGTCCGGTAACCGTTCGGATCGAGCCCAAGTTGTCGACGGCGCGTAGTGTTCCCCGTGCAACTCAAGCAGATATCAGCAAAACCGTAAAGGACCAAAAAAACAACAAAGGAGAGGTAGTCTGACACGCCCTCCCGTTCCGCCCAAAAGTGGGAGAAGTTATTCAATGATTTCCCAATAAAAAAAAAATTAGATATTAGTTCATATTACATTTGATGCACTGGGCATATGCACGTGGAACATGCACATAGTCGCCATGATGGAACAACGCATCTTATCACTAGAGACCTTCAGATTGTCGTTGACGCTCCCACGCACTATGAGCATCATGGACGCATTATCTACTTTTCCGAAGAATGGTATTGAATCAGTATGTGCTTCGGCGAACATTACGGATGCACTGCAATAACGTCAAAACCCCAACATCCTGAAGGCATTATTATATTAAACACCATGGTATACACTACGCAAAAGAATTTATAAAAATCCATACTGTTGTACCTACTATGCTTACTAGTGGAACATGCATAACGACACCACCTGCGCGCACTAACTTTGGTAAATAAAGTAAAAATATTTAAACACTTTACTAGCTTTTGCCATTGGCTACGCCTGCGTGAATGCCATATAACGAAAATATGGATTTAACGAAAATACACGCCATATCACTGTGATAAAGAAGTACCCTACTGACGAAATTTCAAAATCGGCCCAGTAGTTTTTGAGTTTATTATAGTTACAAACAAAAATATAAATCTTTCTTCTTTATAAGTATGATATAAATCTCTAACTCTTTCATAACTTTTATATCACTATTATTTGTTTTGTTTTTCAATGACTTAATATTTTACATAATAAAAAAATAAAGAAAAGTGTTAACAAAATACAGATTTTTATCACGTTTTGCTTCCCACCTGATGGAAAGCAGTGAATCGCACTAGTTTATTTAGAGCCTATTCACATTTGATAGCCTTGAATACGTCTAATTAAAATCGAACGGAAAACCCGAAGCAGTTTAAGTCCTTCGATGTAAGCACGGTACAAACGAATGCGACGAGGTGAAACGCTTAATCCGGACTTTGGTCCGAACCATAAAGAAAGAAATAAAAATTGTTTATTCGTGCTTTACAAAATCGTAGATGTTATAAACTAAAAATACTTATTAAAAAAAAATAATAATAAAATTAAATAAGGCAAAGCCAAAAAGGCGCTCATGCTGCGATATATTTGCGATATAACGCAGCGCTGGTATTCCGTTTCGAAGGCCATACAATTGGTTTGCCTTATGGTTTTGGCCGTTCACGCATAAAAATCCTAGCGTGCATGTGATAAAACTGTACGGTTATGTGTACACTCGGATATACTACTACTAGTAACTAGGTTTTTATTACGTTAGGTTTATTATGAGGTCCTTTCCTTCATTGAAAATATGTAAAGAAGGCAGATAGTACGGTGGATATTGATATATTCGTTATGTAACAAATATTTAGAACTGTCACCGAACCCCAGGACCCTGAAACGTAGGCAAAGAAGAGGGAAGGAGTGGGTTTTAGTCTGTAAAAGTCTGACCCGCCCTTCTGCTCCGCCCAGGGCGGGAGAAGTCATACTGATGATTTTCCACCTAAAAAACCGTATTATTGATAACACAGCAAGTTTGCAATAATTTATCATTCTTGTAGAGTCAACAGTTAATCTTTTGACCCAGTCAAGTTATTGCAAAAATTAATGATTGCCTACCACCAACTACCTACTGCTATTAATAAATCTTGCTAGATTATAAAGTTTCGACATCATTTCAAATAGGTACAATCACAGAAATGGGTACAATAAGCACATCTCATATCAGTTCAGTATTTTATTTGAGTCTTTTCGAGAACAAATTGTTTATTTACAATCTTACGCAATTTATTTAAGTACTAGCTTTTACCCGCGGCTTCGCTCCCGTCAAATGACTACCCTACATATCCTACGCTACCCTACCCTACCTACCCTACACTACACTACCCTACACTACACTACACTACCCTATACTACCCTACTTTACCTAACTTTTTTTTTTTTGAATTTTTTTCTCCGTAAGAACCATCACTGAACTTCAAGGAACATTTAAAAAAAAAAATCAGCCAAATCGGTCAAGCCGTTTTCATGTGATGTCGTGACAACGAAAAACGGGTTTCATTTTTATATATATATAGATAGATAGATGAGGTGACAGAATCCAGTATCTTTATTGTCATCATCGTCATCATTTCAGCCGAAAGACCCTCCGCCAAGTGTCGCCACAATGTACGGTCCAGTTCGTATAGCAGTCATCAGACTCCAACAACCCTCACCAGATCATCGGTCCACCTTGTAGGATGCCAACGCTGTGTCTTCCGGTGACCGAGCCCAAGTCGTCAACGGTCCATACCACAAGTGTAGTTTATTTTTAGTTTTAAGCATAATAATGGCTGCTTAAGTTTGTTGTGCACTATTATGTGTTATCCTCAAGAACAAAATTTTTCTTTATACATATTTTACACATATTATTACATATTTTTTTCTAAGGTTTGCTGTAAGAAAACCAATTGTGGGTTAAGCTCGCCTGTGTACATCACCTGTCCTATTTTTAATTAATGTAAATATCTGTGTACAATAAAGAATAAAGAATACATGTTCCACGCGCGCCTCAAGGAGATGTCAGCAAACTATAGGGACCCAGCAGGGTCGAAGGCTCCTGGGGCCATGGAAAGCTCGTGACCCTAGAACGAAGGCAACGGGGTGAGGTTTAGTCAGTAATAGTCTGACACGCCCACCCGCTCCGCCCAAGAGTGGGAGAAGTCATTATGATACCTAATTCATACGGCGGGGAATGACATGTAGGAAAATATCATCTAGATTCTACATGTTCCATTAGATAGCTATTAGCAATATAGGTAGATTAGAACAAACGTGCCAGCACAAACCTGGTCAGCACCTATCAGAGGCGTTATTATTACTATAAGCCATTTATGTAGATAATTTTACTATCATTGTTTTTATATACGGGCAATAGAGTAATGTTTATCATTGTTTATTTGCGACGCAATATTTTGATAAGTAGGTATAAAAATATCGCTTTTGTAAATTACCTAACTATTCCAACCCTTGATCTGGTTATAATTGATAACTCCGAAGGCGTAAGGACTCGAACTTTCCTACTTATGAGACGAACGTAGTTCATCTAACTTCGACTTCTCCCGCTTTAGGGAGGACCGGAAGGGCTTGTCGGACTTTTACTACTAAAACCACACATATATGCTTTTTAGTTGCCCTTTGCGTTCTAGGATGACGGATATCATTTTCTTACTTTTTCCCATGGCTTTAGCAGGCATCGGCAGTAGGGTACTATGTAGTAGGGTCTACTACGGTTTGTTGACATATCTTGGAAGCGCACGTGGAACACTACGCGCCGGCAACGACTACTCGTTCTTTAGAGGACCCATTGCTCGTCGTCCGCGAGCTCGCGTTATAAGTTTTAATTTATCCAAAAGTTACTGAAAACTTTAACTTCTCCTGATAGACAAGAGAGTGGTGATAACGAAAAGACAAGCCCATAAAAACGATGATTTTCAGAGATGAGATGTCTCGAGTTCAATATTTTTCGCAATTATATTTTGTAAAATTATAAAAAAAAACTTACGCTGACGTAACATCTCATAGTGAGTACAACAACCCGACCGACTCAACTAGTCACCAGTTGACCGTTCAACTGTTAGTTCATCTCGGCTGCTTACCGAAAAAACCCGACCACTCCATTCTAGATACCAATCACGCTTTACATGAATCATATCTCTTTCTTTATCAGCATTTCCCTTTAATATCGTAAATAGATATTTACTTATGATTACAAACATGTCACCTACAATATCATCAGTTTGAAAATTGCTTCGTAACCTTCAAATTGTTTCCACTATCTTTGTTTGGCTACCTAAGTTCATTGATGATAATGGCTGGGTTTTCCAGGCGGGTTTTATCCACGCCGCCCGCGCTGAGGCAACGTGGCCCCCGACCCTGTGATTGTTTATATGAGCGAGAATAAATGTACTAGTTGTGTTGAGTTTTAACTACCAGATGTAGCAATAAGAGTGAAGCGTAATTTATTAGTAGCTGATAGAGTTCCTTAGCTTAGTTATGTAGTCCATAATTATCTAGTATCAGATCCTACTTACACTCCAATTTCTATGCACGTGACAAAAGGAGTGGAGTATTTACAAATGGTAAATCATCAAAATGTTTTCTCCCGCTCTTGGCGGAGTGGAAGGGCAGTCCCCACCATCTCACAGTACATGAAACGCCTTTCCAAGCGTTTCTTTGACGCTGCTGTGAAACACCTCACGGTACGAACTTCCTCCGGCATTCCCGAGATTCAAAGTTTCAGGCATACCTACGTCCACTCCGACCCTTGCTCGAGTCAGCCCTTGCCACTGAGCCAGCAGTTGTGAATTCACCCCTGCGAATGCCCACAACCCAAAAATAAACTATTTGATTTCGTCTTTCGACACTTCCGTGTCTGTCAGGCACAGTTAGTAGTTACCAGCAGTTATGATGAGCCCTTCACTGTGCCAAAGTTGTTGTAAGTTTTCTAAAATAACGCTAATATGGGTAAAAATAATATTATACAAAAATTCCTTCGAATCACATTCTTAAAATCCTTATTTTATTTTATCGTCAACAAGAATCTCTTTTAAAGTCACAGAACCCTAATGAGCACGTGTTGGTTCAAGTCGTAAAATGTTATACTTATCGGTGGGAAAAACCAAATTGAAGCAGCAGTGCGATTCTCCAACACGAGTCGTGAATCAGAGGATCATTCTGCAACTTTATATAGGTACGAAAGTAGAATTACTCAAAGATCTGTGCTTTTCTTGGAGCAACGAATCATTGTATATGTCATTTGCCGCTTCGAAACCGTAGACACTGATTCAAAAATAGTCGTATTATTCATTGTATGAAAATATCTTTTGCATAAATAATTTTACCGTCGTAGGTACCTTCTGGCATACAATCATCGGGAATCTCGCGGAAATGACGTCAATGAGCAAACTCATTGTAAAACCAGTACCTAGTCATAGTAGTACCTAAGTAGTCTTTGGTCTTCGTCAGGATTAGAAAATAAAACAGTACACACGCGGGCACATACTCGTATTGATACAACTGTATCTAGAAATAGAATACAATAAATTGTAGTCTTTTGTAGAACAAAGACCATCTAGGTAGACTCGAAGCCGACCACAATATACTTAGGCGGCAATAACCTAGAATATAAGTAGGTACTGCAGATTGATTGTAAATCAAAGACCAAATGATTAATGGCTATATTGCACTCACAACGTCTAGTACTCGTCCTGATGTGTGCTGGTCGACATACGATCTCGTGATCACTACTTATCAATAAACTAAGACAATAAAAAGAATACATTTAATGCACTACACCAGGGTAGGTACTAAACTGATACACCTAGACTACAACCCAATTCAAGGAATGCAATCTCTGTATGAAATGTTTCTTTTTGTGTTGGGAAATCATCCAGTGACTTCTTCCCTTCTATAGAGAAGCAAGAGAGTGTATCAGAGTTTTACTGACTAAAACCACAACTGTATCCTTCCGTTGCCCTATGCTATCTAAAACTAAAGGCGTTCTTTTCAAAAATTCCCTGGGGCATTGCGGGTATCGGTTGCTGTCCCTACGGTTTTGCTGACTCTGAGGCGCAAGTGGAACATTACACGGTATCGACTACTCAGACTCGGTCGTTACCGGACGACTTGGCAGCGGGCTATCTATTGCTCGTCGCCCGCAAGCCTACGCCTAACGCTACGGTGGCTACAGAACACCCCGCGCTGCTACTCCCGTCACTCTGTTTTAAGGGGGCAGTATAAACTGCACAGGACATAACGAACTTATGGTCTGTTTCATCATCATCATCATCATCATCATCTCAGCCGAAAGACGTCCACTGCTGGACATAGGCCTCCCCCAAGCGTCGCCACAGCGACCGGTCCTGCGCGTCTCGCATCCATCGGATTCCCGCGACCCTCGCCAGGTCGTCGGTCCACCTTGTGGGAGGCCTTCCGACGCTGCGTCTTCCGGTACGTGGCCGCCACTCTAGAACCTTCCGTCCCCATCGACCATCTGTTCTACGAGCAATATGCCCTGCCCACTGCCACTTAAGTTTGGCGATTCTTCGGGCTATGTCGGTAACCTTAGTTCTCTTGCGGATCTCTTCATTCCTGATGTGATCGCGCAAGGAAACTCCGAGCATAGCCCTTTCCATTGCTCTTTGGGTGACTTTAAGCCTTCTGATGAGGCCCATTGTGAGCGACCACGTTTCCGAGCCATATGTCATCACTGGCAACACACACTGGTCGCTCGATGGTCTGTTTGTTATGCCTATATTTTACAATTCCACCACCGCAAGCTGATTGATATCTTATTCTCAATTACCTAATTGACTTATCACACTTCCACTAGCACACAACAAGAACGCGATAATCCTGGCTAATACCTAACTATAGATATTGGGTATTACCCAATAATAGTTAATTAGGTCGTGGAAAAACCGCACCAATTGATATTGTGGAAATTAATAATGATAGATCATAGTGGCATGTCATCGTTAGATTGTATCATGTTACCCAAGGACTATAAACTTGAAAGATGGCTGAAAAACAATGACAGGACCATGCAAGTCTTTTCAGTGTTCCAAGATTAAATCCAAGCAGGAGCAAATATTTGTAGCCAACACTTAAAAACGAAAATAATAAATACAGATAGAAGAGCACTAAGATGCTGGTTATTTCAATCGAAATTTCTTTCAACTGACCTGCACTAGGTGAGTTGGGTGAGAGACGTAGGCATAGTGATTTAGGAAAAAAAAAATTAGTAGGGAAAACTCGCTGATACATTATCAAGGAAAAAATTGGGTACTATAGGTACATCCCAATTTTTTGAGGGTAAAAAATAACCCGCGAACTATCAAACCTAAAACACTGAGGCTAGATTATAAATTGTATATGGTCAAGAATAATAATAATAATGTTGGTCATGACGATTTAAAAGGTTTAGGTTTGGACCTGTGGTAAAAAGCAACCACTCGGATATACAGACTTTGTGCCTCTGTTCCACAGTAGGTAACATCAGTCGCAGTATAGTATATGGGATTTAAAAGGTACGCTATTTATCGGATGAAAGGTTTTCTAAAGAGAAACAGCACCTTTGATGGATTTCGATGTAATCATTCAATATTCTCAAACACATAGATTTCTATCTTGTCTCACACATCTAAGTCCATTACGAGAAACATTTTAAAACACACATAAATCATTGTTTTCAGTAACTTTCAGGAAATTTCTAGTAAAAACGACTTTTGTAAAGGTACATGTTTTGCTAAGAAATTATTGGCAAACGGCCTCAAATCTTATTCTATAAGTATGTAACTCCTCCTAAAAGGCTTGACCAATTTTCTTGGGTCTCTAGCTAGATGGTTTGAAAATACAATTGAACCCGATCGGGTTCTTAATTTTTTTTCTGACGAAAAGCCAGGCGGACAGGACGTCTGTCGGGACCGCTAGTTAAATATAATAATCCGAGGCCGTGGCAATTCACAAAGCGATCCCTGGCTGCAAACATTCAGCTGTATGGTGTCAAATTACGTATTCCTGTACCGCGTCTATAAAACGACTCGTTATGAATCAAAAATCCATTTGTGCAGCGCTGTTTCGTCCATTTTCACACGTTTGTGCCATATTACAGGCCCGGCGGGCGTCCCGATAACTGCTTTGTGACGTCACATGCCAGCCCCATATTAACAGTCGGATAATTCAGCCGGATTAAAATGTAAAGCTGCTCTATTAGCAACCTATGCTCGAGTACATTGAATAAAACCAATTAGTTGTTGGGAATTGATTTACGATCACGAGCAATATTGAACATGGCGGGTGCTGCGATGGCGGCCGTGAGTTTAATTAACGCTACACGTCAGCAGGCTGGGAGACGCTTTGCAGAATGCATTCTTTAACATTGATTTATTATTCTTCACGAAAATATCAAGCTCAGTTGGGCTTCCTGTTTCCTTGAAGATTGTGTTACAAAATGAAATTGCTCTGTCTCCAAGCAAAGCATATTTTTTTTATTTTCCGTAGTTTAGTAATAGTTTCCGGTTTTTTTGAGGTCAGTGTGTTGGATTTCCTAAAATAAAATGAGTATCAAATTTCCGAATAATAATGATAACGAGTCGAAGTTCAAATTTCACAAGCCGGAAAAAAAAATAGGGCTATGACAATCTCTGAACTCTCAGAACATAGCTGAATCATATATCGATGAACATCTATTACATAGCATTTACTCGTATGTATACGTGTTTATCTGGTTTTGTCACACCAATGACAGCTCCATTTCTTGTCAAGGCAATTACTGTCCATTCCAGGATCCCTGGAAGAGATCGCGGAATGCGATAAGGCCGCCTATTGTATGTTTATTGTTTATGTTTTAGTGTAAGTATAATATATGTATCCGGCTTGACTGGAAGCCGACCCCGATATAGTTGGGAAAAGACTAGGAAGATGATGAATGGTGTATAATAAATAAATAAATCATAATGACAGTTCCTCTTAGGAAAGCTATCACAGCTTACCTATAAATGCACAATGTTTACTCACCGTCGCAGCACAAACTAATAATTAATTACGCAACAGATAGACCGGTGTGTCAGTAGATAAGTGGGTGAAGTCGCGAGAAGCGAGACGTCAGAGCAGTGACCTCAGCGCGTGACGTCAGCGACTGAGCTCACTGATTGTGCGGCCGTTGACCTCACGACACGTTATGATGATGACGTAGGTTATGGTCTGTAAGCTGCAGAATGTTTCAATCAAGTCAACCTATGGCAGCCCAATGTAGGAACCCGCCTTCAGCAATAAGTCTGCCCCACTACGTCACGAGTTCAGGGGCGTCCGCGTCCTGCGCTACAATTATAAAGCCGGTTGCAGACCGAAAACTAAGCTATGCCAAGGCTAAACTAAGCTATGCCAAGCAAGCTAGGCTAAGCTAAGCTAGAAATAAATAGCGTGCACACCAACAGCTAAGCTAAAGCTCAGTCAGTGTTGCGTAGCTCAATTAAAGGGCGTGCGGGGTAGCGGGAGGGGCTTAGCTTAGCTCGTGTAGCTCCGCATCGGCATACACAACTAACTTAGCTTCGCATATTTTAGTTAGCTCACATAGCTAAGTTCGCAAAGTTTGCGGTCTGCACACAAGTATGGAAAACTGTGTCAGCTATGCGAGCTAAGCCAAAATAACTTAGCTTAGCTCTTGGTCTGCAACCCGCATAAGCAGGGCTAAAAAGAACCACCTCTCTTTAGCCCTGGATGGCCACGGTCACGCCGGGTACAGTGTCACCGGTTTTAAGAACTGCTTCGCAAATTGATGGAAACTAGTTTTGCTGAAAGAGCCTTTCAGCAAAAGTTGCAGAAGCGGCTTCTAAAATACTTTAATTTTAAGGATGGCTTTATGGCCATATTGGTCTTTATTTATTTATCAATACAAGACTGATAAATCCATATTAGAAGACTCATTACAACGGTTACTAAACAGGGCCAGATCGTAGAAGCGACGACGCAAGTTGATCACTCGATAATCGTAACAAAGGGTAATGAAAAAGTCCACTTGCGTCAATAGATACACAAGTGTTAAATGCTATCAGTTCCTATTTACCTAATTATTTCAAACCATATCTTTATGTTCATGTACTCAATTGGAAATACCGTAATTAACATTAAACATTGATCAGAATTATCAGATATTCGAAAAGATCTAATCTGACTTACATCGATACCTACTTCCGATGAGTTGACTTCATTCTCAGAAAAAGAACATGTTACTAAGAGAAACTCTAACTCATCAGGAAGTAGGTATAATAAAGCTGTTTCAGTATTTTTCCCATTTTACAATAGCTTAGGTATCATTTGGGAAATGCCAAAATCACCCAGCCGGAAATACTTATCATACAAAGGATACAGAATTATATAAAATATTTCGGTTTAATAGGTAGGTATAATCAATCAGGTAGGTGTGGGTTTTTATTGGATTAATTAATAATGTGGTACGGAATTTTGGGGGGAAATACTGGTAGGTATGTAACTACTCTAAAACTGTCTAGTAATCCAAGGTCCACTTTTTGCAATAAATTGGGAAAAAAAGTCAATTAAGAAAATAATACCTACGGTTTGAGGAAAACACTGATAAAATGAGGTTTAGTAATTTTGGTAATTAGTAAAGAAAGCCATTTCGTGCTGACATACTCGTACATAATTTAATAGAATACTTTGTCATAAAGTAGGCAACGATATAAAGTTTGCCGCGTAGTAGTTATCACGGTTAATCCTAGAAGCCGGTAAAAAGTAAGATTTACCAAGTTATGACTTGGCGCTTTTATTGATCGGTAGGGAATCAAAGTCCGAAGTTTCGAACTAAACTGCATTTTATATCATCTGAATACTCTTTTTTAACCGACTTCAAAAAAAGGAGGAGGTTCTCAATTCGACTATATTTTTTTTTTTTTTTTTTATGTTTGTTACCTCATAACTTGCGACTGGGTGAACCGATTTTCATGATTCTTTTTTTATTTGAAAGCTGGTGCTTCCCGTGTGGTCCCATTGTCACCATTTTAATATCTGATGATGGGATCTTGTAGAAATCGAGGGAACTCTTCAATAAATAACAGCAGATTAACCGCGATTGTTGCTATAGCATATCTAAGCATTGTTTACACCATCACACAACATAATATCACGTCTGTACTCACTACAAAGGTTATAAAAACTATTTCGAAAAAAAATATGTTTAAGGGCACTTCAACGTTTTACGAAAAACGCAATACTGAAACTAAAATAAACATAATTAGATGTTTGTTCTGATGAGATATTATTCTTCAAATTTCATGCGTCCTAATTACGTTAGCTGGTCCTTGGTCGCACTACTGTCCCTGGGTAATCGTGACCCTGGAACTTAAAGGGCTATTGAAGGAACACTGTGGGTGAGTATGACAGTAGTATGACTGTCAGTACAAGTTTGACAGTCCCTCCCGCTCCACTCAGGGTGGGACTTATTGGATGATTTTGCCTCGTAAAAAAAAGGTGTATTATGACTTAGGTACTTATGTGTGACCTTCATTATCGGAAGACAGATTTCGTAGTCTTTTTTTTTTGTCATTTCCTGCAATGATCTATCGTCGTGTGGTTTATTTAACAATTTGTTGGCGTCCAAATCCGATAAAACTATGCTTGCCAAACTTTTGAAACGACTTAGTGCAATATATATTTGCCCTTTAGCAATTTTTTTGCCAAGGTCAATTACAGCTCTTTCAAGGATGGTACCCTGGAGTTTGTGAACTGTAACCGCCCAGCTTAATTTTAGATGCAACATACGGCGCTCCACATCTCCGTAACCTCTCAATGCCTGAAACGTAGTACTAGATGGAGGTATGGGTATCCAACCATTATTGTTAATTAAGTCTAAGCCCAATAGACTCGTCATCAAATCTATACTAATATTATAAAGAGGTAAAATTTGTAAGTTTGTATGTAGGGGGTAATCTCTGGAACTACTGGTCCGATTTGAAAAATTCTTTCAGTGTTAGATAGTCCATTTATCGAGGAATGCTATAGGCTATATACTATCACAATGCGACCCACGGGAGCGGAGCAGTAACGAAAAATGCGGGTGAACCCGGCGGACAGCTAGTTTAATATATACGGCATCTGGTAGCTCGCCATCCTCCAGTTGGTCTCTCCACAAGGCTGGCCGTTTGATTTTTTTTATAATATCCATAGCTCCATTCACTAGTCCTTCTGATACGGCGATGTTGCGTCTCAACATCACTCGGTATTCGAGGCCAATTTTTATTGATGAGAGAAAACCACACCACAGCTGTTGACGTCCTTGGGAATCACGTTCTCTGGTAGTGTTCTACCATATGTTGCTACTTCACGCGACTGAAATTGTCCTTGAGTTAAGTTTCCTTTTTTTCAAATAGGCGATTCTCCCTGTCTTCCTTTGTTTCATTTAAACGGCGCGGACTCTATGAGCAGCGCGTTTAGTAGGTCTACCCATACTCAAATAAGTAATTAGTGTCTTTCAGATTCACTAAAAATCAAGAAATAAAAAACAATTTTAACAAAAAAAAACACCGACTTCAAAAAATAAATATTCCAAAACAAATTAATATGCACTAAAAAGTAAAAAAATAATTGCGTATTTTTGTAAGCAGGTACAATTATTTTTATTTTTGGAGTCGGTGTCAGCCAAGGAAACGCCAACAACCTAGCAATAATAATATGAACTTACTAACATTTAAGTACAACTACTTACACAACTGGTGTAAAACTGTGATGTTTTGTAGTGATAAATAACAAACCTATCTAGTTGGCTGACACCGACTCCAAAAATAAAAATAATTGTACCTGCTTACAAAAATACGCAATTATTTTTTTACTTTTTAGTGCATATTAATTTGTTTTGGAATATTTATTTTTTGAAGTCGGTGTTTTTTTTTTGTTAAAATTGTTTTTTGTGGAAATCCTTCACGTGATTTACCTTGCATTTTTTATATGTAAGTGCTTCCTAGTAAAATCCTAATGACGATTATTATCTAGACCAATTTGGATTTTTACCAATAGGTAAGTCTTGATAAATCTTAGGTTTTATCGTAGCTAGGGTTTTTACATTAACTTTTAGGTATGTAGATAGAAAAACAACTTATTTTTGCTCCTTAACTTTAAAGATATCTGTTGTTTTGATATTGGTCCCTAATACCCTCTTAGACCCTATCAATTAATTCGGTAAATTACAGCGCAAAAGTAAAATATGTAGGTAATCCGTCTGACTCACCACTAATCCAGTATTTCGGTGATATATTTATTTTTAGATAGAATGATAAGTAATCTATTTACAAACACACTGACGAATTCGATAAATGACTGATACATATTCTATGAAGATCAGCGTACGCGCACGCCCAAGCGCACGCGCTCGTCACTAATCCGTTTTATCGTGTATCACCAAGATTTTTGGAATTGTGTACTAATAAGTGTTTTGGATTTTAAGCGCTGATACTGTAGCAAGAAAATATATTCCGATATTGTTTTCTGATAAATTATTATCAACTGAGAGCAGTGGTGTCCCAATCAATGGTAATGGCACCGACTTATGGCGCATTTTCATTAGTCGATAGGGCCCGCATGCGGGGTGCGGGAGATTTCTGGAACGCATGCCACAGCGCCCGCATTCGGGGAACCGTTTTCATTAGTCGATAGGGCCCGCATGCCGGGTGCGAGAGACTACTGGAACGCGTCTCACATGGTCCGCATTCGGGGAACCGTATGCGGTATAACGACCATGTTACCGTCATTGGTTGCTATCCCGCATGCGGGGACTCCCCGCATGCGGTATACCGAACGAGTTAACGACCAGTGAAAATGCGCCATCAGGGTTGTGACCACGTGTTCAAACTGGTACTACTGGTACTTAGTGTAATTTATTTCATCACCATTGCTCTCAAAATAGTGAAGGCAAACATTGTGAGGAAACCGGCACGTCCTAGAATCTAAAATTCAACAATCAACAATCCGCTCTGGGCACGCGTGGTGGATTATGGGCCATTCCCACTCCTACAGAGGAGGCCTGAGTACTATCAGTAGGACCATTATAAGGCTGATGCTTGCTTGTGTTTATTACTTATCAACTATGTACCTATTTTTTCTGGTATTGATAACATGATCAGATGTTTGACGTCATGTCATTGTGATCGCAACTAATTAGATGCGAACAGGAAAGTCGCACGAAGAAGGATGATGACACGCGTGTAAACTTAAGATGATTGTTTGTTTAATTAATAACTTGTATTTCCTGCGAATCTTCGTAAATCCTACTCATTCATTAACGTGTCTTTTCATTCACAACGATCGTGCTGTGTGTAAACTAAATACCTAACTAAATTAGGTACTGTGCCCGAAGATGGCACAGCTCTTATAAAGGCCCATTTTGAAAAAACTTGTATTTAAATAATATTGGTATAGAACTTTATTCCCACTCCAATAAGTATAGATACCTCTATGGATGAAGTACTGATGTTCCTTCAGTGTGATTTTAGTCAGTAAAAGTCTGATACACCGGGCTCCCACTCCGCTCTAGAGCAGGAGAAGTCATTAAATTATTAGAAAAGGCCACAGCCATAACTCTTTCGTACATTTCCACAGACCCTACACTCGATAAGCACTAATCGATATAGTAGGTAGTTGTTTTCAGCGATTAGTAGTAAAACCAAAGCGTCGTATTTTGGGATCAGGGTTGTTATTGTACCTAATGGACGCGCGCCAAAGGAAAGTCCAGTCCGTTGTAATTGAAAATAAATAGACACACGGGAAATATGTCGGGAAATCCGCGTAGCACATGCCGCCTGAAATAGTCTGACACATGTTTAATAATCATTTTGTTTATGGATTTAGCTAGTGGGCATTGTTTATATCCAGCAGGCCGTTCTGATTTTATCCTAACATTTGGGTATTTTTGAAGAGTTGATTTGTTTATTTGAATTTTAAAAGGCATTTTCTTGACCGCCTTTAGCAAACTCATCCATAACTCAGAATCATGATCTTCCCTCCTACTCCTGTTGGACATACATAGGCCAAGTGTCGCCACGACGACCTGTCCTTTACGTCTCGCATCAGCATCGGCCCACATTGAGGGAGGCCTTCCAAAACTGCGTCTTCTGGTACGTTGTCACTGCTCCAGAACCTTTCGTCCCCATCGATCATCTGTTCTGTGATGTGGCAAAACTTCGTATGGCGATTCTTCGGGCTACGTCGGTTATCTTGGTTCTCCAGCAGATATCTTCATTTCTGATGTCGGGACCTCATTCATACACAAGAAAACTCCGAGCCCTTTCCATTGTCTTTTGGGCTTAATTTTCAAAGCCCACATGAATACCATGAAAAAAATATGACAGTAACCTTACGACGGCCGCTACCTAGTTTCTTGTTTCTTTTTATTAATTTGATATATACAGCCTACAATCGAGAAGGGCAAACAAAGCAGACAGGCACCCCCCTGCACGAACGTCAACTAAAACCAGCATGTTTTTAGGAACCGTAAATGTTTTATGAGATCTACGACAGCTTTGTCATACCTACAATGTAGAGGACGAAAGAGGAACACTGTGGAAGTAGAAACAAACCTAATACCTCGAAACTTCATCACCCTATTAGAACATGACCCCCCTGGTTGCGGACTGCTGTGGCCAATCTGGAAATCTCTTAACCGACTGTGAACCTAGGTTTTCCGCTGCATAATATCTGGCTTTTCTTAACCCATCTCAAACAGTCTGCAGCCGCTTCACAGGACATGCATCACCGGCTTGACAGTCAATGCTGCACAATCTGTTCGTTCCAGGATTTATACGAGGCCAATAGGCTGTTTAGGTTGCCGAAAACTTAGTCCAAGTTCATCGACAGGAAAAGGAAAAAAAGAACATTTATGACATACTCACCCAGTCTTTCATGCCTGGTTTCCCTGAATATGAAAAGAGGAAAACATATAATTACGTAATTTATAAGTTAAACCGTAGGTAATACTTAGACCTTATTCCCACATGATGCATGCATAATATCTAGCAACCGCACTCCGATGAGTAAATAACGATTCGTCATCGTCAGAGCAAGACGGTAATTCGCAGAGCCACTGACTAACAATAATTAAGTAATAATAAATTCCCATATTCGACCGGGTTTTTTATACCCACCGCATTTGGAAAAACTTTGATTGGTAAATACAAGGGTATGGCAGGTAACCTTTGTTAGCGAGCTGGGTTTCTCCAATGCCGGTGTGCCCAAATATTTGGGCATCCGGAATCTTAACATGAATATAACTCGGTCACATTAACTTTACGCTTGGCGTCGTCGATGAAATAATGTCCAAAATTAATATAACAACAGCAGAGAACTAGCCAAATTATTGACGCGCGTATCTAAATATAACAAAGATGCTGACCATACCTGACACTTGCCGGGCAAGCTAAGGGTATGCTTAGGGATGGTCGCATTTCAGAGATGCGTCAAGTTAATGTGACCGGACTGTATATTCTATTCTACGGTCACTGCCCTGCTAATATTCCTTACCAGCTCCTAAACGTATACTTGACTTCTACCACCACACGTGTACCTACCAAGTCAATCCCGGTTATTTTTGTAGGTGTAGTTTCATATCGCTGACCTCATTATCAGAATTCGCAACTACGTAAACGTCATTTTTAAAAGAGTAACAAAATAAAACGGATTATCTTATCCTACTAATATTATAAATGCGAAAGTTTGTAGTATATTAATAGTAATAGTATAGTAGTATAGTAAATTAGTAATGTATGGATGTTTATTACTCTTTTACACAAAAACTACTGAATAGATTGCGACGAAACTTGATACACAAGTAGACTATGCGCTATTATTAGCACGTAGGATAGGCAATTTTTATCCCGTGAATATGTTCCCTTGGGATAATATTCTACTATCGCGCAGGCGAAGCCGTTGGCAGCAGAGTAGGTAGGTAAGTACATAATAAAATGTAATAAAGATGTGTAGACTCGCGCACAAGCCGTCGCGTAGCTACTGTTACAGAAGATTCCTTACACACAAAACAAACACAAAAAGACACTGAAATCAGTAAATAGGTATTATCAATCTGACTGAAAATAAAGCCCAAAAGGCAACGGAAAGGGCTATGCTCGGAGTTTCGTGACAGTAATCCTACTGAAGTCTGAAATGCCCCATTTCAGTGTTAATTTGTATAAATTTCATATGAATTCTGTTAATGAGGTTAACGATATTATGTAACTACATCGTTTTAATTTGAGTTAAACACTTACCTTTTTAATTTACTAATACTAGGTACATAATCTTATACATAAAATCCAATTGTTGTCCATTAGTCTCCCTTTAAAGCAAAATCGGCTCTACCGATTTAAATAATTTCTATTTCGATTTGTTCGTTTTAATCTACAAATGATTTTAAAGAAAAAAAAATAGGTGATTTTCAGTTTGAAAATATTAAATTGTTTGAATGGTAAAGGGAAGTAATTTCACGGGGCTGGAGCCTCTGGGGGAACTAATATACCTATAAAAATAAGTAGGTATACCTACGGGACTATGGTCTATCGGTTTAGGTGGTTAACAATCTTGGTGTCTTTTTATATTAAAGAAGTCGTATATAATATACACAAAGATTATTTAAATTTAGTTTATTATCTAACATCGATTTAGGTAAATACCTACTTGCAAAGATTTTTACATACAATTTTTAGACAACTTTTCGATAAAAAGACATGCCAAGATTGTTTACATTTAGTTAACTACCTAAACCGAGAGACCATAGCTGGGTTTTTTAAATACATAGGTACTTATAAATAAAACACTACGATAAACTTAGTAAGCAATCAGTGCGGTTATCGTGTGGGTTTGTACAAAAAATAACCTACGTGGGTGTGGGACTTTCTATCAATCACAGATAAATGGATAGGTACCTATATAACCGCGTATTTTATTTGAGTACCTAACCTAAGTATAGATATGAGTCTAAGGGCCTGTTTCACAATGTCCAAGTAGGCACTACTCACTGAATAAATTCAAAAATGGAACAGAATTTGTATGAAATTATCTGCCAAGTAAGATACTCAAAACGTAGTTACTCAGATACCCGCGAAACGAGACACAATAGTAAAACAATAACAGCGCGGTCTCATAGGACCGGTTGGGGATTCAAACGTTAATCATAGGTGGTGAAAGAAGCCCTAAGTATTTAATTGCGAAACCAATCGAGTACGGGCTTAAATATACGGGCCCTGAAACGAAGACAAAGAAGGATCACGAGTGAGTTTTAGTCAGTAAAAGTCTGACACGCTCTCCCACTCCGCCCAAGGGCGGGAGAAGAAATTGGGCAATATCTCACCTAAAAAGAAAATGTGCTAGTGCATCTAGCACTAGCACAGTTGGAAGTCGAAGTGATTTAAAACATTCTGATTTTTTATTATTATTTAGGAAAGCACTAAAGAACGCCAAATAATTCAAGTCCTATCTATCATATCGAAGATCTTAGGTGTGTATGTGCATGTGCACTGTGCATCATCACATCACAAATTGATATTTATCTCTTGTATTTAAATACAAGATATAAATATCATCGTTCATCGTTGTTGTTTTGTGTTTGATATTTGTAGTTTTGTTTAAGTTTTTGTATAAACAGTTACTTATCTATTTTTTACAACAATAAATGTTATTCAATTCTCATAGCTTTTTATATTAGAAGCTAAATGTAAATATTTACGTTATACCTACCTGCAACCAGTTATAAATTGGAGAATATTATAGAGCGGTTTTCCACAGGCCCCACGTGTATGTATGCTGTGGTTACGTGACTTTCGGCTCGTCCGTATCTATGGCGCCGTTTCCATTCACCTTGTTTATCAAACAATTAGTTAGAAGGAACGTGACACTACCTGGCTTTTACTTACTTTTCCCCGTGGTTTTACTGAGTACCTACCCGTAATCTGGGAAAAATGGAGTGGTATTTCACACTACAACGGACAATAAGTTTTCCCGCGCTAAGCTCATTGCACGTGTCGGTAAAAATAGTCCCAAACTATCTGAATATCTACTGTATAGTATGGTATGATTGAGCAGATATCTCTGCCTTTTGAGTAGGTGTGAAAGTGAACACCCGGGGCCCTGGAACGGAGTCAAAGATGGAACAGGAGTACGTTTTCTATACTAATATTATAAAGAGGTAAAATTTGTAAGTTTGTATGTAGGGGGTAATCTCTGGAACTACTGGTCCGATTTGAAAAATTCTTTCAGTGTTAGATAGCCCATTTATCGAGGAATACTATAGGCTATATACCATCACGCTACGACCCACGGGAGCGGAGAAATAACGAAAAATGCGGGTGAAACCGCAGGGGACAGCTAGTAGTCAATAAAATTTGACGCACTTCGGCTCTACCCAAGAGCGAGAGAAGTTATAGGATTATTTCCCACCAAAAAAGGACTCTGAAACCAACATACTCGTACCTAGAGTCAGCCTTGATTGCTTCATCAATCATTTTTAGACTGGTTTGTAACTGTTTTAGTAACTGCAAAATAAGCTCTGCTAAACTTTTCCAAGATTTAAATAACGAAAATCTCTAGAAATAAAGCGTTCCGACGTCGAACATATTTATAAAAAGACTAAAAAGCCTTATGCCCTCAGCCTACCTAAGAAAATACTTCACTCTAGGTTTACTACATAAACAGTGCCTACGTAAGCCTCACTTAATTTTGTTTTGACGCTAAAAACTTCACAAGGGGATTTTGTTTTTTCAGTGAACTAGGCCCGTTGTTTTATACATAAATCTCTTAACATCCCTTTGGCGTAAGAAGGTAGATTCGTTTAGACTTAGAATTCGGATCACATAAAGTAGTCAAACGGAAACAACAGATCGGCAGGTAGTGCCTGCTAATATATAGGCCTATTTTTTGTATATGTTTAGGTCCCTAATCAATATAATATATTGTAGCCTAAGCAATATATATTATATATATATTGCTAGGCTACAGCTAGGAACGTAACTTACGGAGTTATCACAACCAATTTGCACAGTCCTTTTCCACTGTGTTTTTTTTACTTGAGAAATCATCTAATGACTTGTTTCAGTCTCTCCGTGTCAGACTTACTAAAACCATACTTTGCTTTGTTGACCACGGGTTTCCTTTTCAGAAAATCCTCTCGGTACTTTTAGACTGTATAACGTACCAATATTTTACAAGGAGCGACAGCCTTTCTGACCTCTTACAACGCAGTATTTAGGTAAAACCATAAACCCCTGGCAATAGACCTAGCTTCTGCCTACCCGTAACGACTACCAAAGACCTACAAATGACAATCGGGACTAACGGTGTAAGGTGCTGTACCTATTACTTTTTACAATCCTCAAACCCACTCGACAACCGTTGCTTAACCTCGGATATATTATAAACTCACGGGGATGTTAGTATTTTAGCCATGAGCTTGAGTTATCATAAAACTAATGCGGTAAATTGGGAAGTCGATACAAATTGAAAACTCAAAGAAAGAAATTGAAAATGTCCTTTTTGATTTTCTTTCAAAAAATGGCTAAAGCCTTTGTAGTAAGCGAAGCATTACCCGGCCCGGATAACAACACGGCAGTAAATTACAGAATTTGTCGATGTAAGCCGCGCGCACCGCGTCTAGACGGACTCCCCGGCTCTGCGGCGCTCCGGGAGCTCCGGCGATCCGGCTGCCACGCGGCTTAACGGCCCCATTGTAATCGCCCATTGAAAGGCAGAACATATTGAAACCTAAGGAGAACGGTCAAATACGGTGCCGACGTATAAAGCCGGCCGTTTCGCCGGTTTAATTAAAAGTAAGCCTAAGCTACGAAGGTATAGGGGCGGCAATGAAGATTGCGGCTTAGATAGGCAGCGGTGACAGGATTACATGTACGGAGATATTAAAGAAAGACACGACTGAGCCGCTGGAAATGGAACTAAATTGTTGCTCCTGAAACTGAAGGCTGTAATAAGTGAACCGGAAGAAATCTTTTTAGATAACTCCTCGAGCTTTGTTAAAGTGAACGCAAACCTCGGCAAAAAACAAAAACCTGTCAAAAGAATACAACTTTTCACGAAAATCTGCGTTTACTTTGCAACTCACGAAATACGAGAACGCGCTAAACGCTGTGACTTTTTGTACATAACGAAGTTGGCAAGCAGACGGGCAACTGTCACCGCCAGGCGGTTCGTGGCGGTCACAAAAAAACTTAAACTCGACTGGAAACGGAATAAAAATGTGCCAAGAATGAAAAGCACAGGTTGCCTGGCCGAACCAAACTGAAATGCGATTGTCTCTTTATTCTTTTAGTCTGGTCTGAAGTACTTGTTTGAATATTTAAAGAGTAATTTTATTTGAAACATTTTGCCTGTAAAGACTACATTATCTACGTACCTTGGGTACGCCACAATCATGGCGGTAAGAAGTCCCTCATTGAGGAGTGGCCTCTTTGTTCGACGGAGGTGTGCTCCGCCGAAGCGGGGCACACCTCCGTTTTTCTTCTTTGACTAAGTATAAGTGTGTGAATGTGGACGACGAGCAATGGGTAACTCGCCATCTAGCCTTTCAGAAACCGTCTAGACCGAGCCTGAGTCGTTGACGGCGCGTAGTTTTCCACGAGCACCTCAAAGAGATATCAGCAAAACCGTCGACCCAGCAGGGCCGTTACCCGCTAGGGCTAAGGAGACTTTTTGAAAAGGAAACCTGTGGTCCTAAAACGCAAACGGCAACTGAAGGACACAGGTGTGTCTGCTCCATCCTAGAGCGGGAGAAATCATTACATAAATTCCCACCTCAAAAACAAAACTACGTTAGTAGGTATGTTGCGAACGTCTCGTCCAACATCTACGCTACGTTAGTAGATACTACGATTACCTACTCTAGATTACTAGAATGCTCTCCTAAGAGATCTTTAACTAGCAATGCCCCTATGATGAGTCACAATTTTCCATACCTACATAATTACGGCTACCTACTATAATTACTCCACATGATGGAAGCTATACCTGTTGCAGTAGGTACGACTACTACCTACTTGTGAATTCCAAAGATCATGCAAATGTAGAGTTACGCAGTCAAGCACTAGTTTACATTATTTAAAAAAAAAGGTAGCCGCGCCTACGGTTACGGCTCAGATTTGGGCGCCACGCCTGCGGATGACGAGAGATAGGTAGCTCGCCGTCCGTTCGGATCGAACTAGTCGTCGATGTCACGTACAAAAAGATGTTAATGATGATCACAAAATTAAGAGAACACAAGCGAGACCTAAGACTGGTAACGCACAATGTCAGAGGATGAACATTTCTATTTCTGAGGGGATTTGATTTTATAGGGGAGGGGGGGATTGTTATATTTCATTACCATTCTATATAACAATCAGTAACCACTTGGCAAACTGACGCCATTGCCGTCCAAACGCGTCCATTTATGAGTGACACACTTTGGTTTTGCAATAAGTTAATGCTCTTTCCATGGACTGGTTAGAGATGGTGGTGTTTAAATGTTTCAGTTTTTTACATAATTCTTATTAGGTGTGAGAGAATGGATATCCCCACGCCCCAGCTGCTGCAACAGGAAATGCCCACAGGCGTTGGGTTTCCTAGTTAGCACATGTTTGTCTTCTTCGACTCTGTTCTACCAACCATCAAATAATCACTGACTTCCGTTTCTTTTTGGACTGCATTCTTTCTTATGCATCCGCATCACAATTTTCTCATTACAAATTCTTTGACATCAATTTTATCAATAACACTACTAAGTATTGGGACTATACAAAAAAGAACACAAGGCACTTTTCCAAAATATATTACAATATAAACAATTACGTATTTTACTTACATTAAAAAAAGAGAGCAAACATCAAGTGATTTGTTTCAATATTCCTTGTCGGATGAGCGTTTGACATTCTGAAGTGGGCAGGAAATGTCTGCTGTTCTTCTTCAATAAGATCACATCACCATCTTCAAGCTCCAGCTTCCCATAGTCAGCCATACAAAGGACTTCAATAAATAGGGATTTAGGCGGTTTCAGGTTTTCCGTTAGGTCAATACCATTGTAGCCAATATCTTGACCTAAAGACCTCATGTAAGAAGCCAAATTCATGGAGTATTTTGAAAACCACTGGTATTCATCATCTGATAGGAGTTCCCGCACATCTGGTGGTAATATAGCACCAAATTCCCATCTCAAGGTTTTGATTTTAGCCATTCTGCTGTAGAGGTAAGCGAGGAGACAACGTTTGTTCCGTTCTAACGCTGAATGTCTTACTTGTACTGTTGTCCACAGGGTTTTGTTTTCCATTGTTGCATTACTGTAACAAAAAGCTTTAACGCTTAACAATATGAATGCAACAACTGATGATAATTTACCATATACTTAGTTTAAAGCAATAGCATCTACTTTTTATAAGTAACAATTTAAAGCTCGATTTAATTTCAATGAAATTCAATTTTGTAAATATTGTAGTTTTATATTATACACATACAGGTTAACATTCCCAAAATGGTTTAGTAGATTACTTACGCATCGTTCATATTCATTCTGAACAGTGAATGCATTTCCTCTAATATTTGCCGTATTTTATCATCCTGCAAATAAAAATAAAGGTGTTATATGCGAAATATAAGTTTATAAACAAATACGAAACTTGTAACAACAACATACATTGAAAGGGTCTATCGTCACAGGGTTTCTTTCTGCTTCCTTCAATAATTCTATAACTTTCTCAGCAAACATTATTTAAATAATACTAAACAGATATCTTTAATAACAAATATTCGTTTCTGCACCCTATAAAATTGAAAAAAAACAAACTTCTAAAATAAACGAAACGCGGCAATCGGCATTTCGGCAATGTATGACAACTTGACTGACACTTTAGAGTTTGACTTTGACAGCCCACTTAACAAAACAGACATATTTTTGGATACACATACAGAATAAAAAAACAAACCATTTAAAAGATCATCCTTTTAATACTACTGTGAAAATCTCCAAATAGTTTAGTTTAAAATCGCTAAAATTAACATGTTACATAATTTTATTTAGCCAAGCATATAAATGCCTGGCTATTATAGTATGTAATTAAAACTGAATTCATTTCACAATTTACCTGATTATAACAATGAGCCTACAAACAAAAAAGGTAATAATTATTTAAAGGTCAGTGGTGAAGATAAAAAATATTAAAAACTGAAAAAACGCCCATGCCTTCAATTTTGATGATTAATTTTCTTTATTGGCGCTTGTTACACAAAACAAGCCCAAATTAAGAAGGTTGAATAAAACTGTGTTCTTCACAGTATGAATTCGTACTAAAGAACTTGTCATGCATGGTCATAAAAATAGAACTAAGAAATATTTATCGTAAAGCTACACATGTAACAGACTGGATTTACCCAGTAATATTCTTGCCAACGCTGTGATACCAAAATAATAACCTACGGTAGTAATCGACGCGTACAACGAAGTATTTAAGGAAAATCCCGCTACAGATGGCGTTCAGTTCGCTTTACAACGGTTAGCGATACACACGTGTGTTTATCCGAACGCACAGCAAAAACAGTCGAGACGGGAGCCATCATCATTCATCATTGTGAATTGGTCATTCATTGCGCATGCGATTTCATTGTGGAACGGTTGTTTACTACGCGACATTTTATCGTTTATTAACATGATTTCGCATAGTTAGCGTTACAAAATCATACGTGCATTCCAGTCTTAAGTGTTTTAAACTCAAGTGTGACAAAATAAAAGCAACAAAATGAGTGGAAGTAAGAGAAGCGATTTCGATACCAAGATTACGGAGGACGAGAACATCGATTCTGGTTTTCTTTCGGGACCTTTGGACGTGTACCCCGGTGACGAGGAGTCGGATCATGAGCCCGAACCCGCGAGTGAGGATAAGAAAGTGTTAAGTGCTAGTTCAGTGCCCCAGCCCTGCGATAGCGAGTACGACAGTGGTATTCTGTGCATATCGGAGTGCCTCTCGGGAGTGCAGCTCGACACCCAGACCCCACAAATCAGCGTTCAACCGCCTGAACAGAAGAACATCCCACCTATTGTCATATTCTTCCAACAGGACGCAGATGGCGATACGTGAGTACCTATAACAATTTGGCCTTTACAACTTACAACCAACTAGTGTCATGTGTGCATGGCCAACATCCAATATTTGAATAATTTCATGGTAGAAGAATAATATAGAAACTAAAGAACTAACAAGAGCCACTAACATTTAAAATATGTAGTCTTTTGATCTGTTCACTACCTACTATAATGTCACTTAATTCTTATCAGTTAATACTAAATGTTATTATGGACCCATAAATTCATCATAATTCAAGATAACTATAATCATGTAGTCTAAGAATGAATGAAACATGCTTACTAGTACTCAGCCAAATGAACTTCTGAATAGTCTATTTAAAAAAAATGATCGATCATTAGTACTGAAAACAATACCGACGGATCCAATGTTCAATTCGTTTGTTTGTTTTATATTAAGCTTTGTTTAATTCAAGTTCAATAAACTTGGAAAATATCATATTGCCCTCAGTTTGGATTCCTAATCATTATTGTTGATAATGTAATTTTTTTTAATCAACCAACCTTCATGCTAACATACGATACTTTATCAAAGCAATGTGGAAGGGCTCCTTGGTGACCTTTATGATAAAATATCAACAATTACAGTAAAAAGTAATCAATTAAGTAATAAAGTCAAATCAACAAGTAAAGATAACATGTAGATAGAATGATTACCTCAAGTGAAAGTCTGAGTTTGTAAAGTCTAGACATGTTTATTACAGCTTTAGTTCTATTGTCTCTGAATAAATCAACATTGTGCTAAATGTATGAACCCATGTTATATTTTGTATTATATTTTCTTAGCTCTTAATTATTCCCCATATAGACTTTAGGCTTAACAGTTTTCTGGAAAAGGTAGATGTTTTATATTCAAGTTTATAGAGTAATATTTTATGGCAAAAAAACCTTATTCAATAGTTTACGTAAAACTGTATTTTCGGATACTTCAAAAGAAGACTGAATGTGTGTATAGTACAGTATGTTTACTTACAAAATATCATTCTTAATATGAAAACCCAAATACCATTATCTGGTAATAAAAATGACTGGCATAAATACTGAATAGTATTTTTATGTGAGTTGCAATCAAATGTAATATTTCCATTGAAATCCCTTTATCAGAGTTTTGTTGAACTAAATACTGATAAAACAGGGAATAACCTATTGTTTGATAAAATAGTTCATGTTTATTAGGACTGATAACATTTTGCCAGTCATTTTTCAGCCAATCATACATTGAGCTTCATAATAATTGGCAAGTACAGCCTTATATACAGTCAGTTTAGATGAAGCATCTCAGAATATTTAATATATTTATGTAAAACAAAGTCTAGCACATCATTTAAATAAGAAGCATTCATTACGCTAACAGTACATCAGTATATTGCTTATGGGATCAATGTCGGTGACCTCTGGGTAAACCCCAAGAAGTGACCCTGTTTGCAGTGTCTACATTTAATAGCCTTGCGAGTTCTACACTTATTTTCCTTCCATTACAATTTCAAGTATGTTGATAAACTCTTGTTAATTGTTACACAACTTTACTAACTGTTAACGGCCACTTCAATTGTGTATTACGTCATAAAACCAAATTGGCTGCATAAAAACTTGATCAAGTTTTGTAGGTCTAAAGTTTACTTTTAGAAATCACGATGTTTTTTATTGGGTACTTGGGATGTGTTAAGAGCGAGACTGATGAGTGTTGATGACGCAGCAATACTTCTTGTTGTGCTTTTGACCTAATGTCTGCAGCGCACAATCAATGAAGATGTTAGAAACTAGCCACTAGCAGATACATGAAAAAGCCCATCTATGCCTTATCCATTCTCTCACTAATTGGTAAATAATCAACATAGATTAGACCAATATTATAATAAAACTCCATTTAGGGAACACAACTGGTTAAATGTTTGAACAAACATGTATTTTATTTTTGTTTTCTATGAAATTATTTATACACATGAGGTCATTGGCAACAGGTTTATTCATGTTTATGATTCGATTTTGTTAAATACCATACACGCTGCTGGTCCCCTCTAGGAAGTTTACACTTCCTTCACTTATTGCATCATTAGCATTCATAAACAGTTCCTACTACACGCGCGTAGATAAACAGAACCGCGTCGCATGCGCTGTCTGTATGACATATTTGGCGCCACACCGTTGTTTACCTACATACTCGTTACTAACATTTCGCAGAAAGCATCATTGCATTCTGTTAAGCCAAAACGAAATGGGAATGAAGATGAGTCAGGAATTAAGTTCGATTAAATCAGAATGTAATTTAAAACAGGAAATATTTGCGTCGTCTTGTCATGCGTAGAGGGGTCTAGAATGCTGCGAGGCTTCGGGACTGGTTTGTTGTGTCACGCGCTAAGTTTACGCGGGCCCACTCACGCACCGACCGGTCCGATACCACAAAAGGGCGCAAAATATCCCATCATACTCTATATTTAGATAAATATACCAATGTTTGGCTTTTACAAGCAGTACAATTTCTCTAACTTGGCTGTTCCCTTGTTACAGACAATTACACATAGCATCAGTGCACGGCTGTGAAAAATCAGTAGGAACACTAATTAGGGTGTGTCCGAACAAAGCGCTATTGGACGTAGCTAACGACGATGGCCACACACCCCTGCACCTGGCTGTGATGAGCGGAAACGCCGTAGTCACGAGGATGCTGGTTCGAGCGGGCCTCTCGCTCGGAGCGAGGGACAGGCTTGGAGAGACACCCCTACACAAAGCTAGTTCAAAAGGACACGTCGAATGCCTACAAGCACTACTCGCGCCCGTGCCAGAGCATGCACCTAGAAAGCTAGCTTCAGCCTCAGTACTGGACCAAAAGAACTATAATGGTGAGTGCAAGTTTTTAAAATTACCACGTTGCTCCTTTGAGCGATGATCTCAGTATTATTAGTTTACAATCTTACACTGGAATTCCACTATCGATAAGTTCCTTATAAAGTTGGTAGGTACCGTTTTTTCCATTCGCACCATCTGGTACTCTAGGCTTATAGCTAGGCATGACATCATCGTCTACTTATTAAGAGTCCTCTCAGGGAAAGGAGAAATGTAAGTGTTAGACAACATTTGACGCTCTACGTGACCTAAATATTTCACAGGTAATACAAGATGTATTAGAAGATCTAATTAGCAGTACTATCCGTGTAACCCACAATGTTATGACAGGAATCGCTGTGTGACTACTGACGCCACTGACATCATTACGTTGCGATGACCTCAGGCTTGGTGTTATTTGCCTCTTTAAGTTCAAGCCTATCGTTCAATGATTGTAGGAAAAAAACCCACATTACGATTACCGATAACCTTTGTGATAGAAACCAGATAAATCCGTTAGATACCTTCAATCCAAATTAAGTTAGAACTGCAAGCGATTTCGGCAGAAAGCGTCACTGCACTGAATGCGGCTTGCATTCAGAGCAAGATAACCTGACTTAAGATAATAAAGTATTAAACTTTAAGAAACCTGTTCTATTACATGATTAAAACCGACATAAATCTGAGGTTATTATATTAATATCTACTTATACAACATTTAGGTTCGCAACAGTTCATCTGAATCACGGTGTCAGAGTAAAAACCCGCTCAACGGTTTTCCCAGGTACAGGCTGCGGCAAATGTTTTAACATTTGTTCATAAAAATATAGATTTTGATGAAAAATATCGTATATTCTGTTTTTTATGTTTTTAGATGTGATTTTGTGATCGCCATTTCATACCGTTTTTTCGCTATGGTCTTTTGTATTTTGTGTGCAATCTTGGCCATAGCCTTACAATTCACTATGTATTTAGATACACCCAATTGTGTTATCAGAAATTGACCAGAGTCAAGTAGGCGTATTTCAGAGTTTACAGCCATTGTGACAGCTTCCGTGTTCTCATGACAGTTATTAAAGTTTATGTAAGTAATGTCATCCGCAATGACTGCAGAGTCGTTTGCCTTCAAGTGCAAAGGCATTGTCCTTGCAGTAACTAGTAGCTGCGTCTGGATCCGGACACGAACCGGCACGACATCTCACGTGCCTGGTACTGTAGAAAAAATACGGAGCTTCTCTAGGATATTTGTTGAATTAAGTCGTGCCTAGGATCAACTAGAACCTGTTTTCTATGCTAAACAAAGGCGCTGTACATTGTTTACGTGTGAACGCACCGGGCCTACTTGAAGCTGCTTGTGACGTCCGTCAAGGTTATGATTACGCTCAATGCCATTATAGAACTCGAGCTTGCTCAGTTAATCCGCCAAAAAGTGCTCCAGTCGCTTAAAAGATTCTGTCGCGCCTCCGATTCACAGTAAATCAAATTAGGAATTCCCTGCCTCTGTAAACTGCATTAAAAAGATATTAGCTTTGCGCTCTTTATTGTCTCTGGTTTTCCCGAGCTGGCAAACAACACATCTTAACACCCAATGTTAAAGAATTTCGGTTCTACCTTTGTCGCACATTTGCATATGAATTTATCTGTTTAGCTGACCTTGGGGAGACATTAGGTAAACTTGTAGTTGTACAGGCTGAGAGCTCTCTTCATTAATATTTTGGAGAGCGGCCGGGGTCAACATTTCTCGGTGGCCTAGAGAGATGGTCGCAGTCGGGTGTGAGAGCGAGTTCGGAGGCTGTCGGCGCTGGCTCGGTGGGTATTCCCAGCGTTACGAGGAGCCGGTCGCGTAACGAACTCGGACGCCGCTCACCGAGTGAAAGCAAACTTTTTGACCGTGTAACGCCCCCAGACAAGCGGCCCGTACACACGGTTTGGGTTAGCCCGACCATTGTTCGAGCGTTAATTGAAAAGCCATTACGAGTATGCTAAGTAGGCGTCATGGCGAGATGGTTTTTCCTGACAACATTTCAATATCTTATGAATGTCGAAGCGCCAAACATGTACGCTATTTGTATATTTATCGCCGTTTTATTTTTGTACGACGAAGGACGTATTTAAATATTGGTGTGATGTTGTTAAGTAAATTAAAGTTTTACTCTTCAAAAAGTCATTGAATTTGTAAATTATATACAGAGCTTGTAGGTTAAGGAAGTATAGTTAAAAAGCTATGCAGCGCCAACCATGCGCCGATGTCCAAGGTGAGCATTTAGCAAACCCCAGGAAAACCGCAAATAATTGGCGTCGCTCACATTGATGTCAGAACCTCGGAACAATGGTAGCTTTTATGATGATGATGGCCTGGGCAATACCCACGTGAAAGTGGGCCTCGCCACGGTTACATACGGACGGAAATCCCAAGCGCATGTATTATGAACATGTTACGTGGGGCTGCGCGGGCGCACTTTCTAATTATATCTCCACCAACTAAATCAACTCTTAAATTAAGTCTTATCTGTCTTTGACATCGAGGTGCTTAAGGTTCACTACTGTTGTTCGGATGTCAATAATATGAGTACCTACATCGAGGTTTTGCTACAAGCGTCCGTTGCTTGTTGCGTCCGGTGACCGGGCAATGTTTTGGGAATTTGGAAGAATCCGGTTTTTGAATGCTTCGATAAACACGTTAGGTGCTAATTTTAAGCGCTGTTTGTTTTGAGTTTTCAGGTTACATATTAGCAACCAAGGACAACAAGTCTAATTGTTGTTTTATTTGGTTTTCCCATAGACGTAAATAGAAGATTTAAATAATAGGTATTGAAAATCATAATGTGGTATGGTGTGATTGCTACATACGTCAATCTAGTAATTTTCTATGCTATAGCTCAATAGTCGTATTTATTGGGAATAAGAAAACATGCGTCGTATAGTTAATTGACTTGGACAACTAGAACGGAGAGCAATTTACTCTTCGATTGTTAGAACATTCCCTTTGATATAGATATTCAAGGCGCATTAAATAAATGCAGGTATCACTTTTTTTTACTACTTTGTTTGTAGGGTCGTTATCTACGTAAAACATTACTATCTGTCCGCGTTAAACACCGTTGTATAAAGCCTGGGGTTTTCCGGCACTCAACCTGGTTTTTCAATGTCCTCCGACGTAATTTATTATCATGAAAATTTCAACAGCACTCGACGTAGGTACTCCTCCGTTACACAAGTACTCGAGAACCGTTCTTGTAACTATTGTTCACACTTCAACTGTGCGCTCTCATTTGTACATCTTTTTAATTTTATTACTGAATAAACTTTTGGAAATTCTTTCATCGTCACTGAAATCTCTATTTCCTACCGCTTTTAGGAATATTACAGGATGTATTTAGATTTTAATCTAAAAGGAATATTTTATTGGACTTCAACTGCCAAAATCAAGCGAACATAGTAACTTTGCTCTTATAATCGTAAGACTAGAGGCCACGCCTTAATTTGAACAATTTAATTCGAAGCCCCACCCATAAGGAAAACTTAAACCGAATCTACAAAATGATTACAGTCATAGTTTAAAAGGAACCTAAATGAATCCGTCCCCGCTACAATATCATAGGTCCTGACACGAGCGTGCTGCGTGAACTCGGCGGAACACTAACGTTAGCTTTAAAAGTCCAAGTGACGTATTTCAGCCGCGCCTGCGCATGCCCTGTCTATTGTCTCCTAATTAGCGCAGTGTGAACAAAGCTGGAAGTGCTGTTCACGTAAGACGTTATTCCCCATTTATGTACAAAATAACCCAAACAGGTAAACGACAGCTGTGCCACGACAATTAATTATATTTATGTAGAAAATTTAAGGTTGAGAGACTGCTTGCGAGTTCTGCTCGCAAGGCTATGGGTTTTTACGAGAAAACCTGTTGAGACATCCGCGCGGCCAGGGTTCTGCATGGACTTTTTGGAAATGTTACAGCCTCGTGGCAACGAAATGTTGCCAATGATGCAGCTGCTATTTTTAGCGGATGCACCATTTGCACAAGGAACTTTGGGCTTTATTAGTACTGCGCATGATTCAGATTATGATCGGTTATTTATAAAATGAGTGCAGCAGGATATGTAATACTTATGACTACAGCAAAAAAAATGTTACAATCAACTAGGTACTAGAAACAGTTCCTATAATTCTTAATGACTTTAATAATAGGTTCCAGTCCAAGAGCTCTGCCAACACATCGGCAATACCCTGGGTATCGCTGCGGTTAGCTTCACCGCCAGGCACTCGTTAACTCCGTTTTATGTTTTGACTCGTAAATAAGGAAAAAGTGTCGTTCCTCTATAAAAAGTTGCGTAACATTCGGTTTTTATTGCGTTGTTATAATTTGAGAATTGACACCTGATAAAATTCATAGTGGGAAAATACCAGGTATATTGAGTAGAGTACAAAAAATTCCATCGTTTTATTGGTGCCAATAGCCAGCTAATAGTCTAGGAAATTAAGGAGTTTAGAGTCTGAATGATATACGGAAATAGTGAAAATACAGTGGAGGCGCGCCATATTTGGCGAGGACAGTGGAGTTGAGGCGCGTGCGTTGCCAGTCGCCGCGCCGCGCGCCTCGGCCGCCACATTGTTGGGAAAACCCCATCAGGTCGGCGCGCCTGCCCCTCCCCGCCCCCCCAGCCCGCGCCGCCGCGTGACGACATCGTACACATGCTACTACAGAAGTACTTGTGGCGGTTGATCCGTCTCTCGCTGTCACGTCAGCTGTCGTGAACATTGCATATCGCGGTTTCGATGTTTTGTACCACTTTTTTTTCAGTTCCCACGATTATATTAGTGAAGTATGACTGGTCAGCGACGAAATGAGTCCAAACGCACTATTGTAGGACGTTATATTCCATACGCCATGGATCTATAAATAGTTACTGTTAAACATTCAATCAATCGAACTGGAACGCCTTTCGGTTCGAATACTTAGGTTTCGCCTTGTGTTCTTGGAAGTTCTTTACCGTTTACTTTAGAACTTGTATTTGCGTCTAATCTGTTGTTTTAAATGAACACAGCGCAATGGTTGTATGTCAAGGTATCTGTAGCAGCAAGCACCAACATTCCCGCATCCTTGACATCGTATAGGTACCACCATGAATGTACAATGATGTTTCCGCATTAAAAATTTCCACCCATAAAAGTTTCCACAATATCTTCTTCATAATTGTCTGCATAATGTGCACAAATTGTCTATTACCATATGCAAATACGGGACTTTGTTGTTTACCATGCCATAAATTTCATACTAACACGCGGGGAAATATCGTCATAAATTAACGAATTAATGCCCAAGTGGATAGGAAATGATGACCAGCGTCACGTGGAGGTGCGCGGTGAATAACTGCACTACTGAAACTTACTTTATTATCTGACCTCCATTATTCAGTGTCTAAGAAATCCCAGCTGCACTTTGATCTTAAATTGATTAGAAGTCAGTAGTAATTTTATTCGTAAACCGTACATAACTATGTGATTTTCATAAGCTCTGCATGTTAAGTGTTATTGCAAATACTTAAAAATAGTTAGCAGTTACGATGAATCGAGGTGGCACATCTTTCTAATTCTCGTCAAGTCGGTGCTAGGCAGCACAAGGACACCTGGTGTTTGGCTTGCTAGGTACGGTACACACTATTCATCATCATCAAAAATTCATCGGCCAATGGACAAAAATTATTGCGCTTTAAAAATGTTACGGACAGATTCCACTTTCGCTACTACAGGCTGAACACGTCTTCGAAATTGTAGATAAGATCGCTATCGAATCGTCCCACGGTACCAGAAAGGGTTATATTAAACTCACCTAAATTCTTGAGCTTTAAAAAGAGCTCAGCCATTTTAGCGAGCGATCTATTTTGGATTCGTTTTAAATACATTTGGATGAGTTCCAGAGGCGCGAGCCTGCCGGACCGGTCATTATGGTCCATTTCTATAAACAATGTTCTCAGTTTTTGCACATTGTGTTCGCTGCAACTTCTTGTAATCATTTAAAAAAAAAATATGAATTTATTGAATGAAGCTAACTTACCGCTATAAATTTATTTTAAAAAACTATCAACTCTGTGTTCTTAATTTGACTTTATGGTACGTTTGTTATTTATGGTTTGCAGCCAAAATTTATATTTTGTTTACTATTTCTATGACGCCATATTTTTAATAAATACGTATTATGGAACCAGTTTCAACTGCCCCTGATTAAATTTCTAGAATGATGTTATGACGTCTTATAATGTTAAAGGTTATCTAACTTTATTATCATCGCTGTATTTTACTGAACCGTTCGAAACAAGAGCATTCTTTATAATTTAATTCATTTTAAAGAAATCAAAACAACCGATTGCGTTTTTTTCCGTAACAATTTTTCGTTTTGGGAAATCCTACGTGTTATCTTTGACGTTCTTTTTTTATCGTATAAAACGAATTTTAGAATATACGTTTTTGTAAGATAGTTTAGTAATTACTTGTTAGGTGTTGTTGTTGGTATGCTTCGATTATGTCGAGAGATTAGCAGTAGGTAGGTACGTAGTTCGCACTGCGTCATTTGAAATTATCGTGTAACAAATTCCCCAGTTATTTACTTAGATTATTTATCGATCGTTCGATTAGTCGGAAAGCAACATGATTTGTACTAAACTGATTTATTATGTATCTGCTGCAGTACGTACGCACGAAGATGACCTAACAATTTGAACTGTCCTAAGTGCAAACTGAGACACGGCACATATGAGTGTTATGCTTTATCTGTTTTTTATTTTTTTAATAATTTATACTTGATTGCAATCCCACCTAATGGTAAGCAATGATGCAATCGTTGAGGGTGAGGCGTATTAGTTTATAAGAGCTTATTCACATTGAACCTATCATACTATTAGTAGTGGAATCAACTTATGATGAACCTGTGATGGCATTAATTATGACTTTAACCATGTATTGTTGTTTGTTTCAGGACAAGCGTGTGTGCATGTAGCAGCATCTGCAGGTCACCTGGAAGCTCTCCAGGCCCTCGTGTACTACGGAGCGAATATTAATCTAACGGTACGTTTACGTTACAGAAACACTTTCACATAACTACTAGAGATGTGCCAAATATTCGTTTCATATTCGGTGTTTTCGGCAGAATTTTGAGATAATCGTATTCAGCCGAATCATTTGTTTGAAATTCCGAATGTATTTGATTCAATGGATCATTGTAAATCAGCCTTTAGGGCAAAATAAATTAAAGGAATCCCATGGTCTAACAATCACATTTATTAGAACCCTTTATTTTTAATTGCACTAGGTAAATTACAATACTAATATAATAGGAAAGGTTTACTTATGCATAATGCACATTGTTTGCGCGGAAAAACTATGGAACGGAGAACCGAATTATTCGATAATTCGGCGCGTCTAATAGATACTGCTGAAACAGTTTCCTTAAGTTTTAGTCGTCCAAATACACAAGAAGGCTAGGCACAAACAAAAGGAAAAGTAAACGGTTATGCCTCTAGCTGTTACTACGAACAGCTGGAATTCTAACCACAGCGTGAGTCAGCTCCGCGGCGGACTGGCCCGAACACAGCTCGATGGGGACACTGCGGCCGCTACGCAAATAACCCGCTGATGGGACAAACCGTTTTAACTAATTCGCGGTTAGGAAACTCATTCACACTGACGGGAAGAAACTTATTAAAAATAATAAAAGGTGAATACGCTAGTGAGTAAAGCATTCGCAGTAGCGCGGACAGCAGAAATAGATGACAGAAATAACAGATGTGAATCAGCTTGCGTTCGGATTCAATGGAAGATGTGTGTTTATCTCGATCAAGGATGTTGGCAGCGTTCGCGCTGTTTTGTCTTGAGTAACATTACCTCGGATACTATACAATAATTGAAAATTTCGGTTCGGTTACCCCCCTTTTCGAAGGTATTTTAATGTGAGAGACCCGATTGATACAGCTATGTTTGTTACTTTTTTACGCTTGAAATTTGGCACACGGCTAAACCATGTCTTGGACGTAGGATATTTAATGAGATTATTTTCTACATAGAAGCGGCGCGGGCGAAGCCGCAGGCGGCAGCTAGTGTGTACTAAACATACATGTTCACTCAAGTGTTAGCGTATCGAAACCGCAAAGCTATTTACCTACATAATAATAAGACAAACTGGCCTAGATACAAAAAAGAACTATCAGGCAAACCCTTGCAGAGCTAACTGTAAACAGTTTGAATAGAACGAACAAACTCCTTAGTCATTGCATGTCTCCTCGGCGAGTGTTGGAAAACCCATTGCCATGGCGCTCGTGTTAATCTGCTGATAGTGGCATATCTCTTGCGTCGGGGTTTTTTGTATTTGTGCACCCATTTGTGTTGAGTAAACAATGAGCGACTGTTTATCATTACTACGAGGGATTAGTGGGAACGTGTGCAGGCGCGCCGCATTGTTGTCGCGCCTCTCGGGGCACGGTTTACCCTGTAGCCACCGATAATGGGTCAATACGACGTCCTTGTTGTTTTTAACGAGTGCCTGAAATACATTGTAATTAAAAATAGAAGTTTGTCAACACTTGTGTTTACTAGCTATTCGTCAATCATTACTGATGCCTATTTGATGTGTTGTCAACAGGAAAACCTAGCGGGTTGGACCGCCCTGCACATCGCCGCTCGGCGTGGAGACACGCGCCTGGTGCAGTACCTGCGCGAGCGATGCCCCGGCGTGACGGCGAGCGCGCGCGACTACGCCGGCCGCACGGCGCGCCGCCTCGCGCGCAGGACGCCGGCCGCAAGAGCCTTCGCCAGCGCCGCCGACGACAGCGACACAGACTCAGACTCGGACGATGACGTAAGTCACCACCACCCTTACTTACCTACACACCTTTTTTGGTAGATAGCTATCTTGGGAAAGCCCACTTATGTAGCCATATTCTTTTAATCTTGACCGATTATCTTTGTTTAGCAGATAGTTAATACTTTATGTAGATTAGGCTATAAACCTTGTGTTGGAAAATCCCAGTTTTTCGACTTTATTTTATATTTGTTCTAATCAGTCACAAGAATATTATGAATGATAAAACAATGTTTTATTTACGTCTGTGTCAGATTGTCGAACTGTAAGCAGCCAGAGGGTACTTATTGCGCAGTTCCCATAGTTATCGCAAACGAGAGAATAAATAAGTTTCAATGTATTTATAGCGCCGCGTTCCTACTCGCAGATTTTTTCCCTGTAACTTTACAATTTAAACGAGCAAATTATCGTAAAACTAGCGACTCGCCCCAGCTTCACACGAGTGCAAATAGTACACGCAAACTTTCCTTATTTATCGACCTTTGTATTATAGTAAACTATATTATAAACTAAATCTCTTTCGTGGTTTGGGTCAAGTTTCTACTTGTTATACAGCTAAGTAGAGATAACTTTAAAACCGTGCCTACATGCAGTTTATAAGGATGAGTAGCATGTTTATCGCGAACTGTCTGCTGTGTTATCAGCGTCCGGCGGCCGCGTCCTGTAGCTAACTGTATACTAATGTAGATTTATCTTCCACAGATGTACGACAGCGACAGTGAGAGCGTGTTCGAAGCGCTATCGAGGCTGCGGGGAGAGAGCAACAGCACACTGACAGGGTGCTGCTAGACCACGCACACACACACAGCCACGAGACAGCTCGCGCCTGGCAGCATCCCCCGCGCCAGCTGAACCGACCACACACCTACCCATCTGGATCACTCGACGAGCGCTTAGTTACGATTCCCCGTCATCACTCTACATGTTCAATTGTCACAGACAATGTTGTCAAAGTGTAGTCGTTTTCAACAAATAGATCTGAACATTATTTCCTTGCTTTTGCTATCGATACGGCGGCTTAGGTTATTCCAAACTAAACTTGAGTTCAAAATGTTGGTTGCTATTTAAATTATATATTGCCATAAAAAACGTACGGTAACCTATGTTAGAAAAAAAACAGTTACATAAATCTGTCTTTGATTGTAGCCATGCAATTAAATGCTTCAGGTTTTTCCGAGCGTAACTGTAAAAACACAATTGCTTTACTCACGTGCGCAACTAGTGGTACGAAAGGACAACGCGGGTTGCCAAGAGTAAAAGCACTACTGTCTTGACAATGTCCTAGAGAATTCGAGTTTTGTTTTGGACGATCTAAGCTGAGTTCCGCGAGGATTTAGTCTTCACTCACATTTGTAAATATAACTGAGGGGAGGACAAGATATGTTGCCGAAACGGGAAACTCGGTCCGCGGTACACAATGCTGGGATTTTTCCGGGAACATTGTATGAAGTCATAATTATACGGATTTGCCCTCTATTTGTTTGACGGGACAAATGTATGTTAAATGTAAAGTGATTGGGAATTTTCGACTGTTCAACACAAAACGGAATAACCCAACACTGTGTACAGTGAATCCCAAAATAGTTGTAAGTTATTTGTAAGACTCATGTACAGTCGTGGAAAGAATGTTAAGTTTAGAAAAATTATTTAAATAGTCTAATGCCTGTAAAAATCTGTTATTTGTATATTTATTAGAGTCGAATAAATGTTGTTTACAATATAATTTTGGTATTTTATTGATATGTACTACCTACTGATGTTCTTTCCGCGACTGAACAGGTAACTGCTATATTGATAAAACATTGCCGCACAACGTTAAGAATTTGAGGAAAAAGTGTTTTTATGAATATTGCAGCTGTAGTTAAGTGAAGCTGAAGAGTTCAGCTTCTTAGGTGTACGATCAGGCTTAGAAATGTCCTTGGAGCCAAAAACAACTCTGTAACAGATTCAAGTTCTAATGTAGAGCTTCGAACTGGTTTTAAATGTCTTCCGTTTACAAATCGGGTTTTTAGGTAATTAAAAAAACAGCCTTGATAGAAAACATCCAGAATAAAATTATCTAAATATTGAAACAAAAAATGCTGTTTATATAGAAGGCACAGTAACGTGAAGAATTTAATGAGTTCATAATATTAGTGTAACAAATTGATTAGCATGGCCGACGATCAGAAAAGTTACATGACGATATAATTGTTACGTTCAAAGTTATTCTTATCTTGAATGTAAACCAATTATTAAACATTATAATCAAGTCTTGCCCAAACTTTCCAGTGAAAGTAGGTGTCAAGACTGCAAGCTATCTCCGCTTGGGAGATGTGACCGGTCATGCTACTATCAACTTAGTTTAAGGTCTTATCAGAGCCTTACTTATATATTTTATATTTAATTAGACTGTAGTCAACTGAATCCGGCGCACAGCTGCGAAGCTGTGTCTGTGCGCTCTGCAATACTATAATTTATCAAATAGAGTGCATGAAATGGATTGCACAGATATTTTGATTATTTCTGTTGTAACGTATCTGCCTAACAACCAAACTTGTGTGTAATTAGAGGCGAACTGTTTTCTTATCTAGTTATGCGTGTTCAAGTGATGGCGCCACGAGGCTTGAACGTCAAATATGCAACACATGCCAAATAGGGATAGCTTATATTCTTAGGTGTTAGGACAGTAAACGTAGGTCGAGAGCTGCTGCTTGACGCTGCAGTTCCCGTAACGATAACACACACAGATTGTATGCGACTTAGCTGCTGAATGTCTGACGTACGTACGAGTGGCGCAGTTGACGTCGGTAACGACCGCTTATACACTTCGTCCTATATCTCTATGTCTATCGCATCTATAAGTGACGCGGCAGTGCGCACCGTTCGACTCCGGCTGTCAGCTCTTACTCAACTTCGCTAGTCTAAAAGCTGCCCAACGATTCTCCCAAAGTAGAAACGACGCTGTGATACGCTTTTATTACATTTTGAAGGTTTTTTTCTTTATTATACTTATTTTATCAGTAAGTGCGAGGCACAAAGGGTCCAGTCAGACATTCAGTATCTGAAACTTGCTCTCCTATATTTTATTAGAAATTAATTTAGTATATTAATTGTTTTTTTGGACACCCTATATCTTATTAAAATATATAATGATAAATTAGCGTAGTATAACTAAGCGCATTATTTTATATTGTTGTCAGTTTATATATCGATAAATACAAATTATAATACAATTTATTTGTTTCATTGAATATCCTAAACCCATTACAAAATCGCTAATTACTTTTATGATTTATTTAGTGTTGATGATAACATAAGTTCTCAGAACAGATGATATGGCTGGGTCAGAGGCGTCTGCGTACGGCGCCATTTTTTTAAATGATTCAGCCGACTTCAAAACAATTCCTTGTATGGTATAGGGTCTAGGTACTATATAATCAGAAATAGTTAGTTTTTAATTGCTAGCATGATTCACAGTCTTCTTCTTCTACTAGGCGTTAGTCCCGGCTTTTGCCAGGGTCCGCCTTCCGGCTTAGCTTGCTCCACTTTGCCCGATCTTCTACATCCTTGGCAGTAAGGCCATTGGCTCTCATGTCGGACTTGACGACGTCCAGCCAGCGCTTGCGAGGGCGACCACGCGACCTACCGCCAAGGACAGCCATATTCATGCATCTCCGGCCAACGTACTCCATAGGGCGGCGCATGATGTGGCCATACCATCGCAGACGACACTCTTGCAGTTTTTCCCCCACGTCACGGACACCAAGACTACCTCGGATGAATGAGTTGCGTATGCGATCAGATCGCGTTACGCCGCTCATCCACCTCAGCATCTTCATCTCCGTGACGCGAAGCTCCTGGGTGTGTCTGCCTAGTGCTGGCCAACACTCGCCACCGTACAGGAGGACAGGACGTATGATGCATTTATATATCTGTCCCTTAAGCTTCGGAGGCATTTTGCGGTCGCATACAACGCCAGTTACCTCTCGCCATTTCGACCAAGCCGCGCCTATACGTGCTTGGACATCGTCGTCCACGTTGCCAGACTCGTGCAGCACGGATCCAAGGTACCTGAACTTATCCGAGCTTCTGATCCGGTCCGAACCTATTCGGATGGTATTTGAATCCGTGCTGCCGCAGGACATGTACTCAGTCTTCGCCACATTTAGTCTCAGACCGCCGTTTTCCAGCGTGTCCTTCCAAATGTTGACCTTCCGCTCAAGTTGGGCTTTGTTCTGGCTAACGAGGGCGATGTCATCGGCATACATCATTAGCCATGGAGGCTGATCTTGGATGCATGCCGTAACTACATCGAGCACAACGTTAAACAAGAACGGGCTGAGAGCCGATCCTTGGTGAACGCCAACAGATATTGGAAAGACTTTGGATTCGCCAACAGCGGTCTGGACAGAGGACACGGAATCGCGATACATGTCTCTGATAATGTCAATATAGGCCTCGGGCACACCCTTGAAGCGAAGTGCCCACCAGATGGACTGCCGAGGAACACAGTCGAAGGCCTTCTGCAGGTCTAAAAAGGCCATATGCAGAGCTCTCCTTCTCTCCCTGTAAGCCTCAGTCAGAGTCCGCAAGGCGAACACTGCGTCCATGGTGCTGTTGCCCGCCCGAAATCCATATTGACACTCAGAGACAGTGCACTCGCTACGGAGCCTTGTGTCAATTATGCGCTCGAAGAGCTTCATGGTGTGGCACATGATCTTAATACCGCGGTAGTTACTACAATCCTGTACGCTACCTTTGCCTTTATAAATAGGAATAATGAGGCTTGATCGCCACTGGTTCGGCATTTCCTTGGTGGTCAGGATGCGGTTGTAAAGATCCGTCAGAAGGTCCACACCATGTGAGCCCATGGCCTTCCACACTTCGATTGGCACATTGTCAGGCCCGACCGATTTCCGGTTCTTCATGTGGCGAAGAGCAATGCGAGTTTCGTCGGGGGAAATAGGGGAAATAAGACCAAGGTTAGGAGGCGGTTCGGGAGGAAGGTTATGGGGATGCTGTTTGTTAGACAGCTCCTCGAAGTATGTGCACCATCTCTCCTTAACAGAGGGGGCATCATAGAGCAGCTTACCCTGGGCGTCCCTTACACAGAGGCATTTGCTAATGTCCCGTGTAGCTTTTTCCCGGGCACGCGCCAGCTTAAAAATAAGCTTTTGCCCCTCCGCAGTTTCCAGCTTGTCGTACAAGGGCGCCAAACTTTTGCTGCGGGCTCTGGCTACTGCTTTTTTGCAAGCGCGCTTAGCCGCTCCATATGCCTCCCTGTCCTCCGGAGAGTTGCCACTTCTTAAATAATACCTTCTTCTTCCGGGTCGCCTCCTGCACCCCGTCATCCCACCACCACGTCTCCCTGTCCATGGTGCGACCACCACGAGAAGTGCCAAGGACGCGCTTACCCGCGGCGGTGATTGCTGAATGAATCCTACTCCATATCTCTTGAGCGGACTCATGCGGAGAACTGATCTCGAGGTGCTCGACCTCCGCGATGAATTCCGACAGCTTAGGACCATTAAGCAACCACCACTTGGTGCGGGGATTGCGTTTCTGGGTCACTTTTTTCCTTGATACGATCGCCAGGTCCATGACAAGGAGGCGATGTTGAGCCGTTAAGCTTTCGCCTGGGATAACCTTACAGTTGGTAACCTTGCCAATGTTGCACCGTCGCACCAGCAGGTAATCAATTTGGGTTGAGTATGAGCCACCACGGTACGTAATAAGATGCTGGGGCTTCTTCTGAAAGAACGTATTCGCGATGGCTAGGTCCGACACAGCGCAGGTCCTGAGTATGCTGACTCCCTCTGCATTTAGTTGGCCATAGCCAAAACCACCGTGAACACGTCCGTACTCTCCAGCACGCTGACCTACGTGACCGTTGAGATCCCCCCCAACCAAAATATCTTCAGAATTCGGAATAGCGCGCATTACGTCCTCGAACTCATCCCAGAAGGCCTCCTTTTCAGACTCACAGCAGCCAGTTTGAGGAGCATAGGCGCTGACTAAGTTCGTTACCGACCCTTCGATCAGCACCTTAACTCGCATCAACCGGTCGCTGTATCGGTCTACTTCAAGAAGTCCATCCTGAAGGTCCTTAGACAGTACTACGGCTACTCCGTTCCTGCCCGATGGTGATCCGGTGTACATTAGCCGGTACCCCTGCCCGATGTCACGGGACTTATTCCCCTTCCAGCGCGTCTCCTGAAGGAAGGCGCACTGGACCCGACGTTTCGCAAGTACGTCCGCGAGTTCTCTGCAACGTCCAGTTAGAGAGCCAATGTTCCAGGTGGCAAAGCGGAGCTTCTTTTTGGGTACTAACTTCTTTAGCCGTGCCCGTACTTGACACGGTAGCCCTAGCCCACTTATCGCAGGTTTAAGGCGATGTGCCTGCGCGTCGTTGTTCGGCGACGCCCTAGTCCAAGTACCCACATTATTCTTTGCCTTATCCATGAATATGTGACTGAAGTTGGTTTTACGTGGGGCGACCAGCCGTCTGACCCCCACAACCCTACGAGAGGGAAACCAGGATCGCCAGAGCCTCGTCCGTTGAACAGCAGGGTGCACCGCTAGCAGGTGAGGTTGGCTTGGGTCCTTAAGATGTAAACGGACCCCAATCACCCCTATTTCAATTCACAGTACGCTGATGTTTTCTTACTGCCCGAGTAGGTATGTAATGTCAGAGTAATAATAGGCTAATCTAGTATATGTACCTACTACCGTCCCCTTTAGAGAAGGCACGGTGTTTATTTTTAGGAGGTAAATATTAGCTACAATAATAATTTTATTTTATATTGCTATAATTTTTTTTCCTAATATTAATTCATGAATTCCCGACCGGTCTCATTGGCGTCCCGCGCTGTTATTGTTTTACTATTGTGTCTCGTTTTGCGGGTATTGATAGGTTAAGGTAGATCAAAGTAGACGTTCTTCGGTTGAAATGATGATGAAGACGAGGCAGAACCTCGGATGAGAGGCCTATACTACATGCAGTGTTTTATCTTTACAGAGGCTGTTTATGCCTAATTTTTCAGCAGTAGGTAGCTGTAGATAACGTTGGGGTCATAAGTTCACAACTGATAAGGGGTAGTGATAAACATTAACCCAATCATTACAGTTCATCATTTTAGGGTTCCTCAAAATACCAAATTGAAGGTTAGGTATATCATACAGTAGAGTGGAGTAAGCACATTTGTAACTTACTTTATTAAATCTAGTTACACCCTGAAACTTGAATACTTACGTCACATCTCCGGTGAAATCAACAGAGACGTCAAACAAAACGCATTGGTTATTTTGTAAATTGGACAAGAGATAGAGAAGGTATCTAAATATATATTGGTAATAGTGAGTAGATCAGTACCTAGTAGAAAATATTGTTACAGGTATTTTCTAGTAAGTAGTTTTAAGCTATTTGTTAAATGTGTCATCTCTGCGCTGCGATCCCGCATTTTCGAATAAATAGCGAACGCCGCCGGCCGGCGGGATTTGAGGGGTATCAACAATCAAGTTTCTTCAACTCACACAACTAAGTAGGTACCTAGGTATTTAATTTAATATAGGGATGAACTCTATATTGTGTAGGTCCAGCAAATACGAAGGAAATGCGTCACTTACCTGTTGATTAAACTGCTAATCCTCGTAGTATAATTCTTTCTTGTCTGGTTTGCATATGTTTGACCGGTACCACTCACACACACACCCACACAGAAAGGACCTGTAAAAGTTACAAGGCATTAATAGGTACTTACTAATATTTCCATCTGAAGAACATCATTTCAACATTATACCTATTGTACAATCAATAGCCGTGTCATGATGAGTATGACATAATAACAGATTCAACTTGAGGTTAGATAAGGCTAGGAAGTTCCTACAACTAGGACCCGCACTTCGGCGGCTAATACCTACTCCATGCTCGACCAACAACGCGAGTCTCTGGTTGCCGGAGCAAAAACAGCTCGGTTTCTACCAGACCTACAGACGATTGGGCCACCGTTTGGGTAAACCGTAACCGAGCAAAACTTCAAGTAACACTCTTGAGTCGTAACGAACATACGTGTATATCTCAAAGTCTATAATACATACACACGTCGGATTCCCAGATGCTCAGACCTCTCTAGGGTTCGGCACCAAGGGCGTCGCCAAGGGGGGGCAGGGGGGGGGGCAGCTGCCCCCCCCTAGAGATCAAATGTGCCAAAGTGCGAGCAATTGACTTCCTTAACTATTAATAAATGCAGAAATTATACTTATGCTGCTATATAAGCTATATTATATTATAGACTGCAAGAAATTATAAAGGAAGCTACTGCTGTTGCGGAGAATGTCGGCCTGGATTTGAACATTACATCAATGCCGCGTATTACAGGGGCAACAACGTCATAGAAACAATCATTGAGCAGAAAGCTCTTTAGAATACTGGAAGAGATTTTTAGTAATACCATACTTCGATTCAATTATCACCTTTCTTAAAGTCCCTGGACTAGCATCGAGGCGGAACTTCGGCACCATGAGGTGCACGCCTACCTAAGTCACGTGATCGAGGCCTACCTGTCGGATAGGTTCATCATCTACTCCGGTCACCAGGGAGAGTGGAGACGGCGAGAGATGGCGTGCAGTGTTCCGCAGGGATCGGTACTAGGACCGTCCCTGTGGAACATCGGATACGACTACGTGCTGCGCGGCGACCGCTCTGACGGGATCAGCGTGGTCTGCTACGCAGACGACACGCTGGTCCTGACACGGGGAGAGTCGTACCAGGTGGCGGCCGAAACAGCTGCACGCGGGGTTGCGACAGTCGTAGAGAGGATCCAGCAATTGGGGCTCAAGGCGGCATTGCACAAGTCCGAGGCCATGTGTTTTCATGGCCCTCAGACCGTGCCATCACCGGGTTCCCAATGATCGGTAGGGGGGTCCACATCGGCGTCGGGTCGACGATGAAGTACCTGGGACTCGTTCTCGACAGCTGGTGGACTTTCGAGGAGCATTTTTGACGTCTGGCTCTCAAAATGGACAAGACTGGGGCTGCTCTGAAGTGGCTCCTGCCAAACCTAGGGACCCAGACACCCCCTGCCGGAGGCTCGATGCGGGGATCGTTCGGTCCATGGCCCTTTATGGAGCGTCGGTTTGGGCGCCGTCGCTGGGCAAGCGACCGGCGGCCAAACTGAACGCTTGTCAGAGGGTCATGCCCATCCGGATAGTGCAGGGATACCGCACGATCTCCCGCGAAGCGGCGAGCCTCCTTGCTGGCCTGCCACCGTGGGCTCTGGAGGCAACAGTCCTTGCACGCATGCACGATTTGCGCGTGGAGATGCAACGTCGTGGGCGAAGCTCCGCTGCCGCGACAAGTCGCTGTATGGGGGGCAGAGTTCTGGCGGGATTGCGGCGGTAAGTCACCTTTATGAGGAGTGGTTCGAAAGAGGTCACGACGTCTTCTCGTTCCGAAATGACGCAGGTCCTCACCGGACACGGTAGGTTCGGGAGGTTCCTGCATCGGATCAAGGAGGAAAGGACGCCCGGGTGTCGCCACTGTGTGGACCGGTGTGCCCCACTTGGGCGGAGTACCGCCGTGTCAGCACAGGCCATGGTCCGGAGCGAGTAGGGGTGGCAGGTGGTCGCCTCCTTCTGCGAAACAATATTAAGCTAGCGAAGGAGGCTACCGACCGCGAGTGCGCCAGGGAACACCCCTCACGCCGCCACCGCCGAGATCCCGATCCCAGTTTCCGACCACCCCGTAGGCGCGGTCTTGCGGATGGCGAGCACTGGGTAGCTCGCCATAATATTGCCTCATTGCCCCCCCCTTCGTCATAAGCTGGCGACGCCCTTGTTCGGCACTACCCCTATCTTACTAGAGGCTGCCTACTCCTTCCTCCAGAGGATTGGAATCCGGGGGGTCGCCAACCCGGCCTCAGCATCCGACATAAGTAGGTAAGCTTGAGACTGCCTACTCCTTTTACCTGTCTATGTCTACAACACGGAACACTATCAGGCTTCACACAGTTCAGTTTTCAGGAATCAATTGTAGGCACCTAAACACCAAATAACCACATTGAACGTGACTAAGAAATTAACATACGTTTAGCTGTAATGTCCTTTTTCCAGATACGGCACAAAAAGACTTTAACTAACATAATCTCGCGCTCTGTAGGTACACAATCGATCACATTACTTTCCACAAGTTTCCACTAGTAGGTAATTTGCGAATTTTAGAAATGGCGCCATGTCGTTACAACATTCGCGTTCGCGCCAACTAACATCACGCTATTGCACAACAGTCTCTATTATCTATGCTTACCATAGTTATTCAAGATTTTTTTTTAATTGTTATAAATTAGTGCTTGACCGCGATCCCACCTGATGTCAAGCTTTTTTATTGGATTATGATGACGGTCAGTTGGACCTTTCAAGTCAAGCCTGATGGTAAGCAATGATGCAATTTATAACCTAACCTAAGATGGTGTCTCAAGATGTTGATAGAGTTGAATTTAAACGTTTGGTCTATGGGTTCGCAGTCGTCGCGACAACCAGCTTACGGTTCACTTTTCAATAAGTAGGTAAGTAGGTACCTACTTATTACTTATTTTATAAGTTGTATTGCTATATAGTAGATAGTTACTACTACTAAGTACAACAGCTTCCAAGCACAACATAGCTTGGTAAAAAATATCTAGTAGAAAATAATAAAGGCGACACTGTTTTAGTATGTCATCAAAATGACTTCTCTCGCTCTAGGCAGAGCGGGACAGTCAGACTTCTACTGACTAAAACCCACTTCTGTTCCTAGTTTTTCACTGTGCTAGTCGTATGGCAGCCCGCTGTTATCAAATACCGCACTAACCTAATCTTGATACTAACCGATTTTTTTATTAAGAGTAGACATTCACTTTATTTCTTGTTATATTTATATTATTTATTTTTCAGCCTTTACTGTCCCACTGCTGGGCAAAGGCCTCCACCAACTCCTTCAAAATTCAGATTGCTTATTACCTAAAAATAAATATGTAGAGAATATATACCTGTGTACTCCTGAGTTCACGACATATATTAAGAATCATAAAAAAATAAACATTGTACCTATTGCATTATAATAATAATTATATTTCTTGTTTATTCCAATAAATCATCAGGTTGGTGAGTTTTTTTCTATTAGGTGGGATCACGGTCAAGCACTAGTATAAATCAATTGAAAAAAAATCCTCTAATTATTCCAGCCCTACTAGGCTACTACATCCAAATCTTGGCTAGAACTGGCCGCAAACTCATCTTATTTTAGGATTATTATGTTTTTTTTTAAGTCTAAGTCAAACACACTCATAAAAAATCTCCACCCTGCATATACCTACCTACCTAAGACTTGAAACTACACGTGTCTCCATATTCGTAGGCATACTAATAAATGTACCTACTTCTATTTGTAATGAAGAAATACCTACTATGGACCACATGGACAAGGGTTCTAAACGTTTCTTACGAAGTATTGTATACCTTAAAGAATGCGCCAATGCTGCCTGGAAAAATAACTTTACATTTTCCCTCTGATCTTTTGTTTACTTACCTAGAGTCTATTACAATAAATTCTTATAGCTAATTTAATACTTACTTAGTAATCGGATTTTCCATAGGCGCTACTATACACTAGCGCCTTTGAAAAAGTAGGTATACCTACACTATACTCCGTTTGTAAAGGTAGTTAACTAAAGGTAAACAGTCTTGGTATGTCTTTTTATATTAAAGAGGTCGTATAAAATATACACAAAGTTTATTTAAATTTAGTTTATTAGCTAACATCGATTTAGGTAAATACCTATTTGCAAAGATTTTTACATACAATTTATAGACAACTTTTAGATAAAAAGAAATGCCAAGATTGTTTACCTTTAGTTAACTACCTAAACCGACGGAGTATAGGCATTGATACCTATGCATTTCCCATAGGCAGTAAGTAATATAATAAATGCGAAAACAACTCTGTCTTCATTGGCATGAATCTAGCCACAAAGGTAGAGATAGAGAATATATATTCTAGTTGTTCGTTTTCATACCTAACGTATTGTTTCGGGACTGTTTTTCATTTTAACAAAATCCTTTCAAAGTTATAATTAGGTTTCCCAACCATTCAGTACCTACATTAAACAATAAAGCAAAACCCCTGCACGATAATGAAGAACTAACTATATTTATAAAACTGTACCAATGCATGTTAAAACCAAAACCTATTTAAACGGATTGAACCACCACATTATTAAGGATATTCCCACATTGTTATGGTATTTTTTATGCCATGGCCAAAAACGAATATCATGTACCTAGCAGTTTCCCAGAAAATATATAATAGATTTTTCCGCTGGAAATTCCCATTGTAATGAAAATGTAATGTATTTTTATATTAGCTGCAATTTATCGCATATACCCTTGGGGTTTACCAAAACAGAATTTTGGAAAGTACAATGGACTTATTATTTTGTGGGTTAAGTACTAGGTTACCTTTGAAAATTTGAGTAATTTTTTTAGAGCTTAGTTTTAGGTGTAGGCACAAGAAAAACTAAAGCAGTTGACAAGATTTAACTGTTTTGGATAGGGAAACGAAATTCATCAGAAAATAGCATGCAGAGCTTAGACAAAAAAGGCACGCAGGGATGCTCACAGCTGGGATTAGTACAGTTGCCAAACACTACGGATTCGTATCATTAGGTACAACAATCCCAAATTGTGAGCTGTTGTGATTCCAATAAGTAGGTGAGGCAAAACGCGATTATTATCAACATAATTGTACTTCATAATCCTTTTAAATCTGTTCAGTAAAAAACCCATATAGGTAGGTAACCTAAAGGGTAAATTATAATTAAATGACAAACGATTTCATATTATGCAAATAACCAGTAGGTAGGTAATGAACATAATATATAAAATGATTGCTTTTAGCATGTGTATTAAGGCGGGCGCGACGTTAGAATTATCCATACAAACGTAATACCAAAATCATTTGCAATTTAAGCATATTTACACCATAATATGATGTTATTCGGATTCAGACAATAATTATCTAGGTTCGTACATCGTCTTTTTGTTGAAAAACTTACCCCAAATGAAATTTAAGCGAATTTAAATTTGCACATTTTCACAGCGAAAATGTCATGTTTTTATTTTGTTTTTTCTATATTATAAATAAACAACAATATTTCAAAATATCTTTTCGTAGGAACACAGATATTATTATCAAGTTATAAATACTCGAAACAATAATGGAAATACATTAATTTTTCATTCATCATTTTTGGTATTACGGAACCTCTCCCAAATTTCCAATAGTTTGTATTGCTATCACAGCAAGCAACTGTCAGTGTGCGGATGATGACTTTACTCCAGTCGGTGTGTCCAAGAATTGTTTAAGCTATCTGGATTGCTTCCATCAACCTCAAATACGTGTTTTATTTCGTCTCAACTCGAGATAGCGCGCGGTCTCCGCAGGCCTCTTAAATCTCTGGCCCGAACCATGACGTTCGAAGTTCAAAGTAAGATTGTTTTATTCTTATTCAGGAATAGGTAAGAGAGAAAGCTATACAGGTTGTCTGGCGCCATATCTTAACCACTCTTGACTAAGAAAAACAATCTTACTTCGGGCTATCTCAGGTACACTAGGGAATCAATCGACACTAGCGCCATGTGAGTGAAGTTGGAACTAAAAAAGGTTTCTTGAGTGAACATAAGACCGTTTTCTCATTATCCGATCCGATATCGGTATCGGACGCCGATACGATATCGGGGTAAGTAAAATGTATGAAATGCTGTGCTCCGATATCCGATATCGGGTCGGACTAAATAACTAAATAAATGTATTCGGAATTTTCTGTTTTTTTTGGATAAGTATACCTACTTACCAAAAAAAATTAAACACGGATCGTGTTTATTTTTTATTTTGCATAAACGATATTTGTTTATGCAAAAAAAAAATAATTTCACGGTTTGCTGTATTACAGTTATGTAACACTGACTCTTTTTTGACTTATCTTGTTGCTTTCGCAAAAAATCGTCCGGTTTTTACTTTGGTATTTTCCAGCTAGGTAAATATTAAAATTATCATTATTATGTTATACCTTATTTACTTATCTCATACTCCAGTTTATTTCCATTATAATATTAAGTTTGTTTAGGATGCTCTAGGAAACTTTGTAGGAGATAAAAAAGACGAAGTAAAGCCAATGAACTAGATAGGTTATATTTTATTAATTTTTTCAAGTGTCAAGTGTCATTCACAATTCGAAATAAAAAATGCAAAACGCAAGAGGTTTTATGCTACTAATACAAACATACCGCCCACCAAGGACCTTTGTCCTTAAAGACCGCCCACCGTGACGGACACAGTAAATACAAACAGCAAGAATATGAAATTAGCCTTGGTGAGATCTCTACATTTATATAACACTTATTCAATTATTATTATTTACAGTTACAGAACCACGTGCCCTACCACATAGTGAACTAAAATTAAATAAGTTGTTCTAAAAAAAATCTAACATCTATAGTCTATACATTGTTTATTCTGTGACAGGCAGAACGCACAGTTTTGAGGTGGGTCTTTTTAAGTAAGAGTTTTTACATTTTAATGTTACCACTCGGGTAAGATGGTCACTGCCTGGGTGTTTTTCAACAACCTTGCCAAGAAGCCACTTTGCTGGAGGTAAGTCATCTTCCTTTACCATAACAACATCTCCTACTTGAGGTTCAGGTGTCGTATTAGTCCATTTATACCTATGGAGAAAATGTGTCAGGTACTTACTCATTAGCCCATCTACGCCAAAAAGTTTGCAACATACCTTGCACTAAATGCCATCTTTTCAGGTTACTTATTGAACTTGTATCATAGTTTGTACCAGGTACGGTTAGTATGGGCTCTCCTATTAAGAAATGACCAGGAGTCAACGGTGTGCACTCATCTGGATCTGTAGTAGGTGTGACTGAGAGCGGCCTGGAATTCAGACACGCCTCAATCTGTGTCAGGAGAGTCGTCATCTCTTCAAAGGTGAGTGTGGAGTTACCTATAACCCGTTTCAAATGAAACTTAGTGGATTTTACTCCTGCTTCCCATAATCCACCGAAATTGGGAGCGTGTGCAGGAATAAAATGCCACGTTGTGCCGATGAGAGCTAAGCTCTTCGCGATTTCTTCAGACAGGTTGGACTCTTGCGCTATCAGTAACTCCCTTAACTCTTTAGACGCTCCAATGAAGTTGGTGCCATTGTCACTCCATAAATCAGTACAATGACATCTACGTGATACAAACCTTCTAAAAGCTGCTATAAAGCCTTGAGAAGTTAAATCGCTAACCATCTCTAAATGTATAGCTCTTGTTGCCATACATATAAATAAACATATGTAGCCTTTATAAGCCCTATGTCCTCGTCCCTTTGACGTCCTAACATCAATTGGACCTGCGTAATCTACTCCACTGTGCAAGAATGCTCTGGACGGAGTTCCACGAACTGATGGTAGAGAACCCATCATTTGAGTCCTCACAGTCGCACTATTTCTAACACAAGGCACACATCGACGAACATGATGTTTGACTAAATGTTTAACGCCAATAATCCAGTATGCTGACCGTATATAAGTCAGCATGAGTTGCGGTCCTCCATGTAAGGTTTTTATATGAGCATCTCTAATTATTGATTGTGTGAAATGGGATCGATGGGGTAATATAATTGGATGTTTGGTTGTCTCTTCCAGTTGAGCTTTTTGAAGTCTTCCACCTACTCTAATTATATCTTTCTGATCCATATAGGGGTTAAGTGTTCTTATTTTACTACCTTTTGTCTTAACTTCACCTTTCTGTTTTAATTCTGTGATCTCTACTTCAAACTCTTGCCTCTGACATTGTCGAATACAGCAATTCAAAGCCTCATCGATCTCCCATTTACGCAAGTATTTAGTCCGACCGGTATCGGTTTTATAATTTAAAAATCGTCGGCAGTATGCCACAACACATAACAATCTAGAGAGAGAAGAATATCTGTCCCATATAAAATTGTCAACAGATGTGTTACTATGGACCTTTCTAAATCAACTACTAATTCTTTTGCCCTTGGGTAACTTATATCTGTTTCTTGTAAAATCTCCGGACCTTGTAGCCACAAACTATTGTCTATTAGTTCTACAGGACGTATTCCTCTGGACGCGCAATCAGCAGGGTTATGATTTGAAGGTATATGTGCCCATTGAGATGCGTCTAACGTTATAAGAATCTCAGAAACTCTGTTGGCCACAAAGGTTTTCCAATGACTTGGATGTTTGTTTAACCACGCGAGAACAACCGTCGAATCGGTCCATGCTTGCAAGTTAGATTTGGGAATATTTAAAACTTCTGCCATCTCAACAAGTAAACGTGTCACCAATACTGCGCCACACAACTCCAAGCGCGGTATGCTTACTTGTTTTATAGGTGCAACTCGTGTTTTGGCCGCAACTAGTGAAACGTGAACGTTACCAGTGATATCAACTCTGCGTATATAGACTGCTGCCGAATATGCCACCTTGGAAGCATCGGAGAAGCCGTGCAACTCTACTGTGATATCACTCGCCTTTGTTCCTAGCCATCTGGGAATTTTGATCTCCGTAAGTTGTGAAAGCTCATTACAGTAAGTATTCCATTCGTCTAATAATTGGTTTGGAATTTCTTCATCCCAGCTTATTCCTGCTAACCACAGCTTTTGGATAAATACTTTTGCTGTAATCAACGCCGGTGCCAACCAACCTAATGGATCAAACAACCGTGATATCTTAGAAATAACTGTTCTTTTTGTTTCAGGTCCCGCGGTCTTCGTAATCTTCACAGAGTATTGGAAGATATCGTCTCTACGGTTCCAGGTGAGTCCTAAAATCTTCACTATAGAGTCTAATTTAATTTCCAAATCTTGTACTAAATCTTGTTCTTTATTTTCTAAATTAATTTCCTTTATAATTCTTTCATCATTACTGATCCATTTTTGCAACTTAAATCCACCTTTGTTCAGTAACATGTTCATTTCTTTAAATAATTTAATGCCCTCTTCTGCCGTTTCGCAGCCACTCATAAGGTCATCCATATAAAAGTCTTCAAGAACCCTTTTTGCAGCTTCTGGAAAGTTATCTCCATGATCATGTGCCACCTGCTGAAGTGCCTTCACTGCTAAGTATGGGGCTGAAGCCGTTCCAAACGTTACAGTGACCAGCTGGTATTCTTGCACCGGGTCTTCAGGATTATCTCTCCACAATATTCGCTGAAACACCGCATCATCATCATGGATTCGCACTTGCCGATACATTTTTATAATATCAGCCGCTAAACAAATAGGATGTACTCTCCATCGTATAATTAGATGTCGTAACTCAGGTTGTAATGGTGGACCAATCAGTAACGTGTCGTTCAAGGATATGCCGTTCACACCCTTACACGACGCATCAAATACGACTCTCACCTTTGTGGTGGTCTTGTCTTCCCGTACGACCGCATGATGGGGTAGATAAACAGCTACAGACTGCTTATCATCATTCTCTGGAACTGGAATCATGTGACCTAACTGTAAGTACTCTTTTATAACATCTGTATATCTTTTCTTCATTTCTTGATCTCTATTTAACTTTCTTTCTAACGACTTTAATCTATTTTCAGCTATCTCCCGGAATCTACCATATTTACATGCAGGATCAGCTTCGCGAAAAGGTAATCTGACTACGTAACGTCCATCAGATGCTCTACGCGTTGAACTATTAAAATATTCTTCACATTTCAGTCGCTCTTCAGTTAATATTTTTTGTGAAATTGAAGAACTGTCCGACTCCAATTCCCAAAATCTTTTCAGAATTTCGTCATCGTTAACGGTAGCATTCATAACTACAAGTTTAGTTTCTTTTTTTCAGTTGGGTTATTAGATACCAAACCGGACAGAATCCAACCGAGAGAGGTGCACTGAGCTACTGGAGTACCGGTAGGTCCTTTCAAAAGTCCCTGTTGTATAATCCGACAGTAAATTTCAGCACCTAGTAAAATATTAATTTTATTAGGTCTGTTGTACTGGGGATCAGCCAATGTTATCGTATGCAAATCCAACTCTTGCAACTCAGTTATTTTCCTAACTGGGAGAAGAGTGGTTATGGATTTCAGTACATAAGCTCTGACTACGATTTCAAAAGAAGAATCCACTCTCGATTGAATCTTCAAAGAGACTACTGATTTTGAACTGATGGTACTATCTCCACCAACACCTGAAATAATACCATTTGCGTGAACCTTTTTCAGGCCCAACATTTGTACTGTGGCCTCTGTTATAAAAGAGGCCTGCGAACCTTGATCAATCAATGCTCTGATGACCTGTTTGCCTCCGTATTTCGACTCAGCATTGATTAGCGCGGTGGCTAACAATACTTGACAACTATTTCCTGAAGAAAAACATGAGACAATTGGTGAACTGTCATTTGATGATCCCGCCACTGGTGGGGACGGGTTGACCTTTGTGACCTGATCATTGCTACTGTTTTGTGTGACAGTAGTTGAGCTGTTGTTTGGGTGCAGAAGAGAGTGATGACGGCGATTACAAACACGACAATTAGTGGGTTTTTGGCATTGTTTTACAGAATGATTACTACCCAAACAGTTAAAACACATGCGATTTTTCATAACAAATTCATGCCTTTTATCATAATCACAATTTGCAAATTTTTTACAAAAACATAATTTGTGATTATCTGAACAATATTCACATGCCATAGCTTGATTGGAAACATGAAACACCTTTGGTTTATTAACTTGACCTTTAGTTTGAGAAGTAGTTGGCTGAACTGATTTTGATTTAGGTTCTATAAACTCTAAAGCTCGGAAACGACTTTCTAAGAATTTTGAGAACTGGTTAAAAGTTGGCAACTCGTTCGAGCTGTCACTTGTGACATGGAGTTCCCATTGCTTTCTGGTCTCTGTATCTAATTTATAAGTAACAATGTGTATAATAATTATATCCCATGAACTGACATCAATATCTAAATTTTTTAATGCATGTAAACACTCCGTTGTAGTGTCCAATAACTCTTTCAAAGTTGCAGCTGACTCGACATTTGAATTCCGTTGACTAAATAGTCTTTTCAAAATACAATTTGACAAATATCGCTTGTTATTATATCGCGACTCTAACTGCGACCAACACTGATCATAATTAGCTGCAGCAATAGGTACAAACTTAATCAATTGTTCTGCTTCTCCTGTAAGATGAGCCTTTAAATAATGTAATTTTTGTACTGAATCCAAAGATCGGTTACTATGCACCAAAGAAATAAACAAATCGCGAAAAGATGTCCATTCCGAATATTTTCCGGAGAAAGTAGGAATAGTAATTTTAGGTAATCTTACAGAAGAACTAGACGACACAGAAACATCTTGAGTAGTCTTACAAACGGACGTGTCATTGACTGGAGCGGGATAATTACATAAGGCGATCTTTAGTTCCGACTTATAATAAATGTAAATTTCCTCTGTTGCTTCATAAACGTCACTCACAATGGATTCTAGTGACTTTACAGCTTCAATATCCAACTCTAATATCGCGTAGTGATTTTTACAAAACGCTTGCCAATCGTGTTCCAACTTCTCTAATCTAGCAGCAATGTACTGATGACATAAACGATCCTTAGGCGACTTCTTAAAGTTGGATCTCGACCTTTCAATAGTTGTCTTTAAATTTATTTGCAAATTGCCGTATTTCTCCATATTTAAAGTAAAAATGAACTTAGTATAATCGGCAACACTATTATAAGTCCCGAATTCTTGCAGAAAACGACTAAGTTAATAGAATTTACGGACTTGCAACGTATTTGTACTTCTCACTGGTGAACTATAATAACACAATTGTACTCACAGTTGATCTTCACTCACACACACAAAGCACCTGATCTCCGGACAAGTCACGCTGCACGTCACGATGCGCTGCTGACGACGATGCACTGCTTGGCAGTACTTCCGCTTCTCAGGCCTGGCTGATGACGTCACGCTTCTGGCGCCACCTGATGTTGTCTCCCTGTTCGTCGGGGAAACCCTTCCAACACCTGAGTTGCAATCCACAACCCCTTCAGTGTTCCCTAACAACTGCCGCGGTGCACTAAGGCAAAAACTTCACCGCAACAGTACTCCCTCACTAGCTCGAATATATTCGACTCGAATGGACCAAATGTTTAGGATGCTCTAGGAAACTTTGTAGGAGATAAAAAAGACGAAGTAAAGCCAATGAACTAGATAGGTTATATTTTATTAATTTTTTCAAGTGTCAAGTGTCATTCACAATTCGAAATAAAAAATGCAAAACGCAAGAGGTTTTATGCTACTAATACAAACAAAGTTAGATAAAAAATAATGGGCCGACCAACCGGTTCTGATAAAATATAATAACATTAGGTAATTGTTTTTTTTATTCATATATTACTATAATGTTTTTTATTGAATGATTATATTATTATCGTAAAAACTCCATAAACATGGCAACATCTATACTAATATTGATTCAAGTCTTGTAACAACACCTATCTATTGAATAAGTTACTTGCCCGGTTTCGAACCCGCAACCTCTGGCATAAGAAGCGTGTCTAAATCACTGGTTCATCACGCTTCTTGGGTGCAAGCAAAGAGAATATAACGTCGTTGGGTGCAAGCTATCACCGGAAATTTGCAGACTCCGTATGATTGTAATAAATGTTTATTAGATTATAATTTCTCGATGTACATACATAATACTATAAAAAAAACCACATTGTTTTGTATACTTCAAAATTCATTAGTTTCCAACATAAACGTATCTTATTTAGGAAAAATAGTTTATAATTTCTGGCGATATTTTACAATGTTACGGCATTTGCAATTTTCATCATCATTACTTCAACCCAAAAGACACCCATTATAGGACATAAATCTCCCCAAAGTGTCACTACAAGGAACGGTCCTGGCGTCTCACATCCATCACATTCCCGCGCCCCTCACCAGGGCATCGCTCCATTTTTTGAGAGGCCTTCCAACGTTTCGTCTTCTGGTGTGCGGCCGCCACTCCAGAACCTTTCAGCGCCATCGCCCATCAGTTCTACGAGCAATATTGTGCCCTGCCGACTGCCACTTAAAAAAAATAAATAAAATAAAATAAAAATCTTTTATTTCAGACAAAACAGTCCATAAAAGTTGTTAGTACGAAGAAATTAAACTTATAAATTAATGTTAGTAATAAATAAGCCACAAATAGTTTTAATGTTTTTTACCATCTACCTCTGCACAGTAGGCTCACCGGTCCCGCAACACATGGAGATCAGTGAACCTACCGAGCAGAAAAGTATCGGTTCTCTCATCCATCATCCTCAAAACACTGTTCGGGCTCCCTCGTACTCGTCGCACCACCGACGCAACTTTCTTGCGCATAATTGCATAAAAGTCATCCACGTTGGCGTCAGCGAACATGCCGGATGCACTGCAATATCGAGGGAGCCTAAACAGAGCCCTGAACACGTTATTGTATTGGATGCGCAAGGCATTGTAGGTCTTTTGTGTAAAGTTTGACCACAGGCCACTCGTGTAGAATGTTTGGCAGAATGCCTTGAACATTGTAATTTTTACTGGAGCCGTACATCGAGCAAACCTGTGTGCCAACATATTACCACGCACCGACAATGCCCTGCGCTCCCTCTCTATGTCTGATTCATCACTCAAATTCTCAGTTACAATGTGTCCTAGATACTTGAACTGTGTAACACGACTTAGAGGCACACCGTTAAGTAATAAAGGTGGTATAAAGATATCATTTTTGTTTTTACATTTGAATAACATGAACTCACTTTTACTTTCGTTGTACCTCAAGCCATGTCCCACAGCATAAGCCTCACACACCTTCAACAGCTGCCTAAGCCCACCAATTGAGGGGCTCAGCAGCACCATATCATCGGCATAACTCAAATTATTGACACATATGTCATCAATATGACATCCAACATGCATGCTGCTGATCTCCTCAATTAGATGGTTTACATATATATTAAAGAGACGAGGCGAAGTCAGCCCGCCCTGCCTAACGCCACACTCCAAAGAATATTCATCAGAATATACATTCCCCCATCTTACTACATTAAGCTGTTCACTGTACCAGTAGGAGAGGATATTCACAAGATCAGTTGGGACGCCAGCAGTTCTTAATTTTGCCCAAAGCTTATTATATGAAACCAGATCAAAAGCCTTGGACAAATCCAAGAAGCATGCATATATTGGTGTTTGTCTTTTCACATAATAATCAACAGTGTGCTTCAGAGCCAGTATTGCACTTTCAGTTGACAATCCCTCCCTAAATCCGAACTGTGTATCCTGCAATGTTACAAAATGGTCAAGTTTCCTATCCAATAGCCCATCAAATACTTTTGCTATGATAGTAGCTAAAGAAATTGGCCTATAGTTACTTCTATCAGAGATGTCAGCAGAGACATTTTTTACTATTGGCACAACCACTGTTTTCATAAACTTAGATGGTAAGTATGAGTGTCTTATACAAAAAGTGTACAACATGGCTAAAACCCTATATAAGTGCACACCCCCATGCTGCAAGTGCTCGACACTAAGTCCCTCGTGCCCCGGTGATTTCCCTCTTTTCATATGTTTAACTATGTCAGCCACATCCTTACTTGAAAATCCAATGGGCTTTTCTACTGGATTATGTTCAGTATCATACACCGACAGCAAGGGAGATGTCACCCGAAAATGATCCTTAAATAAATTTGCAATCATTTTCACATCACTAATGCCATCAACGCACACAGGCAGACTAGTTTTACCATTTAATCTCTTAGTGCTTTTCCAGAACTTGTTAAATTTCTTAGCAGAATGTTGTGAGGCCAGTAGGTCCATTTTTATCTGTTCCTGGTTGTTCTGACAGTACTTTAAACGCGACTTGAAAACTCGTCGACTCTCACACATTTTATCATACAGAAACCCACTAACTGGTCTCCCCCCTAATACATACAATTGATAGTCCAGTCTAGCCTGCCTATGGGCGTCTCTGACATGCTTGTTCCAACCATGCACACACTTAACCTTAGTTGGCTTACTAGGTAAGAAACTGCGACTGTTTACTGAAGCCTGACTTAATATACTAATAATATTATTGTACAGGTTGTCAATTACAGACCTGTGTTCTATTTTTTGACACATACTATCAGCACATTCATGAAGTTCATCCGGAAACATAATTTTTCTGAACTTATTGTTACAAATATCATGATATTTCTGAATTTCCTCTAACTCTCTAACCCCCCATACAACATCATTATGTATATAATTATGAACCTCAACCTTAGCTTTAATTACTTCTAAATTACAAGTTATTTGTAAAGGAAAATGATCGGACCAGTATACATCATTAAGAACTTTAATATTGACCACAGAATGCCATGCTGACTTGGTGACCACGCAGTGGTCCAGCCAACGCTTACATCCATGTGCTTCACTTTGAAAAGTATATGTTTCAGATGACATACCTAATTTAACTAGATCAGCACATATCCAATCGTTTTCCCCACAAAAGTTAAGAAGTTCACTACAAAACGGAGTATTAGGATGTGCATTGAAATCTCCTAACATAAATACCACTTCAATACTATTGTCTTGTATAATTGCATTCAACTCACCCAAACACTGAGTGAATTCTGGCAAGTTCACAGTTTGGTCAGTGGGCATATACACAGATATAACCAGCATTTCACGTCCAGATCCAGTCACTATTTTAATCGCAACAATACGTTCACTTATGCACTTCACTACCGTAACATTTCGAAAGGAACTTTTTCTCCACAGTATCGCAACCCCCCCGTGAGGTCTGCCTCGTAGTACTCCTTAACCTAACTCTAACCTATCCTAACTTAAGATTGGCGATTTCTCTTCCGGTGAAATGCATAAACTATTTTCGTTTATCATTCTTTCCATTTCTAACGCGTAAACCATATCATATTCATTGCGTGGTACAGGGGTTCGTGGATAATCCACCAGACGCGAAAAGCAACTTTGTCTTATGCAATTTTAAGAAAATTCAGTAAAGTTTTACTGTCATAAAATGCAGTACCTACCTAAGTAAAAAAGTTTAGGTACTGTCATAAAAAACTCAATTTCAATGACCATTATTGTTTTGGTTTCACTCTTATCATTGCTGATACTGTAGTAGGTATAATATCATTTAAACGTGGACAGTTAACTGACTTCCACGTCATAACTATATGCGTTATTGTACTCTAAATATAACCCTTGCCATAACCGTAGGTACTGTAGTCTGATATTTGATCTAAGTAGTAAAGAAATATGTTGAAAACTCGCACTCGCCTAGCTACGATTTAAAAAGTTTAAGTATTAGATTATTTAAAAAAAAATTGTATGATTGGTTGTCGATTAATAATTTTTATTGTATTGAGGACTTTATAGATGCATGCTATTACATCGCGAAACATGTTTGCTCCTCTATGTACCTTTTACCACCTTTTATACCATGTCTTAAAGCAAATATATATATTATTATTATTATGCAGATACATATTACGTATTTGGCCACATGATATTTTCTTAGTTGTTTTCAAATGTTATTTATAGGATAAAAAATATAGAAATATCATAACTATAACACAACAACAAAACGTACGGCAATAAAATAAGGCTGTTTTTACCTTTTATAACGGTTTCGGTTACGGTAACGGAGCTCCATAACAACCCTTCCTAAAAATGGTAAGGGTAAGGGCATTTCAAGAAGTATAATGGAAGTCATTATCATCTGCCTAGCCTTTTCCCAACTATACTGGGGTCGGCTTCCAGTCAAGCCGAATGTAGCTGACTACCAGTATTTTACGAGGAGCGTAGGTATAATGGAAATATGATTAGTTTTACAAATAATAAGACTCATTGCTCAATATTGATAGTTTTATTTCGAAACAACGTAATCGTGCGAGTGACCACGGCGCCTGTCGCCAGACTCGTAGCAATCCAACATAACTACATCTCATATAATTCTACTCATCACTTGTTTGCAGGCACTTCTCCCCAACTTCTCACAACCTTGACATAACATGTTTGGTGTTAGTGTAGTAACAGTAACAGCGATGCTAAAACACATCGAGTATAAGAGTTATTGTTAAATTTCGGCAAAAATAGTAAACATTGCTTAGTAGATTTGAATAAACATAGTTTTAAAATATGGCCCATTAACATTGGTAGACAGTACTAAATAATATAAACAGACTTATATAATTAAATTTAAAGCAACCAATTTTTTAAATATTATAACCATCTAGGTTAGCCTCTACCTTGAAAATATAAGAATTTTCCTGCGTTTTTTTATCTATTCTAATTTTATAAAGAGGAAAGATTTGTATTTTTGTGTATAGAGAATATAATTCAAAAACTACTGGACCGGTTTTAACAATTCATTTATCAGTATAATGCTATTATATCATTGAATGAAATAGGCTGTATATATTCTACTTTCACGCAAACACAGCCGCTGGAAAAAGTTAGTAACAAATATTTTATTCGTGTAATTTGCTTTAATTTAAAAGTTTATAACATTGTAATTTTTACTATTGAAATAGTTGTGATGATATGGTATGATATACAAATGTGTATAATAAAAGTATTTCTAGATCAATTTAAATAAAATAATATCTGTGCTTATCTAAAATATATTTCTCTCCTATGGCATCGCCGAAATATTGAGTACATGCATAACCAGATCAATAATTTCGCTCCAACCATCCCATTATATGGTTTATTCCAGAAATCTCCACTGACAAAAAGTAACAATCCCCACTGGTGGGCATTTCTGGAATAAGCCCAATATATCGATAAGATTACATTCGTACATGTATACCTCCTATCGTGTGATCTATTTTATTTCTACTTTCTGCAGCTTTCTGTACGATTTCGACCAATAAACTTTGCGGCATCAGAGGGTATTTTGCAATGTCGATACAACTGAAGTAACCTTGAAGTAGTGAAATGTTCCAGTTACCTACGTTCCTTTTTTAGGTGAGGAATCTAATGAATTGGACTCTAGTGAGGCAATCAAGATTTAACAAAACTAATATTATAAATGTGAAAGTGTGGATGATTGTTACTTAATCACGCAAAAACGGCTGAACGGATTTGGATGAAATTTGGCATGCATATGGCCTTTGACATGGAAAAGAACATAGGCTACCTTTTATCCCGATTTTTGAACACGCGGACGAAGTCGCGGGCAGAAGCTAGTAATCAATAATTGTTTTAGGGTAAAAACCCCTGTGTAAATTACCTATGTTAAAAATAACTGAAATCAATTCAGGATGTGTTTATTATGTTATATAAAACAAACTTCCTCGTTTAAAAAAAAACCATATTAAAACCCGCTGCGTGTTTTTGGAGAGGTCAGTTCATAAACAGGAAGATTAACACGGAAAACGCCTATATGTTATACGATATCGGACCTAAACAATGTAAAAAAATGTTTCCTCACCACAATGCAAAATGCTTTCTGCTGCAGCCTGGTCAGTTAAAATCGTACACCCTTGAACCGCTTGCGTCGGTTTGGTCCGACGAGTCTTTTAGTAGCCTATACGCCAGGGTCGTGTGTTTGTGATTGAATACTAATCTATCTCGTTTAGCACTCCAATCCCCACAGGTGACAGAAAAGCTGACGAGATGGAGAATTTGGTCGTAGATACGAGACCTTGGCGGAATAAACGCGAGAGTGTTTGTCGAATATATCCGACTTAGACGGTTAACAGGTTAAGCTGCTTGCGTACCCTACAATTCAGCCAAATCAGTGCCATCTAACAGTGTAGAACTATTAACCTACTATAAGTGTACAAACATATCAATATAATACTATATTCGACAAAAATATCATATTCAATATATTATACTAATTATAATTACTGGAATCACGTTATAAATAACAGATAATTATGAGGTCCGGACTATACAACAGTGGCTTGGATTCATCATCAACTGAGACGTCTACTGATGAACGTAAGACTCTAGTACTAAATAATCGTCAATTATTTGGCCATTTAGGTAATAACTTTACAATGAAACCATCTGTGTTATAGTTCGGACCAAAGTGTTAACAATCATCAATTAAAAAAATAGAAAACAAACATTCATTCTGGTTACCATGTGTTTCGTGTCGTGGTGCTACTTACAAACACACATGCATTCTGTTTCGCTAAATGCACAGATTAAAAAACAAAATCATTCTATTAATCTTTTAAAAAAATGAAGAAATTCCAATACATAGGTACTGAGAATTCCTTCGTTATCGCACCGTGTCGTATGGAGCGATATCCGCGCACCGTCGTATAAGACTCCGCAATAATAACAATTAGCCCATAACGACTAGAAAACACATTAAATCTCAGTATAGTACGTAGGCCGGTTGATTTTGAGTAGGTCGAATACATTGGGGAACACGTAGGTGGTGTTGAAGCCGATCATACCGTACGTAAAGTACTTGTAGCTAAGTTCGACGATAATTTTGTTTTTGTTGTCTAAACTGTTTTCCGAATTTCGAAGCTCGTTTTTGTCTTTGCCTAGGAGAGCACAGACGAAGGCGTATGACACGGATTTGCCGATGGCTCTTGTAGCGAGTACCCCGCAGAAACCCAGTATGGTTCTGAGGATGGTGCATCCCAGCATCTCGTTGGAGGGCCAGATGATCTCGTAGGGCGGGTCGAGCGGGCTGGCCACCATGTTGCCGAGCTGGTAGTTGGTCCACGAGCCGAACAGGATGCCCGCGCACACGCTCACTATCATCGTCGTGTCGCCTCTGGAAATGTTAATAGTTATTGTTACAGATTTTGGTTTCAGTGGTGTTTACCTTCAAGTGTTGTACGGTTTTAAGTTTTTTGAGATTTTATTTTTGTCCCAAGTTGTTGTATAAATAATTGTTGTTGGTAAACCAAATAAATATAATAAAAACTCCTTATCAATTTCTGAGGAAATGTTTGTCTTCTGTGTTACCACTAAAATAACAGCACATAACTTTCTTTTGATTTATTTGAAAAATGAAAATATTTTTAGGAACTTGTAGTATTTATTAGAGGGGTTTTTTTCAAGGTGGGAAATCATCCAATTACTTCTGCGGCTCTGCGTGGAGCGGAAGGGGTCAGACTTTTACGGACTAAAATCATACCTTCCCTTTGCGTTCTAAGACCACGGGTTTCCTTTTCAGAAAGACCCCGTGGATTAGGGAAGTGATATACCATACTAGATAAAATCACAAATCACAAAACTTCTTAGTTTGTTTTGTTAATGTGGCATAATAACATTATTTAACTAGGTTTAAAATAAGAACCCTATTTAGTGCTTCAAAAGAACTACTGAAATGAATATTTGTACAGATTTTCTTTGTAAATAAGCGTTACTTTTACATACTAAGTTTTGAACTTTGAGCTTTCACTTATTGTAAAACGAGTAGCAACGTTTTACAATAAGCGAGCATACGGTAATGTCAGCATTTTGCGCATGCATGAAAAATTTACATGTATCCGCAAAATATATTAAATATTTCCAAACTCACAACTCACTCTAAAAGCAGAACAAATCTGATGCAATTAAATGAATCTCATATTTTGTTTATAATTCTTATTTATGCTGTCACTGTTGGTTAAAAAGAAAAATAATATCCATTGGTAAGTTCAGAACTGAATTCCTGGAAATATTCGTTCTGAATTCCAATACTCGTAGGTGACGTTCACAGTTAGTTTTCGACGATATTCACAGAATTAAATAGAAAACAATATACTTCTCAGAAGTATAATTAAGTAAACAAATTGAAAACAAACCTTATAATGTTTACAGAGTGACTTATAAAAGCTAGAAGCAATTAAGAGCGTGATTCATTCGTGCACACCCTCCGCATGACGCGTGATAGCGATGGACAGCGATAGCGATAATATATCGCTATTATGATGAATTATGTGCGTTACTCATTGTTTACACTGTCTGGGAAACGCACACAGCAATAAGGAAAGAGTTTCTTGATAGGTAGGTATCTCCTTTCCACGTAATTTATAAGTATTAGGTAAAGCCTACTGGCCATGGACGCGTAGTTTCATAGACGCGTATTCGTCATTATACGTTTGGTACGAGAACATCATCTACCTAGTCTTTTCCCAAATATATTGGGGTCGGCTTCCAGTCAAGCCGGATTTAGCTGAATATCAGTATTTTACGAGGAGCAGCTGCCTACCAGACCTCCACAACCCATTAACTAGGGTAACACGGTACTTCATGGCAAGATTGGAGTCAGATTGACTGGCTTCTCACTATCCGTAACGACTGCCAAAGATCTACAAATGACGGCCGGGACCTACGGCTTAACGTACTTTCCGAGGCACGAGGCAAACTCGGTTATGTTAAGATGGTCACCCACATAAAAAATTATGAAACTGTCGAGGAAGGAGCAACAACGCAATGGCACGACGTTGTAGTTTCGTTGATGGAGTTTCACGCAGGTTTACACCAAGCGTGTAATGACGAAAACGCGTCAATAAAGCTATGCGTCCGTGCACCTCTAGTTACGTAGTAACTATTTAGTAATCTGTGCCTCTAGCTTTTTTTGAGGTGTGATCTTCAAATAACTTTCCCCTGGTGGAGCGAGAGAGCTCGGCAGACTTTTATTAACTTAAACCCAATTAAGTCTTTTTATTTTCTCACAGGCATAGTGACACTTTCAAGCATTCAAGCTTTTGGTAGGTACATTACGATTAAAAAATCTTTTTCATTGAACTTTACTTTCATTTTGGCATTAATTTTTTAGTCCCCAGTGGAAGAATAAGTATGTTTGTTAGATTATATTAGAAAGTGTAATCTAATCTCGACGTAATCTAATCTCGAAAAAATACGATGAATGAACTATGTGAAAGATGTCTCAGTGTAATGAGTCAGTTGTGTTCTAACGCAGATAAAAGGCTTTTTTTGCGTTGTTCCACTGTTCTCTGTCCTTGTCTCCTTTTGGCCAATTCTTTAGGAAGAAGGTTAGAAATTCGGCACTATTGAGCAATTGATTAGCAGATGTTCAACGCACTAGGTGTAGACTCGGTCGCCTGCTACACAGCGCCGAGTTACGCTCTCAGTACGCTACGTTTTGAGCATACCACAAAATCTTATGAATTTGAACTAAGGTGTACTTAACTAATTGCATTAAGCACTGCCGTTCTAGATCACGTATTAGATGCACATTCTTCTTTGTTTGTTTTTTTTTTATATAATGACTTCTCTCGCTCTTGGACTGAACGGGAGGGCATGTCAGACTTTTATTGACTATAAACCACTCCTTCGTCCCAGGTGGTTTTCCTTTCAGAAGCCAACCCATGACCCCAGAGGCTTCGACCTTGCCGAGCCCCTACGGTGTCTTCTTTTGGCTGAAATAACGCTACAAAGATTATTATTTTTCTCCTCACCTCGTAGGAGTCCACTTATCAGCGTTGGGATGGAACACGATGACCAGCACCGAGGCCGCGATGACGAGGAACGGCGACCGCTGCGACGTCAGCAGGAAACCGTCCAGTTTGTCCACTAGTGGGATCAGCACGGATACCAGTGCGGTGGCTAGGAGCAGGCCGGCTGCTATGTCCTGGAATTGAGATATGGAGAATCTATATATATAAAAATGAAACCCGTTTTCCGTTGTCACGACATAACATGAAAACGGCTTGACCGATTTGGCTGTTTTTTTTTTAATGTTCCTTGAAGTTCAAGGCTCATGTTTGGGGCACTGTTCGGCTGTATACCTACATTTCACCATCTAACGTTTAAGACCCAATTCGGGCTACTACTAAAAGATTGCATCGGTATGCTGGTAGAGATTTCTTTAGAAATAAGCATTACCTTAAATTGTACCTATAGTCTGTCTCCTCCTTATTATTCAATTCATATGTGTGTGTACTAAACTGTTAAATAAATAAATAAATTTATAAAAATCGTTTAAAACTTTGACCTATTTGGGAATCGAACACAACCTAACCTAACCTAAACGAATGGGCGACCAGTCAGTTGGACGGAACAAGCTCACACACATTCTATTGTTGGTTAATCTTCGCACTCGATAGTAACTCTGCTACTTAATCTAAAGCATTGAAATATGAGCTTTATACCGCGTGACATAAAGTAGCATGTCCATTGGATTACATGGTAAGACGGCACAGTTTTTTGGGTAATATAAATGGGGTCAAGTAACATGGTGACTGAACTAGACGCCGGCTGAGAACATTTTTTTGGTGGACGAGTGTTGTTTGACCTCCGCCTCTTTGCCGCAACCCAATTATTAGTAGATTAGAAGTCGCGCCGACTTGTAGGTGTTCTTTTTAAGAGGACTATAACTGGACTGGAGCTAATCGCGAGTTTTTTAATACGCTAAACTATGATTCATTGTAAAAAAAAGTTATTATTAGGATAAATGCTAGATCTAGACACTATTTAGTGTGTGTAAAATATAATACATACAGCTAATTCAGAACAATTGAAAAAAATAATATCTCTAAAAATACTTTTACCGATTAAAAACCAGACTATTATACATGCAATCATTTTGATCGTGTGTCAGATTCTTCTACAAGCAACGTTTTACTGTTAATTTTAAGTTTATAATCAAATCAAATCTGTGTTTGATTTTCAGTAAATCGCTTGCATGTTACATTTTTCAAGCACTTCGTCGTATATTTTTCAAGCATTTGTGTCTCTTGTCTGCAGCCTGAGAGTGACCAGGTGACCACGCTAGAGGTCCTGTAGTCCTCTAAACTGGGACATTAATAGTGAACACCTATTGGTCATTTTGTTATACCACTAAGAACCGATGTGGTAAGTACGCACGGTGGGCACTCACAAATCATAATATTCTATTGGAAGAGTTTTTATGATTGACTATTAAGAGTTGGTATAATAAATGATAGTACAATAAAATGAAAACTCATAACTGCGTTCTGTAGGTATAGGTAATGTATGGCACCGGCCAGTTCATAACACATGTAAAATGAATGTCTTGATTGTACCATCAATGCCTTGATTAACTGCGAAAGAATTGTGATGGTAAGGACTTGACGAGGCGGACAAGGGCCGATGTCTGCCAGGGCTGTGGATTGTTCGAAGAAGTTAACGTGAGCCACGTATAGGACAACTAAAGGAACACTGTGGGTTTTATTCAGTAAAAATCTGATACTCCCTTTCACTCCACCCAGAGATCATCTTTGAAATTCTCAGTTATTTCGTGCGTTACCTACATACATCTACATCTTTATGATTTTTTTTCTTTTCTTTAAATTGGTGTACAATAATGCTTATTCTATTCTCATTTTTCCGTTGGAGAAAACCGATTTTGTTTTGTAATACGAGTATATTCTAAAATAATTACAATTGTTCTGGAGGGCTTTGTTTTATAATATGTAAGGATACTTTCTTTCCTTATTCATTATTTTACACAAAAACATAATAACATGGTTATATAGACACAATAATGTTACGTTTCTATTAATCTTGAATCTTCCTCAATAAATAAAAAACCTATGCCTCATTTTCTGTCAGCAAACAGCCTATGCGGGTTTACCATTCTCATGTAAACACACAAGACGATGAAATTTTATAAGTTTTTCCTTCCGTAACAATAGACCTGAGAAAAATTGATTTCAAAGCAAACTCACACCCGATAAGATTATTATATTTATTTTCCTCAATTCTCTGTGACATTTCTGTAACAGTATGTAACATCTTGTAACTCTTTTTTATTTAGTTGCTTTTCGCAAAGCCTCATCACTAAGGACAGAATAGATCAGTATTATAACTAGAACATCATTCTCAATTTATACATAATTATATTAGGTACTAGACTAACCGGTAGAGGACCGGAAGAGCTCGTGGCTAGATAATAACAGCCGCACAGGTCGATCTTCAAGGTTAAGCAACGCTTGCCTAGGTTGGTCTGTGGATGGGTGACCATCTTAACATAACAAGTTTCCTCCGTGCCTCGGAAAGCACGTTAAGCCGTTGGTCCCGGCTGTCATTTGTAGATCTTTGGCAGTCGTTACGGATAGTCAGAAGCCAGTAAATCTGACTCCAGTCTTGCCATGAAGTACCGTGTTACCCCAGTTAATGGGTTGTGGAGGTCTGGTAGGCAGCCGCTCCTCGTAAAACACTGGTATTCAGCTAAATCCGGCTTGACTGGAAGCCGACCCCAATATAGTTGGGAAAAAGGCTAGGTAGATGATGATGATGACTAGACTAACCGGTCCAGTTTTGTTCTGGTGTTAAAATTCTTTGAATTTCTCGGCTTTTCGGTGCTATAATATGCATTTATAAAAACAAAACCCCCTAAAATGAATCACTCTGTTTATTAGTGAAAACTGCTTGAAAATCCGTTCAGTAATTTTTGATTTTATCAAATTTCTCTTCTTTAAGTTCATACAAACTGATGCGGTGGGGGACTTTGTTTTTATAATATATAAGTATTAATGAGTATTTAACACTGAAGAAGAAGCGGACAGACGGACACCGGAGTCTTAGTAATAGGGTCCTGTTTTACTCTTTGGAACCCTAAAAACGAAAAATGTAAAACAACTCACCAACACACTATGCATCCCCAAATAGACCCTGCTGACACAGATGAGCGTGCACCACGAGACGGCAATGACGAGGCCCCAGTGGATGGGGTACTGGTACCGGTCCATGGTGTACAGCAGCACGGAGAAGGGGATGGACACGCCCACCATGGCGTGCGTCGACGGCATCCCGTACTCCACCGCCCACTTGGTCTGCAGCTTTCTTACAGGGTAGCCAGGCCGAGGCCAGCGGATTATGTCTTTGAAACCTTGACCTGGAATCAGATAATAACTATGTCAATAAAGGCAGCTAGGTTAAATATAACAGCTGAATGTGACTCCTTGTATTGGATCCCCAAGTAAGGCCAATTGTGATTTTTCCTTACGTTATTTTCAGATGCAACCCAAAGTCTAGTCAGGTATCCAGTTCTTGGCAATCGACCTGTGATCTATGTTTATAAAAAAAGAAACTGACAGACATATCAACGCACAGCTGAAACTACTAGTACGAGGAACGTAACATTTTGCAGAAAGCTTCCTTTTAAGATAAGAGGATTTTTAAAATTTCATCCCATAAGGGGATGCAATGGGGTTCAAAGTTTGTATGGAGAAACCGATTATAACACTGGCAAAGGCTTGTTTTCCATAAAGATTTGAGATGCCGAAAATGCTAAGATTTTCGAGATTTAATTGGTATCTCGATCAGCCCAAGACAGCCGATTTTCTACTTCTCTAGCTACAACGCGCTGTGAGTTTTTTTCCGATCTGCAACTATACACCTCTGCAACAATACAAGCATGATATTGTGTAATCATTGTATATTTAATTTTGTTTCCTATATAGAGAATGCTAATGTAGTGTAGTTTTTGCCCCAAACTATTTGAAAAAAAAAAGATATAAGTAATAGGATATTTTTTTTACAGTTTTGAGCAAGACAATGAAAAACTAACAATGTACTTGAACCAAACAGTAGTTAAAATTCAAGGTTTTTATTTAAAATTTGAAATTACTGAGTTTCAACTTGAGATAGGTCTGCTTTTGCAAATATGCTATCTGCTAAATTATTTAGCTGATAACAATTTACCATTCCATGTGTTAAATACATGAGATTTACACTTAATCCCAGAAAATATTATGTTATCTTTATTCTTTATCAGCTATCTAACATTTAGTTCTCACCTGTGAAGTTTATTACAAGTAATCTTTTTAATATCAGTTGTAGTAATATTTTAGAACATATTATCACAGCAACATGAATCATTTGTTATATCTCTCTCTATCTGCATGAAATAATATGAGTCAGCTGACTTATATTAATTTTGATATGAAATCACATGTCCTCTATCTGTCTGAAATCTTATTGATTAATGACATAATTTACGAAAGGCCTGTTTTTATTCTGTAGAGTTATTTTTTGTGTTTACTGATGAGCAGAAATCGAAATAAATATTTAGCTAACGTTTAATGTAGGTACTAGTAAAGGTAGCATTCGGTTCTTAAGGCAGCATTCCGTTCTTAGCGACCACGACCGGTACCATACAAATCCATACTTTAGTACTCCATACAAATCCATACTTAAGTAGTTGGTTGCTAAGAATTGCGGCAGTAAGTCCCCTCTTTGAGGAGTGGTTGGAAAGAGGTCACAGCGTCCTCTCGTTCCGTATGACGCATGTCCTCACCGGGCACGGTAAGTTCGGGAGGTTCCTGCATCGGATCAAGGAGGAGAGGACGCCCGGGTGTCGCCACTGTGTGGACCGCCCGGAGGGCACGGTGGAGCACACGGTAGAGGTGTGCCCCGCTTGGGCGGAGCACCGCCGTGTCCTCGTGGAGGCTGTCGGCGGCGGCGATCTCTCGCGCCGGGCCCTAGTACAGGCCATGGTCCGGAGCGAGGAGGGGTGGCGGGCGGTCGCCACCTTCTGCGAAGCAGTAATACTAGCACAGGAGGCTGCCGACCGCGAGCGCCCTCGCGAGGGAACGGCCCTCACGCCGCCGCCACTGAGATCCCAATCCCAATTCCCGACCGCCGTAGGCGCGAGCTTGCGGACGGCGAGCACTAGGTAGCTTGCCGTCCGGCAGTCCGGTAATAACCCGGACCGAGTCTAGTCGTCAAAGGCGCGTTCTGTTGCACGCGCGCCTCAAGGAGATTTCAGCTAACTGTAGGGGCCCGGTAGGGCCGAAGCCTCTGGGGAACACGGAAATTGTGAAAGGTCCCCCCAGATCGAAGGCAACGGAGGAATCGGGTGGGGTTTAGACAGTAAGAGTCTGACACGCCCTCCCGCTCCGTTCAAGAGGGGGAGAAGTCATTCTCATGATTTAAAAAAAAATCTTTGCATGAGAGTTGATAATACCTCCTCTAAAATCTCAGAATCATAAACAATAGAATTAAATCTCGAGACTTATGAGTTATGAATGTCATCTAAATTATTATATTGACCAATCTTATTGTGTTTTAGAGTTGCATATTAAAACTGAGATTAACACAAAGCTCTTTAAATGTAACAGTTTTAGTACAGAACTCCGAAAACATAATATTTAACATTATCCAAAGTCACAGTCAAAGTCAAAACGTTTATTGTGAAATAAAATTATTTTTTTATTAGGTAATTCACTTCAAAGTGCAATAAGTAGTTTGGCATTTCATAAATCCTGGGGTTTAATTGTCATGTTTACGATTCCAGGATTTTACTAAAAATACTAGTATTCAGCTAAATCCAGCTTGACTGGAAGCCAACCCCAATATAGTTGGGAAAAGGCTAGGCAGATGATGATTCCAGGATTTTAGAGGAGGTATTATCAACTCTGCTGATAATGCGAAATCATCAAATGTCTTCGCCCGCTCTGGGCGGAGCGAGAGGGCGTGTCAGACTTTTTCTGACTAAAACCCAGTCCCGTTTTTTCTTTGACTTCATTCGAGGGTTCTTTTTCGCACAAACCATGGCTCCAGTAGGCTTCGACCCTGCTGTGCCGCTACAATTTTCAAACATCTCGTTGACGCGCGCGTGAAATACCACGCGCCGTCGGCCACTTGGGCTCGATTTGGCCGATTACCGGTCGGCCAGATCGCTACACATTCGCGGTCCGCAAACCTACATCTACGATACCCTACCATACCTGTGATTTATATTTGTGAGTTTTAATGATCCTCATATTCGTATAAACAATACAACAGTAAGTCATTCAATAAAGAAGAATGTCAATGCCATGCTACTAACTTGAATGGCCTTGTTTAGTTTACTCAAACAATTAGATCTCAATAGTAAAACATCAGCTAATAGTTCATAGTAAAAACAAAAATAGTATAAACTATACACTATTCTTATATCCAGGAAAACATCAATAAAAAGTTATATCATTAGTTTTTATACAATAAGATTGTAATAATAGATTAAGCCCACCATTGTACCCGTAGATTTAAGTTTCTACATAAATTGTTACTTTTTTTGGTGTACAATAAATTTTATTCTATTTTACAATGATTAAGTATTGACATCAAATGTTAATTGACTAAATTACATTACCTCATTACTACACATGTTAATGATTTTTACTGTTCACTCTGAGTTCCATAAGTATTTTCATGACCCATATTCATAAAACAGACTATATAGGTGTTGTCTAACTTCTACATTTTTAAGTTCAGGGTCATATGATGTCATGTGTTCATTAGTATTGCATGCTTTTTAAACATGGACTATGTTTTACAAATATAGAACAGGATTATTATGAGTTTTTAATTTTGATATCTGCTATATTATGATATTCTGAGAGTATGTTGATGATTAAAGATTCATCAATCCTTCTGTTAAATTTATTCATTAAGTTCTCTACAGAACGGTATCAGAGATATAAAGAAATGTCTTTTATCAAGTTTTACTTTCCTTTAGAAATTCGTTTAGGAATTTATGCAGAGACTACCCATTTTTATTTTAAATTCCTACAGTTCATCCTATGGTTGTCTGGTAGATAAATAAATAGATATTGCTTTCAGCTATAAAACCGTAGTACCCATAGATTTAAGTTACTGTAAAAGGTTTATTACTATTTTGATATCCATTAGTTCATGAATCCCCGACCGGTCCTATGAGACCGCGCTGTTATTCTTTTACTATTGTGTCTCATTTTGCATGTATGTGATAGGTTAAAGTTTATTCTTTCCTATTATAGTCATCCTATTCTTGTTGTATTTGAACAATATTATATGGTTCAACTAGAAACACTTAAAGATAGATACAGTACTGCTTCAATTGCCTTCATTAGAGATAATAATAATGAATATGACTGCATTGCTGAAACAATAGTGTGTTTCTTCTCAATGTGCAATAGATAGATATGTCTTCACTTATCTATCTAGTAAACAATAGATGCCTAAAACTGCAGCACAGATAAATGGACATACATAATACATGAGTGGACCTTGTATGTTTGTGTGGTGTGACTGCCAAGTACTCATTGATATTATCACACATACCATCAAAATGTCATTGTTTGAATACTCATTGAGCAACTTTAATGACTGCTATCAGAAGGAGAAATAATGCAATGAATATAATGTTACCTTATAGATAGTTTTCTGTTCAAGCTACAATCTGTCCAATGTCCAAAGGTATTTTTTGGTGTTAAAAATTTCTGTATAACTTTTGTTTCACAAAGTATTAGAAAACTTAAAAAAATTGATATGAGAAAATATTAAAGTCATTCTGAAGTTATGCTGTGATCAAGGGAATAGATTCATTTGTATATATTATAAATAGATGAGTTTGATTTCAAAACTCTCTTGCAATGCAATTAGATCTATACTCCGTCGGTTTAGGTAGTTAACTAAAGGTAAACAATCTTGGTATGTCTTTTTATGTAAAAGTTGTCTAAAAATTGTATGTAAAAATCTTTGCACATAGGTATTTACCTAAATTGATGTTAGCTAATAAACTAAATTTAAATAATCTTTGTGTATATTATATACGACCTCTTTAATATAAAAAGACATACCAAGACTGTTTACCTTTAGTTAACTACCTAAACCAACGGAGTATAATAAAAATAATGTACTTACATGTGGCTGTAAATAGTTAGAGTTAGACAATGGTTAAAAAAGTAAACAAAAACACTAGATTACTTTAAAATACAATCATCTTAAACAGAGAACTATAACAGAGACTAAATAACCTATTTTATATTATAGAACTAGCTGCTGGGTTACTTGGTGTACATAAAATTTAATTCATGCATTATAAATAGTATAGCATTAACCTTATAATGTTTTCACTGCTGGGACTCAGGCTTCCTCTCTAGGAGAGGGAATGGGCCATAATCCACCACACGGGCCCAGAGCAGGTTGGTTGGCATTATGAATAATAAACCAACTCACCTATATACATGCAAACAGTCCAGACGAGCACGACCCTGCGGCCGACAGCGCCGTCTATGTTCCAGAACCAGAAGGGAATGAACGTGGCGTAGAAGATTTCGTCGCCCAGCTCCGTGCCCAGCACGAACAGCCAGTACCAGAACTTGTTGTTGATGCTCAGCTCCACCGCATCCTTCCCGCCGCTCTCCGCCGAACTGTCCGTGTCGTAAGACGACTGCGAACTACTCGAGATATTACTAGGAATCCTCTTGTGCTGCTTTACATCAGACTCTTCGTTTAACCGCTCCAGTCTATCCGAATGTAACACTTCAGATGATTCATTTTGATCCGTACTTTGATTACTTTTGTAAGTAACACCGAAAAAGTTTTGCACTTTAATCACTAGCAGTGGATCTTTCAAATATTCTATGATCTGTTCCCACATGATGGCACTCTGTATTTTCTATCTACCCAAATCTCAAGATTTGTGTACAACACACTTCCTATTCTAACCGCGAATCAAATCACTAGTTTCATCGTCTGTTTCTCGCTTTTAAGAACATTTGTGAAGTTTTTCAATGACAGATTTACAGCTGTGACAAGCTCGTGACAGTGACGTTAAGAAAATTATGGCCAACACAAAAAAAATATTTTGATGCGTTGTCGAGCTGATGTTTTCGTATTCGTGGGCTTCATCTTCCAGCTTTAAATAAGATTACTTCGTTATTTTTTGAGTAATAGCAATTAAGAAACATAGTCATCAGTTTAAAGTTGACGATCATATAACGACTTGTGAAAGGAAACGTCAAGGTGATAACTTAGTTAACAGCTGATTGGAACATCACTACGACTGTCAATATTGTCAAAAAAGTTTTACCCGAGAGCGAGGTTGTTTGACCCGCAAATATTATTTTTTCGAAGTTATTATCAATAAATTAACTTTGAGAATAGATAATTACTATAATTTGATGTTCACCAGCTTTTTATATTCGATCTGTTAGCAGATTAGTGAATTTGAGCAGGTGTTTGATGTGAGTGTTCATTCATTATGACTTTATTATTCTATACCTGGATATTTTATTTATCTGTTTATCTATCATAACATTTGTTTAATTACCGCTGTACAATAATATAGAGTATTCTCTGAATAAGGAACGGGTTCGATGTAACTATTAGAATCTTATTGGAGAACTATATAACAAAATAATAGTTTTCCTTTTTAAATTATTAAAATTTATGGTAGGTGAGTATTCTAATCATTTGAATTTTAAGTTTACCACTTTCATCTATGATAACTAGAAATCGGTTTTATATTGAATGTTTGCTAAAATGTTGATATTATTTACAATTTCTCCTTATAGATGAAACAGTTTATATTTAGTAAGACATTTCCCTGATATAACAAGCACATTTCGAACCCAATCTAATAATGATTAGACAAAAATAAACAGTAAACAATGAGTAATGAAATTTTCTTATCTTATTGTAATTTGATTATATTACTGGAAAATGTCCAACTGCTTAATTCATGAATCCCCAACCGGTCCTATGAGACCGCGCTGTTATTGTTTTACTATTGTGTCTCGTATTGTGAGTATGTGATAGGTTAAAGCTGCTTATACATGTACAAAATTATTAAAGAGGCTGTTTGAATGCCTGAATAATTTTACCTACACTATTATTCAAGAAAATTACCATCAATTTTTAATTACCTTAATTCATGAATCCCTGACCGGTCGCATGAGACCACGCTGTTATTGTTTTACTATTGTGTCTCGTTTCCCGGGTATGTGATAGGTTTAAGTTATCTAGTTAATCTAATGACAGTATCAAAATTAAAATTGTCTACTTCTGAGACACTGAAATCATCCCAGTTTAATATCACCCTGTAATTCTATTAACAAAGTTATTTTTATACTTTTCTTTGTTAACAAATCAGCAAAATTAGAAATTAGAAGCATTAAACTTTGTGGGGTGTCTCAGAAATTTCACTTTCTGTGAGCGGGATGAAAGAAAACATTACAGAAAAAATCATCAACATTTCATTCAACTTCTGAAGGGTGATAGTTGAATAATATTATTTTTAAGGAGTAATTTTCCTAGTGTTCAGTTTCAGTGTAAATATATGTATTTAGATTTTTTTTTATATCTACAAAAGTGAATTATTTCTAGATAAAGTTTTATAATAATTGTATATTGAAAAGGAACGAAAGTATTGCTACAAAAAACCTTGCCATTTCTGTTATCAATCTGTATGTATGTGTGATTTATTTCATTGAAACACAAATCTGCAGTCTACAGGGCAATTATATTGTTAATGAATCTATTATTACTCAGATAACAATTGTGTAATGTGGAGTTTTATCTAATTATTCCATTCACTATACAAATGTGGACGCTTGCTATTGAAATATTATCATGGCCAGATTTCATCATCATTTCAGTCTAAAGTCGTCCACTGCTGGGCATAGGCCTCCTCTAAGTGCCGGATTTATCTAATGGCTAAATGGGCTGCAGCCCACAACTCCATGGACATAAAGTGCCTTCAGGCACCATAGAAAAACAATCTTCGATAGACCAGTAGGTAGCTTAATCTATTCAACAAGACTTTATGGAACAAATGCTACTGTTTAATAATACTATAACATAATACTACTGTTTATTTAAACAGTAGTTCTGTTGTTTGTATTATTGTAGGAAGCAGTTCTAGATATAATAAAAATATGGCAGTTCACCACAATGGTTTACAAGCACTCATTGGTGATTGGTGTCTAAGTTCAGCCTATGTTCAATCAAAGTATACTTTTCAAAGACTTTTCTAAGCCATTAGGTAATATTCTGACTCGAAAGTTTTTGAGGTACTTCTCATAACCAGCTGAAAGTTTCTCTGATAGTCGAAAAGATACACTTCAGGAAATATATGAAACTGCTGTAGGCTCCCAAGTTAGCCCAGTACCAAACAATTTTACGATTCACCCCTATTGTTTAGTTTACTTTACTCCCTAGATTTCTAGCCTATTAATCTATCACATACCCGCGAAACGAGACACAATAGTAAAACAATAACAGCGCAGTCTCATAGGATGGGTTGGGGATTCAAACATTAATAAACAGTACTCCAAGCAAGATTTTAAACTGTCTAAGATTTGGAATGTTTTAAATCAAAGTCAGCAACTGAATGTTTGTTTGTATTTATAAATAAACACCAGATGAACACATGGTTGATATGATGCTGTTCATTTTGATAGTGGACAATGGCCTCAGTTGCATGACTGCACTTTGTAAACAAGTGCATTTTAATTGAAAGGAAATTTACAGTCCAGGGCTTCACTTCTTTTTCGTCTTGGCTTATCTTCCTTTTCATGTAATAGATCATATCTAATGTTATAAACAGTCATCTAGGGCTAGGCATACCTAGTCAGAATAGCAGGAAACCTATACTAATTATGTGATGTTGGACTGCACTACTGGAATAGGTCAATTAAACCTATGAATTATGTTCGAAACTGAACTATTGTCAATGATTCTTTGTTTATTAACATCTCATGATGCAAATAAGTCAATCCATTTAATTTTGGCGTTACTGTGGCTCTCGTAAAGAACAAATCAAAGAATACTGTGGGTTTTACTCAGTAAAAGTCTTACACTCCCTCTCGCTCCGACCACAGCGGAAGAAGTCATCGTAGCCTTTTCCCAACTATATTGGGGTCAGCACCAGTCAAGCCGGATTTAGCTGAATACCAGTATTAAGCGGAAGAAGTCATTCGATGTTTTTCCAAAGTGTGTTTTAAATTCACAAAAACTTAAATTTTACTAATTCAAGCAAAGTAATAATCTTGTGTTCAAACAATTCCAGTAGCGTCCCTACCTACGTATCAAGAACTTGAAATCAGTGTCACAAAAGCAAATAGAACTGTTACAAAACCGTACAATCGGCGCCACTATCTCGAGTCAGTCAGTCACTGAACTATCAACAAACACAAGATTTTTACCAAGCTATCAGCTCAGATTAGATTTGTAACATTTGTGGAACATAATTACTTGTACATGCTTGAACTACAAGTGAATCTCGCGAAAGATAAGTTATTCCGTGCGACAACAGTGGCTGTTATCAATTCTTCTCGTCTCCAATAAATAATGACCGCACTGATAAGGCTTCTGTAGTCAGTCGTCAGTCAATACTCGCCGGTCACTATGTACCTACGTATTGTACGTTAATGTCGATAAACACTTTCGGAATTACAGTTTTTGGATTTACAGTGAAAGGATCAAACATGACTATTTATTGAGTTAAACTATTGAAAAGGTAGGTAGCTTCTTGTAGTGGTTAATACAAAACTACAATTGCAAAACGCTTTTCGGAACCACTAGGATGTATCTTCCACTGGTTCTGGAAAGTGTTTTACTTACATTTGCCATCATCCACTCACGTAGGTCGTATAATCAAAGTTTTTGGTTTCAAATCTAAAGCCCTTAGTTAAGCTGAAGAAGACCGCATATCATGTATTTTTGCTACGCAATATTAAACTTCAATAACTTATACTAAAGACGATTCTGAAACATTCAATATAATTGCATCATTCAATAGCTTTCTAACAAAACTGCTATCCTCTAGATGAGACCCAAAATGAAGAAATCAAACAAGAAGTAGGCTGTTTCTCCCGCCCAAAACACAGACCAATGATGTTTATAAATAGGTCTTTGTATCGTAATGCGCGTAAACCGATCGTACGATCTGACCTGAGGCTAAAGCTTAAATACCCATACATACATATCGACCTATATGGCTTCCTTAGATCAATCATTATAGATTGATAGAGTAATTGATGGTTATCGTGGTGTCATAGGTCGGCAAACAGCGCGAATGGCGGCGGAGGAGGACATCGACACTCTCAAGCTGTACTGGGATCACTTCTTCAAAGCGGAGACTGGTACTTATGAGGTAAGGTCTTTACCATCAGAAATAGAAGTAAGTTACTCCACTCGCGCCAATTTTAAGACTCAGTGGGACATCCTTCCTCCTTCTGCGGAGCATTAATGCTAGCGAAGGAGGCGGCTACACGCGCGACGGCAGCGACAGCAAACAGTAGCGGCCCAGCAGGGTTGAAGCCTACCGGGGTCAGGTTTATGTGAAACTGAACCCTGGGGCCCAGGAACGAAGGCAGAGAAGGAACAGGAGTCGGTTTTAGTCTGTAAAGTTGATCCTGATTCGTCCAGAGCGCGAGCGGGAGAAGTCATTGGATATTTTCCACCTAAAAAAAAGTGGGCCATGCTCTAGTCATAGTAAGTAAACACCTGAAGACGGTAGTAGACCACTTCTTCAGGTTCTTCAACTTGGGTAGAAGCACTTTCCTAGGTACCTTTAGGTGTAGGTATATCAGTCCACTACAAGACAAGGACCTCTCCAAAAGCGCGCCAACTGTTCAGAATGTCGTAATCTGTATCTGATATTTGCCGTTTCCCACTCAAGAACATGCTTGTTCCAACGGTCATTGAACCTATTATCTTGCTGAATATAAGTATGTAGGGTAATCTAATGGCCTTCGTCGCTTATAGTTATGTCATAACAGGAAACGCAAACATTTGCCTTCAGGCCCAAACAGCTGGAGAACACTTAAGCATAATATTTTTTTACTCTTGTGAAGATTATTTTGTTAGATCCTATAAGAATCCCCAAAAACGCCAATTTATTGGAAGGAAGCATAATCTCGCTCCCTCCATAGAAATCTTAAAGCCTAAATATTAAATTATAACTTGCATTTGATAAGCAATACGATATTACGAGGTAATGCAACTGTAGCGCGTAATATAGTAAAGTATAGACCACGAAATACGAAAGTGGTCGAGCTATTATCCAATTGAGTCGCGGTCACGCTCCACTGGGTCACTCAAATGATCTATTGCACATTATATCACGCTATACTTCTATGCGGGTTGGCAGAAACTAAACCGCAACTGTCCTAAAAAGAGTACCTAGGTACGTCTTTTGATAGGGCAAGCGTACTTTAGTTTACTAATCATTAGATGTGAGACCTGTAAGATCAGCCTCTTCTGTGGCGACCACGAAAACTGCCGAAAAATGATGTTCGGCGAGTTTCGAATTGGTTCTGAAATATTAGCAATAACAATAGTCTATCAGACACTGATCACTGAACAAACACTTCTTCACAATGATTATCACGAATAGTTCTCTGTGCAGAAGATGTATGGAGTCAGAGGAAACTGTATCGCATGTGCCCCTTAAGTGCACAGTCGTCACTGACGACTCGTCAGTGAAATATGAACACGATTTTTTGCCCTGAACAACCTGAAAAGAATCATTTGCTTCTGGAGTGAAGTGGGCTGGGTGGAATAAAGGCCGCCATGACCCACGCACTATGGTGTGGCCCATAAGGATCAAGTGCGGAAACCAGACCACAATTAGATGGATAGAACATTCTGTCAGTCAAAATATCAGCAATAACAAGTCTCTTAAAAAACTACGAACATTTTCATCCAACATCTATGATAAATAGGCATTTCATTGTGGTTAGATTTTGTTCCACAGTAGTAAAAGCGAATACTGTTGGTAATAAAGAAACTTTTCGCAGAAATCGACGTGGCTAGATCTGTTCCTGGCCGAATTCCTGATCCGCGTCAACGATGGCGCCAACCCTAAGGAGTTGATCAAGTTCTGGTGAGTACATCATGACAATGTTATCGATTTATGATAAACTAGCTGTCCCCTGCGGTTTCACCCGCATTTTTCGTTACTGCTCCGCTCCCGTGGGTCGTAACGTGATGGTATATAGCCTATAGCATTCCTCGATAAATGGACTATCTAACACTGAAAGAATTTTTCAAATCGGACCAGTAGTTCCAGAGATTACCCCCTACATACAAACATACAAACTTACAAATTTTACCTCTTTATAATATTAGTATAGATGATTGGCAAACGCAACGCGTACGTGTGCTAAATGTTAATCGAGGAGCAGACTCGGCGGTGCATCGCTCATCTTTTCCTTGTTTTCATCATGAAGCTCTAATTGAAGATATAATTGAGCTTGAGGCACAAGTGCAGAAGCAGGAGCAGGAGTGCTACCGTGGTTGTGTTTGAAAGAGTTTCCGCGCCCTTGGAACGCAAAGGGCAGAAATAAACACAGGTAGATATCAAATTACCAATCAGTACAAATCGGATGCTCCCTCTCAATCCGCCTAGAACGGGAGGAGATTTTTTGCTTATTTCGTAACGAGGGCATAAAAGCGGAAGTGCTATGTTTCGAAGTATTTTCCCACGATTGTGACCTTGACTTATTTTGATATCTTAAACATATTCATAATATGTATATTTATCTATGTGATAACATCAATATGATATGATGCTATTCGGAATAAGGCTGGTTATGAGCTTCATGATGAAAACAAGGAAAGGATGAGCGATGCACCGGCGAGTCTGCTCCTCGATTAACATTTAGCACACGTACGCGTTGCGTTTGCCAATCATTTGTTATAATCACAAACTAAACAAAGGCATACTTACCGCAAACTTCTGTAGGTGCGTAGAGCTTCTATATAAAATAGTATGTATAATACATATAACAGGTAAAATTGTATCTTTGTTTATATTTTGGGGACGCAGATGTAAGATGTTTGTCCCCTTTGAGGCGCAATGCAATGAGGTGATGATTGGAGCTGGAAATATAAGTCCAACTTGCAGTTAACAATCGCTATACTCGTGTGTATTTGTTACACAATGGCACATTGGTGTTATAAAGAATAATTAACTGGTGTAACTATCTGTAAATAGTTTCTTTTCTAGTGTCTAGCGTCGGTTGAAAAGCAAGAGGGATAGTTGCTAAGGGATGCGCTCCGAATCAACGTTTCGGATAACCTAAACTTAACGCTATAGATAGTATTAAACAAAAGGCGACCTCATTGCCAACACCTACTTCTTTAAGCACTTACTACACTATACACTTGCCTGTAACTGGTACAAAAGTGTGTGCGTGTTAAGTTTGGCGTGGCAACAAGCAGTTGTTGTAGCAGCTTTTATTGGTATATGTCACTATGGCATTCAAACTACATGCATAAGTATGTAAGTAGTTTTAATGCCATGATGCCATGGTGCTAGTTACTGGCATATGTATCGCTGCCTTGAAATTATATTCCTTGTTAATTAAACCACGTGTATTTGCTCACCGCAGTCCGGTGAGCGGCGTGGTGACGCTGGTGGGCTGCGAGCTGCTGTGCGGCATTCACCGCGTGACGTCGTCCATCAACACGCACTACTCCGTGCCGCTGCCGCTCCCACTGCAGTATGACGCGCCCAGCCTGGACGCTCTGCCGCAGGTGGAGACCCACCTGGATGGCGGCAGTAAGTATCCTCATCATCATCAACACGCACTACTCCGTGCCGCTGCCGCTCCCACTGCAGTATGACGCGCCCAGCCTGGACGCTCTGCCGCAGGTGGAGACCCACCTGGATGGCGGCAGTAAGTATCCTCATCATCATCAACACGCACTACTCCGTGCCGCTGCCGCTCCCACTGCAGTATGACGCGCCCAGCCTGGACGCTCTGCCGCAGGTGGAGACCCACCTGGATGGCGGCAGTAAGTATCCTCATCATCATCAACACGCACTACTCCGTGCCGCTGCCGCTCCCACTGCAGTATGACGCGCCCAGCCTGGACGCTCTGCCGCAGGTGGAGACCCACCTGGATGGCGGCAGTAAGTATCCTCATCATCATCAACACGCACTACTCCGTGCCGCTGCCGCTCCCACTGCAGTATGACGCGCCCAGCCTGGACGCTCTGCCGCAGGTGGAGACCCACCTGGATGGCGGCAGTAAGTATCCTCATCATCATCAACACGCACTACTCCGTGCCGCTGCCGCTCCCACTGCAGTATGACGCGCCCAGCCTGGACGCTCTGCCGCAGGTGGAGACCCACCTGGATGGCGGCAGTAAGTATCCTCATCATCATCAACACGCACTACTCCGTGCCGCTGCCGCTCCCACTGCAGTATGACGCGCCCAGCCTGGACGCTCTGCCGCAGGTGGAGACCCACCTGGATGGCGGCAGTAAGTATCCTCATCATCATCAACACGCACTACTCCGTGCCGCTGCCGCTCCCACTGCAGTATGACGCGCCCAGCCTGGACGCTCTGCCGCAGGTGGAGACCCACCTGGATGGCGGCAGTAAGTATCCTCATCATCATCAACACGCACTACTCCGTGCCGCTGCTGCTGCTGCTGCCGCTGCAGTATGACGCGCCCAGCCTGGACGCTCTGCCGCAGGTGGAGACCCACCTGGATGGCGGCAGTAAGTATCCTCATCATCATCAACACGCACTACTCCGTGCCGCTGCCGCTCCCACTGCAGTATGACGCGCCCAGCCTGGACGCTCTGCCGCAGGTGGAGACCCACCTGGATGGCGGCAGTAAGTATCCTCATCATCATCAACACGCACTACTCCGTGCCGCTGCTGCTGCTGCTGCCGCTGCAGTATGACGCGCCCAGCCTGGACGCTCTGCCGCAGGTGGAGACCCACCTGGATGGCGGCAGTAAGTATCCTCATCATCATCAACACGCACTACTCCGTGCCGCTGCCGCTCCCACTGCAGTATGACGCGCCCAGCCTGGACGCTCTGCCGCAGGTGGAGACCCACCTGGATGGCGGCAGTAAGTATCCTCATCATCATCAACACGCACTACTCCGTGCCGCTGCCGCTCCCACTGCAGTATGACGCGCCCAGCCTGGACGCTCTGCCGCAGGTGGAGACCCACCTGGATGGCGGCAGTAAGTATCCTCATCATCATCAACACGCACTACTCCGTGCCGCTGCCGCTCCCACTGCAGTATGACGCGCCCAGCCTGGACGCTCTGCCGCAGGTGGAGGCCCACTTGGATGGCGGCAGTAAGTATCCTCATCATCATCAACACGCACTACTCCGTGCCGCTGCCGCTGCCGCTGCAGTACGACGCACCCAGCCTGGACGCTCTGCCGCAGGTTGAGACCCACTTGGATGGCGGAAGTAAGTATCCTCATCATCATCATCTGTCTATTCAGTTCAACAGGTATAGTTAAAATACCCCTAAATACTACGATATCGAGCGGTGGTCTCCAATTTGTAACGGCACAGAATTACGACTTGTAGGTATCGGGTTCAAAGTTCTAGCCAGGCGCTTTACTTTGTGTATTTTTTTCCACGCCACTACGGTGAAAGGAAACTGCGTGAGAAAACCGGCATGAACCAAATATTCGACGTGACGATCTTACACGTCTTCACAAGGCTGCTTCAAGAACAAGCTACAAAACTTCTGGTAAACAATTCCAGCTACCACAGGCCACCTTTCTATTCAATAATGTTCTATCTTCACAGAATCTCATCGAGCTGCTACACAGTTGGTCTAACCAGACTGAAGTCTAGATCTTAGAACTTGGACTAACAGAAATAATTAATATTCACATGCCGCCACTTCTCTTTACCCTGCTTCTTCTAATATCGTATCAGTTGCAGATACAGAACAGAAGCCCGAGGAGCAGAAGGCGGGTCCGACGAGCCTGTTCACGCGCATCAACACGCAGTCGTCGGAGCAGATCCTCCGCAAGTACCTGCTGGGCGGCGTGGCCTGGCGCTGCCTCGTGCTGCTCAAGGCGCTAGGAGTCGAGGTGAGGAACCGCTTGTTGTCCACCCATTAATCTATACTAATATAATAAAGAGGCAAAGTTTGTTTTTTTATTTGTATAAGGTAAACTGTGGAAGTACTGGTCCGATTGCTAAAAAATTTTCACCAATAGAAAGCTGCTATATTCCTGAGTGACATAGGCTATATTTTATGTACGTGGGCGAAGCTGCGGGCTAAAGCTATTCAGAAATATTTGCTGATTCCGATTGAACTTGGTACATGGATAAACCATGTCCTGGAGTAACACACGTCTGGTGCCATAGATCCGATTCCGAAAGGGAAGCTCGGTGACCTCAGATTGAAGGCAACGAAGGAATGAATGGGGTGGGGTTTAGTCAGTAAAAGTCTGACACGCTCTCCCGCTCCGTCCAAGAGCGGGATAAGTCATACTAATGTTTCCCCACTTGAAAAAAAATAGCTGCATAAATTTTTAATGTGCATGCATGTATTTAAAAAAAACCTTTTATATTTTGTATGCCTATGGCGGAGCACAGCTCGGAGCTTATTTATTTTTTGTAATATCTACTGTATGCACCCTGTGTTCACGAAATAAATGAATTTGAATTGAAAAAAAAAAGCTAGTGTGGTAATAAATCAGAGAAATCCAGGCACAATCGACAAGGTTGAGACATCCGTTCTTTATTGTTGACCCGCGATACACATAATGCTTTATTACTGCGCTTTATTGATTCTTATTACGTACGCACTCGTAGGCAATTTATGTATGCTACCTTGATTACTGTGCCACTCTTTCTGACAGTCTCATCGTTCGGTGCATGTGGACTTAACTTTACTGTTTTAACTAGCTGTCCCCCGCGGTTTTGGCCGTGTATTTGGTTACTGCTCGGCTCTTATTGATCGTAACGTAATGTTATGTTGGAAAGCCTATTTGTAAATTGGTCTTACAATACTAAAATACTTATTTTCAATTCGATCCAGTAGTTCTCGAGATTAGCGTTTTCAGCTAAACTCTTCAACTCGCAGGTGGTACAAATCATTTGAATTTGCGTTTTTTTTATTTCACGATTTTCACATTACGCCATGTAGTCATCACAATACCTATATATTTAACTATAAAACAATATTGTCATAAATACTCGTACTTTAAACTACTCCTTCCTGTAAAAACCACAAACTGTCGTAAAAAGGGTTTCTGCTCTCTGGCCTTATCAATAAGTCTGTAAGTCGTGTTGGCGCCTATCTTTAGATCTACACTAGTGTATCCACGAGCTCCTAATCGGATTACAAGTGAATCGATTGTCTCCATCGAAAGTAAATAGAGCTTAACAAGCATTATCCGCTGCTCGTGTGGACTTGTTGTTTTTCATTGTGTTATGTTTAACTTGCAATAGCAGATATGATATGAGTTTCGCTAAAAATAACGGTAACAATACATGGTCAAATTATAGATATTTATTATCTTTCAAAAGACCATAGTTGTGATATTCGTTATATTGGTATCCAATCTCTATGATGATGCTTTAAGAGGGTAACTGGTAGAAAATGCGTAAGGCCTTTACAAAGTGCTTTTTTATTTGTGTATAAAATGTCCAAGTCAGATATTAAAATCGAGTAAAAAACACCGACAGAGTAACGTTTTTTGCTATTAGGGAAACCCTATTTCATTGTTAACTTTATTATTTGTTCTTGTAACGCCTTCAGAAATAGAAACATTACATGACAATTTCAGCTTTCTAACTCCTATGGTTTAAAAGCTAATTGCTGACAAATGGACAGACAGACAGATAGTGACCAAAACCAGTATGTCCTAGAAACAAATATTCGGAGACAAGTGACATGCAGCAGCTCGAACTGGGCTCACGTGGTGGATTACGGCCCATTCTCTCTCCTAGACAGGAGGCCTGAAGTCCTACAATGGGAACACAAGGTGGATTATGCTATATTATTACACGACCTACACATGCACAACTAGATCAAGTTGGGGTAGCTCTCCCCAAGATAGTAGCCTGTGTCTTTACAATGGTTCTAGTGTAGAAGCCACATGGTGACGTAGTAGGTAGCTACGTGTAGAGTGTTCAGCAAGTTATCGGCAGGTCGGCACCCCCGGCGGAAACATTCTGTTATCAGACGCGAAACGATCACGAGCGAGTTACGACGACTGTGTTATGAGTATCTTTGATAGATCTTCGTCGTATGCCCAGTATCATAATAGCTTCTAAATGCCTAACTTAGAAGCTATTATGATACTGCGTATCTTGCTGTAATGCTACAATTTTATAGGTTTATCTATGAAGCAAGGACCTGTGGTAGCTCAGTGGTGACGGTCGCGGGTTCAAACCCAACCAGACGCATTACTGTGTTTTTTTTTTTACATACCATAAACTAGTGCTTGACTGCAATCCCAATTGATGGTAAGCAGTGATGCAATCGTTGATGGTGAGGCGCACTAGTTTAATAAGAGCCTATTCACTCTAGTATAGTATAGTGTAGTGTAGTATGTTAGTCTAGTATAGTGTGTTAGTCTAGTATAGTATTCACCACAGCTCTCAAAATTGTGAAGCAAAACATCCCGAGTCCCAGTAGTGGGAACATCATAAGACCGATTATGTATGTATGTATTTGTAACATTGGATTGATACACCTGTATCATACTGCTGGCTACTTGCTGTAGAAAGTATTTTGTTGTACACCATTTTTATGCAAACACCCCTTGATCATAACGGAAGAAGACACAAATACAATGACCCACTTTTGACGAAATTAACTAATTGATTCACTGTCTGATTTCAAAGAAAGAAAAGTACTTACTTCTATTTGCGCCGGAACATGACGCATGAAATTAAAAATAAAGCACAAATATAAAACAGGATAAAGAGATGGAGAATCGTCACATCTGCGCAAAACGGCCGTCATGCACACTGTGATTCACACAAACTTTTATTAAATTATTATTGATAGCATCTTCCCACTATCTCACCTGATGGTTAGCGATTATGTCATCGATGATGTAGCCACTAGCTTTATTTTTGACATTTCTTGACTTTGGCCGACGCTCAGAAATCCCAAGTCTAGGTTTTCCTAAGGTCAATTGAGCATAACATAATATTTATATTTAACCCACCGGAATAAGTTAGCACCCACCGGTAAAGTGGAGCTGGGTGGGTCTCACTTGCTGGTCGCGTCAAGATCGATGGACCGATCTTCACGCAGTGGGGGTCTGAGGACGGGTGCCGTAGCGTGTAGATTGCAATGTTGCATCACTGCTTACCGTCAGATGGGATCGCAGTCAAGTACTAGTATACATATAAAAATAAAAAATAGTCGTCGCGGCAGGTCTGAGAAAGCGTTTCTTGCGTTAAGAAGTCTCAAAAACGAGTTTTAATGACTGATTCTGGACGGATTGGCCAAAATTCAAGAGCGTTGAAAACTCAAATGGGATAACTTTTTCCAGCAGTGGGTTAAATAAATATATCAGGTAATAAAGCTGAGGAAGTATTCAAAATACTAAATACTTTATTAACCTACTACTTTCTCAAAAAGTACGACATTAGTTCCATAGCCTATCAGAGCAAGCCATATCTTCTTACACGTGGCAAGATTACTGAAATAATTCTACGAAAACAACCTCTTGAATGTAGTAGGTTATATATAGTCTCAATAAAAAAGTCAAATATAAACATTAGTTTGATTAGGTTAGTAAAAACATTTGTTTCCACGCACATGTTCGTATCACCGAGATATGGAGCGATAAGTATTGTTCATTCATTCAATCATAGTATATCAGTTGTGTATTAACTGCCTTATAATAAGAGACGGCTTTATTATCATCTTCTGTACATGGTATTTTTTTAAGACTGGAGATAATCTAATATTCGCCCGCTATGGGTGAAGCAGGACTTTTACTAATTAACAGTATACTCTCGTCTTTCAGTTGCCTTGCGTTCTAGGACTACGGGGTTCCCACTGTACAAGATATAAAAAATCGCTTTGATAAATGATATTTATTTTGCAAATAGGTTTTTTCCAAACTCTTTTACACGTCAATTTTTTTTTGGACTTTTTTTTTTGTTACTAGATGAGGCCGGTGTTTCCTAACTGACTACCCTGAGAAGAAACACCGAAACAAACTCAGGGGTCACAGTCTCTTTTAAAGTCCATACAAAAATGTTAGTCATATGCGAACCATGCAGATTAGTGTCTGGGATGGCCTTTTGAAGAAAGAACCATGCAAATTTGAGTGGACCTGTCCAGTCAGTGCAAGCATTTGTCATTATTCGCAAAGCTCAACTCAGGACTACTAAGGAGCTCAACGACTTGACGAACAATACCAAAGAGAGGACATCTGGTTAGGCCGCAGAAAACACTCAAGTTGCCAGACATAAGTTAAAATGACTGAAAAGGAAAAAAAAGAGAAAAAAAATCAATCCACATAGTCCCCACATTCACAAAAAAGAAATACAAAATGTAATACTTAACAAAGTAAGCATATATCTCAAACATTAATAGTAAAATAATAATTAAAAAATGTCAAATTGTAAAGTAAAATTAATCTACAATGTCAAATTGTAAAAAAGTACAATCGAAACAAAAAAAGAAGATAAGACAACAGTTTTAGTGCACACTGGAGCGGGTCAATCCCAAGCCTTTACGTCCTCAACGTAGTCCTTTTTTACAGTGTAAAAAGCCTTTTGGCAAAGTTTTCGTTTAACAAAAGATTTAGGGCCTGTTTCACAATGTCCGAGTAAGCACTACTCACTGAATAAATTCAAAAATTTGACAGAATTTGTATGAAATTATCTGCCAAGTAAGATACTCGAAACTTAATCATAGGTGGTGAAATAGGCCCTTAAACTTATTAAGGCTTAGTTCTTGCGTATGACTAGGAAGCTTATTATAAAAGCGTATACATTGACATCTAAATGAGCCCCCTATTTTTTTGAGTCAGGTTGCAGGAACAACAAAATTATGTTTGTTCCTAGTATTAAAATTATGAATATCACTGTACTTTTTAAACATGATTTTGTTTTTATGGGCGTACAAGATATTTTCATAAATATACTGTGAAGGCACAGTCATTAAATTAATTTCTTTAAATTTATCTCTGAGGGAGACTTTACACTTCAGTTTTATAATGCCTCTTAAACCACTCAACGGATTTTGATGTGGTTTTCACTAATAGAAAGAGCAATAAATAAGTTTATGTGAATAATTTGCGAAACCGGGGCGGATCACTACTGGCCATATACATCGTTTAATGTATGACGATTGGAAAAAGATCGATTTAGTTCTAGATCAGATAAAACCTGATCTGAGGCCCTACTACAAACTCTTCACGCGATCCATTTGGCGACCTGAACTGAACTGTTAACGGGATGGAGCTATATAGGTTCCTGCTGGCACGCCTAACATCTGTCTTGGTTAGACCCCTGAATCGATTGATCACTGCTGTGTTCTAAAGTTCATAGCAGCCGATCTAGCCGCCTCATCCGGGGAATACCTGTCGTTACCAAAAAATAACTCAAGGAATAACATAACATAACATCTGAGCAGTGTGATTGATAAGTTACGATAACACAGACAGTGCGTTATCAAGTAATGTTTACGAGTAATTGAAACCGTGTAACTAACTGTTGGTGCAGATAGAACGTGTGCTCGTGCACGTATGCAACTAACATGATGGACCCTATCATCGGATTGTTTACTAAGTCTCTGGGTTCTAAATTACCAAATAAGACCATGGCCGATAGGGACAGAGCGAGAGGGGCTGGGAAGCAGTCATCTCCTTCTGAGACAATCCTCACGCTGCGATACGTGAGGAATCCTAGGGCGGCTTCCTGCTACTATGATTCTGGCTTTTTTTTTGGCTTTAGCTTGGTGTTCAATAAGGACTGCTATCAGGCCGCTGCCTGCAAGGGCTGCTGGATTGTTCGAAAGACTTACTGTGGCTCTAGAATACTATATAAAAGGTCTTAGTCAGTAAAAGTCTGAAGTGTTGGTTTCAGACTTACCTGAACACTTCACATTTCTCACATCATGTAAATACAACACAACGCCTGAGCCTGTGAGCAAGTATATGTTCCACAATATATGTTCCACAACTTTTCACACAACGCCATCTAATCCCAAGCTAAGCAGAGCTTGTGTTATGGGTACTAGACAACTGATATACATTCTTATATATTTCTAAATAAATACATATTATAGATAAATTACACCCAGACACAGAACAAATGATCATGCTCATCACACAAACATTTGCCCTGGGTGGGAATCGAACCCACGACCCCTGGCATAGCAGTCAGGGCCACTGACCACTAGACCAACAGGCCAGTCCAAGTGTACCTATCTATGTCACTCACGGTGATGTGCTATAGTAAACATCCCACCCATATACAAAAAATGGTTTTGGGAACACATCGATTATGCGTACAGCTAAGCCTTTCGATTCTCTGCCTCTCTGAATTTGTGCCGCCGTCGCCCACATCATAGGTTGCCATCTAATAATAATGTTAAAAATATATTTTGCCAGTTGACTTTTAATTCCGTCTTGGTATCAACAAACCTACAACTCTACTTACACTCCACAATCACAGTAGGCCAAGGCCAATCAGGAAAGAGTGTGCTCGATTTCATAATGATTGAAAACAAATGATCAAAACAGACTGAGCCGACATGAGCGCGTCGCGGAAGTGTTGCTCAATTAGCATGTTGTTGTAACTTGTAATTGAGTTCGATAACCTCTGGCAGTGCACGCTGATATGACGTCACGGCTCCAGCCGCCCGCCTGATAGTGGAGCTGCATGCCTGGTGCTAAATTATCACCTTTACTGAGATATATTTATAGCCTGTGTCATGTGGTGTCGCTTAAAGGATGGGGAGATAGCATCCACCTACATTATCATCATCGAACGGTCCTGTGCGACTGACATCCTGCCGATGACTCTCATCAGGGCATTGGTCCACTTTGTAGATTTCTAACGCTTGGTCTGCTGGTTCGCGGTTGCTATTCTACAACTTCCAACCCTATCGACCATCTGTTCTGCAAGCATTTCTAGATTTGGGCCCCGGCAGGTGGCCGCTTATATGGATCGATTAGATCATTTTGGACATTGGTAGCTGCACCACATTTGTAACTTTTGCAGTTATTTTTCTCTGCCTGTTTTTTGTTCCTAATTTATTAGATATTTATCGATTATCAATTGTTATTATCAACCGAATATCTAAATTAAATCAATTTACTGGTTGGCTTTTTTAACTGTAGAAATGACTTCTCCTGCTCGGGGCTAGGGCTTACTAACCCACCTATGTTCCTTCATTTGCCTTTAATTACTCAGATACCCGCGAAACGAGACACAATAGTAAAACAATAACAGCGCGGTCTCATAGGACCGGTTGGGGATTCAAACGTTAAGGGCCACGGTAACTCTCTCAAACATCAAACTTTGACCTTTCCACCATTCCTTTTTACAAACGATTAATCTTTCCTATTTTCTTCTATCTCCAGGGTCTGTCCTGCTGCCGGCAGCTGAGCTCGGTGCTCATCTGGCTGTTCGGCGAGCTGAGCGGCGCCAGCACCAACACGACCACAGAAGCAACGAAATCTCCGACCACCCCGCGCACTCCTATACACCAGCTCTTCTCACATAGGTATGTAAATGCGTCTCGTTCAAGCAATGCAAGAAAAGTGGTGGCACTAGATCAACTACAATTTGGTTAACACTACTTTACCTAGTATACACAAGATTTAGTAATGTTCTAATATTTTATGAGGTAAGCTTTGTTATCTTACTGATCTTTATCTGTTTGTTTTCGCTGTAAGTCATATCATTTGAATAAATAAATCGGAAGGGACACACCATTGACCTGGTGGCATAGAATAAGGCGAAAACTCGGGATCGAATATCCTTGCGTCGATTACTGAGGAGACCCGACCCCAAATAATGGGGACAGGAGAGGACAAAGAAGAAGGAAGGGAACTCCCTTGCAGTCACGCTACTTTGTACTCTCTCTATACATAAATGCCCCTTGTACTTAAAGTATGTACTTGTCGTTTGAATTATCACGGAGTTCTCGCTCAGAAAACTTTAATGCTGAAATAAATTAGATGGGGTCTATGTTGACTCAATTATAAAAGAGTTTCAAACTTACAAATTTTGTACTGCTGTAAAACTAACACCTGCTAACGCAACCGACATGTCCTCTTCTTTACGTAAGAGTAAATAAAGACTTTACAATAATGCCCTTTGTTACTACTTATCTTATAAAATAAGAAGTAGATAGGCAGACATACGTTATGTGCTAACTTGTATCATAGACTAAATCATTACAGAAAAGAAACTCTAGCTTTAAATCATTAATAACCGCTCCTAAAGTTTTGTGTTTATAAAATCTTCAAGACGGTAAAACGCATCGTCACTTGGGTCTCATGATCCGCAATAACAACCCTGTAAGCTTGAGCAGGAGCCGTTCATAAGTCATATCAGTGATAGGAATAGAATAGAATAGAATAAACTGTATTGTACACCAAAAGAAGTTATAAATTGTACAGAAACTAAAATCTATGGGTACAATGGCGGTCTTATCGCTGACAGTGATATCTACCAGTCAGCCTATAAGCTTTCGCAGAAGAAACTGTATTAAAAACCTCAGTCCTGTACTTCTGATATTCATGTGGATTTGGAGTGGGTTACATGTTTGTGCACATGTTTTTACAAAAAAATATTTTAATTTTAATTTCATTTTAATAATGGATTTTAATTGTAATTTCTCTAGCATGCAACTTTTCTGTCCCCAATAAAACAAAATACCGTTGTCGATGGCAAGAAGATGAGTTTCTGTTCTGCACACTTTTCTTATTCTATGTCTCCACTTTATCTGCAACAATGTAAATAAGTATTAAAGTGTAATCTCGTTGGGGAACAGCGGCGCGCGTACGAACAGACCTCGTCTGCCCTTGACACGGCGGCACATATCGAACTAGACGGATTACCTTCTGCACACTGTTCCATGTCATCGCGTGTTTACAACTAATGATAAAGTATTTTGTCACCATCTGTTGGAGTTCACTTTTATTTTATTCGTATTGAACGTTTGTCTAATGAGAAAATCTCTTTAAAGATATCTCTCTTGTTGCGGTAGGTTGCACTAAAGATCACATATTGCATCGTAAAATGCTGTGACGTACGTACGTCACAACATTTTATGCTGCAATCACTTATCTATAATATTGTTACAATTCCTTGGTATTGTTCGTCAAGTCTGAGCTCCTTGGTAGTTATGAGTGTGTATGGTTCTTTCCTCAAAAGACCATCTTAGACACTAATCTGCATGGTTCTCATGCAACTTGACCATTAAAAATTTGTTGTGCGGTCTTTACAAGAGACTGTGACCCCTGAGTTTGTTTCGGTGTTTCTTCTCAGGGTAGTCAGCTAGGAAACACTGGTGTCATCTAGTTTAAATTGACGAAAAATTTATGTGTAAAAGGGTTTTTTTTAAACCTATTTGCCCTTTTTCGTAGCCAATTGGCAAAAACGGAATCCTTATAATTTCGCCATGTCTGTCCGTCCGTCCTCGCTTAATCTCTGTGATCGTTAGCTCTAGAAAGCTGAAATTTGGTACCAATATGTATGTCAATCACGCCGACAAATAGCAAAAATAAAAATTGGAAAAAAATGTTTTATTAGGATAGCCCCCCTACATGTAAAGTAAAAAGCGTTTTTTTTTTTAATTTCAACCCTAACGTGTGGTATATTTTTGGATAGGTATTCAAAAATGAATAGGGGTTTACTAAAATCATTTTTTGATAATATCAATAATTTCGGAAATAATCGCTCCCAAAGGAAAAAACAATGCGTCCCCCCCCTCTATCTTTTGAACCATAAGTTTAGAAAATATGAAAAAAATCTGGAAAGTAGAGCTTTATAAAGACTTTCTAGGAAAATTATTTTGAACTTGATGGGACAAACAGTTTTTGAAAAGATGGGGAAACTTATTTTGACGGACGGGAAACTACGGAACCCTACACTGGGCGTGGCCCGACACGCTCTGGGCCGGTTTTTTTAAATATATAAATACCATTTATGTTTCTATTACAGTCCATGCTCAAGATGCATGTTACTACAAAATTTAATACAATTGTCATAAGAGCTATAATTGCTAAACTTCTTCGTCTTACTAATAATGTGATTTGTTTCAGAATATGGTCAAAACAGAAGCCGATCGGGGGACAGACTTCCAAAGTGCACTCCGCTGCCTCGTCTGAGCGAGGCTCCGTCACCGGGAGGTAACTGATACCACTATCTTTACTATTTCATATAATATGCTAACAAAGTAATACTTAGTTGCTGTTATCTCTTTGAAATTCTTATTTATAGTAGGTTAAGGTCGGCTTGCAACAGATTAGATGCTAATGAAATCATTATTTAAATCTCAAAAATAACTTTATTGCTAAGCTTCGATAAAATTATTTTAGAAATTTTGTATATTTCCAACAGAGGCAGCTTGATGACTAAACATACATTACCATACCTATTAATTGTTTTAATGTTTTCGCTTCCACAGGTCGAGGCACTCAACGCAACCGAAATTCGACTCCCTAGAAAGAACAAAGAAGAGGTTATCAAAACAACATACAGACCAGTCATCAGAGTCGGGAGACTCCAACGATGACCTGCAGATCCTCAACCGCTCTCTAACCATCAAGGTGTGCACGCCCAACGACGACTTCGAGTACTTCAACAGCACCAGGTCGTCCAACGAGTACCCCAACGACTCCTACTATGACCCCTTCTATACTCCTAGGAAAACTAAACCAAAAGCAGATGATTACATCAACGACAAACACAGAGAAATCATCAACTCTGAAATCACAACATTCCAATTTACTCTTATTATTACTGATTTGCTCCAAGAGTTGTGCAAGGCAGAGAGCAGCCTGTCCGGCTCAGAAGGGTCACAAATCTCCATGCAATGCATCAACTTCTCCCTGCGTAACCTATGCTCGTTACAGTTTAGCTCAGTGCCCACGTCACAACAAGATAATACTCAAGAAGTATCGCGAATTAAAGTAGCTCTAACAGAACTGTTAATGGTGTCGTTAGACCAGGTTCTGATCCACTCGGACCTGTGTGCCAAACTGATCAACAACGGCATCCTGCCGATGTTGCTCCGAATACTCGAGGATGTGATCTCCAAGTGTCGACAAAATAAACTCGAATACCAGACTCGAAAAGAGGATAAGACTGAATCGGAAAATTTGCTCAAATTCGTATTTGGAATCGCGTATTCTATAACTGCGTTCTTCCATTGTCTGCTGATGCAGTGCCGCAGTGTGGACAAGCTGCGCGAGTTCACAGACCAGTTCAAGTTGTATGGAGAGTGTTTGAAGGGAGGGCTCCTGAAGGAGTGCATAGAGCTCATGATAAGGATACCAGCGGAGGAAGAGGAGAGCGTTGTGCTCATAAAGAAGCTGATAGAGACTGTTGGCAAGCTGGTGGTGGGCATGAAACGCGTGCGCAGTGAGGTGATACACTCCGCCGCGTGCCCTAGGACCAGACATAAAGTGTGTCGGCAGCGCGTTGCCGCGGGCATGCACCATCACCACGACATCCTCGGAGAAGCCAGCACTGGACTGCCAATGTCTTCAGCATGCTGTATTTCAGTTCTTTACGGAACTCTGACGTCACTGCTAACTGATGAAGAGGTTTCAGCGCAGAGTGTGCTAAGAAATAAAATTCTAAAGGTGATGTTAAACTGTGGAGTATGCTGCTGCTTCTCACCAGGACTGTTGATGGAGAGCATTGTAAGACTGATGCTAACACACAGCAGTGTCGCCTCCTTATGTCTGCAAGTCCTGGAGCATACAGTGTACGGAGAATTAGGAGCGAGTATACTCATTCCGAAAGTGACGGACCAGCTGCCGTGCTCGATCTGTGAGCCCTGTGATGAGAAGAGGGAAGTGGGGAGGAAGTTCTGCTCTCATGGGATCAGTCCTATCGAGAGGAAAAGTGTGTGGTCATTTCTGTACCACTACAATTCATTACTTCAGCTGGACAACCATAACAATGTACTGCACGCCACTGTCAGCCATCTTCTAAGAGTTACTCCTAAGTGCAGGATGGAAATGAAATGTGAGCTTCTGTTCAGCGTCATATACCCAACGTTCATCGTCGCCAAACACCGGTACATCATACGGATGGAGGAGTCAGCATATTTCCTCACTGTGTCCTGCCTCAATATCTTCGCAAGTCTCCTGAACACTATCTCGTTCGCCGAACAATTCATACAGAAAGGAGGACTGAGCTATGTCTTAGAACTGGTCTCGTTGTCGGAATTCTCCAACCAGTGCTGTTCTATATTAGAGATAGCGATAATTGTGGAGGTTTTCAAACTAATGAAGGAAAATTCCGAACTGACTTACTTTAGAGAGATGAATTCACTCGCCTCAGTGCAAATGCTATTCAAATCTTTAACAGAAGTGACTGACAAATGCTTCAAGATTTACAAACTGAAACTGCCCGAAGAAAAATTCATAGAGCTGTGTGATATTAGTAAAGAGCGCGATATGTTAGCGTTCATCCATCCAGCAGAACTGCGATCAAATAAGAACTCTTCGCCGCAGTCAATAAAGTCTAATTTCGGAAATGAGAAGGTGGTGGAGGAGACGATTGCTGATCACATAGAGGTATTAAAGAACGTGTGGACGTTCTGGAAGACCTGTGCGTGCCTGTGCCTGCACAGCCCCATGTTCCGGGAGTACGTGGTGAGCGAGGCGGTGTTCGCGGACGGGTACGCGCTGCTCAAGGTGCTGCTGCACTACCTCTGCAACTGCGAGTGCGGCGCGCAAGAGATGAGGGTGCTCATCAAGATCACCGAGGCGTTGTTGACGGTGCAGCTTTCTGCGTCAGGTGAGGCATTTCATTTAATGACATAGTTGGTCCAGTGGTTGAGAGATTAGCCGCTGCGCTTCATATCGTGGGTTCGATTCCCTCGTGGAACAAATGTTTGTATGGCTTTCAGATACTTGTTGCGAGTCAAAATATGTTGGCCACTCTCAAGTTGACGTTCTGAACTATTGCACATACTCAAAAAATACGCATTACGCATTCGCCATTATGATCTTGTTCGAACAACAGTGTTACATTTCAACCATACTCTTGTAAGTTTAAATATTTGTGAAAGCACTCAGGATACAGATGCGTTACTACGTATTTTTTTATTAAGCTGATTACAGGTATACTAATGTATTAGCAGTACACCGCAGACTACTCCACTTTTTGTTAAACGACTTCAAAAAGGAGGAAGTTATATGCTCGGCTGTTTTTAAGTTCTTACAGCGATATCTCACGTTCAACTTTTGGATGAACTCATTCAAAAGTTGTATGGTAAATATCGCTGTCTGCGATAAAACCACCAGTGTAATAGCATTACAATGAATCACCGTGTATGAGTAGTGTTATAAGCCGAGCAACTGATCCCACTAATCACGTAACTAGTGTAGACTAATCGTACAATCAACCGCAAGTCAAAAGTTACATATTAACTACAAAAACACCCCTACTGCTACGGCATACAGACGCTAACGTGAACTTCTAATATGAACGTGCAGTTGACTGTACAATAACCCGCAGTAAGGCGATATCCTAAGCTCTAGAGCAGAAGCCCTATAGAATTTCATATATGTAGTTTTGAATATTGCAAACTGAATATACACTCAATTTGCACTTTAAATACTGTTAAATAAGATCCGTTTTTGTTTGAAACTAGCATTGCTAGATGTCACAAACAATTTTTAACTTTAACTACCTAAAATTGAAGTTGTTTTTGTATTAAGCTGATGTTGGTATGGGTAGATTCAGTTTGCAATCACATGTCGCTCTCGGTCCGGTCGTTTCACAGTAGATTTGATTACAAATAGTTGGACATCAATACACTGACATTGACACTGCGGAAAAGACCATCCATTTTTAGTGGCGTTGTATGGAATGGGCGGTTTATGGATTGACGGGTCACTCTCGGGTATACAAAGAAATTTCCATACACAGACGCTATTTCACATTTTTGCGAAAAAAACTATAAGGATAAAAAAATACTAGTTGAATAATCTGACAAACATTCAGAATGGCATGTATATTAGTCCTGTTTTTAATCGGTAAAATCATGTTTTAGAGGCATCTTTGTGACTTGTGTCACAAAGAGTATCGTAGTCCTGTAGTCCTCTTAAAATCTTTATCAGCGTAGACCAGTCATACCTCCACCACACGACATCACATGAGAAGCTTCGTGTATCTTGTTGTTAAGGGCAGAAAGTTCTAGTTTAGGCACGTTTCGCTCACAGAGTTGATTGATAACCGGTAGGTGAAATTCGCTGGATGCGAGGATCGACCAAAGTGATAACGCTTGCTGTATAGATATATGATCAATAAGGTGTGAACGTGTTCATCATCATTTCAGCCACAAGACCTCCATTGTTGGACATAGGTCTCACCCAAGTGTCGCCATAACGACCTGTTCTGTGCGTCTGGCATCCGTTAGATTCTCGCGACTCTCACTAGATCATCGGTTCATCTTGTAAGAGGCTATCCGACGCTGCGTCTTCCAGTGGTCATAACTCTAGAACCTTTCGTCCTTATCTACCATCTGTTTTACGAGCAATCGAGCCATCTGTTAGGCGATTCTTCGGGCTTTGTTGGCAACCTTGGTTCTTCTGTGGATTTTTTCACGGACCTGGACGTGTTGGTGATGCAGTTTTACAAAAATCCTTTTTTTAATATGGAATTGAATTCTGGTTTTATGACATCAGGGGGCTCTCTCTAATTGTCTTAGTGGGTACACTCTTATAGTTGCTATGAAGTATCTCAATTTCTCAACATATGACCCGTTTAGTTACGCGACGCTAGTTTTCTTTGCCTCCTATTTTTAGGGGCTCTAGTATTTACTGACAAAATCTTTCCTTCTTCTTCATGCAGATGTAACATCAGGACGTTCAAAGGAGACGAGCTGTGCGCTGGTACGCGGGGCGTTGGGCGCGCCGGCCGCGGCACTGGAGGGCGGCGGCGGGCTGCGCGCGCTGTGCGAGGCGCTCATCCGCGTGGCCGCCGCGCGCGCATCCAGCCACCACGCCATGCCGCGCCGCGCGCTGCTCAAGGTAACGTACAGCAACACCAGGATTTGAGCGAAAGAAACGCCTGGGTGTCCGCCCGGAGGACACGGTGGAGCTTTTGGTGGAAGTGCCCCGCTTGGGCGAAGCCCAACCATTAGTGCTTCGCAGAAGGAGGCGACCACCCACTACTACTCCTCGCTCCGGACCATGGCATGTACCAGGGCCCAGCGGAGAGGCCACCGCCGCCGATCGCCTCCATGAGGACACTGCGGTGCTCCGCCCAAGCGGGGGCGCGCTCTACCGTATGTTCCGGGCGGTTCACATAGTGGCGACACCCGACCTGATATAGTAGTTATGTTCCCGTTTGGCAAGACAGTGTAAAGGTGTTCAGATGCATTTAGTTTGATTTTTAGTTGTCTTTATACTCGGAAAGAAATCCACTACGATGTTCTTAAATTTTCAAAAAATTGAGAGTTCATAAGGTTTCTTTGCTTCTTTAGATCTTGTTGGTTTAGAACCTAACCATCGCGTACAGCCATACTATAGAAGAAAGTGGCCTAGTATACGTGCTAAAGCCCTAGCTCGTTACAGTTTCCTCATACTTAATTCTAGATAAGATCCTAGCTTTTGCCAGCGGCTTTGCCAGCGTGAAAACAGAAAATAGCCTATGTCACTCGGTGATAAAGTAGCATACTACTATTGAAAGAGTTTTGAAAAAAGGTCTATTAGGTATTAAGTTTATTCATTACAAACAAAAATATAAATCTTTTCTCTTAGTAATCTATACTAATATTATGAAGCTGAAGAGTTTGTTTGTTTAAACGCCCTAATCTCAGGAACTACTGGTCCGATTTGAAAAATTATTTCAGTGTTAGATAGCTCATTTATCGAGGAAGGTTATAGGCTATATATCATCACGCTAAGACCAATAGGAGCAAGTTAAAGTTAGCGTTAGCCCAAAGTAACAATTCCACGCGGATGAAGTCGCGGGCGGAAGCTATGTAGTTGGTAAATATGGCTTATCTCCAATATTCGTTGATCAACTTAATCCCGTATGAACTAGTTCTTATTCGTGGAATTCTCTCGACCTCTAGGAAAGGTTTCGTTAGCCTTGACCTGACAACTCGTCATATTAGCGACTCTTTGTTTCAAATGTACAAACTCGAAAACTACTAGACTGATTTAAAAAAAAATCTTTTACCAGTAGAATGCTACTTTGTTACTGAGTGATATACGCTACGTATTTTCTACATTCACGCGAGTGATTTCGCAGGCAAAAGCTAGTAACAGATAAATTTCATAACTAGCGCATTTGTTTTTTATTTTTCTAGAAACAAGTATTTATTCAAATAAGTTGCTCACCCGAATCCGATGATGGCTATGTGTGCTGTAGGTCGCCTCATCTTACCTTACCGGACCGGTTTCCGTGCAATCAAAACTGTATTTAGTTAGCGATAGAGTTCCTTCCGTAAAATGCAGGTCTTAATTTTGTAAATTTCTAAAAGGTCATCAAGCCTATGCTATTGTTTAACGAAAGCTCATGCAAATTACTGAAACTTTATTAAAGGTCTAGCTGTTTTATACTTAATCAATAAACTAAAAAAAAAACTTATTTAATACCTTTGTCTACGCCATTCAATTACGCAAACCTGCTGTCTTGTTTATTTTTCGAGCTACATTTTAAGTGCACTGTACTTCAAGATAAAGGATTATTACCTGGTTTAGTTTGGTCGTATCCTAGTTTTTTTTTAGGGTTCCGTACCTCAAAAGGAAAAAACGGAACCCTTATAGGATCACTTTGTTGTCCGTCTGTCTGTCCGTCCGTCTGTCAAGACCCTTTTTCTCAGGAACGCGTGGAGGTATGAAGCTGAAAATTATATCAATTACTCAAGTCTACTTTCCCTTGAAGCTGTGAAAAAATCAAACTTCTAAGCCAACGCAATCAAAAGATACAGCCGTTTATGCCGCAAATTTTCGACACTTGCAAGGGAATCAAAACCTACAGGGTACTTCCCGTGAACTCAGAATCTTGAAATTTGGTACGAAGCAACGTCTTAGAGCATAGATAAAGGAAAAATTACGAAAACCATAAATTTTTAGTTACATCACATAATATATATTTTTTTAATAATTTTAAACTTACTACCCATTTCCTCATAAACGCGTAAAGGTCATCATCTGCCTAGCCTTTTCCCAACTATATTGGGGTCGGCTTCCAGTCAAGCCGGATTCAGCTGAATACCAGTATTTTACGAGGAGCGGCTGCCTACCAGACCTCCACAACCCATTAACTGGGGTAACACGGTACTTCATGGCAAGACTGGAATCAGATTTTACTGGCTTCTGACTATCCGTAACGACTGCCAAAGATCTTCAAATGACAGCCGGGACCAACGGCTTAACGTGCTTTCCGAGGCACGGAGGAAACTCGTTATGTTAAGATGGTCACCCATCCACAGACCAACCTAGGCAAGCGTTGCTTAACCTTGAAGATCGACCCGTGCGGCTGTTATTATCTAGCCACGAGCTCCTCATATAAACGCGTAAAGGTATTAAATTGAAATTCATACCAAATACTCAGATCTATAATACCTTTAAGCTGTAACAAAATCAAACTTCTATGTCAACGCAATCAAAAGAAACAGCAATTGAAGCTGCATATTTTGAAACTCGCAAGTACTCGCAAGGGAATCAAAACCTAAAGGGTACTTCCAGTCGACCTAGAATCTTGAAATTTGGCATGAAGCAACGTTTTATAGCACTCATATAGGGAAAAGTCTGAAAACTGAAAATTTGTTGTTACGTCACAAGAATGATTTTTTTTGAAAAATCTTCAACGCTCGATTCGAGAATAGAACTTTATTCATAGGTAAGTTAGAGGTATTGAGTTGAAATTAACACCATATAATTGGGTCCGTGGTCCCTTGAAGCTGTGCAAAAATCAATTTTCAATTCAATTGGTAAAGTGACGGGAAAAAAAGATTCGTCCGTTTATACTGCAAAAAACGTACATTTCGAGACTGTCGAATTGTTCGATTGAACTGTTTTTATAGGTAAGTTACTACGGAACCCTCAGTGCGCGAGTCCGACTCGCACTTGCCCGGTTTTTTAAGGTTCGAAATCATCAAAATGACTTCTCTCGCTTTTGGGCGGAACGGGAGGCACGTCAGGCTTCTACTGACTAAAATAATGTTCCTTCTGAAGAACAGTGATTTTTTACGCGAAATAGTCACTTTTTTATTTTGGGCGTTTCATCACCACTGATGTTACATAAAGGATATTTTTTCTGCGCAACAAATGACTACTTACAAATTCTATTCTATTTTAAGGCTAGACAAATTTTCCTATACAGCATTTCCTTGTATAAAATAAGTCTTTTAATAGCGACTCGCACTTGGCCGATCTATATAAAAATATCACAATGCGGAATAACTTAATACGTGATAGTGCGCTCACATACGAGAATCATTCATTTGGAGACGCGACGCTCTTGCACTTGGGTGCATACTACATTTTATAGGAAGCTCTACGAATAGGATCTTTAGATAGCCTTTTGTAGTGCAAAATAGGACTCTTTAAGTGTAAACTGAGTGTGACTGCAGATTTGTGTGTGCGTGATTTGAAAAAAACTCTTAAAGACAATTAATGATGGAGTTTTCTGCAACTAGTGACTGCTTGACATCAGGTAAACCATATATTCCTACTTAATTTAAAGCTAAATGTGATGCAGTGCACTTGATCAATTCAAGTAGGCTCGGGAATAGTGCCCAATCGTATCATATGTTCGGTTTTACTGAGAATGATGGCAAAGAAGGGACAGGAGTGAGTTTTAGTCAGTAAAAGTGACACGCCCTCCCGCTCCACCCGGAGAAGTCTTTATGATGATTTCCCACCCAAAAAAGCATAAATATTTAATTAATTTGCAAAAACCCAAACTGTGTTTTTTACTAGTTAATTTGCCTCAGGAAACAAAAACTTTAAAAAAGTTTTAAATTGAATTAAAGTCTACATTTTGTTATTGCATATTACCTTGAAACGAATTGATATAATAGAAATCAACTTTAATCTTCCACTGTACTAAGCAAATAACCTTATCGAATAAATTTAAAAAGCCTACAAAAAGCTGCAGAATTATTAAATAAAATCAATCTTCCGGGCAACCCTAAGGCCGCGTTCCCAATATGTCATAACGGTTAATTTATCGTCGGACGACTATCGTCTCTACCTTTTCCCATTATAACAACTGTATGTCGTCAATTTTTTTTTATGTTTTTAGCAAATCTTACTTAGATTTTCCTATTAGATCGCGACGACATTTTATAGTTCCACGGTAGTCGCTTTTTCGCTCGCACATCAGTAGCAAGCTAAAAAACACATAGCTGTCAATTATTTATCTATTAACGACTGTCGTGATAGCCGTTCCCCCCTTCTTGACAATCTGATGTCACCGCACAAGAAGTCGTAGACGACAATTAGTCATGTCTTCATATATGTGAATACCTCCATTTAAATATAAAAACCACGACACATAAAACTAGACGATCATCTGTCGTCACGACAAAGTGGGAACGTGGCCTTCATCAGGCCCTTGATCATGAATCATCTGTTACATCAGTAACTGCCAAGTATGTTACAAAACCCGTCCACCCGTGAACCGATCAGCTATCGGGCTGGAAGTATCGCGGCGACATAAGGTACAGGTTTGAAGTAGGTGAAAAGTATCGGGTGTCTTGCGGTTTCGTATTCTACCTCAATTATAAGATACCAGACATGTGACGCTGTTTGTGGTGTGGCACTGGGTACGGTAAAACAGACATATTTGAACGTATTAACTGTGGATGTTTTGGAGTTTTTACGACGATTATTTCTATCCGACATTTAATTATGTACTGTTAAAATTACTTATTGGTAAGCTATCAAAAACAGATATTAGAATTGCTTTTTTAATGCTACAAAAAACTTAAAGTGCATTTTGTTTATCATAGATTGCATGATGCTATTAAAAAACAGTTGTGTAAAAAATAAACTGAAACTAAAAATTATATAAATTAGTGTCATTAGTAGCGGGAAAAGATTTAGTTATACAGTTGATAAGTTTTTATATCTCATCAATGTGAGAAATCTGATATTTTGATTTCGGTTCGAGTTCATTTCATTATGCATCAAGGAATATTAGATAAAATTACACTGATAACTTTTTATCTGTTTCCTGCTTAGCGAGCAATGTTATAGACATTTAGCTATTCCGCTGTTTGAGCTATGAGCATCACTAGGCATGGAGTGTCGTCCATTAACTATTCTCCCTATTCTTTGAAAAAAACAAAACGCGTGAGTACGTCCGTTCACAACTACTTAGCAGGCAGAAGGAGGCGACTGCCTGCCATTCCTCCTCGCTCCGGACCATGGCCTGTACAAGGGGTTGGTGCGAGAGGTCGTTGCCGCCGATCGCCCCCACGAGGACACGTTGAACCTCCAGCGAAGCAGGGCACACCTCCACTGTATACCTACTCCACAGTGTCCTCCGGGCGGTCCACACAATTGTGACACCCGTGCGTTTCTTCCGCACGAATCTGGCGCAGGAATGTTCCGAACCTACTATGTTCGATGAGGATTTTTTTTTTTTTTTATCATTATAAACTAGCGCTTGACTGCGATCCCACCTGATGGTAAGCAGTGATGCAATCGTCGATGGTGAGGCGCACTAGTTTATTAAGAGCCTATTCACTCTATCCTTGAAGACACCCAAATTATAATCGGATGGAAAAACCGCAGCAGGCAGATTGTTCCAGTCCCTCGATGTACGCGGTATGAACGACGAAGCGAAACGCTTAGTCCGGACCGTAGAGGTTTGGACAACGAAAGGGTGGATACCCGCCGTACGACGGCTTGTCCGATGGTGGAATGGGGATGGCGGAATCAATTCATGCAATTCCTGCGCACACTCTCCGAAATGCATCCTGTAGAAAACCGAAAGGCTGGCTACCCTGCGCCTGTGCTCAAGGCTTTGTAGATTGGAAGCCAAATCCATATCTCCAATTAGCCTCTTTGCACGCCTTTCGGATCTGTGTCACACGGAAGATGAGGAAGCCGTGACGCCTTTGTAACCATAGCTTAAAGAGGGAACTTACAGTCTTGATTATGGCGCATGATCCTGGTAACCCGTTATGATGTATATCGTTATGATAGAATCGGAATCAAGTTTATTATCTTATTAACAAATGATGTCTGATGAGCTACAACCATTAGACGCTGAAAATCCTTGATCGCAACTAATAACTTTCACTCAGACTGACATTTGAAACCAAATACTTGTCTATAAATGTTTCCTATAATTTGACTTTATAATAATGTCTAATATTAGTCTGTATCGATAATATACGTAATATTACAATACCTGTCCTGTGTGCATAGATATGCTTTATATTTGGGTACGTTTTAGTATAATAGTGTTGTTTGGCAAGTCCGGCACTTGCAAGGCTTCGCTCACGTTCCTGATGGTTGAAGGCTGTTGCGGTGTTTGTGACGACACTACCGCCGCGGGTAGGTGTCGGTCGCTTTTGTTTATTTGCTATTTCATCTCTAGATTGGTCTTAGTAAAGGTTCCCTTTGAAGGTTTCCTTTTGATTCCTTAATAAGCAGTGTTATACCGAGGAACTCTCTTCCAAAGAATTAAGGTGATGTACAATCAGTGCTCCTCTTGTCTGACCCATATTTCTGTCTTTATATTTGTTAGATGGGTCAGGTAACATAGGGTACAGACAATACAATCAACGAAGGAGATATTATAAGTAACCTGTGTCGCCAGATATAGTTACAGTTTTCATGGAAAACGATAGATGGATGAATGAAACATAATTAAATAAAAATACAATATCACAAATTGAAATTCATGCATCCATCGGTTTGCTTGACACTTGACCCTGGTTACTTACTTCCTTCCTCCTTTATTGACTGTGTCTAGTCCTAACGGGTCCCTCAATAATTCCCTCTCAATTGGATAATAGCTAGCCTATCTATTGAGTTCAGTCAGCATGCTTACACTGGCCTACCATTACCACCTCTTTGTATAACCTCAACACAAACTACATAGTTTATTGGCTGCTTAAGCTGACTGACGCATGTGACCCAGCGACGCAAAAACAACTATAATTTACCAGGCGCGCGTATCACCTATGAAACCTTTATGTCATTGCTGGGTAGGTCCATGTTGAGCTTATTTCCTAGTTTCCTGATGGCTACCGTAGCTAGGTACCCTGATGGTTTCCCTAGCGTGGTTCCCTGATGGTTTCTGTAGTCTGGTACCCTGATGGCTTCTATAGCCTGGTATCCTAGCCTTCCGTAGCCTGAACTCTGGTGTTCCCTGGTGTGAGTGGTGATATTGATAAAGTGCAGTGTGTGGGCAGGTGCCGCCGCTGCTGTGCGCGTCGGGAGGCAGCTCGGCGGAGTGCTCGTCCAGCGAGGACAGCGTGGCCGGCCCCTACGCCTCCGAGCACAGCGAGCCCTACGCCAGCCGCCCCGACGAGGGCTACGAGGTAAGGACCCCAACGTGTAGTAAAAGCCAAAACAAAAACACATGCTGAGAGAGGAGAGGTTATTTTGAGGATCTCCCACATTAAAAAAAACACACAAAATACACTTAATGTGACACACTTAATCTCCTTTTTTATACACCTACCATGTCGACTCTTCACCACCCTTGGTTGACTGGTAAAGAATGCCTAAAGGCATTAAATCTGGCCGTGTACGTCTGTGTGTGTTGCATGAAGTTTTAATAAATTAAACATTTATTCGGTATAGATAGGTAGATACAATATCAACAATCAAAAGGCAAGAATAAAAAAACGAACACTGTGTTTATTGCCCCATTTCTTGATCAGACCATCTCTTCCAAGTTTCATCGAAGAAATTTCGGAATGCGTATTTTTTTTAAGTAGGTATTAGTATAAGGTAAAAATACGAAAATAATACAAATCTAAACTGGTTACAAAAAGATATTCTGTACCGGTTTTTGAATATAATATTGATGTGCACTCAACATCACTTAATCAAATGCAAATTAATTAACTATTAAGTTAAAAAGGCGTGGGCCTCTGACGATGACGACTACAAAGTGTCGCAATGATTTTTTTTTTTTAAATAAACTTGTAATAAGTACCACATTCTACACTAAAGCCTTCATTCATATAGAACTAAATTAAATCTAATTTAGAACCAGAGTTGACATTTTTCTGTAATACTAAGATGGAATTCAATATCTGCATTTCGATTGTCTAGACCGACTAATTGAATTAACTTCTCAGAGCCGTAAATAAAATTATTTTCCGATACCATTATCATAATGTCAACCGATAATGGTTTGACTAAGTAGGAAATCATAATAAAAACAAAACGTTTCCGAAAAACAAAACAACTTTGTCCACGTGTTTGTCCACATGCTTTAAAAGTATGTAACGTGTAGACAAAAAAATTAAAAGGTCTATCAAGTAATCAATAGGCCTTTTATTTTTAAAAAGAATAAAAGCACACGTGGTATCGGCGTAACTTGAATATAAAGATTCTTTGATTATATAATGTCATGAAGGTTACAAAAAAGAACAACGATGGAGTAACCTTTATACTTACACCACATGCTTCGCACTCTTGGGCTTGGAAGACGTGAAAAGTGCAGTTGCACACTGCCAATGCTAAAATGTAGTAGAAGTTCAATGGTCCACAACTAGTTTGTTCAAGACTTTATATTCTATGCTACAAATTAAATCAGTCATGAACCATTGACCCTCTTCTATAAAGAAATTTTAGACTGCACTTTTGACTCTTGACTATACACATATAATAAGGCCTGGAGCTGGAAATTGAATATTATTTAAATCTCTCTGTTTTTGACTAATTCTTATAAGAGAATTAGGAGAACGACTAAACGAGACTGATGATGCTTCACACCAACAGGATCTTTTAATATTAAGTAACACTTTTATAAAACAAAAAAACCGGGCAAGTGCGAGTCGGACTCGCGCACTGAGGGTTTCGTACCAACCTACCTATAAAAACAGTTTAATTCTCGAATCGAGTCTTGAAGACTTTTCAATTTTTTTTTCTTGTGACGTAACTAAACATTTTCAGTTTTCAGACTTTTCCCGATATTAGTGCTATAATACCTTGCTTCGTGCCAAATTTCAAGATTCTAGGTCAACGGGAAGCACCCTATGAGTTTTGATTCCTTTGACAGTGTCGAAATGTACGTTTTTTGCAACATAAACGGGCGTATCTTTTTTTTCCCGTCAACTTACAAGTTTGATTTTTGCACAACTTCAAGGGACCGCGGATTTCAATATATGGTTTTAATTTCAACTTGATACCTTCACGCGTTCCTGAGAAAAAGGGTCTTGACAGACGGACAGACGGACAACAAAGTGATCCTATAAGGGTTCCGTTTTTTCCTTTTGAGGTACGGAACCCTAAAAACATGCTTGTTTATACAAAGTCCATTAATCTACGTTTTCTTTGGCAGGCGGATGTGGAAGTGGGCAAACTGGATGTGCCTCCGCTGTACAGGACAAGTAAGCTCTCAGGATCCATGTCCACTATACCTTCAGGTTTGTATTACTAAATTTACATCTCTTTATTAAAGATCATAGTTTCCCTACCTTTTAAGGACTATTGCCCCTTTGCATAGTATTTCATTTCATTATGCTATTTTTATATGACTGTCTATTATCTATGCTCAATCATAAATTAAACATTAATTCGCTCTTTGGAATTGTGGTCGTGGTTGAGGGTTGTGATCTTTAGTTATTTTAAACACCCCCATTTGCCTTTGGACTCGCTACCGCCCCCTACAAGCTCCAGCACGTACTGAGGGGCTGTACCGCCCCCGTTGGGCAGTAAAGCATAGATTTATTTTAGATTAACTGGAGTTGATGAATGAGATTTATCCACTTATAAAAGCCAAAAATATGCACAGATATTAATACTACTATATATATTAATGACGTGGTTTAACTTTGTTTTTTTTTTTAAAGCTTCGTGATCTAAACTTTGTTTATATTTCCAATAGCAGCTGTGGCAATTAATGCATTTCAACATTCGCATTTCATTTATTTTTATCAGATGAATTTAAATAATTATTCAAGAATATTATCTTGCTGATGTGATACATGAGATCTTTATCTGATAAGTCTTGTTTAAATCGATATTATGAATTCGATTAGCGTTAGACTCGGATATGATTGAAATAATATTTATTTTGTTTTATCATAAAAACAAAAAAAAAAAAACTTTACCAATTTAGGGTTTCTCTATCTACAACTTATAACGCTATGTCTAACCTTGTGACATAATAATATAATATACATAATATGTAACTCATAGGTACCGACTAGTTTTTCCCGCGCCTCTTTTTGGGCAAGCTGGTCAGTGACTCGCCCGCATACCGCCGTACCGGTATCTATCATTAACTTCGTCGCGACTTTCGAAAATACTCCAACTAACAATAACATGTAAAAAGTTAAAACACTGCTGTAAGTGTGGTATTTTGTGACTAAACCATGGATTCGGAAGTGTCAAATGGTCTAGTGGATAGTACAACTAGTTTGGATTTTGAGAAACTCTTTGAAGGTAAATAAAATTGTTCTATCGTCTACGAATCTTCTAATAGATACCTAACTAGTGCGACCCACGTGTTGTTGTGTTTTGTATAAGTAATATATACTGTTTCAACTTTATTTTAACCTCAATTTAGCATCCCATACTAAACTTTAAAAAACGTTGGACTGTTTTGTAAACAGTACTGTTATTGTCAATATTATTGTGTGACGTCGTTTTTGGTACTCTCAGTGCAATTAAACAAAAGGTCAAGGAACGATTCGTGTGTTTTTGATGTGCTTTTTTTATATGAATAGGTGTTACGTAGTCAAATGCAACCTTAACCAACATTCGTAATTAAAAGCAAAAATTTGAGAGAAAGCTCGCAGTTTTAATTCTCGCCATATAATAAAATCTGTAATACACATACACACACATATTATAATATAACTTGTTATATTTTGTTGCTGGCCAGCGTAATCGAAAATCAATCAGAGGTGGATTTTTGACCGCAACATTAAAAAGCTTTTGCTAGTTTATACATTACGCAATGTGATGTAATGCAGTACTAGATTTCTAGCAGAAGTTTCCTTGTCTGTGTAGGCCATAACAAACCAGGAACAGTGTAGTCTTCCCACCTAAATAAATCTTGTTTTAAGAAGCACAAAATTGTCAAATAAATTGATAGTATAACGGAAGGCCGGCTCCATTCAACTAACGTCAATAGGCGCACGCGCTCGACAGTCTCGCGTCGCGACTGGAGTGCGCGTGCACTCGCTGTACGCAGACGCGCCTCTATGTGTGCGTGCGTTTTCGCACGGTTTGTTTTTTTTTAACTATGCATAGGGTCGCGTTTGACCACTATTTCACCTGATGGTAAATTACAATGTGGCCGACGATAGAGCTAACCTAGAAGTAACATATTCACTCTTGACTTAAAGACTCCTAAGTTGCAGCTATCAGGAAACACAGACTCTGGCAGGGAATTACACTCCTTCGCACGTTGTACGAAATCGAGATTCTGAATCAATCTTTCTACATATTCATCAAAGAATCAAAAGACGTCCACTGCTGGACATAGGCCTCCCCCAAGCGTCGCTACAACGACCGGTCCTGCATGTTTTAATAATATTTTATTGAAATAACTTTGAAAACAAACATCAGTGTTTGTACTAGGAGATCCTTTTTTTATTTTTTTTTTATTGTTATAAACTAGTGCTTGACTGCGATCCCACTTCATGGTAAGCAGTGATGCAATCGTCGATGGTGAGGCTCACAAGAGCCAGACCACTCACTAAACAGGGATTTTAATACAGTAGAGACAAAATAGCCAAAAAAAACAACAGAGAAAAAAATAGCATGCTAGATGATAATAACAAGAGCAATAATACAGAGTATGTAGTTACTACACTTAAGTTACATTTCTTCATAGTTAAAACTGTTTAACATGGTGGGTATTAATGTTGTTTGAATTTGTTAAGAAGTTTAAGATGTTTCATTCCGTTTTCTTCGCCCGATTTTGTTGGCATAGTTTAAATGCAAATTGTTTAGATATTGTGAATCATATGTTCATAAGATGTTCTTTTAATTACATTCTTCTATGTCCTGCCTTGAGGCATACAAAATTCTTATTATGATTTTATGTATAATTAAAATACAAGAATTATATCAAATTATACTGGAATACATTAAAATTAAATTAGTAAAATTAGGTCAAATTAAATTACTCATATTACAACATTTTAATTTTTAAAACCATTACATAGTACTTCTTAGTATATGAGTAATCTGAGTATTTATTTTTAATTTATGATTATGTACTTTTTGTTTTATATAAAGATAATATGAGACAGAGAAGTTTGGAAGGAGAAAAGGGGGGCTTTTTCTCAGAAGGGGGACACGAACTAGTATAAAACCGACCAGTTCAGTGTCTTGTCATGTCGAAATTCCTTTATAGAGTGACATTCATCATCTACCTAGCCTTTTCCCAACTATATTGGGGTCGGCTTCCAGTCAAGCCGGATTTAGCTGAATACCAGTATTTTACGAGGAGCGGCTGCCTATCAGAACTCCACAACCCATTAACTGAGGAACACGGTACTACATGGCAAGACTGGAGTCAGATTTACTGGCTTCTGATTATCCGTAACGACTGCCAAAGATCTACAAATGACAGCCGGGACCTACGGTTTAACGTGCTCTCCGAGGCACGGAGGAAACTCGGTATGTTAAGATGGTCACCCATCCACAGACCGACCTTGGCAAGCGTTGCTTAACCTTGAAGATCGACCTGCGTGGCTGTTATTATCTAGCTACGAGCTCCTCTATAGAGTAATAACATTAACTTAACAATAATCAATACTATGGTGTTTGTGCAGGTATCTCGTCGCCGCCGGGCGAGCTGAGCACGGAATGCGGGGAGTACACCAAGAGCGGCGAGCTGGCGCACCCCGAGCTGTGCGTCATCGTCGTCGACATCCTCACGCAGCTCATACACAAGTAATAACAATAATAAGTTTGTGTCAAACTAGGTATCTTCACTGGCTTGCGAGCTTGTCGACATGTGGGAAGTGGACACAGCAGTCATTGTGTCGATAGTCGTGTCTGCTAATGGCTTAATAGCCAAGAGCCTCGACTGATGCTTTGATGAACGAAATTGCATCGTAGGTTTCTTAAGTTGCAGCGTCACATCGATCGTATCGCAGTTTTGTGCCCCTGATTCGATTTTTTTCTACTAGAGGCTGATACATTGTAACACCCTTAATCTTCAGACTAGTCCGGTGTAAAGAAGAAGGCGACTGCAACGGCTCGTCATGGCGGCTGGGCGTGGGCGTGGCGCGCGCGTGGTGCGGGCGCGTGGGCGCCGCGCTGTGCCGCGCGCGCGCCGCGCACCCGCCGCTGCTGAAGAGGCTGCTGGCGCCGCAGCCCGCACAGCTGCTGGCGGCCAAGGACGACCGGCTGGAAGGTAACGCGCTATACTTCTATAAGGAGAGGGTAACGAGGGTGGCTTCTGAGTACGATAGGCTCCAGTTCGTCGATCGATAATTCAAGATCCGACTTCTTCAAGAGACCTTTATTTTCTTGGACCACTTTTTTCCGATTCGCTATTCTACATATAAATGTTAAATTGAAACCAAGTTACAATTTAAGATCAACAAAGACAAAATAAGCCACCAAATAGAAACAATTACCTCAAACAACAGACGTTTACAGAAAATTCCTCAATATAGTCTAAAATCTTCCTCCCCCTACCCCCAGACCTCCAGCGCAGTATCTTGGAGCTGATCCACGTGCTGGCTTCCCAGAGCATCGAGCCGACGGAGCTGGCCGCCTTCCTCAAGCTGTTCAACGCGGAGCAGCCGCCGCTGAGCATGCTGCTCAGCTCGCTGCACCGGCTCGTGGCCACGGCCACCTACAACACGCCCGACTGTATACTCACCTTCCCGGTGGACACTGATAACACTGGTAAGTGTGCCCTCGGAGCTGGCTTCCTCAAGCTGTTCAACGCGGAGCAGCCGCCGCTGAGCATGCTGCTCAGCTCGCTGCACCGGCTCGTGGCCACGGCCACCTACAACACGCCCGACTGTATACTCACCTTCCCGGTGGACACTGATAACACTGGTAAGTGTGCCCTCGGAGCTGGCTTCCTCAAGCTGTTCAACGCGGAGCAGCCGCCGCTGAGCATGCTGCTCAGCTCGCTGCACCGGCTCGTGGCCACGGCCACCTACAACACGCCCGACTGTATACTCACCTTCCCGGTGGACACTGATAACACTGGTAAGTGTGCCCTCGGAGCTGGCTTCCTCAAGCTGTTCAACGCGGAGCAGCCGCCGCTGAGCATGCTGCTCAGCTCGCTGCACCGGCTCGTGGCCACGGCCACCTACAACACGCCCGACTGTATACTCACCTTCCCGGTGGACACTGATAACACTGGTAAGTGTGCCGAGCAGTTTAGATGAAAGACGACCGTTAAAAGAAAAGTCAAATAGACGGATCATCATCAGTCTTTAACAGTCGGATGCTGGACGTAGGAATCTGTGTTTGTCACTTAGTTCAAATATTTTATTGACAGCTGCTACTATGGTCTATTCACGTTAAGAAAATTGTAAGGTTATAAGTGTAACTGTAAATTAGACTCGTATACATAATGGTGCGTATACATACATTAATATTATAGCACGTAGCACGTCTCGTACCTGAACGAACATTACCAAAACATCGCAGTCAGGCTGGCGACGCATGGCCGTCAACCTAATCGTGGCATCTTACCGCCGCGCCCGCGCTCCGCGCCTAAGATCCCACTCTCTCCCGCGAAAAAACAATCAACACTCACACACACTCGGAGGACGCGTTTTGACTAGTGTTTTTTTTCTAGAGATATTGTTACCTATAGTAAATATTGTTCACAGAAGGAATACAGTCGTTAGCAGAAGAGCTAAGTTACCTGGTCGTGAACACCACGACGTCTCAGAGCCACCAAGCTGAAAACTGCGCCAAGAGGTTCCACGAGGCACACATCAGAGCTGGTAAGTAAATGAACCTCCTAAATATTTTTATATGATCCCAGTGACCATCCGTTTTACGAGCAATACGTTCTTGCGATGCGGTGGTTTGTTTAAAAAAAATGCAGTTGAAGCGGTTACTTTGCTCGTAAATAGAACAGAGACTGCGTCGAGTTGAATTCTAAGTATCTATTGTTTTGTATTGCAGGCATCAGGTCCCCCTGGTCGTGTCACGCGGTGCGCTGCGGCGTGGAGGGCGCGGGCTGGGCGCCGTGGCTGGCGGGCTTCGCGCTCAGTGCGTGGATCCACGCGCAGCACGCCAACACCGCGCCGCACCATCACTGGGGTAATTACTCACTTTGTTCTTCATTACTTTGCACGACAAATTTTTAGAGAGGGTATTAAGTGCTAACTCCCGAACAATTCACTTTACTGAATTTAGCGACTGCATCAAGGTAAGTCGACCTTTATCCCTAAAAAGAGTACTCTACTTTTCAAATCTACTGTGAATAAATCTAAGACCACTAGTATCAAAACTGATACCTAATAAAGTTAGAATTACAGTTAGGTAATTGACTTAGTATTTAAGTTATAAAACATAGACGTATGAGAACAGCTAATATAAAAGTTTAATTAACTTACTACACGATACTTTTAGTTATAGATATTAAGATTTAATTATAAATAAATGTTTTTAACATCTTAAAACTGAAGTAAGTTAGAATAATCTTATTACAATGTCAACTGTGTTATAGTGTCATATCCCAACCGTCGACACGTCTTACAGCTCTAGCATCCTTTGACTGCCTTTCACAGCAGCTTTCTTCAAAATCTTCAAAAGATCTATACCGGGTGTAAGGGACAGCCCTCCACAAACTTTAAGGGCTTGCTCAGTAGACGAATCTGAACATCTTCACACAATTTTTTTTTCAGAAAACGAAAAAAAAAAACCGGGCAAGTGCGAGTCGGACTCGCGCACTGAGGGTTTCGTACCAACCTACCTATAAAAACAGTTTAATTCTCGAATCGAGTCTTGAAGACTTTTCAATTTTTTTTTCTTGTGACGTAACTAAAAATTTTCAGTTTTCAGACTTTTCCCGATATTAGTGCTATAATACCTTGCTTCGTGCCAAATTTCAAGATTCTAGGTCAACGGGAAGCACCCTATGAGTTTTGATTCCTTTGACAGTGTCGAAATTTACGTTTTTTGCAACATAAACGGGCGTATCTTTTTTTTCCGTCAACTTACAAGTTTGATTTTTGCACAACTTCAAGAGACCGCGGATTTCAATATATGGTTTTAATTTCAACTTGATACCTTCACGCGTTCCTGAGAAAAAGGGTCTTGACAGACGGACGGACGGACAGACGGACAACAAAGTGATCCTATAAGGGTTCCGTTTTTTCCTTTTGAGGTACGGAACCCTAAAAACGACCTCCGCATACAAACTATCCGATAAAATTTATAATTTTGTATGGTGAGGCTGATGTGATGTTCAGATTCGTCTACTGAGCAAGCCCTTAAAGTTAGTGGAGGACTGTCCCTTACACCCAGTATAGATGTAGAATGAACAACGTTCATAACATCAAACTCGTTCATTTCAGACGGCATAGACGACTTCAACGACGAGCCTTCAGACACAGAAGCTAGCAAGAAGAAGTCTCCCAAGAAGGAGGCGGCCAGCAAGCCCACCGAGCTGTCGCACGTGCTGTCCGTGGGACACGAGTCGCTCATGCTGGAGGTCTGGCTCGATACCAACACAGGTATGGTTGTTGAAAAGCGTTAATACTACTTACAGCTCATACACACGAGCGGCATGTTGCTTACGGCAGAGGTAACTGCAGCCGTCGGTAAATTGGCCTCAGCCGTCAGATGTTGACACTTCGATGGCAGCTGTCGATAAGTCGGCGTCTGCTGTCGACTATTAGTGACACTTGACACGTACGATGGCTGCCGCTAATCTTCATCTGCCCTCAAGCGTCAACTGCTGCCGTTGACAATACGCTCGTGTGTTTGAGCTCTTACATGTACCTAAGTGCTTGAGCGAAGTTGCGTCTATCTTATCATACCCTGGCGCTTTATTTATTTAGTACATGGAAGACTTACAGCTAATAAAACCAGAAAAAAAAGAAACCATAAACATTAGGAAGCCAATTACAAGTCCTCACGTATAGGCCTTAAAATATGGTATTTATGGTGTGAGCACAAAAATACACAGCTTCGCATTTTATTTAAGCGAGATCATTCATAAATTCAATACATCATCATTATAAATTCAATACTACTATTGATCTTAATGCTACTTGAAAAATTTAAGGCTTAAGCACCTTCTGGCTAAGTTCACACTAATTGTGAATGGATTTAAATCATACTCTCTGCATATGTCATTCAAATTACTGCTTGCACGCACGATATAACTGTTCCGCCTATAATTTGAAGACGTGTGAGGAACACGTAAGGGTGGATTAAAACGAAATGTTTTGTTTGGCACATTAAAATAAAATTTGGACAAAAGTTCAGGGCTATCAATATTGTTATTGAGGATTTTCAGCAAGAATAAACAGTCTACAATTCTACGTCGATCCACTAGTGGTAACAGATGATATTTCTTACAGAGTCCCAAATTATCAGTCGAGTGATATCGAATCTTTTGATGGAAGCAGAGATACTCGTATTTAATAAAACGTCTTTGGATGTTTTCAATGCGGTCTATGTATTTGTGATAACGTGGACTCCATATCTGAGACGCGTACTCTAGATGGCTTCTTACAAAAGTGCAATACAATATTTTTAGTGTTTTAGCATCAGCGAAACACTTAGAGAGACTCATAATAAACCCAAGCAATTTAGATGCCTTTTTGACAATTGCATCAATGTGTGCATCAAAAATTAACTTACTGTCCTGATAGACGCCTAAATCACGTATAGTATTGCACCTTGGCAAGATCTGGCCCGCCAAAGTATAAGTGGTAGCCATGGCTGCACGTTTTCTAGTGTAAGTGATCACTGAACACTTAGATGGGTTCAAATCAAGTTTATTAGCAACGCAGTACTCTTCCAGCCGATGCAAATCCGCCTGAAATGCTATTCTGTCTTCTAGTGTCGAGATGGTGGCAAAGATTTTCATGTCATCAGCAAAACACAGCAGTTTAGCAGAATGTAGGCACTGATCGATGTCGTTTACATAGATAACGAATAAGAAAGGACCGAGTAACGAACCCTGAGGCACTCCGCTAGGCACGTCTACCCAGCTAGACATATAATTATTAAGAACTACTGCCTGTGACCTGTTATTAATGTAGGAAGAGAACCATCTTAAGAGGTCTCCACGGATGCCCATGAGACTTAGTTTCTTTATCAGAGTATCGTGGTCAATCCGATCAAATGCCTTGCTATAATCTGTGTAAACAACATCGACCTGCCTTCCCTTGTCTTAACTTTCACCTTCTTATAACCTCTTGGTCACTGCATTTCTCTGTACTAATAATTTGGAGCGGCAAACACACCGGTAGAGTTGTCGAAACATTTAGGTATTTTCTCATCTTCTGGAATATAGAAGTCGTCTGGTAAGCGATGCGGTGTTTAATTTTTGGGGTTTTACAAGTTTTTGGCTAAACAGCAATAATCAAATTTTGCAGGAATGTTCACTTTTCGGCTGTCTCGTCCGGAAGTGGGCCTAAACCGCATCGTGAGTGAGGCGCGCGTGCAGAGCGACATGCCGGCGCGCCAGTGGAGCTGTGTCGCGCTCAATGTGAAGGAGCTGCTCTACAAGAGACACATCTACGTGCAGGTAACTGTGCGACTGAAGCGCATCGTGAGCGAGGCGCGACATGCCGGCGCGCCAGTGGAGCTGTGTCGCGCTCAATGTGAAGGAGCTGCTCTACAAGAGACACATCTACGTGCAGGTAACTGTGCGACTGAAGCGCATCGTGAGCGAGGCGCGACATGCCGGCGCGCCAGTGGAGCTGTGTCGCGCTCAATGTGAAGGAGCTGCTCTACAAGAGACACATCTACGTGCAGGTAACTGTGCGACTGAAGCGCATCGTGAGCGAGGCGCGACATGCCGGCGCGCCAGTGGAGCTGTGTCGCGCTCAATGTGAAGGAGCTGCTCTACAAGAGACACATCTACGTGCAGGTAACTGTGCGACTGAAGCGCATCGTGAGCGAGGCGCGACATGCCGGCGCGCCAGTGGAGCTGTGTCGCGCTCAATGTGAAGGAGCTGCTCTACAAGAGACACATCTACGTGCAGGTAACTGTGCGACTGAAGCGCATCGTGAGCGAGGCGCGACATGCCGGCGCGCCAGTGGAGCTGTGTCGCGCTCAATGTGAAGGAGCTGCTCTACAAGAGACACATCTACGTGCAGGTAACTGTGCGACTGAAGCGCATCGTGAGCGAGGCGCGACATGCCGGCGCGCCAGTGGAGCTGTGTCGCGCTCAATGTGAAGGAGCTGCTCTACAAGAGACACATCTACGTGCAGGTAACTGTGCGACTGAAGCGCATCGTGAGCGAGGCGCGACATGCCGGCGCGCCAGTGGAGCTGTGTCGCGCTCAATGTGAAGGAGCTGCTCTACAAGAGACACATCTACGTGCAGGTAACTGTGCGACTGAAGCGCATCGTGAGCGAGGCGCGACATGCCGGCGCGCCAGTGGAGCTGTGTCGCGCTCAATGTGAAGGAGCTGCTCTACAAGAGACACATCTACGTGCAGGTAACTGTGCGACTGAAGCGCATCGTGAGCGAGGCGCGACATGCCGGCGCGCCAGTGAACGAGTTGCTCTCATCATCATCACCGTTATTTCAGCCGAAGGGCGTCAGTGTGGGCCGTTCCCTCACGCGCTCGCGGTCCGCAGCCTCCTTCGCTAGCATTACTGCTTCGCAGAAGGAGGCGTCCGCCCGCCACCCCTCCTCGCTCCGGACCATGGCCTGTACCAGGGCCCGGCGTGAGAGGTCGCCGCCACCGATAGCCTCTACAAGGACACGGCGGTGCTCCGCCCAAGCGAGGCACTTCTCTACCGTGTGCTCCACCGTGTCCTCCGGACGGTCCACACAGTGGGCACCCGGGCGTCCTTCCTCCTTGATCCGATGCAGGAACCTCCCGAACTTACCGTGTCCGGTGAGGACCTGCGTCATACGGAAAGAGAGGACGCCGTGACCTCTTTCCAACCACTCCTCAAAGAGGGGCCTAACCGCCGCAATGACGGCGTGCCCAGCACTGGGTTGCGACAGTCGCAGTCGCCATGCCACCCTGAGATCCCGCCGGAACTCTGTCCGCCATACCGCGACTTGTCGCGGCAGCGGAGTGTCGCCCCGGCGTTGCATCTCCACGCGTAAATCGTGCATGCGTGCAAGGACTGTTGCCTCCAGATCCCACAGTGGCAGGCCAGCAAGGAGGGTGACTTTTATAGGTAACACTGCTGGAACAGAGGCCTCCTTTCTGTGGGAAGGAGTGAGCTGTTACCCACCACGTGAGCCTTGTGTGGTTTTTATTTAGTTGCTCAAATATTCTTTGTTCTGTTCCAGGTGACGCTGTTTGTCAACGGCTACGAATGTGAGACGGTTACCCTGCCAGTACAAGGTTAATATTTATTATATTTATTCTGTTGTTTATATTACTCGAGTTTTTAATTTAATCATGATAAAGTGGCGTTATAAATATGCTGACTTCGGAACAAAGGCTCATTTTTCACCGGTTGTGTACTCGGCAGGCATCCTAGTCCGCAAAGTGACGCCGACCAACGTGCTGATCGGGCATGCATGCCCTGGAGGGGCAGGTGCGGGCGCGTACCACCTGGCGGGCGTGCACGTGTACCGCGCGCCCGTGCTCAGCACCTACTGCGCGCTGCACATCACTGCACACGGCCCCGACCACGCCTGCCAGGTATGCTCCACTCTGCTACTATAGCGTACCACCTGGCGGGCGTGCACGTGTACCGCGCGCCCGTGCTCAGCACCTACTGCGCGCTGCACATCACTGCACACGGCCCCGACCACGCCTGCCAGGTATGCTCCACTCTGCTACTATAGCGTACCACCTGGCGGGCGTGCACGTGTACCGCGCGCCCGTGCTCAGCACCTACTGCGCGCTGCACATCACCGCGCACGGCCCCGACCACGCCTGCCAGGTATGCTCCACTCTGCTACTATAGCGTACCACCTGGCGGGCGTGCACGTGTACCGCGCGCCCGTGCTCAGCACCTACTGCGCGCTGCACATCACCGCGCACGGCCCCGACCACGCCTGCCAGGTATGCTCCACTCTGCTACTATAGCGTACCACCTGGCGGGCGTGCACGTGTACCGCGCGCCCGTGCTCAGCACCTACTGCGCGCTGCACATCACCGCGCACGGCCCCGACCACGCCTGCCAGGTATGCTCCACTCTGCTACTATAGCGTACCACCTGGCGGGCGTGCACGTGTACCGCGCGCCCGTGCTCAGCACCTACTGCGCGCTGCACATCACCGCGCACGGCCCCGACCACGCCTGCCAGGTATACTGCACCCTATACTCTATGTTTTTACTAGCTTCTGCCAGCGGCTTCCCCTCGTGAAAGTAAGTTTCTCTTTACAAACTTTGGTCCTCCGTTCCATCCCTTTAGGGGATGAATATTAGAAAATCCTCTATTATTGCTCACCTACGTCATACAAGGAAATCTTGTGCAAAAATTTCACTTCAATTCTTATTAATGCATAACTTGCGATTTCGTTGTTTAGACTTCACAATAGTATTGTAAACTTCTACTACAAGTATTAACCGTGATGTTTTTACCACAGGTGCGGTGTGAATCTCCAAACTTTCCGTTATTGCTGACGCCAAACGTACTCGACTCCAACATTGATTGGGACCAGGTAAATACTACATTATTATTTACAAAAACGTGTAAATTGGCCGTCGTTTTTATACACTAACTACCTTCTGCCAGCGGCTTCGCCCACGTAAAAGTAGGTGTCTCCTTCCAAGTCCTTTTCGTCCCCTCAGAGAGTGAATGTTGAAAAATCCTCTTAGTGCACGCCTACGTTGTAAAAGGAAACCTTGTGCAAAATTTCACGCTCCTAGTCCTAGTAGTTTTGGCTGTACGTTGATATGTCAGTCAGTTAGTTTCTCCTTATAGATGTACAGATTAAACAGCTAAATACGTTCTGCACAGGTATTCGAGATCTCGTCGTCGACGCTGCGCGAGATGCACGACAACTTGCTGCTGACGTTCTCGGCGAGCGCGCCCAACATCATGAACCTGTACCACCAGACTGTCGCGCTACCTACTGGTTAGTTTGCGGCTCAATATTCGTTTTCAAAGCCTAAACTTGACATCCCTCCTATACGCATAAAGTGTTTTGAGAACACATTTGTTGTGCGTACAGTTTTGAAGAGGATTTTATTTGATAACTTCCTTTCGAATTATTATAAATATTGCAACGTCCAGTTCAATTTAAATTAACTGACAACTTCTTGTCTAATTAATAAAAATATAATAACTTGTGAGAATTTGTGAGGATTTATTTTGACAACTTCCTTTATATATCTTTAAAATATCACAGGATCGGGACATATTTAAAAAGAATTTAAAACATTATGACAACTTCCGTTATATTTATTTTTAATATTTTTCTACCTCAATAGTGAATTTTAAAAGTATTTCTTATTTTTATCGCGTATACCATTTTAACTTTTCGAATACCATCATTAGACATACAATAGAGAAATAATGAGAGAGTGAACGCCGGCGTTCGCTCGAGGTTTAACAGATTTTGTGCCTGTCACTTCTGTGTATAAAGCATCTCTGTATAAAGGCTCTCTTTCGCATTCTTCAGTATTCGCCGGGCGCGTAGCCTCGACAGCGAGCCTGATGTCCGCGTCGGCATCAGGCCTGCCGTCGTCCGGCAGCGGGCCGGTGTCGTCCATCCCGGAGACGCTGTTCACCAAGTGGAACGGCAGCCCGCTGGCCAGCCGCCACCGCGGCGTCACGCCCGCTGTCTACATGCTGGGGGGACCTGACATCCTGCTGTATCTGTACGCCAGGGTGAGTACAAGCTAAAGGCTAAGCTCCTCTATTCCATTGACAGTGTTTGCATAATCATGTTTCAGATGGACCTTGTATTGTAAATCGGGGTGGTATCCGCAATACGACTACAGCGCGTATTTTGCGTACGGATGGGTTAAAATATGAGTCATTCGATCAACCCCAGCTCGTCGACAAAGGTCAACAGTGTCTTAGTGTTACGAAGACCACCATTTCACGGAGGATGCCTGGGTGGACCTTATAGTTGTGACTGTGTTTTACTAATTGATCCAATTCATACAATGTTTAATATTTGAAGTATATCCCTAATATACACAATAATGTCACCTACACTCAGGTCTCCTAGCGCCAATAAATTTTTCTTTGTTAGCATTCAAAATCCCGGTGTATTCAGACACGGTCTCGAGTTAACCGTCGCCCTCTATCCGGTTCCCCAGGTGGTAGAACTAGAAGGCTCGGCGGCTGAGCAGGCGCTGGCACTCAGCATCCTGCTGCGCGCGTGTCGAGTGGACAACCGTCTGCACGCCATGCTGTACGCTCCTGATGCTCCCGACATGCTGCTTACCGTGCTGGCCGCGCCCAAGTGCATCGTGTCGCATCATACGCTCAAGGTTTCGCTAACTTCCTCTTACTTTTGTTTTAAATCAATCGCTGATTAACCTATCACATACCCGCAAAATGAGACCAATAGTAAAACAATAACAGGGCGGTCTCATAGGAGCGGTCGGGGATTCATGAATTCTCAGATTGAATACGTGATACATGAACAAGAACACGATATTATAGATTTAAATTGGTAACTACTACCAAATAAAGAGATTTATTGACTGTAGTAACCATCTGACTGCTATTGTATAAACTCTTACTTCTTATTTATAATATTCAGTCCTGAACCATTGACCCTGTTCTACGAAGAAATTGCAAAAATTAAATTGTCTAATTGAATGGTTTTACTTTACTGCACTTGTTAATTTTTTGCATGTATGTAATTTCAGGTGATTCTAGACGAAGCATGCAGCACGCCACTACTAAGCGCGTGCGGGGAGAGCGTGCAGCTCGCGACGCGCACCGACGCGGTGCTGCTGCAGCCAGAACTGCTCGTCTTGATCACTAATGCGTGGAGGTATCTGGATACCGAAGAGGTTAGTCAATATTATTGCTAATACGGAAAGGAATTTCGAAAGAACCAGACTTTTGTTAACATGCAATACATCGGCATCTTTACTGTTTATTTGATACACAGAGAAATGTTATCAGCAAATAGAATTATATCAGACTAGCTGTCCCCTGCGGTTTCACCCGCATTTTTCGTTACTGCTCCGCTCCCGTGGGTCGTAGCGTGATGGTATATAGCCTATAGTATTCCTCGATAAATGGGCTATCTAACACTGAAAGAATTTTTCAAATCGGACCAGTAGTTTCAGAGATTACCCCCTACATACAAACTTACAAACTTTACCTCTTTATAATATTAGTATAGATAAACTCATGGAAGGAAGGTCATTAATATAAACTAGGAAAAGGAAAGGACCAAGAATTGAACCCTGGGGCACGCCCATCTTTACTAAAGACCCTGAGGACATCGTCCTTTTAATGGTTACTTTTTGCTGCCTGTAAGATAAATAGGAAAAAAACAGAATCAGCAGCTCGTCCACGAATTACTTAATTATGTAATTTACAGATCAGAGTATTATGGTCAACGCAGTCAAATGCTTTTGAGAGGTCACAGAATATGCCAATAGCATCCAGTGATTTCTCCGAGGATTCATGCTATATAAGTATCCGTGTTGTGTGGTTGCAGGAGCTGAGCTGGGAGGTGGAGAGCAGTAACGGCACGCGCTCCGTGCAGCGCGGCTCGGCGTGGGCGCTGGCGCTGTGCGCCGTGCGCGCGCTGCTGCGCGACCAGCACCCGCGCCGCGCCTTCAACCACTACCAGATGAACCGCACTGGCCTACTCAACCATCTGCTACTCGCCTGCAAGGTTAGTCTGTTAAGTACACTCGATTAAGTTCCAGTGTATGCTGACGTTGCGTAAGCGACCGGCGGCCAAGCTGAACGCTTGCCAGAGGGTCATGGCCATCCTAATAGTGCGGGGATACCGCACAGTCTCCCGCACAGCGGCGCGAGCCTCCTTGCTGGCCTGCCACCGTGGGATCTGGAGGCAACAGTCCTAGCACGATTTGCACGTGAAGATGCAACGCTAGGGTGAAACTCCGCTGCCGCTAGAAGTCGCGGTATGGCGGACAGAGTTCCGGCGAGATCTCATGGTAGCATGGCGACCACGACTGTCGCAATCCAGTGCTGGGCTTCCTATGACGCAGGTCTTTACCAGATATGGTAAGTTCGGGGGCTTTCTGCATCGGATTCAGGCGGAAGAAACGTCCGTGTGTCGCCACTGCGTGGACCGCCCGGAGGAAACGGTGGGACATACGATGGAAGTGTACCTCGCTTGGGCGGAGCACTACTGTCGCCTTGGTATAGACCGACACCGAGGTACTGAGCAGAGTGATCCGTGCAATCCTAATTTCCAACCACCGTAGGCGCGGGCTTGCTTACGACGAGCACTGGGTAGCTTGCCGTCCGGCAGTCCGGTAATTAAGTCAAGATTAAAAAGTTTCCTTCCAGCAGAAACCTAATAGTTTTTTTTTTTTTGTTTAACAGGAGCGTTTCTTAAACTCGGAGTGTGGGCCACTGGACGCCGTGGCCAGCAGCGCGCTCGTGGAAGTGGTGCGGGGATTAGTCGGGGCTCCTCCTCTGCTGCACCGCCTAGCACTGCTCTGTGACTTCCTGCTACTCATGCATCAGGTGAGAACTGATAATAATGATGTCTATGGGAACAAGACCAACGGGCACTAACTCAAAACGGAAACTGATGGTTGAGTACGACTTGTGACATGTGCCAGCTTGTTCGCTATGCGCCGTTGCGTGAGTTCAGTCCCTTTTCCCTCGCACTTTCTGCGTACTCTTTGATATAAACCTTAACGATATTCGCGAAGGAATTGAATACGAATCATGGTGTTCTGTAAGGCGAGTGTGCTTTTTTTTGTATGTCTTTCAATCAAACTTTATAATTGACAGATAGTCATTTTTGTTTATGTAAAAATATAATTAAAGGACTGTTTTTAACCATGCTTGCAGATCATAAGTTTTTGTTATTTTACAGGATATTTTCAGGATAACATTTTTTTGTATTTAAATTTATATTCAGCCGAAACTAGAGACTGTAACATCTAAACTAATCGTATGTTTTTACCTCTCATGCCTGCATTACTTTTTAACGAAGAATTCTATTTGTCTGACCAGGCTAGCGACACCTTCGTGACCCACTCCCGTGCAAATTTCTACTTCCTCCTCACATCAGAAACACAAGAGATGAGCGAGTTCTCCTCCAGCTTCACCAAGAGAAGGACCTCCAAACGAGTCAAGAAAAAGGTCGAGGAGCCTAGTGTATCCAGTACTTCCACCGAAGAGGTGCTAAACGATAATAGCCTTAATTCCCTGAAGGATAAGGCTCCAAGTCTCGATGACCGGATAGATAGCAGCTGTGGCAGCACGGAGTCAACGAAACAAATGAAGTCTTTGATCAATACGCAGATTAAGGAAGGCAGGTATGTGTTTTTAATATTTAGCGAGTACGAGTAAGGTCTCAAAAACTGTCATTCAAAAAATATTTTTTTGTTTTTGTGTTAAACTTGGGAAGTGAAAATATATACTCAAATCTTATTATATTTGACTGGTATTGTTTTAAATTAGTTATATTTTATACCTTTTCGTTTTAGGAAACATACTGCTTCCTCTACGTCGGAAAATTCAGATACTCCAGTAGCTGGTAAGTGTGCGCTTGAAATGGCAGACATGAAATTATAAGTTTTAATGTTAAATGAAATGTGAAAGTGTGATTGTGTGAAATGTTTGATCTTGTTGTTTGTTAGTTCGATTTTAATAAGCAGGTAATGGTTGCCGTTACATGAGACGATATAACGGCAATATACATTACTGCAAGTGTAAATCACGGGTTGCTTCGTTGCGATTAAAATTTCAGTTGGATAAGTTATATTCGCTTACGATTTCGTTTACACACCATTTTGCTGAAAGTAACTCTGAGACTATCACTACAATAAATGTGACCAAATTATAGCTTTTATGGCACTGTAGATACAGTACACTGCTAAATAATTTGACACAGCAAATTCAGCCATGCTAATTATGTTGTCACTGTTACGCATACGTTCTTATACCTTTTTAACGATATTTTTAGTTAACAGCACATTGAAGAGCTAAACACAACACTTAGCCTCCATCTGTCATTCTTTGTAGTTTGAGGAAACTGCCTATTTTCAACTATAGCTGTTATGTAGGATCATAGAAGCAGGTGTCGGAAAGAGCAACAAAGTCAATTTATAAATACTGGCTACTGTCAGCTGCTTTGCCCGTGTTAAAATCCATCTTTCCCAATCCTTTGTCACTTAGTAAAATGCTACTTTATGTAATCGGTTCAGTATTTTTAAGTTTAATCATTATAACCAAAATACAAATGGATCTCTCTTTATAATCTACAGTGTTTAGTATTGAACTCCTCTAAGACAACTTGGAACATTTTTTATAGAAAATTTTATTATGTTTGGTAGGTCTGAGAATAGTTTTATACCCCTAGGTGGTAAATCTACTATCAAGCGGGCAAAGCCACAGGCACCAGCTAGTATTTGTACAGATTTGTAGAGCAAAGTATGTGATGTTATGCTGCAATTATATAAATATCTGCTATTAGTGCACATACAGAGTGGTTGTGGTGGAAAGCTAGTGAAGCTTCCTTCTGCACGTAGTACATTAGAACAGCACTGGTGGTGGTTACAGACAGTACCGCGGTGAAGGAGGACTCTCCGGGTGTGGGCGCGAGCGCGGGCGAGGGGAGCGCCGCGCCGCCCGAGCTCAACGAGTACATTGTTGTAGACTCGGACGACGTCAACCACACCACCGTCGAGATGTACACCAGCGGCATCTACCACCAGGTGAGGACAATGCACCCTACATTTACACCTTATTTAATATTTCTTCATGTTTTTATTTTTCATTTTAGTTTTATTTACATTTAGTTTTATGTACATTATTCATGAATCATGGTGCGCCAAATAAATGTATCTTCTTTCTTTATTTTTTTCTATTTATATCCTTAAATGATGTCAGAGCTTGAATACTAAGTGCAAAAAAAAAATTTTTGCAAATTAAAATCTTGTTATATGTCTGTAGAGGCGCGTGCGAGCCGGCGCGGCGGCGGGCTGGTCTGCGTGCGAGGGGCTGCTGCTGCTGCTGCGCCACGCACTGGCCTTGCTGCCCGACCACGCGCACCACCAGGTAACCTGCTCTACCAACATGTATTTATCTGTTGCACCGCTTGCGGGCCGGCTAGCATTACTGCTTCGCAGAAGAAGGCGACTGCCTGTTATTCCTTCTCGCTCCGGACCATGGCCTAAACCAGGGCCCAGCACGAGAGGTCGTTGCCGCCGATTTGGCGGTGCTCCACCCAAACGGGGCACACCTCCACTGTATGCTCCACCGTGTCTTTAGGGCGATCATAACAATGGTGCCACCCAAGCGTTTCTTCCGCCTGAATTCAATGCAGATACCTCCCGGAGTTGCCATGTCCGGTAAGGACCTGCGTCACACGGAAGGTGAAAACGCGTGTGACCGCTCCAACCACTCCTCAAAGAGGAGACTTACTGCCGTGATTATGGCGTGCCCAAGCATTACACCCTTGGGAACCCGCGGGTCGCTAGTTTATGTATAAAATGTAAATATTTAAATATGTTTATAAATTATCTAGTACTCATACCACAAGCTCTGCATAGTTTGGAACTAGGTGGAGCTAGGCGTATGTTGTAGAATAATTTGTTATTATTATATCATCCGATAAACGTTTACTGTTTGACATGCCCTTTTGGATGACTTTAGTGCTTTTTATGAGGCCCATTGTGAGTGAGCACGTTTTACAGCCATATTTTTGTGTCATAGATTTGTGGGTCATAGACTTCTTGAGACACATATACAACAGTTAAGCTAAACATCAGACAAATATGATTTAAATCATATTTTGGCAAATTTATATAAGAATTCCTTTATCAAACGGGTTGCAAGAATACTTACTGTTGCACTGACAATTCTTTCGATTTACTCAATTAACTAGACATAACACAAAAATACATTTCTATCTATTTTGATATGAGTTTTAAACCATCTAACCGATAGGTTTCAAATGTGAAGATGGTTTTAGATCAAGGAAACCCATAGTCCTAGAATGCAAGGGGCAACTGAACGACACAGGGTTTTAGTAGCGGGAGAAGTCATTAGATGATCATATGGCAAATAAACAAAATGTGCTTTTTTATTTATTTATTAAAACTTCATGAAACAAAAAGATACATAGCCTAAGGCATTAAGCCTTAGACATAATTAATAAATAATGGTATATTTATATATATAGGGTAACTTTACCCAGTAACTGTGTTTTGGAGGATAGATAAGCAGTTTCACTGCTTTTTGGTTTTGTTACCATAACGTTTTTTGCTGATTGATATAGATTGATAGGGATGCTGACGGATATAAGCGAAACTATGAAGTTCATTAAAATTATTATCATTTTTGTTATACAATAGTTTTGATAGTCATGTGATGAAAAAAACACCGTTTATAACTGAAGGCAAGGCACTAACAGACTTTAATCCGAAGGCGTTATTGACATCCTTCAAGTTAGGTTCATATAAACTCAGCAGACATCATTAGGAAAGCCCGGTGATCAAATGATGATGATCTTTCATCTCAGTTGTAATATTTATTGAACCGAGACACAACCTGACACGTGCACATACTTAACCTAGAGTATTCATTACTTTCCAACGCCTTTATTTCAGTCAATGAAAATGAACTCGGATACATACAACACTTTTGCATTCACTTTTATTTATAGTAAAGACACCTAAGTAACAACAACATAATCATATTATATCAATTCGACTGCCTCTATCTTGTGTAAACAAACGAGGTGTCAGTGTCAGATTCTATTAATAGCCACAGTACAATTCTCCAACCGAACTTGAGTGTTCCAAACCGCTACTTTGTTATCTCACTCTGCCGGTATTATTGTATGTTATGCGTGAGCGAGAAAGCTTACAGCAGCTGTCATTTCATCTACGCAGTACGAATGCGTCGTGCCCTAGGCGGCCATGACAGTTTGTTTACCACTAGCCTCGATAGATGGCGTTGATCATTTACGTCACGTTTCTGAATCGCGGTGTTAAGATTCTCCGCCGTTGAACGACCCTCGCGCGGTTTCGTAGTGAAATCATACTTACCTGGCATAGGGGATACCGTGATCAAGAAGGCGGTTCCCCCAGGGCGAGGCCTTTCCATTGCACTGCGGTTAGGTTGACCCCTGCGATTATCCCTAATGTGGATAACTCGGATGCGTAATTTTTGGTAGTGGGGACTGCGTACGCGCTGTCCCCCTGAGAATTTATATAAATGAAAATACATCAAATACATGTCTTCAGAGATGTACTCCTCAGAATCACTTACATACAGTGTGATTGCAATTGAATTTCAGGACTGTTTAATTCGCAAACTTGAAGGGAATGCTAAATTCATAGCCTATTGATTTAAGAATAGCAAATGAGCATTTTGGTTTTTTTTTTAAATTGACCCGTCTATGAACATGTCTTATTTTTAAGAGACAAATTGCTGATCCATTCTGAAGGAGCTTTTAACCCTCTGTGAACCACGTGTATAAAAGTTACACCGTGAACGATGTGGGGTCTCTCAGACCCCAATAATGTTCGGGGCAAAGAATGTGTAGTTTTCAATTATTTGTTTGTTTTACTTCAAAATATTGCTTTTCGTTTATTTAAGGGTAAATATAAAACAAAACCAAGTAAAATAATCACCATTTGTATTATTTTACAACAGAAGAAAAAAATATAGTCATTTTTTATGAATTAAAACTTCACCTTTCCTTTGGTCTAACTTTTACAATAAAAAAGTAATCAAACACCTTTAATAACCTTAAATATTGAAAATTTAGAGTGTAGAGCAAATTGAATTTATAAAAATAGCTTGATTTTAAGTCAATCTTCATGACATTCAGGCTGATGAAGTTTACTATTTTTTTGCTGTATAAATGAACATGTTCTAAGGCTTAGAGCTATATACTTACAAGTGTAAGTATATAGGTATATCACAGCACTCAAAATTCTTCCTGGGCATTAGCCCAGGCAAGCAATTATGAGTTAGTTCACCTACACCTACCCTTGCTCTGGACTATAGCATGTACCAGGTTACAGGCCATTGTTCAGAGCAAAAGGGAATGGATGGCGGTCGCCTCTTTCTGTGAGGCAGTAATGCTAGTGAAGGAGACGGCTGCACTTGTTTGGAATCAGCCATCCTCACGCTCCAGCCGCCGAAACCGCGACTACCAGCTTTCGAAGGTGTCGGCTTGCGGACGGCGAGCAATGGGTAGCTTGCCGTCCGGCCGTCCGCGTCTGGTAACCGACCGGACCAAGCACTGCTCCGAGTTATCTTTCCTATCACATCCCAAGTATTTTGAAAATTCTCAATATTCCACTTTCATTTTCAGAAAAACCCTTATCTATATTACAATCACTTTCAGCCATAAAAGCTTCTGATATTTGAAAGTTCATACATTCCCCTAGCTATTATAAACTTTGTAACTGTAAAGATATGATTATTATTGAAATAAATCGAAATAAACACAAATATTCCAAAATACACCATTTTACAACAAAATCACAACTTACTTTTTAGACGACGTCCCGAACCACGTGGGCTCTGTGGGACCCGAACGCGCTTTACGCACGTCTATTTGCTATATCGGTGATGAAATTACAAAACTATTGTCACAAATCAGTGTGGCAACGTCGTAACTTCAGCTACCTAGAACGTCAAAAACGCCTTACGAATTTTTAAAGAGATACAAGGATTTTAGTGTGACTGGGGTCTATTAGACCCCACGTGGTTCACGGAGGGTTAAAAGCCGCCAAACAAGAACAAACACAAAATTCTTCAAACCATTAAATTTGTTGATAACAAAATAAGTAATCAATATGGTCAAACGCTTAAATACAATTGTTTTTTTTTATTCAAGTAATTCTTTTTTATTTTGTCACCCAGGAACGTAGCCCCATAATTTATGTGAGATTATAGGAAACTTATATGTACATATAAATGACCATTCTGTATTCGTGGCATACTTCCGGAATGAAAAAAAATATATAGTGAGCTTTTACTGCACTATGTAGCACTGTATGTTTATAAATTAACCTCTCTCTTATGGAATAGAAACGATGATTACGACGTGTCGTTTTATTAATGCTATTTTTTTCAAAACTTATAATATGTCAAATCTCTGTTTATTTGCTAATCGCTGTCGATTAATAATTTTATTTATTTATTACAGCTTGGAGGACTTACAGCTAAAACAAACTAAAAATAAAAACAAGCATAGACGACAGCAAGCCAATTACAAAATAAAATAAAAAAACTGCTCATGCAAAATTAACTATAAGACCTGCTGGCTCACCAAAACGCACACGAATAAATACTTTGACATTTAACTTTGACTTCTAAAATTGACAGGCGATATCAGGCGCAGTATGCGCGGAGAACCTGGTGGTGCTGAGCAACCAGCGGCACGGGCGCGCGCGCGCCGCCGCCGTGCGCGCGCTGGCGGCGCTGACGCGGCGCGCCACGCCCGACATGGCGCGCAAGCTGCACCACCAGCACTACTACATACACCTCGCAAACCAGGTACGCACCACCGCCTGCAATACTACACGTCTTTCTTCTTCTTAGCGTGTCGATGGCAAAACCAGTCAGATACCTTGCTTGGCCCAGTACTTTACCACGGCAATGCCGTCCACTGATGCTGTCCTTTGTTGTACACGATATTTAAACAAATAAAAATAGTACAACATATTTAAAACTAAAAATAAACTACATGAATATGTGCACACAAAACACATATCCATACTATACACTACTACACTACGTGCTTTAGATCATTAAATATCAAATAATATAATCATTCACATCAGTACACATTTTAGTTGCTTTATTTCGTTATAATTGATATAAAATATTACCTCATATTTTTGCAAGCAGCAATACTTTAAAGTGAGTACATTTTTCTATAACACCCAGTTTTTTTGTTTCTAAACTATTTACTAATTTGAAACAATACTAAACTAAATTTACAATAATAGTGATGTGTCGACAGATATCGCTGTACGAGGGCTCGTGGGAGCTGGCGAGCGCGTGCGCCGCGCTGCTCACCAAGTGCGACGTGCCGCTCGAGGACCAACTAGATGTGAGTTACTCATTACTACCTACTCTCCTTTACCGCTATGCTTAGCGAGCAGTTTCAATTTGTACATTGTCTGTATGGCAATTTAATTAGTTAACATTATCGGCCTTATAATGTACCCACTGCTGAGACACAGGCCTCCTCTCTAGGAGAGAGGCTGTTAGTTAATCACCATATATCAAACCCTTGGATTTAGATTGCTGAAATTTTGCAGACACGTTCCTTTTATGATGGATACAAAGAATAAGAATTTCCCAAAATTCTCCCCAAAGGGATAAAACGGGGTCCAAAATTTGTGTGGAAAATCCTATCAAGAAGCTAGTGTTACCTAGTGGTACCCTCATTTATTTCTTCGGTGTTCCCTCATTCATTTCATCAGTGACTAGTTTGCGCTACTTCTTACAGAAGAAACAAAATTTACATAGGTCACTTATAAAACGTCAAAAACTAGTGCACGGTTCCAAATTGGTCGTTTCATATGGAGAAGAACCACCAAGAAAGTCCACGGTTACTCTTTTCAAAAAACTATTGGGTCTACAATACTTCCATATTACAACACAGACAAATATATGAGGACAGTGTAGACCAGTCAATATTGTATCCAAAAGCACAATACAAATACAATAATTAGTGAAAAACTGGGTTGAAAAAGGTAGTAATTAAAATCTGTAATCTACAGTGCCCCCACATTCGCACTATAAGAGTGAAGCTAGATAAATATAAGAACAAAAAAAAAACAATACTTAAACGTATCAACAAATGAGACGTTAACAAAAAATAAATCACGACTAAGGTGATTGAGATCCAAATAATATAAAAATATTGCAAAAGCAATGCCTTGAGTAAAATAGTAAATTTATAAAATAAAACAAACATGGAGCAGTTAATAGACACGTCTACACAATAATGCAGTTAATGAGTTACCAGGGGGCCACATGTACAGAAGCAGTTAATGCCAAACAAGCGTGTCTTCAACATAGTCTCTAACCATATAGAAGATCAAGGAAGACCTAGAATTCGTACCATGAGGCTTCTTCGCAGTTATATCTCATTGTAATTGGGTGCAGGACGATATCTGGGTGGACGTGACGGAGGAGTCGCTGCACCGCAGCCCGCCGCTGCTGGCGCTGCTGCCGTGCTGCCTGGCCGACGTGCCGCTGGCGCACAACATCACGCTGCTCGCCAGGAGGATCATCGACAAGGTAACACACTCCCATAGAGCGGGCACTACGTTACACGTGACGGAGGAGTCACCGCCGCTGCTGGCGCTGCTGCCGTGCTGCCTGGCCGACGTGCCGCTGGCGCACAACATCACGCTGCTCGCCAGGAGGATCATCGACAAGGTAACACACTCCCATAGAGCGGGCACTACGTTACACGTGACGGAGGAGTCACCGCCGCTGCTGGCGCTGCTGCCGTGCTGCCTGGCCGACGTGCCGCTGGCGCACAACATCACGCTGCTCGCCAGGAGGATCATCGACAAGGTAACACACTCCCATAGAGCGGGCACTACGTTACACGTGACGGAGGAGTCACCGCCGCTGCTGGCGCTGCTGCCGTGCTGCCTGGCCGACGTGCCGCTGGCGCACAACATCACGCTGCTCGCCAGGAGGATCATCGACAAGGTAACACACTCCCATAGAGCGGGCACTACGTTACACGTGACGGAGGAGTCACCGCCGCTGCTGGCGCTGCTGCCGTGCTGCCTGGCCGACGTGCCGCTGGCGCACAACATCACGCTGCTCGCCAGGAGGATCATCGACAAGGTAACACACTCCCATAGAGCGGGCACTACGTTACACGTGACGGAGGAGTCACCGCCGCTGCTGGCGCTGCTGCCGTGCTGCCTGGCCGACGTGCCGCTGGCGCACAACATCACGCTGCTCGCCAGGAGGATCATCGACAAGGTAACACACTCCCATAGAGCGGGCACTACGTTACACGTGACGGAGGAGTCACCGCCGCTGCTGGCGCTGCTGCCGTGCTGCCTGGCCGACGTGCCGCTGGCGCACAACATCACGCTGCTCGCCAGGAGGATCATCGACAAGGTAACCCACTCCCATAGAGCGGGCACTACGTTACACGTGACGGAGGAGTCACCGCCGCTGCTGGCGCTGCTGCCGTGCTGCCTGGCCGACGTGCCGCTGGCGCACAACATCACGCTGCTCGCCAGGAGGATCATCGACAAGGTAACACACTCCCATAGAGCGGGCACTACGTTACACGTGACGGAGGAGTCACCGCCGCTGCTGGCGCTGCTGCCGTGCTGCCTGGCCGACGTGCCGCTGGCGCACAACATCACGCTGCTCGCCAGGAGGATCATCGACAAGGTAACACACTCCCATAGAGCGGGCACTACGTTACACGTGACGGAGGAGTCACCGCCGCTGCTGGCGCTGCTGCCGTGCTGCCGTGCTGCCTGGCCGACGTGCCGCTGGCGCACAACATCACGCTGCTCGCCAGGAGGATCATCGACAAGGTAACAGCTTCTAAGCTCTTGGGTGGAGCAGCAGGACGTGTCAAATTTTTACCGACTAAAACCCACTCCTTTGCTATTTCTTTGCCTTTCAGGCCAGGTTTTGAAGGTCAGGAAGAAAGCGAACCCACGGCCCCAATAGGCATCGACTCTACTGGATTTAAGCGCAGTCTTAGGGTTCATTCACAACATTCATTTTGTTTCCAGGCGTCTCTGAAAGTGCTGAGCGAGATATCGCTGGTGGAGGCGGTGGTGCGGTCCATCCGCGCGGTGGGGCAGATGGCCGACACCACGTTCGAGGGCCGCGAGCTGCTGCTGGAGGACTTGTACGAGCTGCTCAACAGGGTGGCCGTCAAGGCGCTGTCGGCGCAGCACAGCATGCAGGTGTGTGGTCACGGTGTCTTTGTTTCTATCATATCAGTTAGTAGACCCGTCCATTGTGGTGTTGATGGCAATAATAAGATCCTTTTTTTTTCAAATGAAATTTCTTGCCTGTCCCAGTATGTGACCTCGGCAATGCTGTCTGCTGACTGATCCATAATTAGATAATATGGTTGTACTTTCAGACGATATCAGAGCTGCACCACATGCTCACGTACATCGAAGTGTCAGGAGACGCGCGCGTGGCGCGGGTGGCCCGCGACGCGCAGTTGTCTCTATACAATGCACAACTCGACCACCTGGAGGATAAATTACACTCTTCCTACAACGCACATACCAAACAGAACTACTTTACTACCGGTGAGTATTACTACACTTACAGCGAGGTGTAGTCACCTCCGGTGGCCGAATATCGCTCTGTGATTCCCGCCCCCTCTTTCGTTAGCATTACCTGCTCCACAGAAGGACTCGACAGCTCTCGCTATGGACCAAGCTCTGAACCAGAGCCCGGCCCTTAATTACTCAGATACCCGCGAAACGAGACACAATAGTAAAACAATAACAGCGCGGTCTCATAGGACCGGTTGGGGATTCAAACGGGTGACCGCCGCCGATCGCCCCTGCCAAAACCGGCGTTCCTTCGCCCAAGCGGGACACATCTCCACCGTATCCTCTACACGCAATATTATATCCCGGGTGATTCTTTCGCCTGAATCTGGAACAGGAATCACCCGAAGTTGACTAAGACCTGTGTAAAGCGAAACAATATTCATTTATACTACAGCTGCTCGGAAAGTACCTTGATACTTTATCAAAACGGTAGAAAGTATATCGAACAAATATGCGGCGAGGAAACGCATCAGAGCGGGAGAGAAAAGTATAATTATGAAAATCCATTTCTTACGTGGTTTTTCTTTTTTAATTTTGGGTAAGACTATGCCCTGGAAACCTAAATATCAAAAGCCAAAAAGTTTTTACAGTGAGTTTTTATCTCCAAGTTCGCAAAATGACACTGGCCACTAGCTGTGTGTTGGATGGTGTCAAACAATTTGAAAAAAGAACATGTGAAAATTGCAGACGCCATTGGTGCCATTTTCAATTTGTGTGTTGTTTGAGGATCCAGTTTTCGTAGAATTTATTTTCCTCGTAGGTATAGTATAAAGCACTATGTATCACTCGAGAGAAAGTGTGATTCCCGACCTCGGGTGTTTGAAACGTAATAAAAAAAAATAAAATAAAAAACGTAAAAACCTTGACGGTAATCGGTCACTTTCTCCTCTCGGTGAACAATGTACTATTGTTGTTCTTTTCCGAAGTTCTCTCGTCAGCCGTGTCGCTGGGCGGCGACGGCTCGTCCCGCAGCGAGCGCGGCGAGCTGGCGGCGCGCCACCTGTCCACCGTGGTGCGCGCCGTCAACTTCCTGCTGACGCACTCGCCGCGAGAGCCCTTGCACGCTGACGCACAGCTGCTGGAGCGGCTGCTGTCCACGCTGCTGTTAGGTGAGTGGAGCAGTTCCTCATCAGCCGTGTGACACCTGTCCACCGTGGTGCGCGCCGTCAACTTCCTGCTGACGCACTCGCCGCGAGAGCCCTTGCACGCTGACGCACAGCTGCTGGAGCGGCTGCTGTCCACGCTGCTGTTAGGTGAGTGGAGCAGTTCCTCATCAGCCGTGTGACACCTGTCCACCGTGGTGCGCGCCGTCAACTTCCTGCTGACGCACTCGCCGCGAGAGCCCTTGCACGCTGACGCACAGCTGCTGGAGCGGCTGCTGTCCACGCTGCTGTTAGGTGAGTGGAGCAGTTCCTCATCAGCCGTGTGACACCTGTCCACCGTGGTGCGCGCCGTCAACTTCCTGCTGACGCACTCGCCGCGAGAGCCCTTGCACGCTGACGCACAGCTGCTGGAGCGGCTGCTGTCCACGCTGCTGTTAGGTGAGTGGAGCAGTTCCTCATCAGCCGTGTGACACCTGTCCACCGTGGTGCGCGCCGTCAACTTCCTGCTGACGCACTCGCCGCGAGAGCCCTTGCACGCTGACGCACAGCTGCTGGAGCGGCTGCTGTCCACGCTGCTGTTAGGTGAGTGGAGCAGTTCCTCATCAGCCGTGTGACACCTGTCCACCGTGGTGCGCGCCGTCAACTTCCTGCTGACGCACTCGCCGCGAGAGCCCTTGCACGCTGACGCACAGCTGCTGGAGCGGCTGCTGTCCACGCTGCTGTTAGGTGAGTGGAGCAGTTCCTCATCAGCCGTGTGACACCTGTCCACCGTGGTGCGCGCCGTCAACTTCCTGCTGACGCACTCGCCGCGAGAGCCCTTGCACGCTGACGCACAGCTGCTGGAGCGGCTGCTGTCCACGCTGCTGTTAGGTGAGTGGAGCAGTTCCTCATCAGCCGTGTGACACCTGTCCACCGTGGTGCGCGCCGTCAACTTCCTGCTGACGCACTCGCCGCGAGAGCCCTTGCACGCTGACGCACAGCTGCTGGAGCGGCTGCTGTCCACGCTGCTGTTAGGTGAGTGGAGCAGTTCCTCATCAGCCGTGTGACACCTGTCCACCGTGGTGCGCGCCGTCAACTTCCTGCTGACGCACTCGCCGCGAGAGCCCTTGCACGCTGACGCACAGCTGCTGGAGCGGCTGCTGTCCACGCTGCTGTTAGGTGAGTGGAGCAGTTCCTCATCAGCCGTGTGACACCTGTCCACCGTGGTGCGCGCCGTCAACTTCCTGCTGACGCACTCGCCGCGAGAGCCCTTGCACGCTGACGCACAGCTGCTGGAGCGGCTGCTGTCCACGCTGCTGTTAGGTGAGTGGAGCAGTTCCTCATCAGCCGTGTGACACCTGTCCACCGTGGTGCGCGCCGTCAACTTCCTGCTGACGCACTCGCCGCGAGAGCCCTTGCACGCTGACGCACAGCTGCTGGAGCGGCTGCTGTCCACGCTGCTGTTAGGTGAGTGGAGCAGTTCCTCATCAGCCGTGTGACACCTGTCCACCGTGGTGCGCGCCGTCAACTTCCTGCTGACGCACTCGCCGCGAGAGCCCTTGCACGCTGACGCACAGCTGCTGGAGCGGCTGCTGTCCACGCTGCTGTTAGGTGAGTGGAGCAGTTCCTCATCAGCCGTGTGACACCTGTCCACCGTGGTTCACTGTATAACTGGTATAATGTGTTCCAGCCGTGAGCGGGTCGAACGCGTCCCGTCCCAAGTGGTGGGTGAGCAGCAGCGCGGACTGGGCCACGCCGCTGCAGGAGCTGTTCTGGTGGGCGGCGGCACCAGCAGCCGGCACGCGCGCGCTGCAGGCGGCGCTGCTGCGCACGCTGTACCACGCGCCCGCGCCCGTGCTGCACGTGCTCACGCCTACCGACCCCGCGCAGCTCCGGAAGGTAACGTCACACGCCGTTTTTTTTGTCATTATGATTAAGACTTTTATTTGCTAAAACATAACACGCCTACTCTCAGTGCTTTATTTGTAAAACTCGTTTTAGCGGGCTAGAGTATTGTGTCCTATTTTTATGTAGCCTATTTTTAGATAGTATACTTTCCGACTGCTGGGCAAAGGCCTCGCCCAACTTCTTTCATGTATACTTTTTTCCATTTTCATATTTGCGCACTAACATTTGATGAGCCGATTCGGATTGGTCATTTTAAAAAAGTAATTATTATGTTCTTTTCCTCCTAGCTAGCCGTGTACCTGCTCACAATCCTGAAGCACATCCACGGCACGGCAGAGTGCGGCACGGCGCCGGTGGAGCTGCCCATCACGGACTGGGCGCGCGCCTGGGCCGTGGGCACGCAGGCCGGCCTCAGCGAGCGCGTGCCGCACGACGCGCTCGCGCCCGAGGCCGCCGCCTTGTTGCGCCAGGACGAGGAGCGCTGGGCGCGCACGGCCAGCAGGACCCGCTCTGTTATAGCTAAGTGAGTATACAACGAGTTGGCCTCCAGGGACCAGAGCATCTGATGACACCCACTGATTCCCTTGTATTCACAGAGTGGTGTGGAGCAAGGACGGGCTGGCCAGCAAGGTGACGGAGAGCGCGATGACGGTGACGCGCGGCGTGGTGGACGTGCAGAACTCGCAGCGCAAGGCCTTCATGGAGCACCTGCGCCGCGCGCACGCACGACACGCCGCCGCCGCGCAGGCCTGGCAGCGCCTCATAGATACCTACACGCACGAACAAGGTAAACCTTGAGAAAACTACTGGCGAACATATCCCTGAACGAGATACTTCCAAAAAGAACGAAAACCATTTAATCGAAAAAAAATATTTTTTTCATATACTCGTAGTCCAAAAATCGTTTTTTTGTTTTTAGTTTAATTACATAACCAGTGCTTGATTGCAGTCCTGCTTAATGGTAAGCAGTGATGCTATCGGTCGGCATAAAGAAGTAATGAGTGATGTTGTTGCAGCGGTGTGGCACTCGCCGCGCTCGTACCCGCGCTCGTGGCAGCTGGACGCGACAGAAGGGCCGGGCCGCGTGCGCGTGCGTCTGCGTCGCGCGCACCTGCATATACCGGACAAGTTCCTCAAGCCGCAGCACCGACACAAGGCTGGTAAGATACTATCGTAGGGCATTAAGTCCACTTTTGTACGTTGCGTTGCATAAAGACTAAATAAATAAATAAATATTTGCGACTATTTTTAAATTTCATAAAATAATTTTTGGAAGTTCTTGTTAATATTTAAACGCGTAGATCATCATCATCATCATCATCTCAGCCGAAAGACGTCCACTGCTGGACATAGGCCTCCCCCAAGCGTCGCCACAGCGACCGGTCCTGCGCGTCTCGCATCCATCGGATTCCCGCGACCCTCGCCAGGTCGTCGGTCCACCTTGTGGGAGGCCTTCCGACGCTGCGTCTTCCGGTACGTGGCCGCCACTCTAGAACCTTCCGTCCCCATCGACCATCTGTTCTACGAGCAATGTGCCCTGCCCACTGCCACTTAAGTTTGGCGATTCTTCGGGCTATGTCGGTAACCTTAGTTCTCTTGCGGATCTCTTCATTCCTGATGTGATCGCGCAAGGAAACTCCGAGCATAGCCCTTTCCATTGCTCTTTGGGTGACTTTAAGCCTTCTGATGAGGCCCATTGTGAGCGACCACGTTTCCGAGCCATATGTCATCACTGGCAACACACACTGGTCATAGACTTTTGTCTTGAGACACTGCGGTAGGTTGGACGAGAAGATACCGTGCAGCTTCCTGAACGCTGCCCAGCCGAGTCGGATTCGACGATTGATCTCTTTCTCGAAGTTAGATCTACCCAACTGGACCGTCTGTCCCAGGTAGACGTAGTCGTCCACAACTTCGAGTGTAGAGTCTCCGATCTTGATAGGAGTGGGAGCTACATGGATGTTTACCATGACTTTGGTTTTGTCCATGTTCATTTTGAGTCCCACTCTTTCGGAAGCCCTACTGAGATCACCGAGCATTGTACTGAGCTCCTCCGTAGTCTCAGCCATGACTACTATGTCGTCGGCAAACCGAAGGTGAGTGATGTACTCGCCGTTGATATTGATGCCTCGCCCTCTCCATTCCAGAACCTTGAAGACATCCTCCAATGCGGCCGTGAACAGTTTCGGAGAGATAACGTCTCCCTGTCTCACACCCCGCTGTAAAAGGATAGGTTTCGAGGTCTGATCCTGGAGTCGGACTGACATGGTGGCGTTTTTGTACAAACATTTCAGCACTTCGATGTACCGATAGTCAATCTGGCACCGTTGGAGAGACTGCAGTACAGCCCAAGTCTCGATCGAATCGAAGGCTTTCTCGTAATCCACAAACGCTAAGCAGAGAGGCAGGTTATACTCCTCAGTCTTCTGTATAACCTGCCGTAGCGTATGTATGTGGTCTACGGTGCTAAAGCCTTTTCGGAATCCGGCTTGTTCAGGAGGCTGGAAGTCGTCGAACCTGCGTGCGAGACGATTCGTGATGACTCTGGAAAACAACTTGTAGACATGGCTCAGAAGTGAGATGGGCCTGTAGTTCTTAAGGAGGGCATTGTCGCCCTTCTTAAAGAAGAGTACCACCACACCTCTGCCCCATGCCTGTGGCGTTTTGCCCTCGAGTATGACGGAATTAAATAGCTTCTGAAGGGCCTTAAGGACCGGTTTTCCACCCGCCTTCAGAAGTTCGGCCGTAATTCCGTCCTCACCCGGCGCCTTATTGTGTTTAAGTTGTTTCAGAGCCACCCTAATCTCGTACAGGCTGACGTCCGGGATATCTTCGGTATAGTGTCGGGTCAATCTAGCTCTTGGATCACTCGCTAGATTTGTCGTGGGTTTAGAGATAGACGTGTATAACTGTCCATAGAATGCCTCGATCTCTCCCAGGAGCTCCGATTTAGCGGATATGACTCTGCCATCGTCGGTCTTCAGTTTCGTGAGTTGGCTCTGCCCAATAGACAGATCCCTCGCAAAAACTTTGGAGCCCTTATTCCGCTCTATCGCGTCCTTAACCCTTTCGGAATTAAAGTGGCGAAGATCGCGTTTTAAGGACTTCGAAATCTGTCTATTGAGCTGACGGTATCTGCACAAATCGTCTGAAGACTGCAGAATCATCTCACGCCTCTTCTTCATGAGCTCGAGAGTCGGATCCGAGAGCTTCTTGTTCCTATTTGTACGGTGGGTCTTGAAAAACTTAGACCCGACCGTATGGACAGTTTCCACGAACCCATCGTTACATTCGTCCACGGAGCTACCTAGGCACTTGAAACGATTGTGGAGTTCGAGCTGAAAGCTCTCGGGGTTTTGGAGCTGGATTTGTGCTGGACGGAGCGTAGACTTCACCAGTCGAGACCTTTCAAGCTTGATGTTGATATTCAATGTGCCTCTCACCATGCGGTGATCACTACCAGTTTTCACTGCATTGATCACAGAGACATCATTGAATATTTGCTTCTTCGTCGACAAGATGAAGTCAATCTCATTTTTAGTTGCACCATCGGGGCTTTGCCAGGTCCACCTCCTATGCTCACGCTTTTTGAAGAAAGAGTTCATCATGTAGAGGCCCTCCTTCTCCATAAAGCTAGCCAGTAGGTGTCCCCGGTGGTTCCGCCGTCCAAATCCAAATTGCCCCACTCGCAGCTCATCACCGTCTCGTTTGCCCAGTTTAGCGTTGAAGTCCCCCATGACCACGGTGAAGTGAGTCTTATAACCATGTATGGCTCTGGATATATCCTCATACATGGTCTCTACTTCGTCGTCGGAGTGTGTCGAGGTTGGGGCATATACCTGTATGACCTTCAGCGAATATCTTGCCGATATTCTGAGTATAAGGTAAGCCACCCTGGTCGACACACTCTCGATCCTCACCACATTGTTCACAAGGGACCTGTGGACGAAAAACCCGACACCACCCTGGGACTGCTGGTCGCCCTCCCGGAAATAGAGCAGGTTACCGGATTTGAGAATTATCGTGTCCTCCCCCTGTCTTCGGACTTCGGATAATCCCACAATACTCCATCGTACCCCGCTCAACTCTTCCTCAAGTTCGGTGATCTTCTCGTCGGTCCGCAGTGTACGCGTGTTGTATGTTGCCAGGTCGAGTCGTTGTAAGGGGTAGCCTAGCCTCCTCCGGAGATTCTTCGCACCCCTTGCCTCGCCGTAGCCTTGACCGCTACCGTAGTCAAGGTTAGACGGGCTGCCGGGTACTAGGGGCCGTTTTGTTTTGCGTGTCTGCATTGTTGGGGGGTTTTTGCCATAATCGCCACGCTTGGCATGCGGGTTGGCGATCGCAGTGTAGATGTTGAAATGCACAGAAAATGCTGCTGCCCATTTTCTGGTGTGTCCCTTAGTCGCCTCTTACGACACCCACGGGAAGAGATGGGATGGTGTAAATTCTTCGGTTCCAGACACCATACGGAACGTTCCAGACACCATACGGAACAAACGCGTAGATGAACCACTTTTAACATTAAACCTCAATTAGGTATTTATTCGCAAATACAGTATTTATTTGAAGCAGTCGTTCATGCAGCTTGTATTTTTTGCAGAATTGAAGAACGCGGGCCCGCCGCTGCGCTCGGTGGTGGGCGGCTGGTGGGCGCTGCGCTCGGGGCTGGTGGCGCGCCTGCAGCTGCACGAGACCGTGGCGCACATGGCGCGCGCCACCAACGTCACCGTGGCCGCCGAGCTGGACGGCGAGCTGCTGCTCACCGACAAGTGCATCCACTTCGTGCCCGACGACGCGCCGCCCGACCCGCCCAAGCGCAAGGACCGCCTCTACATCCCCGAGGTGCAGGCCTCGCCGCAGGCGCAGTGCTGGGCGCTACAGGACGTGCTGCAGGTAACGGTGCACTGCTCACTCAGTGTGGCGCACGGTTTTAACGTACGATCTGTGCCCTACTTTACAAATAAAATGAGAGAAATATTTTTCAGACAATAAGAAACACTGACTATACTAGTAGGTAATGTGATGGTTGTGGTGCAGGTGGCGACGCGTCGCTGGTGCCTGCAGGAGCGCGCCGTGGAGCTGTTCGTGAGCTCGGGCCACGCGCACATGCTGGCCTTCAGCGACACCGCCGAGCGCGCCGCCTTCCTCAAGGCGCTCGCCAACACGCCGCACCCGCCCGCCAGGTGATACAAAGCTTTCATCGTCTCATCATCATCATCTCAGCCGAAAGACGTCCACTGCTGGACATAGACCTCCCCCAAGCGTCGCCACAGCGACCGGTCCTGTGCGTCTCGCATCCATCGGATTCCCGCGACCCTCGCCAGGGCGTCGGTCCACCTTGTGGGAGGCCTTCCAACGCTGCGACTTCCGGGACGTGGCCGCCACTCTAGAACCTTCCGTCCCCACCGACCATCTGTTCTACGAGCAATGTGCTCTGTCCACTGCCACTTAAGTTTGGCGATTCTTCGGGCTATGTCGGTAACCTAACTAAGGTTCTTGCGGATATCTTCATTTCTGATGTGATCGCGCAAAGAAACTCCGAGCATAGCCCTTTCCATTGCTCTTTGGGTGAATTTAAGCCTTCTGATGAGGCCCATTGTGTGCGACCACGTTTCCGAGCCATATATACGCCATCACTGGCAACACGCACTGGTCGAGACCTTTCAAGCTTGATGTTGATATTCAATGTGCCCATGCGGTGATTACTTCGCAGATACAACGCTTTATGTGTATAACATTTATGCCACATGTATTTTAACTTGTCAAAAATATTCATTAATCTGGAACAATTTTAACAAAAAAAAAATATAATAAGCAGTAAGCAAAAACATAGGTTGTGGATTAACGTAACAATAGTTCGTTCCGTGTCACGATAACATCGATTTTAGCATGTCAACAGTCGCTTCATTACTAACACTCCACTAACAGCGACCTTATAGTAACTCAGAACGCGGGAATAATAATTTTAAAGTATTTTAACAGAACACCTAGTACCTTGTATGCAGACCTCAGGTCACTATAGAAAACTGCTTGACTGTAGTATTGCTGAGTAAAAGAGCCATCGGTTCTTTAAATAAAAACGTCAATTTGAGTCGTCATAATCTACAAAGAATGTTTGTGGTCCCTATCGTCAGGATGGAGGCGGACACGCTGGCGGAGGCGATGGCGGCGTGGCGCGCGGGCGCGATCACGAACTGGGAGTACCTGCTGCGCCTCAACGGGCTGGGCGGGCGCTCGTACAACGACCTCATGCAGTACCCCGTGCTGCCGTGGGTGCTGGCCGACTACGCGGCGCGCACGCTGGACCTGCGCGACCCCGCCTCCTTCCGCGACCTCAGCAAGCCCATGGCCGTGCAGAACAAGAACCGCGAGCAGCACTATATCAATATCTATAATGTGAGTACCATACCATCCATCATCTATATACTCGTATATTACCATTCTTCCAATATACAGTGCTTGAATCTAATGTTATTTTGCATTTTTGTCCATTACAAAGAGTAGTAACAGAATGTATTTTATTTTAAGATTACCATCCCAATTAAATGACAAAGAAAACTATTTTATTTCAATTTCGCACATAGACATACTCAGCGTAGGTAAATCATGCAGAAACTAAAGATTTAAATAAATAATATTAACATTGTGTGTTTGCGTCAAATAGGTCGAATTCAGTGATTTAAAAATTATTTAAAAATATAATTATATACAGTAATGACTATATAATATATAGGTGGTTTCTACCAGTCAACCTTTCGCTTAAAATAGACTACTATTATTTTGTCTAAGTGTCGTATAATAGTAAATGTAAATATAACGTCTTGAGTATATCGTCTCCCCAGGACCTGAAAGCAGCTCGTCGTGAAGGCTGCAGCCCGCTGCTGTCCCGACAGCCGCACCACTACGCCTCGCTGTACTCCAACTCCGGCGGAGTCTTGCACTACCTAGTGAGGATACCGCCCTTTACCGAGCTGTTCCTCAACTATCAAGGTAATCCTCGTACCAGTAACATAATCTTTAGTTAGCATAGTGTAGCGATATCTATGACGCCACATAAGAACTATGAATAGCGCAAGAAAAGTTCTCCGCAAGATTTGAATAGATACAACAGCCCGAAATCATTTATCAGGCAGCTGCCCACCTTTCTTTGAACTTGTTTTAAGAGCAGTGGTGATTGGGGAAGGCTTATGTCCATGTCCAGCTGTGGACGTTCTTCGGCTGATAGGATGATGCTGATGCGCCTTGCTAGATTAAGTCGCCTACAACTCGTTAGTCGGGGCTTGTAGCGAATGGACTGTATATTAATAAAAACTCGTACGTCGTAACTTAAATGGTGTATTATTCAAAAACTTTTACATACGTAGTGACACTATGACTCATAACTTTTTTGACTGACGACTGCCCCGCGCATCGCCAGGGTCGGCCCTTTTATACACGCTGACACGCGGGGGGCGTGGAGTGGCCATATTTGTTTTTGTTGACCAATGGCGATGCGCGAAGCGACCGAGCCACGAAAACAGGTTCGTTCGTGTCGGCCCCGCGGCACCGTCGTCCTACTAACAGGTTTATACAGGTTTTATAATACGCAAAGATAGGTAAGTAACGACGGCGCCGCCGCTATGTTTTGATACCGTCGTCGTGCACACTTCTCCCGCCGTCGCCATCAGGCGACTCCGTGGGGAGCACGACGATGCGCTTCGTTGGTCTTCGGAGTACGAGTCCTCTGGTCATGACGTCTACAACTCGTATCTCTCCATCTTTGCCTGGCAACACCTGCGTCACCCTTCCCTTAGGCCAGGTGTTGCGTGGGAGGTTAGGGTCGCAGATCACGACAACGTCTCCAACTTTGGGTGGGGTACCGCTGCCGTAGGGCTCCCGCCGGTTTTGAAGGAGCGGCAGGTATTCACGTACCCATCTTCGCCAAAAGACGTCAGCGAGTGCCTGGGCGCGCCGCCATTGGTGCCGTGCTGTGACGTCCGCTGCGGTGAAATTACCCGGTGAGGGTACATGTGGGTTAGGGCCGATCAAAATATGGTTAGGCGTGAGGGCTTCGGGCTCATCTGGTGACACGTTGACATGCGTGGGTGGCCTGGAGTTCACCGTATTTTCCACTTCCACGAGTAGCGTGGCCAGGGTCTCGTCGGATGGATGGACTTCCTTCAATGTGACGTATAGTGCTTCCTTGACGGCCCTCACCATTCTTTCCCACGCTCCTCCCATAAAAGGCGACGCGGGAGGTATGTACTTCCAGCTTATGGACCGCGCATTGGACTCACAACCTAAAGCGCTTAAGGCGCTTTCACCTAGTTCCCTATCCGCCGCTTTAAAACAGGTAGCGTTGTCGCTCCATATCTCTTTGGGACAACCTCTCCTAGCTATAAATCGCCTAAGAGCTGCGATAGCTGAGTCAGCAGTAAGCGAGCTAGCTATTTCTATGTGTATGGCTCTACACGTTAAGCAGGTAAATAAGGCACCGTATCTTTTTTCTTTGTGCCTACCTACAGAAACAGATATGGGGCCAAAATAATCTAGTCCAGTAAAAGTGAAAGGACGTGCATGATGAGCTAGACGGGGGTACGGTAGGTTACCTGTAGACGGGTTAGCAGGCTTCGCCTTTTTTATTTTGCAATATAAACAGCACTTTATAACATTTTTTACAGATGGACGTAGTTTTGTAATCCAAAGACGCTGTCTTATCTCATTTACTGTTATCTCTGTTCCACCATGATGTAAACTTTCATGTTTATACGCTATGTATAGCTTCGTATACCTGTGCTTACCCTCGAGTATAATGGGGTTTTTAATTTCTTCATTCACGTCTTGTACCGCTGTGATTCTCCCGCGCAAACGTAGAACACCTGCGTTGTCTAGGTATGTACTTAATACTGATAACGGACTGTCGCTGGGCGCCGCTTTGTTATCCTTTATGGCGGCAATTTCTTTTGAAAAGCTTTCGGCTTGCGCGCCCTTGATCCATTGTTCTTCGGCGTGTTGTATATAAGTAGCAGGTATAGGTATGTAGTTTGTGGTTTTATTATTTTTTATATTTTGCGTAACTTTTTTAATGATTTTATTTTTGTGTGTTCTTTTCCAAGTTGGATCTTTTGATTCCCTTTTCTTAGTACACTTATATTCGACAGTATGTTTACTTGGTCTACACAGGTCAATGAACTGAAGTACTCTTGCTGTTGTCCTTATAAGTCGTGTCCATTTGGAAAATCGAGTAATATTTGGGAGATGATCGTTTATTGTCGTGTTGTTGATTACATGACATTTGACGCGCTCTTCGCCCGTGTCCATGGGGGCAATGACCTTTTTATTTTGTGGCCACTCGTCTCTACCTTTTCTAAGGAAGTCGGGGCCGCAAAACCATCTGTGTTCCGAGTTGAAATGTTCCGGTGTGCTACGCGTCGCGTCATCAGCCACATTATCCTTCGAGGGTAACCACCTCCATTCATTTTTCTTGGTGAGTTCCTCAATTTCAGCTACACGATGCGCCACGAAAGTTTTAAATGTGCGTGGTTCAGCTTGAATCCAGGCTAGAGCGGTGGTTGAGTCGCTCCAATATGTTAGGTCGTTGACCTCGTAGTCGTGTTCTTGTACGACCGTCCGGGCTAGGCGCGCTCCCAACAGCGCGGCTTGTAGCTCCAGCCTAGGTATAGAAACGGGTTTAAGTGGGGCTACCCTGCTCTTGGCTGCCGCCAGGGTCACTTGTACGCTGCCGTCTGACCTTTCCATTCGCCAGTATACCGCTGCGGCGTATGCCTCCTCGCTTGCGTCTACGAAAGTATGTACTTCTCTTGTAGTGACGTCACCGTAATCGTAGCAGCGTGGGATCAGTAAAGTTTCTATAGTACTCAGTGACTTCATCCACTCTTTCCATTTTGGTAGTAGCTCTTCGGGTAGCGACTTGTCCCACTCCGTTTTGTACTTCCATGTGTTTTGAAGTATCCTTTTAGCTGGTATAGTGATAGGTGATATAATCCCTAGTGGGTCAAATATAGACATAATTATGCTGAGCGCCTCCCGTTTAGTGGGTGGGCGTGTGTTGTTTAATAATGCAATAGGTGTTTTGTTTTTATTGATTCGAAATATAAAGCAATCCTTTTTGGTATCCCATCGTAGTCCTAGTGCTTTCTCGGTGTCGTCGCCGCCTAATACTTTTGTGTCTTGTGAAGGCGCGAGGTCATAGTTCAACACATTTCTATTGTTTGATATCCAACCGCATAAAACAAAGTTGCCTTTTTTATGAATGTAATCTACTTGTGATGTTATTTTCTTGGCTTCCTCTTCGCTGGAAAAACTCTGAAGGTAATCGTCCATATAATGATTATTTATTATTGCTGACGCGGCGGCAGGGTATTTATCAACAAAGTCTCTAGCGTTGCGATCTTTTATGTATAGCGCCGTACATGGGGACGACGTCGCGCCAAATATTACAGACGTCATGCGATATTCACCGGGCGGTCCACTTCGTTGATCGCCTCGCCATAAAAATCTCAATGCATCGCGATCTTCCTCCCTTATCTTTATTCTCATGAACATTTCTTTAATGTCGGCTGACACAGCTATTTTATTTTGCCGGAAACGCATTAAAACACCGGGCAACGATTTTAATAAGTCAGGTCCCGATAAGAGTAGGTCGTTTAGGCACAGACCCGCTGTCTTAGCTGCTGCATCGTGTACGAGTCGTGGCGGCTTATGTGGCTTGGCTGGGTTGACTACTGGGAAATGAGGTAGGTACCAGGTTTTATTCGGCGTACATGTGTCGGGTGCCTTTTCTGCATAGCCTGAGTTAAATAAATTGTCGAGGCGTTGCAAATACTGGGTCTTGAGGTTTTCGTCTTTATCTAGGCGCCGTTCTAGATTTTCTAGGCGTTTTAGGGCACCTAGGTAGTTGTTTGGTATTTTAGGTTCCTCTTGTTTCCACAATAGTCCGGTCTCGAAGCTGCCATCGGGTAATCGTCGACTCTTCTGTTCTAAGATGTCTAAGGCTCGCTGTTGCGGGTCGTCTCTAGGTAACCTAGGTTCTATACCTAGTGATTCTAGTTTGAAAAAGTTTTTCATGGTTTCTTCTATTGGTTCCGGATTTTCTTGGATTTTAATGTGGCCGCAAAATGTAGCTATGATTTTATTTACAGAGTGCTGACACCCATGTAGTACCCAGCCGAGTTTTGTGTATGATGCTACCGGCTGATCACGCGCACCTGTCCGTGTTTCCGCGGCTACTAATAAATGCCAGTTATCTTGGCCTATTAAAATCATAGGTCGCGCGTGTTCATAAACAAGAGTGCTACTTATGTCGTCTAAATGCCAATTTTTTATGTCCTGGGTTTGTACAGTTTGCGCCATAATTTCAAGCCTGGTTACGGTGCGCGCAGCCTCTATCTTCTGCGGGTCTCTATGGTGCTTACCTTGTATGTGGAGGCTCACTGTTCGGCTTTGCTCATGCTTAACTTCCGTGCCTATGCCTTGTATCCACATAGGACTCGCTGGCCCGTCTGCACCTAAGATATCTGCTACTGACGCATCTAACAAGGTGACTGTACTCCCGTCGTCTAACAAGGCATATGTATCCAAACTTGTATGTGGTCCGCTTAATGTGACAGGTACAATCTTCAAATACGCGCGGCGATTCTGAGGCGAAGTTGTTGTTACATTTTCCCGCGCCGACGTAATGGTTTCGTGTATGATAACAGGCGTCGACGCCGACGTCGCTACTTTATGCGATGCCTCTACTGTACGCTCTTTGTGCAACAGTTTGTGATGTTTCCTGTTGCATTCGTTTACGTCACAAATAGGCGCTTTACACATAAACCTTCTATGTCTGTTTCGTAGGCATCTAAAGCACATGTTCGAGTTTTTTGCTATATCCCATCGAGTATCTATGTCTAGCTGTTTATATTTACTGCAGTCTGGTAATTTGTGGCCGTGTTGCTTGCATGCCGGGCATTGGTCATTCGGTGTTTCCTTATTTACGTTGAACGTGCGCTCAACTCTGCGCCGTTGTCGTACACCACTGGACTCGTCGTCCCCACGTTCTGGCTGAGCGTACGCGCCACACTTGTCTGCCTCTTCATTCATGAACATAGATAAGAGCTTTAATACGGGAATATCTTTAGATTTTTTATCAGCCGCGTAATCATAAAATTTGTTTTTTAATATTGGCGTCAACTTCTCGACGATACAACGCGACATTTCAGGGCTATGTAAATATTGACTTCTATTTAGTGCTTCTACCGTACCCACCGTGTTTGCAATACGGCTAGCAAAAATACAAATATCCCTAGGGTTATCATTTAATTTAGGTAATGATTTTACATTTTCTAACTCGGCCATAATCAAGGCCTCGGGCCTACCGAAACGTCTTTCTAGTGCGTCTAGAATGACCTGAGGGTCGGTCTGACTAAACAATAGGCAACCTACAGCTTCCTTTGCGGCGCCTCTGAGGCTCATCCTAATCCTAGCGACATTTTCTACACCGGAAAAATACGCGTGTGAGTCACAATACGCGGCCTTATAAGCTATCCACTCACCGGGTTTTCCATCGAAGATCGGTAGCTGCTGGACGTACCTCGGGGGCTCTCTCGAGCTGCGCGCGACCTGCGCTAGGGCCGCGGCCAGTGTCCCTACGTCTATCACTTTATCACTCACATTACCGTGTAACACTTCACTCGCGAAATTGCCCTTTGTTTTCGCACACACACTTTCTCCGTAGCCGTCGCCGTCGCGCAGCGGTTGAGCGCCCGTCGCGGCGCCGCCGGCGTCCCTCGCTGCGTCTCTGCCGTTGTTCCCGTCGCTGACGTCGTGTGGCGGCGGTCGAGTCTCACCTCCGGGTGGCGGCGCCGGTCGCGCGAGCCACGTTCCAATCCTTACGGAGGCGAGGTCGTCTTCCAAGTCTTCGTCTTCACTCGACTCAGCTTCGGTTCTGATGCGCTGCAGCTGTATTTCTTGCAGCTCTCTCTCTGCTTGCGCTTGCTTGACTTTCATTTCAGCCAGCCGTTCTCTGGCCTCCAGCTCTGCGAGGCGCTTCTTTTTCGAAGATGTAGAACGATGTGACTTGGTATCGCCAGGCTTGAGCGTACCATGTGTTCGCGTGGCATCACTGTTGGTAGTCGTCGTAGAGCCGTTCCCTGTGTCTGTCACGCCGACCGAGCTCGATTCTGGTGCCACACTGCTGGCACCCGGTCCGGCGGTCACTGAAGGCTCTTGCTGGATCTGTTGTCTTCTTGAGTCGCCACTACGGCTACGTGTTAACACCATCTTGCCAGTGATTCGGCTTCGAATGGACCAGATTGTGTAGCGAATGGACTGTATATTAATAAAAACTCGTACGTCGTAACTTAAATGGTGTATTATTCAAAAACTTTTACATACGTAGTGACACTATGACTCATAACTTTTTTGACTGACGACTGCCCCGCGCATCGCCAGGGTCGGCCCTTTTATACACGCTGACACGCGGGGGGCGTGGAGTGGCCATATTTGTTTTTGTTGACCAATGGCGATGCGCGAAGCGACCGAGCCACGAAAACAGGTTCGTTCGTGTCGGCCCCGCGGCACCGTCGTCCTACTAACAGGTTTATACAGGTTTTATAATACGCAAAGATAGGTAAGTAACGACGGCGCCGCCGCTATGTTTTGATACCGTCGTCGTGCACAGGGCTGTTACCACTGGGCCACCACTATTCACCTCTTCCAAGCGTCAAATGTGTTAATATTAGTGTCCTTGTCCTGGCAGACAACAACTTCGACATGCCGGACCGCACGTTCCACTCGCTGGCGACGACGTGGCGCCTCATCACCAACGACTCGCCCACCGACGTCAAGGAGCTCATCCCCGAGCTCTTCTACCTGCCCGAGCTCTTCCACAACAACGAGGGTAAGTTTATTTTTATGGATAGTGCTTGGCCAGACTGGCAGCATGCTGCGGGGAGCGGCGCGTGTGCGGGGACGCGCGTGTTGTGTCATAGTAGCGCCATCACAGCAACGAGTGCGGTTATAGATCGAATTAGTTTGCATCACTGCAACCGTCACCATCAAGTGGGATCGCAGTCAAGCACTAGTTTATAACAAACTAGCTTTTGCCCGCGGCTTCGTCCGCGTGGAAGTCGGATAACCAAGTAAATTCAGAAAAAATAATAATATCGTAAGTGGGTCGCATAAAATATAGCCTATAGCACTCAGGAAGAAAGCAGCTGTCTATCAATACCTACATTTTTGTTGTCTGACCAGGATCTTCAGAGATTACCCCCTACAAACAAAAAAACAAACTTTACCTCTTTATTATATTAGTACTAGCTTTTGCCCGCGACTTCGTTCGCGTGGAATAGTGACTTCCGGCAGATTTTTACGGCTTTAACGATTAACGGCTTTAATGACATTCCGTCCTAAATAGGTTACTTGTAACCGTGTGCCGTTACATAGCCTTGGTGGATCTAGGTTTCTCATAAGCATCACAGGAACTCCAACTTTCAGCCTCAACTTGTGAGAAGGCACTCCTGATAACTCTAAGGAGTTGAGAAACTCTGTTGGGTAAGATGTCACTTGCTCGGCATCCACGACGTTTTCTACTGATAGATACTCGATGACATCTCCCTCTACGTCAGACATAATTAATTTGGTCATTTATCCGGCCTACTATTTCATTTGTTGGCGCCAATATCACCCTTTCGCATAACCATTCCCGATTTTCGATATTAGCGCGTAAATCCGGATAGACACTATTTTTTAAATTGTATGTGCTATCCAAAATTTGGCATAATTCGCTGCTCAGCGTGATCATACTCTCGGAGTCGGTAGGCATGCGATCCTCGCCGATCTTCAGAAGAGCAGCAGCATACTGCCCGGCTTGACAATCATTATGGAGTAATACTCGCATATTCGTCGACAGTGAAACCTTTTCACATGTGTCCATAGCACAGATGCTTTTAAACAGCCATTGATTTCATCTGCCGGTGTGCCCCTTGCTATAACCGGCAGGGTCTGCCGGAAGTCACCGGCCAATAGAACCACCATTCTTCCCATAATACCTTGATTGTTTTTAATGTCTTTCATCGTGCGATGAAGTGCTTCGATTGTTATTTTTTTTCGGGACATCGTACGTTCATCCCAAACTAAAAGTTGTATTATTATATTATATATTTTCATACCTTTTTACTATTTATTTACATTTTTCCGATGAATTTTCAGTACTGAATTGATGCCGACTCTTGACCAATAGATGGCGCTGTATGTCCGGAATAAATTTAATTTTTTATTTTATTTTTTATCTTACTTTTTATTTTATTTTTTGTAATAAAAACTATCCTATGTCCATTCTCAAGTTCCAAACTATGTCTGTACCAAATTTTACACAAATCGGTTCAGTAGTTTAGGCGTGAAGCAAAGACAGACAGACAGACAGACAGAGTTACTTTCGCATTTATAATATTAGTTTGGATTTGGATTTGGATAGATAAAAATTTTGAGATAGCCGCGCCTGCACGGGTTCCCGCTCGCCGTCCGCGCACTCTCTGTGGCCACGCGGCATGAATGAGTTATGGCGTGACCGGCACGCGCGCATCTCGCGTCGAGCAGGCTGCGCCTGCTTGCCCACTGTTGACACTCCAAAGAAGTTCTTATAGGCCGACACGATATTCGGTCGACTCGGTGTGTAATATAAGCTGTGTTGGTGTGCAGGTTTGAACCTGGGCACGCGGCAGTGCGGCGCGGCCGTGGACGACGTGGAGCTGCCGGCGTGGGCGCCCGACGCGCGGCTGTTCACGCTGGTGCACCGCCAGGCGCTGGAGGCGGCGCACGTCACCGAGACGCTGCCGCACTGGATCGACCTGGTCTTCGGCTACAAGCAGACCGGACAGCCCGCGCTCGACGCGCTCAACGTCTTCCCGGCCTGCGTGAGTAGCTAGTAGCTGCAAATTAATATGCGCATTTGGCCTACTGCGACCTTTATTTTTATTACCATCCAGAAATCTGCATACATTAAATTTACGCCTAAACTCTGACAAAACTGACTAGACATATTATAGTCTGTCGAACCGATTCTTGAAGTAGTGTAGTGCTGTAACAACAGTTTCCGTTCTATTCCATGCTGCTATATGTCGATCTGTGCAGACATACTACGGCTTCGACCCGTCGGCGCTGGAGGAAGAGGTGGACCGCACGGCGGCGGCGGCCATGGTGCGCACGTACGGGCAGGCGCCGCGCCAGCTGCTGCGCGCGCCGCACCCGCACGCCGCGCACGACCTCACGCAGCACGCCACCGACCAGGTACTCGCACGACGCTAAGGCTTATGACGTCTAAGACGGGCAAAGCACGAAATCGCTCCAATTCGCTTCCGTGCATGCCACTTCTGCCTGGCAGCTCTGTGAAAAGGCTAGTTTCGTTCTAATCGCTGCCGTGAACTAGGATAACGCTGTCATCAGTCATCACCTTATGTAATTACTTCGGAGTTCGCAATGTTGAGTTTACAAATTGGTTTAATAAATGAGGAAGAGGGTAGGTCCTAAAACACTACCTTGCGGAACTCTTTCGGTGATTAATATTTCTTTGCTAGTATGGTCACCTATGTTTATGATTTGGGAACTGTCACTAAGGTAATTCCTAAACAAATCAAATGGTAGACCCCTTACACCTGTCCTCTTCAGTTTACTAAGGAGAAAGGGGACAGAAACAGTCTCAAAAGGTTTAGAAAGATCAAGGAATACATCTATAGTCTTATGCTTATTTTTTTATTGTTGTTATGGTTATGGACTAATGCTTGACCGCAATTCCACCTAATGATAAGCAATAATGCAATCATCGATGGTGAGGCGCACTAGTTTATTGTTCATATTTTGGGCTACTGACTCGAGTAATTGCAATATGGAATCCTCTCTGTTTCTGCCAGATCTTAATTTATACTGATTATTTGCTAGTATGCTGTGATAGCTCGGGTAATCCAGCAGACGTTTATTTAATATTTTTTCGAGTAACTTATAAAGGATGGGCAGTACAGATATGGGTCTGTAGTTGTTGACACTGTCCCTTTCTGTCAGCAGCACAACAACCAATGATGCAATTTTCAAACTTTCAATCTTGCAATTTTGTTATGTCCTGCAGGTTCCTGTATGGGCCGGCGTGGTGGGCGCTCGCTGGGGGCGCTACTGCGGCTCGCCGGCGCTGGGGCCCGTGTGCGTGGTGTGGCGCCGCAGCTGCACCGGCGCCGCCTCGCTGCACGCGCTGCCGCACCCGCGCTCCGTGGCCGTCGCCAACAGGGCTACTGCGCTGCTGGCCATGCATGGTGAGTGACGTGTGGGGCTCCGTGGTAATGTAACCAGACCCTTACCTTCTCCAGCACTACCAATCAGATTTCTAAACTTGTAAACTAATTTTTAAAGCCCCAATAACAATTCCAAACCTCATTCCAGGAGAGGCAGCCAGCAACACACAGAACAACGGGCAGCAGCCGCTGGCGCTGGTGTCGTGGGGGCACTCGGACAACATCGTGCGCCTGAAGCGCCGGCGCGACGTGCGCCCCGACCTGCTGCTGCACGTGTGTGCGCTCGACCAGGTATGTTACTAGCAGCCAGCAACACACAGAACAACGGGCAGCAGCCGCTGGCGCTGGTGTCGTGGGGGCACTCGGACAACATCGTGCGCCTGAAGCGCCGGCGCGACGTGCGCCCCGACCTGCTGCTGCACGTGTGTGCGCTCGACCAGGTATGTTACTAGCAGCCAGCAACACACAGAACAACGGGCAGCAGCCGCTGGCGCTGGTGTCGTGGGGGCACTCGGACAACATCGTGCGCCTGAAGCGCCGGCGCGACGTGCGCCCCGACCTGCTGCTGCACGTGTGTGCGCTCGACCAGGTATGTTACTAGCAGCCAGCAACACACAGAACAACGGGCAGCAGCCGCTGGCGCTGGTGTCGTGGGGGCACTCGGACAACATCGTGCGCCTGAAGCGCCGGCGCGACGTGCGCCCCGACCTGCTGCTGCACGTGTGTGCGCTCGACCAGGTATGTTACTAGCAGCCAGCAACACACAGAACAACGGGCAGCAGCCGCTGGCGCTGGTGTCGTGGGGGCACTCGGACAACATCGTGCGCCTGAAGCGCCGGCGCGACGTGCGCCCCGACCTGCTGCTGCACGTGTGTGCGCTCGACCAGGTATGTTACTAGCAGCCAGCAACACACAGAACAACGGGCAGCAGCCGCTGGCGCTGGTGTCGTGGGGGCACTCGGACAACATCGTGCGCCTGAAGCGCCGGCGCGACGTGCGCCCCGACCTGCTGCTGCACGTGTGTGCGCTCGACCAGGTATGTTACTAGCAGCCAGCAACACACAGAACAACGGGCAGCAGCCGCTGGCGCTGGTGTCGTGGGGGCACTCGGACAACATCGTGCGCCTGAAGCGCCGGCGCGACGTGCGCCCCGACCTGCTGCTGCACGTGTGTGCGCTCGACCAGGTATGTTACTAGCAGCCAGCAACACACAGAACAACGGGCAGCAGCCGCTGGCGCTGGTGTCGTGGGGGCACTCGGACAACATCGTGCGCCTGAAGCGCCGGCGCGACGTGCGCCCCGACCTGCTGCTGCACGTGTGTGCGCTCGACCAGGTATGTTACTAGCAGCCAGCAACACACAGAACAACGGGCAGCAGCCGCTGGCGCTGGTGTCGTGGGGGCACTCGGACAACATCGTGCGCCTGAAGCGCCGGCGCGACGTGCGCCCCGACCTGCTGCTGCACGTGTGTGCGCTCGACCAGGTATGTTACTAGCAGCCAGCAACACACAGAACAACGGGCAGCAGCCGCTGGCGCTGGTGTCGTGGGGGCACTCGGACAACATCGTGCGCCTGAAGCGCCGGCGCGACGTGCGCCCCGACCTGCTGCTGCACGTGTGTGCGCTCGACCAGGTATGTTACTAGCAGCCAGCAACACACAGAACAACGGGCAGCAGCCGCTGGCGCTGGTGTCGTGGGGGCACTCGGACAACATCGTGCGCCTGAAGCGCCGGCGCGACGTGCGCCCCGACCTGCTGCTGCACGTGTGTGCGCTCGACCAGGTATGTTACTAGCAGCCAGCAACACACAGAACAACGGGCAGCAGCCGCTGGCGCTGGTGTCGTGGGGGCACTCGGACAACATCGTGCGCCTGAAGCGCCGGCGCGACGTGCGCCCCGACCTGCTGCTGCACGTGTGTGCGCTCGACCAGGTATGTTACTAGCAGCCAGCAACACACAGAACAACGGGCAGCAGCCGCTGGCGCTGGTGTCGTGGGGGCACTCGGACAACATCGTGCGCCTGAAGCGCCGGCGCGACGTGCGCCCCGACCTGCTGCTGCACGTGTGTGCGCTCGACCAGGTATGTGACTAGCAGCCAGCAACACACACAACACAAGTCCAAATGACAATGACAACATCCTTAAATACCACGATAACGTCACTAAAATACGTCCGTTGCGACCGAGCGCCAAACACAGAATGAGCTCGGAGAGATGTGCGCTACGTCTTTTTTATGCGTTTGTGGACCCATTCACTAGATCCGTGCAGGGAGTAGAATGAATAATGTAGGACTACATATTATCTTATTGCGTAGCAACTTAAGACAAGAAACTTCACCAATATCACATCAAAATATCCTTTAGAAAACAATACAAATATAACAGCTACTCAATTTGACTCGTTGTTGCATGCACTGGACAGATAACGAAGGTGGTGTCATCATGCGTGACGGCGGGCTGCCCGTACCCGCTGGTGCTAGGGCACTCGTCGGGGCGCGTGGTGCTGGTGCGCGCGCGCGAGGCGGCGGGCGCGGCGCGCGTGGGGCTGCGCGCGCTGCACGCGCACGCCGCGCCCGTGGCCGGCCTGCACGTGTGCGCGCGCGCCGGCCTGCTCGTCACCGCCAGCACCGACGGACACATCGTACTCTGGGACGCCTACAAGTATGTTTCATCAATCTTCAATTATTATACCAATCTCGTTAATTTTATCGGACATAATCACTCCACTTCATCATGTCATAAGCGCTTCGAAGCTACTTTCTTTTACCATGTAAATTTCGTTCTTTAGTAAATGGTTATTTGACAATATAATCTTTATTGACAAAACAAAACACTGTATTTTGTTACAATAAAGGGCAGTAAGTGTTACTTAACACAATAAGACACTAATAACACTTACTACCCTTCACTGTAAAAAATTATAATATAAAAATTTAGCCTACTAGCTTTATGAGAAAACTTTATTGACATTGCGCAACCTCTAAATACTAACTGATTGTTATGATTTTTGGTACACAGTACCAAAAATCATGAGTGTTATTAAGGATTCGAAAAATTAAAAAAAGAACAAAACAATGATAAATCACAATCAAATATTGTCACATCTAGACTGATCTACATCCGCACGCTGCCGAACCGCGACATGCTGTCGGTGACGCACGTGACGATCAGCGAGACGCTGTGCGACATCGCGTCCGTGCACGACATGGCGAGCGCGGGCGCCGCAGACGTCGGCGGTGATGCGACGCCCGACGCCGACGACCCCGCCGAGGCCTACGAGAAGGACGCCGCCTACAAGTACAAGTCGCTCATCAGGGTGCACACCGTCAACGCCCGGTTTGTCGGTGAGTACGAACATTGGAATTATTAAAAAAATTATCTTCAATTCACATTAACAGAAACGAGTTTTTGGGAGCTACGCATCAATAAATGCCGTTACTAATTTTTTCGCAATTTCGGTATCTTATAGCAAAATAATGTTTTCATGATGAGAACGGTGACCTCTATTCAAGAATTACGTTACGTTGCTGTAAACGTCAGGTTTGGAGAGGTAGCAATAATAGCACGTGGGGTTCGGGGCATTCGCCCTCTGGCCGTGGGGGCCCGCAGTGGGTCATAACAATGGATGTTTGATTGTCACTTATTGGCATGGCATGTTGGGTGCATTTCTTTTACTCAGACAATTCATTCAATATTATAGGTAGCGTGAAAGTTTGCGAGCGAGTGACGTGCATCTGTTACTCGAACGCGCCCGAGGGAGTGAGCGTGAACTGCGTGGCGGCCGGGCTGGCGAGCGGCGGAGTGCAGCTGTACTCCTCGTGGGACCTGCGGCCGCTGCTGTACATCCCGCCGCCCGACACCAGGGCGCCGCTGCTCAGGTGAGTGAGCTACACTCTATCAGTTCAGCACAACGTTGTGAACTGCGTGGCGGCCGGGCTGGCGAGCGGCGGAGTGCAGCTGTACTCCTCGTGGGACCTGCGGCCGCTGCTGTACATCCCGCCGCCCGACACCAGGGCGCCGCTGCTCAGGTGAGTGAGCTACACTCTATCAGTTCAGCACAACGTTGTGAACTGCGTGGCGGCCGGGCTGGCGAGCGGCGGAGTGCAGCTGTACTCCTCGTGGGACCTGCGGCCGCTGCTGTACATCCCGCCGCCCGACACCAGGGCGCCGCTGCTCAGGTGAGTGAGCTACACTCTATCAGTTCAGCACAACGTTGTGAACTGCGTGGCGGCCGGGCTGGCGAGCGGCGGAGTGCGGCTGTACTCCTCGTGGGACCTGCGGCCGCTGCTGTACATCCCGCCGCCCGACACCAGGGCGCCGCTGCTCAGGTGAGTGAGCTACACTCTATCAGTTCAGCACAACGTTGTGAACTGCGTGGCGGCCGGGCTGGCGAGCGGCGGAGTGCGGCTGTACTCCTCGTGGGACCTGCGGCCGCTGCTGTACATCCCGCCGCCCGACACCAGGGCGCCGCTGCTCAGGTGAGTGAGCTACACTCTATCAGTTCAGCACAACGTTGTGAACTGCGTGGCGGCCGGGCTGGCGAGCGGCGGAGTGCGGCTGTACTCCTCGTGGGACCTGCGGCCGCTGCTGTACATCCCGCCGCCCGACACCAGGGCGCCGCTGCTCAGGTGAGTGAGCTACACTCTATCAGTTCAGCACAACGTTGTGAACTGCGTGGCGGCCGGGCTGGCGAGCGGCGGAGTGCAGCTGTACTCCTCGTGGGACCTGCGGCCGCTGCTGTACATCCCGCCGCCCGACACCAGGGCGCCGCTGCTCAGGTGAGTGAGCTACACTCTATCAGTTCAGCACAACGTTGTGAACTGCGTGGCGGCCGGGCTGGCGAGCGGCGGAGTGCAGCTGTACTCCTCGTGGGACCTGCGGCCGCTGCTGTACATCCCGCCGCCCGACACCAGGGCGCCGCTGCTCAGGTGAGTGAGCTACACTCTATCAGTTCAGCACAACGTTGTGAACTGCGTGGCGGCCGGGCTGGCGAGCGGCGGAGTGCGGCTGTACTCCTCGTGGGACCTGCGGCCGCTGCTGTACATCCCGCCGCCCGACACCAGGGCGCCGCTGCTCAGGTGAGTGAGCTACACTCTATCAGTTCAGCACAACGTTGTGAACTGCGTGGCGGCCGGGCTGGCGAGCGGCGGAGTGCGGCTGTACTCCTCGTGGGACCTGCGGCCGCTGCTGTACATCCCGCCGCCCGACACCAGGGCGCCGCTGCTCAGGTGAGTGAGCTACACTCTATCAGTTCAGCACAACGTTGTGAACTGCGTGGCGGCCGGGCTGGCGAGCGGCGGAGTGCGGCTGTACTCCTCGTGGGACCTGCGGCCGCTGCTGTACATCCCGCCGCCCGACACCAGGGCGCCGCTGCTCAGGTGAGTGAGCTACACTCTATCAGTTCAGCACAACGTTGTGAACTGCGTGGCGGCCGGGCTTGGCGAGCGGCGGAGTGCGGCTGTATTCCTCGTGGGACCTGCGGCCGCTGCTGTACATCCCGCCGCCCGACACCAGGGCGCCGCTGCTCAGGTGAGTGAGCTACACTCTATCAGTTCAGCACAACGTTGTGAACTGCGTGGCGGCCGGGCTGGCGAGCGGCGGAGTGCGGCTGTACTCCTCGTGGGACCTGCGGCCGCTGCTGTACATCCCGCCGCCCGACACCAGGGCGCCGCTGCTCAGGTGAGTGAGCTACACTCTATCAGTTCAGCACTACGTCACAATAGGGCTCTATACCCTCGTGCTCCTCAACGGGAAAGTATAACCTCGGCAAGGATCATTGTCAACATTAGTTTACTAATCTAATTTTAGTGTTTTTCATTGCTGAGTGTAGGCCTTATCTTTCTCCTTCCAAATCTGTCTGTTTGGTTTCTATAGTCAAGTAGTTACTGGAAATAGATTGTCATTGTCATTGTTGATGTTGCAGCATCACGTACAGCAGCGACTCGCAGCTGCTGTTCGGGTGCTACGCGTCGGGCGTGGTGGTGGCGTGGGAGAGCGGCGGCGCCACGCGGCCGGCGCCCGTGCGCATCGTGCCGGCGCACGCGCTCTTCTGACGCAGCGGCTGCTGGGCGCACGCGCTGGCCAGCGAGCTGCACGCCATCGTGCACGCGCTGGGGCAGCTCACCTACGCCTTGTGACTGCTAGAACACACTGAAGCTTCCACAAGCAACCACATCTATCTACTTGATCTAGTGACCTAACAGGTTACTTCATTGTCTGTTGGTAATAGTTAAATATGACTTATGACCACAGTCTTCTATAAGGTATCTCAAATATTTTCAATTACCCTAACATTGTCATCTGGTTTAATGTGATAAATTGTCTCCAGTAATCAAAATAATTTGACATTGTTTGCAAAACATTATTTTTTTAGCATTATCGGCCTTATAATGTTCCCACTGTTGGGACTCAGGCCTCCTCTCTAGAAGAGGGATGAGCATGCATGAGGGATGTAAAATTTGTCTACCTGCCCGACCCTGATATCTACTTGGAACCTTGACCTAAGTAAGAGAGTATAGAACGAGTGTCTACCAAATAATTTGTATATTAGTTGACGACCAAAGGACTGCTAGAGTGTGATGTTAACGTAAAGACTGCAAGGATAATCTCCAGTAGATCGTGTAGGCCTCGGCCTTTGTATTTACTTGTAAAAAAGTAGCATTCCGCGATAATTGCTGACTTCGTAAAACATATATGAACAATACGTATCTGCATCATACATCTTCTTTACATTGTGTAAGATAGCAATAAACGAGGAAGGTTACGTGCGAAGCCGGGCGCGGCACTAGTTTAAGATTGAGTCAAAGACAGATGGACTATTTTGTGTAGTCTAATGTATACCTAACAGTTATTGAATAGTACAGCTGATAAATAAAGTATACTAAGAGAAATAGCGTCTTCCTGTAAGTGGCGTATGTTTAAGAGACTAGATAAAGCAATAGCAGTGTGCCAAATCTAAGTATAGTCTATGAGTAGATGCTACGTTAGATATTTAATTAGTAAAGCGGTAAATATTTAGACAGAGCGACATGACTAAATTATTTACAACCGGAAGTATTTTTAATAACTACATTTTGGGATCCATAAATAGAATAAAGTAATGGATTTTATTTTGAGAAGCGATTTATAGAATAGGTAAAAGTTAAATTGATTGTGTATGAGGCAGCTCAATATACTCCCAGTAGCACATAGAAGTTTTATTTATTGTAAGAAACACCGGTCAGGCTCGATTTAAAATTGAGAATGATTTGATGCTTGTCTCAAGTTAAATAATTATAGTTTTACATATAGAACATGACTTCCAATGTGGTCTGTCCGTGCAAGCAGAGGTTTCAATATATTTTTAAGAAGAATAGTAAAAAATAATCCATATCTTACGAATTTATTTTAGATACTAAGATTTACTTATACATAACAAACCTTATTTATAAAAAAAACCATGTGGTTAGTTGAAATACTGATCTGTTATTATATACATTATTTGAACTAAGCATATGGCGAGTTTTATAAATAAGGGTGTTATGTATAAAGCGGTATATAACACGACTAGTGAAACATTTACAATAAAACCATTTATCTTTTATATACTTTGTGTAGGTATGTGTAAGACTGTTGTATAATTTCAATAATATGAACTAATTAAGTGAGATGGGCAATAAAGCATATCTTAGCTAAGTGTGTTGTAAATATATTTTTGTATAAATATTCCTGTAATTGCAATTGTTGCTCAGATTGCATTTTAAACTGCATCCTACAATAATATGGATAATATTCGTTGTATTGTACATTATCTGTTTCTCACCTTTATTTACATGTTAATGTATTTTCTTTCTTTTACTTGTTTTCAACAACATTTCTTCTTTGATCTATGAAATGTGGTAGAGGCTACAAAGGTCTAAGTCTTGCAGTATTTATCATAAATATTTTTGTTATTTAGATATTTATTTGAGCATTTACTATAGCTGTGGAGGCAATACTAAGGTACCCGTCGTATGTGTAACATTGATGCAATGGGCAAAGACACGTGAATCAACAAACCCATCCTAAAGTATAACGAGTAATATTCTTGCCGTCTTAATATCGAGTGTGCTGTAAGTTATTATTATAATTGTGTTATCCTGTACTGTTGAGTTTTGTAAATCAATAAAACTTTTTTTAATAATTGTTTTTCGCTTATTTCTAGTCTATCTCTTTTTCAAGTGAGAAATCATCAAATATATTTTTTAACGCACTGAGTGAAGCAAGGACTTTTACTGATTAAAACCAGTCTGTGTCACGTCAAATATTTTCTTCGACTTTGATGGTCTTTGATAGTAGAAAATTATCCCAAGGGAACATCCCGGGGTAAAAAATAACTTGTGCTATTTCAGGGCATAGTCTATTCGAGTACCGAATTTTACTTAAATCAAAAAAAAAACCAAGAAAGAAATAAGTTGGAGTGATCAAGTCTGTTTTGAGCTAGCAACAACACTGGCTTGTTCATTTTTTCATTCCTATTCGAGTGGTCATTACATGATCTCCGTCTGGAGTAATCTATCTTCTTCTTCTACCTGGCGTTAATTCAAATTCTTTATTTCAGACCTAAGTCCATAGTGTTAACCATTGCCAGGGTCCGCCTTCCTACTAAACTTTCTCCACTTTGCCAGATCTTCATCGTCCTTCCCAGTAAGGCCATTGGCTCTCATGTCAGACTTGACGACGTCCAGCCAGCGCTTGCGGCGGCGACCACGGGACCTAGCCCCAAGAACAGCCATATCCATGCATCTCCGACCAACGTACTCCCTAGGGCGGCGCATGATGTGGCCATACCATCGCAGACGACACTCGCGCAGTTTTCCCCCACGTCACGGACACCGAGACTACCTCGGATGAATGAGTTGCGTATGCATGTGTCTACTTAATGCCGGCCAACACTCGCCACCGTACAGGAGGATAGGCCGTATGATGCATTTATATATCTGCCATTTGAGCTTCAGAGGCATTTTACGGTCACATAAAACGCCCGTTACCTCGCGCCATTTTGCCCAAGCCGCGCCTATACGTGCTTGGACATCGTCATCCACATTGCCAGCCACGCAGTACGGATCCAAGGTACCGGAACTTATCGGACTTTGTGATCAAATCCATATGGAACCCTTCAAGGATGACTTGTTGTCAGTCTGTCACTCTGTCAAAACCCTTTTTCTCAGGAACAAAGGTTTCCACCGTCATCATTTCAGTACTATTCGGATAGTGTTTGAATCCGTGCTGCCACAGGACAATGCGAGTACATTGTCCATACATTGTGTCTTCGCCACATTTAGTCTCAGACCGCCGTTTTTCAGCACGTTCTTCCAAATGTTGACTTTGCGCTCAAATGGGCTTTGTTCTGGCTAACGAGGGCGATGTCATCGGCATACATCATTAGCCATGGAGGCTGATCTTGGATTGGATGTCCGGAGGAATCTATCTGACACATTATCACACCTATGTCCGGTTGATCTCGTCTAGTAAACGGAGATTATTTGCTTAGGCACTAGATTTAGAAATGAAACAGATCAGTCGGTCTAAAGTGTATTTATTGCCATAAAATCAGGTCATACGAAAATATACAAACAGGTTGGTTATCAATATGTGTTGGTGTTCTATGTGAGCTGTTCGCTACGAGTTTACAATGGTTGCTACAATGTCGCGTACCTAGCAGACTAGTTTGGGAGTGAGCTGAGTTACAGTAACTTCTTCCACCACACTGTTAGTTTAGTCCATAGTCTCCCAACCTTTTAAGAACTACTGACCCCTTAACAAGATAACAAAATTCCAACGCTCTTTACATAATATTTCATTTTACCAATTTTGTATCTATTAATAATCACAAATTAAAAATTTAGTCAATCACAGTAATCATTGTACTAGTCATGGTTGAAGGTCGTGATTATTATTTTTGACGCCCACTATTTGCCATTGGACCTTCTACCGCCCCCATGAATAGCTCCAGCGCCCACTAGAGGGCGGGACCGCTTCCGTTGGGAATCTTTGGTTTAGTCGCATGATGTTCAGCTCACTCCAAAATACTCAGTACGCTTCATCGTGGTTGGTACAATTTAAGGCACGGGCTACATACATTTTTCATTCATATAAACCTGTGTATCTAATCATGTTTTTTGTGAATAATTTAGTTTGTGGTGAAGTGTTTGCAGCCGTGTCCTCGTGGCGCCTCGCCCTGCAGGTGGTCGCCCGGTGGAGCGCGTCAGTTGGCGGCGTCGCGCTTCACGCCGCTCAGCACGATGTAGGGCGACTGCGTCTCGCGCTGCTTGTCCTGCAGCATCTGAAGCGTGCCCAGCGGAGTGTCCGTCGAGCTCATCTTCTTCATCAACTGGAATAAATACAATATTTTTTTGTTAGCACTACATTTTCAATAGTATGTTTCATAGTTTTGGCTTATGAATGTTTTTGTTGAAACTGTTAGACCGGCTAAGTGTTAGGAGATCAACAAAACGCATCTCTAGTAGCATGTCAATAAAATGCTCGTGTAAATTCGTTATACTAAATCTCACTTATATCAGAAGCTAGTGCATGGTTTTAACTAATTGTTTCCTATGGAGAAGAACCAGCAAGAAACTCCATGATTATTCTTTAAAAAAAAATATTATTTCTACAATATTTCCATATTACGCAATGTTAATAATATGAGAGTCTTCTCATGTAGACCTGTCGTGCCTTTCTATCCAAAAGCATAATAAAAATTCCTTTGGTCTGCAGTCTAAAGTGTACTCACATTCACATTATTATGAAAAGACGCATAAAAACAAAAATAAACCTATCAATAAATGATAGACGTATACAATAATAAGTGACTATGGTCTATCGGTTTAGGTAGTTAACTAAAGGTAAACAATCTTGGTATGTCTTTTTATATTAAAGAGGTCGTATATCATCATCATCTGCCTAGCCTTTTCCCAACTATATTGGGGTCAGCTTCCAGTCAAGCCGGATTTAGCTGAATACCAGTATTTTACGAGGAGCGGCTGCCTACCAGACCTCCACAACCCATTAACTGGGGTAACACGGTACTTCTTGGCAAGACTGGAGTCAGATTTACTGGCTTCTGACTATCCGTAACGACTGCCAAAGATCTCCAAATGACAGCCGGGACCAACAGCTTAACGTGCTTTCCGAGGCACGGAGGAAACTCGTTATGTTAAGATGGTCACCCATCCACAGACCAACCTAGAGGTCGTATATAATATACACAAAGATTATTTAAATTTCTTTTATTAGCTAACATCGATTTAGGTAAATACTTAGTTGCAAAGATTTTTACATACAATTTTTAGACAACTTTTAGATAAAAAGACGTACCAAGATTGTTTACCTTTAGTTAACTACCTAAACCGACGGAGTATAGTGAAATTAACTTGTGGTTTAAATTATACACAAGAGAGGGAAAAAGAGTATGGATGAGCACTCACCCCCTCCTGCACGGCCTTCTTGATGCGCTTCTCCTGCTTGTTCTTGCCGGGCCCCTTGCCGTGGAACTTGTGCGACAGGTAGCGGAAGGCCTCCTTGGGGCACAGCGGCCGGCCGTCGTCGTCCACGTACTCCAGCTTGATGTTGGGCCGGAAGTTGTTCTTCTCGCGGAAGTCCTGCAGCGGGCCCGAGTGCCCGCCGCGCTCGCGCCGCCCGTACTTGTCGTCCTCGCTGCAATCACACATTAATTTTACATGTTTTCGCAGAAAATAAATTTTATTTGTGTTTGATGATTGTTTCATTTTGCCATGTGGATTAGTAAAGGCACTTGGAGTGGCTAGTAAGCTTAGCTAAACATACATGCAATTGCATTGTAAAATGTGCGTGCGTAGATGGAGGCTACCGTCTGCCATTCTTCCTCGTTCCGGACTATGGCTTGACCAAGGCCTGGCGCGAGAAATCGCTACCACCAATTGCCTCGACGGGGACACGGTGGTGGTCAAGCATGGCACAACTTCACCATATGCTCCACTGTGTCCTCTGGGCGGTTATCACAAAAGTACACACGGGTGTTTCTTTCACCTGAATCGGATGCAGGAACTTCCCGAACTTGCCATGTTCAGTGAGGTTCTGTGTCATGCGGAAGGTGAGGATGCCATGTTGCCGATTTAGCCACTCCTCAAAGAGAGGACTTACCGCTGTGATTATGGTTTCTGTTATTAAGTGGATGTCATATGTTCACTTATAGGATTTTGGCATTGATGAACAAATAACTAAGAGTGTGTTACCCATATGTCTTGTCCTCGATGGAGTAGTGCCTGGCGGTGAGCAGATGTTTAGCGGCGGAGTTGGTCTGCGGCGCGACGCCGGCGCGCTCCAGGTAGCCCTTGCTGAGCGCCAGCTGCAGCGCGCCCCACACGCCCGCGCCCAGCGAAGGCTCGGCTTCCAGACCCACGCACGAACCTGCAATGAAATTATTAAAACACGTTGAACTTTCTCAACAGACTGAATTTTATTTTTAGAATGTCAAGCTACGTACATTCATAAATTAACCACAGACTTACTAGATGCCTTTAAGTAGAGGTAATTAAACCTATTTTGATACAACATACATACATACTAACACCCCCACTTATCAAAATAAACTAAACATTATGCACTACAATGCCTAACATATTCATGAACTTATAATGTTTTAAATGACACAAACCCTTAGTCAGAATGTCAGCAGGCATTTCTTCAGTAGGTACATATTTAATGTTAATTATCTTATCATCAATAACATTTCTAATATAATGATAACGCACATCTATGTGTTTCGACCTGTTATGATACTGTTGACTAGAGGCTAACTTCATGGCACTCTGATTATCACAATGCAAATCGATTACATATAAATTCCCAGTAATTTCATGAATTAAATTTCTTAAATAAACAGCCTCTCTAGAAGCCTCAGACATAGCTATGTACTCAGATTCAGTACTAGACAAACTAACTGACTTCTGTTTACGGCTTTGCCAGGTAACTGCTGACCCTGACATCATGAAACAGAAACCAGTGTAGGATTTTCTATCCAACGTATCAGATGCCCAGTCACTGTCTGTAAAACCTTGCAAATTCATATCATTATCAACATACTTCAAACAATAGTTTTTAGTACATTGTAAATATCTTAACACTCGTTTAGCATAATTATAATGAGTTATATTATAACAAGTATTAAACTGGCTCAGATAGCTTATTGCATAACTTGAACTCTGAAGCTAATACATTTTTTAACTTTTCAGTTTCTTTATCATTATTTGAAAAAAACAAAAAATCATCGACATACAACCCTATTATAATTTTTACATTACCCTTAGTTTTTGCGAACAAACATGGTTCATATTGACTGTTGTTAAAACCTAATTTACAAAGACAATCTTTTACCCTCTCATACCATGCTAAAGATGACTGCTTTAAACCGTAAATAGCTCGTTTTAATCTCAACACATTTCCCCCACTTTTGTTTGCAAAACCTTCAGGTACAGTCATGTATATCTTCTCTTTTAAAATACCGTTTAGAAAAGCAGTAGTTACATCTAAATGTGTTATACTCATTCTCATTTTAACACTAAGAGCAAATAATAATCTAAGAGTCGAATGACGAATTACAGGCGCAAAAGTACGATTATAATCTATGCCTGGCTTTTGCGTAAAGCCTTTGGCCACAAGCCTTGCCCGGTACCTCACATTATTGTCTAAATCATACTTTTTGACAAACACCCAACGACATTTTACTACAGATACATTACCAGGATTGTCGACAAGCTCCCATGCGTCATTTTCCTCAAATGACTGCAACTCGTCAGTCATGGCACGCCGCCACTGCTCTCTCTCAGGCCCTTTCAGAACCTCGGAGACTGAGATCTCCTCTGATGCTGGAATGGTAGTACTGGATATGCACATGTTATTATAGCCGTATCTGTCAGGCGGTTTCCTTTGGCGCTTTGTACTCACATAAGGCTCTGGCTCTGGAACTGGTGCTTTTGGGATCTCCTGCACGAGCACCTCACCTGATACATGTGTGTCTTCACCATCAGTGTATACTGAAGAATCTGAAGAGCTGTCACTTTGACCTTCTACTTCTGGATCAAAAGCTACCCCCACTGAAGCGCTGCTCTCCTTCTCCACGCTGATCTGTGGTGTATTCTCACTCTGCTGTGCAGTCTCATCAGGTATCCACATAGCCTCTTCGCTAGTTGTGATGCCATCTGTCTCGCCTTCCATCACAATGACATCCCTGCTGAAAATAATACTGTTTTTAGTAGCATTATACAACCTGTATCCTTTCACATCTTCTCCATATCCAACTAAGATGTGTTGTGTCGCCTTTTTATCCCACTTGAGGCGTTTCTCCTTGGGGACATGGACCATCACCTTACTTCCGGACAATCTGATGTGACTTAGGTCAGGTTTTGACCCATGCCACATTTCATAAGGGGTTTTCGGTATTCCTGACACAATAGACCTGTTTTTCAGATATACAGCTGTGTTGGCCGCTTCTGCCCAAAATCTCTTGTCTAACTTTGCATCATACAAAAGACATTTGCCCTTTTCCACCACTGTGCGATTAGCTCTTTCACAGATTCCGTTTTGTTCGGGTGTGTAGGAGTTCGTTTTCTGGTGAATAACACCACTTTGTTTTAAATAATTGTCAAATTCTTTACTACAGTATTCAAGTCCATTATCCGTGTGAAAGATCTTTATTTTCTTTCCTTGTTGGTTTTCTACCAACAATTTAAATTCTTTAAATTTACTTAAAGCTTCATTTTTCTTCTTGAGAAAATAGATGAAAGTCATCCTACTGTAATCATCAACAAATAGCATGAAATATCTGCTGCCATTTAGAGACTTCACCTCCATTGGTCCACACAAATCACTGTGTATCCGATGACACGTTTCTGTACTTCGTTCACCAACATGTGAAAAAGGTAGTCTCATCTGCTTTCCCTCACAACAGGTGGTACATTCTACTTTTGTCATCTCAAATGATCCTTCATATGACAAACCGTCTACCATGCCATTTCTCATTTTGTTCATATCTTGGCAATTGATATGAGCTAACCTTCTGTGCCATAATCGCCCGGTAACTGCAGGAGCTGCCAACCCGTAACTTGGCGATTGCAATCTCAATTTATAAACACCATCAGTTAAATCAGCTCTCGCAACTAAAGTATCATTTCTATCATAAATATAACAACGATTTTCTTGAAATATAACATTGTTGCCATTCCTGATAAGCTCGCTTACTGATAACAAATTCGTTGTCAAACTAGGCACGCATAGCACATTCTTGACCGTTATGTGACATTTCAAATCAGAAACGATGTCCACATCTCCAGAACAATCAACCGACACCTTAGATTCGTTTGCAACGATTATTTCTGGTAAACTCGGCGATGGGTTTATGTTTTTCATCCAATCTTTGTTCACAGTCATGTGTGCACTTGCACCGCTGTCCACGTACCAATCGGTCTTGTTAAATTTTCCATTCAAGAAAACAACGCTAAAAGCGTATTTACTTACAGTTTTCTTCAATAATGGACACTGGTTTCGATAATGTCCACTGCTTTTACATTTATAGCAAATTATTTCTTTTGTCATTTTATCCGAAACTGTCACTTTATTCTTGTTTGTCATATTCGCACCGTCATTTTTCTTTGGCTTGGTGACAAATGAGTTATTTTTATTTCTCATCAAGAATGCAGCGCCATTGCTGTCCGACTCTATGGAAACTTCCATGTCGAGCAATTTGGATTTGATGACGTCAGCAGTTATCGATATTCCAGAATGTTCTATAGCCATGATCATCGGAGAATAACGATCAGACAAACCTGCTAATAATAATGATCCCACCCATTCGTCGGTGATTGTAAATCCTGTGCCATTTAGCCTTTGAGCTGTTTCGACAATTTGTGTGACATAGGTTGTCATGGAGTCACAACTTTCCAGTCTTATGGAAATCAAATTTCGAAGCAAGGTTATCTTCCTCGAGAAACCGGAGTCGTCAAACATGGTCTTCAATTTAGTCCATAATGCCGCTGAACTTTCCGTGTTTCTGATGTGCACGTACAATGCTGGATCAATCGTTAATATTAACTTTGCCTTCGTCTTGGCATCTTCCGCTGGCTTGACTTCGAAACCGGCTGGTGGTTTGATGTATTTTTCCAAACCATCCAAGACCAATAAATTTTCAGCCGCAAAACACCATTCGTCAAAATTCTCCCTGCCTTTCAACTTTGGCACACTGGCTATATAGTTCGAGTTCATGTTTCGGCGAATCAACGAGCACAATTTATCTATTTTATACTTAAAATAACTGATAAATTTCGAGTAAGGGCCATAACCTATTAAAACACGTTGAACTTTCGCAACAGACTGAATTTTATTTTTAGAATGTCAAGCTACGTACATTCATAAATTAACCACAGACTTACTAGATGCCTTTAAGTAGAGGTAATTAAACCTATTTTGATACAACATACATACATACTAACAGAAATAACGCAGCATTGAGTATCCACTACGACCACTTTTGCAAAGCAATGGACTATTTAAACACACAAAGAGCAGTCCTACGCCCAGCATTAACTCAAGTAGCAAGATTTATTTAAGTTAGCATATTGTCCGTATTTCTAGAAAAATGAATGACATACTCTCCATTTAACTAGTTATGATTCAGAAACAAAAAGGAAAAAAGCAGATTGTCCAAACCCTATCACTAAAACACCGGGCGACTGTTACTCAATATAATGCTTTGCTACACCTGGATATAACTCAGGATAAAATTAATGGTTGGTAGTCATATTACAGCGGGTTGTATGCTTATTTATTCAGCGGAATGGGTAAGTTTAAGCTACGAAATGACATTTTACTTATAAAATTATCTTTGAAAGTATTTTGCTTTGGTCTAATTAATTTAAATTTAGGCTGTTTTAATTTTTAATATTCCGTTGACAAATACCCAATGAAACTATATTATGAAGTTTTGCTTTCTATTTGTCAGTTTACTAGTAAGCAATAAGTCTTAATAGGTAGACAAATAAAAGTATATTGATTATCTACATATGGATTGTCGCAATTGATGATTGTTATCGTTATGAGATCTTGGCGGAACTTTCATGCGTGCATGTGTTGTTCCCTCCAGATTGCGTGGTGTTTAGTTTATTTTGTTACTATTATTTTTATAAAGTGTTATTATTGAATAGGAGGAGATATTTGATGAATTTTTACGTAAAAAATATACAGTATACTATGTGGTGAGAATATTTGCTTTAATATTACTTATTATTTAGATATCTGACGCTGAGAAAGTATTTGATGTGGCCTTTTGATAGTAAAAGAAGTAGTTGGTTTCAAACTAAAGCTATCATGTTGGCGACGGAAACCGGGGCTAGTAAATGGGTCCGAGGGGGACGGCACGCGGCGGGCGCCGCGCGAGCAGCGCGCCGCCGGGCGCGGGGGCAGAGCCGGCGCACTTGTTTAATAAGTCAACAAATAGTCTGTGTGTTGTGCTACAGTATGTTACCTGCGGCGAGGTCGGCGGGCTTCTCGTTGTCCACGTCGACGCGGCTCCACGCGCCCGCGTTGCTGTCCACCTCCGCCTCCACCTCCATATCTTCGCGCTCGAAATCCTACACAAAAACGTCTAATTTAAACACACTTTGTTTAAACAAAATACTACAATATAAAATAAAAAGTAAACAACTTTTTTTTATATTCTATTACTCTAGACCGATGAATAAAACGATATAAAAATTAACTAACATAAATTATTTTGTTTGACAACGTCACAAAAATAGACTTATCATACAAATAACAATTTTTAAAATAATATCTTTTAAATAAACAAAAAAAAATCGAATAACGAACAACTACGACTATCCTATTCAAATAAAACAAACAGCCCTCTTTATATATAAAACATATTTAAAAACAATGACATGTAAATAACAATCATAAGAATAATTATACAAGAAAAGTTTTTAACCACTACGTAATTTTTTTTTTTGGTGGCTCAGTATAAGTAATAGAACACAGATCGATCTTCAAGGTTAAGCAACGCTTGCTAAGGTTGATCTGTGGATGGGTGACCATCTTAACATAACGAGTTTCCTCCGTACCTCGGAAAGCATAGGCTACCTACCAGACATCCACAACCCAATAACTGGGGTAACAGGGTACTTCATGGCAAGACTGAAGTCAGATTTACTGGCTTCTGACTATCCGAACGGATTCCAAAGATCTATAAATGACAGCCGGGACCTACGGCTTTCCGAGACACAAAGGAAACTCGTTATGTTAAGATGGTTACCCATCCACAGACCAACTTTGGCAAGCGTCGCTTAACCTTGAAGATCGACTTGTGTACTATTACTTACACTGAGCCACCAAAAAAAAATTACGCAGTGATTAAAAACTTTTCCTGTATATAAAACAAAATTACAACCCATAATGTAGCTATAATGATTACCATGATCTCAGAGTGGTGGTCGCGGTTGCCGGCCAGCCCGTAGGTGGGGATGTCGCCGAGCGTGCGACAGAACTCGGCCGTGGCGTCCAGCACCATGGAGCCGCCGTCCGCGTCCTCGTCTGCCGGCTCCTCCTCCTTCACGCGCTCCAGGATCTCTTCCACCTGCGTGACCACACATTATTAGCATTAACGGTCCTGTAATATTCCTACTGTTGAGACTCAGACCTCCTCTTTAGGAGAGCGAATGGCACGCGAGCCCAGTGCGAATTGGTGGATGTCAAATACCTTCGAATTTTAGGCGTCCTCATGAGTTCCTTCACCGTTTTGAAAGCATACATTATAGATGAAATTATTTAGCTCTGCAGTGAAGATTCGAAGTTACACAGGATATGTCAGGTATAATTTCAACAAACTTATTGACATCGATTGTCAAAAGAAAAAAATAACTACTCTTCTAAAGAAAATCATTACTCTGTAGTAATATTTTTTGTGTGCAATAAACAATTAGGAGAAAATCCGAACGTGTTTTCCCACCAACTTGCACTGGGCCCGCGTGGTAGACTACAGCACATTCCCCTCTCCTAGAGAGGAGGTTTGAGTCCCAATAGGGAGAACATTATAAGGCTGATGCTATACAATGAGACTATATCGTGAGTTTGCGAAGAGTAATAATTTTTTGTTTTGCTGGTGCTCAAACGGCCAAGTTTTTCTCCGGAAAGATAAAGGTGTGAAGCAAGTTCGCATCGAGTCAGAACTAACCCTAAATAATTTAAAATCAAAACAGTGACTAACAAGTATATGTAGAATGTGTGTTGGTCTATTTTTAATTAAGTTTTACCTTCATTTTTTTACCTTATTTTTATTATTAGTTATTTTATACAAACTGTTAATCCTGAACATAAACATTAGCCATTCGTTAAGTATTTACAACTTCGATAAAATTACTACACGCAAAAGGTATACTCGCACTCTGCTCTCACGGTCGCATACACATTCCCATAACCCGCAAAATGTTTTACAAGGTCAGACATATACTCTTGAATGCATAAATATGAGTTCCTGGGTCGATTGGTCATTTCCGATTTCTTTAGTACACTTACGGCGATTTGGCATAATATTATCTCCAATTCTCGAGCAGTCCAACAAACAACTCATTTTCATTAACACATTAACATATGCACATTTTAACGGTTGTTGGAAATTACCTGGCAATTTACTTATGAGAAGTCTTGTTTTCCCTCGAGCTCTGATCATTTGCTCTGATTGTTACGTTTTTACAAAAGGAAATGGATAGCATCGGTACTATAGATGATATAAACAGTGAGCTCGACCAACTCACTGTATCTAGGTCATTTAAAGGTCCACCAAATTTGTGCTCCGACAAAATAGGTGATAAAAACGGAATAAAAATATTTCACTTAAACGTACGCAGTATAAATAAAAACTTTGACCACATTTTAGTGTTATTAAATCGACTTAACTTTCAGTTTGATGTTTTAATACTATCGGAGTGTTGGCTTAGTAAAACACCAACTCTCCCATTATTGGATGGTTATGTCTCTTTCTGCACTAAAAATATAAAAAATCAAAATGACGGTTTAGCTATTTATGTCAAGAGTAGCATTACTTGTGAGGTAACTGAACCAGAATTTAGTGGTGCAAACTGTCTAGTGTGCAAACTTGGTTTAAAGTGTTGTATTGTAGCCCTATATCGATCTCCTTCATTCACATACCTTTCAAACTTTAACGACAGCCTTCAAAATGTTCTGGCATCATTGTCTAATTTCCCCACCCTTGCTGTAATCGGCGACATTAACATAGACATAAAGATTGGTAGTACCGACGCAAACTCTAATGATTACCTTAATCTGACTGCAATGCATGGTCTTCTACCCGCTCACTTATTTCCTACCCGTATAAATAACTGTATCGATCATGTACTTCTTCGCACAGATAATCCCGCCGTGACATTAGTTATGAAAACTTATATAACGGATCATGAGCCCCTCATTCTTTTTATTGAAAGCACTAAACCAAAGCTAAAACCTCCCAAGACATTTAGAAGACTGGACTACGCGACAGTGAAAAATCAAATTGACGAAACCGACTGGTCATCTGTCCTAAATGCAACTGACGCCAATAAGTCAGCCGATATCTTAGTCCACACCCTATCTGCAATTATAAAAAAGCACACACTAGTCTCTACAGTCCCACAGAAATATAGAAATATCAAACCCTGGATTACTCCAGGGTTACTCAGATGTATTAAACACCGTGATAAACTCCATGTACAGGTCAAGAACTCCCCAGAAAATAGTACGCTTAAGGATCCAGCGGAGATCGCTCGCTACTTCGAGTTGAGATGAAAATAAAATACGTTCGCGGTATATTGCTATCTTTGTTTGGCAAAAACAAATGCGAAATTGCATATGTGTGTGTACGTGTGAGTCGGACAATCTTCACAGCATAATATAGAACAGTTTTGAACTTGACAAAATAATTCCATCAAAAACACAGCTTGTAAAAAAACTCAAGTCTCGCAACACTACTCTTCTACCGTAAAAATATGTGAGATCCATGTTATTCCAAGTCAAGATATCTTGTATGTTTTAAATAAATGAATTTAGCTTTGTAATCGCATGAAAACACAATGTATCTCAAAAGTAATTAAGTAAATCGTTTAGTGCGATTACCAAGTCAAATCCTAAAAATGTAACTTTATAATCCTATACATTTATATGGGATTACTAAGTTATATATGCAGTTGGTGTATCTAGAAAACTAGGTCGAAATTGCAAAATATTTTAGTTTTCCCTTGGTTTGTACACTAAACACTAATTGTAATCAAAATTTGAAAACTTCTGTCTCTATTGCTGCTAAAAGTGCCTTAGAATTTTTATGTTCGTTCAGTCAGTGAGTGACAAAATTTAGAAAATTTAATGAAATTTGAAATATATAGTCTTTTTATGAAGCCTGCTTGATCTAGTTTCGTCCACAACGGATTTATAAGAGGTTGAAAATGGCTCGAAATGTTTCGAGATAAGGATGGCACTTTTTTGCGCGACTTGGGGGGTGTGACACTACCGTGCCCTCAGATTACCTATGCTCCATTGAAGTAATAGGGGTGTCACTTTTAATGTTATCCTAAAAATAAATTTAATGCAAAAAAAGACAGTGTTCTGTAGTGATCAATCTATCGAATTGAAATCATATTTTTATTTTACGTGGGCCTACATGGACACTTATGAAACGTCAGAATCTAGTGCGTAGTTCCAATTCGTCGTTTCCTATGGAGAAGAACCGGCAAGAAACTTCATGGTTACTCTTTTCAAAAAAATATTGGGTTTACAATATTTCCATACTAGTTGTGTCCGCGACTTCGTTGCGTGTATGAAAAAACTTATCAATAAGTTTTTAGTGTAGTATCTACACATTCTACACTTATACAGGAAAAGTTTTAACCACTGCGTAAATTTTTTTTGGTGGCTCAGTGTAAGTAATAAAACACAGATCGATCTTCAAAGTTAAGCAACGGTTGCCAAGGTTGGTCTTTGGATGGGTTACCATCTTAACATAACGAGTTTCCTCCGTGCCTCGGAAAGCATAGGCTGACTACCAGACCTCCACAACCCAATAACTGGGGTAACAGGGTACTTCATGGCAAGACTGGAGTCAGATTTACTGGCTTCTGACTATCCGTAACGACTGTTAATGACAGCCGGGACCTACGGCTTAGCGTGCTTTCCGAGGCACGGAGGAAACTTGTTATGTTAAGATGGTCACCCATCCACAGACCAACCTATTGGCAAGGGTTGCTTAACCTTGAAGTCGACTTGTGTTCTATTACTTACAATGAGCCACCAAAAAAAATTTACGCAGTGGTTAAAAACTTTTCTTGTATGTATATCAATAAATAAGTAAAATCCCTAAAAACTAGTATCTATACGAATTACTAATCTTACCTAAGAGTACTAAAAATACCCTACACACTATCAAATATACTACCTATACCTACTTGAAATTAAAATCTACACGGTCTGCGCCCTATAAAAGTAAACCTAAGTACCTAACTAATTTTAAAAAAATGGGTTCGGTATCGGTTTCGTAACACCCCCTCTGCCATAATTTTTTTGATATTTTCAATATACAGAATTTTTACTTCTACAAATGTATTATAAGTATATATTACAATATTATATTAACAGACAGATTATTAAGATTGTACCCAAAAGCTATGTGAAAGCCTGTAGGAGGGGAACCGATTTTCTTAGTGGCGTACCTACAAATTTTCAGTTTTCAGACTTTTCCCATATTTGCTATAAGACCTTTTTTACCCTATAAATTTTGATTACCTAGAGAGTATCAAACGTACGTTTTTTGCGATATAAACGGCTGTATCTTTTTTTTCGATAACTTATATATTTGATTTGTGCACAGCTTCAAGGGATCGCGGGTTTCCGATATAAAGGGTCTTGACAAACAGACCGACGGACAACAAAGTGATCCTATAAAGGTTTCGTTTTTCCCCTTTGCGGTACGGAATCCTTAAAACGAAACGATAATTGTTGAAAAGTTTTATAGAAAATGAAATTCGATCAAATATGAACCTATGATAGATAAGTAGGTAACCCTGTAGGAGCGACACACACGCAAGGACCTAGTGTACCCCGGAATGATTACGAAGTAATATCACACAATCTGAAGTGTACTTAAAATTCATTGCCATTAAGTTCATATTTTAAATTGACAAGCAAAAATGGAAAAAATGTACCCAGCAATACGGAGCATACAAAGAGGTAGCGTGTCCCTTTCTTACTCGTCTATGGACACCGTGGTAGAAAGAGACAACATACCCTTTTGTGGGTACGTTTTTGAGGTTGACGTAATCAATCCAGATAGTATAAACAATTCTTGGACACACTGACTGGAGATGTCATCACCCACACACTGACATTTGCTTGCTGCGATAGCAATAAAAACTATTGAAAATTTGGGAGAAATTTGGATGTATTCCGTAATACCAAAAATGATGAATGAAAAATTAATGATTTTCCAATTTCTTTTCAATTCTTTATAACTTGATAATAATATCTGTGTTCCTGCGGGGAGATATCTTGAAATATTGATGTTTATAATATAGAAAAAACTATATAAAAACATGACATTTTCGCTGTGAAAATGTGCAAAATTAAATTCGCTTAAATTTCGTTTGGGGTAAGTTTTTCAACAAAAAGACGACGTAGGAACCTAGATAATTATTGTCTGAATCCGAATAACATCATATTATGGTGTAAATATGCTTAAACTGCAAATGATTTTGGTATTACGTTTGTATGGAAAATTGACACTTCGCGCCAGCCTTAAGTTATCATATAAAAGGTACCGCAATTACTGTAACAAACTATTGCGCAAGCTAAAAGAAAATTACGAACAAGAGGAGTTTCTGAAAGCCAAGAAAAACCCAAAGGCTACATGGGACGTCATAAATAAGATAGCTAATTTAAAGTCCAAACCCACCCCGCCTTCCGAACTCATTAAAAGTGCTGACCCCAAAGGTTCAGTCAATAAAGTTAACAGCTACTTTGCCGGCATTGGTAGGGAGTTGGCTGGCAGAGTGGTGAGAAACCGATATGACTCGAATGTTGTAATTCCGGTTAATAATGTAAGTTATCTTAACTCCATGGCTTTGCTTGAAACTGACTCAGACGAGGTAAACCATATCATAGGGAACTTAAAACCTGATTCCGCTGTGGGTTGGGATGGGATCCCTGTCAGAGTATTAATTGGGTCCCGAAGTGTACTGGCGCCCCTTATTACCCATATCTGTAACCAGGCCATCACGACGGGTATCTTCCCTAGGGTATTTAAAAAGGCGGTAGTACATCCGGTATATAAGACTGGCGACAGAGGCAGTGTTAATAACTATAGACCAATATCAGTCCTTTCAACCCTTTCTAAAATACTGGAACGCATTCTGAACAAGCGCCTAATTAAGTTCTTAGAATCCAACAAAATTATATCCGAAAATCAGTATGGTTTCCGTACTGGTATATCCACTGAGGATGCTGTGTTGGCTTTAACAGAACACGCTGTTCGGAACCTGGATAGAAAGTACAAATGTTTAGGACTTTTTCTAGATCTGGCAAAAGCTTTTGACACTGTCTCTGTCCCCATACTTCTTACTAAGCTGGAACGCGTTGGAGTTAGAGGTACGCCTCTGAAAATTTTTAGTGACTATCTCCGTGGCCGTGTCCAAGTGGTAAAAATTGGGGAACTATTCAGTAATGAAAAGGCTATTGATTACGGTGTGCCCCAAGGTAGTATCCTGGGGCCCACACTGTTCATCCTCTTCATAAATGATCTATGCAGCATTCCTCTCCCTAACTGTAAAATTTTTACCTACGCTGACGATACGGCGCTCATTGTGGATGGTGCGGACTGGAGTCAAGCCAGACAAAATGCGGAGCATGCACTTAGGGTTGTCATGACTTGGCTGTCTGATAATCTTTTGACGCTAAACATTGACAAAACCTTGTTGCTACCCTTCGCAATGAGAGCGGATCTTCAGCCTCCGGGGACTTTCAAGCTGAAGGCGCACACATGCTTAATGCCTGCCCCGGACTGCTGCTGCTTGACTCTGACTAGATCTACCTGTGTAAAATATTTGGGTGTGCACATAGATCAGAGCTTCCGCTGGCACAAACAAATAGAAACGGTCACTAATCGAACCCGAAGGCTTATGTTCATATTTAAAAGACTCCGGCAGTCAGCTAACAAAGAGACCCTCAAGATGGTGTACTTGGCACTATGCCAATCCCTACTGTGCTATTGTGTGACAGTGTGGGGTGGAGCTCCTAAGACTACAATCCTGCAGTTAGAGGTTGCTCAGCGAGCTGTCCTTAAGGTGTTATCTAGAAGACCCTACAGGTACCCGACAGCTCAACTTTACGCCGACTGCAGGGTTCTGACTGTGAGACAACTTTATCTACTCCAGTCCATAGCCCGCAAACATAAGTCTCGTCCACCGCAGGAGCCTCGAGGTAGAATAAAGCACACAATTTTCAGGGCAGATCGGACCAGAACTCAGTTTGCCCGTAACCACTTTTTCATCCTTAGTGTTAGTACTTACAACAAGGTAAATAAGGAACTGGACATATTTCATCTAAACAGAATAAGCTGTAAAATGAAGGTAAAGGAGTGGCTTACTTCCCTTACCTACCAAGAAACTGAAGCTTTACTGACCGGCACGACATGTTAATATTTATGCATTCACACCCATTGTCTAAACACCCCTACTCTCTACTTTTACTGATCCCTCACAAATACACACAGTTACACTTTACAATTTACACTTCACACACACACAAAATACATTAGCAGATATACTCCTAGGCAATTCTTTGTGTTCAGATATTTTCTGTAATTTATTATTGTTACTTTATTTTAATTTCGAGTTTATATTTGATTTTAATCTAATTCTAATTTAATTTATAATTTTAATTCCAATTTAATATATTTGTTATACTATTTTGATAAATAGTAATTTAATAAAATTTTAATATTAGTTGCATATGAATAGGCATTGAACACAGAAATCTGAATATTGACTTATTATTTAGATTTCTGTGGGCAGGAAGGAACGCTGACACCTGAGATACAGGACTTGTCCTAGTTTGGGTGTCAGAAGGCACAATGTTTACTGCATGCACTATTACATAGCCTAATCACAATCACAAGGACCAATGTATTTTATCCTGTATGTTTCGCTCCATCTGTATTAGGCTTATGGATGAATAAATTATTATTATTATTATTATATTAATGCTAGGAGTGTATAAACCTCGCTTACCTTGGGCACCTTGAACTGCGCCTCCTGCGCGAGCTCGGCCTGTCGCAGCCTGCGCGCGCGAGCGAGCGCGGCCTGCAGCTCGGTGTCGGGCTCCGTCTCCTCCTCGTCCACCGCCAGCGGCTTCGCCAGCAGCTCCGGCTTCACTTCTGCACCACAAACACCATATTAACTTAACAAAACTAACTTAACTTTTTTTGTGGTGGGAATTTATCTCTCACTCTAGGACATACATATGTGAATCAAAACCGCGAGTCGTACGGCAGCAGTAAATCGCTCAATCATTGCGTCTACCGTGCCGTAAAATGTTGTAAGATAACTTTCATATTCACAATACTATTTAGATATCACGTCTGGTTATTATAAAAGTATCCCATAACTATCTCTAGTTTTTAATACTCAATGCAAGCACAAAGCTTCGCACTTCGTCATAAGGTCCCTCTCAACAAGCGAAGTGTTATGTTACGTTAGGAGCAGCACGTTACCTGTGTCGTCTGTGTCGAGTGGCGCGGTGCCGGCTTCGTAGTCATCCACGTCGATGGGCTCGTGCTTCGCCTTCTTACGTATCTTGCCCTGCACAAAAATATATTTGTTTCCTTGAACCGAATACAATTGTTGTTTTTTTTTAGATGGGGAATCATCAGGATTACATCACCCGCTTTTGGTTAGAGTGGTAGTAGAGGGTATGTTAGATTTTTACTGATTGAACTCCACCCTGTTTCTTTTTTGTTTTTGTTTCAGGGTCCCAGGTTTATCTCCTGGAAGTTCACCTGTGGTGTCAGAGGCTTCGATTTTGCTGGGTCCCTAGTTTTTGTTTACATTTTTTTGAAGCGTGCGTTGAATAAGTATGCGTCGTTGGCGGCTTGAGCTTAGTTTGGATTATTAGCAATTTGCCAGATAGAAAAACTATCCATTGTTTTCCGTTTGTAAGTTTGCGTTTATGGTGGTTGGAAGTTGGGATTGGAATCCCGGTGGTAGAGGTGTGAGAGTAATTTTTTCTAGTGTGTGGTCGGCTTTTGAGACGGACGCCTGTTATTCTTCTTTGCTCTGGATTTCGCTCTTAAGTGGAGCGGGAGAGTATGTCGGACTTTTATTGCTTAAAATGTACTCGTGTGTTTTTTCTTTGTCTTTTGTTCCAGGGCTTTAGGATTTTTTTCAGAAGTAAATTATGGTCCCAGTAGGCTTTGAGCCTGCTGGGTAAGTAAAGTTTTAGTGAGGCTAGAAATAATTGTAGCATATGACACGGCTGACTGCCACATAGCGTACTGAGCCACAGCCACGGCGCACAGGGGGCTGAAATTCGCGTTTCATAGACATTCAACATTTTTTTTTTAAGTATCACTTTTTTTGCTAGGTAACGATTGGGAATACCTTCTACATACCTTATAAAATGAACTTTTAGGTTTATAATCGAAAACAGCGCACTCAGATTTTTTTTCGTAAAAATTTGTATGGAGTCGGCATAATAAATGATGATATCTCCATTATCGCACGATTGCGCCTAATATCCTCTTAGGTTATTAATATATGAATTATTTTGGATTTTTTGACATACTCCATGTCAAGGTCAAACATGCGTTTTTTTTTAAAAAAATCGTTAAAAATTAACATTTTTTTTTAATTTATTTTTTTCGTTTTTTACTAATAATAAGCTTAACATGGATGTATAAACTAAACATTTACAAAAACAATAAAATTACGTGCCATATTAGAAAGTGAAATTCATTAAAAACCATAAAAAATGGCTTTTAATACCTTTATCCTTTATTTGTTACCGGCAATCTGTATAATCCGGTATTCTATACAATTCCTAGGTAATGTATAGAATACCTAAAACGTGTAGGTAATGTATGAAATATTATTTATTATATACTTTGCCTAGGTATTCTATACAATACCTTCTGATAATATTTATATCATAGAAACCTTTACACATAACGACTTAAATTTGATGAACAACAAAGTAGTACAATTGGTAAGCTGATTAAGTAATTATCTAACGACTCAAAATCCCCAATTAAGTAAAATATTATTATTTAACAATACTTTAACTATCTACTGTTTTTTTGAATATCTGTTGGATAATACATTACAAACACACACATGTGTCTGTCACAAAATGTGTCTTATGATGTTTAAAATGTAACAATGCGTGTGTTGTTGTAATAATGTGTGTATGTGTGTTAGGTGTATGTAAGTGTGTGTTTGTAATGTATGCATGTGTTTATGTGTGTATATTTAACAAATATTACCAATTACATGTAATTTTAAGCCTAATTATCCAACAGATATTCAAAAAAACAGTAACAAATAAAGGATAAAGGTATTAAAAGCCATTTTTTATGGTTTTTAATGAATTTCACTTTCTAATATGGCACGTAATTTTATTGTTTTTGTAAATGTCTAGTTTATACATCCATGTTAAGCTTATTATTAGTAAAAAACGAAAAAAATAAATTAAAAAAAATGTTAATTTTTAACGATTTTTAAAAAAAAAAACGCATGTTTGACCTTGACATGGAGTATGTCAAAAAATCCAAAATAATTCATATATTAATAACCTAAGAGGATATTAGGCGCAATTGTGCGATAATGGAGATATCATCATTTATTATGCCGACTCCATACAAATTTTTACGAAAAAAAATCTGAGTGCGCTGTTTCCGATTATAAACCTAAAAGTTCATTTTATAAGGTATGTAGAAGGTATTCCCAATCGTTACCTAGCAAAAAAAGTGATACTTAAAAAAAAAATGTTGAATGTCTATGAAACGCGAATTTCAGCCCACTGTGCGGCGCCGAGCCCGCGCTCCAAGCTCCCGCACCGCGCCGCGCGCCCGCGCCGTGTGTGTCGCGGGGCGTCAACATCTCTACCTCAAACACGTTCTCGCTCACGAACTACGAAAAGCCTCGTCACCCCTATTCATATGTAGCACGACACGCAACATGCCTACGTCATCCTCGGACACCACTCAATTTAAATCACATCTCATCTATACTTATACTATCTACACTAATATAATAAAGAGGGATAAAGTTTGTTTTTTTGTTTGTAAGGGGTAATCTCTAAAAATCCTGGTCAGACAACAAAAATGTAGGTATTGATAGAAAGCTGCTTTCTTCCAGAAGGCTAATATTCTATACAACCCACTTACGATATTATTATTTTTTCTAAATTTACTCAGTTATCCGACTTCCACGAGGGCGAAGCCGCGGGCAAAAGCTAGTTGGTAATAACTTCTCAGTACTAACAGCATTTATATGATACCCTACAGCAATATAAAAGCTATGTTTATCCAGCAATCACTTCTTTTAATGTGAACAATCCATTATTTTATTATCATTAACATAACTTTTCCCACTCTAAACAAAACAGAAAAGCATATCAAACTATTACTAATTAAAACCCACTCCCACTCCTTCTTTGCCTTCAGTCCCAAATACAGCTACCTCTTTCACTAACATTACTACCTCACAAAAGAAAACAAACCACTTACCACTCCCAAATCATGGCCTATTACACCAAAAGCCGACGTGAAAAATCACTACCACCGATCACCCTCACAAAAATACGAACTACTCAATCCAACAAATCATGTCATTTGAATCGTATACCATTCGTCTTTAAGTTACACAAAAGCAATAGTCAGTTACCTTCCGCTTGGTCTTCTTGAACTTGGCCTGTATCTCGTGCTCGTCGAGGTAGTCGGAGGCGATGCGCAGCACCGGCAGCTGCAGCGACTCCAGCCGCTTGTCGCCGCCGCCCTGCAGACGCTCCTGGCGCTATAACACACACACATTGAGTTAAACATCTAAAGCCAATAATTGATCTAAAGACATATATGAACATTCTTTCATACCTTGTCATGTTTTCACAAACAATCTTAATTTTGTGTTACATTTATATCAACAATATTCAGCTCTACTCTCATTTAGTAATGAGAGTAGAGCTACACTAGCACTACATATGAAAAGAAACAGGATTATGAACGAAGAAAACTGATTACGAATTTCAGAGATTTTTATTGAGAGGTTGTAATTATTTCAAAAGTTTTAACTTTACAACCTCTCTCACATCCCTAGTAATGGTATGTGAATTCAACGCATAATATTGATTCTTTGAACTAGAGTAGCGGATAAAATCTACTACTGTACTGTATCCTAGCAGCGGGAAAAATAGAGAATAATAAGGTAGAACTGAAACATTTCACCATTGCGCGATTGGAAGCGATACGACAACCTGAAATCATCTATCGGGCAGTTGCCCACCCGACATAACACCAGTCTGGTTGAAGGTATGCGGGACTTACTCTTTGTTCCACATACCTCCATACCATTATCTCTGGTATGAGACTCTTAGCGTCCTTCTCTTGTACACCCAGTGAGAACATTATACATAGAATAACAAAAAGCTGCAAGCTGCTCACCATCATATCACGGAACTTCTTGGCCTCGAGCACGTCCTCATCTCCGAGCAGGAAGCCGCGCGTCTTGGCGGCCTTGTCCTTGTTGATCTCGTCGTCGTACTTGGCCAGCACGGGCCGCGCGTACCCCAGCGCCGCCGCCTCCAAGTCGGCCTCGTCGTCGTACGCGCGGTAGCCGGTCTTCGCTTTCTTCGCTTCTAGAAGATTCTGGGAAAAATATTATAGCATAACTACAGGTTTGTGAAGCTAATAGGAAGTATAACAGGCTTTAAATAAGGGTCCTATTATAATTTAGGTATCTCCAAGATTAGAAAGTACCTCACCATCAACGATTGCTTCACTGCTTACCATCAGGTGACATTGTAGCCAATTCAAAAATATATATACCAGAAATATTGTAATATAGTACCAGTAATATATTAAAATTATAGATAAAAAATCGTTTTCTCTATACAAACTTTGCACCTCTTTTCACCCTCATCAAGGTAGAATTTGGAAAAATCCTTTCTTATCGGGTGCCTACGTCATAAAAAAGATTGGATGTTTTTTGCTTCAGATCTTTACGATCAGCGAACAGTTCACTACACACGGTCAAAAGTGCGTTGATCCATTCGTTAATCAGTCATTCAGAACAAAGCAGTTTATAAGTATAGATAATGGTAAAAGTGGATATCACAGAGTATTAGCGTTACCTTCTTGGTGCGCTCGTCGTCGACGATGTTGACGTTGACGAGCACGTCCTCGCTGTCCTCGGCCAGCACGTCCTTGTCGGCCAGCGTCAGCACCACCTCGCGCTCGTCCGCGATCTAAGGAACACATATTAAATATTAAAATATCAATAATTTTAATATTTGAGATATAACAGGAGTCAGTGATAGAATAGAAGAAAACAATGTGTTGCACCGGCCCAAGTAACACGGGACAAAGATATGAAGAAGTTAACATGTTACTTTTCGAATGAACTAATCACAAAACAAAAAATTTCTTGATAATACAATCTCGAGCTTATTAACAGACTATTCTTTTATTTATTACTTAGTAGTAGACTAAGGCCTCCCCCACATTAGGCGTGCGCGATCCTCGGGCGTGTGAGTAGCGCATGCGGGGCGCGCGCGTCGCGAGCGCGCTGCGTGAGCGTCGCGTGTTGCAGCTGTGTGACGTATGCGCAGCGAGCGCGCGGCGCGCTCGCGGCCCTCGCGAACACTGTCCACCATGTGACAGACCTATAAGTAGCGGGCGACGGGGATAGCGTGCGGTGGGGTAAGAACGCGACTTGAGCGCCGCGTGCGCGCCGCTTGCATTCTTCACACACGCCGCAGGGCAGCAAAACGCGACACTCACGCAGAAAACAAAAACTTTGTCTCCAGCTCTCTCTCATCTCGTAAGAGGTAGCTTGTACACTTACGGCGTCGATGTCGTGCGCGACGCGCAGGCCGCGCAGCTGCTTGTGCGTGTAACGCGCCTGGCGGTCCGCGTGCTCCTCCTGCTCCACCAGCGCCGACACGCCGAACACCGCGTCCATCTCATCAAGCATCGCCGCCTACAACAAGCATGACATTACATTTACACAAACAATTACACATCAACTACTATTTGTCAATATGCGTTTATTGACACCCTGCCGCGGTGCCAAAGCATTCCGTTAGTCGTCCTGCACACAGATGTTCGCTATTCATTCAAAGCGTGCGGTGTGACAACAGCACGGCGCCGGTACCGAGAACACTGGACAACAGGACGACAACGTCGCAAGCAACATGTGTTCATTTCGGTGATGAATAATACAGTGAATACAAACGCACGAGTTAGATACATTTTCAATGTAGACGTTTGGTGTCGGATAGCTGCAGGCTGTAACCAACGGCACGTTAAACGCAGCGGTCCGACACGAAATTGACACTAAATTGAAAATTCTGTGCACCATATCAATAGGCTGTACTGATGAGAGCTGATAGCTAAAGCTATATCCACATCCTGAGCAGACATAAAATACCTCTCAGAATATAATACTACTTATTTTACCAACTTACATTTTTAGTTTTAGGGTAGTTTAAAGTGGTTGAAACTATTGTACATTCAAATAATTGTACGTTATTTTAGTTTGAGAAACTATAAACTTAGGGTAATGTTTATTAAGTTCGATTTCAAAATGACTATTGTAGCGCAACTAAAGTCGACACATACAAAAGTACGCGTCATATTAGTTGTCGATAAGTAAATAACGCGTGCAGCATAGGTGGGTGCGTGGTACGTTACCCGCTTGGCGGCCTCCTTCTTCTGCTTGTCGATGTCGCGCGAGCGCTGCACCCAGGCCGCCGCGTCATCTTCGTCCGACTCGTCCGCCAGCAGCGTCGTCTGCAGCCTGCACAACACATCACATTGAAGCATTGCAACACTATATTATCTGATTACTTTCTTTAGATTGAATAGAAAATGTATAGAACATTCTTATTTCACCAATAATAATTTAGTGTTGGGTTATTGGGGCAAGTCAATACTGGTGCTAATCCACACTCCTGGCTACATCAAAGAAACTCACGAACATTACACTTGGAAATGAAACCACATGCTCAGCAGTTGTGAGTACTACAAGAGCGAGGGATTCAAGTACATAATTAATTAGTTTAAATTAACAGCAATTTGCTATATAATTAATTTGCTACAGAATTCATCACAAAATCCATAAGACATTCTATCTTATTAGGTTGAGAATTAGCACTCTTCGTCAGCTACAAAGTCACCATGTACACAGTCACATCTGTTTATGACAGGAAGACCTCCTCAACACACCTGTGTGTAAGGTTCCTAAAGCACTATGTATAAACAAGGGTTGGTACTGACTTCTGCTCGATCTTCCTCTTGTCCTTGTGCAGCTGCAGCTTCTCGCGGATCTTCTCCGACTTCTTGAGCTGCGCCAGGTTGGCGGCCGGCTTGTGGTAGAACTCGCCCAGGTCGTCCTTCAGCTTGCCATCCTCTGCAACAACACACACCAGTCACACATCCTGCTGTTTTACTCTCAGACATGTGTTTGTTACAAGGAAAACACCTGTTGTCCAGTTGGCGATTAGATAAAGACTAATCTGAGTTTTGAATGCGTTGAAAGAGAGGTTTCTCAGCTTACAAAAGTCATTTGAACTTATCATGCATAATATAAGAAGACGTGCGTACCTGCAGGTTTCTCTGCGCGCTCGAGCGGCTTGAGGCCGAGCTTGGCGCGCAGCTCGTTGGTCTCCTCCACGGACAGGCTGTCGTGCGCGCCCGCCGGCGGCGACTGCGAGCGCTCGCCCGTGCGCGCAGAGCTCTCCGAGCTCTTCTCTCTGTTGCAACACAACCACACAATGGAACAAATTAGAATCATGAATGAAATTGAAGACAATTTGAGCTGTATGGAAGAAGTTATGCTGTTTAGAGCCTAAGAAATAAAGTCAGGAGAATAGTTAGAGCAAGTTAAATGACGGAAGTTGAATAGTAGCGTTGATAAGATGTTCTAACTGGTTACCTGTGATAGTGGGCATCTTCTCTGTCTGCGCGCGCGCGGTGGTGCTCGCGGGCGCGCCGGTCGCGCTCCTCGCTGCTGCTGCGGCTGTGCGCGCGCGCCGCCACATCGCGCGCCGCGGCCTCGCGGGCTGACGCCTCACGCGACGCTGCCTCGCGGGATGCCGCCTCGCGTGCAGACGCTTCACGTGACGCCGCTTCGCGGGAAGCCGCCTCGCGTGAAGCCGCCTCGCGTGACGCTGTCTCGCGTGGCGCCGACTCGCGTACCAGATGCGAGTCTACCGGCACCTCCTCCACTATAACAATCGAAAGAGTCGCTTTATACACAGCTAGCTAGTCTCCACACGTCATGACAAAACTATTGCTACAACATGATACACATTATTGTATAAACATATTTCAATTTTATACAGTGACTTAAATGAAAACTTACTCAACATTCTGAAGAAAGTTCCAAGCAGGATTAGTTCACAAAACCTTTTTAAACTCATACTTCATTTGGCTTTGTATACTACTATACTTATAATATTTTACCAGAAAAAAATCGGCAAGTTGTTTTAGCTTCCTGCTCAGACTCATTTGAAAATCAACTGATACAATGAGATGCCATAACATTGCTGAATATAGGCTCTTCACAGATTTATTGACATAACACATGTCAATTTCAACCTAGCAAACATAAGATACTACATTGTTACTACTACATCAGTTTCCTACTGTCTATATAGTATAGTATAGTAATATTATGGATAGAAAAAATTCATTAGTGCCAATCAAGGCTTCTTGTATGTTACCTTTTCAACAGTAAATTTTTATCTTGATATTTCTTTAAAAAGATATACTGATTAATCAAGCTTGTATATCTCCAGCACCCACTGTCAATCATGAAAATGTTGATTCTAGACATTTTGTAGTTGACATGCCAAATTCTAATCAATTCAAAATATGAAGTGAATTGAGAGACTGACTAACATATAAACCTACTTTCATGCGGACAGAAGTTAGGGTTGTCATAAATGTGAAGTCAGGCATACTAGGATAGGTTGTTAACATTACAAAAGGCAATTAAATCATAATCTTTGCATAATAATGCTGCTCAGATTTTTGTTTACTTGTTTTTATATAATATGTAAGCTTATGGGTAAAATTATCCAAATTTAAAGGATAATAATCCTTCCATCCTGGTTTGTCATGTATAAACAAAACTAGCAAAATGCTTAGGAACAATAAAGAGTAGGAATGTTTGAAGAAACTCAATGATAGGCGTGGCAAAGCAGAAATATGTCACTAATCCAATGTGGCAGGCATGCTCATAACACAAACATTTGTCATGGGTGGGAATTGAACCCACAACCTCTGGCATAGCAGTCAGGACCACTAACGACTAGACCAACAGGACAGTCAATTGAACATCTGATAAGGGGCTGGACCAAGTACCTATAATACCTATAACCCTATGGGGCCCAAGAGATGGTGCTAGAAAACAAAGCGAGAAGATATCATCCACCTGCCTGAGGAACAATATGAGTGGATGTGGATAGCACACAGAGTTGTCGGCAGAGGCTAAAAGGTACTGAATGAATATACTTTAACTATTTCTATAACTTAAACAGAACAATGCACAAATCCGCTACATTCTCAGCTGACAGTGGCCTCTGCACATCTCTCTCTACCTTTGACAAGTTTTATCCTGCCTAGAGTCCAATCCTATGCTTAATAATGTTGGAATTAGAAAGAGAAAACTGGCAATTAGCTTATAGAAGTATCATATAATATAATAGTAATATTAATGTTTGAATCCCCGATCGGTCCTATGAGACCGCACTGTTATTGTTTTACTATTGTGTCTTGTTTCACAGGTATGTGATAGATTAAAAAGAATCAGTCAAGTGCGAATTGGTCACCTACCACATGTTGTTTTTTTCAAACCCATAGGTTGACAGGTAGAAAATGCCTTGATGCATTACTGCCTATGTACCACTACTGTACCTTATGTTTAAATAAATAAATAAGGGTTTTGAAGAATTTTAGTTATTTGTTTTTAGAGTAGCAATAGAAATACACCATGAAACTATCAACTGACTACCTATTACTCAGACAGACAGCAGGGACGCTTAAAAACCTTCATGGGGTTTTTTCATTCAATGAATCATTTTTATTTCATGATGCCTCTACATCATGGTGTAACTGTTCTCAGTTGATAATTATACACATTTACTTCAGATTCCATATCCCCGACCGGTTGCATGTGACTGTCTTACACGTGTTATTGTCTTACTATTGTGTCTCGTTTTGTGGGTATGTGATAGGTTAATGTCAAGCCAATAATCTTTAGAGTAAAATAGCTGTGTAACATACAGAAAGGTAGATAGGCCATAATTATAAAGTTCCATTTTGCCATGTAGCTACGAAATCCTAAAAACTACATAACAGAGGTATTTTTCTTATTTGTAGCGATTGTCACATAAATCCGTGGCTTGTGGCTCTTGGCACTTTTAGCTGTCGGTCCACAGAGCACCACTGCGCACCGCTCCACACAACACCTACCTCACGGCAGCAGCTCACGGACGCGGTGGAACTACGCGAATGCCACCGAGTCTGAAATAACGAGCAAACAATGCCATTATTTTGCCAAATGGGAATAACGCCGACACCATTCATTATTTCCAAACAACTTTTCAATTTATTTGGCTTGATAACTGCCTGCACTCCGTGTCGCACAAACAGTGTATGAGTAGCAGGTTTATCACAAATTGGAAATAATCATCGGTGTCAGGCGTATTTCATTTGAGAACATAGAAAGTGTAACTAACCGTCTGGGGATCGGTCTCGCTTGCGGTCCTTGTGTTTACGATGTCTTTTACGTTCGGTACGTTCCCGCTGAACTTCCTCATTTTCCAAAGGCGATCGAGACCGACTCCTGTGCTTCTTCTTCTTTGATTCCTTCTTATGTTTCTTAGAACCCATCGTTGTATTTATTTATGTGTTCCACTTTTTTATTTAATAGTATTTCATAAGTTTACAAACAATAACACAAAAACACGTTGCGTTTTACTCTTTTGCTATCCACAAAAATAAAGTCAATCCGCCATATTGTTTTTCAATAATTAAATGTCAAAATAGCATAGCATGCGTAGATTTTTTTGCAATATTGGCTTCGATACCGAGTCTTTTAAGCCATGTTTCCATATGCAGTCCAATTTGTTTTCCAACATACTTCCAACATACTTTCCAAAATACAGATGTATCATAACACATTGTACAGTGCGGCCGCTATATCTTGGTGAGTCTGAAATTAGGCTTTACTGTGCAACGGCAGTACCGTAATACAGCACAGCTTGACCAAAAAGTCAGATTTTGTTTAATAAGTAATCAGCGGCATATCGAGAAGACATCTAGTATAATTTAAAAATATTTAACAATTTTTTTGAATACTATGATTTGAAAAACTAATAAAGTGTGACGCACGCCGCGCGCGGACCTCCTGGCGCGAGGCGCGAACAAACCCCCAACCGTTTAAATGATAATAATTATGTTACAATCGTAATTATTTCCTACATTTGTATACGATGAAATGTGTATTTTAGTACCAGTGAGCATCGAGCTCACTGGTATTAAAATACAGTTGGCGTTAAAAGCGAATTAGAAGTCGCTATGGTTTCGTTATCGTGATTTAGGTAGGTTCAAACCATTACATGAATAAATAAGAGAACAAAACCAGTTCACAGTAGTTCAATATATTATTATATAGTGGTTTTATTTATCCCCTGTATATTCACACCTAGTTCAAACTATTAGTGCCAAGTGTTTCCGTCGAAGCGCTAGGTGCTAAAGAATATTCATTGTCTATACATGTTAATCAATCATCGTTTTATTTACCCACACCTACTTATTTAATAATTTGAGTTACATTATCGTTGTTTTACTTGTAATTTTAATTTTTAATAATAAAAGCATACTTATGTGTAAGAATGTAACATTTTATTTGTGAAGTCAAGTCCAGTCCGAGTCTCGAGTCTCCATGACTACACCGCATACCGCTTTATGCGTATAGTTTCTTAGCGTTTGTTACCGAGAAACTAATAAAATCGGCCCATTTAGTTTGATTTAAACTTGGACCTCCTATACATATTAAGGTATACAGTACATTGAAAAAAGAGCGTGTAAAACAATAAAATCTACTAGACACTTAGATCTAATTATAATAATAATAAAATAAAGAGGAAGAGAACCGATAAGTACTTATTACAATCGCAATCGTGACATAATTTGTTTTTCTAATTTCTTAAAAAAACTGTATAAATTTTTCTTTGATTGGCAACAGTGGCTAGGACTGTGTCGTTTGCAGCGTGACCACTGGATGGCTCTTGGCATCGGCTTTCGCGCTGGTGATAATGAGGGGTGGCAACACTAAGGACACCTGCGGCTGGTGCCGGCCGCGCGGGCAGGACTCGAAGTGCGCCTTCTTGACCTTGGCCTGCTTGCGGCGCGTGTGGCGCACCAGCTCGGGCGTGGGCGGCCGCCGCACCGGCTGCGTGGAGCTCATGCGCATGTGCGCGTACAGCGGAATCTGCAGCGCACAAACATATACAGGAAGGTAGTCGTTGATATTGTAACGAGTCTGGTCAGAGTACACAACAAGTATACTGACGATGGGCAGCGACTCGTCGAGCACGATGCGGGCGACGCGCTCGGGTCGGCGCGGCAGCACGAAGTGGTTGCCCAGCAGCGGCTCGGCCGGCGGCGCGCCGAAGCTGCCGCGCCGCAGCTCGTCCTCGCCGATGTGGCGCAGCGCGTCCACCGCCTGCTGCCCAGGCACGAAGTGCGACACCTCGCCGCCGTTCCACACCTGCACAACACACCCACTCCTTTACAAGCTTTAACAAGCGAAAAATGGAAATGAAGTGAGTTATTGTTTGCAAGTTAATACACAATACTTTATTGCTGTCCATATTATGTAGGTACGTAGGTGGTATAGAAATATTATCAAGATCAATATGGACCCTGTTGGTTAAGTTTTAGGTCTATTATTTGGATCGCGCAAGAGATTTCTTACTATACAGAAAAAAAACTAAAATATGCTTTTTATTTCCACGAGACCCAATGGAGTGTACAGAAAATACTTGAACCATCTGTCAGGATTTTGAAACTGACCTTGAAGGTAGTGAAGCTGGCGACTTTCTTGACGTCCGGCGGGACGCGCGTAACGTCGAGGGTCCAGGGCACGAAGCTGCCCAGCGTCTGCAGGTACTCGCCCGACAGGCGCCACACGCGCACGCTGTAGTCCGCGCTGCCGCTGCAGACAGGGGGCTGGCATGAGTGCGAGGGACACCAGGTGGCCCGCCACATGATTAATCAACTAATTTTCATTTTTTGTCAAATAATATTTTCGCAAAGTTCAAACCTTTCGATCAGAGTGTGGGTTCTGGCGAGAGATACTTCCCTCCCCAGCCCTTTTATCCCATTACAGGAGAACTCTGCTCCTGTTTATGAGTTTCGTCTTATTTAATGGGTTTCGATCGAATACGCGCCAAAGTCCCGCAGTACTCGACCGTCACACGGTAATGGCAACGGTAATGCAAAAAAACAACATTTCTTCCGTGGGTTTTTTACCTCCCTCCATTCTTCAGTCAGCAAAAACGGACAAACGCGGCCGCCTTTTCTCTCTCGGCAGCGGTGGGCATCTCTGCCCTAGGGACTGTCTCACGGCTCGTGGTGGACATCCTAAACCCTACATTATAATAAATCACTTGCGTGGTCTGGAATGGTTTGTTATTGCTCGTTACCTTCTCATGTCTCATCGCCCACAAAAAAGGAACTCTGGAAAGTGTCTGGAAAGGATTTCCATTGTGACAAATATAATTAAGTACCATAATTCTTTAACTATTTTAAACCGTAAGGTTGTGTGTTGAGAAACAAATTAACCGCGCGGTTTCAAAGAAAAACTCAGAACTTACGTCAATACAAGTTCGAATTCGTCGATATAGGCAATAGTGGTGACAGAGCGCATATGTCCGCGGTAGCTGTTGAGTAGCATGGGCAGCGGCTGGCCGCGCTTGCAGCGCTTGGCGCGGCCCTCGATGCGGTCGCGCCACAGGAACGGGAACAGCAGCCGCAGCCGCGGCATGCTCACGTGCACCTGGACAGATACTCTTAAGTTGAGACGTAAGTGCATAGTGCAGAAGGGCTGTTGGCGCCCTTCTGTAGGCAAACCGCGTAGGTTAATCGGAGTGTCCATTGCTGCCAAAGCACCTACGCATGTTCCTTTTTATTTGACTTATTGGCAAGCTTTTGGTCTGTTGTACTTCAGAGAGTTGAATATTCCAGCAGGGACTAACCGTTTGATTGGTGAGGTAATTAATCAAGAGCCACACTTTAATGTAACCCATAGTAGTGCCAGTGAAGAGGAACACGTTGTACTCGTCGGTGGCGAAGGCCGACACGTAGTCGCCCGCCATGTGGATGGCCTGGAACGAGCCCTGGTGGCCTCCAGCCGAATGGTCCGACCAGCACTGCACATAGCCATTCTCGAGAGCCAGTAGAAAAGAAGCTAGAAAGAGTAAGTATAGGAAGTATGAAGGAAAATGTTCGATGGATTTCACTTAAAGGTAGAATACGAACTTATCGCCAGGCATTCTCTATCAGTCAACCAAGCTTCACCACTCTGGAATGGTGTTGTTCCTCAAATTAGGACATTTTTGCACGATTGGGATGTGGGCCCATTTGTCGTGAATTGAGCTGTGCTCCATGGTAGGGATGGGTAGAGCAGGGACAGGACTATACCTTGGATTGAAAGAAAGAAAGAAAATCATTTATTTGGCACACATGCATATGTACACACAATGAAGGAAAATAAACATTTCGTTAGAAACTTAAGCTTAAAAATAAACATGAAGTAATTAATTAACACTGCGTGTCATACGGTGGCGCCAGATAGGTCTTAACAAAGAATCGTTCAACCTACCTAGCCTTTCCCTAATAATGCTGTAGGCGGCTTCCAGTCTCATCAGAAACAGCTGATTATTAGTATTTTATTTATTTATTTAATCCTCATGTAACTAGAAGTACCAAGGTGGACTTAATCCAGCAACCCAGCTACTAGGTGGCACCCGTGGTACCAGAATTTTGAGTTTCTGTGTATCAGTAACTACAGTCAAAGATCTATAAATAACTGCCATAATTTACTTAACGCGTATTCCAAAACACGGAAGAGTCTCAGTATGTTATGAAACTTCCTTCAACCATCACGACACCATCCACGGGACTGGCCGCGGCCAGGGTTAATTAGTCTACGAGATCGAGAATATAAAGTCAAATAAACGCCCACGTGAAAGAGGGATTATAGAGGTAGATAGAAAACGGAGTGAACTGACCGACTCGCACGTGCTGCGGCCTGGTGTGCAGGAAGATGCAGGCGTGCACGGCCAGGTGGCGCATGCTCTGTGCGCGCACGGGCATCTGCACGGCCGACACGCGCCGCGCCGCCGCCTTCTTGATGGCCTCCGACGGGTCCACTTTGCCGCGACCCGTGCCTTTACTGCACAACACAACTGCTCATGTTAGGTCCCCGTGGGGACCGCCATTTTTTATTATTTATTTATTTATTTAATATTAATATAAATAATATTAATAACATAAACTGTTATTGCTCTGTTTCTTTTGCTTCTGTAATTATACCACTCTCTAATTTTAAATCGGTCGGGGTTTGGTGGCAAATTTTTTTTCCAGCGGTTCTCAAAGTTAAAAGCTAATTACTTGTTTACTGGCACGTTTTTGTGCCACGGGGTTCTACAGGTTAACTTAGGGAATTAAAAAATCGCATGTTCCTTATTTAGTAGATTATTTCGCTCTACCATCTCTTTGGCAAACATCACATTGCTGTACCCACCTGAGCTTGAGGATGGCCGGAAATTTCTTCCGTATTTGTTCTGATTTGTCGGCGGCCGTCGTCGACTTGATGTCTCGCTTGCCTGAGAGCATCTTGACGAGCCTTGACGGCTCTCTGCAGTTGTATCGCCTGCATGTTGGCAAATTATTAGATTAGGTATTGAGATATCTATAAAAATAAAATTGTTTATCAATTTCCTTGTTTAATGTTTGTATTGTCACAAATACTTTACCTTCTGTAACTATTTTTCCTTTCACACGATACGCTTTCACGGAAAACATTTTGTACTGTTAGGTACTCAAGTTCTGTTCCCATGTGTTCAGCTGCTCACCTGTAAGGCTGGCCAGTCTCCAGCTTCCACAGCACAAGTTCCGAGTTGTAGGTGGCGGTGACCAGCGTGAGGGGGGGCCGCACTGCGGCTGCTAGCACGTCGTCCGTGTGCCGAGTCTCCCAGCTCTTGCCGTAAATCGACATGCCGGTGTCCTCGAACTCCACCACGTGCCGGTTCCAACCTACCGCTAGAATTCTAAACTAATGTTAAGTATTAGGAATTAAAATAGGTAACTTAAACGGTAAAACGCTAGTGCTCAATATTTGAAGTCCTAGTGTCGAATTTTAAACTTGATCAAGGAAAGCCGTTTAGAGAAAGTCTTACCCAGTCACACTTCATCATGCGAGTGTGTGACGAGCCGCAGAACTCGTCAGCTTACCTGCCTTCCACCCAGAAGCAGCCGGTGACTTCACACATGTGCTCGATGGTCATCCGCCTTAAACACACGCCAGTGTTGAAGTTCCACACCTGAACAAGAGATAAAAGTGCGAAGCAATCGTTTAAAAATATATATACGTTGTCACTGCATTACTCTTTCTGTACAAATATTTGTGCCAGTTTAGCGCAAAGAACTCCCATTCCTTTTTCCACTCAACACAATCCAGAGCTAAGGTTTAGTAATTTTGCCTATTGTGTAAACTATCAGATTAAATATTTATATACTGCTATAAACACACGAAAATACAGAGGGCGGAAAGAGACACTTTGACAACAAATACAATACAAATTACAACAATTTTTGTACATAATCTACATTCTGCAGACAGTTACATCATGGAGTTTGTTTCATTTGAGTAAAGTTTTCTGTCGGTCCAATTAATTTCGAAACAAGTTGTATAGATAGTGCTGTTAGGATCAGTGTTATGAGACCTTGAGCTCGCCGCTCCTGGCGCCGGTGAGCAGCATCAGATGGCCAGGGTCGAAGCAGGCGGCCGTGATCTCCACCGGGATCACCTGTGCGTGCAGCACGCGCACGTGCGCTTCGCGGATCAGCACGTTGCGTTTACCTACACACATTTACTTTATTGATTAATAGATCAGAGAGAGAAATGCCGCAAAAGGGATTCTACTCTGTTATGCAGAATCGAAAAATGATAATCTATAAGTAAAGGTTGTTGCTGAATTGCTGATGTTATTATAAACATTTAGTTTAGCACTTAACGATCAAAAGAAGTTCCGAACCTTAATGACTCACCAGTCAGTGGATCCCAGTTAATGATGAAGCTGTCCATCCCACACGTGATGATGACCTTGAACAGCGGGTTGTAGAGCACCTTGCTCACGGTGCGGGAGTGCGTGAAGCCGTCGGTGTGCAGCGGGTTGAGCTGCTCATCCAGCAGCACGATGGCTATCCTGGTGGCAGCCAGGATGAACTGGCGCGTCGTCGGGTTGTACACGGCAGAGATAGGCGTGTTCTCAGCTAATGTAGCAGGGATGTCCTTGTAGGTCTGCCGAATATCATGAATGAGAAATGGTTAGGATGGAGTTTACATACTTAGTTCATTGAAGTCAACAGTTGAGAAATTAAGTGCAATATATATTTGATTAATTTGGGCGCTAAACTTTTCTTACAACGATAGTTACGAGTAGGTACGTCAACGAAAAGAAAACTATCTTACCTGAATGCACGCTTGACTTTGCACATCCCACACTCTGATAATTCTATCTCTAGATAACGAGTATACGGTCTGTCCCTTGTTCTGCAGCACGATGCAGATGATACCGGCGTGGTGCCCGATGAAGGTCAAGTTGGCCTTGGTTGGCACGAATGGGCTCCACACTCGCACTGTGCAGTCAGGGCCTCCTGTCGCCAGCACGTGTGCCTCCTCGTCAAACGTGAAGCATTGAATACCCTGCAAAATTTGTTCGATTTCTAACAACTGTAGTAACTGCTGAAACATGACCCTTTACTCTATGAGACCCCTCTCAAGTCGAGTGCGAGTCATTCATCGCAGCAACAACGGGTAAGTAACAGCTCGGGGGCTTAAAACACCTCTGACGTTAGAATGGAATGGGCAAATAAATGTAAGAGAACATAGCACAAGTTCTCACTTTTTCTAATCTGATCACACTAGACGATTGTATCTTGAAGCCTCGTATGTCGCACATGAAGAGGGAGTCTGGGCAGGTGGAGCAGGACAGCACGCAGTGCAGCGACGCGTAGTAGCCCACCTGGCGCACCCACTCCTTGTGCAGGCGGCGCAGCTCTAGCAAGCGCAGCTCTGGAAGCAGGTAGCCCTGGAAATAGAGGAGCACATAAAACACTGTAATAGAATATAGCATATGGAATATATAAATAGAATATGTAATAGTGAGTTTGATGATGAATTAAGACTTATGAAAAATCAACAGTGGAAAAAATGCTTAACTGTAATAAAATAAGTTCTATCAGAATCAGGAACATTTCAATAGTTAGTATTATCATGATCACCCGTCTCTGCAGATCTACATGTCGTAGTGATATGAAAACACGTCCTGGCTCGTTTTTGAAAGGTCCGCGCAGTACCGGAGAAAACAAAAGCAATCGAACGTTGCCGCCGACGTCTCCACAGATCAGCATCGATGGCTCCTTTATATCCTGGCTAAAGTGGTAGTGCATCGTACATATCTGAAAAATATAACTAGGAAGTTATATTCCTTATTCAATTTGCGGAAATTAAAAAAAATCTGATTTTGGGACGTAAGAAAACAAAAACAATCAGCGTAATCTCTTGCCATGTCTTCCCAGCTGGTGATGACGATCTTCAAGGCGAAGGTCTTGGCGGTGCAGTCGTAGAAGCGCAGGTCCCGCTCCGTGGAGCTGATGGCGATGATGTTCACGTCTGGCATGCACACCATGTCCGTCACCCATGTAGTGTGCACCTTCAGGTGGGCTGCGGGTAAGAGTGTTAAGTCAGAATATATGGAAGACGGATATCGACATGAACGGTCACTTAATATCGCTTGGCTACTAACTGCTGGAGGAGTGGGCAGTCCTGAGCAGCTTCATGTCGAGCGACCACCAGTTGACCATGCCGTCACGACTCACTGATATGTACGTGCCTTGGCTGTGGTCCGTGCTACGGTCCTGTGAAAACGATATTAAAAATCACATAGCACCAGTGACAGAAAAGTTGAGAGGAAATCGTTTGTCTTAGTATGGCCATGTGAAGAGTAGGATGAAACGCAAGTTACTAAAAGAGTTCTGAGTTTACATGTTCTTGGATGGAGATCAAAGAAAAGATGGACAAAGAAAAGATGGATTGATTGTGTGAGGAGTTGGTGATAATGTGATGGGTATTGAGTGACAGGACAGAATGGAAGAAAAGACGAGTTGCACCGACCTCAAGAAATATAGCATAAGGTAGGAAGAAGAACATCAGAATACCAAAACATACACAGAAATGTTCATAAAACTTATTTTACGAACCTTTTCGACAGTCGGACTGAAGCATATTCTAGATATGTTGTGTGTGTGTTCGGATCGCATGACGACGGGCAGGCCCAGGATGGGCGGCTGCAGCAGCTCGCGCTTGTTCTCCTCGTCGTTGCCGAAGTAGCCCAGGATCAGGTGGGACACCACCTCCTCCCAGTCCACCTTGCCGCTGCGGCTTGTATTCATCTAACCATGACGGAAAAGTGTCTAGAAAAATGCTATGTAATTCTGCTAAGTCTTCTTCTACCTGGCGTTAATCCTGGCTATTGCCAGGGTTCGCCTGATGTAGTTCTGCTAAGTGATAGATACATAATACATGCTTTTTTACAATCACGGTATTCATAGTTGAGCACACATATTTTTAGGGTTCCGTAGCCAATTGGTAAAAACGGAACCTTTATAGTTTCGCCATGTCTGTCCGTCCGTCCTAGCTTAATCTCTGTGACCGTTAGCTCTAGAAAGCTGAAATTTGGTACCAAGATGTTTTATTAGGGTAGCTTACAGCTTACATGTAGGGGATGTAAAGTAAAAAGCGATTTTTTTTTTAATTTCAATCCTAACGTGTGATATATCGTTGGATAGGTATTCAAAAATAAATATGGGTTTACTAAAATTATTTTTTTATAATATCAATAATTTCGGAAATAATCGCTCCAAAAGTAAAAAACAATGTGTGCCCCCCTCTAACTTTTGAACCATAAGTTTAGAAAATATGAAAAAATCTGGAAAGTAGAGCTATATAGACTTTCTAGGAAAATTATTTTGAACTTGATGGGACGAACAGTTTTTGAAAAGTTGGGGACACTTATTGTGACGGACGGGAAACTACGGAACCCTACACTGAGCGTGGCCCGACACGCTTGGCCGGTTTTTTATAATTCAAGTTTCGACATGATTTACCAAAATTGGCAAACTGAAAGAGATGGATCATGGTTCATCTATACTAATATTATAAAGAGGTAAAATTTGTAAGTTTGTAAGTTTGTAGGTTTGTAAGTTTGTATGTAGGGGGTAATCTCTGGAACTACTGGTCCGATTTGAAAAATTCTTTCAGTGATAGATAGCCCATTTATTGAGGACTGCTATAGGCTGTATACCATCACGCTACGACCCACGGGAGCGGAGTAGTAAAAATGCGGGTGAAACCGCAGGGGACAGCTAGTCTATACTAATATTATAAAGAGGTAAAATTTGTAAGTTTGTATGTTTGTAAGTTTGTATGTAGGGGGTAATCTCTAGAACTACTGGTCTGATTTGAAAAAATCTTTCAGTGTTAGATAGCCCATTTATCGAGGAATGCTATAGGCTATATAACATCACGCTACGACCCACAGGAGCGGAGCAGTAATGAAAAATGCGGGTGAAACCGCGGGATTCAGCTAGTCTATAATAAAGATATCAATGTTTACTGGTGTATAAGTACAATATTGTACCTTCAAAAACATAATTTTAAATTCTTCATCATCGTAGTCCACATGGAGCAAGGTCTTGAGCAGGTCCCTGAACTCGGCGGCCGTCATCTCTTGGCCGCTAGCCTGCTGGAAGGCGTTTCTCATCTTCAGCATGTCGGCGATGCTGCAGCGGTCGTGCAGCGCCACATTCCGCCATGCCTGGAACTGGCTTAACACACTCGCGATCGTACCCTGAGTTAAAGATTCTTCTTCTTTCTCAATTTCTCTTTCTCCTTCCATAGTTTTCAGAATGATGTAACGAGTATCAGAGTATAATATAAACAGCTAGCTTGCTATACTTGACTACGATTATTGCATATAACTGTCAAAAACTTTGCTAATCTCGTAGGTATCGGTACAGTAATAGTTTACTAATTTTCAGTTGTAATTAGATCCTTTTTACGTGTGGGGCTGGGTGGAATTGAGTTTTTGTGAATAAGATCGTAGAACATTTGAATTGCAAAAGGGTAGATCTTCTTGCAAGTGTTTTTTAACTACCTTGAACATTTTCAAGTCGACGATAAATTAACAAGAATTTTGAGAATGTGACACTCATTGATGTTATCTGTACATAAACACGTATATAAAAGGAACTTACTGAATAGGTATCGACGCACAGCCGAAACTAGGTAAAAAGAATAGAATAGAAAAACATTTATTCGGGACAGACAGCACGATTACAAACACAAAGTAAATTAGAAAAAAAAGTACAGAATGCGCCGAGCGTGCCCGCACCGAAAGTGTGACCACCTCAGCATTTGCTGGGCGTCAGACACCCAGCGCTGGTAGGTAAGTACTGGGCCTAGGCATGTGAACTTTCGCATAAGTATTTTGTTAAGATTTCTGTGGCTTCCATTGATGATGATCTGAAAATACAACTTTTAATGGGGCGAAAATGAAAATCCGTTTGTGACGAGTGAGACGAGAATGTTGGACAAAGCTACTGTCCTTAGAACTTTTGCGACTGAATAATGTCCTTAGGACTTTTGCGACTGTATTGTGTTGAAAGGAAGTAAGGTAAGGAGCAGGAAACAAGCTAACGTTCAGCCAGTGCCCACGAAGGGCAGTCGAGCTGACCTAGCAAATTACAGACCCATTTCCAAGTTACCTGTCTCAAGATTAAAAAATCGGCCCTAACAAGTAATATTGTATACTCTAACCATCTAATTATTCAAATGAACTGTCAAGTAAACACCCTAATTCGCAGACCACGTAGCAATTCAGTTACGGGTCAGTTAATCTTATGATTAGTGCTACTCGAACATGGTGAAACGCGAAATGAAGTTACGGGTGACTTTATCTGACGATTAGCCTACTCAGCACTTTACTTGAGGGTGGTGAAAGATGCCTTTAGTGGAATATACGTGTGATCAGTCTAAACTCTAAAGATAGTACAATAATAAATTACCATATATATTTTATTCAGTTTGCACATTTCAACATACACATGATGACATCTCTACAAAACAATAATTGCTGCAATATGATAAGTGAAGTAGGATGAGCGTGGTCACGAAGGTCTGCGCTGGGGGTCGGGCGCGGCGTCGGGCTGCGTGCCCTCGGGCGGCAGCGTGACCTGCGCGTGCTTCACGAAGGTCTGCGCTGGGGGTCGGGCGCGGCGTCGGGCTGCGTGCCCTCGGGCGGCAGCGTGACCTGCGCGTGCTTCACGAAGGTCTGCGCTGGGGGTCGGGCGCGGCGTCGGGCTGCGTGCCCTCGGGCGGCAGCGTGACCTGCGCGTGCTTCACGAAGGTCTGCGCTGGGGGTCGGGCGCGGCGTCGGGCTGCGTGCCCTCGGGCGGCAGCGTGACCTGCGCGTGCTTCACGAAGGTCTGCGCTGGGGGTCGGGCGCGGCGTCGGGCTGCGTGCCCTCGGGCGGCAGCGTGACCTGCGCGTGCTTCACGAAGGTCTGCGCTGGGGGTCGGGCGCGGCGTCGGGCTGCGTGCCCTCGGGCGGCAGCGTGACCTGCGCGTGCTTCACGAGGCTGCGCTTGAGGCGCGTCTCGCGCACCAGCTCGGGCGTCGGCGGCCGCCGCACCGGCTGCGTCGACGCCATGCGCAGGTGCGCGTACAGCGGGATCTGCAACACAACACTCACATTATTCCGCCGATCAATCTTATTACTAACTATATTAAGCGACGCGCAACGAACTCAAAGCTAGACCAACAACAGCTATGATTTATCATGTCGTTATTGGTTTTCTGACATGTCCGCTCTGTGCTCGGAGTATACAAGTCACATCTGAACTCAAAATTACCTTGAGGAGCTGTGGCTGTAATCGCCTAGACTGCATCATCTCACTACTATACTAGCACTACTATTTCTATATTAGCACGGAAGCAGGACAATGAACAACTTAAATTCAATATTCGCCACAGTATTAATTGGAATCTGGAATAGCGATCTTAAAGCTAAAATAAGAAAAGTAAGCGGAGTCACAGTTTGCATGGAGTCGTCAAGCACGATGGGCTCCTGTCGCTCGGGGCGGTTCGGCAGAGCGAAGTATTTCCCGAGCAGCGGTTCTTCAGGCGGCTTGCCGAAGGTCTTGTGCTGCAGCTCGTGCTCCGTGATGTCCCGCAGCTTGTCTATCACCAGCTGTCCTGGCACGTAGCGCGACACCTCGCCTCCGCGCCACACCTGGAAACAAGTAAAGTACATTTACTTGTGTCCTTACTAAGATGTGAGGTGCTGGATATAACAATGGAACCATCTAATCACCTTAAACGTAGTGAAGCTGGCGACTTTCTTGACGTCCGGCGGGAAGCGGGTGACGTCCAGTGACCAGGGCAGGAAGCTGCCCAGCGTCTGCAGGTACTCGCCCGTGAGGCGCCACACGCGGACGCTGTAGTCTGAGCTACCACTGAACGAATCAAACATCAAATCAATACAGAGTTTAGTATTTTATCTCATCGGCTAATGCTGCCAATAAAAAATCACAATTGAAACATTTTGCAAAGAACACTTACGTAAAAACGAGTTTATGTTCGTCGATAAAATCCATGGCGGTGACGCAGCGCATGTGCGCGCGGTAGCTGTTGAGCAGCAAGGGCAGGGGCTGGTCGCGCACTGTGCGCTTGGCGCGGCCCTCGATGCGGTCGCGCCACAGGAACGGGAACAGCAGCCGCAGCCGCGGCATGCTCACGTGCACCTGTAGCCTTACCATGAGTTTGTAAAAACGTTCTCGCTATCGAAAACTATCGCTTTGTCCCTGTCATTGTGGTGCACGTGAAAGAGACAAAGCTATAGTTTTCGATAGCGAGAACGTTTTTTCAAACTCATGGTAAGGCCACTGGACAGAACATACACGTTACAGCTCTACCGTTGAGTTGAGATGTAACTGCGTCTCAATTCAACGGTACACTCTTGTATGGACTTGAGAGAGAATTGAATATTCAAACAGGGACTAACCGTTTCATTGCTGAGATAATTAGTCATGAGCCACACTTTAATGTAGCCCATAGTAGTGCCAGTGAAGAGGAACTCGTTTTTGTCATCGGTGGCGAAGGACGACACGTAGTCGCCCGCCATGTGGACGGCCTGGAACGAGCCCTGGTAGCCGCCTGCCGAGTGATCCGACCAGCATTGCACTTGTCCGTTCTCGAGTGCTAGTAGAAGGGCAGCTAGAGCAAAAAAAGGAACTGCGTAAGGAAGTGACTGAAATAAAATCAAAGTACAGATACCGGCATGGATCTTGAGCGCTGACTTAAAAGTGGAAGTCGCAGAAGTTAAATATCGGGTCTCTTTTGTGGTGTGAAGTGAGACGCGGGGGCTGGGAGTATAATCCTATAATGATTGGCTCTCCGATGAGTAAGTAAGATGCGCAAAGCAATCTCGCTTCCTTTAGTCAATCACTCAAGATTGGTGCCGGTAACTGTACAGCGTTTCATGCGCGTCACGTTTGTTGCAAAGTGCTGGGTTGTCTGACCGACGCGCATGTGCTGCGGGCGCGTCTTGAGGAAGATGGCGGCGTGCACGGCCAGGCGGCGCATCTTGCGCTCGCGCGGCGGCTCCGACACGGGCGAGCGGCGCCGCGCCAGCGCCTTCCTCACGGCCGCCTCCGTGTCCACCTCCTCGCGCCCGCCCGCCGTCCTGCCGACAGTCCACAAATGCAACACCTAGCTTGGCATGTAGGGTTCTACGACGACGGAAGTGGGTGTAAAGTTTCGCAAAACAAAACGATGGAAAAAGAGGATCCTCCAATCAAAAGATTTAGTGCTGGTGGAGGTGTTGTGTTTGGACCGGGCAACTACCTAACAGTTGATTTCGGGCTGTTGTATGTTTTATTCGCGTGTAAACCTCTAATACCGCGATACAGGATTTTGAAGTTAGTTCCTTTGTGGCATCATAGTTTCATAAGACGACGTTTCGGTCACAGTTCACATGTAAAATAATGTGTGTCTGTCTGGTGGATGTGGATATTTTCTGGTTAATACGAGTAGAAGCATCATGTTATTTAAAGGTATCGTGTGAATATGTCTTCAAAGGAAGTGAGCCACCTTCTTTCTTTGAAGTTTATTCATTATGTAACTGTTCTAATTAAGTAGACTCTTCTGTAATAAAATGACAGAGTACATATATGTGGTAGTCACCCGAGTTTGCGGAGGCCGGTGGATTCCTTCCTGACCTTCCCGTGGCCTGCCTGCGTTGAGCGCAGCATCTCGCGCTTGTTGTACACCATCTTGATGCGCAGCATCGGCTCCGTGCACGAGAACCGCCTGGAACAGACTCGTGCAGGCAATCACCAGCTCCACTACGTTTATACTAGCTTCTGCCAGCGGCTTCACCCGCGTGGCAATAGAAAATATGTGTCAGACGCATTTTTCAAATCTTTTCACCTAGCCGTTACATATTTAACCCACAAGACTAAAAAATCGAGCTTACAGACTATTTATTTAAAAAATTATGTGGAGATGAGTGCAATTCATTCACGGATGCTGAAATTTTTGGGCTTATGTTACTCGTCGCTCTTTTTCGTTCTAGTAGTTATATTATAATATCATCATCTGCCTAGCCTTTTCCCAACTATATTGGGGTCGGCTTCCAGTCAAGCCGGATTTAGCTGAATACCAGTATTTTACGAGGAGCGGCTGCCTACCAGACCTCCACAACCCATTAACTGGGGTAACACGGTACTTCATGGCAAGACTGGAGTCAGATTTACTGGCTTCTGACTATCCGTAACGACTGCCAAAGATCTCCAAATGACAGCCGGGACCAACGGCTTAACGTGCTTTCCGAGTTATATTATAATATACAGGGTGTAAAAAGACCGATCACAAAGCCGATAACTACACATTCTGTACATGTAATTAAGTAACTTAGACCAAAAAATATTGCTGGGAAAAAACTTTTTTTTTTCATCTTTAAAAAATAATTAATTAATAATAACTTCGTTCGGCTGCTCGCGCTTGGTCTTTGAACCGACCGCAAGCTTGTGTGTGTGAGGCGCTCGTTGTGTTTAGTTTTCGTTGCATTTTTCTAACTTCAAATGCGTAATTTATTAAGAAAAATTGATAATTTTCATAATGTTTGTTCGGAAGAATGTTTACTAATGATACTTGGAATACGATTTTGAAAAAAAAACGATCAAAAATTTTTGACTTTGACCTTCAATATCTCCAGAACCAGTGAATTCCCAGGTATGTCCTAGAAGAAAAAAAGTATCCCAGTGATGAGTGGGGTGTATGGGGTTTTCGTTTTCGTTAAGGGTCTTTTTACACCCTTTATTATACCTGTTGATTAGTGATTGTTTATTATTTTTTTATTTCCGAAAACGCTCCCGCTTTTCTCTTATCCTTAAGGATCCAGCGGAGATCGCTCGCTACTTCGAGTTGAGATGACAATAAAATACGTTCGCGGTATATTGCTATCTTTGTTTGGCAAAAACAAATGCGAAATTGCATATGTGTGTTTACGTGTGAGTCGGACAATCTTCACAGCATAATATAGAACAGTTTTGAACTTGACAAAACAATTCCATCAAAAACACAGCTTGTAAAAAAACTCAAGTCTCGCAACACTACTCTTCTACCGTAAAAATATGTGAGATCCATGTTATACCAAGTCAAAATATCTTGTATGTTTTAAATAAATGAATTTAGCTTTGTAATCGCATGAAAACACAATGTATCTCAAAAGTAATTAAGTAAATCGTTTAGTGCGATTACCAAGTCAAATCTTAAAAATGTAACTTTGTAATCCTATACATTTATATGGGATTACTAAGTTATATATGCAGTTGGTGTATCTAGAAAACTAGGCCGAAATTGCAAAATATTTTAGTTTTCCCTTGGTTTGTACAGTAAACACTAATTGTAATCAAAATTTGAAACTTCTGTCTCTATGTCTGCTAAAAGTACCTTAGACTTTTTATGTTCGTTCAGTCAGTGAGTGACAAAATTTAGAAACTTTGATAAGAATATTTAATGAAATTTGAAATATATCGTCTTTTTATGAAGCCTGCTTGATCTAGTTTCGTCCACAACGAATTTATAAGAGGTTGGAAATGGCTCGAAATGTTTCGAGAAATTGATGCCACTTTTTTGCGTGACTTGGTGGGTGGGACACTACCGTGCCCCCAGATTACCTATGCTCCATTGAAGCAATAGGGTCGTCACTTTTAATGTTATCCTAAAACTAAATTTAATGCAAAAAAGTGTTCTGTAGTGATCAATCTATCGAATGGAAATCAATAATATTTTTATTTTACGTGGGCCTACATGGACACTTATGAAACGTCAGAATCTAGTGCGTAGTTCCAATTCGTCGTTTCCTATTGAGAAGAACCGGCAAGAAACTTCATGGTTACTCTTTTCAAAAAAATATTGGGTTTACAATATTTCCATACTAGCTGTGTCCGCGACTTCGTTCGCGTGGATGACAAAACTTATCAATAAGTTTTTAGTGTAGTACCTTCACTTCTATGTATATCAATAAATAAACAAAATGCCTAAAAAATAATATCTACATAATTATACGAATGACTAATCTTACCTAAGAAAACTAAAATACCCTACGTTACACACTATCAAATATACTACCTACACTTGAAATTAAAATCTATACGGTCTGCGCCCTATAAAAGTAAACCTAAGTACCTACCTAATTAAAAAAAATTGAGTTCGGTGTCGGTATCGTAACATGCCCTGCCATTATTTTTTTTGATATTTTCAATGTACAGAATTTATACTTCTACAAATTTATTATAAGTATAGATTACAATATTAACAGACAGATTAAGATTGATAACCAAAAGTACAATAAAAATAATATTTATCAAAAAACTGTTGAAATAGTAGAAATCAAATCGTAGTCTACAGTGTTCCCACATTCACACCATAAGAGAGGATAGACCCCTACGCTAGTGTGAATGCCTATAGGAGGGGAACCGATTTTCTAGAGGCGTAACTACAAATTTTCAGTTTTCAGACTTTTCCCTATATTTGCTATAAGACCTTTTTTATGCCAAATTTCATGATTCTAGGTCATCGGGAAGTACCCTATAAATTTTGATTACTTAGAGAGTATCAAAACGTACGTTTTTTGCGATATAAACGGTTGTAACTTCTTTTTTCGATAACTTATATGTTTGATTTGTGCACAGCTTCAAGAGATCGCGGGCCTATACTCGAACTCGACAACTCCACGCGTTCCCGAGATAGAGGATCTTGACAAACAAAGGTTTCGTTTTTGCCCGTTGAGGTACGAAACCCTTAAAACGAAACGATAATTGTTGAAAAGTTTTATAGGAAATTAAATTCGATCAAATATTTTTCGAACCTATGATAAGTAGGTAACCCTGGAGGAGCGACACACACGCTAGGACCTTGTGTACCCTGGAATGATTACGAAGTAATACCACACAATCTGAAGTGTACTTTATTTTCATTGCCATTAAGTTCATATTTTTGATTGACAAGCAAAAATGAAAAAAAATGTACCCATCAAGACGGAGCATAGAAAGAGGTAGCGTGTCCCTTTCTTACTCGTCTATGGACACCATGGTAGAAAGAGATAGAATACCCTTTTGTGAGTACGTTTTTGAGGTTGACGTAATCAATCCAGATAGTATAAATAATTCTGAGACACACTGACTGTGGTAATGTCATACCCACACACTGACATTTGCCTGCTGCGATAGCAATAAAAACTATTGAAAATTTGGGAGAAATTTGGATGTGTTCCGTAATACCAAAAATGATGAATGAAAAATTAATGATTTTCCAATTTCTTTTCGTTTCTTTATAATTTGATAATAATATCTGTGTTCCTACGGAGAGATATCTTGAAGTATTGTTGTTTATAATATAGAAAAAAACAAATAAAAACATGACATTTTCGGTGTAAAAATGTGCAAAATTAAATTCGCTGTAATTTCGTTTGGGGTAAGTTTTTCAACAGAAAGACGACGTAGGAACCTAGATAATTATTGTCTGAATCCGAATAACATCATATAATGGTGTAAATATGCTTAAACTGCAAATGATTTTGGTATTACGTTTGTATGGAAAATCGACACTTCGCGCCAGCCTTAATTGTCTCTTTTTGTTATCATTGTAATTCGCAATGATATGGTCAAATATTTCGTTACGCAATCTAGTTCAGGATGCCGCCCTATCCGTTTGCAATAGTGCGACTACCGACAGTAGGCCACTTGCGCACCTGTAAGGCTGGCCAGTCTCCAGCTTCCACAGCACCATCTCGGAGTTGTAGCTGGTGGTGGCCAGCGTGAGGGGGGGCCGCACCGCGGCGGCCAGCACGTCGTCCGTGTGCCGAGTCTCCCAGCTCTTGCCGGTCGTCGACATGCCGGTGTCCTCGAACTCCACCACGTGCCGGTTCCAACCGGTTGCCAGAATCCTTAACAAATTGGGTTAATGTGTTTTGAGAATGGGCCACAGAGCAGGATGTTGCCGTTTGAACCATCTCTTTCTGACTGGAGGCAATGAGCGTGTAATAAATTGCATTACGACACTAAAACCAGAGCGATATGCCAGTTTCTTAGAGAGTGGTTCAAAACAATTTAATCTTTCAGCATAATAATAATTTTGTCTGACCTTCCTTCCACCCAGAAGCAGCCAGTGACCTCACACATGTGCTCGATGAACATCTGCCTCAAGCACACGCCCGTGTTGAAGTTCCACACCTAGGAAAATCAAATAATCAGTGACTTTTTCTATTAATTGCAATCTCTTATTATTTACTTGCAGTGCAAGTTATAAATCCCTCGGGAGCGTAAGACAAGTTTTTTTGTAAGGGTGCTGGTTGGAACACCTACTTACTTTTGTTGTTTTTAGGTGCAACCTAAAAAAATGAATTCGTATATTCCATGTCCTATATATCAAATCCTTACATACTGTTTCCGAAAAATTGCCAAACTTAAGTGGCAGTGGGCCACATTGCTCGCAGAACAGATAGTTGGTTCTGGAGCGGTGACCACGTTTCGGGTACAGCGCTGGAAGACCTTCCACAAAGTGAACTGATGACCTGATAAAGGTTGCAGGAATCTCAGGACAATTCGTTATGGCGACGCTTGGGGGAGGCCAATGATCAACAGTGGACATCTTTCGGCTAAAATGATAATGATGTATTGTTTAGATTGTGGTTGTCAAACCTTAAGCTCTCCGTTTCTGGCCCCCGTCAGCAGCAACAGAAAGCCAGGATCCATGCACGAGGCTGTGATCTCCACCGGGATTTCCTCGCCGTGCAACATCCTCACGTGCGCGTCACGAATCAGGACGTTACGTTTCCCTGCACACGCCATAAAAAATCATCAGTACTAAGTTTGTGCACAGCCGATAGCACGCTGTGGATCCTGCTGAACGAATAATCTTTTTAACCTTGCCAAGATGTAAATTCTGCTGGAAGTCGCCTCTACTGGGGAAGTATTCCCGTTTCGGCACCAATTGGTAACCAATACAAAATACCTATGTCTTTGGGCTAACCTAGCCGAAAGACACCTAACTGGTGGTCTCTCGGCACCGGTATTGGTTACCCAATCAAAATACCTATTGGTGCCGAAACGGAAATAGCTTGGGTGCCGAAAAACTTGGTGCTGAAACAAGAATACTTCCTACTGGATTGTTACTCATAATTAATGAATTGGACTCAGACCTTATGTTTAAATAAAACCTTTAAAATATTATCACGGCAACAAAATTAGATTAACTCACCAGTAACTGGGTTCCAGTTGATAATAATGCTGTCCATGCCGCAAGTAATGATGATCTTGAAGAGCGGGTTGTAAAGGATCTGCGAGATGGCTCGCGAGTGCGTGAGGCCGTCGGTGTGCAGCGGGTTGAGCTGCTCGTCCAGCACCACCGTGGCGATCTTCATGCAGGCCAGGATGAACTCGCACGTGGCCGGGTTGTACACAGCCGAGATGGGCGTGCGCTCGCCCACGATCGCCGGGATGTCGATGTACGTCTGTCGTACAACGAGGATGTAAAAATAGGTCAAATAAGGATTGAGGAAGTATATTAAATGGTGGATCGTAGACGGAAATGTGACTATCTATCAAAACAAAATATGTTTCGCAGACTAGACAGATGGTAAAATAATTATTAAATTAAATTAACGTCCTTACTTGAATGCACGCTTGACTTTGCACATCCCACACTTTGATAGTTCTATCTCTAGACAGCGAGTAGATGGTCTGTCCCTTGTTCTGCAGCACGATGCAGGTGATGCCGGCGTGGTGCCCGAGGAATATTGCGTTGGCCTTGGACGGCACAAATGCATTCCAAACTCGGACCAAGCAGTCGGGACCTCCTGTCACCACCAAGTGCGTCTCCTCATCGAACGCAAAGCATTGGATACCCTGAAAATTATAACAAGGTAGAAGTACTGAAAGAAACTGGAGACAGTCGACGGTCTGTGGCTACGACAGATAGAAAAGAATAGAATATAAATACTTTATTTCGGTACAGACATAGCACAACGATTACAAACACAAAGTAAACAAGAAAAATAAATAATAAAAAAGTAGAAAAAGTACATAATGCGCAGAGCGTGCCCGCATCGAAAGGGCCACGACCTTAGCATTTGCTGAGACAGAATTTTCTTTATTGTACACCATTATGCCGCGGTCAGACTATGCTCCTCGTGCTGCTCATCGCTCTGCTCCTCGCGCTGCCGTGATTTGCCGCGATGTTGCCCTCTCTGTCCACACACTGCTCTACTCGCGCAATTAATCGCGACGCTCCTCACTTGTCGTTTGCCTTGGTGAGACGATGGACGTTGAAACTGTGGCAGCGTGCGCGTGCGCGCTATGCATTTTTAGTATAGCTAATCTATTTTTAGTATAGCTAATCCGTGGACAACAAATCAATAAACTTTAAAACTGTTTTCATTTGACCATTCTACGCTTGGCGACGACATAATTTACAATTTTGCGGACTGCGACAGCGCGATTATGTGGCCAGCCACTCGCGCTCGTATTGCCGGTCCTTTGACTCGCGCGCAAAGACCGACAAAATAGGGAGCAGTGGGCAGGACGAGGAGCATGACGAGTGGCATAACGAGTAACGTGGCCACACTATGTCTCTGCCTCCTTTCCTCGTTACTTCCCATGCTACTCGTCGAGTGCGTGGCCGCGGCATTTACAAATAGTTAATCTTAAATCGAACATGAATATATACATAAATAAAGAAATATAGAGGCGATAGGGAGAACTTATAGTTTTAAAAACATTAGATTAGTTAGGGTAAAACCCATTAGAAAAGTTAGGGTGTCGATGTACTCGTAGTTACAGGCAAATGAGATACCGTAGGTTTGTCTCTTTGCTCTATCCCGAAAACATAACACATATAAATAGTTTACTGTTTAAAAAAAGGGCAAAGAATACCGACTAGTGACCCAAAAACTTGCCTTATCAACTCTGAACATGTTATGCGTCTTGGAGCCAGTGATGTTGCGTATGAGCAGCGAGTCGTTGCAGGTCGAGCAGGAGACCACGCAGCTCAGCGACTTGTAGTACGACACCTGCCGCACCCACTCCGCGTGCATGCGGTTCATCTCCACCAGCTGCATCTTGGGGAGTAAGTGGGGCTGCAATCATACCCGTGGAATGTTTTATATATATGACGCAGAGAACAGTTGTTCGATCTGACAAATAATTCTACGAAATGATCGAGCCCTCTCTTCTACAACCTTAACGTGACATCCTGGTATAATAAAATCCAAAGGACCAAAAATACTAAGCTGACCCGTTTCTGCAGATCGACATGCCGTAGCGACTGCGTGGAGCGGCCGGGCTCGTTCTGGAAGGGGCCGCGCAGCACGGGAGAGAACAGCAGCAGGCGGATGTTGCCGCCCACGTCTCCGCAGATCAGTATGCACTGCTCCGACAAATCTTTTCCGAAGTGATAGTGCATTGTGCAAATCTGTGGAATTGACCCAGTAGTTATAGACCCACACAGGTCCTCAAGTAAAAGAAGGGATATTGAATTACTAAAAACTACACACAGAGTGGGCAGTACATGACCCCTAAGTCTAAAAAAAATATCGCAGTCTCTTGCCATATACTCCCAGCTGGTGATGACGATCTTCAAGGTGAAGGTCTTGGCGGTGCAGTCGTAGAAGCGCAAGTCCCGCTCCGTGGAGCTGGTGACGATGATGTTCACGTCTGGCATGCACACCATGTCCGTCACCCATGTAGTGCGCACCTTCAGGTGGGCTGCGGAAGTCATCAGTACCAACTTATATTTTCAGGGCTAGTTCAACAATCTACAATTGATTGGAATCAAACAATTATGACTCATCCAAGAAGTTCCTTACTAACTAGTATGTGCAGAAATAGTTTGACCATGTGTCACGGGTCATGTGCAAACGGCGGTGACGGCTTTTGGTAGCATGCTACTAAGTATACTTTCTACCGTCTGCTAGCAAGTAGACCAGATTATAAATATGCATATACCTGTAGCATGTCCTTTGTACTGAATGCACATTGCTCATGTGGTAAACATTATAACAGAGTTACTTGAAATGGTACCCACGGCTGGAGGAGAAGGCAGTCCTCAGCAGCTTCATGTCGAGCGACCACCAGTTGATCATGCCGTCGCGGCTCGCCGTGATGTACGTGCCTTGCATTGGATCCGTCGTGCGGTTCTGTGCCACAGATATTAACGAGGTCTCAACTCAGTGTTCTAGGAAGGAAAATACTACTTGTCGAATAGTATATCTGTGTTCTGTCAACATCAATGTAACGAATATAGTCAGTGTCATATAAAGTAGAAAAGATATTGATGGTCGCAAAGGAGGTGGTTTAAACGAACCAGTAGGAATAAGCACCCTATCGTAGCCAACGCACCTGATGCTGGAGAGCGGGAAATGCTCTACGGACACCGTTTATAGAGAATGGTGAGGGACACACATATTGATGCGGGTCAAAGGTGTTAGTAAAATATTGTGTAGTTTTAGTCAGCTAATAGGAATCTCACAGAACCTTCCGTCTGGGAATTCATAAATATTTCTACTCGGCTAAGAAAACCTAAGCTATATTAACATTAGTTCAACTGGCTTTGAAATTAAAGACCTTGTCGACATCCGGACTGAATGTTATCCTGGATATTGGATGCCTGTGTTGTGAGCGTATGACGACCGGTAGGCCCATGATGGGTGGCTGCAGGGACTCGCGCTGGTTCTCCGCGTCTTCGCCGAAGTAGCCCAGGATCAGGTGGGACACCACCTCCTCCCAGTCCACCTCACCAGACCGGCTGGTGTTTACCTGATTGAGAAATTGACAGTTCATTCATATGATTCGATAACCTAAGAATTGATTGACAAAACATAGCGCACTACCTAATTTTTAAGATCCTGTATATGCTTATCACCTATGTTTACGAATAAATGATTCTGATTCTGATTTTAAAATATATAAGTCGCCAGTTTTTCAAGCGGGAAACCTAAGTATGGAATATGATATTTTCTCCTTATCCATTTCCCTTCCTTTTAATGTCAATCAATCAATCAATCTTTATTTTGTGAACATAAGTACAAAAAGGTGTTATTTACACATTTTGGCTGATCTGTATGTTCGGCCAATAATCGGCATACAAATATAAATATAGTATTATTATAGTATGTCGGACATCAGTCCCGTCTTATTTATCCGTCTTTACACCAACACTATTGATATTTAAATTATGAAGTGGTAGCACATGCGACGTTACATCGTTTCATTTCAAACAGATCTTTATGCCGCTTTAACATTCAACATACCTGCATAGACACCTACTTTCATAAAGAGAATATTGAACTTTTCGTCGTCGTAGTCCACATCCAACAAAGACTTCAGAGTGTTTCTGAACTGCATTGGCGTCATTTTGTGTTGGTATGCTTCTTCGAAGGCGTCCCTGATGCGCTCCATGTCGCCCATGCTGCAGCGCTCGTGCAGCGCCGCGTTGCGCCAGCGCGCGCGCGCCGCCGCCGCCGCGCTGTCCTCCGTCTTTGCTGACAACATACTCAACGACCTCAAATCACTTTCGTGTGCCATTATTACTTATACTGAAATTACAATTCTAAAACAATAGGTATAAAACTTTATTTATAATGAATAATACAATAAATTATGATTTGTTTTAGTATACAAAATGTGATTTCTTTCAATAGGAGTCATTACTCTTGTCAATCAAAGCAAGAGTCAATGTCATCTAGAATTTAGGCGTTACAAGATCAATATGGCCAGTAGGAAACAAGAAGAATTGTGTGGCTCAGAGGTTTTTGTAAAAGTTACACATAGACGCTCATCTACGGTTTTCTCTTACGTAGCTATTGGTCAACTAAATAATATAAGTAATATCAAAGTAAGTCGTCAATAGTAGGTGTTAACAAATTATTACCCGTACGTTTCTGTGTAACAACATCCTCGGTTTGCTTAAACTGAGTTTACTGCTTTGCTGCTTTGCTTAAACTGATGGGAAGTAGCCTGCATCATCTACCTGCGAACATTGGCGTGAACGTTTCGTACGCGTGAATATTGCTTCTATATTTTCTTCAGTTTCAGTAATCAGGTTCAGTAGTTTAACCGTGAAAGCGTAACATATAGACAAACAGAGTTGTTTTCTTTATAATTTTATTAAGTACTAGCTGAACCCCGCAGTTTCACCCGCATTTTTCGTTACTGCTCGGCTCCTATTAGTCCTCACATGATGTTATATAGCCTATAATCTTCCTGAATAAATGGGCTTAAGTCATTAAAATCATCGTCTACCTAGCCTTTTCCCAACTATATTGGCGTCGGCTTATAATTGGGAAAAGCCTAGGTAGATGATGATTTTAATAACTAGTGATGAAGTCATTAACGACGACAATAAATAGCATTAGACCAATATGAGAGCCTTGAGAAACACCTGATGGGATCGCACATATTATACTAGATCGGAAGCCATTAATTGCGACAAAGAAGTAACGGTTCTCTTAGTAGAATTTGAGAAAATAGTAAAATACCAGAAATGCTAAAAAGCCAGTAAGTTTTCAAAAAGGATATCATATAGAATATGGTCGAAAGCTTTGTTAAAATCCAGATAATGTGAACCTGTTTGCCATACTAAATAATAATATAAGATTTGTTTAAGTGCGACTGAAGAACAGAACAAATCAAACATTCAATAAAAATTTGCCAAAGTAAATAGGAGATAGGCCTGATTAACTACACTATCGTTTTACCGATTTTGTATATAGCCACGAATTTTGGAGTGACTTTAGACACAGATTACTGAATAGTTACTACGCTTTAGAGGAGAAAGGAAAAGGGGGGACTTTAGAGGTTGGCGAAACAGACATCCTGTTTCGTAAACATCGCAAGTATGTCAAAGACATTTTATACAATCCACCTTTGTACATACAGCGTCATCTGTTTGCTTACTGTCGTCGTTTTAAGTCTAGGCCAAAACGATTCGAACGCCCGTATACATACACAAAATAAAAATGCTTATTTATAGTTTCAATAAATATAATATTTAAATTATATCAAGAAACATTGGAAAACCCTATAAAAATTAGTAAAAGCATATAAAATTACAAAGCTTAATAATTTTTTTTTTTTTATCGATTTCTTAAATTTCATTTACATAACATTATGAATAAAAGGAGTCAGAATCAAAGAGCGTTACGACGCGTAGCGCAGACAGTTCTACCATAAAAGAAGTAAGCCGAGGGGTAGAGTTATAAAATCAGCTTTTCAAAGTGCCTTGAATATCGGTTACGAATTCTACAATGTCAGATTAGAACTAGTTAGTAATACTATTACTCGAAGTTCATTCATAGCACTGAATGTATAAATATTCTTCAAGGGCAATCGTTAACTTTTTGTAAATTGTTCCAAGGCACCTCTAGAAGCTGCTGTTTTTGCTGATGCTTCTGCTGATGTTTAACGTTTCTTTCATAGACATCGGGCCCCCTCGGTCTCACAGCTACTGGTAAGTATTACAGCGCTGCGATATAAAGTGTGTCATATCATCCCTTCGAACCCAACGCACCCTCAATTCTGTAACCTTTAGCTGTAGGTTTCTTCTTCATCCAGAGTTGAATTCAGCTCGAAACGCGGAGAGTACGTGGAACGCCTGGACTGCTTAGAATAAGTGGACAGCCTGAAGTACGTGGAAGGCCTGGATAGCGTGGAGTACGTGGAAGGCCTGGACAGCGTGGAGTACGCGGAAGGCCTGGACAGCGTGGAGTACGCGGAAGGCCTGGATTGTGAGGAGTAAGCGGAAGACCTAGGCTGCGCTGATTGCCTGGAATATGTGGAGTAATTCGAGTACGTTGATTGCCTGACTTGCTCTGACTGGCGGGAGTACGTGGACTGCGCGCGGTGCACCGGCAGCGCGCTCTCGTCGAAGTGCATCTTCTTGGGCCTCTCGCGCAGCAGCTTGTTGCGCAGCAGCTCGGGCGTGGGCGGCCGCCGCACCGGCACCGTCGCCGCCAGCCGGAGGTGCTTGTACAGCGAAATCTGCCACGCGCAATAAACAATATCATTTTTTTTTAGCTACACGTTCGAATTATTTCAGTCTATCCCCATTTAGTAGGGTTGCTCTAGTCGGTCCCCTTATCTCCAAGCCTATTTCTATACGTCAATTGGCTGGTTTTGGTCACGGATACCTAACCCTCATCTCATTATCATCTACCTAGCCTTTTCTCAACTATATTGGGGTCGGCTTTCAGTCAAGCCGGATTTAGCTGAATACCAGTATTTTACGAGGAGCGGCTCCCTAACGGACCTCCACAACCCAATGCGATGACGTTTCGCGCGGTCGCATAAGACCGCACGGGAAGGAACAGGATCGCACATTCATTCAAATTCAAATAGCCTTTATTTTTGATAATATAAAAAAAACTCAACTTCAAGGGAAGAACAAGACAAAATCAGCAGGATTTTTTTTCTATCCATCACAGCTATGACGCGATTAATTATAAGTGCTATCGAAATAGTTGAGGCACATTGAATCTTATCAGTAAATTCATGAGGTCTATTGAACAAACAAGGCAATGCCACTAGTTTTTTAGGTCTAGGTCGAGTGGCCCCGCTCAATCGAAGCACATACCTAACCAAAGAAGAAGAAGGAGCTAAAAAAAAAGAAGCCTGAAGCTATTAGAAGCATTGGAAGTATTTTAAATTTTTTGACAGCTCTTTGCATACAAGACGTACTGACCTTAGGAAGCGAGACATTGAGCTTAATACTATCTTGTTCATCCGGTCGAGGTGGCAGCGAGCGGTGCTTCCCCAGCAGTGGCTCTGCCGGGCGCTCGCCGAAGGTCTTGTGCTGCAGCTCGTCTTCAGTGACGTCGTGCAACTTGTCCGACTCCTTCTTCTGCGACACGAAGCGCGACACCTCGCCGCCGCGCCACACCTGCACACCGCACATTTAACAACCTCGCGACATAAAAACATGTGGCTGAAAAATAGGTGGTACTGGGAGTACAGGAATTTGAGAAATTTGAGGGCAAGTGACTACCACTCAATGCAATTGACAACCAAAAAGATGTAGTCCTTCGAGCCGGATGACACTATCCACTATTTTCTCTCTATAGACTCCTTCGACTACACTAAAAAAAAACTTATTATGTTTGAGTAAGTACGTCGCGTCGCACCAGTCCGTATGCCCTGAATAATGTTTTATTTATTTGTATAATAAATGTTACGTAAAATAAGAAATAACATTTACAAACAGATTTTTTAGCATTATCAGCCTTATAATGTTCCCACTGCTGGGGCTCAGGCCTCCTCTCTAGGAGAGGGAAATAAACAGAACCAAAGCAAAATGTCTGTCATAAAAATACTGTTTACCTTTAAAGTAGTGAAGCTGGCGACTTTCTTGACATCCGGCGGGAAGCGCGTGACGTCCAGGGTCCAGGGCACGAAGCTGCCCAGCGTCTGCAGGTACTCGCCCGACAGGCGCCAGAGGCGAACGCTGTAGTCCGCACTGCCGCTGCCAAGAACAGTGAATAAATGATGGCTGACGAAGGAAACGGGGCAAAAAGATAAATGCACAATCAGCTTTATAACGTTCCCACCTGGTTTCGGGCCTTCTGGAGGAGGAGAAGGTAAAAAGTAAAATCCTCCCCTACCCTTCTAGAGTAAAAAGATAGATAAAGATAGGTAAAAACTTACGTCAATAGTAATTTTAGTTCATCTATGTAGGCTATGGTTGTGACAGAGCGCATGTGCGCGCGGTAGCTGTTGAGCAGCATGGGCAGCGGCTGTTTGCGGACTGTGCGCTTGGCGCGGCCCACGATGCGGTCGCGCCACAGGAACGGGAACATTAGTCGCAGACGAGGCATGTTTATATGTACCTAGGGGATATTAAGTAAATAGATTAACCCCTTATATTATGACGGCGCTTTCGTATTTAAATTTCAAAAGATATCAGAGATGGCCAAAGGTTGACTGGTAGAGAATGTCTCAAGGCATTAAGTCCGCCTCTGTACTCATGTGTGCATAATGAATAGAATAAAATACATAAATAAATAGATAGCGCTAGTTGTTTAGTGTCAATTCCGCGTCACGTGAGTGGCTCACACCACTCTGACGCATCACCACGCTGCACGCTGGTGCGAAAAGTCGGTGGAAGGGCCGTATCATAGAGAAAAATGTTTAGGCAGTAATATGGGAGGTTCGGTCGAAGACAGATGTCTTCGCGTTGCATGGAGTGTCTTAATCGTGGTGATCATTTTATGAAAACTAAAAGTAAGGTTATAGTTTGGAGGTCCATATACCTCCGTTGAAAAGTAAATTATACTCGTAGTGTTTGTTGGAGCGCATTAGCCCCAGCCCCATCACTAGTCAACGTAGAGATAAGATGATAGGATTATTATAATCAAGCTTTCTTTCCAGTTTAATAACACCTCCATTTCGTCAACGCATACTGCTATCATAAGAAAATAAAATGGCCTAAAACCAAACCTGACGGTTGTCGAGGAAGTTGGTCATGAGCCACACTTTGACGTATCCCTTGAGAGAGCCAGTGAAGAGGAACTCGTTGTCCACGTCGCTGGCCAAGGACGTGACGTAGTCGTTGTTGCGGTGGACGGCGTGGAACGAGCCCAGGAAGCCGCCCGTCGCGTGGTCGGACCAGCACTGCACGTGGCCGCTGTCCAGCGCCAGGAACAGCGAAGCTGAAACGTACAGATATATCTTACTATAAGGCTAGGTACTGCACTACAGTTAATTCTTCTTCTTCGTCCGTCCCTGCTCCCATTATCTGGGGTCGGGTCTCCTCACTATTCTTTGACAGGACAGTATGTTCTGGGTTGTCGATTTAGGCAATCGGGCTTTCTTGAGGTCTCTTTCAATGTTAGACCACCAGGTTAATGGTGGACGGCCTCTCCCTCTCTTTTCTTCGAGTAGGGCACAACAATTTATCTATCTATGTAATTTTTAATTATTAGCACTCGAACTTTCAGATGAAATAAAACAAAAAGTTTAGGTGATATGTAATTACTGACCGACGCACACGTGTTGCGGGCGCGTTTGCAGGAAGATCATGGCTTGCGCGGCGAGCTGGTAGACGATGTGCGCGCACGAGGGCGTGTTCACGGCCGTCGAGGACAGGCAGCGCATGGCCGCCTTCCTGATGGCCGCCTCCGGGTCCAGCACGTTGTCCGCTGCTGCCGTGCTGTGGAACGCAGGAACTACGAATATTACTTAGAGCACTTACCTGCAATGTTATGGCATATTAAACTACCTATCTTATTAAAAGCTGTTTTATTATTGGGAGTATCAATTGATCGCTCTCTCTATCTAACTATAGTCTTTATTATACACCATGTCATCAGAGATACTATACAAAGGGAACACGCTAGTAATTATTGTGTTCGTTATCTACTTATTTATATACTGTCGTCGTGTTGCAATTTCTTTTTCCACTTTGGCTGTTGACTTTACATCGTGAAGTTATCATATGACTTGTCTCTTTGTGGGTTGAGCGAGAAGGAGTGTCAGACCTTTACTGACGAAAACCCAGTCTTCTTTGAATTGGCGCTTACTTGGGCCACCGTAACTCTATCGAGCAATCTGTAGCCCTGGCAGGTGTCACTGTCAGCCCTCACTGATCCCATCTATCTTTGTGACATCACATTGAGGCGCGCGTGGAATACAACCGGTGAACCTGGCTTAATAGTCCTCACTGGACTAATTGGTTTGCATGTTAATTACACCTGCAATGCTAGTTTATATTGTGTAACTATTATTAATTTTGAGACCTCGAAATGATATAACTAATATAAGAAATATGAAATGTTACCCACCTGGGTTTCCGGATGGTAGACGACGCGAAAGGACCTCTACGACATATTCCCCTCTTACAGCTCAAGGTGCCGCCTGGATCTACCCCCGCAAAAACGTAATTCTCTTTGAAGAACGCAGTCGGCTCCGCGCAGGAGAATCGCCTAGACGTCACACAAATTATAATATATTATTAGATATGATTTCAGAGTTTCGACTGTCTCATTACTGTTTCGCAGAAGGCGGCTGCCCGTTCCCCTCACTCCGGACCATGGACTGTACCAGGGCCAGGCGGAGAGGTCGCCGCCGCCGATCGCTCCCTTGAGGACACGGCGGTGCTCCACCCAGGCGGGGCACACCTCCATGACCTCCACCGTGTCCTCCGGGCAGTCCACACATTGGTTTTTTCCGCCTGAATCAGGTGAAGGAACATCCCGATCTTACCATGTCCGTTGAGGATCTGCGTCATAAGGAAGATGAGGACTACTGAGGACGCCGTAATGCCTTCCCACCCTGTCCTCAGGACTTACCGCCATGATTATTATGGCGTGCCTAGTAAGTACTGGGTAGCGACAGTCGCTGCCGCCATATCGCCATAAGATTTCGTCGGAGTTCTGTCCGACTTGTCTTGGTTTGTTTTTAACATAGATGAGATGTGCTTAGTGGGTTACCGATGTTTTCGGATGAACTGCTTACCTGTAAGGCTGGCCTGTTTCAAGCCTCCACATCACCAGCTCCGAGTTGTAGGTAGCTGTGGCCAGCGTGAGGGGGTGCCGCACCGCGGCGGCCAGCACGTCGTCCGTGTGCCGAGTCTCCCAGCTCTTGCCGGTCGACGACATGCAGCAGTCTTCGAACTCCACCACGTGGCGGTTCCAACCCACTGCCAAGATCCTAATCGATAGTGACCTAATTTTAGTATTCGAAATGACTAAAAGAAGACTGAGTTCGTAATTAGCGAAAATAAAAGTGAATGTTGATAAAAAATTTAGGGCGGAATAAATATGTTTTCTTTGTTCTTTTTCTTCTTCTTTCTTTCAAATTGTAATTCTGCCGAGAATGAGGGTAAAAGCTGTGCGCTTGCTTTTAGTTAGATGAAGAGAATTTAACAAGTACAAGCAACTCGTGTGGCAAACGCAACTAATGCAACAATGAGTCACGCAACACAAAGGACCCACGCAATATGCAAACGCGAGCATAACTACTGTTTAAAAATTTTAGTGTACTTTCACTTCAGAACATTATTCTATGGAATTAAAATGAGGATTACATAAATTGATCAGCTTACCTGCCTTCTATCCAGAAGCAGTTAGTAACTTCGCACATGTGCTCGATGGACATCACTCTCATGCACGCCCCCGTGTTGAAGTTCCACACCTGAACCTCAGGGTACAGGTTAGTTTAGCATTCGGTTCTTATACAACGTTGATACGACCGAGGTGCTTTCCTTAAAAAGGTTTGTTGTACTACCCTGGAATCACAAAAAAAATCAACTGCTACATACATTTTATGTGTGAGTATTCACATGACGAGCGCCAGTGTCAAGATCTTGCGCGCAGTACCATGTGAACTTAGCCTTAAAGTAGTTCATATTGATGAGTACAACAACCCTTTTGAAGGAAAGCCGCTCTGTCGTATCAATGTTGTAAAGCGACCACGACGCTCGAGTCCGCGCGGCCGCTCGCGGGTCGCAGGTTATGTTTAGTACTCCATACATATCCACATTAAGCATGGGGTCGCGGGTATCAGTCGATCGTTGCGGTGGCTAAGGACCGAATGCTATCTTAATTCATGAAACCCCGACCGGTCCTAAGAGACCGCGTTGTTATTGTTTTACTATTGTGTCTCGTTTTGCGGGTATGTGTTAGGTTAAAGGTTAGATTTAAGGTTCATCGCATCATTATCAGCCTAATAGTAAAAAGGAGAAAGCTATTTTTATTCGAAGAGTCCGCCACTACAGCATGACTATCGTCTCTGCTGAGTGAAAATGATTTGATATATTCCGTACCTTGAGCTCGCCGCTCCTGGCGCCCGTGAGCAGCAGCAGATGGCCAGGGTCGAAGCAGGCGGCGGTGATCTCCACCGGGATCACCTGCCCGTGCAGCACGCGCGTGTGAGCCTCACGGATCATCAGGTTGCGTTGACCTGAGTGAAGATCCACCATAAACAGTAGTTAGTCACAATTTCCTCGTTTTATAAAGCTCCATTTTTTAAATTTAATTGTTTTGTAATCTTACCCGATACTGGATTCCAGTTAATAACGATACTATCCATTCCGCAAGTAATGATGACTTTGAACAGCGGGTTATAGAGGACCTTCGAGACGCGTGTGGCGTGCGTGAAGCCGTCGGTGTGCAGCGGGTTGAGCTGCTCGTCCAGCAGCAGCACGGCTATCTTGTAGGCCGCCAGGATGAACTGGCGCGTCACGTGGTTGTACACGGCAGTGATGGGCGCCGCCTTGTCGATCACCGACGGGATATCATTATAAGTCTGGCGGCACGTTTGGCTCTTCACATCCCACACTTTTATAGTTCTATTTCTAGCTAGCGAGTAGATGGTCTGTCCCTTGTTCTGCAACACGATCCAGATGACGCCGGCTTGGTGTCCGTGGAAGGTGAGGTTGGGCTTGGTCGTGACGAACGGGTTCCACACCCGCACCACTCGGTCGGGACCTCCTGTCACCATCACATGCGCTTCGTCATCAAACGCAAAGCATCGAATGCCCTAAATATAATTTTATTAATTTAATAAATCGATTTCCGAAATCAAAGATATATGTTTAAGTAACTAAACTGGCATTATTCAAAGTTTTGTATTTGAGCAAGTGTCAGGCGACGATAGGAACTCGTATATTCGGGAAACTTTGAACAGCTACTTTTCACTTTTCCACACTACCTCATCGAAGCCGGTGCTAAAATAATAATATCATTTATTTTTGTACAAATATTAAAAAAAAAAACGGAGTTCTAAGGTAAATAAAATTGTTTATTACAAACTTTTATACTAAAAAGAAGAAATATATATACAAAAACAAATAAATAGTAAATCTTCGACTGACTGACTGTAAGGTCTGTAATTTAGTTTAGTACGTTATTTTAGGCAAGCAGATCCCCACCAAAGAATATGTCAATCGAAGGATACTGAATATCGAACGATATTTACAAAGTAGCAGAAAATCAATGATTAATAAAATATACGATTAGAAAGGAAAAAGTTATGAGTATACATGTAGATACAGGAAAGGGAGAGAAAAGCCAAAGAATACATGGATGGATTATGTGAAGAGTTAAAGGGAGTTAGTGATATCGATGAAGAGAGGAGCTCGTGGCTATAATAACAGCCGCACAGGTCGATCTTCAAGGTTAAGCAACTCTTGCCTAGGTTGGTCTGTGGATGGGATCTTAACATAACGAGTTTCCTCCGTGCCTCGGAAAGCACGTTAAGCCGTTGGTCCCGGCTGTCATTTGGAGATCTTTGGCAGTCGTTACGGATAGTCAGAAGCCAGTAAATCTGACTCCAGTCTTGCCATGAAGTACCGTGTTACCCCAGTTAATGGGTTGTGGAGGTCTGGTAGGCAGCCGCTCCTCGTAAAATACTGGTATTCAGCTAAATCCGGCTTGACTGGAAGCCGACCCCAATACAGTTGGGAAAAAGGCTAGGCAGATGATGATGAGTGATATCGATGACGAGTGACAGGACAGAATGGAAGAAAAAAACGTATTGTGCCGACCCCATATGAAATGCGAAAAGGGCTGGAAGATCATTTTTTTTATTTTTTTATTATGTAGCACTAGATTACATAATAAAAAAATAAAAAAAATGATCTTCCAGATGCGATCCCACCTGATGGTAAGCAGTGATGCAATCTTAGATGGTGAGGCGCACTAGTCTATTAAGAGCCTATTCACTCTAGCCTTGAAGACACCCAAATTATAGTTGGACGGGAATGTGGACGGGAAGATCGCAGCAGGCAAACTATTCCAGTCCTTCGATGTACGCGGTATAAACGACGAAGCGAAGTGCTTAGTCCGGACCGTAGAGGTTTCAACAACAAAAGGATGGACATTCGCCGTACGACGGTTTGTCCGATGGAAAAAACGGGATGGCGGAATCAATTCGTGTAATTCCTGCGCACACTCTCCGAAATGCATCCTGTAGAATAGGTACCGAAAGGCTGGCTATCATGATGATGATTGATGATGCTATAAGCAGGTAATTCCTCACCTTTTCAACTCTGAACATTTTGCACTCCATGGCGCCGTGCGTGTCGCACATGAACAGCGAGTCGGGGCTGGTGGCGCAGGACAGCACGCTGTGCAGCGACGCGTAGTAGCCCACCTGGCGCACCCAGCCCGCGTGCACTTGCTCCATCTCCTCCAGCCGGAGCCCCGGCAGTACGTGCGGCTGCAACAACCAACCTACCTGTTTTTAGGGCCCCGTACCCTAAGGGTAAAAACGGAACCCTATTTACCAAAATTCCGCTGTACGTCTGTCTACCACTATCAATCTAGGCAGGAACAGTGGTAGTAAGTTTTTAAAGTAGTTTTTACTGATGATGTATTTCGGTTGCTGACAGAATAAAATAAATTGGAATGGTTGTTGATGAAGCCGGAAGGTAGACACTGGAATTCAATGCATCGTAGTTGTGTTTGGGATTATTGGAATTGTTATGAAGCACCATCTAACTGATCTAATGATGGAGCCAAAGGTGGAAGGTAGACAACAATTAAAATAACAACTTTAACATAAGGATTATTTGCAGAAAGCTAACTACTCAATCTGTCAAGAATTTTCTAACCTATGTAAGGGTCGGTCATTCCGGAGGCTACTTCCAATGTCGGATGCAGCTGACAACCACTAGTAGTATACATGGAGCTAACTGCTTTAACCTTCAGAACCCAGTCGGTACACAGAACCAAGACTTGTCCACCTTTTAGTCCGGAACCACTCCCACTATGAAACCATCAGGTTTGAGAAATATCAAACAGTGATAGACTACCGTTTTCTGCAGGTCGACGTGTCGCAGTTTCTTGGAAGTGAGCAGTGCGTCGCCCCTGAAGGGCCCGCGCATGTCGGCCGAGAACAGCAGCAGCCGCAAGTTGCCGCCCACGTCTCCGCAGATCAGCTTGCATTGCTCCTTGTCTTCCGGGTGGAAGTAATATGACATGGTGCAGATCTAGGAAATAGTGAACAAGTTGAGATTATATAACAATTACCTATTTTTTTTTATTATTTAGTTATTTATAAAAATATCTAAGGTTAACGACATAGTCCGAAGAATCGCCAAACTTAAGTGGAAGTGGGCAGGGCACATTGCTCGTAGAACGGATGGTCGATACGGAAGATTCTGGCGTGCAACTACGTACCGGAAGACGAAGTGTTGGTCGATACGGAAGATTCTGGCGTAGCAACCACGTACCGGAAGATGAAGTGTTGGTCGATACGGAAGAATCTGGCGTAGCAACCACGTACCGGAAGATGAAGTGTTGGTCGATACGGAAGATTCTGGCGTAGCAACTACGTACCGGAAGACGAAGTGTTGGTCGATACGGAAGATTCTGGCGTAGCAACACTTCATCTTCCGGTACGTGGTTGTACCGGAAGATGAAGTGTTGGAAGGCCTCCCACGAGGTGGACCGATGATCTGGTGAGTCGCGGGAATCCTATAGATGCGAGACGCACAGGACCCGTCATTGTGGCGACACTTGCAGAAGGCCTAAAGTCCAGCAGTGGACGCTTTTTTTATAATAAAAATCGTTTAGTGGTTTTTTTGCGGCTTGATGCAATTTAGTAATAGAAACAATCAAAAATCTTGCCATATGCTCCCAACTGGTGATGACGATCTTCAGGACGAAGGTATTAGCGATGCAGTCGTAGAAGCGCAGGTCCCGCTCCGTGGAGCTGATGGCGATGATGTTCACGTCCGGCATGCACACCATGTCCGTCACCCACGTCGAGTGGACTTTTAGTTGGACTGTGGAAATATTCACATGATCACAATTATAGTGATCGATAGATCACGCGCAGCAATCCAAATCGATAATTATTCGATTAACTTTACGATTGTGATAATTCAGTTTTTATTAAGTGTTTAGTACAACTTTTAAGCTGAGGTATCTAAAATATTCCGCTGTAGTAGGTAGGTGTTCCTAGTAGTCGCACTGAATCGATAAAAAGTAATTAACTATGTAATTTGAATTGCGCTAGCTACAGATTCATCTGATGATGCGATTGTACAGTATGGTCAAAATATGTTCGCCTCTCTGAAGTTGGCGTTCCAAACTATTGCGCATCTAATAGGTACTCGAAAAAATAGGATTCGTAAAAACAATTGCCCTCAATTCGGAGTGGTCGAGATACTTCGGTCGTACTGTATGTGTCAGTGGTAGGTACTAACGGCTGGAAGAGCACGCACTCCTCTTCAGCTTCATGTCGAGCGTCCACCAGTTGATCAAGCCATCGCGGCTCGCCGTTATGTATGAGCCTTGCATCGGGTCAATACTGCGGTCCTGTGTAAGACGGAATGTAAATACAATTTACAGGAACATGGCAAGGGAATGATGAGGCGCCTGCGGTCTTACAACTAGGATATTATATCCTGGTTTCATATAATTATCTGTATTCGGTGAACTTACAGTACCGTGTATAAGGAGCATGGTTTCAAAAGACAAAAACCTGGGTAACTTCAGGGCAGAAGCATATCCTGGATATACGATGCTTATGTTTCGAGTTCAAAATGTTTGGTCGACCCAGGATGGGCAGGTGCAGTGACCCCCGCTGGTTCTCCGGGTCGTTACTGAAGTAGCACAGGATCAGGTGGGACACCAGCTCATCCCAGGTGATCTCACCTGTGCGGCTGCTGTTTATCTAAAGAAACAATGATCAATAGCTTAAAATCCATGGTTTTCGTGTCTTGTCTGCTAAAAGCTAAATACTTGATTCATAGTATAAACCTTCAAAAATAATATTTTGAACTCCTCATCATCATATTCTATTCTAAACATCGTTTCAAGTAAATCTCTGAACGCGGTAGCTGTCATTTTGTTATTGGAAGTTGCATCAAACACACTCTTTAAGCGTGTCATGTCGGACGTACTGAGTTGGTCGTGTAGGGCTACATTGTGCCAGCGGCAGCGGTCTGATTTCTTTACTGTTGTTGAACTATCGGAAGAATAATAACTATAATTTGCCATAGTTGTAGGTTTAAATCACAATAAAATTATACTAAAACTCTTTAAACATCATAAAATAATACTATAAAAGGTTAAAGATTTATAAAATACATGTAGTAAATAATATAAAATTGGCCCGTGCAAAGGACCTTTTTTTGCTACAAATGCTCAAAACAGCTTAATAAATTATTTTGACGCTTAGATTCTCAAAAATAATCGAGTTGGTTAGTGGGCTAGTGGGTAGATATTGCCATTGGCACAAATAGTAAATACCATTTGATATCAATAATGTATATAATTCAGGAGCTCGTGGCTAAATAATAACAGCCGCACAGGTCGATCTTCAAGGTTAAGCAACGCTTGCCTAGGCTGGTCTGTGGATGGGTGACCATCTTAACATAACGAGTTTCCTCCGTGCCTCGGAAAGCACGTTAAGCCGTAGGTTCCGGCTGTCATTTGTAGATCTTTGGCAGTCGTTACGGATAGTCAGAAGCCAGTAAATTTGACTCCAGTCTTGGCATGAAGTAACGTGTTACCCCAGTTAATGGGTTGTGGAGTGGAGGTCTGGTAGGCAGCCGCTCCTCGTAAAATACTGGTATTCAGCTAAATCCGGCTTGACTGGAAGCCGACTCCAATACAGTTGGGAAAAGGCTAGGTAGATGATGATGATCAATAATGCACATAATTATGTACTCTGTAACCCATACCTACCCTGCAACTTTTTATATTACTTACATCCAAGACGAGTACTGATGAGTACTCGAAACAGAAGAACTGGGATGTTCCTAAAAGCCTTTTAGGCTAAGTTCACATGGCCGCGCGGTACCGCGCGGAAATACGTACCGCGCGGTACAAGACCAAAGTAAACCATGATTATCGTTTACATTACCGCGCGGTACCGCGCGCAAATCTTGATGCTGGCGCTCGTCATGTGAACCCAGCTTAGCGTTAACATTACCGCGCGGAACTGTGCGGTACCGCGCGCAAGATCTTGACACTGGAGATCGTCATGTGAACACTCACACCGCGCGGCAGCGCGCGGTGCCGCGCGCTCATGTGACCTTAGCCTTATAGGTAAAACCACATGAAATCCTAAGGAGGAGATTTTTCTATCGAAACTTCTACACTACACATATTAAATTAATAAATTCGCCACTTTTTTGTCCATCACTGGCTCCGTAAACTCATTTTGTTTGAATTTTTGACATTGACAGACAATATTGACATAACGTCCTAACCTCAAAGAAGCTGTAGAATTTGAAATATTATTGCGATTTTTTAAAACAAAATGTTTCTAACATTGAGGCTGTTGTCGAACCGTCACCCTTCGTTTATCGCCCGAACAGTGTTTGTGAAGAATAACAATGTGGACGACGCGAGCCGACTGGTGAACAGAATCCTTGGCAAAGAGGGCATCCTGGAACAATACAGGCTCACCAGATACTACGAGAAACCTTACCAGGTAGTTAGAATGTTACTTTCTGTCAGAATAACTAAGCATGTCCTATAGTCTAAATACATGGGCCAATCTAGTTAGGACGCAAAAATTGTTAGAAGTGTGAGAATGTGAACAACATTTTGGTTCTAGTTTCATAGAAGTTTTGATGTGTACTGCTGATGATTTTTCACACGAGTGGGCTAAAACTACAATATACATTGGTGGTCCCATCTCCTCATCTGAGCGTACAGCGCTCAGATGAGGATTATGTCCTTCTGTATAAAAATATTAGTATGGATCTTTGATACACCCATACTAATATTTTTAGTGTGCAAGTAACTCTGTCTTTAACTTTTGATGAAAGTTGCTATGGAATAAGTTTGAACACCAAAAGATATATGCTAATTTTGATCTGGTTTCTACTACATCTTTGAGTCCATAACAACCAATATTTAGGCAAAGTTGCGGATAAATACTAGTTTATTATAATTGAGCTTGATGTTAATGTTAGGCTAATTATGCCTGGACCTTATTTCAGACAAGAAGACGAGTGAACCATGAGCGCTGCAAGGCCATCTACAATGAGGACATGGAGAGGAAGATACAGTTTGTGCTCAGAAAGAATAGGCATGACCCATTCCCAGGATGCTCATAAACTCTCATTACAGTATTTGTTACCAAAGTGATGTTACTTGTTAAGCAATAAAAATAAAAATTTAGACAGCCTTGACAAAGATGATGCATCAATTTAACATGATTCTTCCTATTATTCTTAACAGCCAGCGCGCGGTGCCACGCGCTCAAGTGAACTTAGCCTAATTCTATGTGCATACTTGGCTGACTGAGAGCATAACTCAATTTGATTGCATACTGAATAACAAACAGATTTAATTGTAACAAGACACACAAATTAATTATATATTATAAGAGGTGTTATAAATATGTCCTGCATGGTACTATGATGAATATTAGAAACAGGTGAATATAATTTAGTTGTACTTTTAGCAATAAAACATGTAAATAAATAGTATTCAAAAGTTTATTTCTTACAACTTAAATATAGTTATTAGCTTTGTAACAAAATATTTACAAGAATGGATGCATTGTATTGTCGCTGGTCACAGAACAGTCTTTATAAAAATATATAAAAGCTATGAATATGAGGACTAGATGGTAGGTTTGGCAGTGTGCGCAGCGGCGCGGCGGCCGGCGGTCACGCCGTCACGTGTAGCTGAGGCAGGCGTCGCGCCGCCGCACGTAGAAGTGGTAGCGGTAGCAGCGGTGGCACGTCTTGATGCCGCACCGGTAGCTCAGCCCGCCTTGTGGCTTGCCCTTGCAGTATTTCAGACCACAAGGATACCAGTTGACACAGACCTGTTGTAAATAAATAAATATGAGTATTAGTAAACCCAGTTTGGCCTTTGTAAAAACAATCGCGCCAAATGGGGCTTCCTTGAGCTATCTTTAACAGGGTGCCATCTATACGAGGCCAATAATAGAGCAGTACAGGTTGCCAAACACTGGTCAGAAATTTTTTTGTTGAACAGCAACACGAAAAGAAGTAAAATCTACAAATATTTTGGGATCAAGGTTTTATACAGATCATACATAGACAATCCAATAGTTATGTATGTTATTCAACAGGATAAAATGACACTCACCTCCAAGTGACAAATACATTCTTTGGTATGGTCGTTCTCCGAGACGCACGCGCCGACGGCGGGCTTGCCGTCCGTCGCGTCGGACGACAGAGCGTGTGGGGGGAACGGCGTCACTGCAGTCGCGTATGACGATTGATCCATACCTGAACACACAATATTGATATAGAGAAGCTCCCTACTAAAAGTATGATAAAAAATCATCTTTTAGAAGTAGTGACCTGGGCGTGGAGCCCAGCGCGCGAGGTCAGCAGAGCGCAAGTAGACGCGGTCGCGAGCGGCGGCGCAGTGCCTTGCGGCGGGCGCGGACAGCAGGCGCGTGGCGCGCCCCGCCCACGCGCTCGCCGTCGTCTGCCGCCAGCCCTTGTCCTCTTCAGCCACGCGGATCGTTCCTGGGTTTTTCTGGAAATACAAAAGACATTAAACAATCACTCTTAGGTACAACAGCTTTTACCTTAAGGGCCTTCACCCACGGCGACTTTTTGTAACGATGCAGTAGCGCTGCTGTCGCGCGTTTACATCGAAACAGTCGCGATGCAGTCGCTAGCTGCTTGCCCTCGCTCACGACACGATTATCAGTCGCGAAGAAACGCGATACAGTAGCACAAAAATTAAGATTTTGTATGTAGATTGTTTTTGTTTTTTATTCCCGCGCCACTTTCCCTCCATCCTCACCCCGATGTCGTCGGACACGGTTGCGTGTTTGAAGCGACTGTAGCGCTGTCTTGCGTTTACGCGCGTCAGCAGCGCCACAAAAAGTCGCCGTGGGCGAGGCCACTAAAAGATGCAAGAAGATTTTTAAAAAATATAGCTATGCTGTATGCACACCTCGGTGTTGGTTATACCTGTTCATAACAATCACTACTCACCATCAGTACATACCTGTCTCAACTTGGCCATGGCATCCGGTGCTATGAAGTCAGCCTGAGCCGCATGTGTGAGGAAGCAAAGTGTCTGGTGTCCATTCTGACCCAGCTCCTCCTCACCAGGAATTATTAGCTTCATAGCCTCCACTTCCTGAAAGTAAATACCGTTTCAGTTAAAAACCATTGAAAATACCATGATTATGTTTAGGGTAACTTATAGTGAGACTAAGCAATAAAATTACCACCTAGGGTACCAAAAAAACACTATTTATCTAGCCAATGTTATTATCCTACTGCAGAGCAAAGGTCTCTTTCCAATTTCATTTTTCTAACTCAGCCAGCTAGAAACACAGGCCCCACAGTGGAGCTCTGTCGGCTTATTTTACTTATGACCATTGTCAGCACTTTACAAGTAGGTTTTATAAAAAATATTTAATGAACTTGAATCATAATTTGCTGCTCTATATCTATTATATCTGTAGATAAGTTTAAGTTCCAAAGACGTAATTGAAAGGCGGCCAACTATCACAAACTTCTATTTTAAGACTTCTAGCTGACCACTAGAAGCAGCTCCATTCTCTGTGCTTACAGACAAAAAAAATGTTGATGTTCAGATTTTATCCATAAAGGTCAAATAAGAACTCATTTCAAATATACTTACACCTCTAATTTAGAACAGCAATCATTATCAAGAGCGAAAACTGTTTGCTTTTGCCGAACAAAATAAATTCCACTTTTAATATTTTTCAGTAGAGATGAAACTGATATAAATAATTAGTTTAGCTAATTAATTGGAACTAACTCATTGACACTGATATGGAATGTGTTTTAGGGAAAGTTGTGCCATTATCAACAAAATTAATGAATGATAAGCTGATTGTATTCTATTCTTGGTTACTGGCTGCTATTTAGAATGCTCTTTGTTGAATATTGCAAGGTTGCAACTCATTACTGAATTAAACTCGCCGTTGTACATGAACTGTCTGTATCACCATTTTTATTTATTTTTTTATTAAATCTTCATGCAACATAGAAGGTACACAGGCGGACTTAATGTCATAGGCATTCTCTATCAGTCAACCTAGGGACTATGTTATGTTTTTATGTACAATAAAGAATGAAGAACAAGGTGAGCTCACATTGGTGAAGTCGACGAGCTGCGACACGAAAACGCCGTCCAGCCGCATGAACTCCAGGGTGATGGTGTCCTCCGACACGTTCGCCGTTATGTTCTCCTGCATAACATCGCCACCCTGGACAGCACAGAGGGCGGTAAACACCAACGTTATAGTTTGACACACATATTATAGTACTTTACAACTACGATCCTCTATGAAATATGAACGATTTTAGAGCTAGGTATTGGTAATGAAAACGAAACATTAACTATAATATAATGTGAAAGGAAACAAAAAAATTGCAACATTGAGTACGACTAAGGTTCCAGAAATACAGCATTAAATCTCACTCACCTGATTTCTAACATTGATAAGAAGTTGTAGATTTGACGGCTTCACTAACAAATACAGTAAAATAACTTTTAAAATGATTAATCTCATTATTTTAAAGTTTTGTGATCAATTCCCTGGTTTGGTAACATTTGTTGTTGACACTTATGTTCTTGACATACAGACTCTTGACATTTAGAAACGACGTTTAGAAATGAGATCTCGACCCAAAAAAATAATCCCTATTTATCTTGGTCACCGCTAGCCACTCAGAAGTTCTTTATGCTGTCTAATAACATAAATAGCAAAACTTATAAAAAATTGTGAAATAAATAACTACCGTACTAGATTTACCATTGCGCGTTTGACAGTTCATTATAACTTGGGCAAGATCTGGCAGCAGGACAAATCTGCTGTATCGGGTCAGGATAGCCTAAATAATTTTCCAAAGACATTGTGGATCAATGGATCAAATCTATAGCAAACAAACAATCAAAAGATGTGTTTTAAAAGTACTATCGTTATGTAATTACGTTCTATTTTCGGAGCTAGTAATACTTTTTGTAAATAAATACCAAACAAGTTTTGTAAACATACAATACAATACGATACGTTCCATTTTATGCGGTGGTTCTATCGTGTTTCTAGCTTGATCTTAAAATATTAAATTATACTGCCCAATAAAGCACCATTATGTATATTTATAAAATAAACTCTGTATTTCAGTTAAAGATTTTGATGCTTTGAAAATTCTTTATATCGTTTTTTTTCACCGTTTTGTTTAACTTTTTACAGAGGATATATTTTGATTTTGTATCTTTTGAGAATGATTCTATTTATTTTACTAGAAATACAGTTAGCATTACCTAGCATTATAGTTTTATATATTGCACTGGCCTGCTTGCACCATTTTTGATGCACGGATAATTTTATTTTTGAGGTCATTACATTACAACACGATTTCGCCCGATGCGCAACCGAACAAGACACGAACGTCATCCGAAACGGAAAGAAGGGCGATGTTGCATTAGTGAAGAAAGACAGCTGTCGTATCATTTTCAGCTGATTTTTGTGTACGCATCGCGAACGCTAGAAATTCTAACAACGATCGTAACGTTTTGTGACGGTACAAGTTCCTCGGTTGCAGTCGCGCAGAAAGTATTTTCATCAAGAGAGTGTAGCGACGCAGCAGGATAGGAGCGAGAGTTTTGCAGCGACGAACAAAGGGAGATGGTCTATTGAGCGCGGGTGGTGCGTATCGGGGGTCGTGACGTCACTCGGCCGAGGCGTCGAGGCCGATGCGGCGGGCGCGCTCGTGATCTCGGCGCTCCGACGAGCGCGGCGAGCGGGCGCAGCGGAGCGGGCCAGCCTGGCCTCCACTGACTCGGGCGACGAGGGCGCTGGGCATCGGCCGCCTCGCAAGCGGACCCGCAGGCTGTCGCCGCCCGCCCGGCCCGCAGACATGCACCAGCCGCCCGCAGCCAACGGCGCGCCGCCGCCGCATCATGTCAACGGGGACACCGCCACGCGCAACGGTGACCTGCAGCCGCCCGGCCTGCGCATGTCGCAGACGGACCAGGAGATCGTGCGCCTCATCGGCCAGCACCTTCTCTCTGTGGGACTGGAGTGAGTACTGCTGAGCGTACAGTCTACACCTATTGAACTGTGTTTTCCATCAGCGATTCTTCACATGTGTTAATCATTGAAAACATTCCGCTTCACACAACAGTCCTTTTACTCCTTCTACTCAACAGGGTTGCTCCACATTGCACAGCATTACAGGCATAATAATTAAGACATAATGACTGCATTATGTGGCATTAGCATGATAAATCATGGTTCCTAGTGCATCGCTAATTAGAGTTTAATGACCTTTGCTTCTTCTGATATGATCAGATAAACAAGCTATTAAACTAGTCTTTTGAAACATTAGATTACTTATCATGGCAGACATGTCACTAAATATTATTAGAACTTTGGTAAACAACAATGAAAATGCATATTTTGTTTGTGGGAAGCACTTTGAGTTTTCCATTTTGCCTACAATGACCTCACATTGGCCTGATGACAAACTTTTTGTAAGCATTACAAAAAGCAAAAAAAAAAACAGAAAAAGTACAATTTAAAGCTGTGATTGTTATGGTGTAGGTTCTATGAATAATTAATTCCTTTGTTCTAATGTCTTAGTTCTAGTAGTAAATCATAGAATGGCATCAATAATGTCTGAATCCTTACTTTTCTATAGCATTCTTTACAAATGCCCTCCATATACAAACAGTTTGAGTTATTGTGTGGCATAGCAAGGTAAACAAAGCCTTGTTATTCTGTGGACCAATCATACAATCAAGTCCATGACACTGATCTATTTTCCTTGTGTTCTTTGCATTAATTAAAAACTTTGCTCTAAAATCATATGGTTTAAAAAATCCTACATGGCTTTGTCTAAACTAATATGTTATAGAAAAAGATTTGACTTTTTGTTGTTTGTATGTAACAATTTAACTTAAAAACTATTTTACCAATTTCAAAAAATTCTTTCACCACTATGAAAGTTATATCTTTACTGAGTAACATAAGCTAATTATTTTCTACTTTGATATAATCTAGCATTTGTATCCATAAAATAAGTGAGATTAGCATAGGAACAGATACTTTGGAGAACACAATTAGTGCTGAGTCATTGTCCATCAACTACTAGTTGATTGTCAATCCTTATCTAAATAGGTATTAATGGTTTAATTGTCTAGAGGCATATCAGAACAGAGAGTAATTCCTCTGTTTTGGTACTGATTAATTACAATCAAGCAATTTTTTTTCTAATTAACCTATCAGATACCCGCAAAACGAGACACAATAGTAAGACAATGACAACGCGGTCTCATGAGACCGGTCGGGGATTTAAACGTTAACATAAATTACAGTATTATTTATCTTCGTCATCAATATTAGTTTAGATTATACTAATAGACTACTTTATATGTGTATAAAAATGTGTCACTATGCTTTCATTCAAGCAAACATAAAATGCTAGGTGAAGTGTGTCACTTGTGGTAAAGAATGGCTCCCACAATCCACTTATCACTTTATCAGTTAACTTACATTTTCGTTTAGCTGTAGCAATAGGTATGTTATACTGCACTTTGATAATCATGACTCATTTAACTGGATTATCTTGAAATTCGGACACCTTTGGCATTTGGGCCACTCGGTTAACTATCTACCAAGTTTATCGGGTAGCAAAAATTGTGGTTGAACTTAGTTGTAACATAAAAAGTAGTTATCACAATGACTGTCATTCATTAGTAACCTATGAACAATGTATAAATTCTATTAGAAGTATACAGTTATCTCTAATTTTTTTGCTAAATAAGGTTTAATTTGTCCAACTGCTGTGGTCTTCCCGTTTCATAATAATTTGGGTGTCTTCAAGGCTGGAGTGAATAGGCTCTTCATAAAGTAGTGCGCCTCAACATCAATAATTGCATCACTGCTCACCATCAGGTGGGATTGCAGTCAAACACTAGTTTATATTAAACTAGCTTTTACCCGCGGCTTCGCTCCCGTCAAATGACTACCCTACATATCCTACGCTAGCCTACCCTACCTTCCCTACACTACCCTACCTACCCTACACTACACTACCCTACGCTACCCTACACTACCCTACACTACCCTACACTACCCTACACTACCCTACACTACCCTACACTACCCTACATTACCCTACGCTTCCCTACACTACCCTTCGTTTCCCTACACTACCCTACACTACCCTACACTACCCTACACTACCCTAAACTACCCTACACTACCCTACACTACCCTACACTACCCTACACTACCCTACCTACCCTACTTTAACTAACTTTTTTTTTTTAAATTTTTCTCTCCGTAAGAACCATCATTGAACTTCAAGGAACATTTTAAAAAAAAAACAGCCAAATCGGTCAAGCCGTTTTCATGTCAAGTCGTGACAACGGAAAACGAGTTTCATTTTTATATATATCGAGGGTATAGTGCTCAAACCCAATAAGTACGAAATTTACACTTTTGAGATATTCAATATTTAAGTTTTATGGGCAAAAATACATATGTTATTCAAATAATATCATTATAATGAGTATTTATGATAAAAGTGGATACGTTGAATTAGTGTAAAACAGTATTATTAAGTTTCTGAGGTAGTCCATTTTGTAGTAATAAAAATATAAGTTACAAAGGATACCGACTTATTGGGTTTTAGATCTAGAGAAATTAAACATGTTATGTACTTTACCTATTTCGTGGAGCTCGTGGCTAGATAAAAACAGCCGCACGGATCAATCTTTAAGGTTAAGCAACGCTTGCCAAGGTTGGTCTGTGGACGGGTGACCATTTTAACACAGCGAGTTTCCTTCATGCCTCGGAAAACACGTCAAGCCGTAGGTCCCGGCTGCCATTTGTAGATCTTTGACAGTCGTTACGGATAGTCAGAAGCCAGTAAATCTGACTCCAGTCTTGCCATGAAGTAGCGTGTTACCCCAGTTAATGGGTTGTGGAGGTCTGGTCTGGTAGGCAGCCGCTCCTCATAAAACACTGGCATTCAGCTAAATCCGGCTTGACTGTAAGCCGACCCCAATATAGTTGGGAAAAGGCTAGGTATATGATTGATGTACTTTACCTATTTCGCCGAAATTCATTTTTAAAAGTTGGACATACTTCATACTTCACACGTCAGGCAAATATACACCAAAAATACTGGGTAAATGAATAAGGAATTTAAACCCTCCCGCAATTTTTTTATGAGTGCTGTTGTAAACAAATACGACGTTTGTTTTTTGAATTCGTCTACGATCTTGCGCTATCAGTACACGTTATCCAGCTGAAGGTTGGTGTCCCGATTTTTTTCTTTTATTGTCTTCTGCCAAAATTGTGTAACTCTGCAGGGAAATGTTATCGGAGCTAAAATTCTTATGGAAAGTAACTCTGTCAAAAGTCTCGCAGTCCTAGCAGACATCGGCCGTAGAGGACCTTATCATTTGCTGACTTCACTTGGAGTCACACCGTTGACTTGGGCTTGCTTTCACTCGACGGCTCGATGGCACCATCACAAGCCCTTACTTGCGTGCTTGGGAATCTCCCTAAAGCTTGACACCCGGAGCATCACGAAGCGAGAGGATATCCTATCCCTCATATTTACAGCTAGGTACCTCCTTCGATCGCATTAGTGATTTATTGAATGAGATGACAGGATGACATTTTCTCCGCCTTTGTTCCAGGGTCTCAGGTTTTCCTTGAAGAAGCTAACCTGTGGCTCCAGAGGCTTCGATCATGGTGTGCACACAGCAAAGAGATGTCAGCAAAACTGTACAGTTTTGCTGACATCTCTTTGAGGTGCGTGCCGATGACGACTTGGGCTCGGTTCGGATTATTACCGGACTGCCGGACGGCTAGCTACCCATTGCTCGCCGTCCGCAAGCCCGCTATGCTGATTGGAAATTGGAATTGGAATTCTGGCGGCAGGGGCAGGAGGGCCTTCCCACTCGCGTGCGGCTGCCTTCTTCACCAGCATTATGGCTTCGCAGAAGGAGGCGACCGCCTGCTACTCCTTCTCGCTCCGGAATTTGGCCTGTACCAGAAAACCAGTGCGAGAGGTAGCTGCCGCCGATCGCCTTCACGAGGATGCGGCGGTGCTCCGCCCAAGCAGTTCCACCGTGTCCTCCGGGCGATCCACATGGTGGTGACACCCAGATGTTTCTTCCGCTTAAATCTGATGCAGGAACCTTCCGAACTTACCATGCCCGGTAAGGACTTGCGTCATAAGGAAGGTGAGGACGACGTGACGTCTTTCCAACCACTCCTCAAAGAGGGGACTTACTGCCATAATGATGGCATGCCCAATAGATTAACCTAACCCTTCACTAGGGTTAAGCAGAAACGCCAACTGCTACGACCCTTGCAAAATACTCTTTCTGCTCATTGACGTTCGTACATCTGGTCGTAATACATTAGTACACAACATGTTTCCTCTTGGTCATTTGTGTTTTTTCTTTTAAACGGTTTTTATCAAAGTTAAATTAATAATTTCGATGCTTTCGGAATGAATTACAAGCACAGATTGATAGGACTCTTTTCGAACTTAACGCGGACAAAGTCGCGGGTAACAGCTAGTACCGTACCATATAACTAGACATAACTTTTTACTTTTTAAATATAATCGAACAATAAAACCCGACAAATACATTTGTTTTGATTTAGCTTTTGGTTTTTGTTGTTTTTTTATCGACGTATTTAAAGGTAAAACCCGATAAATACAGATAGTGATTATTGCCTCGAAGCCGTTGGGTGATTTTAGTTGAAATTCTTGAACACTCAATGCCAATAATAAGCTTTATGTGGTTTAAGCGTGAAATAAAAATATTATTTAACAAGATAACACGCTTTATAGGGTACCAGTTTTTAAGTATTGGCTAAACACGGTGACTTTATTGGGTTATTACCTAACGTAACTTTGTTTCTACTGCGAATTCCACTTATTGGATTAGACCACTGGAAAGAGCGTCAAAAATGCATCAAGATGCACTAATAAAACGATTTTTGATTTTTCGACACTTATTGGGTTTGAACACTATACCCTCGATATAGATATGTATATATATTTAAAAAATCCTACCCTTGAACCATTATGCTAGGGTTTGGTGGAAGGATGTCTTCTTGCCCCATAGTTAGCTCCTATCTAGCTTCCTATACTTTCTCGAATCACAGTGTCTTTGGCCCTATCTTCAACAGTTATTATGGAGTAAGTTCATAGAGGTGATATTCTTGACGACGATTTAATGTTTCCGTGAATGCAGCGCCCATTATATCGCGAGCGGCCTAATGGCGAGGCGACGACCCTCATTGCAAGGACGCTCATCGTACACGTATAATATTATGTACACTTAAGAAATATTGTAGCAAATAGGAGCTTGGACACTGGTCTATTAATATTGCCTATTTTACGAATAACGTAGTGCATAATTATTATAACAAGGTAAAGAAGTAATACAGATAACCGAAATGTTGTAAATACGGAAAGAGATTATTGTAGAAATATTATTAAATAGGAACTAGAAAAGCAATTAATGGTAAACTTGTTTAGGTACTTACCTACTACCTCGTACTTATTCTGTGCTATTACACGTGAAACGGCGACGAAACGCCTACGCTGGACAAATAAATATCGTAAAGATCGAAGCACACTACTATTTAAATAGTTGCGCTTTTTAAACAGAATCCGTACTTATCTAATACTATGACTATCACGCTACAAACTACTACACTTTGTAATTTAAAAATCTATACTTCTTTACGTAGTATTATAAACAAGTAAAATTTGTAAGTTTGTATGTAGGGGGTAATCTCTGGAACTACTGGTCTGATTTGAAAAATTATTTCAGTGTTAGATAGCCAATTTATCGAGGAATGCTATAGGCTACATACCATCACGCTACTACCCACGGGAGAGGAGCAGTAACGAAAATGCGGGTGAAACCGCAGGGGACAGCTAGTATGTTATAAAATTGAAACGATTTCTTTTTGAAGTGCACGGACCCTACGTAGCTCGTATTGTATTGGTAGTGCTCGCAGAACAGATGGTCGATGGGGCCAAAAGGTTCTACCGGAAGACGCAACGTTGGAAGGGTTCACACAAAGTGGATCGGCTATCCGGTGACTGTCGCGAGAATCCGATGGATGGAAGACGCACACAGGACTGGTATGCTTGGAGGAGGCTTATGCCCACCAGTAGACGTCTTTAGAACTAAAATGAGAATGATAATGACGGACCGAGTATTATCCACTACAATCAAAATTCGTAGTACACGCCTAGCGTAATACATTTCATTGCTGCACACTCGCAAATAGCTCATGACAATAAGCAGGACATCAGACAGATTCTATATTAACTTCCTAAGCGATGAATGCTCGAGTAGATATGGAGTCACCCTTCTTTTGCAACACTCGGCCACTAAGTAATGCTTCCGCACGTAATCTGAAGTAAATGTGTTATTTAAATATTAATTAATCGCTCGGTTGCGTAGGCGTCAGGAATCGTTTTGTGGCAATCGCGTAATTATAGGTGTTTTGTTTGTGAAATATACAATAATACGAGTCGTTAATAGCTCCATTATTGTGATTATAAGGCATTGTTTTCGACCAGTGGCTAGGTTTCCGACCAAGAGCCAGCAAAGATTACCTATTGCTGAGTTAGGTAGCTACCTTATAATACTCGTATCATGTTATACAATTGTTATCCATTTGTTATAGCTATTGGTTGGGTATATAAATAAAAACATTTATTATTAATAATACCTATTGATTTCCATTTTAATAGCTTTGATTTCCAGGTAATAAAAATTACGTGCACTTATTGTGTGCGTTTGTTGTGTAAGAACCTAGTTTAGTGTCATCGTGTTTGGATAGGGACCTCTGCAATTTAAGATATTTAGCATTTATTCTTGAATGTTTAACAAACTAAAACTATTATAGTAGATTGCAAGTTCCATCTTACCTCCAAGATCTTCATCAAATCTTAATCATCGTCTACCTAGCCTTTTCCCAACTATACATATAATTGTCATCAAGCTACTTATCACTACCGATTTAAACACATTCAGAAAAAAATAACTCTTCCGGTTTTGCTGTAGTCTGGTAAAAAGGCTTGAAATCCATTTTCGCAGCTGGTCTCACGCATCCAAAGGACGGGACGGGACATTACCTGGACCTTCCACCGTCATTCCATGCCTAGCCAATTCTGGGTGAAGGTGTCTCAGATAGGACCTTGTCTCACGCGCCTTTGCCCTCAGCCGCAGCGCCGCCCTGCTGATGGAGGAGTCGGGGCTGCACCTGGAGCACCCGGCCGCCGCCACGTTCCGCACGCACGTGCTGGCCGGCGACTGGGTGAAGGCCGACCACGACCTGCGCGCGCTGCACGACCTGCTGCAGGAGACGCCGCAGGTGGACCCGCACAACCTGGCTGTTAGTACTGCTGCCCGCACCGGGCGAGAAGAGAAGCAATTACAGGTCTCCCAAATGATAATGCGCATAGAAATCTTCGACACTGTTCGGCGACGGTCGTATTCCCCGAGCGTCGGAAGACGATGTCTAGAGTGGTGCATTTTCTTGATTCATAATTTAATAGAATTTAATTAAATGATTCGGGTGTTTCCGGGAATACGACAATTAGCGAAGATCTGCATGCGCGCTATTAATTTGGTAATACTGTAGTTGATTTTGCTTTTACAACTTCACGTAAGATGGAACAGGGTAAGCATGAGGGCATCCATGGGAAGTGATGCACAGGACCTTCAATGTCGCCTCGTGTTTATAATGCGATTCGGGTTTGCTTTGCTTCTCTTTTGTCCTATGTGAACATGGCTAAAATCGTGGTATTAATATCCAGGAGATGAAGTTCGTGGTCCTAGAGCAGAAGTACCTGGAGCACCTGGAGGCGGGGCGCGTGCTGGACGCGCTGCACGTGCTGCGCAACGAGCTGACGCCGCTGCAGTACGACACGCCGCGCGTGCACCGCCTCTCCGCGCTCATGATGTGCGCCGACGCGCGCGAGCTGCAGGCGCGCGCGCACTGGCCCGGCTCCGGCCCGCACTCGCGCGCCAACGTGCTGGCACGAGTACAGGTACGCACACACACACGCGAGCTGCAGGCGCGCGCGCACTGGCCCGGCTCCGGCCCGCACTCGCGCGCCAACGTGCTGGCACGAGTACAGGTACGCACACACACACGCGAGCTGCAGGCGCGCGCGCACTGGCCCGGCTCCGGCCCGCACTCGCGCGCCAACGTGCTGGCACGAGTACAGGTACGCACACACACACGCGAGCTGCAGGCGCGCGCGCACTGGCCCGGCCCCGGCCCGCACTCGCGCGCCAACGTGCTGGCACGAGTACAGGTACGCACACACACACGCGAGCTGCAGGCGCGCGCGCACTGGCCCGGCTCCGGCCCGCACTCGCGCGCCAACGTGCTGGCACGAGTACAGGTACGCACACACACACGCGAGCTGCAGGCGCGCGCGCACTGGCCCGGCTCCGGCCCGCACTCGCGCGCCAACGTGCTGGCACGAGTACAGGTACGCACACACACACGCGAGCTGCAGGCGCGCGCGCACTGGCCCGGCTCCGGCCCGCACTCGCGCGCCAACGTGCTGGCACGAGTACAGGTACGCACACACACACGCGAGCTGCAGGCGCGCGCGCACTGGCCCGGCTCCGGCCCGCACTCGCGCGCCAACGTGCTGGCACGAGTACAGGTACGCACACACACACGCGAGCTGCAGGCGCGCGCGCACTGGCCCGGCTCCGGCCCGCACTCGCGCGCCAACGTGCTGGCACGAGTACAGGTACGCACACACACACGCGAGCTGCAGGCGCGCGCGCACTGGCCCGGCTCCGGCCCGCACTCGCGCGCCAACGTGCTGGCACGAGTACAGGTACGCACACACACACGCGAGCTGCAGGCGCGCGCGCACTGGCCCGGCTCCGGCCCGCACTCGCGCGCCAACGTGCTGCACTAACTGTTGTCTTGCTCTGTGCAGTCGGTGCTGCCGCCGGCGCTGATGATGGCGCCGGGGCGGCTACGCGCGCTGCTGTCGCAGGCGACGCTGCAGCAGGCGTCGCGCTGCCGCTTCCACGCCGCGCCGCGCCCCACGCCCAGCCCCGACAACATCCCCTTCACGCTGCTGGCCGACCACCACTGCTCCGCCGACCACTTCCCGATACACTCGCTACAGGTACTGCCCGGAAACTTTCTAATCTACCATTTTTCGAAATTTTTCATAAGGTTAAAGTCCTCCAACGTTGTTTTCTGTTTTCATGCGTATTATATTCGTCACATTTGTATATTAACTTACCAAGCGTAGCACCCCCTAAGTACTCTTCATCCTTATATTACAAAGCTACACAGACAGTCTTATAGGCGTTATCTTGATTCCCTAACCATCAACAAAGAAACAAACCTTTTTGCAAAAGACAACAAGAAAATATTATTAAGGCGACTCAAGTCAACATTTTTTCCATACAAATTTCGGGGGGGTTTTACTCCACTATTTGACCATGTACATCCAAAGTTAAACATGATATCGTTTTGTCTCATTATTAATTTTGTCTGTACGGAGGCAGAATTGTAAAATAATAAGCCAATAAAAAGTTACGAGCTTCTAAAGTTTCGTTTTTTTGGCTAATTTTAACACAACTTTGAGCGTAAATTAGAAATAAAAGACGCATCAAATTTCAAAAACGAAGCCCGTACCGACACCACAAATTTATCGAAGAATTTAATAAATTTTATTTGAAATTGATTGATGCAGTGGTTTTTTCGTAAAACCCCTTCTTCCAAAGGCCTTTTTGTATTTTATCACGCACGCCTTTTACTCAGAACTATCGTGCATCTCACTGAATAAAGTTACCCCCGGTTGCGGTGCGGGGGGACGACGACGTGTCACAGCGCCGCGCGCGGCTGTCTGAGTTTGGTTCAGTCTACTGCGGCCTATATCGTTCGTATGACGTGTATGTTGACTACCTATAATATCTACGCTTTATTAACCGACTTCAAAAAAAGAAGGAGGTTATCAATTCGACTGTATTTTTTTAAGCTATTGCATAGCTTCTATCGCGGGCCTTGAGCGTGGGGACCGAATCCAGAAATTCCGTAACGAAAAAACCTAACACCCTCCACTCCGACCGGCTATGTTATGTCTGGTCGGGCAACTGCCCAATTGAACGAGACGGGTTTTGTGTCTGGTCCGAGCAACTGCCCAATTGAGCGAAACGGGTGTTGTGTCTGGTTCGGGCAACTGCCCAATTGAGCGAGATGGATGTTGTGTCTGGTCCGGGCAACAGTCCAAGTTTTTTTTGTTTAGTCTTTAGAGTGCATCTTCCGACCAGAGAGTTGTTATGTCTGGTCGGGCAACTGCCCAATTGAACGAGACGGGTGTTGTGTCTCGTCCAGGCAACTGCCCAATTGAGCGAGGCGGGTGTTGTGTCTAGTCCGAGCAACTGCCCAATTGAGCGAGATAGGTTTTGTGTCTGGTCCGAGCAACTGCCCAATTGAACGAAACGGGTGTTGTGTCTGGTTCAGGCAACTGCCCAATTGAGCGAGATGTATGTTGTGTCTGGTCCGGGCAACAGCCCTAGTTTTTTTTGTTTAGTCTTTAGAGTGCGTCATCCGACCAGAGAGATGTTTTGTCTGGTCAGGCAACTGCCCAATTGAGTGAGGCGGGTGTTGTGTCTGATCCGGGCAACTGCTGCTGCACAGCACGCCGGTCATGTGGCCCGCGTCCGCGGACAATAGGAAGGTGAACTCAGTGCGGCGCCACAGCGCTCTGTGAGGTGAGGTGCACGACGCGGCGCGCGACCAGACGGGCGTTGTGTCTGATCATTATTGTGCAGTAGAAGGGTCTCAAAATAAGAAAACAAATGAAAATTTGTCTTTTTTTTCATTGCCGAGAAACGAACAAAGGTACGTAAGAGCGTTTTCACATTATCCGATCCGATATCGGTATCGGACGCCGATCCGATATCGGGGTAAGTAAGACCGTTTTCACATTAGCCGATCCGATATCGGCTTTTTTATTATTTTACTTACCTCGATACGATATCGTATTGGCGTCCGACACCGATATCGGATCGGATAATTTGAAAACGCTCTAAATGTATGAAATGCCGTGCTCCGATATCCGATATCGGCCCGGAGAATATGAAAGACAGGTACATATTTCATACATTTTACTTACCCCGTTATCGGATCGGCGTCCGACACCGATATCGGATTGGATAATGTGAAAACGCTTTTAGGTATTATTTTAAATCTTTTGTTTTTCGAATTCGAGCGGCACACACCGCAACAACCGAAACGGTATGACATGTGTGCATCGTGTAATTTCGTTTTTATTCGGAATGGTTCGGAGCGCTATGTGCAAAGCAGACGTCGCGTCGTGCGTGAGGACTAGCGTCTAACCGCTCATCACTGATAATATCTCTTTCGGCCACGATGTCAAGTGAGACAGCGTGCTTTATGGCCCCGCCCGCCAGTGAGTTCAAGCCCGCGCAAAGTGGGACCTTAAGAAAACAAAGGTACAAAAGTATGTATCAACAGACCAATCCAGAAAATAAGTTAGTAACACCTAAAATTGTCAAAATATATCCTGTATGACTGACCCAGCGCTTCTTGATCACAAGCCTGAGTCCACCGTCTGGTTGCGTGGTTGCAGGTGCTGAACGAGCACTGCGACGAGGTGTGGTACTGCAAGTGGTCGCCGGATGGCGCGCGCCTGGCGTCGGGATCCAAGGACAACACCGTCATGATCTGGGACTTCGACCCCGTCGCCAAGCGCCTCACCTTCAGGTAACGCTCCGAAAAGACTTGAAACTGTTTCTTATTCTATTTGTATACCACAAATAGAATAAGAAACAGTTTCAAGTCTTTATTCCTATAGCAAATCTTATTAAAAAAAAATATTATTCCCACCTACAATTTATTAATGTCCGAACATTTTTCAGGAGTAAATAACAATCCATGACATAATACTGTATTTAGTTTTTTATGAAGACCCAAAATCCCTATGGGACCTCGCCCACGGCGACTTTTTGTAGTGATAGTGCTGTCACGCGTTCGCATCGATACAGTCGCGATGCGGTCGCTAGCTGTTTGACGATTCTGTCTCAATGCAAATGCAATACCGTTGCGCTTCTTTTGCGATGCAAACGCGATACTGTGACGCTTCTGTCGCGACGCAAATGTGATTCAGTAACGAGACACGGTCTTGTGTTTGGATCCATGCTGTAGCGCGATAGTAGCGAGTTGGTATCGCTCACAGAACATATAAAGGAAGTTAGAAAGGAAATAGTTCCTGATTTGTATCGGAACGCGTGTCGCCGTTTGTCTCCCACTCTTTTATTTCACTACAAGCAGAAAACCAATGCCTACGCGGATTACGCACACAAATAAACAACTTACACTTCGATCGTGAGTTTGTTATTGGTTGTCACACTAACGCAATTACTGCGTTTGACGTACACTCACACACGCGTAAAAATCTCATGTATGCTAGGGCGACCAAAAGGTCGATTATTGATATCGATAAAATTAATGTAATCTTGCTTCTTACTTTGCAAGTATTGTGGACTATGTGGACTTCTGTAATACATGTTGTGAACACGTACGATATTCATATATCATTCAACAAATAAAAAAATACATAATTGAATTATTAAAAACAATTTTATTATTAAAATTAGGATTTAACATGGAATATTTACCGTGTTTATTATTTGATTATTAGAGAAAGTCGGTTGTCTCTCAACCTTACATTTCCGGTGCTTATCACCAGTTCAAAAGGAAAAAAATATTGTCCCTGAAATAATACGGGTGCATTTTATTCCTAATCTATATTAACGATTTGCCGAGAGAAATAAATGTCCAGAGTGTCCTTTTTGCTGACGACATCTCAATAGTGTTTCCATGTGACGACGGCAGCAACTTAAATTTAATACTGGTCGACACTATATTTAATACTGACAAAAATAGTAAATTGGCTAAAGTACCACAATTTGAAAATAAATTTCTCAAAAACTAAAATTATGCAATACAGTCCCTATCAAAAACGTTCATTGAGTATTAACTACTCATTCAATGACATACCGCTCCAGTGTGTCGATGAATTTAGACTCTTGACTGATGAGACTGACAGTTGACACTAATATAAATTGGAAAGCACATATTAATTTTGTATCAAACAAATTTGCAAGTTTTGCGTATGCTTTAAATGAGTCGAAAAGATCAACCGACTTCAAAACAGCGAAGACAGCGTACTACGCGTACGCCAGCTCGTGGTTAACATATGGAATAATTGTATGGGGATATTGCGTCGAAGTAGAAAAACTGTTCATTTTACAAAAAAGATGTGTGAGAATTCTTGCGAATATAGACCAAATGCAGAGTTGTAAACCTTATTTTATTAAATATAAAATGCTCACCCTTAACAAGCATCTATATTATGGAGGTAAGCAAGTTTGTTAGAAAACATGCGTCGTTATTCCCTGTGGCTAAGAATCAAAGACCGCTGCAACGCTCATTAAAAGTAAAAAATGAATTAGCATTGCCAAGTTCAAAATTAGCTATGTTTCAATCAGGACCTCTTGTAATGTGCATAAAAATTTAAAATAAATTACCGAATGAGATTAAGGACATAGAATTTGATAATAAATTTGTTAACGCACTTAAATTGTACCTAATACAGAAGTGTTACTATAGCTTAAATGAGTTCTTATCAAATTGACATTCTGTAATATTAATATTATCAAGATTATTTGAAGATTGACGCGTATAATTGTAATAAAGATATCCAATAATTAATAAATTAATAATTAAATGATGACAATAATAACGTAATAATAAATCTTGAATAACTTTATTTACTTAATAATGCATGCAATTATATTTTAATTTAATTTATATTAATCAACAAAAATGTTGCGGTGCCCGAGCAGGGTTAGGTTAGGATAATTATTTTTAATTCAATAGCTTTACTTACTGAACTCGTTATGTGTTTAACGATATATCTGTAATAAAATTATCATCATCGAAATGTTGTGAACTAATTGTGCTACATTCAGTAGGGATCCAATCAATTCTACCAGTTGTTTCAATCCATAGTTTTCTTATACCTGGATCTGTTGGAAACCCAAAACATATTAAATCATAATTATGTCAGTTTCAATTAAAAAAATCATAAAACTTAAATACAAAAAAATACATAGAAACCTTACTCAAAATCTATTAATCGTAATAAATAATGTTATGTTAGTTATAAAGTGTACTATTGATAATAATCATTTGTATCATAGTAATTATCGACATTGTTTACAAATTGGCACAGCACTATCGATATGTCAAAATTTCGTGGAATTGTACTTTTGGTTCTCTCGCAGTGAACGTAATACATTGCGCGATCGCTCAAGTCGTGCAAAATGGTGTAGCATTTTGCACGATGTGCAAATCTATTGCAAGCAATATATTAATATTGGTCTGATTGCGATTATATCGTTTTTGTCTACAAACTTCATAATGCTAATGTTATAATTACAAATATCACAAGTATTTTAATGTTTTTGGACTTACCGGTGAAAAGAAATCCCATCTCATGCTACACTACACACCTGGCTTCTTTTCCGACACGTTACAATAGCGCAACACGGCATAATTTAATATTTTTGCGGAGCTTACGTACGCTGTCAAAACAAAAGCACGACTGCTGACCGGTAAAGTAAATTTCGGTTGATTATGAGCATTCGCTCATAAGCGCGGCGCGCGTGCCCCGCCCACAAGGCCTTTCTAACTTCCTTTATATGTTCTGTGGTATCGCTTTTGTAGCACGTGACAAATGCGTCTAACCCAAATTACGACAGCATCGTTGCGAAAAGTAAACGTAGGCGAGGGCTCTTACAGATTTGATGGCGACACTTATTTAAAAAAAATTGCCATAACACATAATAATGTATTCAAAATAATTTAATTTCACATAGTTCTACATAGGCACTTAAAAAATATCAGAAGCTAGTGCAATAAAAAAATGATAGCGCCATTGTTCGCTTAATCGTGTGAAGTTTTTGAAAGTATGTCATACTTGTGTTTGTGACGTGTGCAGAAAGTCCCTGGAGGGGCACACGTACGGCGTGTCGTTCCTGGCCTGGAGCCCCGACGGCCGCTACCTCATCGCCGCCGGCCCCGAGGACTGCCCCGACCTCTGGATATGGAACATGGAGGTAAGCATGCCTTCACACTCATGCTCTGATATTTTCTTTCTAGATTTCCTCCTTATATACCACGTTATCGGAATGAGAGCAAGAGAGTTGCTGTGTTCAAGCATTCTCTTACTAAACGAGTGAAATCTTTAAGATTGAAATTTTTAATATTCACAGGGTTTTCTTAACCTTGTCCCTATCAGGCGTTCGAAAGCTATTTTCTTTCCAAAACCCAATTGTTCTGATGGTCATCGTAGAAACATTTTTACTGTGAGGTACGGTGACCAATCAATCGGGATCGCGACGATGTTGGAAGAGGCCAGTGATTTCGTGTTGCGCCGCGCGACACCGCGAGATATGCATCTCGTCGCGCAACGTTGCGAAGCGCATTGTAAAATCGTCGGCAACACGACGTGGCGAATGTAAAAACGCTTCGCGTCTCGGTGTGGGCTGGCCCTCGGAAGATCATTTCTATGGAATCACTGACAGGCAAATAAACTTGATTATCACATCAGCCAAAGGACTCCCACTATTGGACATAGGCTTACTCCAAGTGTCGCCATAACGAACGGTCCTGTGCGTCTCGCATACATCGCATTTCTGCGACTCTCATCAGGTCATTTATCCACCTTGCCTTCCAACGCTGCGTCCACCGATACGCGGTCGCCACTCAACCTTTTGGCCTCATCGCGACCATTCGTTTTACGAGCAATGTGCCTTTTTCGCTGTCACTTTAGTTAAGCGATTCTTCGGGCTATGTCGGTGACCCTGCGGATATGTTCATATTGACGTTGTGTGTGTGTGTGTTGCAGACGGAGCAGCTGCACCTGAAGATGACGCACTCGCAGGAGGACTCGCTGACGGCCGTGGCGTGGCACGCCGCCAGCGACAAGTTCGTGTGCGGCGGCGCGCGCGGACAGTTCTACCACTGCAGCATCGACGTACGTACACACACAGTTTATTAGGTTTCTTCACAGAACAGTCTGGGGGTGTTCCTCCAGCCGGAGCTGGGCTATTTGCAACCTGCGCACCCGCTTGGTTGCATCAGAAGAAGTGCTAGGCAGTCTGTGCCAACCCGTTTCGTGGGCACGTGTACCACCGTGTTGGGTCAACGCATCCAGCCCCTAGCTATATGCAGCTGATGTATCATTAATGACGTGTTCATTCCGCAGGGCACGTTGCTGAACAGCTGGGACGGCGTGCGCGTGAACGCGCTGGCGTCGCGCGGCGACGCGCGCGCCGTGCTGGCGGCCGACACGCACCACCGCGTGCGCCACTACGACTTCACCGACCTCACCGACCGCAACCTGTGAGTATGACACATATCGACCACCAGCTGCGCCCGTCAGCTGCTATCTGAAGGCCTGCTCAGACTGACCACATCCGGACTGGGACTCGAAGTCTACTTTTAGAATTGTATCAGAATTGTCGATCATTGACTTCTTAATTGTTGATTTTGACAAGTTTAGTATTGTTAACTTGTCAAAATCAACAATTATGAAGCCAATGATTGACAATTCAGAGGCCCTGGTGGTCACTGCAACAATATGTATAAGTAACCAATCTCCAATCAAGATGAGCTCTGTTAGGACGTGGTTTTATAACCGTGTGGAAGACGTGCAAGTCTGATAAACAAAAACTAATAGATACGATCAGGTGAAGTGCCTCCAGGTGATTGACTCGACTGTTCAAACAGGCGAATTTGACGAAACGCATAGAAAATAATACCAAATATACATAAAATTAATACCAAATTCTGAGGTCTACTATCTCTTAGACCTATGTTATCAATCATCTTAATCAATGTAAAAGACCGCCATACACTCGCAAAGGAATTAAAACATCATCATCATTATTCCAGTCCAGCTTATGAGAGGTCTAACGCTGCGTCTTCCATTTTGCGGTTGCTACTCCATAACTTTTAGGTTCCATCAATATTTGTTCAGAAAACAAAGTACTACCTATCTACTACCGGACTATTTTGGTTCTCTTGCGGATATTTTCATTCCCGATTCGATCACGCAAGGATTCTTATCAACTCTCAAAATTCTCAAGGACTCTTCATTGACCTTTAGGTTACTGAAATATGTTGATGAGGCCCATTGTGAGCGTCCACGCTTCAGAGCTATATGTCATCTGGTGACACTGGTCATGGACTTTCGTTTTGAAACTCTGTGGTATATCGGAAAAGAAAATACACACAGCAGCACAGCTTTTCGAACACTGACCAGCCGAGTCGGATTCGACTGACCTCTTCCTCGAAGTTAGACCTACCGATAGGCAATTTTGTATCGTAGAGAGACTGCAGTTTAACCGAAGTCTCAGTCGAATCAAAGGCTTTCTCGTAGACCACAAATGCTAAACAGAGAGGCAGATTACAGTCTTCTGTAGAACCTGCCGCAGTGTGTGTATCATGGTCTACGGCTGAAGCCTTTCCGGAATTCGGTTTATTCGATTTCTGGTGATATGGCTCAGGAGCGAGAAGGGCCTGTATCTAAATCTTAAGCCCGTGTCAATGATGAGAAAATGATCATAAACCATGCTTAGCTGCAGTAAGGCGCGAGATTAGCCTAAGTTTGACCAGAGGTTAATTCATGAATCCCCGACCGGTCCTATGAGACCGCGCTGTTATTGTTTTACTATTGTGTCTCGTTTGCGGGTATGTGACAGGTTAATTAGACAATTTTCTAAGACGACGCAGTTCTCGTCTTACATTTTTTACATGAATCAGCGTTTAGATTTCCTTCCGATAATCGCGTTCCAGTCGAGAGACTCATCCTGCCCGACGCATAGATCACCGTGTAATGACCATTTCGTTTTCCACAGTGCTGGACTCAGGCCTTACGTTAAGACAAGGTAATAGCCTCATGGTAACGCCCACCGCGCGGTAGTATTTCCAGGGACATACTTCTGTAGTCCGCCTTCCCTTAGCTGTCTCATCGTGAACATAAAAATATTCCAAAGAAAGTATGCGCTTCGGGAATCTTCTTATATTTCCGGTAATACAACGGAACATGGGATTGATCATCCCGTGTTCCTTGAAGCTATTAAAACCTTCGAAGCAAATCATGTTGAAATCTGACAACGTGATTGACTGCCATAGGGAGCACACTAAACAAATGCGCAATGATATGATGCACTTCTAAAAAATGTAGAGCCTCTATAGAGCGACGTTTGTGCCTCGTCTGAAAAAAATACCGAAGCGCGTATCGTTTCTGGTTTACTGTACCTGGAGTTCTGTTCCTAAAGCATTGATCTATCTGACAAAGGTTTAAATATACTGAAAAGTATATTTAAACCTTACTACTATTATTAGTTTTAAATGAAATAGCTATGAGTGTTCATTATGATTCTACCAGTAACTTCAAAATTGATCAGGAATAATTAACAATTCCTTTATTTACAATTTAGTCTTGCTATTTAATAAGTAAGAAGAAGCACTGTATGCACATAAATAGAAATACTAACAATTATTTTAATATTTCATTCTTGTCCATGATCCACTATAGTGTGGCCATTAGTGCTGTGCACTCCCTGAGGTATGCGCGGCGAGGTGGGAGACGAAGAAAAAAGTGCATGAGTTCACATGAGATCGATACATGTCGGACAGATCTTACGATTTCAGTGTGCATTTCTAAAGCAAGACTTGGGGCGGGACGACGGTCGGAGGCTATCTGTAATATATTATACTTACTTAGTTGATTAAAATATAACCCAAATATACTCCTATTTTATTAAAAATGTGCAGGTGACAAATAAGAACTAAACTTATAATTCAAAGCAGGACTTTTTTATATTAACAAACAATTATATAAACACAAGCGTGTCTGTTCACCGCTAAAAGGAGCCCGTTCACCTTGGCTCCTGCTTTCCGGGATGTATCCCTGGACTGCACCGATCGCCTTCAGCTCTTGGGAGTTGAAATTTCCTCCGACCTGAACTTTGGGCGGTTCATTGAGTCCAAAGCTAAAGTAGCTGCTAGGAAACTCGGCGTTCTTGCAAAGGTCCGGCAGTACTTCACACCGGGACAGCTTCTTATGTTATACAAAGCACAGGTCCGATCGTGTGTGGAGTACTGCAGCCACATATGGGCTGGAGCTGCAAAATGCCACCTGGCAACTTTGGACTCAGTGGAAAGGCGTGCGAAGAGGCTAATTGGAGATCCAGATCTAGTTAACTCCAACCTACAAAGCCTTGCGCACAGGCGTAGGGTAGCCAGCCTTTCGGTATTATACAGGATGCATTTCGGAGAGTGTGCGCAGGAATTACACGAATTGATTCCGCCATCCCGTTTTTTCCATCGGACAAGCCGTCGTACGGCGAATGTCCATCCTTTTGTTGTGGAAACCTCTACGGTCCGGACTAAGCGCTTCGCTTCGTCGTTTATACCGCGTACATCGAAGGACTGGAATAGTTTGCCTGCTGCGGTCTTCCCGTCCAATTATAATTTGGGTGTCTTCAAGGCTAGAGTGAATAGGCTCTTAATAAACTAGTGCGCCTCACCATCTAAGATTGCATCACTGCTTACCATCAGGTGGGATCGCAGTCAAGCACTAGCTTATACAATTAAAAAAATATATATATATATATATTCTAACGAAAGTTATTCTGACATAGATTCCGTTTCAACTTCATCTTCGATTTCGTCATCATCTTCATCTTCCACTTCGCCACCGGAACTTGAATCAGAGTCTTGCAAATTTATTATGAATGAATCGATAACATTATCGAACCTACTATCGCGACTCCAGTAATCGTTTTCATTTTTCTGGACATGATCGTCGCATCTCTGGCATTTTTCCGCCGTGAATTCCGAAAACAATTTATCCAATAAGATTATTTTTTCGTCTAGAGAAGAATTAATATAGTTTTGGGCTATGTTGTTTTTAATATCAGCCCAGACCAACTCAATTGGATTTAAATCCGGATGGTACGGAGGTAAACGCAGAACAGTGTGTCCACTGGCTTTCAGGAGTTCGTCAATTCTATACACGGGTTCTTTTTGTGTATTTTTGATAAGAAGTAGCAGTTGAGCCTTTGTCATGGTTCCTGAAAATTCTACATTATGGCGTAGCAACCAGTTCTGCATTTCACTTTTGAGGCTTGATATAGTTGGTTTCTTCTCAACCTGAACGCTGTGGTAAGACGCGTTGTCCATTACAACTACAGAATTCGGCAGCAACTTATCTTTTAACTTTTCATCTACCCACTTATAAAAAGTAGGTCCGCTCATATCTCCATGATAGTCACCGGTTCTAGCATCTGATTTGAATATAGTCAATGCATCATCCAATAAGCCATTTCGACACCCAGCGTGAAGAATTACCAATCGCCGTCCTTTCCCAATATCAGCATGAATTCCGGGTTCTGACGATGATTGCCAACATTTGCTGGCATGGTGACCGGCGTTGATGTATGTTTCATCAAGAAAATATATGTTGCGGTTTTGCGTTCTGTAATTTCTGATTTGTGTTAGATATTTTTTCCGCCACACTGTAATATTAGGCTGCTCTATAAGAAGAAGTCTCTTTGATTTGCATTTTTTGAAACGGTAGCCCATTTTGTGTAAAAGCTGTCTTAAATATTCCCGTCCACAAGTCAATATGCCATCCTTTCTCAAACTTGATAGTAACTTACGGACACTTGGTATTTTTTTGTCAACTTCGTAAAACTGATGAATTTTTCTTCTGATAACTCCAAGGTCAAAATCATCCACAACGTGTTTTTTCTTTAGAACTTTTGGTTTTTTTGGCGATTGAAATTTTAATTGGCTTGAATTTTCAATTGATAAATAACCCGCAGAAATCACATTATGCACGGTTCTTTTGCTGTACCCCGTAGCCTCCGCAACGATTTTGGCAATATTCACATCATTTTTAAATTCAAAGCTTTCTTTGTCTGCTTTTCTTTTCATAAAATATTCAGCCACCTTAAAAATGGCAGTCTTTATATCACGAGATAACGCACGACCCATCTTTGAATATTTATCCCATGTGCGTCTGACATAGACAGTCCGATACAGATAACACTACCTGCCGCCACGAGCGTTGACGGCGCACTGACAGAGCGCAGCAGTCAATTCTCCCCCCCCGTCTCGCCGCGCACATACCTCAGGCAGTGCACAGCACTAATGGCCACACTATAACATAATAAAAACTAAAAGTTATCCCTTATTTTAATTTAATCTTAGGGTTAGAAAAATCCCTTTATCATCAGATATCTTTTATCTTAAGAGGTGGCGGTTTGTGTGAACAAAACAATACTAATACGTAATGGCATGCTTGGTTCCACAAAGCGAGTATGCCATGGCGTACATAAAGTTTAAATAAAAAATAATAATTTTTTGTACATTATTAAAATATACTTAAATAGTGTTTTTTTTTTGCGAGGAATTATTGTGGAACATTTATTCAGGATACAGATATTTACATAATATATTTAAATATTAACAACTTAATAGTCCTTAATTTTTATCCTTCACGTCTCGGACGGTAAAAACAGGAGCACCCGCTTATGATTTTGCCCTACTGCCCGCGACTCTTACTTTGGACAATCTTGGAAAATCAAACTGTCGTATTATTGTTCTTCAGGTAAAAGTGGTACCACTATTAAAAGTATCAGCCACTACATAAAATTGACTTGTGTATGTGACAGCTAAGGGGAGACGGGTGCGGTGACTGACTATGTAACCGTGTGGACTGTTATTGAGGGGTTTGCTTGTGTTGCAGCATCCAGGAGGAGCACGCCGTGATGGCGATGACGCTGAACGCGGCCGACACGCTGCTGCTGCTCAACGTGGCCAACCAGGGCGTGCATCTGTGGGACATACGTGCGTAGCCTTACTGCCACCCAACACTGCCTGACCGTGCCACCACTGTCGCCTCTAGCGGGGGGAGGGATCGCTTGCAGCTCGCTCATTCTAATCTTAAAAATCGTACTTTTTATGAATTTGAATCATGATTTAAAAGATCGTGCGCTTAGATAACTGTTTTATTTTAATTTATTGTCAAATCTGATGTGACTTTTTTCTGTTTTCGTTCATTATCAGCTTGTATAAGATTTGATAGCTTTGAAAAGATAGGCGTTTAAAATAGTACGAAATGCCAATCGCTTGGCTGCGCCGAACAAGCCTACATTCTATTATTTGTTTGCTAACGCTAACCCAACCAGCTACTATGACATCCGACAGCCTTAACTTTCAAAATCTGTTTATCTTGTGAATTTATTTTGCGATGGTTTACTACAATTTCGTTGTAGATTTAGATCTTGTGTGCTGTTGGCTAGCTCCATTGTCCCCTTACGTCGTAAGGCTTACGACCATGGTTAATACTATAATATTGATCAAAAATATTCTGAAAGAAGTTCTAGAATCAATTTTTTTTTTTCGATATTTCTCCTGGCTTGCAAAGGATTTATTTTATACCTCTAAGGGCCTGTACACATAACGTTTTTTAAACGCGCCGTTGACATGTTGCGATACAGACGCGAGACATGCGAGAGTCAATCGCAGCCTGTAGACCTTCTGTAGGATAAAACCGCGCCGACAACGCGTGTCAGCGACGCGTTTAAAAAAGGTGGTGTGCACAGGCCTTAAAGGGGAACAACAACGAAGTGGGCAGATGTAGTACTAGGTCCGTGTCTGTGCCTGTAGGTGCGCGCGCGCTGGTGCGGCGTTTCCGAGGACTGAGCCAGGGTCACTTCACCATCCACGCGTGCTTCGGCGGCGCGCACCAAGACTTCATCGCTTCCGGCAGCGAGGACAATAAGGTACCACCATATAGACTACATGAATCGTATGCCCACTATACTTGTGCTTCTTTATAGTAAAGCCAGGAAGAATTTACCCGCCTACGGTTAATAAAATAACCTTGAGAATATTATTATAACTAAGCACGTACTTTGTTTTACTCATATATTATGCCTGATGCCAGTCTTCATTTTAGCTTATCAATCTCTTAACATGTTAGTTAAATAAATTTTGAGCAAAAACCCATATTAGAAATCATTTAGATAATTATAATAGTCTGTCACAGCAGTGTTTCACATAAGGACAGTGCGACCTACTTAATTTAGTTTGCAGAGTTACAAATTAATCAAAATTCAGTTACGATTTTGACGTTATTAGCTCCTGTTGTGGACCACGCCTGATTTTTACCCACGTTGCGTGGCGTTGATCTAATGTAGCTCTACAAGTCTAGCTGCCATGTAAATATTTGGACATCGGCGTGCGTGGCCTATGTGTGCTCAATGTAGTTCTATCTTTAGGCTGAATAATCGTAAGCTCTGAGCTTCCAATTTTAAAGGCTGTTGTCGTGCGTTGCAGGTGTACATCTGGCACATCAACGGCGAGGAGCCGATCGCGGTGGTGTCGGGGCACACGCGCTGCGTCAACTGCGTGTCGTGGAACCCCGTGCACCACGACGTGCTGGTCTCCGCCTCCGACGACTACTCGCTGCGCCTCTGGGGGCCCCGCACGCACCAGTCCTAGTGTTCGGGTAAGAAACACGAACACGTTTATTTCAACAGCCATTTTTTAATATTTTTTTTTTTATTTGAATCTAAATTACACGTTCCAAAGCGAGACTTATTACTTCACTACTTTCCAGCTGAGCGCGTATTGTTTCCTCTACATTTTGTGGAGGTATAGACTGTTTACAAAGTTACTTTTGACCGTGGCAGCAGTTTTACTTTGACGGCGCATATTGTTTCACGCGCCTCAAAGAGATGTCAGTAAACCGTGGAGGCCCAAAGGGGCTGAAGCTTACTAGGGCCAGGGGTTGTATGAAAGAGAATACCGGGGCCCTGGGACTCAGAGAAGAAACAGGAGTGGGTTTTAGTCATTAATTTCTGACACGCCCTCCAGCTCCGCCCAAGCGCGGCAAAAATCATTCTTGTTGATATCCCACCAAAAAAAAAAACTTCATTAATCCGGCTTCAACAGTATTAACTCGTCCGTTATGTTCTGTGTGTGCAGGGACGCGGTGTCCGCCGGGGAAGGCCTGGCAGCGGGCGTGTCGCGCGCTGCAGTGCGCGCTGCTGGCGCCGCCCCGCGCCGCGCTGTGTCCGCCCGCGCACAAGCCGCTCTAGCGCCGCCCCAACACATACTCATACACTGCAGACACCCGCCCACTAGCGTAGGCAATCCTATGGGAATATACCGAAGATTATATAATTTATACCCTTTATTCCCATACGATTGAAGCCGACTATGTGACGACCGCTTCCCGAGTAAGATTATCGAGTAGCATATAGTTTATGGCTCGGAATTGTATCGAACCGGCGCCGCATAGAGTCGTGAGTTTACGTGAATCGTACTCATTGTATCGGCCGATAGACTAATCTGCAGCCCCCGACTCGTCACCGGCGTCCGTGTGTATGATAATGTGAGAGACGCCGCGTGACGCGTCCTACCTTAGCGACGTACGACTCGCATTTCTATTGTAAGGTATCGACTACTGAATTATGTAACTTTTATAGATTGTACTATGATATGTGACTGTAAATTATATGTAGCGATGGTGTGTGGGACTGGGACGAGGCGAGAGGCGGCCGCGGGACGCGCGTCCACCGCGGCGTGCGAGGCGATGAGAATGTATCGTGTGCAGGCATGACGGCATACTCACGCGGGCGTGACGTCACAGCGGCGCCGGGGGGGGGGGGAGTAGCGTAGGCGTCTAGTGGCGCTAGTAACGTAAGGGAGGGGAGACGTTCGTGTAAGCTAGGCTTAGGATTCGGAACAGATTTATACAAAATGATCGCCACGCCGTGGCAGCCATACAGAGTTGTATTCAAAGATATTATTTTAGGTTGAGAACCGCACAGCTATATTAGATTTGATTTAAAAAGAACGAAAATATTTCTATTTTAAATAATGGTCGCACATTTCCGTGGTCGATTGGTTGGGCGCGATATGATTATATTTTGGTTAGATTAGAGAGTATTTATCACTAAATTAAGGTTGAAGTAAGGTAAGGCACGCGCCCCCCGCGCCGCTCGCCCGCTCTAGGATAATTTATTTAGGTCTTTCGGATATAATTAATTAAGACTTGATCTGCTGTCACGACGCGACGCACGCGTTCAGTACTGGACCGCCGCGAGCGAAACTTACTTGATACTTGCTAAGGAGGGCTATGGGAATTATGACTACATTGCGCGTTTTGGTCCCGAGCATGGACTGGATCCCCTCGACTATCTGGACCTCTGTGATGTAGCGCGATGCTCACTCGAAGTGAGCCGTGTCCGCCGGCAGCCGGCCGGTCGAGTCCTGAAGGCGTGCAGTGGGCGCGTGCAGCAGACACATAGTTATAGCGCAGAGGGTATATTTTGTAGCGGTGACCGCTCACGGCTCTATTTTTATACCGACCACTGAATCTCTCACGAGGTTGTATTCTTTAACAAAGCCGTTATACTTGACACGTTCTGTCCGCGCTCCGCCGACCGACACAGTCTTGTAATCAAACGTCCGGCTCGTCCGGTCGGCCGGTGCGCAGACACTGTACAGCTCTATAAATATTTGTAAATGTGGGTTTCCTTTTTAGTGTGTATTCGACATAATATATAAAAATGTGTATCTGTGCACTAATGTAACACTTGTTTAGGCGACAACTTCGCATTCGATGATACTTAATTTAGTTTGCCAACTCTTCGGGAGCTGGCAACTGCTGAATTATGCTCACGTAGTAGCGAAGCACAGCAGCAGCCCGGCGCACGAGCTCCCCGCGCGGTGCCAGGCCCGGCCTGCGCACTGCACGCGGGGCCACTGCGGCCGCAAGTATAACGCGCTTGGACAGCGAGCTGCCGCGCAGACGCCACGCTAGCGGGAAATTATGATCAGCCCTTTGTAACACTATTTCTTTTTGATTGATTTTACTGTATTTTTAGAGATACTAATATTATAGCTTTTGTAGTTCGCACAATGCCTTACCCGCCGAGCTGTAGCGTGACGCGTACGTATGTAGCGACGTCTATGAGCTTTAGCATCGATTCGGAAGTCAAGGTATTTTACGTAGATGTACTAGAGAGAGAGACATGAACTGCCCGAGTGTTCACGAGCCGCAGGAGAGGGTGCGCGGGTAAGGCGAGGGCAGGTCTGCGCGGGGCTCCTTCTGAACCAAATATCAGGCAATAATAATGTGCGTGTGTGAGTGTGAAAGTAGAAGTACAAAGATTGGAGTGTTCGGTTATTAACGTATGCTATAGACTCGTGTGGGCCGCACGACGCGGCCCGGGGCCCAGGCCCCCGTTTGAATTGTTAAAATAAATAACTATTATATCAATAAATTTTTTATTGTAAACTAATAATGTCTTTTCATTTCTCAATCTTTGTAAAAATATAACTATTTTCTGTAGATCGTACTATTGAAAGATATAATTGTATTGCATATAGGTATTGTATTGCTCAGTAGTACACTATTCCTACAATATACACAAACGCTTATAAATAAGTTTCTTGCCAGTGTTCAGCACCAGAACTTAAACAATAACAAAATTACACATAGCTTTTAATATCAATAATTTACATAAAATTGCTAGACTAGTTAAAGCCGTGACTATAAGTTGGCGGTGCCCGACTTCTCCACCAGTTCGAGCAGCGTGTGCAGCGAGGTGTCGAAGAGCTCGCAGCGGATGGGCATCTCCAGCGAGTAGAAGGGGTTCTTGAGCGCGTAGTCCGAGTACAGCTCGTAGATGCGCTTCAGCACCACCTCGGCGCCTTGCATGGCCGGGTCCGTCACTATTATAAACTTTACACCTGAAACAGACATTCACAAATGATAACTAAAAATAACAACTAAAGTCAAAGAATGTGATAATTATATTGGTAGGCTGCTATCCAGCCCACAGACTTCAAAGACAAGTCTGTGGGGTGGATACAGGGTCGTAGCGGAGCTACCGCCGTATCAATAATACAGGGCCCTAAGTAGTGCAGGAATTCGTAATTGTTATCCAGTGGCTATCTCCATCGTGGGCTATCAATATTTTTTTTAAATAGTACACACTTTAGAACTATTTGAGGCTGAACTGCTACAAATGAGAATAGTAAAAACAAACAGATGCCACTGTTTATTTATTTTTTAATTACTCAGATACCCGCGAAACGAGACACAATAGTAAAACAATAACAGCGCGGTCTCATAGGACCGGTTGGGGATTCAAACGTTAAATACTTTATGCACACAGGTGTGTACAGTGTGTGTGTGGACTTTATGTACAGAGGTGGATTTAATGCCCCAGGCATTTTCTACCAGTCAACCTTTGGATGATGCAGAGAAAAATAGTGGTAGGTGCAATAAGAGAGACATGTTTGATGACTACACAGAATAAATATTTGTAGAGCTTAGAGAAGCTGTCCTGGATCAGGGTCTGTCTTTAGTATTAGAATATCCATTTGTAAATTCACCAATCTATGGAGCTTGATTTCTGCACTTAATCCTTTGTGGACCATTGAGTTTGCCATCGCAACCATTTTGGTTTATTCCATCCAGCCAACCTTTTTCCAAAAGCAGATTAGGCCTCACAGGTTCTTCAGGGTGTCTGTAAGGGCATCTAGGGATCCTAGGGTTTGTATACCTGTATCAGTGACACCTGTGCAGTTTAGGAGCACATGTACAATGGTAACCTCCTCCATTCAATGTTATGCACGGGACTATCTGGGATGATTAATGTGTGGATGTGTTTATTAATTAGTGAGCAGTGTCCAGTGACATTCTTATTGAATCACATTCTATGAAATATTCATCTTCTCTTTAATTACTCACATACCCACAAAACGAGACACAATAGTAAACCAATAACACCGCGGTCTCATAGGACCGGTCGGTGATTCATGAATTAATTTACCTGTTAATGTCTGAAAACAGGATAGTTTGAAGGTGTCTGCAGTTAGAGACTCGATGCCGGAGCACTTGGGGACGGGACTGAGCTGGCTGGCGAGGGCGAACAGGGGGTAGAACATACTGGCTAGCACTATCTTTTCGTTGGTGGTGGCGCGCGCGCGCCCGAACTTCAGACTTAGAGGGTAGTTTTCCTGAAAATGGAAAATATTTTTTTTTTGTATCATTTAATTAATTTAATTGAAGGTAGGTTGAAAATAAGGGGATGATGTAATGTCCCTCATATATTTTACAGACTTGGATAAAATAGACAAGCACCATAGTTATATTTCTGTGTTATTCTTTTTATTATTATCTTACAACAAATAAAAACTATGTATTTCACAGTAAAGCATGTTAAATTAGTGTTGGTACACCAAGACAATTTATTGGAGACAATGTAAACATACTAAACTTTACACTTAGATTTAAGTTTTTTTGTCATCAAAAGCAATAGGACAGTTGCAACGATTGTCCTATTGTCTTTCGAGATAAAAAGCCCAAATTTTTTTTTTTTTTTCTTTTTCTTTATCTTGCAATCGGTTCGTGAACCATTAGCAGATTTTGTGGGAGTCGGAGTCGGTCAGGCTGACCGACTCCCACAAAAAGCCCAAATGTTTCAGGAAAGAAAACACTAAGAATCATCATTGGAGAATCGAGCTTATAAAAATTAGAATAAAATACTACCTTAGTTTCTATAATTTCAAACACATCTCTGCCGTCTTCTGTGGTGCGCCCTGTCACTGGCGTGCCGTTCACAGACAGCAAGACGTGTCCAACTGGAATATTATGAAGTAGATTTGTAGAAGACTATATGGAATAGCTGCTGGGCAGTCTTGTAAGACTCCAGCCAGAATGAATTATATTACAGGGGTTTGGAAGTTTTATATGCAATGGCATCATTCAAAAGATAAAGTGACTCAATGGGAGTACTATGTATAAATTACGCACCATTTATTCCATCTCGTTGGCCAAAAGCGACGATAACTTTCTTATTTTCATACTGTAACTTGATGTCGAGTGGATACCCGAAGGTTTTCTCTGCCTCCACTTTGGGAATATTGTGGTCATAGTTAAATATAAGACCGCCAGACTTGCTAACGATATAAACACCGTATATAACCATTATTAACCTATTTAATTTGCAATACAATTTTATTTCAGATGATCAATAACAAATCAACACTCAACACCCACTGCGACTGTTCGGAATTCAGATCTAATCTAATTTTATGAAAATGAAAACTATGCGTTATGTCAATATGGTACGAAAAGGCTTATGGGTTAAATTCGATATGGAATATATTGCAAAGTTGTTATCTTTTCAATATATTTTACTTAAAAAATGACACGTTTTTGGTGAATTTTATGCTTTATTGTATAAAAATGAAAATAAAATGACACAATTAAACACATGTAATAAAGTTTTCGAACGTGACTAAGAATGACAGAACATTATTTATTGATTATCTGTGGGTTTATTTTGACGTGTTGTAAGCCGCGTTCACACAATCGCGAGTGGCGAAACGACTATATGGCGAGCCCGCGAGCATGAGCACGTATTTTTTAAAAAACGGCTTTATAAATTTGGTAAGTATAGCAGGATTAAAAAATATGAAACGATTTAATTAGGTGGTTTTAAACTTTTAACTCAAGAAACCGCGTAGTATCACGAGTTCGAATTTTAAACTACTATAGGTATTATAGGTAACAATGACCACAATGAATCTGAAATAAAGGAGATTTATTTTTAAATACTGTACCCCACACTACGATTTACTTCTGCATCGTGGGTACGCTTACAAACATTTAAACTCTCATACACAAGACACCCGGACCCGGAACATCTATCTGTAGGCCATGCAAATATTTGTTCCATGCGGAGATCGAACCCGCGACCCGCAACTCATCGCGTTGAATTAATTTTTGTTAAGCGGTAGATAAGAGTAATAGTAGCTAAGGATGTACAGAGCAAAGAGTATGTAATCACTTGGTACAGAGTCGTACGGCCAGTCAGACAGGGTGCTGTGCCACAAGCTGGATCAGCCGGATAGTCCCTTATCATTTATCATCGTCCGGTTTTGTCAAATCAAGTGCAGGTATCCCGTCCAATTATAATTTGGGTGTCTTCGAGGCTAGAGTGAATAGGCTCTTAATAATCAAGTGCGCCTCATCATCGACGATTGCATCACTGCTTACCATCAGGTGGGATCGCAATTTAACACTAGTTTATAACAATTGAAAAAAAAGAAGATGAATGTTACATAGAGCGACAACCAACTCGGTCACATTAACTTGACGCTTGGCGTCGATGAAATAATGTCCAAAATCAATATAACAACAACAGAGAAATAGCCGAATTCTCGACGCACGTATCGATAACAAAGATGCTGACCATACCTACCTGACCTTTGCGGGTGAGTTAAGGGAATGCGGTGGGAAGCTGGGGGATGCTCGCATTTCAGAGATGCGTCAAGTTAATGTGATCGGATTGTACTTAAAGCTTCCGAGGTTGTCAGTTTGTTTAGGTACGCTTTGAGCTTCAGAATACCTGTACAGACAGTCAAAGATCTAAGAAATTGAGTCAGGAATGTTTCAGACATGAAAGGATCTAATCTAATGAAAGTGAATGAATAAGCCGTTGCAGCATTGTGCCGATACTACACGTAGGTAAAAAGTATCTACCTATCTGTCGTATTGTTTCAGACATCAGGCACATCTGTTAATCGATTGCTACCCTTATCACCTAGTCATCTATGAGACATGAGTCAACTGATCAGTAAATTATCTAACCGATTATAATTATGTATTATATCCAAAATATTTTATTTATATTACTAAGAATATTGTATCAAATGTGGCTTGCACATGGGTAAATCCATGAAATGATTCACAGTTTACGCGAGTTTTCATTGATGACTGATAAAAATTGTTGCTTAGTACCTATCTGCTGTTATCACATCATTGCCATTGTCGTTATTAGCACAAGTCGGGCAATACTGTTGTTGTGCTAATTAGAGCTCATACACACGAGCGACATGTTGCGGTAACTGAGGTAACTGCAGCCGTCGACCTGTAGTGACACTTGACATATACGACGGCTGTCGCTCTTCATTTGTTGGAATGTCGACAGCCACCGTTGAGCGTCAACAGTAGCCACCGATGCGACGGCTGCAGTTATCTTGATCTAGTACTATCTATGCCGTTGGTAAAATGCCGCTTGGCTCTTGTGTTTGAGTTCTAACGGCTGCCGTCGAATATTCCTATTTCGGCACCCTGTTTTTTCGGTACCAAAGATAATAACCAAACAAAATATCAATCCAAAATATCTATTGGTGCCGAAGCGGGAATAGCTTGGGTGCCGAAAGAGGAATACTTAAATTCCTGCTGCCGCTCCGTGTCGTCGGTTGCAGTTGCCGCTGCCGTTGGCAACATGCAGCTCGTGTGTAAGAGCTCTTACTTCGATTCATCAACTCTGTACCTACATCTAGTATGTTGCTCGGCGGCGCCCGCCATCATCATCGGCGGCTTTACTGGTTCACGTCGATAATCTGCTGATAATGAGACAGAAGGTATTAGGTATAGGTTTTACCTACATTGGTACACCTGACGATAAAAAGTGAAGAGTGTTTACCTAAGTTTAATCATTTCGAGAAAACTGGGAAATCTATAAAAACTGAGAAGCCTATAAAGAGCTTTTGCTAATGAATCTGCCCAGCCTGCTGCCTGTATTGGGCGCAGCTTCCAATCGGATGCTTATAAATAAATTATGCTTATAAAAGTATTAAGTTTCCCGTGTAGCAACCGCCTATTTAACCTGCATCAACTGAGTAACACGGTACTTAGCCCTTTTCTTATTTTTAAGGGGGGAAAATCATCTAATGATTTCCAATCTTCTCCCGCTCTCGGGTAGAGCAGGAGGGAATGCCAGACTTACTGACTAAAACCCACTCGTAAGTTCCTTCTTTGCCTTGTGTTTCAGGTCACCGGGTTTTCCTTACCGAAGCGAACCCATTGCCCCTGGAGGCTTCGACCCTGCTGGACCCCTACGGTTTTGCTGACATCTCCTTGAGGGGCGCATGGAATACTACCTACGCGCTGTTGACGATTTGGGCTTGGTCCGAAAGGTTACCGGACGACCGGACGGCGAGCTACCCATTGTTCACCGTCCGCAAGCCCACTCATATAGTGACTGGAAATCGGGGTCGGGATCTGTGGCCGCCTCCTTCACTAGTGCATAAGGACACGGCAGTTCTCCGTCCAAGCGGGGCCACACCTTTGCCGTATGCTCCACCGTGTTCTCCGGGTGGTTATCACAATGACACCCGGACATTTCTTCCGCACGAATTTAAAAGTGAGGACGTTGGGACGTCTTTCCAGCTACTCCTCAAAGAAGGGACTTACCGCCATAACTATGGCGTGTCTAAACACGATAGCCATTGGTAAAACCGCTTGCCTTTGTGTCAAGCTTTGCTAAACGCTACAAATTGACCAGTGCGGTTCACTCCACCGCGAGCCCCTCTATAAGAAGCTTCTAAGTGTGAAGCAAATATCTGAGCTGTGGTCAGTGTGCACCGCTGTACGACCAGATGGCCCAACTGGGAGTCTGCCGTTTTGCCGAAAAGAATTTGCCAAATTTTCATTACCCAAAGCAATTTTCGAAACCTTTTATTTTACCTATGCAATATTTGGAAAAACTTTAGGTCGAAAATTTTCATTTGGTCAAATTTTTACTTCGGCAGAATATTACCTAGAATAATTTCATTAAGGCATTTGGTCTTAAATCAAATGATTTATTACGGCAAAAAATCTTTAGAAAATGAACAGTTTATCAAATTAATTGTTATGAAAAAAAAATAAAGACGGTTACAAACGACGAATGAAAAACGAACTGCTACCAGAACTATAGGTTAGGTTAGGTTAGAGTAGTGACCAAAGCACGCACGAGCCGAGCGAGCGAAGCGAGCGGTGCCGCGGCAGCGGCCGGCGAGTGCCAGAAGCATATTTTTATAGGTAAAACCAGAAACAGTAAACTGAAGATACCAAAATTTGGCTAATTTTATTTTGGGTAAAATATGTTATACCAACTGAAATGTTTGACTACATAAAAATTGGTAAAAGAACTAGTTGGTAAACAAATTATTGCTGAAACGTTAACTTGCCAAACATTAGGTTTGCGTAACATTTATTTGTGAAGAGTTTATTTGCTAAGTAATAATTTGGCAAATGCAATTATGCGAAAAATTGTTTGGGAAGTGATAATTTGGCAATTTCTTTTTGGTAAAACAAGGGAGACCCGGGTTCCCTTGAGTCGCGGGAGGTGTTGATAAGCGTCAACAACGGGGCGATGTGTATTCCATAGTTAACTGAAACTACCAAACGTGCAATAATGTGCAATGAATACGTATAGAAGATGAAGTCTCCTGTTACAGGAATCTTTACTAATATTGTTTTTTTTTATTATGCGTAGGCTCGCGTTTGACCACTGTCTCACCTGATGGTAAGCGATGATTTGGCCGACGATGGAAGCTGAAGAGCTTGTTTATTTGTTTGAATTTGGACACACTAAGTTCAGGATCTCTTATTGGAGGCGGATTCTTTTACTGTAGGATAACCCATGTACCGAGACCGAGGAAAGCATTCATTTCCCTCTATTCTATTTTTCATTTCATGCGGATTCCTGCGGGAATGAGAATTCAAACTAGGGTACGTCCTCGAAACGGTTGCACAAAATTTAACGGGAGTTTCACTGAGACTAATGTTATTATGAGTAACTTTATCTATTTTCCAGCGGGAATGGGTCTTTACTCCCGGGGAAGTGAAAGGGTCACCTTGATTGCCGGTGGCCCGTTCACCGGGAATCTTCTCTGAAGAAACAGAAAAACTCCTCTGAAATGGATGTCATTTCTTACACGTAAAACAATATGAGTAATGTTCTTAAACTCCACTACCACACACACTGCACGCCCGTGGAGTTTGTGATTAGGTAACATTTTGTGGGATGCTTAATTTGTGTTCATCTATACTAATATTATAAAGAGGTAAAATTTGTAAGTTTGTATGTAGGGGGTAATCTCTGGAACTACTGGTCCGATTTGAAAAATTCTTTCAGTGTTAGATAGCCCATTTATTGAGGAATGCTATAAGCTATATACCATCACGCTACGACCCACGGGAGCGGAGCAGTAACGGAAAATTCGGGTGAAACCGCAGGGGATAGCTAGTGTGCATATAAGTATATTTAAAATGAATATGGTGCCGAATAAGAAGAGTAAGTGGTAGCGTCCAAGGCCGCGAGGCCGGCGCGTCTGTGTGGCTGCATGCGCTGATTTGGTTTTCCCGACAATGTTACTGCAATAGTTTTTAGGTAGTTCCGTACGTCCGTATTTAAAGGATTATTCGTGAGTCTATCTGTCCGTCTGGCACACCTAATTTGGTCCGAATATCATACATGGCCGATTCAGTTGAAAGGTGCACTTGTCTGTTACTGTTCCAAACTCGGAAGCGCAACATAGGTGGGACACTCACAAAAATGTGCTAAGTAACATTAAAACAAATATCTTCTAAAACGAATATTCTACCAGCGGCGTATGAAACCAATTTTCAATAAGTACATTTTTTTGGAATTCGCTTCTTGGCTGTTGACAACGAATCCTCGGTGCCGAAAACTCGATCCCTTAGAGCTGATTTTTAGGGTTCCGTAGCCAATTGGCAAAAACGGAACCCTTATAGTTTCGCCATGTCTGTCCGTCCGTCCTCGCTTAATCTCTGTGACCATTAGCTCTAGAAAGCTGAAATTAGGTACCAATATGTATGTCAATCACGCTGTGGAGGTCAGGTAGGCAGCCGCTCCTCGTAAAATACTGGTATTCAGCTAAATCCGGCTTGACTGGAAGCCGACCCCAAAGTAGTTGGGAAAAGGCTAGGCAGGCAGGCATGTATGTCAATCACGCCGACAAACAAGACATAAAAATTGGAAAAAAATGTTTTATTAGGGTAGCCCCCCTACATGTAAAGTAAAAAGCGGTTTTTTTTAAATTTCAATCCTAACGTGTGGTATATTTTTGGATAGGTATTCAAAAGTGAATAGGGGTTTACTAAAATAATTTTTTGATAATATCAATAATTTCGGAAATAATCGCTCCCAAAGGAAAAAACAATGCGTCCCCCCCCCTTTAACTTTTGAACCATAAGTTTAGAAAATATGAAAAAAATCTGGAAAGTAGAACTTTATAAAGACTTTCTAGGAAAATTATTTTGAACTTGATGGGACGAACAGTTTTTGAAAAGTTGGGGACAATTATTTTGACGGACGGGAAACTACGGAACCCTACACTGGCACTGGGCGTGGCCCGACACGCTCTTGGCCGGTTTTTTAATTTAGAGAATAAAAAGTGGCTCACGTGGCTAGATTAGGACTACAGGGAGGGCAATCTAGGAGTTTACCCGCCGCTGTGTGTGCGGGCGTGTGGTCGTGGTGAATTGTGTTATGGTCTAATTATATAGTAGTTAATCATAACTATGCATTTCGTGTAAACTGCATCGGAATCGTTTAACAAGTCGTTTGTGGTGTAACCGCCATGCTGCGTCTGCTCTGCTGTCTTATCGCGTAAATATACTGCTTTGTTGTTCTATTACTCATTATTATGTAACAGTTAAACCCGTAAGAAGGTGTTAGTTAGTAGCCCATTGTGTCCTACTCACACACGTCTGTCTTCAGCCATTAGGGGCCAGTCCTTACGGAAGAAGGTGTACTCTAAAATATTACACGTAACAGCGCGTGTGAGCAAAATGCTCGTACGATTTACTTGCACTTGGTCTTGTGGCAGAATTTCACAAGAAGCATTTAAAACGTATTTTATTAAAAATAACCAAATTAAAACGATTACCCAACACTATGAAACGGATTTTATTGTTCCATGAGATCTTCAGAAGTGTGGCTCTCACTCATAATATAATATAGCTATTGTATATGGATATCACTAACTCGGTGCCGAGTAATTTCTACCCACTTTACTGCAAAACTTGGGGAAGGGAGATGAATACTTAGGAAAGTAATATAAAAAACTTGGTAAGCCAAGGTGTCTCTAACATACTAACTTAGAAAACCGCAGTTTATTTTAGCGTGAGCTAAATGCTCAGAGCGCGCCTTCTCACGGGTTTTAGTGTTGGCCTATCTTGATAATTATTAGTTCATGATGCCAACGAATGTTTTGGTTTTGGCGCACGTGGTGAATCATTCTGATTCATCATTAATTTGTTAAGTACCTATAAGCACATTAGTTACGTTTCTACAATTAGAATTATTTTGTCACACAGCAAATTACCTATTAATATTTACTTTGGTAGGTAACTATTTTATTTTTAAATTATATCTTTTTTTAACTTACTGCGGTTGCCATGAAAAATTTTCCTTCCCTGAAAATACATATATATCAAGAAGTCTTTACACCATCATTCTATCGGCTAAATTATAAACTAAAATATAAACATATTTTTTTGTTCAGTCAACAAAACAATACGCTTACGCTGTAGAGCATGAAGAGTACTAAGTAAATGTATTTCCTTATCAAAATATAGCTTAATAAGATATTCTGTATTATCATGTTCATTGACAACTTTATAAACGGCGTCCATCAATGGGGAGCGCGGCAGTGCGGGCGGCGGCGCCGGTGTGCGTGTGTAGTGTGTGGGACAGTGCAGCGCTCGCGAGCGCAGCTTCTCGGAAAGCGTTTTCCTGGTCACGGCTCGCGGCGGCGCGCGCGCAGATCGCTGACGAATCGCTACGTCACGTCGATGACGACGTCGCGAATCTCGGTATAAAAACGAGGTGTTCGGCGCGCCGCGTCCCCTAGTGCTGTGGTGTGCGAGCTGGGACGACACTCTGGCGCCCCGCGATGAATGCATGGACTCCGACGTGGACGAGTCGGGGGAGGACACCGTGCCCGCCGGTATGTGTAGTGTCGTGCGTGTAGTGCTGTGCAGTGACCACCCGTGCTGCTCCCGGCGAGGGTGCGGCACCCTCGCGCGGAGGATGCTCGGACCTGGCCAGGACCGGATTGTCTCAACCTTACCTTGTTACCTATCGTGTGGTAACACCGTATGTATATCGATTAAGGAAAACAATGTTTCTTTGTGACATTTAGGTTGTATTTTTGTTTACGCAAAAATATTACGCGAAACTTCCGTGGAAGTGTTTAATGCTCAAACCCTAAGGTTTCCTACATTGAAATTGAGCATGATTGTGATCATTCCGGCTCAAATAATACATATAACCTCACACTTGCAAACGTTTGACAGTCGAAAACATCTCGAACTAGTCGATAGTTGTTGTTTTTATTTGCCACAGTTTATTTGTTAGAAACTAAAGAACTTTACATTTAGTTAATAAGAAAACTTATTGTTCTGCCTTAATGTTTTGCCTAAGCATAGCCTTCCACCATATATTTCCACAGTTCCTGTTTATGTGTTTCACTTTCCTTTATTACAATACTAATAGATTGATTAAATTAAGTCACAGAAACTTGGTAAACAAACATTCTGAGCGAATTTCCTTTTACTAAGATAAAATGTAAATAAAATAATACACAGTATAAACAAACGCTACATTTGTCCAAGAATAATTCAAAAGTAATCCTGAAAAATAAATCGGTTTCATGATAACACAATACAACTTAGATGAACTATTAATCTGTGGGTAGGTCTAGCAATCTGTATCTTTATTTATTTACTAGCTGACCAGGCAAACGTAGCTCTGCTTTAAAAATTATCAAACAAAAATGGATGATGGCGGTAGGAGGGTAAAAAATAGTCTACCTACTAAATACACACAAAAGATTTCATAAAAATCGGTCGAAGAAGTGACAGCAAGCCAATTACAAGTCCTCACGTAAAGTTATAAAATCAACTCATACAATGATTTTTTTTACTTATTAGGTAGAAATAGATTATGTGACATCAATTGTTGCATCAAATATTAGTTAGTAACATTCAATAGACGTGCTAAATATCTAAATTATTATTATCCTGGTGTAAACGATGGCCGTTTCAAGCGATCATTAATCGCATTAGTTTACGATCGGCGGGCAGCGTTTAGGCCTACTCACGAATATGGACCATAAAGTTAACCCGACTGCAGCTAACAAGATGTTAACTCAATAAACTCGACGCTGAATACGACCAACATAATTACGATATCAGTATCAGTAGTACATTTATACTTATCATAAGTTTACTATATTCATGAAGTATTTAAAAAAAAACGCAAGAATGTTAATGTCAATTCTTCATCGATTGACACCAAAAATATTTAAGTAGATAATTTTATCGTCTTTTGATTTTCATAAATCCGGAAATAAATAGTGAACTGAAAGAAGAACATGGATGCATAGCACTTCAGTTCTAAAGTGGACGTTCACCTGTGTATCACTGTCATTAAATATTGATAATTTAAATTAATTTTTGATTACTCATTTAGTCCTGGAGCCAATAAGTATCAAAATATATTATTAAATACACAGTTAAGTAAATCCACATTAGATTCATAAATGTGAAAGTAACTCTGTCTGACTCTTTCACCGTTAAACTACAAAACCGATTTTGATGTAGTCATTATGTACCTACTGTATTTGGAAGCAGTCATAATTCTAATTATTTAGTATAGTTTGGTGGTTTACTTATTCTGGGGAAGAAACGGACATATGCACATTTACTGAGTAAGCTTAACCTCCAAGGAGTAAAGCTTTGCATCCGACTAACCGACATTCACGCGGACGAAGCCGCTGGCTGAAACTAGTACCTATGATATAACTTTGTAACTTTTTTTATAACAAACTGTATTTGACTGTAATCCCACCTGATGGTAAGCAGTGCTGCAATCGAAAACTAAAGGGGTTTGCTAACAGATGACTCGCATTTCTTTGAGAATGAATGATTACTAAATTACTAAAAATACTTTTACCAATCATAGCGCAATCCCCAGAATCATTTTAGGACACTTTTATAAATGACGTTCAAATGTAGTTTAACAAACACATGGTTACTTAATTGTACTTTCGGATTTATAACATAACACAGGTACCACGAGCTCTTAACGCGATTCATTTGACGACCTAAACGGATTTGTTAAAGGGATGAAGGTATAAAGGGGAGACCTCTATCCCCCTTTTTGGTTCGCAGACCATCATTTAAACAAGTCATGGTAAGGCCCTAGCAGAGCCCACTGCTGTTATCTCCACGTTTGCATTTGTAGTACTTAGATAACTATATTTCTGTGTTATCTTCATCATCTCAGACGAAAGACCTACTGGACATAGGCCTCCCCAAACGTCGCCACAACAACCGATCCTGTGCGTCTCGAATCCATCGCATCCTGATTATTTTTGAGTACCACCATGTAAATAATTATCAATTTCTGAAGTCCATGAATATTCAGAGATCACAAAAACCAGATATAAAGATTGTTAACCTTCGACACATTATGGAGACAACTAGCTGACACATCAATTTCTAGGAAGCGCTGTACAAACAACGCTGACATTTAAACACATGTTACAATACAGAAGTAAGGCGGGACATTTATATGGTAATTGATAGGTCACTCAGTCAAAAACCCACACAAAAGTTAAGTGATTTACTTCGAAAATATATCTCTATTAACATTTAAAGTCAAACACAAAAACAGTCGGTATAAAAATGACGAGGATCCATAGCACAGGGTCCAAAATATAAGCTGTACCCGGCCGTAATCCTTATAGCCATTAAAGCAAAATTTATAACCATGGAAACATATAATATCAATTGAATAAGCGATTTTATGTAAAAAAGAGCCTGCAATCGTAATTTTTTAAGAACCTCAGTATAAGTATGTTGAATATTATATTATCTGTGGTAAAAGTTAACAATTTCAGAATCGATATAGAACAGAATAAAATAAAGTTTATTGTGCATCAAAATAATATCTCAACGCTTGTCAAGGTTAATCTATGGATGGGTGACCATCTTAAGATACCGAGTTTCCTCCGTGCCTCGGAAAGCACGTTAATTCATGAATCCCCGACCGGTCTCATTGGACCGCGCTGTTATTGTTTTACTATTGAGTCTCGTTTCGCGGGTATTGATAGGTTAAACCGTAGCTCCCGGTTGTCATTTGTAGATCTTTGGCAGTTGTTACGGATGGTCAGGAGCCAGTAAAATCTGACGACTCCAGTCTTGCCATGAAATACCTTGTTACCCCAGCTAATTAATGAATCCCCGAACGGTCTCATTGGACCGCGCTGTTATTGTTTTACTATTGTGTCTCGTTTCGCGGGTATTGATAGGCTAATGGGTTGTGGAGGTCTGGTAGGCAGCCGCTTCTCGTAAAATACTGGTATTCAGCTAAATCCGTCTTGACTGGGAGCCGACCTCAACATAGTTGGGAAAAGGCTAGGTAGATGATGATGATGATGATGTGCACCAAAATAATAACACAATTTAAACACAAACTTAAATCTATGGGTTCAATAATGGTTCTTATCCCTGATAGCGATATCTGCCAGACAACCTTTGGGAACTAAAAGTTATTCAGCTCAAATTCGTAGATTAATTATTAAATCCAGTTTTTAATTTCAAAATAGATAAATAGGCAAGTTGCAAATATGGTTATTCGTTCAACTCATTATGATCGTTGTTGTGATGATAATATATTACTGTCTTCTGAAGACGATGATTTTACAACTGTTTGGCACCTAAAATGAGTCTTCCTGTATCATCTGCTTGGACGTCGACCCAATTAAAAAAATACTTCGTCTAATGAAATTCAATTAAACCCCTGGGTATAAACCCACTGGTATGCATGATTGTCTGGTTTTAGGGCGTTTGCCTTAAAACCAGACATTCAAATCTGAATCATCATCATGATCAAAAATCTGGGAGTATGTTCCTTTGGAACAATATTCTATTTTTATGCGGACGAAACGAAACGTATAATTTCCGTACAACTGCAACATAATACATATACCTACCTATTATATTTTAATGATTACCTCTCTGTCCCTATATCGTCACACTCAGTACTATGAATTACAGAGCAACGTCTACGTTAACCCTACGTTAGCGTAGACGTTGCTCTGTAACTCATAGTTAAGTTAAAGGTTGTTGTTGCGGGAGCACGCGGTGCTACGCGCTACGACGCTACGACCACGAATGTGCTACGATTGATTCTTGATCGAAAATGTTCTTAGACATAAATAATGTGTTGTATTTAACGGACTGACAATTTTTTCCACGTGTTGGAGTTATGTTATGTAGATTGCATTGCCCTCTGTGTGATATTTTTTAATAATATATACATATATATCACTCTGTCCAAGGCAGTATCAACAAAGCGTTTAAATAGATCTATAATATACAATTTGTGAGAACACACCCAGGATCCGAGAGTTTCAACCCCAAACTGCTCGAAAATATTAGCGTTCTACACTAAAGCCATTTCTTAATTTACCACAATGTTTTGTTATAGAATTTCTCAATTTGATAACTTTCAGCTAAACAACAATCAAACTAAAGGGTGATTCCGTCGTTTCGTGCAAATTGCGACGATCCGCGGAATAAAAAAAAATGTTAGATTTAACATATTTATTTTTTTAATTCGAGTTAAAAACGTCGTCACATTCATAAAAAGTGGAAGGCACTTCTTTATATTATTTACTTACATAATATGGACAGTTGAAAATCAGTAACAGGATGGTGATGAAAACTGTCTGGATTGTAATGAACTAGGGTAACTGTATGTAACTTACTAACCAATTAATAATTAATTCGAAGTACATATACTAAAAATCGAATCGTCATGTTTCGCAGTGACATAAGGAACCTGAAAAAACATGTCTCATATAGATAATACACTATACATACTGGAACACATTCATTAAAAAAAAAATCTTCATTCCCTTCCAAAATTATTCATTACCTTCCCGCAAAAAAATGGACGGAACGGATGGTAATGCAGAGGAGATGAATGAAAAATTTCACCTTTTTTATTGATAACTTCGTTGCACAAAACATTAAATATTTTATCTTAAAACAGGTCTAATATGACTTTAAGAAATATACATATTACGTATTTATAATAATTTATTTATTACTGTACCTTGAGAAATCGAAGGAAGGTGATGAGCTGATTTACTAACGAAACACCGGTTACAATTAGAGGATCGTAAATATTTGTTTTCCACAGTGCGCGCACGTCCACTCGTCTCTGTTACCAGGACCGACTAACTGGTATAAACGCGTTTTGACGTGAATCGTAACGGAGAATGTCTCATATTCTCTTAAATTAAGAAGTTTGTGTGTACGGATGGTGATGAATTTTTTTTTATGACAATTCGAAAAAGGAGTTTTTTACGTATATAGATTGCAATAAATTGAAAACTAAATTACATAAATTGTAGTTCAGTCCTTTAGCTTTAATATTGGGTTTTATTTAAAGTCATAATTTCGAATTTAGATAAGTAAACATCGAAATAACTGCCGAAGTCCCTAGTTGGAAACGGAGAGGAATGATTTTACAGGCAGTTTTAGATTTTTTTTAAAATGTTTAATAAAAAAATATGTAATATTAGCGATATTACTTTTAAAATTATTATATCTTTATTCTCTAACCAAAAATCAGTTCACTTTTTCTAATAAATACATGGGTATTTTCGTCTGGAATTGCTTTTTGCACAAAACCACGGAATGACCCTAAACCTGATTTAGAGACTGTTTTCCTAAGCTGTTTAGATGTGCACTTAATTATTACATAAAAATATTGTCAAATGTATTAGTGGAAATTGATTTAATATAATTATGAGAACGAATAATATAATCAATATTAGTAAACGCTTCTGAAGAATAAGGATTTTAATTGGGACAATGTGAAAATATTTCCATTTTCATCGATTATTATTGTTTTTAGGGTTCCGTACCTCAAAAGGAAAAAACGGAACCCTTATAGGATCACTTTGTTGTCCGTCTGTCTGTTCGTCCGTCTGTCAAGACCCTTTTTCTCAGGAACGCGTGGAGGTATAAAGCTGAAATTTATATCAATTACTCAGGTCTACTGTCCCTTGAAGCTGTGAAAAAATCAAACTTCTAAGCCAACGCAATCAAAAGATACAGCCGTTTATGCCGCAAATTTTCGACACTTGCAAGGGAATCAAAACCTACAGGGTGCTTCCCGTGAACTCAGAATCTTGAAATTTGGTACGAAGCAACGTCTTATAGCATAAATAAAGGAAAAATTACGAAAACCATAAATTTTTAGTTACATCACATAATATTTTTTTTTTAATAATTTTAAACTTACTACCCATTTCCTCATAAACGCGTAAAGATATTAAATTGAAATTCATACCAAATACTCAAGTCTATAATACCTTCAAGCTGTAACAAAATCAAACTTCTATGTCAACGCAATCAAAAGAAACAGCAATTTAAGCTGCATATTTTGAAACTCACAAGTACTCGCAAGGGAATCAAAACCTAAAGGGTACTTCCAGTCGACCTAGAATCTTGAAATTTGGCACGAAGCTAGGTATTATAGCACTAACATAGGGAAAAGTCTGAAAACTGAAAATTTTTAGTCACGTCACCAGAAAAAAAAAGGAAAAGTCTTCAAGACTCGATTCGAGAATGAACTGTTTTCATAGGTCAGTTGGTACGGAACCCTCAGTGCGCGAGTCCGACTCGCACTTGCCCTGTTTTTTTTTTTGGTATATATATATAAATCACATTTTTAAATATTTGATATAAAAAATAAAATGATCATATCACAGATGTCAACCGTGCCGTCCTTCACAATATCATGATTTTTTTTATTATTATAATATACCTAGTTGGGAAAGGCTAGGTAGATGATGATGATGATCGATTATAATTAGCACGCGTAACGTACATTCACGTATTTCAGCAACACTGTCACTGAAAAAAATGTGCCTAAAGTATATGATCGTATTTCTTCAATGAACTATGACAGTTAGAGGCAGTTCAACTTCTAAATAAGAATAAGGCATTTGATTTCTGTTCTAAAGGGTTTTTCGAATTTTTTGATTTATAAAACTATTTTCATTATAAAAAAAAACCGGGCAAGTGCGAGTCGGACTCGCGCACTGAGGGTTTCGTACCAACCTACCTATAAAAACAGTTTAATTCTCGAATCGAGTCTTGAAGACTTTTCAATTTTTTTTCTTGTGACGTAACTAAAAATTTTCAGTTTTCAGACTTTTCCCGATATTAGTGCTATAATACCTTGCTTCGTGCCAAATTTCAAGATTCTAGGTCAAGGTCAGGTTTTGATTCCTTTGACAGTGTCGAAATGTACGTTTTTTGCAACATAAACGAGCGTATCTTTTTTTCCCGTCAACTTACAAGTTTGATTTTTGCACAACTTCAAGGGACCGCGGATTTCAATATATGGTTTTAATTTCAACTTGATACCTTCACGCGTTCCTGAGAAAAAGGGTCTTGACAGACGGACGGACAGACGGACAACAAAGTGATCCTATAAGGGTTCCGTTTTTTCCTTTTGAGGTACGGAACCCTAAAAATGGTACTTTTACATTATAATATTTTGGCAATGCGGCGAGTGTGACGGCAGTAACATGTTGCTATTTGAGTGATCATAGTAAGCATGAAAGGACAAAGTAGTGTGTTGTGTCACAGGCGTCATATTGAATCCTGAGCATAATCCAATCAGTAAAAAAATGAAGGATTTCAGAGTTTAGGTGGAAGTTAAAGCTTAAATCTTAAATGCAGCGACGGGTTCAAGCTAGCCTATGGTGGTTTGTTCCCACTAGTTCTACTGAACAGTTCTACGGTAGAACTAATGGGATTTTTTTTCCCACTAGTTCTACGATATTATGTATAACAAAATAGTTCTATATTATTCCATATAAGTGAAAGTAGTATTAGTGAGAACAAAACATCCCATTAGTTCTACTATTTTATTATACATAATACCGTAGAACTAGTGGGAAAAAGATCCCAGTAGTTCTACTATTTTGTTATACATAATATCGTAGAACTAGTGGGAAAAAAAATTCCATTAGTTCTACCGTAGAACTGTTCAGTAGAACTAGTGGGAACAAACCGCCTATGGTGAAGCGACCTTTTATACCCGAGGAAAACAATCTACTTTTTCCTTCTACTGCGAGATAATTTTATAGAAAGCAATCCACGAGGAGTGGTGCCAGGTTGCTGCGAGCATTGGTGGCTGACCAGCGCTACTGGGTTTAGGTGTCTTCAGAGCCGTAACTAGTATTTTATACGCCCGGTGCGAGCTTCTATAACTGCGCCCCTCGAAAGAAGTACAATACAAACAAGGGCGTCGCCAGCTTATGACAAAGGGGGGGGCAATTTGGCAATATTATGGATCATACAAAATATGAACGCCGAGAGCATGAAGCATTACACTTTGGAAGTCTTTGCCTCGATGACATTTTTTTTTCAAATGGGGAATCATCAGAATGACTTCTCCCGCTCTTGGGCGGAGCGGGAAGGCATGTCAGACTCTTACTGACTAAACACCACCCCGTTCCTTCGTTGCCTTCGATCTGGGAGGACACGGGCTCACCTTTCGGTATTTCCGTGTTCCGCAGAGGCGTCGGCCCCTACAGTTTGCTGACATCTCCTTGAGGCGCGCGTAGAACAGAAAGCGCCTTTGACGACTGGGCTTGGTCCGGGTTATTACTGGGCTGCCGGATGGCGAGCTACCCAGTGCTCGCCGTCCGCAAGCTCGCGCCTACGGTGGTCGGAAACTGGGATCGGGATCTCGGCGGCGGCGGCGTGAGGGTCGTTTCCTCGTGCGCTCGCGGTCGGCAGCCTCCTTCGTTAGCATTACTGCTGCGCAGAAGGAGGCGACCGCCCGCCACCCCTCCTCGCTCCGGACCATCGCCTGTACTAGGGCCCGGCGCAAGAAGTCGCCACTGCCAATAGCCTCCACGGGGACACGGTACTCTACCCAAGTGGAGCACACCTCTACCCTGTGCTCCACCGTGTCCTGCGGGCGGTCCACACAGTGGCGACACCCGGGCGTTCTTTCCTCCTTGATCCGATGCAGGAACCTCCCGACCTTACCGTGTCCGGTGAGAACCTGCGTCATACGGAACGAGAGGACGCCGTGACCTCTTTCCAACCACTCCTCAAAGAGGGGACTTACAGCCGCAATGACGGCGTGCCCAGCACTGGGTTGTGACAGTCGCAGTCGCCATGCTACCCTGAGATCCCGTCGAAACTCTGTCCGCCATAAACGACTTGTTGCGGCAGCGGAGTTTCGCCCCGGCGTTGGATCTCCACGCGCAAATCGTGCATGCGTGCAAGAACTGTTGCCTCCAGATCCCACGGTGGGGCAGGCCAGCAAGGAGGCTTGCCCTTCGATTGCCTTGCTTAGCCGCTGGTCGATTATTCAGCGACCGGCGGACAAACTGAACGCTTACCAGAGAGTCATGGCCATCCGGATAGTGCGGGGATATCGCACGACCTCCCGCAAAGCGGCCTGCCACCGTGGGACGTCTGGCTCCCAAACTGGACAGGACTTGGGCCCGGTCCAGCTTGGGAGCCAGACGTCGAAAATGATCCACGAAAGTCCACCGGCTGTCGAGGATGAGTCCCAGGTCCCCTACCGATATTTGGGAACCCGGTAGTGGCGCGGTCCGAGGGCCTTGAAAGCACATGGGCTCTTGTGCAATGCCACCTCGAGTCCCAATTGCTGGATCCTGTCTACGTCTGTCGCAATCCCGCGTGTCGCTGTTTCGGCCTGTATGACTCTCCCCGCGCCAGGACCAGCGTGTCGTCTGCGTAGCAGATCACGCCAACCCCGTCGAGGAGGTTACCGCGCAGCATGTTGTCTTATCCGATGTTCCACAGGGACGTTCCTAGTACCGATCCCTGCGGAACACCGCAAAACATCTCTTGCCGTCTCCATACTGCCTGGTGACCGGGGTAGATGATGAACGTATCCGACAGGTAAGCCTCGATCACGCGACGTAGGTAGGTGGTACCGAAGTGATACTCCAGGGACTTCAAGGGAGGTGATAATTGAATCTAAATATGGTATTACTAAAGATCTCTTCCAGTATTCTGAAGGGCTCTCTGCTGAATGATTGTTTCTATGACGTTGTTTCCTTCGTAATACGCGGCATTGATGTAATTGTAGCGACTACGATCATCGACATCTACACATGACGTCACAGAATCCTGCATCGCGCAAGCAAAGTTCTCCGCGCGATTCGAATAGATACAACAACCCGAAATCATCTATCGGGCAGTAGCCCACCGGACATAACACCTCGTCCGGTCGGAGGATCCTCCCTTTTCAATGGAGGTACGTGGGACTTTACTCTCTGTCCACCTACCTCCAAACTGGTGACCCTCGAGCATGAACGTCAGCGCAGCCTTCGTGCAGCAACCACGTCGTGACGTCATCATCACTTCCTCAAGCTTTCGAGCAGCGAGCCACGCAGCCAGCACGGCACTGCGGGTATCATGACCACCAGCATGCTCACCTGGTCATACCTGGTCATCACCTTCAGCCTCATCATCGACCTTGGCACACTGCACCTTCGGCCAGACACATGAAGAGCTATGAAGAACCTCTCCTGGTCGACGACAGCAATCAAGCCCTACGTCGCACAGTCCGGCTCCGACTCACTGGAGCCAGCTGCATAACTCCGACCCACTGGAGCCTGCAGCATCATCCCGACTCACTGGGACATCATCACCCCGACTCACTGGGGCATCATCATCCCGACTCACTGGGACATCATCATCCCGACTCACGGGGACATCATCACCCCGACTCACTGGGGCATCATCATCCCGACTCACTGGGACATCATCACCCCGACTCACTGGGGCATCATCGCAGACAGTTCCGACTCACCGAGAACTATGCGATATCCGGTTCCGACTCACTGGAGCTTGCAACATCGTCCCGACTCACTGGGACAACACCACCCCGATTCACTGGGGCGGCATTACCGCAGCACAAAGTTCAGACAGCACCTCACTGTGAACTATGCGGTATTGGGTTAAAAAAAAACCCACACAAAGCAACCTACCGCTGACCTGGCAAGCATCATAAGAAGCATCAAGGATTATCGATCTCCGATCTCCGGAGGGGAGTGATGTAGCGACTACGATCATCGACATCTACACATGACGTCACAGAATCCTGCATCGCGCAAGCAAAGTTCTCCGCGCGATTCGAATAGATACAACAACCCGAAATCATCTATCGGGCAGTAGCCCACCGGACATAACACCTCGTCCGGTCGGAGGATCCTCCCTTTTCAATGGAGGTACGTGGGACTTTACTCTCTGTCTCACTACCTCCAAATAATGTCCAACTCCAGTCCGACTTTCTCCGCAACAGCAGTAGCTTCCTTTATAATTTCTTGCAGATTATAATATAGCAGCATAAGTATAATTTCTGCATTTATTAATAGCTAAGGAAGTCAATTGCTCGCACTTTGGTCGCTTTGCGGCTAGCTACATTTGATCTCTAGGGGGGGGCAGCTGCCCCCCCCTGCCCCCCCTTGGCGACGCCCTTGAATACAAACAAAAAGGGCTAAAGATATGACATTTTTGCGCCCCTTCAGAGTCTGCGCCCTGTGCCTGGGCACCGCTAGCACCGCCCTAGTTACGGCACTGGGTGTCTTTCGAAAGGTTTTCAAAGTACTTAATTATTTCAATTGAAATTGAGGTTCCAAATTACAACCACACTATAGATCGGCTACAACTTTATTATTTAATTGTAATGAAATAGATAAAATGGCTGCCTTGTGCATCGTACTGATGTTTTTGTATATTATGCAAACTATGAACTAAATAATGAAAGTTTATTTCAGACTGGTCTGAAATAAACTTTTATTATTACAATAACCCGGTACGTAGTACGGCCCATAACCTGGACAATAATTACTTTTATTCTGAATACTATCAATAATTAAAAAAAAAAAAGCTTATGACATTGTTATCAAATAGTTTTTTTTTTGGTGGGAAACCATCAGAATGACTTTTGCCGCTCTTGGGCGGAGTGGGAGGGGTGTCAGACTTATACTGACAAAAACCTACTTCTTTGTTCCATCTTTACCTTCGTTCCATTTATCAAATAATTTGTTCGTTTCACTACTTGCTTGCTTACTTAGCCTATGCATTTGAGAGTGTAAAGTTAATTTTGCTTTGCTAATTTTTCACTATTCAGCCACTAATGTCCTGATGACGGTCGTAAATAAACCGATGGACCCGCAATGCCGCAATGTGTCCTGCTCCTTTTGCTTTCTGTAGGGTTTATCGAAACCTTAGGGTTCCCTAAATCACCAGATTATACATGTAATCATTTTTTTTATGTGGGTAATTATCAAACGACCTATCCGGCTCAAGGATGAAGCGAGAAGAAGTGTCAGAGTTTTACTGACTAAAAAATAAATTATAATAATAACCATTTATTAAAACCTACCTGTGTCTTTTAGTTGTGTTCCTAGGCCTCTGAGTCTTTCAAAAATTACCAGTCCTAGACTGCATTCTACTAAAGTGGTCAACTAATATTTTAATGTTATCCCTGTTAGATTAATGGCCTAAACATAAGCGGGCTAGCTCACTAAATGCTGTATTAGATGCATCGGGTGACTGTCACTCAGGCCACTAGATGAACAGCACACTTTAGCAGTAAGATTAGGCAGGAGTTCATCGGGCATAGGAGTAGCAATGTGTCAATAATTTCCGCCGAGTAATAATCCTTCACACGGGCCAGAGATACATGTCGAGTCGGTGCTGGGATTTGATATCTCATGCATAGGGCTTGCCGGTTTTCTTATGAGTATAATTAGTCGATGTTCTTCTTTAGTGTTTCGTGCAGTAGGCTCCAAGAACCCTGACTGGCCCATGTCTTGCGCGATATTATGGGCGTGTTCCATGGACAATATTTGTGGACTACATCTAATCAACACACAATCTTAGTTCAACATATTGATATCCTACTGTCTGGTTGCAGATCCGGAGAAATGGGAGCGCGGCGACGTGCTGCGCTGCGTGCGCTGGGTGGCGCGCACGTTCGGCGTGTGTGCGCCGCGCAAGCACCTGCTGCCCGACTCCGGCCGGGCGCTGCTGCAGCTCACGCTCGACAACTGGCTACAGGTAACTTTTTGTTTTCGAGGGGAAACCTTCAAAAGGCGCCCTGACTTTGGGGATCAGGGGTGTGTGGGATTTTTCCCTAACTAAAACCACCCCGGTGATCACCATCAGCACATAGAGGGGGCGCCGTTACCTCTTAAAAGACCATTCCGGTTCCAGGTATCTACTAACTATATCATCATTCAGCTGTGGCCGTCAACTAGCAGACGGCTTCCGCAGAGTATTAAGCAAGTTATTATTTTAGACCGACGCACACGTGGCCCACGCCTGATTTGTACGTAGAATGGCGTCTCGTGGTGTAGATCTAGTGTAACTTTACAAGTCTAATTGCTACATAAAATGTATGGAGACCGGTGTGCCCAGATCGGCGTCCGTGGCCCACGTGTGCGCAATTTAGTTCTACCTTTACTACGACAAGAATTCAGAGGATTTTTGCGAAAGTGTTATGTTATGCGTGGACTGCACTATTCGCACCATTTAGCACTTCGAGTTCTCCGCTCAGAAGCACAGAATATTCCCAGGTTTCACGACTTACACCAGTCTTTAGTTCAACTTGTGGAAAGTTCACCCAAACAGTCTCGCCGATAGCGGCGTCACAACAAATTGAATGACAACTATTTTTGAAGCCTTGATCGTATCGGCTGAATGGCTTTTTTCCTGCACATTGTAAATATTTTATTTGTGTGCCAATTTCTTGCGGCGACTACTGTAACTATGCACAGAGAATAAACAAACCCAAACGGTTATGTGTCTGAAACTGTCGCGTATTTCCCCCAGCGCACGTTCACAGAGGCTAATGAAATTCAGACAGACTGTCACTGAACTAACTGTAAATGTAACGTCACGGTATGATGAGTGCCCGGAGTAGCTCGTGCATTAAGGAGTTTTTTATCAGTAAGTTGAAATATTTGAACTAGTTGCTGGCAATTTTATCGACGAGGTCGCGACAGTTTATAGATCAAAGTTTTTTGACCGACATTCGATCCGAAATAATCAATATACCATTGATTTACACAATGATATATTATATGAACATAAAAAATTTGAACGGCCTTAGCAACGGTCTGTGTTGCTAAGGCCGTTTCCCAAGTGACGACCCGGCAACTCGAACTTTATGTCGTGGTAAATAATCACACCACGACATGAAGTCCGGGTTGTCACCAATGAAAGGGCATATGGTAAAGCCGCCATACGTGCCCCAGTCCGTAATGTTGATGTAATAAATATAGTAGTTGCGTTGTGTAGTTTATATTATGTAATGTAAAATGCGTGTCTTAGTTTGGCAAGTGGGGCACGTTAACGACTGGGGATCGCTTGGCTGATCTACTAGGACTGTTTAAAATTCTACATCTCCTGTTGTCCGGTGGAACTGCCTCTGTCATCATCATTCTAACAGCATTTGCTCCTCGTGTAGGTGTGCGACGGCAGCGAGCAGTCGGCGCGCATCTACCACGCGTACCTGCGACACGCGCACGCCGGCGCCACGGGGCAGCCGCCGCCGGAGCCGCTGCCGGAGCACCAGGCGTCCAGCAGCGCGCCCGCTTCTGAGCACAGTGAGTTGCACTGCACCTATTTATTCATCATGATCATTTCAGCCGAAAGACGCCCACTGCTGGACATCCTCCATCCTGGACGGCCTCACATCCATCGGATTCCGGAAACCATCTATTTATTAATATCTAAAAAAAAAGAAAAAGGAGATCGTGTATTCTAGACAGTGCTAAAACAGGGTTCGTTTGGCTCTGGCTGAAACTAACGTTAACGTAACGCTCTTATTTTTTTTCACTAACTGCTACCAGCGGCTTCGCTCACGTGAAAGTAGAAAATTGTCTCAAGGGAAAATAATCCCGGTATAAAAAGTATCACATATTATATTTTATGCTATTCACGGACATTGTCTACCTGTGCGCCAAAAGTGTATACAAACCTGTTGAGTCGTTCGAGCTTGAAAAAGTTACAAATATACCTAAACATATACACACTAAATCGCGTTTATAAAGTGAGTGTGTGAGGCTACAATATATTTCATGGTTTTTGTTTGATCAGCTGTATCCTGTTAGACTTGAAGTCTAAACCATTTTCAAAAGACTTTATAAATTATTCGATACTTGATGTGCTCACTTTTGACCTCTACGCCTATTGACCTACGAGTAACTCACTTAACTAAGAATAGACATCAACGCGCGTCTTGCGGACCATGGAGGTCTCGTACAGTTTTGGAAAACAATAATACCGGACAAAACAACGTTATTGGATTATCGGTTGTGTGTGGCGTTGTGAGCGACCTTCAAGAATTGTTTTCATGTTGAGTTCTTAGTCCTTGTAAATAATTGACCAGTTTTATCAAATATAATGTATTTCTTTAGGTTTTAAATATCAGCAAAGCGACGCCGTTAACTTTTCTTAGTCACTAATATTATAAACGCGAAAGTTTGTAAGTATATAATTATTATGTGGTGTGTGTTAAAATGTTGATTCATGTTCATGGAAGTTTTCTATCCCGGGAGTAGGTACAATTCTTTTACATGAGCAATTCCGCTGGCAGAAGCCAGTATCAAACAAAAAATAACAATAAAGTAAATTCTTCATACCAATCTTTAATTTAAAACAGCGCCATCTATCGTCGCCTGGCAAAGTTGTAACTAGAAAGCGCGCCAAAAAACTTATGAATGAATGCGCGGTGAATGAGTCACACGCTGCGAGCGCCGCGGTCCATTCATCTCGCGCGGACTGACTCACGAGCTTCGCCGAACACACTTTGAACTGTAATTTTTGATCAATTTGTTCAATTTCCAATAAAATTAATCACTTTATGGTGAATTAGAAACTACAATTTACTTATTATAGTTGAGCAATTTGCAATAGGCATAAGTTTAAATATATTTCGATGTTGGTGTTCCGTTATGTGGGTCACCTGTCTAAGGTCACCGCTCGCCGAACTATGCGACTGCAAGGAATGCATTCTACCTATACCTTACTATACAGAGACCTACATGATTGCGTTTTTTTGTCGAGCTCCGTCTGGGACCAGATATATTTTAATTGAATTTGGTCGGCGATGTTTTGTAATGTTTTATGTAAATGTCTTCGTTTCTCGGTACCTAACTCATGATAGTTCGAATGTGGTTAAAATTAAAAGTGGTAATAATGACTTGTTACAAAGTGATTTACGGCTGCAACTTTTATACTGCATTTGGATTTTCGTGCTTCTAAAATATTTGATAAAATCTGCCCAAAAAAGAGAAAGAATTTTCTATGTTTTATTTCTTAGCAACTATGCCTGTTGATATGAAATGAAACATAGAAAATATACTGAAAAACGTTGAAGAATCTTTCTAAGTCGACAATTCTGGGGATTGTTTATCAATCCCTCTCAATGTTTAACATTTGATACTTAACTCTATTAGACGTCATTCTCCCTCTGACCCTCTCGTCCCCCGGGAGCGCAGGAAGTGTGCAGTCTGCCCCAAAACGAGGCGTATCATAATAGATCGCCTGCGTAATGACCACCGGTCATTACCTCTGCTATCTTCACGACGAGGGACGCACGGGACTGGGCACTGGGCATAAGCATAGGGTTATTCTGCAAATATTTGCGTTGCGTTGTTGTATTCAAAGTCGTTTTGCATTCTTTCGAAGAAAAATCATGTTAAAAGAATCTGAAATTCTTCCTTTTTTATTAATTTTACTAATGTGTTGATCACGTTGGAAGCGTGCTGAATTTTTGCCGTGCTTGAGATGTTGCCAAAATAATATCGTCAGCCATTCTTTGCTGATGCGGCGTTCGAATACTTGTCATTCTTGAAATGTGAATATGAGCCTGTGCGGTACAAATGTTGGCTCATATTAGTACAGGAAGCCAAAATGTAAATCTGGTTGGGTCAAATGCATTAACTTTAATGACAAATCAGCTCATGGAATCTTTTCTCTACGCTCGAAAAAACGTCTGCTTCCCCGAATATTCAGATAAGTCATTTACTAGTCATTTTGTTTTGAAATTGGAAGCACGCTGGAGATTCCCGCGCTTTCAAGATGGCGCACATTTTTGGCGCGCTCCCGCACGTCCGTTACTCACGCGCTGATTCACTATGTTTTCGACAATAAACTCATTACTGATACGCGTACCGCGGCCGCGGTTACCGGACCGACGCGATAGGCTATAATGATACATCTTTATTAACTCGACACAATGATTATTGACCTCACGCTAAGTACAAGGAAAACAGTTTGGTACAAATGGCTCGACTGGTTTGGACAAATAGGTACTAGCTTAAATGACGACGAATGTTTAGGTAGAAGTAACAATATTCTCAGATCATTTCAGTCTGTTTCAGATACGAAAGAATAAAACATGATGATTCATGTCGACAATCGACGTTAAATAACAGGAAAACATCTCTGTAGGTACTTAAATAAATGAAGATAGTTAAATTAAAAAAAACTTGACTGAGTAATAAAGCAATTTCGACACAGGGACACCAGACGAACAGTGTTAAATGCGATGACTAAATTTGTCAGCAATAATTCTTAAAACTAACTTTCTCCTCTCCGGTTGAGACATAAATGTTTGCGAGCCGGACCTACCTCGAGAGATTTGCTCAATGCTTTATTAGTGACAGAGTTACTAGTTACTGTGTCTCAACAGATGAGGTGCGCGCACTTGAGGCCGGTGACTAACCCGCACATTATCTTACACAAGATGGTTCAAATACTAGAGTACTATAGCGGAAGTGAATCAATATTTACTCGGAAATGATCGTGATTCACTGTTCCGGATTGAATCACTATGATCTGAAAACGTTGAATGAATTAAATTCCTATGCCGTGCGTGATAGTGTTTATTTTGGCTTGCGCGTGGCGCGCGCGGTTAGAGCGTTGTTTGCGCGCTGAGTGCGCAGGCGCCGGCGGTGGCGCGCGCGTCGTGGGAGAGGCGAGGCGCGACGTTACAAGTGTTATGTGTCACTTACACAATTACTGCGTATCATCTCCACAGATTTTGTCGTTTGATATTGAATCGGTAGTTTGCAACATTTGCTTTCGATTTGTATTTCAGATATTTTGACTTGTACTGAATTCTTCGAACAGACAAGATTCATTGGGTTTTCGATGCTTTCATCACCACCAGATTAACATGTGTTTGAATGTTGATTCATATTTAATTAAGTAACAGACTATTTTAATTTGGAAGACAATTCTTCGTAAAAGTGATTATCAGAAAGTCTTATATCTTCAATAATCATCATCGACCGGTCATGTTAATTTTAACAGAGATTCTAGTAGAGACCTAGAGCTAGTCTGTAATTTTTACGAGGCTGGAGCCTCGTAGTGAACGAAATATACTTTGTAAATAGGAAACTTGGATTCTTCGCGATCTAGGATACTCTCGAGTATCGCCTGAATATAACGTACGAGTACATCATATAAGTATAACGTAGCTACAAAAGATAAGTTTTGCCACAAGTCAAAATGAAGAGATAATGAATATCACACGATATCCGAAACTTTAGTCTCTCAATTTAAGCGTCAGCCCTTCAAGTGTGTGAACATGACAACTCTATCGGATTCTCAGGAGTCAGGCCAGGCAGGCTCATAACTTACGAGGTTTACACGGCGCCTGTCGCGTCGCACACATTAACGTCATTAGCAAATTAAAGCGAAATATAAACGAGTGGAGTGCGCGTCCCAAATGTCTTGATGTTTAAATCGACCTTTTTATTTCGTTAATCGTGTAAATTGACAGAAACCACATAAATATCAGCGAGGTTAGTTTACGTCAGGCGGCCGCCTCATTGGTCGGCGTCAGAAGTAGTTCCCTCCCACACAACACACGAGGCTATATTCGTAAACGGCTGTAAATTAGACTTTTTGTGGTCTGCACATATTAACGATGTAATGTTATTAATTCTCGTATTAAAGTGGAAGGTTGCAGGGGTGACCTCAGGACGAAGGCGCTTCAATTAATCGTGTCAGAATGATTGACTGTATGTATTGTGTAAAACCGCGATATGTAATGGATTATGCTAATATAAGTCATCATCATCGTCCTGCCCTTGTCACGTATTATTTGGGGTCGCTGCAACACGTTTTCTTCTCGTCTTGTCATCATCTTTGGCCGCCGTCTCCTTTTCCATCTGACCACATGGATACTGATAACTCTTTTAGTAACTTGTGTTTTATTAAACAATTTACATGTTTGTATAGCTTGGTATTTTTGTCAAGAGTCATTAAAACGTAGTAAACTCTTTATCGTACAGGTTGTAATACCTATTCGCCCAAGAATATCGCTCTCAAGGTACTAATTGGGTCCTCGGGGCTTTTATTACCATCATCATTACAGTCAGAACACATCCACTGTGAGGCATAGGCCTCCCCCAAGTAAAAGTATCATTCGGGGTTTATTTACTATGATTTTAGAAAAGTAATTTCAGATAAGATTGATCTTTGGCTAGGCTAGCACAGTTTTGTCTAGTTCGAGCCTAGTTTACGAGCGTAGAGTTCTAAAGCCAGTGGACTTCATTGCGTAGACTCACACGATTTCAAGTAGTCAGGCGCCTCAGGCGGGTAGATATAACTCAAATCTTAGAGCACCTACGCTATAACGATATGATGTAGATCTTTCTCACGAAATTCGGTTAAGTTAAACGCGGCGGTTATTCTAAATTTAACCGTCAGATAATGCGACCGCACATTCGCGCACTGTTCTAGGAAGCGAGTGATTCGGCAGCGGCGCGTCGGCGCGGCGCCGCAGCTTACATAATGGAACATAACAAGCGCTGGGGACGCCAGTGTCGGCAGCCGCGGCCATAGGTTAACGAGGGACTAGACGACGGTATTAATAGTCAGCTCAGCCAATGAGAGACCAGGATTACAGGGACCCACCCGCCGCCGCATCCGCTCTACTTGGAACTGTTTGCGAAGTGTCTTAATTTTAATCTCAACTGGAAAAAATCTTAAGTTAATCGATTCTACTGTATTAGACTTTGTAATGGCTCGATAGGATATCAGTCCTGAACAAGTCATGGGTTTTCTGCGGCCAGAGTTGTTAATATAATTAAGGTTTTGATACGCTCTCGCGTCTATCGGTCCATTAATTTGCTTAAATTGCTCAGAACTTTCCTTATTTCTTCCGAAGGTTGTTTATGGCTAGTGTCATCAATTTAAATGTCTCGTTTGTATCGTTGGTCTCGTGGTCTGAAACGCAACTGTTGAGCATAGTAGGAAGCTGGATTTGATTCCTGAATCAGGCAAAAAGTGCTATTGGGTTTTTCCATCAGGAATTGCTCACAAACTCTTGGCATCTAATACTGCCAGGAGTTTGGATAGTGTTGTGACACTTTCTCGTAAAGCACGTAAACTCGGTGGACTCGTTGTGTTCGTGCCCGGTCCCATATCCATATCCGGTTCCGGTCCGATCGATCCTTATCTGGCATTGTTGTCTATACAATACAGAGACAATACTTTGTTTTGGTTTATACTTTATTGCGTTTGTGTGCCTTAAGTTGCGCCAAATAAACGTACTTTCTTTCTTTCAATCGGACTATGATAGTCTGTAAAGGAACAAAGATTGCACATCTGTGTTTGTGCACACGCTTGGGCACTCTGATATCTTCTGCGTAGCTTGTGAGTCTGCGTTGAGATTGGCCACGCTAATCGAGTCAGGAGCAGTGTCATAAAGCAAACTGAATGGTTGTGTCAAGTAACTTACACAGGTCCTTAAGCATGTATTATGCACAGCGCATACTGAGTAGGAAGTGCGTAGAGCGCGGTAAACCACAACGCAACTTAGCTAGGTATTATGTATGTATAGTGTGGTCGCCACTCTGCGGCTGGGGATGTCCACAGCGAGCGTGCTGTAGACAGCGAGTCAGTTGAAGGTTATCTACTTAAACTATACCTGTACAGCCTTTTGGTTTTAAAACTTTCCGTGCCTAAAGTAATATGAAGATAATAACTCGTTATGCAAGTGAAAAATAATGTGTTAATAAAGGGCGCGAGTCTTTTTCGAGAGGGTATTTTCAGGACTTAACTTGTTATCCTTTATTGTGTTACGTGCAACACTTTAGATGTTAAGCTACAGAAAGGTCCATACGGGTAGGCGGTTAAGGAATAGCCTACGACCTATTTTCAGACTCGCATAAAAAAATGACATAAAAGTCGACCACGCCGTTTCGGAGGAGTTCGATAACAAACACACACACGAAATTATAACTTAGTTCTACAGCATACGCTGCATTTTTTTGGCAAGTTAGTTTATTTTAGCCATTTCATGTCGTATGGTGCACACTTTTTGTTTTATAGTGAAGAGGACTATTCAATCAATTTAAAAATTATGGCGACGCTTGGGGGAGGCCTATGTCCAGCAGTGGACGTCTTTCGGCTAAGATGATTGATGATGATGAAAAATTATGACCGACCCGCCCCGGCTTTAAATGTATGTAACTTAGAAAAAAAGAAGTGCCGAAGTGTGTTAGAGGCCGAGCGATTCCATGAATTATTTTTTCCGTTGATTTAAGCATCTATATAGGTATCTTCTAACACATATTATAATGATATACTGTACAATCATAATCTGAATTAAAGGCCCAAGAATATTATTATAATATTTAGTTGGATAAGGGTTCATTTTAAATTAAATAAATATATAAACGTAACAGGTAGAAAAGTGCTATCGCGAAGTTTTATTCCAAATTTTAGAAGGCCTTTTTTTTTGTTTTCGAGGGGAAACTTTCAAAAGGCGCCCGGACTTTGGGGACAAGTCCGGGGAGTGTGGGATTTTTACCTCACTAAAACCACCCCGGTGATCACCATCAGCATATAGAAGGGGCCCCGTAACCTCTCAAAAGACCAATTCCGTAACCCCCTATCTATTTCTAGTAAGTCGCATAAAGCTACGTTTTATACATAAATATAAAACCTATATGAACCTGTGAACTGCGTTTCTCTATTTTTAAATCCAATTCTGGCTTTGCAAATTGAATTGTTATTTCATAAACCTTCCTTGTTCACTCTTTGTCAAAAATCAATGAAATCCATATCAAAACTTATTGCGTGGGTTAGAATTAAATTAAGAAACAGAGGCAAACATTGACTTTGTTTTATACTAGGAAATGTTGAATAATTTAATAATATTCAGTAGGTACAACGATAACATTAGAAAAATGGTTAGGTAAGTTGTAATCATTTATTTTTGTCTAATTTACATTTGGCGCCTTTTAATTTATGATCAGAAGTATTATAGATTGTATTGCTCTTATTAGAATACAAATATTATGTTTGACACGGATGCTCTAGCGGTCAATAATGATAGCTAATTAATTCACGAAAAATAGAAATAAAAATACACCGATTGACTACAGCGAATCAAAATTGCTCACTTAGAATATTACCTACATGCTCAACATAAAATAAAAAACAAAAGTAGATCTTCTGCTTTTTTAAATCTAAGTTAACTGACACAAAAAACAATTACAAGGGCGCAGTTTCCCCGTGTCCCCCGCACCCCTGAGGAGTCGCAGCGGGGTGCACATCAGCATAATGTCAGGGGTTAGGAGTCGCGCCCCGTGCCCTGTCATAACACGGGATTTACCGGGATTTGTATGATGAACAGCCCTTGACGGGGGCTGCTTCGCGCGCCGCAGTCGGGAGCGGTAAGCTTGTGTGTAACGATTATTTAAATATACCTGTCTGTATGTCTGTATGCAAAATATTTGCAAATTTTGCATACAATGGATTCGAGGCGATACCTGCATCTAGATCTAGTTAACTTTACATTTTCAGCATAATATTATACGGGGCTGTTTAGGCATCAGTATCTAGTTTATACCCTCAGCAGTAATGTGGCCTAAAACGCGTACACATGAAAGCTAAATATTCTTTGTAAGTTTTTAATGCAAGTAGCTTTATTTATCGGTTTAGGTCAATAGTTTCTAATTGGGTTCATTTTTAAATTGGCGAAAAATCTCAGACATGTAACTTGGTTGTGCCTGACTTTGGTCTTTCTAGTGGATGCTTCAATCTTGTTCTTTATTCATTTTCTTTTTATTGGTGGGTGCTAAAATTACGACATCATTCAATTTAAGTTGTTCGTTCCCGGACTCCATAAATTTTTGGTAAACCCATGTAGAGAAAAGAGTTGCGATAATTTTTCACACCAAACCCTCTGAATATACGCGGCGCATTGAGATTTACAGCCTCCTGTCACAGAGATCGACCTTTGAACGGTAAACAAGCAGACCTCAATGGAAAACATTGCTGGCATGTTCTTTTTTCAGTAACCGCAAAAACATACACATCAATCACGACACAAGTCATAAAAATGAAAGATTTATTGCTTGAAGTGAAAAAAAAAATCTAAGTAAATACATTTCTCAGTAAGCTCTGGCTTAAATTCTTGCACAAGTCAATTTAAAAACTAACCTAAAGTGAAATAAATGACTACAACCTGCAAAAAAGCTACTTGACACCGCCTCATTAAAAAAATACAAAGAACAAACAACTTTATTTACTTTACAAGTCGGCATTTAAGGCCATATTTACTACCGCTGAGTGTGTGTAAAGTATGGAGTTCGAGTTGATCCTACCTATTGATGTTATAATTTACCTAATTTGAGACTATCATCCTTATAAGTGTAGTATTTAACACTCAAGCCACCTTATTATATGAACAGATCACCGTAATGATGAGCCAATAAATGGCAAGTAGTTGTGAGGCCGCGACGGCGTGATCACATAAGCTACCTTACTATAATACTAGTGGAGATCACCTGTTGGTGCTCCAGACCGGATTCCCCTGCTTTCACATTCCCGCTCGCGGCCAGGCTGCTGTGAATCACCGCGGAATGCGGCCCGTGTGAACCGACTCAGGCTCGCCGCCATAGATACCGGGGACGTTGACTTTGGTGCCCATTCTACGACTACATACTGCTGTAGAAAGGTATTATTCAATTATTATTAGTCACCTATGTCTATGTAATTGGCGAGTGGTCTACAACATCTAATAAGAAGTACAGAACCTACACGCACAAACATAGATCCTACAAGATCATAGATAAAACATTTATATTTGTTCCTGTAGATGCATGTTCAGAAAAGCTTTTCAAAAATAAATACATAAATAGATATACTATTGTACACTATAAATACAGTAGGAGCTTAAAAGTAATAGGGTTTCACACTGAGCGATCTTGAGTCTTGACCAGTGATTTTTTACCGACAATCTTTGTGATAAGAAACTTTTGCGCTCAGCGTAAGTCGCGAAACACGTGTGTCTCTCCACTTGGCAGGTTACTTAACGGTGGCTGGTTACTTACCTAAGGTAGCATTCCAGAGCAAATAATTTATGGATTGATGAGACCGGTCACGCTGCATATTTGGAGAGGACGATCGTTAATGACGATGACTCATATTAGCGGAATGAGATAGTTGGCATTCCTTGCTTACGTACGAGCACTACATCGAGAACCTCTCCGTGATCACTTGATGACCGATAGTCGATTACATTGGGTCTCCAATGCGTCCAATGGGCATCAGATTAAAAAATATCACTGGCGGTTTTCTTTGAACACTTATAAGTCTGAACTCTGTAACATTACACCATGTAGGCTTGCTATACATGATCTTACGTTCATACTTATAAGAATAGACCATGCATCATATAGATATGCCATGAGAAAGGATCCGCGTTAGATGAGGAGCACAAGTCTCTCGGTCATCAAAAGTGATTCGTCGCCATTACTTTCATACTTATATTAAAATTGAATGATGACTTGTGTACTTTTCTTCAGATCATTGGTTTAACAAACTACGTAAAAAAAAAAATATTATCTCTAGATATTTGTATAAGTATTTAAGTATTACTCAAAATCGAAAGTTAAAATCACAGTAGTGAAGCCTTAGATAACACGAAGTCTTCAAGGGCAATACCTACTTTGTGGCATCGACCTTGGAAATACCCAGTTACGTAGATTGTGTGAGTCAAAATAGTACCTACATTTCTGTCAGACAGAACCGAAGTAGTTGCTTGTATTGAAAAACCGTTGTTTATTCAGGACATAATGCTATCACTTAGTGTCGCAGATTCTGATAAATCCGGCTCCAATATACAGTGTGAATTGAATATCTGCTGGTCTCGTGATCACTATTGAAGACTAGATTGCGAGTTATCTAGTATCTATTGAATCTGTTGCTCTGCCACTATGGTTTAGCATGAAATATTGTTGCACTCGTCATCTTAAGATATTATAATTACTAGCTTCTGCCAGCGGTATCACCCGCATGATAATATTTTTTTCCATACAAATTTTGGTCTCCCATTTCATCAATTCGGGTGGCGAATTTTGAAAAATCCTATCTTAACGCTTGCTATCTTAACGCAGCCGCTCCTCGTAAAATACTGGTATTCAGCTAAATCCGGCTTGACTGGAAGCCGACCCCAATATAGTTGGGAAAAGGCTAGGCAGAGGATGAACGCTTGCCTATGTTATAAAAAGAAACCTTGTGCACATTTTTACGCTCCCGGTCCCAGTAGTTTCGACTGTGTGTTGGATTATGTCAGTCAATCAGTTTCTCCTATTATTAGATATTGACGTATATTTTATTTCATATACAACCCTCGCATTTATTTTCGGGCTATCGGAGTCACCTAGTGTAGAAGTGCATTGCAATAAAATAAATTCTTCCTGCCATCTAGAGGAAAATATTACAAATTTCTAAATCGATTTAATTTTTTTGTCTACGGACTTTAAGTGCGCTACGAAAAAAAACTTAATGCGAAATCGTTGCTTTACCTCCAAAAATCTTAAATTTGACATAATTAAAAAAATAAGTGACGCTTCATAAATAAACTTTCTTTGCATAAAAATACCTTTAAGTACTTGCAAGTTTCGGCGGAAAAACTTTCCCAACTGATTTCGTAGACTGGACTCTAGTGCTCACTGCCGTCGCGGCCGACGGTCGTCTGTAACCACAGCATCCTATGTTTGTATCATTAATTTGACGACAACCTTCCTGTAGCCGTGTCTCCGTCCCCTCAGCGGGCCGGGACGCGCGGGGGGGCCGCGGCGGCGGGGCGGAGCGCCACAGGCCACACCTGCCGACGCTCCGCCTCCGCATCGCTCTCAAGACCGACACGAGCCAGACTGCCTGAGTTACGAGAGGAAGAGTGTGGGAGTCGATTGTACTGCGGTGCGGCGCCGCTTGCTAACGACTAATAAATATTGAAGTTTAGTCTGACACACAACATATACACTGACATAAACATGTAAACTCATACATATACGTCGTACTGTTCTTAATTAACTTAACATCGCACAAATAATTGAAATCTTGAACTAGTAGTTTTGTAACTTAGTTATCATGTTCTAGAGTTCAGTTGTTTTCTTTTTTCACCGAAAAGCTATAATATGAATAAATAGACTACATTGATGTAATAAATAACTTCAACATTAAAATTAACGCGTCTGCCTGCGGCTTTTTCCGTGTGAAAGTTCAACTACCCCAAACGAACAAGCTCCCACGTCGAGAAAGTAGATGAACGAGATACGAACGAGTCAACGAGTAGATGACTCTATTTCACGACATGTTCTACCCGTTTGCTAAGTAACTTCCATACCGTTTAAACATTAAGATGTGAAAAGAAAACAAACAAACCAAGTTACTTTCACATTTATAGTATCCATTAAAGAAATTAATACTGCCTACGGCGTAGCGCTACGCCGTAGCAAACTAAAAGTTCACCAAATTGTTTAAAAATATGTTTATTTAGATTTTTCTGTGTTTAAACAAATCGCTATCGCTAATGGCTTGCGCCGTAGCCTGTGTTTCTTAGAAGCAGTCGCATTGTCCGCCATCATGGATGCCCGAGCTCGGCGACGACCGCAGGCGACGCGCCCGAGAGCGCCCACCACCTACACTTATAGAACTGTATGATGGAGACACATCTAGGTGTTATGTCACCGCTTAGAACAGCTTTGAAATTGGTAGGTCACGACCTAGAGACGACAATATAGCGATAATGATAACTAGCAATAGGTACTCATACTCGTATTGAATAACTTTACAGCTCTGCCATCAAGAAAAAACAAATCAGCATAACTCGACAAAATGTACTGAACACTAATCTGCATTAGCATTTTCATTGATTTTTGTATCATCGTCTCCACATTGTATAAGTGAGCATTGAATTTGAACAGAAATACAATACATGAAAAGAATCCGAATAACGGGTTTATCCGGTATTTTTTTTCATGTATTAACAACAAACAACCCAAGTCTTGTTGCAACCTCATGGACAGTCTTAGGATCTCAACGTTTTTGTAGTCACATCTTCCGCCGTACGGCGCCACATCTGAACTAAATTACGAAATCCTGCATCGCGCAATTAGAGTCCATCAGTAACTCAAAATCATCTCTCAACCAGAACCAGACCTAACCAGACATAACTCTTGTCTTGTCGGAGGATCCTCTCTTTTTAACAGAGGTTTGTCTTTACACTCCCTACTCCCGACTTTAACTCAAGTCACAAATGACTACATGAGAGATTCCAAGCATTAAAATAGAGAAACCTGAGCGATTGACTGCTGCGCTACGTTTTGCGGATTCGCTTTCCGCACTGAACAAATATTTGCATGACCTGTTCCGGGTATGGATGTCGTGTGTATCAAAAAATACCAGCGGTAGAACCAGTGTGATTCAGTGCCTCACTATGTGCCGATACAATGGACAAGCTTGGAGCTATTGATACAGCCGGATGTTGCAGATTTAGTTACACTTTTTTGACTGACCGACTTTTTGCCCATTCAATAGTGCCTGTAAATGGTTTATTTGTAAAAAGCGTTTCTGACAACTTTTCAAGCCGGCAAACATAGCTGAATTATAGATACCGATCTAAGGTTCGGTTTCAGCCAAAAAAGGGCTGAATGACGGGCTATATTGAAACTACTTCGAGATGACGATGGTGAAAGATACCTCAAAACTGACTGAGTCGTTAATCTATGTGTGTTATAATTTTAATGTAATCGTCAATTTATTTGATTATTTAGTCCCTTCCACCAGCAGCTTCGTCCACATGAATTTAAGTTACATCCGCTGCGAACTCGAAGACAGATAAAAAGTAGCTAGCTCCGTGCCAAATTTCATCAAAATCGGTTCAGTAATTTAACCTTGAAAGTGTAACAGAGTTCACCTTCACATTTGTATAAATACTCATTTTAATAAAGTTATAACATAGCTATATTATGAACTATATCGAATTTGTTTTCCGGGTTTCCTGTGACCACGTCCGTTTCGATTTCGAAACTGAGAGTGGAGGCAAATTTTCGGTTACGGTACGAGTCTTTACCTAAGATAGGTCGGCTTTCAGTATGTAACGGAATGCAGTCAGTATCTTACAGTCTATCTAATTTCCACAGCCCAGTAGATAGACAACACAATAACCCCTAACAATCCTGGTACAAGATTTACGAATGGTGGCCAAAAGTAGTGGCTTAACGAGCTTGTGGGGGTTCTTATTGAGTCAATATTGAGTCACCTATTAGTCCGCACCGACCGACCGGACCGCGGCTTTACGAGCTAATGGCTCCTTAACTCATTATTATCTGAGAGCCCTGCAATAATAACTGACACTTGTTTGTTAATGACTCATTAAATTAGGGTTCGATTCCTGAAACTGAGTGTAACCGATCGCGGTCGGGTCCGGATGCGGCGTGCTGGGAGGCTTCCAATGATTTTGATTTAATTTCGAAAAGGTTACTAAGAATGTGGTAGAAATTAATTTATCATGCCATCATTTATATCGTTAACGTTTATTTGTTTGTGTCTCAATTGTATGTATAAAATTTACATACAATTGAGACACAAACAAATAAACGTTGAGATCTAGAATAAATGTTGATTCAGAGAAAAAAATCGAGTACCTACTTTATATATAACGTAACTACATGTTGGATTTGCCTGCGACTTCGTTCTTATTCTTGCTCACAATTCCGAGAGGTTTTATCTTAGCAATGTGGAACACAAATTTATTTACTAAAACAAAAATAGCCTAAGTTACTCTCTATAACATCAGCTATCTATCAGACATTTCATTTGTATTCATTTGTATGTATATATAAGCCAATAGATGACCTACATAACAAAAGTCCGGGTGTGTACATTTCAGCTTGGCAAACAATCTAAAAGGACATTTATATATTATTATATCGTCCCAAAAGTATCCCTATCAGTCATTAATTCAATAGCCAATGAATCTGTGCCGGCGACCTTCCATCACCCCGCTATCTGACATCGTCATGACTTGATACGTCTCCTGAGGGTAGGATGTAGCATAAAAATGCGAAAGTGGGTCTTGTTGTCTGTCTGTTTGGCCATCACATCTTAACGTGGTAAGGATTTTGACGAAACTTTGCACACGGATGTTTCATTACCTGAATAAGAGCAAAAAATCAATTAATTCCGGTAGTAAGTTCCTTTTGGATAATATTACTTACAAGATACTCTCCACGCGAGCGAAGTCGCGGGCAAAATCTAGTTGGCCATAAATCTGAAGGTGTCGGAATGAGGTCGCTATCTGCGCGACAGCGTCATTACTTGACCCGTCTCCGAGGACCCTGCAGCCCGGGGCCGCAAGCCCCCGATATTGGCGCCCGCCGCGGGACTCCCTGCATTATGCATGACGCGGTGGCGCGCGCCTTATGCAGCTACCCTCCGCTTATCTGGCTTTCATTAAATTGTCACTGAATTGTTTTTTTAAGTAATGTATTTGGGACTGATCTGTTTTATGGGTTTACTTGTCGCAGTAGCTCTGGCCGATTGTCAGGTATTGGGTTTGATTCTGTTAATCTCTGACAATTTATTTGGTGGTCCTGTACCTAAGTGGAAAGGGACTTTTGTAAAACTGATTTTGACGATTACTCACATACTATTATATACAATTACATTGGCATCGTGAAAGAGTGACACATGTGCTGTCATAATGTCAGTTGCGTGGCGGCTCGTGGTGGTCAGGAATTATAATGACCATTATCGATTTCGCAGAAAGTTACGACTCAAAATAAAAAGCCGCTCAATAATTGCAGTTGTCCAGAACATATTCTGTTTGAGATCAATATCAAAAGCTGCGCCGACAAACTTGCTCAATTGGCGATATATGAACAGTATCGTACCACGACCACGCCGTGTGGTCCCATCTTATCACGCTTATATCTTTTGTTGTTATCAATTCATGAATAGAAGTTGACTCAGAGCAAACTAAATATAGTAAGAACCTGAATCAAAGCATCCATCTCGTTTACGACACGGATGTTTACTTACCTCGCCGAATTTTTGGACGATGCTGTACATTATTTTCATGAACATTGTTTGTAGATGGACGCACGTAGGTGGCGCGCAAACACTGAAATATTTGGACACAACGTGGGAGTCATTACGATCAACGTTTAATAGCAATTGTGTAGGTTAACAAATACAGGTTAAGAAATTAATGAATTGCACGTGCGTCAGCGTGCATTTGTTTGACGTGGTCGGAGCTTTGAATGGCGTCGTACAGGATGCCGTCGGTTAAAACTAAGTAGATTACGCCTCCTTTTTTTAATCTCAATTGATTTGTTTATACATTGAAGCAGAGTTTCCATAATACTCGAATATTTATTTTAAAAAATCCAGCCAGTAATTCAACGGCATGGCTACAATGAACTTGTAAGGCTTACTCATTTAATCTCACCAAATCCACTTCACTCGATGAATGTGAACTGTACGCCGACATTCTCTAGCGTTATCTACATTTACACGAAGACAATCACGGGCTTCTGGTCGCGTAGCGCTTGTAATATAGCATGTCACCTAGAGTCTGGTGGCTCAACAGCAGCTCAACAGCTCACCGACGCAGCGTGGTGTCTTCATTACTCCGCGCCCCCCCGGCGCCGGGGGTTGCCCCACCCTGCACAGAGACGAGGTACAGGATTAGCGACGACCGGCAGGATTATGATCGTGTCATTTAGATAGAGTTATGACAAGTACTAGTCCTTTTCGAGCCCATTGAAAATATTTATAAGTTTAAATACCGTGGTTAATATCAATGTAGACTGTAGAGAGAGGAATAATATAAGTCGGTGTCACTAAATAGTCAAATAAGGCAGTTATTTTTTGTCTGCTGTCTGTACGAGTATATGCGATAATTTCATCTTAACGATTCAATCTGTTTATTTATAGCTTTATATACTAGTAAACACTGTAAAAATGCGGACTTAATGGCTTAGGCATTTTCCGCCAGTGGGCCTTAGGGTGGTGCAGAGACTTAGCATAGTAGGTGCAAATTAAGGGCAAACAAACAAATACAAAACTAACAAAGTAAAATATAGTTCTCACTATCATGTCTTCCGGAGGATTGGCTCGTACCTTCGCTTGTTAACTCTTTTTCACTTCATATTCAACATTGCACAGAAAGAAAGCTCTACAAATACTAACTTTACGGTTTATCACAGAAATCCTTTTCTTCAGTTAATGTATACGGTCCCGGTGCCAGGACCTCCACCGCGCGACACATGTCTCCCCGCCCGCCCTCGCCAGTGGGCGGGCGGCGCCCTGGCTCGGCTCTCCCGCCGCACTCGTGAGCTTCCGGTGCCGCATCCGGCCGCATATCCGGCTTCCGACACCCGACGGAGATACTCTAACAGTGAACTTAACTTTAGAGAAAAGTGTTAACATTATGAATGTGCTCTAAACTTTCTAGTTCTAGCAGATATTCTAAAAGTGAATTAACGTTATGAAAAAATGTTAACATAAAAGCAGAATCAAGTTTTTTTTCGTGCTGAGAAATTTTAAACGTTGTGGTTGTAGATAGTAAAGGATAAGAGATATGTGTGTAAAATGAGAAAGTTCAGTGAGAGTATTGTATTGGCCACTAAATATTCATTGTGTAATGTAACTCTGCCTGTGAAAAGTAATAAATAATGTGAGCGATAGTGTCGTGATGTTGTGGCTGACCACGAGCGAGCACCGCCGCTTCCAGCAGCTGTACCACGGTGAATAACAGCTATACTTACCTCAATATGCTTTCATCTTTTCAAAGTCAAAGTCAAAGCCATTTATTTGCGTTAAATGCGGTACATGAGATGGTAATACATGATATATTGGCGCAAAGACACGTTTCGCCATGAATAAATAAATATTAAATAGCATGCAAATATTAAACTATCATATGAGATGCTTATAATAAGTAAAACTCCACAAAACATTATTTTTGAGAAAAAATATTTAATCTTCTGAATACGGGCAATCAATTATTATTTTTTACTAATTAAATACACAAACACAATAAAATAAAATCTTTATACAAACTAATAATAAAGCATTTTTTTCAATATGTAAACTAGCTTTTAAATAACAGATAACAGACTTTAGGATGTAGGATAAAACGTAAAAATTTAATTAGGTACAATTTGGCATAAATTACAACCACAAAACGACAACACATGGAGCAGTACAGAAAGCCGCTTTATGTTTGTTTCTTTAGTTTAAAAGATAAAAGCGTGTTTAAATAAATAAACTGTTTATTAAAACTATTCCATTGATTAAGTACAGGAAGAAAACTTAGTGTCAGAGCCATATACCATATTCTTTACTTGAAATTACATGCAGGTGACAGAGTCACATAGATACCGAAACAAAATATTATTCTTCGCTTGATAATTTCTCAAATATGAACCTGACTTAATAAAATAAGCTGTTGCGTCATTCAGCACGGTTAGTACATGTATGTTGCAATTTTTTTATAAAAGTAAAGACTACAGATAAGTTTATATATCTATAAAAGTAAATATAAGCTGTTATCTGCCGCAGCCGATGTTATTAGCTTAGAATTAGTGTCGTTGAATATGGGAAACTCCAGCGTCAATACAGTAGTTATCAAATGACGAAATATTTATAATCTCTTACTAAAACTTGATAACATTCTACAAATGCTTAATTTTTGAACTGATAAGAAATTTGTAAGACGGTTCCATTAATATTGGGAATATTTTATCACTTTTTTCAATGACCAGCTTCTGCCAACGCCTCTGCCGCTTAGATTTAGCCTATGTCACCCAATAATATCCTATAATAATAAACTATACTCGAAATAATATTTATAAAGGCAAAAGTTGCAATTTTTAATATTTTTTGTTTCTAATGAATAAACGCAACTTTTTTTTACACTTGCTGGACATCCGTAAGGCCGCGCCCGCGCCTACGGTAGGCGAGAATCGCTCTCCGAATCCCGACGCTCTTGACGTCTCCTGACGCAGCGGCTGAGATGTAAGGAAATAATAGTTCCCTCACGGTTGTGGCTATGTCCTTCGCTAACAATTGCCTGAACTGTGGCCACCATGCCATGATTGGTCGCGAAAACGAATATTTGCCGTGGCAAACTAGTCTTAACGTGAAAATAACTCATTAGTTAGTATTAGCCAATGAAGAGTTTTCTTCATTCATCTTATCTGTAACTTACACGATATACATATGTCGAGACACCTCATCTACCCAACTATAACTAATAAGAGAGCGTGAATTCGAAATTGATTCAAAGTGTTACTCAGCTGTTTGGACAACTGCATATCGTAAACTTGTGAGAGATAATTATATTCCAGCTATGTAATGTTTAAGTTAGTCAGTAGGTAGTCAGACTCGTGTAGATATAAAATATTATATTGTGTATGACCCCTAGCTGTCTAGCAAATGTCTGCATGATAGTCACAAAGATGAAGTAATTCGTGATGTCATAGTACCTACACTAGTACCTGCACATGACCGCATAATCTAGATGTTCATACCTATGTATATTGTATGGTTTTTTATGTTAGTTTGTTATGACGGCTTGTGTAACTAATGGCAAGTCTTTGCTTTGGCAATCTTTGGACTCACCATACTTTTAATTTTAAAAGATAAAACCACTATTTACATTCTTCTTTGAATCTTCATAATTCTAGTATGAGAGAGAGATGAAATTATACAAGTAGTAAACTGCCATTCCCTTAGAATCCTGTAATGATCGAGGATCTTGTGCCACATTTTGAAAATAGATGGCATTACTAGGCTGGCCACTTCATTTGAACATCAATGTAAATTTGACAAGTGACGGTGGCGGGAAATTAGTTATACCCTGCGTAACATGATTGAAAAGAAAAACAAAGAGTCTCGAGCGATCGTGTTCATCTAATCACAACATATTATTTTACTTTTGGAAATTGAGATAACTTCCTTGGTTGGCCCTTATTCGGTAACGGTAATACCCTCTACTGACGCTGTCATACTACATACTACACATTACATAGTATATAGTCTGTTCTATAAGCCTGGAGACTAAATTGACACAAGTAATGTCAAATTTACTATAGGAATGACGCCAGTTCTTTTGTGTAGTAATGTCATTTTAGTCTCAGGGTATAAAAAACAGACGGTAGTACTTGCTTACTTATTAATGGAATAAATATGTGTCATGTTGACAAGAAATTGTGGCCTAAGACCTCATACACACGAGTGGCATTTTGCTAATGGCGGAGGTCACTGCAGCAGTCAGCCTTTAGTGACACTTGCCACACTCGACGGCTGCAGTTATCTCTGCCATTTGCAACGCTCGTGTGTTTGAGCTCGTATTCTTCACCTGGAGATCTGTAACGAAAGGCAATCATTCCTAAGTGGTCATTCATCATCTTCCTGCCCTAGCCTCGTTTTATTTGGGGTTGGCGCAACACGTTTTTTTCTTCCATTCTGTCCTGTCACTTGTCACACTATCACTCACTCCACTTTCTTCCATATCCTTTCTCACACAATCCATCTATCTTAAGTGGTCATTCATTCGCCCCTAAAAAAAACACCATTCCGTCACCGCTATATATAACACACTCCTAAACGGTTGCAGGCGCTAGTTGTCTGACTTTCATGCTGAACTGGACCTATTTTGGTGCAGCCATGAGGCACACAACTATTTGTTTTGTTTTGTTTCACAGTAATTTAAAAAGTTTTCTTTTCTTTTCCTATCTTAAATTGTCATTGTTGCTTACTGACGATGCAGTATTGTTACAGATCCGTATGGCGCGCTGACGGGGTGCGCGCGAGCGTCTGGAGGCCAGGTGCAGCTGTGGCAGTTCCTGCTGGAGGAGCTGGCGGCGGGCGCGCCGGGGATCTGCTGGGAGGTATGTATAGTGGCCCAGAGAGTGGCACAACCACACTGTGGCAGCAGACCACTGGAAAAAAATAATGCAATGAGTATCGCATTGATTGTATTCATAATTGAAACTACAATATTAATTTACCGAACTGTTTTGTGACTAATGAAAATCAAAGCCTCATTTAAAAAAGATCCGACGGAATTGTGGCAGGTGTCTTATGAGGTTTTTGAAATTACATTGCAGTATCATACTAACGAGCTTCTGCAACAATAACTGTAAATCTGTCTTCCTCAGGGTCCCCCGAACGATGGCGAGTTCCGTCTTTCGGACCCCGACGAGGTGGCGCGGCGCTGGGGCCGGCGCAAGCAGAAGCCCAACATGAACTACGACAAGCTGTCGCGCGCGCTGCGCTACTACTACGACAAGAACATCATGAGCAAGGTATGCACTGCACAGTACTACACGAGCCGGCGCAAGCAGAAGCCCAACATGAACTACGACAAGCTGTCGCGCGCGCTGCGCTACTACTACGACAAGAACATCATGAGCAAGGTATGCACTGCACAGTACTACACGAGGCGGCGCAAGCAGAAGCCCAACATGAATTACGACAAGCTGTCGCGCGCGCTGCGCTACTACTACGACAAGAACATCATGAGCAAGGTATGCGCTGCACAGTACTACACGAGGCGGCGCAAGCAGAAGCCCAACATGAACTACGACAAGCTGTCGCGCGCGCTGCGCTACTACTACGACAAGAACATCATGAGCAAGGTATGCACTGCACAGTACTACACGAGGCGGCGCAAGCAGAAGCCCAACATGAACTACGACAAGCTGTCGCGCGCGCTGCGCTAACACTACGACAAGAACATCATGAGTAAGGTATGCACTGCACAGTACTACACGAGCCGGCGCAAGCAGAAGCCCAACATGAACTACGACAAGCTGTCGCGCGCGCTGCGCTACTACTACGACAAGAACATCATGAGCAAGGTATGCACTGCACAGTACTACACGAGGCGGCGCAAGCAGAAGCCCAACATGAACTACGACAAGCTGTCGCGCGCGCTGCGCTACTACTACGACAAGAACATCATGAGCAAGGTATGCACTGCACAGTACTACACGAGGCGGCGCAAGCAGAAGCCCAACATGAACTACGACAAGCTGTCGCGCGCGCTGCGCTACTACTACGACAAGAACATCATGAGCAAGGTATGCACTGCACAGTACTACACGAGGCGGCGCAAGCAGAAGCCCAACATGAACTACGACAAGCTGTCGCGCGCGCTGCACTACTACTACGACAAGAACATCATGAGCAAGGTATGCACTGCACAGTACTACACGAGGCGGCGCAAGCAGAAGCCCAACATGAACTACGACAAGCTGTCGCGCGCGCTGCACTACTACTACGACAAGAACATCATGAGCAAGGTATGCACTGCACAGTACTACACGAGGCGGCGCAAGCAGAAGCCCAACATGAACTACGACAAGCTGTCGCGCGCGCTGCGCTACTACTACGACAAGAACATCATGAGCAAGGTATGCACTGCACAGTACTACACGAGGCGGCGCAAGCAGAAGCCCAACATGAACTACGACAAGCTGTCGCGCGCGCTGCGCTACTACTACGACAAGAACATCATGAGCAAGGTATGCACTGCACAGTACTACACGAGGCGGCGCAAGCAGAAGCCCAACATGAACTACGACAAGCTGTCGCGCGCGCTGCGCTACTACTACGACAAGAACATCATGAGCAAGGTATGCACTGCACAGTACTACACGAGGCGGCGCAAGCAGAAGCCCAACATGAACTACGACAAGCTGTCGCGCGCGCTGCGCTACTACTACGACAAGAACATCATGAGTAAGGTATGCACTGCACAGTACTACACGAGCCGGCGCAAGCAGAAACCCAACATGAACTACGACAAGCTGTCGCGCGCGCTGCGCTACTACTACGACAAGAACATCATGAGCAAGGTATGCACTGCACAGTACTACACGAGGCGGCGCAAGCAGAAGCCCAACATGAACTACGACAAGCTGTCGCGCGCGCTGCGCTACTACTACGACAAGAACATCATGAGCAAGGTATGCACTGCACAGTACTACACGAGGCGGCGCAAGCAGAAGCCCAACATGAACTACGACAAGCTGTCGCGCGCGCTGCGCTACTACTACGACAAGAACATCATGAGTAAGGTATGCACTGCACAGTACTACACGAGGCGGCGCAAGCAGAAGCCCAACATGAACTACGACAAGCCGTCGCGCGCGCTGCGCTACTACTACGACAAGAACATCATGAGTAAGGTATGCACTGCACAGTACTACACGAGGCGGCGCAAGCAGAAGCCCAACATGAACTACGACAAGCCGTCGCGCGCGCTGCGCTACTACTACGACAAGAACATCATGAGTAAGGTATGCACTGCACAGTACTACACGAGGCGGCGCAAGCAGAAGCCCAACATGAACTACGACAAGCTATCGCTGTGTCATCGTCGTGTCTCCCGTGTTTTATAATACGACACCCAATGGACGGTCAAACCCGAATCGACCAAGACTAAATAACTTATTATTGACATTGTATTATTGACTTATTATTGACATTGTATTATTGACTTATTATTGACATTGTATTATTGACTAATTATTGATTGAATTTTGATATTGTGTATCACTGAATGAATTTGCAAATTTAATGATTTATATTTTTATGGACTATTTGAAGCATTTGGCACTAGTTAAATAATTGTTTTTTTTTATTACCTATTTCATTTAATTGCTCTATAAAAAATTTTTTGCATGCCTCACGGTAGAATGTATTTGGATCATTTTCTTATTTAACACCATATTTTTGTACCTACATTCCTAGCAAATAAATTATTTCATTTCATAAATTAAACGGAATTTGACCAAAAAAAGTGCGAGGTTGAACCAAAAGCGAGAGTCGCCAACAGATTGGTGACTGCAACACTTTATTTCACGGTTCTCTTGAAAGTTATACATGACCCATTTGCTTTCAATCATCATCATCTCAGCCGAAAGACGTCCACTGCTGGACATAGGCCTCCCCCATGCGTCGCCACAACGACCGGTCTTATGCGTATCGCATCCGTCGGATTCCCGCGACCATCGCCAGGTCGTCGATCCACCTTGTGGAAGGCCTTGGAAGGCTGTGTGTTCCAGTACGTGGCCGCCACTGCAGAACCTTCCGTCCCCATTGACCATCCGTTCGACGGCGAATGCCTTCAATAATTATTACAAATCAGAAAAGTAAAATAGTTTTGATTATTACGGATAACCTAATTAAAATGAAACATCACGTCATCAGGCCGTAGTCCGGGCGGATTGTGTTCAGAACCGTACACTGTTTTATTTAAGATTTTATACAAATTCAATGGAATAATATTTTTATCCTTATAAAGACCTTCAACTACTGCTAGGTGCGTAGATAGGACATTTAATGGATCTCGTAAAAAAACTGATTAGCCAAGACTTGTACTTATAAAAGTTGTGGTCAGAACGTTTACGTCACCGTTACCGTTTTACACGCTGCTTACGGCCTGAGGCTACTGATAGTCAACTGGTTATGATATGTTTTATCCTCCTCATTGTATGGTTCTTTGTTACTCTTTCCGAAAAAACTAGGAAATGGATTTCGGTGAAACCTAGTACCCGGGTAGACCATGTCCTGGAATAGCATTAGAATACTTTTCATCCAAGGAGTATATTCCCTTGGGATAATTTTTGCGCGGGTGAAGTCGCTGGCAGCAGTTAGTATATAAAAATACAAATAAAAAAATATCTAAATATTCTTTAAGGTGTCGCATATTATTGCCCTCGATTTTCCTGTTGTCGTACACAGGTGGATTTAAGGCCTAACTCCACGGACGCGTAGCTTTATAGACGCGTTAACTGTCAACGACACGACGGTACGACGTTGCCACTTCGTCAGCAGAGTTTCATAGTTTTGTATAATAAAAAAGCATATTATGACAATTTATATTCTTCTATGCAGCTACGCATCCTTGGACAGTAGGCCTTAACCTCTATGAACTTTAAATTGGAATGACTTTTAGGAGTATTAGTGTTCGGAGCAAACTTGGTGAAACTTGGTGACGTGGCACACAAGACAGATATTAAAAAGTAGAGCTTTTTCCTGATGATAAGAATAATTACAATTATTAATAAGCATTTTATTGATTTTAAAAAGGTGTTAATTGGGAATTAATACCCCAAAATTTAGTATATTAGATATTTTCTTTTCTCGATCAACATCTTTATTCTGTTTATACTTTACTGACTGGGTTATGGTTTCCGCAGGTGCACGGCAAGCGCTACGCGTACCGGTTCAGCTGGGCGGGGCTGGCGGCGGCGTGCCAGGCGCAGGCGGGCGACGCGCCGCCCTACTGGCACTACCTGCCGCCGCAGCCCCCGCACCCGCACGCAGACCCCGCGCCCAACACCCCCACGCAGTAGCCACGCTACGGGCTACGTCGTAGGAGAAAGTGCTACGGCGTAGCGCGTAGCACCCGAGCGCTACGGTACTTCCTTGAGTGACGCAACTCTGTATATTACTTCCGATAATAGTTGAAATAAGTACAGTTTCTTATTGTGTGCAGTATCAAGAGTGTGACAGCATCACCTCGCATCGTATGCGAATCTATGAAGAATTGAATTATTTGTAAGTAGTTTTAACAAGTTAGAAGATCCTATAGGTTTACTTATTTACATCATAATTGTTGTATTGTGATGTGCATTTGATACTTTCTGGCAACTGCCCGCCAGAACTCAACATGTTAGATAAATTTGTAAAGGCGTATTAAAGTAGAATCCCAATAGCCACTACTTATTTTCTGATTAACAAAAAAATATGGGTTTGAGTAATGTTAGTACGTACTTTTAACGTATGTATGCCCGCTAGCTCGGCACGAACACGAGGGCCAATTTACCAGTACTGATAAAGTTGAGATAAGTGTTGAACACACTTATCTACATCTCAATATTGTAATGCATCCATAGTACTGAACCGATTCCACAAGACAGTATTACAGAACAAGTTGCTGATAGATAATCCTATAAAACAAGGTTGTGCCTCTGCCAGGACTTTCGGCGAGAACACTCTGGTGTTTCCAGAGAATAAGTCATGTTTAGGGCCTTTGGGATCTTGGCTATATGTACCTTGTATTTGTTATTTGATTGTTTGACACATATACGACAATAGTATCTACGTTTATGTATGAATTCGTTTTATTTTATATTTGTACCACATACTAGGTATGGTTGGTATTGTTTTTATACATTTCCCTAAACAAGAAACTTACTAACTAGAAAAATTATATTTTGTTATATAATTTTTATATATTCGTAGGCACGGGAAATGAACCCGTGGCACCAGTACTGGTGCAATCTGCTTCTTGTAATAGTAGTATTATGCAATGTACCTACATAATGTAATTCGTATATACCTCTTACAATTCGTGTCAAACTTTGAGCAGGTACGAAGTTGTAAAGCTCTGTAAATTGGTGTCGGTAATATTTTGCACAAATATTACTCTGAATACTCAAATATTGGCATACAACAGATAGATCAGATACAGTTATTTTCGTCGGTTAAATCGTAGCATTAGGTGTAATTCAGAACACTGTATAGTAAAGATATCTGGGTGACATAGAAATACTAATTATAAAACAGTACAATAATATACAGTGTAGATAAGGGCTGGTATTAGTTAGTGTTAGAAATAACTTTAATTTTATAACTATACTAGCAGCCCGTCCCGGCTTCGCACGGGGTAGACAATTATTTATTTTTGGAATTTTTCCCGTCAAATGACTACCCTACATATCCTACGCTACCCTACCCTACCTTCCCTACACTACCCTACCTACCCTACACTACCCTACAGTACCCTACACTACACTACGCTACACTACACTACCCTACACTACACTACACTACACTACCCTACACTACCCTACACTACCCTACACTACCCTATACTACCCTACACTACCATACACTACCCTATACTACACTACGCTACACTATTCTACCCTACACTACCCTACACTACACTACCTTTACACTACCCTACTTTACCAATTTTTTTTTTTTTTTTAGATTTATACTATCCTATCTCTCAAGTTGGATCGAACTGCACATGGTGTGCGAATTTTATTATAATCGGTTAAGTGGTTTAGGAGTCCATTGAGGACAAACATTGGGACACGAGATTTATATATATTAAGATGTAGTGGCGCCGCTCGACCTTACGCTTTTGTTATTGTACATAACACAGGCCACTGCCTTTGGTTTAGATACGAACTGTATGATAATAGTTTAAAGATAAATAGCGCCATCCAATCATAATGCATTAGCATTGGAATAGGTGAAGTTGAATGATGTTCCTTAGTGTTGTGTATGAAACTTAAAGTATTAACATAAGCATTTAGTTAAGGACCATACCTCAATTGTTTCTTTTCCAAGCAGCTTATCATACATAAACATTATTATATCTAAAAGCAATGTTATGTAATTGCATTCTTATATTTTTGTCTTTTCGTCTTCCAACTAAATTTCGTGTATTTCATTTACCTTTGTAACTTTTATGTACAACAAAACTCCCACATCGTGGGTAAGGACGCTTGTAAATGTGGTTATATTCAGATTACCAACTTTCAACATTAGTTGTAGGTATGTATTTTTTGATTGTTTAAGAACTGCTATCGTAGTATTTCCATACGGAGTTCCATATCGACTTGTACATATCTCCCTGTAGGTGGTTATACTTCAGGTTGTGAGTTTACTGTGCCAAGCTGACGGTGTTATTGTTACCTCTCCTCTTTCTCACATTTTTATTTTCTTACTATATTTAATTAACTTTTTATATTAATACTTATATTACGCAAATTTTTTTTTTTTTTATAATTTAAAGAGGTACGTTTATTTTTTAGTAATTAAGTACAGAAACAGGTTTATGTATGTCTCGACTTTTATTAATGTTTAGATTTATTTATTTCTATACCTAAGTAACTAATAAGTTCGCAGTAGTTGAGCTTTGTGAAATATGTTGATAACTATGACTCTGTTGTTGCACTTCCTAGAATCTAGTTTTATTGATTTATATTTTGTTGTTTTTAGTTACAGATTCTTTTGTGTTCTTTGTTCTGAATCTCTTTACTAAACGTCAGGTGTCTGATTGTTCATTCTTTCATAGGAACACTCTCGTAAATGTAACTGAAAAAATATTAAGTTAGGTAATAAGCATGTAGTTATAATTAATTTAAGTAATTTTAACTAAGTCGTTAGGCATCGCTTCTGTGCCAGTTATAAGGTAGATAATTATAATTACATAGGCTTAAAATTAAAGTTGCGTCAGATATGTGTTTGATGGCTGAGTACTTGTAGTAACCAATATAATTATATGCTTCTTCTGTTTTAAAGAATATTATTAAATATTTTTATAGTAATATGTACCTATGTAATATTTTTGGTCGGAAGTCAGTGCGTCGTAACATTTTGAAAGTTAATTATACTGTCTTTATTTATCAATGATCTTATTATTATGCTTAACAGAAGTAGTCTGAAATGAATGTATTACTGAAGATTCTTTGGATATAACTCCAAACATACCAGTACATGAGTTTGTATCAAAAAAAAAAAAATATAAAATTCAAATATCTATTAAGGCGTTATTATTTGTATTTCCTTCAAATGCATCAAAACACCGACCGACGACTGCCGCGCGCCGCACCGCGCTGGCTCCGACTACGTTATGTTTTGTTGTTATGTGTCGTTCACTGTTGACTAGCAGAATACTTCTGGTTGTTATTAGAATCGTTCGTTATTCTATAGTTTACTTATATCTTTATAATTTCACAAAATGTACCAAAACCTATCTACTTCACAAACAGTTTATGTCTCTAATGAGTCGAATGAGATTTAAAATGCTTATCTACTGCCATATATTTTTAACGTTCCTAAACTATTTTTCGGCAGTTCGAAGCATTTACCGGATTATACAAATGTCATTTAATTGTTACTGTTACGAAAATTACAAACATTTTGACAGAGTGTATACCTACTTAGTTTGTTATTTTACCTGCAACAAATGCCCGCATGTCTAAAATGAAATGAATGAATAAATGAAATGTATTTAAATAAACTTGAATTTAATTTATGTTTTACCTTATTTTGTTACCAAACCTACTTAGCGGTATGTCTCTGCGAACTATATGAATTATTGAAATATTTTAAATCGACATCATCACAACAGTGTTGCTCGTCAATTGTGAATATTTTACAGAAATAATAATGAGTTCTGTTATCAGTGAGTGATGCTTGTTTGTGTTGTGATCCTGGTTCCTGCGCAGATGATCGTGTAGAGGATGTGTGTTATCTGTGGCTCGCGGCCCCGCGCCGCTCCTCATCTGTTCATCTGTCTCTTTGTTTCATATTCATATCAAATATTTCCGGTACAAAGAGCATTGACATTTTTGGGTTTTTTGATGCACTAAAAAAACTGATTAAGAATCCGCTTTTGACGCTCCTTTTGTACATCGAAAACTAGCTTCTGCCAGCGGCTTCGTCTGCGTAAATGTTAGGTATTGCGGTCACTAAGTCGAACACAGATAAAAAGTAGTTTATGTCCATCCTTAGAGTTTAACTTGCACCGTACCAAATTTTATCAAAATCGGTTCAGTAGTTTAATCGTGAAAGCTTAACAAACAAAATCTATTTTACATTTATAATATTAGTATGGATTGCAGTATACTGAAAACAAAATTATTATTACCCTGTGAGGTGGGATTGCAGGTAAGCAATAGTTTAAAAAAAAAAAACTTTAATAATAGTTTAATCATTAGTTCGCCAACTTGTAAGCCTGCTTCGACCGTATCCGCTACAAACAGCGTAACTTCTCACTCACACATTTAGCAATGAGCAAAAACGAAACAAAACAAACTAAAATATCTAGGATGTAGATAGTATCATCTCATTTCTAAATCATAACTTGGAGAAATAACTAATGAAGATACAAGATTTATCCCGTTGGGATCAGACAGAAGCACTTATTAAGTTATGGAAATTCTGGCTATGTTTTGTCATACTGACACAAACCTATTAATTTAAAGGAGAAACCTGAAATATTTATTTATTTATTTAAACATCTTGCACATAATGGTACAAAGGCGGACTTAATGCCTTGGGCATTCTCTACCAGTCAACCAATGGTGGTGAAGAGAAAGCGTGGTAGGTGCATTAAAAAAAACCGGGCAAGTGCGAGTCGGACTCGCGCACTGAGGGTTTCGTACCAACCTACCTATAAAAACAGTTTAATTCTCGAATCGAGTCTTGAAGATTTTTCAATTTTTTTTTCTTGTGACGTAACTAAAAATTTTCAGTTTTCAGACTTTTCCCGATATTAGTGCTATAATACCTTGCTTCGTGCCAAATTTCAAGATTCTAGGTCAACGGGAAGCACCCTATGAGTTTTGATTCCTTTGACAGTGTCGAAATGTACGTTTTTTGCAACATAAACGGGCGTATCTTTTTTTCCCGTCAACTTACAAGTTTTATTTTTGCACAACTTCAAGGGACCGCGGATTTCAATATATGGTTTTAATTTCAACTTGATACCTTCACGCGTTCCTGAGAAAAAGGGTCTTGACAGACGGACGGACAGACGGACAACAAAGTGATCCTATAAGGGTTCCGTTTTTTCCTTTTGAGGTACGGAACCCTAAAAAACTATTAAGATAGAAAAACTAAATATAGGTAAAATAAACATACACAAATATTAATATAACATATACCTACATATATATGTATATATAAATAAAGTAAAAGAAAGGGGTTTTGAGACGACTCCGCTATTTGTGAAGAAAATAACTCCCTAATCTCCGCTTAAATGCATACCGACCGGTAGCCGACCTGATGTCGAGAGGAAGCGCATTCCACAGAAGTATGGACTGTATATGAAAGGAAGAATGAACAAAGTCAGAAGTATGGGAAGGACAAAGAAGTAAAAGATTGTTAGAAGAGCGCAGATTTTTAGAATGAGAAGAACATAGATACTGAAAGTTTGATATAAGATAAGAAGGAGGGTTGGGAGAGTTGAGTAGAGAGAAAAGAGTAGTCAATGCGCGCAAACTTCTTCTCTGGCATCCATTTGAGCTCAGTTCTAAAACACGAAATATGGTCATATTTTCTTAAGTTAAATATGAACCGGATGCAGTTATTGAGTAGCCTGTCAAGTTTATCCAGCAACACCGCGTTAAGATCAAAGTAGCACACGTCACCATAGTCGATTATTGGGAAAATTAAAGTTTGCACAAGCATAGTCTTCGTCCTCACGGGCAAAAAGTTCCTCAGACGATACAGACACCGCAGAGTCCCATTGACTCTTTGGCAAACACTGGAAACCTGACTTTGCCAGCCAAGCGTCGAGTCTAGATGCAAACCGAGATCTTTTACGCTAGGACTGATGGGGATGATGGCACCATTAAAAATAATTGGAGGAAGGGAGTTAACTACCACTTTACCCATCATGCGCGAGCTACCGATGATGATAGCCTGACACTTTGAGGGGTTTACAGATACCCCAAATCTATCAGACCAATCCTTGATAGCGTCCAAATCCCGATTTACATCCTAGCGTCCGACAAACCTTCCACCCGTGTAGATGTATATAATTGAAGATCATCGGCATAAAGATGATACGAACACCGAAGACAGAGAGTTATAAAATTTATGAAAATGGAGAATAGTAAGGGGGAAAGAATACCGCCTTGTGGATCACCAGAATCCAGAACACGCCAACTCGACGAATTCTCGTCAACGCGAACTGACTGCTGGCGTCCCCGAAGATAAGAAGAGAACCATTCCAACGCCTCAGACGAAACCATAAGATGGGAAAGGATGGATAGAAGAATATCGTGACTGACAGCATTAAAGGCATTTGAGAAATCAATTAGAACCAAGATAGTGACCTTGGTATCCTCCATAGCTTCTCTAATGTCACCAGTCACTTTGAGAAGAGCTGAGGCAGTGCTATGGCCAGGTCTGAATCCAGATTGAAATGAGCTAACAAGGTTGTTACGGTGAACAAATCCTGAAAACTGCTTATGGACGCAGGCCTCAAGCAATTTGGACAGGAAAGGAAGAATAGAAATTGGACGAAAATGGTTAGGTAGGGAAGGGTTAGAGATTTTAGGAAGTGGACGTACGTAGGCCATACGCCATAGGGATGGAAATTGTCCTGAGCAAAGGGAAAAATTAATGATATGGGTAATCGGGGGAAGAAGAAAGTCGAGGATCAAGGAAATCATATAACGACTGATGTCGTCATGGCCCACAGCCTTAGATTTAACGGACAGGATGATCTTTTTAATTTCATCTAAGGTAACTGGAGAGAACTGGAATGGATCAATGATAGGTCCTGGTAGCCGAGAAATGAAATCAACCGTCTGTGACAACATTTGGGAATCCAAATGACAGGAGGTTGTGAAGTGACGGTTGATATCATCCAGGGCGATTGTTTTAGGGAAGTCCACATGCCGTGGTTTACCGATACCGAGAGTTCCGAGGAATTTCCAAATATCAACGCATAGCTGAAGTTACGGGGCCTAGGATTGTGAAACTTGTACAAGGTTTCCTTTTATCACGTAGGCGAGCAGTAAGAGAGGATTTTCCAAAATTGCTTCCCTTAAGGGGATGAAACGGGGGTCCAAAGTTTGTGTGGAGAAAAGGAACCTACTTTCGTAGCAAGTAACTAGGTACGTGGGTGAAGTCACTGGCAGAAACTAGTTACAATATACCTACAGAGCTAATTAACATTCCAAAAATAAAAATCGCAAGCAACCCACGAAAGCTGCTTCATGTGGTCATCACTTCGATCTGACAACGAAATAGTTACTAAGAACGAATGAAATGTGTAGTTTAAGTGAAGATTCATACTAATTTATTAGCCGATAATGCTAAGAATTACCATTATCGAGCTTGAAATCTTCCTACTGCTTGGATTTAGGCCTCCTCTCTAGGTAGGGAATTCTCCACGCGGTCCCAGTGCAGATTGGTGGATGTCACATGTCATCGAATTTTTGGTCTAGAATATGCCGGTTTCCTCACAACGTTTTCCTTCACCGTTTTGTGAGCAGCGGTGAAGAATTTAAATATGCCTGGTTGGCTTTGAACCCGTGACCTACAACTGGCAAGTCGGGGAAGTTCCCGCTGGGCCACCGCTGCTCTCCTGCAATATCATACAATATTTATAATACATTGTACAAAAATACATTGTATGCTGTCCTTGCGAGGGCGGATGCCGGGTGATAGCGCGCCCACGCCAGCGCCACCCGCAGGGGCGCCACACTCTTGGACCAGGTTTATCGATATTATTTTGTTAATGATATTATGCCAGCAAAGTGGCAGCTACCATAGGCACTGCAACCAATACTCACGCATGTCACAAACTAGGACCTCTAAACGTCTATACATAGGCGGAGGGCTGCGTGTTGTATTATTTAGCCATTGTATTATATGTATATATGTCTTATTGATATAAACCCCAGTGGCGGATCTATATATATTAAGGCTGGCAAAATGCCACGGGCTCCCACTCTCAGAAGGATTAACCTATCTTCTATTACAAAAAATAAACCACAACGCGACAATTTGTCCGGGGCCCCATGCAATGAATCTGGCACAAGTCTCAGATGAAATAGTTACGCCAATCTATGCCTCTCTATTTCTGAACTCAACGATGACAATTTAATTTGACTCATCCAATAATTCTGTTGAACTAGGAAAACCTGTACTCCTAAAAAGACCGCCAGCATCACGAGCATCACGATATATCTCCCAAGTCATTTCATCGCAAGCATTAATTGAGATACTTTAAAAAAATTATAATCACAAAAAAACTTCCGTATCTTTACCTCTTTTTTTTACCTGCACCTGTGTCCGACAGAGCTGCTACTACGCTTGACGAGTCATCTAGCACAGGGATCCTACTCTTTAAGGGTAATAAATTCTTTTACCCATATTTTTTTACTTGGGAAATCAATATGCGATTTCTTCCGCTTTGAATGGAGCGAGAGAATGTGTTAAACTTTACTGACTAGGTAAACCCCACAGCGTTCCATTAGTTGCCCTATGCAAGGGCCACCGTAGCTCCTTCGACCCACATGAAAAAAGTTCAGAAAAACCTAAATTCAGTACGGTTAATTATGCAAGTGTCTGTCGGCTGGTCGCCAAAGGTTGCGGCGCCCTGCACGGTCAGCGTGCGGCGGCCGTGGCGCGCGCAGGCGGCGCAGGCGCAGCACTCGTAACAAGATGGCGTCGTGCGCGGCCGCCCTGCTCAGCGCGCTGCTCGTCTGCTTGTATGGTAAGCTCTCTCTGTATTACATAACTTTACCTACATCTCGAGTCTAAGTGATAAGTTCCCTTTATTTAGTTTACGATCATCTGTTCTTACAAAACAACGCATAATATTCTGTAGTAGTTACAGAAACCTTACAACACCTATAATTTTCATTGTTCTTGTGTTTCTGGCTCTTACTTATCGAACGCTTCTATGTGCCTCTACCTTACCTCCTCTGTGCGCCCGGTATTAAATATGTTAATCTGTGTTAAATTAAACTAATTTTTAGGTCCCATTTCATTTAGGGAGTTAGTGATAGCGTGAGAAGTGACAGGACAGAATGGAAGAAAAAAACGTGTTGCACCGATCCCAAATACAACGGGACAAGGGCAGGAAGATGATGATGATTATTTTTCTCTTTCAAGTCTTTTAATCGGACTGTTTGTACCAACGGTGTCAAGTTCATGATCAATGTCTGTTGTGCGCAGGAGTGCGGTGCGTGCGTGGCGCGTGCAGCAACGCGACGCAGCTGTCGGTGCAGGTGGACACGCTGCTGGCGGAGTACGACCGCGAGGCGCCGCCCGCCGCGCGCGTGCGCGTCGCGCTCGCGCTCGACGTGCGCCACGCCACCGTCGACGAGCCGCGCGCCGTCATGCGCCTGCTCGCTGACCTCAAGATGGTGAGCACAGCCTCCACAGGCAAGGGGACTTTGTGTCTTCAAACCAAGCTCTACATATCTTGGTCATTGATCAGAACAAAACCGTCGAAATTGAGAAGTTATTATTGCCGCAGGAGATTCATAATCGTGATACAAAACGACTGCAATGTCTGTATGAGACAATGTCCAGTGTTAAACTTCGAAAAACAGCTCTACTATTCAAAACAGGCATGAACCTATTTAAAAAATTGTATAACGACATACAATTTCATGTCGACTGGTCCGACAGAGGGTCAATGAGCATTTTGGAAACGTGTCGTTCAGATGTGTGAATAATATTAGATACCTTTCTGCATCTTCCTCATTGCTTAATTTACATTTGGAAAACAATAATGATCATGTTTCCAGATAATTATAAGCGCGAGAAGCGCCTACGCATTTTTATCAGCCGGCGTCCGTCGAATGGATGACTCGGATTGGTTCAACTAAACAAAGTATTATGGTGATTGAGATATCCCTTGTGTTGCAGTCGTGGCAGGAGCCGCGCGTGCAGTGGAACGTGTCGGAGTGGGGCTGCGACAGCGCGCTGACGGCGGCGGAGCGCCTGTGGCTGCCGGACGTGGTGCTGCTGAACGCGGCCGCGACGGGCGCCGGCGACGCCGCCCTGCGCGCGCGCCTCGACGCCGCCGGCGCGGTCTCCTGGGTGGAGCGCCTCGACGTCACCGTGCCCCTCGATCTCACGCTGCAGGCCTGGCCCTGGGACACGCAGACCTGCACCTTCAAGTTCGGCTCGAGAACTTACAACGATGACGAGCTGGTTATAGACATCAGTGAATTTAAAGTAAGTTGTGGAAGTTGCCTGATTATTTATTCTCGGTCTTGCCTGCAATATCAAAAATAATTGAAAAACTAATTAACAGAAGACTAACCAGCTACACTAATAAATATAACATTATTTCTCAAGCTCAATATGGTTTTAAAAATTTGATACGGAAGATGCACTAATAGCATTAACCACACATATTGTAAAACTAGTAGATTCAGGAAAAAGAGGTCTAACTGCATTTCTTGATTTGAAAAAAGCTTTCAATACCGTTTCTGTCCCTATTCTTGTGCGTTGTCTGGAGGATATAGGAATAAGAGGAGACCCGTTGGCATTAGTAATAGATTATCTACGGGATCGCAGGCAAAGGATAGGATAGTTTATTAGTAAGGAGTCTTACGTGACCTATGGCGTTCCGCAGGGCAGCGTACTGGGCCCGACTCTATTTTTGATTTATATTAACCATCTCTGTAAAATGATGCCAGGTAATGGTCGTGTTTTCTCATATGCAGATGACACGGCTGTTGTCTTCTATGGCGATACATGGGAATCCGTATATCATTTTGCTGAAAAGGGTCTTTTTGAGATTGCGAACTGGTTGAAGTCACATCTTCTAACACTAAATATTTCTAAAAAAAAATATATTGCATTTACAAACTATCACAACACTCAACCCCGATCCAACGTAACTGTCAAAATCCACACATGTCATAATTTATATCTAGCACAAATTGTCCTTGCAAAAATATAGAAAAAGTGACACACATAAAATACCTAGGCATCATTGTTGATCAATGGTTATCTTGGCATACTCATACAGATATGGTCATGACCCGTACGAGAATAACTTATCTGGATATTGAAGAACCTAAGACATGTGAAAAAACACATGTTAACGGCAACTAAAAAAATGTTAACGGAAATCTAGCGGAAATCTCTGGCTCAGTCAATTCTTATTTACTGCATACCCGTGTGGGGTGGTGCGACAACAACGAAGTTTCTTGAGCTGGAGCGAGCACAGAGATCTCTTATCAAGGTCATGCATACCAAATCGTACAGATTCCCAACCAATGAGTTATATTCTCTTATGGCCGAAATTAATAATCAATCCATGACATATCGGAGATTGAAAAACAAATGAAACAACAGAAAACATGTAAATTTTTGTATGGTATCATTTGTTTTTCAATCTCCGATATGTGATGGATTGATTATTAATTTCGGCCGTTAGCGGCATTCTCACAGTCAGAAAATTATACATACCTCATGCTGCCTTAAAATTACATAAAGTCCTGCCCTATGACCCTCACTCTCAGGAAAGAAGACGAAAATACCGAGCTGCACCAGTAGAATTCGTTAAAACAAAATACACTAAAAGACAATTCAATACAAATTCCGCTGCGCTATATTATTATTATTTCATTTATTTTTCATTTGAACATATTTTATACATTTTTAAATATTTTTACAAAAACTTTAAAAAAACATTTAAAAATATAAAAAATAGTGGCCCACCGGCATCGGGAACAGGGTCCAAGTTACCGGCGGTCAGGGCTCCTGAGAGAGGAACCTCCGGACAATACGCGCCGTGTCCAAGAGTGCTGCTTTCTGAATCAAACCCTTGATCCAGCTGCCTAACGAGAGCCTCCTCAGGTGTTCGTCGAGGCTCTTGGCTATTAAGCCATTGGCCGTCACGACTATCGGCACAATGATTGCCGTGTCCACTTCCCACATGTCGACAACCTCGCGAGCTAAGTCAAGATACTTAGTTTGCTTTTCTTTCTCAGCTTTCACGAGGTTCTCGTCATGAGGGACCGCTATATCAACAATCATTGTGCGACGCTCTAATCGATCTATCACCACTATGTCGGGCTTATTGGCAACAATAGTCCTATCAGTGATGATAGATCGATCCCAATACAACGTGATATTGCCATTGTCGAGAACTGGGTCGGGCACATACCTATAGTACGGTACTTCTGACTCCACAAGATTGTATTTAAGAGCAAGTTGCTGGTGGATAATCCTGGCCACGAGGTTGTGTCTATGCAAATAGTCTCCGTTAGCAAGATGAGAACACCCAGAAATTATGTGTCGGATTGATTCTCCGGGCAGGTGGCATGCCCGACAGATGTCAACCGTACCATCCTTCACAATGTATTTCCGGTAGTTGTTCGTCATCATAACTTCATCCATAATCGCAAAGACAAAACCTTCGGTTTCTCCAAAAAGATCACCAAAGCGTAACCAGGATACGGACGCTAATAGATCAACATCGGGCCCATGTAAGGCCCGGTAAAAGCGTCCGTGAAGCTCCTTACTCTGCCATACTTCCCTGCGGTCATTAGTATCCAGTACTATTGGTTTGCACCAGTTCTCCTTAGCCAAGGAGAGCGGGGTTAGGCCCTTGTCCACCGCCACTACAGCGCGATGCATACCCACGTCCACAGCCAGGAAATATTCCCTGAGACTGCATATCTCGCGGTTATGCAGGGTCTTGGCATTTAAAAAGCCACGACCTCCACACTTCCGCGGGATATACAGCCTCATCACCGATGACCGTGGGTGATGCATCCGGTTTGCAGTAAGTAGTGAACGGACCCTCCTATCCAGGGCGTCGAGTTCCGTCTGAGTCCATTTAAGTATGCCGAAAGAGTACATCAATACCGACATGACCCAACCGTTGAAGGCGCGCACCTTGTTCCCGCCTGATAAAAGACTATTCAGTACTTTATTCAGGCGGCCAAAGAAGCGCTCCTTCAACGATCGCTTCACGTCAGCAGCATTGATGCCTAACGCTTCCGACATACCCAAATACTTGTAAGTTTCGGTTGAACAGAGGGATCTAAGGTGTATGGAATCCGAGAGTTGGGTTCCCACGGATTCCACAATCTCCCCTCGCTTTACATGCATGACTGCACATTTGTCCACACCAAATTCCATCCTGATGGCACTACTGAAGGTTTCAGTTACCTTCAGTAGCTCCATCAGTTGCAAGTTGTTGGGGGCAAAGAGTTTCAGGTCGTCCATGTAAAGGAGGTGAGATATGACCTGACCACCTCTTTTCAACCGAAAGCCTAAGCCCGAACCCTCCAGCAATGTGCTGAGTGGGTTCAAGGCTAGACAAAACCACAGTGGACTCAGACTATCGCCCTGGAATATGCCACGCTCGATCCTTATCGGTTCACCATTCTCTTGGATTTGTCGACATCCTGGATAGTGAAGAACCGTCCTCCACTGCCGCATACACGACATCAAGAAGGTGCGCAGAGTTGCATCAACTTTATACAGCTCCAGCACCCTCGTGAGCCATGTATGCGGCACTGAGTCATAAGCCTTCTTATAATCTATCCAACATGTCGACATATCCTTTCGAAAACGACGAACCTGTTGGCTAATGGCTATATCTATGAGGAGCAGCTCCTTAGTACCACGGGACCCGTTCCTACATCCATTCTGAGAAGCAGACATAATGGAGTTTGTCTCAATATGACTATTGATTTTGGCTCTCAGGATGGATGTAAGAACTTTATAGACCGTCGGTAAACACGTGATCGGTCTATAATTTTTAGGTTCCGTGGTACTACCTGATTTATGGAGTAGGTGGGTTATTCCTGTCGTCAGGAACTCGGGTAGCACTCCTGACTCTAGGGCAGATTGGAACTGAGAAGCCAAGCGAGCGTGCGATCCTGTGAACCATTTGATCCAGAAGTTCTGCAGCCCATCCGGCCCTGGAGATTTCCAGTTAGGCAACGGACGGACTGCACGAGCTACATCTTGGGGGCTGATGGTAATTGCCCCCATTTCTGGCACAAGATCACACGCGCGTTCGACTTCCTGAATCCAATCACCCTCGGTGTGACTGACAGGCACTGACCAGATGTTGCGCCAAAATGAACTCATGGCGTCATCATCCGGTGGGTGACTATCAGTCACACCTTGGACCGGTCGCTCCCAAGCCCTGTAAACCCACCTTTCGTTGCTTTGGAACGTGCGATTCAGGGTATATCGCTCCACTCGCCGCTTGTACCGCCGAATACGGCTTGCCCATGCATAGATTTTCTGCTTCAGGAAGTCGATACGCTCTGTGATGTGGGGCAGATAATCTCGAGGACCAATATCAGTCCCCGAGAATGCCCGTCTCACAAAACGCATCACCCTAGGGCGAGTGTTGCCCTCCCTGAAGCAGATAAGCTTGCCGATGAGTGCTCTAGCCTCACCGATACGACGCTCGATCCTGCACTGCCAAGCTGGTACAGCTGGCCGTGCAGCTCTGTCACTATTTGGAAATTTGACATGAGCTACACGACATGCCGCTACAGCCGCGCAGTACAAGATCGAGTGAGTATCAGTAAGGTCTTTGCTGCTATCAAAACAGTTTGATAGTTGCGAATCTAGAGCACACACCAGTGCCCTATTTTTCTTGTGCATGGGCAAGCGAGGTAGACGAGGTCTAAGCCCAGGCGGAGTGGAGCGGTACTCCCGGAATGCATCCTCCAAAGCGCTCCTCAATTGTTCGTTGCACTGGGTACTCACGGGTATAGTCGCGTCATCAACATCTTCACTGCCCTGGTCGGGTCGCGGCGACACACCAGATTGAGATTGCACCGCGGCCGGAGGTGCAGCTTGTGAGACACGACTACTCCGTGATTCGAGCCGTAGTCTATCAAGCACGGCATCATCCAACATACGGTTACGCTGGATGACCCGTACCTGATCCGACAGTCGTTGGTCCGAAACGTTGACAGCTGGCTCAAGCACCTGAAACAGAGAGAGCATCCGACCACGGTACGCAGTCATGTTAGTTCCCCCCTCTGTAGCCCCGTAGTATGAGCGCATGACGTTTTCGTTCATGGATCGTGTCCATCGCATGCGCTGCACACTTCCACCGTTAGCTGGGACCCTGTCAGAGGCCGGTGGGCCTCGAGGTCCTAAGCCTGCCGGCGGCCGGCGTCCTCCCCGTCGACGTGCAGGTGGTGGTGTCGTCGGCGGCGAGTAGTACTCGTCGCTCGAGCTCGACGCAGCTGCCACGGCCGGTGTCACAGCACTCACGATGGGGCTGGGTTCCGGCGGCGGCGAGGCGGAGCTGAGCGACGAGGCCGGAGGTGGTGGGCGTGCACGTCGTGCTGCGGCCCTCGTCAACATTCTCGCAATCACAATTTCCACATTTTCACAATTTCATTTTTCTGACAGCAGGAACTGTCATCGGGTACATTTTCAACTTTATTTGCCAATATTCGTTCTTCATTCTTTTGGTTTTATTTTCGTTTTATTTATTTATTTTATATGTTATGTATCTATAGTTATGTATCCAAAAATATTATGTTTTGATTCAATTATAATTTAATTTAAAAGAGTAAAAATTTTGCGTCGCACGTTGACAGTTGGACCACAGATTACTTATTATTATTATTATAGCCTTTTATTTTTCTCCAATGAAATGTTACATTTTTAAATATAATCTAAATGTTAGTAAATAAGATATAGAAAAAATAAAATAAAATGGTTAGTACAATTTCTTACTTAAAATAATTTCATTAGAGACCTCTCAGCGAGTAAAGGCCTCCTCCATTTCACTCCAAGTTTGTCTGTCTTTCGCCTTTGCTATCCAGTGTTTCCCAGCGGTTTTGTGTATTTCGTCTATCCATCTTTCTTTTGGTCTTCCTTTTTTTTTCTTTTACCAGGTGGTCCTGTCCAAGTAGTTACTGTTTTGGCCCATTTTACATCATCCATACGCGCAATATGGCCAGCCCATTTCCATTTCAGTTTTTTACAATGATCTAAGGCATCTATGACATTGGTTGTTTTCCTTATGTCTACATGTCTTTTTCTGTCTTTTCTTTTCAGATTCAGAATATGCGCTGCGCTATATAATATAATAAATAAAATAATCAACATTTATCCTGTAAAGACTGCAAAAAAGCAATAATTCAATGGCTAAAACTAAAGACCTATGATGACATTGAATTATTGCTGCAAGCATCGTCAATATGAGTCGAACAGATACACACACGTATGCACCCTCACTCACACACACACAAAAACCCTTACACACCCACTCACCCGTAAAGGAGCCTTACGTCTATGTACTAAAATAAATCCATTAGATAGATCTATAGTCTCAAGGAAGACATCCAAGTCGTCCCGCCATCTCCTTCTTGGTCAGTCTATCCTTATTCCTTATTGCTCTACGGGCTGATTCAGATAGCTCACCTAGCGTCTACTTCACTGTTGCTGGGGTGATGCACATATTATCTGTTTGACGTGTGTGCCATTGTTTTAATAGTAGGCGCAGTTTCCTAATAGTTGAATCAACACCCTTCCAGCACGCAGTAGTGTTCGAGACGGGTGCGTGGGAGATCCAGAAGGTGTCGGGCGAGGCGTCGACGTGGCAGCGTGGCGACGAGGTGGTGAACGTGGCCACGTGGTCGGTGTGGGTGGCGCGGCGCGCGCCGGCGCACGCGCTGGGCGCCGCCGCCGTGCTGCTGGCCGCCGCGCTGCTGCTGGCCACGGCCGCCGCGCTGCCGCCGCAGCAGCGCCCCGCGCTCGCTGCCTGTGCTTCCTTCATTGCTGCACTGTGGTGAGTGATCAGCGTAATCCTCTATCAACTTCACTTATTTTATCTTTTTAGTTGGTGTTAGGTGTTAGGTTCTACTATTTCCGTGTCTACTTATACAGCCTCTTACGCCATCTCTTTTTGCGCTATAGCTCCTGCCGCGTAAAATCTATTACAACGGTATTTTCCAAGACTAATCCGCTCCAACAAATGTGGCTCCTTTTCGACGGACAACCGCCACTTTTACTCGAGAAAACTTAACTGTGGTATAATAGTCATGCAAATTGCCTCTTGGCCGATTACTTCGGACCTACCTGTCAATTTGACGATGAATCTTTTAAGTCAGTGACTTTTTGTTGCCTAGACTGATTCAAACAGTGTAAGTGCATCGTATTGATACTGGTGTCCGTGATGGTTTCCAGGTTGATCTCGACGCTGGCGCGGCTGCCGGGCGCCAGCTCCGCGCCGCGCAGCGTGTCGGTGATGTGCGCGGTGTGCGTGCTGGGCGCGCTGGCGGGCGCGTGCGCCGCGCTCGTGCAGCGCCTGGCGCGCGCCACCGCGCCGCCCCCCCGCGCGCTGCGCACGCTGCTCTCCAGCCTCTCCACTGTGTGCAAGCTCACGCCCTCAGAGGTAATAACCAGCTACCTTACTTACAGCTACACGGGCATCTGTGGGGACCTCTTAAGAAACTTCTCTAGGTCAGGCAGTGGTACTCAACAAAATATTATGTCTAGCTGACTACACCTGCCTAGCGGAGTACCTCAGGGTTCGTTGCTCGGTCCTTTCGTATTTCTAATTAATGGAAACGCCATCGATCAGGGCCTCCATTCTGCATTGTTATGCTTTGCTGATGACATGAAAATCTTTGCACGAAGATAGACTAACATTGCAAGTGTTTTACGGATTACGGTCTAAAACACAAAAAATATTACATTACACTTTTGTTAGAAGTCATTTAGAATACACGTTTCTGATATGGAATCAACGTTATCATAAATAAAACGCATTGAAATTGTCTAAAGAAGTTTTGGTGACAACAGTGCTTCCATCAAAAGATCTCATCAGTCAACTGATAATCTTCAATCTTTGAACTCTGTAAGAAGTATCATCTTTTTAATAAAAAATAGCACTCACTAAAATAAAACATACAATTTGCAAAATAACTTTAATTTTGAAAGCTTTGAAACACTTAAATATGGGTAGCTAAGTAAACGGCTGCCCGTAAAATCAGAGAGAATGTGTAAGTTTGATATATGTAATAAGTTATAAAAAGTCGTCGTACGATTAGTGCAGTAACTCTTGTAACAGCTGATGGTTTGCGCAGGGGTCGTGCATGTCGTCGGAGAGCGGCGCGTGGGCGGCGGCGGCGCTGCTGCTGGACCGCGCGCTCTCCGCCGCGCTCGTGCTCACGCTGCTCGTGCTGCTCGCCGTGCAGCTCTTCTAGCACCACCACCACTACTCACTAGGCGGCTTTGTCTTGACTTGCTCCTACCATTGTACGAAGTTGGCTGACGTTATCCAGCATCACCACCATCAGCATCATCACTTTTGTGTTTTAGTGTTACACTTTTGTCTAGCTGCTACAAATGTGCAATACTTTCAACGATAGAGACATTTTCGTCGCCAGACATCATAATTATGCAATTTATAGTCGCTTAACTTCTTGCGATGTAACGAAGTCCAGTATCCAGCTCATCGGTTGGTCACAGAAATGAGGTGGTTTCTTCCAGCCACCGTCTTGCTACAGTCGTGCAACTAGTACTCATCACTTCTAGGTCTACTTAGTGCATCCTTCCTGTAAATATCAGTACTAGTTATTAATAAAATTTACGGTAGAAAACTGTGTTTTATTTCGTATTCTTCAGCCATATTGTAGAAAATTGGTATCTGTCTGCGCAATATTTTTATATGGATATTTTTATTTTAAAGCTCAAGCACCAACAAAAACTTAACTTTACCTAGCCTACATACTCTGAGCCTTTGTACATCAGCTTGTATAAAACAACAAAAATTCCTATTTTTAAGTTCTGTGTAGTTACTATACAGAAAATGAATATGCTCTTATAAACGAGCTCAATTTGGATCACTATTAAGGGTCCGTTCACACAGACCGGCTCGGTGAGCATCGGCGCGCATTTTTCTTTTCACACAGACCGGATGGTATACGCTTGGAGTTGGTCAGAGCGGAGCCGCCAACTATTTCATATAGACCGGCTGGAAGCGGATGCGCTCGGAACCGGTAGGATGAGCTCGCAGCCGGTCTGATGCGCTCGCAGACGGTCTGATGCTCTCGCAGCCGGTCTGATGCGCTCGGAGCCGGGTGGATACACTACAAACGCAGTACCAGTGTTCCACGCAGTCCAAGTTTTGTTTCGACACGCACGCAATCGGAGCCGATCGGCTGCGCGAGCGATAAAAAGCACGCAGTCGGAGCCGAGCAGCTGCGCGAACGGGAAAGAGCACGCAGTCGGAGCCGATCGGCTGCGCGAACTAGAAAAGTACGCGATCGGAGCCGGTCAGCTCCTCTTATTATTTCACACCAAGCGCGTTCAAGCATTCTTTATGACAAAAACAGTGCACATGCAAAAATAAACCTTACTGCAAATACTTAAAACTCTGTTTTCAACGTGATAAAAATCTGCTCTCCTCTCCGAGCCGGTTTGTGTGAACGGACCCTAATCCTATCCCAATCAGAGTAATCCCATCTTCGATCTTAATCTTACATGGTGATAAAACCACTTGTTTCATCTTTCAAAACAACAGCGTCATAGTGTATAACTACTGCACCAACTGGTCCCATGTTATCGTAGCTATCTTATAATCATGACTATACTAACTATGAAGGTGTATCAACTACTTGTAAGTCGCGCTCAAGCATCTGCTGCAGTCCCCTCCCGCCGCTGGTGGCTATCGTGGTACTCCCGCCTCTTGCGGTTGAGCTCGTGCGCGCCTACCTCAGATGCCAGCAGCACCACTGATAGGAATGCTCCCAGGGCCAACACCTGCAACATTATAACCTCAACTGTATGATGATAGATGACAGTTAGATGCCGAGAAAATAGTGAATTTACAAGATAGGCAGATAACCGAGTTACATTTCTATACATACAACCGCTCTTACATGATTATGGCGTTATTACCTACAGTTTTTCTCTAGACATTTAGACAACATATCTTTCTTTAGTCGTTGCGGCCACGCTTGGGGGAGGCCTTTGTGCAGCAGTAACGTCTTTCGGCTGATATAATGACTATGATGCAGCGTTAACTTCCGCTATATGTACCTGTAGTGCAGGCAGCACGTCGATGATGCCGATGCTGACGAAGCCGCCGCTGGACGCCTCGCAGCGCGGCCGCGACACCAGCCAGATGCGGCGCTCGCGGTCCATCAGACCCACCTCCCGCTGCCAGCGCAGTCTGTGTGGAAAGAAGTAACATGTATGCTATCAACTCCCTATCAGACACCCACAACGCAGTACCTGAAAACGCGGCAGGTACTCTTTAACAAGCCTGGTTGTGGATTTTCTGGCTTCTCCGTAATGACCTGGTACAGTAGGTAGATGTTATGATGCTATGCAGTAGCCGGAGTGCTTCCTCATGGGCACGGCCACGAGCGGCAGCTTGAACGCCGCGCTCTGCTGGAGGCTGCACTAGCACACGACATGGTGGCACAGCTACCTGCTGGCGAACAGCTCCCTGTAGCCGGAGTGCTTCCTCATGGGCACGAGCGGCAGCTTGAACGCCGCGCTCTGCTGGAGGCTGCACTAGCACACGACATGGTGGCACAGCTACCTGCTGGCGAACAGCTCCCTGTAGCCGGAGTGCTTCCTCATGGCCACGAGCGGCAGCTTGAACGCCGCGCTCTGCTGGAGGCTGCACTAGCACACGACATGGTGGCACAGCTACCTGCTGGCAAACAGCTCCCTGTAGCCAGAGTGCTTCCTCATGGGCACGGCCACCAGCGGCAGCTTGAACGCCGCGATCTGCTGGAGGCTGCACTAGCACACGACATGGTGGCACAGCTACCTGCTGGCGAACAGCTCCCTGTAGCCAGAGTGCTTCCTCATGGGCACGGCCACCAGCGGCAGCTTGAACGCCGCGCTCTGCTGGAGGCTGCACTAGCACACGACATGGTGGCACAGCTACCTGCTGGCGAACAGCTCCCTGTAGCCGGAGTGCTTCCTCATGGGCACGGCCACCAGCGGCAGCTTGAACGCCGAGCTCTGCTGGAGGCTGCACTAGCACACGACATGGTGGCACAGCTACCTGCTGGCGAACAGCTCCCTGTAGCCGGAGTGCTTCCTCATGGGCACGGCCACGAGCGGCAGCTTGAACGCCGCGCTCTGCTGGAGGCTGCACTAGCACACGACATGGTGGCACAGCTACCTGCTGGCGAACAGCTCCCTGTAGCCGGAGTGCTTCCTCATGGGCACGGCCACCAGCGGCAGCTTGAACGCCGCGCTCTGCTGGAGGCTGCACTAGCACACGACATGGTGGCACAGCTACCTGCTGGCGAACAGCTCCCTGTAGCCGGAGTGCTTCCTCATGGGCACGGCCACCAGCGGCAGCTTGAACGCCTCGATCTCCTTGAGGCTGCACTTCTCGCGCTCCGTGAACGTCTGCTTGATGATGTCGTACCCTGCACTCTGCTCCACCTACACCACATGTGGATTGTCAAACATTGTTCATTGTAGTATAGCCTTAGTATAGCCACCAAAAATGATTTTAGTAACTCCTTATAAATGACTTTTGCAAGCCGCTAATTTACAACACGTTGCTATAAATAAATTAGAAGGCGCTACGACTTCTGTTGTTTTAGCCTACCAAGAAATAAAATTAATCCCAGAGGGAAACTTTATCATCGTAATATGTAGAAAAGAAGTATGTGGTGTGTGAGGCACGTGCGCGGCACCTGGAAGGCGAAGAAGCCGGTGCGCACGCGCGCGATGCCGTCCACCACACTGAGGTAGGCGCGCTCGCCCTGCGGCTCGATCTTGCGCCGGTACAGCTGCTGCGTCGCCTCGTCCGGACTCTCCTGTCAACAGACACGAAGTCTTCATGCTTTCAAAGAAATAGTTGGTAGCGATATGGCGTCACATAAGAACTACCTACGAAATCCTCCAACGCGACAATTAAAGTTGTAGCGCGTAGGTACAATAGTCATAGTTAATCTTAGACACATTAAGCTAAGTTACACTTTAAGTTAAATCCATTGGAGTCAGTCAGTCGTTCAATAAACATCGAACCAAGAACACGTGTATCATTTGCCGCCCCTTCTGCTAACAACTACACACTCACCTTATCGGCAAAGTGGTGACCCGACGTGTACGCGCGCGCCTCTTGTAACTATCGCATACCGTAATCTAACCGCGCGCGATGAACGACTCGCGATATGAAACCGCTGCCCAACCACAGCCTGCATCCATGTCTACAGCTACACCACCGACCTTGGAGCAGCCACAGCAAATGACGGCGGTTACCATCACACCGAGAATACCGGACTTCTGGCAAGACCGACCGAGACTCTGGTTCCACCAGTTCAGCGCCATCGTGGACCCTCAAAAGGCAAGTGACCTTCACAAAAGTCAACTTTTAATAGCTAGGCTAAAACAGAGCGAATTAAGTGACATTAGTGATATCCTAGAAAACATGCCCGAATCTAACAAATTCGAAACACTCAAAAATAGACTAATTTCCGTTTACGAAGAGTCGGAAACTAAACAACTAAACCAACTCTTAAACGAGATAGAGCTCGGGGATCAAAAACCGTCACAGCTACTTAGACGAATGCAAACACTAGGAAAAATCCGAATCCCAGATGAAACCATAAAATTATTGTGGACCGGGCGCCTACCACATTCTATTAGAGCCGTCTTAACAGCATGCGACTCAGGCGAAATAAAATTAGATAGCTTAGCCAAAATCGCAGATAACATAATGGAAAATACCAAAACGTCTGAGATAGCTCCTGTTTCGAAGCCCTCTCAGACTACAAATAATACTTCCGAAATTTTAAGCGAATTAAATAAAATGAAAGCGGAAATTTCGGCATTAAATAAAAAACTTAGCGACAACAATAGAAACAGTAATCACGAACCGCGTGGACGAGCCCGACATGCCCCTGGCCCGTCTCGATCGCGTTCCAAAAGTCGCGACATTTCTCAAAAAAACAGAGATAAGTTTTTAAACCAGTCCGCGAAACCCGGTGACTCAAATTATCTGTGTTTTTACCACTATAACTACGGCAGTAATGCGCGCAAATGCGGTGATCTCGTCAATTGCCGAAAACATTCAACACAAATTTCGGAAAACTAACTGAGACACCGGCACGCATTAATAACGTCGCCGGTGTCGAACATTCATATCGTTTGTGCATAACAGACATTAAAACAGGTGTGCGATATTTAATCGACACAGGTGCTGACGTCTCCGTATTAGCCGCAAATAAGCAAAACGCCTGTAGGACGTCAGACTATGTATTATACGCAGCAAACGGCACAAAAATAAAGACATTCGGTGAAAAAATCATTACGGTTAATTTAGGATTACGCCGTACATTTAGATGGAAATTTATATTAGCCGACGTTCGTAGTTCGATTATAGGCGCTGATTTCCTAGCCGCAAACAAACTCATGGTAGATTTACATGGTAGGAAATTAGTCGACAAAATCACACAGTTATCGCGCACCACAAACGTCATAACCTCCGTCGAACCGAGTATTCGTTCAATAGATATCAATGATGAATACCACCTTATTTTACAGAAGTTTCCTAGCATTACCAAACTAGAAAATTTTATGTTAGACCCTAAACATGACGTACAACACCACATTTATACTACCGGTCCTCCGGTCCATGAAAAAGTACGTCCACTCAATCCGAAGAAATACAAAATAGCAAAAGCTGAATTCGAACGAATGATGCAATTAGGTATTTGTAGACCTTCTAATAGTCCTTGGGCTAACCCACTTGTATGTGTTACTAAAAAAGATGGGGAAATAAGACCATGCGGAGATTACCGTAGACTCAACGCACAAACTATACCCGACCGTTATCCATTACCGCGACTACTTGATTTCACTTACCTACTCAAAGGGAAAACCATATTTTCTAAAATTGACGTGCGAAAAGCCTATTTTAATATTCGCATGGCACCCGAAGATATTCCCAAGACTGCAGTCATAACTCCATTCGGTTTATTCGAATTCACAAGAATGAACTTTGGATTACGTAACGCAGCACAAGACTTCCAAAGATTAATAAACAAAGCACTGGAAGGCCTAGATTTCGCGTTCCCGTATCTAGATGATATCATTATCGGATCGGAATCAAAACCTATACATTTACAACACCTAGAAACAATATTAAATCGTTTAAATAGCTATGGTTTAACAATTAACACAAATAAGTGCGAATTTGGTAAATCCGAATTAGATTTTCTCGGTTACCATATCGATTCCCATGGCGTAAAACCGAGTGCGGAAAAAACACTATTCATTAATAACTATCCGCAACCAAAAACAATTGAGTAACTTCGACGTTTTCTCGGCATGATGAATTTCTACAGGCAAAGTATCCCAAAAGCCGCAGAGATTCAAGCGCCACTTAACGCGTATTTACATAACTCAAAAAAACGCGATAAAACTGAGATTACATGGACCGAAAGCGCGTTAAAAGCGTTCAGTCAATGTAAAAAACTCATCAACAATGCAGTCATGCTAGCCCACCCGGAAGCAACCGCACCCTTAGTATTAATGACAGACGCTTCTGGTAGTTGTGTAGGCGCAGCTTTAAATCAGAGAGTCGATGAAAAATTACAATCCCTCGGATTTTATTCAAAAAAGCTAACGGGTACCCAAACAAGATACAGTACCTACGACAGGGAACTTCTTGCTATATACATGTCAATAAAACATTTCCGTCATATGATAGAAGGTAGAGAACTAACCGTGTTAACTGATCACAAACCATTGACTTTCGCGTTAACAAAAAAAGTTTCACCTTCAGATTCACCAAGGCGTTTGAGGCAATTAGATTTCATCTCCCAATTTTGCGATAATATTAAATATATAGAAGGCGATAAAAATACAGTAGCCGATGCATTATCTAGAATTGAAGAGATTACTATGCCATCTTTATTTGACTATCAAAAATTATCTGAGTTACAAAAAAGCGATGATGAATTAGAAAGTCTACGCAAACGTGACAATCTTCAATTTAAATTAATTACTATGCCTAACACCGATATAAAAATAGCTTATGAAACTTCTACGGACAATATGCGTCCTTATCTACCTAAGCAATTCCGAGAACTCGCGATCAAAACATTGCACAACGTGAGCCATCCCGGCGTCGCGACTACAAAACGTTTAGTTAAATCTAGATATTTTTGGAGTAATATGAATACCGATATCAAAAACTTCGTTAAAACGTGTATTCCATGTCAAAAAAGTAAAATTCAACGCCACACAATAACTCCGTTAGGTGAATTTAACACAGGAAACCGTTTTGAACAAGTCCACATTGACATAATAGGACCTTTACCTCCAATTGAGGATTTCAAATATTGCATCACCATCATAGATAGGGTGACGAAATGGCCTGAAGTCATACCAGTAAAGGACATATCAGCTGAAACAGTTGCTAGGGTGTTCGTTGAACATTGGATCGCTCGCTTCGGTTGTCCAATAAGAATAACTTCAGACCAAGGTCGTCAGTTTGAATCAGATTTGTTTCGACAATTATTAAAAATACTCGGTATCGAACGCATCCGTACGACAGCGTACAACCCGAAGGCAAACGGCATGGTCGAACGACTACATCGTACTTTAAAAGCCGCTATTATGGCAAAATGCTTAGATAACAAACTATGGTTACATGAATTACCTATAATACTCTTAGGTTTACGTACAGCGATTAAAATAGACTTAGGATATAGCCCATCACAATTTTTGTATGGTAGTAGTATTAGACTTCCAGGCGATCTATTCCAATCTAAACCTACATCCAATATTAACGATCGCGAATTTATAAAACAATTAACGCAATCTTTGTCATCTGTCCCAAATCTCAGTTTTTCAAGTTCACATAGCAACACAAACAATAATGTATTCATTCACAAAGATTTATCAGCTTGTTCCCACGTATTTATTAGAAACGAAGCAAGGCGAGCCCTAGTACCACCGTATGAAGGGCCCTTCAAAGTCTTATCTCGACATAATAAATTCTACACATTGGACCGTAATGGCAAACAAATCACGGTGTCACTTGATCGCTTAAAACCAGCCTATTTATTAAGGTATGATGATGTGTTGGTCCCACGGCCGGTGAGAACCACTCATAACGACGCGCCACATCCGCCGAGCGATAACACGCCACTCAACACCATACCACAGCCCCCAAGTGCTACGACGTCATCCGCAAAGCCCGCCTCACAGCAAGTTACAAGATCAGGTCGAATCATTAAGAAGACCGTAAGATTCAACATGTAAATCGTCACTTCGTCGCCAACCACAGTCCACATCAACACTTCGCTGCCACACGACAACAAGCACGCATCACCCAAGTAAAAGCATCTCGTTAGTCAGCACTGCCATGACCCTCTGCGTACTCTACGTGGGGTGGCGATACTGCAAACGTCGCATCGATACCGCCGTAGAGACAAGAATCAGCCGCGCTATCACACAGCTACTCTACGTGCGCTGGCAACAACATCGCACCGACCAGCATGCAGACAAACGTCCCGAGCGTCAACTTCAAACCGACATAATTATATTGTGGCATAAACAATGAAAAGTGCGCGCTAATAGTGTCCGACAACCGTAGCGTTTAAGTATTTATAATCCCGTTAGATATAGTATTGTGTATTGTACTTTAGTTATAATTTCGTATCGGGGTTAGTGATTAATTAATAAAAATTTAGCATCAACTAAGGGGGGAGGACTGTAGCGCGTAGGTACAATAGTCATAGTTAATCTTAGACACATTAAGCTAAGTTAAACTTTAAGTTAAATCCATTGGAGTCAGTCAGTCGTTCAATAAACATCGAACCAAGAACACGTGTATCATTTGCCGCCCCTTCTGCTAACAACTACACACTCACCTTATCGGCAAAAAGTTCTCTGCCTGATAGATACGACGACGAAATCATCTATTGAGGCGTTGCAAACACCAAACATAACACCCGTCGATCGGAGTATAGTCCTCCCTTTCAACAGAGCTAAAGGAACTAAAGTCCCACCAACCTCCAAAAGTTTTCGAGATGTACGGAATCCTGCGAATTAGCAATTCTTCACAATACAAACCGCGCTCAATATCACTTCTACACCAGGCAAGTCATATTACTGTGTCAGTAACAGGCTATGTATATTTATTAGGCCCATAGTTACAAGAAAGTAGACCCACGGTGCTGGAGCTACTCAGCTACGATACTAGGAGACCATACTCACTTGAAAGTAGACCTTCTTGTAGGTGGTCTCCTGCACGCCGACGACCATGGGCGAGCGCGTGAGGTCGGCGATGGAGCGCAGCGCGTCGCTGGGCGTCTGCAGGATGGCCACGATCTTGGCGGAGTAGGCCGTGAACACGAACAGCGCCGCCAGCAGCGTGCTGAACATCACCACGCGCACCGACGACACCGCCGGCGTGCTGTGGAAACCTAAGCCACACATACAAACACACGTTTAAAACAGGTAAGTGTAAAACAGGTAAGAGTGTGATATTTAATTAAAAACAAGGCTCGGGCAGCCAAAACAGCTCCAGATCTGGCTTGGGCTGTGGCCCCCCATACGCCACCACTGATCACGTTCGACAGCCTACTGCTTGCTGTACCTTGCTGGCACAGCGTGCCGAGCGCGAAGGTGAGCGCCTCGGGCAGCGTGAACAGCGCCAGGCCGGCGTGGGGCCGCGCGCGCCGCAGTGCCACCAGCAGCGCCGCCGCGGCCGCCGCCACGCCGCCGCACGCCGCCCACACGCCGCCGCTGAACGGCGCCAGGAACACGTTGGACACGGCCGAGCGCGACGGCTGCCGGAAGATGAACGTGCACCTGGAAGCCATTTACACATATACATTTATAAACCCGAGCCTGTTTTTTATGCAGGCCTGAATTATTTCACATACATAACAGATTTAGAGGGCCAAATTATATGAATAAACGAAATGTTTTTGAAGTGAGACCTAGATATCATTCAGTATCCACAATCGCAATGAAAAACCTCTCTGTGTCTACACGACCAGTAGCCGTGAACTCCGTAGTCAGCAGTCATTGCATTACATCGATGATATTGAAGCAGTGGTCACCCAATATGAATGCACAGTGCATCACTATAATATAGTTCATTTGATATGGTCCCATTTTTGCTGAAACGCCTCCATTTAAATCTTTCGAGGCTCTGCCATCTGAGGCCAGTAGTACATCCCAAGGTGGCCAGTAAATATCATTTTCATCAAAAATAACGTCGAAACCTTACAGCATATTCGCGGACAATCATTCAGCGAATTGTATACAACGTCATCTGTCGAGTACTGCGGAAGCTCGCGATCAGACAATAAAAATGTCCATGGCAATTTTTTATTACATAATATCTTATCTTAAGGTTTTCCCACAACATATAAAGGTTACCTCATTAATTTAATTAATATTATTGTTTTCTGCAAAAGGATTAAATTAATTGCATTTTATGTAAATTTCCTTAAAACTTATTTTTCCTGTCTTTTTTCGCAAACTATATTTTTGAATAATTATAATAAGCGGCTCATGATTTTAAATACACGTGGTAGGTACGAGTGGTAAGTATAACTTGCTACAACAATGCTTTCCGAGGCACGGAGGAAACTCGTTATGTTAATATAGTCACCCATCCAAAGACCAACCTTGGCAAGCGTTGCTTAACCTTGAAGATCGACTTGTGTTTTATTACTTACACTGAGCCACCAAAAAAAATTTACGCAGTGGTTAAAAACTTTTCCTGTATGTATTCATATTCGTACACAGATTTCAGTTTTATTAGCCAAACTTGTAGCTGAAAATTGCTACATAGACATTTTATAATGATTCGGTATTTATCATAGTATATATTAGTTTTTAATTTATCACAAATCATGTGTAAAAAAATTGTGATACGTTATTTTTCTTCAAAAATCAAACCTATCTAATACAGTGTATCTAGTCCTTTTTAACCCGAAGGTTGGCTAGTAGATAATACCTTGTTGCGTTAAGTCCGCATAATTGTGTACCGCTACATGTACATAAGTACATGAAATTTAAATAAATAACCCATTAATTGGATAATAGAGAGGTTTATTTCATCCTAACACTGAATACCTATGTATTCAGTAACCGCCATGTAAAGCTTTTTGCTCGATCTATTCAATGAGCTACCGGTCTGCTACCCCACATAGTTACTACAAACTTCCGCCGCGCTGAGGTTTTGTGTCCCAAACGTACTTTCGTAACCGTTTTTTAAAATAAGTATGCATAGACAGAAATAGACAGACATGCTTCGTCGCCACATGCCGGCGTCGCCGCATGGCACCGCGCTAGCTAGCCCGCATGACAACACAATCACACCCCAGCGATTTGTTTGTTTTGTTAACAACGATTAATTGTATGCAAATTGCGCTAATTACTGATTCCAAATTACGTGAGCGAACGAAAGCATGATAATAAGTTCTTAAATAATATGGCCGCGTTGAAGTAACGGTCATCGATCAATCACTCGCTCGCAACAGTCGCAACACAAAACCTCGGCGGCTCCGGTCCGTTTTACGCTGACTCACACATAAAATACACCAGTTACGAATTGGACATAATCTGCCGTATCGAGCACGTAGCGATACGAAAGTATTTAATTTACATAATCACAATGCAACTGATTAGTGGGATTTACTTTTGTTTATATTTTTATTCAAAAACTTTATCTTATCCGGAAGCTTTCACGTCAGTTTCAGTCACAGATAATGATCATACCGATTGCCTATATTAATAAAATAAAGTTAAATACTTTGTATAGGTATGATAAAGAACGAAGATTGAAGAAAAATGTGGCAAAAATTAAGCATATAAGCTTTTCGATATTTAGATGACTTATTATGTACAATACAAATCACTTATTTATTTGAGTATGGGTATATAATAATAAAATACCAAACGACAAGTGAACTTGAGTGCGAAAGCTGTATCATCGAATTTTGTTTCTCCGAAAACCTTTCAACGAAATCATAGCTTTAGATATCTAATTCCATGACATAGTCGAGACAAATGTTGTTATATACTCAAGACCGTAGTTACTCAGATACCCGCGAAACGAGACACAATAGTAAAACAATAACAGCGCGGTCTCATAGGACCGGTTGGGGATTCAAACGTTAAAGACAATGAATGGGTTTCTTTGCTGACGGTACCTTAGTAGCGACAGATTTCTATGACATGCTGCTGATGGCGGCCTATAGAACGACGATTGTAAATTAGGTCGTCGAACCCATCGGCTTGATGATACGCTAGGTTTTCCCGTCCATAATTGAGGCGTTTTCAAGGCTAGAGTGATTAGGTTCCTAATAAACTGTGCATCTCACCATCCACGATTGCAGCACTGCTTACCATCAGGTGGGATCGCGCAGTTGAATACTACTTATACAAGGCGCCATAATAAGCTTGGGATAAGTTTAATACATTAACCTTTTCCTAATAGGTCTGCATAGGTACCTGAAAAACAAGCAATGAAACAAAAACAAATAAACTATCAGTGTTTTCCTACTTTAAGATACATGTATTATACATATAAACCTTCCTCTTGAATCATAATATCTATTAAAAAAAACCGCATCAAAATCGGTTGCGTAGTTTTAAAGATTTAAGCATACATAGGGATAAAGGGACAGAGAAAGCGACTTTGTTTTTACTATGTAGTGATGTAAAGGATCACGATAATGTCGATTCAAATCAGGTTTATGTCTTTAATTGGGTTTTTGCAATAAATGTTGGAGGGTCAATGATCGTTGTACCACGTTCATCTAGCGCCAACCTTAGTTTATATCAATTAAAAATAATTTCGTTTTTTCCTATAAATGTATCTATTACTAAAACCACTTCGAGAAGGAATAAATTTTTTTTTTTTTTTTTTTTTACGGAATAAAATTTATTTATTTTGTTACGACAATAGGTACAAGGTATTTACAGTATAATAAAAACTAACTCTAAACTAATTAAAACTAACTTAAAACAAACTAAAATATGGCGTCAAAAAACTCCTCCACATCGCTGTCAACTGGTAAAGTAAAAAAACCGCATCAAAATCGGTTGCGTAGTTTTAAAGATTTAAGCATACATAGGGATAAAGGGACAGAGAAAGCGACTTTGTTTTTACTATGTAGTGGCGTATTCGACCCATTGCTGTGGGAACTACCTATCGGCGTATGGCAGCCAAAATTTGCTGTAAATTTTATGGTGAGGCTGTTTCGGAAAAATTTCAGCCCCTACAGCTTGGTTTCGGCTCTAAAGGGGGCTGCGAGGCTGCCGTACACGCCTTGTCGACCTACTTAAATTCTAACCTAGGAGAGGTCATCCTGAAGGTTGACATAAAAAATGCTTTTAATTCAGTGAATAGGGACACCTTGCTGGCAGAAGCTAAAAAAGAAGTACCCCAAATTTTTAGTTTTCTTTGGCAATGTTACAGGAAACCATCTAAATTACTATATCGGGACAACCATTTGGAATCCGCTGTTGGTTGTCAACAAGGTGATCCCCTCGGGCCGGTGATCTTCAGCTTAGCCATTCACCCCATTATTCGACAGTTAAATTCCAAATTTAACGTTTGGTACCTTGACGATGGAACCCTAGGAGGCGAAGCAGATATAGTTTTGAATGATTTACAATTCCTAAAAAATCAACTTCACTCAATAGGACTCGAACTTAATCTTTCAAAATGCGAATTATTTTTAAATGACAGTACTGACAGACAACTGACTCTTTCCAAATTTAACACAATAGCCCCAGAAATAAAAATTATTGAAAAAAGTTCACTTCGTCTCCTTGGGTCTCCTATTTTTGAGGATTCCTTTCCCAATTTCGTTGAGGAAAAAATTCAAAATTTTAATGATATTTCGGAAAGATTGCTCAAAATTAATATGCATTCGGCCATCACCTTAATTCGGTTCTGCTGTTTCGGCCCTAAATTAACATATTTCCTCCGCGCTTCTCACTTATGGCAACATCCACAACTCTTAGAAAAAATGGATCAAATTATTCGACAAACCCTTACGTCAATTTTAAACGTGGCCATGGACGACCGAGCTTGGAGTCAAGCTACCCTTCCAATCCGTATGGGAGGCCTCGGTATCCGCAAAATTTCCAGTATTAGTTTACCCGCTTTTATATCCTCGGTTCACGGCACTGAGAAATTGGTCAGGAATATCCTATCTTCCTCACTGATCAATTTCAATGTGCCGTGCTTCACCGAAGCTATAGATACCTGGAGACTCACTTGCCCGAATTCTAATCCACCCGACGACCCTTCATCCCAAAGACGGTGGGATGAGCCGCTCTGCAGAGTAGTTCAGGAAAACCTGATTGCAACATCTACTACTCCTGCAGAGCGTGCGCGCCTGCTAGCTGTGGGGGAGTGGGAGTCGGGTCTCTGGCTTCATGCACTACCGTCATCGAACTTAGGCACCCTGCTCGATGATACCACTTTCCGTCTCGCTGCTTCCCTACGTCTAGGGGCTCCTTGTTGTTCTCCTCATCGCTGCCACTGTGGCGAAGTTGTCAACAGCCTCGGACACCACGGTCTATCATGCAGCCGAAGTGCGGGTCGCATAGCACGGCACGCGAATATCAACGACATAATCAGACGCGCTCTTGTCACCGTCGGCGTTCCAGCTGTATTAGAACCTCATGGCCTGGCACGCGACGATGGCAAGAGACCGGACGGTATGTCGTTATTCCCTTGGAAGATGGGTAGGCCTTTAGTATGGGATGCTACTTGTGTCGATACTATTGCGCCATCCCATCTTCCAAGCTCGTCGTGTTGTGCTGGTTCCGCCGCTGCGGCTGCGGAGAACCTCAAGCGGCGGAAATATAATAACCTTGTGGGAAGTTATATTTTCGAACCGTTTGGGGTTGAAACTCTTGGTTCGTGGGGTCCGAGTGCTCACAAATTGTATAAAGATCTTTCGAAGCGCCTAGTTGACACTTCGCGTGACCCAAAGGCTGGCTTTTACTTTGGACAGAAAATAAGCATTGCCATTCAGCGTGGCAATGCTGCCAGTCTTTTGGGCACTTTACCAGTTGACAGCGATGTGGAGGAGTTTTTTGACGCCATATTTTAGTTTGTTTTAAGTTAGGAATAAATTATGTTTTAAAGGATCTTAAGTGCAAACACGTGTATTCGTTGTTTTTTGCTCTCAAATTCTTAAAACAAGTAAACAAGTTTTGTATAAGAACAATCCAGATCCATTATTTATTATGTATTTATTTGTTGAAGCTTTATGCACAAAAACATTGTACAAAGGCGGACTTAATGCCTTAGGCATTTTCTACCAGTCGACTTTAGGGTGGTGCAGAAACATGGCGTAGTACGCAGTGCCGTAACTAGCCTATTATGCGCCCGGTGCGAGCTTTCAAAACTGCGCCCCTAAAAATGCTCTAACTAGGCTCTGAAAATAAAATGGACAAATGTGAATACAAATAAATCTACCGTAGGGGAATCATCAGAATGACTTCTCTCGCTCTTGGGCGGAGCGGGAGGGTGTGTCAGACTCTTACTGACTAAACCCCTACCCCGTTCCTTCGTTGCCTTCGATCTGGGGGGGGACTCGATGTCAACCTTTCGGAATACCCATGTTCCCCAGAGGCTTCGGCCCTGCCGGGGCCCGAGGAGCTCCCCTACAGTTTGCTGACATCTCCTTGAGGCGCGCGTGGAACAGAACGCGCCGTTGACGACTGAGCTCGGTCCGGATTATTTCTAGACTGCCGGACCACTGCACACGAGCACTGGGTAGCTCGCCGTCCGCGAACCCGCGCCTACGGTGGTCGGAAATTGGGATCGGGATCTCGGCGGGGGCGGCGTGAGGACCGTTCCCTCACGCGCTCGCGGTCAGCAGCCTCCTTCACTAACATTATTGCTTCGCAGAAGGAGGCGACCGCCCGCCACCCCTCCTCGCTCCGGACCATTTCCTGAATCAGGGCCCGGCGCGAGAGGTCACCGCCGCCGATAGCCTCCACAAAGACACAGCGGTGCTCCGCCCAAGCGGCCACACCTCTTCCGTGTGCTCCACCGTGTCCTCCGGGCGGTCCACACAGTAGCGACACCCAGGCGTCCTTTCCTGCTTGTTCCGATGCAGGAACCTCTCGAACTTACCGTGTCCAGTGAGGACCTGCGTCATACGGAAGGTGACCTCTTTCCAAACACTCCTCATAGAGGGGACTTACCACCTCAATGACGGCGTGCCCAGCACTGGGTTGCGACAGTCGCAGTTGTCATGCCACCCTGAGATCCCGCCCAAACTCTGTCCGCCATACTGCGATTTGTCGTGGCAGCGGAGTTTCGCCCCGGCGTTGCATCTCCACGCGCAAATCGTGCATGCAAGCAAGGACTGTTGCCTCCAGATCCCACGGTGGCAGGCCAGCAAGGAGGCTCGCCGCTTCGCGGGAGATCGTGCGGTATCCCCGCACCATCCGGATGGCCATGACCCTCTGGCAAGCGTTCAGTTTGGCCGCCGGTCGCTTACCTAGCGATGGCGCCCAAACCGGCGCCCCGTAAAGTACCGTGGACCGAATGAACCCCGCGTAGAGCCTCCGGCAGGGGGCGTCTGGACCCCCTAGGTTGGGTAGGAGCCGCTTCAGAGCGGCCCCAAACCTCTGTCCTGTTTGGGGGCCAAACGTCGGAAATGCTCCTCGAAAGTCCACCGGCTGTCGAGGACGAGTCCCAGGTACTTCATCGTCGACCCGACGCCGATGTGGACCCCCCCTACCGTTATTTGGAAACCAGGTGGTGGAGCGGTCCGAGGGCCATGAAAGCACATAGCCTCGGACTTGTGCAATGCCACCTTGAGTCCTAGTTGCTGGATCCTGTCCACGACTGTCGCAATCCCGCGTGTCGCTGTTTCGGCCGCCGTCTGGTACGACTCTCCCCGCGCCAGGACCAGCGTGTCGTCTGCGTAGCAGACCACGCTGACCCCGTCGGGGAGGTCGCCGCGCCGCACGTAGTCGTATCCGATGTTCCACAGGGACGGTCCTAGTACCGATCCCTGCGGAACACCGCACGACATCTCTCGCCGTCTCCACTCTCCCTGGTGACCGGGATAGATGATGAACCTATCCGACAGGTAGGCCTCGATCACACGACGGAGGTAGGCGGGCATGTCATGGTACCGAAGTGCCGCCCCGTTGCAACTCCAGGGCAGGGAGTTGAAGGCATTGGCGATGTCCAAAGACACCGCCAAGACGACCCTGCCCCGAATCACCGCATCCCCCGTCGTGAGGGCCCTCACGCGCGTGATGGCGTCCGTGGAACGCCCCCTGCGAAAGCCGAACTGACCGTTCGCGAGATCCGGCCCCACCCGTGCCAGATGCCCGACGAGGCGGTCTGTAATTACTCTTTCAAAGAGTTTGCCCACCTCGTCGAGCAGCACGATGGGCCGGTACGCGGACGTAGAGTCCGCGGGGCGCCCCGGCTTCGCGATGAGGACCAGTTTCCCGTTCTTCCAGCGAAGGCGGAACTGGCCTCTCACCATGCAAGCGCTAAAGAGCCCTCGCAATCGAGACCTGAGAGCCTCCATGGCCAGGACCCATACCCTTCCGGGCACGCCGTCGGGTCCTGAGGCGGTGTTCTTGACACTGAGTCTTCGTACCACCGCCCTCATCTCTACCTCTGTCACCTCTGGAGCGTCGTCCTCGTCGTCGCTGGTGTGGTCCACTACGGGCACCGCAGGTGGCGGAGCCGTGAGCGGGGGAGAGTGCTCCCCTCGCTCAGGGAACAGATTAGCCACCACACCCTCCACAGCCTCGGGCCGGAGACTCTGAGTCAGCGGGGGAGCCCATGGGCGGAGCTTGTTCCGCACCACCTGGTAAGGGCGCTTGGCCCGCTTTATCTCCGTTCGGAGGGTGCGCCTTGCCGCTCTGTACCCTTCCTACAGCTCCGCCTCTCTGGCCTCCGCATCCGGCGGGCGGGTGCGGCGCCTGCGGATCCTGGCGTACCGGCGCCGCGCGGCGGTGCACGCCTCGCGCAGAGCCGCAATCTCCGGCGACCACCAGTACACCTGGCGCCGAGCACGTCCAGGGATACCTTTACATGTGTTGTTGTTTCAAGATTGCTTGAAAAATGCGATATAGATATAACTATAGATAGTACAGTAGGGCGCGTCTACACCATGTTCGCAATAAAACAAAATGTACCTACTAGCTACCATGCATGAGGTCATTTCTGCGCCCCTCCAGGGTTTGCGCCCTGTGCCTGGGCACCGCTCGCACCGCCCTAGTTACGGCACTGGTAGTACGTGTACAAAGACAAACGAGATTATACTTTTGTAACTTAATAATCCTCCCTGACCGAATTTCGATCACGGTGGCCAATTTCAAGAGAGATCAGACAAGTACGCAGGAAATATTATCGTGCACAAGTGTGTGCGCAAACACACCTGTGTACTCTCTGTTCCTCTACTCTTATAATCCGATGGGACGGCAATCCGACACGACCGGAGAGAGATCAAGCGCAGGACCAACGGCTTTACGTGATTTCCGAGGCAGGGGGGTATCACACCACCAACTTACAAACTTCGGGTAGCTACAGAGTAATTCCTAATGGAAAAACCCAATAGCACTTTTTACCCGACCCGGGAATCGAACCCTACGCATTGCAGTCACTCTTGCGACCACTAGACCAACGAGGCAGTTATAGTTTTGTAACTTAGGACTACTGTGTTAACTTCACAGAAACGATAGATACTGGGAATCTTTAAAACTACGACTACGTGACTATACACAATACACAGTACACGCACCGTACTATAGTGTGCCTGCTTTCTGAAAGGTATACATTCCCACGGTACGGATAAACAACTCGCTAACACAATACTACTATACTAGCCGAAGTGCATTTCCGCTAAATCGATCTCTCACGCCGTTTATATACAGATACATTTCGCAGCGAAGTATACGAGTATGTACCTATTCAGGATTTGTACCTACTGTACGGCTTTTCCATCAGTTAGAAGACCCGCCCGGCTATCATCATTGTGCAGCGGTGGAGAACCTAGCTATCAGAGGCCTGGTTCGCTTGGGCGGAGCACCGCCTTGGTCTCATTGAGGTGATCGGCGGCCGGCGAATTCTTGCATTCGACTCTGGTCCAGACCCTAGTCTCGAGCTAGAGGGCATGGGAAGCGGGCCCCTTCTGCGCAGCAGTAATACGAGCGAAAGTGGAATGGACATCTTCACGCTCCAACCACCGCCGAAGGAAACGATCCGGGCGTCGAAAGTCCTGGGGCGATTTCCAGCCATGTTAGCCGCGGTCTTGCGGTCCATCCTTAGTCGCTGTACGGCCGAATTGATGGCGCGTATAAAAGTGCTCCATGCGCGCGTCAAAGAGAAGTCAACAAAACTGCAGGGGTCCAGCAGGACCGTTACTGCTAATGCTGCGGGAACGTTTGAAAGAGCAACTGTGATCCTAGAATGCGAAAGGCAACTGAAGTACATAAATGAGTTTTAAGGCCCTTTTCCTGTCACGCGTATTTTAGCCCGGCCCCGCAAGCGGGTCTCGCCTGCATGCGGACTGCCCGCATCCTATTATTTGATACATGTTCAAAGCGCTAGCTCTTGTGAGTTGTATAAATAATGTGATGTAAGAGGGTGAGAGGTACTGACGCAAGCACGCAGGTCTCGGAGATGAAGTCGGCGACGCGCATGCGGTCGGGGCGGATGAAGAACGAGGCCAGCCCCACCTCCGCCTCCTGGCGCTGCAGCCGCCCCACCAGCCCGTCGAACGAGCCGTTGTGCTCCACGCCGTACAGGTCCACCTGCCGCAAGTCGAACCTGCACACCAACGTACACACCTCATCATCTACTGGAGCCCTGGGTTCCTACTGGGGCCCTGGGTTGAACGAAAGAGAACCCCGGGACCCTGTAATGAAGGCAAAGAAGAAACAGGAGTGGGATTTAGTCAGTAGAAGTTTGTCACGCCCTCTCGCCCCGCTCAGAGCGGGAGAAGTCACTTTGATGAATTCCAGCTTTAAAAAAAAACACACGTCATCTTCTATATTAGCCGAAAAACGCTCACTGCTGGATATCGGCCCACCTTATGACATACTTCCAGTTTCTGACGTAAGAATGTGGTTCTATAACATAATTCAAAGAGACAATAGGTAATGCTGTCTAGAGCCATTTGTCAGGAATGTTCCCCCGGTCATAGTGGTCTAAGTCATGACTAGAACTTGTTTGCATCGTATTTTGATGTTTATTTTATTCACGTCTGAGAGCTTTAGTAAAAAATATAGACATGACGAAATGTGACCAGTGGTAAACCAAAACTATTTTTAGCTCAATAAAGATAACAAAAATTAGAGTAGAGAATAAAGCATCATAAATAGATACCCAAACTAATCACGAAATCTCAAATCCATAACAAAAGAAAACTGGTAAGTTTGAATGTTGGTAGTGATGTGACTGCTCACCGGAAGTGCAGGTCCTGCGCCGCCAGCATCATGAGCGGGTACGTGAACTTGGGGAACGTGTCGATCTGCCGGTTGCGCAGGTCCGCCCAGCCCTTGAAGTGCGCCGGCTGCGACACCTGCATATATTACATGTAGCTAGACAAGTGCAGGTCCTGCGCACAGCATCATGAGCGGGTACGTGAACTTGGGGAACGTGTCGATCTGCCGGTTGCGCAGGTCCGCCCAGCCCTTGAAGTGCGCCGGCTGCGACACCTGCATATATTACATGTAGCTAGACAAGTGCAGGTCCTGCGCCGCAGCATCATGAGCGGGTACGTGAACTTGGGGAACGTGTCGATCTGCCGGTTGCGCAGGTCCACCCAGCCCTTGAAGTGCGCCGGCTGCGACACCTGCATATATTACATGTAGCTAGACAAGTGCAGGTCCTGCGCACAGCATCATGAGCGGGTACGTGAACTTGGGGAACGTGTCGATCTGCCGGTTGCGCAGGTCCGCCCAGCCCTTGAAGTGCGCCGGCTGCGACACCTGCATATATTACATGTAGCTAGACAAGTGCAGGTCCTGCGCCGCAGCATCATGAGCGGGTACGTGAACTTGGGGAACGTGTCGATCTGCCGGTTGCGCAGGTCCGCCCAGCCCTTGAAGTGCGCCGGCTGCGACACCTGCATATATTACATGTAGCTAGACAAGTGCAGGTCCTGCGCCGCAGCATCATGAGCGGGTACGTGAACTTGGGGAACGTGTCGATCTGCCGGTTGCGCAGGTCCACCCAGCCCTTGAAGTGCGCCGGCTGCGACACCTGGCCGGTATTTCACATTTATACAAATTGCTTTGAGCGTGCGTACTGTTCAAAGTACGAGTAGCTACGAAGATCACCGCACAAAAGCAAAAGAAGCAGGATTTCAAGTTTCGAAATTGAACCTTAGAAGGGAAAGTGCCCATACATAAAGTTATAACCAAATATCTAACTACTATGCACCACTTTCCATTGTAGGAATTATTATCTTATGTTATCAGAATATGCGAAAATTATATCGCTGAATTGGCGGTCGATTGTGATCAAACGCCAATTCGCTATAGTATCTGAAATAAATCTTAATTATTACAAAAACTTCCAATATTTTCACTATCGTACTCGTATCATGAATTACCATAACCAAATCTAAATTATTTAACACCAGTTGCTAGCCGACCTTTTTTTATCCCTATTCGTAACTTCGTGACCGACACTTACTAGAGATATACCCTTCATGGTCATGTTCCTCAGGTCCTTCCTCCGACACACAGCCGTGGGCAGCGCGGCCCAGAGCGCGCGCAGCTCCTGGCGCGAGCAGTTCCTGGCCAGGCCCAGGTCCGCCTGCAGCAGCGGCAGCCCCGGCTTGATGCGGTACACGTCCACCAGCCCCTCGGCCGAGGACCACACCACGTCCGCGTCGGGCAGGATGGCGCAGGAGGACAGCGTGTCCTCGATGATGGAGCGCTCCGACGAGGAGTTGTGCAGCAGGAGCCACGAGTGACGAGAGTTGAACCCTCGTGAGGTGGACGCCTGGAAGCGAGTTAGAAGGTGCTAGGAAGGCTGCCGTGCTCGTAATAATACTCGTATGAGTAGAAATGATAACTGTTTTATACCGCAGACTGTTATAATATAATACATTGGATGTGAAACATTATTTAGATTTTGAGTCGTTTTCTGCGCAATTTTTGAATAATTCGTGTTCGAAAGGGAATCCCCCTTTCAAAAAAGTAAAACAGGTTCATGATCAATTAGTTTCTGGTCAAATTGGTATTGATCACGATCACAGATTCTATTATTACCGACTTATCTATACTAATATAATAAAGCGGTAGTTTTTTTTTTGTTTGTATTAGGTAATCTGTGGAAGTACTGGTCCGATTGCAAAAATTTTCATACCAAATAGAAAGCTGCTGTAGTCCTGAGTGACATATTATTTTATGTCCGCGGGCGAAGCTGCGAGCTAAATCTAGTTTATAATAATGCTAAAGGAAGACCTGGTCCAGGATGAGTTGTGCGCCGGGACAGGCGAGGTCGAGCAGCATGGCCTCGCGGAACCGGCCGCGCGGCTCCATCTGCGGCGCGCGCGAGAAGTCGGAGACCAGCACCACTCTCACGCCGGCGCCGGTGGAACTGCGGTACAACTCCGACATTTCCTCTACAAAGTAACGTGCTTACAGTTTATGAGCTTCACAGATACATTTTCTAGATGTTACAGGATCTTAACGTCATGCGTCATCTCGAAGAAAATGTGGATATTAGTATATTGTTACTCTAAGGGTGAAAGTAACTTATTTAGTCCCGAGAAGGGATTAATGTCATCCGAGCGTGAGCATAGCGAGGTTGCCAATAATATTTTAACTTTTAATTCAAACAATGTCTAAGACATAGCTTTGTTAGTTCTAAGGACTAAATACATAAGGCCCTGGCGTACCCGGTAGAAATTATTGTCAGTCCTAAGGTACCTAAGAAAGCTGGGATCAAAAGAGATGGCTAAACCTGAGGCATTACCAGGCGTCCAGCAGACGAAGGCGGTCATCATGGCCAGGTCCTTGGTGAGGAAGTACGACAGGATGAAGCTGATCAGCTCCATGTTGTCTCGATGGTAGCCGGGCGCGGAGTAGGGCACTGTTAACTGACGCAACCCCTCACCTAATGAGGGAGGCGGGAAATTAAGGGGAGGCATTCCAGTGCGGTCTATATTTAACCGACTTCAAAAAGGACGTTATACGTTTGGCTTAACCTATCAATACCCGCGAAACGAGACACAAAAGTAAAACAATAACAGCGCGGTCCAATGAGACCGGTCGGGGATTCATGAATTAATTGTAGATTAACTTTTTTAATTATAGTTTGTTAGCTGGCCCCCATGGTTCCACGTCCCACCACCCACGTCTTGGGCTGCTGTTCTACTCCCGTGGATCATAACGCTTTCTTAGCTAAATGGGCTATCCAATACTAAAATATTTTTTCAATTCATACCAGTAGTTCCTAAGATTAGTGCTCAAACAAACAAAAGGCAAATTCGTAATCTAACTTTTTAAGGTATAAGTATTAGTAACTATGCGAGTTTAGTGTGTGTGTTAGTTTAAAATATAAGTATGTTTAATTCCGATTGGTCCAACGCATTCACTGCACAATTTAATTGACACAGGAGTATCGATTACATATAAAAACAATTGACGTTAAACTGACATCAATGAACAAATATCTTGTAATTTGAAACCACAGTCGTGAAATTGAAAATAAGCTGTTTCTTGTATTATTATAAAATAAGTTACCGAAGTATTTTACAATATATATGTTTGGCCATTTTCTTGCTCTATTAATCTTGTAAAATGTAACATGTTTTTACACTTAATTTTTTTATTACCATCACGTCGCGATCATCCCAAAATCTCCTTGTTGCATTAATAATCTAACTACCTTCTAGACTCATGACTGCTAATGAATGAAAAAAATGCTGTATTTTATACTGTCAGGGACTCCGGTTGGCTTTTCCTAACAATAAAACTACCTGGTAAAAAACTGCCTAGCCCGGGAATCGATCCGAAGTATGTTGACTCAGTAATAGCGTTGCGACTTGCTAAGTCAGATTATTGACTACTAGCTGTCCCCTGCGGTTTCACCCGCATTTTTCGTTACTGCTCCGCTCCCGAGGGCCGTAGCGTGATGGTATATAGCCTATAGCATTTCTCGATAAATGGGCTATCTAACACTGAAAGAATTTTTCAAATCGGACCAGTAGTTCCAGAGATTACCCCCTACATACAAACTTACAAACCTACAAACTTACAAATTTTACCTCTTTATAATATTAGTATAGATAAGTTAAAAAGAAATTATATATTGTCAATTTGTCAGCATCTTTGTCCGCCAGACAACATCCTTTTATAAGATACGCGTTGATTAATAAGAATAACTGAAAAAAAAACAATTGTCTTCTCCTTAACGGCCGTTAGACTGGTGATCATCAGGAGCCCGGCCGTGTTTGTGAAGCAATCTTTGTGCACTATTACCTGGCATTAGACGTTGCCGCATAATGAGCGAAATTGCTCGGTTATCAATGGGCTATGGCAATTGATTGTAATAAGTTGGCAAGTCAATCATTCTAATTCGTCGATTCTGATTACTTATTAAAGGTAACATTCGGTTCTTAGCGACCGAACCCGCGATTTGTATGGCAACGGTCGCGCGACGCGGTTGCCTGGTCTATTTAGTACCTACTCCATACAAATCCATACTAAGCATTGAGTCGCGTAACCCGGTCGCGGTCCTGGGTCGTGCTTGCTAAGAACCGAATGCTACCATAGGGTGAACGCACACTTAAGTATCCGAGCCGAATGCGAAAGACGAATCAAAAGAAAATAATTTTACAATTCTGCATTTTGGAGTCCTTCCAGATTTGGACGATTCAACGCCGTTAGGACAAGTGTGCACGGTTTCATAGGATTTCAGATAAAGAATTCTAAAATTCGATGCTTTCCACTCGTTCGACGCCTCCGGCTCAGATAAGTGTGCGTTCATCTTTAGGTGCCGTAATGACATTCGATTGATATTAATAATTCATTAGTTTATTACCTAAGATAATAGTCTCAAACAAGGGCGTCGCCAAGGGGGGGCAGGGGGGGGCAGCTGCCCCCCCCTAGAGATCAAATGTAGCTGTGTGTGTCAAAATTATTAATAAATAAATGCAGAAATTATACTTATCGAGTTGAACATTACATCAATGCCTCGTATTACGAAACAATCATTAAGCAGAAAGCCCTTCAGAAAACTGAAAGAGATCTTTAGTAATACCATACTTAGATTCAATTATCACCTCCCTTGAAGTCCCTGGAGTAGCATCGAGGCGGCATTTCGAGGTGCCCGCCTATCTAAGTCACGTGATCGAGTCCTACCTGTCGGATAGGTCATCTACCCGTCTCCACTCTCCCTGATCACCAGGGAGAGTGGAGACGGCGAGAGATGTCGTGCAGTATTGCGCAGGGATCGGTACTAGGACCGCCCTTGTGGAACATCGGATACGACTACGTGCTGCGCGGCGACCTCCCTAACGGGGTCAGCGTGGTCTGCTACGCACGACACGCTGGTTCTGGGACATGAAGTACCTGGGACTCGTCCTCGACAGCCGGTGGACTTTCGATGAGCATTTTCGACGTCTGGCTCCCAAACTGGACAGGACTGGGGCTGCTCTGAAGCAGCTCCTGCCTAACTTAGGGGTCCAAACGTCCCCTGCCGAAGAGTCTACGAGGGGATCGTTCGGTCCATGACCCTTTACGGAGCGCCAGTTTGGGCGCCGTCGCTGCAAGCTCCGGCGGGCGGTCGCCTCCTTCTGCGAAGCAGTAGCGCTGCCGCCGCCGAGATCCCGATCCCAGTTTCCGAGCACCGTAGGCGCGGGCTTGCGGACGGCGAGCACTGGGTAGCTCGCCATCCGGCAGTCCGGTAATAACCCGGACCAAGTCCAATCGTCAAGGGCGCGTTCTGTTCTACGCGGGAGGAAGGAGATGTCAGCAAACTGTAGGGGCCAGGTAGGGCCGAAGCCTCTGGGGAACACGGAAATCAGTAAGAAGAAGAATATTTTTTATCATCCATAACATTGCCCCATTGCCCCCCCCTTTGTCATAAGCTGGCGACGTCCTTGGTCTCAAATTTCGGAAACAGTCAGCAAAAAAGTCAATAAAAAATACAATTTAAACGGACTTTCAAAAAAGAAAGTTTTCAACTCGACAAGTGTATAGGTACCCAGATAGGCTATATTATTGGAAATGCAACGGCATAATCTAATCTAAGAAAGGCATATTCTCCTAAGGTGTGATAAATCTATTATTAGCGTTCGTTCGCAAAAATATTCACAGTACCTATACCTATTGTAAGTAGGTGCATGTATGTATTTTTAAACACACATGTCCCCAAAACGATTGAGAGGATTCATATACAAGCTACGAAATATTCTTTATTTTTTCTGCCCGTACATGCATCCTAGCATCTGTGACTTGATCACACCGTGATCACCAGCTCCCTGAAAGGGGCTGCTCTCCTTGCAGTAGGTATTCAGCACTCCATGCCACCACCGCTGCGCTGGTATCTGGCGCCATAATCATTTGCAGACCTAGTCGCAATTTATGTTCGCTATTTACAATCATAACCTGTGTAATTCCAGTTTTGTACCACAGTATTTATTTATTTATTTAAACTTTATGTACAGTGGTGGTACATAGGCGGAACACCTGCACTGCGTAATTCCTGTTTTATACTGTGTAATTCCTGTTTTGTACTGTGTAGGTAATTCCCGTTAAATGTCCTGTTTACTCAAATATTTCCACTGTTGAAAGAATCAGCAAACGCACCGCGAATGTTGGTAAACTTACTTTGTTCATTTTAGATCGCTGATCATGATACTGCCATATGTTTATATGGTATTAGGAAACTAACTTAAAACAAAAAAAAAGTTAGTAGTTTTGTCATCAACACGCTATGAAGAAGAATTGGTTTTGATCTCATTTATCTGGCTTTCTGAAATAGAAAAGAATTCATTCAGGGATGTTTCCGGGCCCTAATCAATTGCACTCTCACTTTGAAACAGTTTTTCCTTGGACTGGACAGATTTGCCCCCTGCCAAGGGCTGTACTTCACTGGCCAATGTACAGCCACTGAGTACCGACACTGGTTTCCTTCTTTCTCATCACTGTACAAAGCAGACTTTGGACAGCGTGTGTTTTTTATCAATCGTAATCAATGACTATATTGTCTGTCCCCATTTCGTCGATACTCGGAGGGCAGCAGGTTAAGTAGTAATCTCTTGCAAATGCTTACGACGCAATCAACGGATTAGCGCGGACAACACAGCCGTACATTGTATTTGTACAAGCGAGATATTATTCCTATCGGTATCGGCGCACAGTAGAGGCAGTTTCACATAACCCGTGTAGGAATGTGCAGTTTTTTCCCAATTATATAAACCGGTGCTTGACTGAGATCGTTGTGTTTCGCAACATATTACAGAAAGCCATTAGACTGGCTGCGACCGCCGACCTTTTTTTATTACTTACATGGAATCGATTGTCTCAATTTCTAACCTAACTTCAGAATTCGAATTGAGTACCTATTAGTCTTTTTTACGGGTTCTGTACCTCAAAAGGAAAAAACGGAACCCTTATAGGATCACTTTGTTGTCCGTCTGTCTGTCAAAACCCTTTATCTCGGGAAAGCGAGAAGGTATTAAGTTGAAATTTAAACTATATATTTAAGTCCGCGGTCGCTTGAAACTGTGCAAAAATCCAACTTGTAAGTTGACGGGAAAAAAAGATACACCCGTTTATGTTGCAAAAAACGTACATTTTGACACTGTCAAAGGAATCAAAATTCATAGGGTACTTCCCGTTGACCTAGATTCTTGAAATTTGGCACAAAGCAAGGTATTATAGCACAAATATAGGAAAAAGTCTGAAAACTGAAAATTTGTAGTTACGTCACAAGTTTTTTTTTTTGGAAAATCTTCAAGGCTCGATTCGAGAATTGAACTGTCTTCATAGGTAAGTTGGTACGGAACCCTAAGTGCGCGAGTCCGACTCGCACTTGCCCGGTTTTTCGTAAATGGCATAACCTGTTATGCTGTTCTTTTCGATCTACAAGTTAGGCTATTAAATACCACTTAAGGAAAAAATAAAACAAGGGCATTAACGTCAACATAAATATTCTATATTATAGGTAATATATTGGTCTAGGTTGTGTATCACTATAGGTTGCTGAGCGCGAGCGTGCCGATGGGCGGGCAGGCGTCGGGCTGCACGAACAGCGGCGTGTAGTTGACGACGGCGAAGGTGGCGGCCGAGCCCAGCACGGAGCCCAGCTGCCCCACGGCGCCGCACAGCCGCATGCCGCGCGCGCCGCCCAAGCGCGCCCACCCGTACACCCACATGCGCGCGTACGAGATCACGCCCGACACCACCACCCACGCTATCACCTGCGGCACAGGAAAACACACCGTTATTTACTATATCATTAGCACAGTTCAGGTTAAGCTGTCAGGCGGCCATATAAAACGCTGGTGTAACAGCGTAACTGCTTCTAGAATCCGACGCCATTTAATGTGAAAGATTCATGGACTTGTTGGACATAGACAACCTTCTCCGACCTTCGCAACATCGAATAGTTGTGTGCGTCTCGTACCAGTGATTACCGTGGCAGTGGTGGTAACATTTCTACTAGTATCTACTAGACCAGCCGGTTGTCTCACGGCAGGACTTTAATGCTCTTTCTGCAGTATACTATCTCAGAAGCAGAACTGACTTCCACTTTCGCCTATATTATCTGACACACATATAACCTAGATGGGTTCCGCAAACTTTCTAAATTGTAAATAAGACGACGTATCTAAGACTTCCAGGCTATAGTACTGCAACTAATCATTTACTGAGTGACATCAATGTTTGCCACCGCCAGCCAAACAAATTCGCCCTGATTACCGACACTGCCTAACTAATAGGTACGTATAGCTCAAGACGATGCGACCGACGACGGCAGATTGGCGCCAACCTACGTAACGAAACCAAAAACCGTCGGGAACATAAAACCTCCGTTTTCCTTAAATAATTTGTTTGTCTCTAATACAAATATGAGTAAGTGAAGTTGAAATCCAGGCCAGATGTTGTGGAAATATTCGAAAGAATAAGGTAAACATAAGTCAGTAAAATTCTGAGAGGCCTTAAATCTCGTTTCACCCAGAGCGGGAAATGGGCTCGCCATAATCATGACGTTCGCTCGTGGAGTGGCTAAAGAGTCATCATGGCGTCCTCCCTTCCCCTTGAAGCAAGTCCCATACTGGTAGGCTTGACAGGTTCTTGCACTTGTGTCGTGCGGAAGAAACGCCGGGTGTCACCAATGTGTGGACCACCCAGAGGACAGAGTGGAACGTATGGTGGAGCTGTGCCCCGCTTCGGCAGACCTGGTGGGAGACCGCAGTGTCCTCGTGGGGGCGATCGGCAGCGGTGACCTCTCGCTACGAGGCCACAAGTCATAGTCGCGAGCGAGCGAGAATGACAGGCGGTCGCTTCCTTTTGCGAAGCAGTAATGGTAGAGAAAAAGGCGATCGCATGCGTGAGGGACTGAAAATCCTCACGCCCCAACTGCCAGGATACTGACCCCGATTTCCAGCCACTGTTAGCGTGGGTTTGCGGACGGCGAGCAATGGGTGGCTCGGCGTCCAGCCGTCCGGTAACCGTCCGGACCAAGCCCAAGTCGTCGACTCGCGCGCACCTCAAAGAGATGTCAGCAAAACCGTAGGGCCTAACAGGGCCAAAGCCTACAGGGGACATGGGATGGCTACCGAAAGGGTAGCCCCCGCTGGAACGCAAGACAGAGAAGGAAAATAAGAGTGATTTTTAGTCAGTAAAAGTTTGTCAAGTCATCCCGCTTATCTCTAGAGCGAGAAAAGTCATAAAATGAATTATCAGCTTAAAAAAACCGGTGCGAAAGAAGTTATTTAAATAATTTTTCACTTCACAAAACAGCTAAATGAGTCCACGAGAGCAAAATATGTTAAACTGTGATCTGATCAGTAAATGAAGTCAATGGTTGCATTACAGTAACTAAATGATGTTATTTTTCCGGCCGTTTGTTTGCGTTGGCACCTACGTTATTATTACGAGTTCGCAATAAAGCCTGCTCTACGCTGCTCGTGAAGTACTCGCCGAAATCGATCGAAGTCCGAAATATGTGACTACACACTCGTGCAACCTCGCGAGGAGCTCAGAGACGCTTCGAGTCCTTTGACTCGGGAGCAAAAACCGACAACGACTGGAAGTCGCCCGATGCGAACCGAGGTTGAACAAAGCGAAGCGAAGTGCCCTTCTACACTATCGTATTCGCTTAACTTCGACCAACTTCGCGAGTAGTGTGTGTAGCAGGCTTAACAGAAAACACTCCGGCTAGTCGTATTAGAAGTACCTAACTAGGTAAGTGCATACCTATTGCAATCAAGTGCTTATCTTTATTACATAGTTCCGGCTATTATAAATGAATTGAGTACTTATTTATTATAATGCAATTAACCATAAACTTTCACTAAACCGTTCCAGGAATACAGCTGTCGTTGACGATGTTAACCTCACGCAAAGCATCTCATCATCATCTGCCTAGCCTTTTCCCAACTATATTGGGGTCGGCTTCCAGTCAAGCCGGATTTAGCTGAATACCAGTATTTTACGAGGAGCGGCTGCCTACCAGACCTCCACAACCCATTAACTGGGGTAATACGGTACTTCATGGTAAGACTGGAGTCAAATTTACTGGCTTCTGACTATCCGTAACGACTGCCAAAGATCTACAAATGACAGCCGGGACCTACAGCTTAACGTGCTTTCCGAGGCACGGAGGAAACTCGTTATGTTAAGATGGTCACCCATCCACAAACCAACCTTGGCAAGCGTTGCTTAACCTTGAAGATCGATCTGTGCGACTGTTATTATATAGTCACGAGCTCCTCACGCAACGGGGACGCAAAGCATCTAATACTACATAATATCAGAGGTAGAGAGATAATTTAGGTTGGTCCTTTATTAGAATGTCTGTCTCATAGATCCTCCTACTTTCAGGACCACGAAGGCACTGTGTCGATGTCCGACAATGATGCCTAGCTATGTCCTCACGGCTTCAGCCCTCTTGTACGCGGCACGTGTTTTCTCACCGTACGTACGTACGCAATAAAACGTACCGTGTACAAAAGGCCATAGACTGCGATACAATACTGATGGAACACGGCGGCGGTGCCGTGCCGTAAAGTAGCAACAAGCTCCCCCAGTGATCCATACAACACTGAACCGTGCCTACGCACGGCGAATTAACCGTGCCTACACACGGCGCACACATGTGCCGTGTACAAGAGGCCTCACTCTGCTAGTGCGGCAGGTCGTCTGGCATATTATTACGACACTTATCGCACGTGGTATCTTCGAGATAGTACCGATACAAGCGAATATGACAGATAACGCCTAATCAATTGAATCATTATAGAGCCCAAACATAATGAATACTTTTAGTTACTCAATCATCAGCATTAGGCCTTTTGTACACGTCTCGTTTTGTCGAAGTGTTTCGGCACTGTTGTCAGTGTTGTATGGATCACTGGGGGAGCTTGTTCGGATAATAAAACATCAATTTACAAAAGGCCATAATGTCACAACTATCGAGACATCTCCTGCCTGAAGACGCCGAGGCCGTGGAAGGCTGGAATGACCAAGGCTTATGTGGGATTTGTAAAGGAAATATAGCTGCTGCTGCTTAGTGCTGAACGAATACGTTGAAAAATGGACGAGATACGCGACGCAGAAGAAAATGGGTCACCGCATTCATTAGCAGACGCGCCGGGGGCGCCGAGGCAGCGCCTTGTCGGGAACAATCCAGAGATAATATCGTTTAGCTTCTGAAGGTCGCACAGGCGCTGTCTAAGTTAAGATGTCTTGAATAGAATATTTGATAGAAAACTGTGAAATAGCCCCGTAATTGTCTACTATCTCAGTTTCGGACGGCGAAGATTGTGTACTGCGCAGGTGATGATACTACTGAACTATGCCTGTAAGTGCATACTATTTATTGACACAATGATCTCACAGACACGTTAACTTACAGAATTCATTATATTACTCTGCATTATAATCTTGTCTGTCGCTTCATATACATGTGCGATGGTCGTCTGTGATAGTAAATTGGGATAATTTAGATAATTTTAATGTAAGTTGATAACATCACGGTGTGACCCACATCAACTGATAAATATAAGAACTGTTCTCGGCGACATCTCGGACTAAAGGATTCTTTTTTAAACAAAATTCTGAAAATAAACATACTTATTCCCTCCCTGTTCTTTTGTCCGCTCAATGAAACTATACAACAACAATGGCTCACAAGCTTACGATTAACAATGTAGGGCAAGGCGCTTTGTTCTGAAAGATAACAATATTGTAATACTCACGACTAGCGCCACCCCGCCACCCGAGTGCTGCAGCGGCGGCGCGGGGCTGAGCAGCGCCGTGGCCAGGATGTAGGCGAAGGGCGCCGCCGCCAGCAGCAGCATGGCCGCCAGCGCGCGCGCGGGCACCGGCCGCAGCCACACGCCCGCCAGGCACGCCGCCGGGTTGGCCATGGCGCCCAGCGTCACGGCCAGGTGGTACGCCTGCGTGCCGTACGGCATGCACGAGTACGACTGCACGGACGGCAGCACGCCGTTGTTGAGCGCGTTCAGCAGCACCATGAGCAGCATCACGCCTACCCAGCGCGGCGCCGCCAGCGACGGCCGCTGCGTCGTCGCCTCGTCGTCCTTGGCGGCCGCGGCCGGCGCCACGCGCTCCGACGCGAAGCCCGCGTAGTTGTTGATGATCACAAAGGCGGCCAGGCTGGCGGCCGACAGCGCGCCCAGCAGCAGCAGGAACACCGTGGTGTCGAAGCGCGCGGGCGGGTAGTGCGGCACCAGCGTGCTGTTGTCAGCTGACGGCAGGCACTCGGGCTCGCCGCCCACGCCCTGCACCAGCGCCAGCAGGCTGGACACGAAGCCGCTCAGGCCCTCGCCCACCAGGTACGTGGCCAGGTACACGTCGCGGAAGTGGCGCAGGTACGGGTAGAACAGCACGGAGCTGGTGCAGCCCACCAGCGCCGCGAAGAACGTGAGCGACAGGTAGGCCACGGAGCGCTCCTGGCCGCCCACCACGGACGTGCGCTCGTACAGGAAGGCGTTGAGCACGAGCGCCAGCGTGCCGATGACGAGCAGCGCGTAGATGTACACCGCGTCGGGCACGCGCGGCAGCAGGCGGCGCAGCAGCGCGTACAGCAGCAGGCCGCTGTTGGCCAGCTGCACCGCCATCACCATGGACGACGGCAGCGCCCAGCCCTCGGGCAGGCGCTCCACCAGCAGCGGCAGCTGCACGTACAGCCCGTTGACGCCCAGCCACGTGCCGATGCCCCAGAACACCATCAGCACGTCGAGCGCCACCACGCGCTGCGCGCCCCACATCTTGGCGGCGAGGCTGTCCTCGGCCTGCAGGCACGGCGAGCTCTCCTTGTCCTCGTTCAACCTGCACACCACGCACGCGCTCACTACACTGCCTCACTGCGCTAAGCCAGCCGAGACAATCCGGTTTTTTAATTGCGACGATGACGAATTGTATTTTATTGATTAAACCAGCATAAAGATAACTAAGTATGCTAGTCTACGTTATTGCACGAATTATAGTGAACGAACTTATCTTCTGAGAACTTCTCACTGAAAATAACCTTTGAAGTTTTCACTTTATATAGATACTTAATTTAGGATAACGCTCGGATAAGATTAGCGGCGTGTGCCTACGAGCCTGCACCGCGTCGGTGCGGCAGACGGAGAGTAGTGCAGCTACCGACAGTGTGCGCACCGACACACTCCACCACAGTACTCCACAGGTTAGTATGTGAACTGCGCGAGAGATACGCACGGGAGTTAGTGCAACAAGTCCACTGATAATGAACTGGACGGGAACAGATAAAATAATGTAAATGTGAAGGCAGTAATTATCGATAGGCGGCGATTGTACGCGACGAGGACTTAGATTACAGTGAGTGCTGTGTCGAGCAGTTGCCGGCGGAGACGTGTCGACTGCGCGCCGCCGCAGGCAGCCAGCACAGCACCAGCAATTGTGACAACCCCCTGTTCGACGGCACCCGGGCAAGGACATCAGATGAGTACCATTCGTAGTAAGTCATTCATACTGTTTTTGAGCCGCGAACACCTTTCGAAAAATACTGTAGTAAGTACTTAATTGTATTGTAATGTGCGTCTCAAGTCAGCTGCTACTGTGAAGTGCTATAATTCGTACAAAACGCGACACGTAATACAAGTCGTCGAGGTCATTGTCACAAATACACGATTAAATCAGTAGCGAAATAATAATGATGTATTATCAACATTACGTTAAGAATATCAACATAATTATTACGATAGTGATGTTATTGGTTAGTTGTACATTGTAATTCTGTAATAAATAACTCGCTAAGACTATGTCAGAGAGCTGTAAACAGATGAAGGCCAGCCTCTGCAGCAGGGGCGGCGAACCTATGGCTCTGGTGCATTCGTGGCTTGGCATGATGGCACGTAGCAAAATAATCCGGACACACCCGACGTAGTTATACAAAACTAGCACTATGCCCGCGACTACGTTCGCAAAAATGTTTTCATAAATACTTTGAACACCCATAAAACCGTATTTTGTTTGACGGCAATTTTCAAAAACCAGTAATGGGAGGAAATTAATACTCTTTGTATTAATTTGGATAAGAATTTGTGCCAACTTTCAAGTTTATTAACCAAAGAAATAAGAGTACCTATCTAATACAATCTTGAAAACCCCCTAAATTGTTTTAATAGGGATAGTTCTAAAAACCAATAATAACAACCTCTGTTATTTAATCAGTTACTATTTGTGCTAGCCTAAAGTATGTATACATATATTGGTATGGTACACGGAATGAAATTCTGCATCGAAACAAGGAATTTCCTCTTTTATCCCCCTTAAAGGGTGGATTTCCAAAAAAACCCTTAGTGGCGAGCCTACATCATAAAAGGAAGCGGAACACATTTCGGAATAAGAAAAAATATATATAGTCTAGTCATCAGTACTTTCACCTCGGAATTCGAGATACCCAGCTGTAAGTCTGTAAATACTTGTACTACAGACTATCCACTTTTTATTCAGTATTCATTTATTTAACAACACTTACCTGGCGTGTCAGACGTTTACTGACTAAAGCCCACTCCAGTTCCTTCTTTGCCTTTGTTCTAGGGCCCCAGTCAGTGTACCCTTTCACATACCCCATGGCCCCAGTGGATTTCGACCCTGCTGGGCCCCTACGATTTTTGGGCCCTTTAACCTTGAAATTTCATAGTTGCGTACACCCTACTACATGTAGGTTTTGAGACAACTTTTAGGGTGTCAATATACAACTATTTACAAACTTACAGCTGGGTATCTCGAATTCCGAGATTCTTACCTTAATTGAGCTAATTTGACTGGACTAATAAGTTTTACAGTTTCGATTGTTTAACGAAATTCAGTACCTATGTAAATACCGTCTAATAGCATCTAGTTTCTTATTCTATTTAATCACCAAGTCGAATGGCCTTGGCGCACATCTTGTCCACATTGTATTTTGTTTTAATGTAAAACTGGCACGCGCACCGATACATGTAAGTTCGCCACCCCTGCGGCACAGCATCTAAGATAGCCTTGTCTCTACTGAATTCAATCACAGTTCCAGCCGCCGGCTCGTCTCAACAGATCACTAGTCTAGCTCCGAACTAGTGACAAGTGAAGGAAGCACCCGCTGCCTCACATGTCATAAGATTAGGGAAACTAGCGAAAAGTAATCAAAGTGAACACATTGGCTAGATTATATGTAAATGCAAAGTTGTAAAAATGCAAATTATGTGAAGTCGAAACAGAGATAATGGAACAGCACACAATTAAACATACCCGGCATCCATTTCTATGAAATACTTATTAGTAATATTATAAGTTAGTGAGTGGACGTGCGCGCGCGCACGCAGGCCGTGCTGCTGCTCGCTGCTCCTCACCGCCCTCCCTCAGACAACTGAACTGACCTCTAACAACGACCACTTACATCTTCACAATCGAACCTCTCCGCAGACTAGTTCTCCCTTTAATTGATAATTAATTGTTCAACAATATTTGTAAAACAAGCGCTGATGAGGCGAGGCCGCGACGTCGACGCCGTGTACTGTGACGCACAGCCCAACCACAGACGAACACGTCGTTTACTTTTTTAATGAATTTCGACACAACCACCTTTGTGAACAAGACTAGTCTGAATAAAGTGCGCTCGGTTCGACGCGCCGGCTCGCGTGCTTGAGTCAATACGAGATGATTGGTGTCAGCAGCCGGGAGGCTGTCGGCCGCTGAAATATTTGTTCACGGTGTACTACTTGTTTGATAAGGTGTGTACACAGTATGAGATACCTACCGGGGGGAGGGCTGAGCCATAGAGCCTTGGACGCGGCGCAGCGGCGCGGCGCTGGCCGCCGCCGCGCGCGGCCGGCGCTGCGGGCGGCTCGAGCGCCCTAGCTGTGACATGTGCATGGAATGGGTCAAGCGGAACATCACCACGCAACCTGTCCACAGATACGTCGCCGCAGCCCACACGGTAACATACGATGGAACTACACGTCTTCGTCGGCAGCGACATGGCTGGACGTATCTGTCGACAGGTCGGCTGGCCCACACCGGGCCGTCGCCTCCAGACAGCTGTGTACTGCTCGTACTAGTTCACTGCACTGTGTTGTTCATATTGACGGTGCGCAAGCTGTCTGGGAGCGACGCCATTGCTACAGAACACATCTCACAATATTGACTAAGTCGTATTTGGGCATTCTTGTCTTATCAAGTAGATTGAGCCAGCACAAACAAGCAGCCAGGCAGTGGCTTTAATTTAATGTTCATATTTAATGTTACAGTGTGTGCAAGCAGCTGATATGTTGAGATATATTTTGTAGCAAGAAGCTGTGAAGGATGATGATAAGCACATTTAATTATTAAAAATAAAAGTGATGATTGTCATAAACATTAAATTCTGTTAACAAGTAGTCAAACCCTTACTAAGTACTGACACTGCTTATGGCATTACGATGACTACTCAACCATCTATTATTAGTATGTGTGACTTAAATAAGGAAATTCAAAAAAACTATGTTAATATTTGCCTGTTAGTGAGCAGGTATTTCATTAAGGAATTACCATTTATATTCCTTCTCTACACAACAACAACATTCTAACTTTGAAGATAATGGTAACATGCGGGACTATGGAAATAATGTCTAAAGAAACAAAAAGCAGCATTCTTTCACTTACAGAAATATGTGGAAAAAGGGGACCATCTCCCCTATTAAAATATGCACATTAGGGTATATTATTATACAAAAGTAGGGACTATGGAGCGAAGGAGAGGTTGCTGCTGTTTTGACAAAGTATATGTATACCATGAAATCCAACAAGAGACACTAGCCATTAGATCCTGACCAGAGGGGGGAATTGCAAAAATCATGAAATATGATGCAATTTATGGATGGCCCCAAAGCTTAGTGCCTGACAATATAATTATAAGCACACACATACAAGGAACAGTCCATTCTCAAACCAATGATTTTATTGCAATTATACTAATAGTTTAAATTGTTATGTAAGATAATAAACTACCTAAGTCTAAATTGATACCAATTGGTAAGCAATCAACCAATACAGTACACAATTGGTGTCAGTTCTTATGCTGAAGCCGACAACTGAACTGGGTGATTAGTGCAATTAGTTAAAACCAATGTTAGTTATAAACCAACCCACAACAATTAGTACAGTTAGTGAATAGTTCAAGTAGTGAAAATAACTACATACTGTGCAAAGGAAGCTGCCATTATCCCCTCATGTTAACAGAAGAGAGTACAGAGCTTGTCACCTGGAAACCACAAAACTTGAGTTCTGCCACTACTAAGAACCACACCGGCTGGACACGGGACAACTTGCAGGTCCTGACTAAGAGGCAGCACATGCATACTAACATATAGCATGGAATGTACTGGCCTACTAATTGCAGATTCATTAATATTACTCATTTTACCAAGTACTAGATTCCAGAAAATTCATGAAGTATAATATTATTATTTAACTATTAGAAAATAAGACTTCTCGTGAACAATTACTAACGTTTGATGAATATATTCATGAGGGCACTGCAAATTGTGTAATCAAGGTATTAGGAATGACCTTGATTTGTTTATTACGAAATAATAATAAAAAGCTGTTGCAGAATATTTTACACAGAAACATCATCAGATACTGAACACGAACTGGACTCTGTGACATTACATAGCTACATATCTGAACACTAACACTGGTCATATTCATAGCTTCACAAAAACGTGTACAAACCTTGAATTACTAGCCATGCCGTGGTGTTAAGGCACTTTTACAGCACTTGTAGTCCGTTCGACAATACTGTTCGCACTATTTCATTCAAGAGTTTCAATGTTATGTGTAAGTTTACTTCCTTACATCATTCTCTTTCGCACGCTCTCAGCCTTACTACACCTATTGCCACTGGAGGTAATTGATTTGAACTGCTTTGGTTTACACTTAGAAACTTAATAAAATACATATGTACAAAAATAAATTCGTAAAAACATAAACTTAGAAACACTACTTTTCTTCTCGAATCTCAGGATCTGAAATGATTTTGACAGCGCTCATTGACAGCACATGACAAGACAACAGCTGTTCAAAGTCTGAAAGTTAAGGTTGCTCAGAGATAAAACTAAAACGAATGTAATGTTTATTAGTCGATTAAAAATTATACAACCAAGAACTTTACGTAATAGTCAATTTGGATTGAAAAATATGAAGGATTTCGAATAACAACCTGCATAAAAGGCTTTTACACTTTCTTTTTAAATTTAGTGGTTTTAAAAGTTCCTCAGACAAGCAATAAATCTAAATTCTGATGAAAGAGTTCCACGATTTTGATCCATCGGTTTATGATATGGATTCTTGAAATTTAGTTTTCAATTAAATTAACTAGCATCCCAAATGTCTGGCATGATAAATAAAAAAATGTGAGCGCGTCAAAGTTATCACTGATACTAAATAACTGCAAAAAATAAAAAAGGAATCTCACACCAGTTCATGTTCTTTATTCTGTAAATACTATTGCTTTTATTAAGGCTAATTCGTTTTTTTTAAATTGTTCTCTAAAATGTAGAATCTAAAAAAATGGTATCTTTACACTACCCAGAGAAAACTAGTATTATTACATTTGTATACTTACAATGACTGTAATACCTACATGCGGAGTATGCCTGCTTTTTATTTGTATAAAGTAGTCCTGCTGACAGGGATGTAGGTAAGTACCGCTGATACACGCACAGAGTCGATTTACTTGTATAAATCCAGCTTTTATCGTTTCACTTCTAATTAGAACCAATTGAGTATCTATGGTAATTATTAGCGAGTAGCAATGATGGGTCAGCGGCAGTCATGGACATTATGAATCCGAAACCCGACTAACAAATCTAACAAGAAGCGTCCAGCAGTACCTAGTTTTCCAGATCGAGTGCTTATCCAATTGCCCAACGATAACCTCCTTAGATGCTGGTCGAGGCTCTTGGCTATTAAGCCATTGGCCATCACAATTATCTACCTATGTACATACCTATTGTGTTCACAAGCTCGCGAGCAAGGTCAAGATACTTAGCTTCCTTGCCTTCCTTAGCTTCCTTGTCTCAGTTTCACGAGGTTCTCGAAAGATTATGCCTATGCTGTAAACTAGACGGAGAATACCTAGGAATAATCTGTCGTATTGATTCCCCTGGCCATGCCAGACAATAATTATCAAAAGTATCATTCTTCACAATACATTTCCGATATTTATTCGTCTAACCGCACAAACAGAACCTTCAGTTTCTCCGAAGAGCTCAGCCAGCATACCGAAGCTAAAAGATCTAGGTACATCGGATCCATGAAGACTCGGTAAAAGTTAGGGCCGGCGCCCACTGCCGGCATGGCACGGCATGTCATACAAAAAGCATTTTATAACTAATCAAGTTATTATGAATCTTATTTTAATGAGTTTAGATTTCATGTTATTTTATTTCGATACCACGATGCTGCGACGTGCCGCGAGATGCTGTGGCATGTCACGGCACACCGCGGCATGACACGGCATGCTACAGCACAACCTGCCATGCCACGGCATGCCGCAGCACAATCGGCTGTGCCATGCCGGCAGTGGCCGCCGGCCTTAAGTCGTGCCCGTGGCAGTCACACCATCGAATCTCAAACTAAACTCCAGACTGCTTTATTTTTTCAAAATCCACAGGTTCGGTTCCTGACTGGGAACATTCGATCTGATGATACATTTTTTGTATTCAATTTATTAAATCGGACCCTTGAAGTATTTTTCGCCGCAATTCTTCGTAGTTTCAGATTTGGCCATACTTACATCCGACGTGAAAAATTCGCCCCATATTTTGTTGTTGAGTGGACAAATCAACGAGTTTTTGATAAGTATCCCTATTAGAATAGCTGGAAGTAATATTAGTGAGACTTCTAGTAGGTTTATAAAACAGGAAACTATTATAAATAAATAAAATAAAATAAAATAATCTTTAATTCGGATATTATGCCTACACGGTATTTTTTTTAATGTCCACCCTTTACCCAACACTACAAGTGTTAATTAATAAAATTATTACAAATTGAGAAAGGTTCACAAAACAAAAAAACAGCGATCGGTTCGACAGTATTTTAATTTAAAATTTCAAAAAGCAAATACAATAATCTCCGCATGACTCGTCTCATAAAGCTTTACACGTAAAGTAGTTATCTTTAATAGTACATAATAATAAATATAACAAACAGTGAAGTACTGCGCGCGTGGAGCCTACTTGTCCTTCTCGCTCTCCGACTTCCTGCCCAGCGGCACGGCCGCTCGCACCCTGCAACACAACACACCACCATTTATAATATTAATACACACCAGTTGCAGCAACATGCGTAGTACACCATGCTACTGCAACATATCAATCAGGGAGTAATTATTGCTACGCAAAGCCTACCATCTAAAACTGCGCATATTGGAACCACTGTGTGTGACATTGATGTAGTGCCAATCTGTTAATCAAATTATTTCCCTGGCCGTACATTGCATTACACATTACAATACTGCGACATCATGTGAACAACATTATTGCTAAATAATGCTAATGCGAGAGTATGCCCATGTGCTACCTGATGGCAATCGCGCTGGCTTCTCGAAAAACATGTGTGTATCTTTAGCAAATATAATTTTATTATTCCAAGGTTATACTATCGATGGCTGTTGTAACAGATGGACATTTTATTTGTGAGTTGCTAAGTAAACTTTATAGTTTAAAGCAGATTCAGAAGGCGAATAATTGGAGGTATGGATTGATGTACACTACACACACACACGCATGGATCTCTTGTGTTGTATATGGATATATTATAACAATGACATAATTATATGTTATTGAACATACAAAGGAACAAAATCATTAAAATGAATTTAAGTACTAGACATATAAAATGGAAAGTTCGAATAAGAATGCTAATTGAGCACGTTTTCAGTTTCAGCAAGAAGTTAAAAATAACAGATTTATTCCAAACTATGCAATATTGTAACATTTCTAAAGAAATCACATCTGTATGCCGATGACGTCTTTCGAGTAAAATGATGATGACGTGCGAGTTTAAAAATATCAACTTATTCAGCGAATGCAGTCTCATGTGACATTGTAAAAATTAAGTGATTTCAACAACAATGATACATAATGCATTGCCAATATTTTGGTATCAAAAGTTTAAACAAGTGTAGTAGCTACTCGTAGGTGGCAATACTGCTGACTCACAGTGCTAATACTGTTTTCAGGAAGACTAGCTGAAGGCGAATAATATTTACTTCGTCGCTTTGCAATGCAACAGTCACACCTATCTAAATATCTAGGTCATATTCAGCAACTTTCAAAACCTATTTATCTTCAGGTTGATATTAAAATAGGGACAATTCAATTATTACGTAAGGTTCAAGCAGGGTCTTCGTTGTACTAATTGTGGTTACGTGAGGGACGAGGTGTCTACAATATGCTACATAATAAACGCACATCTAGCTAGTATGTTCAAAATCGGCTTCTGCGTCAATTCCAGCCATGTGCAGCATGAGCTGCTTGACTGCGCAGATGTCACTGATACACGCATGCGAACACGTGACCCCTGACACGTGACACAAGACCCCTGAATTCTCTTACTAGACACCTTGAAAAACCTGGGAGGCATAATTTGTTTTTCGAGAGGTGGGCTGGAAAACGCCCATCAAAAGATAGACGGACGCCATGGCGAACGCACAATGGTCCGCATAGGACTAAGTGCGGAAACTAGATACAGGTAGAGATTTTAGGTATTTTTAAAATAGGCTGATAATTTTCTATATATCTATCTAATAAGACCACTTTATCCCACAGCTGGGCGAAAACATCCCTCTCCTTTTGCCGAGGAAAGACATGTGTATTATTTAAGAATAAGAAAAATGACCTATTTTGATCAATCCTCATTGTCTTACTAAAGTTGGACTAATACCGATTCGCTACCCAAGTTACTATGTCGATGTCGATTCCAAAGTTATTTGACTACTATTAGGGCCTGTTTCACAATGTCCGAGTAGGCACTACTCACTGAATAAATTCAAAAATTTGACAGAATTTGTATGAAATTATCTGTCAAGTAAGATACTCGAAACTTAATCGTAGGTGGTGAAATAGGCCCTTAGGGCCTGTTTCACAATGTCCGAGTAGGCACTACTCACTGAATAAATTCAAAAATGTGACAGAATTTGTATGTAATTATCTGTCAAGTAAGATACTCGAAACTTAATCATAGGTGGTGAAATAGGCCCTTAGGATAATTAATTTCTTAAAAAACAACTTAGCACATTTAAGTAAAATTATAGAACTAGAATCGATTCGAACTTAATTTTCTAATTGGAAACTATGTAACTGAATGTTGTATAAGACTATTACGATATTATTATTTCTAATTGGTCTACATTATTAGTCTACATACAAAATTGTGTTACATTCCTAATTTCTCGATTTAATAACTATAGCTGATGAACATTGGTTACTTTTGCCGACAAGAAGAGAATGTAAAAATTATGAAAATTCTGCTTATGTAATACTCGAAAGACCCCATCGAAGAAACATTTGGTCATAAATATTATTGAAATAGAAATATAAATAATAATATTGGAATATTATTGGCTGGTTTTAATTTAATTAAGTAACAAGAGAGCAGCTTGGAAAATGTGGAACAAGAGATACCTCGACAGAAGCAAGGTGTGGGGGGTCTGTAGCAAGTATGAACTCGTAAAACTTTTCACACCTCAATATTTGTGTAATTACAATTTAGGGAGTCATTTTTGAGTCAATAGCGGTGAAACAATGCTTTTTTTGCTAATCTACCCGTCCTACTGGACAAAGTTTTCCCACGTAGCCTTCTATACTCGCTTTGCGTTTCCTTTCAGACTATACAAGAACAACGAGTATATAGACAGGTGACTAGCTAAAGACAACAGACACAAATATGAGTATAATATTGCTTACTGAACTGAAGCTTACAGTAAGTATTATGGGCAAGATTCACAAACACTCATTTGTATTTGTTATGTTATAGGACTGTAAACCTTACGATATCAAAAATAAGGTTCTTATTCATATGAAACTCTTACATAGCATGGTATAAAACTAGTACTTTACATGGCAAAGAAAAGCCAGTGTGTTCAGAAATCTTGACCGACCAGCAGCCAGCTTCTGAATTAAGAATTTGAAATGCAGTGTTTGTAAAGATTTGACACATAGTAACCAATCCAACTTTAGTTAGAAATTAAGATATTTGCCGCGTTTCTAACTTCAAATACTCAATTCAGAAGGCAGTCCTAAGTGTAGAACATAGCGTGGTACTGACTTGGCGGAGATCTCGTTGATCTTGCCGCGCGCGAGCTCGAGGTTGGCGTCCACCTGCGCCTTGTTCATCTCGTACGCCTTCGGCAGCGTGAACAGCGCTATCCATCCTGCAACACAACACAACACATAACATTACTACATTATGAAAAAGTTCCATTGTTCTTCATTTAATGCTGCTAAAGAGATATAGGTGATACTTTGCACATAAATAGACAAGTGATGTTTTATCCTGTTACCTATAACATTCCCTTGGAAAAACTTTTTGCGGTTGAACCTATTGATTCTATACGATACCTACTAGCTTCTGCCAACGGCTTTATCCTCGTGAAAATAGTGTTCTCTATACAAACTTTGAACCCCCTAAGGAGGGGTGAGTTTTAGAAAATGGCCTGTTAGTGCTTATCTACATCATAAAAGGAAACCCTGTTCAAAATTTCATGCTTCTACTCCCTGTATTTATGGCTGTACGTTGAGAACTTCATATATCAGTCAGTCATTTCTCCTTTTATATAATAATTTTATAGCTAGACAATGGCAGCACTAGTTTTACTATTAAAGGAAGGAAGTGCGCGCAACCTGCGAGCGTGGCTCACAATAGTAGCTGTAGTAGTGATAAGCCATTCGTCGCGCGCACTTGTTTATGAACTGTGACCTAATGCTGGAGTTCCAAGTAACCTGTACGAGTAGCGCGGTAAGCTATGACAACACACCTATTTGTCGTACTTGAGTAACAATACTCGAGTGATAAGCTCGCCAAAGGCCAGAGAATATTTCGCATTGAGCGTCCTGGGTTTATGATTCACAGACCAGGGAAAGTGTTAAGAGCTTTCACCAAGCTACAGCGGACTGGAACCTACTTCAAGTGGTGATGCGCAACAGACTTCGTTTTGTCCAGATTTTGCAGTTCCATAAAACATTAAACCAAATCAAGCAAAACTTCAATCAATCATGGACTCTTTTTCATTTACATTACATAAATTATCACATTTTCTAAAATACCTTTACCCTATATAATACAAATTATATATAATACCCTACCATTCAAATAATAAATGTACAACAATTTGTTCTAAATTAACTATAATATTGTTCTAAGGTAACAACATCAAATAGGTAATTAAGAACAAATTGTCGTACGCTCATTTCTTGAAAGGCAAAAGTTATTTTTGGAAATATGACAATGTAGGTAGGTAAGTATATATCATACTGCTCGTGACTACACACAATCAAGCTGTGTGCTGCTGCGGGGATAATAGAGAAACGATCTTGTCTTGACTTGGGACAGCTGTTTACTAATTCCAAGCTGTTTCACAGTCGAGTGGCGCCGCCGATGGAGCGGACCGAACTAACACGCGCCCGCCTCTGTGACAGTGACGCGATTACTTTTTGTGCGACGTCCAAAGAAAAGACAAACAATCCAAAGATGGATGATAAGCTATTCTAATTGGGGGCTGATCAGGCTCACTCTCACCACAAAAAACAAATTCCAGTCTCACTATCACTACATCTAAATGAGTTTCTAAATAAACGCGCATTGTTTGTGCACGACATAATAGCGACTAAAATTAATTTAGCAGTCGCGCACTTTGATAACAAGTTATACATATATGCATTTAGCGCTAAACCTATTCAAAATGTCAAACAGATCGGGTTTTTAAACAAGTTTAGCATAATGGTCTATAGTGCAAACAGGTCAGTTTTTTTTTTCAGTGGACTAGTTGGCACAATTTCAACTGGGTTGTGGACTTGTGGATAATACACAATGACGAATTGACTAGCGATCGATTACGTACTAGAAACAATCGAAAATCATCTCGATTATTTTGTTGAAGGGCGAGTCAATAGTTGACTTGATGGTTTATTTTGACGACTCCAATTCTTTCTCTCCCTCCATCTTGGAATCGTCCACCGCTTTCTACCAGGTGATATGGAGACCAAAGTGCAACTATCATCATTTTAAGAGCTGTGCGGAGTACTGACCGAGGATGATGAGCGTGATGCCGTTGAAGCAGGCGCCGACGTAGGTGAGGCACCACAGCAGCACGCCGAACTTCAGCGAGTCCACCAGGTCCTCCACCAGGAACAACCTGCAACCACCACACAACACTTTATAGCTTCGTCTCGATGGTGAATACGTATCTATATTATCATCGTTAACCAAATGGGTTGGGTTCCTTAGGTAGGTACGCTAATCGCGCCAGCAATGACTTCGTGACGTTTGCTGGGACCACATGAATATGCCACAGCCTTGTAATGTTCCCACTATTGGGACTCAGGCCTCCTCTCTAAGCTCACATTAAGAACACTATAATTGGAGGGGTATCCGTTGGAAAGGAGCATTGTGTGTCAGTGGGGCAGAATTCAACCACCCATGTTTCTGTCGTCAAATTCAAATGTGTCATGATTCTCAAACTTTTTAGAGATTTTAAAAAATGAACAATAAAGAAGGTTACCTGCGCAGCTCGGCGAGCGCGGCGTTGAGGTGCGCCGTGGCGGCGGCCGCCAGCGCCTGCGCGCGCTCCGCCGGCACGCTGATGTCTCTCTCCAACAGCCATCTGCAAACACAAGCAACGCACTCACTACGGTATTCCTGCAAAGCGGCCTCCAGCCTCCACCAGCTCAACGGGCACCATCAGGGGAGGTCGAGATACGGACAAATACGACACTCGACCAACCGCCATCAATTGTTGCCAGCTTAGTACTACCATATAGTGATACGCGATAGCGAGACGTTTTATTCGATTGTTCGAACATCTCTATGGTTCTCGATTGTTTCGACTTTGATCCGAGTTCGATTCGGTCTATTAATGCGATTGCAGCATGGAGCGTTCATTCGTCACTCCTCGTTAGTTAAAAGTGAAAGTGACTGATTCGAACAATCGAAAAACATCTCCATTATTTAGTTAGTAGAACGACGAGTCGATGGTTGAATCGTTGGTTTATTTTAACGAGTCCGATTCTTTCGATCGTTAAATCGTCTCGGAATCGTCCATCGCTACTACTATACTCAGTGTGTCACGACAAACGAACAGCATGGATCCAGAGTACATGACTCTGGACCCCCAGTCGTGAAATTTTCCCTAATTTAAAAAAGAATACTGATTTCTTTTTTAAATTGCACTGTATCCATGGTATTCGTTTGTGAATCGATGCGATAATACTCGTATACACATAGCGTATAGTGAAAACTCAACCACAAGATGATTTTCTTATCTCTCGAAGTTTTTTGTTTTCTACGAATGTAATAAATGTAGTCTCAAGATTAATTATAAATTCCCTAAAATTATCAACCTGTAGGTATATTGACAGTGACATTAACCTGCTGCTATCGAGATTGCGACATTGTCGAGTCGACCTCGTAATTGCTTCACCCTATGAGAGTAAGATAAAGTTTCATAAACTTTCATATTAAATCTCAATCAAATGCTGATGTACTAGAAGTGTCTATCAGATCTGTTACAGCAAGAACGAGGTCAAACCATTTTTTTTTAAATATAACCAGATTTTCTCCGACTTCCGCGCACGTCAACCCGTGAAACGCAAACGCGTGACGCTCCCTCAAGTAATTCCCTCAAGAGCTGGCGCCGCTCGCTGATAACGATATTACATTCTCATCCGATGGGGTGTCTTTCCACTCCACCGGGCACCTTTCCAATTTCTAACCACGCTTTGACATCTTACGGAGTAAGACTGACGACTCGCTTGAAACGTACCTAGTTGTACGACGTCACAGTTTTCGTTAGAGTCTATCTATAATATTTTATTTGGCAGATACTTTCTAAACCTGCTTGAACTAGATTACGTATAACGGCTACAAAAAACGTTGCCTTTACAAGATGTATTGAAAATCACTCGTCGACTGCAAAAAGTAAACCTTACCTCAACAATTTAAAGTATGTCAAATCGTCAATCAAGTTTCGAATTTGTTCTATAATTAATTATTATTAGTTTTACTTTGTGGAATAATTTGGTTTCATCGCTGACTATGTAAAAAAGTAGTTGTACTATTACTTATTTTGTGGTTTAATTTTTAAATATTTGAATGAATGAATATTATCTAATATGATAATAGCATTTGGATAATAATTTAAGGAACAAAGCACTGCTTATTTGAAAGTGCAACAAAGTCGTCCTGTCCTTCATTCTGCAGTGCGTTACTGTGAACAATAGTCCAGTGACAGACAACAGTCCCACCGAGTTATTTTAAAATTACAATGCAAAAGACAGCGCCGCGCGCGCTGTCACCTGAATCACAACCAGACGAACGTAGAAAAAACCTATCTGTGTAGGAAAACTTGCGTAAGACGTGCTAACATCTGTATAAACACAGTGCGCTGGTAACGTCCTACACGCCGGCGTCCATTAGCATCGCTCCGTACGAGACAGGACTAGCGAGCGTCAGGAACAGTTGAATGGAAGCATAACTCACGCCAACGTGTCACAGTGCCGTGGGAGTCAAGTCGGTGGAGAGACAAGCATGCTGCTTGTGAGGGAACGTTCGCGGTGCCACACAGGCCACGACTACACGTTTTTACTATAGAAATAATACTGATGCTGACCAAAGAGACTAATACCTTTTTTTACATGAGAAATCATCAAATAGCTTCACACGCCCTGGGTGGAAAGAGAGGGAGTGTCAGATAAAACTGACTAAAACCCAGTGTTCCTTCGTTTACCTACCCTTTGCGAAGGCCACGGTAACCCTTTCGAATAATCCGGAGCCCTGGCAGGCCATAACTGGCCTCTTCAATATTACCGACATCACAATAAGACGCGCGTGGAACACGACGTGTCATCGACACGAGAAACATGTCAGTACCTGCGCGTGTATTGATAGATAACAATTAATACATTGTAAGTTATTGATAATTGAGAAATTTAAGATGTCTACTACACGTTTCAATATTTTGCGCAGATAATGTACCATTATACTTTTGTTTCTACTGGTCTACAATCAGCATGAACTAAGCAGCTGGTTTGTTAGTATGGCATATTGAAGGCTAATTATGGGCCTTCTTTACTTTGAAAGATCCCCCCGTGACTACACACCCTATTAAATGTTTAATTATTTTATCACTAATCTTAGTTTTGGTCTCAAGGTGCTTGTTCTCAGATGGTCCCTCTGTTTGTCTGAAGATATCATCTGAGAACAATCACCCTGTGGCCATTAAGATCTAATTGTAAGTGTACGACTAGGTACAGTAAGTGCTTCTTATTGTCTGACCCATATATCTCTCTTCATATGTGTAAGATGGGTCAGGTAACATATGGCACATACCGTGCGTTCATCGCATAAACCAGTTAAGGGGCGATCAGTGGAGTAGTGAGATCAAGTGAGTACTAACTTGAATGGGTGTCCATCATTAGTCTTCTGCACGGCCTGCAGCACGTTCTTGTAGATGCGGAAGGCCACGGCGGCCGAGAGCGCCAGCAGCGAGGCGTAGGCCAGCACCGACACCACGGAGCAGCACGCCAGCGCCACCAGCAGCGCCAGCCCCGCGCCCAGCGCCAGCCCGCTCGGCGCCGCCGCCCGCCAGTAGATCAGCGACTCCACTGCACATGACAAACTGCTCAGTACAGGCGACCACACTCCCGCTCTGGGAAGCTTCACACAAATAACTTGTCAAATACATCTTTTATTGAAAACAGACCACGTCGAATCTCTCATGTGAACCCACTCCAGTTCCTCCAACGATAACGTAACGCCTGGCACGCCTACTCACTACTATCATCTTACTTTGTCGTGGAGAAAATTCTGATGATAGAATAGTCTCTGAAACTGTCGATGTTCTGCATAAGTTTACGTTAAATAAAGTTAAGATTAACGAGCAATGTAGAGTCCGCCGCGACTGGCAGATGCGAACCGGTTATTTGGAACCTTCCGAACTTTCTCAATGAGACTCGCTTCAAACAACCGTATGTGTTATGGAGCGAGCGATTCAATGGCGCCGAGAATGAACCGTTACTCGGTTTGGGCTATCGGTGTCGCGCCCGTCTACCAGCCCGGGTTCACGAAATATAACTGAGTGTCCTATCGATAACATAACCTCACTGTAAGTCATACCCGTATGACATAATGCACTATCCGATAGCTTTGTTTTGTAAACTTTGCCGCCGTACTTAAATAATTTGAAGTAATACACAAAAGATAAGGTTATCGACGCATGAAACCTTTTAAAAGATGAAAGAAAACTTATAGTACGGTCGGAAATAAACACCGTATGGCTGGCTACTCGCCCCCTGCCTACGTTACACGGCGAGGCTCCGCGTCCACGTCCTCACGGGGCCGGGCGATGCTCCCGGAGCGCAGCTGGCGCGGGCGCCGGGAGCCGGGAGCGCAGTCGTCACTCGTCACACACGCACACGTCACGGGGGCGCTGGGGCCGCGGGCAGTACCTGGTCCTCGGGGCGGCAGCGGCTCTTGCTGCGCGGAGTGTCGCGGCGAGTGCTTGGGGCGCGCCATGGCAGCGGAGTGAGCGCGCCGCCGCACGCCGCACGCGGCGCCCGCCACGCGGCGCGCCTTTCACACACGTCACCGCGACGCTGACCCGCGCGCCGCCACGCGACACTTCCGACCGCACATTGTCTTTACACGCATTACTACTACAACGTCTTACACTACAACCACTTCCTATGCACACTACTGCCCCTTGGATCTCAACAGCCTGCGAGTAGGTGTTCGTACCGCGAGTGTTCAGGCCATCAGCAACATCGGTCTACAACCTGATTTTTGTTTTCTTTTCGACCCTTCAATCGGCTTCAACGGATATTATGTGGAAAAGACAAATACGCAATGGCTAATAAATCTGCTCATTTTAATTTTATATTCAGCATTTCCATTATATAATAATAAATAAAAATAATTCAGTATAGGCTAAATATAATATTAATAACAATTTCCATAGGAATCAAGCTCATAATAGTCATACATTATGCTGAACGACTTTTGGCAAACAGCGCCAGTAAAATGAAACTTCGCAGAGGTAATAAAAAGACTGTCAGTAATATAATAATTATGCAGTCATCAAGTCTTTAAAGGAACGTTTTATGAGTTGCAACATGTCGTGACATTCTACTGCAGGCTGCTATACCTATACGACGTCGACTAGTACCTATACAACATACAAGCGGTTCACTGCCTGAAATCGCAGCGCAGAAACAGATCACTCAGACGAATCAGATAATAATCCTAAATTAACTTCAATTGCACTAAGGTTTTATGTTGTACTACCAGACGTCCGAGCAATATTGATCGATGAATCGCTTAAATCCAATCTCGTGTGAGTCATACTACCATATCGGGGACCTGCCGGCCGTAGGTAGGTATCCTTTGAATTTATTTATGAAGTAATTATGAGCCAGCGTCTAATAATATCTAGTGGCTTCACAAAAGGAGTGGGCAATACTAGAAACAGCGTGATGACGGAAGCAAAGCACACTTAGCAACAGCACGGTCTAGTCTTGACACCAGTAGCTAGCTAGGCAGACAGACCACGGACGACTAGCCGCAACAATGCACACCTACGCAGTAAGGTGACATGTACCACGTGCATCTAACTCCATACAGGTAACTAATTGACATGACGCATATGCCATGGACAAAGGTACTGGAGTTTTCGAAGTGAATACAAACTTTAATGCTTTTGTAGAATATTGTTTCTTTAGTTTAAGACTGCATCACTAAATTGACAAGCTGTACAAGGTCTTGGCTGACAGGATGTGACTTCCAGTCTCCAATTACAAAACGATAAGTCGGTATCGACAAGTTTTCTATTGTACTTAAACTTTTTCTCAAACGATAGATTCTAGAGCTGCATCATTAATTACTCAGATACCCGCGAAACGAGACACAATAGTAAAACAATAACAGCGCGGTCTCATAGGACCGGTTGGGGATTCAAACGTTAAAATAGACTTCAAAATGTTTTAAATAATAGTTCCTAAAAACGATTGAGAGATAATTTCGATTCTGTGGTAACGTGGAATGAACGAAACTCGAATGGAGTCGAAACAAGCAAGACGATCTCATACGAAACTTCCGAAGCGCCGAATGAAACCGACGGCATCGATATTATAAATAAATTACAACAATGAAAACCAACACGCGGCGGAAACAAAAACAAACCCTGGCTCACTCATAATGTTCACAGTAAATACTCATAATGTTCCACACTCGTTGTGACTTAAAGCATGCTCGTAATAAATACAGAACAGTGTGCATGCGGCACACTCGGCTTCACATACGACATGCCAGCAAACGGGTTCCAACACAACGTGAGCGTTGAAACTGAAAGTCGGTGCGTATGTGGAAAGGCTTTCATTAGCGGCGTGCGCGCGCGCAGCGGGGCCGCGACTGCGCGCCACAACACACGCGCAGGCGCTGCGGCGCGCACTTGGCACCGGCCACCGCGCGGTCAATGCCGCCCAGCCTTAATTGCCTTATCAAGCTGAACACACTACAACGTTACTATGACGACGACTCCTACGTTACTTCGATACAAGACAAGCGCACACACGACCTCTGTGAAGATCGCAAACTTCGGCAGACAACAGCAAACTAAAGTGGCATCGCTTGTTTGTTTTAATGATAAGAAACACAAACCTGTGAGATTGATAACAAGTGTGAGAAGAATGACACAGCCAGCTGATAACACGATAGGATGTTAAAAATATAAATAAATTGCAGTGCGACAAACGTCACGTCTCGTGTGTGCGCGTCGCCTCGAGGGGAATCCGTACGACTTTAGTTCCTTATTTTATATAAGGTGGTCGTCTTCCGGTCCCATATTTCCTTACAATTGCAATACATAAGTATAATCCCTAGAAGGAGCTCAGCAATACATTGTTTAATGTTTATTAGGTTACAGTACAGATTTATCGACTTACACCACTCGACTTCGGAAGGCGGTTTCTTCGGCGGACGTTCACAAGTCCCACAAAACGCTACGATGACTGCCGGCTTCAGTCTCACACGAGACAAATATTTGGAAAAGCGCGCCGACCATGGTATGATTCGCATATTTTTGAGTAGAATTCCTAATCTTTCCGATCTTCCTCTCCACAATGCACAGACATATTTGAATGCTAAGAGCATTATCAAGGTATTATTCCAACCGTGAATTTAAATGCAATCCATGTTGCTAAGAGGGACTGTTTTAACTTAAAGCTGCTACTTATCAAATATTTCAAATATCTTCCACATCAGAACAGAAGGCCCGTCACTTGCACCAGTGAGTTTGGGGGGAAGTATTTCAGAAAACAAATCATTATAATCTTCTGGAAAAACACCAACAATAAGTTACTGACAGACGGTGACAATTCTGCTTTTGACATCAACGACAAGCTGCTATCTAAACGTTATTTCTTAACGTTTGAATCCCCAACCGGTCCTATGAGACCGCGCTGTTATTGTTTTACTATTGTGTCTCGTTTCGCGGGTATCTGAGTAATTAACATAGTTTTCAGTACGTAATACAAAGGTTTTAGAAGTAGGACCTTGGTAAACCTCTTTTTTGTTTTAGGAACTGTGACTTTCATGATCACGTTTATCGTCAGACCACGTTTATCAAGTTGGTCAGGTACGTGAGCAACCTGACCGACGCGACCGACCGGGCGACCGCAACCACAGGGAGCAGTATGTGTAGCTGTATGTATTAATGTTCTACCGTTCAAAAGTATTTGGCCAACCAAAAAAGGAACTGCTTATAAATATTTTATAGCATTTCTTAGACTGAATAATTCTATTTATTTAAAAATATTTTTATTTCACACAGAGCTACATGAACACTTTTAAAACATCAGAAACTAGTGCACGGTTCCAATTGGTCGTTTCCTACGGAGAAAAACCGGCAAGAAAGCCTACAACTCAACAATAGGTACTGTTTTTAATATGTGGCACCTTTGTGTTTTAATGACGCGTGGCGGCCTCACATAGCTTCGGCAACTGAGCCACTCAGTTTTTCAATGTTGTGTGGGTTATTCTTTGCCGTCTGCTTGTCTTGTAGTAGTTCTCTCCGCTTATCGTCCCAAGATGTGAGACAGGCTTTTTGTTATTTACATATCAGGCCCATAATAATTCGATTGGGTTCAATCCTGAGATTGCGGAGGCCGTCGTGTCACGATTTTCAATATTATTCTTGTTTGAAAAACGTTTCAAAATATTAATTAATATGTTTGCTTTGGATCCTTATCTTGTTAAAATATGAATGCCTGACCAATTAAACAGGTCTCACAAGCTGTTGCACTGTTCTCTAGTATATTTTTGGTTCTTTATTCCATATTCCTTCTATTCGCATAAAATCCTCTAAAAACCAAAACAGCCTCAAAAGGACAGTCACTCCACCGTGTTTAACTGAAGCCACAATACCTGCCTCCCTTTCGTTCAACTTTCGCCGAAAGAAAACACATTCTTTTGATAAAACAAAAAGTTTTGGATTCGTTGGTTTGTCTTTTCCCAGTCGTCAGTTATATATCCAATACATGTGTCATTTAGCAATATTTTGTTAAATCAATTTAAACTCAGAATGGTTAATCTTCCGGCTTGACTGGAAGCCGCCACCAATATAGTTGGGAAAAGGCTAGGCAGATGATGAATGATAAATCTTCTGGCCAAATGATATCTGATAACTGATGCAATGTATTGATGTAATAAACGTTCGACTCATAAAAATCCAATAAGTGCCTTAGAACAAAAGTGCCTCTTTAAAGTCTACCGTCAAAGAAATTCCGACAATAGCACTATTTTGTTTTTATGATAACATAGCAATAGAGACCTTTACAATGCATACCTGCATCACTTTGCGTGAGACGCCTAAGACAATGAGATCTAATGACATGGTTTAAAAAATATTACTTCTAATATGAAGAACAATGCAGCTGGGCAAATACTTTTGAACGGTAGTGTATCTGCATATTACATGATAGTTAATCGATTCCGTACACAGCTGGTCCGCATTTCTAACTCATTGGAACGGAACATGACTGTCGGCTGTTACGGGCAGTGTGCATGAATGAGTGTGTTTACAGGGCGCGATCTGCGGAAAGATGAAAGTTAACCACGAGCCGGAGAAACAAAGCGCGGAGGTCGCGCTCGCAGCGGCGTCCTCGCCACACGACACACTGGTAAAAATAACGCGCAGTCCCACTGCCCCTGCGGCGCGAACACCGCCACACGCGCCCGCACGACACATTCGAATGATCTAATTCAACCGAAACACACATTCCTCTTCACAATGGACAACATTCACAAATCCTATGACTGTTGCACTCCAAGCACGTACTTCAGCGTTAGTAATAAACGCGTCGACGGCGTAGTAAAAGGTTAGGCATCATTAAATTATGTACCACAATAGGTCTAAACAAATGGAAATAGTTAACAAAGGAAAATAACCGTGATGAGGTGACCTAACGACTCTTTGTGTCCGGCGATAGCAGCGGCAGGGAGGCCTCGATCATATCTAATTGGATAAATGCCAATAAGGTTCAGACCAAGGGGTTTAGATCGATAGACATTCGTGTGATAGATTGAAACAGACACGATACGAGCTTGTAAATTGAAAAACTTGTGATAGATGGACAAGAACTGCCACAAACGAGGCGAACGGTGGCGTGACGTTTGATACTTAACATGAATAAATCTCAATTTGGATATAAAACCAATCTATTTTGGTGTTGCCTGCAATAATCTATGTGAGTGTTTTTCAAAACTAACATTCCGAGTTAAACTTTCTACGAAGAATGCTTGATGTGGTCGTGACTTCGAAAGCTGGCAAACCATTTAAAATTAACGAGGTACCGCTAAGTTAGTTCTATTGGATCAATGGAATACTCCGAGCTACAGTATATCGACGTATTGCTCAAGCCCTTGCTAAAGAGACGGTTCTGTTACGATAGATAAGGCACAAGCCAGTAGGTATGTCGGTCTGCCAGGTTAGATAGCGACTCACTCCGCGAGCAGTACCGCCGCTTGTCAGCGTCGCCCCGGCTCGCACCGGCTCTGGGCCAGAGGAAGCAGCTCATCTATTCACCCGCAGACCCCCCTCCGCCATCTGCAGTGGCTTTGCACGCCGTATGATAATACTACGATGCATTCGAGTGAAAGTATCACAGACAACAAGCAGTAACCGATTAGCTCTCAATTAGCGTTCAATTACAAATATTCAATTAACAGCGCGAGCGGACTCATCAGCATTAGTTAACTAGTTTCCATGAAGTGTGTCTACAAATTGGATCTATTTAGTTTCATTGGTTGTAAAAACTTTTGATGCTCTCGTTTCTGAGTGTTTTCTCAGTATAATACCCATTATTGGGGAGCTGATAAAATGTGATTCTCACGTTCTGTACGTTTCGGTTGTTGACACGGAAACCACGTGTCGCCGTGCTACAAAGATTCCGACACATGTTATCCGGACCACATTCTATCTAATTCTAATCTTATCTGTCATACCAATGAAGCAATACTTAGATCTGAAAATGGTATTAAAACCACTGAATGCTGATTGCGTTTGCACAAATTTCAACGCCATTATCATATGTGTGTAAAAAACAACATTTATGGTTCTCGTTATGTACATGACGCAAGTATCTGTTATAGAAGGAGTACAATTAGTAAGTAGCCATTAGATCAAGGCGAAACCAATAAGAGTGCACAGATGAAATCAAAGACTCATCAGTGAGGTCAAGTCGCGCCTACAGGTAGTACAAACAATACAAGTAGCATCCTGAGTAGTTGGGAATTTGGGATCATAGCCACGAGCACGGCGGCGTATACTCGCAACAAGCAACACTTTTTGTGCACCGTCATTACATTATACTGACCAAGGACGTACACCGAGCCCGAGTACCTGCCGAGCATATCAATTATAACAGTCTTGTTCAACTTTTTGAATGTTTATGCAGAACTTAACGTTGGACTCACAGTGGTCACGTCACCACGTGCTATTCGATACAATCAACACTGTGTTGACGGTAGTGTATAGGACTATCGGCGTCCTGCTCACGGACAGAGCACGTCTCAGTACGTAACAGATACTCAGTGGCACCTTTGTGTACGTGTATAGATGGACATAGGATTCCTGCGACCTCCAGTATCCGATCAAGTTTCTCTCGTCGCTCAGAAAACCAGGAAACAAAGAAAACCCAGCCTTCCGTTAAATGTTGTGTAGAGATACAACTAGCTAGCGCAGTAGAGGGGGGACACGTGGCGGGTCAGCTCTAGGGCATGCGCTTATAATTCAATTAGGACGACATGAATGCGAGCTACTAGTGCGTCCGAACGAACCGCTCAGCTGCACAAGACGAGGCACATGCCTACAGCGTGAAGAGAGTCCTAAATGTGTCTGGGAATGAGAGGAACCCACGAGGCCAGGCAGACGCACGCACAGAAATAAGTCTAACTTGCGATGTTTTTATTGTTTATCTCCATTGTCTCGTCGTACAGACACAGATAATAGAACTCAATTATTTCTGGAGAAAAAGCTGGGCTTTAGCGTTAAGATACGTCTTACAATAATCCAAATGACAATCTGAGAGGAAAAAGCCGCATTTGGAAAGCGGACTGTGGCACCATGCCGACAACTTGTTGGGAAGAGATAATAAAAGGACTTCAGAAAACAAATCTATACCAAAAATGTCATATGCCAATAGTGGAATATTTTATTACTTTTTGGCAGGCCGCCGTCTTCTACGACTAAAGTAATTCGGTAATTAAAAAGCGATCTCCCCAGCGATCCCCGACATGAATTATATGAATTCGGACAAGTGAAGCCGATGGATCGTCATACGCTATAAATCAGATAGTTACCGGCCTCAGTGTCACTTCAAATCGGTCTAATTTCATCTTGGCTGGCGATAGGAGTGTGCAGGCTGAGCAGCAGGCACAGCGCATGCGCGCCGCCACACATTCATTACCAACACAATATTAATGACATCCAAGAGTGAGCTGAGCCAGCGGCAGCGTCGCTATCTACTACAATACTTTATCACACACAAATAAATATCGAGACGTCGCCGCGACGTGTCGCCGTAGCCGTGACGACACACAATTAGCCAGTTACGCACTGCACAGCTATTTGCTCCTTTTTGTCCCATACGAGATATAAATACTCGAGACGGTGCAGCGGAATTTTCAACTACCTCAGTGGTCAATGACAGTGTAAGTAATTCGCAGAGCCGAGTCCCGCATGCCTCGGACAAGGTTATGAGACAACTGCTTGGTGACACTCAATCATGTTACGTTGGATGCTCGTTTGTGAAATTGTGACCCATTACGTGACGTAAGTCAGTGCGAATAACGTATTATTAAATAATAGTGATACATTTAGGACGGTCTTGTCGAACCTTGACTCGACACGCGGAGTTATTATTGTTCTGTCACCGGCCGCGACTACGGTTTTATCGTGGCTTGGCGGGAGTTCACGACACGGCGACACAGATTAGTGTGAGGCGCACGGAGCCGACCCACCACCACCCCATCGCTTCCAGCACCACCACCATCACCTCCACCGTTACTGAGCACCACCATCACTGGCGGCGTGCCGGGCGCCGCAGCCGTCGTGCCGTCACTGGAGCGAGTCACACCGAGCTCACAACACTACGTGCTAGCGGCAGCGGCAGTGGGTCACAGTGCAGGGCCGCAGGGCGAGGCGCGCTGCCCGGGCGGCGGCGGCCCGGTTGGCGGCGCGCCACCTATACGTATTTCTGCCCTCCGCTCTCCACGACCACTCACCTTCGGGGTGCAGCCTCTGGGGGTCGAACCAGGCATCTGGAATAGAAGGCTGCGCGTTAGCGGGTTAGTCGCGACAGACAGAGAGGAAAGCGGGCGAAGCGAAGCCGGCGCGGGGGGAGGGGCACTTACGCGGGTTGAGGACGCTGCAGAGGGAGGGCCCGGAGTCCGGCATGGTGGTGATTTACGTAACGCGAGCGTGAGGTGGATAAAGGCGGCGGACGGAGCGCGCGCCGCGCCGGACTCTCGCGTCGATACTGGCGGCGCAGCCCCGCGCCGAGCGCTCCCGCGCCCCGCGCCGCAGCGCCCCCCGCGCACCGCGCATGCGCGCACCACCTGTGCCAGCACCCCCAGCCCGCGCTGCAGCACCACCACCGCCGCACCCTCAGCACGCCGTGTTAGTCACAGGGTTAGCTCGTCGTGCGGTTAGTATTGTGAGTATGAGCTCCGGTGCAGACAGATATTAGACAAGTTATTTACATACAAATAGTAACGCGGACAGAAGGAACGAGTAAGAGCGAGATAACGGTGTCTGGTACCTATGCACGTTGTTTACAGCGCGCCGACGGGTCGCAGGTCACGCCGGGGCTACATGAAATAATGTCAGACTCGAGCTGCACTGACCTGCAAAGTGCATTCGCCTTGTATTCGTTTATCAATACGCGTATACCTATGTAAATCCTCACGGATACGGGAAAAAAAACATACCATATTTGAAAGTCATGAAATAAGGACAAAAGTAGCGATCAGAACGCGACGCGACGCTGTTGACAATGTTGACATCTTATCTGTTACCTTATGTTTCGATGAGTCATGTAGCCGCGATGCTGACGTTATCCTCGTTTAGCGCACAATAGCACCAACACGTTTTAACACAATATATGTATGTGATGCTAAGTTTCCAGTAGGTTCCTACCTTCATTAATGGCAAAAATGTACAAACTTGAACTGAAAAGAAATGAAAAAAGGAAAGGTCAGCTTAGCGCTGAATACTTTTACTGAGCTGAAAGTGGGCATTGTCATGTGCTCGTATTATGTCATCAATTACACTGTGTGGAAATATTCTCTTGTAAAAAAACAATTAAAAGCAGTAAGAAGCAGACAACTTTCGAAACGAGTCGCCTTCACGCATCGCGAGCCATCGCATAAAAACTGATTGTCACAACAGAATAAAAGTTGATCTTGTTCCCAAAACATCTTTTAAAGTGGTCAGAATTTGATCATTTTATGGATTCCTTGTGAAAATGTATCCCATAAACTTAGGCGCAGTAAGAAAGTCATATTTAAACGATAACTAAAAACTACAGACGTCTCGACACCATGGCGGGATATTAGGGTTAACAATTGCTAAAACTTTGTAGACATTCATAATCTATATGATATAAAAAAGGAAACTAACGGACATAAATATTAACACACAGCCAATAGAACTGGGAGTGTGAAATTTTGCACAGGGTTTCCGTTTTTGACGTAGGCGAGCACTAAGAGAGGATTGTCCAAAATTCACCCCCTAAGACGTTGAAACGGGGGTCCCAAGTTAGTATGGAGAAATCTACTTTCACGCGGGAGAAGCCGCTTATATAAGCTATTATGATATACAGGAAAAGTTTATAGGCTGCCTACCAGACCTCCACAACCCAGTAACTAGGGTAACAGGGTACTTCATGGCAAGACTGGAGTCAGATTTACTGGCTTCTGACTATCCGGAACGACTGCAAAAGATCTAAATGACAGCCGGGATCTACGGCTTAGTTCATGAATCCCCGACCGGTCCTATGAGACCGCGCTGTTATTGTTTTACTATTGTGTCTCGTTTTGCGCGTATGTGATAGGTTAACGTGCTTTCCGAGGCACGGAGGAAACTCGTTATGTTAAGATGGTCACCCATCCACAGACCAACCTTGGCAAGCGTTGCTTAACCTTGAAGATCGGAATTTGTTCTATTACTTACACTGAACCAAAAAAAATTTACACAGTGGATAAAAACTTTTCCTGTATGTATATCTATTCATATAAGCAATGGAGGGTCTTGTTTGCCCCAAGTTTGCGTGCTATAAGTAAGAGTACTTTATAAATACATTTAAGTCAAAAGACTTAAGAAATAAACAAGAACATCGCCAGCAGACTAGCTAATATGTGTGACCTCAGTTGATGAATTGATGATAATTCAATCATTTTTGACTTTAGATTTATCAAGGAAACTAGATGTAAAACTGGTTGCGACTCTTTCTTGCTTGATAGATAAACTATACTTGCACAGAACTCCTAAATAGTTCAAAAGTAGTGAAGTGGATTGATTGATCGCGTCCGTCACAGTAGTGTCGCGGTCGCCAGTCTGTCGCGGCGGTGCCTTGGGCAGAACCGCGGAGTTTTGCGAGTGAGTCACCGCAGTACTGCTCCATTATGGTAATTACAGGCAAACCTCCAACTAACCCAACCCTAAATCTACACGCTCATGTTCGTGGATTTATCAACTTCTATACGTTGCAGGTCGGCGGGGACATATCGAACGCCGGAACCTCGACGATTACATACCACTTCGTGTGGTTCTTACACACTAAGACGTACTAAAGAAAAGAGCATTACATATTCATACAGATAAGCCTCAACAAAAAATAGTTCCTGAATCAATTACAAGCCTCAATAACTCTTTCGATGCACATGATTCAAGATCTATTACATTACCACAAGGCGTTCATACCATGAGCTAACAATATTACGTCTCAACTTGAATTCATGGAAAAGATAGTGTTTTTATGTTTACCACAGTATACACCAACCTAATACATTATATTCAATGTAATGAGATCGTGAACTCTCTTTAGAAACCAGCAAATATTGAATGAGGAGGGAGGTTGGAAAGACGTCCACTGCTGGACATAGGCCTCCCGCCTATGTCCAGCAGTGGACGTCTTTCGGCTGAGATGATGATGATGAAATATTGAACTATAGTAACCTAGGTAGGTGCTAATAATACTTCTTCTGCTAAAAGAAACATTAATTAATGAATATGTACACCATTATTAACCTGCAATACATTTTTGCTTATTGTCCAAGTAACGACAGCCCCATATTAATATCATGTTCTGACAATTACTGTCCACTCCAGGTTGCCTGGAGGAGATCGCAGAATGTGATAACGCCGTCCATTGTATAATGTTTTAGTTATACTTAAGTTTTACTTTCTTATGTTTCGTGTTGTATGTACAATAAAGTGTATAATAAATAAATAAATGAAGATCAATCGAAGTTTAAAACGGAGCTATTTCGCACTCCCACGCCGAATACTGGCCGTGACTTCGGATTCCCAAGCCACGGCCACTGTACCAAATGACGTGTTCAATTCCAACGCTAAAGTTGGCTTCTTGCAGCCCTAACCAACGTCTCTGACAGAAAGAAAGACAATTTGCTGATTGGGTCTGTTCTAGGATAACTAAGAAATATTACAAGAACAAATAGTATTGCAGATTGAACAAAATTTCAGGACTGAGAGATTTTAGTAAGCGTAAGAAATAGTCTCCCGTTTATGGCAGTGTCACCTGGCAGCAAAGAATTCTCTTTAATTGAGCAGGTTGCACAGTAAATTAAATATGAGTGACGTGAGCGACGCCAAGTCGTGTCGCGCCGGATAAAAATACCCCGCGCGAGCGGCCGCGGTGACGTCAGCCGCTACCTGTGCCACACTGCCACAAGCGTGCCCTCATGCTCCCCCATTTAAGTTCAACGAAACTTAACTACAGAACCAATTAATCAAACCAACTACCCATCTTGAGGCCAGTTCCTTGAGAGTTTGGTTTGAAAACCAAGTGTCACAAAATTGTGATACTACATTGCAAAAAGACTCCGAACTTTCCTCCATTTGAACATTGAAGAGATAATCAAGGCTTAAGAGATTGCTGGCACGCGAGGCGAAATATTCATCTCTGAATGATAACCCTTGGTTGGATAATAGAGGGGAAACGACAACCAAGAGTTAATAATCTTGTAATCCAAGTTTACCTACTTCATTATGTAATTCAACCTGGTCTTGTGGTTTATATGCTGGGGGTGATGGGCGGGAGATAAAATGGTAGGAAAAAGATCGAAAAATGCATGCTTAGACTGACAGTCTAACAAATTCTTGATTCAATACATTTATCCAACGAAACACAATAATTTGTAGGTCTACAAGCCTACCTAGCCTGCATACATGTATGTACACGGAGACAGTCATGAAAGGGGTGATTGATTTAATAAGCGGGTTTCCCCACCGCGCACCGGCCTGTTCGCCCTAATCCAATAAATTACAAACAACTATTCTTCATTCACGACGTCAGTTGGTCGGGTTTACAGGCTATTTGCGATGAACGAGCGAGCAGTTCATTAGTGTAATAGCTATGAACGCTCGACTATACAGTGGAGTGCTGGTGGAAGCTCGCAGGCTAGCAACAACTTGATCCGTTTAAATAAAGAGAGCAGACGGTGACGGCGTGTCTGTGCGGCGGGCGGCGAGCGCGTATCGATCCCGCCCCCTGCCGCCGACCCCAGCACCCCACATACATCGAGGCCTAGCCTTTATTGCACCCATGTCTGGGCTTTTCCAGATATCCAGGACTATTACTAATCAAATTGTTCGTCATAGCAAAAAAATATTAGGAATCAATCTGGATTAGCTCGACCCATTTTGTGACAATATAAACATTGTAGTTAGCGTGACAAGCTGCTCTTCAACACGGACAAAGCACTGAGGAGCGAGACTTTATGGAAACTTTTCATTTTCTTGAGATACTTTCGGCGAGACTAAATTTAACAGTACGCTGTACGTACTTTTACATTTATGACAGAAACTGTGGTGACGACATTATAATTTTAATTATTTAGTTGTCTTCTCGTCTGCCAGGTAGTGGTGTGAGTAGTATGTAGGTACTGCCGCCACTGACAAAGCTGACGATACGTACAATGTCGAAGACGACGAAGTTTCGTCAGCTCTTCGTTGATCAACAAAATAAAGCAATTATTTTGATCCAATAATTAAACGGCCTTTTGCATGCGTCATTATGAGTGGGACAGTAAACAAAGGGGTGACAGGGAAGTGATGTCACGGGAGATCTCGGCGCGAGGGCCGCACTCACAAAGGGCTCGGCGCTACGTTTTTGTGAAGAGCCCGAAATTAGGTCAGTGAGTGCAGAGAGGGCGCGTGCTGATCGCGGAACTGTGTTTGTGGATCTACGAGTAGTTGCTCATTTCGTAAGTATACGATTCGTGTAGTTTACCAACGAAAACGAACTACCTACTAAAAATGTCTAAGGCTTATTGATTTTTACATTGAAATGAATCGTGAAAAAGTCAAAACCCATTTATCTCTTGCCTAAATATAAATAATTATGGCCAGATGTGATTAGGGCTACAGCAACACCAACAGAATGTGCCACATACTAAAAGAGACATGCTAAAAGAGTTTGACATTCTTGTGATATTGCCGACATAAATGTGCAAGTAGAAGCTGCTCAAAAAAACTGATAGATTACTCTTTAAGGAAAAGTACAGATAAGGAAAGTCAATACACCTAATTAAGTATGCAGTAGACCTAGCCCACAAATCGGATATTAATCGAAGAAGTCCAATGATGATGATGATGCGAACAATCAAAGCTACATAACAACAGCTTGGCATCGAGAAGTGCTGAGAGAAGTGAGCGACAGTCGAGTCTCGACCTACATAGAGAGCGCTGAGCTAGGAACTTGCTATTACAAATCAAACACTTCGATTGTAGCCATTTGGCAACGTGGTGCAATGCATTCATCGTGACAAAACACATTTTTTTTTCTACGTGAAATCTTTAGTTGGTAACTGACCGAAACACGATTTTGAGCCAAAACCAAGTGTTCGGCACCTCGTCAGCAGTCGTAACCGAACCAGACGTGCTAATGGAAAACTGACAAAAATAATAACTTTCAAAGGAACGATCTCACAAAAATTACAGTACAAGTAGATGAACAATACAGTTTTTAGGTCTGTAAACCGTAAGCTTAAAGACGCTAGCTTCGGTCGAATATTCAGTCATTTTTTTACCGAAACTGAACTCCAACCGTTAGTGTTTGTAGGCAAACCCAATTCTTCAGGCGGTTTCTCGAAATTATCAAATAACTTCTTCCGCTCTGGATGGAGATGTTAGTGTCACACTTTTACTGACTTAAAGACACCCACATTCCTTCAGTTGTCCTTTGCTTTAGGGTGCTGTCGTAATAAAATACTTCGTTTTGACTCCAAATAATGAAGGTCAGTTCCTTCATTATTTGGAGTCAAAACGAAGTACGTCTAAAAGACAACGAAAGCATAGAAAGATTTTTATCTCGAATGTAACTGATTAGAGGGATATCTGACTGATAATAATTGTACTGCAAAGGTCTTATCAATTCATCAGCTACGACAGTTATGTACAACATGGTAAATTGTCTATTATTGTCAATCAATCCATCGGTATTGCACTTTTGCAGAGCGCGCCGAGGTCGATTCGGACGAGTAGATCGTTTGAGAATAAAAATAAGACAAGTATGCCACATACCTAACATTACATAGGATATATAGGACCAGGATCTAAAAATTATGTTGGACAAAATTAGAAAAAAGCAACCAACTTATTTTAAAACGTATTTTATATATATTTCATGGAAGTTGTCATTTCTAAACCTAACTGCGCCAAAATTAACGGCGGAAGCGAAGCTGACGTAATTTTTATGCAGAATATCGCGCGGATGTATCGGACGGAGTTATTACAGGAATGTGACCTAATAGCCGCGGAATATGTCCACCGCCGCAAACCAATCTTAAAATCACCAACACCGAACCAGTCATAGCAGAGTTTAGGAAGCAAAGCTTCGAGTATCTGAAGCAACGACCTCCTCCCAAATATCAGTATGTCGATACTTACGCGTGATATCGTCACCGCTTCCGGAAGCCATGTTTCACACACAACAATATCCACACAAAAGGCAAGTCCTCGCGGAATGAGTCACAGCACGAGAGCTCGGCGCCACGCGACGTCAGGCGAGCACAGAGTGAGCGGCGTGCGACGTGAGCGCGCGGCGGGTGCTCCGCTTGTGAGCGCGCCGCGCGCCGCGCCGCCGAGCGCTGCTGCTTCAGCGAGGCTAAAATTAGCGATGTGGCGTCGGCGTCGCCGTGCACGCACGCGTCACGCGCCGCGCCGCGCCGACGCCGCGCCCGACACACCAGCCAGTCCAGCGACGTGTACCGAGGCATAGTTTCGTTCTTTCCGTATCAAATTCAGTAGAATTCAGAATTATATTTATGTACGAAGTAGTAGGAACCAGGCTGAAACTCTTTGAAAAAGAGTTTTACAAAACTTATTGTTGCTTTTATGAAGTAGGTAGCCCGCCAGTCATCATTACTAACAAGTAATGATGAAAACTATTGTTCAGACTCAAGTATCGGTAGATCTAAATTATAAACTCAAAAGATTGTAGTGCGAGTCGCGATGCGGTATGACTATGACCAAGATAAGATAAGCACTCGAAGATAACGCTAGTTTCCAACTTCTACAGTTAATTAATAAACCACAAAAATATGTTGATGGATAACATGTTCTATAATTATGTCGTTCTAACATATGATAGTAAACTGCAGTCTGCAGAGAATAATACTAGGAACTGATACCAGCAGGAAATAACGATGACTGGTTGACTAAGATTCTAAGACCTCCAAGTAATGACTGAATTTTGGTTAGCCGCAGTTAGTGCAAACATGAATACAGAATTTCCTCCTGAAAGTAACCAAGTTACAGACAAAGAGTCAACAAACTGTGTATGCATGACCGACAATGACTGTGGTATATAGGAGAACTTTATCCAGCTAGCTCAGGTTGGCTGAAACCATCGATCAAGATGTCTGTGGATGAGTAGCAAAGACAAGTCGAAGGGTAGGGCAGGCCGGGAGCGCCGCGGACGTCGCCTGAATAATGTATGGTGCGGGTCGGACGTCCGCGGGCGCGCGCGGCCGGTGCCGTTAGCCGGCGCTGCAGCGCGGTCAACGCTCTTGCCGCTCCGCCACCTCTGCACCGACCTCCTCCACCCCTCCTACCACTAACTTCGCCACCCGCCCCCCAGTTGACGGCTGCCACAATTTTACCTAGGTATTTCACATTCATACCTTTTGAACAAAAAACGTCCACCTCCCACAAAGTCACAGAGGATAGGTTGAATTGAACCTTGGGTACATGTGAGATGACTAAGTATCCTATCTTACGACTTGCGTCATGCGGCATATCAATGCGCCATAGTCGAAAATCACAATTCCTAGTATGATGTGCTGTCCATAAAACTTGCAACATGTTGTTCAGGTGCTCATACACTTGTGTAGATAATATTGGTGTGCGCGGGCATTGTTCTCCTGCAGACGTGATTTTTCACGGTCCGCGGCGTGCAGCGCTCGCTGCTCGCCTTCAAATAGAACCATTCTAATTTTCTAAAACTTACCGTGTCGCGCAAAAAACTCCGCGCTAGCGACACCTCAGACACGAACAATGAAATCACTACAATTATTTAGCTATGAGCTCCAATACTCCAAAATATATTTGCAGTCATTTCATAATGGGAATTAGGAAAAATTATGGGATTTTGAAACATTATTGCATTTTAAATGTTTCATATAGAGTAGATAGAGCGCAACAAAGTAAGAGCATCTTACCTAGTCCCATCTGGCAGAAGATGACCTCGGCCTCGATGACGTGCGCCACTTGTCGCTTGGGCTCGGGCGCCGCCGGCTTGGGCGGCAGCACCGGCTCCTGCTTCACGGGCTCCGGCTTCACAGGCTCTGCTTTAGGTGGCTCCACCACCGGCTCTGGAGTTTCTGATTTGGGTTCCTCTGGCAGGGGCTTCTCGGGTGCTACCGGAGCGCTGGGGGCGAAGGCCGCAGCCGGGGCTGGCGCGGCCGCGGGCGCCAGCACGGGCGTGGGGTCGTGCGGCGGCTCGGGCGTGAGGCCGGCGCGGGGCTCCGGGCGGTGCATGGGCGACTCGCCGGCCGTGTCGGCGTCCGACTCGCTGTCCGTGAACTTGTCGGCGATGTGGTCGGCCGAGGCGGAGGGCGCGCGCGGCGCCTCGGCCAGCAGCTCGCGCTCCATGTCGAGGAAGCTGCGCGTGGCGGCGGCGGACTGGCGCTGCGGCGACTCGGCCGCCTCGCGCTTGCCTTCGCGGTCGAGGTGCTCGAAGTCATCCGTCGAGTCCTGATCGCGCTTCATGGCCGGCTCGGCTGGCGGCACGTCCGCGACCGCTGCGGGGTCTCCGCTCGCGAGACCCCCGAGGAGAGCGTCGGCGCTGTCCATGTTTCCTTACGTAAAAGATAAGAAGACCGATGTCGAGACGTCTAGCGAGAGTGATCGATAGGGTGCGGGAGTAGCGCGAGTGCGAGAAGCTGCGAACGCGGAGGGCGGGTCCTGTCGTGCGTCCTCGCCGTATCGTACTGCGGTCTACAAGCCGTTCGCCGGCCGCGGCTGCACGACGTCACTCAGCACGAGAAACGAACGGTATTACTCATCGCCGACCCCTCCGGTGCAGCGGGGGCGGCGCCGCTCGCCGGTAATGTAGGTAATAAAGTTAAATATGTGAAATTATAACAAGTAAATGAAAGCAAATACAACAATTCTAATATTGAACTGTTAAGGTGGTCAAGTAAACAGTAAGTATAAATAAAATTGCACAAAAAATGGGAATATCCAATGCAAGCAAGAAATTGCGGAAAGTATTGACTTTCCGATCCAGACCTTTTTCAAAGGTGCGCTAAGTTTCCACTGTTTTATCGACACTGTACCATAGTGTCAATCTAATAGGATTGAACAAGAGAGCAAAATGAAAGGACGGTAGCGACCCGCGACAGTAGCGACAAAACAAGAACAGCTGTAGCCGGTGTAACCAATTAAAAAAAATCAGCAAATATTGAAAATTAAATATTACAAACCAATAGTATCATTGTTATATTTAAATGACTAATGTTTCAATTCGGCTTTTTTTTGTAAAACAATTTAAACATGGATTTTCATTCCTTACATGAAGTTAAAGATATACAGAGCATACATACAGCATAATGCTAGGTACACATGCAGTAACGTAAAAACTAGACCTAAAGTCGCTATACACAGGAATACAACTAGTGACTTTTTTCCAGTTACGTATAACGGTATAACTAATATATACCTACGTTAGTGCTTTATTCCAGCCACTGATACGCCACAGATCTTTATTGTTTCAGAACGAAACTTTTCCAGCCCGACACGGATTTTTGGTGGGATTTCATCGGGTGAAGTTCAGTGGCTATTTTAATTATTCACAAATTGATGACTAGTGGATATTGAGATGGAAAATTGGCGTTTTATATCTCAAGCGGCTGATGCGGCAATCATTAAAACATCCGTGATCTTGGTAAAATGGAGCTTGGAATATTATTGTAATGTTGACTACTTCAGCTAAGTTTCTCAAGAAGGCTGACTCTCCATTTGCTACTCAATACAGAAAAACATAAGAATCTGTTGTACTTGCACCCGTATTAAATAACTCAAAAAAGATATTATCTATTACTAAAGAAGATGTAGTATGGTGTAAGTCCTTAACCTGCCCAAACGGAGCGAAGAAAAAAAAAATCTGCCTGTCGATGAAAAACTGTCAGTGTCAAAGTCAAGTGCAGTCAACTGTCAAGTCAATAGTCGGTAAAGCAGTTCAGTTCAATGTTGATATTTCAGCAAGTTAGCGCTTTTCCGTTATTCATTCGAGTATCGAGTTAGATACTACCAGCAGGAAATAAAGCGCTTTTATACAGCGACCCTGCCGCTTTGCGAAAGCTTCTTGTTTCAATAAAAAATCACACCACTAGAAATTAGCCGACCAGAAGGATGGCGGCGACAGTAGTGAACGATTGTGATGGTACCAGTGAAATGATATCGCCCAATAAACCACAAGATTGCAATGGGAAACAAGGAAAGTTGCTTAATGGAAAAGTGAATAAGTATGAAAATGGTTTTGTGAAGTCAACACATCTCAGTAATGGTGATACGGTAAGTAGATTTTCTTTTATTTTCTAACCTTCCTAAAATGTAATGTTGTCACGATGTTAAGTTCTGCCGGTGTATGGAATGCATGACACGCCCCGCCTGCAGGGCTGCCGGCTGGGATCCAACACGGCCGGCCGCCTCTTTTCCGGCTGCCCCACTGACCCAGTGCGGGACTGTCCCGGCCTCTACCTCTGTCTCAAATCTCATACTGTTTATTATCCTGGTACCATACCAGGATAATAAACAGTAATCTTAATACCACTAAATATATCATCACATCTGGTTTCCTTGAAGGGTTGTGCAAAGTTGTTGGTGCATTTGGCCAGTTATGTTAGTCTCATATTACAGGGGCAGCGTATTGGCTTGCCCCTGTAATGCCAGTGCAGGGTGGCAATAGGTACTCGCTCTGTGCATCTTCTGTCATAATGAAGTTAACTGAAGAATGTTGAATCCCCATAGGTCTGACTGCAGAGACGTGTATGAGGTCATTGCTGACTAAACAACTAGATAAGATAACAATTGAATACAATCAACATCACTTATCACAGTGCATGGTTGAGTGGGGGCCTCTAACACCATCATTGAATGTTTGAAACAACTGTAAACCAAAGAGTAATAGTAAGTGTAAATTCATGTGAAGTATGCTGCCAAGAAATTATATTTTATTTTACAATTGACTAATTAAATATTTGTATATCAAAAGAGCATAGACCTCAAACTAAATAGAGTGAGCCAATTGTATTTCAAGACAAGATAAAAGTCAGCCAAATGCTGGCCAGTTTTGGTTGATCAACAGGATAAATTTCAAAAATACTGTATTTCAAAATTATTTGTGGTGTGATATTTCATTATGTTTTTATTATGAAATGTAAATACAAATCACTGGGCAATTCAAGGAATATTTAAAATGTTTCTATGAATTAAAGAACAAAGATTCCATGTTTTTTGGTATAGTTTGGTTTTTTTATAAGTACAGTTTATATTTATTTTTATGTCATCATACCCTAGAGCCGGCAGTCATTCTGGTGCATAACAGGGTCACAAAACAGATATGCTCATAATCTTTGGGGTTTTTTTGCAATCCCATAAATATTTAAATCTGCAAATTTTGAGACTATTACTGTAGGTATTAAATTAACTTTTTAGTGTATAATTATTTCATGGCTTGATCTTATATGCGCATTTCATGAAATGGAATGGTTGTGTTCCACTGGCCATATCATGGAATGGGCTATAATAATCACTCTGCGTTTAATGGTATGAACAGCTAAATGCATGGTTACTTCATGATATGGTCAAACATGAGTGGTCACAATATAAAATGGCACTTTAAATCGGCACCAGTAGAAACTGGTTGAGAGTGGAGGTGCTGATTTTATTTTGGTTTTGTGACATAACATTTTTGGACAGAACATAATGGCAAAAATAATGATTTATTAATTCATGAATCCCCAACCGGTTCTATGAGACCGCGCTGTTATTGTTTTACTTTTGTGTCTCGTTTTGCGGGTATGTGATAGGTTAAAAACCATTACCAATTCTAAATGGAACATAAAAGTCCAAAGGAATATAATTACGAGTATTAGGACAGAAATACCCGTAATAGTTAAATCTAGCTTTTGCCAGCAGCTTCATTAGTGCCAATGCTAACTATTGTAAATGCGAAGTTGTAGACAGATAAAAAGAGTGACAATTTTTGTTGTAGAGCCGTTGTCCATCTAGCAGGAAGTGAATGGGAATATAAAATTGGAAAAATATAAAAATGGAAAATCCAGTGTATAATAGATTGCAAAGGAAATGCCCTAGAGTAATAACTAATAACCCATAACCATTACTCTAGTATGTCTTGACTACATTTTACCTTATAGCTATACAATATTATAAATTATATAAAAAATTACTAGTGCTTGCATCTTCACCTGATTCAAAGTATACTGTTATCCGAGATAAAAAGTTATTTTATTATAGCCTAGGATATGGTGTACTCTTGTGCCAAAGAGAAGTAAACATAGACATACATACAAACTTTTGCCTATACAGTATTAGTGAGGTAATAATATAAGTTAAATTATGTGAACATTATCTTCATAGACTGGTCAGTTTTTCATCCATTATCATGACTGATACCCACTTCTGTTGCCTTGCTGTTCGTGCTCATTTATGCTCTAATAGCTACAACATTAACCTCCAATAAAATATGTTTTTGCTTTTCTAATAAATCATGTACGTAAATTATACACTGGGCCGCTAAAATTCGGGTTCCTGATAAAAAGTGATAGTCCCTTAGTACATGGGTGATTTCGTGAAACTGTAGTATGTTGTAGATAACATGATGATTAATAGGTAAACAAAAATACGTAACACGTTTTATAACCTATTTAACTTTAATTAAATACTAAAAACACACACTGAGTTGTGCCAGCAATAATTGCAACTTATTTAAAAAAAAAAGCAGTTTTTGTAATTTTAATAACCTCCATGCATTTTTTAAATATTTACGTATTTGAGAGCTGTTAGAGATATTCTTTATCTCCAGTTACTCCTGTCCAATCCTAAATGACCCAATTTTTCCAAAAAACCTGACCTTATCTACTTAATATCGTTTGATTTATACGAGCGATATTATGTTCATACATTATGATATTTATACCTATTCATTTATATTTATTACTTTATTATTTTGGTATGTAAATGTATAAGTATACATGTAATCTTAATGACACACAAGTCTGTTTCAAATATTCTTAATTTATTATGCTCATCTACCACAGTATAGTCTTTTTTATTAGCCCAAAAGTTGACTAAGAATATAGGAATGGGTATTTGGGACGCCAAGTGCTTGCCTCCTATATCATAGTGATATAGGAGGCAAGCACTTGGCGTCATGAAGTTTAAGTAAATAAGTTAAGGTATATAGTTAGGTATTGCAGTTTTCGTATGTGACTTGTTATTTTTGTTGTCCAGTTTATTTATGGGGATAAATAGCATAGTTTCATGGCACTCTTTTATGTATAATTTTATGTACTCCTTTTATTTTATTTCAAGATAAGGTTAGTAAAGTAAAAACATTCTCTGCTCGTAAACCATTTCACTCCGCCGCACAGTAGATCGACGCCATACAAGCGTTGGGACATAGGCTATTTAAATATCCAAATGTCAATTTTTGAAAAACGAGTTATGCCATCGTATTTGTCTTCTTATTAGCTGTTAAAAATGTTACTAGCATTTTCCGATTGGACTCTTACATCGAGAGCTATAGCGCAAAATGTGATTTATTTGTATGGGAAGTGACTTAAAAACTGATGTATCTCGAGATTCCCTTCGCCTTTCGACTTGATTTTTTTATATGGTAATAAGACATATATTTACCACATTTTCTTCAAACAAACATGGTGCGACAAATGTGCCCGTTTTGAGATACAAGTATTGACCGATTTTTGTAATATCATCCACATATAAGTTATCACTTTCACATATTTTATCTCTAAATCTCACTTCAGTGGTGACTCACTGATATGGTCAGGCCATAACTCGTCGATGCAACGATAACAGATTACGGGTAAATATTTTATTACCCTCTTAATCTCTGGGCAGGATTGTGCTAATGAGGCTTAATACATATTGGTTAACTAAAATTAAATAAAATAAAAGGAGTCGTTTTTTATGAAAAACCAAAAAAATATTTTATTGTCACGCTTAGTTACTAAAAAAATTGCAAATAATAAAAAATGTAAAAACATCAAAATATACATATAGGTACCTACATCTCTATTACTTACTAAGATGTTTATTGAAGTACTTAACTACAATTTACTAATAACTAACTATTTTATAATGATAATGTAAGGACAAAAATTAAAATTGGTTGACACTAATATTTAGATATGATACAAACAGTAAAACCAAATATTCAATATAACAAACAAAACAAAGAACAGCATCATAAAAATCAATAGTCAAAAAGAAAGTGTTAATAACAGAAAATATCATCATCAGATTCTATTTCAGATTCTTCAGAATCGCTATCAGGTATTAAATTCATAACGTCACAAAATTCTACTTGATTTTCTTCTGTGACTATCATTTCATAAACTTCTTTAAACATTTAGAGATAAAATATGTGAAAGTGATAACTTATATGTGGATGATATTACAAAAATCGGTCAATACTTGTATCTCAAAACGGGCACATTTGTCGCACCATGTTTGTTTGAAGAAAATGTGGTAAATATATGTCTTATTACCATATAAAAAAATCAAGTCGAAAGGCGAAGGGAATCTCGAGATATATCAGTTTTTAAGTCACTTCCCATACAAATAAATCACATTTTGCGCTATAGCTCTCGATGTAAGAGTCCAATCGGAAAATGCTAGTAACATTTTTAACAGCTAATAAGAAGACAAATACGATGGCATAACTCGTTTTTCAAAAATTGACATTTGGATATTTAAATAGCCTATGTCCCAACGCTTGTATGGCGTCGATCTACTGTGCGCCGCGCCGTGAAGTTGTACCCCAGCCAGAGTATAAACATTTTTATTTTTAAATAGAGTTCAGCCATTCCTAACTACAATTACAGATAATTATCTGTCCTGCTAATTTCTAAACACCACGGCACTGTTTTAATACCAGAACATTGCAGGCAGGTAGCCTGGTATTCCAGCAGCTACACACAGTACAGTAGATGTAGAACAGCTATACAGGACTGCATCTATTGCACTAGTTCTTACCAATAATTCTACTTATCTATTTTCCTCGTAATTGTAATTGAAATTATAAATTTATAACACTCAATGGTCCACTAGTAGGATTTTTGTACCAGTAGCGCGAAGTTGCTGAATCCTTTCGGCTGCACGTCCAGGAATCCCCTAGATACATGCGTATTTTTCATGTTTATTCTACGTAATACCTACGTTTGCCACGCCATATTCTTTAGTTGAGTGGTTGTGCACTGAAATCGCTTTCGCTCGGTATCGGCGATTCAGCGATTCTACGCACTTAGGTCGCGGCTAGCTCGCCTGGCTCGACGACTCATGAGCCCACGACCGGCCTTGACTCCCACACCCATGGTTTACGACACCAAATTTATTAGGTAATTTCTTTGTGTCACTTAATGGCGACGATTAATGTACCTATTGTACTTATTGCTGAGATTATAGAACGCAAATAAAGATACGAGTATTGACCTGAGGGGCCCGAGTTTTACATCACTATGCTTCATACGTTTCTTAAAAGAATAATTTTATCGTTTCCCCCTTTTCTAATTTGAGTTTACCAAGGTATTATATTACTGATTAATTGGATTTGTCATGCGCCCATTTATTTCATGCACATTAATATTTGTGGTTCATGAGCGGAGAATATTATAAACGAAAACTGGCAATTTCAACGAACTTTGTAGCGGCAATCATCCTGACTAAGATAATTCGAACTAGCTGTCAGCTGTTAAGTTTGAAAGGCATGAACGATCTACCTGTAGTTTTCTCCTCAACATTGAAAGTGTTGTCTCTGTCTTTCCAGAAGTGGTCGTCAGGGGGCGTGCCGAAGATGGACTGGTCCGCGTACGACACGTTCCCCGGCTCGTTCGAGAAGTGCACGCTGCTCACGGCGGCGCTGACGCACGTCGGCCTCTATATCCTCATGTTCCTGGGCTTCGTCAACCAGCTGCTCTTCAAACCCAAAGTCGCCACGGAAAAGAACAGAGAGGTAAGGAAGGTTTATCTAAATCGGGTATGATTAGACAAGAGGTAACATTGTTAGTAAAACACAAATTAATCTGACTCACTTCAATGTCCGTCTGTCTGTTAAGACCCCTTTCTCATGAATGCGTGGACGTATGAAGATGATAGTTTTATCTATCTAGATTTAAAGTTCTTTTCTGTAACAAATAAAATTGAGATTAGGCGTATGGAATGAAAAAGGTTTTATTTTCTTCCCTGAAATCGATTTGCTACTTGCCCTGTATAGCAAGAAGCCACTAGCCGGCGCAAAGCTGTGGACTGCGACTATGTATACGCATCGTTGCGTTGATGCGAGCGATACTATTGTTGTTCTACCTGCCTACCGCGAATACTGCCGCGTGCCATTGACTTCCACCGGTGTCATGTTATTTGGGACTAGTAGAATTCAGACATATAAAATCATATTACTTATATTTGCTGTAGGGAGAAACGTGAACAAGAGGAATGTTCGCATTTCTCTTTGGCACACTTGAAAGTATAAACCAGAAAGCCATTATACCGCATTGAAAATAGCACGGTTGAGCAATCGCGGGCCAGATGCCGCGAATGCTTTTACTGAGCGAAGGAACAGACCAGGCACAGCCTGCTGTACCGCAATGCAGGATACGCAATGACGCGCTGGATTTGGCAAAAGGTCAGCGTTGGGTACGCCCATTCTCATTTCCTGGATACTCGTGAATGAATTCTGACAAAGCAAATCCCACTCGCGGAATAAATATGTCTTTTTTTGTGTATTTCAAAAATCGGTATCAAAATATTATATAAAATATTGTTTTAGAAAGCTTCAAGTCTTTCCTTTTGTCTTAACAGTCGTCTACATCGCGTAGGGTAAGACGGTCTTACTTATACGTAGACTCAACGACAGTCTACGTAGACCGGTCGTAAAAACGGGTGGTGTAATAAGCCTCTAAGAAAGGTCGCAGCAACTAACTGAGGAAACCTATGATGAATCTGAATCGGAACTGCTTGATGGGGAAACACAAAAGAAACTGACCTATTTCATAAAGCCTTCGTTAAATACGTTGTTATTATTACACTTTATGCTTCAACATTATTTTAATTTTGACTTTGATCTATATATTAGTGCGTAATTTAGATAGAGAATTATTCACTAATATACATATAGTTCTTATTACAGAATTTACTCGGCTCCAGTAACCACTGGAGCCGAGTAAATTCTGTATTCGGTAGTGAATTTAATTATCTCAAAGAACGTCGATGATTTTAAGTTTACTTGTACGTTCCTCTCTTTAGTGTTATGTTACGATTGTCTCTGAACGGCTGGAGGCTTGCTTTATCAGATGACTTCGTCTAGTAAGTTGCAGCACTAACCAATATGTCCAAACCAGAGTTGTTACGGAGGTTCGATTCCGAACGTTCGCCGATTGATTTCGCACCTACAATTCCGATTTCCTTCTGATAAATCGTAATCAGAAACCTTCCGTCGATTACCTGCTCTTTCACGTGTTGTGAATTCGTTGAGTTTTTGCAATGGTCGTTGAGTTTTTGAGTACTTCATTTGATGCGTCTGCCTCCATCTCCAGTTTCGGTTCCGATTCCGAGGAACCAAATTGATAAACTCCGGTTCCAAATTCTGTTCCTATACAAAAACTATAAGTACCAAACTTACATTATAAATGCGAAAGTAACTTTACTACCTCATCACGGTTGAACAGATTTGGATAATACCTACTTGGCATGCGGTCTCCCACCTCCTATTCTTTTAAAAACTCAAATGTACCATGTACGTTAGGAAGGTTTTTTAATTTCTTATGAGCCCGCTTTTGACCTCGATTTCGTTTAATTACTCAGATACCCGCGAAACGAGACACAATAGCAGGGGCGTAGCTAGTCCCTAAGGGGCCCCGTATAGTAATATAAATGGGGGCCCTCTTTCATCTGACTGGGGTTAAGCCCTGTGCTAGTTGGGTTTATGTATGTCGTACTAACAACAATATCTCTTTTATATTACGAAATAAACCCAAATATCACCTGATAGCAATTCGACAGGCCAAATCCTGAGAGCCTCTCATTAGTAAGAATTTGACTTTTTGAGCATTCATTTTATGCTTCAAACCGGGGCCCTTGGGGTCTAGGGGCCCCGTATATTTGATACGGCTGATACAGCGGTAGCTACGCCCCTGCACAATAGTAAAACAATAACAGCGCGGTCTCATAGGACCGGTTGGGGATTCAAACGTTAATGGTAAAAGATAGATGAGCTCTACGATGCAGATGGAGCGAGAGAGCCCAGAAAATGAATTATTATTTGTTATCTTTTTTTATTGTCTCGTGTGGTGCAAATTCTTAATTTTGATGGCTTCATTCGACATTGAGTTTTATAGTGATGATATACTTAGAGAATAATGGTGATAAACTTATTTTTGACTTGTATTTCGATTCATATAATTTACAATTAACATACAAAAGAAGGCACTTGTTAAGTTTGTTAATTATTAAATTAATTATTTATGTTCAGTGTTCTGTTTGGCCGAATATTAACGCTAGTAGTTTATGATTATTAATATTATTTAAATGTTCTACTAAAGCAGTTGTTTTATTTAGCTTAAATATGCAAAAATAAACAGAAGTTGATCTTGAATTGTGCTCGTTTTTGTAAATGTGTAGCTTATTCTTACATTCTCCCAAATTAAATGAACACTCGGATGCGAGCAGTTGTCTAGCTTTGATTGTCTTCAATTCAATCTAAACACCGTTGCCTTCTATTTGGTCAGGCCTCCGTCACTCCATGTACTTGCGCGCTATAAGTGCCTACCGCCCAGCCGAGCGGTCTCGGTCCGCTTGCGGATCAAATTCAGTGCGGTTTTCGCAAGCGAAGCGCGCGCACGCCGTTCAATTTTAATAGTGCTGTTCGTTCGTATGCGTATTACGATGCCGTGTGGTGCCTTATGTGCTGTAGATGGGTGTAAATCAAGCAAAAGAAGGGATAAACACCTAACATTATTCCCTTTACCTGTCAAAGAACGACGAAACTTATAAAAGAAATATTTTATAAACGATAGAATTTAAGATTTTAGATTGTAATTAATTATAAATGAGTTGTAACTATAAGTCAGAACATTCACAGTTCTGAATAACATAAACACAAAAAGTCATGTTAATTTAATTTTATCGAAGAGGCAGCCCTGCGATTGCTGCGGGTTCGCGCGGTGCGATGCAATCACAATTGTACGCTTGAGCATTTAGGCACATTTTAGCATGCAATGGTTGCTGACGCGACAGAGTAGGCTAATAAAGCAGTAGGTATTGTAATTTTTCTACTGAGTGAAGTATCTGTTACGTAGTAACTATTTAGTAATCTGTGATTTGGTCGACAATGTGTTACGTATACGGAGGCAGTAGGTATGGGCTCCCTTAACGGGGAACAATACGCGCACGTCTCGCCGACACAATGCAATGGTGGCAGACTGAACGCTCACTGGCTGGTCCTGGCAGAACTCAACCACCATTAGAACTAGTTCTAGTGATCGACAAACGACAAACTTCTGTCGCCATTGTCAACATTCAAACTAAATAAGTTGATAACACAATTATATCTACAATCTGCTTTGCCTGGCGCACTGCGTACTGCATAAAAAAAGTAAATACGCCAAACGGCCTTCTTTAGGAAATTAGGAGGCTAATTTAGTTGAGTGTCACATGCGTGTTCGACCTACCGCTTGACGTGTGGAAATGGTTTTCGAATTCTTTATCGAATATTCTATCGAGATTTATTTCAAGTATTTGCGAGACTGCGTGCAATTCCCACCCAGTACTTAATGGATATACTGGAATTACTTCTTACAAAATATGAAGTATAGGATAGTTATTATTGCAGCTTGTTGATACGGGGACGATTTGTGTTTTTTTCTGTATTATAACATTTTTCACTATTCGTAATTCTTTTGAGGGCGAGTGTCAGCAATTGTTTTTGGCCATGTTGACGCTATCACTAATCATAAATAATAACGTCTCGTATAACCTACCACCTTTTTAAAATTACTTATGAACGCAAAAAATAACCATCAAATTTATATCAAATTACCTACCACTTGATATTATTTTCTATTTCATTTATTTAGATAGGTACCTAATTAAATAGGTAAGTATAAGTATAAACTCAGTCTCTTGACACTTAACTATATGAGATCGACTTTCGTGAACCTCGTTCCACTACAACTGTCTAAAAATACATTTATTAGTATGGATATGATATAATTATGATACAAATCAATTAGGTAGGAACTATCTACCATAATTATAATTTTAGGAAGCCCATGAAAACCACTTCGTATAGGTTATGCTGTATACATCGTATAATGTTATTACTGGCGTTGTCTACAGTTACGGACTATCCACGAGAATCCTGCCGAAAAACAGTGCTGCAGTTTGGCAGAAGTTTTTTTTGTAAATTTTTATGCAAAGAATAGAATAGATTTTCACACAAAAGTAGATAAAAAACAAGAAATTTTGGGGTTCCCCACTTAGAACATTATACCCAATACGTGTGGGGTATCTACCTATAGATAGGTCTTCATATTCAGGTTTCTAATATCATTTTTTTCTAAACTGAATAGTTAGCGCGAGAGATACCTACCTACTTCCAAAGTGGTAAAATGTGCCCCCCCCCCTCCCTGTAACTTCTAAAATAAGAGAATGAAAAACCTAAAAAAAGTATAATTATGGTGTATATTACTTACTATGCAAACTTCCACCGAAAACTGTTTTGAACGAGTGAGTAGTTTTTTTTTAATACGTCATAAATCGTAAACTGTAATTAAGTTGGTACGGAACCATCGGTGCGCGAATCCGACTCGCACTTGCCCGGTTTTTTTAGAACTCCATTTCAAACCATAACAGGAGCGGCCTGTTCACGGGCATGATAAAACGATGATAACGGGCGTAATAAAATAAACTCTCGAATTGTGGATCTAAAGTGCATTTCGATTCGTACAAGTGCGACTAGCCCCGGTAGGCGAATATAATGAAGGTCATCTGTGCCAAGCATATTGTGAACATTAATCTCAAGTTTAAATTTGCATGTTTGCTATCACACAGTGAATGACAGTGATATTTCTGTAAATTTGCTTGTTCTGTGATCCTGCAGACAAAACAGTGTCTCGCTGGACAACCGTGGAAAGCGCAGTCCTTAGGGCCATGTGCACCGACATAAGTTTAAGATAACCATCTGATTAACGTCAATAACCGACGATAAGGAACAGGAAATATTGCTAAAACAGCTGTTTTAATATTAAAACAGTCGATTTGGTGTCGGTGCACATGGCCCTTAGTGTACTGACCGTGGTACTGACAACCTTTCTTTCATATTTTGTTTATCTTTACTTTTGTACTAAATCCTGATAATTTGCCTAATACATCGTCGTCACCGGCCATCGTCGACTAGGTCGCTTAGTCTGTCAAGGTCCATGACGACAATTTCGTCAAAAAATGGCCTTCGTTGTTGTTGCAGTTTTTAAAGTACCTATCACAGTCGGTGACTTTATTACTAGTCGTCGTGCTGTTGATACTGTAGAGCTTCTCACTCACCTCATATTAATTTGTATATTAGCACGTAAACAAAACATACAATGAAATAATTTGTTAATGTGTGAGAAAAGATATTGGTCCCACGACCTTAAGTAAATTAATGTAACTTGTAAACCGTCGTTGCTAAGACCATCTAGCGAGGTGCGCGGGATGGGCCCGACCACAGACAAATACTACCTGCTAACTTGCTAAGGATGGTGATTTTCCTAAAGAAAATAGATTTTTCAATCGATTTCAATTGAAGCCCTAAGAGCCCTCGCTCCCTTTGACTTTTTGTAGCGCTACTAACGCGGGTTAGTCGTATCTGCAACGCGCTACAGAAGCGATGCTATCACAACATTGCGACTGTAGCGCTGCAAACGGGCAACCGTGTCAAACGACATCGACATCGGAAAGAAGATGGAGGGAGGGTGGCACGTGAATGAAAAACATTCTACATACAAAATCTCTCTCGACTGTATCGATGCGAACGCGCGACAGCATTGCTACAAAAAGTCGCCGTGGGCGAGACCCTAAAGAATCTTCTTCTTCCTGCCCTTATCCCATATTATTTGGGGTCGGCGCAACATATTTTTTTCTTTCATTCTGTCCAGGTACCCATCATGCTATCATCAACTCCCTTTTCTTTCATAAGACCCTAAAGTACCAATTCGTTAATAAATTGAGTTCTAAAAGATTAGTTTCCTAGATATCGATCCGATGTTTACCTTGCAGGTACGGAGTCCTAAAAAGCATGGGAACGGTGATATTACAACAATGCACATAATTATATTTCAAGACTGATAATAATTAATCGGGTGTACAACATTGATATAACATTTAACTTGAGGAAAATCGGTGTTTTGAACTTTGTCAAATAATAATATAAAAAGTACATAATAATATTATGGTTGCATTCCACTGTAATATCAAATATCGATCTGAGATCGATTCATGGAATTGATTTCTGAAATCGATTTTCGTGTCCTACAAAATCAATTCTTCGATTAATTGATCTCATCAAGTCACCGTACCTAACCCACCGCTGAAAAACCCCGGTAACTGCGGTCACGCACGACTCACGGACAGAGCTGCAGAGTGCCGTCACGAGTTCACGACTCATTGTATGAGATGAGGCATCTGTACGCTATACGTACCTTACCTACTATAATATTTATTTATGCCTATTTGCTGGGGTCAACCATGTTTGTGTTGACAGGGTTTAAGACATTACACAGTGTCAGACAGGTACTTACATAAAAATCTTCTAAAAAACGAGCACACAATTACACAATCAAAACATGTGCCTGATTAATGTACAAATTATTCATTACGGCGACACCACGCCCGAAGTCAATGGAATGTGCGCAGCATCTTAGATTTGTAGGTACCTTTGCCCAGTGTTGTTAGGGTACATCGTGCAGTTGAATTTGGTAACTGCAGATTTAGACAATCTAGTGGAGTTTCCTATGTGCCAAATGACAGCATTTCAAGGAGAGTAGGGTACTATCGCCTCGACTTAAACAAATCACTCTAAAGTCTAGACTAAACTGCAAAACAGCACCGTTTAGGCATTTGTGATGTAATGGCCTGATGGGATGTCTGCATTGTAATGTGGCGAACAATTGACTGAACATTAGCAGTCTCGTGGTCAAATGAGAGAGCCGTCCAGGTGGCTAAATGTTGGTCGGACAAAAGAGTTAGATTTTTTTTATTGGTGCTTGACCGCAATCCTACCTGATGGTAAGCAGTTATGCAATCTTTGATGGTAAGGCGCACTAGATTATTAGGAGCCTATTTACTCTAGCCTTGAAGACACCCAAATTATAATCGGGCGGGAAGACCGCAGCAGGAAAACCAAAAAAAGATCGACAAGAGAAGTGGAAGCAGTCTCGTGTGCAGTAGACATCGATCACTAGTCCGAGGACTAGCAAGCTATATGTGACCTTGCCTAACACGCGGCTACCAATCATTGAATCGATACATCACAGACATGATTGACAATATTATGATCGTAAGAAAGATTCTTCAACTCCTCTACGAACAACGTAGGTAGGTAATGAGGACAATACGGGCAGTGTAGTGAGACGTTACAGTAATGAGCACAGATTGTTTTAATGCGAGCGCCGAGGCCGCCCGCGCCCGCGCTGGCGCACAGATAAGAGCCGGACTGTTCCGCCAGATGCCTGTACCGACACCTAATACGTTACTTTTGCAGTTTTGTTGCAACTGTGATGACCTCGAAATTAGTCTACCGAATGTCATGATAAAATCATAATAGCTTTGTTAACATATAAATTGGTTCACAATTTACGAAAATATATCTAATGGGGTTTCATTTCTTTTGATTCATTGGTACACATGGACCCAACAAAAGATCAGCTCATCTAGTGACACTACATACAATTGACATTCAATTCTACCCGCTGACAAATCATGAGAGCACACGATACTTTCATCTGCCTTGTCACCACGAACTAGTAAATCTCAGACAAAATCTTTGATTTCAGCGCACGTTTTTAACGCGACGAATAGAGTCAATTTCATAAATATGTAATATATTTGTATTAATATATAAATAAGAAACATGTTTTTATACAAAAACCGGCTCGAGTTGTTTAATTTGTCATTAATTCTGCATTTTTCTGTCGTTAGTTAGGCCGTCGTACGTCGTTGTGCAATACGCAAACGCTGGGAACCTGCCTGTTTGTACCCAGGATGTAGTCGGTGGTCGCGTTGAGGAAGGAAACATACTCTTATACCTATCTGGTTGTCGATATGTTTGCATTACGTAAAAGCCAATGATGGTATGGTTTTTATTGCAGCCTCGTGTTATAATATGTATCAAGTTTAATAGCGGGTGCGCAGAATGATATCAAAACGGTAATAAAAATCGTTAATTGGTGGCATGGCCGCTGCTCCACCGGCTGCTCACAGTGCTGGCTGATTGTTACGGACGCCGCTTGTAGGTCAATTATCGAACTACTAAGTGCGCGCGTGCTCGCCTGCCGCGCACTGGCCCACCCGCGCCTGTTGCATCACTATCATTTTGTTTAGCTTGGCAGAATGCTTCATCGTCCATCAGTATTACATAAATCAAGATTGATTTGTTTCTTTTAATGACAAATTCGATGTAAATTATTAGGCCATTAATTAGGTGCGTTCGCCGAAAGCTATGTATAAATGTAATTATTATTTTTAAGTGTAGATAAATCAATAATACTATTGTAGGGAAAAACTGATACTTTACTATTAGTAGTGAGCAATATATTGTATGACTCATCATGAGTAATTGGTGTGCGATATCTAATCGATTCTTGAATACCTAGTTAGATATCATCGATTGAGAACATCGCGCGATACTTCATAACAATTATGACATCTCTCACAATGTGATTGATTGACAAAGTGGGAACTATGTAGGGAATGAGGAATAAACCTGGACGTAGCGTCTCCCATTAGAGATTGATATAGTTGTGGTGTTAACTAGCAATGCATTGTTGCAGGGGTACGCGACGCTGTACGACCCGTTCGAGACGTTCTTCTCGCGCTACCTGTACCGGCGCGTGCGGCACTGCTTCAACCGGCCCATCTGCTCCACGCCCGGCGCCGAGCTCACGCTCAAGGAGCGCGCCAGCGATGACCGCAACTGGAGCTTCAGGTAACCAAGCCTCATCATATGCTGCTTTCTGGGAAGCCAGTTAGACGCTGCGATTTAAGGTTAACTGGTAGAGAATGCCCTGATGCATTAAGTCCGCCTATGTACCACCACTGTACATAAAGTTTAAATAAATAAATAAATTTAAAGATTTCTCAGTTGTACGTACCTATCCTCAATAATGTATGTCCCCCCAACAACACCTCCAAACTGTCGAGCTTCAAGTAATGGTTGCTGGCGTTGTAAATACTTGTACTTACTTTTGTACGTACTTTTGCGGAATCGCCAGTGCAGCGTCATAAGGAATGTAATTTGAATAATAGCTATTTCGTTGTGTCTTCTTCTTCTTAGCGTGTCGATGGCAAAACCAGTCAGATACTTTGCCTGGCCCAGTACTCGGCCACGGTAATGCCGTCCATTGATGCTGTCATAAGGTCCTCGCGAGACCAAGCAATAGGGCACGTGGTGCAGGATGGAAGATGGGACATGGTCTGTGGAGAGACGCCGCACAAACACTGAAGATCAGAGCCGTCCGAGAACCCCCATCTGTGGAGATTGTCTTTGCTACGACTAACCTGGGTGCGGAGTCTGTTTAGGGTTTTCCAGGTTGGCCAAGGCGACTCGTGTCCAGGAGCGAGACTCTCCGACGGCTCGATAAAATCATGAGGAGGTCCAAATTTCTCCCGAAAGAGGTCACACCTCTCCGAGGAGGGGCCAGTTTGAGATGGGCTCAGCCTTGCAACAAAACTTTTGTGACTTAAGTTTCAAGGGCACCGAACTGTGATAGTGCATTGGATGCATTGCATTTATGCACGTTGTGTGTTACAACGTGCATAAATATGCCATAAACATTTATCGCTGGCTCGTATACTCATAATACTCACTCGATTATATTTCGATACCTACCTATAGTTAACAGTTTCAGTAACATGTCCTGCCTCGTCTTAGTGCTTGAATTTTGCCCAGCCATTAGAACGTGTCTCTTGCGTTGTGGCAGGTTCACGGGCGAGGAGCGGCGCTGCATCAACCTGGGCTCGTACAACTACCTGGGGTTCGCGGAGGGCGCGGGCGGCGCCACGCACGCCGGCGTGCGCGCGGCCGTGCGGCGCTACGGCCTGGCGCTGTGCTCCGCGCGCGCCGAGCTCGGCTCCACGCCGCTGCACCAGGAGCTCGAGCGCACTACCGCCGCCTTCCTCGGCGTCGAGGTACCAGCGCGACCATTACACTGTCGCGACCGCACTCGATATTCAGTAGATTACAATTAAACTCGTACGAGTCTCGCTACGGACTCGCTAGCCACAACTCGATGATTTATGTAGTTTTCGACTGTTCAAAACCCGCAACATATCTAACATTATGCTCAGTTTATTGTCTGTTTTTAGCTATAGTAAAAGACTACGTACCCATTTTGTTCATAATTATAGGACAACACGATTAACTGCTGTCTATGGCTTTTTTTCAATGACAACACCCGGATCCCCGTAGGTCTTGCCTTTTACTGCGTGTTGGTTGTGATATGAAGCTGTAAGTGGGCGTGTGGTTGTGCCGCAGGCGGCGCTGGTGGTGGGCATGGGGTTCGGCACGAACACGCTGGGGCTGCCGGGGCTGCTGGGCGCGGGCTGCCTGGCGCTGTCGGACGCCAACAACCACGCGTCGCTGATCCTGGGCCTGCGCCTGGCGCGCGCCACGGTGCGCGTGTTCCGCCACAACGACGTGCGCCACCTCGAGCAGCTGGCGCGCGCCGCCGTCGCCGAGGGCAAGTGGCGCAAGATCGTTATTGTGAGTCACGCTCTACTCTCCCTGTCACCCGCTTGCACCACCGGTCACTAAATGTGGCTGTTTACTTCTTGCGTTATTTTAAACCTGTACTCCTTAATTTTGTATTTTCTTTCTTTAAAAGTTGGGAACTGTTTTTTGATCTAGTATATTATTTAATTATAATAAAAGTATTCTCTTCAAAATCATAGATTCAAACTGTTTTTTGACTGTCTGTTGCTTCAGTATAGTGTTTGCATGACACAAATTGACACAATTAGCGTTGTGTTGCAGGTGGTGGAGGGCGTGTACAGCATGGAGGGCAGCATCGTGCCGCTGGCGGCCATGGTGGCGCTGAAGAAGCGCCTCAACCTGCAGCTGTACCTGGACGAGGCGCACTCGGTGGGCGCGCTCGGGGCCCGCGGCCGCGGCGTCACGCAGCACGCCGGCGTGGCGCCCGCCGACGTGGACGTGCTCATGGGCACCTTCACCAAGAGCTTCGGCGCCGCCGGCGGCTACATCGCGGGTACGTACTCACACACTAGCCTGTACCTGGACGAGGCGCACTCGGCGCGCGCGGCCGCGGCGTCACGCAGCACGCCGGCGTGGCGCCCGCCGACGTGGACGTGCTCATGGGCACCTTCACCAAGAGCTTCGGCGCCGCCGGCGGCTACATCGCGGGTACGTACTCACACACTAGCCTGTACCTGGACGAGGCGCACTCGGCGCGCGCGGCCGCGGCGTCACGCAGCACGCCGGCGTGGCGCCCGCCGACGTGGACGTGCTCATGGGCACCTTCACCAAGAGCTTCGGCGCCGCCGGCGGCTACATCGCGGGTACGTACTCACACACTAGCCTGTACCTGGACGAGGCGCACTCGGCGCGCGCGGCCGCGGCGTCACGCAGCACGCCGGCGTGGCGCCCGCCGACGTGGACGTGCTCATGGGCACCTTCACCAAGAGCTTCGGCGCCGCCGGCGGCTACATCGCGGGTACGTACTCACACACTAGCCTGTACCTGGACGAGGCGCACTCGGCGCGCGCGGCCGCGGCGTCACGCAGCACGCCGGCGTGGCGCCCGCCGACGTGGACGTGCTCATGGGCACCTTCACCAAGAGCTTCGGCGCCGCCGGCGGCTACATCGCGGGTACGTACTCACACACTAGCCTGTACCTGGACGAGGCGCACTCGGCGCGCGCGGCCGCGGCGTCACGCAGCACGCCGGCGTGGCGCCCGCCGACGTGGACGTGCTCATGGGCACCTTCACCAAGAGCTTCGGCGCCGCCGGCGGCTACATCGCGGGTACGTACTCACACACTAGCCTGTACCTGGACGAGGCGCACTCGGCGCGCGCGGCCGCGGCGTCACGCAGCACGCCGGCGTGGCGCCCGCCGACGTGGACGTGCTCATGGGCACCTTCACCAAGAGCTTCGGCGCCGCCGGCGGCTACATCGCGGGTACGTACTCACACACTAGCCTGTACCTGGACGAGGCGCACTCGGCGCGCGCGGCCGCGGCGTCACGCAGCACGCCGGCGTGGCGCCCGCCGACGTGGACGTGCTCATGGGCACCTTCACCAAGAGCTTCGGCGCCGCCGGCGGCTACATCGCGGGTACGTACTCACACACTAGCCTGTACCTGGACGAGGCGCACTCGGCGCGCGCGGCCGCGGCGTCACGCAGCACGCCGGCGTGGCGCCCGCCGACGTGGACGTGCTCATGGGCACCTTCACCAAGAGCTTCGGCGCCGCCGGCGGCTACATCGCGGGTACGTACTCACACACTAGCCTGTACCTGGACGAGGCGCACTCGGCGCGCGCGGCCGCGGCGTCACGCAGCACGCCGGCGTGGCGCCCGCCGACGTGGACGTGCTCATGGGCACCTTCACCAAGAGCTTCGGCGCCGCCGGCGGCTACATCGCGGGTACGTACTCACACACTAGCCTGTACCTGGACGAGGCGCACTCGGCGCGCGCGGCCGCGGCGTCACGCAGCACGCCGGCGTGGCGCCCGCCGACGTGGACGTGCTCATGGGCACCTTCACCAAGAGCTTCGGCGCCGCCGGCGGCTACATCGCGGGTACGTACTCACACACTAGCCTGTACCTGGACGAGGCGCACTCGGCGCGCGCGGCCGCGGCGTCACGCAGCACGCCGGCGTGGCGCCCGCCGACGTGGACGTGCTCATGGGCACCTTCACCAAGAGCTTCGGCGCCGCCGGCGGCTACATCGCGGGTACGTACTCACACACTAGCCTGTACCTGGACGAGGCGCACTCGGCGCGCGCGGCCGCGGCGTCACGCAGCACGCCGGCGTGGCGCCCGCCGACGTGGACGTGCTCATGGGCACCTTCACCAAGAGCTTCGGCGCCGCCGGCGGCTACATCGCGGGTACGTACTCACACACTAGCCTGTACCTGGACGAGGCGCACTCGGCGCGCGCGGCCGCGGCGTCACGCAGCACGCCGGCGTGGCGCCCGCCGACGTGGACGTGCTCATGGGCACCTTCACCAAGAGCTTCGGCGCCGCCGGCGGCTACATCGCGGGTACGTACTCACACACTAGCCTGTACCTGGACGAGGCGCACTCGGCGCGCGCGGCCGCGGCGTCACGCAGCACGCCGGCGTGGCGCCCGCCGACGTGGACGTGCTCATGGGCACCTTCACCAAGAGCTTCGGCGCCGCCGGCGGCTACATCGCGGGTACGTACTCACACACTAGCCTGTACCTGGACGAGGCGCACTCGGCGCGCGAAGCCGCGGCGTCGAAGTAGCCGCCGGCGTAGCGACGCCGGCGGCTACTTCCCGGGTACGTACTCACACACTAACCTGTATCTTGGACGAGGCGCATTCGACACGACAATCTAAAATGGTTTTAGTTTTCAATTCAATCAATTGACAATTGCAGGTTCGGCGAAGCTGATCAACTGGATCCGCGCGCACGGGCACGCGCACACGTACGCGCACAGCATGTCGCCGCCGGTGGCGCAGCAGATCCTGTCGGCCATGCGCCTGCTGGACACGCCGGCCGGCCAGCAGCGCGTGCGCCAGCTCAAGGAGAACACGCACTACTTCAGGGAACAGTGAGTATAGCTGCCAGGTCGCAGGGCGCCACATGCTCCTACCTGTGTCCTGCGTGTCTCGGCCGCTAAACGCTTGCGTGTTGCAGGCTGCGCGAGATGGGCGTGGTGACGCTGGGGCACCGCGACTCGCCCGTGGTGCCGCTGCTGGTGTACACGTTCAGCAAGATGGCGGCCACCGTGGAGCGGCTCACGGCGCACGGCATCGCCACCGTGGGCGTGGGCTTCCCCGCCACGCCGCTCAACAAGGCGCGCATACGGTACGCACTGCACGCTGTGCTCACACATTCACACTCACTCATACTCTTACTACACGGCGGCCATCGTGGAGAGCCTCACGGCGCGCCGAAGCGTGGGCTTCCCCGCCACGTTTACGCTTGACAACTATCTCACCTGCTGGAAAGCGACGATGTGGTCAACGAGAGTACGCTTAATCTTGCAGCAACCACTTTTATTAATTTAATTTCTTCTGTAACTCTGTCATCCTCTGCCTAGCCTTTTTCCCAACTATACTGGGGTCGGCTTCCAGTCAAGCCGGATTTAGCTGAATACCAGTATTTTACGAGGAGCGGCTGCCTACCAGACCTCCACAACCCATTAACTGGGGTAACACGGTACTTCATGGCAAGACTGGAGTCAGATTTACTGGCTTCTGACTATCCGTAACGACTGCCAAAGATCTACAAATGACAGCCGGGACCAACGGCTTAACGTGCTTTCCGAGGCACGGAGGAAACTAGTTATGTTAAGATGGTCACCCATCCACAGACCAACCTAGGCAAGCGCAGCTTAATCTTGAAGATCGACCTGTGCGGCTGTTATTATCTAGCCACGAGCTCCTCCTTCTGTAACTCTGTAAGACCTTTTAATTGAGCAGAAATGAAATAAAAGAACGCAGAAATAACGTTGAGATTGGTATGTTTCCAGTTTCTGCCTGTCTGCGTCGCACACGCGCGAGCAGCTGGAGCAGTGCGTGCGCGCCGTGCGCGGCGTGGTGGCCGAGCTGGGGCTGGCGTACTCGCGCGCGCGCCCGCACACGCGCGAGCCCCCCGCCTGACGCACGACACCACTACACTAGATATACTCAATAAATTATTTTCTCACGCTTCCAAATCTTTTATTTGCATTACTTATAGCTGTGCACCATGAAGAAGGTTAGTTACATACAGTTGATAAAAAATGCTCGACTATGAGAAAGACAAAACCCGAAATCCGAGAAATGTAGATCAATAGGAACCGTTTTATTAGCACGAACAGGACATACGCGTTGCCTCTCTGTTTTTGTTTGTTCCGTGCGATGTACGAACAAAGTGTGCGAAGTTCTGTACTGACGCAACGTAAAAATATACAAATGTTTGAGCGCGCGAACTTGCACGTTTACCCTGAATGTTGCTTTGTAAAGCCTCGTACTGCTTTGCGGATTAGTTGGTATTGTCAGTACCGGAGAGTAAGGGAAACCAACGTTAAACTGTACTTGGCAATTATTCCTATCCAGAAAAATACTATTTTACTTTCACACAAAAAAGCACTTCAGCCGTTTTAATCTTGCCTTACCGAAATCACGTCCCGGTTTCAGACCCTCGTAAAGAGATTCTGAAGAAGGCTGTAGAGTAGTGTACTGCAGTCAAAGTATTTATTTTATAAAAATTTATATTTAAGTGATGGAGCGGTCAGACTGGTCGTAATTGGTTGTTATCGGTTGTCCAAATATTGGGGAATAGTGAGAGCGTGGTGGGAACATTTCGCTATCTCTTTTGTATACACATCGTGCGGACGTTACGTCATATCGAAAGAACGAATGCTCTAAAGAGTGACGGATCTAGGATCTAATTAGCGTAGGCCCCCTTGGGAAGATTCTTAGGGATTCAGTTCGCTCGCACACTACACAAGATGCCATCGATACACTGTCACGTGGAGAGTAGGTATTGTCTCGACGTGACCGTGACCAGCTCGAGACGTACCTACGACACCCCGCCCGTCGCCACATACTGAGCTGACTTCCTACAAGTTCAAGCAAATCGAATTCACCAACAAAAATAATGCACTGACTGAGAATCGAATCTGCAACAACACTGAACGAAAACATGCTGCTCCTTGATCGGTAACTATGAACGATTGAAGTATACTCGTAAATTAGTTATCTTGGCGCGAACGCAACTTATGATAATGGTTGCCTTATGTTTGTCCATCCAGCGCGGCGTCGGGACCGGTGCTCACCTGCTGGTGTGAATGTAAGGCGTTATCTATTGATTATGTACTAGCCAGTGTCACGCCGGGCTCGTACCGCCCGATGCGGTGCGATGTACCGACCCCGCCTCATGCGTCACCGCATACCTAGTTTATTATTGTACTAAAAATATCATTGACTGTCGCGTTATCACAAGTATTCGCGGGATTTCAATGATTGTGTGACACCAAAAAAAGCAAGATAATAAGTTCCTAGTAGATATGGGCCATAAATTCTGTTACTAATAAAAAATCATACTTTATAAAAATGTGTAATTTTCTTAGAATAATTTTGTATATAATGATAGAGAATGTATCTACAGTAGGTGTGTGTGAGTAGGAAATTAATTTATACTTTTTTTTACTACTTGAAATGATCACCCATAGATTTAAAACGTTCAGGCCACGTGTCGATAGCTTGCCTAACTTTCACAGGACAAAAGTATCCGATGTAGGCATGTGCTTTTAGATTATACCTAGATACATATCATGCCTTTCCTGGGATAAAAGTAAGTATCCTATTTATATGGTTTTCGATTACAAATACATTTGTAGGTATACATAAGGAGTATGTACGGTTAACGTACATACTCGTTACGGGTAACGTACGAACGTTATTTGGATATACTTAAGTGCCTACAATAGGATATTCGTCTGCTTATAAGATAGTATTCGATTGGTAACCTTAAAACATAGTGAACAGGAAAACTGACGTAAATACAAGCCGATAATGTAGAAGCTCAGTAAATCGGTTAATGAATCACATATCCATATCTGCTTATCAGGCTGCGGTGCAGATACGACAGATTGCGACGGGCGAAGATTCGCCGGTCGCGGCTAGTTGGCCATGCGCCGCGGATCAAGCGCCTTCCGCACGAGTTCCCGAGTGTGTTGCGCGACGAATGTCGAGCTTATGAGCTTAGCGGCGCGAGTGCAATCTTAGTGTGTGCAAGTGCAACCCGTGTGTGTGTGTGTGTGACTAGTATGTACGCGGCGGCGCTGCTGCTGGCGGCGCTGCTGGGCGCGGCGCGCGCCGACGGCAACGTGTCCGTGCAGTGGAGACAGTGAGCCAGCCACCTCCGTTACAAGCATTGCTTTATCTTCTGCTATAGTACATGCATACTACACGACGTGGACCGATAACCTGCTGACGGTCGCGGGTATACGATAGATGCGAGACGCATAGAACCGCTCGTTGTGGCGACGCTTGGGGGATGCCTCTGTCCAGCGGTGGAAGTCTTTCGACTGAATTGATAATAACAATGATAGTACATACTTACCTTAACCGTTTGCTGTATTTACACCCGCGCACGCCGCGCGCGTGTACTGAACATGCCTCTTCACGTGGACCGAGTGCAGGACTTTTTGAAAAAGAAATAAAAGGCAGTTTTGTTTTCTTCCAGTTTGCACTGGACTATTTTTAAATATTCGAGTATTCTTCTTGTTGTGGCCACCGCCCAGACGCTAAATATATCGCCTGTACTTAAATACAGCCTACCAGTCGACCAACCCATTGTAGATGCACAGGGTTGGCGTGGTCTCTGACACACATAGCAACGCGGCGGGGTGGTACTTACTAAATAATGTTTTACATTATTTAGTACCACTACAAATAAGTAGGAAATATTTACTTAATAATCAGGTTATCCATCTACACATATAAAGGGTCTTAGTACCTACAAAGCCTACTTACCTGTAAGTGCAGGTACGTACTTACATTTAGGTAAAGTGTCGCAATGAATGGCTGTGCTAGTGGAGCTGGCTGATGCTTGGCTTGTCCCACAGGCTCACGTTCGAGGACACGCACGAGCTGGTGGTCACCCCCGCCGTCGAGTTCATCCTGACGTTCGCGCCGGTGAGTCTACGCACTAGTTTTCACGGACTACCTATAACAATACCTAAAAATAATATTATTATGACGGTAAAATCCTGTATAGTCAATCTCGTATTATTTTTTTCCACTAGTGGTTATTTTTAGGTTGAAGTTCAAACTTTCATTAATTGATCAGGTGTAGGTAGGGTGATTGCGCTGGTTTACCGTCCAGTTCCACTATTCGTCCATTTGACTAAGCCACTACAAACACGTGTGTATTTGAACACTCACAAGAAAAATATAATGCCGACGAGAAAAGTTCATGGCAAGTTTAATTACTGATAAAGCTAGTTTACGTAATGTTTTTGGCACGAATGTCTACTTAGAGTATAAGCAATATAAACAATTTAGAGTGTTTCATAGACATAATAGATAAACCTACCTATAATGGGCTTATAGGTAAGTAGGTATATTAGCATTAGGTACCTATCATACTAATTTTGCAAACTATTAATTTGATTTTCGCCCACATAGCCGAAATTCCAATCGGCTAGGTGAATATTTGCAGTGGTCATTTTATTTCAACAGACCTACAAAATACTGAATATTTTCCAACAATAGTATGATCTTTATTGCTACTCCTTTGTTAGTGTTGCGCTAATTGTTATCCTAGAGGTAAAACTAACTTACCTAAGTCTTTAGCTCGAGTTAAACACTATGCTTTTCATTAGTAATACAAGGAAAGTAAAAATAAAAATCTTGTCAAAGAGTGGTCGTATGATTTTATGTTCTTTCTTCTGATTTTAAGCGTTAGGTACAGGTTGCCACTACTGCTCTAACCTCTTCTCATATGACATCAGGCGTTAAATCCATATCTGAATCTAACGACCTTATCGTGTTAAAATATCTCTGATGTGAACAAATGGAAATCTAAACAAAACTCTAGATACAACTCGAAAAAACAAATGAAGATCGATATATTTCTACTTTCCCGCCTGTTTTGTTTTTTTTTTTTTGTAGCCGGCCAGCTATTTAGTATTTAGCCAATTTTTTATTTATTGTCATTATTGAAATAATTAAAAACAAATAGGTAATTGCCCGTAATTGGTACAGGTACCAATATTAGGATAAGTAGGTCTACTTATCCTTTATTTCAATTTTGCACCGCGCTGTAAAGCTGTAATTGAGTGGCAAGTCGGGTTATGTGGTTCAATAGAAAATAGAAATATCTTTTTATACTACACCTGCTCGGAAAGTACCTTGATACTATATCAAATTTACGGTAGAAAGTACGTCATTGCATATCGAACAAATATGCGGGGAGAAAACGCATCTGAGCGGGAGAGAAAAGTGTATGAAAATCCATTTCTTACGTGGTTTTTCTTTTTTAATTTTGGGTAAGACTATGCGCTGGTAACCTAAATATCAAAAGCCAAAAAGTTTTTACAGTGAGTTTTTATCTCCAAGTTCGCAAAATGACACTGGCCACTAGCTGTGTGTTGGATGGTGTCAAACAATTTGAAAAAAGAACATGTGAAAATTGCACTGAGGAGCTCGTGGCTAGATAATAACAGCCGCACAGGTCGATCTTCAAGGTTAAGAAACTGTGGAGTTGTAGAAGATATGCACCATTTGTTAATGGAATGTGTTAAGTATGAGGCTGAGAGGACTAAGTTGTTCAGGGCTTTGAACTTGAACAAGAATGATATAGGTACATTCCACCGAATATTGTGTAAACCGACTTCCGATGATGCGAAAAAGTTGTTCGATTTTATGGCCCTGATCCAGTGATCTCTTTTGATATAATAATTGTCTTAGGGTACGATGGGACTGACATACGCTGTGCGTTATAAAAGTCCCTAAATTTTCTTTTAAGAAATAAAAAAAAAAAAAAAAAAAGGTTAAGCAACGCTTGCCTAGGTTGGTCTGTGGATGGGTGACCATCTTAACATAACGAGTTTCCTCCGTGCCTCGGAAAGCACGTTAAGCCGTTGGTTCCGGCTGTCGTTTGTAGATCTTTGGCAGTCGTTACGGATAGTCAGAAGCCAGTAAATCTGACTCCAGTCTTGCCATGAAGTACCGTGTTACCCCAGTTAATGGGTTGTGGAGGTCTGGTAGGCAGCCGCTCCTCGCAAAATACTGGTATTCAGCTAAATCCGGCTTGACTGGAAGCCGACCCCAATATAGTTGGGGAAAAGCTAGGCAGATGATGAACATGTGAAAATTGCAGACGCCATTGGCGCCATTTTCAATTTGTGTGTTGTTTGAGGATTCAGTTTTCGTAGAAATTTATTTTCCTCGTAGGTGTAGTATAAAGCACTATGTATCACTCGAGAGAAAGTGCGATTCCCGATCTCGGGTGTTTTAAAGCCCTCGCCTACGGCTCGGGCTTCAAACGACACCCTCGACGGTAATCGGTCACTTTCTCCTCTCGGTGAACAATGTACTATTTCTTTTAATTTAATTTTTTTTTTACTCAAATTCGTATTCTCAACAAATTCTTTTATTCGATTTCACTCACATTATACGAAAGCATAAAAACACATGCTCTAAGTTGCCATATAACTTATTGGATTTAAAGTGACGTCACTTTGTTTTCGTGTTATTCTTTTCATTTGATACCCATACTGTAGGAGTGGATCAAAAATAACACCCGCCATCTTAGGGGTTTTACCAACCAACCATTTTTTATTGTATCAGTATAAATTATGGCCAGACTCTGGTTTCCATATAGGATCAAACTACGCTACAACACAAATCTAACGAACCCAAACTCGGTGGGGTTGTGTCGTTCTACTGCGGAGTTCGAAAGGCCACCTTCCAGCCCCGTCATCAGACTGTGGTTACCATATAGTTTCAAATTAACACGAATCAAACGATTAGAAACTTGATGGGGTTGCGTCGTTCTATTGCGGAGTTCCTAGACCAATGGCCACCTTACAACTTAATCAGACGGGTTTCCGGATCATTCGAAGCTGACGGAGACATGGAAGCTTTCTACTTCACATATACCTACGCCTCGACAGTCGACACACCAAACGCTTTACCCGCGGGTCACACTTCCGAGCGTGTTTTGTGTAGTAGGCTTTGGTGTGTAAAGGCTTTTCGAAACCTAAATGAATCAAATTAAAAAAAAGAGACAGAACCTTTGATTGTTTTATTTAGAAAATTCATAGTGAAGGTGGACCGCATTAATTCATGAATCCCCGACCGGTCTGTTCCGTCCGTGAGACCGCGCTGTTATTGTCTTACTATTGTGTCTCGTTTTGCGGGTATGTGATAGGTTAAGAATGAATACGGTCTGCAGCACATAGTTGGATTACATGGTCTGGTTGTGGTCTTTACATACCTACTCTAATTGTTGTCAAAAGTGGTAATAGTAGATTGTATCAGGGAGCAAAGTAATATTTTTACGGCGAGGGCGTTTTTTGAATCGAGAGCGAAGTGAAGGATTCTTGTGTAGAATCCCGAGCGTAGCGAGGGGTTCTTTAATAGAATCCTGAACGTAGCGAGGGATTCAAAGTACGTCGCCCGAGCCAAAAATATATTTGCGCCCGAGTCATACACTCTACTTTTCATCACCCTCTATGAGGAAATAAAAGGTGCCTCATCATTTTATCATTTGTCAATATTTGTCATTTATAGTCATTTTTAGTTATTTTTTGTAATTTTTGGTCATTTTAATCTATTTTTAGTCATTTTTGTAATTCTTAGTCATTTTTGTAATTCTTAGTCATTTTTTGTAATTTTAGTCATTTTTAGACAGTTTTGGTCATTTTAATCTATGTTTAGTCATTTAGTCATTTTAGTCATTTTTTGACATTTATGGTCATTTTAATCTACTTTTAGTCATTTTTGTAATTCTTCGTCATTTTTAATCATTTTAATCTATTTTAGTCTATTTTTAGTCATTTTTGTAATACTTAGTCATTTTTAGTCATTTTAATCTATTTTTGTTTGGTTTTAGACATATTTATAAAATTTAGTCATTTTTGTTGTATTTATCATTCAAACAATATATGCGTTCAATTTCTTTGGCGCTAAACACTAAGATGTTCCAAATTCATTGCTGCGCACTTATTTCAGATAACGGGGAATAAAAACATTTAACAAAATACTTTTATACTACACCTGCTCGGAAAGTACCTTGATACTATATCAAATTTACGGTAGAAAGTACGTCATTGCATATCGAACAAATATGCGGGGAGAAAACGCATCTGAGCGGGAGAGAAAAGTGTATGAAAATCCATTTCTTACGTGGTTTTTCTTTTTTAATTTTGGGTAAGACTATGCGCTGGTAACCTAAATATCAAAAGCCAAAAAGTTTTTACAGTGAGTTTTTATCTCCAAGTTCGCAAAATGACACTGGCCACTAGCTGTGTGTTGGATGGTGTCAAACAATTTGAAAAAAGAACATGTGAAAATTGCACTGAGGAGCTCGTGGCTAGATAATAACAGCCGCACAGGTCGATCTTCAAGGTTAAGAAACTGTGGAGTTGTAGAAGATATGCACCATTTGTTAATGGAATGTGTTAAGTATGAGGCTGAGAGGACTAAGTTGTTCAGGGCTTTGAACTTGAACAAGAATGATATAGGTACATTCCACCGAATATTGTGTAAACCGACTTCCGATGATGCGAAAAAGTTGTTCGATTTTATGGCCCTGATCCAGTGATCTCTTTTGATATAATAATTGTCTTAGGGTACGATGGGACTGACATACGCTGTGCGTTATAAAAGTCCCTAAATTTTCTTTTAAGAAATAAAAAAAAAAAAAAAAAAAGGTTAAGCAACGCTTGCCTAGGTTGGTCTGTGGATGGGTGACCATCTTAACATAACGAGTTTCCTCCGTGCCTCGGAAAGCACGTTAAGCCGTTGGTTCCGGCTGTCGTTTGTAGATCTTTGGCAGTCGTTACGGATAGTCAGAAGCCAGTAAATCTGACTCCAGTCTTGCCATGAAGTACCGTGTTACCCCAGTTAATGGGTTGTGGAGGTCTGGTAGGCAGCCGCTCCTCGCAAAATACTGGTATTCAGCTAAATCCGGCTTGACTGGAAGCCGACCCCAATATAGTTGGGGAAAAGCTAGGCAGATGATGAACATGTGAAAATTGCAGACGCCATTGGCGCCATTTTCAATTTGTGTGTTGTTTGAGGATTCAGTTTTCGTAGAAATTTATTTTCCTCGTAGGTGTAGTATAAAGCACTATGTATCACTCGAGAGAAAGTGCGATTCCCGATCTCGGGTGTTTTAAAGCCCTCGCCTACGGCTCGGGCTTCAAACGACACCCTCGACGGTAATCGGTCACTTTCTCCTCTCGGTGAACAATGTACTATTATTTCCCGTTAAAAGTTTGATACAGAAAACACTACCTTTGGTCGCACTTAAAGGCGAACAAAGTCGTCCTTTTCGAATAGATGGGATGAAAAATAATAAGAATACGAGATTGACTATAATAGAGCTAGCAGCACAATGTTAGTGGATTGTGTGCTGTGCCTGTAGGTAGACTTGCCGGCTGGCACTCCGTAACCTAGGTGCTTGCTTGTAGAACCCGGCGCAGGGCGTGTTCCCCATCCGCGTGTGGGTGCAGGCGGACGGCGGCGACACCTCGCGCCCGCTGCTCGTCACCGCCAGGCGCAGGATCGGTAAGATACCACCACGCAACCTCCAAGTCCCAAGGTTAAGGTTACCTTTTAAATATAGTATACGATTTAATCAACACAAAATACTCTTGGTTGTTTTTAACCAACTTCCAAAAAAGGAGGTTCTTAACTGGAAAAGAGTCCCTAGCGCATGTTTGGAGAGGAGCCAATTGCTAGTTTGTTGGAAGATGGGGAACCGGTCCTCATTGAGAAACCAGGGCGTACATCAGACGATCTGTCCGCATACCAACCGATCGTGCTGCTTGGCGAGATAAATAATAATAATAATAATAATAAAGTTTATTAAGAAAAACGAGGTTACAGGGTTTGGGTAATGCTATTACACATTGTTTTCATTCTTCGAAGACTTCCTGCACTAGGCGGGGCCTGTCCCGCAGGAAGCTTATAAGTTTTCTTTGGAGTTACAAAAAAATATATGTAGGTATGCGCATAATAATTGAAGGAAGTAATAAAGTAAACTCAGATAACATTGCAAAAATACTATAAGTAAACTTAAAGTGCAAGCTTACAAGGATTCTTACCTATTGCTTATTGCTTTATTTAGATATGAAAGCTCCTTCATTTTCGCAGGAGGCGGTGCACCGTACACATGCGCGTGTGAGCCCTAGATTCGGCACGGGGGATGCAACGTCCCCGGGCAGGGTCGTCTCGTCGGAGTCTTAAAAACATCGACTCCAACGCTTTTAATACCCTACCCTCGAGTTGCGTTTGAGAGGCAACCCTGTATCACCAGGTGCCGTCATACAAGCTGCGTAGTGTGAATGAGGCCTATTTGGCCGACCCGTTCGTCATCTACCCTGGTCACCAGGGAGATGCCATGCAGGGTCGTAGCCATTTGAATGGTGTGACAATACAGTACGATCTGCCACGTAGCGGTGAGCCTCCTTGCCGGCCTGCCACCATAGCAAGTGCGTCGCCAAGGGTAGGCAGGGGGGGGCAGCTGCCCCCCCCCCCTAGAGATCAAATTATTAATAAATGTAGAAATTATACTTATGCTGCTATATTATAAACTACAAGAAATTCTAAAGGAAGCTACTTACTGCTGTTGCGGAGAAAGTCGGACTGGAGTTGGACATTACATCAATGCCGCGTATTACGGGGGAAACAACGTCATAGAAACAATCATTCAGCAGAAAGCCCTTCAGAATACTGGAAGAGATCTTTAGGAATACCATACTTAGATTCAATTATCACCTCCCTTGAAGTCTCTGGAGTAGCATCGAGGCGGAACGCGGAGTTGCGACAGTCGTAGACAGGATCCAGCAATTGGGACTCAAGGTGGCATTGCACAAGTCCGAGGCCATGTGCTTTCATAGCCCTCGGACTGCGCCACCACCGGGTTCCCAAATATGGGGTCCACATCGGCGTCGGGTTGACGGTAAAGTACCTGGGACTCGTCCTCGACAGCCGGTGGACTTTCGAGGAGCATTTCCGACGTCTGGCTCTCAAACTGGAGAGGACTGGGGCTGCTCTGAAGCGGCTCCTGCCTAACCTAGGGGGTCCAGACTCCCCCTGCCGGAGGCTCTACGCGGGGATCATTTGGTCCATGGCCCTTTACGGAGCGCTGATTCGGGCGCCGACGCTGGGTAAGCGACCGGCGGCCAAACTGAACGCTTGTCAGAGGGCCATGGCCATCCGGATGGTGCAGGGATACCGCTCGCTCTCCCGCGAAGCGGCGAGCCTCCTTGCTGGCCTGCCACCGTGGGATCTGGCGACAATAGTCCTTGCACGCATGCACGATTTCCGCGTGGAGTTGCAACGCCGGGGTGAAACTCCGTTCCCGCGACAAGTCGCGGTATAGCAGAGTTCCGGAGGTATCTCAGGGTGGCATGGCGACTGCGACTGTGGAAACCCAGTGCTGGGCACGCCGTCGTTGCGGCGGTAAGTCCCCTCTTTGAGGAGTGGTTGGAAAGAGGTCCCGGCGTCCTCTCGTTCCGTATGACGCAGGTCCTCACCGGACACGGTAAGTTCGGGAGGTTCCTGCATCGGATCAAGGAGGAAAGGACGCCCGGGTGTCGCCACTGTGCGGGTCACCACACGGTGGAGCACAGGGTAGAGGTGTGCCCCACTTAGGCGGAGTACCGCCGTGTTCCCGTGGAGGCTATCGGCGGAGGCGACTTGTCGCGCCGGGCCTTGGTACAGGCCATGGTCCGGAGCGAGGAGGGGTGGCGGGCGGTCGCTTCCTTCTGCGAAGCAGTAATGTTAGCGAAGGAGGCTGCCGACCGCAAGCGCGCGAGGGAACGGCCCTCATGCCGCCGCCGCCGAGATCCCGATCCCTGTTTCCGACCTCCGTATGCGCGGGCTTGCGGACGGCGAACACTGGGTAGCTCGCCATCCAGCAGTCCGGTAAAAACCCGGACCAAGCCCAGTCGTCAAAGGCGCGTTCTGTTCTACGCGCGCCTAAAGCAAACTGTCGGGGACCGGTAGGGCCGAAGACCCTGGGGCACACGGAAATTCCGAAAGGTGAGCCCGTGTCGTCCCAGATCGAAGGCAACGAAGGAACGGGGTGGGGTTTAGTCAGTAAGAGTCTGACATGCCCTCCCGCTCTGCCCAAGAGCGGGAGAAGTCATTCTGATGATTCCCCTCTTGAAAAAAAAATCGTCATCAGGCAAAGACTTCCAAAGTGTAATTGTTCATGCTCTCGGCGTTCATATTTTTTATCATCCATAATATTGCCTCATTGCCCCCCCCTTTGTCATAAGCTGGCGACGCCCTTGCACCGTAGGGTCTAGAAGCAACAGTCCTTGCACGCATGTACGATTCGCATGCTCCATCCACATCGGTGTAAAATGCCTCTGCAGTTAAAAGTCGCGGTTTGGAAAAGATCAACTGTTGCAACCCAGCGCTATAATCATTACTGTAAGTTCTGTCTTTGAGGGGTCGGTGGAGAGGCGTAAAAAACACAGTACGCACTGCATGGGTATCGCGGATATGTAAAGTTCACACTGATAACCTTCAATACGCCAGTAATGTTCCTTGTTGTTAGGGTTATCTATTCGTTCATATAACTTTTTTGTGTATCGACTGATTTTGATGATTCTGTTAGTGTTAGTTTAAGTTATAGTACCATGATAATCCCCAAAGCAATTCTTATACAACGTTGATACGACAGAGGGGCTTTACCTAAAAAGGGTTGTTGTACTCATCAATATGAACAACTTTTACTATGCGACCAACCCTGAACACGAAAAATATCCGCTGCTCCATACATTTTGTCAAATGATATGAACATAAGTGCCCGTCTGTCGTATCAATGTTGTATATCAGAGAACTAGCTCATCATCTACCTAATTTTTAGCTACACAGCTGCCTACCACATATTACATTCATGTGTATCTGTAACCTATGTGCACAAATAATTAAATCTGAATCCAAAATTTATAGTAACGAAAATGATATTTCATTTCACAAAATGATACAATTGCAAAGCCTGTTAGTAGGTGCTTAAATAATAGTCCAGTGCCTGGGAGTTTTTACTCAGATTTTTTTTTACTGTGGATGCACTTTAAAAAGAAAAACCGGGCAAGTGCGAGTCGGACTCGCGCACCGAGAGGGTTCCGTACCAATGACAACAGTTCAATTCTCGAATCGAGTCTTGAAGATTTTTCAATTTTTTTTTTTAGTGACGTAACTACAAATTTTCAGTTTTCAGACTTTTCTCTATATTTGTGCTATAATACCTTGCTTCGTGCCAAATTTCAAGATTCTAGGTCAACTGGAAATACCCTATGAATTTTGATTCTTTTGACAGTGTCGACATGTACGTTTTTTGCACAACATAAACAGGCGTATCTTTATTTCCCGTCAACTTACAAGTTTGATTTTTGCACAACTTCAAGAGATCGCAAACTTTATTATATGGTTTTAATTTCAACTCGATACCTGTTACCATGAAGCAGTGGTTATATTCTCTATGCCTGTGACGGATGGGCCGAAAACTTTAACGGTACGAACAGCGTCATCAAGTAACTTGATGACCGTTTATTTAAGGTACAGTCATACGGGGTGAATAGGAACGCAGGGGTGCATAGAAACCATATTGAAAAGGACTTTTTTCACATAATTAAGAAATTGTTTACAGCACTTAAGTTCTGCATTCTTGCATTGTAATCTTCGATCAATTGTTGATCGAAGATTGTTATACTTACATAAATAATGAAAGCTTTGCTAAACAGCACCTAATATTAGGGATAATGAGTTAAAGTCCTAATCAAAGTTTGGTTTCCATTCGTCTGTGCGTTCGTATTCAGTCCGTTTGACAGTATTTGATTGCGTGATGGGTGGCATGGGTGAGTGGCAGTAGCCGTGCTCAGTGAGTGAGGTGGTGTGTGTCCGCAGGCGCGTGGACGTGGCAGCTGCCGTACCGCTCGGGCGGCGCGCTGCTGTACGAGCTGGAGCGCACGCTCTGCCCCGACGACAGCGTCGACGCCGAGAAGCTCAACGACGACTGCGGTCAGTACACCCCGCCTGCCAGCGAACAGTGCAGTGCTGTCTGTCTTACACATTCCTGCTAGCGACGAGTTCATATTGTGTTTTTAATTTTGCGCAATATTCACTAAAAGTCAATCAGTGTTCCATTAATTAACTTATACCCTATCCATAGCAGCCGTGTCTAAATGTGTTCAGATGACGATGACCCGTCGCTGCCGGCGTCGGGCGACTTCTCGCTGCACGTGGGCTCGTCGTGCGCGGCGCCCACGCGCGTGCAGCTGCGCGCCTCCTTCGCGCGCGACTGGCGCCTGCCCTTCCAGTCCTCCACCCCCGTGGTGACGCAGCAGGTACACCTGCGTATCTAGCTTACCAGGCGATTGCCGTTGCGTGCCACGTTCGCGCGTGACTTGCACCTGCACTTCCAATCCTGCACCCTCGTAAAGACTCAGCAGCGTATTTACCTCAGCCCTCGCGTGCAGCTGCGCGTCTCGACCACGAGTCACAGGCGCCTGCCATTTTTTTTTCTAATCCTCCACTAGCGTGAAGACGCAGCAGGTGCACTAACGCTTTAAATCTTAGACCAAGAATCTTAAGACCTTCGCCAGAAACACAGTAAAACTCAGTAAAAGGCAGTGTTATAATTTTTCTGTTATTAAATTCTTAAAATGGTCGCTTCAATTCACTGAACGCTAAGCAGACGGCTTAGCATTTTTGGTCAATAAATATATTAAAAATGGATTACATTCAGCTCTCCTGTCGCTGAGTCTCTTCTTTGAGCTTTGTACACCTCTATCTGTATTGTTCTTTTTGCTTCTAAGTGTTTGCGTGTGTGACTGTGTCAGGGAGCGCCGCGCGTCAACTATTACCGCTGGCAGCCGGGGCAGAACAACGTGCGCCTCGTGGTGGACTCCGAGGACGACGTGTGCGCCACCATCGCCGTGCAGAACTACACGGTCAGTCCCGCACACCGCCCGCCACGCTCTACTGCGATCTACCATCTTCTTCTGGATAGAAACATCATTTGTAGTATACATTGTTTCAGTGCCCCATAGCGGAGACGCTGGAGGAGATTGAAGTCTCCACGCTAAGGATGACTGTCATACGATCCGGGGGAGTACAGCTATCGGTAAATATACAATGTGCAACCGATCACCAATGGCTTTCGACCAGTTTAACTTATGCTATCGAAGGGCACAGTATCAGTCGGTGCGCAAGTGACGCGTGTGTTGTTTCCAGCGGCTGCGCTACCCGCGCGGCTTCTACGTGCTGTCGGTGGTGCACGACTCGGACGAGGCGTGTCGCCAGGAGGACGAGCCCGACGTGGAGTGGCTGTGGGAGGCGGCCGTGCTGGAGCAGCTGCAGGGCCCGCAGGCGCCGCCGCCGCCGCGCCGCAAGGCGCTCACGCTGCACACCAGGGTGGGTGCGTAGGGGACCGCTCATCATCACATAAAAGGGGCATTCAGTAAAGTAGTTCCAATGTCACACCTTTTTAGCATCAAATGAGCATGTGTTTAGTGGAGTCACTCAACATTATGTATGTACCACTAAGAAATCGCCAAAAAGATGACAAAGTCGCAGAGATGGTTTTGTATATAGTAATATAATAGTTTGCGCCATAGCTAAGAAATATATGCGCTATAGCTAATAATCTTAGAAAATGTGTAAATAAATAGTGTGTATTTGTTGAGGTGGCGCTGTCGCGCGCGCAGTACGCGGTGGGCGCGGGCGTGACGCTGGCCGTGTTCGTGCTGTTCTACGTGCTGTTCGGCGCGCTCGTGCTGGCGCAGCGCTGGCCGCGCTGGAAGCGCCTCGTGGGGCCGCGCGCCGTGCTCGCTCGCAGTAACTATACCCTTCAACTTCTTTGTTTACATAAATAATGTTTTTCCTTAAATCGAGTTTTATAAGTATAACAATTACTTTTCAGAGCCAGATGAAGTGACTCGATCGGAGGTGGACAGCACGATGTCCATGTCGCCCGCGCGCCGGCGCCGGGACTCCAGTGAGTGCTGCATTACTCAGTACGAGTGCACGCTCTACGCGGAGCGTGCTCCACTCACGGGAATTATAAATAATATTTATATAGTAATTAGGCTCCGGCCATTTTTGTGGTTGGCTTACCTAATTACAATTATGCCTTGTTCGAAAGCATAATTAATGTAGGTATGATGAACATAGGGGATGATGAACAGAGAAGGATTTATGTAAGTTTCTCGTGTTTTATAGCGGCGACGTTCGACAGCAGCGACAACAGCGATACGGACGATGAGGAAGAAAACAGGACCGCCACGACTGTCGTCACCACCACCGCCGTCACCACGCCGCCGCCCGGCGAGCCCGCCACGAGCTCGGACGCGCCGGACAGCCCGGACGAGCCGAGCCGGCCGGACGCGCCGGACAGTGTCCCCGGGCCGGCGGGGCGCGCCGACGTCACCACGGACACGGCCGACATCCCCGACGCCAGCACCAGCACGCGCGCCGTGCAGACGGAACAGAACGGCAACGGCATCTATCTAGAAAGAGTTCAGGTAGCTAGGAGTAGCTCCATGGAACAGATAAACGAACAAATAGCTTGAAGACGTCGCAAACGTTTAGCTCTTAACTATTTTGCTGATTTGTTAAAACAACGAAATATGTATTTGACAGCTATCGGCGTTGTTGCAAATTTTTACAATGCACCTTACGTACCTACGCGTTTACAATCAGTCAGGTTCAGGTAAGGGCTCAGATCAGTTGGCTCTTTCAGTGAGATGGTCAACCTGGGCCAGGACAGGCTCCTAGCAGCACGAGATCCATACGTACGAGAATTTTAGTACTGCGCACTTCTGTACGCGAACACAAGTGCGTTCTCTCTTCTCTCACTCTCTTAGTCCGATGATATAGCCCTAGGTCGACTGGTAGAGAATGCCTATGGCATTAAGTCCGCCTTTTATGTTGCATGAAGATATATCGGGACGATTAGAGCAAGTGCGGGCGTGCGCTAAGAGTGCGTGTGTTGCAGTCGATGGCGCGGCCGTTCGGGCTGCCGGCGCGCCTGCACGTGGCGGCGCTGTCGCGGCGGCGCGCGCGCGTGCTGGCGGCGCGCTCGGACCGCTACCTGTACACGCTGTACACCGTGGCGCTGTTCTACTCGCTGCCCGTGCTGCAGTTCGTGGCCGCCTACCAGGTCGTGCTCAACGTCACGGGCTCGCTCGACACGTGCTACTACAACTTCCTGTGCGCGCACCCCTGGGGCGGCATCTCCGACTTCAACCACGTGTTCTCCAACGCCGGCTACCTGCTGCTGGGCGCGCTGTTCATGCTGCAGGTGCGGCGCCGCAAGATGCGCCGCAAGCGCAAGCCGCGGGACGAGGTAGGCACCGCGCGCACCCCGGGCGTGGGGCGCGCGGACGTAGAGTAACGCTGTGTGTCCGCAGGAGTACGGCATCCCGGCGCACTACGGCCTGCTGTCGTCGCTGGGCGCCGCCATGATGATGGTGGCGCTGCTGTCCGCCACCTACCACGTCTGCCCCAACGCGCTCAACTTCCAGTTCGGTACGCACGACATTCCTATTTTTAATCATTCTTTAAAAACTTGTGTAACGGCGTACTAAGTAGGTTGTTTTCCGCGCAGACACGGCGTTCATGTACGTGCTGGCGGTGCTGAGCATGGTGAAGATCTACCAGTCGCGCCACCCCGACATCAACGCGCGCGCGCACGCCACCTTCGGCGTGCTCGCCGTGCTCATCGCGCTCGGTATGCTCCCGCCACGCTCATCAAAGCAAATTAATAAAGACGCACGAATATTTGTGGAAAAAGGGACCGAGAGCCCAAGACCCTGTTACTTAGTTTCATTCGATCTTAAAACTTGTGGAACGTTCGTACGTTCCGCGATCTAGGCGCGGCTACGTAGCTGTAGCTCAGTAGTTGCTAGGCTAACACCACGGGCATTGTTTTGCCTGCTTCGATATGAGCTCACATTCGACCTTTTCCTTACTGTGCCGGATTATTACCGAAGTAGATCGTTGTTCATCTCTCTTGAAAATCTTGTGAGTTATATGTCGGCGGTCAGAGAGGCGTTGTAGCTGATGAAGTTGTCGGTGACTCGTGTGTGTGCAGTGGTGTGGGGCGTGCTGGGCGGCGGCCCGCTGTTCTGGAGCGTGTTCACCGTGCTGCACATCTTCACCTTCCTGCTGCTCTCGCTGCGCATCTACTACGTGGGACAGTTCCGCTTCGGTCAGTACCTACACACCACATGTCACAGATACCTTTCATTTCCTTGCCATAAGGACTAGTCAAAGAAGTACGTGATGTGTGATGTCTCCTAGCTTTGCACTGTCTATGAAATTAATTTATTATTTCTGTTCTAAATAGGCTGTGAGTGCGGCCTTTCCGCGTAGTCTAAGGTAAAGTTAAGTAAGCGTAATGTGAACAGCAATGTTCGGTGTGTGGTTACAGAGAAGGAGAGCCTGCAGCAGGCGGCGCGCTCGGTGGCCGACATGCCGGCGCGCGGGCTGCGGCCGCTGTACACGGCGCGCCTCGTCATGCTGCTCATCGCCAACGCCGTCAACTGGGGCTTCGCGCTCTACGGGTAGGTACGAGCCCCGCCACTAGCTTGTCCCGACAAGCTGCAGTATGAGGCTCAAAGGTTGAGAGTCCCTGTGTGCGCAGGCTGTTCACGCAGAGCGGCGACTTCGCGGGGCACCTGCTGTCGGTGCTGCTGACCAACACGCTGCTGTACATGGTGTTCTACCTGAGCATGAAGCTGCTGCACGGCGAGCGGCCGCGCTGGTACGCGTGGCTGTACCTGGCCGCCGCCTCCGCCGCCTGGGCGCCCGGCCTCTACTTCTTCATCTCCGGCAGCACAGACTGGTACCTACACATATAACACATTTTCACACATTTAGATAATAGTAAAAACCGGCCAAGAGCGAGTCCGACCAGTGTCCGAACGAATCGTATATTTTGTAATGTCTTTAAAAAACATACCGGTACACTTTTGGTTTTGTTGGTTTTTCCGTAACCTTTATATAATCTTATCTTATCTTGGTTTCCGTTTTCCGCACTTAGTCCCGTTGGACCATTGTGCGTGGGCCGTCCGGTCTTCACTCCAACCAGCCCACCTCCTTCCAGAAGCAAACTATCTTCTTGGGCTTGTTCAGGGCGTCTATCATTGATCTCGGTGTTCCTAGGATTTGTGATCTTATGTCACTGACGGCTGTGCACTCCAGGAGTACATGCGCGACAGTTTCCTCTGCCTCCATACATCCTCTACACAGAGGACTGTCCGTAATACCCAGTGCGAAAAAGTGCTTGTTCAGTGAGCAGTGTCCGGTGATGGTCCCTGCCATCAGGCGCAGGCTGCCTCTATCCAGTCGCAGAAGGCTGTTGGCTAGGGCTTTGTCTAAATTTGGCATGGCCTCTTTGGCCTGCCTGCAGCCCGGTGCCAGGGACCACCACCTTCCCGCCTGTGTGTTAGTGTGCTCCCTTAGCCAACCACGCAGCTGACCAAAGGGGATCGGCACGATGGGTTCGGGCCCGAAGACCACCGCCCCAGATCCCCGTCTCGCTAATTCATCAGCCGCGTCGTTGCCCAGTGAGCCACTGTGTCCCTTTATCCATTGTAGCGTCACGGTGTTGTTGTATGGCACCGTGGCGCGTTCCAGTGCGATATGACACTCTTGTATGAGTTTCGAGGTTATTTCAGTTTTTCCTAGCGATTGTAGTACTGAGGCACTGTCAGAGATTATGCGGATATGACTTTCTCTGACTCCTCTGGCTACTATAGCGTGGGCTGCGAGGGTGATGCCAATGCACTCTGCTTGGTAGACAGAGTTTAGTGTGCCTAGCGGTCTGGATATCTTGATATTCAGGTCGTCAGAGTAGACTCCGACTCCTGTTCCGGTATTTGTCTTTGAGCCGTCCGTGTATATTCTCAGTTCCTTCGGGCCTGAGTAGTCATGCGATTCTTCTATGAGTTGGATGCTATAATGTTTTTGGAAGTACAAAGCTTTGAGGGCTCTGTCATTTGGGGCCAGCATCATGGGCTGTCTTTTTACAGCGTCCTCAAGGATGCTTGTATGCTTTATTCGGCAGTCAGTTTTCAGTGTGCCTGCTTGCTTTAGTCTGAGACTTGCCATGGTCGCTTCTTCTCTTACCATGAGATGGAGCGGAGGCAGTCCTATCATTGTTTGTAGGGCTGCAGTGGGTGTCGTTCTCATGCTGCTAGTTATTGCTATGCAGGCGAGTCGTTGGAATTTTTCCATGTCTTTTTGGGCTGTACTTAAGTCCGTTCTGGGCCACCAAACTAAGCAGCCGTACGTGATGATTGGTCTGATGACTGTGGTGTATAGCCAGTGGGTGACTTTGGGGCTAATGCCCCAGCTGCGTCCCAGCATGCGTCTGCATTGCCACATGGATATGCTGGCTTTTTTGATTATGTGGTCCATGTGTTTTGCCCAGTTTAACTGCTTGTCCAAGTAGATGCCCAGGTACTTGGCTTCAGTTGAGAGGCTTAGGGTAGTTCCGAAGAAACGTGGTAATTTGAGTGCAGGTAGTTTCCTTTTTTTTGTGAAAAGTACTAGTTCTGTTTTCGTGGGGTTGACGGTGAGTTGGTAATCTCTACACCAATCCTCTACTATTTTCAGGGCCTGGCCCATGAGGTTGCATAGGGTGTTTTCGTGAGTGCCGTTGACTATTATGGTTATGTCGTCGGCGTACCCCACGGTAAAGTATCCTTTGTCGTTTAGTTTTTTTATGAGGCTGTCTGCGACTAGGTTCCATAGCAGCGGTGAGAGGACGCCCCCTTGGGGGCAGCCCTTTGCTACGGTGGCCCTTGTTGTGTTATTTACGGTGACTTGCACTGCCCTTAGTTTGAGCATGTTCGTGATCCAGCCACTTAAGGTCGGGTCGACGTCATGCTTCTCAAGGGCTGCACTGATACTTTCGAACATTGTTTTGTCAAAAGCGCCCTCTATATCGATGAAGGCGACTAGCGAGGAGCATTTGTGGTGTATTGCGCATTCTATTTTGGACACCACTTCGTGTAGTGCGGATTCAGTTGATTTGCCGGTGGAGTAGGCGTGTTGCTGCTTGTGGAGTGGTATCTTTAGGAGGGGACCATCGCGGATGTGTCTATCACAAAGCCTTTCCAAGGTCTTCAACAGGAAGGATGTTAGACTTATGGGTCTGTATGCTTTAGGTTGTGTGTAGTCGGTCTTGCCCGGTTTGGGGATGAAGATTACCTTCACCTCGCGCCATGCAAGTGGTACATATTTAAGTGCTATGCATGCTCGGTATATTGCCAGTAGCCATGGTAACAGGGTGTTGTCTCCCCATTGGAGTAGGGCGGGGAAAATTCCATCCAGACCTGGGGACTTATAGGGCTGGAAAATTCTGATTGCCCAGAGTATGCGGTCTTCAGTTATTATTTTTTGTGCTTCAGACCAGTCTAGGTCTGTGGGTGTAGAAACTGGTTCGTTTTCCCACGTCCTGTTCTCGAGCAGGCTGCAGTCTGGGAAGTGTGTCTTCAGTAATAGGTTGCTGGTCTCGGTATCTGTTTTTGTGTAACTGTTATCTGGTTTTTTCAGCGCGCCGAGGGTGCGATCCTGGTCTTTTGCTAGAATCTTCCTTACTCGTGCGGCTTCATTGTTTGATTCTATATTGTCACAGAAATTGCGCCAGGCATTGTTCTTGGCGGTTCTGATTTCTTTCTTGTAAGCATATTGTGTTTCTTTGTATCGGTCCCAGTCTTCTGGGGTTCTGGTGTTTTTGGCTCTGTTGAACTGTTTTCGTAGGGTGGCCCTAAGTTTACTGAGTTCCAAGTTCCACCAGGGGTTCCCCTTATTTTTGGTGTTCGGAGGTCTCAGTTTACAGTGGGTGTGATATGCTTCAGTTATGTTATACGTGAGTCGTTTAATCGTGTTGTTCAATTGATCGGGGTCAGATATGTGGGTGTTGTGTGTGTTTATTTGCTCCCAATCTAGAAGAGATGCTAGGAGACGTTTGTATTCGGGCACGTTTGTCCGGCGTGGGTTACGTCGCGATTCGGGTTTTTTAGTGTTGGTTGCTATGGTGAAACATATACTTCTGTGGTCAGAGCAGGAAGGTTCATCGGAGACGCGCCAGTCCGATATTAGGTTTGTCGCGCCTTCCGTTGCAAGGGTTAGGTCAATAATCGTTTGTCCTCTGGCCGTGACCCAAGTGGGTTCAGTGCCTCGGTTAACGATATTGAGGTTAGTGGAGAATAAGTAAGTAGATAAGGTCTCACCTCTGGTGTTTGATACTTCACTTCCCCATAGAGGGTGATGAGCGTTTGAGTCGGTGCAGATGATCAGGTCCAGGTTGGTGTTCTCGCAGTGTCGGACTAAATCCGCTACTTCTTTTGGAGGGCAGTTCTCGTCGTCGCCTGGCATGTATGATGAGGCTAGTACGATTTCTGGGGCATTGTTTTCGCACCGGAGCCTGATTGCAGTCAGGTCTCTGGAACAGAATTCGGTTAGTAATGTGATGGGTAGGTCTGGGGGTATGTATATGCAAGTCCGTGGTTTCTCTTCATTATGTGTATTAAGTAGGACTTTACCTCCAATGCTTCCGAGTCCGCATACTTTGTTGTTCCTAATCCACGGCTCTTGGATTAGGGCGATTGTTCGGGGCTTGGTTTCCAGCCTCCTGCGTAAGGTAGCCGTAGCAGTCTGGCTGTGTTGAAGGTTTATTTGGATGATCTGGGTAGTATTGGGAGTGTTTGTCGCCGGCACTGGGGCGAAGTTAGGAGGAGATGGATCCATCAGAGATTTCACCACCCTCCTCCGTTTCGCGCCAGCCTTCGCCGGGAGAAGATGCGAGCAGCTGCGTCGACCATCCGGGCGATGCGGGTGCGGCTTCCACCGTTGCCTCCGCGATTGCTGCTCGAGCCATCTCCTCTTCTAAACGGGTCATATCCGTGTCGGTCGGTGACGGTTTCGGGGTGTCGATGTCGTCTGGGTTATTTGGGCTGCTGCCGTCGTTGGGGTTTGTACTGGGGTAGAAGCGGACGTATATCGAACCAAGAAGGTACGATATACGTCGCTCCCGCGCCAGGACCTTTTCAACTTCATCGGCCGGGATACCCAGGGTCAGATAGGTCCCATGGTTATCTCCGCCGACGCTTGTTGCCCGGTACAGTGACCACCTACCGATGTCGTACCAAGCATTCTGGCGGACCAGAAGGCTCTGGAGCCGCGCTATGTCCCCATTATGCCTGGGAACAAATAGCGCGGCTCGGACACGGGTAGGTATGTCAGACTGTCGCATGACGGTCAGTGTCGAGGTGACGTCTGGGAATTTTATTCGGGGAACATTCTGTGTCAGCCAAGTTAGCGAGTACTCATCCTCGCACCACTCCTGCACAGTGCCGTCCGCTACCCGAGGGTATCCACGGAAGGCCGGGAGCAGTGCGAGGTCAGACTCTGTGAGCAGCCTCTCGAGTTCGATTTTTACACGACTCGCCTCGTCGTGTGTCAGGTCTCTGGAGGGGGGAGGGAGACAGATTGCTACGGCGAACCGCGCAGGAATATCCTTTGTGGCCCGCGCGTAGGTCTTCTGTTCCCCTGCAGCAGTCTGGGTCCGTACCCGCTTCGGGTCCCCCTGGAGCGCGCTCGGTGAAGCCGTGTCATCAGGGCGCATCCTCTTCACCGCTCCCATGCCGCTTGGCCCAGGCTGCGGTTCAGATGCGCCCCGTGTTGCGCGCTCAGTGGGTACCCGATGCGGACGCGCACGTCCAGACCGTTTCCCCCTTACCCTAAGTGCGCCATTTGTGTCTGACAGGTGCCGGTTTAGGCTTCCAGACCCGGAGACCCCCAGCTCGCGTGTTTCCACGTCCAGCCTTTTTTCGCTCGGGGTTTCCCCTTCGCGTACTTCGGGCTGGGCGCGTACTCCTCCTGTTTTCGCGTCCGGCCTTTTTTCGCTTCGGGTTGCCCCTACACGTACTTCGGGCTGGTCGCATACTTCAGGTGTAGCGACCGTTTGCGTGTCACGACGACCTAAGCCGTCGCGAATCTTGCGCATCCGGTCGCTCAGCTCCCTCTCCCTGGCGCAGATTTTTTCGCGCTTTGCTACAAGCGAGCGTACTTCGTCTGCCGGGATCGGGTTGGGATCACTGGAGCCGTCGGCCCTTACCGAACCCTGTTCAGATTCGATGTCCTTCAGCCTAGCCTCGGCCTTACGGCGCTGTCGCGCTAGCGCGCGCAGCTCCTTACCGAGGTTAGACTGGTGGGCTTCGTCAGTGTCGTTGTCGGGGTTGTTGGTCACGCTCTTCCGAACTATGCTCTGTTGCCAGGCATTTGTGGAAGGAGCGGCCAGTCTGTTTGTCACGTCTGTTCATCGGCGCAGAAGTTGCAGCCGGAATAGGGGTAGGGATTTCAGGCGCAAGAGCTGCAGCCGGAGTCGGTGTATGGTCATCAGGCGCTGTCGCTGCCTGGTTTGGTGCGGTGATGAGATTATGCCGTGCAGAAGGCACGGCATCAACAAGCAGGGTATTGCCCCCTCCCAGAATACGATGGGGGCTGACCGACGGATCGGTGTGGGATTCCCCGGCTTGGCCGGGACCCACCTGGGTAGTCTTTTTGTACTTCTGCTTCATTTAAAAGGTGGGTGGGCTTTTGGAAGCTTGAGGTTACCCTTCCTCTGGACCGACGGGATGTGGGGTAAAAGGAGGGAGGGGTTCGGGTACAGGGATCATGGGATTGGGGTATCAGGTTTTCCCTGGCCTGGGGTTTAGCTTCGGGAAACTTCTCTTGTCCGGGATCTCACACGAGATACTCCGGTCAGGGGACCTACCTACAAGCGGTCAGGAGGCGGCCCCCCAGCCGGAGCTGGGCTATCCGCAACCTGCCCACCCGCTCGGTTGCATGAGAAGAAGTGCCTGGCGGTCCGTGCCGATCAGCCACGTGGGCACGTGTGCCACCGTGTCGGGTCGGCACGTCCAGCCCCGAGAACCTTTATATAAAGATCTATATTACGTGAACTTTTAAAAAAAAAATAAGTATACTGTTCTTTCCGAAATAATTGCCAATTTTAATCTACTACTTCATGATTCAGGTAGGTATCTACATCCCAAAAGTAACCCCCAAACATATTCATTTATTTACATTATACGTTCGTGTTTGGGTCATCTAAGTATATATATGTTACTGTAAAAGCCCGAACCACGGCAAATCTTAGGTTTTACCAATAAATCTTAGGATTTACCAACACGAGTCGGTAAATGTAAGGATATGTAAAAAAGAAACGATTTAATCGGGCTTTTACCATTAGAATTTGGTACATGCTAGGTTTTACTAGTGTGGGTTGGTAAATGTTAATTTTGGATTTTCGACGATGGAGCGCGCTTAACTAGAAGTAACCTATTCACTATTGACTTAAAGATTCCTGGGTTGCAGCTATCAGGAAATATAGACTCCGGCAGCGAATTCCTCTCCTTGGCTGTACATAGAATAAATGTGTTCCCAAAAAGTTTTGTGCGTATAGGAGGGATGTATACCGGTGGCGCATCGCCGTACGCCTGGTGGTCTGATGATGGAACGGGCTAGGCGGAATTAGGTTATGCAATTCCGACGCACACTCCTGAAAATGCAACCGGTAGAAAACTGACAGGCTAGCGACTCGGCGTTGATGCGCAAGACTTTGAAGCCTCGACTCAACGAGTGCATCACTACCAATGATCCTCTTGGCTCTCCTTTCAATAGCTTCAAGCGCCTTAAGCTGATATCGGGCAGATCCATCCCAAAGATGAGAGGAGTACTCCATACACGATCGAACTTACGCTTGATAAAGTGTGAGCAGCTGTTCTGGCGTGACGTACTGTCTCACCTTTGCAAGGATTCCTAGCTTTTTAGCAGCCAGTTGAGCCTTTGCTTCAATATATAGAGCAAATATGAGAGTCGACGTCAACGTAACACCAAGAAGATCAAGATGGTCGGTTATCGGCACGCTTGCACCCAGGAAAGTAGAAAGAGGACTGAATTGTCTTCTTTTAGCGGAAAACAGACACGCCTGGGTTTTAGCAGCAGAAATTTGATCAAATTGGCATCGTTCCATTCAGTGATTGCTTCCAAGGACCAACTCAAGCGCTCAACCATAGCCACTCGGAGAGACTGGATCTGTGACTCACTAGTTCGTGTACTGGATATGTATCTCTCAGTAACAGTACTGTCGTCTGCATACCCAAAAGTACCAGGCCATGCAATGGCCATTTGAGTGGACGAGCTGCCATTGATGACCACTCGAATGGATCGGTCACTCAAGAAGACTGCGATCCAAGCACACAATCCAGCAGGTAAACCGAAAGAAGAAGAAGAAGCTTACTAATAAGGCTTTCTTGCTAGACCCTATCGAAAGCCTTCGAGATGTTGAGAGAGACGGCAAGCGCTCTCCCATGCTTCTCGATGGCCTCACTGCAGATACGGATGGCATACGCTAGAAAATCACCAGTTGACCAATTTCGGTGAAAGCCGTATTGACGGTCACTTAGGATGTCATAAGTTTCTAGGTATGCCAGGAGCTTAGAGTGTTGAGTACACGGTCCATAGTCTTACAGAACAATGCATATTTCTTAATCATTTATTTCAATTAATAATTATTCAAAACCTTACATACTCGTACCTATGAGTAATTATTAATAATTTGTACTACTAATCAGTCAAATCGTTACCTATCTTTTGGTAATGTTTATCTCAACATTTACCCTGTCTTTGAGGTAAATCCTAAGATTTACCAAGTGAATGCTAGTAAAAGTCCAAAATAAACGATGATCATAGAACAGTTTGGACTTTTACCATGAAGAGTTGGTAAATCTTAGGATTTACTGGAAAATCTTAGGATTTACCGTAGTTCGAGCTTTTACAGTAATAACATATATAAAAATGAAACCCGTTTTCCGTTGTCACGACATAACATGAAAACGACTTGACCGGTTTGGCTGTTTTTTTTTTAATGTTCCTTGAAGTTCAATGATGGTTTTTACGGAGAGAAAAAATCTAAAAAAAAAAAAGTTAGCTAAAGTAGGGTAGATAGGGTAGTGTAGGGTAGTGTAGTGTAATGTAGGGTAGTATAGACGATGGATAGAGGGTGGGTAGGGTAGTGTAGGGTAGGTAAGGAAGGTAGGGTAGGGTAGCGTAGGATATGTAGGGTAGTCATTTGACGGCAGCGAAGCCTCGGGTAAAAGCTAGTATAATTATATTTCCGTGTTTCAAAGCTTGTTTTATTTGAGATACAAACGGACGGATACGAATTCTACTATAAGAGTGACGGTTTTTTTTTCATTTAGAGCACAGAATGACAGAACCTTAAAAGCAATTAAAAAATCCGGAAAGATTCATTTTCTAATTTAAAAAAAAATCGCCTCGTTACCATTAGGTAATCTGCCTCGTTGCTTAGAATAAAACTAAAATGGACGACGGATGGGAAAGTTTAGAGGATTTCAGAAGAATTGGCCCGCAGGCCGCACTCATCACACCCCACGCGGCGCCACTGTACCGAGCGTGTGTTGCAGGTCGACGACGCCGGCGCTGTCGCGGCACCTCAACCACGAGTGCGTGGTGCTGCAGTTCTACGACTCGCACGACCTGTGGCACATCCTGTCCGCCGTGGCGCTCTACTTCTCCTTCAACGCCATGCTCACGTGGGACGACGGGCTCGCCGCCGTCAAACGCACTGAGATCGCCGTCTTTTGATATACTAACACTATTATTTATTAAAGTACTTAATTCTATTTTTGAGAGTCTAGCGTATTTAACTATTTCTTCTCCTTTCATCCCTAATAGGGCTTTCAGCCCTCATCATTTGAGCTGTCAAAAAATATAGGCGTACCCCCGCAGGAAGGTCTCATACAAAGTGGACCTGTGTGGGTCGCGGTTATCCGACGGTATCAAAACGCACACGACCGGTCGTTGTCGAAGAACCCGCACCCGCTAACACTATCAAACGCTAGACTGAAATGTGTATTAGCTATAACGAACCCAGTATGCCGTGAGACGTGCGCTGGAATGCCGCGGTATCTAGGCTAGGCTAGGCTTCGACCTTGCTACGCCCCTACAGTTTACTGACATTTCTTTGAGGCGCGAGTTACCCATTACTGGCTTCCGCAAACCTGCGCCTACGGTGGCTGGAAATCGGGGTCGGGATCTGATGATGCTGCCGCCTCCTTCGCTAGGATTACCTATTGCTTTGCAGAAGGAGACGACCGCCTGCAACTGCTCCTCGCTCCGGACCATGGCCTATACTAGGCCCAGTGCAAGAGGTCGCTGCCGCCGATCGCCCCTACGAATACAAATCGGTGCTTTCCCCCAAACGGGGCACACTTTCAGTCATCACAATAGTGACACCCGGGCGTTTCTTTCGGACGAATCCGAGGCACCTCCCGAACTTCCTATAACCGGTGAGGACCTGCGTCATGTAGAAGGTGAGAACACCGTGTTGCCGCTCCAGCCACTCCTCAAAGAGAGGACATACCACCGTAATGATGGTGTGCCCATCCTGTCCTGGTCTGTGTAGTTAACCTTCTAATCCCCGCGCGGTCTCATGAGACCCCGCGAAATGTCATCGCAACATGTACCTACTTCAAAAATATTTTATTAGAACAAAACAATAAATTAGAGAAAGTTCTATACTTAAGGAAAAAATTGAATAGCCAGTAGTTTTCTCACTCGCTTACCTGCCAAATTACCAATGATAAATGTGAATATTTCACATTCAAAAACCAATTATACAGTAACGACATTTGAAGATTAAATATGTTTTTATCTATTTCGAGTAGCTGTAATTGAGCGTCAACGGAAGACCCAAGGCTCCCAACTCTCTCAATTTCAACCACATTCCTACGATCCTAACTAGAGAGTATCATACCCAGTATATTTTGACGTTTGTAATATTAAGTCCACTTGCACACGTATACAACACAGAGTAGGTACTTGTAATATACTATAGTCTGTTTCACAAACCTTTAAAAAAATCTTGTTTCATTTAATTTCACTACCGTGAAAGTTTTAAAACATTCTACTATTTTGAGAATCATTGTTTATGCAAAGAAGCGAACGAAACGCATATGAAATGTCAGTGACACAGTGACGTCACGTCAGCGATTGTCGCGTTCTCATTATTTTTATTTCGCAATTTCGAAAATATCTGCATAAAATTATTGTTTTGTGACGTAAAAGTATAATATTTAGTTCTGGAACATATAACTGACATGGATAACCAATACTACTACAAACTAATGGCGAACTATCTATCAAAACGGAACTGTGACGAGTCGTTTATGCGATATTTTTTTGGTAAGAATTCACTAAAGAAAACTCCTGAAGAGTTGGAACGGGCAGACGAGAGGAAAAGAAGACTTCAGCGGGAACGGTCTCGTCGATATCGAGCGTTAAAGAACGCCCGTCGGCAACACGAGGGCGGCGGGAGTGGTGGCGGCCGGGACAGCGCGGATGGCGACGCATCGCGCTCCAAGTCGCGCGCGCTCGCGCTGGACGAGGAGTACAGCGACGGCGACGAGCCGCCCACGTTGTGCGACCTCAGCTACGACGACAAGTGGCGGGAGCGCGCGCCCGCGTCCGACTGCGCCTCCGACGACAACTCGGCGCAGTCGGCGGCCGAGCTGGCGGACGCGGCGCCGCCCGACGCGCCGCTGAGCCTGCGCGAGCTGCTGAGCTCGCCCAACGCCGAGCTGGACTACCCCACAGTGCACAGCCTCATGTTCCACTGGCTGCAGACGTAACACTGTGCTGCTCACACTCCACACTAGAATGCATGCAACTACTTTGGCTCCCACTAAGTTTTTTGTTTCTAAATCTTAAATTGTTTCCATTTACATACTGCACACAGCCTTGTCTTCCCTTAGAACTGACGCTGACACTGAAGTGCCAGTAAGTAGGCAAGTATTGACAAGATTTATATCAAATACCATATTGTTAGAGGTAACTGTGGGTGTGGTAGTCCTACACATATCAAAATGTTGCTGCTTTTATAATATAATTGATCACATGTGTTGACAGAACCGTCCTGCTATGATTTATTGACTAATTAGGTAGTAGTTAAATATGTACTTTGACTGTAGATGATAATAATAATGGTTCAGGGTGGTTTTAGCAAGCTAAGCGACATAGGTACAAGTTTGTTTATTAAAGAGTAAATGTAAGCTTTCCAACAAGCAGAGGTTGCATGGAAGCCGCTGTGGCCGAGATGATTGTATACTCAACTTACAACATAAGTACAATTTGAATCCAGACAGCTTTTAAATGTGTGAGTTTATAGTTAATACACATGCATTAGATTCAATAAGAACTTGTCAGAAGCGAGAAGTCAAACATTGACTGCAGATGAATGATGACACATGTGCGTGCATGTAGTTGGCTTGGCATTCAGAACATATCAGTTATCTGCACTGCAAGTGGTGCGGTGCCATGCCACTGCTCCGTAGTCAGTAGTCACGGATGCTGTGTGGGAGATGTGCAGAGAGTGCTGTAAGAGTGGCCGTGCTGTGTTGTGAGCACAGCACCAGCCATCAGCTCATAGAGTATTCCACTAGACAATAAGTTGTTGTTAAGTTGCCATATCCTAATATTTAGATACTCAACAATTATACATAATTTTATCATATAATGCATAGAAAAGTATAGAGTATTATATACCTATAGTTTGTGATACGAATGAATTTACATTTTGTGTGAAATCTACAATGTTAGGTAAAACAGGTTTATAGTGTTAAGATAGTGCAGCTTGTGCTGCCACAGAGTCATGCTTCATGCTGGCTCGTGGGCACAGCGGGCTCGCAAGTTGAGCACGCTCATGCAGGGACGCATGGGCGAGACATTACTGCTACACAATCAATATTGCAAAATATAACATTCCTAAAACAACATTGCATAATATTAACACCCTGAATTTGTTGTCAGTGGTGTAATTGTGAACAATATTATTATTATGTGGTGCAAACAAAATTATGTGCTATGGTGTTGTAAGATGTTCCAATCAAGTCAATAATGTTTCCAAATCTTTTCAAATAAGCCCTTAGTTCAACATTTATTTTTGCATTTAAATCTAAGTTCAATCATTTAACCTGATATTCTTCAGCAATCACTATGCAACTCTCATTTTGATATATTTGCACAATATACAAGATGTTGGGACAGGGCTCATGGGCCACCTTGCCACCTAAGTTTTAGATAATTATATGTTTTCTTCTATGCAAACACAGAGTACTAATACTACTTGTGATAAACAAATTATATCTCAAATATATATGTATCTAGGTTTATAGGGTGATTTTGAGATGGAACTGACAGGCAAAAACCAATTGTTTAAATTATTAACCAACCAACCATATAAGGTAAGGATTAAGAAAAGCTATACTTAGGGCCATGTGCACCGACATAAGTTTAAGATAACCATCTGATTAACGTCAATAACCGACGATAAGGAACAGGAAATATTGCTAAAATAGCCGTTTTAATATTAAAACAGTCGATTTGGTGTCGGTGAACATCGCCCTTAGGGCCATGTGCACCGACATAAGTTTAAGATAACCATCTGATTAACGTCAATAACCGACGATAAGGAACAGGAAATATTGCTAAAACAGCCGTTTTAATATTAAAACAGTCGATTTGGTGTCGGTGAACATCGCCCTTACTGTGTAGTCAGTCTTCTTCTTCTTCTTCCTGCCCTTATCCCATATTATTTGGCGTCGGCGCAACATGTTTTATTCTTCCATTCTGTCCTATCACCCGTCATGCTATCATCAACTCCCTTTTCTTTTATATCAGTCCTCACACAATCCATCCATCTTTTCTTGAATATGAGTTAAAAGAGAAACTTATTTTTTTTTAGTAGGTACAGTCATGCACCGCCATACTGTGTTATTTGCCCTGTTACAAAAATAAAAAAATATTTATATAGACTGTATATTTCCAATATTAGTTAGTGATTTTGTGTATTTTTGTAAACAAGACTAACAACAGGTCTAATGTATGATCCCAGTAGGTGCCACATATTAGTTTTGTAAAAGTTATGTTCCATCTCAAAAATAGTTGTGTATACAAATCTACATCTACTTATGGAGTTGTGATGCGACTGGCTAAATTGCGATCAACAGGTACCATATTTAATTTGCATTTATGACAAATACTCTGGATTTGAATATTTAGCTCTCTTAATGTTTAATTCACAAAGGAAAGACTTTAAATAGGTACTGAAATTGGTTGAATGAACAGAGGTGTTAACACTGGTCACATATAACTATTATTATTTATAAGTAGATTAGGAATGCATTAAATGTTATTTCTACACTTTAGTTAAGTTATTTAGTTTGTTTTAAGTGTCAGCTACTGGTTTCACAGAATTCAGATTTAATGAAACTTGCTTATTGGTAAATGTAGAATCTTCGAATCATATTACTGTGTCGTGTTATGGCGCGAGATAAACCAATCAAATGGCTCTGTACAAGCCTATTACCTCATGTCCTGAGCATTATGGCCGATCAACTGTGCGACTGTGCCATACCGCACTTACACGTAGTGTGCTCACCACTCGCGCGAATGTGTAAATGCGGCGGAACAAGGCGCCGCGATTCGATGCTACACAATAATGTGAACACGGCTTTATTATTCAGCAGGCGGTATTGCCTTCTTTTTTGAGAGTTCAAGTGATGATCACTCGTTATACACTGCGAACTTGCGAAGTCATAACTCATAATATCGCGAATCCGATCAACGCGAACTGTCACAATAAATTACTCAATAGCACCTATATTTTGTGACTATTACATTTGGTCGGATTCGCGATATAATCACTTTTTTATAGCAAATCGGAACGCTGGGTATAACGAGTGATCATCATTTGAGCTGTCAACAGATGTAGGCAATACCCCTGCTGAACGGCCATACATAACGTAGCTACTGGAGGCTGCGAGTAAAGGTTAATCAAGATTTTCAAATGGGGCAAATCTATAAGATTTGCACGAATAAATGTAACAGTCACTGTGGATCGTTTTCATCTTGACATTTTTTTAACGCTAAAATCCTACGGTAGCAATCGTCCCAAACTCCCAATACGGGATTAAATATGAGCTCAGACAAGGAATCCAGTGCCTGGGAGTTTTTACTTCGTGTTTTTTTAAACTGTAGATGAAATTTAAAAAGATAATAGGTATAATACCTACGTAGTTACTCAGATACCCGCGAAACGAGACACAATAGTAAAACAATAACAGCGCGGTCTCATAGGACCGGTTGGGGATTCAAACGTTAAGCTTCTTGTAGCTTATAGGTACTTATGTATAAAAGATACGTATTAAAAACTTGTGAGCTAAAATATTTAAAAAATAAATGATATAGGTACGTACGGCCTGTGCCCTATGTTACCCAGAACATCTTAAAAATGTAAAGAGAGAAATATGGGTATGGCTATAATAAGCACTGACTGTACATATAATATATCCTATTATTCGTGGCGTGATATTATAGCTTATAGCCTTTCTCGATAAATGGGCTGTCTACCAGGTATAACAGGTAAAAGTGTAATATTCACAGAATATTGAGTCATATATTCACTTTAAAAATAAATAACTAAATCAACCTATAAATACCCGCGAAACGAGACACAATAGTAAAACAATAACAGCGCGGTCCAATGAGACCAGTCGGGGATTCATGAATTAATTAATATTTAAGGGGGGCACGGGCACCCATATAACTAACGTGATTTTTTGGCATTTTTATACATAATGGTACGAATCCCTTCTTGCGTGAGTCCGACTCGCACTAAGCCGGTTTTTTTGTCGCAATCGAGATCACAATTTTTGATAAATAAACTTTTTTATACTACGTCATTCACAATATAAAAAAACTTTAGTTGATTTTAACGCCCCAGGCACTGGACTGAAAGCGCATAAGCACGATATCAGTAGCTTCAATACAGAGAACCAGTAAAGTAATATAATGTTATGTTATAGTTAAATAAATGAGTGAGCCATAAACATAGCATAGCTTGTATCTCGTGGCGCTGTCAGCGCAGCGCGCAGGCCCGAGCGCCGGGGCTCCCCGCATCGACACGTACAGCCATATTATTAGATTTAAACTTTTAGTTTAAGGTATTCCACAAGGAAGGCACTAATTTGTAACAGAATATTATACTTACGCAGAAATAATATAGTTGTATACTCATTTGAACTGGCCACATCACTGATACTCTGGCGCAGTTACCGTTAGCAACGAAAGTTGAAAATGCGCTACCACCTACTCTATTCATCAGCGATGTTGACATTGCCTGCTTGAAAGCAATAATATTCATTAGTTGTAACGCGAACGTCACGGTCAAACGAATTTAATCGCGCTGACTTTTGTTGCTGACCGTACCTCAGTGGTGTTTTCAGATGCAATTATTACGTTTTACAAGGTGTAGGTAATTAAAATAAATGAATAACTCAAACGGGGCCACGTGACCCCCACTAGGTAGGTGCTTACACCTTGTATTTTAGTTATAAGTATGATACCAATAGGTGCTTTCGTTCTGTTTTGTATGTCATTAAAGTTACGGTACTGGCAGCTTAATTGATAATGATAGAACACAGTGAAGTGGGGCGTATTCTGAACAAACTGAACAGATTACCTACTTATATATTTGGTTAGTGCAACGAGTGTTCTGACTACAATAGAGCGCCACTAGCGACGAGGTGTCGCGGTGCTCAGCACAGCCTGCCCTGCGGCACTCGGCGATGCCTTCGACGAAATCTTATCTATGTGAACTATGCGTAGGTACTTTAAGGTAGTGCCATATTAAAAGAGCTTCCTGTCTATTTTTAACCAGTCTTTTATTTCCTTCTTGTCTACCCATGGTTCTCGGGGTTCCGTACCGTTTTCATATGGGACCTTATTGTGTCCGTCCGTGAGTGGGCTGTATGATCTCATGCATAAACCGTAACATGTACGTGTATACACAGAACATATAAAGGAAGTTAGAAAGGCCTTGTGGGCGTGGCACGCGCGCCGCGGTTATGAGCGAATGCTCATAATCAACCGAAATTTACTTTACCGGTCAGCAATCGTGCTTTTGTTTTGACAGCGTACGTAAGCTCCGCAAAAATATTAAATTATGCCGTCTTGCGCTATTGTAACGTGTCGGAAAAGAAGCCAGGTGTGTAGTGTAGCACGAGATGTGATTTCTTTCCATCGGTAAGTCCAAAAACATTAAAATACTTGTGATATTTGTAATTATAACATTAGCATTATGAAGTTTGTAGACAAAAACGATATAATCGCAATCAGACCAATAGTAATATATTGCTTGCAATAGGTTTGCAAGTCGTGCAAAATGGTACCCCATTTTGCACGACGTGAGCGATCGCGCAATGTATTACGTTCACTGCGAGAGAACCAAAAGTACAATTCCACGAAATTTTGACATATCGATAGTGCTGTGCCAATTTGTAAACAATGTCGATAATTACTATGGTACAAATGATTATTATCAATAGAAAACTTTATAACTAAAATAACATTATTTATCACGATTAATAGATTTTGAGTAAGGTTTCTATGTATTTAAGTTTTATGAATTTTTTAATTGAAACTAACATAATTATGATTTAATATGTTTTGTGTTTCCAACAGATCCAGGTATAAGAAAACTATAGATTGAGACAACTGGTACAATTGATTGGATCCCTACTAAATGTAGCACAATTAGTTCGCAACATTTCGATGATGATAATTACATAACAACAAAGTCAGGGAAAAGAAACTTAAAATCAATTGCTTATCCGCACAGATATATCGTTAAACACATAACGAGTTCAGTAAGTAAAGCTATTGAATTAAAGTAATTAAAGCTAAAAAAAGGAAAAATTTAGTAGCAAAAGATAAAGGTGGTTTTTTGTACCCTTCGAAAGAATTGCTACTAATCTGCAAAATATCTGAAGCAATTATAAAAAAGTACACCGAAAACCTTCGGAATATTAAATTAAAAGAGAGCAAGCGTATGCTACTTAATAAATACATACGTATTTATTTATTTATTGCATTCATGACGTATACAAGGCCTTGCTACAAAATTATAAGTTTCGTACATGGACCCTGCTAGGGCACCGCAACATTTTTGTTGATTAATATAAATTAAATTAAAATATAATTGCATGCACTATTAAGTAAATAAAGTTATTCAAGATTTATTATTACGTTATTATTGTCATCATATAATTATTAATTTATTAATTATTGGCTGTCTTTATTACAATTATACGCGTCAATCTTCAAATAATCTTGATAATATTAATATTACAGAATGTCAATTTGTTAAGAACTCATTTAAGCTATAGTAACACTTCTGTATTAGGTACAATTTAAATGCGTTTACAAATTTATTATCAAATTCTATGTCCTTAATCTCATTCGGTAATTTATTGTAAATTTTTTTGCACATTACAAGAGGTCCTGATTGAAACATAGCTAATTTTGAACTTGGCAATGCTAATTAATTTTTTACTCTTAATGAGCGTTGCAGCGGTCTTTGATTCTTAGCCACAGGGAATAACGACGCATGTTTTCTAACAAACTTGCTTACCTCCATAATATAGATGCTTGTTAGGGTGAGCATTTTATATTTAATAAAAAAAGGTTTACAACTCTGCATTTGGTCTATGTTCGCAAGAATTCTCACACATCTTTTTTGTAAAATGAACAGTTTTTTTACTGCGACGCAATTTCCCCATACAATAATGCCATATGTTAACCACGAGTAGACGTACGCGTAGTACGCTGTCTTCGCTGTTTTGAAGTCGGTTGATCTTTTCGACTCATTTAAAGCATACACAAAACTTGCAACTTTGTTTGATACAAAATTAATATGTGCCTTCCAATTTATATTAGTGTCAACTATCAGTCCCAAGAGTCTAAATTCATCGACACACTGGAGCGGTATGTCATTGAATGAGTAGTTAATACTCAATGAACGTTTTTGATAAGGACTGTATTGCATAATTTTAGTTTTTGAGAAATTTTTTTTCAAATTGTGGTCCATTTGCCAATTTACTATTTTTGTCAGTATTAAATATAGTGTCGACCAGTATTAAATTTAAGTTGCTACCGTCTAAATATGGTATGGTATGGAAACACTATTGAGATGTCGTCAGCAAAAAGGACACTCTGGACATTTATTTCTCTCGGTCAATCGTTAATATAGATTAGGAATAAAATGCACCCGTATTACTTCAGGGACAATATTTTTTTCCTTTTGAACTGGTGATAAGCACCGGAAATGTAAGGTTGAGAGACAACCGACTTTCTCTAATAATCAAATAATAAACACGGTAAATATTCCATGTTAAATCCTAATTTTAATAATAAAATTGTTTTTAATAATTCAGTTATGTATTTTTTTATTTGTTGAATGATATATGAATATCGTACGTGTTCACAACATGTATTACAGAAGTCCACATAGTCCACAATACTTGCAAAGTAAGAAGCAAGATTACATTAATTTTATCGATATCAATAATCGACCTTTTGGTCGCCCTAGCATACATGAGATTTTTACGCGTGTATGAGTGTACGTCAAACGCAGTAATTGCGTTAGTGTGACAACCAATAGCAAACTCACAATCGAAGTGTATGGTGTTTATTTGTGTGCGTAATCCGCGTAGGCATTGGTTTTCTGCTTGTAGTGAAATAAAAGAGTGGGAGACAAACGGCGACACGCGTTCCGATACAAATCAGGAACTATTTCCTTTCTAACTTCCTTTATATGTTCTGTGCGTGTATATTTCTATGGAGGCTATATCAAGAAACGTTATTTTGTGGGGAATCGTTACTTGATTCTAAGGGCGGCCAACCCGACATAACAAGCTCAAAGCGGGCCGATGGGAATATCAACTAAATCAAAGATCAACTAAATCAATTCAATACATTTATTAATACTTAATATAAAATTATGTTTAAATGGCATCTTACATATTGGTAATATTATTTGAAGGTAATCAAATCATAGACGGTACCTTTCCACCACCTACGTAATGGCATGCACACGGATATGGTATTCAATGTCAACCGCATCGCTAGTCTGCGTCACCTGGCACGGCCAGCTCAGCAGGTACCTACCTACTTCAGATAAATGAGTATAATATCATCGTCTGGTTTCTTACAAAGATCGCTGTAGGAACTAAGGACTCGAAGGCTGTATCTGCCAATGGTCTAGCAAGCAGAACGAGTGGAGTCCACCTCGATCGCGCTGTAGTACCGACGGCGACGTTGCTAGCACTGACAGCGCTTTCATGAGGAAATGTCTGTGCCAGGTTGCGACTACGACTAAAGGTACCGTCGTAATAGGTACGAGTATGCTACAACTAAAATAAGATTATAAGTACAGCTAAGTAGGTAGGTAAGTATCTAATTACCTATGTATTTTCTAAATACTTAAAACTAAGGGAGTAAGTGATAGCATGACGAATGACAGGACAGAACGGAAGAAAACAACGTGTTGCACCGACCCCAAATAAAAGGGACAAGGGCAGGAAGATGATGATGATGATGACTTAAACATAAATTATTTATGTTTATTTACAATGTGTAAATAAAATACTAAAGAATCTTTTTGGTTAAATAATACCCGAAACAATGACGGCCGAAATACACAGTCATGCCTGTAGCTGGCACAGAAGTATACCATAGCATGCATGCATACTTCTGTGCATAGTGACGTCCACTAAACAGAACTTGTTATGCCTCGCTGGCATGCAAGCGACTAGCATACTTATGTGCTAGCCACAGGCTCATGTATTTAGACCTTCAGCACAGAATAGGTAATAGCCTTCAGGAAGCTCCATTCTAATTACCATCTCTTATAGTATCAAGATCACAGCCATGTTATCTTAGTATCAACACACTTAAAATTACTCCCATCATATTACAATGATAAATGAAATACCGGATAATAACAAACATCGATAGGTAATGCATAGGTAACCACCTGCTTTGAGTAACCAGGAGTCTGTCGTAACCAGCTAAGCAATGCTGGACACCGTGGTGTCGCGCCGTCTCCGTGCTCTTAGGATAAGAGAACTTTGCATAGATAAAGAATACCTATGCACCTAGCAATGTAGGTGCGCTCACAAATATAAAGGTATCGGAGCTAGGAGTCCGCGTGGCTACCTTACCTATCGCAAGCGTACCGGAAAAGTACGCATCCTATGCGCAGTCAGTGGAGTGGAAAGCTCGTAGTAAATCAAACAGTAAGGCAACACTCTTACATTTTTTCCAACTGTAAAAGTTAATTAGAAGTATAATGTATGCGGCGCGTGCGGTTCTGTATGGACGAGCAGGCGGCGGCGCGCGCGCGCAGTGCCGCCGCGGCCGCGCCGAGCTGCGGCCCCCTGCGTCCGCGTGGGCGCCGGCCGCGCCACCTCGCAGCGCGTAGTGCACTAGTGTCGCGCGCTTTCCTCACACGAATTATGAAAACCTGCACCATGTATAAAATTACTTACGTGACAAGGAAAAAACAGGTAACTTTCTAAAAATAATTAAATGATCTTTTGGAAATAAGTAAAGCTTGTGCATTACCTCACCACTGACCGATGACTATTCTAACTAATTAGCTTCAGCTTCAGGCCAACTTGTACAATAATTGTTGAGCATGTTGCTCACTGTGGCGGACAGCGGGAACCCGCCGGCGCGGCCCGGCAGTGCCCCACGGCACATGCCCGCGTAGTCGTCAGCATTCAGGGAATATATCATAGCTCCCCCCAACTTATTTTCTACAATGAATTTCGCTTTCTCCTCAACACTTTGGGTTCCTTCATACGAGACCCATTCCTTGTGACTGTACAGGTACGGAACCTTGGCGTCATCGTCCTCTGTTATCTTAACATTGCTTGTGTTGTTTACAAATGCACACACGTCTGGATAGTTGACAAAGCCTAAAGAGCCCAGGGCTCCAAACCCAGATGCTGGACTATTGACATTGTGGTTGTTGGGATTGAACAAGGTGAACGTGTGGCCATAAGTGGGTATGCCAACCACGATCTTGTTCCGGTCCAGCCCCTTGTCTAAGTACATGTGCACGGTGTAGTTAATGTTCAGAGTGGCCAGGTACATCTGCTCCGTGCTGCGCTGGTACAGCGGTGAGTTAAACCCAGTGAAAGGAGTGTACTTGGTAAAGTAATGATAATCATATGTCATGATATTTACAAAGTCCAGATACTCATTGAGTTGGTTGACGTCGTAAGAGATGTCCACTATTGTCTTTGGGGCTGCTGCTGCTATGGTTAGCAGATAATTTCTCTTTTCTCTAGTATACTCCATGCGTATCTCCCGAAGTAATTGTGAGAAGTGTTGTCTTTCCCGTCCAGCGGTTGCAAAATTGTGTAAAGCTGGAAATTCCCAGTCCAGGTCTATCCCATCCAGACTATAATTTCTCAATAAATTCTTAATTGATTTTATGAAAGTTTTTCTTGATTTGTGATTTAATACCATATTTGGAAAGCCATTATCATTCTTGGCTCCTCCAACTGAGACCAGTATCTTCAGGGTGGGGTTGTGCTGCTTCAGTTTGACTATCTCCAGTAGTGTTCTGTACTGGTACTCGTCTAGTTGGATCTCATTGTTCACCACCCGAGCAAAAGCCATATTAATATGTGTGCACAGGTTGGGGTGAATATGATACGGCATCAACTGATTAAAGTCTTGCTCACTGGGGAAGTTGTAGTAGCAGGAAATAACTTTGGGAGGGGCATCTTTACATACTGTATCACTTTCCTGTATGACATTTTTCATGACAATATATTCCATCTGAATGGAGTTCTCAGGGAGGTTGTCCCCGCTGTGCCACACGTGGTACAGTGAAGCACATGCCGCTGCAGTCACTAATGAAATCAACAAAACGCTTGTGATAGTCAATACTGTCTCGCTCGCCCTTGAGCTGGACGCAGTTAATTTACTGTTCACGTGCTCATGCTCATTTTCTTCCAGCTGATAATATTTACTGTTACTTTCCTGTATAGTAGTAATCTTCGCCATGGTTGTTCCCTGTAAATGTATTTTTTTTTAAATCCATTACATTACAAAGTTCTATTTTATCGCAATTCCACGTCAGTGGATTGTTTTCAGCTGAACAGTTAATGTGGTCTTTATAATTGAAGCGATATTACTTATGCGTTGACCGATTGTCTATTGTATTACTCATAAAATATGTATGTATTATGATATACACTTACCATTAACAAGTGGTACAAGGTAGCAGTACAGTAAGGAATCAATATTTGAAACGCAGTGAATAGTAAATACAAACAATAAAACCACGCACAAAAGCAACAAACAATCGAAACAATCACTGACTGACACTGTCAACCTGACATGACACTGACTTTTACCTCTATGGTACCCAAGCCAAGGAACTTGTCCATAGGATACATCGCAAGGTCGTACTCTGTGGTCTGTGGTCGTACTCAAGGAACTTATGCCTCTAGGCCTCTATGGATTAACTACAGTCAAGTCCGTCTAATGAAAGCGACCTGAGAAAAAGAGGTAAAATCCAAAAATTTTGTATGTGCTATTACTAACTAGTAGGAGAAACATGTCTTGCTTGACACTTCACAATTTTTTTTATTCCTTACAATTGCGTCTGAATAATGTTACCAATTAAATTTTTAAAAAATCTCCAACTCGCGCTTTCATTAGACGCACTATATTCATTTATGTATAACAGGATTAACAGGTACAATTAAGGTGCTACAAAAATATAAGTATCTACGTGTTCTACCATAGTAAGTGACATACCAATATTAATTTTGTATAAAACTTTTATTACTGTTGTGCAGATTGTCCTTGCACACCTTTTCAAAGAGTATAGTACCTAAATATAGGACACTGATGCATACGCTCACGCACTAGTCAGTGATGTCGTTTTTCATTTTTCTTTGATTTATGTTTTTGCATAAACATCTTTGACTAATCCGGATTACAATACTTGACCTTTGTGCTAATCAACTTTTGTTATAGTAGTCGCACACTTATACGTAACGACCGTTTTAGAGGTATAGTCACAGCTTTAAAATGAAATCAAACACATAAAAGTCATGATAACGGCCTTGATATTAGCTTTATTCGAAATACAGCTTTATGCCGTGAATGTATTAAGGTGAATGCTTCAGGTAGCCCGCGAAATTCAAATTTTCTTACGTTTTTTGCAATTTGCAAGCCAGTGGTCGGTTGTATATAGTTAAAAATACTTTAGCGACTGTAAAACGTAACTAGTTACATACTTATAACAATAAAAATCATCCATACAAACTTCCAAGCTCACTTAGTTGCAGGAACGTTTTTGACCTCGAAAAAATCGTTCCTACACTTAGGTGAGATTGGAGGCTTGTATTGATGATTTTTATGTTTATAATTATGTAACTAATTACTTTATACAGTCGCTTAAGTATTTTTAATTTCATACAACTTACCACTGGCTTTTAAATTGCAAAAAACGTAAGAAAATTTGAATTTCGCGGGCTAACCTGGAACATCCCCCTTAATACGATTTCGGGCATATTCGTGCCGCGGCTGGCTTGAATGAAATGTAATCTGCTGGAAGTCCAATTTTGCTAACTTTTTCGAGCGTTTTATCTAATGAAGTGTCAGTACAACAGAACAGAACTGTGTGGAGTTGAATTTCTGAACGAACTATTTGTTTATTGTTTTCAAAAATGACAGCATTGATTTGGCATTGACATTTTGACATTGACAAGTCACGACTCAGTAAATGATGGTGTTGATACAGCCTTCTTTTCAATTTAAATTGCATTATTTATAATAAATTGATGTAGGCGTGTGGTTTTATCATATCAGAGGTTGTACAGGCCTCAAACCTTAACATCTAGATATGGACGAGGCGTCCATGAACCACTATGAAAAACAGCTGTATACTGTGTTCAAAACGTTCGACGTAGATAACGAGGAAGCCTTAGACAGATCAGCAGTTCATAAACTTTGTGACGCATTGCAGCTTGAGGATCGCGGAGCAGCGCTCGTGAACACGCTGTTCGAGCGGCGCTCTGACCGCGTCACCTTCGCACAGTTCCGGAACGGCTTGTTGGCTGTGCTGGGGGGCGCAGGCGGCGACCCCGCTCGCGCACTGCCTGCCACGCCGGAGCCCTTGCCGCAGCCCGATCCGCCGCCGCATCACAGCGACGACGACTCCTCGGGTCGCGAAGTGGCTCCAAAATTTGTGTTCGGCTCCAAGAAATATGGTCGTCGATCACGACCTCCTCGTTCAGGAGCCGCGGGAGACGAGCCCCCGAGCCCACGCTCCTCATCCGCCTCTCGCTTGGACACAGACGACAAGAGAGCGAGGCAGCGAATGAGGTGCAGACGTAGCGCGTCCGCGATGGAGAGCCGCGACGACACCGCCGGTCTCAACGGAGGCCCGCACGACTCCGCGCCGGAGACCTTCGAGCACGACCGCCGCATCGACCGCGACGAGGCGCTGGCGCTGTGCCGCGGCCTCAACATGGAGGGCATCGACCGCCGCCTCATAGAGCGGATATTCGACGATACTGGAACCACAGATACGACCGTCGGCGAGTTCTTCGATCGCTTAAATGCATCACTAACTACTACGATGGAAGAAGCCACGCGCGAAGTGCGGGCGAGCGCCAGCATCGACGACGCCGCCGCCGCCGCGGCCGACGACGAGGCGGCGGCCGGCCTGCCCAGCGAGCTGGTGCTGGAGGCGTGGGAGCGCGCCGGCGTGCAGCAGCCGCGCCGCCTGCTGGCCGAGCTGGGCTTCGGCGCCGCCGCGCTGCGCCCGCCCGAGCTGGAGCGCGCGCTCGACGACGAGCTGCGCGCGCTGCCCGAGCCGCCCGAGAGAGACGCGCGCGCGCTGCTGCTGCTGGCCGCGCTGGCGCTGTGCCGCCTGCGCCTGGACCTGGCGCGCCGCCGCGCCGACCTGGCCGCCGCCGAGCGCGACAAGCTCCGCGGCGACGTCGCCGAAGCCAACAGGCACGCCAGGCTCCTCGCGCAGGAGGTAGACGAGAGCCACGCTCGCATCGAGGCCGAGTTGAAAGCGAGCCTCCGCCGAGCTGAGGCTCGTCATGCCGAAACTGCGCGTCAAACTGCCGCAGAGAATGCGGGCGAGCGAGAGCGCGCCGCCGCGACGCGAGCGCGCCTGGAGGCCGAGGTGGCGCGGCGCGCCGACGCGGAGGCGCGCCTGCGCGGCGACATGAGCGGCCTGCGCGCGCGCGTGGACGAGCTGGAGGCGCGCCTGGCGGCCGCGGACGAGCGCGCCGGCGACGCGGAGCGCGAGCGCGCGCGCGCGGCGGCCGAGCTGCGCGAGGCGCGCGCGGCGGCCGAGGCGGCGCGCGCTTGGGCGGCGCCGGCCGAGCACGCGGCGCGCCTGCAGGAGCTGCGGCGCGACAACCAGGCGCTGCGCGACCGCAACGACGAGCTGTGCGCGGCGCTGGAGGAGCAGGCGCGGCGCTCGGGCGCCACGTGCGTGCACGAGCGCGGCGGCGACCTCTCCACCGAGCTCGACTCGCTCTTGACTCAGGAACGCTCCGAGGTAAAAATACCACTATCACACGTGAATCTTGTTTTGCGAAGTTCAACTAAATGGGGCCAATGCGAATAGTCTCAAGACATTAGCTTTTGTCTGTATGAAGGCAATTATTATCTGTTTTCTTTACTGTTACATTTAAGTACCATTAAAATGATTGATTTTTAAACCTAGGAAATGATTGACATGAAATGGATTTAACTTACAGGAATGTGATTCGTCTCCGGTGAGCATAGACCAAAGGATCCTGGGCCATGTTGAAGCAGTAACAAAGCTCAGAGAGATCTTCGATAGTGTTCACGCAATTCCAAGTATAAGCGAATCGGACGGCGCGACGTGCGCGTCGTGCGCGAGCGCGGGCGCGGCCGTGCGGCGCGTGCAGGAGCGCGTGCGCGAGCTCGGCGACGCGCTCATCTGCGTGGAGCCCGCCGCGCGCGCCGCCTGCGACGCCGCCGCGCAGACCGACGCGCCGCACGACGCCGAGCTGCGCGACGCCGAGCGTCGACATGAAGAGGAGAAACTCAAAATGGCGGGCCTCATAAAGTGAGTATGCGTCAGAGCGTGCATCGTGGCCGGCCCGTGACGCCGAGTTCAACACATGGCTATATATTTCCAGGGACCTCGAGAGCAGCCTGGAGCAGATGAAGGCGGAGTACGACAAGTGCGAGGAGTACTGGAGCGGCAAGCTGGAGGAGGAGCGCGACATGTACAGCGAGGAGCAGCGCCTGGGCGACGAGCGCCTCGCCGAGCTCGTGGCCAAGATCGGCGACTACGAGCGCCAGTTCGCGCCCGCCGCCGCGCTGCCCACCATCGACGAGCGCCACAGCCTCGAGGCGCAGTTCACCGACCTGGAGGACGAGTTCGCGCGCTACCGCCGCACGGCCGAGGCCGAGCTCAGTGCACGCACCGCCGAGCTGGCGCGCGCCGCCGAGCGCGTGGCGGCCCTGGAGCGGCGCCTGGACGCGCCGGCGCCGGCGCCCGGCCCGCCGCCGGACGCGCCGCGCCTGGCGGGCGAGGTGCGCGAGCTGCGCGCCCGCACGGCGCGCGCGGAGGCGGCGGCGCGGCGCCTGCACGCGCGCCTGGCGGCCGCCGACCTGCTCGTCAAGGACCTGTACGTGGAGAACTGCCAGCTGGCACACCGCCGCCCGCTGTGACCGCCCGGCCGCCGCCGGACGCGCCGCGCCTGGCGGGCGAGGTGCGCGAGCTGCGCGCCCGCACGGCGCGCGCGGAGGCGGCGGCGCGGCGCCTGCACGCGCGCCTGGCGGCCGCCGACCTGCTCGTCAAGGACCTGTACGTGGAGAACTGCCAGCTGGCACACCGCCGCCCGCTGTGACCGCCCGGCCGCCGCCGGACGCGCCGCGCCTGGCGGGCGAGGTGCGCGAGCTGCGCGCCCGCACGGCGCGCGCGGAGGCGGCGGCGCGGCGCCTGCACGCGCGCCTGGCGGCCGCCGACCTGCTCGTCAAGGACCTGTACGTGGAGAACTGCCAGCTGGCACACCGCCGCCCGCTGTGACCGCCCGGCCGCCGCCGGACGCGCCGCGCCTGGCGGGCGAGGTGCGCGAGCTGCGCGCCCGCACGGCGCGCGCGGAGGCGGCGGCGCGGCGCCTGCACGCGCGCCTGGCGGCCGCCGACCTGCTCGTCAAGGACCTGTACGTGGAGAACTGCCAGCTGGCACACCGCCGCCCGCTGTGACCGCCCGGCCGCCGCCGGACGCGCCGCGCCTGGCGGGCGAGGTGCGCGAGCTGCGCGCCCGCACGGCGCGCGCGGAGGCGGCGGCGCGGCGCCTGCACGCGCGCCTGGCGGCCGCCGACCTGCTCGTCAAGGACCTGTACGTGGAGAACTGCCAGCTGGCACACCGCCGCCCGCTGTGACCGCCCGGCCGCCGCCGGACGCGCCGCGCCTGGCGGGCGAGGTGCGCGAGCTGCGCGCCCGCACGGCGCGCGCGGAGGCGGCGGCGCGGCGCCTGCACGCGCGCCTGGCGGCCGCCGACCTGCTCGTCAAGGACCTGTACGTGGAGAACTGCCAGCTGGCACACCGCCGCCCGCTGTGACCGCCCGGCCGCCGCCGGACGAAGACTCGGTTCAAGTGCCTTTACATGTTATGTTGTGTAGTAACTCATAAGAACATGCACATAATCACTGACCCTGGTACATGTTCCTCTACGTAATGCGCTATACTTGACGCGTTCATCTCAATGATGTGATGTTATTATAACGTTATCGGATGAATCATAACTTGCTAGCTCGCCTGAACTGGATATATATTTGTAGATCCACAGGCTTCCATTCTCATGGCTGGCATTGTAAATGAACACACGTATGAGTGTCAAATATCTAAAAGCAAAAAAACAAATTTGCGACACGTCGGTCTGCGCGTCGGACGCACCCGGCAGTGTGGCGGTCGCCGGTGTGCCGGACATGCCTCTACGAGTTACTACATTTATCGTCTGTTTTTTAAACCCTGAGACTAAAATGACATTTCAACACAAAAGAACAGGCGTCATTCCTATAGTAAGTTTGATATTACTTGTGTCAATTTAGTCTCAGGGTATAAAAAACAGCCGATACTTCATTATCATTTAGTTTCATCCCTTGTTTGTGTGTACATCCGGAGCAGGACGTGTTGTCCTTCTTAACTCAGTAATTATGATTTAATCAAAACTTTACCAATGAAGTTCTCTAGTAATCAGTTTTTAATTAGAGTTTTCGTGTTGTCTTTTCATGTGTATGAGTTAAGTTTGTCAGTTCTAAAGTGATACTAAGACCGGCCGAGCTCCTCAGCGGTAGTTCAGCACCGCTAGTGTTTCGACAGCTCTCGACAAGTGTTCAGGGGAGATGTCCACAGTGTAGCGCTGGCCGAGCGCTCGCTGTAACGGGGTTGTGTTATGTTACCGGCTGTCTGTATAATTACCATGTTAACTGGCCTACCTATTTAGTGGGGGATAATCGAAACATGTTCTATCAATTGAAATCAATGTATGCCAAAAACGCAAGCAGGGAAGAAGGTGATGTAATGTTAGGGCACCCCGACACAGACAGGTTAAGGGTCCGTTCACACAGACCGGCTCGGAGAGGAGAGCAGATTTTTTATCACTTTGAAAAAACAGTTTTAAGTATTTGTAGTAAGGTTTATTTTTGCATGTGCACTGCGCGATCAAGCATTCTTTATGACAAAACAGTGCACATTCAAAAATAAACCTTACTGCAAATACTTAAAACTCTTTTTTCAACGTGATAAAAAATAAGCTCTGCTCTCCGAGCCGGTCTGTGTGAACGGACCCTAAGGCGGGAGTGGAGTGGAGCTGCCGCTTTGCCTTCGTGCTTATTTTTTGTAACCACCCAGAAGTAGTAATGTTACTTTAAACCTCGCCTACAGAAATAGGTAGTAGCGTAGCTAGGCGTAGGCGAAGCGGCCCCTTGCCCACGGCCTTGCACTTAAAGGGGCCTCTCGCAAGCGAGGACTCTTTAAAACGATGGTTTTTTTATAATTGATAGGCTCGCGTTTGACCTCTATTACACATGATGGTGAGCGACGAAGTAATCAGTCCCTGTCTCGTTTTCGAAAGAAGCTTTATTTCTGAAAGAAGAAAGGTCTGGCTGGTGCGGCTCGTGTGACACTACGCCTCTGGCAATAAGACCTCAGTTATACTAGCCAGTTACATTATGTCTTACATACAGCCAGAACAATGTTAAGTTTCACCGATCACATTCAGTTTTTTTACATAGTACCTACTCAGGTTCTTGTAACCTGTCCGTGTCGGGGTGCTCAAACATTGTCACCTCCTTCCCCGCTTTCATCTTCTACAAATTTTACCGGCTGCGTAGTCGTATTGTATAGAATGCCTAGGCAAAGTATATATAAAATATATTTCATATATTGCGAGTATCTGCAGGTTTTATACATTATCTAGGTATTGTATACTGACTGATTATACATATTGAGGAGGAGGACGAGCTCGTGGCTTGATAATACGAGTAACAGCCGCACGGGTCGATCTCCAAGGTTGAGCTGTGGATGGGTGACCATCTTAACATAACGAGTTTTCTTCGTGCCTCGGAAAGCACGTTAAGCCGTAGGTCCCGGCTGTCATTTGTAGGTCTTTGGCAGTTGTTACGGATAGTCAGAAGCCAGTAAATCTGACACCAGTCTTGCCATGAAGTACCGTATTATTCCAGTTAATGGGTTGTGGAGTAAAATACTGGCTAGGTGATGATGAGCTGATTATACAGATTGCCATGTTAACATATACAACAACAGAGCATTTACTGCTGGGAATGGAACCAGCTCACACGATGGTGCCATTCAGTCCAGCACAGCTAGTGTACCATGACGTAAGGTTTATATTTAATATTCTGTTTGTGTGTTTTAGTTAGCTCTGCAGTGTTACGTGCATACATATCGTTAAAGTGAATGTGAAATTATAATAATGTTATCAGCCAGATTAAGTTTTAGCAACTGTTATAAAGGCTGCGAGTGGAGCGCCTTGCTCCTCCTAGCGCTAGTCTTTTAAATGTTCCGCACCGCAACGGACTCAAACCGACCCTTCGTTCGTACTTGTTCGTCACACTTGTGTGTTGCGTTAGTTTTGAAGAAGGCTTTTATAAATGATGCTTATCCATTTACATAGAAAACGAAAATTGGATTAAATATTATTATTTTCGTTACGTTATGACTATGAGTCGATCGAAATAGGGATTTGAAAACGTAAAGTGGTATAACTAAGTCAAGTGGAGCCCGGCCGCGCGCCGCCGCGCCGTGGCGACGCGCGACGTGCGTGGCCGCGCGACGCCGCTGCGTGCGGTGGGTTCGTTGTGAATGGAACGAACGTATGAATAAGCTCGGTTGTGTTGTATTCCATTCCATAAAGTATATTTACATATCCTTGCAGGTATATTCTTTGTTAAATTAACTATTAATTCGCTGAAACAGTGCCTAAACTATGAAATGTGATTACAATCAATGCGTTAAAGTTACTAATTAGGTAAATTTAAGTAAATAATATTAGATAATTGTGACATTGGTTGTCTAATGAATATTGTACACGCGACGGTCCCTGCGTGCACGTCGCGCGTCGCGTCGTGTGTCGGGGACGTGCAGTGTACTCGTACGGTACGCGGCCAGGCCGCTGTACTTCTGTGTTTCGATATTATTGTGATTATTAAAGTGTTGATCAAACATTGCGTTTTATTGATAAACCATCCAAAATAATGTAAATAGAAACAACAGCAACAGTAAAACGTTTATTGAGATACTGCGGGACCTCTACACGTGGGTTCATAACGTAATAACTAAACACTGGGTAGGTGCTACGTACACAAGTAGACAGAATTTTAATTTAGCTGATCAATTTTATAAAATCATAACTAACGTTTAAGTAGACAGTTAAACACATATTAAGTAATAATTGGTCACATATATGTTATATAATGATGTATATCAATCTTTAATTCACGATATCTAGTGTGACAGTCACACAGCAGTCTAGCAAACAGGTTTCAATACAATATATTTACATAAAAATAATGTAGTGATTTGTTGAGACGTCGCGAGTGACAGCTGGCGCCGCGTCGCTACAAGTACATGCCGTTGACGAGGTAGTCGGCGTCGTGCGCGAACGGCGACTTGCCGCGGCCGCGCCGCCGCCGCATGGCAGCGCGCGCGCGGCACGTCAGCATGCCCAGGATCGCCGTCATCATGAACAGCCCTGCAACACACCACATGCTGTACCACCCACTTCCCTTCACTCAACACAGTTGCACTTACAAACAGGTCTAGTTTACGGGTGCCATGGACTACGTGGGGCGAGACGCGCAGGTGGAAGTCATCCGGGGAGCTGTGGACGACTGTGGAAACTACTTCTTTGTTCTGTGGTGGAAACCGACAACTTGACACGTTTGGTAGTGCTCTTACTTGTTGTTGCGGCAATTTGAAGTAGATTTTATCATCAAGTGCAACAATTGAAATGATGAATTTTAATGTTCTTATGTGGATAGGTAAGGGACATTGTGAAATAGCGAAACTCGCAACCAATTAGTAATGGTAGGTAGGGACGTAGCTTGTATGCGCAGTTTCTTCAAATTGCAAATTAGATTTCCGTGGTCCCGTGGTGCGGAGAGCAGAGTTGTTCCGATTGTGACGCACGTCGGCCACAAGAAGCGGCGCCGTGAGTAAGAGAGGCTCGTGGCGTACCGAGCACGAGCAGCATCATGGCGGCGGGCGGGTGCTCGCTGAGCCCGTCGTGCTCGTCGCGCTCGGGCGCCTGCACGTGCGCCGCCGGCGCCGCCGCGCCCGCCGCCGCCGAGCCCGCCGGCGCGCTCTGCACACCACATGCAATGGGTTCAATTCGTTAGAATATATCATTATTAACTTTATATTAGGTTGTGTGTCGCTAGTGATAGTCAGAGACGGAGACCTTCGGCTTGTCGGCGTGCGGGGCGGGCGCGCGCGCGGGCGGCGGCGGCGCGGGCGCGGGCGGCGGCGCCTCCGACGGCTCCTTCTTCATCAACTCGAAGCCCTTCTTAGGGCTGTCCCGCAGCGTCTGCTGCTGGCTCGAGTACACCACCGGGATCTCTGGCATTGTCTTCGGCGGGATGTACACTGGAATTTCCTAACAAAATATCAAAATCATTAGGAATTTACTTGATAATTGTAATAGGTACCTACAATAAATACTACCTATTTGTAGTAGGCATTCAGTTAGTCTAATCCACAGAAATATTTTTGAACACGTTTACCGGTAAGTAGTCACGGAGCCTGCAGAAGAGCAGGCCTATAAAATACTGATATTCATTCAACTGCTTCGGACCTGACCGGACCAAAGCACTCCATAAAGTTGGGAAAAAAAAGTGAGTAGGTAGGTAAAAGTTAAGTAGGTACTTATATGTTTGTTTTATTTGAGTAGATATTGTGAGTCCTGGCTTCGTCTCGTCTGGTCGGAGTCTTGATTTGTGTCGGGATAGTATACCGATAAGTGTCTAGCAATAGGAGGTACTATGGGACTTAAATAATAATAATAAACAGAAATGAGTGGTGGTAGAGTGCTGGAGCGGTGGAGTGGCACCTGGTCGGGGCGCGGCACGGGCCAGGCGCGGCGCGGGTCGGGCTCGGGCCAGTAGGCGCCGGGCCAGCGCTCGTCGGCCGGCGCCCACGTGCGCCGCGCCCACGGCGCCGAGAACGCCGCGCCGCCCTCCGGCTCCTGCAGCAGCCCGCCCTTGTGGCTGAAGATGTGCGAGCTGGCCGGGCTCTCTGCAACATTGTTGTTTGTCTATTTGTCGTGTCCGAATATCACCATTCAACTATTTCAATATTTCATGATGTGACCGGTCATTTCATAAAATGGCCCATAACAGATTAAATGCACCGTTGACGCGTGTTCAAGTTCAGATTTACTTTGTGGTGCGAGGAGGACGGGGCGCGTTGCGTTCTGTACGTACCGTTGTACCGGTGCTGCGGCTGCGCCTGCGCGAGGCGGTGCGGCCAGCGCTCCGGCGGCGCGTCGGCCGCCTCGCTCGCCGCCGTCTCCGCGCTCTCCTGCACAAGCAGCACACTGTAGCGCCTCCGACAGGTCAGCAAGTCAACAGACAACAACAACAACACTAGAGCACACCTGCAGCGGCTTGAGCAGCGCGGGCGTGGTGGAGGGCGGCGGCGGCGCGCGCGGCGCGGGCGCGGGCGGGCAGCCCAGCTCGGGCGCCTCGTCCGAGCCGTCGGCGCACTGCGGCACGCCGTCGCACGCGTTGTACACGGCGATGCACTCGCCGCCGCGCCGGCACGCGAACTGGTAGCGGCTGCAGCGCGACGCTGCAACAACCACACCCGCTCAACCACTGCCACCAAGCCGACACTCAAAAGTCAAAATCTTTTTATTTCACATAGGCCTACATGGACACTTATAAAACGTTAGAAGCTAGTGCACGGTTCCAATTGGTCGTTTCCTATGGAGAAGAACCGGCAAGAAACAATGCGAGGACAGTGTAGAACTGTAGACCAGTCAATAATGTACCCAAAAGCACAATAAAAATAAAATTAATCAAAAACTGCAGTGTTGTGTCTACAGTGTTCTCTCATTCACACTATAATGCCGCGGCCACACACTCGACGAGTAGCATGGGAAGTAACGAGGAAAGGAGGCAGAGACATAGTGTGGCCACGTTACTCGTCATGCCACTCGTCATGCTCCTCGTCCTGCCCACTGCTCCCTATCTTGTCGGTCTTTGCGCGCGAGTCAAAGGACCGGCAATACGAGCGCGAGTGGCTGGCCACATACTCGCGCTGTCGCAGTCCGCAAAATTGTAAATTATGTCGTCGCCAAGCGTAGAATGGTCAAATGAAAAAGTTTTAATGTTTATTGATTTGTTGTCCACGGATTAGCTATACTAAAAATAGATTAGCTATACTAAAAATGCATAGCGTGCACGCTGCCACAGTTTCAACGTCCATCGTCTCACAAAGGCAAATGACAAGTGAGGAGCGTCGCGATTATTCGCGCGATTAATTGCGCGAGTAGAGCAGTGTGTGGCCAGCGAGAGCAACATCGCGGCAAATCACGGCAGCGCGAGGAGCAGAGCGATGAGCAGCGCGAGGAGCATAGTCTGGCCGCGGCATAAGAGAGAGGCTATATAATTATTACAAAAATACACAAACTTCTCTTCTCAATGAGCCACGCCCACCGCAGCTTGGCGCGAGTAGTGCATGGCTTGAAGATCCTGTGTTTAACTTTTTTTGCTTACATTGCTAGGTATAGTATAACTGCTATGAAAAAATGAAAATAACTCGAGCACGGTTAGACTTAGGTGTATTCGCGCACCCTTACACCCGAGAAATAAAAAAAATACTCTTCGCTTCTCATTTTACTGAACTTAACTTCTCAATTAACTTTTTTATCGAAGATAAATTGTCCGGTCGTTGACTGCTTTCGTTATGGGGAGGTCATCGTGGAGCCCCCGAGCAGAGCGGTGTGTTGTGTGTCCCTCTTATCCCAGAGTTGCTGTGCAGTACCTACCTACAGGTGAAGTAAAGTATGGCTTTGAGCAGTTCGTACGCTGCAGTCGGAGCGTTCCTCATGCAGCGTACAGTCGCCATGCGGAGCTGTCTGCTCTGGGGTGATACCCACATACATACTTGTTCTCTCATGTTGTCTCGTTATACAACTGGATTTCTGTATTGAATAGTTTAGTTAGGCTGAAGTGGCCTACTGCTAATTTTTATGTGACTATTTAATTTTTAGTGGAGTACACGGACAGCTCATGTTCCCTGCACCATGGCTCCACGCTGCGCAGTGCTGGATGCGTGCGGTCAGTTTCCCAGTTAAGAGGGTTGTAAGGTCGTCAGCTATCGTGAACTAATGAACTAATGATCCACGTTGAGTTCTTCCTCTGCGCGAACTGCTCGTTTGCAATCCCCCTGATCTGAGAACGGCTTCGACCTCCGGAAGAATACCTCACTCCCGTTCACAACATTTTTATAAATAATTAATCAGACACGTTAATTTGATTTGTGCGGATTGCACGTGTGACGTGGCTAAGAAGAGTGTTGAGCCACTAGTTTCGGATCCAGGGGAAAAACGCCTGGATATTAATTGTGCGCAATATTAAGGAGACAAAAAAAGGGGCTGTACGCATGAGGTAGAGGCAATCCTCACGTCCTGGCCGTCGGATCAGGAGACGCCCTGAGCGTCGGCAGTCGCAAGGCCCCGTAAGCGCGGGCGAGAATGGGCAGCTTGCAGGCCTACTCTCTGCCAAGGCTATGGGATTATTAGAAAGAGTCACCGAGACCTTGGAACGTAAAGGGCAATTGCAGAAACACTGGTGGGTTTCACTCCCGATTCCTGATTAACGTTCTTGAAGTTGAGTACTTCTCAAACTCTACTTTAGCCTGAAAATCTGTCATCATTTTGGCATTTAAATAGGCTTCGACTTAATTCAGAAACCCGGCTTCATTCAGTATACCACTCCTTCTCGCTTCAAGCATAGCGGGACAATTTATTTGAGGATTTTCCGCCCACAAGAAATGGTAATAAAATATTTAAATTATTATACCTACAGCTTATTCGGCTTCACATGAACTCTCAAATCGCAAACGTATCTATCTCAGATGAGTCACCCGCGTGACGTCAGCGTGACCGTTGTGACAGCTCCATGGTTGCCGCCTTATTGTGGAGACTGCTGCATTTTATGAAACCATTGCATTTTTAAAATTGTATTGAGAAGAAAATTGGGAATCTGTTGTATCAATTCAACGACCAATTATTGGAACCGTGCGCTAGCTGTTGAAGTTTTACAAAATGTGTGTGAGTGTGACTAAGTGTTCATGAGTTTAAAAGTAGCTCGAAAATTCAAACTCAAACTCAAAACTTTTTATTTCACATAGGCCTACTTTACTGGCAATTATGTTATAATATAATACAGAACTAATCTCAGCGGCGCACGGAAATGAGAATTCCTGAATAACATGTAAAACAGATGTATAACAGTCATGTAAAACAGATTCCAAAATCAATACTGAGATATATTATGCTTTTTAAAATTGCAACAATATTTATGAGCAGACCAAGTACAGGTGCGGGTGGCAGCCCTGCTTAGCACCGTAGCGTCCGAGAGGCGCGCGGCGTTGTGTGAGGTCGCGGCGGACAAGTGCGCGGAGCGACGCCAGCCTCGTGGAGCACCCACGCACTGAGCACCACGCTGCGCACACTGGCATCTCCACCTACGTGTTGAATCGCAAGCGGCTCGGGAGACACAGAACCACAAGGTTTTCTCCATTTGATGACAGAGTAGAGTGTTGTCATGAGAAGCTAATGTGTGATCATGTGTGGTGCCGCGTGTAGCGGGCCGGTCACCGGGCCGCCGCGCGCGGGCCGACGACCCCGTGGGCGCGCTACACGGTACAACGCGCGCAAGTGATGATGCGTACTACAAAAAACTATAAGATAGCGTGTCCACAACCAACATACGTACTTGACGTCGAATGCCCCAAGCCTTGCTCCACTTACTCCCGTTTTCAATAACCTACCGCAGTTCATAGATCCCTATTCCCGATAAACATTAAGATTCTATCTACCCATCTACAACTTTGGTAGGAAATGCTATACATACGTTTGTAGGTTATAGGAAAGCAAGTAAGGGCAAAAGGATTGCTTTGTTTATCTTTAGTAGCTGCAACTGTAGATAGATTGCTTATTGAAAACGGGGGTAAGGGCGTGGACCCATGTCTACGGTGCGGATGGCACGGCGCCGTGTGGGGCACGGTACCGCGAACGGTGCGCCGTCTATTGCCCCTCAGTCGATCGAATCAAAAGCGAAATATCGACTGAAAGAGGCCCTACCTACCCTACCCTACCCTACCTTCCCTACCTACCCTAAACTACCCTACACTACCCTACCTACCTTACACTACTCTACACTACCCTACCTACCCTACACTACCCTACACTACCCTACCTACCCTACACTACCCTACCTACCCTACCTACCCTACACTACCCTACCCACCGTACACTAATCAATAAATAAAAGACCTAAAGTTTTGTAAGAATAATTTTTTTTTTCGAATTTTTCTCACCTTTTAAACCTTCCCTAGACCTCCACGAACATTTCAAGACAGATAAGATAAATCCGTTCAGCCGTTCTCGAGTTTTAATTAGACTAACGAACATCAATTCATTTTTATTTATATAGATAAAGAGGAGTTTTTAGTTGTAACTACACCTAAATAGTATCAGAAATTAGAAACATTTATTTCAAATTGCCATTTACTTTTGAATAGTCTAGTGTCGGACAGTCAAATTGCATGTTCCAAGGCGTAAATCTCTATGGAGAAGAACGTGCAAGAAACTCCATGAACACTCTTTTAAATCTTTTAAGTTACATAAATCTTGCCTTGTATTATGTAAGCACAATGTAGACTGATAAATAAATACACTAATTACATAATAGAAATTGAAGTAAGTCCCTGCATCTAAGAGACGACCAGTCTCAACTGACGGCGCCCGTTCACAAGCATGACGGGTGCATGCTCGTGAACGGGCGTGGGCTTGCGCGTGCACAAGCCCACGCCTACGGTGGTCGGGTCGGGGTGGGCACCCGCCGGCTGGGGCGTGCAGCCGCCTCCATGGCTAACATTACTGCTCCGCAGAAAGTGGATGGAGGCGACCGCCGTCCATTGAAATGGTCGGTCATGTCATGAGGTGATCCACCCTGAGATCTGGCCACGACGGATATAATGCAGTGATAATGCCTCAGTTGAGGAGAGGGAGCAGCGTACTGGCTACTCATCATCATTGTGGAGATCAGTTGATATGTGTGTTGTAGTGTGCTCGTGCTGCAGTAGTAGTGTGTGTGTACGTACGTGTGGGGCTGTGCGGCGGCGCCGTGCTGCTGTAGTAGTGTGTGTGTACGTACGTGTGGGGCTGGGCGGCGGCGTGGGGCGCGGCGGCGGCGGCGCGGGCGGCGGCGCCGTGCTGCTGTAGTAGTGTGTGTGTACGTACGTGTGGGGCTGGGCGGCGGCGCCGTGCTGCTGTAGTAGTGTGTGTGTACGTACGTGTGGGGCTGGGCGGCGGCGCCGTGCTGCTGTAGTAGTGTGTGTGTACGTACGTGTGGGGCTGGGCGGCGGCGTGGGGCGCGGCGGCGGCGGCGCGGGCGGCGGCGCCGTGCTGCTGTAGTAGTGTGTGTGTACGTACGTGTGGGGCTGGGCGGCGGCGTGGGGCGCGGCGGCGGCGGCGCGGGCGGCGGCGCCGTGCTGCTGTAGTAGTGTGTGTGTACGTACGTGTGGGGCTGGGCGGCGGCGCCGTGCTGCTGTAGTAGTGTGTGTGTACGTACGTGTGGGGCTGGGCGGCGGCGTGGGGCGCGGCGGCGGCGGCGCGGGCGGCGGCGCCGTGCTGCTGTAGTAGTGTGTGTGTACGTACGTGTGGGGCTGGGCGGCGGCGTGGGGCGCGGCGGCGGCGGCGCGGGCGGCGGCGCCGTGCTGCTGTAGTAGTGTGTGTGTACGTACGTGTGGGGCTGGGCGGCGGCGTGGGGCGCGGCGGCGGCGGCGCGGGCGGCGGCGCCGTGCTGCTGTAGTAGTGTGTGTGTACGTACGTGTGGGGCTGGGCGGCGGCGTGGGGCGCGGCGGCGGCGGCGCGGGCGGCGGCGCCGTGCTGCTGTAGTAGTGTGTGTGTACGTACGTGTGGGGCTGGGCGGCGGCGTGGGGCGCGGCGGCGGCGGCGCGGGCGGCGGCGCCGTGCTGCTGTAGTAGTGTGTGTGTACGTACGTGTGGGGCTGGGCGGCGGCGTGGGGCGCGGCGGCGGCGGCGCGGGCGGCGGCGCCGTGCTGCTGTAGTAGTGTGTGTGTACGTACGTGTGGGGCTGGGCGGCGGCGTGGGGCGCGGCGGCGGCGGCGCGGGCGGCGGCGCCGTGCTGCTGTAGTAGTGTGTGTGTACGTACGTGTGGGGCTGTGCGGCGGCGCCGTGCTGCTGTAGTAGTGTGTGTGTACGTACGTGTGGGGCTGGGCGGCGGCGTGGGGCGCGGCGGCGGCGGCGCGGGCGGCGGCGCCGTGCTGCTGTAGTAGTGTGTGTGTACGTACGTGTGGGGCTGGGCGGCGGCGTGGGGCGCGGCGGCGGCGGCGCGGGCGGCGGCGCCGTGCTGCTGTAGTAGTGTGTGTGTACGTACGTGTGGGGCTGGGCGGCGGCGCCGTGCTGCTGTAGTAGTGTGTGTGTACGTACGTGTGGGGCTGTGCGGCGGCGCCGTGCTGCTGTAGTAGTGTGTGTGTACGTACGTGTGGGGCTGGGCGGCGGCGTGGGGCGCGGCGGCGGCGGCGCGGGCGGCGGCGCCGTGCTGCTGTAGTAGTGTGTGTGTACGTACGTGTGGGGCTGGGCGGCGGCGCCGTGCTGCTGTAGTAGTGTGTGTGTACGTACGTGTGGGGCTGGGCGGCGGCGTGGGGCGCGGCGGCGGCGGCGCGGGCGGCGGCGCCGTGCTGCTGTAGTAGTGTGTGTGTACGTACGTGTGGGGCTGGGCGGCGGCGCCGTGCTGCTGTAGTAGTGTGTGTGTACGTACGTGTGGGGCTGGGCGGCGGCGTGGGGCGCGGCGGCGGCGGCGCGGGCGGCGGCGCCGTGCTGCTGTAGTAGTGTGTGTGTACGTACGTGTGGGGCTGGGCGGCGGCGTGGGGCGCGGCGGCGGCGGCGCGGGCGGCGGCGCCGTGCTGCTGTAGTAGTGTGTGTGTACGTACGTGTGGGGCTGGGCGGCGGCGTGGGGCGCGGCGGCGGCGGCGCGGGCGGCGGCGCCGTGCTGCTGTAGTAGTGTGTGTGTACGTACGTGTGGGGCTGGGCGGCGGCGCCGTGCTGCTGTAGTAGTGTGTGTGTACGTACGTGTGGGGCTGGGCGGCGGCGCCGTGCTGCTGTAGTAGTGTGTGTGTACGTACGTGTGGGGCTGGGCGGCGGCGTGGGGCGCGGCGGCGGCGGCGCGGGCGGCGGCGCCGTGCTGCTGTAGTAGTGTGTGTGTACGTACGTGTGGGGCTGGGCGGCGGCGTGGGGCGCGGCGACGGCGGCGCGGGCGGCGGCGCCGTGCTGCTGTAGTAGTGTGTGTGTACGTACGTGTGGGGCTGGGCGGCGGCGTGGGGCGCGGCGGCGGCGGCGCGGGCGGCGGCGCCGTGCTGCTGTAGTAGTGTGTGTGTACGTACGTGTGGGGCTGGGCGGCGGCGTGGGGCGCGGCGGCGGCGGCGCGGGCGGCGGCGCCGTGCTGCTGTAGTAGTGTGTGTGTACGTACGTGTGGGGCTGGGCGGCGGCGTGGGGCGCGGCGGCGGCGGCGCGGGCGGCGGCGCCGTGCTGCTGTAGTAGTGTGTGTGTACGTACGTGTGGGGCTGGGCGGCGGCGTGGGGCGCGGCGGCGGCGGCGCGGGCGGCGGCGCCGTGCTGCTGTAGTAGTGTGTGTGTACGTACGTGTGGGGCTGGGCGGCGGCGTGGGGCGCGGCGGCGGCGGCGCGGGCGGCGGCGCCGTGCTGCTGTAGTAGTGTGTGTGTACGTACGTGTGGGGCTGGGCGGCGGCGTGGGGCGCGGCGGCGGCGGCGCGGGCGGCGGCGCCGTGCTGCTGTAGTAGTGTGTGTGTACGTACGTGTGGGGCTGGGCGGCGGCGTGGGGCGCGGCGGCGGCGGCGCGGGCGGCGGCGCCGTGCTGCTGTAGTAGTGTGTGTGTACGTACGTGTGGGGCTGGGCGGCGGCGCCGTGCTGCTGTAGTAGTGTGTGTGTACGTACGTGTGGGGCTGGGCGGCGGCGCCGTGCTGCTGTAGTAGTGTGTGTGTACGTACGTGTGGGGCTGGGCGGCGGCGTGGGGCGCGGCGACGGCGGCGCGGGCGGCGGCGCCGTGCTGCTGTAGTAGTGTGTGTGTACGTACGTGTGGGGCTGGGCGGCGGCGTGGGGCGCGGCGGCGGCGGCGCGGGCGGCGGCGCCGTGCTGCTGTAGTAGTGTGTGTGTACGTACGTGTGGGGCTGGGCGGCGGCGTGGGGCGCGGCGGCGGCGGCGCGGGCGGCGGCGCCGTGCTGCTGTAGTAGTGTGTGTGTACGTACGTGTGGGGCTGGGCGGCGGCGTGGGGCGCGGCGGCGGCGGCGCGGGCGGCGGCGCCGTGCTGCTGTAGTAGTGTGTGTGTACGTACGTGTGGGGCTGGGCGGCGGCGTGGGGCGCGGCGGCGGCGGCGCGGGCGGCGGCGCCGTGCTGCTGTAGTAGTGTGTGTGTACGTACGTGTGGGGCTGGGCGGCGGCGCCGTGCTGCTGTAGTAGTGTGTGTGTACGTACGTGTGGGGCTGGGCGGCGGCGTGGGGCGCGGCGGCGGCGGCGCGGGCGGCGGCGCCGTGCTGCTGTAGTAGTGTGTGTGTACGTACGTGTGGGGCTGGGCGGCGGCGTGGGGCGCGGCGGCGGCGGCGCGGGCGGCGGCGCCGTGCTGCTGTAGTAGTGTGTGTGTACGTACGTGTGGGGCTGGGCGGCGGCGTGGGGCGCGGCGGCGGCGGCGCGGGCGGCGGCGCCGTGCTGCTGTAGTAGTGTGTGTGTACGTACGTGTGGGGCTGGGCGGCGGCGTGGGGCGCGGCGGCGGCGGCGCGGGCGGCGGCGCCGTGCTGCTGTAGTAGTGTGTGTGTACGTACGTGTGGGGCTGGGCGGCGGCGTGGGGCGCGGCGGCGGCGGCGCGGGCGGCGGCGCCGTGCTGCTGTAGTAGTGTGTGTGTACGTACGTGTGGGGCTGGGCGGCGGCGTGGGGCGCGGCGGCGGCGGCGCGGGCGGCGGCGCCGTGCTGCTGTAGTAGTGTGTGTGTACGTACGTGTGGGGCTGGGCGGCGGCGTGGGGCGCGGCGGCGGCGGCGCGGGCGGCGGCGCCGTGCTGCTGTAGTAGTGTGTGTGTACGTACGTGTGGGGCTGGGCGGCGGCGTGGGGCGCGGCGGCGGCGGCGCGGGCGGCGGCGCCGTGCTGCTGTAGTAGTGTGTGTGTACGTACGTGTGGGGCTGGGCGGCGGCGTGGGGCGCGGCGGCGGCGGCGCGGGCGGCGGCGCCGTGCTGCTGTAGTAGTGTGTGTGTACGTACGTGTGGGGCTGGGCGGCGGCGTGGGGCGCGGCGGCGGCGGCGCGGGCGGCGGCGCCGTGCTGCTGTAGTAGTGTGTGTGTACGTACGTGTGGGGCTGGGCGGCGGCGCCGTGCTGCTGTAGTAGTGTGTGTGTACGTACGTGTGGGGCTGGGCGGCGGCGTGGGGCGCGGCGGCGGCGGCGCGGGCGGCGGCGCCGTGCTGCTGTAGTAGTGTGTGTGTACGTACGTGTGGGGCTGGGCGGCGGCGTGGGGCGCGGCGGCGGCGGCGCGGGCGGCGGCGCCGTGCTGCTGTAGTAGTGTGTGTGTACGTACGTGTGGGGCTGGGCGGCGGCGCCGTGCTGCTGTAGTAGTGTGTGTGTACGTACGTGTGGGGCTGGGCGGCGGCGTGGGGCGCGGCGGCGGCGGCGCGGGCGGCGGCGCCGTGCTGCTGTAGTAGTGTGTGTGTACGTACGTGTGGGGCTGGGCGGCGGCGTGGGGCGCGGCGGCGGCGGCGCGGGCGGCGGCGCCGTGCTGCTGTAGTAGTGTGTGTGTACGTACGTGTGGGGCTGGGCGGCGGCGTGGGGCGCGGCGGCGGCGGCGCGGGCGGCGGCGCCGTGCTGCTGTAGTAGTGTGTGTGTACGTACGTGTGGGGCTGGGCGGCGGCGTGGGGCGCGGCGGCGGCGGCGCGGGCGGCGGCGCCGTGCTGCTGTAGTAGTGTGTGTGTACGTACGTGTGGGGCTGGGCGGCGGCGCCGTGCTGCTGTAGTAGTGTGTGTGTACGTACGTGTGGGGCTGGGCGGCGGCGTGGGGCGCGGCGGCGGCGGCGCGGGCGGCGGCGCCGTGCTGCTGTAGTAGTGTGTGTGTACGTACGTGTGGGGCTGGGCGGCGGCGTGGGGCGCGGCGGCGGCGGCGCGGGCGGCGGCGCCGTGCTGCTGTAGTAGTGTGTGTGTACGTACGTGTGGGGCTGGGCGGCGGCGTGGGGCGCGGCGGCGGCGGCGCGGGCGGCGGCGCCGTGCTGCTGTAGTAGTGTGTGTGTACGTACGTGTGGGGCTGGGCGGCGGCGTGGGGCGCGGCGGCGGCGGCGCGGGCGGCGGCGCCGTGCTGCTGTAGTAGTGTGTGTGTACGTACGTGTGGGGCTGGGCGGCGGCGTGGGGCGCGGCGGCGGCGGCGCGGGCGGCGGCGCCGTGCTGCTGTAGTAGTGTGTGTGTACGTACGTGTGGGGCTGGGCGGCGGCGCCGTGCTGCTGTAGTAGTGTGTGTGTACGTACGTGTGGGGCTGGGCGGCGGCGTGGGGCGCGGCGGCGGCGGCGCGGGCGGCGGCGCCGTGCTGCTGTAGTAGTGTGTGTGTACGTACGTGTGGGGCTGGGCGGCGGCGTGGGGCGCGGCGGCGGCGGCGCGGGCGGCGGCGCCGTGCTGCTGTAGTAGTGTGTGTGTACGTACGTGTGGGGCTGGGCGGCGGCGTGGGGCGCGGCGGCGGCGGCGCGGGCGGCGGCGCCGTGCTGCTGTAGTAGTGTGTGTGTACGTACGTGTGGGGCTGGGCGGCGGCGCCGTGCTGCTGTAGTAGTGTGTGTGTACGTACGTGTGGGGCTGGGCGGCGGCGTGGGGCGCGGCGGCGGCGGCGCGGGCGGCGGCGCCGTGCTGCTGTAGTAGTGTGTGTGTACGTACGTGTGGGGCTGGGCGGCGGCGCCGTGCTGCTGTAGTAGTGTGTGTGTACGTACGTGTGGGGCTGGGCGGCGGCGTGGGGCGCGGCGGCGGCGGCGCGGGCGGCGGCGCCGTGCTGCTGTAGTAGTGTGTGTGTACGTACGTGTGGGGCTGGGCGGCGGCGCCGTGCTGCTGTAGTAGTGTGTGTGTACGTACGTGTGGGGCTGGGCGGCGGCGTGGGGCGCGGCGACGGCGGCGCGGGCGGCGGCGCCGTGCTGCTGTAGTAGTGTGTGTGTACGTACGTGTGGGGCTGGGCGGCGGCGTGGGGCGCGGCGGCGGCGGCGCGGGCGGCGGCGCCGTGCTGCTGTAGTAGTGTGTGTGTACGTACGTGTGGGGCTGGGCGGCGGCGCCGTGCTGCTGTAGTAGTGTGTGTGTACGTACGTGTGGGGCTGGGCGGCGGCGTGGGGCGCGGCGACGGCGGCGCGGGCGGCGGCGCCGTGCTGCTGTAGTAGTGTGTGTGTACGTACGTGTGGGGCTGGGCGGCGGCGTGGGGCGCGGCGGCGGCGGCGCGGGCGGCGGCGCCGTGCTGCTGTAGTAGTGTGTGTGTACGTACGTGTGGGGCTGGGCGGCGGCGCCGTGCTGCTGTAGTAGTGTGTGTGTACGTACGTGTGGGGCTGGGCGGCGGCGTGGGGCGCGGCGGCGGCGGCGCGGGCGGCGGCGCCGTGCTGCTGTAGTAGTGTGTGTGTACGTACGTGTGGGGCTGGGCGGCGGCGTGGGGCGCGGCGGCGGCGGCGCGGGCGGCGGCGCCGTGCTGCTGTAGTAGTGTGTGTGTACGTACGTGTGGGGCTGGGCGGCGGCGTGGGGCGCGGCGGCGGCGGCGCGGGCGGCGGCGCCGTGCTGCTGTAGTAGTGTGTGTGTACGTACGTGTGGGGCTGGGCGGCGGCGCCGTGCTGCTGTAGTAGTGTGTGTGTACGTACGTGTGGGGCTGGGCGGCGGCGCCGTGCTGCTGTAGTAGTGTGTGTGTACGTACGTGTGGGGCTGGGCGGCGGCGCCGTGCTGCTGTAGTAGTGTGTGTGTACGTACGTGTGGGGCTGGGCGGCGGCGTGGGGCGCGGCGGCGGCGGCGCGGGCGGCGGCGCCGTGCTGCTGTAGTAGTGTGTGTGTACGTACGTGTGGGGCTGGGCGGCGGCGTGGGGCGCGGCGGCGGCGGCGCGGGCGGCGGCGCCGTGCTGCTGTAGTAGTGTGTGTGTACGTACGTGTGGGGCTGGGCGGCGGCGTGGGGCGCGGCGGCGGCGGCGCGGGCGGCGGCGCCGTGCTGCTGTAGTAGTGTGTGTGTACGTACGTGTGGGGCTGGGCGGCGGCGTGGGGCGCGGCGGCGGCGGCGCGGGCGGCGGCACCGTGCTCGCGCGCGTCGTGCGCGCCGTGCTGCTGCTCGCGCCGCTCCTGCGCGCCACACAACAACACCTCATCATACATACATTCAATAAAATAAGATTTTGCTGACAGTTTACAGAATTTAACACTGTGGGCAAGGCAGGGTTACCGTTATAGAGGCGATTAGAATTGAATTTTTATTAAAATAGAATTTATTTTACTTCGGACTCAAAAAGATCCTTACCGTTAGTAATCTAATAAATAAATAACTTATTATCTAGTGTCAGCACTAGTTACCCTTTGTACAAAACAAATACAGTTGTAGAGCTAAACAGCTCTCCACTAGAATCCTCAGGATGGTGCGACTACCTCGCTGTTCTCCCCGACATTCTCCTGAGTAGCGAAATATCCTTGCGAACAATCGCGTCAAACTTTTCAGCACGAGCCTGCGCAGGCATCTCCGACGCAGCAGCGAGGCAGTCTCGACAACATGCTGAAGGCATGGCCGCGCAGGACATCTAGCCGCTAGCGATGTTTTGGTGTAATAGTTGACCCATAGACCACCCGCGTACAGATTCTGGCAATAAAGTAAATTGGCTAATGCCCTGCGCTCACTTTCAGTATCTACATCGCCTTTAATGTCGTCGGACAGATAATAAGCTAAGTATTTAAAAATGGAGAGGTACTCTATATTTATTGGGTACGCCACTTCGCGGCGGTAAGTCCCCTCTTTGAGATGTGGCTAGAGAGTAGAGAGGCGCCGTGGCGTCTACTTTCCGCCTGAGGTAGCTTCTCACCGGACACGATTGTTCCGGGGCGTTCCCGCTTCGGAATCGCCAAGAGGAAACGCTCGGGTGTCACCATATAATGTCAATCACCCAGATGGCATGGTAGAGCATACTGTGAAAGTCTGGCTCGTTTGTCTCCACAAACGGAGGGGGTTTCGCAACCAGCCCTTGTTCAGGCCATGGTCTAGAGCGGAAAGGAACGATAAGAGCTCTAGGTGAACTCCTTTTGCGAGCTCTGGCCGCAGCTGTGAGGGAACCCTCATCCTCACGTCCCAGCCGATGCCACATACTCCAATAAGAACCATGAAGCACGAGTCAACAGCGCGTGGCCTTCCTCGCGCCTCGAAGAGATATCATACAAACTGAAGGGCACAGTACAGTTCATGCGTGCTACAGCTGCGGGAACGTTCTAAAAGGTTATCGCGGCCCTAGAACGAAAAGGGCAAATGAAGGAATATAGGTGGCATTAGTCCGTAAAAGTCTGACACGCCCTCTCACTCCACCCAAAAGCGGGAGAAGTCATTTGATTTCCCCTCAAAAAGTTCCCTTTGAATCCGTCGTAAGTGCAGCTTAATATAATAAATATATGTGAGTGTGAGTACCGCAGGTTGGCGAGCTCCTGCTCGTGGTGCGCCAGGCGCTCCTGGTCCTGCAGCTCGGCCAGGCGCCGGCTGATGGCCAGCACGCCGCTGCTGAAGTTGCTGTGCGCCGTGAACTTGCAGCGGAAGTCCTCGGGCGGCCCGCAGTTGAACAGGTAGCAGCTGCCGGGGCCCTGCGCACAGTGCTACAGTTAGTGCTGGGGCAGGCCGTGGCAAGTCTCTAGGTCCCGCGCATTTTACATAATCGTTTATTTTGGTTTGGGAGGAGAAGGTTTTCAAGTTGTTTTGTGTACTATACTGGTAATCGTGTGGGTAATCGCGAACGTTTTTCATCAAGAATGCCATGTTTTTGGGGTTAATTCGCGCATAACTTTTTTGTTTATGGACCTTTCCTGATGATACTTTTGTGTTGAGTTATAACTTTGCAATCCCATTAATGAAGGAACTTAGGCGGGTTTTAGCTAGTAAATATCTGACATACATACCCCTCGCTCCACCCTAGAGCGGGAGAAATTATTTGAAGATCTTCCACAGATGAAAAAATGGATTGACCACCAATTTTATCAGTCTATTTGAGTTAAATGTGGTTTTGTGGTGGGAAAAAAGATAACTACCTCATCTTTAGCTGTGGAATACCAAAAAAAGTAAAAAAAAATGTTTTTAGGAAAAAATACAACCGAATTCAAAGACTACAAATTGGTTGGTTTTGAAGGCGGTTGTATATTTTAGTGTACACAAAATACGGCAGTAAATACAAATCCAATACTAATTCTTAAGAAAGAATATATTTTACTTCTTCAAACAAGCTAAAGAAAATCATATCCGAGGCGGTGCTCACAGACCTTCTTTTTCCAATGACAGCTTTCAAATAATATGTGCCTTTGTATTCACGATATTTATTAAAAACTGCAAATTAGATTAGGGAAAGTAGAGCTTTATAAAGTCTTTCTAGGAAAATTATTTCGAACTTGATGGGACGAACAGTTTTTGAAAAGTTGGGGACACTTATTGTGACGGACGGGAAACTACAGAACCCTACACTGAGCGTAGCCCGACACGCTCTTGGCCGGTTTTTATCACTCGTCACGTCTGTCGAAAATCATGCATGGTATGATGTTACCATAATATCTCTGATGGTATACCTAAAGTTACCAACTTGGTCATTGGTGAAGCCAGATAATCAATCTAGAAATTGACGAATATATCGATTGCCAGATAATTAAGTAGGTACATTGACAGAGATACGTACCTATTAACTTTACTCCATTACAGACAAACACTGACCGGAGTGTGAAGAAGTTGGGGAGCTCGTGGCTAAATAATAACAGCCGGACAGGTCGATCTTCAAGGTTAAGCAACGCTTGCCTAGGTTGGTCTGTGGATGGGTGACCATCTTAACATAACGAGTTTCCTTCGTGCCTCGGAAAGCACGTTAAGCCGTAGGTACCGGCTGTTATTTGTAGATCTTTGGCAGTCGTTACGGATAGTCAGAACCCAGTAAATCTGACTCCAGACTTGCCATGAAGTACCGTGTTACCCCAGTTAATGGGTTGTGGAGGTGTGGTAGGCAGCCGCTCCTCGTAAAATACTGGTATTCAGCTAAATCCGGCTTGACTGGAAACCGACCCCAATATACGAGTAGTTGGGAAAAGGCTAGGCAGATGATTAGTAAAGAATACTTGTAAAATAACTTAAAGTTCGAAGTTCGTTCGAGCCGCCGCGCGCCGTCAAAAAAATAACAAATAGGTAAGTTCAAAACACGGATTCCTATTGGAGTCGGCGTTTCTTGTTTTTATTCATCGTTATTTAACACTTCCTCACACTCCGGTCAGTCATCATCATCATCTACCTAGCCTTGGCAAGCGTTGCTTAACCTTCAAAGTTAAGCAATGCTTGGATCGACCTGTGTGGCTGTTATTATCTAGCCACGAGCTCCTCATCTATCACTAACGTTATGTTGGTAGTAAATATCGTTTTTATAGAAAAAAAACGAATTTACTTTACTTACCTACTTTAAGTTCTGGTACTTACTCCTAAAATTACTACATAATGAACAAGTGCTTTGATAAGTTACCAATAGGATTTACAAAATAAGTAGGTACCCATAATTACTCTATCTATGCCTACTTTACTTTGGAATTGGATTAATATTGAGTTATTGCATAACCTAAAAGTTCTAACTGTTAATAATCCCATTAGGTAGGTCCATATGATTCGAAACATCAACATTAGTCCATAAACAAGAATGAATAACCCTAAAAACATGGAGTTTGAACACATCTGCGGTACACCTTCAGAGTGTCGCTACATGGTCGGTACTGGCGTGATGTCATGTTATGAAACGGTGCCAATAACAAACAGACATGCCATTGCAGCAATCCCAGAACATTGCTAGCTTTTATTGAAGCCTTCCATGGTCTATGTCCGAAGTTTTTCAACATACGTTTAAATGGGTCTCTATCTGAAGGTAAACCTCATCTAAACAAAAAAAAAAACCGACGAAGTTAAGTTAGTTAACATTTAATGAAGCTAACTCGAGAACCGTTTTGGGAATCGGTTAAAAAGTACGTAGATTGATTACGTGTACCTGAACACTGAGTCATACAAATAGTGAAGGAGCAGGACGTGAGTACAGGCCGGACGCGGACGGCAGTCGGCGCTCGGCGGCGGTTACCTTCTCCTCGTAGACGAAGACGTCGCAGGCGTCGGTCTCGCAGCAGAGGCGCAGGCACTCGGCGCGCGCGCCCACGTCCAGCTCGGACAGGTAGCGCGCGCCCATCTCGCGCGACTCCTCCGTGCGGATGATCTTGTCGTGCTGCACGTCGAAGCGCGGCGCGCACGCGCCCGGGTCCAGCTCGCGCGCGCGGACGGCGCCCAGCAGCAGCGCCGCCCACCACGACCACGCCCGCAGGCGCATCGCGCTCACCGGCAGCGCTGGGGCCCGCTCACCGCTCTCGCACCACACACTCGCTCGGCTGGAGCACACTCGCGGCTGGGGAAGGCGCACACTGGTCGCGGCAGGGCATGCCCGCCGGTCATGGGGCAGCAGGCGCGCTGTGCTGGCGGCCGCGTGGCGCGTTAACTAATTGTTATCGCATACATTAGCGGGCGCCGAGTGCGGCGCGGCGGCGGAGCGCGCTCGATACCGCCGCGCCTGCGCACTGCGGCCGCGGCCACCTGCGCACTCTGCCACGGGGAGCGACGCCGCCACTGGCTGGCTTACGAACTACTAATGATACAGTCAATGGCTATATATGTTTTTACTTTTTGGACTCGTCAATATTTAAACAACTAGCTTTTGTATGCGAGTTCGTCTGCATACAACTGTAAAACTATCGAAGCACCACCGTGTCGGACCCCTCGCGTCCACCTCGGACGAATTCTTCTACGAAGCAGTAATGTGAGCCACACATGAGGGAACGGATGTTCTCACGTCCCAGGCGCCGTCTTCGGGAACTGAAGGGTAATTTCCGGCCAAATAGGCGCGGGTCTGTGAACGACGAGCAATAGGTAGCTCGCCGTCCGATAGGGAGCCCGAGGTGCCGGAGTCGACGGCCTTAGTGTTCCACTCGCGCCTTAAATATATGTCAGCAAAACTGAAGGAGCCCAGCAGGGCCAATGCATGCTAGGGCTGCGAGAACGGTTGGAAGAGTAACCGTCTCTCTGAATCGGAAAGGGCAACTGTAGAACACATATGGGTTTTAGCTAGTAAAAGCGCCCTCTCGCTCCACCCAAGAGCGGGAAAGTCAGTAGTTAGTACAAATACTATCCACAGCATGACTGTTTTGACACCACAACCGAAAAATCGCAAATCAAAAGTGGTACCTACATTTAGAGGCAAGAGCCGCGGGAGAGGGCGGCTCGCCAGCCACGTGCCGGAACTAACTGTTGTGGGAACTGGCTGCTCGGTGATTCCGCAGAGTCCACATTGTTCTCAAATTCACATTATAAAAAGAGACCATACAAAAATAAAAACAAACCTATCAATAAATGAGATATAAGTAAGTATAGTATATAATATTAAATTAAATTACTAATGAAGATAAGATGCCTTTTAAAAACAAGTGTGTCTTCAACATAGTCTTCAACCTTGACACGCTTGACGTGGGTTCTGACATTTCTCTTGCTAGTTCTTCGAATTTTACTTTTTTAAGGTCTTCTTTAAAATAATGAAACTGCTCGGAGGAAGAGGCGATTGGTCGCGGTGATTTCTTATGCCAGGCCCTAGTTCAGGCCATTGTCCGAAGCGAGGGGGAAGGGCAGGCAGACGCCTCCTCCTGCGAAGCAGTAATGCTAGTGAAGGAGGCGGCCGCACGTGTGGGGGAACGGTCATCCCCTCGTCCCAGCCGCCGTGATCCCGACTCCGACTAGACTCCGAAGAGCCTGCGCCCAAGGTAAATCTAAGTCAATAAGTAAATACTACCAGAAGATAAAGCCCCCGCTTTCAAATGCCCCCCCTCTCATAGCAAATCAATGTTTATGCCACCTACTGATCCAGTTGAAATTTACAAAATCATAATCTCATTAAAAAATACTTCTAGTGTGGGGTTCGATGGAATTAAAACTAGTATTATAAAAAGAGTATAATATCACCCGTACTAACGCACATAGTAAACTTGACTATAGAAAAAGGTACATTTCCTAAAAAACTTAAAATCTCAATTATAAAGCCCATACATAAGAAAGGTGACAAAGATAACATGAACAACTATCGCCCAATTGCACTACTTTCTATTTTTTCTAAGATCTTTGAAAAAGTAATCTATAACAGCCTTTGCAATTACCTTGAAAATAATAATCTACTTGCTAAAGAACAAATGGGGTTTAGGAAAGACAAGTCAATCAACCAAGCGATATATAGTTTTTGCAAGCGCGTTCTAAGTAACATGGATAAGCGATGTCCAACTATTGCCCTATTTATGGACATGACCAAAGCATTTGACCGCGTTAAATTTGACATACTTTTGGACAAACTTTATGCAATTGGTATTAGAGGAAACGTACATAAATTACTAAAATCCTATTTGACTGACAGACTACAACAAACAGAAATTTCAAAAATTTGCCCAAGGACAAAAAATATGACAACTTATAAATCTACCCAGAGGCATGTCAAATATGGCGTGCCACAAGGCAGTGTATTAGGACCATTGCTTTTCCTAGTATACATTAATGACCTACCAAGTGTTACTGACAATCCCATGACTCTCTTTGCTGACGACAGTACTATTCTTTTTGACTCGCATAACAAACATGACATTCTTAATAATATAAATTCGACATTAAATAATACAATTGATTGGTTAATAAGTAATAATTTAAAAATTAATATTAGTAAAACAAAAGCTATAAACTTTAGGCAGAGACAAGAGAGAGAGGATTTAAACATCAATTGTGACGGCCACATAATAGAAGAAGTAGAGTCAACAAAATTTTTAGGCTTATACATAGATCAAAAAATGACTTGGAAGAAACAAATAGAGCATATAAGTAATAAACTAAACAGTTATTCGTTTGCTTTACGTGGTCTTAGTAAAATCGTGGATATTAAAACCTTGGTAACTGCTTACCATGGCTATGTATCGTCTACTCTTCGCTACGGTGTTATTTTTTGGGGCAACTCCACGGATTTGGTAAGTGCGTTCAGGGCACAAAAAAGATGCGTAAGAGCTATGTGTAACTTAACTCAAACCGACTCATGTGAGCCTCATTTTAAGAAATTGAAATTATTAACACTGCCCTGCATCTATATCTATGAGACAGCATTATTTATTCATTGTAATCTGGAACAGTTTGAATATCGCACTAGAAAGCGTCACGCAGATAAATTACGGGTTCCTCCAAGTAAAACTGCGCTCCTAAATAAAAGCTTTGTCCGCATGGGCCCAAATATATATAATAAACTACCCTCAATTATACGCAGTTCAAACAATGTGAATTTATTTAAAAATAAACTTCGGTCCTTTCTTGTTGATAAGGCCTATTATTCAGTTGATGAGTACCTCAAAGACAAAATGTAATGAAACTATGGTTGATACATAATTAATTAAATAATAGTTCCTAATTCAAATTTATTTCTTTTGAATTAAAATATATATATTTTTTTTTTATGTTTTAATTAATTTGACATTTATTTAGTTTGACATTCATTTAGTTTGACATTCATTCAGTTTGACATTTATGTAGTTTGACATTTATTTAGTTTGACAATTATTTAGTTTGACATTTAATTAATCATGTATCATTTGACTTTTTGTATCTTTTCTATTTGGGCTAACTTTTATCAATGCAATATTCTTTATGACATTATATTATTAATTTGCATGCAAACATGCTGAATATGGTGAAACTGAACATCTGTAAAACATCTTTGTAAACCCATGTTACGCAAATAAAATGATTGATTGATTGATTAAGAAAATAGGAAATTCTAATAATAAAATCAAAACTGTCTGGATGGTAATAAACAGGGAAACTGGAAAGACAAATCAACGTGATCGGAATGATTTGTCGCTAAGAATTGATAATGAGATCATATCAGATAAGTCAGAAGTGGCAGAGACATTAGAAAACTTTTTCACTAACATCCCTATAGAAGTTACGAAATCTCTCCCTTCTTCATCTTTACTTGCTGAATTTTTGACGTGACAACGTCTTAAATTAGGTTGCGGCTGGGAGTCACTTATGAAAAAGTGTAACGCTCGGTAACGTTACGATGAGTCACCGAACGAGAGAGAGGCCCGCCGAATGCCTTGCGTCTCTCTCCCACTCAACTATGATCGGTCTGCCGCGCGCGCAGCAGTAGAGAATTTTAGTAAACAAAATATATTTCTATAGTTAAAATTTGTGCAATTCTTATTTTCATTCAATTCCTTGTTCCTATTGTGCAATTTAATTATATTCATATCAATAAATATTCTACCGAAAAAGACGTTGTCACGTAAAATCTTCGCCCGTAAAAACGACTTTACAGGCAACCATTTTTTTTAAAAGAAAATTTCACTAAGGATATACCAACCTTTGAATTCAAGCGTATATCTATCGATACAATTAAAAAAACATTCCAAAGTCTTAGCGTAAAAAACACGGAGGACTTATGGGGTATATCTGTTAAGGTTCTTAGAGATATTATTGATACAATTGCTCCTATCCTAACAGGACTATTTAACCAATGTTTAGACAGTGGTACATTCCCTGACTTAATGAAACATAGTAAAGTAGTACCAATTTTCAAATCAGGAAGTAAGAGTGATCCCTCTAATTATAGACTTATATCTGTGCTTCCAGCATTTAGTAAAATATATGAAAAAATCATGCTGGACCAGATGTTGTGTCACTTTAACTCTAATAGGATCTTGCATAGTCATCATTTTGGCTTCACGAAAGGAAGGTCAACGACAGATGCAGGAGTAAAACTCATCAGTCACATTTTGGAATCCTGGGAGAAGTCCCAGGATGCTATTGGCATATTCTGTGACCTCTCAAAAGCATTTGACTGCGTTGACCATAATACTCTGATCTGTAAATTACATCATTACGGAATTCGTGGACGAGCTGCTGATCTTGTCTTTTCCTATTTATCTTACAGGCAGCAAAAAGTAACCATTAATGGGGCGACGTCCTCGGGGTCTTTAGTAAAGATGGGCGTGCCCCAGGGTTCAATTCTTGGCCCTTTCCTTTTCCTGGTTTATATTAATGACCTTTCTTACATGATGGCTAGTTTATCCGATATAATTCTATTTGCTGATGACACTTCTCTTATTTTTAAAGTAGACAGAAAAGATGCTGATGTCTTGCATGTTAATGAAAGTCTGGCTGTTCTTTCGAAATGGTTTGCAGCTAATAACCTCTTACTAAATGCGAACAAAACTAAATGTATAAAGTTTTCATTACCAAATGTCCCTCAAGTAGGCCTTAATTTAATACTTGACGGTAAAAAACTTGATGCTATTACGGAAACTGTGTTCCTAGGTGTAAGAATAGATTCTAAACTGCAGTGGGGTGCTCATATTGAAACTCTCTCTGGTAGATTAAGCTCAGCAGCATATTCAGTAAGAAAAATTAAGCAATTGACAGATGTAGCCACAGCCATATTAGAGTACTATGCTTATTTCCGCAGATGCCATAGGACATAATAAGATACGCCACAGTAAGATTACTGTGGGGGTCTGCGGCTGATGCAGTGATGCGGAATCAATCTTTATATTGCAAAAGAGAGCAATCCGGGCTATCTATAAAATTGGTCCTCGCGAGTCCCTTAGAAATATATTTGGAGAAATTGATATAATAACTCTGCCCTCTCTTTATATTTTAGAAAGTATATTGTATTGTATATACGTAAAAACTTAGGACTTTTTAAAATTAGAAGTGATTTACATGACAAAAATACGCGTAGGAAACACGAAATCGTGTTACCTAAATGGAGACTAGCGAAGACCAGCAAGTCATTCCTTGTCAATAGTAGGTATACGCTTTTATAATAAGTTGCCCAAGTCCGTTATTGAACTTAGCGAGGGAAAGTTCAAAACGCATATTAAGCGTGTCCTAACCAAAAAAGCATATTACAAGGTTAGAGACTACGTCGAAGACACGCTTGTTTGGCATTAACTGCTTCTGCACATGTGGTCCCCTGGTAACTCATTAACTGCATTATTGTGTAAACATATGTCTATTAACTGCTCCATGTTTGTCTTATTTTATTTATTTACTATTTACTCAAGCCATTGCTTTTGCAATATTTTTATATTATTCGGATCCCAATCACCCTAAAATTCATTAAGTCGTGATTTTTTTTTGTGTTAACATTTCATTTGTTGATAAGTTTTATAATTGTTTTTTTGTTCTTATATTTCTATAGCTTCTTTCGTATAATGTGAATGAGTGGGCACTGTAGACTACAGATTTTAATTACTACCTTTTTTAACCCAGTTTTTGACTATTTTATCTTTATTGTGGTTTTGGGTGCAATATTGACTGGTCTACACTGTCCTCGCATAAGTGTCTGTGTTGTAATATGGAAATGTTGTAAACCCAATAGTTTTTTGAAAAGAGTAACCATGGAGTTTCTTGCCGGTTCTTCTCCATAGGAAACGACCAATTTGGAACCGTGCACTAGTTTTCGACGTTAAAAGTGCCCATGTAGGCCTATGTGAAATAAAAATATTTCACTTTGACTTTGACTGTCAGCCGCGGTAGGCGTGGGAGACGGCGAGCAATCGGGAGCTCGCCCACGCTTACGGTGGACGGAAGTCGCCCCGCCAACGGCCGGAGTGTGTCCAGCGGCAGCCTGAGCGTGAGGTTGGTGTCCGCCTCACACATTCCATCACCTCCTCTACGCTCAGTACTGCTTCGCAGAAGGACGTATCGACTTTCCATTCTCTCTCGCTTTGTATCTGGACCAGGACCGGACGGGAGCTGTCACCGCAGCCGAGAGGACGCGGTGGTGGACCGCCCGAGCAGAGCACACTTCCACCTTGTCTTTGGGGCGATTCGCATCATGGCGACACCCCAGCTTTTCTTCCCGCTGATTCCGTAAAAAAAACTGCCGAAACGACTGTGCTTGGTAAGGAAAGGGTGGACGCTCTTGGCGCCTCTCTAGCCTTTACACACAGAAGACTTTGGGATTGTGGCGTACTCTGCGCTGGGCTGCTACATCCATACCAGGAGATCCTGCGAGAGATCTGATCGCTATGCTGTGATTTTCCGCCACAGCGGAGTTTCGTTTGCCGCTTGCTCTGGAGCTCGTGGCAAGATGTCTCGGAAGTCATGATGATGTAACTACTATATTGTCATTTAATTTTTATTATTGCCAACGAAAAATCTGACATTGCTACCTTCGTGACATACGCGGAATTACCCAGCGCCTAGAACACGAGTCGCGCTCTCCCCATCAAGAGGCGAGCCTCACCATCGAGCGTGATATGTTAGCGCCGCGTCGGCAGCACCACGCCGCCGACACTCGCGGGTCAGCAGAGCTCGCGGCGCCCAGCGCGCCTGCGCGCCGCCTTCCCCTCGCTCTCCCATCTACAGAAGGACCACACTCGATGAAATTCCACAAATATGATCTATTTGTTGCCCGTGGCTTCAAATCGATACACTTCCAGTAGATAATTAACGAAAACAGGTCAAATGATCGTTCATCCAGTAGAACTATTGCTCGTTTAGACTGATGCAGAGGCTAGCGCGGTCGGGCCGCAAGGCTCGCGAGAAGCTCACCTTCTGAGGTGCGGAGCGCGGCGGGCGCGGCGCCGGGCCGCGGCAGTGTCGGCGCGACCCGGCCGCAGCCCGACGCGCCGCCCTCATGTCGCTGTTCTTCAAGTTCCGGAGCGGCGTGAGTACCGCCGGCCGCGCCCGCTCCGCCTGCCGAGACGCCGCCGACGCAGGCGGAGCCGGACGCGCCGCTATCTATGTCTAATCTTAATGTTGGGCGACGTTGACGGCCAGAGCTCATGCGTTCGTTGAGCCGAAGTAATTTCATTAGTGCTGTTCTGTGATGTTTGAGATATGATGTGACACACTCAGTTGTTATTTATTAACTGAGTACGGTACCGACAGGTTTTCAGTTGAGCTCCTGCTATTGGGTTGTGTTATGTACGTACGTATAGTGTTGAGCGTAGCGTGGGGTCGCCGCAGGGCGGGGTGCAGGGTCGCGCAGGCGGCGCCGCACGCACCTGCTCCGCCGGACAGCTCACCTCGCGCCGCGTCTCGGGGCCGCGAGCGCAGGGGGCCTGGCTTCCAAGTACAGTTCCCACAGTGCTATTGGAGTTTTTGATTATTATTAGTTAATATCTCTGTAGCAACCCGAAGTTCATAAGCTGCTAGTGTGACGGGCCCGTGCCTTGAACCACGTAAAGCCATGCTGTTCCTAACTTGTTGGCATGCTGGCTCACCGGACTGTACGACAAAATTCGGACCTCGGGTTGACTTTTTAAAGTGTTTGAAAATGGCGCCAGTGAGTGACAACTTGAATAACAATCGTTTGTCTTAGTATGGTTATGTGAAGTGGAGGGATGAAACGCATGCTAGATGCTTGAAGAGGATATAATTATACTTGTGGATGAATGGAGAGAGAGGGAAGCCAAAGAAAGGATGTGTGTGAGGAGTGATGAAAAGGGAGCTAGTGACAGCGCGAAGAGTGACAGGACAGAATGGAAGAAAAAATCCGTTTTGCGCCGACGCCAAGTTACGCGGGCCGCGGGCAGGAGCTGATGATGCCGGCGACGCCGCGCGGCTGGCAGCTTACGTGCCGCGCGACGCGGCTCGCTCTGCCGCCTGCAGTTATTTCTCTGACAGATACAAGTTTTGTTCTAAAGAAAAATAAACATGTGATGTGAAAATTACAGTGCGATGACATGTAGCTAGGGTTGCCTCTCGCACTATCTTATACACCTCGTTCTATATTACTTACTTCAAAAATACTACGGAATACGGTATGTAACCCAGTAATAGAATAGAATAGAATAGAATAGAATAGAATAGAATAGAATAGAATAGAATAAACTTTATTGTGCACCAAAAGAAGTTATGAATTGTACAGAAACTTAAATCTATGGGTACAATGGCGGTCTTATCGCTGACAGCGATATCTACCAGACAACCTTAGGATGGATCCGTAAGAAAAATAATGCAGGGGTAGTCTGAGGCGTACAACGTTCAAACATTCAAAACAAGCAAATATTCAAAATAATTATAAGAAATATAAGGAGGAGTACTTCGACGCCTGAGTGTATATTTTATATTTGTATTATATGTAAGGTGAGGTGGGGTAAGACTAACATACTTTTCTGCCAGACAGCAATGATTGATTTTCACGGCTAAGTTATTTGACTTACCTCTGAGACAATAAAATCACTGATACCTAAATACTATACGCTTTAATAAAATAATGGATATATTTCCGTTAATGCATCCAGAACGTAAATTTTGAATAAATTGTAAGGCCCTTAAAACTGCTAGTCTTGCCCCACCACATGGGGTAAGAATAACAGTAATGTATTTTAACTGAAAACGTGCACTTATTGGAGTTTGTAAAGAAAAAACGCAAATGTTAAAAGTACTCGTATTTAATTTGAATTGTATAATAACGGAACAACGTTTATTTTTGCGGCAATTCGTATATTACATGATTTGGGGTAAGACAAACATACAATCAAAATCAGAGGAGCAGAACCTTTTAAGTGATATCAATAGCATAATGTGAATAAAGCGTTACTCATAAATTAAAAAGACAAACAGGAATAACTTGCTATTAAATTTATTTGACTACCGATTAAATAAAAATCTTAACAAAACACTCACAATATAGGGTAAATAACCCAAACGCTAGCACTGCACCAAATAATCAGCACTCCGCATAAATAGTACAATTGTAAGGTTTTCATCAAATAATTTGGGTTATCACTTTAATAGATAAATAAGTAGATGTTTTTAGAATCCTACTTCTAGAAATAATAATACTTTCCAACTTCAAACTGGCGGTAATTTAGTGAAGAAACGTTCGTGTTCAGCAGTTGCTCTTATTTTTGCCTGTTCCTTGTGATCGAAGGTAAATTCACGTGTTTATATTTTATAATATTTTAGTTCTTTTAAGGGCTTTATACTGAAACTTTTGATTTCTCTGATTTCTTAGATAGTTTATGAGGATAATTTGAAATTAATAGTTTGATGTTATGGTAATATACTGGTAAAAAATGTGGTGCTGATATATGGATCTAATATTTTACAAATTCTAAATTATCAGCACTGGAGCTAATAAATGATAAATATTACGTAAACACTAGTTCGATATATTTTTTTGATTAAAAACTGTGTTATTTTATACTTAGGTAGATAGAATTCACTATTTTTTTGGTAAAGGTAGTTTATATGTCTTCGGAATACAAATCTTAGCATGCTGCTGAAACCGCATTTGCAATTTGGCAGCAAAGTGCTGATAATGGATCAAAAGCATGCTGATAATTTGGTTCACGTAGCATTTCATCATTTTTCCTTTCTTCAGACCCACCTACCATGAAGCCAAAGGAAGTAAATACACCAAATGAAAGAAAAAAAGTACACAAACGAAAATTTATAAAAAAGATTATAATTATTGATAAATATCGTTTTTATTTCATATAATTTCAATATCACAGTGCTGTTAATTGGTTCTCTGTATGCTTGTAATTGGTGGTGATGGTGCTAGTAAATGGTGCAATAGTTATTTTTTACTCTTACCCATCTAAAAAGAAATTGGATAAAGATAAACCTTTCTTTTTTTCAAATATCATCTTTCTGATTAAATCTAGCTAACTCGTCATAACGGGTGAACAAGTATTTATAAATGAGATAAACGGGATTAAGTTAAGACTAACTCTTAAAGTGCTGGTAATTGGGTCCTTACCCCTATATTTTTTTAAATGCTACTCTCTAATAGGAATATTTAGTGTACCTACTGTCTACTTTAATTTGGTTTAAATCAAGATTACAGTCCGGGTGAATAATTATAATTATAAATTTTTCAATTTCGGTGGCGAAACTTTTACTTCCGTGAAAATTTTCGCAAAACCTGAGGAGAAGAAAATTTTTCCTCAGTTGTCGTGAAAATTAAGGACCTCCACGAAAGCTGCAGTAACTTAGAATTTATGGCAAAACAACCTTTTATCGCCAAACACCACTTCGACTGGACGATTCACCAAATATTTGATAATGGGTGAACTGTCTTTTCGATTCGATTTTCATTTAATCGACCATGTAACTAAAGAAAAATATCTTAAACGAAAATGTTGATTACAACTGACTAGGGGAAAGACTAACATAATGTTTGTCTTACCCCGGGCGAACTGATAGTCTTCCCCCACTTTGACATTTGTAAGTTATGTTTTAGTTTTGTAAAATATTATAAGAAATCGTATGTATAATGTTAAAATGATACGATAACTTAAAAGGCAATATTATTAGGATGCTATTTACGTTCAAGATTCCTCCATTTAACGTTTTTTTTCACCAAAATTTTAAGGAATCCTTACTGCTCTGTCACGTGCAACAATTTATTTCACAACTGACATTTTCGTTTTTGTTATGTTATCGACACTAACGATCAGAAGTGCCATCTGTGTTTTAAGTCGAGAACTTTTAAATGCTAACTGTTTTATCGACATGGTCAATTCAAAAAGAAGACGGTACTTTTCGAGATATTTGAAAGTGATAGTCTTGCCCCGCTGATAGTCTTACCCCACCTTACCTTACATAGCTAGGTTTAACTTAAGTTTTTTATTTAAATTGTTAGTATTTGTATATAGTTAAGTTAATATTTAATTAGAAATATATATATATATATACACATTATATTCAGCTACACAATTACATTTGAGAAGGAAAAACAAAATATGGGAAAAATTATACTATTAAAAAATAAAACTAACAACTATTGAAATAAGGACATCGTCTTGGCACTATTTATAGTGGTTATCATTATCACCTATCATCACCATCATCAACATCTCAGTTGAAAGCAGTCCACTGCTAGACATAGGCATCTGGCATCCCCCAAGCGTCGCCACAACGACCGGTCCTGTGCGTCTCGCATCCATCGGATTATCACCTGTGGCTGTGGGGAACAGTAATTATTACCCAGTGTTTTTTTTTTTTTTATAAGTGTAATAAAAAATCTATAAGTATAATTAATTAGAATAACTAGTCCAAGAGTGAGCGAAGCTAGCTCAGAGTGTCGGGCACTTCACAGCCGCCTCCTTGTTTATCCCCATCAAGTTAGGTTAGGTTAGGCTCTATAAACCCAAAAACAGAAATAGGTGGCCCCCAAAAGAGCCTCTGTCGAAAATCGCTACATTTTTGGAATATTTTAACATTAGAAATATTTCCAAGGTAAAAGATTCTCAAAATCAACAAACATGTCAGCAGAATGAGATGATTGTCAAATGATTAGTTTTTAGAATGTTAAGTATAATAATTAAAATTATCTTCTAAAAAGGCATATTTTAACTGTGCATCAAAAACTTTATTCTTTAATAATACTGATTACACATTAACTTTTCAAAATGATTAACGGACTTCAGGCACCCCGATTCGGACAAGTCTGGCTCGCAGGAGATGGCGGGCTCTAGTGAGAGAGCGAACACAGAGCCCGCGATGGGCACTCCTCAAAGAGTGCCTCACCGCTATGCCTGGCGCGTTCCTGGCTCAAAGGAAACTTTGAGCAAAATTTCAAGCAACTGGTCCCAGTAGTTTTGGCTGTGCTTTTATATTATGTCATTCAGTTTCTCCTTTTTTTAAATAAAATAGATAAAAAAGCTTGCTGTGATAAGTCCTGAATCTTTCGACCCCATCGGCCATTTGTTCTGCGAGCAGTGTGCCTTGCCACTCCCACGTCTCATACTATTGGCAATTCTTCGGCTATGTCGGTATTTCGGTAACTTTCTCCTAACGGTTCTCCTGCGGATATCTTCATTTACTGATGCAAGGTAACTCTGAGTATAGCCCTTTCCATTGCTCTTTGGGCAACTAATAGCCCTATTGTGAGCGACCATGTTTCAGAGCCCTGAGTCATCTGGTGACTCGCCAGTCGCCAGTACTGCTCATATCATACATACATAGACTTTCGTTTTGAGACACTATGCTATCCGTTTATGCACCTACTATTTTTATCCAGAATTTCCTTTTCTTTTCCAAAAGAAGATTGCAACCTTACATAGTCCCACCTAGGTATTCATTTTATTTAAATTGCTGAACTCATGTACTCTATCTGAAACCGGAATCGAGTACATACCTACCTATCTCATCATAAATATTTAATGAAATGCAGTAGATACTACATCGATTAAAATGAAGTAGGGAGACCAGACAGACCAGGTATTACTACAAAATGGGGATGAAATGAAATGTAACTGATTGTGTGAAGTTGGTAATAGATGTTTGGTAGGTCTCATAAAACTGAGACTGGTACGTCCCGCGTCAGTGGCGGAGCACCTGCCAAGTGCGAGCTGTTGTACTTTTACTTAATTTTGTGAGCTGTTTAGTAGACGTAGGTACACAATGCAAGCTCAGACAGGGACGCGCGTGGAGGTGCGCGGCGCCGCTGTCAGCTGTGCGCGCGCCCGGGCGCCCCCGCGCCCCGCCCCGCGCGCCCGCCGCCCGAGCGCCGCGCAATCTGTCTGAACGTTCGCGCGCAGTTGAAGCTGGCGCGGCTTCTAGTGTGAGCGTGTTTACATTGAGCGTTGTTGTGATTGTGACGTAGTGTGTGCACGCACTCGCTGGAGTGCATAGTGGCAGGGTGTGCAAGCAGTGAGTGTCGTGTCTGCTGGCCGCTGGTCAGCGCTCGGTGATCGCAGAACTGAAGCTGAGAGCGCACAGCGGCGCCCGGGAGCCAGGGGGCAGTGACCGCGGACGCGATCTCGGTAGGTCGGCGCAGAGATGATGGCGAGCGACACACTCGCGCGTAACATCCCGCGGGCTGTTGGCTCACTCATAATATGATAGTAGTACCGAAACACGATGTCGAATCGAATCGACCTAAGTATGGTAGTTATCATTATCACCTACTTAATGACTAATAATAACTAAGTACATAGCATTCATTGGATACACGTTGTCGCCTGCGGTATTTAGTTTCAGTTTCAGAGTAGTTCGTAAGTGGTTTAAGTGGCGGACAATTGACACCAAAATGAATCCAGCGTGACTAAGTTTGTGAGCGCATAGCACTATTTTCGGCAAGAGCGTCGATAAAACTATAATATTAGTATATAATTAGATAGGTAATACTAAATGGCCTCGTGACTCGCGATAGCCGTGATCACATCCGTGACGTCGTTCGGAGCTACAAGTCGGAGCGGCGGCCGCGGACGCTCCGGCGCGCACCGCCTGCCAATGTTTACATCTCGGTGTCGCTACTTGCGAGTGCCGGCTGCTGCACAGTGCAGCTGCTACTGGCTAGCCGAGAGCCTCGTGTGTCAGCGACCGGCCTACAAGCCTACATTTCTTTTAGGTTCTGGTATTGGGTTCGTTTTCCACGGAACCAGTTTGTGGATGACACATTACCTATTATAGTACTACAGGTAGACTCGATGTGCGCGACGGGCATATGGGCTTAAAATACTTTTTCACCAAAACAACCGGCTTTGAAAATATACACCGCTAAGTCAAATATCAGTCTGCATCGGAAGTCGGCGTGTTTATGTTCAGTTTTGTTGACTGAACATAATTGTAAACCGACTTCCGAAACTGAACACATTATTAGGTTTCTACTTTGTTGGGGTATTATTTTTTTTTAGGGTTCCGTACAGAATCTACCCGAAGGGTGTTAACAGGACTCTGTTGCCAAGCTTCCGTTGTCCTTCCGTCCGTTTGTCTGTCTGTTGGACCGTCTGTCAGCCGGTCTGTCTCATAACTTGCAAGATGTAGAGAATAGAAATTGTCACAGAATGATATACATGTATTTCTATTGCCACTACATCAACAAATCGTCCCCGTAGAGTGAAAATTAACTAAGTGACACTTTTAGGTAAAATGAGTTATGAATGCCAAGCTTATCACGATTTTTTGCTTTATTTTTCTATCTTACCGCCGTAGCTCTATTGTTCGTTATCAGAAAGTTAGGTTGTGTGAAAAATAACTAACATGCAATAATATACAATAAGTATGAGGGGTATATTAAATAAAATATGTTAGTGATTTCTAATATGAACTATGTTTGTCCAGAAAAATACGTAAGCGTACATAGTTATTTATACTCTGACATATTAAAAACGAATTGCTTTGATATTGAGATCGAAAATTCACTAAGTGATCTTAGTTAGTCAATGTAGGATAAAGTCAATAGAGTGACAACTAATTAAGTCGTTTTAGTGATAATTTGAATTAAAATTTCAGAGTAATAAATAATTATTATCTTTTAGTGAGTTTACACTCGTACTAACTTGCTAAATCCATTAGCTTTGGCATCACCAAAATCGTTTAAGTTATTTATAATTTACTTAAATTGAATCAACTTGCCAAAAAAATGTTGAGTCACGCATCTTGGGTAGTTGTTACTCACGCCTCCATATCGCAGCGAAGTACAACTATTATGGACTCTCCAGGTGTTGATCAGTACTCTATGAAATCTTAAATTAACCAGGACTAAGAAACAACCTAAATGTTGGGAAAAAGTAATCCAAGCCAATGGAAGAAGAACATTATCAAAAGGAAGATGCGCAGCTCGTTGCTCTGGGAGACTTTAACGCCTACCATCAAGATTGGATTTTCCCATACCAGAAGACCGATCACGCTGGAAGAGAAACACAAAACATCGCTGTAGCGCCAACGCTACTGGGCCCATGCCTTTCCCAGCTGGTAAAGCAAGGGGTGCCTAATGTAGTTCGTCATACCGCCAATTGACTGGATCTTCTGCTGACCACCGACCTGGATGTATTGTAACAGTCTCCTCACTAATAGGACCTTCAGATCACTGTCTGTTGAAGTCTATATCGTCCTTCTCTCCACTGTGACACACGCAGTGAACTGAGAATATGGCGATACAAATCAGCAGATTGAGATGAGGTACAACACTTTTTTTGCATCTTATCCTTGGCAGCAGGTCTGCTTATCTTCGGAAACTCCGTCGAACTGTGCGAATGCTACATCCAATGTGGTGCGGCGCTATGGAGTATTCTATCCCCTGTAGTAATGTACCCATCGGTGGCTCAGCTTGCCCTCGCTTCAACGCCGACTGCGCTGAAGCTGGTTTCTCACCTGGGTGGATTCTCGTAACCGCAAAACTCTGGATCTGAGCTCAAAGAAGAGCTCCTTTAACCATGCTGCCAAGTCTTACAAAAAGCACCAAGTACAGTTCTCTTCAATAGCATTACATATATTGACAAAAAAAACTCTCTGCGCAACTATCTGGCAATAGAGCATTCTGGTCTTTTGCCAAATTTGTCGTGGCAAACTTCTGTCGATCCACACTGCCTCCACTGGTTAGCCCAGACGGAATACTGGCTCATACAGCGACAGGCAGGTCTCTTTACATCTCTTTTCAGCAATAATTCATGTCTAGTGCTACCCCAATGATTTTACCTCATTGCTTCACTTCAATGCCCGAGGTCCGCATAAGGAATAAAGAGATTCTGAGAGCGCTGAGTCGTCTAAATATAAAGTATAGCTAGTGAACCAGATGGCATACCAGCTATTGTTCTCAAGACGCCGCCATAGTGATCACCTGTATTGACACGCTTGTATCGCCTCTCATTTAGAACTAGTATAGTGCTCAAGACCTGGAAGCTTGCCAATGTGCAACCCGGGCCCAAAAAAGGCAGCCGTGCCGACCCTGCTAACTATCAGCCGATTCCAGTAACCTCCATACTCTGCATGATTATGATTACCTGGAATGTAACGTTCTCCTCAGTGACCGACAGTACGGGTTTCGTCGCAATCGGTCTACCAGGGACCTACTAGTGTATATCGCTCACTTGTAGGCCGAGGCCCTTGAGAAGATTGGGGAAGGATTAGCAGTTTCCTTAGACATCTCGAAGACCTTCGGCAGGGTATGGCACGCTAGCCTCTTGAGTAAGCTTCCAGCGAACGGCATTTCTCCTGGTCTGATTGCCTGGGTCAAAGAGTCCCTGAGTAAACGGTCTCGCCGAGTTATTGATGCTCATCCGAACCCATGACGAGTCATATCTGTTCTCTCTGCAACTCTCTTTCTGCTGCATATCAACGACCTGCTGATGCCCAGTATGTATTAGGTATGCAGATGACAGCACAGTTATAAAGAGATACCTGCCGGGCAGGTAGGGAGCTAATCCAGCCCGAAAGAGAGGCTATGGTAGGGCCTGCAAATGTTACACTTCAAGCAGCGTCTCCAAACTGGACTAAGCTAAAAAAAAACAAAACACATGCGTGTCTGTTCACTGCGAAAAAGAGCCCGTTCATTTTGGCGACTATATTCCGAAATGTATCCCTGGAGCGCACCGACCGCCTTCAGCTCTTAGGACTTGAAGTTTCCTCAGACCTTAAAACGAGTTTTGATTTTACTTTTTTTTTTAAAGGATTTTTCTTGTTACATGACATTTGTGACCAAATATATTATAATAGACTCAATAGATATCTATCTACATGAGTCTATATGTGGTTAATAACTGGCAAAAAACACATAATTATAATTTTGATACAAATTAATAAATAACTAACTTGCCTAAATATTACTCTCAACGATATTTTTTCAAGTAATATTTAACTAAGGGATGTTAAGTTAGCACCAAAATCGAAACGAATAAAGCGAAAAATAACTAACTTGAATTTTACCTAATAACTCATTACACATAGAAGTTATATAAAACATATAATAAATAATAGAAAACTATATACAAATTCAATTGAAATTAAGTCAAAAGTTTTATCTATCACGTTAATTTTTGAAGTTATGATTTTTTTTATTTTTTCCAAACTTTAGACGGCGATATCTCAAAACTAGCATATTGCAAGTTGGTTAATTTTCGCTCTACGGGGACGAAATAAACTCCATTCAAATCCACGTCGCACTCGCACTGTCATCCGTTACGTAAGCTTACGAGAATCACTGAAGAAGATCACACTGTGTTGACGAGATGACTGTGTGTGCCGCGTACAGCACGCGTAGCGCGCTGACGTCACAATCATAAAATGAAGGAAAGTTTGTGGTTAGCGAAGGAACCTATGACATCGCGCGGAGACACAATTTAGATACATCTACCTATGAAAGTGTCATGTTCAAAGGATAGAAGCGAATTCAGACTAAAGGCTCTGGAGTGGTCAATATTGTTCTATAAGGATTTGTCGTATGCTACGGATTGTAGTCTCTCTGCGGTGGGAAGCAGGCGACGCGGCGACGTGACGCATATGCTGTCATTCTCCGTTGTTACCTATTTGTTTAAGTACCTAGGTACATCATAAAAAATACACATAGGTACTGATTGGTTTTGCCATCGGTACGTAACGCTCATCATTTCAGTCTACATGTCCAGTGATGGACATAGACTCGGTAACTGTCGCCTCATGGGAGGCCTGTCTTTCGGTACGCCGACTTCAGAACCCTTCGGACTTGTGGACCGTCTGTTCTGAGAGCACTGAGCTGAGCCACTTTGGCGATTTATCAGGATGAGCCTGGATCTTCCTGTAGATATAACTACTGGTTGGAACCAAATATGTCAAATTGATCCGCCGCGCCGGTCCAGAGAACCTTTTTCCAGTCGGCAGTTTGTAACTGTTGTGCCCTCTGTTCCGAGTAAAAGTTTTCTAATCTATTCTTGTTGAATTATTTTGTTCTTTAGCCCAATTGCCCTCCAAAGCCTCTAATTTCTATTAATTGTTGTAAGAAGCAGCTTTGAGATCGCTATGTATCTCTAAAGATCTGTGACAAGTGTCTATGTGTGTGTGTTTGTCTACTTTTATTGTGAGGCAGGTGTCCTCTTGGTTTCACTCGCGTCTGGTTAATGCTCCGCTCCGTGGGTCGTTATGTATTCTTGCTCAATAATTGGGCTAACCAACACACGTTTTCATTTCGAACTAGCCTAGTATCTTCTGATATTAACGCGATCTACAGTTAAATAAACAAACTTAAATAAAGTATCTAGATACACTGACAGCTTTTTCGTATTTCGCGTTGAACTGTGCTTCTATTTCTGGTGCAGTTAAACGTCTATCATGTTTGCTGTAACTACTATACTCAAGTAGTCAAGACTTTGCTATATGTTGTAATTGCCTGCCAAGACAACGCAACGATTGTTGGAAGCTGTCGCTTGAGTTGGGAGCTTGACATATTAGTCAACGGTTTGATTTGATCTACATTTTTAAAATATCTCGGTTGTATTATGAAAACTGATAAATACCTCAATACGATAGAGTCTGTCGAATATTTCTTGATTCTACCGATTTGGTTCAAAAATTCAAACTCACAATTAAAAAACAAGAAAGTAGTATTGTGTCATGATCACGAACAAGGTATTCTGGTCAAATAACATCAGATTACTGAGGCAAAACTTTTTACAGCATCTTTTAATATCTTATTAATGACTATATCAGTACACAAGTACCTTTCTAAAGAAATTTCGATGATAGAACTATTTTGGTTTTATGACGAGAGATACCTTTTTACTGCATATCCGCAGCACTTCTTTGCGCTGAGGTGCTGGTTTTTTTTTTTTGACCTAGGGCATCTCGCAGTTCAGCTCGCTACGGCTGTTTACTGCTTAACCGGACAATCCTGTGGCTGCCGAGAGCGTGACTCTAAGCCTCCAGCCAGGGCAAATAAAATTAAGCGAACACGCTAAGGGCACCCCCTGTGGGGTACGAACCTCGGCTTAGGGCGTCGCTGAGACAGCAAGGGACAGCTGGATCATATTTTGGGGACTATTTTAAAGCTACTAGCTCAGCACGCGGGCTGGCTTTGTCGAGCAAGGGTCGGGGTGGGTGAATTACCGCGATTCCGGGGCCCTCGGCGGCGAGGGCGGAAGGACGGCCGTCTGAGTTTGTATTTTCTAATCGTACTTGTTTCCCTACTACTCTCTTGGAGGACAGTTATGGGGTCGTCGGGGGTAGTGAGGGTGAGTCGAGGACGTCGTATCTTGCTGATACGAGAAGCGGTGTATCGGGCGGCAGATACTATGAGGGGGTTGGAGTGTTTTTCTGCGGAGGCGAAGAAGCGCTCAGTAATGCGTTTCATGAATTGCTGAACTGTGGGGATCTTGAGATCGAGATGCAGTCTCTCGTTGCGGACGTAATAAGGGGCATCCTTAGCACGTCGCAAGAAACGGTTTTGAAGTGTCTGCATCCTATGGAGTCGGTAAGGCTTTACGTGTGCGAACACTGCACAGGCGTAAGTCATTATGGGGCGTATGCACGCTGTGTAGATTCGCAATTTGCCCTTAAAGGACAACTTGCTGCGTGGGTTGAGTAGGGAGTGTAGTCTACCGGTAGCAAAAGCGGCGCGCGAACGCACCGTCCTTATGTGCTCACTGAAGTTAAGGTGTTCGTCGAGGATCACACCTAAATACTTGGCTCGCTTTTCCCAAGGGATCGGCTTGCCGTACATGGTGATCGGTCTGGGGAATGGGGCCTGGCGAGAGTGGGGCTTGGTGAAGAGAATCGCCTGGCTCTTGTCGGGGTTAGCTTCGATCCTCCATTTCCTGAACCAAGCGCCTAATGCGTTTGCAGAGGTTTGGAGGGCCTTAGCTATATTGTCCCTGCTTCTGCCTGTGTAGTAAATGGCCGTGTCGTCTGCGAAGAGAGCTAACTTGGCCGATTTACTTTTGGGGGCTGAGGTGTAAACAATGAATCCTTCATATAATATTCTCGTAACAGACAGGACAATGCAATGCATTGCGCCGACCCCAAATAAAACGGGACAAAGGCAGGAAGATGATGATGATGATACAGGACAATGCAGCTGCCGAATACGTGGCTCACGCAGCACTGCAGCTTACAATGGGCTAGTAAGAAAAGCAGCCAATATAAATAAATTCTGGGATGTTTAATGAATTCATGTCTTTTGTTTTTACAAATTGGCAGGAATTTTGATATGACTAAAGAAAACTACTATAGACTAGCCCCATGCCACTGTTTTCAACCGGTTTACTTAATGAATTGAAACTTGGTCGTAGCGAGCTCACGGTTGATTCGCGAACAGCTCGTCGTATGCTTGAACGTTATGACGGACGTGACTCGCTGAGCTGAGCTGTATCGCACCTGTGTCTATGACATCGTCAGCGGAGATGACAGCTGGATACATGATTACAAACCCGAAACCCAAAGACTATATGCACAAAATGGAAACACCATTCGAAGATTCCGGAAGAATTTGCAGAAGTCAAGGGAAAAACATAATAAGTAGCTCGATTCTTTTCGCCACAATTCTGAAGATATAAGGTCTGTTCCTGCACATTGGTGTCAGTCATCGTTTACCAGTTGTCTTGGAAAATGTTGGACAGCAGCGCCCAACAGGCAGGATCCTGCATCAGCACAACGCGCCGGCTCGGGCTGCCAGGCGGACTATTGAATATTTGTCTATCAGGATTGTGAGCGGGATGACTAAATACACACCTATTTAGTCATCCTCGTTACACTCCTGGCCTTTTGTTTATTTCCAAAAACAAAAAATAAACTTAGTGGAATTCGTTTTATGAACCCTGAAGATGCTTGCTTGATGATTGCTGAAGATGCGTGTTTGCGTTTGAAAAAGGCGTGGAAGAGATTCCTAAAGAAAAGTGAGCCATGCGACAGAACCGTACCGAAGCAGTGGCGTCAGTCAACGGTGCCATCATGATTAGAACACTACCGCGAAACGCAATACAAATATTAACAGGCTTCTGCTCCTTCGCTAAACGACGAGGCTCTGACCCGGCGCCGCGCGCTGCCGCGCCGCGCGCCGTCCGTACAATTGACAAGCGCCACGAGTGTGACCAGCAGCTCTCGGTCTCGTCACAACAGTTGGCGCGGCTGTGCTTGCTTCACTATACGACGCCTGCTTCATCCACCTACAAAACCTGCCGGTAATATGCTTCGTTAGATTAGCGAAATGCACGTGTAAACCAATTATAAGATACTTAATACTGTCCTAATAATCTAATTAGAAGCTCGCTGCTATGTCGCCTGTGTCGACTGTCGCTACACACTCGTGTCAGCGGCGTGGCGCGGCGCCGTGCCGGGCTGCCGGCTGCCGGCCGCCGCTCGGGGCCCGCGCGCCGCGCTCTATCGCTCTGGCGTGATAACTTTAATTGATTATGATAACACTGCATGTCTTTCTTATCATATAATATAATATATTTACAACAGTACGTAGGAAGTATATCTACGTAAATGTGTAAGACTAAGATAATGATCGAGCAGCACACTGTCTCTGCGCTCTTCGCCAAACTTCAAAACTCACAAGTGAGAAGATCACAACTGCATGTAGTTCGTATCGCGCGCCTGCTGCGCCGCCGCCAGGGCAGGGCAAACGTTCCTATTCCCCTCCTTCCACTTCCCCGGGTCTAGAACTTGATATATAAAGAAAACAATCGTCTTTGATATTGGTTCTTATTGAAAAGAAACAAAACATAAAACAATATCAGAGTCACCGATAGCAATTGGTGATTAAATTGGCGGGCGGTTACTTGTATACTTATTAACGGGCTCGTGAAAGCGATCGCTAGCACTCTAGTGACGAAGCGCCACTGGTGGCTACATATCCTGGGGTGCTTGAGGAGTGGAGAGGTAGAGGTCTGGGAGATGAGCATCTTCCACGCCTCTCCGTTCTTACCAGCTCTTAGAGCTGGAAGTCTCATGATGTGTATAACCACATTATCAAATGCTCGTATTTTATTATATCGTCACAAGAACTTGCTAATGGCAAAGAATCTACAAGTACCTACAGTTTATATATAACGCCTGCTTGAACATCGTCTTGACATGTTATGGTTACTTAAAACAAAACAAATGATTGTTTCTACAATATTCCCATATTACAATAATGATACATACGAGAGGAAAAGTTAGACCGGTCTACTTTGTACCCTTTGTTCAAAGGAGCTACGAGTACTAGTAACTTCAGGGTAAAAAAAAAAAAATGTTTTATTTCTTCACTTAAAGAAACAACTATGTCAGGTTTGGAGTCACCTTTTAAGCAAAGATTTGCTTGTATTAGGTGGTTCCGCTCCTCCCGTTTACAATAATTCTACAGAGGTAACAAAATAATAAAGCGTAAAATTGATCATGAATTTTTTTAGACTGTTGATTAAATTACAAACATTTAGTCACGTTGAAAAAAAATCCGAGCTCGACAGGCTCCAGTGACTACCAGCGCATGTACGAGCACACGTCGACGGAGAGCCGGTACTCAATGATGTCTGTGAGATCAACGCGTGAACAGCGCAGGAGGTAAGAGGCTAGCAACAGGCACATTGAATATTCATAGCAAGCTGGAACAGTCTCCATTGATGAAGTCTACGTTCGGTTCAGAACAAATCCAGATCCAAAATCCCGGAAGTTTTTAGTTTGAACTTCACAATCGTTTGTTTGGAGAGCCTAGGAAGCTCCGTCGACAAATACAACGATGCGTCCGTGGAAACTATCCTAAGGTGTAAGGTCGGATTCAAGATCTTGAGACTCGTCGTTTAAACCAGGACAAAAGGTTTTTGATCTCACTGTCGAGCTCACGAAGGATTCTAGAGATTGTTCTGTACTTTTTACAAACGGTTTGTTCAATAGACGAATCTAAAAACCTTGACAGCGACCTCCGCTGCACCAAGGGCGATTGAATGCGATTGAGCCGAACAAGGACTCCAAGCCTCCAAGGTCTTAGCACATCTGTCTATTAAGCAGAACTCACGAAACTGAGGGCCGACGATGGCAGTCATATCCGTCAAATCGGAGCTTTTTCGGAGAGGTCGAGGCGTTGTATGGGTTCACATCAACTTACTGTGAATCTAGCGAACGACTCAAGAGCTATATTGACCTGGCACTACCGATGACATCCTGGACGTCAGCCTGTAATTGCTTGCGTTGTGTTCCTTTAATTCGATTGAGCCCTGGGCTATACTGCAGTCTCACCAACGGTGACAGATTGACTATCGGTACATCGCAGTGGGCGGGGCATGAGGCTGGGAACCGTCAATCATTTCTCTTCAACTGTTCGCCGCCGTAATGAAGGATGTCTTCAAGGTTCTGAGCTGGAGAGCGCCAGGCGTTAACGTCAACGGCTCAGAGTATGGAGGACCTCGGTATTCGGTACAATTCTTGATGACGATTATTTCTGTTCGAAACGTACGTATTTCATAAAATATAGCAAACAAATCTAGAAAGACACAATGTCATTAACTTTATAATTACTTTTTCTTTTATTTTAAATATTAGTTGTTAAATAGTAATATTTAAAATAATCACTTCATTTTAATAATAATAATAAGTAATAGCAATATAATGTTGTTCAAATTTTCTTTAATACCTAAAATGATTATTGGGAAAACAATATAACTAAAAGTGACTTAAAGTTAAAATATGTTATTGTGCTTATCAATTGATGTATTGTTGTCATAAACCAGTGATATAATAGAACTTTTCCCGCTAACCAATTCATGATGTGGACTAGCCAAATCAATCAAAATTCTGCGTTGAACGATACGAACAGTTAAGGTGCGGACTGACTAACAAGGTGTAATGTAACGTGTTACACAGCGCGCATTCGTGCAGTCAGTACGTCGCGCGGCGCTCGTTGAACGATACGCGGACTGACTAACAAGGTGTAATGTAACGTGTTACACAGCGCGCATTCGTGCAGTCAGTACGTCGCGCGGCGCTCGTTGAACGATACGCGGACTGACTAACAAGGTGTAATGTAACGTGTTACACAGCGCGCATTCGTGCAGTCAGTACGTCGCGCGGCGCTCGTTGAACGATACGCGGACTGACTAACAAGGTGTAATGTAACGTGTTACACAGCGCGCATTCGTGCAGTCAGTACGTCGCGCGGCGCTCGTTGAACGATACGCGGACTGACTAACAAGGTGTAATGTAACGTGTTACACAGCGCGCATTCGTGCAGTCAGTACGTCGCGCGGCGCTCGTTGCTCGCCGGTTTCCCCGTAACACGACGTTTCGAAACGAACATTTATTTCATGATAAAATATATTACACATGAGTGATCATTTCGTGAAATAGTTATTTGTCGACCGATAGAGACGTTGCTTTGTTCTTGTGACGCAACATCGCGGCAGACAATTATTATTTTATTACATTATTATAAAATTACTATTACCACAGCGAATAATAATTTACATGATTCAATAATCGATACAAAGCTGCTAAACAACAACAAATTTGATTGAACTAATTACAGGCTTGTATTAAATTAGCAGTTTCGAATATAGCTATGGTTTAATTGGCCCTAGGATAACCATACAATTTTAAATGCAATTGATTATTTATCAGAATTCAAAAAAAATATTACTTTATTTAACGAATAATTATATTTTTGTATCAAAAACCTTATATCTAGTTACTCGTATATTATATTGTTGAAGGGTGTCATTTTTATACCACCTGGTAATTTATTAAATATTGTCGGACGTCGGACCCATATAAAGATCACTTTTACGAAGCAGTGCTGTTTTATAACTACCGACAAATAAGAGGTTTTTGTACAGGCTTCGCACGGGGCCTTAGCTGGCGTGACAGAGTTTTGCAAACATAATTATGTTTATTTCTTTTTACAAAAATTGTCATCTCTAAAGTATACAAGGAGGAAAAGTTAGGATTTTTGACAAAATGTTTTAGACTACACGTTACACGTGGCTATAACACAACGTTGTCTCTTTGACTATAAGCTATAATTACCCCTTCGATCAGAATTACCCTAACAAATAATTCTAGATCTTCAGACGGACGCGACTAAACCATGGTATGCTACTAGAGCAGTCTGACAACTTTTTTGGACAAGCTAAAAAGGATTATTTAAACTAGCCACATTGTCGATTTGCCACACTTTTATAAGTTCATTGTAAACTCGTCACAACCATAAAAAAGGTATGTGTCTATTCGTTATAGGTTGTTGACAAACAGTGTCTATTCGATAAAGACTGTTAACAAACTAGTTGTTGTAAACTCGTCACTCATCTTCACAGTATACTATTTTTAAAGATAATAACGTTAACGAGCAAAGTTCTAAGTCTAATTTTAACATCAAAGAATCTTGAATAAAAAGCCCACATCCATCTGGTTAAGAATAATTTAAAAACATATCAGTGCATAACTGTGTAGTGCAGTACTTAACGTTTTGCATGCCCATCTGCTGGCGGTTTCCACGTTAATTGATCGACGATATGAATATCTAGACATAGCGCGACCTTGTCCAGTATATTGTACATTGACATTCGGTGGGATTGTGCGTTGGTGAAAGTACGTCATTAATCTTTGGGTATGTTTATTACCAGGTTGTTTTGTTTCTGTCAAGTCAATCAATAATATTTCTAAAGTTACTGTTAATTGATATTATATATACATATATCTACAGCATAAATAGCGCTGTACCCAATAATCTAGCTTTCGGTACACCGAATTTTACAATTTTACTTTCAAATTGATATTTTTGTTCACATTTTGATTTAAAACATTCTAGATATCTACGCATATTCTGTGCGGTTACTGAGGTAGGATTTTAAGAGATTCAGCGTATTTCCTTTTAGACCGTAGCTTGACACTCATCGACACAGTCGAAAGATTTGGTCATATCTGCAAAAATGGCACATTGTTTTATTATCTACATCAACATCATCATCTGCCTGGCTTTCTCCCAACTATATTGGGGTCGGTTACCAGTCAAGCCGGATTTAGCTGAATACCAGTATTTTATGAGGAGCGGCTGCCTACCAGACCTCCACAACCCATTAACTGGGGTAACACGTGTTTTATTATCTACATTTATCATTATTTCATGAAAAAAAGCATAATTATTAGACATATTGCTGTTTGAATACTTTCATTTCTTCTTAGAAGAAGATTTTCATTTGATGAATAAGCAGAACTGCTTATTCATCAAATGAAATTTTAATGTGTTGTATATTGCTAGAAAGTTATTGATTCATTCAGCTATGTATATTCTTCTTGCAATTCTTTTCATGTATCGGTTTATAGAGCTGCCTAAGCCCTGGAACGCAAAAGGCAACTAAAGGCGGGTTTTAATCAGTAAAAGTCGGGCACGCCTTCTTTCGCCTCCACCTAGAGCGGGAGAAGTTATTTGTTGATTTCTAACCTTAACAAAAAGTTAGCGAGCTCTGAAAATTGTCCTCGCTCTAGGTATGTAGAGGCAAAGCAAAGTATACTAATATTAACCTAGGGTACATTGGAGCTCGTAAGCTCCACCACGAGTTCAGCACGAGTTCCATATACGGTGATGGGGTTGGTATGAGTATGATTTGGAAGGCCGACCACTGTGACGACGGGGCTCGGAATGTGGCGCACATGCTGTTTGTTATTGTGTCGTCACCGTGCGCATAGTGCGTGATGTTAGCCGCAGTCACACGCATGCACACGCAGCGACACGGTGTGTTCCGGCGCGCGAGCAGGCGGCGCCTTAGCTAACGTGTACGAAAGTGATACGCTTGCTCGAGCACCGCGCTGAGGCCGCCAGGCGCGCTCGCTGGCGCCGCAAGTTTCTTTATGCTCACACAATGCGAAGATTTTCACGCCTTGGGAATGGGATTTTTCATAGTTACTTTTGAAGTCGCCAACATAATGTGCGAGTATTTTCGCAAGCATGTGTTAGTCGTGTGACACGTACCGAGTTCACGTAGCTACGGAGCTATGAATTGATTAGCGCGCGCGCCCCCAGACGTCTGCGGAGGGTGGCGGCAGGTCGTCGGCCGCGGAGGGCTCTCAAAATGAGTTTTGTTGTCTGAGAGGCGTGCAGGGCGCGTCCGCCGGGCTGCTGTGTGAGCGCCGCAGACTGCGCGCCCCCGGGCCCGCCCGCCGCGCGCCGCCTTTGTGCATCACACGCGAGTTCACGCGACGCATCCGAAGCGCCGTCGTCACCTTCTCGTCTCGTATCAAGTTTTTTGTTAGAAGATTGCGACCGCCCGGCGCCGGACGTCGACCTGGTCGGATCGCTTGCGACATCCACCCCTTGAAATTAATGTTACCTACTACTTAAAATATTTTTTTATTAATTGTTAAATATAAGTAAGATTAAAAATAAATTAAAAGTAAAAAAAGTTTTTAAAACAAGTTTTTCTTACCAATTAAAATTCTAGTTTTAAGTTGGTGAGATTGAAAAAGAAATGTTTTATTCAATAACAAACAAAGTTGGTTAGACAGTATTGAGGTTGACTTCTAGGCCGCTCTTCCTTAACTTGATTACATTTATATATGTATGTATAACTTAAACATTAACCTAACACATACCCGCAAAACGAGACACAATAGTAAAACAATAACAGCGCGGACTCATAGGACCGGTCGGGGATTCATGAACTAAATCTTTGCCTATGGTATACAAAACTGAACTCATTAAATCGAAAAAGTAGTTGGTGAGATTACGAACATATTATCCTACTAATATTATAAATGCGAAAGTTTGTGAGGATGGATGTATGTTTGTTACTCTTTCACGAAAAAACGGCTGGACCGATCTGGTTGAAATTTGGTATTTAGATAGTTTATACCTTTTATTAACATAATATAGGCTACTTTTACTCGTACTTTTTTTTTCGATTTTGTTATTTTTGCTATAGGCTGCTTTTTATCAACACACCACGCGGGCGAAGCCGCGGGCGGAAACTAGTAGATATATAATATCTCAATAATACCTATGTACTGTACATACCTCCTTACGAATATAAAAAGCAATATCCCATTTTTGAATGAACGACAAGGCCTAACAAGGGTCTCAACTGTGCTATTAGAATTGTATCTGAGTGCTCGACCATTGGCTTCATAATTGTTGATTTTGACTAGTTTGGTATTGTTAAAATAAATTCTGATACTATTCTAATATCAGACTTGAGGCCAAGATGTCATGCCATTGTCAATAGACGACTTCCGCAGTGGAAGCACCACTACGGAAATCGTCTATTGACGTTCTTGCATTTTTGTCGGACAAAACGCAACCGTTTTTACGTAAAGGTCAACGGTTGTCGTGCGACTGCTTTGAAGACGACTCAAAAGGTGACACCATCATCGTTGAGCAAAGTAGTTGCAGTTTTTTACAAGTGACTGACGTTTTGTACTCATAGGTGCCCATTTAGGCGAATGAGATTTTTTTTTAACGTGAATTTCGAATTTGCTTCTTGTCTTCAAAAAGTTCAACAGCGCCTCACCACTACTAACAGTGCCTACATACAATTATATTAGTAGGTACATTATTATGACATTAGGCCGGATGACAGTTCAAATTTTCTGGTGATGTTGATACACTCGAATTCTGCCGTCCTATTATTTTTATATTCTAATGCATCAGTGTTCGGTCAATCAATTATTTTTTTCAATCAAGTCATGACTAATTTAAATATGACTAATGATTAAATACGGCTACGGTTGTCATTTAAAATTCAAGACAATTTTTTGTTTCACACTGTTCAGATTGCGATTTTTTCGTATTTCATATCAAGTCTTTTCCCAACTATATTGGGGTCGGCTTCCAGTCAAGCCGGATTTAGCTGAATACCAGTATTTTACGAGGAGCGGCTGCGTACCAGACCTCCACAACCCATTAACTGGGATAACACGGTACTTCATGGTATGACTGGAGTCAAATTTACTGGCTTCTAACTATCCGTAACGACTGCCAAAGATCTACAAATGACAGCCGGGACCTACGGCTTAACGTGCTTTCCGATGCACGGAGGAAACTCGTTATGTTAAAATGGTCACCCATCCACCGACCAACCTTGGCAAGCGTTGCTTAACCTTGAAGATCGACCCGTGCGGCTGTTATTATCTAGCCACGAGCTCCTCATTCTTTCGTATTTGGTCTTTAATTTTAACCACTAACAACCACTCAACAACATCCAACAACTACCTATTCAACAATAACCCGCCAACAGCTCAACAACAACAACTTAACGCTAAAAACAACTTAACTAGTCTTCTAGCCAGCTTTATAATATATATAAAGTATAAATGTCTATTAACTGCTCCATCATTGTTTTAATTTAATTATTTAACAGTATGTTAGTTTAAACGAGGGACTTATGCAAACCCACAATAGTGTACGCCTACATGATACTAATAAAAATATGAACAAAAAACACTGATAAATAACAGAATCATATCAAAATTTTCGCTAAAGTCTCGCAACGTGTATCACCCTTGCGAGAGAACACAATATGCGCGGGTCAAAGACCGTTTGAATCCATTTTCTTTTCATACTTTAAACCTGTCTGGTTCTTACACTATTACTTCTTCTTACATGTTATCGCGATCGAACTTCACTGGGGTACGTATTAAAATCCGGAAGTTCACAATAGCTATGATTCAAATACCGATGTCCAAAATACTGTCGTTATATCGAAACACAAAATACCGATGTTTAAATGCCCGAAAAAAAGAAACCCTGAATGGAAGTGAGCTCGGGACCTTAGGGCACCCCGACACGAACAGGTTAGGTTAGAAGGGTGTGGCGGAGTCTGTGTTCGCTCGCTCCACAGACTTCGTGGGTTTTTTTTTTGTATAGACTATCCTACAGCCCCGAGGGTAGTTTGGGTAGGATAGGGTATCAAAAATCTTTTACGATAACGTGCATCGACATGAAGTGGTTTCGCTGAGACGGTCTTTCGCGATAACGTGCTTCGCGTTCGCGATGTTGTAGTGTCGTATTAGCATTCATCGACATTCCGTATTCTACTCTCCTTCTGCAAAGCAGTAATGCTAGCAAAGCCCTTCACGTCTCAACCTTCGGAATCCCCATCCCGATTTCTAAACACTGTAAGCGCGGGCTTGCGGACGGCGAGCAACGGGTAGCATGCCGTCCGGCAATCCGGTAATCATCCGAACCGAGCTCAAGTCCTCAACGGTGCGTAGTGTACCAAGCATGCCTCAAAGAGGTGTTAGCAAAACCGTAGGGGCCCAGCAAGGTCAAAACTTCTGGGGTCATGGGCTTGTTTCTGAAAGGAAAACCCGTGACCCTGGAACGAAGGCAAAGAACGAACAAAGGAGTGGGTTTTAGTTAACAAAAGTCTGATACGCCCTCCCACTCCGCCCAAGAGCGGGAAAAGTCATTCTGACGATTCCCATAAAAAAATCACATAAGTTTATTCATGTCTTTTACATCTGAAGAGAAATTTATGATATTTTGAGTTTTATTAGGTACTTGTATTATAATTATAAATGGTACTTCAACATCATTAGCTTTTATTTTTTGCAATATAATCAAATCAATCTGGTAGCGCAAGATAAGAATCTTAAAACAACAGTAAATGCATAACTTTACAGAAAACGAGTGCTGGCCGATGATAAATAGACTAAACCTAAGTTTAACCACCAGTGTGTGGCGACACCTAGCTCTAACCGACGATAGTAGGATACACCTAGGTTTACCCGCATGTAGCCGGCTTCACCTAGTTCTAACCGGCTAAAACTACGTGTAGCCGCACTCTTTTCCTCTTTTATGACAATTTCTCATTATTTAAACCACACCAACTTAACTTTACGCGGGGATCGTTCGGTCCATGGCCCTATGGGGCGCCGGTTTGGGCGCCGTCGCTAGGTAAGCGACCGGCGGCCAAGCTGAACGCTTGCCAGAGGGTCATGGCCATCCGGATGGTGCGGGGATACCGCACGATCTCCCGCGAAGCGGCGAGCTTCCTCACTGGCCTGGCCTCCCACCGTGGGATCTGGAGGCAACAGTCCTTGCACGCATGCACGATTTGCGCGTGGAGATGCAACGCCGCGCCGGGGCGAAACTCCGCTGCCGCGACAAGTCGCGGCATGGCGGACAGAGTTCCGGCGGGATCTCAGGGTGGCATGGCGACTGCGACTGTCGCAACCCAGTGCTGGGCATTGAGGCGGTTAGGCCCCTCTTTGAGGAGTGGTTGGAAAGAGGTCACGGCGTCCTCTCGTTCCGTATGACGCAGGTCCTCACCGGACACGGTAAGTTCGGGAGGTTCCTGCATCGAATCAAGCAGGAGAGGACGCCCGGGTGTCGCCACTGTGTGGACCGACCGCGCCCGGAGGACTCGGTGGAGCACACGGTAGAAGTGTGCCCCGCTTGGGCGGAGCACCGCCGTGTCCTTGTGGAGGCTATCGGGAGCGGCGACCTCTCGCGCCGGGCCCTGGTTCAGGCCATGGTCCGGAGCGAGGAGGGGTGGCATGCGGTCGCCTCCTTCTGCGAAGCAGTAATGCTCGTGAAGGAGGCTGCTGACCGCGAGCGCGTGAGGGAACGGTCCTCACGCCGCCGCCGCCGAGATCCCGATCCCGATTTCCGACCACCGTAGGCGCGGGTTCGCGGACGGCGAGCACTGGGTAGCTCGCCGTCCGGCAGTCTGGAAATAATCTGGACCGAGCCCAATCGTCAACGGCGCGTTCTGTTCCACGCGCGCCTCAAGGAGATGTCAGCAAACTGTAGGGGCCTGGCAGGGCCGAAGCCTCTGGGGGGAACACGTGGTATTCCTAAAGGTTGACACCGAGTCCCCCCCAGAACGAAGGCAACGAAGGAACGGGGTAGGGGTTTAGTCAGTAAGAGTCTGACACGCCCTCCCGCTCCGCCCAAGAGCGGGAGAAGTCATTCTAATGATTGCCCTACTAGAAAAAAAAAAAACAACTTAACTTCATTAGTAGGTAATTTATAGGCTCTTGACTGTAATTCTGAGTAATTGTTACTGTGATTGGTTTACCGAAATACGTCTTTAAATCACGCGTCCGCTCTCCTAATTGAATGCACCTATTCTGGAATGTACAGGACCTACTTCAAGGTGTTTCAGTAGATAATTAAAGGGACGTTATTACCACCTCTGAACAACTGGTTACGTACCTAACTGACTAGGCGGTACAGTAGAGCTGTGCGGAACGAGCTGGTCACGACGCTCACGTGAGCGACGCACCGCGCACGCTCGCGGCGCCAGTCCCGGTGGCCGCGCCGCGCGACCAGCACGCCAGTGACATGTCCGAGCTGCGCGACGAGACCAAGGCAAGCCGCTTGCTGCTACTCACGGCGCCGCCGCGCGCCGCCTGCCTCGCGGCGCGCGGCGCACTCACGACTGTGCCGCGCTCACCGAGCTCTGGCTTCGGCTCTTGCCTTCATTTTGAACTATCGTTTTCAATAATCGTCTGCCTATTATTATACACATATCATAATGTCGTTTAGTTTTGTGTATCAGTAATTCAAAATTAGCGCTGCCCAACTTCGCTAAAACTGTGATGAAGGCTCTAAATGTAATATTCTATCTAGTGTCTGGATTTTCGTCCTAACTTATAAGACAACGTAGGCATGCGACTTGTAGTTGGAGCATGATGGCTTGCACGTTGCACCTCGACTCTTGTGTCATTGCGACGGTGGTGATGAGAACCAAATACTTAATTAAATAAAAACACCGGTTCTTTTAGGTTTACATAAAAAAGCAACAAACAATCAAAGGTTTACGAGTATAATTATTAGAATTTAGTTTCAGTTTCAAATCACAAAACTTAAATAAAATAGAAGTATTATACTCAGGTCTGTTTTGACCAAATCGTAGTTCTGGTTTGTAACACCACCAATTTGATCCGCGTCACAGCGTCAGCTCGTAGCAGCACAAGTTAGGCAGCCTGCAGCGATCTCGGTCGAGTCTCTGGACGCGTCAGCCACTTACACCAGTGCCAATCTCTCCTTAACACTTGAACAATAGACATGAGTGCGTTTGACTGACTCGATACCTGCTCACACGTACTATCCAGCGCCAGTTGGCGGGGTCTACAGTTGCCACTCTTGGAATTAATCCTATTGAGGTACGGAACCCTAAAAACCGGGCAATTGCGAGCCGGACTCGCGCACTGAGGGTTCCGTACCAACTTACTTATGAAAACAGTTCAATTCTCGTATCGAGTTTTGAAGATTTTTCAAGTTTTTTTTACGTATCTACTTTTCAGTGTGTAGACCTTTTCCTACATTTATGGTATAAGACCTTGCTTTAGGTATCCCTTAGGAATTTGGGTTCTTTAGAGAGTGTCAAAATGTACTTTTTTGCGATATTTCATTATGTAGTTTTTTTTTTCGTTAACTTACAAGTTTGTTTTTGCACAGCTTCAAGGAACTGTGGACCTAAGTCACCTAAGTATATGGTTTTAATTTCAACTGCAAGCGGGAACGGGGATGACTCTAGGTTGGACTCTATGTCAACTTAAAACTAGTTTAGAAACTTTTTTGGTGTGGTTTTTGGTGACGTTTGAGTGAGATGTGTTGCCCTAAGGACGGATATTTTTTGTGCTTCTTCTGGTGCCCCTCCCCCCTCCCAGACGTGATGCCCTGGGCCATTGCTTAATTTGATTTAGGGTTAATCCAGCACTGACTGCGAAAATTGAACTTGCAACACTCAGTCTAATCGAGCAGTGCTAAACTAGTGGCGTGGTTGTTTGCAGAACCGCGGCAGCGCGAGCGCAGCGTGCGGCATGGAGTGCGGCGTGGCGGCGCCGGCGGGCGGCTACCCCGCGCCCGCGCACCCCGCGCTGTCGCCCACCGAGCGCTCGCCCGCCAAGTCCGGCCTGCACGTCAACTTCAGCGACAAGGGAGAGGTACGTACGCGCGCAGCCGCCGCGCGCACCGAGCTCGTGGCGATGACGCGACCAGCCGTCACCAGCCACGCGCCTGCTGTCTTTTCTAGAGGTCAATTTTTGACAAAAGTACCAGTAAATGTTTTACTTAAAATAAATGTTTTCGAGTTTTATAAAAATGACTAAGTGAATTTTGTTTAACGCAGGTGAAGGAGAGACGCGAGAAGTTCCTGACGGCCAAGTACGGTAGCCACCAGATGGCGCTGATCCGGAAGCGGCTCGCCGTCGAGATGTGGCTCTACGACGAGCTGCAGAAGCTCTACGAAACGGTGAGTCCTGCAAGCTGTGGCTGCAGGCCCGCGCCGACTGTGTGCTAGCGTTGTCGTGCAGTGTAGCTGAGTGTGCCGTGCGTGTTGCAGAAGGAGAGCGGCGGCGGGTGCGCGGCGGGCGGCGCGGCGGGCGCGGCCGCGCAGGAGGTGGAGGTGGACATCGACGAGCTGCTGGACATGGACAGCGACGAGCTGCGCCGCCGCCACCTCGCGGTGCGTGCCCAACTCCCACTCACACTACAAACACTAATACATCATGACAAACTTACCATTCAGGCTTCTTGTAGTCAAACAACACCGCCTGCCGTCCTAATCATTGTTGCGGTAAGTCCTCTCTTTGAGGAGTGACTGGAACAGCAACACGGCGTTCTCACCTTCCACCATCGCCTTGTCCTCGGCGGTGACCCCTCTCGCTAGGCCTAAAAATCAACCGACGGCCTACCCTGCAGTCGGAACGCGTGTTGGTTCGCACGGCTCGCCAGCACTCATGACGTTAGGCACGCCGTCATTGCGACGGTAAGTCCCCCCTTTGAGGAGTGGTTGGAAAGAGGTCACGGCGTCCTCGCGTTCCGTATAACGCAGGTCCTCACCGGACACGGTAAGTTCGAGAGGTTTCTACATCGAATCAAGGAGGACAGGTCGCCCGGGTGTAGCCACTGTGTGGACCGCTCGGAGAGCACAGGGTAGAGGTGCACCGCCGTGTCCTCGTGGAGGCTATCGGCAGCGGTGACCTCTCACGCCGGGCTCTAGTACAGGCCATAGTCGGGAGCGAGGAGGGGTGGCGCGCGGTCGCCTTCTGAGAAGCAGTAATTTTAGCGAAGAAGGTTGCTGACCGCGAACGCGCGACGGAACGGCCCTCATGCCGCCGCCACCGAGATCTCGATCCAAAGTTCCGACCATCGTATGCGGGGGCTTCCCGACAGCGAGCACTGGGTAGCTCGCCGTCCGACAGGCTACCCGGACCGAGCCTAGTCGTCAACGGCGCGTTCTGTTCTACGCGCGCCTTAAGGAGATGTCAGTAAACAGGCGCGCGGCATGGCCGTAGCCTTTGAGGACACGGATATTCCGAAAGGTAAGCCCGTGTCCCCAGAACGAAGGAACGGGGTGGGGTTTAGTCAGTAAGAGTCTCGCCCTCACGCCCTCCCGCTCCTCCTCTTGGGCGGGAGAAGTCATTCTGATGATTCCCCTTCCTAAAAAAAAAAGCACCTTAGAGCTCTAGTCACCGCCGGCTGCCAGTATTCAGAACACTATAGCTTGGCATGTGAGAACACTATAGCTTGGCATGTGATTGTGGGAAAACGCCGGACGGAATAATCATAATGCCTTAGAAGTTGACTACAGAAACAGTGTTGCTCGCGCTTTGGTCACTTTTCTTTGGCTAACAGTGTTGCCCCGCTTTGGCTAACAGTGTTGCCCGCGCTCTGTCCACTTTTCTTTGGCTAACAGTGTTGCCCGCGCTCTGGCCACTTTTCTTTGGCTGACAGTGTTGCCCGCGCTCTGGCCACTTTTCTTTGGCTGACAGTGTTGCCCGCGCTCTGGCCACTTTTCTTTGGCTAACAGTGTTGCCCGCGCTCTGGCCACTTTTCTTTGGCTGACAGTGTTGCCCGCGCTCTGGCCACTTTTCTTTGGCTGACAGTGTTGCCCGCGCTCTGGCCACTTTTCTTTGGCTGACAGTGTTGCCCGCGCTCTGGCCACTTTTCTTTGGCTGACAGTGTTGCCCGCGCTCTGTCTACTTTTCTTTGGCTAACAGTGTTGCCCGCGCTCTGTCCACTTTTCTTTGGCTGACAGTGTTGCCCGCGCTCTGTCTACTTTTCTTTGGCTGACAGTGTTGCCCGCGCTCTGTCTACTTTTCTTTGGCTAACAGTGTTGCCCGCGCTCTGTCTACTTTTCTTTGGCTGACAGTGTTGCCCGCGCTCTGGCCACTTTTCTTTGGCTGACAGTGTTGCCCGCGCTCTGTCTACTTTTCTTTGGCTAACAGTGTTGCCCGCGCTCTGTCCACTTTTCTTTGGCTGACAGTGTTGCCCGCGCTCTGTCTACTTTTCTTTGGCTGACAGTGTTGCCCGCGCTCTGTCTACTTTTCTTTGGCTAACAGTGTTGCCCGCGCTCTGTCTACTTTTCTTTGGCTGACAGTGTTGCCCGCGCTCTGTCTACTTTTCTTTGGCTAACAGTGTTGCCCGCGCTCTGTCCACTTTTCTTTGGCTGACAGTATTGCCCGCGCTCTGACCACTTTACTTTGGCGGTTCTTTTTTTACATATTTGTATATATTATTTTCTCTTTGTGTGTCTTTGTACTTATTAAGTTCTTCATTGTACTCGAAGTTTGGTTTTGTTGAGAATAAAAATTGTATGTTTATCTAGTTGTACCAACTCAATTTTTTTTTTTTGAGAAGTTTTTTTAAGGGCTAGTCATTTAGGTTAGCGACTAGTAGTGAGTAGTGACGTAAGTTTCGGTAACAACGTCGAGACTGCGGCCTTGCTTTCAGCGTATCTGATATCGTCGAATATATTTGACAAGTCTACTTTTGAGATCTTTTTTCGTATTTTCTAAACTTATGGTTCGAAAGTTACAGGGGGTTTTTCAAGTTTTGGAGCGAAAGTAGTAAAACCCTATTAATTTTTAAATACCTATCCAACAATATATTACCTATATCCTATATAAACAAGTTAAGGTTGAAATGAAAAAAAAAAAACCGGCCAAGAGCGTGTCGGGCCACACTCAGTGTAGGGTTCCGTAGTTTCCCGTCCGTCACGATAAGTGACCCCAACTTTTCAAAAACTGTTCGTCCTATTTATTTTACTACTTTATCGGCGTGATTGATATACAGATTGGTACCAAATTTCAGCTTTCTAGTGACGGAGTGACGGATAGACATGGCGAAACTATAAGGGTTCCGTTTATGCCATTTGGCTACGGAACCCTAAAAAGCACTCCCCACTTTACGTCTAGGGGGGAGGAGTATGCTAATGAAAAGATTTTTCACACTTTATATTTTACCACTTTGTAGGCGTGATTATTATAAGTACTGGGTAAATTTGGTACCAATATAATGTACATTATATTGGTACCAAATTTCAGCTAATGCTTACGGCCACAGAGATTATCCGCGGACGAACGGACAGACAGATATAGCAAAATTATAAGGGTTCCTAGTTGACTACGGAACCCTAAAACATAAAGGTCAAAGTCGAGGGATAAGGCAAATATCGGTAGATAATTTTTTTTTTTAATTGCTCTTTGAATACTTATCAAATACAACTTGTCTAGGAAGGTGGTCGCTCTGTATCGCCGCCGGACGTGGCTTCCACGCTAACACCCACTTGTACCACTGACTGCGATGACCTCATCATATTGAAGAGTTATATTTCTGTTTGCAGACTCTACTAGCAGATGCCAAAAAACCACAAAAAGATGTACATGTAAGTAGTTATCTTGATATTATAATGGTGGGCTCGGGCGGCAGCGCCGAGCGCGGAGCCCTGCCGGGCACAGATTACTGAATAGTTACAACGTCCGGGCTCGTCCAGAGAAAGCTCATTTTTCGACAAAGTTTTGGATTAAATTACATACTTATCTGAATTTCCCTAAGGAAAATTTCAGCTGTCCCGTACATTTTGTCGACTTATGCAAACGTAAATGTATGGGACAGGGAATTTTTTTGCGTAGTTTTGGAGTTGGTCCCATACTAAAAGTTATTCATAATGATAAGTATTGCCAGTGTATACATTTATTGTCGTATTTATTATATCCACATTGTATATTTGAATTAACTATAAAAATATGGTGCCTTGTGTACTATATTATTTGTTTCTATAGTTCGTCTAATGAAAGCGCGACCTGAGAAAAAGAGGTTAAATCCAAAAAAAATGTATGTGGCATTACTAACTAGTAGGAGAATCATGTCTTGACACTTAACATTTTTTATGTCATACAATTGCGGCTGAATAATGTCGCCAATTAAATTAAAAAAAAATCCAGGTCGCGTTTTTATTAGACGCACTTTAATATAAAGTACGTAGTTAAATAAAATTTAGTAAGTACGGTAGGTACTATATATCGCCTGTAAAAAGACCCTTAACGAAAACTACATATTATTCTACCCATCACTGGGATAGTTTCTTTCTTCTATACCATACCTGGGAATTCACTGGTTTATTTATTTAAATTTTATGCAACATAATGGTACATAGGCGGACTTAATGCCTAGTCATTCTCTACCAATCTACCAGTCTGGTTCTGGAGATATTGAAGATCAAAGTTTTTTTTTTCAAAATCGTTTTCCAAGTATCATTAATAAACTTTCTTCCGAACAAACATTATCAAAATTATCAATTTTTCGCTGATCGGAATTATTATTAAATAATTATGTTTTAAAGATGAAAAAAAATGTATATTCCCAGCAATATTTTTGGTCTAAGTTACTAAATTACATGTACAGAATGTGTAGTTATCGGCTTTGTGATTGGTCTTTTTACACCCTGTATAATATAAGTTAGTAATACTGACAACCCTAGAGTAGATGTTCTCAAGAATCGTGGGTTGTAGGTTTGTTTAATAATTACATCCTTTTCTTTTCAGAAATTTATAAACGACTTGCTAGAAAAAGCAAAAACTCTGTAGACTATGGAAGTAAATCTCAGGGATCTCGGCAAGCCGCTCGAGCCGCGAGCGCCGAGCGCCGCGCGACGTGCCACGCGCGTCGTGCTGTCGTCACATCGTCACTCCGTCGCCCGTTCTAACTCTGCCACTCTATAATAAATTTCGCGAGAGACGATACATTCATATTACATCTACAATAAGTAACACACATCGGTCACTCGTCGGTAGGCTATCCCTGTTTCCACGACTATTTGACATCAAATATTTAGAGATGACAAACAATCAGCAGATTCTGTTTTGATCAGTGACGTAAGATAAGCTCGCTGCGTTCACTTCATAATGACGGCGGTGCCGTCACGTGCACTCGCGACGCTCCGACGCGTTGAGTCGCCGCGGACTTGCTTACCAGATCGGACCCAAGGGGCCCACAGGTCAACTATCGAAGTTTCATGGGTTTTATTGTAGATGAAATAATGTTCGCGTTCAATTTATCTGGAGTTATTCGGAGTTCTCGCGAGATGTATTGTCAAGTTTGGGTGTCTGCAAATTATAGTCCGGTGACGTACTAAACATATCATCGGAGGGAGACACCGATTGCGCTCGTTTCAACTATTATTTTATCATAGAGTGTAAGGCTTATTTTCCCAATATTGTCGTAAATGTACCTACTATCGCTTCAGTGAGTTCATACGTACCGGACGCCGGTATCCAGAATGATGATTGATCGTCTTTCAATCTACGCATTTTTATTAATTTAGAGGAATGTAACGGAGGCTCCCTCCAGTAGTGATTGTTTGCCGGGTGATGTAGTGCCCGTTTCCTGGTCGCTCACTAGTAGAAAATGCTGGTAGAAAAATAACAATACATGTTGTACGGTAATATCGAATCTGCGTAAATGCGTTGACGATTGTAAAGGAGCCGCTGTTGCTCCTGAGCCTGAGTCCTGCGTGTCGCCGGGAGCGCCGCCGCGGCCGACTGCTGCGTCCTCCGCATGCACTGCCAAGTCAAGTGCCATGACGAGGCCACACGCCAATTAACACCGCAAATTAACGGATTAGGTACATATTGGCGTCGTAACTGAGGGCGCGGCAGGAGCCAGCAGATGACCATTGTCGTACGACACATTACACGTAATATACTCGTAAGCCGATATCCAGCGAGTCCAAGCGCCTGGCCGCTGCACGCCGTCGCGCGTCGTCTCCCGGGGGACGCGGCGCGGCGGCGCGCTGGCTGACCTAGCTATATTGTAACGAAAGATATTACTTTTAGGTGTTATTGTAAAGTTAGCTTACTAGTTATAATATTAGTGTAATTGCATTTGTACATGAGCTGCGTGACTGGTGCGGCATCATACCGAGTCGTGATACTGGTGAACTCGATAGTGAGCCAGGCGGCCGCTGTCGGCGCGGACTGCACGCGCCACAGTTCATGCGAACTATTGTTCTTAGTTGTAAGAGTATTAAGAGTGCAATATAACGCTTGTTTAATGTATCGGATACTAACCCTCGGTTTCTGGAAATAAATTATCGACGCGTCATATACTTAATCAAAGTTCAGTCAAATGATGCGATTTGTTGTTAAAAAATATTCACGCAAGTGCAGCTGACAGACGTTTCAAGTTTTCACAATAATTTTACGTTCCAGAAACTGAGCAACGAAAAGCAATTTTCTGCGAAATGTACATAGTGCGAAACAAAACTTGTGAAATAGACGTCGGATGTGGTCTAACAATGTAATTTATAAGTATCTAAGTACGTACATATTTGAAGTCAGTCGGAGAGTCGACTTGCGCGGAGAGTGCGCGCCGCCTGCGGGCCGCGCCGCGAGCAAGCAGCGCCCATTACTGCTCGACCTAGCACAGTATTATATTACTTACATAATACATATTGAATTAAGTACCTAATGAAAGTTTACTGACATAAAAGCGGATTCCCATAAAGAAATCAGTTGTTTTTTGAGCGACTACTTAATAATAAAAACTCGACAAATACCTACCGAAATACAGTAAATTCGCTACAATAAAAAAAAACGGCAACTGTAAAATGTGCTCCACCAGTTGTCAAGACTAGGAGCCATGGCACATAGCACCCAGCTGAGTACATAAGTACTGAACCAGTAGTCACACAAGTACGTACGAGCACGTCGGTTCCTCATCCACCTGCTTAACAACTGTATTAATTAATGTTATTATTTTAGATCATCAGATTCATGACATGATAATGTCACATATCTGATGTGTAGGTACTAGTGGTTCGTTACCCGTTGTTGTAGTATCTAGCCACGCGCTAGGCTCCTTCGTGTTCAGGCAGTTGAAGGCTGAAGGTACTAGGTATATGCGGTGTCGAGCTGCTGGGCTGTTTGCCTCTGACTCGCTGCTGTTCGGAGAGCGCGCGGGCCGCCCGCATGCGGCGCCCGCACTCGTCCACCTCACACATTGTGGCACACGAGCTGCAATGGTTGTGGTGGAGCTAGTGTCGGTTGTGTTCGCGATATCCAGATCGAAGCACTTTGTAATAAATCATTTCAATAAATGTGTATTTTATTTGAACTCCTAACTGTGAACCCTTTATTATATTGTGTCTCTAAATAATAAAAAGTCTTGGTTTACTTCAGTCTTGGCACCCAAGGAGCACGCAAGCGTTACCGACTGTACGGTCATTACACCTATAAATGATAATAGTTGAATGATAGGCAAAGTACGTTCCGTAAAATGCTGCAACATTGCCTTTATAGCTCAACATTGCCTAAATTCAAAAAAGTTAAATTATTCCCGCTGCGAAAGGTTTTTAAGGTCTATGGTATTTCTAAAAGCAAGTCGGCAATCTGTATTGCAACATTCGATCATACGACACTCCAAATTTTATTTAACAAACTGTCAGTGTCAGTTTCATTGTCAGTGCGGATACTCGCTTTTTACCGGCTCTCAGGGAAATTTCATTTTCTGAGTATTTATGCTTTATTTTCTAGCGTAATATGTTATATAGCAAAGAAAATATACTCTTTTATATATTTAAACTGTTTTTTCTGTATTATATCTTAATTTAAACCGTTAAATCATGGTCGGCAAAGTTGTGTCAGATTTTCGCTACTTTTTACTCAACATTATCTAGGGTTAGGGCTGCCACTTTTAATTTTTTCAACAAACTCTTAATCGACCATGGTTTTGCTTGTGTAATTGTTTTTTTTTTGTAATTGATCTAAAAACGTTTTAAAGATTTATTTATTATCATCAGAAATTAAAGTCATTTATAGTAGGTACCTGTGTTATCATATTGTTCGACCGATTTTAAACATGAGCAACCCACCCAAGAGTAGAAGAAAACCAGGGGCTAGACAGTACTCTGATTATTCGCAGGAGATGCTGAATGTTATTAGAATCTAAGTACAACAATTAGATTTCTTAAAAATATATTTGAATATTAAGAAAAATTGTTGCATTTCCTTTGGGGCAGCCCTACACCGAACTCACTTTTGTATGGGAGTTTTAGAGAAACCTGCACAACTTTGCCTAGCATTGTAAAAAAAAATTCTTGTGCTATTCAAGATTCAGTGAAGTCTGACGTGGAAAAGAACTTCATGGCAATATGGGTGTAAAATCCGTTACCAAAATACCTATTCATTTAAAAAGATATTATGACAGGCAATGTTGTAGTTTTTACCTCAACTTTGCCTACGTTTTCAAAGCAATTTTTTGGTGCTTTATAGGTGTTTTTTTTGCTAGTAGCAAATGTATTCCTATAGCTTAAAGCCCAAAATTGGACAGTAATTGAAAAAACATACGACTTTCTTAACGATTAAAGATTTATCGAAGAAAAACGTCAAAATCCGTGCAAAGTTGCAGCATTTTACGGTTATAATAACGTTTATTGAGTGATAAATTATGTATGGTAAGTTGTCCCACATTGAACCAGGTAAATTTCAAAGTCTCATAGTGGGCTGGATGTTCAATCAATGCCTTTAATTTTTTGTGTATAGTTAGCATATTAATTTAGCTTCAATTTTGTAAAACATTAATTTCTCATATTCCTTTTAGTTTCGGTGTAAAACAGGTTTTTATGAAAAATGATTTTTGGTTCAATGAGTACCACAGGTGGTACACATTTAACCAGGGTATCGTCCACATTGAGACACCTTATTAACGATATCTTCTAGTTCAATTTATAAGGCAAATACTTTGTAATAATAATACCTAATAATTAACAGTAATAATAAAAATCACTTTAAATCATATGCAATTAAACCGAGAGTCTTAGTTTTATACATCACAAAACCTTTTCAGTCAAATTCTTATCATATTTTAATAATAAAAACAAAAGAAACAGTTTTTAATTATAAAAACAAAAGTACCTTCCATAATATAACAAATTTAAATTAAATTAAAATAATTGTAAAAAAACACTCCTTTAACGACTGGGGTGTATACATTAAACCGTGGTTCAATGTGTAACACCCTCAGGTGGTTCAATGTGAGACACACCACGTTTTGATCACTAAACTCAAAATTTTACCGGCAAATCAATCTCTTAAAACCACGAATTATAGCGCTTTTAATTGCTAAATAACCGTAGAAAACAGTGTACATATAAATAAATTGATATTATTTAAACGAAAACCGGGCAAGTGCGAGTCGGACTCGCACACTGAGGGTTCCGTACCAATTTATCAAGATGAAAACAGTTCAATTCTCGAATCGAGTCAAAGATTTTACAAAAAAGAAAATCTTGTAATGTAACTAAAAATTTAAGGTTTTCGGAATTTTTCCTTTATATGTGCTATAAAACGTTGCTTCATGCCAAGTTTCAAGATTCTAGGTCGACTGGAAGTACCCTTTAGGTTTTGATTCCCTTGCGAGTACTTGCGAGTTTCAAAATATGCAGCTTAAATTGCTGTTTCTTTTGATTGCGTTGACATAGAAGTTTGATTTTGTTACAGCTTAAAGGTATTATAGACCTGAGTATTTGGTATGAATTTCAATTTAATACCTCTACGCGTTTATGAGGAAATGGGTAGTAAGTTTAAAATTATTAAAAAAAATATATTATGTGATGTAACTAAAAATTTATGGTTTTCGTAATTTTTCCTTTATCTATGCTATAAGACGTTGCTTCGTACCAAATTTCAAGATTCTGAGTTCACGGGAAGCACCCTGTAGGTTTTGATTCCCTTGCAAGTGTCGAAAATTTGCGGCATAAACGGCTGTATCTTTTGATTGCGTTGGCTTAGAAGTTTGATTTTTTCACAGCTTCAAGGGACAGTAGACCTGAGTAATTGATATAAATTTCAGCTTCATACCTCAACGCGTTCCTGAGAAAAAGGGTCTTGACAGACGGACGGACAGACGGACAACAAAGTGATCCTATAAGGGTTCCGTTTTTTCCTTTTGAGGTACGGAACCCTAAAAAGGTAAAAAGAATGAAATTGGCAAAAAATATTTACTTTTTGAGTCAGTTTGCTTTCGAATACTCCTCACACAACCACTTTGCACGCGATCGCCACGCAAACTAGTGGGCAGAAACGGAACGTAAATACCTCTCTTTCACTCATATTAGTGCGGTTTGGCAATGTCGCATTTTCGAGATTCGGAGGTGGTTCAATGTAGCTGCCTGGTTCAATGTGAGACACCCGACCCTATACAAACTAAATAATGAGTGCACGCGAGTTGAGTGATATTTGTGTACTAAAGTAAAGTATAGACCGCGCGTAGCAAGTAAAGAACTGATACAATGATGTCAAATTAGTACGTGCTTGCACTGTACACCGACATCAAATATGCAGCACTTATAGAACTCCGAGTTCTTTTGGAGACGTACACACGGTGACGGAGATTGCGTAGCAGGTCATAAATGTGTGCGTAAACGCTACCGCGTGAAACACAACAGGTATTATCGTTGTGTGCTACAAAGTAACTCGTCGTTTCTACACTCACACTCTTGCAAAAAAGCAATTAGTAGCCGTACACAACTATGAAAGTACAGCAAAAATTGGCTACTGCTGTTATCGGCGCCGTGGCGCAATGCGTATGATACGTGACTGACGAGTAAGAGGTCCCAAGTTCGATTCCAATCGTCTGGTGTAACAGAAAGTGTGCTTGTTTTTATTTTCCATTTGACCCTTTTTTTAATAGTAATGTTATAGTTACTCTCATAATAATTAAAATATTTTGAAAATATTGTGACAAATGAAACTGCGATAATGATCCAACTATGTTTATTACAACTTATTAATTACATAGATTAAACGGAATGGTCACAATTTACGAATCTGTTCATGATTATCCTTAATACAATATATAAAGTGAAAATATTCTAAGTCAGACAAGGATGGACGTCACTGATTTTTAAGTTTTTTATTAGTGACATAAATCAACATGTTATCAAGAATGAATTATGATAGATATCGCAACTCTTGATCTCAATAACAATAACATCATGTCACATAATAACAACAACAGTATAATTACCTACAGCTTACTTCTTAGTCTTTTTTTTTACTTATCAAAGTTATCAATCAGCATGTTTTAAAAAATGAACTATGATAGGTATCGTAACTCTTGATTTCAATAACAATAGGTAAAATCATAAAAACAACAACAAGAACAACATACAGTAATACAGCTTTTAAAAAATATTTATAAGTAATTGGATTCAATTTAAATCAAAATTAATATCTAATTGGTGCACCTTCATTGTCGATTACTTCTTGTAACCGCGTTCTCATGCTAGCCACCAAATTTTCACACAGGTCAGTGCCGCGAAACGATTCCCACATGGATAACACTCACGGTGGAGCACACGGTAGAAGTGTGCCCCGCTTGGGCGGAGCACCGCCGTGTCCTTGTGGAGGCTATCGGGAGCGGCGACCTCTCGCGCCGGGCCCTGGTTCAGGCCATGGTCCGGAGCGAGGAGGGTTGGCATGCGGTCGCCTCCTTCTGCGAAGCAGTAATGCTCGTGAAGGAGGCTGCTGACCGCGAGCGCGTGAGGGAACGGTCCTCACGCCGCCGCCGCCGAGATCCCGATCCCGATTTCCGACCACCGTAGGCGCGGGTTCGCGGACGGCGAGCACTGGGTAGCTCGCTGTCCGGCAGTCTGGAAATAATCTGGACCGAGCCCAGTCGTCAACGGCGCGTTCTGTTCCACGCGCGCCTCAAGGAGATGTCAGCAAACTGTAGGGGCCCGGTAGGGCCGAAGCCTCTGGGGGGAACATGTGGTATTCCTAAAGGTTGACACCGAGTCCCCCCCAGAACGAAGGCAACGAAGGAACGGGGTAGGGGTTTAGTCAGTAAGAGTCTGACACGCCCTCCCGCTCCGCCCAAGAGCGGGGGAAGTCATTCTGATGATTTCCGTACCAGAAAAAAAAAAAAAAAAACATGGATAACACTAAATTATCTAAATTACGTTTAGATCTCACATCAGATGAATCCCAGTTGAGCACCATGTGACCCCATAGGTTTTCTATAGGGTTCAAATCGGGACTTTTAGAGGGCCATTCAATAACAGTCAAGTTTTCTTGGACACTTAACCAGTCTTGCACCATTCGTGCGCGGTGCACCGAGCAGTTATCGTGCACGAAGTAAATATGCTCGTCCGGGTATGCCACGCGCACGGTAGGCAACATAACATTTTGCAAAATGTCCAAGTAACCTTGACTGGTATTGCGACCCCCTACCTCCACTAACTCACCGGGACCCATCGATGACATCCAGCCCCAATAACCTAACGTAATGCGACCACTAGACCTGCATGGGAGAATATTTTTGTGATGGTAACGTTCTCCATCTTTTCTCCATAATATTTTACGCCCATCCTTATCTGACTTAAAACACTTTTCATCACTAAATATAACTATGTTATTGCACCAATCGAAATCTATAAATTTTCTTGCAAACCGCATCCTTTCTTCCTTATGCAACGCCGTCAGTAAAAATTTTTTCGCGGGCTTGCGACATTTAATTTTTGCCGCTCGTAAGTGGCGTCGAACAATTGTCATAGACACGTCGTGCATAATTGCAGTGTTTCTTGTTGTAGCAAAGCAAAGCTATACGTAGCAACAATATTTCGATGCAGTGGGTTGGCATCCGTATATGCAATTGCTTTTGGACCCGGACGTTTGGCATCGATTGTCCCTTCAGCTGCATATCTATGCACCCAAAACTGCACAGTTTTCCTCTGTAAACAATCACAAAATCACGTTAAAACCTAACAAATATAAACAATGTTAAATTATTTTGCATTACCTATGTTAAGTTTGGATTTGTTACTTACCGGTAGCATTAATCTCCTCGAAATTTCACTTATGGATACATTTTGTTTATGTAATACTATTATCTCAGCCCTCAAAAGTGTAGACAAATGAGACATGTTGTTTATTATTTGTAAAAAGTATCACTTTCCACAACGATTAATTTTATTTTTTGTCTCGGAGTAAGTTGTAGAAGACACGATCGTGATAGGCAAAAGCGTTATGCCAGGTTAACTTATTATCCGACTCATTTCTTAGTAAATAACTAATAAAGTGGGTAGATGATAATATTCATACACTTAGTTTCTAAAGCAAATATTGTAAGTTTTAGTTTTATTAAACTTCGTTATCATTATACTACAATAAAGTAGAAAAAAAATGTTTTGTCAATGGCAAGGATCGAACTCGATACACCTTTAACGGCAAGCAAGCACTTAATAATCAGTGCTAAATTACCATCTAATGAATGAAGCGAATTTGTTTATCTGATTCGTAGCAAACACATATACAAATATGTGTGTGTGTATATCGAGTAGTAGTGAATTGGTTGGTGGTATGGTTTTACTTTATGTTTGTTTTATACCCACAGCTACTTGATTATTGTGAACATTATTACTGATTACCTACCCATATCATAAAAATATACTTTCCAAAGATTAAGTGTAAGTGTTTGAAGTTAATTTAAATAACTATAATAATTTCATAAGTGAATGTTTGCGAAAATAAAAAAAAAGTTGACAATGAAAGTATTGTCAACTAACAATAATATAATAATGACGTATCTATTATGATATTACGTAAATAATATATGTATTATATATACAACGTGTAACGTTAAATGCGCAAAACCTGAAATTAGTTTGTTCAGAATAACGAGCAGAAGCAATAAAACCACTTTTTAATATAGGTCACATTTTTCAAAAAAAAAAATTAAAAATTTTGCTTTGTCTATTTATTAACAAATCAAGCCATCACGTGCATAAACCTACGTAAATAGGTAAACAAAGACAAATGGTTGTCGTCCAATTTAGATTTTCTCATAAACGGGATAATAATCATACTCACTTCGATGTAAATACGAATCTTAAACAAACTAAAACAGCACATAAAACCTTCAATTCTTTTTAAATATTTTTTTTTCTCTCAGAATTAGGTCAATTGGATTAAAAATCGTTTGGGGTGTCTGAGGTTTTGCGCATTTAAAGTTACACGTTGTATATTATAAAATTATTTATATTACAAGTTATATACAAAAATTTCGCTAATTATGTTATTTCGTAAATATACATAGTTTATATGTATAAAATTACAAAATTATATTTCGAATATTTTAATTATTACGAGAGAGTAACCATAACATTACTATTAAAAAACGGGTAAATCAAATAGAAAACAAAAACAAGCAATCTTTCTATTACATCAGACGATAGGAATCGAACTTGGGACCTCTTACTCGTCAGACATGTATCATACGCATTGCGCCACGGCGCCGTTAACAACAGTGGCCAATTTTTGCTATATTTCCATCGTCTACTGTTTTGGAGATGAATAAAATACTTCTTCGATAGAATTTAGGCGTATAATCATGAGAATATAGTTTTTACAAAATTGCGTTTGCGTTTCGTTTACCGGTATAATGGCGGAATGACAGTGGCGGCGCGCGCGTAAGAAAACGGAACTAAGCCCCGCACTTCCCCTCTGGGCCGTCCAATCGTAGCGGCTCGCTGGGATGACGATGCGCAGACCGACGTTAACGAGTTAATTTGTAGCACACAACGATAATACCTGTTGTGTTTCACGCACTAGCGTTTACACACACATTTATGATGTAAGTGTGCGGCTGCTACGCGAACTAAGTAAGAGAGTGTACAAGGGTGTCAAGAAAAGATTTTATATTTATAACTGAATCTTTATAAAAGAATCCGCGTAAACTAAAGGTGTTTAAACGGAATACTCTAAAAACTTTTTGACACTAAGTTAATGTTTACACATCAAGCTGCACAGAGGCTGTATTTTGCATGTGATCACTTACCTACTTACTACAGCTTTAAGTGTTAATATGGTATCACTCTATTCTTGTTTCTGTATAATGGTATGTACAAACTCCTTTCTAAAACTTATTATTATTGCGTAATTGTGCACCCTTGTAAGTGTTAAGAGTTTTATGACTTCTGTCAAATATGATATAGAACTATAATGATAAATTAATTCTACAGCGTTCTTGTGCGCTGTAGAATTAATGTGTTGCAAACTGATATACAGCCTAAATAATAAAAATATTCTATTATAATGCCTATTAAAAGGCAATAGCTGTACCTATAATGAGGAGCTCGTGGCTAAATAATAACAGCCGCACAGGTCGATCTTCAAGGTTAAGCAACACTTGCCTAGGTTGGTCTGTGGATGGGTGACCATCTTAACATAACGAGTTTCCTCCGTGCTTCGGAAAGCACGTTAAGCCGTAGGTCCCGGCTGTCATTTGTAGATCTTTGGCAGTCGTTACGGATAGTTAGAAGCCAGTAAATCTGACTCCAGTCTTGCCATGAAATGCCGTGTTTCCCCAGTTAATGGGTTGAGGAGGTCTGGTAGGCAGCCGCTCCTCGTAAAACACTGGTATTCAGCTAAATCCGGCTTGACTGGAAGCCGACCCCAATATAGTTGGGAAAAGGCTAGGCAGATGATGATGATGAGCTGTACCTATAATGGTATCCAAAAACTGCGTAGTAAAGTTACAGGACCTATTATACGCTCCAGATATCTTTTAGGCTGTTTAATATTTAGTCGCCATTTTCGAATAAACAAAACATAATGCAAATTCAAACAATATTTGACAATAATGCTACAGCTGCTATCGTAATTTTTCAGCTAAAATTATGATTAGTGTACTCTAATATGCAGTATTTTCAAGTAAGTATATTGTATTATCCTAACCTCAAAACCATAAACTCTCTCAAAACCACAAACCCGTTTCATGTATATTTCTTAATTATTCTTGATTATATTGTGGGCGCGTGAATATTTTGACTCAAAACTATACACACCTTCACAAAAATAAAAACGGCACGTCGAATAACTACAATTAATGATCAGACACAAAGTCCAAGAACATTACTTGATTTATAATTTCGCACGAAATATTAATCGGTTGCCATTTATTATATCTAAAATAGAAATGGCAACAGTTTCACAAATTTTCACTTAACGATTCTCATATAAGTAGGTACGATCAAGAACAGTTATCTTTTTAAGACATTTATAAGACGATAACAATATTCCCGTGGTTTACTTTTACACCATATTACAGCTCTTCTGCAGTTATAGTACAGCCTATTTTTACTACTACAGCTACTGTACAGCCATAATAACGCATTACGCTGTATAAGAATGGGCCCATTTTTACTTATAGTGGCTGTATAAGCGCTTATCGTTTGAATCCCCAACCGGTCCTATGAGACCGCGCTGTTATTGTTTTACTACTGTGTCTCGTTTCGCGGGTATCTGAGTAACTACACAGCCTCACTGTACAGCCTGTGGTATAAAAATAAACTAAAATACAGCTTATATACAGCTTGCCGTGCTCCTTGGGCAGTCTCCAAGTGGGGCGAAGCCAATCTGGTGGGATTCAACGCCGCCAAAACACAAGCGTGTCTGTTCAGCGCTAATAGGAGCCCGTTCACCTTGGCTCCTGCTTTCCGGGATGTATCCCTGGATTGCACCGACCGCCTTCCGCTCTTGGGAGTTGAAATTTCCTGCGACCTCAACTTGGGGCGGTTCATTGAGTCCAAAGCCAAAGTAGCTGCTAAGAAACTCGGCGTTCTTGCAAAGGTCCGGCAGTACTTCACACCGGGACAGCTTCTTATTTTATACAAAGCACGGGTCCGATCGTGTGTGGAGTAGGTACTGCAGCCACATATAGGCTGGAGCTGCAAAATGCCACCTGGCAACTTTGGACTTAGTCAAAAAGCGTGCGAAGAGGCTAATTGGAGATCCAGATTTGGTTAACTCCAATCTACAAAGCCTTACGCACAGGCGTAGGGTAGCCAGCGTTTCGGTATTTTACAGGATGCATTTCGGAGAGTGTGCGCGGGAATTACACGAATTGATTCCGCCATCCCCTTTTTACCATCGGACAAATCTTTTTAATCGTCGTACGGCGAATATCCATCCTTACGTTGCGTTGTTTAAACCTCTAGGGTCCGGACTAAGCGCTTCGCTTCGTCGTTTATACCGCGTACATCGAAGGACTGGAATAATTTGCCTGCCGCGGTCTTCCCGTCCGATTATAATTTGGGTGTCTTCAAGGCTAGAGTGAATAGGCTCTTAATAAACTATTGCGCCTCACCATCTACGAACGCATCACTGCTTACCATTAGGTGGGATCGCAGACAAGCACTAGTTTATATAACTTAAAAAAAAAGGGTATCATTTAAGCTGTCGCCAATTTAATTCGTTTTGTGTTTCCTAAATAATAGCTTTGTCCTCAAAATAGTAGATTTGTCGCCAAAATGTAGTCACCAAACAACGTAAAATCAATTCTCCAATAAATCATCTAAAATCATGGAGATATAGGATCTAGTACCAAATAATTGTTTTTGTACATATTATAATAGGTTTGTCCTAATAAGCATTTAAGCAAACTAATTGAAAGAGATCACCAAGTGTGTTACTACAAAATTTCATAAAGTTCCAAAAAAAATAATTGTTGTCGTCATCATCGTTTCAACCAAAAGAGTCTATGGTCGGAATTTTAATTCGATTCCAGATTTGACAATTTCAGTATTGCAACGTTATGACAAGTAATAAATAGTGACGTTGCGAAATTATTCGATATGGAAATGGAATATATCTGGATCGATTATTCTCGTTTATAATTTTACTCTCGTAAACTAAGTATAAGTATCAGGAAATTAAATATTTCTGAACCGATAATTTAGTTTTGACGATTAATTAACGGTCTGAGACTTTTCTTTTATAATTGTGTGTGAAATAAATAAAAAAAATGTGATCATGAAGGAACATGACAAATAAAACAGATAGATGTATTATGGTAAGTAATAATTTATTTAGGGTAGTAATAAAAGCTCCGACAAAAAAAGAAGAATTACCCTTACTCAAAATATTAAATCTACTTACTGCCTAAAATACTAACTTTCCGACTACTTTTGTTCGAATAAAAATGACGAAACGACCGAATGAGATACTGAAATCTTCGAAAAATAAACTTGACTGTTTATTGCTATAATACTTTTCTACCGGCATAAATTACGTTCTACCGAAAACTATGCTTTGTAATTTTTATCTATATTTGCCTACTATTAATTCATAAATTACCTTTCAAATTTCATAGACTGTGGTGCTATTTTAACTGTAACAATATACTAAAAATATTATTCTGAGTGGTTATACAGAAACTTATAAAAAATATAAAAATGTACTTGTACAATAACTTTTGCTTGCATCGTATATAATGAATTTTACTTACTACGGGTATGCTTGGGTATCGGTAAGTAGTACCTATTTCAGGCGTTAAAAAGTTAGAACAGTCGTATTTATGCTTTAATGTAAAACCACGTAGACTTTGGTATCCTAGAATATTTACGATTCGAAACATGGATTAAAAGGCGTAGTCAACGGAGCCTCGCTGCGCGGGGCTCCTACTTCTGGGTGGTTTAAAAAAAAATAACTTCGAAGGAGGTGGCGGGGTCTGTGTTCGCTCACTTCGCTCGCTCACTACGACCCGATCGAGAGACAGAGAGATGTATCGCGATTCAAATATCGACATCGCCCTCGTTAGCCAGAACAAAGCCCAACTTGAGCGGAAGGTCAACACTTGGAAGGACACGCTGGAAAACGGCGGTCTGAGACTAAATGTGGCGAAGACTGAGTACATGTCCTGTGGCAGCACGGATTCAAATACCATCCGAATAGGTTCGGACCGGATCACAAGCTCCGATACGTTCAGGTACCTTGGATCCGTGCTGCACGAGTCTGGCAACGTGGACGACGATGTCCAAGCACGTATAGGCGCGGCTTGGGCTAAATGGCGAGAGGTAACAGGCGTTTTTAATGCGACCGCAAAATGCCTCCGAAGCTTAAGGGACAGATATATAAATGCATCATACGTCCTGTCCTCCTGTATGGCGGCGAATGTTGGCCAGCACTAAGCGGGTGTGTAATGTTTGGCATAATAACAAATGCTCTAATTTCACTTGAACTAACGTTCATATGACATAATTTTCATTTGACATAATATCAAATGACATAAATTCATATGACCTAAGGTTTCATATCATATAATATTCATTTAACATAATAACATTTAGTATAACGTTCATTTTATATAATTTTCAATATGTATAATATTCTTTTAATATAACGTTCATTTGACCTAATATTCTTTTGACCTAAAAATGTTTAATGGGCACAGTTCTAGCCTAACTCAAATGGCACTTAACCAAACCTTAAAATATTCTATGCATGGTCGAGGGTGGGCTTGGTCGACGGAGCCCCGCTTCGCGGGGCTCCTACTTCTGGGTGGTTTATAAAAAAATAACCACGAAGGGGATAGCGGGGTCTATTCGCTCGCTTCGCTCGCTCACACGAGCCCGCCATCCCCCTTCTAACCTAACCTATCCGAGTCGGGGTGCCCTAAAGTCCAGATTGCATCCATGTTCTCATGGTAACAATAGTTGAGGGTCACAGGTGTGATTTTCTAAATTATATTAAAAGTTACTTAGAGATTATGAATATAGTGTGAAATGAATAATATGCTAAATTAATATTATGGGAAATGTGCATTATAGGAAATGTTCATTATGTCATATGAAATTAGGTAAAATGAAATTATATCAACAATTCATTATGTCAACTGATCGTTATGTTAAACAAAATTATGTTAACTGAAATTATGTCAAGTGAACGTTAGATATTTTGTTATTATGTCAATCGTTACACACCCGCACTAAGCAGACACACCCAGGAGCTTTGCGTCACGGAGATGAAGATGCTGAGGTGGATGAGCGGCGTAACGCGATCCGATCGCATACGCAACTCATTCATCCGAGGTAGTCTTGGTGTCCGTGACGTGGGGGAAAAACTGCAAGAGTGTCGTCTGCGATGGTATGGTTATCATGCGCCGCCCTATGGAGTACGTTGGCCGGAGATGTATAAATATGGCTGTCCTTGGCGCTAGGTCTCGTGGTCGCCCTCGCAAGCGCTGGCTGGACGTCGTCAAGTCCGACATGAGAGCCAATGGCCTTACTGTCAAGGATGTAGAAGATCGGGCAAAGTGGAGCAAGCTAAGCCAGAAGGCGGACCCTGGCAAAAGCCGGGACTAACGCCAAGTAGAAGAAGAAGAAGCAGCGATTACTAATTAATAAATAATTATTATGAATAATTATGTATTTATTTAAAACAAAAACCAATAATTTAGTCTTTAATTGGCACACTGATGGCACACACACTGATTGTTTATCGATTTTTGAGTTCATCACTACACTATTATAATATGTGGTATCATTATTTCACAAAATGACAACAGCTAATGTCAAATCTGGAATCTAATTAAAATTCCGACCATACTACTTAGTATAGTATATTATTACGGGCTGGTTGGTATACGCAGCTCCACGACTAAAGCGCGTATTTTGCGTATGGGTGGTGGGACATAAGTGTTATTCGATCTACCCCAGCTCCTCAAGAAAGACCAGCAGCGCCTTCCCGGGCGCCGGTCGTTATGGTTTTTTTTTTCTTTCGTTAGGGGAATCATCAGAATGACTTCTCCCTCTCTAGGGCGGAGCGGGAAGGCGTGTCAGACTCTTACTGACTAAATCCCTACCCTGTTCCTTCGTTGCCTTGGATCTGGGGGATTTTCCGTGTTCCCCAGAGGCTTCGGTCCTACCAGGCCCCTACAGTTTGCTGACATCTCGTGACATCGTATGATCATCGTAGGTAGTTACGAGTACCTACCTATGACACATCGTTGAGGATGGAAAGCGCGCCAATTTGTCTCCGCCTCTTTGAACATATTTTCAACAAAATTTTAAATTGATGTATTAAATTGGTAAGGAATACTATTATTTTAATAACCGAACGAAATAAAATGTAACTACTTTATTGGTGACAAAATAACAAATAAAAAGGAGTTACAGTCAGGCATAGATAATTAATCGATTTATTTGGCGACAGATCTACCAGTTTGGCGACAGATCTATCATTCTGAGCACAAAGCTATTAATTTTGTAGGTAATAAAACTATTATTATAAGAACGAAGTTTTATTTTATTGGTGATCCATCTCTTATTTTTTGATAATTCATACCTGGATACACTTTTTGTTTATCTGAGAACGAAAATATTTCGTGGCGATAGATCTATTAATTAGGTAATACAACTTGATGACAAATATAAATTTTGGTGACAGAAAATATATTCCCCAAAAAAAAACTTAGAGCTAGAGTAGGTGGTGATGGTGACCACTTGAACTTCATTAATCGCAACAAGGAAATTCAATCCCGCATCTAAAACGTGATCCCGCAACCCTGCGGGATTGAAGTTGGCAATCCCGCGGGATTGGTAATACAATATTTTTTTCACCTCAGCACCTCAAACAAGTATGTTTTGCAGTTTAAAGACAGTGAGCAAAATTCGATTTTGCTGCGAGCGTGAGACAAAGTAACTTTTTAATTATTTTTTTTAAAATGCCGAGTCAGTGCTAGGTCTACTCACAACGTTCGAAAGATTCGAACTTCACTTTGTTCTGTCACGTTCACTTCGATACGAAAAGAGCGAGAGATAGAAACAAGTCGATTCAAAGTTCGATTTTCAAATTCCATATATAATAGGCTCAAAAAAGAAACCAACAATAAAACGTTCGGAAACACGTCACCTATAAAATTTCAAATCAAGGTTTAAATGTAATTATTTTTCTTTTCTTTTAATAATCGAATTATATTTTTTTATGATCAAATAAAGAGATGTTGAATTAAAAAATTTGAAGTTTATCATGTATCTACATAATTATTTAAAGTTTTAACAATCTTTATTGTGACAGAATAATTTAGTAATAGTGCAATTTCCGAACGCATCTTTAAAAAATAGCGGGCTTTAATTTTTTATTGTTTTCTTCTTCTGTTCGCTAGCTACAAAGTGCGATACACGTTGGATATTATTAAAATAATAATAAATAAATATAAGTGAATCCAGTGATGATGTCTGCGATTTAACACCGGAAGAATTGAAGCAGTATAAGCGAACTTCGGCTACACTTTTGGCTGAATCAGGAGCCGACCTCACTACATTAAAACGACGGCGAATGGAGGTCGAATACGGTCGCGGAAGGGTATATTGAGGATTCGATCCAAAATAAATCAAAAATCTGTAAGCGTATAGTAGAGACCACAAGCTTGAAACAGACCTCAGATCCTTAGTCTCGCCCGTCTACTTCCAGAATCACGAATACCGGCGCTGAGTCACCTACTTTCACTATCCTCCCGTCACAATCCACAAGTAAGGAAGCTGAAACCGCAGCGAATACTCAAACGCAAGTCGCTAACACAACAATATCGGTTCCAAATAAAACTGTTACTTTTAATTTGCAAAACTGCAATAATTTTACTTTTAACTTTTAATTTTTACAAATATACTTACATGTGGTTTAAATATTACCAAGTTGTATTTTTTATTACCTTTACATTATTTGTTCTCGCTGCTGAAGTGAAAAGTTGTATGTGCTACACGAGACCAAAGTTATTTGCATCTCGTGTCTTTGAATCCCTCGCTGCACTCAGGATTCTAACCTAGAATCACTCGCTACGCTCGTGATTCAAATATAGAATCCTTCGCTTACTCGGGATTCAAAATCAACACTCGCGGCAAAAACCAACTTTGCTCTCTTGTTGCACAAATAACTATTTATTTTTTGCTAGTTGCTGCCAGCGCTTTTTCGGGCGGGCTGTTCAAGTATTACTTACGTCATCTTCAGCCTGCAGTATATTATATATTTTTTTCACCTCAGCACCTCAAACAAGTATGTTTTGCAGTTTAAAGACAGTGAGCAAAATTCGATTTTGCTGCGAGCGTGAGACAAAGTAACTTTTTAATTATTTTTTTTAAATGCCGAGTCTGTGCTGGGTCTACTCACAACATTCGAAAGATTTGAACTTCACTTTGTTCTGTCACTTTCACTTCGATACGAAAAGAGCGAGAGATAGAAACAAGTCGATTCAAAGTTCGATTTTCAAATTCCATATATAATAGGCTCAAAAAAGAAACCAACAATAAAACGTTCGGAAACACGTCACCTATAAAATTTCGAATCAAGGTTTAAATGTAATTATCATACTTTTCTCTTAATAATCGAATTATATTTTTGTATGATCAAATAAAGAGATGTTGAATTAAAAAATACGAAGTTTATCATGTATCTACATAATTATTTAAAGTTTTAACAATCTTTATTGCGACAGAATAATTTAGTAATAGTGCAATTTCCGAACGCATCTTTAAAAAATAGCGGGCTTTAATTTTTTATTGTTTTCTTCTTCTGTTCGCTAGCTAGTGCGAAACACGTTGGATATTATTAAAATAATAATAAATAAATATGAGTGAATCCAGTGATGATGTCTGCGATTTAACACCGGAAGAATTGAAGCAGTATGTAAAAAATGCAGAAATATTTTGTTCTCGCTGCTGAAGTGAAAAGTTGTATGTGCTACTCGAGACCAAAGTTATTTGCATCTCGTGTCTTTGAATCCCTCGCTGCACTCAGGATTCTAACCTAGAATCACTCGCTACGCTCGTGATTCAAATATAGAATCCTTCGCTTACTCGGGATTCAAAATCAACACTCGCGGCAAAAACCAACTTTGCTCTCTTGTTGCACAAATAACTATTTTTTGTATTTTAACGTTTGAATCCCCAACCGGTCCTATGAGACCGCGCTGTTATTGTTTTACTATTGTGTCTCGTTTCGCGGGTACCTGAGTAATTAAGAGAACGATGTCTATGTTCCAAAATCACACGAAAGTGAATAGTCCCTTTGCATCGTACCTACTCTTCGACACGTTTTTGAGATTGACGTACCTAATCAATCCAGATAGTATAGGTACAAAATTCTTGGTTCGAAGCAACAACAACCACTTTTTATACTATCAGGATTAATCACTAGACCAGGATAGATTATTAATTTTTGAAAGGGAACAAGATTATAGTAAAAAGCCGAAACCAATAACCTATCCATTATGTATCGGAGATAAAAAACAAATGAAACAACAGAAAACATGTATAATTTTTGTATTGTATCATTTGTTTTACATCTCCAATATGCCAAAACTGGAGATAGATAGGTTATTGGGTTCGGCCGTTAATCTTGTTCCCTTTCAAAAATTAATTATCTAACCCAAACTTCATAATTAGCCATCGTTGTTGTGTTGGGACCATGCGCTGACAAACTTTCAGCTTTTATAAAACGTAGGTCTGACGTTCACGGGCTCTTACTCTAGTAGAATGAATGAAAATTTTTCACTTTCGGTGAAAACTGAATTATTCCCAAATTCCAGTAGTCCCCTTTAGCCCTGACAATTTGTGCCGACTGTTCCCTTTGAAAACTGACTAGAGGGGACAAATGGGAAGTTTGTTTCTCAGTTGTCACGGGGGGGGGGGGGGTTGCTTTGCTATGATTCCTTCCTTCCCGGAAGAAACAATTTAATTACTATTAGTCCGGTGCATGGGGCGTTAAAATCATCAAAACCTAGAACTTGGTTGACTTTAGGTTGATTTTAAAAACAAAAACTGATATCTACTTATGTGAGGCTAATAACAATTTCGGTGAAACTTGGTACACGGAGAGACCATGTCCTAGACTAGCGCATAGGATTCATATTATCTCTATTAGCGGCCATCTAGATACATTTACATACATTAGTATGAAACCGCCATAGAGCGCGCGCACTTATGGCCGCTGGCCGCTGCATCCTGGCCGCTGGTGCGGCGCGCCTGGCCTTAAACAAATCTTCATTTCAATTCTAATTACACTTTATTACCAAAATAAGTGTGCGTGTGGTGTGAGGGCCCGTTTTTATAACTCTCTAAAACTATGCTAAAGATTTAGTGTACACTACAAAACAAATGTGCGAGTTGGAGTCAGAATTTGTGCTGGTCAAATAAGCGAGTTATGGACTGTTTAGTATTCGTACAAATTATCTAGAAGCATATAGGATTTCAAAGACCAGCTGTAAATGAATGACTTGCATTATATTTGCGTAGTAAACATTTACGTCAATGACATTTGAGGTTTTGATAAACGGGCCCTCACACCACACGCACACCCAAAATTATGTTACCAGGTAATGTCCCTCCATCATGGAAATATCAAACGGTTCCGATTTAAAAATAGATTTAGTTATTTATTTATTTATTTATTGATTTATTTATTTTTAATTATTTTTTCATATTCAATTCGTAGTAGACATCCAAATGCATGCAATGCATAATTAAAATTTAAAGTACCGGGTGGTAAAACGGGGTGAATAGGAACAAAACTTTGATTAGGATTTTTACTGTGGTTACATATTTTATACGGATTTCTATCTCAGCATTGACTTTTTATACAATTAATGAATAAATAAGAGTACGTACTTAAATTCTGGAAAAACCGGTTAACCTATCGCATACCCACAAAACAAGACACAATAGTAAAACAATAACACCGCTGTCTCATAGGACCGGTCCCCATTCATGAATTAAATACCGGTAACGAGAAAATCCACTTAAAATTTTTGTTTCTATTCACCCCACATTTTACGGTATATAAGTTATTGGCATCAGTACATTAGTAGGTATGTAATTCGATCGAGGTTAGCGTTAAAAAGGTATAAACTAGAGCTTGACCCCGACCACCTGATGGTAAGATGTGATGCAATCGTTAATGGTGAGGCGCACAGTTTATCAAGAGCCTATTCCCACTCTAGCCTTAATGACACCTAAATTATAAACGGACAGAAAGACCGCAGCAGGCAAATGTGTTGGTTTGGAGACAGACTGTGTCCTGCACGTGCGCGCACAGAGCTAGTCGACTGTGCCCTGCACGCGCGCGCCTCCTCATTCCGCAGTCTTTGCTTAATACAAAATGAATTATCAAGTTTTATTCAGATTATCGTAAAATAAAAATCCATTTGTGGAAAAATATTTTTTTACTAACACTGAACAATGAAATTACATTAAAAATATGCCTTAAAACAGGCCCATTGTGGTCCCTTAATAGCTTCTTATTATACAGAAACATGCTAATAATATTAAAATCAATTGCAGTTTTGTTCAAATTTTAAATATATTTGAACAAAACATAACCACATTGATGTTATTATAATGTTGATAGCACAAATGATGTGAATGAGTCCACATGTGTGGTGTCAGTGGTGCGCGTGCGGCGCGGGCAGCAGGTCGGCGTGCGGCGGCGCGGGCGCGTGCAGCGGCGCGAGTGCGTCGCGCAGCTCCACGTAGCGCCGCTTGAACTGCAGGCCGCAGCCGCGCGCGCGCCGGAACTCCAGCAGCGTGCGCGCGCCGCCCGCGCCCGCCGCGTGGCAGCGCATCGCCCACACGCGCATTTTCAACTCCGCGCCGCATTCTATCGCCATCTGTTAGCAGGAAATTCTGTTAGCGAGCCGACAGGCGGGCGGAGGGGTGGTGGGGCGGCAGGCGGACGGCACTCACCAGGCGCGGGTGCAGGCGGCGCCACACGTAGCCGCGCTGGCGCAGCGCGTCGCCCAGCGCCGCCATGGCCGCGGCCTCGTCGCCGCGCAGCCACACGCGCGTCATGCGGCGCCCGAGCGGCGCGAGGGAGGCGCCGTCGGCGGGCGTGGCCAGCAGCAGGTCGTCGGCGTGCGCGGGCTGCGAGTAGCTGATGAGCGCGTCCATGTCGGCGGCCGACAGTTCGTCGGGCGCGGCGCCGTCGGTCACGTCGGCTGCGGTTGGTTGCGAACGCCACGCGCGCGCAGCGACCTCTGTCGACGGAACGGTCGGGAAATTCGTCTCTTGTTTCGATTCCGGCGACGTGACGTCGATTTTAGAGACACATTTTTGATTAGATACACGAAAAAGAAATAGAGAAATTGCTTAATTACAAACAACGCTTAGGTTTGAGTTGAAATAACTAGAAATAGTGTTTTGAAGTTGTAATTATGTACTCAAAACGAGTGCTTGTCCCAGTACATCCACTACTTACAATATCTACTTCTTTCGGATCGATGGTAAGCTAGTTAAACTGTTTAGGCCTTCGTTAACTGCAGCATTAAATTGATTTATTTTGGATTGGTGGCACTCAATAAATCCGCGGTGCAAGTGAATGGGTACTTCAACATGTGTGGTCTAACATTTACAATGTGAACAGTTAATACTAACCAATAACTTAAAACTCTAAAATTTCTGACCCAAAATGTTGTAAAATAATATAGGAAAAAATGGCTGACATTCCTTAACCAAATAGAAAAAAATTACGTAAATCGAAAATGACATAATAGATAAAAACCTCGATGATATTACTAGCGACTTTCCCCACATGAATATAGAAAATTATCGTAGTGGGAACAGATTCTCGGGATAAAAATGTTTTATGCATATTTCAGGACGTGGTTTCTCCCCATATTTCATCCGAATGCATTCAGCCGTTTGCGCATGAAAGAGAAACAAACACACGCACAAACTTTCGCTTTTATAATATTAGAACATCCAACATACATAGAACCCGGAGTTCAACCTCTTATATTTGTCGTTATTTATACGACATTGTGTTCCTGGACCTAGGCACTGTTCCATGGACACCTTACTGCTAATGTGTCCGAATAAGATGACTAGTTTCTGAATTTATGCTTTTCTCAAACTCTAGCTTGATGAATCAGTCAAAATTAGGCATTAAGAACACTAACAAATTTATACCAAGACGCGACGCTGCGCGAAGAGCGACTCAAAATATAAACTTTATTTAGTAAAACCATAAGATACACATTTAATTGTTAGAAATCAAGAGGAAGTTGTCAGTCATTTCAATATAAAACCTAGAATATCGTAGGATAATCGGAAAATATTTACGTAACATTTTCTAAAAATCAGATTTCATACTAAAGGCCAATTGCAAAGGAGCTATAGTTTGGAATGACATAACGACTGCGTAAACCGCGCGAGCGGGTATAGCTGTGAGTTCTGCTTGTCTTAGTTTAGTCGCAAATGGTCCCGTTACGTCACAGGTCCACTGCTAATGTCTAAGAAAATCCCCGGACGGTTCCTCAAATATTTTTTCAAAATATCATGATCCATGATCAACTATAATAATTTAAAAGATGTCGTTAATTTAGCAGTAGCAGTTATTTACCGTTGTAACATACAGTTGTTACAGACCGTAGACAGAGGTTTAAAATCAGACACCAGCCTCGCAAATAATAGGCAGTTGGTGGGACACAGACTAGTTAAAATATATAGGTTCCTAGCTGTTTTATTCAAACAGGAGTAAACTAATTATGGACACCATGTCATACAGGGCTTGAATATCGAACCATTTTTGAATCCAGAATTAGGTTTTCATTATTCCGTTCCGAACTCCGGAATTCCAGAATTTGAGGCTTCCTATTGAGCGTATATTGAATGATATCGCAATAATAGTATTATAAGAAAAATAACTGAAAAAGCTATTCAGAATTTATTAGTATTTTTATTTATAAAGGGAGAAACTGAATGACAATAGGACCGTAAAATTTCGAAAAATGACGTAGCCTTGTACGAAATTTATGTTATAAATGCGAACTACATTTCAAAAAAGTGGACACTGCCATTTTAACCACTATTTCATATTGGGGTCTGATGTGCAGACCTCAACAAGTCTTTTTAGGTTTTGAATAAACTAAGTGATGCTATGAATTGATTCTCAGTCCTTCGCATGACAGATTATCGGATACGTATTCTTACTCCAATGATCCTACGACGTCATATTATAATAACATGATAAGGCTATCAGGAGTTCATCAATTGATATTAAACACACAATACATGAAGACGCAGACAAAAATCCGAAGCCGATGCGTTGATAGTGCGACGGCGCGGTGCTTTGGTAATCTAGCTTTATGAGCATTTATCACGTCACGGAGCTAAATCGCCAAAGAGCCGAGCCGCGCGAGTCTCCACGACGCGCAGAGCTGCAGACTCGGAGCGACGGGCGCGCGCGCCGTGCTGAGGCACTCGGCGGCTCCGAGACGGACCCACTCAGAGTCACCTAGTACCTGACACGGGCGCGCGCCGGCGGGGCTGCGGGACGCGCACTCACCGGCGGGCTCGCGCGACCACGGCAGCTCCAGCAGCGTCGCCAGCGTCGCGCGCCGCGCCGCGTCCGGCTGCAGTGCGCGTCGCAGTAGCGCCAGTGCCGCCGCGCTCAGCTTGCGCCACGGCCCGCCCGGCGCCGCGCCGCCGCCCGCCGCGCTCCACGCCGCGTAGCGCGCGTCACTCTCGCACGCGCGCTCCCACGGCAACTCTTCGGAAATACAGCACCATGAGTTAACACTGCCCAGCCGGCGGACACGGACACATTGACGACAGCTGCTTACCAGGCGACGACGAACTCCCGCGTGAAGGTGCGTGCGACGCGACTCATAACTTCGGTACCATAACTTTAGGGCCTGCGAACACACCTACAGCTAGGATACCAAAGAGACGAGCCGCGACGTTGGGGGTCGGGCCGGCGCGGCGGGCTGCTGGCTGTGGGAGGTACTCACCGCCGGCCAGCATGGCGAGCAGCACGAGCGCGGCGGCCCACAGGTCGGCGGGCGGCGCGCGGTAGGGCCGCTGCGGCGCGCGCAGCACCTCGGGCGCGGCGTAGGGCGCCGTGCCGCACACGCGCGACAGCAGGCGCTCGCGCGACCCGTGCCTGCAACGTGCAGCGATACCAACGATAGGGCCATTTCGTACCAGCTATAAAACCAGTATTATGCCAGGTACCAACCGAGCGGACGAGCTCGAAACCAAATTAATTCGCTATAGGAATTATCCAAAAAGGGAAAAGTCTAGGTATCAATCAGACGCGATTAAAAAAACCGGGCAAGTGTGAGTCGGACTCGCGCACTGAGGATTCCGTACAAACTTACTTACCTATGAAAACAGTTCAATTCTCAAATAGAGTCTTGAATATTTTTCAATTATTTTTTTTTTGGTTATTTAACTAAAAATTTTGAGCTTTCAGACTTTTCTCTATATTTGTGCTTCGTGCCAAATTTCAAGATTCAATGTCAACGGGAAGTACCCTATGAATCCCGATTCCTTTGACAGTGTCGAAATGTACGGTTTTTTTCAAAATAAACGGGCGTATCTTTTTTTCCGTCAATTTACAGGTTTGATGTTTGCACAGTATAAAGGGACCGTAGACCTTATTATACAGTTTTAATTTCAACTCGATACCTCCAACTTAACTTTAAAAATATGTAGTTGAATTCTCGAATAGTCTTGAAGATTTTTCAAAAAAATAAATTCTTGTGACGTAGCAACAAATTTTCACTTTTCAGACTTTTCCCTATACATTTTGTGCTATAATACATACCTTACTTCGTGCCAAATTTCAAGATTCTAGTTAAACGGGAAGTACCCTATGAATTTTGATTCGTTTGATGGTGTCGAAATGTAAGTTTTTTGCATTAAACGGGCGTATCTTTCTTTCCCGACAATTCACAAGTTTGATTTTTGCACAGTTTGAAGGGACCGCGTACTTGAGTAGGTATATAGTTTAAATTTCAACTTGATACCTTCCTGCGTTCTCGAGATAAAGGGTCTTGACAGACAGACAGACGGACCACAAAGTGATCCTATAAGCCATAAGGGTTCCGTTTTTTTCCTTTTGAGGTACGGAACCCTAAAAATAGCGTATCGGAAAAAATTTCATGACTCGATTCGGAAATTGAACTGTTTTCACAGGTACAGAACCCTCAGCGCGCGAGTCTGACTCGCACTTGCTCGTTTTTTTTTAATGTCACTATAATTATCGTGTTATGATACAATTGATCTTCATAATATGTACAGCTTAATTCTTTATTGTACACAAACACATAACATCAAACATGGTGATACCAAGCAGTTTATGGACAAAGGCGATCTTAACTCGGCCACGAGTTTTCTTCCAGCGAACATTTGAGATATAGAAACATTTTCGAGGGTAGTATAATAAAAAAAAAGTGCGCAGACAACTAAACATAATATGCATGTATTTGCATTGCACCATTATATTGCACATAATAATATAGTTAAGCACATGTGCATATAAACTGTATGTTTCTGATCATTACGACGAGCTTTCATTATAATATTGAATTCTTTGTAATAGTTATAACATGTTATAAATACTGATTTTACAAATGTTATTTACAAAAGCAGATTTTTGGCGTTCAGCGAACAAAGAATATAAAAAGTAGGTAGCTCACCTAAAGAGCGTCGCCATACCGAAGTCTGAGATCTTGAGCTGGTCGCGGTTGTCGAGCAGCAGGTTCTCGGGCTTGATGTCGCGGTGCGCCACGCCGCGGCCGTGCAGGTACTGCAGCCCCGCCAGCAGCTGGCGCCAGTAGCGCCGCGCCTCGTCCTCGCGCATGCCCACGTCCGGCTCTGCACACCACACACGGTCAGTCGCGCTCGCCCGCCCCGCTCGCCCAGGCAGCCCGCCGGCGCGCGCGCTCACCGATGCGGTCGAACAGCTCGCCGCCCGGCGCGTACTCCAGGAACATGTAGTGCTGCTGCAGGTGCGTGCGCTCGCCCAGGCAGCGCAGCACGTGCGGGTGGCGCAGCGCGCGGTGCAGCGCGGCCTCGCGCGCCGCCGCGCCCTCCTCGCCGCCGCGCAGCACCTTCAGCGCCACGGCGGCGCCGCTGCGCGCGTGCACCAGCAGCCGCACTCTGCACGTGACAAGCACACGTCACGCCGCCGCTTACTGACGTTACACGCCCGGTGCCAACGTAATATGCTATTGTGCAAACTTGTGCGCCGAAAATACAAGGTTGTCATAGAACAACGATCGGCGGAGGCGGCGGCGGCAGTGACCGCGCGAGGTGGATAAACTTTCAAGGATGCGCCGCCCGAGCCGCCGTGACTCGCTCACGTCGTGTTTTTTCTCTCTCCAAATTGCAGTGTCGATCTAGTTCCGCGTTCGTCTAAGAACTCAGTTCGACATGCGGGGCAGCATCGGAAATGTATCTCAGTTTTTCAATCAATAAATAATATGCTTTTCTCTAGCTAAAATGATATTTTTAAACCCACTAATACTAACCCGAAAAGTAAACTATCGGTACCTACCTAAATAATGTTACAGGTCAACAAACAATGGTCTCGATAACGAAAACCTCCTAGGCTCCTGTGCTGCATTGATAATTTTTTTCATTCCTGATTCATTGATGTCACGTACTATTGTTTTACAGAGTTAATTTTTTACACACGTACTTAGTGTAGAAAATTAACTAAAATCCGATTACGAAAAAAGCGGATGCTGCAGAACATAAAATTGTCGTAGGTATTAGGCATCTTACTTTTATTAGCATTATCTATAATAATATACAATAAAGAAGTAGGATTTGTTTGTAGTGATTTAACTCAAATATGCTGAACTGCTGGCAGAGTAATTTAACCAGTTGAAATTTTCGCTACATAATGATGTTGCCTACCTACATTATTTTATTATTACATACTTTTTTCGAGAACCGGTATTGTACTACAAGTGCCTGCTGTCAGGCACGAGGCGTACTTCCTAGAGCAGGTATGCGGACTAGACATTGTCTCTACCAAGGTAAGCGCACGCCAAAACAAACCTGCTGCGCTTAAGCTCGCTGCCAACTAGCACTAAGTGCTAGGGCTCATCATTTGCAGAACAGGTGGTCGATGAGGCCTGGAGTGTTGGACGGATGATTTAACGTTTGAATCCCCAACCGGTCCTATGAGACCGCGCTGTTATTGTTTTACTATTGTGTCTCGTTTCGCGGGTATCTGAGTAATTAATAAGTCGCGGGCATACGATGAATGTGAGATGCACTGGGGCAGCAGTTGTGGTCACATTTGGAATGCAAGTCGACATATTTCGGCTGAATTGGTTCGATTTATGAACTAGGTAAGTACTTTAGTTGTACATCAAGTAAGTACCTATTCTTAGCAAAACTTAACTGATTAAGATAGTTATTTTACAAACAGTACTCCATTTGCGCGTAAAAAATAAGTAGGTTGGAAATAGCAAAACTTAAATGGACGAGATTTTAGAGCTAAGGTGCAGTACGGTTTGAATACCTATCCACCTATTCCACTCCTTATTCCCTTCGAAATATGCTAAAATAATCCTGCATGCCTCCACTCCCGTGGACGCAAAATTTGAGTTGAGAGTGTACAGACACAAACATGTTGTTGTGTATCTAAAATAATTATTTTCTGCCTCAGACAAACTTAATGCCCGTAATTTATAGATGGAAAGAAGAGAGAAGAGAAGCAGATAGTTGTGAATGCCCAACTCACAACCATCTAGGTTTTTTATGCATACCCACGCAAAGCGAAATTTCATGATTGCGAGTAGCGGTAAGAACCCTTTTTTCGAGAGTTGAAATTGGTAGCAAAATAAAGGAAAAAGAAGAAAAAAATGTTTCATAAATATGTGACAGCTGACTATTTCAAGTCATTTCTATCTATAGGTGAAAATATACATAAATAAATAATACATTAACATTCTAATATTTTTATTTCACACAGGCCTATATGAGCACTTATAAACCAACAGAAGTTTTTATTAACAACTGGCAAGAACCTCCATAGCCTCTGTTAGGATAGGGTACCCATACCCTAGACGGGGGTGGGGGGGATGGGGGTTTAGAGTAGCTATGGGTAAGGAACCTACAACTACAGAAAATAAATGGTTACTTATAAATAACCTTATTTATTTATTTTTATTTGTACTTATAAGTACATATCTATATAGAGTGCAAGAAAACTTGTGTGAAGTCTTTGTTTTTAATAAACTGGTAAAAAAAATAATTTGTTCGGAACCTTTAGTATTCTGAGCATTTGTTTAATTTGTGGTCACTGTCTGTAAACATTATTTTTAACTGCTTTATCAGTAACTTGTTGGAAGTAAGAAATATTTTGAGGATTCTAACCTTGTTTGGTTACTTATATAGACCAAACTTCCAGATCAATGAATAGATAAACCAACCCCTCCATCTGCTTGTGGCTGCCACAATAAATACAAAGGATCATCAATAACAAAGTACAGAAACCAAATTCTAATAGATAGATACCAACTGTCCTAGAACAGCTACTCTCTGGAATTAGGTTACTAGCATGGACTATCAAGGTCAAATGTCTTCCAAATCTCTACACCTACAAAGATGTGATAGTATTTTTTTGTGACTCCTCATCTTTAATGTTTGAATCCCCGACCGGTCCTATGAGACCGCACTGTTATTATTTTACTATTGTGTCTCGCTTTGCGGGTATGTGGTAGATTAAATGATATAAACAAGAAGCATCTCCTATAAGAGTCGCAATCTGAAGTGCAAACTAGGGCTAAGATTAATCAGCAGCGAGACTGCAAGAAATACGTATCACGGATGCTTCTGCTTATGAACACTAGCTAGGTAAGTTGCACTTATGATAAATAATATAATTTAATAAATTCATGGTATTAATTAAAAAAAATTGGGTGAACAATAGTTGCACATTACTGTTTATACAAACAAATGACTGGCTTTCAGATTAAAGACATTTTAAATTAAGTTGGTATTTGTAATTTATTGGTAGATGATACAGCCTTTACGGGGATCAACCACATAATAATTATCATGTCACACAATGATGTAGGAACAATACAAATATCTATTAACAATAATTTTTATGTGATGGTGTGAAGGTAGTTCCAGAAAGCAACTTCTAACTTATACCAAGTGTTTTTATGTTTAAAATGTTAAACTGCTGCAATCATTACTTGTTAGATAATTGGCATAAAGAAAGGCATTGCCACAATTGAGTGATAATCCCTTTCTTAATACCCGTATAGTCCAATGTACTGTGTGCACATAAGGAAGCACTAGGTACATATCGGCTCCATCCCACTTTAATTTGATAGGTACAGGTTTACAGGTACCTAGTGGTTGATTGAAGACGTAATTGGAACATAACTTACTCGCCATAAGCACCTTCCCCCAAGACTTGGGCGACCAGCCAGCCCTCAACGAATTCAGCGCCGGCAGCCATCGCCCCGCCTCGCGCTGTCACCTGCAACATAGCGCACTGTCAGCGCCTCAGCACCGGCGGACGCGCTCTCGCACGCTACTCGCCGCTGCCGCCGATTGCTGCATGCTACTGCGCTTTATATTGCCGCCGAACACGACCACGCCGCCGGGTTGCGGTCTTATTATTTTTCGTCATCGATTGATTCAAATATTTTAAAATATGTAATCGTATGAACGTATCCTTGTGATTTAATTTATTTGACGATGAAAATTCGATAGATTTGCATCAATCTGCCGATAAATGCGCTCTAAATGGCGGAAGGCACGTGGAGATGAGTGAACAAAGCGAAAGCCGAACGGCGCCGTCGCCCGTCTGTCGACGACTTGCCACACAATGCGATAACGGTAATCGTTTACGAAATCGCGAAATTTAGCACTAGATTTAGATGATTCTCTAGTACCAAATAATTATTATAGCAGTGAAATAAATAATATTAACTACTGAACACTAACCTTCTAAAAAAGATCAATGGATCACACCATTTTGCCATTTTCTTTTCTTCAACGCCCGTCCGTTCACCAATCCCAAATCCCAACCATACCAACCAATCGCCATTCACTCGCTGATTGTCGCTGATTCGATTCGCCGACCCGACCACAGAGTATGTAGGTACTGTATGTACATTTTATAATACTGAACATGTGTACAAATGGACCCGACTAAAATCGACAGCCGAGTATACAATGGAGGATCTTCTACAAACACGCAGCCGATTTATTTGCTGCCAATCTTATAACCCGAGCCTACACTTCCAACATTTTAATGTTTATGTCTGCTAAAGCTGCTATAGGCACCATGGAATTTTATTGCTAACTGGAATGTTTACATCAACCTCAAAGAGTTTCGAAGAGTGACGATAGCGATACTTCTGTGTACAGCTTGGCAAAAAAGAGTAGAAAATAATGGAGGCGCCACTGTGCTGTTCGTATGGCAACCCGCTGCAACCGAATAGCGCACCAATCTAATCGTAATACTTGGCCGATTTTTTCATTATACATTTTATTACCACTTTTAGTTAGTTAAGTTAGCATAATATTGTTTTAATTAATCAAGGACATCTTCTCGACGCGTAATTAATTATTTATTACCTAAAAATCGGTCTGTCTGATTTATTTATTGCCCTGCATTATTTTTCTAACGATCCATCCTAAGGTTGTCTGGTAGATATTGCTGTCAGTGATAAGACCGCCATTGTACCCATAGATTTAATCCATGCTTAAATTTTTTATACGTTTTGGTAGTAATGTTGCCAACAGACAAATAAAAAAAAGTTCCGTTTCTAGACTTTTTAGTCTAAAAACGGAACTGTACGTGATTGTGATAAATCTTTCTCTACATATTTTGGAAACACAAATTGTTCAGCCGAATGACATCCACTGCTGGATATAGACCTCCCCCAAGAGTCACCACAAAGACTGATCCTGTATCTGTGCATCTCACATCCATCGGATTCTCACCACTCACCTGACCATCGGTCCACCTTGAGGGAGACCTTTCAACCACGTTTCGGACTTTTACTGCTTTTTGGCTTCAACCCTGCTGGGCCCCTACGGGTTTGCTGACATTTCTTTGAGGCGCGCGTGGAACTACTACACGACGTCGACAACTTGGGCTCGGTCCGGATGATTACCAGACTGCTGGAAGGCAAGCTACCTGTAGCGACATCTATGACGTCATATATGAACTATGAATTCTGCATCGCGCAATAAAAGTTCTTCGTGCGATTTGAATAGATACAACAGCCCGAAATCATCTATCGGGCAGAAGCTCACCAGCGCTGCTATTCTCTTAAAGTCACTTTTATGGCGACGAGTTCGACGTCGAGACTCGAGACAACCTTCAAACAGCGAACGTCAATGTATGAAGAACTATCATTGTCAACTTTTAACGGAGTTTTTTTTTAAATGTAGTTGGCAACATTATTCAGCCGCAGTTGTAGGAAATAAAAAAAAAGTGAAGTGTCAAGAGATGATTCTCCTACACTGACATATTTTTACGTCATTTATTTATACGTCAGTGTTCTTCTACTATATTTTTTTTTTCTAGTTAGTAATACCACATACCTACATTTTTTTGGATTTAACTTCATTTTCTCAGGTCGCGCTTTCAATATACGGACTTTAGCTTGGAAGGGTCTTCAGTGTCGGGAATAGGGAATCCTGACACCGACGTTTTTTTAAAATGTTTATTATGTGTTTTAAGAAATATTTTAAAGTATATAAAAAAAGGATTTAAAAATGAAGGAAATAATAACAATAATCATCATTTATTTACAAACAAGTGTTGCTTATCGGTGAATTTTAATGTATTGATGGGACGTATCTTGGCAATGCGCAGAAATTGTTTTTTAGATCTATTTGGTGGTCAAGCGGGACGCGGGGTATGAGGTAGCGCCGATCCGGCGCGCGATTGGTGCAGTATTATAATAGTAGTTTATGATTGGTGCGTTAGACGACTTTTGCCTCCGCACTGCGTTACGTCCCGTTCGCTCATTCGTTGTTTTGTGCACCATGCGCGAAACTTGCCAACTTATTTGCCGGGTATTATATTTATTTTCAAAATGCTCTAAGTTTTTAACACACTTGTTCAGAAAGTGTAGTGCAATTATATGCACTATACCTACTTAGGTATATAATGGTGTAAGTGACTAAACTGTAAAGGAGTTAATTGGTCCTATAGCTTTATTCTTAGAGCATTCTTTATTGCCACAGTAAAAAGTGTTTGTGAAAGCAAATTCTATTATAACAGAATATAGTATTTTTTTTCTATGAACAGCTTTCAAATTTGGATCAAAAATGTATGAACGTCGGGTGCACTAGTGCGATAACGTAGGTAGTTAAAACCTTTTTGCTTAAGGTGAATGCTTCAGGTAGCCCGCGAAATTCAAATTTTCTTAAGTTTTTTGCAGTTTGCAAGCCAGTGGTAGGTTGTATCATACAACCTACCTACTAAACTAACTACTACTAAAGTATTTTTAACTTCATACAACTTGTATGAAGTTAAAAATACTTTTGAAAAGTTTCTGCTTTAAGGCTCCCCCACACAGGCGCGTTATTATCGGTCGATAATATCGCATGCGTTACTGCGATATCTGTTTGCAGTACATTTTGTATTAAGACGGTCATGTAGTTACACACTGCTGCGATAATAACGCTGCAATGGAAGTGGGACGTTGCGTTTCTCCGTCCTGCGATATTCCGATATAAGTTCTAGAATGTTTTGTATCAGAACGCAAACGACCGTACACACAGCTGCGATAATAACGGCGCTCTCTCGTAAGAAATATCGGACGATAAAAACGCCGTTGTGTGCAAGGAATCAGGACGCATTAACGCAATACCGCATGCGATATTATCGACCGATAATAACGCGCCTGTGTGGGGGAGCCTTTATAGTGCTAACGGTCACAGAGATTAAGCGAGGACGGACGGACAGATATGGCGAAACTATAAGGGTTCCGTTTTTGCCATTTGCTACGGAATACAAAAAATGATGTGTTTACTAAAATCATTTTTTATTTTTATTTTTTGTCTACTATTCATTTTTAACGTGTGATATTCATATGTGTAAAGGTTGAAACAAAAATAAAAAAAACTAAGTAACCACTTTACGTGCACGGAGGGTACCATAATAAAACAAATATTTTCATTTTTTTTTATTTTACCACTTCGTCGGCGTGATTAATATACAATCATATTGGTACCAAATTTCAGTTCTCTAGTGCTAATGGTCACAGAAATTATCCGCGAACGGACGGACAAACAGACACAGATTTGGCGAAACCATAACAGTTCCTAGTTGACTACGGAACCAAAAGAACTGGGTATAAAAATTTTGCGCCCCTTCAATGACTCCATTTGTGCCAGAGGGCACTGCTAGCACCGCCATCACGTTTAATTCAACATTTTACAAAATCATATTAAAAATTGAATTTCGCGGGCTACGAGCCTACGAGTACGACCTATATTTTGAAAAAGATTGAACTCAAAGACTACAATATAATTGATTGAACTTCAAATGCTTAAATCCTGCTGATACGACAAGGATACAACTATCATTACCATTTTACCATAGACGCGTAACTATGTTTACCAGTGATTTCTACTAAATTGTCAAAGTTAATTTTGTCACGTCATTGTCATTGAAGTTTGAGCATTTGAGCGAATGAGAATCTTGATGAGAACATTGAGAACATTGTGTTTGTTGATTATACATACATACCAACTTAGCGAGGCTTGTTTATGACTCATACATACATAGATAGAATAATCTTACAGTTTATCCAGGAGGCAGAAATTAATAAATATCATGGTAAATTAACGACAATAAATTAGTGTCGCAGTAATTTATTGTAATATTTGTAAAAGTACGTAAGTAATCTGTATTTAAACGTCAATTTGTTACAGGCTGGATATTCTGAAGATCAACTGGCAGGTGAGTCGCCAATATCTTTTACCTGAAAACTACGCCACGATGGCTTGCCGTGTATATGAACTACCGTAAGATCGTACTGCAGCCCAGCTTCTCGGTCGTGTGATAGTCCGTATGTATAACGAGCGCGGAGGGTCGACTTGCGTTGTGACACTCGCGTAATCCGTGAGTCATGTCATGTCAATCAACGTCTTTACCGAAAGCGGTGGCTGTTACAAGCGCCCTAGTTTCCTTATAAGGTTCGTATTTTAAAGCGATCCAGGTGTGTCGCCGGGCCGGCGGCCTCGCTCGCTCGCGCAGTGGGGCGCGTTAGTGCGCCGCCACTCGTCCTCGCAACATGTTCATGTACGAGCCTCCCACCAAGCTGAAGCTCACCTCCGTGGAAGGTAGCCTCGTTTCCCACCGACTTACACCTGTGCCACGCCCTTATTGCTCCACTCTACATGAACCTGGTTAATGTTGGTTAACTTTTTAGAATTCCAGGAAGCTTTCCAACTATTTGATTCACGCGGAGACGGCAAGATCCATGTGGCTCAGATTGGAGATGCACTGCGTGCTCTGGGACAGAACCCTACTGAATCAGATGTGAAGAAGTGCACCCTACACTTGAAGCCTGATGAAAGAATATCATTTGAAGTATTTTTACCCATTTACCAGGTAAGAATTTGTCCATTATTCATAGCTAACGATTATGTCCATATCTATTGTGCCAGTCTGCCTCAGCACATACAACACGCATATCACAAGTAAATTAATGGAATTGATGTCAGCACATATCTATGTTTAGTGAAAATGAGGTATTTGTTAATTTAAAGCAACAAGTACAAAAATACAAACCTATGAGGAAAAAGATAAACAATTGTCTCATTGGTATAAAATAACCAAGTTATAAGTATTTTTAAATTATAATGTGCTCATCAGATGGCTCCCCACAGAGTGATGTTACGTCACATGCATACTAACTCCAGCCAGCTGCTTTGCCTGTGTGCTCTGGGTGTTTCCCACTGCTACATTATTATTACTTCAGTGTTATTCTGATGTATCACTGGTACTATTCTTAACGTTTAAGACGACATCCTCACAAACTTTTTATAATACTAATAAAATAATTATTAATTTATGGTCCAGACAACTTATGAATTTCCATAATGCCTAGTGAGTGAGTTACACAAGGTAGACACAGTTTTGAATTACATAGAAATGAAAATTTTACAATGAATTTATTTAACACAGTAATCGTAAGTTAATCAATATATCAATATAGCAAGTAAAACAGAATGAGCAGTATGCATGTAGCCTTTCAACTAATAAATGCCACTTGACTCACAATTGGAGCACTGTGCATGGTGTAGAACAGCACACAGCAAACTTTATATTCCAGGTTCCTTTGGGAAAACTACATTAACCTGTAGAACCCCGTGGCACAAAAACGTGCCAGTAAACAAGTAATTACCTTTTAACTTTGAGAACCGCTGGAAAAAAATTGTGCCACCAAAACCTGACTGATTAAAAATTATACTCTAGTAGTATAATTACAGAAGCAACAGAAACAGAGCAATAACAGTTTATATTATTAATATTATTTATATTAATTTATTAATATTAAATAAATAAATATAATAAATATTATTTATATTAATTTATTAATATTAAATAAATAAATAATAATGGCGGTCCCCACGGAGCGCCACAGGTTAAAAAAATTGATACACTAAAACATTGTACAGCCTAATATGTATTATTTAACTGTTGTCTGCTGTTTAACCTGGGTTTTAGAAACTCTGTGTTATTGGCTCAATACAACTTGTGTCCTGTAGCTGGCCAGTGAAGCAAAATCCAACTAACAACAATTGAAACAAAACTGCACATTCCATAAATTAGCAGTTCTAAAATTACGTCATAAATAGTGCACACCGTTTGAGATGCATTGTTGCCACGGTAGAAGTCCAGTTCCAAAATAGTATTTCTAACAAAAATAAAAACTTGTGTTTGACGACTATCCCACCTGATGGTAAGCAGTTAGTTTTCTTAGATTTTATAAAAAATACTTATAAACATAAAACAATGCAGCAAATACGAAACACAGTGACACAAATAAATAACTTATTATATTTCATTTTAATTTAATACTCAATACTCAATTCTTTATTGCATTCCATATGTAGTAAAGATGGTATACAAACATAGTTAGGATCAATATGGACCCTGTCGGGCACAGCAAAGCTAGGAGAGAGGATGAAGGCTAATAAAATAACGATATTTCAGTTTATTTTTGTCATCATTATTAATAAATTATGTACCTATTTAAATTAAATTGTGTATGCATGCTATTATTTATTACTATGTCTAAGTATTGGTATATTTTATTTATTTATATTCATTATTATAATGTCTTTATTTTACTAAATGATGTCAGGTATTTTTATTTATTTTTTACCTAATTTGACTTCAATTTGTTTTAATTTATTTCATTTTATTTTAATTCATCAATTGTGAATAAAATAATGAGGAGCTCGTGGCTAGATAATAACAGCCGCACAGGTCGATCTTCAAGGTTAAGGAACGCTTGCCTAGGTTGGTCTGTGGATGGGTGACCATCTTAACATAACGAATTTCCTCCGTGCCTCGGAAAGCACGTTAAGCCGTTGGTCCCGGCTGTCATTTGGAGATCTGTGGCAGTCGTTACGGATAGTCAGAAGCCAGTAAATCTGACTCCAGTCTTGCCATGAAGTATCGTGTTACCCCAGTTAATGGGTTGTGGAGGTCTGGTAGGCAGCCGCTCCTCGTAAAATACTGGTATTCAGCTGAATCCGGCTTGACTGGAAGCCGACCCCAATATAGTTGGGAAAAGGCTAGGCAGACGACGAATTGTGAATAAAATAATGTAATAGTGTAATTTGATTATAATTCTTCTTCATTTGTATATTTTATTATTTGGCTTGAAACTGAAACAGTTTACCAACAGTCGATTGGTCCATGAACCGTTGATCAACATTACCTTTAACCCATTAACTTTTCGTCCAAAGAACTTTTCATCCACGAACATTTCGCCAACATTACTCTATGTCAGTGAATGCTTAACCAACACAATGTTTTGACCAATAACTTTTCACACAAAGAACAATTGGCCCACGGACTGTTCCCCAAGAGAACGATACGTCAGTGAGTGTTTAAGTAATCTTTAGAAGCAATAATAGCGTAGTAGGATATGGACCGTTGGACTGTCAAGGCACAGGTCGTAGGTTCGAACCCCAGCGCGCACCAATGTCTCGTACCGTTCTCTTGGGGAACAGTAAAGGTAATGTTGATCTACGGTTTATATACCAATTGACTGCTGGTAAATCTTTTCAGTTTCATTTGGCTTGGTGACATTTTTATATATGAGAATTATTGTATTGAGATTATTTGACCTGAAATAAATGTTTATTATTTTTATTTATTATATTATAGAAAGAATAATGCATTTATAAAGTTTTTTACACTTATACCTAATTCTAAGTCAATCCGAAGATATCATAATAATATGTGTTAATATGTTCCCATCTTGCAGCCGTTGGTCCCGGCTGCCATTTGGAGATCTTTGGCAGTCGTTACGGATAGTCAGAAGCCAGTAAAATCTGACTCCAGTCTTGCCATGAAGTACCGTGTTACCCCAGTTAATGGGTTGTGGAGGTCTGGTAGGCGGCCGCTTCTCGTAAAATACTGGTATTCAGCTAAATCCAGCTTGACTGGAAGCCGACCCCAATATAGTTGGGAAAAGGCTAGGCAGATGATGATGATGTTCCCATCTTAAAAAAAAGGAATTTCGTAGGTATAATACCTACCTATTATTTTAGAAGAAAAAAATAAGTGACTTGAATGTAAAACCACCACGCGCTCCCGAAATAAAGTGTCTTGACAGACCAACAGACAGACGGACAACAAAGTGATCCTACTCGTATAAGGGTCCCGTTTATTCGTTTAGAGAAGGATGTTGGAGCTGGCGCGCACTCTGTCACCAAGGACGTGGCGGCCGCCATGCGCCAGTGCGCGCCTCCGCAACTGTACGCACACATATACACTCATATTATAAATAGGAAACGTAAATAAACATAGGCTATACAGGGTGATTGGAAGATGGGTGCAAAGCTTTAAGGCGAAGATAGTAAAGACAATAATTTAGCACCATGTAAGCCATGCTTTTGTATTTTTATTCTAATATCCCCAAAATTTCAAGTAAACTGTTTATCTAAGGCCAAATTAAATGATAAATGTGTTCATTTTTATTTTATTACAGTAATGTGGAAGCAACCCACCCAGCAAAGTAGACCGTATGTCTTAGATTTTTTCTGCCGTATTGATAAAATTTTAAATTTCTTCTGAATGTTTAAAGTCAGTTAAAAAGTATCCAATGTCAAATAATAGGGATCGGAAGCATTCGGTATGAATCACAGAAATATTGATATCTATGGTATGAATGCTGCTGACGTAAAACAATCGTTGAGGGAGGATTGTTTCGGTGTCAAAGGGCGCGCGGCGCTGCGAGGTCCCGAGCAAGTGCAGGGTAATGTGTCGTGCGTGTTGTGTGCAGGCCATCTCGAAGGCGCGCAGCGGCGACACCGCCAACGACTTCATCGAGGGGCTCCGGCACTTCGACAAGGACGGCAACGGGTTCATCTCGTCCGCCGAGCTGCGCCACCTGCTCTCCACGCTCGGCGAGAAGCTCAGCGACGACGAGGTAACTGCCGCACTCACTGTGTGTGTGTGCTCTGTGCGTGCGCTCACTGACCACTTGCTCCCTCGTGCGCAGGTGGAGCAGCTGCTGCAGGGGCAGGAGGACTCGCAGGGCAACATCAACTACGAGAACTTCGTGCACCTCATCATGCAGGGCTGAGCGCCGCGCGCCGGCTCGAGCGAGCGCCGCGCGCGCCGCGCATTTACACGTAGACTGTTTAACGAAACTTACGATTCCGTATTGTATTCCCATTCGAATGTATTCCAAAACTAATCATAATTTTATATAATGTTTGTACAGATAATAAATAATTATAAACATTATGTAGACTTTTCGATATTAATCATTATTTTCGCTATTACATATGTATTTACAAATAACTACGTTTTCCTATGCCTATCGGTTATTGGAAAAAAAAAAATGAAATAAACGTGGATTAACAAGTTTATTTAGTAGGTAATACAACTAACAAAAAAAAATTAAAAAAAAACGTAACGTTAAGATAATGTTACTGTGGTTAAGGTACATCAAGCTACACACAATTTTAATGTATAAAAGTTGTCTAAGTACATCGATTTCGTACAATTCACACACGAAGCGCATTGAAGGCCCACAGTCTCGATGAAGAGTGACCTTGAGTCCTGCTTGTGCTCCGTAGTTTTGCATGCATGTCGCGTTGGACCTTCTCAAAGAGTTCCCAAAGGCATCTGAGAAGGTTTCCACTCGCTATTATATTATTATGGACTAGCTGCTGCCCGCAACGTCGTCTGCGTGAAGGCACCAAAAATGCCTAAGATGCCAGTGTCGCTATAGCATTTTAAGTAAACAACTTTTAAAATACTTAGCATTAAAATACAACGTGTTGTTTTGAAAGTATGGCATTTCGGGAGGTTGTAAAAAAAGTCCATCAAGCCCGTTTCATCATCGGACCACTAGACGTACGGTAATGCGCCATCGGTACATGGTGAACATCCCACCCATACGTACAAAGCGTTTTGGGAGTACATTTATTATGCGCACAGCTGTGTTACAACCTACAACCTAGGGGTCTTTAAGTCTAGAGAGAATAGATTGCTTCTAGGCAAGCATGCTCCATCGTCGACCACATGATCGCTTACCATCAGGTGAAATGTGGTCAAGCGCAAGCCTATCAATAATAAAAAAAAAACCATACTTAGTAAATAATTAATGTAATAATTTTTTTTTAATATTAGTTGGTTTTCAGAATAACTCTAAACAAACGTGCGGGAAGTGCTAGTGTGCTTTGGATCAATGAAATAGCGCCGTGTGTGTGAAAGCGCAGTTATTAGGCGAGTATCAGACTGGCCGCGTTTTAATAAAGGTAGTTCACACGTACCGATTTCCATAATGAAAAAATAAATAAAAAAATTACCTACTCATTTTATTATTGATTCGGGTGGAGTATCACTGACATAATTACCACCCGAAATTCCATACGCTTTCAAAACAGCACCGACTTCGTAGTAAAATTCATGCAAAATTTGAAGTAAATCCATGCAGTACTTTTTAAGTTTATCCCGAACATACAATAAAAACAAATCTAAATATAGATATTACGATAAACAATTGGCAGGTAAGAGATGACCGCGCCCAACTGACATTGCCTGTTCAGTCATTTTTTTAATCTATACTTAATATAATAAAAGGTAAAGTTTGTTTTTTGTTTGTATGAGGTAATCTGTGGAAGTACTGGTTCGATTGCAAAAAAAATATCACTAACTAGCTTTTACCCGCGGCTTCGCTCCCGTCAAATGACTACCCTACCTATCCTACGCTACCCTACCCTACCTACCTTACACTGTCCTACACTACCCTACACTACCCTAAACTACCCTAAACTACCCTCCACTACCCTACCCTATACTACCCTACCTACTCTACACTACCCTACCTACCCTACTTTACCTAACTTTTGTTTTTTTTTTTAATTTTTCTCGCCGTAAAAACCATCTTTGAACTTCAACGAACATTTAAAAAAAATAATTGGCCAAATTGGTTGAGGCGTTGTTGAGTTATGCGCTTACAAACACATTTTGCGATTCATTTTTATATATATATCTATCTATCTATATATATAAAAGAAAGTCGTGTAGTTACTCCACTTATAACTCAAGAACGGCTGAACCGATTTAGCTGAAAATTGTCAGGGAGGTAGTTTAGAGCCAGGAGAAGGACATAGGATACTTTTTATCCCGAAAAAATCGAAAAAAAATAATTATACAAAACTTTTCGTCTTCTATTTATCGATTAGTGTACGGTGGGTAGGGTAGTGTAGGGTAGGTAGGGTAGTGTAGGGTAGTGTAGGGTAGGTAGGGTAGTGTAAGGTAGTGTAGAGTAGTGTAAGGTAGTCTAGGGTAGGGTAGTGTAAGGTAGGTAGTGTAGGGTAGTTTAGGGAAGGTAGGGTAGGATAGGTAGAGTAGTCCTTTGACGGGAGCGAAGCCGCGGGCAAAAGCTGGTAAGAAGAGAAAAGCTGCTGTATTCCTGAGTGACATAGGCTATATTCTATGTACGCGGGCGAAGCTGCGGGCTAAAGCTAGTTTTATATAAACTTGCTTGAACGCGATCCCACGTAATGGTAAGCAGTGATGCAGTCGTTGATGGTGAGGTGCACTAGTTCCCTATACCCAATAAGAACCTATTCTCTCTGCCTAAATTATGATCGGACGGGAAGACCGCACCAGTACGATGTACGCGGCATAAACGACGAGGCGAAACGTTTAGTCCGGATCGTAGTGGTTTCGACAACGTAAGGGTTGATACTCGCCGTATGACGGTTTATCCGATGGTAGAAACGAGATGGCGGAATCAAATCAAGCAATTACTGCGCACACTCTCCGAAATGCATCCTGTAAAGTGTAAAATACCAAAAGGCTGGCTACCCTACTCCTGTTCTCCAGGCTTTGTAGATTGGACAGTATTTGGACCAAATCTGGATCTCCAACAATTAGCCTCTTCGCATGCCTTTCCACCGAGTCCAAAGTTGCCGATGTACGATGGAACACCTTTGTGGGGAGTCCAGTGTCAGGGATGTTAGCAGCACTTGAAGCAGAGCAATGGCCGCACGTGTGATGCGCTGACGATATAAAACGATTAGAAGACTATGAAGAATATGTAAAACGGATTCATCTGAATACCATTATTTTTCAGTATTTTAGGCGTTTCATTATTGTGTAAATCTATACTAATACTAGCTTTTACCCGCGGCTTCGCTCCCGTCAAATGACTACCCTACATATCCTACGCTACCCTACCCTACCTTCCCTACCTACCCTACACTACCCTACCTACCCTACACTACACTACCCTACACTACCCTATACTACCCTACACTACCCTACACTACCCAATACTAGCCTACACTACCCTACACTACCCTACCTACCCTACTTTACCTAACTTTTTTTTTTTCGAATTTTTCTCTCCGTAAGAACCATCATTGAACTTCAAGGAACATTTTAAAAAAAGAATCAGCCGAATCGGTCAAGCCGTTTTCATGTGATGTCGTGACAACGGAAAACGGGTTTCATTTTTATATATATACTAGCTTTTACCCGCGGCTTCGCTCCCGTCAAATGACTACCCTACATATCCTACGCTACCCTACCTTCACTACCCTACACTACCCTACTTTACATAACTTTTTTTTTTTTAGAATTTTTCTCTCCGTAAGAACCATCATTGAACTTCAAGGAACATTTTAAAAAAGGAATCAGCCAAATCGGTCAAGCCGTTTTCATGTGATGTCGTGACAACGGAAAACGGGATTTTTATATATATAGATAGATTATAAAGAGGTAAAGTAAGTTTGTAGGTTTGTAAGTTTGTATGTAGGGGGTAATCTCTGGAACTCCTGGCCCGAATTGAAAAATTCTTTCAGTGTTAGATAGCCCATTTATCGAGGAATGCTATAGGCTATACACCATCACGCTAAAACCCACGGGAGCGGAGCAGTAACCGCAGGGGACAGCTAGTACTCAATAAAATCGAAATAAAATCTAATATTCTGTAAAACGATTAAATGGTCGATCGAGAAATGGACCTCGCGCTGCCGATGATTAGACTTTATATTTTTCTATATTCTATATATATTCTATATATTATGTTATTTGTCTATATATATTCTATATATTATATTATGTTATTCTATATAATATATTCTATAGTTTTCTATATTCTTCATAGTTTTATAGTTTTCGATGACTTTATAGTTTTCTAAATTTTGGTGCATCGTCGTAGTGAACTGTCGCACTCATAGTTTATCGATTTCAAGTACTGTCGAGTGTACGTTTTCGAGCAAGTGTTATTCGAGCTAACGTCATTCGATTTCAAATAAGGAATATCATAAATATATGGTTCTATGTGAATAAGATTTACCTGAGTTAATATACACACATCAAAAGTGTCTAGGGATCAACATATATTTTTGCAATAACTTTTCTCCTGATTGATATTAATTAAAATTTTCTTTTAGGATTCATCAAATAAAGTGTTTTCGTTTGTCACAGTAACGATAAACCAAGTCACCTTTGCATTAATAAAGAAATTTGCCAATTTCCTAATAAAGGGATTTTTGACATTTGAACCACTAACATTAAAGTTCGAAAAAAAGACTGAAATAACAGTTTTCTTTAAAATTTTATTGGGTAACTTAAACAATTAATAATCCGTGTTTCTACCGCGAACAATAACAACACAAGAACATCGGTTTGGCATACTCAAAATGAGTTCATCCAAATCACGCTGTGGAATGGCCGCCCATGTTCGTTGCAACAACAAAAAAAGGTCTTCTTGCGACTGGATACCCTCCATATTCGGCAGAGCTCTTCTCTGTAGCATATCCCATGCATGCTCAATCGGGTTCAAGTCTGGCGACTGAGCAGGCCAGGGCAGGACATTGATGTTAGCTGCGGCGAGAGTCTGTCTTACAACTCTTGCGGTGTGCGGTCGTGCATTATCATGCATTAACTGAAATAAGGGACCGATTTGCACTTGTAGAGGAACGATGACGTCTGATACAATCGTCTCAGCATAAATTTGAGCGTTGAGGTTGCCTCTGATCCAAATCAACTCAGTTCTTCCGCCGATCCAAATACCCGCCCATACCATGATGGTTCCACCACTATGAGGATGGACTTCCTGGCAGGATTTTAATCGCTGTTGGCGTCCAGGGGTTCTCCAGTGTCGTATACGTCTTGTATCCGGTCTCGTACCAAAACGAGACTCATCAGAAAAGCACACGAAACGCCATTGTTCTTCTGCCCAATTTCTGTGTTCAAGAGCCCATTGATATCGAATCCTACGATTGTGCATTGCTATAGGTGGTACCCGTAGCGGTCTTCGGGAATAAAGGTTCACTTCATGCAAGCGGTTTCTGACTGTTTGGTCGCTAATTAAGTTCCCTGAAGAGTGATGAAGCCTCACGGCTAACATCATGGCGGTTATTGTTGGAGCTCTTCGAGTTAAGATTTGAATGTATCGGTCTTGTCTCCGTGTGGTGCAGCGATACCGTCCTCCATGGCGCTCAGCCACGGTACCAGTGCTTCGGTAACGTGTCCAAAGTCGACTGATAACACTCTGACTTGTATTCAGAGCTAAAGCCACAGTACGTTGCCGGGAACCAGCTTCTATCATTCCCACGGCTCTGAGCATTTCTTCCCTGCTTAAATGACGTCGACGCTCCATAATAACGTTGGTTTTAATCAGTAGTAGGGAAACAGTAGCACTAATAATGTCTTCAATGCGTTGTATGTTTTTATAGGGAAAATATTGACAGCTGATTTTCATCTTTTACTCGAATTTGATTCACAGTTCCTGATTCAAATTATGAAATGCACCAAAAAGGATCCATATAAATTTATAAAGTCATAAATTTATTACAAAGCCACATCTCAATCTCAAGAAATCCGCATAAAAATGCTTGATCCCTAGACACTTTTGATGTGTGTAGTTTATTAAGGAAATTATTAATATGTATTTGTATATATAGGAGCGAAGGAGTCGCATGTAATGTACCTACTTATCAATAACTAGCTGTTGCCCGCGACTTCGTCCACGTTAAGTTCGTAAAACTGCACAAAAGTAACTTAAGTATATTTAATCCTATACTTTCGATTAATTTTCGATAATAAGAGGAGTTCGTGGCTAGATAATAACAGCCGCACAGGACGATCTTCAAGGTTAAGCAACGCTTGACTAGGTTGGTCTGTGGATGGGGTGACCATCTTAACATAACGAGTTTCCTCCGTGCCTCGGAAAGCACGTTAAGCCGTTGGTCCCGGCTGTCATTTGGAGATCTTTGGCAGTCGTTACGGATAGTCAGAAGCCAGGAAATCTGACTCCAATCTTGCCATGAAGTACCGTATTATATACCCCAGTTAATGGGTTGTGGAGGTCTGGTGGGCAGCCGCTCCTCGTAAAATACTGGTATTCAGCTAAATCCGGCTTGACTGGAAGCCGACCCCAATATAGTTGGGAAAAGGCTAGGCAGATGATGATGACTTTCGATTAATTCCGAAAACCTCTGATTAATTAATTTTATATAAACTGTTTAAGTTAAACGCCAATTAGTACTTTTTTTTAGTTGGGAAATCATCTAATGACTTCTCCCGCTTGTGTGTGGAGCGGGAGGGCGTGTCAGATTATGTCTGCCTAAGACTCACTCCTATATTCCTTCCTTGCCTTATGTTCTAGGGTCTCCCTTTCAGAAGCGAAATCAGGGCCCCAGTAGGTTTAGGTTTTTTTTTTAGATGGGGAATCATCAGAATGACTTCTCCCACTCTTGGGTGGAGCGGGAGGGCACTTCAGACTTTTACTGACTAAACTCCACCCCCGTTCCCTTGTTACCTTCAATCTTGGGACACCGAGCTTACCTTTCGGAATACCGATCCACGTCCCCAGCAGTGGCGACGGGTACACTTACGTGCGAGTGAATCCGCTGCTTGTACTTGTACCAAAAATTATTATAAACCTGACCTAATTAAGCGACGGAGAATCTTAACTGCGAGATTCAGAAACCGTCGCTCAACTAACAACGCCATCTAGTGACCGCGTTTCCAACTTTTTTCAAAAATTCACAATTTCCTCAAAAGATGACGCAGTGAAACAATATTTATGTAATTTTAAAAATAATATGTAAAATATATTATTAAAGTTCACTCACCAAATGCCGTTCGCTCAATGATGCAATAAATCCAAACCGGCGTTTTTATTAATTGTCGAAAAACTACAAACTAAAACCATTATATTATTCTTACCATAGGTACCTATTCAAGTACGATTACAAAACAATACAACTGAACTGATCTTCTTGTTCTTGCTGCACTATCACTACGCAAAACTATCACTAGACTACACTTACATATAAACCAATTTCAATCATAAAACTATAAGATTCTAAATTATGATACGAATATATATCAAATAAAATGCAAATGAACAGGTGAAATATGACACATGAATAAGCGCGAACCAAAACTGTCAAACTAAATACTAAATAAATTAAAAAGTTCAGTATCATTCCATCTCGTTCTAGCGGACGCATTTTATGATTTAACTCGATAAATACCGGGTTGCCTTTGCCTGCAAGCCCTATTTAGCCGTATTATACTGGCTTGTCGCTTGTATAACACCGCTAGATGTCGCTAGAAACTATGAATTAAAATGTATGAAATTCCTTTCCATTTGACCGGGTTGTCGACCTGTTTTGCGTAAGTTGTGAGTGATTGCTCCGAAAAATTTGCAGGCGTTTATTTATTGTTGATTGTTATTTTCACAAGCAAGTATTATGCAGTTATAAGATTTGCTTGTAACTTAATACATAATTAATTTGTTAAGGTTTGTTGTTGTGTTTGTAAAGTGAAGCCGGTAGGAATGGAGTTGTTTGGAGGCGGCGCTACTGGTCCCCAGAGGCTTCGGCCCTGACGGGCCCCTACAGTTTGCTAACATCTTGAGGCGTGCGTGGAACCGTTGACGACTTGGCTCGGTCCGAGTTATTACCGGACTGCCGGACGGCAAGCTACCCCGTGCACGCCGTCCGCAAGCCCGCGCCTACGGTGGTCGGAAATCGGGGTCGTGATCCTGGCAGAGTCGGGGGCGTGACGGTCGTTCCCTATCGCGCTCGCGGTTAGCCGCCTCCTTCTCTAACATAACTGCTTCGCAGAAGGAGGCGACCGCTCGCCACCCCTCCTCGCTCTGGATCATGGCCTGTACCAAGGCCCGCCGCGAGAGGCCGCCGTCGCCGATAGCCTCCACGAGGACACGGTGATGCTCCGCCCAAGTGGGGTACACTTCTACCGTGTGCTCCACTATTTTTTTTCGGTCCACACAGTGGCGACACCCGGGCGCCCTTTACGCCCGAATCCGATGCAGGAGTCTTCCGAACTCATCGTGTTTGGTGAGGACCTGCATTATAGGTGGAAAAATCATCAGAATGACTTCTCAGTGGGTGAATCAGACCACCCAATGGTAACACCCGGGTGTTTCTTCCGCACGACGTCAATTGCCTTACAAACGTCAACGAAGCACAGAGTCGCAGAGTTCGCGTTCTAAATATTGGCCTGCTCCATGGGTAAAGTCGTTAGTTTATGTCTTCTTCTTCTGCCTGGCGTTAGTCCCGGCCATTACCAGGGTCCGCCTTCCTGCTAAGCTTACTCCACTTTGCCCGATCTTCAATATCCTTCCCAGTAAGGCCATTGGCTCTCATGTCGGACTTGACGACGTCCAGCCAGCGCTTGCGAGGGCGACCACGGGACCTAGCCCCAAGAACAGCCATATCCATGCATCTCCGGCCGACGTACTCCCTAGGGCGACGCATGATGTGCCCATACCATCGCAGACGACACTCTTGCAGTTTTTCCCCCACGTCACGGACACCAAGACTACCTCGGATGAATGAGTTGCGCACGCGATCGGATCGCGTTACGCCACACATCCACCTCAGCATCTTCATTTCCGTGACGCGAAGCTCCTGAGTGTGTCTGCTTAATGCCGGCCAACACTCGCCACCGTACAGGAGGACCGGCCGAATGATGCATTTATATATCTGCCCCTTGAGCCTCGGGGGCATTCTACGGTCACATAAAACGCCCGTTACCTCGCGCCATTTTGCCCAAGCCGCGCCTATACGTGCTTGGACATCGTCATCCACGTTGCCAGACTCGTGCAGCACGGATCCAAGGTACCGGAACTTATCGGTCTTTGTTACCAGATCCGAACCTATTCGGATAGTGTTTGAATCCGTGCCGCCACAGGACATGTACTCGGTCTTCGCCACATTTAGTCTCAGACCGCCGTTCTCCAGCGTGTCCTTCCAAATGCTGACCTTGCGCTCAAGATGGGCTTTGTTCTGGTTAACGAGGGCGATGTCATCGGCATACATCATTAGCCAAGGAGGCTGGTCTTGGATGTTTGCCGTAACTACATCAAGCACAACGTTAAACAAGAACGGGCTTAGAGCCGAACCTTGGTGAACGCCAACAGATATTGGAAAAACACTGGATCTGGCGGTCTGGACAGAGGACACGGAATCACGGTACATGTCTCTGATAATGTCAACATAGGCCTCGGGAACACCCTTGAAGCGGAGTGCCCACCAGATAGCCTGCCGAGGTATACAGTCGAAGGCCTTCTGCAGGTCTAAAAAGGCCATATGCAGAGCTCTCCTTCTCTCTCTGTAAGCCTCAGACTGAGTCCGTAAGGCGAACACTGCGTCCATGGTGCTGTTACCCGCCCGGAAGCCATATTGACACTCAGAGACAGTGCACTCGCTACGGAGCCTTGTGTCAATTATGCGCTCGAAGAGCTTCATGGTGTGGCACATGATCTTGATACCGCGGTAGTTACTGCAGTCCTGTACGCTACCTTTGCCTTTGTAAACCGGGATAATCAGGCTTAGTCGCCACTGGTTTGGCATTTCCTTGGTGGTCAGGATGCGGTTAAAGAGATCTGTCAATGGGTCCACACCATGTGGGCCCATCGCTTTCCACGCCTCAATTGGCACATTGTCAGGCCCGACCGATTTCCGGTTTTTCATGTGGCGAAGAGCAATGCGAATTTCGTCGGGGGAAATAGGGGAAATAAGTCCAAGGTTAGGAGGCGGTTCGGGAGGAAGGTTATGGGGATGCTGTTTGTTGGACAGCTCCGTGAAGTACGTACACCATCTCTCCTTAACAGAGGGGGCATCGTAGAGCAGCTTACCCTGGGCGTCCCTTACACAGAGACATTTACTAATGTCCCGTGTTGCTTTTTCCCGGGCACGCGCCAGCTTAAAAATAAGTTTTTGCCCCTCCTCAGTTTCCAGCTTGTCGTACAAGGGCGACAAACTTTTGCTGCGGGCTCTGGCTACTACTTTTTTGCAAGCGCGCTTAGCCGCTCCATATGCCTCCCTGTCCTCCGGAGAGTTGGACCCTTGCCACTGTTTAAATAAAACCTTCTTCTTCCGAGTCGCCTCCTGCACCTCGTCATCCCACCACCACGTCTCCTTGTTTATGGTTTTTTTTTTTTTTTTTCCTGGTAGGGGAATCATCAGAATGACTTCCCCCGCTCTTGGGCGGAGCGGGAGGGCGTGTCAGACTCTTACTGACTAAACCCCTACCCCGTTCCTTCGTTGCCTTCGTTCTGGGGGGGACTCGGTATCAACCGTTAGGAATACCACATGTTCCCCCCAGAGGCTTCGGCCCTACCGGGCCCCTACAGTTTGCTGACATCTCCTTGAGGCGCGCGTGGAACAGAACGCGCCGTTGACGACTGGGCTCGGTCCAGATTATTTCCAGACTGCCGGACAGCGAGCTACCCAGTGCTCGCCGTCCGCGAACCCGCGCCTACGGTGGTCGGAAATCGGGATCGGGATCTCGGCGGCGGCGGCGTGAGGACCGTTCCCTCACGCGCTCGCGGTCAGCAGCCTCCTTCACGAGCATCACTGCTTCGCAGAAGGAGGCGACCGCATGCCAACCCTCCTCGCTCCGGACCATGGCCTGAACCAGGGCCCGGCGCGAGAGGTCGCCGCTCCCGATAGTCTCCACGAGGACACGGCGGTGCTCCGCCCAAGCGGGGCACACTTCTACCGTGTGCTCCACCGTGTCCTCCGGGCGGTCCACACAGTGGCGACACCCGGGCGTCCTCTCCTGCTTGATTCGATGCAGGAACCTCCCGAACTTACCGTGTCCGGTGAGGACCTGCGTCACACGGAAAGAGAGGACGCCGTGACCTCTTTCCAACCACTCCTCAAAGAGGGGCCTAACCGCCTCAATGACGGCGTGCCCAGCACTGGGTTGCGACAGTCGCAGTCGCCATGCCACCCTAAGATCCCGCCGGATCCTTGTTTATGGTGCGGCCACCACGAGAAGTGCCAAGGACGCGCTTACCCGCAGCGGTGATTGCTGAGTGGATCCTACACCAGATATCTTGAGCAGACTCATGCGGAGCACTGATTTTGAGATGCTCGACCTCCGCGATGAAGTCTGACTGCTTAGGCCCATTAAGCAACCACCACTTAGTGCGGGGGTTGCGTTTCTCGGTCACTTTCTTCTTTGGCCTGACTGCCAAGTCCAGGACCAGAAGGCGGTGTTGAGCCGTTAAGCTTTCGCCTGGGATGACCTTGCAGTTGGTAACCTTGCCAATGTGGCACCGTCGCACCAGCAGGTAGTCAATTTGGGTTGAGTAGGCACCACTACGGTACGTAATGAGATGCTGGGGCTTCTTCTGAAAGAATGTGTTCACGATGGCTAGGTCAGACACCGCGCAGGTCCTGAGTATACTGACTCCCTCTGCATTTAGTTGGCCATAGCCAAAACCACCGTGAACACGTCCGTACTCTCCAGCACGCTGACCTACGTGACCGTTGAGATCCCCCCCAACCAAAATATCTTCAGAATTCGGAATAGCGCGCAATACGTCCTCGAACTCATCCCACAAGGCCTCCTTTTCTGACTCACAGCAGCCAGTTTGAGGAGCATAGGCGCTGACTAAGTTCGTTACCGACCCTTCGATCAGCACCTTAACTCGCATCAACCGGTCGCTGTATCGGTCTACTTCAAGAAGTCCATCCTGAAGGTCCTTAGACAGTACTACGGCTACTCCGTTCCTGCCCGATGGTGATCCGGTGTACACTAGCCGGTACCCCTGCCCGATGTCACGGGACTTATTCCCCTTCCAGCGCGTCTCCTGAAGGAAGGCGCACTGGACCCGACGTTTCGCAAGTACGTCCGCGAGTTCTCTGCAACGTCCAGTTAGAGAGCCAATGTTCCAGGTGGCAAAGCGGAGCTTCTTTTTGGGTACTAACTTCTTTAGCCGTGCCCGTACTCGACACGGTAGCCCTAGCCCACTTATCGCAGGTTTAAGGCGATGTGCCTGCGCGTCGTTGTTCGGCGACGCCCTAGCCCAAGTACCTATTCTATCCTTTGCCCTATCCATGTATATGTGACTGAGGTTGGTTTTACGTCGTTAGTTTATGTGTTTCTAGTTAATATTACGATAAAACAAAATTAAAATGGTTTGCTATTCAAACAAATCAAATTAGGGTCGATAACCGCCTTTAGTATTTGCCTCTTTTTTTGTTGAGGTAACCATCAAATACCTTCTCCCACTCTAGGTGGACCGAGAGAGAGTATCAGACTTTTACCAATTAAATTCCACCAGTATTCTTTTAGTTGCAATTTATATTCCAGGGCGATTAATTTTGGGACACCACAATTATTACTATTATAAATTCACTCTTTAAAGAGAGACTACCTTCCACTTTACGCAGGTCCTAACCGAACATGAGTGTTTTGGGAAGAAAATGTTTCGGATTCGGCGGAAAGACACGGTGGACCTTACGGTCGAAGTCTACCCTGCTAGTGCGGATCACTGCCGTACATTTGCGGGTCAAAATTAGAATCCTCCAAAGAAGAAATCACCTAAAATATAAATCGCTTTTAGTTAATTTTTTTTTAATGGATGTTTGAAATAAATACATATATAAACGAATTCTTGTGTGCAAGTATTTTCAGCTAGCCGACTACACATGTTGATTATCAAACGCAGTCTGTAAACTCTTGGTTTTAATTCATGAATCCCCGACCGGTCCGATGAGTGAGACCGCGCTGTTATTGTTTTACTATTGTGTCTCGTTTTGCGGGTATGTGATAGATTAAACTAAAAACACTTTGTTTCTTCAGATGCCCTTTACGAACAATGTTGTATCCCAAACAGCCATCGAAGCCCGTTAGGGCCGATCGCTTATGATATATCTTTGAGGTGCGCCAGTCCCTGGTACAGGCCATGGTCCGGAGCAAGGAGGAATGGCAGGCGGTCGCATCCCTCTGCGAAGCAGTAATACTAGCGAAGGAGGCGGCGGCACGCGAGAGGGCATGGCCCTCACGCCCTCGCTACGGGATTCTGATTCCAATTTCCAGCCACCGTAGACGCAAGCTTGCGGACGGCTAGCAATGGGTAGCTCGCCGTGAGGACGGCTGGTAACAGTACGAACCAAGCCCATGTCGTCGACGGCGCGTATTGTTCCACGCGCGCCTCAAAGAGATGTCAGCAAACTGTAGGGGCCCGGCAGGGCCGAAGCCTTCTGGGGCCTGGGTTGACGAAAGAGATCCTCGGGACCCCGGAATTAGGGCAAAGAAGGAACAGAAGTGGGTTTTAGTCAGTAAAAGTCTGACACGCCCTCTCGATCCGCCCAGAGCGGAAGAAGTCATTTTGATGATTCCCCACCCAAAAAAAAAAACCAATATAGTTGGGAAAAGGCTAGGCAGATGATGATGAATAATAATAATATTTTTTGGTAATATTTTTATTATGACTATGCAAAAAATCGTGAGAATGCAAAAATATGTGATAAAAAATGTTACAGAACTAAAAAAGTTTTTTCTAAAAAAACAGCTCCTGGGACTCGAACCACCACCGCCTTAACAAAATAGACGTTCTTATATAAATGTTATAATTGACTGCCCGGCTCTCTGACGACGATAGCGTGATGATTTCCATTTCAGTAGATACATTTGCAGCTAAATGGAATAATGTAACATTGTAGTATGTGAATTTCGTGGACGCTTGGATTTTATAACGTGTTTTGATGATGATGATGATGATGATTAGTTTTTACGAAATATTTGGAAAATATCAAATAGGAATGTTGATTTTGTTATGAAAAAATGGTAAAAGTAATTTTTTTCCAAAAAGAATAAGATAAAATATTGACAGAAATATAAATTGTAGGTGGGATTCGAACTCGGGGCAAATCGTTCAAAACCGACAAAATGCAATATTGATCACCCCCCATAGCAAATAGCGTGATAAAATATAGCCTAAGAAATAAAGTGGCCTATAAGGATCATGTATGCAAAGTTTGAACAGAATCGGTTCAGTAGTTTTTACGCCAACCGTGGCTAACGATATACAATTTTACTGTTTTATTATATGTAGGTAATATAGATAATTCAATACACTACTCAGAATTTCGGATTAAAACGCATAGTTAAGTATAGTAATCTATATCTATAATAAATCTGTAGAAGTGAAAATTCTGTACATTGAAAATATCAAAAAAAATTAATGGCAGGGGGTGTTACTAGACCGACACCGAACCCAAAAGTGTAAGTAAAAAATTTTTTGTCTGTCTGTCTGTCTGTCTGTTTGTTCAGGCATCACGCAAAAACTACCGGTTCGATTACGATGAAACTTGGTATAATTATTCTTTAATATCCTGGGCACCACACTGGGTACCTACTTTTTATCCCGGAAAAGTATATACAATAAAAACAAACTTAATTTTGCGATTCGATTCCTAGCTACTACTGTACCAACCGAAAATATAAGTTTGTCGTAGATTACGTCACCCGGCCGCAGTGGAGTTTACTAGCGCCCCTTAGCACAGATTACTAAATAGTTACTACCCTTAGGCTTATTTAGGTTTATTTTTATAAAAGTCTTTAATTTTAAAGTATATGTAGGTAGTAGGATTTGATAGTGTACGTAGTGTCCGTAGGTTATTTTATATAGGTATCTAGGATTAGTCATTTGTAGATTTTAGTTTTTTTGCTTAGGTATTTATTTATAATTATTTATTTATTAAGTTTTTAGGGATTTTGCTTAGGTATTTATTAAGTTTAGATTAGTTAACATAAGAAATACTCGTAGGTTTATTTAGGTAGGTAGATATTTTGTTTTCTGTTATTGAGGTTTTTTTTAATTAGGTAGATACTTAGGTTTACTTTTATAAGGCGTAGACCGTACTTATAGATTTTAATTTCAATTAGGTATTTGATAGTGTGTAGGTAACGTAGGTTATTTTTAGTACCTACTCTTAAGTAGGATTACGTGGGATTAGTCATTCGTATAGATATTAGTTTTTAGGGATTTTGCTTATTTATTGCTACATACATACTCGTATAAGTGTAGGCACTAAAAACTAATTGTGTGCCCCGCTTGGGCGGAGCATCATAGGTCCTGGTTCAGGTCGTGGTTCGAAGCGAGGAGGCGTGGCTGGCGGTCGTCTCCTTCTGCGAAGCAGTCATGCTAGCGGATGTGATGACATGGAGGCGGCCGCACGCGAAACGACGTGGCCCTCACGCCCCTGTTGCCGTGATTCCGATCCCGATTTCCAGCCACCGACGGCGAGCAATGGATAGCTCGCCGTCCGGACATCAGGTAGCTAACAGTCCAGACCAAGCCCATATCGTCGACGGCGCGTTTTGTTCCACGCGTACCTCAAAGAGATGTCAGCAATCCGTAGAGGCCCGACGGGGTGACGAAAGAGAACCTCGGGACCCTGGAATTAGGGTAGAGGTTTTTGTCAATATTAGTCTGACACGCGACTTCTCCCGCTCTTGGCCGAAGTCATTTTGATGATCTCTCTTCCCTCGCCTTAAAAGAAAGCTTGTCCCACTAGAATAAATTACTTCCCACCTGGAAAATCCTACGTGGAAACAGACACACCGTTGTTCATGCGACCCGTCAAGGCAAGGGTAGAAAAATGTTTCAGTTGGTAGCTAAGTGGATTTACAACAAGTTCTGGTCTCTTCGAATGTGTAATACGACATGTACCTACAGCACTCATGTTTAAACTGAAGAATGATTTGTGAACAATAACAAGTGAGTAGCTAGTCGAAGAAGTTAAACGTTGAATTAGCGGCGCTTCCTGCTTGTGGCAGCGCGCCTTTGTGGCGCGCGCGGGGAGTGCGCGGGCGCGGGGCGCGGCGGCGCAGGTGCGGCGCGAGGTCGCCGCGCGGACGTTACTCACGCTGAGGTTATCTCCATTACTTGCGAGGAGCGGTCAATTGGCCCCGCGCTCCGCTGCGCTCCGGTCCGCTCGAGTCGCTCTCTCTGCGCTATGTGGGCGCGCGCGTGCGCGCTGGGCGCGCTGCTGGCCGCCGCCGGCGCGCTGCTGCCGCTCGACGCCGAGCACCTGCACGCCAGCGTGGGCGGCTTCGCCGTCATGAACTGTCACCTCGACTTTCCCTTCGGCAACGAGATTCCCTACCACTTGCAGTGGGACAAAGATGTAAGTACTGCCTGCATGTTTGTACTCGGTAAACAGAACGTACATCATCGTATTGCCTCGTGGTAACAGCTGCGCGCTGGGGACCAGAGTGGCGCGTGGCGGTAGACTCGCGCCGCCTGCTGCGCCACCCCTAGCGAGAGCACCAAGTATACCTACTCGTACGTGCACCAGGTGCTTGCGGCCAAGACTTTCATCAACTTTGAGGCAGACTGCCTGGCACCGCAAGGCGACGTTAAATATATACGAGTGGAGTTTAAATATTAGGTTTTTATTAAAACTTTTGAACTTCGATATCTTCGGATTAATAAATACAGCATATTACAGAAAATACAAAACGCAAAGAAACCAGTAAATAACCAATTAGGTACGGAAAAACGATACTTAATAATATTTTTTTGCCATATTAAATACCGGATTTATGTTTTTGGGTATTTTAATTACGTTTCCAAAAACAACAATTTAATATACATACTGTACCTAAGGTCTTAATAACAAATTGGAGATCACAGTTGAACATGCTCTAACCTTTCATGAGCACAGTTTAGCAGTACTTGCAATCATTGCATTTAGGAGTTTGGGAGTTTATTTTGAGAAATGTTGTGCTGCTCCTGAAGAGCACAAGCGCCAACAAGTGCATGCGCCACGAGCTGCTTCCAGCTGAGCGGGAGCGCAGTGCATGTGCCACGAGCTGCTTCCAGCTGAGCGGGAGCGCAGTGCATGTGCCACGAGCTGGTTCCAGCTGAGCGGGAGCGCGGTGCGCCGCTTTTGTTTATGTGGGAAAGCTAGAGCGAGAAGGCGTGTCAGACTGTTACTGACTCTACAACTCAACTGCTATGTTCCTTCTTTGTCTTGCGTTCTAGGACCCCGGGTTTTTTATTAATTTGGAATTTATCTTTCGAATTATTGAGTGAATAAGATCATTGCCCCGAGGGGAATCTTGCTGACATCCAACAGCGGATTCCAAAAGGTTGTCCTGATGTCAGGCATGGTCATAGCACCGCCTCAGCTCTCCTTAAAGTGACTATAATAAAATAAAAAACTGACCTATGACTGGAGAGATTAGAGAAGCCATGGACCTTGGTATCCAGGTTACTATTTTGGTTCTAATTGACTTCTCAAATGCCTTTAACGCTGTCAGTCATGTACAGCTGCACGGGTGGAGGTTTTGTTAGATGCTACAGGTTCCTAGTGTTGTATCAGGTCTCTAGTGTCTGCCAAAGAGTTAACGCGACTCTGTGGTGTCTGTATCGTCTGAGGACCTTTTGGCCGTAAAGACGAAGACTATGTTTGTGCAAACTCTAATTTTCCCTGTAATCGACTATAGTGGCGTGTGCTACTTTGATCTAAACGCGGTGTTGTTAGATAAACTTGACAGGCTCCTCAACAACTGCATCAGGTATGAACCTGATGCAGTTGTTGATGAAATCATATTTAATTTGAGAAAATACGACCACATTTCAAGTTACAGAGATGAGCTCAAATGGATGCCCATTCGCCAGAGGACAAGTTTGCGTGCGCTCACTACACTTTCCTCTGATGAACTCTCCCGACAGTCCCAACCCTCCTTCTTGTCTTATATCCCATTACCCGCGACCATATTTCAGAGAATTTCTGTCAATAACAGAACACCTATATCTGCCCCACAGTTCGACAAGTTTTTCGTACCTATTGCTCGTAGCCATGATGACAATATTATGATTGGAAAGTTGTAAGTACGTAAATTGTCCTGATTGTGTGTTCGCATTTTAATTCAATTATTAATATCATCGGTTTTTCAACATTTGACTGGATATCACAATTCACATTTTCAATACCTCTGTTCTTCACACGCTAAAAAGCTGCGTTCTTCTACTCCTTTGTACTTCTCATATGTACTTATGATTTTATTAATTCTTCTTTTCATATTCAGTCCATACCCTTGTGGAATGGGCTCCCTCTCGACATCAGGACGGCTACCAGTCAGTATGCATTTAATCGGAAGTTGTGGAATTATTTTTCACACAAATAGCGGAGTTGTCTCATAAACCCCTTTCTTTTAGGATCAGCTCACACGTTGCGTCTCGGTGTGAACTGATGCTTACTTTATATATGTACTAGCTTTTACCCGCGGCTTCGCTTCCGTCAAATGACTACCCTACCTATCCTACACTACACTACCCTACCTACCCTACACTACACCACAGATTACTAAATAGTTACTACGTAACAGATACTTCACTCAGTAGAAAAATTACAATACCTACTGCTTTATTAGCCTACTCCGTTGCGTCAGCAACCATTGCATGCTAAAATGTGTCTAAATGCTCAAGCGTAAAATTGTGATTGCTTCGCACCGCGCGATCCCGCAGCAATCGCAGGGCTGCCTCTTCGGTAAAATTAAATTAACATGACTTTTTGTGTTTATGTTATTCAGAACTGTGAATGTTCTGACTTATAGTTACAATTTATTTATAATTAATAAGACCGTTTTCACAATACCGGGGTAAGTAAAATGTATGAACTACTACCCTACACTACCCTACACTACCCTACACTACCCTACACTAACCTATTACACTACCCTACACTACCATACACTACCCTACACTACCCTACACAACCGTACACTACCCTACACTACCCTACACTACCCTACACTACCCTACACTACCCTACACTACCCTGCACTACCCTACACTACCCTGCACTACCCTACACAAACCTACACAAACCTACACTACCCTACACTACCCTACACCACACTACACTACCCTACACTACCCTACACTACCCTACAGATCCCTACAGATCCCTACACTACCCTACACTACCCTACACTACCCTACACTACCCTACACTACCCTACACTAACCTATTACACTACCCTACACTACCATACACTACCCTACACTACCCTACACAACCCTACACTACCATACACTACCCTACACTAAACTACACTACCCTACACTACCCTGCACTACCCTGCACTACCCTACACTACCCTGCACTACCCTACACAAACCTACACAAACCTACACTACCCTACACTACCTTACACTACCCTACACTACCCTACACTACCCCACACTACCCTACACTACCCTACACTATCCTACACTACCCTACACTACCCTACACGACCCTACACTACCCTACACTACCCTACACTACCCTACACTACCCTAGACTACCCTAGACTACCCTACACTACCCTACACTACCCTACACTACCCTACACTACCCTACACTACCCTACACTACCCTACACTACCCTACACTACCCTACACTACCCTACCTACCCTACTTTACCTAACTTGGTACGGAACCCTAAAAAGTAATCGATACTTGCAATGATTGCAAATTCACGAAGAATCTTTACTAAACCCATGAAGAGGAAGAACATCGGAACTTTGATGTCTCTGTGATCTTCAGTGGGCGTCGCCGCGTCGTTCAGGGCACGTTCAGGAATCGCTTTCCACGGGTACAATCGACAAACCGTCGCGTCGCGCGTCGTCTCTCTCACTGTCAGCTGGAGCAGCTCTCATTTGTGTTGAGTCGATCTTCATCACAATCGTAATAAGCCAACTATGTCGCCGTCTGCAGTGGGTGTGGGGCGATCAAGTATTACGTAATACAATGTGGGGAACGGGGCTCTTGTTAAATGTTACGAGTGTGTCAGGGGGCGCGAGCTATTGGAACAACGCGTTACGTTATTTAATTCAATAAAAAAGTAGAGAATTAAAATCTCCCAAGTTGAATACTCTATTACGGGGAATCTTTCGTCTGTATTGTAAATTTTGTTTTCGTTGTCAGTGGACTAATTTGGCCAATTCTTTTTTTAAATGTTCGTTGAAGTTCGAAGATGGTTTTTACGGCGAGAAAATTTCAAATAAAAATTGAAAAAAAAAAACAAAAGTTAGGTAAAGTAGGGTAGGTAGGGTAGGTAGGGTAGTGTAGGGTAGTATAGGGTAGTGTAGGGTAGTGTAGGGTCGTGTGGGGTAGTGTATGGTAGTGTAGGGTAGTGTAGTGCAGTGTAGAGTAGGGTAGTATAGGCTAGTGTAGGTAGTGTATGGTAGTGTGGGGTTGTGTAGGAATGTTTAGGGTAGTATAGGGTAGGTAGGGTAGGTAGGGTAGTGTAGTAGGTAGGGTAGTGTAGGGTAGGTAGGATAGTTAGGGTAGGTTGGGTAGGTAGGGTAGGTAGGGTAGGTAGGGTAGGTAGGGTAGGTAGGGTAGTGTAGGGAAGGTAGGGTAGGGTAGCGTAGGATATGTACCTAGGGTAGTCATTTGACGGGAGCGAAGCTGCGGGTAAAAGCTAATAAATAATAAAGATACAGTCATTGTTGCTAATGCGGTTATAAAATCAGGATTGAAATTGAAGAGCATTCCTGCTCAACAAAAAACATCTAAAATAGTAGATTATGATACAACATTCTCGGCCCGAGGTCCTTGCGACTTTGCGACTCAACTAGATCGGGCAGAAAAAGACAAATTGTATGATCTTAATTTGTTTCATTTGGACCTCGGTGCAGTTCTGTAATGTTTTGTAAGAATTATGACACCAATTTATTTGTCAGCTGAGATCATCAGGCTTGTTGTCATATCGTCAGTAAGGTTCGTTTAGCTGGTGTACGTGCACATGAAGGGTTGGCAACTCAACGGCTGCCTGCTGAGCGGTCAGCACACAGCACATAGCGCCAGTATGCAGCCAGCTCGTACTCTTCTCACGGAGCCGTACATTTTGTAGAAACAAGGAGAACTGTAGACTGGACACACTAATCTTGTGTTTTCTTTTTTCCATCTCTATAACTGTACGAGTGTCGAGTTGTATTTATCGTGCAAGTTTGTTGTCGTTATAGAATGGTTCGCGTTCTTGACTCCGGCAGATTGTAAGTGACCCCGACACTTTTGTTTCAGCTGCGTATTTTGCAGATAATTCTGTACTTATAATGATTTAATATTTACGTGTTAAGTTACACCACATTAGTACATTTACATTATGATACAAGTGTGTAACGTGGGTCATTATCGTCGCGGTGGTATTAAGACCCGAGCCATGGCGAGGGTCTTAAGAGAACCAAGAACGATAATGACTAATTACTCACGTGTATCATACGACGTTTTTCGACACACTTGTGAAGAAAATAAATTAAAAATCAACTTTATTTAGTAGGTATATGAAAAGTTTATCTAAAGAAACAGTTCGTAAATGTGCAGTCAGTAAAGTTATAATTAACTATTTTGACTGTATAGTGGTCCCATGACAGATTTTCTTGCATACAGCACAAATGATTTTCCTTTCCATAAATAGTTGTTGTAGATATATTTATAAAATCTGTATTTTATTTTTAAATATGGCGGCTAAAAAATTGACTTTTCTTAAACGCGCGCATGCGCGAAAAATAGCGGCCATAGACTAGCTACTCTAGCTCTTGGTTTAGAAAAAATAAGAATGAGGTTGCATATAAACAGAAAATACAAATTTGATAAAAGATTTAATTAATTAAATATGTAAAATTTTAAATAGTTTATTTAAACACGAAATTGCATGAAATAAGTAAGTAAAACACTAATTTATGCTATTGAACGCAATAACAAATTTTATTCTTTTTTGTCTTAAAACTCTTTTTGACAAAAAAGAGGTTAAACAAAAAGGTTCTAACTACATTACCGCACATGTGCATAATAGTAATCAAAATGTCACAGTTTGGTAACGAGCCCCTTTATATACCTAAGTACAGTGCAATAACAGCCACTTTATGAGCAAGTGTGTCGAAAAAGTAACTAATGAATACATAAGTAGGTACTAATGAACTAGTAATCACTGAAACAAATTCAATTAACCTATATTATAAGACAACAGCGCGGTCGCATGAGACCAGTCGGGGATTCATGAATTAAGATGATGAAATGGTTTTAGGTTTTATGTTTAACAAATAAATAGTTACAACTCTTAACACTACATGCACATGTACCTCACTGAGTAATGGCACGGTAATATTGTCTTACTGTGCTAATGGTGAAAGAATATTTGAAACCAGTCAAGTAGTTTTTGAGTTCAAGTAAAGTTCGTAACATACAGGGTGTAAAAAGACCGATCACAAAGCCGATAACTACACATTCTGTACATGTAATTAAGTAACTTAGACCAAAAAAATATTGCTGGGAAAATACTTTTTTTTTCATCTTTAAAAAATAATTAATTAATAATAATTCCGATCAGCTACGCGTTCAGCCGCTCGCGCTTGGTCGTTGAACCGACCGCACGCTTGTGAGTGTGAGGCACTCGTTTTGTTTAGTTTTCATTGCATTTTTGTAACTTCAAATGCGTAATTTGTTATGAAAAATTGATAATTTTGGTACCTAATGTTTGTTCGGAAGAAAGTTTATTAATGATACTTGAAATACGATTTTGACAAAAAAAAAACATTTTGACCTTCAATATCTCCAGAGCCAGTGAATTCCCAGGTATGGTCTAGAAGAAAAAAACTATCCCAGTAATGAGTAGAATATGAGGTTTTCGTTTTCGTTAAGGGTCTTTACACACAAGCTAAGCAGAGCTTGGTACTAGACAACTGATAAACATACATACATACTCCTAAATACATACATATTATAGATAAATATACCCAGACACAGAACAAATGATCGTGCTCATCAAACAAACATTTGTCCTGGTGGGAATCAAACCCACGACCTCCGGCATAGCAGTCAGGGCCACTAACCACTAGACCAACAGGCCAGTCGAATGAAAACTACGCAATGAAAACTAAACAAAACAAGCGCCTCATACACACAAGCGTGCGGTCGGTTCAATGACCAAGCACGAGCGGCCGAACGCGCATCGGAATTATTACTAATTAATAATTTTTTTAAGATGAAAAAAAAGTTTTTTCCTAGCCATATTTTTTTTTTGGTCTAAATTAATTAATTCATGTAATTAATTAAGTATGAATGTGTACAGAATGTGTAGCTACCTATCGGTTATGTGATTTGTCTTTTTACACGCTGTAATATTAGTTTAGATAAAGAGATAAGCTTAAGTGGCAATGAGCTGGGTAGGTACATTCTCACAGAACAGATGGCCGCTGGGGCCGCAACGTTGTAGCGTCGCGACCGCATGCCTGATGACGCAGCGTTGGACCGATTACCTCGTGAGGGTCGCGGGCATCCGATGCATACACGACACACTGCTCCTTGTGGCAACTTCAACACGTGTGAAACAATGAGAGACCTTTGTCCAGCAGTCGACGTTTTTCAGATGTAACTAATTATGAAGATGATGTTGACATGTTGATGGGATCATATCAATTACGTGATGCCTTGTATTTAATTCTTCTGCTTTTTATAAATTCACATAAACTTCCTCATCATCATGGAAAAATGAAAAGACTTCCTATTTTTATATTATTAATCAAAAGAAAGCCTAAAATATCCAAAGCATGATTAGGGTACCGTACTTCAAAAGGAAAAAACAGAACCCTTATCGTCGCTGTCATATCAAAATGTCGTATGTTTTTTTATTGTTTTTTTGTAGTTACTCAGATACCCGCGAAACGAGACACAATAGTAAAACAATAACAGCGCGGTCTCATAGGACCGCTTGGGGATTCAAACGTTAATAGCTGTGATGCGTTGTTTGAAACATAATCTTCAATGTGTCAAAATATCATAATATGATATAAAAAAACATACGACATTTTGATATGACAGCGACGTTATAGGATCACGTTTATCTCGGGAACGCGCGAAGGTATCAAGTTGAAATTTAAACTATATACTCAAGTCCGCGGTCTCTTCAAACTGTACAAAAATCAAACTTTTAAGTTGACGGGACAAAAGATACGCCCGTTTATGGTGCAAAAAACGTATATTTCGACACTGTCTAAGGAATCAAAATTCATAGGGTACTTCCCGTTGACCTAGAATCTTGAAATTTGGCACGAAGCAAGGTATTATAGCACAAATATAGGGAAAAGTCTGAAAACTGAAAATTTGTAGTTCCATCACAAGAAAAAAAAGAAAAAATTTCAAGACTCGATTCCAGAATTGAAATGTTTTTATAGGTAAGTTGGTACGGAACCCTCAGTTTTTTGAGATCATTACGGTTTTTTAGAATGTTTAATTTTTGTTTGCACGGAGTACCCATGACAAAATTGCCAAAAGGCTTTTTCATCCCATCTATTCGAAAAGGACGACTTTATTCGTCTTTAAGTACACCCAAAGATAGTGTTTTCTATAAGAAACTTTTAGCGGACGTAAAATTATTTTTATTCCTCTTTATCTAAAATAAGTGCGCCGCAATTTACTTTACCGCGCACTTATTGAATTTGGAACATCTTTGTGTTTAGCGCCAAAGAAATCGAACGCAAATAATGTCAACTGACAAATGATAAATGATGAGGTGATGAAAAGTAGAGTGTATATGACTCGGGTGCAAATATATATTTTTGGCTCGGGCAACGTACTTTAAATCCCTCGCTACGTTCAGGATTCTACTAAAGAGCCCCTCGCTATGCTCGGGATTCTACTCTAGAATCCTTCACTTCGCTCTGGATTCAAAAAACGGCCTCGTCGTAAAAATATTACTTTGCTCCCTTATGATACAATATACTATTTACACTATAAAAGAATAAACTGGGTGTAAGGGACAGCCCTCCACAAACTTTAAGGGCTTGCTCAGTAGACGAATCTGAACATCCTCCCACAAAATTTTATTTTCAGGAAACGAAAAAAAAACTCTAGCTCCTCTATGTCTCTTTATGTATTACATTTTGTAAATGAAATGGCTATTTTTATTTTTTGCTGTGAATGTGAGGACTGTGCTGTGCTGGCCTTCTCTTTGCCATCGCGCATCGCACAAACCGTGGAACGACGAGTATCCACCCTTACGTTGTTGAAACCTTTACGATCCGGACTAAGCGGTTCACTTCGTCCATCGAAAGACTGGAACTACTTACCTGCTGCGGTCTTCTCGTCCGATTATAATTTAGGTGTCTTTATTAATAATAATAATCCTCCCCGACCGAATTTCGATCACGGTGGCCAATCTCAACAGAGATCAGCCAAGTACGCAGGAGATATTATAGTGCACAAGCGTGTGCGCAAGCACAGGTGCACTCTCAAACAGATGTTAGCAAACCGTAGCGGCCCGGCAGGGTCGAGGCCTACTAGGGCTATGCTATGGGTTGTGCGAAAGACTATCCCGGGGCTCTGGAACAAAGGCAAAAAAGGAACAGGAGTGGGTTTTAGTCAGTAAGTCTGACACGTCCTCCCCCTCCGCCCAGCGCAGGAGACGTCGTTGGACGATACCTATTTATTTCTAATAGATATCTTCGAGTTCATCATCGGATCTTAATAATATTTCTATGATATGGGATCAACTTGAGAGTATAATCTACCAATTAAAAGAAAACCGGGCAAGTGCGAGTCGTCCTCGCGCACTGAGGGTTCCGTGCCAACTTCCCTATGAAAGCAGTTCAATTCTCGAATCGAGTCTTGAAGTTTTTTCCAAAACGCATTTTTTTTCTTGTTCTGTAACTAAAAATTAACTGTTTTCAGACTTCTTCCTAGTTTTTGCCATGAGTCCGTCCAATAGTACAGCCGAAGATATAACCTTCTCCTTTTGAAGTCGGTTAAACGGAATTGAGAACTTCTTCCTTTTTAACGTCGGTAAAAAATTAAAAACGTTGATGGTTGATATAACATTTTTCGTTCGTACCTTAGAGATTCAAGTTAAATGTCAGAAATATACTCGTACTACTTGTATACATAAAGTAAGAGGAGAGGACGCACGTAGTCCTGTGTGCGGCTCGTGCACAGATATTATTAGGTCGTCACCGTCAGCACGTCGTTACACTCGCGGGAAGCATGCCTGGCTCTATTTGCAGGCGCGCCGTGACCGCGCGGCATTTACCTAGTTATTCAATAAGTAGTTGTTGTTCTCCGCCGCGCCGCCCGCGCCCGCGCCCGCCGCCTGCGAGCCGCGTTACACTCATTCACGAGCACTACTGCCGCCTCTTGGATGCGCTACTGGTTCTGGCGGCAACTTTGCTTGCGTAAAACTCTAAATTATTCCAAGAGATATTTAGTCTCGGGATAATATGCTATTCCAGGATGTGGTCTACTACCCTCATGCCAAATTTCTTCCAAATTATATAATAATTATATTGTGCAAAAAAGAGCACTCACAGCAGAGACCAGAGAGAAGAAGAAGGAGACATGAGGTGGCACGAAGCGAACCTTCAGGCGAGCAGTGAATGACGACGTAACTAGGAGAGAGCGAGGACGCCCGAGCGCTTCGGTAATGCCCATCGGGTTTTCTTGTCTGCTAGCCAATCAGCACGATACGATACGCACGGCGATAGTGCATCCCATTCATGATTTTTCGATTGTTGGCGGGGCAGCCTGTCATGTGTGGCTGGTACATCAGTTGGGGAACTACCTGCGAGCGGCCAGCGGTGCACCGTGCCTCGGAACCCGCTATCCTCTGCTATTAGTTTCCCGATACGTACATTTCAATACATTCCGTCCGTACTCTGCTTGCGTTGGAACAGCTATTTCGAGCCAACTTTTCTAGGCTGGCTACACTGAGCATCACACCGGAACGCGGCCAGGCCGCTTGTCGGTAGGTCTTTATTTGGTGGGTGGTCGGACAACGGCCGAAACCTACCACCAGTTAGTGTCACCTGACTATTAGCACCACCCGGGGACCATGTGTAGGGACGTGCTCCGGCTGTGCTCCTACGGTCGCAGACGACTTGGCCCTCACTTCCACCCCACCCCCGCACAATCGACGATTGTACGGGCGATGAGTCTAGTGACACGGAGAGCGGCGCGGCGACGGCGATGAACCGAGGCTAGCTCCGCGACGCGCGTCTACACGAGTCGCGCTCGCGCCGCCTCATGACCTAGTTTCTACGACTAACTATTGTTTCTTGACAATTAACTTTTGGGTACAATTGGAGGGTGTGCCTTTTACTTCTTAGGTGTACTACCGATACGATGAGAAATAAATATTTCTGGGTTTATGCGAACGCATAGGCATGCTGAAAGTGAGTATAAAACATTTAGTTTGGATGGCGTGGCTGTGCGGCGGGGTCACTGGGTACTGCCCTGCTGGCACAATGCCGCCGAGCGAGGCGCATTGTAGCTGCCGGCGACAATGCTCTGCTCCAGCAGCACAATGCACCGGCCGCGCCCGCGCCGACCTACAGGCGGCCTCGTCACGCTGTACTTGTGTATTCATCTTGGTCGCGGCGCGCGCCGCTCATCGGACGCTCGTCTCTCGTTAACGAGCTTAATGAAGCTACCTACGAGTACTTGGTCGCGTTAACAATTGGGATCTATGCGTTTCGTTCCGCTGCTGTTAGCTAGGCATACCAGGGTTGTCACTTTCTCTTACATAAATTAAAGACATCTGCTTTACACGGACGTGATTTACACACAGGACAGCAAGCTCTCAAGAACGATGATCAACTTACAGGTGTCATTTGAAGCGTTTAGCTCTGGTTGAATAGTTTTTATTTATGGCGACGTACCTACCTTAAAATTATGGCGTTTAGGTTTAATAAAATATTTTTACTACAACCTTACCTAATGGTTTTAGATCTTAAATAAATATTGCTCATAACAAATATATTTTTGAATGCGGCTTGGCGAGCCTAGAATGAACTAGAAAAATATTTTTCAAAGGATTTTTGCATAGACAACTGGCTCCAAGAATGACGCCTGCTTCCAATCTGTCAGTCGCATCGTCCTTTTATAAATGCATCACGTCCCCAACAAAATGAGGAACGTTATGGAATTTCTGAAAAGAAACCCACCGCACCGCGAGGAAGCTCCGGAAACAGCCACTGCCGTATCTCGGTAATATTAAGATCCAACGTCTATCCCCGCTCTTGTGCAGATCGGAAGGGTGAGTTAAACTTTTACTGACTAAAACTCTTACCCGTTCCCTCTATGCCTTCGGTCCCGGTCGCCGCGGCCGGGGTTCTCGATCGCACAGCCCCAGTAGGCTTCGACTCTGTTGGGCCTCTACGGCTTCGCTGACATTTCCTTTAGGTGCGCGTGGAACAATACGCGCTGTCGACGACGCGGGCCCGCTCCGGACAGTTTCCGGCCAGACGGACAGCGAGCTACTTATTGCTCGCCGTCCTCGAGCCCACGATTACGGTGGTGTCAATTTGGACTGTGACTAACATGACACAGGCTTCCGTCAGAAAGTTGTCCCAGTTGGTAGGCCTCACTTAGCTAGTTAATTCAGCAGAGCAAAAGGAAAAATAAATAAAACCGGGCAACTGCAAGTCCGACTGGCGCATTGAAGGTTCCTTAGTCCTTACCAACTTACCTATGTCGAATAAAGTCTTGAACATTTTTCCGAATCATAAAAAAACATTGTAAACTTCATTGTCAATTTTCAGGTTGTAGCCTGATGGCTTTTTCTGATGGAAACGCAGGCCCCAGCGGGGAATTCCACTACTTAGCGGTACGTGCGTTAGAAATGTTTTGTGCGTATTAGCGGGATGTCCACCATGTCCGGTGGCGCATCGCAGTACGCCTGGTGGTTCGATGATGGAACGGACTTGTCGGAGTAACGTTATGCAATTTCGATGCACACTCCCCAAAATGCAACCGATAGATAATCGAGAGGCTAGAGGCGAGAGGCGGCGCGCGGCGCCGGCTACTCGTACATCATTGCCAAAGATTCTCTTGGCTCGTCTCTCAGTTATCTCAAGAGCGTCGAGCTGGTATCTAGCGAATCCGTCCTAAAGATGAGAGCTTGTATGTGATATAATTGTTACCTTTTGTACCCATAGATGGCGTTGTTAGTTGAGCACCAAATTCTCAATCACGATAACGCGCACAGCTAACAACGCCATCTTTCGGTACGAAAGTTAAGAATTATATAATTTCATGAACATTAAGGGTGTCTGGCAAGGGGTTGCCACTATGTAAAGTGTCTGGCAACGAATAACTTGATTTTTAATAATATTCTGAAAGTAATACCAAAAAATTTACCTTTATTATTTGACGAAAGTAGACCGATATTTTACACACTTTGGTACCATTGACTGTTGGTTTAGTGGCCCTGACTGCTATGCCGGAGGTCGTGAGTTCGATTCCCACTCAGGACAAATATTTGTGTGATGAGCACGATCATTTGTTCTGTGTCTGGGTGTAATTTATCTATAATATGTATGTATTTAGAAATATATAAGTATGTTTATCAGTTGTCTAGTACCCATAACACAAGCTCTGCTTAGCTTGGGACTAGATGGCGTTGTGTGAAAGTTGTTGTAAATATATAATATAATATAAATATATATAAATATAATATATATATTCTAGAATCCTAGATTTATCTGCCGAAGCCACTGCAACCCAAACTTCATAATGGTCCATCGTTCTTACCTGTGTTGGGAGCTTGCGCTGACAAACTTTCAGCTTTTATAAAATAACGTAGAGAGTAGGTACCTAAGAGCCCGTGAACGCCAGACGCGTAAAATCTTAACCGGGTACAATCCGTACAATGTCCCGGATACATTGTAAATATCATCGTATTTTTGCATGACAAAACAAAATATCTCGGAATTCATCACAGACATGAAATTTACCCGAAATAGAGTGCAAGTGCCGTGCAGTAGCACGGCTCACAACCCTCGGCCACGGTCGCGGAGCAGGCGACGGCGTGACGTCATCGTGCTCGCACGAGGACGGCTGCCGCAGACGTTGCTCCTAGGTAGATGTGGAGCGACATGGCACAGCGGCGACGGTGACGGCGGCGTGGTGGCGCGCAGGCGGCGCGGCGGCGTGGGATGTGTGCCGGCCGCGAGCACCCGCAGGCGGCAAATGCGCGTGGGAGCTGTAATTGGCTCGCTGCTGACACTCGCACGTACATTAGCCGCGGCGCGCTGGAGAGCCACTCGACACCTCCGCCCCCGCGCGCCCCGCGCTCCTGACCCCGTCCTGCAGCTCCCTAGCGTCATGTCGCGCCGCATGCCACCTGTTCTTGTGTCTACTTTGTGCAGTAAAGCATTGCCTACCTCGACGATACGATCTACGATACATGTCATACATGTCAAACAACTAAAAGAAACTGTACTTACAAAAAAGACAGTATTTTATTTCGTTAAGATTTTTAGTAGTATAGGAACTACCTTCTTTAAGATTTGGTTTCGCGGCCCACTTAGTCTACGTCTTCATACTTTGGCCCACTAGTGGCTTTGTGTTTGAGATGGCTGCCTTGAATGCTCCCACAGAGACTTTTAATCCTTACATGAAACAGGACCGTAAAGCGGGAACTCCATTCGAGCGACGCGCGACGCGCACGTGGGCCACGCCAGATTTGTACGTAGAAGCACGCCGCGGGGCGTCGCTACATGTTGCCATGTACAATGTATGGAGACCGGCGGCCTGCTTGACGTGCGTGGTCCACCCCCACGAGTGTGCGATGTAGTTCTACTTATAGGCATACAATTTATTTTTAGGTCCTTTTATTACTGTTTTTAGGGTTCCGTACCTCAAAAGGTAAAAACGGAACCCTTATAGGTTCACTTTGTTGTCTGTCTGTCTGTCCGTCTGTCAAGACCCTTTATCTCGTGAATGCGTGAAGATATCAAGTTGAAATAAGAACTGTATACTCACCGTGGTCCCTTGAAACTGTGTAAAAATCAAACTTGTAAGTTTACGGGAAAAAAAATACGTCCGTTTATGTTGCAAAAAACATATATTTCGACACTGTCAAAGGAATCAAAATTCATAGGGTACTTCCCGTTGACTTAGAATCTTGAAATTTGGCAGCAAAGTATTATAGCACAAATATAGAGAAAAGTCTGAAAACTGAAAATTTGTAGTTACGTCACTAGAAAAGTTTCTTTTTTAATCTTCAAGACTCATTTCGAGAATTTAACTGTTTTCATAGTAAACCAAAAAAATATATAATTATTTAAACCTTAATATAGCACAAATATAGGGAAAAGTCTAAAAACTGAAAATTTATAGTTACTTACATTTTTTTTTGTATTGGAAAAATCTTAAAGACTCGATTTGAGAACTGAACTGTTTTCATAGGTAAGTTGGTACGGAACCCTCAGTGCGCGTCCATCTCGCACTTGGCCGGTTTTTTTCCAACATCTGTGACGGTCCCTGACTGATGTGTTGTGTAGACAGTGGTGCGGTGAGGAGTGAGTGAGTGCAGTTGTTTGGTGTTGCAGGAGGACACGATCTTCTCGTGGTACAGCGGCGAGGGCGCGGCGCGCGTGGCGGACCGCTGGGGCGGCCGCGTGCGCCGCGTGCTGGACGGGCGCCTGGGGCTCGGCCGCGGCTCCATCAACGTGAGCGCCGTGCGCGAGACCGACGCCGGCCTCTACCGCTGCCGCGTCACCTTCCCCAACCGCACGCCGCCCGCGCGCAACAACGGCACCTTCTACTACCTCGAAGTCGACGGTCAGGCCTCCCCCGCACCCCCGCCGCACTCCCTAGCGGTCACTCCTAACATATCACTTGAACGACGTGCTCACTTTTCAGGAGGTAATTTGATAGTGACGCCACCGATGAACGTAACGGTGTTGGAGGGCGAGCGTGCCGAGCTGGAGTGCTTGCCGAAGAGCCCCGAGTCCGTGGTGGAGTGGTACCGCGAGGGCGTGCCGCTGCGCGAGCTGCCGGAGCTGGCGCCGCGCGTCGAGCGCCCCGCCAACGGCTCGCTGGTGCTGCGCAGCGCCGCGTCCGCCGACCCCGGCGAGTACGAGTGCCGCGTGCGCGACCCCGACGGCGCGCTGCAGAGCGCCAGCGCCTTCCTCGACGTGCAGTGTGAGTGCACACTCTCACCACTACACACTACACACCCCGACGGCGCCAGCGCCTTCTACGACGTGCGGTGTGAGTGCACACTCTCACCACTACACACGCCGACGGCGCCGGCGCCTTCCTCGACGTGCAGTGTGAGTGCACACTCTCGCCACTACACACTACACACGCCGACGGCGCCAGCGCCTTCCTCGACGTGTGGTGTGAGTGCACACTCTCACCACTACACACTACACACCCCGACGGCGCCGGCGCCTTCCTCGACGTGCAGTGTGAGTGCACACTCTCACCACTACACACTACACACGCCGACGGCGCCGGCGCCTTCCTCGACGTGCAGTGTGAGTGCACACTCTCACCACTACACACGCCGACGGCGCCGGCGCCTTCCTCGACGTGCGGTGTGAGTGCACACTCTCACCACTACACACTACACACGCCGACGGCGCCGGCGCCTTCCTCGACGTGCAGTGTGAGTGCACACTCTCACCACTACACACTACACACGCCGACGGCGCCGGCGCCTTCCTCGACGTGCGGTGTGAGTGCATACTCTCACCACTACACACCCCGACGGCGGCGGCGCCTTCCTCGACGTGCGGTGTGAGTGCACACTCTCACCACTACACACTACACACGCCGACGGCTCCGGCGCCTTCCTCGACGTGCAGTGTGAGTGCACTCTCACGCGCCTCTCGGCTGGGTTTCAATCCGGGTTATCTGGGTTAGGTAGTTACAATTTGTAAGTCGGAGTTACCATTGGGCTACCACTGCTCTCACTAACACAATATTCCTAAATAAATAACTATGTAATTCACTGAATAGTACAAAATTAATACAAATACAATACATATTTAAATCTAGTAATTAAAAAATAACCGGCCAAGAGCGTGTCGGGCCACGCTCAGTGTAGGGTTCCGTAGTTTTCTGTCCGTCACTATAAGTGTCTGACTTTTCAAAAACTGTTCTTCCCATCAAGTTCAAAATAATTTTCCTAGAAAGTCTTTATAAAGCTCTACTTTCCAGAATTTTTTCATATTTTCTAAACTTATGGTTCAAAAGTTAGAGGGGGGGGACACATTGTTTTTACTTTTGGAGCGATTATTTCCGAAATTATTGATATTATCAAAAAATTATTTCAGTAAACCCCTATTCATTTTTGAATACCTATCCAACAATATATCACACGTTAGGGTTGAAATTTAAAAAAAAACGCGTTTTACTTTTCTTGTAGGCCCCCCTACAAGAAAAGTAAAACGCGTTTTTTAATAAAACATTTTTTTCCAATTTTTGTTTTTGCACTTTGTCGACGTGATTGACATACATATTGGTACCAAAGAAGAACAGGCAAAAAAAACCCAGACCCGACAGAAAAGTAATATACCTCCGTTTTTTTGTTATTATTTATATAATCATATTATATAGTTTTTATATTCGAAATCAATGGCTAACACCAAAATATTGCCTTATGTTTTTGTTCAGGCTTTACATTAAAAAAGTACAAAATGCCTACGTATCTACACAATTCGTAAATATATGTAACTAAATGACGTAGAAACCACCCCGCACTGGGTATGGATTATGTTTTAAGGGACATAGAAATACAATAAAACTTTATTTCGACATATTGTTTTTATTTTTGGTAGAACCCCGTTGATAGCTACCTAAATCACTGATCTACGATCAGATCATTTTTTTCGATTATTCCACTAATACCGGCTGCGTTAAAAAAAAATACGAATACCTGTTATCGTAACGGTGATTAATGAACTTTTTAGTTCTCTAATCACCGATATAAGCTCGAACGGGCATGCTCTGATCCCAGTAGCAGAGGCAAAAAGGAACGGGGTGGAATTTTTTAGTCAGTAAGAGTCTGACACGCCCTCTCGCTCCACCCAAGGGCGAGAGATGTCATTAGATGATTTTAAACCACCTTAAAAAAAATCATAAGTTGAATGTTGTACTAGGAGTTCAAAAATTATATAATACAGCTGTATCTCCAGGTCTCCTGGATACATCCCATAATTATTTATCGTCATTTAGTTACATACATTACGAATTGTGTAGATAAGTAGGCATTGTGTATTTTTTTAGTGTAAACCCTGAACAAAAACATAAGGCAATATTTTGATGTTAGCCATTGATTTCGAATATAAAAACTATATAATATGATTATATAAATAATAACAAAAAAACTGAGATATGCCACTTTTCTTTTATGCTAATGCTAATGCTTGATGCGCATTCAGGTGATTCAGGGTATCAAATCAGGATATTTGTATACCGTACCTACTTATGCAATTTCGATTCTTATAAAGTAAGGCTTAAAGTTAATTATTTTGTAATAAATTAAGTATCGACAGCTTAGTTCGCTTCGTTGTGGTGCTCCAGACAAAGCCAAGGTGGTCTACGCGCCGAAGGAGCGCTTCCTGCCCTACGGCAAGCCGGCCAGCCTGGACTGCCACTTCAGCGCCAACCCGCCGCTCACCAACCTGCGCTGGGAGAAGGACGGCTTCCTCTTCGACCCCTACAACGTGCCCGGCGTCTTCTACAGCCGCAATGGCAGCCTGCTCTTCAACCAGGTATGCACTGTCTGCCACTTCAGCGCCAACCCGCCGCTCACCAACCTGCGCTGGGAGAACGTTACATCAATATTTGTACATTTTACGATATAACTGTGAAATGTTGTTGATTACCACTGAAGGGGTATTTAGACCCGAGCTGAAGGTCTTAAGAGAGCCCAACATGGTATTCATCAATAGTTCTCACTTGTTCATACGACGGTCTACAAAATAATTGTGAAGACAAATAATTTTAAAACTATGAAATTACTATAAAACTACGAATAGTAAATCTAGATAAAACTAGAATATCAAACTGGAAAGAAGGGGGCCTTTGCCCAGCTGTGGGACAATACAGGTTAGCCATAATAATAAGTATAACTAGTCGTTGTGAATTTGTTTTGTCATAATTATGATAATCACCATCAGAAAGAATACCAATGAAAATTATCTATAAATATCAAAAATTTGATTTGTACTATATAATAGAAGATGCATAAATAAAAATGTATGTTCGAGGAAGTGTATTAAAAATACTGTAACGTTATTAGTCAGTGATGAGAGCTGCGGACGTAGATAGTGTATAAGGTGATGTGGAAGCAATCTGTTGGCGGCAGGTGGACGAGTCGCACGAGGGCGAGTACTCGTGCACGCCGTACAACGCGCTGGGGTCGGAGGGCGCGTCGCCCGGCGTGCGCGTGCGCGTGCAGCGGCCGCCCGCGCTGGCGGCGCGCCCGCAGCCGCTGTACGTGGCGCGCCTGGGCGCCACGCTCACGCTGCCGTGCGCCGCGGCCGCGCGCAACCACCACGACCGGCCGGCCGCGCACTGGGCGCGCAAGGACGGCGCCGACCTGCCGCCAGGCCGCCACAACCTGGACGACGGCAACCTCACCATCGTGGACGTGACCGAGGACGACCGCGGCGTGTACGTGTGCACCGTGAGCAACGAGGCCGCCACCGTGCGCGTGGAGACCGAGCTGCTGGTGGAGAACATGCCGCCGCGCGCGCCCTACAACCTCACCGCGCGCGCCGCCACCGACTCGCTGCACCTCACCTGGGTGCCGGGTGAGCTCTCCGCGCTTCTGTCTTCACTCTTAACTTTACCTAGATCAAAGTGTCGTGTCACTTGTCAACTGTTCGTTTCAGGACACAACGGACTGGAGGTGGATTACAACGTGTGGTACCGCGAGCGCACCGTGAGCGAGTGGCGCACCATGAAGATCTTGACGCGAGGGGTCACCGAGGCCACGCTGGTGGGGCTGCGACCCGGCACGGAGTACGAGCTGCGTGTGCTGTCCCAAGACCTGATCGGCGATGGACTTTTCAGTAAACCAGTATTCGCGAGAACACTCGGTAGGGTTTGGATCCATAGTCCTAAGTTATTTAATCATTATTAATTTGTTATCTAAGACAATTTTTTTTTTTGTGTATTTTCTGCACTATGGCAATCTGTCCGAAAACAATAAGCCACTTGTTTGGTTGGAGCCACATGTCCTGGTTATTTTTATTGTCTTCCTCGAGGGCCAATCAATTGCTGAACTTTCCAGCAAACCCTCCTTTTGGCTCAGTTTACAAATCTTTGGGCGAGTCTAGGAATGTCTTGTCTTTTTAGCCGGTTATAATGTAGTCCACCCTCTCCACTTAAGGCCTGTGCGAGTCTGTTTGCATGGGTTGCTAATTTCTCTTGGTATTTTTGGCTTGCCTGGACTATTTCCTCACGAACAGTGTTTATGCCTAGGTCGAGATACATGTACCTATTTGTTGCTAATACATTGGGGTATCATGAATATTATTCTTAGCACTTTACTTTGGAATCTTTCCAGTATGTCGATGTTACTCTTGCTAGCTGTTTCCCATAACTGTATTCCATAAGTCCAGATAGGTTTTAAAATTGCTTTGTATACCAAGATTTTGCTGGTGGTATTGAGTTGCGAGCTTCGTCTGATTAACCAGTGAAGACTACGAAGTTTTGCATCTAATTGCTTTCTTTTAGCCCAGATGTGCTTCTGCCATGTGAGCCTTCTATCCAGGTTCATTCCCAGGTACTTTGCGATATCTGTTTGAGGTATTTCTTTGTTGTTTAGCTTAATCGGGGGGCAAGTACTTCTCCTAAGAGTAAAGGTCACATGAGCAGATTTGATTTCGTTTGCTTTGATCCTCCATAGCTTAAGCCATGATTCCACTTTGTTTAGATGAATTTGCAGTCTGTGATGCAGTTACTGGGTCGTTATGAGTGGACAGCAAAGCGGTGTCATCAGCATATGTCGCTGTAATCGTTTGATCATCTGTTGGGATATCTGCAGTGAAGATGGGGTATAGGATAGGTCCCAATATGCTACCTTGGGGGACGCCTGAGTTGATTTCGTAGAGCTTAGAGTTATCATCATTGCATTTTACTTGGAAGCTTCTCTTATCAAGGTATGATTTTAGTATCCAAAGGAAACAGTGTGGCAGTGACTTTTTAATTTTGAAGATGAGGCCCTCATGCCATACCTTGTCGAAAGCTTGGCTGATATCTAAAAACACTGCAGAGCAGTATAGTTTATTTTCCAGACTTCTACCAATAATGTCGACAATACGGTGAACTTGTTCGATTGTCCCATGACTTTCACGGAATCCGAATTGATGCTGTGGTAATATGGTGTTTAAATGTACTTTCATTCTGTCAAGTAGTATCCGTTCAAACAGTTTTCCGATGACTGGCAGCAGGCTGATGGGTCTGTATGAGTTTGTTTGTTCTAGAGGTTTACCAGGCTTGGGAATCATTATTATCTGGGCTATCTTCCACTGTCCAGGGAAGTGTTCAAGTCTTAGGCAAGCATTGAATATGTGGACAAGTTTCATTACTGCCTTGTACGGAAATTTCTTTAGAAGTGTTGCATCTATATAATCATACCCGGGCGCTTTCCCTTCTTTCAGCTTTTTTATTGCTTGGAAAATTTCCTTAGGGCTAGTACTTTGTAGTGGTGAGCACATTTGATTTGGTGATTCTAAGTAATTTATTACTTCTTCTGTATGTTCGCGACAACTCTCTGGGTGCGGATTAAAAACATTGCTCAAGTGTTCGGCAAATGTTGTTGCTTTTTCTTGGTCAGACCTAGCCCATCCTCCTTTATTATTATTGACTGCAGGTATATGTGTTATTGGGCGCTTCATGTTTTTGGTGACCTTCCACAGCGAATAGTTTGTGTCAGCTGTCGAATCAAGGCTTGAAAGCATGTTTTGGATTTTGTCGTTCTCTTCGTTGTTGATGAGATTTTTAAGCTCAGCCGAGAATTTATTAAATGCTGTTTTATCATTTGGATATCCTGTGTTTTGCCACACCTTTCTCAATTGTCGCCTTTTCTTGATTTTTTCCTTTATTTCTTTTGAGTAGTTGTTGTTTTTTGGTGGCTGACCCTTTCGTTTGGTGGTTGCTAAGTTGGCTGCTTTATGTATAAGCATTTTGAGTTTCTCGATCTCGTTTTCTACAACTTCTATTGTGTCGATTTTCGATTTAAGATTGATTTCTGAATTAATTACATCTCTGTATTTTTCCCAGTTCGTAGTTTTAGTGTTATATATTTTTGAAGTAGGCTCTACCAATTGAATTGAAGAATTAACGTTCAAGATAACAGGGGTGTGATCTGAGGTGAGATCAGTACAAGATTCTATTGTAATTTAGTTGCCATCTATGTTCTTCGTTATGAAAAAGTCAAGTAAGTCAGGTAATCTATCTTTATCAGTTGGCCAGTAAGTGGGTTCTCCCCCAGACCAGTAATTCAGTTTCATGCCCTGTGTTACTATGTGTAATTGCCGTCCTCTTGTAGTAGTCAACCTGGAGCCCCAGTGCAAGTGTTTTGCATTCCAGTCGCCAGCACTTACGAATCTTGTACCAAGAGTAGAGAAGTAATCTTTGAAATCTTGAACTGAGATATACAATCTCCTCGCCTCGGGGGACAGTAGACAGCAGAGAAAACTGTCTCAATGTGTTTTTCTTGGACAACTATTGGTCGTGGCCTGAATTTTCTCTGTGCGTTATTCTTCCATCGAATAGTGTTTGATATTGTTTTTAATGATAACTGCACTTCCTCCGTGGCTGTTTCCGGAGGGATGGTTTGTTGTATAGATTTTATAGTTATTAAAAGCGATGTGAGACTTAAATGTGAGTCTAGTTTCTGAGACTAGCGCTATGTCAATCTTCTCCATTTCAAGGAAAGTTTCCAGTTCTTGACGTCTGTCCGTCAAGCCGTTGGCGTTCCAAGTAGTTACTCGGAGGTTCTGAATCATTTTTTTATAAGGTTGCTGACTAACTGGACCGTGCGGTCCAGCATTTTGTCCATCATTTTTTCCACTATTGTAATCATAGTATCTTGTAGGTTTTCTAGCATAGTCTCCATAATATTTGTGAAGTTATTGAAGTCGTTGTTTGTCATGTCATTCGAAGTATTATTTTTTTGTGCAGGTAGAGTTCATTGTCCTGTTTTAGCAATTTCAGCAAAGGTTTTGCTTGAATTTGTTTGTTGAAATTGATATTGTGATTTGGAATAATCTATTTTGTTATTGTCAAGGCTCATTATTGATTGTTTTGGTTTAGGTTTAGGAGCAACTTTTAGTATTCTTTCTTTATATTGCTTGTAGATTTTGCATCCCTTATAGCTGGCAGGGTGTTTTTCATTGCAATTTGCACAGGTAGCCTCAGTGTCAGGTTTTTTTATACATTGTGTTGTAGGATGTTCATTACCACATTTGACGCATTGAAAAGGTCTGAAACATTGATTTTTTTGTGTTGCCAAATCTTTGGCATCTTTTACATTGCATAATTTCTTTTTTTTATAAGGTGCTTCAATTGTAATTTTCATTTGGTTTAAATATCTGACATCAAATATTTCTTTGTTGTTTTGCTGTGGCTCCAGGTCTACATAGAATATAGGTAGTGGTTCTTTGGTAGATCTATGTCTAATGCTGACTATTTGTCTTACTTTATGCCCCTTGTGTTCCAGTTCTCTAGTTATTGCTGTTGTATCTTCTGAAGCGTGTAGTCCTCGTAGAACAACTCGGTAAGCTTTTTCGCTTTTTAACTGGTAAGTGTAGTGCGAAATATTGTTGACGATGAAATGTTCTCTAATGATTTTGTATGTTTGGATGTCTTTTGGCATAATTTTTATAATGTGTCCAGATCTGAGTGTGGTCATGGTATAAAGATCATTGTCTAGAATTTTGTTAAGTACTTCTTTAAGGGATGCAATGTTGATGACGCCTGTGACAAATATAGGCTCAGGTTTAGGAACATAAACTCTCTCCTGTTTGTTGGTTTCCTGGGCATGGATGGTGCCATCATCAAGTATCTCAAAACTGTTTTGAGTTGGTATAACAAATTGAGAATTATTCTTTTGTTTTTTGTTAGTGTTGTTTATTGGACTGGTTTCTTTCCTTTTTTTCGGTTTATCTCTCTGCCACTCATTTTTGCTTGTATCTTCCTGGCCACTAGAGTCATTTTGGGTTTCCGTTGTCTGATCGATAGCTTCTGTTTGGTTAACTACAGGATTTTTGTTTCCTGTAGGTATTGCACCGAGGGAGTTGCTTCTTGTTCGTTCAAACATGCCGCGATTAAGTGTTTGTTGTATTAAATTGTGTGTTTTATTTGAGTTTGGGGTTTTTGTATTTTGAGAACTATCCATATGAATCCCACGAGTGTGGACGAAAAGAGGTCGCTCACAGGGTGACGCCATTCCTGTGAGAAGGCTGTATACAATGGTGTTCGCCAGGTTCACCAAGGTTGGCGCTAGGGACCTGCCTCCCGCAAGCCATGCATCCTGTCGGCGCGTTTCCCACCTTAGGATTAGGGTAACTTTTTATGGAGGTTTTCTACCTCTTGGTCCGGGCAATTAAGCCAAGACCCCCGCTTCTATGAAAGTCTGACGGGTTGTAAAGGTCATTTACTACCTTTAGCGTATCAGACTAGTTAGGTCTTCAGTTGTCGGGTTAATTAACCGTCGCCCGATGCTCGACGTTGACCTTTTTACAGCTGGTGGGGTCTCTTCTCCTCAGCCAACCCTCCTCCTTTCACAAACGGGCTTGGGACCGTCAACGGCGGAGTTATTATTATAGGTAATAATTTCGGATAAAGCCATGACATATTATTATCTATTGTACACAGGTTGCCAGTAAGTAGAAAAGACAGAAAATTAGTGATCGATCCATAATACGTCATTGGTGCCATGCGAGACCCATTTCAGTTTGTTTCTTTAACTGGCATGTTGGTCTATTGGTCAGTGGCCCTGACTGCTATGCCGGAGGTCGAGGGTTCGATTCCCACCCTTGACAATCCACCACTACCTGGAGACTGAACAACCTGCTCTCTTACAACATCAGGTTCTCTATGTTTTGGACTTCGGTGGACGCAGGCCTAGATAAAATAATTAATTTAGGTTTGTGTCTACCCCTCGCACTGCGAGTGAGGGGAAGGATTGGTGCTGCTGAGCCTCTCGATGAGTCCGTTACCGTACGGGTTGAACAGACGAGGTCAGCTTTAACCTCCTAAAGTTCTCTAATCAATATTTGTATCAATCATCGACTCAGTTTCATGTGGGGAATTCCCCACATGAAATTGAGCAGATAAGTATAACTTTTTTACAAGTTTTTTTAGTATGTTTTTTATTTTTAGTTTTTTAATAGTAGTATTTTTTTATAAGTGTAATTTTCTAATAAAAAAACATGGACTGCGAAAGTTTACGCGAGCTTTAGCAGGCTAGTTGTTACTGCCTGTTATATTCTTATATCTATAGTACTTTTTACCGACTCTATTAAAGTCAATTGTTTATTTATTTAACCTACATCAGGATCAATGGAAGGCGAGGAAATGGAAGCGGTAGATGCAGTGGAGGCAGAACAGATCGCATATGCCGCCGTGACCACCGAGGAGCCCGAGCTGAGCGAGTCCGGCGACGGCGAGCTGGAGGTGAGCGTGCGCCTCATCGACGAGGGCGCGCTGGTGCGCTGGACGCGCGCGCCCGGCGACGCGGCGCGCTGCACCGTGCGCTGGTACGAGGGCGCGCCGCCCGGCGAGCGCCTGCTGGCCACGGGCCACACGCTGCACGACTACATGCTGGGTACGTGTCGGTGAGGGTGCGTGCAGGGTGTGGAGTGGCCGCACGGTGCTGACGGGCGCGTTGGTTGCAGTGAGCGGCGCGGAGGAGGGCGTGCGCTACTGGGCGCGCGTGCAGTGCGCGGGCGCGTGGGGCGGCGCGGCGCTGCGCGTGCCCGAGTACGCGCGCCTGCGCGGCGTGGCGCTGGGCTGCGCGGCGGCGGCGCTGCTGCTGGCGGCGCTGGGCGTGGCGCTGTACGCGGCGCGGCGGCGCGTGTGCGCGCGCGAGGGCCGCGCCGACAAGCGCCTGCGCTGACTCGCCGCCGCCGCCGCCGACCGGCGCGCCGACGCCGTCGTGCCCGTGCTGCTCGTGCACACTGTGACTTTGCGTGCCATGTTTGGATGTTTGTTCGAAGTTGATGTTGTTATTTATTGAAGTATGCGTGTAACGAAAGAATTAAAACCTATTTATTATTATTTAGGTGAAGTAAGTTAGAATTGTGAAATACAAAGTTAAGAATATTTCTATTACTATCTTTTATTTACTTTCACTTTTCACAGTACTTTTTTTCACCGCTTCGATTATATTTTGGGTTTTAATTAGTTTTTAAAAAATGTTTGAGATTTATCGAGTATAATTGATATTATTTTGCAAAGACGGTAAAAGCTGTTTTATTGCTAACTAGCTTTAGCCCGCAGCTTCGCCCGCGTACATAAAATATAGCCTATGTCACTCAGGAATACAGCAACTTTCCTTTCTCGTTTATTCTATTATATTTTAACACTGCGAATATTTCGTCAAGTCAAGTCCCAGCATTACGATCCTTACGTACCTACTAATTTTACTTCTATTAAGTAATTGCACATGAAACACACGATTTTTGTTTTAAAGTACTCCGTATTAAAATAATAAAATACCTCTAAAGAGGTAAATAATAAAATATAATTATTACCTATGTATATAGTTTTAAGTCATCATCATCATCTGCCTAGCCTTTTCCCAACTATATTGGGGTCGGCTTCCAGTCAAGCCGGATTCAGCTGAATACCAGTATTTTACGAGGAGCGGCTGCCTACCAGACCTCCACAACCCATTAACTGGGGTAACACGGTACTTCATGGCAAGACTGGAGTCAGATTTACTGGCATCTGACTATTCGTAACGACTGCCAAAGATCCACAAATGACAGCAGGGACGTACGGCTTAACGTGCTTTAAGAGGCACGGAGGAAACTCGTTATGATAAGATGGTCACCCATCCACAGACCAACCTAGGCAAGCGTTGCTTAACCTTGAAGATCGACCTATGTGGCTGTTATTGTCTAGCCACGAGCTCCACTTTTGAGATTTTGAGAGATTTGACACGATTGTGAGATATGCTTATATTTATTATTTACTTGTAAAAATATGTAATTACGAAAATAAGTAGATTATAAAAAAAATGTTAGATAGCGATAAAAAATCCGGCAATAAATTCCTTTCCATTTGAAACGGATGGTTACCCTACGAAACTGACGAAACGAGCGTACGAAGAGGGGTGCGTGCGCGGTCGCGGGACGCGGGTGCTAGCTACGGTCCGATCGCGCGCGAGGTCGCCTTAACTATTAACAAAATATGCAGAAAATTATACTTATGCTGCTATATTACAAACTGCAAGAAATTATAAAGGAAACTGTTGCGGAGAACGTCGGAATGGAGTTGGACATTACATCAATGCCGCGTATTACGGGGGAAACAACGTCTTAGAAACAATCATTCAGCAGAAAGCCCTTCAGAATACTGGAAGAGATCTTTAGTAATACCTTAGTTTTTCAATTATCACCTCCCTTGAAGTCCCTGGAGTAGAATCGAAGCAGCACTTCGGCACCATGAGGTGCCCGCCTACCTAAGTGGCGTGAGAGAGGTCATGACATCCTCTTGTTACGTATGACGCAGGTCCTCACCGGACACGGTAAGTTCGGGAATTCCTGCATCGGATCAAGGAGGAAAGGACGCCTGGGTGTCACCACTGTCCACTGTGTGGACCGCCCGGAGGACACGGTGGAGCACTAGGTAGAGGTACTTGGGCGGAGTACCGCCGTGTCCCCGTGGAGGCTATCGGCGGTGGTGGATTCTTGCGCCGGGCCATGATCCGGAACGAGGAGGGGTGGCGGTCGCCTCCATCTGCGAAGCAGTAATGCTTGTGTGACTGTACCTAAAAGACCCTAGGCTGATAAAATTTTCGTTTTTCCTGAATTATCCTACATGAAGGTATTTGGGTCGGTTTCCCCTAAGGGGAAAGAGACGAGCCCCGCCATCCGCTCGCCTCCGTAGTTCTCATCCAGGTGACTTGGGCAAACTCCCGCCGACTTAAATATGAATACCATAAGTACGAGGTAGTCCAATACCTTATCACATTGTTTGGACAAGGAAAGGTTTGAAAGAATTGTTAAGTGAGACCTCAGAATACATGGTATAAAATAAATTAGAAGTGGTTTCAGAAGGATAAAATATAACTAAGGGATGTAAAGTTATTGATTAATTACCATTATATCGTGCGAGTAACCCTTACGCTAGCGTAACGGGTATTTGGTCAATAATTACTCTCACGATACCTCACATCCGAACTCACAGCACTCAGAGCAACACTTCCTTAAGAGACGCATGCGGCTTTTCAGCGACAATACGTCATCACATGCTCCTATCGAGACATGGTCCCTAGCAGTTCTCTCGAACTGTAAACGTGACGAGGCAACTTTCCCTGCGGCAAACCGTGCGACCGTCCTTGTCTAGCAACGGGGCGGCTAGTTCCAGTGCAGAACGTCTTCATCATGCTCCTATTGAGACATGGTCCCTAACAGTCCGTGGACTGTATAATATGTGATAGATGTGTGTCAACCCATCCCCAGGAAGTGCACCCTTTGTACAATAAGTACATCTGCAAGATACAGCGCTCGTATTTGACCGAAGTAAAGGTCGCAGATAAAGAGTATAAACTCAAGAGTAAATGCAAATACTAATAAATAATATAGTCGGGAGTCATCGCTCCAAAGGTAAATAGAGTTAGAAATTTCAACTCTCTTGAATGCCTATATAGACAGCCCCAAAAGCGCCCACCCTTCGCTACTTCCTAGTGTTTGGGCTGGGGAGAAGAAGTAGCGCAACAAACTCCCCAGCAACACGTTTCTGTCTATTTAGTTTTAAGAACTCTAGACCACTAGCTTCTCCCGCGGCTCCGCTCCCGTGTCCGTGTATAGTAACATAGTATCAGCCTAGGATAAATTAGAATAATAAAGGACTCACCCATTCAAGCCAACAAACACACACACTTACACACTGCTACTTTAATACTAGTTCCATCTAAGCTGGACTTGGCACTTCCTAAGAATTACAACGGGACTTAGCCTTATGGTATCTCGTTACTCCTGAGCGCCCTACTTCTAGGCCGGCCTAAAACCAAGTTGTCCTATTCTAACTCGCTAATGCTGGACGTCCGACCTCTCCCGGGCTCCGAAGCTAAGTGTCCTATTCTAACTTGCTGCTGTTGAGCGTGCAGCCCCTATCGCCGTCCCAAGCCAAGTGCCCCCGTGGTCCGGCCGTCTTTCCGACGCGCCTTTGCCACACGTGGTATCTCACCATTGTCTTTCCGAACTTTCTAGAATTGCTCAATGGTCGTTTTTGTCTAATTTCTTAAGGGTTTCGTCTGGGTCTGTTTTATGGTTACCAGATGTTTTATTAGTTTTAAAGAGTCGAATATCGCACTTGTTTCCTTAGAATTATGTTTAAGTATTTGTTTGGCTGGGCCCTTGCTTTTTGTTCGTTTGCCATTAAAAGGATAATTGATGAGTTACAAAGTGGTCCATGGCGCCGTGCGTGATGTTTAAAGCTAAATATATTATAATATTTTGTTATTAATTTGGAGTAAGTGACAGACAGTCACACTTGCGAAGGAGGCTGCCGACCGCGAGCGAGACCCAGTGCTCGCCGTGCGCGAGCCCGCCTACGGTGGTCGGAAATCGGGATCGGGATTTTGGCGGCGGCGGCGCGAGGGCCGTTGAGTCACGCGCTCGCGTGGCCATGGCCTGTACCAGGGCTCAGCGCGAGTGGTCGCCGCCGCCGATAGCCTCCACAAGGACACGGCGGTGCTCCACCCAAGAGGGGTACAGGTGGGTTTACACGGGTCGATTTTCGCCGTGCGGCTAGTCGCATAACAAATTGCTTCACCAAGCCGCATCGCTAGCCCATTTACACAGGTTACTAAAATCGCATGCGGCTTGGTCACAAAAACGATCATTCATGCGGTGGGCAATCGCCTGCAACTGATCGCTTTACACGGTCGATTTTTGTCACCAGTCACATGCGGCCAGTCGCCGTGCGGCCAAAGTCGAATACTATCCAACTTGCGGCTTTAGTCACTTGCGACCTAGTCGAATTGCCATTTAGACGGTCGATTTATGCCGCGCGGCTAAAATCGTGCGGCTTAGTCACCCGTGTAAACTCCCCATACACCTCTACTGTGTGCTCCACCGTGTCCTCCGGGCGGTCCACACAGTGGCGACACCCGAGCGTCCTTTCCTCTTTGATTCGATGCAGGAACCTCCTGAACTTAGGTACCATGTCCGGTGAGGACATGCGTCATACGGAACGAGAGGACGCCGTGACCTCTTTCCAACTACTCCTCAAAGAGGGGACATACCGCCTCAATGACAGCTTGCTCAAAGCAATTTGTGATGCGACTAGCCGCACGGTGAAAATCGACCCGTGTAAACGCAGCATAAGGGTTAGCTATAAGTATTAAAGTTCCATCTCGACATGGCGTACCAATTCATTACTTCTTTTGACCACTACGTGATACTTAGTTTATAAGAATCGATACGACAAGTACTTGTAATCGGTAGGAAAGTATCGAATAGTTAAGGGGCAGATATATGACTTTTGATGATATAAAACCCAAGATCACGTCTAAACGGCTAGTCCGTATGTTTTGAAAAAAATATATGTTAATCTAGACTATTTGCATATTGATTTGATCAACGAGTATTTACATTTTTTTTCATAGAACTTAGTGTAATTTATTTTCAAAGTTATGTCTAACGCAAAAAAAAACGGTAAGATCAGGCAAAAACCATTGGGTGTATTTTTATAAAACTTGCATAGTCTAAAAGATAATTTAATTACAATCATTTTTATTAACGGCTTTTTTTGATATTGTATTTAATAAATTATTATTCGAATATTCTTTTTGCGCAAGGCTGCGGGGGGTCCAGCGGGGGACGGGCGGCAGACGCGGCAGTACACCCGTGGCCACAGCCGGGGTTAGACGCTGTCGCTCTGCGCAAAAAAATCACGTATTTATTCGCTTTTAAGTTTCGCGCCAAAACGGTTGGTAAACGTAAAGAAACACCTGACACTGGCAAAAAATAGATTTATGATCGCAAATGCAGAGACGAATTTATTGAGTAGTGAAATATAATGTAACCATACTACAGCTTAATTACAGTCCGGTTTAATTTTAAAATTATTTTGTCAAAAATATTTTGTGCTGATATGGGCGTAATTGTAGGTATAGCTCTAGGTAGGTACGCAAGTAGCATTCAGAGAACTAATGTTAAAAAATGTAAATTTTTATTTAAATTACATTTTTTAGGAGTACTATAAATAACATACTGGCTTAGAAATTTCAGAAAAAAACCTAATCTAGCTTCAGTATTAAATATAATGTAACTAACTATACTATAGCTTAGTAAGGACAGGTTCGGTTCGGAAGGAGTGCTAATATCGACATAATTGTAGGTATAAGTCTAGGTGGGAAAGTGACGTAACCTTGAATGCGATAAGATCTAATGCTTACCTTATTCGTAACTAGATTATACTCCTATTTTCGCCTATGTGTCCATTCCTACTTTCCTTTACATATTGTCCCTAAATTTAAATACTTTGAATTGTACCAGTGTGTACCAGAAAAATTCAACTCCATGTATTGAAAAACAAGACATGATTGCTGACAAGTAAATGCATACTTGTTTCAATATTTCGATTTCAGTGTTTTATAACTTAATTATTTATTAAAAGATTTACGTAGCGTAGCTACATTATTATAACGTTATTTTATAGATAATATTTATTTTATGTTATACTAGCTGTCCCCTGCGGTTTTACCCGCATATTTCGTTACTGCTCCGCTCCCGTGGGTCGTAGCGTGATGGTATATATAGCCTATAGCATTCCTCGATAAATGGGCTATCTAACACTGAAAGAATTTTTCAAATCGGACCAGTAGTTCCAGAGATTACCCCCTACATACAAACTTACAAACCTACAAACTTACAAACTTACAAATTTTACCTCTTTAACGTGTCGTGTGTTTCTTTTTTCTCTTTTTCTTTTTATTTTTTCTCTTATTTTTCTTTTTTTCTCTTTTTTTTTAATTTTAGGGATATCACATAGTTACAAAGATTTTTTTACTTAATTAGTTTTTATGAAGACTTATAGCATCCTGACTCTGAAAATAAATTTTGACGAAATAAGCGAACATAAATGTAGGGAACAGCTGATTATTTTTTCTCAATTTCAGATTTGGTCCCATACTAAAAGTTGTTCATAATGATGAGTAAAATGGCCCCCCAAGAGGATGTGTGTTAATTATGTTACACGTTGAATATAATGGCATATTATATGTATGTAATTTTGTAGAAAAATACAAACTTTACCATAAGAAATATAAAATCATGTGAAGCTCCCAAAAATGTAACTTTTAATGATTTTCTTGCATGAGATGCTGGTAGGTCACGTTTAAAACTCCAGCAATAATCTACCGTCATATGCACATCCCATCTACCCATATACGAGTATCATTCCTCTATGTTGCGAAATTCTTGATGAAATCTTTCTTCTTGTTTATCACTAAAGTGACTAAGATTTTCAGAAAAGGAGTGGTAGCTCAAGTTGCACCAAGATATTTAAAACATAATAACATAAACAATAATTATAACAACATTAACAATATTTGTTGAACCAAGTCTTGAAACTTTGGTGCTTTAGTATTACTAAGACAGTTTTAAATTACTAGCATTATCGGCCTTATAATGTTCCCACTGTTGGGACTCGGGCCTCCTCTCTAGGAATCGGAATGAGCCATAATCCACCGCGCGGGCTCAGTGCGGATTGGCGGAGGTCACATGTCTTCGAATTTTTGGTTCTAGGACATGCCGGTTTCCTCACGATGTTTTCCTTCACCGCAGTGGTGCTGAAATAAATTACACAAAGTAATGCGCCTGACTAGGTTTGAACCCGCTACCCAGTAAAAAGGCTAATTGGTGATCTAGGTTTAGTTAAGACCAATCTACAAAGGTTAAAGCAAATAGGCCTACGCCTTTGTTCAAGGCTGGTTATAGGTCGGAAATCATCAGAATTGGTTCTCCCACTCCTAGGCGGAGCAGGAACTCAACTTTTACTGACCAAAACCCACTCCTTTTTCCTTTGGGCACGCCGTCATTGCGGCGGTAAGTCCACTCTTTGAGGAGTGGTTGGAAAGAACTCACGGCGTCCTCTCGTATGACGCAGGTCCTTACCAGGCATGGTAAGTTCGGGAGGTCCCTACATCGGACCAAGGAGGAAAGGACGCCCGGGGTTCGCAACTGTGTGGACCGCCCGGAAAACACGGTGGAGCACACGGTAGAAATGTACCCCGCTTGGGCGGAGCACCGTCGTGTTCTCGTGGAGGCTATCGGTGGCGGCGACCTCTCGCGCCGGGCCCTGGTACAGGCCATTGTCCGGATCGAGGAGGGGTGGCAGATGGACGCCTCCTTCTGCGAAGCAGTAATGCTGGCGGAGGAAACTAACGACCGCGAGCGCGCGAGGGAACGGCACTCACGCCACCGCCGCCGAGATTCCGATCCCGATTTCCAACCAGGGTACCAGGGACCAGGTAGGCACGGGCTCGCGAACGGCGAGCACTGGGTAGCTCGCCGTCCGGCAGTTTGGTAATAACCTGGACCGAACCTTGTCGTCAACGGCGCGTTCTGTTCCACGCGCGCCTCAAGGAAATGTCAGCAAACTGTAGGGTATTCCGAAAGGTGAGCCCGTGTCCTCCAGATCGAAGGCAACGAAAGAACGGGGTGGGGTTTAGTCAGTAAGAGTCCGACATGCCCTCCCGCTCGGCCTAAGAGTGGGAGAAGTCATTCTGATGATTAACCACTGAAAAAGAAAAACTCTTTTATTCCTTCTTTGTCTTCGATCCAGGGCACCGGGGTTCATTTTCATACAACCCCTGCTGGGCAACTACGGTTTTGTTGTCCAACAGTGGACGTCTATTGAAATGATGATGAATCATTATGATGATAATGATTCTTAGTAGCAGTTTGGAGTATGCAAGTTTGGGATGTGACTAGGGTTGCCAACTTTTTTTGATAAAAAAACCGGCCAAGTGCGAGTCGGACTCGCGCACCGAGGGTTCCGTACAAACCTGCAAGGTTTACTGAGGAAAAAAGTAATAAGTTTATATTTATTAAAAAATAAATATATATTTTGTAATGTAACTAAAAATTTAAGGTTTTCGGAATTTTTCCTTTATGTGCGCTATAAAACGTTGCTTCATGCCAAATTTCAAGATTCTAGGTCGACTGGAAGTACCCTTTAGGTTTTGATTCCCTTGCGAGTACAAGCGAGTTTCATAATATGCAGCTTAAATTGCTGTTTCTTTTGATTGCGTTGACATAGAAGTTTAATTTTGTTACAGCTTAAAGGTATTATAGACTTGAGTGTTTGGTATGAATTTCAATTTAATACCTTTACGCGTTTATGAGGAAATGGGTAGTAAGTATAAAATTATTAAAAAAAAATATATTATGTGATGTAACTAAAAATTTATGGTGTTCGTAATTTTTCCTTTATCTATGCTATAAGACATTGCTTCGTACCAAATTTCAAGATTCTGAGTTCACGGGAAGCACCCTGTAGGTTTTGATTCCCTTGCAAGTGTCGAAAGTTTGCGGCATAAACGGCTGTATCTTTTGATTGCGTTGGCTTAGAAGTTTGATTTTTTCACAGCTTCAAGGGACAGTAGACTTGAGTAATTGATATAAATTTCAGCTTCATACCTCCACGCGTTCCTGAGAAAAAGGGTCTTGACAGACGGACGGACAGACAGACGGACAACAAAGTGATCCTATAAGGGTTCCGTTTTTTCCTTTTGAGGTACGGAACCCTAAAAAAACGTAGGAAATGACTTGCACAGGAAAAAAAACAGGATTTACAAGAAAAAAAAAGTATTTTTTAAATTTTATGTTGAAAACGTATATGTGTGCTTTTAGCTTGCGCTAAAAAAAACAATTTTTAAATGCTTCAAAGCTTGTTATTGTAAAACATTTAAATTTAAATAAATATATAATTCGTTTTTAATTAAATTCATTGACACTCTATTTCTCTCTTCTCGCCACTTCTGATTCTTTACTGAAAAAACCCTCTCAGTGAAAGTTGAAGTAGCGGAAACGGATTGTAAATAAGAACTATTGTTTTTTACATTTGGTAAGCTTTTCTCGTTTTTGCTTTTTTAGTCACTGTCCGAGTAGCACTATCAGAACTCGCCATTTTTTAAATATTAATTTTCAATTTAAAATGGATTCTTTAATAAAATTTAAAACAAGAACAACTCACAATTTCGTCGATAGTGACATGTGTGATATTGTGATCTGTCACATTAACATCTCGTTCAGTAATTATTATAAATATTTTCCATCATCTGTTGTAACTTATAATACCGGTAAGTAGTTAAGTATTTTTACCTATAAATCCAATAATACGAGTTTGTTTTACGCATAGCAGTAAAGGTTGGAAATAAAGTATTTTTACATACTTTATTTGTATGCAAAAGTATAATTACTAAAAATAAAGTAGATTGTTATTATTAAGTATGGTTAGCAACCCTAGATGTGACACCTCATGGGGTTTTAAAGAAGCATGCTTTGTAAAGCACTTATAAGTGGGCTGTGAATGTATGAAAATTTGCATGTTCCCGTTCGAATTTAGGTGTCTTCAAAAGTTATAGTGAATAAGTAGTGCGCCTTACCATCAACGATTGCATCACTGCTTACCGTCAGATAGAATCGCAGTCAACCGCTAGTTAATATTAAAAAAAATATATTTCATTCGATCATTTGACATGACACCAACTTATAGCATCAGCAGCATTATAATGTTCCCACTGCTCTCAGGCCTCCTCTCTAGGAGAAGGAATGGGCCTAATATGGAGTAATCCAGTACGCGGGCTCAGTACACAAAGTAATGCGCCTGGCTGTGTTTGAACTCGCGACCTACAACTTGCAAGTTAGGACAGTTACCACGAGGCCACCACTGCTCAAACTCACACCTGCAACAGCGGTGCAGTTGTTCAAAAAAATTTCAATTTAGTTATTACTATACTCCGTTTGTTTAGGTAGTTAACTAAGTCTTGGTATGTCTTTTTATATTAAAGAGGTCGTATATAATATACACAAAGATTATTTAAATTTAGTTTATTAGCTAACATCGATTTAGGTAAATACCTATTTGCAAAGATTTTTACATACAATTTATAGACAACTTTTAGATAAAAAAACCATTTTAACAAAAAAAAACACCGACTTCAAAAATAAAAAAGTATTCCAAAACAAATGAATATGCACTAAAAAGTAAAAAATAATTGCGTATTTTTATAAGCTTACAATTATTTTTATTTTAGGAGTCGGTGTCAGCCAACTAAGACAGGTTTGTTATTTATTATCACTACAATTAAACATCACAGTTTTACACCAGTTGTAAGTAGTTGTACTTAATTGTTAGTAAGTTGGTATTATTATTGCTAGGTTGTTGGCGTTTCCTTGGCTGACACCGACTCCAAAAATAAAAATAATTGTAAGCTTATAAAAATACGCAATTATTTTTTACTTTTTAGTGCATATTCATTTGTTTTGGAATACTTTTTTATTTTTGAAGTCGGTGTTTTTTTTTGTTAAAATGGTTTTTTATTTCTTGATTTTTAGTGAATCTGATGGACACTAATTACTTATTTGAGTATGGGTAGACCTACTAAACGCGCTGCTCATAGAGACAGCGCCGTTTAAATAAAACAAAGGAGTATATCGTACTAAGTCGTGTCAAAAGTTTGGCAGGCATAGTTTTATCGGATTTGGACGCCAACAAATTGTTAAATAAACCACACGACGATAGATCATTGCAGGATATGACAAGACTACGAAATCTGTCTTCCGATAATGAAGGTCACACATAAGTACCTAAGTCATAATACACCTTTTTTTACGAGGCAAAATCATCCAATGAGTCCTCCCACCCGGAGTGGAGCGGGCCGGACTGTCAGACTTTTACTGACAAATGATAAATGATAAATGATATTTATTCTGCAAATAGGTTTTTTCAAACTCTTTTACACGTCAATTTTTTTTTTTTTGGACTTTTTTTTTTTTGTTACTAGATGAGGCCGGTGTTTCCTAACTGACTACCCTGAGAAGAAACACCGAAACAAACTCAGGGGTCACAGTCTCTTTTAAAGTCCATACAACATGTAAGTAAGTCATATGTGAACCATGCAGATTAGTGTCCGAGATGGCCTTTTGAAGAAAGAACCATGCAAATTTGAGTGGACCTGTCCAGTCAGTGCAAGCATCTGTCATTATTCGCAAAGCTCAACTCAGGACTACTAAGGAGCTCTACGACTTGACGAACAATACCAAAGAGAGGACATAATGGTTAGGCCACAGAAAACACTCGAATTGCCGGACATAAGTTAAAATGACTAAAAAAAAAAAAAAAATAAAAAAGCAATCCACATAGTCCTCACATTCACAAAAAAGAAAACAAAATAATACAAAGTGTAATACTTAACAAATTAAGCATTTTTGTCAAACAGAAATAAAACAAAAATAATAATTAAAAAATGTCAAATTGTAAAGTAAAAATTATTTTACAATGTCAAATTGTAATAAATAAATTTCAAATTGTAAAATAGTACAATCGAAAACAAAATAAAATAAGAAGATAAGACAACAGTTGTAGTGCGCACTGGAGCGGGTCAATCCCAAGCCTTTACGTCCTCAACGTAGTCCTTTACAGTGTAATAAGCCTTTTGGCAAAGTTTTCGCTTAATAAAAGATTTGAACTTATTAAGGCTTAGTTCTTGCATATGACTAGGAAGCCTATTATAAAAGCGTATACATTGACATCTAAATGAACCCCCTATTTTTTTGAGCCTGGTTGCAGGAACAACAAAATTATGTTTGTTCCTGGTATTAAAATTGTGAATATCACTGTACTTTTTAAACATGTTTTTGTTTTTATGGGCGTACAAGATATTTTCATAAATATACTGTGAAGGCACAGTCATTAAATTAATTTCTTTAAATTTATCTCTGAGGGAGCATCTGGGACTTAATTTATAAATCGAACGAATAGCCCTTTTCTGCAAAACAAAAATTGTCTGGATATCGGCGGCATTTCCCCACAGTAGAATACCGTACGACATGACACTATGGAAATAGCTAAAATAAACTAAACGGGCTGTCTCTACATCAGTTAAATTTCTTATTTGTCTAACAGCGTAAGCTGCAGAGCTAAGTTTCTTCGATAATTTGTCTATATGTGGGCCCCACTGAAGCTTAGCATCTAGAGTTATGCCCAAGAACACTGTTGCATCTTCAGGACTCAACTCTTTACCTTTAACTAGTACACTAGTGTTTACTTGCCTAACATGTGGCATGGTAAACTTAATACACTTTGTTTTTTTTTCATTAAGATGGAGGTTATTTACATTAAACCAGTGTATTATTTTCGAAAGAACTACATTTATATCGTCAGTAACCGTCTGTTGACGTTTCATTTTAAACAAAAGTGAAGTGTCGTCTGCAAACAACACTATATTATGGTTATCCTTGATGAGGTAAGGTAAGTCATTTATATAAATAAGAAACAAAAAGGGGCCAAGAATTGAGCCCTGAGGGACACCCATTTTTGCTACGGATCCGGGAGATCTTTTCCCATTTACATCGACTGTCTGAATCCTATTACTCAGATAAGAAGTAAGAAGATTCAGAGAGGAGTTCCGGATCCCGTAATGGCGAAGCTTCCTGATTAAAGTTTCATGGAGAACACAATCGAATGCCTTGGATAAGTCACAAAAAATGCCCAGAGCATCGCATTTGTCTTCCCATGCATCATAAATATGACCTAAAAGTTCAACCCCGGCATCGGTTGTTGAACGACCCCTTGTAAAACCAAATTGTTTAGTATGTAACAATTTGTGTCTATTGAAAAATCTTTGTAATTGCTCTAAAATGAGTTTCTCGAATATTTTACTAAAGGTAGGTAGTACTGAAATGGGTCTATAATTCGTGGGGTCAGAAGTACTACCCGTTTTAAACAATGGTATTATTTTACTACACTTCATTAAATCAGGAAACTGTCCACAATCAATACAATTATTAAAAATAAGTGCTAGACTAGGAGCTACAACGTTGATAATGGTTTTAACAACATCCACAGAATTTCCCCATAGATCTGTGGTCTTTTTTACATTCAGAGTGTTAAAAGTTTTAATTATGTCCGCAGGAGTCACATGATCGAAATTAAAATCAAAATCGCAAACTTCAACATTTTCTTTAAGTAGGGACTCTGCAGCAGTGGGTGATGAGTTCAGAGACTTTGTTGTTAGTATGGGGATCTCTGAGAAGAAGTTTTCAAAAGCCGCTGCTACCTGAGAGTCCGATTTGATTACAACGTCATCAATTATAAGGCTATAGTCGCTACATGATTTTCTAGACCTTCCAGTTTCACTATTTATAATATTCCAAGTCGTTTTAATTATATTATTGCTATTCTTAATTTTGGAACTCAAGTAACGCGACTTTGCAACAGAGCATACTTTTTTAAATAATTTTGAATAATTTCTAACATATAAACTAAATTCCGCAGTATTAACATGAATCTTTTCATCATACAACTCATAAAGCCGAGTTCGACTTTTATGAATACCAATAGTAGCCCATTCACCAAAAGACACGTTACCCTTAACTGCAATAGTCTTAGGTATAAAGATCGAATTATATTGCTTACAGTACATATTGAAAAAGTCTTCATATTGATGATTGATATCCGTTAAATTTGGCGACAGTACTAAATTATCAATGAGTTTAGTTTTAAAATTTTCTAAGCGACTTGCAGTTTTTGGGTTAACAGTGATATTCATTTTAGACACTATGATATTAGGGTTTTGAAAAGTAATCAATTGACCACAGTGATCAGAATCAAGTAAATTTATAATTTGTTTATTGCTTGGTACAACATCTGTATAAATGTTATCTATGCATGTGGCACTAGTAGGAGTTATTCTTGTTGGCTCCAAAAATAAGTTAACAAGATTGTAGGACTGAAATAGGCTTATAATTTTGCTACATAAACTAGACTTTTCTAATAAATTAACATTAAAGTCACCACAAGTGATTATGTACTTGTTTGACTTACAAATCTTATGAAACACTTCATCCATAACCTTCTCAAAGCAGTCATACAATCCAGAAGGGGGTCTGTACACACTTAATACAATAAACTGTTCCAATTCAATACAGGCTATTTCAATTGACCGCTCAACAGATAAACTTACAATATCTTTCCGTTCTTTATATTTCAGGTGGTTACTTATTATAATCAATGAGCCACCACGGATAGCATCAATTCTGCTAAACGAACTACCAATCTGGTGATTACTAAAATTAAACATTAACTGATGGCTTTTAAGCCAATGTTCAGTTATACAAAGAATATTAATATTATTGCAATTCATAAACAGTTCTATTTCTAAATCTTTGTTCTTTAAGCCTTGAATATTTTGATGCACCAGGTTGATATTATTTTTAGATTTTAAAACATTAGTGGAATAATTTTCGTTCAGCATGTTCATATTTTGTAAGCCAGAGATTGCCTCTGTTGTCTTAACTTCTAATTTAAATTTAAATCAATATTGTTGTCATTATTTGCTGCCAAGTTATTGGCAAAATCAATTGTCAAGGTATTGCATTGCTCAATAGAAGCAATTTGTTTAGCCAAGTTCTTGGCTGTAATACAAAAATAATATGATAGCGACACAGCTATCTGTCTCTTACAAAAAAATGAAAGATAGTATTTATCTTTCGTCAAATAATAATCAGTACCAACATAATTGTTGGTGTCAATTAAATGAAACAATGTATTATTTAATAATACATTGTACAACATTGTATTTAACTTAAATCTACGGAGATTTTCTTCCTGTGGCAAACTTTTGCTATATGGGAATGTAAACATTACAATTTTACTAACACATAAGTTACTCAAGGTCCTATAATATTGGAGTAATTCTCCTTTGTTCACATTGCCCCTATTACCTACAAAAATTAAAACTGTACTCTTTGGATGAAATTTATATTGTATAATTTTTTTCATTATATTAAATAATGAACAGCCAGGCATGCAGTTATTTAATATTGAGTGACCTGGATATTCATTTGTTAAAAGGTGGCCTAAACCTTTTCCTATTTCATCAGAAAAAATAACTAACTGTTTACTTTCAGACTGTTGTGACAAACATTTAGTGATTCCAACCGGCAAACTAACTTTAGAACTAGACTGGGGTATGCTGGAGTCACATATTGTCAATGAATGGTCCGGCGCAGAAGCAATTGATGGTAGTTCGCAATGCTCACAATTGTTTTTTTGTGAGTTCACCAGCTCATTCATCGCCAATACATACTCCTTCAATTGGTTTTCAGAGGCAGTATATTTAATGGTCATTGAATTTAACTTGTGTTGTAGGTGGTTTAGTTCGCATTGTAAGTCTTCAGTGTCTGTTTGGTATTTCTTAGTTGCTTTTTCTAGGCTAGATGAATAAATGTCTAATTGTTTTAATAGATGCAACCTTTCCCTATTCAGTTTAACATTTTTGATGAAATAGATGACAGTCATACTACTGTCATACCTACTCATCCACAGTGTTCCTTCAATAGCCCTTTAAGTTCCAGGGTCACGGTTACCCAAGGACAGTACCGCGACCACGGACCAGCTAACGTAATTAGGACGCATGAAATTTGAACCGAATATCTCATCAGAACAAACATACTTTTTTTCGAAATAGTTTTTTTAACCTTTTTTTTTTGTTTTTTTTTGTTGTTGTCGAGACGTGATATTATGTTGTGTGGTGGCGTGCGGCGTAAACAATGCTTAGATATGCTATAGCAACAATCGCGGTTAATCTGCTGTTATTTATTGAAGAGTTCCCTCGATTTCTTCAAGATCCCATCATCAGATATTGAAATGGTGACAATGGGACCACACGGGAAGCACCAGCTTTCAAATAAAAGAAAAATAATGAAAATCGGTTCACCCAGTCGCAAGTTATGAGGTAACAAACATAAAAAAAAAAAAAAAAAAAATACAGTCGAATTGAGAACCTCCTCCTTTTTTTGAAGTCGGTTAAAAAAGACATGCCAAGATTGTTTACCTTTAGTTAACTACCTAAACCGACGGAGTATAGCTGTCCCCTGCGGTTTCACCCGCATTTTTCGTTACTGCTCCGCTCCCGTGGGTCGTCGTGATGGTATATAGCCTATAGCATTCCTCGATAAATGGGCTATCTAACACTGAAAGAATTTTTCAAATCGGATCAGTAGTTCCAGAGATTACCCCCTACATACAAACTTACAAACTTACAAATTTTACCTCTTTATAATATTAGTATAGATAAAATGAACTTTATCCCGATAACACTGTTACTACTTCTTTTGGTGTTCAATAAAGTTTATTCTATTCTTTTTTAGCACTGCGAATATTTCGTCCAATCAAGTCCCAGAATTACGATCCTTTCGTACCTACTAATTTTACTTCTATTATTTTTGTTTTAAACTACTCCGTATTTTAAAGGTAAATAATAAAATATAATTATGTATATAGTTTTAACTTATTATTTTGAGATATGCTTAGGCTTATTATTTACTTGTAAAAATATGTAACTAAGAAAATAAGTAGATTATAAAAAAAATATTAGGTAGTGATAAAAAATCCGGCTATAAATTCCTTTCTATTTGAAACGGATGGTTACCCTACGAAACTGACGAAACGAGCGTACGAAGAGGGGTGCGTGCAGCGTGCGTGGTCGGGGGACGCGGGTGCTAGCTACGGCGGCCCGATCGCGCGTGGTCGCTGGCAAATAGTATCGCCTTAAGTTGCTAGTACAGTTCGTCCGATAATGGGGGGTTTACACGGGTGACTAAAGCCGCACGATTTTAGCCGCGTGGCGTAAAACGACCGTCTTAATGGCAATTCGACTAGGTCGCAAGTGACTAAAGCCGCAAGCCCCAAAGTTAGGTAGCATCCGACTTTGTCCGTATGGCGATCGGCCGCATGAAGGAGTGTTACACATGCTGCGTTTACACGGGTCGATTTTCGCCGTGCGGCTAGTCGCATCACAAATTACTTCATCAAGCCGAATCGCTAGCCCATTTACACAGGTTACTAAAATCGCATGCGGCTCGGTCACAAAAACTCCTTTATGCGGTGGGCGATCGCCTGCAACTGATCGCTTTACACGGTCGATTTTTGTCACCAGTCGCATGCGGCCAGTCGCCGTGCGGCCAAAGTCGGATACTATCCAACTTTGGGGCTTGCGGCTTTAGTCAGTCGAATTGCCATTTAGACGGTCGATTTACGCCGCGCGGCTAAAATCATGCGACTTTAGTCACCCGTGTAAACCCCGCATGGCTCTGCAAATTTTGGCGCTTGAAATATCGTACAAAAATAAAGGTTTTAAAAAAAACCGGGCAAGTGCGAGTCGGACTCGCGCATTGAGTGTTCCGTACCCACTTATCTATGAAAACAGTTCAATTCTGGAATCGAACATTGAAGATTTTTCGGAAAAAAAAGTCTTATGACCTAACTAAATATTTTCTGTTTTCAGACTTTTCCCTATATTAGTGCTATAGGTACTTAATACCTTGCTTCATGCCAAATTTTAAGATTCTAGTTTAACGGGAAGTACCCTATGAATTTTGATTCCTTTGACAGTGTCGAAATGTACGTTTTTTGCAACATAAACGGGCGTATCCTTTTTTTCCCGTCAACTTACAAGTTTGATTTTTGCCCAGTTTAAAGGGACTTGAGTATACAGTTTTAAATTCAACTTGATACCTTCACGCGTTCTTGAGATACAGTGTCTTGATTGACAGACAGACAGACAGACAGACAGACAGACAGACAGACAGACAGGCAGACAGACAGACAGACAGACAGACAGACAGGCAGACAGACAGACAGACGGACAAAAAAGTGATCCTATAGGGGCTCCGTTTTTTCATTTTGAAGTACGGAACCCTAATAAATGCAATAAAATTCGCAGAGCCTAACTTCACACTCGCCTGTTGCCAACTTCTAACGGACTCGACGAACTGTGTAATATTCATTATTCGTATCGTTCATCCCTATTGTGTCAGTGTTGATTGGTTCTGTCAAACTGACAAGTGTTTCAAACGACTTTCTTGGCGGGATTTCTTCGAGCGCAAAATAATACTGCAAATAGTTTCCTAGTGGATATTGTGATGGGAAATAGGTGTAAAATTGTATCTCTAGTGTCTGCACAACTGGACAATATGTGGAATCATTAAAACGGGCGCGATCGCGGTAAAATTTTGAAAAAAAAATTTTGGGGGATGGGCTGCTCGCGTCCGTAGGACTTACTTGAATTTCGACCACCCTACACGTGTCCCCTGGGTAGTGCTAAACGAGCAGTAAATCTGGTGGTAGGCCATTGCATCGGCTGCCGGCTTAAAGATTACCACCCACCAGACAAAGCCATACCGCCAAGCGATCCGTCGTGTTCCGGCATGATGTTTGGTGAAGCCGTACGGTGGAGGATAGGTCTGAGCAGTTGTGTTGCGATGTGTACCGGGTATGATGCACCAGCTGTTGTTGTGCCGGATGTTTGATCATGGAGGGTAGCGGGATCCGAAGCACGGTGCTCCGCTGGCCGACCGTAGACAGTTGGGGGCCCAAGTAGTGTGCCAGCCACACACGAAAGGCTGCCCCGCCATCTGCGAAAAATCCCAGGGTGGCCCCATCGTGCCGGTTGGCGACCGGATGGGAGGACCCGATGGCGATCCTTGGGGGGGTTCGGGCGTCCCCGCAGTCTCCAAATCAAACCTCCATTGGCGCAGCAATTCTGAGTGTGTTATTGGGTCTAACATCGCATCACCTCGCTCAACTGCTATCTTCCACCACTCCTATTCACTCCAAACCCAAACAATGAAAAAAGGTAAAAAGAAAAGCAGGTGTCGACAGCGGTTGCACGTCCTCCCATTCCAAGTGCATCTCTCGAATATTCGAGGGATGCACTCCAATATCAATGCGGTCCACCACCACCTTGAAACCGATAAGCCACACTTGCTTTTCTTGACGGAGACGCAGATTAGATGTCCGTCAGATGCGGCGTACCTCAACTACCCGGGATACTCTCTGGAGCATCACTTCCGGCAGCGTGCCGGGGTCTGTGTGTACGTCCGCAATGACATCTGCTGCCAGCGTCTCCGTCACCTTGAAAACCCCGATTTTTCAACCTTATGGCTGTTGGTGGACACAGGTATGGACAAAATTGTCTATGCCTGTGTCTACCGATCCCACAGCGGTGATCAGGAGACAACTCGGTTATTTGACCACCTCGGTATGGCCGCCGATACGGCCCTGCATCGGCACCCGGATGCGCAGTTCGTCGCTCTGGGGGACTTTAACGCCTGTCATCAAGACTGGCTTTTCCCATACCAGAGGACTGACCACGCTGGGAGAGAAGCGCGAAACTTTGCAGTTTCAATGGGGCTCTCTCAGTTGGTAAAGCAAGCGACAAGGGTGCCTGATATTGCTGGTCATACTGCCAATTGTCTGGACCTTCTGCTGACAACCGATCCAGACAGATGTATCGTAACAGTTTCGTCACCACTCGGAACTTCAGATCACTGTCTGGTGAAGTCTGTAACGTCCTTCTCGCCACCTGACTGCGACTCACGCGGTGAACGGCGAGTGTGGCGTTACAAGTCAGCAGATTGGGATGAGATGCGGCACTTCTTTGCGTCTTATCCTTGGCAGCAGGTCTGCTTCTCTTCGGAAAATCCGTCGAGCTGTGCGGAGGCAATTTCCGATGTGGTGCGTCAAGCTATGGAGTATTACATCCCACATGGTGACGTACCCGTCGGTAGCTCAGCCCGCCCATGGTTCAACGCCGACTGTGCTGAAGCTGAAAAGCGAAAGCACTCGGCGTTTCTTTCCTGGGTGGATGCTCGTGACCGCAAAGCTCCGGACCTGAGTTCAAAGAAGAGAGCCTTCAACCATGCTGCCAAGTCCTACAAAAAGGCACTAAGGGAGGCTCGCTTCGATCGCATTTCCCACATTGGCCAGAAGCTCTCTGCGCAACCGTCCGGTAGCAGAGCATTCTGGTCCCTTGCCAAGTCGGTCGAAGCGAACTTCTGTCGGCCCACATTGCCTCCGCTGGTTCGGCCAGATGGAACACTAGCTCATACGGCGAGAGAGAAAGCAGGTCTCTTTGCATCTCTCTTCGCCCATAATTCTCGTCTTGACACTGGCAGTGCTACTCCACCGACTCTGCCTCACTGTGGCACCTCGATGCCCGAAGTCCGTATAAGGAACAAAGAGGTTCTGAGAGCACTGTGTCGTCTAGACGTGAATAAGGCTAGTGGACCAGATGGTATTCCAGCGATTGTTCTCAAGGCATGTGCGCCCGAGTTGTCTCCTGTCCTGACACGCTTGTTTCGCCTCTCATATAGGACTGGTATAGTGCCGAAGTCCTGGAAGCTTGCCAACGTGCAGCCCGTGCCCAAAAAGGGCAGTCGTGCCGATCCTACCAACTATCGGCCGATTTCAATAACCTCCATACTCTGCAAGATTATGGAGCGTGTGTTGAACTCGCGCCTCATGGCATACCTGGAAGGTAACGATCTCCTCAGTGACCGACAGTACGGGTTTCGTCGCAATCGGTCTACTGGGGACCTACTAGTGTATGCCACTCACTTGTGGGGCGAGGCCCTCGAGAAGAATGGGGAAGGACTTGCAGTCTCCTTAGACGTCTCGAAGGCCTTCGATAGGGTATGGCACGCTAGCCTTTTGAGTAAGCTTCCAGCGTACGGCATCTCTCCTGGCCTGATTAACTGGATAAAAGACTTCCTGAGTGAACGGTCCCTCCGAGTTGTTGTCGACGGATGCTCATCAGAGCCCATGATAACTAATGCCGGAGTTCCTCAGGGGTCTGTTCTCTCTGCAACTCTCTTCCTGCTCCATATCAACGATCTGCTGCTGCCCGGTATCTATGGGTATGCAGATGATAGCACAGTTGTAGAGAGATACATGCCGAGTACTCAGGCTAGTAAGGAGCTAATCCGGTCTGAAAGAGAGGCTATGGTAGAGCGTACGAATGACTCACTTCAGGCAGTCTCCAAGTGGGGCGAAGCCAATTTGGTGGGATTCAACGCCACCAAAACACAAGCGTGTCTATTCACCGCTAAAAGGAGCCCGTTCACCTTGGCTCCTGCTTTCCGGAATGTATCCCTGGAATGCACCGACCGCCTTCAGCTATTGGGAGTTGAAATTTCCTCCGATCTGAACTTTGGGCGGTTCATTGAGTCCAAGGCCAAGATGGCTGCTAGGAAACTCGGCGTTTTGGCAAAGGTCCGGCAGTACTTCACACCGGGACAGCTTCTAATGTTATACAAAGCACAGGTCCGATCGTGTGTGGAGTACTGTAGCCACATATGGGCTGGAGCTGCAAGATGCCACCTGGCAGCTTTGGACTCAGTGGAAAGGCGTGCAAAGAGGCTAATTGGGGATCCAGATTTGGCTAACTCCAATCTACAAAGCCTTGAGCACAGGCGCAGGGTAGCCAGCCTTTCGGTTTTTTACAGGATGCATTTCGGAGAGTGTGCGCAGGAATTGCATGAATTGATTCCGCCATCCCCTTTCCACCATCGGACAAGCCGTCGTACGGCGGGTATCCACCCTTACGTTGTCCAAACCTTTACGGTCCGGACTAAGCGTTTCGCCTCGTCCTTCATACCGCGTACATCGAGGGACTGGAACAATCTGCCTGCTGCGGTTTTTCCGTCCGATTATGATTTGGGTGTCTTCAAGGCTAGAGTGAATAGGCTTTTAATAAGCTAGTGCGCCTCACCATCGACGATTGCATCACTGCTTACCATCAGGTGGGATCGCAGTCAAGCACTAGTTTATAACGACTAAAAAAAAAAAAATGGAGGTGAGAATTTTATTGTAGTGTTGACTTTGACTTGTTCAGCGAAATTTTCCAAGAAAACTAACGCCACACATTTGCTGCTAAAACATTAGAATAATAGCTATTAGCTCATTATTGTTTGTAGGAAAGGGATACGTTTAAGAAGTAATTATTCAAATTTTCATATTTAATTCATGAATCCCCGACCGGTCCTATGAGACCGCGCTGTTATTGTTTTACTATTGTGTCTCGTTTATAGATAAAAACACAAAAAATATTGAAATTGATATTAGATCGTAATATTTCGCGATATTTTGGCTGGTTCTTTTCGCTGTTTTAATTATTATCAGTCCAAGAGCGAGTGAAGCGAGTGGAAATTTAAACACTCCAACACGGTCAGTTTAGGTTACAAGGGAATCCCTTTCGAGTGCGGGGGAGGGGGGGAGGGCGCAATCCCCTTCAAAGTTCTTAATTTTGGTCAGTGGGTAGGCTTAGGGGATTTTTTATAGTAGGGTTCAGACGACCCACTGACCCTCTGTCGACTGTTCCTCTGGTTTTCTACCTATCATACATTAACCGTGTGTATTTTTATTCAGGATACAGATATTTACATAATATTTAAATATTAACAATTTAATAGATATTTATACAAACTAAAGATAAAAGTATGTACAAACGTAAACGTAGTACAAAAAAAAGGCATTTACTGAGCATAAAAAAATATGTGTCGAAATATGAAATAAACGTCGTGCCAATATTTGTAACTGAGGCCAATAAAATTAATTTGAGCAGTATTATTTTGAAAAAATTATGAAACAAATTTAAAAATGTGAAGGTTTTATTCATTTCTAATAAGAAAAGAGAGATCGAGATAGATTTTATTTTGTATGAGTAAGATAAGGGATTTAATAGATTATTCGGTCAGTGGGTCATCTTAGGGGTGGATCTGGACCTACCATTCAAGCAAAATTAATTTTTCAAATCATAATTTTGAATATTAACCATATGTGACTTGATTGACAAAACTAGCGAATTCACAAAGTTGCTTAAACATTTTTACAGCCTGCGGCACATCACAAGTATTTAAAAAAAATCTAGATGGGTAATATATGTACTTGAATTAGGGTCTTTTTTCAATAAATCAATAAAAAGCCGATGAAAAAAGTCCACAGGGCATGGGAAGAGATAAGGCGTCTGAAAGCATAGCAGATGGCCTTTTCAACCATTTCAATTTGGCACACCTGCACCAGACACCCTGTATAAGTAGGTATTTGAATCAAATTACAAATATCCCGAAAATCCTGATTTTGCTTAAAAACCGGTTTGAATTTACAGAACGTCTTTTACAGTTTTCAGGGTTCCGTAGCCAAATGGTAAGAAACGGAACCCTTATAGATTCGTCATGTCTGTCTGTATGTCTGCCTGTCCGTCCGTCCGTATGTTACAGCCACTTTATTCCGAAACTATAAAAGCTATGCTGTAGGTATTTTGATTAGTAGATGTAATCTGTGAACCGTGTTAAGATTTTTACACAAAAATAGAAAAAAAAGAATAAAATTTAGGGTTCCCCATACATGGAACTGAAATTAAAAAAAATAATTTTCATCAGACCCATTTGTATGGAGTATCAACGGATAAGTCTTCAAAAATGTTATTGAGGTTTCTCATGTCATATTTTTCTAATCTGAATAGTTTGCGCGAGAGACACTTCAAAAGTGGTAAACATTGTGCCCCCCCCCCCAGTAACTTCAAAAATAAGAGAAAGAAAAATGTAAAAAAAAATATGATGTACATTACTATGCAAACTTCCAACGAAAATTGTTTTGAACGAGATCTTAGTAGTTTTTTTCCAATACGTCAAGTTGATACGGAACCCTTGGTGCGCGAGTCCGACTCGCACTTGCACGGTTTTTTTATAATACAAAAACAGATTAGATACACCCATGAACCAACCAACCATCACAATCAATCGTTCAACATCCATCGCAACCAGGAGAGTGTTGAGTGCCGAGATTTGAGACAGTTGAGTGGCTTGGGCGACTTTTCCCTAGATGAAACAGTCTGTTCCTCCTGTTAATTCAATTTTGCCTTAAAAAGTAAAACTGGTTTGATATGTTGTTTGGGTGTTATTGTGATAAAATGTCGATATTAAAGTAAGAAGGTAGGGTCTTGCTGTTGTCCGATCACACTGAGAAATGCTATTCTAAAACCGATCAGTTGAAGTATATGTAACGGGGAACTGAAAAAAAAGGCAAAAGATTTGGTACTAAAACCAAGGTCAAGGTTACATTTCACTCATTTAGGAGTAGAAGGGTGGAGAAACATCGAGAGAGATTGACTTAAACATTTGAGGTCAATGGCATTGACCTCGACGTCAGTGACCTTGAGCTTAAATTGAATGTATAAAACAATGGGAAACTTGGTCTTAAGTACGATTTCAAGGTTATACAAGGGAATGTCAGGAATATCCAAAGCCAATGCCCTTTACCTCAAATTAGATGACCTAGAGGTCAAGGTCAATGTAAACCTTGTGCCATGTGCCATGCCAGGGTACATTCAAGGTCAACTACTTTTACCTTAAAGAGATTAAAGTACAACAATTTTGTAATGCCGGCGTCACACATTGGTTTCAAATTGCTAGGTACGTAGGTAGGTTGGTAGGTAGGTAGGTAGGTAGGTAGGTAGGTAGGTAGGTAGGTAGGTAGGTAGGTAGGTAGGTAGGTAGGTAGGTAGGTAGGTAGGTAGGTAGGTAGGTAGGTAGGTAGGTAGGTAGGTAGGTAGGTAGGTAGGTAGGTAGGTAGGTTAGGTTAGGTTAGGTTAGGTTAGGTTTTTTTTTTTTTTTTTTTTTTTTTTTTTTTTGTTTTGGCAGGAGTGGGAAATCCTCATGGACACCCAGACTGCCCCACTGGTAGGGCAGTCTGGGTAGTGCCGGACTCCTACCGGCTAAAACCACACTCCTGCCTTGTCTTATCGCCACTCCCTGCCCTGAGCAGAGTCGTTGGAAAATCAGTTTATGTTTAAGTAACGTTTTGTTTTTGTATGATTGTTTATGTTTCGCGATTTATTGAGTTTTCTTTTATATTATGTAGTTTATATTTTAGTTTTTATTTATAGATATGTATTTTTATTTATATATTTTTATTGTATATTATTGATCCTTTATATATAATTAGATATTTTGATATATAGATAGATATTTTAGTATTTATGCCATCCTAATTATTTTCTCTCTCTCCTCAAAGGTTGCGCAAACGCTTGGTTGCCCCAATACTCTGCGCTTGCTTGAGGCCTTCCTTCTGTGCCATCTTTTCTGCTTTGCCTTTAATAATATAATTACTTTTGATTGGTGTTTATGTGTAATAGTTTTATATATATGTATATATATATATTTTGTTTTTACCAGTGTTATTATTTTTTGTTTCCTATATTGTCATATTTTTATGATTTATTTATTCTTTTTTATTACGACTTCTGCTATTTTTCTTGTGTATTCTAAAAATTTAGTTCGTTTCTTGTTATTCCTCATTATTTCTTGTACCGTATTTTTAGTTATTTTTTGTCCTATTTCCTGTTCACTATCATACCTTGCTCGGCCGAAGATCGGGCAGTCGAGCAAGATATGTAGGGCGGATTCGTCAACTCCAGGTGCGCAGGCGCACGATGGGTCCTCCTTACATTTGAACTTGACCAGATATTCGGAGAACCCACCGTGCCCTGTCAGCATTTGCGTTATGATGCTGTCTAGAGGTATCTTTCTGACGATATGGTACCCCTCGATGGCATCGGGGAAGAAGACCTTGGTTGTCCCGGCAGTTACTCCTGATCGATACCTCCGGTTCCATTCGTCAAGGGACCCACGTCTGATTTGCCCCTTGACGAATGAGACCGGACATTTGTCGTAATCGGGGGCTCGCTTTAACGTCAGGGCAGCCATTTTTGCCAGGCAGTCGGCGCGTTCGTTGCCCGCAAGTCCTGCGTGGGCTTTTAGCCAGAACAAGGCCACAACTTTGCTCTGGCCAAGGGCTGTCCGGAGATTCTTGCGGGCCTCGACCGCCAGGGGATGCAGGGAGCCGTTGTTGACTACTGTCTCCAGCGCAGACCTGGAGTCACTGTATATGGCGAAGCTCTGCTGAGCACCTCGAATAATGTGACCCGTGGCTCTGCTTATGGCCAGGAGCTCCGCCTGATAGACGGTGCCGTAAGATGGCAGTTTAAGTTTGACGGCCTTGGTTTCCGCTGTTCCTTCCCATAGGGATAAAGCGGCTCCAACCTTACCGTCGATTTTGCTGCCATCTGTAAAGATCTTGACGGCAAAGTCACTATTCGTGTTGAGTTCTTCCTCGTCTATCAGGCTCTTGAACTCCAGGTGCATATGTGTCGCCGGGTGTCCATTTTCGGTGTGCCCCGCTCTCCGCTCGACCTCCCTGTCCGCCAGGTCTGGTCGGGGTACTCCCCTCTTTGCTTCATACAGGGCAGCCGCCTCCTGTATACGAATATCGAGTGGGAGTATCCCGGCGAGAAGCAGTGCTGCGTTCAGGGAGACCGTGCGGTAGGCTTTGCAGAGCTTCTGCGCGAATCCGCGCTGGATAGCGTTCAATTGTTTCTTGACTCCCAGCTTCCCCACTGCCGGAGCCCAGGCGCTCGCCGCGTACATAATCACTGGTTCTATTACGGCGTTATAAATTATTCTTATGACATCTGCGTGGAGGCCCCAACTGATCTTGGCCGCCCTCGACAGCTGCCCGTAAATTTTTACTACTTTTTTACATATATTATTAATATGTTTATTAAATGTCAGGCAGCTGTCGATGGTAAGGCCAAGGATTTTTATTTCTTTAGACATGTTGATGCTGATCCCGCCCATGCTCAGGAGTGGTTCGTCATATTTAAGCTTGCGTGTAACCACCATCGCCTGTGTTTTATGGGGTGCAAACTTTAACTTGTTTTTAACTCCCCACTCCCCAACATAGGCGAGGGCAGCATTGGCCTGTCTTTGAACCTCCAACGCAGTGTCTCCGTCGACAACCAGAACTACGTCATCGGCGAACGCCTGGCAATAGATACCCCTGTCAGTCAGCGCCTTCAACAGTGGGTCGAGGACGAGGTTCCACAGGATGGGACCCCCTATGGAGCCCTGGACACACCCCTTGGTGGTTTTTACGGAGTGTGTCTCACCGCCGTATCTTACCTCGACCCTTCTGTCCTGAAGGTAGCTGCTGATTAAGTCCCTAATATTTCCGGGACAACCCTCCTCCCTCAGTCTGACCTTGATGGCCGGCCACCATGCGCTATCGAAGGCTCCCTCTATGTCCAATGAGATCACAGTTATCAGCTTTTTCAGTTTCAGCTTTCCTCTTATATGTCCCATTAGGTCATAGAGGGAGTCTTCGGTGCTCTTTTGGGGTACGAAACCGTACTGGCGGACGCTCATTTTGGGGAGAAGGTGCCACTTCAGTCTCCCCACGATCATTTTTTCGAGCACCTTGCCTAAGACCGGGAGCAGTCCGATCGGCCTGTAGGACTTAGGCTGGGAGTAGTCCTCCTTGGCGGGTTTCCGCAGGACAATGACGGCCGCTTCTTTCCAGGGCTTCGGGAAGTGGCCCAGCTGCAAACACTTGTTTGCGATGGCCAGGAAAGTCCCTGGATCCTGCGAGACCACTCGCGCGCAGATATCTGCCGTGAAACCGTCGGCACCCGGGGCCTTCTTCGGGTTAAAGCTCTCCACGGCCACTCTCAGCTCCTGCTCCGTGAACGGGGGATCATGGTTGTCATCATGTTCCCCGCTCACGGATTCGGCTTCTCGTCGGGTGGCCTGGTGGTCTGCGTTATCCTCGCTCACCCGATCCTCCGGGTAGAAGGTTTCAGCGAGCAGTCTCGTCGACTCCTTCAGGCTCAGGAACTTCCCGTTGTATTTTAAGGGGACGTCTTCAAGTCTTTTCGACGTGCGGCCGATCACCCTATAAATACCTTCCCAAAGCCCCTCCTTGTCCTGTCTCCCGCAAAACTCCTTCCAGCTTTCAGTCTGAGCAGCCCTGGTCCTGGCAAAGTACTCGTCCTTCTTTTGCAGGTACTGGTCAATCACCCCGGCCTTTCGGGAGGGGGCCGCGCAGCGTATTCGTCTCTTCCTGGTGGCGACTTCCCTCTTCAGGGTAGCTAACTCATTGGACCACCACGGCAAGGTGAGTTTTGTGTGTGCGTTTATGCGTGGAATGTGTTCAGTGCATGCTTTGTGTATATTGTTTGTGAGTGTGTTTATTGTGTGTTCAAGTTGATGAGTGTTGCTGATTTGTTTGACTTCCGACGGGCTGATTTTGTGATCTGCGTTTAACTGGGCCAGTTTCTCACGAAACTGACTCCAGTTTGCCTTTTTTGTATTGTAGAGCCGCGTCGTCCGTTTTATGTGTGTGGTCTCACCTTTTTTCAATGTTATATTGAAAGTTATGCCGTTGTGGTCCGAGTTCGTCAGGCTCTGGTCCACCTTCCAGTCGCCCACCAGGTCGAGTATGTCCATCGTGCACGCGGTGATATCGACGTGACTGGTGTACGTCCTCCCCCCCCGAACGGTTTCGAAGGTCGGAGTGTCACCGACATTAAGCACCTGCATACCGATTTGATCAAGAGCGCCCACCAGACTGTCTCCCCTGGAGTCTGTGACTCCGCTGCCCCACCAAACACTCTTTGCGTTCGAGTCTCCCCCGATAAGAAGCCTCGCCGTGTTCGCCGCTGCTATCCTTCTGAGCTGCTCCAGGTATGGCTCTATGGGAGTGTCTGGCTCGAAATAAAAGGAGGCCAGCGTGATTTCCCAGGCAGCCGTGCGGATTTTCACGACCACGATGTTGTTGGTCGTGATTTCTGGGCACTGTATGACTTCGAGGTCGTTATTGAAGACGGCGATTGCTGCCTTTACAGTGCCCCCCGGACGGCTGGTGTTCTGGAAAATCCTGGCCCCCCCGTACGGCTTTAGGGTTCCGACTCCACCCACGTACGGCTCCTGAAGCAGTGCAACAGCGATTTTGCGATTGGCGGCCTCCAGCATGAGCTCGTCCGTGGCCAGTCGCATTCTTTGCAGGTTGGCCTGGACGAACCCGTGCGTCCTGACCTCGCCTCGGGGAAGTACTCCTGCCGTTGTGATCGCTGCGGCGCCCTTAGCAATACGCAACGGTGGATCGCGCTATTGCGTCCCACCGCTTGCGTAGGGGGCAGTCCGTGCTGAAGCTATTATGAGCTAGATGGTCGTGACCCGCTTTTTTGCAATTACAGCATTTGGGGGGCTCCCCGGCCAGACGTGTTGGACATTCTGCTCTCAGGTGAGCGTCACCGCAGTGCGAGCAAAGGTCGTCCTTCCCGGTGCAGTGTTTTCGGCCATGGCCAAAACCAAGGCACCTCGTGCACTGTACTAGGGGGGTTTGATCGAACACCCTCACCCTTTGCAAATCAATATGTGCACGACCAGCCTGGGTCAAGACCTGCCATACTGGGGGGGAGACTTGTACAACCACATGATTTTCATGTGGGTTTCGTGCTCGCCTGCGGTATTTGACAGTGACTCTCACCTCATCCTTCTTCAGCTCGCCCAGGAGATGTTGGTTCTGTTTGAGGATCGCTTTGGTGATGTCATCGTCTGTGTTATAAGATAAAACATCCGTCAACACCACCAGAGGATCCCTATTTACCGCCTCCTCTACCTTTAGTCCGGTCGCGGAGTCCCCCAATCTGTTCTTCACCATATCTAGTTCTTGGCGAGTCTGGCACCCTATGACCACTTTCTGGTCTCTCGCCTTACGGACTTTGTCAACACGGATTCCCGTCTCCTTGGCGTCCACCGCGATTCTAATTTTGTCGACGACGGCGCCACTGGTGTCGTTCGTGTCTTCGGAGCTTACAATGAGCGAGTGCAGCGGCCGCTGCGGCACATATTGCTTATCCGCTCCGGCCGCGACACTTGCGTAGCTCCGACTGCGGGGGGAGGAGAGAGGAGCAGGGGGTCGATTATCAAGTTTTTCGCAGAGTGTGCGTGTATAGAGCGCACATTCTGCGATCTGCTTTCTGCTCTCCCTTACCTCTTTAAGCACGTCCACCATTGTTGGCACCCTAGCACCATCGTCCGACCTAGTCTGGGTAGACACTTCCGTGTCACCCATACCGTTTGCGCCTCTTTCCTCTTTTGAGGAACTTTTTGCCAGGGAAACCAGGGAAGCTATTATTTGTAACAGTTCGATTATGTTTTTGTTGATGGTGGACTTTATTTCTCTTTTTAGGTTCCCTGATTTCCCCATGGCTTCTTCCACTTCTGCACCCATGGCCTGAGCTCGGATAAGGAGGCTCTCCGCACGCTCAACTGGAGCCGCGCCTATAGACGACTGTGAGCGCCGGGGTGATGATTCAGATAAGATGCGCGACTGCGACCCATCACCGCCGGCGGTCACAGCCGCAGGCATTCCGGCGTCTTCGGCGGGGCCATCTACAACTCGTTCCGGAGAAAATACGCAGGGCGGTATTGGAAGGGCCGATTTGGAGGCAGAAGGGAAAGCGCTTTGCATAACGTACGTTTTACGTCTAACGTTAGTTGAGATTTCGGCCTTTTTTACGTTTGGTGGGGTCGAGAACATTTTTATACAATTAAACACAATAAAAGCTTGATTAATATAAATTTTAATAAAATTAGTTAAATATTATTGTATAAAAACTAAGGACTAAAACTATCGTATATAGGGAGCGTCGATAAGGTTAATATTTAAACCCAAAAAGGGAATAAAGGGTGTCAATAATCAATTAATTCCTCAATAAAGGTGTCAATATAGAACGAAATAAAATCCTTAAAAGAGGCGTCGAATATAGTTAGTTCTGATCCCTGTAAATGGGGGGGGATCAGTAGGTCTTAAAAACAATAAATTGAGTCAAATAAAATATTAAAGTTGCGATAATATGTATGTATAACAATAATAGTGTCAATAAAATCTTTAGAAATCTTTAGTTAGTCAAATAAAATCTTAAATCTAACCGTAGAAGCCTCAATAAAGGCTTCTAGGAGCTGTCAAAGCAATATTATTACTCGGTGCGATCACCTCCGTTATTAGCCCGGATAAAATTTTTTTGCTAGGGGTCCCACTTTACGGGTTATCTGCGACGCGTTTAGCGATCAATTGGAGATTTTCCTTAACCGCTACTCAAGGCTGATGCAACTATGCAATCACGTGCAGGAAAAGATAAATGATCTGCAGTAGAGAACAATCCGGCCATGTGGGGGAACTAAGTTTAAAATGGTTAGGTTAGGTTAGGTTAGGTTAGGTTAGGTTAGGTTAGGTTAGGTTAGGTTTTTTTTTTTTTTTTTTTTTTTTTTTTTTTTTTTACCTGTCCGGGCGCCAAGGCCCGGCCCGCGAGCTATCCTACATGCTGTCCCTAGATTTCCTTCCAGGATTATAATACTGGAGGGGGTAGGTTTCGTATCTTTATTTATTTAATATCTAGGCTTTTTGCCTAGTTATGTGGATTCTATTTTATACATTCTTTTTATCTTAATTATACATTCTTATTTATATAAACGTTCTTATATCTTGCTAGTATTTTTAACATTTTCTTATCTATTTTGTACTTTTCTTGAAACATTACAATCACTTTACTTATTACTATACTTTTTAGTTTACAATCCTCTAAGTTTCTTAAATACAAGGAAACAACAACAACAAGGGTCTTAATACTAGGTTTAGTGTATTGTGTACATCTGACGGTGCTTATTATATTTATACAGATTTCTATTTTAACTTTTATTAAATCTAATTGCTTATTTTCTATACATCTATAAAAACCAATTAGGTTGCTTACATTTTAAACAGTAATAAACTTATTGTTTCTAGTTTTACATTATTCTTATTTACTATATTATTTTATTTCTTACATAACTATTCTTACTGCTCTAGATCTAATTATACATCTTATATCTAAGTCTACTGTCCTGCTAATTTTTATCTAGCCTACTATATAGTTTAGCAGGTGATTATCTATCTATTCTTATTTCTATTATTTACGGTTTCACATACATAGATGCAGTAATTTGTGAACTCGTCGGTACTCGATTTACTCATAAGCAATTCGTTTAACTTGTCTTTTGTGATTTTTATCCCCAGTTGCTGTTCAAGATCAAATCTACGGGATGCGTGGATGGGACAATCTACCAGTAGATGTACGACATCTTCGTTGATGTTGGGTTCACAGACGCATGATGGATTCTCCTTGCACTTAAACCGGTTCAGGTACTGGGAGAATCCACCGTGCCCCGTGAGTATTTGGGTGAGTTTCCCTTCAGGCTTGGCCTTGCGAGCAAAGCGGTAAGCCTCAATTGCATCGGGAAGGAAAACCTTTGTGACCGATGCTGTGTCCCCAGCCTTATACCGGCTGTTCCATTCTACTAAGGATGTTTGCCGTATAAGGCGTTTCACATAAGAAATGGGACACAGGTCGTAGTCCGGTTTCCTTTTCGATGCAACTGCGGCCCGCTTGGCCAGATCGTCGGCGCGCTCGTTTCCGGGCAGTCCTGCATGGGCCTTGACCCAGAACAAGGATACATCTTTTCCCTGGGACACGGCTTTCCGCAGGTTCTCCCTCGTCTCCACGGCCAGTGGGTGGAGAGACCAATGGTTTGCGATCGTCTCCAGTGCGGCTCTCGAATCGCTGTATAGACCATAGGTCGTCTCCCCCCTTTTAAGGATAACACTCGTGGCTTTGCATATGGCGAGGAGCTCCGCCTGGTAGACCGTGCAGTACGCGGACAGACTAAGCTTGAGGTTCTGGATTTCAGCCTCACTATTCCATAAGGATAGTGCAGCTCCAACCTTCCCCTCAATCTTGCTGCCGTCGGTGAAGATTCGCACCTGCTGCACATTGTGCCTGTCCACAAGGTTTTGGTCCACCAGTTGGGTAATTTCCATTGCCATATGTTCCGCCGGGTGAGGGGCTTCTGCAAACCCTACCGGACGCTCTGTCTCTCTGTCTCCCAGATCCGGCGGGGGTGACCCTCTCTTTGCCTCATACAATGCGGCTGCTTCTTGTATTCTGAGGTCAAGAGGTAGTATCCCCGCCAACACCAGTGCCGAGTGCAGAGAGACTGTACGGTAGGATTTACAGAGCTTCTGAGCGAAACCTCTCTGGACCATGTCGAGCAACTTGCGCACCCCGATCTTCCTAGCTGCAGGTGCCCATACCGCTGATGCGTACATCAATATCGGTTCAACTGTTGCTGTGTAAATTATCCTAATAATGTCTGTGTGCAAACCCCAGTCAACTTTTGCGGCTTTAGACAACTGCTTGTAAATGTCTAAGGCCTTCTTGCATTGGAGCGCGACGTGTTTGTTAAAGGTCAGTCGATCGTCAATGGTCAGTCCTAGGATCTTGACATCCCGTGACATGCCAACACTGACTCCTCCCATGTTCAGCAGTGGGGTGTCGTACTTCAGTTTCTTGGTCAAGACCATTGCGCAAGTTTTGTGCGGCGCAAACTTCAACTTGTTTCTGACTCCCCATTGCCGAACGTAGGCGAGCGCCGCGTTTGCCTGCCTCGAGACGTCAAGTCCAGTGTCTCCGTCAAAGATCAAGACTACGTCGTCAGCGAAAGCCTGCACGTACACACCCATCCGCTCCAGTTCCCGCAGTAAAGGATCCAACAGAAGGTTCCACAGGATGGGACCACCGATTGACCCCTGCACACAACCTTTGTTGGTGCTCCTCGTGCATTCTTCCCCAGCGAATCTTACACTGACTTTTCTGCAGTCGAGATAGCTATCCAGTAGCCTCCTGATATTTACCGGACACTTTTCCTCAGCCAGACGGATTCTAATGGCCGGCCACCATGCGCTGTCGAAGGCCCCCTCTATATCCAATGACACTAAGGTTACTAGCTTTTTACGCTCAATCAAACCCTTGATTCGGTGTATTAGCGTATAGAGGGCGTCCTCGGTGCTCTTCTGGGGCATGAATCCAAACTGGCGAGTACTAATCCGCGGTATTATGTGCCATTTGATCCTTGCTACTGTCATCTTTTCCAGGACCTTCCCCAAAACCGGCAACAGACCGATAGGCCTGTAAGCTTTGGGGTTCGCGTAATCGTCCTTGCCCGGTTTTCTCAGGACTACCACGGTTGCCTGCTTCCAGATGTCCGGAAAGTGTCCTATCTCTAGGCACTTGTTGAAGAGGGCAAGCGATACGTCCGGGTCCTGGCAGATAGCTCTGCTACAGATATCTGCTGTGAAGCCATCCGCTCCTGGGGCCTTCTTTGGGTTGAAACTTCCCGCCGCGGTCTTTAGCTCCAGCAGTGTAAACGGTGGGTCATGACTCTCATCATGCTTCCACTCGTTTACCCGTTTTGCCGCTTCTCTAGTGCGGCGATGATCTTCATCGTCAGTTTCCTCCAGGTCTTGTGGGTAGAATGTCTCCGCTAGTAAGTTCGCTGACTCTTTCGGGTTTAGATATGCACCTTCTTTGGTTAAGGTCAAGTCTTCTTGTCTCCTGGTGGTCCTACGGATAATACGGTATATACCGTCCCACACTCCTTCTTTGTTCTGTCTTCTACAGAACTCCTTCCAGCTGTCTGTTTGGGCTTTCTTGGCTTGGCACTCATATTCTTCTTTCTTTTTCAGGTACTCAGCTACCACTATGTCTTTGCGATACGGTGCCGCGTTTTTAATCTTGCGCCTGAAGGTAGTGGCAACTTTCTTCAGCCTTGCGAGCTCATCATTCCACCATGGGACCTTGAGTATCTCCGTACTTTTTTTTATAGGCATGCTGGCTTTGCATGCGGCTGTGATGTTTGCGGAAAATGTGTTAATTTTGGTCTCTAATTCTGATTTTGATTTAATACTCTCTATTGTTGCTACATTAATATTATTTTCTAAATTAAGATCGAAGATTTTAGTGTTAAAGAGGTCCCAATTTGCCTTCTTTGTGTTATATAGCCTCGTTGTTCTTTGAACTCTGAGGCCTCTACTCCTGCGGAGATTTATGTCGAGTAGGATGGCGTTGTGGTCCGAGCTCGTCATCTCCTGGTCTACCCTCCAGTTGTCTACTAGATCTAGTAGATCTTCTGTACAGGCTGTTATGTCTACGTAGCTGGTGTACGTCTTATTACCTCTCACGGTGTCGAAGGTAGGCGTATCACCTCTGTTGAGTACCTGCAATCCAGACTCTTCCAGGGTACCGGACATCTCAACTCCCCTGTGGTCTTCTATGGTGCTTCCCCACCAGGTGCTCTTGGCGTTACAGTCGCCTCCTATCAGCAGTCCTCTTGAGCCCAGCTCCTCTCTGATCTTTCTGATCTGATCCAAGTATGGCCCGATGGGTTGGTCTGGTTCGAAATAGAAGGAGACTACCGCGATTTCCCATGCGCAGGTTCGGATCCTCAGCACAACAATATTGTTGGTCGTGAGTTTCGGGCACTGGGTGACGTCAAGATCGTCGTCAAAGACAACGATAGCCGCCTTCACCGTCCCATCTCCTACTGCTGCGCACTGGAAGACTCTCGAACCACGGTAGTCCTTCATTCTCCCCATTCCACCCACATATGGCTCCTGGATCAAAGCGAATGCGAGTTTCCGCTTGCTGGCCTCAATCATGAGTTCCGTGGTTGCCAGCTCTTTCCTCTGGAGGTTCGCCTGGGCTACTGCATATCTTCTGGTGGGGTTGCCTGCCCTGGAGCGACTTGTGACCACCTTAGCAATACGCTACTTTAGCTCTTGCCAGTGCCTCCCACCTCCTACGCACTGGGCAATCGGAGCTAAAGGCGTTATGCTCGGCGTTTTCCGCTTTGGCGGCCATGCAGTTGCAGCACGTCGGTGGCGCAGACGCCAGGTAGTCCGCGCATTCCGCTCTAAGGTGTGGTCCACCACAATGACTGCATTTTGGGAGGGTGTCTTTGCAGAACCGCCTTCCGTGTCCGTAGGACAGACACATAGAGCACTGCACTAACGGGGACTGGTCTGCGACCCGTATCTTCTGCATATCAATGTGCACAGCTCCTCTGCTCATCAGGCGGTTATAAAGTTGCGGGGACACCCTCAGTGCGATGTGGCTCGTGAGTGGATTTCTGGCCCGTCTTCGGAACTTCACTTCCACCCGGTCATCCTTCTTGTCGAGGTCACGAAACACCTCCCCGTTCTGATTCCTCAGAGCCATCAGAACGTCCTCGTTACTATTGAACGATAGGACGTCTTTGAGGACCAGCATGGGGTCCTGGTTTTTCATCTCCTCGGCAACAAGGTGACCGTTTGCACCTTTTAGTCGCTCCTTTATTTTATTTCTGTCTTCTTCCGTACTACATCCTATGATCACCTTTCTGTCTTTGACCTTCCTGATCCTTTCTACCGTCACCCATCCGTCTTTTGCATTCACGGCCTTCCTCACTTCACTCATCACCTGGTCGCCAGTGTGGCTCTCATCCTTCGACGTAATAACGATGGAGTGTAGAGCGCTCCTTTCGACTGCATGCCTTCTGGGCTGCGTTGCTGCCACGTTTGCGTAGGTGTGAGCTTGTGAGCCCGCCTGTGATGCAACGGTATCTCTAAGAGAGACTATTTCTCTCTGGGTTTGGTCAATTCTTTCCCCCTGTTCCCTTAACATCCTTTTGATCTCTTCCCCGTCCTCATTTCCCATTATGACACCCCGTACTCCCATTTCCCCTATTTGGGTTCCTTTGTCCTCACTTGCGAGACGGCTACTTGTTGCACTGTCCTTAATTAATTGATATAAGGCTTCCACCGCCGTAGTGATGCCAGCCTTAATGTCTGACCTCAGGTTGCGTGACTCACCTAAATGGGCCTTTGCTCTCTGGAGCCAGAGTCTGCCTTCCTTCACTCTGTCGGTGGGAGCCCTATTTATTTCTTTACTGGGCTTTGGCGATCCACCCGCTGTCTCCATGGAGCCTCGTCGGGGCAACGTGGTCTTTTGGTTTGGCCGCAGTGGAGCCGTCGTCTTATTTGGCGAGACAGTAAAAGTAGTGGAGGTGGCAGTTTTGACCCCATCACCCCTTCCGTTCTCCCACTCTCCTATACTCCGACGTACGCTTGGAGTCTGTGTCGGCTTCTTGGGTGAGGGTCCTGCCCTGTCTGTCTTAATCAGAGGGTTAGCAGCGCCAACCTCTGTCTCCTCGGTCGTCATTTTGCGGGGTGTGTGTGCGAGAGGCATGCTCGTTGGATGCTCAGTCGGTTGGTAACGTCAAAAGTAAAAGTCAAGTAAAATCTAAGAGCACCAGTTGGTGCCTGAGTAACCCTGTATAGGGGGGATAATTAGACAAGTTCGTGAGTGTTATGATATCCCTGTATAGGGGGGATAATGTCTAAAGTCAAACACGGGAGTGCACACAGACTTATCAGAGTACCTAATTTTGGGGTCAATAAACCCCAAGTCCTATGTATAATTGTATATAAATAATATTTGTCCTAATTCTAATTTTCTTTTTCAGGTCCAGGAGTCAGCAAGTGATGCGGTCTACGTGGTTTACTGGCCTCAAAATGGTTCACGTTTTCCCCCAGATTTGAATCTGGCGTCCAACGTTGAATGCAATTAGATTCAAACAAGAAAATTTTTAAAACTCTACGTAGAGTCGGTCTGATGCCCCGACTGGAGAGAGCTCGCCGAGCCCGTCCTAACGACCCCAAACTCGGGGTACCTAGCCCAAAGGGTTCCGGCGCAATCGCGGTACAAAAATACCGGTTATGATCCAAGATGGCCGCCAGATATGGTTACACCACGATTGCTCCGGAACCACTGGTCCGATTTTCCCCGTGCTTGGGTCCGCCCGCACGTGCCCAACAAGACCCAACCAGCCGAGGTGGTTTCAGGAGGAAAGATTTTCAGGCGCTGAAAATTCCCGAAAGCCGCCGGGACAGGTGCAGAGCGGTCCGTTGATGTTCCCAGAGAAAACCCGAGCTTTCCACGACCTCTAGCTTGGGAGTTATCCGACTTTGAAAAATGATCTGACAGTTGGAGAACTGTCAAAGTCAAGTTTCAACCCGCCACAACTTCCCTTACAGTTGAGGTAGAAAACCCGAGTTTGGGTTTTTTCGGCTAAGCGCGCTCCGCTCCGTCGCGCTACGCGACTTTCAGGATCCTGAAAATCCTTGGCGCTGATCCGCCTGAAAATAGATTTGCCCGACAGAGGAAGCCCCCCCGATCCCCGCTGTGAAATTCGCAGCTCGCTACGATCACCGGTTCCGGAGATATGTCAGCTCGAAAAAAAACAAGATGGCCGCCGAACTGTCAAAAGCAGACTTTGGGCAGCTGTATCTCCGCAACCGTTAGTCCTAGAGAGACGCGGTTTCAAGTGCTGTGACCGGGTTGACCTCCGCTATCCGCCAAATACGGTTTCAGCGCGAAAAATTTTCAGGCTCTGAAAACGCCTGAAAACCAATCCTCGACGTTCTCCTGAAAGCCTCGATTGGATCTGTGAAAACCCGGTACCTCTATGACGCTCCGTTAAGGAGCTATAGAGTTCCGAAGTTCCCAACCCAAAAACCAAAATGGCCGAAATCAGACTTTTTTCGCGCAATTCAGGCAAAATTCGTCCCAGGAAGTCGCGATTTTGGCTGTTCAAGGCGTTTGTCCCTAGATAAGGCTCGCTGCAGCGTCTAAATGATTAATAAATGTATATTTCCTAATTAATTTGAATAAAACATAAAAAATTTAATAACTCCTGAACCATAAGACCTAAAATTCAGCTAAAATAGTCAAAATATTCCTAAAATTAGCATCTACATGGACAATAGACAACTTATACTAAAACTTAATATTAAGATGGTTTTTTAATTAAAAAACCGGTTTTTTCATAAATAAATTTATATCTCGGAGACAAGAAAGGGTAAAAAAAATTTAATTTACGGATTATGGATAGGCTCTCAAGCGCGCAGCTGAATCCTTTCAAAAAACCAGGTGTTTCCACTGTAGTTTCCGAGATATAGATAGTCGAAATTGGGATTTTATAACTTATATAACTATTGTAAAACTTAACTTAAAAATCTTCTGAGTGCACCGGGGGTCTTCTCCACTTGTAGGGTAGGCTGTCGCGAAGAAACGGTGTCTCTGCGACTGCTCCTTCTGCTACCTCGTGCACACGTGGTTTTTGGTTTTTCCTCTATATCTTCTTAATTTTCCTTTGGAAAATTATGGGAAAAACCTCTGTCTGTAGACCTCTCCAGCCCGCATCGAATGGTGATAAAAAATTTTGGGGTCGTCGCTTTAGTTTCCAAGTTAAGAGCAGTTTAAAGTTTCTTGACTTGGAAAAACTTAACCTAATTCAGGTTTTTCACTTTTCACCGCTTTTCACTGCAATCCAGTGGTAACACAATCACTCTATGGTGTGGCGCAAAACTTTACGCATCTGCTGACACTTGTTTTACTGATATCGGACAACTTTTGACCACTTTTTCAAATTTTTTAGTGCGGAGCGACACAAAAACGTGGTGTTCTCGAGCGCGGTTGGACTCAGACTGGTTAGGTTAGGTTAGGTTAGGTTAGGTTAGGTTAGGTTAGGTTAGGTTAGGTTAGGTTAGGTTAGGTTAGGTTAGGTTAGGTTAGGTTAGGTTAGGTTAGGTTAGGTTAGGTTAGGTTAGGTTTTTTTTTTTTTTTTTTTTTTTTTTTTTTTTTTTTGTGGCAGGAGTGGGAAAATCCTCAAGGACACCCAGACTGCCCCACTGGTAGGGCAGTCTGGGTAGTGCCGGACTCTTACCGGCTAAAAACCCACTCCTGCCATGCGAAAGGCCCCTGCCGTTCAGGTTAGGCAGAGATTTTCATAGGCTGCAGGATTTTGTTTACCATAATTTCAATTAGTTTGCAATAAAAGTATAATTCTAGATAAAATTCAATAAATAGACAATTTAAAATAGGCTTCCAATAAATAATTACAATAAAATAGATCACAGTTAAATAAGTTTCAGTAAAATGCACAATTACATAAGTTTCATTAAAATTTTATCACAATTAAATATCACAGAGAATAATTCAAACTAAATAAATAATAAAATAATAGTTAAGAAGGGTTGTTTTGCATCGGTCAAGTTTGATTTCTTTTATTTACTGACTTCACAATTTTGGTGACAAATTCTAAAAATTCCTTTTTGTAGTTTTTACTTTGTATAAATATGTAAAGATTTGCTTTTGTAATATTATCCCCAATTCTATTTTGTAACTCAAATCTGTGGGAGGCATATACAGGGCAATCCGTCAGGAGATGGAGGATTGTCTCCTGCTTGTCGGGGTCGCAGGCACACGCCGGGTTCTCTTTACACTTGAAGCGAGTCAGGTATTCAGAGAACCCGCCGTGTCCTGTTAGGGCTTGGGTCAGTTCCTTGGTCATCTCCATCCTTCGTACCGTCCTGTACGCAGCGATCGCACAAGGGAAGAACACTTTCGTGGTGGCCGCCGTTTCTCCTTCACGATACCTCCGGTTCCATTCGTCGAGCGTCTCCATACGGATCATACGCTTGACGAATGAAACCGGGCATTTGTCGTAGTCGGGTTGCCGCTTTGACTTCAGGGCAGCCTCCTTCGCGAGCAAGTCGGCTCTCTCGTTACCCTCCAGCCCCGCATGAGCTTTTACCCAGAACAGGGAGATGCTCTTGTTCTGGGCGCAGCTGCGGCGGATGGCGTCTCTTGCTTCGACTGCGAGGACGTGGAGGGCTTCGGGGTTTACGACTGTTTGGAGAGCTGCCATGGAGTCGCTGTAAATAGCGACCGCCGTCTCGGACCTTCGGAGGGCTTCCTTCGCTGCTTTGCAGAGGGCGAGAAGTTCAGCCTGGTAGACGGTACTGTAAGACGGCAGCGCAAGCTTGAGGGCTTTGGTCTCCGCTTGGTCGGTCCACACCGACACTGCGGCTCCGACCTTGCCCTCGATCTTGCTGCCGTCTGTGAAAATACGCACCGCAAAGTTGCGGTGCTCGGTTAGGTTAGGTTAGGTTAGGTTTTTTTTTTTTTTTTTTTTTTTTTTTTTTTTTTTTTTTTTTTTTTAATACTTCTACCCCCAACATGATTGGAGTCTATTCTGAGCTATACATTCATTCCAGTTCTCGCGTTTATTCCTCTCGCACTTTCATTCCTCATACTGTATCTTTCTTTCATTCGTCCGCATTTGTATCATTATGGGTGGGATTCCCAACTATTTTCTAGCTTACTAACTATCCATTTCTCTTTTTTATTGAAAGCCAGGGACAAAACTTTTATTTTAAATTTCTTGTACATATCTATTCTTAATCTACCATATTTTATTCTATTGATACTTATTTCTAATTTTATGCTTATTGTTTCTATCTTATTTGATTATTTTACATTTTTACTCTTATACTAATATTCTTAATGTCCATACAGGTCCTACAGAGTAGGGGGAGCTTCACTTGCACTTTCACTTATTTTAAAGACATTCATATTCAATTTTTGCAGTACAGTTTTTTCTGGGTCCTTTAGGGACAGGAGCAGTATTTATTGGCCTTCTAAATCTAAATGACATCTTACCATATTAATCTTACACTAATTAACAACTAGTTACATTTATGCTGTTACTAAATATAACGCAGTATATTGTGACAGCATATTTTTCTTATACGGTTTTATTTCTTTTGACTACTACGGATGCTATTTCGCTACAGTATTTAATAAACATTTCTCTACATCGTCCTGTCATCAAGTGCGGCGCCTGTTGGGCACTCAATTCAATACCCAGTTGCTGCTCAGTCTCGAATCGTGTTTTTTCAGTCATTGGGCAATTGAACAGGATGTGTGGAACCGTTTCCTCAACCCCAGGTTCGCAGGCGCACGATGAGTTCTCCTTACACTTGAAGCGTTTCAAGTATGCGGAGAACCCACCGTGCCCCGTCAGAATCTGCGTGGTTATGCTGTCGTGGGTCATCTTGCGTACCACTCTGTACGCTTCCACGGCATCCGGGAAAAAGATTTTGGTGCCCGAAGCAGTGTCCCCCGACCGATATCTCCCATTCCATTCGCCAAGCGTCTCCGAACGGATTACTCGCTTGACGAATGAGACGGGACACAGATCATAGTCCGGCTTCTTCTTCGACCCCAGGGCGGCCTCCTTCGCAAGCTGGTCGGCTCTCTCATTTCCCTCCAACCCCGCGTGGGCTTTTATCCAGAAAAGCGAGACGCGCTTATTCTGGAGCCTGCATCGACGCAGGGCGTCTCTGGCTTCCACAGCCAAGGGGTGGGGGGAGCTTGAGTTGGTCACCGACTGAAGGGCAGCCATGGAGTCGCTGAAGATACCGAACGTGGCTTCACTATGCTTGAGCACTTCTCCCGCCGCTCTTTGTAGAGCCAGAAGTTCAGCCTGGTAGACGGTGCAATAGGACGGCAAAGCAAACTTGAGGGCTTTCGCCTCGACGGCGCCATTCCACAGGGATAGCGCCGCCCCGACTTTGCCCTCAATTTTGCTGCCGTCGGTGAAAATACGCACAGCAAGGTTGCTGTGCTCGTTATACTGATCCTCGTCTACCAGGCTACCGAACTCGAGGCAGGTTTGTTCCGCAGGGTGTGGTGCTTCCAGCGCGGGTGCCATCCGCTCCACCTCTCTACCCGCCAGTACTGGCTGGGGTACTCCCCTCCTGGCTCCATAGAGAGCAGCTGCTTCGCGTACGCGAAGATCGAGTGGGAGTATCCCAGTCAGCACCAGAGCAGAATTCAGGGAAACCGTGCGGTATGCCCTGCACATCTTCTGGACAATCCCGCGCTGGACGTTCCGGAGTTGTTTCTGTACACCTAGTTTCTTGGCCGCTGGTGCCCAAACACTAGCGGCGTACAGAATTATGGGCTCCATCGTTGCCACATAAATGGTCCTGACCACCTCGGGATGCAGCCCCCAGCTGACCCTTGCGGCCCTGCATAGTCCCTTGTATATTTCAATTGCCCTCCTGCACACGACCGAGACGTGAGTATTGAATGTCAGTCCGCTGTCCAATGTGACACCCAAGATCTTCATTTGTTTTGCTAGGGCGATGTCTGTCCCGCCCATGTTCAGGCGCGGCGTGTCGAACTTCAGCTTTCTGGTTATTACCATTGCCGTGGTTTTATGAGGCGCAAAAGTGAGCTTATTTTCGACACCCCACGCCAGAACACGAGCAAGAGCTGCATTGGCTGCCACCTCGACTTCCAATGCAGTCTCCCCGTCGAAGACAAGGAGGACATCGTCCGCGAACGCCTGGATGTAAATCCCGCCACTCTGCAGAGCTTTTAGGAGGGGGTCTAGGAGCAAATTCCAAAAAATAGGGCCGCCTATCGAACCCTGCACACAGCCCTTGCTGGTGCCCTTGGAGTAGATCTCCCCGCAGTATCTAATTGTGACTCTTCGGTCACTGAGATAGCTGTCGATGACCCGCCTGAGATTTGCCGGACACCTTTCCTCCGCCAGACGGACCCGGATCGCTGGCCACCAGGCGTTGTCCCCTCTATGTCTAAGGCTCCCTCTATGTCTAAAGATATTAGCGTGATTATTCTTTTTTCCCCCAGCTTATGGTTGACGTGCTGCATAAGGGCATAGAGGGAGTCTTCGGTGCTCCTCTGTGGCATGAATCCGTACTGGCGGGTACTCATCCTTGGCAAGAGATGGAACTTCAGGCGGGCCACCAGCATCTTTTCATAAATCTTCCCCAGTATTGGCAATAGCCCAATCGGCCTATACGATTTGGGAGTGGTGTATTTTTCTTTTCCTGGCTTCCTCAGTATGACCACTGTAGCCTCTTTCCAGGGTGCGGGGAAACACTGAAGTTCCAGGCACTTATTTAATAATCCCAGAAATAGACTCGGGTCGTTAGTCACGACTTCGCGGCAGATATCGGCTGTAAAGCCGTCGGAGCCTGGCGCCTTTTTTGGGTTGAATGACTCTACCGATTTTCTAAGTTCAGCCATTGTGAACGGTGGATCGCAGCAGCCATGTTGTTCTCCGCCGTTGACTTGTTCGGCTTTTGACCGGATGGAACGATGGTGTAGATTGTCGCTCTCGAGGGAGTCGTCAGAGTAAAAAGTTTCAGCTAGGAGCTTCACTGAGCCCTTCGCGTCTAGCACATCACCGTTCCATTCAAGTGGTAGGTCTTCTTCCCTGCGCTGTGTTCTACCTATTACCCTATAAATCCCTTCCCAGACCCCCTCCCTATCCTGCTTCCCACAAAACTCCTTCCAACTCTCGGTCTGAGCCTTGGCCACCTCACACTCATACTCTTCTTTCTGTTTCAGGTACTGTTCTACGACCTTCTGCCTCCGGACTGGGGCGGCACAGCGGATCCTGCGCCTCATGGTGGTGACTGTCCTCTTCATCCCGGCGAGTCTCTCGGACCACCACGGCAAGGTGAGTTTTTCTTTTGCTATTTTGCATGGTATTGTTTGGTTACAGGCTGTATCTATGATTTTATTTAGGTTATTGGTGATGGTATCTATTTCATTTTTGTTTTTAATTTTATTAATTTCGTCTATGGTTATGTTTTCATCTATTTTCAATTGTCCGAATTTCTCATGGAATTCGGACCAATTGGCTTTTTTGGTATTAAATTTCCGCGTTGTCCTTTCTATTTTAATTCCCTTTGATTTTTCCAAGAGAATGTTAAATGCAATGCCGTTGTGGTCCGAGCTCGTGAGACCTTCATCGATCCTCCAGTCATCCACCATATCCAGGATGTTGTTGGAACAGGCGGTAATGTCCACGAAGCTGCTGTACCGTTTCCCTCCACGGATGGTGTCAAAGGTCGGAATTTCCCCTCGGTTGAGTATGTTGAGGCCAAGCTCGCCGAGAGTTCCTACCACTTCCTCTCCTCTGTGGTCATTCTTCGGGCTACCCCACCATAGGTTCTTTGCGTTGGCGTCCCCTCCAACGATCAGCTTCCCGGAACCGACGACGAGCCCTATTCGCCTTAGGTGTTCTAAGTAGGGCTCGATAGGCTGGTCTGGCTCACAGTAAAAAGAGACAAGCGTGATCTCCCAGGCACTGGTCAGGATTCCCACCACCGAGAAGTTGTTGGTGGTGAGTTTCGGGTACTGCTTGACCACGAGATCGCTGTTGAAGACAGCTATTGCTGCTTTCACAGTCCCGCCTCCTATGCCAGTGTTCTGGAAGATTCTAACGCCCCTGTGACTCTTCATTACTCCAGCCCCGGCCACGTAAGGTTCCTGCAGAAGCGCCACAGCTGCTCCACGCTTCGTAGCTTCAATAAATAGCTCACTGGTGGCAAGCTTTTTTCGTTGGAGGTTGGCCTGCAATACCCCATAGGGTGTTATTACTCGTGGGGTGCCCTTAGCAGTATGCCACCGTCGACCTGGCCACGTCATCCCATCTTATTCTCACTGGGCAGTCTTGGCTAAACGCGTTATGCGAGCCATGCTCCAGCTTGGCCTTGGCACAGTTTCGACAAGCGGGTGGTGAGCCCGCGAGCCAATCCGGACATTCTGGTCTCATGTGCGGACCTCCACAATGGCCGCAGAGATCCGCAGGCTCCTTGCAGAACCGCTTGCCGTGCCCAAAGCCGAGACAGCGGGTGCACTGCACCAGCGGGGATTGGTCTTCGACTTTGATCCGCTGAAAATCTATGCGCAGCGAGCCGCCCTCCAGCGCTCTTCGCCAGATGATAGGCGAGACGCAGATGATGACGTGGCCGACGTGTGGGTTGCGCGTCCTTCTCCTAAACTTAACCTCGACTCTGTTGTCCTCGTCGTCGAGGCCGTCAAAAACACCCTTGTTCTGGTTTCTCAGGGCCGTAATTATGTCGTCGTCGGTGTTCACCACCAAAACGTTCCTGAGGACCAGCAGCGGGTCCCTGTTCTTGACTTCCTCGACGGTGAGGTCCAACCCTTCCTTTAGGAGTCGGGTCTTCACTTTGCTCCTCTCTTCTTCCGTCTCAAAACCCATTATTACTTTCCGGTCCTTAGCCTTCCTTACCTTCTCCACCTTTACCCATCCCTCCTTGGGATTTACCGCTTTCCTAATCTTTGCCAGTACTTCCTCACCTGACTCGGTCTCGTCTTTCGAGGCGACCACGACCGAGTGTAAGGTACTGCGCCCTGGCAGTGATCTCACAGCTCCAGTTGCGGCCACACTCGCGTAGCTGGCCTTCTCGATGAACTCCTTTTGGAGGTCCATCCTCTCCTTAAGCTCCTCGATGCGGCTGTTACTTTCCGCGAGAAGCTTAGTGTGTTGCTCCAAGGTTTTGAGCAGCACACTATTCGCAGATTCCGTTTCCGGTGGAGACGGATTTGTGGGTAGTGGTTTGGTTTCGGCCGACACCTGCCCCTCCTCCTTTGTCGATTTTTGTTTGAGCGTTTTCAGCTCTGCTTCAGCCTCCTTGACCAACTGAAACAGCCTCTCAGCAGCTTCAGAGATGGCTGTTTTTATCTCCGTCTTTGTATTGCGAGAGCTGCCCAGATTCAGCTTGGTTTTGGTCAGGCAGGCCTTAGCCTCCGAGGTCCGGTCCACATACCTAGCCTTTGGTGGAGAGCCTCTTTCGAAGGACTTCCGCACGGTAGTCACATTTGTCGACTTGCTCTCCTGGGCCAAAGTAAGTTTTGTCATAATATTCGCAGGGCCGGCCTGCAACGTCTTGTCAATGCTAAAGGTGTCGTTGTTAGTGGGGCAGGTCTTGGTATTTTCTCGCACACCTGGGCTACGTCTAACATTTGCAGAGGCTACTGCCCCAGGTTTTGGTGGTGACTTATCACCGCTGGTCGCTTGGGTTGGGGTTCTGAGTCCGATAAACATGTTGGTGGGTATGCGTCAACACTTGTAAACGTCAATAGGGACGGAAAAGTAAATAAATATGCTTAAAAATAGATAGCCGTTGCTCAAAAGAAACAAAACCGCTAAGAGTCTTAAAACTATACTAATGTACTAATGTATGTAAAATTAGGTCAAAAGTGTGTTCCTTGGTTTTTTGCGTAGGGGGGGGTGGGGTGTAGGGGGGGGGGAGAGTAGTCTATTTGACAGCTTTTAATGTGTGGAACAGAAGGTTCAAAAAATTTTCCGAAAAGCCTCAGCCGTTCCCAAGTTATCAGGCTTTTTGTTTTTCAAGCTTTGATTTCTGCTAGTAAAACTAGGTGGCGTTAGTTGTTACCAAAGCCAACACAAGGAATTCCGAGGGCTTCTCACAAGTCGAGTAGTTTTTATAATATTGTTGACGTTTTGGTTAGTAGATACTACGTTAGGATTTTCGATAAAATTTTAAAATTTGGTTATGAAATAAAATTTGTTACATGGGCGGGGGAGGGGGGGGGGGGAGGAGGGGTGTATGAGCTAGCTGAAGATTCCTTGACAATTTGCTGTCGCTAAATTTAGTTTATTTTGGAAAAATATTTTTTGAGGAAAGGGTGGGGGTGCGAAAAAGTGGGGATTTTTTATCGGAATATGGGTCCCAGTCCAGATGGGCCAGGGGTAACGGGGAGGAAAAATTTCGTCAGATTTTATCTAACTCCAGCCGTTCCCGAGATACGGGGGCTTTCCTGGAGTCAGAAAGACTTGGTAAAATTTTGCAGAAAGATTATTATTTTTATTAGGGGATGGGGTAGTTTGTAGGGGGGATGAGTATGTCGGCTGTGCCCGAGCAACCTTGAATATCCTATCTTTAGATAGGATATTCAAACTGGTGTTAAAAATGCTCTAACTCCAGCCGTTCCCGAGATACAAGGGTTTTCCTGGAGTTTTAGGGACTCTGCACAATTTCTGTACCGATTCGATACCGAGTCGGCACTTTTTGTTAAAAAGTGCTTAGGATTTTGTTTAAGCCTGTTTTTTGAGGGGTAGAATAGGGGATTAATGTGTAAGATGGTAGGGGAGGTCAGGGGAAGCTAGGGGGTGGGGTAGGGGATGAGGGGTGGGTTAGGGATGAAGGTTTAACTGGATAAATAAGCAAAACCAATAAAGTTTTGCTTAATGACAAGTTGGAGACGGGGAGTGTATGTCAAGGGAGGTTAAGGGTTGCGGGGGTAGGGGGGGGGTGCAGTATAATCGCAATAGACTTGCTGGCGGAGACTGATTGGATATTAATTATTCGTGAATTTTGACCAAAAAAAAATTTTTTAAGAGAGGGTGAAAGTTAAAAGGGGTGGGTTTTTATTATAATATTGATCCCTGTCCAGATGGGCCAGGGGTGCAGGGGAGGAAAAATTTCGTCGGATTTTGTCTAACTCCAGCCGTTCCTGAGATATGTGGGCTTTCCTGGGGTCAGAAGGACTTAGTAAATTTTGCAAGAAAGATTATTTATTTTTATTAAGGGATGGGGTAGTTTGTAGGGGGGATGAGTATGTCGGCTGTGCCCGAGCAACCTTGAATATCCTATCTTCAGATAGGATATTCAAACTGGTGTTAAAAATGCTCTAACTCCAGCCGTTCCCGAGATACAAGGGTTTTCCTGGAGTTTTAGGGACTGCACAATTTCTGTACCGATTCGGTACCGAATCGGCACGTTTTTATTAAAAAGTGCTTGGGATCTTCTTTAAGCCGGTTTTTTGAGGGGTAGACTAGGGGGTTAGTGTGTAGGGTGGTAGGGGGATGTCAGGGGAAGCTAGGGGGTAGGGTAGGGGATGAGGGGTGGGCTAGGGATGAAGGTTTAATTGGATATTTAGGCAAACCAATAACGTTTTGCTTGATGACAAGTTGGAGACGGGGAGTATATATCAGGGGAGGCTAAGGGTTGCAGGGGTAGGGGGGGTGCGGTATAATCGCGATAGACTTGCTGGCGGAGACTAATTAGATATTAATTATTCATAAATTTTGACCGAAAAAAATTTTTTAAGGGAAGGGTGAAAGTTAAAAAAGGGGTGGGTTTTTTATTATAATATTAATCCCTGTCCAGATGGGCCAGGGGTGCAGGGGAGGAAAAATTTCGTCGGATTTTGTCTAACTCCAGCCGTTCCTGAGATACGAGGGCTTTCCTGGGGTCAGAAGGACTTTGTACAATTTTTGTACAGCGCTAATTTATTTAGCGGGGAATAGTGGGGAGTAGCGGTAAATGGCTGAGAAAGGGATTTGTGTAAAGGGTAAAAAAGGGGACCGGGGTGGCGGGTTAAGGGGTAGGGGGTGGGGGGTGGTTTTGGGATAGAGGGATGAATTAAAATATAAACGGTTCCTAGGAATTTTTCTTTTCTGCGGGGTTAGGGCAATTATATATATCAAGGGAAGTTGTTAGGGTTAAGGGAAGGGGTAGGTGGTATTTAACAAAAGACACAAAAAGAAGGAACACACGTAGGTACACAGGCTGGAAGCTATGTCGGCGAGCGCCTTCACGCTCCAAACAGAGCAATATCAACACGGTAAGGATAAAGAATGATATTCTATGGTTTGTCGTGACGGCTGTAAAATGGCCGCCAAACGTCAGAAATCTATTTACGTCCCAAAGGGATCAATCAATCGCTTTTTTTGGGCGCCAATCGCCCGTCCCAACCACTTAATCTAATTATTGTCTTATAAGACTACTACAATAACTAATAATTAATTTATTTTAAATCAAAATTATATGTTTAAATTGCAAGATAAAATTTTTCACGCACGTGGTAAGTGGCGTGGTGTATCTATTTTTACGATAGCCTGTTGAAAATCGACTTTTTCAATAGGCACTTATTTTAATTTTTAAAAATGCAAATATTTAATTTGACGGATAAAACCGCCAAGTCCGGTCTTACTTTCAGGCCAGGCTTTTCCTGGGCTGAGTTATAAGCCTTCAAAGTTTCAGTTTTGTGAACAAAACAGTACAAACTTATGGCGGCACTTGGCAGTGTTTTTGTTTTTAAAGAAAAGTTTTATTTACTTGGAAACTATTGATTGTAATTTTATGGGGATTTTTAATTTGATAGATATATAGTAACACTGTCTGATTTAATTTAGAAAAGGGGGGAAAATATAATTTTGAATATAAAATAAATAATTTATGCACAGGGTTTATAAAATTATAACTGTAAATACCTTGTCTTGGCAC